>OX465276.1:118666798-123820868 GCA_949987645.1 Tachina grossa
TCATCATCATCATCATCATCATCATCATCATCATCATCATCATCATCATCATCATCATCATCATCATCATCATCATCATCATCATCATCATCATCATCATCATCATCATCATCATCATCATCATCATCATCATCATCATCATCATCATCATCATCATCATCATCATCATCATCATCATCATCATCATCATCATCATCATCATCATCATCATCATCATCATCATCATCATCATCATCATCATCATCATCATCATCATCATCATCATCATCATCATCATCATCATCATCATCATCATCATCATCATCATCATCATCATCATCATCATCATCATCATCATCATCATCATCATCATCATCATCATCATCATCATCATCATCATCATCATCATCATCATCATCATCATCATCATCATCATCATCATCATCATCATCATCATCATCATCATCATCATCATCATCATCATCATCATCATCATCATCATCATCATCATCATCATCATCATCATCATCATCATCATCATCATCATCATCATCATCATCATCATCATCATCATCATCATCATCATCATCATCATCATCATCATCATCATCATCATCATCATCATCATCATCATCATCATCATCATCATCATCATCATCATCATCATCATCATCATCATCATCATCATCATCATCATCATCATCATCATCATCATCATCATCATCATCATCATCATCATCATCATCATCATCATCATCATCATCATCATCATCATCATCATCATCATCATCATCATCATCATCATCATCATCATCATCATCATCATCATCATCATCATCATCATCATCATCATCATCATCATCATCATCATCATCATCATCATCATCATCATCATCATCATCATCATCATCATCATCATCATCATCATCATCATCATCATCATCATCATCATCATCATCATCATCATCATCATCATCATCATCATCATCATCATCATCATCATCATCATCATCATCATCATCATCATCATCATCATCATCATCATCATCATCATCATCATCATCATCATCATCATCATCATCATCATCATCATCATCATCATCATCATCATCATCATCATCATCATCATCATCATCATCATCATCATCATCATCATCATCATCATCATCATCATCATCATCATCATCATCATCATCATCATCATCATCATCATCATCATCATCATCATCATCATCATCATCATCATCATCATCATCATCATCATCATCATCATCATCATCATCATCATCATCATCATCATCATCATCATCATCATCATCATCATCATCATCATCATCATCATCATCATCATCATCATCATCATCATCATCATCATCATCATCATCATCATCATCATCATCATCATCATCATCATCATCATCATCATCATCATCATCATCATCATCATCATCATCATCATCATCATCATCATCATCATCATCATCATCATCATCATCATCATCATCATCATCATCATCATCATCATCATCATCATCATCATCATCATCATCATCATCATCATCATCATCATCATCATCATCATCATCATCATCATCATCATCATCATCATCATCATCATCATCATCATCATCATCATCATCATCATCATCATCATCATCATCATCATCATCATCATCATCATCATCATCATCATCATCATCATCATCATCATCATCATCATCATCATCATCATCATCATCATCATCATCATCATCATCATCATCATCATCATCATCATCATCATCATCATCATCATCATCATCATCATCATCATCATCATCATCATCATCATCATCATCATCATCATCATCATCATCATCATCATCATCATCATCATCATCATCATCATCATCATCATCATCATCATCATCATCATCATCATCATCATCATCATCATCATCATCATCATCATCATCATCATCATCATCATCATCATCATCATCATCATCATCATCATCATCATCATCATCATCATCATCATCATCATCATCATCATCATCATCATCATCATCATCATCATCATCATCATCATCATCATCATCATCATCATCATCATCATCATCATCATCATCATCATCATCATCATCATCATCATCATCATCATCATCATCATCATCATCACATCATCATCATCATCATCATCATCATCATCATCATCATCATCATCATCATCATCATCATCATCATCATCATCATCATCATCATCATCATCATCATCATCATCATCATCATCATCATCATCATCATCATCATCATCATCATCATCATCATCATCATCATCATCATCATCATCATCATCATCATCATCATCATCATCATCATCATCATCATCATCATCATCATCATCATCATCATCATCATCATCATCATCATCATCATCATCATCATCATCATCATCATCATCATCATCATCATCATCATCATCATCATCATCATCATCATCATCATCATCATCATCATCATCATCATCATCATCATCATCATCATCATCATCATCATCATCATCATCATCATCATCATCATCATCATCATCATCATCATCATCATCATCATCATCATCATCATCATCATCATCATCATCATCATCATCATCATCATCATCATCATCATCATCATCATCATCATCATCATCATCATCATCATCATCATCATCATCATCATCATCATCATCATCATCATCATCATCATCATCATCATCATCATCATCATCATCATCATCATCATCATCATCATCATCATCATCATCATCATCATCATCATCATCATCATCATCATCATCATCATCATCATCATCATCATCATCATCATCATCATCATCATCATCATCATCATCATCATCATCATCACTCATCATCATCATCATCATCATCATCATCATCATCATCATCATCATCATCATCATCATCATCATCATCATCATCATCATCATCATCATCATCATCATCATCATCATCATCATCATCATCATCATCATCATCATCATCATCATCATCATCATCATCATCATCATCATCATCATCATCATCATCATCATCATCATCATCATCATCATCATCATCATCATCATCATCATCATCATCATCATCATCATCATCATCATCATCATCATCATCATCATCATCATCATCATCATCATCATCATCATCATCATCATCATCATCATCATCATCATCATCATCATCATCATCATCATCATCATCATCATCATCATCATCATCATCATCATCATCATCATCATCATCATCATCATCATCATCATCATCATCATCATCATCATCATCATCATCATCATCATCATCATCATCATCATCATCATCATCATCATCATCATCATCATCATCATCATCATCATCATCATCATCATCATCATCATCATCATCATCATCATCATCATCATCATCATCATCATCATCATCATCATCATCATCATCATCATCATCATCATCATCATCATCATCATCATCATCATCATCATCATCATCATCATCATCATCATCATCATGCTATTATTACCAACAACAATATTACTATTATTGTTATTAAATTGTCTTATCAATTTACAAGAAAAATTATAGGGAAAACTATTTTCATTCAGTATACTTATTATGTTCTTTCTGTCTTTCTTATGGAACTTAGTATCACTTATTTTCAATATTCGTTCTATAAAGTTCTTAGCAGTATTAATTATCATCCACCTTGGATGTTTTGAATAATAATTAATAATCCTACCAGATGAAGTTGGATTTTTAAACCAGTCTATTGACAATTTATCTCCCCTTTTTAATATTAATATGTCTAAATACGAAAGCTTTTAGTTATTTTCCATTTCAATTGTAAATTTTATGTCTGAGTGGATTTAGTGTTGATAGTATTTTTTATTCTTTTTGCAAATGTTTCTGTTACTCTTTCTGTATATTCCAAAAAATCCGTTATTTCTTGTATATTTAAATTTCTTCTCAATCTTGATTCAGTATTCGATAATTCCATTTTAAGCTCATTGAGGTTTTCATGTTTTTGTTTTATTGCCCAATTTAGCATTTTGCTTTGAAAAATATTTATATTTATCGCAATCATCATTTGTGTAGATATAACTATCAACAAAAAAATTTTTCTGATTAAAAGGAAAAAAGACAAAAACTAATTCCAAAAAATTAAATCAATATAATCCTGACGAAGTTAACCAAAGGTTAAAAATATATAAAATTTACTGACCTAAAGCTTAAAAAATATTTTCATTGCACGTATGAAAAGGTCGAAAAATTAGATAAACAAATTAATAACTATATTATCCTCTTCAGAATCGAATTTTTAAATTTTCTACACAACTTTAAATGGTTTTTCCTCAAAGTAAATTTTTTGAGTTATGCTGGTTTTTAAGTAAATAGGTGAGATGAACCATGTCCAATATATGTAATTATGTTTTTACAGTCTCTATTTTTTTTATAAATCTTTAGTAATTGGGCAAATTACGGCACTCGATATCGAACGAAATATGCATTTAATTTCGATTGGAATTTTATTCGATATGAAATGCCGCAACTTGACCAGTGTTTTTTTAGATTTCATGATTTTTTTATATTTAGTAGCTATCTATAATAGGTTTATACTCGTCTTATTTGCAATTAAAAACTGCATTTGTAAATACTCTACTAGCCGGTATTATAGAAATATGCTCGTAGTTAATTAATTAATTATTCGAATTATTTTTACTTTTTTCATTTATAAATGAAAAATTATAATAAAAAGAAAAATAATTAACTTAAGATTTTCCATCTATATTTTACCTTACTTTTTTGATGCTGATCATTTATATACATACATGTATACCTTAAGGCTCCAATTTTGGCTTCCAAATTTACTTCATTTGAACCTATTTTAACTTATAAGCATTTTATAAAAACTTACTTACTAACTTATAAAAAGTTTTATTAAGATTAAAGATGAAAGTAAGGTAAAATACATAATTTTTTAATTGTGATACTCCGAGAAATAAGTTGCATTTGGAATCAAGGATGGGTGTTAGATTTTTTGCAATATTTTCACCATTTGTTGGCTTTTCTATCGACCAAAACAATAAAATGATCGACATCATCGAGCCGAATATCACCCACTGGAACAGCTCTTTTTCTAATACCTGATATGCCAAACTGTGTATATGATTGCCCTACAGCATACATTCTGTTAAAATGATACAAAGGGCTAAATTGAAAAAACGGTCATAAAAAGTGTCATTGGCACGAAAAATGGTCAAGAGTGATACTTTAGTGTCACAACGGCAACACTGCTCTCAACAATGCGAGCGTAGCATACACTGCAGGAAGAAATGAGAGTGCGTACGCTGGACGGGTAGTACTGGTAATACCCGTCATAGAAAATTTTAGCTTGTATGATATGCGCATTCTATATGATTTACATATATTCTTTGGTAGTATTCTGTCAAGAAAACTGCAATTGTTTTAAGAAACATTTAGGAAATTTTATAAACTTTCTTTTCTAATCAATTTAGTTATGTTGAAATCCGTTAAGAACTGCTTGAGTTAGGGGCAAATTACTAAAGCAAGATTTTTTCATTTTTTGGAAAAAATTAGATTTGAGGGACAACTTCCCGTTCATTAATATTTAAGTTTTATACACAAAAATTTTGGTTTTTAGAGTAAACTAAGAAAATCGATGTGCATGAAGTTTCGAAAAAAAATGAAAAGTGAGACGGTCTAATATACATACATATGTATTTGTACAAGTGTATGAACATGTAAAATACATATGCATATGTGCGTACAAACATACATACAAGCATACAAAAAACTGTTTTCATTTAATAATAATACCAATAAAAATAAAAATATGTACACACGTATAATCAGGGGCCTAATTCTCGCATTGGATTGCGAGCGAGTTATTACTCGAATGTTCGAGTTTTTAACTTTTGGGATTTTCGCATTCGGTTTCGAATAACATATATCGAAATTTCTAATGACATCATCCGATTACGTGCATACATTCGAATGCAACCGTTCGTGTTTTTACTCGCAAGCAAAAAGGATTTCGAAATTATGTTTGACATAGAAAAAGCGATGAAAAGGAAAATGTATGTTCAATATTATTTATTTATAAATTGAATGACTACACAAATGTACGTATAAAAATACAAATTAAAAAATTTCTAGTTGACTTCAAATATAACAAAACACTCTGACTTGGCAAATAATAAAATAAAATATAAAAAAATCAACCAACTCTGGGAGCATCCAAATAACAAATTAACTGCTTCTGGTCAACCAATAAAAGAATAGAAAATGTGGCTAGTGCTCTATTCTCTAACTTTACACTAATTTATTATTATTAAGTTATTATATTCGTTTCTTTTTTCTGCATATATGTGTGTATGTACGTACATCCATATATTTTTGCACACATACATATATACAAACATATGCTTTTGCTTACAATTTATTCAGTGCTGTGAAATGAATTTATATATAAATATATTTGCCTTTTTCCAACACTGAAACAAAAACTCGATTCGCTTGGTAGCGAGTGACATCATCCGAAAATTTCTTGCCATCAAAATTAATTTCTATTCGAATGCAATACCGATCATGACTGCAGGAATTAGGCCCCAGAACAATTATAATGATAATAAAAATAAGACATTTTTAGATTTAGTTGAACTGTATTGAATTTTAATCAGAAATAATTTCTTATTCGGGCTTAAGTTCAGTAATTTCAATTCTTATTGAATGAAATATATTTATTAATTAATGTAAGTTCCTAAAGAGGAGAAGAAAAATTAAACTAGACTTTTTAGCTGGAAAAAACACCGATATTTTTCTTTGCAGCCATGCACTTCATCAGCACCTATATACTTGGGTAGAGTTTGTTATTAACATCAGCTATTTAACGTAAATTTTTTATGAAATGGAATATTATGAATTGATTATTGATTTACCTTTGGTAAATACATTTGTAAGTAAAACTATTCATTCCCTGTTTTTCCATTTTTTCATTATTCTATTTAGGTTAGCACGAAGATATATTACTCTACCTAAGTATGTTTAACTATTCTTGATTTTCCTTTGCGATTATCACATTAATTATTTTTACTTATTCGATGTACCACCAGCTAAAAAGTCTAGTTTAAGTTTTCTTCTCTTCTTTAGAAACTCGCATTAATTAATAAAAATATTTCATTTAATAAGAATTGAAATAACTGAACTTAAGCCCGAATAAGAAATTATTTCTGATTAAGATAATAAAAATATAAATATTTTTATAATTATAACACGTTGTAATGTATGTATGTATGTATATTAGAGTGGCCGTTAATTTTATGGAGACTTTTTTTTATTTCTTCTACTCCCGACCCCCAAATCAGTTCAGATTTATGTAAAAAAATACGAAAAAATTGTATACCGATAAGTTGACTTTTAGGGGGCGCGTCCGGGCCTAAAAATTGGCCTTCAAGCCCATTTTTCAATGTGATTTTTTGCATATGACTATCTTAGCAATATTTTCGCTTTTTAAGTCAACAGCATTAGTCTCAGAGAAAGTTTTTTGATTAAATTAAAATTTTAACTGGGACGAACAATGAACTTTTCAATGCGAACTTTCGTCATAAAAAAACACCTTTGTTCATACGAAAATGAACGCAGCCGTAGAACAAAATTCGTCGTGCGTGATAAACTCTGAGATACATTTAATTCTATTTTGTACGCCGACGACATTATGCAGTGTAAGCAGATTTTAAAATAACATTTAAGTAATTCAAGTTTGAAAAAATTTAAATTAAGCTAAAAAGTTATATTTTAAGCCAGAATGAATGAATTAATTAATTCAAGTGGGAATCACAAGACACTGTGACCAAAGTAGATCTATTATATCCCTTACAAGGTCCTAGAGCACCCCATCTAGACATACTCTCCTGATGAATCCCAGGATTGCCCATGGGCCAGAGTTGGTAGTTCCCAATCCTACAATAGATGCTTGCCCAATTGGCTATATCTTCTGTGGCATAACGCTTCACAGTCCTTCAGAATATGCTCCGGAGTTTTATTTTTGTAATCACAGAATCCGCACAGGCTGTTACTCTCAATACCAAGTCTGTTGAGATGTTTTCTCAGTCTACAATGGGATGTGAGGAAGCCTGTGAGCATCCTTAGATTGTTTTACTCAGGGACATGAAAGCTATGAAACGATTTTGGTTATACGTTCCAATCATTGGCTTTGCATGCCTCCATAATGGGAGATTGAGATAGAGGTGTTCCCTATTACTCTTGATCTCCCTCGATATATCTTCCAGGATTTTGTCCAATCTGAGTCCACAGAATGATTCTGGTCTGACCATGTGTGTACTATCCCCCCTTCTGGCCATTTTGTCTGCATTTTCATTTCCTTACACTCCGGCGTGTCCAGGCAACCAGCAGAGTGTGACCTTATTTATGATGCTAAGCTGATTTAGCTTAATGCGGCACTCCCACGCTAACTTAGAGGTAAACTCATATGAGCTGAGCGCTTAATAAGGACTTCCATAGCTGCCATAGGACACGTCCTCATAGCTCCTGTTATAAAAAGGCATGCTAGCTTCTCTAACAGATTTCTGGTCGTAGCCAGCCTTACCCTGTCCGACCAGGCAACAGCACCATAAGTGATGATAGGTCTCACTATCATGGTGTATATCCATTTCAAGATTTTGGTTTTGCAGCCCCATGTTTTTCCTGCAACATATCTACAAACCATTACTGCTTTTGTTGCCCTATCAACAGTCGCCTCTAAATGTTGTTTCCCAAAGAGCTTTGAGTCTAATATCACTGCCAGATACTTGACCTCCGATGAGCCCACCTGGATGTTTTTCCCACGTGAAAGTGTTCTTCTCCTTGTGAAAGGAACAATTGTAGTCTTTGCAGGGTTGATAGGCCCCATTCTTTCACTATCCTTAACCCATTCTGTATTATATCACATAACGTCTCTTAAAATTTTCCTCCTGCATCCCCTGGTCATCTTTACTGCAAGATATTCCTCCCCAACTTGAGTCTCTGCAGTCCTGATCTCAAGCATCGCCCATATCCATTTGAATATAGTGTTCTCAACTCATTTCCTTGTAAGCGCAGATGCAACAGCAAGGTGCTCTGTATTGTCGAAGGCCCCTTCAACATCAAGAAATGCAGAGACCGTGACTTCATTAGCCTCTAAACAGCTACGTATTGTGTTTGTTAGTTGATACAGCGCAGTGTCAGTTGAACGACCCGCCCTGTATGCATGCTGCCGCGGATGTAAAAGCTCCTTACACAAGGTAGTTGATCGGATATAGTTGTCAGTAATTTTCTCCATCATTTTAAGTATTAAGGAGGTTAAACTTATGGGTCGGAATGACTTTAAAAGTGATATATCCCTTCTACCTATCTTAGGTATGAAAACCACTCTTGTCCTGCTCCATGCCTGTGGTATGTAGCCTAGAGCTAAGCTGCTCCTGGTTAACCTTATTATATGGGGCATGAGCTCCTTTTTTCCATGCTGGAGAAATATAGGGAGAATACCATCCACACCTGGAGTAGCATGCGTTGTTCAGTGCATAATTTCCGCGCAATGTCCTAGGATTCTTTGTTCCCTCTAAGTCCTGCAGATCGTTCTGGTGTCAGCCCCTCTATACTTCACGGGAAATGAGTCAAGAGTAGCAGCAGCGCCTTCTCTTTTTCATTCCTGGTGTAGGTCCCATCAGCCCTTTTCAGTGTTGTTTATGAGCCCACATGAGCTTTGGCCATGATTTTATGTAATCTGGCCGCTGCCGGGGTGGTTCACATCTTCTCACAAAAGTTCCTAAAGTCATTTTTCTTCACACTCCGAATTGAGGCGTTGTAGTCCGTTAGATTTTTGGTATAGGTTTGCCAATCTAAAGTCCGCTTAGCTTTATTAAACAGCTTGCACGTCTTCCTCCGGAGGTTTGACAGCTCCTTACTCCACCATTGTGTCTCCTTATTTCCATTAGATGGGGTAAGGGGGCAGCTAGATTCATATGCTCCAATGATTGCCCCATTTACCTTGTCTAATAAATACTCTAGCTCTAACTGGTGCCTTGGTGCCTTGTTAAGGTTTTCTCTATACAGGTGCCAGTGAGTATTTTTTTGATTTCTGAATGGAGGTGACTGTTTAGCATTCCCATCTATGTCAAATCTTATAATTCTTTGATCCGACATTAATGGTTAGTCCGAAACCCTCCTGTTCCTAATTATACTCGCCAAATAGGCACTGCCTATCGTCAAATCTAGAACCTCCTCCTTTGCCCTAGTTACAGCAGCGGGGGTATTCCCCATACTGAAGATATCTAGACTATTACTACATAGGAATTCTAAAAGACACTCACCTCTTCTTTTGATGTTGCTGCTCCCCCACATGGTGTGGTTTGAATTAGCATCGCACCCAATCAGCATCAGTAAGTTGTTACACCTACAATAATCCACAAGGCGATGCAATTCTGCTGGTGGTATGCCCATATCTCCCGCCATGTAGACCGACACTGCCACTATTGTCCAATGACTGCCATCTATGGACTGTCTAACGACTATCAGCACGATATCCCGCCACATAAACTATGAAAGTAGAATATAGTTAGTATTCTACCTTATCAGTATACATACTCTTGGATGGTCTACTCTGGGATCATATATTAACTTACTATATATTACCTTACTCTTCCTGAATAAGTGCCATTCCCAGGTGTTCCCTGGTGAATATCCGCGCTATTACTGTCGAGGCAGCTTTAACATAGTGTATATTCAACTGAGCTATTTTGGCACTTATCCCACGTCTGCTTCCAAACCTTGGTGTTTAGCCCATGGTTTTGAGAGGCGACGATTGCCATGGACTTTTTGGACTCCTGCCCCGCGCTTCTTGGAATATACACCGTGATGCGGTGGTATACCAGGATGTCTTCTCCCGTACATGCATATAGCTTCATTCCCTTAAATGCGCTCAGTGTTGGTGCTGTTGACTTAAGCCACTTCAGAGTCTGCTTATTACCGCAGTTAATTATAAGCATACCTGGACGAAACTGAATACCCTTGAATTGAGGTTTAGTCTTTCCCCCTGCCAACAGCTCATCCACTATGGCCTTCTTAAGTTGAGTTAGTTTCTCACTTGATAATGAGGGCTGTGGGAAGTCCTCAGGGAGAACCTCAACCCCTCAATTACTTTGGCGTAACTAGACGCTTCAGAGCCTACTCCAACATACGCGGATGTTGACATATTGTTTCCTGCGTTTGTTATATTTCTCTAGAGGTTTAATAGCCTCACTATTCTTCCTACTCGGTCTAGTCTGCCCTGGAATACTCCGCATCTCTAAAACTTTACCTCCAGCTTCTTCAGATGATAAACACTGTGCCAAAAATTGTAAGTGATACCTTAGCCTGCTTCACTGAGACCCTTCCTCAGAGGATCATCCAACCCTCTAGGTTGGCCCTTTTAAGGTAACGTGATGCCTCTGAGTTTGTTTGGTCTCTTGTTTTGTGTTTTGAGCCCACTGTTGCCATATTTTATTTTAAAAAATCTTCAAGTCGACCAAAAAAAAACTTTTTTCTTATTAAAAATCTTTTTTTTAATAATTTTACTGAAAGATTATTAATATACCTCAACTACGATCGATATTGCATGCATCCTAGATTCAAGCAAACTATTTCTTTTAATACACGCGTGGTTTAGCAGAATGCGGCATACTTGATCAGAAAAAAAGATTTACATTTATGTAGATATTTGCATGTAGACTTTTGTTTGCAATATACATTGAGAAAATTATCATTGAAATCTATTCAAAGGATAAAAATAGTATTGGTGCTACTTCCTTTCATACTTTTTATGACGCAAAGAAAAAAATATGGAAGTAGTTTAGTAAAAAAAAACGCAATGTGAGTCCGATCACAGAGGAGATGTGTAAACATCTAGTAATGAAATTTTTTTTAAGTTCGAAGTACTGATGCTTTTAGTATCTTTTTTTAAATTAATTAATTAAAAGTATCAAAACTTTCAATATTGTACATATGAATTTTTGGCTTTTGTTTGTTTTATTAAACTTATTTGGTTAGTAAATGGGCACACTGCAGTATATGTATATGTACTGCATTCAAAATTGCAGTAAGCAGTAAATTTACTGATTACTAAAACAAGTCAGTAAATTTTTACTGCTAATGAAATTTAATTTGCATTACTAGTAAAATCGTAGGGCCGTAGCAAGTGGCAAAGTTTTTTCATTCAAATTTTGAAACTTTTGTATGAAAAACATTTAGCAACTTGGTAGAATTTCATTATGAATACGGGCATTACTGATTACTGAAAATTCAATGCACCTCATCATATAACATATCATTTAGGCAATTTATAAAAATTTTAGTAATCAGTAAATTTTTTTTTGTTTTTACTGAAACTTTAGTGGTACTGCAGTGATCATCTATGGTAATTGCCTTTACTTTTACTTTTTAATTTTTAATTCCTGTTGTTCATCGTTTAGTTGTTGCTGTTCTTGTTGTTGTGTACGCATTGCAATTAAAATAAATTCAGTAAAGTGCGACTTTGACTCGCGCACATTCAATTTTGATCATTTTTTTTTTTATTTAGCTTTCTAAATTTTTTAAGTTTAAACGATGTTTTTTTCAGTTTTATCGCTTTTTTCTCGTTTTGTCGTTTTTTTCTCTTTTTGTGTTTTTTTAATTTTCGCAATTTTTTTTCATTTTGGCGATTTTTTCTGTTTTTTTGGGGTTTTTTTATTTAGGCGATTTTTTCATTTAGGCGATTTTTTCATATTTGCGATTTTTTTTTGTTTAAGGATTTTTTTTAATTTTGGCGATTTTTGCGGTTTTTCGCGATTTATTTTAGTCCTAGAGATTTTTTTTTCATTTGGTGCTTTTTTTCGTTTTGGCGATTTTTTTATATTTGGCGATTTTATATTTTTTTGATTTTTTAGTTTTACCGTTTTTGAAAATTTCAAGAGTTTTACTCTCACGGTTTCCAAGATACAGCAAGTTGTCAAAATTACAAAGTCAAAATTGCATTAACTGATGCAACACCCATTGATTTAAATTTTTTAAATTTAGTGTTAATTGTTATAGTCTGTATAAAAATACACTAACTTTTAAAATTTCAAGTGTATATATGTACATACAATTGCATGTATATTACATGGGATTTTAAAATTTTTCGTTGCTCGTTTTGGAACACCCTTTAGTTTTTAACTCTCATGTATTTGTCGTTGTAGTGGCCAAATGTCTACACATTGTGTCCAAATTTCAAGTCCGTAGCTCTTACGGTTCATTTTCACTTTTGGTGTACGGAAATATACAGAAAAATAACCGGCGGCGGCGCACCGTCGGCTTCGAGCCGGTCGACTTGTTTCTCTGCTTGGTATTGCTTCTTCCAAACACTAATACACTCATACATAGCTCACACCGATTTGACAATGCAAAGCAAAAACAAAAAGCAAAGAAATCTCAGCAAAGAAATCAAAGTCAAAAGATTTTTATCGCCTAGCGTATAGATGTTTACACATCAAAAAATCAACTAATACTACAAAATGTGCCATTTATCAAATTTTCAAAAATCTTATATTTCCCTGAGAAATCTTTTCGTCTTTTTAACATCTCGAAAAACTTCAAAAATAAGATAAATCTTCACATATGGTAACGCTGCTTGAGCCTTATGTTCGATGCAGCTGCGACTTGTCCCCCCTATGCAGTTATCAGCGTTACTGAGGGGGCAAGCCTTCCTTGATTGCAGTTGGTGTTCCAATCTTGCCAACAAATAGATGTGGAGGTGGGCTCTTGCATCCAGTATTTTGTTTCTTAATAGCTCGTGGAGGTGAGCTCCTGTGACCTTTTATGGTACTCGGTCCATCAAGGGAGTCTTGCTCTACTTGACAGGCAAGTCCCGTAGCAGTGATATTCCCGCTAATTATTATTTTATTTTTATTTCTGTTTTTTCGTTTCTTTCCCACGAGTATCAGAATCTCGAGTACGCTCATGCCACAGCCCTGTCTAGCATGAAGGGACCACAGTTACTTCCTCCCGGCGGAAGGCTTCGCTATAAAACAGCCTAATTACCCCCGGCGACAACTCATCTAATAGGTGAGGGTCGCATTACACCTTGGATTAAGGGGTAATAGTTCTTAGTTAGTTGCTCCCTTTAGTCCGTCTGGTATGGTTGGTCCTTGCAGTGATTAATTGCCACCCATCATAGCCTGTTAGGTTACTGCAACCGTAAGCCTCCGCACCACGACAAGGTGACTACTCCGCGAAGGTTTTAAGCCAGAAAATAAAGCTAAACCTTTTTATACTTCTTTGATCACATTTTAATAGTTTCTAGTTGCTAAGATAACGCTAAATATATATGTGCATACCAGGGAGAGCCAAAAAGTTACTTTTTGAATGCTCAACACATATCGATACTCCAACGACAATGAGTATGATAGCACATTCGCATCAACAAGCATGCTTACAACAAGGCATACATATCTATAGCTATCAACACAAATAAGTGCGCATATTGATAGGTTCGGGTTCGATCAAACAAATGTGCTATAGATGTACGCACAAGCATGTAATGACGAGTATGACTATATGAACTATGTTACCAAATATGTAAGAAAATAAAAAAATCGTTGTGTATGAATTTAACAAATGCCTAATTTATATTATGCATTTTTTTCATGAAATATATTTCACGAAACTTTTTCTATTTGGTAATAGAAAAGACACGTACCATGAATTTCTGAAGCATTTTTTACAACTTATTTGATCTAATTTGGTTCTCCAGGAGCGTGTTTACAAATGAAAAAATTTTCATACAACCAATTTTATGAAAAAAAAATGCGTAAATACGAGGCGGGTTTCCTTAGCAAACTTCTATTAAAAAATTTATATATTGCAAAAATTATGCAAGCTCGCAAGGATTAAAACAATAAAAAATCCCATAAAGATGATTATATAAACCTCAAACAAGCAATAAGTCGAAAATTTGCTAAAAGGGTTTTCATTAATTTGCGTGCAGCCTACGTCACAGTTACTGAAAGGTAAAACTAAAAATTTCATCACAAAAGTTTACAATTCCCTAAAATGGTTTTCATTAATTGCGTTTTTGTACTTGACTTTTTGTAGTTGACTTTTGGTTTTTCAAATCAAAGCAATTTAATTCTTGCCATTGTAATTCTAAAAGAGTAATATCATCTACGCTAAAATTTGGCATTTCTTTGTTCATACGCCACGTCCATCACATGGATTTTCTTGACAAGCATTATCTAGTTTTTTGATGTTATCTTGTATTTGTCGCCCTTATGCGGCCACCTATATACTTGTTACACTATGATGTAGATCAAATCTGCTGCAGTGATTCTGTCTGCGTTGCTAAGAGCTAAATGAAATATTTCGACCTAAACATTAAAAAATAAAGCTAAATTTAGCTTCAAAAGAGCTAATATGGTCACACTGCTTCTGCGTGCCAACAGTTGTACGATTGAAATAAAAAATCCAACCCTTTCTATTTCTCCTTTCATGATGAAATTTTTGGTCAGCGTACTGATACGCTTACAGACCCACATACACTTGTTTATACATACACATAGCCCATAAAGTATGCGTTAATAAAGTAAATTTTTATTACAGGTACAAAAATGCAACTACCCAGGCAGAAAAAGACAATCAGCATGACGTTGCTACGATTGTCTCCGGGTATAACTAACGTCAGTACAACATTCGTTTACCAAGATTTTAATGTACTCATAACATTAAAATGATAACGACGAATGACCGTGCTCCGACTCTTGTTTTCAATGTTGTCATAATGCTCTAAATACATATTTATAAGGTTGTCACAATGTGAATTTCCCAACTTAAGTCAAATTTTTATATTTACGGTGTTGCAGCGGTAAAGAGTTATTGTGAACGGGGTACTTGGGGAACTAAAGTCAAATTTTTGTATATACGGTGTTGTAGCCGTATAGAATTATTGTAAACGGGGTATTGGGAAACTAACGTCATAATTTTGTATACACAGTGTTGTTGTGGTATAGCATTACTAAGAACGCGGTATTTGTCATATTTTTGTGTTTAGAGTACTGTTGTGTTACAAAAATTTTGGAAGAGTCGTAATTTTGTATTTACAGTGTTGTGGTGGTACATATTTTTTGGGCAAAGTTACAATTTCTGCCTGGGTATGTATGCAATTGAAATAAAATTTTTTTCATGCATTTATTGTTTACTTCCTTTGCTATAAAAATAAAAAAAAAATTTCAAAGTCCTTTTCATTGTTGAGATAACGGTATAAAGTGTCACAAGTGAATAAAGCACCTAAAAAGTCTTCGCTCACTTTGTTATTACAGTACCTGACTTTTTAAGAAGTTTTTTTTCAGATTTTTGCCTGCTTTCATGCTTTGTTGTTATAGTTCAGCGTTAAACAAGTTTGTTTCAGGATTTTATTTCAAAGTTGTAACAGTTTTAAAAATATGGAAGTCAGAGGTAAAGAAATTAATGTGTATATACAAAGATGACTACGCCGTCGCTTTAAAAATCAAGTGCAAGTGCACGCGCAAAACTCGGCACGGCAAAAGTGAGTCAGCGACTTCTCTCATGGTTGCTTCGAATCAGCTTAAATCTTGAAAGGCCTGCAATTCTCAACACTCCACTTAGTAAATACACTTACTGCGTTTTTTTTGCTTCCTTCATCGACTACAGCTTTTGTGCCTATAGATGTAGTCAACAAATAGCATCTATGTTTCACGAGATTAGAGGTTGATCTCTCGTTGTATTTATGAATATTTATACACTTTCTGCAAGCTACAATGTTCGGTATTTCCTGCCCAGTATCATCGGACACCTTTCCGAAAACTTCCCGAACTTTACTGCGACCTCGTTTACTGATGATTGTGAACTTGCCGTTAATAATGTTCTCTTTTATATTAGAATTATTTAACATTTGATTGGAGACATCAGTTTGACTGGAGTCTGTGGTTGCTGCCTATTATGTTTGAAATAAAAATTCGGTCTTACATTAATTTTTTTTACAGACATGTTTTTTTACAGAATTGTTGTTTCACTAAAATTGGAAAATAGCAATGCACATATGAATCAAAACAAAAATTTTCATTTAATTTGATTATGAAACCTATATTTTCAGTTAAAAACATTTTTAAATAGTATAACGCCTACATAACGATGGCTTAATATAAAAAAGGCTTAACACAATTTTTTTCGAAATCGTTTTTTTTTTAACTATTTCTGGGCGATAACGTATAATGGCATCCTCCTTGAAGGTGTTAGTACGTTACAGTTTAAAATCAAGGACTTATGGCAACTTTAAAAACTATTTCTGTAGGTAAATGCTTTATTTTTTCTTAAGTTTTTTGCTTCTCCTGTAAAATATCTAAAATTCGAGTTAGGCCTTTTTTATATTATGCCATCGATATGTACACATGTATTTACAAACTTCACTTACTTCATGGCAATCCATTTTTTGAGTATCCTTCTTTCAGAAACGACGAACACCAACTTCCGCATTTACTTCCAAACAGATGTGCATGTTTCCTTTGTTTCGCTTTTTAAAACAAAACATTCGAATGTTTCCATAATAATTTGGAAAGATGAGAGTAAATGTGTGTTTCGTTTGTCATTCTCTCAAAGACATGCATGATTCGTTTGTTTCGCTTTTTTTGAACGAAACAAACGACAACTAGAGTGATGTTATATTCTATTCGATCTCTTATGTCGCATTACTCTCATGTCTCTATTCTCTCATGTTTCCATTCTCTCATGTTTCCATTCTCTAACAGCAACACACATTTTTTTAGTTCCATTGCTCGTTTCGCTTTTACAAATGAGAATAGGAAGACTGCTTGAAAATTTTAGAATGTTTTGAACAGCGATTCAATCACACTCATGCAGATCATTAATAAATATCCCTAAAATAACTTAAAAATACTTAAAGATCTAAGGAATGCCGAAATGGCGAAAATTTGCTAACATCAAATAGATATGCAGATGGATTAAAAATCGGTAAAATGGTAAAAAAAGTCAAGATTTGGCTAAAAAGTCAGTTTCATCGCGAAAATTGGCGACAAACAAGCGCTAAAATTGTAAGGAATGCCATGGTTCAACCTTTCTTCCACTAATTCGGCTCTTAGCCCAGATCCAAAATGGAGCGTATTTCTATACCCGCGGTGAAATTACTCCCGTAAATATTTAATAGGGCTTTTATATCGAAGGACTGCGAAGAGTGTCTGTGTGGGTAAAACATTTTTATTGAATTTTATGTTAAAATAGTTTGAAAAAAAAAATGTTATTACCTCAACAACTACAAACTAGTATATCTGGCAACACTTATCAAAAAATATTTTAAATCCCAAATGTGTTGCAAGTCATGGGTATGTCGATAGATATGCGTAGATATGCGGGATGTAACGAAGAATGCGCATCGATACATACACGTATGAAATAAAGTGCGCAGGGGTATACGCAAGTATGAGAATGAATAGATATCAACACGCACTAGCATAAAAAATGTTCGATATGTGCGGGAGTATCCAAAATTTTTTGTATCGATTGGCTTTCCCTGGTGCATACATACATCATCCCTAAGAACATATTTTATTATATGAAATAAAAAATATTAAATGCCTGCTTCTTTAGTGGAATTATTTATTAGTTATTAGTATTTTAGATTTAAAGAAGAAACAAAACAAAAAATCCCCAGAAGAAGTTAAAAGATTTTTTAAAAATGTAAAAACATTTATACTAAAATACGAAAGTTCATTTTAATAGTGAATTAATTTTATTTAAAGTAAATATATATCTAATTTTTGTTTTAAGTAAATTCATGCCACTGAATTTACGTTCAGCTGAATTCAAAGAATTTTATACTCAAATAACGTAAGTCTTCTGATATGAATTTAATTTTTGCCATTGAAACTATAACCATTCTGTCATTGCCCTATATTTTTACATTTTCCATTTTTGTTATAAAATTGTCATAAAATTTACATAAATCCAGAAGAAATGAGCTAAATTTAGCCCAAAATAAGCTAATATGGTCACACTGACAATTAGCAACTGTATCAATTAGAAGAGCTGAATTCGCTAAATAAATTCTTCGTTTTTGTGTTTCACACGACGAATTTACGCAGCGAATTCATATCGACAAATTAATGTGTACTCAATTATTACTACAATCAGGGCTACCGCTTTATTCTCAGACTATTCATATGTGCCGGTTGTAAAGTGACGTTTTTCCAGACAACCATGGATTCTTTTTAAATTAGTTTAATTTTAAGGTTTGCAATTTTTTAGAGCTTGAATAAACATATCTGAAACTAAGTTATTATATACTATTTCAAATACATCAAATGAGCATTAACCTGTTTTTGAACACACAATTGACTCGAATTAGAGTTTTACAAATATATTACTAATATGTCTTGGCAACTCTACCATAAGAAGAGGAAAATATCCCTGAAGGAAATGTCACTAGTGAATCACTACTGATTCACTTTTGACTTTGTTACCAGTACTACTGACTACTTATACCCCACTCAATTCTTTTTGCTATATACATTTAACATGTGCATGTAATTGAAAAGCAACTACTGACATAGGTACTACTGATTAGATAGTTCCTTAGCGACCATATGAATACATTGGAAGTAGATAGTCACTAGCACATTCAAGTAATTCTAGTATACTCCTTTGATAATGAAAATATATAAAAAAGTGAACTTTTTTTACTAAATCTTCAAATATGAACTAACAATAAGTATTCAAATCTTAAATATAAAATATAATTATTAAGCTTGACCAGTGTTGGACATAAACTTAGTGATAGTTATAAATAATATATAAATAGTGATAATCAAAACGGAAAAATAAAAGTATTTTCAAGTATTTTCAGCAGTTCGATGTAAATTTGAATTTCAGGTGTACCATGGAGCCGATGTTATTAGTCTTAAAGTCTTGTTTTGCCTTTGTTGGATTATCTCTATATTGGAAGCTGAAGCAGTGCCCCATAGCTGTAGTCCGTAGCACCATATTGGTTTCAAAATCGACTTGTATATTAAAAGTTTACAATCTATACTGAGTGCTGAATTTCTACCAATCAGCCAATATATCTAAGTTAATTTAATTTTAACTTGTGTTAGCTTAGAGTCAATATAAGGCGTATGCCAAGATATTTCATATGTGAATGTTGAGGAACAGCTTGGCTGTTGATTCTAATGGGGGGACAAGTATATTTTCGTGAGGTAAATATTATCTGTACGCACTTCTGTTCATTTACTTTTATTCTCCATAGCTCAAGCTGTGTTATATGTTCCTGAATACATCGGGTTGCCTCATGAGGGTTTTCGTGCATACAAAGGCAGGTTGTATCATCGGCAAATTTCGAAGTGTAGATATTACTGCTCACAGGCATATAACAAGTAAAATCAATTACAATACTGGCCCCAGTATACTCCCTTGTGGTTCACCGGATAAGATAGTTTTGTGCGTAATTATAAAATCTCCTTCCATAACAGAGAACTTCCGGGCTAAAATATAACTTTCTAAAAGTTTTAGAATGTTATTTGATAAATAAATAAATATGTCGTCAATTTTAAAATTATGCTATCATGCCAAACTTAATCAAATGCCTGAGAAACATCAGTAAACAGGGCAGGACAATATTTCTTTTCTTCAAATTTTTTCCTTATAAATTGAACCAATCTATGCGTTTGTTCAACGGTGCTATGTTGACTTCTTAAACCAAATTGATGGTCCGGTATGCACATATTATCTGTTAGAATAGGGGACAATTTTGTCATGAGCAGCTTTTCAAAGAGTTTTGACATAGTTGACAGTAAACTTATTGGCCTATTTGACTCACCTTTGGTAAGATCTTTGTCCGGTTTTGGAAACACTTTGACTTTCAGCTTTCAGTTTTGGGGATAATACTCCAGTCGTAATATGGCATTAAGAACCAACAGCAGAATTCTTATTGCAATATGCGGCAAGTTTATCAGCATCTTGTTACTGTGTCCATCAATACCTGGAGCTTTCCTTATCTTGAGTTTAGCAATTAGTTTCTGTCCATGACACAACTTAAACTTTAAGGGTCGAGGGGATAGAGCAACTACACTTGGTAAATCAACAACACCAATACATGTGTTTGGCGTAAATAAGGATTTTAAGTGCTCAGCAAATATTTTACATTTTTTCGTACAGCAATTAGATGCTGGTGTGACATCAAGACTTTTCAGATAATTTTTAAGAGATGCAGGTTTTTCAGATGCAAGCAATTCTTGAAATCGTTTGGTGCACTCTTTGAATCTAATTTTATTTTTGGATGATCTGTGCTGTTGCCATTCCCTTCTGGCTCTTCTTTTGCATACACGAGACGTTCAATATCCCTAGAATAAATTTTGTTAAGCCCAGTCTTTGGATTGGAGGTATTGGAATGTTCAGCAGCCTATTTAATATTTTCGTTAAGATTGACAATGTTAGATTCAATATCATCTGGTATTCTTAGCGTTCTGTTTCCGTGCAATGACTACTAAGATATTTTTTGAATCGCAGCCAATTAACACGATTGATCATCTTCATATATGGGTGAGGTAAGTCAATTCCTAGTGGGTTACAGATTGAAACGATAGTGGGGAAATGATAGGAGGAGAGATCTAGAGAAGCTTCAACGTTAATTAAATCCCTAGAAATATTTTTTATGATGCCAATTTCTATAACAGCCGAAATTTTTCGTACGTCAGTAGGCCAGTAAGTGAGCTCCCTTCTCAAAATGACATCCAAGCCCATTTTTTAAATTGTATTAAACAAATTCTCGACCTGTAGGTGTTACAAGGCGCGATCCCAGTACGTATGTTTTACATTGTAGTCGCCAACTGCAACGAAACAAGATCCAAGCAATTTTTAGAATGTTTTGCATTCGTAGCATTTCTTGCATCATGCTAGTCATATTTGTTGTAAAGTTATTTATAGTTTGCACCAGATTATCAATAGTAGCTTCAAGGCGACTAAAGTTAAAGCTTGAGTTTGCATTTGTTGAATTATTTGGCTGTGAAACATTTTATGTGGGAATAGAACTAGTCTTAGCAGCATCGGCATACGATACACGTGAAGCAACTGGTTGGCTCATTTGAGCAAAAGTGGCGGAGTATGTATTTACTGGTGGAGCTGAAGCTAATTTAGGTTTTTGACCCATAGCCTGCCTGTGGTTAGGGGTGTGATTACCTCCACAATTAATACATTTTTTTTCAGGTTGGTCTTTTGGTTTAATACAACTAGCAGTACCGTGCAATTCACTGCAGATTACACACACTGTAGGTTAATTGCAATAAGTTTTTGTTTGGCCATATTATTAGCAATTATGGCACTGCATAGACATGAACGCTGACGATGCTATTCAGCTGTGATTTTTCGATGTAAGAGAAACTTTACGCTATAAGTTGGATGGGATTAATTTTTTTCCATTGCATGTCATTCGGCTCCAGTTCAACTCGAAAGAGTGGTTGAGGGACCTTTTCACTGTTACTTATATTGGTAACATTTTTTATTTTAAATCGTTGGTCGATAAGTGCACATTTTACTTCTTCGGGCTCAACATATGAATCTGTGCCCTTTAATACTATCTGTAGCACTCTTAAGTTGGTATGTGTAAAAATTTGTTTTATTTTTTTCAAATTCACTAACAATTTTTCGGAAATCTTTTTTTGCATATATTTGTATTTTTCTTTCGTCAATATTACCTCGTTTAGTTGGAATAATGTGGCAAGCATTTTCACCAATGGTCGACAGTAGTTTTTTAGTTGGAATTTTTTGTCGTCGGTGTCTTGCAAAAATGAAAAACGATTTTGACGATTTGTAGATTATGCGCTGTTATCCCTAGACATCTTTGAAGCAAATGAAATCTTTGAAGAATTCGGGCTTCACCCAGGCTTTACCACTGTTATATATCTGTCCATTCCGACCTGTACCTTCGGCTTTGAGCTACTGTTATCTGTAGAGATAACTTTGTTAAGTGATAAACACGAGCTTGAAGTGGACGATATTACTGACTTATATGAAGAAGTACTAGGCAACTGTAATGTTAATGAACCACTATTATTTGGCATTGGACAAAGCGAAGTTGATCGCTGACGAAAAATTGGCTTTGCCGTTTAAAAAAAAGACTTTCATCAGATATTTTTTTTTTGTTGTTTTCATTAAGAGCTTCAGAACTCACAGTAAAATTGGCATTTTTGCCGTTAGAACTCACTTCACAATTTTTTGTATTTGAGGGTTTTTGTTATTTCTACTATGTAAAAATTATTAGCAAGGCCAATAAAGTTTATTTATGGAAGTCAGTACGTACCTTTTACGAATAATATGTACGAAAAATTCCGCTAATCGTCTGTTCCTTATGAAGGTACAACGAGAACTGGGATTTAATAGTAATAAAACCAAATTCATAAGATTTAGACCATACCTCTTATGTAGAGATCATTCTATGACTGTCCATATCAGTGGTGTACCTATAGATGAATCAAACACTGTTAAAGCCTTTGGAAAGCATTTCTCGCAAAATCTACATTGAGACATGCATATTGCAAATATTAAAAGCAAAATATCTGCCGTAATTGGTATTTTATTTAAATTTAAAAGAAAATAAACAAAAGAACTAAATTGTTGATATATGAAAGTTTTGTTCACAGTTATCTGGTATACCTTCCCATTATTTATTGAATCATTAATAATACTGCATTAAAAAGTATCCAATCTGCAAAAAATAAGACCTTGAATTTTGTATCCGGTCTTCCAATAAGATTTCATATGGTGGATTTTAAAAAATTATGCCTTGAATGTTTTATTATTAAACGGTTTATATAAAATGCAATTATTTAAAGTTGTTTTTTAGGGGTATTAGAGGTCTTGGTCTCCGTTTAATTTTACTCAAACTTACTCGTCACAAATCGGCTTACAAGACAAAGTCAAAATGTCTGTAAAGAGATTTCGCTTTGCTGGTCCTAATGATTTTGTATATTAGTACTTTTTCGTTTGTATATAATAATTTTGAATTTTTATCTGCGTTTGCCTTTTATGCTCTGAATGTTTAATTTCATATACCAACTAGCCTCTTTTATGTTTGTAATAAAGAACTAAATAATATAATAAAAATACACGATTATTATTAATATTTGTGCTTTTTTGCTAATTGATTAAAGAATTATTGAGTTAAGTTCTGATACTTGGTTTTGTTTCAGCATTTGAACAAAATTTTTAATAATCAAGAAACATACCGGTATATTATATGTATGTATTCCCATATTATATTTGACCTTATCGACAACAAAATAAAACGCATTGCTCACGGCAGAAAGTGCAATTATACATTTTACACATATGTTAGAGTTGACGTGAATACCTTTATTGTTTAATATATAATTATTAAAACTGTTAAAAGTATTGCTTGTTATCATTAAATAGATTTTAACTAATAAAGAAAGCTGAAATAACATGATTCGGAAACACATTTTCATTGAAACTTTTAACAGTATGAAACAAACAAACACAGTTACTATCTCTATCCTTCGCGGAGTAGCAACCTTGTCGTGGTGCGGAGGCTTACGGTTGCAATAACCTAAGAGGCCATGCTGGCTGGAAATGACTCCCTGGAAGGTCCAACCATGCTAGACGGGCTAGGGGGGAGCAACTAACCAAGAACTACTATTGGATGAGTTGCAGCCGGGGTAATTAGTCTGTTTTATAGCGAAGCCTTCCCGATACCTGTCCGCCTCGAGAAGTAACTGTGGACCCTTCATGCTAGACAGGGCTATAACATGAGGGTACTCAGGACCCTGATAATCGTCAGAATGAAACGAAAAATTAGAAATAAAAATAAAATAATAATTAGCGGGAATATCAGTGCTACGGAACTCGCTCATCAAGTGGAGCAAGACTCCCTAGATGGACCGAGTACCAGAAAAGGTCACAGGAGATCACCTCCACGAACTATAAAAAAAATACTGGATGCAAGATCTCACTTCTACGTCCATTTGTTGGTACGATTGGAAAACCAACTCCAATCAAGGAAGGGTTTGCCCCCTCAGTAACGCTGACAACTGCACAGGGGGGCAGGTCGTACCTACATCGAGCGTAAGGCTAAAGATACAGAAAAAGAGACCAAACAAACACAGAGGCATCACCCTACCTTAAAGGGGCAAACCTGGAGGGTTGGATGATCCTCTGAGGAAGGGTTTCAGTGAAGCAGGCGTAAGGTGGCATTTACGCTTCTTGGTACAGGGTTTATCATCTGAAGAAGATGGAAGTAAAGCTTTGGAGATGAAGAGTATTCCAGGGCAAACTAGACCGCGTTAGAAGGATAGTAAGGATATTACACCTCTAGAGAAATGTAACAAACGCAGGAAAAGAGTTGGAAACAATATTTCAAGATCCGCGTATGTTGGAGTAGGCACTGAAGCGTCTAGTTACGCCAAAGTGGTCGAGGGGTTGAGGGTAGCGATTCCTCATGAAGACTTCCCACAGGTTTCGTTATCAAGTGAGGAACTAACTCAACTTAAGGAGGCCATAGTGGATGAGCTGTTGGCAGGGGGAGAGACCAAACCTCAATTCGAGGGCATTTACTTTCGTCCAGGTATGCTCATAATTAACTGCGGTAATAAGCAGACGGTGAAGTGGCTTGAGTCAACAGCACCAAGGCTGAGTGCCTGAAAGGGAATGAAGCTACAGGAATATACGTGAGAAGACATCCCGACATACCACTGCATCACGGTGTATCTTACAAGAAGCGCAGGGTTGGACTCCAAAACGTCGATGGCAAACGTCACCGCTCAAAACAATGGGCTAAACACCAAGGTTTTGTAGGTACAGGCATACCGAGATGAAGACACCGGAAAGATATTTCTTGTCGTAATCCGCGGAAAATCGAGGGATAATATCCTGAAGAACGGAAACGTACTCCACTACAGGTTAAGAGAGATAACAACCGCTCATGGAGGACGGAAGGCGGTAGGAAAAATCACTGCCGAATTAGGAACAGCGTCGAAGCCTGATACTGCATTAAATGTTGGTGATGGTCCGACCATCGACAGAGCGGCGGTAGATATGGTGCCTGGAGCCAATGAGATGTCCAATGTGGAAGCGACTATTGTTGGATTGTGTAAGGAAACATCTCCGACCCTACGGAGATGTGTGGTGCCCTTTTCACACTTGTCGTTTCGTCCTCCCAGGAGCCGATTTCAGTACATGAAGAAGCCATACTCCTTGAGGAGCAATGAGTAATACTCGAAGAAGCAGAGGAGCGATAAGTGCCAAAATAGACCAGATAAACATACAAAATGCTAAAGCTGCCTCGGCAGGTATAGCGCGGATGTTCACAAGGGAACAACTGCGAATGGCATGGTACTCATCAGAGCATAGTGAAGAAGAAGTGCACCGCCTTGTGCATCATTGCAGGTGTAACAACTTACTGATGCTGATTGGATGCGATGCTAATTCACACCACACCATGTGGGGGAGCAGCAACATCAAAAGAAGAGGTGAGTGTCTTTTAGAATTCCTATGTAGTAATAGTCTAGATATCTTCAATATGGGGAACACTCCCGCTGTTGTAACTAGGGCAAGGGAGGAGGTTCTAGATTTGACGATAGGCAGTGCCTATTTGGCGAGTATAATTAGGAACAGGAGGGTTTCGGACTAACCATTAATGTCGGATCAAAGAATTATAAGATTTGACATAGATGGGAATGCTAAACAGTCACCTCCATTCAGAAATCAAAAAAATACTCACTGGCACCTGTATAGAGAAAACCTTAACAAGGCACCAAGGCACCAGTTAGAGCTAGAGTATTTATTAGACAAGGTAAACGGGGCATTCATTGGAGGATATGAATCTAGCTGCACCCTTACCCCATCTAATGGAAATAAGGAGACACAATGGTAGAGTAAGGAGCTGTCAAACCTCCGGAGGAAGATGTGCAAGCTGTTTAATAAAGCGAAGTGGACTGGAGGTTGGCAAACCTATACCGAAAATCTAACGGCCTACAACGTCTCAATTCGGAGTGCGAAGAAAAATGACTTTAAGAACTTTTGTGAGAAGATGTGAACCACCCCGGCAGCGGCCAGATTACATAAAATCATGGCCAAAGCTCATGTGGGCTCATAAACAACACTGAAAAGGGCTGATGGGACCTACACCAGGAATGAAAAAGAGAAGGCGCTGCTGCTACTCTTGACTCATTTCCCGTGAAGTATAGAGGGGCTGACACCAGAACGATCTGCAGGACTTAGAGGGAGCCAAGAATCCTAGGACATTGTGCGGAAACTATGCACTGAAGAACGCATGCTACTCCAGGGGTGGATGGTATTCTCCCTATATTTCTCCAGCATGGAAAAAAGGAGCTTATGCCCCATATAATAAGGTTAACCAGGAGCAGCTTAGCTCTAGGCTACATACCACAGGCATGGAGCAGGACAAGAGTGGTTTTCATACCTAAGATAGGTAGAAGGGATATATCACTTTTAAAGTCATTCCGACCCATAAGTTTAACCTCCTTAATACTTAAAATGATGGAGAAAATTACTGACAACTATACCCGATCAACTACCTTGTGTAGGGAGCTTTTACATCCACGGCAGCATGCATACAGGGCGGGTCGTTCAACTGACACTGCGCTGTATCAACTTACAAACACAATACGTAGCTGTCTAGATGCCAATGAAGTCACGGTCTCTGCATTTCTTGATGTTGAAGGGGCCTTCGACAATACAGAGCACTTTGCCGTTGCATCTGCGCTTACAAGGAAATGAGTTGAGAACACTATATTCAAATGGATAAGGGCGATGCTTGAGACCAGGACTGCAGAGACTCAAGTTGGGGAGGAATATCTTGCAGTAAAGATGACCAGGGATGCACGAGGAAAATTTTAAGAGACGTTATGTGATATAATACAGAATGGGTTAAGGATAGTGAAAGAATGGGGCCTATCAACCCTGCAAAGACTACAATTGTTCCTTTCACAAGGAGAAGAACACTTTCACGTGGGAAAAACATCCAGGTGGGCTCATCGGAGGTCAAGTATCTGGCAGTGATATTAGACTCAAAGCTCTTTGGGAAACAACATTTAGAGGCGACTGTTGATAGGGCAACAAAAGCAGTAATGGTTTGTAGATATGTTGCAGGAAAAACATGGGGCTGCAAAACCAAAATCTTGAGATGGATATACACCATGATAGTAAGACCTATCATCACTTATGGTGCTGTTGCCTGGTCGGACAGGGTAAGGCTGGCTACGACCAGAAATCTGTTAGAGAAGCTAACATCCCTTTTTATAACAGGAGCTATGAGGACGTGTCCTATGGCGGCTATGGAAGTCCTTATTAAGCGCTCAGCTCATATGAGTTTACCTCTAAGTTAGCGTGGGAATTCCGCATCAATCTCCCATTATGGAGGCATGCAAAGGTAATGATTAGAACGTATAACCAAAATCGTTTCATAGCTTTCATGTCCCTGAGTAAAACAATCTAAGAATGCTCACAGGCTTCCTCACATCCCATTGTAGACTGAGAAAACATCTCAACAGACTTGGTATTGAGAGTAACAGCCTGTGCGAATTCTGTGATTATGAAAATAAAACTCCGGAGCATATTCTGAAGGACTGTGAAGCGTTATGCCACAGAAAATATAGCCAATTGGGCAAGCATCTATTGTAGGATTGGGAACTGCCAACTATTTCCCACGGGCAATCCTGGGATTCATCAGGAGAGTATGTCTAGATGGGGTGCTCTAGGACCTTGTAAGGGATATAATAGATCTATTTTGGTCACAGTGTCTTGTGATTCCCACTTGAATTAATTAGTTCATTCATTCTGGCTTAAAATATAACTTTTTAGCTTAATTTAAATTTTTTCAAACTTGAATTACTTAAATGTTATTTTAAAATCTGCTCACACTGCATAATGTCGTCGGCGTACAAAATAGAATTAAATGTATCTCAGAGTTCATCACGCACGACTAATTTTGTTCTACGGCTGCGTTCATTTTCGTATGAACAAATGTCTCCATAAAATTAACGGCCACTCTAATATATATACATACATACATTACAACGTGTTATAATTATAAAAATATTTTTATTATCTTAATCAGGGCAAATTACTTAGTGCATTCTCATACAGAGGTCAAGTTTGTGTTCGAACCAGGAAAGGATCTGACCCAGTCTGCATTGCTAATATCAATAAACTACAAGAACTATTGCATTAGCTTTAATTAATTATATAAATTTACTAATATACATACACATATACACAAAAAAATTTAAAAACAAATATTTCACTAACTACATACATATATACTAATATATTTAAATAAAAAATAAATAAACAAAAACATGTTATTTGTACAACTAGTTAGCTACTTTTCTTACTTTTTCTACATTATTTTTTACACTTTCTCGGAATTAAACTTAATCGAATATAGCAAAGCTGTTATTTTCTATATTAAGTATGAATATATCTAGTGAAGGATTTGACGTGATCGAAAATCAATCTGCAATTTTAAATATTTTGTGTAAACAGCACTCTAGTTTAAATATTGTGCATTTTAATGCAAGAAGTCTAACTGGTATAAAACTTGATTATGCTAGAAATATCTTTGAGAAATCTAAAATTGATATAATATGTGTAACTGAAATATGGTTCAAGAATGAGGTATATAAAAATCACTATAATATAAGTGGTTATAATTTAATGCAAGTCAACAGAGTTAACAGCAAAGGAGAAGGTGTTGCCATATACTGTAAAAACCATCTCAAAAGTAAAATACTTAATATATCCAATGGATCTAATATTGAGTATATTAATGTTGAAATCTCAGATAATATAAACAAAATTCTTATATCTTGCAAGTATAATCCAAGTAAATCATTCAGTGTGGAACCATTTTTTAATGAGTTACAACAATATGCCATAGATTATGATTTTTATTTCGTTTGTGGTGATTTTAATATAAACTTGTTTAATGATGATAAAATGAGTAATGACCTAAAGGAATTCGTCAGTTCTGTAGGATTAAACATTGTGAATCAACAGCTGGCTACTCGTTTTTGTCCAAATAATCTTCCTAGTTTACTTGATTTGATTTTATTATCTGATTTGGATAGCCTACTATTATATGATCAAATCTCTTTTATCTCAGATCATGACCTTCTTTTCTGCACATTAAATATTAATTTTAATAGAAATAATACTAACCAATTTATAACTTATCGTGATTATAATTCAATTGATTATCCATCCTTATACGGCGATCTTGCATCATTGCATTGGACTGACAGTTGGTATCAGCCATCGGTGATGGTAAGCTTGATGTTCTTTTATCTAAGCTAAATTATGTTTTTGAAAGGCATATTCCGGTTCGTAGAGTTCGTGTCAAAAATAAATCATGTCCCTGGCTTACGCATGCAGTGCAACAAGCTTTTCGTGATCGTAATCGAATGTATAATGCATAGAAACGTGATCACACACTTCTCAACAGGGTTGCATTTACAAGAGCTGGAAATCATGCTACTCTTCAAGTTAGACAGGCAAAGAAAATATACTTTAGACAGAAACTTAATGATAACTTATCCACACAGCAGCTATGGAAAAACATCAGGAAACTGGGTATTCATTCCCGTAATTGTAATTCCCCTATTTTAGATCCCGATCATTTAAATTCGTTCTTTTGTGAGAATGTTAGTGTTAATAATTGTAAATATAACCAACTACCCTCCACCAGTACAAATTGTATTTTTGGCTTTTCTGTGATTTCCGAAATTAATATTGTCAATGGGCTATGAAAATCCAACCGAATGCCATTGGAGAAGGCTGCTTGTCCCGTAAGTTCTTGAAGCTTGCCCTGCCTTTTATTGTTGGAACACTTACTCACATATTTAATAATATCATAACTACATCAACTTTCCCAACATTATGGTAAATAGCGCGTATCATTCCGGTTGCAAAAACATCTGCTGCGTCTTGTTGTAATGATTATAGGCCAATTAGCATATTGCCTGTTCTAGCTAAGGTTTTTGAGTCTGTAATCTCTAAGCAGATTACTGATTATTTGGAAACAAACTCTCTTATGCAATCCGGATTCTGTGCAGCTCACAGCCGTACTTCTGCTGTTTTAAAAGTTATGGATGATATTAGAACTGAATATGATACTGGGAAGCTTTCCTTAATGTGTTTTTTAGATTTTTCTAAGGCTTTTGATAAAGTAAACCATTTTGTACTCCTTTTTAAGCTTAAATATTATTCTGGATTCAACAACAATGCAATAGCACTTTTTAATAATTACCTTTCCGCACGTTCGCAGAAAGTGTTGGTAGGAAAAAAAGTATCTGGTCTGAGAGAAATCAAGTCGGGTGTTCCTCAGTGATCTGTTCTTGGCCCCCTTATGCTTAGCATGTTTATAAATGACATCTTTAGCGTTGTAAATTATGCTAAAATTCATGCTTATGCTGATGATATCCAGTTGTATATATCTAATCGTGTTGGATTGATAGAGGATATGTGCTTTAAGTTGAATGATGACTTAGTTTCAATTGTAAAGTGGGCTAAATTAAATAATCTTATGCTTAACCCGAATAAATCACTGGTTCTACCTGTTAGTAGGCATAAAGTTAACTACGTAAACTTTCCAGGAATACACCTTAGTGGAAATGTGCTGAAATACGTTGATAAGGTTAAATACTTAGGCTTACATCTTAACTCATTATTCACATGTAAAGGTCATATTAATATTGTTGTTCGGAATGTCTTTCTTAATCTTCGTAACTTGCGAGTGTCTTCTGAATATGTGCCAATATCAGTCAAAAGAAGACTTGTTGTCCAACTTATACTTCCATTGATAACTTATTCGGCAGAAGTTTATAGTAAAATAGATTCGCAATCGCTACATAAGCTGCAAGTTGTTTTTAATAATGCAACCCGCTTATTTATGACATAAGACGCTACAGCAGTATTTCTTCATGGCAGAAGATAATTCTGGGCTGTGATTTGGTGGATTATTTACGCATAAGCAATTTGTTATTTTGCATGGTATTTTGTACAGAAAGACTCCATCCTACTTATATGAAAAACTTAATTTTGGAACTTTAACCCGCTGTATGACACTTTTGACATCGAGATATTTGCACCTTAACACGTCAAGATTTTTTTTCGTTAACGCTATTAAATTATGGAATGCTCTACCAGTAAGTTTAAAGATCATACATAGAAAATACAGTTTTGCTAAAGCTCTTTTCAATTTTTTTTTTAAATTTTACTTAGCAGCCCCTCTCAAAGACCATTTATTAAAATTGATGTAACTCTTCATTTATTTTATCTTTTATATATACTCATAAATTACTGTTTTTATATTTTAATATATATATATATATATATATATATATAGGGTGTTTTTTTTTAGAGGTATAGAACTTCGAATTGAAATAAAACACAAGAAAATCGTTTTAATGTCCATGAATTTGGCTTTATTGGAAGGATAATTTTATGCCATTAATGTTTAAATATGATTTCGGGCATGTGGCCGCCGCGGCTGGCTCGAATAAAGCCAATTCTACAGGTCCAATTTTCAACCACTTTTTCGAGCATATGGGGCCGTATGTTGGCAATAACGCCACGAATGTTGGCTTCCAAGTCCCCTAACGTTTCTGGTTTGTTGGCGTAGACGAGCGACTTCACATATCCCCAAAGAAAATAATCCGATGGTGTCAAATCACACGATCTTGGTGGCCAATTGACAGGTCCATTCCGCGAAATTATGCGCTCGTCGAATGTTTCCTTCAATAAATCGATTGTGACGTGCGCTGTGTGGCATGTAGCGCCGTCTTGTTGGAACCACAACTCATCCACATTCATGCCACATTCAAATCTTCCATAAAGTTGATGGACAAAGCTCCAATTGCTGTGCACGGTGGCGAATCGATTCATTCGGGTCCTCTTCAACACTTTGCTCTACAGCGGCAATTGTTTCTTCGGTGCGCACTGTTCGACGTCTCTGCGGATGCGTATTATCACATAGAGTAAACGTAATGCGAAAACGATCCATGGTTAACCGAATTAATTGCTCTGATGGACGATTATGTCGACCATAAAATGGACGGAGCTTGCGGTAAACTTCGCGAACTGAACCATTATTTTCGAAATAAATTTGCACGATTTGCAAGCGTTGTTCTTTTGTCAACCTGTTCATGATGAAATGGCAAACCAAACTAAATATTAATCACTTGACAGCTGACAAAATGGCCGCCAGTTAAAAAAGTGATGCCACCTTAAAGTTCTATACCTCAATAAAAAACACCCTTTATATATATATGTTTTCTTTTACAAAAATTATTACAAAAATCACTTCATATAATCAAAAACGTATTATAACATTGTCTTAAGTATTGTTATTGAACTCTAAAAGAATTTTATTCTTAATGTTCTTATGGCGAAATAAATAAATAAAATAAAAAAAATAATTTCTTATTCGGGCTTAAGTTCAGTTATTTCAATTCTTATTGAATGAAATATTTTTATTAATTAATGCGAGTTTCTAAAGAAGAGAAGAAAACTTAAACTAGACTTTTTAGCTGGTGGTACATCGAATAAGTAAAAATAATTAATGTGATAATCGCAAAGGAAAAGCAAGAATAGTTAAACATACTTAGGTAGAGTAATACAGGGTGTTTATTTTAGAGGTATAGAACTTCAAATTGAAATAAAACACAAGAAAATCGTTTTAATGTCCATCAATTTGGCTTTATTGGAAGGATAATTTTATGCCATTAATGTTTAAATATGATTTCAGGCATGTGGCCGCCGCGGCTGGCTCGAATAAAGCCAATTCTACAGGTCCAATTTTCAACCACTTTTTCGAGCATATGGGGCCGTATGTTGGCAATAACGCCACGAATGTTGGCTTCCAAGTCCCCTAACGTTTCTGGTTTGTTGGCGTAGACGAGCGACTTCACATATCCCCAAAGAAAATAATCCAATGGTGTCAAATCACACGATCTTGGTGGCCAATTGACAGGTCCATTCCGCGAAATTATGCGCTCATCGAATGTTTCCTTCAATAAATTGATTGTGACGTGCGCTGTGTGGCATGTAGCGCCGTCTTGTTGGAACCACAACTCATCCACATTCATGCCATCCAATTCGAGAACAAAATAGTCGGTTGTCATGGCTCTATACCGGTCTCCATTAACGGTAACTGACTCTCCAGCATTATTTCGGAAGAAGTATGGCCCAATGACTCCACCAGCCCATAGAGCACACCAAACAGTCAGTTTTTGTGGATATAATGACGTCTCAAGGGTCTCATGTGGATTCTCTTCACTCCAAATGCGGCAATTTTGCTTGTTGACGTAGCCATTCAACCAAAAATGAGCCTCATCACTGAACAAAATTTTGCGATGAAAATCAGCATCGAGATCAATCTAATTTTCGGCCCATACACCAAAATCACGACGCATTGCATGATCTCGCCGCTTTAATTCTTGCACAAGCTGGATCTTGTAAGGTCGTAAGCCAAGATCTTTGCGCAAAATCTTCCATAAAGTTGATGGACAAAGCTCCAATTGCTGTGCACGGTGGCGAATCGATTCATTCGGGTCCTCTTCAACACTTTGCTCTACAGCGGCAATTGTTTCTTCGGTGCGGACTGTTCGACGTCTCTGCGGATGCGTATTATCACATAGAGTAAACATAGTGCGAAAACGATCCATGGTTAACCGAATTAATTGCTCTGATGGACGATTATGTCGACCATAAAATGGATGGAGCTTGCGGTAAACTTCGCGAACTGAACCATTATTTTCGAAATAAATTTGCACGATTTGCAAGCGTTGTTCTTTTGTCAACCTGTTCATGATGAAATGGCAAACCAAACTAAATATTAATCACTTGACAGCTGACAAAATTTCCGCCAGTTAAAAAAGTTATACCAACTTAAAGTTCTATACCTCAATAAAAAACACCCATTATATCTTCGTGCTAACCTAAATAGAATAATGAAAAAATGGAAAATCAGGGAACGAATAGTTTTACTCACAAATGTATTTACCAAAGGTAAATCAATAAATACACAACAATCATTCCTCATATTCCATTTCATAAAAAATTTACGTTAAATAGCTGATGTTAATAACAAACTCTATCCAAGTATATAGACTAGGGTGCTGATGAAGTGCATAGCTGCAAAGAAAAATATCGGTGTTTCTTCAAGCTAAAAAGTATAGTTTAATTTTTCTTCTCCTCTTTAGAAACTAACATTAATTAATAAAAATATTTCATTCAATAAGAATTGAAATTACTGAACTTAAGCCCAATACAGTTCAACTAAATCTAAGAATGTCTTATTTTTATTATCATTATAATTGTTCTGATTATACGTGTGTACATATTTTTATTTTTATTGGTATTATTATTAAATGAAAACAGTTTTTTGTATGCTTGTATGTATGTTTGTACGTACATATGTATATGTATTTTTCATGTTCATACACTTGTACAAATACATATGTACATTAGACCGTCTCACTTTTCATTTTTTTTCGAAACTTCATGCACATCGATTTTCTTAGCTTACTCTAAAAACCAAAATTTTTGTGTATAACACTTAAATATTAATGAACGGGAAGTTGTCCCTCAAATCTCATTTTTTCCAAAAATGAAAAAATCTTGCTTTAGCAGTTCTTAACGGATTTCAACATAATTAAATTGATTAGAAAAGAAAGTTTATAAAATTTCCTAAATGTTTCTTAAAACAATTGCAGTTTTCTTGACAGAATACTACCAAAGAATATAAATCATATAGAATGCGCATCTCATACAAGCTAAAATTTTCTATGACGAGTATTACCAGTACTACCCGTCCAGCGTACGCACTCTCATTTCTTCCTGCAGTGTATGCTACGCTCGCATTGTTGAGAGCAGCGTTGCCGTTGTGACACTAAAGTATCACTCTTGACCATTTTTCGTGCCAATGACACTTTTTATGACCGTTTTTTCAATTTAGCTCTTTGTATCATTTTAACATAATGTATGCCGTAGGGCAATCATATACACAGTTTAGCATATCAGGTTCGTCCAGTGGGCGATATTCAGCTCGATGATGTCGATCATTTTATTGTTTTGGTCGATAGAAAAGTCAATAAATGGTGAAAATATTGCAAAAAATCTAACATCCAAATCCTTGATTCCGAATGCAAATTATTTCTCGGAGTATCACAATTAAAAAATTATGTATTTTACCTTACTTTCATCTTTAATCTTAATAAAACTTTTTATAAGTTTGTTCGTTTGGGGCCTTAAGGTATACATGTATGTATATAAATGATCAGCATCAAAAAAGTAAAGTAAAATATAGATGGAAAAACTGAAGTTAATTATTTTTCTTTTTATTATAATTTTTCATTTATAAATGAAAAGAGTAAAAATAATTCGAATAATTAATTAATTAACTACGAACAAATTTCTATAATACCGGCTAGTAGAGTATTTACAAATGCAGTTTTTAATTGCAAATAAGACGAATATAAACCTATTATAGATAGCTACTAAATATAAAAAAATCATGAAATCTAAAAAAACAGTGGTCAAGTTGCGGCATTTCATATCGAATGAAATTCCAATCGAAATTAAATGCATATTTCGTTCGATATCGTGTGCCGTAATTTGCCCAATTACTAAAGATTTATAAAAAAAGCAATGTGAGTCCGATCACAGAGGAGATGTGTAAACATCTAGTAATGAAATTTTTTTTTTAAGTTGGAAGTACTTATGCTTTTAGTATCTTTTTTTAAATTAATTAATTAAAATTATCAAAACTTTCAATATTGTAAATACATATGAATTTGTTGGTTTTTGTTTGTTTTATTAAACTTATTTGGTTAGTAAATGGGCACACTTCGGTATATGTATGTATATGTACTGCATTCAAAATTGCAGTAAGCAGTAAATTTACTGATTACTAAAAAAATTCAATAAACAAATCATTTAGGCAATTTATAAAAATTGTAGAAAAAATTTAAGTAATCAGTAAAAATTTACTTGTTAAACATTTTTTATTGTTTTTAGTGAAACTTTAGTGGTACTGCAGTGCTCATCTATGGTAAATGCCTTTACTTTTACTTTTTAATTTTTAATTCCTGTTGTTCATCGTTTAGTTGCTGCTGTTCTTGTTGTTGTGTACGCATTGCAATTAAAATAAATTCAGTAAAGTGCGACTTTGACTCGCGCACATTTGGTTTTGATAATTTTTTTTTATTTAGCTTTCTTCCTTTTTTAAGTTTTTTCAGTTTAAACGATTTTTTTCAGTTTTATCGCTTTTTCCTCGTTTTGGCGTTTTTTTCTCTCTTTGGGTTTTTTTAATTTTCGCAATTTTGTTAATTTTGGCGATTTTTTTCATTTTGGCGATTTTTTTCTGTTTTTTTTTGGGGTTTTTTCATTTTGGCGTATTTTGTGTTTTTGGGGTTTTTTATTAGGCGATTTGTTTCATTTTGGCGATTTTTCCGGTTTTTCGCGATTTATTTTAGTCCTAGAGATTTTTTTTAATTTGGTGCTTTTTTTTCGTTATGGCGATTTTTTTTTGTTTTTGGCGATTTTTTTAGATTTGGCGGTTTTATATTTTGTTGATTTCTTAGTTTTACCGTTTTTGAAAATTTCAAGAGTTTTGCTCTTACGGTTTCCAAGATACAGCAAGTTGTCAAAATTACAAAGTCAAAATTGCATTAACTGATGGAACACCCATTGATTTAAATTTTTTAAATTTAGTGTTAATTGTTGTAGTCTGTATAAAAATATACTAACTTTTAAAATTTCAAGTGTATATATGTACATACAATTGTATGTATGTATATTACATGCGATTTTAACATTTTTCGTTGCTCGTTTTGGAACACCCTTTAGTTTTTAACTCTCATGTATTTGTTGTTGTAGTGGCCAAATGTCTACACATTGTGTCCAAATTTCGAGTCCGTAGCTCTTACGGTTCATTTTCACCTTTGGTGTACGTAAATATACAGAAAAATAACCGTCGGCTTCGAGCCGGTCGACTTGTTTCTCTGCTTGGTATTGCTTCTTTCAAACACACCGATTTGACAATGCAAAGAAATCTCAGCAAAGAAATCAAAGTCAATAGATTTATGCCCCCTAGCGTATAGATGTTTACTAAGGATGACAATCGGGATCGATTTTTAGAAATCCCAAGATTCGGGATTTTGTAACCCCGATATTTTCGGGATTCCGGGATTTCTCGGGATCACGGGATTTTCGGGATCTAAATATTTTTCGTAAAATAAATTATTTTTTTAAATAAATATTACTTTAGTAACAATTTAACGCATTTTAAAAGGTTTTATGTTCATAATTTATCATTGCACAATTGTCTTTAAAGTGAACAATTTTCTAATACGAATATGAAATAAAAATCAAAATAATTTTTATCATATATTTTAAAGTTGATAAATCACATTTGATGTTAGAGAATTTATAGTGAAAACAATAACTGAATATGAAAACTTGTTTTTGTTTTCAATATAAATGTTTTTCTATTATCAAAACCAAAACGAATATTTTTATCGGTGGAATTTTAGCACTACCGCTTAAGCTGTCTTTACATGGTAATACAATGTATTACGACATGTCAAAATATGCTGTAGAACATACAAAATATTATCATGTAAACGCAAAATGTATGGAGTAGGAGAGAATACGGATAGAAAATTTGACAAGCGGTCGGTAAATGTTTATTTTCTAAGCCATTTCAGAAACTAAAGTATTTTATCACACCAGAGGTGTATTTCAAAGTAAACGTTGCCAGCACTGATGGTATTTATTGAAGGGTTTAACACTTTTACAAAAATAACCAAAATCAACTTAGGAAATGTTCATGTTGTTTTTGTAATCATTGTACAATTGCAACCATCAGCTACTTAACCCGTACCACAAAACCAAACAAACAATAAACAGACCTATAAAAAAATTATATTTCATACTAAAATTACATTGCAATAATAAAATGTCTTCTCCAAGATTTAGTTATATTAGTACACATATTTTGCAATTATCCAATTTTTATTTTTAGCTGAAAAGTTTAATGTCTGTGCATGCATTTTACTTATAGTATCAGTGTAAACATAAAAAATACCTACAACAGACTCTTGTTCTCTTTTTTTTAACACGAAGAGAATTTCATAATATTTTGATTCTACAAAGTCGTAGTACTTTGTGTTACCATGTAAAGACACCTTTAACAGTATTTTTGCTCTACTGAAAAATTTTAAATTCATACATAAGTTTTTTTCTACAAGTTCAACACATACATACTTATGTATATACATATTCATAAGTTTGCTGAGAGGAGTATGGTTTATTAGTGTCCTGGCCTTCTTCTCTGCAACTCGAATACAACTATAATTGAGTCGAAATCATTCAGTCGGTCGTTTTTGACTAAAACTATTTATCAAATCCATGTAATTTAAATGGGTTTGATCTTAGGTTTCTATCAAAAACTACCTAAACGGTCTAAATAAAGAACAAAATAATTTTGAACTGCAATGTAAAAAAAATACATACACACTCGAGCAGTTTTTTAGACAAAATACTCCGCATCATTCTGTAAATATTTCTCGCTTTTACGTCAACCCGACAACAAAAAGTTTTCACTTGCCTTGTATTGTATTCTACTCCAATTGTAAGTGCTAATTCACACGGTGAAATTTAGGACGTCTATTTTTCTTAATTATCTTTTGAAGTTGCTACCAAAAATTCCTTGCATTCATATGATGTTTTTTTGGACGTCTAATTTTACTTCTCTTCACCCATATAGCCAATAAGTTAGAAGAGCAAGAATTAAAAAATACAATGAGATAGAAGAGTAACATTAAAACGTAACGACAATAACAACAAGAGCAATGTAATGAGAAATATGAAAAAACCATGGAACACAGAAATCGAGTCATTTTTTCTACCCCTCTTTCTTCTCTACACCGCTCGCTTACAAACAAAAAGTGACGTCGAAAAATAGACTTCATAAAAGTCGTCGTGTGAATTAGGTGTAAGGAGGTGTCAATAGTACTCAATTGTTACCGACAAGTAGATAAGTGCTAATTTTTTTAGCGTTGAGGAGTCGACAGACAGATAGTTATACACTGCAATTATGAATAAATTTCCGCAAGTAATGTCTCCCTCTTCCAATTAGATTTTTTTGTTTTCCCTATTATTTGCTACTGTTTGAAATTATTGCCCGGAAAAAATTTCTCGTGGAATTTGAATTATAATTGCCCTCATAATATAGAATAAGAGGGAATAAATTTGTCAAACAAATAAATTTGTTTTCAAAATAATTATAAAATGTACATATATTGTAGCACCTTTGATGAAAATAACCGTAAGAAAGTAGTTAATTTATTTTCTCCTGTTGTTAATTTATAAGAAATATGTCACGAATAGTCATCAAATTGTTAAAACTGTACGTATAAAATTGTATGGGATTTTTAAATATTATAAAAAATACCTAAAAATCAACGAAAATTGTAATTTATAAATTTTTTATATAAAAATTGCTAAGAAATACCGAAAATGAAATCCCGGGATTGAATTTTACAAATCCCGGGATTCGGGATTTGCCAAATCCCGAAAATTCCGGGATTTTCGGGTTCGGGAGTTCCCGTTTGGCATCCCTAATGTTTACACATCAACAAATAAAAACCGCAAAGAAAAAACACAAATAAAGTCCCCTTGAGGAATAATCTATATGAGTACCTCAAATACAAAAAAATTTGAAGTGAGTTCTAACGGCAGAAATGCTTATTTTACTGTACGTTCTGAAACTCTTAATGAAAACAATATAAACAATAAATCTGATGAAAGTCTTTTTATAAAGGCAAATCCAATTTTTCGTCAGCCATCAACTTCGCTTTGTCCAATGCCAAATAGTAGTTGCCTAGTGCTTCTTCATATAAGTCAGTAATATTATCCCCTTCAGGCTCGTGTTCATCATTTAACAAAGTTATCACTGCAGATAACAGTAGCTCAAAACTTAAGCTAAGATAAGATATATAACCGTTGTAAAGCGTGGTGCAAGACACCGACGACAAGCTTGCTGCATCATCACAAAAATCTTTTAAGCCACCACCTATATATTTGAGAGAAAAAATTCTAACACACTCTTAAAAACAACTTTCGGCCATTGGTGATAATACTTTTCATATAATTCCAATTAAAAGAGTTAATATTGACGAAACAAAAATATAAATATATGCAGAAAAAGATTTCCGAAAAATTTTGACAGAATTTGAAAAAAAATAAAACAAGTTTTGATACGTACCAACTTAAGAGTGTTAAAGGCCTACAGATAGTATTGAAGGGAATAGATTCATATGTTAACCCCGAAGAAGTAAAATATGCACTTATCGACCAAAGATTTAAGGTAAAAAAATTTACTAATATAATTAATAGGGAGAAGATACCCCAGCCTCTATTTCGTGTTGAACTGGAGCCGAATGATATACAGTTGAAAAAAAAACGAGACACATGCAATTTATAGCCTAAAATACCTTTTGTACCGAAAAATCACAGTTCAAGAGCCACATAAGCGTTCAGGTCCCGTGCAGTGCCATAATTGCCAAGAACATGGCCATACAAAAACTTACTGTAATTTACCTACTGTTTGTGTTGTGTGCGGCGAATTACACGGCACTGCTAGTTGCAATAAGCCAAAAAATCAAAGCGATAAAAAATGTAGTAACTGTGGAGGTAATCACACCGCTAACTACAGAGAATGTCCTGTATATTCTTTCGCCAAACAAACTATGGGATAAAACAGTAAACGCTTACTCCACCAATCTTGCTCAAATGAGCCAACCAGTTACTTTACGTGTATCGTATGCCGATGCTGCTAAGGCTAGTTCTATTCCGACACAAAATGTTTCACCGCAAAATAATTCAACAAATACAGACTCAAACTTTAATTTTAATCAACTTGAAGCCACTATTGAAAATATTGTGCAAACTATCAACAACTTTACAACAAATATGACAAGCATGATGCAAGAAATGCTACGAATGCAGAATACACTGCTTCAAGCATTAATTAACAAGCCATGAGCACGTTAAAAATATGTTTCTGGAATGCAAACGGCATTCAAAGACATAAAAATGAACTTGAGCACTTCCTTACGAAAAAAATATCTCTGAGACTCATTTGACTTCGAGAAACTTTTATAAAATTAATGGCTACACTATATATGATACAAAGGACCCTAGACGAAGAGCTTGCGGTGGATCTGCAATTCTAATTAAGTCAAGACTCAAGCACTTTATCCTTGACAACGTTAGTAAAGAATATATGCAAGCAACGAAAATTTTTGTAGAAAATTTTTGTTCGAATTTCGTGATATCATCAATTTATTCACCTCCCAGATTTTCAGTTACCGAAGATCAGTATGAAAAGTTCTACAAATCGCTCGGATCTTGTTTCGTGGCATCTGGAAACTACAATGCAAAACATACGTACATACGTACTGGGGTTCGCTCCTTGTAACACCTAGAGGTCGAGCTTTGTTTAATACAATTTAAAAAATGGGATTGGATGTTATTTCGAGTGGGGAGCCCACTTACTCGTTTACTGACGTACGAAAAATTCCGGATGTTATAGATTTTGGCGTCATGAAAAATATTTCTAGGGATTTAATTCATGTTAAAGCTTCTCTAGATCTCTCCTCCGATCACTCTCCGACTATCGTTTCAATCTGTAACCCACTAAGGAGTGACTTTCCTCAACCATATATGAAGATGATCAATCCTGTTAATTGGTTGGGATTCAAAAAATATCTTAGTAGACATTGCACGGAAAATATTAAGCTAAGAGCAGTCAATGATATTGAATCTAGCATTGCCTATATTAATGAAAATATTAAACGTGCTGCTGAGCATGCCACTACCTCCCATCCGCAGACTGGGTTTAATTGAATTTATTCTAGGGATATTGAAGGTCACGTGTATGAAAAAAGAAGAGCTAGAAGGATCACCCAAAAATAAAATCAGATTTAAAGAGGGTACTAAACGACTACAAGATTTGCTTGCATCTGAAAAAACTGCATCTCTTACAAATTATTTGGAAGGTCTTGATGTCACACAAGCATCAAATTACTCTTTATGGCGCGCTGCTAGAAAGCTTAAAACACCCGTTGGGTTTAAATCACCTCTGCGCACATCTACCGGAGATTGGGCAAGAAGCGATACTGAAAAAGGTAAAATATTTGTACCGGTGTTTCTGATTTGCCGAGTTTAGTTGCTCTACCCTTTCGACCCTTAAAGTTTAAGATGCGGGATGTACAAAAAGTAATTGCTGAACTCAAACCACAGAAAGCTCCAGGTATTGATGGAATTAGCAACAAGATGATGATGAACTTACCGCATATTGCAATAAGAATATTGCTGTTTATTTTTAATGCCATATTACGACTTAAGTATTATCCACAACACTGGAAGCTTGCCAAGGTCAAAATGATTCCACAGTCGGGTAAAGATCTTACCAAAGCAGAATCATATAGGGCAATAATTTTGCTGTCAACTATGTCAAAACTCTTCGAAAATCTGCTCATGACAAAATTGTACCCTAGTCTAACAGATAATATGTGCATACCGGACCATCAATTTGGTTTTAGAAGTCAGCATAGCACCATTGAACAAACGCACTGCTTCAGCTTGCAATATCGAGAGAATCCAACGAAAGCAAGACAAAATTTTACGGTCAATAACATCGGATCCATGGTACATAAAATATTTAAATATACATCGTGATTTGAATATGCCACTAGTGACTAAAGAAATTGCAAGATACACAGGCAAATCCTTAACAAAACACGAGTCACATCCTAATCCGCTTGCTCATAATATTTTGAACTATTCTGGACACCTGTTCAAGAGGGACACAAGGGCTCTTATACTCAACACTTCAGATGAGACCGCTTGATAATACATTTGTTTTCCCTTTTTAATTATCACTACTTATGTATTATTTAAAAGTATCACTAAGTTTATGTCCGACACTGGTCGGGCCTAATAATTATATTTTAGATTTAAGATTTGAATACTTATTGTTGGTTCACATATGAAGATACAATAAATAAATACATGTATTAAAAAAAAAATTATGATGTACAATTTCCACAAACAATCGAAGAACAAGCTGTGCTATCAGTTATTTATATTTATACTAGCATTTTCCCGCGACTGAGCAGGCTTTAAATAGTATTTATAACGATCTTATCTGAAACAGACAAAATACCAACAGTGAAAATTTGTCTCGATTTATTCAGTTCCGCACAACTTTCTCAATTTTTTCTTTCATATCATTCTTCGCCAGACAATAATAAAGAAAACAAAAAAGAATGGGGAATTGATACAGTCGTTCACACGTGCTGCAGTGATCAAGGGAAACAGAAATTCATTCCCTGTAGATAAAGCGACTAGTCTATACATGCATGTCAGACCTAATCCAAAGAGAAATAGGAGTACTCCAAAACTACTCCAAATACGTATGTGAAAAAATGTGGTCGGTTGAACATTGCGATATGCGCATGGTCCAAATTTGCATTACATCAGACTAACCCCAAAACTACTCTATATGGAATAGTTACAGACCACTCGCATACAATTTGTAAGTGCATAAGAAGAACGATGATAATCGTTTAAACACGAACACTTGTCGTGCAGCATTGTGGATTATTGAGTTTTTGTTTAAACTTTGTTATATGTTGTTGAGCTTCTCATTTGTTTAAATGAAAGTTTATGACAAAATAACTCTAGTTGTTCTAAGAAACTTTGGGTAAAGGTTCCCCGATTATCTGCATTAGTAACAGTGAAATGCGCATATGATCCAGGTAAACCCCTCAATAATCAATTTCAATGTATTTTAATAAAAAAAAATATTTTACTTAATAAGTAAAATATTAATTTGGGATTATTAGTGCGTTTAAAAATGTTAAACTTAAATTGTAACAATTCCCATAAAAACACTAATTTGTATGGTTCCGCACACCAAAGGTGAAAAGGACCCTATTGTTTTCGCTACGCTGGCCGTCTGTCCATCAAACGCAATTCTCTCAGGAACCGTAAGAGCTACGGACCTCAACTTTGGACAGAGTATGTAGAACCTCCGCCGCTACAACAACAAATACACGAGAATTAAAAATTAATGGACGTTCCAAAACGAGCAACGAAAAATGTTAAAATCACATGTAATATATATATATTTGTATGTACATATGTGTATTGACACTTGAACTTTGTAAAATTAGTTTATTTTTATACAGACTACAACAATAATACTAAAATTAAAAAAAAAATTAAATTCAAGGGTGTTCTATCAGTTAATGCAATTTTGACTATGTAATTTTGATAACTTGCTGTATCGTGAAAACCGTAAGAGGCAAACTCTTGAAATTTTCAAAAACGGTAAAAATAAAAAAATCCCAAAATTATAAAATCGCCCAAATTTAAAAAAAAATTTAACAATCTCCAATTTCGAAAAAATCGCCAAAATTAAACAAAATTGCCAAAATGAAAAAAAACGCCAAATCCGAAAAAATCGCTAAAACGCGAAAATGGCGCCAAAACTAAAAAAAAAAATTTATATGAAAAGAAGAAAACCGCAAAAAACCGGTTTCGTGTAAAGTTTCGTAGGAAAAAACTATTGAGAAATACATGAGCAGTAAACTAAAACTGCTAAGCCGAAGTACATGAAAGAAAAAGCTAAGATTTATGGGTGTAGTCACAGCCACTTTTCGAAAAAAATTTACTTTGGATAAGTGTGAAAATTTTTAATAAAATGTATCTTAATTTCGAGCAGTAATGCCAAAAGTAGGGAATTTTCCCTTTTTGTAGGATTTTTTTTTGTAAAATTGTGAGCGTGGGGAAAAATGACAGATTTTTTATTTTAAGGAAAGTGTAGGGAATTTTTAAAAACTACCGGGTTTTCAATTTGTTACAACATAAAATGCAAAAATATTTCGAGGATTTTTATTTAGGAGTTGAAATTTTTCACATATCTTAAAATGTGTTTGCAGAAACCGTATATTAAGAATCCTAACAATCTGGAAATCACTTACAATATCTATAGTTAAATGTCGCAATAAATCGCAAATATAATATATATGAAAATACAGGCTACACGCACTTAAGAACCTTATTTTTAAAGCTGCTATATCAAATGTGAAATAAAACAATGCATGTTAATGAATGTTAATGTTTGTATATACACCCAGAAAAAAATTGGTTGGAAAAAGGTTAGTCCAATAAAATATCATTTGCATTAACTATATTTCAGTTCACGCTACCAATTTTCTGTTAATCCAAAAAACAATCCATGTTCATTACCATAAGGGCATAATTGTAACAAAAATATGATTGTGACATTACTTAAATTGATTGCATAAACCGAGCATATGCTTTTATCATGACTAATTAACTGATTGGTTAACCCAACCGAATAAAATATTACAAATTAGATTTTACTACCAACTTTTGGTATTAGCAACTAAAAAATTGTCGTTCTATATTAAAATTAAAATAAAAACTTTCAATCAGTTGCTGCAACTAACTAAAGGTTGTGTTTACTATCATAGTTTATAGCAGCAAATTGAAAAATTAACTTTTGTGACTTTCAAAGACATGATTTGTGAATTCTCAAATGGTTTTTGAAAGTCTGTGCATAAGATAACAGGTTTGTGGCTTTTCAAAATGTGTGGTTGAAGAAATGTATATAGACATGCTTCACCATTAGGAAATAAATTTCAATTAAAATAAACTTATGACAATATGTCAAATAATAAATTTTTTTCTTTTATTGTTTATTTTTATTTCAGCAAGGAAGGCCAATTTTTCTTTAACAGGTACCAACTATGATATTGTTTTAATTATATTAACCAAATTTTCGGTAGCAAAAATAACATTTATTTCAAATTCCATACTGTCAACCAATTTTTTCTGTTGCTGCAACTATTGGGTTTAAGGTTATAATTAAAATATAGTGGTACCACAAGAAAATTTCAGTCGGTATAGCAGAATTGTATGATAGTTCCTGCAACCGCCAAAATTCAATTGGCAACAAATTCGGTTGTTACAACGAATCTGTTTTCTCTGTGTATACAAAAATTACAAGAAAGTGATTTCATGTGTAAATGTAGCCTAAATAGAAAAACAAAACTAAATTTGGAATATTGTATATAAAAGTATATTATATTAAGTATATATACACTTTTCGCAATAAAAAATATTTTTCGTAATAATACGATATGTTTTTCCATGTAAGTGTAGTTAGTGCTAATAGCAGGTAGCCATGAACGAATAACAAAACACATTTTTAATTGATTAAAAAAAGGTTTTCACGTATTACTTTGCAGCGGCATCGCGAGATGCTACCTGATTATACTACCACTGTGTTTTGTATAAGTTTCTAAGCCTATTACGCTTATTATGCTTTTGTGATTTTCAAAAATATTATTTGTGAATTCTAAAATAGTTTTTGAAAGTCTGTGTATAACATGAGAGGTTTGTTACTGTTCAAAATATGTGGTACACCCAGAAAAAAGATTGGTTGGAAAACGGTTAGTCCAATAAAATATCATTTGCATTAACTATATTTCAGTTCACGCTAGCAATTTTCTGTTAATCCAAAAAGCAATCCATGTTCATTGCCATAAGGGCATAATTGTAACAAAGATATGATTGTGGCAATACTTAAATTGATTGCATCAACCGAGCGTATGCTTTTGTCATGACAAATTAACTGATTGGTTAACCCAACCGAATAAAATATTACGAATTGAATTTTACTACCAACTTTGGGTATCAGCAACTAAAAAATTGTCGTTCTATATTAAAATTAAAATAAAAACTTTCAATCAGTTGCTGCAACTAACTAGAGGTTGAGTTTACTATCATAGTTTATAGCAGCAAATTAAAAAATTAACTTTTGTGACTTTCAAATATATTATGATTTGTGAATTCTCAAATAGTTTTTGAAAGTCTGTGCATAAGATAACAGGTTGGTGGCTTTTCAAAATGTATGGTTGAAGAAATGTATATAGACATTCTTCACCATTAGGAAATAAATTTCAATTAAAATAAACTTATGACAATATATCAAATAATAAATTTCTTCAATTGTGTATTTTTATTTGTGTTTATTGTTTATTTTTATTTCAGCAAGGAAGGCCAATTTTTCTTTTACAGGTACCAATTATGATATTGTTTTAATTATATTAACCAAATTTTCGGTAGCAAGAATAACATTTATTTCAAATTCCATACTGTCAACCAATTTTTTCTGTTGCTGCAACTATTGGGTTTAGGGTTATAATTAAAATATAGTGGTACCACAAGAAAATTTCAGTCGCTATAGCAGAATTCTATGATAGTTGCTGCAACCAAAATTCAATTGGCAACAAATTCGGTTGTCACAACGAATCTGTTTTCTCTGTGTAGAAGTCTACTGATGATTTGTTGAAGGAACAATGAAATGCATATAGACAATGCAAATAAATTTCAAGTTAAATCATACACATTTTTTATTATAAAATAATTTATTTCAAAAGAGTCAGTACAGTTACATATCGATGGCTTAATATAAAAAAGGCCTAACTCGAACTTTCGATATTTTACAGGAGAAGCAAAAAACTGAAGAAAAAATAAAGCATTTGCATACGGAAATAGTTTTTTAAGTTGCTATAAGTCCTTGATTTTGAACTGTAACGTACAAAGATCTTCAAAGGGGATGAAGTTATACATTGACGCCCAGAAAACATTAAAAACGCGATTTCGAAAAAAATTGAGTTAGGTCCTTTTTACATTAAACCATCGATATTATTATTTTTAAATGTGATCAAGATCATGCGTGAATCACGCATGATAGGCTCACGACACTTGCCCATCTTTAGTCCCCCCAGGGGAGTCTGTTATGGACTACGGGTGTGGCGACCCCGGGGCCCCAGCTGGGGTGATGTGGCTTTTTCCATTGACGTACCTTTGGTACATTACCCATAGAACTTATGTGTTACTACCCAATCTCTGAATATAAACAGAGCAAAGGATGTGCACATATTTATAACAAAAGGAAGACAGGTCCTGTTGATGTCAGTTAGGTGCAGCGTCACCTAGAACTGCCCCTGAGTTCAAAAGACGATAGAGGTGAAGCCCTTGTGGTGGAACTTCGAGGTCTAACCAGAGGCTACCTCTGGTGCCACGGGTGCCGGTGGCCCGACAGCCGAGCTGCTTAGAGTTGAGTGCATGTAGCGGTCGTCAGTTTCCTTTGCTAAAATGCCGAGTTCGTCCTACCTCATGAGGTTAAAAGGATGATTTTGGTATGTGTGGAGTAGGCACTGGTTATTTGGCGACACAGGCATGGGTTCATCTCGGACGAGCGGTTGAGCTGTGCTGGAAATGGTTGCGGAATTCTCATGGAGACCTCGCTATGGGTGTATACACAACACCTTGGCGTGGAAGCCGGAGAATTATCGTGGTGGCTGTGGTTGCTACCAAAATCGCTGGGAGAATAGTCTTGGCTTCCCAGTGTGAAATCAATATTAGTGGTTGGTCTGACGCGGTCAGCCAGACACTATTCTAGGTGCTGTTGCCATTCAACAGAAGCTGCTATGGGCACGGACATAGCAGCAGAGTTTAGATAGCTCAAATTACCTCAGCAAGGTAATTGAATATAGTACAGGGATAACTATATTCAAAGATTGCAACCTATGTGCCTTATGGAGTGGGCCATAGGTTCATTCTAATAGGGTGCATGGGGCGTTGGTCTGGCGTCTAACGCACATCCGGTGCCTTGGCAACCGTGAGATAAGGCCGTAATGGCAGGTGCTCACGGAAAGCTATCGCACATCTGCCCATCTTTAGTCAAAAGCACAAAATTAATTGTACTTAAACCAAAACAAAACGAAGTTTTTGATTTTCGTTAACTACAAACAGTTTTTCCATATGTGAAGATTTATCTTATTCTTGATGTTTTTAGACATGTTAAAACGAAAACAAAGTTTTTTTATCTAAAAATATGATTTTAAAATATTTTACTTTTGGTACTTTAAATATCCTATTGAGGGATTTTTTGACTATCCTACATACAAATTTTCTGATTTTTTTCATAATGATCTTACATAGATCCTATACAGTAAATATTTTGTGTTATTTGGCTTTATTTTTAATAGTTCAAATGAAAAAAAATTAATTTTAACTCATTTTCATTAAAAAAAAAAAAAAAAAAAAATAACAAAAAAGATTTTCGGTAACAAAAAAAAAGATTTTTTTTGCTCGAAGATTTTTGAAAAATAATTATAGCAACACTGACTACACAACACATAGAGCAAAAAATTATCAGCTGAAGTAGCGCTGCCACCTAATGACATACACCTTGTATGAGAATAAAAACAGTTGTTTTGTTTTATTTTGTAATATTTTCCCCATTTATTTTCCTGTCCTTGTATATGTTGTATACAAAACTATTGAATAAATTTCAATTAAAATAAAAATTTATTCTAATGCATTAAACACAGTCATCACAGCAAGCTACCGACTACCAAATGTCAAGGTTAGAATACACATGTTTATGTGAGAATGATTCTTTTGAAGACAGCCAGGCAACAAGGCGGCAGGTTGTTGTCTATGCTGAATACGAAACAGATCTTATAATTGATGATATTATTTTTTATGCAAAGAGAGAGAAAATTGTTTTTTCGTCATTCATCGTCGTAAGAAATAGAAATATATCTACCGCAGAATTCGTCATTCTTAATTAATTTTCATATGAACAAATGTGTTTTATTTTCTATGACGAAAGTTCGCAACAAAAAATTAGTTTTTCGTCCCAGTTGTGGTCCCTGCTTGATTCTTGAGTTTCAGTTAAAAATATGCACATTAGAGTGGGTCAAGATGATGCCAAGATATTTAAAATTGTCTTCGAATATAAATTTCGCTACCATTCAAAGATAATTTTAAACGTTTGCTTTCTGGAACAACTTTGTAATTGCATTTTCCTGATGCGTTCCTTAAGCACATTGCATGACTTTTTGATACATTTATTTTTATGCCCCAAAACGAATAAAAATCATTTACATGATGAAGATGTGAAGATACACGCTGAAGTGCAATCTGAGGAGATTCATCATGAGCATATAAAAGGGAATCGTCCGCATAAAGAATGCCTAAAGAACTATTAAACTCATGCGGTAAATCTGATATAAATATATTATATAGATGTGGACCCAGAATTGAACCTTGTGGAACTCCACAAGATACAATTCCGTGCTGTGAAAGAGCATTATCAATTTCGATACAAAATTTTCTATTTTCAAAAACGCTTCCAAAAAGTTTTATAATAGGTTTCGTAAAACCTAATGAAACCATTTTATATAAGATTCCGTTATGATATGCTCTATCAAAAGCTTTTGCTATATCAAGAGAAATCGCAATCGTGCATTGACGCATTCTAAGATGTTGAATTACATCATTTCGAAATTTTAGAAGTGCATGTGTAGTAGAGCTTCCTTTTTTAAACCCAAACTGATATTGAGAGATGTATGGAACTGATAATTCTACATCCATTTTTTTACGAATAATTTTTTCGAAAAACTTTCTTAAATTAGATAACAGGGAAATTGGTCTTAAATTTGTAATATCAACATTATTTTTCTGTTTCTGAATAGGAATAATTTTAGAAACCTTCCAATCGATAGAAAAGTAACAATTGCTAATACAGTTGCTAAAAATTATAGTAAGATACTTAAATTTTTCGGAAATTTTTTAATTAAATAATTTGATATAGTATTATCTAACCCACACGATTTTTTGTTGTTAATTAAATTTGAAATTTCAACTACATCAATAAGTGAAATAAGATTTAAATTTCCTAGAATATTTAACGAAGAAAGATCTGTATTAAAAGAAACAATATTATTCGGTTTTTGAGAAAAAGTATCAATAATTGTTCTTTCAATATTAGATGTATCTCGACTGAGAGCAGAAAATTGGTAAACAGAAGAGAAATGATCCAATAAAGCATTTAATTTTTCATCTGTATTTTTAATGATTGAACCGTTTACTGAAATATCTTTAGCAACTGATCTGTTTTTCTTTCCAATAACTTTAAAAATTTCTTTATAAGCAAATTGACCAGGAGTTATATTTTTAAGCTTATCTCCAAAAATTTTTGCTTGTTCCAACTCTATTTGTTCTTTAATAATAATTTTGATTAACTAAATTTGTTTTGAAATGAGTATATAATCAGGATTTCTTCTGTCTAAAGTTTGATAAAATAATCTCTTAAGGTCTTTTTGCCGATTGTATTTTATTCTTAGTAATTGTTTGACTTTTTCTGATATAATAAACTTATTATCTAACCTTCTCGAAATCGTAGAATGAATTATAAATAGTAATAAAATTCACTGTGGCAACAAATTCATCAACATAATAATCGATTTCATTGTTTGATAAGTTTCTGTTTTCAGGTGGAAAATGATTTAGTAATGTACAACTGATATCGAATTTGAATTTACTCCAATCCGTATTTTTAAACGATACAAATTTTTCAGGAATTTTGAAAAGAAAATTAAAATTTGGAAATAATATTTGTAATTTTAGAGGAATATGATCCGAAAAAGTTGGAAGAGTGAAAGTTCTGTAATTATTATTAACCGAGTCAATAATATTGTTACTTATTATAAAATGATCTAGATGAGAAGAGCCACCTGGAAAAGTGGGGTAGGAATCACATATCCCAGTAAGTGCAAATGATTCATTTTGGAGCCAGTTAAATAAAATTTCACCACTGAAATTGTTTAGTGAATCTCCCCATGAAATATTTTTTGCATTTAAATCACCTCCTAGTATTAATCCATCATATCCTTGAAAAAAATTTAATATATGTATTTGTAAGACCTGCACAAATGGTCTGACGGCCGCAATTACTTGGAAAATATACCGAACCAAAAATAATATTTTTTTTGCTGCCATTTATGGAAATACCTAATTCAACAAAAATATTCTGAAATCTTAAATTTGGAATATTAACAATATATAGAATATGATATCGATTTTTTAATGGCTAATCCAACTCCTAAGGAGCTGTCATCCTTTAATACAATAAAATTGTCTAAGAAAATACTGGTATCTTTTGATACATGGAGCTCTTGCAAAAACCCAATATAAATATTAAATTGATCCAATAACTGACTATGTTCAATTCTCCTACTTATATTTACAAGGGACCCTACGTTATAAGTCAATAAGTTCATGTTTCTACGGGCCATATACATTTTGAATGTCCTTCATTATACTCACACATTCCTTTATTGCGTGATCTGTTGGCATGTTTTTGAAATTTTGTAAAAAAAACTTTATTCTATCTTCTAAAGAAATTGGCTCTGGGGTACATAATGATTTAGCAACTTTCAGGAATTGCACAATAAAATCTGGTTTTTTATAACATTTTTTTGTTGTGGTTCGTTAAAACCTTTTAGTATATTCCCAAATGTTATATTTGGAATTATGTTATTCGCTGGGCGCCCCCTGTAATTAGAAGTATGCCCATTTTCATTACAGTTAACACAAAAAGGAAGCACTCCACTATCATAAATAAATGAACATTCATTCACCTGGGAGATGTTTCTTATCACATTTTAGACATGCAAATGGACGGTTAAAATTTTTTGAAAAGTGACCATAATGTATCTTCACAAATTTTTTTGAACGCTCCCAAGAAACAACTTGATTTAAGATATGTCTTATCCCCAAAATTTCTTTGATGTTTCTATTCGCTTTAAGGGAAACTAAAAACAATCCTGTATCAATGCCATTTCATTTAGAAAATGTAGTTGAAAACTTAGTAACGGAATCAATAGTATCAGGTACAATTTTGTCAATGAAATTTTTTATATCGTCTTCCGCTGATTTGTAATACAAACCCATGCATATAATACTGTGGCGCTTAAACTCCTTGGGTGTGTAAGAATATGATGGAATTTCTTTTTCTTTTAATAAATTCATCATTTCAGAATGAACAGATGCGTCTTTAATAAATAGTTTACTTTTAAATTTGGTTTGATTTTGCACTTTAAATTCTATGTTTTTTGAATTAAGCTGATCAATAAGGGAGTTTACGTTTACACCCTGAATAAATATTGGTGGACAAAATGAATTTTTAATTTTCAAATTGTTTTCTAAATTGTGAGCTTTTTTGGTATAAATCCTTTTCATATTTGGTTTGGTTTCTAGATTTTCCTGTTCTTAATCTAAATCTCCTAATAATGAATATTTATTGCTCCGATTAACAGAGTCTTCATAATTATCAGAACGTTGCTTAAGACTAGAAAGATCAACTTTTACTTCACCTTCAATAGATCGTTTCTGCCGCTTTTTGATGTCATTTTAGAATTGATCATCTGAACCCACGTCGAAAATTTCTACAATATATACTTCACTTGATGCGAAATTATCTTGAACCATTTTATTTGAGTCTGAGCTTGATAAATTCAGATTAGTGTCATCTAAAACTAGATATTCACTTCCAGTTGTGCTCGGATTAACTTCTTTTATCATTGGTAAATCATCTGATAAATTGATTGTTTTAAGATCCTCATTATTTTTTAATGGACATGCATTTAAATTGTCTGGTGGTCTTTCACCACATTTAGACAATGATGAACAGATAAAAATTTCAAATAATATTTATATATGTATATGTATGTAAAAAAAAATTTTCAATTTATTTTTTCTTTTTGAAAAATTTAATTATTTTTTTAATTTATTGAACACAACCTTCCTCGACCACTTTAAAAAATAGAATCCCCTTATTTTATTGAAATTAAGAGAAAATAAAAAATATTTTATAAAATTAGAAATTTCGTAAAATAAACAACAACAAATTTACAACTAACTTTGGTGTTATTTGTTCATTAATAATTATCACATGTAATTTGGCTTAAAAAGCGATACGAAGTTTAGCCTGTTCAAATCATAAATATATAAACAAATTTTGTTTTGTTAGCATTTTCTTTGTAGTACAAAATTATTCTCGAATCCAAGGTGTATCTAATATAATTACACCATGCTTTAATCTGTTTCGTGAATTTTACGAAAAAATTTTTTGGAATATGAGAATAAAAACTATTGTTTTGTCATTGTATATGTTGTACAAAAAATTATGAAATAAATTTCAGTTAAAATAAATAATTATTACAATTAATGTTTTTTATGCTGAGAAAACAACTGGGACGAACGGTAAATCTCCTCCAGGCACACCAACGAAGAATACGTAACAGATCTTCTGGCCATTTCTATAACTTCCGTTACGCATTATAACGAACGATATAACGAATTTAGTGGTGTAACGAATGGCGGCGTTTCTATAAGTGTGGTGGTATCCATTTTCGTTATAATTTTCATTAAAGTTTTTGTTATTATATGTTCAACAGAAAGTGTAGTGATATTTTGCGCAAAAGCAAACATGAGTGAGGTAAGGTTGAAAAGTTATACTATTGAGTGCAAATTATAATTATTAACACATATTATTTAACACATATTATTTATTATTTATTATTTACATATTATTATGTGGCAATGGGGCAGTTTGGTGGACCAAATAGCGGTAAATCGGCACAGGCTGTTTAGGAAACAGTGGTGACAGAGCTTAATGCATGCGGACCAGCATGTAAGACGAGTGACCAGCGGTTAATAGATTCAACCAAGCCAGCCAGCTGCTCCTGTTGGTGGCGATGGTGGAACCATAGAGTCGGGATTCCAGGAGGTAATTTATGTTTTTATTTAAAAAGTTAAGTTAATTTCAATTACAATTTTTGAAATTTAGGAGAATAATTCTGATATGAAAGTGCAGGAAATACTGGAGGAACTTTTGGCGACGCCTGATAAAGTAGTGACAGAACGGACCGCCACTTCCTCTTTCTCAAGTGCTTTTGAGGAATTGAAGGAGCTGATGAAGAAGCAGGAGGAGAAGAGCTTATTTTGTATGATGTAGGAAACTTCATGGATGGAGCGATGCAAACAAAATCCTGCCCAATATCCCTTAAGTAGGATCCTGTAGCATTATAATGCAATGCTGCTGCCATCCTCAATGGTTTTGGAATAAAAGTTATTCCTACTCCGTCCTTCATGTAAGGGCGTATTTCATGCAATAACGCTATTGCTGCATCTTTTTTAAATCTAAAAAGCTCTTCAAATCTCCCTTCCGGGAGGTGAAAAGAGTCGGTTGAATCCCTTAGGTAGCGTGTATGTACACGCAGCATATTTCGCTGGTGAACTAATATTGCTAGTGCGGCAGCTGCAAGCATAGTCACAAGCTTCAAAAAAATTAAATAAGTAAACAATTCACATTTACACACTTACTTTATTTATCTATACTTACTTTTTGAGATGAATAATTAAGCAAATCAATACAATAAAATATGTTCAAGTAAAATATACAAGTTGAATTAAAGTAAATAAAACAACTAAGCTGTTACACATAACGAACAGTGTTTTGTTTCCACTGTTTCATACACTTTATTATAACTCGCCACGCTCGTAGCGAAAGGTAAGTTTTCTGAGTTGTAGAAACACTTCGAAGCAAAATTTCGTTATAACCCATTCGTTATGAAAAAAATAAAATTCATTTATTAATAAATAAATAATAATATAATAATAATAAATAAAAATCATTCGTTATCATAACGAAAAGTTATAGAAACGGGCTGCTTATAATTGACAATTGAATATTTGGTTATTGTTTGTGCAAACAGAGAAAAAATTATTTTTTTGTCGTTCGTCGGAGTAAGAAATAGAAATAAATCTATCGCAGAATTCATCACGCTCGACGAATTTCGTTCTATATATTGATTTATTTATTTTTCAGAGCAAAATATGTATGTATGTATGTACGAGTATGTGTATGTGATGCATGATGCTGTAACAATTCCCATTAAATTATCTTGTTACAACATTCAATTCCAATATGTATTTTTTTGCAGATTTTTATGTTTTAAAGATTTCAGTTTTACACAAAATTTTGTATATAACACAAAATTGTTTTACATAATTCACGAATTTATTTTGTAATATAAACACTGTGTTTCGTAAACTAAAAAAAAAATCTGTAGAAATACAAAATTTTGTTATTTACAGACAAAAAGTATTTCGTAAAATAAACAAATATCATTTGTACTATGCATACATACATACATACATACGTACATAGCTATGTACGAAGGATTTCGTACCGTAAAAACAACGAATATTTTTGTAAAATAAACCAAATTTTTCGTTTATTTTACCTATGAAATATTTTGAGAGTAGTTTGATGTTTTCAGAAAGTAAAATGAAAAAAAACTTTATTGTGTTACCCCCTTTAAAGATTTGTACAAATATACAGGCTTGTGGTAACTAGTTATTATATATTAAGCTTATTTTGTATAAATATTTAAGTAATTATAATATTTTATGCTCAAATAAACATGAAGGAGAGCTTTTGACAACAATAATATTATTAAAATATTAACAATAACTTTTATTCCCAATTTATTCCCTTATAAATTTGTATAAGTGATATTCTGGGTAACTCTAATTAAGTTGTAAACAAGACAATTTTTTGCAACTTTACGTTTCGACAACATTTTTAAAATGAAATTTCACTTTCCTATCGAAAACAAACAAGAAATTTTCATTAAAGTCACACCCAGAAAAAAGATTGGTCGGAAAACGGTTAGTCGTCGGATGAACTAACTAATAAAATAAATAATCGCTTATTTTAATTCGCTGACCTTAAAAGCCCATTTAAAAAAAAGCACTTAAGCTTATGACAATATGTCAAATAATAAATTTCTTAAATTGTATATTTTTATTTGCGTTTATTGTTTATTTTTATTTCAGCAAGGAAGGCCAATTTTTCTGTTACAGGTACCAATTATGATATTGTTTTAATTATATTAACCAAATTTTCGTTAGCAAGAATAACATTTATTTAAAATTCCATACTGTCAACCAATTTTTTCTGTTGCTGCAACTATTGGGTTGAGGGTTATAATTAAAATATAGTGGTACCACAAGAAAATTTCAGTCGCAATAGCAGAATTCTATGATAGTTGCTGCAACCGCCAAAATTCAATTGGCAACAAATTCGGTTGTCACAATGAATCTGTTTTCTCTGTGTACTTGAACATTCTACGAAAATACTTAATCAAAAATAAATAAAATAGTCATGTTTAAGATAAACACAAGGAATAGTTTCATAAAAAAGGGAGGGATACAAGTTACAAAATGCACTTCAATCTAACAAGCAATTTAATACAAATTGGTATTTACTAATTATTCTACTGCTTGACTTAAACCAAATTTTTTATAACTAATTACGTTTACTGAAAGATCTCACCCACAACGCAACCCATAGATTTATTGCTTTTAATATACAACTACACATTTTAACAAAATACATTCTAAGAAGTTGTATAATTAATATTTTATACCATAATTTTTAGTACAATTTTCATATGGATCTAGGGATGTACATATATAGAATGTACATATCTAGTAGGGTATTGAAGAGAGTTCTGGAAATAGGAGCAGGGAGCAAAAATAGTATGGTATACGTGGAAGTTTTTGAAATTGTGTGTGAGTAATGAGATTCACACAGGGCTGGCACGACTTGGGTTGGCTTGGGTGAGTTTGGTCGGGGTTTGGTCGGGGTTTGGGTGGGGTTGGTTAGGATTCGTATACTAAATTTGTATGAGAAAACTAACAACGATGATATAAGTGCCATCCTATTGTATTGTTGTTCTGTTGTCAAAAGTTCTGTTGTGGTTTTTTCTTTTTCGTTGATATGTATGAATGTGTTTGGTATGTACCTACAGGTTTTTAAAATTGTGTGTAATCAGATTCGGTTTCTGTTGTGGTTTTTTCATTGATATGTATGAATGTGTTTGAAACAGTTGATTTAATTAAATTTTTTGAATACAAAAGCTTGACCCTAACCATACACAACAAAGTTGATTAGAAATAAAAATCAAAACAATACTATTTATGTACATATATATATTTTATTTATTAATTTGTTTGAAAATTTTATAATATATTAAAAAAATAGTAAAAAAACAAATCTCATATTGAAGTATATATATAATATTATTGAAGTTCATCTTTATTGATCCAAGAATTATGTTGATTGGAAAATCCCAACCATTTTACGTACGCCTGGTGTCCCTTAGTTTTAATAACATTTTCAATCAAGTATGTATTTGGAAAATGTGTCTTTAATAGTTCATGTTCATAGAATCCACCAACAATCGGATTCCTTTGATAGTCTTCCAATAAATAAGTAATGGGGTTTGTGTTCTGTAAGGTACGAATTTTAAAAATTTCAGTTGTCCAGTTTGGAGTATATCCTTTTGAAAAAATATGTTTATATTTGCTAATTCGAACGTGATCTCCAACTTTTAGTTTACCAAATTTATATATTTTGGGATGATTATAGACTTGTTTTAGTATAGAACTTTCATTTTCTGTGTTAACAGACTTTGGCGTCATTCCAATTGTTCTATGCTTTTTATTATTATATTGATTAATTAAATCCTTGCATATATGTATCCATTGATAATTTCCTTGCAGACTAAAATTTTTCCACATCATTCCTTTTAGTGTTCTATTAAATCGTAGACGCTTTCAGGATACTATATGTAGAATAGTGGTTGATATTATGTTTTATCATCAAGTTTTGAAATATTTTTATAAATAATAATAAATATTTTTAAAAATAAAGTTTTTTGGAATTCTCTTTAGCGAAAAAATAGATTGCATAGCATTGGTTATATATTCACTACTTTTAGATTTTACGGGTACAGCCCAAGCAAACTTTGAAAATGTATCTATAACTGTTAAAATAAATCTATAGCCTTTGTTATATTTTGAGTAAACACCCATTTCAACAAGATCTGCTTGCCAAAGATCATCAATTCCCTTGATCACCACTCGACGTCGAATGAAATTCCTACGTGCTGGCTTATGAAGCTCCTGAACCACTTCTTGTCGCTCCATTTCTAACGTCTATCTTAGATTACATCAATTTAAATGCTGCTGATATTGAATTTAAATCAAAACGATTTATATATCTATGTTTAAATGGTTTGTAATGAGCTTCGTTTTTCATTTAGACGTTCTTCAACTGAATCAATTTTGTAATTAAATAATGATCTCATTTCTTTTAGTGATTGATTGAGATTATTTGGTATTATACGTTGATCATGTATTAATTTACTTAAACGTGTTTCTACATTATCAAATTTTTCTGTAGTCAACACGTTTTGTTGATGTATTATTTCGTTAAAACGATCCTCCATTTCCTTAATTCTCTCCATATACATTGTATCCAGTTGTTTCTTTATTTCACTTAAATAACTTTTCATGTAAATTTTGTTTACAGCATCGTTTTCCAATACAGGAATAGCAATATTTTTTATTCTCCGCAAGTTAAAGTTGAAATTACGATCACTATCCAAATGAATCTTGAAATGTTGATTTTGGTATATTGGATTTTTCAATATAATGTCCAAGCTTATCGACAGGCATTTTATGAATATGAATTGTTAAACATTTTTAAGTCTATTTATATAATAATTTTTGCTTCTCTCAATTCCTCAATAATTGATACAATTTCATTATTATGATTTGAGTGACCAGCTGTTGTTGATGAAATCAAAAGACGCAATCTATCAACCAATTCATTAGGATCATCCCAATAAACATAATTATGCTTTTTTCTATTCAATTTCATTAAACCTTTTCCCTTATGAATTTTCTGTTGTTGTTTAAATAGGTTTTTAATAATCGTTGTATATTTAATTGAACGATTTCCTTTAATTTGACCATTAATACTGTTATTTCGTTTATGGACATTAGTCATCTCCAATATTTGTTTATAATTATTTAAATCTGTTTTATTATAACTGATTGGTTTCTTATAAACTAACAATTCATATAAGCCTGATGTGAAGGGCCATTTTAAATTACCTACAGTAATATTGGTTGAATTGAAAGTGATGGGTTCATTACCCAGTCTCCATATTAGATTTTTATCCTTATGAGAACCATAGGTTTTATCATATATATTTAAGTTAACTTTTGATAAATTATATTGAATACTTTGATTGGGATGTATTGCAATGGTGTTATCATCATCATCATTGTTATCATCCTCATTATCAACATTATCATTATTATCATCATCATCATCATCATCATCATCATGGTCATCATGATCATTTTCATCATCAAATGATTGAAACGTGTTTGAACTTTTCTCGATTTTCTTGTTATTAAAGTTTGGAGAAAACGTGTTATAATCAAGCTTACTCTTTTTATATGGTGTACTGAAGGCAACTTTATTATTCTCAAGATCATGTTTAAAAGAGTTATCCGGATATTTTTCATGTTTTATAATGGTGTTATTATTATTATTATTATTATTAGTTGATTGAACTAATTCTTTTAATGGTTTTGATATTGGTTTCAATGTCTTTTCCAACAATTCATCATTTGCAATTTCTCCAAGCAAAATATTCTTATATTTCTTTTTTAAAATATTTCGAGTTTTAATAAGATTATTAACTAGATTTGTATTCATATTTATAGATTGAATTAGAAACAGATTCAAAACAGATCAGTTTAGCAGTTAGCGGTTTAATAGTTGAGAAGCTATTAGTTTAATAATTAATCTTGTACTGATTTTAAAATATCTGTAATGTTTCTTTTATAGATTTATAAATATATCGAAACCTTTTCTATATCGACCATTATTCATAGGATCATCTTTGTTAATAACTAGAAAACCATATTTTTCTTTCCAACACTCGGCACATAACTTATGAAATGTTTTTAAAGTCATATCAGAACCAACATGATCATTGTAAATATGCTTAATATTCATTACATCCTGTTTAAAAATTATAATCATATTTGCATTATCGCGAATCAAGTGTTTTGGTATACGTGTATAAGTTTGACATAAATAAAAACTATCAATATCTTTATGACGACCCATACAGAAGTAAGAACGTACATGATTTTGTTTCTCACAAGCTATATCGTCGAATATAAATACTGAATTTGGTTTAACTTCGTCTGGGGATAGAACATCATCATTATTGGAAAATGATGAAAAATTTATCTCCTTGATAGGTTTAATTAGACTTTCTAAGTACTTATATTTCGGTTGTTGTGTTGACTTTGAATATAAGTAAATATTTTTAAATTTCAATCCATGAGGACTTTCAATAAGACTGATCATCACATTTGTTTTTCCACAATTTGATGGACCTACAATAAGAGCTCGAATAGAATTCGGTAGTAATGAGCTATGACGAATTTTATTTGATGAATCGAACTTTGATTCGATATTCTTTACATTAATCCTTTTATGTTGTTTAAAAAAGCGCATTCTGAAATCAAATGATAACATAATATGTAAACCAGTCTCTTTTATTTGTTTTCAATCAATTTGATTTTAATCTTTAATCGACAAAGTATCAATAGATATGACATTCATTTATAAAAAGATATTCAATCGTCATCCATCCTTCATCGGTAAAGGTTTTCTAAATAAAATAATTAATAAACTTCCCATTGAACTTCATCTACCCGGTTATCAATTTTGCGGACCTGGTACAAAATTAAAGAAACGTTTAGCTAGAGGTGATCAAGGAATCAATCCATTGGATACTGCTTGCAGAGAGCACGATATAGCATACTCAAACAATAAAGATTTAGAGAAAACACCAAAACAATTAATAAAATATTTAGGAAAAAACATTAGTTATAATTATGATAGATATCAAAATTTTAATACAATAAATTGTGGTCACTTATGTTTAAAATTTTTGTTTTCGAAGCTAAACTAAAAAGAAACTATAAATGTTTTAATAAAATACATTGATTAAGAATTTGTTTTATTTATAAATAAACATATTATTTCATTTATTAAAAAAATTTCAAAATAAATATAATTAAATAATTTTTCTAATTTCGCTTGTTAGAGGTGAGTATTCGATTAAGCGATCATGAATAACTAAACAGTATGCTGATGTTTTTTCTGGAATTGGTTTGTTTGCTTCAGTATCAAATTCAATTCGTACATCAATAGGTCCAATTTTAACAGTCTCATTTTGATGCGAAACATCAACAACAATAAGCGGTGCGTAAGACTTGTAATCATTAACATCCAGCAATGGTTCAGGTTCTCGCATGTAAAAGCTTTGTTGAAATTTTGCATACATATTATATAGTACAGAATACTGACCATTTTCAAAACGATTATTTAAATCGTCATATGGATATGACTCTGAGTTTAGATATACTTTGAAATTAGAGATATTACAATGGTCAAATATATTTCCTTGTTCTTTACTTTTCTCTTTTTGTAAACCAATTATAAGAAATCGTGGTCTTTCGTTTTGTGGAGAAAGCTTCACATTCCATAAAACCTTTGTATTCGTTGGTAGTGCAGGATTTACATGACAATCCCAACTACGAAATGCAATTGGTATAGAATTTTTGCTGTTGATTATCTTAAACATTTCCAATTTTGCAAAGTCCGATAGTTGAATATGCGGCATTTTCCATGTTATATCCAGAATTGTTAATTTCAAATAATCAGTTGTATTTGTAGGATAATATGATCTCTCATCGGATGTAGAACGTTGAAGAATGAGCTCATGTTTCGAATTTAATAGTATTTTGTTATAATCTTCAGCAAACCCCATCAACATTTTCAGAGGTATACAACAGCTAAAATGACTTTTTTCTAAAACGAAAGTTTCGTTAAGACACCAACCAGCGTTTTTTAGTGTAGCACTTTCAGCCTTATTCAATGATACAAAATTTTTCATGGTGGATGAAATTCCAAGTTTGCGTGTACGATCAACTTCAAAACCATTAATTTCATAACGAATTTCATCAAACAAATATGAAACAAAGTTGTTTTTAAATTTCACATCTATAGCTGGAACCTCTTTGTTTGCTTCCGTCTTTACTATAAAACCATGAATGTAAATCATACTCTCACTTGGTAGGACAAAGAGATCCTGATTTTGAATTGGCATACGAATTTCATCATGTTGTTGAATGATTTTAGATATGGAGAGTAACTATGATATTCTCTTTTTACAATACTCTCATCATATATAGGTTTTTGAAGGACATTTAGTATTTCATTCATGGTTGAAGATTAAATCCTAATGATTTTAAGTATTCTGTATTATATAATGTTAACGGTTTTTTATTTTTTATACTTTCTCGAATGTGAGTTGATGAAGGATTGAATGAAAATCCTCTTTGCATTACGTTTTTATTGTAAATGATCATTATTCTGGTTTGAAGTGGAGTCTAAGAATGATTTTTTCTCCTCTAAAATTTATAAGTCCACCGTCTTGATTTAAGATTCTAATCGTTATGTTGTTTATTTGCTGACAGTTGACGGGTAAATAAATAACATTTCGAGGTTTTTCGCTTATTTTATATCCTGGAGGAACATCAAGGGGAAATTCATGAATAACATGATTCGAAGTATTATTAATAAATGATCCGGTTGTTAAGTTGTTTTCAATGCGTATTGTATTAACATCCGTAATATGTGTAGGTAAGTCAGATTCAAATAACCTTGTAGTATTCAATTGATTAATATCTACAATCATCACTTCCAAAGATTTATCATTTTGAAGATTTTGATCAGTGTTATAATATTCAGTTGAATTTACTTCTAATTTTCTTTTGCTAAATCCGAGCAACTTTCCTATACTGTTTGGTTGTGAAAAATCTATATCCATTGATCCAGTTTTAAGTGTGTTATTGTTAGCTTCAATTATTAGATAAATTGGTTCATCAATATCTTTTAAGCTTGAGTTTAAGAAAAAAGCAATATCCTCAAATTCATATGAACCAACCGGAATAGTAATAATATGATTTCCTATATGAAACAAATTGTTGTGAACATCCACATTGGGTATGGAATTGAATGTTACAAAATCAATAAGTCCACAAACATATTTTGTAGGGAGTTCAATTGGAGGAAAATATTCTCCAACCAGAGTTGAAGTGTTTCCGTTTAAAGATATTGTTATTGACATTTCAAGTATTGAGAATGAACTGATGTTTGATGATTATTTTACCTGATTTAAGTGTTAAATAATAAATCAAAAAAAAAATGTCTTTTATAATTTTATGTTTCTTTATTAATATTTGATTTAATAAACTTTCTTAAGAGTATTACATTTTTTTGAGCACATATACAATATTTTCTATGATAACAACAAACATTCACAGATTTATCATTTTGATATAATGTTTTTAAATTTGGGCAATTTAGATCGTCTAGGTTTAAAAATAAATTTTATCCTCAAAAATATTTTGAATCCACTTAATTTTTTCTAATCCTTTAGCATAACAAATAAAATTTTTATCTTTAACATGCTCAATATAATATTCCACAATATTTGCTAAGGTTGAATCGCCATCTTTCCATTTTAATCCATGATGATGATTATAAAGCCAATTGATTGAATATTTTTCTTTTGTTGTCAACAATGAATTTGGAAAAGGTGGTTTAATAATAAATGTTTGCACTTGTATATCGTTAATTGAAATACTCAGTTCTTTTCCGATGAATTTATTGTTGAGATAGAAACCTTGTACATCTACAACTAATATTCTCTCCTCGGACATTGTGCAATACTAATCAAGTCACAACGTCGACGACGACTGTAAAACTGTTTTTAAATTATTATAAAAATTCATTAACAAATGTTCTTATATACTTTTTATTCTTACTAAAATACAAGTTTGATAAAAAGTTGTGGTCAAGAGTATAAAAAAATTAGTGAACAGAAGCGGAAATTAGTTGATCTGAATGATAAAGTCTATGTTTTTAAATTATTATAAAAATTCATTAACAAATGTTCTTATATACTTTTTCTTCTTACTAAAATACAAGTTTGATAAAAAGTTGTGGTCAAGAGTATAAAAAAATTAGTGAACAGAAGCCGAAATTAGTTGTTCTAAATGATAAAGTCTATGTTTTTAAATTATTATAAAAATTCATTATACATAATGCTTGTTCCCAACAGGTCCACAAGTTGTTTCATTGTTGAACCACACACAATTGGTGTAATGATATCCAAATTTTGATTTACTTTTCTTATAAAATGCATATTCATCGAATTGAGTTTTTAATTTCTTCAAAATAATCTCATGTTCATACCACAAAAACCTTTCTTCGTTCAAGAAGTCATGTAAAATTTTCGAATAAAACTGATTGTTCATTATTTTTCTTATTTTAATTTTTTTATTTATGTTAAATAAATGTTCTTAACACATCAACAACAAAGTTTATATTAAGTAGTAGTAAATGTATTTCATCATATTAGTTAATTTATAATATTTCCATATCCAAATCATGGGTATAATCTTGAATGTTGATTAATGTCATATCGGATCGGTATGTAGTATCATCCTCATAAACCGTCTCAATTTCACCATTACTTAAAATTCTCTCGTATTCAACTTGACGGTATTCGAAACATGAAATATTTAATCGACGTTTCAAGTAATTGCTGTCATATGTACAACGGATTCTCAATTTTATATTATCTTTGTATTGAAGTTGAAAATGTCTATAAAATGGAGTCGAACTTTCAATTATTCCTGCAATATTTTTTTCTTTTTTTTACTAAATCTTGCCTAAATGCTTCAATAGCTTGTTCGACAGTAAAAGATTGATTTATAGGTGGTGGTGAGGAGTCTTCTTGTTCTTCGTTTGATTTATATTCTGTTTTTGTTGTTGTTGTTGTTGTTGACTCGATGTTTTTATTTAAATCATTAGTAAACTTTTAAAGTTTGAAATTTAGTTGTATGCTCACAGTATCATTATTTGGTAATTTAATTGCAAATTCTGTATTTTTAAGTTCATTTTCACTCAAATCAATAGGTAATGAAGCTGAAAACACTTGTATGATATAGATATATGAAAACAATATGATACAAATATTTTTCATTTTAGTTTTTCTTTTTAATATATATGTTCTTAGGTTAGCGATATATTTTTGAATGAGATGATAAGAATTGTTTCTAATATTTATATACTAATTTAATAATCTTCATATTGAAATGAGTCATCACCACCGCTAGCACCACCAGCTGCTTTCTTAACTATACTATTATTAACCATTTTCTGGGGGAGGGGAGGTTTTTGTTGATTTTTATTCAATGAATGGATACCAGTCTTACCATTATAAGATTTAGTTGCATATTCATCTATTTCACTATAAACACATGATGGTTTGTATGTGTATACATTTATATCCTTAAAACCACCCTCATAGACTGTTCCGACTAGTGATATCATACCACCAATAACCTCAATTTTTATATGTTGATTGTGACTAAATTGAAATATTGGAATATTTGTTGGCATTTGTTGTCCTCTATTAAGAGAAAAAATTTGCGTTCTAGTCCCTCCTTCTGCGGTTAGAAACACCTGCATTATAATATCCAAAACTATTGCATTTATTATTTGAAAAGTTTTCCACTGTGCATGACAAGTACAATATTTATCACCAGTTTTTAAAAATTGATCCCAATACATATTTATCAAAGTTTAATTTAACTGAATCTCTTTATATATATATATATATATATATATATATATATATATATATATATATACATATATATATATATATATATACTTAACCGCAATTGATAAGAAGTTATTGAAATAACTAAAAACGTCTTATACTATCAATTACTGGATATAAAGAATCAGTTTGAAAGTTCGTTTTACGGTGAAAAGTTGAAAGCAAAAAAAAAATGAGGGCAAGCTTAAGAAAATTGTTTCAAAATCCTAATATTACATACTTACCTTTAAAGGATATGGAAGAAAATACTATATATGAAATCAACAAGATAGATCGAGTAGATACAAAATATGGTGAAAGTATAAGATGTCTTCTAAACAAAGAATATTACATTTATTTACCTAAACGATTTCTGATTATTACTAAAAATCAGATGGATTATCTAAACACAACTCCACACATTTTAAAGAAAGTTAAGGAAGTGAAGGGATTATATACTCTAATCATTAAAAAGAAGAAGCAATATGTATTCTACAACAACAACTTGTATGACAGTACTGAAGAAGATGATGATGATGATGATGATGATCATGATGATGAAATAAAAAACATATTTTAAATAAACCTCGAAACAGAAACTTTTTTAAAATTATGAAAACATATGTAACAATAAAAGCCTCCAAAATCTAAAATTTCTCACGTATTTAATAAATTAGGAACTTTATAAAAATGAAAAACCGCAACGGAAGCTTTTCAAAATTAAAACCTGCAACGTTAAAATTTCTACCACATTTTTCATGTTTAGAAATAAACCACGAAACAAAAACTCTCGCGTATTTAATAAATTAAGAACTTTATCAAAATGAAAAACCACAACATTAAAATTTCTAGCACATTTTTCATGTTTAGTAACAAAATTACATTTCTAAATTTTGTATAAAAACCGCCTCTAGTTTTACTTTAAGTATTATTCATGTTAAGTAAACCGCTAAAGATGGAAGCACATTTAAAAACCATATTTAAAAAATCCCAAAATAAAACCATTCTCCCTATAAAGGAGATGGTTTTTAACCACAATTATGAAATTACAAGGATGGAGCGTGTACAGACATGCTATGGGATGAAAATTCGTTGCTTGGTGGAGAGAAATAAATATATATACCTGCCCAGTATATTCAACGATACCATCGATGATGATACTATTGCGGAATTTGACCGCAATACCTACTACCTTTCCAAAGATAGGAAAGGAAGCAGTAAGATTAATTATGAATTAACTATTAATGCAAAAACAACAGGTAATTTCTGGTAAAAAAAGTTTTTATTTATTTATTTATTATTAAATCTAATAATTAATTATTATCGTTTTAGTTCGAGATACACCAAAGAAGTAAACTGAATGTTATTGAAGTCAACCACAAACAGAAGCCGAAATTATTTGTCCTGAATTATTATGTTAATAATAAATGTGCTGTTATTATGTTAATAATAAATGTGGTTAATTTAAGTATTTGTTTGCTCATTTTTTTAATTTTGTTTGTTTTTATACTGTTGACCACAACTTTTTATCAAACTTGAATTTTAGTAAGAATAAAAAGTATATAAGAACATTTGTTAATGAGTTTTAATTAAACAATTGATTTTCATTATTCTAAGAAAACGTGTTACACGCAAAAAAAGAAAAAACATATTCAAAAACCGTCATCAGTGATTGAAAACTATATTAAACAAGCATTCTTAAAATAGAAAATTATAATTTATATATATAATTTAAAAACTGTTTAAAATCATATTTATATAAAAAAGTTAAAAAACTACGTAAAAGTAATCCTTTAAAGCGAAATTGTGAAATATTTAAATATTTATATAAACATCTTCACTAAGTCCAGGTGTGTGTTGTAGATATTAAAAGCAAATCTATAATTTTTTTTATTTTAATTTCAAATACTTTCAGTACAGTACTTCCATTTCTGGTGTTATATCATGTACATCTGTGAAGTATGTGGAATGTCTTTCGTATCCAAATTTAATTTTAAGAGACATTTTAATAATAAACATATTGTGTCAAAATCAAACAAAACAAAACTAAATTTAAAAAATGAAAATATTGAAGAAACTCCATCATGTAGCTATATACGATGTGAAACTTGTAAATTAAATATAAGAAAAGGTTCTTGGTCTCATCATTTGCGAACTAATGATCATAAAAAAAATAATAATCGTTTGTTTATAAACAACGATATATATATAAGTAAAAATTTATTTACTAAGCGTATTCAAACTTTTGTATATGAAAATAAAAAGGTAGATGAACTTTCAATAAACATTTTATTTTCGAATGCAAAAGAAAGTATTATAAATATTTTAAAAAATATGTTATTAGAACATCAAAATATAAAATTTAATATAGAACTTTTTGCAGAATATATAAAATTCTCAAAAACTAATGAAATTGAAATTGATGATAGCGCACTAATTAGTATGAAATCTTTTCAAACGAAAATGGTAATAGTACAATTAGAACAAGATCTATCAAACATGTACGATAATCATAGTATAGAAATAGCAACCAAAATGGATGAATTTCAAGAGAGAGACAGTGGTTGGTCTCTAGTTTGTATCAATAAAATTGAAATAAACGTTAACAAGTATTGTCCTATAAAAGGATCTAAATATTTAGAACTACCAATATTTATCAGAAATAAAAAAGCGTGCATCAACATTAAAAATAATGATAATTATTGTTTCAAATGGGCTCTTATAGCTGCATTAGAAAACAATCATTTAAATCCAAAATATTCACATTATAGTAATGTTATCACACAAAGCTTAATAACACTAACAAATGGAACATCAATTGATTTCACCAACTTAACCTTTCCTCTATCTATTGCTGATATTAAGATATTTGAGAAATACAATTTAAATATAAGCGTGAATGTTTTTGGATGTGATGTGATAAAAAAAGAAATCGTTGGACCATATTATAAAACAGCTGATGAAAAAATTAATCATATCAATTTACTATACATTCAAGATGATGAAAACGATGAATCACATTATGTTTGGATAAGAAACATAAGTCGTTTATTGAGTACACAAGTTTCAAAACATCTAGGTGCTAAATATTTTTGTAATTTTTGCTTACACTATTCAAGCAGTGAACTCTTGTTATTAAAACATAAACAAGAATGCAATAAAATTGTCACCAAAATGCCTTCGGGTCTTAAGGATGATAATATATTGCAGTTCAAAAATTTTAAAAATCAATTAGATGTACCATTTGTTATCTATGCGGATTTTGAATGTATATTAAGTAAAATGAACAACAAAAATTCTAATAATATCACAAGCATTCAAAAACATATACCTATAGCTTACAGCTACTACATAAAATCATCTTTTGATTCTAAACTCAATAAGCTTAGAACGTATACGGGTGACGATGTTGTTAAAGATTTTGTTCAAAATTTGATTGAGGATGCACGTTTTTTGTGTACAAACTTTTTAATGAAAGTAGTGCCAATGAATTCTCTACTACCCCATGAAGTTGAAAAACATTATAATACTAATGAGTGTCATATATGTAAACAAATTCTAGATGATGATGATAGATGTGCTGATCATTGTCATTTAACTGGTCAATATCGCGGTACAGCTCATTGGAAATGTAATATTAATTATCAATTACCTAACTTTATTCCAATAATTTTTCATAACTTTTCAGGCTATGATTGTCATTTGTTTATAAAGGCTCTAGCAGATTATCCGGCGATATAGATGTTATACCACTTAATAAAGAATTGTATATATCTGTTAGAAAAAGAATTCAAATAACTGACAAATATAATTTAGAATTACGTTTTCTCGATTCTTTTAAATTTATGTCGTCTAGTTTAGATAAATTATCTAATTATTTGCATGACGATAACTTTAAAACACTGCAATCAATATATCCAAATCATTTAGAGTTTAATCTTTTGAAAAGAAAAGGTATATTTCCTTATGATTATATCGATTCAGTTGAAAAATTAAATGAAAATGTCTTACCTTCTCGTGAACAGTTTTTCTCTACATTAAATAATAAAGAATGTACTATCGTTGATTATGAGCACGCGTTAAGTGTTTGGTCTACATTTAACTGTCAATCTCTAAATGAGTATATGCTTTTATATCTAAAAACTGATGTACTTCTTTTAACTGATGTATTTGAAAATTTTCGTTCTGTTTGTAAATCAATATATCATCTTGATCCATGTCATTACTATACAACACCTGGTTTATCGTGGGATGCCATGTTAAAAATAACGAAAATTAAATTGGAATTATTCACCGATATAAATATGTATAATTTCATTAAAAAAGGAATAAGAGGTGGTATTGTTCAATGCACAACACGTCGAACAGTTGCAAATCATAAATATATCAAAACATATGATTGCTCTAAACCCTCACAATATCTTATGTATTTAGATGCGAACAACTTGTATGGTTGGGCAATGTCTGAATCTTTACCAGAAGGTAAATTTGAATGGATTGAAGATATAGATAGCTTTGATATTTCGAAAGTATCTGAAAACTCTGATTTTGGTTACATTTTAGAAGTTGATTTAGACTATCCTGAAGAACTACATGATAGTCATAATGATTTACCGTTTTGTGCTGAACTTAAAAGTCCACCAATACAACATCATAATATAAAGAAGCTAATTCCCGATTTAACTAACAAAAAATCATATATAATTCACTATCGAAATCTTCAACAGTGTATTAGAAATGGTTTAAAATTAGTTAAAATTCATAGATTATTAAGATTTAAACAATCAACTTGGTTGAAACAGTATATCGATTTAAATACCTTTCATCGAACCAATGCCAAAAATGAGTTTGAAAAAAATTTTTTTAAACTTTTAAATAATGCGGTATACGGTAAAACTATGGAAAATGTTGAAAAACGTAAAAATGTAAAAATCGTTAATGCTTGGGAGAGTGAACACAACCGTTTGGGCGCACGAGCTCTTATAGCAAAACCTAATTTTCATAGTTCAACACATTTTACCGATAATATGATTGCAATTCAAATGAGTATGGATAGCGTAACATTTAATAAACCTATATATTTAGGGTTTTCAGTTCTAGAACTATCTAAATATAAAATGTATGACTTTCACTATCAGTATATGCAGACAAAGTTTAATGAAAATTTAAAATTAAATTATATGGATACTGATTCTTTAATTTACACAATAAGAACAAACGATTTTTATAAAGATATTTACAATGATCTTCATCTAAACTTTGATACATCAGACTATTCAATTAATAATGTTTTCAATTTCCCCTTGCAAAACAAAAAAGTCTTGGGAATGATGAAAGATGAGAATAATGGACATGTAATGTTAGAATTTATTGGGCTTCGATCAAAAGTATATTCAATAGCTGTTGACGATAAAGAAGAAATCAAAAAAGCTAAAGGTGTAAAAAACTCTGCTTTAAAAAAACTAACTATAAATGATTACCGTAACTGTTTGATAGATAAAACCATATATCACGATAAAATGTATATATTTAAATCTATCCTACATGAAATTTATACACAACAAATATCAAAAGTTGTATTAAGTTATGATGATAATAAACGTTATATAAGAGAAGATGGTATTAATACCTATGCTTGGGGACATTGCAAAATAAACAAAAATTGAAATTTTAATAAAGTCTAAATCATAAAAAAAAGGTTTTTTCTTTTACAAATACAATACTTATTTATACATATTTATATTATTACATATATATATATATATACACACACACACATACATACTTCAATATGAGATTTATTTTTTACTATTGTTTATTATATTATAAAAATTTCAAGCACATTAATAAATAAAATATATAAATACATAAATAGTATATTTATTTTTGGGTTTTTATTTCTTATCAACTTTGTTGTGTATGGTTAGGATCAAGCTTTTGTATTCAAACAACTTAATTAAATCAACTGTTTCAAACACACATTCATACATATCAACGAAAAAGAAAAAACCACAACAGAACTTTTAACAACAGAACAACAATACAATAGGGTGGCACTTATATCATCGTTGTTAGTTTTCTCATACAAAATTAGTATACAAATCCTAACCAACCCCACCCAAACCCCGACCAAACCCCGACCAAACTCACCCAAGCCAACCCAAGTCGTGCCAGCCCTGTGCGAATCTCATTACTCACACACAATTTCAAAAACTTCCACGTATATAAGTACCACACTATTTTTGCTCCCTGCTCCTATTTCCAGAACTCTCTTCAATACCCTACTATATCTGTTTTTAGTTTGTTCTTGTCAATTAATTCTTTAATTACTTTTCCAGCTGGTACCCAACTATGACTATATATAGCCTGTTTTGTACATTATATGAAATAAAAATTGGTAAAATATGTACAATATTCACAAAATATACATGTATTTGTATTCGGTTGTTAAATATAAAAAGTTTTAAGCGTAGGAAAAAATGTAGGGAAAATATTGGTTGGAGGGAAAAAAAGGGATTGGAACTAATTAATCAATTTGCGCTGAAATTATATACAATAAACGAAAAGAAAATAAAATATTTTATTGATATTTCTAACCGAATAAAGAATTAAATTAAACAATTTTTTATTCTGAATACAAAAGGAAAAATATAATCGTTTGCTTATTCTTCATATGTGGGACAATTTTGAATACAAGAAACAAAAAATAAAAATTAAATACAAATGTCATATAAAAAATATATTTTGCAGAATAATTACACAAAATCCTGATTTTATAGAAAAGGTAAGGACATTATTATATAAATATGTATATCGCAAAATATCCGAAGTGTTATTGCTATTATGCTGAAGTGAAATTATTTATGCAAATAATTTGTAGTTTCTTGATAGGAAAAAAATATGTGTATTAAAGCCGAACACCGGCAAGGGATGTTACAATGCACCGCGTGGAAAAATTTGCTTATTTCATTTCAGAATATAACAAATTTAGAATAATTTGCGATGAATATAATAATGTACCTTTTTATTCTGCACAAATTGTTTTTACGTATGTATGTATGCATGTATATGAGCCATGTCTACCAATGATTCCTTTAGAAATACCAATTTATTGGTTGTATCAATTAATTATTTCTATAGTCACAATTAACATTTTCTGTTGATATAACCATTTCATTCCTAAAATTCAAATATCGTTAATGAAAAATTGGTGAATGGAAAAGCTTTATTCGTTCATTACAACAGAATTGTGTGTTAGATGTTGGAACCGACAAAATTCGATTGGCTTCAAATTCGGTTATCACAACAAATCTGTTTTCTGTGTGCTGTTGCAACTATTGGGTTAGTGGTACTACTATTGGGTTAGTTGTACTACAAGAAAATTGCAGTCGTTATACCAGAATTCTATGATAGTTGCTGCAACCGCCAAAATTCAATTGGCAACAAATTCGGTTGTCTCAACGAATCTGTTTTCTCTGTGTACATGTCAAAATTTTTTACGCGAAATAATCAATGGTGCTGAAAATTTTCCACAACTTTGAACAGAGTACCAGGCTTTATAGTGCTTTTTCCCGCCCCTGATGGAAACTTCCGTGTTTTTAGATTTTTATTAGTGATCTCTGATCTATTTGTGTATAAAATTTCATCTCTCTAGTGCGAATTTCAGTTTAAGGGTGTGGCACCTTGATTTTAAGATTTTTCATCTACAATTACTTGTGTATACAATTTCAACTCACTACACGCAAAGAAAAAATTAGGTTTAGGTAACCATAATCAAGCAGCAACATACTATGATTGATTTATATGATTGCAGACAAATCATATTATTGTTAATAGAAAAGCAAACTTTAAATAATATTAATATCTGAGTTAATAATAATATTATCTACAAATACAATGAACTTCGTTACACCTAATCTTATTATTATAAATATGACAACACTATTGTTAGATGTGTCTAAAATATAATTGAGACTCACCATGCCATGTTTTAATATTATAATAATATTGTTAAATACGACCACAGTATTATTTAATACAACAATACTATTTTGTTTTTTAATCATGTATTTATTTCTTTTGTTTAAAACATCTGTGCGTTAAATTCGAAATAAAAATAAATTAAAATTATTGAAATAAAAAGTATATATAGGTATGTATACTTACATACATATCTGTGTATTCGTGTTCGTTACATACATATCTTGTGACGTGTCTGTATATCTCTTTATATATAAAGAGATATACATATGTACATATATATATTTTTTTATTGATCTACCCTTTTGGTTATACTTTATTTATTTATTTAACACAAGCGAAACTCGTAAATGACATGTTTCTGAAAAAGATTTTCTTAAAACTTAATATATGTAGTATGGTTTTGGATAACATTATATTGATATTTACATTATATTTTTTTAAATAATGATAAAAATTATGTCGTAGACGTAAATTTTTAACAAAACTATATTGTTAAAATATAACCATATCGCAGTTTCTATGAATGTAATAATGTAATTATTAAATTCAAACATTACTCTGTTTGTCGTTACGAAATTAATGCTTAAAATAACAATAACTAGTATTTAACGACCACACATTTGTTTCAGAGAACATAATATTGTTTTCTCAACCATTCTACAACCATATCTTTTCTTTGCGTGTAGCGCGAATTATACCTGTAAATTTTATGAGCATTACCTTTCCCACTACTTTAAATTCACGAATTTGTTGTGAGCAGCGCTTATAATTCATGCTCATTTTTTTTCTAAAATATGCTAAACCAAACTCAATTAAATACAAGGATAACATTTTTTAGTCTGTATTTTTATACAGACTACAACAATTAACACTAAATTTAAAAAATTTAAATCAATGGGTGTTGCATCAGTTAATGCAATTTTGACTTTGTAATTTTGACAACTTGCTGTATCTTGGAAACCGTGAGAGTAAAACTCTTGAAATTTTCAAAAACGGTAAAACTAAAAAATCAGTAAAATATAAAATCGCCAAATAAAAAAATCCCCAAAAACAAAAATAAAATTGCCAAAACGAAAAATAGCACAATTAAAAAAATCTCTGGGACTAAAATAAATCGCGAAAAACTGGAAAAATCGCCAAAATGAAAAAAAATCGCCAATACGAAAAAATCGCCAAAATGAAAAAATCGCCTAAATAAAAAAACCCCAAAAACAGAAAAAAAATCGCCAGAATGAAAAAAACCCAAAAGAACAGAAAAAAATCGCCAAAATGAAAAAATCGCCAAAATGAAAAAAATTGCGAAAATTAAAAAAAAACCAAAAAGAGAAAAAAACGCTAAAACTAGAAAAAAGCGATAAAACTGAAAAAAATCGTTTAAACTGAAAAGACTTAAAAAAGGAAGAAAGCTAAATCAAAAAAAAAAAATCAAAAAATGATCAAAACCGAATGTGCGTGAGTCAAAGTCGCACTTTACTGAATTTATTTTAATTGCAATGCGTACACAACAACAAGAACAGCAACAACTAAACGATGAACAACAGGAATTAAAAATTAAAAAGTAAAAGTAAAGGCATTTACCATATATGATTACTAAAATTTTTTTCTACAATTTTTATAAAGTGCCTAAATGATTTATTATATGATGAGGTGCATTGAATTTTTAATAATCAGTAATGCTTGTATTCATAATGAAATTCTACCAAGTGGCTGAATGTTTTTCATACAAAAGTTTCAAAAGTTGAATGAAAAAACTTTGCCACTTGCTACAATCTTATTATGATTACGGTCCTACGATTTTACTGGTAATGCAAATTAAATTTCATTAGCAGTAAAAATTTATTGAATTTTTTTAGTAATCAGTAAATTTACTGCTTACAGCAATTTTGAATGCAGTACATATACATATACTGACGTGTGCCCATTTACTAACCAAATAAGTTTAATAAAACAAACAAAAACCAACAAATTCATATGTATTTACAATATTGAAAGTTTTGATACTTTTAATTAATTAATTTAAAAAAAGATACTAAAAGCATAAGTACCTCCAACTTAAAAAAAATTTTTCATTACTAGATGTTTACACATCTCCTCTGTGATCGGACTCACATTGGTTTTTAGTTAACTGAACATCCTGTATTTCTTAATAAGTTCTTCACTTGGAATCTAATCTTTGACAAGTGTCTAATTTAAGTCTAGTTGATAAATGTTTAGTAACGCTAATTTATGTTTATACTTTATGTTTTTTTGTAAATTATATTTTATAAAGATGAAGTAATAAGGTGTAATTCTTTGACTTTACAACTGCAGAGTTTGGAAACTTATCATCCTTAAAACAAGCTTTATTTCAGCAACAGCAACTTTCCTCCGAAAATCGGTATTTTTTATGGTAAAACTAGAATATTTTTACATAGTTTTTTTTTGCATTTGGCCGCATGTTTTGCTGTTGAAAAAGTAGCAAAATGCGACTTAAGTCGAACAACGGCAATGCTGGTCATAAGAGTAAAGAATATAATGCTCTTAGTGTATGTTTGTTTGCGCTTTATACTTTCCCCCCGCATCTAAAGCGTAAGCAAAGAATGTTTAATTTTTTAGCTCAGATGCGTATTCTATACAATTTATATTCTTTGATACTACTATTATTCACACAAAATGAAAATTTCCTACCATACTGCATTTACAGAATATAAAAATTTTGCCTCGTTCAATTTTTATATAAGAAAAGGTAAGCAAAAATTAAAAAAAAATTAATAAGTGGACATTTGAAAATCTGAATTTGTAATGCTTTGAATAAAAACCCATCGAAAACTGGCAATGTTGTTTTAAGAAACGTTTAGGAAATTTAATAAGCCTTCTAATGCATGTAATTAGGTTGAAATCCGTTGAGAGCTGCTTAAGTTAGAGCCAAATTACTAAGGCAAGATTTTTTCATACATTTTTCTTTAAAAAACAAAATGCGATTTCAGAGACCACTTCTCGTTCGTCAATATTTAATTGTTATACACAAAAATTATTGGTTTTCAAAGTACATTTAGAAAATCGATGTTCATGAAGGAATTTCGAAAAAAGTGTAAAAACTGAGACGGTCTAATGTACATGTATTTAAAAAAGTTAATAAAATTTTTATTTTTTAAAATGAAATATTTATTTTTAACTTTTAATCTATGAGAAAATTGTTAATTTATAAATTTTTATTTGAAGTCAGGTTTTAGTTTTATGTATGTGAATGTAATTAATTGAACTTATTTTAATTTTATCTTAATTTTATCAACTTTCAATTTCAACCTTTAATTTTTCAACTTTTAATTGTGATTTATCCTCTACTTTAAGTTTCAATCTTTATTTTCAACTTTTAATTTTGATTTATTTTCTACTTTAGGTTTCGATCTTTATTTTCAACTTTTAATTTTTTGGTTTGCCGACTTTTAATTTTAAGCTCTATTCTTACAACTTTTCTAAATTTTCAACTTTAATTCCAACTTGTATTTTTACAATTTTTGTTTTCAACTTTATTGTAAATTTTCAACTTTTACTTTTTAATTTTCCGACTAGGTCACGCCACTATATTTCTTCAACTGCCATTTCTTCGTTATTTTAACTCGCTATTTGGTTTCTTACTTTCTTTGATCTTTCTGTTCTTATGCCGTTTACACGATCGCGGCTTTGGTTACACTTAGCAAACCTTTACACGATACCCACCTTACACTCGGCCATCCAGATCTTCATCTGTCTCAGATGACAATAGAGAGTCAGCTAATCCGTCCTTCGTCTAGAGCTTCATGAAGTCTGCGCTTGTAGATGTTTTGTTAGGTCCTTCAAAGTCGGCCGTTTTACTGACATCATATCGGTTGTTTCGCTTGACCTTGCCAACTTTATATGGGCCAATGAATTCACTCGCAAGTTTTCGACCTGATACAAACTGAGTCCTCTTTATTGCCACTGGATCCCCTGCTTGATATCCCTCAGATTTCTTACGGCTTTTGTCAAAATTACGCTTATATTCGATCTGAGCTTTTCGTATTTGCTTTTTAGCTTCACTGCGCAGCTGCTGTCGATCATCATTGAACTGTTCGATCATATCGTCTTGTAGCATTTGTAGAATGTTGTCATTTAAGCCTCTTTTCATCTTGACTCCAATTAAAATTTGAAATGGTATAAGTTTTGTCGAGTTATAGATGCAACTGTTGATAGATTTCTGTACATCACCGACAACTTTGTACCATTTCGAAGGATTTTCGGGCGAACGTTTTGCGATGATTGACAATATAACACGATTAACGCGTTCAATTTGTCCGTTACCACGTGCAACGCCTGTTGTCGTCAAAATATGTTCCACACCATTGTGTGTACAAAAATCTTCAAAGTTTTGTGATGTAAGGGCTGCGCCTTTATCGCTTATAATCATTGCAGGATACCCGAACGTATCTAACCACACCTTCAGACATCTGGTTACTTCTTCAGCGTTTGTTGTTTTAGTTGTGAACAGCTATACAAGTTTTGAAAATCTGTCAACCATTGCTAAAATATATTGTATTTTTTAGTTGTAGCATCCATAGGGCCAAGGTGGTCAATATGAATTGTTTCTAACGATACGTCACCTTTGTCGATACAACTTTTTTCTTGCCAGTCTTTTTGTTATGAATTATGCATTTTACGCAATTACTGATGACCTGCTGAACTTTCTTTTCTAAATGCGATATGTAGTATTGCTGTTTTATTGCATGCATAGTTTTCTGGGTTGCATAATGACCGTTTTCGTGAACGTTTTTAATTATGTCTACTTCCATCAGCTTTGGCACAACTAATATGTCATTGCCGTCAACATTTTTGTATACTAATTCGCCTTTCAACTTAAAGCTTTCATAAGGGCCAAAATTTAACGCATGTCTAAGGGCCTTGATACTCTCATCCTCTCGTTGTTGCTTGCTGAGCCTTGGAGCGCGATCTGAAGAGATTACCATTACGTCTGCTGGGTAACGAATTTATGAGTCTACGTGTTTCATTCTGCTGCCAATTCTCTGCTCTACTGTGTAATCAAAGCCTTGAAAATATAATATCCACTGGGCCACATCTCGTGGAACATCTTTTTTAGAAATCATTTGCTTAAATGCGAAGCAGTCTGTCACCAACTTGAAATGAATGCCCAAAATATAATGTCAAAATTTTTTAAATGATATGTACGCAGCTTTAACTTCCAGTATATAACTATGGAGTCTCCCTTCTTGCGCTGACGCTTTTTTGCTATAATAAAAGATAGGATGGATTTGTTGATTGAACTTTTGTAGTAACGCCGCACCAAATCCTTCTTTTGATGCGTGCGTGTGCAGTTCAGTTTCTGCATCTCTACAGAAAGTTCGTAAAACTGGCTCCTTAGAGGGCGAAGCCTTCAATTGATTAATCGCGTTCTTTCCGTCTGCTTCAATTTTAAAAATTGCATTCTTCTTCAATAAATTTATCAACGGCTTTGCAATGTACGCATAATTTTGGATAAATTTTCTGAAGTACCCTGTCAATCCTAAAAATGATTGAACATCTTTAATATATTTGGGTTCTGGAAAATTAGAAACAGCCTTCGTCTTTGTTTTTACCGGCCAAATTTCGCCGTCCTCAATCGTATGTCCAAGGAAATCAATCTTCATTTTCATGAACGTGCATTCAGACCATTTGATCTTTAAGCCATATTGCTGAGCTACCTCTAGCACTACCTTCAATTTATTAAAACTGTCTTCTTCTGTTTCGCCGTAAACGACTATGTCGTCCATATATAAGTCCATAACGTTTGTAGTTATAAGCTCTTGAAAAATGAAGTTTACATACCTTATAAAGCAGGCTGGCGAATTGCAAAATCCGAAAGAGCCACGGTTGAATTCGTATAGCCCCTGTTTTGTTACAAATGCTGTGTCTTTTTACTTTCTTCCTCAATAGGGACATGAAAAAATCCGTTTTCCAAGTCCATTACACAGAAATATTTTACTTTTTGCAGCTTTTGTAATACATCTTCTATAACAGGTACTGGAAACCCATCTTTTAGCATGCAGTTATTTAGTTGTCGAAAATCTATGTATACAAAGTCTATAATCTCCGGTTTTTTTTTAGTTATGACCACTCGACAAACAACCTCTGAACACGATTTACGTACAATCCCTTTTTGTAACCACTCTTGTACCTGCTTGTTGACTTCTTCTTCTTCTGGAAACGGTAGTCTTGTTGGAAAGTGTCGAAAGGCTTTAATTTCTCCATTTGGTATAATTTTCATCACTACTGGACACTGTTGTGTTGTTGACGCCGGATCTTATTGTTGAACTAAATTTTTTATTTTGGTTTTGTATTTACCGTCGACGTCGACTACGAACGCGTTTATATTAAATACGTTTAAAATTATCTTTTTGTCTGTATTCTTTACTCGAATTTAAAGCCGTCAGTACCAACAATCATTTTAAATTTCGATATAAAGTCATGACCGATTAAAATATCACACTTTATTGCATCGTTTGGTACTATTAAGAAATCTTGTTTCGTTTCCAGTTCATCGGCCTCTACACTGCATTCAATTGAGCCAAACAGTTTTGTTTTTGCATTATCTATTCCAGATAACAGTGAGTCATTAGTATTTAATTGGCACTTTTTAAATTTACTCATGTATACACGGTGTTTCATTATCGAGACGTCTGACCCGGTATCTACTAACCCGTCTATCAACTGTTAATTTACTTTTTATAATTTATATCTTTTTTGATAAATAATTATTAAAACTTCCTTTTGTCGATTTTGATTTGGTTTACACTGTTTTGCTAAGTGTCTGACAACTTGCTGTATCTTGGATACCGTAAGAGCAAAACTCTTGAAATTTTCAAAAACAGTAAAACTAAAAAATTTTAAAAACGCCAAATCTAAAAAAATCGCCAAAAAAATCGCCAAAAAGAAAAAAAGCACCCAATTAAAACCATGAAAAACCGGAAAAATCGCCAAAATGAAAAAAATCGCCAAAATGAATAAAAATCGCCAAAATAAAAAAAATTCCTAAATTAAAAATAAACCCTTAAACAAAAAAATTGCCTAAATAAAAAACCCTAAAACAGAAAAAAGCGCCAAAATTAAAAAAATCCCCAAAATGAAAAAACCCAAAAAACAGAAAAAATCGCCAAAATGAAAAAAATTGTGAAAATGAAAAAAAACCCAAAAAGAGAAAAACAACGCCAAAACGAGAAAAAAGCGACAAAACTGAAAAAATCGTTTTAAACTGAAAAAACTTAAAAAAAAGGAAAAAGCCACATCAAAGAAATGCTCAAAACCGAATGTACGGAACCCTTCGTGCGCGAGTCAAAGTCGCACTTTACTGAATTTATTTTAATTTCAATGCGTACACAACAACAAGAACAGCAACAACTAAACGATGAACAACAGGAATTAAAAATTAAAAAGTTAAAGTAAAGACGTTTGCCATAGATGAGCAGTACCACTAAAATTTCAGTAAAAAGAATAAAAAAATTTTATCCAGTAAATTTTTATTGATTACTAAAATTTTTTTCTACAATTTTTATAAAGTGCCTAAATGATTTATTATATGATGAGGTGCATTGAATTTTCAGTAATCAGTAATGCCTGTATTCATAATGAAATTCTACCAAGTGGCTAAATGTATTTCATACAAAAGTTTCAACATTTGAATGAAAAAACTTTGCCACTTGCTACAATTTTATAATGAATACGGCCCTAGGATTACCAGTAAATGCAAATTAAATTTCATTATCAGTAAAAATTTACTGAATTTTTTCAGTAATCAGTAAATTTACTGCAATTTTTAATGCAGTTCATATATACTGCAGCGTGCCCGTTTACTAGCCAAATAAGTTAAATAAAACAAACAAAAACCAGCAAATTCCTGTATTTTTACAATATTGAATGTTTTGATACTTTTAATTAATTAATTTAAAAAAAATATACTAAAAGCATAAGTATTTCCAACTTAAAAAAAAAATTGTCATTACTAGATGCTTACACATCTCCTCTGTGATCGGACTCACAATGCTTTTTTTCTTTGCGTATGCACACATTTGTCTCCATCAGACGGATGTGTTCTCCTTAAGTGCGACCTAGGTGTCTGAGAATGCAGATCCACAGGATTTTCAGATACCTGGTTATCATTACTATCGCTTTTACCCTTCATCGGGGACTTGCAATGTACATTCGCAGTGCAGCTATGTACCAATTCCAGTAATCACTAGGCATATCTGATGATAAATTTAGCTGTCCCTGGGTTAAATTCAAAATCAGGGCACGCTGGTTGCATTTACGATTTGTTTACAGAAGTCCAAACGAAAAAAGGGATACTACCATTTATGGCTTCCATGCCATAAATGGTAGAAGATCCTACATTGAAAAAACATAAATTCAACGAACTCGCATTCATTCAACGTACTATACGTTGTTCTAAAAAATATTCAACGTAAAATTTTATGTAGATATGAACTGAACGTTAAAACCATTCCGTGATATTATTCCTTGAATTTAACAACGAACTAGTTTATTTTTTAACGTATAATACGTTGAATTTAAGTTACACGTTCTTTCTTATATAAATAAAAGAAAAAACTTTAGTAAATTTCAAAAAAGTGTACTTTGATTCAAGGAACCCGTTCATTGGTTTAAAGTATTGTACGTTGAATTTGTTGAATTTTTCAAGAACGGAAAGACGATGTTTTATTCAATGAACGAGTTCTTTGGTTCAAGGAACCAACATCTAGGCGCACGGCAGTGCGCCAGGCCAAGTTCCGGCCAATGCACGCAGTGTGTATATTTACAGGAAGCCATTCGATATGTTTTTACCCCCCTCATAACTTTGTTCCACGCAATCATAAAATTATAATATTTAAATAATAACTAGAATAAATTCATGCTGCCCCACATGCGAAGTTATAAAGTTTTACATGAAAGGTTCCGGAGATATGAAGGTTTAAGAAGTGCATATTTTAAGACATACTCACTGACTCACTGATCACTCATGAAATTGATGAAGCACTTCCGCTATAGCTAGATAGCTAAAATTTGGCACACGAGTAGATCTAGGTCAGCAATGAACCAGAAAAATCTGAAAACTTAGAAATTTTAGCCAGGGGGTCGGGGCTACGTCCATAAAAATTAAAGCTTGTTCTAGTGAGCTGAAATTCAATACAGAATTAGGTCTAGGTGGGCAATCAAATAAAAAAAATCTGAAAACCAGGAAATTTTAGCCAGGAGGGCGGAGCTACGCCCACAAAGGTCAGAATTAAAAAAGCAAATCTAAGGCGCTTAATGGAAGCTATTTTATTGAAATTTGACATATATAATGCGATAATGCAAGGCTATACATTTTTTTAAAGTGGGCGTTGACACGCCTATACAATTTAAACCTCATTTTCGTGTACTACGGCTCAGGTTATTTAGATATACCATATATGTATGAATTATTATCCGTTTGCAGCGAAACTTGACACGAATAATAAGCACTGGCCGAAAAAAATCTTGAGTTTGAAAAAGTGGGTGGGGTTACGCCCATAAAAATTAAAAATTAAAAGTTGCACTAAGGAGCTGAAATTTGATACACAAGTAGGTTTGGGTGAGAAAACAACAAGAAAACCTGAAAATTTTATTGTTTTTTTTTATTGTGTGAAACCAAAAACTTACAGCCTTATGTATAAAACTTATTTAGGCTTTATAAAGACTTTTTAAGAAAAATTTTGTATTAACATTTTTCTTAAAACCCCTTGATAAAGCTTTACTAAGTTATATAAATAAGGCTGTTAATATACAGCTTTTAACTTAAGCCTTTTAGTGAAATCTTGCACATACGTTGCACGTAGAAAATACTTTTAACTATGGCAAATTGTTTCTTGTCTGGTAAGGACGTGTTTTTTGATTGCGCTTACTTTCGATATGTTCATTAAATTGAGTAACGGGTTTTCTACATTGTGCAGCATTAAATTCTTTATATAACTCTATTTTTGAAAAATATATCATTTAAAATTGACATATTAAAACATATTACAAATACAACATATTTATATAGAAACACCTAAATTAAACCGATAAGGCCAAAATAAAAACCACAACAACCAGTTTTACATATTATTGTTATGACTTTACATTGGATTTTATTTGCTTACATATTCTTAATAAACAACAACAAATTAAAACAAACAATAAAAATAAGCCGAACAAGCATCCAAAATTACTACAACAAAACAAAACAAAACAAAATAAACAAAAAAAAACTATTTCATATATGCTGTTAATTTATTAATTGCAAGCTACCCAGCATACAATTAAGTAAATATTTAATAATATATTACCTAAACTTTTTCAATATGAGTCGTTCTAAACCAAAGTGTAGAAATAAGGCTGATGACCCAATGGTCTCTTGTTGGCCTTGTGATTCGATATATCATGGCAAATGTGTAGATTTAGCTCCACGTACTGTGGATAATTTTCGTGAAGACAAAGGACGTTGAATAAAGCATAATAAAGATTTTCTGTATCGCAAAGTTTTCCTGCGTAATAACGATTTCTTCCACTACTGCAGGGCTTAAGGGATTTTGAGGCCATATGCTCCTTATATCAACGACGGGAACATAAATATATATATATATATATATATATATATATATATATATATATATACCTGCCTAATAAAGTTTTCTTGCATGACGGACCAAACCTGCATTTTACCCTTACATGAAAGATGTTCTCAAAAGCTTTCAAATGATGCCAACATTTGTCATATTCGTTGGAAAATATACCGTAAAACCATAATTTGGTACTAGAATTTCAGAGGGACATAACTCGTAAACTAAGCCTCGGCGACAATTTTTTTTTATATTTCTTATTTTTAAATTTTCTATAGGGCTGTTCAATTTATCGCAGAAGTGCATGTCGCACGATACCGCTAAATGAAGGAACGCCCAAAAATGTTGAATGATGAAGACATTTTTTTTTTTTTTTTTTTTTTTAATGCATGTATTTATTTATTGTATCTTCATATATGAACTAACAATAAGTATTCAAATCTTAAATCTATAAAAAAAATTATTAGGCCCGACCAGTGTCGGACATAAACTTAGTGGTAGTTATAAATAATACATTAGTAGTGTTAATCAAAAAAAAATGGGGGAGGGGGGGAAAGTATTTTCAAGTAGTCCCATCTGGAGTGTTAGGTATAAGAGCCCGTGTGTCCCTCTTTTTTAAGTGAACGTGTCCAGTAAAGTTCAAAATATTACGATCAAGCGGATTAGGATGTGATTCGAGTTTTGTTAAATATTTGCCTGCGTATTTTGCAATTTCTTCAGTCACTAGTGGCATATTTAAATCACGATGTATAATAGAATTTTGGATGTACCATGGAGCCGATGTTATTAACCGTAAAATTTTGTTTTGCCTTCGTTGGATTCTCTCGACATTGGAAGCTGAAGCAGTGCCCCATAACTGAATTCCGTAGCGCCATATTGGCTTCAAAAGCGACTTGTATAATAAAAGTTTGCAGTCTAGGCTGAGTGTTGAGTTTCTGCCAATCAACCAATATATTTGAGTTAACTTAAGTTTCATCTGAGTTAACTTAGAGTCAATATGATGTTTCCATGTAAGTCTTCGATCAAGGTGTATACCAAGGTATTTCACTTGGGAATGTTGAGGAATATTTTGATTGTTGATTCGAATGGGGGAGCAAGTATCTCTTCTTAGGGTGAACGTTATATGGACACACTTTTGTTCATTGACTTTAATTCTCCATAAGTTCAACCATAGTTCCAGCTGAGTGATATGTTCCTGGAGATTGCGGGATGCCTCATAAGGGTTTTCGTGCACACTCATACAGGCTGTATCATCGGCAAAAGTAGAAATATGGATATTATTGCTCACAGGCATATCACAAGTATATATTAAATACAAGACAGGACCCAGAATACTACCCTGGGGCACACCAGAAGATATAGTTTCGGGCACACTCGTGAACTCTCCTTCCACATCAGTGAACTTCCTATCAATAATATAACTTTCCAAAAGCTTTTGAATGTTTATTGGCAGATATGTCTTCAATTTTAAAGCTAGGCCTTCGTGCCATACTTTATCAAAGGCCTGAGAAACATCAATAAAGAGAGCAGAACAATACTTCTTTTCTTCAAATGTTCTTCTTACAACTTGGACCAGTCTATGCGTTTGTTCAATCGTGCTGTGCTGACTTCTAAAGCCAAATTGATGGTCCGGGATGCACCCATTATCAGTTAAAATTTTGGACAATTTAGTCATGAGCAGCTTTTCGAAAAGCTTTGAGATTGTAGATAGTAAGCTTATAGGCCTATATGACTCAGTCTTGGTAAGATCTTTGCCCGCCTTTGGAATCATTTTGATCTTGGCCAGTTTCCAGTTATGTGGAGAATACTGCATTCTTAAAATAGCATTAAAAGTAAATAGCAGGATTCTTATTGCAATATGAGGCAAGTTCATGAGCATTTTGTTACTAATGCCATCAATACCTGGAGCTTTCTTCGGGTTAAGTTCAGCAATTACTTTTTGTACTTCACGCATCTTAAACCTTAAGGGACGAGGGGGTAAAGAAACTACACACGGTAAATCAGCAGCACCCGTACATGAATTGGGAGTGAATACAGATTTTAAATGCTCAGAAAATAAGTTACCTTTCTCACTATCACTTCTTGCCCAGCCTCCGGTCGCAGTACGCAATGGTGATTTAAGATCAACGGGTCGTTTAAGATTTCTAGTAGCGCACCATAAAGAGTAATTAGATGCGGACGTTACATCAAGACCTTCTAAATACTTTTCCAGTAGTGCAGTTTTTTCCGACGATAGCAGCTCTTTGAGTCGTTTAGTACATTCTTTAAGTCTGATTTTATTTAGGGGTGATCTGTGTTGTTGCCATTCTCTTCTAGCTCTCCTTTTTTCACATACAAGACGTTCAATTTCTGTAGAATAAATTCTGTTAAAGCCGGTCTGCGGATAGGAGGTAGTGGCGTGTTCAGCAGCCTGTTTAATATTTTCGTTAAGATTGGCAATGTTAAATTCAATATCATCGCATGATCTAAGCTGAATGTTTTCTACGCAGTGACTACTAAGATATTTTTTTTGAATGCCAGCCAGTTGATTCCATTAATCATCTTCACATATGAGTTAGTTAAATCACTCCTTAGTGGGTTGAAAATTGTAACTATTGTTGGAGAGTGATCGGAGGACAGATCTAGAGAGTCCTCTACATGAATTAAGTCCCTATGAATATTTTTCGTGACGGCAAAACCTATAACATCTGGAATTTTTCTTACGTCAGTAGGCCAGTAAGTAGGCTCCCCACTCGAAATGACATCTAAGCCCATTTTTGAAATTGTATTGAACAAGGCTCGACCTCTAGGTGTAACAAGACGCGATCCCCAGTACGTCTGTTTTGCATTGTAGTCACCAGCTGCCACGAAACAAGATCCAAGCGATTTGTAGAACTTCTCATACTGATCTTCGGTAACTGAAAATCTGGGAGGTGAGTAAATTGATGATATCACGAAATTCGCACAAAAATTTTCTACGAAAATATTCGTTGCTTGCAAATATTCTTCACTAACGTCGTCAAGGACATAGTGCTTGAGTCTTGACTTAATCAGAATTGCTGATCCACCACATGCTCTCTCTCTCGGGTCCTTTGTATCATATAAAGTGTAACCATTTATTTTAAATAAGCTTCTTGAGGTCAAATGAGTCTCAGAAACCAACATTATATCAATATTTTTTTCCATGAGGAAGTGCTCAAGTTCATTTTTATGTTGGCGAATGCCGTTTGCATTCCAGAAACATATTTTTAACGTGTTCATGGGTTATTAACTAATGCTTAAAGCAGTGTATTCTGCATTCGCAGCATTTCTTGCATCATACTTGTCATATTTGTAGTAAAGTTGTTTATATTCAAGGCGACTAAAGTTAAAGCTTGAGTTTGAATTCGTTGAATTATTTGGCGGTGGAACATTTTGCGTGAGAATTGAACTAGTCTTAGCAGCATCAGCATACGATACGCGTGAAGTAACTGGTTGGCTGATTTGAGCAAAAGTTGCGGAGTTCGCGTTTACTTGTAGAGCTGGAGTTAACTTGGGTTTTTGACCCATAGCCTGTTTAACGAAAGAAAATACAGGGCTTCCTTTATAGTTAGCTGTGTGATTACCTCCACAATTACTACATTTTTTTCTGCTTGATCTTTTGGCTTAGTGCAGCTAGCAGTACCATGCAATTCACCGCAGATAACACACACTGTAGGTAACTTGCAGTAAGTTTTCGTATGGCCATATTCTTGGCAATTATGGCACTGTACGGGACCTGAACGCTTACGTGGCTCTTCAACTGTGATTTTTCGATGCAAGAGATATTTCACGTTATAAACTGGATGGGTTTCATTTTTTTTCAATTGTATGTCATTCGGGTCCAGTTCAACCCGAAATAGGGGTTGGGGGACCTTTTCTCTATTAAATATGTTGGTAACATTTTTTACCTTGAATCCTTGGTCGACTAGTGCACATTTTACTTCTTCGGGTTCAACATATGAATCTATGCCCTTTAATACTATCTGTAGGCCTTTAGCACTCTTAAGTTGGTACGTGTAAAAATTTGTTTTATTTTTTTTCGAATTCACTAACAATTTTTCGGAAATCTTTTTCATTATATATTTGGATTTTAGTTTCATCAATATTACCTCGTTTAATTGGAATGATGTGAAAAGTATTTTCACCAATGGTCGACAGTAGTTTTTTTATAAGCGCGTTAGAATTTTTTTCTCTCAGATAAATAGGTGATGGCTTAAAAGACTTTTGCGATGATGCAGAGGGCTTGTCGTCGGTGTCTTGCAATAATGAAAAACGATTTTGACGATTGGTAGATGATGCGCTGTTATCCCTAGACATCTTTGGAGCAGATGAAATTTTTGAAGAATTTGGGCTTCGCCCACGCTTTACCACTGTTATATATCTGTCCATTCCCACTTGTACCTTGGGTTTTGAGCTACTGTTATCTGTAGTGATAACTTGGTTTAGTGATGAAGGCGAGCCCGATGCGGATGATATCGCAGACTTAAATGAAGAAGTACTAGGCAATGGTAATGTTAACGATTCACTAGTTGGCATTGGACAAAGCGAAGTTGATCGCTGACGAAAAATTGGCTTTGCCGTTAAAAAAAGATTTTCATCAGATTTATTATTTATATTTTTTTCATTAAGAGTTTCAGAACTCACAGTAAAATAAGCATTTCTGCCGTTAGAACTCACTTCAAAATTTTTTTCCTTTGAGGTACTCATACAGAGTATTATTCCTCAAGGGAACTTTGTTTGTGTTTACGGTTTTTTTTTTGTTTTTGCTATTTCTTGCTATGTAAAAAATATTAGTAAAGCCAATAGGCTTATTTATCAAGGTGAATATGTATTACGAATATTTTTTGTATAATTTTTGATTTTGTTGTTTTTTATATTTGTTTCGTATGTATGTATGTAAAAAAAATCCGCTTTAATGTCTTTTCACTATGAAGGTTCAACGAGAACAGATGAAGAAATAGCCAAAAAAAACAGTGCCCGATCGCCTAAAAAATAAAGAATGACCCAAAAGTGTAAAATGAATAATCGTCCAAAGGTTTTGGGTGTTTCTTTGTTACGTACAATCACCCGAGTTTCAAATAAATAATCACCCCAAAAATTTTTTGGATTTGTAAGATTTTGCTGAAATTTGGCATTTATTCATTGTGAACAAATAACCAAATATCTAAAAATGTTTAGTCGCCCAAGGTCGATGAACAATTACCCAATTTTTACAAAAATTTTTGGGCGATGCAACATTTTTTTTTTGGCGATAGTAACTTGAGCGATAATTCCTACAGCCATTTGTGGTTCTTCAACTGATATTTTTCGGTATAAGAGATACTTTGAATTATAAATTGAATGGGTCTTATTTTTTTTTTGCAATTTTGTATCAATTGGCTCAAGTTCAACCCGAAATATGGGCTGGGGATCTTCTCCAAGTTTAATATGTTTCATAAATTTTTTACTTTAAATAACTGGAGGACGAGCGCATATTTTAATTCTTCTGGAACAACATACGAATCTATGCCCTTCAAGACGATCTGCAGGCCTTTAGCCCTCTTAAGCTGGTAAGTGTAGAAACTTGTTTTATTTTTTAATTCAGCAACCGTTTTGCGAAAACCATTTTTTCTTTTTATATATTTGAATATTCGTTTCATCAATGTTACCGCGTTTTAATGGAACAATGTGATAATTATTCCACCAATGACCGAGATTATTTTTTTAATAAAGGCGTTTGAATGGTTTTCTCTCAGATAGATTAATTGTGATTTGGAAATTTTGTTCGAGGATACATCGGATTTGTAGTTATCATCTTGCAATATTTTAAAACGGTTTTGACGATTATAGGAGAATGCGCTGTTATCCCAAGATATCTATGGAGCAGATGAAATTTTAGAAGAACTTGGGCTTCACCCACGCTTTACCACAGTTATATATTTGTCAATTGCGACTTGGACCTTGGGTTTCAGGCTACTGTTATAAATAGTAATTACTTGGTTAAGTTATAAACAAGAGCTCGAAGCACATAATATCGCTGACTGAAATGAAGAAATACTAGGCAACAGCAGTGATGGGAAATGTGGCACAATTGTGCCATTTTTGTCACTATTGGACGTTCTGGCACTTTTTGTCCATTAAATATGGAAACTTTTCTTATTGCAATAATTAGTACTCTTCTCGTACTTTTTACCTTTTTAAGTAATGAAAATTTTGTAGGATTTGAGGCTGACAACTGTTCGGTTCTGATAGTTAAAAGTAACAGTTTGCACAGAGACATTGACGATCTATTAAACTGAGTATATAAATTTGTTTGTAACAGCTCATGTCGTACAAACGATTTTATAAATTTTTAAAAGTATTTCAACTCTGAAATTTATGAAATTCTCAGGTATTTCCCAAACCATTGGTTGTCTCGGCAAGATTGTTGCAGATAAAGTCTTTGAACACTGCGAGCCTTGAAATATTTCTTCACATTATAAAATTTTCATTCATAATGCAATGATAAAACTATTCATATTAAATAGTTTAACGGATTATATAACCAAGATGCATTTTTAGTTTTATCTTATGTCCTTGAAATAGTAAATTGTCGAAACGCAATCTAAAAATGTGAGACTACATTTAATTTAAAATTGGCTTTTTTATTTCGTCATTTACGTCAAAACTTTTTGAACAAAAAATATATTGATGATCTTCATGTTGACAATATAGATCGAAATTATTGAGAATTTCGGTCCAATGGAAGAAGGTTATTGCGGCACTGAAATTTAACTATTAATAATCAAAAACTAAACGATAAAGCTGTAGAGTTCAAAAATACAATTAAAGTCTTATTTTATTTCTTTTGTGTCATATATAAAAACTAAATATAACTTCAAGGACTATTATTTGAATTGCTTTCCAAAGTGTGCGCCAGAATACATGTGCTCTAAATGTAGGCACAAATAATACTATTTCTTTTGATAAAAAAAATGTTTTTAATCCTTTTTATTCTCTACTCTTCATCAAGCGTGGAAAGTATATTTTTAGTTCGAAATTTGATCAAAAGTAAAATTATAAACTTTAGCATCTTTAATATATGGTAAAGATTTTTGAAGTCTAACAACATATCTTTTATATAATCGTAATATATATGTTTATATAAAATGATGAACCAAAAAAGCAATACATACAAATTCTACTATACCTACAGAATCTTTGTTTGATTAAAACAAATAGCTAGCAATTATTATTATTTTTAACGTGTACGAATTTGTAGAACTCGACAGTATATTAACCATAAAAAAGCACAAACTATAATTATATAATTGTCACTAAGTATAAACATCTAATAAGAAAAAGTTATGTTATCATTTAAATTAGTTTAGGGTTATTATAATCTTAAAGTATGTCCTTTAGAATTGCGCAAATAAAGTTTTTATGTTTGTATTTCTTGTAAATAAGTTCAAATTATTAATATATGATGCATACATATCGAGCATTACTTTCGATTAACGAGAAGGGTTTCTTATAATATTCAAATATGTTTTACGAGTACATACGTAAATTGTCGCTTACGATAGATTTTACAGCCTGTATTTTAAAAGTTATCAACAATTTTTCAATTTTAATAACAAAAAAGTTAATTTTTTACTACGTGTCATTCACGATTAAATCGAAAATAGAGCGAGAAATGTATTAATGTCTATGTAAATACAACTAATTTTGGACCGTGTTTTTGTGATATTCGTAAATTTTTCTAGTTATGAACACAATAAATTATCATTCAAGAACCATAGTTTAAATGAACATCAAGTGCCAACATTAAAATTATATAAAAATGGTTTGGCACTTGAATAGTGATTTTGGCACTATTTAAAAGCAAATTTGGCACGAAATCAAGATTTCAAATTCCCATCACTGGGCAACAGTAATGTTAACGAATCACTAGTTGGCGTTGGACAGAGCGAAATTGATCGCAGACGAAAAAGTGGTTTTGCCGTTAGAAAATACTATCTACGGCTTGCGTTGTGTGCGGTGAATAACACGGTACTGCGGGTTACAATAATTAAAAAAGAAAATAAATTCAATAAATTGCGAGATTGACTCGCGCACGAAGGGCTCCACATAGGCACTAGATATGTAGTACTATACGTACTTTAGCCTATACAATATTTATACAGTTTACACAGTTTTTTCGTTTTTGTGATTTGTCGGTTTGAGCGTTTTTTTTTTTGGTTTTGGCGATTTTTCAGTTTTGGCGCTTTTTTCTCGTTTTGGCGATATTTTTCTGTTTTTTTTTCTTTTTGACAATTTTTTAATTTTGGAGATTTTTTCATTATGGGGGTTTTTTCAAATTGGCGATTTATTTAAGTCTTAGATTTTTTAATTTAGCAATTCTTACCGTTTTGGCGATTTTTTTTTGTGAATTATTCTGGTTTGGCGATTTTATAATTTTGCGATTTTTTAGTTTTGCCTTTTTTGAAAATTTCAAGAGTTCGCCTCTTACGGTTTCTAAGATACAGCAATACCTAATTGACATTAAGCATTTTTTTCGGCACCACAGCTCTTAGTGATGGACTAAGTTTATGTCCGACATTGGTCGGGCCTAATAATTATATTTAGATTTAAGATATGAACATTTATTGTTAGTTCATATTTTAAGATACAATAAATAAATATCTACCTATATATATATATATATATATATATATATATATATATATATATATATATATATATATATATATATAATCGTAGTGTGTGTTTTTTCCTAATGCATGATCCCTGGAACTATAAGAGCTGTGGGGCCGAAAAAAATGCTTAATGTCAATTAGTTATTGCTGTATCTTAGAAACCGTAAGAGGCCAACTCTTGAAATTTTCAAAAATTTAATAATACACAACAGTCGTGCTAAGCAAAAAAATAAAAGTATTTTCAAGCAGATACATCTGGTGTGTTGAGTATTAGAGCCGTAGTGTCCTTTTTTAAGCGGATGTGTCCAGTAAAATTCAAGATGTTACGAGCAAGGGGATTAAGATAGGACTCGAGTTTTATTAAGTACTTGCCTGCGTATTTTGAAATTAGTTCAACTTCTGCTTCCTATTTTTAAAAATTTACGTAATGTGTTTTGTAAGCGAGTACTTCAATTTGACAATCTAAAAAGTAAGTCATTATATGGCCAGTAGTTCAGATGGTAATGTCTAATTTTTTGCTGGACCAGTACCTTCCTTTGTGGCACACCGGATGAGATTGATTCGGGTAGACTCTTGAAGTCTCCTTTCACAACAGTGAACTTCTGGGCAAAATTGCAACTTTCCAAAAGACTAAGAATGTTAATTGGTAGATATGTCCACAATTTTAAAATTAGGCCTTAATGCCACACTTTCTCAAATGCCTGAGAAACATCAATAAAGAGGGCAGAAAAATATTTTGTTTCTTTAAATTTCCTTTGTATACATTGAAGTAGGGACAATTTTGTAATGAGCAGTTTTTCGAAAAGTGTTGACATTGTTGATAGTAAACTTATTGGCCTGTGTGACTCAGCCTTGGTTTGATCTTTTCCCGGCTTTGGAATCATTTTGACCTTGACAAGCTTCCTACTGTGTGGATAATTAGGAATGAATAACATGATTCTAATTGCAATACGAGACAAATTCATCATCAGCATCTGTTTACTGCTTCCATCAATTCCTTGAGCTTTCTTCGGGTTGAGTTCAACAATTAGTTTTTGTACATTACGCATATTAAACTTTATGGGTCGAGGGGGTAGAGCAACTACAATCGGCAAATCAACAACATCAGTACATGTGTTTGGGGTAAATACTGGAGATGTGCACGTGAGCGTTTTTGTCTCACGACACGCACGCTTACGCAGAAAAATATTTTACTCACGGACTTGCACGCACGAATGATCTTGAAAGTTTTCACGATCAAATAAAATATTTTTAATCACGCACGAGTTGTTTACACCTTATCACGATTATTCACGCTTGCGTAAAAGTATATAATTCAATTTGTATGTGTTTTTCGGTTGAGAAATTGGTTTTTACACATACATATGAATGCTACTGTCTATCTAAAATTTGCATTGTAATTTAAAATAAAGCAAAGTTAGTTTATTTAACCTAACGCAGTAGTTATTGCACCATGGTTTTTGTTTAAAAATTTTAATTTCGTCTTTTGAATGTATTTGTCTGGTCATAGTAAAATAAACAATTGCTAAATTTTTTAATTACACACATAAATGTATTTGTCCAAGCTTCATTTGAACACTTTTTAAAATTTCTAATTACTTAAAATAATTAATAATATCAATACTGAATTTTCATGTTATATTAACTTACCAGTTTAAACTACATACCTACTTATTTGTAAAGGATTGAATGCCCTAAGAAAGAAAAGCAACAATTGAAATATCGTAAATGTAGTAAGCTACACTTTTATATGTAGTTTTTCGTTAAAACAACTACCTAATAGTGTTTTCACACTGCAAGTTAAGACCATAAACAGCTGATTTTGCATTCACACTGCAAGTTGATTAGGTTCAGGTTTTAACTCACAGACTGTTTAATAACTTTGCTCAAAAATGAAATAAATCTCCTGCAGAAATGCGTGTATTTGTTGTTGTATTTCTTTCCAATTTGTATAACAGTTATTTAACAAACTGTACAACAACTGTTTTTGTTCGTATGAAAAACTCAGATATATCACAGTGCGCTCTAAAATAGAAATTATTTTATACCAGATATACAAAACGGACGACACAATCGTCCGTATTCTAGAATCTAAATGTAAATAATTTTGTTCAGATTCAAATAAAATTATCTAAACATCATAAAAAATTAATTAAACACAGCCACACACATACTTACATACATATGCAAACCATAATTCAATAATACATGAAATGAAAAAAAAATTAACCCCTTTAACCAAGCTAATTCAACTTATTGAACTCTCTTCCTTTCCTTCCTTCCTTAAGTATTAAGCTGAAGGTCCATACCATCCGTTCAATTCGTAGTTGCGTTTTATGCATGTGTCAAAAAGTAGAATTAGTGTAATTGTATGTAGCAAGTTATAGAGCAAAACGCTAAGAACGTATAGACGAATAAGACGGATAAAGTAGGTTAACTTTCTACTTTTGTCTCCGTCGCATGCGTCATAAAAAAGGTCAGCTGTAATTGATGGCCAAAGATGACATCGATAAAAATGTTCGTGTGGTGGATTTAAATTGTATTTTTTTTTGCATAAAAAAAGTTTTTAATAAAAGAAAAAGCTTTTGTAATAAAACTTACAACTATTTTTTTAATATAGTTATTTCACGAACAAAATTTACATTTTACTTATCGATAGCTTTTAGGTCCAGATGTACAACAAAAATACTTGGCGCACAAGACGTATTGCACGTAACTTGCATTTATAATCAGAGAGAACGTACAGAAACGCATACTACGCACATGCGTAGAACGGATGGTATGGACCTTCAGCTTTATTGCATTAAACACATTCAACACAGCAGGCTACCAACTAACAAATGTCAAGAATAGAACACACATGTTTATATGAGAGTGATTCTTTTGAAGACAGCAAGACGTCAGGTTGTTGTCTATGCTAATTTTGCCGTTGTAGTCCAATTAAACTAATTTCCATTTCTATATTTATGATTTGAACAGGCTAAAGTTCGTATCGCTTTTTAAGTTACAACTAACTTTGGTGTTATTTGTTCATTAATAATTATCACATGTAATTTGGCTTAAAAAGCGATACGAACTTTAGCCTGTTCAAATCATAAATATAGAAACAAATGAAGTTTGAAAAATAATAATTAAATTAGCTAAATTAATAGTCATTGGCTTGTGGCAAAAATTAAATAAATATAATAAACAATATCCAAAAATTGATGTAAAGAATAAATTGATTAACTTTTGTACTTTTACGTGAAATAAGCTTGTTGTGGTAAATGTGTTTAATGCATCAGACGGAAACAACACTCGAACTCAAACTGAAAGATTTGGAAACAAGGTTGTCCAGATTAGAATGGTCGTATGAACGAGCTATGCTATCTCAGAGCGATTAAAAAAAAACCCGAAATAAAAGAAGATATTAAAAAAGAATATGGTATATGCGAAGACTCATATTATAACTACCTTGCCCAAATTATTGAGTTATTGAAAGTTATTCGACCGGAAGTATTTGGTTACCCACACTTTTAATGGACCACTAACAATCAACCTCCACAAGCGTTTAATCAAAATTTTATTCAAGTAAACTGCATAAAACTAACTCTTTGTGATACATAAGTATTCAAAGGGAGTTACGAAAAATGGCTTTCATTTCGTGAGATATTCACGGCCTTGTAGATAAACGATAAAAGCTCTCTTTTGCGACAATATTGTACCATCTTCGTTATAAAACGAAAGGTGAGGCAGGAGTAATAGTTAAAAGATACCCTTTCTCAAATGAAAACTTTGAACTTGCTTGAAATGCCGTAAAAATTCGCTTACGGGAAGAAAAGAGTTCTGGTAAACAATCAGATAAAAATCCTTTTCGATATCCCAGCAGCAACAAAAGAAGACAGTGAATTAATAAGAAGAATTCAGTCTTCTGTAAATGACTCGTTGGCTACTTTAGGAACTCTTGGCCTTGAAAAAGAAACCTAGGACCCCATTCGGATTCTTGTAATTTCCACCAAAGTCAGAAATAACTCTAGCACCATGTAGATCAACTGTTTCAATTTCACTCCCCCCAGGGGAGTCTATTTTTGATTACGGCTGTGGCAACCCCAGGGCCCCAGCTGGGGTGATGTGGCTTTTTCCATTGACGTACCTTTGGTACATTACCCATAGAACTTATGCGTGACTACCCGATCTCTGGCAACAGAGCAAAGGATGTGCACATATTTATAAAAGACAGGTTTCTGTTGATGTCAGTTACGTGCAGCGTCACCTAGAACTGCCCCTGAGTTCAAAAGACGATATAGGTGAAGCCCTTGTGGTTGAACTTCGAGGTCTGACCAGAGGCTACTTCTGGTGCCACGGGTGCCGGTTGCCCGACAGTCAAGCTGCTTTGAAGTTTTGAGTGCATGTAGCGGTCGTCAGGATCCTTTACTAAAATGCCGAGTTCGTCGTACCCCACGAGGTTTAAGGGATGATTTTGGTATGTGTGGAGTTGGCACTGGATTTTTGCCAACACAGGCATGGGTTCATCTCGGATGAGTGGTTGAGCTGTGCCGGCAATGGTTGAGGAATACTCTTGGGGACCTCGCTATGGGTGTATACACAACACCTTAGCGTGGAAGCTGGAGAATTATCGTGGTGGCTGTGGTTACTACCAAAATCGCTGGGAGAATAATCTTGGCTTCCCAGTGTAAAATTAATGCTGGTCTAACGCGGTCAGCCAGACACTGTTCTAGGTGCTGTTGCCATTCAATAGAAGCTGCTATGGGCACGGACATAGCAGCAGAGTTTAGATAGCTCAAAGTGCCTCAGCAAGGTAATTGAATATAATACAGGGATAACTATATCAAAGATTGCAACCTATGTGCCTTAGGTTCATTCAAAAAGGGTGCATGGGGGGCGATGGTCTGGCGTCTTACCTGCACTCGGTGCTTTGGCACCCGTGAGATAAGGCCGTAATGGCAGGTGCTTACGGAAAGCTATTGCACATCTGTCTCAATTTCACGTGGATAGAAATGAAGCAGTGGAAGACTTATGAGTATTATGACATCAAAAGACTACTCCTCCCTAACAATTACACCTAAACACAAGATACAAACATATCTATCTCAAAAAAAAAAAAAAAAAAAAAAAATAAGAATTGACCATATCTTCTTGCAAGTTATGTGGTGAAAATCACTCGTTAAGAATATGTCCCAAATTCTTAGCACTTCCCAGCAAAAAATTACACATTACCATCAGAACTACTTGCCATATAATGACTTACTTTTCTGATTGCAAAATTTCATTACTCGCTTACAAAACATATTACCTAAAATTTAAAAAAAATTATGTACAAGTTGCTAAAATAGGAGGATGATTATTTTAGATTAAATGGATTACGTGAACAAGTTGCCAAATAAAAAAAGTAAGTACTTCTCAAGAAACGATTATTTTAGTCTCACGCCTTGTTAAAATCATTAAGTTGGTAATCCAGTAGCGAAGTGCTGCCACCAAAAATGCTTAATTCCAAACTCGATTACCTTTTTTGAAATTTGTTGCTGGGTTATTATTTAAAAAAGATAGTTAAAACAGTAAGATGCAAAAAGTCTCATACGCTATTGCACGTGGGACGAGAATCTCAAGACTCAAGATTTTTTCCGACCTATTTCGCCAAATTTATTTTAAAAAATTGCCAAAAATCTGTTCTATGTAGTTTTTCTTAGAATATATTTGATAATAAATTTGTTTTTATATAACACTTTTTTTAATTGATCAGAAAATCGCGAAAACTGGAATTAAAATCGCCAACAATTATTTTTTGTAAATTTTCTCATCCAAATTCAAAACGCATTAATGACTATAATTAATATAACAAAAATCATCAAAACCAAATTATTTTAATTTTAGTTAATTTTAATTATTATTCGAACTCCATTTGTTTCTATATATGTGATTTGAACGGGCTAAGGTTCGTATTGCTTTTTAAGCCAAATTACATGTGATAATTATTAATGAACAAATAACAACAAAGTCTGTTGTAAATATTCTGACTAACAACACATAGTTGAACGGAACAGCCAGCCGTTTTCGAAGGCCACTAAATTTTCATCATCAGCGTTCTTTCGTGTTTGGTCCACTGTGTGTGGTGTCAGTTGATGTAGATTTCTGCTTTATATACTTAGCATTATTGCAAATGGAATATGTGACACCACACACAGTGGACCAAACACAAAAGAACGCTGATGATGAAAATTTAGTGGCCTTCGAAAACGGCTGGCTGTTCCGTTCAACTATGTGTTGTTAGTCAGAATATTTACAACAGACTTTGTTGTTATTTGTTCATTAATAATTATCACATGTAATTTGGCTTAAAAAGCAATACGAACCTTAGCCCGTTCAAATCACATATATAGAAACAAATGGAGTTCGAATAATAATTAAAATTAACTAAAATTAAAATAATTTGGTTTTGATGATTTTTGTTATATTAATTATAGTCATTAATGCGTTTTGAATTTGGATGAGAAAATTTACAAAAAATAATTGTTGGCGATTTTAATTCCAGTTTTCGCGATTTTCTGATCAATTAAAAAAAGTGTTATATAAAAACAAATTTATTATCAAATATATTCTAAGAAAAACTACATAGAACAGATTTTTGGCAATTTTTTAAAATAAATTTGGCGAAATAGGTCGGAAAAAATCTTGAGTCTTGAGATTCTCGTCCCACGTGCAATAGCGTATGAGACTTTTTGCATCTTACTGTTTTAACTATCTTTTTTAAATAATAACCCAGCAACAAATTTCAAAAAAGGTAATCGAGTTTGGAATTAAGCATTTTTGGTGGCAGCACTTCGCTACTGGATTACCAACTTAATGATTTTAACAAGGCGTGAGACTAAAATAATCGTTTCTTGAGAAGTACTTACTTTTTTTATTTGGCAACTTGTTCACGTAATCCATTTAATCTAAAATAATCATCCTCCTATTTTAGCAACTTGTACATAATTTTTTTTAAATTTTAGGTAATATGTTTTGTAAGCGAGTAATGAAATTTTGCAATCAGAAAAGTAAGTCATTATATGGCAAGTAGTTCTGATGGTAATGTGTAATTTTTTGCTGGGAAGTGCTAAGAATTTGGGACATATTCTTAACGAGTGATTTTCACCACATAACTTGCAAGAAGATATGGTCAATTCTTATTTTTTTTTTTTTTTTTTTTTTTTGAGATAGATATGTTTGTATCTTGTGTTTAGGTGTAATTGTTAGGGAGGAGTAGTCTTTTGATGTCATAATACTCATAAGTCTTCCACTGCTTCATTTCTATCCACGTGAAATTGAGACAGATGTGCAATAGCTTTCCGTAAGCACCTGCCATTACGGCCTTATCTCACGGGTGCCAAAGCACCGAGTGCAGGTAAGACGCCAGACCATCGCCCCCCATGCACCCTTTTTGAATGAACCTAAGGCACATAGGTTACAATCTTTGATATAGTTATCCCTGTATTATATTCAATTACCTTGCTGAGGCACTTTGAGCTATCTAAACTCTGCTGCTATGTCCGTGCCCATAGCAGCTTCTATTGAATGGCAACAGCACCTAGAACAGTGTCTGGCTGACCGCGTTAGACCAGCATTAATTTTACACTGGGAAGCCAAGATTATTCTCCCAGCGATTTTGGTAGTAACCACAGCCACCACGATAATTCTCCAGCTTCCACGCTAAGGTGTTGTGTATACACCCATAGCGAGGTCCCCAAGAGTATTCCTCAACCATTGCCGGCACAGCTCAACCACTCATCCGAGATGAACCCATGCCTGTGTTGGCAAAAATCCAGTGCCAACTCCACACATACCAAAATCATCCCTTAAACCTCGTGGGGTACGACGAACTCGGCATTTTAGTAAAGGATCCTGACGACCGCTACATGCACTCAAAACTTCAAAGCAGCTTGACTGTCGGGCAACCGGCACCCGTGGCACCAGAAGTAGCCTCTGGTCAGACCTCGAAGTTCAACCACAAGGGCTTCACCTATATCGTCTTTTGAACTCAGGGGCAGTTCTAGGTGACGCTGCACGTAACTGACATCAACAGAAACCTGTCTTTTATAAATATGTGCACATCCTTTGCTCTGTTGCCAGAGATCGGGTAGTCACGCATAAGTTCTATGGGTAATGTACCAAAGGTACGTCAATGGAAAAAGCCACATCACCCCAGCTGGGGCCCTGGGGTTGCCACAGCCGTAATCAAAAATAGACTCCCCTGGGGGGAGTGAAATTGAAACAGTTGATCTACATGGTGCTAGAGTTATTTCTGACTTTGGTGGAAATTACAAGAATCCGAATGGGGTCCTAGGTTTCTTTTTCAAGGCCAAGAGTTCCTAAAGTAGCCAACGAGTCATTTACAGAAGACTGAATTCTTCTTATTAATTCACTGTCTTCTTTTGTTGCTGCTGGGATATCGAAAAGGATTTTTATCTGATTGTTTACCAGAACTCTTTTCTTCCCGTAAGCGAATTTTTACGGCATTTCAAGCAAGTTCAAAGTTTTCATTTGAGAAAGGGTATCTTTTAACTATTACTCCTGCCTCACCTTTCGTTTTATAACGAAGATGGTACAATATTGTCGCAAAAGAGAGCTTTTATCGTTTATCTACAAGGCCGTGAATATCTCACGAAATGAAAGCCATTTTTCGTAACTCCCTTTGAATACTTATGTATCACAAAGAGTTAGTTTTATGCAGTTTACTTGAATAAAATTTTGATTAAACGCTTGTGGAGGTTGATTGTTAGTGGTCCATTAAAAGTGTGGGTAACCAAATACTTCCGGTCGAATAACTTTCAATAACTCAATAATTTGGGCAAGGTAGTTATAATATGAGTCTTCGCATATACCATATTCTTTTTTAATATCTTCTTTTATTTCGGGTTTTTTTTAAATCGCTCTGAGATAGCATAGCTCGTTCATACGACCATTCTTATCTGGACAACCTTGTTTCCAAATCTTTCAGTTTGAGTTCGAGTGTTGTTTCCGTCTGATGCATTAAACACATTTACCACAACAAGCTTATTTCACGTAAAAGTACAAAAGTTAATCAATTTATTCTTTACATCAATTTTTGGATATTGTTTATTATATTTATTTAATTTTTGCCACAAGCCAATGACTATTAATTTAGCTAATTTAATTATTATTTTTCAAACTTCATTTGTTTCTATATTTATGATTTGAACAGGCTAAAGTTCGTATCGCTTTTTAAGCCAAATTACATGTGATAATTATTAATGAACAAATAACACCAAAGTTAATTGTAACTTAAAAAGCGATACGAACTTTAGCCTGTTCAAATCATAAATATAGAAATGGAAATTAGTTTAATTGGACTTCAACGGCAAAATTAGCATAGACAACAACCTGACGTCTTGCTGTCTTCAAAAGAATCACTCTCATATAAACATGTGTATTCTATTCTTGACATTTGTTAGTTGGTAGCCTGCTGTGTTGAATGTGTTTAATGCAATAAAGCTGAAGGTCCATACCATCCGTTCTACGCATGTGCGTAGTATGCGTTTCTGTACGTTCTCTCTGATTATAAATGCAAGTTACGTGCAATACGTCTTGTGCGCCAAGTATTTTTGTTGTACATCTGGACCTAAAAGCTATCGATAAGTAAAATGTAAATTTTGTTCGTGAAATAACTATATTAAAAAAATAGTTGTAAGTTTTATTACAAAAGCTTTTTCTTTTATTAAAAACTTTTTTTATGCAAAAAAAAAATACAATTTAAATCCACCACACGAACATTTTTATCGATGTCATCTTTGGCCATCAATTACAGCTGACCTTTTTTATGACGCGTGCGACGGAGACAAAAGTAGAAAGTTAACCTACTTTATCCGTCTTATTCGTCTATACGTTCTTAGCGTTTTGCTCTATAACTTGCTACATACAATTACACTAATTCTACTTTTTGACACATGCATAAAACGCAACTACGAATTGAACGGATGGTATGGACCTTCAGCTTAATACTTAAGGAAGGAAGGAAAGGAAGAGAGTTCAATAAGTTGAATTAGCTTGGTTAAAGGGGTTAATTTTTTTTTTCATTTCATGTATTATTGAATTATGGTTTGCATATGTATGTAAGTATGTGTGTGGCTGTGTTTAATTAATTTTTTATGATGTTTAGATAATTTTATTTCAATCTGAACAAAATTATTTACATTTAGATTCTAGAATACGGACGATTGTGTCGTCCGTTTTGTATATCTGGTATAAAATAATTTCTATTTTAGAGCGCACTGTGATATATCTGAGTTTTTCATACGAACAAAAACAGTTGTTGTACAGTTTGTTAAATAACTGTTATACAAAGTGGAAAGAAATACAACAATAAATACACGCATTTCTGCAGGAGATGTATTTCATTTTTGAGCAAAGTTATTAAACAGTCTGTGAGTTAAAACCTGAACCTAATCAACTTGCAGTGTGAATGCAAAATCAGCTGTTTATGGTCTTAACTTGCAGTGTGAAAACACTATTAGGTAGTTGTTTTAACGAAAAACTACATATAAAAGTGTAGCTTACTACATTTACGATATTTCAATTGTTGCTTTTCTTTCTTAGGGCATTCAATCCTTTACAAATAAGTATGTATGTAGTTTAAACTGGTAAGTTAATATAACATGAAAATTCAGTATTGATATTATTAATTATTTTAAGTAATTAGAAATTTTAAAAAGTGTTCAAATGAAGCTTGGACAAATACATTTATGTGTGTAATTAAAAAATTTAGCAATTGTTTATTTTACTATGACCAGACAAATACATTCAAAAGACGAAATTAAAATTTTTAAACAAAAACCATGGTGCAATAACTACTGCGTTAGGTTAAATAAACTAACTTTGCTTTATTTTAAATTACAATGCAAATTTTAGATATACAGTAGCATTCATATGTATGTGTAAAAACCAATTTCTCAACCGAAAAACACACAATTATATACTTTTACGCAAGCGTGAATAATCGTGATAAGGTGTAAACAACTCGTGCGTGATTAAAAATATTTTATTTGATCGTGAAAACTTTCAAGATCATTCGTGCGTGCAAGTCCGTGAGTAAAATATTTTTCTGCGTAAGCGTGCGTGTCGTGAGACAAAAACGCTCACGTGCACATCTCCAGTATTTACCCCAAACACATGTACTGATGTTGTTGATTTGCCGATTGTAGTTGCTCTACCCCCTCGACCCATAAAGTTTAATATGCGTAATGTACAAAAACTAATTGTTGAACTCAACCCGAAGAAAGCTCAAGGAATTGATGGAAGCAGTAAACAGATGCTGATGATGAATTTGTCTCGTATTGCAATTAGAATCATGTTATTCATTCCTAATTATCCACACAGTAGGAAGCTTGTCAAGGTCAAAATGATTCCAAAGCCGGGAAAAGATCAAACCAAGGCTGAGTCACACAGGCCAATAAGTTTACTATCAACAATGTCAACACTTTTCGAAAAACTGCTCATTACAAAATTGTCCCTACTTCAATGTATACAAAGGAAATTTAAAGAAACAAAATATTTTTCTGCCCTCTTTATTGATGTTTCTCAGGCATTTGAGAAAGTGTGGCATTAAGGCCTAATTTTAAAATTGTGGACATATCTACCAATTAACATTCTTAGTCTTTTGGAAAGTTGCAATTTTGCCCAGAAGTTCACTGTTGTGAAAGGAGACTTCAAGAGTCTACCCGAATCAATCTCATCCGGTGTGCCACAAAGGAAGGTACTGGTCCAGCAAAAAATTAGACATTACCATCTGAACTACTGGCCATATAATGACTTACTTTTTAGATTGTCAAATTGAAGTACTCGCTTACAAAACACATTACGTAAATTTTTAAAAATAGGAAGCAGAAGTTGAACATATTCTTTGGGTTTTAAAATAAGACATGAAAATATTGCCAAATTAAGTAGTTATTTTAAATAAATTATAAATATTTCCAAATTGCCTACTTATTTATTTTAAACTAAAAAATAAGTACTTACATTTTGGAAAATAATTATTTAAATATAAGTACTCCTAAATAATTTTTTTTTCATTTACGGTTTTAATAAAAGTTCATCAGAGAAATCAATTGAAATTTTTCTAAATATAGTATTTATAAGTAACAATAGAGGAACTGATACGAATAAAATATAACCCACTTAAATTGCGTTTATAAAAGAAATTTTACAAAATGGTGTATTTCGTAGTAAAACAATAGGTTTTTTTTTAATTTTTCTTAAAAGTTATTATATATTTAATCAAACTGAGTTTTTAACCAAGACCTTCCATTTACTCAAACAACGGCATATTTAAAAAAAAAAGTAGTTCAATCAAGAAAAAAATAACTATTTCCCACAATGGAAAATATAATTAATTCCTACAATAAACAACATAAATACTTCTCAAGAATCGATTATTTTAGTCTCACGCCTTGTTAAAATCATTAAGTTGGTAATCCAGTAAGGAACAGCTTCCACCAAAAATGCTTAATTCCAAACTCGATTATTTTTTTTTTAAATTTTTTGCTGGGGGTGGGGGGCCAGTTTTGTATTTGATTTTTACTTATGGTATGCCTGTGAGCAGTAATATCCATACTTCTACATTTGCCCATGATACAGCCTGCCTTAGCATGCACGAAAACCCTCACGAGGCATCGCGGTATACCACATGGAACATATTACCCAGCTGGAACTATGGTTAAATTTATGGAGAAAATAGGTAAACGAACAGAAGTGTACTCAGGTAATATATACACTACGAAAATATACTTTTTCCCCCATTAGAATCAATAATCGAATTGGTCCTCAACATTCATATGGGAAATACCTTGGTATACACCTTGATCGAAGGCTTACATGAAAACGCTACATTAACTCTAAGCTAACACAAATTAAACTTCAACCAAATCAGAGACATTGGCTGATTGGTACAAATTCAACCCTCAGTCTAGATTGTAAACTTCAAATATTCAAATCGCTCTTTAAGCCTATATGGTGCTACGCAATTCAGATATGGGTTACTGCTTCAGATTCAAATATAGAGGAAATTCCATGTTACATAAAAAATTCAAATTTACATCGTGACTGAAGAATTTGCTAAATACGCAGGCTGACTCGACACATCTTGAACTTTACTGGACACATCCGCTTAAAAAATGCCCACGCAGAAAAATACAATCAGGATAACGTTGGCAAAGCGTTTCCTAAGGTGGTTCAAACGTTGGCAGAACATCACAATTTCTACTTTTGGAGTGTTGTGGCAACACACAAATGATAACCAACACACAAATGATGGCCAACTATTTTTTAAGTCGTTGGCTAAACACTATGAAAACCACAATTTAAGTCTTTCCCAACATAATTTTTTTGTTAATTGTTAAACATTCCCAATACTTCAAAATCTAATTATAAAGAAATCATTATCTTATGTTTCACAACAAAACTACTATGGGGGTCGATTCTCGTTCTGTGATACTATGAAATGAAAAGTTTTTTTTTACAATTTCATAGCATTTGTGATTCCCGTTCAGTGAAAAATGAAAAGAATTTAAATACATTTTCATTATGAAAAAATGGGGAATGGAACAAAACTTTTCACAGTTATATAACTCTATCGATTCTCGTTTAGTGTAACTGTGAAAAAAAAAACTTAAAAAAACTTATGATAAATTATTTTACACAAAAAATATTTACGTGAAAAAAAGTAGAGAAGCTAGAAAAAACATGCACAACAGCGAAAATCAATTTTTTTTGATTGCAAATTATTTAGTGGATGTCGAAATTCTTAACAACGAGTCCGAAATTTAAGTACAAAACCAAATATAATACCTTACTAATTATTTAGGGGTGGATGTCGAAATTGCAAGCGACAATTCCGAAATTCAATTAGTAAAAAAAAGCAACAGATGCGTTCCAAGTTCAGAGAAGAAAAGTGCAGAGGGGTACATATGGGTCATGCTAAAATTTAAGGTGATAGAATGTGGAAAACATGTGTGGTTTGAGATGTACGCGCAAGCATTTAAAAAAGGAAATAATAACGTCCATGATGTCACGATGGACATCATTTGCCTTTTGCAAAAACATAACATTTTACGAGCATACCAAACAGTAGCTTCATAAGTTTTTAACCTTCAAAGCTGTCGGCCGGAATAAAGGTGTTTATCTCCTAAGTATGTCGAATAACGACTTTGCTGAGTAAATATTTTTGCGTATACAGCCTTCTGCAGAACTTAATGGCTGACAAAACTTGTCTTCATTAAAGGCTACAGACAAGATAAAAAGAAAACCTTTACTCAGCATAGCCACTGTTCGATATTTAAGCTCGACGGGAGACGTTCACGGCATAACACATTTCCCTATTCCTACAGAAGAAACAAATAATAACTCCTAGGGGTTGAAGTAAAGTTTGTCCTAAATTCAGCTAATGACGATGATTCGGAACAAACAACGGACCTTTCAATTGGAAGCGTAAATTTTACCTAATCTATAATAAAGAAGATAAAAATATTAAGTTTAATTATGTAGCGATAAACTTTTAAACACTTTTACCCATGGTATAAATATAGAACTTACTTCCATTCTCTCATTTTTTCTTGACATTCACCATCTGACAAGTATAAGTATTGTGAAGTTTCCGGTAAAATCGTGCTACCGTATTAATTTAATATTTCCCCCTCTGTTTCCTGTTTGTTTGAAAATTTTATTCAAAAATTATTTCAAAATTGTTTTTATAAAATACAGAATGTATAAATTAAACAATTAATGCCCAAATTCTGTTCGACGATTGTATTGTCTTGTCTATGGACGAAAAAAAGAAGCAGAATCTTTAAAACAATTATTAGTTATTGTTTATGCTAGAAGGTTCGTGTATTTGCTTTATGATTTTGTTCCAAACATTATATCCAACACATATATTTTTTCTTTTATTTTTTAAACTTTTGTATAATAATTTTATTTTATTTTTATGTTTTAAAAACATGGTAATAATATTTTAATTTTTCATTATCAAAGACAACAACCATTTTGAAGAAAATAATTTAGACAATTCAAAAACAAGAAAATTATTTTAAAACAAAAAAAACGTCTTAAATCTTAGTACTTAATTATGGCATAAGCAAAAAAATAAGAGTGTAGCATTTTTTAAATTTCCTGCATTTCCTGGTGTTCGCCAACAATGACTAAGAGCCTATAAGATCTGTGAAATAGACTTGGTAAATGATCTGACCGATTATTACACCAATTTTTTTAAAAATGGATGTTAAAATCAACAAGAAGTATATTGTGTAAATTAAACAGAATGCAATATCAATTACTATTTGTTAAACTTAATGAAAATGCGTTGTCAAATAATCCAAACCATCAATCAATTTGGTTTCTCAGCGTCAAATTTAGATGAAAATATAGTTAAAAGATTTGTATTAAGCAGAAAACTTAAAAATATGAAATAAGTTATTACATAATCACTTTTTAAACTTCACAGATATGTAGTTATGTATATAACTTTATTTATTCCCAAATTTTTGTTAAGAAAATTACACATTTTTGTAAAAAAATTTCTAGGGGAAGACTTAAATTTTTTACTATATGGGAACTTTTTTCTTTACTTCTCTCAAAAAACAAACTTCAAAAATACTTATTATTAAAAACAAAGAGAGAATAGAAGTACCTTCTATATTTATATCATGCTTTTACCTATGCTCATACCGAGTTTCTCGCAATATGAACAAAAATAATAATTATGTAATATTATTTATTAACATGACATATTTCAGTAGCATAAAAACTAAAGTTTCATAGGCACAACGGGATAAAACAATGTTTTCATAATAGCAACGAGAATCGCATTTTATGTAATTGTGAAAAGTATTATGAAAAATGGTTGTGAAAATGAAAAGTTTTTTCATTTCACATTATCACAGAACCAGAATCGACCCCATGGTATCTAAAAATGTACGCTTTGAGTTTCAAATAAAATCGTACGATTTAAATAATTAAGCAAATGCTAAACAATTCCGTTTCTTCTTGTTATATGCTGGTGCAATTACTTTAAGAAATGTATTAGATGTTGAAATGTACAAACAGTTTTTAATTTTATTTACTTCTTGTGGTATTTTATCGTCAACCTAGCTAGCCACATACGTTTTATAATTCTTAAAATCATTTGTTGAACTTATGCCTCGATATTACGGCCCTAATTCGCAAACTATGAATATACATAATCTAATTAATATACCAGATGATGTAATTAACATTGGAGTTCCTTTATCACAATTTTCACCTCTTGACTTTGAAAATATTTCGGGGTGTTTAAAGTCAATTGTTAAATGAACTACAAATCCAATAACCCAAACTCAAAGGAAATTTCACATTTTCCATACTAACAGTTTCTCAAATAATATATCATTAGTAAAATAGAAAATATTCACTGGGAAAAATTTATATACACAGTTAAATCGAAAACACTATTTTTTCCAAATTTATGGTTATCAAATTACACCTTGCCTCTTGATAATTAATATCTGTTTACTAACTAAAGGAAATGTCATGGTTATATCAGAAATTATTAGTAACGAAACTTTCTGTGTACAAACGTGCTAATATTTACTTAAAAGGCAATACATTTAACGAAACGCTTGATTTTTTTACGTATCCACTGTCACCCAGGGGCGAAGGATTACATGTCGTTAAAGATTTAGACCAGAAAAAATTTGAAATAGAGCTAAGCATGGTAGATGTTAAGTTAATTTTTTCCAAATGCCAAAATGAAACAGTTGCTATCACTCTTTCACATAATGTACATTAATATAAAAATAAATAAAAACGAAAATAAATAAAAAATAAACAAATAAAAATTTATTAAAAAGCATTGGCAAAAAGTTTTTCAGTTGTAAACCATAACGTTGGCAAACCGTTTGGGTTTCTTGAAAAAAAGTGCTTTCCCAGTGCTAGATATTTTGTACGGTTGGCATTTTCTGTCTGGGTGGACACAAGGGCTCCAATACTAGCTAGCCTTCGAAAACGGCTAGCTGTTCCGTTCAACTATGTGTTGTCAGAATATTTACAACTAACTTTTGATCATGATACAATTATAACAGGTACATGCACAAGCCCAGCCTGTTAATGTATACAATACCTACAGTTGTCAAACTTTGTTTACAAGCTACAAAAATGTTAGTGTATGTGTGTGCATAAAATGATTACAGTGTTGCCAATGAAATTACACATGGATGTGTTTCCAATTACATATTGAAGCAAATTACACTACAAATGTTTTTTGTAAGTTGAAATGAAAACAAAAATAAATAAAAATAAAACTTAAAGTAGAATTACACACAGATTATATATGAATGTAATTACATGGCCTACATATGAGAGTAATTGCACACTCTGTGTAATTACACACCTATTGGCAACACTGAATGACTATAATCATTCATGAATGCTGGGTCTGCAATTGTACTTTAGTTACCCTGTAATTGTTATTTTTAAAAACAAAAGGCATCTGTTTCTGACAATTATACGTTTGTTTATACCAACAAAATGAATGTGTTTTTTTGTGTTGTAATTTTGTTGTTGTCGTGCATGTACCTAGTATAATTGTACCATGGTTTGGATGTTATTTGTTCATTAATAATTATCACATGTAATTTGGCTTAAAAAGCGATACGAACTTTAGCCTGTTCAAATCATAAAATATAAAAACAAATGAAGTTCGAAAAATAATAATTAAACTAAATAAATAAAATCCTCTTAACCAATGTAATTCAATTTATTGAACTCTCTTCCTTTCCCTCATTCCTTAAGTATTATGGCTTTCATACAATCACAAATAAGAGAAAAAATTGTTAGATGAAAAGAAATACTACCAACACACACGCACTCATGTTTTGTTTCCTTTTTACTTGTAAGCTAATAAATGCGTGTGTAGTAGCAACTTTTCCCAAAATACTTAACCGATTTCAATAAAATATAGATTATGCACATCTGCACCCTTTAAAACCATATAAATATTTTTAAAATCGGTGCAGTAGTACCAGCGTAAAAGGGATTACAAGAAACATGTTTGCCTATTAATTATATAGAAGATATTAAAAAATGAGAACGGCAGCTAAGCCACCAAAACCCAAATAGGGTTTCGGAATGTTTGCTTTGTTTTTTTTTAATTAAGCAACGTCTGTATGCATTTCGTTTCTGCTGATGGAATTCGTCCGTAATTTTGAAATTAGCTAAAATTCCAAATATGTATGTATAATAAAGACTTTATGTCAAATGAATATAAATACCTACTTCTGTATTTTTTATGGGGGTTTGTTAGTTTCTAACGGACTTATTTATAAGCAAAAATTGGCATGAAGTTAGCATAAGTGACGAAATTGAATTAAATGTTAACGAAGTTTTATGGTAAAAGTATAAGAACATGTTAAATTTTTCCACTTATGCTAACTTCATGCTAATTTTTTCTTATACATAGGGCCCTAAAAGTACTTCGAGAAATTCCACACGAGAAGGAGTTTGCACTAGATGACTTTAAAAATGTGTCACAGTGTTTACAATTTAACAAATTGTTTTATTCCTAGAGAAATACTCAAAAGAGACAAGTTTCCCGTTATGACGATACTATTTTGGCCGGTTGATGTAAATTGTTTATGAACATGAATGACTTCATCATTCGATTACTAGCAATATTGGTATTAAATTACTACCAAATACCATTTTTAAATAACAATTCTGGGACCGCTAAATTAAAATTCAAAAGATTTAAGATATGCTTACAGGCTAGTTATACAGAGAGGTCTTTAAATATCGACGATCAAAACAGATTGTTATCAATTTATTCGTATTTGGTCAAAGGTAATTTTTAACAAATCTATTAACAAATGTTGAAAATGGAAATGTATTTAATATATTAATGGCAATTAATGATTGCTTATTTATAATGACAAAAGCAACAACAATAACACATTTTATTTCAGCAGATGTGTTGAAAGGCCAATGAATTTTAAATAACATAAACACTGAAGTATGAACTGACTGACACTCTGTCGAACAAACAAACACAAATTAAATACATACATGTATATACATACATATTTAAAGTTGCTGCATTTAAAATTTAAATCAGAAAGAGAAACAACCTGCTGAAGCCACGTACCATGGGAAGTGATGAAAGCGTGAAACGAATCAAAACGTAAATATCTATACAAAAAAAAAACAAGTAAAAAATATGTATATACACATGTACATACATGCATATGTACATACATAAACATATTTATATATATATATATATATATATATATATATATATATATATATATATATATATATATTTATGTAGGTATGTACATGGATGTATTTAGCTACAAAATAATATAACATAAAGGTTAACATTATATGCCACAACCCAATACTACAATTAAAGCAGCGTTCTTATGAATGTTTGTATGGTTGTATGTATGTATGTAGTTTCGGTGTCAGATCGTCACATTTACATATACCTACTCGAACACAATATTATAAGAATTCAATTTAAATAGTTTCATGGGATCGCGTCCACGTATTTTAGGACATTCGAGAACACATTTATGTACATATATACATATCGCACACTAAATCATAAACTGTCACAACTCAAAATATTTCAGATGCTGAGTAGTGGCAAACAACTGTCGATACCATACTCATGTTTTAGACTCGGCAGTTTTTCTTGAAGCAAGTCTGAGTTTATTGGGAGAGTGAGGAAAGAAGAAAGAAGGGGGGTACTGACTTGCTTGTACAGAAAAGTTACTTCAATTCTCTTTTGTTATTCCATTCGCAGCATTAAACCAAAAGGAAAATTGAACAAGAAACCGTCTGAGTGGAAACGAACGAGCAGTTTTAAAAGAGAATTGAAGATAACTGCTTCAAGAAAAACTGCCTAGTCTAAAACAAGACATAGTAAAATTATACTAGGTACATGTACGACTACAACAAAATTGCTACACAAAAAAAAACATGCATTTTGTTGGTATAAACAAACGTATAATTGTCAGAAACAGATGTCTTTTGTTTTTAAAAATAACAATTACAGGGTAACTAAAGTACAGATACAGACGCGGCATTCATGCACGATTATAGTCATCCAGTAATACCAATATATGTGTAATTACACAGAATGTGCAATTACTCTCACGTGTAGGCCATTTAATTAGATTCATGTATAACCTGTGTAATTCTACTATGTGCTCTATTTTTATTTATTTTTGTTTTCATTTTAACCTACAGTTGTGTAGTGTAATTTTCTTCGCAGACAAGCTAATCGCTTTGCGAATTGTGTTTGTGTTAAAAAAAAATTGGACACACAGCCATGTGTAATTTTATTGGCAACACTGTAATCACGGGAGTAATTTTTATGCCGGAACAATTTTTGTTCTTTTTAGAACACAAGAGACTTATTCATCTGGCATAAAAACGTATACGTACACACAGCTTTGTGTCTATTCCCACGTGACCTGAGATTCGATAAAAACGAATGCTCACTAAATCGAAGAAATTTCGAAACAAAATTCTTCGATATTTGTTCGCTAATCTAAGAAAATTCGAATGTTTGCTAAAATTTCCAGCTTCGAACTTCTCTTGATAGTTTTTCGAATGTGTGGCGGTAGCCGAGTGGATGTGTGTCAGCCTGTTAGTCTAGAGGTACCAAGTTCGATGCATGACAGCACTGTAAGTTAAAAAATAAAATAAGAACACATATCTACATACATATGTGCAATAATTGCACAGAAAAATTTTTTCACAATAATCTAGTGGATGTGTGTCCGTCTGTTAGAATGGAGGTACCATGTTCAAATACTGCAGCGTAAGTTAAGGTTTAAAAAAAAAGATAAAGTAAGTAAATTAATATAAATAAATAAAATTAAAAATATAATTGCTTTTTTACTTTTTCCGCTGGCTTTTGAATATATATAAATTAGTTCGATATTCCCTCACTTTTGATATTGCTAGCGAAAGTTCGAGATCGAATGTTTTTTGGGACAAAACTGAGCGACAGGTGACCTTTTTTCGATTTATTTTTGAGTGTCACTCTCGATAGTTTTACACGATAAATGTTCGATATATATTCGAAATCTATAACGAAAGTCTTGGTCAAGTGGGTATTAGTTTTGTGCCGATGATGCGGGGTTGTGCCTGGTTGAAAAATTATGCCAACCAAAATACCACTCTCTTTGCCTCTCTCACCAACAAACTGGCATGTTATGCCAGGACAATTGTTCTCGTGTGTGATAGGTGATTGACTACCCTGCAGATAATGCGACCAGTCCATACATGCATGTAAGGACTAGTCCAAAAAGGAGTTGGAGTACTCCAAATATATGAAAAAAGGTGGTCGATAAAACATTGCGATGTCCTATGGTTAGACCACATGGTCCACCTTTGCGTTACATCGGACTAACCCGAAAACTGCTCCATATGGAATAGTTATAGACTACTCGCATACAATTTGTGAGTGCCTAAGAAGAACGATTATATTCGTTTAAACACGAACACTTATCGTGCAGCATTGAATGCTTGTACGAAAACGACATAATCCATGACTGCATTACATGGGACCATGATGTAACTAGTCTGTTTCATCTAGATTGGACCACGTACTCTAATATTATATGCAGGGTAGACATACACTAACATTTTTGTAGCTTCTATGCACTAAGACTGGGACCAAGTGTCTCTATGTCAACACTAAAATTCTAGTAGCAGTTACATTGTCTACAATTTCTCTTCTATTCGTCAGTATAAAAGAAAGAGAGATAACAGATGTGGTATATTTCTAGTGGATTTTTCAGCAACATAAATAAATTTGTATATACCATATAATACAAATAAATTCGTATACAGTAATTTTGACTTAGCTGCACAGTTGACTTTGCACGAATTATTGTGCAGATGAGTCAAAAATGCTATCATCTTAAATGCACTTACCTGCCTAAAGGCTCAGTTAGCCGACCGTAATGTAAAGTAACTGCAACAGTAGGAAACAGCTGATCGATTTTGTTATGTGAAAAGTAATGAAAATGGTTATAGAGATGTAATGTAACGTAACCTACTTTTCATATAAAAATTCGATCAGCTGTTTCCTACGTTGCAGTTACTTTACATTACAGTCGGCTAACTGAGCCTTAAATGTGCAGGTATACAATTGTTTACTTCAGTTTTATACACATACATGCAGCTAACTTAAATATTTTATATGAGAATAATTTAAAACTGCCCAAAAATATGTTGAATGCGCAGGTATACAAAGTGCACTTAAAAACGGATTTTGAACAATAATTACAGAAAAAATATATTTTGTGCAGTTAAGTCAATGTGCAGCTAACATTGATTTTTTGTATGAAAGTCTTTTAAAATTACCAAAATTTTAGGGCACTTATCTTAAATGTGCAGGTATAGAAAGTGCACTTAAAAACGATATTTTATGGGATTTTAAAGAAAAGTGACAGAAATTTATAATATTGGGCAGTTAAGTCCAAAGTGCACTTAAACAAAAGGCAGCTAAATCAAAACTACTGTATACCAGTAAATGTCTGGTTGGTATGTCTCCATGTTCCCATAAGAACTATGAATTCACTACCCAATCAATTGTTTTAGTGTTAGTAGTAGATTTTCAATGACAAGCACATACTAAATGTCTATAGCACAAAGTATTGTGTGGGGAATAATTGTAGAGTAGTACTGGTGACAAAGTCAAAAGCGAGTCAGTACATTTTCACCACTGACATTTCCTTCAGGGTTGTAAAGAAAGTTCGACAACTATTTGTATTGTATATATTTACAGGTTGGGCTTGTGCATGTACTTGATATAATTTTACCATGGTTGATAATATACAAGTGAATCAAATACATATGCAACGTAAAAACAAGCATCGCGATATTTTATATTCTTCAAAAAGACTGGATTGCAAAAGAAATTGTTGCGGTCGTTAGAGATTTGTTATATTATCTCGTTTATAAAAAAATCACTTTGATAATTTTGAGTAGTGACTGTTTATGATTTAGTGTGCGATATGTAGTACATACATATGTACATATGCACGCATTTGAGTATGGGGTGTTTGTGTGCCTTTTTGCCTCAATCGGACTTCAGTGGCTTCATTGATTCTTATCACACCATAAAATACAATTCGGTTTGATGGTTTGTTTTTGTTATTTGTCTTTTGTTGGCCTAATCCGTTGTTTTTTTTGCCTTTTTTAAGCGCTTAGCTCTGTTCTGATTGTTTCTTAAGTTCAGTTCATTTGGATAGTCTGGATGTGTTTGTTTTCCATGCTGTTTGATCCCAGCAGCATTAACGTTTCAATCAATTCAATTAACCATATTAACGAGTTACTGCTGCGCATCATTCAATTCAATTCGACGATGCGTGTTTACGATTTAATGAACTGCATGATGGTATTCATTACTTTCAGCTACATTGAATTCTACATTCAGTGTGATAGCAATAGAGCTGAAAATCTATACTTTCCGTTGTATGCATATGCGTTGTATGCATTTCTGTACGTGCTATGCTATTCTAAATTCAAGTTATATGCAATACGTCTTATGAGCCAGGTATTTTTGTTGTGATAACCTGTAGTGTAACTATTTTTATCAAATAAACATAATTTTGGGGGAAAATGGAATGTGAAATTAGGACTCTAAAATAATTAATGGAATTAATTGAGCTAACGTGCATAATATTTTGCAATACATTTAAAACATAATATACATACGTAATTCGCAGTTAAACAAAGATTCTTATCAATTGAACTTTTTTAAAAAATAATAAACACAACAACAGTACATAAAATTAATCGATAAGTTAATGCAAATTTTGTCCATGAAAGAACTACTTACAAATTGATATTAATGTATTTAAGTCTTGAAAGCACCACTCGAACATTTTTATCTATATATGTAATATAAATTTTAGTCAAAAAAAAAAAAAAAAAAAAAAAAAAAAAAAAAAAACAGCTGACCTTTTTCATGGTACACGCGACGCATAAAAAAATATAAAGTAAACCTGCTTTATGTGTCATATGCGACTATAAGTTCTATGTGTTTTGTTCTGTAACTTGCCACACACAATTACCCTGATTCTACTCTTTTGGGACATGCATAAAACGCAACAACGCATGGAATTAGCGAAATACACATGACGATTGGAAAAATTTTCACACTTCTGTACATTCAATATTATGAGTGGTCTGGTAGACACAATATATTCTGAGGGTGAATGCAGAATGTTGCATTTAGTTGCCATTCTTGCAGGTCTTTATTACGAATCAATGAATCGATCGACCAGACGACTATGCGACTTACCTAATAAATGGCAGAATGACTAACTGCCACTAAAAGTTTCTTCGTAGAGATGCTCATTATTTCTTAACTTTATAGTGTTTCATTTCTTCACACCACACTTGTATGTAATTAATTTTTTTTATTTAGTAAAGATATCATTTTCTAATTTATTGTGATACCTTTTTGACTAATAGTGCGTTTCCATATACATACGTACTATGAGTTACAAAACTAGTTTTACGCAAAAGTAGCGTTTCGTTACTTGTTTTCCTATAGATTTCTCCTGTTCGAAAAATTCAACGATAAACTAATATGGTTCCAAAGCATACCGAACTTCGTCTGCGCAACACTGCATTACTAAGATGGTAATATATAACTCAGGGCCATCCAATAACCCTGCGTTTACACATACAAGTATCCTGCATGCAAACTCTGTGTACGTATGATCAACGAAAATTTCGCACAAATGCCCAACAACTTGCATGTTTACCTTTTAGTGCAGAGTTGTCCATAACATAAAAAAGTTTAATCTTAAGGGAACCAGATAGTATTGACCTTTAATCGTATTGTTTCAATGTTATTTATGTCTAAAAAATCCTTTAACTGCTTAATTTAGGAATATTTAAGAAAAAAATATTATGTTAGCTTTTAAATGTATTTAAAATTAGTAAAAACTCATATAACAGTCTGAAATTCAGTTAATTTGTACTAAAGTATTAATAGGGTAACACTGTTAGCTAACTTTTGATTTACTTGCTACACTGTCTTGTAAAATTCCTTGGCAGTTGATTTGGAAGTATAATGGAAGTGCCGAAAGTGTGTTTTTAGTAAAAGAGTTTAAGTGTATTGAGTTTTTCGAACTTGCACTTGCACGTGTAAACCCTGGGTAATGGTGATTGAAAATTTCGAAAAAGTGATATTTCCTGTTGTTAATGAGGTAGTTTAGACGAGAACAATTTTTAAGCCGCACAATTTTTGTTCTTTTCCAAATTACACGAGACTAATTCATCTGGCACAAAATGTATTCGTATACCCATCTGTGTGTGTTTAGTGTTTTTAGTATTCATGTAACATTTGCTGTTTTTTAAGTTGTGTGTGTGTATTGGTTTTATGCTGCTAATGCGGGGTTGAAGCTGGTTGAAAAGTTATGCCAACCGCAAAACCACTCTCTTTGCCTCTCTCACCAACAAACTGGCATGTTATGCCAGCACAATTATGCCCGTGTAAATCAGCGCATTTACCAAAATCATTTTTTCGAAAATTCTAAAGCCTATAGTACACGGCATGTAAGAAGCAACATGCGTATGTCGCGATGACGTCACGGGAATTTTCAGCATATAGGCTGCATTTTTTTTAATTATTAGTAGTGGCTAAATGCCGTAAAATTTCAATATAAATTTTGTTCCATTATGCAAATCTGACACATGTAGCCGAATTGAACACATTTTCTGAGGCAGCACATCTGTAATCAGGTAAATATCTACATGTACATTAGAGTGCGGCACAAGCCTTAAAATAGGCTTGCAAGCACTCTCATTAATTTTAAAATATGTGTGTATATTGCTCCATTATTGTAAAACAAAACTTTCAAAAGAGATGTGTTTTGCTTAACGATAAGAATACTGAAATACAGAACAAAAATGCAATAGAACAATGTTAAAGTAAAACCAAGCTTTTCAAAAAATAAAATGAAATAGAACATCAAATTTAACACAACATGTTTGAATGTTCTGATAGCAAAGACAATTTTCCTTATAAAAGAAACATTGCGTTAAGCGGGTGCTAGACAAATCAATATTTAACTTCAATATGTGTGGTTGTGTGCGTTTTTTTATAAAAAATATTCACACAAATAAAGTAATATATGTGTGACTATTTTTGGCAACCAAACGCAGACAACCACATACATATATTGAAGCTGAATATTGATGTTGATTTACTGTTGTTTTGTTTCATTCTCGCTCTTTGTTTTAATGTTCTACTTGTTCTGAGACCACAACCACTACTAAAACTCCAGAGAAAAACTTTTCGAATGATGCTTGTTTTATTTAAGTGAGAGTCATGTTTAGTTAGTTTTATTTTGTTATTTATGTTTACACTAAAACAGACTGCTTGGAAGTAGTGTGAAATAGAATACAAAACTTTTAGAACCTCTTTCGCAGCCCTTGAATGCTCAATCAGACGTGATATAACCATAGCCATAGAGAGCAGCTGTTCGAACCAAACTAATGTGCAACACTGTATTCGATTATACGTGACTCGCCATAACGCCATAACTCTCACCATAGAAACCAATTGAATTTTGGTTTGGTTATGGTTATGGCGTTATGGATATGTCACGTCTAATTTAAGCTTTAATATACATATGTTACTAGTAAACGGCATGTAGCAAATGTAGCTTCGTGATGCCGTCAAAATTACGTCAGAGCCACATGCTCATGTGGTTTTTTATATGTCGTGTACTATACGATTCAAGAGTGAAAAAAGAAATGTGTTTTTTTTAAGTATTCAAAATTTTCGGTTAGTAATAATTTGTGTTAATATAAAAGATGAATAATAATTTTGAATACATGGTCGTATATTTAAACATTAACATCCTTCTCCACGACGGAAAATTGGAATGCATTTACCATTAGTGACGAAATTAAACAAGCTGTTAATGAGTTAAATTTTGTTATTTTCCAAATTACACGAGACTACTTCATTTGGCATAAAATGTATACGTATACACCAGAGTGGCCGTTCTTTATTTATTTTTTGGTTTCTTCTATTCTCACCCCCAAATCGGTTCATTTTTATGTAAAACAAATATAAAAAAAATTCATAGCGATAACTTGTATTTTAGTGGTGCGCCCGCCCCTCAAAGTTGGCCGTCAAGTCCATTTTTATTGTTATTTGTTTGCATATGCCTATCTTAAAAAAAACATTTTACAAGAACATAATATATGGCAATATTTTAGCCCTTCTAGTCTAAAACATTAGTCTCAAAGAAAGTCTTTTGCTAAAATTTATATTTTAGGAAATAATGAAGAAAATAACCAAAAAATACCAAAAATTATATATACCAAAATTGCATTTATATTGAAATGATTTTACTAAGCGTTTACAATATGAGTTTAGGTCTATTAAATTATTTCATACATATATTAAGTATAGTCATAAAAAAACTAAACAAAAAAAATTACATTGAATATATGGGCTTGAGGGCTAACTTTGAGGGCCGGAGCACACCATAAAACACAACTTATTGCTATGATATTTTTTTAAATAAAACTGAACCGATTTGGGGTATGAGTAACGTGACCAGATGGTTTTTGCAAAAAGCGGGACATGATCGATCAAAAAGCGGGATTTTGAAGAAATTATCGCCAAAAAGCAGGATTTCAAAATAAATATCTTTTGTAAAGAGGGATGTTTAATATGCACACACAGTTTGGTATATACTTAGGAAACACAGTTTTCAACTCAAAAGAAACGCTTTTAAAAACAACAAAAGTATTTATAAGAAATTATTTATCTATATAAATAAAAATCAAATGTCGTTAGTTGGTAATGGCATTAATTAAGAGCGGCTGCAACGATTTCGCTATTTATTTTAATGTGGCACTTCCATTATAATTTTTTTATTTTGAAATATTTTTCAGCAAGAAACGTGAAATTTCTTGTGATTAACGATTTTTATATTGTGCGTTGCCTACAAAAAAATGTCGAACTAGACATGTTAGGTGTGAAACCAACATGAAAAAATATTTAATTTGAGATTTTTGAAAAACTAATACTATGAGAACCTTCAAATATTAGTACCAATTTACACTATGCAAGTCTTATTGCTAAGCTGATTAGTTTGTTAGGGGAGAGAGACGGGGGAAAAAGAAACATTGCTGTTCCCCTCGTCTCTCTCTCTCCCTGAAACGAATGAGCTTAGCAATAAGACTTGCATAGTGTGATTTGGGACTTATCGGGATACCTGTGCTGATATTGTGAACTGTTTCTGGAAACAATTTCATAATTTAACACGTAAGCGTGGTAAATCAAATAGTGTCAATTTTTGTTTGTCTTGCTGATTTGCTTACAGAGTATTACTGATGGTACAAAGAGGCTATTACTTCAAGATATCTTGGAAGCCAAAACAATCAAAATTTTTATTTTTTTTGTAAGCAGTAGCACCAATAACGATAATAGTATTATAAAAAGGAGTCAATAATGGAGAATAAAGTGTGTCACGTCTCAAGTAAATAAAATTTTAGTTTTTTAATCTCTTGGTATCTGCTATAAACACAAACTTGAAATTCTGCTGATCCTGCCAATCATAGAAAATAATAGGAATGAATGGGAGAAGTGAGTATGGCTCCTCTCAAATAGAGAATATGTTTACTTAAAACATATCTTGAAAACTAATGCAGTGAGAGTTTAGAAACTCTTCATGACTATTTATGTTACGAGTAATAATGAGACTTGTATTCTACAAAATAGTGAAGGTTGTACTGCAAACGTGGCACTTCTCATAAAAAAATTAATTTTTATCTTAAATCGTTTATGGGGTGTAGTGAAGCATACCGGGTTTTGCCTATTTAAGCAATAACCGCTCTTAAAAAAACATTCTGAATTAATTTTTATCAGTTACATTTTAATAAAAATCGAACAAGAGATTGAATTCTTCAAAACTCTAAAAAGCGGGATAGAAATTTGAGGCGGGATTAACCTGTGAAAAGCGGGATGTCTGTTCAGGTTAGGTATGAGAATAAAAGAAATAACGGCCACTCTAGTATACACAGCTTTGTGTGTTAGTGTTTTTCGTATTCATCCCTGCAAATAATATTGGACTGCGTGGTCCAATTTTTTTTTTTTAAGAGAAGTAACACTCAGGCAATTGATGCCTACTACTTTTACTAGGTGTTAGCTTCTTTAGGAGAGGGGTAGTGATAAAAGACAGGTGGTGAAGGAAGAGATAGAAAAAAGCTTAATTCTCTTACAACTCTGCTTTGTTGCACGTAGTGTTGCAGCGCCTTCTGGTGTTAAATGAGGCGTATTAAATTTTGAAGCCGTGTTTAGTAGCCATTTTATCTGTTATTTTACTTCGCCGATGATTCTTCTACACAATACCGACAAAGGAGGGCTCTCTGTTGTCACATTAGGATTAGCATCTGCTGAAGTCGTTATAGTTCAGTGACTAGTGACTATGCCTTTATAGAGCTGCAAAACTATCGATAGTGGCTCCATTCGATAGTTTCGATAGTATTCTTTGATGCCATCGATACTATCGATAGTTTTTAATTCTTAAGGTAGAAGTACATAGCACGCGTAAGTTCGTCTGCAAGTATCGTGCTTTTGAAAACTTTACCGCATGAAAAATGGCAAGTTACACAACACGCGTTATAAACGCCTTTTCTGTCAGCTTTTTTACTTATTCATTCATTGAAAAATGGATTGATACATTTCCATATCCTTTTTAATCCAATATTGTATGTTTTTCAAATTTTTCAATAAGTTTTTATTCCATGATTCTAATTTTTTAAATTTTTTTTCTTATTTATTGACGACTGATTAGTTGTCAAAACAATACAACGCGTTAAGAAGTTGAAAGATAACCAATTTTCTGCGGCAAAAACGTCAAAGAGTTTCGTATGTTAAGGTGCAATTAGACGTGCCATAATGCCATAGCCGTAACCAAACCAAAATTCAATTGGTTTCTATGGTAATGGCTATGGCGTTACGGCGAGTTACCTATAATTAAATGCAGTGTTTCCCATAAGTTTGGTTCGTACGGCTGTTTTCTATGGCTATGGTTATGTCACGTCTGATTGCACCTTGTTGTATGCAAAAAATGCTATTTAAATTTTTTTTGACAGATCGTCGGTTGGTTATTGGTTTGCTGCAGACATGATGTATTTTGGATATACTCTGCCGCAAACCAATAACCAACCGACGAGAAGTCTATGTATGTATGTATGATGTATTTTTCGAATATAAAATTTTAAATTTTTTAATCATTCCTTAAAGTAAAAATAAAAATGATTTTTTTAACATTTATTTGAAACGTTTTTAATATATATACATATTTACATGCGTATACGTATGTGTATTACAATTTAACGAAAAAGCAAAGAGAGCATTTATACACAGTTCTATAAAAGTAATAAACGAAAAGGCAAACAAAACGTATACGTCTATATATAGATCAATAAAAAATAAATTAATAAAAAGGATAAAAAGTAAAAATATTATTTCATCATTGCATAAACTATTGCAGTTAGCTAAAAAATATTGATTTAACATAAGGAGAAGCAAACTATTTAGCGTCACCGTTTATTTAAAAGTCAAGAGACAGTGAAGTAGGCTGGGTTTCCATCTGTATGCCATGTGCCACACAAGGCTAAAAAAAAAAGCGTAACCACTAATTACTAATGAAAAATTTTTCATTCAGACATGTATTTATAAAGTTAAATAGTTTCATACATAACTAATAGACAACTTTATAGAATCCAACATAATTGGAAAAACTTTAAGTCAATAAATAAATGTCTGAATCAAACAGTTTTTCATTAGTAATTAGTTGGTTACGCTTTTTTGGGCAAATGACACACAAGAAATGCCAGATGTAAACTCAGCCGTAGTCGTCAAATTTAGCCGCCGCCAAACTTATTCATGTATCAAAGCCGTTGGTACATAATAATTGTATTTTTCATGCAATTTGCTTCTAGTACTTGAAAACTGACATCTTATGTTGATACAAATCAAAACCGTTATTATAAAGGTGTACAGGCGGCGAAATATTAAACTTGCACCTTTTATTCCACAGTCGCCGTCATACCGTTTTTATGGACTTTGTTTTTTCTTTAATAATAGCCTGTTTCTGCCGATAGTATCGCTATCGAAAAAAAATATCGATAGTCCACTTAAAATAAAACTATCGATACTATCGATATTACCATCGATAGTTTTGCATCTCTATGCCTTTATCATTTGAGCTTTCCTATAACAACTGACACAAAAGGACACTAATGCATGTCAGAAAAATGCGTGGTGCTGTTATTTTAATGACTGTCGGATACAGGGATTGAACCCAGGAACTTCGGTTTTGTAATCAACGTGCTAACTACTTCAGCCAACAGACTAGTTACAGCATGGTTATATTGTAATGCAGTCATGGATCATGTCGTTTTCAGACAAGCATTCAATGCTGCACGATAATTATTCGTGTTTAAGCGATTATCCTTTAACTTTTTAAAATACTTTTCTCATTTGCACTCTAGTAGCTTATCTTTTTTAGTATCTTCCTATATCGTTGTCCTTCACACTGAGATGCATTTTGGCGCATGTTGTTATAGCCTAAGCCGAAATATTTATACCACGGTGTAAAAATTACCATACGTTGGTATTTACGTAATTTTTGCAAAAAAAATATTTTGATATTTTTAAGGGATATTTTAAAGAAAATCTATTACAAATTAAAATAACTCAGTGGTTGAGCAATAAAAGAATTCTTTTAAAAAAGTTGAAAACGGAGTAAAACTTACCACCACGTCAACAGTTAAGCATTAACGTTACATCTGGCATTTCATGTGTTGTCATTTTGTGGTGTAATTTTTAAATGTTTGCAGAGCCGTTCCCATCAAATTTTTCGATGACACACAATGTCGTTGTGTCATTGTAACAGGAAAGAGTCCCATCCCTAAATAATGGCAATACGGTATCATTGTCTATATCAAGAACTAATTTTGACAAAATGCGGTTGCTTTATCATTGTGAGACTTGATTTTTTGTATTGCTTGTTAATTAATATTTATACAAATGTATAATCGCAAAATTATTAAATTCGTGTATTTATTAATAATAAGAAAGAAATTAAGAAAATATAAAAAAGGCAAAGAAAGTGGTGGAAAAGACCACGACATAATATCGTTCCACCAAGGGATTCTATTGTACTCTGCATTCCAGTTTACGGAAAATTTCGTGTGCATGAAGACCTAACTCTACCGGAATTTATGCCCTTTTTTGCATTTCTAACCTTATAAATAATACATGTACATATGCTTCCATACAGCCTCACGAACCTCCGCAAGCTGAATTAGCTGTGTCGTCATCTTATGCGTCCAGGGCACTCTCATTTTTCCACTTTCTTTTTCGTTTTCCATGCTTTTAAATTCTGCGGGACATATATAAAATTAAAATTCTGTCGGTATTTTCCCAACGTCAAAATGTCAACACGCTGAAATTTTCTTGCAATGCAGCTTACTTATTCTTTATAGCTGTTTACATCAGATGCGTAAACAGTTTGAGTGGTAATGCCACACAACAAAAAATATCGGAAATAAAAAACGTTGTCACTAGTTCCCACTGCTATTTTTGACATATTTGTCACAAAATGCAACAGTGTGTACTCTGCCTTAGACTAGTGCTGTAAAGGCAGAAACTAGTTCAATTGAATTATTCCCATAATTGAACGATGTGAACTAGTTTAGTCTAGTTGTTCCTTTTTGTTCTTTTGGTCTTTCCTGTTCTTTTGATCTTTTTTGTTTTTTTTTTGTCTTTCTTGTTCTTTTGTTTGTTTTTGATCCTTCGTTAGTTTTTGGTCTTTATTTCGTTTTCTTTATCTTATTCCCTGTTCCTGATCAATACACATGCAAAACATTTTAATTAAAAGATTATAGTTTCTGATTTGCATTCTTTTAAAAACAGACAAATGTAGTGTGCTTATTAAATATTTAGCACAATAATCAAAACAAACAACAGAAAATGTAATCTTAGTGAAATATACAAATGAGTTTTACAAAATTAAAAGAAATAATTTGCAGTATTGATTTAAAAAATCGATTGTGAAAAAGGTTATAAGAATTAAAAAAGTGATTAAAATATGTTTTAAAATGAAAACGGATTTCATTTAAAAAATTTTAGTTCAAAATATTAATTTTTAGCTTTTTCTTACTAAAGGCATACAGCGAATGAGAACACAAAGTGCAAATGAAAATACTTATGAACAAGGAACATTTTTAAAAGAATTTTAAAGAATTTGTTGAATATGAATCAGTATTAAAAAAGGGATTAAATTTGTTTTCAAATTTTCACTTCATTTTAAGCATTTTCAATCAAAACTATTAATTTAAATAAGGTCACTAAGCATGATATAAAATTACCTTAGACTAACAACACACGAAGAAAACATTGAAGAGAATTCGATGACTGTGTTATCTCTGTTCTGTTGTTCACTGAACAACTGACCGAAAAGAACAATTGACCGAAAACACCGAACTATTTTTAATACTAGTCCATTCATACATAATTAGAGAAAGTCTGGAATTGTTTTTTAGCTGGGACTCGATATTTTGCTTCATCTCATTTTTGATTTTAGTATTTGAGTAAAGGCGATTCTCTTATAAATAAACTTTTTGTTATAGATCTAATGATAAAACCATCAACAGCTGCTAGTTTTAAAACAACAAACTTCATTTATATCTTCTTTATTTGTAGAGTAGTGTAGAGAGTTCTAGAGTATTGTAAAATATTCGTTTAAGGTTCCTGTACTTTTTCGGGACTCTTTTCATTTAATTGCTTATTATGTATTGCCTTTAAATGTCGAATTAGAGCACTTGTGTTCCTTCCTTTGCAAGTAATTGTTTTGGAACAAAACGAGCAAGCTACCACATTTGGTGTTTTCTTTTTAAAATAGTCCCAAAAATAAAATTTGTTATCTTCCATATAAATTATTAGAATAATTATTTCCCGTCCCGGGAATTCCAGTGAAAAACACTATATTTACCCTCTCCTTACGAAAACACAAATGAAATTTGCACTGAGTCTGACAGAATATCTATTAAACGAGTATGATGACAAATATAAAATTATTTGAAAAACATGCCAAGCTTAATCACGAATTTTGCATCATCACAACACTTTCAAATACAAAGTACGATTGCCTAATAGCCGCTTAAGACGTCTTTTGCTGTTTTTTAAGGTTTTCATCATTATTTATTTGTATAAAAATGGAAAAATACAATGAAATGCATTAATTGACATAGGTTTTTACTTTCATAAATGGAAAATATTATATTTTTTGAGACATTTTTAGATTTTAATTGAACTATAGTGAATTTTTAATCAGAAATAATTTTTTAGTCAGGCTCAAGTTCAGTAATTTCAATTCTTTATTGATTGAAATATTTTTATTAATTAATGTGAGTTTCTAAAGAAGAGAAGAAAAATTTAACTTAGACTTTATAGCTGGGGGAAATACCGATATTTTTCTGTGCAGTCACACACTTCATCAGCACCCACGTCTATCTACTGGGGTAGAGTTTTGTTATTAACATCAGCTATTTAACGCAAATTTAGTATGAAATGGAATATGAGAAATGCTTATTGTGTATCAGTGATCTGCATGATTACGATTCAAACGGCATAATTTTGCATTTTCTAAAATGAATATTGAGCTAGCACTTAACATTAACAAAATAAATGATGCTATTGCATGATTCATATCAATGAGACTGTTGTTAATAAATGCCTGTCATTGCTTGCAATTTAGATTCATTCATATGACTCACTAAAGCAATTAATCAGTATGATTGTTTTGAATACTTCTTAAACCACTTCTGACAAATATAGTTTGGTTAGCACGAAGTTATATCACTCTACCTAAGTATGTTGAACTATTCTTGCTTATCTTTTACGATCATCACGTTAATTACTATTACTTATTCGATATGCCGTCGGTACATATATACATGTAAGTATTATTGTAGTGGCCTTATGTTACTTTGTTTTTGCTTTCTATAGTTGATTTGGCTTGAAACTGTGATTGCCAAGTGAACATTGATTGCCATTTCCATTTGCAAAAAAAGTTTCGTATATAAGGCAGAAATCTACATCAACTGACACAACACACAGTAGACCAAACACAGAAGAACGCTGATGATGAAGGTTTAGTGGCCTTCGAAAACGGCTAGCTGTTCCGTTCAACTATGTGTTGTCAGAATATTTACAACTAACTTTGGTGTTAGTTGTTCATTAATAATTATCACATATAATTTGGCTTAAAAAGCGATACGAACTTAAGCTTGTTCAAATCATAAATATAGAAACAAACGAAGTTTGAAAAATAATAATTAAAACAAAATAAAATAATTTCTATTTTTTATGGCTATAAACCAAAAACAGTGTTGACAGTATAGCAAAATATGTTAAACAAATTATTGCCAAGAAATATTTTTTATTGCAAAATAAAAAGAAAGTTACACAATTTTAATGTTCTTTACAAAAGTAATTATATTTTTTCGACAATTTGCGAAAAATTGCAAAATTAAAAAAAAACCATAATATTGATTAAGAATCGCTAAAACTGTAAGGAATGCAAAAAAATTCGCGAAAATTATGAAAATTCGCAAAAAAAATTACTAACAGTGAGATGATGACAAGGTTTAATAATGTTTTTAAATCTTCAAAACAGTTAGGAAGCTAAAAGACACGAAAAAGCCGCTTTTATCGCGAACTTTGCAAAAATCGCGAAAATTTTCAAAATTCTAAAAAAGCCATACCTTAGATTGAAAACCCATAAAATTTTAAGGAATGCTAAAAATTCCGCAAAAATCGCGAAAATTATACGAAAATTTGCAAAAACGTATTAACAGCGGGATGATAACAAAGTATAATATTGTTTAAAAATCGGCAAAACTCTTAGGAATCTAAGCACCTGCAAAAAATCGAATTTATCACGAAGTTTGCAAAAAATCGCGAAAATTTGCAAAATCGGAAATAAGCGGTAAAATTGATTAGAAATCGCGAAAGCCATTAAAAATATAAAAAATTTGGAAAAAACGTAAAGATGCGAAAAAATCGCAAGTTAGCGAAAGATTGCTAAATGTATTGAAGAAATTACTATTCCTATAAATAGTAAAATTCGCAAAACAATATAAAGAATAAACTGACTTATTTTTATATATTTGAACAAACTATTTTATTTTAGTAAATGTGAAATATTTGAAAGCGGCACCACTGAAACATATATTTATGGTGCTGCTGCTGTCTTCAAAATGATTAAGTGGCTGGCTAGCAGGCATCATTTGTTGCCAGCGGCACTTGTAGTCGTGTAGCCATGTAGCCTGTTGTTCTCAGTTCTCAGTAATGCGTGTGTACACATATACCTAATTTACATTACGCATTTTTTTCATGAAATTAGTTGCATGAAAAATTTTTATTTGTCAATAGGAGACCTGGAGGAACAACTTATATCAAAAAAGTTGTCAAAAATGTATCACAGATTCATTCTACACCCTTTTTTATATAAAATTCTCTATTATAGCGCTGCAATAAGCAAATAGAAAAACCAAAAACTTTAATTACTCGCGATAATGGGTAGTGGTAATCAAATAATTATTTGGTTGATACAAACATTAGAAAAATCTATATATAGGTTCAGTAGTTTTGACTTAACTACCATACCGTGTTTTGCACGCATTTTGTGGCAGGTAAGTCAAAATGGCGCTCTTAATTAAATTTTTTAACTGCCAAAAATTGATCAAAATGAATCTGATTCATTTACCTGCCACAGAAGTAGCGATTCACACAACATCCTAGGAACTCACATGCATTAAACACATTCACCACAGCAAGATACTGACTACAAAATGTCAAGGATAGAATACCCATGTTTATATGAGTGTGATTCTTTTGACGACAGCAAGGCAACAGGGCGGCAGGTTCTTGTCTATGCTGATTTTGTCGTTGTAGTCCAATTAAACTAATTTCTATTTTGTTGGCTACAATGGGAAAATTCAATATTGCCAGTATAATACAAAATGTTGAATGAATGATTTTGTAAAATTATTTCATATTATTTAACAGAAACAATATCCAATATTTTTATATATCCAATATCTTTTTGTTTTGATTCCTTTTTTTAATCTTTTTACTTTTTTACACTAATATTATTTGATAATTTTATCTTTTTTAACTAGTTTATTCAAATAATAGAAAAATTTTATAATCTATATACTATGTACATTAGAGTGACCGCAAAAAATCCATATCGGAATTTTGTTCGTCTGGACCTCACAAAATGATTCCCCTTTCCAGATATTTAGATGGCCGAAATTTGAGATCGATTAAACAACGTTATCCTATGCCGTTCGTCGCTGAAAGTTTGAAAAAATTAAAATTTTTGGCAAAAAAGCTGACATACGGAGCCATAACTCCAGAACGGTAAATAATAGAAACACGATTAATATCTCAAAAGAAAGCTAATCAGAAATAATTTTTAGTCAGGCTTGAGTTCAGTAATTTCAATTCTTTTTATTGAATGAAATTTTTTATTAATTAATGTGAGTTTCAAAAGAATAGAAGAAAAATTAAATTAGACTTTTAGCTGGGGGAAATACCGATATTTTTCTGTGCAGCAACGCACTTCATCAGCACCTTAGTCTATCTACTTGGGTAGAGATTGTTATTAACATCAGCTATTTAACGTAAATTCTAATGAAACGGAATGTGAGAAATGATTGTTGTGTACAATTATTGATTTACCTTTGGTAAATACATATGTAAGTATCACTATTTATTTCCCCTGTTTTTCCATTATTTCATTTCTCTATTTAGGTTAGCACGAAGTTATATTACTCTACCTACGTATGTTTAACTATTCTTGCTTATCTTTTTACGATCATCACATTAATTATTTTTACTTATTCGATGTACCGTCGGTACATGCACATAAGTATTATAGTAGTGGATATTATGTTACTTTTGTTGTTGCATTCTCCCGTTTATTTGGTTTTCGAACATTAGTGATTGCCAAGTGAACATATTTTTGTCACGTGCCCATGATGAATTGAGACATTTTTAGATTTTTAATTGAACTACATATAGTGAATTTTTAATCAGAAATAATTTTTAGTCAGGTTTGAGTTCAGTAATTTCAATTCTTTTTATTGAATGAAATTTTTTTATTAATTAATGTGAGTTTCTAAAGAAGAGAAGAAAAATTAAATTAGACTTTTAAGCTGGGGGAAATACCGATATTTTTCTGTGCAGCAACGCACTTCATCAGCACCCTAGTCTATCTACTTGGGTAGAGATTGTTATTAACATCAGCTATTTAACGTAAATTCTAATGAAACGGAATGTTCATTAGAAATTCTAATGTTGTTCTTCAAAATTTAGATTATATACATAATTGTTGTTATATAAAGTCAAACCGTGTTAAAATAGCTTTTAGCCCAAAAAAACCTTGACCTGGTACCACTAGGAGCATACTTCGTATAAGATAAATTTTCCTTTTTTTCTATATTTTTGAGTTCAAAGTAGAAATATAACTGTTATAGTTTTACTTTAAGATTTTTGAAAACATTTTATTGAAATTAAAGTTTGTAATCAGCCTGTGGTTGATAAGAGAAATTTTTTCAACAAAGTTGATAAATCGGTATTACGAAATGTTTGCGGTTGAAAAGATGTATCAACCATAATTTATCAACCATCAACTACAAAATCACTATTGTGAATAGCTATCAACGGAAATTTATTCTCTTTTTTTCAACTACAAAATATATCGAACTTATTTTGAAAATAAAATTTGTCTAGTAATTTTTATTTTTGTCATTTGATAGCTGTTATATTTTTTTCCTTCCAATGCATATTCACAATAGCGAACAACTTTTTCAACCAGTTGATGGTTGCTGTTCATAATAAACCTGAATATATTTTGTTTTATTTTTCATATTTCATATTTATACTTATATTCAATTGATGTAATACATATGGACTCAAGGTCAATCAAAAATATATTACAAGTTTAATTATACTATGAGAATAATTAATTAACAGTCAATAAAATAATAATAACCACTAAGAATTGTTAAGTGGTGAGTATCAATATACTATACCATTTTGCACATGCAACGATGCAAGACCATTTGCATAAGATTGTGAATTGGGCTCATGTGTTTTGTGCATGTGTGTGTTTTTTGAAGGCATTTACATGAACATAATGTGGTCGTATTAAAAAGAATTTTTGTTATTTTTCACAAATGTACAGCAGCATTTGTCTAGCATCGTTGCATGTGCAAAATGGTATAGTATTTTAAAACTCACCACTTAACAATTCTTAGTGGTGAGTATCAACATGCTATACTATTTTGCACATGCAACGATGCAAGACCATTTGCACAAGATTGTGAATTGGGCTAATGTGTTTTTTTTGCTATTTTATTTTTTTTTTTGCAAATTGAAAAATCAACTTTCTTATTTATATTGAACAGCTGTTCTTAGGAATGCTTTCCATATTATGTGCGTTCGAGAACTCAAAAATTTGTAAAAATTTTTACTATTTTTTACTGGATTGCGTTCGAGTACACAAAATCCAGTAAATGAGAGGGCGAATTGAGAGAGAAAAATGACAGTTCATTTACTGAGTAAATGCAAGTTTTACTGGACAATTTTTGCCAGTAAAATCCAGTAAAACGAAACCATATGTTTTTAAATATAAACAAACAAAAACAAAGGGAAACAAAAATTTATAATTCTTGATGAGCTTTTTAAAATAACAAAAAACAAATGTATTAAGTTATAAGCATTAATTCGGTTATGTATTCCACGTGATATTAAAACATGCGGAATTTCCATAAAATGTTTGGAAATATGTATGTATGCATGTATGTATTTATAATAACAATGATATTGCATTTCCGAACGATTAAATTTCACACGGAATTCAAAACATAGCCGATTGTTTTTAAACGTGAATAAAGTTTATAATTATATTGAAATTTTCGCTTATACATATCGTCGGGTCGACGGTTCCTGGTTTGCCGTATGGAACATTTAAAAAAAAATTTACTTTGTGTACTTTTTTAAAATTCTTTCCCAGTTTTTCATTGTCTTGAATATATCATCCTAATAACTTCTCACGTTCAGGGTAAAAAGCTCAGAAGCTTTAACGACCTGACCGGCGATGTCGACAGGAAAGTTTCTATCGCTTAGTTATATTTAAAACAAAATCAAAATAAGAAAGTATATTTTTGTTTTCAACATAAGTAAGCTATAGAATGTTTCTTGTCGACATCGTGGACCAGCCAAATAAAAACATATGTCCATATATATTACTTTTATTATTAAACAAAATATTCTATGATGTATTCCATATGTATAATTTTTTTTAGCGCCAAAATTGGTAATCAGCTGTTGTATATATTTTACTGGATTTTAAAATTTTTCCGTTCTCGTACTTTTAGATTTTTTATTATTATTAAGACGTTTTTTTATTTATTGTATCTTCAATTATGAACTAACAAAAAGTATTCAAATCTTAATCTAAAGTATAATTATTAGGCCCAACCAGTGTCGGACATAAAATAAGTGATAGTTATTAATAATCATAAGTAGTGATAAGCATAAAAAAAATATTTTTAAGCAGCTGCATCTTGAGTGTTGTTTATTAGAGCCCTTGTATCTCTCTTTTTTGAGCGGATGTGTCCAGTAAAGTTCAATATATTACGAGCAAGCGGATTAGGATGTGACTCGAGTTTTGTTAGGTATTTGCTTGCGTATTTTGCAATTTCTTCAGTAACTAGTGTCAAATTTAAATCACGATGTATATTTGAATTTTCGATGGACCATGGAGCCGAAGTTATCAAGCGTAAAATTTCGTTTTGCCTTCGTTGGATTTTCTCAACATTTGAAGCTGAAACAGTGCCCCATAGCTGAATTCTGTAGCACCATATTTGCTTTAAAAGTGACTTGTATATTAAAAGTTTGCAGTCTAGGCTGAATTCCTTTCAATCAGCCAATGTACCTGAGTTAATTTAAGTTTCATTTGAGATAGCTTAGAATCAATGTGGAGTCTCCATGTAAGTCGTCGATCAAGGTGTATACCAAGATATTTCACATGTGAATGTTGAGGAACAACTTTATTATTAATCCGAATGGGGGAACAAGTAGCTCTTCGTAAGGTAAATGTTACTTGAACACACTTTTGTTCATTTACCTTAATTCTCCATAAGTTTAACCATAGCTCCATCTGGCTAATGTGTTCCTGGAGTTTGCGGGATGCCTCATCAGGGTTTTCGTGCATACTAAGGCAGGCTGTATCGTCGGCAAATGTGGAAGTATGGATACTACTGCTCACAGGCATATCACAAGTATAAATCAAATATAAAACTGGTCCCAGTATACTCCCCTGTGGCACACCGGATGAAATAGCTTCATGCCTACTCGTAAAGTCTCCTTCCACAACAGTGAACTTACGGGAAATAATGTAACTTTCCAAAAGATTTAAAATGTTTATTGGTAAGTAAATCTTCATGTTTAAAATTAGGCCTTCATGCCACACTTTATCAAATGCCTGGGAAATGTCTATAAACAGCGCAGAACAATACTTTTTTTCTTAAAAAGTTCTTCTTATAAATTGAACCAATCTATGAGTTTATTCAATGGTGATATGCTGACTTATAAAACCAAATTGATGGTCTGGTATGCACCCACTACCAATTAGAATTGGGGACAATTTTGTTTTGAGCAGTTTTTCGAAAAGCTTTGACATTGTTGAAAGTAGACTTATTGGCCTATAAGACTCAGCCTTGGTTAGATCTTTGCCCGGCTTTGGAATCATTTTAACCTTGGCAAGCTTCCAGCTGTGTGGATAATACTCCAGTCGTAAAATGGCATTAAAGATGAATAACAGGATTCTCACTGCAATACGAGGCAACTTCATCAGCATCTGGTTACTAATTCCATCAATACCCGGAGCTTTTTTCGGGTTGAGTTCGGCAATTAATTTTTGCAAATCGCGCGTCTTAAACTTAATGTGTTGAGGGGGTAGAGCGATTACACTCGGCAAATCAGCAACACCAGTACATACGTTTGGCGTAAAAACGGATTTTAAGTGCTCAGCAAATATGTTATATTTTTCAGTATCGCTTCTTACCCAACCTCTGGTAGATGTGCGTAGAGGTGGCTTATACTCAACGGGTGTTTAAAGCTTTCTAGCAGCGCGCCACAAGGAGTAATTAGATGCTGGTGTGACATCAAGACCTTCCAGATAATTTTTAAGAGATGCAGTTTTTTCAGATGCAAGCAACTCTTGGAGTCATTTAGTGCAGTCTTTAAATCTGATTTTATTTAGGGGTGATGTGTGCTGTTGCCATTCCCTTCTAGCTCTTCTTTTTTCCCGTACGAGACATTCAATGTCTGAAGAATAAATTCTATTAAAACCAGTCTGCGGATGGGAGGTAGTGGCATGTTCAGCAGCCTGTTTAATATTTTTGTTAAGATTGGCAATGCTAGATTCAATATCATTGGGTATTCTTAGCGTAATATTTTCCGTGCAATGACTACTGAGATATTTTTTGAACCCCAGGCAATTAACACGATTGCTCATCTTCACATATGGGCCAGGTAAGTTGCTTCTTAATGGGCTACAAATTTTAATGATCGTTGGCGAGTGATCGGACGAGAGATCAAGAGAAGCTTGGACCTGAATTAAATCCCTAGAGATATTTTTTATGACGCCAAAATCTATAACATCCGGAATTTTTTGTATGTCAGTAGGCCAATAAGTGGGCTCCCCACTCGTAATGACATCCAAGCCCATTTTTGAAATTGTGTTGAACAATGCTCGACCTCTGGGTGTAATAAGACGCGAACCCCAAAACGAATTTTTTGCATTGTAGTCGCTAGCTGCTACAAAACGAGGTCCAAAAGTTTTGTAGAAATTTTCGTATTGATCTTCAGTGATTGAAAATCTGGGAGGGGAGTAAATTGATGATATCACGAAGTTTGTACCAAAACTTTCAATGCCAATATTTGTTGCTTGTAGGTGTTGTTCACAAATGTTTTTAAGAATATAGTGCTTCAGTCTTGACTTTATTAGAATCGCTGATCCACCGCATGCTCTTTCTCTAGGGTCCTTTGAATCATATAAGGTGTAGCCATAAATTTTAAAAATGCTTCTCGAAGTCAAATGAGTCTCAGAGACTAACATTACATCAATATTTTTTTCCGTGAGGAAGTGCTCAAGTTCATTTTTATGTTGGCGAATGCCGTTTGCGTTCCAGAAACATATTTGTAACGTATTCATTGCTTGTTAATTAATGCCTGAAGCAGTGTATTCTGCATTTGAAGCATTTCCTGCATCATGCTAGTCATATTTGTTGTAAAATTGTTTATAGTTTGCACCAAATTATCAATTGTAGCTACAAGGCGATTGAAATTAAAGCTTGAATTTGTATTTGTTGAATTATTTGCCGGTGAAACATTTTCTGTGGGAATATAACTAGCCCTAGCAGCATCTGCATACGATACACGCGAAGTAATTGGTTGGCTCATTTGCGCAGAAAAGGCGGAGGAAGCGTTTGCTGTTTGAACTGCAACTAATTTAGGTTTTTGCACCATAGCCTGTTTGATGAAAGAGTACACAGGACAACCTCTATAGCGGTGTGGTTACCTCCACAATTACTGCATTTTTTTCTGCTTGATCTTTTGGCTTAGTGCAGCTACCAGTACCATGCAATTCACCGCAGATAACACAAACTGTAGGTAATTTACAGTAAGTTTTTGTGTGACCATATTCTTGACAATTATGACACTGTACGGGACCTGATCGCTTATGTGGCTCTTCAACTGTGATTTTTCGATATAAGAGGCATATTAGGTTATAAATTGGATGTGTCGCGTTTTTGATGTGTAAACATCTACACTCTAGAGGGTAAAAATCTTTTGACTTTGATTTCTTTGCTTTTCTTTCATAGCATTGTCAAATCGGTGTGAGCTATGTATGAGTGTATTAGTGTTTGAAAGAAGCAATACCAAGCAGAGAAACAAGTCGACCGGCTCGAAGCCGACGGTGCGCCGCCGCCAGTTATTTTTCTGTATATTTCCGTACACCAAAGGTGAAAATGAACCGTAAGAGCAACGGACTTGAAATTTGGACACAATGTGTAGACATTTGGCCACTACAACAAAAAATACATGAGAGTTAAAAACTAAAGGCTGTTCCAAAACGAGCAACGAAAAATGTTAAAATCCCATGTAATATACATACAATTGTATGTACATACATATATACACTTGAAATTTTGTGTATTTTTATACAGACTACAACAATTAACACTAAATTTAAAAAAATTTAAATCAATGGGTGTTCGTCAGTGATGCCAACTTTTTTGGCTTTAAAAGCACATCAGAATTTTAAAAAAGCACTAAAAAGCGTAATTTTGAAATCTACAAAGCGTAAAAATCACTAACGTGAAAAACGAGTGAGATTACAAAATGTTTTCTAAGCTATTCTCTATTTCGGCAATATTATCAACATTTTTAATGAAATATATCAGACGAAAAAGGTGTGCTTTACCCTAAACAAATCAATACACCAAGTTTTTATCAAAGTAATTTTAAGAAATACGCAAATTTCTTAAAAGCACTACTTAGTGCTTTTTCTTAGTTTGGTACTAACGCTCAAAATTTGGCGTTTTGAGTCTTCAAAAAGTACTAAATATAGTGCCAAAAGCACCAAGTTGGCATCGCTGGTGTTCGTTGCATCAGTTAATGCAATTTTGACAACTTTCAGTATCTGGAAAACCGTAAGAGCAAAACTCTTGAAATTTTCAAAAACGGTAAAACTAAAAAATCAAAAAAATATAAAATCGCCAATTATAAAAAAATCGCCAAAACGAAAAAAAGCACCAAATAAAAAAATCTCTAGGACTAAAATAAATCGCGAAAAACCGGAAAAATCGCCAAAATGAAAAAAATCCTTAAACAAAAAAAAATCGCCAATATGAAAAAATCGCCAAAAAGGAAAAAATCGCCTAAATAAAAATCCACAAAAACAGAAAAAAATTGCTAAAATAAAAAAAATCCAAAAAAACAGAAAAAAATCGCCAAACTGAAAAAATCGCCAAAATGAAAAAAAAAAACCAAAAAGAGAAAAAAAACCGCCAAAACGAGAAAAAAGCGATAAAACTGAAAAAAATCGTTTAAACTGAAAAAACTTAAAAAAGGAAGAAAGCTAAATCAAAAAAAAAAAAAATAAAATTATCAAAACCGAATGTGCGTGAGTCAAAGTCGCACTGTACTGAATTTATTTTAATTGCAATGCGTACACAACAACAAGAACAGCAGCAACTAAACGATGAACAACAGGAATTAAAAATTAAAAAGTAAAAGTAAAGGCATTTACCATAGATGAGCACTGCAGTACCACTAAAGTTTCAGTAAAAACAATAAAAAATGTTTAACAAGTAAATTTTTACTGATTACTAAAATTTTTTTCTACAATTTTTATAAATTGCCTAAATGATTTGGTATATGATGAGGTGCATTGAATTTTCAGTAATCAGTAATGCCCGTATTCACAATGAAATTCTACCAAGTGGCTAAATGTTTTTCATACAAAAGTTTCAAAATTTGAATGAAAAAATTTTCCAACTTGCTACAATTTTATTATGATTACGGCCCTACGATTTTACTGGTACATTAGCAGTAAAAATTTACTGAATTTTTTTAGTAATCAGAAAATTTACTGCTTACTGCAAATTTGAATGCAGTACATATACATATACTGCATTGTGCCCATTTACTAACCAAATAAGTTTAATAAAACAAACAAAAACCAACAAATTCATATGTATTTACAATATTGAAAATGTTGATACTTTTAATTAATTAATTTAAAACAAGTGAGAGTGCTATATTCGCCTGTGCCGAATCTTATATACCCTTTACCAAATTGCGTTTATACATACATAAGCACATACATAAAGTAATTTGACCTAGTTACTTTAATGTGCAAAAAAAATTAATTTTCAAACCCTAGAATCATCAAATTAGATTTTTCTCATTCCTTTTATCAATATAGTAGTTCTTGAAAAAATATAGAAAGTGTGTTAAGTGATAAAAAAGGGAATTCCAAAAAAAAATGTTTTATTTAGTTACTTTAATATCTAGAAAAAAAGTTCAAAGTTTCCAACACTGGAGATGTAATTTTTATTTTTATAATTTTTAAACCAAACTTTTTATTCCAAAACGTAAAATATGTATAATTTATAAAGGAAAAGATAAAAATTAATTAGACTTAGTTACTTTAATATATCAAAAAAAGTGTAAGTTTCCCAACCCTGAAAGCATCCTTTTTGATTTTTCTGATTTCTTACACCAATCTCTTTTTTCTAAGAACATAAGATATGTTTAATTTGTAAATAAAAGGAAAAATTTGTTCTAGTAAGTTACTTTTGTATAAGAAAAAAAGTTAAGGCTTTCCAACCCTGGAAACGTCTTTTTAATTTTTTTAAACTTTTTTTTTTATTTTAAATATTAATTTTATTCGTACTCAAGCAAAAAATAAGTTTATTTAATAAAAATAAACAAAAATTAATTTTCGGTAGGTAATTTTTTATATCAGAAAGAGTGTAGGTTTCCCAACCCTGGAATCCTCCTTTTTGATTTTTTTGATTTCTAATACCAATCTTTTTTTTAAGAATATAATATATGTTAATTTATAGTAAAAAAGGAAAAATTTGTTTAAGTATGTTACTTTTGTATAAAAAATAAGGTTTTCCAACCTTGGAAACGTCGTTTTAATTTTTTCAACTTTTTTTATTTTGAAATAATAAATTCATTCGTACTGAAGTGTAAAATAAATTTATTTTATAAAAAAAAATAAATATTAGTTTTCGGTAGCTAATTTTTTATATCACTAAAAGTGTGGGCTTACCAACCCTGAAATCATGGGTTTTGATTTTTCTGATTTCTTATACCAATCTCTTTCTTTTAAGAATATAAGATATCTTTAATTTATAGAGAAAACGAAAAATTTGCTTTAGTAACTTACTTTTGTATAAAAAAAGGTAAATGTGTCCAACCCTGGAATCGCGTTTTAAACTTTTTTAAATTGAAATACCATATTTATTCGTACTAAAGTATAAAATAAGTTTATTTATTTAAAAAAAAAATAAAATTACTTTTCGGTAGTTAATTTTTTATATTAAAAAAAGTTAGTTTCCCAACCCTGGAATCATCCTTTTTAATTTTTCCGATTTCTTACACCAATCTCTTTCTTTTAAGTATATAAGATATCTCTAATTTATAGAGAAAAGGAAAAATTGGTTTTAGTAAGTTACTTGTGTATAAAAAAATTAAAGTTTTCCAACCCTAGGAACGTCTTTTTAATTTTTTTATTAAAATACCAATTTTCTTCGTACTGATGCATAAAAAAAGATTATTTAATAAAAATAAATAAATATTAGTTTTCGGTAGTTAATTTTTTATATTAAAAAAAGTTAGTTTCCCAACCCTGGAATCATCCTTTTTGATTTTTCTGATTTCTTACACCAATCTTTTTCTTTTAAGAATGTAAGATATGTTTAATTTATAAAGAGAAGGAAAAATTTGTTTTAATAAGTTACTTTTATATAAGAAAAAAAAATAAAGGTTTCCAGCCCTGGAAACGTCTTTTTAAATTTTAAATTTTTTTTTTATTTGAAATACCAATTTTATTCGTGGTGAAGTATAAAATAAGTTTATTTAATAAAAATAAATAAAAAATTAGTTTACGGTAGTTAATTTTATATATCACAAAAATTTTAGGTTTTCCAACCCTGGAATCATCTTTTTTGATTTTCTAATTGCTTACATCAATCTCTGCACTTTAAGAACATAATATATATATACAGCCGTATTCATAAAAATTTTAAACCGCGTTTCAAATATTGTTTAAGCAAAATTCGCTAAAATTGTATTCATAATAGAATTTTAGCTTAAAAAACGGTTTTTAAACCTTGCGTAAATCAGCAAATTTTAAAATTGACTGCCCCCATGTTTAAACCAATTTTAAGGTGACGTTGTTGTAATTTTGCTTCGTTTTTGTTTACATTTTGAACTTTACCTGTATGTACATATGTGTGTATGTATGTATGTACTTATGTATGCATGTATGTATGCATATGCCAGTGTTATTTAGAAGAAAACAATGTAATTTTTTTTATAGAAACTATTGCCGAAATAACAAATATACTCCAAAGAATATTTAAAAGAAAAGGAGCGATCCAGTTTCCATTCCCAGTCATTGTTTTCTCATTTTATGTGTTAACAAAAATAGTATAATTGTAGAAAATTAACTAGTGATGTATAAACACTCAAAACAAACAAAATAAAGCTCGTTATTCTAGTGCTTCTTTATCTGCAATAAAATAAATAATATAAAAAGCACTTTTAACAAAGATTTGTTGTGAACTTTTTTTATTATTTTATTAAATACAAGTTGCAACATATCTTTTATTTTATAGAAACAATATTTCTCTGAAAACCGACAAATAAACAAAATAGCCACGAGTAATTTGTGAGTTAACAATCGTTGTTTTGCAGAACTAATATGCAAGTGACAAATAAAGAATACAGTGTTGCCACAATATTGTAAAAAAATTTAGTTAATTGATTTTTAGTTAAAAAACTGATTATGAATACCAATATTTAAAAAACGTTATTTAGCCTTAAAACGTTTTTTAACTAATATGAATTTTAAACCTCAATCAACTTTTTTTTATGAATACGGCTGATAATTTGTACAAAAAAGGAAAAATTTGTTTTAGTAAGTTACTTTTGTATAAGAAAAAAAATTAAAGTTTTCCAACCCTGGAAACGTCCTTTTAATTTTTTTGATTTTTTTTAATTTTTTTTAAAGTGAAATACCAATTTTATTCATTTTGAAGTATAAAATAAGTTTATTTAATAAAATAATAATAAAAACTACTTTTCAGTAGTTATTTTGTATGGCAAAATGAAGCTTAAGTTTCCCAGCTCTGATACCGTGTGCTCGATTTTGCTGATTTTCAATACCAATCTTATTTCGACCATTTCTGACCCACCAGTCCAAGAACGAAGTCTTTAGCTTTTCTGGGAGCTTCGGAAAACCGATTTCACGTACAGACAGACGGACAGACGGACATTGCTTATTCGTCTTCCTTATGCATAAGGATCCAGAATATATATAATTTATGGCTCGCTTATTAATATTCTGGAAATTACAAACGGAATGACAAACCTATATATACCCTTTTACCATTTTTGGTAAAGGGTATAAAAAAAATTAAAAAAATTAAAAGGACGTTTCCAGGGTTGGAAAACTTTGATTTTTTTTCTTATACAAATGTAACTTACTAAAACAAATTTTTCCTTTTTTCTACAAATTATACATATATATGTTCTTAAAGTGCAGAGATTGATGTAAGAAATCAGAAAATCAAAATAATAAAATAAGATTATTTTATACTTCAGTATGAATAAACTTGGTATTTCAAATTAAAAATTAAACTTCAAAAAATTAAAAAGATGTTTCCAGGGTTGGAAAACTTTAACTTTTTTTATACAAAAGTAAATTATTAAATAAGATTATTTTATACTTCAGTATGAATAAAATTGGTATTTCAAATTAAAAATTCAACTTCAAAAAATTAAAAAGATGTTTCCAGGGTTGGAAAACTTTAACTTTTTTTATACAAAAGTAACTTAATAAAGCAAATTTTTCTTTTTCTCTATAAATTAGAGATATCTTATATACTTAAAAGAAAGAGATTGGTGTAAGAAATCGGAAAAATTAAAAAGGATAATTCCAGGGTTGGGAAACTTACTCTTTTTGTGATATAAGAAATTAACTACCGAAAAGTAATTTTAATTTTTTTTTAAATAAATATACTTATTTTATACTATAGTACGAATAAATATGGTATTTCAATTTAAAAAAGTTTAAAACACGATTCCAGGGTTGGACACATTTACCTTTTTTTATACAAAAGTAAGTTACTAAAGCAAATTTTTCGTTTTCTCTATAAATTAAAAATATCTTATATTCTTAAAAGAAAGAGATTGGTATAAGAAATCAGAAAAATCAAAAACCATGATTTCAGGGTTGGTAAACCCACACTTTTAGTGATATAAAAAATTAGCTACCGAAAACTAATATTTATTTTTTTTTTATAAAATAAATTTATTTTACACTTCAGTACGAATGAATTTGGTATTTCAAAATAAAAAAAGTTTAAAAAATTAAAACGACGTTTCCAAGGTTGGAAAACCTTATTTTTTATACAAAAGTAACATACTTAAACAAATTTTTCATTTTTTACTATAAATTAACATATATTATATTCTTAAAAAAAAGATTGGTATTAGAAATAAAAAAAAATAAAAAAGGAGGATTCCAGGGTTGGGAAACCTACACTCTTTGTGATATAAAAAACTAACTACCGAAAATTAATTTTTGTTTATTTTTATTAAATAAACTTATTTTTTGCTTGAGAACGAATAAAATTAATATTTAAAATAAAAAAAAAGTTTAAAAAAATAAAAAGACGTTTCCAGGGTTGGAAAGCCTTAACTTTTTTTCTTATACAAAAGTAACTTACTAGAACAAATTTTTCCTTTTATTTACAAATTAAACATATCTTATGTTCTTAGAAAAAAGAGATTGGTGTAAGAAATCAGAAAAATCAAAAAGGATGCTTTCAGGGTTGGGAAACTTACTCTTTTTGTGATATATTAAAGTAACTAAGTCTAATTAATTTTTATCTTTTCCTTTATAAATTATACATATTTTACGTTTTGTAATAAAAAGTTTGGTTTGAAAAATTATAAAAATAAAAATCACATCTCCAGAGTTGGAAACTTTGAACTTTTTTTCTAGACATTAAAGTAACTAAATAAAACATTTTTTTTGGAATTCCCTTTTTTTATCACTTAACACACTCTCTATATATTTTTAAGAACTACTATATTGATAAAAGGAATGAGAAAAATCTAATTTGATTATTCTAGGGTTTGAAAATTACTTTTTTTTTGCACATAAAAGTAACTAGGTCAAATTACTTTATGTATGTGCTTATGTATGTATCTCTACACTACATAAACGCACTTTGGTAAAGGGTATATAAGATTCGGCATATGCGAATAAAGCACTCTCACTTGTTTTAACTGTGTTTGATCAAATTACCCTATCGTTTCTAAGGGCCATGATACACTATCATACAAAGTCGTGCGATCTACGAAAAAGTACAACGCGGGTATGATGGATTTTACGAAAATTTTCAAAAGACAATAACAATTCATCACACCAGGGTTGTATAATTTCGTAGATCACACGACTTTGTATGATAGTGTGTCACGGCCTTAAGGTATGCATTGTTTTGATTTGGAAAATAATACTTTATGTAATTAATGCATACTTTTCCAGCTGGGTGAAGGCACAGTGCTTTTTGCTCTGAAAAAGTTGACATCACTGTTCGTGTGGCATCTTTTTATTTATATTCACACATATCATACGCACGCATATACATACCCAGTGGGAAAAGGTAATGAATAGTAAATTATAATTATATATCATGTATAATTTTTCATTTCTGAATAACACAGAACATGTCCTAGGAAAGTAATGAATTATCTTAACTGTGTTTGATCCAATTAACCTATCGTTTCTAGGGGATGCATTGTTTTGCTTTGGAAAATAATACTTTATGTAATTAATGCATACTTTTCCAGCTGGGTACATACGTATCATATGCACGTATATAATTACATACATACCCATAAGCATACATACTTACATACATTCGACTCACTCAAAATTTTGTTTTTGAAGGCTTCCCTATATTTCCTTCTTATTTTTTCTTTTTTTACTATTCATAACTTAATTAAATTTATTTATATTAAACTCACATCTATGTTTTTTGGGTTTGTTTTTATTTGTTCAAACCCATACATGTTAATTAATATTTATACAAATGTATAATCGCAAAATTATTAAATTCGTGTATTTATTAATAATAAGAAAGAAATTAAGAAAATATAAAAAAGGCAAAGAAAGTGGTGGAAAAGACCACGACATAATATCGTTCCACCAAGGGATTCTATTGTACTCTGCATTCCAGTTTACGGAAAATTTCGTGTGCATGAAGACCTAACTCTACCGGAATTTATGCCCTTTTTTGCATTTCTAACCTTATAAATAATACATGTACATATGCTTCCATACAGCCTCACGAACCTCCGCAAGCTGAATTAGCTGTGTCGTCATCTTGTGCGTCCAGGGCACTCTCATTTTTCCACTTTCTTTTTCGTTTTCCATGCTTTTAAATTCTGCGGGACATATATAAAATTAAAATTCTGTCGGTATTTTCCCAACGTCAAAATGTCAACACGCTGAAATTTTCTTGCAATGCAGCTTACTTATTCTTTATAGCTGTTTACATCAGATGCGTAAACAGTTTGAGTGGTAATGCCACACAACAAAAAATATCGGAAATAAAAAACGTTGTCACTAGTTCCCACTGCTATTTTTGACATATTTGTCACAAAATGCAACAGTGTGTACTCTGCCTTAGACTAGTGCTGTAAAGGCAGAAACTAGTTCAATTGAATTATTCCCATAATTGAACGATGTGAACTAGTTTAGTCTAGTTGTTCCTTTTTGTTCTTTTGGTCTTTCCTGTTCTTTTGATCTTTTTTGTTTTTTTTGTCTTTCTTGTTCTTTTGTTTGTTTTTGATCCTTCGTTAGTTTTTGGTCTTTATTTCGTTTTCTTTATCTTATTCCCTGTTCCTGATCAATACACATGCAAAACATTTTAATTAAAAGATTATAGTTTCTGATTTGCATTCTTTTAAAAACAGACAAATGTAGTGTGCTTATTAAATATTTAGCACAATAATCAAAACAAACAACAGAAAATGTAATCTTAGTGAAATATACAAATGAGTTTTACAAAATTAAAAGAAATAATTTGCAGTATTGATTTAAAAAATCGATTGTGAAAAAGGTTATAAGAATTAAAAAAGTGATTAAAATATGTTTTAAAATGAAAACGGATTTCATTTAAAAAATTTTAGTTCAAAATATTAATTTTTAGCTTTTTCTTACTAAAGGCATACAGCGAATGAGAACACAAAGTGCAAATGAAAATACTTATGAACAAGGAACATTTTTAAAAGAATTTTAAAGAATTTGTTGAATATGAATCAGTATTAAAAAAGGGATTAAAATTTGTTTTCAAATTTTCACTTCATTTTAAGCATTTTCAATCAAAACTATTAATTTAAATAAGGTCACTAAGCATGATATAAAATTACCTTAGACTAACAACACACGAAGAAAACATTGAAGAGACTTCGATGACTGTGTTATCTCTGTTCTGTTGTTCACTGAACAACTGACCGAAAAGAACAATTGACCGAAAACACCGAACTATTTTTAATACTAGTCCATTCATACATAATTAGAGAAAGTCTGGAATTGTTTTTTAGCTGGGACTCGATATTTTGCTTCATCTCATTTTTGATTTTAGTATTTGAGTAAAGGCGATTCTCTTATAAATAAACTTTTTGTTATAGATCTAATGATAAAACCATCAACAGCTGCTAGTTTTAAAACAACAAACTTCATTTATATCTTCTTTATTTGTAGAGTAGTGTAGAGAGTTCTAGAGTATTGTAAAATATTCGTTTAAGGTTCCTGTACTTTTTCGGGACTCTTTTCATTGGGTTCAACACCATTTAATTGCTTATTATGTATTGCCTTTAAATGTCGAATTAGAGCACTTGTGTTCCTTCCTTTGCAAGTAATTGTTTTGGAACAAAACGAGCAAGCTACCACATTTGGTGTTTTCTTTTTAAAATAGTCCCAAAAATAAAATTTGTTATCTTCCATATAAATTATTAGAATAATTATTTCCCGTCCCGGGAATTCCAGTGAAAAACACTATATTTACCCTCTCCTTACGAAAACACAAATGAAATTTGCACTGAGTCTGACAGAATATCTATTAAACGAGTATGATGACAAATATAAAATTATTTGAAAAACATGCCAAGCTTAATCACGAATTTTGCATCATCACAACACTTTCAAATACAAAGTACGATTGCCTAATAGCCGCTTAAGACGTCTTTTGCTGTTTTTTAAGGTTTTCATCATTATTTATTTGTATAAAAATGGAAAAATACAATGAAATGCATTAATTGACATAGGTTTTTACTTTCATAAATGGAAAATATTATATTTTTTGAGACATTTTTAGATTTTAATTGAACTATAGTGAATTTTTAATCAGAAATAATTTTTTAGTCAGGCTCAAGTTCAGTAATTTCAATTCTTTATTGATTGAAATATTTTTATTAATTAATGTGAGTTTCTAAAGAAGAGAAGAAAAATTTAACTTAGACTTTATAGCTGGGGGAAATACCGATATTTTTCTGTGCAGTCACACACTTCATCAGCACCCACGTCTATCTACTGGGGTAGAGTTTTGTTATTAACATCAGCTATTTAACGCAAATTTAGTATGAAATGGAATATGAGAAATGCTTACTTATTGTGTATCAGTGATCTGCATGATTACGATTCAAACGGCATAATTTTGCATTTTCTAAAATGAATATTGAGCTAGCACTTAACATTAACAAAATAAATGATGCTATTGCATGATTCATATCAATGAGACTGTTGTTAATAAATGCCTGTCATTGCTTGCAATTCATATGACTCACTAAAGCAATTAATCAGTATGATTGTTTTGAATACTTCTTAAACCACTTCTGACAAATATAGTTTGGTTAGCACGAAGTTATATCACTCTACCTAAGTATGTTGAACTATTATTGCTTATCTTTTACGATCATCACGTTAATTACTATTACTTATTCGATATGCCGTCGGTACATATATACATGTAAGTATTATTGTAGTGGCCTTATGTTACTTTGTTTTTGCTTTCTATAGTTGATTTGGCTTGAAACTGTGATTGCCAAGTGAACATTGATTGCCATTTCCATTTGCAAAAAAAGTTTCGTATATAAGGCAGAAATCTACATCAACTGACACAACACACAGTAGACCAAACACAGAAGAACGCTGATGATGAAGGTTTAGTGGCCTTCGAAAACGGCTAGCTGTTCCGTTCAACTATGTGTTGTCAGAATATTTACAACTAACTTTGGTGTTAGTTGTTCATTAATAATTATCACATATAATTTGGCTTAAAAAGCGATACGAACTTAAGCTTGTTCAAATCATAAATATAGAAACAAACGAAGTTTGAAAAATAATAATTAAAACAAAATAAAATAATTTCTATTTTTTATGGCTATAAACCAAAAACAGTGTTGACAGTATAGCAAAATATGTTAAACAAATTATTGCCAAGAAATATTTTTTATTGCAAAATAAAAAGAAAGTTACACAATTTTAATGTTCTTTACAAAAGTAATTATATTTTTTCGACAATTTGCGAAAAATTGCAAAATTAAAAAAAAAACCATAATATTGATTAAGAATCGCTAAAACTGTAAGGAATGCAAAAAAATTCGCGAAAATTATGAAAATTCGCAAAAAAAATTACTAACAGTGAGATGATGACAAGGTTTAATAATGTTTTTAAATCTTCAAAACAGTTAGGAAGATAAAAGACACGAAAAAGCCGCTTTTATCGCGAACTTTGCAAAAATCGCGAAAATTTTCAAAATTCTAAAAAAGCCATACCTTAGATTGAAAACCCATAAAATTTTAAGGAATGCTAAAAATTCCGCAAAAATCGCGAAAATTATACGAAAATTTGCAAAAACGTATTAACAGCGGGATGATAACAAAGTATAATATTGTTTAAAAATCGGCAAAACTCTTAGGAATCTAAGCACCTGCAAAAAATCGAATTTATCACGAAGTTTGCAAAAAATCGCGAAAATTTGCAAAATCGGAAATAAGCGGTAAAATTGATTAGAAATCGCGAAAGCCATTAAAAATATAAAAAATTTGGAAAAAACGTAAAGATGCGAAAAAATCGCAAGTTAGCGAAAGATTGCTAAATGTATTGAAGAAATTACTATTCCTATAAATAGTAAAATTCGCAAAACAATATAAAGAATAAACTGACTTATTTTTATATATTTGAACAAACTATTTTATTTTAGTAAATGTGAAATATTTGAAAGCGGCACCACTGAAACATATATTTATGGTGCTGCTGCTGTCTTCAAAATGATTAAGTGGCTGGCTAGCAGGCATCATTTGTTGCCAGCGGCACTTGTAGTCGTGTAGCCATGTAGCCTGTTGTTCTCAGTTCTCAGTAATGCGTGTGTACACATATACCTAATTTACATTACGCATTTTTTTCATGAAATTAGTTGCATGAAAAATTTTTATTTGTCAATAGGAGACCTGGAGGAACAACTTATATCAAAAAAATTGTCAAAAATGTATCACAGATTCATTCTACACCCTTTTTTATATAAAATTCTCTATTATAGCGCTGCAATAAGCAAATAGAAAAACCAAAAACTTTAATTACTCGCGATAATGGGTAGTGGTAATCAAATAATTATTTGGTTGATACAAACATTAGAAAAATCTATATATAGGTTCAGTAGTTTTGACTTAACTACCATACCGTGTTTTGCACGCATTTTGTGGCAGGTAAGTCAAAATGGCGCTCTTAATTAAATTTTTTAACTGCCAAAAATTGATCAAAATGAATCTGATTCATTTACCTGCCACAGAAGTAGCGATTCACACAACATCCTAGGAACTCACATGCATTAAACACATTCACCACAGCAAGCTACTGACTACAAAATGTCAAGGATAGAATACCCATGTTTATATGAGTGTGATTCTTTTGACGACAGCAAGGCAACAGGGCGGCAGGTTCTTGTCTATGCTGATTTTGTCGTTGTAGTCCAATTAAACTAATTTCTATTTTGTTGGCTACAATGGGAAAATTCAGTATTGCCAGTATAATACAAAATGTTGAATGAATGATTTTGTAAAATTATTTCATATTATTTAACAGAAACAATATCCAATATTTTTATATATCCAATATCTTTTTGTTTTGATTCCTTTTTTTAATCTTTTTACTTTTTTACACTAATATTATTTGATAATTTTATCTTTTTTAACTAGTTTATTCAAATAATAGAAAAATTTTATAATCTATATACTATGTACATAAGAGTGACCGCAAAAAATCCATATCGGAATTTTGTTCGTCTGGACCTCACAAAACGATTCCCCTTTCCAGATATTTAGATGGCCGAAATTTGAGATCGATTAAACAACGTTATCCTATGCCGTTCGTCGCTGAAAGTTTGAAAAAATTAAAATTTTTGGCAAAAAAGCTGACATACGGAGCCATAACTCCAGAACGGTAAATAATAGAAACACGATTAATATCTCAAAAGAAAGCTAATCAGAAATAATTTTTAGTCAGGCTTGAGTTCAGTAATTTCAATTCTTTTTATTGAATGAAATTTTTTATTAATTAATGTGAGTTTCAAAAGAATAGAAGAAAAATTAAATTAGACTTTTAGCTGGGGGAAATACCGATATTTTTCTGTGCAGCAACGCACTTCATCAGCACCTTAGTCTATCTACTTGGGTAGAGATTGTTATTAGCATCAGCTATTTAACGTAAATTCTAATGAAACGGAATGTGAGAAATGATTGTTGTGTACAATTATTGATTTACCTTTGGTAAATACATATGTAAGTATCACTATTTATTTCCCCTGTTTTTCCATTTTTTCATTTCTCTATTTAGGTTAGCACGAAGTTATATTACTCTACCTACGTATGTTTAACTATTCTTGCTTATCTTTTTACGATCATCACATTAATTATTTTTACTTATTCGATGTACCGTCGGTACATGCACATAAGTATTATAGTAGTGGATATTATGTTACTTTTGTTGTTGCATTCTCCCGTTTATTTGGTTTTCGAACATTAGTGATTGCCAAGTGAACATATTTTTGTCACGTGCCCATGATGAATTGAGACATTTTTAGATTTTTAATTGAACTACATATAGTGAATTTTTAATCAGAAATAATTTTTAGTCAGGTTTGAGTTCAGTAATTTCAATTCTTTTTATTGAATGAAATTTTTTTATTAATTAATGTGAGTTTCTAAAGAAGAGAAGAAAAATTAAATTAGACTTTTAAGCTGGGGGAAATACCGATATTTTTCTGTGCAGCAACGCACTTCATCAGCACCCTAGTCTATCTACTTGGGTAGAGATTGTTATTAACATCAGCTATTTAACGTAAATTCTAATGAAACGGAATGTTCATTAGAAATTCTAATGTTGTTCTTCAAAATTTAGATTATATACATAATTGTTGTTATATAAAGTCAAACCGTGTTAAAATAGCTTTTAGCCCAAAAAAAACTTGACCTGGTACCACTAGGAGCATACTTCGTATAAGATAAATTTTCCTTTTTTTCTATATTTTTGAGTTCAAAGTAGAAATATAACTGTTATAGTTTTACTTTAAGATTTTTGAAAACATTTTATTGAAATTAAAGTTTGTAATCAGCCTGTGGTTGATAAGAGAAATTTTTTCAACAAAGTTGATAAATCGGTATTACGAAATGTTTGCGGTTGAAAAGATGTATCAACCATAATTTATCAACAATCAACTACCAAATCACTATTGTGAATAGCTATCAACGGAAATTTATTCTCTTTTTTTCAACTACAAAATATATCGAACTTATTTTGAAAATAAAATTTGTCTAGTAATTTTTATTTTTGTCATTTGATAGCTGTTATATTTTTTTCCTTCCAATGCATATTCACAATAGCGAACAACTTTTTCAACCAGTTGATGGTTGCTGTTCATAATAAACCTGAATATATTTTGTTTTATTTTTCATATTTCATATTTATACTTATATTCAATTGATGTAATACATATGGACTCAAGGTCAATCAAAAATATATTACAAGTTTAATTATACTATGAGAATAATTAATTAACAGTCAATAAAATAATAATAACCACTAAGAATTGTTAAGTGGTGAGTATCAATATACTATACCATTTTGCACATGCAACGATGCAAGACCATTTGCATAAGATTGTGAATTGGGCTCATGTGTTTTGTGCATGTGTGTGTTTTTTTAAGGCATTTACATGAACATAATGTGGTCGTATTAAAAAGAATTTTTGTTATTTTTCACAAATGTACAGCAGCATTTGTCTAGCATCGTTGCATGTGCAAAATGGTATAGTATTTTAAAACTCACCACTTAACAATTCTTAGTGGTGAGTATCAACATGCTATACTATTTTGCACATGCAACGATGCAAGACCATTTGCACAAGATTGTGAATTGGGCTAATGTGTTTTTTTTGCTATTTTATTTTTTTTTTTGCAAATTGAAAAATCAACTTTCTTATTTATATTGAACAGCTGTTCTTAGGAATGCTTTCCATATTATGTGCGTTCGAGAACTCAAAAATTTGTAAAAATTTTTACTATTTTTTACTGGATTGCGTTCGAGTACACAAAATCCAGTAAATGAGAGGGCGAATTGAGAGAGAAAAATGACAGTTCATTTACTGAGTAAATGCAAGTTTTACTGGACAAATTTTTGCCAGTAAAATCCAGTAAAACGAAACCATATGTTTTTAAATATAAACAAACAAAAACAAAGGGAAACAAAAATTTATAATTCTTGATGAACTTTTTAAAATAACAAAAAACAAATGTATTAAGTTATAAGCATTAATTCGGTTATGTATTCCACGTGATATTAAAACATGCGGAATTTCCATAAAATGTTTGGAAATATGTATGTATGCATGTATGTATTTATAATAACAATGATATTGCATTTCCGAACGATTAAATTTCACACGGAATTCAAAACATAGCCGATTGTTTTTAAACGTGAATAAAGTTTATAATTATATTGAAATTTTCGCTTATACATATCGTCGGGTCGACGGTTCCTGGTTTGCCGTATGGAACATTTAAAAAAAAATTTACTTTGTGTACTTTTTTAAAATTCTTTCCCAGTTTTTCATTGTCTTGAATATATCATCCTAATAACTTCTCACGTTCAGGGTAAAAAGCTCAGAAGCTTTAACGACCTGACCGGCGATGTCGACAGGAAAGTTTCTATCGCTTAGTTATATTTAAAACAAAATCAAAATAAGAAAGTATATTTTTGTTTTCAACATAAGTAAGCTATAGAATGTTTCTTGTCGACATCGTGGACCAGCCAAATAAAAACATATGTCCATATATATTACTTTTATTATTAAACAAAATATTCTATGATGTATTCCATATGTATAATTTTTTTTAGCGCCAAAATTGGTAATCAGCTGTTGTATATATTTTACTGGATTTTAAAATTTTTCCGTTCTCGTACTTTTAGATTTTTTATTATTATTAAGACGTTTTTTTATTTATTGTATCTTCAATTATGAACTAACAAAAAGTATTCAAATCTTAATCTAAAGTATAATTATTAGGCCCAACCAGTGTCGGACATAAAATAAGTGATAGTTATTAATAATCATAAGTAGTGATAAGCATAAAAAAAATATTTTTAAGCAGCTGCATCTTGAGTGTTGTTTATTAGAGCCCTTGTATCTCTCTTTTTTGAGCGGATGTGTCCAGTAAAGTTCAATATATTACGAGCAAGCGGATTAGGATGTGACTCGAGTTTTGTTAGGTATTTGCTTGCGTATTTTGCAATTTCTTCAGTAACTAGTGTCAAATTTAAATCACGATGTATATTTGAATTTTCGATGGACCATGGAGCCGAAGTTATCAAGCGTAAAATTTCGTTTTGCCTTCGTTGGATTTTCTCAACATTTGAAGCTGAAACAGTGCCCCATAGCTGAATTCTGTAGCACCATATTTGCTTTAAAAGTGACTTGTATATTAAAAGTTTGCAGTCTAGGCTGAATTCCTTTCAATCAGCCAATGTACCTGAGTTAATTTAAGTTTCATTTGAGATAGCTTAGAATCAATGTGGAGTCTCCATGTAAGTCGTCGATCAAGGTGTATACCAAGATATTTCACATGTGAATGTTGAGGAACAACTTTATTATTAATCCGAATGGGGGAACAAGTAGCTCTTCGTAAGGTAAATGTTACTTGAACACACTTTTGTTCATTTACCTTAATTCTCCATAAGTTTAACCATAGCTCCATCTGGCTAATGTGTTCCTGGAGTTTGCGGGATGCCTCATCAGGGTTTTCGTGCATACTAAGGCAGGCTGTATCGTCGGCAAATGTGGAAGTATGGATACTACTGCTCACAGGCATATCACAAGTATAAATCAAATATAAAACTGGTCCCAGTATACTCCCCTGTGGCACACCGGATGAAATAGCTTCATGCCTACTCGTAAAGTCTCCTTCCACAACAGTGAACTTACGGGAAATAATGTAACTTTCCAAAAGATTTAAAATGTTTATTGGTAAGTAAATCTTCATGTTTAAAATTAGGCCTTCATGCCACACTTTATCAAATGCCTGGGAAATGTCTATAAACAGCGCAGAACAATACTTTTTTTCTTAAAAAGTTCTTCTTATAAATTGAACCAATCTATGAGTTTATTCAATGGTGATATGCTGACTTATAAAACCAAATTGATGGTCTGGTATGCACCCACTACCAATTAGAATTGGGGACAATTTTGTTTTGAGCAGTTTTTCGAAAAGCTTTGACATTGTTGAAAGTAGACTTATTGGCCTATAAGACTCAGCCTTGGTTAGATCTTTGCCCGGCTTTGGAATCATTTTAACCTTGGCAAGCTTCCAGCTGTGTGGATAATACTCCAGTCGTAAAATGGCATTAAAGATGAATAACAGGATTCTCACTGCAATACGAGGCAACTTCATCAGCATCTGGTTACTAATTCCATCAATACCCGGAGCTTTTTTCGGGTTGAGTTCGGCAATTAATTTTTGCAAATCGCGCGTCTTAAACTTAATGTGTTGAGGGGGTAGAGCGATTACACTCGGCAAATCAGCAACACCAGTACATACGTTTGGCGTAAAAACGGATTTTAAGTGCTCAGCAAATATGTTATATTTTTCAGTATCGCTTCTTACCCAACCTCTGGTAGATGTGCGTAGAGGTGGCTTATACTCAACGGGTGTTTAAAGCTTTCTAGCAGCGCGCCACAAGGAGTAATTAGATGCTGGTGTGACATCAAGACCTTCCAGATAATTTTTAAGAGATGCAGTTTTTTCAGATGCAAGCAACTCTTGGAGTCATTTAGTGCAGTCTTTAAATCTGATTTTATTTAGGGGTGATGTGTGCTGTTGCCATTCCCTTCTAGCTCTTCTTTTTTCCCGTACGAGACATTCAATGTCTGAAGAATAAATTCTATTAAAACCAGTCTGCGGATGGGAGGTAGTGGCATGTTCAGCAGCCTGTTTAATATTTTTGTTAAGATTGGCAATGCTAGATTCAATATCATTGGGTATTCTTAGCGTAATATTTTCCGTGCAATGACTACTGAGATATTTTTTGAACCCCAGGCAATTAACACGATTGCTCATCTTCACATATGGGCCAGGTAAGTTGCTTCTTAATGGGCTACAAATTTTAATGATCGTTGGCGAGTGATCGGACGAGAGATCAAGAGAAGCTTGGACCTGAATTAAATCCCTAGAGATATTTTTTATGACGCCAAAATCTATAACATCCGGAATTTTTTGTATGTCAGTAGGCCAATAAGTGCCCACTCGTAATGACATCCAAGCCCATTTTTGAAATTGTGTTGAACAATGCTCGACCTCTGGGTGTAATAAGACGCGAACCCCAAAACGAATTTTTTGCATTGTAGTCGCCAGCTGCTACAAAACGAGGTCCAAGAGTTTTGTCGAAATTTTCGTATTGATCTTCAGTGATTGAAAATCTGGGAGGGGAGTAAATTGATGATATCACGAAGTTTGTACCAAAACTTTCAATGCCAATATTTGTTGCTTGTAGGTGTTGTTCACAAATGTTTTTAAGAATATAGTGCTTCAGTCTTGACTTTATTAGAATCGCTGATCCACCGCATGCTCTTTCTCTAGGTTCCTTTGAATCATATAAGGTGTAGCCATAAATTTTAAAAATGCTTCTCGAAGTCAAATGAGTCTCAGAGACTAACATTACATCAATATTTTTTTCCGTGAGGAAGTGCTCAAGTTCATTTTTATTTTGGCGAATGCCGTTTGCGTTCCAGAAACATATTTGTAACGTATTCATTGCTTGTTAATTAATGCCTGAAGCAGTGTATTCTGCATTTGAAGCATTTCCTGCATCATGCTAGTCATATTTGTTGTAAAATTGTTTATAGTTTGCACCAAATTATCAATTGTAGCTACAAGGCGATTGAAATTAAAGCTTGAATTTGTATTTGTTGAATTATTTGCCGGTGAAACATTTTCTGTGGGAATATAACTAGCCCTAGCAGCATCTGCATACGATACACGCGAAGTAATTGGTTGGCTCATTTGCGCAGAAAAGGCGGAGGAAGCGTTTGCTGTTTGAACTGCAACTAATTTAGGTTTTTGCACCATAGCCTGTTTGATGAAAGAGTACACAGGACAACCTCTATAGCGGTGTGGTTACCTCCACAATTACTGCATTTTTTTCTGCTTGATCTTTTGGCTTAGTGCAGCTAGCAGTACCATGCAATTCACCGCAGATAACACAAACTGTAGGTAATTTACAGTAAGTTTTTGTGTGACCATATTCTTGACAATTATGGCACTGTACGGGACCTGATCGCTTATGTGGCTCTTCAACAGTGATTTTTCGATATAAGAGGCATATTAGGTTATAAATTGGATGTGTCGCGTTTTTGATGTGTAAACATCTACACTCTAGAGGGTAAAAATCTTTTGACTTTGATTTCTTTGCTTTTCTTTCATAGCATTGTCAAATCGGTGTGAGCTATGTATGAGTGTATTAGTGTTTGAAAGAAGCAATACCAAGCAGAGAAACAAGTCGACCGGCTCGAAGCCGACGGTGCGCCGCCGCCAGTTATTTTTCTGTATATTTCCGTACACCAAAGGTGAAAATGAACCGTAAGAGCAACGGACTTGAAATTTGGACACAATGTGTAGACATTTGGCCACTACAACAAAAAATACATGAGAGTTAAAAACTAAAGGCTGTTCCAAAACGAGCAACGAAAAATGTTAAAATCCCATGTAATATACATACAATTGTATGTACATACATATATACACTTGAAATTTTGTGTATTTTTATACAGACTACAACAATTAACACTAAATTTAAAAAAATTTAAATCAATGGGTGTTCGTCAGTGATGCCAACTTTTTTGGCTTTAAAAGCACATCAGAATTTTAAAAAAGCACTAAAAAGCGTAATTTTGAAATCTACAAAGCGTAAAAAGCACTAACGTGAAAAACGAGTGAGATTACAAAATGTTTTCTAAGCTATTCTCTATTTCGGCAATATTATCAACATTTTTAATGAAATATATCAGACGAAAAAGGTATGCTTTACCCTAAACAAATCAATACACCAAGTTTTTATCAAAGTAATTTTAAGAAATACGCAAATTTCTTAAAAGCACTACTTAGTGCTTTTCCTTAGTTTGGTACTAACGCTCAAAATTTGGCGTTTTGAGTCTTCAAAAAGTACTAAATATAGTGCCAAAAGCACCAAGTTGGCATCGCTGGTGTTCGTTGCATCAGTTAATGCAATTTTGACAACTTTCAGTATCTGGAAAACCGTAAGAGCAAAACTCTTGAAATTTTCAAAAACGGTAAAACTAAAAAATCAAAAAAATATAAAATCGCCAATTATAAAAAAATCGCCAAAACGAAAAAAAGCACCAAATAAAAAAATCTCTAGGACTAAAATAAATCGCGAAAAACCGGAAAAATCGCCAAAATGAAAAAAATCCTTAAACAAAAAAAAAATCGCCAATATGAAAAAATCGCCAAAAAGGAAAAAATCGCCTAAATAAAAATCCACAAAAACAGAAAAAAATTGCTAAAATAAAAAAAATCCCAAAAAACAGAAAAAAATCGCCAAACTGAAAAAATCGCCAAAATGAAAAAAAACCAAAAAGAGAAAAAAAACCGCCAAAACGAGAAAAAAGCGATAAAACTGAAAAAAATCGTTTAAACTGAAAAAACTTAAAAAAGGAAGAAAGCTAAATCAAAAAAAAAATAAAATTATCAAAACCGAATGTGCGTGAGTCAAAGTCGCACTGTACTGAATTTATTTTAATTGCAATGCGTACACAACAACAAGAACAGCAGCAACTAAACGATGAACAACAGGAATTAAAAATTAAAAGTAAAGGCATTTACCATAGATGAGCACTGCAGTACCACTAAAGTTTCAGTAAAAACAATAAAAAATGTTTAACAAGTAAATTTTTACTGATTACTAAAATTTTTTTCTACAATTTTTATAAATTGCCTAAATGATTTGGTATATGACGAGGTGCATTGAATTTTCAGTAATCAGTAATGCCCGTATTCATAATGAAATTCTACCAAGTGGCTAAATGTTTTTCATACAAAAGTTTCAAAATTTGAATGAAAAAATTTTCCAACTTGCTACAATTTTATTATGATTACGGCCCTACGATTTTACTGGTACATTAGCAGTAAAAATTTACTGAATTTTTTTAGTAATCAGAAAGATTACTGCTTACTGCAAATTTGAATGCAGTACATATACATATACTGCATTGTGCCCATTTACTAACCAAATAAGTTTAATAAAACAAACAAAAACCAACAAATTCATATGTATTTACAATATTGAAAATGTTGATACTTTTAATTAATTAATTTAAAACAAGTGAGAGTGCTATATTCGCCTGTGCCGAATCTTATATACCCTTTACCAAATTGCGTTTATACATACATAAGCACATACATAAAGTAATTTGACCTAGTTACTTTAATGTGCAAAAAAAATTAATTTTCAAACCCTAGAATCATCAAATTAGATTTTTCTCATTCCTTTTATCAATATAGTAGTTCTTGAAAAAATATAGAAAGTGTGTTAAGTGATAAAAAAGGGAATTCCAAAAAAAAATGTTTTATTTAGTTACTTTAATATCTAGAAAAAAAGTTCAAAGTTTCCAACACTGGAGATGTAATTTTTATTTTTATAATTTTTAAACCAAACTTTTTATTCCAAAACGTAAAATATGTATAATTTATAAAGGAAAAGATAAAAATTAATTAGACTTAGTTACTTTAATATATCAAAAAAAGTGTAAGTTTCCCAACCCTGAAAGCATCCTTTTTGATTTTTCTGATTTCTTACACCAATCTCTTTTTTCTAAGAACATAAGATATGTTTAATTTGTAAATAAAAGGAAAAATTTGTTCTAGTAAGTTACTTTTGTATAAGAAAAAAAGTTAAGGCTTTCCAACCCTGGAAACGTCTTTTTAATTTTTTTAAACTTTTTTTTTTTATTTTAAATATTAATTTTATTCGTACTCAAGCAAAAAATAAGTTTATTTAATAAAAATAAACAAAAATTAATTTTCGGTAGGTAATTTTTTATATCAGAAAGAGTGTAGGTTTCCCAACCCTGGAATCCTCCTTTTTGATTTTTTTGATTTCTAATACCAATCTTTTTTTTAAGAATATAATATATGTTAATTTATAGTAAAAAAGGAAAAATTTGTTTAAGTATGTTACTTTTGTATAAAAAATAAGGTTTTCCAACCTTGGAAACGTCGTTTTAATTTTTTCAACTTTTTTTATTTTGAAATAATAAATTCATTCGTACTGAAGTGTAAAATAAATTTATTTTATAAAAAAAAATAAATATTAGTTTTCGGTAGCTAATTTTTTATATCACTAAAAGTGTGGGCTTACCAACCCTGAAATCATGGGTTTTGATTTTTCTGATTTCTTATACCAATCTCTTTCTTTTAAGAATATAAGATATCTTTAATTTATAGAGAAAACGAAAAATTTGCTTTAGTAACTTACTTTTGTATAAAAAAAGGTAAATGTGTCCAACCCTGGAATCGCGTTTTAAACTTTTTTAAATTGAAATACCATATTTATTCGTACTAAAGTATAAAATAAGTTTATTTATTTAAAAAAAAAATAAAATTACTTTTCGGTAGTTAATTTTTTATATCACAAAAAGAGTAAGTTTCCCAACCCTGGAATTATCCTTTTTAATTTTTCCGATTTCTTACACCAATCTCTTTCTTTTAAGTATATAAGATATCTCTAATTTATAGAGAAAAGGAAAAATTGGTTTTAGTAAGTTACTTGTGTATAAAAAAATTAAAGTTTTCCAACCCTAGGAACGTCTTTTTAATTTTTTTATTAAAATACCAATTTTCTTCGTACTGATGCATAAAAAAAGATTATTTAATAAAAATAAATAAAAATTAGTTTTCGGTAGTTAATTTTTTATATTAAAAAAAGTTAGTTTCCCAACCCTGGAATCATCCTTTTTGATTTTTCTGATTTCTTACACCAATCTTTTTCTTTTAAGAATGTAAGATATGTTTAATTTATAAAGAGAAGGAAAAATTTGTTTTAATAAGTTACTTTTATATAAGAAAAAAAAATAAAGGTTTCCAGCCCTGGAAACGTCTTTTTAAATTTTAAATTTTTTTTTTATTTGAAATACCAATTTTATTCGTGGTGAAGTATAAAATAAGTTTATTTAATAAAAATAAATAAAAAATTAGTTTACGGTAGTTAATTTTATATATCACAAAAATTTTAGGTTTTCCAACCCTGGAATCATCTTTTTTGATTTTCTAATTGCTTACATCAATCTCTGCACTTTAAGAACATAATATATATATACAGCCGTATTCATAAAAATTTTAAACCGCGTTTCAAATATTGTTTAAGCAAAATTCGCTAAAATTGTATTCATAATAGAATTTTAGCTTAAAAAACGGTTTTTAAACCTTGCGTAAATCAGCAAATTTTAAAATTGACTGCCTCCATGTTTAAACCAATTTTAAGGTGACGTTGTTGTAATTTTGCTTCGTTTTTGTTTACATTTTGAACTTTACCTGTATGTACATATGTGTGTATGTATGTATGTACTTATGTATGCATGTATGTATGCATATGCCAGTGTTATTTAGAAGAAAACAATGTAATTTTTTTTATAGAAACTATTGCCGAAATAACAAATATACTCCAAAGAATATTTAAAAGAAAAGGAGCGATCCAGTTTCCATTCCCAGTCATTGTTTTCTCATTTTATGTGTTAACAAAAATAGTATAATTGTAGAAAATTAACTAGTGATGTATAAACACTCAAAACAAACAAAATAAAGCTCGTTATTCTAGTGCTTCTTTATCTGCAATAAAATAAATAATATAAAAAGCACTTTTAACAAAGATTTGTTGTGAACTTTTTTTATTATTTTATTAAATACAAGTTGCAACATATCTTTTATTTTATAGAAACAATATTTCTCTGAAAACCGACAAATAAACAAAATAGCCACGAGTACTTTGTGAGTTAACAATCGTTGTTTTGCAGAACTAATATGCAAGTGACAAATAAAGAATACAGTGTTGCCACGATATTGTAAAAAAATTTAGTTAATTGATTTTTAGTTAAAAAACTGATTATGAATACCAATATTTAAAAAACGTTATTTAGCCTTAAAACGTTTTTTAACTAATATGAATTTTAAACCTCAATCAACTTTTTTTTATGAATACGGCTGATAATTTGTACAAAAAAGGAAAAATTTGTTTTAGTAAGTTACTTTTGTATAAGAAAAAAAATTAAAGTTTTCCAACCCTGGAAACGTCCTTTTAATTTTTTTGATTTTTTTTAATTTTTTTTAAAGTGAAATACCAATTTTATTCATTTTGAAGTATAAAATAAGTTTATTTAATAAAATAATAATAAAAACTACTTTTCAGTAGTTATTTTGTATGGCAAAATGAAGCTTAAGTTTCCCAGCTCTGATACCGTGTGCTCGATTTTGCTGATTTTCAATACCAATCTTATTTCGACCATTTCTGACCCACCAGTCCAAGAACGAAGTCTTTAGCTTTTCTGGGAGCTTCGGAAAACCGATTTCACGTACAGACAGACGGACAGACGGACATTGCTTATTCGTCTTCCTTATGCATAAGGATCCAGAATATATATAATTTATGGCTCGCTTATTAATATTCTGGAAATTACAAACGGAATGACAAACCTATATATACCCTTTTACCATTTTTTGGTAAAGGGTATAAAAAAAATTAAAAAAATTAAAAGGACGTTTCCAGGGTTGGAAAACTTTGATTTTTTTTCTTATACAAATGTAACTTACTAAAACAAATTTTTCCTTTTTTCTACAAATTATACATATATATGTTCTTAAAGTGCAGAGATTGATGTAAGAAATCAGAAAATCAAAATAATAAAATAAGATTATTTTATACTTCAGTAAACTTGGTATTTCAAATTAAAAATTAAACTTCAAAAAATTAAAAAGATGTTTCCAGGGTTGGAAAACTTTAACTTTTTTTATACAAAAGTAAATTATTATATAAGATTATTTTATACTTCAGTATGAATAAAATTGGTATTTCAAATTAAAAATTCAACTTCAAAAAATTAAAAAGATGTTTCCAGGGTTGGAAAACTTTAACTTTTTTTATACAAAAGTAACTTAATAAAGCAAATTTTTCTTTTTCTCTATAAATTAGAGATATCTTATATACTTAAAAGAAAGAGATTGGTGTAAGAAATCGGAAAAATTAAAAAGGATAATTCCAGGGTTGGGAAACTTACTCTTTTTGTGATATAAGAAATTAACTACCGAAAAGTAATTTTAATTTTTTTTTAAATAAATATACTTATTTTATACTATAGTACGAATAAATATGGTATTTCAATTTAAAAAAGTTTAAAACACGATTCCAGGGTTGGACACATTTACCTTTTTTTATACAAAAGTAAGTTACTAAAGCAAATTTTTCGTTTTCTCTATAAATTAAAAATATCTTATATTCTTAAAAGAAAGAGATTGGTATAAGAAATCAGAAAAATCAAAAACCATGATTTCAGGGTTGGTAAACCCACACTTTTAGTGATATAAAAAATTAGCTACCGAAAACTAATATTTATTTTTTTTTTATAAAATAAATTTATTTTACACTTCAGTACGAATGAATTTGGTATTTCAAAATAAAAAAAGTTTAAAAAATTAAAACGACGTTTCCAAGGTTGGAAAACCTTATTTTTTATACAAAAGTAACATACTTAAACAAATTTTTCATTTTTTACTATAAATTAACATATATTATATTCTTAAAAAAAAGATTGGTATTAGAAATAAAAAAAAATAAAAAAGGAGGATTCCAGGGTTGGGAAACCTACACTCTTTGTGATATAAAAAACTAACTACCGAAAATTAATTTTTGTTTATTTTTATTAAATAAACTTATTTTTTGCTTGAGTACGAATAAAATTAATATTTAAAATAAAAAAAAAAGTTTAAAAAAATAAAAAGACGTTTCCAGGGTTGGAAAGCCTTAACTTTTTTTCTTATACAAAAGTAACTTACTAGAACAAATTTTTCCTTTTATTTACAAATTAAACATATCTTATGTTCTTAGAAAAAAGAGATTGGTGTAAGAAATCAGAAAAATCAAAAAGGATGCTTTCAGGGTTGGGAAACTTACTCTTTTTGTGATATATTAAAGTAACTAAGTCTAATTAATTTTTATCTTTTCCTTTATAAATTATACATATTTTACGTTTTGTAATAAAAAGTTTGGTTTGAAAAATTATAAAAATAAAAATCACATCTCCAGAGTTGGAAACTTTGAACTTTTTTTCTAGACATTAAAGTAACTAAATAAAACATTTTTTTTGGAATTCCCTTTTCTTATCACTTAACACACTTTCTATATATTTTTAAGAACTACTATATTGATAAAAGGAATGAGAAAAATCTAATTTGATTATTCTAGGGTTTGAAAATTACTTTTTTTTTGCACATAAAAGTAACTAGGTCAAATTACTTTATGTATGTGCTTATGTATGTATCTCTATACTACATAAACGCACTTTGGTAAAGGGTATATAAGATTCGGCATATGCGAATAAAGCACTCTCACTTGTTTTAACTGTGTTTGATCAAATTACCCTATCGTTTCTAAGGGCCATGATACACTATCATACAAAGTCGTGCGATCTACGAAAAAGTACAACGCGGGTATGATGGATTTTACGAAAATTTTCAAAAGACAATAACAATTCATCACACCAGGGTTGTATAATTTCGTAGATCACACGACTTTGTATGATAGTGTGTCACGGCCTTAAGGTATGCATTGTTTTGATTTGGAAAATAATACTTTATGTAATTAATGCATACTTTTCCAGCTGGGTGAAGGCACAGTGCTTTTTGCTCTGAAAAAGTTGACATCACTGTTCGTGTGGCATCTTTTTATTTATATTCACACATATCATAAGTAGTAGGGAACTGGGCATTCTGGATCAATTAAAATTGTTAAATTGTTGGTGAAATTGTTAAATTTGGGTAATTAAAATTTGAAAATTGTTAAATTCTTGGAAATTTGTGAAATTTGATACCTACGAGGGTGGTTCAATAAGTCCGTCTTACTTTTTGTTTACATAAGGAGTTTTTTGTTTACATTAACCCTTGTGGGAACGGGTGATTTTTTTTTGGGTTACATTAATTGTGATAACGGGTGATTTTTCTTGAGGTTTCTTATGAGTATATATGCCGACGGGAAAATCATGAAAATGATTTTTTCTAATACCAATGGTGAAATAGTGATTATTAATTTTTCCTAATGTCTACGGCAAAACATGTTTATTAATTTTTCCTAATGCCGACGGCAAAACATGAATATAATTTTTTTCAAATGCCGACGGCAATACATGATTATTTTTTTTCCTAATGCCGACGGCAATACATACTTATTTTTCCTAATGCCTACGGCAATACATAATTATTTTCAAATGCCGACGGCAATACATGATAATTTTTCCTAATGCCGACGGCAAAACATGATTATTATTTTTTTCAAATGCCGACGGCAAAACATGATTATTATTTTCTAATGCTCCCAGTGTTGCCATACTGTAGAAATTTGTTATCGTAATACTATATCAGTAATATCAGAGAAAGAAGGTTTTATGACTACTAGGTCATATGGTTTCATATGAATCATGGGAATGTGCTTGTGTGATTTCCTCACGCTAATAAATTCTTATAAAATAAAATAATTAAATAAATGAATAAAATAATTACATAAATTATTTTATTTATTTATAAAACGTTCTCATGTATGTGAACACCCCTAATGCTTGTGTGTGGGGGGTCCAGCTTGTTTGTCGCTGGTAAGCTTATATTCTGTTTATTTGTTTAAGAAATATATTTGTATGTAGGTATGTATGTGTGTATGATGCATGCATGCATGTATGTATGTATGTATGTATGTATGTGTGTATGATGTTTGTATGTATGTATGTATGTATGTGCGATCGAAAGAACTTGTGCGTGGAATATTTTGTGGCTGTGTAGAATACATTTATATTTTGCAACGTAATCATTTTCTTTGGCTGCGATTATTTTAAACCAGCAAGTTTCAACTAACTACAGTCATCAGCAGAGAAACAAAAAGTAAAAATTTGCAAGTTAGCAAAAATGCTAACTTCTCCTCCTCCTTCCCACTTCCTTCTCTTTCCTTTATGTAGTTTGTTTTTGAAATAAGAAAACACTTGTAGATTTTTTATTTTTCTATACATTTATTGTTTAAAGTTTTTTAAAATTTTATAATAATACATACATTAATATTTTAAAGAGTGTAAAAATTCATTTAAAGCAAGATATTTCTTTTGTTAGTAAAATAGCATTTTTTAATGCGCAAACACCAAGTTTATGATAATTACAATAAAAATATTCTGGATACTTAATCTCCATTTGTTTAAAGTTGATACAGCCTATATCCTCAACGTTAAAAATTTTTCGGCATAAAATTTTTTCCAACCATCGTCTTTTCTCTTCACCTTTTACATAAATTTTAGAACATCTTGCGTTGGCTTTTAAAAAATTGCAAACGCTTTCAAAAGAAACTGATCCAGCAGTCCAGCTGAGGTGATGATAGTTTTTCGTTAGCCACTTTGCTTCTCTTTGCTTTTTTATTGATAAGCATTTAAAATCAAATGGTGGTTTTATAATGAAATTGTTATATTCATAATTGTTGAAAACAATCGCTACTTCCTTTGCGATGAAATCATTTGAATTACTTTTGAAACCTTGTACGTCTATAAAAATTGTGTTATTTTCCATATTACTCAATTTATAAGACTTTTCGAACTTGTCCTTTGATGGGTATATATTCTATTATGCGATCATGAATAAGAATGCAGTAAGCTGATGTCTTTGCTGCAATATTAGTTGCTGTTTCAAATGCTATTTTTATATCAATCGGTCCATTATTGAGTGATTCATTCTGATGACTGACATCTACTACAATAATAGGAGCTTTTGTCTTAAACTCTGATGCAGATAGAAGCGGTTGAGATTCCCTCATATAGTAACTTTGTTGGAATCTTAGATACATATCATATAGAATTGCATATCGTTCATTTTTGAACTTTATGTTAAGATCATCATATGGATATGAGACTTAATTTAAATGTACTTTTAAATTAGTCAAATCACAATGAACAAACTTATTTTCTTGTTGAAAAGCAATCAATACAAAACGGGGGCGTTCTCTATTTGCAGCCAGTTTAACATTCCAAATATGGCTAGTACCTGTGTTTAATTGTGGATTAACATGACAATCCCAACTGCGAAATGCCATAGGTATAGAAGCACCATTGTTAATAATTTTTATCATATTCAATTTGCTAAAGTCGGATAATTGTACATGTGGGATTCTCCATGAGATGAGTGAAATTGTAAGTTTAGCTTTTTCAGTAGAAACACTCGAGCGTACAAGATCTTCATCATTCTTATTGCGCAAGAGTATCAATTCATGTTTTCCATTTAGTATAACTTTGTTGTAGTCTTCGGCGAATCCTAGAAGCATTTTTAGAGGTACATAAAAATTGAAAAATCCATTTTCAAGAGTGACATCGTCAATTTTGTTCCATCCAGCATTTTGCATCACATTGCTTTCTGTTGGTGACAGAGAAACCAAATTTTTTATAGTGCTTGTGGCTCCTAAATATCTTGTATGGTCAATTTCAATTCCATTGAGCTCATAGCGAATTTCATCAAATAGATATGCCACAAAGTTGTTTTTTAATAAAAAGTTCTCCGAAGAAGAAGAAGAAGATTTGGCCTTATTATCATCGACAACAAATCCCTCTACATAAATGTAGCTCTCACTGGGTAGCACATACAAATCTTGATTTTGTATTGAAATTCTAATTTCATCATTATTGTTGTAAGATTGTAAGTATGGTACATATGTATGATAGTCCTTTTTGATTATATTCTCATCAGACAAGGGTTTATCTAAGACATCTATTATTGAACTCATTTTGTCTTCAATTTAAAATTCAAGGACTTTAGAAAATTTTTATTTGATGTTGTTAGAGCTTTTTGTTGAGCTGGTCGCTTTAATGTTGTTGTTGTTGTTTTCAATGTATTTGTGTTGTATATTAGCATTATTTAGTTGGCCTTAAATGTATTCGTATTGTAATTTCCTCTCCTCGGAAATTAATTAAATCACCGTGTTGATCCAGTACGCGCAGCGCTAGTGAACTTATCTCTCTGGTGTTTACAGGTAAATAGATAAGATTTCTTGGAACCTCATCTATTTTATAGCCTGGAGGCACATTAATCGGAAATTCATGAAGTGTATGCGATTTCGAGTTATTCATATATGTGTTCATAGCGATACTACTTTCAATTCGCAAGAGATTCACTTTAAAAATATTAACTGGAAGATCTGAATAATAATATTTGTTTGGTGTTAGGATTTTGCTATTGAATCCTAAAAGTTTTCCAATTGTATTGTCTTTATTAAAATATACAAGATCCTTCGAACTATTAACTTTAACTTGCATTGTATTGTTATTGGCTTCAATAAAAATCTTATTTGCTGGGCAGAGTCGTTTGTATTCCTCTTCTATAAAATCAACTATATTATTTAATTCGTAAGATCCAATCGGTATTTCAATTATATGTTCCCCTATATGAAACATATTGTTGTAGGTGTCTACATTTGGAATACTGTTGTATGAATGAAAATCAGTTAGAGCACACTCATATGCACCATGTAATTCAATAGAAGGAAAGTAACTAGCAGATAGTTCTGATGACTTAGAGCTCAGAGTAAGTGTTATTGACATTATAACAGTCTGATTACAATTAAATGTTTAGTACACAGTATGGTTTATGAGTATGATTTACATATTTTATTTAAAACTTTTTCTCATTTTAAAATTAACATTAGTTTCTTAATATTAATGCTATTGTTGTTGTTGCAATTGATGTTGTTGTTGTTTCTAATTTAGTTTTTCTTCCAACTATAATATTTCATCTTTACTTATCCAAGAATTGTGTTGATTAGAAAATCCCAGCCATTTAACATATACCTCCTTCCCTTTAATTTTAAGAACCTTTTCAACTAGATATGTATTTGGAAATCTAGTTTTTGAAAGTTCCTCAGTATAGAAGCCACCTTTAATAGGATTGCCAAGATAGTCTTCTAATATGTATGTTGCAGGATTTGTATTTTGAACTCTTGTAATTGTGAAAATTTCTGTAGTCCAATTTGGAGTATAACCTTTTTCAAATGTGTGCTTATATTTGCTTATGCGAACATGATCTCCCACATTAAATTTTGACATTTTATACATTTTCAAATGACTGTATACTGTATTTAGCAGCTTTTCCTCATTTGTTGAGTTGACTTTAATAGGAGCCATTTTAATGGTACGATGAACTTTTCTATTGTATGCATTGAGTAAATCTTTGTATATATCAATCCACTTATATGAACCATTATAACTAAATTCTTTCCACATCATTCCTTTCAATGTTCTATTAAATCGTTCTACTATTGATGCTTTCATAATGCTATATGTTGAGTAGTGATTAATGTTGTATTTATGCATTAATTTTCCAAAGTGTTTGTTGAAAAATTCTTTGCCATCATCTGTTTGTAAGTTTTTTGGTACTCGTCCCAATTCAAAAATATCTTCCATTGCCTTGGTTGTTTCGAGTGCTGTTTTTGTTTTTAGCGGTACTGCCCATGCAAATTTTGAGAATGTGTCAATTACAGTCAACAAAAATCGATAATTTCTATTTTCTTTAGAATAGTTCCCCATTTCAACTAAATCAGCTTGCCAAAGATCATCTATTCCTTTCATTACAACTCTGCGACGCACAAATTGTTTTCGTGCTTGCTTATGGAGTTCATTTACTAAATTTCTTTTTGAAGACATTAAGTTGTTTTTAAAGATTTTTTGCAGAGTGTTGTGATCTGCTTGACGCACTTTCAGCTATTGATACAAACATATAATTTTCTAATCTATAAATTTTCTCATTAAGCTGTTCAATTTGTTCTTCAAAGGATGTTTTAATATCTAGAATATCTTTTTCAATTTTATAATTTTCTTCTATATATAATTTTATTTCGCGTTGTAGTTCCTCAATTTGCATTTGAATATCTTCTCGTATTATAGTATTATCCCCCTTAAAGTATGTTAATAATTTCTCTTCTAATTTTTCGATTTGAGTTTGCAAAAACAATTTATTGATAACATCGTTTTCCTCCAGAGCTTTTGCAACATTTTTGATCCTTTTGTTTTGGACATCAATGTTGTTGTTCGTATCCACAAAGAACCCCAGCAGTTTAGGTGCATTTTTCAAAGAAATTGTGCTGCTAGTATCGTTTAAATAGTGTCCAAATTTATCAACAGACATACTCTATTTAGTTTATTAAAGTTAGTGTATTATATTCGCTTCACGTAGTTCTTCAATAATTGATACAATTTCGTTATTGTGATTAGTATGACCTGCACCTTGTGATGCGAGCAGTAGTCGAAGTCTATCTACTATCATTCCCTCACCTAAATAGCTACCTTTGGGCTTAGACCCTGTTGATTCAGGTAAATTCTTCTGGTTTTTCTCATCAATAAATTTCTTAATAATATATTTATATTTATATCCTCTAGTACCCTTAATTTGACCATCAGGTTTAAAGTCTCTTCTATATGCATTAGTAGTAATTAAAATCTTTTTATAGATTTCAAGTTCAAATTTATCGTAATTTTTTGGTATTTTATGAAACATTAGAGAAAATAGTCCTGGTGTTAGAGCCCATATTTGACCACCAACTTGTATTTTATCTTCATTCAGTTTTAGGCTACTATCACCAAATTTCCATTCATTATTGTAATCTTTATGTGGGCCATAGTTTGTATCTAACTGATTTCTTCCTTCCAAAACTGATAAATCAGTATAAGTATATTCTGTATTGGAAGTCTGTGAGTAAAAATCATCTTCATCATCATCATCATCATCATCATTTTCAGTATTAACATCATTAAATAAGATGGTATTATCAAAAATTTTTCCTTCTACTAGTTTTTTTGGTGTACTTGTCTCTATCTTGACTGATGGGTTTTCAGGCTTTAAACTTGTATTATTTTCAACTTCTGTCTTGATGTTACTTTCTTCTTTTATACGAATTCTTTTAAAATTTTTAGAACTATTTATGAATTCTTTAAGAGGTTCTGTTATAGGTTTGAATGTATCTCTTAATTGTTCACGTGTATCTATTTCACCAGTTTTTATACTACGAAGCTTTTTCTTCAACACATTCCTTGTCAACACCAACTGTTTTAAAATTTTCTCATCCATGTTTGCTAAGGGCAAATAACAGGTATCAGCAATGAGATCAGCTTTTCAGGACCTGGTCTGGTTTTCAGATCAGCTTATCAGGACCTGGTCTGGTTTTCAGATCAGCTTTTCAGGACCTGGTCTGGTTTTCAGATCAGCTTATCAGGACCTGGTCTGGTTTTCAGATCAGCTTTTCAGGACCTGGTCTGGTTTTCAGATCAGCTTATCAGGACCTGGTCTGGTTTTAAGATCAGCTTATCAGAACCTGGTCTGGTTTTCAGATCAGCTTTTCAGGACCTGGTCTGGTTTTCAGATCAGCTTATCAGGACCTGGTCTAGTTTTCAGATCAGCTTTTCAGGACCTGGTCTGGTTTTCAGATCAGCTTTTCAGGACCTGGTCTGGTTTTCAGATCAGCTTATCAGGACCTGGTCTGGTTTTTAGATCAGCTTATCAGGACCTGGTCTGGTTTTCAGATCAGCTTTTCAGGACCTGGTCTGGTTTTCAGATCAGCTTATCAGGACCTGGTCTGGTTTTTAGATCAGGTTATCAGGAGCTGGTCTGGTTTTCAGGTAGCTGGTATAGTTTGGAAATCAGCTTATCAGGTATCGGATGAGGTTATAGCAAATAGATGTATCAAGTTTAAAGTTAGATTAATAACTAAAGTCAATCTTTTATGAGAAGTAGTTTATATAGTTATGAAAAAGTCAAATTGCTTTCTGTAGCGACCATCATTTAATTCATTATCTTTGCTTATCACTAAAAAGCCATATTTATCCTTCCAACATTCTCTACAAATTTCTTGGAACTTTTCGTAACTCATATCGCTGCCAACATGATCCCTATAAACATGCTTCATATTTGTATCATCTTGCTTAAACATTATAATAACATTTGCATTGTCTCTTATTAAATGCTTGGGAATTCTAGTATAAGTTTGACACAAGTAGAATGAATCAATATCCCTATGTCGCCCCATACAAAAATATGTACGTATATTATTCTGCTTTTCACATGCAACATCATCAAATATCATAATTGAATTAGTTTTAGCTTCGTCAGGTGGAATAACTGATTCATTATCGGTGAATGTATAATATCCCATTCCTTTAATTGGTGAAATTAGTTTCTTCAAGTACTCATATTTGGGTTGATAAAGAGATTTTGAGTATAAATAGATGTTTTCAAACTTGAGTCCATTAGGACTTTCTAGTAAGCCGATCATAACATTAGTCTTTCCACAATTTGATGGTCCCACTATTAGAGCACGAATAGAATTTGGTAAGAGGGGGCTATGCTTTATTTTTGAAGTGATGTTCGATGATTCATCAATATTACGAACTAAAATATTTTTATGTTGTTTCACTAACTGCATTTTTGTAACTAAATACATTTCATAAATGTTACCTCTTATTATAGAAAAAATCAGATAATATGGTTATACGATATCAGAAAACGTTTAGTCATAAAAACACCTTCGTTGGAGGAGGTATAGTAGATAAAATAATAAACTCTCTACCTGTTGAACTTCATCTTCCTGGATATCAGTACTGTGGACCTGGAACAAAACTACAAAAACGTTTAAATCGAGGTGATAAAGGAATTAATTTATTGGACTCTGCTTGTAAAGATCACGATATAGCTTATTCGAAAAATAAGGATTTAAGCACTAGACACAAGGCTGATAGAATACTTGAAAATTCAGCTTGGGATCGAGTTTTATCAAAAGATAGTAGTATTGGTGAAAAATCATTTGCCTATATGGTTACTAACGCAATGAAAGCCAAAACAAAATTTGGTATGGGTGTGGAGAAAAAGAAAAATGTTAAAAAGAACAAGCTAAATGATAAAAAACTGTTTAGAACATCAATTAGAGCTGCAACAAAAATACTAAAGAAGGAAAAACCATTAGATATTAATTCAGCAATTAAAATTGCCCGAAAAACTATCAACAAATCATTAAAAGGAAGAAAATCTCAAATTATAGTACCACGTGTAATACGTGTCCCAAAAATTGGTGGGTTTTTGCCTCTAATACCGATTTTAACTGCTCTGGGTGCAATTGGTAGTCTAACAACTGGAGGTGCTGCTATAGCTAAAGCTGTTAATGCAACAAAGAATGCAAAAAATCAACTTGATGAAGCAACTAGACATAATAAAGCGATGGAATCTATTGCAGTTGGAAAGGGACTTTACTTAAAACCATATAAAAAGGGTTATGGTTTAGTTTTCAAAGAGGAATCAAAAAACTATTAGAGATGCTACCCAACAGACCACTATCTGATGAGGACCTAAACCGTTTCTCTATAAATATTCCATATTTTAGAGGAGTTTTCATGTTGAATACTCTACCAAAACGAACAAAGAAAATAGAATGTGGAATAATCAATTTAGACGTATCAACAGGACCTGGTACACATTGGGTAGCATATTATAAAAACAACAATGAAAAAGAATATTTCGACAGCTTTGGAAACTTACAACCTCCTTCGGAAGTAGTCAAATATCTGGGTAGAAATATAAAATACAACTATAATCAACATCAGAATTTCAATACATTTACCTGTGGTCATTTATGTCTTAAATTTTTTTATGAAATAACTGAAAATATTAAATAAAAAAGCACAAACATTTATATTTTACAAAACTCTTTCATGTATTTTTATTTATAATTTAAAATACAAAATTATTATATATTATTGCCAAATTGGAAATTGGGAATTTTGAATTAGAAATTCACTCACCTCGCTTTCTCTACTTAAGCAATATGATCCGCTCGAGAGTTCTTTAATTTCATCATCGGTTAAAGTATTATATCGCTTTGGCAGGAACATTATGTGGTTTTCCATTTCAACTTTTAGTGTTGGCCCATATTTTGTTGTTACTCTTGTCACTTTTCGAATGGTGTATTTAATTGATGTCTCAAGCTCCTTTATGTGGATTAAGGTTTTATTTTTAGTGAATTAAATTTTGATGTTATATTTGTTGTAGACTCCATTTTTTATTTACTTCTGCTCACTTTAAATGTTTAACTGAAAATGATCTTAAAAGTAGCGATGATGACTTCAAGAAGGCTAATCGAAAATATTTATGGTGAAATAGTGAATAAGTGGGGGATAGTGATAGACAGAAAGAGATGGTTATAGAGAGAAAAGCGATAGAGCGAGATAGAGTGCTAAAAAAGAAGTATGGAATATAGATGATGGTATAGATATTTTAAATATCAAAAGATAGTACTTTAAAAATTTAAAGAGCAAATTAGTCTTAAAGAAACCTTCAAACAATCATCATTCATTAATTTATCGGCAAATATAATGAGCCAAATTAGACGTACTCTAAACCAATTTTTAAGAGATTTCGAAAGCTTCAGGCTTTTTGATCATTGGGAGATGATAAAATTTTTCGAAAATATGCTAGATGAGAACGAAGAATATGGTATCATGGAAGATGAAGACAACACAGAAGGACACTTCAAAAGCTGTCCTTGGTATGATCCTGAGTGTGAGGAAGGACCTGATACTTGCAGATGTACAATATATTTTTTGCGCAAAAGTATATTAGAAAATTTAATAATTAGATACTATGAAATGTTTCCATCATTATAATTAAAATAAATAAAATAAAATTAAAATGTATTATAAATATAAATAAAATTAAATTAAATTAAATTAAATTATTCCTTGTTTTGTATTATTTTTAAAGGAAACTTAGGAATCATTTATTCGAATAGAAAATTACACAAACTTGTATGTAGTGAAAAATGTAAGGACTTATCCGATTATCTAAATTGTTTCTCTTTATGAAAATATGAAATTTAATGGAATTTCATAATATTGTGAAATTCAATTTGTTTTATGCAGAACCTCTCAGGGAAAACAATTCTGTGCATGTTTAAGCGATATGAAAACAAGAATTTGCAAATAAGCAAAAACGAAATTTTTTTTTTTTTATTCAACGGAGTAAAGCCAATAAAGAAATAAACACCATTCACATATTTCATTCTCTTTTCAATATTTTATTTCAAATTTTTTCTTAAAAATTTATTTACATATGTATGTACAACAGTTTTTCTTAAAAATTCATATACATTTGTACAATAGTTTTTCTTAATAAATAGGATTTTATTTACAACCATTTTTCTTAATAAATAGGATTTTATGTACAATAATTTTTCTAAATAAAAAGGATTTTATATACAATTTAAAAATTAACTACTTAACTAAAAATTAACTAATTTTAGCTATTTTCTTGCATTCTAGCAATTTCATCTAGCAACATATCAAGTTCGTATTCAGGGTTAGTTTCCTTAATACGAAAATGATACCATGCATATGTGTTAATATTATTTGACCTAATTTTTCTCTTATCGTCTCCATAACTTAAGACTACCTTATTTAATTTACTAGTATATATATGGTGAAGCTTAGATTTAAATGTTAACATATTATCGTATACATTAGTCTTATTGAATAAACAGTTTCTATAAGTAGCTAAACTATATTTATCTAATATGGATCTTTTTACCCCCTTTGATTTTTTAACGTCATTTTGATTTTGTACACTGAATGAGTACATTTTTGATCGCAGCCCAACAAATTCTGTCATTATCTTACCGCAGTTTTCATCTTTCATCATGCCTAAAACTTTTTTATTTATTAATGGGAAATTATAAGTATTGTCCGTGGGATAGTCCGATGTATCAAAATGTTCTTCTATGTCATTTTTTATGTCAGCGTAAAAGTCATCCGTCTTTATTGAATATATAAAAGAGTCCGTGTCCATATAGTTCAATGAGAGTTTTGTCTTAAACTTAGGTTGCATGTACCCGTAATGAAAATTATACATTTTCCATTTGGACAATTCAAGTACACAAAATCCTAAGTAAATTGGTTTATTGTAGCAGGTTTTGACTCTAGTCATTTCGATTGCTACCAGATCTTCGGAAAATATAGATAAACTATGAAAATTTGGTTTTGATATCCAATCTTGAGCCCCCAAACGATTACAATTCGTTCGCTCCCAATTATTGACAATTTTAACATCTCTCCTCTTATCCACATTTTCCATGGTTTTACCATAGACTGCATTATTGAGTAGTTTGAAAAAGTTTTTTTCAAAAGCATTTTTAGCAGTGGCTCTATGTCTGGTATTTAGGTCAATATAGCCTTTTAACCATGGAGATTGTTTAAATGCTAGAATACGATGAGTTTTCTTTAAAACTAAGCCATTTTCTAAGCATTGTTTAAGAACTCTAAAGTGTATCACGTATGATTGCTTTGTAGAGAAATCGGTTATCAACTTGTTATACTTCGCTTGCAGTGGTTTTTTATTTTCAGCGCAAAAAGGTAGGTCATTATGCAAGTCATGTAAGTGAGAAGGATAATCTAAAGTGACCTCATAAACATAACCGTCTGTTCCATTGTCAGATATGCTGTTTGGATCCAGATTCAGCTCGTCTTGCGATAACCATCTGAACCCCCCATGAGGAAGATATTCCGACATAGCCCAACCGTAAAGGTTATTTGCGTCTAAATAGACAAGAAACTCCGAGGGCTTTTCTTTATCGAAATCTTCCAAATATTTGTTATTCGCTTTCGAATATCTTTGGCTACACTGTACGATTCCCCCACGTATACCTTTTTTCATAAAATTGTACATGTCTATGTCCGTAAATAATTCTAGTTCAATTTTTGTGTATTTTAACATTGCATCCCAGGAAAGTCCAGGTGCGGTATAGTATTGACATGGATCCAGCTCATAAATACCTTTACAAACTTTTCTAAAGTTCTCGAAAATATCTGTCAGTAAGAGGACATCTGTTTTTAAGTAAAGTTCCATGTAATCTTTCATTGTTTTGCACCCAAAAGTATTCCATACCTCTACAGCATGTGAGTATTCCTCTAAAGAACACTCTTTATTGTTCAACTTATTAAAGAAATCACTGCGTGAAGGCAGCTGGCACTCGTCTAATTTTTGAAATGAATTTAGGTACTCATAGGGGAAAATGCCTTTCTTCTTAATAAGCTGAAATTCTTTTTCTGTTTGAAATAAGGACCTTATAGTGTTAAAATCATTATCCGACAAATTGCAGGCTAATGATTCTAAACTCTCAGCCATAAAGCGTAATGTATCAAGAAATCTTATTTCAAGATTATGACCATCGCTCATTTCTGTAAATTGCGAGAGTGATATATAAAGCTCCTTATTGAGAGGGAGTACTTTCAGTTGCATAGAAATTTCACCTAGTTCTTTAATAAAAAGATGTGAATCATAATTTGAGTAATTGTGAAAGTAAACTGGTATAAACTTGGGAATTTGGTAATTCAAATTACAGTTATTGTGGGCTGCACCTCTATATTTACCGCTAATGTGACAATGATCTCTAACGCGATCTTTACCTAGAAATTTTTGACAAATATGACAATTCACCGCACTATAAAAATTATAAATATCAGAAGGGGATAAAGTATCCATTTGCCTATTATTTACTAAATGATTATTATAAATATCCTCACAATCTTTAATTAAAAATGAAACAAATTTTTGTGAAGCATCTTTCCCTGTATAAACCCTTAATTTATCTAACTTATTGTTATGGAGACACTTAATGTAGTAACTAAAAGCACAAGGAGTGTGCTTTTTGACAAGACTGGTTTTACTACTCACATTATTACTAATGTCTTCCAGGATGCATTCAAAATCTGCGTACACCACAAAGGGGACATCCATTTTCCTCTGATGCCCCTTAAAACTTAGAACTGCATCTGGACCTGACGGCATAGTTGTCACTATTTTGCCGCATTCCGCCTTATGGCTACTCATACCATTTTCGTTATGTGTGTATTGGAGACAGGTGTTGCAGATATGTAGCTTATCATGGTGGTGAGTTATCTGACTTCGTAAAAGTCTGTGAATAATAAAAAATATATAAAAGTTTATAAGTAAAATGTACATAGTATAAAAGATAAAAAACAAGTATAGGTATCATTAAAATTAAAGAGTAGTAGTATAATTTTCTAACTTACTTTGATATGTTCTTTATCAATATGTAGTGATGAACTTCACCATTCTCCAAAAGCAACAAGTTGACATGCTTTACTTTCTCCTCCTTGGTCACATAATAGGGACCGATGATTTGATCTGCTCCCTCATCGTACCCAAACACATTAACACTTATTGCTGGATTATTTACTTCGAACTCCTTAATTTTGTTTAGTGCTAATGGGTAAGTTAAGTTTTTGAAATTTAGTGTTACACCATTTCGCGTAACAATCGTCTCTGCAGAAATGTCCTGAATATTATAAGAACTGCAACGTACTTGATTGTATTTGATAACATCCATGGCAGCAATCATACACCACTTGAAGCAGTATTCATCACTATTTTCAATATTGATGCATGCTTTTCTGCCTTGTAATTTTTGAGGTGTGGATATCCAACTTGATCCTTTGACTAGCGAAGATTTGTTGATGTTGATTTCTGCTCGAACTATGCGTGACAAAGTCCAACCAGAATCTCGCTCTTCAAATTCGGACATTTTTGTTGAAATCTCCTCTATCTGTTTACGGAATAATTCTTCAATGTTATCTGCCTTCGTCAGCAAACTCATTTTGGCTACATGTGTTATAATACACAACTCCAATTCTTCTTCTACAATTTTGATGTACTCCGCCACAATACTCACATGAAATTTAATTATAATATGCTTAGACAAAGACATTTGAAGTCTCTCAATAAAAATATTCATGTTTTCTTTAATAAATTCTTCCAAGAGAAGTTGGTCTTTTTTATTAAGAATTACATATGTAACGATATGGTTTTTGAAGGCTTTCGATATTTTGTAATATCTCACATTCTCTTCGACTTCTTCTTCTCTCCTAGCATGCGAAGTACTCATTGGAGTTGGTAGAGTTTCTTCTCTTTTTTCTTCTACTTCTCCATCACTTTCCGGTAAACTTATGTCCATAGCATCGTTGCATAAAGTCCCTCCAAGGATATCCACACCTTGTTGATGAGCTTGTTGTTGTAGCTGCTGCTCTTGTTGATGGTAATTAAGAGGTTGCCATTGCATCAAATTGGAATACTGCTCCATTCGATTAACTGGTGTGACGGGATTATAATTGTAACTTGGATACTCATATTGCATTGGTACTCCTGATGCCAAAAACTGATTACTCCATGACATTGGTGTAGGGTAACAGTTAGGCATACCGTATTGTTGATATTGAGGATACTGTAGAGAAGGGTGCTGCTGGTGATGAAATGAATTTATCTGCTGTTGAGGATTTTGAACAAATGTCTGCGGTTGCTCTTGATTTGTACCCCGACTTACGACCATTTGATCCTGCACGCTATGACTTTTCACATGATCCAAAAAGGACTTTTGGTATTTGTATACCTTATGGCATCTATTACACTGATAACCTGTATAACTCATTTTTAATTATTTTATTATTGTTATAAAACTTTAACACAATTGCTGATGATACTACTTGTAAATACAATAAAGTACTGATGTGTTGGTTAGAAAAGTTGGCGTATTTATACGAAAATTAGTAGCAGTATCCTTGCAGCATTCACAGTTTTAACTTTTTGTTTCTCTGCTGATGACTGTACTTAGTTGAAACTTTGCTGCTTTAAAATAATCGTAGACAAAGAAAATGATTATGTTGCAAAATATAAATATATTCTACACAGCCACAAAATATTCCACGCACAAGTTCTTTCGATCGCACATACATACATACATACATACAAACATAATACACACATACATACATACATACATACATACATGCATGCATGCATCATACACACATACATACCTACATACAAATATATTTCTTAAACAAATAAACAGAATATAAGCTTACCAGCGACAAACAAGCTGGACCCCCCACACACAAGCATTAGGGGTGTTCACATACATGAGAACGTTTTATAAATAAATAAAATAATTTATGTAATTATTTTATTCATTTATTTAATTATTTTATTTTATAAGAATTTATTAGCGTGAGGAAATCACACAAGCACATTCCCATGATTCATATGAAACCATATGACCTAGTAGTCATAAAACCTTCTTTCTCTGATATTACTGATATAGTATTACGATAACAAATTTCTACAGTATGGCAACACTGGGAGCATTAGAAAATAATAATCATGTTTTGCCGTCGGCATTTGAAAAAAATAATAATCATGTTTTGCCGTCGGCATTAGGAAAAATTATCATGTATTGCCGTCGGCATTTGAAAATAATTATGTATTGCCGTAGGCATTAGGAAAAATAAGTATGTATTGCCGTCGGCATTAGGAAAAAAAATAATCATGTATTGCCGTCGGCATTTGAAAAAAATTATATTCATGTTTTGCCGTCGGCATTAGGAAAAATTAATAAACATGTTTTGCCGTAGACATTAGGAAAAATTAATAATCACTATTTCACCATTGGTATTAGAAAAAATCATTTTCATGATTTTCCCGTCGGCATATATACTCATAAGAAACCTCAAGAAAAATCACCCGTTATCACAATTAATGTAACCCAAAAAAAAAATCACCCGTTCCCACAAAGGTTAATGTAAACAAAAAACTCCTTATGTAAACAAAAAGTAAGACGGACTTATTGAACCACCCTCGTAGGTATCAAATTTCACAAATTTCCAAGAATTTAACAATTTTCAAATTTTAATTACCCAAATTTAACAATTTCACCAACAATTTAACAATTTTAATTGATCCAGAATGCCCAGTTCCCTACTACTATCATACGCACGCATATACATACCCAGTGGGAAAAGGTAATGAATAGTAAATTATAATTATATATCATGTATAATTTTTCATTTCTGAATAACACAGAACATGTCCTAGGAAAGTAATGAATTATCTTAACTGTGTTTGATCCAATTAACCTATCGTTTCTAGGGGATGCATTGTTTTGCTTTGGAAAATAATACTTTATGTAATTAATGCATACTTTTCCAGCTGGGTACATACGTATCATATGCACGTATATAATTACATACATACCCATAAGCATACATACTTACATACATTCGACTCACTCAAAATTTTGTTTTTGAAGGCTTCCCTATATTTCCTTCTTATTTTTTCTTTTTTTACTATTCATAACTTAATTAAATTTATTTATATTAAACTCACATCTATGTTTTTTGGGTTTGTTTTTATTTGTTCAAACCCATACATAACCATATACATATTTTGTTTTGATAGCTGGTTCAGCTAAAGTGCCGATAAACTGCGATAAAAGTTAGAAAAGATACCAATTTTACGTGCTTCGCAAGTAGATTCATATTGAATCTACTTGATTCGCTCTCATTTGTATGGCGAAGCAAGTTGATTCGGTCATGATTGGGGTGTGAAGCATGAATAGAGAGCGAATCACGTATCGTGTAAACATACTATAAGTGTGTTTACCATTCACTGAACTTTTGTAGCTTACAAGCAGCAATGCCAACTTGGTGCTTTTGGCACTATATTTAGTGCTTTTTCAAGACTCAAAACGCCAAATTTTGAGCGTTAGTGCCAAACTAAGAAAAAGCACTAAGTAGTGCTTTTAAAAAATTTGCGTGTTTCTTAAAATTACTTTGATAAAAACTTGGTGTATTTATTTGTTTAGGGTAAAGCATACCTTTTTGTCTGATATACTTCATTAAAAATGTTGATAATATTGCCGAAATAGAGAATAGCTTAGAAAACATTTTGTAATCTCACTCGTTTTTAACGTTATTGCTTTTTACGCTTTGTAGATTTCAAAATTACGCTTTTTAGTGCTTTTTTAAAATTCTGATGTGCTTTTAGAGCCAAAAAAGTTGGCATCACTGCTCACAAGTGGCAAAATCAGTGTGCACACTTCTACCGATATTCGGTAGATTTTACCGAATATGTTTGTGAATTTAAAAATCTACCAATTCTACCGAACAAGGCCTGAAATCTACCGAATATTGTTATTTAATAATTCAAGTCGATACACATATGTGTAAATTGTGTATTTTGCCACATAGCAGTGCGGCCGCAGAGCGGTCATTTTCTGTCATGAGAATCATTAAAACAGTACAAAGAAATCGGTTAAAAGCTGAAACTATAAGTAACCTAATATTTGCCAAAGAATTGTGCCTTGGGGATGAAATATTTATTCCTCCCAATGGGGTATCACACACGGGAGTAATTTTTATGCCGGCACAATTTTTGTTCTCTTTAGAACACATGAGACTAATTAATCTGGCATAAAAATGTATACGTACAGACAGCTTTGTGTATTAGTGTTTTGTATATTCTTTTAACATTTGCTGTTTTTTAAGATGTGTGTGCATTGGTTTTGTGCCGATGATGCGGGGTTGTACCTGGTTCAAAAACTATGCCAACCAAAATACCACTCTCCTTGCCTCTCTCGCCGACAAACTGGCATGTTGTGCCAACACGAGTGTAATTACATTCATGTATAATCTGTGTGTAATTCTACTTTGGCTTGTATTTTTATTTATTTTTGTTTTAATTTTAACCTACACAAAAGATGTGTAGTGTAATTTTCTTCAACATATAATTGGAAACACAGCCATGTGTAATTTCATTGGCAACACTGTAATCATTTTATGCACACACATACACTAACATTTTTGCAGCTTGTAAACAAAGTTTGACAACTGTAGGTATTGTATACATTAACAGGCTGGGCTTGTGCATGTACCTGTTATAATTGTATTATGATCAAGTAGTTACAAATAAATACAGTCAAATCCCAATAATTCGTGCCCCGATAAATCGTAATTGTCGATAATTCGTAATAAACTGTCGGTCCCTTGAAAAAATTTCGTTAATTCGTAAAATTTAGACATTTTGGTTCTCTCGCTAATAATTCGTATTTTTTTTTTTTCAAATAAAGTCTCCTTCACCTCACCACTTCACTGCCACTTATAATTCGTAATAGAAACAACAGAAACATGGAAAAAATTATTTATTGCTTACCGCAATTTTTTTGCGTGGGTTTTTGCTTTTGCTTGTGTGTGTTTATTTTCTTAAAGTGTCCAGGAGACGTACAAAAAAGCCATCAATCGGTAAGAATGTGTTAGTGTCGTTTAATTGATGATTTTTCGGAGACGTACAAATAAAATCGTCAATCAGCATTTTAATTTTGTGTTCGTTGTGTGCGATGGCATTTACATATGTATTCATCGGATGATGATTTTTTGTTATTAGCGGCATTAAAACTTTATGAAATCTTTGTTTAAAAAAGCACATTAAACAAATATACAGAGCTAAATAATAATTTTTTTATCTTACACTCTAATTTTTCATCTATAATTATTATTATTTATTTCATCTATAATTATTATTATTTATTTATTTATAATAACAATAATTCTAATTCTACAAACCATTCTAAAAAAACAAACATATTTTCCTTAAAAAAATTTCGAAACATAAACAAACGATTTTTAGTATAAAAACATGAAAATATACCATTGGTCTTTGTAAAAAAACCAAACAAGCAAAAGTCTACTAACAGTTCTATGATTATTATAAATATTATATTCTCTAATTTTTCTAATCTTAATGGGTAGTGTGAATAAAAAAAATATGTACATACTCGTATGTATTTGCTTTTTAGTTAAAATTTTGTTTTAAACACAAAATTCACATACATAAATACATACATATGTATTTGGGGTTTTAAAAACAATGTTTAAGTAATTTTTTATTCACACTACCCATTAATATTAGAAAAATTAGAGAATATAATATTTATAATAATCATAAAACTGTTAGTAGACTTTTGATTGTTTGGTTTTTTTACAAAGACCAATGGTACATTTTCATAAAGTGGAAATTAATTTTTTTCATCCGCACACTTCTCCAGCCGTCAAATAAAAATATCAAAATTTTTTGATTCTCATCAAGCAGTGCCGACAACGTGTACGTCTAGCCGAAAAGAAACGACTGCACGCACACAACTTTGTGATTGATGGCTTTTTTTGTACGTCTCCTGGGCACTTAAGATCAGTTTTTTAATGAATAAAGAAAAATGTCAAAGCGTATAAAACTCTGTCGGTGTTACAAAACCAACAAATTTTTATTTTGCATTTTATTTTTAGCAACAGTTTTTTATGTTTTTTTTATCGTTTTAGTAAATAAATTGAAAAACCCTGTTAATTCGCATTTATTTTATTTTAACCCCTATAATTCGTAAGAAATGGCAATTACGAATTATCGGGATTTGACTGCATTCGATTTAATCAATTCAGGTCTGGACTCAAATAAATTAGACAAACTTGTACTATTATCAAAAAATAGATGGTTATCATAAGAAAAGCTGTGCAAAGAGTTTTGAAGCAATGGATTGAGTTACAGCATCATTTTAAAATGATATCAAACAACCATATTGACAAAATATTTTTGGGGACAAAAGTTAGGATTATCCTTTTGAAATGGGGATTTTTGGGGGCATGATGATTTAAATTGGGGACAAGAGGCAAAGTTGTTCTGACAGCACTGGTTACCACTACGCCATGTATGTACATGTGTGAATCTTCTTAATAAGCAGACGCTTTTTGTTGTTGTTTTTGCATGTTTACGTTTAATAAAGCTTGTATGTGCTACGCATATTTATTTAGTTGTTTGCTACTATTCTAGATTATTCTTTGCATTAACCCTGTAGTAATATTTTCGCGTCACACTTACATTAACCCTGTTCGAATATTTTTCTGTAATGCTGCTTAACCTTGTCGACGGCCACTTTCGTAACAATATGTATGTATGTATATGTAGCACTTATAGGGATAGAAATGCAAAAAAGGGCAGAAATTTCGGTGGAGTTAGGTCTTCATGTACATGAAATATTAAACCAACTGGCATCCTGCTTCCGTAAACTGGAATGCAGAGTACAATAGAATCCTTTGGTGGCACGCATATTAAGCCCCGGTTTCCACTACTTTGTTGTTTTTTAGGTTTTCTTAATATTTATACTGGCGCTAGCCAATTGATTAATTTTGCGATTATCCATTTCTATAAATATTAATTAACAAACAATACGAAAATCAAAGTCTCACAATGTTAAATCCAACGACATTAAATGTAATTATGTCAAAATTAGTTCTTGATGTAGACAACGATACCGTATTGCCATTATTTAGGGATGGGACTCTTTTCTGTCACAAAGAGACAACAAAATTGTGTGTCATGGAAAAATTTTATGGGAATGGCACTGCACACATATGAAAATGACACCACAAAATGACAACATTTGAAATGCCCAATGTAAAGTCGGCATTAGTATAAAAACAGATTATTATTTATTTTTTAATGCATTACTTTTTAATCTGGTTTCTGAAATTATGTATCCTCACAAAAACATAAATGTGAAAAAAGGCCGTTTCTATAAAAAAGTTCAGCCATTAAGGGTAGTGAGATATAAATTTTGACCAAGTTCTAGTTTGGTACAATACCTATCACTGAAATATGCTATGCATTATATAAATTTGTAATCGTAAGGGTGTCATATAATTTTTATATAATCTGCTAACTAGACAATATTTGTGAGCAGCGCAGCGTTACCGTTGAAAAATTTCAAAAAGTGGCACAAAAAGGTGATTTAAAAAAAAAAGTGGCGCAAAAAGGGGATTTCTAAGAAAAAAAGGGGCAACTTTAAAATCAAGGAAAATTAAAGAAACAAACATATTTATCAAGCTATTTTTATGAAAAACAAACATTAAAAACAAATTTCTCATGTATAAAAAGGACACAAACATTAATTTTATGAGAACTCATATAAGTTTATTCGTACGTTTTATTTGCAAGTAAAAATTCTAACTTGTGGCAGAATTAGGTTTTAATTTCTGTTCTGTTACAAATCAGTTGACTCTCGGGTATGTTCTGCATTCCACGTGAAATTAAAACGAGTGGAATTGCCATAGCATTGTTGTTATAATTACATATTTCCAGCAACAATTTTATGGCAATTCCACTCGTTTTAATTCCACGTAGAATGCAGAACATACCCGTCTTTCTTGCTTTTAGAAATCTTACACAAGTCAATAGTTTTTCTGTTTCGTTCTGTTCTCTTACGGTTCAACCTATGAAAATCCAAAAAAATTTAAATAATTCTAAGTGACAGCATAAATAAAATAAAAATTGTGACTATGCTTTTAAAATTTTAAAAATTTAATTTTTATCAGAAAAAAAAAATATTTTGAAACATAAAAATAGACGAACTCATCACTTCAGTGGAAATCTGTGGCCGTTCTGCTCTGAAACAGGTGATAAGTTATAACATAAAATGCAACTGTTAAAATTTAGAAACAGAACGGAACTCACGTGAACAATTACTGATTACTGTGGATGAGATGTATGTAAACAGAAAAAGAAATTTTTGATTTTACAATTGTTTATTTGACGACTGTGAATATATTTTTATAATACCGGCTAGTTGAGTATTTGCAAACACAGTGTTTATTTACAAATAAGACGAGTATAAATAAGCATAGTATAGATAGCTACTAAATATAAAAAAATCATAAAATCTATGATAATAATGAAACACTGGTCAAAATGTGGCATTTGATATTGATCGAAATTCCAATAGAAAATAAATGGAAATTTCGTTCGATATTGAATGCCGTAATTTGCCCCAGTTCTTAAAATTAACAAAAAATTAAAAAATACATTAAAGGTATTCATTTCAGTTTTTTTTTGTTGTAAAAATATCATTTTTTTACAACAAAGTCCTCGTCCAGATTTGCAATTTTTGTTGCAGCAATTCTTGAGTTTATAGATGAAAGGGGTGAGAAGATTGGGGAGGGGTACACAGTTGCATGTGCTCGGCAATTTTTTTTTTTTTTTGTTTTGAAATTCGCAGTTGTTAATTTAAAGTTTGTGGGTGTATTTGACGTTTTATTTTTATTTTGTTTGTTCAGTTGTATGAAAAACACAAAATGTAACAAAAAGTAAAAAGAATTGTTAATTTTTCAGGATAATTTGTTGCGAAATTGAATTTGTTTAGTACTTAATTGCAAAACTAGAATTTCCTAATGTGGACACTTATGCAATTCCAAAGCAGAATTTTAAGAAATTGCAGCAACAAAAGTTGCAAGTCTGTACGAGGAGAAACAGGAAAAAAAATCCAACAAAAGTTTAGTATTTAAATTCAACTGAAATAAATACCTTTACTAATAAATTTTTTGGCATCTTTTGGCGCATATCACTTTTTTACTTAAAAACCAGTATAATTCAAAAAATTTACTTAACCATTTAAAGTTTTGATAAAAAATTTTAAACTCCGGTTCTGAAGAGGATAATATATTTATAATATTATTTTTATGCATAATGCATACATATTAAATGCCTTAAATACCAATTCTTTTAAAATTTTACATCTGTATTTATTAATAAGTTCTTCACTTGCAATTCATTCTTTCAAATCGTTTTGAAATAAATTTAAGACAGACATCATGGACAAACAAGCGACTACTTTCAGTATATTTGAAAAATTTTTAGCAATGCTAATTTAAGTTTACGCTTTATGTTTGTTTTGGTAAGTTTTTTTTTATAGAGATGAAATAAGGTGTAACTCACCGACCTTGCAATTTCTGAATCTGGGTATATTTTTGCGTTAATTTGGCCAATTTGTACACTGACTTAAACGAGTAGTTGCAACTTATCATCAGCAATAGTCACTTTCCTCTGAAAATAAGTATTTTCTGTGGTAAAAACTCGGATATTTTTCGATCATTTGCTTTAGGGAATTGGTCACGTGCTTGGATGTTTTAGTTTTCTAAAATCGTGCGATTTCAAATCGATCGGTTTACAGAACAGCCTTTTAAAAATATGTACTTAAATTAAACTTGGTTTTCACAAAGCTGTCGAAAATACAGTTAGAATTATCAAGTATGACTCTGCAATTGTACTCGTACATATATTTTAAAATCTTACACAAATGAAAAGATTCATACCAAGGTGTATGTTTTTATGTATATTAAGTTTAACACATAGGAAATAAAATCTTGTTTAATGTTGTATAATCTGTACGAATCTGCGTACATTTATTGTCAAAATAAAAACGAAAGTTGACTTTGAATAAAAAGGGGCAAAAAGGGGCATAAAATAATGGAAATGATACTAAAAAGGGATTTAATAGTAAGGGGAATAAAAAGTGGCAAGGCATTTGAAAAAGGGGCAAAATTTTCTTCTAAAATATGCTACACCGAAGTAGATTATTATTATTGATTATTATTATATATATTATATATATTATATATTATTATTATATATATATATTATTATTGATTATTGTATACGTGTAACGTATATGCAAGGTTTCACTAAAACGGCTTAACTTAAAATCTGTATATTAACAGCCTTATTTATATAACTTTTTAAGGCCTTATAAAGGGGTTTTAAGACAAATTTTCATAAAAAAATTTTCATAAAAAGCCTTAATAAGTTTTATAAATAAGGCTGTAAGTTTTCAGGTTCAAACAATATTAGCGTGGCCACGCCCATTCTGGCAAAAATTTTTGAATTTTCAGATTTTTCTAGTTGGTTTCTCACCTAGACCTACTGGTGTATCAGATTTCAGCTCATGAGCGCAATTTTTAATTTTTAATTTTTAAGGGGCTGACTAAAATTTTTGGGTTTTCAGGTTTTTCTTGTTGTTTTCTCACCTATACCTACTCATGTATCAAATATGCCCACTTTTCCAAATTTTTTTCGGCCAGTGTTTATTATTTGTATCAAGTTTCGTTGCAAACGGATAATAATACATACAGAAATAGTATATCTAAATATGCTGAGCCGTAGTACACGAAAATGAGGTTGAAATTGTATGGGCGTATCAACGCCCCCTTTTTTAATGAAAAATTTTTAGTCTTGCCCTATCGCAGTATGTATGCTGAATTTCAATAAAATAGCTTCCATTAAGCGCCTTAGATTTGCTTTTTTAATTCTAGCCTTTATGGGCGTAGGCGCGCCCTCCTGGCCAAAATTTTCGGGTTTTACATTTTTTTGTTTATTGCCTACCTAGACCTAGTTCTGTACCAAATTTCAGCTCACTAGCACAAATTTTAATTTTTATGGGCGTAGCCCCGCCCCTTGGTTAAAATTTTCGAGTTTTTAGATTTTTCTAGTTCATTGCTCACCTATATTTACTTGTGTACCAAATTTCAGATCTATAGCTATAGCGGTAGTGCTTCATAATATTGATGAGTGAGTCAGTAGGTCAGTGAGTCAGTGAGTATGTCTTAAAATATGCACTTTTTGCACCTCTATATCTCCGGAAGCTTTCATTGTAAAACTTTCAAACTTTGCATATGAGGTAACATGAATTTATTCTAATTATGATTTAAATTTCATAATTTACGGTAGCGGGGAACAAAGTTATGAGGGGGGTAAAAACAGCTCGAATGGCTTCCTGTAAATTTACACACTGCGTGCATTGGACAGAACTTGGCCTGGCGCACTAGTGTGCGCCTAGATATTTTTTGAACGAATGCGAGTTTTATGTTTTTGAAATAATCGATTCACATTTTCTCTTAAACTGCGAATGAAATGCATTTTAGTTCGTTTTTAATTATTTGTTCGAACGAATGTTTCGTTGAGTACAAACTTCATGTACAAAATCTTACAAAAAAGTAGTTTTAGTAATTTAGTTTATTGCACAGCAGTGTGCTTTTTTTAATCTAAGGCGTGTGAATATGAACTTGACATAATCTGTGGAGAATATTTACACATACATGTACGAAAATGAATGAATATATATTATTGTATTTGTTCATATTAGAGAACACAATGAGTAGTGAAAAAGGGAGTAGAGTTGAATCATGACATAATTTGTGTACTTATGCGCACTCATTCTCATTGCAATGTTGTTTATGAATCGTATTCACTCGAAAGTTTGAAGTGCGCATCGAACTCATACGTTGTTGATTTTGACTCTCCTTAACTCAGTGCCTATGGACAATGCAAAATTAGTATGATTCAAAATGCGAACTTCGCATACGAACATTAAAGTTCTAATTATGAGGTTATGTGTTTCCCTATTGGTTTTTTTGTTTTGTTTTTTGCAGGCATTGAAACACAACCCTATTTACTACTATTGTCTACTACTTGCAAACTGTTTAATGATTAAATAAACATGAGTCAATCAATCAATGTGAGTAGTATATATAAGTATTTTCCTGAAATTAGAAATCAAACTGATTTATGAGTGTGAGTATGGTATGACTACGATTTCGACGTCGCATTCATATTTATTATTTCAACCTATTCTTATAAATCAATGTCATCGTGAGTATGCTAAATGTAGACAAAAAAATTGCAAAAAAAATGGCTAAAAACTAGCTTAAAAAGGGCTAAGCGAAATCTAATGCAAAAGTCATGAACTTTAGCAAAAACAAGAAGGTATATATTTCACATATTATTTTTTTAAGGCAAATCGGGAATTTTTTTAAGATAAATAAAAACAATAAATTGAAGAAATAAATAAAATAATTTTTCTGCAGGTAATCAAGAAAATGAGCATATAGTGCAAACTTCCAATACTTGCAGTACGCCTTCTATTCATTTGTACATTCTGCTATTCTGTCTTTAACTTTTTGGGTTACTAATCCATTCCTTGCGAAATTTTGGTTCATTCATTTTCCATTTTTCAAACTTTCATTTAAACTTTAATAAATTTTTTATTTTCACTCGTGTGAAACAAAAATTACCCTTGTTTCGTTGATATTAGTCTCCTGCACAAGATATCTTATAAGAACTTTTAAGACATGAGTGATTTTTCAAATGCTTTACTACAGCGAAATCTTATAAAACAAACGTTAACAACATTGTTTGCAAGAAATTTTTTTGAGTATTGTAGGTATAGGAGTAAAGAAAAAAACACTTCGTGACGGAAGAACTTGTGATATTAGCTTCTTTCTACTCATAAGCGCGTGTGTCATGCATGTATGTGTGAATGATCTTTTATTTTTCTGCGCACATGCAAAGGCACACACATGCATTAACATCAGTTGTATGCGGTTAATCACATAATAGCTTACCATCTACATATTACACACACACTCAAACGTACAATATGAAAAATAACAAGCATACACTAATCAACAGTACTTCTTTTGACTGTTTGTTACAAGCAAGCTGTCTTGCGACATTGCTTGTTACAACTGATATACACATACACCAATACATCGATCGTGCTTCGCTTATAGTACGACAGCATTTATTATTGGTTTAGTATAATACATGCGACGTGAATACATATAAAAATCATGACGTTTTTACATTTCAATACTGTTTACGCAGCTCTCTAGTTGATATCACAAACCACCAATTAGACCCGACCACTTATAACAACATTGCAACGATTATAAGAATGCATTAGCAAATCTTATTGTCACTAATTGATCCAGCTCTTTCATATAAGCGCTTTTAGACTGCTGCAACAAAAATGGCAAGTTTGAACCGGAATTTATAGATTTAATGCGAAAACAATAACATATTTCTCTGTTGTGTTTTTTTGTAGTTAATTAATGTTCCTTTGTTGCGAGTTCAAATTTTTTTAGGAAAAATCACAAACAAGTTTCATGTTTGCAAAAATAGCTAAAAATAGCTAGATTAAAATAAAAATGGCTAAAGAAATAGCTCACTTTTTTCCCGGCTAAATGGGATGAAAAATGGCTAAATTTATCCAGAAAATGGCTAAATTGGCATCACTGCACAGAAAAAATTAATTTCATTTTCAGTAACCAAATTCGTTGAATGAGTAAATATTTTATTTGAATGCGGTCCTACAAATAATTTTGTAAATTCTGATAAAAATTTTGTAAAAATTTAAATTAATCTGAGTTCGGCTGAGAGAAAATGTTATTTCAGTGTGTTGGTGTTTATCTTGCTTGTTGATGGGAACAACGTGCTGTTGTGCGGTTATTGTTGTTTATTTTGATTGATCGTGTTGTATAAATGTAAATGCCAAAAAGTAGCCGACAAACGTCGTGGCCTGTTTCTTCTCTACACACTTTTTTGGTACAAATTAATTTAGTGGAACAGTACAGAATATTTACTGAAACTAAGTTTGATTTCAAACAAATATTTGTTTAAACATTTTTTGAGAATAATTTTTTCTGTGTGTTAATACGACACTTATGTATTATTGATTACTATCTGGTTGGGCATAATTATTATATGTATATAGATTTAAGATTTGAATATTTATTGTTAGTTAATTTTTTTTTTTTTTTTTTGAAGATACAATAAATAAATATATGCATGTAAAAAATTGCAACGCAATGGAAGAGAATTTTATATAAAAATGGACGTAGAATGGATCTCTGATGCATTTTTAAGAACTTTTTTGATAAAAGTTGCTTTTCCAGGACTAATGAAAAATTTTCATGAAACTAATTTCGTGAAAAAAATGCTTAATGTAAATTAGGTATTAACGAAACATGAATTTAAAACGAAATTATTTTATGAGGTGGTAGCAGAGGCGAACTTATTAATAGGGATGTAACGAATACGAGTTTAGCGAATGCGAAAGCGAATAACACATTTTAATTTTTGCGAAAGCGAATGCAAATATTAGAATATCTACGTTTAAAAATCACATAAAAATAAATTTGTATAAGAACATGTAGTTGTATTATTTACACATATGTACTAAATAAAGCACTTTATTTAAATTGAGTCTTAAATTGAAATTGTGCGCATAAGTTTGTAAAAGGGAACGCCAGGCGTTGACAAATTTTATATGGAAAAAATTTAAATTATGAAAACCAAATTCATACATTAATTAAAAATAAATTTACAAGATTTAAGATTAATGATCTAAGATTTACTCTACTAAATGAAGTTTAAATATGATTCGTGTGTAACCATTAAAAATGTTAGGCAATCAACCCATTCGTACTTTGGCCCTAAGGCCTGGTACTCTGTTCAACATTTCTTGTGTAATGTGAAATGTCAAAATACATATTAAAAGAAAGTGGAATGAATTTTTCATCTTAAAAATTTTGAAGAAGTAGTACTCTGTTCATCTTGGGAAAACATATGATATATATCTTCAACATTTTAAGTTTTCATGCGAAATACTATGAGTGAGATTTGTTCCGCGTGGAATTTACAACAAACAAGGACTAATTAATAGTGTTTCCATTTAAAATTTTTGATACGAAGTAATGAATGGTGTTCAACATTTTTCAAAAGTTTGAACAGACGAGTCTTAAGCTTGGTACTCTGTTCACAATTTCGTGCGAAATGCTGTCAAACTACATATAAAAGTATTTGGTATGAAATATTTGCTAAATAAATTCGCAAAAGTAGTACTCTGTTCTTGTTGTGAAAAACACGTAAAATCATGTCTTTCCATGCAAAATTAGTATGGCATCATTTTAGTTTAGCTGCGAAACAACATGAGCAGTGCTTTTTTCGCACGAAATTTTAACAATGTTGCATACTTTCAAGCAATAAAAGCGAGAAATTTATAAAAAAACCACGAGTTGGGCTACATTTAGTACATGTAAAATTTTTCACGCGAAATAATCAACAGCGCTGAAAATTTTTCACAACTTTGAACAGAGTACCAGGCTTTAAGTAGAAAATATTTTCGCGCAAATCAAACACTGCCTTTTCTGTTTCAAAAACTGAAAAATATTTCCAAACACCGCTGGATTTTGGTTTCATTTTAATACTTATATATGTATTTTTTTTCATGCTGCTTAAAATAATTTTCGCCTTTTTGACGTTTGTTAATCGTACACTATTTTATTAAAAGAAGTTTTTTTTTTTTTTTTAATGCATGTATTAATTTATTGTATCTTCATATATGAACTAACAATAAGTATTCAAATCTTAAATCTATAAAAAAAATTATTAGGCCCGACCAGTGTCGGACATAAACTTAGTGATAGTTATAAATAATACATTAGTAGTGATAATCAAAAAAAAAAAAGGGGGAAAGTATTTTCAAGTAGTCCCATCTGGAGTGTTAGGTATAAGAGCCCGTGTGTCCCTCTTTTTTAAGCGGACGTGTCCAGTAAAGTTCAAAATATTACGAGCAAGCGGATTAGGATGTGATTCGAGTTTTGTTAAATATTTGCCTGCGTAGTTTTCAATTTCTTCAGTCACTAGTGGCATATTTAAATCTCGATGTATAATAGAATTTTGGATGTACCATGGAGCCGATGTTATTAACCGTAAAATTTTGTTTTGTCTTCGTTGGATTCTCTCGACATTGGAAGCTGAAGCAGTGCCCCATAACTGAATTCCGTAGCGCCATATTGGCTTCAAAAGCGACTTGTATAATAAAAGTTTGCAGTCTAGGCTGAGTGTTGAGTTTCTGCCAATCAACCAATATATTTGAGTTAACTTAAGTTTCATCTGAGTTAATTTAGAGTCAATATGATGTTTCCATGTAAGTCTTCGATCAAGGTGTATACCAAGGTATTTCACTTGGGAATGTTGAGGAATATTTTGATTGTTGATTCGAATGGGGGAGCAAGTATCTCTTCTTAGGGTGAACGTTATATGTACACACTTTTGTTCATTGACTTTAATTCTCCATAAGTTCAACCATATTTCCAGCTGAGTGATATGTTCCTGGAGATTGCGGGATGCCTCATAAGGGTTTTCGTGCACACTCATACAGGCTGTATCATCGGCAAAAGTAGAAATATGGATATAATTGCTCACAGGCATATCACAAGTATATATTAAATACAAGACAGGACCCAGAATACTACCCTGGGGCACACCAGAAGATATAGATTCGGGCACACTCGTGAACTCTCCTTCCATAACCGTGAACTTCCTATCAATAATATAACTTTCCAAAAGCTTTTGAATGTTTATTGGCAGATATGTCTTCAATTTTAAAACTAGGCCTTCGTGCCATACTTTATCAAACGCCTGAGAAACATCAATAAAGAGAGCAGAACAATACTTCTTTTCTTCAAATGTTCTTCTTACAACTTGGACCAGTCTATGCGTTTGTTCAATCGTGCTGTGCTGACTTCTAAAGCCAAATTGATGGTCCGGGATGCACCCATTATCAGTTAAATTTTTTTACAATTTAGTCATGAGCAGCTTTTCAAAAAGCTTTGAGATTGTAGATAGTAAGCTTATAGGCCTATATGACTCAGTCTTGGTAAGATCTTTGCCCGCCTTTGGAATCATTTTGATCTTGGCCAGTTTCCAGTTATGTGGAAAATACTGCATTCTTAAAATAGCATTAAAAGTAAATAGCAGGATTCTTATTGCAATATGAGGCAAGTTCATGAGCATTTTGTTACTAATTCCATCAATACCTGGAGCTTTCTTCGGGTTGAGTTCAGCAATTACTTTTTGTACTTCACGCATCTTAAACCTTAAGGGACGAGGGGGTAGAGAAACTACACACGGTAAATCAGCAGCACCCGTACATGAATTGGGAGTGAATACAGATTTTAAATGCTCAGAAAATAAGTTACCTTTCTCACTATCACTTCTTGCCCAGCCTCCGGTCGCAGTACGCAATGGTGATTTAATATCAACGGGTCGTTTAAGATTTCTAGTAGCGCGCCATAAAGAGTAATTAGATGTGGACGTTACATCAAGACCTTCTAAATACTTTTCCAGTAGTGCAGTTTTTTCCGACGATAGCAGCTCTTTGAGTCGTTTAGTACATTCTTTAAGTCTGATTTTATTTAGGGGTGATCTGTGTTGTTGCCATTCTCTTCTAGCTCTCCTTTTTTCACATACAAGACGTTCAATTTCCGTAGAATAAATTCTGTTAAAGCCGGTCTGCGGATAGGAGGTAGTGGCGTGTTCAGCAGCCTGTTTAATATTTTCGTTAAGATTGGCAATGTTAAATTCAATATCATCGCATGATCTAAGCTGAATGTTTTCTACGCAGTGACTACTAAGATATTTTTTGAATGCCAGCCAGTTGATTCCATTAATCATCTTCACATATGAGTTAGTTAAATCACTCCTTAGTGGGTTGAAAATTGTAACTATTGTTGGATAGTGATCGGAGGACAGATCTAGAGAGGCCTCTACATGAATTAAGTCCCTATGAATATTTTTAGTGACGGCAAAATCTATAACATCTGGAATTTTTCTTACGTCAGTAGGCCAGTAAGTAGGCTCCCCACTCGAAATGACATCTAAGCCCATTTTTGAAATTGTATTGAACAAGGCTCGACCTCTAGGTGTAACAAGACGCGATCCCCAGTACGTATGTTTTGCATTGTAGTCACCAGCTGCCACGAAACAAGATCCAAGCGATTTGTAGAACTTCTCGTACTGATCTTCGGTAACTGAAAATCTGGGAGGTGAGTAAATTGATGATATCACGAAATTCGCACAAAAATTTTCTACGAAAATATTCGTTGCTTGCAAATATTCTTCACTAACGTTGTCAAGGACATAGTGCTTGAGTCTTGACTTAATCAGAATTGCTGATCCACCACATGCTCTCTCTCTCGGGTCCTTTGTATCATATAAAGTGTAACCATTTATTTTAAATAAGCTTCTTGAGGTCAAATGGGTCTCAGAAACTAACATTATATCAATATTTTTTTGCATGAGGAAGTGCTCAAGTTCATTTTTATGTTGGCGAATGCCGTTTGCGTTCCAGAAACATATTTTTAACGTGTTCATGGTTTATTAACTAATGCTTGAAGCAGTGTATTCTGCATTCGCAGCATTTCTTGCATCATGCTTGTCATATTTGTAGTAAAGTTGTTTATAGTTAGCACCAGATTCTCAATAGTAGCTTCAAGGCGACTAAAGTTAAAGCTTGAGTTTGAATTCGTTGAATTATTTGGCGGTGGAACATTTTGCGTGGGAATTGAACTAGTCTTAGCAGCATCAGCATACGATACACGTGAAGTAACTGGTTGGCTGATTTGAGCAAAAGTGTCGGAGTTCGCGTTTACTTGTAGAGCTGGAGTTAACTTGGGTTTTTGACCCATAGCCTGTTTAACGAAAGAAAATACAGGGCACCCTCTATAGTTAGCTGTGTGATTACCTCCACAATTACTACATTTTTTTTCTGCTTGATCTTTTGGCTTAGTGCAGCTAGCAGTACCATGCAATTCACCGCAGATAACACACACTGTAGGTAACTTGCAGTAAGTTTTCGTATGGCCATATTCTTGGCAATTATGGCACTGTACGGGACCTGAACGCTTACGTGGCTCTTCAACTGTGATTTTTCGATGTAAGAGATACTTTACGTTATAAACTGGATGGGCTTCATTTTTTTTCAATTGTATGTCGTTCGGCTCCAGTTCAACCCGAAATAGGGGTTGGGGGACCTTTTCTCTATTAAATATGTTGGTAACATTTTTTACCTTGAATCCCTGGTCGACAAGTGCACATTTTACTTCTTCGGGTTCAACATATGAATCTATGCCCTTTAATACTATCTGTAGGCCTTTAGCACTCTTAAGTTGGTATGTGTAAAAATTTGTTTTATTTTTTTCGAATTCAGTAACAATTTTTCGGAAATCTTTTTCATTATATATTTGGATTTTAGTTTCATCAATATTACCTCGTTTAATTGGAATGATGTGAAAAGTATTTTCACCAATGGTCGACAGTAGTTTTTTTATAAGTGCGTTAGAATTTTTTTCTCTCAGATAAATAGGTGGTGGCTTAAAAGACTTTTGCGATGATGTAGAGGGCTTGTCGTCGGTGTTTTGCAATAATGAAAAACGATTTTGACGATTGGTAGATGATGCGCTGTTATCCCTAGACATCTTTGGAGCAGATGAAATTTTTGAAGAATTTGGGCTTCGCCCACGCTTTACCACTGTTATATATCTGTCCATTCCCACTTGTACCTTGGGTTTTGAGCTACTGTTATCTGTAGTGATAACTTGGTTTAGTGATGAAGGCGAGCCCGATGCGGATGATATCGCAGACTTAAATGAAGAAGTACTAGGCAATGGTAATGTTAACGATTCACTAGTTGGCATTGGACAAAGCGAAGTTGATCGCTGACGAAAAATTGGCTTTGCCGTTAAAAAAAGATTTTCATCAGATTTATTATTTATATTTTTTTCATTAAGAGTTTCAGAACTCACAGTAAAATAAGCATTTCTGCCGTTAGAACTCACTTCAAAATTTTTTTCCTTTGAGGTACTCATACAGAGTATTATTCCTCAATGGAACTTTGTTTGTGTTTACGGTTTTTTTTTTGTTTTTGCTATTTCTTGCTATCTAAAAAATATTAGCAAAGCCAATAAGCTTATTTATCAAGGTGAATATGTATTACGAATATTTTTTGTATGATTTTTGATTTTGTTGTTTTTTATATTTGTTTCGTATGTATGTATGTAAAAAAAAATCCGCTTTAATGTCTCTTCACTATGAAGGTTCAACGAGAACTGATTAAAAGAAGTACAAATTTTTTTGTGTTTAGTATTCGCTTGAAATATTCGCATATATTTTAGCGAATGCAAAAGCGAATGTAAATAGCAAAAGCAAGCGAATAATTTGGGAATGTGAAAGCGAATGCGAACATTCGTTACATCCCTACTAAATAACCCTTATTGTGTGCAATTAAGGTTGCCATATGCTAAACGTAATATAACTGGACAATGGAAAAAATTTACCTGGACTTTGAAATATAAAAAATTTTTTTGGCTTTACACTTGGCACTTTTTCTTGCTCAACTTTTGATTTTATAATGCAAAAGAAAAATATAGGTATACAAAAGGTATATTTTACTTTCTCAACTCTCTCATACAAAATAAAAAGTTGAGTAATAAAAACTGCTGAGTCTGAAACCAGAGTTAGCTTAGAAAGCAGTATTGAAAATATTTTTTGATTGTGAATTATCATGATTTTACATTTGAAATTTGAAATTTGAAATTTTTTCTGTGGAAGATATTATAATAATAACACAGCAAAAAATAATGGTTTTTTGTCTTGTTTAAATAAGATCCTAATGCATTTTTATCTTTTGATTACGATTGCGTCATTAGTTCTTCTCTAGCAATGAATACCAATATAGTCGTTGGCCGCTTGCCAATGACTGAAACGGTCGGCACAGGTTAAGCAATACTTAAAATCTGGAGATAGGGGCATTGGCCCTATGATATCAATATTAACTTGTTGGAATCTTCTGTCGGGAACTTCAAACTGTGCTAGAATGCTTTTATTATTTCTACTGACCTTTGTTCGTTGACATTCCAGACAGGAACTAACCATTTTCGCTAAATCAGATTTTATGTTTTTCCACACAAATCTATCGCTAATTAGTTTAACTTTTGCACGTTTTCCTGGATGAGATATACTATGAGTTGAATCAAAGCCTGCTGCCTAAACGGAGCTGTTATATATGGACGAATTCTAGATGTTGAAACGTCACATAATAACCTAGTTTGGCAATCTGGCAGCCTGATACTTTTTAGCTGCAGCGATGAGCTTTGCTGGACTTATTTTATTTCTTCGTTGTTTACTTGGTCCAAGGCAAGTTGTTCGAAGTTTATCTGGTTGGCGTTAAATATAACTCCAATACGCGACAGTGTATCTGCACTAGCATTATCTCCTCCAGAAATGTGTTCTATGTCAGTGGTATATTCACCTATAAAGCTAAGGTAACGTATCTGCTTTTGTGTTGCCTTTTCTGAACTTTGTTGGAAGGCAAACGTGAGTGGCTTGTGGTTCATCAAAATCGTACATAGGCGGCCGTCAGTTATATGTTTGAAGTATATCACCGCTTGATACGCCGTCAAAAGTTCCCTGTCAAATTTGCTGTCCCCCCAGGGGAGTCTATTTTTGACTACGGGTGTGGCAACCCCGGGGCCCCAGCTGGGGTGATGTGGCTTTTTCCATTGACGTACCTTTGGTACATTACCCATAGAACTTTTGTGCTACTACCCGATCTCTGGCAACAGAGCAAAGAATGTGCACATATTTATAAAAGGAAGACAGGTTCCTTGTTGATGTCAGTTAGGTGCAGCGTCACCTAGAACTGCCCCTGAGTTCAAAAGACGATAGAGGTGAAGCCCTTGTGGTGGACCTTCGAGGCCTGACCAGAGGCTACTTCTGGTGCCACGGGTGCCGGTTTCCCGAGCTGCTTTGAAGTTTTGAGTGCATGCAGCGGTCGTCAGGATCCTTTACTAAAATGCTGAGTTCGTCCTACCCCACTAGGTTTAAGGGATGATTTTGGTATGTGTGGAGTAGGCACTGGATTTTTGGCGACACAGGCATGGGTTCATCACGGATGAGTGGTTGGGCTGTGCCGGCAATGGTTGAGGAATTCTCTTGGAGACCTCACTATGGGTGTATACACAACACCTTAGCGTGGAAGCCGGAGAATTATCGTGGTAGCTGCGGTTACTACCAAAATCCCCGGGAGAATAGTCTTGGTTTCCCAGTGTGAAATCAATGCTAGTGGTTGGTCTGACGCGGTCAGCCAGACACTATTCTAGGTGCTTTTGCCATTCAACAGAAGCTGCTATGGTAATTGAATATAGTTCAGGGATAACTATATCAAAGATTGCAACCTATGTGCCTTGAGGAGTGGGCCTTAGGTTAATTCTAAAAGGGTGCATGGGGGCGATGGTCTGACGTCTTACCTGTACCCGGTTCTTTGGCACCCGTGAGATAAGGCCGTAATGGCAGGTGCTCACGGAAAGCTATTGCACAACTGTCAAATGTGCTGTACTCATTCTGCGAGTCTGACATTCGCTTTGAAGAATCTCAAAGGCCGAAGGAGGACATTTGCCAATTCGTGAATTGCTGTCCTGACACAAAAGTTGCTGGAATCAACATGAAGAACCAAGTTTGCGTTTGGTGGGGGAGTGAAAAAGCAGGGTCGCTTCGGCTAGGACATTTTTGCAGTCCTCAAAGTCTTTTTCGGATTCATCATTCCACACAATCGGGGTTTTATCGTTTTTCTTGTTTGTTTTAATAAGTTTTTGAAGCTTAACTTGCTTATGGGCAGCTTTTGGAAGAAAACGCCTGTAGAAATTTAGTAGAGCAATAAAACGTCTCAGCTTATAAGTAATCGCTTGTTTTTAAAAATCTAAAATTGCTTTTACTTTTTAATAATAATAATATAATCTTTTGTTATACGGTGGCCTAAAAAGTTGATTTTGGTTTGTCAAAAAACTCATTTTGAAACATTTATTTTTAGACCGTGGCGCTGCAGACGTTCGAAAACCATTTCCAAATATTGCTTGTGCTCTTCTTCATTTGATGACGACACTCAAATATCGTGTATGTATACTACCACAAAGTCAAAATCCCGAAAGGTTTGGTCCATAAAACGTTGAAATGACTGGCTGGCATTTCGAGGTCCAAAAGTCATTGCCCTTTTTTCGCGGTAATCCAGGGCAATAATCACCACATGGTCTCTACTCGCCTGCTATTTTCTTTCGAGCAATGTGTAACGGGCTGAACTATTGGCTGCTACTCGTGCTACATTTGCCCTGCTTGAGCATGTAGTCAAATTCTTTTTAGCCAATGCCAGCTTTTCCAGATTTAGTCTTCTAGGCTTCGAAAAAAATTGGCGGGCCATCAGCAACGATATGGTGGTAGACAGCGTCCACTTTGAAATGCGCTGTAAGTTTAAAATAAAAAAAAAACAATTTCATATATGCTGTTAATTTATTAACTGCAAGCTGCCCAACATACAATTTAGTAAATATTTAATAATATATTACCCAAACTTTTTCAATATGAGTTGTTCTAAACCAAAGTGTAGAAATAAGGCTGATGACCCAATGGTCTCTTGTTGGCTTTGTGATTCGATCTATCATGGCAAATGTGTAGATTTAGCTCCACGTACTGTGGATAATCTTCGTGAAGACAAAGGACTCCGTTGGTGCTGTAAAAAATGTATGGCTTTTGACGTTGAATTTCTTGCATTTAATAAAAACTCACGTACTGAATTAGATGAGATAAGCAATGACTTAAATTGCTTTACAAAAAAAGTTTTAAACTATAAACAATTATTGGAAAAACCACCTCGTTCTCTTGAAAAGAAAAAGTCAACTGCTGTAGTAACTTCACAGTTATCTTTAAATAATTGTAATACTGCTGATAATACTGATCATAACGATTCAAATAATTTGCATTATATTACTACTTCAACTTCTACTCTACCTAATTTACCTATTGTACAATCTGGATTAGATAAAACCCCGCTTATTACTATTTCACCCCATCATTCGTCTTCTGCGTCTACTTCAAAGGTTTCCAAATGTAATGTTATGGCAGTTACAAATAATCTGATTATTCAACAACTACAACATACTTCAAACGAAATGAAATTCAGCAAGCAACATTTGATAATATTATCCTCTCTGCTACATATTCTAATCATCAAGATAATTCAGTTCTTTTAAATGTCATTCCACCAAGGAAATCTATATTTATTTCTCGTTTTGCTTCCGATACTACCGGACAACAGATTGATGCTTATATTACATCGAAAATAAATTGTACTAGCATTCTCGTTAAAAAGTTCTCGTATTCCCAACCTCGAGATATCACTTCTTTTAAAATTACAGTACCAGTTGATGTGTTTGATCGAATAAATAATACTGATTTTTGGCCCAAAAATGCTTTAGTTCGTGAATACTTATATAAGGTAAATGCTCGGCGTATCAATGTTTCCCAATTACTATCCAATCCTGAAAATGATCCAAAAAACTAATTTCATCAACTGTTAAACCATTCAGCATTGGCTATCAGAACGTGCGAGGATTAAACACCAAATTATCAAATATATTTGTGGTCAGCTTTGGTTTTGATCATCATGTAATTGTTTTCACTGAGAGACATGGCTAAAAAACAACATTTTTGACTCTGAAATATTCTGCAACAAATATCAAATTTACAGACGTGATAGAGGATGTCACCAATATGGTCGTGGCGTATTGATAGCTATATCTAACCTTTATCTTTCTGAACTTGTGCTTATTGCAGAAAGTATTGTATTTATATGTGTTCAATTGAAATTAAATAGACGAAGAGTATTCATAACATGTTCTTATATCCCTCCTAAATCTGATCAGTCTGTATATTCTTGTCACCTTCGCAGTATAGAAAATGTTGTACTTCAAGCTAATGCAACAGATTTATTATTCGTTCTTGGCGATTTTAACCCTTCCAGACCTGAACATTATTTTGTGTATAAATTCATTTAAATCATCAATATCAAAATAATTCTTTAAGTTTTAGGCTAAAGTTTGCTTACAGGAGCGTTTTCAAAGTTAATTTTTTGTGAAAAGGACATCGCACAATTGTGTCATCTCGGTCATAACATGTAAAAAATGTTTTGAATTATATTAAAAATATTTTATTCGTTTTACAATCTAATGTGATGTTTTGACCTTAAAAATATTCAGATCATTGCATAAAAAATGTTAAATAAACCAAATGAAAATATATAAGAAATATGATTAGTTAAAAAACAAACAAAAAAACAATTTAATGCAGTTTGAAATCAATGAAAATGTATACATAAGTTATTAGATAAATTTAAATTTAAGCAATATTTCTCGAAGCAGTCTTTGTTTTTTGTTAAAGAAAGTATCCCAAAACCTCAAAGAAGACTCTTACACTATACCTATCCCCATTTTGATAGTAAAAAGTTCTATACTTTACGTCTAGGTAATCCAAGAAGCTTGCATTATTTTCTGTATTCCATTGAAGAGTTAGGCTGAGTTTACATCTGGTATTTCTTGTGTGTCATTTGCCCAAAAAAGCGTAACTAACGAATTACTAATGAAAAACTGTTTGATTTAGACACATATTTATTGATTTAAACAGTTTCCAATCATGTTGGATTCTTTAAAATTGTCTATTAGTTATGTATGAAACTGTTTAACTTACTAAATACGTATCTGAATCAGACTGTTTTTCATTAGTAATTAGTTGGTTACACTTTTTTTATGCTTGTGTGGCACATGACACATAGATGGAAACCCGGCCTTAGTTATATATCGCTAGATCAGGAAAAAGGAAAAATACTTTGACAATAGATTTCTTAGTTTTTATTTTAATTCTGTAATACTTCAGACCCTTAAAAGCGTTTTCATTTTTAATAACTGTTGATACTTGGCCGGGTAACGGTGCTTAAGATTTTTGTTATATCCTTCAATTTTACCAACAGGATCTAGACATAGGTAGTGGAATAAATATACATGCCTGCCCTTTGATACAAAATTTTTAAACGTTCCAGCTCCCTGAAAAACTTGGAAGTCAACTACCATAAAAAGTTGCGCATACCAGATTTGCAATTCAACTGGTCATGGCTTTGACCTAATACGAGTAACTTTTCGTGCAGTACACCTTCCATTAAACGGAATGAATCATTTGTTCATCAATTGAATAACTTGTGATCTCTGTTGACAAATCCTTTCACCATTTTCCAACTATTTCGATGACCAATTGAACTGTCCATACATCGTTAATTTATTGAGTATGGTTCGGAATAGTCTGAAAAGTGCATATTTGGTCTAAGTTTCAGGAATTTATCATTGTACATGGAGTTAAATAAGAGAAAAACTATATATTTGTAGGACCAGTACACCTTGATCGCCGGGTGAACAAGCCACCCCACTACGATCGCGTATTCGTAGAACCATTTAATGTCGAAGCTATACAGCTCACTTCCTGACCACCCAATTTATTATACTCATTGATAATGGGTTTTTAGAAAATATTTATTTAGATATTCTGGCGGAGTTTTTTTGGATGATTTCATGTTGATAACACGATGATATCGGAAGCTCAATACTCGGGAATTAAAAAACTTTATATCTGGGGAGTTTAGTTGTTCAATCGGTCTATCTGGCTTGTTATTGGTAGACTCAAACATGTAAATATTTTTAATGCTTTCATTATTTTCTTTTTCTGCATTTTCATCTAAAGACATCCAGATTTCATCAGCAGAATTATTATCGTCGCTGACGTCAACATCAGATAACACAAACGTGAGCATAAAACAAAATGTCATCTTGTGCCTGATCAACACAATTAAGCTATCTGAATTTCCTTGAACGCTGGCTACTTCTTAATATGCACAATACCACCAGGAATGCACTGAATTGTTTAAAAATCTCATTTTGATGTAGCCACCAGTAATTTTGAGAGCATATATCAAAAATATTTTACGAAACCACTCACCTTGTGAACGCATGTCTACACTCCTTATAAGACACAACGAAACTTAGGATGTATTTTTTATTTTATGTAGTTATTTTTTTGTTTCTCTTATTTTTTGAAAAAGAAACAAGACCTCACAATCACTGCTTGCCGGTTAATAGACAAAAAATCATTTTTTAATGTAGTTTGAGGTCAATCAAGGCAGATCGCACAATCGATTAAGTTAGGTCTGAAAGGGTTAACTTACCATCCAATGTATGGAATCAACAATCAGATATTAATCTTTTAATCCCAGTGAAAACTAATATTTGGACTGATGACTTTTTGAATAAATTTTCCGATATTTGTATTTTCCAAATAAATAGTGTTTATAATGAATTCGATAAATAACTGGATTTGATTTTTGTAAGTGAACCGTTGGAATGCGCCATAAATAGATCAACTCCTTTGAGTAAACCTGAAGACTGTTATCATCCAACTTTAAAAATAAATTGTTTTAATATAACCTGCAATGAATCAATTAAATTCACTCAAAGAAATAACGTATATTGCTATAAAAAAGGCAATTATAACACGTTAAATAGTATCTTAATTAATACGAATTGGTCGACTTTACTATCCAGTTCTGTCAGAAATTCAGTTGTTATTGATTCATTGGTTGATGAATTTTATTATACCTTAAAATTGGCAATGGATCGTTCTATTCGTAAATATACACAAAAAGTAATATCTGGACCTCCATGGAGTACAACACAGTTATCAAAACTAAAGAACAAAAAGAACAAACTCTTTAACAAATATAAGAAATCCTCGTCACTTAAAGAAGTTACAAAATACGCAGGCAAATATTTAACAAAACTCGAGTCACATCCTAATCCGCTTGCTCGTAATATTTTGAACTTTACTGGACACATCCGCCTTACCTAAAATTTAAAAAAATGATGTGCAAGTTGCTAAATGAAGAGAATGATTTTTTTAGACGAAATAAATTATTTAGATTTTTTATAGATTTAAGATTTGAATACTTATTGTTAGTTCACATATGAAGATACAATAAATAAAAACATGTATTGAAAAAAATAAAATACTGATTATGGAAGTTATTCTATCTGCCGTGCTGAATATAATAAACTCAACTTATTTTTATATAATGGTTACTTGAATAAGATAAAACGCAATTTTAAATTTAACCCTAAATCATTTTATCAATTTGTGAACTCTAAAAGAAGATCTCGAGCCTTTCCTTCAATTATGAGGTGGGCTAATTTTCAATCAGGCGATAATACCGTCATTAGTAACTTGTTTGCTCATTTTTTTGCTAACCACCTACTCTGTTACTACATACTGCAACTCCCGTGAATACCCATATCCCCTCTATAGCCACAAATCAATTTCGTTCCCACCGATTCTGAGTGAGAATGTTTTACGATGTTTAAAAAATTTAAAATCATCTGTAAGCCATGAGCCCGATGGAGTTCCCAGCTGTGTTTTAGTAAACTGTGCCGAAAGTTTGTCAATACCATTATCAATTATGTTCAACATCTCATTGAAACATGGTTACTTTCCTATGACGTGGAAAAAATCTTTTATAATTCCACTTTTCAGAGCAGGAAATAAAGCTGACAATTCAAACTATAGAGGATTTGCAAAGTTAAACATAATTCCGAAACTATTCGAAAAACTAGTATATGATTATATAGGGAGTTTTTTTTAGAGGTATAGAACTTCGAATTAAAATAAAACACAAGAAAATCGTTTTAAAGTCCATTAATTTGGCTTTATTGGAAGGATAATTTTATGCCATTAATGTTTAAATATGATTTTGGGCGTGTGGCCGCCGTGGCTGGCTCGAATAAAGCCAATTCTACAGGTCCAATTTTCAACCACTTTTTTGAGCATATGGGGCCGTATGTTGGCAATAACGCCACGAATGTTGGCTTCCAAGTCCCCTAACGTTTCTGGTTTGTTGGCGTAGACGAGCGACTTCACATATCCCCAAAGAAAATAATCCAATGGTGTCAAATCACACGATCTTGGTGGCCAATTGACAGGTCCATTCCGCGAAATTATGCGCTCATCGAATGTTTCCTTCAATAAATCGATTGTAACGTGCGCTGTGTGGCATGTAGCGCCGTCTTGTTGGAACCACAACTCATCCACATTTATGCCATCCAATTCGGGAACAACATAGTCGGTTAGTCGGCTCCAATTGCTGTGCACGGTGGCGAATCGATTCATTCGGGTCCTCTTCAACACTTTGCTCTACAGCGGCAATTGTTTCTTCGGTGCGCACTGTTCGACATCTCTGCGGATGCGTATTATCACATAGGGTAAACGTAGTGCGAAAACGATTCATGGTTAACCGAATTAATTGCTCTGATGGACGATTATGTCGACCATAAAATGGACGGAGCTTGCGGAGCTTGCGAACTGAACCATTATTTTCGAAATAAATTTGCACGATTTGCAAGCGTTGTTCTTTTGTCAACCTGTTCATGATGAAATGGCAAACCAAACTAAATATTAATCACTTGACAGCTGACAAAATTGCCGCCAGTTAAAGAAGTGATGCCAACTTAAAGTTCTATACCTCAATAAAAAAACACCCATTATATGCTATCATACATCTTCTATTCTATCGCCTTATCAACATGGCTTTCGCAAAAATTGTTCAACTGTTACTAATTTCATGCATCTTGCCACAATTATAAATCAAGGTTTCGTTAAAGGAGAGCAAACTGATGCTGTTTATACTGATTTCAGTAAAGCTTTCGACAAAGTTAATTACACACTTCTTTTGTGTAAGTTGAAGCTCTTAGGTTTTTCAACGATTAGCCTGAAATGGATTTCATCGTATCTGATTGATCGAACTCAACGAGTACTATTTAAAAATATTACATCTAAAGATATATCTGTTACATCTGGAGATCGTAGCCATCTTGGTCCAATTTTATTTTCTTTATTTATTAATGATCTACCAAGTGTTATACAATTCTCTCATATTGTATTATATGCTGACGATGTTAAAATTTTCTTCAGTTACAACGATCTATCGCAACAATCACTGTTTCAATCTGATTTTAATAACTTTCAAAGATGATGTAACATAAATTTAATGGAGCTGAACTTACTGAAATGTAAGTGCATGAGCTTTTCGCGAAAATATCTGTATAATGTTCCATACTTTTTGGGAAATTACCAGTTGCAGATGGTAGATGATATTGTGGACTCGGGAGTTTTGTTTGAACCCAAATTAACATTTATTCCTCATATTAATATGACTGTTAATAAGGCCAGAGGTGTACTAGCGGTGGACTAAAGAGTTTACTGATCCATACATAACAAAACAACTATATATATCACTTGTTAGACCAATTTTGGAATATTGTTCAACAATTTGGGACCCACAATATAGTGTTCACAGTGACCATATTGAATCTGTGCAAAAACAATTTCTGATATTCTGCTTGCGTGGCTCGTCTTGGAATTCTGGGTTTAATCTCCCACCCTATCACTGTAGATTAAAATTGATTAGACTGGTGACCTTGAAAAGTCGACGAACAATGCTTAATATTACTTTCGTAATCAACTTAATTAATGGAAATGTAGCTTCTGAATTTCTGATTAGTAATATTTGTTTCAACATTCCACCACGCTTAACACAACGATATCAACCGCTGTTCTTACAGTTCCACCGTAATAATTATTTATTGATTTTTCATTATCTTTGAATGTTATAAAACGAAACATTATTATTCATTTGAATAATTGATTTATTACATACATAAATATTAATAAATTTCTTTTTATTGTATATTTATGCCAATCTATGTGTATATTAATATTATTTTTATGTATTTTTACCATTTTTATAGTCTGTAAGGATTACATCCATAGACTTCAATATAAATAAATAAAAAAAAGGTTGAGTTAAGTCTTTATACCTGTGAAGTCATTGTCCGGTCCATTTATCCATAGCTGAAGAAATTGTGTAGAATCGCTCTTGGCGGGCCTTAGCAACGCTCATGTGTACCATCAATTTAGTTGTATTGTCCACATACTTCTTCTCCCGAATGTTAACCATCAGGTCATATTCATACAGAAAGTCAATGCCTATGATTGGTCTTGTGACATCGGCTATTAAAAACTGCCACTCGATTTTCCTGCGCAGTCCAAAGTCGACTGACACCAGTTTAGTGCCATAAGTTTTTATTGGAGTACCATTTGCTGCATATAATTTATATTCACATTGTTTGTTACAATTTGTGGGGGGGTGTGATAGAAAAGTCAGCGCCGGTGTCAATTAAATATCTAATTTTTGTTTTCTGATCTGTAACAAAGAGGCGACGGTTTATTGCAGTCTTTATCCTATTTGTCGCCGTTGATAGGGCTGCAGTTAGTTTTCCGGCTTCAAATTTTTGAATTTGCAAGGCTCTATATATCTTTTTGCCTTATTTCCAAAACGATAGTGAAATTTACAGAAAGGGAATCGTACCTTTTTTTTCTTGACTTACTGCGACTACGCTGCTCTTGGGCGTGATCAGCTGAACGGCTTCTATCATCGTATCTTGATGAACGCATCTATTGCAGTTGACTACGGATTTCTTCATTTTCAGCTATCAAAGTTACAGTTGGCTCTGACTAAACTGCTGCCACTGTATGATAATATTGCACTTCCAATTTGAGAATTTTTCAATTTCTTCTTCAACTAGTCGTCTTAAATGACGCTTAGAAACTAAATTTTGACACATTTTTAAAATTTGTTTACTATACCCATATCTTTTTGCTTTTTTTTAATAACATGCCTTTCACTTTTAAAAACTGAACTGACTAAATAGAAAAACAAAACGAAAACATCAACAATTAACAGTTATGTCAAAGAAAAAAAAACAATGAGTGTTCGAACTCACGGGCGATGTGTTAACACCTTTTTGTTACACGGTACCTGTTCGATTTCTATGAACACAGACCCACAAACCCGGAGGTAGAGTTAATATAAAGTATTTAATGAAAAAGAATAGTTTATTGAATTTAATTTTACTTTGTATAATTTATTAATGTTATGTTTTCCGCACAGTTAATATATAATATATATATATATATATATAATATATATATATATATATATATATATATATATATATATATATATAATATATATATATAAATTTAGTAGATACACTCAAAATGAAAAAAATTAAACAGAAGTGCTAATGATTTCATTATTTTCTTGCTTAATACTTTTTATTTATTTTATATTAAACCCACAAAAAACAAAAAGAATGCAAAGCAACAGACAAATGTACATACATACATTGTTATGTTTGTACATAAGCTACATACGTTGCTGTCTTGCTATCTCATTTTTGTATATGTACGTATAACCACGTCACTATTTTCTTTGCTATGCATAAGACAAAACCGAAAATCAACATAAAACACTTTTTTAATATTACTCCAAACTAATACTCCAAATTAAAACACTTAAATCTTGGCTCGCCGATATCGGATCGCCTTAATTTTTGGCCTAAACTCTTCGTCGAAACCCGCACTAGCTTTTTAATCCAAAAATTAATAAAATCGCATATGAATTTCCGGAGAAAATCGCGTGCGAAAATTATATGAAAATCGCCCAATAATCACTTTCAATACCGACTGCCAAGCAACGAACAAACAAACGATGATTTACTCTTACATACCTAACACTTGCGTATGTATTAAAACTGATAGTTTACTGCCCTAGAGGCGCGCGTATAGATGTTAACACATCATAAAACCAAAAACGAACTGATACATCCCTCATTGATCCATTTGGAGTATTAAGCCAGGCATAAACAACAAAACAAAAGAAAAAGTTTCGATAGCTCGCTTATTACTCCAAATGGATGAACAAGTCATTACTCCTTTTTTGCTCGATTATGGATTAATCCATATATTTTTTACTGGCCATGTACTTAAATATATACCCTAGAAGAAACGACTGACTGAAACTAAAACAAACAAAAATTTTTCACTAACACACTTGTAACAATTTTCCATTGAATTCAAAAGTGTCGGTCTGAATAGTCTTTTAATTTATTAATTATAGTTGCTTCATTCTAGCATATATGTTAGAGTGGGATATCTAATGTATGAACATATCAGTTTTATCTAAAAAAAATACAATTCATTCTGTTTGTGAAAATTTAAATTTATAAGTCTTAAAAAGAAAAATCAAAAATTTAAAAAAACTCCGATGTATGTATCTAGAAAAGACCTAATATCTTTTAATAGGCTAGACCGTTTTTCTTAAAACATATGTAGCTAATCCGTCCAGCCGTTTGGTCTGTAAGTGGACACGGATAAGTAAAAACAAAAGTGAATAAAAAAATGTGCAAACTTTAATTAAATATATGTATATTTCTTTTCAAAGTTTTAGATAACTATTTGTAAAGAGCAAGATGCGTTGGTGGTGAAAAGGTGTGAAGAGGACTAGATGCCACCTAGGCTATTCTGTTCTTGCTAATTGAGTTAATATTTATATTATATTATAGTAATTTCTATTTATTTTTATTTGTTAAAGGATTAATTTTGAAATAAATTTTGAAAAATGTTTATTTAAAAAATTGAAAACAAAAATTTTTTTAAAGTGTGATTTATACATCAGTACTGACGATATTTACATCAGTACTGATTTATCAGCTCTGACGATGTTTACATCAGTAGTAATTAGTACTATACTGTGGACTGAGCAGTCCAGATATATGTTTTACTAGTTAATGAGAGAGAAACAAAATCACACGTACACGAATGTTAACATCAGTTTTTTCATATTGCCCTTAACAAAATTATAGAAACTTCTGATGTATAAACTCATCAGAAATTTCAATCAGATGATGCATCAAATTGCCTTTAATTGGTTCAGTGTACTGCAAGGTTCGCAATTGATACTAGGACATTGAGTTATTGGTTTAAAGCAGTAACCCGCAAGCCATAGCACAATTGTGCGGATGAAAATCACACACATGCTTATGCTCTTTCATTTAGTCGTCACTGAGCAAGCGACGAATCAAGTTGTGCATGCATGTATTAATTTTTTCCTGGTTTTTTGTTTAGTTTCTTTGAGCACACGGAACGAAATTAAAGTTCAAATTTAATAAATTTCTACAGACAAAAAATTTATAATATACATATAGAAGCTGGGAAATATTTCGTGATTAAAAATGCTTTAGGTAATCTGCAATGCATTTTATGTTATGGAATATTTAAAAATAATAGGAAAAATAGTTGAAAAATGCATTTTAATAGTATCAACAGAGCTGTGAATAAATTTAATTTTGAATTTATACACTAAATTGTTGAATGATTATTAAATTTTTACTTTTTATTTAAGTTTTTAGTAAATTGCTTATTAAGAAAAAAAATTCAAACAACTAATAACCACATCATGTATTTTATATTACAAAACTTTTCTTCAAGTGCAAGTTTATTTTACTCTCATTTTTCTCACCAATACAAACATATTTTATTTTGCGGGACACTGGTTTAAAGCAGTAACCCGCAAGCCATAGCACAATTGTGCGGATGAAAATCACATACATGCTTATGCTCTTTCATTTAGTCGTCACTGAGCAAGCGACGAATGAAGTTGTGAACGCGTGTACGATTTTTCTCCTGGTTTTTTGTTTAGTTTTTTTCAGCACACGGAACGAAATTTAAGTTAAAATTTAATAAATTTTTACAGCAAAAAAAATTAAATAATTATGGAAGCTAAGAAAAATTTCGTGATAAAAAATGCTTTTCGCAATATGCAATGCATTTTATGTTATGAAACATTGAAAAATAATAGGGAAAGTCGTCTAAAAAGGCATTTTAATAGTATCCACAGAAGTGTGAATAAATTTAATTTTGAATTTATACACAAAATCGTTGAATGCTCATCAAATTTTTACTTTTTATTTAAGTTTTAATTAAATTGCTTATTTACAAAAAAAAAAATTCAATCAACTAGTAACCACTCATGTATTTTATATTACAAAACTTTTCTTCAAGTGCAAGCTTATTTTACTCTCATTTTCTCACCAATACAAACATATTTTATTTTGCGGGACACTGGTTTAAAGTATTGTAGACGCAATTGCTCTCATCATTCTAGGTAGGTGGGTGGAATCGCACTTAAGTCTATGGTACATTTGTTATACAGTTCAGTCTGTCGAATAATGTTACCTTCTAGAATCTAGATTTACATGTCATCCACTTATTTCAATGAGCCAAGCTCACAAATGTGGCTGATATATAAGTACATCGTCTTATGTTTTTTAAATTGTCTTGATAGTCAATATAAATTGTTATTATTATTTAAATTATTTTAATATAACTGTTTTTGCTTTTTCTTTCAAACAAACTTTTTAAAAAATTGCGACGCTATGACACTTATGACTACAGTTTGAATCTCCCAATTATATTCATTCTTATTACAGACATATGCACGTATGTATGTATGTTAAAAACTTTCATGTGAAGGCTGTATTAAATATTTTTCTGAAAATGGTTAATTTTTCTATTAATAATCTAATTATTTTTAGTTTTACTTTTGTTAATATGTAACGTAAATTATTGCGTAAATACGTATATAAAGTTTAATAATTTCATTTAGATGCAAATCAAATATCGGGTAATGATTGGCTTAAATATACTGTTGAGCCCTTAAATGAAGTTAACAAGATTATACACCAGAAAACAACGACATTTCTTTATTTTCTATAATATGAAAAAAAAATCCTCTTCAATGCCTTGTACATGTATTTATATACATAACTAAATATCTAATAAATGTATTAAACCCTCATGTGCTTATTTTATTGTTAACAAAATGCTATTTTGTGTTATTCATATATAAAAAGCAAAAGTTACGTATTAGTTTATATGTTAAAATTTTTATATATGTATTTCAAAATGACTTAGTTTCAAGTTTTGGTTTTGCAATTTTTTAATTTCAAAACATTTACTTCAAACTGGAAATTGTTAATATCTTTGACTATAGGTCTGTTCAATTACTTTTTAAGCAGAAACTAGTAACAAGACAGTAAAGCAAAAATTTACAAAATTAATCTCCTAAATATAAAAAAGTAAATTAACGCTTTAGAGTAAAAAGGCTCAGTTAGCCGACTGTACAGCTGATCGATATTTTTATATGAAAAGTAGGTTACGTTACATTACATCTCTATAACCATTTTCATTACTTTTCACATAACAAAATCGATCAGCTTTTTCTTACTGTTGCAGTTACATTACATTACAGTCGGCTAACTGAGCCTTAAACCAGTAACCCGCAAGACATAGCACAATTGTGCGCAGGGTGACCGATGACATTTTTCAAAAAGTGGCACCAAATAGGGGATTTATCAAAAAAAAGGGGCAAAATTAAAAAAAAGAGATAACTACACTAAACTTTTTATTTTTAATGTATTTTCATATAACTCACCCTAAAAAAAGTAGGAACAAAAAGTGTCGAGGCTGTCGAAAAAGGGGAAAGGCAGTCGAAAAAGTGGCAATTTGCTACTTTAGTCGGTCAAACGGTCACGCTGATTGTGCGGATGAAAATCACATACATGCTTATGCTCTTTCATATAGTCGTCACTGAGCAAGCGACGAATTAAGTTGTGCACGCATGTATTAATTTTTTCCTGGTTTTTTGTTTAGTTTTTTTTGAGCACACGGAACGAAATTAAAGTTCAAATATAATAAATTTCTACAGACAAAAAATTGATAATATAATTATGGAAGCTGGGAAATATTTCGTGATTAAAAATGCTCTTGGCAATATGCAATGCATTTTATGTTATGGAATATTTAAAAATAATAGGGAGAATAGTTTAAAAAGGCATTTTAATAGTTTTCACCGAGCTGTGAATAAATTTAATTTTGAATTTATACACTTCATTGTTGAATGGATTATTAGATTTTTACTTTTTACTTAAGTTTTTATTAAATTGCTTATTTACAAAAAAAAAATCAAACAACTAATAACCACATCAAGTATTGTAAATTACAAAACTTTTCTTGAAGTGCAAGTTTATTTTACTCTCATTTTTCTCACCAATACAAATATATTTTATTTTGCGGGACACTGGTCTAAACACAATGTTTGTGGTGCGGTGCGATTTCTCGTTGCGGGAGAGAAAAATAAACATAATACAACGGAAGACGGCGACGGCAATACTTGTCATTGTTTGTTTAAATTTTTATTAACTTTTTTGTGCATACATTTTTAAATAAAATTTACTCTTTCTGTTAAATCTTTTGTAATGGCAGTAACTAAAAACAAAAAATTATTAAAATTTTATACATTCGCAGATATATTTGATAATTTTTTTAAACTTTTATGTTTTATGACAAACATTTTTGAACTTCAAAATCATGTTTTTTGTTGTGAACACCGCCAATTATTCAAAAACTATGGCAACATCAGAAAGAGAAAGAGAGTCAAAAATTGAGAGAATAAGAAAGTCCGCAATGAAAATAAAATAGATTTTAAATTTATGCCGTTTCGCAATGCGGTTGTTTACTTCAAAATCGTATGAAAAACCGCACCGCAATAAATTATCGTTACATTGTGTTCAGACTCTTACTTGTAAGAACCTGCAAGAAAATTTTATTCTTATCAGAACCATGGATGGAAATCATGATATAATTGTACTTTTTCTGATGTATTTTGTTTGATGATATTTTAAATTGGATTTTTTTTAGAAATTGACATTTAAAATGATATTCTTTACACAGGTTCATGTATTTTTACTATTTTTATGCATTTTTCATAATTTTTTAAGTTGATTCCATTAACAAATACAAAAATTCGACTTTCCATCTCTGATTACATATGAGAAACAAACAAAATTATTTGCCATTAAAATTGAATTTATGTGGCTTAATGAAAGAAAAACAATAAATCAAGAAAATATGCTTTCTTTTTTCATACGTATACATGTTTTTTTTAACAAAGAAATATACATTTTTCAGTTTTCCTTTTTCAGATATTTTTGAAATAATTAATTTGACAACAAAATACACAACAGGTGGTTGGAAAATTCTTGCAAGTAGGAATTTTACTAGGTATGATTTGTAGGAATTTTTTGTCTATAAATTTTTTATCTCTCTTTGACGCTCTCTCCTTGCAAACTTTTTGAGTTAATGAACACTTTCCACACATTGTCACAAATTCGTAACAATTTTTAGTAAATGAACACACCTTACGTGTATATCTATGACATGAATATATAAATTTATTTTTAACGAAGAATTAGTTATAAAATTGAGTGCACGTTTTGTAAGAGAGTTTCTTTATCTTTATTTTGAGTAAATTCCGTACACTCATTTGAAAGAAATTTGTGGTAAAAATATATCATTTCGACTATAGCTAAAGCTACGGTCACACTTGTCAAACATTTGCCCAAAAAAGCATAACCAACAAACAATAATGAAAAAAGTTTTGATCCAGACACTTGTTTATCATATTAAACAGTTTCGAACACAACTAATGCACAATGTCATATAATCCAACAATATTGGCTACTCTTTAGCTTGGCGAACTTTTGTCAGAATTGAAAGATTTTTCGTTAGCATTTAGTGGTTATGCTTTTTTGGGCAAATGTTTGACAAGTATGACCGTAGCTTAAGAAAAACATTTCGTCCAATTCAGTTGTTTATACTGAAGAAAAATATACAAAAGTTCTAGAAATTACGACAAATTAACATAAATTAAGAAAGTTTCCAACTTGATATTAAGAAAACTTCACTTAAATATGGGACTTGTTAGCTTCATTCCAATTATATTGTACTCACTTTGAGTTAAAATAACTACTCAAGTTTAAAGCCCTTTTCGTGTATGAAATCCAAAGTATACTCGAATTTAGTAAAGATTCCATTAATGTGCGTAACACCATCTACTAAAATCAAGTAAAATGTTGGTAAATCACAATTCTTTTCGACTGCAAATAAAAAAAATTAACTTGATACAAGTAAAAACATTTTATATCATAATGCAAATTCTTAGTTTTATTCTTAAAAAGGAGTTCAAGGCATACTTGAAACAAAAATTAAAACAGATATAGAAATACTTCATGTTAAGAAAAACTTATAATTTTGAGGAGAAAATTAATAAACTGTAGTAGCAAATTTACTTATGTGTAGGAATTTCTAATCAGCTTAAAAGCTTATTGGTTTCTAGATTATGAACGAATATTTTTTTATTAACTTTTAAGAAAACTATATACTTGATTTAAGTTACATTTTCCTTGGAGCCAAATCATTCCCGAATTTCTTTAAATTAAGTTAAATTTAGATAACTTTTTCTTGAGTGTTGATACTCAGGGTTATCATGAATAAAATTCCGCGTGAAATTTTTCCATGGGAGCAATTCCAACTAATAGCAAGTAATAGGGAAAACAAAAAATTCTAATTGGAAAAGGGAGAAATTTCAATTTGCTTCTGTAGTAGCTACTAATTTTTACTAACATATAATTGTGTTAGAGCAGTAGTACAGTTCGAAAAACATTGCTGTGAAAAAACTACATGCATTATTTTTCTGCAATTTTTATAAAGTGCCTAAATGATTTATTATGTGGCTAAATTTTTTTCATACAAAAATTTCAAAATTTGAATGAAAAAAACTTTACCACTTGCTACAATTTTATTATAAATACGGCCCTACGATTTTACTAGTAATGCAAATTAACAGGAAAAGTCTCAATTCAGTCACAACTTTTGTTATGACAGAGTTCTATATTTACTCTTGTGACTCGGTCTTAATTTTGTATTCTCGTAACATAGTCACAAAAATCCAAATTTTATAGTTAACATTCTATGTTAATGAAAATTTTGACTTTAAAAATTATGGCATTTGAATATTGAAAATAAATCAAGAATAAGAAAACACACACATATGATTGTTTATAAAAACAAATAATATTGGAGTACGTGGTCCAATATAGGTGAAATAGACTAGTTGCATCATGGTCCCATGTAATGCAGTCATGGACAATGTCGTTTTCATACAAACATTCAATGCTGCTCGATAAGTGTTCTTTTAGTCTATTTCTATTCCATATGCGGTAGTTTTGGGGTTAGTCCGATGTAATGCAAAGTTTGACCATGTGGTGCAACCCTAGGACATCGCAATGTTAAATCGACCAGCTTTATTCATATATTTGGAGTAGTTTTGGAGTACTCCTACTCCTCTTTGGACTAGTCCTTACATGCATGTATGGACTAGTCGTATTATCTGCAGAGAATGAATCCCTATTTCTCTTGATCACGGCAGCTCTCGTGAATGTCGGGACCACCTACCTTTTTTTGTTTTGTTTATTATTGTCTGGAGAAGAATGATATGAAAGAAAAAATTGAGAAAGTAGTGCGGAACAGAATAAATCGCGAAAATTTTCACTGTTTGTATTTTGTCTGTTTTAGATAATATTGGCTTAAATACAATTTAAAGCCTACACAGTTTCTTTCTAAGTGCGAATAAAGTCGCGAGAAAAATATAAATATAATGGTAAAATCTAGGAGCACAGCTTGCTCTTCGATTTTTTGTGGAAATTGTAAATCACTCGCAAAATGGGCTATTAGCATAAATTTAGATATTGTGTATATCCCTTCTGCCATTTCTAAATTATTTTTTCTTTTTTAATATTTTTAACCCCCGGCTAAAAAAGGGGTGTTATAAGTTTGTAGTGTGTGTCTGTGTATCTGTCCGTGTCCACGTACAGTCCAAACAGCTGGAGCGATTTTCATTTAGTTCTGTTCGAAAGATGATTTGATCGAGAGGATTCCTAGCTATGTTTAAAGAAAATCAGTCTAGCATTTTAGAAGATATAACATCTTTTCTGAAAAAAGTCGGGGGGTTTTTAAAATTTTTTAATTTTTGTTATATATTAATTTTTTTAGTTTAAAATTCCTATCATAATTCCTATGATTGTCTACATTCCTACCCCCTTATGCAAAAAAGTATTTTACTTTAGCTTTAAAGTTCATATTAGTTGCCAAGCACTTTAAGGCTAACATATCTTTGTTAAGAAATCATATGCAAAAGACAACTTTAATTATTTTGTTATCTAATAATGAATACTGGTAACACCACCGTGTTCAACAACCACTTCATAGGTTATGATGTACAAAATCGAATACAATTTCATTCGGGTATTCAAATAAATTTTTATTTTATTAAATAAATTTTCATTATCTTGAAGTAAAGCAACCTAATTTAAAAAATATGAGCTTATGACATGGTAATAAAACAGATAAACACAACTATGAAGTAAAAGTAAAAAAATGTGAAAAATTATCACAATTTGTTTTATTCGAATGAAACGAGTATTTGAATATCCAGCTTTTTTCGATTTGTTTTGATTGTATGTACATCACTAAAACATTTTTGTATAATTGTATTTATTTTGATATTTTTTTATGGATTTTGCTATGTATTTCGAATCAGTTGGATAATTTGGTGATGTTTCCCATTACATGACAGAAATAATAAATTTAAGATAAGAGCAGGCACTTCTAGCTTCATTTTCAGATGTAACATGAATTAATATGTGCTATATTAACAAAAATATTTGAGGTACAAAACACACATTTTGGAAATATCAACTTAAAGTAGTCTTAACAAACGTGGGTGCCTACTTTAGAATTTTTATACAATAATTTTTTTAGAATACAAGTTTACTTAACATTGCTTGGCAAAGCTTTATTAAGTTTTTTGCATAAGACCCCTAGTCTTTATTTTAAAAATGTATGTTGATAGAATTTTGTTTTGAGAATCGGAAATTTTAGTCTTTAGTCACAATGTTAGAGGTATGACTATTTTTCAGTCACAATATTTTCTGGGAATAGGCATGTAAATTTCATTATCAGTAAAAATTTACTGAATTTTCTCAGTAATCAGTAAATTTACTGCTTACTGCAATTTTTAATGCAGTACATATATACTGCAGTGTGCCCATTTACTAATCAAATAAGTTAAATAAAACAAACAAAAACCAGCAAATTCCTGTATTTTTACAATATTAAAAGTTTGATACTTTTAATTGATTAATTAAAAAAATTACTATAAGCATAAGTACTTCCAACTTAAAAAAATTTTTCATTGCTAGATGTTTACACATCTCCCCAGTGATCGGACTCACATTTCTTTTTGTTTCACTCTTGGCCAGCTAAGTGCTAAAAGTCACAATGTGCATTGATGAGCATGAGATTTGGGAATTGTCTTGGTCCAATCAAAAACTGATCCAGATCCAATGGTAAAACAATTTCAATAGCGTTTTTTTATATTGATTTGAGCCAAATTCGGCGAACTCATAAGCCTTATCCGGAGCTTTTTAATTTGTTGGCGAGATGGAATAAGCGGTTTATATATTTAAGTAATCACAAATACAATTATTTGCTTAAATTTTTTTAGAACATCACAGGTCAACATATGGAATATTTTAGTTAATGGTGCAGAATTGATCCTAATATCGTTCTACATATTGTGTAGAAATTTCATATAAATTTCTTTGTTAACTCAACCTTCGAAAGGAAAATAAATTTGTTTTCCATTAATTGAAAACTTTAAACTCGTTTTCTGGCAAACTAGTTGTTTTGGGTTATGACTTTGTTTGAGTAAATGAGCGATATGTATTATAAACAAGATTACAGAGAAAAAATCTTTTTTTATGGCATGTTTCTACATTACATATGTTCATATGAGTACAAAATTTGGCTTTGGGGTTTCATAAAACAACTGTCAACTTTTTCTGAGTAAAATACGTAATACTTTTTTATTTTGTTGTTTCTACATAACAATTTCAATTGTATCTAATGTCAAATATAGGCAATCAAAAATTAGTACTTGTGTGGAAATTAAAATAGGTTTTTATTCATTAAAGAAGAAATCGAATGTCCACACAATCGTCTAATTGAACCATTATGGAACCTGTAAGCATAAATCCAAACATTCTTACATTATATCCCATATTTGTATGCATTTTCATCACAATTTTATTTTCAATTTTGTTCACATAAATTTGTTCAAGGAAAGTAATAATAGGTTTGTTCGATTACCTGAAACTTTTTACTGAGCTTCGCTGTATTATATTGAATTTCGTTCGTTTGTAATTTGAGACTGAGTAATTGCAAGCTCTTACTGAATAAATGGTTGCCGAAAATAGCGGTTGCACTTTTCTTTTTTGTGAATTTTATTTCTAAGTAAATTCTTCAATGATTTTCTTGTATGATGTGTAGCATACTTAAAAAAAAAAGAATATACATCGGTTTTATGTATATGAAATATATTTTTTAAATGTATTACACCATTTTTCCACATTTAAAATATATTGCAAGATATTAACCTCCTAACCACGATAAGGCATATTCTTTTGGTTCATATATAAACTCCTGTTGTTTGAACCACATTTCAATGTAAATTTTTTTATTCATTATTATCTTGGATCTAGCTGTACTCAAAGTAAGAAGAAGGAAATACTCCCATTCCATTAAATGCGGCAAATTAGTAACCATCTAACGATATATGTATATACATATCGTATATGATGGATGAAATCCATTCATGAAGCATGAAAGCTGTTTGACTTGTTTCAGCAAAATCTTAATGCTTTTATAATTGTGAAAAAATTATAACATACCGTAAATGAAAAAAAGTATGTCACTGTCGATGTTATTAATTAAGAATCTCTGATGCAGCCTTTTTAATATATCTAAACATTCTTTAATGCTTAATAGAAAAATTACTCAGGATTTATTCAGTTACTCGATTTTGTTTGAAAAATAAACGAACTGATCTAATATTGCATTGTAATTTAAAAGCAGCTGTTTTTTATTTTGCTCGATTTTCTCCTAGGGCTGCCATTAAGTAATGCTTCTAGTATGGAAAAAATTAACTCAAATACAAAATTGTATACCATGGCAATAATGAAATTAAATATACAAAAAGTGATACCAAATACAACGTAAGCTAGACAAGTGTACTATAAAAACTCATTTTGTTACGTACTCGCCTGTGTACCGCTTGCTTGCCTGAGAGCTTACTTGTTATGTAGATAGAAATAGGCCATTAAACAAGCTTTTATTATTTCTCAATAGAATGAACTAAAAAGTTAAATATCCAAAAAAAATATCCTGCATCCTCCATAGATCATCTCTATGTCATCCGATTTATACATGCATACAAAATTTCATCTCAATCGGAAATCGGGAAGGGGATCAAATTTAATTTGCAAAATTTGAAACTAAATAAACGCTTGCAAAAAGAATATTGTTGATACTTCTTTTGCCTTCAACGAAATTGTTCGTACAAAAAAACTATTTTAACTGCCACTTCCACTATGTCGAAAGAAAAACTCTGCGAAAGAAACCTAGTCGCTCGAATTCTAATAAATTTTCATTCCACTATGTCGTCAGCTTTCTTTCGCTTTTGATTACGTATGTTATTTTTTTGCTTTACGTGTTTATAAATTAAAGTATTGCCAATTTGTATATTTCAAGTATTTCTACCGATTTTTTTAAATTTACTAACATTGACATGAAAATAAATACACCATATTGAACAACGAAAAAGAATTCAGCAAAATAGTCGCACAGCAACAACATGTTATTACTATTTTCCTTTACAACTACATTCATTTGGTTTAAAATGTGCGAGTACTTTTTATAATGAACATAAAACAATAATCAAAACAACAATGTTCAATAATATTTTGATGAATATATTATGACTTCTCTACAAATGAAAAATAAATTGAAAAAATGTGATAAAAATAATAATTTTACAAACTTGAATTGAATTCTTTGCAAATAAATTTTACTACACGAAAGCAAAATAACAAGTGAGTGATTTTGACATAGTGTTCGCCTTGTTGACGACTCATTCGAATTAGTGGTATGAAAATCTGTATGAAAATACTTACGTTTTCTTGCGACTTGTCGTTCGAGTCAAATTTCGTAATGAAGTAAAATAGAGAAATGGAAATCAGTTATCTTTGGCTCAGAATGCGAGTGAAGACCTTCTTTCGAAATAGTGGAAGAGGCAGTAAAAGTGCCATTATACATATTTTTACTAAAAATTTATTAATACTTCTTTTTAATTATTTGATGGAGTGTTATATATAAGATATCGTAAGACATACAAGAAACTAAAAATCAAAAATATATGGTTCAGGGCAGAGCTGTGAGCTTCGAAAAGCTTCCATAACCAGAGGTGGTAATTTTTGATACCCGGTATTTAGGATACTGTTATAACAGGGTTCACAAAAAATAAATATTTAAAAAGCCTTTTCTGCCTTTCAAGTTGCATCATTTTGTATTTAGACCACTAGTTAAGAAGATGTATATGTACATATCTATTTCTACTTTTTGCCTTGGAAACCACTTTACAGCGAATCATTGCTTCAAATATTGACAAAGGTGTGCGATAATCTACGAAATTGATATTACTGAGCCATACATATATCAAACTCGGGCTTTCGAAGACATCTCATTACTATTATTTATATTACGCTTGAAGAAATATTTAAATTACTTGTATATCCATGTATCATATGATATTTGTGAAAAATAACCAGTTTGCTCCTAAAGCAGACATCAAAAACAAAATTTAGAAAAAAAAAACAACAAAAAAGCTGATTAAAATCGACTGAATAAAAACCGATCGATCTCCCTAGTATGAGCAGATGAGTGGTGAATGGTTTATTCTAAAGAAATTTCATGCTTTATTACTTTATAATGTTTAGAATACATTTTACTGTCGGCAGTACATTCAATCTATCGGTGTCTTAGTATTAAATTTTTAACAACTTGGTGACAAAGCCACATAAAGGTGATGATGATGCCAAACACGACAGACAATTCATTGATGTTTTCTTGCTTTTGGAAGAATATTATGTGTGCACCATAAAGAGCGTTAAGCTATCCACTATTTATCTCCTATCGGCTGATAATGCTCATCGAACAAAGTGAACTAAATTGCACTAAAAAACACTTAAATAATATTTTCAAACCCCAGTGATTTTTTAATTTTTATTTTTTGTCCCAATTCGGTATCCACTGTTTTGTCGTCTCCACAGCTAATTCAATCTCGTTTGCCGTCACGAAAGACTTGAAGGCGCGATAACCTAAAACCTCTTTAGTTATTCTTGTGGACGACAACACCGATGATGTCTTGTTTCTTAATCTCTGTTTTCTTTTTTTTTTTTTTTTAAGCTGGGGAACTGTGTGGTGAATGTTTCTCCTAAGTCATTTCGAGTTAAAACATATTATTTAAATTAGCCACAAATTAACAAAATAAAGTCAAAAGAAAAATGATATTGGATAATGGTGTGAAAACATTTTTAAATTCATTTGATCTTTTATTTAACAGAATTATCGTTTGTAAAGAAGTTAAGAAGTTTGACGAAAGAGAATGCACAATCGTACACAAAAGTTGAGCTAGACATTTTCTTCGATTTTGTTCCTTTTGCTCGGATGATAAAAATTACATTTTTCTGTTTAACTTTTTTGTTTTTGAAAGTCTCATAAATCCTAAACTTAAAGGAATATGATTCACATCAAAATAATGGCTACTGTATATATCGAATTCTTTGGATCGAATTGTTTTAATTTGGGATTAAGACATCGATATCGAATAAAATAAATTTCATATGATGGCCTGCGATAACAAGTTAGTTAGTTGCCTTTCTTAAGATTATTGGTTACAAATATTCATATATATTGTAGAGAAAACCAGTAATTTATTATATTGCACTGTGTGACAAAACAAATACCTGTGAAGTGTTTCTGTTTTTCCGGCAGGTTTTGTCGAGCATAACAATAATCTGTATTTAAAACTTTCCAAACGACCCCAAATTCGTGAGTTAATTGTAAAAGGCCCATTTTTCATACCTTATTCAAGCTCTAATGTCAGTATCAACTGATTTTAAAGTTATAAATGGATTTTGAAATATATATCCTCACCAAAACATAAATGTGAAAAACGGCCAAGTTCCTATCCAAAATTTCGGCCATTAAAAGTTGTGAGATATAAATTTTGACCAAGTTCTTCTTTACCACAATACCTAACACAGAAATATATTATGTATGATAAAAATTTGTAATCGTAAGGGTGTCATATAATTTCTAGATAGTCTGTCATGCAAAGTTTGGTATTAAAAAGTTAATAAGAAATACCTGAGTATTAAATTAAAAGCTGATAAGCCCAAGTACCTGAACGAAAAAGCTAAGATTTATGAGTGAAGTCACGGCTACTTTTCAAAATAGGGAATTTTTTTTGGATAAGTGCAATGTGTATGAAAAGTTTTAATAAAATGTATGTTAATTTTGAATTTGAAGTGCTTATCTCCGCCCTCTGATAGCAACTTCTGGGTTTTCAGATTTTTCTTAGTGATCTCTTATCTAGATTTATTTGTGTATCAAATTTAAGCTCGCTAGTGCGAATTGGAGTTTTAACGTCGTGGCCCCGCATACCGGGTAAAATTTTTGGTTTTAAGATTTTCCCATTGGCTTACGCAGCTACACTTACTAGTGTATAAAATGTCAGCTCTCTAGCGCGAATTATATCTTTAGATTTTATCAGCATTACCTCTCCCCACTATTCCTAACTCAAAATTTTGTTGTGAGCAGCGCTTATAATTCATGCTAAATTTCCTCTAAAATATGCTAGACCGATGTAGATTAAACACAAGGCTAACATTTTATGGTAGTTATCACGCCCAACTTTTAAGGTGATGCAAGATTTCACTAAATTTGCTTGAATTAAAACCTGTATATTAAGTATTTAGTGCAAAACAATATTAGCGTGGCCCCGCCCATTCTGGTAAAAATTTTTGAGTTTTCAAATTTTTCTAGTTTGTTTCTCACTTAGACCTACTTGAATATCAAATTTCTGCTCCTTAGCGCAAATTTTAATTTTTAGGTTTTATGGGAGCAGCCCCGCCCCTGTAACTAAAATTTTCGGGTTTTTAGATTTTTCTAGTTGGTTTCTCACCTAGACCTACTTGTGTATCAAATTTCAGCTCCTTAGCGCAACTTTTAACTTTTAATTTTTATGGGCGTAACCCCGCCCACTTTTCCAAAGTCAAAAGTTTTTTGGGTCAGTGCTGATTATTCGTGTCTCGTTTCGTTACAAACGGATAATAATAGCTGGATAAATAGTATATCTAAATATGCTGAGCTGCAGGATATTAAATTGATTTTTAAATTGTATGGACGTGTCAACGCCCACTTTTTTAATGAAAAATTATAGCCTTGCATTACCGCAGTATGTATGCCGAATTTCAATAAAATAGCTTCCATGAAGCGCCTTAGATTAGTATTTTTAATTCTGAACTTTATGGGCGTAGCTGCGCCCCCCTGGCTAAAATTTCCGGGTTTTCAGATTTTTTTATTTTATTTCTCACCTAGACCTAGCTCTGTATCGAGTTTCAGCTCAATAGCGCAAATTTTAATTTTTACGGGCGTAGCCCCGCCCTGCTGGTTAAAATTTTAGGGTTTTCAGATTTTTCTGGTTTATTGCTCACCTAGATCTTCTCGTGTACCAAATTTTAGCTCTCTAGCTATAGCGGAAGTGCTTCATCAATTTGATGAGTGTGTCAGTGGTCAGTGAGTATGTCTTAAAATATGCACTTTTTGCACCTCTATATCTCCGGAAGCTTTCATTGTAAAACTTTCAACCTTCGCATGTGAGGTTATATGAATTTATTCTAGTTATGACTTAAATTTCATAATTTTACGATCGCGGGGAACAAAGTTATGAGGGGGGTAAAAACAGCTCGAATCGCTTCGTGTAAATATACACACTGCGTGCATTGGCCAGAACTTGGCCTGGCGCACTACCGTGCGCCTAAATTAAGTAAAAAGTAAAAGTTTAAAGGCTTCATTAGTCCTTGCTTTCTATTGCTGTTCTGTGCTATGCCGTTCTGCTTCTAAATTTAAGTACTTATTTTTTATGTAGTAACTTATCAGCTGTTTCTGACCAGAAGGTTCGCAGTTTTCCACTAAAGCGATGAGTTTTGCTCGTCCATTGTTAAGTTTCAATATAATTTTGTTTTTCTTCTAAAAATTTATTTTTTTTTTTAATTCTAGAAGCACAATCACAATTTATTTCAAAATATTTTAATTTAATTTGTGCTGTCACTTACAATTACTTAACAATTTTTTGATTTTCACAGGTTGAACCGAAACAGAACTGAACGAAACAGAAAAACTAATTACTTGTATTAGATTTCTATAAACAAAAAAGAGTCAGCTGATTCGTAACAGAACAGAAAGTAAACACTAATTCTGCCTTAATTCGCAAATTTGCGTAAAACAATTGTCTAGAAATTTACTGTGTTATTAAATATTTTATTAGAATACTTTTTGTTAAAACAAACACCTGCATGATGTTTTGCGAGTTCTTTTTATGCACTTTCTGTGTATTTAAACTTGCAGGATGATAAAAGTACAATTTAATGCATACATACGGTGACCATCCGTTCTGTATTATACAGAACAGTACTGTATTTGAGAGTCCTTTTCTGTATAAATTATTCATTGGGAAATAACGTGCAAATGTTCTGTATTTTATTTACTGTTCAGTATTTGTTCTGTATTTTCATGACTCAAACTGCATTTCAAAACGTAACGCAGTTTCTGCACAACACTGTTTTAATCAACATTGTAAAAGTGAACTATACAACTGCCGCAGTTCTATAAAAATACAGAAACAAAATGAGTTTTGTTTCCTTAATTTTTTCTTTGACAGCGTGTATATGAAATTTGTCTGTTTTATTGACATCTTATGTTTTAAATCTTATTTTTGATGATCCCGCTTCAGGAGACTGGCTTTGTCAAGATACTTTATTTTATGATTATATAACGCAGACTGAGTCCCAAAAATATGTATGACTGAGGTCTTTCTCATTATTAATAACTTAAGTTCAAAATCACACAAAGTAAAGAGGAAAAATTTTTGCCTATTGCTGTTAAAAAAAACATCGTAATTGAGCTAAGCCAGAAAAATATAATTGATATGGATTAGTTTAAAGCTAATGAACGCTGATTTTATACAGATTGATTGAATACTTAAATTAATGAGATACTGCCTACCAAGAAGTTGAAACTCCTACGTGGAAAGATCTTAAATCCAGTTTTGTTTTCATTATGGATAAAATAAATGAGTTAAACATAAATGACACCGAATTATATGATGAATTAACTCTTGTTAAAAGATAAACCTCTTTAGAAAAATTAAATAAATAGAATGAGAATAAAAAATCTGCAGAAGAGCGATGGGTAAAAATGTTTAAACATTTTAAATAAGGAGACATAAGTTTCCAAAATAGTTTGAAAATTGTCGAATTCAGTTTATTTTTATCTGGTTCTAATGCCCCAACAGAAAGAGTATTTTCTGTTTTAAATAATATATGGACCAGTAAAAAATCTTAAATGAATGAGTTTAAAGAATATATAAAAGGAAATCAATACTTGGTAAAACAAATTTATTTCACAGAAAAATACCAAAATTAAAACTATGTATGTAGCTATTAATTTTTTGTACTGGGGGTCTACCGTGTAATTCGAAACGAAAGAAAATACTTTGTTTGCTTATAACGTGTAAATTCAACAGCATTTTCTTTCCTTTCCAATTACAGAGTTGACCGCCTGATATACGTAGCGTATGTAATTACATTGCTATGTTACTTTTAATTTTTTTTTTTGAAATTTTGCCTTTGTCAAAAAATAAAAATTTAATAAATCCATTAAATTCAATATATTTAATATGTCTGTAAGGTTGTTTGTACTTTAGTTGCTGTTTATTAAATATTTCCTTGTTCTGTATTTTGATTTAAAAATTATGGTCACCGTATGTATATTAGACTGGCCATAGCGTTATATAGAAAAATTAAAAAATGTTAAATCCAAAAGTTTTCGCACTGAAAAATATGATGTTGGGGATAACAATAATTATGCATATATAAAAATTATTTTTTTTAGTTCCGAGTACCTCCGGGTTGAGTCCAAAGTTTTATTATATTACACATTAAACACCCTTTCTAAACATTTTGTTCTATTCTAACACAAAGTATAAAACTGGTTCCAAAGTGGTAGCCAACCTAATTTTCGCAGAATATATTGCTGGTGTATGTGAAATATGTAATACGTACCAGGTATTTCGATTTCGGGGATTTTTGTCACACAGTGTTATTTATGTGGGCAGCATAAAATCTTGAGAAATGTGAGGCTTATTTTTTGGAACCAAAAATCAATAATTTACTTACTATTGCTATTTGCTATTTTCAAGAAAATTAAAAATAAAAAAGGAAATTCTTGGAGGAATTTATGTTTGAGTAACCCAACAGAGCGGAAGCTCTTTGTAGATGTTTTGGATCAGGGAAAGTAATGGCAAATAGAACGTTGGCGACATTAACCGTGGGTTAAATTCAGTGTCCGTCATCCCATTGCCCTGAAACATTGCTGCCGGAATCGAAATTCAAGTTTACACAGACGAACCTTCAAAATTATCAAAAATTTTCAAGGTTGGCAAGCGGTATCGTAAAAATACCGATACCGATTCAAATACCGTTAAAATTAGGTACCGGTATCAATACCGATACCGAAACTCATTTCGGTTAGAAAATACCGGTATCGACAATACCGTTTATGTCTATACCGGTACGTACCGGTATAAAGATTTCCGTAAAAAAAATTACAAAACTTAATTTCAATTAACTTTTTTTGAAATTAATTACAGAAACAAAATTTCCCCCTTTAGACATTCTTATTTAGCTCTATTCTTACTACTTTTTATCGACAACAAAGTGTAAGCACACCATAATCAAATACATAAGTATGTATAAACTAGAGTTTTTCTCTTCCCGGACTTTTTTATTTCCCGGGAAAGCTGGATCGACTTTTCGAATTCCCGAGAAATTTCCGACCAGTGCAAAACAATTCAAAATATTTTTAATTTAATTATTTAAACAAAAAAAAAATAAATTCATGAGATCGATTAAATAAAACGTTTTATAAGCACATTAGTAAAAAAAAATAGTACCATTTGAGTTCTTTAAATAATAGTAAATTACTATATACCAATATTATATGTAAATGCCAAAAAAAAATTTTTTATTTATTTATTTATTGATACATATTATACAAAGCAAATTTGCATAATATGGTACTGAACAAATATGGGTGGTGTAACTAGACCATATGCCCAGGATGTTATTAACAGTATTTTAAAAAAGTTTTGTGACTGACTGTACACGACGTATGCCTTCACATAGGAAGTAGCAACGTGGTTGTTAAAGAAAAACCGCAAGATTATACGGACGAAAAACTCTCGAAGGCCAAACAATACACACAAGCCTGACCACACTGAAAAAAATATATTATTAAATAAATATTTCTTTGAAAATAGGACTTTAGTACAGAACAGCAATGTAACGAATGTCAATTTTTGATATTCGCGAATACGAATATTTGAAACGGTATTCGCGAATAAGAATACGAATATTTAATGTGAAATTTATAGACATTAAATTAGGGTTCTATTTACGCCTGCAATATGAAATATTAAAAAATTGTTATGAAAAAGAACTTCACACTCCTCTTGGCGCACTTTAAAGTTAATAAAAACTACCCAAAAATTTCAATGATCATCAGTAAATAATATTTCAAAAAGAGCAAAAATTTCTATACAAAATTTAATGGATTCGTACAAACTAATATTTTTATCATTTATTTAAATTTGGTTTAGGATTTATGCAGTTATTTATTTAATTTTTTGGAAAAATATTCGTATTTGCCTGAATTTGGCGAATACGAACACGAATATATAACAATGGCCGAATATTCGGCAATTCGAATACGAATATTCGTACATCACTAGTACAGAATAAGCATTAATAGAATCGTTCTTTTTACCAAAGAGAATCTGAAATTATCTTTTATTTCCTTGCACATTTCTGTTTTTGCTTTTATGAATTGTAGAATTAAATTTTGAACGTCGCGTTCTGCTTATGGCAAATAAAGGCCTCTTAGTCTCAGAGCACATGTGTGCCAGATGTAAACTCGGCCTTGATTGTTGTAATGTTTTAGCTATTGTGCTAGTGCCATGGCATTATTATTGCGCTATCGCATTCATAAAATGAACGACACTCATCAAGTTGCCATAATGTCAAAAAATCCCGGGAATTCCCGCACATTTTCCGGGAAATCCCGTTTGAAAAACACTAGTATAAACGTTTACAACCAGGCTGTCCAGAGAAGCGTCAGAGTGCCGAAAATTAATCGGCTTTTTATAGAAATCTATATAATTAATAGGCGAACATATTTTTTGTAATCCCTTTTACGCTGGTACCACTACACCGATTTTAAAAAGATTTATATTGTTTTAAAGGATTTTTTGTACAGATGTGCAGAATCTATATTGTAATCCCTTTTACGCTGGTACCACTACACCGATTTTAAAAAGATTTATATTGCTTTAAAGGATTTTTTGTACAGATGTGCAGAATCTATATTTTATTGAAATCGGTTTAGTATTTTGGGAGCTATAAGCATTTAAAGTTGCTACTACTACATGCACACATATTACACACGCATTTATTAGCTTACAAGTAAAAAAGAAACAAAACATGAGTGTGTGTGTGTGTGTTTGTAGTATTTCTCTTGATCTAAGATTTTTTTTTCTCTTATTAGAAACAGATGCCTTTTGTTTTTAAAAATAACAATTACAGGGTAACTAAAGTACAATTGCAGACGCGGCATTCCTGCATGATTATAGTTATTCAGTGTTGCCAATCTGTGTGTAGTTAGACAGTGTGTAATTTCTACTCACATGTGTAGGCCATGTAATTAAATTCTTGTATAATCTGTGTGTAATTCTACTTTGGGTTTTATTTTTATTTATTTTTGTTTTAATTTTAACCTCCATAAAAGATGTGTAGTGTAATTTTCTTCAATGTGTAATTGGAGACACAGCCATGTATAAATTCATTGGCAACACTGTAATCATTTTATTCACACACATACACTAACATTTTTGTAGCTTGTAAACAAAGTTTGACAATTATCTGCAATGTATACAGTGACACGCTGGGCTTGTGCATGTACCTGTTATAATTGTATCATGAATTGAATAAAGCTTGGTTGAAGGGATTTTTTTTATGTTTTTTTAATTTCATGCAGGGTGACCGAAGACATTTTTCAAAAAGTAGCACAAAATAGGGGATTTATTAAAAAAGGGGCAAAATTAAAAAAATCAAGAAAACTACTAAATCACCCAAAAAAAAGGCGCACAAAAAGTGACAAGGCAGTCGAAAAAGTGGCAATTTTCCACTTTAGTCGGTCAAACGGTCACGCTGATTTCATGTATTATTTAATTATGATTGCATATGTATGTAAGTTTGTGTGTGGCTGTGTTTTAATGAATTTTTTAAGTCTTAAATTATTTACATTTTGATTCTAGAATACGGACGAGTGTGTCGTCCGTTTGGTATATCTAGTAAAAATAAATATGCTTATACATTTCTCTCGGTTTTCTCACTGTAGGCAGCTCTGATCTAAACATATTTAAGCATGTATGTATGTTTATACAAACATAGAAGTTAACACTACACTTGTGTAAATAATCTGTGCAAGATATAAAACTTGGTTTTTTTATGTCACTGTTTACTAAAGACTATGTAAACGTACTTACTTTTAACTTAAAAAAAGGAGGTTTTTGCTATATACACTGTATGAATTAATAAACTTCACAGTAATAGCGGTATACCGGTATTTTAAACTCAATAACGGTATGTACTGGTAATACCGATACCGAAATAAAAAAATACCGTTACCGATACCGAAATTTTTAAAATAATTGTACCGGTATCAATACCGATACCGTTATTTGTTTCGGTTTCCAACCTTGAAAATTTTATAAATTACACAACACAAAATTTGTGTTTGATAATAAGTAGTGCTTTTTATATAAAAATATGTATTTAGTGATTTTTTCCTATTTGTTTTTTCAGTGTGAATTTTTCAGGGCAATAAAAAGATTCGTAAATTGTGACAATAATGCTTAGTAATGTTTGCCATTTCACCATTAATACACTAAAATAAATTCAGTGAAGTGCGACTTTAAGCTGTGCACGAAGGATTCCGTACAGACGAAAGCGTTAATTTGCATTAAAATCTCACTAATGTGAATTAAAAATTGACCCTAATAAACGACAGTATTTGCATTAAGTAAACAAAATCTGTGCATCCCTTTCGTACCACACACTTCGATAATTTTGCTTGGAAATATTATAATGGAAAAAATGTGTCTCGATTTTAATATTTCCTTGTTCTTTTTCTAAAAACAATTAAAATAACTTATATTTTCTGACTTTTAATTTTGAAAACGAAAATAATTTGCCAACATTTGATTGATTGTTGACGGTGTTACGATATTAGGACGGTGTTATCATATAGCTAAATTCAGTACTAATTCACTCTCATTTAGTGCATTTACGGTAAATCTAATGCGCATTGGGATGAGGATAATTCACAAGTTAATTCGCATTACGACAGTTAATGTAAATTAACGCTGTCGTCTGTCTACGGTATTAAACATGTAATTCAATACGAAATTAAGCCTATATAATAAATAGTGTTGGTTTTTTTTCGTTTTTGGCGTTTTTCTGGTTTTTGGCGATTTTTTCTAGTTTAGGCGTTTTTCTTAGTTCTGGCACTTTTTTATCTCGTTTTGTCGATTTTTGCAGTTGTAGGCGTTTCTTAATTTTGGCGATTTTTTTTAATTTTGGCGATTTTTTAGTTTTGGTGCCTTTTTCGCGTTTTGGCGCTTTTTCGGTTTTCGGCTTTTTTTCATTTTGGCGATTTTTTTTATTTTAGCTATTTTTTTCAGTTTTGGAGTTTATTTTCGGTTTTGCTGATTTATTTTAGAATTGTTAGAATTTTTTTTAATTTGGTGCCTTTTTCGTTTTGACGATTTTTTTTTTGTTTTGGTTTTTGGCGATTTTTTATTTTTTTTGGTTTGGCGATTTTATTATTTTCGGTTTTTTTAGTTTTACTGTTTTTGAAAGTTTCAAGAGTTCGCATCTTGCGGTTTCCGAGATACAGCAAGTTGTCAAAATTACATAGTCAAAATTGCATTAACTGATGGACCACCCTTTAATTAAAATTTTTAAAATTTTAGTGTTAATTGTTGAAGTCGGTATAAAAATACAATAATATTACAAATTTCAAGTGTCAATATACTCATGTACATACAATTGCATGTATATATATCACATGAGATTTTAAAATTTTTCGTTGATCGTTTTGGAACACCCTTTAATTTTTATCAATCATGTATTTGCTGTTGTAGCGGCCAAAGTTCTACATACTCAGTCCAAATTTCAGGTCCGAAGCTCTTACGGTTCCTTTTCACCTTTGGTGAGCGGAACCCTAAAAAAGAACATCACTTTCAAATCATTAAATTTTATTATCTTTAAGCTGTTGTGACTAAATTTCGCACCAGTTTCACTTTTTTGAACATTAATCTACCAATACGCATGCAAAGAGTGCGCACTCAGGAGAATATTGCTCTCATATCGGAAAGTGTCAATAAAGTTAGTGATATGTCAACAACGAAACTTTTTCTTTTCGCATTTTCAGCACCTTTTTTATCTGATTTCTTTTTCCGGCCTCCTACTTACAAATGTAGAAAATTTCATGCAACTAATTTTATGAAAAAATTCTTAATGTAAATTAGGTATTACTGTATGCGATATATTGCAATTTTTAGTTCCAATATTTCATTTATTTATTGGGCGATACAGGAGTTAAGATGTGATTTTCATTACAAAAATAATCGACACTAGTACAGTTATAATTTAATTTTTGTTTTGATTTCTTTCTACTTAAAAGCTGAATACTAAAATATTTGAAACAAATTTTTTGATTTTGTTTTGTTGCGTTGTTTAAAGTGAAACAAAAACAATTAGAACGATTACTCAATTTCTTTTTGCACATGAACAAAAACCAGAGAACACAGCCGATCGGCAACCAGCTACAAACAATACATTAATATAATCGTAGGCAGCTAGAAAAGAAAATAATGGGAAATAAATGGAAACATGTTAAAATATTTGCAGAGAATTTGACATTATCATATAATCTAATTTTATTGCATTGTTATTTTTTATATGAAATTGGTTTTATATAACGAAGCAGCAAAGCAACAACCGGGTGTCCTAAAACACCTCTCTCTTTTATTTTATTTATTTACTTATTCAAAACAGACAGTAATACAAGCCTAAAATTAACTGCCTGTTCCAGGATATCACTCATTTTCGTTCGCAAGCATTTCAAACGACAAACAGCTGTTTTGCGTTCCACTAAAAGCTTTTAGCACGAAAAGCCGAAAGAAAATGAAAACAAAAGATAACGTAAGCATTTCAATACAAATATGAGCCTCAATAAAATTATTTTCAGTAATTTGTACGAACTCAAATGCCAAAAGCAGGCACTTGTACTGCCTCCCCCACAATGTCGATAGAAAACTTAAGAGAACGAAAGTAAGTCACTCATTTTCTTCTATAAAAGTGTTCCACTATCTTTCGACTTATCGTTCGATTGGCTTAACATTTCTAACGTAGGCCATGTACCCGTTGTCAAATATGCACATTGCCACATCCACAATTTCACACATTCATCGTCAAATGGGAATAAGAAATCGTTCAAATATGTGAATTGTGCTTTAAAAAATAAAACTCTGTTTTAATTTAACCTGCAAAAAGTGGCACCCAAAAATAAATTAAAATACAGAAACTTTACAAAACAATATTTTTTGATAAAAGGTGTACATAATTACTCAAGGGTCCTTATTTATGATAAATATAGATATATATAGTAAAGTGCGACTCTGACTCGCGCACGAAGGGTTCCGTATGAACACTAGATATGTAATTTAATACAAACGTCATCCTATATAATATATATATGTTTGGCATTTTTTTCGTTTTTGGCGTTTTTTGTTTTTTTTTGTTTTGGCGTTTTTTCGGTTTTGGCGGTTTTTTTAAGTTTCGGCTCTTTTTTTAGTTTTTACACTTTATTTTCTCGTTTTGGCGATTTTTTTCGGTTTTTGGCGTTTTTTCATTTTTGCGATTTTTTTTTATTTGTGGCGATTTTTGTTTCATTTTTGCGATTTTTTTATATAAAAAATTTTTTTAGTTTTGGCGACATTTTCGCGTTTTTTTCGAATTTGGCTATTTATTTTAGTGTTAGATTATTTTTTTAATTTCGGCGATTTTTTTCGTTTTGGCGATTTTTTTTAATTTTTGGCGATTTTTTTTTGTTTGGCGATTTTATAATTTTCGGTTTTTTTAGTTTTACCGTTTTTGAAAATTTCAAGTGTTTGCCTCTTACGGTTTCCAAGATATAGCAAGTTGTCAAAATTACATAGTCAAAATTGCATTAACTGGTGGACCACCCTTTAATTTAAATTTCTTAAATTTTAGTGTTAGTTGTTATAGTCTGTATAAAAATACACTAATTTTACAAATTTCAAGTTTCAATAATCATATGTTCATAAAATTGTATGTATATTACATGGGATTTTAACATTTTTCGTTGCTCGTTTTGGAACACCCTTTGATTTTTAATTCTCATGTATTTGTTGTTGTAGCGGCCAAGGTTCTACATAATCTGTCCAAATTTCAGGTCAGTAGCTCTTACGGTTCCTGAGAAAATACCGTGTGACGGACAGACGGACAGCGTAGCGAAAGCAATAGGGTTTCTTTTCACCTTTGGTGTACGGAACCCTAAAAAGCACAAGCTATGCAAAATTTTGTGAAGAATCACTCAAATGAAAAAATTACCAACATCCCGTTTATTTAGGTAATTATACATTGTCATTTGGGTGATTATCATTATCTTTAGGTCTTTCAAAAACACCAACAGACCCAGAAAAAGTGTTCTACCTTGCCGGCGTTTTGACGGGTGCAACGGCTACTTCGTAGATTTGAAGTATATTTTTTGTTTAGCTGGCCTTCGTCCGATCATAATGCCTCCCTCCTCTAGGTATGTGCATATCTGAATACATATACATATATTATTATTGCATTTATGCATAAGAGTTTTATGTATAGCCGGATATTTTAAGGATTTTCAGCTCTTTTTCTCGACTGAGACAAAATAAAACAAATTATTTTTATTTATATAAATAAAATATTTTGCTTTGCTAATAAGAAAATATAATACCTGCTTCGCTGGCAATGGGTTTATTGCTAAACCCGTCGTTGGCAATCTCCTCACGTCTGAGCTTGTAAGTAAGCGGTTTCGAGTCCTTTGGCTGGTTTTTGTGATACTCTTTTCTGGGTATGTATGTATGTGTGTTCGACAACAGCTTCGATGAGTAGATATTTTCTGCCTACCACCACTTCCGCTAGTTATAGTGAAGGTTGGTTAGCAACTATCGGTCTTATGTATAAGAAAAAACGGTCAAGAAGGTAGATACATCACGCTTGGACTTAATAGTGGGCTAAAACTACATTATGCGCCGATTTTTAATGTAAAATTGTATGGAGGAACTCCTTAGCACCTATTTCAATGTCGTCACTTACTTTATGCCAGTTTTTTCTTGTACATAAGGATGTATTTATTCATCTAAGCAGTTGTTCTACATACACAGAGGTGAAAATCCTTAAAATATCCGGCTATACAGAAAACTCTTATACATAAATGCAATAATAATATACATATGTATGAGGAGAGAGTCATTTGGATCGGACGAAGACCAGCTAAACAACAAATATACTTCTAATCTACGAAGTAGCCTTTGCGCATACATAAACATCTATGTATATGTACATATGCGCTGAAGAGAAAATTAGTGCACCCGTACAAAGGCCGACAAGGTAGAACACTTTTTCTGGGTCTGTTGGTATTTTTTAAAGACCTAAAGATAATGACAATCACCCAAATGACAATGAATAATGACCTAAATAAATGGGCTATTGGTCATTTTTCCTTTTGGGTGATTCTTCACAAAATTTTGCATAGCTTGTAGTTTTTTTCATAAATAAAACCCCTTGAGTGATTATGTATGTATATACACTTTTTATTATTTACAAAAATTGTTTTGTCAAGTTTCTGTATTTTAATTTATTTTTGGGTGCCACTTGTTGCAGGTTAAATTAGAACAGAGTTTTATTTTTTAAAGCACAATTTACACAGTTGAACGATTTTTTATTCGCATTTGATGATGAATGTGTGAAATTGTGGATGTGGCAATATGGATATTTGACAACGGGTATACGGCTTACGTTAGAAACGTAAAGCCAATCGAACGATAAGTCGAAAGATAGTGGAACACTTTTATAGAAGAAAATGAGTGACTTACTTTCGTTCTCTTAAGTTTTCTTTCGACATCGTGGGGGAGGTAGTAAAAGTATTTCAAAACACAAAATTCAAGTATTAAGAAAAGATAAAAATACATGAAATACTGAAGTATATTTATTTGACATAATGTCTTTATTTAATTTAAAAAATTGGCTTGTTTTATGGTTAAGGAATTGTCTATATTCATTTCGTGCCCTCTTGTTAACTAAATTCAAAAATTTTTTGGGTTACAGTGAGATTATGCGATACATAAGCTTGGAAACTTTTGTGTTGGCAATTGTCAAAATCTGTTGCTAACACAAAAAATTACTGTGTAAACCGTAAATGTTAGTGTTCGGACACATGTTTGGAAACAAATGCTCCAACACAAGTCTGAGCAATTATGTTAGGACACAATCTGTCAAATTTACTTTTTTCGTAGAAAATAATTGCGGAAAACTAGAAATAATAAGTTTACTACAAAAAAAAAAATCAAGCAGAAGTACAAAATATATGCTCTGTGGCAGAAGTATTAAAAAATCAAAACGAAAAACTCGCACTTTGTATGCATACGACAACTTAAATTTTGGGTTTTAACATTATACGTCTAGCCACCCTTAAAAATAAGTTTGAACACAAACATTTTTGTGACGTCATTCTGCCGACGTTATTTCTTATGTTCAGAAATAAAAATTGCTCGTCTATTCGTACTGTTAAAGTGTACTGACGAGTTCCACAAGCGGGAACGAAATGCATATAGACAGTTGCTTAACAATAAAAACAAGCCAATTTTTTAAATTAAATAAAGACATTATGTCAAATAAATAAACTTCAGTATTTCATGTATGAAAATACATATTTTATTTTTCTTTTTGCTTTTTAAATACTTTTAGTGTTACCCAATGTGGCAGCTAATGGTAAAAAGGTGGTAGAAAATAAAATAGATGCACATTTGTATAAAAATGTTTCTTTTGTAAAGATTTTTGTTTGCAGTTTTCAAATTTATAATGTTTGTATATTGTGACTCTCAATATAGTATTAAGAGTCTGAAGGTAGAATTAGTAAAATCGTATCATTCTACTTTACAGCTTGCCGTATCGTTCAACTTTGTGCACAAGTTATAGAAAATGTAACAGTTTACACAGAACATTTTTTTTGTTTGGCATTAAATACGGCGTTTTTGACATTCGCTACAGAAAAATCTGTTTTCTGCAGATTCCTACGTCAGCAGTGCTACCACCACATATTTTATAACTAGTAACATGCATTGTATATGGTACGGTTTTTGTCAGCTGACACGCAACATCACGATACGATTTTACTAATTCTACCTTTACTGTAAACATACGGAGTTTGTTAGCTAAATTAAAAAACTGTCGAGTTCCACAGGCATAACTTAACCATAAAAATAAGCCAATTTTTTTAAAAATAAAAATATTTAAAAAGTAATTTCAAATTTATTTGCTAGTGGTTCAGCACTGCCCATATATTTCATTGTTGCTGTAGCAAATCATCAGTAGACTTCAACCACACACTAGAGCTGCAAAACTATCGATGGTACTATCGATAGTATTGATAGTTTTATTTTAAGTGGACTATCTATATTTTTTTTCGATAGCGATACTATCGACAAAAACACGCTACTTAAAGTCAATAAAAACGGAATGATTGCGACTGTGTATAAAAAATGCAACATTCAAATTTCGCCGCCTGTAAACCTTTATAATAATGGGTATCATTACATATATATATAAATGTGAACACAAATTAATTAGGTTTGATTTGTTTCAACTTAAGATGTCAGTTTTTATCTACTAGATGCAAATTGCATAAAAAAACAATTATTATGTACCAACGGTTTTGATACATGAAGAAATTTGACGGCGGATAAATTTGACGACTGCTGGACTGTCTCCGCTCTTTACTTTTAAATAAAAGATGACGCTAAATAGTTTGCTTCTCCTTCTGTTAAACCAATACTTATTAGCTAAATGCAATAGTTTAAGTAATGATGAAAGATTTTTTTTTTTTATTTTATTTCATTTTAATTTATATTTTATTGATTAATCTATCTATATGTTTGCTTTTTCGTTTATTTTTTTATAGACCTGTGTATATATGTTTGTTGAATATGTGTGTTAAAAATATTGGAACAAAAAGTTTTAAAAAAATCAACTTTCTTTTTACTTTATGGAATTAATAAAAAAATTCAAGATTTTATATCACAAAAATACAAAAATAAGTTTCTAAGATTCAAAAACTATCGATAGTATCGATGGCATCAAAAAATACTATTGAAACTATCGAATGGAGCCACTATCGATAGTTTTGCAGCGCTACCACACACCCCGAACAGTCACAAACCTCTTATCTTATGCACAGACTTTCAAGAACTATTTGAGAATTCACAAATAATAGTATTTTTGAAAATCATAAAAGAATAATAAGCGTAGTAGGCTTGGAAACTAATACAAAAACCCAGCAAATAATTTATATTCGATATGAATCTATTTTATTTTTCTACACCTTTATACAATTAGAAATCCATCGGATAACAATAAAAGTAATTTTAAGGCAAAATGAAAAATAAAATCAAAATTTAACATTTAAGATATTTATTATTCGACATTTGTCAGAAGTTTATTTTAATTTGAAATTTATTTGCTAGTGGTTCAGCACTGCCCACAACTTCATTGTTGCTGTAGCAAATCAGACTGGTAGACTTCAACCACACACCCCGAACAGTCACAAGCCTCTTATCGTATGCACAGACTTTCAATAACTATTTGAGAATTCACAAATAATAGTATTTTTTTTTACAGCAACAATGAAATATATGGGCAGTGCTGAACCACTAGCAAATAAATTTCAAATTAAAGTAAAATTCTGACAATATGTCGAATAATAAATTTCTTAAATATTTAAAAAGTAATACCTGATTTACATTAAGCATTTTTTTTATAAAATTTCATGAATTTTGTTGCACGTAACTTTTTCTATTTGGCAATTGCAGCGCTATAAAAAAGAATTTCATATAAAAAAGAGCGTAGAACGAATTTCTGATGCATTTTTGACAACTTTTTCGATATAAGTTTCTACTCTAGGCTTCATATTGACAAATAAAAATTTTCATGCAACTAATTTCATGAAAAAAATGCTTAATGTAAATTAGGTATAAGTTAAAAAGGTATTTCTATCTAAGAAATAAACTTTATCAGCTCTCGAGCAGCTTTACTGTTGTGCGACTAAAGTCGCATTTTGCCCCTTTTTCAACTGCCTTGCCACTTTTTATGCCCCTTACTTTTAAATCCCCTTTTAGTATCATTTGCATTATTTTGTGCCCCGTTTTGTTCAAAGTCAAGTTTCGTTTTTATTTTGACAATAAATGTACGCAGATTCTTACAGATTCTACCACATTAAACAAGATTTTATTTCCTACGTGTCAAACTTAATATAAAAACATACACCTTGGAATTAATCTTTTCATTTGTGTAAGATTTTGAAATATACGAGTACAATTGCACACTCATACTTGATAATTCTAACTGTATTTTCGACAGCTATTGTGAAAGCCAAATTTAATTGAAGTACAAATTTTTAACAGGCTGTTCTGTAAACCGATCGATTTGAAATAGCACGATTTTAGAAAACTAAAACATCCAAGCACGTGACCAATTCCCAAAAGCAAATGATCTAAAAATATCTGAGTTTTTACCACAAAAAGATACTTATTTTCGTAGGAAATTGACTATTGCTGATGATAAGTTGCAATTACTCGTTTAAGTCAATGGACAAATTGGCCAAATTAAACGAAAAAATATACCCAGATTCAGCAGTTGCAAAGTTGATGAGTTACACCTTATTTAATCTTTATAAAAATTAATTTACCAAAAAAAAAAAAAAAAAAAAAAAAAAATCGTAAACATAAATTAGCATTGCTAAAAAAAAATTTCAAATAGACTAAAAGTAAATACTTGAAGTGAAGAACTTATTAATATATACAGATGTACAATTTCAAAAGAATTGATATTTAAGGTATTTAATAAGTATGCATTATGTATAAAAATAATACCATCAATATATTATCCTCTTCAGAATCGAAGTTTAAAATTTTTTATCAAAACTTTACATGGTTAAGTACATTTTTTGAATTATACTGGTTTTTAAGTAAATAAGTGATATGCTCCAAAAGATTTTTTTAAGACGTTTTTTATTGTCCCCAAAAGATGCCAAAAAATTTATTAAACTATTTTTTAATTTTTTGCAAATCTTTAGAACTGGGGCAAATTACGGCATTCAATATCGAAATTTCCATTTATTTTCTATTGGAATTTCGATCAATATCAAATGCCAAATTTTGACCAGTATTTCATTATTATCATAGATTTTATGATTTTTTTTATACTTATGCTACGTTTATACTCCTCTTATTTGTAAATAAAAACTGTATTTGCAAATACTCAACTAGCCGGTAGTATAGAAATCACAGTCGTCAAATAAGCAATTGTAAAATTAAAAATTTATTTTTCTCTATTCATTAGGGATGCCAAACGGGAAATCCCAAACCCGAAAATCCTGGGATTTTCGGGATTTGGCGAATACCGAGTCCCGATATTTGTAAAATTCAATCCCGGGATTTCATTTTCGGGATTTCTTAGTAATTTTTATATAAAAACTTTATAAATGCAAATTTTCGTTGATTTTAAGGTACATTTTATAATATTTAAAAGTCCCATACAATTCTATACGTACAGTTTTAACAATTTAATGACTATTCGTGACATATTTCTTATAAATTAACAACAAGAGCAAAATAAACAAACTACTTTCTTACGGTTATTTTCATCAAAGGTGCTACAATATATGTACATTTTAGAATTATTTTGAAAAAAAAGAAACATATTACCTTTGGAAGGGAAATAACATTTGAAAAATTCATAAGTTTGACAAATTTATTCCGTCTTATTCTATATTATGAGGGCAATTATAATTCAAATTCCACGAGAAATTTTTCCTGGGGAATAATTTCAAACAGTAGCAAATAATAGGGAAAACAAAAAAATCTAATTGGAAAAGGGAGAAATTTCTTCCGGAAATTTATTCATAATTGCAGTGTTTAACTATCTGTATGTCGACTCCTCAACGCTAAAGAAAATTATCATTTAAATTATCATTAAAATACAATACAAGGTTGTCGGGTTGACGTAAAAGCGAGAAATATTTACAGAATAATGCGGAGTATTTTGTCTAAAAAACTGCTCGACTGTGTATGTACATATGTTTTTTACATTGCAGTTCAAAATTGTTTTGTTTTGATGTGTAAACATCTATAAGCTAGGGGGTAAAAATCTTTTTCACTGAGATTTCTTTGCTGAGATTTCTTTGCTAAGATTCAAACAGCGTTGGCAAATCGGTGTGAGCTATGTATGAGTGTATTATTGTTTGAAAGAAGCAATACAAACTTATTTAAAATATTGTAAATATATAGGAATTTGCTGGTTTTTGTTTGTTATGGTCGTTAGGTTATTTGCTTTATTAGGGTTCCGTACACCAAAGGTGAAAATAATAATTGCTTTATTAGGGTTCCGTACACCAAAGCTGAAAATGAACCCTATTGTTTTCGCTACGCTGTCCGTTCCTTTGTTACAGGGTATTTCCTCGAGAACCGTAAGAGCTACGGACCTGAAATTCGGACACAGTGTGTAGACATTTGGCCGCTACAACAGCAAATATATGCGAGTTAAAAATTAAATGGTGTTCCAAAACGAGCAACGAAAAATGTTAAAATCTCATGTAATATACATACACTTGAATTTTGTAAAGTTAGTGTATTTTTATACAGACTACAACAATTAACAGTAAATTTAAAAAATTTAAATTAAAGGGTGTTCCATCAGTTAATGCAATTTCCACTTTGTAACTTTGACAACTTGCTGTATTTTGGAAACCGTAAGAGCAAAACTCTTAAAATTTTCAAAAACGGTAAAACTAAAAAATCAAAAAATTATAAAATCGCCAAATCTAAAAAAAATCGCCAAAACCGAAAAAAGCACCAAATTAAAAAAAAACTCTTTAACTAAAATAAATTGCGACAAACCAGAAAAATCCGCAAAATGAAAAAAAATCGCCAAGGTGAAAAAAAATCCAAAAACAGAAAAATAATCGCCAAAATGAAAAAAAATCGCCAAAATAAAAAAATCGCAAAAAATAAAAAAAACCCTTAAACAAAAAAACGCCATAATGAAAAAATCGTCTAAATAAAAGAACCCCAAAAACAAACAAAAAACGCCAAAATGAAAAAAAACCCCAAAAACAGAAAAAGTCACCAAAATGGAAAAAATTGCCATAATGAAAAAAATTTCGAAAATTAAAAGAACCCAAAAAGAGAAAAAAACCCGCCAAAAAGAGAAAAAAGCGAAAAAGCTGAAAAAAACGTTTAAACTGGAAAAACTTAAAAAGGAAAAAAGCCACATCAAAAAAATGCTCAAAACCGAATGTACGGAACCCTTCGTGCGCGAGTCAAAGTCGCACTTTACTGAATTTATTTTAATTGCAATGCGTACACAACAACAAGAACAGCAACAACTGAACGATGAACAACAGGAAGTAAAAAGTAAAAGTAGAGGCATTTACCATAGATGAGCACTGCAGTACCATTAAAATTTCAGTAAAAATAATAAAAAAAAGCGCCAAAACCGAAAAAACGCAATAAACGAAAAAAAAGCCAAAACTTTTTGTTATATAGGCTAAAGTGTCTGCACGGAACCCTTCGTGCGCGGGTCAAAGTCGCACTTTACTGAATTTATTACTAATTGTCGTACATTAAGTTATCATAAGCAAATAAAAACAAATAAATAAAATGAATACAAAAACATTTAATTTTAATAACTTTTAAAAAGATTTTTTGCACTTTTAATAAGAAATTTACTAAAACAAAGCAAAATGAGGAAAACAAAAACCTAAACTTGTCAAACTAAAAGTCTTCATAGTCTTTGAGATTGTCATTCATACGGACAACAAGAAGTACAGAGAAACTTAACAGCTTCATATAAACACCATCTTGTGTGCAATAGTAGCTACTAATTTTCACTAACATATAATTGTGCTAGCGCTGTATAGTTCGAAAACCATTGCTGTATAATAAACACATGCCCATTTACTAAACAAATAAGTTAAATAAAAAAAAAACAGCAAATTTCTATGTATTTACAATATTGAAAGTTTTGATACTTTTAATAGATTAATTAAAAAATATTACTAAAAGCATGGTACTTCCAACTTAAGAACATTTTTCATTACTAGATGCTTACACATCTCCCCTGTGATCGGACTCACATTGCTTTTTTTTACTTAGACCGTTTAGTTCGTTTTTGATACAAACCTAAGATCAAACATCGATTTGATAAATAGTTTTAGTCAAAAACGACAGACTGAATGAGTTCGACTCAATTATAGTTGTATTCGAGTTGCAGAGTAGAAGGCCAGGACACTAATAAACCATACTCCTCTTAGCGAACGTATGAATACATACATATGTATCTGTTGAACTTGTAGAAAAAAACTTATATATGAATTTAAAATTTTTCAGTAGAGCTCTACTGAAAAATACAGTACAGAACTTTTAATGTATGTGCCTATAAAAATGTGATCTTTAGACGTAATTAATCGAATTTGATTAGAATAGTGTATACATTTTTCGACATTTTCAGCTTTATTATCGTTGTCATAGTCGTAAAGAAATCGATAAAAAATTAGATAATGCTTGGTATACATACATATGTAAAAACCGTTATACTTGTTGTTGATCAATCGCAATTAAAAAAACGCTAGTAGATATATTTTTAACAAAAAAATATTGTTTTTGCAACTTATTTGTATGAAAGTGAATCTAAAAATTTTCGTAAGTCAACTTAAGGGGTAGTGCTAAAAGTCCACCTACATATATGTATGTATATTTACGGTGACCATCCGTTCTGTATTATACAGAACAGTACTGTATTTGAGAGTCCTTTTCTGTATAAATTATTCATTGGGAAATAACGTGCAAATGTTCTGTATTTTATTTACTGTTCAGTATTTGTTCTGTATTTTCATGACTCAAACTGCATTTCAAAACGTAACGCAGTTTCTGCACAACACTGTTTTAATCAACATTGTAAAAGTGAACTATACAACTGCCGCAGTTCTATAAAAATACAGAAACAAAATGAGTTTTGTTTCCTTAATTTTTTCTTTGACAGCGTGTATATGAAATTTGTCTGTTTTATTGACATCTTATGTTTTAAATCTTATTTTTGATGATCCCGCTTCAGGAGACTGGCTTTGTCAAGATACTTTATTTTATGATTATATAACGCAGACTGAGTCCCAAAAATATGTATGACTGAGGTCTTTCTCATTATTAATAACTTAAGTTCAAAATCACACAAAGTAAAGAGGAAAAATTTTTGCCTATTGCTGTTAAAAAAAACATCGTAATTGAGCTAAGCCAGAAAAATATAATTGATATGGATTAGTTTAAAGCTAATGAACGCTGATTTTATACAGATTGATTGAATACTTAAATTAATGAGATACTGCCTACCAAGAAGTTGAAACTCCTACGTGGAAAGATCTTAAATCCAGTTTTGTTTTCATTATGGATAAAATAAATGAGTTAAACATAAATGACACCGAATTATATGATGAATTAACTCTTGTTAAAAGATAAACCTCTTTAGAAAAATTAAATAAATAGAATAAGAATAAAAAATCTGCAGAAGAGCGATGGGTAAAAATGTTTAAACATTTTAAATAAGGAGACATAAGTTTCCAAAATAGTTTGAAAATTGTCGAATTCAGTTTATTTTTATCTGGTTCTAATGCCCCAACAGAAAGAGTATTTTCTGTTTTAAATAATATATGGACCAGTAAAAAATCTTAAATGAATGAGTTTAAAGAATATATAACGGGTGTTTTTTTTAGAGGTATAGAACTTCGAATTGAAATAAAACACAAGAAAATCGTTTTAGTGTCCATCAATTTGGCTTTATTGGAAGGATAATTTTATGCCATTAATGTTTAAATATGACTTCGAGCATGTGGCCGCCGCGGCTGGCTCGAATAAAGTCAATTCTACAGGTCCAATTTTCAACCACTTTTTCGAGCGACTTCACATATCCCCAAAGAAAATAATCCAATGGTGTCAAATCACACGATCTTGGTGGCCAATTGACAGGTCCATTCCGCGAAATTATGCGCTCATCGAATGTTTCCTTCAATAAATCGATTGTGACGTGCGCTGTGTGGCATGTAGCGCCATCTTGTTGGAACCACAACTCATCCACATTCATGCCATCCAATTCGGGAACAACATAGTCGGTTATCATGGCTCTATACCGGTCTCCATTAACGGTAGCTGACTCTCCAGCATTATTTCGGAAGAAGTATGGCCCAATGACTCCACCAGCCCATAGAGCACACCAAACAGTCAGTTTTTGTGGATGTAATGGCGTCTCAAGGGTCTCATGTGGATTCTCTTCACTCCAAATGCGGCAATTTTGCTTGTTGACGTAGCCATTCAACCAAAAATGAGCCTCATCACTGAACAAAATTTTGCGATGAAAATCAGCATCGAGATCAATCTCATTTTCGGCCCATACACCAAAATCACGACGCATTGCATGGTCTCGCGGCTTTAATTCTTGCACAAACTGGATCTTGTAAGGTCGCAAGCCAAGATCTTTGCGCAAAATCTTCCATAAGGTTGATGGACAAAGCTCCAATTGCTGTGCACGGTGGCGAATCGATTCATTCGGGTCCTCTTCAACACTTTGCTCTACAGCGACAATTGTTTCTTCGGTGCGCATTGTTCGACGTCTCTGCGGATGCGTATTATCACATAGAGTAAACGTAGTGCGAAAACGATCCATGGTTAACCTAATTAATTGCTCTGATGGACGATTATGTCGACCATAAAATGGACGGAGCTTGCGGTAAACTTCGCGAACTGAACCATTATTTTCGAAATAAATTTGCACGATTTGCAAGCGTTGTTCTTTTGTCAACCTGTTCATGATGAAATGGCAAACCAAACTAAATATTAATCACTTGACAGCTGACAAAATTGCCGCCAGTTAAAAAAGTGATGCCAACTTAAAGTTCTATACCTCAATAAAAAACACCCATTAAAAGGAAATCAATACTTGGTAAAACAAATTTATTTCACAGAAAAATACCAAAATTAAGACTATGTATGTAGCTATTAATTTTTTGTACTGGGGGTCTACCGTGTAATTCGAAACGAAAGCAAATACTTTGTTTGCTTATAACGTGTAAATTCAACAGCATTTGCTTTCCTTTCCAATTACAGAGTTGACCGCCTGATATACGTAGCGTATGTAATTACATTGTTTTGTTACTTTTAATTATTTTTTTTTTTTTTTTTTGAAATTTTGCCTTTGTCAAAAAATAAAAATTTAATAAATCCATTAAATTCAATATATTTAATATGTCTGTAAGGTTGTTTGTACTTTAGTTGCTGTTTATTAAATATTTCCTTGTTCTGTATTTTGATTTAAAAATTATGGTCACCGTATGTATATTAGACTGGCCATAGCGTTATATAGAAAAATTAAAAAATGTTAAATCCAAAAGTTTTCGCACTGAAAAATATGATGTTGGGGATAACAATAATTATGCATATATAAAAATTATTTTTTTTAGTTCCGAGTACCTCCGGGTTGAGTCCAAAGTTTTATTATATTACACATTAAACACCCTTTCTAAACATTTTGTTCTATTAGCGACAATAAGACAAAGTTATCTAACGGTATATGGATGTTTTTTAAAATGAAATTTTGTGAATAAAAAAAAACATTAAACTGTTGAACATTACTTGATACTTCTCTTGCTTTACTGTATAAATACGGTGACAATACGATCTTCGGATTTAATGCGTTGTTGTTAATTATTAAGAAGTTTTAATATTTCATGTATACTAAGTTAGTGAAAATTTTGCAGTTTTAAGGTAAAAGTGATAAGAAAGCCAAGTGGGCAGTAAATAATAAGTAAAGACTAATTAAATAAAATAAAAAGTATACACTTATAATGGCAAGCTCATCTAAGAAACTACGATCCGATAATGATATATTTTTGGTGGGAAAATGCGAAAGTGAACTGAAAGGCGCAAAGTTGCCTAATATGAAGCAAGTTCTTCAATTGTTTTTTTATAAAACCCGAGTGCAAAGACTCCCTGTGAAGGCAAGCATAAAAAATACAATACATTCTACTCTTGAATTTTGGCAAAAAGCAAATATTCCAACAATGACCGAAATCAACTGCGTGAAAAAATTTAACTTACTTTATGCCGAATGGAAAAATTTGTCCAAGAACAGATTTGGCAAATATAAGAAATATAGAAATGATGAGAAAGAATTCTGTGAAATGATAGAAAGTTATATATTTGATATTGCAGCTGCGGATGCACTTGAAACGATGACTATTGAAGAGGGCAAAAATTTCCTTCTGTTGCAAAGAGAAAAGGGTCGGCCAGGTTGTATGTCCAGCCAGGATTTAAAGCTGTCACGAAAACAAGAACGCAAAACGAAGCTATTGGAAGAAGCAGAAAAGCGCAAGCGAAAATATCAAGAAGAGTCACAAGAAGTTCTAGGTATTGGTCAATATAAGTGCTTAATTCACAACAATCTTTATCGTGTATTTGTGTATCAAATACAGTTTTTGTTTTTTAATTGTGAACACCCTTTGTGTAGTGTATTAATGTATTTTTAATGAAAATAGAAGAACAAGCTTCATACAAATTCTCTCAGAGAGCCTCTATCTGAATAGAACATTTTAAAAACATATTAAATAAAAGTGTAATAGTGTATTTCATTTTTAAATGAAAATTTCAAACAACAAATGTATTTAATATGATAATACAATCGATAAAGAGATACATAAGGTTTTGTGAATTAAGCAAATGAATTTTTTATTGTTATTCTTAATTATTGCTTGTTGTTCAAAGATGAGGTTACGTCTGATACAGATACCTCAGAAAGTATTGCATACGAGGTCTTAGAAATGGACAATTCAGCTCCGGAAGTTGATTTTCTGAAGGACCAACATCAAAGAATCCATTTCGTTGATGATCGAATGTTAGGAAGCATGGATAAATGCCGGATCAGTGATCGCGATGCAATGCATTTAACATCTGCTACAATTACAGCCATCTTGCGGAAGTTGCAGGAAATGAAACCTGTCTTAAAGGACATAAAAGTGGAAGATTTCGTGTTTAACCGAACATTGTTTCAAACAATGCGAAAGGAATATCGCCGCAGACAAGCGAAACAGATCATAGATGAATTTAAGGTACATAATGAATAATTAAATATAAATAAATATCTTGAAGGTAATTAACATAATATTTAATTTCAACACAGATTCCTGAAGTATTTGTTTTGCATTGGGACGGTAAAATGCTTCCAGATATGAAAGGCAAAGACAAAGTTGATCGATTGACTCTCGTTATTACCGCAGAGAACGAAGAAAAACTCCTTAGCATTGCGAAACTTCAAGAATCTTGCGGTGAAAATATTGCTGAAGGCATTGAAAAGTTCCTACGCAAATGGAAGATTGATAATTTAGTGCAAATTGTGGCTTTTGACACAACATCTACAAACACTGGTATTGAAAAAGGCTCAGCATATTTGCTTGAAAATAAATTGGGTCGCGATTTACTTTTTCTACCCTGTCGCCATCATATCAGTGAATTGCTTATTAAAGCTGTGTTTAAATTCAATTTCGGAAAAACATCAGCACCAGAAGTCACTCTATTTACGGCAACATACCTGGGTATGTTTTTAGTTTTGAAAACGCTGTAGCTCTAAACTGGATAACCGGATCGACTTGAAATTTCTTGATATCCTAGTCAAAACTGTTTTACGCAATAGTTCCAAGTTTGGTTAGGATTAGATCATCCGTTCGGCAGATAAAGCCCATTTACAAAGTTGCACCCTTAAGTCAACAGAATACATACCTGGGTGTGTATAGTAAAACGCATGCAAATATGATAATATAATATAAAAGTATAGTTTATTTTGAGCTAAGTTTTGTAATTATTTTTTTATTATTATTATATAATGTCAGTTTTAATTATTTTTGCTTAAAATTATTGAAATTCAAATACATCTATCGCATTGAAGTAAGCCTTTGGAATGCTCTGCGCACACTGGTTTTTTGCATAATGTGCATGCTTTACGAGTAGGGCGTCATTTCGAACAGATGTAGCAATTCTCCTTTACTTTTAGCCGGCCCGTACTATCACGTTCCTCCGATGCATGTGCCTCAGTATCCACAACTCCGATGGGCCCACCTTTCATGGCATCGATGGCGTTGCGCGTTGAAAAAACTCTGGATATTCTGCTGTTATTCGCCCTAGGCGGCTTGTAGATGTCTTAAGGTGAGTGTTGTTGTCAATGTATATTACGTATGCAGCAAACGCAGCAACGTCCACAATATTATAAAAGAAAGCCAGAGGCCATCTATTTGAGCGCCACTTTGTACTAAATTCGGACAAGCACTTGTCCATGTTATCAACGCCACCTTTGGTTTTGTTGTAGTCCAATATAAGCAATGGCTTCTTCTTAGGACCGGTCGTTTCTGTTGTATAATGAGTAGTGGACAACATTACAACTGCCTTGTTTTTCTTGGGAACGTACGAGCACATCGTAACGTGATTACAGAACCCAAACATTGATGATTCAGCCTCAAATGCAAGCCTCAAGGCAAATGCTGCTGGCACGAATGTACGCCTTTTGTTGCAAGTACCCAATATAGATAAATTGTTGTCTAATATCAAAGTTTTTGCCAAGTTGTAGCTAGTGAAAAAGTTGTCACATACAATATTTCTTCCACTTCCAGCAAAAAGGTTGACACATAAATCCTTTACTACTCTTTCGCCAACGTTTCTTTCACGTTCACCAGACGATGCCATTCCTGTATAGATTTGTCCCGGCATTGAAAAATTATATTAAATTTAGTTATTTAGATTTTCAACAATTTTCAACAATATTCATTGTACTTGCAATGGATAGGAAGAAATGGCGTCGCACACCCACCACACTTTTATTCCATATTTGGCAGGTTTTGATGGTATGTATTGCGTGAAGCCAGTTCCACCACGATAAGCATACAATTGTTCATCTACGGTGACGTTGGCTCCAGCCACGTAATATCTACGAAGACAGCTGTTAAGCATCAAAAAAACGTCCGATATTGCTGCTGCTTTGTCAGTTTGTTTTCGTTGCTGGCGTGTGTTTCCATTATCAAAACGTATGAAGCGGCTTATTTCCCAAAATCGTCGTGCACTCATTGCGGCACGATATAGTGGATGTGAAGTAGTTTTCCACAAATCTTTCGTATGCACGTAACCAGAATGTGTAACGCCACTTAGCAAAAGTAGTTTCAAATATGCATCAAATTCACTTTTTGTTATGGGAATCCATGATCTCGGTTCTCTTGTTGGATGTTTTGCGTTGTCAATATCATAAAATTGCCTTGCCTTTCGATTTGATTCACGAATAATTATGTCGCATATTTCGTTTGACATTATCAATTGGAACGTTTCTGCAATGGTCAAATCCTGCGTTGCCCGTACTGGTCCAGATTCTGCACTTCTTAGAATGTTGTGCGTACGGAATCTTACAGGTTGTGGTTGTATCGAGGACCAAACATTACCATCTCTGGCAGTAAAAACTTCGCCAGTTTCAATTGGTGTATCTTCAAGATCTTCATCAGAATCACTGTCGCCCTCTGGGTCATATTCTGGTAACATGGGTTCTTCAACGTCTGAGTCATCTCCACCAATATCACCTAAAGCCTCGTCACCAACTATTGAATCGTGGTCACTTGTTTCTTCTTGGCTCTCTTCAAGCGCTTGCCGAATATATGCTTGTTGTTCTTTGTACGAGAGTGCGCTTAGTTGTCGCGGAGTAAGCCATTCACCATCAGCCATTTCACTTTTAATATTTTTTTATTTCCACAAAATAAACAGAAGTGTTTTTTGACTTCGAATCACAAATGTAAACTAAATTTTCTGATGATACTACAAAGAATGAAATTTCCGCAACAATAAATGTTTCTACCTGCCTATATTATATATTTATTATATACGTATGTCGTCTACCTATACAACCACTTTTTTCAACAAACAATGACTGTGAGGATGAAATTGGTTATCATAAAGTTTTTTAGCCTTTTGTCCATTTCTAACAAACTAAAAAAATAATTCGGAAATTCCAACAAACCAGGTAGATACGTAATTAGCATTTTTATGCTAACGACGTACCATTCCCCATACAAAACGTATGTACATACCCAGGTATGCTGCTGTGGACGTGCGTAAAGCATTTCTGCTGTTGACATAAAGGTTAATCGTTTTTCAAAACACTGGAAAAATATGAATATTAATACTTTCAAGAGTGGAGTGTTGGATGAAGCAGTGCAACAAAAACTTAACAGCAGCCGAAATAGAGACGCACAAGAACTTTTGCCTTGAGGCGTTGAAATCTCATTATGTGCGAGCCGATTATAAGGAGTTGTTGCAACTTTCGCTCCTTTTTCTTGGTAAGGAAGTACCAAATTTTACACAGTTGCTTAACATTTTTAATAAATAATGTCCTCAGATGTGTTTTCGTATCTCTCATAACTTAGAAGATATTTGACTTTTAACAAAAAAAAATTTTTTTTTTGCCTTGACTTTTTTTAGTATTTCACCTACAACTTTTTAGTTAATTGTTGGATTTTACATTAAGAGACAGTATTAAATTTCTGATCAAATTTTAAATAAAAATAAGTAAAAAACTTATTAATATCTGCAGTCGTAAAAACGGGAAAAGGCAAAGAATTCAAAGTTTTAAAATTTTTCTGGAAAAGGCACGTTTTTTTAAGAAAAAGTATCTTCATTATTTTCAATTTTGTGAAAAACTTTGTTTAACACATACACTTGTGAACCAGATAGCGCTAAACACAATCTATTCAGAATATGCTAAGAGCCAATGAGTGTAGGGTGCATGCCCAATATTTTGGGCATGCACCCTACACTCAGAAGTGTCCGAAAATTGCCAATTTCAAAAATTTTTTTTGTGCTTATGCGCTTATAAAAAGTTGTGACGGTATATTTTGAAAGCTTTAGCTATATCATTTAATTATTAGGATAGTTGGCAACATGTTAAACTTAAATTTTTAACAGCCTTTTCATAAATGCGAGGATGCGCGCAAATTTTCTGAAAAAAGTCAAAATTTTGGAAAAATTTTGTTTTGTAGATACCATAAAAAATATATATAAAAATAATTTTCTTTTTTTATGTTGGCATTTTTAGCTTGCATTCATAACATTATATGAGTCTAGAATTGGGCAGACAATTTGAGTAATTTCAGGAATTGGATATGGGTACTTTGATAGTTTGTTCCATTTCTTCTCTGAGTAAGTGGAAGAAAAAAAGTCAGCAAATAAGTCGCAAATTTCAGAATCACTAGAAGATTCAGTATCCCCAAATTTAACCATTGCTAGGTAACCAGAGATTCTACGCTTCGAATTCACGAACTCATAGAACGATTTTGACATAAACTTAAAATTGTTTTTTATTTTTAGCAGATAGTTGTTATAACATTGATTATTTTCTAAGTTATAGAGTGACCTTGAAATTGAGTATTGATTATAATCAGAGTTAAGGCCAGTTTTTCTGTATCTTTTGTAGTGTTTGTTTTTCAAGTTTTTCAGTCTTGATAAGGCTCTGGTATTCCAAGGAGGAATACCAGTGGAGCACTTCTCACTATTATTGGTATCGATCTCTTAAAGCAGTCAAATAACCCAGTATAAAATTTATTTAAGATTGCATGGATTTCTGTAGTACTAAAGTTTTTGAGTGAACTGTATTCGAACCAATTTTCAGTCAAAAGAAAATAATTTAATTTTCTTTATATTTTATGACCAATTTCGTTAATGAATATTTTTATTTTTTAAGTAGGCTATTTTTGGTCAGTTTTCTTAATTATTAAGATGCAAATAAAACAAATCTATTTCATCTTTTTCCTCAACGTTTCGTCAGTTTTTTTGTGTTATATTAGTATTTATGTTGTACTCACAATTCTTCAGTTATATTACTAAATAAATTATAAAAAACTGGACATCACGAACAATTAAGTGTATAATTTAAATAATAATAAATAAAAGAAAATATCACAGTCGAACTTAAAAACTAATATCGCAGAACTTTACTTGTCAGGTTATTGCAATGGAATATTGTAGTTTGGTGTTGTCTTTGTCTTCTTTGGTGTTTATAGATTTCTTTAAGCGTGGTTGTATCCGAAGGCTTTCTAGTGTATACCTTTTGTTAGTTTTCTTTTCTCTGTCTAATATTTTCACTCCTTTAAAATCTATTTTATGTTTCGTTTCTTTCGCATGTTGGGCTAGAGCTGTTGTCTCCCTTCCTTTATTTATATCTGCTTCATGTTCTGATAGTCCCGAGTTTCCGTTTTGTTGTTCCTACATATATTTTGTTACACCCTTTCCACTTCATTCCCTTGACATGTGATCTCGTAAACAACGTTGTCTGTTTCTAGTTTGTCCAATTTTATGCTTTCCCGCGTAAATAGATGTTTTCCTCGATCTGTGTGACTATTGTTGTTCCATCATTTACCATATGCTTTAATGTTTTGTTTTCAGTCAACTTTGGAACATATGGTACACTGTAAAAAGCTTTTTCTACCTCTTTATTAGTAGTGTTACCAGTTTGTTTTTTGTTACTTGAGAATTTGTTTACTAAGTTGCTCGTGATGTATGTTGGGAAGTGGTTTATTGTCATTATATTTCTAATTTTGCTGATGTTACTATTTCTAAATCGTTTGTCACTAATGTTGAGAATTTTGGTAATGAGATTCATTGCCGTGTTTATTTTCGTGTTCATCGGCTGGGTAGAGTGGTAGTTAATTAATCTTCTAGATGCGGTTTTCTGGGCATACCAGTTTGTTATTAATCTATTACTGTCTTTTATTATTTCCATGTCTAAATAAGGTATTTCATCATTTTCTTCAACTTCAACTGTAAATTGCAGATTCTTGTGATATGAATTTAATGTTTTCAATATGATTTCCAAGTCGTTTTTCTTTATAACCGCAAATAAATCGTCAACGTATTTAGATATAAATTTTATGTTTACATTTTTAGTATTCAATTCTTCAATAACGTAGTCGAACAGTGTATCCAAAACAATATCTGCTATCGTCGGGGATAATGGATTTCCCATGGCATACCATGAAGATAATTCAATTTGTTAAAATCCGCATGCCTGAAGTCAAAATTTTTTTCATAATTTGTATAGTACAAAGTCCTTACAAGAAGTTGATTTTGTGAGAATATATTTATCTCCAGAGTAGGATGGTATGTATCTTCTGGCGACAATATTGGATCTATACGTTTAATAGAATAATCATCAGCTTGATCAACATATATCAATTCCAGTACCCTGCCTAATGAATTCTGTATATTATTTATTTGAAACAGTGCCAAATCTGCAATACTATCAGCAAAATTAATGCTAGTTTCAGAAGTCGCTGATGCAACCAGAAAATGTAATTTGGGCTGTTCATACCATGTAATATTTGGAAGATTAAAGTCTCCGAGCACCAAATAAAACGTGCGAATAAACATAGTATATGAATTCTCATAAAATGAATGTTTGTGTACTTTTTATACATGAGAAATTTGTGTTTTTGTTTGTTTTTAATAAAAATAGCTTAATTAATATGTTTGCTTCTTTAATTTTCCTTTATTTTAAAGTTAAAGGGGCAACTTCTTAGAAATCCCCTTTTTGTGCCACTTTTTTTTTTTGAAGATCCCCTTTTTGTGCCCCTTTATGAAATTTTTCAACGGTAACGCTGCTCCCCAGCTGAAATAAAAGAGAAAATCATTTAAAATAATATAAAAAGAAAAAAATGTAAACGCTCTCTTAGGTAACAAACATAGGAACATTATGCAATTAATGGTTATGATCCAACATAGTTTGGAATAACCAAAAAAATTAAAGAGTTAAAAAAAATTGTAACACTTTTAAACGGAAATCATTGTTAGAATAAGAAAAGATTCGTAATGATAGTGGTAAGAAACCGCCCACATATGTCGTAATGTTGTTTTCGCCGATTTTTGACCCCTCCCCACAGCAACAGATCGTAACAAAACCGTGAACTAACCCCCCCCCCCCCCCCCGTTGGAATAACGTAACAATTTGTTAAAAAACAATTTAAATAGTTTATAAAGCTTTTATTTAAAAAAATTTAATTTTATTCACTGTATTAAATTCGTTTGTTAGACTAGCACAGTGCGTATACAAAAATTAAATAAGCTTACTTATGAACGTACTTCCAATATTGGCAAAATTATTTTTTAAATTTCTTCCCAGGTGTCCTCAAACTCCAAAAATTATGGACTTAATGGAGAGGTTATTCCGAAATTGTATTTATGTGATGCGTATTTGAACTCTAAGTATTCGGCCATTTTCAGATATTCGAATTCGTTTAAAAAAATATATAAAAAATTCATAAATCCAAAACGAAATTTAAATGAATGGCATACAAATATTAGTTTGTAATAATTTAAAAACAAAAATTTATTTCGATTTTTTGTTATACGTTTTTTGCCAAATAATCTGCTATAGTTTTCCGTATTGATGACTGAGCCAAAATGAGAATTTGCATTAGCATCACTAGTGTCTAAAAGTGAAGTCATCATGTATTTCAGAGGTGAGCATTTCTTTAATTTCGGAATCTTTATTTTCATCTAATATTGTAGGTTTCGGATTTTGATTAAGAGAGCTTGAAAGTGACTCTGTTTGGTCATCTTCAAATAAATGTAAAATGTGCGTGAAACTAAAAAATACTTAAGTTATATCTTGGATTAATAAAGGTTGGTGTGGTGAGCAATATTTCCTTTTCCAAAAGTGAGTATATTTTTACCAGTGAGTTAGCGGGAGGACTTAACATATACACATTGTTGCGGTGTTTTGGGAGATCAAATAACTCACAACGATGTCCATTAGGAAAGATATGTAATCTTTCTTTTCTTAATTTTTGTCGATTTATTTGCCCATTTAAATTTTTTTTAATGCATGTATTTTATTTATTGTATCTTCAAATATGAACTAACAATAAGTATTCAAATCTTAAATCTAAAATATAATTATTAGGCCCGACCACTGTCGGACATAAACTTAGTGATAGTTATAAATAATACATAAGTAGTGATAATCAAAAAGAAAAAATAAATATATTTTCAAGTAGTCCCATCTGGAGTGTTGAATATTAGAGCCCGTGTATCTCTCTTTTTTAATCGGATGTGTCCAGTAAAGTTCAAAATATTACGAGCAAGCGGATTAGGATGTGACTCGAGTTTTGTTAGATATTTGCCTACTTATTTTGCAATTTCTTCAGTCACTAGTGGCATATTCAAATCACGATGTATATTTGAATTTTTGATGTACCATGGAGCCGATGTTATCATACGTAAAATTTTGTTTTGCCTTCGTTAAATGTTCTCTACATTTGAAGCTGAAGCAGTGCCCCATAGTTGAATTCCGTAACACCATATTGGCTTTAAAATCGACTTGTATATTAAAAGTTTACAGTCTAGGCTAAGCGTTGAATTTCTACCAATCAGCCAATGTACCTGAGTTAATTTAAGTTTCATTTGAATCAGTTATTAATTCTATTCTCCAAGAACTATATAATTCGATGACACTTAGCTCTTTTTCAATTAAACCCAATAAGATCTAAGCCATTATTTTCCGTACAAAAATTCGAATCGCGCATAGTATATTGCTGTCACATTTAAACTATTGTATTGAAGTGTACTCTGGTACACTCGGATATAATATATGTACGCAAAATAGAACAAATAGTAAAAATAATTGTTAGATTCGTTTACGGTATTAGATCGTGATCATACAACTACCCAGCAAAAAATTACACATTACCATCAGAACTACTTGCCATATAATGACTTACTTTTCTGATTACCAAATTTCATTACTCGCTTACAAATCAAATTACCTAAAATTTAAAAAAAATATGTAGATGTTGCTAAATGAGGAGGATGATTATTTTAGATTGAATCGATTACGTGAACAAGTTGCCAAATAGAAAAGGTAAGTACTTCTTAGGAATGGATTATTTTAGTCTCACGCCTTGTTAAAATCATTAAGTTGGTAATCCAGTAGGGAAGAGCTTCCATCGAGAATGCTTAAGTCCAAACCCGCTTACTTTTTTTTTAAATTTTTTGCTGGGTATTTTGTTTAAAATGTTCTTGGTTCTCATTTTAGACAATACCTTCTGGCAAGAAATTTTTTGTTCATTTACAAAGTTATGAAATATGAAACTCCCAATTATCTTTACAATAAGTTCTCATTTACGAGATCTGTAAGAAATCCCCAAATTATCACTTCGCTAATAAGTAACTCCATTTTCGAGAGCTTGTTTTTTGTAAGGACTGCTAGATCTTGGAACACGTTACCATGCACTTTGCGAACTTTCTCCAACTCATGCAATCTTTTTAATAAATATATATTTAAGTACTTTCAGTCGTTAGAATACTGAATATATATATATATATATATATATATATATATATATATATATATATATATATATACTACATACATAATCAAGTTTTTATTTTAAATACATATGTGCAAAAATGAAAAAGTTATAAGCAATTGAGTGAATAAATCCAAATACAATATTTTCCGAATATTTGATTTTTTTCCACAATTTGTGAATTCAGTTCCTCACACACAAATATATTGAGTTTATTATTTGTTATTTTTATGTATTTTGACTTCTTTATTACTTTTATTATTTATTCACTGAATTGCTTATAACTTTGTCATTTTTCGGTCGATTTTCTTCGGTTTGGTCTTAGTTCTTAGGTAAAACATCATCTTTACGTATGTACATGAACAGAAACTAGGCGTTTTTTTTAACGATTTATACTTTTCCGTCGCCATAGAATCACTGTAAAATATGATTTTTTTTAATGTGCCGTATTTTCATCGATATATTTATATGACGCAATCGGACATTTCTAGCTCGAGATATGATTGGTCAAGTGAAAAAACGTCGAAAAAATTACAATATCTCAAAAACCGTTCCATAAAAAAATTTAACCTTGATTTTTTAACTCAGCGGAAGGAAATACATGAGGAAAATCACCACTCATCAAATGTACATTTTCGGTGTAAACTAGTGTAATTGCGCAGTAGCACATTTTTATACTTCAAAATCTTAAACCAATTAAGACCCCCAAAAATTTGAAAGCTTATGATAGTAAAAGAAAAACACTGGCTGGGTTTTGAATTAATTAATTTTTGAAGTTTTCAGCTGCGAGGAGGATATTAGTACATGTACCATATAAACACCGTTCGTCTGAATGATTGTTTGATGCAAAATTACGGCATATTTCAAATGTGAAAAATTTCCAGTGTTTTGATTGCACGTTCGAATTAAATAAATTTGGGGAATTTAAATATGACGGCATACATTGCAGAAAGAAAAAGTTGACATGGAAAATTGTTGGAAGCTAAACTTGTTTTACTAAGTTTGTGCTATTTATGTACATATGTGCCCAAGCGTTTTGTTAAATATTTGCCTGCGTATTTTGCAATTTCTTCAGTCACTAGTGTCATATTTAAATCACGATGTATATTTGAATTTTTGATGAACCATAGAGCCGACGTTATCAAGCGTAAAATTTAGTTTTTCTTTCGGTGGATTTTCTCAACATTTAAAGCTGAAGCAGTGCCCCATAGCTGAATTCCGTAGCACCATATTTGCTTTAAAAGCGACTTGTATATTAAAAGTTTGCAGTCTAGGCTGAGTGTTGAATTTCTACCAATCAGCCAATGTACCTGAGTTAATTTAAGTTTCATTTGTGATAGCATAGAATCAATGTGGTGTTTTCATGTAAGTCGTCGATACAGGTGTATACCAAGATATTTCACATGTGAATGTTGAGGAACAACTTGATTGTTAATCCGAATGGGGAAGCAAGTATCTCTTCTTAGGGTGAACGTTATATGGACACACTTTTGTTCATTGACTTTAATTCTCCATAAGTTTAACCAAAGCTCCATCTGGCTAATGTGATCCTGGAGTTTGCGGGATGCCTCATCAGGGTTTTCGTGCATACTAAGGCAGGCTGTATCGTTCGCAAATGTGGAAGTATGGATACTACTGCTCACAGGCATATCACAAGTATAAATCAAATATAAAACTGGTCCCAGTATGCTCCCCTGTGGCACACCGGATGAAATAGTTTCAGGCCTACTCGTAAAGTCTCCTTCCACAACAGTGAACTTACGGGAAATAATTTAACTTTCCAAAAGATTCAAAATGTTTATTGGTAAGTAAGTCTTCAATTTTAAAATTAGGCCTTCATGCCACACTTTATCGAATGCCTGGGAAACGTCAATAAAGAGCGCAGAACAATACTTTTTTTCCTCAAAAGTTCTTCTTATAAATTGAACCAGTCTGTGAGTTTGTTCAATTGTGCTATGCTGACTTCTAAAACCAAATTGGTGGTCTGGTATGCACCCACTACTAATTAGAATTGGGGACAATTTTGTTTTGAGCAGTTTTTCGAAAAGCTTTGACATAGTTGATAGTAGACTTATTGGCCTATATGACTCAGCCTTGGTTAGATCTTTGCCCGGCTTTGGAATCATTTTAACCTTGGCAAGCTTCCAGCTGTGTGGATAATACTCCAGTCGCAAAATGGCATTAAATATGAATAATAGGATTCTCATTGCAATACGAGGCAAGTTCATCAGCATCTGGTTACTAATTCCATCAATACCCGGAGCTTTCTTCGGGTTGAGTTCGGCAATTAATTTTTGTAAATCACGCGTCTTAGACTTTATGTGTTGAGGGGTTAGAGCAACTAAATTCGGCAAATCAGTAACACCAGTACATATGTTTGGCGTAAAAACGGATTTTAAGTGCTCAGCAAATATTTTACATTTTTCAGTATCGCTTCTTGCCCAACCTCCGATAGATGTGCGTAGAGGTGGCTTATACTAAACGGGTATTTTAAGCTGTCTAGCAGCTCGCCACAAGGAGTAATTAGATGTTGGTGTGACATCAAGACCTTCCAGATAATTTTCAAGAGATGCAGTTTTTTCAGATGCAAACAACTCTTGGATTTGGTTAGTGCACTCTTTAAATCTGATTTTATTTTGTGGTGATCTGTGCTGTTGCCATTCCCTTCTAGCTCTTCTTTTTTCACGTACGATACGTTCAATGTCTGTAGAATAAATTCTATTAAACCCAGTCTGCGGATGGGAGATAGTGGCATGTTCAGCAGCCTGTTTAATATTCTTGCTGAGATTGGCAATGTTAGATTCAATATCATCGGGTGTTCTAAGCGTTATGTTTTCCGTGCAATGACTACTGAGATATTTTTTGAACCCCAGCCAATTAACACGATTGATCATCTTCACATATGGGCCAGGTAAGTTACTTCTTAATGGGCTACAAATTGTAATGATCGTCGGAGAGTGGTTGGACGAGAGATCAAAAGAAGCTTGAACTTCAATTAAATCCCTAGAGATCTTTTTTATGACGCCGAAATCTATAACATCCATAATTTTTTGTATGTCAGTAGGCTAATAAGTGGGCTCCCCACTCGAAATGACATCCAAGCCCACTTTTGAAATAGTGTTGAACAATGCACGACCTCTGGGTGTAATAAGACGCGAACCCCAGAACGTATGTTTTGCATTATAGTCGCCAGCTAATACAAAACAAGGTCCACGAGATTTGTAGAAATCCTCATATTGATTCTCAGTGATTGAAAATCTGGAAGGGGAGTAAATTGATGATATAACAAAATTTGTACAAAAACGTTCAATGCATATATTTGTTGCTTGTAGGTGTTCTTCACAAATGTTATCAAGAATATAGTGCTTGAGTCTTGACTTTATGAGAATTGCTGATCCACCGCAAGCTCTACCTCTAGGGTTCTTTGTATCATATATAGTGTTTGCGTTCCAGAAGCATATTGTTAACGTGTGCATGGCTTATTAATTAATGCTTGGAGCAGAGTATTCTGCAATCGCAGCATATCTTGCATCATGCTAGTCATATTTGTTGTAAAATTGTTTATAGTTTGCACCAGATTATCAATAGTAGCTTCAAGGCGATTAAAATTAAAGCTTGCGTCAGTATTTTTTGAATTATTTGACGGGGAAACATTTTGTCTGGGAATTGAATTTGTCTTAGCTGCATCTGTATACGATAGACGGGAAGTAACTGGTTGGCTGATTTACGCAAAAGTGGCAGAGTAAGCATTTGCTGATTGAGCTGGAGCTAATTTAGGTTTTGCATCATAGTCTTCTGTACGAAAGAGTACACAGGATAACCTCTGTAGTTAGCGGTGTGATTACCTCCACAATTACTGCGTTTTTTATCACTTTGATCCTTTGGCTTATTGCAACTAGCAGTGCCGTGTAATTCGCCGCACACAACACAAGCAGAGGGTAAATTGCAGTATGTTTTTGTATGGCCATATTATTGGCAACTATGGCACTGTACAGGACCTGAACACTTATGTGGCTCTTCAACTGTGATTTTTCGGAACAAGAGGTATTTCAAATTATAAATTGGATGCGTGTCATTTTTTTTTAAATTTTATATCATTAAGCTCAAGTTCAACACGAAATAGGGGTTGGGGAATCTTCTCTCTGTTTATTATATTGGACACATTTTTTACCTTAAACCCCTGGAGGACGAGTGCATTTTTATTTCTTCGGGAACAACATAAGAATCTATGCCCTTAAATACCATCTACATGCCTTTAGCGCTCTTAAGCTGGTATGTGTAGAAGCTTGTTTTATTTTTTTCAAATTCAGCAATATTTTGCGGAAATCTTTTTCGTCATAAATTTGGATTTTAGTTTTATCGATGTTGCCACGTTTTATTGGAACAATATGAAATTTATTCTCACCAATGACCGAATTTAGTTTTTTAATAAGGGCATTTGAATTTTTTCTCTCAAATAGATTGGTGGCGGCTTGGATGTTTTATTCGAGGATACCTCGGGTTTGTCGTTGTCATCTTGCAAAATTTCGAAGCGATTTTGGCGATTAGTTGAGGCTGCGCTGTTATCCCTAGACATTTTTGGAGCCGATGAAATTTTTGAAGAATTCGGGCTTCGCCCAGGCTTTACCACAGTTATATATCTATCCATTCCGACTTGTACCTTGAGTTTCGAGCCGCTGTTATCTGTAGTGATAACTTTGTTAAGTGATAAACACGAGCCTGAAGGGGACGATATTACTGACTTATATGAAGAAGTACTAGGCAACTGTAATGTTAATGAAGCACTCTTATTTGACATTGGACAGAGCGAAATTGATCGCTGACGAAAAATTGGCTCTTCCGGTAAAAAAAAAGACTTTCATGAGGTTTATTATTTTTATTGTTTTCATTAAGAGTTTCAGAACTCACAGTAAAATAAGCATTTCTGCCGTTAGAACGCACTTCAAAATTTTTTGTATTTGAGGCACTCATACATAGAATTCCTCAAGGGTACTTCGTTTGTGTTTTTTTTTTGTTTGCGGTCTTTTTTTGTTTTTGTTATTTATGATTGTTTGTTTGTTTTTGAGGTACTCGTTAGAGTATTCCTCAATGTCACTTGGTTTAAGTTTTTTTTATTTGCGTTTTTTTTGTTTTTGTTATTTCTACTATGTAAAAAATATTAGCAAAGCATAAAGCTTATTTATTAAAGTCAGTATGTACTTATTACGAATAATATGTACTACGATTATTTTTTTGTATAATTTTTTGTTTGTTTGGTAAGTATGTAAGCAAAATTCCGCTAATCGACCGTTCGCTATGAAAGTACCACGAGAACTGATTTAAAAAAAAATATGCCTTAAAAATATATTAAAATTAGAGTTAGATAATTTAGTTCCTTGACGCATTTCACTGTTGTTTTCTAAATAATTTTTTTAAGTTCGGTTGTTTAAAAAGTTAAATAATATGCTTATGCAAATAAGTCTATGTATGTAAGTTCCCATTAGCACATCTCTGAAAACTTAAACATTGTAGACTCAGGCCGTCTCATTTTTTACACTTTTTTCGAAACTCTTTCATGAACATCGATTTTTCTGGTGTATAAAACTTAAATATTGGTGAACGGGAAGTGGTCTCTAAAATCGTTTTCTTGATTTTTGAAGAAAAATGCAGTATTTCCAAAAAATTACAAAATCTTACTTTAGTAATTTGCCTCTAACTCAAGCACTTCTTAGCAGATTTTAACCTAATTACATGTATTATAAATCTTATTAAAATTCCAAATGTTTCTTAAACCAAAATTGACATTTTGTCGACGGTTTTTCATTCATAGCATTATAAATTCAGATTTTTAAATGTCCACTTATTTTTTTTTAATTTTTGCTTATCTTTTCTTATATAAAAACTGAACGAGGCAATATGGTGGAAATTTTAAGATACAGATTGTTAAGAAAAACTGCAGTTTTAGGCGAAATGCCGAAATGACTAACAGCCATCCCTAAACAAAAGCGGCAAGCGTTTTTTAGCATACCGAAATAACGTGGCGGTAACGCGAAGGCAACGCTTTGCTATTGGAAAATCCGATTTTGACGTCCCGTTTCACAATGAAGTTAGTTGCAAAAGAAAACAATTGCCTTTTGTTTGCCATAATCAGCGTTACCATATGTGAAGATTTATCTTATTTTCGAGGTTTTTCGGGATGTTAAAAAGACTAAAAGATTTCTTTGTAAAAAATAAGATTTTTATGAATATGATATTTGGAACTCTTAGTATATGATTTAGTGTATATTATTTAGTGTTAACGTGAACTTTAACTGACAGTTCTTTGTATAAAACTTGCCGTTAAAGTCCCTCTTAGCTTTAAACTGTACATTGTGAAAAGGGTCGTCATTCTGTCTGTGAAAATTAAAATTTATAAGTGTTGAAAAAGATAAGTTAAAACAATAGTGAATAAAAGAAATTCACAAAATTTAATTTAATATAAACATATTTCTTTTCAAAGTTGTAGATATTTGTAAAAAGCAAGATGCGTTGGCCGTGAAAATGTGTGAAGAGGGCTAGATACCTCCTAGGTCATTCTGTTTTTGCATATTTATATCTGTAATTTTAAATATTTTATTTACTTGTGTATTTTGAATTATTAAAATAAAAAATAAAAAACAAAAATTATATTTATATATACATATATACTAGCTGAACCCGGCAAACGTTGTCTCTCAATAATTTATTTTTTAACTCTATCACATTTTTCATTTTGCCTCTAATAATGTTATAGAAACTTTGTTCTATGCAATGATGAATATATCCTGCATGACTTCCGATCAAATGATCGGTCAGTTGACTGATACTATTCTTGTAGGGTTAGTTTATTTGAAGCAAAATAAATTTTTCCTGAATTTTAATTCAGTAAAATCAATGCATATTAATATATTTTGAGTCAAATCACTAAAAAATATTTTTAATGAGAAAAAGAGATTTTTTGTTCGACTTGAAGGTTTTTGAGAAAAAAATATGGCGACGCTGACCATCATCCTTAACACAAGTAAGTTTTCCAAATCTTCTAAATAGCTAATTTTTTCAAAATTATTTATTATTTTATTTTAATTTAAATAACAAAATTTATGTAACCAAATATTAATAACAAAATCACAAACAACAATGTCGTCCGTCCGGCTGTTAAAATAATCAGGGTTGTTTTATTTATTTGTTTCATAACCCTGTTTTAATCGTTTTGACTAGAGATGTGCAAATGTCGTGATTTTATCGTGTCACGCGTGAGTCACGCGTAATTCACGTGATTAGTGGTCAAATATTATAACTAATCACGCGTGAGTGCGTGAGCGTGATTGAAAAAAAATTATTCGTGCGTGAGCTTTTTTTAATAATCACGCACGAATTCTCACGCTCTCACGAGATAACATTCCTGAATAGGTACATATGTAACTGTATTCAATAATTTGAAATAAACTATTTTATAATAATAAATGCATATATGTATGTATAGTAATATGTATGGTAGTATGAGCTTACAAAGATAATGAATACCCCCAAACAAAATGTTTCGACTTTTTCTGAAGTCAGACTTGTCGTACCGAATTCGTTAAGACATTTCGGTAGTTTCTCTGAACAATTTATTTTAAACATTAAAACTTTGATTTTTGAGTACATAAGTAAAAGTCTGTGAAAATTTGTTTTTAAATAAATATGTATATGTTGATAAAAAAAGGATTGTAACAAATATTAAAAAACGTGAGTATAAGCAAATTATTTCCACAATAGCAGCAACATAACGGTGAAGCGGTATTCTGCTATAAAAGCAAAAAGAAATCGTGTCTATATGTCGTTGGGAATTCGTACCGACTTATCGTAACGAATTCGTACCGACATATCGTTACGAAGTCGTGTCAACCATTTCATAAAAAAATTGTTACGATTTCGGTAATATTTCGGTGACGAAATCGGAAGATTTTGTCGACCAATCGTTACAAATTCTTTACGAATTCGGAGCATTTTGTTTTGTATACATACACCTTTGTAAGTATGTATGTTATGTTTCTTAAATACCCTGTAGGAAGTATCAATTGAGAAACACTACTGATTCAACAGTGCCTTTGTCAACAATACTACTGACGAATTGTACCGCAGAAAATGTTTTTTGCTTTAGGGGCCGTCCATATATTACGTAACGCTGTAGGGGGGTGGGGTGGAGTTCGAGTTTTGTTTTGATTTGATATGGTAGGGGTGGATGGAGTCTTTGAAAATGTTACGTAACAGAAAAATTTTAGTAATTTGTATGTTTTCTCATTTAATATGCTTTTCTCATTTATTTGATTATCATTTATTTAATTGATCATACGTCTTACCTTCACATTTATATTATGTATGTATACTTTTAAGTATCTTATCGGCCACGAATATTGGTAAAGCATATATGGTTTGAAAGGTATTTTTGTGTAGATATCCACAATATAAAGTTTTTTTTTCAAATTTCTTGGCTCAAAAGTAGTAAAAAGCGATTTAAATATGCTTTCTTCTTTGGTTTTTTGTACACATGTGATTTTAATAAAGTCAAAATACAAGGTGTTAAGTGGTCTAATTTATACCACCGGGCTTTCCTAATTAATATAAAGTAAGAAGAGATTGATGTTAGTTTTTTATTTTTTCAAATTTGCTAAAATTGTACTTTTGTTGGAGCTATGTGAAAATGCTCAATGACTTGAATAAAATCATTTTGCACACTATTTTCCAACACTAGTGTGTTGTTGATCGTTTTCAGAAGGTCTATTGCACGCTCAGCAGGGTCGTTAACTACTGTTAAGTTTATTACAAACTGTTAAATTTTTTTGCTTCCTTGAAAAAACAGTTGGACTCTTTAAAGCGGATGTCATTTCGTCCAACGTATGTAGTGAATGTCTTCGATCAAAAAAGATAAGCCAATTGCCATTTCACTAAAATACCATAAGTAGCGTGACATTCACGTCTATTCGAGAATACGCGCTTCACTTCTTCGTCGTCGAACGTTCACTTTCGGCAGTTCGACGTCGACAGATTCTAAAATACGTGCGAAGAAATATCGTTTTCAGAAATCGATATTTTATTATATCTTATAAAAACGTCAACAACATTGAAAACAGATGACTTGTATGCCGAAAAAGTTGAAAGCAAAAAAGTATGTAAGAAGAGATATAAAGAAATAATTAATAAAAAACTTAACAGTGCAAGTGCTAAGTAACATAAAGTGAAAGTGAAATTAGTTACTTGTTTTATTTGTTTTAAAAACGTGTTTACATCTTTGAAGAACTTAAAGAAATGGCCGAACGCCATTAAAGCTTAATTAACAGTGGTAGACACCATATAAACACTTCGTATCTCTTTTTTCTTTATTATTTAAACTAAACGCGCTAAAATTGGCGTCGAACGGATATGACATTGAATTATGGTGACGAAGTATTTTAGAATATCTCCAATGTGAAAGAAACATATGTTTTCTATCACTCATCTCCAACGTAGTATTTTAGAATAGCAAAAAGTGAAAGATTCGCGTATATGTGGTGAAAGTCACTTCCCGAATAGACCTGATTATTTCCAAAGTAGCCTCCGCCATAGTAAAATTTAATTTGCTATATTGCTATATGTGTTGCTAACGTGCATTTAAACCAATGTTCAACGTTAATCAAGAAATTCACTAAATACATTGGACGAAATGGCATCCAAGGGGCCAGAAATATTTGTTTCGTAAAAAGTGTTTTTTTTTAAAGAAGCTAACCTCAAACTCGTTGCCGTGGTGTCAGGGAACACAAAAATGTTTTTCGACATTATTGGAATCAATTATGACTTTATTCAAAATTTCAAAAAAAAATTGAACAGTTTGCAATAAACTTCACATTAGTTAACGACCCTGCTGAGCACGCAATTCGCCTTCTAAAAACCATCAACAACACATTAATGATGGAAAACATCGAGCATTTTCACAAAACGCATCCAAACTCCAACAAAGCAAATTTTTAAAAATTAAAAACAACATCAATCTCTTCTTACTTTATACTAATGTGTTTATGAAATTAAAGCATATTTACAAATAAATAAATAACTTTAGTCATTTCGGCATTTCGCCTAGAACTGCAGTTTTTCTTAACAGAATACTAGTGTTATGTACACCGAAATCTTAATCTTAAAATTTCCTACTATATTCCATTTACAGAATATAAAAATATTGCCTGGTTCAACTTTTATATAAGAAAAGGTAAGCAAAAACTAAAAAAAAAATAAGTGGACATTTGCAAATCTGAATTTGTAATGCTATGAATAAAAAACCATCGACAAAATTGCAATGTTGTCTTATGAAATATTTAGGAAATTTAATAAGCTTCTTATACATGTAACCAGGTTAAAATCCATTAAGATCTGCTTGAGTTAGAGGCAAATTACTAAAGCAAGATTTTTTAATTTTTTGGAAAAAATGCATTTTTCTTTAAAAATCAAGAAAACGATTTGAGAGACCACTTCGCGTTCATCAATATTTAAGTGTTGTGCACCAAAATTCTTGGTTTTTAGATTATATCAAGAAAATCGTTCTTCATGAAGGAAAATAAAAAAAATTAAAAGTGAGACGGTCTAATGTACATATGTATATGCAAGAATATATTTTTTGAAAGAACACTTTTTTTGTTCATGAGAATTGCAAGAAATATCTTGATGGATTTAATTTTAATATATGTTGCAGTTTGATATAGAAATAAGTTTTTATGTATATACATATATTCAGAATATTTAAAAATGTATATGGATAAAGTTGAGGAATTGAGAACCATGTAATCAGTTTGACTACAATTTATTTACGAGTAATTTATTAAAAAAAATTTGTATCATTTTCAATTGTTATTTAACAACCATTAAATTTTTAGTAAACAGGAGTATGAAGTTTTTAGCCATAAACATTTTTTTAATTCAATTTTGCAGAATAAAATAGACCTCCATTTAAATGTTATGTATAAATTTCACATACATTAGATATTCGTATTAGCGAAAATCGTTTTAAGTATTCGTATTCGTGGATATCGTTTTAAATATTTGAATTCGAATTCGCTAATATCAAAAATTGTATGTATACATACACAATATATGTGGGTCATACGTATGATCAAATTAAATTAATAAATGGGAAAAACATACGCATTTTTTAACGAAATTATTAATTTTTTTTGTTACGTAACATTTTTAAAGACCCCCTTCTCGCCATACCGAATCGTAACAAAACTCGAAACCCCCCTCCCCCTTGGGGCGTTACGTAATATATGCACGGCCCCTATCCAATTCCACCAGCGTGCAACCCTAGCACGAAAAGACTTTTCAAAATAAGAGGGTTCCTAGCGAACACGAGAACCTAAACGAGTCAAATAAGGTATTGGGCCTACAACTTTTAATTACTTTGTACAGCAAGAAAAAATTTTACTATATTTCATGAAATTTTTAAAATAGCAACCAAGAAAATTATGAACAAACCTCGAGATGTGATCACGACGTCAAACTTTGTAGAAAAACCTAACTACAAAATTAACCAAATCGCCGAAGTTTACCCAAACACATAGCACTTATATCATAAAAAACTTCTTGAACATATGAGATTTTTGACATTAATAAAGCCCATGACAATTTGGATCTAACATGGATAGGCAAGTAAAGACTAGAAGAATAGATGGTACACAGAATCAAACAAAGTTTACCGCTCATAATATTAATGTGTTGTAAAAAGGATAATCGACTACACAATATAACACAGAAACACTTAAGGTTATCAGCAAAGTCAATAAGTTATCCCCACATAAACCTCGAGATCCAAAAAAATTGGTTAGTCGGCCCAAACATGATAGCCCTTGTCTTCTAGCCAAGGTCTATCCAAGTATTGGTTTATATTCCTCTTTAAGACGTTTACTGAGTTACAGGACCCTTTAAATAATAACAAAAATATCATCCGCAAATAAGAAAGTTTCACATATTGAAGCATCAACACAATTTGGTAAACTATTGACATACAGCACAGACAGAAGCGGTCCCAAGACAGAACCCTGAGGACTCCAGATAACAGAAAACGTAAGTTCGAACTTTTCGCATTCAGCACTACAAACTGGGATCTATCAGATAAATACGAAACTATAAGTTGACATGCCGACCGCAAAAACTGCGACTCATTCCGAGTGTATCAATTAGAATCAAATGATTAATGAAGTTAAAAGCTTTAGATAGATCCAAAGAAATTAAAACATTCAAATTATTTTTATTCAAATTGTACCTAATATTAGTATTATCCATCATGGCAATAAGCAGTAAGGAAGTATTAAATTCTTTACGAAATGCAAATTTTTTCATATATATCAGTCATCAGGACCACGAATCTGTTTCGACTTAGGCAATGGAGTATCTCTACCAGATTTCCAAATAGATGGAAATTTGGACGAAGTTATATTAGTATTAACAATATATAAGATATGTACAGATAAAAGTGGGTAAATTAGTTTAATAAATCATAAAATAATCCAAAATAAAACGAAACGCAAACTGAAAAAGAACTGCTATCAACATAGAAATCATTCAGTTCATCAACATTACCATCATACTCCAACAAGTCATCACCTAAACAACCATGACCCTTTAAAATTCTGCATACACTAGAGGAATCCAAATCCCTAAATAAACTACAAAAATGTCATCGCTTTATTCTACGAATCACATTCTTTTTCCTTATTATGTAATCTGCAATAAGTTCTTCAGCTCTCACCTGATCGCGTAAAAAGCTAAATCTCTAAGGGATTGTGCAAATATTATTTCTCTCGATTTCATACAACTATTTTTTTTCAAATGAAATTCTTATTTTTACGACAGGCACAAAAGAAAAAACTATATTAAATAAGTTTGTAATAAACAGGCATTGAGAATCTGTGTTACTACAATACAAAGCAGAAAAAACAAGATTATATAAATATAAGCATAGCCCATCCGCATTAATCCACTTATAATCGCGATATTCAATATATTCCACATGTCTTTCAACATTTAAATTAGAACACAGCAAAATCAAACTACGACGTGAAATAGATGGACAATCCATTTGATTGGACATAATAACTTTAGTAATTTCACTCACTAAACAAAAGTCTATAAGAGAAGTAGAGCCATGAACGACATCATACTGCGTTGGCCTAGAATTGTGAACAATAGATAAGTTATATCTACAACATATTTTACGCATTGCAGACGAAGGCTGAAATTTAGAGTCCAGCTCACTTGGATCCAATACAATGATCCCTTTGTGCTACCTGTGAGTTGAAGAGCAGATAGTGAGAGAGAGTGATAGAGAAAAAATGTTGTTAGAGAAGACAGGTGGTGAAGAAAAGATAGAGGAAAGCTTTATTATCTTAAGACCCTGCTTTTTGCACACTTTTCAATAATGCAGTGTTGCAGCGCCTTCTGGTGTCAAATGAGGCGTATTAAATTTTGAAGCTGTGTTTAGTAGCAATTTTTATTGGTTATTTTACTTCCCCAACGATTCTGCTACACAACGAAGGAGGGCGCTCTAATGTTACATAAGGATTAGCATCTGCTGAAGTCGGTATAGTTTAGTAACCAGTGCATTATGCCTGCATCACTAGAATTTTTCTCACAACAACTTATACAAACAACAATAATGCACATCAGAAAAATGCGAGGTGCTGTTATTTTTTTGACTTTCGGACACCGGTCTCGCACCCAGGACCTTCTGTTTTGTAGTAAACGTCCTAACTACTTCAGCCAAAGCCACCCCCTCCGGGACGGCTTTGGCCCAATTATAATTGGGGCCAACTTTGTCATGAGCAGATTTTCGAAAAGCTTTGACATTGTTGATAGTACACGCAAAGAAAAAATATGGTTGAGGTAACCATAATGAAACAGCAACATACTTTTATTGAATTATATGGTTGCAGTCAAATCATATTATTGTTAATAGAAAAGTAAACTTTAATAATATTATTATCTGAGTTAAAAATAATATTATCTACCTAATCTTAGTATTGTTAATATGACAACACTATTGTAAGATGTGACTAAAATATATTTGAGACTCACCATACCATCTATCTAATATTATATTAATATTGTTAAATACGACCACAGTATTATGTGTTGTAATAATACTATTTTGTTTTTTAATTATATATTTATTGTAGAAGCAGCTGTGCGTTAAATTTGAAATAAAAATAAATTAATATTGTTGAAATAAAATGTATATATAGAAATGTGTACTTACACGACATACATATTTAAAGAGATACACAAATGCTTATATATTTTTATTGGTCTACCCTTTTGTTTATATTTTATTTATTTATTAATTTATTTAACACCACCCGTGCACTACCGATAGCTTACAAACGAAATTCTGAGCTGACTGATGTTTCTGAAAAAAAAATTTTTTAACTTAACATAGTATGGTCTTGGATAACATTACATTGTTATTTACATCACATTATTTTTAAATAAAAACACAAATTATGTTGTAGTCATAAATTTTTAACAAACCTGTATTGTTAAACTCTAACCATAACACACTTTCTTATGGATGTGATAATGTAATTATTAAATTCAAATATTACTCTGTTTATCGTAACCAAATAAATGTTTAAAATAACACTAACTAGTTTTCAACGACCACACATTTGTTTCAGAGAACATAATATTGTTTTCTCAACCATTCTACAACCATATCTTTTCTTTGCGTGTACACTTATTGCCCTATATGACTCAGCCTTGGTAAGATCTTTGCCTGGCCTTGGAATCATTTTAACTTTGGCAAGCTTCCAGCTGTGTGGATAATACTCCTGTCGTCATATGGCATTGAAAATTAATAACATAACTCTAATTGTAATACGAGACAACTTCATCAGCATCTGGTTACTAACTCCGTCAATACCCGGAGCTTTCTTCGGATTGAGTTCAGCAATTAGTTTTTCTCGGCAAATAGACATCACCCGTACATGTGTTTGTGGTAAATACATATTTTAAATGATCAGAAAATATGTTACCTGAATAGATGTGTGCAGAGCTGGTTTATACTCAACGGGAGTTATAAGCTTTGAAGGAGTAATGAGATGCTGGTGTGACATCAAGACCTTCCAGATAATTTTTAAGAAGATGCAGTTTTTCAGATGCAGGCGACAAGAGTCGTTTAGTGCACTTTTTAAATCTGATTTTATATTTAGGTTGTACCTTCATAGAGAACAGTCGATTAGCGGAATTTTTTTTACATACTTAATAAACAAACAAAAAATTAAACAAAAATATATTCGTAGTACATATTATTCGTAATTGGTACATACTGACTTTATTAAATAAGCTTTATTGCTTTGCTAATATTTTTTACATAGTAGAAATAACAAAAACAAAAAAAAACGCAAACAAAAAACACAAATAAAGTGCCCTTGAGGAATACTCTAATGAGTACCTCAAATACAAAAAATTTTGAAGTGAGCTCTAACGGCAGAAATGCTTATTTTATGTGAGCTTTTAAACTCTTAAAGAAAACAATATAAATAATAAATCTGATGAAATTCTTTTTTTAACGGCAGAGCCAATTTTTCGCCAGCGATCAACTTCGCTTTGTCCAATGTCAAATAGTAGTGATTCATTAACATTACAGTTGCCTAGTATTTCTTCATATAAGTCAGTATTATCATCCCCTTCAGGCTCGTGTTCATCACTTAACAAAGCTATCACTACAGATAACAGCAGCTCAAAACCCAAGGTACAAGTCGGAATGGACAGATATATAACCATGGTAAAGCGTGGGCGAAGCCCAAATTCTTCAAAAATTTAATCTGCTCCAAAGATGTATAGGGATAACAGCGCAGCCTTAACTAATCGCCAAAACCGCTTTAAAATTTTGCAAAACGACAACGGCAAACCCGAGGTATCCTCGAATAAAACATCCAAGCCGCCAAGCTCAAAGTGATAAAAAAATGCAGTAATTGTGGAGGTAATCACACCGCTAACTACAGAGGATGCCCTGTGTACTCTTTCGTCAAGCAGACTATGGTGCAAAAACCTAAATTAGCTCTAGCTCAATCAGCAAACGCTCACTCCGCCACTTTGGCGCAAATAAGCCAACCATTCACTTCAAGTGTTTCGTATGCCGATGCTGCTAAGACAAATTCTATTCCATCAGAAAAAGTTTCACCACCAAATAATTCAACAAATGCAAACTCAAGCTTTAATTTCATTCGCCTTGAAACCACTATTGATAACCTGGTGCAAACTATAAACAACTTTACAACAAATATGACTAGCATGATGCAGGAAGTGCTTCGAATGCAGAATACACTGCTTCAAGCATTAGTTAACTAATCATGAACATGTTAAAAATATGTTTCTGGAACGCAAACGGCATTCGCCATCATAAAGATGAACTTGAGCACTTCGTCATGGAAAAAAATATTGATATAATGTTGGTCTCTGAGACTCATTTGACTTCGAGAAACCTTTTGAAAATGTATGGCTACACTGTATATGATATAAAGGATCCTAGAGGAAGATCTTGCGGTGGATCAGCTGCTATAATAAAGTCAGGACTGAAGCACTATATTCTTGACAACATATGTGAAGAACATCTACAAGCAACAAATATTGGCATTGAACATTTTTGTACAAATTTCGTGATATCATCAATTTACTCCCCTCTTAGATTTTCAATACGAGAATTTCTACAAATCCCTTGGACCTTGTTTTGTAGCAGATGGCGAAAATAATGCAAAACATACGTTCTGGGGTTCGCGTCTTATTACACCCAGTGGTCGAGCGTTCTTCAACACAATTGCAAAAATGGACTTGGACGTCATTTCGAGTAGGGAGCCCACTTATTGGCCTACTGACATATAAAAAATTCCGGATGTCATTGATTTTGGCGTCATGAAAAATATATCTAGGGATTTATTTCAAGTTGAAGCTTCTCTAGATCTCTCATCCGATCACTCTCCCACTATCGTGACAATCTGTAACCCACTAAGGAGTGACTTACCTCATCCATATATGAAGATGATCAATCGTGTTAATTGGCTTAGATTCCAAAAATATCTTAGTAGTCATTAGTACGGAGAATATTTAGCTAAAAATACCAGATGATATTGAGTCTAACATTGACAATCTTAACGAAAATATTAAACAGGCTGCTGGACATGCTACTACCTCCCATCCGCAGACTGGGTTTGATAAAATTTATTCTACAGACATTGAACGTCTCGTACGTGAAAAAAGAAAAGCTAGAAGGGAATGGCAACAGCACAGATCACCCCAAAATAAAATTAGATTTAAAGAGTTCACGAAACGACTCCAAGAGTTGCTTGCATCTGAGAAAACTGCATCTCTTAGAAATTATCTTGAAAGTCTCGCTGTCACATCAGCATCTAATTACTTCTTGTGGCGTGCTACTAAAAAGCTTAAAAGACCTGTTAAGTTTAAACTACCTCTGCGCACTTCGACCTGTGATTGGGCAAGAAGCTATACTGAAAAAGGTAAAATGTTTGCTGAACATTTAAAATCCGTATTTACCCCAAAGACATATACTGGTGTTGCTGATTTGCCGAGTGTAGTTGCTTAACCCCCTCGACTCTTAAAGTTTAAGATGCGTGATGTACATAAACTAATTGCTCAGCTCAACCCGAAGAAAGCTCCAGCTATTGATGGTATTAGTAACAAGATGCTGATGAATCTGCCTCGCACTGAAACTAGAATCTTACTATTTATTTTTAATGCCATATTACGACTAGAGTATTATCCACACAGCTTGAAGCTTGGCAAGGTCAAAATGATTCCAAAGCCGGGCACAGATCTTACCAAAGCTGAGTCATATAGGCCAATAAGTTTACCATGAACAATATCAAAGCTTTTCGAGAAGCTGGTCATGATAAAACATGTCAGCATAGCACCATTGAGCAAACGCATAGACTGGTCCAACTTGTAAGAAGAACATTTGAAGAAAAGAAGTATTGTTCTGCTCTGTTTATTGATGTTTCTAAGGCGTTTGATAAAGTATGGCATGAATGCCTAATTTTAAAATTGAAGACATATCTACCAATAAATTTTCTAAAGCTATTGGAAAGTTATATTCTATCCCGGAAATTCATTGGTGTGGAAGAAGACTTCATGAGTGTTCCCGAATCTATCTCTGCCGGTGTGCCACAGGGAAGTATACTGGGACCAGTTTTGTATTTGATTTATTCTTGTGATATGCCTGTTAGCACTAAAATCCATACATCTACTTTTGCCGATGATACAGCCTTCTTTAGCATGCACGAAAACCCTCACGAGGCATCCCGATATCTTCAGGAACATATTACCCAGCTGGAACTATGGTTAAAGTTATGGAGAATTAAAGTAAATGAACAGAAGTGTGCGCAGGTAACATTTACTCTACGAAAAGATATTTGTTTCCGCATTACAATCAATGATCAAATTGTTCCTCAACATTCACATGTAAAATACCTTGGTATACACTTTGATCGACGGCTTACATGGAAACAACACATTGATTCTAAGCTAACACAAATGAAACTAAAATTAACTCAGGTACATTGGCTGGTTGCTAGAAATTCAACTCTCAGTCTAGATTGCAAAATTTTTTCTTACAAGTCACTTTTGAAACCTATATGGTGCTACGGAATTCAACTATGGGGCACTGCTTCAGCTTCCAATGTCGAGAGAATCAACGAAGGCAAAACAAAATCTTACGTATGATAACTTCGGCTCCATGGTACATCAAAGATTCAAATATACATCGTGATTTGAATATGCCACTAGTGATTGAAGAAATTGTAAAATACCCAGGCAAATATTTAACAAAACTCGAATCACATCCTAATCTGCTAGCTCGTAATATTTTGAACTTTACTGGACACATCTGCCTAAAAACGAGGGACACAAGGGCTCTTATAGTCAACACTCCAGGTGGGACTATTTAAAAATACTTTTTTTTTCCTTTTTGATTATCACTACTTATGTATTATTTATAACTATCACTAAGTTTATGTCCGACAGTGGTCGGGCCTAATAATTATATTTGAGATTTAAAATTTGAATACTTATTGTTAGTTCATATTTGAAGATACAATAAATAAATACATGTATTAAAAAAAATATATTGGGGCGAGTTGTGCTTTTGCCATTACCTTCTAGCTCTTCTTTTCTCACATACGAGACGTTCAAAGTCTGTAGAATATACTCTATTAAACCCAGTCTGCGGATGAGAAATAGTGGCAACTTCAGCAGCCTGTTTTATATTTTGGTTAACACTGGCAATGTTAAATTTAATATCATTGGGTGTTCTTAGCGTATTGTTTTCCGTGCAATGACTACTGAGATATTTTTTACACCCCAGCCAATTAACACGATTGATAAACTCCACATATGGGTGACGTAAGTCACTTCTTAGTGGGCTACAAATTTTAACGATCATGGGATTGTGGTCGTACGTGAGATATAGAGAAGCTTCAACATGAATTAAATCCCTAGAGATATTTTTCATGAATCATGACGCCAAAAGCTATAACATCCGGAATTGTTTGTATGTCAGTAGGTCAGTAAGTGGGCGCCCCACTCGAAATGACGCCAAGCCCATTTCTAAAATTCTGTTGCACAACGTTCGACCTCTGGGTATTGACTTTATTAGAATTGCTGGTCCACCGCATGCTCTTCCTCTAGGGTCCTTTGAATCATATAAAATATACCCACAAATTTTAAAAAGGCTTCTCGAAGTCGGAAGAGCCTCAGAGAACAACATTACATCAATATTTTTTCCGTGAGGAAGTGCTCAAGTTTCATTTTATGTTGGCGAATTAATGCCGTTTGCATTTCAGAAACATATTTTTAACGTGATCACGGCTTGAAGCAGTGTATTCTGCATTCGCAGCCCTTCTTTCATCATGCTAGACATATTTGTTGTAAAACTATTTATATGAACAAAGTTGTTTTATTTTTTATAACGATATGATGAACGTGGTTGCCAGATTTGACGATTTAGCATCATTTTGATGATTTGGGGTTGCAAAAATAGCATTAATACGATTTTTATTTTCAATTTTTCAACTTTAAAAAAACTTTGCGCTTGAACAAGAACTTGGAAAGAATATGCAATAAAACCAAAGAGTAAAAGGCAATCAATCTTAATTAATGTATTAATAATTTGGAATTTAATGTTTTTAAGCCTGTTGTTATTGTACAGAATTTATGAACTAAAACAACAGAAATAAAAAATTTATACGGTCAAATGCAAAAACTGTTTAAAAAACTTATGAGTAATTTTTTAAAAACAGATTTGCTTGAGTGTGATAATATTTATTGGTGGTCTTATAAAGATTAAAATAATTGTTAAGACATTGATAAAATTTTTTAAGGAATATAAGTATTTGCTGATGCTAAGGTTAATCAAATTGAAAATTTTAAAATCTTATATTTTTTTTTATGTGTAAACATCAATACGTTAGGGGGTAAAAAGCTTGTTCACAATACAATCACAAATTTTGAGTAAGATGCACACCGCGTTATCAAATCGGTGTGAGCTATGTATGAGAGTATTAGTGTAATCATACGGACAACAAGAAGTACATACAGAGAAACTTAACGTCTGCATAGAAATACACTCAACACCATCAACATTTGGACAGAGTATGTAGAACCTTGGCTTCTACAACAACAAATACATGAGAGTTAAAAATTAAAGGGTGTTCCAAAACGAGCAACGAAATATGTTAAAATCCAATGTAATATACATACAATTGTATGTACATATATATATTGACACTTGAAATTTTTAAAATTAGTGTATTTTTATACAGACTACAACAATTAACACTACAATTTAAAAAATTTAAGTTGAAGGGTAATCCATCAGTTAATCAATTTTAACTATGTAATTTTGACAACTTGCTATATCTTGGAAACCGTAAGAGGCCAACTAAAATAAATCGGCAAAACCCAAAAAATTTAAAAAATTAAAATATCATTAAAATAAAAAAAGCCAAAACGGAAAAAAATCGCCAAAACGCGAAAAAGGCGAAAAAACTAAAAAAAATTGCCTAAATGGAAAAAAAAGATAGCCAAAATGAAAAAAATCATCAACATGAAAAAGAAATCGCCAAAATAGAAAAACGCCAAAAGCCGAAAAAATCGACAAAACAGGGGAAAAAGTGCCAAAACTAAAAAAGCGCCAAAAACCGAAAAAACGCAAAAAAAACGAAAAAAAAGCCAAAACTGTTTGGAATATAGGCTAAAGTTCGTATTGAATTACATACTAGTGTCCGCACGCAACCCTTCGTGCGCGGGTCAAAATCTCACTTCACTGAATTTATTACTAATTGTCGTACATTATGTTATCGTAGGCAAATAAAAACAAATAAATAAAATGAACACAAAAGCATTTAATTTTAATAACTTTTAAAAAGATTTTTTGGACCTTTAATAAGAAATTTACTAAAACAAAGCAAAATAAGGAAAACAAAAACCTAAACTTGACAAACTAAAAGTCTTCTTCGTCTTTGAGATTGTCACTCATACGGACAACAAGACGTACAGAGAAAGTTAACACACTCTAAAACACTTTTGTTGAAAATTACGTCAATAATAGTAGGCAACACTTTACAGACTACTTTCGACCTAAAATTACACAACTATATTTTTTCAACGTTTTGTTGATTTTTGAGCACTATGTGTTTAATTTTGAACAAAATAAGTTTAACAATTTTACGCAATTTGTGTTTAGTTTCCCCTTGTATTTAATTTTAAAATATGTTTTAATAAAAATGCATTTAATACATGTGTTTAATTAAATTTATTGATAAAAAGGTTTACTGAATTAACATAAAAAATTCACGTTTTGCTTTAAATTTTACATGTAATTTTTAGAATTTGAATAAAAATTAAAAATAAATTTCTAAAATTTGAGTAATTTTGTTTCTAACATAAGTATGTATACATATCGCACTTGTTTAACAATACTGTCTTAACTCAAAGCTTTAATTTAATAAGTTTTTTACTCAATTTGTGCATTATTTACAATATTAACTTATCACTATTTATATAAAACACATACGATTATTATTTAAAAATAGCTTTATTTTAATTTTAATAAATTTTATATTAATATGGCGTGCTTCTGTTAGAACATGTGTACTTTTGAGCTTCTTCTTTCTTCTTGTTAAACATATTTCTGCTGCTTTACGCACATATGTTTAGTTTTCAACATATTTACGTTATTTAGGCATATGTAGCTGTTTTTTAAGCACACTTTGCTTAAAAATAAACATATCTAAAAGCAGATTTATATTTTTGTGTAAAATGAGACAAATATTATTTTTTTGATACAAATAACTACACAATCGATATAAATTTAAACAATAACAGCCGTATTCATAAAAATTTTAAACCGCGTTTCAAATATTGTTTAAGCAAAATTCGCTAAAATTGTATTTATAATAGAATTTTAGCTTAAAAACGGTTTTTAAACTTTGCGTAAATCAGCAAATTTTAAAATTGACTGCCCCCATGTTTAAACCAATTTTAAGGTGACGTTGTTGTAATTTTGCTTCGTTTTTGTTTACATTTTGAACTTTACCTGTATGTAAATACATATGTGTGTATGTAAATATGTATGTACTTATGTATGCATGTATGTATGCATATGCCAGTGTTATTTAGAAGAAAACAATGTAATTTTTTTTTATAGAAACTATTGCCGAAATAACAAATATACTCCAAAGAATATTTAAAAGAAAATGAGCGATCCAGTTTCCATTCCCAGTCATTGTTTTCTCATTTTATGTGTTAACAAAAATAGTATAATTGTAGAAAATTAACTAGTGATGTATAAACACTCAAAACAAACAAAATAAAGCTCGTTATTCTAGTGCTTCTTTATCTGCAATAAAATAAATAATATAAAAAGCACTTTTAACAAAGATTTGTTGTGAACTTTTTTTATTATTTTATTAAATACAAGTTGGAACATATCTTTTATTTTATAGAAACAATATTTCTCTGAAAACCGACAAATAAACAAAATAGACACGAGTACTTTGTGAGTTAACAATCGTTGTTTTGCAGAACTAATATGCAAGTGACAAATAAAGAATACAGTGTTGCCACGATATTGTAAAAAAATTTAGTTAATTGATTTTTAGTTAAAAAACTGATTATGAATACCAATATTTAAAAAACGTTATTTAGCCTTAAAACGTTTTTTAACTAATATGAATTTTAAACCTCAATAATTTTTTTTTATGAATACGGCTGTAAGAATATTTCAACAACAATTTAGACAAAATATGATCCTAAATTTGGGCTAATGTTTTAGAGTGTAGCTGCATATAAACACCATCTAGTGTGCAATAGTAGCTACTAATTTTCACAGTTAATTTTCACATATAATTGTGCTAGCGCTGTATAGTTCGAAAACCATTTACTAACCTAACTTATTTGGTTAATAAAATAAAACAAACAAAAACCTGCAAATTCCTATGTATTTACAATATTGTTTTGATACTTTTAATTGATTAATTAAAAAATATATACTAAAAGCATAGTACTTCCAACTTAAGAACATTTTTCTTTACTAGATGTTTACACATCTCCCCTGTGATCGGACTCACATTGCTTTTTTTACATGCAACCTTGTAATAAAGTTTTAATAAGATTTTAATTCGAAGATAAATTAGGTGTAATCGATCCCTGCAATATTATTATAGAAAATAAAAGTTCTTTCTAAGATATTCTAAAAGAGTTTTCTCACATTATTAAATAAATTCAGTGAAGTGCGACTTTGATCGGCGCATGAAAGGTTCCGTACGGACATTAAGTATGTAATTAATTAATTAATTGACATTTTTAAGCTATTGCAAGGCTTTCATCGCAGGCTTTGAGGGTGTCGACCGAATCCAGAAATTCCGTAACGAAATAAAAAACCAAACACTATTTTTATTTGAAACGCCCAGTGCATGTTAACCCCTAAAGTATGCTATTGATTTCATTAACATACCGTATTGCTAGAACAGATTTTTACATGTATGAAAATACAATGTGGCGTACTTAAGAGCAATTGTGGTTGACAAAAAATTGTAAACACAAACAAACAGAGAATTCGTAGATTTCTTATTTTAAAATATAAATTTGCATAAGTTGATAAAAAAAAATGCTAAGCAATAGCTTTACCACGGCAGTCCCCGAGTGCCACACGTATTTTTTTATTTTATTTTTTGGGGGTTTTTTCGGCTTTGAGCGTTTTGTTTTTTAATTTTTGCGTTTTTCTAATGTAGTCTGTATTAAAGGGTTGCATTTGTATACTCGTTTGTATAGCCAAAACAAATATACCATGGTATGTACCATGTAATTGTAGTGTGAGCGACAGAACTAGTATCTATATAATTAATAGGCGAACATGTTTTTTGTAATCCCTTTTACGTTGGTACCACCGCACCGATTTTAAAAAGATTTATATGGTTTTAAAGGATTTTTTATATAGATGTGCAGAATCATTTTATTGAAATCGGTTTAGTATTTTGGGAGCTATAAGCGTTTAAAGTTGCTACTACTACATGCACACATATTACACACGCATTTATTAGCTTACAAATAAAAAAAGACACAAAACATGAGTGTGTGTGTGTGTTTGTAGTATTTCTCTTGACCTTACAATTGTTTTTCTCTTATTTGTTGTTGTATCAAAGCCATAATACTTAAAGGAAGAGAGTTGAATAAATTGAATTAGGTTGGTTGAAGGGATTTTGTTTATGTTTTTTTTTAATTTCAGGTATTATTTAATTATGCTGCATATGTATGTAAGTTTGCGTGTGACTGTGTTTTAATGAATTTTTTTATGACGTTTAGATACATTTACTTTGAATCTTAAATTATTTACATTTTGATTCTAGAATACGGACGAGTGTGTCGTCCGTTTGGTATATCTAGTAAGAGTTATTGTGTGCGCGTGCTTTACCAAATTACAATACAATTAAAAACAAATAACAATTGCTTATTGTATTGCTGCTGAGCAACTGTTTGATCTGTTTTTGCTTAAAAATACATATTGTAATGCAATTATATGAAAAAAACCATTGTTGAAAGAAGTACATGATGGACAGATGTATGTGCGGACGTTCGTTATGTTATTTTGCGGCGCAGCCAAGTATAGAGAGAGAGAGAGACAATTTTGCTCTGAGAGTAATTACACTTGCATATCGTGTGTCATTTTTTGTATTTGCAGCTCATGTGTTTCATGTACATGTATCATCTACTTACATATGTATGTGAAATTTTGCTTTTATTCATTCATAATCAGCCATGTATTTTTTTTCTCAACACAACATAAGGCACTTACGGTAAAAGCAGTTTTATGTATCTTATTTGTTAAAAAAAACAAAAAAAATGAATGTGTTGTTTTCATTTGCTCATTGCCTAACCATACAATAATTGCTTTAAAAATCAACATTTAAACTAGTGACAGAAAACGCTAAATAACATATTTGTTCATACCAGAACCAAAAACACGCAAAAACTGGTGCAAACAGATGTATCTGTGCAATGCTATAGTCTGTATACAAGTACACTAATTTCACAAATTTCAAGCGTCGATATACATACATATGTTCATACAATTGTATGTATATTACATGGGATTTTAAAATTTTTCGTTGCATGTTGTGGAATACCCTTTAATTTTGAACTCTCATGTGTTTGTTGTTGTAGCGGCCAAGGTTCTACATAATCTGTCAAAATTTCAGGACCGTCGCTTTTACGGTTCCTGAGAAAATAGCCTGTGACGAACGGACGGAGAGGCAGACAGCGTAGCGAAAAAAATAGGGTCCCTAGTAGTAGGGGAATGTTCATTCGGTCGCAATTAAAATTGTTAAATTGTGGCTGAAATTGTTAAATTGTGGGCTGTAATTGTGAAATTGTTGCTGAAATTGTTAAATTTGGGTAATTAAAATTTGAAAATTGTTAAATTCTTAGAAATTTGTGTTTTTTGTTTACATTAGGAGTTTTGTTTACATTAAGTGTATGTCTGTCTGTCCGTCTGTCGGTCTGTCTGTCTGTCTGCCTGACCGTGGATGTTTGTGTGTGGAATATTTTGTGTGCATGTATTAAGGCGGTTCATAGTTTGGCGGTTTTTATGTGTGTATATACAGACGAGGAAAATCATAAAAATGATTTTCTCTAATACCAATATTGAAATAGTGATTATTAATTTTTCCTAATGCCTACGGCAATGCATGATAATTTTTCCTAATGCCGGGCAATACATGAATATTGTTTTTTCAAATGCCGACGGGAAAATGATTTTTCCTAATGACGACGGGAAAACGTTAAAGTTATTTTTTCTAATGCTAATGTAGGTGTTGCTAGACTGTGGAAATTTTAGGCTGACCGTGATTTGAGTGGGTGGCGTTGTTGGCGTAATATGTAACCATAGGAATTTGTGGATGTGTCTTTCTGTCTGTGAGAATTTAGGTGAAGGTTTGATTGGCAGAAGGCGGGGTGTAGTTGAGGTAGATCGATTGCGTGTGTATGTGTGTGTGTGTGTATGTTTGTAGGAATTTCAATGTGTATATTTCTGTAGGAGCTTAAGGCTGATTGTGATTTATGAGGGGTGAGTTGTTCTAGTAATATGCAACCGGAGGAATCTGTGTGTTTGTATGTCTGTAGGAGTTTAAGGCTGACCATGATTTGGGTGGGCAGGGTTGTTGACGTAATATGTATCCATGGGGATTTGTGGATGTGTCTGTCTATAGTAGTTTAAGGCTGATCGTGATTTGAGGTAGGTGAGGATGTTGTTGAGGTAAATTGGTTATGTGTATGTATGTATGTATTTTTGTAAGAATTTAAGATGATTGGATTTATTAGGGGCGAGGTGTTCTTGTAATATGTAGCCATGAGAACCTATATGTATAGACGTCTGTAGCAGTTTAAGACTATCTGTAATTTCAGGTAGGTGAGAGTGTTGTGTTGTTGAGATTAATCTTATAAATTGTATATGTATGTGTGTATGATCATGGGAATTTGTGTATGTATATCTGAGGGAGAATTTAAGGCTCGTCATGATTTGCAAAAGGTGGGGTGTTGTTGAAATTTTCTTGGATATTTCTTTTATGAATTCTGCTATGTGTGTGTATTTGCGCTGGTATTTATATGTAGGTAAAAATAAATTGTTTTCAATATCGACATTTGGTAATATAAAATACTATCATATATCTGGACTTCCCTAATCCTAGTATGCTTTTATACTTACGATTGCTTTATATTTTCTCATGCTTAAATTTGTCTCGCGTTAAAGCCTGCCTGGGTGAAATTTGTTTATATTACAGATTTTGTTTATTTAACTACATCCGTCTTTTTTTGACTGAAAGAATTTTCTACATACAGAGAAAAACCAACTTAAAATCAGTAAAAACCATGCTGAATTAATAATGGTGAAATTTCTTAGTTCGATATGGACAAAATATTAATTTACAGTATTCATTTATTAAACTCATTAGTTTGTAGATATCTCAATATATATTTTCTATTATATTAAAAATTATTGAATTAATGTGACAAATTCTTATTTTTAAGCTGCAGATTTTCCCTGAGTGTATGGATTGTTTATATTTGCATTGTGCTTTAACTAAACGACGCTTCATATATTTTCATGATGTAGATCTAATAAATACTTAAGCATTGATAAGAAATTTGATATGTATACATACATATCTACAAATTGATTTTATGTATGTATGTATGTACATATATATGTATGTACATACAAATAAGTGTTTAACTCAATCTTTGAACACATTTTTATTTTATTTTTTGTCATGTGATGTCTGTTGTTGTTGAAATTAAAAACATTTTAATTTTTATCTGCGATTACTTAAAAGTTTGTGAGGATTTTCTGTTTTAAGTAAAACTGAATTCCTAAAGATATGTACATACTCTATAGTAATAGTAACTATAATAGAAATATTTCTTATACTTAATTTAGATTTTTTTTAAGTTGATGCAACGTTAGTTAATCAACGTTTGACATTTTTAGGGTATACAATTTTTTCTAACTATAGCCTTCTACATTTATTTTGGAAAGCTTGCTTTGCTTTTTAAAAATGTATAAACATTTTTAAATGAAAGTGATCTGCCACTCCAGCTTAGGTACTGATAGTTTTTTGTTGTAAGTAACTTACTTTTTTTTATTTTTTATTGATAAACATTTAAAATCAAACGGGAGTTTTATATTGTAATTATTATTTTCATAATTGTTGAAACAATCGCTGCTTTTTTTTGTTTTTTTTTTTTGTTTTTTGCGATGAAATCATTTGAATTACTTTTGAAACCTTACGCGTTTATAAAAATTATGTTATTTTCCATATTACTCAATTTATAAGACTTTTAGAATTTGTCCTTTAGTGATTATATATTCTATTATGTGATCATGAATACGAATGCAGTAAGCTGATGTCTTTGCTTACTGTTTCAAATTAAAATTTTATTCAATTGAATAAAATGAGCTTTTTTCTTAAACTGTGATGTAGTTAGAAGCGCTGGAGATTCTTTCATATAACAGCTTTCTTGGAATTTTAGATATATATAATATAGAATTGGATAACATTTATGTACTTTTAATTTTTATATTAAGAAGTACGAATATGAGACTGAATTTAAATGTACTTTTAAAATAGTTAAATCATAATGAATAGCGATCAACAGAAAACGAACTCGTTTTCATATAATTTAGGTATACCCTATCGACGGCTCCTCTAGGATACAAGATGACTTTGTATGACGAAATTTCTGTTGCTTTATGCTGATAATATGTTTACATTAATAAGGTACATATACATATGTTTATTTTATGAAGGGTGAGCACCTATGGCTTTTATTTAATGTTCTATATGATTTTTTTTTCATTTTATTAAAGTTCAGCGTATTGTGTATATATTTCTGAAATGTTTAAGTGTGTTTTGTGTTTCCATCGGACAGAGTGTAAGTATTAGTTGGTCACTCAGTCTATATTATTATTTATTTTTTTCTTCTAATGTGCCACTCCTTTTTTCAGATTTTACTACTTGGAATAGAGTATTTTTGTCTAATTTTTTGCTGGGTATATACATTAGGTATGTAGAAATTAGTTTACTTACAAAGAAATGTATGTTTAATAAACAACTATTGTAGCAAATCGATTTCAAATAACTCAGTTACCTCTACCAGCAATTCACCGTCGGTGTTTTCATAAAGTGTTAGAAACAATGAAATATCTATGTTTGATAGAATTTTTTTGCCTCAAGTAGGTATTTCTACATGAGTTTTGCTGGTTGACTCCTATCGCATTCATATGTAATGATTATTCACTTAAAAATGGTCATCATCACCATCAATCACTCCCGTATACAATACATTCATGAGTTGGGTTGATCCAGATACAATTGCTGTCTCATCACCTTCTAACAGCTTTATATATTTTGCTAGTATGCATGCCTTAGCATGCTTCTATCGATAGTGACGTAAGAGTTCGAGATGTAGTAGTGTTACAATTAAAAATCTTTACTATTAGAATTTACCAGTTCGCTCTTTTGAATTTTAACAAAGTAGATACATATGTATGTATTTAAGTGACCACAAAATCATAAAATTTCTTTGCTTACAAAATTGTATAACGTGAGGATTTTTTTTTTGTTTTTTTTTTTTGTTTTGAAATTATTCATGCTTCGGCATGCTTTCATTTTTTTTTCTATAAATTTATTTAATACTCATACAGATACAGATATAAAGTAAGATCTGTTTGCAGTATGCATGCTTCAGCATGATTCTAGTTGAAGCGTATATTCATTCACTAAGTTTGTTTGATACTTATTCATACACATGTACATTCTTAAAGATTGGATATCAAAGTCCAAATTCCGTAGTTTATCTATATTTTCTAAAGATCTGATAGCTAAAGAAATAAATAGAGCGAAGATCTTATATAATAATCCCATTTTCATATTGTAAAATTTTGCGTTCTAGTGCTTTCGATGGGAATATGTACATACAACTTTATAAAAAGTGATAATATGATGTGCTGCTGAATATTGCACTATAATATAGTTTATTTTAAACACTGAAGTTTTAGCAAATTTCATTCAGACCAACAAGTTTAGAGAATTCCACTACATTTACCTAATTATCTAATTCCACTACATTTAGTTAATTACCTTTCTTAAGACCCATCATTCCTAATCAATCCTACAAAAAACTAGATTTTTCGTTTTAATTTAATTTTTATTTTTATTAAATTCAACATTCATTCTTCAAATTACTTTATACTCTATTAAGCAGTTTTTTCTCATTTCTTGAGTTAACTTTAATCGTAAACATTTTAATGGTGAGATAAATTTTTCTATTTTATGCACTAAGTAAATGTATACCAATCCTTTTATATGAACCATTAAAGCTAACTCTTTTCACATCATTCCTTTTAATCCTCAATTAAATCATTATACTATTGATGCTTTCATATTAAGTAATGTTTAATCTTCTATTTATGTATGAGTTTTCCAAAGTATTTATTAAAAAATTCCTTAGAATCATATGTTTGTAAGTTTTTTTTTTTTTTTTGGTACCCGTACCACTTCAAAAATATTTTCCATTCCTTGGTTTTTGGAGTGCAGCTTTTATTTTCAGCTGTACTACAATTTGAGAATGTATCAATTACAGTCTTCAAAAATCAACAATTTCTATTTTCTGTAGAATAGTTCTCCATTTCACCTAACTTAGCTCCATAAAACTTCTTATATTCCTGTCATTGCATCTCTACAAGCACAAACAATTTTCGAGTTTTAATATGGAGTTCGTTTACTTAATTTCTTTTTAAAGACATTGAGTTGTTTTACAGATTTTTTCGATAGTGTGGTGATCTACATGTTGCACTTTCAGCTATTTATACTTCTCAGATCAGCTTATCAGGACCTGATCTGGTTTTCAGATCAGCTTATCAGGAGCTGGTCTGGTTATCAGATCAGCTTATCAGGACCTGATCTGGTTATCAGATCAGCTTATCAGGAGCTAGTCTGGTTATCAGATCAGCTTATCAGGAGCTGGTCTGGTTATCAGATCAGCTTATCAGGAGCTGGTCTGGTTATCAGATCAGCTTATCAGGACCTGATCTATTTATCAGATCAGCTTATCAGGAGCTGGTCTGGTTATCAGATCAGCTTATCAGGAGCTGGTCTGGTTTTCAGATCAGCTTATCAGGAGCTGGTCTGGTTATCAGATCAGCTTATCAGGAGCTGGTCTGGTTTTCAGATCAGCTTATCAGGACCTGATCTATTTATCAGATCAGCTTATCAGGAGCTGGTCTGGGTTTCAGATCAGCTTATCAGGTAACAGATCAGGCTATCAGGAGCTGTTCAGATTTTCATTTCAAGATATCTGAGTCAGATTTAGTTATCAGTGTACAAGTAGCTAGCCATTTAGAACATTTATATACATGAAGTTTAAAGTCAAATGAAATACGAAAAAGTAAAGTTTTATGAAGTAAAATTATTTTCTATAACGATCATCGTTTAATTCAATATATTTGCTTATAATCAAAAATTCATATTTAGCCTTTCAACATGCTTTATATTTTTCTCACCTTACTTAAACATTAAAATTACATTATGATGATCTCTTATTAAATGTTTGGTGATTCTGGTGTAAGTTTTACATAAGTAGAATGAATCAACATTCTTATCTCTCCCCATACAAAAGTATTCTTCCCATACGCATCATCGTTAAATATCATATTGGAATTACTTTGGACTGAAATAACAGATTCACTATCGGTAAATTTTGTAATATATTATTATTTTAATTGATGTAATTAATTTCTTCAGATATTTATATCTGGGTTGATATAAAGATTTTGAGTATAAATAAATGTTCTCAAATTTAAGTCCATTAGGACTTTCTAGCAAGCCAATCATAGCGTTTTTTTTCGCAATTTGACAGGTCAACTATTTTTGCACGAATAGAATTTGATATAATATTTCGTACCAAGGTTTTTTAGGTTGTTTTACTAACCGCATTTATGTAGCTAAATACATTTTATAAATATTATCTCTTATTATAAAAAAAAAACTAATACAGCTATACCATATCAGAAAATATTTTCTGAAATCGTATAGCTGCATTAGTTTATTTTTTCTATAATAAGAGATAATGATCCACACTCATAATCAAAACAGCATAAAAATATCCTTTGTTTTGATTATGAGTATGCATCAATATTTATGAAATGCGTTTAGGTACAAAAATGTGGTTAGTAAAACAAAGTATATTTTAACAGCCTTATTTATAACACTTATTAGGGCTTTATAAAGACTTTTTAAGAAAAAATTTTTATAAATTTTTTTTAAAAAGCCTTTAAAAAGCCTTAATAAATTTTATAAATAAGGCTGTAAGAGTTTAAAATCAGTATTTTGTATGATAATACTGATTTGAAACTCTTAAAATATTCTTTGTTTTGACTATGAGTAGGGGCCATTATCTCTTATTATAGGACAAACAAAATAATATAGCTATACGATTTCAGAAAATATTTTCTGATATCGTATAGCTACATTATTTAATTTTTCTATAATAAGAGATAATATTTATGAAACACATTTCATAAATATTGGCGCATACTCATAGTAAAAACAACCTAAAAATACCTTGGTACGAAATATTGATGAATCATCAAAATTTCATACCATCCTATATTTATGTTGTTTTACTAATTGCATTTTGTAAATAAATGCATTTCATAAATATTATCTATTATTATATAAAGAATCAAATAGTATGGTTATATGATATTAGAAAACATGATTTCTGATATCATATAATCATACTATTTTATTTTTCTATAATAAGAGATAATGATTCATACTCATAATCAAAACAAAGGATATTTATATGCTGTTTTGATTATTAGTATGCGTCAATATTTATGAAAGGCATTTACTTATAAAATGCGGTTAGTAAAACAAAGTATATTTTAAGAGTTTAAAACCAACAGTTTTATGGTAATACTGGTTTTAAACACTTAAAGCATACTTTGTTTTGACTATGAGCATGAGCTGATATTTTTGAAATGGATTTTATAAATATTGACTCATACCCTTAGTCAAAACAACATAAATAATTCTTGGTACGAAATATTGATGAATCATCGAACGATAGTTCAAAAATAAATCAAAGTTCCCTTATATCAAATTCTATTCGTGCAACAATAGTTGACCTGTCAAATTGCGAAAAAAAAACGCTATGATTGGCTTGCTAGAAAGTCCTAATGGACTTAAATTTGAGAACATTTATTTATACTCAAAATCTTTACATCAACCCAGATATAAATATCTGAAGAAATTAATTACATCAATTAAAATAATAATATATTACAAAATTTACCGATAGTGAATCTGTTATTTCAGTCCAAAGTAATTCCAATATGATATTTAACGATGATGCGTATGGGAAGCATATTTTTGTATGGGGAGAGATAAGAATGTTGATTCATTCTACTTATGTAAAACTTACACCAGAATCACCAAACATTTAATAAGAGATCATCATAATGTAATTTTAATGTTTAAGTAAGGTGAGAAAAATATAAAGCATGTTGAAAGGCTAAATATGAATTTTTGATTATAAGCAAAGATATTCAATTAAACGATGATCGTTATAGAAAATAATTTTACTACATAAAACTTTACTTTTTCGTATTTCATCTGACTTTGAACTTCATGTACTATATAAATGTTATAAATGGCTAGCTACTTGTACACTGATAACTAAATCTGACTCAGTTATCTTGAAATGAAAATCTGAACAGCTCCTGGTAGCCTGATCTGTTAGCTGATAAGCTGCTCTGAAAACCAGACCAGCTCCTGATAAGCTGATTTGAAAATCAGATCAGGTCCTGATAAGCTGATCTGATAACCAGACCAGCTCCTGATAAGCTGATCTGAAAGCCATACCAGCTCCTACTGATAAGCTGATCTGATAACCAGACCAGCTCCTGATAAGCTGATCTGAAAAGCAGACCAGCTCCTGATAAGCTGATCTGATAACTAGACCAGCTCCTGATAAGCTGATCTGAAAACCAGATCAGCTCCTGATAAGCTGATCTAGTAGCCGATACCTGAATTTGCTGTTAGCAAACATGGATGAGAAAGTTTTAAAGCATTTGGTGTTGAGAACAAATGTGATTAAGAAAAAGCTTCGTAGTATAAAAACTAGTGAAATAGATACAAATGAAGAACTAAGAGATGCATTTAAACCTATAACAGAAGAATTCATAAATAGTTCTAAAAATATTAAAAAAATTCTTATGAAAGAAAAAAGTAAAATCAAGACAGAAGTTGAAAATATACAAGTTTAAAGCATGAGAAACCATCAGTCAAGATAGAGACAAGTACACCAAAGAAACTAGCAGAAGGAACAATATTTGATAATACCATCTTATTTAATGATGCTAATACTGAGAATGATGATGACGATGATTTGTATTCAAAGACTTCCAATTCCGAAGACTTATCAGTATTGGAAGGAAGAAATGAATTAGATACAAATTAATGGTGATAGTAACCTCAAACTGAATGAAGATTAAATACAAGTAGGTGGTCAAATATGGGCTCTAACACTAGGACTATTTTCTCTAATGTTTGATAAAATACCAAAAAATTATGATAAATTTGAACTCGAAATCTATAAAAAGATTTTAATTACTACTAATGTATGCATACAGAATCATCATCGTTCTCCGTCAGAGAACGATGATATAAGTTAATTTTTCTGGAAACTGAAATCGACAAACTAAAGAACAAATTAATAATATAGCTTAAGGCATTGATATAATTCAAGAATATATTCAAATGCATATTGGTGGAGTACAACGTGAAATAAAATTAGAGAAGGAAGAGAGTGATAAAATTGAAAAGCAATTCTAAAAATTAAATAATTAAAAATAAATTGAAGAGTTGTACGATTAAATATATAGATTAGAAAATTAACTACATGTTAGTAACAAATAGCTGAAAGTGCAACATGTAGATCACCACACTATCGAAAAAATCTGTAAAACAACTCAATGTCTTTAAAAAGAAATTTAGTAAACGAACTCCATATTAAAACTCGAAAATTGTTTGTGCTTGTAGAGATGCAATGACAGGAATATAAGAAGTTTTATGGAGCTAAGTTAGGTGAAATGGAGAACTATTCTACAGAAAATAGAAATTGTTGATTTTTGAAGACTGTAATTGATACATTCTCAAATTGTAGTACAGCTGAAAATAAAAGCTGCACTCCAAAAACCAAGGAATGGAAAATATTTTTGAAGTGGTACGGGTACCAAAAAAAAAAAACTTACAAACAGATGATTCTAAGGAATTTTTTAACAAATACTTTGGAAAACTCATACATAAATAGAAGATTAAACATTACTTAATATGAAAGCATCAATAGTATAATGATTTAATTGAGGATTAAAAGGAATGACGTGAAAAGAATTAGCTTTAATGGTTCATATAAAAGGATTGGTATACATTTACTTAGTGCATAAAATAGAAAAATTTATCTCACCAATAAAATGTTTACGATTAAAGTTAACTCAAGAAATGAGAAAAAACTGCTTAATAGAGTATAAAGTAATTTGAAGAATGAATGTTGAATTTAATAAAAATAAAAATTAAATTAAAACGAAAAATCTAGTTTTTGTAGGATTGATTAGGAATGATGGGTCTTAAGAAAGGTAATTAACTAAATGTAGTGGAATTAGATAATTAGGTAAATGTAGTGGAATTCTCTAAACTTGTTGGTCTGAATGAAATTTGCTAAAACTTCAGTGTTTAAAATAAACTATATTATAGTGCAATATTCAGCAGCACATCATATTATCACTTTTTATAAAGTTGTATGTACATATTCCCATCGAAAGCACTAGAACGCAAAATTTTACAATATGAAAATGGGATTATTATATAAGATCTTCGCTCTATTTATTTCTTTAGCTATCAGATCTTTAGAAAATATAGATAAACTACGGAATTTGGACTTTGAAATCCAATCTTTAAGAATGTACATGTGTATGAATAAGTATCAAACAAACTTAGTGAATGAATATACGCTTCAACTAGAATCATGCTGAAGCATGCATACTGCAAACAGATCTTACTTTATATCTGTATCTGTATGAGTATTAAATAAAATGAATAATTTCAAAAGAAAAAAAAAAAAAAAAAAACAAAAAAAAATCCTCACGTTATACAATTTTGTAAGCAAAGAAATTTTATGATTTTGTGGTTACTTAAATACATACATATGTATCTACTTTGTAAAAATTCAAAAGAGCGAACTGGTAAATTCTAATAGTAAAGATTTTTAATTGTAACACTACTACATCTCGAACTCTTACGTCACTATCGATAGAAGCATGCTAAGGCATGCATACTAGCAAAATATATAAAGCTGTTAGAAGGTGATGAGACAGCAATTGTATCTGGATCAACCCAACTCATGAATGTATTGTATACGGGAGTGATTGATGGTGATGATGACCTTTTTTAAGTGAATAATCATTACATATGAATGCGATAGGAGTCAACCAGCAAAACTCATGTAGAAATACCTACTTGAGGCAAAAAAATTCTATCAAACATAGATATTTCATTGTTTCTAACACTTTATGAAAACACCGACGGTGAATTGCTGGTAGAGGTAACTGAGTTATTTGAAATCGATTTGCTACAATAGTTGTTTATTAAACATACATTTCTTTGTAAGTAAACTAATTTCTACATACCTAATGTATATACCCAGCAAAAAATTAGACAAAAATACTCTATTCCAAGTAGTAAAATCTGAAAAAAGGAGTGGCACATTAGAAGAAAAAAATAAATAATAATATAGACTGAGTGACCAACTAATACTTACACTCTGTCCGATGGAAACACAAAACACACTTAAACATTTCAGAAATATATACACAATACGCTGAACTTTAATAAAATGAAAAAAAAATCATATAGAACATTAAATAAAAGCCATAGGTGCTCACCCTTCATAAAATAAACATATGTATATGTACCTTATTAATGTAAACATATTATCAGCATAAAGCAACAGAAATTTCGTCATACAAAGTCATCTTGTATCCTAGAGGAGCCGTCGATAGGGTATACCTAAATTATATGAAAACGAGTTCGTTTTCTGTTGATCGCTATTCATTATGATTTAACTATTTTAAAAGTACATTTAAATTCAGTCTCATATTCGTACTTCTTAATATAAAAATTAAAAGTACATAAATGTTATCCAATTCTATATTATATATATCTAAAATTCCAAGAAAGCTGTTATATGAAAGAATCTCCAGCGCTTCTAACTACATCACAGTTTAAGAAAAAAGCTCATTTTATTCAATTGAATAAAATTTTAATTTGAAACAGTAAGCAAAGACATCAGCTTACTGCATTCGTATTCATGATCACATAATAGAATATATAATCACTAAAGGACAAATTCTAAAAGTCTTATAAATTGAGTAATATGGAAAATAACATAATTTTTATAAACGCGTAAGGTTTCAAAAGTAATTCAAATGATTTCATCGCAAAAAACAAAAAAAAAAATAAAACAAAAAAAAAGCAGCGATTGTTTCAAAAATTATGAAAATAATAATTACAATATAAAACTCCCGTTTGATTTTAAATGTTTATCAATAAAAAATAAAAAAAAGTAAGTTACTGACAACAAAAAACTATCAGTACCTAAGCTGGAGTGGCAGATCAGTTTCATTTAAAAATGTTTATACATTTTTAAAAAGCAAAGCAAGCTTTCCAAAATAAATGTAGAAGGCTATAGTTAGAAAAAATTGTATACCCTAAAAATGTCAAACGTTGATTAACTAACGTTGCATCAACTTAAAAAAAATCTAAATTAAGTATAAGAAATATTTCTATTATAGTTACTATTACTATAGAGTATGTACATATCTTTAGGAATTCAGTTTTACTTAAAACAGAAAATCCTCACAAACTTTTAAGTAAAAGCAGATAAAAATTAAAATGTTTTTAATTTCAACAACAACAGACATCACATGACAAAAAATAAAATAAAAATGTATTCAAAGATTGAGTTAAACACTTATTTGTATGTACATACATATATATGTACATACATACATACATACATAAAATCAATTTGTAGATATGTATGTATACATATCAAATGTCTTATCAATGCTTAAGTATTTATTAGATCTACATCATGAAAATATATGAAGCGTCGGTTAGTTAAAGCACAATGCAAATATAAACAATCCATACACTCAGGGAAAATCTGCAGCTTAAAAATAAGAATTCGTCACATTAATTCAATAATTTTTAATATAATAGAAAATATATATTGAGATATCTACAAACTAATGAGTTTAATAAATGAATACTGTAAATTAATATTTTGTCCATATCGAACTAAGAAATTTCACTATGACTAAACCTTCGTTAATGTTTCTTATTAATTCAGCATGGTTTTTACTGATTTTAAGTTGGTTTTTCTCTGTATGTAGAAAATTCTTTCAGTCAAAAAAAGACGGATGTAGTTAAATAAACAAAATCTGTAATATAAACAAATTTTACCCAGGCAGGCTTTAACGCGAGACAAATTTAAGCATGAGAAAATATAAAGCAATCGTAAGTATAAAAGCATACTAGGATTAGGGAAGTCCAGATATATGATAGTATTTTATATTACCAAATGTCGATATTGAAAACAATTTATTTTTACCTACATATAAATACCAGCGCAAATACACACACATAACAGAATTCATAAAAGAAATATCCAAGAAAATTTCAACAACACCCCACCTTTTGCAAATCATGACGAGCCTTAAATTCTCCCTCAGATATACATACACAAATTCCCATGATCATACACACATACATATACAATTTATAAGATTAATCTCAACAACACAACACTCTCACCTACTTGAAATTACAGATAGTCTTAAACTGCTACAGACGTCTATACATATAGATTCTCACGGCTACATATTACAAGAACACCTCGCCCCTAATAAATCCAATCATCTTAAATTCTTACAAAAATACATACATACATACACATAACCAATTTACCTCAACAACATCCTCACCTACCTCAAATCACGATCAGCCTTAAACTACTATAGACAGACACATCCACAAATCCCCATGGATACATATTACGTCAACAACCCTGCCCACCCAAATCATGGTCAGCCTTAAACTCCTACAGACATACAAACACACAGATTCCTCCGGTTGCATATTACTAGAACACCTCACCCCTCATAAATCACAATCAGCCTTAAACTCCTACAGAAATATACACATTGAAATTCCTACAAACATACACACGCACACACATACACACGCACACACATACACACGCAATCGATCTACCTCAACTACACCCCGCCCCCTGCCAATCAAACCTTCACCTAAATTCTCACAGACAGACAAACACATCCACAAATTCCTATGGTTACATATTACGCCAACAACGCCACCCACTCAAATCACTTTCAGCCTAAAATTTCCACAGTCTAGCAAATATTCCACACACAAACATCCACGGTCAGGCAGACAGACAGACAGACCGACAGACGGACAGACAGACATACACTTAATGTAAACAAAAACTCCTAATGTAAACAAAAAACACAAATTTCCAAGAATTTAACAATTTTCAAATTACCCAAATTTAACAATTTCAGCAACAATTTCACAATTTCAGCCCACAATTTAACAATTTCAGCCACAATTTAACAATTTTAATTGCGGCCGAATGAACATTCCTCTACTACTGTCCCTTTTCATTTTGGTGTACGGAACCGTAAAAAGGGTATTTTATTTCAATTTAAAAAAAGAAACACGAATTTTAACTATTGATTAAATACATTAAGTTGGTTGGTTACTTGTTTGATGTATGGAACAAATATGTGTTTTCGATGAATAATGTTTAGTTCACTAGTTTTATAAAAATACACAATATAATTTTTTTTTAATAATAAAAGTAATATATACATGTATATGTATATATATATATATATATATATATATATATATATATATATATATATATGTTTTTTATTCAAACTCAAAGTTGATAAACTTTTTACATCCAACATCAAACAAACACCTTGACTGCGTGGTGGTACATACCAACCCAATTAATATAGGGTATATAATTACTAGTTCTGTTCACAGTTGTGGTTTAACATACATGCGCTGCAGGAAATTGAACTGACACAACACTAGTCACGTGACCGGTCCCCAAGTGATAGGGACTAATCCGAGTTCTTACACTTCCTATGAAGCGTACCAGTCACTTTTACATGGGCATATCCTAGGATGGGGTCAATTGATACTTTTTATACACCTTGTGATTTGTTACTGAACTATCCCATAGGGATCTATTCGGTGTAGAAAATAAATTATATATAAATGTCATTCCGACATTTAACTGCAACAATGAAAACTTATAATTTTTTTTTTATTGTTGCAAATGAAATTATAATTTATTTTTAAGCAGAAAATTTTTTGAGATTCTAACGGTCAACATCTCGCATGTTGTTTTAGTATAGTTACGGGAATGGTTCCATAGTTACATTGGAGGGAGCAATTAGTATTATATTTACAATATTTGATAGGTCCATGTATTCAACCACATCGAACATGTTCAGTGCGGTTTACTACAATATTGTACCGAGTCCAAATTAAATTGACTCAAGATCAAGACGATACATCACTAAAATGGTGAACATGTAACTATTTACACGATATGTCTTTTTTTCATCATACACTTCTCCGTACTTTTTATAACACTCGCATTTTCTCAAGTCATAGGATGAGTACGTTTGGATCAATTGTCGCCAATTTTTCTGCAGGGTGTTGACAAAATATACCTTAGAAGTCTCATCAAGTTAGTAAGCGAAACGGTATAAGACTTCAAGTTTTATACTCAGCCGGGGAGCAAGGCATGATATCGTACGATTGTTTCTTATTCCAAAGTAGTTATATGCATGCTGTATTGTAGTTAATAACACTGTATTTAGCCGAGTGTACGATCTCCCGCATTATTCGTGCATTCATATTCGTAGCTATTAACTCTGTATCTAGCGTAGTGTACGATCTTCCGCATTATTCGTGCATTCACCTTCATAGCTATTAACTCTGTATCTAGCCGAGTGTACTATCTTCCGCATTATTTGTGCATTCACCCTCGTAGCTATTAACTCTGTATCTAGCTGAGTGTACGATCTTCCGCATTATTTGTGCATTCACCTTCATAGCTTTTAACTCTGTATCTGGCCGAGTGTACGATCTTCCGCATTATTCGTGCATACCCCTTCGTAGTTATTAACTCTGTATCTAGCCGAGTGTACGATCTTCCGCATTATTCGTGCATTCCCCTTCGTAGTTATTAACATGGTATCTAGCATTTGTCCTTTCATATTCATAGCTATTAACTTTGTATCTAGCCAAGTGTACGATGTCCCGCATTACTCGTGCATTCATGTTCGTAGCTTTTAGCTCTTAGTACCCATTTCAGAAACACGGCCAACGTCAACCCAAAGCTAGGAGGTGGCTCCCGACAACAACCGAAGCTGAGGGGGAAAACCAACGAGATCGACACATAATTGTAGTTCAATATAAATATATATATATATATATATATAAATAATTAATTAGATAAGTTAGTTTAGTTTCGTAAATAAAAAATACTGTGTTAAATTAAACAACACCACAGACTGTGCTTTTATTAATTTACTTCTTATCGTTATTATCCACCGCACGAGGTCTTTACTTTCAACGATGCTGATTCGACTAATTTCTGATTAGCACTGACTCACTCTCACACAGGGCACCTTTTTATACTACAAGAACCACTTCTGCGAGTACTATAGCAGCAACAATAATTGTATACATAAGTGGCTACACACGTACACACCCAGCGGGAACTAGAAGGAGTAGGGATGCCTTGTAGAAGGCCTCTGTACACCTTCTTTTGGATGTAGAAGGCCTGATCGCTCCATTCCATACCCATATCTTTTTTACACGCGTTGTCATTGCGGAGTAGCCTTCTGTTCTTGCTTCTTTCACCAGAGATTCTGGAAGGCCTTCAAACCAATAGATTTTGTTTTTGCTTTGGTAAAATAACAAAACAAAACATGTTACTCCTTCCCTTCTCCCTTCTCATAGAAGCGTGTGTGGAATGTGTATCGTATATTTTATGTGAAAGAGTCCTTTAATAAGGCCTGCACCAAGAAGGTCTTCTGAGTTTTATCACTGGGCACATACGGATACGAGTACAAACACATATGGTAACAATCCTGCATTACCAGTTACACACCGCATTGCAAACATTAAAGTCGTTACATAGTAACTTTGAAATTCAAAATAACGGCCAATCGAATTATCTACAAACATCTGGAAACAGTGGCATGAAGTTTCCAGATAGTGTCAGAAGACTGTTTGACCACCTAGCTACCAATAGTAAACAACAACTCAGATGGCGATTTGCGCCTAAAAGCAATATCGTTATGCAGTAATACAGTTGGCCTTACTAAGCATACATACATGTTATTATGCCATCTATCGGGCGAACATTCTAGAACCGGTTCTTGTATTATAAAAAGGTGCCCTGTGTGAGAGTGAGTTAGTACTAATCAGAAAGTAGTCGAGTTAACATCATTGAAAGTAAGGACCTCGTGCGGTAGATAATAACGATAAGAAGTAATTTAGTAAAGGCAGAGTCTGTGGTGTTGTGTTAACAGTATAGTACAAGATGCTTGCTTGCTTAATCTTCATGATGTACAGTATTGAATTGTTCTCTCTTTTTAGTGCTCTTGATTTTATGACAACACTAAAACTGGTATTCTCTTTTTGCAAAATATGCAACAGCATTTGTTTATCTGCCAAGCGATTTTTCTGATTTCTTACAGCAATCTCTTTCCTTTAAGAATATAAGATATGTATAATTTATAGAGAAAAAAAAATTTGTTTAAGTAAGTTACTTCTGTATAAGAAAAAAAGTTAGTTTTCTAACCCTGGAAACGTCTTTTTAAAGCTGAAAGTCCATACCATCCGTTCCTTGCATGTGCGTTGTATGCGTTTCTGTACGTTCTCTCTGATTCTAAATTCAAGTTACATGCAATACGTCTTATGCGCAAGTATTTTTTATGTTTTAATGAAAAAAGAGAGAATATTTAAATACACCATACGAACATTTGGCTATAAAAGAGAGCATGATGCATGCGACGGATACAAAAGTAGAAAGTAAACCTACTTTATCCATCCTATGCGTCTACACGTTCTTTGCGTTTTGTTCTGTAGCTTGCCACATACAATTAACTTGATTCTTCTTTTTGGCACATGCATAATTCAGCTTAATTTTTTTAATCGTTTTTTTTAATTTGAAATATCAATTTAATTTGTACTGAAGTATAAAAAAGTTTATTTAACAAAAAAATAAAAATTAAATAACGGTAGTTAATTGTTTATATCACAAAAATTTTTAGTTTCCCAACCCTGGAATCATCCCTTTTGATTTTTTTGATTTCTTACACCAATCTCTTTCTTTTAAGAACTTAAGATATATTTTTTTTTGTGTGTAAGTTAATTTTGTATAATTTTGTATAAAAAAATTTTAAGTTTTCCAACCCTGGAAACGTTTTTTTTAATTTTTCATTTTTTTTTAACCCACGACTAAAAAAAGGGGTGTTATAAGTTTTAAGAGTGTGTCTGTGTATCTGTACAAGTACACGTACAGACCACACGGCTGAACCGATTTTAATTTAGTTTTTTCTCTTTGAAAGGTAACTTAGGTTAGGTTAGGTTAGCAGGCTGCTGGTAAGGAAACGTATAAAGACAGAATCCAGCTCACTTGGGTCCAATATGATGTTCCCTTTTTGCTGCATGTAAGTTGAAAGAAGAAAGAGAGAGAGAGCAAGAGGAGGGTGAGAAGGGTAGAAGTAGACAAATGAGAGTGAGTCAAGAAATTTGGCTAGCGGGGTCAGCGATTATACCAACCACTATTCCTAATATAGCGGCTTAGATTTTTGAGCCCGATTTCCGATAACTCGGATAAGCTTCTGAATTATATTCTGTTAAGGAGGTGCAGACGGAGATCCTCCAGAGCGGGACAAAGACACAGGAGATGCAGGATACTTTCTTCCTCGTCATTGCAACTGTAGCAGTAGTAATTATACGGAAGACCCATGCGTTTAGCATGGGTTCCGAAAGTACTAGTGCGGGATACTATCGATAGTACTATCGATAGTTTCAAAATATCGAAAACATCGATAGGAAAAAATATCGACATAGATATTATTATTTCAAATACAGTTTTGAAAATGCGTAATAGCCATAGTGTGGATTTTTTCACAAAAAGTTCCAAAAAGACATTGCAAAATGTAAAATTTATAAGAAAGAGACAAGCAATCTTAAGGATCATATGTAAAGAGTTCATACTTCGGAATAGGAGCTTCAAGTGAGCCCTCTAAAAAAAAGAAATTGGAAATGCTTTATTTAAAAAAAATTTGTAATACAAACAACTTATGCACATACTAAATATTCACCCTTATTCTAGTTGTCGTCATCGACGTCACTTTAAACAATACCAAAAAATTTTGGTTTGTTTACTTGCTCTTGAGAACAATTTTATGCTACTGATAATCTTTTTCCGTTCCCTAAGGTCGTTCCCTAGAAAATACAATAAACCTGCCAACAGGAGCCAGTTTTTTTCGGCAACGGGTACATAAGCCCTAAATTTTTGGTATTATGTTAAAGTGACGTCGATTTTGACAACTGGAATAAGGGTGATTGTACATAAGTGTGTAAATATTTCATTATCATTACTTTCTGTATTTACTGTAGCCTAATAAAAAATTGGTTAAAGTTTTCTTACTTCAATACAAACATTCAGTCTATAGTAATATCGATAGTATCGATAGTGAAATCTGAGCTATCGATAGTACAAAATATCGATAGTATCGCAGCACTAGAAAATACAGTGACCGGTGAATGTGGCCACGATGTTTCTCAGGTGTTTTCTATTAAAGTTCATGAGATTTTTTGTTCTACGGTAGTCCAGGCGAGGCCAAAGGGTCTCGTTATTACACAGATTGAGTCATTCTTCCATCTGTTTTGAGCTAATTCCAACGAAACGTCTCCAGCAGGATGAGAGTGGGAGTTCACAAAGATTGTCGATATCAACTTCTCTTAGTAGGGTTCCCTCTTTGCTAGTTCATCCGCAACTATGTTTCCTGAAATAGTCCTGTGCCCATGCACCCAGTTTATTTGATATTTGAGTGGTGCGCAAGTCCATCCAAGGCTTTACGACATCCTTGAACAAGAAAGGATGTGGTATACAACTCTATGAGAGACTTAATAGCAGATTTAATGTCAGTTATAATATGGATATCTCTATTTGTAATCCGATAGAACCTTAGCCAGTGTGTCGCTCTTTTGATAGCAGATAACTCTGCCTGTAGTATACTACATTCATTCGGTAGTCTGAAGGACATTTCAATTCCGTATTCGGGAATGGAAACGCCCTCTCCCCTTTTTTGACCCGTCCGTGAAGACCTGTATGGCTCTGTTCGATTGGAAAAACCCTTCTGTCAAAAAAAGTTCCTATTGAAGTAGGGTTTCGGAATGCAGTAGTCCATAAGATCCGGTATATTGTTCAATATACCTAAAATACTTGCATGTCCCCAAAGTCGGTGATTCCATGCACCTATTGTGTATAGTCTGACGGTGGTACGTCTAGCTAGCTAGCTTTCTAGCTGTTAAGTCCAATGGAAGCCAACCCAACATAACAAAGAGCGCTTTTGCTGGCGTTGATCTTAGAGCAGCTGTTATCATAAGTGTCATTTTTCGGAGAATTCACTCTATACGGGACTGATTACTTACTGAGTCGAGTGCTTTATAAGTTTTATAACCATCTCTAGTATCCAACCGACTCCCTTAGGATTTATTCCCCATGTAGGGCTGATTGCATTCGTACAGACGTACATTGCCGTTGTGGCTTTCGCTGCTCTTGCCTGAAGATTTTCCCTCCAGGAAAGTTGGGAGTTTTGTATCTCCTGGAAAAGAGCACTACTTCCGTTTTATCCGGGTTGACACTGAGGCCGCTCCGCAAAGTGGCGTGAAATAAAAAAAAAGTGGTAAAAAGTCCGCAACTTTTGAACTAGTGAGCCGATTTCAATAAAATTAACTGTTTCAGAAAACATAAGCTGTTGAGCTTTTCAGGAAGTATATTTGGATACACCTTGTCGTAAGACAGGGTAGCTCCAAAGAGCCTCAAAGTGGGAAACTACGGCTGTCGAAATTATTTCGGAGCTTGTAACTTCTGTAAATATGGACCGATTTTAATAATTTTTTCAGCGGAACAATCAACGTTAAGAAATAAAAATAAAACATGCGTAAAGCACTATTTTATCTCTTACAGTTTCGAAGTTATTTGACTTGAAAAAAATTTTTTTAATTTTTGGCCCTGACTTCTTTTAATTGTTGGTACATAACTTCTTTATTACTTGGCAAAAATCAGTTGGTTTTGTTGTTTTTGAAAGAAAACTATATTATAATTTATATGAAAAAAGAATTTTTTTGATATCTCAAAAATTGTAGATAGGAATAAATTTCCAATTTGGATTTTTGAAAATTAGGAGAAAATTTTGTATATTTTGTGAAAAAAGTATTTTTAAGTTTTTTCGAATATTTTAAAAAACCATTAAGTATTTGTTAAAAATTTTGATTGTTTCTGAGAGAGGAGGCATCAATAAAGACTGTGAAATAGATTTTAGAGATTTTTGATAGTGCGCCCTACATCCAGCATTGGTCGAAAATCAGAATTTTTTTTTGCAAAAAATCTAATTTTTGGATGTGTCAAAAAAATTGCACGCTCGTTTTTGTAAATTTTTTGACTTTTTATAATAAATTAACTTGTTGTTAGTAACTTGTAAGAAACTCTTGACATCCCACACATAAATGTAGGCAGACGAGGAAATTTTCTAAAAATGCTAAAATTTTTCTATCACAATTTTTCCCAATAAAAAAAAAAAGTTTTATAAGCTTATAAATCGGGAAGCATTTTAATTTAATTCAATAGCATACATTTAGCTTTGCAAACAGAAAAAAAATATTCTCATACCTTCAATACTTTTCAAAATATTCAAAATCCAATTTTGATTACGAAATTAAATTTTCTACATATTTTTATTTTTGCCTAAATTATTGGTCTAATTTTTTTTATGTTCAACACTTCTTCTTTTCGAAACAGTTAGTTTCGTCGAAATCGGTTCACTAGTTCAAAAGTTGCGGACTTTTTACCACTTTTTTTATTTCACGCCACTGTGCTCCGTGAGCACCAAGCACTAACCTCGTTTAGTGCATTTTCTAGGCTCCGTGATAATGTATCCAGGTGGAACCCTGATATTGCAATCGCTACATCATCCGCATATGCAACCGTTTTAATATTCATAGATTCCAATTTTTTGAGCAGATTATTGACTTTTACATTCAACAGCAAGGGTGACAGCACACCACCCTTAAGTGTACCCCTGTGGGCCTGCCTTGTGATGGTAGCTGCTCCCATGGTGGAAAAGATGATTCTGCGTAGTAGCAACTTTTCAATGAGCTAATAAATCCCCCGGTCGACCCCCAGTTCTCTGAGAGACTGACTAATTGCCGACGGATCAATATTATTAAATTCAATTTCAATATCCATGAAGGCCACCATGGCATAGTTTTTATGCTTGAGTGACTTCTCTATGCATCCCTCAAGCGAATGTAAAGCGGCCCCGTTACTCTTTAAATATTTGTGTTGTCACATGTGATTTTTTTTATTCGTTTGCAATAGCAATTCTTATGATTTTTTTGTCATACTTGGTTCTAATATATTTTTATTGAGTGCAACACGTGCATTTTTGTTTAAAAAAAATGTCTTAAGTAAAGGAACTCAATTGATCTGCGAATAAGATCATTTTATATCTACATATACATATGTATAATTAATAACAAACATGTTTTTTGTACTCCCTTTTACGCTGGTACTACTGCACCGATTTTAAAAAGATTTATACGGTTTTAAAGCTGTTTCTGTAGATATGTTCAGAATCTATATTTTATTCAAATCGGTTTAGTATTTTGGGAGGTCTAAGCGTTTAAAGTTGCTACCACTACATGCACACATATCACACACGCATTAGCTTACAAGTAGTATCCCAGTCGGATTTTAATTAGCTAGCTCAAAATGTGGGTGACTTTTTGATAACTTATTTACAACTAGCTTCTGAACTAACGCATAAATGATACAGATGTGAGTCAGTGGTTTTTTTGTACAACTGTCTTCTTTCCGATAAGTATTGAACTAGCTTTAAGGTAACCCAAAACTGATGCATGGATTAGTGAGTTATTTTTGTACAACTAACTTCTTCTATAGTTTTGAGCTAACTTTTAGCTAACTCAAAGCTGATACAGTCATAGTTCAGAGAGAAGATGTCAGCATGAAATTCATGTTTATAATAACTCAGTGGCGTTTATATTTTATATGGCGCTATGCCAAAGTGTTAAGTATGATGGCTGACAAACAACGTTTCTTAAAAAATAATTTAAAATTGTTTAAACTTTAAGCTGACTAAAAAATGTTAATATATAATAAGCTAAATCATAATTAACTAAAAATAACACTTTCTTTTTAATTATTTTGTTTATTTGGCACAAGCTATCTCATGGTTAGTTCAAAACTGATGCACTCGTCCTGCGGCCACTCAATTCTAAAACTGATCACTTTTAACATGCAGAATGAGTACTAATTTTATCCACCTCTGACTAATTTTAGGCTGATAATTCAATAGCTCTGAGTTAACTCAAATTCCCACTGGGATTTCTCTTGATCTAACAATTTTTTTTGCTCTTATTTGTGATTGTATGAAAGCCAAAATACTTAAGGACCCAGTGGAAATTTTGTCACATACATGCATCTCCGATCTGAGACCAGTGACAATGTAAGCGCGACCCGTTCAAAGCCTGTACACAATCTCTACTTACATTTATACAGCGCTCGACTAGGCCATAAGATATGTCTAACACTTTATGCATTGTAAGCGAAGGTTGGTGATTCGGAGCGCATTAAGATGTGTCTGAATGCAATAGTCTTTATTAGTAGACATGATATTATTAGGCGGGTCCGATTGGGATCGAACTATTAAACAATTAATTAAACTAGAAATTCGATTCCATTTCCCTTAAAATGTTTTTATTTATTTAATAATATATATATATATGTATATATTTATTTATTTATTTATATATTTATTTATTTATTTATCTGTCTAATCTTAAGGAATAAATTCTAAGATTAGATTTAATTTGAGAGCACTAGCAACATTGGCTATCGGCTCGTATGTATATATATTGTTAAGTAAAGTATTAAAAATTTTATGAAAACTCTTAAAATTTGTATTTGATTAATTAATTTTTAACAAATGTCAATTTTTTTTTTAAATTTGATTACTTACTTTTTCTGTAGCAATTTATTAACTGTTTCTGACCAGAAGGGTTGCAGTTTTCGACTAAAGCGATGAGTTTTGCATCGTCTATTGTTAAAGTTGAAGATAGTTTTCTTTTTCTTTTAAAAATTAATTTTTTTAATTATTTCGAAATATTTTTATTATTATTTTATGCTGCCACTTACAAATACTTAACAATTTTTTGATTTTTACAGGTTGAAACGAAACAGAACAAAACGAAACAGAAAAACTAATTACTTGTATAGGGTGTTTTTTTGAGGGGTATAGAACTTCGAATTGAAATAAAACACAAGCAAATCGTTTTAATGTCCATCAATTTGGCTTTATTGGAAGGATAATTTTATGCCATTTATGTTTAAATATGATTTCGGGCATGTGGCCGCCGCGGCTGGCTCGAATAAAGCTAATTCTACAGGTCCAATTTTCAACCACTTTTTCGAGCATATGGGGCCGTATGTTGGCAATAACGCCACGAATGTTGGCTTCCAAGTCCCCTAACGTTTCTGGTTTGTTGGCGTAGACGAGCGACTTCACATATCCCCAAAGAAAATAATCCAATGGTGTCAAATCACACGATCTTGGTGGCCAATTGACAGGTCCATTCCGCGAAATTATGCGTTCATCGAATGTTTCCTTCAATAAATCGATTGTGACGTGCGCTGTGTGGCATGTAGCGCCGTCTTGTTGGAACCACAACTCATCCACATTCATGCCATCCAATTCGGGAACAAAATAGTCGGTTAGTCGGCTCCAATTGCTGTGCACGGTGGCGAATCGATTCATTCGGGTCCTCTTCAACACTTTGCTCTACAGCGGCAATTGTTTCTTCGGTGCGCACTGTTCGACGTCTCTGCGGATGCGTATTATCACATAGAGTAAACGTAGTGCGAAAACGATCTATGGTTAACCGAATTAATTGCTCTGATGGACGATTATGTCGACCATAAAATGGACGGAGCTTGCGGCAAACTTCGCGAACTGAACCATTATTTTCGAAATAAATTTGCACGATTTGCAAGCGTTGTTCTTTTGTCAACCTGTTCATGATGAAATGGCAAACCAAACTAAATATTAATCACTTGACAGCTGACAAAATGGCCGCCAGTTAAAAAAGTGATGCCAACTTAAAGTTCTATACCTCAATAAAAAACACCCTTTATTAGATTTCTATAAACAAAAAAGAGTCAGCTGATTCGTAACAGAACAGAAAGTAAAAACTAATTCTGCCTTAATTGGTAAAATATATATACAAACCTTTATACACAACTAGCCGCCCGGTACGTGCTTCGCTACGTATCAACAAAAATAATAAAAAAATTTAATTGGAAAATTAAATTCATTTATTCAAAAGAGAAAAAAATATTTTATTAATTGCTAGCTATTTTCAAACTTGATCTAAAACATTTGGATAAACAATATTTTTTGTTTTTTCATTGTGGGCATGAATAAACAAACGGCTGGGGGTACCGACTCTGGAACAGGCAACATAAAGTTGGCCATGTGAAAAACATGATTCCTCAAAATTCACACCGCAAACGTAAAGTGTTTGGCCTTGGGCCTTGTTGATGGATATCGCAAATGATAAACGCACAGGATATTGTAATTGTTTGAACTCAAATGGCATATCAGTTGGAATCATAGGCATACGTGGTATTATACAAACTTCTAATTTTTATTTACCAGTAAAGATCGTAGCTTCAATCAAATTTGGCAATAACTTTTTCACTGCCAATCTGATGCCATGTTTCTGGAACGTTAGCGGCATTAGCAAACATAAAAATGAACTTGAGCACTTCCTCACGGAAAAAAATATTGATATAATGTTGGTTTGTAAGACTCATTTGACTTCAAGAAGTATATTCAAAGTGAATGGCTTGCGGTAAATCAGCTATTCTAATAAAGTCAAGACTCAAGCACTATACTCTTGACAACATATGTGAAGAACATCTACAAGAAACGAATATTTGTGTCGAAAATTTTTTTTGTTTTGTGTTTTTGATATCATAAATTTAACCTCCTCCCAGCTTCGCAAGTACTGAGTATCAATACGAGAATTTCTGAAAATCCCTTGGACCTTGTTTTGTAGCAGCTGGCGACTATAATGCAAAACATACGTTCTGGGGTTCGCGTCTTATTACACCCAGAGGTCGAGCGTTGTTCAACACAATTGCAAAAATGGACTTGGACGTCATTTCGAGTGGGGAGCCTACTTATTGGCCTACTGAAATATAAAAAATTCCGGATGTCATAGATTTTGGCGTCATGAAAAATATATCTAGGGTTTTCTTTCAAGTTGAAGCTTCTCTAGATCTCTCATCAGATCAATCTCCCACTATCGTGACAATCTGTAATCCACTAAAAAGTGACTTACCTCATCCAGATATGAAGATGATCAATCGTGTTAATTGGCTTAGATTCAAAAAATATCTTAGTAGTCATTGTACGGAGAATATTAAGCTAAAAACACCAGATGTTATTGAATCTAACATTGCCAATCTTAACGAAAATATTAAACAGGCTGCTGAACATGCCACTACCTCCCATCCGCAGACTGGGTTTAATAAAATTTATTCTACAGACACTGAACGTCTCGTACGTGAAAAAAGAAGAGCTAGAAGGGAATGGCAACAGCACAGATCACCCTTAAATAAAATTAGATTTAAAGAGTTCACGAAACGTCTCCAAGAGTTGCTTGCATCTGAGAAAACTGCATCTCTTAGAAATTATCTTGAAAGTCTCGCTGTCACACCAGCATCTAATTACTCATTGTGGCGTGCTACTAAAAAGCTTAAAAGACCTGTTGAGTTTAAACCACCTCTACGCACTTCGACCGGTGATTAGGCAAGAAGCTATACTGAAAAAGGTAAAATGTTTGCTGAACATTTAAAATCCATATTTACCCCAAATACACCTACCGGTGTTGCTGATTTGCTGAGTGTAGTTGATCTACCACCTCGAGCCTTTAAGTTTAAGATGCGTGATGTACATAAACTAATTGCTGAGCTCAACCCGAAGAAAGCTCCAGATATTGATGGAATTACTAACAAGATGCTGATGAATCTGCCTCGCACTGCAACTAGAATGTTACTATTTATTTTTAATGACATATTACGACTAGAGTATTATCCACACAGCTGGAAGCTTCCCAAGGTCAAAATGATTCCAAAGCCGGGCACAGATCTTACCAAATCTGAGTCATGAACAATATCAAAGCTTTCCGAGAAGCTGCTCATGACAAAACATGTCAGCATAGCACCATTGAACAAACGCATATACTGGTCCAAGTTGTAAGAATAACATTTGAAGAAAAGAAGTATTCTTCTGCTCTCTTTATTGATGTTTCTCAGGCGTTTGAAAAAGTATGGCACGAAGGCCTAGTTTTAAAATTGAAGAAATATCTGCCAATAAACATTCAAAAGCTTTTGGAAAGTTATATTATTGATAGGAAGTTCAATGTTGTGGTATTCTGGTGACAGTCTTGTATCTAATTTATACTTATGATATGCCTGTGAGCAATAATATCCACACCAATAGGATAGGAAGTTCTTTGTTATGGAAAGAGAGTTCACGAGGTCCTGTCTTGTATTTAATATATAGTTGTGATATGCCTGTGAGCAATAACATCCACACCTCTACATTTGCCGATGATACAGTCTGTATGAGTGTGCACGAAAACCCTTATGAGGCGTCCCGAAATCTCCAGGAACATATTACCCAGCTGCAAATATGGATGAACTTATGGAGAATTAAGGTCAATGAACAAAAGTGTGTCCATATAACGTTTACCCTAAGAAGAGATACTTGCTCCCCCATTCGAATCAACAATCAAAATATTCCCCAATATTTCCAAGTGAAATACCTTGGTATACACCTCGATCGAAGACTTACATGGAAACATCATATTGACTCTAAGTTAACTCAGATGAAACTTAAGTTAACTCAAATATATTGGTTGATTGGCAGAAACTCAACACTCAGCCTAGACTGCAAACTTTTACTATACAAGTCGCTTTTGAAGCCAATATGGTGCTACGAAATTTAGATATGGGGCACTGCTTCAGCTTCCAATGTCGAGAGAATCCAACGAAGGCAAAACAAAATTTTACGGTTAATAACATCGGCACCATGCTACACCCAAAATTATATTATACATCGTGATTTAAATATGCCACTAGTGACTGAAGAAATTGCAAAATACGCAGGCAAATATTTAACAAAACTCGAATCACATCCTAATCCGCTTGCTCGTAATATTTTGAACTTTACTGGACACATCCGCCTAAAAAAGAGGGACACACGGGTTCTTATACCTAACACTCCAGATGAGACTACTTGAAAATACTTTTTTTTCTCCTTTTTTGATTATCACTACTATTTATAACTATCACTATGTCCGACACTGGTCGGGCCTAATAATTTTTTTATAGATTTAAGATTTGAATACTTATTGTTAGTTCATATATGAAGACACAAGAAATAAATACATATAAAAAAAATTTAATCGGGAGACACTTCATAATTTTTACAGACCACAAACCCTCAAGGGTTTTGCTAATCTGAAAGATCAAGAAAGCAGATTGGGGCACCTTAGTCTTAAACTGACTTATGATTTCGAGATACGGTATAAATTAGGAAAAACGAATCAAAACGCTGATGCCTTCAGTCGCCTTCCAATAGAGAAAATAAATGTAGAATGTAGAATAGAATTGTAGAACCAGATCAAAAGCTCGAGAATTACAAAACAACTAGAATGAGGAGAATGAAGAAATTATGCATCAAACAGAGGTAAACGAGGATATGGGAGGGGAAGATATGGCTGTTTATTTAACGAATGCAGAAGATATAAACAAAGTAATGAAAGCATTCCACGATACACCTTTGGGTGGACACCAAGGGACATTCAAAACTTATTCCCGTTTCAGTAATTTGTATAAATAGGCCGGTATGTGTCGACAAATAAAAAATTATGTAACAACGTGTAGCCTGTGCCAGAAAAACAAATGTTCGAAAGTTGCAAAAATGCCATTGGTTATAACAACCACTTCAAGTAAACCTTTGGAAAAGGTTGTCATGGACCTGGTAGGTCCGATGCCAGAATCAGCTAGGGGAAACAAATACATCGTCACCTTTCAAGACGATTTTTCAAAATTTTTCGCATGTGCAGCCGTGCTTGACGCAGTGGCACCAACTGAAGCTAAAGTCTTTTTTAAGGAAATAATTTAAAGATACTTTATTCCCAAGGTGTTGGTAACAGATAATGCTTCAAACTTCACATCCAGATTGTTCAAGGAAACGTGTAAGATGCTAAGAATAAAGAAGCTACTAGCCACTCCTTATCATCCACAAGCGAATGGTGCTTTAGAACGAGCTTGTCGACCATTGGCCCTTAACCTGGATGGTACCAACTGGGACGAATGGACTCATCACGCCATGCATGTGTATAATAATAGCAAACATTCAACAGCAAAACAAACACCGACGAGAGTGTTATTTGAATTTAAAATACCCATATCTTTGAAAATATCCCCGAGACCACTATACAACGCGGATGATTATAGCAATATTCTGAAATATCAAATCCAACGTTCACATAAAATCGTTAGTGAAAATCAAGAGAGGACAAAATTGAGAGCCAAATAGTATTATGATAAGGGTACAAAGAATAGAGAGTATAAAATAGGCCAAAAGGTTTGGTTAAAGAATCAAACTAGAATAAATAAGTTTTCACCCTTATGGTTAGGACCACATGAAGTTAAAGTCACGTGTAAACATAAAATTGAGAGTAAAAAAGTGTGAAAAGGTCTACCATAAGAATTTAGTAAAACCCTACAAGGAACGGCATTTAATATAATGTATATGGTAACCTATATGGGATAATTGATCATCCAGTTACAATCCAGGCTATTTAGTTATAAATTTATAAGGGAAAGCATTGAACTTTAATTAATTTACTTTTTTAACTTGTTTAACAACAACAACGAATTTATTTCCGCGTACTAAAACAAACAAAAAACACAAATATGCTTACTAAAATGTTCTTTAAATAAAGACAAAAAAAAAAACTTAAACGTAAAAAAGTTAGTTGAATAAACCCTCGTTACAATACGTAATTGCAATTAAACAAAATTGTTGACAAAAGGAAAATTATACAAAAAGAACGAATTTTGTTTAGCTGTAATACGAGCTTTGGGAAAATTAAGCTAGGTCAGTTACGCAATGTACGGTATGAGCTGGTGAATGCGCGCGTCAACAACCTGAATTATAAAAGTGCTAATGACGTATTTATTTGTCCTACATGCCGTATATACGTATACATGTCTATATGCACACCTGTTGTCATGTTTTTGTTTTTTATTATTTTTAAGTTCAACAACTTTATGTTGACATACTTTAAATTTGATGACCATTTATATTCAATAATTTTATATTGAAAAAATAATAATAATATTAATAATGATAAACAGTAATTATTCCGAAAACAAAACTTGGCTACAAATGAAATTGTAAAAAATAATTAAATTATGCATCTTTAAGAAAAATTTATATTTTGAAAATATCTAGGCGTATCGGAGTATGGTAAAATATTTAGCTTTAAATTAATATTAAATGAAAAATATATAAATTATGATATATTTATGTAATTATAGCAAAAGGTAAAAAAAAATGTATTTGAAACAAAACGCAAAAAAAGTATTGTTGAATAGCATATTGTTGAATCAACTACGTTTAAGATTTTAACATATGTAAAAGCATTTTATCCAATTAGTATTCTTGGAAAATATCTATAACTGGATATTTTCTTCCACCAAGGGGGGAGGGATGTTGTGAATCAGAATTGAACAACCCTCGTACCCGTACATTGCACTAATTTGTAACGCAGCAGCAACCCGTTCATTCGCTTGGTTGCTTGCTAAATTCTTGCATTGACAAATTGTGCAATAGCGATATTTCGTAATTGGGTCAAAAGCAAAATAATATTAAGAAATAGGTAAGCAAGTTAGCATAATAATATTAACTATTAACCATAATATTAATATTAAATTATGATTAAGTTTTGTATAAATAGTTCATCTCAAGAAACCAAGTAGAGAGTTGGAATAAGTAGCTTTAACCAGATAGTTGTAATTAGTTAGTTGTAGATAATTGTAATTAGTGAGTTGCAATGAGATAGTTGTATCTTGGGTCTTGTATTTAGCGCTTATAGTTATAGAGTCATACCTGCGATTCCCACGGGACCCTCCAGGTTTAAATTTAAAAAACCTGTGTTTAATTAAAACACAACACCAATAAACATACGAAAACTTTTGGAAAGTTATATTATTGGTAGAAAGTTCACTGTTCTGGAAGGAGACCTCAAGAGTTTGCCCGAATCTATATCTTCCGGTGTATCACAGGGTAGTATTCTGGGGCCAGTCTTGTACTTAATATATACTTGTGATATGTTTGTGAGCAATAGTATCCACACCTCTACATTTGCCGATGATACAGCCTGTATGAGTATGGACGAAAGCCTTTATGAGGCATCCCGCAATCTAGAGGAACATATTACTCAGCTGGAAACATGCTTGAACTTATGGAGAGTTAAAGTAATTGAACAGAAGTGTGTTCATATAACGTTTACCCTAAGAAAATATACTTGTTCCCCCATTCGAATTAACAATCAAAATATTCCTCAACATTCTCAAGTGAAATAGCTTGGTATACACCTTGATCGAAGGCTTACATGGAAACATCATATTGACTTAAAGCTCACTCAAATGAAACTTAAGTTAACTCAAATACATTGGTTGATTGGCAGAAATTCAACACTCAGCCTTGACTGCAAACTTTTGATATACAAGTCGCTTTTGAAGCCAATATGGTGCTACGGAATTCAATTATGGGGCACTGCTTCAGCTTTCAATGTCGAGAGAATCCAACGAAGGTAATACAAAATCTTACGGTTAATAACATCGGCTCCATGGTACATAAAAAACTCAAATATACATCTTGATTTGAATATGCCACTAGTGACTGAAGAAATTGCAAGATACGTAGGCAAATACTTAACTAAAATAGAGTCACATCAGAATGCCCTTGCTCGTAATATCTTGAATTTTACTGTACACATCCGCCTTAAAATGAGGGACACAATGGCCCTTATACTCAACACTCCAGATGAACTGCTTGGGTATACTTTTTCCACTTTTGATTATCACTACTTATGTATTATTTATAACTATCACTAAGTTTATGTCAGACACTGGTCGGGCCTAATAATTATATTAAAATTTGAATACTTATTGTTAGTTCATTTTGGAAAATACAATAAATAAAAATATGTATTTAAAAAAATCTAGTACCATTACACAGTTTTGGTGGATCAATATTTCTCAATAATATAATCAAAGAACCAACTTTCAGATTCAAGCAATGAGGTGGCATACCAGGTGGTTCCAATGAATTTAAAAATTCAATTTGGTAACTCATTACCTGATCTTGATTCATAACACTGTCAATTGATTTATATGTCGTGACCACACCTGGCAGTTCCGCTTGAATTGGGATATTAATGACATTGATATGAATGTTCTTCGGTGCCAAAATGGCGCGTTATCTCAACCAATCATAATTTCTGTAATTCTGAAGAATATTCGGAAAAACACATTCAATCAATTCATCTATCGATTGCGCAATTGTACAAAAATTGTTCGGTACACGGCTCGCTAAAAAAATGAGAGAAGTACACGCACACATATACATACATAGTACATTTGAACAATTCAAGACTCGTGCTCAAAAATATAAAACAAAAGCAAAACTTATCGCTGATAATTTGCTTTAATTGAAGCACGTTCAAAATGAAATGACCGAATGAACTGAAAAAAGTTTCAATTTGACAGTACAGTCCCCATCTGAAAAAAGTTTCAATTTGACAGCAAAATCACTACTACTAAATACTAAATAGTCCGAACAAGGGGTAAGCATTTGGTTTGGATAGATGAGCTTGATCTTCACTGAAAGGAAATCCTTCAGACAATGAAATTCTTCATTGTATTAATGAAATGTTTCATTAAAAGTCAGCTAATGAAGCCCTCATTGGATAAATGAAGAATGATTCATTGTATTTATGAAGTTAATTTTGGTGGCTATGTCATAAATAGAATGAATTTGTTTCATTAGTTCAATAAAACTTTTTCATGAATATAATGTAGTTGTTTCATTGATTTAATGAAGTTTTTACATACTATAAATGAAGTATATTCATTAATATAAAGAAAATTTCATAGATATTATGAAATATTAGCAGTAAATAATGAAAATTTTCTGTAGATTTTTTTTATTTTATTTAATATATACAAATACATATGTACTAGTGTTTTTCATACGGGATTTCCCGGGAAAAATTTCCCGGGATACCGCACATTTTCCGGGAAATTTGTGCGGGAATTCCCGGGATTTTTTATTTTTATTTTGTTATGGAAATTTTAGTTTTTATGTAGCAAAATAGCTAAAACTATACAACAACTAAGGCCGAGTTTACAGCTGGCACACATGTGCTCTGAGACTTAGAGGCCTTTATTTGCCAAAAGCGGAACGCGATTTTCAAAATTTAATTCTACAACAATTCGTAAAAGTAAAAACAGAAATGCGCAAGGAAATAAAAGAAAACTTACAAAATAATTACAGATTCTCTTTGGTAAAATCAACGATTCTATTAATGCGTATTCTGTACTAAAGTCTTAGGGTCGTATGCAAAAAAAAACTTAACAAAGCTTTTCCAAGCAATGTTAAGTAAAGTTGTATTCTAAAAAAAATTATTAAATCAAAATTCTAAAGTAGGTACCCACGTTTGTTAAGACTACTCTAAGTTGATATTTCCAAAATGTGTGTTTTTTCATCGAATGTTTTTATAAAAATAGCACATATTGATCCACGTTACATCTGAAAATGAAGCTAGAAGTGCTAGCTCTTATTTAAAATTTATTAATTCTGTCATCTGATGGAAACATCACCAAATTATCCAACTGATTCGAAATACATAGCAAAATCCATAAAAAAATATTAAAATAAATCTAAATATACAAAAATGTGTTAGGGATGTACATACAATCAAAACGAATCGAAAAATCCGGAATTTCAAATACTCATTTCATTCGAATAAAATATATTGTGATAATTTTTCATATCCTTTTGCTTTTACTTCATAGAAATGTTTATCTGTTTTCCTACTAATTCAGAAGCTCATATTTTTTAAATTAAATAAAAAATTATTTGAAAACTCGAATGAAATTGTATCCGATTTCGTACATCATACTTACTTTTTAAAAAATATTTTGTAAGATTTTTTTTAATAATATAATTTGTTTTTTTTTGCGTTAAATCAATGCATTTGGGCTTGCATTTACATATAATATTTGTATTTATGAGGTACTAATATGTAATGAACTGAAGTGTTATAATTTTTTTCACTAATCGTCGGGTGGTTATTATACCCGCATTAATAATGTATTTTAAATATAATCAGCTCTATTTATAAAACTTAAAAACTCTTTATAAAGGTTTTTTAAAATCAATTTTCATACAAAATTTTACATACAATTAAGGCTGAATGTTTATAATACGTTATCATTTAATCGATATCATGAATTATAATTTGTTTTTTGTTGAAATAGATCAAATTAAAAAATATTTTGTATTAGTTTGTATTGGACAAAAAATAACTTTAGTATTGCGTTGTTGCATCAAGCGATTTTAAAACAATTTTTAAATTTAAAAAACGTTTTAAGTCATTCTTGGAGGATTTTTTTTATCACTTAATTAAATGAGTTGTAAGCATCAATATATTCAAAGTCGTCTTTTCGATACATCGAATGAAAACATCGATGTATCGATTAACATCGTATGATACGATACATCGGCATTTATTCGATGTATCACTGCATCGATGTTTGCGATGCATCGATTAACATATAAAAAACACTAATTAAAAACGGTTTTTTGTTATTGTATTTGATTTCGTGCGTGTTGTGCAGTTTCGTGATGGGAACATTTTTTAGCGTGCGTGTTTCGTACGTGTTGAATATCATGGTATTCGTGTTCGTTCGTGTCGTTTTGGAAAAATTCGACACGCGCCCATCTCTACTTTGCACACATGATTTTCTTAGTCCTTATGAAATTTTAAAATCGACTTTTATTTATTTAATAAATTTTCTTGGTTCCAATTAATCAATACGATGCATCGTAAACATCGATGTTTTCTTTAAATCGATGCATCGAATAACATCGATGTGAATTAATAATGAATCGAATGAGAAAAAACATCGATGTTTTTTTTACGTGAGCGGCTCTAGTACCAACTTGAAACCAAATGGCTTTTTCTAATGTATCCATTTCTTCACTCAAAATATTATGTAGGTAAATTCAAATGAAAAATCATTTAAAACAATAGTATTTTCAGTTAAAAACCGGATTACTAACATTTCATTTTTTAACATAAAACTTCAGTAAAAACAAATGTTTTTTCTTTTATTTTAAACTACAAAAAAAAAACAACATGCATATCATTTAAAACTACTGCTTTTTCATTTTTTTAACTACCAGAAAATAACTCACAAAATCAGTAAAAACGACTGCATTTTTCAATTGTTTTAGCCTACATAAATTAACTGCTCAAAGCAATAAAAACAACTGTTTTTTTCACTTGTTTACTTCCAAACAAATCAAGAGTTTTTAATTAATGAATTTTATAAATAATCTTTATTGTTTATGTATATTATATTGTTTACATAGATGTGCAAAATCTGTAATTCTTATAATTTAAGCAGCATGGAATTATTGCTCGCACTTCACCAATTTTCTCAGAGAATTGAACTTCTCTTCCAAGCTTTCGTTAAAATTTCCAATTTTAAATAACTTCTTTTCTATAAGAAAAATGCATTAAAATAGTAAAAAATATGAGCTATATATAATTTAAAAATTTTAAATTAATACCCCAAGGTGGCCAATATTATAATGTTTTTATAACATGAAAAGTAACACCTTGGCGAATGATGTTGAAAGAAAAAGTTGGTTTTACAGTTTTTATTGAAAACAGCAATGAAATATCATAAAATATCGAAATAACATTTTCTTTTAACATCTGCAAAATCAAAAAATTATACTGTACCTTTTATAACTAGCATTATATGTGAATTAGTGAAGTTATAATCGACTTAAGTAAAGTATAAAAATGTTTTTCATTTATATACTCGTAGGTAGTAGCTTATTCGCTCATTGTTTTGAAGTCCCTTCATAATTCAGTAATTTCACATGAAAACATTATAATACACATGTATGAAAATATATGTATGTATGTATATGATACATATATATCAATTACAAATAGGCAACTTACCAATTTAATTGAATTTTCATATTTGGAAACATCATGGCATGACCTTCTCCGAGAAAAGGGACCTAGTGTATCAAAAAACGGGTTTGGACTTAAGAGTGGATTCTGGTACCTACAAGGTACCTCCCTTTTCTCGGAGAAGGTCACATATATTGCACGCGAAATCATAAACAATTGCAACTCAAAAGGTGCTGAGTAATGACAAACAACTGTTGATACTGTACAAGTGATGCAAGTACATAATATAAAAACAAGCATAACGGTATTTTATATTCTTCAAGAAGACTGTATTGCAAAAGAAATTATTGCGGTCGTTAGAGATTTGTCAATTAACTGGTTAATAAAAAACAAAACCCTTTTGAGCATTTTGAATTGTGACTGTTAATGGTTTAAAGTGCGATATACATATGTAGATATATACATATGCGTATACATGCATACATATCATGTAACACAATGATACATACATACATATTAATTGCATCCACTTACCATTCCAATTAAAATTTTCTTTTTTGTTTGAATTTTTTATTTATTTTGTTTTTCAAATATATTTGAAGTTTTTTTTTTTTTTTTGAAAGTAAATAACCTAAATAAAACTTAAATGAAAAATTTTCAAGACAAGCACATTTTTTAAGTTTTACTGAATATGTGCATACATATGTATGTACATATATTTCTTAATAATTGATTATATTGACTGCACAGAAAATAATTATTATATTGTGGTTTGTTTATTAAACAACATACACAAAAAGTTAAAATAAACGTGGCTTGGTAAAATAACTAAATTTTCCTTAAAATTAAACTACACGGACAACTTCTGAAATAACCTACATTCAGTTAATGTAAAACTTTTATGAGTGTTTAGTACGTTAGAAGTACATTTTCATTGGACAGTTCGTGGAGCCGGTAATTTTTGGTTGCAGCCTAATGGATCTCAACTTCTGCACAAGAGCAGTTGTCCAAAAAAAGCGCTTCAATACGGTCCTCTATATTTAAATCTGTGACACCTAAAAATATTTGTATATGTACACATGTACATATATGGTAAGTCAACTCCCTCTAGTCAACTTAGAACCATATGTCTCTATGTCAATACTCTTTCTCCAGCGACAATTGCACTAGTTAAAATGTCGACAACTTTCTTATGCGTGAGTAGAATACGTTAGAGGCGACAGTTATAGTGTATTTCTGGCGATATTGTCAATGAACGCGTCAATAGTTTGTTTTTCTTTTTTATTATGTAGTGCAATAATATTAATAAAATATATGTAGACGAGGGTCACTAAAATCTACGACTGAATCTTTGGTTCAAATATCTAAATATGGTCGTAAAAGAACTACATTCTCAATAGTGCTAAAGTCTACTGATAGAATTTGAATGACAACCCTATGTTATTTGTCAATAGGCATTTGCATTGGCTGAGGTACACCTAATCAGTAGCACTATTGAAAATGTCACTAGAAAATCACTATAAGTTTACTATTGACAATGAGAGAGGATATATCGATATTGTAGACTAGAGCCCCTAAAATTTACTAGTGAATATTTGGTGCCAATGTCTCCATGTGGTCCCGAAAGAACTACTAAGTCAGTAGTGCTATAGTCTAGTGGTGGATTTTCAATGACAAGCTAATGTTAAATGTCAATAGATGATACCATTGGCTGGGGTACACCTGGTCAGTAGTGCTACTGACAACGTCACTAGTAAATGACCACAATTTCACTATTCGCACTTTCTGCAAGGCTTTTACAAACAACTTTGTAGCTATTACCTATACACATGTATATGTATCAGCGTTGTCAACTTGGTGCGTTTCGCACCATTTTGGGTGCTTTTTAAAATTTTTTGTGTGAAAAATTCCTTAGTTGGTGCGTGATGCGTTTTTTTAATTTTGGTGCGTTTTTTTTTTAATTTTTGGTGGCACCAACGCAAATTTAACACAACAATGGGTTAAAACTGGAAAATTTTTAAGTTTAAAATTTTTAAACGCACTAATAATCCCAAATTAATATTTTACTTCTTAAGTAAAATATTTTTTATTAAAAATATATTTAAATTGATTATTCACAAAAAAAAAAATGGTTTGTAAATACAATTAATTTTTTTGTGATATCAATTAAATAATTAATTGATTATGAACCTACAGCGATTTTTGCAAATACAATTAACGAAATTGTAAGTTAAAGGAAAATCTGAAAAATATTTTCAATTAAATATATCAACAAATAGTTTGTTGAAATTTATTAATTTTTTTAACATTTATTTTTGTTAGATTTCAAACTTATTTCAATTAAAGTTATTGTTATATTAACAACGTGAATTGTAGAATTTTCGTATCATAATTATGATATTAACAATGCTTTTTTATACACAAAACTGCGAAAAACACTAAACGTCTTTGAGCGGAGTTGAACCGGCAACTTCAGGACTAATAAACTGACTCACTTACCTCTCAGCTAAAGAGCAACACTTCATTGAATACGTAAGTGATGAATACACAAAATACAAGATTTCTTATTTCTTCTACATGAGCGCATTCCGTTATGATATAGTTTAACATATAATTTTGTTGAGTAGCTTAATTGACTACAAAAATTTAAATTTGTTATATCAACAATGATTATTGTTAATTTTTAAATTAAATATTAACAATATGTTTTGTTGGTTGCATTTCGATTATATTTTTTTCTGTGTTGAGGGGTTTAGCTGGATCCAGCAATCAATAATCAATTTCAATGTATTTTTAATAAAAAATATTTTACTTAATAAGTAAAATATTAATTTGGGATTATTAGTGCGTTTAAAAATTTTAAACTTAAATTTTAATAATTCCCATAAAAAAACAACTGGAAATTTTTGTTGTGAAGCTTACTTACTTCCTGATAGTGTTAATTACCATATTAATAGTAATGAAGTTTACAGAATATCACAATTTGAAATGAAATCTGTTGTATGATAACAATAATGATGAAAATATTAGCTTTTTTAGAATTAGTTGAACTGCAGTGAATTTTAATCAGAAATAATTTCTTATTCGGGCTGAAGTCTAGTGATGATTTGTTACAGCAACAATGAAATGCATATAGACAAATAAATATACTTATGACAATATGTCGAATAATGAATTTCTTAAATTTTTATGGTTAAGTTTTTTTTAATTATGTACATATATTGTAAAAGGCTGTTTGTTTTTATTGTTATATTTTTAACCCCCGACCAGAAAAAGGGGTATTATAAGTTTGTAATGTGTATCTGTGTGCCTGTACGAGTCCACGCACAGGCCAAACGGCTGGACCGATTTTGATTTAGTTTTATCTGTTTGAAAGGTGCCTTGATCGATAAGGTTGTTAGCTATATTTTAATAAAATCGGTCCAGCCGCTTAGAAGATATCACATGTTTCCTAGAAATATTCGGGGGTTTTTAAAATTTTTAATTTTTGTTATTACAGTCAAATCCCGATAATTCGTACCTCGATAAATCGTAATTCCCGATAATTCGTAATAAACTGTAGGTCCGTTGGAAAAATCTCGTTAATTCCTAAAATTTCCATACATTTGGTCCCCTCGCTAATTCGTATTTTTTTTCAAATAAAATCTTCTTTACCTCTTATAAATCGTAATTTTTTGCTAACTACCACTTATTATTCGTAATAAAACAGCAAAAACATGGAAAGAATGATGTTTTGTTTTCCACAATTTTTTTTTTGTGTGGGTTTTTGCTTTTGCCTATGTGTGTGTTTATTTTCTTAAGATCAGTTTGCTAATGAATAATAAGGAAAAATATCATAGCGCACGCATAAAACTCTGTCGGTGTTACAAAAATAGCAAATTTTGATTTTGTATTTTATTTTTAACAATTGTTTCTTATGTTTTTTATCGTTTTAGTAAATAAATTGAAAAACCCCGTTAATTCGTATTTATTTTATTTTAACCCCGATAAATCGAAAACCCGCTAAATCGAAAACCCCTATAATTCGTAAGAAATGGCCGGTCCCTTGCGATTACGAATTATCGGGATTTGACTGTAATATGGATATATTAAGCTTCTGATAAGAAAAATTTAAAAAATATTTGAATAGAATGATAAATAATGAACTTTTTTGTAGTTTTGAATCCTTTCTATTAATCGTGTATCTCTTTAAAAAGTGTTGTAGAGAATTTATGAAATTAAAAAAAAATATTATCTATGTAGTACAAATGAATTTATAGTAAAAAATTTGCCAAGTCATTTTAGGTTTTATTTTTTAACCCTGAACTGTAAAAGCCCGTTTTAGTGTTAAATTTTTAACACAAAAAAAATTTACTTTTTATGCAAAATTAAAATAATAAACATTTTAAACTAAACTTCCTTTAAGGATGTTAATTTAACTAATTTAGGTGTAGTTTTGATTACCATGCGATTCTACTATTTTACCACTGTTTATTTAACAAAGTTTTAGATATTATTTTAACGAATTTTTATTGAAGACAATAGATTATATTTTACTACATTTTTAAAAATAATCCATTATTTGTTTTGAAGAAATTTTGTTTATTTTAATAAATTTTCTTTAGATTTGAATAAAAAGCCAGTACATTTAACGATTTTTTTCTTTAAGGGTCTACTAAATTTTTTCCTTAGTATTACCTACGACATTTGGTTCAGTGCAGGTGTACCCCAGCCAATTTAATTATCTATTGACATTTAACTTTGAAAATCCACTATTTGAAAATGATGAAAATCCATCTTTTGACAATTAACTTTGAAAATAAGCATTAAAAATCCACCAGTAGACTGTAACATACGAAGTAGTTCTTTTGGGACCACATGGCGACATTGGCACCAAAGACTCAATAGTAAATTTTAGGGGCTCTAGTCTACAATATCGGTATTTCCTTGCTCGATATCAATAGTAAAATTGTAGTGATTTACTAGCGACATTGTCAATAGTACTAGTACTACTGTACCCCACCCAATGTAACTATCTATTGACGAGGTAGTCCTTGTACGACCGTATGGAACCAAAGGTTCACTACTACATTTTAGTGACCCTGGTCTACAATTTTATAAGGGTTGGGGTAAAAGCTTAAACACATACATACATACATATATATTTTTGTTATATTATTTTTTATTAAAAATTAAATAAATAATTTTTAAATTATTTAGATATGTGCGGGTGTTGCTAATTTGCCGAGTGTAGTCGCTGTACCCTCTCAATCCATAAAGTTTAAGACGCGTGATTTACAAAAATTAATTGCCGAACTCAACCCGAAGAAATCCCCGGGTATTGATGGAATTAGTAACCAGATGCTGATGAAGTTGCCTCGTATTACAATTAGAATCCTGTTATTAATTTTTAATGCCATTTTACGACTGGAATATTATCCACACAGCTGGAAGCTTGCCAAGGTTAAAATGATTCCAAAGCCGGGCAAAGATCTTACCAAGGCTGAGTCATATAGGCCAATAAGTCTACTATCAATAATGTCAAGGCTTTTCGAAAAACTGCTTAAGACAAAATTTTAACCAATTCTAAACTGGGTGTATACCGGACCATCAATTTGGTTTTAGAAGTCAGCATAGCACCATTGAACAAACTCATAGATTTGTTCAGTTTATAAGAAGAACTTTTGAAGAAAAAAAATTTTGTTTTGCGCTGTTTATTGACGTTTCTCAGGCATTCGATAAAGTGTGGCATGAAGGCCTAATTTTAAAATTGAAGACAACCTACCAATAAACATTTTAAACCTTTTAGAAACTTACATTACTTCCCGTAAGTTCACTGTTGTGGAAGGAGACTTTACGAGTATGCCTGAAACTATCTCATCCGGTGTGCCACACGGGAGTATACTGGGGCCAGTTTTACATTTGATTTATACTTTTGATATGCCTGTGAGCAGTAGTATCCGTTCTTCCACATTTGCCGACGATACAGTCTGCCTTAGTATGCACGAAAACCCTGATGAGGCATCCCGCAAACTCCAGGAACGCATTACTCAGATCGAACTTTGGTTAAACTTATGGAGAATAAAGGTAAATGACAGAAGTGTGCTCAGGTAGCATTTACTCTACGAAAAAATACTTGTCCCGCCATTATAATAAATAATCAAATTGTTCCTCCACATTCACATGTAAAATACCTTGGTATACACCTTGATCGACGGCTTACATCACATTGACACTAAGCTACTACACAGAAAAAAATAAAAACAAGATTCAATTAAAAAAAAACAGAGATTCAGTTAAGAAATTAATTAGTTTTCAACCAATCACGGAAATTGTAGCATTAACTCATCCATTTTAATTGAAATTTTTTTGATGTTTTCAATTAAAAAATATTACATTAAAATATAATTGAAATATTTTTAAAGATTGAATAAAAAAATTGAAAGATTCCTAAAGATTCAGTTATAAAACTAATTAAAAATTTTAGAAGAATCAATTAAAATACTAATTCAATAAAATAAAAGAAACAAAAACTAATATATGTATTAGTGTCCTAAACAAGAGTATTTATAAGACTTTTCAAGACATGAGATATTTTTTCCAATGCTTTACTACAGCGAAATATTCTAAAAGAATCGTTAAACAACACTGTTGGCAAGACAAACCACCGAAAAAAATTACTTGCCAACAGTGTTGCTTTGCGATTCTTTTAGAATATTTTGCTGTAGTAAAGCATTTGAAAAAATCTCTCATGTCTTGAAAGGTCTTATAAATAGTCTTGTGCAGGATACTAATATGTATGTATATGTGTGTACATATGTATAAATTATGTATTTTTAAATTTTATTCATTAAAAAAAATAGAACTTTATTAATCCGGTTTCAAAATACAACTGAACTTATGAAATTAATTTTGTTCTTACAATAACTTAAACTAAATATTAATTTGCATGGTAATCAAAATGACACGCGCTGTTGTTATTTTGCAATATTGGTTACTAAGAATTTATTTACCTGTCTGCAATTTGTGTCAGCGATTTAATTATTGTGAAATAATTTGTAATAGGGGCATTCAACGTTTTCTGCGTTAACACCTCCCTTTTTAATTTCGAGCGTCCCGTTCGATCAAAAATATGGAATATTAGAGATTCTTGTTATGCTAGGTTTTTCAGGCTTTTTGGTGTCCGACAATTCTGGCATGGATGTATGTACCGATGGGATTGCTTCTAGCGTTGTTGGAATAAGGATTGTTTTACTTCTTCTTTTTAGTATCTTTGGTTTGACCAACAGAATAACCATGGATATTATCGTCATTAGAGAGAGACTGAGATTAACTGCAAATCCTTTTTTGTTTTTGTCATCCAGAAGATCTATTGCTTCGGTGTTATTTGCTCGTAATTCTTTCACCATTTCCAATGATAAAGTTTCTTCTATATTTTGGTGCAAATACTTAGTTTGTAAAATAGCTGGTAACGGTTGTAATCGTATTGTTTCAAAAAAATCATAGGTTTTGTTGGCTATCGTCACAGATGTATTGCAGAACTGTATCACATAGGTTCCCGTAAGATTCTGTGGTTCATTATCGACAAGAATTGTTCCATTGAATTGGTTGAGAAGAATCGTTCCTGGTGCAATTTCTTCAAGAGTGGGGATGCTTCGATTGTCTATTAAGGTGCATTTTGCTACTTTACTTTTAATTAAGTTCGCTAGACACATATCGCTTTCAATATCATCCAAATTATTTATATTGCATATTGTAATATTATTATAATCCTTGCATTCATTTTTCATACCATACATTACATTATCGCATATGAGAATATTTCGATATTTTATTTTGTTTACATATTTTCCGAACTTAATTGGTCTTACTAACATTTTATTACATGAATTTAGATGTGTGATAGGTATGCTTAATATATAAATAATAGAATCATGATTAGACGCTATTTTTATTTCAGAAAATTCAAATGCTTGTTCCAGGTTTATAAAAGGTATGGAATCTGTATTTATTATTTGCTTTACGATATCAATTTCTCCAGCTGTTAATAAGAAGGAATTAACTACACCTGCTTTTGCCCAATGCATGGCATGTTGAATGTTAGTCAATTCTTCCTTAACACTGTCTAGTTTATATTTTAGTACTGTTATTAGTTATTCTTTTAAATTTTCACTTTTATTATAATTATTCTTATGATTAAATGTTTCAATTATACTATTTGTTATGTGGGTTAGTTCATTAATTTTTTCCAATGTTACTTTATTAATAACAACTTGTTTGTTGTTATTTCTTAGTACTTTATTTGTCTTTTTAGTTAGTATTTCGAAATCTTCATGATCAGGACTTCCTGCAATCCACTTCCAAGCAGAACCTATAAAATCTAGGGATCTTTTTGACCTTGGTTTTAGTCTGTCCAGATATGATTGAAGTTCTGTAACTTCATAATTTAAAAAGGGTTGCAGAGGGTGAGAAGAGCTAATGTCATGGTTTAATGTTTCTTGCAGTTTATTTATTAAGTTCTGATATACGTTTGTGTCGATGACGTGGATTAATTTAAATGTACCAGTCTGTAATTTTGCTAGTCCTGAGTTCCATGTTACTATTTGTGAGTTGGAATAGTCCAAAATCTTTACCTCGGCCGAAACCAGTGTTAGAAATGACCTGAAAATTAAAGCTTTTTTAGTTCTTGATATTATTTTTGTGTACTATTTTTCCTGATTCTGTTAAGACTGTTGTGTTTCTATTTTCTTTAACTGTTTCCTTTCGGTATGTTCTGCTAAGTTTCGTTCCTAATCTTTTATTTTCTTTTACATAAATGGTTTCTCCAGGTTCATAAGTCTTGGGTACTATTTTTGTTTTGTTATGGTAATTCATGTCTTCTAACTGTTTCTCTTGAAGTCTCTTGATAGTATCTAGTTTAACCTTTTCTATTTCTTGCGGATTGGTACTTACTCTACCCAAAAAAAATAGTTCTATTGGCTTTTTTTTTATGGTTGAATGTACGGAATTATTGTATTCATAGACTGCTCTATGCAATAGTTCTGAAAATGTTTTGTGTAAGTTTTCGGTTTTTAAACAACGCATTAATTCTGCGATTGTGGAATGGAACCTTTCTATTTGTCCATTTAAACTACTACTATATGGTGGAATCTTAAATACCTTTATATTATATTCATTTTCTAGCATAAAAACAATAGTTGTAGAATTGAAGGATTTTTCGTTATCCACAACGATTGTTTCTGGTATACCAAAGGAAAGTACGAGTTCTCTTAGAGGTTCCTTAACATCCTCAATGGCTCTGGACTTCAATATTCTTGTTTGCGCAAATTTGGAAAATTTATCTATAGCAGTTAATATTGCTTTTTTTTCTGTGATGAAAATATCTATGTGTATGATCTGGCCAGGATATGTTGGTATTGGTGTCTCTTGGAGGGCGATTTTATTAGGGTGCCTATCGTATTTATTTTCTTTACACACTTTACATAAATTAGTGATCTTTTTTATCTTAGAATGCATTTGGGGAAAATAAAATTTGGTTATAAGTTGTGTTCTATTTTCTCTGCTATTTCTGTGTGCCCTATTGTGTTCTTTTATTATTTCACTTTCCTCTTCTTCTTCATTCTTTAAATCTGTTACCATGGTTCGAGTATATTTTGCTCTATATTGTGTAAAATTATCTCTATAAATCTCCAGCAAATTTCCTAAGATGTCATCAGAAGTTTTTATACAATTTGTCACAGAGGGATTTAGGTATTTTTTTAAGAGTTGAATTAGAAAATCTTCTGTAATATTGGGTTCATTTATGGTATGCCTATGAAAAGTGGGGAATACGATTTCAAAACTGTAAGCTGATTGTATTTCCTCATTGGAAATTATTATTTGATTTTTAAAAGCATTGAGCGGTGCGTCTGTAAATTGTATAAGATTATGAGATGAGCTTTCGTCGCTATGTTGAGTGGCAGTTAATGTATTTATTTGAGAGTTTTCCTGCGAAGGTCTTGACAAAGCGTCGGCGACAACATTAGTACTACCTGGTTTATAATGCAACTCATAGTTATAATCTTCAAGAAATGCTTTCCATCTTTTCAATTTGAAATTAGAATTTTTACAATTTAAGGCATATGTGAGTGGAAGGTGATCAGTATAAATTTTTAATTTTGGAGACCCATATAAATAGTTTCGGAGCGACTTTAATGACCATACGATTGCGAGCATTTCTTTTTCGTTAGTAGCGTATTGCTCCTCTGCTCTGCTAAGTGTTCTAGACAGAAATACAATTGGCCTATTGTCTTGTGATAGAACGGCTCCGAGAGCATAATTTGAAGCATCTGTCGTTAGACAAAACTCTTTATTGAAATTTGGGTATGCCAACATTACATCCTCGGAAGTTAGTGCTGTTTTCAGTTTACTAAAGGCATCTATAGCGTCTTGTCCCAGTTCTATTGGTATCTTTTTGGAGGTGTGCTTAGACGAACGTCCTGCCTCCCCTCTCAAAAGCATTATCAGGGGCTTAGTAATTTTAGCGTAGTCCCTGATAAAGCGCCTATAGTAATTTGAAATTCCCAGAAATGACCTCAACTCCTTAAGTGTTTTGGGTCTTGGGAAGTTTAAAATTGCTTCCACTTTCTTTGGGTTAGTTTTTATTCCTTTGTTTGAAATTATAAAGCCTAAAAATTCTACTTCTTCCTTCAAAAATTCACATTTGTCCAATTGTACTTTCATGTTTGCACGCTCTAAGGTTTTAAATATAGTATCTAAATTTTCATAGTGTTTCTTTTCGTTTTCTGCAAATATAATTATATCATCCATATAAACAAAGCATATCTTCCCAATATACTCCCTCAAAATATCATCTAAAGTACGTTGGAATATGGATGGTGCGTTTTTCAATCCAAATGGGAGTCGTGTAAACTCGTATTTGCCGTTATTCACTGAAAACGCTGTTTTTTGCCTATCTATTTCTAAGAGTGGTATTTGGTGGAAACCACTTTTAAGGTCCAAGACTGAGAAGAACTTATTTTGACCAAGTTGCGGAAGTACGTCGTTTATTTCCGGAATTGGGTATCGGTCTGGTGTTGTTTGTTCATTCAGTTTTCTGTAGTCAATTACCATCCTAAATTTCTTTTGTCCCGATGCGTCAGCTTTCTTTGGAACTATCCAAATCGGCGAGTTGTAGGGCGATCTGGAAGGCCGAATAATCCCCTGTTGCAAGAGCTCTTGTATTTGTTTTTCTACCTCTTTTTTTAAATGCATAGGGTAGGGATAATAACGAGAATATACTGGTTCGTCTGTTTTTGTATGAATTTCGGCCACTACAGCCGAAGTATATGTTAAGCTTTCATTTGGTTCACTGAAAAGTAATCTGTTTCTTAAAATTATTTCTTGTAAATTGTCTTTCTGTTCTTTGGTCAAGTGTTCCGTTCTAATGTCGATATTGTTCACTGAATGAGATGTTTTTTGTTTTATTCTAACTTTTAATCTTCCATTTATTATAATATAATTTCCGGCTGAATAAATTATTGCCGAAAGTTCTTTAAGGATATCATTTCCTAAAATGCCATGAAAAGACTTAAGTGTTGGTAATAAGAAGAACTTTAATTTTTTAGTATGATCATCGAATAAATTTATAAAAGTATGTTCAGTAATTTTAATATGTCCTCCTACCGAGTTGGCTAAGAAGGATTCTTGATTTGGTATAGGATTCGGTACTAGGCTTGGCTGAACATAGTTCTTGTTCGATCCAGTGTCAATCAAGAAATTTAGAATCTGTCCGGTTTTCGTCCTGCATTCAATATAGGGCAAGGACGAATTAGTTAGTCTAAAAAATGGATGTCAACAAAGTCGTTAACTTCTAATTGATTTGAAGATTCTGGTTCATTTTCTAAATATTCATTTAACGTTGGTAGTCCTTCCTGATTTTCATAACTAAGTAATTGCTGTTCGTAATATTGTTCGTCTAAGTCCTCATTTTGCTGAGTTTCTATATGGAAATTTCTTTGGATTTTTGGAGGAAGTCTTCTTTGTTCAGATTGTTGTACGTTTGGTCTTTTTCCGAAAAATTTATCGTTTTGAGCAGGCCTATTCATATAATTAATGGCCCTGGTTCTAACTGACGGGTCTATGTCCATTGGTTCGGGTCTTGGTTGAGGTTTAGGTTCAGTTGGTCTTGGTGGAGGAAAATTTTGATTTATGTAACCCTGGGGGCGCATTTGATTGAAATTGTTCCTATGGTAGATCGGAGCAGGTACATGATAGGATCTTTGGTGAGAGGAAGGTTGTGGCATATGTGCCAACTGCGAAAAAAATTATTGTTGGTAGTTATAACGGTTGCTCTGCTTATTATTGGTAGGCTTGGGATGGTTATGCGAGTTCGCAAATTGCGTTCTCACAAACTGATTTTCCATCTTTAAGCACAGATGAAGTGCTTGTGGCAAGTCCCTTGGTTCCTTCATTCCCAAATGTAAGGACATATTTCCTCTAAGGCCTCTAATAAAGGTGTCTAAGGCTTTATCTCGATACGTTTGTGTAAGTAGATCGAGGGCCTCTCTTCCTATATCCATGCAGGATAATTTATTCATGATTAAAGAAAGGTGAGAGTATACCTGTTGGTAGAACTCTTGAATTTTATTGTTACCCTGCACAAGAGTACTCATTTGGTACTCCAATGTAGTAAGGTCCCTTTTGTCTGCATAATGTAATGCAAGACATTTTGTAATACTTTCCCAGTTTAGGGGCGTATTATAAGATTCCAGCGCAGCATCTGTGCTACCCACAATTTTGTTTCTGATAGTGGTTAAAATTGCATAATATTTTGGAGTTCCTTTCATGTTTTCGTAAATTATAAGTATTCTATCTACGCTCTTTTTCCAAGAGCTAAACTCTGAAGGGTTTCCTGAAAATTCCCTTAAGCTCCGGACAACGTCAGGGACTTTGTCCAGGTCAGTTAAATTGTTCCTGAATCTTTCTTCTATCACTTGGTCTTCACCACCTATGTTCATATTTGGATCTAAAAATCGTCTGATTGCAAGTTCACACTGATGTGCGCAGATTCTAGCTATCCTGTCGTCTTCATTTTCTCTATTTCCCTCAACTACGGGTGCCGCATTTGGAAGGTTTGCGTTGTTAAGGACTGCAGGCCTGATCAAATTGTTTGGGTTTGACATGATCTTTTTTTTTTTTTTAAAGTAAGTCTTTATTCTTATTGGAGCTTTTTGTAAAAAAAATTTTTCTTTAACTAAGAGGAGGGTTTCTTTTTTTTTATTTTGTTATTTCTGTTGGAGGGTCCCGTAGGAATCGCAACAGTTTTATTTATTATAGTTATATATTTCTTCCCTTTTTTACTATTGGTTCTCCGGGAATCACAATAGTAGTTCTAATCAATAATGCTCACTCTTTAATTAAGTAAAATAATTTTTGGTAAAATTTTCCGATTAATTTATCTATAATATTTTGAACAAATGCTTTATAAGCTTTCAAAACTTCACTATTAAATTTTTTTTTTTTTTAAATGTTTGATTAATTCGTTTAGAATTTCTATATTAATATTTATTGGTTTAATATCCTAAAATAATTCACTATTTTTTTGAAAATTAAGTTTTGATTAATTTGAAAATAATTTGTTTAAAATTTCTCAATATTAATAAATTTTTGTTGCTTTAAGAGCTTTAAGTAATTCACTTTTTTTTTTTTTTTTGATTAATTTGATAATGATTTGTTTAAAATTTCTCAATTTCCTTAAGAGCTTTAAGTAATTCACTATATAAAATCTTATATATATATATTTTTTAACTTTCCACTTTTTAAATTAAAATAGCTTACATGACTAATCTTACAATCATCCTTATGAAGCTGGTAGAGGGTATTTTATCCTTTTCTTCAATATACTGGGGTTACCGCACTACTCCAAGTTCCTCACTCCAAACGTCCTTATTTGGCAGATGGTTGTATTTATTACAGCCTGTGGGGTGTTGATTTTTGGAAAAACTTCTTCTAGCTTGCAGCCTATGGGGTGTCTTTGAGATGAAGCTTCCTTCAGTTAACAACCTGTGGGATGTTTTTGTTTGTTGTTGGAGTCTCCTTCTTATTACAGCCTATGGGGTGTTTATTTAGATGGAGATCCTTTCACGTTGGGCGCCAATTATGTATTTTTAAATTTTATTCATTAAAAAAAATAGAACTTTATTAATCCGGTTTCAAAATACAACTGAACTTATGAAATTAATTTTGTTCTTACAATAACTTAAACTAAATATTAATTTGCATGGTAATCAAAATGACACGCGCTGTTGTTATTTTGCAATATTGGTTACTAAGAATTTATTTACCTGTCTGCAATTTGTGTCAGCGATTTAATTATTGTGAAATAATTTGTAATAGGGGCATTCAACGTTTTCTGCGTTAACATATATAAAAAAGTTCCTAAAATGGAAACATTTGTTGGATGCATGGTATTGCTTTTGAAGTTTATGTTTGAATTGTGTGTGTGTTTTGTAATTACCCTGCAGAAAGTGCGAATAGTGAAATTGTAGTGATTTACTAGTGACATTGCCAAAAGTACTACAGACCAGCTGTACCCCAGTCAATGTAATCGCCCGATGACATATAACATAGGGTTGCCATTGATAATCTACTAGTAGACATTAGCACTAGAAGGTAGTTCTTTTACGACCATATGGAGATATTTGAACTAGTGCATTTGTAGTTGGATAAAGAGTATTGACATAGAAACATATTGTGCTAGGCTGACGATAGGGTATATTTTAAAGAAAGGCATCGATATTTTGCATATACATACATACATATGTATGTATACTTACTGAGGACCATTTGCATCAGACCCCATCCCCCAGGGGAGTCTATTTATAGACTACGGGTGTGGCAATCCAGGGGCCCCAGCTAGGGTAATGTAGCTTTTTCCGCTGACGGACCTTTGGCTCATTAGCCGTAAAACTTATGTGTTACTACCCAATCTCTGAACATAAATAGAGCAAAGGATGTGCACATATTTATAATTAAATGGAAAACAAATATTTTACGCCCGTTGTTGTCAGCTAGGTGCAGCGTCACCTAGAACTGCCCCTGAGTTCAAAAGACGATAGAGGTGAAGCCCTTGTGGTGGAACTTCGATGTCTAACCAGAGGCTACTTCTGGTACCACGGGTGCCGGTTGCCCGACAGCTGGGCTGCTTAGAGATAAATGCATTGCGGTTGTCAAAAATTTCTGGTCCAAAATGGCTTTTGTCCTGGATACGACCCCAGGGCTCTTTCACTTTTTATTGTCTTTCCTTAGTAGACACAGAAATTTAGGTGGTGAGCTTGCATTCTTCTCGCGTAAGTGGTCCTCGCTGCTCTGAAGTTATGAGTGCATGTAGCGCTCGTCAGTTTCCTTTGCTAAAATGCCGAGTTCGTCCTTCCCCAACGGGGTATACCCCACGGGGTTAAAGGGACGATTTTGGTAGTTGTGGAGTAGGCACTGGTTATTTGGCGGCACAGGCATACGTTCATTATGGATGAGTGGTTAGCTGTGCCGGCAATGGTTGAGGAATTTTCTTGGGGACCTCGCTAAGGTGTATACACAACACCTTAGCGTGGAAGACGGAGAATTATCGTGGTGGTTGTGGTTGCTACCAAAATCGCTGGGAGAATAGTCTTGGCTTCCCAGTGTTAAATCAATGCTAGTGGTTAGTCTGACGCGGTCAGCCAGACACTATTTTAGGTGTTGTTGCCATTCAGCAGAGCTGCTATGGGCACGGACATGGCAGCATAGTTTAGATAGCTCAAAGTACCTCATCAAAGTACTTGAATATAGAACAGGGATAACTATATTAAAATATTGCAACATATGTGCCTTATGGAGTGGGCCATAGGTTCATTCTAAAAGGGTGCATGGGGGCGTTGGTCTGGCGTCTAACCCACACCCGGTGCTTTGGCACACTTGAGATAAGGCCGTAACGGCAGGTACTCACGTAAAGCAATTGCACATCTGCATCAAACCCCGAATACCGCCGATGTAATAACTTTACCATGCATGTTTCGTCTATAGGTTTTTCTTGTTGAAATGTAGGAGAACAAACAAAATGAATTTCTGTTTATATTTTGACATTTTATTTTTATTCAACACATGTCAAAATTACTACGAATCAAAGAAAGAATAAGTTGAGTAGTTTTTTTCTACCATGTAAAATATCAAAACCATTAGAAGATTAATTGAGTATTTTAATTGAAAATATTTTTTCAAAACAATGTGACATACTATAAAAAAGAGCTCGATTTTCACACATAGAAGCAAAATTTATATTATTTACATACAATTAATATGTAACAATTATTTACCATTTCCTAGTGTTCTGACTAAAGCTCTGTTGATAACACTTTTTTGATAGCACTATAAATTCAATTAATAGAAACGTCTACTCAATTAAAATTTTAATCAAAAACAATTTTTTTCCTAGCAATCACTTAACTCAAACAAAATTCAACAATAATTTTTTCTGTGTAAAATAATATCAATTCAGTTAAAAGATATCAATTCACTTTAAAAAAGTATCAAATTCGAAAGCTACCCTTCAGAAAGTGCGAATAGTGAAATTGTAATGATTTACTAGTGACATTGTCAGTGGTACTACTGACCAGGTGTACCCCAGCCCCAGTGGTATCATCTATTAACATTAGCTCGTCATTGAAAATCCACCACTATTGACTAAGTAGTTCTTTTGGTGCAATATGGAGACATTGACACCAAAGATTCACTAGTAAATTTTTGGGACTCTAGTCTACAATATCGATATTTCCTCGCTCGTTGTCAATAGTAAAAATATAGTAATTTTCTGGTTACATTGTCAATAGCGCTAGTGACTAGGTGCACCCCAGCCAATGTAATCGCCTGTTGACATATAATATACGGTTGTTATTGAAAATCTACCAGTAGACCTTAGCACTATTGTGAAGGTAGTTCTTCTACGACCATATGAAGATATTCGAATCAAAGATTCACTAGTAGATATTAGTAACCCTCGTCTACATATATATTTTTTTATATTATTGCACAGTATAATAAAAAAGAAAAACAATCCATTGACGCGTTCATTGACAACATGACCAGAAATACACTAGAACTGTTGTCTCTAAGGTATGTTTATTTACTCGCACATAAAAGGAAAGCTGTCGACATTTTAACTAGTGCAATTGTCGCTACTTTTTGTATTGACATTTTTTTTATTTTATTATGCCAACTTTAGTTTGTATGTGGCACAATAGCTAAAACTATACAACAACTAAGGCCGAGTTTACATCTGGTACACATGTGCTCTGAGACTTAGAGGCCTTTATTTACCAAAATCGGAACGCGACGTTCAAAATTTAATTCTACAACAATTCATAAAAAGTAACAACAGATATGCGCAAGGAAGTAAAAGAAAACTTACAAAATAATAACAAATTCCCTTTAGTAAAAAGGTACGATTCAATTAATGCTTAGTCTGTACTAAAGTCCTATTTCCAAAGAAATATTTTTTAATATTTTTTAATAACATAATTTGTTTTTTTTTGCGTTATATCAATGCATTTGGGTTTGCATTTTTATATATTATAGTTATTTATTCATTACTATTATATAAAGAACTGAAATGGTATTAATTTTTTGACTAATCGTCGGGTGGTTATTGGTTTGCGGCAGTAATAATGTATTTTAAATATACTGTTCGGCAAACCAGTAACCACTCGACGTAATGTGTTTATAAAACGTTATTATTTAATCGATCTCATGAATTATAATTTTTTTTTTAAATTAAATTTAAAAATATTTTGTATTGTTTTGCATTGAGCGGGAAACCGAAAAGTCTTTCCCGCTTTCCCGGGAAAAGAAAAAGTCCGGGAAAAGAAAAACTCTAATACCCAGCAAAAAATTAGACATTAACATCTGAACTACTTCCATATAATGACTTACTTTTTCGATTGCCAAATTGAAGTACTCGCTTACAATAGGAAGCAGAAGTTGAAGATATTCTTTGGGTTTTAAAAGATGACGTGAAAATATTGCCAAAATATGTGGTTATTTTAAATAAATTATATAGTTTTCTAAATTGTCTACTTATGTATTTTAAACTAAAAAGTAGTAAGTAGTTCCAAATAAGTTTTTTTTTATTATTTTAATAAAAGTTCATCAATCAAATTTTTTTCTGAATACATATAATTATTTTTAATTCACAACTTATTGTAATTGTAAATAGTAGGTCGCCAAGCTGTACAATACCATGTAGTAAATATAATAATTAGTTGACAAAAAACACTAGCTTATAAATTAATTATTTTGCAAGTGACTACAAATTGGTTTAAATCTCATGCAGATATCAACCAAACATATTGAATAAAAGCACACGTAAGAAATAAATAAAAGCAAAATAAGTAAATGAAAAGGAAATAAAAAAAGCATGTCATGAAATCAAATGTCAAATGTTAAAAAAAAACTAATATTTTTCAATACTTAACATGTATAATATTTTCTATGAGCTGTTCGTATGTATGGATGTACATATGTATGTACCCTGCAGGAGAACGAACTAGTGTCCAACTAGTATTTTAGTAGTACAGAAATCACCACCACTAGTTCCCAACTGTAAACCTTCCTATACTATCTTAATGCTCAAATTAGCATTGAGTGTGTTTAGAAAACTACTAGTACCATTGGTGCTAGTTTAGGACTAGTTTGTTACCAGTTCTTTTATTAAGAAAAATTCTATAAAATTTGTGGTTTTATTCCTTTGTTACCCATTGAAAACGCTAGTTAAAATTTGCAATGATTTATCAAAATTCAGAAAAACAAAAGGGTAATTATACGCAATACGCAATTTGGCTTGAAATCAAGTGTAAAACAAGTGTTATTCAAGCCACACAATGAATTGTCAAGGGTTGAATTATGCTTGATTTACACTTTAATTCAACAGCATTCTCCAGTGAAAAGGGAACTTGAATTCAATTCGAACAATTCAGTTTTAGTACAGTTTAATTCAAGCCTTGAATTATACTGTAATTCAACCTTGTATTACAGTTGAATTCAAGTGTAATTCAAGCTGCAAAAACAAGGCTTTTAAAATGGAAAGCAAAATGCAATTCCTTTGTTTTCTAATACATAATAGTTTTCTGCATATCTACCTTCACTATCCTTTTCACGATGTTAATCACTTTTTGTTGTTTAAAATTCACTTTTTTATTTATCTTTAATATTTTTTACAATTTCAATTTTATTAAAATATATACATATTATTTATTTGACAACGTTTGAACATGTATGTTGTTTGATTTTTTATATCAAAATATTTTCAAACTTGAATATTACTTGAAAAAATGTTTGAATTCAACTTTGTTTCCAGTTAAATTTCAAGTGCTTGAATTTCAATTTTTTGAGTGCTTATTGGGTAATTATTTAATTATAATTATTTTTAAATCAAGCTAAAATTTTAGTAATTGATACCAAATTTAAAACAGTGCAAGAGGTCTGTTAGACAGTTAAAATTTATTTTGCAATATGGTGCCTTGGAACTACTTCATATACTAGTACTCATCAGCACTAGTAATTTTACACAACAACTTTAACCCATTTTGCACTAGTTCTTGCTATTCTAGTATTTATACTAGTAGCTTTTAGACAATTATCGCCTATTCTCCTGCAGGGTACGTATATTTTATTTTTAGTGAATATAATAAAAATAAATATTTATATATGTATATGTACATTGTACATATATTTACATAGATATATATGAATATATACATACATATATCTGTATAGTATATAATATATGTATATCATATAAATATACATATGTATGTATATCTTTTTTTTTGCTATAATATTAATTAACTACAAATTGCTTTGAAAATAAGTAGATAGTAGTCAATTAAAAAGTCATGCAGAGATGGCCAATTGACTACCGCCTATGACATGCCTATGTTAAAATAGTGAGACGGCTACAAGGAAAAAAGTCACTGAATCAACCAGATGTGGTTATTAAAAAACCAGTTTGAAGTTACTTACAAATGGGTTTGAGTTCCTATACGGCAGCTGTAAAAATGTTGTTGGTAACTTCCATAGAAACGTTTCACAGTGGCGTGAAAGAAAAAAAAGTGGTAAAAAGTCCGCAACATATGAAATAGTGAACCGATTTCGATAAAACTAACTGTTTTGGAAAGCATATTTCAATATTTGTTGTAAGACAGGGTAGCTCTAAAGATCCTCAAAGTGGGAAACTGCGGTTGTCGAAATTCTTTCGGAGTTTGTAACTTCTGCAAATATCGACCGATCTTAATAATTTTTTCAGGGGGACAATCGAAACAAGAGTAAAGCATGCTTAGGGCACCATTTTACCTCTGACAGTTTCCGAGTTATTTGACTCAAATTTTTTTTTTTTAATATTTGGCCCTGACTTACGATGCTAGTGCGTCGTTTGCCGTAAAAAGTTTACTATACTTTGGCGTTGGAATGCTTTCCACCATAATCAATTTCAATGTATTTTTAAAATAAAAAATATTTTACTAAATAAGTAAAATAATAATTTGGAATTATTAGTGCGTTAATAAATGTTAAACTAAAATTGGCAGCTTTTTTTGGTTGGATTTTCGTTAAAATCAATTTGAATGAATCAAGGCTTCTTGTTTAATCATTTTGCTTCTGCATCGAGCGTTATCGTAATCCTTACTTGGCCGATCAAACTTCTTTCTATATACATATAACAAATCCTTATTTCTATTCTGATATTTAGAAATTTATTTATTGCATTCACTTATCTTTTTTCATTTAATTTAAAAAATTTCAATCGATGTTTTCAGATAAACCATACGTAGTATTTATTATGTACAACATTTGGTCAACCTTGTCCGACCGAGTAGTCCCATCATTGAGGCTATCCCATGTTAATTTACAGAGCGATTTATTTTTAATTGTTATCTCCATGATATCTATAACTGAAATAATAAAATTGAACCCATCGCAACTTAAGTGTAGAGGTATGTATTTTACAAACAACGGATACCAAAGCGATACAAATATAAGGTAAAAACATACCTACAATAGGGGGGTGCGCGCAGGCGCCTTTGCCCTTGTGGGTATATATACTGTCTGTGTATACTAATTTTTATATGTTTGAGCCAAATAAAAGTAATTAGTTACAACAGGACATACAAAATATGGGTTTGTTTGAATATCAGGAAAAACACGCAAATGTTCACCTGAGGTGTTATATTTGTGTATACATTTTAAGACTGATGTAATGGCAACGGTATACATATTATATATTGTTGAATAGACAATTATGTCTTCTATTGTGATGACATAAAAAAAGTTTAGAAACAGTTGAATTACAGAAAATTAGATCAATAATCTAGGCAAAAATAAAAAAATGTAGGAAATTTAATTTTGTAATCAAAATTGGATTTTGAATATTTCGAAAAGTATTAAAGGTATGAGAATATTTTTTTTGCAAAGCTAAATGTATGCTATTGAACTAAATTAAAATTTTTACCGATTTATAACTTTATAAAACTTTTTTTTTATTGGGAAAAATTGTGTTAGAAAAATTTTAGCATTTTTAGAAAATATCCTACGCTGCCTACATTTATGTGTAGGATGTCAAGAGTTTCTTACAAGTTACTAACAACAAGTTTATTTATAATAAAAAGTCAAAAAATTTACAAAAACGATCGTAGAATTTTTTGCCACATCCAAAAATTAAATTTTTTGCAAAAAAAAATGTTAATATTCGAAAAATGCTGGATGTAGGGTGCACTATCAAAAATCTCTAAAATCTAATTCAAAGTTTTTCTTGATGCTCCTCTCTCATAAACAATCAAAATTTTTAACAAATTCTGAATGATTTTTTAACATATTCGAAAAAAATTAAAAATACTTTTTTCACAAAATGTAAAAAATTTTCTCATAATTTTCAAAAATCCAAATTGCAAAATTATTCCTTGCTACAATTTTTGAGATATCAAAAAAATTCTTTTTTCATATAAATTGTAATACAGTTTTCTTTCAAAAACAACAAAAATAACTGATTTTTGCTAAGTAATACGTAAAGAAGTTATGTACCAACGATTAAAAAAAATCAGGGCCAAAAATTAAATAAAAAATTTCAAGTCAAATAACTTGGAAACTGTCAATGATAAAATGGTGCTCTTAGCATGTTCTGTTTTTGTTTTTTAATTTCGATTGTCCCGCTGAAAATATTATTAAGATCGGTCGATATTTACAGAAGTTACAAGCTCCGAAAGAATTTCGACAACCGCAGTTTCCCACTTTGAGGCTCTTTGGAGCTACTATTTCTTACCACAGGGTGCTTCCAAATATACTTTCTGATAAGTTCAGCACTTCTTTTTTTTTCAAAACAGTTAGTATCATCGAAATCGGTTCACTATTTCACTTTTCACATTTTAGCACTTTTTTTATTTTACGCCATTGTGCGTTTGCTACAACACATACAACATTTTTCCTTATGTTTATTGAATGTCGTAGAATGGCATCAGGAATGCATAAGCTTATTAAAGTGCTAATACTTTTAAATTACATTTACCTTAATTTTTCTTTATTAAGTTAATAAAAATAAAAAAAAATTCACAAAATGACGGATATTGACAAAAAGCTACAACAGCAGGATGAGAAAGTTTAGTAATTTTTTAAACTCTTCAAAACTGTTACGACGCTAAAAAAACCACGCAAAAAGCCGGATTTATTGTAAACTTTCCAAAAGACATGTAAAAAGTCGCTTTTATCGCGAACTTTGCAAAAAAAATTGCGAGAAGCTGCATAATATTAAATAATATAATATTGATTTAAAATCGCCAAAAAGTTCAATAAAAATTGCAAAATTATGCAAATTTGCAAAAAATGACTACCAAAAATGCTTAATTCCAAACTCGATTACCTTTTGATGACAAATTCGATTGTTTTTTAAAAATCGGCAAAACTTTTAGGAGCGTGAAAGCATGCAAAAAGTCGCTTTTATTGCGAAGTTTGCAAGAATGTGCGAAAAGTTGCAAAATCGGAAATAAGCTGGAACAAGAGTGATTGTCTTCTTCAGAATCTCCTGATTTTTTTTATGAAATTGTAATTTCCCATATTTTTTACTTAACCGATTCCACCATTAACATTTCTGCAGTATATTTTTCGCATAATGCAGAAATTTTGTTTGTGTTTTTTTTTGCTTTTATTAAAATATTTTCGTTATTTTAATATTTACGCTATTTCTATTCTTTATCTTCTTCTTTTTATATGTTCGACATTTTTAAAAGTCTAGCAACACTTACAACAGGCCGTTCACAACTATATTAGTTGTAGTTAATACAGTCTACACTAGGTTGTGAATTTCGTAATAGTATTTATAAGCAACAATAAAGGCAAAAATACGAATAAAATATAACCCACTTCAATTGAGTTTATAAAAGAAATTTTACAGAATGTTGTATTTGGTAGTAAAACAATACTCGTAGTTTTTTTTAATTTATTTATATTTTTCTTAAAAAGTTATTATTTATTTAATCAAACTGAGGTTTTAATCAAGATCTTCCATTTATTCAAACAACGTCATATTTAAAAACAAATAATTTTTTCTATCAAGAAAAAAAACTATTTCCCACAACGAAAAAAATAATTACAACATAAGTACTTCTCAAGAATCGATTATTTTAGTCTCACGCCTTGGCAAAATCATTAAGTTGGTAATCCAGTAAGAATAGCAGTAGATTAGTAATGAGGACGGACGACATGTTTTGGGAATTCAAAACCGGGAAAAAATAAAAACGATGGCAACCCTGTTACAAATGGGGGGATTTTGGGGATTTTCATGCTGAGAGTTTCTTGGCTATGTGTGTGTGTGTGAGTTTGATTCTTTGTTTATGTGTATGTATACTTGTGTGCCCAGCTTTTGTTGTTATTGTAGAGAAACGTTGTGCTTACAGTGGATGTATACATACAGTGTATGTATGTGTGGGATGTTTGTGTATGTATGTATGTATGTGTATACATGTGTGCGTTTTTGTATTTAATTGTATGTTTGTCGGTCTCAGATAATTTTGTCGTAGTAGCAGACAATCATTATACCCAGTAGGAAATGTCGATGGTGAAAATGTACTGAGTCGCTTTTGACTTTGTCACCAGTACTACTATATAATTATATCCCATTCAATAATTTTCACTATAAACATTTAGCATATGCTTGTCATTTAAAATCTACTAGTAACACTAAAACAATTGAATAGGTATGACTAAGTGGTTCTTATTGGAACGTAGAGACATACCAACCAGACAGTTAGTTACTGTTATATTTCTATAATTTATGTACATACAAAAAGGTATGTATATTGACAAGTTGTTGCAAAATCTATCCTTTTTACTGACAGAATAAAACGTATTTTACTATAATGGTCACTAGAATTTTAGTGTTGACACAAAGACACTTGATCCCTGTCTGACTGCAGGGTAGTGACAACGAATTCGTGTGTATGTAGAATCATTATTTTTGTTGTTGTGAGTTGTCGTTGCTATGCATATGTATGGTTATTGTGCTCGTATGTATGCATGCATTTTTTTATTTCTGGGGAAACATTCTAGTAGCTGCAGATAGTGGCAACCCTGATATCTGCTGAAAATGGAAGTGGAGAGGGAATGTATTTGATAATGTATGTACATATATGTTTTTGGAGTAATGTACGTGATCGTATGGTGGGAGACGAAGGTGATGTTATGAAATCTTCGTTTATTTATTTAAGAAATATTGTTTCGTATTTCATGACAGAGGAGTTTGAATTGCATAATATTATAAAATTTCATTATGTATGTATGTTTGTGTATTACGTGATCACTTCTTTGTGTATGTGTGTGTGTGCCAGTATGTAAATGATTTTCTCGCGCTGATATTTATATGTAGGTAGAAGTAAATTGTTTTCAATATCGACATTTGGTACTGTAAAATACTATCATATATCTGAACTTCCCTAATCCTAGTATGTTTTTATACATTAACGAAGGTTTATTCATATTGAAATTTCTTATTTCAATACGGAAAAATATTCATTTACAGTATTCATTTATTAAACTCATTAGTTTTTAGGTATTTCAAAATACATTTTCTATTATATTGAAAATTATTGAATTAATGTGAAGCATTCTTATTTTTAAGCTGCACATTTTCCCTGAGTGTATTGATTGATTATATATACATTGTGCTTTGACTAAACGACGCTTCATATATTTTCATGATGTAGATATGTAAGTGTGATTGTTAAGATCTAATAAATACTTGAGCATTCCATGCAAATAATATTGGAGTATGTGGTCCAATCTAGATGAAACAGTCTAGTTACATCATAGTCTCATGTAATGCAGTCATGGATCATATCGTTTCCATACAACCATTCAATGCTGCACGATAAATATTCTTCTTATTCACTCACAAATTGTATGCGAGTAGTCTATAACTATTCCATATGGGGTAGTTTTTGGGGTTAGTCCGATGTAATGCAACGTTGTACCATGTGGTCCAACCCTAGGACATCGCAATGTTAAATCGACCACCTTTTTTTCATATATTTGGAGTAGTTTTGGAGTACTCCAACTCCTCTTTGGACTAGTCCTTACATGCATGTATGGACTAGTCGCATTATCTGCAGGGTTGATAAGAAATTTGATATGTATACAAACAAATTGTTTTATGTGTGTATGTATGTATGTATGTATGTATGTACATACAAATAAGAGTACAACTCAATCTTTGAATTCATTATTTTTTTGTCATGTGATATCTTTTTGTTCTGTATTATCTGAAATTAAAAACGTTGTGCATTTACTTAAAAGTTTGTGAGGATTTTCTGTTTTAAGTAAAACTGAATTCCTGAAGATACATACTCTATAGTAATAGTAACTATAATAGAAATATTTCTTATACTTAATTTACATTTTTTTAAAGTTGACGCAACGTTAGTTAGTCAACGTGTGACATTTTTGGAGGGTATGCAATTTTTTCTAACTATAGCCTTTTTTCTTCACTTTCTACATTTATTTTTGGAAATCTTGCATTGCTTTTTTATAAAATTTATAAACATTTTTAAATGAAACTGATCCGGCACTCCAGCTTAGATACTGATAGTGTTTTTTTCTTTTGTTTTTTGTTACTCAACTTACTGTTTATTTTTTATAGATAAACATTTAAAATCAAAAGGGAGTTTTATATTGAAATTATTATTTTCATAATTGTTGAAAACAATCGCTACTTCTTTTGCGATGAAATCATTTGAATTACTTTTGAAACCTTACATGTTTATAAAAATTATGTTATTTTCTATATTGCTTAATTTATAAGACTTTTAGAATTTGTACTTTGGTGGTTATATTTTCTATTATACGATTATGAATAAGAATGCAGTAAGCTGATGTCTCTGCTTACTGTTTCAAATTAAAATTTTATTCAACTGAATAAAAGGAGATTTTTTCTTAAAGTCTAATGGAGTTAGAAGCGCTGGAGATTCTTTCATATAACAGCTTTTTGGAATTTTTTATACATAGTGTAATATAGAATTGGATAACATTTATTTTTAATTTTTATGTTAAGAAGTACGGAGATGAGACTGAATTTAAATGTACTTTTAAATTAGTTAAATCATAATGAACAAACATATTTTCTTCTTTAATAGCGATCAACAGAATACAAACTCGTTTTCATATAATTTAGGTATACCCTTTCGACGGCTCCTCTAGGATACAAGATGACTTTTTATGACGAAATTTCTGTTGCTTTATACTGATAATATGTTTACAATAATAAGGTACATATGCATATATAGGGTGCCCCTGTGGCTGAGTGGTAGCAATGCTAGCCGCTCAGTCCAGAGGTTGTGGGTTCGATTCCCACCCTAGACCCTGATTGTTTTTCGCAGTCAAGCTAATCGCTTTGCGAGTTGTGTTTGTGTTTAAAAAAAAAAAAAAAAATATGTTTATTTTATGAAGGGTGAGCACCTATGACTTTTATTTAATGTTCTATATGATTTTTTTTTTCATTTTATTAAAGTTCAGCGTATTGTATATATATTTCTGAAATGTTTAAGTGTGTTATGTGTGCCCATCGGGCAGAGTGTACGTATTAGTTGGTCAGTCAGTCTCTATTTGTATTTATTTTTTTTCTTCTAATGTGCCACTCCTTTTTTCAGATTTTACTACTTGGAATAGAGAATTTTTGTATAATTTTTTGCTGGGTATATACATTAGGTATGTAGAAATTAGTTTAGATACAAATAAATGCATGTTTAATAAGCAACTATTGTATCAAATCGATCTCAAATAACTCAGTTACCTCTACCAGCAATTCACCGTTGGTGTTTTCATAAAGTGTTAGAAACAATGAAATATCTATGTTTTGAGAGAATTGTTCCCCTCAAGTATTTTTACATGAGGTTTGAGGGGTCAATCACTGTCGCATTCATATGTAATGATTATTCACTTAAAAAAGGTCATCATCACCATCAATCATCTCCGTATACAATACATTCATGAGTTGGGTTGATCCAGATACAATTGCTGTCTCATCACCTTCTAACAGCTTTATATATTTTGCTAGTATGCATGCCTTAGCATGCTTCTATCGATAGTGACGTAAGAGTCCGAGATGTAGAGTGTTACAATTAAAAATCTGTACTATTAGAATTTACCAGTTCGCTCTTTTGAATTTTTACAAAGTAGATACATATGTATGTATTTCATTGACCACAAAATCATAAAATTTCTTTGCTTACAAAATTGTATGACGTGAGGATTTTTTTTTTTTTGAAATTATACATGCTTCGGCATGCTTTAATTTTTTTTTTTCTATAAATTTATGTAATACTCATACAGATACAGATATAAAGTAAGATCTGTTTACTGTATATTTTAAAATTTATGCATGCTTCAGCATGATTCTAGTTGAAGCGTATATTCATTCACTAAGTTTGTTTGATACTTATTCATACATATGTACATTCTTAAAGATTGGATATCAAAGTCCAATTTCCGTAGTTTATCTATATTTTCTAAAGATCTGATAGCTAAAGAAATAAATAGAGTGAAGATCTTCTATAATAATCCCATTTTCATATTGTAAAATTTTGCGTGCTAGCGCTTTCGATGGGAGAATATACATACAACTTTATAAAAAGTGATAATATGATGTGCTGCTGAATATTGCACTGAAGTTTTAGTAATATTTCATTCAGACCAACAAGTTTAGAGAATTCCACTACATCTAGTTAATTATCTTTCTTAAGACCCATCATTCCTAATCAATCCTACAAAAAACAACACAAACTAGATTTTTCGTTTTAATTTTATTTTTATTAAATTCAACATTCATTCTTCAAATTACTTTATACTATATTAAGTAGCTTTTTCTCATTTGTGGAATGTTTAATCGTAAACATTTTAATGGTGAGATGAATTTTTCTATTTTATGCACTAAAATCTAAATCTTTATATATACCAATCCACTTATATGAACCATTATTAAATCATTCTAATATTGATGCTTTCATATTAAGTAATGTTTAATCTTCTATTTATGTATGAGTTTTCCCAAGTATTTATTAAAAAATTCTTTAGAATCATCTGTTTATAAGTTTTTTGGTACCCGTACCACTTAAAAATATTTTCCATTGCCTTGGTTTTTAGAGTGCAGCTTTTATTTTCAGCTGTACTTTGAGAATGTGTCAATTAAAGTCTTCAAAAATCAACAATTTCTATTTTCTGTAGAATAGTTCTACATTTCACCTAACTTAGCTCCATAAAACATCATATATTCCTGTCATTACATCTCTACAAGCACAAAAAGTTGTTGAGATTTAATATGGAGTTCGTTTACTAAATTCCTTTTTAAAGACATTGAGTTGTTTCACAGATTTTTTCGAAAGTGTTGTGATCTACATCTTGCACTTTCAGCTATTTATACTAACATGTAGTTAATTTTCTAATCTATATATTTAACCGTAAACTCTTCAATTTGTTTTTAATTATTTAATTTTTAGAATTGCTTTTTCAATTTTATAACTGTCTTCTTTCTCTAATTGTATTTCACGTTTTAGTTCCTCAATTTGCATTTAAATATATTCTTGAATATTAATGCTTTAAGCTATATTATTAATTTGTCTTGTATTTTATCTTCATTCAGTTTGAGGTAACTATCAACAATAGTTTGTATCTAATTCATTTATGCCTTCCAATACTGATAAGTCAGTATAAATGTCTTCAGAATTGGAAGTCTATGAGTAAAATCATCGTCATCATCATTCTCAGTATTAGCATCATTAAATATGATGGTTTTATCAAATATTGTTCCTTCTACTAGTTTCTTTGGGGTACTTGTCTATATCTTGAGTGCAGGTTTCTCAGGCTTTAAACTTGTATATTTTCAACTTCTGTCTTAATTTTACTTTCTTCTTTCATAAGAATTCTTTTAATATTTTTAGAACTATTTATGAATTCTTCTGTTATAGGTTTAAATGTATCTTTTAGTTGTTCACTTGTATCTATTTCACCAGTTTTTATACTACGAACCTTTTTCTTCAACACATTTCTTGTCAACATCAACTGTTTTAAAATTTTCTCATCCATGTTTGCTAAGGGCAAATAACAGGTATCAGCAATCAGATCAGCTTTTCAGGACCTGGTCTGGTTTTCAGATCAGCTTTTCAGGACCTGGTCTGGTTTTCAGATCACCTTTTCAGGACCTGGTCTGGTTTTCAGATCAGCTTATCAGGACCTGGTCTGGTTTTCAGATCAGCTTTTCAGGACCTGGTCTGGTTTTCAGATCAGCTTATCAGGACCTGGTCTGGTTTTCAGATCAGCTTTTCAGGACCTGGTCTGGTTTTCAGATCAGCTTTTCAGGACCTGGTCTGGTTTTCAGATAAGCTTTTCAGGACCTGGTCTGGTTTTCAGATCAGCTTTTCAGGACCTGGTCTGGTTTTCAGATCAGCTTTTCAGGACCTGGTCTGGTTTTCAGATCAGCTTATCAGGATCTGGTCTGGTTTTCAGATCAGCTTATCAAGACCTGGTCTGGTTTTCAGATCAGCTTTTCAGGACCTGGTCTGGTTTTCAAATCAGCTTATCAGGAGCTGGTCTTGTTTTTAGATCAGCTTATCAGGAGCTGGTCTGGTTTTTAGATCACCTTATCAGGAGCTGATCTGATTTTCAGATCAGCTTATCAGGTGACAGATCAGATTATCAGGAGCTGTTCAGATTTTCATATCAAAATATCTGATTCAGATTGAATTATCAGCATACAAGAAGCTGGCCATTCATAACATCTAGATGCATGAAGTTTAAGGTCAGATGAAATACGAAAAAGTAAACATTTATGTAGTAAAATTATTTTCTATAACGATCATCGTTTAATTCACTATCTTTGCTTATAATCAAAAATCCATATTTATCCTTTCAACATGTTTTTTATTTTTGTCACCTTACTTTAACATTAAAATTACAGTATGATGATCTCTTATTAAATGTTTGGTGATTCTAGTATAAGTCTTACAGAAGTAGAATGAATCAACATTCGTATCTCTCCCCATACAAAAGTATTCTTCCCATACGCATCATCGTTAAATATCATATTGGAATTACTTTGGACTGAAATAACAGATTCACTATCGGTAAATTTTGTAATATATTATTATTTTAATTGATGTAATTAATTTCTTCAGATATTTATATCTGGGTTGATATAAAGATTTTGAGTATAAATAAATGTTCTCAAAATTTAAGTCCATTAGGACTTTCTAGCAAGCCAATCATAGCGTTTTTTTTTCGTAATTTGACAGGTGAACTATTGTTGCACGAATAGAATTTGATATAAGGGAACTATGATTTATTTTTGAACTATCGTTCGATGAATCATCAATATTTCGTACCAAGGTATTTTAGGTTGTTTTACTAACCGCATTTATGTAGCTAAATACATTTTATAAATATTATCTCTTATTATAAAAAAATAAACTAATGCAGCTATACGATATCAGAAAATATTTTCTGAAATCGTATAGCTATATTATTTTATTTTTTCTATAATAAGAGGTAATGATGCATACTCATAATTAAAACAGCATAAAAATATCCTTTGTTTTGACTATGAGTATGCATCAATATTTATGAAATGCATTTATTTACAAAATGCGATTAGTAAAACAGCATAAATATAGGATGCTATGAAATTTTGATGATTCATCAATATTTCGTACCAAGGTATTTTTAGGTTGTTTTTACTATGAGTATGTGCCAATATTTATGAAATGTATTTCATAAATATTATCTCTTATTATAGAAAAATCAAATAATGTAGCTATACGATATCAGAAAATATTTTCTGAAATCGTATAGCTATATTATTTTATTTGTCCTATAATAAGATATAATGGCCCCTACTCATAGTCAAAACAAAGAATATTTTAAGAGTTTCAAATCAGTATTATCATACAAAATACTGATTTTAAACTCTTACAGCCTTATTTATAAAACATATTAAGTCTTTGTAAAGCCTTTTTAATTCAAATTTTGATACAAAATTTTTCTTAAAAAGTCTTTATAAAGCCCTAATAAGTATTATAAATAAGGCTGTTAAAATATACTCTGTTTTACTAACCACATTTTTGTAACTAAATGCATTTCATAAATATTGATGCATACTCATAGTCAAAACAAAGGATATTTTTATGCTGTTTTAATTATGAGTGTGGATCATTATCTCTTATTATAGAAAAAATAAACTAATGCAGCTATACGATTTCAGAAAATATTTTCTGATATGGTATAGCTGTATTAGTTTATTTTTTTATAATAAGAGATAATATTTATAAAATGTATTTAGCTACATAAATGCGGTTAGTAAAACAACCTAAAATACCTTGGTACGAAATATTGATGATTCATCGAACGATAGTTCAAAAATAAATCATAGTTCCCTCATATCAAATTCTATTCGTGCAACAATAGTTGACCTGTCAAATTACGAAAAAAAAACGCTATGATTGGCTTGCTAGAAAGTCCTAATGGACTTAAATTTTGAGAACATTTATTTATACTCAAAATCTTTATATCACCCCTTATATAAATATCTGAAGAAATTAATTACATCAATTAAAATAATAATATATTACAAAATTTACCGATAGTGAATCTGTTATTTCAGTCCAAAGTAATTCCAATATGATATTTAACGATGATGCGTATGGGAAGAATACTTTTGTATGGGGAGAGATACGAATGTTGATTCATTCTACTTCTGTAAGACTTATACTAGAATCACCAAACATTTAATAAGAGATCATCATACTGTAATTTTAATGTTAAAGTAAGGTGACAAAAATAAAAAACATGTTGAAAGGATAAATATGGATTTTTGATTATAAGCAAAGATAGTGAATTAAACGATGATCGTTATAGAAAATAATTTTACTACATAAATGTTTACTTTTTCGTATTTCATCTGACCTTAAACTTCATGCATCTAGATGTTATGAATGGCCAGCTTCTTGTATGCTGATAATTCAATCTGAATCAGATATTTTGATATGAAAATCTGAACAGCTCCTGATAATCTGATCTGTCACCTGATAAGCTGATCTGAAAATCAGATCAGCTCCTGATAAGGTGATCTAAAAACCAGACCAGCTCCTGATAAGCTGATCTAAAAACAAGACCAGCTCCTGATAAGCTGATTTGAAAACCAGACCAGGTCCTGAAAAGCTGATCTGAAAACCAGACCAGGTCTTGATAAGCTGATCTGAAAACCAGACCAGATCCTGATAAGCTGATCTGAAAACCAGACCAGGTCCTGAAAAGCTGATCTGAAAACCAGACCAGGTCCTGAAAAGCTGATCTGAAAACCAGACCAGGTCCTGAAAAGCTTATCTGAAAACCAGACCAGGTCCTGAAAAGCTGATCTGAAAACCAGACCAGGTCCTGAAAAGCTGATCTGAAAACCAGACCAGGTCCTGATAAGCTGATCTGAAAACCAGACCAGGTCCTGAAAAGCTGATCTGAAAACCAGACCAGGTCCTGATAAGCTGATCTGAAAACCAGACCAGGTCCTGAAAAGGTGATCTGAAAACCAGACCAGGTCCTGAAAAGCTGATCTGAAAACCAGACCAGGTCCTGAAAAGCTGATCTGATTGCTGATACCTGTTATTTGCCCTTAGCAAACATGGATGAGAAAATTTTAAAACAGTTGATGTTGACAAGAAATGTGTTGAAGAAAAAGGTTCGTAGTATAAAAACTGGTGAAATAGATACAAGTGAACAACTAAAAGATACATTTAAACCTATAACAGAAGAATTCATAAATAGTTCTAAAAATATTAAAAGAATTCTTATGAAAGAAGAAAGTAAAATTAAGACAGAAGTTGAAAATATACAAGTTTAAAGCCTGAGAAACCTTCACTCAAGATATAGACAAGTACCCCAAAGAAACTAGTAGAAGGGACAATATTTGATAAAACCATCATATTTAATGATGCTAATACTGAGAATGATGATGACGATGATTTTACTCATAGACTTCCAATTCTGAAGACATTTATACTGACTTATCAGTATTGGAAGGCATAAATGAATTAGATACAAACTATTGTTGATAGTTACCTCAAACTGAATGAAGATAAAATACAAGACAAATTAATAATATAGCTTAAAGCATTAATATTCAAGAATATATTTAAATGCAAATTGAGGAACTAAAACGTGAAATACAATTAGAGAAAGAAGACAGTTATAAAATTGAAAAAGCAATTCTAAAAATTAAATAATTAAAAACAAATTGAAGAGTTTACGGTTAAATATATAGATTAGAAAATTAACTACATGTTAGTATAAATAGCTGAAAGTGCAAGATGTAGATCACAACACTTTCGAAAAAATCTGTGAAACAACTCAATGTCTTTAAAAAGGAATTTAGTAAACGAACTCCATATTAAATCTCAACAACTTTTTGTGCTTGTAGAGATGTAATGACAGGAATATATGATGTTTTATGGAGCTAAGTTAGGTGAAATGTAGAACTATTCTACAGAAAATAGAAATTGTTGATTTTTGAAGACTTTAATTGACACATTCTCAAAGTACAGCTGAAAATAAAAGCTGCACTCTAAAAACCAAGGCAATGGAAAATATTTTTAAGTGGTACGGGTACCAAAAAACTTATAAACAGATGATTCTAAAGAATTTTTTAATAAATACTTGGGAAAACTCATACATAAATAGAAGATTAAACATTACTTAATATGAAAGCATCAATATTAGAATGATTTAATAATGGTTCATATAAGTGGATTGGTATATATAAAGATTTAGATTTTAGTGCATAAAATAGAAAAATTCATCTCACCATTAAAATGTTTACGATTAAACATTCCACAAATGAGAAAAAGCTACTTAATATAGTATAAAGTAATTTGAAGAATGAATGTTGAATTTAATAAAAATAAAATTAAAACGAAAAATCTAGTTTGTGTTGTTTTTTGTAGGATTGATTAGGAATGATGGGTCTTAAGAAAGATAATTAACTAGATGTAGTGGAATTCTCTAAACTTGTTGGTCTGAATGAAATATTACTAAAACTTCAGTGCAATATTCAGCAGCACATCATATTATCACTTTTTATAAAGTTGTATGTATATTCTCCCATCGAAAGCGCTAGCACGCAAAATTTTACAATATGAAAATGGGATTATTATAGAAGATCTTCACTCTATTTATTTCTTTAGCTATCAGATCTTTAGAAAATATAGATAAACTACGGAAATTGGACTTTGATATCCAATCTTTAAGAATGTACATATGTATGAATAAGTATCAAACAAACTTAGTGAATGAATATACGCTTCAACTAGAATCATGCTGAAGCATGCATAAATTTTAAAATATACAGTAAACAGATCTTACTTTATATCTGTATCTGTATGAGTATTACATAAATTTATAGAAAAAAAAAAATTAAAGCATGCCGAAGCATGTATAATTTCAAAAAAAAATCCTCACGTCATACAATTTTGTAAGCAAAGAAATTTTATGATTTTGTGGTCAATGAAATACATACATATGTATCTACTTTGTAAAAATTCAAAAGAGCGAACTGGTAAATTCTAATAGTACAGATTTTTAATTGTAACACTCTACATCTCGGACTCTTACGTCACTATCGATAGAAGCATGCTAAGGCATGCATACTAGCAAAATATATAAAGCTGTTAGAAGGTGATGAGACAGCAATTGTATCTGGATCAACCCAACTCATGAATGTATTGTATACGGAGATGATTGATGGTGATGATGACCTTTTTTAAGTGAATAATCATTACATATGAATGCGACAGTGATTGACCCCTCAAACCTCATGTAGAAATACTTGAGGGGAACAATTCTCTCAAAACATAGATATTTCATTGTTTCTAACACTTTATGAAAACACCAACGGTGAATTGCTGGTAGAGGTAACTGAGTTATTTGAGATCGATTTGATACAATAGTTGCTTATTAAACATGCATTTATTTGTATCTAAACTAATTTCTACATACCTAATGTATATACCCAGCAAAAAATTATACAAAAATTCTCTATTCCAAGTAGTAAAATCTGAAAAAAGGAGTGGCACATTAGAAGAAAAAAAAAATAAATACAAATAGAGACTGACTGACCAACTAATACGTACACTCTGCCCGATGGGCACACATAACACACTTAAACATTTCAGAAATATATATACAATACGCTGAACTTTAATAAAATGAAAAAAAAAATCATATAGAACATTAAATAAAAGTCATAGGTGCTCACCCTTCATAAAATAAACATATTTTTTTTTTTTTTTTTAAACACAAACACAACTCGCAAAGCGATTAGCTTGACTGCGAAAAACAATCAGGGTCTAGGGTGGGAATCGAACCCACAACCTCTGGACTTAGCGGCTAGCATTGCTACCACTCAGCCACAGGGGCACCCTATATATGCATATGTACCTTATTAATGTAAACATATTATCAGTATAAAGCAACAGAAATTTCGTCATAAAAAGTCATCTTGTATCCTAGAGGAGCCGTCGAAAGGGTATACCTAAATTATATATATTTTTTTTTTTTTTTTAATGCATGTTTTTTTTATTTATTGTATCTTCAAATATGAACTAACAATAAGTATTCAAATCTTAAGTCTATAAAAAAATTATTAGGCCCGACCAATGTCGGACATAAGCTTAGTGATAGTTATTAATAATACATAAGTAGTGATAAGCAACAAAAAGAAAAAAGTGTTTTCAAGCAGCTTCATCATCTAGAGTGTTGAATATTAGAGCCCGTGTATCTCTCTTTTTTAAGCGGATGTGCCCAGTAAAGTTCAAAATATTACGAGCAAGCGGATTAGGATGTGACTCGAGTTTTGTTAGATATTTGCCTGCGTATTTTACAATTTCTTCAGTCACTAGTGGCATATTCAAATCGCGATGTATATTGGAATTTTTGATGTACCATATAGCCGATGTTATCATGCGTAAAATTTTATTTTGCCTTCGTTGAATTTTCTCTACATTTGAAGCTAAAGCAGTGCCCCATAGTTGAATTCCGTAACACCATATTGGCTTTAAAAGCGACTTGTATATTAAAAGTTTGCAGTCTAGGCTAAGTGTTGAATTTCTACCAATCAGCCAATGTACCTGAGTTAATTTAAGTTTCATTTGAGTTAACTTAGAGTCAATGTGATGTTTCCATGTAAGTCGTCGATCAAGGTGTATACCAAGATATTTCACATGTGAATGTTGTGGAACAACTTGATTGTTAATCCGAATGGGGGAGCAAGTATCTCTTCTTAGGGTGAACGTTATATGGACACACTTTTGTTCGTTGACTTTAATTCTCCATAAGTTTAACCAAAGCTCCATCTGGCTAATGTGTTCCTGGAGTTTGCGGGATGCCTCATCAGGGTTTTCGTGTATACTAAGGCAGGCTGTATCGTCGGCAAATGTGGAAGTATGGATACTACTGCTCACAGGCATATCGCAAGTATAAATCAAGTATAAAACTGGTCCCAGTATGCTCCCCTGTGGCACACCGGATGAAATAGTTTCAGGCCTACTCGTAAAGTCTCCTTCCACAACAGTGAACTTACGGGAAATAATTTAACTTTCCAAAAGATTCAAAATGTTTATTGGTAAGTAAGTCTTCAATTTTAAAATTAGGCCTTCATGCCACACTTTATCAAATGCCTGGGAAACGTCAATAAAGAGCGCAGAACAATACTTTTTTTCCTCAAAAGTTCTTCTTATAAATTGAACCAGTCTGTGAGTTTGTTCAATGGTGCTATGCTGACTTCTAAAACCAAATTGATGGTCTGGTATGCACCCACTACTAATTAGAATTGGGGACAATTTTGTTTTGAGCAGTTTTTCGAAAAGCTTTGACATAGTTGATAGTAGACTTATTGGCCTATATGACTCAGCCTTGGTTAGATCTTTGCCCGGCTTTGGAATCATTTTAACCTTGGCAAGCTTCCAGCTGTGTGGATAATACTCCAGTCGTAAAATGGCATTAAATATGAATAATAGGATTCTCATTGCAATACGAGGCAAGTTCATAAGCATCTGGTTACTAATTCCATCAATACCCGGAGCTTTCTTCGGGTTGAGTTCGGCAATTAATTTTTGTAAGGCACGCGTCTTAAACTTTATGTGTTGAGGGGGTAGAGCGACTACATTCGGCAAATCAGCAACACCAGTACATATGTTTGGCGTAAAAACGGATTTTAAGTGCTCAGCAAATATTTTACCTTTTTCAGTATCGCTTCTTGCCCAACTTCCGGTAGATGTGCGTAGAGGTGGCTTATACTCAACGGGTGTTTTAAGCTTTCTAGCAGCGCGCCACAAAGAGTAATTAGACGCTGGTGTGACATCAAGACCTTCCAGATAATTTTTAAGAGATGCAGTTTTTTCAGACGCAAGCAACTCTTGGAGTCGTTTAGTGCACTCTTTAAATCTGATTTTATTTTGTGGTGATCTGTGCTGTTGCCATTCCCTTCTAGCTCTTCTTTTTTCACGTACGAGACGTTCAATGTCTGTAGAATAAATTTTATTAAACCCAGTCTGCGGATGGGAGATAATGGCATGTTCAGCAGCCTGTTTAATATTCTCGCTGAGATTGGCAATGTTAGATTCAATATCATCGGATGTTCTAAGCGTAATGTTTTCCGTACAATGACTACTGAGATATTTTTTGAACCCCAGCCAATTAACACGATTGATCATCTTCACATATGGGTCAGGTAAGTTACTTCTTAAGGGACTACAAATTGTAATGATCGTCGGAGAGTGATCGGACGAAAGATCAAGAGAAGCTTGAACTTGAATTAAATCCCTAGAGATATTTTTTATGACGCCAAAATCTATAACATCCGGAATTTTTTGTATGTCAGTAGGCCAATAAGTGGGCTCCCCACTCGAAATGACATCCAAGCCCATTTTTGAAATAGTGTTGAACAATGCTCGACCTCTGGGGGTAATAAGACGCGAACCCCAGAACGTATGCTTAGCATTGTAGTCGCCAGCTGCTACAAAACAAGGTCCAAGAGATTTGTAGAAATCCTCATATTGATTCTCAGTGATTGAAAATCTGGCAGGGTAGTAAATTGATGATATAACAAAATTTGTACAAAAACTTTCAATGCCAATATTTGTTGCTTGTAGGTGTTCTTCACAAATGTTATCAAGAACATAGTGCTTGAGTCTTGACTTTATTAGAATTGCTGATCCACCGCAAGCCCTTCCTCTAGGGTCCTTTGTATCATATATAGTGTAGCCATAAATTTTAAAAAGACTTCTCGAAGTCAAATGAGTCTCAGATACTAACATTACATCAATATTTTTTTCCGTGAGGAAGTGATCAAGTTCATTTTTAAATTATATGAAAACGAGTTCGTATTCTGTTGATCGCTATTAAAGAAGAAAATATGTTTGTTCATTATGATTTAACTAATTTAAAAGTACATTTAAATTCAGTCTCATCTCCGTACTTCTTAACATAAAAATTAAAAATAAATGTTATCCAATTCTATATTACACTATGTATAAAAAATTCCAAAAAGCTGTTATATGAAAGAATCTCCAGCGCTTCTAACTCCATTAGACTTTAAGAAAAAATCTCCTTTTATTCAGTTGAATAAAATTTTAATTTGAAACAGTAAGCAGAGACATCAGCTTACTGCATTCTTATTCATAATCGTATAATAGAAAATATAACCACCAAAGTACAAATTCTAAAAGTCTTATAAATTAAGCAATATAGAAAATAACATAATTTTTATAAACATGTAAGGTTTCAAAAGTAATTCAAATGATTTCATCGCAAAAGAAGTAGCGATTGTTTTCAACAATTATGAAAATAATAATTTCAATATAAAACTCCCTTTTGATTTTAAATGTTTATCTATAAAAAATAAACAGTAAGTTGAGTAACAAAAAACAAAAGAAAAAAACACTATCAGTATCTAAGCTGGAGTGCCGGATCAGTTTCATTTAAAAATGTTTATAAATTTTATAAAAAAGCAATGCAAGATTTCCAAAAATAAATGTAGAAAGTGAAGAAAAAAGGCTATAGTTAGAAAAAATTGCATACCCTCCAAAAATGTCACACGTTGACTAACTAACGTTGCGTCAACTTTAAAAAAATGTAAATTATGTATAAGAAATATTTCTATTATAGTTACTATTACTATAGAGTATGTATCTTCAGGAATTCAGTTTTACTTAAAACAGAAAATCCTCACAAACTTTTAAGTAAATGCACAACGTTTTTAATTTCAGATAATACAGAACAAAAAGATATCACATGACAAAAAAATAATGAATTCAAAGATTGAGTTGTACTCTTATTTGTATGTACATACATACATACATACATACATACACACATAAAACAATTTGTTTGTATACATATCAAATTTCTTATCAACCCTGCAGATAATGCGACTAGTCCATACATGCATGTAAGGACTAGTCCAAAGAGGAGTTGGAGTACTCCAAAACTACTCCAAATATATGAAAAAAAGGTGGTCGATTTAACATTGCGATGTCCTAGGGTTGGACCACATGGTACAACGTTGCATTACATCGGACTAACCCCAAAAACTACCCCATATGGAATAGTTATAGACTACTCGCATACAATTTGTGAGTGAATAAGAAGAATATTTATCGTGCAGCATTGAATGGTTGTATGGAAACGATATGATCCATGACTGCATTACATGAGACTATGATGTAACTAGACTGTTTCATCTAGATTGGACCACATACTCCAATATTATTTGCATGGAATGCTCAAGTATTTATTAGATCTTAACAATCACACTTACATATCTACATCATGAAAATATATGAAGCGTCGTTTAGTCAAAGCACAATGTATATATAATCAATCAATACACTCAGGGAAAATGTGCAGCTTAAAAATAAGAATGCTTCACATTAATTCAATAATTTTCAATATAATAGAAAATGTATTTTGAAATACCTAAAAACTAATGAGTTTAATAAATGAATACTGTAAATGAATATTTTTCCGTATTGAAATAAGAAATTTCAATATGAATAAACCTTCGTTAATGTATAAAAACATACTAGGATTAGGGAAGTTCAGATATATGATAGTATTTTACAGTACCAAATGTCGATATTGAAAACAATTTACTTCTACCTACATATAAATATCAGCGCGAGAAAATCATTTACATACTGGCACACACACACATACACAAAGAAGTGATCACGTAATACACAAACATACATACATAATGAAATTTTATAATATTATGCAATTCAAACTCCTCTGTCATGAAATACGAAACAATATTTCTTAAATAAATAAACGAAGATTTCATAACATCACCTTCGTCTCCCACCATACGATCACGTACATTACTCCAAAAACATATATGTACATACATTATCAAATACATTCCCTCTCCACTTCCATTTTCAGCAGATATCAGGGTTGCCACTATCTGCAGCTACTAGAATGTTTCCCCAGAAATAAAAAAATGCATGCATACATACGAGCACAATAACCATACATATGCATAGCAACGACAACTCACAACAACAAAAATAATGATTCTACATACACACGAATTCGTTGTCACTACCCTGCAGTCAGACAGGGATCAAGTGTCTTTGTGTCAACACTAAAATTCTAGTGACCATTATAGTAAAATACGTTTTATTCTATCTGTCAGTAAAAAGGATAGATTTTGCAACAACTTGTCAATATACATACCTTTTTGTATGTACATAAATTATAGAAATATAACAGTAACTAACTGTCTGGTTGGTATGTCTCTACGTTCCAATAAGAACCACTTAGTCATACCTATTCAATTGTTTTAGTGTTACTAGTAGATTTTAAATGACAAGCATATGCTAAATGTTTATAGTGAAAATTATTGAATGGGATATAATTATATAGTAGTACTGGTGACAAAGTCAAAAGCGACTCAGTACATTTTCACCATCGACATTTCCTACTGGGTATAATGATTGTCTGCTACTACGACAAAATTATCTGAGACCGACAAACATACAATTAAATACAAAAACGCACACATGTATACACATACATACATACATACACAAACATCCCACACATACATACACTGTATGTATACATCCACTGTAAGCACAACGTTTCTCTACAATAACAACAAAAGCTGGGCACACAAGTATACATACACATAAACAAAGAATCAAACTCACACACACACACATAGCCAAGAAACTCTCAGCATGAAAATCCCCAAAATCCCCCCATTTGTAACAGGGTTGCCATCGTTTTTATTTTTTCCCGGTTTTGAATTCCCAAAACATGTCGTCCGTCCTCATTACTAATCTACTAATAGCTTCCACCAAAAATGCTTAATTCCAAACTCGATTACCTTTTTTGAAATTTGTTGCTGGGTACTTACTCCAAAAATTTTAAAACATGGCATTTCATTATAAAATTTACAATCTGTTCGGTCAGTGAAGTAAAAATTTATAGAAGTGTTAAAAAAGTTAAGTAAAACAATAGTGAATAAAAGAAATTTCCAAAGTTTAATTAGTAAATATACATCTATATGTATTTCTTTTCCAAATTTTAGATATTTATAAAAATTAAGGTGTGTTGGAGATTGACAAAAACCTGAAGACAATAGATGACACCTACGATATTTTGTGGTTTTGTTTGTTTTTATGCTTTTAAATATTTAACTAATGTATGTTTTTATTTTTAAGCGACTTCAAAAAAAGGAGGAGGTTAACAATTCGTCTCTATTTTTTTTTTTAGGTGTGTAGGTTCATAACTCGTTGCATTTTAGACCGATTGTAAAACTTTTTTTGTTGTCTGAGAGGGTATCGCTTCCCATTGATGCAATTGTAAAAAAAGTGGGCGGGGATACGCCCACAATTTTTTAAAATTGATTTTACTATCTTCTACTCATTTGATTGCTGCGAAACCTGGCAAACACCTTTGGTTCTAATAATTACACAACTTTTAAGTTGAAAAAATGGGAGGAGCTACGCCCATTAAAATGTATTATAATATTTCACGTGGTTCTACCTAACCGATTTTTACGAAACTTACCACACACTTTGAGCTCTAAAATAGACACAATCATCTTTTTAAAAAAATGGGCGGGATTACGCCCATTAAAATTTAATATTATATTTCACAGGCTTCTATTTCAGCGATTTGTACGAAACTTGGTACACACTCTAAGCTCTAATAAAGGCACAAAATTGCTTTAAAAAAGTGGGCGGGACACGCCTATTAAATTTTAGTATAATATTTCATGTGCTTGTACTTAACCAATAATTACGAAACTTGGCACACACCTTGAACTCTTAAAAATACACAATCTTGTTTTAAAAAAGCAGGCGTAGCCACGCCCCATAAAATTTAATACTATATTTCATGTGTTTTTACTTAATCGATTTTTACGAGACTGGATCATATTTCTAAATAAAAAAGGGATTGTGTCATCTTAAAAGCCTAAGGTGTACTCAAAATTTTATGGCAATCGATTGTGTGCAAGTGTATAAAATACAATATTAATTTAAGGAGCGTTTTCCAACCAGTTTTTTTAGACACGAGATTTAGCCATTGCAAACGCTTAAATTGGTTGCTAAGTTTAAAAAATCGGTTAGGTAGACATACATAAAATATAGTATTAAATTTTTGGGTGCGTATCCCGGCTACTTTAACAAAGCTAAAATTGTGTCATTACAAGGGCCTAGGGCGTGTGACGACTTTCGTAGAAATCGGTTGCATTGAATTGCAGAAAATTAGATTCTAAATTTTAGTGGGCGTAGTCACTTCGATTTTATTTACATTAAAAAGATGGCAACTATGACCTCTCATAAAAAAATAATTTTTGAAATCGGTCATTAGGTGACGGCTATTCGATGTCGGCTCAATCACTATTAATTTTGAAGTTTATTTAATAAACTCATGAATTTAATCATATTGAGTAAAAGAAGGGCTAATTATATATTCTGAAAAATACGAATTCATTTTTAACTCTTCGGTGTATATTTCGCTTCAAGCCGATCTTTTCCAAAAAAAAAAAAAATTTAAAAAATTAATATAATTAAATTTATTTTTATAAATATGGGTAGACCCAATAAAAACGCAGCTTATATGAAACAGCGCCGCTTAAATGAAACAAGCGAAGAACTGAGAAAACGCCTATCTCAAAAGAGAAAGTACAAGTCAAAGGCCATTTCAAAAGAGACTAGTGAACAGCGCAAAAAGAGGTTTTCACAGGAGCGAGCTCACATCAATAAAACTTTAAAGAGGGAGATCATAGCAAAACTTGCACGCCGCATCGGCTTGATTCACGATCGATTATCAAATGAGACAGGAGATCAACGTGCCGTGCCCATCGTCCCAGCTTGATTCACGATCGATTATCGAATGAGACAGCAGATGAACGTGCCCATCGTCTCAGCTTGATTCACGATCGCCTATCGAATGAGACAAAAGATCAACGCGCATATCGCCTCGGCCTTATTCATAATCGGATATCAAACGAAACACCTAACACTCGCTTAGTTCGACTTAATGCAATGCAAAAAGCTGAACGAACATGTTTGTAGCGATATCACAAATGAGCAATCGTTCGAAAAGGCTATTAATATTTTTGCTGATGTATCATGTACCGTGTGCAAAAGAGCTATTTATCCACAGCAGCGTTTAAATTTACAACCAGATATGTATTCAACTCTGTTACCTAAAGAATTGATTAACTTAGGTACAATTACTACATGTTCTCGTTGCAACAATACTATTAAGAAAATAAAAGTTCCATCAACTGCATATTGAAATAAAATCATGCCTTCAGAAATACCTCCAGAATTAGCCAATTTAACAAGAGTTGAAGAACGGTTTTTATGTCGGATTGTACCTTTTCTAAAAATTGTAAAACTTAATAAACGCTTCAGTCAAAATTGGTGTAAAGGTCAAGTAATTTTATTTGCAAAGGACGTTCTGGAAATAGCTGAACAGTTACCATTGACACCACATCAAGCTGGTTTAATTTTAGTTGTAGAAAGTTTGGAGAAACTTTCATGTTCTAAGGAATTCATCGTGGATATCTTGAAACTTAACAGAACATTAAAGTGGTTAATTTGCAATAATCATCTTTACAGAGATGTTAAAGTGCATTTTGAAACTACATTAAATATTACTCCTTTAGTCCAAATAGCTGAAATATCTATTTCAAACCGGGATGGTTGTGCTTCAGAAACTTTTTTGAATCATTATGTTACTTTAAATGAAAAGACCGCAATATTACGTGGATCATTTCACCAAGGTGACTTGCGATTTAATTCATCTAGAGGTAAACAATGTACTGGGATATCGGCTGCCGCTTGTGCAGCGTTCAATATATTAGATCCGTGTAATTGGGTTTAAAGCGATGTCGACTACATTGTTATAATTGGTGATAAGTACTATAATGACTGCATATCCACTAGAGATAATCCTAGGACCAGCGAAGTAAACTCTGAATTCTTTTCTATAACAGATCTAAGTCCAAGACTTCTCTATAATAGACAAAACCTGGTAATCATAGTATATTGTAGAACTTGTGCTGAAAATAAAATTTTTTTTAGTGTTTTTTATGGGCATTGTTACAATTTAAGTTTAAAATTTTTAAACGCACTAATAATCTCAAATTAATATTTTACTTATTAAGTAAAATATTTTTTTATTAAAAATACATTGAAATTGATTATTGAGGGGTTTAGCTGGATCCTATGCGCATTTCACTGTTGCTAATGCAGATCATCAGGGAACCTTTACCCAAACCTTCTTAGAACAACTAGAGTTATTATATTATAAACTTTCATTTAAACAAATGAGAAGCTCAATAACAAATAACAAAGTTGAAACAAGAACTCAATAATCAACATGTTTTTTTATTTTCTTACTTAACCATTGCTACATTGGCTGACTTTTTTTCAGCTTCAAATTGTAGTCGTAAGTCCCAAATCACACTGTGCAAGTCTTATTGCTAAGCTGCTTAGTTTCAGGGAGAGAGAGACGAGGGGAACAGAAACGTTTCTTTCCCCCCGTCGCTCTCTCCTAATAAACTAATCAGCTTAGCAATAAGACTTGCATAGTGTAATTAGGGACTAAAAGTATGTAAAAGAAAATAAATGTAAATAACAACAACAGCTATTTAAGAATAGAGTGTTGCCACACACGTATTTTTTTGACCGTTTGCAGTCAAGTTAATAATTAGTGTTTTTTATGGGAATTGTTACAATTTAAGTTTAAAATTTTTAAACGCACTAATAATCCCAAATTAATATTTTACTTATTAAATAAAATATTTTTTATTAAAAATACATTGAAATTGATTATTGATATTATTATTGATTATTATTGATAGCTGGATCCTATGCGCATTTCACAGATGCAGATCAGGGATGCTAGATGCTAGATGCAGGGAACCTTTACCCAAAGCTTCTTAGAACAACTAGAGTTATTATATTATAAACTTTCATTTAAACAAATGAGAAGCTCAATAACAAATAACAAAGTTGAAACAAGAACTCAATAATCAACATGTTTTTGATTTTCTTACTTAACCATTGCTACACTGGCTGACTTTTTTTTCAGCTTCAAATTGTAGTCGTAAGTAATAATAATAAAATAATAATTAATAAGTAAAATATTAATTTGGGATTATTAGTGCGTTTAAAAATTTTAAACTTAATTTTTTTTTTGTTTGATTCCCATGCACGTGGACCTAAAGGTGCTTCAGCTCCTATAAATGGCACCGGTTGTTGCATGCGATTTAATACTTTGGACGATTTACATAAGACATTGTATCACAATTTATTTTTATCTCTACGTAAGCATGGTAAGCTTCAGGATAACCGCAATGTGTTCTCACTAACACCATTAATTATAGATGAAGATAACCAAGAACAAACGTTTACGTCTATATTGGTCCCATCACCAACAAAAAAACCAAAAGGGCAAGAAAATACATAAAAGAAAAGCTCCCTCCAACCAATAATACACGTCATCGAGTCTCCCCATACAATAGCTCAAGAAAAACCAATAAAGGAAACAGGAATACGGTTACCACTACCAGGCGAAAAGTCTATGAGTATCATTTATATCGAATCAACAAGTATGCTCAGAAACGTAGATGATAATATACCTTGTTTGGAAAGCGTTATAGGAATGAACTGCTCTTCAGCTAATGACGCAATGAGATTGGCCACAATCACAAGAAAAACTGCACCGCCTTTAAACTTGGAACGTGAACGCCGTATGGAGGAATTGTATTGGTACTTTCTTTTTCCAGATGGGAAGAATGGTTTCGGTGAGGAAAGAGAAAACTCATGGAACCCACTGGACTACTTCCAGAATCGTGTAATGAATATTGACAAAAGATTAAATAGAAACGATTATTTATTTTATGCTTTATCAATTGTTGAATATTTTCGTGTATCTTGCAGAATGCGACAAGGTTATGGCGAGCAAAAACCTCAAGGACTTGTAGACAATATGCACCTCACAATGCAAAATATTAGAGGATCTGCCTCATACTGGCAGAAATGTTGCTCAGAACTAATTGCAATGGTTAGAACTTTAGGCCCACCAACATGGTTTTTAACATTTTCCTGCAATGATTTAAATTGGTTGGATATGATAAAAGCATTACTAATCTAATCTACTAATTACCAACTTCAAACGGCACTGTAGGTAACATATATAAAAATCTCTTATTTAACTAAATCTATATTATTTGTAGCTTTTTAGTGCTTATTTTTGAAGTCAGTTTAATTTTTTTAAGTTTTTTTTTTTGTAATAAAAACGCTTAAAACAATATAATAAATTCAGTGAAGTGTGACTTTGACCTGCGCACGAAGGCTTCCGTACGGACACTAGATATGTAATTCAATACTAACTTTAGCCTATATAAATAGTTTTGGCTTTTTATCGTTTTTAAATTTTTCGGTTTTGAGCGTTTTTTAGTTCTGGCGTTTTTTCGGTTTTTGGAGCTTCTTTAAGTTTTGGCATTTTTTTCCGTCGTTTTGTCAATTTTTTTGATTTTTGGCGTCTTTTCGTTTTGGCGATTTTTGTTTATTTTGGCTATTTTTTTTCATTTTGGCGAGTTTTTTCATTTTGGTGATTTTTTTTCATACAGGAGATTTTTTAGTTTTGGTGTTTTTTCGTGTTTTGGCGTTTTTTTCGGTTTTTAGCGTTTTTCCAATTTAGCGATTTTTTCCATTTTGGCAATTTTTTTCATTTTGGGGAAATTTTTTCATTTAAGCGATTTTTTTCATTTTGGCGATTTTTTTTTCATATAGGATATTTTTTGTTTTGGCGTTTTTTTTTGCGTTTTGTCAGTTTTTGGTGGTTTTTTTTTCATTTTGTCGATTTTTCGGTTTTGCCGATTTATTTTAGTGCTAGAATTTTTTTTATTTGATGCTTTTTCTCGTTTTAGCGATTTTTTTTTTGGTTTGGCGATTTTATAATTTCGGATTTTTTAGTTTTACCTCATACCGTTTCCAAGATATAGCAAGTTCTCAAAATTACATTAACTGATTTACCACCCTTTAATTTAAATTTTTTTAAATTTTAGTGCTAATTGTTGTAGTCTATATAAAAATACACTAATTTTACAAGTTCAAGTGTCAATATATAAACATATGTACATACAATTGTATGTATATAACATTGTTGTAGCGGTCAAGATTTTACATACTCTCTCCAAATTTCAGGTCCGTAGCTCTTACGGTTCCTGAGAATATAGCGTATGACGGACAGACGGACACGTAGCGAAAACAATAGGGTTCCTTTTCAGGTTTGGTGTACGGAACCCTAAAAAGTGTGTTTATTAATATAATTATGCAGGTTATATACATCAAGTGTGATCTTAGATAGATAAATCCATCAGTACTGTCGGTCAAATGACCGCTCATTTGACTTGGAGTGTTATTGCAGGGTATTAATTGAAATACAGAAATCCTATTTGAAATTCAAAAATTCCCTTTGAAATTCAAAATCTAGATTTGACGTCCAAAAAATTCCCTTTGAAATTCAAAAACTACATTTGAAATTCAATAATGTCCTTTGACATAGAAGAAAAGTTGTCGATGCCATTGTGCAATTGTCGCTAGAGAAAAGAGAGTTGACGTAGATAAATATGGTTCTAGGCTGACTAGAGGGTTGTTTAAGCGTACAAACGTTTACTTTACTTTCCTCTTTATAGTATTTTTTTTTAATTTTTTCTCCCTAATATGTAGTGTTTTAAAACATTTTTTAATATGAATAAATAATAGTTTCTCTTTTAGTTCTGTTTCATATTAATAAAAAACAACTTTAATAAGTTTTCTTAAACTATACCGCATTTTATTAATTCAATTATATATAAATACAAGTTAAAATTGTTTTGACCAAACTCAATTGTTTGGGTTCGTCCTTCTCTTTTTTGTTGATCTGTGTCAATTTGACATACGCCAGATGTCTGCAGAGTCTATTGTTTCCATGTCTTAAAAAACAATGCAAATAAAACCACATTCATAAGTTCGTTCTTTTATTCTGGTAAATTATGCATCAGATAGTATAGAACAGAAAAAAGCCTCTCATTTTAAGTGACTAAACCGCAATAACAATATGGAATAATTACAATTTACAAGTACTAATACACAATAATGACTGATCGATTGCAAGAATGAATACGTGTTCCCAGTATTTATTGAAATAAAAAAATATACATATGTATGTATGTATTAACATGTGCAAACCCAAATAATTTATCTTTTGGCCAAGTTCCGGCAAATTCACGCAGTGTGTATATTTACATGTTTTTTACCTCCTGATAACTTTGTTCCCAGCTATCGTAAAATTTTAAAATTTAAACCATAACTAGAATTAATTCATCTCATCTCAGTTTGACAAGAAAAGCTTCCTGAGATATGGAGGTGCAAAAACTGCATATTTTAAGACACACTCACTGAATGACTCACTCATCAATATTATGAAGCACTTGCGCTTTAGCACACAAGTAGACCTAGGTGAGTACATACCTAGAAAAATCTGAAAACCCGAACATTTTAACCAAGAGGGCGGGGCTACGCCCATAATGCTCAGAGTTAAGAAAACAAATCTAAGGCGGTTTTATTGAAATTTGGCATACAAGTTGAAGTAACGCAAGGTTACAAATTTTCGTTAAAAAAAATTTAGCCTCCAATTTCATATAACTCAATCCTTTTCAAATAGCGCAGTCATTATGAAGATCATTCCACCGTCACGTACAGACAAATTCAACTATTTCTAGACGCTTGTACTACATATAGTTCTTAAATGATAACACAGTTATACAATATTTTTCTATTAATAAACTGCATACTAGTCCTCAATCCTACATAGTAAGTTTTTCACTGATTTAAGAATTATTGAATAAAAAGTAAAATATACTCTGTCACGTATGGGACAGATCTAGTCAACCAACATTTGAAATGAATATGGTTAAGTGCGAATTCCAGCAAAACTCTGCAACATGGAGAAAAATTGTCTAATAAGCAAATTATAACTAAAAACAAGCTTGATGTTGGCGAAAAACAAAATTGGTTAAAATACATATTTATAATTAAAAATTGGTTTTTATATTTTGTCAAGTACAGACAAATAGTGTAACGAACGGGATATAGTTCAATTCTTATATAAAAAATAAACAAAGATCAGTAGCTAAATACAGTTTTATCTGCAGATAAGCTATTTCTTCTCCATTCCAGGACTTTTTCATTTCATCATCATAGTCTATCTAACTTATGGTATACAAAATTTTTTTTCGCAATTTTCATTCAACATTGTGTAAGTTTTACCACATAACGGTTCTTAAATTCTATGAAGGACCATGGCCGCAAGTTACTTATTTGTCCTGATCTGAAGGACTGTCTTTCATAAGCAACACCTTTTTCGGTCTCGGACTATAAAACTTTAAAAGTCTTATAGTGTTTTCAAACTGACATGGTTTTAATAAAAGTTGGTTTTAGCGTTAAGACCTGGTTTTGCCTTACAAATTGTTTTTGTTAAAATCAATTTAAAACCATTTTTGAATTGGTTTTAAGTTGGTTTTATGAAATGCAACCTTGTTTTCGCTGTGCTAAATTCAGTTCTGCCAAGTTAAAATGACCGGAAGCAGCTGATAATGTTTATGCCAATGAATAACAATAGATGTCGCTTGAAAAATTTTAATTTTAAAAATGGATGCAGCAGCAACACTAATCAAAAAATTATTGGAAAAAGAGTTTTTTGGAAGGGAAACAACGAGAATATTTTGATTGACCTCTGGGAAGTAACAAAAAAAAAACGACATGACTGACATCGATCCGCTGATAAACAGTTTTATTTTGTGATGTATTTGTGAATTTTAATATAAAATAAATTGATTTCCAAGTACTTCTTCACTTTGTACTACTAGTTCCATTATTTTAAAATATTTATTTAAAAAATATAAAATAATTTTCATTTTACAACGCGTTGTAAAATTTCCGAGGTTTCCATACAAACATAAAAACAGTTGTACAGTTTGTCAAATAAGTGTTACAAAAAGCTGAAAAAAATACAAAAATACAAAACCTGAATTTAACAAACTTGCAGTGTGAATGCAAAACCAGGTTTTAACTTTCAGTGTGAAAACACTATTATCGTGACTTTCTGCTACACCAATCTTCATTTTATGTGCTAGTTTGATTACCCCCTTATTTTTATTTTTTTTCTTTGTGATTGGAACCTTTTGAACAGCTTTATATAGGGTGTTTTTTTAAGAGGTACAGAACTTCGAATTGAAATAAAACACAAGAAAATCGTTTTAATGTCCATCAATTTGGCTTTATTGGAAGGATAATTTTATGCCATTAATGTTTAAATATGATTTCGGGCATGTGGCCGCCGCGGCCGGCTCGAATAAAGCCAATTCTACAGGTCCAATTTTCAACCACTTTTTCGAGCATATGGGGCCGTATTTTGGCAATAACGCCACGAATGTTGGCTTCCAAGTCCCCTAACGTTTCTGGTTTGTTGGCGTAGACGAGCGACTTCACATATCCCCAAAGAAAATAATCCAATGGTGTCAAATCACACGATCTTGGTGGCCAATTGACAGGTCCATTCCGCGAAATTATGCGCTCATCGAATGTTTCCTTCAATAAATCGATTGTGACGTGCGCTGTGTGGCATGTAGCGCCGTCTTGTTGGAACCACAACTCATCCACATTCATGCCATCCAATTCGGGAACAAAATAGTCGGTTAGTCGGCTCCAATTGCTGTGCACGGTGGCGAATCGATTCATTCGGGTCCTCTTCAACACTTTGCTCTACAGCGGCAATTGTTTCTTCGGTGCGCACTGTTCGACGTCTCTGCGGATGCGTATTATCACATAGAGTAAACGTAGTGCGAAAACGATCCATGGTTAACCGAATTAATTGCTCTGATGGACGATTATGTCGACCATAAAATGGACGGAGCTTGCGGTAAACTTCGCGAACTGAACCATTATTTTCAAAATAAATTTGCACGATTTGCAAGAGTTGTTCTTTTGTCAACCTGTTCATGATGAAATGGCAAACCAAACTAAATATTAATCACTTGACAGCTGACAAAATGGCCGCCAGTTAAAAAAGTGATGCCAACTTAAAGTTCTATACCTCAATAAAAAACACCCTTTATAAAGTTCTTTCCGTGGAAATTTGGTACTTACAGAAGGTCTAGCAACATTTTGATATTGAACCCGCTTCAAGGCGGGAATAGATAAAAAAATGTTGCTGAGAGGGTGGGGGCCATTATGATTGTTGATTTTCATGAGTAACATTAAAATAAATAATTACAGGTAATTTTTTGTAGTCATAAGGAGGGGGTTAAGGCAGTTCTTGGGGATGGCAATGCCCATCCACCTCAAAAAAAATAGCCTTTCTGCGTTGATGTTAATCCCTGAGGCTTTTAACTCACTATCTGAAATATTTTCTCTTCGCTTGCATATTATTTTAGTTTCATTACTGATTATGATCAGATCTTCTTCCTTACGCTATTCGCGAAGTTCTTGCATACGGCTAGAGCTGGTTGAAGGTTGTTCGCCACTCATATTTGTGTTATTTAAAATTGGTAGACAGCAATAAGTTTATATTAACAAAATCGAAGGATTTCATATTTCTTATTTTCCGGCGTCAGGTACAGATACTTTGTAATCATCAACTAATATTACACTGTTTTTATAAAAAAAAAATTTGTTAATTTTTAGACCACAAAAAGTTTACTGTAAAACAAAAATTAATTTGTACACTTAACTGTGTTTATAATTATCATTATAAAACGGCATTAGGCGTCACGTGTGGGACAAATAAATTTACCTTCGCATTTTAAGCAATTCTCCTCCACAAAGCCCTTTACAAAAAAATTATTGTTCAGTTTAACACTACACAGAAAAAATATAATTGAAAAGCAACTAGCAAAAAAATTGTTAATATTTAATTTAAAACTTAACAATGGTCATTGGTGATATAACAAATTTAAATTTTTGCAGTCAATTAAACTACTCAACAAAATTATTTCTTAAATTATATCATAACGGAATGCGCATATGTAAAAGAAACAAGAAATAATGTTTTGTGTCTATTCATTATTTGCTTATCTAATAAAGTGTTGCTCTTTAGCTGAGAGGTAAGTGAGTTAGTTTATTAGTACTAAGATTGCCGGTTCAACTCCTCTCAAAGGCATTTAGTGTTTTTTGCATAAAGAAAAAATGGTTTCAAAAATTGTGATTAGAGATGCTAAACGGGAAATCCCGAGCCCGGAAATCCCGAGGTTTTCGGGACTATGAAAATCCCGGAGCCCGGGATTTTATAACTTTAGAGCCCGAGACTTTCGGGATTTTATGAATCCCGTTTTTGACTGTCATCTTGTGTATTAAAAATTATTATAAAAAGTTTGCTTTGAATAAATATTTTAGTAGATAATATTATTTATTTATTTATTTATGAGAAATATACGTTATAAAATAAATTTATAAAATAGATAATATTATATTGTGTATAAATAATATACATCTGTGGCTTAAGTCATATTTTACTGTTTTGCAGGAGAGCACTTTTAAGCTTTCACGCCGATTTTCAGAAATTTGTTTCTTTTACAGTTAAATTAGGAAATTCTCTATTAACCGTTATTTTTAAGCAAACATCGTTCTACACACAATCAGTAATACATTTAAGTTGAAATATACTAAAGTATAACCTAAATTAAGTTATTGTTCCAAATGAGATTAGAAGTCTAAAAGAGATAAGTCGCAAGTCATAGCGCTTATAACTTCCTGAAAAATCGCACAAATTGATTTCCTTTTTGCCGCAGATATTATGGCGTTTTCTTTTCTGGGAAAAAATATTGCATGAAATGAAAACTTGCAATAAAATGGTTTTTGGAAATAGAGAGTTTATTAGAAATTATTGTATCACACCTTACGAACGTAAATTTTTGCTTAAAACGAACGCCAAATTTTATATAAAAATGTGAATTTTTCTCTAGAAACGAAAACGGCATTAGTGTTTAATCTTGTAATTTGGCTTAAAAAGCAATGCGAACCTTAGCCCGTTCAAATCACAAATATAGAAAGAAATGGAGTTCGAATAATAATTAAAATTAACTAAGTTTAATCTTTTAATTAAGTCTGAATTATATAACTACATACATACTACTTAAATCTGCCAAAAAAATAAATTCTTAAATAAAAATATTATTTTTAATATAAAGATGCACATTTTTTCACAATGTTTTCGGGATTTTGTAAGTCCCTAAAATTCCGGGGTTCCGGTTCGGGATTTCGAAACTCCAGTGGAGTTACAAGCCGATTGGCTCAATTTCACAAAGCCGCCGCCGCCGCCTACCTTAAATCGGCTTGAAAGCTGAGCCGGCTCAATGAAAGCCGCCAATATCACCAGCTGAGCCTTTGAATTTCTTTGTGTGTGACCATGTTTTATAACAGATGTTTATGTAATAGCATTAATTTTTTTTTTTAATTTGCATTAACTTAGGGTTTACACGTGCAAGCATCCTTACAAACAACAATAATGATATTGAGTACGAAAGTTTTATTCAATAATTTATATGCATGTATGTATAAATAATAATACACGTTTAAGTAAATGTTAATTATATCCTCACAAAAACATAAATGTGAAAAAAGGCCAAGTTTTTATAAAAAAGTTCGGTCATTAAAAGTAGTGAGATATAAATTTTGAACAAGTTCTTGTTTGATACAATACCTATCACTGAAATATGCTATGCATTATATAAATTTGTAATCGTAAGGTTGTCATATAATTTCTAGATAATCTGCTAACTTGACAACATTTTTCCCGATATAAAAAAAGAACAAATATACATTATTCTCTCCATTTCTAGAAAGTTAAAAATATTGCAAAGTTAGCAGATTATCTAGAAATTATATGACAACCTTACGATTACAAATTTATATAATGCATAGCATATTTCAGTGATAGGTATTGTATCAAACAAGAACTTGGTCAAAATTTATATCTCACTACTTTTAATGGCCGAACTTTTTTATAAAAACTTGGCCTTTTTTCACATTTATGTTTTTGTGAGGATCTGACTACTTTTTGAAAAATTTTCTATGATAACACTTTTTAAACTTAAAATTTCTAGTGAATTTTATTTCTATTCATGATCACTGTGCCAGTTAAAAATGGCATAGTTACATAAAATAATGGTGTTGTTGTGATGAATGTTGGATTGTACACCTTAAAAATTAATTATTGCGCTATTACAACGTGTAGCCAGTGTATACGTAATTTGTTAAGAGTCGTCTGGAAAGAAAGATGTAAAATACAGCGTCAATTTTAGTGTTAGTGATCTCTGCTATTTTCTCAATATATTTACATATTAAAGTCTGCTTAGCCGAAGTACATAAATCAAAACGATATGCCCAATGTGCATACAAAGTTTCAATAAGGTAAGTGGTGCTTTAATTTTTGGATTTTCAGCTTGAGTAAATCAATTAGGACTATTTGTCTACAAAATGTCAGCTCTCTACAGTATAATATTACGTAAAATTTTTATGGGCCTGGCCCCGCCGAATTTTATATCTGCTAGTATGAAAAAGCTAATGGGAAATACATGAGTAATAGACTAAAAACTGCTAAGCCGAAGTACATGAAAGAAAAAGCTAAGATTTATGGGTGAAGTCACGTCCACTTTTCCAAACAGGAAATTTTTACTTTGGATAAGTGCAATGTGTATGAAAAGTTCCAATAAAATTTAACTTAATTTGAGTTTACAGTGCTTTTTCCCAATCCCTGATTGAAACTTCTGGTTTCTTAGATTTTTCTTAGTGATCTCTGATTTAGATTAATTTGTGTATCAAATTTCAGCTCTCTAGTGCGAATTAGAGTTTTAGCGGATAAAACTTCTTGGTTTTAAGATTTTCCCATTGGCTTACTCGTCTACACTTGCTTGTGTATAAAATTTCAGCTCTCTAGCGTGAACTATACCTTATAATTTTATGAGCATCACCCCTCCCACTATTTTAAACTCACAATATTTCTGTGAGCAGCGCTTATAATTCATGACAATTTTCTTCTAAAATATGCAAGACTGAAGTAGATTAAAGACAAGGCTAAAATTTTATGGGATTTGTCACGCCCACTTTTTTAGGCGATATTTTAAAGTTTTGTATACGTGTAACGTATATGTAAGTTTTCACTTAAAAGCTGTATATTAACAGCCTAATTTCTAAAACTTTTAAAGGCTTTATAAAGCGATTTTGAGACAAATTTTCACTAAAAATTTATCTTAAAAAGCCTTAATAAGATTTATAAATAAGGCTGTAAGTTTTCAGGTTCAAACAATAGTAGCGTAGCCCCGCCCATTCTGGTAATATATTTTTGTTTTTCAGATTTTTCTAGTTAGTTTCTCACCTAGACCTACTTGTGTATCAAATTTCAGCTCATAACGCTCAACTTTTAATTTTAATCTTCGCAGCCCCTCCCCTCTGAGTAAGATTTCTGGGTTTTTAGGTTTTTCTTGTTGTTTTCTCACCTATACCTACTCGTGTATCCAATTTCAGCTCCTTAGCGCAACTTTTAATTTTTAATATTTATGGGCGTAAACATGCCCACTTTTCCAAACTTAAGATTTTTTTCAGTCAGTGTTTATTATTTGTGCCAAGTTTCGTTGCAAACGGATAATAATACATACAGCAATAGTATATCTAAATATGCTGAGGCGTAGTACACGAAAATGAAGTTGAAATGGTATGGGCGTGTCAACGCCCACTTTTTCAATAAAAATTTTTAGGCTTGCCCTATCGCAGTATGTATGCCGAATTTCAATAAAATAGCTTTCATAAGGCGCCTTAGATTTGCTTTTTTAATTCTAGCCCTTATGCCCTCTTAGCCAAAATTTTCGGATTTTAAATTTTTTTTTTAGTTTATTTTCCACCTAGACCTAGCTCTGTAGCAAATTTCAGCTCACTAGCACACATTTAAATTTTTATGGGCGTAGCCTTGGTTAAAATTTTCGGGTTTTCAGATTTTTCTAGTTCATTGCTCACCTAGATCTACATGTGTACCAAATTTCAGATCTCTAGCTATAGCGGAAGTGCTTCATAATATTGATGAGTTAGTCAGTAGGTCATTGAGTCAGTGAGTATGTCTTGAAATATGCACTTTTTGCACCTCAATATCTCCGGAATCTTTCATTGTTTGCATATGAGGTTACATGAATTTATTCTAATTATGATTTAAATTTCATAATTTTACGGTCGCGGGGAACAAAGTTATGAGGGGGGTAAAAACAGCTCGAATGGCTTCATGTAAATATACACATTACGTGCATTGGCCAGAACTTGGCCTGGCGCACTGCCGTGCGCCTAGATTTTGTCACAAGATTTAAAACCAATTTTTTATAAGCCAGTACATATATATACATATGTATGTTATGGTTAACCAATCTACGTTTAATAAATGAACTGTTGTTAAGGAACTGTTCACATTTTACGTAACGCTCCGTGAGGTGGAGGTAAGGATTTGTTGTGGTTTAAAAAATTTATACTGAAATTTTTGTAAAAACATTAGGTATGTTTTATTCGAAACATATATCTATATCTATAACTACATCAAATAAAACATTTTAACATTTAACATTTTAACATTTTAAGCTTGGCAGCACTCATAATTTTTAAACAATTCTTCGTTCATTTTTTGTTATGTCAAAAATATATAAAATATAATAAATTTAATTCAATAAATTTTAATAAAAACCAAATAATAATAAACAAAATGGAAGAGGAAAATTCATATAATGGAAATAAAAAGGTTTTATTAAGCATTTTGTTTATTGTTAGTATTTTTTAAATTAAAAATTATTTATTTCTGACAGGAAATATTTTTTGTATATTTATTTTTCAGTGATGATAAACGTAATATACCATCAAACAAAATGCTCCGAATTCGTAAAGAATTCGTAACGATTGGTCGACAAAATCTTCCGATTTCGGCACCGAAATATTACCGAAATCGTAACAATTTTTGTATGAAATGGTTGACACGACTTCGTAACGATATGTCGGTACGAATTCATTACGATAAGTCGGTACGAGTTCGTAACGACATGTAAGTACGATTTTTTTGCTTTTATTGCACATACTCACGCTTTTTAATATTTGTTACAATCCTTTGTTTTGTCAACATATAATTATTTATTTAAAAAAAAATGTTTACAGACCCTTTACTTATGTACTCAAAAATTAAAGTTTTACCCCCTTATGCAAAAAATATTTTACTTTAGCTTTAAAGTTCATATTAGTTGCCAAGCACTTTAAGGCTAACATAGCTTTGTTAAGAAATTATATGCAAAAGACAACTTTAATTATTTTGTTATCTAATAATGAATACTGGTAACACCACCGTGTTCAACAACCACTTCATAGCTTATGATGTACAAAATCGAATACAATTTCATTCGGGTATTCAAATAAATTTTTATTTTATTAAATAAATTTTCATTACCTTGAAGTAAAGCAACCTAATTTAAAAAATAAGAGCTTATGACATGGTAATAAAACAGATAAACACAACTATGAAGTAAAAGTAAAAAAATGTGAAAAATTATCACAATTTGTTTTATTCGAATGAAACGAGTATTTGAATATCCAGCTTTTTTCGATTTGTTTTGATTGTATGTACATCACTAAAACATTTTTGTATAATTGTATTTATTTTGATATTTTTTTATGGATTTTGCTATGTATTTCGAATCAGTTGTATAATTTGGTGATGTTTCCCATTACATGACAGAAATAATAAATTTAAGATAAGAGCAGGCACTTCTAGCTTCATTTTCAGATGTAACATGAATCAGTATGTGCTATATTAATAAAAATATTTGAGGTACAAAACACACATTTTGGAAATATCAACTTAAAGTAGTCTTAACAAACGTGGGTGCCTACTTTAGAATTTTTATACAATAATTTTTTTAGAATACAACTTTACTTAACATTGCTTGGCAAAGCTTTATTAAGTTTTTGGCATAAGACCCTTAATGTTTAAAACAAATTGTTCAGGGAAACTACCGAAATGTCTTAACGAACTCGGTACGACAAGTCTGACTTCAGAAAAATTCGAAACATTTTGTTTGGGGGGATATTAGAAATTGTATGCCTTGGCAGTATTTTTATACCTACTTAATATTTAAGCAGCTATAACTATAGCTACTTAGGGCCAATTTCACCAACTTATTTAAATATCAATTCATATTTAAAAATAATTTTTTCATACAAAAATTAATCAAAATCGACATTTAAATATGAATTGATATTTAAATAGAGTTGGTGAAATTGGCCCTTAATAAGTTTATACATACTTAAATTTGTTCGGAATATTTATATAAAGTTCGAATAAAACATACCTATTACAAAAGAGGGTGGTATGAAAGCTCCGAAAATAGCAATACGTAATACGTGAATGGCAAATGGCCCCTAAAGGCCGTGATTCACTATCTTACATAATCGTGCGATATGCCAAATATGACATGTGTGTTAAAAAAGTGTGGACTAAAAATTCAACTGTGTGACAGATTTTTTTGGAAAGTCGTGCGATTTTAGAAATATTTATGAAAAATTCCATAAAATGATAGAACCCATGCGATCAGAGTTGCTTTTATTATCAGACAGCTGAGAATGTTGTTTTTGCATAATTTTTGTATGATAGTGTGACACCTAAAATACCATTCCCAAGAGATTTTTTAAAGTCGGTCAGACTTCTGCAGGATTTTCTTGTGAATGAATCATGCGATTGTGTAGGATAGTGAATCAGGGCGATATCATTTTTATGTTTTGCTAGTCGCATTACCTACTGAATTTTAAATTGATCAATATTTGTAACGCAATTACAAAATAAATTTTTTTGTACAATATGATGGCGATAGTTAGCGATATTCGAGGAGGCTGTTTTTTTGTAAAGATGCAATACCAAACAAAAATAGCTCGGTATTCTTATGTTATGAATAAAAAATATCCGCATATCTCAGTAAAATTTATTTATACATATGTACTACATACATGTATGTGTATATATACTAAACTAATGGCGTTTTCTTTTCTGAGCAATATGCTGCATTTATGTTGCCTTTTACATTTCTTTGTGTTCTTTTCTGAAAAGTATGTATTATTTTAAAAATTGAACGCGTTCTTTTCCCATGATGTTACCCTTACAAAGAAGAAAAATGCTACATGTTCAACATTCATTTTCATTAAAGGGGGATGAGTGCATCATTATATTAACACCTGTTTTTGTTATTGTCTATGAAAAAAATTAATAATTTTCTAGTTCGTGATTGTCTTATGCCGAAACTTGTTGGAAAATTGTTCTTTTGTAAACGTAAAATATGCAACACTTCTTAAAAATCAGATGAGCATTTAAAAATGTTGCCAAATCACATGTAGCATATATGTTACACTTCTCTTTTAGAAAAGAAAACACCATAAGACCCATTATAAAGGGTGTCCCAACAAGAAGGCAAGATTTAAATTATAAATAAAACACAGATATTTAAAAAAAAATCGTGAAACTTTATGATATCGTAAAGTAGACAAAATGAGGTTATGTGTGGAACAACAAATCGGGCAGATGGCCGCCGCGGCTTTGCTGGCACACACGCGATCTTTTAATGAAATTTTCGATGGCCGTTTTGCATAAATGCTGTGGTATTTTATTAATACAGCGTCCAATTTCCATTTTAAGGCTTGAGTCGTCGTCGGCTTATTCGCGTAAACCATTGACTTCAAAAAACCCCAAAGAAAAAAGTCTAATGGTGTTAAGTCGCACGATATAGGCGGCCAATTCTGGTCTCCAAAACGCGAAATAACACGACCGAGAAATGGCTGATGTAGCAATTGAAGTTTTTCTCTGGCTGTATGGCATATGGCGCCGTTTTGTTGAAACCACATGCCCTCCACATTCATTTCTGCAATTCTAGGCACGAAAAAACTGCTTATCATTTCACTATACCAAACACCATTGACTGTTTGCGCTTGACCTGCGTTTGAGCGACATCATCACGTACAGCTGCGACATTTTCGGTCGATTGACCTGGTGGAAGGCGCGTTGTTGTCTTTACATTACTAACAGACCCAGTTTCGGCAAATTTATCCATTAATGTCTTTACAGTTGACTTCTTTGGAGCATTATTGTGACCCCAAATTGATCGCAATTTGCGAACTTTAGCCGCAAAACTTTCACCATTTTGGTAAAACAATTTCACAATGAGAATACGTTGTTCATTCGTGTAGCGCTCCATTTTTACTAACCTCGTAACGTCTACTAGCAAACAATAACAATTGTTCAAATGTCAAACAATGACACTTCGAATGGCGCCAAATTTAAATCTTGCGTTCTTGTTGGGACACCCTTTATTATGCTTTAATTAATAAATACTTCTATATTACGACAATTCCAAAAACTTAAGCACATTTCGCACGAAAGTTTGTTTGAAATATAATTTCATATTCAGCCAGCCGACATATGGGGCGCCACCACGACATTGTTGTAAACCGATCACTATTAACCGCGCCGCCGCAGCCGATCAAAAGGCCTCGGCTTGTTCCCGTACTTTCGTAAATTTTTTGTGTTATACCCTTTTCACACTTACTCACATCTTTGAGGAATGCGTGGAATATGTTGAAAATTGAAAAAACCTGTTCACATTACAACATCTTTCATCTGTTATGTATTATAATACTATTTTTACGAGTGTGAGCAACTAATAATTAAATAATAAAAATGCAATTTAGAAATTCAGTAGAAATTGATTTAATTGCTGGCTCCTGAGGAGCAGAAACAAATAATGCTAGAAATTATGTAGAAATTATGCCAGCGGACAATGATGATGAAGAAATATTAAAAATTTTATCCACAAAGATTTTGCGTAGACATTTGCAACTATTTTTATCTAATTTATTTCGATTTGGAAAAATATATAACAGATTTTATTATATGCATATATATATATACATACATATTTATATAATAAAATCTTAGAGTAATTGCGGATCTTTTTTTGGGAAAGATATTCCAAAATTTAGCTTTGAATGTATGTACATACAGAAAACTCCACATACGTCCCCAAAAAATTTATTTTAAGGAAAAGTTTAAATTTTCTGTCAACAAAAACTACATTATATCATTTCTTGTAAAAAATAAAACTTTTTTCAAAAACAAAAATTTTTTTTAAAAAAATATATTTATTAATAATTTCAAGAAAATCTAATTTTACTGCACAGAAAAGTATACATACTCCCGAAGTTGGTCAACAACACTTTTCCAAGAAAAGAACTTACACATGTTTTTCCACTACGTTGTAATGCTTCATGTCTCATAGTTAATAATTGAAAATGTCTGTAATCAGTTGTTCTTAATTTTTAATAATAATAATAATATAATTAATTATAATAATAATAATAATAATAATATAATAATAATAATTTTAATAATAATATAATTATACTTGTAATATAGTTTTTATTTGCCTTGAGGCCGTATGCATTACGTCCATTGAACAAACTTTAATTTTAATAAAATGTTTTCAAATATCTTAAAATAATTTGCTATATTTCTACTTTGAACTTAAAAATATAAATAAAAGGAAATTTTTTCGTTTAATAACAAAAGATACGAAGTATGCTCCTGGTGGTACCAGGTCGCGTTTTTGGGGCTAAAGGTTGTTGTAACTCGATTTGATTTAATATAACAACAATTATGTATATAATACAAATTTTGAAAAACAACATTAGCTTTTTTTGAGGTATTAAACGTGTTTCTATTATTTACCGTCCTTGAGTTATGGCTCCATATAACAGCTTTTCTGCCAAAAAAAAATTTGGATTTTTTTAAAATTTGAGCGACGAACGGCACGTCGTTTAATCGAGCTAAAATTTCGGCTATCTCAATATCTGGAAAAGGTAATTGTTTTGTGGAATCCAGACGAACTAGATTTCGAAATTTTTCCCCATCTATAAGATCCGGTCGCTCTAGTGTTTACTGAGGGATCTGATGCAGGAAATACCGACCAGGAGGCTTCAGATAGAAGCGTCGTCGATATAATCGACAAAGTGCCAGCTATTTCTCATTTAAAAGTCCTTGAAGGCATCAATAATGCTATAAAATGGTGCAAAAGCAGTGATATATTTTCCAGTAAACACATGCCTAACCTTTTGGACGTCCGTAACGACATCGTTATATCCAGTTTAAATAAATTAAAAAAACAAACAAGTATTACTGACCTTATGTTAAAAACCAATACCTACATCCTTGTTTATAAATACTATTAAGGCTTTATAAATTCTTAATAAGAAAATTTTTTATGAAAATTTGTCTTAACCCTGCACACATAACCCTCGAACGTATCCCTCTAAACCTAACCATTCGTCGTTTCGACGAGCACGTTTTGGGGCGTATAATATCGGTTCCAAACATATATATTTTTGTACTTGCAACACATATGTACATACCTTTAGCAAGTACTTTGTTAGTAAATACAACTATATATTTCTATTCTGTTACAAGGATATTTATTATAATCCATTTTTCCAAAAAGCCCTTTTTTTTTTTGATCATATTGTTATAAAATTTATATAAACAAACAAAACAAAAAAGCCTTTTTCTCTTTGGCAAAACTTAACTATAACACTATTGTCATTTAAAAAAATATATAAAATTAATTTTTTGAAGCGCATTGTGTGCAGAAATCAACTTTATGCTCGCCAACACTCGTCGAAGCGACGAACAAGTTTATCATATCTCAATAATTACGTGCTTACGCGCCGCGCCGAGTTTGGTTGTCTCCTGCAAAAGCTGAGCGAAAACTAAGTTGGCAAGGAATTTAGCGGCGATCGGTGCACGTGTTAAAAAGAAATAGCTATTTTTTCGTCCGGTGTTCGTCGTTTCGACGAAGGTTATGTGTCTAGGGTTAAAAACCTTTAATAAAGCCTAAATAATTTTTATAAATAATGAAGTTTTTCTATGAATTTAATATGTTTAATTAATTATATGTTAATAAATCAAAAAAATTTTTTTTTGTTAAAATAAATCTAACATAAGTGGTTTTATTATAATTACTTTAAAAAAATGTCATGAAATTCGATCTTTTTAGAAATTCGAACTGCCCCGTACACAAAGTGGTTCTAATTTGTGAGATTCTACTGTATTGAGAGAAATTAAACCTTGTTCTCATTTTAATGAACTTTGCCAAAAATGTACGGGATCAAACCTATTATTGGTTTAGTATAATAAATACATGCCACGTGAATACATTTAAAAACAGACTTATTTTGTTGAGTTATATAGTGGTAATACTTATGCCCTAATTCTGTTCGATGATTGTGCCGCCTTGTCTATGAACGGAAAAAAACCGCAGTTGTGATTCTTTAAAACAATTATTAGTAATAGTCTCTGCTAGAAGGTGCATGTATTTATTTGCTTTACGATTTTATTCCAAACATTATATCCAACACATATTTTTTCATATATTTTTCAAGACATTGTATAATACTTTCATTTAATTTTTATATTTTAAAAACATGACAATAATATTTTTATTTTTCGTGATCAAAAACAACAACCATTTTTGAAGAAAATAATTTAGAGAATTCAAAAACAAGATCGTTCCGAATCTTTTTACTGAATTAGGGCATTATTCTGTTAATAATTAAACTAACTTTATTTTCATTTATAGTAAAATATTTATTATATATATAATAACTTTAGAGTTTATTAGTTATGACTTATTTCGACCAGCACAAGATCAAGAAGAAGGAAAAAGGAAGAAAAGGAAAATACAAGAGAACTTGATATACATATAAAATAAATGAGATGCCAGATTACTATATATATGCATTTATTTATCGATATCAGTCATGAATGGAAATTACTTTATTCCAACAAACTCCTCCGCAATTTACAATCTCAATCTGCGTGTATTAAGTTTAATTTTTCTCTGAAGCCAACAAACTTGTCTACGGGTAGACCCTTTGTAAATAAATCAGCCAACATTTCCTCGGTTGGACAAAATCGCACATTAATAAGTTTCCTTTCAACATACTTTTTAACGAAATATGGTTTAGTATCTATGTGTTTCGAGTGGTTGCTTAAATTTTCATTGGCTATTAGCTTAATTACACTTTGGTTATCCTCGAATATTGTGGTAGGTTGATCATAACTCAAGTTAAGATCCTTGAGAATTCGTTGTATCCCTATGGCTTCCTTACAGGCCTCAGACAAAGCAATGAACTCTGCCTCGGTTGATAAAAGTGCAACACAATCTTGGCGTTTACATGACCAACTTATGACCCCATTTAAAAGGAAAATATACCACGTGTTGGATTTTCGTGGTAGCTGATCTTCTGCCCAATTCGCGTCAGCATATCCAATAAGTTCACTTCCACACTCTTTGTCTCCGAGTTTTAATTGCAAGGTCAACGTCCCCTTGAGGTATCTAATCAGCCTTTTAACTTCGTTCCAATCTGATTGTGATGGATCTTCAATATTTTGAGAAAGTATGCTGACGGCTGCTGATATATCTGGTCGTTTTTTTGTAGAAATATATAATAAACATCCAATTGCTGCTCTATAGTTTTCGTTTGTAGTCAATTTTTCATCATCTGGCTGTTTGTGATAAGTAGGACTTATATGTATAATGGAATCCTTTGCATTTTGTTAGTCGAATTTCTTTATGACTTCCAATATATATTTACCCTGTTCGATCATATAGTTATTACTGTTTTTAGTGACTTTAATACCCAAATAATTTGATACTGGGCCAAGGTTTTTAATATCAAAATGTTGTTTAAGAATATTCTCGAAACGCTCGACTTCACTTTTGTTACTTGAAACAATCAAAATGTCATCAACGTAGATTAATATAAATAAAATGATCTCACGAGTATAAAGACAACTGCCAGCCTTACTTTGTTGTAATTTTGCTCCTAAAAGCACATTTTGTAAAGTCTGATTCCGGACACGAGCAGATTGCTTCAAACCATAAATACTTCTTTTTAACAAACATACCTTCTTCGAGTTCTCCGTTTAATGTGGCGTAAAGCCCGTGATACACTATCACACAAAGTCGTGTGATCTGCGAAAAACTACAACGCTGGTATGATGGAGTTTATGAAAATTTTCAAAAGAAAATAACAATTCATCACACCAGGGTTGTATATTTTCGTAGATCCCACGACTTTGTATGATAGTGTATCACGGCCTTAATTAGCAACGGGGGCACACAACTGATCGTAGTCTATTCCATATTTTGACAGAAACCTTGGGCAACTAAACGAGCCTTATATTTTTGAGCTTTCCCGTCCGAGTCAGTTTTTATTTTATATACCCATTTACAGCCAATTAAATTTTTTTTTTCTTCGGGCAAATTTGCTAAGACCCATGTGTTATTTTTTTAAGAGTGATCTATACTCCTCCTGCATCGAAGCTATCCAATGAGTATTATTGGAGCACTTGACGGCTTCGTTATAATTCGATGGCTCGCCATTCACAACGATGTCAATTTCTTGTGTGAGTCGCCTTGCAGGAATACCTCTGTTACACCGATCAGATTTCCGTACAGTTTCGATATTTTCAATTGGCAGGGAACTCGAACGAAACATTTTGAGCAAATATGGAGCAGCACGGTCGATAGTTGCACCATTCTGATTAAGATATTTAACAAAATTTCTATCAGTGTATTCCCCACCACGGTCGGTTCGAAGACATTTTATTTTGTGGCCAAATTTATTAAATGTATATTCAAAATATTCTTTGAAATTTAGGAACGCCTCAAATTTTTCTTTAAGTAAATAAATAGTGGTGAAACGTGAAAATTCGTCGATGAACGTTAATACATAGCGCTTACCTGATGGTGTCTTAATTTGCATAGGACCACACAGGTCGCTATGGATGAGCTGAAGTATTTCTGTTGGTCTAAAATTAGACTCCTTTGGCAAACGTGTAAATTTTGTTTTCATGCATATTTCGCAAATTGACAAATTTTTACAAGTTTCTTTACAGGCTGCCAATTTTATACCAGTTACCATATTATTTTTGATGTGTAAACATCTATACGCTAGGGGGTAAAAATCTTTTGACTTTTATTTCTTTGCTGAGATTTCTTTGCTTTTCTTTCACAGCATTGTCAAATCGGTGTGAGCTATGTATGAGTGTATTAGTGTTTGAAAGAAGCAATACCAAGTAGAGAAACAAGTCGACTGGCTCGAAGCCGACGGTGCGCCGCCGCCGGTTATTTTTCTGTATATTTCCGTACACCAAAGGTGAAAATGAACCGTAAGAGCTACGGACTTGAAATTTGGACACAATATGTAGACATTTGGCCACTACAACAACAAATATATGAGAGTTAAAAACTAAAGGGTGTTCCAAAACGAGCAACAAAAATGTTAAAATCCCATGTAATACACATACAATTGTATGTACATATATACACTTGAAATTTTAAAAGTTAGTGTATTTTTATACAGACTACAACAATTAACACTAAATTTAAAAAATTCAAATCAATGGGTGTTCCATCAGTTAATGCAATTTTGACTTTGTAATTTTGACAACTGGCTGTATCTTGGAAACCGTAAGAGCAAAACTCTTGCAATTTTCAAAAACGGTAAAACTAAAAAAATCAATAAAATATAAAATCGCCATATATAAAAAAATCGCCAAAAACAAAAAAAAATCGCCAAAACGGAAAAAAGCACATAATTAAAAAAAATCTCTAGGACTAAAATAAATCGCGAAAAACCGGAAAAATCGCCAAAATTAAAAAAATCCTTTAACAAAAAATCGCCAATATGAAAAAATCGCCTAAATAAAAAAACCTCAAAAACAGAAAAAAATCGCCAAAATGAAAAAAACCCCAAAAAACAGAAAAAAATCGCCAAAATGAAAAAATCGCCAAAATGAAAAAAATTGTGAAAATTAAAAAAACCCAATAAGAGAAAAAAAACGCCAAAACGAGAACAAAGCGATAAAACTAAAAAAAACGTTTAAACTGAAAAAACTTAAAAAAGGAAGAAAGCTAAATAAAAAAAAAAAAATGATAAAAACCGAATGTGCGTGAGCCAAAGTCGCACTTTACTGAATTTATTTTAATTGCAATGCGTACACAAAAACAAGAACAGCAATAACTAAACGATGAACAACAGGAATTAAAAAGTAAAAGTAAAGGCATTTACCACAGATGAGCACTGCAGTACCACTAAAGTTTCAGTAAAAATAATAAAAAATTTTTAACAAGTAAATTTTTACTGATTACTAAATTTTTTTTCTAAAATTTTTATAAACTGCCTAAATGATTTGTTATATGATGAGGTGCATTGAATTTTCAGTAATCAGTAATGCCCGTATTCATAATGAAATTCTACCCAGTGGCTAAATGTTTTTCATACAAAAGTTTCACAATTTGAATGAAAAAACTTTGCAACTTGCTACAATTTTATTATGATTACGGCCCTACGATTTTACTGGTACATTAGCAGTAAAAATTTACTGATTTTTTTTTAGTAGTCAGTAAATTTACTGCTTAGCATAAGTACTTCCAACTTAAAAAAAAAATTCATTACTAGATGTTTACACATCTCTGTGATCGGACTCACATTGCTTTTTTTTCTATCATACGTATTGCACCCACGCCTCGATGACCCAATATGCGATGCCAGTCGTGTAAGCAAAAACTTTGCTCATTTGTTACATACTTTACGCAATTTTTCAATCGCAACTTGTACATGTTGTTGGTTGCATCGGCCACTGCTATGTGTGGACACTATACACCTGATAAATTTATATCATGATAAATGTCAAATTGATATCGTGATGAAAATTCATCACGTATAGACTCAATTTATTAATATTATGGTAGCGTTATGATATATTCATCAGAGCTCACGGCCTGATGAATTCATCTTGATATCAAATGTCATTTTATGTGTTATTTTGCATTTACCGTTTATTTATTAAACAATTTTCGTTTAAAAAAATGCGGCACAACAGTTATTTGTGACCAAAAAATTAAACAACATGCAAATTATTTATTTTTGCCAAGTATTTAAAAAAAAACATCAACGTCTACCCCTTTGTGTTGATATTAATGAAAAAATGACAGCTTCTCTGCCGGGGTCATATTACGAGGTCTGATATAAAGTCACCAGGTGTGGACACTATGTAATTAGTTACCGTCTGACAATCGAATGTCACAGATGTTATCAACAAATGTAACTATTATGCCTGTTTTTGTTAAACGTTTCACAGATATTAAATTACCCCCGATTTCAGGAACGTATAGAACATTTTCGATTTTAAGCTCGGTGTTGCGTCCATTAATATCAAAAAATGATCAAACATATCCCGATTACTAGAAATATGGCATGTAGCCCCTGAGTCTACAATCCAATCGTTACTATCCTTTATGCCCACGAAGAATAAAAGTTCGTGAGCTTCATCGTGCTCTATAATATTAGCTTCTGGTCTGTATTCTTCTTTCGCCTTGTTTGTCTTCCACGCAGACTACTCCTTGCATTTACTTCGAACATGTCCCCTTTGCCCTCTGTAGTCTCTAAAACTCTGTCACGCTCTTGTCTATGCCGATACTCTTTCATAATTTTTGCACTTATCAATGAGGGCGTTAAACATTTTTCATCATATGCATCCAGAGCTGTTACGAGGCCATCGTAACTGGTTGGCAGTGAACATAAATACAGTAGTTTTCGTTTATAGTCACTACCGCTTATTGTCGCATTAATGATATAGTCCATATTTAATGTTTTTTGTGACTTCTGAACTTAATATCGTTCCAAAAGTTGACGATATAGTCCATTTACTATATAGTCATATTTGACATATACGCACCAACTTTGTGGCAGTCAAAATCCAAATTGAATGCAAACAATTCGCGTTATAATCACAAAAATTTTCAACAGATTTTTTTTTAGTTATTTATTTAAGTAAACCAAAAAATTAATCTAAATTTCAACCTCCATCTACTGTTTAGTAGAAGAACATGTCTTAAGAACAAAACATTGTTGCATAAAAGGCCACACAAATGTGCCTTTTAAATAGGGTTGCCAGTTTTGAAATCGTAGAAATCAGTAAATGAGAGAAAAAAATCAGTACAATTGAAAAAAATCAGTACATTAATTTTTTCAATATAAAAGGCTTTAACTAGTGATGTAACTAATACTAGTTTAGAGCATGCGAATGCGAATACTACATCTTAATTTTTACGAAAGCGAATGCAAATATTATAATACGTTAAAAAATCACATGAAAATAAATTTATATAAGAACATGAAGTTGTTTTACATACATGGATGTACTACATATAGCATTTTATTTAAACTGAGTCTTGCATTGAGCAAATATGTATTAATTTATTAAAAAGATGAATTCATAAAACAGAAAGATACACACATATGTTTGTATATGAAATTAATGAGTGACACTTGTTGCGCGTGGAATTTACTACAACAATGACTACTTAATATTGTTTGCGATTCAAATTTGTTTGTACGAAGTAATGAATGGTGCTCAAAACATTTTTTAAAAGTTTTAACAGACTAGTGTTAAGTAGAAAACACTGCTGCCGAAAATACAATGCCTTTTCTTTTTCAAAAAATGAAATAGGTATATTTCCAAACACCGCTGTACTTTAGTTTAATTTTGATGCTCATGAGAACTTTTTTATAGAAAAGCTTTCTGATAAAGCTTTGAAGAATGACTTACTTATAAGTCAGCTACGTCCAAGCCATGTGCACAATCTGCAAACTTTTATAAGGAGTTTTTTGTGCTTTCACATCGACGAGATGACAACTTTCTTAAATAAAATTACTTGCCGGCTTAAAAATTGTTTGCAGTTCGTTCAAAAATGACAACTATGCACAGATATTGAGCAGTTGCAAAGCATGTGCAACAGTTGATCGCACATACGCAGAAAAAATTCGCAGAACTTCTGCATAAATTTGCTGAATCTACGAACGTACCCTATATTTATCTTTTTCATGCTGGCTTAAAATGATTTTCGTGTTTTTGACGTTTGTTAATGGCAAACTTTTTTCGTAAAAGAAGTACAAAATTTTTTTGTCTTAAATATTCGCATACATTTTAGCGAATGCAAATAACAAAAATAAGCGAAAAATTTGCAAATGCGAACATTCGTTACATGCTTAGCTTTAACCATTCTTAAAACAAAACATGAATTCAATGTATACTTTGTACCAAGGCATATGTAATTAATAAAAATAATATTATCAAAAAAATGTTCGAAAAAGATACTTTAAATTCATTATTTACATGTATCAGAAATCACTTATAGCAAATCTTTCTTGCAAATTTAAATTAAAAAAATCTCAATAGAATTAACTTTAATTTAAACTAAAATTTATATGATCTTTGACAGTTTTGGCAGAATTTGCTTGGGCATTATATGGATACCACTTTGAAAATAAATTCGCCTTAAAGCGAACGTAAAGTAAAGATCACTGATGATTCAAAGAAAATAAATAAACACTATGACAGGCTTTCTTATACATTGATCATAATTAATATACAAAAACAGTACAAAAACAGTACATACATGAAAAAATCAGTACATTTGCGTACTGATTTGCTAGTTGTGCATAACTCAGTACTTTAAACAAAAATCAGTACATGTACTGGCAAAATCAGTACGACTGACAACCCTACTTTTAAATACAACATTGTTTTGTAATTGACATAACTGGATTGTATGGAAATTATTTTATATACCTCTGCGTGGCATATAAAAAAATTAGGCTTATAGTCACATTACCGATATAGTCCACAATTTCTGTGCAATTTCAAATGTGACTATAAGCGAAAACTACTGTAGTATAGTAGCCGTCATTAAAAATTCCCACGTAACAGAGCTGTCGAATGCCATAAGTTTTTGAAATAGTTCGATCATCTGGCTAATGTGAGCCTCCATGTCTGTGTCATCGTGAGATCTTTTTGCCATTACTTCACGCAATAACCTAACTTTCACTTCAGGAGAATATAACTCATAGAGCTCGTTAAGAGCATTCCATGCTTCCTTTGCGTTGGTCGTGCTGCGTATGTGGTGAATTTGGTCATCTCCGATACAAACGCCAATCGTAGCATAAGCCTTGTGATTCTTGTGATCCCAGGCAGTGAAATTTTCTGCTGGCCTAGCATCTATTATGGCAGTGCACAATTCCTCGCGTTTTAAAAGCATTTCAACTTCGAAGCGCCAGTTGAAGTAATTAGTAGATGTAAATTTAGGCATTTGATGGCTTATAAACGAGTCAGCCATATTTTATGATAATATGAAGACCACTTTAAATAAAAAAAATCTCAGCAATCCCTGGGCCCATAACCTTTGTTGAGTTGAATAGTGGTAATGATTATTCTGTTAATAATTAAACTAACTTTATTTGCATTTATAATAAAATATTTATTATATATATAATAACTTTAGAGTTTATTAATTATGACTTATTTCGACCAGCACAAGATCAAGAAGAAGGAAAAAGGAAGAAAAGGAGAATACAAGAGAACTTGATATATAAAATAAATGAGATGCATTTATTTATCGATGTCAGTCAGGACTGGAAATTACTTTATTCCAACATATTTACATTTCAAGACTGTTTACGCAGGTCTCTAGTGCTCATGTGGAAAAAGGAACTGAGCAATCGTTCTCATTGTTTTTGTTTTGTTTTTGTTTCACTCACTTCAAAGAATGAAACAGAACAAAATTAAACAATTTATTTCGTTTATTTTTGGACTCTGCTTTTAAGTACAAAGAAATAAAAACAAAAATATATTTATGACTGTAATAGTGTCGATTATTTTTGTTACAAAAATCACGTCCTAACTCCTGTATCGCGCAATAAATAGCATAGCTATAATTTTTTTTAATTTTTTTTTATTTATTGACATACGTATTTTTAAAAAATTGGATATATTCGCAAACCCATTATGGCTTGTTTGCAAGTTTACATTTCAAAAAAAAAAAAATTAAAAATTATTTGTTCAGCAACCGTAAGAGCTACGGAACTATAAATTTAGAAAGAGTTTGTAGAAACTTGGCCGCTACAACAACAAATACATGAGAGCTAAAAATTAAAGGGTATTCCAAAACGAGCAACGAAAAATGTTAAAATCCCATGTAATGTACATACAATTGTACGTTCATTCGTATGTACATTGACACTTTAAATTTTTAGAATTATTGTATTTTTATACAGACTATAACAATTACCCCTACAATTTAAAAACATTTAAATTAAAGTTAATGCAATTTTGACCATGTAATTTTGACAACTTGCTGTATCTTGGAAACCGTAACAGTGAGATTACACGAGATATAATTTTGGAAATTTTTGTGTTGGCAATTGTCAAATTCTGTTGCGAACACAAAAAATTACTGTGTAAACCGTAAATGTTAGTGTTCGAACACATGTTTGGAAATAATTGCTGAAACAAGAGTCTGAGCAATTATGTTAGGACGCATGCTGTCAAATTTACCTTTTTCGTAGAAGATAATGGCGGGAAACAAGAAATACCCAGCTAAAAAAATTATATATGGTCCATATATTTTTAATATATGAATGCATATAACTATGTATGATTATTCATGTATGAAAATGTATGGGATTATACATGGCAAAACTATTATATATGAACTAGTATATGGAATAACATATGAAATGTATTATAATATATGAACTCGTATATGGGAAATTAATTATGAAGCTCTTCATATGTGGATCCATATATAGAAATAAGATGCAATATATGAACCCATATAAAAATGAATGCATACATGATATTTCACATAACATTTTTGCAATAAAAAAGCTTGCATTTTATTAACTCGATTTTTTTCTCTTTTTATCACTGGCGAATTGGAAATCTATTAAAAAATACATATGGTATGTAAAGTTTGACCGCGTACAGACCCATATTTTAAAAAAGAAATTTTTTTTACAAAAAAAAAAAGAAATTCTTGTCTATTTTATACTTTGTGGCTCTATTTAATAAATAAAATAACCAAATGTATAATTCTGTCATTGACTTGATAGAAAATAACGGAATACTCTAGATATCTTTAACCTTTATGTCAACGGCAACATACCTGGGTATGTTTTTAGTTTTGAAAACGCTGTAGCTCTAAACTGAATAACCGGATCGACTTGAAATTTCTTGATATCCTAGCCAAAACTGTTTTAGGCAATAGTTCCTAGTTTGGTTAGGATTAGATCATCCGTTCGGAAGATAAAGCCCATTTACAAAGTTGCACCCTTAAGTCAACAAAATACATACCTGGGTATGTATAGTAAAACGCATGCAAATATGATAATATAATATAAAAGTATAGTTTATTTTGAGCTAAGTTTTGTAATTATTTTTTTTTATTATTATTATATAATGTCAGTTTTAATTATTTTTGCTTAAAATTATTGAAATTCAAATACATCTATCGCATTGAGGTAAGTCCTTGGAATGCTCTGCGCACACTGGTTTGTTGCATAATGTGCATGCTTTACGAGTAGGGCGTCGTTTCGAGCAGATGTAGCAATTCCCCTTTACTTTTAGCCGACCCGTACTATCACGTTCCTCCGATGCATGTGCCTCAGTATCCACAACTCCGATGGGCCCACCTTTCATGGCTTCGATGGCGTTGCGCGTTGAAAAAACTCTGGATATTCTGCTGTTATTCGCCCTTCTTTCCATTTCTGGCTTGCACAATTGCTCGCTAAGCTGATGGAGAAACATCCTACGGCTGCTTGTAGATGTCTTCAGGTGAGTGTTGTTGTCAATGTATATTACGTATGCAGCAAACGCAGCAACGTCCACAATATTATAAAAGAAAGCCAGAGGCCATCTATTTGAACGCCGCTTCGTACTAAATTCGGACAAGCACTTGTCCATGTTATCAACGCCACCTTTGGTTTTGTTATAGTCCAATATAAGCAATGGCTTCTTCTTAGGACCGGTCGTTTCTGTTGTATAATGAGTAGTGGACAACATTACAACTGCCTTGTTTTTCTTCGGAACGTACGAGCACATCGTAAGGTGATTACAGAACCCAAACATTTATGATTCAGCCTCACGTCGTTTCGGGTTGGCAAATGCTGCTGGCACGAATGTACGCCTTTTGTTGCAAGTACCCAATATAGATAAATTGTTGTCTAACATCAAACTTTTTGCCAAGTTGTAGCTAGTGAAAAAGTTGTCACATACAATATTTCTTCCACTTCCAGCAAAAAGGTTGACACATAAATGCTTTACTACTCTTTCGCCAACGTTTCTTTCACGTTCACCAGACGATGCCATTCCTGTATAGATTTGTCCCTGCATTGAAAAATTATATTCAATTTAGTTATTTATATTTTCAAAAATTTTCAACAATATTCATTGTACCTGCAATGGATAGGAAGAAATGGAGTCGCACACCCACCACACTTTTATTCCATATTTGGCAGGTTTTAATGGTATGTATTGCGTGAAGCCAGTTCCACCACGATAAGCATACAATTGTTCATCTACGGTGACGTTGGCTCCAGCCACGTAATATCTACGAAGACAGCTGTTAAGCATCAAAAAAACGTCCGATCTTACTGCTGCTTTGTCAGTTTGTTTTCGTTGCTGGCGTGTGTTTCCATTATCAAAACGTATGAAGCGGCTTATTTCCCAAAATCGTCGTGCACTCATTGCGGCACGATATAGTGGATGTGAAGTAGTTTTCCACAAATCTTTCGTATGCACGTAACCAGAATGTGTAACGCCACTTAGCAAAACTAGGCCCAAATATGCATCAAATTCACTTTTTGTTATGGGAATCCATGATCTCGGTTCTCTTGTTGGATGTTTTGCGTTGTCAATATCATAAAATTGCCTTGCCTTTCGATTTGATTCACGAATAATTATGTCGCATATTTCGTTTGGCATTATCAATTGGAACGTTTCTGCAATGGTCAAACCCTGCGTTGCCCGTACTGGTCCAGATTCTGCACTTCTTAGAATGTTGTGCGTACCGAATCTTACAGGTTGTGCTTGTATCGAGGGCCAAACATTACCATCTCTGGCAGTAAAAACGTCGCCAGTTTCAATTGGTGCATCTTCAAGATCTTCATCAGAATCACTGTCGCCCTCTGGGTCATATTCTGGTAACATGGGTTCTTCAACGTCTGAGTCATCTCTACCAATATCACCTAAAGCCTCGTCACCTACTATTGAATCGTGGTCACTTCTTTCTTCTTGGCTCTCTTCAAGCGCTTGCCGAATATATGCTTGTTGTTCTTTGTACGAGAGTGCGCTTAGTTGTCGCGGAGTAAGCCATTCACCATCAGCCATTTCACTTTTAATATTTTTTTTATTTCCACAAAATAAACAGAAACGTCTTTTCACTTCGAATCACAAATGTAAACTAAATTTTCTGACGATACTACAAAGAATAAAATTTCCGCAACAATAAATGTTTCTACCTGCCTATATTATATATTTATTATATACGTATGTCGTCTAGTTATACAACCACTTTTTTCAACAAACAATGACTGTGAGGATGAAATTGGTTATCATAAAATTTTTTAGCCTTTTGTCCATTTCTAACAAACTAAAAAAATAATTCGGAAATTCCAACAAACCAGGTAGATACGTAATTAGCATTTTTATGCTAACGACGTACCATTCCCCATACAAAACGTATGTACATACCCAGGTATGCTGCTGTGGACGTGCGTAAAGCATTTCTGCTATTGACATAAAGGTTAAGAAATAAAGTTCATATTACTGGAAAAAATTATATTGAAAACTAGTGTTAGTATATAAACGGATAATTTATTGTTTTCTAATTGATTAGTTCTTTATCTGATTTCTTAAATTAAACTTTGTATGAATATGAGTTTTGTGTTTTAATCTAATTTTTTCTTAAAATAACGAATGAAATGTCCTTTAGTTCGTTTTTAATTATTTTGTCTAAACTAATTTTTCATTACATAAAACCTCCCTGTATAAATCTTACAAATATTTAATTTTAGTAATTTAAATAATAGCACAGCAGTGCGCTTTTTTGAATCAATATGAACTTTGCATACTATGTAGGGAATATTTACACTTATATGTATGAAAGTGTATGAATATACATATACAATCATATATGCCCATATACGCTCATTTTTCGTATCCGAACCATATATGGGATATCATATATGCTCCATACATACTTTTTTAGCTGGGTAATAAGTTTATTACAAACAAACATAAAGCAGAAACACAAAATATATGCTATGTGGCAGAAATATTAAAAAATCAAAACTTAAAACGCACAATTTTTATGCATACGACAACCTAAATTTTGAATTTTAACATTCCCAGCTAAAAAAAATATATATGGTCCATATATTTTTAATATATGAATTTATGAATTCATGTGTGGATATACATGGTATTATACACGGCAAAACTATTATATATGAACTAATATATGGACTAATATATGAAATGTATTGCAATATATGAGCTCATATGTATCGGGTGTTTTTTTAGAGGTATAGAACTTCGAATTGAAATAAAACACAAGAAAATCGTTTCAATGTCCATCAATTTAGCTTTATTGGAAGGATAATCTTATGACATTAATGTTTAAATATGATTTCGGGCATGTGGCCGCCGCGGCTGGCTCGAATAATGCCAATTCTACAGGTCCAATTTTCAACCACTTTTTCGAGCATATGGGGCCGTATGTTGGCAATAACGCCACGAATGTTGGCTTCCAAGTCCCCTAACGTTTCTGGTTTGTTGGCGTAGATGAGCGACTTCACATATCCCCAAAGCAAATAATCCAATGGTGTCAAATCACACGATCTTGGTGGCCAATTGACAGGTCCATTCCGCGAAATTATGCGCTCATCGAATGTTTCCTTCAATAAATCGATTGTGACGTGCGCTGTGTGGCATGTAGCGTCGTCTTGTTGGAACCACAACTCATCCACATTCATGCCATCCAATTCGGGAACAAAATAGTCGGTTATCATGTCTCTATACCGGTCTCCATTAACGGTAACTGACTCTCCAGCAATATTTCGGAAGCAGTATGGCCCAATGACTCCACCATCCCATAGAGCACACCAAACAGTCAGTTTTTGTGGATGTAATGGCGTCTCAAGGGTCTCATGTGGATTCTCTTCACTCCAAATGCGGCAATTTTGCTTGTTGACGTAGCCATTCAACCAAAAATGAGCCTCATCACTGAACAAAATTTATCGATGAAAATCAGCATCGAGATCAATCTCATTTTCGGCCCATACACCAAAATCACGACGCATTGCATGGTCTCGCGGCTTTAATTCTTGCATAAGCTGGATCTTGTAAGGTCGCAAGCCAAGATCTTTGCGCAAAATCTTCCATAAAGTTGATGGACAAAGCTCCAACTGCTGTGCACGGTGGCGAATCGATTCATTCGGGTCCTCTTCAACACTTTGCTCTACAGCGGCAATTGTTTCTTCGGTGCGCACTGTTCGACGTCTCTGCGGATGCGTATTATCACATAGAGTAAACGTAGTGCGAAAACGATCCATGATTAACCGAATTAATTGCTCTGATGGACGATTATGTCGACCATAAAATGGACGGAGCTTGCGGTAAACTTCGCGAACTGAACCATTATTTTCGAAATAAATTTGCACGATTTGCAAGCGTTGTTCTTTTGTCAACCTGTTCATGATGAAATGGCAAACCAAACTAAATATTAATCACTTGACAGCTGACAAAATGGCCGCCAGTTAAAAAAGTGATGCCAACTTAAAGTTCTATACCTCAATAAAAAACACCCATTATATGGAAATTTAATTATGAAGCTCTTCATATATGAATCCATTTATAGAAATAAGATGCAATATATGGCGCCATATAAAAATATATGCATACATAATATCTCACATAAGATCGCATTTGCAATCAAAAAAGCTTGAATTTTATTAATTCGATCTTTTTCCATCTTTTTTATCACTGGTGAATTGGAAGTCTGTTAGAAAATACATACGCATAAGCAAAATTTATATGCGTAGAGCCTCAAGATTTAAAATATAAAAACTCGTGTAACAAAAAAATCTTTTTTGTTGATTTTATATATTGTGGGTCTATTTAATAAATCAAATAATGAAAAAGATAATTCAGTCATTAAATTATTATTAATTTTATAAAATGTAACACAATCCTCAGATATACATACATATTAAGAAACAAAATTCATATAAATGCCAAAAAATAATATTAAAAACCAGTGTTAGTATAAAAACGGTTTATTTTTTCTTTTTTTTTTTTTTTCCATATATTATTTTATATTTTTTTCCATATATTTTTAATATATGATTGTATATAACTATATATGAATATGTATGAATTCATGTATGGAAATGTATGGGATTATACATGGCAAAACTATTATATATGAACTAATATATGGACTAATATATGAAATGTATTACAATATATGAGCTCATATATGCAAATGTAATTATGCAGCTCTTCATATGTGAATCCATTTATAGAAATAAGATGCAATGTATGGCGCCATATAAAAATACATGCATACATAATATCTCACATAAGATCGCATTTGCAAGAAAAAAAAAACCCAGCTAAAAAAATATGTGTGGACCATATGTATATGATATCCCATATATAGTTCGGATCCGAAAAATGAGGGTATATGGACATATATGATAATATATATTCATACATTTTCATACATGTATGTGTAAATATTCCCTCTGCAGTATGCAAAGTTCATATTCATACACTCCTGATTCACAAAAGCGTACTGCTATGCAATAAATTAAATAACTAAAATTACTTTTTTTTTATTTTGAACAGGTAGATTGTATTTAATGAAACATTCGTGTGGGCAAATAATGAAAAATGAACTAAAAGTCATTTAATTCATCATTTTAAGTCAAAAGGTGAACCAATTGCATATTTAAAAAAAAAAACACACAAAACTCATATTCGTACATAAAATTTAATTTAACAAATCAGATTAAAAACTAATCTAATTAATTATAAAAGAAAAAATAATCCGTCTAACAATAGTTTTCAATATATATATTGCAGTAATATGAACTTTGTTTCGTATCTAGAGAATTCTGTTATTTTCTACAAAATTAATGACTGGATTATCCTTTTGATTACTTGATCCACAATGTATAAAATCATACAAGAATGGTTTTTCTTTGTAACGAAAGTTTTTCTTTTTTAAACGTTGGGGGTACGCATATGAACTTTACATACCGTATGTATTTTCTAATGGATTTCCAATTCATCAGTGATAAAATACCAAACTTTTTTGATTGCAAAAACGATCTTATGTGAAATGTCATGTATGCATACATTCTTATATGGCTCGATATATTACATCTTATTTCTATATATGGATCCACATATGAAGAGCTTCATTATGAAATTTCCACATATGAGCTCATATATTATAATACATTTCATATATTAGTCCATATATTAGTTCATATATAATAGTTTTGCAATGTATAATCCCATACATTTCCATACATGAATTCATACATATTCATATATAGTTATATACATTCATATATTAAAAATATATTAACCATATATAATTTTTTAGCTGGGTTTGCACCTTTTTCGTGTTTTGGCAATTTTTTCCATCTTTTTTTATCACTGGTGAATTGGAAGTCTGTTAGAAAATACATACGCATAAGCAAAGTTTATATGCGTAGATCCTCAAGGTTTAAAATATAAAAACTCGTGTAACAAAAAAAAAATCTTTTTTGTTGATTTTATACATATATTGTGTGTCTATTTAATAAATCAAATAATCAAAAAGATAATTCAGTCATTAAATTATTATTAATTTTATAAAATGTAACACAATCCTCAGATATACATACATATTAAGAAACAAAATTCATATAAATGCCAAAAAATAGTATTAAAAACCAGTGTTAGTATAAAAACGTTTTATTTTTTCTTTTATAATTGCATTAGTTTTTAATCTGATTTCTTAAATTATATATTGTGTACGCATGTGTGTTTTGTGCTTTTTTAGTAATCGATTCAGATTTTCTCTTAAAATGTCGAATGAAATGTCTTTTAGTTCGTTTTGAATTATTTTGTTCGAACAAATGTTTCATTAAACCCAACCTTTCTCCACAAAATCTTAAAAAAAATTGTTTTAATAATTTAATTTAATGCACAGCAGTGCGCTTTTTGAATCAATATGTACCTTGCATTCTATATAGGGAATACACATTCATGTATGAAAATGTATGAATATATATTATCATATATGCCCATATACCCTCATTTTTCGGATCCGAACCATATATGGGATATCATATATGCTCCATACATATTTTTTTTTAGCTGGGTAGTGTCAGTACGGAACCCTTCGTGCGCGGGTCAAAGTCGCACTTCACTGAATTTATTGAATTTTGCTTTTAAAGTTTTTAAAATTGTTGCATTTGGTTTATTTAGTTAATTATATAATAATATTGTTCTTGTTATTGTTATGTTTGTATTTCTTGTTGTGATTGTTATGGTTGTAGTTGTTGTTGATTATAAATTATTATTTTGTGTTTCGCATTCATTACTGATGATTCAGAAAGTGATTTTTAATAATCTTGTTTAGCTTTCGAGATGACTTCAATAGGTATGCTGTTGAATATTGTTAGTAACATTACAGCTAATATACTCCTTCCATATTCGTGTTTGGCAAATTTGATTTTATATCTCCCCTCCACGTTTCTTCTAGTCTGATAATTGTGATCAATTTGCTGTAAATATCTGAAGTCGTTATAGAATTCTATAGCGAGTTTTGTTTTGTAAATGCTGTTGATATTTAACATCATACGGTCTGAAGCTTTATTATTAATATGCGGAAATGTAGTATCATTGATGTATTGGCGTTGATTTATATTTGTTGTTCTTGATACAAGAGGAATTGTGCATGGATTTAAGATTTTCAGAATTTGATTTTGCATTTTTTGAAGTTTGTGACAATGTTTTGAGCTTCCCCACGCTGTAATTCCATGCCGAGTGTGCTATAAGCTATGGAGAAGTACACCTATCTTAATACATTGTTACTGGAGCAGGAGCTGAGGTGGTGTAGCATGAAAGCATCTTTTGTAGGCTTTTTTCGTATTTCTTCAACGTGAGTTTTCCAAGATATTTGTATGTGTTAACTATTTTAATCCTTTTGGAGTATTGATCATTGTTATAGTTGAAATGCGACATCTTATTTGTATGAATGCAATCGATGTCATGAAATTTAAAGGCCAAACCCACGATGTCGACAACGTTCGACTTGTCGCACACTTACATTTGAAACAACAACAGATTCTTAAAATTTGTTTAACGTTGTCGATATCGTGGGTCAGGCCATAAGTTTTAAAATATTAAAATTCTTGATCTCAACTTTTTTTTTGCAGAACAGTGTAATAAGTGCAGTGCAGTTGAAATGTTTTATTTTTTTATGAATATGAAAAATGCGTTGCCAAAAAACTGCGTTCTGTAAATCAGCTATGCAGAAAACGAATCTTGATGTACAACAGCATGATACATAATACTTATTATTGTGCTCAGCGAAGCTCCACCAACGAAAATAAAACAATATGATTATCGCACTACAAAATATACACGATTTATTTTGCGATTTCTAGGAAGGTCTATATTCTGCATAAGAAGGGCAAACCAGCTTCCTACGGCGGTTTTTTTCCAAACGCCATACACTTGGCTACTCAGTATTAGAATAATATTTAGGCATTCTAATATGTCATTCTTTCTTATTTCTCCTCACCTAACTTCTTCATTCGACCCATGTCTTCAATAGGAATAGAGAGTTGCTGAATGATTAAATGAGTTAAGTTGTTTGGTTATTTTTAAGAAACCAACAATAACTACAGTAAAAAACAAATAGTTAATTTGCATATGATAAATACCTCGTCATATTTCTTGCCATGTACAATTTGTGATCTTGAATTATCGAATGTTATCTATGTATGTATGCATGTGTGTATGTTGGTTCATATATAAATACGTGTGTATACGAGCGTGAGTATTATTGGAGACTTTATTATAACAAATTACACCATGCAACAAATGAAGACTTTTGGAAAAACAAACGGATTGGACAGTATAAGTTAGATAGTACTAGCAAAGGGTAGTAAAATCGTTTACTCAGCTGAGCAATTTTGGTGACCAATTTTTTTATGGGCCTCGAAAAATTTCGAAAACCACTGTCAAAAAATGGTGTCATAATTTTTTGGCCAACAGCTAATTCAGACTTGGTGAGAGCTCTGAACTTTATAAGGAAAAGTCTACCAAACAAATCGTTTTAAGGTTCTCTTGTTTCCTTTTTGAATTCAAATTTTCCGCGAAAGAAATCTCAGGAAACTTTGTGTGAAAATTCTCGGAATTTTTTATTATGGAAAATTTAGTTTATACGCTCAAATTTCTGGATGAGTGCCATTATTTAGCTTATGAATGCTAAGGTGCAATAATTACATGACGACAATAGTAGATTTTGTGAAAAAGAAAGAAATGAAAATGTAATTCATGTGCAAAAATTTTTTGTGTAAAGGTAAATGTACAAGCGACATTATTCGCATTTTGGCAAAAACTCTTAAAATTGGAACGGAAACTTCAAAATCATAAAATAAAAACAATGTTTAATAAATTCAGTGAAGTGCGACTTTGAGCCGAGCACGAAGGGTTCCGTAGGGACAGTAGATATGTAATTCAGTACGAACTTTAGCCTATATAAAAAAAGTTTTGACATTTTTTCGTTTTTATGTTTTTTCGGCTTAGAGCGATTATTTTCAGTTTTTGCGTTTTTCGGCTTTGGCGATTTTTTTCGAGTTCTTTCTTTTTAGTTCTGACACTTTTTTCTCGTTTTAGCGATTTTTTCGGCTTTTTGGCGTTTTTTTTCATTTTGGCGATTTGTTTTAATTTTTGCGATTTTTTTTCGTTCTGGCGATTTTATTTTTCATATAAACAATTTTTTTATTTTTAGTGCCTGTTTCGCGTTTTAGCGATTTTTTTCGGTTTTTGGCGTTTCTTTTCATTTTGGCAATTTTTCCAATTTGGCGATTTATTTTAGTGTTAGATTTTTTTTCAAATTTCGGATTTTATTCGTTTTGGCGATTTTGTTTTCAGTTTAGCGATTTTATAATTTTGGGATTTCTTAGTTTTACCGTTTTTGAACATTTCACGAGTTTGCCTCATACGGTTTCCAAGATACAGCAAGTTGTCAAAATTACATAGCCAAAATTGCATTAACTGATAGAACACCCTTTAATTTAAGTTTTTTTAAATTTTAGTGTTAATTGTGTCAATATACATATGTACATACAATTGTAGGTATATTACATGGGATTTTAACATTTTTCGCTGCTCGTTTTGGAACACCGTTTGCTGTTGTTGCAGCCAAGGTTCTACATACTCTGTCTAAATTTCAGGTCCGTAGCTCTTACGGTTCCTGAAAATAGCCTGTGACGGACAGCGTAGCGAATACAATGGGGTTCCTTTTCACCTTTGGTGTACGGAACCCTAAAAAAGACAGGATTGGAAAAATATTCTAATAAAAATAATCACCTTTATTCTATTTGGCGTCGGCAACATAAGACGACGTCGTTTTTAATGTTTTTTTTGGCAAATCGGTATTCCTGTAGATATTATTGCCATTTATCGATGACTCTCAGCAAATTTTTAGTATTCTGTAAGAAAAATTGATGTTGATGTTGCCGTTCATTTTGTCGTCAGTGTTTTTGATGTCGTGTTCTGTTGTGTGCACGTCTCAAAGAATTTAAAAAATAATTTAAATGTTAAAAAAGTGGAATATAAGAAATACCAAAGTAGATATAATTAATTCAGTAAAGTGCAACTCTGACTCGCGCACGAAGGGTTCCGTACGAACACTAGATATGTAATTTAATACAAACTTCATCCTATATAATATATAGTTTTGGCATTTTTTTCGTTTTTGTGATCTTTTCGGTATTTTTGTTTTGGCGGTTTTTGCTTTTTCAGTTTTGGCGATTTTTTTCGGTTTTTGGCGTTTTTTCATTTTGGCGATTTTTTTTTATTTTTGGCGATTTTTTTCATTTTTGCGTTTTTTTTTATTTAAATTTTTTTTTTTAGTTTTGGCGAAATTTTCGCGTTTTGGCGATTTTTTTTCGATTTTTGGAGTTTTTTTCATTTTGGCGTTTTTTTTTTCATTTTGGCTATTTTTTCGCATTTGGCGATTTATTTTAGTGTTAGAAATTTTTTTTAATTTTGGCGATTTTTTTCGTTTTGGCGATTTTTTTTTTTTGGTTTGGCGATTTTATAATTTTTGGTTTTTTTTAGTTTTACCGTTTTTGAAAATTTCAAGTGTTTGCCTCTTACGGTTTCCAAGATATAGCAAATTGTCAAAATTACAAGTCAAAATTGCATTAACTGATGGACCACCCCTTAATTTTAATTTTTTTAAATTTTAGTGTTAATTGTTGTAGTCTGTATAAAAATACACTAATTTTAAAAATTTCATGTTTCAATATATTTACAATTGTATGTATATTACATGGTATTTTAAAATTTTTCTTTGCTCGTTTTGGAACACCCTTTAATTTTTAATTCTCATGTATTTGTTGTTGTAGCGGCCAAGGTTCTACATAGTGTGTCCAAATTTCAGGTCCGTAGCTCTTACGGAAAATACCGTGTGACGGACAGACGGACAGCGTAGCGAAAACAATATGGTTCCTTTTCACCTTTGGTGTACGGAACCCTAAAAATGTACGTATTTATTTAAAAAAATTTCTTAAAAAAGTGAAAAATATATGGACGAAATTAAAATGACTAACCCCAAGAGTTGAAAAAAGTCCATCTTTTGCTAGAGGATTCCGAAGAGGAATTATTTCAAGGTACAGTGGGGACTTGAGGTTTAAATTAAAAAAAGGTGAAGCAACTGGAGTCGGAATATATAAACAATTAGCATGAGCTCCTTTGGAGGAAGCTCCAATCTCCAATAAACGTTGATCTGATCCCTTTTGTTTCAAAAATTAGGCTATATTTTATCCAATACTTGCCTAAATGATGTTTTGTTCAGCCGAAAATAACTTGAAAATATTAAAAGGATGAATATTACTCATTATTTTACAAAAACATGACGGAATTTACCTCTTACTTTTCCTTGGGTATCTGGCAAATGCATGACTTTTGTCTGAGAAATTTTATTTTCACTTTTGCTTATTCAAAAACACTTTTACCAAAAATAGTAAACAAAATGAATCAGCTGACTCAAATATTGGATATGTGTATTGTATTTATCGATAAACAGGCAACGTCGTCATAACACTGTTAAGGAATACAAAATTAGCATTGATATTGTGTTATATTGATGTTATTACAAAATTGACGACGATGTTGCCGACGCCAAATAGAATAAGGGTGAATATTCTAAATTCTTAGTTTCGAATCTAGTCACAAATTATGGCTTTTCTGTAAGGGCACTGCTACACGTTCAATATATATTGGACGCGATATTTATTGAACGTGCAGCATGCAGTGTTGATGGATCTCGATCCATATGGCAGAATGGCCTTAATTATAGAATTCAGATCGTGGATCGCGTGATAAATATTGAACGTGTATCATTTTTATGATATTAAATCGCACCAAGTTAATAAGAAGTGAAATAAAACAAATAAAATAAAAGAAGCAGTGAAAAATTTAAGAAATAAAAAGTAAAAAGTTTATTACATTTGTGTAAAGTTTGTTTTAACAAAGGGTAATGACAGAAGATAGTGAAAGCGAGTGGGTTCTGTCAGTGGAATCGGAATTAACGACCAAAAAAATTAATGCTAATGCGATAAATATTGAACATGCAGCATACACTTGTGATCCATCAATCCATTAAAATGGATCGCGATCCAAATATCACAATATATATTGAACATGTAGCAGCGCCCTAAGGGCTATTAACTAAGCACATTTATTTTGGATTCTCTGAAACTAAGGAGTCTTTATATGCCAAAAGCGCAACACAAGGTTGAAAATTAAATTTAAACACAAAACAGAAATGAGGAAATAAAAGACCCAGACTTATTTAGTAAAACCAAAAAACATTTGTTACCGATTCTATCTAAAAGTTTGATGATTTCATATGGAGCAGAGTTGCACAGCACGGTTATTGACTAGAAAGAGATGATGACAAATGTGAAAAATTAACATTTGAGGAAATTTTGAATACAGCAATTAGTAAAGAAATCGCTGTTTGATAAAAATAATTTTCGTTTAAGAAGGAATTAAAATTCTTTGAATGATATGATAAGTTTTGTTAAATATTTGCAAAATTCGAAGGCAAATATTTAACAAAACTCGCTGGCTCGCAATATCTTGATTTTTACTGCATCCGCTTAAAAAAGAGCGACACAAGGGCTCTAATTTACAACACTCCATTTTATTTTACTTAGTACGACTATTATGTATTATTAATTACTATCACAAGTTTATGTCCGACATTGGTCGGGCCTAATATTTAGTTAAATTTGGATTTAAGATTTGAATACTTATAGTTAGTTCATTTTTGAAGAAACAATAAGTAAATATATGCATAAAAAATTATAATAAAACCTATCTCTAGAGATAGGTTTTTCTTTAAACAAAATAATATATAGGCTGTCAAACGATTCTAGTATTGCTTATTCTGTACAGAAGTCCTATGTTCATAATTTATTTTTATAATTTGTTTCAATTATGTAATATGTTTATTTTGCGTTATATCAATACTATTGACCTTGCATTTACTTAGAATATATAATCAGTTCAAATGTGAGAAAACGAAACTAAGAAATAATTCAAAATCGCATTTTAAATTTTCAAACCCTTATCATAGCAATCAGCCATAGTAAAAATTAAAAAAATAATAGAGGTGTCTTGGAGCACCCGTTTAGAGCTCTACTGCTTAGCTAAATAAAACATATTTCATGTGATAAATAACAATGCAATAAAATTATTTGGTATCTTGGAAATATTTATTTAATATTCATTAAATTTATTTATTTTAAATCTAAGAAATGTATTATTTCACATATTTTCATAAGTTTATTTTGATTGAAATTTATTTGCAAGTGGTTTCGCAATGTGTATGTGCATTTCATTGGTGCTTTGCCAAATCATCAGTAGACTACAACCACACGTTTTGAATAGTCATATTTGAGCATTCACAAATAATATTTTTGAAAATCATAAAAGAATAACCCAGCAAAAAATTACACATTACCATTGGAACTACTTGCCATATAATGACTTACTTTTCTGATTGCCAATTTTCATTACTCGCTTACAAATCACATTACCTAAAATTTAAAAAAATGACGTGCAAGTTGCTAAATGAAGAGAATGATTTTTTTAGATGAAATAGATTACGTGAAAGGTATACAAATAAAAAAATGTAAGTACTTCCCAAGAATCGATTATTTTAGTCTCACGCCTTGTTAAAATCATTAAGTTGGTAATCCAGTAGGGAAGTGCTTCCACCAAAAATGCTTAATTCCAAACTCGATTACCTTTTTTGAAATTTTTTGCTGGGAAAATAAGCGTAATGGGCTTAGAAACTTATACATACAAAGTCCAGCAAGTAATAATAATTTTTATTCGATATGAATCTATAGAAAAATAAAATAGATTCATATAGAATATAAATTATTTGTTGAGTTTTGTCTAAGTTTCTAAGTCTACTAGGGTTAAAACATAAAAATCTACTAACTAGGAAAGCATTAATGCAAAATTTAAAAATTCAACAAAAAATGTATTATTGCACATTAAATCAAATTTAGAAGAAATTTTTTCGGAAGTTGGTTTAAATACCATTATTTGGTAGGCGGTTTTAATTTCGCACAGAAAAAGTGGTGATTTGACCTATAGTGTACAAGTATTATCGACCTAGAAATTTATTTTTGTTTTTGGAACTTCTTAAGCAATATTTTTCGTTGTCGGACAAAATAAAATGGGAGGTTAAGATGGTTTAAATTGTAGATTTGAAATTCAAAGTTCAAAGGTAAAAATTTTATCATGTATTTTTGTTGGTTATTTTTCTAAGAAAACGGTATTTATAAAATTCTAGAAACACATGTTAAGGAACAACGTCTCATCTACAATTCCTGTAAGTTTTAATTTGGGATACGAAATGGTTTAGAGGTATTAAAAAATATCATGCAAAGTTAAAAAAATAAATTAAAAATACTAAAATTATCAAATATGATAAAAAATTTTCAAAGCAAAATCGATTAAAAAAATTGGTATAAAAAATTAGTAAAAAAATTGCTTTGTAATTATATACAATAGTTTTATTTATATCTCATAAACTATTCCGTATCCTTAAATGAAAATTTCAACAATTGTTGACAAATTTTTGTTCTTTGCTCGTAACATATATGCTTTTCCACAGGAATGTCAACTTTTTGTAGCGTACGACATCAAACAAATATGCTTGCTATTTGCAAGGAAAATTCAACTTTTTTACTTCTTTATATATTTGTGTAGGCCACCAGCAGCTCTAAATTAAGTAAAATTTTACGAAAAATCAAGTCACCTTGCTTAGAAATACAAGGTTAATTGCTTACTGTCACACGCGACAAAAAAGTGTAATTTCTCGTAGAAATGCAAAGGCAAACTCACTAAAATTTGTATGTGAAACTTTAGAAATAAAGTTTAAAACTAAAGCCATCTTCAAGCTTAAGTAATTGTCTTTAATTTGATACTCCAATTAAAAAACATTTGACAAAAGATTATGAAGATATTAGAAGTATAAGACCATTGTGGCATATTATTGAATTTCCCAGTTTCAAACTTACTATGTTTCGCGATCATAAGTGATTTTGCATTTCAGCATATGTGTGCATTATTTTCATACCAAAAGTTAAAATTTTATAATTTTTTTGACTAACTAACTAAACGTTATTATTTAGTAGATATTATGCATTATTTGTTTTTTGTAAATAAATTCCACTAAACAATAATTTTACCGTTCTTTACTGGCTGAAATTCCCGGGAAATTGAAAAATCATTTCTCCTATCCCGGGAAATTAAAAAGTCCGGGTAAACAAAACTATAGTGCCTATACACATGCAAAGAAAAGATATGGTTGTAGAATGGTTGAAAAAACAATATTATGTTCTCTGAAACAAAAGTGTGGTCGCCGGAAAACTTGTTATTGTTATTTTAAACATTTATTTCGTTACGATAAACAGAGTAATGTTTGAATTTAATAATTACATTATCACATCCATAAAAAAGTGTGATATGGTTAGAGTTTAACAATATAGTCTTGTTAAAAATTTATGACTACAACATAATTTGTATTATTATTTAAAAATAATATGATGTAAATAACAATGTAATGTTATCCAAAACCATACTATGTTATGCTAGGAACACAATTGGGACAAACGACGAATTTCGTCCACGTCGACGAATTCGTCGATAAGAATTCGCTGCGTAAATTCGCTGTGTGAAGCACAATAACGACGAATTTACTCAGCGAACTCAGCTCTTATAATTGATAAAGTTGGTTATTGTCAGTGTGACCATATTAGTAATTATGGGCTAAATTTACCTTATTTCTTCTGGATTTAGCTTTAAAATTTTTATTAAGCTCTTAGCTTCTTTTTTTAGCTTTTTTAAAAACGGATTTAGATTTTTTTAGCCTTTTTTAATCCAAATTGCGTATTCTCTAAAAATATATTAAAGACATACGTAATTTAGCTTAATTTTATTTTGAAATATGGTCACACTGTTTATTGTGTATGTGAAGAGAGTGAGAGATAATGGGTTTTTCGTAGTTCGTCGGCGTACAAAATAGAAATAAATCTATCTCAGAGTTCGTCACGCACGACGAATTTCGTTGCGGTGTTCTGTTCAATTTCATATGAACAAATGTGTTTTATTTTTTATGACGAAAGTTCGCACCGAAAAATTCGTCGTTCGTCCCAATTGTGTTCCTAGCATTAAGTTTTAAAAAAAATATTTTTCAGAAACATCTGTCAGTTCAGTATTTCGTTTGTAAGCTATCGGTATTGCACGGGTGATGTTAAATAAATAAATAAAGAATAAACAAAAGGGGAGACCAATAAAAATATATAAACATTTGTGTATCTCTTTATACAGACATGTCAGTATGTCGTGTAAGTATACATTTCTATATATACATTTTATTTCAACAATATTAAATTATTTTTATTTAGATTTTAACGCACAGCTGTTTCTGCAATAAATATATGATTAAAAAATAAAATAGTATTATTATTTTAAATAATACTGTGGTCGTATTTAAAAATATTAGTATAATATTAGAACATGGTATAGTGAGTCGCAATTATATTTTAGTCACATCTAACAATAGCGTTGTCATATTTACAATACCAAGATTATAATATAATTAACTCAGATAATATTATAATTAACTCAGATAATAATATTTTTAAAGTTTTTTTTCTATTAACAATAATATGATTTGACTGCAACCATATAATTCAATCAGAGTATGTTGCTGTTTGATTATGGTTACCTCAACCATATTTTTGCTTTGCGTGCAAGTTCACATTGTATTGATATGTTGATGAACTTTACCGTACCTACCACATAGCCAAATATTCTTATGGAGTCCCTGTAAGTTATTCTGAAAAATATTAAAAAAAAAATTTCCGACTACTTTTGCAATATAAAATAGTGCTTGAAGGAATTATTTTTTAGCGTAAAATGTTAATTATTGTCATATATAGTTAAGCGCTACCACCAAGTCTGAATTAGCTGTTGGCCAAAAACTGATGACATTATTTATTGCCACACAAAGTATAGTTTTTTAAAACCCTTTGCTAGTACTATCGACGCTATACTGTCCAGACCGTGCGGATTTTTCTCTGTTGCACAGTGTTATTAGCATGTCTTTTGGTTAATGAGGTGTATTGTAAGCTTTATTAATTTCCTAATTAAGTTAGCTTCTGTTTGATACGAAAAGAAAAAAATTTTAACAAAAGGTAATGCAAATGTCAGAAGACTCATTCTATTATAAAGAGCGGCTCTTTTTAAAATTATACAATACAAATTGGTTATTTAAAAATGTTTATATTATAGAGTAAATTTCAAACTAAAAAGGAAAAAATTATAAAAGAATAAGGAAGACATATGCACATACATTATGCTAATGCATGCATACAAAAATGCAACTAGGTAACAGTTCTGATCTCTGTAAAAAGTGTATTTAAATACTTACACGAAGCCATTCATCCTGTCTCTCCCCTCATAACTTTGTACTTATGTATCGTAAAAGTATGTAGATTCAAACGTTACGAGACTTTATCAACTCACCTGCGAAGTTGTAAAGAATTACAGTGAAAGTTTTCTGAGATATCGAGCTGCAAAAAGTGCATATTGTGGAACATACCTGATGACTCACTCACCGATATTATGGGGCACTTCCGCTATAGCTAGATAGCTGTAATTTAGCAAAAACCTAGGTCTAGGTAAACAAACAAACTGTATAAATATGAAAATTAAAAATTTTGACCAGGATGGTCGGAAACACTCCCATAAATCTCAGAATTAAAACCTTAAATTAAAGTATTTAATTCAAGGTATTTTATTCAATCTTTGCACATGCACGCACTTATGCCAGGCTAAAATGTTTAATTTTAAAAAGTGGCGTAATACTCGCAGGTTTCCTCGAAACAGGATGGCAGCCTGTATAATGACAAATTTGTATAATGCACAGCAGATTGTAATGGTAGATACTCTATCAAGCACGAACGTGGTCGAAATTTTGATCTCAGCACTTTTGACGGTCGAAAAAGAAACTTGGCATTTTGTCACAATTATGTTTTCGTGTGGATTATTGTTTCATATCAAACTATGAAGCCAAATTGGGTGCTTGTTATCTTAAAAGCATATGATACAACCTGGCTTAAAAATTAAGTACATATATGTATGAATGATTTGTATAGGAGTACACACATACGCAAAATATTCCATGCTTAAAAAATACGAAACATTTTTTCGTAATTTAATTTTTGTGCAATAAACGAAAATTTTGTACATTTTATGAAAATATTGGTAGCATGTGCAGGAAAAGAAATTTCGTAATTTTACGAATTTCTTTAAGTTAGAAAAATTATTTTAGTTTTTGCACCATATACATATTTCGTTTATTTTATTGAACTTATGTGAAAATAAAACATTTTTGTAATATTGGTAATTTCATAAAATAAAACATTTTTGTAATATTGGTAATTTCTTTGTATTACAAAAGTATTCATAAATCTACACATGTTTCGTGAATTTTACGAAACAAAATTTGAAATATTATAACCATTGTAATTTGATACATATATTGTTATACAATAATACGGCAACCACAGCTGTATAAAGAACAGAAGAACGTCAAAACTAGAGATGTGCACGTGAGCGCTTTTTGACTCACGACACGCACGCTCACAAAAAATCTGGTGGCAGTATTTTTCTAACGGCAAATCCAATTTTTCGTCAGCGATCAACTTCGCTTTGCCCAATGGCAACTAGTGATTTGTTAACATTTGAGTTGCCTGGTACTTCTTCATTTTAGTCAGCGATATCATCCGCTTCTGGCTCGTGCTCATCACTTAATCAAGTTATCACTTTAGATAACAGTACTAAAAAATCTGAGCTTAAAGTCGGAATGGACAGATATATTACAGTTGTGAGGCGTGGGCGAATCCCAAATTCTTCAAAAACCTAATCGCATCCCAATATATCCAGGAATAACGACGCTGCATCAATTAATCGTAGTAATCGTTTTTCAGTATTGCAGCCTAATAATGACCAAGCCGCTGTATCATCGACAAAAAACTCCAAACCTAAACCAATATATTTGAGAAAAACAAATTCTGGCTCCCACATTAAAAAATTAGTCTCGACAATTGGTGAGAACGCTTTTCACGTTATCCAATAAAACGTGGTAACATTGACAAAACTAAAATTCAAATATACGAAGAAAAAGATTTCCGCAAAATAGTAACAGAATTCGAAAAAAATAAAACAAATTTTTATACGTACCAACTTAAGAGTGCGAAATGTCTGCAGATCGTATTGAAGGGCATTGATTCTTATGTTAATCCCGAAGAAGTAGAAGATGCACACAAGGATTTAAGCCTTAATGAGCCGAATGATATGAAATTGAAAACAAATGAGACGCACCCAATTTATAGCTTAAAATACCTGTTATACCGAAAAATATCAGTTGAAGAATCACATAAGCGTTCTGGGTTCGTACAGTGCCATAATTGTCAAGAATATACGAAAACTTACTGTAATTTGCCTACTGTTTGTGTTGTGTGCGGCGAATTACAAGTCACTGCTAGTGGCAATAAGCCAAAAGATCAAAGTGATAAAAAATGCAGTAATTGTGGAGGTAATGACACCGCTAACTACAGAGGTTGTCCTGTGTACTCTTTCGTAAAGTAGACTATGGTTACGGTGACCATCCGTTCTGTATTATACAGAACAGTACTGTATTTGAGAGTCCTGTTCTGTATAAATTATTCATTAGGAAATAACATTGAAATGTTCTGTACTTCCTTTACTGTTCAGTATTTGTTCTGTATTTTCATAACTCAAACTGCATTAAAAAAATTAACGCAATTTCTGCAACAATACTGTTTTAATCAACATTGAAAAAGGGCTTAATATATCAACTATGCAAATGCCGCAGTTCCATAAAAATACAGAAACAACATGAGTTTTGTTTCCTTAATTCCTTTTTCTTGAGAGCGTGAATATGAAATTTGTCTGTGTTAGTGACATCTTATGTTTTAAATCTTGTTTTTTTGACGATCCTGCTTTAGGAGCCTGGATTTTCTTCGTTTATTGCCAAGCTACTTTATTTCATGATTATATAATGCAGATTGAGTCCCAAAAAATATGTATGACTGAGGTCTCTCTCATTATTAATGAACTGAAGTTTAAAAACCCACAACGAAGAGAGAAAATATTTTTTTAATATTGAATACTTAAATCAATGGGATACTGTCTACCAAGAAGTTGAAACTCCTACGTGGAAAGATGTTAAATCCAGTTTTGTTTTTATTATGGATAAAATAAATGAGTTAAACATAAATGACACCGAATTATATGATGAATTAACTCTTGTTAAAAGATATACCTCTTTAGAAAAATTAAATAAATAGAATGAGAATAAAAATCTGCAGAAGAGCGATGGGTAAAAATGTTTAAACATTTCAAATAAGGAGACATAAGTTTCCAAAATAGTTTGAAAGTTGTCAAATTCAGTTTATGTTTATCTGGTTCTAATGCCCCAACAGAAAGAGCATTTTCTGTTTTAAATAATATATGGACCAGTGAAAAAACTTAAATGAAGATGGATACCATGAAAGCGTTTGAGTTTAAGGAATATTAAAAAGCAAATATTTTAAAACAAATTTATTCCACAGAAAAATACCAAAATTAGCTGTTTGTTATTTTAACATTCTAATCTAAAACTTTTTTTAATACTCTTGATATGTAACGATTAATTATTAATTTTAATTTTACAGTTTTAACAACTCATCTAGTAATAATCTCCAGAAACTATTTATGTAGGTACTAATTTTTTGTACTTGGGTCCTACTGTGTTATTCGAAACGAAAGAAAATACATTCGAATTTGTATCCTTATAACGTGTAAACTCGAAAGAATTTTCTTTCGTTTCGAATTACAGAGTTGACCGCCTGATATACATACATACATATAAATACATACATAAGTATAGGGTGTTTTTTAAGAGGTATAGAACCTTGCATTGAAATAAAACACAAGAAAATCGTTTTAATGTCCATCAATTTGGCTTAATTGGAAGGATAACTTTATGCCATTAATATTTAAATATGATTTTGTGCATGTGGCCGCCGCGGCTGGCTCGAATAAAGCCAATTCTACAGGTCCAATTTTCAACCACTTTTTCGAGCATATGGGGCCGTATGTTGGCAATAACGCCACGAATGTTGGCTTCCAAGTCCCCTAACGTTTCTGGTTTGTTGGCGTAGACGAGCGACTTCACATATCCCCAAAGAAAATAATCCAATGGTGTCAAATCACACGATCTTGGTGGCCAATTGACAGGTCCATTCCGCGAAATTATGCGCTCATCGAATGTTTTCTTCAATAAATCGATTGTGACGTGCGCTGTGTGGCATGTAGCGCCGTCTTGTTGGAACCACAACTCATCCACATTCATGCCATCCAATTCGGGAACAAAATAGTCGGTTAGTCGGCTCCAATTGCTGTGCACGTTGGCGAATCGATTCATTCGGGTCCTCTTCAACACTTTGCTCTACAGCGGCAATTGTTTCTTCGGTGCGCACTGTTCGACGTCTCTGCGGATGCGTATTATCACATAGAGTAAACGTAGTGCGAAAACGATCCATGGTTAACCGAATTAATTGCTCTGATGGACGATTATGTCGACCATAAAATGGACGGAGCTGGCGGTAAACTTCGCGATCTGAACCATTATTTTCGAAATAAATTTGCACGATTTGCAAGCGTTGTTCTTTTGTCAACCTGTTCATGATAAAATGGCAAACCAAACTAAATATTAATCACTTGACAGCTGACAAAATGGCCGCCAGTTAAAAAAGTGATGCCAACTTAAAGTTCTATACCTCAATAAAAAACACCCTTTATGTGCCCTTAATTATGAAAGTGGTCTAAGTCATGCATTTCTTTGCTCGAGATATTTAGTAAATTACATTTGAACAAATTAAAATATATTTTTATATTATGCAACATTTTAATTTAGAGTTGTGCTAGCCTCGATTAATATAAATTAATTTAATTTTTTTAAATATAAATCAAAGTTTTTTTAAGATTAATTTAATATTTCGAAGCGAAAATTAATATGACTGAGACTACTTTCATAATTAAGGGCGCATACATATGTAGATTAGCGTTATGGTTACAATGTTTTATTACTTTTTGAATTGTTTAGTTAATTTTTCCTTTAATTTTGTGTTTGTCAAAAAAATAATAATTTAATAAATCCATAGAATTTAACATGTCTGTAAGGTTGTTTGTACTTTAGTTGCTTTTTAACTCCCGACTTAAAAAGGGGTGTTATAAGTTTGTAGTGTGTGTCTGTGTATCTGTACAAGTACACGTACAGACCAAACTGCTAGACCGATTTATTTAGTTTTTTCTGTTTGAAAGGTTGCTTGATCGAGAAGGTTCTTAGCTATGTTTTAATAAAATCGGCCCACATCTGTTCTAGACTAATTCGGGGGGTTCTTAAAATCTTAAATTTTTGTTATTGTTAAATATTTACTTGTTCTGTATTTTGATTTAAGAATTATGGTGCAAAACCCTAAATTAGCTTCAGCTAAATCAGCAAACGTTCCTACCGCCACTTTTGCGCAAAAGAGCCAACCAGTTACTTCACGTGTATCGTATGCCGATGCTGCTAAGGCTAGTTCCATTCCGACACAAAATGTTTCACCGCAAAATAATTCAACAAATACAAACTCAAACTTTAATTTTAATCGCCTTGAAGCCACTATTGAAAATCTTGTGCAAAGTATCAACAACTTTACAATAAATATGACAAACATGATGCAAGAAATGCTACAAATGCAGAATATACTGCTTCAAGCATTAATTAACAAGCCACGAAAATGTTAAAAATGTGTTTCTGGAACGCAAACGGCATTCGCCAACATAAAAATGAACTTGAGCACTTCCTCACGAAAAAATATATTTATGTAATGCTAATCTCTGAGACTCATTTGACTTCGAGAAGCCTTTTTAAAATTTATGGCTACACCTTATGTGATTCAAAGGACCCGAAAGGAAGAGCATGCGCTAGATCAGCGATTCTAATATAGTCAAGACTCAAGTACTATATTCTTGACAACATTTGTGAAGACCACCTACAAGCAACAAATATGCATTGGAAGTTTTTGTACAAACTTTGAAATATCATCAATTTACTCCCCTCCCAATTTTTCAATCACTGAGGATCAATACGCAAATTTCTACAAATCTCTTGGACCTCGTTATGAAGCAGCTGGCGACTACAATGCAAAAAATACGTTCTGGGGTTCGCGTCTTATTACACCCAGAGGTCGAGCGTTTTTAACACAATTTCAAAAATGGGATTGGACGACATTTCGAGTGGGGAGCCCACTTATTGGCTTACTGACATACAAAAAATCCCGGATGTTATAGATTTTGGCGTCATAAAAAATATATCTAGGGATTTAGCTAAAGTTCAAGCATCTCTTGATCTCTCATCCCGATCACTCTCCGACGAGCATTACAATTTGTAGCCCATTAAGGAGTAACTTAACTGACCCATATGTGAAGATGACCAATCGTATTAACTGGCTGGGATTCAAAATATATCTCGTTACGCTTAGAACACCCGATGATATTGAATCTAAAATTGCCAATCTTAACGAGAATATTAAACAGGCTGCTGAACATGCCACTACCTCCCATCCACAGACTTGGTTTAATAGAATTTATTCTACAGGCATTTAACGTCTCGTACGTGAAAAAAGAAGAGCTAGAAGGGAATGGCAACAGCACAGATCACCTCAAGATAAAATCGGATTTAAAGAGTGCACTAAACGACTCCAAGAGTTGCTTGCATCTGAAAAAACTGTATCTGGAAATTATCTGGAAGGTCTTGATGTCACACCAGCATCTAATTACTCCTTGTGGCGTGCTAATAAAAAGCTTAAAAGACCCGTTGAGTTTAAACCACCTCTGCGCACTTCGACCGGTGATTGGGCAAGAAGCGATACTGAAAAAGGTAAAATATTTGCTGAGCATTTAAAATCCGCATTTACCCCAAATAGTTGTACTGGTTTGGCTGATTTGCCGAGTGTAGTTGCTCTACCCCTCGAGCATTAAAGTTTAAGATGCGTGATGTACAAAAATTAATTGCCGAACTGAACCCGAAGAAATCCCCCGGTATTGATGGAATTAGTAAAAAGGATGATTCCAGTGTTGGAAAACTTTAACTTTTTTTATACAAAAGTAATTTACTAAAACAAATTTTTCCTCTTTTCTATAAATTAAGTATATCTTATATTCTTAAAAGAAAGAGATTTATGTAAGAAATCAGAAAAATCAAAAAGGATGATTCCAGTGTTGGAAAATTTACTTTTTTTATACAAAAGTAACTTAATAAATCAAATTTTTCTTTTTTCTATAAACTAAACATATTTTATATTCTTAAAAGAAAGAGGTTGGTGTAAGAAATCACAAAAATTAAAAAATATGATTACAAGGTTGGGAAACTTACACTTATTGTGGAATTTTATATACCATATACCTACCCAGCAAAAAATTTATAAAAAGGTAATCGAGTTTGGAATTAAGCATTTTTGGTGGAAGCACTTCCCTACTATATTACCAACTTAATGATTTTAACAAGGCGTGAGACTACAATAATCGATTCTTGAGAAGTACTTACATTTTTTTTTATTTGTCAACATTTCACGTAATCTATTTCGTCTAAAAAAATCATTCTCTTCATTTAGCAACTTGCACGTAATTTTTTTAAATTGTAGGTAATGTGATTTGTAAGCGAGTAATGAAAATTGGCAATCAGTAAAGTAAGTCATTATATGGCAAGTAGTTCTAATGGTAATGTGTAATTTTTTGCTGGGTAGGTCTAATTAAATTTTTTCTTTTTCGTTATAAATAATATATATTTTTAGTTTTGGAAAGAAAAGTTTGGTGAAGCAAATTATAAAAATTAAAACCACAGCTCCAGAGATGGAAACTTTGAACTTTTTTTCTGGATATTAAAGTTACTAAATAAAATTATTTTTTTAATATGATTTTTTGATATTGTATGACGTGGCGTCGTTTCCGACAACTGGAATAAGGGTGAATGTAAAATATTTCTTAAATACAGAGTGTAGAATAAAATATTCAACTTATTGCTAATATCGAAAAAAAAATATTTAATCGAAAAATACCGAGAGGTCATTTACTGAAAATTGCACTAGAGCAAAAAATTATAAATTTTTTTACAAAACACGTTTTTCATCTTTTAATTTTAATTTAATTGTATTTATTGATTTATATTTCCTATACAACAAGATAAGATCTTGTATTTAAAGTATATGAATATTTCATCCATTATTACTAAGAGATTTCTAGGCACATAAAAATAATTAAAATAAAAATATTTATTTTTGTGCCTTTTTTTTTGTCATTATTAGTGACATTTTGATCAACACAAGTCATGTTAAGATGTCTCCATCTTTCTGTATACTTAAGGGGCCCATACACTACAACAGCATGCATGCGCAATCAAGTGCTTGTGCCAGCGGTTTGGTCATGTATGGGCATTTTATGAGATTGTACGGTTTGCTGTAGCGATGCCAAGTAGAGTTTGATATTTTGCTGATGGTACCAGCTCGCTGGTGTGGTATATGGTGAAATTAGCTCAGTTGAGCAAAGTTGTCATGGAGCAAACATGCATTTAAGTAATATAATTTGTTGAAATATAATTTGTTTCAATGGTAAACAGAATTTAAGAACTTTAGTTATACATAGCTGCTAATTTTAACAACATACCAATAATAATTGCAACAAAATATGTGTCACTATTCATAACCACCCTTCCCGAAATTTTGTAAGAAATGAATATTGTACCAGCTTGCTGGTATGTTGTGTAGTTCGAGCATGAATGCTCAAGCGATTGATTGTGCGTGCATGCTGTTGTAGTGTATGGGCCGCTTTACTTATCAGCTTGAGAGCGCACAGTGTGGGATTTAAAAAAAAATTGAAATAATTCTGCAGTTTTTAAACGATCCGCCCGATTGTCATGAAATTTTACACAGTATTTAAAGATATGTCACCAAGCTTAATTCTGGAATTTAGACTATATATCTTTACTTAACAGCATTTTTACCGATATAAAGAAATGAATACACATTATTCTCTCCTTTTTTAGAAAGGAAAAAATATTGTCAAGTAGGCAGATTATCTAGAAATTATATGACACCCTTACGATTACAAATTTATATAATACATAGCATATTTCAATGATTGGTATTGTGTCAAACAAGGACTTTTATCTCAATACTTTTGACGGCCGAAATTTTGGAAAGGAACTTGGACTTTTTCAAATTTATGTTTTTGTGAGGATCTGACTACTTTTTGAAAGATTTTCTTCAATAATGCTCTTTAAACTTAAAATTTCTAGTCTGCTATATTGCTATTCGTAATGACTGCGCCAGTTGAAAATGGCAGAGTTAAATAAAATAATGGGTTAGAGTGTGATGGGTGCACTATTGTGTCATCACAAGGACCCAATAATGTACGAAATTTTTAAAGAGTCGTCTGTGTAGAAATATGTAAAATATAGTGTAAATTGTAGTGGGTGTGAACCTCTATTTTTCTTAAGTCTGCTTAGATGAAGTACTTTTGAGAACGCAAAATTAAAGGCTAGCATAAGTGTAATGTGCATGCGAAGTTTAAAAAGAGTAGCTAGTAGTAGTTGTCTACCGTATAATATTACGTTAACTTTATGAACGTGGCTCTACCTACCTCCCTAATAAAACAATCGGTGGTTTCGGATTTTTCCAGTTCGCAACTCACCTCTTAACTTAAATTCTTAAACATTTTTAATTCAAATTTAAGAGTGCCTTTTCATAAATGCGGATATACTCGTAGATTTTCTGAAAAAGTCAAAATTTTAGGGAAAATATAGTTGTGTACCATAAAAAAATAATTTAATTTTCCTAAATTGGTATTTTTGAATTTCATATGAGTCTGTTAACTACGCTTGAAAAATTATAACAAGATATTCCGATTGTAGAGTATAGTTCAAAAAATATATAGAATGCGTTCAATTAATTTCCTTTTATTCATACATTAGCTGTTTAAAACTGTTGTGATATCTAAAATTCTACTTAACGCTACATTTACACATGAAAGTACTTTCTTGAAATTTCTCTATACATATTATAAATAAAAAATTTTATGAAATAAATGACTTTCATGAACATTTCTTGTTAATTTTCATAAGAAAGTGAAAGTTCATTTTAAAAATGTCATCGAAAAGTAAATTTGAAAAAAAAATGTTTTGTTCACTTCTTAATTGGAGTTACCCAGAACATCACCTTCACAAATTTATAAGGTAATAAATTGGGAATAAATATTATTCTTAATATTGTAATAATATTATTGTTTTCAAAAGGCATGAAGTGTCTTCTCCATGTATATTTCAACATGAGATATTATAATTCTTTAAATATTTACACAAAATAAGGAAAATTTATAATAACTAGTTACCACAAGCCTGTATATTTGTACAAATCTTTAAAGGAAGTAACGCTGTAAACCAATTTTTTCTTTTTTTCTTTCTGAAAACATCAAAAATTTACTTTCTTGAAAATATCGTTGAAAGCTGAGTGGAAATTAAAAACAATGTGAGTTTGGTAGTGAAAAAATATGATTGTGTTGTTACTTTCTTGCAGTTAGTTTCATGTGTAAATGGTAGGTTTGATAGACTCACGACATTTGCACATCTCTAGTCAAAAGCACAAAAATAATTGTATTTAAACCAAAACAAAACGAAGTTTTTGACTTTCGTTAACTACAAACAGTGTTACCATATGTGAAGATTTATCTTATTTTTGAAGTTTTTAGACATGTTAAAACGACAAAAAAGATTTTTTATCTAAAAATATGATTCAAAAAAAAATTTTACTTTTGGTATTTTATATATCCTATTGAGGGATTTTTTGACTATCCTACATACAGATTTTCTGATTTGCCTCATTATGATCTTACATAGATTCTATGCAGTAAATATTTTGTGTTAATTGGCTTTACTTTTAATAGTTCACATGAAACAAAATTAATTTTAACTCATTTTCATTCAAAAAAAAAAAAAAAAACAAAAAAGATTTTTGGTAACAAAAAAAGATTTTTTTTGCTCAACTTGAAGATTTTTGAAAAATAAATATAGCAACACTGACTAAAGAGCACATAGAGCAAAAAATTATCAGCTGAAGTAGCGCTGCCACCTAATGACATACACCTTGTATGAGAATTAAAACAGTTGTTTTGTTTTATTTTGTAATATTTTCCTCATTTATTTTACTGTCATTGTATATATGGCTCATTTGCTTCAATAGTGGCATTTTTTTTTTTTTTTTTTTTTTTAAATGCATGTTTATTATTTATTGTATCTTCAAATATGAACTAACAATAAGTATTCAAATCTTAAATCTATAAAAAAAATTATTAGGCCCGACCAATGTCGGACATAAGCTTAGTGATAATTATTAATAATACATAAGTAGTGATAAGCAACAAAAAGAAAAAGGTGTTTTCAAGCAGCTTCATCATCTAGAGTGTTGAATATTAGAGCCCGTGTATCTCTCTTTTTTAAGCGGATATGTCCAGTAAAGTTCAAAATATTACGAGCAAGCGGATTAGGATGTGACTCGAGTTTTGTTAGGTATTTGCCTGCGTATTTTGCAATTTCTTCAGTCACTAGTGGCATATTCAAATCGCGATGTATATTTGAATTTTTGATGTACCATGGAGCCGATGTTATCATGCGTAAAATTTTATTTTGCCTTCGTTGAATTTTCTCTACATTTGAAGCTGAAGCAGTGCCCCATAGTTGAATTCCGTAACACCATATTGGCTTTAAAAGCGACTTGTATATTAAAAGTTTGCAGTCTAGGCTAAGTGTTGAATTTCTACCAATCAGCCAATGTACCTGAGTTAATTTAAGTTTCATTTGAGTTAACTTAGAGTCAATGTGGTGTTTCCATGTAAGTCGTCGATCAAGGTGTATGCCAAGATATTTCACATGTGAATGTTGAGGAACAACTTGATTGTTAATCCGAATTAGGGAGCAAGTATCTCTTCTTAGGGTGAACGTTATATGGACACACTTTTGTTCATTGACTTTAATTCTCCATAAGTTTAACCAAAGCTCCATCTGGCTAATGTGTTCCTGGAGTTTGCGGGATGCCTCATCAGGGTTTTCGTGCATACTAAGGCAGGCTGTATCGTCGGCAAATGTGGAAGTATGGATACTACTGCTCACAGGCATATCACAAGTATAAATCAAATATAAAACTGGTCCCAGTATGCTCCCCTGTGGCACACCGGATGAAATAGTTTCAGGCCTACTCGTAAAGTCTCCTTCCACAACAGTGAACTTACGGGAAATAATGTAACTTTCCAAAAGATTTAAAATGTTTATTGGTAAGTAAGTCTTCAATTTTAAAATTAGGCCTTCATGCCACACTTTATCAAATGCCTGGGAAACGTCAATAAAGAGCGCAGAGCAATACTTTTTTTCCTCAAAAGTTCTTCTTATAAATTGAACCAGTCTGTGAGTTTGTTCAATGGTGCTATGCTGACTTCTAAAACCAAATTGATGGTCTGGTATGCACCCACTACTAATTAGAATTTGGGACAATTTTGTTTTGAGCAGTTTTTCGAAAAGCTTTGACATAGTTGATAGTAGACTTATTGGCCTATATGACTCAGCCTTGGTTAGATCTTTGCCCGGCTTTGGAATCATTTTAACCTTGGCAAGCTTCCAGCTGTGTGGATAATACTCCAGTCGTAAAATGGCATTAAATATGAATAATAGGATTCTCATTGCAATACGAGGCAAGTTCATAAGCATCTGGTTACTAATTCCATCAATACCCGGAGCTTTCTTCGGGTTGAGTTCGGCAATTAATTTTTGTAAGTCACGCGTCTTAAACTTTATGTGTTGAGGGGGTAGAGCGACTACATTCGGCAAATCAGCAACACCAGTACATATGTTTGGCGTAAAAACGGATTTTAAGTGCTCAGCAAATATTTTACCTTTTTCAGTATCGCTTCTTGCCCAACTTCCGGTAGATGTGCGTAGAGGTGGCTTATACTCAACGTGTGTTTTAAGCTTTCTAGCAGCGCGCCACAAAGAGTAATTAGACGCTGGTGTGACATCAAGACCTTCCAGATAATTTTTAAGAGATGCAGTTTTTTCAGATGCAAGCAACTCTTGGAGTCGTTTAGTGCACTCTTTAAATCTGATTTTATTTTGTGGTGATCTGTGCTGTTGCCATTCCCTTCTAGCTCTTCTTTTTTCACGTACGAGACGTTCAATGTCTGTAGAATAAATTTTATTAAACCTAGTCTGCAGATGGGAGTTAGGGGCATGTTCAGCAGCCTGTTTAATATTCTCGCTGAGATTGGCAATGTTAGATTCAATATCATCGGATGTTTTAAGCGTAATGTTTTCCGTACAATGACTACTGAGATATTTTTTGAACCCCAGCCAATTAACACGATTGATCATCTTCACATATGGGTCAGGTAAGTTACTTCTTAATGGACTACAAATTGTAATGATCGTCGGAGAGTGATCGGACGAAAGATCAATAGAAGCTTGAACTTGAATTAAATCCCTAGAGATATTTTTTATGACGCCAAAATCTATAACATCCGGAATTTTTTGTATGTCAGTAGGCCAATAAGTGGGCTCCCCACTCGAAATGACATCCAAGCCCATTTTTGAAATAGTGTTGAACAATGCTCGACCTCTGGGGGTAATAAGACGCGAACCCCAGAACGTATGCTTAGCATTGTAGTCGCCAGCTGCTACAAAACAAGGTCCAAGAGATTTGTAGAAATCCTCATATTGATTCTCAGTGATTGAAAATCTGGGAGGGGAGTAAATTGATGATATAACAAAATTTGTACAAAAACTTTCAATGCCAATATTTGTTGCTTGTAGGTGTTCTTCACAAATGTTATCAAGAACATAGTGCTTGAGTCTTGACTTTATTAGAATTGCTGATCCACCGCAAGCCCTTCCTCTAGGGTCCTTTGTATCATATATAGTGTAGCCATAAATTTTAAAAAGACTTCTCGAAGTCAAATGAGTCTCAGATACTAACATTACATCAATATTTTTTTCCATGAGGAAGTGCTCAAGTTCATTTTTATGTTGGCGAATGCCGTTTGCGTTCCAGAAACATATTGTTAACGTGTTCATGGCTTATTAATTAATGCTTGAAGCAGCATTCTGCATTCGCAGCATTTCTTGCATCATGCTAGTCATATTTGTTGTAAAATTGTTTATAGTTTGCACCAGATTTTCAATAGTAGCTTCAAGGCGATTAAAATTAAAGTTTGCGTCAGTATTTTTTGAATTATTTGGCGAGGAAACATTTTGTGTGGGAATTGAATTTGTCTTAGCAGCATCTGCATACGATACACGGGAAGTAACTGGTTGGCTCATTTGCGCAAAAGTGGCAGAGTAAGCTTTTGCTGATTGAGCTGGAGCTAATTTAGGTTTTTGCACCATAGTCTTCTTTACGAAAGAGTACACAGGACAACCTCTGTAGTTAGCGGTGTGATTACCTCCACAATTACTACATTTTTTATCACTTTGATCTTTTGGCTTATTGCAACTAGCAGTGCCGTGTAATTCGCCGCACACAACACAAACAGAGGGTAAATTGCAGTATGTTTTTGTATGGCCATATTCTTGGCAATTATGGCACTGTACAGGACCTGAACGCTTATGTGGCTCTTCAACTGTGATTTTTCGGTACAAGAGGTATTTCAAATTATAAATTGGATGCGTCTCATTTTTTTTCAATTTTATATCATTAGGCTCAAGTTCAACACGAAATAGGGGTTGGGGAATCTTCTCTCTGTTTATTATATTGGACACATTTTTTACCTTAAACCCCTGGAGGACGAGTGCATCTTTTATTTCTTCGGGAACAACATAAGAATCTATGCCCTTCAATACGATCTGCATGCCTTTAGCGCTCTTAAGCTGGTATGTGTAGAAGCTTGTTTTATTTTTTTTCAAATTCAGCAACCATTTTGCGGAAATCTTTTTCGTCATAAATTTGGACTTTAGTTTCATCGATGTTGCCACGTTTTATTGGAACAATGTGAAATTTATTCTCACCAATGACCGAAATTAATTTTTTAATAAGGGCATTTGAATTTTTTTGTCTCAAATATATTGGTGGCGGCTTGGATATTTTATTCGAGGCTACCTCGGGCTTGTCGTTGTCATCTTGCAAAATTTCGAAGCGGTTTTGGCGATTAGTTGAGGCTGCGCTGTTATCCCTAGACATTTTTGGAGCAGATGAAATTTTTGAAGAATTCGGGCTTCGCCCACGCTTTACCACGGTTATATATCTGCCCATTCCGACTTGTACTTTGAGTTTCGAGCCGCTGTTATCTGTAGTGATAACTTTGTTAAGTGATGAACCCGAGCCTGAAGGGGATGATATTACTGGCTTATATGAAGAAGTACTGGGCAACTGTAATGTTAATGCATCATTACTATTTGGCATTGGACAAAGCGAAGTTGATCGCTGACGAAAAATTGGCTTTGACGTTAAAAAAAGACTTTCATCAGATTTATTATTTATATTTTTTTCATTAAGAGTTTCAGAACTCACAGTAAAATAAGCATTTCTGCCGTTAGAACTCACTTAAATTTTTTTTGTATTTGAGGCACTCATACAAAGAATTCCTCAAGGGATATTCGTTTGTGTTTTTTTTTTGTTTGCGGTCTTTTTTTTGTTTTTGTTATTTATGATTGTTTATTTGTTTAGAGGTACACATATATAGCATTCCTCAATATCACTTTGTTTAATTTTTTTTGTTTGCGGTTTTTTTGTGTTTTTGTTATTTTTACTATGTAAAAATATTAGCAAAGCATAAAGCTTATTTATTAAAGACAGTATGTACCTATTACGAATAATATGTACTACGAATATTTTTTGTTTGTTTAATTTTTTGTAAGAAAAATTCCGCTAATCGACTGTTCGCTATGAAGGTACCACGAGAACTCATTCAATAGTGGCATAACTCAAAAAATTAGTTTTTTGAGTTAATAACGCAGAAAGATGCGGCATTTTGTACTTTATCTTGTGTAAAAATTTCATATAAATAGCTTCTACCATCACTTCCTGAGAGAAGAATTTTTTTTCATTTCTCCATTGAGTTGAATGCAAATTAAAAACTTAAAACGCGTTTTCTGCAAAACTGTTTTTTTTTGAGTTGTGCCACTATTGAAGTAAATGAGTAAATATATATATATATATATATATATATATATATATATATATATATATATATACATATATATATATATATATATATATATATATATATATATATATATATATATATATATATATATTTATATATATATATATATGTTGTATACAAAATAGAGCAGCTGTTAATCGATGCATCGCAAACATCGATGTTTTGATTGTGATACATCGATACATGTTAATTGATACATTTATGTTTTTATTCGATGTATCGAAAAGACGACTTTGAATATATTGATGCTTGCAACTCAACTCCAAGAATGACTTAAAAGGTTTTTTTTTTTACTTTAAAATTGTTTTAAAATCGCTTGATGTAACAACACAATACTTAAGGTATTTTTTGTAAATTTACAAAGCTTCCTCGAAGCAACAGCGTTATTTTAGAGCATCCAAATATATATTTGTATTGTGAAAAAAATTTCAAAACTTTCTTGGTATTATATGGTAATAATCAGCAATGTAAGTTCTTTTTCCATATTTGATGTTAAAATCAATAATATATTTGGCTTAAAATTCCTGTTACAGAAGGTTTTAGACACCTAGTGAATGTTATATAACCGCATTTTAATGTTCCAAGTAGAGCTACTGTGACTCTTTGGTTTGATAAAAAAATATGACGCTTTGTCAGGAACATTGAAAACTAAATTACACACAATGGAAAATATTACTTTGACAACTGACATTTGGTCCGAGTTGCAAAGCTCTAGAACTGGCCTTTGAAAAAAGAAGCACATACCGTGCTTTGCGCACATGCTTTTCTTAACTTATGACATTTTAACATCGACTTTTATTTATTTAATAAATTTTCTTGGTTCCAATTAATCAATACGATGCATCGTAAACATCGATGTTTTTTTCAATCAATACATCGAATAACATCGATGTGAATTAACAATGAATCGAATGACGAAAAACATCCATGTTTTTTTACGTGAGCGGCTCTAATACAAAACTATTGAATAAGTTTCAATTTAAATAAAAATTTATTCTAATGCATTAAACACACAAATGTCAAGGATAGAATACACATGTTTATATGAGAATGATTCTTTTGAAGACAGCAAGGCAACAAGGCGGCAGTTTGTTGTCTATGCTGATTTTGTCGTTGTAGTCCAATTAAAATAATTTCTATTTCTTTGTTGTATTCTGTGTTCTAAATGGAACAACAATGGCAAAAGCACATAGCCAAAAAACCAGGGAATCCCTCGTGTAGAAGCTTACTTCGGTTGCTGCGAACCGCCTTTACCTTCGTATAGGAAGTAGGAATTTCCAAGATCCACTCCTAGAGTTTTTATGGTCTCCACCCGTTAAATCTTATTACAAACGTTTGCACTTGATAATGGAAAATTCCTCAAAAAACTAACTCTAAGCGATACAGTTAGTTGCGTAACCATTAACAAGTGCGAGTGAGACGCAAGACTCTCGAAGGCCAATAAACAACAGTGGCCTGGTTTCATTTCGTTTTGTGTCATTTTGTTAAAAATGGATAAAAAAAGTAAGTAAAAATGAAATAAATTAAATGAATATACTTTTGTCAGATATTTTATATTTGAAATAAGCAGGAAAAATGCCAACAAATGGGACCAAGGAGCGGAGCGTGCTCTGCACGAGGTATGGGCCGATAAAATGACTCAACTGCGTGGTTGCCGGAAAAATAGCCACATACTTATTGAAATGGCTTCGGAACTGGAAGCCAGTGGCTACATTTATACGCCGGAGGAACTGAAGACAAAAATGCACAACATGACGAACCGATATAGGTAAGCTCAAAAGTGCAGTGTGTTCCAGTCCCTGTATTTTTTCACTGTTGTACAGTGCAATTAACCATTCAGGACACGTCAGATCCGACTATGTATGCTTTTAAAATATTTTTCTTACTTACATATATATTTATCTTTGCATATAAACATAAATATTTATGTATACACATATATATAATTATAATTAATCATTTGTGTAAAAAATTTTTTTATTTACAGAAGAGAAAAAGTGAAAATTGGTTCAACCGGTGGCTCTCCCTCCGACTGGGAACTTTATAAAAAAATGGAAAATTTATTGGCTCCATTTAAAAGTTACCACGCTGAATATTTGGTTGCTGATAGCATAAAAAGTAATTAAAGTAAAGCGAAAATAGTTTCTAAAACAAGAATTTCGGATTTTCATTTTAAAAATATTGAATTTTTAAAAATTATTTTTCATACATGCAAGAATGTTTCTTTTAATATATACATTTTAAAATCCAAAAGGCCATAAGAATTATTATTAATTTCTGTTCTAGAAATTCTCTAGAAATTATTATGTGCTAAAACAATGGGATGTAGTAATAATACTCTTAAATTTTGATTGAAAGACAAGTTAGTTTTTGTTTTATTCCACATACACATATTTTTACGTACATATGTATGTACATATCTTTTTATTGAAGACAAATTTTAGATATGTATTTTAAATTCATTATTTTTTCATGTATTTTTTCAGACATGCATTCTGATATTCAGGAAATTTTATTTCCACTATTGTCTGCATCAGCTACCAACATTTCTTCGGAGTCCCCATCACCATCTACTTCAACAGCACCACCTCTTTCTCCATCAAAATCACCGAATTCTCCAAAACTGCGCACATCTGAAAAAAAAAATTACAACATTGATAGACTTGTTAACACAATTGAAAAGACTGTCGACAATATAAAAAATACATCACAAAAGGTTGTGGCGATTGAGGAAGAGAAAAAAGAAATTTTCAAAAGATTTGCGGAGAAGGGAGCCGAAATACGATGCACTTCTTGAATTTTTAAAAAGAAATTAAATTTTCTTAATTTTCTTATTTTATTTTGATTTATTTTTTTTTTGATCTCATGAATTCGTGATATTTTTTTTATTTACTATTAATAAACTTAGTTGTTTCTTTTGTAATATTTTTAATATTGTAAATGTACAAAAGTTCATTAAAAATATGTATATACATACATACGTCATAACTCAAGAAAACCAGTCTGGCAGAAAATGGGGTTTAAGTTTTCAATTTCACACAAGTTAATGGAAAAGAAAATTTAATTATTCTCTCAAGATTTGAGTAAACAAGATATTTTTACGAAATGTTTACATAATATGAAACACAATATGAGTATTAGTTATGAATCAGTTAAGGTACGGTCACACTTGTCAAACCTTTTCCCAAAAAAGCGTAACCACTAAATGCTAATGAAAAACCTTTCAATACAATCAAAAGTTTGTCAAGTTAAAGAGTAGCCAATAGTGATGGATTCTATGACATTATCTATTAGTTATGTTCGAAACTGTTTAATTTGATAAACAAGCGTCTCTATCAGAAAACTTTCATTAGTGTTTGTTAGTTAAGCTTTTTTGGGCAAATTTTTGACAAGTGTGACCGTAGCTTTGCCCAAAAAATTTCATTGTTTATTGACGTTGTTTCAGTAATAAGCGATATACATATATATATATTTATGTACATATATACATATATATGTATATGTGACTTAGGCCAGTTTCATAATTAAGGGCACATAAGAATATATGTTTGTATGTATGTAGATTAGTGTTAAAAAAGTTATGCAAGTATTTGAATCTTTTAATTTTTTAACAATACAACTTACATAAATATTCTGAAATTGCATTTCTTATTCTTTCTGCATTATTTCTGCTGTCCATTAGTGTTGCAATGAATTCACAATACGACCAATTAGCTTCGGTAGCTTCTAATGCCTACATCCAATTTTCAGTTATATTGTCATTATTTTCACTAAGGAAGTTGTGAAGAACACAACACGACAACACTACAGAGTTGACATTTTTTATAGCATTATCAATTCCAGAACCAAATCCTCACCAACTTGATCGCGCAACCTCCTAATATAGAGGAGGCCGCGCATATTGACTTAGCCGTAGATACGTTAACAAATGCGTTTAAAGAAGCTACTGGTTTATCCTGTAAAGCATTTGTACAATGCAAAAATAGAAGACTACCTTGGTGGTCTGACAGTAACGCAGAATCTCGCAAGAACTGCAGACAATTATTCACTGCGCCAAAAAGGACAGGTAATTGTCACTGCCTCATTGAATAAATTCAAAAACGAAGTCAGGAATGCTAAACGCAAAACTTGGAGAGATTTCTGCAACAAAGTAGAATCCCACTCCGAGACCTGTAGACTGCGTAAAATCCTAGCGAAAAAACCGATGATACCCAGTTACATCCAGGATAACGATGGTAACTGGATAACGAACAGTATAGGAACTCTAGAGGTCTTAATGGACACCCATTTTTCGGGCTGTCAACCCTGTGGTGATATTCGACGAACATACCCCTCCCATGCCCAGGCACAAATACCCATAGATATTACCGTGGAAAAAGTGAAATGGGCTCTTAAAAGCTTCCATCCATTCAAATCTCCGGGTCCTGATGGTATCATTCTTGCGGATCTGCAACATAATGCCGATCTAGTAATCCCATGGTTAATTGTAATATACAAGGCCGGTACTACATGGTCATATATTCCAAATGCATTGACTAAATGTAATGTGATATTTATACCCAAAGGAGGGAAAGCGTCACATACCAAGGCGAAGGATTTTAGACCTATTAGTTTAACTTCCTTTCTTCTGAAAACCCTTGAGAGAATAATGGATGTGCATATTAGAACACTCATTGATAACTCTGAACTTTCGGACTCTCAACATGCATATACCAAAGGCAAATCGGATGAGACCGCCTTACACTCGCTTTTAGGATGCATAGAGAAGTCACTCGAGCATAAAAACTATACCATGGTGGCCTTCATGGATATTGAAGGTGCCTTTAATAATATTGATGCGTCCGCAATCATCCAGTCTCTCAGAGAACTGGGGCTCAAACGGGGGATCTATCAGCTAATTGGAAATTTGCTACTGTGCAGAATCATCACTTCCACTATGGGAGCAACTACCATCACAAGGCAGGCCCACTGAGGTACACCTCAGGGTGGTGTGCTGTCGCCCTTGCTGTGGAATGTGAGAGTTAACAATATGCTCAAAAAATTGGAATCCATGAATATCAAAACGGTTGCATATGCGGATGATGTAGCGATTGCAATATCAGAATTCCACCTGGATACTATATCACAAAGATTAGAAAATGCACTAAACGAGGTAAGTGCTTGGTGCTCACGGAGTGGCCTTAGTGTCAACCCGGATAAAACGGAACTAGTACTCTTCTCCAGGAGATAGAAAATTCCCAACTTCAACCACCCTGGGCTAAATGGCATTACTCTAACCCTGTCGGATAAAGCCAAATATCTGGGTGTTGTTCTTGATAGTAAGCTTTCCTGGAGAGATAATCTTCAGGCAAGAGTAGCTTAATCCATAAAGGCAATGTATGTACGTAGGAATGCAATCGGCCCTACATGGGAATAAATCCTAAGGGAGTCGGTTGGATACTAGAGATAGTTATAAAACCTATATTATCTTATGGGATTTCGGTCTGGTGGAAAGCACTCGACTCAGAAAGTAATCAGTGCCGTATAGAGAGAATTCTCCGTAAAATGGCACTTATGATAACAGGTGCTCTAAAATCAACACCAACAAGAGCGCTCTTCGCTATGTTGGGTTGGATTCCGGTGGACTTAACAGCTAGAAGGCTAGTCCTACGTACCGCCGTCAGACTAAACACAATAGGCGCATGGAACTACTGACTTTGGGGGCATGCAAGTATTTTAGGTATAGTGAACAACATACCGGATATCATTGATTACTGTATTGCGAAACCCTACTTCAATAGGAACTTCCAAATTTCTTTGGCAGAAGGGTACTCCCCACTGAATGGAGCCATACAGGTCTTCACGGACGGCTCAAAAAAGCGGGAAAGGGTTGGAGAAGGCGTCTTCATTAACGAATAAGGAATTGAAATGTCCTTCAGACTCCCGAACGAATGTAGTATACTACAGGCGGAATTATCTGCTTTAAAAAGAGCTACACAATGGCTAAGGTTCTATCGGATTTGAAATAGGGATATCTATATTATGACTGACAGCAAATCCGCTATTAAGTCTCTCATAGGGGTGTACACCACATCCTTTGTTGTTCAGGAATGTCGTTAGGCCTTGGATGGTCTTGCGCAACACTCAAATATCTCAATAAACTGGGTGCATGGACACGGGACTATATCAGGAAACATAGGTGCGGATGAACTAGCAAAGAGGGGAACCACATTAAGAGAAGTCGATATCGACAATTTTTGTGCACTACCACTCTCGTCTTGCTGGAGACGTTTCGATGTAACCCTCTTGGAACTAGCTCAGAACAGATGGCGTAATGAGTCTGTGCAATAGCGAGAACTCTCTGACCTCGTCTGGACTTCCGTAGAACGGAAAATCTCATCAAATTCAACAGGACGCACCTGAGGAACATCGTGGCCACATTGACTGGTCACTGCACCTTCGGAACCCATGCTAAACGTATGGGTCTCCCGTATAACGACTACTGCTACAGTTGCAATGAGGAGGAAGAGGAAGAAAGTATCCTGCATTTCCTGTGTCTTTGTCCCGCTCTGGAGTCTCTCCGTCTATACCTTCTTGGCAGAACATCTTTCAGAGACTTATCCGAGTTATCGAAAATCGGGCTCAAAAATCTGAGCCTCTATATTAGGAATAGTGATTGGTATAATCGCTGACACCCCCCTTCCCTGACCCGTTGCCAAATTTCTTGACCCACTCCTCATCTTTCTAATTCTACCCTTCTCACTCTCCTCTTATTTCTCTCCCTGTCTCTCTCTCTTCTCTTAATCTTACAGGTAGCACAAAGGGATCATCATATTGGACCCAAGTGAGCTGGATTCTGTCTTTTCCAATTTCCTACCAGCAGCCAGCTAACCTAACCTAACCTAATCTAACCTTGGTCGATAAGTGCACATTTTACTTCTTCAGGCTCAACATATGAATCTATGCCCTTCAATACTATCTATAGGCCTTTAGCACTCTTAAGTTTATATGTGTAAAAATTTGTTTTATTTTTTTCGAATTCGCTAACAATTTTTCGGAAATCTTTTTCATTATATATTTGGATTTTAGTTTCATCAATATTACCTCGTTTAATTGGAATAATGTGAAAACTATTTTCACCAATAAACGACAGTAGTTTTTTTTTAGAAGCCTGTTGGAATTTTTTCTCTCAGATAGATAGGTAGTGGCTTAAAAGACATTTGGGATGATACACCGGACTTGTCATTATTGTCTTGCAATAATAAAAAACGATTTTGACGATTGGTAGATGATGCGCTGTTATCCCTAGACATCTTTGGAGCAGATGAAATTTTAGAAGAATTTGTGCTTCGCCCACGCTTTACAACGGTTATATTTCTGTCCATTCCGACTTGCACCTTGGGTTTTGAGCTACTGTTATCTGTAGTGATAACTTGGTTATGTGATGAACACGAGCACAAAGCGAATGATGTCACTGGATTAACTGACGAAGTACTAGGCAACTGTAATATTAACGGATCACTAATTGGCATTTGATTAAGCGAAATTGATTGCTGCCGAAAAACTGTGCTAATGCCAAAAACAATGCAAAAACAAGTTGAGCAATAGTTCTAATTGTTTTTGTTTCACTCACTTCAAACAAAGAAACAAACCAAAATCAAACAATTTGTTTCGTACTCTGTTTTTAAGTACAAAGATATCAAAATAAAAATAAATTTATAACTGTAATAGTGTCGATTATTTTTGTGCTGAAAATCACGTCCTAACTCCTGTATCGCGCCATAAATAGCAATAGCTATAATAAATTTGTCAGAGCAGCTGTAGTTAATGAAAAAATATTTGTATTTTTTGCAACACAAACGTTGTTTTGAAAAATTTATCCAACAATAATTTTTAATTTAAATTTTTTTGTTATTTTAATACTTCACTGTACATCAGAGGGAAACAACTGTTATCTGTAGTGATAACTTGGTTAAGTGATGAACACGAACATAAAGCGAACGATGGCACTGAATTAATTGACGAAGTACTAGGCAACTGTAATATTAACGGATCACTAATTGGCATTTGACAAAGCGAAGTTGATTGCTGTCGAAAAATTGGCTTTGCCGTTAGAAAAAGTCCATCATCAGATTTTTTATTTTTATTGTTATCATTTAGAGCATCAAAACTCACAGTAAAACAGGCATTTCTGCCGTTATAAACCACTTCACAATTATTTGTTTTAGATGTACTCATATAGAGTATTCTTCAAAGGCACTTTGTTCGTGTTTTCTTGCGTTTTTTGTTTGTTTTTGTTATCTATGACTATGTAAATAAATACTAGCAAAGCAATTAAAGCTTATTGATCCAGGTTAAATATGTATTACATATATTTTTTTATGCTTTTGTTTGTTTAGCCTGCATGTAAGAAAAACTCCGCTAACATGTCTGTTCACTATGAAGGCACAACGAGAAATTGCAAAATACGCAGGCAAATATCTAACAAAACTCGAGTCACATGCTAATCCGCTTGCCCGTAATATTTTGAACTTTACTGGACACATCCGCTTAAAAAAGAGAGATACAAGGTCTCTAATACTAAACACTCCAAATGAAGCTGCTTGAAAATACTTTTTTTTTGCCTATAACTACTTGTATTTAATTATTAATAACTATCACTAAGTTTATGTCCGACATTGGTCGGGGATACTAATTATATGTTAGATTTAAGATTTTAATAGTTATTGTTAGTTCATATTTGAAGATATAATAAATAAAAAAAAAATACATTAAAAAAAATTTCAGAATTTCAATATGGTAATGTTAAATTAAACAAAAAAAAAGAAAGGTGTCTTAGGATAGCCGGTTATAGCCAATTGATACTTAAGGTGTGTTTACATGGTAATGCAATGTATTACGACTTTGTAGAATCAAAGTATTATTAAATTCTCTCCGTGCTTAAAAAAAAGAGAACAAGAGTCTGTTGTAGGCATTATCTAGGCGCACGGTAGTGCGCCAGGCCAAGTTCCGGCCAATGCACGCAGTGTGTATGTTTACAGGAAGCCATTCGAGCTGTTTTTACCCCCTCATAACTTTGTTCCCCGAATTTTTAAAATTATGAAATTTAAATCATAATTAGAATAAATTCATCTAGTCTCAAATGCAAAAAAAAAAATTTACAATGAAAGTTTCTGGAGATATGGAGGTGCAAAAGTGCACTTCCGCCATATCTAGAGATCTGAAATTTCGTACACAAGTAGATCCATGTGAGCAATGAACTAGAAAAATCTGAAACCCCGAAAATTTTACCCACGTTTAAACGTGGCGATTTTCAACTTGTTTGGCGTCAAAATTTTTGGTTTGACGCCATGGCAACTTTTCTGGCGATAAATAATAAATTTTTGGCGATTATTATAGGTATTTTTTAACAAAATTTAACTTCAAAATTTTTCAAATTCAGGAAAATTAGTTTTTTGAAGGAGTAGTTTCAAAAATACCAAACCTACCAATACTCGTCTGCAAGAAATTAAAACAATTTGAATTTGATGATTTTTCTTAAATTAATTATAGACATTTCTGTGTTTTGAATTTGGATGAGAAAAATTTACAAGAAATAATTTTTAACGATTTTATATCCAGTGTTGGCGATTTTCTGATAAATTTTGATACGATCATTTTACATAAAAACAAATTTATTATCAAATTTATACTGAGAAAAACTAAATAAAACTGATTTTTGGCGTTTTTAAAATCAATTTGGCGAAATAGGTCGAAAAAAATCTGACAAACCAAACCTGCTAAATAATAAATAAATATTGTACTTATTTGTATTTTCGTTTTAGCACAGTGTCCCGCAAAATAAAATGTGATTGTATTGGTGAGAAAATTAGTAAAGTAAACTTGAACTTGAAGAAAAGTTTTGCAATTTAAAATACATGATGTGGTTATCAGTTGTTTGAATTTTTTTTTTATAAAATGCATTGCTTATTTCGAAAAGCATTTTTTACCATGAAATTGTTCTTAGCTTCCATAATAATTTAAATTTTTTTTTGCTGTACAAATTTATTAACAGCCTAACCCACGATGTCGATCGACAACTCGTTGTTAACGTAATGCATTTACTCATTGTTAAATTAGCATATTGCCACATCAAAAATTTCACAAATAAAACGCTACTTTACAAATAAAAAGCGCTAAATGTGAAAAGTATTCCATAAAAAATGCACCTCTATGCTACTTAAAGTTTCTACAAATAAATAATAAAAATAACAACAATAATAAACATAAGAAAATACAAAAAAAATTAAAAAGTTATTTTCAAAATTTTGTGTGTGAAATATAAATAAATATATTAGTTGAAATGTGTAGATACTCCTAAAATTATGCAAGCGGATTGTAATGAAGAATGGATGGATGGGAGTAGCACCAATGGGACAAGCAATCTATTGAAGTGGAAAGAGTAATTTGCCTAATTGAGAGTTTAGAATTGGTTAAAGGGCCCATACACTACAACAGCATGCATGCGCAATCAAGTGTTTGTGCCAGCGGTTTGGTCGTGTATGGGCATTTTGTGCGATTGTACGGTTTGCTGTAGCGATGTCAAGTATAGTTTGATATTTTGCTGATGGTACCAGCTCGCTGGTGTGGTATATGGTGAAATTAGCTCAGTTGAGCAAAGTTGTCATGGAGCAAACATGCATTTAAGTAATATAATTTGTTGAAATATAATTTGTTTCAATGGTAAACAGAATTTTAGAACTTTAGTTATACATACATAGCTGCTAATTTTAACAATATACCAATAATAATTGCAACAACATATGTGTCACTATTCATAACCACCCTTCCCGAAATTTTGTAAGAAATTAATATTGTACCAGCTTGCTGGTATGTTGTGTGGTACGAGCATGAATGCTCAATCGCTTGATTAGGCGTGCATGCTGTTGTAGTGTATGGGCCGATTTAGATTAATTGCACGTATACAAATTCATACATACATATATATGTATGTATGTATGTAATTCAAAAAGAATTATGTGACAAAAATGCATGTTTGTGAGTTAAATAAATAAAATAAACGAAAAAAAATCAACATTTTTATTTTTGATTTTCATAAATGTCAACTTGTTTAAAAATTTGGTATTTATGTGTACTTTTTTGTTTTGTCGACAAGCACAAACCAAGTGACTGATTTCGACATTTGTTGTCGTTTGAATTTTCATAGTGGGTACCAAATTTGTATGGAAATGGTTACGTCATCGTTCGCATGCATTGTCGATCGACTTGTCGTGCTGAACAAGTTTAGTGGGTCCCAAACAGTGATGCCAACTTTTGAGACTCAAAACGCGTAAAAGTTTTTGAAAAAAGGGCTAGAAAGGGCTAAGTTGAAAAAACATTCAAAAATAAAAAACAAGTAAAATTTTTCGAAAAAGCGCGAAAAGGGGCTTGTATTGAAATGTTTCTCTTCAAAGTTAAAATATCAAATCAATTTTTGTTAAGTAATTTATTAGAATATAAGTAAATAACTATCATGAGATCAACACATCATAGCTTGAGAGCTTTAATATTGTACATACATATTTCATTTACATTTTATATTACATTTCAATAAGGTTACATACGTAGTTAGCATATACATACATATATATATATAGTATAGAAATATATATACATATGTATGTTTACATAAGTAGATATATACATTTCAAATTGGCCGTTATTAAATAAAATTTCGATTTCCCGCTCTTCGAAAAACATAAATTATGTTTTAGGCTGTACTGAATAACTTTCAAGGCATAAAAAATTTGGAAAAAATAAAAGATTACTCTATATTATTCTTCTTTTTTTAAATTGGTAAAGCAATATCGACTTTTTACTCATTTTATTTTGCTAGATTAAAGTAAGAAAAAGTTCGCAAAAGTTTAAATGTAGCCATATCGAGCAAAAACTAAAAAGGGGCTAAAAGGGCTGAAAGACTATTGTTCGTCGTGCGTTCATTTTCATATCAACAAATGTGTTTTATTTTTATGACGAAAGTTCGCACTGAAAAATTCGTCGTTCGTCCCAGTTGTGTTCCTAACATAAAATCACACACATTCTTAAGGTAGAATTAGAAAATCGTATCGCGATGTTGCGTGTCAGCTGACAAAACCCCTACCACATGCAGTGCATGTTACTAGTTATAAAATATGTGGTGGTAGCACTTTTAATGTAGAAATCTACAGAAAACAGATTTTTCTGTAGCGAATGTCAAAACAGCCGCATACAAGGCCAGACAAAAGAAATTTTCTGTGCAAACTGTTACATTTTCTATAACTTGTGCACAAAGTTGAACGATACGCCAAGCTGTAAAGTAGAACGATACGATTTTACTAATACTACCTTTATTCTCTTTCATTTAGGGTGCGAACAGAGTGGGCGCTGAAAGCCGAGCCGATATTGTAAGTGCGATAAAGATTGTCAGTGCGATAAAACTGATTACATACAAGGCAATACAAATAAACTTGTGTATAACACAGTGAACGCCGACAAGAGCAGAGAGCAAAGCCGATGAGTGCGAGAAAACTGTTTCAAAGCGTTTTCAGCGCCGAAAACATTGTTTATGTTTACTTTTTAGCGTGCAGTCGTGTTTTTTAATGATTTAAAAATAATATAAAATGGATATCGATGAAAAATGATGAAATTCACCAAATTCATTCCTTTTTACTGTAATTGGATTTTTTCCAAATTCTTTTGTGATAATAATTGCATTAATCACACTAGCAGAAGCAGAATACTGTTCATCAGATGAATCCATTACCGTGTACAGCAATTTTATAAACACATTTGAACAACAAGACTAAAGGTACGGTCACATTGGTAAAATATTTTATGAAAAGTTACAAATATTTGTTTGCTTTAATGTGACCATAAAATATTTTAGAGTGAAAAATAGGAAAACAGCTGTTTGAAATGAAACAAAGTTATTTGCCATCTAACAAATGTGTTTTCAATGTGAACGAAGTGTGACCACTCAGCGTCAAATATTTTATTCTCATTTGAACTAATATTTATTAGTTCTTGCAAAGCTTTTGTAAGAACAAACAACAAGAAATAACAGATGTTGCAATTAGTGTTGTCAGCTTTTGCGATAAAATCACTATAATTGAAATAACACCACTACATATTAAAAAAATTAAGACAAATAATTATTTACTTCTCAGAAAATAGTACTTTTTGAAGATGGTACTTTCTGGAGAAGGTACTTTTTTGAAAAAGGTACTTTTGATGAAAGCAATTTCTGTAGAATGTACTTTTTAGAAAATAGTACTTTTTGGGAAAAGTGCTTTTTAATAAACGTACTTTTGAGGAATAGCACTTTTTAGAAAAATATACTTCTTAGGAAAAGCGCTTTTTAGACAATGAACTTTTTAGAAAATGGTACTTTTTGAATAAAGTACTTTCTGGAAAAAGTACTTTTTAGAAAATAGTACTTATTGAAGATAGTAATTTCTGGAGAAGGTACTTTTTAGAAAAAGGTACTTTTTGGGAAAAGCGTTTTTTAGCAAAAAGGTACTTCCATGAAAAAATACTTTTTAAAAATTGTACTTTTTGAAGAAAATACTTTTTAGAGAAAGTATTTTTAAAAAGGTATTTTTTGAAGAAAGTACCTATTGGAGAAGAAATTTTTTTGAAAAAGGTACTTTTTGGGAAAAGCACATTTTGGAAAAGGTACATATTAGAAAATGGTTATTTTTAAGATAAGTACTTTGTAAAAAAGTACTTATCCCAAGAAGTACCTTTTTTTAAAAGTGCTTTTTCTAAAAAGTACCTTTATTAAAAGCGCTTTTCCCAAAAAGTACAATTTTCTAAAAAGCACATTCTTTAGAAATTGCTTTCTTCAGAAGTACCTTTTTCAAAAAAGTACCTTCTCCAGAAAGTACTATCTTAAAAAAGTACTATTTTCTAGACGTAATTTTTCCTAGAATTACCCTTTTGCTAAAAATTGCTTTTCCAAAAAAGAACCTTTTTTTAAAAAGTTTTTTTTCTTAAAAAGTACCTTTTTCTAAAAAGTTCATTCTCCAGAAAGTACTCACTTCAATTTTATAAAATAAAAAAATGAATTCAAAACCTCAAATGAAATTACAATACAGAAACTCTGCATTTTTATTTCTTTGTTGTCTCGTAGCGTTTTACGTGTTTTATTTAAAGAAAAGTTGGCTACACTCTTACACTTAAAACAGATGTGTCAGTTGGTTGTCACACACATTTCTGCACATCAAATAAAAAATTTCATATTTTACTAAAAAGCTAATAAATTATAAAAATAATGGAAAAAATGTGTGATGTAGATATGTAAATACTTCCAGAATTGTATGGAGCAGTCATTACAACATGTTTGCCATCCAATGATCCAATACAATTCGGAAAATTCCATAATTTCAGAAATCCTTCGGAAATAGCCTTCCAATCTTCTTCAGTTGATGGTATCTGTAAACAGTTGCATACTTTTAAAGCAAACACAGAGAAAGCTGTAATATGTTTTAGCTTCAAATAGTCCGGCTGTAATACTGTATAAATGGCATTGCACACTTCAGGAACAATACCTGAGATAGTATACTGTCGCCAAGTAACGAAGGGTAACTGCTAGACGATCGCAAGGGGGAATTGGCTCGCGGAGTGTTGTTGTGTTCTTTGAAATAAAGGATGCCACTAATTTCAGCTATAATCAGATTAAAAATACGTACATACATACATATGTATGGTACATGTATAAACTAAATTTGATATATACATGTATTTACCAAAAAATCAAAATCACTTGAGTTCATTCTCAAAAAGTTTTTCTACAGTGATTGAGTTTCTGACCGCAGCTCCTTCGACAGTTTTGCACAACATCCATCATCTTTTCGCCGTTGAACCCACTTTCTGACCCATTGTCTCCTTTTTTTCGGAATATTAATCTCTTCTTCTAAAACTAATAGAGATGATGCTCCACAGGACAGCACAACAAATTCTTCAATACTATCCATGAACAACTTTTTACACATTAAATTCTTTGAGCAAACAAAATTATGTTTTTTGACAGTTCTACGAAATATTTATTTTATTCAAATACATCGTTAAGTGTGACCGCACAGTAAATATGTTTTGTCATGTTTACATACTATGATATTTGATGATTGTTTGAACAAACAAAATGTTCAAATAAATATGTTTAGTGTGACCACAAAACAAATACAAATTTTTTTTAATAAAAATTAAGGCAAATATGGAAAAACATGTTTCATGCAAATGTTTCACCAATGTGACCGTACCTTAAATGACATGAAAGCAAAACACATGGAATAAACAGAATTTTAGCGCTGATTCTCGTATTCACTGTGTTATAGTGTTTTCACACTGAAAGCTAAAACCTGGTTTTAACGTTAAAACAATGAACAGCTGATTTTGCTTTCACACTGCAAGTTTGTTAAATTCAGGTTTTAACTCACAGGCTGTCTAATAACTTTGCTCAAAATAAAATAAATCTCCTGCCGAAATACGTTTATTTGTTGTTGCATTTTTTCTGATTTTTAATAACTAGGAAAGGGATTTTCATGTTAATACATGTTTTCTGTCGTTAATCTTAGATCAACGTAAATAAAATATGTTTGCGAATCAACAAATTCGTGACAAAATGGCATCGATTTGTTAGTGCATATTTTTGCATATTTTATAATAAATACATGTTTTTGCATATTTTATTATAAATGTATATTTTTAATACATTTTTTAGTTTTTTTCATGTTATACATATAATTTTGGTTTTTTATTAGTTGTAAAGTATTTATTTTCACGACTGTGTAAAAACAAAAAAAGAGGAAAATGAGAAAAATTTACGATCGCATTTTTTGTGATATTATTAGATATACCTTGGGTTTAGTCAAGAATACCAATACCATTGAAAATTAAAAAAAAATAGCACAGAATAATGCCCTTTTAAACCCAAAAATGTTTGTGTAATTTTTTTCAGCTCTCTACTGTTTCCGCACTAATTTCTTGTGGATATAAAGTGCTTTTGAAAGCACCATTGCGTGTTTCAGTCTTTAATGAAAAATATCAAATGATATGATACGGATACATCCAATAGTAACTGATGGTAAGGCTGTACTAAATTTCTATTAATAAAATTAAAGAAATTTTAAAGTCAAAAGCTTTCCCCATATGCAAAAAAAAGAACACGTGGTTGAACTGTACGTTAAGTTAAAATTTCCATACAAAAACTGATTTTAACGTACACTTGAAGCACACGTTATTTTTTGCATATGGGTGCAAGTTTTCTTGACTTTAAAATTTCTTTAATTTTATTAATAGAAATATAGTATCCGACAGCCTTCTGCCTAATTGATATTTGGCCAATTAGAGGTTTCGTTACTTTAACACATCAATAAATTTAAAATATACATATGTATGTAACAAATTCGATCAATAGTTTATAGTTCTAGAAACTGGATATTCCACAAAAGCATTTAAGTACGCACCAATAACTTCTGCTGACGTGGAACATTCATTTTTATTACATACAATTTTTTTTTTTTCAGAAAAAACCGTCAAAGATTTATCTTTATTTTGTATTCCATATGATTTGACAAAATATTTATTAAGAAGGCATTCAAGCTGAGCTTTTTATGTTTTTAAGTTTTTAATGACAAAATGTTTGTTAAGAAAGCAATGAAGATGATTTTTTTAAGTTTTTAATGTTATTAAATGTTGAAAAAAAAGTTGATAAATGCATATTTTATTAGTTTTAAATACATATTTTTGCTGCATATTTTATGTACATAAAACGTGATTTTAAATCCATGAGAATCCTTTCCCTATTAATAACACTTGTTGGACATACTGTTCAACTGTTTTTGTTTGTTTGAAAAACTGAGATATTTCACAATGCGCTCTATAATGGAAATTATTTTATTATTTGTAAATAAAATCTTTTTAAATTATAGAACTTCTTATACAGAATGAATAAGTGCTTGGAAATATTGTTATTAACATAAAAATGCGCAAATACATTATAAGATGAATGTTAGTCATATTGTCTATTTTCACTTTCCACAGTTAAATTTAAAATATTTTCGTAGTTTTCCTTCCAAAAAAGTCTTTTTTCCATAATTTTTTGATTATTGTTGCTGCTGCATAGATTTTTAAGTTGAAAAATTTTCAAGCGCCATCTATTGTTATTCACTGCTATAACATTATCAGCTGCTGTCAGTCATTTCAACTTGGCAGCACTGAATTTATCACAGCGAAAACAAGGTTGCATTTCTTAAAACCAACTTAAAACCAATTCAAAAATGGTTTTAATTTGGTTTTAACAAAAACAATTTTTATGGTAAAACCAGGTTTTAACAGTTGGTATTAACGTTAAAACCAACTTTTATTAAAACCATGTCAGTGTGAAAACACTATTATATAAAAATTTTCTTCTCGCATGAAAATAAGCGTCAATAAGCTCGACTAGGCTTCGTTCGGCATCAGCGCTCACTCTGTTCGCACCCTTAGTCGTTAATGCGACAGCGATGCAGCGTTGCCGATTTCTGTGTAATTATCAAAAAATGGGACAAAAAATTCTTTCTTCAACTATTTTGGGACCATAAAATTTTTTGTTTAATTTTTGTGTAATTTCGCCCCAAACATTATACACAAGTAAATTAAGAATATTTAATTAGAGATCTTCATATCATTTAAAAAGATTTTTACTCCGTACATTTACTAATAAACATTTTTATAATATTTTTATGTTTTTGTTTGGCTGTTCAGTAGAAAAATTTTCCAGCAAATTAAAATTAACAAAAACTTGCATGAATAATAAGCTTTCGTCTGGTACCATGGTGTCAACATTTTTTGCATAGGAAGGTATAGGACAATATTGAGGGGACCATTTTGAACCAACCAAAAATGTGATGAAAATGAAATATTGGAATTAAAAATTGCAATATATTGCATACAGTAATACCTAATTTACATTAAGCATTTTTTCATAAAATTAATTGTAAGTGAACATTTTTTCATTTATGAACAGGAGGCCGGAAAAACAAACAAAAAAGTTGCTGAAAATGCTTCAGAGATTTATGTCACGTCATTTTTTATAAATCACTCTCTTATGAAGCGCTGCAATTACCGAAAACAAAGTTTCGTAGTTGACATATCGCTATCTTTATTGACACTGACCGATATAACTGCAGTATTCTCCTCAATGCGCAAACGTATTGGTGGATTTATGTTAAAAAAAAGTGAAACTGGTGAGAAATTTAGTCACAACATCTTGAAAAGGTCGAACGATTATGACGACCATAAAATGGACATAATTTACGAAACACAATTATCATACAGCATGAATTTTGATAGTAAAATTCAATGATTTGAAAGTGTTCATTTGTTAGTGTATTCACGGTGAAGCGGAAAAGCTTACTGATTATATTTCTAATTTCCACAAGTTACGAATCTTTTTTTTCACCGAAAAAATTCACACTGAAAAACCAAATAGTAAAAAAATCACTCGATATCCATATATGATTATATAAAAAGCATTACTTATTATCAAATACAAAATTTGCTTTGTGTAATTTATAACATTTTGGATAATTTGTAAGGTTCATATGTGTAAAATTGAATTTCGATTCCGGCAACACTGCAGCGATGATAACACATGCTTAGTGGGTGTATTAAATTCTTTATATGTAGATACAGTGAAAGAAAAAACGTGGTATGCAAAAAATATTCTATGTGTTTTATCTTACAAAACTTTTAAGGAAAGAAATGAATATATATTAAAAAAACATTTTGATTCTTTTTGGGGCAGCTTCACAAAACTGCATTTAAAGTCAAAACTTAAAAGACCAATAACTCGGGAAATATGCGTCGCATCCAATTGTTTTGTTTAATTTTTTTTTCTTAGATTTTAAGTTTCTATCAGATACTATTTAACAATTAATTTTTGGACATTTTTCACAGTTTCCTATAAAAAGTTCACAGCCCCGTAATTCGGAAAATATGAATCGCCCCAACTTTTTTATTTAATTTTTATTCTTTATTTTTTAATTTTCTATATATATATATATATATAGACTTCTTTTTATTTATTTTGAGCTGCTTCAATAAACTGCACTTGTTGCAAATATTCCCAGCAAAAAATTTCAAAAAAGGTAATCGAGTTTGGAATTAAGCATTTTTGGTGGAAGCTGTTCCCTACTGGATTACCAACTTAATGATTTTAACAAGGTGTGACACTAAAATAATCGATTCTTGAGAAGTACTTACCTTTTTTATTTGGAAACTTGCTCACGTAATCTATTTAATCTAAAAAAATCATTCTCTTCATTTAGCAACTTGTACATAATTTTTTTAAATTTTAGGTAATGAGATTTGTAAGCGAGTAATGAAATTTGGCAATCAGAAAAGTAAATCATTATATGCCAAGTAGTTCTGATGGTAATGTGTAATTTTTACTGGGTTTATTTGTTTTCTATGTGCTTCAGAGACGAATGAGACATCTTTTCTCACAAATACAACTTTTTGACACCACTACTTCATAACCTTTTTGTTTGAGCCACAGCAACAATTTTTTTAAACTATGTTAAAATGTTAAGACATTATGACACTTAGGTGACTTAAGACACTGCACAGTGTTCGATTTCAGGAAATAGGACGATAAAAATAAAAAAATAAAGTTAAGTTAAGACTAGCTTAAAACTATATGATTCTTGTATATATTTCAGTTTATATGCTTGTAACGGTACTCTAAATGGCATGTTAAAAGAAAAAAGAAAAACAAAAAAAATAATATGGGTATTTTGGGCAATTTCAAAAGTAAATAGAAGGCGTTGTAGATGCGATATTAATTTTTTTTAATTCAATTGTAACTTTTGACTTCTTTTTAACTAACACACAAAAACACATTATTTTCTAATAAAGGACAATTTTTTATGAAGTGTTAACCAAAGTGGGTTTTTTTTGCAATTATTACCAAAGAAACTAAATTTGTCAGACGAAATTTTTTGATGTCCACCCGTTTCACCACATCCATAAACGTTTCTGTAATCTTTCAACCTTACTGTAATAGACTTTACATAAAATTCCTGCCCCATTAAATTTTTTTTCGAAAGTACAATATGAGCAGCAACTCAGAATAAGTGTTTGTTATTTTTTTATATTATTGTTAATTTATGAAATTTCTTTTACTTTTTGATGTGTAAACATATATACGCTAGGGGGTAAAAATCTTTTTCACTGAGATTTCTTTGCTGAGATGCATACAGCGTTGGCAAATCGGTGTGAGCTATGTATGAGTGTATTAGTGTTTGAAAGAAGCAATACAAACTTACTTAAAATATTGTAACTACGTAGGAATTTGCTGGTTTTTGTTTGTTAGGGTCGTTAGGTTTTTTGCTTTATTAGGGTTCCGTACACCAAAGGTGAAAATAATAATTGCTTTATTAGGGTTCCGTACACCAAAGGTGAAAATGAACCCTATTGTTTTCGCTACGCTGTCCGTTCCTCTGCTACAAGGTATTTCCTCGAGAACCGTAAGAGCTACGGACCTTAAATTCGGACACAGTGTGTAGACATTTGGCCACTACAACAAAACGAGCAACGAAAAATGTTAAAATCCCATGTAATATACATACACTTGAATTTTGTAAAGTTAGTGTATTTTCATACAGACTACAACAACAAACAGTAAATTTAAAAAATTTAAATTAAAGGGTGTTCCATCAGTTAATGCAATTTTGACTTTGTAACTTTGACAACTTGCTGTATCTTGCAAACCCTAAAAGCAAAACTCTTAAAATTTTCAAAAACGGTAAAACTAAAAAATCAAAAAATTATATAATCGCCAAATCTAAAAAACTCGCCAAAACCGGAAAAAGCACCAAATTAAAAAAAATTCTAGGACTAAAATAAATCGTGAAAAACCAGAAAAATCGTCAAAATGAAAAAAATCACCAAAGTGAAAAAAAATCCAAAAACAGAAAAATAATCGCCAAACTGAAAAAAAATCGCCAAAATAAAAAAATCGCATAAATTAAAAAAAACCTTTAAACAAAAAAATCGCCAAAATGAAAAAATCGCCTAAATAAAAAAACCCCAAAACAAAAAAAAAAAAAAACGCCAAAATTAAAAAAAATCCCAAAAACAGAAATAAGTCGACAAAATGGAAATAATCGCAATATTAAAAAAATGTCGAAAATTAAAAGAACCCAAAAAGAGAAAAAACCGCTGGAAAACTGGAAAAACTTAAAAAGGAAAAAAAGCCACATCAAAAAAATTCTCAAAACCGAATGTACGGAACCCTTCGTGCGCGAGTCAAAGTCGAACTTTACTGAATTTATTTTAATTGCAATGCGTACACAACAACAAGAACAGCAACAACCAAACGACGAACAACAGGAAGTAAAAAGTAAAAGTAGAGGCATTTACCATAGGTGAGCACTGCAGTACCACTAAAATTTCAGTAAAAATAATTAAAAAAGCGCCAAAAACCGAAAAAACGCAATAAACGAAAAAAAGCCAAAACTATTTGTTATATAGGCTAAAGTGTCCGCACGGAACCCTTCGTGCGCGGGTCAAAGTCGCACTTTACTGAATTTATTACTAATTGTCGTACATTAAGTTATCATAGGCAAATAAAAACAAATAAATAAAATGAATACAAAAACATTTAATTTTAATAGCTTTTAAAAAGATTTTTTGCACTTTTAATAAGAAATTTACTAAAACAAAGCAAAATGAGGAAAACAAAAACCTAAACTTGTCAAACTAAAAGTCTTCATAGTCTTTAAGATTGTCATTCATACGGACAACAAGAAGTACAGAGGAACTTAACATCTTCATATAAACACCATCTTGTGTGCAATAGTAGCTACTAATTTTCACTAAATATAATTGTGCTAGCGCTGTATAGTTCGAAAACAATTGCTGTAAAATAACTACATGCATTACATTTCATTAAACAGCAGTGTAATAAGTTAAATAAAACAAACAAAAACCAGCAAATTCCTATGTATTTACAATATTGAAAGTTTTGATGCTTTTAATTGATTAATTAAAAAATATTACTAAAAGCATAGTACTTCCAACTTAAGAACATTTTTCATTACTAGATGTTAACACATCTTCCCTGTGATCGGACTCACATTGCTTTTTTTTATCGTAAAATATGTGTTAACATAAATTTAGAGTACATACTTTGTGACTATAACAAATATATAAATAATTTTGTTATATTATTGTTAATTTATGAAATTTCTTTTAGTTCTATGTATGTAAAACATGTGTGAAAATAAGTTAAAAGTACATATTTTGGGAATACCCCAAATATATAAATAAATTTAATAAGAACAAATTTAATATGAAAATATAAAAAATTAGCCTCGTATGTTAATTATTTACAAATTTTTGAATTTTGTCGTCCTAAATTCTTAAATCGAACACTTTGCACTGGTGTGAATTGTAAAAATACAAAATTTTATTTTTTACACACAAAAACTATTTCGTCAAATAAACAAATATCATTTCTTAATTAGTGTTTTTTATGGGAATTGTTACAATTTAAGTTTAAAATTTTTAAACGCACTAATAATCCCAAATTAATATTTTACTTATTAAGTAAAATATTTTTTTATTAAAAATACATTGAAATTGATTATTGAGGGGTTTAGCTGGATCCTATGCGCATTTCGCTGTTGCTAATGCAGATCATCAGGTAGCCTTTACCCAAAGCTTCTTAGAACAACTAGAGTTATTATATTATAAACTTTCATTTAAACAAATGAGAGGCTCAATAACAAATAACAAAGTTGAAACAAGAACTCAATAATCAACATGTTTTTTATTTTCTTACTTTACTATTGCTACATTGGCTGACTTTTTTTCAGCTTCAAATTGTAGTCGTAAGAGTATGTAAAAGAAAATAAATGTAAATAACAACAACAGCTATTTAAGAATAGAGTGTTGCCATACAAGTATTTTTTTGACCGGGTGCAGTCAAGTTAAAAAAAAAATTTGTAAACGCACTAATAATCTCAAATTAATATTTTAGTTATTAAGTAAAATATTCTTTTTATTAAAAATACATTGAAATTGAATATTCAGGGGTTTAGCTGGATTCTATTCGCATTTCACTGTTGCTAATCCAGATCATCAGGGAACCTTTACCCAAAGTTTCTTAGAACAACTAGAGTTATTATGTTATAAACTTTCATTTAAACAAATGAGAAGCTTAAAACAAATAACAAAATTGAAACAAGAACTCAATAATCAACATGTTTTTTATTTTCTTTACCATTACTACATTGGCTGACTTTTTTCAGCTTCAAATTGTAGTTGTAAAAGTATGTAAAAAGAAAATAAATGTAAATAGCAACAACAACTATTTAAGAATAGAGTGTTGACATGGTGCAGCCAATTTATTATTATTATAATTACTGATTTTTTTATATTTGCAATAAGTTGAATATCGATGCCTTATTTTCACAACCTCGTATCTTAAAAAATATAAGTTTGCAGGATAGCAAAAAAAAAAAACGGTCCATCTCCTTGTACTTCGGTGCTTGGATAAAAGTTCAAATGCAATTATTGAAGAATTGATAACATCTATGTATATTAGTAGTAATAATATACTAATGTTTTTTAGTTTAAGCATGAAGCGCATTTATTGAGATATGAGTTTGCTGCATTAAGAGTAATTATAATTCTTCATACTTGATAAATAAGTTACTCGTTTGTTGCACTCATAGCTATATGTACAAACAAATAAAGCCGTTAAGTCAAAATTATCCAATGAAAACAATATTTAATATCCTACTTGACCTGAGATTTGATAAAAATGAACGCTCACTAAAGCGAAGAAATTTCGAAATGAAATTGTTCAATATTTGTACGCAAATCTAAAAAAATCGAATGTTCGCTAAAGCTTCAAACTTCTCTCTGCTTTTTTTAATAACCCTATAAAATAGTTCTAGTATCGTACCTCCATACAAAGTAAATAAATTGTTAATTAAGTGTCTCAATTTAAACATCCCATTGGAAAATGCATATATCGTGGTATCATGCAAACGTTTATTCCTAAAGAATTTTTTGAATTTGTTCAGCACAAAGGAACGGTTTCAGGGAAATGAAACGGTACATGTTCTTTAATTAACTAACTAATTTTATAGTTAGGACTGTACTTTAGCGATATAATTTATTTTTATCTCTATTTACTAAAAATTAATAAGAACTCGTTACAGGCTGACAGCGAAAGACCATCGATTTGAAACATAACTGTGCTGAGAGCATAATAAGAAAAATGGCACAAACCTTCATTTATACTTAAACAAAAATTGAACAGGATTAAAAAATCTAGAGTAAAGACCTTCCTAAAACATGAAATATGTTTAATTGAAAAAATTGTTTTTGGTTATATATTTACCAAAAATTTATTTAAATTTCCAACCCAAGGACTATGATTTTGATTTTTCTAATTTTTATTACTCATTTTTTTTCTTTCTAAAATATGCAAAATATTTAATTACCAAAGAAATAATTAGTTTTATATACCAGAAAAAGTTCAAGTTTCCCAGGTCTGGAGCTATGATTTTTATTTTTATAATTTTTATGCCAAACTATTTCTTTATAAACAATAAAGTATAAATAATTTTTAATCAAAAAGAAAAAAATAATTTGACCTAATTACTTTTATATACAAAAAATTTAATTTTCCCACCATTGAACCATAAATTTGGTTTTTCTAACTTTTAATACTTATTGATTTCTTTTTTTTTTTGTAATGCATGTATTTATTTATTGGATCTTCATTTATGAACTAACAATAAGTATTCAAATCTTAAATCTATAAAAAAAAATTATTAGGCCCGACCAGTGTCGGACATAAACTTAGTGGTAGTTATAAATAATACATTAGTAGTGATAATAAAAAAAGGGGGGGGGGGGTGGAAAGTATTTTCAAGTAGTCCCATCTGGAGTGTTAGGTATAAGAGCCCGTGTGTCCCTCTTTTTTAAGCGGATGTGTCCAGTAAAGTTCAAAATATTACGAGCAAGCGGATTAGGATGTGATTCGAGTTTTGTTAAATATTTGCCTGCATATTTTGCAATTTCTTCAGTCACTAGTGGCATATTTAAATCACGATGTATAATAGAATCTTGGATGTACCATGGAGCCGATGTTATTAACCGTAAAATTTTGTTTTGCCTTCGTTGGATTCTCTCGACATTAGAAGCTGAAGCAGTGCCCCATAACTGAATTCCGTAGCGCCATATTGGCTTCAAAAGCGACTTGTATAATAAAAGTTTGCAGTCTAGGCTGAGTGTTGAGTTTCTGCCAATCAACCAATATATTTGAGTTAACTTAAGTTTCATCTGAGTTAATTTAGAGTCAATATGATGTTTCCATGTAAGTCTTCGATCAAGGTGTATACCAAGGTATTTCACTTGGGAATGTTGAGGAATATTTTGATTGTTGATTCGAATGGGGGAGCAAGTATCTCTTCTTAGGGTGAACGTTATATGTACACACTTTTGTTCATTGACTTTAATTCTCCATAAGTTCAACCATATTTCCAGCTGAGTGATATGTTCCTGGAGATTGCGGGATGCCTCATAAGGGTTTTCGTGCACACTCATACAGGCTGTATCATCGGCAAAAGTAGAAATATGGATATAATTGCTCACAGGCATATCACAAGTATATATTAAATACAAGACAGGACCCAGAATACTACCCTGGGGCACACCAGAAGATATAGATTCGGGCACACTCGTGAACTCTCCTTCCATAACCGTGAACTTCCTATCAATAATCTAACTTTTCAAAAGCTTTTGAATGTTTATTGGCAGATATGTCTTCAATTTTAAAACTAGGCCTTCGTGCCATACTTTATCAAACGCCTGAGAAACATCAATAAAGAGAGCAGAACAATACTTCTTTTCTTCAAATGTTCTTCTTACAACTTGGACCAGTCTATGCGTTTGTTCAATCGTGCTGTGCTGACTTCTAAAGCCAAATTGATGGTCCGGGATGCACCCATTATCAGTTAAATTTTTTTACAATTTAGTCATGAGCAGCTTTTCAAAAAGCTTTGAGATTGTAGATAGTAAGCTTATAGGCCTATATGAATCAGTCTTGGTAAGATCTTTGCCCGCCTTTGGAATCATTTTGATCTTGGCCAGTTTCCAGTTATGTGGAAAATACTGCATTCTTAAAATAGCATTAAAAGTAAATAGCAGGATTCTTATTGCAATATGAGGCAAGTTCATGAGCATTTTGTTACTAATGCCATCAATACCTGGAGCTTTCTTCGGGTTAAGTTCAGCAATTACTTTTTGTACTTCACGCATCTTAAACCTTAAGGGACGAGGGGGTAGAGAAACTAAACTCGGTAAATCAGCAGCACCCGTACATGAATTGGGAGTGAATACAGATTTTAAATGCTCAGAAAATAAGTTACCTTTCTCACTGTCACTTCTTGCCCAGCCTCCGGTCGCAGTACGCAATGGTGATTTAAGATCAACGGGTCGTTTAAGATTTCTAGTAGCGCGCCATAAAGAGTAATTAGATGCGGACGTTACATCAAGACCTTCTAAATACTTTTCCAGTAGTGCAATTTTTTCCGACGATAGCAGCTCTTTGAGTCGTTTAGTACATTCGTTAGGTCTGATTTTATTTAGGGGTGATCTGTGTTGTTGCCATTCTCTTCTAGCTCTCCTTTTTTCACATACAAGACGTTCAATTTCCGTAGAATAAATTCTGTTAAAGCCGGTCTGCGGATAGGAGGTAGTGGCGTGTTCAGCAGCCTGTTTAATATTTTCGTTAAGATTGGCAATGTTAAATTCAATATCATCGCATGATCTAAGCTGAATGTTTTCTACGCAGTGACTACTAAGATATTTTTTGAATGCCAGCCAGTTGATTCCATTAATCATCTTCACATATGAGTTAGTTAAATCACTCCTTAGTGGGTTGAAAATTGTAACTATTGTTGGAGAGTGATCGGAGGACAGATCTAGAGAGTCCTCTACATGAATTAAGTCCCTATGAATATTTTTCGTGACGGCAAAATCTATAACATCTGGAATTTTTCTTACGTCAGTAGGCCAGTAAGTAGGCTCCCCACTCGAAATGACATCTAAGCCCATTTTTGAAATTGTATTGAACAAGGCTCGACCTCTAGGTGTAACAAGACGCGATCCCCAGTACGTATGTTTTGCATTGTAGTCACCAGCTGCCACGAAACAAGATCCAAGCGATTTGTAGAACTTCTCATACTGATCTTCGGTAACTGAAAATCTGGGAGGTGAGTAAATTGATGATATCACGAAATTCGCACAAAAATTTTCTACGAAAATATTCGTTGCTTGCAAATATTCTTCACTAACGTTGTCAAGGACATAGTGCTTGAGTCTTGACTTAATCAGAATTGCTGATCCACCACATGCTCTCTCTCTCGGGTCCTTTGTATCATATAAAGTGTAACCATTTATTTTAAATAAGCTTCTTGAGGTCAAATGAGTCTCAGAAACCAACATTATATCAATATTTTTTTCCATGAGGAAGTGCTCAAGTTCATTTTTATGTTGGCGAATGCCGTTTGCGTTCCAGAAACATATTTTTAACGTGTTCATGGTTTATTAACTAATGCTTGAAGCAGTGTATTCTGCATTCGCAGCATTTCTTGCATCATACTTGTCATATTTGTAGTAAAGTTGTTTATAGTTAGCACCAGATTCTCAATAGTAGCTTCAAGGCGACTAAAGTTAAAGCTTGAGTTTGAATTCGTTGAATTATTTGGCGGTGGAACATTTTGCGTGGGAATTGAACTAGTCTTAGCAGCATCAGCATACGATACACGTGAAGTAACTGGTTGGCTGATTTGAGCAAAAGTGTCGGAGTTCGCGTTTACTTGTAGAGCTGGAGTTAACTTGGGTTTTTGACCCATAGCCTGTTTAACGAAAGAATATACAGGGCACCCTCTATAGTTAGCTGTGTGATTACCTCCACAATTACTACATTTTTTTCTGCTTGATCTTTTGGCTTAGTGCAGCTAGCAGTACAATGCAATTCACCGCAGATAACACACACTGTAGGTAACTTGCAGTAAGTTTTCGTATGGCCATATTCTTGGCAATTATGGCACTGTACGGGACCTGAACGCTTACGTGGCTCTTCAACTGTGATTTTTCGATGTAAGAGATACTTTACGTTATAAACTGGATGGGCTTCATTTTTTTCAATTGTATGTCATTCGGCTCCAGTTCAACCCGAAATAGGGGTTGGGGGACTTTTTCTCTATTAAATATGTTGGTAACATTTTTTACCTTGAATCCTTGGTCGACAAGTGCACATTTTACTTCTTCGGGTTCAACATATGAATCTCTGCCCTTTAATACTATCTGTAGGCCTTTAGCACTCTTAAGTTGGTATGTGTAAAAATTTGTTTTATTTTTTTCGAATTCACTAACAATTTTTCGGAAATCTTTTTCATTATATATTTGGATTTTAGTTTCATCAATATTACCTCGTTTAATTGGAATGATGTGAAAAGTATTTTCACCAATGGTCGACAGTAGTTTTTTTATAAGCGCGTTAGAATTTTTTTCTCTCAGATAAATAGGTGGTGGCTTAAAAGACTTTTGCGATGATGTAGAGGGCTTGTCGTCGGTGTCTTGCAATAATGAAAAACGATTTTGACGATTGGTAGATGATGCGCTGTTATCCCTAGACATCTTTGGAGCAGATGAAATTTTTGAAGAATTTGGGCTTCGCCCACGCTTTACCACTGTTATATATCTGTCCATTCCCACTTGTACCTTGGGTTTTGAGCTACTGTTATCTGTAGTGATAACTTGGTTTAGTGATGAAGGCGAGCCCGATGCGGATGATATCGCAGACTTAAATGAAGAAGTACTAGGCAATGGTAATGTTAACGATTCACTAGTTGGCATTGGACAAAGCGAAGTTGATCGCTGACGAAAAATTGGCTTTGCCGTTAAAAAAAGATTTTCATCAGATTTATTATTTATATTTTTTTCATTAAGAGTTTCAGAACTCACAGTAAAATAAGCATTTCTGCCGTTAGAACTCACTTCAAAATTTTTTTCCTTTGAGGTACTCATACAGAGTATTATTCCTCAAGGGAACTTTGTTTGTGTTTACGTTTTTTTTTTGTTTTTGCTATTTCTTGCTATGTAAAAAATATTAGTAAAGCCAATAAGCTTATTTATCAAGGTGAATATGTATTACGAATATTTTTTGTATGATTTTTGATTTTGTTGTTTTTTATATTTGTTTCGTTTGTATGTATGTAAAAAAAAAATCCGCTTTAATGTCTCTTCACTATGAAGGTTCAACGAGAACTGATAAAAAGGAAATAATTAGTTCTATATACCAGAAAAAGTTTTAGTTTTAAAGATCTGGAGCTATTTTTTTTATAATTTTTATACCAAACCATTTCTCTCTAAATAATACAGTATAAATAATTTATAAACAAAAAGAAAAAATAATTTGACCTAGTTACTTTTATATATAAAAAAAATATTTTCCAACCCTAGAATTATCCTTTTAGATTTTTCTGATTCCTGATACCAATCTAGTAGTTAAAAAAAAATATATGCAAAGTATGTTAAGTGAACAAAGAAAAAAGGAAACTAAAAAATTGTTGTATGTAGTTACTTTAATATCCAGAAAAAAAGTTCAAGGTTTCCAGCTCTGGAGCTGTGGTTTTTATTTTTATAGTTTTCTCAACCAAAATTTTCTTTCCAAAACGTAAAATATATATAATTTGTAAGGAAAAAGGAAAACATTAATTAGACCTATTTAGTTTTATATATCTCAAAAGGTGTAAGTTTCCCAACCCTGAACTCATCCTTTTTGATTTTTCTCAATTCTTACACCAATCTCTTTCTTTTTGGAATATACGATATGTTTAATTTATAGAAAAAAAGGAAAAATTGGTTTTAGTAAGTTACTTGTGTATAAAAAAAGCTAAAGTTTTTCAACCCTGGAAACGTCTTTTTAAATTTTTAATTAAAATTCTTCGTACTGAAGCATAAAATAAGTTTATTTAATAAAAATAAATAAAAATTAGTTGTTGGTAGTTAACTTTTTATATCACAAAAAGCTTAGATTTCCCAACCCTGGAATCATCCTTTTTGATTTTTCTGATTTCCTACACCAATCTGCTTCTTTTAAGAATATAATATATGCTTAATTTATAGAAAAAGAGGAAAAATTTGTTTGTGTAATTTAGTTTTGTATAAAAAAAGTTAAAGTCTTCCAACCCTGGAAACATATTTTAAACTTTTTATTTTACTTTTAAATACCAATTTTATTCGTACTGAAGTATAAAATAAAATAGAAATTAGTTTTCGGTGGTTAATTTTTTATTACATAAAAAGTGTAAGTTTTTCAACCCTGGAATCATCCTTGTACCAATCTCTTTCTTTTAGGGATATAATATATGTTTAATTTATATAAAAAAGTAAAAGTTTTCCAACCCTGGAAACGTGCTTTTATTTGAAATAGCAAATTTCTTCGTACGTACTACACCAATGTAAGATATGTTTAATTTATAGATAAAAAGGAAAAACTTGTGTGAGTAAGTTACTTTTGTATAAAAAAAGCTAAAGTTTCCCATCCCTGGAAACGTCTTTTTAATACCAATGTTATTCGTACTGAAGTATAAAATAAGTTTATTTAATAAAAAAAAATAAAAATTTGTATTCGGTAGTTAATTTTTTATATCACAAAAATTTTAAGTTTCCCAACCATAGAATCATTAAGCATGTTACATGCCGACCACACGAGCAATAATCTTGGCAATTATTGTCATGGCAACTGTCAAATTCGATTGCCGACACAAGATATTAGCATGTGGACCGTATAAATATGTGTTCAAATATATATTCAGCAACAAATGTTAAAATACATTGCTGATCAACAATCTCTTAACACATGCTGTGAAATACAAATTATATTCATTTTTATATTTATGATTTGAACAGGCTAAACACAGACGAACGCTGATGATGAAGGTTTAGTGGCCTTCGAAAACGGCTAGCTGTTCCGTTCAACTATGTGTTGTCAGAATATTTACAACTAACTTTGGTGTTATTTGTTCATTAATAATTATAACATGTAATTTGGCTTAAAAAACGATGCGAACTTTAGCCTGTTCAAATCATAAATATAGAAACAAATGAAGTTCGAAAAATAATAATTAAATTAACTATATTCATTTTTTTTCCAACAAAAAAGTAGAAAGCAAAAGTTTTAACTATATAAAATTAATAAAAGTTCAATTTAAACTTAGAAAAGGATAAAATTATTGATAATTTAAGTATTTATGTGAATAAAAAGCAAATATATTTGAATATACGTGCTTGCCACCTCCAGATACATTGTTGAATACAAGCAATTTGACATCATCATTCTGCCGGCGTTATTGCTTGTATTAAGACACATCAAATCGCTCGTGTGGTCGTAGTGTAAGATATGTTTAATTTATAGAAAAAAAGGAAAAATTTTTTTGAGTATGTTATTGTTGTATAAGAAAAAGTTAAAGTTTTCCAACCCTGGAAACGTCTTTTTAATTTTTTTTAAATTTAAAATACCAACTTTATTCGTATTAAAGTATAAAATAAGTTTATTTAATAAAAAAATAAAAATTAGTTTGCGGTAGTTAATTTTATGTATCACAAAAAGTGTAATTTTTCCAACCCTGGAATCATCCTTTTCAGAGGGCGACTGGTCAAAGGCCGACTTAGACTCAAAACACAATGTTTGCGGTGCGGTGCGATTTATCGTTGCGGGAGAGAAAAATAAACACAATACAACGGAAGACGGCGACGGCAATACTTGTCACTGTTTGTTTTTATTTTTATTAAAAAAAAAATTTATTATGCATACATTTTTATAAAAAATTTACTATATGTGTTATATATTATGGAACGACAGTAACTAAAAACAAAAAATGATTAACATTTTATACATTTCCAGATATATTTTATATATTTTTTAAACTTTTATATACATCAGAAAGAGAAAATGTGTCAAAGATGGATAGAATAAGAAAGTCCGCAATGAAAATAAAATAGATTTTAATTTTATGTCGTTCCGCACTCCGATTTTTTGCTTCAAAATCGTATGAAAAACCGCTCCGCAATAAATTATCGTTACATTGTGTTCAGACTCTAAAGGCTCCGTTACCCGACTGTAGAAATCCCAGATGTAAGGTAAATGTAAATGTAAGCGTGTGAGCGCTTATAGAAGCTTAAAAACGTGCATGTGTTTTCGACACAACCAAAAAAACTTCTTTGTGCACACATGCATACACGCTAATGTTTAACAAGTAAATTTTTACTGATTACTAAAATTTTTTATAAATTGCCTAAATGATTTATTATATGATGAGGTGCATTGAATTTTCAGTAATCAGTAATGCCCGTATTCATAATGAAATTCTACCAAGTGGCTAAATGTTTTTCATACAAAAGTTTCAAAATTTGAATGAAAAAAACTTTGCCACTTGCTACAATTTTATTATGATTACTACGGCCCTTCGATTTTACTCGTAATGCAAATTAAATTTCATTAGCAGTAAAAATTTACTGAATTTTTTTGTAATCAGTAAATTTACTGCTTACTGCAATTTTGAATGCAGTACATATGCATATACTGAACTGTGCCCACTTACTAACCAAATAAGTTTAATAAAGCAAACAAAAACCAACAAATTCATATGTATTTACAATATTGAAAGTTTTGATACTTTTAATTAATTAATTTAAAAAAAAGATACTAAAAGCATAAGTACTTCCAACTTAAAAAAAAAATTCATTACTAGATGTTTACACATCTCCTCTGTGATCGGACTCACATTGCTTTTTTTAACTGAACATCCTGTATTTCTTAATAAGTTCTTCACTTGGAATCTAATCTTTGACAAGTGTCTAATTTAAGTCTAGTTGATAAATGTTTAGTAACGCTAATTTATGTTTTTTTGTAAATTATATTTTATAAAGATGAAGAAATAAGGTGTAATTCTTTGACTTTACAACTGCAGAATTTGGAAACTTATCATCCTTAAAACAAGCTTTATTTCAGCAACAGCAACTTTCGTCCGAAAATCGATATTTTTTGTGGTAAAACTAGGATATTTTTACATAGTTTTTTTGCAATTGGCCGCATGTTTTACTGTTGAAAAAGTAGCAAAATGCGACTTAAGTCGCACAACGGTAACGCTGGCGATAAGAGCAAAGAATATAACCACAAAATACACAGAAGTGTCACGAGACGCAACATAATTGCGTTTTTATACTTGACTCGCTCTGCCATGAATTTTGTCGTTGATTTTGCTTTGATTTTCTTTCTAGCGCAAGAAAATTTTAGCTTGTTTAGTGATTCTGCTTTGTGCTTGTATTCATGGTTGTTAATTGGTAATAATTAATTAATTTCATAAATTTGTCTTTAATGTTGGATATAATTTCAGTTTATTTTCAGAAACCCATTCTTTGGCTCAATATTGGATGTAAGTATGCTTTTCTGTTGGAGAATTGCAAGAAACATATGCATTTTTTAATTTTTTTACTTTCAGAAATTTGGCAAACTTTTCTGGGAAAACTAAAAAATGTAAGTATATGTACATGCATAACTTAATACAAACTGATGGTAATTTTTTAAATGTTTGTGAAATTTTTCAGGACTTTAAGATGCATTAAAGGATGTCCATCTGGCGAGAAGCTGCGCATCTTCCCGAAGGATCCGGAGAGGTAAGTCGTTAAATTTGCAAAGCCAATACATATTTCATCGATTTGTACCCCTTGTTGTGTGCAAGCCACGCAGAAAAATACAATCGGGTTAATGTTGGGCAAAGCATTTCCTAACTCTACGTCTCCACCTGACATGAAACTTTGCTGTAACTTGAAGTTAAAACAAATGCACTAACAACAATGTTATAACTTGAAAAAAGCATTAACTTGAGCAGTCTACACTTAACATTAACTTGATGTTAATGTTAAATTTAGTCATTTTATGTCAGGTGGAGACCGCGAGTAAGGTGGTTCAAACATTTTGAAACAGCACAAGTTCCACTTATGGATTGTTGTGCCAACACACAAATGATGACCTCATGGTGGGGTTGTCCAACTATTTTTTACGTCGTTGGTTAAACACTATGAAAACCACAATTTAAGTGCTTTTCCAACATAATTGTTAAGTGTATTATAATCCCAATACTTATATTTGTGGTGATAATTCAAATAATTAAAGAAAAAAGAAAATTATGAAAATTAATTAATTTAGAAAAAAAAAAGAAATTAGTAAAACAGAGAAAGTTAACTATTTTGTGAATTTTGCATAAAAATGTCTGCAATTGTTAAAAAAGAAAAAGTTTAATGTGAAGATGTTAAAACATAAATAAAAGAAGGCAGTGGTGATGGAAGTGTTACTGCAGGAATAGTTGGTGGTAGTGTTGTTGCAACTGTGAGGCCAAAAGCAGTTGTAGAAAAAACACAGGAAGCCCTTAAAATGGCAAGCGAAACTAATGAATTAAATTAATGTGTTGAAATATTTGTTACAACCAACGCAAGGAAATGGACTTTTGTTGGCTCTTACTGCCAAAAGACTACAAGGGATATTGGAGAATTTGTGTGTCATATAAAATTCAAACACTTGATGGAACAATATCATGAAGATGATTATGATGGGGAAGAATATGTGATGGACCGACGAGAAGACAATAATTACGAGGTAAAACAAAAGTGAACCATGACAATCAGGAATCAACTATTGACAAGATATCTGTACCATACACATATCAAATGGAATTTTAAATCACTACTTGGTTTTCAACAACTTCAATACTTTTTTACTCAATCCAAATACAAGTGTTTTTTTATTACATTTAAGGCTTTTCAAGTCAAAAAATGTTGTTAAAAATAAAAATGCAATAAAATAACAAATACTTAAATTATTTAACCCTCTTTTCTTTGCCAACCATATAAAATTTCAGATTTTTACAGCACCACGACACACGGGTTTGAGAATTTAAGTTATTTGATTTTTCAGGAAATATCAATATTGAAAAATTGAAATGCGAATTCGTTTTGTAGTATGATTGCTTACAAACGTATGTAAAAAGGGCTGCTTGAAAAAATCAAATATCCAAAATATTACAAATTTAAGTCAAATAGGCATTTTGTTGCTTTTGTTCTGCACAATACTGTATGTACGTGGAAGCAAACTCAAATAATTTCTCTTATTAGAACTACTGTTAGTAGAAAATTTGCAAATTACAAAAAAAAAAGGAAAAAAAAACACAAATTGCTTTAAATAATCGCTAAAAAAAGGCTCAGCAAAGAAAACATTTATTTTAAAAGTCCCATATTTCGGTCAAAAAATTTCAAAAATTAAAAATTGTGTTACATTTGTAAAGTATATACCTTTATGCTTTAATATTTAAAACAAAACCAAAATTTTTGGGCAAAAAAAATTTTTAATCGTCTCTATTTATTTTTGGAGAGTTTGTTGTTTTATTTTGCACATTACTGTGTGTATATATGTATATATGTATATATTTACAGTGTGGCACAAAAAATTTTCATTTGTGTGAATACAATAAAAAAAATTTTTTTTTATTTATTTACAAAACGGAAGGCTATCTTAAATGCGACAAAAAAATATATGGGAATTTTTTTTTCTTTTTAGACGTGCGCAATGGCTGAAGTTGTTGGGGGTGGAATCGACAACAAAGCGCTTGTTTGTGTGCAGCCGCCACTTCCCTTCGGGAAGCTTTTTGGGAAAGCGAACTCATCGAATGGCTGCTCCTAATAATGAATGTAGTAGCATAAGTTCAAGCAATAAATCCTACACGGATAATTCAACTCTGTCGCATTTAAACTATGATGAATAGAAAAATCTTGCTTTGCAAGACAACTTAAACATTCTTTTAGAAGACATATAAGAAGATGTCGACTTAGAAAACTGCGACCCTAACAAAGCCTTATTAGCAGAAGGCTCTGTAGATATTGGAAAGGGCGATAATACCGTGGTGAATTTCTATGGCTCGCGAGGATACAGCCTTATTAGAAGAAGGCTCCGCGGTTATGGACATAAGAGAAAGTCAGGCAGATATAGTGAATGGAAACTTATTAGCAGAAGGTTCCATACGCAACAAGTGGGGATGTAGTGTGAAATCACTGCATTGTGCAGTAGATCACTTTAATACGTTATACCTTTCAGAAAAACTTGAAAGGAATAGGTTAAAGACCGCCAACGCAAGACTAACGCATGACGTACGCAAATATCAGGCACAAATAAAAGTTTTGCGGACAGGGTTGGAAAAGAAAAATGATTTGTCTGGCAAAATTTCCAAGACAACGCTGGTCTGTCTCAATAATGGTTTAAAAAACGATAACAGAGAAACAAAGACACGCCGCTACGATCAAGCGACAAAGCTTATTTCTTTAGGAGTGTTGTTTTTGTCGCCATTAGCCTATAGACATTTGGCACCTATGCTGGACTGGCCACAAATAAGAACACTGCAACAGTTCGTAGAGGATTGGCCAAAGACCCCTGGAAATTTAGATGGTAGTTTTGAGGCGCTTAGAGCCCGTTCTCAAAATTTCGAGGAAGACCAGAAGTTGGTTAGTATTTCTTGTGACGAAATGTCTTTGAAATCTTATCTGGACTATGATAGTCATAAAGATATGATTGTCGGCCTTGAAGATTTCGGCGCAGAAAATCGAACCAACAGTTTGGCTAGTAGTGTAGTAGTTATTATGGCAAGTGGAATAGGTGGAGAGCGTTGGTCGCAAGCTGTCTCCTATTTCTTTGTGTATGGTAGCTGCGACGGGTTAGTTTTAAAAAAATATATTTTTGAGGCTGTTTCCAAGTTAGAAGAGATAGGTTTAAAACCCTGCCATTTCGTTTCCGACCAGGGCTCTAATTTTTTGAATTTCGCTAAGGTAGCCAGAATTACTGTTGATAATTCATATTTTACGGTAAACAATACGAGAGTGTTTTGTATGTATGACTGTCCCCACCTTTTGAAAAGCTCGCGAAACTGTCTACTTTCCGTCCAAAATACCATTTCTTTTAATGGTAAATGCGTTTCATGGAATGATGTTGTCCATTTTTATAAAGTGGACTCTTCAAATAAATTGAGATGTGCCCCAAAGCTAACTAAGGAACATATAAATCCCAACGGTTTTCAACGGATGCGTGTTAACTTAGCATCTCAAGTTTTAAGTAAAACAGTTTCTACAGCGATGTGAGTTCTTTATCAGTCAGGGAATATAGATCATTCAAAAAATTCAACATTTCTAAATACGGCTGAATATTTGAATTTTTTTAATGATTTATTCGATTTGTTTAATGTCCGTCTTGTTAATAGGGGTTTCAATTGTTCCCAGGACCAGTTTGATATTTTAAGGGACACCACTGCAAAATTGCAAATATTTCGTGTTGTAGATGAAAAGGGCGTGGATATTACAGGTAAATTTAAGTTCAATAGGGGTTGGCAGATGAATATTTTGGCACTGAAATCACTTTTTTGATTTCGAAATCTTCAAACTCGCAGACTTAGTCAAGATAACCTGAAACATTTTTTTGGGCAAATTCGTAAAGGATCCGGAAATTCTGTTTCCATTACAGCGAAAAAATTTTCAAGCTCGTTTCAGAAGCAGTGGGGACTCCATTATATAAATGTGGTTGTCAACGGCAATTGCGAAAACATTTCGCCAAATGGCTCTATAGTGGATTTTTCAATAGTGGATGAAGCGTTTTTAGTAGCCGTAACAACGATTGGGAACAATTCCAATATTCATCGAATCCTTCTTCGCACGTTGTAGCAGCACCAAACACTAATATAGTGCCTTTAAATGAGAAGGAATTTTTGGACAACAGTGCCTTCGTCTACGTCTCTGGATATTTTTATTTAAAATTCTTCAACATGCACAAATGCAAACTCCCATTACCACATTTTAACGGCAAACCCATTAGCAGCGAATCTCTTTTCACTTTCGAAAAACAATTCTCCAAATGCCATCTAGTGGAACTTCCGCAGGATTTCGTTGAATATTTACGTAAGTTGGAGGATGCGTTTGAACCCTTGTTTGATAAGTATTGTCATCGTATTGGGCTTCGACAAATAAGTTTCGATGAACTTATTAAAATTGATCCATTTCTGTGTTGTAATAGATTGAACCACGTGGATATAGTACACTTATTTGTTAGAACTAGGATTTTTTTCACGCTTCGGTTCTTTAATGCAAGACTTAAAGAGCCTAACTTTAAAATTAAGTACCTCTGCGTTGTCCATAAGTAATGTAGGACCACCCATTCTATTACCACCCATTTTAGTACCTTCAGGACCAACCATTTTATTACATAGGACCACCCATTTTAGTACCTTTATGACCACCCATTTTAGTACCTTTAGGACCCACCGTTTTATTACCTTTGCCTTTGCAACCTAATAAATAGCTTTGTCGTCTTATCGTTTGCGGTAAATAATCATTATTAATTTAAGGTATATACTAACATAAATTGTATTACAATTATTTAGCGTTTTATTTATTTACTTGTAATATTTGACTTTTTACTTATTTTTATTTATATTTCTTTATTTTATTTTATTTTATTTTTAGACAATGGATTAATTTATATTATTTGTCTCTTTTTTTGTTGATTTGTTCTTATCGCCACTGTGCAATTTAACTATAATTTTTATTCTATTTTCAAATTCGAGTTCATGGTGGGCCCTTTACAGGGCTACCAAATAATTTCAAAAAGAGATTGAAATTTTTGTAAAAGGCCCTTTGATGACAAAAGAAAAGAAAAAAAATTTAAAAGTGCCCTTTTCAGGGCCTCTGAAAACGTTTAAGAGACGTTCCTGAATAGGCCCTTGTCAGGGCCACCAAATCATTTCAAAAAGAGATTGAAATTTCAAATTTTGTACCATAGATTCTACTTTTTCCATTCTCATTACACAGATGCCACTAAAAGAAAGTAAAAGGCCCTTTGATGACTCTAAAATAAAGTAAGAGGCCCTTTTCAGGGCCACCGAAAACGTTTAAGAGACGTTCCTGAATAGGGTACCAAAAAAATATGGTTCTTAACTTTTTTCACTTGCCTATTTATATATAGATAAATTGATCAGGTGCAAAACATATTATATAAATTAAATAAATTAAACTAAGCTGACTTCATGTGAAATATTCATAAATTAATCTCCTAAATCTTATTGCGTTGTCGGTGTTCTGCAAATAATTTGGAAGCTGATTCCAGAGACGAATAGCATATATTAAAAAATGACATTCGGATATATGAAATTTGTAGCGTAATTGAATAATGTATCTATCTCTACTTGATCTTTCAAATCTTAAACGGTCATATAAATACCCAGGTTCCTTTGTAATTATAATTTTGTGAAGAAAAATTAAGTTGCGCATTTTTAAGAGGTTGCAAAAAGATATCTCCATAAAACGATGCGAATGTGCAGTAATTCCGTCAAATATTTTTAGACTAAAAATACAGCGAACAATGTTATTATACGTTGTAGTGAGTTTCATCTTATCCTGTGAGTTACAAGCAGCATATAACTCAGATGCATATAATAATATTGGAAGTATGTTTTGGCAAGGAGTACTGAGTGGTCCATAGGCTCCGCAATATACCGCATATTCTACCAGAAGTATAGTTTATATGGTCAGTCCAAGTCAGTAGTTTATTAAAAGTTACACTTAAATTCCTATTTGTATCCACAACTTCTATTTTGGAGCTACCAATGAAAATATCCACTGTCATATCAGCTACAACATTCCTTTTGTTTATTAGTAGACACTTAGATTTCTTGGGATTAATTTTCAAACCAATTGCTGCCGCCCAAATGAAAATTTTATTTAGGTCACAGTTCAACTCTCTTATTTTCAATTCTATCTACTCTTTGGTACAACTAAGGTATACCTGCATATACATATGTACCTTACAATAATTAAGTTGCTGTAGCAGGTCATTGGCGTACAAGGTGTAAAGTAATGGGCCAAGAATTGAACCCTGTGGTACTCCTCTTGTTACAGTACACAGGAAATTTGTCCATTACTAAAAACCGATTGAATCCTATCAGACAGATAGGAAAGTAGCAATCGAACAGCATAAGAAGAAAATCCAAAAAATTTAGACAATTTCATACAGAGCATATGATGGTGAACCGCATCAAAAGCCTTAGAATGGTTCAATAGTACCAATAACGAGATTTTCCCATCATCCAAATTATTTCTAATATCTTCAACTACATCAGTCAGTGCTGTTAAACAACTACGACGTGGTCTAAAACCAGACTGCCGGTCAGTTAAAAGATTCTGGTCACTCACATAACTACAGATCTGTTTCATTCAAATATTTTAGAAAAAAAAGGTAGTACAGCGATTGGTCGATATTCATTGCCCATTTTAGGTATCGGTACAATTTTAGTATGTTTCCACGTCTTTGGAAAAATGTTATTCATAATTATGGTATTGAATATGTGCATTAACGGTAGTAATATCCACTGTAAAATTATTTTAACAAATTATGGATCAATGCCATCAAAACCAATTTTCATCGACTGATAAGCACTAACAACATCCAAGGCACCAACAAAGTTAAATTCGCTGGCAGAAATACGAGGAGTTACATGATTAACATAAAAGTCCAATTAAGCATCAAGTAATGGGATATCCACAAAGTTCTTATTTAACAGATTAACATCCACATTAATGGTACTAATTGCTGACTTTCCAACACCTATATCACGTATATACCTCCAAGTTTTTTTTTACTGTTAGTAGCTGTATTAAATCTGTTTAAATAATAATTTGTTTTATCACTTCTTACACGCAAGGAAAAGATATGGTTGTAGAAAGGTTGAGAAAACAATATTATGTTCTCCGAAACAAATGTGTGGTCGTCGAAAACTAGTTATTGTTATTTTAAACATTTATTTCGTTACGATAAACAGAGTAATGATTGAATTTAATAATAACATTATCACATCCATTAAAAAGTGGGATATGGTTAGAGTTTAACAATATAGTCTTGTTAAAAATTTATGACTACAACATAATTTGTATTATTATTTAAAAATAATATGATGTAAATAACAATATAATGTTATCCAAAACCATACTATGTTAAGTTTAAAAAAAAAATCTTTTTCAGAAACATCTGTCAGTTCAGTATTTCGTTTGTAAGCTATCGGTATTGCACGGGTGGTGTTAAATAAATGAATAAATAAAAAGGATAGACCAATAAAAATATATAAACGTTTGTGTATCTCTTTATACAGACATGTCAGTATGTCGTGTGAGTATACATTTCTATATATACATTTTATTTCAACAATATTAATTTATTTTTATTTCGAATTTAACGCACAGCTGCTTCTACAATAAATATATGATTAAGAAACGAAATAATAGTATTATATTAAATAATACTGTGGTCGTATTTAACAATATTAATATAATATTAGAACATGGTATGGTGAGTCTCAATTATATTTTAGTCACATCTAACAATAGTGTTGTCATGTTTACAATACTAAGATTATAATATAATTAACTCAGATAATATTATAATTAACTCAGATAATATTATAATTAACTCAGATAATAATATTGTTAAAGTTTTTTTTTTCTATTAACAATAATATGATTTGACTGCAACCATATAATTCAATCATAGTATGTTGCTGTTTGATTATGGTTATGTATGTATTTTATGTATTTATTTTATGTATTTTAGATACGACAAGTCTTCAGGCAACACGACACTCAGTCAAGTATTCTGGTATTCTGTATCTTTTCCACTTACGTTAAAGATAGTCCCTTCGTTAAATCAATTAATTAGCTTCATTTGTAAACCAGGGTCTATTTCTTTTTTCTGACCTAGTCATCCTAATTGGTATATGTCCATTGTATATTCGAAGAATTTCATCAATCAAATACTTCAATTTTTCGTCAACGACTGGATATGTTCCAAGATAATGTGGTTAAGCTCGCACTGAAGATATGAATAATCAGTGTGCTTAAAATCACGGTAACTATAGGGCTGAGCACGTCTCTCTGTCACAAAATTATAGGAAATAAAAATTGCATCATTTCTCGAGAAAGCAGTAACAGCTAACTGTTCATAGTGCAATACATTATTTACTTTATTTACAAAAAACAAATCTAGAAGAGCAGAAGACGTGGTCGTGAAATAAGTGGGCCTAGTATTCTTGACAGTAAATAAGTCGAATGAAGATATAGTCATATTAAGTTCATTGTTAACAAGCAAATTGCTATTAAAGTCACCTGCTATTACAACTTCAGAGTATGTAACTGACAATAACTCCAGTTTGCCAACAAGACTGTCCAGTTTGATAAATCTATCTGGTCTATAAACACATCCTAATAGCATTCTATTACCACGATAGCAAACTTCAATGAAGATATACTCGATGTCATTACTTTCACTATATGAACAAAGGAGATTACCCGAAATGTTATTTTTAAGGTATATTGCAACTCCACCACCTTTCCCAGCTCTGTCTGTACGAAAAAGACGGTATACAGCTATGCTGTAAGCATCATCCTGAATTTGCCTATTAAACCATATTTCCGAAATACACACATCAGGAGCTTCAAATAGGTATCGGAACTCCTCAATCTGTGGAAATAAACTCTGAGCATTTATATGAAATATGTTGAAACATAGTTGTCTACTAGTCAATATTCGAATCATGTTGTAATTCCCATCCCTGGAATCAAGTCTATTAGGTACTGTATTCATTATATTCATAATCTAATACCATGTTCACACGGACAGCAATTATCGAGGTTCGCTCTCTCATTCACGGTTCGCGGTCGAATCTTGATTGAATCAACATGGTTCGCCATACAAATTTTTGAGAGCGAACCATCTTGGTTCATTTCGAACCTTGCTGCGAACCACGAAGAAATTGCTACCATCGCTAGTTTTGATAACAAATTATCGCTAATATATCTGAAGTAGCTATAAAAACAAAATGAGCGTACACACACACATATACATGAGTAAACAAAAAACAAACCAAAAAAAATGGATGCGTGTATGAATTAAAAAAAATAGAACACATTTTATTCATTATTTTTTGCTTAATTTGTTTATCTACTGTAAAAAAGCAAATAACACAGAAAATAAAACTTCTGCCAACTATTCACGTATGTATGTATGTGTGCATGTATGTATATTTAAATAAAACCAATGATGGCATCTTTAGATACTCAAAAGGCGTAGAAATTTTTTTGAAAAAGGGCTAAATTGAAACATATACGTTTAGCGCTAAATAAAGTAACATTTTTCGAATAATCGCTAAAAGCGGCTAGTATTAAAATGTTTCTGTTGTAAATCAAAACATCGAAAACATTTTTGTACAGTAATTTATTAGAAAATCATGAGATCAACACATAGATAGCTTGAGATATTACATATCATATTACATTTCAATAAGGCACCTACAAACAGTGTACATACATATATAAGAGAAGTATATATACATATGTATGTATCTACGTTTTCATAAGTACATACATATAAATTTGGTAGTTTTAAAATAAAATTTCGATTTCTCGCTCTTTCTAAAACATACATTATCTGTTTTTATCAAAGCACAAATAATTTGGAAGAAATAAAAGAATATTCTATAGACTTCTTCTTTTTAAAATTAATAAAGCAAACTAGCAAAATTAAATGAGTAAAAAGTCGATATTATTCGATTAAAGGAAGAAAAAGTGCACAAAGATTATAACTTACCCCCTGTTTGTGTAAGACGTTTGAGTTAGAAATCTTGGCGTTTCTGTAATAGATTAAAGAAAAGTTGTACAAGTTGCCTTTAGTCTATTATAAAAACGCCAAGATTTTTAATTCAAACGTTTTACACAAACAGGGCGTTATATACATATTGGACAAAAATTAAAAAAAGTTCTGAAAGATAATATTAAAAAGTGGTAATATGCGCGTTTTTTGGAACCAAACATTTTTTTTCGCGTTTTGAGTGTCTGAAATCTAGCCCGAAAAGTGCTAATGCCCATATTTTGATTTGGTAACCAAATTGTAATTACTTTTAAGTTATATTTAAATACGAAATTGTATTCTTGAGTGCATATTTAAATAATAATTAAATTCCCAACCTTGTGTAATACTTAAGTTTTATGAGCGTGCCATTTGTTTTTATGCGGGTGTGTGTTTATTGAAAACATACACATTAACATCATGTGGTCGTGTTGAAAACAGCATGTGCTAGTATTAAAGAAAATTTCGTTCTAATTTCATAAATATATAGGACAATACATAGTTTCATATCATGGAATAAATAAATAGAAAAATGCATTATGACGTTCGTTTGGTTTTATAAAATTTATTTTATGCAATTATAATTTTCATGTTTTGTTTATGTTCTTTGGAAAGTCCTCGTCCAGACATGCAATTTTTGTTGCTGGAGTTTCTTAACATTTTGCTTTGAAATTGCATAAGTGTCCACATTACGAAATTAAATTTTTTTTGCAATTATGCATTAAAAAATTCTATTACACCACAACTTTCCCTGAAAAATTAACACTTATATTTACTTTTTCTAATATTTTTTGTTTTCATACAACTGAAGAAATAAAATTATAAAAAACGTCAAATACAACTAGCAACTTGAAATTAACAATTACGAGCACATGAAACTGTGTACCCCTCCCTAATCTTTTCAGCCCTCTCAACAATAAACTCAAGAACTGCTGCAAGAAAAATTGCAAGTCTGGACAAAGCGTTCAATAATATTTAGAAATTTTCTAGTGCTGTCGTACTTTCAACGTAATTTAATAAGAACTTTAATTAACCATTGAAAAAATGAAATCGTATCTAAAAAAATTTAATTGTAAGAAAAAATTAGTTAATTATGTACTTATGGCATCACTGCATCAAAAAGATTTGTCAAAACGAACCACGAATGTGTCGTTTGAACGGCATGGTTCGCAATCGTAGTTCAGAGAACGAACCAAGTGCTTCATGTTGCCGTCTGAACATAGCATAACACAACGCAATAAAAAAAAGCAATGTGAGTCCGATCACAGGGGAGATGTGTTAACATATAGTAATGAAAAATGTTCTTAAGTTGGAAGTACTATGCTTTTCGTAATATTTTTTAATTAATCAATTAAAAGTATCAAAACTTTCAATATTGTAAATACATAGGAATTTGCTGGTTTTGTTTGTTTTATTTAACTTATTTGGCTAGTACATGGGCACACTGCTGTTTAATGAAATGTAATGCATGTAGTTATTATACAGCAATGGTTTTCGAACTATACAGCGCTAGCACAATTATATTTAGTCAATATTAGTAGCTACTATTGCACACAAGATGGTGTTTATATGAAGATGTTAAGTTTCTCTGTACTTCTTGTTGTCCGTATGAATGACAATCTCAAAGACGATGAACACTTTTAGTTTGACAAGTTTAGGTTTTTGTTTTCCTCATTTTGCTTTGTTTTAGTAAATTTCTTATTAAAAGTGCAAAAAATCTTTTTAAAAGCTATTAAAATTAAATGTTTTTGTATTCATTTTATTTATTTGTTTTTATTTGCCTATGATAACTTAATGTACGACAATTAGTAATGAATTCAGTAAAGTGCGACTTTGACCCGCGCACGAAGGGTTCCGTGCGGACACTTTAGCCTATATAACAAATAGTTTTGGCTTTTTTTCGTTTATTGCGTTTTTTCGGTTTTTGGCGCTTTTTTTAATTATTTTTACTGAAATTTTAGTGGTACTGCAGTGCTCATCTATGGTAAATGCCTCTACTTTTACCTTTTACTTCCTGTTGTTCATCGTTTAGTTGTTGCTGTTCTTGTTGTTGTGTACGCATTGCAATTAAAATAAATTCAATAAAGTGTGACTTTGACTTGCGCACGAAGGGTTCCGTACATTCGGTTTTGAGAACTTTTTTGAAGTGGCTTTTTTCCTTTTTAAGTTTTTCCAGCTTAAACGATTTTTTCAGCTTTGTCGCGTTTTCTATTTTTGGCTGTTTTTTTCTCTTTTTTGGGTTCTTTTAATTTTCGAAATTTTTTTAATATTGCAATTTTTTCCATTTTGGCGACTTTTTTCTGTTTTTGGGGTTTTTTTAATTTTTGGCGTTTTTTTTTTGTTTAAGGGTTTTTTTAAATTTATGCGATTTTTTTTATTTTGGCGATTTTTTTTCATTTTGGCGATTATATTTCTGTTTTTGGTTTTTATTTCACTTTGGCGATTTTTTTCATTTTGACGATTTATCCGGTTTTTCGCGATTTATTTTAGTCCTAGAATTTTTTTTAATTTGGTGCTTTTTCCGGTTTTGGCGATTTTTTTAGATATGGCGATTTTATAATTTTTTGATTTTTTAGTTGTACCGTTTTTGAAAATTTTAAAAGTTTTGCTTTTACGATTTGCAAGATACAGCAAGTTGTCAAAGTTACAAAGTCAAAATTGCATTAACTGATGGAACACCCTTTAATTTAAATTTTTTAAATTTACTGTTAGTTGTTGTAGCCTGTATGAAAATACACTAACTTTACAAAATTCAAGTGTATGTATATTACATGGGATTTTAACATTTTTCGTTGCTCGTTTTGGAACACCCTTTAATTTTTAACTCTCATATATTTGCTGTTGTAGTGGCCAAATGTCTACATACTGTGTCCGAACTTCAGGTCCGTAGCTCTTACGGTTCTCGAGGAAATACCTTGTAGCAGAGGAACGGACAGCGTAGCGAAAACAATAGGGTTCATTTTCACCTTTGGTGTACGGAACCCTAATAAAGCAATTATTATTTTCACCTTTGGTGTACGGAACCCTAATAAAGCAAAAAACCTAACGACCCTAACAAACAAAAACCAGCAAATTCCTACGTATTTACAATATTTTAAATAAGTTTGTATTGCTTCTTTCAAACACTAATACACTCATACATAGCTCACACCGATTTGCCAACGCTGTATGCATCTCAGCAAAGAAATCTCAGCATAGAAATCTCAGTGAAAAAGATTTTTACCCCCTAGCGTATAGATGTTTACACATCAAAAATAGACAAACTAACCAATTGAATTTTTAAATTTGTGTATTGAAAATAATTTAAATTAAATATCACATAACTGCTAATAAAGGCCGTGATACACTATCATACAAAGTCGTGCGATCTACGAAAATATACAACCCTGGTGTGATGAATTGTTATTGCTTTTTAAAAATTTCCTTAACTCCATCATACCAGCATTGTAATTTTTCATAGATCGCACGACTTTGTATGATAGTGTATCATGGCCTTTAATATAAATGCTCGCATCACTTTCGGATCCAGCATGTCTTAAGCAAAGATTAGATTTCTTTTCTCTACGATATTTAGCAACTGATTTTAAAAGGAAATTTTTATGACATGGCGATCGCAACTTGGCAACAATTACTTCATCATTAGGGGTATGAAGTTTATTGTTCCTATATATTTTATTAAGTCTATACATATTTTCAATCTGAGGTGTAGGTACGTTTAAATTGTTACATATATTGTATAAATTTTCATTTTCATTATAGGGTATACCGAAAATTCGTATACTACTCGCAACAATAGAATTTTCTTGTTTGAGTATTTTTCTTTTCATGTCATTTATTTCTTTACTCAGATAATTCTTTCCAATCTCATCACTTCTAACTTTTCAACTCTTTCGGTTATATCAGTTATTGATACTTTAAGAGAGTCAAGTTTCATTTCAATGACGGAAAGTATTTTTTCTCCACTTGTTATTAATATGTTTTTTATAAATTCGAAATAATTTTCTTCGCTCTGCTTTATTGCATTTTTAGGGTTCCGTACACCAAAGGTGAAAAGGAACCCTATTGTTTTCGCTACGCCGTCCGTCTGTCCGTCACACGGTATTTTCTCAGGAACTGTAAGAGCTACGGACCGAACTGAAACTTGGACAGAATATGTAGAACTTTCGCCGCTACAACAACAAATACATGAGAATTACAAATTAAAGGGTCTTCCAAAACGAGCAACGAAAAATGTTAAAATCCCATGTAATATACATACAATTGTATGAACATATGTATATTGAAACTTGAAATTTGTAAAATTAGTGTATTTTTATACAGACTACAACAATTAACACTAAAATTTAAAACAAATTTAAATTAAAGGGTGATCCATCAGCTAATGCAATTTTGACTATGTAATTTTGACAGTTTGCTATATCTTGGAAACCGTAAGAGGCAAACACTTGAAATTTTCAAAAAAGGTAAAACTCAAAAAACCGAAAATTATAAAGCCGCCAAACCAAAAAAAAAAATATCGCCAAAAATTAACAAAAAATTGCCAAAATTAAAAGAAAAAATTTATAACACTAAAATAAATCGCCATATTCGAAAAAATCGCCAAAATAAAAAAAAGCTAAAATGAAAAAAAAACGCCAAAAATCGAAAGAAAACGCCAAAACGCGAAAATGTCGCCAAAACTAAAAAAATTTTCTAAATAAAAAAAATCGCAAAAATGGAAAAATCGCCAAAAATAAAAAAATATCGCCAAAATGAAAAAACGCCAAAAACCGAAAAAAAAATCGCCAAAACAAGAAAACAAAATGTCAAAACTAAAAAAAGAGCCAAAACTTAAAAAAATCGCCAAAACCGAAAAAACGCAAAAAAAGCCAAAATAAAAAAACCGAAAAGACCCCAAAAGCGAAAAAAATGGCAAAACTATATATTATATAGGGTGAAGTTTGTATTAAATTACATATCTAGTGTTCGTACGGAAGGAAGCCTTCGTGCGCGAGTCAGAGTCGCACTTTACTGAATTTATTTATTACATCAGAAGTAATATCTTCACTTTCTCTAATTAGTTCTTTAATAAAAATTTTATCTTCATTTGATAATCTCGGCACCTTTACATTTTAATTATCAATCAAAGAGACATGCGCTAAATCTTTATGCAGTTCTCTTGGCCTTTTGGCTGATAACTCACTTCTTGTTTCCATCTAAATTTGTTTTCTTGTTTAAGTTACGTTTGTATGTATGTAAGTATGTAAATATAAAATGTTTTATTTATTTTATTTTATTATAAGTTGCTGTTGTTGTAATGATTATTATTTATGTTAAATATATTAAATTTTTTTTAATTTTTTTTTTTTTGTAATCTATGTTCTGCTTTGTTTTTAATAAACTTTCGGCAAGCAGCAACAATAAGATTTATTTTATTTATACTGTAGGTATTGACTTATATTTTTTTTTTCTTTTTAATTACTGTTTTATTAATTTTTTGAGAGAGGCTTATGTTATTGTTATTGGCTTTACCTATATAGTTAGTTTCGTAGTTGGTATTTTTATATTATTATGTTTATTTTATTTTGTTTACTTGAAAGTAATGAAAGTATTTAAATAAAAACTGAAAATCTGATAAATCCGTTTCAGTACTGATGATAGCAGGTGTTCAATAAATTTATTTATAAAGTGGCTAATATGAGTGCTTTCGTGTAAAGAAAACTGCAGAGCTCTTAAAAGACACGTCCGATCACGACAATTGCTCTTTACTAATGCTTTTAGTATATTTTTATAAATTAATTAATTAAAAGTATCAACACTTTCAATATTGTAAAAACATAGGAATTTGTTGGTTTTTGTTTGTTTTATTAAACTTATTTGGTTAGTAAATGGGCACATGGGTTCGGTTAGTACTGCATTAAAAATTACAGTAAGCAATATATTTACTGATTACTGAAAAAAGTCAGTAAATTTTTACTGCTAATGAAATTTAGTTTGCATTACCAGTAAAATCGTAGGGCAGTATTCATAATAAAATTGTAGCAAGTGGCAAAGTTTTTTTCATTAAAATTTTGAAACTTTTGTATAAAAAACATTTAGCCACTTGCTAGAATTTCATTATGAATACGGGCATTACTGGTTACTAAAAAATTCAATGCACCTCATCATAAAATAAATCATTTAGGCACTTTATAAAAATTGTAGAAAAATTTTTTAGTAATCAGTAAAAATTTACTGGTTAAAATTTTTTTATTATTTTTCGGAAATTTTAGTGGTATTGCGCATCTATGGTAAATGCCTTTACTTTTACTTTTTAATTTTTTATTCCTGTTGTTCAGCGTTTAGTTGCTGCTGTTCTTGTTGTTGTGTACGCATTGCACAGTAAAGTGCGACTTTCACTCGCGCACGAAGGTTTCCGTACATTCGGTTTTGAGCATTTTTTTTTGATGTATCTTTTTCTTTTTTTAGTTTAGTCAGTTTAAACGATTTTTTCAGTTTTGTCGCTTTTTCTTGTTTTGGCGTTTTTTTCTCTTTTTGTGGTTTTTTTCATTTTCGCAATTGTTTTCATCTTGGCGATTTTTTTTAATTCGGCAATTTTTTTCTGTTTTTGGGTTTTTTTCATTTCGGCGATTTTTTTCATTTTAACGATTTTTTTGTTTAAGGGTTTTTACATTTTGGCGATTTTTCCGATTTTTCGCAATTTATTTTGGTCCTAAAATTTTTTTTATTTGGTGATTTTTTTCGTTTTGGCGATTTTGTTTTTGGCGATTTTTTTAGATTTGGTGATTTTATATTTTTTTATTTTTTATTTTTTAGTTTTACCGTTTTTGAAAATTTCAAGAGTTTTGTTCTTACGGTTTCCAAGCTACAGCAAGTTGTCAAAATTACAAAGTCATAATTGCATTAACTGATGGAACACCCTGTAATTTAAATGTTCAAATTTAGTGTTAACTGTTGTAGTCTGTATAAAAATACACTAACTGTACAAATTTCAAGTGTACGGAACCCTAATAAAGCAATTATCAAGTTAAATAAAACAAATAAAAATAAATAAAAATTAAATAAGTTTGTATTGCTTCCCTGAAGGAATAGTCGATGCTGAAAATGTACTTAGTCGCTTTTGACTTTGTCACCAGTACTACTCTACAATTATTCCCCATATAATACTTTGTGCTATAGACATTTAGCATGTGCTTGTCATTGAAATTCTACTAGTAATACTAAAACAATTGACTAGATAATGAATTCATAGTTCTTATGGGAACTTGGAGACATACCAACCAGAAATTTACTGGTACATTTCTATACCTTAATTTACGTATATTGACAAGTTGTTGCAAAATCCACCAGAAATACACCACATCTGTTTTCTCTCTTTATTTTATACTGACGAATAAAAGAGAAATTGTAGACAATGTAACTACTACTAGAGTTTTTGACAACGCGGTGTGCATCTTACTCAAAATTTGTGATTGTATTGTGAAAAAGATTTTTACCCCCTAGCGTATAGATGTTTACACATCAAAAATAAATTGAGGAAATGTGAATAAAAAAAATAATAATGTGATAAAATAATAATTTTACAATTTTTATTGAATTCTTTTCAAATAAATTTTACTACACGAAAGCGAAATACAAAGGCATAATGTTCGCTTTGTTGACGACTCATTCGAATTAGTGGTATGAAAATCTGTATGAAAACACATACGTTTTCGTGCGACTTGTCTTTCGAGTCAATGCTCGTACAGAAGTACGATAGAGAAATGGATATCACTTTTCTTTCGCTTAGAATGCGATTGAAGACCTTCCTTCGAAATAGTGGAAGAGGCAGTTACTTTTTTATAGTTTATTATTTTTCAAATTTTTAGCATAAAAATCACAAAGTAGCTGTTATTTTGTGAGTAATAAATAAACAAAAATAAAAACCATTGCATCTGTAGGTAGTCCATGTAACATGGAGTATCGTGGTATATTTCTTGTGCACGTATCACTTCTCTATTATTGTGATTTTTTCAGTTTAAATTTGGAAAATAATCGTTATTTGCGATCCCTGGCTGTAACAGTTCTCCTTAAATTATCTTTTTCTTTTCATAATGATTATAACCTTTAATTCCAAAACATAATTTTTGCAGATTTTTATATTTTAAAGATTTTAGTTTTACACAAAATTTCGTATATAACACAAAATTACTTTTCATGATTCATGAATTTATTTTGTAATATAAACAATATGTTTCATAAATTTATGAAAAAAATTGTAAAAATACAAAATTTTCTGATTTACAGACAAAAAGCATTTCGTAAAATAAACTAATATAATTTCGTAAAAACAACGAATATTTTCTCAAAATGAACTACATTTTTCTTTTATTTTACCTATGAAATATTTTGAGTGTAAGTATCACTATTAATTTTTCTGTTTTTCCGTTTTTTCATTATACCCTTTACCAAAGAAGAATAAAAGGTTATATATAGGTTTGGCATTCCATATGTAATTTCCACAATATTAATAAGCGACCAATAAAGTATATATATTCTGGATCCTTCTGCATAGGGAAGACGAATAAGCTATGTCCGTCTACCGAAAACCATTTTGTTTTATTAAATAAACTTATTTTATGCTTCAGTACGAATAAAATTGGTATTTTAAACAAAATTAGTAAAAAAAACAAACGACAATGGTAAGACTGTTGTAAATATAGAGATGGTAAAATTGAGCTTTCATTACAAAAAAAGCTTTCAGAAAATTGAAATAAGATGAATCAAAACAATTCACATATTCTATTTGCAATAATGCTAACTATATAAAGCAGAAATCTACATCAACTGACACGACACACAGTGAACAAAACACAAAAGAACGCTGATGAAGAAGGTTTAGTGGCCTTCGAAAACGGCTGGCTGCTCCGTTCAACTATGTGTTGTCAGAATACTTACAACTAACTTTGGTGTTATTTGTTCATTAATAATTATCACAAATTAACCTGTTCAAATCATAAATATAGAAACAAATGAATTTCGAAAAATAATAATTAAATTAACTAAAAAAATAACAAAAAATTAAAAATTTTTAAAACCCCCGAATATATCTAGAAAAGATGTGATATCTTCTAAGCGGCTTGACCGATTTTATTAAAACATAGCTAAGAACCCTCTCGATCAAGTCACCTTTCAAACAGAAAAAAGCAAATCAAAATCGGCCCAGCCGTTTGGTCTGTACGTGTACTTGTAACATGCACAGACACACACTTCAAACTTTAGTCGGTGGTTAAAAAAAATAAAATATTAAAAAGATTTTTTCAGGGTTGGAAAACTTAAATTTTTTTGTTATATAAAAATAGCTTACTAGAACAAATTTTTTTTTTCTATAAATTAAACATATCTCATATTTTTAAAAGAAATAGATTGGTGTAAGAAATCAGAAAAATCACTGGATGATTCCAGTTTTGGACAACTTACACTTTTTGTGATACATAAAATTAACTACCGTAAAATAATTTTTATTTTTTTTATTAAATAAATTTATTTTATACTTTAATACGAATAATATTGGTATTTCAAATTTAGAAAAAATTTAAAAAAACGTTTCCAGGGTTGGAAAACTTTAACTTTTTGTTCTACAACAATAACTTACTCAAAAAAAAAATTTTTTTTTTCTATAAATTAAACATATCTTACATTCTTAATGATTTTAGGGTTGGGAAACTTAAAATTTTTGTGATATAAAAAATTAACTACCGAAAACTAATTTTTATTTTTTGTATTACATAAACTTATTTTATACTTCAGTACGAATAATATTGGTATTAAAAAGACGCTTCCAGGGTTGGAAAACTTTAGCTTTTTTTATACGAAAGTAACTTACTCACACAAGTTTTTCCTTTTTATCTATAAATTAAACATATCTTACATTCTTAAAATAAATTCAGTAAAGTGCGACTCTGACTAGCGCACGAAGGGTTCCATACGAACACTAGATATGTAATTTAATACAAACTTCATCCTATATAATATATAGTTTTGCCATTTTTTCGTTTTTGAAGTTTTTCCGGTTTTTTTGTGTTTTTTGCGTTTTTTCGGTTTTAGTGATTTCTTTAAGTTTTGGCTCTTTTATAGATTTGACACTTTATTTTCTCGTTTTATCGATTTTTTCGGTTCTTGGCGTTTTTTCAATTTGGCGATTTTTTTCATTTTGGCGATTTTTTTTCATTTAGGCGTTTTTTTTTCATATAGACAATTATTCTGGTTTTGGCGCTTTTTTCGCGTTTTGGCAATTTTTTTTCTATTTTTGGCGTTTTTTTTCATTTTGACGATTTTTTTTGGTTTGGCGATTTTATAATTTTCTGATTTCTTAGTTTTACCGTTTTTGAAAATTTCAAGAGTTTGCCTCTTACGGTTTCCAAGGTATAGCAATGTTTTGAAATTTTAGTGTTATTTGTTTCAGTCTGTATAAAAATACACTAATTTTACAAAATTCAAGTTTCAATATTAGAGCTGTGCCAAATCGTTCTTTTTAGTGACGGGTCATTTTCGTTCAATTAGCAAAAAATTGACCCGTTCGTTCAATCGTTCACTTTTGAACGACAGTATGAAATAATGCTATTTTGTAAGAATAATAAAATCGGTTGTATATACGAATATTTAAATAATACGAATGAATGAATTGAATAATTTGTTAAAAAAAGTTGAATTATTTATTTAAAAATATTATATTTAAATTCATTTTATAAATAATTTCTTGTTCTTTCGACTAGAATTTTATACATTTTATTTTGGCTTAATATTTAGTTCAATATTAACATCTTACACAAACAGGGGGTAAGAAAGATACTTTTGTTTGGTTATACTAGTTTTTTTCTCTTTAGATAATTAATAAAAGCATTGCAACTCTTTTATCGTTATTTATATATCAAAAGCGCAACAATGTTTGAATGTTACTTCTCAAAGTTTAAGTTAAAGTTTTGTCCTCAAAAATATTTTACCGGAAACAAAAAAATCTCTAAAGCACTACAAATTCATTTTAGATTCAGGTAATGAAATGTGTGTATAAACATATATCTAACATCTTTACTTTGTAAAAACACTTTATAAAAAACACTAGTAAAAATACTTCTTGTGAAAAGACTGTTAAATCAAATTATAAAAAGAATGATGGCAGTGCCACAGCGACGCTAAATAAAATTTAGTATACACGACCTAAACCTTTTAAAAAACAAACACTCAACTCAAACAAAAATACATAACATAAATAGCAAACGTGAACAAAAGCAAATTTGACATAAAAGACTTGAAACACAAACTGAAAGAACGAAAACATCGAGCGGTACACTACTGATCCAAAAGCGTTCAGTAAAATAACCAGATCAGTTCGTTCAATTAAGTGATTCGTTCAATTTAACCCGTTCGTTCATGAGCTACACAGCTCTAGTCAATATACATATGTACATACAATTGTATGTATATTACATGGGATTTTAATATTTTTCGTTGATCGTTTTAGAACACCCTTTAATTTTTAATTCTCATGTATTTGTTGTTGTAGCAGCCAAGGTTCTACATACTCTGTCCAAATTTCAGGTCCGTAGCTCTTACGGTTCCTGAGAAAATACCGTGTGACGGACAGACGGCCAGACGGACAGCGTAGCGAAAATAATAGCGTTCCTTTTCACCTTTGGTGTACGGAATCCTCAAAAAAGAAATTGGTGAAGGTCAGTACGAAGAAATTTGGAATTTCAAATAAAAGCACGTTTCCAGGGTTGGAAAACCTTTACTTTTTTATATAAATTAAATATATATTATATCTAAAGAAAATCCATTATTTGACATATTGTCAGAAGTGTACATAAAATAATTGAAATTTAAATGTTTAAATGTTTAAAATTTGTGGTTAAAGTCTACTGATGATTTGGTTCAAGCGCCAATGAAATACGTATATAGACATGCTAAACTACCAGCAAATAAATTTCAATTATTTTATATATATTATATCCTTAAAAGAGAGATATTGGTGTAAGAAATCAGAAAAGTCAAAAAGGATGATTCTAGGGTTGGGAAACCTAAACTTTTTGTGATATAAAAAATTAACTACCAAAAAGTAATTTTTATTTATTTTTATTAAATAATCTTTTTTATGCATCAGTACGAAGAAAATTGGTATTTTAATAAAAAAAAATTAAAAAGACGTTCCTAGCGTTGGAAAACTTTAATTTTTTTATACACAAGTAACTTACTAAAACCAATTTTTCCTTTTGTTCTTTAAATTAAACATATCGTATATTCCAAAAAGAAAAAGATTGGTGTAAGAATTGAGAATAAATTCAGTAAAGTGCGACTCTGACTCGCGCACAGGCTTGCCATTTTAGCACTTTTAGTGCTAGATTTAGCACTTTTGTTCTTCGTTTAGCACTAAAGATTTAAAAAAAATGCTAAGTGCTAGTTTAGCACCTTATTAAAACCATTTGGCATTTTTGCACTTTTTATTTCATTAAATTTATAGATTTTCCATAGATAATTCGATAAGACAAATTGCGATCCAATTAATACTATACGTATGTTTATCAAATTTATTTATCTTCATTGAGTGTTTAGTATGACAGGAGGCATATAACTGAATACACATTAAAGTACACAATTTGAAATACTAAATTAACAAAACTAGTTTTAAGTTTTATTTCTTTTAAGAGCTAATACTCGTAGTGTTAATAAGGTTGTCGGTTATACGATTATGCTTCGGTAAAACTATACAACGTGTGCAATTCGTATATCTGTTAATTAAATCGGTTCATCTGATTTATCTTTGTAGAAAATAAACAGATTTTTACTTAACTAATCTATTTAACACTCTTAAAGAAAATAAAATTCCAGACGAAGCTACACAAAGTTGAAGCGAAATATCGACAAAAAATAAATAAAATTGTAAATTGATTACAAAAGACCCAAAGCATAAATGAAATTTATATATAATTAATAAAAAGGTCGATTAAATTATTATAATACTCTTAAAGATTTAGTCGTGATATTCCATTCGCAGCTGGATTCAAAATTTATTCACGCGGCCTATACATGGAATATTATTGAAAATTTTATTGTTCACTTTGTTAGGGTAACGTAAAAAAGGCCAAATCTTGCACAATTTGCGAAACACCATAGATATTATTGTCTGTTTGAATTATACTATGGTAGGATTGATACAAAAATTCAGAAAACCATGATGAAATTTTTCTCACGGTAGAAAACTTAACATAATGCTATATAATTTTGCGAAAATGTTACACAATATAATTTTATTTTCTGTATTTTGAAGAAATGTATGGTGCCACCTATGAAATACACGTTAGTGATGATATATAATAAAAAAAATTCGCAAATTTATTGCAGGTGTATATGGCCCGCTTAAGAAATAAGAGAAACTTAAAATTATAAATAATTTTAGCACTTTGTGCTAAAGAACATTTTAGCACTTTTATTTCTGCAATCTAACACTTTTCTTCTTACATCTTATGGCAACACTGCTCGCGCACGAAGGGCTCCGTACGAACACTAGATATGTAATTTAATACAAACTTCATCCTATATTATATATAAATTTGGAATTTTTCTTCGTTTTTGGGGTCTTTTCGGTTTTTTGTTTTGGCGTTTTTTTCGTTTTTTCGGTTCTGGCGATTTTTTCAAGTTTTGGCTCTTTTCTTAGTTTTAACACTTTATTTTCTTGTTTTGGCGATTTTTTTTTATTTAAATTTTTTTTAGTTTTGGCGACATTTTCGCGTTTTTTTCGATTTTTGGCATTTTTTTTCATTCTGGCGATTTTTTCGAATTTGGCGATTTATTTTAGTGTTAGAAATTTTTTTCTTAATTTTGGCGATTTTTTTCGTTTTGGCGGTTTTTTTAATTTTTTGGCAATTTTTTTTTGTTTGGCGATTTTATAATTTTCGGTTTTTTTAGTTTTTTCGTTTTTGAAAATTTTAAGTGCTTGCCTCTTACGGTTTCCAGGATATCAAAATTACATAGTTGTCAAAATTACATAGTCAAAATTGCATTAACTGATGGACCACCCACTAAATGCACTAATTTTACAAATTTCAAGTGTCAATATACATATGTACATACAATTGTATGTATATTACATGGGATTTTAATATTTTTCGTTGTTCGTTTTGGAAAATCCTTTAATTTTTAATTCTCATGTATTTGTTGTTGCAGCGGCCAAGGTTCTACATACTCTGTCCAAATTTCACGTCCATAGCTCTTACGGTTCCTGAGAAAATACCGTGTGACGGACAGACGGCCAAACGGACAGCGTAGCGAAAACAATAAGGTTCCTTTTCACCTTTGGTATACGGAAACCTAAAAATCAAAAAGGATGATTTCGGGGTTGGAAAACTAACACTTTTTAAGATATACAAAAGTAAATAGGTCTAATTAATTTTTTTCTTTTTCCTTATAAATTATATATATTTTACGTTTTGTAAAGAAAATTTTGGTTTAGAAAATTATAAAAATAATAAATTCAGTAAAGTGCGACCTGACTCGCGCACGAAGGGTTCCGTACGAACACTAGATATGTAATTTAATACAAACTTCATCCTATATAATATATAGTTTTGGCATTTTTTTCGTTTTTGGGATCTTTTCGGTTTTTTGGCGGTTTTTGCGTTTTTTCGGTTTTTGCGACTTTTTAAAGTTTTGGCTCTTTTGTTAGTTTTAACACTTTATTTTCTTGTTTTGGCAATTGTTTTCGTTTTTTGGCGTTCTTTTATTTTGGCGATTTTTTTATTTTTGGCGATTTTTTTCATTTTTGCGATTTTTTTTATACACATTTTTTTAGCTTTGGCGATTTTTTTCGATTTTTGGCGTTTTTTTTTTCATTTTGGTGTTTTTTTTTCATTTTGACGATTTTTTCGAATTTGGCGATTTGTTTTAGTGCTAGATTTTTTTTTTTTAATTTTGGCGATTTTTTTCATTTTGTTGATTTTTTTAATTTTTGGCGATTTTTTATTTATTTTTTTTTTTGGTTTGGCGATTTTATAATTTTCAATTTTTTTAGTCTTACCGTTTTTGAAAGTATTAAGTATTTGGCGATTTTTTAAGTTTTGGCTCCTTTTTTAGTTTTGACACTTTATTTTCTTGTTTTGGCGATTTTTTTCGGGCTTTGGCGTTTTTTCATTTTGTCGATTTTTTTTATTAATGGCGATTTTTTCGTTTTTGCGATTTTTTTTTATTTGAATTTTTTTTTAGTTTTGACGACATTTTCGCGTTTTGGCGATTTTTTTTTTTTGATTTTTGTAGTTTTTTTTTATTTTTGCGATTTTTTGGAATTTGGCGATTTATTTTAATGTTAGATTTTTTTTTTTTTAATTTTGCCGATTATTTCGTTTTGGCGATTTTTTTTAATTTTTGGCGATATTTTTTTTTTTTTTTTTTTGGTTTGGCGATTTTATAATTTTCGGTTTTTTTAGTTTTACCGTTTTTGAAAATTTCAAGAGTTTGCCTCTTACGGTTTCCAAGGTATAGCAATGTTTTGAAATTTTAGTGTTATTTGTTTCAGTCTGTATAAAAATACACTAATTTTACAAAATTCAAGTTTCAATATTAGAGCTGTGCCAAATCGTTCTTTTTAGTGACGGGTCATTTTCGTTCAATTAGCAAAAAATTGACCCGTTCGTTCAATCGTTCACTTTTGAACGACAGTATGAAATAATGCTATTTTGTAAGAATAATAAAATCGGTTGTATATACGAATATTTAAATAATACGAATGAATGAATTGAATAATTTGTTAAAAAAAGTTGAATTATTTATTTAAAAATATTATATTTAAATTCATTTTATAAATAATTTCTTGTTCTTTCGACTAGAATTTTATACATTTTATTTTGGCTTAATATTTAGTTCAATATTAACATCTTACACAAACAGGGGGTAAGAAAGATACTTTTGTTTGGTTATACTAGTTTTTTTCTCTTTAGATAATTAATAAAAGCATTGCAACTCTTTTATCGTTATTTATATATCAAAAGCGCAACAATGTTTGAATGTTACTTCTCAAAGTTTAAGTTAAAGTTTTGTCCTCAAAAATATTTTACCGGAAACAAAAAAATCTCTAAAGCACTACAAATTCATTTTAGATTCAGGTAATGAAATGTGTGTATAAACATATATCTAACATCTTTACTTTGTAAAAACACTTTATAAAAAACACTAGTAAAAATACTTCTTGTGAAAAGACTGTTAAATCAAATTATAAAAAGAATGATGGCAGTGCCACAGCGACGCTAAATAAAATTTAGTATACACGACCTAAACCTTTTAAAAAACAAACACTCAACTCAAACAAAAATACATAACATAAATAGCAAACGTGAACAAAAGCAAATTTGACATAAAAGACTTGAAACACAAACTGAAAGAACGAAAACATCGAGCGGTACACTACTGATCCAAAAGCGTTCAGTAAAATAACCAGATCAGTTCGTTCAATTAAGTGATTCGTTCAATTTAACCCGTTCGTTCATGAGCTACACAGCTCTAGTCAATATACATATGTACATACAATTGTATGTATATTACATGGGATTTTAATATTTTTCGTTGATCGTTTTAGAACACCCTTTAATTTTTAATTCTCATGTATTTGTTGTTGTAGCAGCCAAGGTTCTACATACTCTGTCCAAATTTCAGGTCCGTAGCTCTTACGGTTCCTGAGAAAATACCGTGTGACGGACAGACGGCCAGACGGACAGCGTAGCGAAAATAATAGCGTTCCTTTTCACCTTTGGTGTACGGAATCCTCAAAAAAGAAATTGGTGAAGGTCAGTACGAAGAAATTTGGAATTTCAAATAAAAGCACGTTTCCAGGGTTGGAAAACCTTTACTTTTTTATATAAATTAAATATATATTATATCTAAAGAAAATCCATTATTTGACATATTGTCAGAAGTGTACATAAAATAATTGAAATTTAAATGTTTAAATGTTTAAAATTTGTGGTTAAAGTCTACTGATGATTTGGTTCAAGCGCCAATGAAATACGTATATAGACATGCTAAACTACCAGCAAATAAATTTCAATTATTTTATATATATTATATCCTTAAAAGAGAGATATTGGTGTAAGAAATCAGAAAAGTCAAAAAGGATGATTCTAGGGTTGGGAAACCTAAACTTTTTGTGATATAAAAAATTAACTACCAAAAAGTAATTTTTATTTATTTTTATTAAATAATCTTTTTTATGCATCAGTACGAAGAAAATTGGTATTTTAATAAAAAAAAATTAAAAAGACGTTCCTAGCGTTGGAAAACTTTAATTTTTTTATACACAAGTAACTTACTAAAACCAATTTTTCCTTTTGTTCTTTAAATTAAACATATCGTATATTCCAAAAAGAAAAAGATTGGTGTAAGAATTGAGAATAAATTCAGTAAAGTGCGACTCTGACTCGCGCACAGGCTTGCCATTTTAGCACTTTTAGTGCTAGATTTAGCACTTTTGTTCTTCGTTTAGCACTAAAGATTTAAAAAAAATGCTAAGTGCTAGTTTAGCACCTTATTAAAACCATTTGGCATTTTTGCACTTTTTATTTCATTAAATTTATAGATTTTCCATAGATAATTCGATAAGACAAATTGCGATCCAATTAATACTATACGTATGTTTATCAAATTTATTTATCTTCATTGAGTGTTTAGTATGACAGGAGGCATATAACTGAATACACATTAAAGTACACAATTTGAAATACTAAATTAACAAAACTAGTTTTAAGTTTTATTTCTTTTAAGAGCTAATACTCGTAGTGTTAATAAGGTTGTCGGTTATACGATTATGCTTCGGTAAAACTATACAACGTGTGCAATTCGTATATCTGTTAATTAAATCGGTTCATCTGATTTATCTTTGTAGAAAATAAACAGATTTTTACTTAACTAATCTATTTAACACTCTTAAAGAAAATAAAATTCCAGACGAAGCTACACAAAGTTGAAGCGAAATATCGACAAAAAATAAATAAAATTGTAAATTGATTACAAAAGACCCAAAGCATAAATGAAATTTATATATAATTAATAAAAAGGTCGATTAAATTATTATAATACTCTTAAAGATTTAGTCGTGATATTCCATTCGCAGCTGGATTCAAAATTTATTCACGCGGCCTATACATGGAATATTATTGAAAATTTTATTGTTCACTTTGTTAGGGTAACGTAAAAAAGGCCAAATCTTGCACAATTTGCGAAACACCATAGATATTATTGTCTGTTTGAATTATACTATGGTAGGATTGATACAAAAATTCAGAAAACCATGATGAAATTTTTCTCACGGTAGAAAACTTAACATAATGCTATATAATTTTGCGAAAATGTTACACAATATAATTTTATTTTCTGTATTTTGAAGAAATGTATGGTGCCACCTATGAAATACACGTTAGTGATGATATATAATAAAAAAAATTCGCAAATTTATTGCAGGTGTATATGGCCCGCTTAAGAAATAAGAGAAACTTAAAATTATAAATAATTTTAGCACTTTGTGCTAAAGAACATTTTAGCACTTTTATTTCTGCAATCTAACACTTTTCTTCTTACATCTTATGGCAACACTGCTCGCGCACGAAGGGCTCCGTACGAACACTAGATATGTAATTTAATACAAACTTCATCCTATATTATATATAAATTTGGAATTTTTCTTCGTTTTTGGGGTCTTTTCGGTTTTTTGTTTTGGCGTTTTTTTCGTTTTTTCGGTTCTGGCGATTTTTTCAAGTTTTGGCTCTTTTCTTAGTTTTAACACTTTATTTTCTTGTTTTGGCGATTTTTTTTTATTTAAATTTTTTTTAGTTTTGGCGACATTTTCGCGTTTTTTTCGATTTTTGGCATTTTTTTTCATTCTGGCGATTTTTTCGAATTTGGCGATTTATTTTAGTGTTAGAAATTTTTTTCTTAATTTTGGCGATTTTTTTCGTTTTGGCGGTTTTTTTAATTTTTTGGCAATTTTTTTTTGTTTGGCGATTTTATAATTTTCGGTTTTTTTAGTTTTTTCGTTTTTGAAAATTTTAAGTGCTTGCCTCTTACGGTTTCCAAGATATCAAAATTACATAGTTGTCAAAATTACATAGTCAAAATTGCATTAACTGATGGACCACCCACTAAATGCACTAATTTTACAAATTTCAAGTGTCAATATACATATGTACATACAATTGTATGTATATTACATGGGATTTTAATATTTTTCGTTGTTCGTTTTGGAAAATCCTTTAATTTTTAATTCTCATGTATTTGTTGTTGCAGCGGCCAAGGTTCTACATACTCTGTCCAAATTTCACGTCCATAGCTCTTACGGTTCCTGAGAAAATACCGTGTGACGGACAGACGGCCAAACGGACAGCGTAGCGAAAACAATAAGGTTCCTTTTCACCTTTGGTATACGGAAACCTAAAAATCAAAAAGGATGATTTCGGGGTTGGAAAACTAACACTTTTTAAGATATACAAAAGTAAATAGGTCTAATTAATTTTTTTCTTTTTCCTTATAAATTATATATATTTTACGTTTTGTAAAGAAAATTTTGGTTTAGAAAATTATAAAAATAATAAATTCAGTAAAGTGCGACCTGACTCGCGCACGAAGGGTTCCGTACGAACACTAGATATGTAATTTAATACAAACTTCATCCTATATAATATATAGTTTTGGCATTTTTTTCGTTTTTGGGATCTTTTCGGTTTTTTGGCGGTTTTTGCGTTTTTTCGGTTTTTGCGACTTTTTAAAGTTTTGGCTCTTTTGTTAGTTTTAACACTTTATTTTCTTGTTTTGGCAATTGTTTTCGTTTTTTGGCGTTCTTTTATTTTGGCGATTTTTTTATTTTTGGCGATTTTTTTCATTTTTGCGATTTTTTTTATACACATTTTTTTAGCTTTGGCGATTTTTTTCGATTTTTGGCGTTTTTTTTTTCATTTTGGTGTTTTTTTTTCATTTTGACGATTTTTTCGAATTTGGCGATTTGTTAGATTTTTTTTTTTTAATTTTGGCGATTTTTTTCATTTTGTTGATTTTTTTAATTTTTGGCGATTTTTTTTTTATTTTTTTTTTGGTTTGGCGATTTTATAATTTTCAATTTTTTTAGTCTTACCGTTTTTGAAAGTATTAAGTATTTGGCGATTTTTTAAGTTTTGGCTCCTTTTTTAGTTTTGACACTTTATTTTCTTGTTTTGGCGATTTTTTTCGGGCTTTGGCGTTTTTTCATTTTGTCGATTTTTTTTATTAATGGCGATTTTTTCGTTTTTGCGATTTTTTTTTATTTGAATTTTTTTTTAGTTTTGACGACATTTTCGCGTTTTGGCGATTTTTTTTTTTTGATTTTTGTAGTTTTTTTTTATTTTTGCGATTTTTTGGAATTTGGCGATTTATTTTAATGTTAGATTTTTTTTTTTTTAATTTTGCCGATTATTTCGTTTTGGCGATTTTTTTTAATTTTTGGCGATATTTTTTTTTTTTTTTTTTGGTTTGGCGATTTTATAATTTTCGGTTTTTTTAGTTTTACCGTTTTTGAAAATTTCAAGTGTTTGCTTCTTACGGTTTCCAAGATATAGAAAATTGTCAAAATTACATAGTCAAAATTGCATTAACTGATGGACCACCCTTTAATTTAAGTTTTTTTAAATTTTAGTGTTAATTGTTGTAGTCTGTATAAAAATACACTAATTTTACAAATTTCAAGTTTCAATATACATATGTTCGCACAATTGTATGTATATTACATGGGATTTTAACATTTTTCGGTGCTCGTTTTTTAACACCCTTTAATTTTTAATTATCATGTATTTGTTGTTGTAGCGGCCAAAGTTCTACATACTGTGTCAAAATTTCAGGTCCGCATCTCTTACGGTTCCTGAGATAATACCATGTGACGGACAGACGGACAGCGTAGCGAAAACAATATGGTCCTTTTCACCTTTGGTGTACGGAACCCTAAAAAAATCACTAATTATTAAATTGACTGCACCAGGCAACACTCTATTCTTAAATATCTGTTGTTGTTATTTACATTTATTTTCTTTTTACATACTTTTACACAAGGCGCATTTATTAGGTGGCAGCATTACACCAGGTGACTAATGTCATTATACCAATCTAAATGTCAAATTTGGATTGTGTAGGTTTAAGCCTAAACCTTTATGTCAACGGCAACATACTTGGGTATGTTTTTAGTTTTGAAAACGCTGTAGCTCTAAACAGGATAACCGGATCGACTTGAAATTTCGTGATATTGTAGTCAAAACTGTTTTACGCAATAGTTCCAAGTTTGGTTAGGATTAGATCATCCGTTCGGAAGATAAAGCCCATTTACAAAGTTGCACTCTTAAGTCAACAGAATACATACCTGGGTATGTGTAGTAAAACGCATGCAAATATGATAATATAATATAAAAGTATAGTTTATTTTGAGCTAAGTTTTGTAATTATTTTTTTATTATTATTATATAGTGTCAGTTTTAATTATTTTTGCTTAAAATTATTGAAATTCAAATACATCTATCGCATTGAGGTAAGTCTTTGGAATGCTCTGCGCACACTGGTTTGTTTCATAATGTGCGTGCTTTACGAGTAGGGCGTCGTTTCGAGCAGATGTAGCAATTCCCCTTTACTTTTAGCCGGCCCGTACTATCACGTTCCTCCGATGCATGTGCCTCAGCATCCACAACTCCGATGGGCCCACCTTTCATGGCTTCGATGGCGTTGCGCGTTGAAAAAACTCTGGATATTCTGCTGTTATTCGCCCTTCTTTCCATTTCTGGCTTGCACAATTGCTCGCTAAGCTGATGGAGAAACATCCTACGGCGGCTTGTAGATGTCTTCAGGTGAGTGTTGTTGTCAATGTATATTACGTATGCAGCAAACGCAGCAACGTCCACAATATTATAAAAGAAAGCCAGAGGCCATCTATTTGAGCGCCGCTTCGTACTAAATTCGGACAAGCACTTGTCCATGTTATCAACGCCACCTTTGGTTTTGTTGTAGTCCAATATAAGCAATGGCTTCTTCTTAGGACCGGTCGTTTCTATTGTATAATGAGTAGTGGACAACATTACAACTGCCTTGTTTTTCTTCGGAACGTACGAGCACATCGTAAGGTGATTACAGAACCCAAACATTTATGATTCAGCCTCACGTCGTTTCGGGTTGGCAAATGCTGCTGGCACGAATGTACGCCTTTTGTTGCAAGTACCCAATATAGATAAATTGTTGTCTAACATCAAAGTTTTTGCCAAGTTGTAGCTAGTGAAAAAGTTGTCACATACAATATTTCTTCCACTTCCAGCAAAAAGGTTGACACATAAATGCTTTACTACTCTTTCGCCAACGTTTCTTTCACGTTCAAGAGACGATGCCATTCCTGTATAGATTTGTCCCTGCATTGAAAAATTATATTCAATTTAGTTATTTATATTTTCAAAAATTTTCAACAATATTCATTGTACCTGCAATGGATAGGAAGAAATGGAGTCGCACACCCACCACACTTTTATTCCATATTTGGCAGGTTTTGATGGTATGTATTGCGTGAAGCCAGTTCCACCACGATAAGCATACAATTGTTCATCTACGGTGACGTTGGCTCCAGCCACGTAATATCTACGAAGACAGCTGTTAAGCATCAAAAAAACGTCCGATATTGCTGCTGCTTTGTCAGTTTGTTTTCGTTGCTGGCGTGTGTTTCCATTATCAAAACGTATGAAGCGGCTTATTTCCCAAAATCGTCGTGCACTCATTGCGGCACGATATAGTGGATGTGAAGTAGTTTTCCACAAATCTTTCGTATGCACGTAACCAGAATGTGTAACGCCACTTAGCAAAAGTAGGCCCAAATATGCATCAAATTCACTTTTTGTTATGGGAATCCATGATCTCGGTTCTCTTGTTGGATGTTTTGCGTTGTCAATATCATAAAATTGCCTTGCCTTTCGATTTGATTCACGAATAATTATGTCGCATATTTCGTTTGACATTATCAATTGGAACGTTTATGCAATGGTCAAACCCTGCGTTGCCCGTACTGGTCCAGATTCTGCACTTCTTAGAATGTTGTGCGTACGGAATCTTACAGGTTGTGGTTGTATCGAGGACCAAACATTACCATCTTTGGCAGTAAAAACTTCGCCAGTTTCAATTGGTGCATCTTCAAGATCTTCATCAGAATCACTGTCGCCCTCTGGGTCATATTCTGGTAACATGGGTTCTTCAACGTCTGAGTCATCTCTACCAATATCACCTAAAGCCTCGTCACCTACTATTGAATCGTGGTCACTTCTTTCTTCTTGGCTCTCTTCAAGCGCTTGCCGAATATATGCTTGTTGTTCTTTGTACGAGAGTGCGCTTAGTTGTCGCGGAGAGCGCCATTCACCATCAGCCATTTCACTTTTAATATTTTTTTATTTCCACAAAATAAACAGAAACGTCTTTTCACTTCGAATGACAAAAGTAAACTAAATTTTCTGACGATACTACAAAGAATGAAATTTCCGCAACAATAAATGTTTCTACCTGCCTATATTATATATTTATTATATACGTATGTCGTCTAGTTATACAACCACTTTTTTCAACAAACAATGACTGTGAGGATGAAATTGGTTATCATAAAATTTTTTAGCCTTTTGTCCATTTCTAAAAAACTAAAAAAATAATTCGGAAATTCCAACAAACCAGGTAGATATGTAATTAGCATTTTTATGCTAACGACGTACCATTCCCCATACAAAACGTATTGTTACGTTTTAATTTTATTAAACGTGTGAGTTCTTTTGATTGCTCAAAAATAAAAATAAATAATACACAATTTTTATTTGCTACTGTTTTTCCTTTTATTCTTAACGAAGCAAATTACAACTTGTCTTTTCTTAATTACTTCTTACCGTTATTATCCACTTTCAACGAGGTCTTAACTTGACTACTTTCTGATTAGTACTGCCCTGTTCTCGCACATGCTGCCACTTTTTATAGTACAGGAACCGGTTCTCGAATGTTCGCCCGATAGGTGCATGATGCCATCTGTATTGTCATTTACTATTGGTAGCCAGATGTTCAAACAGTCCTCTAGCACAATCGGGAAAATTCATGTTGCTGCTTCTAGGCGTTTCTAGATAATTCGATTGGTCGTTATTTTTGAATTTCAAAGTAACGACTCTTATGTTGGCAATGCGGTTTGCTACTGGTGGTACAGTGCTCGCACTTTTATTTGCATGTGTGTGTGTCTGTAGCTATGTATACAATTATTGTTGTTGCTATAGTATTTTTACGTAAATATGTGTGTACGTTTAGTGCTTTAGTTAAATACTTCCAGATAGTTCTTTGCTTTAACCCTGTAGGAATATTTTTACGTAACACTGCCGCCCACTTAAGCCTATTCGTCCCGAATAGGCACATTATCCGGCTTTCCATAGTTTGCGAGTCGTTCTAAATGTAAAACTTTCATTTTTGACCTTGGGCTATTGTGTTTTTGTATTCTGTAGACGACATCGTTTAACCTTTTTACTACCGTACATGGTCCCTTCCAGTGAGTCTGTAGTTTTTGGAGACAATCCTATTTTCCGCTGTGGGTTGAAAAGTAGAACCAATTGACCATTTTAATTCGGCTACGGATAAATTCATGTAGCTCATTTAAATTTTCTTGCCTTTGAAAAGGGCCAGTATCTGCTTCATTTGTTAGTGTAGGCTTGACACCGAACTCTAAATCTCCAGGCAACTTTAACTCAGCTCCAAAAATAATTTTTGCAGGTGCTCGCGATGTTGTGTCATGCACAGCTGACTTGTATGCTAATAGAAACTCCGGAATGTGCTCGTCCCAGTCCTTTTGATGCGTGCTCACCACTTTTCGCAAATATTCTTCTAATGTACGGTTGAACCTCTCTACCATGCCATCAGACTGTGGGTGAAGTGGTGTGGTTCTGGTTTTCTTTATCCCATATCGCTCGCACATGTCTTTATATATGGTAGACTCAAAATTTCTACCTTGGTCAGAGTGCAGTTCAATAGGAACTCCATAGCGACATACCCAGTTGTTTACAAATGCGTCCACAACCGTTCTGGCTTCCTGGTTGGGTATGGCATAAACTTCTGGCCATTTGCTGATATAGTCCATCACTACAAGAATATAACGATTTCCAGCGTTGCTGACCGGAAAAGGTCCTGCTACATCCATTGCTATCCTCTCAAAGGGTGCTCCCGATTTATATTTTTGCAGCAGACCCCGACTTCGTTTTGCTGGACCTTTAGCCTTCATACACTGTGTGCAATTCGCTATCCATTCGGCTTCGGCTTGTTGACATCCAATCCAATAAAAACGCTGTTTCAACTTTTCGAGCGTTTTTGTTACGCCCAGGTGACCACCGCTGTGTCCATTATGGAACTCCTTCAACACCTCGCTCCTCTTGGATGTTGGGACCACGATCAGATTGGAAACCATCTTACCGTCTACACTTTCCCAGACACGATACAAACAACCATTTATCAAATTCAGGCTGTCCCACTGGGCCCAATACGATTTTACCAGTGGACTTTCAGCTGATATCTCATTACGGGTGGGTCTTCTATCCTCCTCTTTAGCCGCTATAATTTTTCCCAGTGCTGGATCTGCCCTTTGCGCCTCTGACCAGTCTTCTTCCGTACCAATTTTTGTAAGCCTGACATCAATGACATATTCTTTCGCCTCGACTTTTGAACAATGTCTGCACTCTAAGCTACAGGGCCGTCATGACAGAGCATCAGCATTATTATGCCTTGCACCCTTTCTGTGCTCAATGCTGAAGTTGTAGCTCTGAAGACGTTCAATCCAGCGTGCTAGCTGCCCTTCAGGATTTTTGAACTGCAGTAGCCACTTGAGCGCAGAATGGTCAGTTCTTAAAGTAAAGTGTTGGCCATACAAGTATTTATGAAAATGCTTAATGCACTCCAACACTGCCAGAAGCTCCCGTCGTGTCACACAGTAGTTCCTCTCAGGTTTCGAAAGTATTCGGCTGTAATAGCCCACTACTTTTTCTGTTCCATTAATCACCTGTGATAACACACCTCCTATTCCATATTCACTTGCATCGCTATCTAGCACAAATTTTTCCCCAGCAACTGGATATGATAAGACTGGTGATGTGCACAATAAATCTTTTAGTGTCTGGAAAGCATTCTTCTGCAATTCACCCCAATCGTATGGTTGCGACTTCTTTGTTAGCTCATGCAAGCTTGCAGCTACGCTGGCAAAATTTGGCACAAAGCGTCTGTAGTATGTGCAAACAGTGCTCTGCTTGAGCACATTGACCTATTTCGGAATTCTTGTTGATTACTTTTTCTTGGCCTGATAAATTTAGTACCCGTATGGGAACCTTTCTTCCATTGCAAGTTCTTACGAGGGCTTTTGCTGTTAATAGCTCTCTCTTAATTTCTGCTGGTTCTACTACCCACAACCGATTGTCCTCACAATCTCCCTCCATTTGTGCCCATATTACTGATTCAGACCGTGGTGGTAATGTCTGATTTTCAATAGCAAGCAGTTTCTTGACGTGCATCTGATTGTCATATCCAACATCAAGCGGTATTTCAACATTACGCCAAATCATCACTTGTTGCCCCATATGCAAGTTGATTCCGTGGTTTATCATAAAATCGGCTCCAATAATAACCTCGTCTACAATATCGGCAACAATAAATACGTGTTTCACACTGACATTGGCGATAGTCACCTTCGCCTCAGTTTTACCATAGACAGTGGCAGGCTCCCCAGTAGCTGTACGTAGTCGTATATTACTTATAGTTTCACATTTCCCCTTCACTACATTGGGCCTGATTATTGACTGTGACGCTCCTGTGTCTATGGTAAGGATGTGCTTTTCACCGTTGATGTATCCGCATGCAGTAAGGTTGCTATTTTTCAGTTGCATCACTGATATAGAGATTGTGGGGCCGTCGTTTGTGGGAGCTAGCTCTTGCCCCTTAGTGCTAGCTCGTTTTAGTTTAACGGGGACTCTTGTGTTGTTTGTTGGTACACCCGTTTACTGTTCCTTGATGGCGAAACAGATCTGGCTCTCTTTCTTGGCACCTTGCAGTTGCGCTGGTAATGACCAACTTTGCCGCAGTTATAGCACTTATTATTAACTTTTTGCTCTTTCTCCGCCAATGCTTGTCTCACGACCTCCTTAATGCTAGATACTAGACTATTATCATTTTCGGCAAGTACTTCCACGTTCCGTACCTTGCACACCTGTGGCTTCAAAATCAGTCTAGCAGTCTCCTGAGTTAGTGCAAATGAAACCATTTCTGCGAAGCTTGCCTTTTGCGTAGCACACACTGCAAGTTTGATATCAGGGTCGCGGATGCCATTAACAAATGCCTCCGTTTTGACATGATCCAGGAATGGATGGTTTTCGCCTGGATACGTAAGCTGCACCAACCGCTCGATTTCCATTGCGAAATCTTGTAGATACTCATTGGGTTTTTGTCCTCTACATCGCAATTCCTTGCGGTATATGTCACGCTTGTGCTCAACGCCATATTTGCGTTGCAGTGCCGCCATTATGTCATCAAAACTGTTTCTGCAACATACTGGCATAGTTTCGAGAACTTCTGCTGCCGCACCTTTTAAGGTCAAAACTAGCTCTATGGCCTTTTCTTCACTGTCCCATCCATTTCTGTTAGCCACTGTTTCGAACTGAAATTGGAAGATGTTCAGTGGTGCACTGCCATCGAAACAAGGCGTCTTTATCCTGCTGGAAACTTCTGGAACAAATCGCACTGGTCCGCCTTGGCACTGGAGATTGACGATTTTTGCTTCCAGCTCGTGCAATTTCTCGTCTGCATCTTTCACTTGTACTGCCACGCCACCAATTTCTAAGCTATGGACTTTATTCTCCAGCTCCGATATTTTCTCGTGAAACTTGCTGCCTTGTACTTCAATGCCATCTACTATTCTATATAAGGCCTCAGAAATTTCTTGAAGTTTCTCGTTTGTGGCCTTAACTTCAGCTAAAACTCTCTCGTTGTTGGCCTTAGAAGTTTCTTGAAAATCAGCCTTCATAGCTCCAGAAGACTCCTGAATTTCAGCCTTCATTGCTCTAAAAGACTCCTGAAGTCCTAGAAGTTTGTCGTTGTTTGCCTTCATTTCGCTCATCATGGCAGCAAACATTGCGCTGATGTCTGTACTGGTTGCCGTTGCACGAGTGCATACCTCAATTTCTTCTTTTTCATCGAACTCATAGGTTTCTATGTCGATGTTGCGCCGCTGAAATTCGTCTATTAACCTCTTTTGAAGTTCGACCTTGTTACCACTTGTTGACAAGTCCAGATTGTTCAACTCTTTCTTGAGTTGCTCTACCTTAAGCTCTTGAAATTTCATTCTTCCTCGTATTACAAATTAATTATTTTTAATTAATTTATTATTTTTATTTTAATTTTGCAATCCCACTTCTGACACCAAATGTTACGTTTAAATTTTATTAAACGTGTGCGTTCTTTTGATTGCTCAAAAATAAAAATAAATAATACACAATTTTTATTTGCTACTGTTTTTCCTTTTATTCTTAACGAAGCAAATTACAACTTGTCTTTTCTTAACTACTTCTTATCGTTATTATCCACTTTCAACGAGGTCTTAATTTGTCTACTTTCTGATTAGTACTGCCCTGTTCTCGCCCATGCTGCCACTTTTTATAGTACAGGAACCGGTTCTCGAATGTTCGCCCGATAGGTGCATGATGCCATCTGTATTGTCATTTACTATTGGTAGCCAGATGTTCAAACAGTCCTCTAGCACAATCGGGAAAATTCATGTTGCTGCTTCTAGGCGTTTGTAGATAATTCGATTGGTCGTTATTTTTGAATTTCAAAGTAACGACTCTTATGTTGGCAATGCGGTTTGCTACTGGTAGTACAGTGCCCGCACTTTTATTTGCATGTGTGTGTGTCTGTAGCTATGTATACAATTATTGTTGTTGCTATAGTATTTTTACGTAAATATGTGTGTACGTTTAGTGCTTTAGTTAAATACTTCCAGATAGTTCTTTGCTTTAACCCTGTAGGAATATTTTTACGTAACAGTATGTACATACCCAGGTATGCTGCTGTGGACGTGCGTAAAGCATTTCTGCTGTTGACATAAAGGTAAAAGCATGCTTTTATTTGGGTATACATAAACACCTTTCGAATATTCAGTTTTGTATGGTGTTTGACATGTCCTATAAGAAACATGCAATCTGACGATGCTACCCTGTTTTGAAAAGTAAGAAGGTAATTTATACCAACAAAGTACATGTGGTTGTTGTTGTTGTAATATTTGTTGTATAATCGCGGGTACCTGATTGATGTGCCTTGCGTTTACAACTACAATTTGAAGCTGAAAAAAAGTCAGCCAATGTAGTAATGGTAAAGAAAATAAAAAACATGTTGATTATTGAGTTCTTGTTTCAACTTTGTTATTTGTTTTAAGCTTTTCATTTGTTTAAATGAAAGTTTATAACATAATAACTCTAGTTGTTCTAAGAAACTTTGGGTAAAGGTTCCCGGATGATCTGCATTAGCAACAGTGAAATGCGCATATAATCCAGCTAAACCCCTCAATAATCAATTTCAATGTATTTTTAATTAAAAAAAATATTTTACTTAATAAGTAAAATATTAATTTGGGATTATTAGTGCGTTTACAAAATTTTAAACATAAACAAAATATTTAATCGAAAAATACCAAGAGGTCACTTACTAAAAATTGCACTAGAGCTAAAAATTATAATTTTTTCTACAAAACAAATATGAATGTATGTGCTTCTCTATGTATACTACATAATCACACTTTGGTAAAGCGTATATATGATTCGGCATAGCCGAATATAGCACTCTCACTTCTTTTCTAGTCAGTTTAGCATCAAGTTATATCAACCTGCTTAAATAGAACAGCTATGTTTGTTTTGGCTTAGATTATAAAAAATAACACTCTTCTGTTATTATTATACATTTAAAAACGTTTGACATCATCAATCAAAAAAGAGATAAGAAAAGTTTTTTGATTTTTATATTTAATGTAACCACATACTCGTATATTAAAAAATTTTGAACTTTAAGGACAATTATGTAATGATATACATATTACCAACATGCAACCTTTTAAAGTGCGCAAACAAAATAAAAATTTCTTATTAAGGTACTATTTATTAAAAAAAATAATTTATTTTACCAAAAATATTTAGATCCTTAGATGGCCTTTATTGCGAGTGTCGATTTCGACACCGACAATTTTGTACTAGAATTAAAAAAAAAAAGTTGCATTGTTCTGAATTATCCCCAATAGTTTTAGCACAGTCGAAATATTTCATTGGTAAAATAAATGAAAAATGTGATGTACATAGTAGAAATGATATTTGTTTATTTGACGAAATACTTTTTTTGTGTAAAAAACAAAATTTTGTATTTTTACAATTCACACCAGTGCAAAGTGTTCGATTTAAGAATTTAGGACGATAAAAATCAAAAATTTTGTAAATAATTAACATACGAGTCCTAATTATTTATATTTTCATATAAAATTTGTTCTTATTAAATTTATTTATATATTTGGGGTATTCACAAAATATGTACTTTTAACTTATTTTCACACATGTTTTACATACATAGAACTAAAAGAAATTTCATAAATTAACAATAATATCAAAAATACCAAAAACTTATTCTGAGTTGCTGCTCATATTGTACTTTCGAAAAAAAATTTAATGGGGCAGGAATTTTATGTAAAGTCTATTACAGTAAGGTTGAAAGATTACAGAAACGTTTATGGATGTGGTGAAACGGATGGACATCAAAAAATTTCGTCTGACAAATTTAGTTTCTTTGGTAATAATTGCAAAAAAAAACCCACTTTGGTTAACACTTCATAAAAAATTGTCCTTTATTAGAAAATAATGTGTTTTTGTGTGTTAGTTAAAAAGAAGTCAAAAGTTACAATTGAATTAAAAAAAATTAATATCGCATCTACAACGCCTTCTATTTACTTTTGAAATTGCCCAAAATACCCATATTATTTTTTTTGTTTTTCTTTTTTCTTTTAACATGCCATTTAGAGTACCGTTACAAGCATATAAACTGAAATATATACAAGAATCATATAGTTTTAAGCTAGTCTTAACTTAACTTTATTTTTTTTATTTTTGTCGTCCAATTTTCTGAAATCGAACACTGTGCAGTGTCTTAAGTCACCTAAGTGTCATAATGTCTTAACATTTTAACATAGTTTAAAAAAATTGTTGCTGTGGCTCAAACAAAAAGGTTATGAAGTAGTGGTGTCAGAAATGAAACCATAGTTGTATTTGTGAGAAAAGCTGTCTCATTCGTCTCTGAAGCACATAGAAAACAAATAAACCCAGCAAAAAATTACACATTACCATCAGAACTACTTGCCATATAATGATTTACTTTTCTGATTGCCAAATTTCATTACTCGCTTACAAATCTCATTACCTAAAATTTAAAAAAATTATGTACAAGTTGCTAAATGAAGAGAATGATTTTTTTAGATTAAATAGATTACGTGAGCAAGTTTCCAAATAAAAAAGGTAAGTACTTCTCAAGAATCGATTATTTTAGTGTCACGCCTTGTTAAAATCATTAAGTTGGTAATCCAGTAGGGAACAGCTTCCACCAAAAATGCTTAATTCCAAACTCGATTACCTTTTTTGAAAATTTTTGCTGGGAATATTTGCAACAAGTGCAGTTTATTGAAGCAGCTCAAAATAAATAAAAAGAAGTCTATATATATATATATATATAGAAAATTAAAAAATAAAGAATAAAAATTAAATAAAAAAGTTGGGGCGATTCATATTTTCCGAATTACGGGGCTGTGAACTTTTTATAGGAAACTGTGAAAAATTTCCAAAAATTAATTGTTAAATAGTATCTGATAGAAACTTAAAAAATAAGAAGAAAAAATTTAACAAAACAATTGGATGCGACGCATATTTCCCGAGTTATTGGTCTTTTAAGTTTTGACTTTAAATGCAGTTTTGTGAAGCTGCCCCAAAAAGAATCAAAATGTTTTTTTAATATATATTCATTTCTTTCCTTAAAAGTTTTGTAAGATAAAACACATTGAATATCGCGAAAAGCATTATTGATCATAGAATATTTTTCGCATACCACGTTTTTTCTTTCACTATATCTATAAAGAATTTAATACACCCACTACGCATGTGTTATCATCGCTGCAGTGTTGCCGGAATCGAAATTCAATTTTACACATACGAACCTTGCAAATTATTCAAAATGTTATAAATTACAGAAAGCAAATTTTGTGTTTGATAATAAGTAATGCTTTTTATATTATTATATATGGATATCGAGTGATTTTTTTACTATTTGGTTTTTCAGTGTGAATTTTTTCAGTGCAAAAAAAAAGATTCGTAACTTGTGGAAATTAGTAATATAATCAGTAAGCTTTGCCGCTTCCCCGTGAATACACTAACAAATGAACACTTTCAAATCATTGAATTTTATTATCAAAATTCATGCTGTATGAGAATTGTGTTTCGTAAGTTATGTATGTCCATTTTATGGTCGTCATAATCGTTCGACCTTTTCAAGATGTTGTTACTAAATTTCTCACCAGTTTCACTTTTTTTTAACATAAATCCACCAATACGTGTGCGAACTTAGGAGAATACTGCAGTTATATCGGTCAGTGTCAATAGAGATAGCGATATGTCAACTACGAAACTTTGTTTTCGGTAATTGCACCGCTTCATAAGAGAGTGATTTATAAAAAATGACGTGACATAAATCTCTGAAGCATTTTCAGCAACTTTTTTGTTTGTTTTTCCGGCCTCCTGTTCACAAATGAAAAAATGTTCATGCAACTAATTTTGTGAAAAAATGCTTAATGTAAATTAGGTATTACTGTATGCAATATATTGCAATTTTTAATTCCAATATTTCATTTTCATCACATTTTTGGTTGATTCAAAATGGTCCGCTCAATATTGTCCTATACCTTCCTATGCAAAAAATGTTGACTACCATGGTGCCAGACGAAAACTTATTATTCATGCAAGTTTTTGTCAATTTTAATTTGCTGGAAAATTTTTCTGCTGAACAGCCAAACAAAAACATAAAAAGATTATAAAAATGTTTATTAGTAAATGTACGGAGTAAAAATCTTTTTAAATGAAATGAAGATCTCTAATTAAATATTCTTAATTTAGTTGTGTATAATGTTTGTGGCGAAATTACACAAAAATTACACAAAAAATTTTATGGTCCCAAATAGTTGAAGAAATAATTTTTTGTCCCATTTTTTGATAATTACACAGAAATCGGCAACGCTGCATCGCTGTCGCATTGACGACTAAATGAAAGAGAATAAAGGTGGAATTAGTAAAATCGTATCGTTCTCAGTGTCCACACTTAATTTTTTTTTAATTCGGCAAAAAAATCGGTAGATTTGAATGAAATTCGGTAGAATTTTTTTTATTCAGAGAAACACAAAAAATAACAATTCAAAGAAACATAAAAAGTAACAAAATATATGTATGTACTTATATATAAAGGGTACGTGCAAGGAGTATCAAACTAAACAGGTTCCAAAAGCGCATTTAAAACTTCACATGTGTTTGGTAATTAAACTGCCATAAACAATGAAGCATTTCCAATAAAAAAAGTATCATCCCCAGTTATTTGCACTTACCCTTTACATAGATATGCTATGCATATATAAAATAATATACACAAATAACAGGAATTCAGTTTTTGTACATAGGTTTTATAAAGCTAGTAAAATAACTTTTATTTGACAAACATTTGTAACTACAAATATTATATGTAAGATCTATTTAAGAATTTAAACTTTGGTGCAAAAATTATTAAGTCATTGGTATTAATAAATATTTCATCCCCAAGGCACAATTCTTTGGCAAATATTAGGTTACTTATAGTTTCGGTTTTTAACCGATTTCTTTGTTCTGTTTTAATGATTTTCATAACATTAAATGACCGCTCTGCGGCCGCACTGCTATGTGGTAAAATAGGCAATTTACACATATATCGACTTAAATTACCAAATAACAATATTCGGTAGATTTCAGGCCTTGTTCGGTAGAATTGGTAGATTGTTAAATTCATAAACATATGCGGTAGAATCTACCGAATATCGGTAGAAGTGTGCACACTGATGGTTCTACTTTACAGCTTGGCGTATCGTTCAACTTTGTGCACAAGTTATAGAAAATGTAGCAGTTTGCACAGAACATTTCTTTTGTCTGGCCTTGTATGCGGCTGTTTTGACATTCGCTACAGAAAAATCTGTTTTCTGTAGATTTCTACATCAGCAGTGCTACCACCACAAATTTTATAGCTAGTAACATTCATTGCATGTGGTAGGGGTTTTGTCAGCTGACACGCAACATCGCGATACGATTTTCTAATTCTACCTTAAGAATGTGTGTGATTTTATGCTAGGAATACAACTGGGACGAACGACAAATTTTTCGGTGCGAACTTTCGTCATAAAAAATAAAACACATTTGTTCATATGAATATGAATTCAACACCGCCGTAGAACGAAATTTGGCGTGCGTGACGAACTCCGAGATAGATTTATTTCTATTTTGTACGCCGACGAAAGACGAAAAAAACAATTTTCTCTCACTCTCTTTACATACACAATAAACTGTCTGACTAGATTTTAAAATAAAATTAAGCTAAATCACGTATGTCTTTAATATATTGTTAGAGAATACGCAATTTGGATTAATAAAGGCTAAAGAAGCTAAATACCTTTTTAAAAAAGCTAAAAAAGAAGCTAAGAGCTTAATAAAAATTTTAAAGGTAAATTCAGAAGAAATAAGCTAAATTTAGCCCAAAATTATCTAATATGGTCACACTGACAATAAGCAACTTTATAAAATATTAGCGAGTAATTCGCTGAGTAAATTCGTCGTTGTTGTGTTTCACACGACGAATTTACGCAGCGAACTCTTATCGACGAATTCGTTGACGTGGACGAAATTCGTCGTTCGTCCCAATTGTGTTCCTAGCATTAGCCGTCACTGAGAAAGCGACGAATGAAGTTGTGTACGCATGTACAAATTTTTTCCTGGCTTGTTGTTTAGTTTTTTGATCACACTGGACGAAATTAAAGTTAAAATTTAATAAATTTGTACAGCAAAAAAAAATTTAAATAATTATGGAAGCTAAGAACAATTCCGTGATAAAAAATTCTTTTCGCAATATGCAATGCATTTTATGCTATGAAACATTAAAAAATTATAGGGAAGATAGTTTAAAAAGGCATTGTAATAGTTTCCATAGCGCTGTGAATAAATTTAATTTGGAATTTATACACATCATTGTTGAATGGATTATCAAATTTTTACTTAAGTTTTTATTAAATTGCTTATTTACAAAAAAAAAAAATCAAACAACTAATAACCACATCATGTATTTTAAATTATAAAACTATTCTTCCAGTGCAAGTTTATTTTACTCATTTTTCTCACCAATACAATAAAATTTTATTTTGCGGGACACTGTGCTAAAACGAAAATACAAATAAGTACAATATTTATTTATTATTTAGCAGGATTGTCAGATTTTTTTCGACCTATTTCGCTAAATTGATTTTAAAAACGCCAAAAATCAGTTTTATTTAGTTTTTCTCAGTATAAATTTGATAATAAATTTGTTTTTATGTAAAATGATCGTATCAAAATTTATCAGAAAATCGCCAAAACTGGATATAAAATCGTTAAAAATTATTTCTTGTAAATTTTGCTCATCCAAATTCAAAACACAGAAATGTCTATAATTAATATAAGAAAAATCATCAAAATCAAATTGTTTTAATTTCTTGCAGACGAGTATTGGTAGGTTTGGTATTTTTGAAACTACTCCTTCAAAAAATTAATTTTCCTGAATTTGAAAAATTTTGAAGCTAAAGTTTGCTAAAAAATATCCATAATAATCGCCAACAAATTTATTTATCGCCAGATAAATTGCCAACATATTTATTTATCTATATTTATGATTTGAATAGGCTAAAGTTCGTATCGCTTTTTAAGCCAAATTACATGTGATAATTATTAATGAACAAATAAAATAACACCAAAGTTAGTTGTAAATATTCTGACAACACATAATTGAGCGGAACAGCTAGCCATTTTCGAAGGCCACTAAACCTTCATCATCAGCGTTCTTCTGTGTTTGGTCCACTGTGTATGGTGTCAGTTGATGTAGATTTCTGCTTTATATACGAAACTTTTTTGCAATTGGAATATGTGAATTGTTTTGATTCATCGTATTTCAATTTCCTGAAAGATGTTTTGTAATGAAAGCTCACCTTATCATCTCTAAATTTACAACAGTCTTACCATTATCGTTTGTTCCTTACTAATTATACACATGTTAGTTAATTTGCTTATTTTTGTTCTACTTAAGACAAACTTTTTTTGGTTTGTTACTATTAAGTATATTTATTTAATTTTGCCACAAGCCAATGACTATAAATTTAGTTAATTTAATTATAATTTTTCGAACTTCATTTATTCCTATATTTATGATTTGAATAGGCTAAAGTTCGCCAGAGAAGTTGCCAACAAATTTATTTATCGCCAGAGAAGTTGCCATGTCGCCAAACCAAAAATTTTGATGCCAAACAAGTTGAAAAATCGCGACGTTTGGCGAGAAATCACCATATCACTATACCTGTTCGGAAGGAGAACGTTGTGATATTTAAAAATAATTTAGATGCTTATAAGACATTTGCATTTAAATAGAGTTTTTAAAAAGTCACTTATGAAATGCAGAAAAAATTATATTAAAAAATTGTATCAGCAAAAATACAGTTTTTTGCATATCAATCGAGAGATTTTTAAAACTCTATTTAAATAAGGGATGCAAAATTAGACTTATGTACAAATTGTGCTGAATTTGATAAAAATTAATTTTTTGATTATGATTGTAGCAAATTCTTTATTTTTTTTAATACTTTTTTTAATTAATAAGTATGTAAAATTCATTTCAACGTGTATGTGTATGTGAGTAAAAGCTAAACAATTAACAAAGAGGCACTTTGAAGTTCATTTATTATAATACGAGTAATATTAATTATTATTATCAATTCAGATTCATTTTCAAAAATATTAATGCTTAATTTCAGAAGGTACACAAAAGATCCGAATATAAAAGTAACATTTGGGATATACTTTGTTTTGATTTGATTGAAGATAGTCGAAGCAAACAGTCTGCTTCTCTCTTTAGATTTTATTATATTTTGCTACGAAAATACCATTTCCACTTTTTCAGATGAATGTTGAACAGGTAATATTCCTCTAGCATTTTTTTAAGTATCAGCAGTTATGCCAATTTAGCCATTTTCTGGCTAAATTTAGCCAATTTTCATCCCATTTAGCCGGAAGAAAAGTGAGTTTAGCTATTTGCTATTTTTTTTAGCCATTTTTATTTTAATCTAGCTATTTTTTAGCTATTTTTCCAAGCATGAAATTTGTTTGTGATTTTTCACATAAAACTTAAACTCGCAAACAAAGGAACATTAATCAACTACCAAAAAAAAAAACACAACAGAGTAATATGTTATTGATTTCGCATTAATATATATAAATCCCGGTTCAAACTTGCCATTTTTGTTGCAGCAGTCTAAAAGCGTTTATATGAAAGAGATGGCTCAATTGGTTACAATAAGATTTGCTACTGCATTCTTATAATCGTTGCAAGGTGTTTATAAGTTGTCGGGTGTACAGTGTAAACTCTCATAATGGACACCTCCTATAACCGAACACCTCTAATAATCGGAAAATTTTTGTAGATCCAACACGTTCATTAGATTTTCCATGCACTCCCATAACCGGACACTCTTCCATAGCGTCTATACCTGATATTAAATCTGATATAATATGAGAGAGAACGTCGGCAGAATGAGAAGAAAAATATATTTCTAATAATATTAATATCTAGGTAGGGGAAAACGTACACTTGTAAATATCATTATATTTCATAATTATCAGGCAACCGTGCAGTGAACATCTTTGTTTATTTGAATAGTAATGTGTATTTCATAAAAATTTTGCGATTTCCTTAATACATCGTGTATAATTAAAGCATTTCATCACTTTTTTATCAAAAAATATTAATTTTCATTTAAATTCACAAAATTCTCTTCTCGTATCTATGTATGTGTGCGTTTTTTGACAGTTGATATCATAATATTGTTTTCTAAATATATATTACGAAAACAATAATATAATATCTGATATAATAATTGATGATATAATATTGCAGTCCACACGTAATATAATTCGCTCTGCTATGAAATTTGACGTTTGCTGATAGAAATATAGTTGATATTATATCAGGTATAGACGCTATATTATAAAGGGACAGAAGCGGTGAAACACGGCAACAAGAGTTGCATTTAAATAGTAGGTCTTTCTTTATTCAACTCTGATTCATGTTTATATTAGTGTCAATGGCCTGTCACAAACGGGTGTAATTTTTATGCCGGCACAATTTTTGTTCTTTTTAGAACACGAGACTAATTCATCTGGTATAAAAATGTATACGTACACACAGCTTTCTGTGTATTAGTGTTTTTTCTATTCTTTTAACATATGCTGTTTTTTAAGTTGGTTTTGTGCCGATGATGCGGGCTTGTGCCTGGTTGAAAAATTATGCAAAACACAATACCACTTTCTTTGCCTCTCTCACCAACAAACTGACATGTTATGCCAGCACAATTGTTCTCGTGTGTGATAGGTGAATGATATTGGTGATACCCTGGTTAATGCAAACTGATGCGTTGAAAACGCAAAGAAATTTCTGTTTATTTGAAGAAGTTGTTTGCTTATTATAAAAGAGTTTGAAAAAGGAAAATGTTCGGGGCACGAACTTGTGAAGATATAAAGTTTCTTGTTAATTTTAACAATTCATATTGCTTTATTTCTTATACAAATTGCCTTTTCAAAGCATTTTTCTAGAGACAACTTTGTTGTATTCCAACAAATAAAATCATTGAAAGTCATTTTGAAACCCAACAGCTGAAATTATACCAATCTAATTTGAAGAAGTCTACTCCTAAAATAATTTTTCAACTACAATAAACTCCAAAAATTGAGTAACTCTCTCATAAGCGGACACCTCTAATAAACAGACAAAAACAGAGTGACGGTGAGTGTCCGGTTATGAGAGGTTTCACTGTAATTGGTGTTTTTTATGATATCAATCAAACAAGGGTCATATTTGTTCTACACGCGTGAAAATAAAAAATAAATTAAAGTTTAAATGAAAGTTTAAAAAATAGAAAATTATTAAAAAGTATAAACAAACATTTCGCAAGGAATGGATTAGTAAACCAAAAGTTTAAAGACTTAATGGCAGAATGTACAAATGAATAGAAGGCGTAATGCAAGTATTGTGAGTTTGCACTATATGCGCAGTTTTTTGATTACCTGAAGAAAAATAATTTTATTTGTTACTTCAATTTATTGTTTTTATTTACTTTAAAAAAGTTCCCGATTTGCTTTGAAAAAATAATATATGAAATACCTTCTTGTTTTTGCTAAGGTTCATGATTTTTGCACCCGATTTCGCTTAGCCATTTTTTAGCTATTTTTTTGCCTACATTTAGCCATTTTTGGTGAAGGAATTTTGGCATCACTGAATATCAGGGAACATCAGTTTATTTACTTAATTTTTCATTTTTTGTACAGTCGACCAAAATTTACAAAAAAATTTATAAAATACGTAACGAAAAGTTTATCGGTAAAAATAAAAAGCTCGATTTTGATTTTAGACCCATGGATCCTTGGGCAAACCTTCTTAGAATTCGTCGTACATTACGATTCTGATAACCGCTTGGTGAATTTTTTTTAATCCATACAAATTGACCCACTCTAATGTGCATATTTTGAACTGAAACTCAAGAATCAAGCAGGGACCACAACTGGGACGAAAAACTAATTTTTTGTTGCGAACTTTCGTCATAGAAAATAAAACACATTTGTTCATATGAAAATTAATTAAGAATGACGAATTCTGCGGTAGATATATTTCTATTTCTTACGACGATGAATGACGAAAAAACAATTTTCTCTCTCTCTTTGCATAAATAATAATATCATCAATTATAAGATCTGTTTCGTATTCAGCATAGACAACAACCTGCCGCCTTGTTGCCTGGCTGTCTTCAAAAGAATCATTCTCACATAAACATGTGTATTCTAACCTTGACATTTGGTAGTCGGTAGCTTGCTGTGATGACTGTGTTTAATGCATTAGAATAAATTTTTATTTTAATTGAAATTTATTCAATAGTTTTGTATACAACATATACAATGACAGGAAAATAAATGGGAAAAATATTACAAAATAAAACAAAACAACTGTTTTTATTCTCATACAAGGTGTATGTCATTAGATGGCAGCGCTACTTCAGCTGATAATTTTTTGCTCTATGTGTTGTGTAGTCAGTGTTGCTATATTTATTTTTCAAAAATCTTCGAGCAAAAAAAAAATCTTTTTTTTTGTTACCGAAAATCTTTTTTGTTATTTTTTTTTTGAATGAAAATGAGTTAAAATTAATTTTGTTTCATTTGAACTATTAAAAGTAAGGCCAAATAACACAAAATATTTACTGTATAGAATCTATGTAAGATCATTATGAAACAAATCAGAAAATTTGTATGTAGGATAGTCAAAAAATCCCTCAATAGGATATTTAAAGTACCAAAAGTAAAATATTTTAAGATCATATTTTTAGATAAAAAAACTTTTTTTTTCGTTTTAACATGTCTAAAAACATCAACAAACTTCGTTTTGTTTTGGTTTAAGTACAATTAATTTTGTGCTTTGGACTAAAGATGGGCAGATGTGCGATAGCTTTCCGTGAGCACCTGCCATTACGGCCTTATCTCACGGGTGCCAAAGCACCGGGTGTGGGTTAGACGCCAGACCAACGCCCCCATGCACCCTATTAGAATGAACCTATGGCCCACTCCATAAGGCACATGGGTTGCAATCTTTGAATATAGTTATCCCTGTACTATATTCAATTACCTTGCTGAGGTAATTTGAGCTATCTAAACTCTGCTGCTATGTCCGTGCCCATAGCAGCTTCTGTTGAATGGCAACAGCACCTAGAATAGTGTCTGGCTGACCACGTCAGACCAACCACTAGTATTGATTTCACACTGGGAAGCCAAGACTATTCTCCCAGCGATTTTGGTAGCAACCACAGCCACCACGATAATTCTCCGGCTTCCACGCCAAGGTGTTGTGTATACACCCATAGCGAGCTCTCCATGAGAATCCCTCAACCATTGCTGGCACAGCTCAACCACTCGTCTGAGATGAACCCATGCCTGTGTCGCCAAATAACCAGTGCCTACTCCACACATACTAAAATCATCCTTTTAACCTCATGAGGTAGGACGAACTCGGCATTTTAGCAAAGGAAACTGACGACCGCTACATGCACTCAACTCTAAGCAGCTCGGCTGTCGGGCCACCGGCACCCGTGGCACCAGAAGTAGCCTCTGGTTAGACCTCGAAGTTCCACCACAAGGGCTTCACCTCTATCGTCTTTTGAACTCAGGGGCAGTTCTAGGTGACGCTGCACCTAATTGACATCAACAGGACCTGTCTTCCTTTTGTTATAAATATGTGCACATCCTTTGCTCTGTTTATATTCAGAGATTGGGTAGTAACACATAAGTTCTATGGGTAATGTACCAAAGGTACGTCAATGGAAAAAGCCACATCACCCCAGCTGGGGCCCCGGGGTCGCCACACCCGTAGTCCATAACAGACTCCCCTGGGGGGACTAAAGATGGGCAAAAGTCGCGAGCCTATCATGCGTGATTCACGCATGATCGTGATCACATTTAAAAATAATAATATCGATGGTTTAATATAAAAAGGGCCTAACTCAATTTTTTTCGAAATCGCGTTTTTAATGTTTTCTGGGCGTCAATGTATAACTGCATCCCCTTTGAAGATCTTAGTACGTTACAGTTCAAAATCAAGGACTTATGGCAACTTAAAAAACTATTTCTGTATGCAAATGCATTTTTTTTTTTCTTCAGTTTTTTGCTTCTCCTGTAAAATATCGAAAGTTCGAGTTAGGCCTTTTTTATATTAAGCCATCGATATGTAAATGTACTGAATCTTTTGAAATAAATTATTTTATAATAAAATATGTGTATGATTTAACTTGAAATTTATTTGCATTGTCTATATGCATTTCATTGTTCCTTCAACAAATCATCAGTAGACTTCTACACAGAGAAAACAGATTCGTTGTGACAACCGAATTTGTTGCCAATTGAATTTTGGCGGTTGCAGCAACTATCATAGAATTCTGCTATACCGACTGAAATTTTCTTGTGGTACCACTATATTTTAATTATAACCCTAAACCCAATAGTTGCAGCAACAGAAAAAATTGGTTGACAGTATGGAATTTTAAATAAATGTTATTCTTGCTACCGAAAATTTGGTTAATATAATTAAAACAATATCATAATTGGTACCTGTAAAAGAAAAATTGGCCTTCCTTGCTAAATTAAAAATGAACAATAAACGCAAATAAAAATACACAATTTAAGAAATTTATTATTTGACATATTGTCATAAGTTTAAGTGCTTTTTTTTAAATGGGCTTTTAGGTCAGCGAATTAAAATAAGCGATTATTTATTTTATTAGTTAGTTCATCCGACGACTAACCGTTTTCCGACCAATCTTTTTTCTGGGTGTGACTTTAATGAAAATTTCTTGTTTGTTTTCGATAGGAAAGTGAAATTTCATTTTAAAAATGTTGTCGAAACGTAAAGTTGCAAAAAATTGTCTTGTTTACAACTTAATTAGAGTTACCCAGAATATCACTTATACAAATTTATAAGGGAATAAATTGGGAATAAAAGTTATTGTTAATATTTTAATAATATTATTGTTGTCAAAAGCTCTCCTTCATGTTTATTTGAGCATAAAATATTATAATTACTTAAATATTTATACAAAATAAGCTTAATATATAATAACTAGTTACCACAAGCCTGTATATTTGTACAAATCTTTAAAGGGGGTAACACAATAAAGTTTTTTTTCATTTTACTTTCTGAAAACATCAAACTATTCTCAAAATATTTCATAGGTAAAATAAACGAAAAATTTGGTTTATTTTACAAAAATATTCGTTGTTTTTACGGTACGAAATCCTTCGTACATAGCTATGTACGTATGTATGTATGTATGTATGCATAGTACAAATGATATTTGTTTATTTTACGAAATACTTTTTGTCTGTAAATAACAAAATTTTGTATTTCTACAGATTTTTTTTTTTAATTTACGAAACACAGTGTTTATATTACAAAATAAATTCGTGAATTATGTAAAACAATTTTGTGTTATATACAAAATTTTGTGTAAAACTGAAATCTTTAACACATAAAAATCTGCAAAAAAATACATATTGGAATTGAATGTTGTAACAAGATAATTTAATGGGAATTGTTACAGCATCATGCATCACATACACATACTCGTACATACATACATACATATTTTGCTCTGAAAAATAAATAAATCAATATATAGAACGAAATTCGTCGAGCGTGATGAATTCTGCGATAGATTTATTTCTATTTCTTACTCCGACGAATGACGAAAAAACAATTTTTTCTCTGTTTGCACAAACAATAACCAAATATTCAATTGTCAATTATAAGCAGCCCGTTTCTATAACTTTTCGTTATGATAACGAATGATTTTTATTTATTATTATTATATTATTATTTATTTATTAATAAATGAATTTTATTTTTTTCATAACGAATGGGTTATAACGAAATTTTGCTTCGAAGTGTTTCTACAACTCAGAAAACTTACCTTTCGCTACGAGCGTGGCGAGTTATAATAAAGTGTATGAAACAGTGGAAATAAAACACTGTTCGTTATGTGTAACAGCTTAGTTGTTTTGTTTACTTCAATTCAACTTGTATATTTTACTTGAACATATTGTATTATATTGATTTGCTTAATTATTCATTTCAAAAAGTAAGTATAGATAAATAAAGTAAGTGTGTAAATGTGAATTGTTTACTTATTTAATTTTTTTGAAGCTTGTGACTATGCTTGCAGCTGCCGCACTAGCAATATTAGTTCACCAGCGAAATATGCTGCGTGTACATACACGCTACCTAAGGGATTCAACCGACTCTTTTCACCTCCCGGAAGGGAGATTTGAAGAGCTTTTTAGATTTAAAAAAGAAGCAGCAATAGCGTTATTGCATGAAATACGCCCTTACATAAAGGAAGGAGTAAGAATAACTTTTATTCCAAAACCATTGAGGATGGCAGCAGCATTGCATTATTATGCGACAGGATCCTAATTAAGGGATATTGGGCAGGATTTTGTTTGCATCGCTCCATCCATGAAGTTTCCTACATCATACAAAATAAGCTCTTCTCCTCCTGCTTCTTCATCAGCTCCTTCACTTCCTCAAAAGCACTTGAGAAAGAGGAAGTGGCGGTCCGTTCTGCTTTTGTTGTGCTTGCCACTTCTGTCACTACTTTACCAGGCGTCGCCAAAAGTTCCTCCAGTATTTCCTGCACTTTCATATCAGAATTATTCTCCTAAATTTCAAAAATTGTAATTGAAATTAACTTAACTTTTTAAATAAAAACATAAATTACCTCCTGGAATCCCGACTCTATGGTTCCACCATCGCCACTAACAGGAGCAGCTGGCTGGCTTGGTTGAATATATTAACCGCTGGTCACTCGTCTTACATGCTGGTCCGCATGCATTAAGCTCTGCCACCACTGTTTCCTAAACAGCCTGTGCCGATTTACCGCTATTTGGTCCACCAAACTGCCCCGTTGCCACATTTCTGTGGCCATGTAAAATTTCCAAAAGCTTTTCCTTTTGGCCTTTGGAAATTTTACCAGTACGTACTTTCTTCTGTAAATAATATGTGTTAATAATTATAATTTGCACTCAATAGTATAACTTTTCAACCTTACCTCACTCATGTTTGTCTTTGCGCAAAATATCACTACACTTTCTGTTGAACATATAATAACGAAAACTTTAATGAAAATTATAACGAAAATGGATACCACCACACTAGAAACGCCGCCATTCGTTACACCACTAAATTCGTTATATCGTTCGTTATAATGCGTAACGGAAGTTATAGAAATGGCCTGAAGATCTGTTACGTATTCTTCGTTGGTGTGCCTGGAGGAGATTTACCGTTCGTCCCAGTTGTTTTCTCAGCATAAAAACATTAATTATAATAATTATTTATTTTAACTGAAATTTATTTCATAATTTTTTGTACAACATATACAATGACAAAACAATAGTTTTTATTCACATATTCCAAAAATTTTTTCGTAAAATTCACGAAACTTGTACAGATTAAAGCATGGTGTAATTATATTAGATACACCTTGGATTCGAGAATAATTTTGTACTACAAAGAAAATGCTAACAAACCAAAATTTGTTTATATATTTATGACTTGAACAGGCTAAACTTCGTATCGCTTTTTAAGCCAAATTACATGTGATAATTATTAATGAACAAATAACACCAAAGTTAGTTGTAAATTTGTTGTTGTTTATTTTACGAAATTTCTAATTTTATAAAATATTTTTTATTTTCTCTTAATTTCAATAAAATAAGGGGATTCTATTTTTTAAAGTGGTCGAGGAAGGTTGTGTTCAATAAATTAAAAAAATAATTCAATTTTTCAAAAAGAAAAAATAAATTAAAAAATTTTTTTACATACCTATACATATATAAATATTTGAAATTTTTAACTGTCCATCATTGTCTAAATGTGGTGAAAGACCACCAGACAATTTAAATGCACGTCCATTAAAAAATAATGAGGATCTTAAAACAATCAATTTATCAGATGATTTGCCAATGATAAAAGAAGTTAATCCGAGCACAACTGGAAGTAAATATCTAGTTTTAGATGACACTAATCTGAATTTATCAAGCTCAGACTCAAATAAAATGGTTCAAGATAATTTCGCATCAAGTGAAGTATATATTGTAGAAATTTTCGACAACTGACTGATATCGGTCCTGAAGTGGGTTCAGATGATCAATTCTAAAATGACATCAAAAAGCGGCAGAAACGATCTATTGAAGGTGAAGTAAAAGTTGATCTTTCTAGTCTTAAGCAACGTTCTGATAATTATGAAGACTCTGTTAATCGGAGCAATAAATATTCATTATTAGGAGATTTAGATTAAGAACAGGAAAATCTAGAAACCAAACCAAATATGAAAAGGATTTATACCAAGAAAGCTCACAATTTAGAAAACAATTTAAAAATTAAAAATTCATTTTGTCTACCAATATTTATTCAGGGTGTAAACGTAAACTCCCTTATTGATCAGCTTAATTCAAAAAACATAGAATTTAAAGTGCAAAATCAAACCAAATTTAAAAGTAAACTATTTATTAAAGACGCATCTGTTCATTCTGAAATGATGAATTTATTAAAAGAAAAAGAAATTCCATCATATTCTTACACACCCAAGGAGTTTAAGCGCCACAGTATTATATGCATGGGTTTGTATTACAAATCAGCGGAAGACGATATAAAAAATTTCATTGACAAAATTGTACCTGATACTATTGATTCCGTTACTAAGTTTTCAACTACATTTTCTAAATGAAATGGCATTGATACAGGATTGTTTTTAGTTTCCCTTAAAGCGAATAGAAACATCAAAGAAATTTTGGGGATAAGACATATCTTAAATCAAGTTGTTTCTTGGGAGCGTTCAAAAAAATTTGTGAAGATACATTGGGGTCACTTTTCAAAAAATTTTAACCGTCCATTTGCATGTCTAAAATGTGATAAGAAACATCTCCCAGGTGAATGTTCATTTATTTTTGATAGTGGAGTGCTTCCTTTTTGTGTTAACTGTAATGAAAATGGGCATACTTCTAATTACAGGGGGCGCCCAGCGTATAAAAAATTTGTTTTGATGAGGGAAAAATCATCCAAAGAGAAAAACAGTATTAAAAATTCAACTGCAGTCAATGTTGAGACAGAACTACAGATCACGCAATAAAGGAATGTGTGAGTAAAATGAAGGACATTCAAAATGTATATGGCCCGTAGAAACATGAACTTATTGACTTATAACGTAGGTTCCCTTGTAAATATAAGTAGGAGAATTGAACATAGTCAGTTATTGGATCAATTTAATATTGATATTGCGTTTTTGCAAGAGCTCCATGTATCAAAAGATACCAGTATTTTCTTAGACAATTTTATTGTATTAAAGGATGACAGCTCCTTAGGTGTTGGATTAGCCATTAAAAAATCGATATCATATTCTATATATTGTTAATATTCCAAATTTAAGATTTTAGAATATTTTTGTTGAATTAGGTATTTCCATAAATGGCAGCAAAAAAAATATTATTTTTGGTTCGGTATATTTTCCAAGTAATTGCGGCCGTCAGACCATTTGTGCAGGTCTTACAAATACATATATTAAATTTTTCTCAAGGATATGATGGATTAATACTAGGAGGTGATTTAAATGCAAAAAATATTTCATGGGGAGATTCACTAAACAATTTCAGTGGTGAAATTTTATTTAACTGGCTCCAAAATGAATCATTTGCACTTACTGGGATATGTGATTCCTACCCCACTTTTCCAGGTGGCTCTTCTCATCTAGATCATTTTATAATAAGTAACAATATTATTGACTCGGTTAATAATAATTACAGAACTTTCACTCTTCCAACTTTTTCGGATCATATTCCTCTAAAATTACAAATATTATTTCCAAATTTTAATTTTCTTTTCAAAATTCCTGAAAAATTTGTATCGTTTAAAAATACGGATTGGAGTAAATTCAAATTCGATATCAGTTGTACATTACTAAATCATTTTCCACCTGAAAACAGAAACTTATCAAACAATGAAATCGATTATTATGTTGATGAATTTGTTGCCACAGTGAATTTTATTACTATAATTCATTCTACGATTTCGAGAAGGTTAGATAATAAGTTTATTATATCAGAAAAAGTCAAACAATTACTAAGAATAAAATACAATCAGCAAAAAGACCTTAAGAGATTATTTTATCAAACTTTAGACAGAAGAAATCCTGATTATATACTCATTTCAAAACAAATTTAGTTAATCAAAATTATTATTAAAGAACAAATAGAGTTGGAACAAGCAAAAATTTTTGGAGATAAGCTTAAAAATATAACTCCTGGTCAATTTGCTTATAAAGAAATTTTTAAAGTTATTGGAAAGAAAAACAGATCAGTTGCTAAAGATATTTCAGTAAACGGTTCAATCATTAAAAATACAGATGAAAAATTAAATGCTTTATTGGATCATTTCTCTTCTGTTTACCAATTTTCTGCTCTCAGTCGAGATACATCTAATATTGAAAGAACAATTATTGATACTTTTTCTCAAAAACCGAATAATATTGTTTCTTTTAATACAGATCTTTCTTCGTTAAATATTCTAGGAAATTTAAATCTTATTTCACTTATTGATGTAGTGGAAATTTCAAATTTAATTAACAACAAAAAATCGTGTGGGTTAGATAATACTATATCAAATTATTTAATTAAAAAATTTCCGAAAAATTTAAGTATCTTACTATAATTTTTAGCAACTGTATTAGCAATTGTTACTTTTCTATCGATTGGAAGGTTTCTAAAATTATTCCTATTCAGAAACAGAAAAATAATGTTGATATTACAAATTTAAGACCAATTTCCCTGTTATCTAATTTAAGAAAGTTTTTCGAAAAAATTATTCGTAAAAAAATGGATGTAGAATTATCAGTTCCATACATCTCTCAATATCAGTTTGGGTTTAAAAAAGGAAGCTCTACTACACATGCACTTCTAAAATTTCGAAATGATGTAATTCAACATCTTAGAATGCGTCAATGCACGATTGCGATTTCTCTTGATATAGCAAAAGCTTTTGATAGAGCATATCATAACGGAATCTTATATAAAATGGTTTCATTAGGTTTTACGAAACCTATTATAAAACTTTTTGGAAGCGTTTTTGAAAATAGAAAATTTTGTATCGAAATTGATAATGCTCTTTCACAGCACGGAATTGTATCTTGTGGAGTTCCACAAGGTTCAATTCTGGGTCCACATCTATATAATATATTTATATCAGATTTACCGCATGAGTTTAATAGTTCTTTAGGCATTCTTTATGCGGACGATTCCCTTTTATATGCTCATGATGAATCTCCTCAGATTGCACTTCAGCGTGTATCTTCACATCTTCATCATGTAAATGATTTTTATTCGTTTTGGGGCATAAAAATAAATGTATCAAAAAGTCATGCAATGTGCTTAAGGAACGCATCAGGAAAATGCAATTACAAAGTTGTTCCAGAAAGCAAACGTTTAAAACTATCTTTGAATGGTAGCGAAATTTATATTCGAAGACAATTTTAAATATCTTGGCATCAATTTCAATAAGCTTCTTAAATTCAACAAGCATGTTTTATACAATTTAGGAAGAGCAAATAAAGCAAAAGGTGCTTTATCAAAATTATTGAATAATAAATCTTTGCCTGAAAAATCTAAATTACTATTATTCAAAGTTAGTATAAGACCTATATTATTATATGCGTTTCCAATTAGGTTCAGTATTTCACCATCTTTTATGAAAAAAATTAAGGTATTTATTTGAGTGAGATATTTTACGAAAGTGTGTAGAAAGAAATTATAAAACACGTTTAAAAAGACATTCAAATAATTATATTTATAATAAGGCTTCTATTTTACCAATTTCCGAATATGCTTTAAATTTACTAAACCGATTTATTGAAAAATTATTTTATTTTGAGGGCGATATAATGCAAGTTATGATTTCTAACGAATCTGAATTTAGTCGGTCAAATACAAATTATTTTTCTGCAATAGGTATTTTACGGGAGTCCCTAGAAAATATATCTGGACAAAACTTTTACAAGGTAGTTACTTCTGGTTAACATATAGTTTTGTTTTTAATTTAGTTTTAAGTTTAGTTATAAGTTTATTTGTTTTTTATTCTTTTAGTTCTAAATTTATTCTGAATAAATCACTTTATTAGAAATTGTAGATGTTGGGAGCAAGCATTGTAAATTTTTTTTTTGTAAAACTTTATTTTAATTTAATAATATTTCCTTTTGCTGTTTATACACGATGTTAATTTATAATTAAAATAATACTTCATTGTTTTACGTTCTCTCATTCATTGTTTAAACACAAAAAAACTGTAATGATTTTTTTAAGTCTCAATAAAATTTATCAATTCAAAAAAAAATTGAATAAAATAAACGAAAAATGTGGTGCTATATACAAAAATAATTGTACGAAATAATTTTTGTAAAATTACGAAATCTGTTTTCCAGTACAAGCTACAAATATTTTCATAAAATGTACAAAATTTTCGTTTATTGTACAAAAATTAAATTACGAAAAAATTTTTCGTATTTTTAAGCATGGATTATTTTGAGTGCACTCAAAATATTTCATAGGTAAAATAAACGAAAAATGTAATTTATTTTACGAAAATATTCGTTGTTTTTACGGTACGAAATGCTTCGTACAAAGTACAAATGATATTTGTTTATTTTACGAATACTTTTTGTCTGTAAATAACAAAATTTAGTATTTCTACAAATTTTTTTTTGTACATTTACGAAACACAGTGTTTATATTACAAAATAAATTCGTGAATTATGAAAAGCAATTTTGTGTTATATACGAAATTTTGTGTAAAACTGAAATCTTTAAAATATAAAAATCTGCAAAAAATTGTATATTAGAATTGAATGTTGTAACAATAGGAAGAAGTCGATAATTTAAGGGGAGTTGTTACAGCATTTGTATTCCTCATACATCACATACACATACACATACTCGTACATATGTATGTACATACATTCATACATACATATTTTGCACTGAAACGCACAAATTGGGAACACAACTAGGAGGAACAAAGAATTTTTCGTTGCGAACTTTCAATAAAACACATTTGTTTATATGAAAGTTAACACCACACCGCTGTGGAACGAAATTTGTCGAGCGTAATGAATTCTGCGATAGATTTATTTCTATTTCTTATGCGGCCCCTACACGTTGCGACTAATTGTACAATTTGATAAAGTTGTTCAACAAATTGTTACGTTAGAGGTATGGTTGAGCAACAGTTGGTCATCGGTTGAATAAAAAATCAAAAAATTTTGATTTTCATGCAACTGACTATCAACTAATCTATCAGATTGGTACGTTTGATGGCGATTTTTTCTTTCGTTCTTCATTTTCATTCTGACGTTCTGTAAGCAACATCGTGGGAAGTAAACAATATGTGTGAAAAAGAAGAAGAAATAGCAATGCGTAATTTTATTGAAGAATATAAAAACATGCCGGAATTATGGAATATTAAAAGCGATAAATACAAAAATAAAAACAAACGAAAAGTTATTAATTGAGTACAAAAAAATTAAAAGAGATGCTACCGTGGATGACTTAAAAAAGAAAATATCAAACATGCGTACATGCTATCGAAGCGAGCTAAAAAAAAGATCCGGCGCCGGAGTAGATGAAATTCACGTACCAAGTCTGTGGAAGTGATGGGAAAGTTGGTACGATCGTACTTTTTTTGATACTATTTGACATGAAAAAGTACCGCAGTACTCCCCGAGCGCATTTGATACTCTCACGGTCTACTTAGAAATGCAGTCAGAAGACGCCCGTTTGCATATATTTTTGTCAAGAATTAAATTTCTTTTTCGACAAATGGCATGAAACTTTATTAATAAAGATATTTTAACAAATGATATTTTCTGCGGCACAGAAGTTGATCTATACATAAACAGAAATCATGTTGAAACAACTGTTTTAAATCAGTTTAAAGAAAATTGCAGTTTTATATTAAATTCTGTCAAGTTCTAAAGTGGACTTTGACCATGAAATGTTAGTTTGGATTAATAAGATTTCCCCTGAAAATGTTTTATCTGGTAAAACCAACAGCATTATACCACTTTTAATTAAAATGTCTCCCAGCGAAAGGCTAAATTTTGAAAATATTAACAACCAATATAGATCATTGGCTAATATGGAAGAACTGAAACCATTAACAAAATAATATATGCAGTTTCTGGTCTAGAGTGTCTAAAACTAAAAACGCATTAGATGAATACATGATTTCTGATATATCGAAAGTAGCTTACGGAATTTTGTCTATACCTCACTTCTCTGCGAATGTCGAAAGGATTTTTTCTTATCAAAATCTTATGAAAACAAACCAAAGGAACAGACTTTATGTTCCGACAGTATCAAGTCTTAAGGCGGTGTCAGATACAACTTCAACGCTTTGCGTGACGTTTCTAACTTTGGGGAAAAAGCATGACGCAAAATGTGTATGACACAATGAAAACTTTGACAACACTCACTGTTTGTTTCACTATTCGGTTTTATGTATAAAACACAACACAATTCAATTACTCTAATGCCACGAACTCGTTTTTTATGTAAATTTACCGACATTTTAATAAAAATTCCATATTTACATGCAAGTTTGGTCAAACAAATTAAAAATAGTATACCAACTGATTGTCAAAGCATACAAAAAGTTGAGAGCTGCCTAAAGGCCATGTCAGATAAAACTTTTGCTTCGCGTTGCGTTGAAGATTCGCTTTGACATCTAAGATGAAATGTACATGCATGCAATTGAATTTTGGTTTGGTTATGGTTATGGCGTTATGGCTATATCACGTCTAATTTAAGCTTTATCCAGGCCTAAAATTTATATAAGTCTAAAAACTCGTCTTGTTTTAACTTTAACATTTGTACCTATGAAAATCAATGATGAGAAATGTGGCGCAATTGTGACATTTTTGGCACTATTGGATGTTAGATGGCACAGGCACTTTTTTGTCCATTTGAGCCATAACCGCCAAAAAAATAAGCAGCATACATATATTTTTAACTTAATTTTTTAACGAAAATCAATTATCTGCGATCGTAACTAAACGATTTTCATCAAAAAATTAAGCTCGAAAATTATGTTGCTTAAGTTCTTTGGCGGTTATGGCTCGTATTAATATGGAAACTTTTCTTATTCCAATAATAAGTAAACAGATCACAGGTATTTGTATTTTTTGTAAATAAGTACAAAGAATTAATAAATTATACATATACATATATATGTACATATATGTCTTTTTGTAAACAAGTAATTTTGGAAATTATTAAATTAATTATTATTGAAGCATTTTAAATTAAATAAAAAGTGGTTTGCACTATTCAAGTGATTTTGGTAATATTTAGAAACAGATTTGGCACGAAATCAAGATTCCCAATTCCCATCTCTGATGAACATACGTATATGCTATGTGTTCCTTATTTTATTTGTAAATTGGGTATCACACACGGGAGTAATTTTTATGCCGGCACAACTTTTATTTTTAGAACACACGAGACTAATTAATCTGGCATAAAAATGTATACATACACACAGCTTTGTGTGTTTGGTGTTTTTTATATTATTTTAACATTTGCTGTTTTTTAAGTTGTGTTTGTATTGGTTTTGTGCAGATGATGCGGTATTGTGCAAATTATGCCAAACACAATACCACTCTCTTTGCCTCTCTCCCCTACAAACTGCCATATTATGCCAGCACAATTGTTCTCGTGTGTGATAGCTGAGTGAATATATGAATATAATTTTTTGCTAATCAAATTTAAATAAAAAAAATAATAGTTTTTGGTACTCTCGGGACCAAAAAAGTACTCAAGATTTTTTTTATTGATACCGAAATGCAAATCTCATTTCCCATCACTGGTCTGTGGTATTTCGACAGCCTTAATATTTTCGAGATTTGGAAATGCCGCTCCCTAGTCGCTCAAATTTAAGTTCCGATAACGATGGAGAAATCATACCCACACCTACCAAACTGGTAATTAATGCACACCTTTGCATGCCTAAAATTTGTACGGGGATGTGTTATATTAATATATTAATTTATTTTTTTAGATTCATCAAAACAAATCTAAGAAAATATGTGCACTTGACATAAGAACAGAGTTTTTCAAAAAAGCGACTGAACACTTTGAGTTCTCTAAAAACAAGGAAAATGCAGACGATGCACAGTGGTCCAAATGCTCAATCTAGCCGGAAGAAAGTATTTTTTTTTTTATTATTTCGAAATTAATTATTTTGTTTGATAATAGGTTCACAAGTGTCCACAGTACATAACGGTACATTTTTATTTGTTTTACTTTTGTTTTAGGTTTGCTTTCTTCTTTTAAATACAAGTAATTGCTGTTTTGTTTTTCTATTAATTGCTCAGTTGATGTTTAGTGCCGCAATTGAAGTCGTCGTGAAAAAAATCAGAACAAAGTTTTTAAAATATTTTTTTGTTGAAATTAATTTAACAAAGGTAGGAAGAAATTTTGTTATTTTTATATTTAAAATAAAATGTTTTCTTTAGAAAAGAAGTGCTGTTTTCCAAGTGTGTGTTTTATATGTAAATATTTTGTTCAATGTCCAAATTTAATTAGAGTTTTAAATGGGAATATATAAAACTCTAATTCTGTTATTTGTGTTTTTGTAATCTGTGTGATGGTAGCTTGTCAATGTTTTCAAAATTAGCTGCCAGTTTTTGCCTTAATGCTTTTTATTTGATTTACAGTCTAAAATGTCAATTACTAAGAGGGAACTATTTGATGCTTGGTGTAGTGAAAAACAACAAAATAAAAAACTTATTGTTGTTGTATCATATGTTTTTGCTAAAATCGGACTTGAGAATAATGAGACGGATAACTACTGCAAACAAGTGAAGCAATCTGCTCGAACGTTTGTATGGTTTCTGGCTAAGAAGTGGGCTCAAGCCAATCGAACAAAGAGGGTTTTTGAGGCTACAAATATACATTGGCTAAATGGAAATTTTGTAATTCCATCTAAGCCTTCACCCGCATCTCAGGATGGCGGATTACTGGATGGGCCGTCGACATCAAGGTATGGCAGACCTTCTAAAGAATTTTTAGAAAAAAGTGAGAGAGCAAAGCGAACAAAAGTTGCACCTTTATTGGAGACTTGGCCCCCAGAAGAGCTAACATTTGCTGCTGCAACAAGTCTTTATAAGTCTGGAAAAAGAGACGCTGCGGGCATTGTCAAAACTGTAGACTGTTCTCCATCAAGAGCAGCAAAAATGAAGAAAAAAATAAGCTTTTCTCCAAAGGTACCAACACCATACACAAATGAGGAGGCATTAGTTTTGTATATCGATGGTGGATACACAAGACACACTTATAGTCTTTTGCGTGCAGGTGCTAAAAACCATAACGCTGATATCTACCCTTCTTACCATAAACTGTTGGCTGCGAAAAAGGAATGCTATCCAAATGATGGGATTAACGTGTCTGAAATGTCGGCGGAAGTATGTTTGCAAAGCTTAGTAGATCACACTGCAAAAAGACTTTTAAAGCACCAAAAAGAAATTTTGCAACAGTGTAATTCTTCAGAGCTTATTTTGTCGTATAAATGGGGATGCGATGGTAGCAGTGGACATTCACGATATAAGCAAGGTTTTAGTGAAACCGATGCCGTTCAAACGGATGAACATTTGTTTGCAGTTTGTTTGGTTCCTCTGCAGCTTAAAGAAGGTAATAAAGTAATTTGGCAGAATCCACGACCATCTTCCACAAGATTTTGCAGGCCAATCAAAATTGTATTTGAAAAAGAAAGCAATTCTCTAGCTACAAAAGAAATTGATGCTATAAAAAATCAAATAGCTGCGATAATTCCAGCTCAAATTTGTGAAGATGGCAAAACAATTAATATCATCCATAATTTTTATTTAACAAAGATAGATGGAAAAATCTTTTCAATGCTCGCGGATTCCTCTCCTCAGCGTTGTGGTATTTGTGGAGCTTCGCCTACTATAATGAATGACCTTAAAGCAGTTGAAAAATTACAAACGAATGAAAGCCTTTTTGAGTATGGTCTATCGACGCTGCATGCATGGATACGGTTCTTTGAGTGCGTCCTTCATATAGCTTACAAACTTGATATTAAAAAATGACAAGCTCGAGGGGATTTTGATAAAACTGTGCAGAAGGAAACCAAGAAAAGAATTACTGATCGCCTAAGGAAGGAGATGGGTTTGTTAGTTGATATTCCAACACCAGGATGTGGAACAACAAATGACGGGAATACAGCTTGAAGATTTTTCCAGCAACCAGCTCTTGCTTCATCAATTACTAGTGTTGATGAGGATTTAATAAAAAGATTTGGTGTTATTTTAAGCACAATGGCATGTGGCTTTGCTATTAACGTGAATGCATTTCGTACGTATGGCATTGACACAGCAAGACTGTATATACAACTGTATCCATGGTATTATATGCCATCGAGTGTTCACAAAGTCCTCATTCATGGTGCAGATATTATTCAATATGCAGCACTTCCTATAGGAATGTTGTCGGAAGAAGCATTAGAATCGCGAAACAAAGACTTCCGAAATATACGAGAAAGTCACACACGAAAAATGTCCCGCGAAAAAACAATGCATGATCTTTTTCATTATCTCCTCTTTTCTTCAGATCCTCTTATTTCGTCTTTTTCAACAAAGACTTCTATTCATTCTCGCAGTATTGAACCTTTGGGCGAAGAAGTTATTGCGTTACTTTCTGATGCTTCTATACTAGAGCAATTTCTCAATTCAGAAAGTGAATTAGATTAAAGCAAGCATACTCTGTTGTTTTCAAATTGATCAATTTCAGATGTATAGGTATATTTCGAATTCAGAAAACATTTTAGCTAATTTTCTCACATTTTTCCTTAATTTTGGGCTTTTATCTTTTTAACTGAGTTCCTGTTTTTTATTTGGTATAAATTTTGTGAAAATAACTAAAAATTATCTTAAAGATATCTCTGAAATAGTTTGATTTGAAAACGATCGATTTCCATCACATGCCGGATTGTTTTTTTTAATATTTAGATTTAATGTAAATTCATATTGCATTAAATTGAAAACATGTAGGTTGTTCACTGTTCATTGGTTATCAAGTTATGTGTTTAAAAAAAATATTTTTCCAACAACAAAATATATTGGAAAATATTTTTGTCACTATATATTTTGTTGTTGAAAATATAATTTTTTAAACACATAATTTGATAACCATCGAACCGTGAACAACCCAATTATTTCATTCTATATCTCCTATTACTTTTAATCAATTTTTGTGGTAAAACTTCTAAATTTTAGAAAAATAAATAAATATTGTTTTACACAAAAATAGAAATATTATTTGGTTTTATTTATTTAACAAATAATCTGCCACGCCCATTACAGATTGCGCCCATTTTTTTAGTGAGTATTTCTACTGATAAAATATATGTACATGCAATGATTCAGGTCACTGCTGCTTTTTAAAAGCGAGTTAGGACTTTCTTCCGGCTAGATTGAGCATTTGGACCACTGTGCGATGCCTCTATTTATGCCAGTGGTTGGGCTTGCATGTTGCGACAAATGGAATCAGATCAGCAGCTATTTGCAAAACAAGCTATCGAAGAAATATTGTTATTAGGTCGCATGAAGAAACTATCTCTAAACTTCTTGCACAATGCAGAGTATTCAATGGGTTTTATTTCACAAGATTTATCGCAAGATTCATTTTCATCCAGTGTAGTTAACGATCCATTATTGAGTCCTACGGTATCGTCCAACTCTGTTCAGTTCGTTCCAGAAACTCAGTACAATTCTGTACGTGAATTGTTCAGCAGTTCTCAATTTCAATAGAGTTGAAAACAATAATATTTGTTCCTTTATTTTAAATTTTTGTTTTGATCTCAAATAATTCCTACAAGGAAGAATTTTAAAAATGTTAAAGAACCTCTCATCACTTCTAAAAATATTTCAGGAGCTAAAAAAAACTTTAGAAAAAGCAAAAACTCGGTTTTCAGCATATACCTAATTTACATTAAACATTTTTTCATGAAATTTCATTAATTTTGATGCACGAAACTTTCTTTATTCGCTGATTGCATCGTTATAGAAGACCGTGATGTATAAAAAATGACGCAGCATGAATCATTGAAGCTTTTTTTGCAACTTTTTTGGTCTGAGTTGCATATCCAGGCCTGCTATTGACAAATAAAAAATTTTCATGCAATTAATTTCATGAAAAAATGCTCAATGTGAATTAGGTAATAGTGTAGTTACTGCTCAAAATAGTTTGCTTTTCAAGTTTTTTGCCTCTTCTGAAAGTTATTAAAGTATGGTGATAGACTTTTTTATATATTGTATGACGATAAATTTTTTATGTTATAATTAAAAAATAAAGTATAATATTTTTTTTACAATCAGGTCTATTCTGTGTTCCATTCGGATTGAAAATGTTCGGAGTATCACATTACTGTTGTTACAAATTAATATTTATAACAACAATGCTATGAAAATTCCAAACATTTTCATTCCGAATGGAATACAAACAGACCATGAATATTTTTATTTTTAAGATACTGTGAAAAGTGATAAGTTAATAAATTACAAACGTTTTATTAAACATTTTGGAGCTGTTTTATTGTTTCACAAAATCTTTGCATAATTGTCTTGGCATCATCGGGAGAATTTCTGTTCAGAGTTGGCTCCATGGGTAATAACTCGGAAAAGTTTTCACACTCAACAATAAAATCATTTGGTCTGAACTGTTGTCGTAAATAGTTATGTAAATAGCAACATGCGAGTACAATAGTGGTGGCTTTTTCTGGATTTAAATGCATTGTTGTTAATAGCACCCGGAAACGAGAAGTTAAAATCCCAAAAGCATTTTCTACTCTAACACGAGCTGAGCTAAGGGTTTTATTGAAAAGAATTTCTTCACTTGTCAAATTGTTGTGCGCAAGCGGCTTCAATATGTTAACATGTAATGCAAACGCCGCATCTGCTACAAATACATACGGTAGAGGTTCTAACCCATTAGAAACTGTTCGAGGCTCTGGTAAATTTAGTCCTTTACTTTCTAGTTTTTGGAAAAACTTTGTATTTGAGAAAATACCACCATCTGAAATTCGCCCATTTGATCCAACATCCACCATCAAGAAGTTGCTATTGCTATCAACAATAGCCATCAAAACAATACTAAAGGTATTTTTATAATTGAAATAGAACGATCCAGAATGTGGCGGTCTAATTATGTGGATATGTTTTCCGTCGAGCGCTCCAATGCAGTGAGGAAACCTAGATTTTTTATAAAACTGCTCTGCAACATCCATCCAATGCTCTGAAGTTTTAGGAACATATGTATAAAAAAAGTTAATGTGCCACTTATAAACTGATAATTAATTATTTTTACCTTGATAAATCGCTTCAAAACTTTTATTATGGCTTCGCATGTTTCAATAACAATGCAACTAATTGCTTTTGGGGATACTGCAGTTGAGAATTTCATATCTTCAAATGAGTTGCCCGTTGCCAAAAATCTTGATGGTATCGACAAACGATTTTCCGCACTAATAGCCTCTCTCATGACTGTGTCCTGCTTCTCAACATAAAATTTTTAGCATAGAAAGGAGATCATTGAAAGTTTTGTCACTCATGCGCAATGTAGTTTTTATAATCTTTTGGTTAACTTGTTTTTAATGCTTGTAAAAGTTTCTTCTATGAAAATTATTTTTTATCTTTTAACCAATTTTTAGACCACTTTCTTTTCTTTGATTTGTTTTTATTTTTATTTTCTTGCTCTTCCTCTTCCTCCATAAAAACTTCATTTATGGCCAATATAGCTAAAAAATCGGAAGTCATGTTGACTCTATAAAAATTATTTCTAAATAAAGTTTAATGAAAAGTTGGTTGAAAAATTGCAGCCTATGCAGTGAACAATCAACTGCTACATTCAACTCAATTGTACAAGTCGGAACGTGTAGGGGTCGCATTACTCCGACGAAAAAACAATTTTCTGTCTCTTTGCTCTTTCAATAACCAATTATTCAATTATAAATTATAAGATCTGTTACGTATTCTTCGTCAGTGTGCGTTGGAGGAGATTTGTCGTTCGTCCAAGTTGTTTTCCCAGCATAAACCAAAAGCAATAATTATAATAATTTTTTATTTTAATTGAAATTTATTTAATAATTTTTATACAACATATACAATGACAGGAAAATAAATTGGAAAAATATTACAAAATAAAGCAAAACAACAGTTTTTATTCTCATATTTCAAAAAAAATTCGTAAAATTCACGAAACTTGTATAGATTTAAGAATAATTTTTACTGCAAAGAAAATGATAACAAAACAAAATTTGTTTATTTTACGAAATTTCTAATTTTAAAAAATATTTTTTATTTTCTTTTAAGTTCAATAAAATAAACGAAAAATGTCGTACTATACACAAAAATAATTGTACGAAATAATTTTTGTAACTTAACGAAATTCGTAAAATTACGAACTCTGTTTTCCTGCACATGCTACAAATATTTTCGTAAAATGTACAAAATTTTCGTTTATTGCACAAAAATTAAATTACGAAAAAATGTTTCGTATTTTTAAGCATGGAATATTTTGAGTGTACATACACTGACAAACACAATAACCTTCCTTGCGTTCCACTGTCGGGTAAAAGGATCCTATTGATTTGCTATATAAAAATGCATAATTAATGTCGTTATCGTAGATTGTAAACATCACCATCATACACCACCCTAAATTATTAAATTGTGTTTTATTTACACAACATAACAATGAGAAAATTAATTGAAAATCTTAACTATTTTAATTGTAACAACGTACTTACGTGTACTTATATTCTCGTGCATGGATCCATTTGTGATTAAGTGATAATGGGCAACATTCATATATGTATATGTATTTACATGTCCTACTCGTTAAACATTTAATTTCTAAATGTTGTTTGGAAACAAAACGGTAGCAGTAGCTGAGGAAAGAACGCAAACAGCAAACAATAAAAACAATTATCAGAGAACTGTGCATATACATACATACATATCCTTTTGATAGTGATCTCTGTTGACGTGCCATGTTGACAATTCAATTTATTTGTTTCAACAATATTTTATCGTACGAAATTCATGTGACCATCAATAAAATGAACAGAACTAGTGCACGCCATCATCCATCGTAATGCAACGTTACTAAATTTTAGCGAGTCAATACACAAAGTGCTGACTTGAATAATTTTGTAGGTACACATGTCTCTCAAGTACAAGTAGGTACATACATAGGTATAAGTAAGTTTATTAGCAAAATTTATATTATCTGACCCTCATTGTTATATTGAATACCAACTCTCTCTGGAAGGGGACACGTTGCACAGGTGGTGGTCCTGCCTTGCATTCACTGGCAACAATAATAACAAAAACTACAAACTCTTTATCAATGAACAATGGAGGCAAAACACAAGAAAATTAAACCGAACAATTTATGCAAAACGAATTCAATTAACACCTAGTTGGTAAGACAGTTTGACGGCTTACAAATGACACTTGAATTCATTACACTATACACAGCCACAAACACATTATTATTCGCACATACATACATATGTACATACACCTTCGCATATACATATATCTATCTACATATGTACAAAATTATTTTCGTGAAAATTTTTTCAACGTAATATTTTGCCACTAAGTATAAAAGTTTTGTGCCTAAAATTTGACCCAAATCGGACAACGTTTTCTGAACGCGCATCGAGGTCAAATGTCAGGTATTTTCATATTTCACAGTCTATACGAAATTAATTTGTTGAACTGGTTTATTTTCTTCAATAAATACCGAAAAAGGTTGTTTTTTTATTTTCGTAAAAAATAGTAAATTTTTTTCCAATTAACCCTTTTATCTCCTTTAAGTCAAAGAGGCCCACAAACTGATTTATCGCCAAAATTTTTAACGCATGTATGTATGTATTTGGTAGACGGAAATTAATAGATCCTTTTATTGAAAAACTTTACTTACAAAAACAAATTTTTGAAAGTAATCACGCTATCTTCATCTGAAATATTTTAAATTAGTTAATTTTTCTAGACAACAACCATTCTTTTTAACAGATTCTAATGATACATTTCAAGGCCTACTATATTTTTAAAATACGTTTGAATTATGTATGTATTGCTCCAAAAATTATATAAATTGCATTCATTCTTCTGAATTACTGGTGTAAAGTGCTTTCTGTGAGAGATTTTTTGTGAACTTGGTGTAAATATGTAAATAATAATGCCTTCGTTAGGAGAAGAAATATTTTTCATAGGATATTCAAAACATCAAGTAGTTGGTTCTTAGCTTTCCTCGAAGGAGGACTGCCTTAATTTTTTTTTTTTTTTTGATGTGTAAACATCTATACGCTAGGGGGCAAACATTTTTTGGCTTTGATTCTTTGCTGAGATTTCTTTGCTTTTTGCTTTTGCTTTGCATTGTCAAATCGGTGTGAGCTATGTATAAGTGTATTAGTATTAGTGTTTGAAAGAAGCAATAACAAGCAGAGAAACAAGTCGACCGGCTCGAAGCCGACGGTGCGCCGCCGCCGGTTATTTTTCTGTATATTTCCGTACACCAAAGGTGAAAATGAACCGTAAGAGCTATGGACTTGAAATTTGGACACAATATGTAGACATTTTGGCCACTACAACAACAAATACATGAGAGTTAAAAACTAAAGGGTGTTCCAAAACCAGCAACGAAAAATGTTAAAATCCCATGTAATATACATACAATTGTATGTACATATGTATATACACTTGAAATCTTAAAAGTTAGTGTATTTTTATACAGACTACAACAATTAACACTAAATTTAAAAAATTTAAATCAATGGGTGTTCTATCAGTTAATGCAATTTTGACTTTGTAATTTTGACAACTTGCTGTATCTTGGAAACCGTAAGAGCAAAACTCTTGATATTTTCAAAACGGTAAAACTAAAAAATCAAAAAAATACAAAATCACCAAATATAAAAAAAAACGTCAAAACGAAAAAAGCACCAAATTAAAAAAAATCTCTAGGACTAAAATAAATCGCGAAAAACCGCAAAAATCGCCAAAATGGAAAAAATTCTTAAACAAAAAAATCGCCAATATGAAAAAATCGCCTAAACAAAAAACCCCAAAAACAGAAAAAAATCGCCAAAATGAAAAAACCCCAAAAAAACAGAAAACAATCGGTAAAATGAAAAAGTCGCCAATATGAAAAAATCGCCAAAATAAAAAAAAATTGCGAAAATTAAAAAAACCCAATAAGAGAAAAAAACGCCAAAACTAGAAAAAAGCGATAAAACTGAAGAAAAAACGTTTAAACTGAAAAAACTTAAAAAATTAAGAAAGCTAAATAAAAAAAAATGATCAAAACCGAATGTGCGCAAGTCAAAGTCGCTGAATTTATTTTAATTGCAATGCGTACACAACAACAAGAACAGCAACAACTAAACTATGAACAACACGAATTAAAAATTAAAAAGTAAAAGTAAAGGCACTGCAGTACCACTAAAGTTTCAGTTAAAATAATAAAAAAAAGCAATGTGAGTCCAATCACAGGGGAGATGTGTAAACATTTAGTAATGAAAAATTTGTTTTAAGTTGGAAGTACTTTTTCTTTTATTATATTTTTATTAACTAATTAATTAAAAGTATCAAAACTTATAATGTTGTAAAAACATAGGAATTTGCTTGTTTTTGTTTGTTTTATTTAACTTATTTGGTTAGTAGGTAAATGGGCACACTGCAGTATATATGTATGTACTGCATTAAAAATTGCAGTAAATTTACTGATTACTGAAAAAATTCAGTAAAGTTTTACTGATAATGAAATTTAATTTGAATTATCAGTAAAATCGTAGGGCTGTATTCATAATAATTTAAAAAAAAATATACTAAAAGCATAAGTACTTCCAACTTAAAAAAAAATTTTCATTTCTAGATGTTTACACAACTCCTCTGTGATCGGACTCACATTGCTTTTTTTTTCATAATAAGAGGACAACGGAGCTAACTGCAAAAGGTAGGACTGATATTGTGGTAAGAGAGTGTTCCATTTGACGATTTGCATTGGTGCACAAGAAGAATGTTGCGGATGTATGAGGAATGGAAATATATCTATATATAGATATATATATAGAGTGTCCGACTTTCATAAAAACAGAAGACAACTGTGGAGGGATAATTTAGATGATCTCGTCCTAGATTGCTCGTAGCGATGCACTGAAAGTAATAGATATAGAAGAAGACAAGTAATTTTTCGTTAAACAAAGCATGAATCGTTGCGAAGGATGTATGTTGGGAGTGCTAATCTTAAGAAAAAAGGAGGAAAGACAAATAAATCGTAAAAATTAAGTGACGAATTACCATCAATATCATCATGTAAAAATTTAATTTAATATTACATAATGTTGTTTTAAATTTTTGTTAAAAGTACTATACTGTGACAAAATTTATTTCAGCTTGCAATATGATCTGCATCTGAGGATGCTGCAACGTCAGAGGAAGAATATTCTGTATGTTCGCTAGAGGCAAAACGTATTCGTATAGCTTCTTGTACGAAAAGCAAAATTTCGTAACGACAAGACTAGCTGTAGTTCGCGACAAGTTGAAAATAACTCAGAGAGATGCTGTACATTTATTGGTGACAGTTCTGAACGCCATCGGACTTAATACATCTGATTATATTTTGAAACAAACCTGCATAAGTCAACTAAGAGCGCAATTAAGATTAACGCGAAGTGAAAAAATTATACAAACGTTTACTACAAGTAACCAACTGTTGACCATTCATTGGGACACTAAACTGTTATCGACAATAACAGAAAAATCAGAAAACCTTTGGGCTATATTTGCTATGGCTCCAGGCCTAGAGCAAATTAGAGACATGCCTGATATTCCCTCTGGGACTGGAGCGGAAATTTTTTCTGCAGCTTATGATGCATTAGAAGATAAACATATTTTGAAAAGAACGGAAGCGTTTGTGTTTGATATAACATCATCCAACACTGGTAGACTGAAAGGTGCATGTGTGCTTTTGGAGAGATCAATTGGAAGAGAAATTTTTATTTTTAGGCTGCAGATACCATATTTTATTGTTTTAGCAGCATTTTTCACAGAGGCCAATGTTGGAGTATCTTCTGGACCGGACAAAACGATTTTGAATAATGAAAAATAAAATAAAATATTAAAATTTCTGGAATTAAATAGTTTGCCTCAAAGAAGATTTGAGGGTTAGTTCCCAAAAAAATTGTTTGGCTGTCCTCTTTATTAAAAGTCAATAGAATTTAGATGTTTTTGTAAAATTACGTAGAAAATTAATGAGTTTCCCAACTTTATTTCATATTAACCGTGAAATATGCATATATCTTACCTTTAACCTTGATGCGCGTCCAGAAAACATTGTCCGATTTGGCTCAAGTTTTCAGCTGATAACTTTTAGACCTATCGTTACAATATTATATTAAAACAACTTTAAAATTATAAAAAAAAATATGTCTTGCATACAAACCATTATCACCCTAATGCGCTGATTTACACGGGCATAATTGTGCTGGCAGTTTGTTGGTGAGAGATGCAAATAGAGTGGTTTTGCGGTTGGCATAACTTTTCCACCAGCTACAACCCCGCATTAGCAGCATAAAACCAATACACACACAAATTGAAAAACAGCAAGTGTTAAATGAATACGAAAAACACTAACACACACAAAGCTATGTATACGTATACATTTTGTGCCAGATGAATTAGTCTCGTGTAATTTGGAAAAGAACAAAAATTGTGCGGCTTAAAAATTGTTCTCGTCTAAACTACCTCAATGTACATACATGCATACAGCGTTACCGTTGTAAAATTTCAAAAGTGGCACAAAAAGGTGATTTTTCAAAAAAAAAAAGTTGCACCAGTTGATAAAAACAAATCTGATTGTTTTAATTAGAAATAATTTCTTAATCGGGCTTGATTTCAATTATTATTGAGCGAAATATTTTTATTAATTAATGTGAGTTTCTAAAGAAGAGAAGAAAAATTAAACTAGATCTTTTAGTTGAGAGAAATGCGCATTTTTCTGTGCAGACACCAGGCTTGCGTTTTAGAACTTTAGTGCTTGATTTAGCACTTTTTTTCTTCGTATAGCACTAATGATTTTGAAAATAATGCTGAGTGCTAGTTTTAGTACTATCTTAAAACTATTTGACATTTTTTGCACTTTCCTTTTTCATTAATTTTATAAATTAATGAAATTATAAAAAGGACAGTTAAAGCTAAAGTGAGCCAAAGGCTTTAGTTGCCGGTTATGCGATTATGTTTATGTAGAAAATAAATATATTTTTACTGAACTAAATTAGATAACACTCTTAAAGATTTCTTTCTTGATATTCCAGTTGTATCTGGATTAAAAATTTATAAATTAAATATTTCAAGCGGCCTATACATACAATATTATTAAATATGTTACTATATGTTATACCATATGTTACATACTATATTATTTACGCAACAAATCGATATTATTGTCGGTTTGACCTATAATTTGGAATGATTGATACAAATCTTTCCAAAAATATCTTTTTTCACATTAAAAAATTTAATACTATTTGTATATATTTTACCAAAACATTACACAATATAATTCTATTTTCTTTGTTATGAAAAAATGTATTGTGCCATCTATGAATATGATGTACACCTTAGCGATGATTTAGGATACAAGAAATTCACAATTTCATTGCAAGTGAAATAAGAGAAACTAAAAACGATAGCTGATTTTGGCATTTCGTTGTGTATGGATCTAGAACATTTTAGCACTTCTATTTCTGCCATCTAGCACTTGCCCTCTTATGGCAACACTTGCAGCCACGCACTTCATCAGCACCCATGTTTAACTACTTGGTCAGAGATTGTTATTAACATCAGTTATTTAACGTGAATTTTTAATGAAATGGAATGTGAGAAAAGATTATTGTGTATTATTATTATTATTGATTTACCTTTGGTAAATGCATTTGTAAGTTTTACTATTCATTTTCTGTTTTCTCGATTAACAAATTATTCCTGATTTAAATTCATTATAGCTCAATGAAACTTTTTGATGTGTAAACGCTAGGGGGTAAAAATCTTTTGACTTTGATTCCTTTGCTGAGATTTCTTTGCTTTTTGCTTTTGCTTTGCATTGTCAAATCGGTGTGAGCTATGTATGAGTGTATTAGTGTTTGAAAGAAGCAATACCAAGCAGTATATTTCCGTACACCAAAGGTGAAAATGAACCGTAAGAGCTACGGACTTGAAATTTGGACACAATATGTAGACATTTGGCCACTACAACAACAAATACATGAGAGTTAAAAACTAAAGGGTGTTCCAAAACCAGCAACGAAAAATTTTAAAATACCATGTAATATACATACAATTGTATGTACATATGTATATACACTTGAAATTTTAAAAGTTAGTGTATTTTTATACAGACTACAACAATTAACACTAAATTTAAAAAATTTAAATCAATGGGTGTTCCATCAGTTAATGCAATTTTGACTTTGTAATTTTGACAACTTGCTGTATCTTGGGAACCGTAAGAGTAAAACTCTTGAAATTTTCAAAAACAGTAAAACTAAAAAATCAAAAAAATATAAAATCGCCAAAACGAAAAAAAGCACCAAATTAAAAAAAATCTCTAGGACTAAAATAAATCGCGAATAACCGCAAAAATCGCCAAAACTAAAAATATCCTTAAACAAAAAAAATCGCCAATATGAAAAAATCGCCAAAATTAAAAAATCGCATAATTAAAAAACCCCCAAAAACAGAAAAAAATCGCCAAAATGAAAAAATCGCCAAAATGAAAAAAAAATGCGAAAATTAAAAAAACCCAAAAGGAGAAAAAAACGCCAAAGCGAGCAAAAAGCGATAAAACTGAAAAAAATCGTTTAAACTGAAAAAACTTAAAATATTAAAAAAGCTAAATCAAAAAAAATGATCAAAACCGAATGTTCGCGAGTCAAAGTCGCACTTTACTGAATTTATTTTAATTGCAATGCGTACACAACAACAAGAACGGCAACAACTAAACGATGAACAACAGGAATTAAAAATTAAAAAGTAAAAGTAAATGCATTTACCATAGATGAGCACTGCAGTACCACTAAACTTTCAGTAAAAACAAAAAAAAAAATTACTGATTACTAAAATTTTTTTCTACAATTTTTATAAATTGCGTAAATGATTTGTTATATGATGAGGTGCATTGAATTTTCAGTAATCAGTAATGTCCGTATTCATAATGAAATTCTGCCAAGTGGCTGAATGTTTTTCATACAAAAGTTTCAATATTTGAATGAAAAAACTTTGCCACTTGCTACAATTTTATTATGATTACGGCCCTACGAGTTTACTGGTAATGCAAATTAAATTTCATTAGCAGCAAAATTTACTGAATTTTTTTAGTAATCAGTAAATTTACTGCTTACTGCAATTTTGAATGCAGTACATATACATATACTGCAGTGTGCCCATTTACTAACCAAAGAAGTTTAATAAAAGAAACAAAAACCAACAAATTCATATGTATTTACAATATTGAAAGTTTTGATACTTTTAATTAATTAATTTAAAAAAGATACTAAAAGCATAAGTACTTCCAAATTAAAAAAAATTTTTCATTACTAGATGTTTACACATCTCTGTGATCGGACTCACATTGCTTTTTTTAATATATGTACACCCAGAGAAAAAACAGCTTAAAATCAATAAAAATAATAAAGAAATAATAATAAACATTAACGAAAGTCCAGTCATGTTGAAATTTCTTGTTTTAATATGGAAAAATATTCATTTACAGTATTAGTTTTATTTATTTTTAAGTATTTAAATATACAATTTAATTTATATTGAAAATTATTGAATTGATGTGACGCGTTCTTATTTTTAAATTGCAGCTTTTCCCTGAGTGTACATTGTACATTAACGCAAATTTTCTAAAAGTTCACTTTTTGCAAGAAATCAACTAACAACTTCAGTGTCTATGTAGTGTAAAAAAATTTAACATATTCCGACTTCTCTTTCATCTCGAAAACCACATTTGAGACCATTTTTGTGACAGTTTAGTGTCCGCCTTTATACCACCAAAAAGGTATTATTTTGAGTTAATACAAAAATGAACATAGAAATGTATTGTATATTTTAATAAAGAAGGTATCATGTATGTATTTTAATTTGAGCCTTTATTCAAGTTAAAAACAATTAAATTGTTTTATTTTGAATGTTTTGTATTTTGAGTTGAATACTTTGTTGTTGATAAAATTTGTTTTGTTTTGTGATTTTAATTCGAAATGGAACTGTTTTATGATGAAAATGCTCACATTTTTAATTTTTTTGAGTTGTGACTCTTCAAAACACACATTTTTCCCCCAATAACTGCAAGATTTTAAGATAAAAAATATGTACATATATTTTTAAATGGAATTTGCTTACAATGATGGATTCGAATTTTCAAATTCTCTTAAAATGTAACCACAAACAGTTTTTTGTCTCTACTGAAAATTTGTAAATTTCGAGTTAATACCCTCTTGTTGATTAAGTGCGATACATAAATATGTACATTAGCACCGTGCAGGAGAGTAGGCGATAATTGTATAATTACTAAAATAGCAAGAACTAGTGCAAAAAGGGTTAAAGTTGTTGTGTAAAATTACTAGGGCTGATGAATACTAGTATATAAAGTAGTTCCAAGGCACCACATTGTAAAATAGATTTTGACTGTCTACCAGATCCCTTGCACTGTATGAAAATTGGTATCATACAGTTATTAAAATTTAAGGATCATCTAAAATTAATTATAATTAAATAATTATAATTGGCCTTTTGTATTTTTGAATTTTGAGAAATAATGACGAATTTTAACTAGCAGTTGTCACTGGCTAACAATGGAATAAAACCACCAATTTTATAGAATTTTTCTTTATAAAAGATCTGATAATAAACTAGTCCTAAACTAGTACTAATGGCAGTAGTGGTTTTCCGAACACACACAATGCTAATTTGATCATAAAGATGGTATAGGAAAGTTTACAGTTCTTCATGTGAGAACTTCAGTGTCCAATATCCAATAGTTTATAATGGCGTATTGGCCACTGAAGTTCTCACATGAGTTGGGAACTAGTGGCTAGTGATTTTTGTACTAGTAAAATACTAGTTGAACACTAGTTTGATCTCCTGCAGGGTAATTATATTTACATACTCATACAGACAGATAGCTGAAATACAAAATAGGTTTATTTAACAAAAAAAAAATTAGTTTTAGCTATTTACATTTATGTATATTTATGTATTTTCGATTTTGCTGATTTTTAATACCAATCTATTTTGGACCATTTCTGGCACACCAGTTTGCGACTGGCTCTACTGGGATCTGCGGAAAACCGATTTCACGTACAGACAGGCGCGCAGACGGACATCGCTTATTTGACTTCCATATTCATAAGTACCCATAGTATATTTATTTTATGTGTGCAATATTAATACCCTAGAAGGTACACAGTGAATGATAAACCATATCCGGTGAAAGGTATGAAATATATGAAATTTTTGTGTATAGCGTATTCAATGAGAGGGTACGGCTGTTACAAATATTAAAAAACGCATGACAAGAAAAACGATGTCGTATAAGCTTGCTTACAGGTCAATATATTAAAACAGCATAACTTATACGTTAATAAAACCGTAAGTACAAAAAAGTACATCTTCATTCAGTAAAAAGTATCAAAAAGTGGCTAAAATTAAATTAGCACAATAGTATCCAAGCAGTCGAAAAAGTGGCAATTTGCTACTTTAGTAGCACCAACGATAACGCTGCATACGGAAATCCCGGGATTTTCGGGATTTGGCCAATACCGAATTCCGGGATTTGTAAAATTCAATACCGGGATTTCTTAGCAATTTTTATATAAAAACTTTATAAATTCAAATTTTCGTTGATTTTAAGGTATTTTTTATAATATTTAAAAGTCCCATACAATTTTATACGTACAGTTTTAACAATTTAATGATATTGGTGACAACAACAACAAGAACAAAATAAATAAACTACGTTCTTACGGTTATTTTCATCAAAGGTGCTACAATATGTGTACATTTTACAATTATTTTGAAAACAGAAGAAACGTATTACCTTTGGAAGGAAAATAACATTTGAAAAATTCATAAGTTTGACAAATTTGTTCCGTCTTATTCTATATTATGAGGGCAATTATAATTCAGATTCCACGAGAAATTTTTCCCGGGAAATAATTTCAAACAGTAGCAAATAATAGGGAAAACAAAAAAATCTAATTGGAAAAGGGAGAAATTTCTTGCGGAAATTTATTCATAAGTCCCAAATCACACTGTGCAAGTCTTATTGCTAAGCTGATTAGTTTCAGGGAGAGAGAGACGAGGGGAACAGCAACGTTTCTTTTTCCCCCCATCTCTCTCTTCTAATAAACTAATCAGCTTAGCAATAAGACTTGCATAGTGTAAATAGGGACTTATTGCAGTGTTTAACTATATGTCTGTCGACTCCTCAACGCTAAAAAAATTAGCACTTATCTACTTGTCGGTAACAATTGAGTACTATTGACACCTCCTTACAATTGGAGTAGAATACAATACAAGGTTGTCGGGTTGACGTAAAAGCGAGAAATATTTACAGAATAATGCAGAGTATTTTGTCTAAGAAACTGCTGGAGTGTGTATGTATGTTTTTTACATTGCAGTTCAAAATTATTTTGTTTTTTATTTAGACCGTTTAGTTCGTTTTTGATACAAACCTAAGATCAAACATGGATTTGATAAATAGTTTTAGTCAAAAACGACCGACTGAATGAGTTCGACTCAATTATAGTTGTATTAGAGTTGCAGAGTAGAAGGCCAGGACACTAATAAACCATACTCCTCTTAGCGAAGGTATGAATACATACATATGTATCTGTGGAACTTGTAGAAAAAAATTATGTATGAATTTAAAATTTTTCAGTAGAGCAAAAATACTGTTCAAGTGCTCAGGCAAACTTTTAATGTATGTGCCTATAAAAATGTGATCTTTAGACGTAATTAATCGAAGTTGATTAGAATAGTGTATACATTTCTTTTAATTTTTCGACATGTTCAGCCTTATTATCGTTGTCATAGTCGTAACGAAATCGATAAAAAAAAAATAGATAATGCTTGGTATACATACATATGTTACAACCGTTATACTTGTTGTTGATCAGTCGCAAGTAAAACAAGTAAGAGTGCTATATACGGCTATGCCGAATCTTATATATCCTTTACCAAAGTGCGTTTATGTAGTATAGTGATACATACATAAGCACATAGTTAGTTTTATGTACAAGGAAAAAAATAATAATTTTCAAACCCTAGAATCATAATTTTAGATTTTTCTGATTAATTATACCAATCTAGTAGTTCTTAAAAAAAATATAGAAAGTGTGTTAAGTGAAAAAAAAGGAAATTCAAAAAAATGTTTTATTTAGTTACTTTAATGTCCAGAAAAAATCATAGTTTCCAGCTCTGGAGCTGTGGTTTTTATATTTATAATTTTCTATACCAAACTTTTCTTTCCAAAACGTAAAATATATATATATATATATATAATTTATAAAGGAAAAGATAAAAATTAATTAGACTTAGTTACTTTTATATATCAAAAGAGTGCGAGTGTCCCAACCGTGAACTCATACTTTTTGATTTTCTAATTTCTTACACCAATCTCTTTCTTTTAAGAATTTAAGAAATGTTTAATTTATAAAAAAAATGAAAAATTTGTTTTAGTAACTTACTTTTGTACAAAAAAAGTTAACGTTTTCCAACTCTGACATCGTCTTTTTAATTTTTTTAATTGTTTTTTTTATTTGAAATACCAATTTTATTCGTTATCAAGCATAAAATAAGTTTATTTAATAAAAAAGAATAAAAACTAGTTTTCGGTAGTTAATTTTTTATATCACAAGGAGTGTAAGTTTCCCAACCCTGGAATCCTCCTTTTCTATTTTTTTTTTGGTTTCTTGCACCATGTTTTTTTTAAGAATATAAGATATGTTTAATTTATAGTAAAAAAGAAAAAAATTGTTTTAGTAAGTTAATTTTGTATAAAAGCTAAGGTTTTCCAACCCTGGAAACGTCGTTTTAATTTTTTTATTTTTTTTTATTTTTTATTTTTTGAAATACCAAATTCATTCGTACTGAAGTATAAAATAAGTTTATTTTATAAAAAAAAATAAAAATTAGTTTTCGGTAGCTAATTTTTTATATCACAAAAAGTTTGGGGTTTCCAAACCTGAAATCAAAGTTTTCGATTTTTGTGATTTCTTATACTAATCTCTTTTTTTAAGAATATAAGATATCTTTAATTTATAGATAAAAAGGGAAAATTTGCTTTAGTAAGTTACTTTTCTATAAGAAAAGGTAAGGTTTTCCAACCCTGGCAACATCTTTTTAATTTTAGAAGGTTAATTTTTAATTTGAAATACCAATTTTATTCGTACTAAAATATAAAATAAGTTCATTTAATAAAAAAAATTAAAATTAATTTTCGGTAGTTAATTTTTTATATCACAAAAATTTTCAGTTTCCCAACCCTGAAGTCATCCTTTTTGTTTTAGTAACTTTTGTACAAAAAAGTTAAAGTTTTCCAACCCTGAAATCGTCTTTTTAATTTTTTTAGTTTTTTTTTATTTGAAATACCAAATTCGTGGTGAAGTATAAAATAAGTGTATTTAATAAGAATAAATAAAAAATTAGTTTACGGTAGTTAATTTTATATATCACAAAAATTGTGGTTTTCCAACCCTGGAATCATCCTTTTTGTTTTTCTGATTTCTTACATCAATCTCTTTCTTTTAAGAACATTAGACATGTTTAATTTATAGAAAAAAAAGGAAAAATTTGTTTTAGTGAGATACTTTTGTATAAGAAAAAAAGTTGAAGTTTTCCAACCCTAGAAACATCTTATTAATTTTTTGAAGTTTAATTTTTTATTTGAAATACCAATTTTATTTGTGGTGAAGTATATAATAAGTTTATTTAATAAAAATAATTAAAAAATTAGTTTACGGTAGTTAATTGTATATATCACAAAAATCGGAGGTTTTCCAACCCTGGAATCATCATTTTTGTTTTTCTGATTTCTTACATCAATCTCCTTCTTTTAAGAACATTACATATGTTTAGCTTATAGAAAAAATAAAGGAAAAATTTGTTTTAGTAAGTTACTTTTGCATAACAAAAAAAGTTAAGGTTTTCCGATCCTGGAAACGTCTTTTTAATTTTTTTAAATTTTTTTTAGTTAGAAATACCAATTTTATTCATACTGAAGTATAAAATAAGTTTAGTTAATAAAAAATTATTAAAAACTAGTTTTCGGTAGTTATTTTGTATGGCAAAGTGAAGTTTAAGTCTCCCAGCTCTGAAACCGTCTGCTCGATTTTGCTGATTTTCAACACCAATCTTATTTCGACCATATCTGACCCACCAGTCCAGAACGAAGTATCTAGCTTTTTGCGAGCTTCGGAAAACCAATTTCACGTACAGACAGACGGACATCGCTTATTCGTCTTCCCTATGCATAAGGATCCAGAATATATATACTTTATGGCTCGCTTATTAATATTCTAGAAATTGCATACGGAATGACAAACCTATATATACCCTTTTACCATTTTTTTGGTAAAGGGTATAAAAACGTTAGTAGATATATTTTTAACAAAACAATATTGGTTTTGCAACTTATTTGTATGAAAGTGAATCTAAAAATTTTCGTAAGTCAACTTATGCGGTAGTGCTAAAAGTCCACCGATATGTATATTCGTTTTGGTTTAGATAATAGAAAAACATTTATATTGAAAACAAAAACAAGTTTTTATATTTAGTTATTGTTTTCACTATAAATTCTCGAACATCAAATGTGATTAAACAACTTAAAAATAGATGAGAAAAGTTCTTTTGATTTTTATTTCATACTCGTATTAGAAAATTGTTCACTTTAAAGACAATTGTGCAATAATAAATTATGAACACTAACAGCCTAACCCACGATGTCGATCGACAACTCGATCGACTGACGACAAGTCACTCATTATAGTTCGTTTGAGCGACCCACTAACTATCGACTTGTCGGTCGTCGGGCTTTACGTTGTTAACGTAATGCATTTACTCATTGTCAAATTAGCATATTGTCACATCAAAAATTTCACAAATAAAACGCTACTTTACAAATAAAAAGCGCTGAAATGTGAAAAGTAGTCCATAAAAAATGCAACTCTATGCTACTTAAAGTTTCTACAAATAAATAATAAAAATAACAACAATAATAAACATAAGACAATACAAAAAAAATTAAAAAGTTATTTTCAAAATTTTGTGTGTGAAATATAAATAAATATATTAGTTGAAATGTGTAGATACTCCTAAAATAATGCAAGCGGATTGTAATGAAGAATGGATGGATGGGAGTAGCACCAATGGGACAAGCAATCTATTGAAGTGGAAAGAGTAATTTGCATAATTGAGTGTTTAGAATTGGTTAGATAAATTGCACGTATACACATTCATACATACATACATATATATGTATGTATGTATGTAATTCAAAAAGAATTATGTGACAAAAATGCATGTTTGTGAGTTAAATAAATAAAATAAACGAAAAAAAATTAACATTTTTTTTTTGATTTTCATAAATTTAAATTTGTTTAAAAATTTGGTATTTATGTGTACTTTTTTGTTTTGTCGACAAGCACAAACCAAGTGACTGATTTTGACATTTGTTGTCGTTTGAATTTTCATAGTGGGTACCAAATTTGTATGGAAATGGTTACGTCATCGTTCGCATTCATTGTCGATCGACTTGTCGTGCTGAGCAAGTTTAGTGGGTCCCAAATCAGCTGTTTGTCGTTAAAAATTATTGCGAACGACAACGTTCGATATCGTGGATTTGGCTGTAAACCTTTTAAAATGCATTAAATTGTTATTAAAGTAATATTTATTTTAAAAAATAATTTATTTTGCGAAAAATATTTAGATCCCGAAATCTCGAAAATCCCGTGATCGCGAAAAATCCCGGTATCCCGAGATTTCCGGGACCGGGATTACAAAATCCCGAATCCCGGGATTTCCAAAGATCGATCCCGATTGGCATCCCTAATACCAACGCAGAAAAATAAAATCCGGATAACGTTGGCAAAACGTTTGCTAAGGTGGTTCGAACGTTGGCAGAACATCACAATTTCTACTTTTGGAGTGTTGAGCCAACACACAAATGATAACCTCATGATGGGGTTGGCCTACTATTTTTTACGTCGTTGCCTAAACACTATGAAAACCACAATTTAAGTGCTTTCCCGACATGATTTTTCTGTTAATTGTAACACATTCCCGGTACTTCAAAATGGAATTTTAAAGAATTCATTCTCTTATGTTTCACAACAAAACAATGTATCTAAAAATTTACCTTTTGAGTTTCAAAGAAAATCATACGATTTAATGAATTAAACGAATGCTAAACAATTCCGATTCTTCCTTTTATATGCTGGTGCAATTACTTTAAGAAATATATTAGATGTTGAAATGCACAAGCAGTTTTTAATTTTATTTACTTCTTGTCGTATTTTATCGTCAACCAAGTTAGTCACACACGTTTTATAATTCTTAATATCATTTGTTGAACTTATGCCTCGATATCACGGCCATAGTTCGCAAACTATGAATACACATAATGTAATCCATATACCAGGTGATGTAATTAACATAGGATATCCTTTATCACAATTTTCAGCTTTTTACTTTAAAAATAGTTTGGAGTATTTAAAGTTATGTAATTGTTTAATCAACTACAAATTTAATAGCGCAAATTCAAAAGAAATTGCACATTTTCCATGCTAAGTCTCTCAAATAATATACAGTGCACAAAAAGTTGTACAAATTTGATTGTGCAGCTAAGTCAAAATTACTGTACCTTTAGTATTTCTTCTTGTTAAAAATAGAAAATATTCACTGCGAAAAATTATAGACAGTTGAATCGAAAACACTATTTTTTTAACATTTATGGCTATAAAATTACAACCGTGCCTCTTGATAATTTATATCTGTTTACTAACTAAAGGAAATGTCATGGTTATATCAGAAATTATTAGTAACGAAACTTTCTATGTACAAATGCGATAATATTTACTTAAAAGGCAATATATTTAACGGAACTTTTGATTTTTTTACGTATCCACTGTCATCCAAGGACATGTCGTTAAAGATTTAGACCAGAAAAAATTTGAAATAGAGCTAAGCATGGTAGATGTTAAGTTAATTTTTTCCAAATGCCAAAATGAAACAGTTGCTACCACTCTTTCACATAATGTACATTAACATAAAAATAAATAAAAACGAAAAGAAATAAAACATACACAAATAAAAATTTATTAAAAAGCATTTTCAAAAAGTTTTTCAGATTGTAAACCATAACGTTGGCAAACCGTTTGGGTTTCTTGAATAAAAGTGCTTTCCCAGTGCTAGATATTTTGTACGGTTGGCAGTTTCTGCCTGGGTATACTGAATGAGAGAATTTATGATTTGCATTTTGGAAAAAATTTAAATAACTCCACAGTTTCTAAAAAAAAACCGTCTAAGTGTTAAATTACATATTTCATTCAGCAATATTTTGCTTACAAGCGATAACAGCATAAAACGATTTAATACATAATCGAATTGTTACATAATTCTACATATAAATCTCCATATTTCTGTGGTTTTCATGAATAACAGCGACGTCCAAACTTCGAATTTTTCAGGAGACTCAAAAATAGTTCTTTTTGATAAAGGCTATGACCATTGTTGCCATTTTAGCATTTTCACAGTCATTTTATCAGTCCAAATGCATTCAATTTTCACCTTTGCCTTCCCAAAGGTTTTTATGTACAGGGTTTACCACTACCCACCCGGGTGTTACTGCACTTTTACACGTATTTTTATATTAGAGATGTGCACGTGAGTGTTTTTTTACTCACGACACGCACACGCACGTAGAAAAATATTTTACTCACGCACGAATGATATTGATAGATATATTTCACGATCACGCACGCTCCCGAACAAAATATTCTTCATCACGCACGAGTGGCTTACAACTTATCACGATCACGCACGCTCACGAAAAAGTATGTAATCTAATTTGTATTTTGTTTCGGTTGAAAAATAGGTTTTTACACATACATACGTATGTATGTATGTACATATATATGCACGTGTATATGTAAAATTTACATTGCACAGTGGGGACTTTTACAAAGTAAATAGCAATAAGTCTGGAACTTCTAAACTACTGATTGGATTTATATGAAACTCCTAACATCCGTAAGGGAAAACTTAGGCTTTATAACACATGTCATGACAGTCTTCTGGCTTGAGCTGGAGAGAAGTTACAGTGGGCCAGACTTGACTTCCTGGGACTTAAAACCACTTCTGAGCTTGTAACTTTTTGATGTGTAAACATCTATACGCTAGGGGGTAAAATTCTTTTTCACAATACAATCACAAATTTTGCTGAGATTCACACCGCGTTGTCAAATCGGTGTGAGCTACATATGTATGAGTGTATTAGTGTTTGAAAGAAGCAATACAAACTTATCTAAACTATTGTAAATACATAGGAATTTGCTGGTTTTTGTTTGTTTTATTTAACTTGATAATTGCTTTATTAGGGTTCCGTACACCGAAGATGAAAATGAACCGTAAGAGCTACGGACCTGAAATTTGGACACAGTGTGTAGACATTTGGCCACTACAACAACAAATACATGAGAGTTAGAAACTAAAGGGTGTTCCAAAACGAGCAACGAAAAATGTTAAAATCCCATGCAATATACATACAAATGTATGTACATATATAAACTTGAAATTTTAAAAGTTGGTGTATTTTTATACAGACTCCAACAATTAACACTAAATTTAAAAAATTTAAATCAATGGGTGTTGCATCAGTTAATGCAATTTTGACTTTGTAATTTTGACAACTTGCTGTATCTTGGAAACCGTGAGAGTAAAACTCTTGAAATTTTCAAAAACGGTAAAACTAAAAAATCAAAAAATATAAAATCGCCAAATCTAAAAAAATCGCCAAAAACAAAAAAAAAATCGCCAAAACGAAAAAAGCACCACATTAAAAAAAATTTCAGGACTAAAATATATCGCGAAAACCCGGAAAATCGCCAAAATGAAAAAAACACTTAAACAAAAAAATCGCAAAAATGAAAAAAATCGACAAAATGAAAGACCCCAAAAACAGAAAAAAATCGCCAAAATGAAAATAATTCGCCAAAATAAAAAAAATTGCGAAAATTAAAAAAACGCAAAAAGAGGAAGGAAAAAACTCCAAAACGAGAAAAAAGCGATAAAACTGAAAAAATCGTGTTAACTGAAAAAATTTAAAAAAAGAAGAAAGCTAAATCAAAAAAAAAAAAATGCTCGAAACCGAATGTGCGAGAGTCAAAGTCGCACTTTACTGAATTTATTTTAATTGCAATGTGTACACAACAACAAGAACAGCAACAACTAAACTATGAACAACAGGAATTAAAAATTAAAAGTAAAAGTAAAGGCATTTACCATAAATGAGCACTGCAGTACCACTAAAGTTTCAGTAAAAATAATAAAAAAATTTTAACCAGTAAATTTTTACTGATTACTAAATTTTTTTTGTACAATTTTTATAAAGTGCCTAAATGATTTATTATATGATGAGGTGCATTGAATTTTCAGTAATCAGTAATGCCCGTATTCATAATGAAATTCTACCAAGTGGCTAAATGTTTTTCATACAAAACTTTCAAAATTTGAATGAAAAAAACTTTGCCACTTGCTACAATTTTATTATGATTACGGCCCTTCGATTTTACTGGTAATGCAAATTAAATTTCATTAGCAGTAAAAATTTACTGAATTTTTTCAGTAATCAGTAAATTTTCATGCTTACTGCAATTTTTAATTAGGTACATATATACTGCAGTGTGCCCATTTACTAACCAAATAAGTTTAATAAAACAAACAAAAACCAACAAATTCCTATGTGTTTACAGTATTGAAAGTTTTGATACTTTTAATCAATTAATTTAAAAAAATATACTAAAAGCATAAGTACTTCCAACTTAAAAAAATTTTTCGTTACTAGATGTTTACACATCTCCTCTGTGATCGGACTCACATTGCTTTTTTTTAAACTATGCGATTTTTACTGGATAAAGCATTTTGAGATTAACTTGATATTCTTAAAAAATAATTTCCTTGACTTTTTTAGTACTTTTTTTAGTTTATTGTTCTATTTTAAATTGAAAGACAGCATTAAATTTTTTTATTTAAAATTTTAAACAAAAATAAGAAAAAAATTATTAATATCTTCATTCGTGAAATCGAGAAAAGCATAAAAAATCAAAATTTTAAAATTTCCTTGAAAAAGGCATGTGTTTTTTTAAGTATCTCCATTATTTTCAGTTTTATAAAAAAGTTTGTTTAATACATTAATTTTTTATACTAAGGTATTTCTTCCAGAAAAACCAACGAACAAACTAATTTTATTTTTATATATTGGTATTTTTGAATTTCATGAGCCAGTTTACTACGCCTGAAAAATTTATAACAATACATCAATTCACAATATTATGCAAATGGTCTTGCATCGTAGCATGTGCAAAATGGTATAGTATATTCCAGGTATATGTCGTAATTCACGCGTGACACGATAAAATCACGACATTTGCACATCTCTAGTTTATATGCGGCGAGCTAGTGTTTGTCACATACATAATTACATACATATCGTCATGTTAGAACTTAAGTGTCCAATATCCAATAGTTTATAATGGCGTATTGGACACCTAAGTTCTCACATGACAATATGTATATTACATATTTGAACTTTTTGTCTTTAACCCTGCACTATCATACTTCGTCGGAATGACGACGCGCGATTTTATTTTCGATTTAAAACATATTTTTTGTTTTTGTTTCGTTTTTCGTATAGCGTTAGCCGCTAATATCAGTTACTCGAAACTAATGTTGCTTTTTTAGTTTAATAAATTTATTATAAGAAACTACAAGACTTAATGGAAAAAAATGTGTAATATTTCATACAATTGATGCTATAAATGCTATGTTTTAAGAAAAAATGCCAATTGATAGAAGTCTGTGAAATGTTATTTTACGTTAAACGATTAAAAGAAATATATTAATTTCATTATATAATAATTAAAAACTAGCTAAATATCAATAATAAATCTATTTACGTACTTATTTTTGCTCAAGACGTTTTTTATTGGCTCTTGAAATAGGTCGTAGTCAATTCGACGAAGTATGACGTTTGCGATATAAAAATAAGTATGATATTCTAGGGTTAAAAAAGATGTGTAGCTCTGAACTCTGTGAGACCAACAAAAATAAGAAAAGTTCTTAATAATTGTAGTTAGTAGCATGCCAAATGAAATTAACTTTTTTATGCAGGTACATTAGAGTGGCCGTTAATTATATGTAGACTTTTTATTTTGATTTCTTCTACTCTCACCCCCCAAATCGGTTCAGTTTTATTTTAAAAAAAAATACTAAAAAAGTTCATACCGATTATTTGCGTTTTAGGGGTTGCGTCCGGTCCTCAAAGTTGGCCTTTAAGCCCAACTAGCGTTTCGCGCTAGATTTAGCGCGTTTTAACTATGCCAAACGCGCTTTTTTCATCTTAGCGCGTTTAATAAAAAAAGCGCTTAATTAGCGTGTTTTGCATAAAGTCAATAATACCATTTCAGTTTAATATTTTTTTTAACTTTTTTGTATAAATTTAACAATTTTCTAATATCCACAGCTCTGATAAAATTTTTCAAATTAGTTAATGATTCAGCTGTCGAAACAAAATTCGCTTGACTGTGTCAGAATTAAAAACGCATTTTAATACTGTAATGGCAAATATATCGGTATTTCCCCCAGCTTAAAAGTCTAATTTAATTTTTCTTCTCTTTTTTAGAAACTCATATTAATTAATAAAAAAAAAAATATTTCATTCAATAAAAAGAATTGAAATTACTGAACTTAAGCCTGACTAAAAATTATTTCTGATTAAACATATTTTTTTTTCAAAAAATATTTTTCCAAAAAGGATTTTTCCCAAAAAGTACCTTTCTCAAAAAGTACTTTTTCCAAAAAATGCCTTTTTTCAAAAGTATCTTAACAAAAAGTAATTTTTCTAAAAAGTACCCTTTTTCAAGAAGTACCACAAATACGACTTTTTATGAAAAGTATTATTTTGAATAAAGCATCACTTCAGAAAAGTATCTCACCTGAAAAGTATTTGCTTGCTTAAAAGTTCTTTTCTTAAATAAGTACTTTTGCCAAAAAGTACCTTTTAAAACAATTTATTTTTCATAAAACAGCTTTTTAAGTGTAAATAACTTTTTTTAAACTTACTTGTTGTGAAAGAGTACTCTTTTATAAAATACCATTGCCAAAAGGTTTTTCTATACCAAAAATACATTTTCAAAAATTAAATTTGTAAAAATGTGCCATTTGAAAAGTGACTTTTCAAAAAAAAATTTTATTTTGAGAAAATTACTTTCTTCGAAAAGTACCTTTTCCGAAAATAATCTTTTGAAAAGTACCAAATTAATATTCAAATTACCCCTTTGATGGTAGTGTTCAAGAATACACTATATGAGTTAATAAAATTCAACTGTTATTCAAAATGTTTTTATTATATAAATTCTCCCGAATATAAAAATTTTAGCATCATTTCTCGTACTTGCACTTTACGGTACTTTTTTGGGCCCTTCGAAAAAACATATATTTTATTATCTTCTACTGGACGGCCAATCAGGCGGATGTTATATTAAATTATTTTTACATCTATGTTATCTGTACCTTATCATTAACAAAAAAGTGTGGAAAACGAACACGATGTTGCTTTTTTAAATTATAATTTTCAGAAATTGCCAAAACTTCTTCGAGATTGTATCTAGAAGAAAAGAACGCTCCAAAAAACTTTTTGCTACGTTCAATAGTTTAGAAGATATGTCGAGTGCAAAAAAGGTACCGAAATTCAGTTTTTACCCCATTTTGACACTTTAAAGTACACATATTGAAAAAGTACCAAACACGTGTCGGCTTTTTTTATCATCATTCATATGCTTTTTGAATTTTTAATCTATCTAATGTAGTTCCTAAAATATAAAGATACCGATTTTACCTCTTTTTACCCTCTGAGCACGCTTTGGGTCCTTCGAAAAATCATATACATATGTTACTATTTCGGTTTTTACTGAGCGGTAGGAAGTCATATTAAATAATTTTTACATGTATGTTTCAAGGTACCGAAAACGGGTACGATTTTATCCTTTATAAGTTCGAATTTTCAAAAAGTACTAAAACTTATTTGATATCTTGCTCAAAAAAAAAAAGTACTCGTCAAAAAGGTTTTTGCTACGTTAAGCTCTTTAGAAGATATGTCGAAAGCAAAAAAGGTACCAAAAATTAATTTTTACCCCCTTGTAACCCCTAAAAGTACACATAACGAAAAATTCCCAAATATGTGTCGGCTTATTTTTTAGCAGCGACTGTGTGCTTTTAGAATTTAGAGTATATCTATCATAGCTTCCTTTGCATTCGAATTTCCAAAAATGCCTTCTTAGTGGATCTAAACTTTGTCAGAGGAACCCTACACAGCAAGTTTCAGCTCTCTAGCTATAGTAGTTTGGGCTGGGCGATGATGAATCAGTCACTCAGTCACGCAATAACGTTACTTTTTTATATACGTATATATGTAGATAGATGTACCATGATTTCTATCCGTGATTTACATTATTTTGAAATCTAGTACTTATGAGATTTCGAGCTAAATCTAACTCATTTGTACTTGATTTCCCATACAAAACCAAATCTATTTTGTAAGTAAATTTGTAGGCAATCTACTCAAGATCTACTATTTTTATTTTATTTTTTCTTGATATTTGGTAAATAGGTATTAGGGAAGCCAAACGGGAAATATTGTATGTATGTATGTATGTTTAATACTCGTATCACAATTAATGTTTAAGATTTTGCAATATTGCTTCCTCGACATTATGTTTTAATAAACCAAAATCATTTAATACAGAATCAGAATCGCCTTCCAAATAGTCGAAATCCTTAGTTTTAACTTTAAATTTATTTGTAAAACTTTGTAATAACATATAAATTATCGAATAGTTTTGCAATTCAAATGCTTTTTGTACTTCAGCTATGATAGATGCTTTGTAATTTATGTAAATTTTTTGGGTCATTGTATGTAGTACATATTTTTAGCTGTAAAATTTAAAAATATTTGCCATTACAGTATTAAAATGCGTTTTTAATTCTGACGCAGTCAAGCGAATTTTGTTTTCGACAGCTGAATCATTAACTAATTTAAAAAATTTTATCAGAGCTGTGGATATTAGAAAATAGATTTAGCGCGTTTTAACTATGCCAAACGCGCTTTTTTCATCTTAGCGCGTTTAATAAAAAGCGCTTAATTAGCGTGTTTTGCATAAAGTCAATAATACCATTTCAGTTCAATATTTTTTTTACTTCTTTGTATAAATTTAACAATTTTCTAATATCCACAGCTCTGATAAAATTTTTTAAATTAGTTAATGATTCAGCTGTCGAAAACAAAATTCGCTTGACTGTGTCAGAATTAAAAACGGATTTTAGTACTGTAATGGCAAATATTTTTAAATTTTACAGCTAAGCATTTGAATTGCAAAACTATTCGATAATTTATGTTATTACAAAGTTTTACAAATAAATTTAAAGTTAAAACTAAGGATTTCGACTATTTGGAAGGCGATTCTGATTCTGTATTAAATGATTTTGGTTTATTAAAACATAATGTCGAGGAAGCAATATTGCAAAATCTGAAACATTAATTGTGATACGAGTATTAAACATACATTGACTTTTATTGGATTTAATTTAGCGCGTAGAAAAGAGCGCGCTTTTGCTATAAACATTGGACAATGCTGTAATTTTGCGCGTTCTAGCGCGTTTTGAGAAGGGTAGTAGCGCGTTTGAGTTATAAATAGTTGGCATCGCTGTTTTTCATCACGATGTGCATATACATACATATGCACAATGGCGAGCACTTGTGGATACATACTATGGATGCCAATCGGGATCGATTTTTGGAAATCCCGGGATTTTTGGGATCTCGGGATTTTCGGGATCCCGGGATGACGGGATTTTCGAGATTTCGGGATTTAAATATTTTTCGTAAAATAAATTATTTTTTAAATAAATATTACTTTAATAACAATTTAAGGCATTTTAAAAGGTTTTATGTTCATAATTTATCATTGTACAATTTTCTTTAAAGTGAACACTTTTCTAACACGAGTATGAAATAAAAATCAAAAGAATTTTTCTCATCTATTTTTCAGTTGATTAATCACATTTGATGTTAGAGAATTTATAGTGAAAGCAATAACTAAATATGAAAACTTGTTTTTCTATTATCTAAACCAAAACGAATATACATGTCGGGGGACTTTTAGCACTACCGCTTGAGTTGACTTACGAAAATTTTTAGATTAACTTTCATACAAATAAGTTGAAAAAACAATATTTTTTGTTAAAAATATATCTACTAACGTTTTTTTAATTGCGATTGATCAACAACAAGTATAACGGTTGTTACATATGTATGTATACCAAGCATTATCTATTTTTTCATCGATTTCTTTACGACTAATAAGGCTGAACATGTCGAAAAATTAAAAGAAATGTATACACTATTCTAATCAAATTCGATTAATTACGTCTAAAGATAACATTTTTATAGGCACATACATTAAAAGTTTGCCTGAGCACTTGAACAGTATTTTTGCTCTACTGAAAAATTTTAAATTCATATATAAGTTTTTTCTACAAGTTCAACAGATACATATGTATGTATTCATACGTTCGCTAAGAGGAGTATGGTTTATTAGTGTCCCGGCCTTCTACTCTGCAACTCGAATACAACTATAATTGAGTCGAAATCATTCAGTCGGTCGGTTTTGACTAAAACTATTTATCAAATCCATGTTTGATCTTAGGTTTGTATCAAAAACGAACTAAACGGTCTAAATAAAAAACAAAACAATTTTGAACTGCAATGTAAAAAACATACATACATACTCGAGCAGTTTGTTAGACAAAATACTCTGCATTATTCTGTAACTATTTCTCGCTTTTACGTCAAGCCGACAGCAAAAAGTTTTCACTTGCTTTGTATTGTATTCTACTCCAATTGTAGGGAGGTGTCAATAGTACTCAATTGTTACGGACAAGTAGACAAGGGCTAATTTTTTTAGCGTTGAGGAGTCGACATAAGATAGTTATACACTGCAATTATGAATAAATTTCCGCAAGAAATTTGTCCCTTTTGCAATTAGATTTTTTTGTTTTCTCTATTATTTGCTACTGTTTGAAATTATTCCCCGAGAAAAATTTCTAGTGGAATTTGAATTATAATTGCCCTCATAATATAGAATAAGACGGAATAAATTTGTCAAACTTATGAATTTTTCAAATGTTATTTTCCTTTCAAAAATATTATATGTTTCTTTTGTTTTCAAAATAATTCTAAAATGTACATACATATATTGTAGCACCTTCGATGAAAATAACCGTAAGTAAGTAGTTAATTTATTTTGCTCTTGTTGTTAATATATAAGAAATATGTCACGAATAGTCATTAAATTGATAAAACTGTACGTAAAAAATTGTATGGAACTTTAAGTATTATAAAAAATATCTTAAAATCAACGAAAATTTGAATTAATAAAGTTTTTATATAAAAATTGCTAAGAAATTCCGAAAATGAAATCCCGGGATTAAATTTTACAAATCCCGGGATTCGGGATTTGCCAAATCCCAAAAATCCCAGGATTTCCGGGTTCGGGATTTCCCGTTTGGCATCCCTAATACATATTTACCAAATATCAAGAAAAAATAAAATAAAAATAGTAGATCTTGAGTAGATTGCCTACAAATTTACTTACAAAATAGATTTGGTTTTGTATGGGAAATCAAGTACAAATGAGTTAGACTTAGCTCGAAATCTCATAAGTACTAGATTTCAAAATAATGTAAATCACGGATAGAAATCATGGTACATCTATCTACATATATACGTATATAAAAAAGTAACGTTATTGCGTGACTGAGTGACTGATTCATCATCGCCCAGCCCAAACTACTATAGCTAGAGAGCTGAAACTTGCTGTGTAGGGTTCCTCTGACAAAGTTTAGATCCACTAAGAAGGCATTTTTGGAAATTCGAATGCAAAGGAAGCTATGATAGATATACTCTAAATTCTAAAAGCACACAGTCGCTGCTAAAAAATAAGCCGACACATATTTGGGAATTTTTCGTTATGTGTACTTTTAGGGGTTACAAGGGGGTAAAAATTAATTTTTGGTACCTTTTTTGCTTTCGACATATCTTCTAAAGAGCTTAACGTAGCAAAAACCTTTTTGACGAGTTCTTTTTTTTTTGAGCAAGATCTCAAATAAGTTTTAGTACTTTTTGAAAATTCGAACTTATAAAGGATAAAATCGTACCCGTTTTCGGTACCTTGAAACATACATGTAAAAATTATTTAATATGACTTCCTACCGCTCAGTAAAAACCGAAATAGTAACATATGTATATGATTTTTCGAAGGACCCAAAGCGTGCTCAGAGGGTAAAAAGAGGTAAAATCGGTATCTTTATATTTTAGGAACTACATTAGATAGATTAAAAATTCAAAAAGCATATGAATGATGATAAAAAAAGCCGACACGTGTTTGGTACTTTTTCAATATGTGTACTTTAAAGTGTCAAAATGGGGTAAAAACTGAATTTCGGTACCTTTTTTGCACTCGACATATCTTCTAAACTATTGAACGTAGCAAAAAGTTTTTTGGAGCGTTCTTTTCTTCTAGATACAATCTCGAAGAAGTTTTGGCAATTTCTGAAAATTATAATTTAAAAAAGCAACATCGTGTTCGTTTTCCACACTTTTTTGTTAATGATAAGGTACAGATAACATAGATGTAAAAATAATTTAATATAACATCCGCCTGATTGGCCGTCCAGTAGAAGATAATAAAATATATGTTTTTTCGAAGGGCCCAAAAAAGTACCGTAAAGTGCAAGTACGAGAAATGATGCTAAAATTTTTATATTCCGGAGAATTTATATAATAAAAACATTTTGAATAACAGTTGAATTTTATTAACTCATATAGTGTATTCTTGAACACTACCATCAAAGGGGTAATTTGAATATTAATTTGGTACTTTTCAAAAGATTATTTTCGGAAAAGGTACTTTTCTAAGAAAGTAATTTTCTCAAAATAAAATTTTTTTTTGAAAAGTCACTTTTCAAATGGCACATTTTTAAAAATTTAATTTTTGAAAATGTATTTTTGGTATAGAAAAACCTTTTGGCAATGGTATTTTATAAAAGAGTACTCTTTCACAACAAGTAAGTTTAAAAAAAGTTATTTACACTTAAAAAGCTGTTTTATGAAAAATAAATTGTTTTAAAAGGTACTTTTTGGCAAAAGTACTTATTTAAGAATAGAACTTTTAAGCAAGCAAATACTTTTCAGGTGAGATACTTTTCTGAAGTGATACTTTATTCAAAAAAATACTTTTTATAAAAAGTGGTATTTGTGGTACTTCTTGAAAAAGGGTACTTTTTAGAAAAATTACTTTTTGTTAAGATACTTTTGAAAAAAGGCATTTTTTGGAAAAAGTACTTTTTGAGAAAGGTACTTTTTGGGAAAAATCCTTTTTGGAAAAATATTTTTTGAAAAAAAAATATGTTTAATCAGAAATAATTTTTAGTCAGGCTTAAGTTCAGTAATTTCAATTCTTTTTATTGAATGAAATATTTTTTTTTATTAATTAATATGAGTTTCTAAAAAAGAGAAGAAAAATTAAATTAGACTTTTAAGCTGGGGGAAATACCGATATTTTTCTGTGCAGCAACGCACTTCATCAGCACCCTAGTCTATCTACTTGGGTAACATCAGCTAGTTAACGTAAATTCTAATGAAACGGAATGTGAGAAATGATTGTTGTGTCGAAAACCAAATAAACGGGAGAATGCAACAACAAAGTAACACAATATTCACTACTATAATACTTATATGTATGTACCGACGGTACATCGAATAAGTAAAAATAATTAATGTGATGATCGTAAAAGATAAGCAAGAATAGTTAAACATACGTGAGTAGAGTAATATAACTTCGTGCTTACCTAAATAGAAAAATGAAAATATGGAAAACAGGGGAAATAAATAGTGATACTACATATGTATTTACCAAAGGTAAATCAATAATTGTACATAACAATCATTTCTCACATTCCGTTTCATTAGAATTTACGTTAAATAGCTGATGTTAATAACAATCTCTACCCAAGTAGATAGACTAGGGTGCTGATGAAGTGCGTTGCTGCACAGAAAAATATCGGTATTTCCCCCAGCTTAAAATTCTAAATTAATTTTTCTTCTCTTCTTTAGAAACTCATATTAATTAATAAAAAAATATTGAAAAGAAATGAAAATATGAAAAAGAATTGAAATTACTGAACTTAAGCCTGACTAAAAATTATTTCTGATTACAAATTCACTATAGTTCAATTAAAATCTAAAAATGACTCAAAAAAAATGTGTTTTGAAAAAAAGTATGTTTTGAAGAGTATATTTTGAAATAGGTACTTTTTTAAAATTATTTTTTGATAAAGGTACTATTTGCAAAAAGTACTTTTTGAAAGAAGTACTTGTTGAAAAAAGCAGTTTCTGAATTAATAAATTAATATATAAAAAAATAAACCAAATCTAAATACGTCATTATTATTATTATTGTTATTATTATTACTTCTTTGTATATATAAAAGAGTAACCTGTCTGACTGGGTGATCATCGAATAGCGCAAGCCAGTGGATATAAAGCATGTGTGCAGTCGCATTTTTTATAAAAAAAAATATATGACAGTTGCTTGCTACTTTTTTTGATATTTGTACATTTAGATGTCAAAAACGATTTTTATACTTTTATTTTGTAAAATATATATTTTATGAATTACAGAATACAAAAAAATAGTTTATTTATGTTAAACTTTTCACGTTTTTAGGGGTCTGGCCAACAAAATTTTCTGGCCAAAATTACAAAAGCCGAAAATATAAGTATGTATATTAAAATTAAACACACATAAAATATTAAATTAATTTAATTTTTATGAAAGGGTGACCGTTTTTAACCCATCGAAAGTCAAGGTGACATTTTAATCCCATAAGTAAATGAAAAACTAATTAATCACAATCTTCGGTATCAAAAACTAAGTTGCCTTTGCTTGTTTCTTCGTTACGTTCTTAATCAGTGTCTTCCTCATCGTCTGCGTTTTCTTCAAATGTGGAAGTTTCAGGAAGAGCCTCACAGCACAGTAGAGCGATAACTTCTGGTAGTAAAGTTAAGCGCTTTCTTTGATGTGTTCGTGTATTTATTCGCATTGATCAAATAAATGGATCTGAAAGATCCATCAGAAAGATTATCGGCGCGGCTAGTACGGCTAGTGTGAGATTGACAAGATAGGCTTATCAAAATAATTTTTAAACGAAAAACAACTTGAAGATATATGCCAGTTATTGCAGAAAAATTTTCATGATCTAAAAATGCACGTCGGAAAGTATTTCCGTTGTTTCTTGATCCGAAGCCTCCTACTTTCGGCATGTCAACACGGAGTCCAAGCTTAGACCAAAATTCATTTTGAATGCGTTTTCTTCTTGCTTTAATATTTTCCTTATCATTAGTGTCTGTTACTCTCCATTTCTTAATATGAAGGTTTCTCTTCTCTGTTCTCCCTTTATTTTTCTTTTGGTTTCTTGAATACCGTTACATTGTGAAGCCAGGTATTATTTTGTTTTTTTTAAAGACTTGAATTGCCCACCACATTTCTGCCATCTTGAATTTAGTCTTCCACAATGCACTCGAATCTTTGACCTTAAATACTTCTCATATTCTGGAGAAGCATTCGATGCTTCAGTGGTTTCAAAAATATAATTGAAGAGAACTTGTGTTTTCTCCAGTCTATTATTACCATTCAGCCAAATTTTTAGAAGTTCAAAATTTTTGAAGAAATTTGCATCAATTTGCAAACAATTTTACCAGCATTGGATGAACAACATATCACTCTAATTAACAGCATTGTTACTTTAATCATCTTTTTTGTACTTTTTGAGTTATACCCTAATGTTTATGTCGTAAAAAGTAACTGTCACTAATATTAAGTTCATAACCTTTTATAATTTTTTTATTATATCCATAACTAATATTGAATGTTTTGCTTCTAGGTATTTGAACACTAACCGTTGTCACCAGTTTCCATTGCTTAGAGATTAAAATATTTTATTTCTTTACTTGTAAATTGTAATCTAAAGTAAGAGCAAAATTACACCAAATGTTTAAATTTATCAACCCAGCTAAAAAAACTCATTTCTTTGATTTATAAAATGATGTTTGATTTAGACAGTTTTTGCAGTTTTGTTATATTTAAAGTGTTTTTTATTTGATTTCGACACGAAATATTAAAATAGAAGTTTCGACTTTTGGCCAAAAAATATGGCTCGCCAGACCTATGTGCAAAGGTGAAAAGGAACCCTATTGTTTTCGCTACGCTGTCCGTCTGTCCGTCACAGGCTATTTTCTCAGGAACCGTAAGAGCTACGGATCTGAAATTTGGACAGAGTATGTAGAACCTAGGTCGCTACAACAACAAATACATGAGAGTAAAAAATTAAAGGGTGTTCCAAAACGAGCAACGAAAAATGTTAAAATCCCATATAATATACATACAATTGTATGTACATATGTATGTATATTGACACTTGAAATTTGTAAAATTAGTGTATTTTTATACATAGTATAACAATTAACACTCAAATTTAAAAGAAAATGTTAATTAAAGCGTTTTCTATCAGTTAGTGCAACTTTGAAAACTTGCTGTATCTTGAAAACCGTAAGAGGCAAACTCTTAAAATTTTCAAAAATGGTAAAACTAAAAAATGCCAAAATTATAAAATCGCCAAACCGAAAAAAATCGCCAAAAGTTGAAAAAAATCGCCAAATCGAAAAAAATCGCCATAATTAAAAACAAACTCCGAAAACCGAAAAAAATTGCCAAAACGAGAAGAAGAAGTGGGAAAACTAAAAAAACTCCAAAATTTAAAAAAAAATCACCGAAACTGAAAAAACGCCAACACTAAAAAACGCTCAAAGCCGAAAAAACCAAAAAAAAATGCCAAAACTATATTTTATATATGCTAGAGTTCGTATTGAATTACAGTGTCCATACGGAAACCTTCGTGCGCGGGTCAAAGTCGCACTTCACTGAATTTATTTAAATTTGAACAAATAAATGGTAAAATTGATACCCCTTTTCTGGATTTTTCCTATGCAGCTCAATTTGTATTAATTGGTAATAAAATTTTAGTTTTAGCTTTATCTGCGGATGTATTAAAAATTGATTTTAGGAAATTTAAATTCTACAAAAGTAAGACCAGCAATGCAATATCAGTAGAATAACAATTCAAACTGAATTAAATTTAAATAAAGAATGGAGAATAAGTTAGTAATTATCTTACGAAGTAAAATCAATAGAAGTCTTATTTTGAAAAAGTCTCGAACATTTTTTGGAGCTCCATGGAAATTCACACAAATAATTGGTGAAAATAGTACCACTTTTTGGCATTTTTCATATACAAATAAATGAACTTAAAACCTTATACTTTGCCAAATCGAAAAAATGACAAAACTACAAAAATGTTCAACATGAACGAAATCGCTTCTAGGTGATTACAACAAAAAATTATGGAGAGAAATAACTATTTTTGGAGAAAAAACATTCCTATAGATATGGGTCTCAAACAAAAGGTCTTGGTTAGTGCATTATTAAAAAGAGTATAAAAAAATTCTGAGACGACCTTAAGAAGAAAATGGAGAGTGAAAGTTAATATGTTTGGACAAAAAACAATCCTACCAATACGACTGTGAAATGAAAGGGGCTGACGAGTAAATTTAATTAATTAACATCAAAAGTATCCCAGGTACATAATAGTGTGTATACCTCAGAAACTATTTCAAATAAAAGAACGCTTGGTGGGTACATTATTAAAAATATTATAACGAATTTCTCAAATGACTAGATCAAAATGGTTTTTCAAAACAGATTTCTTTCGGACAATAGACACATCTATCAATATGGTTCACAATTAAAAGGGCTTTATGACTAGGTTTAATAAATAAACATAAAGAAGGTCCCAATTGAACACAATATCAATATGAGGAGTTTCGCGTACTTTTATATTTGAAACCTATCTATTTGGATCTCAAATGCTAGAGCTTGGTTAGTAGGTCTAAAATATCCGCTAACAAAGTAGCGGGAGATATGCTAGTATCTAGATAATCTGCTTTCTTGACAATAAAAATAGTATATCAAAATATTCTAAGCCGTAGTACATGAAAAAGAGGTTTAAATTGTATAGGCGTACCAACTCCCATTTTTTTAGAATAACATTTATAGCGTTGCATAATCGCAGTACATATGCCAAATTTCAATAAAATAGCTTCCATTAAGCGCCTTAGATTTGCTCTTTTAATTCTGAATTTTATGGGCGTAGCCCCGCCCTCCTGGCCAAAATTTTCGGGTTTTCAGATTCTTTTATTTTATTGTTTACCTCGACTTAGCACTGTATCGAATTTCAGCTCACGAGCACAAATTTTAATTTTTATGGGCGTAGCCCCGCCCCTCTGGCTAAAATTTTCATGTTTACAGATTTTTCTGGTTCATTGCTCATCTAGATTTACTCGTGTACCAAATTTAAGCTCTCTAGCTATAGCGGAAGTGCTTCATCAATTTGATGAGTGTGTCAAAATATACACACTGCGTGAGTTAATTTCCTATTTAAGGAAATGAGTAAAAAAAATATATTTTCTTTTTTTTCTGCACCGAAATGTGCGTTTCTTTATTAAATATATTCTTAAGACTAACTTACAAAGTGTTACTTAATATCTATTTATAATAATAATTATGTTTAATGTTTCTTTGTTCTAACTCAAAATATGTTTTTCTTTGTTCTAATATGTTTTTCTTTGTTTAGGTTACTAGTACCTTTCTTATCAGCAAAACATGTTTTGAGAAAAAATGTGTTTCTTATCGTTACAATAGTTGTATTTATGATGTTTGTCTTATCTCTAGCTTAGAATAGTTACATTTGAGTTTATGGATTTGTTATCATCTTTTATTACTATCTTAGTTATATTTGAATTTATGGATTTGTTATTACTATCTTAAATTAAGAGATGTTAACTCGTGCATTGGCCAGAACGTGACCTGGCGCATTACCGAGCGATTAGATTCGTTCTTATAATTCAAATATTTTACCTTTTCACAAACAATAATTACTCTTAATACACAAACCAATGTTGTTAAAATGGACAATTTGAAAAAAGATGTGAAAGACTTAAAAGGTTCGTAAGTAGTTTTATATTTCTACAGTACATAAATATTTATAATTCATATAATTTTATATTTGACTTTTCAGATATTGTGATTGTTTTAAGATTTATTAGCATTAAGTTCTTTTTGTAGATATAACTCTACTGTATTAGACATGTGCCGGGAACAAGCACTATTCAAATTTCAAATGTTATTTTATCTCTATATGAATAATATACCTTAATTTCGAAAAACACGTAGCATTAACAAAAATAATTCTGTAATTGAAACAGTACTTTATAGTTTTAAGTTCTCCTTAAAAATGTTATTTTGGTAATTCTAGTAATATGAAAAAAAATAAGTCTCAATAAACTAACTAACAACGATATTGTGATTGACCGGAAAAAATGTAATTGTATCATTACTATCTTAAATAAAGGTTATAAGTTATAACCAAGTCATCCATAGTAATTGGTCAAACAACATCCAAATACGAAGACATTTTTCCAAAATCTTCAGATGAGGAATTGCTTGAGTTGAAAAGAGAAATAGCAGAGGAAACGTTTAAAGATATGGTAGGTACATTTTTTATATTTTAGATAAAATAAACGATTTATTTTTCATTTAATTTCTAGATCTTTATGGTTAGAAGCAGCATAAGTCCCAGTGATTTTTAAACAATTTTAAAAGAATTTTTGAAATAGACTTGTGGAAGGCAGACAAGGCAAAAAATACTTTAAACTACCAAATGTTCTTTAACTTTGTATAGAGTACAAAATATCGTTATTTTAAATTAGGAAAGTCGTAGCTAACATACAAAAAACTTTAAGTTTGAGACATCAAAATTAATAAAATAAACATGAAAAATCATATTTATAGTTATTATTGATAGTTTTTTAGAAACCTTTTTATGTTTTCAGAATCATATTATGGCGAAAATATATCTAAAGCAGAATTTTTTAACAACTTAAAAAACACATGAGATTGACAAAAAATAGACACTACAGAGAAAATTTTTAAAAAAGGAATGAACCCTTAAATGAATCAAATGACTTCCAAGAAAGTGTCATAGAGTTGTTTAATGAGTAATATTTTTTGTGGAAAATTAATTAAGTTTTATGTTTTGTATTTTTTGTTAACAAAAAATAAATAAAATTTAAAAAAAAATTTTGAGAAGGGCGTTTCGTTTTAGTGAGTAGTAGAACATCCTGTAACATGGCCGAAAAAATACCATCTGGTCCCGGTGATTTATACGGTTCAAATATATTTATTGCCCATGTTGCTTTTTCCAACGTCACTATGTCATCCACTGCTCCTTATAATTCCGGTTCCGACAAGTATTTAAAATTAATCTCCAACGTTGCCTCTTCCCCTATTTCCTTACAGCCAGGAAAGTGAGTGTCCATCAGAATAGAAAGTGTCTCAATCTTTGAATATTTCCAGGAGCCCTAGGGTCTTTTGACAATATTCGCTGAAACCTCGATAACTCATTAACGGAATCAATCTCCTCACAGTATTGATATCACCCTTGTACTTATAATACAATACCTTATGATTGTTCCAGACCTGAATCCTTCTGTGAGATTCGACCTATTGAAAAATCTTCTAACCGAGAACCTCAGATCTTTTAGATCTTTGGTCCACCACGAAGGCTGCTTTCTTTTGCCTTTTCTTGTCAATGTCACACTCGCCGTACTAGCCGCGCCGATAATCTTTCTGATGAATCTTTCAGATCCATTTATTTCATCAATGCGAATAAATACACGAACACATCAAAGAAAGCGCTTAACTTTACCACCAGAAGTTATCACCCTACTGTGCTGTGAGGCTCTCCCTGAAACTTCCACATTTTAAGAAAACGCAGACGATGAGGAAGAAACTGATTAAGAACGTGACGAAGAAACAAGTCAAGGCAACTTAGTCTTGGATACCGAAGATTGTGTTTAATTAATTTTTCATTTACTTATGGGACTAAAATGTCACCTTGGCTTTCGATGGGTTTTTTTGATAAATCCAACAATTTTTTTAAAGTACATAACCGAATTTCGATCAACCGCATAAGTCTTTTATAAAAAATTATATTTCAAAATTTTGGTAAACCGAATAATTTTTCTATACAACATTAAAGATCCCAATTTTGATAAACCGAATAAATTTTTAATACAAAATTACATACACATATTCCACAAACAAAAAAAATTTACTGTTCAAAAATTTTAGGCCCAAACCAAAACATTTCGGTCAATTCAAAATTCTTTTATTCTTGAGTTTCACTTCCGATTTTTAAAATTAGCAGAAGCAAAGTTTGGCGTTAATTTCAAAACCCATATACTTAAAATAAGATAAAAGAAGAAAAGAATTATGTAGTATCATTAAATAATTATAACCATACACACTCACACATACATACATACATATATATATATATATATATATATATATATATATATATATATGCCATTTGCGCTATCCGAAGACATTTTATTATGCTGCGATATTTTTGGGAACATTCATTGTTTAGAGGATCGACATCATCACTTTCAAGTTTAGCTTGTCATTTGATAGCCACCGACCAAAAAGAGGGATGTTATAAGTTTGGTAGGAACCACTTTCAATTACTTTGTTTTCGAAACAACTGATCTTTTTACATTAAGTTTTAAATAGATCACACCTAATTTTCTTATCAAAAACATGACCTGTTTCATTTTTGGCACGAGTACCCTGAAAAACACCTTCACTTTATACACCTTTAATGCTTTGAACACCGATCAATCATATCGTTTGATTTGACAAATTTTCAGAGCATATAAAAATATGTTTTTGCACAATTTGCAAAATTCTTATTTTTATTATAATATTTTCACATACACGTTAAAAAAAAATTAAACATCAAAGTTTTCCATTTCAGTACTTTTTACAGGCGTCAAATCATGAGAGAAGAAATTCAATGCAATAAAAATTAAATAATTACGACGAAAGTCAGGCAATATTTATTTTCCAAAGTTCTATTTTTTTTTGCTAAGATTAATACTTCTAAAAAGCATATATATCGATATCGATTTATTGCAAACAATTTATTCATGTTGCGCAATCGTTGCATTGCAAAATTAATTTTTTTTTAAATATACTAAAAAATTGATTGTTCCCAAAGAAGGCACTACATAAATCAAATGTAACAACCAAATGTTCCCGAAACTATCAAAGGACAAATAAAATGTTCCCAGATATCGCACGTGGCATATATACATATATATATATATATATATATATATATATATATATATATATATATATATATATGTATACCTGTATATACGATTTAAATAGTAGCCATCCTTGTTGTAAAATAATAATTATATAACAAATTATTAGTAGAGAGAGAACAAGAACGTTCGAGCTTAGGGAGTAGGTTAGCGATAAGTGAATAACTTAGTATTAATTTGGATTATATATATATATGTATATATATATATATATATATATATATATATATAAAATTGAATAAGACATATATAACATGATTGAGTAGAGCGGAAAGTCTACAATAAAGTAAGTACCAGGAGGTGAGGTGACTTGTTTTAGGGGCATTCAGCGGACAGGTCGTTGTAAGGAATGCCATGGTTAAGGGAGGGTAATAACGGGCTAGGAAAACATCATAGCCTAGAGTAGCGAAGGTAAAAGAAACACTGGCACAAAACATAGTCAGCTCTCTTGTCATATCACAACGAACACGCCCAAGCTCACGAGTTATATCCGTAGCATAGTAACTGTTGCCAGTGCGTGGTATGGCAGCGGCACAAAAAACCGTGAGGGATATGAGAATTATCAGATGATGAGCACCACAACTATTTCTGGCCCCAATACAAAGATATATCGATGCTGAAAAGGGCAGTAAGTGTGTTGTGTGAAAAAAGAAGAATAGGATATTTAGAATCATGGTATGAATATGACAGAAAGTGGCGCCCAACGTGGGGCCCGATTTTAGTTGAACTTCAACAAGTAGCTGCGCTTGGGATAACCTGTATGGGTTGACAGGAAATCGGCAGGCGTCAAATCGACTTATGGCTTATATCCAAGACAATAGGGATACATATCAACTAGAACGACACACATGGGTAAATGAGTTACATAAGCGACTTCGATTTAGAAACAATCATAAAGGATCAGTGAGTCGCGAGTAGTGAGAACATGACACACTCGATAGCCTTAGATCATCACTATTAGGCAGAATTTCCAGTCAAAAATATGTAAGTTTCAGGGACGTAAACGAGAAAGTACCCTGACCGCGACAAATTTTTGGGTTGTACAATGGCGTATAAGGACTGAGTGAGTCCAGACATTCATGAGAGTTATGTCTGTCACCCTCAGTTATGATACAGAAGTTAAAAAGTCAAGAAAGAATTAGCAATTGTAGATGTGACCGTCTAAGAAGGAATTTTGTTACATTAATTATACCTAAGCACAAGTAGGAGACATCACTCATCTCTAGGTACACCTCCATACGCAATATACAATTGGCTTTAGAATTTGAAATTATTGTCGGTATTATTTTAGTAGTTGTGAACTGGGCATTCTGGCGCCGATTAAAATTCTTAAATTGTGGCTGAAATTGTTAAATTGTTGCTGAAATTGTTAAATTTGGGTAATTAAAATTTAAAAATTGTTAAATTCTTGGAAATTTGTGTTTTTTTGTTTACATAAGGAGTTTTTTGTTTACATTAGGAGTTTTTTGTTTACATTAGGAGTTTTTGTTTACATTAAGTGTATGTCTGTCTGTCGGTCTGTCTGTCTGCCTGCCTGACCGTGGGAAGTTTGTGTGTGGAATATTTTGTGTGAATGTATTAAGGCGGTTCATAGTTTGGCGGTTTTTATGTGTGTATGTGACGACGGGGAAAATCATGAAAATGGTTTTTCCTAATGCTGACGGAAAATCATCTAATGATTTTTCGTAATTCCGAAGGCTAAACATGATAATTTTTCATAATACCGAAGGCAAAACATGATAATTTTTCGTAATACCGAAGGCAAAACATGATAATTTTTCCTAATGCCTACTGCAATACATGATAATTTTTCCTAATGCCTACTGCAATACATGATTATTATTTTTTTCAAATGCCGACGGCAAAAAATGAATATAATTTTTTCAAATGCCGACGGGAAAATGATTTTTCCTAATGACGACGGGAAAACGTTAAAGTTATTTTTTCTAATGCTAATGTAGGTGTTGCTAGACTGTGGGAATTTAAGCCTGACCGTGATTTGAGTGGGTGGCGTTGTTGCCGTAATATGTAACGATAGGAATTTGCGGATGTGTCTGTCTGTCTGTGAGAATTTAGGTGAGGGTTCGATTGGAAGGGGCGGGGTGCAGTTGAGGTAGATCGATTGCGTGTGTATGTGTGCGTGTGTATGTGTGCGTGTGTGTATGTGTGTGTGTGTGTATGTTTGTAGGAATTTCAATGTGTGTATTTCTGTAGGAGCTTAGGGCTGATTGTGATTTATGAGGGGTGAGGTGTTCTAGTAATATGTAACCGGGGGAATCTGTGTGTTTGTATGTCTGTAGGAGTTTAAGGCTGACCATGATTTGGGTGGGCAGGGTTGTTGACGTAATATGTATCCATGGGGATTTGTGGATGTGTCTGTCTATAGTAGTTTAAGGCTGATCGTGATTTTAGGTAGGTGAGGATGTTGTTGAGGTAAATTGGTTATGTGTATGTATGTATGTATGTATTTTTGTACGAATTTAAGATGATTGTGATTTATTAGGGGCGAGGTGTTCTTGTAATACGTAGCCGTGATAATCTATGTGTATAGACGTCTGTAGAAGTTTAAGACTGTCTGTAATTTCAGGTAGGTGAGAGTGTTGTGTTGTTGAGATTAATCTTATGTATTGTATATGTATGTATGTATGATCATGGGAATTTGTGTATGTATATCTGAGGGAGAATTTAAGGCTCATCATGATTTGCAAAAGGTGGGGTGTTGTTGAAATTTTCTTGGATATTTCTTATATGAATTCTGCTATGTGTGTGTGTGTGTATTTGCGCTAATATTTATATGTAGATAGAAATAAATTGTTTTCAGTATCGACATTTGGTACTATAAAATACTATCATATGTCTGGACTTCCCTAATCTTATTATGTTTTTATACTTACGCTTGTTTTATATTTTCTCATACTTAAATTTGTCTCGCGTTAAAGTCTGCCTATATGAAATTTGTTTATATTACAGATTTTGTTTATTTCAATCTTTGAGTACATTTTTTTTTCATTGATGTCTTTTGTTCTTCTTGTTGTTGGTGTTGTTGTTGTAAATATTCGTCTGTGTATAGATGCGATATATTCAGGTTTTTTTTTTATTTGAAAATAAAAACGTTTTAATTTTTATCTGCGTTTACTTAAAAGTTTGTGAGGATTTTCTGTTTTTAAGTAAAACTGAATTCCTGAAGATACATGCTCTATAGTAATAGCAACTATAATAGAAATATTCCTTATACTCAATTTACATTTTTTAAAGTTGATGCAACGTTAGTAAGTTAACGTTAGAAATTTTTGGGGTACATAATTTTTTCTAACTAAAGACTTTTTTTCTTCACTTTCTACATTTGTTTTCGAAATCTTGCTTTGCTTTATGAAAATGTATAAACATTTTTAAATGAAACTGATCCGGCACTCCAGCTTATATACTGATAGTTTTTTTTTTTCTTTGGTAGTCAACTTACTTCTTTTTTTATTTTTATTGATAAACATTTAAAATCAAAAGGGAGCTTTATATTGAAATTATTATTTTCATAATTGTTGAAAACAATCACTAGTTTTTTTTTTTTTTTTTTTTTTTTGTGATGAAATCATTTGAAGTTGAAGCTGATATCTTTGCTTACTGTTTTAAATTAAAATTTTATTCAATAGAATAAAAGGAGCTTTTTTCTTAAATTCTGATGCAGTTAAAATCGGATATGAGACTGAATTTAAATGTACTTTTAAATTAGTCATATTGAACAAACTTATTTTCTTGTTGAAAAGCGATCATCAGAAAACGAAGTGGTTTTCAGAGACTTTGAGTATACCCTTTCGACGGTTCCTCTAGGATACAAGATGACTTTGTTTGACGAAATTTCTGTTGCTTTATACTGATAATATTTTTACATTAATAAGGTACATGTTTTATGAAGGGTGAGCACCTTTTACTTTTATTTGTTGTCATATATGATTTTTTTTTAATTTTATTAAAGTTCAGCGTATTGTGTATATATTTCTGAAATGTTTAAGTGTGTTTTGTGTTCCCATTGGACAGAGTGTACGTATTAGTTGGTCAGTCAGTCTATATTTTTATTTATTTTGTTCTTCTAATGTGCCACTCCTTTTTTCAGATTTTACTACTTGGAATAGAGTATTTTTGTCTAATTTTTTGGTGGGTATATAAATTAGGTATGTAGAAATTAGTTTACTTACAAAGAAATGTATGTTTAATAAACAACTATTGTAGCAAATCGATCTCAGCAATTCACCGTCGGTGTTTTCATAAAGTGTTAGCAGCAATGAAATATCTATATTTGGGAGAATTTTTTTGCCTCAAGTAGGTATTTCTACATGAGGTTTGCTGGTTGACTCCTATCGCATTCATATGTAATGATTATCCACTTAAAAAAGGTCATCATCACCATCAATCACTCCCGTATACAATACATTCATGAGTTGGGTTGATCCAGATACAATTGCTGTCTCATCACTTTCTAACAGCTTTATATATTTTGCTAGTATGCATGCCTTAGCATGCTTCTATCGATAGTGACGTAAGAGTCCGAGATGTAGTAGTGTTACAATTAAAAATCTTTACTATTAGAATTTACCAGATCGCTCTTTTGAATTTTTGCAAAGTAGATACATATGTATGTATGTATTTAAGTGACCACAAAATCATAAAATTTCTTTGCTTACAAAATTGTATGACGTGAGGATTTTTTTTTTGAAATTATTCATGCTTCGGCATGCTTTCATTTTTTTCTGTAAATTTATTTAATACTCATACAGATATAAAGTAAGATCTGTTTGCAGTATGCATGCTTCAGCATGATTCTAGTTGAAGCGTATATTCACTCACTAAGTTTGCTTGATACTTATTCATACACATGTACATTCTTAAAGATTGGATATCAAAGTCCAAATTCCGTAGTTTATCTATATTTTCTAAAGATCTGATAGCTAAAGAAATAAATAGAGCGAAAATCTTCTATAATAATCCCATTTTCATATTGTAAAATTTTGCGTTCTAACAATTTCGATGGGAAAATGTACATACAACTTTATAAAAAGTGATAATATGATGTGCTGCTGAATATTGCACTATGTTATAGTTTATTTTAAACACTGAAGTTTTAGTAAATTTCATTCAGACCAACAAGTTAAGAGAATTCCACTACATTTAGCTAATTATCTAATTCCACTACATTTAGTTAATTACCTTTCTTAAGACCCATCATTCCTAATCAATCCTACAAAAAACTAGATTTTTCGTTTTAATTTAATTTTTATTTTTATTAAATTCAACATTCATTCTTCAAATTACTTTATACTGTATTAAGCAGCTTTTTCTCATTTGTTGAGTTAACTTTAATCGTAAACATTTTAATGTTGAGATAAATTTTTCTATTTTATGCACTAAGTAATTCTTTATATATGTATACCAATCCTTTTATATGAACCATTAAAGCTAATTCTTTTCACATCATTCCTTTTAATGCTCAATTAAATCATTGTACTATTGATGCTTTCATATTAAGTAATGTTTAATCTTCTATTTATGAATGAGTTTTCCAAAGTATTTATTAAAAAATTCCTTAGAATCATCTGTTTGTAAGTTTTTTGTTTTTTTTTTGGTACCCGTACCACTTCAAAAATATTTTCCATTCCTTGGTTTTTTGAGTGCAGCTTTTATTTTCAGCTGTACTACAATTTGAGAATGTGTCAATTACAGTCTTCAAAAATCAACAATTTCTATTTTCTGTAGAATAGTTCTCCATTTCACCTAACTTAGCTCCATAAAACTTCTTATATTCCTGTCATTGCATCTCTACAAGCACAAACAATTTTCGAGTTTTAATATGGAGTTCGTTTACTAAATTTCTTTTTAAAGACATTGAGTTGTTTTACAGATTTTTTGGATAGTGTGGTGATCTACATGTTGCACTTTCAGATATTTATACTAACATGTAGTTAATTTTCTAATCTATATATTTAATCGTACAACTCTTCAATTTATTTTTAATTATTTAATTTTTAGAATTCCTTTTCAATTTTATAACTCTCTTCCTTCTCTAATTTTATTTCACGTTGTAGTCCACCAATATGCATTTGAATATATTCTTGAATTATATCAATGCCTTAAGCTATATTATTAATTTGTTCTTTAGTTTGTCGATTTCAGTTTCCAGAAAAATTAACTTATATCATCGTTCTCTGACGGAGAACGATGATGATTCTGTATGCATACATTAGTAGTAATTAAAATCTTTTTATAGATTTCGAGTTCAAATTTATCATATTTTTTTTGGTATTTTATCAAACATTAGAGAAAATAGTCCTAGTGTTAGAGCCCATATTTGACCACCAACTTGTATTTTATCTTCATTCAGTTTGAGGTTACTATCACCATTAATTTGTATCTAATTCATTTCTTCCTTCCAATACTGATAAGTCTTCGGAATTGGAAGTCTTTGAATACAAATCATCGTCATCATCATTCTCAGTATTAGCATCATTAAATAAGATAGTATTATCAAATATTGTTCCTTCTGCTAGTTTCTTTGGTGTACTTGTCTCTATCTTGACTAATGGTTTCAAATGCTTTAAACTTGTATATTTTCAACTTCTGTCTTGATTTTACTTTTTTCTTTCATAAGAATTCTTTTAATATTTTTAGAACTATTTATGAATTCTTCTGTTATAGGTTTAAATGCATCTCTTAGTTGTTCATTTGTATCTATTTCACTAGTTTTTATACTACGAAGCTTTTTCTTAATCACATTTGTTCTCAACACCAAATGCTTTAAAACTTTCTCATCCATGTTTGCTAACAGCAAATTCAGGTATCGGCTACTAGATCAGCTTATCAGGAGCTGGTCTGGTTTTCAGATCAGCTTATCAGGAGCTGGTCTGGTTATCAGATCAGCTTATCAGGACCTGATCTGGTTATCAGATCAGCTTATCAGGAGCTGGTCTGGTTATCAGATCAGCTTATCAGGAGCTGGTCTGGTTATCAGATCAGCTTATCAGGAGCTGGTCTGGTTATCAGATCAGCTTATCAGGAGCTGGTCTGGTTATCAGATCAGCTTATCAGGACCTGATCTGGTTATCAGATCAGCTTATCAGGAGCTGGTCTGGTTTTCAGATCAGCTTATCAGGACCTGATCTGATTTTCAGATCAGCTTATCAGGAGCTGGTCTGGTTTTCAGATCAGCTTATCAGGAGCTGGTCTGGTTTTCAGATCAGCTTATCAGGTAACAGATCAGGCTATCAGGAGCTGTTCAGATTTTCATTTCAAGATATCTGAGTCAGATTTAGTTATCAGTGTACAAGTAGCTAGCCATTTAGAACATTTATATACATGAAGTTTAAAGTCAAATGAAATACGAAAAAGTAAAGTTTTATGTAGTAAAATTATTTTCTATAACGATCATCGTTTAATTCAATATCTTTGCTTACAATCAAAAATTCATATTTAGCCTTTCAACATGCTTTATATTTTTCTCACCTTACTTAAAAGTTAAAATTACATTATGATGATCTCTTATTAAATGTTTGGTGATTCTGGTGTAAGTTTTACATAAGTAGAATGAATCAACATTCTTATCTCTCCCCATACAAAAATATGCTTCCCATACGCATCATCATTAAATATCATATTGGAATTACATTGGACTGAAATAACAGATTCACTATCGGTAAATTTTGTAATATATTATTATTTTAATTGATCTAATTAATTTTTTTATATCTAGGTTGATATAAAGATTTTGAGTATAAATAAATGTTCTCAAATTTAAGTCCATTAGGACTTTCTAGCAAGCCAATCATAGCGTTTTTTTTTTTTGCAATTTGACAGGTCAACTATTGTTGCACGAATAGAATTTGATATATAGGAACTATGTTTTATTTTTGAACTATCGTTCGATGAATCATCAAAATTTCGTACCAAGGTATTTTAGGTTGTTTTACTAACCGCATTTATGTAGCTAAATACATTTTATAAATATTATCTCTTATTATAAAAAAATAAACTTATGCAGCTATACGATATCAGAAAATATTTTCTGAAATCGTATAGCTATATTATTTTATTTTTTCTATAATAAGAGGTAATGATGCATACTCATAATTAAAACAGCATAAAAATATCCTTTGTTTTGACTATGAGTATGCATCAATATTTATGAAATGCATTTATTTACAAAATGCGATTAGTAAAACAGCATAAATATAGGATGCTATGAAATTTTGATGATTCATCAATATTTCGTACCAAGGTATTTTTAGGTTGTTTTTACTATGAGTATGTGCCAATATTTATGAAATGTATTTCATAAATATTATCTCTTATTATAGAAAAATCAAATAATGTAGCTATACGATATCAGAAAATATTTTCTGAAATCGTATAGCTATATTATTTTATTTGTCCTATAATAAATAAGATATAATGGCCCCTACTCATAGTCAAAACAAAGAATATTTTAAGAGTTTCAAATCAGTATTATCATACAAAATACTGATTTTAAACTCTTACAGCCTTATTTATAAAACATATTAAGTCTTTGTAAAGCCTTTTTAATTCAAATTTTGATACAAAATTTTTCTTAAAAAGTCTTTATAAAGCCCTAATAAGTATTATAAATAAGGCTGTTAAAATATACTTTGTTTTACTAACGACATTTTTGTAACTAAATGCATTTCATAAATATTGATGCATACTCATAGTCAAAACAAAGGATATTTTTATGCTGTTTTAATTATGAGTATGCATCATTACCTCTTATTATAGAAAAAATAAAATAATATAGCTATACGATTTCAGAAAATATTTTCTGATATCGTATAGCTGCATTAGTTTATTTTTTTATAATAAGAGATAATATTTATAAAATGTATTTAGCTACATAAATGCGGTTAGTAAAACAACCTAAAATACCTTGGTACGATATATTGATGAATCATCGAACGATAGTTCAAAAATAAATCATAGTTCCCCTATATCAAATTCTATTCGTACAACAATAGTTGACCTGTCAAATTGCAAAAAAAAAAACGTTATGATTGGCTTGCTAGAAAGTCCTAATGGACTTAAATTTGAGAACATTTATTTATACTCAAAATCTTTATATCAACCTAGATATAAAGAAATTAATTAGATCAATTAAAATAATAATATATTACAAAATTTACCGATAGTGAATCTGTTATTTCAGTCCAAAGTAATTCCAATATGATATTTAACGATGATGCGTATGGGAAGCATATTTTTGTATGGGGAGAGATAAGAATGTTGATTAATTCTACTTATGTAAAACTTACACCAGAATCACCAAACATTTAATAAGAGATCATCATAATGTAATTTTAATGTTTAAGTAAGGTGAGAAAAATATAAAGCATGTTGAAAGGCTAAATATGAATTTTTGATTGTAAGCAAAGATATTGAATTAAACGATGATCGTTATAGAAAATAATTTTACTACATAAAACTTTACTTTTTCGTATTTCATTTGACTTTAAACTTCATGTATATAAATGTTCTAAATGGCTAGCTACTTGTACACTGATAACTAAATCTGACTCAGATATCTTGAAATGAAAATCTGAACAGCTCCTGATAGCCTGATCTGTTACCTGATAAGCTGATCTGAAAACCAGACCAGCTCCTGATAAGCTGATCTGAAAACCAGACCAGCTCCTGATAAGCTGATCTGAAAATCAGATCAGGTCCTGATAAGCTGATCTGAAAACCAGACCAGCTCCTGATAAGCTGATCTGATAACCAGATCAGGTCCTGATAAGCTGATCTGATAACCAGACCAGCTCCTGATAAGCTGATCTGATAACCAGAGCAGCTCCTGATAAGCTGATCTGATAACCAAACCAGCTCCTGATAAGCTGATCTGATAACCAGACCAGCTCCTGATAAGCTGATCTGATAACCAGATCAGGTCCTGATAAGCTGATCTGATAACCAGACCAGCTCCTGATAAGCTGATCTGAAAACCAGACCAGCTCCTGATAAGCTGATCTAGTAGCCGATACCTGAATTTGCTGTTAGCAAACATGGATGAGAAAGTTTTAAAGCATTTGGTGTTGAGAACAAATGTGATTAAGAAAAAGCTTCGTAGTATAAAAACTAGTGAAATAGATACAAATGAACAACTAAGAGATGCATTTAAACCTATAACAGAAGAATTCATAAACAGTTCTAAAAATATTAAAAGAATTCTTATGAAAGAAAAAAGTAAAATCAAGACAGAAGTTGAAAATATACAAGTTTAAAGCATTTGAAACCATTAATCAAGATAGAGACAAGTACACCAAAGAAACTAGCAGAAGGAACAATATTTGATAATACTATCTTATTTAATGATGCTAATACTGAGAATGATGATGACGATGATTTGTATTCAAAGACTTCCAATTCCGAAGACTTATCAGTATTGGAAGGAAGAAATGAATTAGATACAAATTAATGGTGATAGTAACCTCAAACTGAATGAAGATAAAATACAAGTTGGTGGTCAAATATGGGCTCTAACACTAGGACTATTTTCTCTAATGTTTGATAAAATACCAAAAAAATATGATAAATTTGAACTCGAAATCTATAAAAAGATTTTAATTACTACTAATGTATGCATACAGAATCATCATCGTTCTCCGTCAGAGAACGATGATATAAGTTAATTTTTCTGGAAACTGAAATCGACAAACTAAAGAACAAATTAATAATATAGCTTAAGGCATTGATATAATTCAAGAATATATTCAAATGCATATTGGTGGACTACAACGTGAAATAAAATTACAGAAGGAAGAGAGTTATAAAATTGAAAAGAAATTCTAAAAATTAAATAATTAAAAATAAATTGAAGAGTTGTACGATTAAATATATAGATTAGAAAATTAACTACATGTTAGTATAAATAGCTGAAAGTGCAACATGTAGATCACCACACTATCGAAAAAATCTGTAAAACAACTCAATGTCTTTAAAAAGAAATTTAGTAAACGAACTCCATATTAAAACTCGAAAATTGTTTGTGCTTGTAGAGATGCAATGACAGGAATATAAGAAGTTTTATGGAGCTAAGTTAGGTGAAATGGAGAACTATTCTACAGAAAATAGAAATTGTTGATTTTTGAAGACTGTAATTGACACATTCTCAAATTGTAGTACAGCTGAAAATAAAAGCTGCACTCAAAAAACCAAGGAATGGAAAATATTTTTGAAGTGGTACGGGTACCAAAAAAAAAACAAAAAACTTACAAACAGATGATTCTAAGGAATTTTTTAATAAATACTTTGGAAAACTCATACATAAATAGAAGATTAAACATTACTTAATATGAAAGCATCAATAGTACAATGATTTAATTGAGCATTAAAAGGAATGATGTGAAAAGAATTAGCTTTAATGGTTCATATAAAAGGATTGGTATACATATATAAAGAATTACTTAGTGCATAAAATAGAAAAATTTATCTCAACATTAAAATGTTTACGATTAAAGTTAACTCAACAAATGAGAAAAAGCTGCTTAATACAGTATAAAGTAATTTGAAGAATGAATGTTGAATTTAATAAAAATAAAAATTAAATTAAAACGAAAAATCTAGTTTTTTGTAGGATTGATTAGGAATGATGGGTCTTAAGAAAGGTAATTAACTAAATGTAGTGGAATTAGATAATTAGCTAAATGTAGTGGAATTCTCTAAACTTGTTGGTCTGAATGAAATTTACTAAAACTTCAGTGTTTAAAATAAACTATAACATAGTGCAATATTCAGCAGCACATCATATTATCACTTTTTATAAAGTTGTATGTACATTTTCCCATCGAAATTGTTAGAACGCAAAATTTTACAATATGAAAATGGGATTATTATTAAAGATCTTCGCTCTATTTATTTCTTTAGCTATCAGATCTTTAGAAAATATAGATAAACTACGGAATTTGGACTTTGATATCCAATCTTTAAGAATGTACATGTGTATGAATAAGTATCAAGCAAACTTAGTGAGTGAATATACGCTTCAACTAGAATCATGCTGAAGCATGCATACTGCAAACAGATCTTACTTTATATCTGTATGAGTATTAAATAAATTTACAGAAAAAAATGAAAGCATGCCGAAGCATGAATAATTTCAAAAAAAAAATCCTCACGTCATACAATTTTGTAAGCAAAGAAATTTTATGATTTTGTGGTCACTTAAATACATACATACATATGTATCTACTTTGCAAAAATTCAAAAGAGCGATCTGGTAAATTCTAATAGTAAAGATTTTTAATTGTAACACTACTACATCTCGGACTCTTACGTCACTATCGATAGAAGCATGCTAAGGCATGCATACTAGCAAAATATATAAAGCTGTTAGAAAGTGATGAGACAGCAATTGTATCTGGATCAACCCAACTCATGAATGTATTGTATACGGGAGTGATTGATGGTGATGATGACCTTTTTTAAGTGGATAATCATTACATATGAATGCGATAGGAGTCAACCAGCAAACCTCATTTAGAAATACCTACTTGAGGCAAAAAAATTCTCCCAAATATAGATATTTCATTGCTGCTAACACTTTATGAAAACACCGACGGTGAATTGCTGAGATCGATTTGCTACAATAGTTGTTTATTAAACATACATTTCTTTGTAAGTAAACTAATTTCTACATACCTAATTTATATACCCACCAAAAAATTAGACAAAAATACTCTATTCCAAGTAGTAAAATCTGAAAAAAGGAGTGGCACATTAGAAGAACAAAATAAATAAAAATACAGACTGACTGACCAACTAATACGTACACTCTGTCCAATGGGAACACAAAACACACTTAAACATTTCAGAAATATATACACAATACGCTGAACTTTAATAAAATTAAAAAAAAATCATATATGACAACAAATAAAAGTAAAAGGTGCTCACCCTTCATAAAACATGTACCTTATTAATGTAAAAATATTATCAGTATAAAGCAACAGAAATTTCGTCAAACAAAGTCATCTTGTATCCTAGAGGAACCGTCGAAAGGGTATACTCAAAGTCTCTGAAAACCACTTCGTTTTCTGATGATCGCTTTTCAACAAGAAAATAAGTTTGTTCAATATGACTAATTTAAAAGTACATTTAAATTCAGTCTCATATCCGATTTTAACTGCATCAGAATTTAAGAAAAAAGCTCCTTTTATTCTATTAAATAAAATTTTAATTTAAAACAGTAAGCAAAGATATCAGCTTCAACTTCAAATGATTTCATCACAAAAAAAAAAAAAAAAAAAACTAGTGATTGTTTTCAACAATTATGAAAATAATAATTTCAATATAAAGCTCCCTTTTGATTTTAAATGTTTATCAATAAAAATAAAAAAAGAAGTAAGTTGACTACCAAAGAAAAAAAAAAAACTATCAGTATATAAGCTGGAGTGCCGGATCAGTTTCATTTAAAAATGTTTATAAATTTTCATAAAGCAAAGCAAGATTTCGAAAACAAATGTAGAAAGTGAAGAAAAAAAGTCTTTAGTTAGAAAAAATTATGTACCCCAAAAATTTCTAACGTTAACTTACTAACGTTGCATCAACTTTAAAAAATGTAAATTGAGTATAAGGAATATTTCTATTATAGTTGCTATTACTATAGAGTATGTATCTTCAGGAATTCAGTTTTACTTAAAAACAGAAAATCCTCACAAACTTTTAAGTAAACGCAGATAAAAATTAAAACGTTTTTATTTTCAAATAAAAAAAAAACTGAATATATCGCATCTATACACAGACGAATATTTACAACAACAACACCAACAACAAGAAGAACAAAAGACATCAATGAAAAAAAAAAATGTATTCAAAGATTGAAATAAACAAAATCTGTAATATAAACAAATTTCATATAGGCAGACTTTAACGCGAGACAAATTTAAGTATGAGAAAATATAAAACAAGCGTAAGTATAAAAACATAATAAGATTAGGGAAGTCCAGACATATGATAGTATTTTATAGTACCAAATGTCGATACTGAAAACAATTTATTTCTATCTACATATAAATATTAGCGCAAATACACACACACACACATAGCAGAATTCATATAAGAAATATCCAAGAAAATTTCAACAACACCCCACCTTTTGCAAATCATGATGAGCCTTAAATTCTCCCTCAGATATACATACACAAATTCCCATGATCATACATACATACATATACAATACATAAGATTAATCTCAACAACACAACACTCTCACCTACCTGAAATTACAGACAGTCTTAAACTTCTACAGACGTCTATACACATAGATTATCACGGCTACATATTACAAGAACACCTCGCCCCTAATAAATCACAATCATCTTAAATTCGTACAAAAATACATACATACATACATACACATAACCAATTTACCTCAACAACATCCTCACCTACCTAAAATCACGATCAGCCTTAAACTACTATAGACAGACACATCCACAAATCCCCATGGATACATATTACGTCAACAACCCTGCCCACCCAAATCATGGTCAGCCTTAAACTCCTACAGACATACAAACACACAGATTCCCCCGGTTACATATTACTAGAACACCTCACCCCTCATAAATCACAATCAGCCCTAAGCTCCTACAGAAATACACACATTGAAATTCCTACAAACATACACACACACACACATACACACACGCACACATACACACGCACACATACACACGCAATCGATCTACCTCAACTGCACCCCGCCCCTTCCAATCGAACCCTCACCTAAATTCTCACAGACAGACAGACACATCCGCAAATTCCTATCGTTACATATTACGGCAACAACGCCACCCACTCAAATCACGGTCAGGCTTAAATTCCCACAGTCTAGCAACACCTACATTAGCATTAGAAAAAATAACTTTCACGTTTTCCCGTCGTCATTAGGAAAAATCATTTTCCCGTCGGCATTTGAAAAAATTATATTCATTTTTTGCCGTCGGCATTTGAAAAAAATAATAATCATGTATTGCAGTAGGCATTAGGAAAAATTATCATGTATTGCAGTAGGCATTAGGAAAAATTATCATGTTTTGCCTTCGGTATTACGAAAAATTATCATGTTTTGCCTTCGGTATTATGAAAAATTATCATGTTTTGCCTTCGGAATTACGAAAAATCATTAGATGATTTTCCGTCAGCATTAGGAAAAACCATTTTCATGATTTTCCCCGTCGTCACATACACACATAAAAACCGCCAAACTATGAACCGCCTTAATACATTCACACAAAATATTCCACACACAAACTTCCCACGGTCAGGCAGGCAGACAGACAGACCGACAGACAGACATACACTTAATGTAAACAAAAACTCCTAATGTAAACAAAAAACTCCTAATGTAAACAAAAAACTCCTTATGTAAACAAAAAAACACAAATTTCCAAGAATTTAACAATTTTCAAATTTTAATTACCCAAATTTAACAATTTCAGCAACAATTTAACAATTTCAGCCACAATTTAAGAATTTTAATCGGCGCCAGAATGCCCAGTTCCCTACTACTTATTTTGAAATTATTCTCGGTGAGAGAAGATAAACAATTAAATTTACAAAGTGTGGAAAATATTTTGTGGAGTATTCATGAAAGAAAGTACACAAAAAACAAACAAAAAAAATTGGGTAGGCTAAAATTTTTGAATTCGGAAAAGAATTATATCCTTATATATATACCAATATATCTACTTAACTAAGAAATACACTTACATAAAATTACCAGATTTATTGGCAGAGATTGGTAAACGGAGAAAATTTGTTGTGTTTGAAAAATAAAATTTCAGTTTCAAATTTTATTTTTGGAAGGATCATTTCATTGATTGTAAAGATTCTGGATGACCGAATAAACTATTTCATGTGAGAGGTTCTAAATATATATTTAATTAATTTCCTAAAAGTATATTGAGCATGTAGTTAGTTAGGACTGAACAGGATAAAAATTATAGGAGTTCGAGGGGAAGCTGTCGCAAAACAGTTCAATATAAATACGGTAGTAGATTGTACTATGTACAATACTAGATCTAAGAGTAAAATGAAGACAAACGACCCGACAACGTCAGTCACGTCACTCACTACAGCTATGACAACAAATACGGCCACCACCGCCATGACGGGCGCAATAGCTAGACCACCTAATAACGATAGTACGAGGATTAAAGCACAAATTGAAACGTTTTAAAGAACAGTGGTGAGGTTTCACCCAGCATTAGCCAGATAGCTGCTCCACCATATAGCAATATCAGCGCGAGAGGCGTAATAGAAGCTTTTCGAAACGGGAGAAGATCGTTGCGCCCACTATTCAACGAAAACATTCTCGCGGAAATAACGAGGAAAGGAACATCACATCGGATGATTTACGCAACTTAGAAGACTGGATACTAAACCTGGTACCACGGATAATTCAAGAAAGTCTAGAAGGATATATGCAACCAACCACAAATGCGCCACAGCGTATCGGTAATAATTTTACGTTTCCAGATGTTAGACAACCAACACCTATATTACCAAATAGGAATTTACCTTAAGCGACAGCGCCAGCGTGGTCACAGAATGGAGGCAACCCGAACAGTGATCGCATTAGTTTCAATGACGACTATGGAAGAGACGCACCCATATCATCGATGCGGGGGCCTCATAGCGCAAACCACAGCATAAATTCGGGATTTAGAATCGACAAATGGGAATCATATTCGACGGCATGAATAACACAACAAGTATTGAAGATTTTGTTTTTAGGGTCGAATCACTACAGGCAGATTTTGAATGTGAATGAAGGAGGTGCTGAAATCGTTTCACCATCTTTTTAGCGGACAGGCTAGAGAATAGTTTTGGGATTACAGAAGATTTAACAACGTTTCAAGATGGAGAGACTTGAAATCAGCTATGATAATACAATTCAATAGGTTTGACAGCGACTTTGATATTCAAAGGTAAATACTCGGCAGAAGACAAAACAGTAACGAATCCTTTTATGAATCTTACAATTCAGTGATCAAACTCAGCAACCAATTTCGTTGCCCATTGGGAGAAAAAGATTTAGTCACGGCTTTGTGCGGTAAGTTGAAAGCACCGATGGTCAGCACTTTTTTTGGTCCAAGTTAACAGCTTAGCACATTTTACTAAAGAGTGTCGTAGAGCAGAAAACCTGCTCCACAGCCAACGCCATTTCAGCGGAAGATATCCAGTCAGGGCGGTCAACTAGTTGGAAGACCAAAAGTATACTGTTGAAGATATACCAGAAAGAGAAGCACTCAGCACTACGCGCAAAACCTACTGTTATAATTACCGCGCTTAAAGTCATTTTTGGAAACAGTGTCCAGAAGAGAAAATAACACTATTCTGTTATGTTTGCGGATTAGAAGACACAGTAATGCCCAGATGTCCACATTGAGAGGGAAACCGTGTACCGAACGTGTCTCAATAGGGGATCGAGGCTCGTTCGAAAAACCCACACCCCGACCAACAGAACTTTTAAAAAATAAGCCAAATCAAGAAAATAATGAAAACACCACAAACAAAAATTGTCAAAATATGCATATAATTAGAACAAACCAAAATAAACTGAAAGAACAAACACTTGAGTTGAAACCACTACATGTTAGACAACAGGAATACGCGGAAGAGCGAGAACGAATTTTCGGACCAACATATGAAATATTGAGAGCACGAGAAAGATACAATAAAAGAAAAAAGATACGATTTGAAATTTTTGTCTCTAGTTTATATGTAGGACCGGACTCGAGAATATATACCACGCTAGAGATAAACGGTTACCCTATTCAAGGAATTCTCGATAGTGGAGCTTCCGTGCTAGGCAAATACTGTTTAGAGTTTGCAGAGGAAGCCAAACTAGTGATTTACCCATTTCACTCAGCTATAAAGATAGCTGATGGAAGATTAAATAACATAATAGGGAAAGTAAGGGCTGAAATTTATTTCAATGGGATCGTGAATTTCATAGATTTTTATCTAGTACCAACGCTGTAATAAAAACTTTTCTGAGGGCAGATTTTATGAAAAAGTTTTATCTGATTAGGTTTCAAATAAATAGTTTACAGAATGAAGTTGTCCAAATCGAAGAAAAAGCCAAGGTATCATTCCGAAAATGCACGAACTAAACGAAGAACAACAACAGCACTTGATGGAAGTAATAGAATTATTCCCCTGCTTCACAAAAACAGGACTCGAGGAAACGACGTTTGAAGAACATGGTATTGATACAGGCAATGCAGTACCCATAAAAGAAAAACATTATCCGGTTTCACCAGCTGTCCAAAACTTCATGCATGCAGAATTAGAGTGATAGAGGAGAGCAAAAGTCCGTGGAGCAAGAGAGTCACAATGGTATTGAAAAGGGAGAAAGTGCGTCTATGCTTTGATGCTTGTAGTCTGAAAGTTAAAGACGCATATTCTCTTCCTCATATAAAAGGCTTCTTGAGTAGCCTCGGAGATATGCATTTCATATCGAGTATAGACCTGAAAGACGCTTTTTGGCAGATACCACTTGCAATTCGGAGCCAAGAAAAGACTGCTTTTACCGGGCCCAGAAGGCCTTTGTATCCTTTCACGGTCATGCCTTCTGGGCTGTGCAATGCGGCCCAAAGGTTATGCCGCCTAATGGACAAGGTCATTTCGGCACGCTTAAGGGACAAAGTTTTTGTTTATTTGGACGATTTGCTGGTTGTGTCTCCGGAATTCCATAAACATATTGACGTGTTGAAGGAAGTCGACCAATGTCCAGATAAAGCAGGGCTAACAATTAACGTAGGAAAGTCTAAGTATTGTTGTCGCGAGTAACGTTATTTATGCTACATCGTGGGGGAAGGATTGCTAAAACGCGATCCAGAAAAAATTCAGGCGATACAAAAATTTGATTGTCCGAGAACAGTTAAACAGTTACGCGGCTTCTTGGGAACAACAGGATGGTACCGACGATTCATACCGGACTATGCAACTATAACTGCACCTATATGTGCGACTTTTAAAAAGACGAAAAAGTTCGAGTTTACCGACGAAGCGAAAGAATCATTCGACAAGCTTAAAACATGTTTGACCAATTGTCCTATTGTGACCCATCCTGATTTTAACACAATCTTTAATGTACAATGCACCGCATCAGTCGTAGGGATATGCGCGGTATTATTTCAAGAAGACCAAGAAGGGGGAGAACATCTAATAGCATAATTTTCAAAAAAGTTAACGACGCCGCAACAGAATTATTCAGAACCAAACGTGAATGCCTCGCATTTGTTTCAGCAGTTTAAAATGGTTAATGGGCCAACGAGACCTATGCAGAAGATTAGCTAGATGGAGCTTACAGCTACAAGCCTTTAAGTTCCAGATCAAGCATAGAAAATGATCAGAAAACATTGTCCCGGACACCCTTTCGAAGTATGATATGGATGAAATACAGTTATTACCGACAATAGATTTGGAATCAAGAGAATTCCAAAGTGAAGATTACCAAGAACTGTTAAAGACAATTGTAAATAATCAAGATAGCTTACCAAGTATTAAAATAGTTGACGGGAAGATTTACAAAAGAACAATTCCGTACGATGGCATCACGGTTCCAAAAGAATTTGCGTGGAAGCTTTGGGTACCACTCAATCTAACAAAAGAAATTGTAGCGGAAGCACATGAACCACCCCCAGCCGCACACGCAGGAATTTGAAAAACCATACATCGCCTGAGTTCTCAATTTTATTGGTCACATCTAAATGTTCAAGTAAGAGACTACGTCAATCAATGCGAGATATATAAAGAAAGCAAGCTTGCTAATAAAATCCTCAGACCAACTATGGAACGGAAACAGATGCGGGCAGACCATTTCAGCGGATATATATATTGATTACTTAGGTCCATATGTGCGATCTAAAAAGGGCAATTCATTAATTTTTATAGTACTAGACTATTTTTCACAGTACATATTGTTGAAGGCCATGCTAAAGGCAAGCTCCAGAAACGTAATCGTTTTTTTGATTAAAGAAGTATTTTATAAGTTCGGATGCCCGGAAACGATCGTATAAGATAATGGGAAGAAGTTTGTAGGAAAAGACTTTTCAGAAGTAATGACCAGTTTTGGTATCGCACACATGAGAACAGCCTTCTACGCACCACAAGCCAACGCATCCAAAAGAGTCAACCAGTCGGTATTGGCCGTGATAAGGTCATATTTAAGTGAAAATCAGACAGACTGGGATAAGAATCTATGCGAAATTGAATATTCATTGGGGTCATTAGTGCACACAGCCACATGATCACGCACGCATCCGCGTATAAATTGGCTAAAAACTAGATATGCTAGAAGAACCAGACAACCGGACTGAGACCCGATGTGGGTACTTGGATATAATGCGTGACCAAGTACAAAAGAGTCTACACAAGAGTTATCTAAACAACGCACAGTGTTCGATTTCAAAAATTAGGACGACAAAAATAAAAAAATAAAGTTAATTAAAAATTTCAATTGAACACACTGTTCGCAACCGAAGACCCACACTAGCTTAAAACTTTATGATTCTTGTATATCCTTCAGTTTGTATGCTTATAAAGGTAATATAAATGACATGCTTAACGTAAAAAACAAAAACACAAAAATACTATGTGTATTTTATGCAAATTCGGAAGTAAATAGAAGGCGTTATAGGTGCGATATTAATTTATTTTTATTCAATTTTAACTTTTGACTTCTTTTTAACTAACACACAAAAACACAGTATTTTATAATAAGTGGTAAGTTTTTTATTAAGTGTGTGAGTGAGTTATTTTTTACAATTATTACCAAACAACCTAACTTTGTCAGACGAAATCTTTTTATTTCCATCCGTTTCACCACATCCATAAACGTTTCTATAATATTTCAACCTTGCTGTTATAAACTTTATATAAAATTCCTGCCCCAACTGCCCCATTAATTTTTTTTTTTTTTCAAAAATAGGATATGAGCATTAACTCAGAATAAGTTATTATTATTATTATTTTATGTTATTATTAACTAGCTACACCCGGTGTGCCTCGCGACCCCATCGTGTTATCGAATGATGTAAATATTTTGTTAATAAACCGAAAATTCGGATTTTTGAATGCAACATTTCGAAAGTTGTAAAATTTTGATATTAAATCATTATTAACAAAGGTTTTTGGTAAATATCTTCGGAACTTCATAACAGATTTAAGAGTTTGATATTTCGTTCTGTAAAACATGACAACAGCTTAAAAAATAAACTAAAATAAAAAAAGCAAAAAAAAATAAATAAATAAATATATATATATATATATATATATATGGCATTGGTGGTGCAATATGAAAAATGGATTTTGCCAAACCCCTCCGCCGCAGACCGAAAATCAAAAATCAGACTTCAGAGGTTCACCCGTCTGAGATTCCCTGAAAATTTCATGAAAATCGGCCGAGCCAATTTGGAGTCCATACGTTACATACATACATACACACATCCTCTTTTATATATATAGATAGATTTATGAAATTTCTTTTACTTTTATTATTGTAAAATATATATGTAAATAAGTTTAACGTACATTTTTTGTGAACACCCCAAATATATAAATAAATTTTTTATATTATTGTTAATTAATGAAATTTCTTTTACTTTTAGTATTGTAAAATATGTGTGTAAATAAGTTTAAAGTACGTACTTTTTGAATACCCCAAATATATAAATAATTTGAATATAAAAAATTTTAATATAAAAATACAAAAAATTAGGACTATATCTTAATTATTTAAAAATAATCTCAGTTCAAGTATGCAAGCTATTTGATGCATCAATGTGGCCTTGAATAGTGAGAAAGTCGTTTTTAATTATGCAATTTGATTATATTTGCATTATTCCAGTGCCTCTTATTAGCTGTTGGGAGACTTCTGTGCCGCAAACTGCTGAAATTTATATTTTTGTTGTGGTAGCAAAGATCCATTTACTCGGATTTTTTAATTTCGTCCATGTTGTGTTATCTACCAGCCACGTAAGGCTACAATTAGCTATGTTTAGGCTGTTGAGGATATTAATATCCTTTTTAAATCGAAGTTGCTTATACTGGCATATATATGTTTCCTCCTTTTTATAGTACAGCTTGACAAAACGTCGGTTGTAAATGAAATAAATTCATCTCCGTGTGGACTCACTGCTAGAAAAGGTACATTGGATTTGATGGATATTAAAGCATTATTTCATTATTAAAGCATTATTTCTTATTTTTGGGACCAGGGTTATCTTCAGGAGTTCTAGAAACTGTTGATCGATCAGTGGCAACTTAATTTCGAGGAGGACTTCCTCGTTTGTCACTGCTCCATTTGTCTTCATTAGTTTGTATAATTGCACCAAACTATCGTCTTTAATTGGAAGCGCACGTTGTCCTGGTAGATGTGCTTTTATTGTGGTTAATTCAGTCCTTAGCTGATGAGTTGATAATAAAAGTGGACTAACTTTTTCATGGTGAGCATCAGTTAGTACGTCGATAATCTTCCTTTCTACCCTTTGCAAGTTCAGTGCTGTCAATGTTAATTGATAGGCAAGAAGTGTTTGGCTGATTTCTGAAGATTCTTTACCAAGTGCATTTGCTTCACTGTTGATTCTTGCAACAATTTCAGTTAGTTGTTTTTGTGTGCTAAGTTCATCTTGTTTAATTAAGTTAATGGTGGAATCAATAATTGATGTTTGGATTTTAAATAATTTAAAAATATAATCTGTTTCGACCTTCGCCCTTTTAATAGTGTCTGGCATTTCATTGTCATAGTCTGAGTCCAGCACTCCAAACAATGACCTGGCTAATATAGCCAGGCTAATGTAGCCAGGTTATGGGAAATGTCCCACAATGGTGAATGCACCCCTTTTTACTCTCGTAGTGGCGAATAGTTCCTTCTCATCCTTTTACTTGATTGAAATTATTTATCAAAATATTACATGTTGAGTGATTTGTGATGGTTACACATAAGTGCTGTAAAGTGACTAATCCAGACTGAACAGTCTTTAATTCAGATAAGAAAGGTGGTAGATCATAATATACCATAAGTTTCCATTCAGCTGTTGCCAGTTTTACGGTTCTAGAGCCTTTAAAATACAGTCATGGGTCAGAATGTGAGTACGATTGAGTTAGTAATAGTCTTTGATTTCTTTGTGAGTGAAGTATCTTCTTGGTCAACATGTATTGGATGAAAAGGGTTGGATAGTTCATTTGCAGGTAATTCGGCTTCGTGAAGTAGTGGAACTAATCTATGGATAGGTCTTCTTTTTATTCCTGACGTTGATTTTACATCTGCCACCCAAACCTTGCCATCATTGTCCTCGTATATTTGAAGGATTCTTCCAAGTGGGCAGCTCATAACCCGCAAATTGTCCTCTTTAAAATGACCAACTGTCCTTCTTTCACGTTTTCAGATGATGATTTCCACTTCTGTCTTTCCTGCAATTGGTGTAGATACTCGGCTGACCAACGTCTCCAGAATTCATGTTTGAGTTGGGAGACGAGTTTCCATCTTGTGACGAGAGAACTATTTGGTTGCAATGCTCTACTGTCCACTTGGGCTGTGAGTGGTTCTCCAATTAAGAAGTGTCCTGGAGTCAGTGCAGTTAGATTATTTGGATTAGGTGACATAGGAGTTAGTGGACGGGAATATGGCTTCTATTTCGATTATTACTGTTTCAAGCTCTTCGTGCGTTAGTTGCGCTGTTGAAACACTTCGTAGTAGCAGTTGCTTAGCAGATTTTACTGCTGACTCCCATAAGCCTCCAAAGTGAGGTGCTCGAGGTGGAATAAATTTGAATTCAATACCTTCTCTACTGCATGACTGTAAGATTTTTTCTTGAAAGTTATTATCAAAGTTTGCTTGATTTAGTTTTTCTAGCTGATTCCGTCTACCTATGAAGTTCTCGGGATAGTATATCGGCTCGGTTGTGCTTTGATCGTACATGGCGCCATTGTTCGGCTAGAGTTAGTGACTGAATTGTTGATAGTCTGTTGGCGACAAAGGTTTTGTATGAAGATGATTGTGTGTATATCCATGATAATATGATTTCTGAATCAGTCCATAGAAATGTAGCTTGGTTTTGAAACTGCATGTCAATCTTTAGTCTGTGAGAAAGTTATACTGCTAACGCTGTTGCTAACATGTCTGCTGTTTTAATGGTACAACTCTAGATTTTGCACAGAGCATTCTAACGATTGCCTGCCCATTCTTAAGAATTGCGCGAGTGTATGCAACTGCACCAAAGGCCTTCTCTGATGCGTCTGTGAATACGTGTAGTTGTGTTTTTACTGGGATATCACCCTGGAAGATGTGTCGTGTTATCGTGAAATTGTTAAGATTTTCTAGATCGTTTCTAAATATACTCCAATACGCACATATAGCATTAGTTAAAGGTTCATCCCAATCTAATTTATGATGCCAAAGGTGTTGAATAAATATTTTGGCCTTAAAAATCACAGGGGCTAAACAGACCGAGAGGATCAAACAGATTTGCAAGATCAGAAGTTACTGTTCGTTTCGAGATTTGCTGACGCTGGGTTAATTTGACTTTAACGCAAAAGTTATCGCTTTTAGGTAACCAATATAATCCTAAGGTTTTTATTGAATAAGTGCTGTTATTATCGAAATCTAAGTTAACTTCTTGTCACCAGTAGGAATATTTTTAAGCAACTGTGGATGGTTTGCACATCATTTTTTCAAACTAAATCGATATTTTTTCAGCATAGTGATGAGTTCTTTTTGCGTTTCCACTGCTATGTTGAAGTTGTTTGAATCTCCAAGGCCGACATCCACATAGAAGTTGTGGTCGTTTGCGTTGATTAGTATTTGTCTGAACATTTTCTCAATATTGGTTGTAAGAACGAACCTTGGCAATCGAAAACGAATTAAAATGGAACATAGTTCACTTTGCACCACTGGACCAGTGAACATGAAGTCATTTAATGATTAGCCAGTTGATGTTTTTGCTGATGCATCAAACACTACCCGAAGCTTTGTTGTGGTTCTATCAGGTTTTAATACATAGTGGTGTGGAATAAAATATCTAGGATGTGGTTACGTTATCTGGATTTACCTTTTCCATGTGCCATAGTTGCTCATATTCTCTCATGAATTGCGTGTACTGAATTTGGATATTTTCATTCTTTTGGAGTCGTCGCTCCAAACTAACAAATCTGTTGCATGGCTTGCGAATCACCTAATGATGTTGGGTTTTTTACGAAATGGAAGGCTAACGATAAAGCGACCATTTGTGTTAGTTTCAGTATGATGAATAAAATGAGCTTCACATTGGGCATCTGCCGTGGACAGAATCCTTTCATTTGGTTCTACTTCATCGAGTTTCCATAGTCTCTCCACAGCTTGTTCTAGTGAATACTCGTCACCAACTACTGCACATGTAAGTGGTGGTGATGAGCTATGAGCAATGGTTTCTCGTATAGAGCCGCCTACGATCCAGCCAAGTAACGTGTTTTGTAGCGTTGGGCAGCCGTTGGTCAGTTTTATTGCCCCAGGCTGCATGATATTAAAATAAAATTATGAGCCAAGTAGAACATCGATTTTACCTTGCTGATAGAATCTGGGGTCTGCTAAAGAGAGATTACTTGGAATGTTCCAAGTTAAAACATCAAAGTTTTGATGTCGTTGAGCCGGAATGATAGTTGGTAGGACAATCGATTCCAAGTTTGTCGAAAAATCATTACTTGTAGAGAACATCTCAACATTCACGCGGTGCTCTGATCGTTTTTCAATTCTTCCCACACCATCAATGCATAAGGACGCTTCCATTCGAGAAATATTTACTTGCGAGTCTGAATCTAGTATTGCTCGGAGTTTATGTGTGATACCATCTGTGGCCTTGATAGCTACCCTTACGGAGGCTAACATGACATAATTCTGATGCCCTGTTGCTGGCTTCATAGATGTGGATGAGACAGTAATTATCTCTTGTTTGTAGGTTGCATACACGCAACTGATGTCTTCTGTTTGTTTTGTGTGCTTTGTTGTAAATGTAATAATGAATTATGCTTCTTGTTGCATTTCCGACATCCACTGGGTGTACAAATAAAATAATTTCTGAGACAGTTAACACAAAGTCTTTTTTGCTGTGTCCGACTTAACCTGTCTGATTCCATCATGTTTAAGAATTTCTTGCAGTGATAATAATCTCATATTTTCCTTTTGATGGGTAGTTAATTTTTCCTTGTATCCAAATGACTCCATTGACTGGAGAACAACTCTTTCAATTTTGGCACATCTCTTGGTTGATTTTGTGATTGGTCGACTGACCAATCAAATATAGAGACCCCCATACAGTTTTTTAATCATAAGTTGTATGATTATAGCATACCAAGATGAAGTGTCAACATTTAAGTTATTTAACGCCAGCAAACATTCCTTGGTAGTGTCACGAAGAGTTTTATTTGACGAGCTAGATATGGTTCCTGTTGGTTGGTTAACGATCTTCTCTACTAAAGTAGCTACTATGACTCTTTTATTATCATACCGCTCCTGAAGTAGTGTCCATGCTGTCTTGTAGTTCTCTTCGAATAGCGTTATATAGCCAGTAAGTTTTGCGGCTTCTCCTCAGACGTTTGATTTTAGATACGACATTTTCTGAACGTTTGGTAGAGGTTGCTTGTCAATCATTTCCATAAACAGTTCATAAAATTGACACCACTTTAAACAATCTACATTAAATTGTGGAATTGTGACCTTTGGTAGAGGCAATGAGCTATGTACGCTTGGGTTGATTTCCAACTTCACGCCACCATCTCCATGCTGCCGTTTGTGTAGATCTGATAGTACTGCTAATTCTATCAGATAATGTTTAACTGAGTCGTCCAGATTATGGTATTTATGCTGATCAAGTTCCAGTCTTGTAGCATCTTCCACTTCATACCATACTTCATCATAAAATTCTTCAATTTGATCCCACAATTTTTTTATGGTTTCACTCTTAATCTGATAAAATTGTGGCGGATGACCTTTTTCCATCGATAAACCATGTTATAAACCTGTTAAGCCCGTCATTCGAGCTTTTAGACTCCTATCTAGTCCTTTACCTTGAGGTGACAATACCTCATGATCAGATGGATTAGTTGACGGGAGTTCTAATGTCGCTTTTCTGATTGCTGGTAATGGCTTGATACTAAGTGTTAATCTGAGACGTAATATACTATCAGTGTATTTTTTACCTATGGATTTGTGCAGGTTTTGGACAATATATGGATGAATGGCTGATAACGTATTATCTCTTCTAATCGCGTTTTCTTGTTATTCAAAGGCCTGCCACAATGCAACTAGTTCTTCGTTCTTACTTCTGTAGAAGTCTATCGTTCGCCGGTCATATGAGGCCTTCTTGATGTTTGAAATAAGTTTTTCTATCTCAGCTGATTTCGCTTGCTGCTGACACATAAGACTCCCTAAGTTTGCCATGTCAGATTGCCTTTTTGTTTCTTAGAGTTTTAGGTTTTGTTGAAAAAGTATGTAATACAGATGTTGAAGAGATGTGAGAGGATTTGTCTAAAAACTGTCTGTCCTGGTAATTTGTTGTATATTGACTGGCTGTCCTTGAATTGGTTGTATATGGACTTGCTGTCCTGGTAAATTGTTGTTGCGTGTTTTTTCTTAATTTTTAAAGCTCCTTACCACTGATGGGGGGAAACTTTGTAAATTATAAAAATCTATGGGTCACCAAAATGTACCCTAAGGCCATAGTTTAATTCAATTCAGACACATAAATCTGAACTGAGACTATTTTTACCTTGTTTGTCCTTACAAGCAGTTGAACCTGAAGAACACGCATCAATTAAATAAAAACACCTTGAATGCTTTAAAAAATTATTGATTAATTTCTTAATTTTTCATTTTTATGTACTAAAATAGTGTTACAATAAATTGATTTAAATTGTAAGTAGAATAAACAACGTTTGCATAATTCCTTTTTTAATTACAAAATTAAAAATATTAATTTCTGTCGTCAACAATAATGGTTAATGAACTTAACAAAATTAATTAACAAAATTAGGTCATAATAAAATGTTTAATGGTTAATGAACTTTAAAACAAAATAAAATGTTTAAAACAAAAATAATAAGTAGAATAAAATGTTTAATCAACAATAATGGTTAGTGAAGTTAAAACGGAAATTAGGCAATGTTTGTTAGTTAATTAAATAAATAAAAATTATGTTGATGTAAGTATCAACATATGATTTATGTCGTCTTAAATTCTTAAATCGAACACTGTGCAACGCACAGTGGTTACTCCCATACGACAAAAATAAAAAAATTTATATTAAAATATTGTTATTGTAGGGAAATAAGTAGTCGCTAAGGCCATTAAATTTTTCTACTTTGCTTTTTTTTGATCATCTCTAACGGTATTTACATAATATAAAGAATTTAAGTGAGAAGAAACAAACGTGCAGAAAGTTGGCAGAAGAAACGACGAAAAAAAGTTTAAGTTCAATTATTGATATATATTTTATTAAACTGTTTAATTAAAATTTTAAAAATGGATATACAGACTGATGGTAATGGCTTTGTTTTAAATATATTTTATGTTGGGTAATTGTGCTCTGGATTAAAAAAAATAAAAATTTTGGAGAAGTAGCTTTTCGTACGTGTTTTGGCAATTTGTGTTGAAATAATTTAGAGTTTTAAATTGTTTGCCAATCAAAGGCAACGATCAAACCTTTATATATATTGTTACGAAAATGGCCGTTGACAAGGTTAAGCAGCACTACACAAAAATATTCCAACAGGGTTAATGTAAGTGTTACGCGAAAATACTCCTACAGGGTCAAAGCAAAGAATAGTCTAGAATAGTAGCAAACAACTAAATAAGCATGCGCAGCATTAAACTTAAACAAGCAAAAGCAACAACAAAAAGTGTCTGCTTATTAAGAAGATTCACATATTTACATACATACATACGTGCCAATTCAAACGAAAGGCAAAAGGTAAACAACCACCACGCATTGCTTAGTTAATGATGTACACACGTATGCATATACACATTTATGTACATAGTTACCACATGAACTTAATTAGGCACTTTGTAAACAGCATATAAGATGATAATGATCGTCTAGATATTGCTTGAAACTTCTAGTGGTATTTGTGTGGAATATAAAAGGAGGTGACGCAGCCAATGAGTTAGTTAGTTGTAGTTGTGAGTCAGCTGCGAAGAAGTCAGTTGCGAACAAGTCAATCAGTTGCGAGTGAACAAGTCAGTTGATAATTAAGTTGTGAATTAATAATAGTCTGCGATACAGTGGTGAGTTGATAGTTAAAAGCAATCTGTGCTTTACACGTGAGTTGGAGTAAATGGGAAACTATAGGACAGTCTATAGTGATAGCAAAGTCTGTCGTGGAATTGAGATTATTATGGAGTCTATCGTGTCGACTGGAGTAAAGGGAACAGCGCAGCGAATAGATGTGTGTAAGGGTGTAAGTAAAGCCAGTGAATCTTTATTGGTGTATCAACTGTGAGTGTCGGCAGAGTGAGTGCCGTGTGTGACGAGCAGCAGACAAAGAGGTATTGGTGTATCAACTCTGAGTGACGGCAGAGTGAGTCTCTTGAGTGACGAGCAGCAAACAAAGAGATGTCACGTGAAGAGTTGCTAAGACGTGCGTAAACCACAGTCAGGAAGGCGTAGTGGTAACCAATTGTGAATATTTGTGTGTAATTCAGTAGTTTAAGTTGTATTAGTGTATTTAAGCTCTTGATTAATTTAGTTTAAGTGTATTTGTAAATAAAACTTGTATCATTCTTAACCCTAATTACTACACGCGGCTCTTTTATTCATTTGCAAATCTTCGGGTCCACGGAAAAGCGTTTTTATAGAGAAAAAAACGTAACAATATATTAAAAAAAGTATATAGTTTACGATTATGTTTAATTTGGCTGCGCCTTTTGGCGCCTTTTTCAGTAATATTCAAAATCCATAGTTAACCTTAATGTTTAATTAAATGTTTTAGTATTGTGTTCTGTGCTGTGCAACTTGTTAAGGGGCGTACTTTTTTTCTCTTGAATATTTTTTATTTATATTTTTATTAATTAATTTAGTTATATATATATTCATTAATATTTACTACAAAAGAAACGTCCAATAAATGCCTATTTTCACGTGTCTGCATTTTCGAAATTTGGTGCTCCAAAGAGGGTTCAAATATGAAAAAATCACAGTAAGTCTTTAATGAAGTAGTTAAATATATTAATATTGAAAACCAAGAAGACATATGTTGCGATCTACTGAAGTTTATTAAATATTTATGTAAAAGATTTCATATTATGTGAAAAAAACCAACGCAAAAAAGTACGCGTTTTAAAAAACCACAAGGAATTTTTAGATAGAAGAGAAACGGTATATTTAAAACCTCCTTCACCACTAAAAGAACAATCTTCAAAACACGATAGGCGTGGTCGGGCTGTTTCAAGTTTTCAAAATTGTTCAAAGAGAACAAAACAGCGTAGATTAGCAAAAGTAGCTGAAATTGATGAAACCACAGCAAATCTCCTGCATGGTAAATGTTCAGAGTCAAAATCACATTTTCCAGAATTAAAGGTGGCTGAAATTCTAGCATTGATAATTGAAACAAAATTAAATAAACAGCAGTATCTGCATATCCGAAATTTCGTCAATACTAAGATTTCCTATTGCATGTTTCCTAGTTATGAAAAGGTGTTGAAAGAAAAGAAAAAAAGTTATTCAGATCCAGAATCTATTGCCGGTAGTGAATCCAAAGCTGAAGTGGACTTACAGGACTTACTTGACCACACATCTTCACTTATTCTAGATCTCCAGTGTGAAGTGCTAAACGCCAAGTCTAATATAAATTTAGACAATCTTGTTCTGATTGGGAAATGGGGTTTTGATGGTAGCTCTGGTTATAATGAATATAAGCAACGATTCAGTAGCAACAACTTAAATGACAGCAATTTGGTTGTAACTTCATATGTACCTCTACAACTAATAACTAAATCTTCGAAACCGCAAGATGCTAAAGTGATATGGAAAAATCCTCAGCCATCATCTACACGTTACTGCAGACCAATTCGACTGGAATTTATCAAAGAAACAACCCAAATTTGTATTGAAGAGAGGAAATATTTTAAACAAAAATTGGTGTGTTGAAATGTACAAAGTATTTAAGAACACAAATTGCAATTAACTATGGTTGATGGTAAGGTATATAACGCATTAAGCCAAACATCCTCCGTTAAATGTTATATTTGTCAAGCAAAACATAAAGAAATGAATAACATAGAAACTTGTCTACAGAAAGCAGTTTGCAAAGAAAGTTACGAGTTTGGGTTGTCTCCATTACATTCATAAATTCGTTTTTTGAGTACTTCGTACATATATCTTACATATTAGGTCTTAATAAATGGCAAATAATATCAAAGGAAGACAAAGATCATTTGATCAAAAGAAAAAAAGAAATTCAAGATAAATTTAAGTCGGAAATGGGTTTAATAGTAGATAAGCCAAGGCCAGGGGGTTGTGGAACGTCAAATGGTGGTAACACCGCAAAAAAATTTTTTAGTAATCCTGGACTAGCTGCTAAAATAACAGGAGTTGACGAAGAGCTCATAATTAGACGTGCAACATTACTGCAAGCCATGTCATCCGGCTATAAAATGAATGCAGATAAATTAAAAAAAAATCGCGCTTGATACTGCTAAAGTGATGATAGAGAAATATCCTTGGTTCTATCTTCCTCCATTAGTACACAAGATCCTTTTGCATGCTTCGGAAGTAATCGAACACGCAATATTATTAATTGTGAGGAAGCTGCGGAAGCTAAAAATAAAGATATTCGCAACTATAGACTGCAACAAACAAGAAAAATTTCCCGCACTGCAACAAACACTGACTTGTTATTACTGAGCTCTGGTCCATTTGTAACGGGTCAACGAAAACTTACATGTAAAAAGAAAAGTATTTTATTAAAATCTACGATTGAATTATTAGATAATAGTTTTTAAGTAAAAAATTCATTCATTAATTAAATAAATGTTTAAATTCCATTGACAATATAATAAAAAAAAATTATTTCGTTTCCGTTTTCGACCCGTTATTTTTCGAAGTAACTCCATTATTCCCAGTTCACTACCTAAAAAAATACTTACAAAGAAACGAATTTGTTGGTTGTTAACAAACATAATACTTTGTACATAAGATCTATGAATATTTTTCATATTGATGTACATAAAGTTGGCGTTAGGTGAAATTGACCACACCCAATTTTTCTGAAATGAATTTTTATATTGTCGGGAGTATACTGGAGAAGTTTCAAGACGATATTCCAACTATTACTATTTCTGTCGCTCTCTTCTATATAACTGCCACCACTGTGCAACGCCAAGAGATACAATTTTCGCAGTCGAGAGGAACGGTTTTGGGTAGGCCAAGAAGTATATTGGCGCAATTAGCAGCTATCGGATTTCTCCAAGTAAATCCTATAAAAGCTTTGCAAGAAGTTTCTCAAATGTCGAATTACGAGACCAGTGGGAAATAATTGATACGAAGTGGAAAACCTGCAAGGAAAGAGTCGAGGTGTTGTTCATGCCAAAAACCTAAAAGCATGAAACGGCATGGGGACGATAGGTGGTAAAACCTATCATATTAACAAATTTAATTTGCTAATATGATAAGCTCTACCCCACTACGGAAGAAAATGTGTGCTGTGTCAAAGCCCTGCATAATACAAAACTGTGCCAAAGACACAGCTCTGAAAAACACAACATTGCATATAAGACAGCTCTGCGAGGTAGTGATGCCAGACAAAAGATAAAAGGGTGCGATAGAGTTGCCAGACAGAATACAATACACTACAGAGTGTATCAACCATGTTGGTAAAGTTGGCTGCAGTTGAACGTAGTACGGAGGTGAATAGACGCCATACTGAGGATGATCATATCTGGGCTTTTGGTATGCAGACTGCAAACTAAAAGGTTGCCGAGAGAGATAAGGTAAAAGGAACTTGAAATAATCCGGGGAAGATAAGTAAAAAAAAAATTGGGAAGCCACCAGGCAAGGTAAAAGAGAAACCGCGACACAGCAGGTAAGGTATGGCCCCAAGTTTTTCGAGTAAAAAAGTGATAAAATAGAAATAATCTAAATAGAGCCAACGAAGTCGCAGTGGCCATAAGAAATGAGACTAAAGAAACGGCTACAGGAGCCCTAGCCCAGCATCAGCATGAAGCTATATCCTCTGGCTACATTCTTCTAAATTTTCTGGCAACAATTCTTCAAAACTTTCCGGCAACAATTCTTCAAACTTTTCCGGCAGCAAAATCCTAAATTTTCCGGCGAAAACTCTTCAAAATTTTATTGCAACAATTCTTCAAAATTTTCCGGCAACAAAATCTTAAATTTTCCAACGACAATTCTTCAAAATTTTGCGGCAACAAAATCCTAAATTTTCTGGCAACAATTCTTCAAAATTTTTCGGCAACCAAATCCTAAATTTTCCGTCGACAATTCTTCAAAATTTTCCGGCAACAAAATCCAAAATTTTTCGGCGACAATTCATCAAAATTTTCCAGCAACAATTCTTCAAAATTTTCCGGTAACAATTCTTCAAACTTTTCCTGCAACAAAATCATAAGTTTTCCGGCGACTACAAAAAGCACAGATAAGTACACAATAATTCCAAATAAAATTATTCGCGTCGATTAAATCTTTTTTTTAAACACTTTTTTCCTTAATGAAGAAAAAAAAGCAATGTGAGTCCGATCACAGGCGAGATGTGTAAGCATCTAGTAATGAAAATTTTTTTAAAGTTGGAAGCACTTATGCTTTTAGTATAGTTTTTTAAATTAATCAATTAAAAGTATCAAACTTTCAATATTATATGTAAATACATAGGAATTTGCTGGGTTTTGTTTGTTTTATTTAACTTATTTGGTTATTAAATGGGCACACTGCAATATATATGTACTGCATTAAAAATTGCAGTAAGCAGTAAATCTACTGATTACTGAAAAAATTCAGTAAATTTTTACTGATAATGAAATTAATAGGGCCGTATTCATAATAAAATTGTAGCAAGTGGCAAAGTTTTTTTCATTCAAATTTTGAAATTTTTGTGTGAAAAAGAATTTCATTATGAATACAAGCATTACTGATAACTGAAAATTCAATGCACCTCATCATATAATAAATTATTTAGGCACTTCATAAAAATTACAAAAAAATTTTTAGTAATCAGTAAAAATTTAATGGTTAAAAAATTTTTTTTACTGAAATTTTAGTAGTAAAGTAAATGCCTTAAGTAAAAATAATTAATATTGGTTTATGGTAACTAAAATAAGATATATAAATTTTTGACTCTAGTGTATTTAAAAATTAATGGAAAACTGCATCTATAGTAGTGGAATTATTAGTTATGAGGGTTTGTGGACAATTGCTCAAATAAACGTCAAATAAAAATTTTGATAAAGCTTGCGACTGTGGGTTTGCAAAATTTGTATTTATAATTAATAATTAATAATAATAATTAGCATGAGATGGAGATTGATACCCAATTGTCGTGCACCATCTTCAGTGTAAGGCAACAGTACGTAATGAAGTTATGTTATAATATAATATTCAGGTCTATTTGAGAATACGCGCTTCACTTATTCGTCGTCGAACGTTCACTTTCGACATCGACAGATTCTAAAATACGGGCAAAGAAATATCGTTTTCAGTAATCGATATTTTGTTATCTCTTATAAAAACATCAACAGCAGTGAAAACAGCTGACTTGTATGAGGAAAAAGTTGAAAGCAAGAAGGGACTTAAGAAGTAATTTAAAGAAATAATTAATGAAAAACTTAACAGTACAAGTGCTAAGTAACATAAAAAGAACAATTAACAGTGAAAGTGAAATAAGTTATTTGTTTTATTTGTTTAAAAAACGTGTTTACATCTTTCAAGATTTTAAAGAAAACTTATTTGTCTTGTAGAGCCTGGCTGAACGCCATTAACGCTTAATTAACAGTGATATACACAATATAAACACTTCGTATCTCTTTTTTATATATTTAAACTTAACGCGCTAAAATTGGCGTCGAACGAATATGACATTGAATCATGATGACGAAGTATCTTAGAATACCTCCAATGTGAGAGAAAACATATGTTTTCTATCATTCATCTCCAACGTAGTATTTTAGAATAGCAAAAAGTAAAACATGCGCGTATTTGTGGTGAAAGTGACTTCCCGAATAGACCTGATTATAAATTCTTTATTAAGACTGGTATATGTCTTTTAAACAAATATTTGACATTTAAAACGCTCTTTTGTTTAAAAGTTTTTATATACTTTATTTATTTTATATTTTTCAACTTTTTAACAAAATTATCCCCACTGTCAACACTAATACACTTCACAAGCAATTTCTATTAAAATTAACTCGTGAAATTCGGATGAGTTATTTCTATGCAGCTGTTAAGTTTTTTTATACTTCTTGTTCGTACCCTGAAGGAAATGTAGATGGTAAAAATGTACTGAGTCGCTTTTGACTTTGTCACCAGTACTACTCCACAATTACTCGCCATACAATATTTTGTGCTATAGACATTTAGCATGTGCTTGTCATTGAAATTCTACTAGTAACACTAAAACAATTGACTAGGTAGTGAATTCATAGTTCTTATGGGGACATGGAGACATCCCAACCAGACATTTACTGGTACATTTCTATACCTTACGTACATACATATTTATGTATATTGACAAGTTGTTGCAAAATCTACCAGAAATACACCACATCTGTTTTCTATATTTCTTCTATACTGACGAATAGAAGAGAAATTGTAGACAATGTAACTACTACTAGAGTTTTAGTGTTGTCCCCAGTCTGGCTGCAGGGTTTGATTATACTAATCCAATCATACATAGCTCACACTGATTTGATCTTACTCAAAATTTGTGATTGTATTGTGAAAAAGATTTTTACCCCTTAGCGTATAGATGTTTACACATCAAAAATCATTTGCTAGATTCAAGAAATTTTAGGCTTTATATGCTTTAATTGCTTTGCTAATAGTTTTTACATAGTAGAAATAAAAAAAAACAAAAAAACCCCAAACAAAAAAACACAAAGTGCCCTTGAGGAATACTCTATATGAGTAACTCAAATACAAAAAATTGTGAAGTAAGTTTTACCGGCAGAAATGCCTATTTTACTTTGAGTTCTGAAGCTCTTAATGAAAACAATAGAAAGAATAAATCCGATAAAAGTCTTTTTTAACGGCAAAGCCAATTTTTCTTCAGCCATCAACTTCGCTTTGCCCAATTCCAAATAGTAGTGATTCATTAACATTACAGTTGCCTAGTACTTCTTCATATAAGCCAGTAATATCATCCCCTTCAGGCTCGTGTTCATTACTTAACAAAGTTATCACTACATATAACAGTAGCTCAAAACTTAAGCTAAGATACGATCCATAACCGTGTTAAAGCGTGGTGCAAGACACCGACGACATCATCACAAAATCTTTTAAGCCACCACTTATATATTTGAGAGAAAAAATTCTAACGCACTTATTAAAAACAACTGTCGGTCATTTGTGATAATACTTTTCATATAATTCCAAATAAAAGAGTTAATATTGACGAAACAAAAATACAAATATATGCAGAAAGAGATTTCCGAAATAGTATGACAGAATTTGAAAAAAAAAACAAAACAAGTTTATATACATACCAACTTAAGAGTGTTAAAGGCCTACAGATAGTATTGAAGGGCATAGATTCATATGTTGACCCCGAAGAAGTAAAATATGCACTTATCGACTAAGGATTTGAGGTTAAAAATGTCACTAATATATATAATCAATAGGGAGAAGATACCCCAGCCTCCATTTCGTGTTGAACTGGAGCCGAATGATATACAGTTGAAAAAAACGAGACACATCCAATTTATAGCCTAAAATACCTCTTGTACAGAAAAATCACAGTTGAAGAGCCACATAAGCGTTCAGGTCCCGTGCAGTGCCATAATTGCCAAGAATATGGCCATATAAAAACTTACTGTAATTTACCTACTGTTTGTGCTGTCTCCGGCGAATTATACGGCACTGCTAGTTGCAATAAGCCAAAAAATCAATGTGATAAAAAATGTAGTAACTGTGAGGTAATCAAACCGCTAACTACAGAGGATGTCCTGTATATTCTTTCGTTAAACAAACATTGTGAAAAAACCAAAACTAGCTCCAGCTCAATCAGTAAACGCTTACTCCGCCAATCTTGCTCAATTGAGCCAACCAGTTACTTCACGTGTATCGTAGGCCGATGCTGCTAAGGCTAGTTATCTTCCGACACAAAATGTTTCACCGCAAAATAATTCAATAAATACAAAATCAAACTTTAATTTTAATTGCCTTGAAGCCGCTATTGATAATCTGGTGAAAACTATTAATAATTTTACAACAAATATGACCAGCATGATGCAAGAAATGCTTCGAAGGCAGAATACACTGCTTCAAGCATTAGTTAACAAGCCATCAACACGTTAAAAATATGTTTCTGGAACGCAATCGGCATTCGCCACCATAAAAATGAATTTTAGCACTTCCTTACGGAAAAAAATTTTGATATAATGTTGGTCTCTGAGACTAATTTGATTTCGAGAAGCTTTTTCAAAATTAATGGATACACTATATATCTATATATGATACAAAGGACCTTAGAAAGAAGACTCAATCACTATATCCTTGACAACTTTAGTGAAGAATATATGCAAGCTACGAATTTTTTATAGAAAATTTTTGTTCGAATTTGGTGATATCATCAATTTAATCACTTTTCAGATTTTCAGTTACCGAAGATCAGTATGAGAAGTTCTACAAATCGCTTGGATCTTGTTTTGTGGCAGCTGGAGACTACAATGCAAAACATACGTACTGGGGTTCGCGCCTTGTAACACCTAGAGGTCGAGCTTTGTTTAATACAATTTCAAAAATGGGCTTGGATGTTATTTCGAGTGGGGATCCCACTAACTGCCCACTTACTGAAAAATATTTCTAGGGATTAAATTAACTTTGAAGCTTCTCTAGATCTTTCCTCCGATCACTTCCCCACCTATCGTTATAATCTGTAACCCACTAAGAATTGACTTAACACACCTATATATGAAGATGATCAATCGTGTTAATTGGCTGGGATTCAAAAAAAAAATATCTTAGTAGTCATTGCACGGAAAATATAACGCTAAGAACACCCAATGATATTGAAAGTAACATTGCCAATCTTAACGAAAATATTAAAAAGGCTGCTGAAGATACCACTACCTCCCATCCTAAGACTGGGTTTGATAAAATTTATTCTAGGGATATTGAACGTCTTGTGTGTGCAACAAGAAGAGCTAGAAAAGAATGGCAACAGCACAGATCATCCCAACAAAAACTCAGACTTAAAGAGTGTACTAAACAACTCCAAGAGTTGATTGCATCTGAAAAAACTGCATCTCTTAAAAATTATCTGGAAGGTCTTGATGTCACACAAGCATCAAATTACTCTTTGTGACGCGCTGCTAGAAAGCTTAAAAGACCCGTTGAGTTTAAGCCACCTCTGCACACATCTACCGAAAGTTGGGCAAGAAGCGATAGGGAAAAAATGAAAAATATTTGCTCAGCACTTAAGATACGTATTTATGCCAAACACATGTACTGGTATTGCTGATTTGCCGAGTGTAGTTGCTCTACTCCCTCGACCCTTAAAGTTTAAGATGCGCTATGTACAAAAAGTAATTGCTCAATTCAAGCCAAAGAAAGCTCCATGTATTGATGGAATTAGTAATAAGATGCTGATGAACTTGCCGCATAAGATTCCTGCTGTTTATTTTTAATGCCATATTACAACTGGAGTATTATCCACACAGCTGGAAGCTTGCCAAGGTTAAAATGATTCCAAAGCCGGGCAAAGATCAAACCAAGGCTGAGTCATATAGACCAATAAGTCCACAATGTCAAAGCTTTTCGAAAAACTGTTCAAATCAAAATTTTCCCCAATTCTAATTAGTAGTGGGTGTTTACCAGACAATCAATTTGGTATTAGAAGTCAGTATAGCACCATTGAACAAACTCATAGATTGGTTCAATTTATAAGAAAAACATTTGAAGAAAAAAAGTATGGTTTATTGATGTTTCTCAGGAATTTGATAAGGTTTGGCATGATGGCCTAATTTTAAAATTGAAGACATATCTACCAAATAACATTCTAAAACTTTTGGAAATTTATATTTTTTGGTCTGCAGTTCTCTGTTATGCAAAGAGATTTTATGAGTACGCCTGAAACTATCTCATCCGGTGTACCACAAGGGTGTAAACTGGGGCCAGTTTTGTATTTGATATATACTTGTGATATGCCTGTGAGCAGTAATATCCACACTTCTATATTTGCCGATGATACAGCCTGCCTTAGTATGCACCAATAACCCTCATGAGGCATACCGATATCTCCAGGAGCATATAACACAGCTTCATCTATGGTTAAACTTATGGAGGATAAAAGTAAATGAACAGAAGTGCGTACAGAAACGAAAAGATCCTTTTCCCCCCATTAGAATCAACAGTCAAGTTGTTCCTCAACATTCACATGTAAAATATCTTGGTATACGCCTTGATCGTTGGCTTACATGAAAACACCACATTGACTCCAAGCTAACACAAATGAAACTAAAATTAACTCAGATACATTGGCTGATTGGTAGAAATTCAACACTCAGCATAGATCGTACATTTTTAATATACAAGTCGCTTTTGAAGCAAATATGGTGCTACGGAATACGGTTATGGGGCACTGCTTCAGCTTCCAATATAGAGAGAATTCAATGAAGGCAAAACAAGGTTTTAAGACTAATAACATCGGCTCCATGGTACACCAGAAATCAAATTTACATCGTGTTTTAAAAATGCCACAAGTAACTGAAGAAATTGTAAAATAAATAGACAAATACTTAACAAAACTCGAGACCCATCCTAATCTCCTTGCTCGTAGTATCTTGAATTTTACTGGACACATCCGCTTAAAAAAGAGGGACACAAGGGCTCTTATACTCACCACTCCAAATGGGACTGCTTGATAATACATTTATTTTTCCTTTTTGATTATCACTACTTATGTATTATTTATAACTATCACTAAGTTATTGTTCGACACTGGTGGGGCCTAATAATTATATTTTAGATTTAAGATTTGAATGCTTACTGTTAGTTCATTTTTGAATATACAATAAATAAATATCAGTAAAAAAATCCATTTGAGATCCTCGAGCTCTGATTATCAATCAGCGGTCACACCGTCCACGTGACAAAATAATAAACAAGCCTTTTTAAACATTTTGGAGTTCAATAAAAAAAGAAGAACGACGCAATCTTCTGCATGTAATTAAACGAATTTTTCCTAAAGACCATACAAAAGTACATATCCAAATTCTGAAACCCAATAAAATGTTGATACAAAAGTACATTTCAAAATTTTGATAAACCGAAAATTTTTTTAAAGTGCATAGCCGAATTTTGCTCAACCGCATAAGTCTTTTATACAAAATTGCATTTAAAAATTTTGGTAAACCGAGTAATTTTTCTATACAACATTAAAGATCCAAATTATGATAAACCGAAAAATTTCTTTTAAAAGTACATAATCGAATTTGGGCCAGCCGAATAAATCTTTTGATACAATATCCAAGTTCTGAAACCGAATAAATTTTATTATACAAAAGTACATTTCCAAATTTTGGTAAGACGAATAATTTTCCTATACAACAATAAAGATCCCAATTTTGATAAACCGAATAAATTTTTAATACAAAATTACATAGCCAAATCCCACAAACAAACAAAACTTACTATGTATTCAAAAATTTTAAGCCGAAACCAAAGCTTTCCGGTCAATTCAAAATTCTTTTAATCTTGAGTTTCACTTCCGATTTTCAAAATTAGTAGAAGCACCGTTTGCCGTTAATTTCGAAACCCAAATATTTAAAATAAGACAAAAGAAGAAAAGCATTAGGTGGTGTCATTAAATAATTATAAACACACACATATATATTTATATATATATATATATATATATATATGTATGTATACTAGCTTACCCGCCAAACTTCATACTGCCTAAGTTGATAAATAAAAGACCTAAACTTTTGTATAAAATAATCTTAAAACAAACAAACCTATATATACCCTTTTACCATTTTTTTGGTAAAGGGTATAACAAAACGAATCCGTATTTAATAAAAAAACATTTTTTGAATTAAGCATGAACTTTTATTATTATTTTCGACACATCATGTTGCTTACTTAAGTGTCCAGGAGACGTACAAAAAAAGCCATCAATCGGTAAGAACGTGTTAGTGTCGTTTAATTGATGATTTTTCGGAGATGTACAAATAAAATCGTCAATCAGCATTTTAATTTTGTGTTCGTTGTGTGCGATGGCATAAATGTCTTCATCGGATGATGATTTCTTGTTATTAGCGGCATAAAAACTTTACGAAATCTTTGTATAAAATGCAAATTAAGCAAATATACAGAGCTAAATAATAATTTTTCTCCCTTCCACTCTAATTTTTCATCTATTATTATTATTATTATTTATAATAATAATAATTTGAGTTCTTCAAACGATTCTAAAAAAACAAACATATTTTCCTTAAAAAAATTTCGAAACAAACGATTTTTAATATAAAAACAACCTTAGTAGTGTGAATAAAAAAAATATGTGTACATATGTATTTGCTTTTTAGTTAAAAATTTGCTTCCCTACAGAAAGTGCGAATAGTGAAAATGTACTGAGTCGCTTTTGACTTTGTCACCAGTACTACTCTACAATTATTCTCCATACAATACTTTATGCTATAGACATTTAGCATGTACTTGTCATTGACAATCTACTAGTAACACTAAAACAATTGACTAGGAAGTGAATTCATAGTTCTTATGGGAACATGGAGACATACCAACTAGACATTTACTGGTACATTTCTATACCTTACGTACATACAAATTTATGTATATTGACAAGTTGTTGCAAAATACACCAGAAATACACCACATCAGTTTTCTCTATTTCTTTTATACTGACGAATAGAAGAGAAATTGTAGACAATGTAACTACTACTAGAATTTTAGTGTTCACATACATATACACTTGGCCTCAGTCTGACTGCAGGGTTTACACAAAATTCACATACATAAATACATATGTATGTATTTGGAGTTTTAAAAACAATTTTTAAGTAATTTTTTTATTCACACTACCCATTAAGATTAAAAAATTAGAGAATATAATATTTATAATAATCATAAAACTGTTTGTCGACTTTTCATAGTTTGGTTTTGTAACAAGATCAATGGTACATCCAGGACAGTTGGTTTCGTTCAAATCAGTTGACACCGTTATGAACCAGGGTGACATAGTCACCTATCCCACGGAGTTTTTAAATTCACTGGAACTGACTGGATTACCACCTCACACCTTATCATCCTGCATAACATTAATCAACCTCGACTGTGCAATGGAAAAATACTGTGCAATGGAACAAGACATTGAGGCAACAATCATAAAAGGAAAATACAAAAGAGATGATGTCTTGATCCCGCGGATACCGATGATTCCAACGGATTTACCATTCGATTTTAAATGCTTACAATTTCCAGTATGGCTGGCCCTTGCGATCCACAAATAATTCGCACGGACAGTCGTTAAAAGTTTGCGGAATCAACTTGGAGTTTCCCTGTTTCACCCATGGACAATTATACGTTCCGAATTCTTTGTTTATTTACGAACCACAAAACAAAACAAAAAATATAGTTTATGAGAAAGCCTTAAATTGATTAGCAGACTGTATCAACAGTGTGTGTTCGTCAATATCAAATTTAAACCTTATAAATAGCCAGCATTTTAGGATTGTACTGTTTTGTAAAGTGCCCAGGGAACGTCCAAATAACCCATCAATCACATAGTTGTGTGCGTGCAGTCGTTTCTTTTCGGCTACACGTACACGTTGTCGGCGCTGATTGACGAGAATCAAAAAATTTTGATATTTTTATTTGACGGCTGATTATTTGTACGTCTCCAAATCTGATTGATGTAAAAAACGTCATTTGCTTTGTGATATTTGTTCTGTGGCGACATGGAGAAGTGCGCGGATGAAAAAAATTAATTTGCACTTTATGAAAATATATCATTGATCTTTGTAAAAAACCAAACTATCAAAAGTCTACAAAGAGTTTTATGATTATTATAAATATTATATTCTATGATTCTAATTTTTAAAAATTTTTCTTATTTTTTGCCGGCTGACTAGTTGTCAAAATAATACAATCTTAATGGGTAGTGTGAATAAAAAAAATTACTTAAAAATTGTTTTTAAAAATCCAAATACATATGTATTTATGTATGTGAATTTTGTGTTTAAAACAAATTTTTAACTAAAAAGCAAATACATATGTACATATATTTTTTTTATTCACACTACCCAAAGCTTGTTTTTATATTAAAAATCGTTTGTTTAAAAATTTTTTAAGGAAAATATGTTTGTTTTTTTTAGAATCGTTTGAAGAACTCAAATTATTATTATTATTATAAATAATAATAATATTAATAATAATAATAATATTATTATAAATAATAATAATAATAGATGAAAAATTAGAGCGGAAGAGAGAAAAATTATTATTTAGCTCTGTATATTTGTTTAATTTGCATTTTATACAAAGATTTCGTAAAGTTTTTATGCCGCTAATAACAAGAAATCATCATCCGATGAAGACATTTATGCCATCGCACACAACGAACACAAAATTAAAATGCTGATTGACGATTTTATTTGTACATCTCCGAAAAATCATCAATTAAACGACACTAACACGTTCTTACCGATTGATGGCTTTTTTTGTACGTCTCCTGGACACTTAAGTAAGCAACATGATGTGTCAAAAATAATAATAAAAGTTCATGCTTCATTCAAAAAATGTTTTTTTATTAAATACGGATTCGTTTTGTTATACCCTTTACCAAAAAATGGTAAAAGGGTATATATAGGTTTGTTTGTTTTAAGATTATTTTATACAAAAGTTTAGGTCTTTTATTTTTCAACTGAGGCAACACGAAGTCTGGTGGGTCAGCTAGTTTTTATTAATAAATATTAAAAATTGGTACCGTCATGGTCTAAAAAGTACATTTTATTTTCATAGTTGGTACAAAATCCAAGAAGTCATTTTCCTTCCGTGGTAGAAGTACATAACACGCGTCAGTTCGTCTACAAATATCGTGCGTTTGAAAACTTTACTACATTAAAATGGCAATATATACGCGTTATAAACGCCTTTTCTATCAGCTTTTTTTTACTTATTTATGCATTTTCATATCCTTTTTTATCCAATACTGTATGTTTTTCAATAAGTTTTTACTCTATGATTCTAATTTTTAAAAATTTTTCTTATTTTTTGCCGGCTGACTAGTTGTCAAAATAATACAACGCGTTAAAAAGTTGAAAGTTGACCATTTTTCTGCGGCAAATACGCAAAGTTTCCTTTGCAGAATGTTAATATAGCTGGGTGAAATACAGAGGAAGAACAACTTTCTCTTTCACAGTGAGAAAAATTGTTATTACGAAAAAAAACTATTGATTGAACAAAGAACCTTATATACGTATAAAATTAGAGCCAAATAATTTCAAAATTAAAATAAACTTTGTTTATTCAGCTTTAAGAATATATTTCTAGAAATTACGGGTAATCCATACACGTTATAAAATAATTTAATACCAATAACCCCAGCAAAAAAGAATTCTGATTTGGAGGAACTAACAACTGAGGGAAGCAAACTATTGCTTTCTTTATAACGACAGCTTCGAAAAATGCTTCTGAAAAGCAGTAACGTAAAGCAGCCAGTAACTTCTGCATTTGAGTACACAAAATATACACATTATTTTAGTTAATTTTAATTATTATTCGAACTCCATTTGTTTCTATATTTATGACTTTAACAGGCTAAAGTTCATATCGCTTTTTAAGCCAAATTACATGCGATAACACCAAAGTTAGTTGTAAATATTCTGACAACACATAGTTGAACGGAACAGCCAGCCGTTTTCGAAGGCCACTAAACCTTCATCATCAGCGTTCTTTTGTGTTTGGTCCACTGTGTGTGGTGTCAGTTGATGTAGATTTCTGCTTTATATACTTAGCATTATTGCAAATGGAATGTGTGAATTGTTTTTGATTCATCTTATTTCAATTTGCTGAAAGCTTTTTTGTAATGAAAGGCACATGTTAGTTAATTTGCTTATTTTTTGTTCTACTTAAGACAAACTTTTTTGGTTTGTTACTATTAAGTATATTTTTATTTAATTTTTGTTACAGGCCCATGGCTATTAAGATGGTAAAATTGAGCTTTCATTACAAAAAAAGCTTTCAAAAGCTGAAATAAGATGCATCAAAACAATTCACATATTCCATTTGCAATCATGCTAAGTATATAAAACCGAAATCCACATCAACTGACACCACACACAGTCGACAAAACACAAAAGAACGCTGATGATGAAGGTTTAGTGGCCTTCGAAAACGGCTGGCTGTTCCGTTCTTTGGTGTTATTTGTTCATTAATAATTATCACATGTAATTTGGCTTAAAAAGCGATACGAACTTTAGCCTGTTAAAATCATAAATATATACACATTATTACTTCTGTGAAACAATTTCATAAGGCAAAAAAATGCATGACTTTTTGGAAACTGAATGTATTGCTTCTAGCTGGCTTACAAACACTCTTCTGTAAAGCGATAATTTTTGCTGGCATGGTGCAATTAAAAAAATAGAACGAAGTATCAGACCTTTAAGGCTACATAAATGGAAAAATTTACTCAGAACTGATCAATTTTGGATTCAATTTTTTTAATTATAGAAATTCTGCTAATTATAATCCATTTCTGAAATTGTCAATATTTGCTCTAGGATTATTAACATTGCCATGTTCAAATGCTGAGGTGGAAAGAACTTTTAGCTCTAATAAGTATTTTAAAAGTAAGTTAGAAATAGCATATTCACTTTTAATACTTAAAATTATTTCATTCATATAGAATACGGTTTAAAAAGAAAAGACTTATTTTATTCAGAATGTAACATACATCATGTAAAAATTAATTCAGATAAAACGCATAAAAAATCAAATTGTTTTATTAAAACAGTTTTATTGCCAGGGAAAAAGGATGAAACGACTTTTTCCTTAAACGAGGAGTATAGATGTATATTATATTATATATTAATACCCTGCAGAAAGTGCGAATAGTGAAAATGTAATGAGTCGCTTTTGACTTTGTCACCAGTACTACTATACAATTATTCTCCATACAATACTTTATGCTATAGACATTTAGCATGTACTTGTCATTGACAATCTACTAGTAACACTAAAACAATTGACTAGGAAGTGAATTCATAGTTCTTATGGGAACATGGAGACATACCAACTAGACATTTACTGGTACATTTCTATACCTTACGTACATACAAATTTATGTATATTGACAAGTTGTTGCAAAATCCACCAGAAATACACCACATCTGTTTTCTATATTTCTTCTATACTGACGAATAGAAGAGAAATTGTAGACAATGTAAGTACTACTAGAAATTTAGTGTTGAAATACATAGACACTTGGCCTCAGTCTGACTGCAGGGTATATATGCACATCCATACATAAATAGTTTATGTTAATTAATGGACACATACATACATATTTATACGTATATACATATATATAAATGCATGTACATATATAATTAAGAGTACTCTGAACTCTGCAATTTGAAACAAAAGAAAATTCTTTCGCCTTGTATGCTAATTACACGCAGAATTCATTTTATTTCGATTCGAGTTACAATGTAACCCCAGTAACAAATTAAGGAACTCGATATCGTCAAAAATCCTAAAACATATACACATAAATTTAAATCATGCGTTTGGATATTTCGTCTATACGGAATGATTTAATTTAGGCAGTTACAGTAGCACCAAGTGAAACTCGTACACCTCAATTAAATTTTTTAGATGTGTTATAATTTGAAAAAAAAAACAAACAAGTACAAAAAACGTAATACTGTATTTTATTTATTACTTCATTTTATAAATATATTAAAAAACAGGTCAACTCAAAAAACTTTAATTCATTTAGGTTTTTGCAGAGCAAAAATATAATATAGTGCGTATTTCCATACCAATGCTAAACTCGTACACTGCTTTAAATTTCAAAGAATGGTTTTCTCTTTAAAGAATTTAATATTTTGTGTGCATCCCCTTATTTTTTATTACCATTTTCAGCCTATTTGGTATACTCTGAACGAGTTTTTTGCAAAAAGCTAGGTTAAATTTTTTGCCATTCGTCTTTAAGAGCTTTTTTCAAATCGTCCTTGGAACTTATGGTATGCTGGCGAATTTTTCTGTCGAGGTAGCTCCACAAATTTTCAATGGGGTTAATATCTGGACTCTGGGCTGGTGTATCCATGACGTGCGGATAATTATATAGCAACCATGATCGCACATTATAAGCCTTATGCTTTGGATCATTGTCTTGATAAAAATTAAAATTATTGCCAAGACCAAGTTTTTGCTTACATTGTGGCAAACTTTCTTTTAAAATGTTAAGGTAGACGTGCTGATCCATTATGCCCTCGATAAAATGCAATACACCAGGCCCAGAAGCAGAAAATGAACCCCAAAGCATTACCGACCCACCACCGTGCTTTACTGTGGGTTTCATATTTTTAGCAAGTAGCGCTTCATTTCGCCTTCCCCACACATAGAGCCTACCATCTGATCCAAACAAGTTGAACTTGCTTTCGTCAGTGAATAGCACATTCTCCCAAAACGAAAAATCTTTAGATTGATGGGTGCTATTTGGCAAATTGCAGTCTTATTTTTTGGTTTCGTTTGTTTATAAGAAGTTTTTATCTTGCTCTTCTACCATTAAATTCAGCTTTGTTTAAAATATTTCTGATAGTTTGTGCGCAACATTTCTTTCCCAAATCCTTCTCCACGATTTCTGCTAGCCTCGGTGCACTTAAAAATTGATTTTTTTTTACTTGCAGTAGAATGTATTGCTCGTCACTATCAGATAAGATTTTATTATTCGCAACTTTCGGCTTATTTTCAACTCTTTTTTCAGTGCTGTATCTTTTTATCATATATTGTACGGTTGATGGGCTTCGACCTATAATTTCTGATATTTCTCGAAGTGATTTCTTATTTTTATAATGCTGAACTACCAGTTTTCTAACTTCAACACCTGTTTGTCCTCTCTGTCTTCCCATTATTTTTTTACGATCCAAAAAAACACAATTAAGTGAATAATATTATAAAATTTGGAAAGCAGTCTTATATTCATAGACTTTTAAACGGTTTTCGCGAAATAATTTGACGTTAGATGCAAAGCATACCAGTGTTGTCTAATAAATTTAAACTGTACAAGTTTGGCTTTGGCGTCCAAAGTTGCCACTTTTTTGAATGAAGGTCGTTATTTTAATAAATGAAGACAATTCCAAACTTTCATTCCGTCATTTAATGCAGCACTTAGGTCTCTAATAAAAATTAAAATATTTGTGTTAATACGATATTTAGTTCCAAATATATTATATAAAATATTTTTTTTCACTTGATGTACTGTATATAAAAAAGTACAAATAAAATTTGAATTGAAATTTTCATCCTGCAAATAAAATTACTTTGTTTCAGAAATTAAGTTTTGAGGATTATATAAGCTTACGAGTTCTACTTTATTTTTCCTAAATTATTAAATCAAATAGCCCATTACAATTGTTTAATTTCTTGTTGTCTTGAACTTAAATTATTTTCCTACTCATATTCTACTTCTAACTAAGCAAAATCGAAATATGGTTTTATTGCATTTAGTGCTTTTTTATGAAGGCGCAGTGCTTTTTGCTCTGAAAAAGTTGGCAGCACTGTTCGTGTGGTATCTTTTTATGTATATTCACACAGGCACACTTATCATGCGCATGCATATACATACCCAGTGGGAAAAGGTAATGAATTGTAAACTATAAGGTAACGCACATCATGTATAATTTTTCATTTCTGAATTGATTACTGTTAACACAGAACATGTCCTGGGAAAGTAATGAATTATTTTAAAATTACCCTATCGTTTCTAAGGGATGCATTGTTTTGCTTTGGAAAATAATACTTTATGTAATTAATACCTACTTTTCCAGCTGGGTACATACGTATCATATGCACGTATATAATTACATACATACACATAAGCATACATACTAACATACATTCGACTCATTCAAAATCTTGTTTTTGAAGACATCCCTATATTTTCATCTTATTTCTACTTTTTTAACTATTCATAACTTAATTAAATTTATTTATACAAAACTCACATGTATGTTTTTTGGTTGGCTTTTATTTTTGCACAAACACACACATACACATATACCTATTTTGTTTTGATAGCTATTTCAGCTAAACTGCCGATAAACTGCGATAAAGTTAGAGAAGATAGCAAATTTACGTGCTTCGCAAGTAGATTCATATTGAATCTACTTGATTCGCTCTCATAATTTTGTATGGCGAAGCAAGTTGATTCGGTTATGATTGGGGTCTGAAGCATGAATAGAGAGCGAAGCAGGTATCGTGTAAACATACCAGGGATGATAAATGAGAAAACCAATTTCGTACTAATTTGCTCTTAGAATTGTACTTTTTCAACCCCAATAGTCAGCGTTGTCAACTTTGAAATTTCAAAACGCACCAAAATGGAGAAAAAAATGCGCCATTTACAAAAAAAAACGCACCAATTTTAGAATTTATTTTTTTAGTTTAAAATTTTTATTGAATTATGCATAAAAGTACATTATTTTTTGTGTTAAACATTTAACACTAAAAGAGGATTTTACAGTTCAGGGTTAAAAAAATAAAACCAAAAAAAAAACTTAGCAAATTTGTTTATATTCATTTGTATTACATAGATAATATTTTTTTTAATTCTATACAAAACTTTTTAAAGAGATCAAAGATTAATAGAAAGGATTCAAAAATAATAAAAGTTCTTTATTTATCATTTTATTCAAATATTTTTAAATCAGAAGTTTAATATATACATATTAAATATATATAACAATAAACAGCCTTTTACAATATATGTACATAATTAAAAAACAACAAAAAAAAAAACTAAACAAATTCGTACATACATAGTGTACATATGAAAGTGGTCTAGGTCATACCATTTTTGATTCGATATAGTACATTTTGATCAGCCTAGAACAACTCTAAATTAAACTGTTGCATAACAAAAAAATTATTTTTGGATTTGTTCCAATGTAATCTACTAAATATATCGACCAAAGAAATATAGACATAATTAAGGGCAGAAGATGATACATTTTTGTATATTAATTTTATAAATTCGGTTTAAAGCTTTTTAAAAAGAAACAAAGAATTAATTATTCCAAATAAATAAAGCTAATAGTTTCATCATTATTGTTTTCACTGGGTCATAAAACAGATTTCATTTCAAATTGTGATATTTTGTAAACATTATTAGTATTAATATTGTAATTTACACTATCAGGAAGTTGGTAAGTTTCACAACAAGAATTGTCCAGTTTTAACCCACTGCTGTGTTAAATTTGCTTTGGTGCCACCAAAAATTAAAAAACGCACCGAAATTTTAAAATAAGCGCACCACGCACCAACTAAGGAATTTTTCGCACAAAACATTTCAAAAAGCACCCAAAATGGTGCGAAACGCACCAAGTTGACAACGCTGCCAATAGTACTAAACTCGTTTCTTATGTTTTAACTTTTTGATGTGTAAACATCTATACCAGGGTTGTCAGATTTTTTCCGACCTATTTCGCCAAATTGATTTCAAAAATCGCCCAAAGTCGCCAAAAATCAGTTTTATGTAGTTTTTCTTAGTAATTATTTGATAATAAATTTGTTTTTATATAACAGTTTTTTAATATAGATTTTTATAAAATGATCGTATCAAAATTTATCAGAAAATCGCCAAAATTAGAAATCGAATCGCCAAAAACTATTTCTTATAAATTGTTGTCATTCAAATTCAATGGCTATAGTTAATATCAGAAAAATCAACAAAATCAAATTGTTCAATTTTGTTTAAAATTGTTCAATTTTGTTTAAAAAATAGCCAAAATAATCGCCAACAAATTTCTTTATCGCCAGAAAAATCGCCAACAAATTTATTTTTCGCCATAAAAATCGCTATGTCGCCAAACCAAAAATTTCGACGCCAAACAAGTTGAAAAATCGCCACCTTTGGCGAGGAATCGCCACATCTGACAGTCCTGATCTATACGCTAGGGGGTAAAAATCTTTTGACTTTGATTTCTTTACTGAGATTTCGTTGCGGAGATTTCTTTGCATTGTCAAATCGGTGTGAGCTATGTATGAGTGTATTAGTGTTTGAAAGAAGCAATACCAAGCAGAGAAACAAGTCGACCGGCTCGAAGCCGACGGTGCGCCCCCGCCGGTTATTTTTCTGTATATTTCCGTACACCAAAGGTGAAAATGAACCGTAAGAGCTACGGACTTGAAATTTGGGCACAATGTGTAGACATTTTGCCACTACAACAACAAATACATTAGAGTTAAAAACTAAAGGGTGTTCCAAAACGAGCAACGAAAAATGTTAAAATCCCATCTAATATACACACAATTATATGTACATATATAAGTTGTAGTGAACTGCCAATTCGGGCGCCGATTAAAATTGTTAAATTGTGGCTGAAATTGTTAAATTTGGGTAATTAAAATTTGAAAATTTTAAAATTCTTGAAATTTGATACCTACGAGGGTGGTTCGATAAGTCCTTTAAATATTTTTCGAGGGTGGTTCAATAAGTCTGTCTTTTTCTTAATGCCTACGGCATGCATGATAATTTTTCCTAATGCCTACGGCAATGCATGATAATTTTTTCAAATGCCGACGGCAATACATGATTATTTTTTTTCCTAATGCCGACGGCAATACATACTTATTTTTCCTAATGCCTACGGCAATACATAATTATTTTCAAATGCCGACGGCAAAACATGATTATTATATTCTCCTAATGCCTACGGCAATACATAATTATTTTCAAATGCCGACGGCAATACATGATTATTTTTTTTTCAAATGCCGACGGCAAAACATGATTATTATTTTTTTCAAATGCCGACGGCAAAACATGATTATTATTTTCTAATGCTCCCAGTGTTGCCAGACTGCAGAAATTTGATATCGTAATACTACATCAGTAATATCAGAGAAAATAGGTTTGATGACTACTAGACGATTCTCATATGAATCGTGGGAATGTGCTTGTGTGATTTCATCACGCTAATAAATTGTTTATAAATAAAATAATTAAATAAATTAATAAAATAATTAAATAAATTATCTTATTTATTTATAAAACGTTCTCATGTATGTGAATACCCCTAATGCTTGTGTGTGGGGGGTCCAGCTTGTTTGTCGCTGGTAAGCTTATATTCTGTTTATTTGTTTAAGAAATATATTTGTATGTATGTATGTATGTATGTATGTATGTATGTGTGTAAGATGTATGTATGCATGTATGTATGTGCGATCGAAAGAACTTGTGCGTGGAATATTTTGTGGCTGTGTAGAATACATTTATATTTTGCAACGTAATCATTTTCTTTGGCTGCGATTATTTTAAAGCAGCAAAGTTTCAACTAACTACAGTCATAAGCAGAGAAACAAAAAGTAAAAATTTGCAAGTTAGCAAAAAAAAGCTAACTTCTCCTCCTCCTTCCCACTTCATTCTCTTTCCTTTATGTAGTTTGTATTTGAAATAAGAAAACACTTGTAGATTTTTTATTTTTCTATACATTTATTGTTTAAAATTTTATAATAATACATACATTAATATTTTAAAGAGTGAAAAAGTTCATTTAAAGCAAGATATTTCTTTTGTTAGTAAAATAGCATTTTTTTAATGCGCAAGCACCAAATTTATGATAATTACAATAAAAATATTCTGGATACTTAATCTCCATTTGTTTAAAGTTGATACAGCCTATATCCTCAACGTTAAAAATTTTTCGGCATAAAATTTTTTCCAACCATCGTCTTTTCTCTTCACCTTTTACATAAATTTTAGAACATCTTGCGTTGGCTTTTAAAAAATTGCAAACGCTTTCAAAAGAAACTGATCCAGCAGTCCAACTGAGGTGATGATAGTTTTTCGTTAGCCACTTTGCTTCTCTTTACCTTTTTATTGATAAGCATTTAAAATCAAATGGTGGTTTTATAATGAAATTGTTATATTCATAATTGTTGAAAACAATCGCTACTTCTTTTGCGATGAAATCATTTGAATTGCTTTTGAAACCTTGTACGTCTATAAAAATGTTCTTATTTTCCATATTATTCAATTTATAAGACTTTTCGAACTTGTCCTTTGATGGGTATATATTCTATTATGCGATCATGAATAAGAATGCAATAAGCTGATGTCTTTGCTGCAATATTAGCTGCTGTTTCAAATGCTATTTTTATATCAATCGGTCCATTATTGAGTGACTCATTCTGATGACTGACATCTACTACAATAATAGGAGCTTTTGTCTTAAACTTTGATGCAGTTAGAAGCGGTTGAGATTCTTTCATATATTAGCTTTGTTGGAATCTTAGATACATATCATATAGAATTGCATATCGCTCATTTTTGAACTTTATGTTAAGATCATCATATGGATATGAGACTGAATTTAAATGTACTTTTAAATTAGTCAAATCACAATGAACAAACTTATTTTCTTGTTGAAAAGCAATCAATACAAAACGGGGGCGTTCTCTATTTGCAGCCAGTTTAACATTCCAAATATGGCTAGTACCTGTGTTTAATTGTGGATTAACATGACAATCCCAACTGCGAAATGCCATAGGTATAGAAGCACCATTGTTAATAATTTTTATCATATTCAATTTGCTAAAGTCGGATAATTGTACATGTGGGATTCTCCATGAGATGAGTGAAATTGTAAGTTTAGCTTTTTCGGTAGAAACACTCGAGCGTACAAGATCTTCATCATTCTTATTGCGCAAGAGTATCAATTCATGTTTTCCATTTAGTATAACTTTGTTGTAGTCTTCGGCGAATCCTAGAAGCATTTTTAGAGGTACATAAAAATTGAAAAATCCATTTTCAAGAGTGACATCGTCAATTTTGTTCCATCCAGCATTTTGCATCACATTGCTTTCTGTTGGTGACAGACAAACCAAATTTTTTATAGTGCTTGTGGCTCCTAAATATCTTGTATGGTCAATTTCAATTCCATTGAGCTCATAGCGAATTTCATCAAATAGATATGCCACAAAGTTGTTTTTTAATAAAAAGTTCTCCGAAGAAGAAGAAGAAGATTTGGCCTTATTATCGTCGGCAACAAACACCTCTACATAAATGTAGCTCTCACTGGGTAGCACATACAAATCTTGATTTTGTATTGAAATTCTAATTTCATCATTATTGTTGTAAGATTGTAAGTATGGTACATATATATGACAGTCCTTTTTGATTATATTCTCATCAGACAAGGGTTTATCTAAGACATCTATTATTGAACTCATTTTGTCTTCAATTTAAAATTCAAGGACTTTAGAAAATTTTTATTTGATGTTGTTAGAGCTTTTTGTTGAGCTGGTCGCTTTAATGTTGTTGTTGTTGTTCTTGCTGCTATATTTTTCAATGTATTTGTGTTGTATATTAGCATTATTTAGTTGGCCTTAAATGCATTCGTATTGTAATTTCCTCTCCTCGGAAATTAATTAAATCACCGTGTTGATCCAGTACGCGCAGCGCTAGTGAACTTATCTCTGGTGTTTACAGGTAAATAGATAAGATTTCTTGGAACCTCATCTATTTTATAGCCTGGAGGCACATTAATCGGAAATTCATGAAGTGTATGCGATTTCGAGTTATTCATATATGTGTTTATAGCGATACTACTTTCAATTCGCAAGAGATTCACTTTAAAAATATTAACTGGAAGATCTGAATAATAAAATTTGTTTGGTGTTAGGATTTTGCTATTGAATCCTACAAGTTTTCCAATTGTATTGTTTTTATTAAAATATACAGGATCCTTGGAACTATTAACTTTAACTTGCATTGTATTGTTATTGGCTTCAATAAAAATCTTATTTGCTGGGCAGAGTCGTTTGTATTCCTCTTCTATAAAATCAACTATATCATTTAATTCGTAAGATCCATTTGGTATTTCAATTATATGTTTCCCTATATGAAACATATTGTCGTTGTAGGTGTCTACATTTGGAATACTGTTGTATGAATGAAAATCAGTTAGAGCACACTCATATGCACCATGTAATTCAATAGGAGGAAAGTAACTAGCAGATAGTTCTGATGAGTTAGAGTTCAGAGTAAGTGTTATTGACGTTATAACAGTCTGATTACAATTAAATAATGTTTAGTACGCAGTATGGTTTATAAGTATGATTTACATATTTATTTCATTTTCTTATTTTAAAATTAACATTAGGTTCTTAATATTAATGCTATTGTTGTTGTTGCTATTGATGTTGTTGTTGTTTCTAATTTAGTTTTTCTTCCAACTATAATATTTCATCTTTACTTATCCAAGAATTGTGTTGATTAGAAAATCCCAGCCATTTAACATATACCTCCTTCCCTTTAATTTTAAGAACCTTTTCAACTAGATATGTATTTGGAAATCTAGTTTTTGAAAGTTCCTCAGTATAGAAGCCACCTTTAATAGGATTGCCAAGATAGTCTTCTAATATGTATGTTGCAGGATTTGTATTTTGAACTCTTTGTTTTGTTTGTTTTCGTGCTTGCTTATGGAGTTCATTTACTAAATTTCTTTTTGAAGACATTAAGTTGTTTTTAAAGATTTTTTGGAGAGTGTTGTGATCTGCTTGACGCACTTTCAGCTATTGATACAAACATGTAATTTTCTAATCTATAATTTTTTTCATTAAGCTGTTCAATTTGTTCTTCAAAGAATGTTTTAATTTGTAGAATATCTTTTTCAATTTTATAATTTTCTTCTATATCTAATTTTATTTCGCGTTGTAGTTCCTCAATTTGCATTTGAATATCTTCTCGTATTATAGTATTATCCCCCTTAAAGTATGTTAATAATTTCTCTTCTAATTTTTCGATTTGAGTTTGCAAAAACAATTTATTGATAACATCGTTTTCCTCCAGAGCTTTTGCAACATTTTTGATCCTTTTGTTTTGGACATCAATGTTGTTGTTCGTATCCACAAAGAATCCCAGCAGTTTAGGTGCATTTTTCAAAGAAATTGTGCTGCTAGTATCGTTTAAATAGTGTCCAAATTTATCAACAGACATACTCTATATAGTTTATTAAAGTTAGTGTATTATATTCGCTTCACGTAGTTCTTCAATAATTGATACAATTTCGTTATTGTGATTAGTATGACCTGCACCTTGTGATGCCAGCAGTAGTCGAAGTCTATCTACTAACTCATTTGGATCGTCCCAGTATATATAGTTGGGCTTATTGATGTTAACTTGCATCATTCCCTCACCTAAATAGCTACCTTTGGGCTTAGATCCTGTTGATTCAGGTAAATTCTTCTGGTTTTTCTCATCAATAAATTTCTTAATAATATGTTTATATTTATATCCTCTAGTACCCTTAATTTGACCATCAGGTTTAAAGTCTCTTCTATATGCATTAGTCGTAATTAAAATCTTTTTATAGATTTCAAGTTCAAATTTATCGTAATTTTTTGGTATTTTATGAAACATTAGAGAAAATAGTCCTGGTGTTAGAGCCCATATTTGACCACCAACTTGTATTTTATCTTCATTCAGTTTTAGGCTACTAACACCAAATTTCCATTCATTCTTGTAATCTTTATGTGGACCATAATTTGTATCTAAATCATTTCTTCCTTCCAAAACTGATAAATCAGTATAAGTATATTCTGTATTGGAAGTCTGTGAGTAAAAATCATCTTCATCATCATCATCATCATTTTCAGTATTAACATCATTAAATAAGATGGTATTATCAAAAATTGTCCCTTCTACTATATTTTTTGGTGTACTTGTCTCTATCTTGACTGATGGGTTTTCAGGCTTTAAACTTGTATTATTTTCAACTTCTGTCTTGATGTTACTTTCTTCTTTCATGCGAATTCTTCTAATATTTTTAGAACTCTTTATGAATTCTTTAAGAGGTTCTGTTATAGGTTTAAATGTATCTCTTAATTGTTCACGTGTATCTATTTCACCAGTTTTTATACTACGAAGCTTTTTCTTCAACACATTTCTTGTCAACACCAACTGTTTTAAAATTTTCTCATCCATGTTTGCTAACGGCAAATAACAGGTATCAGCAATCAGATCAATTTATCAGGACCTGGTCTGGTTTTCAGATCAGCTTATTAGGAGCTGGTCTGGTTTTCAGATCAGCTAATCAGGACCTGGTCTGGTTTTCAGATCAGCTTATTAGGACCTGGTCTGGTTTTCAGATCAGCTTATCAGGACCTGGTCTGGTTTTCAGATCAGCTTTTCAGGACCTGGTCTGGTTTTCAGATCAGCTTTTCAGGACCTGGTCTGGTTTTCAGATCAGCTTATCAGGACTTGGTCTGGTTTTCAGATCAGATTTTCAGGACCTGGTCTGGTTTTCAGATCAGCTTTTCAGGACCTGGTCTGGTTTTCAGATCAGCTTTTCAGGACCTGGTCTGGTTTTCAGATCAGCTTTTTAGGACCTGGTCTGGTTTTCAGATCAGCTTTTCAGGACCTGGTCTGGTTTTTAGATCAGCTTTTCAGGACCTGGTCTGGTTTTCAGATCAGCTTTTCAGGACCTGATCTGGCTTTCAGATCAGCTTTTCAGGACCTGGTCTGGTTTTCAGATCAGCTTTTCAGGACCTGGTCTGGTTTTCAGATCAGCTTATCAGTACTTGGTCTGGTTTTTAGATCAGCTTATCAGGAGCTGGTCTGGTTTTCAGGTAGCTGGTATAGTTTGAAGATCAGCTTATCAGGTATCAGATGAGGTTAAAGCAAATAGATGTATCAAGTTTAAAGTTAGATTAATAACTAAAGTCAATCTTTTATGAGAAGTAGTTTATATAGTTATGAAATAGTCAAATTGCTTTCTGTAGCGACTATCATTTAATTCATTATCTTTGCTTATCACTAAAAAGCCATATTTATCCCTAACACACTATCGACAAATTTCTTGGAACTTTTCATATCGCTGCCAACATGATCCCTATAAACAGCTTCATATTTGTCTCATCTTGCTTAAACATTATAATAACATTTGCATTGTCTCTTATTAAATGTTTGGGAATTCTAGTATAAGTTTGACACAAGTAGAATGAATCAACATCCCTATGCCGTCCCATACAAAAATATGAACGTATGTTATTCTGCTTCTCACATGCAACATCATCAAATATCATAATTGAATTAGTTTTAGCTTGGTCAGGTGGAATAACTGATTCATTATCGGTGAATGTATAATATCCCATTCCTTTAATTGGTGAAATTAGTTTCTTCAAGTACTCATATTTAGGTTGATAAAGAGATTTTGAGTATAAATAGATGTTTTCAAACTTGAGTCCATTAGGACTTTCTAGTAAGCCGATCATAACATTAGTCTTTCCACAATTTGATGGCCCTACTATTAGAGCACGAATAGAATTTGGTAAGAGGGGGCTATGCTTTATTTTTGAAGTGATGTTCGATGATTCATCAATATTACGAACTAAAATATTTTTATGTTGTTTCAATAACTGCATTTTTGTAAATAAATACATTTCATAAATGTTACCTCTTTTTATAGAAAAAATCAGATAATATGGTTATACGATATCAGAAAACGTTTAGTCATAACAACAGCTTCGTTGGAGGAGGTATAGTAGATAAAATAATAAACTCTCTACCTGTTGAAGCTGATCTTCCTGGATATCAGTACTGTGGACCTGGAACAAAACTACAAAAACGTTTAAATCGAGGTGATAAAGGAATTAATTTATTGGACTCTGCTTGTAAAGATCACGATATAGCTTATTCGAAAAATAAGGATTTAAGCACTAGACATAAAGCTGATAAAATACTTGAAAATTCAGCTTGGAATCGAGTTTTATCAAAAGATAGTAGTATTGGTGAAAAATCATTTGCCTATATGGTTACTAACGCAATGAAAGCCAAAACAAAATTTGGTATGGGTGTGGAAAAAAAGAAAAATGTTAAAAAGAACAAGCTAAATTATAAAAAACTGTTTAGAACATCAATTAGAGCTGCAACAAAAATAATAAAGAAGGAAAAACCATTAGATATTAACTCAGCAATTAAAATTGCCCGAAAAACTATCAACAAATCATTAAAAGGAAGAAAATTTCAAATTATAGTACCACATGTAATACGTGTCCCAAAAATTGGTGGTTTTTTGCCTCTAATACCGATTTTAACTGCTCTGGGTGCAATTGGTAGTCTAAGAACTGGAGGTGCTGCTATAGCAAAAGCTGTAAGTGCAACAAAGAATGCAAAAAAACAACTTGATGAAGCAACTAGACATAATAGAGCGATGGAATCTATAGCAGTTGGAAAGGGACTTTACTTAAAACCATATAAAAAGGGTTATGGTTTAGTTTAAAAAGAAGAATCAAAAAACTCTTAGAGATGCTACCCAACAGACCACTATCTGATGTGGACATTAACCGTTTCTCTATAAATATTCCACATTTTAGAGGAGTTTTCATGTTGAATACTCTACCAAAACGAACAAAGAAAATAGAATGTGGAATAATCAATTTAGACGTATCAACAGGACCTGGTACACATTGGGTAGCATATTATAAAAACAACAATGAAAAAGAATATCTCGACAGCTTTGGAAACTTACAACCTCCTTCGGAAGTAGTCAAATATCTTGGTAGAAATATAAAATACAACTATAATCAACATCAGAATTTCAATACATTTACCTGTGGTCATTTATGTCTTAAATTTTTTTATGAAATAACTGAAAATATTAAATAAAAAAGCACAAACATTTATATTTTACAAAACTCTTTCATGTATTTTTATTTATAATTTAAAATACAAAATTATTATATATTATTGCCAAATTGGAAATTGGGAATTTTGAATTAGAAATTCACTCAGCTCGCTTTCTCTACTTAAGCAATATGATCCGCTCGAGAGTTCTTTAATTTCATCATCGGTTAAAGTATTATATCGCTTTGGCAGGAACATTATGTGGTTTTCCATTTCAACTTTTAGTGTTGGCCCATATTTTGTTGTTACTCTTGTCACTTTTCGAATGGTGTATTTAATTGATGTCTCAAGCTCCTTTATGTGGATTAAGGTTTTATTTTTAGTGAATTAAATTTTGATGTTATATTTGTTGTAGACTCCATTTTTTATTTACTTCTGCTCACTTTAAATGTTTAACTGAAAATGATCTTAAAAGTAGCGATGATGACTTCAAGAAGGCTAATCGAAAATATTTATGGTGAAATAGTGAATAAGTGGGGGATAGTGATAGACAGAAAGAGATGGTTATAGAGAGAAAAGCGATAGAGCGAGATAGAGTGCTAAAAAAGAAGTATGGAATATAGATGATGGTATAGATATTTTAAATATCAAAAGATAGTACTTTAAAAATTTAAAGAGCAAATTAGTCTTAAAGAAACCTTCAAACAATCATCATTCATTAATTTATCGGCAAATATAATGAGCCAAATTAGACGTACTCTAAACCAATTTTTAAGATATTTCGAAAGCTTCAGGCTTTTTGATCATTGGGAGATGATAAAATTTTTCGAAAATATGCTAGATGAGAACGAAGAATATGGTATCATGGAAGATGAAGACAACACAGAAGGACACTTCAAAAGCTGTCCTTGGTATGATCCTGAGTGTGAGGAAGGACCTGATACTTGCAGATGTACAATATATTTTTTGCGCAAAAGTATATTAGAAAATTAAATAATTAGATACTATGAAATGTTTCCATCATTATAATTAAAATAAATAAAATAAAATTAAAATGTATTATTAATATAAATAAAATTAAATTAAATTAAATTAAATTATTCCTTGTTTTGTATTATTTTTAAAGGAAATTTAGGAATCATTTATTCGAATAGAAAATTACAGAAACTTGTATGTAGTGAAAAATGTAAGGACTTATCCGATTATCTAAATTGTTTCTCTTTATGAAAATATGAAATTTAATGGAATTTCATAATATTGTGAAATTCAATTTGTTTTATGCAGAACCTCTCAGGGAAAACAATTCTGTGCATGTTTAAGCGATATGAAAACAAGAATTTGCAAATAAGCAAAAACGAAAATTTTTTTTTTTTGATTCAACGGAGTAAAGCCAATAAAGAAATAAACACCATTCACATATTTCATTCTCTTTTCAATATTTTATTTCAAATTTTTTCTTAAAAATTTATTTACATATGTATGTACAACAGTTTTTCTTAAAAATTCATATACATTTGTACAATAATTTTTCTTAATAAATAGGATTTTATTTACAACCATTTTTCTTAATAAATAGCATTTTATGTACAATAATTTTTCTAAATAAAAAGGATTTTATATACAATTTATGAATTAACTACTTAACTAAAAATTAACTAATTTTAGCTATTTTCTTGCATTCTAGCAATTTCATCTAGCAACATATCAAGTTCGTATTCAGGGTTAGTTTCCTTAATACGAAAATGATACCATGCATATGTGTTAATATTATTTGACCTAATTTTTCTCTTATCGTCTCCATAACTTAAGACTACCTTATTTAATTTACTAGTATATATATGGTGAAGCTTAGATTTAAATGTTAACATATTATCGTATACATTAGTCTTATTGAATAAACAGTTTCTATAAGTAGCTAAACTATATTTATCTAATATAGATCTTTTTACCCCCTTTGATTTTTTAACGTCATTTTGATTTTGTACACTGAATGAGTACATTTTTGATCGCAGCCCAACAAATTCTGTCATTATCTTACCGCAGTTTTCATTTTTCATCATGCCTAAAACTTTTTTATTTATTAATGGGAAATTATAAGTATTGTCCGTGGGATAGTCCGATGTATTGTGACGATGCTTTCTCAATGCTGGGGTATCACTCGCCGGTGTCCAGGTTTCGTCACAAAAATTTATTTGTTTGGACTGTCGTGAGAGGAAAGTGAAACACTCTACAGGGTGTATTTTGCAGTATTTATTTATTTCAATTCTATGTTCTTATATTAATATATATTTATTTACATTACTCTCTACTATTACTAAGTGGACAGCTAATTTTCTATACTTGAGTCTGAATGGCTCAACGGCTGACTAATTTTTATACCACCTGGACTTAGCCTGAATGGCCCTCAGCGGTTTTACAATTTTTTATAAACTCGGACTTAGCCTGAATGGTTGATCAGCGGCTAACTAATTTTTTATAAACTCGGACTTAGCCTGAATGGTTGATCAGCGGCTAACCACCAATACCAGAACAGACTAACTAACTAAAGTACTATCGGCTAACTAGTTTTTATAAAACCGGACTTAGCCTGAATGGGTGATCAGCGGCTAACCACCAATACCAGAACAGGCTAACTAACTAAAGTACTATCAGCTAACTAACTTTTACAAAACCGGACTTAGCCTGAATGGTTGATCAGCGGCTAACCACCAATACCAGAACAGGCTAACTAATTTTTATAAAACCGGACTTAGCCTGAATGGTTGATCAGCGGCTAACCACCAATACCAGAACAGGCTAACTAACTAAAGTACTATCAGCTAACTAACTTTTATAAAACCGGACTTAGCCTGAATGGTTGATCAGCGGCTAACCACCAATACCAGAACAGGCTAACTAACTAAAGTACTATCAGCGGCTAACCACCAATACTACCTTTCCTAAATTCAGACTTAACCTTGTGTTGTTATCAGCGGCTAACCACCAATACCAATGCAATATTAATACCTAATTATTATCAGCGGCTGACCACCAATAATAATGCTACCAAGATTGCCTACAAAGATAAATTCAATTCAGCGGCTAACCACCAAGTTCATTTATCTTACCTACTCAAGCCCTCGACACAAACTCCCTCACTCATGTGCAAAGCAGCTCCTTTTATACTAATTTCCTATGACTGATCTCGCAGTTGTAACATGTGGGGCGTTCATTTTCACCGTAGTTGTATGAAATTGTATGTATGCTATCATTTCATTGCCCTCGGTACCATTTGGTGTCATCATACAAGCCGTTAAGTTTAAATATTTGAATATCATAGTGTAACAACTTAAAGTTAATATTACAATTTCTTTTACCTTGGTTTAAAAAAATATATAATATATGTATAAAGAAAATAATAAATCATCATGTAGAATAAACAAAAGTATACTTCAGTGTAATGGTAGTAGAAATAATACATATCAAAATAAATAAACATTCCCGTATGGAATGATATAAAAAAAAAATAATACAAGGTAGTCATGTATGATGGTGTGGTAAAAACAAGGTACTTCGTGCCGACTTTTATCATCACACTCTCCCTCTCACTCGGTGAGTGGGCTATTTGTTTCTCACATCTGCGTGACGTTCACCTTACCACTTTTGGCCACTACCACACGATAGGTTACTGATCCCACTTGTGTTGAAAATTTCTTCCGTTGTTTGGAGGACCGATTCTCTTGTTCTTCTTGAATTCTTTCGCGCAACTCGGGTGGCCAATTGGTGGGCTCCACTATCGTAGGTCCTGTGGTGTTGTTGTACTGTGGAATGATATTGGTTGGTGCCACTTTCTCTACTTCAGGGTCTCTACCGCGAACCAGTTGTGGGGGACTAGTATCTGGTGACAATGATAAGTCTAGGGATTTTCCAGGGGAGGAAGCATATATCGATAAGCACGGGGACGCATGCAATGGTGACTTTGTGCTTGATGAACTCTGTGATAATCGTCTCCAGTGGAACGGGGTAGGCGTTGCGTCATTGCATTTGACGCTTTTCCCTGGTGTGGGCGGGTTACGTGGTTCATTGTGTAATGGGATGAACCATGGTGTACATCCATCATCCTCTGGATCTCGTTTGTTGTTGACAGCTGAGGTGGATATTACTGTCAGGGTTTTCCCGGGAGTCGGAGGTAGCAGCTGATCTGCTTTTACCGGTGTAACCATGATCTTAGGGCTAGATGTTGCGCATGCGTCTATTTTTAAGGGGTGGCACTCAGTTGTGTTTGCGTTGTCGTCGGTTGCTTGGGTGTTGTTGCGAGAGGAATTAGGCATCAATGGTGTAGTATCTTCGGCGGTCAAGGGTGTGGACTGTTCATCTTCTTTGGGTGGAACTCTAATTTTGGAACTGGGTGGGTTAACCGCAGAGGCCTCCTTCCGACCGGCGGCAGACACTTGAGGGTTTGGTGTTGTTGTGGTCTTGGAGATGGTTTACACTGGATGGGCACTAGCGGCGGTACTCAAGCGGTAGCACGAGGCATTTTTGCGTTTGGGCGTGGCAGCGGCTAGTGTTCCCCGATCTCCTTTCTTAATTGGGATTATGACATCAGGCACGTAGATGGTCCTACGCCCCTTAGCTTGTTCTTCCACCATTCGCTTACGGAACTTATCCCGCGTTACCTCGAAGTGACGTTTACTCATGATGACTGGGGGTTTTTTTTCTTTTTCTTTTTATCTTCTTATCTATAAATAAAAAATAAAAAAACCGAATAATTTTTAGGTCATGTTATGGGTTGTAGGGTTTTATTTCACTCAAATGAGCGTTTTTTATATCGTGATCGAAAGTGCTCTGAAGCCTAACGATTACTGGCGAAACAAACGATTCGACACAAAAAGGGCCTCCGAATTTAGGGGCCAATTTTGCAGCAAAGTTGTCAACTGCTTTAGACAGAGGATGTTGACGCAACCATACGAGGTCACCAATCTTGGGTTTCCACTGACGTCGTCTGAGGTTGTAATACCGTCGCTGATCTTCTGCTGCTCTGCCCAAATTTCTTTTTACTAACTCAAATATTTGTTGAAGTTCTGATTGACGTTCTTCTGGATTCAGCCTTCTAGCTCCGGTACCAGTTGTAACTTCATCGTATAAGGCCTTTGGCAAGCGGGGCTCGCGACCTTGCGTTATAAAGGCTGGGGAATATCCTGTCGATTCCGCGACGCTTGAGTTAACCGCAAGCATAATTTCCGGAAGCGATTCATCCCATTTGTTGTGCTGTCCTTTAGTGAACTTGGCCATTATAGTTTTGATGGTACGATTAGCCCTCTCTGTGGGGTTTTCCTGCGGCATGTACGGTGCGGTAAATTGGTGTCGTACGCCTATATCAACCAGAAAACGTTGCACAATTCGGGAGGTAAACTGTGTGCCATTGTCAGTGATCAGTATCTTAGGGACACCGTAACGTGCAAGAATACGTTCCCTTAATGCCTTTATCACACCTTCCGCTGTAGCTTTACGCATTGGTACCAGTTCCACCCATTTTGAAAACTTGTCAAAAATTACTAAAAGCATTGTATTACCATGTTTGGACCGTGGCAATGGTCCAACGAAATCCGCACGAATTGTAGCCCATGGTTCTTCGGGAATGTTGGTTAACAAATCCCCCGCTGGTTTTACTTGGCTCACCTTATATTGTTGGCACGACTGGCATCGCCGTACATAGCGACTAATGTCTCGGAACATTCCAGGCTAATAGTAGCGATTTGCTACCCGATTTACTGTTTTCCGGATACCAAGGTGCCCGGCTGTGACATTGTCATGATTTTCTCGCATAACGCGTTCACGATCCTGGGTGGCGACACATAGCTTCCATGGGATATCATCTGCCTCTGTACAATTTCGAGGGAAATGTCTATATAATTGGACCTCCAATAACGTATAGTCAGCATATTTCTTTGGGTACTTTTCTATTTTCTGTTGCATTTTCTGCAACCATTTGCACTCATTCGACTGTGGTGACCCGCAACTTACAAAGTTCGCGACCTCTACCGGTTGACGCGACAAAGCATCCGCCATTATGTTTTGTTTCCCTTTACGATACTGAATTGAAAAATTGAACTGTTGTAGTTCTAGCGCCCAACGTGCAAGTCTGCCCATGGGACTATCTAATGAATTCAGCCATTTAAGCGCTAAATGATCCGTTACGACCGTGAAATGATAGCCTTCTAGATATGGTCTCATCTTACGAATGCCCCAAACAATGGCAAGGCACTCCTTCTCCGTGGTGGTGTAATTTTTCTCGGCTTTGTTGAGATGACGACTCGCGTAAGCTATAACTCGCTCTTCCCCTTCTACTTCCTGGGTGAGTACTGCTCCCACTCCAAACTCACTTGCATCGGTTTGCAATACGAATTCCTTGGAGAAATCTGGGCATGCCAGGACAGGAGCTTGGGTCAGTTTATTTTTCAAAGTGGTGAACGCCTGTTCTTGTTCTGGGCCCCATTTAAAATGCTTGCCTTTTTTAAGGAGCTGTTTTAGCGGATGTGATATCGCTGCGAAGTCTGGCACAAATCGTCTGTACCAGGAAGCAACCCCTAAAAAATGCCTTACGTCACGGATATTGCCGGGTTGTGGTAATTTGGAAATTGCGTCTGTTTTATCCGGATCAGTGTTTATTCCCTTTTCATTCACGACATGTCCCAAGTACTTTGTTTCTCGTTGAAAGAATGAGCATTTTTCTGGATTGATTTTCAACTTAGCCGCCCGTAATCTTCTGAACACTTCTCTTAAGTTACGCATGTGATCTTCTATGTTTTTACCTATTACGATGATGTCGTCTAAATAGGCAAAGGCGTTAGGCTCCATCTCTGGCCCAATCACTCTATCCAATGCTCTTTGAAAAGTTGCTGGAGCAGAATGTAGTCCGAACGGCATCACCTTCCATTGGAATAATCCCCTGCCGGGTACAGCGAACGCTGTATATTGCTTGCTATTTTCCTCCATAGGAATTTGCCAATATCCGTTTTTCAGGTCAATACTACTGATAAACTTGGCTTCCCTTAATCGATTCAGGATGCTATCAATACGCGGGAGGGGGTAAGCATCAGGCACAGACCTGGCGTTTAGCTGGCGAAAATCCATACAGGTTCTCCAGGTTCCGTTTTTCTTTTTAACCAGCGTGATGGGAAAACAGTACGGGCTATGTGATGGTTCGATGCATCCATCCGCTATCAATTTACTAACCTCTGCGTCTATTATTGCCTGCATAGCAGGATTACGAGGCGTATAACGAATCTTCACAGGTCGATCATCTGTCAATACGATTTTGTGTGACGCGATTGTCGAAGGCCCTTGCAAATTCTTGAATTTTTCGAGCTCTTCTTGTATAAATTTATTAATTCTTCGTTGCTCTCTTGCTGTAATTTGAATGGTATTACTAAATTCAGTACTTGTAGTACTCACCGTATTTGGACTGCTCTTTTCGCTACCCTGGTCCTCTTGTACCTCTTGTGTTGGTAACTGATTTACCGGTGTTAAACTTCTGTTAGGGTTTTTGTCACAATTTAATTTTAGGCCGGCAATTTGTATTTTGGTGTTAAACTCGCGTAAAAATTCTAGCCCCACGATAACTTCTTCACTGGCTTCCGGCATGACTAGGAATCGGCAATGTTTTTTAGTACTGCCCAATAATGTTGGAACTTCGATAGCTTGTGATATGGTTTTGGTTGACCCGTCGGCCAGGACTACATCAATTTCTTCGTATATGTACCGGGGTTGTTGTTTTAATTTTTTTATGAAGTTTTCTTTCATAAAATTGCGGCTCGCTCCTGTGTCGATGATAGCTTTGACCGGAGTACCACCAATAAAAATGGACGCGACCAAACGCGATTCTTCGCTTTGCAGGCTGGTTAATGGGGGTGAGGACTTATTTTCTTTGGGAGATCCGAACATCCTCAGTTTTGTCGACCTCCCATGGCGTTTCCCGCCAGGGCATTAGGGCATCGGGAAGCATAGTGGCCTATTTGCCCGCATCGATAACACTGATTTTGGGATGTGTTAGAATTGCTATTCACTGTTCTAGGTGATGCCGGGATACTTTCCAGGTCTTCTGCTAATCGCACTTTAAATTTGTAAAATCGCTTCGTCGGACATACCATTGATATTCGGCTTGCGAATTTCTAAAAATACGTTGTAACTTCTGGTCTTCTGTGAGGGTGGAATGTCGCATGAGGTTCTGGATTTCTAAAACATAGTCCTTAAAACGCTCTTTTGGACGTTGCATTCTCGATTTTATGTCGTCCTCTAATTTCTCAAAGAACCGAGCAGGTAAAAAAAATTCCAGAAAATCGGCCTTGAATTCATTCCACGCCTGCCAATGTGAGTTATTGTTTCGATACCATATCAGGGCCCGCTTACGTAAAAATTCTGGCATTACTTTAATTAAATGGTTTCGGGAACCCCATATTGGTCTGCCAATTCTTCTAATCGTTCCACGAAAGCGAGAGGTTCCTTACCACCTTCAAAAAAAAATCCCCATTTTCGGACCTGGTCGACTATGGTGATTCTGTCTGGAATTGTCGTATTTACTGGTGTCGTTGGAAGTTGATGCGGTGAATTATCAACTTGTTGGCTATTCGTTTTGCAGGGTGACTTTGGTATTGCACCTTTACCGGTAGGCAGAGTGATTTCGCCAGGCCCCTCATGTCCCTTTTGATATTCCAGTATACGTGTTGACGTGGCTTCATCATGCTCAGCACTAATGAAAGCTGACATTCGTTTCCGTAATTCTTCTACGGTGCCGCTGGTATCGAGACCGAATTCCTCCAGGTATTTGGTCAATTCGTCTCGTTTCAACATATATATCCAACCGGTCTTCAACATATTTTCCCCTTTATATATTTTTTTTTTTATTATTTTTTTTTTTTTTTTTTTTTCTCTATCTTCTTGTTTTTATTTTATTTTATTTGTTTAAATTTATTTATTTTTTTTCCTATCTTCTTTTTATATATATATATTTTTTATTTTTTATTTTTTTTTATTTCTGATTTTTATTATACCCCAAAGTAATTTTTCTTTTCTCTCTATGACGGTCCCTGCTCGGGCGCCAATGTGACGATGCTTTCTCAATGCTGGGGTATCACTCGCCGGTGTCCAGGTTTCGTCACAAAAATTTATTTGTTTGGACTGTCGTGAGAGGAAAGTGAAACACTCTACAGGGTGTATTTTGCAGTATTTATTTATTTCAATTCTATGTTCTTATATTAATATATATTTATTTACATTACTCTCTACTATTACTAAGTGGACAACTAATTTTCTATACTTGAGTCTGAATGGCTCAACGGCTGACTAATTTTTATACCACCTGGACTTAGCCTGAATGGCCCTCAGCGGTTTTACAATTTTTTATAAACTCGGACTTAGCCTGAATGGTTGATCAGCGGCTAACTAATTTTTTATAAACTCGGACTTAGCCTGAATGGTTGATCAGCGGCTAACCACCAATACCAGAACAGACTAACTAACTAAAGTACTATCGGCTAACTAATTTTTATAAAACCGGACTTAGCCTGAATGGGTGATCAGCGGCTAACCACCAATACCAGAACAGGCTAACTAACTAAAGTACTATCAGCTAACTAACTTTTATAAAACCGGACTTAGCCTGAATGGTTGATCAGCGGCTAACCACCAATACCAGAACAGGCTAACTAATTTTTATAAAACCGGACTTAGCCTGAATGGTTGATCAGCGGCTAACCACCAATACCAGAACAGGCTAACTAACTAAAGTACTATCAGCTAACTAACTTTTATAAAACCGGACTTAGCCTGAATGGTTGATCAGCGGCTAACCACCAATACCAGAACAGGCTAACTAACTAAAGTACTATCAGCGGCTAACCACCAATACTACCTTTCCTAAATTCAGACTTAACCTTGTGTTGTTATCAGCGGCTAACCACCAATACCAATGCAAGATTAATACCTAATTATTATCAGCGGCTGACCACCAATAATAATGCTACCAAGATTGCCTACAAAGATAAATTCAATTCAGCGGCTAACCACCAAGTTCATTTATCTTACCTACTCAAGCCCTCGACACAAACTCCCTCACTCATGTGCAAAGCAGCTCCTTTTATACTAATTTCCTATGACTGATCTCGCAGTTGTAACATGTGGGGCGTTCATTTTCACCGTAGTTGTATGAAATTGTATGTATGCTATCATTTCATTGCCCTCGGTACCATTTGGTGTCATCATACAAGCCGTTAAGTTTAAATATTTGAATATCATAGTGTAACAACTTAAAGTTAATATTACAATTTCTTTTACCTTGGTTTAAAAAAATATATAATATATGTATAAAGAAAATAATAAATCATCATGTATAATAAACAAAAGTATACTTCAGTGTAATGGTAGTAGAAATAATACATATCAAAATAAATAAACATTCCCGTATGGAATGATATAAAAAAAATAATACAAGGTAGTCATTTATGATGGTGTGGTAAAAACAAGGTACTTCGTGCCGACTTTTATCATCACAGTATCAAAATGTTCTTCTATGTCATTTTTTATGTCAGCGTAAAAGTCATCCGTCTTTATTGAATATATAAAAGAGTCCGTGTCCATATAGTTCAATGAGAGTTTTGTCTTAAACTTAGGTTGCATGTACCCGTAATGAAAATTATAAATTTTCCATTTGGACAATTCAAGTACACAAAATCCTAAGTAAATTGGTTTATTGTAGCAGGTTTTGACTCTAGTCATTTCGATTGCTACCAGATCTTCGGAAAATATAGATAAACTATGAAAATTTGGTTCTGATATCCAATCTTGAGCCCCCAAACGATTACAATTCATTCTCTCCCAATTATTGACAATTTTAACATCTCTCCTCTTATCCACATTTTCCATGGTTTTACCATAGACTGCATTATTAAGTAGCTTGAAAAAGTTTTTTTCAAAAGCATTTTTAGCAGTGGCTCTATGTCTGGTATTTAGGTCAATATAGCCTTTTAACCATGGAGATTGTTTAAATGCTAGAATACGATGTGTTTTCTTTAAAACTAAGCCATTTTCTAAGCATTGTTTAAGAACTCTAAAGTGTATCACGTATGATTGCTTTGTAGAGAAATCGGTTATCAACTTGCTATATTTCGCTTGCAGTGGTTTTTTATTTTCAGCGCAAAAAGGTAGGTCATTATGAAAGTCATGTAAGTGAGAAGGATAATCTAAAGTGACCTCATATACATAACCGTCTGTTCCATTGTCAGATATGCTGTTTGGATCCAGATTCAGCTCGTCTTGCGATAACCATCTGAACCCACCATGAGGAAGATATTCCGACATTGCCCAACCGTAAAGGTTATTTGCCTCTAAATAGATAAGAAACTCCGACGGCTTTTCTTTATCGAAATCTTCCAAATATTTGTTATTCGCTTTCGAATATCTTTGGCTACACTGTACGATTCCCCCACGTATACCTTTTTTCATAAAATTGTACATGTCTATGTCCGTCAATAATTCTAGTCCAATTTTTGTGTATTTTAACATTGCATCCCAGGAAAGTCCAGGTGCGGTATAGTATTGACATGGATCCAGCTCATAAATACCTTTACAAACTTTTCTAAAGTTCTCGAAAATATCTGTCAGTAAGAGGACATCTGTTTTTAAGTAAAGTTCCATGTAATCTTTCATTGTTTTGCAACCAAAAGTATTCCATACCTCTACAGCATGTGAGTATTCCTCTAAAGAACACTCTTTATTGTTCAACTTATTAAAGAAATCACTGCGTGAAGGCAGCTGGCACTCGTCTAATTTTTGAAATGAATTTAGGTACTCATAGGTTAAAATGCCTTTCTTCTTAATAAGCTGAAATTCGTTTTCTGATTGAAACAAGGACCTTATAGTGTTCAAATCATTATCCGACAAATTGCAGGCTAATGATTCTAAACTCTCAGCCATAAAGCGTAATGTATCAAGAAATCTTATTTCAAGATTATGACCACCGCTCATTTGTGTAAATTGCGAGAGAGAGATATATAAAGCTCCTTATTGAGAGGGAGTACTTTCAGTTGCATTGAAATTTCACCTAGTTCTTTAATAAAAAGATGTGAGTCATAATTTGAGTAATTGTGAAAGTAAACTGGTATAAACTTGGGAATTTGGTAATTCAAATTACAGTTATTGTGGGCTGCACCTCTATATTTACCGCTAATGTGACAATGATCTCTAACGCGATCTTTACCTAGAAATTTTTGACAAATATGACAATTCACCGCACTATAAAATTTATAAATATCAGAAGGGGATAAAGTATCCATTTGTCTATTATTTACTAAATGATTATTATAAATATCCTCACAATCTTTAAGTAAAAATGAAACAAATTTTTGTGAAGCATCTTTCCCTGTATAAACCCTTAATTTATCTAACTTATTGCTATGGAGACACTTAATGTAGTAAATAAAAGCACAAGGAGTGTGCTTTTTGACAAGACTGGTTTTACTACTCACGTTATTACGAATGTCTTCCAGGATGCATTCGAAGTCTGCGTATACCACAAAGGGGGCATCCATTTTCCTCTGATGCCCCTTAAAACTTAGAACTGCATCTGGACCTGACGGCATAGTTGTCACTATTTTGCCGCATTCCGCCTTATGGCTACTCATACCATTTTCGTTATGTGTGTATTGGAGACAGGTGTTGCAGATATGTAATTTGTGTCCATTCTGTGTTAATTGATTTCGTAAAAGCCTATGAATGAAAAAAAAATATATAAAAGTTTATAAGTAAAATGTCTCTATTATAAAATATAAAAAACTTAAATATATGTCTCATTAAATTAAAATGTTGAATAATTTTCTAACTTACCTTGATATGTCCTTTATCAAAATGTAATGATGAACTTCACCATTCTCCAAAAGCAACAAGTTGACATGCTTTACTTTTTCATCCTTGGTCACATAATAGGGACCGATGATTTGATCTGCTCCCTCATCGTACCCAAACACATTAACACTTATTGCTGGATTATTTACCTCGAACTCCTTAATATTGTTTAGTGCTAATGGGTAAGTTAAGTTTTTGAAATTTAACGCTACACCATTTCGTGTAACAATCGTCTCTGCGGAAATGTCCTGAATATTATAAGTACTGCAACGTTCTTGATTATATTTGGTAGCATTTGTTATGATGGCAGCAATCATACACCACTTGAAGCAGTATTCATCACCGTTTTGTATATTGATGCATGCAAATTTTCTTACTAATTTTTCAGGTGTGGATATCCAACTTGATCCTTTGACGAGCGAAGATTTGTTGATGTTGATTTCTGCTCGGACTATGCGTGACAAAGTCCAACCAGAATCTCGCTCTTCAAATTCGGACATTTTGGTTGAAATTTCCTCAATCTGTTTACGGAAAAATTCTTCAATGTTATCTGCCTTCGTCAGCAAACTCATTTTGGCTACATGTGTTATAACACACAACTCCAATTCTTCTTCTACGATTTTGATGTACTCCGCCACAATACTCACATGAAATTTAATTATTATATGCTTAGACAAAGACATTTGAAGTCTCTCAATAAAAATATTCATGTTTTCTTTAATAAATTCTTCCAAGAGAAGTTGGTCCTTTTTATTTAGTATTACATATGTAGCGATATGGTTTTTGAAGGCTTTCGATATTTTGTAATATCTCACATTCTCTTCGACTTCTTCTCTCCTACCATGTGAAGTACTCATTGTAGCTGGTAGAGTTTCTTCTCTTTTTTCTTCTACTTCTCCATCACTTTCCGGTAAACTTTTGTCCATAGCATCGTTGCATAAAGTCCCTCCAAGGATCTCCACACCTTGTTGATGAGCTTGTTGTTGTAGCTGCTGCTCTTTTTGATAATAATTAAGAGGTTGCCATTGCATCAAATTGGAATACTGCTCCATTTGAGTAACTGGTGTGACGGGATTATAATTGTAACTTGGATACTCATATTGCATTGGTACTCCTGATGCCAAAAACTGGTTACTCCATGACATTGGTGTAGGGTAACAGTTAGGCATACCGTATTGTTGATATTGAGGATACTGTAGAGAAGGGTGCTGCTGGTGATGAAATGTATTTATCTGCTGTTGACGATTTGGAACAAACGTCTGCGGTTGCTCTTGATTTGTATCCCGACTTACGACCATTTGATCCTGTACGCTATGACTTTTGACATGATCCAAAAAGGACTTTTGGTATTTGTATACCTTATGGCATCTATTACACTGATAACCTGTATAACTCATTTTTAATTATTTTATTATTATAAAACTTTAACACAATTGCTGATGATACTACTTGTAAATACAATAAAGTACTGATGTGTTGGTTAGAAAATTTGGCGTATTTATACGAAAATTAGTAGCAGTATCCTTGCAGCATTCACAGTTTTAACTTTTTGTTTCTCTGCTGATGACTGTACTTAGTTGAAACTTTGCTGCTTTAAAATAATCGCAGCCAAAGAAAATGATTACGTTGCAAAATATAAATGTATTCTACACAGCCACAAAATATTCCACGCACAAGTTCTTTCGATCGCACATACATACATGCATACATACATCTTACACACATACATACATACATACATACATACATACATACAAATATATTTCTTAAACAAATAAACAGAATATAAGCTTACCAGCGACAAACAAGCTGGACCCCCCACACACAAGCATTAGGGGTGTTCACATACATGAGAACGTTTTATAAATAAATAAAATAATTTATTTAATTATTTTATTAATTTATTTAATTATTTTATTTATAAACAATTTATTAGCGTGATGAAATCACACAAGCACATTCCCACGATTCATATGAGAATCGTCTAGTAGTCATCAAACCTATTTTCTCTGATATTACTGATGTAGTATTACGATATCAAATTTCTACAATCTGGCAACACTGCGAGCATTAGAAAATAATAATCATGTTTTGCCGTCGGCATTTGAAAAAAAAATAATCACGTATTGCCGTCGGCATTTGAAAATAATTATGTATTGCCGTAGGCATTAGGAGAATATAATAATCATGTTTTGCCGTCGGCATTTGAAAATAATTATGTATTGCCGTAGGCATTAGGAAAAATAAGTATGTATTGCCGTCGACATTAGGAAAAAAAATAACCATGTATTGCCGTCGGCATTTGAAAAAATTATCATGCATTGCGGTAGGTATTAGGAAAAATTATCATGCATGCCGTAGGCATTAGGAAAAAGACAGACTTATTGAACCACCCTCAAAAAATATTTAAAGGACTTATCGAACCACCCTCGTAGGTATCAAATTTCAAGAATTTTAAAATTTTCAAATTTAAATTACCCAAATTTAACAATTTCAGCAACAATTTAACAATTTCAGCCACAATTTAACAATTTTAATCGGCGCCCAAATTGACAGTTCACTACTACTTATGTATATACACTTGAAATTTTACAAGTTACAGTCTGTTTGTAGAACACGACTTGTCAATAAAAAGCACTAACATGTTAGCATTAAGTGTGTTCGTTTACTTTTGCAGTAAAATGCAGTAAATGAGTATTTACTGCGAAAATTTTAAAATTTACTCAAAAAGAGCTGCTGCCAATAAAAGTACGCGAACGGAAAAATAGTAAAAATTAGTAAGATTAAAGAAACAGCTGACTCCAAGTCCACATAGTGTTGAAAAATATATAAACTTTTGACTATTCAACTCTTTTTCATTATTGGTACTCGATACAATATTTTTATAACACGAGCAATCTAAGAATAAATTTTGTAATTTGCTTCATGTAATATTTGTAATTAATTTTTTTTTTGATTTCCTTGTTTTGTTCTTAGTTAAATTAATAAAAATTACATGACAATTTGTTATTGTTACTGATTACCTTAAAAGCAAGTGCAATACTAAGTAACCAGATATTTTACAGTTTTACAACTCTGAGTAATTAGAATAATTTGCAACGCAAAAGGATTAATAAAATAAATTAAAAAATATGTATATTAACAGCTATCATTATTATGCTTTAGAAATAAATTATTTTTTAATGACTTTCACAATATTTATTTATCCTTTTCTCAAATGGTTACACTTTTCGATTGCTTACTTTTCATTTGTTCACATTTTGAATCATATGTTCTTATCTTACTAAACTTTACTACGACAAATTTCTGCAGTAAAAATTTGCAAAACAATCAGTCAAGAACTGTCAATTTACTTTCTCAATTTGTGTTCTCATTTACTGTATTTTGGGTAAACGAACGCAATTTAGTAAAATGCAGTAAAGTTCAGTAAAAATTTTTAAAAACTTTTGAGTACGCGAACGCAATTATTATTTATTTTTTTGGGGTTTTAGAACACGAGTGTTGCCGATTTTTATTATAAAACGTAACAGATGTCAATTTATTTGGGTTTGTACAACACGATTTGACTCACCATAAACGTTATGATGGGCGATTAAAAAATTCTAGTCATGTTCAAAATATGTAAACAAAATATTGAAAAAGTGGTTATTTTTTAATTTAATTAATAATTGGCTATAATTTTTTGCCACTACACTAAAGACTTGATACCTTAAGCACTCGGACACTAAAAAATTAAAAATTCATACATATGTATGTACATATACATACACATAAGTTATATTAATCTTAATTATTTATTTCATAAATACTTTTACAAAGTAACTGTTATCCCGTTTACATGCACGTCTTATTTGGAAATAAAAGTGTGTTTTAAACAAGTATTTTCTATAGCTTTTGTAAATATTCTAAGTTCTGTAGCTTTTGCTGTAGAGTGTAATAGAGTATGGTCCCAAGAGCAAATATAATGGGGACTTACATACACCGCCAATTGGTCTTCTATGCCATCTGTATCGCCTTGCAACTGTATTGCCAATGTATAGCTGCTAATAAACGGTAGTTGCAAAAGCTTCAATGTTCATTAAAATTTTAATGAATTTTCTTGGGATTTCAATGGATAAGCATAGTGGCAAATGTCTTCATTGAATACTATACGTTGTGGGTTGCAGTTTTTGTTCTTACATGGATACGGTAGAAAATTAAAGTTCTGTCTGAAATTTTTTATTCTCAACCATATTTCCTTCATAGGTAGTCCAGATTGCAGTATGATTTCTTCGTACTCCACCAAGGTTTTTTTATCTTGAGCATACGGCTGAAGGACTTCCAGAAGTTTAGCGCTCACAACTTTAATTTAAATATTTTTTTCAAAATTTTCTTTAACACAAAATTATAAAATTTTTCTTTATTTATGTATGTGCATGTCAGAACATAATAGAGTGCCGTTTTTTTAAGCTAAAAAAACTATTTCATATGAAAAAATATAAACTAAAACTATTTTTTAACATGCTGGCAACAGTACGATTTAGTACATATTTGACATATGGGCGAATTAACCCAAGCTGCACGACAAAGTCGAGTCGCGTTATAAAAACGCTTTTCATTACGTACTTGTCCATGAACTGCCTCGTCGTGAGTCGCCCTTGTCGCGTTCTACAAACAGGCTGTTAGTGTATTTGTAAACAGATTACAACAATTAACACTAAATTTAAAAAAATTTAAATTAAAAGGTGTTCCATCAGTTAATGCAATTTTGACTTTGTAATTTTGATAACTTGCTATATCTTGGAAACCGTAAGAGCAAAACTCTTGAAATTTTCAAAAACGGTAAAACTAAAAAATCCAAAAAAAATATAAAATCGCCAAATCTAAAAAAAATCGCCAAAACGAAAAAGCACCAAATTAAAAACAATTTCTAGGACTAAAATAAATCACGAAAAACCGGAAAAAGCGCGAAAAATGAAAAAACACTTAAACAAAAAAATCGCCAATATAAAAAAATTGCCAAAATGAAAAAATCGCCTAAATAAAAAAAACCCTAAAAACAGGAAAAAATCTCCAAAATGAAAAAACCCAAAAAAACAGAAAAAAATTACCAAAACGAAAAAATCGCCAAAATGAAAAAAATTGCGAAAATTAAAAAAACCCAAAAAGTGAAAAAAACGCCAAAACGAGAAAAAAGCGATAAAACTGAAAACAAATCGTTTAAACTGAAAAAACTTAAAAAAGGAAGAAAGCTAAATCAAAAAAAATTATCAAAACCGAATGTGCGCGAGTCAAAGTCGCACTTTAATGAATTTATTTTAATTGCAATGCGTACACAACAACAAGAACAGCAACAACTAAACGATGAACAACAGGAATTAAAAAGTAAAAGTAAAGGCATTTATCATAGATGAGCACTGCAGCAGTACCACTAAAGTTTCAGTAAAAACAATAAAAAATGTTTAACAAGTAAATTTTTACTGATTACTAAAAATTTTTTCTACAATTTTTATAAATTGCCTAAATGATTTGTTATATGATGAGGTGCATTGAATTTTCAGTAATCAGTAATGCCCGTATTCATAATGAAATTCTAGCAAGTGGCTAAATGTTTTTCATACAAAAGTTTCAAAATTTGAATGAAAAAACTTTGCCACTTGCTACAATTTTATTATGATTACGGCCCTACGATTACTGGTAATGCAAATTAAATTTCATTAGCAGTAAAAATTTACTGAATTTTTTTAGTAATCAGTAAATTTACAACTTACTGCAATTTTGAATGCAGTACATATACATACATATACTGCAGTATGCCCATTTACTAACCAAATAAGTTTAATAAAACAAACAAAAACCAACAAATTCATATGTATTTACAATATTGAAAGTTTTGATACTTTTAATTAATTAATTTAAAAAAATATACTAAAAGCATAAGTACTTCCAACATAAAAAAAATTTTTCATTACTAGATGTTTACACATCTCCTCTGTGATCCGACTCACATTGCTTTTTTTTATTATATTTTTAGAACACGTCGCTCATTTAAATAACGTCATAACTCAAAAAATAGTTTGCCAGAACACAAATTTAAGGTTTTCAATTTACACACGACTTAATGAAAAATGAAAATTTTATATTTGTTTTTAAAAAAGAACGATATGAAGATTAATCTGCATCATTAACTCTAAAATGAAAATCTATTAGATTTAGAGACAGCGGAATAGGCAGTAAATACAAATCATTGGTCTCAAGTAAAATGGCTCTAACACAAATAATTGTTATATTACAGGGGAAGGTAAAAACACAATAGAAACTGTAATATTCTTTCTGTAATATTTTTGTACAACTGATTGTAAGAACGCCATTTTTTAAACAATTGCATGCATTTTTGTGGCGAGGTGTATTTTTGTGAAATGTATTGGAATCACTGAAAAACTAAATTTCGTAAAAAATGTGAGTTAGGGCATTTCAACTTTTGAAAGCTACGGAAACATTAGCACCTCCAATTAATTTTTCAAAGCGCGAAACTCGTTATTAATACTGTCATAATTTCCATTTTCTTTTGGGAATATTTTTTAATGAGAAAGGTAAGATACTACTAACATTTTCGTGAGTGAATTTTGTTAGCGAGGTTAAAATTTCGTCATGAAAACTAACTTTATTTAGTTTCGCCAGAGGTTATATATGAAGAACTGTCTAACATTTCTTTTAAAATCCGTTACTATACAACTTTTAATTTTATTTCTAGATAAATAAAGTTTTTTATTTCAAATTAAACTCTAATCGTTTACATATGTATGTAGCATACCCAGCTTCATTTATTTTCATCTAGAGATGTGCAAATGTCGTGATTTTATCGTGTCACGCGTGAGTCACGCGTGATTCACGTGATTCGTGATCAAATATTATAATTAATCACGCGTGAGTGCGTGAGCGTGACTGAAAAAAATTTACTCGTGCGTGATCGTGCGTGAGCTTTTTTTAATAATCACGCACGAATTCTCACGCTCTCACGAGATAACATTCCTGCATTTATTATTATTTTATAATAATAAATGCATATATGTATAGTAATATGTATGGTAGTATGAGCTTACAAACATAATGAATACCCCCAAACAAAATGTTTCGACTTTTTCTGAAGTCAGACTTGTCGTACCGAATTCGTTAAGACATTTCGGTAGTTTCTCTGAACAATTTTTTTTAACCATTAAGGGCCGTATTCAAAAAAATTTAACAAAGCTTTGAAAAGCAATGTTAAATAAAGTTGTATTCAAAAAAAAAAAAATATTATATCAAAGTTCTAAAGTAGGCACCTACGTTTGTTAAGGCTACTTTAAGTTGATATTTCCAAAATGTGTATTTTGTACCTCAAATATTTTTCTTAATATAGCACATATTGATTCATGTTACATCTTATCTTAAATTTATTATTTCTGTCATGTGATGGAAAATATCACTAAATTATCCAACTGATTCGAAATACATAGCAAAATCCATAAAAAAATATTAAAATAAATATAATTATACAAAAATGTTTTAGTGATGTACATTCAAACAAAACGAATCAAACAAGCTGGATACTCAAATACTCATTTCGTTCTAATAAAATAAATTGAGATAATTTTTCTATGTTCATCACATTTTTTTACTTTTACTTCATAAAAATGTTTATCTGTTTTGCTTCCATATCAGAAGTTTAAATTTTATAAATTAGGTTGCTTAACTTGAAGATAATAAAAATGTATTTAATAAAATAAAAAATTAGTTGAATACTCGAATGAAATTGTATTCGATGATGTACATCATAAGCTGGTTGTTGAACATGGTGGAGTTACCAGAATTTATTATTAAATCACAAAATAATTGAAGTTGTCTTTTGAATACAATTTCTTAACAAAGCAATGTTAGCCTTAAAGTGCTTGGTAGCTACTATGAACTTTAAAGCTCAAGTAAAATATTTTTTTGAATATGGGTGTAAAACTTTGATTTTTGTGTATATAAGTAAAAGTCTGTGAAAAATTTTTTTTTAAATAAATATGTATATGTTGATAAAATAAATAACAAAAATTAAAAATTTTAAAAACCCCCGACTTTTTTCAGAAAAGATTTTATATCTTCTAAACGGCTGGACCGATTTTCTTCAAACATAGCTAAGAACCCTCTCGATCAAGTCACCTTTCAAACAGAACAAACTAAATCCGTCCATCCGTTTGGCCTGTACGTGGATACGGACAGACACACAGATACACAGACACAAACTACAAACTTATAACACCCCTTTTTTAGTCGGGGGTTAAAAAAGGATTGTAAAAAATATTAAAAAACGCGAGTATGTGCAAATTATTTCGACAATAGCAGCAACATAACGATGAAGCGGTACTCTGCTATAAAAGCAAAAAGAAATCGCACCTACATGTCGTTACGAATTCGTACCGACTTATCGTAACGAATTCGTACCGACATATCAAAAAAAAAAACTAAATTTATTAAATATGCCATGTACGTATACAAATTAACCAAAAGCTTAAATTATTAAAAGAAACAAAAGTACCACATCAGGGCTATTGTGCCACACTTTAATTCAATATGCATACATCTCATCACTGTCTACAAATGTCACGTAACGTCGTCATGAAATTCTATTTGCTGCAGGTTCAGACGTTACATTTACGTGCCATTTCAGTCAGGTAAGCGTTTGCATAGCTTTTCATGCAACAGATTCGATCAGCTGACACATTTACAGTTCTTCATTTACAGTCGGGTAATTCTGCCTTTAGCCGACTGCAATGTAATGTAACTGTAACGTAGAAAACAGCTGATCGATATTTTTATATGAAAAGTAGGTTACGTTACATTACATCTCTATAATCATTTTGATTACTTTTCACATACCAATATCGATCAGCTGTTTACTACTGTTGCAGTTACTTTACATTACAGTCGGCTAACTGAGCCTTTAGGCTGAGTTTACATCTGGCATTTTTTGTGTGTCATTTGCCCAAAAAAAGCGCAACCAACTAATTACCAGGTAAACCGCAAATATGCAATTGCATGTTTTTTCTTGTGTGACGTATTAATGCGGAGATAAGATATTTATCCGTTTCAGATATTTTAATGAATCTTGGCATCGATTTGTTAGTGCATATTTTTGCATATTTTATCCTTTAAAGCATGTTTTTGCATATTTCAGTCTTACACGCATATTTTTTGCATTTTTCGAATTTTGAGAGCATATTTGACGCTTTTAGGGCATATTTTGATACTGTAAAGAATTTTTTTATTTTAATATGCTACAAGCCATTAAATATATTTTTTCACCAACTAAATCTCATTTTCAATTATCTATACATATAAATTATAAATTTTTATAATTTTTTGCGCCGTTATTACTTACGTTAGTTTCAATAAAAATTTGGTTTTGCTATTTGTGCCGGACTCTGCCCCGATTACATCCGTTGAAGGATATTGTCAGTTTATAAAAGTTAATTAAGATGTCACAGGCAGCGATTTTTAATTGAAAATATTGGTCAATATTTTATTGTTTATTCCAATAAAAATTAAAAAACTTGTCTCATTTATCAAAAATATAGTTCTTAATTCTAATATGTATCGTAATCTCTTTTGAAGTTGAAGTTAAATTTTTTCGGTCGTATACAATAAAAATTTATTTGTATTATTTGCTTTAACTAAAATTTAAATGATAATTTTGTATTAACGTACAATTCAAACCCAAACTATTTCTTTAATATGGAAGTTATTCTTCGTTAATTTTTTTCTTGTTTGCTTTCTTTTTGGTTTATTTTATTTTTGTCTTATTTTATATGCAAATATTGATGATTTGTTGAATTAAAAATATATTTTCGTTTACAAATTAGCCAATTCATGTTAGTTTTAAGTGCATATTTTCAAGTTTTTAAAGCATATTTTCAAGTTTCTAGTGCATATTGAATGCTCATAAAACACTTTTTAGAGCATATTTCTGGTTTCCCTGCTAATTACTAATGAAAAACTGTTTGATTCAGACATACATATATTTATTGATTTAAACAGTTTGCAATCATGTTGGACTCTATAAAATTGTCTATTAGTTATGTATGAAACTATTTAACTTAATGAATAAATGTCTGAATCTAAAAGTTTTTCATTAGTAATTAGTGGTTACGCTTTTTTTACGATTGTGTTCTTTAAAATGTTCAAGTATAATTGCACCTTCTATATCGGAACAGAGTGACAAAGACTCATTAGGCGAAACACTCATATATATTTCATATATGTGCATACGTTTAAAAATTAATGTTCACCTCTATTATCAATTTCCCATAAGATCTTGCATTTTTAAATATCGACTTACATATAACACAAAGTACACAGAGATGTCACGAGACGGAAGATAATTGCGAATTATGGACGTCTCGCTCACACAGTACCCGTGTCTTCTTTAAGCTTCTTTGGTAGTTGCGTTTGTTTAATGTTTTTGCAATTTATACTTTGTGTCCTCATTCGCTATGAGATTTTTGCAATTAAAAGGTTAAAATTAATATTTATGAATGAAAAAGCTTAAAGTTAAGTCTGGAATTATCTGAAAACAAATCTTAAACACTTTTTTAATACTAATAATCGTTTTCACATTCTGTTTTTTAATTCAACACAACAAATTCCTTGATTTAATTTTTTACAAATGTTCACTTGTTCTAATATATTTTCATTTTATTCTTTATTCGAAACGATTCGCTAGGTACTTTTTGGAAGTAAATGGTAAAAATTAATATTTTTTAATGAAATTGCTTAAAATGAAGTCTGTAATTATTTGGAAACTAATTTTAATCACTTTTTTACCACTAATAACCTTTTACACATTAGCCCAATTCACAATCTTGTGCAAATGGTATTGCATCGTTGCATGTGCAAAATGGTATAGTATATTGATACTCACCACTAAGAATTGTTAAGTGGTGAGTATAATATACTATACAATATATATATATATACATATATATACAATATATACTATACAATTCAATACAAATCTTTCATTTAAATTTGTAAAAATATTATTTTGTTCATTTCACAAAGTACACATTTTCTCTTGTTTGTTTTGATTATATTGTTAACACCTTAGTAACAAATATACTACAGTTGTTCCTTTCTTACCGAACCCGTCCCATAGCTGATTTTAGATTTTTTCATCACTCACTTTCTTCACCTCTGTATACTTTGTGGTACAGAGGAATTTTAAAATTCACCTGATCTACATCTAAAAGAACTTACCCACGCTTTTTACAAGATAGTAAAAAAAAATTACACCCAATTTGGGTAATAACACACGGGGTGGAAACACTAATGTTTAATTGTTGGTTCCCTACAAGAACAATGACGGTCATTTGATGCATCATCTGATTGCCATTTTTGATGGGTATATAAATCAGAAGTTGCTATCATTTTGTTAAGGGCAATATGAAAAAACTCATGTAAACATTCGTGTATGTGTGATTGTGTTTCTCTTTCATACGTGTGAACTTTATGAACTAGTATAACATATATCTGAACTTCTCACTCCACATCAATAATGATGTATAAATCGTTAGAGCTGACTAATCAGTACTGATGTAAACATCCTCAGAGCTGCATATTTTAAATTAAAATTTATAAAATTTCTTTTGTAAATTATTGTTCTTATTTTACTTTTTCACAAACATCATAATTTTCTTATCACTTTTATACATTTTAATTTTACAAACCAAACGAACTATAAATTATTTTCAGTAAAATTCAATATGTTTTAGATGTTCCACTCTACCATATATGTTAGAGTGCAGCAACTATGTACAATTGTTGCAAATGTGTTAGTAAAAAAATTTTTGTTTGTTTTATTTTCTGTCATTAATTTCTTTTAGGGTTAATACTAGATTTTTAGCCAATTTTCAACGTCAAATTGTAGGTATTGATGAACTCATTAACACCTACATAGTTCCATTACGTCAATTATGCTAACTTTATGCCAGTTTTTCGTTATAAATTAGGCTGTAGCTTATTTGCAAAATGTTTTGCTTTTGATTTGTTAAAAATAAATTTTATGTCGCCAAAACCAGAACTGTGCAGTACTGTACTGCACGGTATGACTACGACAATGTTCGGCTAACGATACCTTTACGTGTCGTGTTGACACGAAACGATTTAAGATGTAAAATAGGTATGAATGAATTCCAGTAGAGAAAAAATTTTATATTTTGTATCGTCTACACACAACACTCTCTGAAGCTTAAAGTACTGTACGTAAACCGATAGTATCAGATGTGGTGGCAGATAATATTATGCTAGGACGTCGATAAATTCGTCGATAAGAGTTTGATGCGTAAATTCGCCGTGTGAAACACAACAACGACGAATTTACACAGCGAATTCCTCTCTAATATTTTATAAGGTTGGTTGTTGTGTCTACAAAGACAGAGAGAGTGAGAGAGAAAATTGTTTTTTTGTCGTTCGTCAGCGTACAAAATAGAAAAGTTTGGTTGTTGTGTCTACAAAGACATAGAGAATGAGAGAGAAAATTGTTTTTTCGTCGTTCATCAGTGTACAAAATAGAAATAAATCTATCTCAAAATTCGTCACGCACGACGAATTTCGTTCGACGACGGTGTTGTATTCATTTTCATATGCGCAAATGTGTTTTATTTTTTGTGACGAAAGTTCGCACCGTAAAATTCGGCGTTCGTCCCAGTTGTGTTCCTAGCATTAGCTGGCAGTACAAACTCGGTGCCATATTTTGAAAAGCGACTCTTGAAAAGAATTAATTAAATTTTCAGATCTTCAATACCAATAATATTTCGTGCGTGTTGTGTAGTATCGTGTTGTCGAATTTTTCGCTTGCGTGTTTCGTACGTCTTTATATTCAGGTTCGTGTCGTGTTGGAAAAACTCAACACGCACCCATCTCTACTACGTACATATTTACTTTGTTTATTTTTGCTCTGTTTGTACATAAGTATGTCGTCACCAATTGTTACGCACAAAGAACTGACGATTTTTTTGGTTCATATTTGTAATATTTAATGTTATGTTTTTTATTTCGGAAGTTGGTTGTGTTCATCATCGGTGTCGACAGGTGAAACATGAAATGTGTTTATATGAATGAAATTAAAACTGAAACAAAACGTATGGAATAATATCATTTGTAGAGTCAACCGAATGACAATAAATTCGTTGAACGTTTTTATTTAACTTTTTTCTACTGTGTTGTTGGCAATGCATTTTATATTTCCCATATATACATATGTATGTATGTATGTATATTTACTTTCCTTTATTGTTTGTTCTTTTTCACCGCACTCTAATCGATCTTTTCGCGTTTATAGTTATTTATGTGACAAAATTTTGCAAATAATTGGATTGACTGATTACAGATAGCACGCATGTTTTAACAAATTTAGTGTTCAAATGGCGGAAGACTGCAGCAAATTGAAAAACAAACGTTAAAGAAAGGAAATACAAACAGAATAGGGACAACTGAATTCATGACTAAACTGTAACAGCGGCGTGGAAGTGACCCTTCAAAATTGCAGCTCTCATAATTTAATTCAATTATATGTACATTGCAAAACAATTTCGAAAATCGATTGTTATTCGTTTACATTTCTACATGCTTCATCTGGAATAAAGTAAAAAAACAAACCGAAATACAATTTATGTTTGCATTTCTACTGGTTACACCTTGTTGCACTGTTTTAATATCTTCATAACGAGTCGAAATCTTTCAAAGCAATATTAAAAATTTATATGTTGTGCTCTACATTATATGAATTGTATTTTTGCAATTAATGACATTTGTTGTCTGAAACTAAATATTTATAATTGTTCACCAAACTATTTTGTATATGGAAAGTAAAGAGAATCCTCACAAAAACAAAAGTGTGAAAAACGTCCAAGTTCTTATCCAAAACTTCGGCCATCAAAAGTAGTGAAATAAAAATTTTCACAAAATTCTACTTTGGCACAATACCTATCTTTACAATCTGCAATGCATTACATTATTTCGTCATCATGAGGGTGTCATATCATTTCTAGACAACCTGCTTACCTTACATTATAAAGAAGTGAACAAACATCCACTATTATTTAAAATAATTCTTTCTGTCAAAAAAATAGACTTCAATGCAAATATCTGATAGAAGAAGCACGTGAAATATAATATTAAATTGTAATAGGAGTGCCTCCGCCCATTTTTTAAATGGAAGATTGTGTGTTTTTCAGGGCTTAGGGTGTGTGTTAAATTTTGTTAAAATCGGCTCTTTTAAATAAAAGATTTTGTCTGTTTTACAGCTCAATTTGTGTGGTAAGTTTCGTAAAAATCGGTTAAGTAGAATCGCGGGAAATATTTTATTAAATTTGAATGGGTATAACTCCGACCATTTTTTAACTCTCAAATTGTCTTATTGCAAGAACCAACGGTGTTTTATAGGTTTCGCAGCAATCAAATAAGTAGAATATCATAAAATTATATAAACAAAATTGTGGGCGTGTCCCACATGGGATATATTAAACAATATCGTTTTATTAACACTTTAGTCAAAGAAACTATAAAATTTGAGTTCTTTTTGTAATAATAATGCATATATACATACATATCGTTAGCTGAAATGCAAAATCAGGTAACTAAACTTTTTTAAATTTTATACGAGAAAGGAAAATCTAAACAAAACTGTTCACGTGACTGAAGTTAAGTTCTTTATTTTAATTTGTATTGCGGCTGATTGTGATGGTAAATTTTTTAATATTTCTAGGGACATGTGTTTCGATGTTATACACAATAATTAATTTAAAATGCTATTTTGATTTTTTTGCGAGTTACGTCATTCCGCATTTCAGCTGACGATATATAATATGAAATCGTACAGTCAAGTGCATTGATATAACGCAAAAAAGCTGACTTATTTTGTATAGAAATAATTTTATGAAATGTTAGTTTCAAAATGGGACGTTAGTACAGAGTAAGTATTAATAGAATCATTTGAGAGCTTGTTTCTAATTTAATTAAAACTAGTATATACCAAACGGACGATACAATCGTCCGTATTCTAGATAATAGTTAAATTAAAAATTTAATTAAGATTCAGAGAAAAATTATCTTAATATTATAAAAAATTCACTGAAATACAGCCACACAATGTACTTAAATACAGTATACCCCGTTTAATTACCCCTCGGTTAAATATCTTTATCGCTTATTCACTCCAAATATTGAATTCTCGTTTTTAGGGTTCCGTACACCAAAGGTGAAAAGGTCCCCTATTGTTTTCGATACGCTGTCCGTCTGTCCGTCACACGGTATTTTCTCAGGAACCGTAAGAGCTACGGACCTGAAATTTGGACAGAGTATGTAGAACCTTGGCCGCTACAACAACAAATACATGAGAATTTCAAATTAAAGGGTGTTCCAAAACGAACAACGAAAAATGTTAAAATCCCATGTAATATACATACAATTGTATGTATTGTATTTACATTGAAATTTGAATTTTGTAAAACTAGTGTATTTTTATACAAACTAAAACAAATAACACTACAATTTAAAAAAAATTTAAATTAAAGGGTGGTCCATCAGTTAATGCAATTTTGACTGTGTAATTTTGTGTAACTAAAGTGATTTTGTTTGGAGGAGCAAAATTTAAGAACTAATTCAATATTTTTGAAGAATAATTGAGTAGAAATTCGTCAGTGTTTTAATAATCGAGTGGAAGCTGAGCTGTTGAAATTTGCCTGATTGGCTTATAATATAAACAAATTTTCTAATTGCTTATATATATGAGTTGTTTCTGGTCGGTGCTATTTACTGCTTGAGTTGTTGCTGATTTATATACATACATACATACATACATAATATATACATATTTTTTATTTTGCCGCCAATTTAATATTTACTTTTGGAACTTCTTATATACATATATATGTATCCCAGCAAAAAATTTCAAAAAAGGTAATCGAGTTTGGAATTAAGCATTTTTGGTGGAAGCACTTCCCTACTGGATTACCAACTTAATGATTTTAACAAGGCGTGAGACTAAAGTAATCGATTCTTGAGAAGTACTTACATTTTTTCTATTTGTCAACATTTCACGTAATCTATTTCGTCTAAAAAAATCATTCTCTTCATTTAGCAACTTGCACGTAATTTTTTTTAATTTTAGGTAATGTGATTTGTAAGAGACATGTTTTTCCATGTTCCTGCAACAAGAACGTAACTAAAACGCGTAGTAGTGTGGGATGTTTCCTTTGTGGCAGATTTTTCCATATAAATTGTGTGAATGTGTCAATAGAACAACATAAAATTTTTTGCCAAAACAAAAAGGTTTTCCGATACATATGTGATGATTGTAGTACGGTGCCAAAGGAAAAGTATGTTCCAAATTTATCAGTTTCTGGAAACATACAGCAAGAACTCTATAATATTTCCACGGATATTGGAATGCAGTATTACAGCCCTTGAGCGTAAAATGGTTGAACTTTTTGATAAGTTTTGTGCTGGGCAAGAGGAGAAGATGAAGGCATTGAGGAATGTGTGAAGTAATCTCAACTACAATAATGAATATGTGGCAATTAAAAAACGTTTGGATGATTTAGAGACTCGCAACAATATATTGCAAAGGATGCTAAATAGGAGCAGCATTGTAATAAGAGGATTACCTAGTAATGTTAATGACCTACATCAACCAGTTTTGAAAATAGCATCGCTCTGTGGCATATTTTTCCCGGAAGCGATTTTTATTGCTCAAGGATGTAATTGGTGGTGACATTTCATCCAGGGTTCGACTTTTGGATAATTTGACTCCTGTGGCAGCCAAGCTTATGACGATTTCTAAGCAACTGCATATAAATAAAAAAATTATTAGTTACAAGTAGAGATGTGCGCGTGAGTGTTTTCTGACTCACGACACGAACGCTCACGCAGAAAAATATTTTACTCACGCACTTTCACGCACGAATGATTTGGAAAATTTTCACGCTCACGCACGCTAACGAATAAAATATTTTTAATCACGCACGAGTGGTTTACAACTTATCACGATCACGCACGCTCACGAAATTGTATATGTATAATATAATTTTCATGTTTCTTGGGTTGAAAAATAGGTTCTTACATATACATATATACATGTCTATGTATATATCGTTAACTTAATACGAAAAGACCCTAACTCATTTTTTAATATTTTACAGGAGGAGGAAAAAACTAAGTAAAAAAAGATGCAATATTGATACAAAATTTTTTTAAACGCAATTTTGATTTAAAACACTTTACATAAATACATAATATCCCTTTATAACTCATGATCATAGAAATCCAAGTTATTGCAAAATAACGTTGACTTATGTAAAAAAAACAAACATATATTTTTCAAAATTTAAAAAAAATTATTTTCAAATTTTTATTTAGGTTTTTAAGGATTGTAACATTTCTGTAACATTGAGCCAAAAGTTCAAAAAAAGTGTTAAATAGTATGAAACAATTTGAAACAATTATTTTGTTTGTTGTAGCACAAAGCGACGCCACATTTCTCGCAAATTGTTTGCGATACGCCTGTGCACTGTGGAAATTTGCAGCGTACTCTCTTTTCAGCCCAAACCGGCCAGTGCCCTATTTGATCCTGCCGTACTGCCTTTGGCGGAACATGTTGTGCTGGACCCTTATGTCTTTTTGCTTGAAGAACATTCTCAAAAGAGTTTCTCGACCTTATATTAGGCTTTAAACCAAACTTGCATAATGTTTCACCAATGTCACGTCTAAAATCTGCTGAAGACATATGTTTACCTGCGATGTTTTTTGATGTTCTAACTCTACGATAAAGTAGCCAACAGTTTGCCATAGTTAGGTCCAGTGATAAAACATCCGAATTTGCCATCTTTTCCTCCGTACCTGTATTTTATATCTTCCCATAATGCTGTCTATTAGATCGACTCCTCCCATATGTCGATTATACTCGCCAACAACAAAAGGGCGATCAATTTCCACATATTTTTTGTTTGTCTTATCATGTCTTTTAACTTTGGTCTTTGGCAACTCACCAGCAAAAGTTGACAAGAGCATCACAGCTTTGTTGTCCTTCCATATGACATTGGCAATATCAGTACCATTGTAATCAGCAACATATTCGGTAGAATACCCTCTTTCTTTTTTTTGGACCTGCTTGTCAGTTGGCATTTTACAATCAGGAATTCGGTTGCGTCGTGCCGTTCCAAGACTAAATATGCCCTCCTTAGCTAAATACTCCAGCAACGGCAATGATGTAAAATAATTATCAAAGTATAGTCTATAGTTTTGGTGTCTTGGTATGATTCTTGACATTCTCATGACTACGTTTGATGATGCCCCTAAATTTGGCTCGCTGTTAAGAACAAGGTTTTCAAGACCTGTTTCAGGTTCAATTTTATAGGCAAATCCTGAAACTCCACTAAGAACATATATTTTATAACCCCATTTATGAGGTTTTTGGGGATTGTATCTTTTCAAACTACTTCTTGCTTTAGTGGAGCAAATTTGCTCATCAACACAAAGACATTCCTCTATTGGAACACTACTAAAAGTTTCATTTAATTTTTCTACTATAGGTCTTATCTTGTAAAGCCTATCAGCATTTAGGGCATTACGTAGTGGTAAATTAGAATTGTCATTAAAATGGATGAACTGCCTAATTTTCTCAAATTTTTGCCTTGGCATTATTTCTTGTATCATGGGTGTTCCAATTGATGAGGTCCAATGACTGCCTACACTCGGTAGTTTTATCAGCGACATAATGTATATTATTCCAATAAATTGCTGGATATCAATATGTGTTACTTGCAATGGTTGATTCGGATTTTTTTGAACAGCGTATAGATTTGTTTCCTCTGCTATAAACCCTATCAGTTCTTTGGGGAAAAAATTAAAAAAAAGTCAATTGGTGACTCAAGGTCTAATAAGTTTGTTGGTAATGAAGTATCTCCCGTAAACTGTAATTGTTGCTGGCTTAGTACGAAACTCTTTTGTTTCCATCTTAATTGCGGCTTTTGTTGCTTTGGCATTGTCGAAGCTAATTGAGTTACTTCTGCTGTATGATCTGAAGATGAGGGACCTAAAATAGGATCATTGCTTTCAATAAAATCCTCGACGATTTCTTCTTCGTAATCTGGTGATGGTTGAAGGTCGGGGTCAATAATGCTGTCATCATCGTCTTCTAGCGCATCTTCACTATCATATTGACAAAGTATGTCATATATTTCATTTACTTTCAATCCTCGAGACGTCATTCTGGAAAAAAATAATCGAACACACCTGCATATATGTACATTAGTCACCACAAGTAATTTTTTCCGTTTCAACTCAATGTAACAGAAATGTTACAAACACAAATATTGCTTTGTGTTATAGTAATTTACAAATATAGTACTGCAAATAATTGAATGCTGGAAATAATCCACTTACCTTTAGGTTTTTTTAGCACAACAGGAAATTTTTTTTAGCTTTTTATATAATATTTTAAAATTTTAAATTCGTAAAACGGGGACTTTTCAGTTTTTATGTTTGACAAACTCCAATGCCATGTAATTCAATAACGCCGTCACCTAAAGGGCTAATAGTGTACGATGATCTTGAAAAGTGTGTTGCCATAATGCTATAAAGATTTAAATCCCAACAGCATACTTTTTTTACAACTTAGGGCGTTTTTTTTTTTTTTGTTACAGTTATGTCACACAGAGTTATAAAGGGATATTGCGTTTAAAAAAATTTTGTATCAATATTGCATCTTGCAATTGTATTCAAAAGACAACTTTAATTATTTTGTGATTTAATAATAAATTCTGGTAACTCCACCATGTTCAACAACCAGCTTATGATGTACATCATCGAATACAATTTCATTCGAGTATTCAACTAATTTTTTATTTTATTAAATACATTTTTATTATCTTCAAGTTAAGCAACCTAATTTATAAAATTTAAACTTCTGATATGGAAGCAAAACAGATAAACATTTTTATGAAGTAAAAGTAAAAAAATGTGATGAACATAGAAAAATTATCTCAATTTATTTTATTAGAACGAAATGAGTATTTGAGTATCCAGCTTTTTGATTCGTTTTGTTTGAATGTACATCACTAAAACATTTTTGTATAATTATATTTATTTTAATATTTTTTTATGGATTTTGCTATGTATTTCGAATCAGTTGGATAATTTAGTGATATTTTCCATCACATGACAGAAATAATAAATTTAAGATAGGAGCTAGCACTCCTAGCTTCATTTTCAGGTGTAACATGAATCAATATGTGCCATATTACCAAAAATATTTAAGGTACAAAATACACATTTTGGAAATATCAACTTAAAGTAGCCTTAACAAACGTAGGTGCCTACTTTAGAATTTTGATATAATAATTTTTTTAAATTCAACTTTACTTAACATTGCTTTTCAAAGCTTTGTTAAATTTTTTTGAATACGGCCCTTAATGGTTAAAAAAAATTGTTCAGAGAAACTACCGAAATGTCTTAACGAATTCGGTATGACAAGTCTGACTTCAGAAAAAGTCGAAACATTTTGTTTGGGGGTATTCATTATGTTTGTAAGCTCATACTACCATACATATTACTATACATATATAAATTTATTATTATAAAATAATAATAAATGCAGGAATGTTATCTCGTGAGAGCGTGAGAATTCGTGCGTGATTATTAAAAAAAGCTCACGCACGATCACGCACGAGTAAATTTTTTTCAGTCACGCTCATGCACTCACGCGTGATTAGTTATAATATTTGATCACGAATCACGTGAATCACGCATGACTCACGCGTGACACGATAAAATCACAACACTTGCACATCTCTAGTTACAAGCTCATTAATATGGATGTACCAAAAGTAAAACTGACGTTTCCTAATAATGTGCATAAAGTTTTTAATATGGAACAATGTACTGGTTTGCTCAATGATGGGCTTAATTTGGAAGCTGATAACATGTCGGGTGCCGTTGGCCTGGATGCTTGTGATCCTGTGATAAAGATTGTAACACCTTTAAGTGCTGTTGGTGGAGCTGCAACTGGCGATGTGGCGTGCTTTGGTGATGTTGAATCTTGAAGGTCGTATTTTATTTAAATTTTTTTATTTAAATTTTTTATACATATATGTAGCTACTCTACTTAAATATTTGATTGTTCTTTGTTTGCTTCAATAACATATATTAAATTTACATTTGTTTAATATGAGTGTTATGCAGAGTTTAGGGCCAGCTTTCAGTGATAACAGTTATTTGAGATCTCATTTTAATAACTTAAGTAGTAATCTTAATATAGGTCATTTAAATTGCACAAGTTTTAACTTGAAACCAAATTCATCTAAGTTTTCGGAAATTAAACATTTGTTGGATGGTGAGATTTTGAGTGTGTTTGGCGTTAGTGAGACTTGGTTAAAGGAAACAGTTTCTGATGGTGTTGTTAACATTCCTGGCTATATATGTCATAGAAATGATCGTCTGTGTAATAGAGGTAGGTGGTGGTGTAGCTCTATATGTTTCCAGAACTCTTAAGCATAGAGTAATTTATAGGGGAAGTGGTTTTGGAGTTGTTGAGTCCTTGTTTGTGGAACTTTGTATTGGTTGTGACAAAATTTTGGTTGGAGTTGTGTATCTTCCTCATGGGGATTTTAATTCTTTTGAGAGTGAAGTATCGGACTTGCTTGTTCGATATGCTAACATTGTTATTGTTGGTGATTTTAACAATAATTTGTTTAATACTGCTACGTCTTCATTGGTGCGCAGTATTTGTAATAGAATGGGTCTTTCTATTGTCCATAATGGAATGCCTACGCATTTTGATGTTCAACATAGTTCAACATCCTTGTTGGATTATTTTCTTGTCTCTTTACCCGATATGGTGGATAAAAGCGGTCAATTTCATTGTCCTGGTATTACACGGCACTCATTTATATTTCTCTCGCTTAGAGCTTCACGGTCGGTTACGGCACAAATGTTTGAATATTATGATTATAATGCTATTAATAATGAATTGATTTAAAGTAAATTGCCTGAATGCTGTAGTGGATGTCGTAATATTTCTATTTTATTGGGAGGTGTCTCAATTGAATTTGTTGACAAGATTAAATGTCTTGGATTTATTATTGATGTTAAGTTGAATTTTGAGAGTCATATTAAATCCGTAGTTTCGAGGGTTAACTTTGTGTTACGTAAACTATATAGCTTGGATTTGCTTTTACCTTTCCACATTAAGAAACCTGTTGTTTATGAGTTAATTGTGCCTTTATTTTTATATGCTCTGGAAGTTTATTCTGGAAGTTTGGGTTATATATTCAAGAAAATTCGCTTAGTTTTTAATAGAGTTATCAGGTATCTTTATTCACTTAGATTGCGTCAACATGTTTCATCGTATGTTTTTAATTTTTTAGGTTTGTCATTTGCAGATTTTGTTAAATTTCGTAATTTATTACACTTCTATAAGACATTTAAGTTGCAAGTACCTATATTCCTTGTTGACTTATTTGACTTCTGTAGATCACGTAGAAATAGGCAAATTAACACAATAACAACAATCTTGGAGCGTTCATATAATGTAAGAGTAGCTAGGGCATATAATGTATTACCATCTGATTTAAAAGTATTTAATTTAACTGTGGAAACTTTCAAAAGAAAGCTTTTTCTACATATGCGTCAAAATAGCGTATTGTTGTAGTTTTTTTGTTTTTATTTGTTCCTTTCTTTTTCTTTTACCTTTTTGGGGTGTTTATAGGCATAAAATAATTATTTTTTTTATTAAACTGTATACCTTGGACCACTGACTGACGCCAGCTTTCATACCTCCATTTCCTTCAACTTGTGATGACGGTCTTCCAGCTAATAACTTGTGCTTTATTATTTATTTTTATTTTTTTAATATCACTATTATGCATTTATTAATTTATTTGTTTTACACTTTGTTTAGTATACATTCATATTTATATAATTTTGGTTACTACGTTAAGGATTTTTTATTTATTATCTGTTATATTTTTATTATATTGGTTAAATATTTATAGGTATTTTTACATATAAAACTATTGTAGTAGTACCTTTTGTAGTAGTATTAGTGAAAACTGATTATGGCCATGAGGCTAGGTTTTCGTGTTATGAATAAATAAATTAAATTAAATTAAACTTGCTATATCTTGGAAACCGTAAGAGGCAAACACTTGAAATTTTAAAAAACGGTAAAACTAAAAAATCGGAAAATTATAAAATCACCAAAACAAAAAAAATCGCCAAAAATTTACAAAAAAAAATCGCCAAAATGAAAAAACCGCCAAAAATCGCCAAAACGCGAAAAAGGCGTCAAAACCAATATAATTGCTTATATGAAAAAATCGCCAAAATGAAAAAAAACGCCAAATTGGAAAAATGCCAAAAACCGAAAAAATCGCCCAAATGAAAAAAAAACGCCAAAATGAAAAAAATTTCCAAAATGAAAAAAAATCGCCAAATTGAAAAAACGCCAAAAACCAAACAAAAAATGTCAAAACTATATATTATATAGCTGAAGTTTGTATTAAATTACATATCTAGTGTTCGTACGGAACCCTTCGTGCGCGAGTCAGAATCGCACTTTACTGAATTTATTTACACTAATTTTCACACAAAAAACATTTCTTAAAAAAAATTTCACACAAGAGCCCACGCTTAACTCACTTTCGTTTTATTACCCTTTTTGGGTAATTATATTCCATTAAAGGTTACTCTTACAATGTTTAGATCCACTAAAAAGAAATGTTTTGAAATTCGAATGCAAAAGGGATAAAAATGTAAAATCAGTATCATTATATCTCGGAAGCTACGATAGATAGACTCCAAATTCAAAAGGTATACGAATACTGCTAAAAAATAAGCCGACACTTGTTCGGTACTCCTTCGATATATGTACTTTTGAGGGTTAAAAGGGGGTAAAAACTGAATGTTGGTACCTTTTTGCACTTGACATATCTTCTAAGTTATTGAATGTAGCAGAAAGCTTATTAGAGCGTCCTTTTTTTCAAGACATAATCTCGAATGAATTTTGGTACTTTCTGAAAATTCGCACTTATAAGGGGTAAAATCGTACCTGTCTTAATAATTTACAATGACTTCCTACCGCTCAATAGAAGCTGAGATAGTAACATGTATGATTTTTCGAAGGTCCCAAAGCGTGCTCAGAGGGTAAAGAGGGGTAAAAGAGGTATCTTTATATCTAAGAAACTACATTAGATAGACTAAAAATTCGAAAAGCTAAAAAACAATCCCACACGCGTTTGGTACTTTTACAATATGTGTACTTTTAAGGGTTCAAAGGCGGTAGAAACTGAATTTCGGTACATTTTTTGCACTCGACTATCTTCTAAACTATTGAGCGTAGCAGGAATTTTGTTTGGTACGTTCTTTTCTTCTGGAAACAAACTCAAATAAGTTTTGGTAATATCTGAAAATTTTAATTTAAATAAATTCAGCGAAGTCCGACTTTGACCCTCGCACGGAGGGTTCCGTACGGACACTAGATATGTATGTAATTCAATACGAACTTAAGCCTATATAATAAATAGTTTTGGCTTTTTATCGTTTTTGGGTTTTTTCGGTTTTGAGCGTTTTTAAGTTTTGGCGTTTTTTCGGGTCTTGGCAATTTTTTAAGTTTTGGCACTTTTTTCCTCGTTTTGTCGATTTTTTCGGTTTTTGGCGTTTTTTCATTTTAGCGATTTTTTTTAATTTTGGCGATTTTTGGAGGATATGCCGAATAAAAAATAAAACAACTTCTGTCTTTGATGATCAAAACTGTATTCAATTGTTCACAAACTTTTACTTAAAACTAAGGCAAAACTTAATTACTAATACATATGTACATATGTAAGTATATAAAATATAAGTATACTATTCTACAGCTTGTAATTATAAAAAGAAGACAACAACAGTCACGTCAAATAATGTAGAAAGCAACATCAAATACATAGAAACTGTTATTTTGCATTCCAAATCTAGGCGCTTTTTTTAGTTTGAAGAGATGGGAGTTCAAATATTCTTTTTACAAATTTATTTTATTTTTTTATTACTAATAAACTGTCTGTATGTATGTATTTATTTGTTATTAGTGTTTAAGTGATTTCTTTTATTTATTTATATGATCTATGTATATAAAACAATGTGCATATATATATAGATGTAGATTGTGTTTAATATATGTATGTATATATATGTTTTATGGTAGATTTAGTGATAATAAACTGTCTGTATGTATGTATTTATTTGTTATTAGTGTTTAAGTGACTTCTTTTATTTATTTATATGATCTATGTATATAAAACAATGTGCATATATATATAGATGTAGATTGTGTTTAATATATGTATGTATATATATATGTTTTATGGTAGATTTAGTGATAATAAACTGTCTGTATGTATGTATTTATTTGTTCGCGTTTTGGGGTTTATTTTAGGTTCTTTGGCGTTTTTTCAATTTTGCGATTTTTTTTTTTTTCATTTTGGCGATTTTTTTTTAGTTTTGGGCCTTTTTTGCGTTTTGGCGATGTTTTTCGGTTTTTGGCGTCTTTTTTTATTTTAGCGATTTTTTCGTTTTCGATTTTTCGGTTTTGCCGTTTTATTTTAGTGTTAGAAATTTTTTTAATTTGGTGCTTTTTTTCGTTTTAGGGTTTTTTTTTGATTTTTGGCGATTTTTTTGGTTTGGCGATTTTATAATTTTCGGATTTTTATTTTAACCGGTTTTGAAAATTTCAAGAGCTTGCCTCTTACTGTTTCCAAGATATCAAAATTATATAGTTGTCAAAATTACATAGTCAAAATTCCATTAACTGATGGGCCACCCACTAAATGCACTAATTTTACAAATTTCAAGTGTCAATATACATATGTACATACAATTATATGTATATTACATTGGATTTTAACATATTTCGCTGCTCGTTTTGGAACACCCTTTAATTTTTAACTCTCATGTATTTGTTGTTGTAGCGGCCAGGGTTCTACATATACCTGATTTACATTAAGCATTTTTTCATGAAATTTCATGAATTTTGTTGCACGAAACTTTTTCTATTTGCTAATTGCAGCGCTTTAAAAGAAAATGTTATATAAGAGAGGGCGTAGAATGAATCTCTGATGCATTTTTGACAACCTTTTTGATATAAGTTGCTCTTCCAGGACTCTTATTGACAAATAAAAAATTTTCATGCAACTTATTTCATGAAAAAAATGCTTAGTGTAAATTAGGTAATACTCTGTAAAAATTTCAGGTCCGTAGCTCTTACAGTTCCTGAGAAAATAGCCTGTGACCGACAGACGGACAGCGTAGCGAAAACAATACGGTTCCTTTGGACATAGGTCTGGCGAGCCATATTTTTTAGCCAAAAGTCAAAACTTCTATTTTAATATTTATAGAAAGTGGTATTTGAAAAAGATGCTTTTTTGGAAAAGCTACTTCTTTGAAAAGTACTTTTTAGAAAAATGACTTTTTGTTAAGGTAATTTTTGAAAAAAGGCATTTTTTGGAAAAAGGGCTTTTTGAGAAAGCTACTTTTTGGGAAAAGTATGTTTTGAAAAATGTACCTTTTGGAAAAAGCATTTTTTGAAATAGGTACTTTTTCAAAATTATTTTTTGATAAGGGTACTTTTTGAAAGAGGTACTTTTTGGAAAAAGTACTTTTTGAATTAACAAACTAATATATAAAAAAATAAACCAAATCTAAATACTTCATTCTTATTATTATTATTATTTTTGGTATTATTACTTCTTTTATACATATATAAAAGAGTAACCTGACTGACTGTGTGATCATCGAATAACCCAAGCCAGCGGACATAGAGCGTGTGGGCAGTCGCCCACTTTACTTGGTACTTTTTTGATAATTGTACATTTAGATGTCAAAAACGATTTTCATACTTTTATTTTGTAATTTATATATCTTTTGAAATGCAGAATACAAAAAGAAAAGTTTATGTATCTTGAACTTTTCACGTTTTTTTCAAATTTGAACAAATAAATGGTAAAAGTGATACCCCCTTTTCTGGACTTCTCCTATGCAGCTCAATTTGTATTAAGTAGTAATTACATTTTAGGATGTATTATAAATTGATTTTTGGAAATTTGAATCCTACACGAGTAAGACCAGTAACGCAATATCAATGTAGAATAACAATTCAAACTGAATTAAATTTAAGTAAAAAATGGGGTATAGGTTAGTAATTATCTTCCGAAGTGAAACCAATAGAAATAAAGAAAGTATTTGATCTTATTTTGAAAAAGTCACGAAAATTTTTTGACACTCCATGGAAATTCACACAAATAATTGATGAAAATAGTACCACTTTTTTGGTATTTTAGCTATACAAATCCCAGTTCATAGAATAAATAAATGAACTCAAAACCTCAAATGAAATTCACAGTAGAGAGTTACGTTTTCCAGTCAAGAGAAAATCGCCAAAGCGAAAAAACTCACCTAAACGAAAACATCCCAAACAGAAAACTTTGCCAAATCGAAAAAATGCCAAAACTGCAAAAATTTTCAACATGAAAGAAATCGCTTCTAGGTAATTACAACAAAGAATTATGGAGAGCAATAATTATTTTTGGAGAACAAAAATTCGTATCAATATGGGACTCAAACAAAAGGACTTGGTTAGTGCATTATTAAAAAGAGTGTAAAGAATTCTGAGACTACATTAAGAAGAAAATGGAGAGTGAAAGTTAATATGTTTGGGCAAAAGCAATCCTACCAATACGACTCTGAAATAAAAGGAATTAACATCAAAAGTGTCCCAGGTAAACAATAGCGTGTATGACTCAGAAACTATATCAATATGGATTTAAAATAAAAGGACTTGGTACATTAAAAAATTATTTTAACGAATATCTCAAATAACTAGAACAAAATGGCTTTTCAAAATAGATTTCTTTCGGACAAGAAACGCATCTATCAATATGGGTCACAATTAAAAGGAATCAACATAAAGAAGGTTCCAGTTGAAATCAATATCAATATGAGGAGCTTTGCGTACTTTTATAACGGGTGTTTTTTTAGAGGTATAGAACTTTGAATTGAAATAAAACACAAGAAAATCGTTTTAATGTCCATCAATTTGGCTTTATTGGAAGGATAATTTTATGCCATTAATGTTTAAATATGATTTCGGGCATGTGGCCGCCGCGGCTGGCTCGAATAAAGCCAAATCTACAGGTCCAATTTTCAACCACTTTTTCGAGCATATGGGGCCGTATGTTGGCAATAACGCCACGAATGTTGGCTTCCAAATCCCCTAACGTTTCTGGTTTGTTGGCGTAGATGAGCGACTTCACATATCGCCAAAGAAAATAATCCAATGGTGTCAAATCACACGATCTTGGTGGCCAATTGACAGGTCCATTCCGCGAAATTATGCGCTCATCGAATGTTTCCTTCATTAAATCGATTGTGACGTGCGCTGTGTGGCATGTAGCGCCGTCTTGTTGGAACCACAACTCATCCACATTCATGCCATCCAATTCGGGAACAAAATAGTCGGTTATCATGGCTCTATACCGGTCTCCATTAACGGTAACTGACTCTCCAGCATTATTTCGGAAGAAGTATGGCCCAATGACTCCACCAGCCCATAGAGCACACCAAACAGTCAGTTTTTGTGGATATAATGGCGTCTCAAGGGTCTCATATGGATTCTCTTCACTCCAAATGCGGCAATTTTGCTTGTTGACGTAGCCATTCAACCAAAAATTAGCCTCATCACTGAACAAAATTTTGCGATGAAAATCAGCATCGAGATCAATCTCATTTTCGGCCCATACACCAAAATCACGACGCATTGCATGGTCTCGCACAAGCTGGATCTTGTAAGGTCGCAAGCCAAGATCTTTGCGCAAAATCTTCCATAAAGTTGATGGACAAAGCTCCAATTGCTGTGCACGGTGGCGAATCGATTCATTCGGGTCCTCTTCAACACTTTGCTCTACAGCGGCAATTGTTTCTTCGGTGCGCACTGTTCGACGTCTCTGCGGATGCGTATTATCACATAGAGTAAACGTAGTGCGAATGGTTAACCGAATTAATTGCTCTGATGGACAATTATGTCTACCATAAAATGGACGGAGCTTGCGGTAAACTTCGCGAACTGAACCATTATTTTCGAAATAAATTTGCACGATTTGCAAGCGTTGTTCTTTTGTCAACCTGTTCATGATGAAATGGCAAACCAAACTAAATATTAATCACTTGACAGCTGACAAAATGGCCGCCAGTTAAAAAAGTGATGCCAACTTAAAGTTCTATACCTCAATAAAAAACACCCATTATTTGAACCCTATCTATTAAGCCCATGTCAGATACAACTTTTGCTTTGCGTTGCGTTGGAGATTCGCTTTGACATCTAAGATGAAATGTACGTGCTTATATGAAACATGTCACATAAACAACTTTTAACGCAAAGCGAAGCGAAAAGTTAGGCAATTCTCAACTTTTTGCGTGCTTTGACAATCAGTTGGTATACTTTTTTTAGTTTGTTTGACCAAACTCGCATCTAAATATGAAATTTTAATTAATTATTAATTAATTAAATGTCGGTAAATTTACATAAAAAACGACTTCATGGCATCAGAGTAATCGAATTGTGCTGTGTTATACATAAAAAAGTTTTTATTGTGACATGCAGATTTTGTTTCACGCTTTTTTTCCAGAGTTAAAAACGCCACGCAAAGCGTTGAAGTTGTATCTGACACTGCCTTTACGATCTCAAATGCAAGAGCTTGGTTAGTACGTATCAAATATCCGCTAACAAAGTAGCGGGCAATATGCTAGTGTATATATATGTACATACATATGTATGTATGTGCACTTTATTTCAAGTAATTACATATGTACTACATACCACAGTGAGTTCAGATAAATACATTTCTATATGACGCAATTAAACGATGTCGCATTAATTAATACCTTTCCCGCATAATTACCTCAAAATATGACATTTTTGATGAGATAATTAATCGGGATTTACTGTACATACTTACATATGCAACCATAATTAATTAATAATACGTGAAATTAAAAAATAAAATCCCTTTACGCTACATTTACACATAAAAGTACTTTCTTGAAATGTCTATACACAGCTAAAAAAAAAATATGTGTGGTCCATATATTTTAAATGTATGAATATGTATAAATATATATGAATATGCATGAATTCATGTACGGAAATGTATGGAATTATACATGGCAAAACTATTATATATGAATTAATATATGGACTAATATATAAAATCTATACATATATATAAAAGATGATGTGTGTATGTATGTATCGTATGGACTCCGAAACGGCTGGACCGATTTTCATAAAATTTTCAGGGAATCTTCAGAATATTCAGGCGGGTGACACTGTGAAGTCTGATTTTTGATTTTCGGTCTGGGGGCGGAGGGGCATGGCAAAATCCATTTTTCATATGTACATATTAATTTTTTTTTGCTTTTTTTGTTTTATTTTTTATTTTTATGAAAGCTGTTGTCATGTTTTTCAAAACGATATATCAAACTCTTAAATCGGTTATGTAGTTCCGAAGATATTTAAAAAAACCTATGTTAATAATGATCCAATATCAAAATTTTAAAACTTTCGAAATGTTGCATTAAAAAATACGAGTTTTCGGTTGGTTTACAAAATATTTACATCATTAGATAACACGATGGGGGTAGAGAAGCTAGTGTATTATAATATATGAGCTCATAAGTATGTATATATATGGAAATTTAATTATGAAGCTATTCATATGTGAATCCATATATAGAATTAAGATGTAATATATGGAGCCATATAAAAATGTATGCATACATAATATCTCACAAAAGATCGCATATGCAAATCAAAAAAGCTTGAATTTTATTAATTCGATCTTTTTCTCTCTTTTTTATCACTGGTGAATTGGAAGCCTGTTACAAAATACCTACGGTATACAAAGTTTATATGAGTAGAGCCTCAAGACTTAAAAAATAAAAACTCGTGTAGCAAAAAAAAATCGTTCTTGTATGATTTTATATATTGTGGGCCTATTTAATAAATCAAATAATCAAAAAGATAATTCAGTCATTAATTTTACAAAAAAATAGCGGAACTCTCACATATATTTAAGAAACAAAATTCAAACACATAACTGCCAAAAATAATATTGAAAACTGGTGTTAGTATTATAAAAACGCCCAGCAAAAAATTACACATTACCATTAGAACTACTTGCCATGTAATGACTTAATTTTCTGATTGCCAATTTTCATTACTCGCTTACAAATCACATTACCTAAAATTTAAAAAAAATTACGTGCAAGTTGCTAAATGAAGAGAATGATTTTTTTAGACGAAATAGATTACGTGAAATGTTGACAAATAAAAAAATGTAAGTACTTCTCAAGAATCGATTATTTTAGTCTCACGCCTTGTTAAAATCATTAAGTTGGTAATCCAGTAGGGAAGTGCTTCCACCAAAAATGCTTAATTCCAAACTCGATTACCTTTTTTGAAATTTTTTGCTGGGCGGAGTATTTTTGCTTTTATAATTGCCTTAGTTTTTAATCTGATTTCTTAAATTTTGTTGTGTACGAATATGTGTTTTGTGTTTTTTAAATAATCGATTCACCTTTTGACTCAAAATGATGAATGAAATGACTTTTAGTTTGTTTTTCATTATTTGCCCAAACAAATGTTTCATTAACCTCCCTGTTCAAAATCTAAAAAAAAGTAATTTTAGTAATTTAACTTATTGCACAGCGGTGCGCTTTTGTGAATCAAGAGAAGATGAATATGAACTTTGCATACTGTAGAGGGAATATTTACGCATACATGTATGAAAATTTATGAATATATATAATCATATATACCCTCTTTTTTCGGATCCGAACCATATATGGAATACCATATATGCTCCATACATGATGAAGAGTAGCAAATAAAAAGAATACCTTGAACGATTCGATAAAAATTACTTGAACATTTTCCATTGAAACTATTATTTACGTCTCCGTGTCTTTCAAAAACTCACTCACATTTAAACTCTTGAATTTTTAAATCTTCAAAGTCTAATATATGTAGATCTGTATTCACTTTTAATTTTTTTCACGTATTTTATTTCATTTAGAAGCATTTTTTTATCGAAAGGAACAGTATTATTTGTGTCTCCACTCAGAACATATTCTGGCGCACACTTTGGAAAACAATTCAAATAATAGTCCCTGCAGTTACATATATTTAGTTTTCAAATATGACACAAAAGAAATATAAGAAGACCTTAATTCTATTTTTGAATTCTACAACTTTATGCTGGGAAAATTAGTTTTTGATTATTAATAGTTCAATTTCTGTGCCGCAATAATTTTCTTCCATTGGAAGATGGTGAGAATTTTGATCTATATTGTCAACAGGAAGATCATCAATATATTTGTTCAGAAAATTTCGATATAACTGACGAAATAAAAAAGCCTCTTTAAAATTAAATGTAGTCTCACATTTTTAAATTGAATTTCGATAATATACTATTTGAAGGACATAAGATAAAAATATAAATACATTTTGCTTATATTATCCGTCAAACTATTTATGATGAATAAAGTTTTATCATTGCATTATGACTGAAAATTGTATAATGTGAAGAAATATTTCAAATTCTCCCACTGTTCAAAGACTCTATCTGCAACAACTTTTCGAGACAACCAACGGTTTGGGGAATAATTAAGAATTTCATAAATTTCAGAATTGAAATATTTCTAAAAATTTATAAAATCATCTCTACGACATGAGCTGTTACAAACAAGTTCAATAAGTAATCAGATTTGATGAAGGTATTTCGGATCTAACGGAGAACTTGGCAGAATTAAATGAGTGAATATTTCATATGGCACCTGGCAGCTAGCTGCCTTAATCCATAGAAAACCACTTATTCATTTATTCATACTTTGTTTCCTATAAACACGAGTTTAGTTCAATAAGTAATTAGATTTGATGAAGGTATTTCGGATCTAACGGTGAACTTGGCAGAATTAAATGATAAAACAAGTTTATATATTCACCCCTATTCTGCGTTTCGATTACGTTCCCGCATTCAGTTACGCACGGATCGAAAAGAGATATTCTACCAAAAGAACTGAATCGAAAGAAAAAGAAGAAGAGAATAGTATGTTTAAACCTGCTGCTTTGCTATGAAACGGGTGAAATAGGAACAGAAAAATTAAGAAATTTTGCAAAATTTTTAGCAAAAAGTTAAATTTAGTGGAAAAAAAACAGTGATTTAACATTAAAACAAATAATAGTTAAATAATGTGAAAATTTTCATTAAATAAACTCTTGCAAATTTAAGTACAGAGAGTTAAAAAAAACGAGATAAGCAAGAGGTATTTGTGACCAAACTTTTCCAGTCTGAAGAATCCTGTCGCGCCGGAGGTGATATTTTAATATTTTACACATAATTGTAACACAAAAATAAAGCTTATTTGTTTAAATTTAATTAAATTCGTAGGTAATATTGTTTTTCGTTGCCATTAAATAGGTATGTCAACTTTTTTTAGTGTTGTACCTGTAATAAACTAAATAAAATTCGCATTTCAGTACAGAAAAACAAAACAAACTGTTTAGTTCATTAATTAAACCTTCTTTCATTTAATACTTGCATTATTTTTTTAATTAATCACTTTTTAAAGCTAAACAAACAAAAATTGAAAACGCTCCGCCACTAAAATAACAACTTACAAAAACGTAGTTACGATCGAAATGCAGAATACATAGAATGGAAAGAGAAATCGAAGAACGGAACGCAGAATACCAAAGTTGCCAAACGGAGAAACTTTCGATTCGAATCGAAACGCAGAATAGGGGTGATTCATTTTAATAGATCGTCAATGTCTCTGGGCAAATCGTTAATTTAAACTATCAGAACTGCACAGTTGTCAGCCTAAAATCCTCAGTTAGCCGACTGTAATCTATTGTAACTGCAAAAGTAGGTTACGTTACATTACATCTCTATAACCGTTTTCATTACCTAAAAACGTAAAAAGTACAAGAAGAGTACTTATGGCCTACTTCCCACCTGCGAAAGAAAACGTTCGACTTAAAATTTGTATTGAAAACAACAATAAAATACGAAAATTTGTTTTTGTTTTCAATATAAGTTGTAAGTCGAACGTTTTCTTTCGCAGGTAGGAAATAGGGCATTATTATTACAATAAGAAAAGTTTCCATATTTAATGGACAAAAAGTGCCAGAAAAGGAGCGAGTATGCCACAGTGCCAGGCAATATTCAATAGCGCCAAAAATGGCACAAATGTTTTCAATATTATTTTCTGCAGTAGTATGAACTTTGTTTCTTATCTAGAGAATTCTCTTATTTTCTGTAAAATTAATCCTCACAAAAACATAAATGTGAAAAAAGGCCAAGTTCCTATAAAAAAGTTCGGCCATCAAAAGCAGTGAGATATAAATTTTGACCAAGTTCTTGTTTGGTACAATACCTATCACTGAACTATGCTATGCATTATATAAATTTGTAATCGTAAGGTTGTCATATAATTTCTAGATAATCTGCCAGTCAAAAATGGCATAGTTACATAAAATAATGGGCTAGAGTGTCAGTAAAAATGAATTATTGTGTTATTACAACTGGTCGCCAGTGTGTACGCAATTTGTTAAGAGTCGTCTGGAAAGAATCATTTAAAATAAGCGTCAATTTTAGTGGGAGTGATCCCGGCTATTTTCTCAATATATTTACATATTAAAGTCTGCTTAGCCGAAGTACATAAATCAAAAGGATATGGCCAATGTACATGCAAAGTTTCAATAGGGTAGCTGGTGCTTTAATTTTTGGATTTTCCGATTGAATGGATCAATTAGGATTATTTGTCTACAAAATGTCAGCTCTCTACAGTATAATATTACGTAAAATTTTTATGGACCTGGCCCCGCCGAATTTTATATCTGCTAGGATAAAAAAGCTAATGGGAAATACATGAGTAATAGACTAAAGAATGCTAATCCGAAGTAAATACATGAAAGAAAAAGCTAAGATTTATGGGTGAAGTCACTTCCACTTTTCCAAACAGGAAATTTTTACTTTGGATAACTGCAATGTGTATGAAAAGTTTCAATAAAATTTAACTTAATTTTGAGTTTACAGTGCTTTTTCCCAATCCCTGATTGAAACTTTTGGTTTCTTAGATTTTTCTTAGTGATCTCTGATTTAGATTAATTTGTGTACTAAATTTCAGCGCTCTAGTGCGAATTAGAGTTTTAGCGGATAAAACTTCTTAGTTTTAAGATTTTCCCATTGGCTTACTCATCTACACTTGCTTGTGTATAAAATTTCAGCTCCCTATCGTGAACTATACCTTATAATTTTATGAGCATTACCACTCCCACTATTTTAAACTCACAATATTTCTGTGAGCAGCGCTTATAATTCATGCTAATTTTCTTCTAACATATGCTAGACCGAAGTAGATTAAACACAAGGCCAAAATTTTCTGGGAGTGATCACGCCCACTTTTTTAGGTGATAGTTTAAAGTTTTGTATACGTGTAACTTATATGCAAGTTTTCACTTAAAAGCTGTATATTAACAGCCTAATTTATAAAACTTTTAAAGGCTTTATAAAGCGATTTTGAGACAAATTTTCATACATAAGAAATTTATCTTAAAAAGCCTTAATAAGATTTATAAATAAGGCTGAAAGTTTTCAGGTTCAAACAATAGTGGCGTAGCCCCGCCCATTCTGGTAATATATTTTGGTTTTTTAGATTTTTCTAATTGGTTTCGCACCTAGACCCACTTGTGTATCAAATTTCAGCTCATACCCGCAACTTTTAATTTTGGTTTTAATGGGCGCAGCCCCATCCCTGTGACTAAAACTTCTGGGTTTTCAGGTTTTTCTTATTGTTTTCTCACCTATACCTACTCGTGTATCCAATTTCAGCTCCTTAGCGCAACTTTTAATTTTTAATATTGATGGGCGTAACCACTTTTCCAAACTTAAGATTTTTTCGGCCAGTGTTTATTACTTGTGCCAAGTTTGGTTGCAAACGGATAATAATACCTACAGAAATAGTATATATAAATATGCTGAGGCATAGTACACGAAAATAAAGTTGAAATGGTATGGGCCCACTTTTTTAATGAAAAATTTTTAGGCTTGCCCTATCGTAGTATGTATGCCGAATTTCAATAAAATAACTTCCATAGCCTTTATGGGCGTAGTGCCGCCCTCTTATCCAAAATTTTCGGATTTAGGATTTTTTTTTAGTTTGTTTTCCACCTAGACCTAGCTCTGTAGCAAATTTCAGCTCACTAGCATACATTTGAATTTTTATGGGCGTAGCCGCGCCCCCTTGGTTAAAATTTTTGGGTTTTCAGATTTTTCTAGTTCATTGCTCACCAATATCTACTTGTGTACCAAATTTCAGATATCTAGCTATACCGGAAGTGCTTCACAATATTGATGAGTGAGTCAGTGAGTCAGTGAGTCAGTGAGAACATATCTCCGGAACCTTTTATTGTAAAACTTTCAAACTTTGCATATGAGGTTACATGAATTTATTCTAATACCTGATTTACATTAAGCGTTTTTTCATGAAATTCCATGAATTTTGTTACACGTAACTTTTTCTATTTGCTAATTGCAGCGCTATAAAAGAGAATTTTGTATAAAAAGGGCGTAGATTGAATTTCTGATGCATTCTTGACAACTTTTTTTATATAAGTTGCTCCTCGAGGTCTCCTATTGACTGATAAAAAATTTTCATGCAACTAATTTCATGAAAAAAATGCTTAATGTAAATTAGGTATAATTATGATTTAAATTTCATAATTTTACGGTCGCGGGGAACTAACTTATGAGGGGGTAAAAACAGCTCGAATGGCTTCCTGTATACACACTACGTGCATTGGGCCAGAACTTGGCCTGTTGCACTACCGTGCGCCTAGATGACTGGATTATCCTTTTGATTATTTGATATATTAAATGGGGCCACAATGTATAAAATCATACAAAAATTGATTTTTTTGTAAAAAAAATTTTTCTTTTTTAAACGTTGAGGGTACGCATATAAAACTTTGCATACCGTATCTACTTTCTAATGGATTTCCAATTCACCAGTTATAAAATACCAAGCTTTTTTGATTGCAAAAACGATCTTATGTGAGATATCAATTTTGCACACATTTTTATATGGCACCATATATTAAATCTTATTTCTATATATATGGATTCGCATATATCGTCGCTGTTTTAACTAACTGACCTATCTAACAACTTGAAAATTTAACAGGAGAGTAGTTTTTATGGTTGTTTTATACATTCATTCTTATGGCTGCGTCAGAAATCTTTTGATGTGTAAACATCTATACGCTAGGGGTAAAAATCTTTTGACTTTGATTTCTTTGCTGAGATTTCTTTGCATTGTCAAATCGGTTTGAGCTATGTATGAGTGTATTAAGGTAGAGGTCCATAGCTCGCTTTTTGCGCGTTACGCTTTCTATGCATCTGTCAAAAAAGTAGAATCAATGTAATAATATGTGACAAGTTACATTGCAAAAAGCGCAGCACGCGTAGGCGCGTTCAAAGCAAAAAGTAGGTCTACTTTCTACTTTTGTACGCGTTGCAAGCACCATGCTGTTCTTGAAAGCTAAAGATGTTAAATAATACTGTATTTCTTACGTTATCTATAAATATTATTTTGCCGTGGATAATTTTTTTCTTTTTTTTTTCATTAAAAAATATTTCTTTGTAAAAAAAACTTGTTTAATAACTTATGTGAATATTTTCATTAATGCGATGTATTTTAATTAACTTTTCACCACACTTTTCTCAGTAACAAATTTGCCATATTAGTTATCGATTACTTTTACGTACTGAGTGTCATCTCCGCTAAATCTGTATTATTATATATTTTTAAACAATAAAATGGAAAAAAATTTAATAAATTAAATATACAAACTCGACTAACTCCTCAAATTCTTTTAAAAACTAGATTTCACTCTCCACTTTTTCTTTATAAGTATTTATAAACAAACGTACACAGCTGATCAAAACAAAAAAAAAATGGCGCTTGAAAAGCAGTGCATGTAACTCAACGCGAACAAAGTATAGAATGAAACAAGAGGATGAAACGCGTGTAAAGCATAACGCGCAAAAAGCGAGCTATAGACCTCTACCTTTAGTGTTTGAAAGAAGCAATACCAAGCAGAGAAACAAGTCGACCGGCTCGAAGCCGACGGTGCGCCTCCGCCGGTTATTTTTCTGTATATTTCCGTACACCAAAGGTGAAAATGAACCGTAAGAGATACGGACTTGAAATTTGGGCACAATGTGTAGACATTTGGCCACTACAACAACAAATACATGAGAGTTAAAAACTAAAGGGTGTTCCAAAAGGAGCAACGAAAAATGTTAAAATCCCATGTAATATACATACAATTGTATGTGCATATATACACTTGAAATTTTAAAAGTTAGTGTATTTTTATACAGACTACAACAATTAACACTAAATTTAAAAAATTTAAATTAATGGGTGTTCCATCAGTTAATGCAATTTTGACAACTTGCTGTATCTTGGAAACCGTAAGAGCAAAACTCTTGAAATTTTCAAAAACGGTAAAACTAAAAAATCGAAAAAAATATAAAATCGACAAATCTAAAAAAATCGCCAAAAACAAAAAAAAAATCGCCAAGACGAAAAAAGCACCAAATTAAAAAAAAATTTCTAGGACTAAAATAAATCGCGAAAAACCGGAAGAATCGCGAAAAATGAAAAAACACTTAAACAAAAAAATCGCCAATATGAAACAATCGCTAAAATGAAAAAATCGCCTAAACAAAAAAATACCTAAAAACAGAAAAAATCGCCAAAATGAAAAAAATTGCGAAAATTAAAAAAACCCAAAAAGAGAAAAAAACGCCAAAACGAGAAAAAAGCGATAAAACTGAAAAAAAATCGTTAAACTGAAAAAACTTAAAACAGGAAGAAAGCTGAATCAAAAAAAAATGTTCAAAACCGAATGTGCGCGAGTCAAAGTCGCACTTTACTGAATTTATTTAAATTGCAATGCGTGCACAACAACAAGAACAGCAACAACTAAACGATGAACTACAGGAATTAAAAATTAAAAAGTAAAAGTAAAGTCATTTACCATAGATGAGCACTGCAGTACCACTAAAGTTTCAGTAAAAACAATAAAAAATGTTTAACAAGTAAATTTTTACTGATTACTAAAATTTTTTTCTACAATTTTTGTAAATTGCCTAAAGGATTTGCTATATGATGAGGTGCATTGAATTTTCAGTAATCAGTTTCAAAATTTGAATAAAAAAACTTTGCCACTTGCTACAATTTTATTATGATTACGGCCCTACGATTTTACTGGTAATGCAAATTAAATTTCATTAGCAGTAAAAATTTACTGAATTTTTTTAGTAATCAGTAAATTTTCTGCTTACTGCAATTTTGAATGCAGTACATATACATATACTGCAGTGTGCCCATTTACCAACCAAATAAGTTTAATAAAACAAACAAAAACCAACAAATTCATATGTATTTACAATATTGAAAGTTCTGATACTTTTAATTAATTAATTTAAAAAAAAGATACTAAAAGCATAAGTTCTTCCAACTTAAAAAAATTTTTCATTACTAGATGTTTACACATCTCCTCTGTGATCGGACTCACATTGCTTTTTTTCTGAAAACATCAAAAATTTCCTTTCTTGAAAATATAGTTGAAAGCATGATACAATTATAAAGGTACATGCACAAGCCCAGCCTGTTAATGTATACTACACATACAGTTGTCAAACTTTGTTTACAACCCTCTAGTCAACCTAGAACCATATGTCTCTATGTCAATACTCTTTCTCCAGCGACAATTGCACTAGTTAAAATGTCGACAACTTTCCTTTTATGCGCGAGTAGAGATACGTTAGAGACGACAGTTCTAGTGTATTTGTGGTGATATTGTCAATAGGTTGTTTTTCTTTTTTATTATATTGTGCAATAATATTAAATAAATATACTTATGTAGACGAGGGTCACTAAAATCTACACATGAATCTTCGGTTCAAATATCTCCATATGGCCGTAAAAGAACTACCTTTTCAATAGTGCTAAAGTCTACTGATAAATTTTGAATGACAACCCTATGTTATTTGTCAATAGGCATTTGCATTGGCTGGGGTACACCTAGTCAGTAGCACTATTGACAATGTCACTAGAAAATCACTATAAGTTTACTATTGACAACGAGAGAGGATATATCGATATTGTAGACTAGAGCCCCTAAAATTTACTAGTGAATCTTTGGTGCCAATGTCTCCATGTGGTCCTGAAAGAACTACTAAGTCAGTAGTGCTATAGTCTAGTGGTGGATTTTCAATGACAAGCTAATGTTAAATGTCAATAGATGATACCATTGGCTGGGGTACACCTGGTCAGTAGTGCTACTGACAACGTCACTAGTAAATCACCACAATTTCACTATTCGCACTTTCTGCAGGGAAGCTACAAAAATGTTAGTGTATATGTTGTATATAACATGATTACAGTGTTGCCAATGAAATTACACATGGCTGTGTTTCCAATTACATATTGAAGAAAATTACACTACAAATGTTTTTTGTAAGTTAAAATGAAAACAAAAATAAATAAAAATAGAACATAAAGTAGAATTACACACAGATTATACATGAAACCAGGGACAGAAAATAACTGTTATTTTTAAAAATTTACGTCAAAAAAGCACACAAAAATGATCGTAGAAAGTTTTGATTCTTATCATTATGATACATAGGTGATGTAAAGGGTGTTTTTTATTGAGGTATAGAACTTTAAGTTGGCATCACTTTTTTAACTGGCGGCCATTTTGTCAGCTGTCAAGTGATTAATATTTAGTTTGGTTTGCCATTTCATCTTGAACAGGTTGACAAAAGAACAACGCTTGCAAATCGTGCAAATTTATTTCGAAAATAATGGTTCAGTTCGCGAAGTTTACCGCAAGCTCCGTCCATTTTATGGTAGACATAATTGTCCATCAGAGCAATTAATTCGGTTAACAATGGATCGTTTTCGCACTACGTTTACTCTATGTGATAATACGCATCCGCAGAGACGTCGAACAGTGCGCACCGAAGAAACAATTGCCGCTGTAGAGCAAAGTGTTGAAGAGGACCCGAATGAATCGATTCGCCACCGTGCACAGCAATTGGAGCTTTGTCCATCAACTTTATGGAAGATTTTGTTCCCGAATCGGATGGCATGAATGTGGATGAGTTGTGGTTCCAACAAGACGGCGCTACATGCCACACAGCGCACGTCACAATCGATTTATTGAAGGAAACATTCGATGAGCGCATAATTTCGCGGAATGGACCTGTCAATTGGCCACCAAGATCGTGTGATTTGACACCATTGGATTATTTTCTTTGGGGATATGTGAAGTCTCTCGTCTACGCCAACAAACCAGAAACGTTAGGGGACTTGGAAGCCAACATTCGTGGCGTTATTGCCAACATACGGCCCCATATGGTCGAAAAAGTGGTTGAAAATTGGACCTGTAGAATTGGCTTTATTCGAGCCAGCCGCGGCGGCCACATGCCCGAAATCATATTTAAACATTAATTGCATAAAATTATCCTTCCAATAAAGCCAAATTGATGGACATTAAAACGATTTTCTTGTGTTTTATTTCAATTCGAAATTCTATACCTCTAAAAAAACACCCTTTAGATGCAAATTTTTGAATGACCTTTAAATTTGTGCGTTTTTTGATATAATAATAATAATAATAATAATAATAATAATAATAATAATAATAATAATAATAATATAATAACTTTTAATTTTAACTTTTATTTTTTAAGGCAAAAATTAAAAGTTATTTTTGACTTTTATTATTTTACTCAAGAAATAAAAGTTATTTTTTAACTTTTAATATTTTAAGGCAAAAATAAAAGTCATGAATTTAATATTGCATAGTAATACGCAAGTTTTATTGCTTTCAATGCTATAAATGATAAAGCATCCGTTATCCCAATAATAATAATAACAATAATTTTTATAGACTTCTGTAATATACATCAATTATTATTGCCTATATATTGTAGACAATAAAACTATGCAATACTTAATTCAAGACTTTTACTTTTGCCTTAAAATATTAAAAGTTAAAAAATAACTTTTATTTCTTGAGTAAAATAATAAAAGTCAAAAATAACTTTTAATTTTTGCCTTAAAAAATAAAAGTTAAGAAATAACTTTTATTTCTGCCTTAAAAAATAAAAGTTAAAAATAACTTTTTTTTCTTGACTTTTTCGATAAAAGTCATAACAGTTACGGTCCCTGCATGAAACTAATGAGAGTAATTGCACACTCTGTGCAATTACACATCTATTGGTAACACTGTATGACTATAATCATTCATGAAAGCTGACTGGAAATTAAGAACAATGTGAGTGTGGTAGTCAGAGTAGCAGACTGACCAAAAAATTTCGGCGGGGGCTGAAAGACAATTATTTTCGGCGGCGGTGGCTGAACGGCTTAACGCCGGTTTGTTTAAGTATATAAAATAATTTTTTGATTCCAGTCTGTTTCTAGAAAAGTACGTGAATTATTGAATCACCACGTTGTAACACTATTTATTTTGCAATAGTTTGAATATTGCAGTAATTGATGTCCTAAATGTCAATAAAAATAACTTCGTAAATAATTTGTTAAACCATAGAAACTAGACTATACATAAATTTCATTTATTGCAACACAGCTACGGATGAACGATCAAATAATTATAAAAAGTCGGCTGACTGCTGCAACAAAAAAGTCTATGTAAACGTCCATGGATTTGAGAAGGGGCTCCAATAGAGAACGTAACTGTTGCCGCAGTTACGTTAGTCCCGGTTCATACATACCTGTAAGAGAAAAAAAAAGAGATATTTGTACTTCTTCCTCCGTCTGTCTTATAACTGAATTACGAGTTGATCAACAAAAGTTGAAGTGTGTGAACCGGGACCTACCCGTTCATATACACATTCTCTCTATGTGGAAGCAAAATCAATAATTTTTCAGGGCTCTCGCTATCATATTCAATACGAAATATAAATAAAACCTATAAGCAAGTGGAGTAGACGCAATATTAAAAATAATTCAAAAAGTATAAAAAATAAAAGACTAAATATCGGCTGAGTACTAAGCCGCCAATAAGCCGAGTGGTTCGGCGGCGGCTCGGTTTGTTGAAAAAAAAACGGCTGAGCGGCTAGCCGCCAGCCGCGCCGTTACGGCTTGCTACTCTGGTGGTAGTAAAAAAATGTGTTTGTATTGCTACTTTCTTGCAATTAGTTTCATGTGTAAATGAAAGGTTAACCAAGCTAATTCAATTAATTGAACTCTCTCCCTTTAAGTATTAAGGCAAGTGTTACCATATGTGCATATTTGTCTTATTTTTAAAGTTTTTAGAGATGTGAAAACGATCAAAAAGATTTCTTAGTTAAAAACAAGATTTTTAAAAGTATGATATTCGGCACTTTAAGTATATTATTGAGGTTTCTTTACTAAACTACTTACACATTTTCTGTTTTTCTTAGTAATAATCTTACACATATGCTATGCAGTAAATATTTTGTGTATTGGTATAAAGGGCTTTGGACACGATCAAAATGCTTGCTGTCAAGTTCGTGTACGTGTGCTTGTCGGCTTGATGTTACCATGCTTGATGCCCCACCAAGCATTCATTTTTATTTTGATTTTTTGCTGTTCGTTTGGTTGAAAAAAACAATGTATAAAGATGTCTAAATAAAAAAAGAACAAAGCAAAATAAGAAAGTTCTAACACTTCTTTTTTCTTCACCAGTCAAATTTATGTTTTTTAATTCCGATGTTTTTGGCAACCGTTCATAATGGAAATATAATTATAACGGAAATTTGTACGCGCTTGATGGGGTAAGAATATACACGCATAAACAAGAGACAGCAAGCATGCCGAAAATCAAAATTTTTTGATTTTCCATCAAGCATCGTTGGTGTCACACATACTAACAAATTTTCACTCATACTATAACCAATCTCAGCAAGCATTTTGACCGTGTCTAAACCCCTTCAACTTTAAACGCTTATAGCTCCCAAAATACTAAACTGATTTCAATAAAATATAGATTGTACACATCTGTACAGAAAAATCTTTAAAACCATATAAATCTTTTCAAAATCAGTGCAATAGCAAAAGGGATTACAAAAAGCGTGTTTACTTATTAATTATATAGATAGAGGATATATAAAGTCCTTTCAATTAAAAACACGTTCACTTTCACGATCAAAAGATCACTGAACAATGTCTACAGACTTTCAGTTTAATTCCCGTTTCCTTAAAAAATCTTTAACTTAATTTTAAAACTCAAATGCATATGAAATCATCAACTTTTTAAAAAGAAGTGGACAAAATTTTTTTCGTTTTTACTAAACAAATCCACACTGAACCAAAAAAGCATTTTTAAGAAAGAACTTTTCGTTTTAAAAATGCTGCATTTTTAAAATAAGAATGTTAATTATATAATATTACAACATAAGATTGTTGTTTTTATAACGGTGCAGCTTTAAAACGAAAATGTGTGCTTTGTTTTTAAAAATTAAATTTTGTGTTACATATTTTAAAAACAATGTTTTCTTATTAATTTAAAAATTATAATTTTTGAAGAAAAAACAAAAGAAGGCTGATGATCTAGGTGTAGTGGCCTTCGAATACAGCTAGTTGTTCCGTTCTACTATGTGCTTCTCAGAATATTTACAACTAGCACTTAGTGTTATTTGTTTATTAATAATTATCACATGTAATTTGGCTTACAAAGCGATACGAACTTTAACCTAATCAAATCATAAATAAAGAAATAAATGAAGTTTGAACAATGATAATTAAAATTAACTTAAATTCATAGCCAAGGGCCTGTGGCAAAAATTAAACAAAATATATTTAATCTTAATAGTAACAAAACAAAAAAGTTTGTCTTAAGTAGAACAAAAATAAACAAATTAACTAGCATGTGCATAATTAGTGACAAACAAACGACAATAGCAAGGCTGTTGCAAACTTAGAATCGGTAAAATTAAGCTTTCATTACAAAAAAAGCTTTCAGCAAATTGCAATACCAGGAATCAAAACAATTCACATTTGCAATAAAATTGAGTATATAAAGCAGAAATCTACATCAACTGACACCACACACAGTGGACCAAGAATTAGAAATTTTAAAAGTAAAAAAATATATTTATCCCCGAGTAACATTTTAAATTTGTTCTGTGCTTAAATAATTCTGCCAAAAAAAACCCGACTTCAATACAAAGATTTGATAGAACATTTTCGACAAAAATTACAATTACATTTTAGTGGGCGTGCCTCTACCCATTCTTTTAAAAGGAAAATTGTGTGTTTTTCAGATCTCAGAGCGTGTGTTAAAATTAGTAAAAATCGGTAAAGTAGAACCACTTAAAATATAGTATTAAATTTTAATGGGAGTATTTTCACCCATTTTTTAAATGGAAAATTGTGTCTGGTTTTAGAGCTCAAGTTGTGTGGTAAGTTTCGTATAAATCCGTTAAGTAGAACCAATAAATATAATAATAATTTTTTTAACTTTAAAATTGTGGAATTACATGAATCAAAGGTTTCGCAACAATGAAATATGTAGAATATCATACAACCAGTTTTTTTACAACAGGACCAAGTGAAAGCTATACCCTCCCATACAAAATAAAAATTCAATTGCCGTAAAATGTACCGAGTTATGAAGTTAAATGTCGAAAAAAATAAAGACGAATTGATAACCTCCTCCTTTTGTTGAAGTCGGTTCAAAAGAGGATTAGTTTATTATTATGACCACGTGTATCTTAATTTTCATTACCTTGTATGATTCCTGAGCACAAAATCTTAAAATTATTGCATAAGTAATTTCTTAAGGTGCAATCAGACGTGACATAACCACAGCCATAGAAAACAGCCGTTCGAACCAAACTAATGAGCAGCCATTACCATAGAAACCAATTGAATTTTAGTTTGGTTATGGCTATAGCATTATGGCCATGTCACGTCTAATTGCACTTTTAATCGGGCTTAAGTTCAGTATTTTGAATTCTTACTGAATGAAATATCTATATAATTATTAGGCAAACATGTTTTTTGTAATCCCTTTTACGCTGATACTACTGCACCGATTTTAAAAATATATGGTTTTAAAGAATTTGCTGTACAGATGTGCAGAATCTACATATATTATTTTGAAATCGGTTTAGTATTTTGGGAGCTATAACCGTTTAGGTTCCTACTACTACATGCACACATATTACTCACGAATTTATTAGCTGACAAGTAAAAAAGAAACAAAACATGAGTGTGTGTTTGTAGTATTTCCCCTCTAGTCAGCCTAGACCAGTGTGCACACTTAATTTTTTTTTTAATTCGGTAGAATCGACAAAACAAAATTGGTAGAATGTAATGAAATTCGGTAGAAAATTTATTTTCTTCAGAGAAACATAAAAAATAACAATTCAAAGAAACATAAAAAATAACAAAATATATGTACTTATATATAAAGGGTAAGTGCAAGGAGTATCAAACTAAACAGGTTCCAAAAGCGCATTTAAAACTTCACATGTGATTGGAAATTAAACTGCCATAAACAATGAAGCATTTTCAATAAATAATGTGTCATCCCCAGTTATTTGCCCTTACCCTTTATATAGATATGCTATGCATACATAAAATAATATGCATAAATAACAGGAATTCAGTTTTTGTACCTACATAGGTTTTATAAACTTACTAAAATAACTTTTATTTGATAAACATACATTTGTAACTACAAAGATTATATGTAAGATCCATTTATGAATTTAAACTTTTGTGCAACAATTATTAAATCATTGGGAGGAATAAATATTTCATCCCCAAGGCACAATTCTTTGGCAAATATTAGGTTACTTATAGTTTCAGTTTTTAACCGATTTCTTTGTTCTGTTTTAATGATTTTCATGACATTAAATGAAAGCTCTGCGGCCGCACTAGAATAGAATAGGTAGAATCTACCGAATATCGGTAGAAGTGTGCACACTGGCCCAGACCCATATGTCTCTATGTCAATACTCTTCCTACAGCGACAATTGCACTAGTTAAAATGTCGACAACTTTTCTCTTACGCGCGAGTAGGGATACGTTAGAGACAACAGTTCTAGTATATTTCTGGTGATATTGTCAATGAACGCGTCAATAGTTTGTTTTTCTTTTTTGTTATGCTATGCAATAATATTAAATGTAGACGAGCATCACTAAAATCTACTAGTAAATCTTTGGTTCAAATATCTCCATATGGTCATAAAAGAACTACCTTCCCAATAGTGCTAAAGTCTACTGGTAAATTTTCAATGAAACCCCTATGTTATATGTCAATATGCGATTACATTGGCTAGGGTACACCTAATCAGTAGCACTATTAATTATTTTACTGGAAAATCACTATAATTTTACTATTGACAACGAGCGAGGAAATATTGATATTTTATACTAGAGCCCCTAAAATTTACTAGTGAATCCTTGGAGCCAATGTCTCCATGTGGTCGCAAAAGAACTACTTAGTCAGTAGTGCTACAATCTAGTGCTGGATTTTCGATGACAAGCTAATGTTAAATGTCAATAGATGATACCATTGGCTGGGGTACAGCTGGTCAGTAGTACTACTGACAACGTCACCGGTAAATCACCAGAATTTCACTATTCGCACTTTCTGCAGGGTCTCTTGATCTAATAATTTTGTTTTTTATTTTTTGTTATTGGATAAAAGCCATAACACTTAAAGGAAGAGAGTTCAATAAATTGAATTAGCGTGGTTAAAGGGATTTTCTTTATTTTTTTTTTAATTTCATGTATTATTGAATTATGGTTAAATATGTTATTTTTAATGAATTTTTTGAATTTTCATTGAATCTTAATAAAATTATTTGCATTCAGATTCTAGAATACGGACGATTGTGATGTCCGTTTGGTATATCTAGTATTAATTATTATTCGTATCAATAAACAGCTGACTCTTGCTATATCTTGATATTTATATATCTTCGATATAGGAACATGATTTTATATCGATAGCCTGTTGGTATATTGGCAACGTATATTAGTTTTTACGTTGATGCTAGAGTTTTCAGATTTTATTCCAAACAAAACATTAACACATCAGATTTAGGAACCTTAGAACCCCGACATTATGTTTTGAAATCTTCTATAAAACGTAGTGTCGCTTGTTTGTATATTATAGGAACTCACAAGTTTGATTGAAACTTTATTTAATTGTGTTCACCAAAATGCCTAAAGCGAAATGAGAATTTAAGTGAGTAAACAATCCAAATAATTTCTGTTACGTGTGTGGAAATTTTGTCCCCAACCAAATAGACGTTCACCGATTCATTACAACAGAATTGTCTGCAATATTTTGGAACAGCACCAGCAACTTTTCATGAGCAATGGACACCAAATAATGTTTGTTTATCGTGTCATATAACTCTTGCCACACTGTGGCCCCTTTTCCCAAAAACAGTGGCAAAAATACATAATTTGGTAAAATGAATGAACACATTGTATAAAGAGCTTCTTACTGATCCGAATTCAAAAAATTTTTTCTTAACTCGATAAAAATTATAGTTGGTGGAGCTGCTTAAAGTCGAAAATTTTTTTAGCAAGCCATAACAAATGTTAAAAAAAAGAAATTTTAGAATTTAAGTGCCAGAAAAATTGCAGGTAGATTATTTCTTTTTTGGTATATTTTTAAAGAAATTTTTATTAAAAAAAGCAATGTGATTAGATGTGTAAACATCTAGCAATGAAAAAATGTTTTTAAGTTGGAAGTCGATCTCGTGGTACCTTCATAGCGAACAGTCGATTAGCGGAATTTTGCTTACATACTTAAAAAACAAATAAAAAAATTATACAAAAAGAAAATATTCGTAGTATGTACATATTATTCGTAATAGGTACATACTGTCTTTAATAAATAAGATTTATGCTTTGCTAATATTTTTTACATAGTAGAAATAACAGAAACAAAAAAAAACCGCAAACAAAAAGAAAAAACATAAACAAAGTGACAAAGTGAGGAATACTCGTATGAGTACCTCAAAACAAACAAACTATCATAAATAACAAAAACAAAAAAAACCGCAAACAAAAAAAAACACAAACGAATAACCATTGAGGAATTCTTTGTATGAGTGCCTCAAATACAAAAAAAAATTGTTGTGAGTTCAAACGGCAGAAATGCTTATTTTACTGTGAGTTCTGAAACTCTTAATGAAGAAAATATAAATAATAAACGTGATGAAAGTCTTTTTTTAATGACAGAGCCAATTTTTCGTCAGCGATCAATTTCACTCTGTCCAATGTCAAATAGTAGTGATTCATTAACATTACAGTTGCCTAGTACTTCTTCATATAAGCCGGAAATATCATCCCCTTCAAGCTCGTGTTCATCACTTAACAAAGTTATCACTACAGATAACAGCAGCTCGAAACTCAAGGTACAAGTCGGAATGGACAGATATATAACCGTGGTAAAGCGTGGGCGAAGCCCGAATTCTTAAAAAATTTCATTTGCTCCAAAAATGTCTAGGGATAACAGCGCAGCCTCAACTAATCGCCAAAACCGTTTTAAAATTTTGCAAGATGACAACGACAAACCCGAAGTATCCTCGAATAAAACATCCAAGCCGCCACCAATCTATTTGAGACAAAAAAATTCAAATGCCATTATTAAAAACCTAAATTCGGTCATTGGTGAGAATAAATTTCACATTGTTCCAATAAAACGTGGCGACATCGATGAAACTAAAATCCAAATTTATGATGAAAGAGATTTCTGCAAAATGGTTGCTGAATTTAAAAAAAAATAAAACAAGCTTCTACACATACCAGCTTAAGAGCGCTAAAGGCATGCAGATCGTATTGAAGGGCATAGATTGTTGTGTTGTTCCCGAAGAAACAAAAGATGCACTCGTCCTCCAGGGGTTTAAGGTAAAAAATGTGTCCAATATAATAAATAGAGAGAAGATTCCCCAACCTCTATTTCGTGTTGAACTTGAGCCTAATGATATAAAATTGAAAAAAATTGTACGCATCCAATTTATAATTTAAAATACCTCTTGTATCGAAAAATCACAGTTGAAGAGCCACATAAGCGTTCAGGTCCCGTGCAGTGCCATAATTGCCAAGAATATGGCCATACAAAAACTTACTGTAATTTACCTACTGTTTGTGTTGTGTGCGGCGAATTACACGGCACTGCTAGTTGCAATAAGCCAAAAAATCAAAGTGATAAAAAATGTAGCAACTGTGGAGGTAATCACACCGCTAACTACAGAGGATGTCCTGTATATTCTTTCGTTAAACAAACTATGGGACAAAAACCAAATTTAGCTCCAGTCCAATCAGTAAACGCTTACTCCGCCAATCTTGCTCAAATGAGCCAACCAGTTACTTCACGTGTATCGTATGCCGATGCTGCTAAGGCTAGTTCTATTCCGACAGAAAATATTTCACCGCAAAATAATTCAACAAATACAAACTCAAACTTTAATTTAAATCGCCTTGAAGCCACTATTAAAAATCTTGTGCAAACTATCAACAATTTTACAGCAAATATGACTAGCAGGATGCAAGAAATGCTGCGAATGCAGAATACTCTGCTTCAAGCATTAATTAATAAGCCATGAACACATTAACAATATGTTTCTGGAACGCAAACGGCATTCGCCAACATAAAAATGAACTTGAGCACTTCCTTACAGAAAAAAATATTGACATAATGTTGGTCTCTGAGACTCAGAGAAGCTTTTTCAAAATTAATGGCTACACTACATATGACACAAAGGACCCTAGAGGAAGAGCTTGCGATGGATCTGCATTTCTTATTAAGTCAAGACTCAAGCACTTTATCCTTGACAACGTTAGTAAAGAATATATGCAAGCAACGAAAATTTTTGTAGAAAATTTTTGTTCGAATGTTGTGATATCATCATCAATTTATTCACCTCCCAGATTTTCAGTTACCGAAGATCAGTATGAAAAGTTCTACAAATCGCTCGGATGTTTTTTCGTGACAGCTGGAGACTACAATGCAAAACATATGTAAGTACTGGGGTTCGCGCCTTGTAACACCTAGAGGTCGAGCTTTGTTTAATACAATTTCAAAAATGGGATTGGATGTTATTTCGAGTGGGGAGCCCACTTACTGGCCTACTGCCGTACGAAAAATTCCGGATGTTATAGATTTTGGCGTTATGAAAAACATTTCTAGGGATTTAATTCATGCTTCTCTAGATCTCTCCTCCGATCACTCTCCGACTATCGTTTCAATCAGTAACCCACTAAGAAGGGACTTACCTCAACCATATATGAAGATGATCAATCGTGTTAATTGACTGGGATTCAAAAAATATCTCAGTAGTCATTGCACGGAAAATATTACGCTAAGAACACCCAATGATATTGAATCTAGCATTGCCTATATTAATGAAAATATTAAACAGGCTACTGAGCATGCCACTACCTCTCATCCGCAAACTGGGGTTAATAAAATTTATTCTAGGGAGATTGAACGTCTCGTGTATGAAAAAGGAGAGCTAGAAGGGAATGGCAACAGCATAGATCACCCCAAAATAAAATCAAATTTAAGGAGTGTACTAAACGAATACAAGATAATAAAAATTATCTGGAAGGTCTTGATGTCACACAAGCATCAAATTACTATTTGTGGCGCGCTGCTAGAAAGCTGAAAACACCCGTTGAGTTTAAGCCACCTCTGCGCACATCTACCGGAAATTGGGCAAGAAGCGATACGGAAAAATGTAAAATATTTGCTGAGCACTTAAAATCCGTATTTACGCCAAACAAATGTACTGGTGTTTCTGATTTGCCGAGTGTAGTTGCTCTATTCCCTCAACAAATAAAGTTTAAGATGCGTGATGTACAAAAAGTAATTGCTGAACTCAAACCTAAGAAAGCTCCAGGTATTGATGGAATTAGTAACAAGATGCTGATAAACTTGCCGCATATTGCAATAAGAATCCTGCTGTTTATTTTTAATGCCATATTACGACTGGAGTATTTTCCACAACACTGGAAGCATGCCAAGGTCAAAATGATTCCAAAGCCGGTAAAGATCTTACCAAAGCAGAGTCATATAGGCCAATAAGTTTGCTGTCAACTATGTCGAAACTCTTCGAAAAGCTGCTCATGACAAAATTGTCCCCTTGTCCCCCCGGACCATCAATTTGGTTATTGAAGTCAGCATAGCACCATTGAACAAACGAATAGATTAATTAAATTTATAAGGAAAACATTCGAAGAAAAGAAGTATTGTTCTGCTCTCTTTATTGATATTTCTCAGGTATTTGATAAAGTTTAGCATGACAGCTAAATTTTAAAATTGAAGACATATCTACCAAATAACAATCTAAAACTTTTGGAAAGTTATATTTTAGGCCGGAATTTATCTCTTATGGAAGGAGAATTTATGAGTGCACCCGAACCTATCTCATCCGCTGTACCTCAAGGGAGTATATTGGGGCCAGTTTTGTATTTGATTTATACTTGTGATATGCCTGTGAACAGTAATATCCATACTTCTACCGATGATACAGCTTGCCTTAGTATGCACGAAAACTCTCATGAGGCATCCCGATATCTTCAGGAACATATAACACAGCTTGAGCTATGGTTAAACTTATGGAGAATAAAAGTAAACGAACAGAAGTGCGTACATATAACCTTTACCCTACGAAAAGGTACTTGTCCCCCCATTAGAATCAACAGTCAAGTTGTTCCTCAACATTCACATGTGAAATACCTTGGTATACACCTTGATCGTCGGCTTACATGGAATATTGACTCTAAGATAACACAAATGAAACTTAAATTAACTCAGATACATTGGCTGATTGGTAGAAATTCAACACTCAGTCTAGATTGTAAACTTTTAATATACAAGTCGATTTTGAAGCCAATATGGTGTTACGGAGTTCTACTATGGGGCACTGCTTCAGCTACCAATATCGAAAAATCCAACGAAAGCAAAACAAACTTTTACGGTTAATAACATAAAAAATTCAAATATACATCGTGATTTAAATATGCCACTAGTGACTGAATAAATTGCAAAATACGCAGGCAAATATTTAACAAAACTCGAGTCACATCCTAATCCGCTGGCTCGTAATATTTTGAACTTTACTGGACACATCCGCCTTAAAAAAGGAACACAAGGGCTCTTATACTTAACACTCCAGATGGGAGTGCTTGAAAATATATTTACTTTTTCTTTTTGATTATCACTACTTATGTATTATTTATAACTATCACTAAGTTTATGTCCGACTCTGGTCGGGCCTAATAATTTTTTTTTATAGATTTAAGATTTGAATACTTATTGTTAGTTCACATATGAAGATACAATAAATAAATACATGTATTAAAAAAAAAACAAAAAAGTTGGAAGTACTTATGCTTTTAGTATATTTTTGATGTGTTAACATCTATACGCGCGCCTCTAGGGCAGTAAACTATCAGTTTCAATACATACGCAAGTGTTAGGTATGTAAGAGTAAATCATCGTTTGTTTGTTCGTTGCTTGGCAGTCGGTATTGAAAGTGATTATTGGGCGATTTTCATATAATTTTCCCACGCGATTTTCTCCGGAAATTTATAATTATTAATTTTTTGATTAAAAAGCTAGTGCGGGTTTCGACGAAGAGTTTAGGCCAAAATTAAGGCGATCCGATATCGGCGAGCCGAGATTTAAGTGTTTTAATTTGGAGTATTAATTTGGAGTAATATTAAAAAAGTGTTTTATGTTGATCTTCGGTTTTGTCTTATGCATAGCAAAGAGAATAGTGACGTGGTTATACGTACATATACAAAAATGAGATAGCAAGACAGCAACGTATGTAGCTTATGTACAAACATAACAATGTATGTATGTACATTTGTCTGTTGCTTTGCATTCTCTTTGTTTTTTGTGGGTTTAATATAAAATAAATAAAAAGTATTAAGCAAGAAAATAATGAAATCATTAGCACTTCTGTTTAATTTTTTTCATTTTGAGTGCATCTACTAAATTTATATATATATATATATATTATATATATAATATATATATATATATTATATATTATATATATATTATATATATATATATATATATATATATATATATATATATATATATATATATATATATATATTATATTAACTGTGCTGAAAACATAACATTAATAAATTATACAAAGTAAAATTAAATTCAATAAACTATTCTTTTTCATTAAATACTTTATATTAACTCTACCTCCGGGTTTGTGGGTCTGTGTTCATAGAAATCGAACAGGTACCGTGTAACAAAAAGGTGTTAACACATCGCCCGTGAGTTCGAACACTCATTGTTTTTTTTTTTTTAATTAATCAATTAAAAGTTTCAATATTGTAAATACATAGGAATTTGTTTGTTTTTGTTTGTTTTATTTAACTTATTTCGTTAGTAAATGGGCACATTGCAGTATGTATGTACTGCATAAAAACTGCAGTAAGCAGTAAATTTACTGATTACTAAAAAAAATTACTAAAAAAAATAAATCATTTAGGCATTTTATAAAAATTGTAGAAAGAAATTTTAGCAATCAGTAAAAATTTACTGTTTACAATTTTTTTTATTATTTTTACTGAAATTTTAGTGGTACTGCTCATCTATGGTAAATGTCTTTACTTTTACTTTTTAATTTTTAATTCCTGTTGTTCAGCGTTTAGTTGTTGCTGTTCTTGTTGTTGTGTACGCATTGCAATTAAAATAAATTCAGTAAATTGCGACTTTGACTCGCACACGAATGGTTCCGTACATTCGGTATTGAACATTTTTTTGATGTGGCTTTTTTCCTTTTTTTTTAAGTTTTTTAAGTTTAAACGATTTTTTCAGATTTGTCGCTTTTTTTCTCGTTTTGGCGTTTTTTTCTCTTTTTGGGGTTTTTTTAATTTTGCGATTTTTTTCTGTTTGTGGGGTTTTTTCATTTCGGCGATTTTTTTTCATAATTAGTGATTTTTTTATGGGAAATGTTAAAATTTCAGTTTTAAATTTTTTAAACGCACTAATAATTCCAAATTAATATTTTACTTATTAAGTAAAATATTTTTTTATTAAAAATACATTGAAATTGATTATTGAGGGGTTTAGCTGGATCCTATGCGCATTTCACGGTTTGTAATGCAGATCATCAGGGAACCTTTACCCAAAGTTTCTTAGAACAACTAGAGTTATTATGCTATAAACTTTCATTTAAACAAATGAGAAGCTTAAAACAAATAACAAAGGGGAAACAAGAACTCAATAATCAACATGTTTTCTATTTTCTTTACCATTACTACATTCGCTGACTTTTTTCAGTTTCAAATTATAGTTGTAAAAGTATGTAAAAAGAAAATAAATAAAAATAACAACACAGAGCTATTTAAGAATAGTGTTGCCACACAAGTATTTTTTGACCTGGTGCAGTCAATTTAATAATTAGTGATTTTTTTATGGGAATTGTTCAAATTTAAGTTTAACATTTTTCAAACGCACTCATAATTCCAAATTAATATTTTACTTGTAACGATGGTTTCAAGGCTGGGGTATAACTCACCGGTGTCCAGGTTTCGTTACAATCAAATTTATTTTTTTGGACTGTCAGGAGATGAAAGTGAAACACTTTGTTTGGGGCTGTATTTTCAGTATTTTTATTTATAATAATACAATTGATTATATCATGTACTTATCTAAGTTACTGAAGTTATGAATATATTTCTTAGCAGCGGATGACTAATTTTTATAAGACTTGGACTTAGCCTAATCGGCTTTCAGCGGCTTACTAATTTTTATAAAACTTGGGCTTAGCCTGAATGGTTTTCAGAGGCTATCTAATTTATAAAACCTGAACTTATCCTGAATGGCTCTCAGCGGCTGACTAATTTTTATCAAACTTGGACTTAGCCTGAATGGCTCTCAGCAGCTGACTAACTTTTATACGACTTGGACTTAGCTCGAATGGCTCTCAGTGGCTAATTAATTTTTATAAAACTTGGACTTAGCCTGAATGGTTATCAGCGGCTGACCACCAATACCCAGAACAGGCTAACTAACTAAAGTATTATCACCGGTTAACTATTTTTTTTATCAAACTTGGACTTAGCCTGACTGGTTATCAGCGGCTGACCACCAATAGCCAGATCAGACTAACTAATTAAAGTATTATCAGCGGCTAACCACCAATATTACTACTTTCCTTAAATTCAGACTTAACCTTGTATTGATAGCAGCGGCTAACAACCAATACCATTGCAAGACTTTTACCTAAGTATTATCAGCGGCTAACCACCAATATGACTACTTTCCCTAAATTCAGACTTAACCTTGTGTTGTTATCAGCGGCTAACCACCAATACCAATGCAAGACTATTACCTAATTATTACCAGCGGCTAACCACCAATAATAATGTACTACCAAAATTTCCTACAAAGATAAATTCAATTCAGCGGCTAACCACCAAGTTCATTTATCTTACCTACTCAATCCTTCGACACTAACTAACCTTCTTCGCATCTACAGCAGCTTCTTTTATACCAATTTCATATGGCTGCTCTCATAGTTGTACCACATGCGGCGTTCATAGACACCATGGTTGTATTCAATTGTATGTATGCTATCATTTCATGTCCCTCGGTACTGCTTAGTGTCATCATGCAAGCCGTTAAGTTTAAATATTTGAATAACATAATATAATAACCTCTTAAAGCTGATAGTACAATTGCTTTTACTTTTGTTTAATAATTTATCCATAAAGGAACTAGTGCAAAATAATAAATCATTCAGTGTAAAGATAACAAAACAATAAAAAATTAAAAATTTCTTTCGTTGTTTGGTGGATTGATTCTCTTGCTCTTCTTGTATTCTTTCTCGCATCTCGGGTGGCCAGTTGGCGTCTATTTTTAAGGGGTGGAACTCAGGTGCGTTTTCGTTGTCTTCAGTTGCTCGGGTGTTGCTGCAAGATGTATTAAGCTTCACTGGTGTGGTATCTTCGGCAGTCGGTGGTGTTAACTGTTCTTTTTGGGGTGGATCTATAATTTTGTAACCAGGTACATCATCTATCAGGTTTTTGACTTCAACCGGAGAGGCCTCCTTCCGATTGGCGGCAGGCCCTTGAGGGTTTGGTGCTAGTAGCGATACTCAAACGGTAGCATGAGGCATTCTTGCGTTTGGGCGTGGGAGCGGCTCATGTTTCCCGATCTCTTTTCTTCATTGGGGGTATGACATCAGGAGCATAGATGGCCATACGTCCTTTGGCTTGTTCTTCCACCATTCGCTTACGGAACTTATCCCGCGTTTCCTCGAAGTGACGTTTATTCATGATGACTGGGTTTTTTTTATCTTCTTGTCTAAAAATAAAAAAACGAATTATTCTTAAGCCATGTTATGGGTTGTAGGGTTTTATTTCACTCAAATGAGCAGTTCTTATATCTTTATCGAAAGTGCTCTGAAGCCTAACGATCACTGGAGAAACAAAAGATTTGACACAAAAAGGGCCTCCGAATCTAGGAGCCAATTTTTCAGCAAAGTTATCAACTGCTTTAGAAAGAGGATGTTGTCGCAACCACACGAGGTCACCAATCGTGAGCTTCCACAGACGTCGTTTAAGGTTGTAATAACGTCGCTGATCTTCTGCTACTCTGCCCAAATTTTTTTTTACCAACTCAAATATTTGTTAAAGTTCTGATTGACGTTCTTCTGGATTCAGTCTTCTAGCTCCTGTACCAGTTGTAACTTCATCGTATAAGGCCTTTGGCAAGCCGAGCTCGCGATCTTGTGTTATAAAGGCTAGGGAATATCCTGCCGGTTCCGCGACGCTCGAATTCACAGCAAGCATAATTTCCGGAAGCAATTCATCCCATTTGTTGTGTTGTTCCTTGGTGAACTGGGCCATTATAGTCTTGATGGTACGATGAGCCCTTATTGCGGGGTTTTCCTACGGCATGTATGGTGTGGTAAATTGATGCCGTACGCCAATATCAACCAAGAAACGTTGCACAATCCGTGAGGTAAACTGTGTGCCATTGTCAGTGATCAGTATCTTAGGGACTCCGTAACGTGCAAGAATTTGTTCTCTTAATGCCTTTATCACACCTTCTGCTGTGGCTTTACGCATTGGTACCAGTTCCACCCATTTGGAAGCTTGTCAAAAATTACTAAGAGCATTGTATTACCATGCTTGGACCGTGGCAATGGACCAACGAAATCAGCACAAATTGTAGCCCATGGTTCTTCGGGGATGTTGGTTAACATTTCCCCCGCTGGTTTTTGTTGGCTCACCTTATATTTTTGGCATGACTGGCATCGCCGTACATATCGACAAATGTCTCGGAACATTCCAGGCCAATAGTAGCGGTTTGCTACCCTATTTATTGTATTCCGGATACCAAAGTGCCCGGCTGTTACATTGTCATGATTTTATTGCATAACGCGTTCACGTTCATGTGCAGCAACACATAGCTTCCATGGGATATCATCTGCATCTGTACAATTTCGAGGGAAATGTCTATATAGTTGGCCCTCCACAATCGTATAGTCAGCATATTTCTTTGATTCTTTTTTTTTCTGTTGCATTTTCTGCAACCATTTGCACTCATTGGACTGCGGTGACCCGCAACTTACAAGGTTCGCGACCTCTACCGGTTGACGCGACAAAGCATCCACCACTATGTTTTGTTTGCCTTTACGATACTAAATTGAAAAATTGAAATGCTGTAGTTCTAGTGCCCAACGAGCAAGTCTGCCCGTGGGACTATCTAATGAATTGAGCCATTTAAGCGCTAAATGATCCGTTAAGACCGTGAAATGATAGCCTTCTAAATATGGTCTCATCTTACAAATGCCCCAAACAATGGCAAGGCACTCCTTCTCCGTGGTGGTATAATTTTTCTCAGCTTTGTTGAGATGATGACTCGCGTAAGCTATAACTCGCTCTTCTCCTTCTAATTTCTGAGTGAACACTGCTCCCACTCCGAACTCACTTGCGTCGGTTTGCAATACGAATTCCTTAGATAAATCTGGGCATGCTAGGACAGGCGCTTGCGTCAGTTTATTTTTCAAAGTGGCGAACGCCTGTTCTTGTTCTGGGCCCCATTTAAAATGTTTGCCTTTTTTCTGCGAAGTCAGGCACAAATCAACTGTACCAGGAAGCGACCCCTAAAAAACGTCTTACGTCACGGATATTGCAGGGTTGTGGTAATTTGGAAATTGCGTCTGTTTTATCCGGATCAGTGTTGTTTCCTTTTTCATTCACGACATGTCCCAAGTACTTTGTTTCTCGCTAAAAGGATGAGCATTTTTCTGGATTGATTTTCAACTTAGCTGCACGTAATCTTCTGAACACTTCTTTTAGGTTACGTATGTGATCTTCTACGTCTCTACCTATTACGATAATGTTGTCTAAATAGGCAAAGGCGTTAGCCTCCATCTCTGGCCCAATCACTCCATCCAATGCTCTTTGAAAGGTCGCCGGAGCAGAATGTAGTCCGAACGGCATCACCTTCCATTGGGATAATCCCTTGCCGGCTACATCGAATGCTGTATATTACTTGCTATTTTCCTCCATAGGAATTTGCCAATACCCGTTTTTCAAGTCAATACTGCTGATAAACTTAGCTTCCCTTTAGCTATTAAGGATGCTATCAATACGCTGTAGGGGTAAGCATCAGGCACAGACCTGGCATTTAGCTAGCAAAAATACATACAAGTTCTCCAGGCTGCAATTTTCTTTTTAACCAGCGTGATGGGGAAGTAGTACGGGCTATGTGATGGTTCGATGCACCCATCCGCAATCAATTTACTAATCTCTGCATCTATTATTGCCTGCATAGCGGGATTACAAGGCGCATAACGAATCTTCACAGGTCGATCATCCGTCAATATAATTTTGTGTGACGTGATTGTCGAAAGCCCTCGCAAATTCTTGAATTTTTCGAGCTCTTCTTGTATGAATTTATTAATTCTTCGTTGCTCTTTAGCTAATTCAATACTTGTAGTACTCACCATATTTGCACTGCTCTTTCCGCTGCCCTGGTCCTCTTGTACCTCTTGTGTTGGTAACTGATTTACCATTGTAGCTACCTGTGTTAAGCTCCTGGTGGGGTTTTTGTCACAATTTAATTTTAGGTCAGCAATTTGTATTTTGGTGTTAAACTTGCGTAAAAATTCTAGCCCCACGATAACTTCTTCACTGGCTTCAGGCATGACCAGGAGTCGGCAATGTTTTTTAGTACCGCCCAATAATGTTGGAACTTCGATAGCTTGTGATATGGTTTTAGTCGACCCACCGGCCACGACTACATCGATTTCTTCGTATACGTACCGGGGTTGTTGTTTTAAATTTTTTATGAAGTTTTCTTTTATAAAATTACGACTCGCACCTGTGTCGATGATGGCTTTGACCGGTGTACCACCAATCAAAATGGACGCGACCAAACGGGATTCTTCACTTTGTAGGCTGGTTAATGGGGGTGAGGACTTATTTTCTCTGGGAGATCCGAACATCCTCAGTTTTTTCGACCTCCCATGGCGTTTCCCTCCAGGGCATTCCGGCATCGGGAAGCATAGTGACCTGTTTGTCCGCATCGATAGCTCTGATTTTGTAATGTGTTAGAATTATTAGACACTGTTCTGGGTGATGCCGGGATACTTTCTAGGTCTTCTGATAATCGCACCAGTTCCTTCAAGTTTGTAAAATCGCTTTGTCGGACATACCATTGATATTCGGCTCGCGAATTTCGAAAAATACGTTGTAACTTCTGGTCTTCTGTGAGGTTGGAATGCCGCATGAGGTTCTGGATTTCTAAAACATAGTACTTAAAATGCTCTTTTGGACGTTGCTTTCTGGTTTTTATGTCATCGTCCAATTTCTCAAAGAACCTATCCGGTGAAAAAAATTCCAGAAAATCGGCCTTAAATTCATTCCATGTCTGCCAATGTGAGTTGTTGTTTCGGTACCATATTAGGGCCCGTTTACGTAAAAATTCTGGCATTATTTTTGTTAAATGGTTTTGGGGCACCCCATACAGGTCTTCCAATTCTTCCAATCGTTCCGTGAAAGCGAGACGTTCCTTACCACCTTCAAAAAATTCCCCATTTTCGGACCTGGTCGATTATGGTGATTCTATCCGGTATTGTCGTATTATCTGGTGTCGTTGAAAGTTGATGCAGTGAATGATCAACTTGTTGGATATCCCTTTTGCGAGGTGACTTTGGTATTGCTCCTTTTCCGGTAGGCAGAGTGTTTTCGTCAAGCCCCTCATGTTTCCTCTGACATTCCAGTAATTGTGTTGACGTGCTCAGCACTAATGAAAGTTGACATTCGTTTTCGTAGTTCTTCTACGGTGCCGCTGGTATCGAGATTGAGTTCCTCCAAGTATTTGGCCAATTCGTCTCGTTTCAACATATATATCCAACCGGTCTTCAACTTTTTTTTTCTTTTATTAAAATATTATATTTTTTTCCTTTTTTATTTTTATTATGCCTGTATGCGCTTGCGCGGTTCCCCCGAAGTAATTTTCCTTTCTCTCTATGACTGTCCCTGCACGGGCGCAAATGTAACGATGCTTTCTCAAGGCTGTGGTATAACTCACCGGTGTCCAGGTTTCGTTACAAAAAAATTTATTTTTTTGGACTGTCAGGAGATGAAAGTGAAAAAAAAGTTTTTATAAAACTTGCACTTAGCCTGAATGGTTTTCAGCGGCTAACTAATTTATAAAACCTGGACTTAGCCTGAATGGCTCTCAGCGGCTGACTGATTTTTATCAAACTTGGACTAAGCCTGAATGGCTCTCAGCGGCTGACTAACTTTTATACGACTTGGACTTTGCCTGAATGGCTCTCAGCGGCTAATTAATTTTTATAAAACTTGAACTTTGCCTGAATGGCTCCCAGCGGTTGACTAATTTTTATAAAACTTGGACTTATCCCAAATGGTTATCAGCGGCTGACCACTAATACCCAGAACAGACTAGCTAACTAAAGTACTATCAGCGGTTAACTATTTTTTTTCATCAGTTCTCGTTGAACCTTCATAGTGAAGAGACATTAAAGCGGATTTTTTTTACATACATACATACGAAACAAATATAAAAAATAACAAAATCAAAAATCATACAAAAAATATTCGTAATACATATTCACCTTGATAAATAAGCTTATTGGCTTTACTAATATTTTTTACATAGCAAGAAATAGCAAAAACAAAAAAAAACCGTAAACACAAACAAAGTTCCCTTGAGGAATAATACTCTGTATGAGTACCTCAAAGGAAAAAAATTTTGAAGTGAGTTCTAACGGCAGAAATGCTTATTTTACTGTGAGTTCTGAAACTCTTAATGAAAAAAATATAAATAATAAATCTGATGAAAATCTTTTTTTAACGGCAAAGCCAATTTTTCGTCAGCGATCAACTTCGCTTTGTCCAATGCCAACTAGTGAATCGTTAACATTACCATTGCCTAGTACTTCTTCATTTAAGTCTGCGATATCATCCGCATCGGGCTCGCCTTCATCACTAAACCAAGTTATCACTACAGATAACAGTAGCTCAAAACCCAAGGTACAAGTGGGAATGGACAGATATATAACAGTGGTAAAGCGTGGGCGAAGCCCAAATTCTTCAAAAATTTCATCTGCCCCAAAGATGTCTAGGGATAACAGCGCATCATCTACCAATCGTCAAAATCGTTTTTCATTATTGCAAGACACCGACGACAAGCCCTCTACATCATCGCAAAAGTCTTTTAAGCCACCACCTATTTATCTGAGAGAAAAAAATTCTAACGCACTTATAAAAAAACTACTGTCGACCATTGGTGAAAATACTTTTCACATCATTCCAATTAAACGAGGTAATATTGATGAAACTAAAATCCAAATATATAATGAAAAAGATTTCCGAAAAATTGTTACTGAATTCGAAAAAAATAAAACAAATTTTTACACATACCAACTTAAGAGTGCTAAAGGCCTACAGATAGTATTAAAGGGCATAGATTCATATGTTGAACCCGAAGAAGTAAAATGTGCACTTGTCGACCAGGGATTCAAGGTAAAAAATGTTACCAACATATTTAATAGAGAAAAGGTCCCCCAACCCCTATTTCGGGATGAACTGGAGCCGAACGACATACAATTGAAAAAAAATGAAGCCCATCCAGTTTATAACGTAAAGTATCTCTTACATCGAAAAATCACAGTTGAAGAGCCACGTAAGCGTTCAGGTCCCGTACAGTGCCATAATTGCCAAGAATATGGCCATACGAAAACTTACTGCAAGTTACCTACAGTGTGTGTTATCTGCGGTGAATTGCATGGTACTGCTAGCTGCACTAAGCCAAAAGATCAAGCAGAAAAAAAAATGTAGTAATTGTGGAGGTAATCACACAGCTAACTATAGAGGGTGCCCTGTATTTTCTTTCGTTAAACAGGCTATGGGTCAAAAACCCAAGTTAACTCCAGCTCTACAAGTAAACGCGAACTCCGACACTTTTGCTCAAATCAGCCAACCAGTTACTTCACGTGTATCGTATGCTGATGCTGCTAAGACTAGTTCAATTCCCACGCAAAATGTTCCACCGCCAAATAATTCAACGAATTCAAACTCAAGCTTTAACTTTAGTCGCCTTGAAGCTACTATTGAGAATCTGGTGCTAACTATAAACAACTTTACTACAAATATGACAAGCATGATGCAAGAAATGCTGCGAATGCAGAATACACTGCTTCAAGCATTAGTTAATAAACCATGAACACGTTAAAAATATGTTTCTGGAACGCAAACGGCATTTGCCAACATAAAAATGAACTTGAGCACTTCCTCATGGAAAAAAATATTGATATAATGTTAGTTTCTGAGACTCATTTGACCTCAAGAAGCTTATTTAAAATAAATGGTTACACTTTATATGATACAAAGGACCCGAGAGAGAGAGCATGTGGTGGATCAGCAATTCTGATTAAGTCAAGACTCAAGCATTATGTCCTTGACAACGTTAGTGAAGAATATTTGCAAGCAACGAATATTTTCGTAGAAAATTTTTGTGCGAATTTCGTGATATCATCAATTTACTCACCTCCCAGATTTTCAGTTACCGAAGATCAGTACGAGAAGTTCTACAAATCGCTTGGATCTTGTTTCGTGGCAGCTGGTGACTACAACGCAAAACATACGTACTGGGGATCGCGTCTTGTTACACCTAGAGCTCGAGCCTTGTTCAATACAATTTCAAAAATGGGCTTAGATGTCATTTCGAGTGGGGAGCCTACTTACTGGCCTACTGACGTAAGAAAAATTCCAGATGTTATAGATTTTGCCGTCACTAAAAATATTCATAGGGACTTAATTCATGTAGAGGCCTCTCTAGATCTGTCCTCCGATCACTCTCCAACAATAGTTACAATTTTCAACCCACTAAGGAGTGATTTAACTAACTCATATGTGAAGATGATTAATGGAATCAACTGGCTGGCATTCAAAAAATATCTTAGTAGTCACTGCGTAGAAAACATTCAGCTTAGATCATGCGATGATATTGAATTTAACATTGCCAATCTTAACGAAAATATTAAACAGGCTGCTGAACACGCCACTACCTCCTATCCGCAGACCGGCTTTAACAGAATTTATTCTACGGAAATTGAACGTCTTGTATGTGAAAAAAGGAGAGCTAGAAGAGAATGGCAACAACACAGATCACCCCTAAATAAAATCAGACTTAAAGAATGTACTAAACGACTCAAAGAGCTGCTATCGTCGGAAAAAACTGCACTACCGGAAAAGTATTTAGAAGGTCTTGATGTAACGTCCGCATCTAATTACTCTTTATGGCGCGCTACTAGAAATCTTAAACGACCCGTTGATATTAAATCACCATTGCGTACTGCGACCGGAGGCTGGGCAAGAAGTGATAGTGAGAAAGGCAACTTATTTTCTGAGCACTTAAAATCTGTATTCACTCCCAATTCATGTACGGGTGCTGCTGATTTACCGTGTGTAGTTTCTCTACCCCCTCGTCCCTTAAGGTTTAAGATGCGTGAAGTACAAAAAGTAATTGCTGAACTTAACCCGAAGAAAGCTCCAGGTATTGATGGCATTAGTAACAAAATGCTCATGAACTTGCCTCATATTGCAATAAGAATCCTGCTATTTACTTTTAATGCTATTTTAAGAATGCAGTATTTTCCACATAACTGGAAACTGGCCAAGATCAAAATGATTCCAAGGGCGGGCAAAGATCTTACCAAGACTGAGTCATATAGGCCTATAAGCTTACTATCTACAATCTCAAAGCTTTTCGAAAAGCTGCTCATGACTAAATTGTCCAAAATTTTAACTGATAATGGGTGCATCCCGGACCATGAATTTGGCTTTAGAAGTCAGCACAGCACGATTGAACAAACGCATAGACTGGTCCAAGTTGTAAGAAGAACATTTGAAGAAAAGAAGTATTGTTCTGCTCTCTTTATTGATGTTTCTCAGGCATTTGATAAAGTATGGCACGAAGGCCTAGTTTTAAAATTGAAGACATATCTGCCAATAAACATTCAAAAGCTTTTGGAAAGTTATATTATTGATAGGAAGTTCACTGTTGTGGAAGGAGAGTTCACGAGTGTGCCCGAAACTATATCTTCTGGTGTGCCCCAAGGTAGTATTCTGGGTCCTGTCTTGTATTTAATATATACTTGTGATATGCATGTGAGCAATAATATCCATATTTCTACTTTTGCCGATGATACAGCCTGTATGAGTGTGCACGAAAACCCTTATGAGGCATCCCGCAATCTCCAGGAACATATCACCCAGCTGGAAATATGGCTGAACTTATGGAGAATTAAAGTCAATGAACAAAAGTGTGTCCATATAACGTTCACCCTAAGAAGAGATACTTGCTCCCCCATTCGAATCAACAATCAAAATATTCCTCAACATTCCCAAGTGAAATACCTTGGTATACACCTCGATCGAAGACTTACATGGAAACATCATATTGACTCTAAGTTAACTCAGATGAAACTTAAGTTAACTCAAATATATTGGTTGATTGGCAGAAACTCAACACTCAGCCTAGACTGCAAACTTTTATTATACAAGTCGCTTTTGAAGCCAATATGGCGCTACGGAATTCAGTTATGGGGCACTGCTTCAGCTTCCAATGTCGAGAGAATCCAACGAAGGCAAAACAAAATTTTAAGGTTAATAACATCGGCTCCATGGTACATCCAAAATTCTATTATACATCGAGATTTAAATATGCCACTAGTGACTGAAGAAATTGAAAAATACGCAGGCAAATATTTAACAAAACTCGAATCACATCCTAATCCGCTTGCTCGTAATATTTTGAACTTTACTGGACACGTCCGCTTAAAAAAGAGGGACACACGGGCTCTTATACCTAACACTCCAGATGGGACTACTTGAAAATACTTTCCCCCCTTTTTTTTTGATTATCACTACTAATGTATTATTTATAACTATCACTAAGTTTATGTCCGACACTGGTCGGGCCTAATAATTTTTTTTTTATAGATTTAAGATTTGAATACTTATTGTTAGTTCACATATGAAGATACAATAAATAAATACATGCATTAAAAAAAAAAAAAAAAAAAAAAAAAACTATTTTTTTTATCAAACTTGGACTTAGCCTGACTGGTTATCAGCGGCTGACCACCAATAGCCAGATCAGACAAACTAACTAAAGTATTATCATCGGCTAACCACCAATATTACTACTTTCCATATATTCAGACTTAACCTTGTATTGTTAGCAGCGGTTAACTAATTTTTATAAAACTCGGACTTAGCCTGACTGGTTATCAGCGGCTGACCACCAATAGCCAGATCAAACTAACTAACTAAAGTATTATCAGCGGCTAACCACCAATATTACTACTTTCCTTAAATTCAGACTTAACCTTGTGTCGTTATCAGCGGCTAACCACCAATACCAATGCAAGACTATTACCTAATTATTACCAGCGGCTAACCACCAATAATAATGTACTACCAAAATTTCCTACAAAGATAAATTCAATTCAGCGGCTAACCACCAAGTTCATTTATCTTACCTACTCAATCCTTCGACACTAACTAACCTTCTTCGCATCTACAGCAGCTTCTTTTATACCAATTTCATATGGCTGCTCTCATAGTTGTACCACATGCGGCGTTCATAGACACCATGGTTGTATACAATTGTATGTATGCTATCATTTCATGGCCCTCGGTACTGCTTAGTGTCATCATGCAAGCCGTTTAGTTTAAATATTTGAATAACATAATATAATAACCTCTTAAAGCTGATAGTACAATTGCTTTTACTTTTGTTTAATAATTTATCCACAAAGGAACTAGTTCAAAATAATAAATAAATAATCATTCAGTATATGAAATGACAATAAAAAAATAAAAAAAATAATAAAAGATATTCATGTATGATGGTGTGATAAAAACAAGGTACTTCGTGCCGACTTTTATCATCACATACTTATTAAGTAAAAAATTTTTTGATTAAAAATACATTGAAAATGATTATTGAGGGGTTTAGCTGGATCCTATGCGCATTTCAGTGTTGCTAATGCAGATCATCAGGGAACCTTTACCCAAAGTTTCTTAGAACAACTAGAGTTATTATGAGAAGCTTAAAACAAATAACAAAGTTGAAACAAGAACTCAATAATCAATTTGTTTTTTATTTTATTTACCATTACTACATTGGCTGACTTTTTTTTATATTTTTTTTCATTTTGGCGATTTTTTTCTGTGTTTGGGTTTTTTTTTTATTTTGGCGATTTTTTTGTTCAAGGGTTTTTTAATTTTGGCGATTTTTCCGGTTTTCGCGATTTATTTTAGTCCTAAATTTTTTTTTAATTTAGTGCTTTTTTCGTTTTGGCTATATTTTTTGGCGATTTTTTTAGATTTGGCGATCTTATAATTTTTTGATTTTTTAGTTTTACCGTTTTTGAAAATTTCAAGAGTTTTGCTCTTACAGTTTCCAAGGTACAGCAAGTTGTCAAAATTAGAAAGTCAAAATTGCATTAACTGTTGGAACACCCTTTAATTAAATTTTTTTAAACTTACTGTTAATTGTTGTAGTCTGTATAAAAATACACTAACTTTTAAAATTTCAAGTGTATATATACATACATACAATTGTACGTATATTACATGGGATTTTAAAATTTTTCGTTGCTCGTTTTGGAACACCCTTTAATTTTTAACTCTCGTGTATTTGTTGTTGTAGCGGACAAATCCATACACACTGTGTTCAAATTTCAGGTCCGTAGCTCTTACGGTTCTCGAGAAAATACCCTGTGACAGACAGACAGACAGACAGACAGACGGATAGCGTAGCGAAAACAATAATTTAATACAATTTTCAGCTATGTATATAATATATAGTTTTGGCATTTTTTTCTTGGTTCTTGGCATTTTTTTCAATTTGGCGATTTTTTTTCATTTGGCGATTTTTTTTCATATAAACAATTATATTGGTTTTGGCGCCTTTTTCGCGTTTTTTAGACTTTTAGCGTTTTTTTTATTTTGGCGATTTTTTTCATTTATGCGATTTTTTCGAATTTGGCGATTTATTTTGGTGTTAGAAATTTTTTTTTTATTTCGGCGATTTTTTTCGTTTTGACGTTTTTTTCTAATTTTGGCGATTATTTTTGGTTTGGCGATTTTATAATTTTCGGATTTTTTAGTTTTACATTTTTTGAAAGTTTCAAGTGTTTGCCTCTTGCGGTTTCCAAGATATAGCACGTTGTCAAAATTACATAGTCAAAATTGCATTAAGTGATGGACCACCCTGTAATTTAAATTTTTTTAAATTTTAGTGTTATTTGTTTTAGTGTGTATAAATATACAGTAATTTTACAAAATTCAAGTTTCAAGTGTTGAACTTGAGCCTAATGATATAAAATTGAAAAAAAATGACACGCATCCAATTTATAACTTAAAATACTTGTTATACCGAAAAATCACAGTTGAAGAACCACACAAGCGTTATGGGCCCGTACAGTGCCATAATTGTCAAGAATATGGCCATACGAAAACTTACTGCAATTTACCTACTGTTTGTGTTGTGTGCGGCGAATTACACGGCACTGCTAGTTGCAATAAGCCAAAAAATCAAAGTGATAAAAAATGCAGTAATTGTGGAGGTAATCACACCGCTAACTACAGAGGATGTCCTGTGTACTCTTTCGTAAAGAAGACTATGATGCAAAACCTAAATTAGCTCCAGATCAATCAGCAAACGCTTACTCTGCTACTTTTGCGCAAATGAGCCAACCAGTTACTTCCCGTCTATCGTATACAGATGCAGCTAAGACAAATTCAATTCCCACACAAAGTGTTTCCCCGCCAAATAATTCAAAAAATACTGACGCTAGCTTTAATTTTAATCGCCTTGAAGCTACTATTGAAAATCTGGTGCAAACTATAAACAATTTTACAACAAATATGACTAGCATGATGCTAGAAATGCTGCGAATGCAGAACACTCTGCTTCAAGCACTAATTAATAAGCCATGAACACATTAACAATATATTTGTGGAACGCAAACGGCATTCGCCAACATAAAAATGAACTTGAGCACTTCCTCACGGAAAAAAATATTGATGTAATGTTAGTATCTGAGACTCATTTGACTTGGAGAAGTCTTTTTAAAATTTATGGCTACACTATATATGATACAAAGGACCCTAGAGGAAGGGCTTGCGGTGGATCAGCAATTCTAATAAAGTCAAGACTCAAGCACTATGTTCTTGATAACATTTGTGAAGAACACCTACAAGCAACAAATATTGGCATTGAAAGATTTTGTACAAATTTTGTTATATCATCAATTTACTCCCCTCCTCAATCACTGAAAATCAATATTATCAATATGAAGATTTCTACAAATCTCTTGGACCTTGTTTTGTAGCAGCTGGCGACTACAATGCTAAGCATACGTTCTGGGGTTCGCGTCTTATTACCCCCAGAAGTCGAGCATTGTTCAACACTATTTCAAAAATGGGCTTGGATGTCATTTCGAGTGGGGAGCCCACTTATTGGCCTACTGACATACAAAAAATAACGGATGTTATAGATTTTGGCGTCATAAAAAATATCTCTAGGGATTTAATTCAAGTTCGAGCTTCTCTTGATCTCTCGTCCGATCAGTCTCCGACGATCATTACAATTTGTAGCCCATTAAGAAGTAACTTACCTGACCCATATGTGAAGATGATCAATCGTGTTAATTGGCTGGGGCTCAAAAAATATCTCAGTAGTCATTGTACGGAAAACATTACGCTTAGAACATCCGATGATATTGAATCTAACATTGCCAATCTCAGCGAGAATATTAAACAGGCTGCTGAACATGCCACTATCTCCCATCCGCAGAGTGGGTTTAATAAAATTTATTCTTCAGACATTGAACGTCTTATACGTGAAAAAAGAAGAGCTAGAAGGGAATGGCAACAGCACAGATCACCACAAAATAAAATCAGATTTAAGGAGTGCACTAAACTTGGAGTCGTCAGTTGCTTGCATCTGAAAAAACTGTATCTCTTAAAAATTATCTGGAAGGTCTTGATGTCACACCAGCGTCTAATAACTCCTTGTGGCGCGCTGCTAGAAAGCTTAAAATACCCGTTTAGTATAAGCCACCTCTACGCACATCTACCGGAAGTTGGGCAAGAAGCGATACTGAAAAAGGTAAACTATTTGCTGTGCACTTAAAATCCGTTTTTACGCCAAACATATGTATGGTGTTGCTGATTTGCCGAATGTAGTCGCTCTAACCCCTCAACACATAAAGTTTAAGACGCGTGATTCACAAAAATTAATTGCCGAACTCAACCCGAAGAAAGCTCCGGGTATTGTTGGAATTAGTAACCAGATGCTGATGAAATTGCCTCGTATTGCAATGAGAATCCTATTATTCATATTTAATGCCATTTTACGACTGGAGTATTATCCACACAGCTGGATGCTTGCCAAGGTTAAAATGATTCCAAAGCCGGGCAAAGATCTAACCAAGGCTGAGTCATATAGGCCAATAAGTCTACTATCAACTATGTCAAAGCTTTTCGAAAAACTACTCAAAACAAAATTGTCCCAAATTCTAATTAGTAGTGGGTGCATACCAGACCATCAATTTGGTTTTAGAAGTCAGCATAGCACCATTGAACAAACTCACAGATTGGTTCAATTTATAAGAAGAACTTTTGAGGAAAAAAAGTATTGTTCTGCGCTCTTTATTAACGTTTCCCAGGCATTTGATAAAGTGTGGCATGAAGGTCTAATTTTAAAATTGAAGGCTTACTTGCCAATAGACATATTAAATCTTTTGGAAAGTTATATTATTTCCCGTAAGTTCACTGTTGTGGAAGGAGCCTTTACGAGTAGGCCTGAAACTATTTCATCCGGTGTGCCACAGGGGAGCATACTGGGACCAGTTTTATATTTGATTTATACTTGTGATATGCCTGTGAGCAGTAGTATCCTTACTTCCACATTTGCGAACGATACAGCCTGCCTTAGTATGCACAAAAACCCTGATGAGGCATCCCGCAAACTCCAGGATCACATTAGCCAGATGGAGCTTTGGTTAAACTTATGGAGAATTAAAGTCAATGAACAAAAGTGTGTCCATATAACGTTCACCCTAAGAAGAGATACTTGCTCCCCCATTCGGATTAACAATCAAGTTGTTCCTCAACATTCACATGTGAAATATCTTGGTATACACCTTGATCGACGACTTAAATGGAAACACCACATTGACTCTAAGTTAACTCAAATGAAACTTAAATTAACTCAGGTATGTTGGCTGATTGGTAGAAATTCAACACTTAGCCTAGACGGCAAACTCTTAATATACAAGTCGCTTTTAAAGCCACTATGGTGTTACGGAATTCAACTATGGGGTACTGCTTCAGCTTCAAATGTAGAGAAAATTCAACGAAGGCAAAATAAAATTTTACGCATGATAACATCGTCTACATGGTTCATCAAAAATTCAAATATACATCGCGATTTGAATATGCCACTAGTGACTGAAGAAATTGTAAAAGACGCAGGCAAATATCTAACAAAACTCGAGTCACATCCTAATCCGCTTGCTCGTAATATTTTGAACTTTACTGGGCACATCCGCTTAAAAAAGAGAGATACACGGGCTCTAATATTCAACACTCTAGATGATGAAGCTGCTTGAAAACACTTTTTTCTTTTTGTTGCTTATCACTACTTATGTATTATTAATAACTATCACTAAGGTTATGTCCGACATTGGTCGGGCCTAATAATTTTTTTAAAGATTTAAGATTTGAATACTTATTGTTAGTTCATATTTGAAGATACAATAAATAAAAAACATGCATTAAAAAAACAAAACAAAAAAAAAAAAGTTTCAATATACATACACATGTACATACAATTGTATGTATATTACATAGGATTTTAGCATTTTTCGTTGCTCGTTTTAGAACACCCTTTAATTTTCAATTCTCATGCATTTGTTCTTGTAGCGGCCAAGGTTCTACATACTCTGTCCAAATTTCAGGTCCGTACTACAATAAATGTATGATTAAAAAATAAAAGAGTATTATTCTATTAAATAATACTGTGGTCGTATTTAACAATATTAATATAATATTAGAACATCGTATGGTGAGTCTCAATTATATTTGAGTCACATCTAACAATATTGTTGTCATATTTACAATACTAAGATTATAATATAATTAACTCAGATAATATTATAATTAACTCAGATAATATTATAATTAACTGCGATAATAATATCAGTAAAGTTTTTTTTTCTATTAACAATAATATGATTTGACTGCAACCATATAATTCAATCATAGTATGTTGCTGTTTGATTATGGTTACCTCAACCATATTTTTTCTTTGCGTGTAGCGAAAACAATAGGGTCCTTTTCACCTTTGGTGTACGGAACCCTAAAATCCAGCAAATTTCTATGTATTTACAATATTTGAAATAAGTTTAAACAAACACTAATACACTCATATATAGCTCACACCGATTTGATAACGCGGTGTGCATCTTACTCAAAATCTGTGACGGTATTGTGAAAAAGATTTTTACCCGCTAGCGCACCCAGCCAAAAATTTCGAAAAAGGTAATCGAGTTTGGAATTAAGCATTTTTGGTGGAAGCACTTCCCTACTGGATTACCAACTTAATGATTTTAACAAGGCGTGAGACTAAAATAATCGATTCTTGAGAAGTTATATTGCTTATTCTAGGAACTAATTATTTTTTCAGTTGTGGGAAATAGGTATTTTTTTCTTGATGGAACTACTTTTTTTAGTGAAAAGAAAAAATACTTTTTTTGATATATGCCGTTGTTTGAGTAAATGGAAGATCTTGATTAAAAACTCAGTTTGATTAAAGAAATAATAACTTTTTAAGAAAAATATAAATAAATTAAAAAAAAACTATTGTTTTACTACGAAATACAACGTTTTGTAAAATTTCTTTTATAAACTCAATTGAAATGAGTTATATTTTATTGGTGTTCGTGCCTGTATTGTTACTTATAATTATTATATTTAAAAAAATTTTAATTGTTTTGATGATGAACTTTTATTAAAACCGAAAATTAAAAAAATTATTTGGAACTACTTACACTGAAATAATAGTTTTCCAAAATGTAAGTATTTATTTTTTAGTTTAAAATAAATAAGTAAACAATTTAGAAATATGTATAATTTATTTCAAATAACTACCTTTTTTGGCAATGTTTTCACGTCATCTCTTAAAACCCAAAGAACATCTTCAACTTCTGCTTCCTATTTTTTATTATTTTACGTAACGTATTTTGTAAGCGAATACTTCAATTTGTCAATCTAAAAAGTAAGTCATTATATGGCAAGTAGTTCAGATGGTAATGTCTAATTTTTTGCTGGGTGAGCGAAAGACGGCAGGAACAGCAATAGGATTCTTTTTTCCGAAGGCTACACGCAAAGAATAAATATGGTTGAGGTAACTATAATCAAACAGCACCATACTATGATTGAATTATATGGTTGCAGTCAAATCATATTATTGTTAGTAGAAAAGCAAACTTTAATAATATTATTATATTAGTTAATAATAATATTATCTACAAAAACAATGAACTTTGTTACACCTAATCTTAGTATTATAAATATGACAACACTATTGTTAGATGTGACTAAAATATAATTGAGACTCACCATACAACGTCCTAATATTATAATAATATTGTTCAATACGACCACAGTATTATTTAATATAACAATACTATTTTGGTTTTTAATCATATATTTATTAGAAGATCTTTTGTTTAAAACAGCTGTGCGTCAAATCCAAAATAAAAATGAATTAATATTGTATATATTGAAATGTATACGTACGTATGTGTGTATACACGTTATACAGACACGTCTTTATAAAGAAATATACATATATACATTAGAGTGGCCGGATCTCATAAGGGAGGAAAAATTTCGGAATCTAGTTCGTATGGACGCCATAAAACAATTCCCTTTTCTAGATATTGAGATAGCCGAAATTTGAGCTGGATAAAAAGACGTTTTCCCATGCCGTTCGTCGTTCAAAGTTTGAAAAAATCCAAAATTTTTGCAAAAAAGCTGACATATGGAGCCATAACTCCAGAACGGTAAATAACAGAAACACGATTAATATCTCTAAAGAAAGCTTATGTTGTTTTTCAAAATTTATATCATACACATAATTGTTATTATATAAAATCAAACCGAGTTACAACAGCATTTAGTCCCAAAAACGTGGCCTGGTACCACTAGGAGCATACTTCGTAAATTTTGTTATTAAGTGATACATTTTCCTTTTTTTTTGATATTTTTTAGTTTAAGGTAGAAATATAATTAAAAAATAAATAATACTGATAAGTCTAATGACATTTTTATTTTCTTCAGTGTCTTCTACTTCTTTGAACTTGTCTTCATCATCCGTCTCTAAGAAACGATATAAGAAACAGAAAAAAGACTATACAAAATTATCGTTTTAGCAGAATAGTAATAATACAGAGGTACTAAATTACCTATTTCTAGTTATCAATAGTATTATTTAAAAAATATAAACTCAACTATAGCTTACGCAATGCTGGTGTTTCGAAGTAGACTTGTATCGAACTCTTTCAGTAGCTCGTTTTTGACAGAAACCTATGATCAAACCTATTTAAATTACAAGGGTTTGATGATTGGTTTGTGTCAAAAACGAGCTACTGAATGAGTTCGATACAAGTCTATTTTGAAGGGACGGTTGGTCGATGTAGACTTTAATGTAAACGAAATAAATGAACACTTTGTGTGTAGTCAATCTGATGCTAAGTGTGTTGAATCTGATTTCTAAAAGTTTAGTAGCACTACTAATTTCTCTTTTGCTAACATTGCTATAGCTGACTTTTACATTGTCTTGTTTTCCATTAGGTCTTCTGCGATTGTAGTCAAAGGTATTCCCCGCAAATTAATAAAAATTGCTTTTTCCTACATTAGTAGACACCTTTTACATCCTGTTAACAATATTTTAACGTTTTTCAAATTTCCTAGTAATTGGAAGACTTCACACATTACACCAATTCCAAAAAGAGGCAGACTACTTTCTATCAATAACTTGAGGCCAATTAGCATTTTACCTACTCTATGAAAAGTAGTTCAAAACGTGATGAAGAACCAAATTTCGAAATTAATCAATGAAAGAGGTTTTATTAATGAATGTCAGTTTGGATTTCATCGAGCCGTAATACGGACCTTCTTTTGACAGAAATCACGGAATCTATTAGGAAAAATTATAACAGTGGCCCAAAAGGCGTGTTAATGTCTATTGATTTAACTAAAGCATTCGATCAAGTTACTCATTCCTTGTTGGTTAACAAACTTAATCCCGAGTATGGATTTTCATTGTCTGCCTGTCGTCTAATCTGGTCTTACTTGAGCGAACGAAAACAATTTGTTTCTTACAATGGCGTGGCCTCGAATATCATGAAGGTAAAATCTGGCGTCCGGCAAGGTTTGGTTATTGGTACTGTTTACTTTCTTTATAAATGAGCTTTTTGTCACCCAGGTTTTTGTAAACCATATGCTTTTGCTGATGATATATAGATTTTTTGGTCTGGGGACTACCAATTTTGTGATACCTTACAAGCTACAATAAATTACGATTTGGCTAATTTGTATAATTGTATGGAAATGAAGTACCTTAAAGTAAGTCGGGATAAAACGAAAGAACTTGTTTTAGGTTCAATAGAAATAATAGCCTAAATATTCAATTGAGAATGTGTAGCTCTTTGGTTGAGATTGTCGGTAGTTTGAATTGTCTGGGAGTGATTATTGATAACTGATTGAGTTTCGAGCCTCATATTGATAATATTTGTTCATTCATTATTGTTTTCGCTGAGATTGTAACAGCTTTCTGCATTTTTCAAGAAAACGTGTAATTTTTGAAGATAAATTTAGTTAAATTATTTAAAGTATTATGTAGCAAATATGTTCAGAAATTATGAGCGGGACCATTTTTAGATATGCTCTATTTAATTTGTGAAAATTACCTACACATAGGGTGTCTGAAAAACGGCAACTGCCAATAGTAGAGCATCTGATGAACATTTTGTTACTTTTTTTAATAAAAATTTCTTTAAAAGAATACCAAAAAAGAAATAATCTACCTGCAATTTTTCTGGCACTTAAATTCTAAAATTTCTTTTTTTTTAACATTTGTTATGGCTTGCTAAAAAAATTTTCGACTTTAAGCAGCTCCACCAGCTATAATTTTTATCGAGTTAAGAAAAAAATTTTTGAATTCGGATCAGTAAGAAGCTCTTTATACAATGTGTTCATTCATTTTACCAAATTATGTATTTTTGCCACTGTTTTTGGGAAAAGGGGCCACAGTGTGGCAAGAGTTATATGACACGATAAACAAACATTATTTGGTGTCCATTGCTCATGAAAAGTTGCTGGTGCTGTTCCAAAATATTGCAGACAATTCTGTTGTAATGAATCGGTGAACGTCTATTTGGTTGGGGACAAAATTTCCACACACGTAACAGAAATTATTTGGATTGTTTACTCACTTAAATTCTCATTTCGCTTTAGGCATTTTGGTGAACACAATTAAATAAAATTTCAATCAAACTTGTGAGTTCCTATAATATACAAACAAGCGACACTACGTTTTATAGAAGATTTCAAAACATAATGTCGGGGTTCTAAGGTTCCTAAATCTGATGTGTTAATGTTTTGTTTGGAATAAAATCTGAAAACTCTAGCATCAACGTAAAAACTAATATACGTTGCCAATATACCAACAGGCTATCGATATAAAATCATGTTCCTATATCGAAGATATATAAATATCAAGATATAGCAAGAGTCAGCTGTTTATTGATACGAATAATAATTAATACTAGATATACCAAACGGACATCACAATCGTCCGTATTCTAGAATCTGAATGCAAATAATTTTATTAAGATTCAATGAAAATTTATCTAAACGTCATAAAAAATTCATTAAAAATAACATATTTAACCATAATTCAATAATACATGAAATTAAAAAAAAATAAAGAAAATCCCTTTAACCACGCTAATTCAATCTATTGAACTCTCTTCCTTTAAGTGTTATGGCTTTTATCCAATAACAAAAAATAAAAAACAAAATTATTAGATCAAGAGACCCTGCAGAAAGTGCGAATAGTGAAATTCTGGTGATTTACCGGTGACGTTGTCAGTAGTACTACTGACCAGCTGTACCCCAGCCAATGGTATCATCTATTGACATTTAACATTAGCTTGTCATCGAAAATCCACCACTAGATTGTAGCACTACTGACTAAGTAGTTCTTTTGCGACCACATGGAGACATTGGCTCCAAGGATTCACTAGTAAATTTTAGGGGCTCTAGTATAAAATATCAATATTTCCTCGCTCGTTGTCAATAGCAAAATTATAGTGATTTTCCAGTAAAATAATTAATAGTGCTACTGATTAGGTGTACCCTAGCCAATGTAATCGCATATTGACATATAACATAGGGTTTCATTGAAAATCTACCAGTAGACTTTAGCACTATTGGGAAGGCAGTTCTTTTATAACCATATGGAGATATTTGAACCAAAGATTTACTAGTAGATTTTAGTGACGCTCGTCTACATTTAATATTATTGCATAGCATAACAAAAAAGAAAAACAATCTATTGACGCGTTCATTGACAATATCACCAGAAATATACTAGAACTGTTGTCTCTAACGTATCCCTACTCGCGCGTAAGAGAAAAGTTGTCGACATTTTAACTAGTGCAATTGTCGCTGTAGGAAGAGTATTGACATAGAGACATATGGGTCTGGGCCAGTGTGCACACTCCTACCGATATTCGGTAGATTCTACTGAATATGTTTGTGAATTTAACAATCTACCAATTATTATTTAGTAATTTAAGTCGATATATGTGTAAATTGCCTATTTTGCCACATAGTAGTGCGGCCGCAGAGCTTTCATTTAATGTCATGAAAATCATTAAAACAGAACAAAGAAATCGGTTAAAAACTGAAACTATAAGTAACCTAATATTTGCCAAAGAATTGTGCCTTGGGGATGAAATATTTATTCCTCCCAATGATTTAATAATTGTTGCACAAAAGTTTAAATTCATAAATGGATCTTACATATAATCTTTGTAGTTACAAATGTATGTTTATCAAATAAAAGTTATTTTAGTAAGTTTATAAAACCTATGTAGGTACAAAAACTGAATTCCTGTTATTTATGCATATTATTTTATGTATGCATAGCATATCTATATAAAGGGTAAGGGCAAATAACTGGGGATGACACATTATTTATTGAAAATGCTTCATTGTTTATGGCAGTTTAATTTCCAATCACATGTGAAGTTTTAAATGCGCTTTTGGAACCTGTTTAGTTTGATACTCCTTGCACTTACCCTTTATATATAAGTACATATATTTTGTTATTTTTTATGTTTCTTTGAATTGTTATTTTTTATGTTTCTCTGAAGAAAATAAATTTTCTACCGAATTTCATTCAAATCTACCAATTTTGTTTTGGCGATTCTACCAAATTAAAAACAATTAAGTGTGCACACTGGTCTAGGCTGACTAGAGGGGAAATACTACAAACACACACTCATGTTTTGTTTCTTTTTTACTTGTCAGCTAATAAATTCGTGAGTAATATGTGTGCATGTAGTAGTAGGAACCTAAACGCTTATAGCTCCCAAAATACTAAACCGATTTCAAAATAATATATGTAGATTCTGCACATCTGTACAGCAAATTCTTAAAACCATATCTTTTTAAAATCGGTGCAGTAGTATCAGCTTAAAAGGGATTACAAAAAACATGTTCATTCAGTAAGAATTCAAAATACTGAACTTAAGCCCGATTAAAAGTGCAATTAGACGTGACATGGCCATAATGCTATAGCCATAACCAAACTAAAATTCAATTGGTTTCTATGGTAATGGCTATCGCGTTGTGGCGAGTCACCTATAATCGAATACAGTGTTGCCCACTAGTTTGGTTCGAACGGTTCGAAATTACTTCTGGTTCGAAATTACTTCTGCAATAATTTTAAGATTTTGTGCTCAGGAATCATACAAGGTAATGAAAATTAAGATACACGTGGTCATAATAATAAACTAATCCTCTTTTGAACCGACTTCAACAAAAGGAGGAGGTTATCAATTCGTCTTTATTTTTTTCGACATTTAACTTCATAACTCGGTACATTTTACAGCAATTGAATTTTTGTTTTGTCTGGGAGGGTATAGTTTTCACTTGGTCCTGTTGTAAAAAAAGTGGTTGTATGATATTCTACATATTTCATTGTTGCGAAACTTTTGATTCATGTAATTCCACAATTTTAAAGTTAAAAAAAAAATATTATTATATTTATTGGTTCTACTTAACGGATTTATACGAAACTTACCACACAACTTGAGCTCTAAAAACAGACACAATCTTCCATTTAAAAAATGGGCGGAGACACTCCTATTAAAATTTAATACTATATTTTAAGTGGTTATACTTTGCCGATTTTTACTAATTTTAACCAACACTCTGAGCTCTGAAAAACACACAATTTTGCTTTTAAAAGAATGTGTAGAGGCACGCCCACTAAAATGTAACTTTACATTTCACATATATCTTCTTATCCAAGAGATTTTCAATTTTTTTTTTGTTTGAAAAAGTCTACTTATAGTTTGGTCCCATAAATTTTTTTCAAAAATGTTCTATTAGATTTTTGCATTGAAGTCGGGATTTAATTGCAAAACAAAATGTGTACTAATATAACTAAATATTGGAGAAATCATTTTATTATTTCGATGTAAATTTTACTACAAAATATAATTTTTTATAGGTTTGTTTATTGTTTGTTTTGTTTTGTGGTACGGGTTAAGAAGCTGATGGTTGCAGTTGTATTTACAATGATTACAAAAACAACATGAAAATTTCCTGAGTTGATTTTGGTTGTTTTTTTTTAAGTTTTAACCCCTTGTGGTGTGATGAGAATACTTAAGTTTCTAAAATGGTTTAGAAAATAAACATTTACCTTTAACCAAGTTAATTAAATTTATTGAACTCTCTTCCTTTGCTTTCTTCCTTAAGTATTATGGCTTTCATACCAGTGATGTATTTTTTTCCAATTTTATTGTATATATTCCTCTACCTTCTTGATCCAACAGTTTCGCAATTGTGATATTACTGTTTGTAATTTTTTTTTATAAATTTTAAAATATCTTTTTCATAACAATTATTAGAATGAGATTTCATTATATCTTACGATTGAATTAAAATTACACATTCTTAATTCACAAAACCTCTTGCATCTCTGTATCGATTGTATTATCATATTAAATACAAGAGTGTAACATTTTTTGTATGAAATTTTCATATAAAAATTAAATACACTATTACACTTTTATTTCATATGTTTTTAAAATGTTGTATTCAAAGAGAGGCTCTCTGAGAGAATTTGTATGTAGCTTGTTCTTCTTTTTTCATTAAAAATACGAAATACATTAATATACAACACAGAGGGTGTTCACAATTGAAAACCCAAAAGTGTATTTGATACACAAATACACGATAAACATTGTTGTGAATTAAGCAACAGTATTTACATATATACAATTTCTTATATTACTCATCATATTTAGGAAAGTTAAGTTAAGTTTATTTGAGACTTTATTTATGACATTAAATGATATATGAATTTATATAAAAAGTAAACATATAGAATAAAAATCTTAGAACTATAATGTATTGTTTTAATGAAATGTGTAGAAAGAATATACAGCATCTGGCTTAACTGTTTTAAATGTTGAATTAAATATAACTTAAGGTACCAACAGACGACATGTTTTTCACATTTTATGTGCCAGAATTTACATATGTAAACGAAAACATGTCGTGTGTTACCTTTAAAACATTGCTTGCGTAAAAAACATGACAAAAAACATAAGACATTATTTGAAATAGAGCGTGCTCTATTTTCTTATGTTAAACATACAGCTCCAAATATCTATGTCATGCGAACAAATTCGTCGGCGGTTGATTATGTGCACTATCATTAGGCGTCTGAATGAAGTATTTTGCAAGGCAAATTAATTATATATTTTTTTTTAATTTAACGTTGTCGTTTTATTAAAATAAGTCCATAAATGTATAGATTTTTAGATACAACCGCAACGTCTTGCTTAAAAAAGAAAAAATTAAAAAAGCAAATTTGCGTCGCCAGTACTACAGCGACGGAACCAAAAATATTTCTACGGCTGCAAGCCATTTATAAAACAAACTACGTGGATATTTATGTACTGAAAAAGAAGAAGTGATACTACATGTACGTTTGTGACCAAAAATTATAAACCTTATGTAAATTAACCAATATCGACAAGCATAAAGAAAAACATACGAGTCGAAAACTTAAAAAACACATGTAAAAAACATGTCATCTGTTGGTACCTTTAGTGTGTAATCGTGCTTGCTCCCGACACAACAGTTAATAAAAAAATGTATATGTATAATTTAGCTTAAAATAATACTTAAAAATAAATACAAAATATAAATAACATATTAACAAACAATTTATAAATTATCCCCTATGAGATCCTCTAAAAGTTTTAAGGAAAAAGTTTGGCACTAAATTGATATCAGATGATAGTATAATAACCCAGTGGAGATAAATAACTAGTATTTGACCAATCTAGATTAGATTGTTCACAAATAATGTTTCTTATCAAAAGATTATTACTATAATGTAATTTATCAATAAAAGTTTTCATTAAGCCGAAAGCATAAGAAACTAAGGGCTGAATATTCGCTGTATCATAAATAAATTTATTGGAAAAACATTTGTTTTCTTCCCCAAAATGTTTATTTATGCAATGCCTAATAACACGGTGTTACAGTGAAAGAAAACTTGCAAAACGACCTAGAGTGAGTTATAATGGGTGTTTTTTGTTGAGGTATAGAACTTTAAGTTAGCATCACTTTTTTAACTGACGGCCAGTTTGTCAGCTGTCAAATGATTAATATTTAGTTTGGTTTGCCATTTCATCATGAACAGGTTGACAAAAGAACAACGCTTGCAAATCGTGCAAATTTATTTCGAAAATAATAGTTCACTTCGCGAAGTTTACCGCAAGCTCCGTCCATTTTATGGTCGACATAATCGTCCATCAGAGCAATTAATTCGGTTAACCATGGATCGTTTTCACACTACGTTTACTCTATGTGATAATACGCATCAGCAGAGACGTCGAACAGTGCGCACCGAAGAAACAATTGCCGCTGTAGAGCAAAGTGTTGAAGAGGACCCGAATGAATCGATTCGCCACCGTGCACAGCAATTGGAGCTTTGTCCATCAACTTTATGGAAGATTTTGCGCAAAGATCTTGGCTTGCGACCTTACAAGATCCAGCTTGTGCAAGAATTAAAGCCGCGAGACCATGCAATGCGTCGTGATTTTGGTGTATGGGCCGAAAATGAGATTGATCTCGATGCTGATTTTCATCGCAAAATTTTGTTCAGTGATGAGGCTCATTTTTGGTTGAATGGCTACGTCAACAAGCAAAATTGCCGCATTTGGAGTGAAGAGAATCCACATGAGACCCTTGAGACGCCATTACATCCACAAAAACTGACTGTTTGGTGTGCTCTATGGGCTGGTGGAGTCATTGGGCCATACTTCTTCCGAAATAATGCTGGAGAGTCAGTTACCTTTAATGGAGACCGGTATAGAGCCATGATAGCCGACTATTTTGTTCCCGAATTGGATGGCATGAATGTGGATGAGTTGTGGTTCCAACAAGACGGCGCTACATGCCACACAGCGCACGTCACAATCGATTTATTGAAGAAAACATTCGATGAGCGCATAATTTCGCGGAATGGACCTGTCAATTGGCCACCAAGATCGTGTGATTTGACACCATTGGATTATTTTCTTTGGCGATATGTGAAGTCGCTCGTCTACGCCAACAAACCAGAAACGTTAGGGGACTTGGAAGCCAACATTCGTGGCGTTATTGCCAACATACGGCCCCATATGCTCGAAAAAGTGGTTGAAAATTGGACCTGTAGAATTGGCTTTATTCGAGCCAGCCGCGGCGGCCACATGCCCAAAATCATATTTACACATTAATGGCATAAAATTATCCTTCCAATAAAGCCAAATTTATGGACATTAAAACGATTTTCTTGTGTTTTATTTCAATTCGAAGTTCTATACCTCTAAAAAAACACCCTTTTTTAACATTTTCTCCCCCAGTGCGAAAAATTTGAATAAAAACACTATTAATAAAAGAAACAAATTCATCAACTTAATTATGCAAATTTTTTTTGTTTTTTTTTTTGTAATCTTACAGTTATTTTTTTTTTTTTTGTATATACTTAAAGCCTTATACATAACAAAAACCTTCATGCCAGTTAGAATAAGTAGCATAATTGACTATATGTCTTACCGAGTTTCAAACTATTTGACATTAGAAATCGGAGCATGATGTAGTTTTAACCCACTATTAAATCCTAGCCTGAATTGTAATGTAAAATTGTCTGGCAAAACTTGTTGGGACCATATTCAGTTTCGTCGCTTTTTCCAGTTTTTCTTTATGTATAAGGCTGTTAGTAAGTAAAGTTATTATATTCGGTAATGCAGAAATAGATGCACTCTTTTTTATTGTCAATTTGTCCTCAATTGGAAAAAATTAAAGTGGAAGATAGTACAGATTAATGGGAGTTATTTTGTCCTATTTTTTTTAATTATTAAAAAAGTTTAGAATGTTTTTATAAGTAATTTTCTGCTATGTATATTTGGACAAACACATAAAATAAATGAATTTAATGCGAGTACCAACACAATGCCAAAGTATGGCGAAGGTTATTGTTTTTAGAAAAGAGTAAAAAATTGTAACTAGATTAATATTTATTTTAATTAAAATAAGTAAGTTTGTAGATTTTGTATTCATCATGCATGTGATAAGCATAATAATTTTTTTATGTTTGCGGTTTGAATTCTACTGGTATACCTGCGCGAAGCGGACAGCCACGCAAAAGATGCCTTCAAAACAGTTCAAAACTGTTTAAAATTTTAAAATTGGTCCAAACATGAGTGAGCTAGAGGTACTAAAGTACTACGACCCACCCTAAAACAGTTTTTTCAAAATAACTCGAATTTTCGAGGGTGTTTCAAAATTTTTGAAAACGGTTTCTGTATGTCCTCACCTAGGCCTACAAGTCCAACTAGGTCGCTTTTCAAGTTCTGACAAAAAGTGTTTTTTTTAACACCGTGCAATTTTTCTTTCTAATATTTCAAAAGATTTAATTATAGTGGGAAACCATAAAGTAAAACAGGCCTAATGCTCGTTTTATAAATTAATAATTTGGTTTTATTAGGTAAATATTCATTTATAAATAGCATTCCAAAAGGTCCTTTTATTCGATTCGCTTTGGAAAGAAAAATTCTTGCATTTTCATTAAATTTGAATAACTTTCAGAAAGTGGTCTTATCAGTTCATTCAATTACTTTACAGCATCGGAACGTCCTCTTAAAATATTGTACCTATATTTCGTTTAATTTCCGCCTTAGCCGCAAGTGTCACTTTTTACATTTTGATTTTATTCAGAATTATTTGTCCCAAAAACGCGATAAGCCACAGCAATTACAAATGCAATCACAACTTATATAAATTATTTGATGTAATAAATAGAAAAAATAATAAATTTTAAACTGCAAAAACACGATATGCCTGCCACTTTATTTCAAACGAAATAACAACATTTTTGATATTCAAAAAAAAAAAAAAAATATGAATAAATTTCATGCAATAACCGGATAAGCCACAACTTTTTGCGATTTGAGCGATTTCCGAAGATTTCTTGGTGTACAGCACGGGTACACAGAAAAAATTATTCCCAAATAATTTTTAAACAAATATTTGTTTGAAATCAAACTTAGTTTCAGCAAATATTCTGTACTGTTCCACTAAATTAATTTGTACCAAAAAACTGTGTAGAGAAGAAGCAGGTCGCGACGTTTGTCGGCTACTTTTCGGCATTGACATGTATACAACACGATCAATCAGAATAAACAACAACAACGGTACAACAGCACGTTGTTCCTATCAGCAAGCAAGATACACACCAACACACTGAAATAACATTTTCTCTCAGCCGAACTCTGATTAATTTAAATTTTCACAAAATTTTTATCAGAATTTACAAAATTATTTGTAGGACCGCATTCAAATAAAATATTTACTGATTCAACGAATTTGGTTACTGAAAATGAAATTTAGTTTTTTTCTGTGTATGTGATAGTAGTCTTCCTTAAGCACTAAATAAAAGTATCTGTATCATGATTTCATCAAATCCCTATTTTCTGCATTTATTTTAAACTTCAAAGGCGATTTTCTCAGTATTTTCATTTTGTGGCTTATCGAGTTTTTGCAATAAGCCCTTCAAATGCACTCCTAAATATCGAAGGCTGTTCACAAAAGGAATTTCATTGCCATCAAGAGAAAGTTTAAGTCATATTTAGGAAAGAAAAGATTCTTTCCACACATGCTGAGGAGTGTGGAATACAAATAGTTGTTTGAACAATTCTGTTGATATGTGTACACAAAGTTTTATTTAAGCAATTTTTAATCGTAGAAATCATTTTCCAAAATTTTGGAAATTCCGATATACATATTCATTATTTATTTGTTCAATTTCGTCTGTTTTGTTTGAAAAAGTTTTCATTGCAAGTAATGCAATACCATTGGCTAAATTAAAATATAATCTGGCGTAAATTTCAGAAATATGTTTATTTAAATAACAATAAAAAAAGTTTTTGAAGCAGGGAGAAAACTACATTAAAAAATGTACTCAAAGTTTTGAAGTTGTTGAGTTTTGAACTGAAAGGGCCAAAATTGCTTAGAAAGTAACACATGGCCATCAAACATTCAAAAGTGCCCAAAATCTCCCAATTGTGCAACATTTTGCATCACTGTTTTATATATTCATTAATAAGATAAATCGATACTGTAGTACCAGCGTAAAAGGGATTACAAAAAACATGTTTGCCTATTAATTATATCTAGGCGCACGGTAGTGCGCCAGGCCAAGTTCCGGCCAATGCACGCAAGGTGTATATTTACAGGAAGCCATTCGAGCTGTTTTAGCCCCCCCCCCCCCCAACTTTGTTGCCCGTAATCGTAAAATTGTAAAATTTAAGCCATAATTATAATAAATTTATGTAACCTCATGAAAGAAGTTTGAAAGTTTTACAATCAAAATTGCTGTTGATAAGGGGGTGCAAAAGTGCATATTTTAAGACATACTCACTGACTCACTCATCAATATTATGAAGCACTTCCGCTATAGCTAGAAATCTGAAATTTGGTACACAAGTAGACCTAGGTGAGCAATGAACCAGAAAAGTATGGAAACCCGAAAATTTTAACAAGGAGAGCGGGGCTGCGCCCATAAAAATTTAAATTTATGCTAGTGAGCTGAAATTTGATACAGAATTAGGTCTAGGTGTGCCATAAACTAAAACAATCTAAAAACCTGGAAGTTTTAGCCAGGAGGGCGGGACTACGCCCACAAATGTCTAATTAAAAAAGCTAATCTAAGGCGCTTAATGGAAGCTATTTTATTGAATTTTGGCATATATACTGCGATAATGAAATTCTATAAATTTTTTACTAAAAATTTTTTTTACAATTTAAACCTCATTTTCGTGTACTACGGTTCAGTATATTTAGATATACTATTTATGTATGTATTATTATCCGTTTGCAACGAAAATTGACACGAATAATAAGCACTGGCCGAAAAAATCTTGAGTTTGGTAAAGTAGGTGGGGTCACGCCCATAAAAATTAGAAATTAGGTGGGAAAACAACATGAAAAACCTGGAAACCCGGAACTTTTAGTCAGAAGGGTGGGGCTGCTCCCATAAAAATTAAAAATTACAACTTGCGCTTATGAGCTAAAATTTGATACACACCAGTAGGTCTAGGTGAGAAACCAACTAGATACATACCATTGAATTAATAAAAAAGTGAATTTTTATTCCAAATTAGACGATACATGAAATTGGGTATACGGATGATATAGAGGGAGCCGCTCTGCCATTCGGTTGATTATAGCTTTTGCTTGAGCAAATACACTGTCATAGGAAAATGAGGAGTTACTTGCATCCCGCCTGAAGCAACGGAACTGTTTGGCTCCGAAACTGAATGGAACATTTTACAGAAACCGTGATAAACCTTACGCACAACATTTTAAGAAGGAAAACGACATATGCTACTGCAACGATATTCCTGCATTCTTTGAGCACCTCCGAGAGGCTTATGGTCCAAATGAGTTGCTCTTATTCATTGAAGGTAGTAAGGAGAGTTTTAAAGTTAGCAAACATCAATGAAGGCTTCTTCGACGGGCCACACATAAGGAAATTGGTAAAGAGGGCAGATTTTCAAAAATATTTAACACCCGTTGAAAACGAGGCCTGGAATTCATTTCAGTGGGTTGTTACAAATTTTCTTGGGAATAATAAAAGCCTTAACTAGCAAGGAATTATTACTGACTTGCTGAAGAACTACAAGAAGATGGGTACGGAATGTCATTATTTAATTTCATTCCTGTTACTCTCTATTGCGATGCGAAAAAATGGTACGAAATCAAACGACTGGTACTCTCTAATGCGTTTGCGCATTTGCTTTTCGCATCTTTCTCCATTTTGCAAGCCTGCTATCACTGCATTCTGTAATGCGAAAACGTCTGTAAAAATCGTTCAATAATCGCAAATATCTTGCGATAGGTAAATACCAAACGCAAAGGAAGAAAAACATATGAGCACAAGGTATAAGTGGAAGCAAACTCAAACAATTTCTCTTTTTAGAACTCCATTCTCCTTATTTTCTGTTAATGCGTAGGTTGTTGTTAGCAGAAAATTTGCAAATTAAAAAAAAGAAAAATAATACAAATTACTTTAAAAGAAAACCTAACATGTAGAATCAAAAAGTTTTTCTGTATAGACTTTACGGAAATTGAATAAAAAAAATTGTGAATAATAAGATTTTTTCTTGATTTTATGTGGTTCTCTTCTTGATAAAATTAATTAGATTTAGAACATAAAAACAATAAGGAATCTCTATGAAATAATACTCACTTCTTTCTGCTGGGATACCCCTTAGCCTAAAAACGCTTCATAGAGAAGATCTTTTTGATTAGTTATATTAGGCAGTTTTTTCTCTGTATAGGGGGAAAATGGATTATTTTTTAAATCTACTGGCAGCACTGATACAATTTTTCAAAGAAAAAAATCAAACCTAGAAAAATGAATAAATCATCGTTCGGATGTAAAATGTTTTTGGAAACAACCTTTAAAGAGAATTGAAAATAAAACAAGATATTAATTTTTTTTTTAATTTTTAAATTTTATTATTATACTAATTAATTAAAAATAGAACCGATTGCCAATGTTGCTAGTGCTCTCAAATTAAATCTTATCTTAGAATTTATTCTTTAAGATTAGACAGATAAATTAATAAATAAATAATTAAAAATATTATTAGAAATATACATACATATATACAGACAAAAAATTTTTCTAAATTAAAAATTAAAGATATTCTTTTTTAAATGGAAAAATTTTATTTCAGCTGGTAACTGGACAAGGCTCCAAAAACTGGAAAATCCAGGCCGTCTGGCAACCCTACTTTTATCGTATTCGACTTCAATTGTAAGGAGCTGTCAATAGTACTCAGTTGTTACCGACAAGTAGATAAGTGCTAATATTTTTATAGCGTTGAAAAGTCGGCTTATTGAGAGTTATACACTGCAATTATGAATAAATTTCAACAAGAAATCTCTTCCTTTTCCTATTATTAAAATTTCTCGTGGAAGTTTATTCATAATTTCATTCAGAATATAGAATAGGAGGGAATAAATTTGTCAAACTTATGAATTTTCCAAATGTTATTTTCTTTCAAAAGCTCATATGAATCTTTTTGTTTTCAAATAATTCGTAGTTGTATATTGCAACCGTAAGAAAGAAGTTAATTTATTTTGCTCTTGTTGTTAATTTATAATAAATATGTCAAGAATAGTCATTAAATTGTTAAAAAAATTAAATTGCATTAGACTTTTAAATATTATAAAAAATACCATAAAATCCATGAAAATTTGATTTTATAAATAGTTTTTTATATAAAAATTGAAGTTTACAAATCCCGGGAATCGAGATTTGCCCAATCCCGAAAATCCCGGGATTTCGGCATTCGGGATTTACCGTTTGGCTTCCCTAATGCTAATATACAACACAAATACATTGAAAAATATAGCAGCAAGAACAACAACAACATTAAAGCGAACACTTCAACAAAAAGCACTAACAACATCAAATAAAAATTTTCTAAAGTCCTTGAATTTAGAATTGCAGACAAAATGCGCTCAGTAAAAGATGTCTTAGATAAATCCTTGTCTGATGAGAATATAATCAAAAAGGACTATCATACATATGTACCATACTCACAATCTTACAACAATAATGAAGACATTCGAATTTCAATACAAAATCAAGATTTGTACTTGCTACCCAGTGAGAGCTACATTTATGTAGATGATAATAAGCCCAAATCTTTTTCTTCTTCAGAGAACTTTATATTAAAAAACAACTTAGTAGCATATCTATTTGATGAAATTCGCTATGAGATCAATGTAATTGAAATTTTTCATACAAGATATTTAGGAGCCACAAGCACCATAAAAAATTTGGTTTCTCTGTCAACAATGTGATGCAAAATGCTAGCCAGCATTCAACTATATGTTATCAGAATATTTAGTACACTCAAAATATTCCATGCTTGAAAATACGAAATACTTTTTCGTAAAATAATTTTTGTGCAATAAACGAAAATTTTTTAAATTTTACGAAAATATTTGTGGCTTGTGCAGGAAAACAGATTTTGTAATTTTACGAATTTCGTTAAGCTACAAAAATTATTTCGTACAATTATTTTCGTATATAGTACCATATTTTTCGTTTATTTCATTGAATTTAGTATAAAATAAAACATTTTTATAAAATTGGAAATGTTTTTTTAACATTTTGTTTACAGTACAAAATTATTCGTAAATTTAAATAAGGTTTGTGAATTTTACGAAAAAAAAATTGAAATATAAAATAAAAACTGTTGTTTTGTTTTAGTTTTTAATATTTTCCCCATTTATTTTCCTGTCATTGTATATAGTCCATACAAAAATAATTAACAAAAAATTTCAATTAAAATAAAAATTTATAATAAAAAAAAAATGTGAGTCCGATCACAGAGGAGATGTGTAAAAATCTAGTAATGAATTTTTCTTTTAAGTAAGAAGTACTTATGCTTTTAGTATATTTTTTTAAATTAATTAATTAAAAGTATCAAAACTTTCAATGTTGTAAATACACGTGAATTTGTTGGTTTTTGTTTCTTTTATTAAACTTATTTGGTTAGTAAATGGGCACACTGCAGTATATGTATGTATATGTACTGCATTCAAAATTGCAGTAAGCAGTAAGTTTACTGATTACTAAAAAAATCCAGTAAATTTTTACTGCTAATGAAATTTAATTTGCATTACTGTAAAATCGTAGGACCGTAGTAAGTGGCAAAGTTTTTTCATTCAAATTTTGAAACTTTTGTATGAAAAACATTTTTGTATGAATACATTTAGCCACTTGGTAGAATTTCATTATGAATACGGTCATTACTGATTACTGAAAATTCAATGCACCTCATCATATAACAAATCATTTAGGCAATTTATAAAAATTGTAGAAAAAAATTTTAGTAATCAGTAATTTTTTTTTTTTTTTTTACTCAAACTTTAGTGGTACTGAAGTGCTCATCTATGGTAAATGCCTTTACTTTTACTTTTTAATTTTTAATTCCTGTTGTTCATCGTTTAGTTTTTGCTGTTCTTGTTGTTTTGTACGCATTGCAATTAAAATAAATTCAGTAAAGTGCGACTTTGACTCGCGCACATTCGTTTTTGATCATTTTTTTTTTGATTTATCTTTCTTAATTTTTTAAGTTTTTTCAGTTTAAACGATTTTTTTCAGTTTTATCGCTTTTTTCTCGGTTTGGCGTTTTTTTCTCTCTTTTTAGGTTTTTTTAATTTTCGCAATTTTTTTTCATTTTGGCGATTTGTTCATTTTGGCGATTTTTTTCTGTTTTTTGGGGGTTTTTTTCATTTTGGCGATTTTTTCCTGTTTTTGGGTTTTTTTATTTAGGCGATTTTTTTATTTTGGCGATTTTTTCATATTGGCGATTTTTTTGTTTAAGGATTTTTTTAATTTTGGTCCTAGAGATTTTTTTTAATTTGGTGCTTTTTTCGTTTTGGCGATTTTTTTTATATATGGCGATCTTATATTTTTTTGATTTTTTAGTTTTACCGTTTTTGAAAATTTTAAGAGTTTTGCTCTTACGGTTTCCAAGATACAGCAAGTTGTCAAAATTACAAAGTCAAAGTAGCATTAACTGATGGAACACCAACTGATTTAAATTTTTTAAATTTAGTGTAAATTGTTGTAGTCTGTATAAAAATACACTAACTTTTAAAATTTCAAGTGTATATATGTACATACAATTGTATGTATATTTCATGGGATTTTAACCTTTTTTGTTGTTCGTTTTGGAACACCCTTTAGTTTTTAACTCTCATGTATTTGTTGTTGTAGTGGCCAAATGTCTATATATTGTGTCCAAATTTCAAGTCCGTAGCTCTTACGGTTCATTTTCACCTTTGGTGTACACAGAAAAATAACCGGCGGCGGTGCACCGTCGGCTTGGAGCCGGTCGACTTGTTTCTCTGCTTGGTATTGCTTCTTTCAAACACTAATGGCGATTTCTTTTCTGAAGAAAATATGTTACACTGTATATGTGTACCATTTTTAAATGTTACTTAGAATCACTCAAAGTGCTACATATTCTGTTACTACAATCGAACAAAATAAGCTGATTTTATTTACAACGGTTACATTTTATTATTAATGTACTTCATTAGCGATTTTTAAGGCTCATGAAGGTTTGAGAGGTTTTCCACAGACTATATGATTTTTAAGCACACTTTGACATCACTAATTATGCTTAAATAAAACCAAAACAGTCACAATATTTAAATAAATATCTATTTATACTAATTTTTGTAATAATAATTTTTATATTTTCTATTTAAGAAACATTCTCTCGAAATTATAAGCATGACATGCAAAATAAAACCTTCGTTAGTCCCAAATCACACTGTGCAAGTCTTATTGCTAAGCTGCTTAATTTCAGGGAGAGAGAGACGAGGGGAACAGCAACGTTTATTTTCCCCCCGTCCCTCTCTCCTAATAAACTAATCAGCTTAGCAATAAGACTTGCATAGTGTAAATAGGGACTTACCACAGTTCGAAAAAATGGCAGTATGTACACCTTGAATAAAGTGAGTGTAAAATATGTAACATATTTACATGTTTTTCATGCAACATATTCAGAAAAGAAATTAAAAATTTTTTCAACAGTTGTATATTTTGTACAAACGAACACAGAAATGTAAAACATGTAACATATATGTAATATATTTGTCAGAAAAGAAATCGCTATAATACACTCATACATAGCTCACACCGATTTGACAATGCAAAGCAAAAGCAAAGAAATCTCAGCAAAGAAATCAAAGTCAAAAGATATTTACCCCCTAGCGTATAGATGTTAACACATCAAAAAATAGTTTTCGGCTTATGCTAGGAAGACAACTGGAACGAATGACAAATCTCGTCCACGGCACACCAACGACGAATAAGAAGCGGATCTTATAATTGATAATTGGATAATTGGTTGTTGTTTGTGCAGAGAGATAAAATTGTTTTTGTCGTTCATAGGCGTAAGAAATACTCGTAGAAATAAATATATCGCTGATTTCGTCTTGCACGACGGATTTCATTTGACGGTGGTTACAAGTTAACACAAGTTAATTTTCATATAAACAAATGCGTTTTATTTTCTATGGCGAAAGTTAGCACAAAAAATTCGTTGTTCGTCCCAGTTGTGTTCCCAGTTAAATTCGTGAGTTTCAGTGCAAAATATGTGTGTATGTATGTATGTATGTACGAGTATGTGTATGTGATGTATGAGGAATACAGATGCTGTAACAATTCCCCTTAAATTACCTTTTTCTTTTCATAATTATTACAACCTCCAATTCCAAGAATTACAGATTATACTACAAAATTATTTCCCACATGTTAGAAAATATAATTTTTTTGCAGATTTTATTTTTTACAGATTTTAATTTTACACAAATATTCGTATATTACACAAAATATATTTTTATGATTCACTAATTTACGAAAAAAAATTTGTAAAAATACAAAATTTTGTTATTTGCAGACAAAAAGTATTTCGTAAAATAATCAAATATTATTTCTACTGTTTACGAAGCATTTCGTATTGTAAAAACAACGAATATTTTCATAAAATGAACCACATTTTTTGTTTATTTTACCTATGAAATGTTTTGAGTGTACTAATTTTGGTGTTATTTGTTCATTAACAATTAACACATGTAATTTGGCTTACAAAGCGATACGAATTTTAGCCTGTTCCAATCATAAATAGGTATACATATAAACTAATTTCTATTTTTTGTGGCTACAAACCAAAAACAGTGTTAACAGTATAGCAAAATATGTTAAACAAATTATTGCCAAGAAAAATTTTTCATTGCAAAGTAAAGAGAAAGTTACAAAATGTTAATTACAAAAGTAATTATATTTTTGCAAAGCGAAAAAACGACACTTCGCGAAAAATTGCAAGATAAAAAAAAACCATAATATTGATTAAGAATCGCTAAAACTGTAAGGAATGCAAACAATTAGCGAAAATTACGAAAATTTGCAAAGGGTTCTTAACAGCGGGATATTGCCAAAGTTTAATAATGTTTAAAAACCTTTAGAATTATTAAGAAGGTAAAAGATACGCAAAAAGCCGCTTTTATTGCGAAAATAGTCCATAAAATTTATCAAAAATCGCTTAAGCTTTAAGGAATGCAAAAAATTCGGCAAAAATAGCGAAAAATTGCAAAAACATATTAAAGTCTAATATTGTTTAAAAATTGGCAAAACTGCTGAGGCTGAAAGCAAGCAAAAAGACGCATTTATCGCGACGTTTGCAAAAAATCGCGAGAAGTTGCAAAATTTTAAACAAGCCATATAAGGAAATGGACAAATATACATTATTCTCTCCTTTTTTAGAAAGGTAAAAATATTGCCAAGTTAGCAGATTATCTAGAAATTATATGACACCCTTGCGATTACAAATTTATATAATGCATAGCATACTTTTGTGTTAGGTGTTGTGCCAAGCAAGAACTTGGTCAAAATTTACATCTCACTTCTTTTCATGGCCAAAATTTTTGATAGGAACTTGGCCTTTTTTCACATTTATGTTTTTTGTGAGGATCTGACTACTTTTTAAAAAATTTTCTATGATAACACTTTTTAAACTTAAAAATTCTAGTGTGTTTTATTTCCATTCATGATCACTGTGTCAATTAAAAATGGCATAGTCCAACAAGACTAATGGGTTAGACCGTGATGGATGGTGGATTGTACACCTTAAAAATTAACTATTGTGTTATTACAACGAGTTGCCAGTGTGTACGCAATTTGTTAAGAGTAGTCTGAAAATAAATATGTAAAATACAGCGTAAATTTTAGTGGGCGTGACCGCGCTTATTTTCTCAATATATTTACATATTAAAGTCTGCTTAGCCGAAGTACATAAATCAAACGGATATGTGCCTGCAAAGTTTCAGTAAGGTGCTGGTGCTTTAATCTTTGGATTTTCCGATTGAGTAAATCAATTAGAACTATTTGTCTGCAAAATTTCAGCTCTCTACAGTATAATATTACGTAAATTTGTATGGGCCTGGCCCGCCGACTTGTATATCTGTTAGTGTTTATGGCTCATGTAAAGCTTTGAAGGAAAGAGCTGATGAGAAATACATGAGTAATAGACTAAAAACTGCTAAGCCGAAGTACATGAAAAAAATCTAAGACTTATGGGTGTATTCACGGCCACTTTTCAACACAGGAAATTCTTAGTATGGATAAAAGCAATATGTATGAAAAGTTTCAATAAAATTGAACTTAATTTTGAGTATAAAGTGCTTGTTCCCGCCCCATGATTGAAACTTCTGTTTTTTTTTGTAGATTTTTCTTAGTGACCTCTAGCGCGAATTATGCCTTTAAATTTTATGAGCATTACCCCTCCCACTATTTTAAACCCACAATTTTGTTGTGAGCAGCTCTTATAATTCATGATAATATAAATATGCTAAATAGTAGGGAATTGGGGTTCCTGGGGCAATTAAAATTGTGAAATTGTTGCTGAAATTGTTAAATTGTGGGCTAAAATTGTGAAATTGTTGCTGAAATTGTTAAATTTGGGTAATTAAAATTTGAAAATTGTTAAATTCTTGGAAATTTGTGTTTTTTGTTTACATTAGGAGTTTTTGTTTACATTGTGTATGTCTGTATGTCTGTCTGTCTGCCTGACCGTGGATGTTTGTGTGTGGAATATTTTGTGTGAATGTATTAAGGCGGTTCATAGTTTGGCGGTTTTTATGTGTGTATATACAGACGAGGAAAATCATGAAAATGATTTTTCCTAATACCAATGGTGAAATAGTGATTATTAATTTTTCTTAATGCCTACGGCAATGCATGATAATTTTTCCTAATGCCGGGCAATACATGAATATTGTTTTTTCAAATGCCGACGGGAAAATGGTTTTTCCTAATGACGACGGGAAAACGTGAAAGTTATTTTTTCTAGTGCTAATGTAGGTGTTGCTAGACTGTGGGAATTTAAGGCTGACCGCGATTTGAGTGGGCGGTGTTGTTGCCGTAATATGTAACCATAGGAATTTGTGGATGTGTCTGTCTGTCTGTGAGAGTTTAGGTGAAGGTTTGATTGGCAGGGGGCGTGGTGTAGTTGAGGTAGATCGATTGCGTGTGTAGTTGTGTGTGAATGTGTGTGTGTGTGTGTGTGTATGTTTGTAGGAATTTCAATGTGTGTATTTCTGTAGGAGCTTAAGGCTGGTTGTGATTTATGAGGGGTGAGGTGTTCTAGTAATATGCAACCGTGGGAATCTGTGTGTTTGTATGTCTGTAGGAGTTTAAGGCTGACCATGATTTGGGTGGGCAGGGTTGTTGACGTAATATGTAGCCATGGGGATTTGTGGTTGTGTCTGTCTATAGTAGTTTAAGGCTGATCGTGATTTGAGGTGGGTGAGGATGTTGTTGAGGTAAATTGGTTATGTGTATGTATGTATGTATTTCTGTAAGAATTTAAGATGATTATGATTAGGTGTTCTTGTAATATGTAGCCGTGAGAATCTATGTGTATAGATGTCTGTAGAAGTTTAGGACTATCTGTAATTTCGGGTAGGTGAGAGTGTTGTGTTGTTGAGATTAATCTTGTATATTGTATATGTACCTATGTATGATCATGGGAATTTGTGTATGTATATCTGGGGAGAATTTAAGGCTGGTCATGACTTGTAAAAGGTGGGGTGTTGTTGAAATTTTCTTGGATATTTCTTATATGAATTCTGCTATGTGTGTGTGTATTTGCGCTGGTATTTATATGTAGGTAGAAATAAATTGTTTTCAATATCGAATTTTGGTACTATTAAATATTATCATATATCTGGACTTCCCTAATCCTAGTATGCTTTTGTATTTACGATTGCTTTATATTTTCTCATGCTTAAATTTGTCTCGCGTTAAAGTCTGTCTGTGTGAAATTTGTTTATAAAGGGTGTTTTTTATTGAGGTATAGAACTTTAAGTTGGCATCACTTTTTTAACTGGCGGCCATTTTGTCAGCTGTCAAGTGATTAATATTTAGTTTGGTTTGCCATTTCATCATGAACAGGTTGACAAAAGAACAACACTTGCAAATCGTGCAAATTTATTTCGAAAATAATGGTTCAGTTCGCGAAGTTTACCGCAAGCTCCGTCCATTTTATGGTCGACATAATCGTCCATCAGAGCAATTAATTCGGTTAACCATGGATCGTTTTCGCACTACGTTTACTCTATGTGATAATACGCATCCGCAGAGACGTTGAACAGTGCGCACCGAAGAAACAATTGCCGCTGTAGAGCAAAGTGTTGAAGAGGACCCGAATGAATCGATTCGCCACCGTGCACAGCAATTGGAGCCGACTAACCGACTATTTTGTTCCCGAATTGGATGGCATGAATGTGGATGAGTTGTGGTTCCAATAAGACGGCGCTACATGCCACACAGCGCACGTCACAATCGATTTATTGAAGGAAACATTCGATGAGCGCATAATTTCGCGGAATGGACCTGTCAATTGGCCACCAAGATCGTGTGATTTGACACCATTGGATTATTTTCTTTGGGGATATGTGAAGTCGCTCGTCTACGCCAACAAACCAGAAACGTTAGGGGACTTGGAAGCCAACATTCGTGGCGTTATTGCCAACATACGGCCCCATATGCTCGAAAAAGTGGTTGAAAATTGGACCTGTAGAATTGGCTTTATTTGAGCCAGCCGCGGCGGCCACATGCCCGAAATCATATTTAAACATTAATGGCATAAAATTATCCTTCCAATAAAGCCAAATTGATGGACATTAAAACGATTTTCTTGTATTTTATTTCAATTCGAAGTTCTATACCTCTGAAAAAAACACCCTATATTACAGATTTTGTTTCTTTAACTACATCCGTCTTCTTTGACTGAAAGAGTTTTTTACACACAGAGAAAAACCAACTTAAAATCAGTAAAAACCATGCTGAATTAATAAGAACCATTAACAAAGGTTTAGTCATATTGAAATTTCTTATTTCAATATGGACAAAATATTAATTTACAGTATTCATTTATTAAACTCATTAGTTTGTAGATATCTCAATATACATTTTCTATTATATTAAAAATTATTGCATTAATGTGATGCATTCTTATTTTTAAGCTGCAGATTTTCCCTGAGTGTATGGATTGTTTATATTTGCATTGTGCTTTAACTAAACGACGCTTCATATATTTTCATGATGTAGATCTAATAAAAACTTAAGCATTGATAAGAAATTTTATATGTATACATACATATCTACAAATTGATTTTATGTATGTATGTATGTATGTATGTACATACAAATAAGTGTTTAACTCAATCTTTGAATACATTTTTTATTTATTTTTTTCTCATGTGATGTCTTTTGTTGTTGTTGTTGTTGTTATAAATATTCGCCTGTGTATAGATGCGAAATATTCATAGTTTTTTTTTATTTGAAATTTAAAACGTTTTAATTTTTATCTGCGTTTACTTAAAAGTTTGTGAGGATTTTCTGTTTTAATAAAACTGAATTCCTGAAGATATGTACATACTCTATAGTAATAGTAACTATAATAGAAATAGTTCTTATACTTAATTTATATATTTTTTTAAAGTTGATACAACGTAAGTTAGTCAACGTTTGACATTTTTGGGGTATAAAATTTTTTCTAACTATAGCCTTCTACATTTATTTTGCAAAGCTTGCTTTGCTTTTTAAAAATGTATAAACATTTTTAAATGAAACTGATCCGGCACTCCAGCTTAGGTACTGATAGTTTTTTGTTGTTAGTTAACTTCCTCCTTTTCTATCTTTTATTGATAAACATTTAAAATCAAAAGGGAGTTTGATATTGTAATTATTATTTTCATAATTGTTGAAAACAATCGCTGCTTTTTTTGTTTTTTTGCGATGAAATTATTTGAATTACTTTTAAAACCTTACGCGTTTATAAAAATTATTTTATTTTCCATATTACTCAATTTATAAGACTTTTAGAATTTGTCCTTTAGTGGTTATATATTCTATTATGTGATCATGAATACGAATGCAGTAAGCTGATGTCTTTGCTTACTGTTTCAAATTAAAATTTTATTCAATTAAATAAAAGGAGCTTTTTTCTTAAACTCTGATGTAGTTAGAAGCGCTGGAGATTCTTTCATACATATAACAGATTTCTTGGAATTTTAGATACATATAATATAGAATTGGATAACATTTATGTACTTTGAATTTTTATGTTAAGAAGTACGAATATGAGACTGAATTTAAATGTACTTTTAAAATAGTTAAATCATAATGAACAAACATATTTTCTTCTTGAATAGCGACCAACAGAAAACGAACTCGTTTTCATATAATTTAGGTATACCCTATCGACGGCTCCTCTAGGATACAAGATGACTTTGTATGACGAAATTTCTGTTGCTTTATACTGATAATAAGTTTACATTAATAAGGTACATACCTATGGCTTTTATTTAATGTTCTATATGATTTTTTTCATTTTATTGAAGTTCAGCGTATTGTATATATATTTCTGAAATGTTTAAGTGTGTTTTGTGTGCCCATCGGACAGAGTGTACGTATTAGTTGGTTAGTCAATCTCTATTTTTATTTATTTTTTTTTTCTTCTAATGTACCACTCCTTTTTTCAGATTTTACTACTTGGAATAGAGAATTTTTGTTTAATTTTTTGCTGGGTATATACATTAGGTATGTAGAAATTAGTTTACATACAAAGAAATGCATGTTTAATAAACAACTATTGTATCAAATCGATCTCAAATAACTCAGTTACCTCTACCAGCAATTCACCGTTGGTGTTTTCATAAAGTGTTAGAAACAATGAAATATCTATGTTTGGGAGAATTTTTTTGCCTCAAGTTTGTAACTATTTCTACATGAGGTTTGCTGGTTGACTCCTATCGCATTCATATGTAATGATTATTCACTTAAAAAAGGTCATCATCACCATCAATCACTCCCGTATACAATACATTCATGAGTTGGGTTGATCCAGATACAATTGCTGTCTCATCACCTTCTAACAGCTTTATATATTTTGCTAGTATGCATGCCTTAGCATGCTTCTATCGATAGTGACGTAAGAGTCAGAGATGTAGAGTGTTACAATTAAAAATCTTTACTATTAGAATTTACCAGTTCGCTCTTTTGAATTTTTACAAAGTAGATACATATGTATGTTTTTCATTGACCACAAAATCATAAAATTTCTTTGCTTACAAAATTGTATGACGTGCGGATTTTTTTTTTTAAATTATACATGCTTTGGCATGCTTTCATTTTTTTCTTTAAATTTATTTAATACTCATACAGATATAAAGTAAGATCTGTTTACTGTACATTTTAAAATTTATGCATGCTTCAGCATAATTCTAGTTGAAGCGTATATTCATTCACTAAGTTTGTTTGATACTTATTCATACACATGTACATTCTTAAAGATTGGATATCAAAGTCCAATTTCCGTAGTTTATCTATATTTTCTAAAGATCTGATATTGTAAAATTTTGCGTGCTAACGCTTTCTATGGGAAAATGTACATACAACTTTATAAAAAGTGATAATATGATGTGCTGCTGAATATTACACTATGTTATAATTCATTTTAAACACCAATATTTCATTCAGACCATCTAGTTTAGAGAATTCCACTATATTTAGTTAATTACCTTTCTTAAGACCCATCATTCCTAATCAATCCTACAAAAAACTAGATTTTTCGTTTTAATTTAATTTTTATTTTTATTAAATTCAACATTCATTCTTCAAATTACTTTATACTGTATTAAGCAGCTTTTTCTCATTTGTTGAGTTAACTTTAATCATAAACATTTTAATGGTGAGATAAATTTTTCTATTTTATGCACTAAGTAATTCTTTATATATGTATACCAATCCTTTTATATGAACCATTAAAGCTAATTCTTTTCACATCATTCCTTTTAATGCTCAATTAAATCATTGTACTATTGATGCTTTCATATTAAGTAATGTTTAATCTTCTATTTATGTATGAGCTTTCCAAAGTATTTATTTATTCCTTACGCTGTGATTGGCTTGCTAGAAAGTCCTAATGGACTTAAATTTGAGAACATTTATTTATACTCAAAATCTTTATATCAACCCAGATATAAATATCTGAAGAAATTAATTACATCAATTAAAATAATAATATATTACAAAATTTACCGATAGTGAATCTGTTATTTCAGTCCAAAGTAATTCCAATATGATATTTAACGATGATGCGTATGGGAAGCATATTTTTGTATGGGGAGAGATAAGAATGTTGATTCATTCTACTTATGTAAAACTTACACCAGAATCACCAAACATTTAATAAGAGATCATCATAATGCAATTTTAATGTTTAAGTAAGGTGAGAAAAATATAAAGCATGTTGAAAGGCTAAATATGAATTTTTGATTATAAGCAAAGATAGTGAATTAAACGATGATCGTTATAGAAAATAATTTTAATACACAAAAGTTTACTTTTTCGTATTTCATCTGACCTTAAACTCCATTTATATAAATGTTATAAATGGCTAGCTACTTGTATACTAATAACTAAATCTGAATCAGATATCTTGATATGAAAATCTGAACAGCTCCTGATAGCCTGAACTGTTACCTGATAAGCTGATCTGAAAATCAGATCAGGTCCTGATAAGCTGATCTGATAATCAGACCAGCTCCTGATAAGCTGATCTGAAAACCAGACCAGCTCCTGATAAGCTGATCTGATAACCAGACCAGCTCCTGATAAGCTGATCTGAAAACCAGACCAGCTCCTGATAAGCTGATCTGATAACCAGACCAGCTCCTGATAAGCTGATGTGATAACCAGACCAGCTCCTGATAAGCTTATCTGAAAACCAGACCAGCTCCTGATAAGCTGATCTGATAACCAGACCAGCTCCTGATAAGCTGATCTGATAACCAGAACAGCTCCTGATAAGCTGATCTGATAACCAGACCAGCTCCTGATAAGCTGATCTGATAACCAGACCAGCTCCTGATAAGCTGATCTGATAACTAGACCAGCTCCTGATAAGCTGATCTGAAAACCAGATCAGCTCCTGATAAGCTGATCTAGTAGCCGATACCTGAATTTGCTGTTAGCAAACATGGATGAGAAAGTTTTAAAGCATTTGGTGTTGAGAACAAATGTGATTAAGAAAAGGCTTCGTAGTATAAAAACTAGTGAAATAGATACAAATGAACAACTAAGAGATGCATTTAAACCTATAACAGAAGAATTCATAAATAGTTTTTAAAATATTAAAAGAATTCTTATGAAAGAAAAAAGTAAAATCAAGACAGAAGTTGAAAATATACAAGTTTAAAGCATTTGAAACCATTAATCAAGATAGAGACAAGTACACCAAAGAAACTAGCAGAAGGAACAATATTTGATAATACTATCTTATTTAATGATGCTAATACTGAGAATGATGATGACGATGATTTGTATTCAAAGACTTCCAATTCCGAAGACTTATCAGTATTGGAAGGAAGAAATGAATTAGATACAAATTAATGGTGATAGTAACCTCAAACTGAATGAAGATAAAATACAAGTTGGTGGTCAAATATGGGCTCTAACACTAGGACTATTTTCTCTAATGTTTGATAAAATACCAAAAAAATATGATAAATTTGAACTCGAAATCTATAAAAAGATTTTAATTACTACTAATGTATGCATACAGAATCATCATCGTTCTCCGTCAGAGAACGATGATATAAGTTAATTTTTCTGGAAACTGAAATCGACAAACTAAAGAACAAATTAATAATATAGCTTAAGGCATTGATATAATTCAAGAATATATTCAAATGCATATTGGTGGACTACAACGTGAAATAAAATTAGAGAAGGAAGAGAGTTATAAAATTGAAAAGAAATTCTAAAAATTAAATAATTAAAAATAAATTGAAGAGTTGTACGATTAAATATATAGATTAGAAAATTAACTACATGTTAGTATAAATATCTGAAAGTGCAACATGTAGATCACCACACTATCGAAAAAATCTGTAAAACAACTCAATGTCTTTAAAAAGAAATTTAGTAAACGAACTCCATATTAAAACTCGAAAATTGTTTGTGCTTGTAGAGATGCAATGACAGGAATATATGAAGTTTTATGGAGCTAAGTTAGGTGAAATGGAGAACTATTCTACAGAAAATAGAAATTGTTGATTTTTGAAGACTGTAATTGACACATTCTCAAATTGTAGTACAGCTGAAAATAAAAGCTGCACTCCAAAAACCAAGGAATGGAAAATATTTTTGAAGTGGTACGGGTACCAAAACAAAAACTTACAAACAGATGATTCTAAGGAATTTTTTAATAAATACTTTGGAAAGCTCATACATAAATAGAAGATTAAACATTACTTAATATGAAAGCATCAATAGTATATATAATGATTTAATTGAGCATTAAAAGGAATGATGTGAAAAGAATTAGCTTTAATGGTTCATATAAAAGGATTGGTATACATATATAAAGAATTACTTAGTGCATAAAATAGAAAAATTTATCTCACCATTAAAATGTTTATGATTAAAGTTAACTCAACAAATGAGAAAAAGCTGCTTAATACAGTATAAAGTAATTTGAAGAATGAATGTTGAATTTAATAAAAATAAAAATTAAATTAAAACGAAAAATCTAGTTTTTTGTAGGATTGATTAGGAATGATGGGTCTTAAGAAAGGTAATTAACTAAATATAGTGGAATTCTCTAAACTAGATGGTCTGAATGAAATATTGGTGTTTAAAATGAATTATAACATAGTGTAATATTCAGCAGCACATCATATTATCACTTTTTATAAAGTTGTATGTACATTTTCCCATAGAAAGCGTTAGCACGCAAAATTTTACAATATCAGATCTTTAGAAAATATAGATAAACTACGGAAATTGGACTTTGATATCCAATCTTTAAGAATGTACATGTGTATGAATAAGTATCAAACAAACTTAGTGAATGAATATACGCTTCAACTAGAATTATGCTGAAGCATGCATAAATTTTAAAATGTACAGTAAACAGATCTTACTTTATATCTGTATGAGTATTAAATAAATTTAAAGAAAAAAATGAAAGCATGCCAAGGCATGTATAATTTAAAAAAAAAATCCGCACGTCATACAATTTTGTAAGCAAAGAAATTTTATGATTTTGTGGTCAATGAAAAACATACATATGTATCTACTTTGTAAAAATTCAAAAGAGCGAACTGGTAAATTCTAATAGTAAAGATTTTTAATTGTAACACTCTACATCTCTGACTCTTACGTCACTATCGATAGAAGCATGCTAAGGCATGCATACTAGCAAAATATATAAAGCTGTTAGAAGGTGATGAGACAGCAATTGTATCTGGATCAACCCAACTCATGAATGTATTGTATACGGGAGTGATTGATGGTGATGATGACCTTTTTTAAGTGAATAATCATTACATATGAATGCGATAGGAGTCAACCAGCAAACCTCATGTAGAAATAGTTACAAACTTGAGGCAAAAAAATTCTCCCAAACATAGATATTTCATTGTTTCTAACACTTTATGAAAACACCAACGGTGAATTGCTGGTAGAGGTAACTGAGTTATTTGAGATCGATTTGATACAATAGTTGTTTATTAAACATGCATTTCTTTGTATGTAAACTAATTTCTACATACCTAATGTATATACCCAGCAAAAAATTAAACAAAAATTCTCTATTCCAAGTAGTAAAATCTGAAAAAAGGAGTGGTACATTAGAAGAAAAAAAAATAAATAAAAATAGAGATTGACTAACCAACTAATACGTACACTCTGTCCGATGGGCACACAAAACACACTTAAACATTTCAGAAATATATATACAATACGCTGAACTTCAATAAAATGAAAAAAATCATATAGAACATTAAATAAAAGCCATAGGTATGTACCTTATTAATGTAAACTTATTATCAGTATAAAGCAACAGAAATTTCGTCATACAAAGTCATCTTGTATCCTAGAGGAGCCGTCGATAGGGTATACCTAAATTATATGAAAACGAGTTCGTTTTCTGTTGGTCGCTATTCAAGAAGAAAATATGTTTGTTCATTATGATTTAACTATTTTAAAAGTACATTTAAATTCAGTCTCATATTCGTACTTCTTAACATAAAAATTCAAAGTACATAAATGTTATCCAATTCTATATTATATGTATCTAAAATTCCAAGAAATCTGTTATATGTATGAAAGAATCTCCAGCGCTTCTAACTACATCAGAGTTTAAGAAAAAAGCTCCTTTTATTTAATTGAATAAAATTTTAATTTGAAACAGTAAGCAAAGACATCAGCTTACTGCATTCGTATTCATGATCACATAATAGAATATATAACCACTAAAGGACAAATTCTAAAAGTCTTATAAATTGAGTAATATGGAAAATAAAATAATTTTTATAAACGCGTAAGGTTTTAAAAGTAATTCAAATAATTTCATCGCAAAAAAACAAAAAAAGCAGCGATTGTTTTCAACAATTATGAAAATAATAATTACAATATCAAACTCCCTTTTGATTTTAAATGTTTATCAATAAAAGATAGAAAAGGAGGAAGTTAACTAACAACAAAAAACTATCAGTACCTAAGCTGGAGTGCCGGATCAGTTTCATTTAAAAATGTTTATACATTTTTAAAAAGCAAAGCAAGCTTTGCAAAATAAATGTAGAAGGCTATAGTTAGAAAAAATTTTATACCCCAAAAATGTCAAACGTTGACTAACTAACGTTGTATCAACTTTAAAAAAATATATAAATTAAGTATAAGAACTATTTCTATTATAGTTACTATTACTATAGAGTATGTACATATCTTCAGGAATTCAGTTTTATTAAAACAGAAAATCCTCACAAACTTTTAAGTAAACGCAGATAAAAATTAAAACGTTTTAAATTTCAAATAAAAAAAAACTATGAATATTTCGCATCTATACACAGGCGAATATTTATAACAACAACAACAACAACAGACATCACATGAGAAAAAAATAAATAAAAAATGTATTCAAAGATTGAGTTAAACACTTATTTGTATGTACATACATACATACATACATACATACATAAAATCAATTTGTAGATATGTATGTATACATATAAAATTTCTTATCAATGCTTAAGTTTTTATTAGATCTACATCATGAAAATATATGAAGCGTCGTTTAGTTAAAGCACAATGCAAATATAAACAATCCATACACTCAGGGAAAATCTGCAGCTTAAAAATAAGAATGCATCACATTAATGCAATAATTTTTAATATAATAGAAAATGTATATTGAGATATCTACAAACTAATGAGTTTAATAAATGAATACTGTAAATTAATATTTTGTCCATATTGAAATAAGAAATTTCAATATGACTAAACCTTTGTTAATGGTTCTTATTAATTCAGCATGGTTTTTACTGATTTCAAGTTGGTTTTTCTCTGTGTGTAAAAAACTCTTTCAGTCAAAGAAGACGGATGTAGTTAAATAAACAAAATCTGTAATATAAACAAATTTCAGACAGACAGACTTTAACGCGAGACAAATTTAAGCATGAGAAAATATAAAGCAATCGTAAATACAAAAGCATACTAGGATTAGGGAAGTCCAGATATATGATAATATTTAATAGTACCAAAATTCGATATTGAAAACAATTTATTTCTACCTACATATAAATACCAGCGCAAATACACACACACATAGCAGAATTCATATAAGAAATATCCAAGAAAATTTCAACAACACCCCACCTTTTACAAGTCATGACCAGCCTTAAATTCTCCCCAGATATACATACACAAATTCCCATGATCATACATAGGTACATATAAAATATACAAGATTAATCTCAACAACACAACACTCTCACCTACCCGAAATTACAGATAGTCTTAAACTTCTACAGACATCTATACACATAGATTCTCACGGCTACATATTACAAGAACACCTAATCATAATCATCTTAAATTCTTACAGAAATACATACATACATACACATAACCAATTTACCTCAACAACATCCTCACCCACCTCAAATCACGATCAGCCTTAAACTACTATAGACAGACACAACCACAAATCCCCATGGCTACATATTACGTCAACAACCCTGCCCACCCAAATCATGGTCAGCCTTAAACTCCTACAGACATACAAACACACAGATTCCCACGGTTGCATATTACTAGAACACCTCACCCCTCATAAATCACAACCAGCCTTAAGCTCCTACAGAAATACACACATTGAAATTCCTACAAACATACACACACACACACACACACATTCACACACAACTACACACGCAATCGATCTACCTCAACTACACCACGCCCCCTGCCAATCAAACCTTCACCTAAACTCTCACAGACAGACAGACACATCCACAAATTCCTATGGTTACATATTACGGCAACAACACCGCCCACTCAAATCGCGGTCAGCCTTAAATTCCCACAGTCTAGCAACACCTACATTAGCACTAGAAAAAATAACTTTCACGTTTTCCCGTCGTCATTAGGAAAAACCATTTTCCCGTCGGCATTTGAAAAAACAATATTCATGTATTGCCCGGCATTAGGAAAAATTATCATGCATTGCCGTAGGCATTAAGAAAAATTAATAATCACTATTTCACCATTGGTATTAGGAAAAATCATTTTCATGATTTTCCTCGTCTGTATATACACACATAAAAACCGCCAAACTATGAACCGCCTTAATACATTCACACAAAATATTCCACACACAAACATCCACGGTCAGGCAGACAGACAGACATACAGACATACACAATGTAAACAAAAACTCCTAATGTAAACAAAAAACACAAATTTCCAAGAATTTAACAATTTTCAAATTTTAATTACCCAAATTTAACAATTTCAGCAACAATTTCACAATTTCAGCCCACAATTTAACAATTTCAGCAACAATTTCACAATTTTAATTGTCCCAGGAACCCCAATTCCCTACTACTATGCTAGACCGAATTAGATTAAATACAAGGCTAACATTTTATGGAAGTGATCAAGCCCACTTTTTAAGGTGATAGTTTAAAGTCTTGCATACGTGCAACGTGTATGCAAGGTTTCACAAAAATGGCTTGAGTTAAAAGCTGTACATTAAGTTTTTATAGAAATAATATTAGCCCATTCTGATAAACTTTTTTGGGTTTTCAGATTTTTCTAGTTGGTTTCTCATCTAGACCTACTTGTATATCAAATTTCAGCTCCCTAGCGCAACTTTTAATTTTTAATTATTATGGGTGCAGCCTCGCTCCTCTGACTGAAATATCCGGGTTTTAAGGTTTTTTTTTGTTGTTTTCTCACCTAGACCTAATTGTATATCAAATTTCAGCTCCCTAGTGCCACTTTTAATTTTTTGTTTTGATGGGCGTAACCGTGCCCACTTTTCCAAAGTCAAGATTTTTTCGGCCAGGGCTTATTATTCGTGTCAAGTTTCGTTGCAAACGGATAATAATACATACAGAAATAGTATATCTAAATATGCTGAGCCGTAGTACACGAAAATGAGGTTGAAATTGTATGGGAGTGTGAACGCCCACTTTTTAAATGAAAAATTTATAGCCTTGCATTGGTTGGGTCTTCGCTAAAATCAATTTGAATGAATCAAGGTTTCTTGTTTAATCATTTTGCTTCTGCATCGAGCGTTATCGTAATCCTTACTTGGCCGATCAAACTTCTGAACTCATCGCAGATTAAGTGTATAGGTATGTAAAGGGTGTTTTTTATTGAGGTATAGAACTTTAAGTTGGCATCACTTTTTTAACTGGCGGCCATTTTGTCAGCTGTCAAGTGATTAATATTTAGTTTGGTTTGCCATTTTATCATGAACAGGTTGACAAAAGAACAACGCTTGCACATCGTGCAAATTTATTTCGAAAATAATGGTTCAGTTCGCGAAGTTTACCGCAAGCTCCGTCCATTTTATGGTCGACATAATCGTCCATCAGAGCAATTAATTCGGTTAACCATGGATCGTTTTCGCAATACGTTTACTCTATGTGATAATACGCATCCGCAGAGACGTCGAACAGTGCGCACCGAAGAAACAATTGCCGCTGTAGAGCAAAGTGTTGAAGAGGACCCGAATGAATCGATTCGCCACCGTGCACAGCAATTGGAGCCGACTAACCGACTATTTTGTTCCCGAATTGGATGGCATGAATGTGGATGAGTTGTGGTTCCAACAAGACGGCGCTACATGCCACACAGCGCACGTCACAATCGATTTATTGAAGGAAACATTCGATGAGCGCATAATTTCGCGGAATGGACCTGTCAATTGGCCACCAAGATCGTGTGATTTGACACCATTGGATTATTTTCTTTGGGGATATGTGAAGTCGCTCGTCTACGCCAACAAACCAGAAACGTTAGGGGACTTGGAAGCCAACATTCGTGGCGTTATTGCCAACATACGGCCCCATATGCTCGAAAAAGTGGTTGAAAATTGGACCTGTAGAATTGGCTTTATTCGAGCCAGCCGCGGCGGCCACATGCCCGAAATTATATTTAAACATTATTGGCATAAAATTATCCTTCCAATAAAGCCAAATTGATGGACATTAAAACGATTTTCTTGTGTTTTATTTCAATTCGAAGTTCTATACCCCTAAAAAAACACCCTATATTTTACAAACAACGGATACAAAAGCGATACAAATATTAGGTAAAAATATACCCATAATAGGGGTGTACGCGCAGGCGCCTTTGCCCTTGTCGGTATATATACTGTCTGTGTATATTAATTTTTATATGTTTGAGCCAAAAAAAAGTAATTAGTTACAAAAAAATATTTAATACACCTTCAAGAGCTCATAAAAAATGTGGGTTTGTTTGAATATCAGGAAAAACACGTAAATTTTCACCTGAGGTGTTATATTTATGTATAAATTTTAAGACTTATGTAAAGGCAAAGGTACACATATTATATACCGTTGAATAGATATTTATGTCTTCTATTGTGATAACATAAAAAGTTTAGACACATTTGAAGTAAAGAAAATTAGATCAATAATTTAGGCAAAAATAAAAAAATTTAGAAAATTTAATTTTGTAATCAAAATTGGATTTTAAATATTTCGAAAAGTATTCTGTTTGCAAAGCTAAATAAATCCTATTGAACTAAATTAAAATGTTTCCCGATTTATGTGTAGGATGTCAAGAGTTTCTTACAAGTTACTAACAACAAGTTTATTTATAATAAAAAGTCAAAAAATTTACAAAAACGAGCGTGCAATTTTTTTGCCACATCCAAAAATTAGATTTTTTGCAAAAGCAATGCTAATTTTCGACCAATGCTGGATGTAGGGTGCACTATAAAATATAAATAAATATAAAATCTCTAAAATCTAATGCACAGTCTTTCTTGATGACTCCTCTCTCAGAAACAATCAAAATTTTTAACAAATACTTAATGATTTTTTAAAATATTCGAAAAAAAATTAAAAATTTCAAAGATTAAAAAATTTAGGGCCAAAAATTTAAAAAAAAATTCAAGTCAAATAACTTCGAAACTGTAAGAGATAAAATGGTGCTCTAAGCATGTTTTATTTTTGTTTCTTAGCGTTGATTGTCCCGCTATCCTGTCTTACAACAGGGTGCCTCCAAATATACTTTCTGAAAAGTTCAACACTTCTTCTTTCCAAAACAGTTAGTTTCATCGCAATCCGTTCACTAGTTCAAAAGTTGCGGACTTTTTACCATTTTTTTTTATTTAACGTCACTGTGCAACGGTTACATTTTATCATTAATGTATAGAATGTAGCGGTTTTAAGGCTATTGGAGAGGTTTTGCGCACAATTTTTTGATTTTTAAGCACACATTGACATCACTAATTACGCCTAAAAAAATGAAAGCAGCCACAATGTTTAAATAAATATTTATTTATATTAATTTTTATAATAATAATTTTTATATTTAAAAAACCTTCTCTCGAAATTATAAGCATGACATGCAAAATAAAACCTTCGTTACCACAGTTGGAAAAATGGCAGTATGTATACCTTGAATAAAGTGAGGGTAAAAAATGTAACATATGTACATGTTTTTCATGCAACATATTCAGAAAAGAAATTGAAAATTTTTTCAAAAGTTGTATATTTTGTACAAACGAACACAGAAATTTAAAACATGTAACCTATATGCAACATATTTGTCAGAAAAGAAATCGCTATAAGCTAATTTTAGATCAAGAGAAATACTACAAACACACACACACTCATGTTTTGTTTCTTTTTTACTTCCCTGCAGAAAGTGCGAATAGTGAAATTGTAGTGATTTACTAGTGATGTTGTTAGTAGTACTACTGACCAGGTGTACCCCAGCTAATGGTATCATCTATTGACATTGAACATTACCTTGTCATTGAAAGTCCATCACTGGACTGTAGCACTACTGACTAAGTAGTTCTTTTGGGACCACATGGAGACATTGGCACCAAAGATTCACTAGTAAATTTTAGGGGCTGTAGTCTACAATATCGATATTTCCTTGCACGCTGTCAATAGTAAAATTATATTGATTTTCTAGTGACATTATCAATAGTGCTACTGACTAGGTGTACCCCGCCAATGTAATCGCCTTGTGGCATACATATAGCGTAGTGTTGTCATTGAAAATATACCAGTATACTTTAGCACTATGTAGAAGGTAGTTCTTTTACGACCATACGGATATATTTGAACCAAAGATTCACTAGTAGATTTTAGTGACTCTCGTCTACATATATTTATTTAATATTATTGCCCAGCATAATAAAAAAGAAAAACAAACTATTGAAGCGTTCATTGACAATATCACCAGATGTACACTAGAACTGTTGTCTCTAACGTATATCTACTCGCGCAAAAAAGGAAAGTTGTCGACATTTTAACTAGTGCAATTTTCGCTGGAGAAAGAGTATTGACATAGAGACATATGGTTCTGGGCTGACTAGAGGGTTGTAAGTAGGGTGATCGATTATTCGACTTTTTCCAGAAACCGGTTTTCGAATAGTTCGAATATTTGAAATTAGGAAAAACCCGGTTTCGGTTTTTACAATTCAGGAAAAACCGGTCAACCGGTTTTTTAAGTAAGAAAATTATTATACAAAAGTTTTGACAATATGTCGAATAATAAATTTCTTAGATTTTAAATTGCTTTATAAAAAATGGTTAACTGTTCATGTAAATACTATAAAATAATACAGAAATTAAAGGTAAAACATATATATTAACTTCATATACTTATGTATAGTAAATAAATATTTATATATAATATACAGTTGAGGAATAAACTCTACATACAACCATCATTTTTTGGGTTTGTGGAAACTTGGGAAGAAATTCAAAAAATTAAATATGCCAATAATAAATAATAAATATGTTTATACAAAAAATAAAAAAAAAAATAATTATAGGACATATAGTAGCAAAAATATTAAAAATACAAAGGATAAAAGTCTGCATACAGGTATAAAATACAAGACAAAATACGTGCAAAATGTTTGATGTCGTCAACTTGTTTGAAAATTCTGTGATTTCCGGTACCAAGTCGTCAACAAATTGCATCCAAATATGGTCTATTATGTTGTTGTAATTACAATTATTTTTTAATTTTTTATTTTTTGTATAAACATATATATTAGCAACCTAAATATTGGCATATTTAATTTTTCGAATTTCTTCTCAAGTTTCCTCAAACCCCAAAAATTATGGTTGTATGTAGAGTTTATTCCTTAACTGTATATACATATGAATGTATGGACAAGGTGGATATCTACCTCTACATATATAAAATATGAAGCAAAATGGCGACAAAACTAAAAAACACTTTTTGCAACTGTATTTCGACAACCATTGCACATCATAAGGCCAATTAAATTCGCCTCTTATATTACCTCATAAAATAAATTCTCTTAAATTTCATGTTTCAGTAAATGTTGCCATGCTCTAAAAAAGCTTAGAGCTTTTACACTAAAAAATACTTACGAAAATCAACAAAACATGCAAAATGTACAAATCGAAAAGTATTCGACTCAGCCGTTTTTTAAATTGTAAAAAAACCGGGCTATTCGACATTCAAAAAATCAACATTTTGAAAAAAAGGATTTTAAAACCGGTTGAAAAACCGAGTTGATCACCCCAGTTATAAGCTAAGTAATGCGTGTGTAATATGTGTGTATGTATTAGTAGCAATTTTAAACGCTTTTAGCTCCCAATATACTAATCCGTAGAGCTGCAAAACTATCGATAGGGGCCCCATTCGATAGTTTGATGTAAAACTATCGATAGAATCGAATGGTTTTATAAATGTTGCCACATTAACGTCATTTAGCATGGATGGCATAGTTGGCTCGAAAAGATCCATAATCCTCAACATTAATGGCCTAATTTTGTAAAACGCAACGCCAGGCGTTGACTAATTTTATATGGAAAAAATTTAAATTACAAAAACAAAATACATATAAAATTTGTCAACGCTAAGCGTCGCGTTTTACAAAATTAGGCCCTTAATTATTATATAAAAATATATGTAGGTATGTAAGTATTAGTGTCCTGCACAAGATATCTTATAAGAACTTTTAAGACATGAGGAATTTTTCAAATGCTTTACTACAGCGAAATCTTATAAAACAAACGTTAACAACACTGTTTGCAAGAAATTTGTTTCAGTATTGTAGGCATAAGAGTAAAGAAGAAAACACTTCGTGACGGAAGAATTTGTGATACTTACTTCTTTCTACTCAGGAGCGCGTGTACAAACGTCATGCATGTATGTGTGTATGATCTTTTATTTTTCTGCGCACATGCAAAGGCACACACATGCATTAACATTAGTTGTATGCGGTTAATCACATAATAGCTTACCATCTTCATATTACACACACACTCAAACGTACAATATGAAGAATAACAAGCATACACTAATCAACAGTACTTCTCTTGAGTGTTTGCTACAAACAAGCTGTCTTGGCGACATCGCTTGTTAAAACTGATATACACGTACACCAATAAATCCATCGTTCTTCGCTTATAGTACGACAACATTTATTATTGGTTTAGTATAATACATGCGACGTAAATACATTTAAAAATCATGACGTATTTATATTTAAAGAATGTTTACGCAGGTCATACATAACTAATAGACAATTTTTGTTTAAATCAATAAATATATGTCTGTATATATGTCTGTTTGTTACAAACAAGCTGTCTTGGCGACATCGCTTGTTAAAACTGATATACACGTACACCAATAAATCCATCGTTCTTCGCTTATAGTACGACAACATTTATTATTGGTTTAGTATAATACATGCGACGTAAATACATTTAAAAATCATGACGTATTTATATTTAAAGACTGTTTACGCAGGTCATACATAACTAATAGACAATTTTTGTTTAAATCAATAAATATATGTCTGAATCAAACAGTTTTTCATTAGTAATTAGTTGGTTACGCTTTTTTAGGCAAATGACACACAAGAAATGACAGATATAAACTCAGCCTAAGGCGTCTTTCTTAATAATCTATGTGTCGGTTATTGTAAAAGCTGTATAACTCCATATTATTAATAAATACCTATTTTTGAAGAATAGTATCACATTTAGTCACATCTTTCGTAGTAACAGTGAAGCAACTGCAATATTTGCACCAAAACCCCATAGATGGCGTTACTTGTTCACTTTTTTCCTACACAATGATTTTTAAAAGGGTCGTTTTCACGAAATTTAATTACAAGGCACCTTTGATAAGATTAGAGCGTTTGCAAAGACTGCAATTACCATTACCCTATGGAATTGTGTCGGTAGCAGTGTTACCGTTTGTGTAGATTTATCTTATTTCTGAAGTTTTAAGACATTTTAAAACGACAAAAAAGATTTCTTATTTAAAAATAAGATTTAAAAAAAAATTTACTTTTGGTACTATAAATTGATGGATTTTTTGACTAAACTATTTACACACTTTCTGATTTGCTTCATAACGATCTAACACATTTTCTATACAGTAAATTTTTTGTTATTTGTCTTTAATTTTAAGAGTTCACAAGAAACAAAATAAATTCTAACCCATTTTCATTCAATGTAACAAAAATTTAAAATTTTAAAAACGCCCAATTTTTTCAGATAATATATTATATCTTTTAAACGGTCACCTTTCAAACATAAAAAACTAAATTAAAATCGGTTCAACCGTTTAGACTGTGAGTGTACTTGTACAGACACACACTACAATTTATAACACCCATTTTGTTCGGGGGTTAAAAATTAAAAAAAAAAGATTTTTGGTAACAAAAAAAGATTTTTTTGCTCGACTTGAAGATTTTTTGAAAAATAAATATGGCAACACTGGTCGGCAGATACCTTTATTGCATCGGACATCGCCAAAGTAGAGAAACGTTTGCAGATATGAGCAGTTAGGATCAGGGGAGATATGAACAAGTTCTGGGCTGATCGCTCGTATGAGTCTTTCTACTACTACTTAGTAGTGGCTTTCTGGTAGAGACTTTGTCAATTGCATAAAGTTGCGCATCAACGCGCTTCCCTGCCGTTCCACAGTGGCGTGAAATAAAAAACAGTGGTAAAAAGTCCGCAACCGACTTCGATGAAAGAAAGAAGAAGTGTTGAGCTTTTGAGAAAGTATATTTTGAATCACCCTGTTGTAAGACAGGGTAGCCCCAGAGAGCCTCAAAGTGGGAAACTACTGGTACCGAAATGCTTTCGGAACTTGTAACTTTTGTAAATATCGACCATTTTCAATATTTTTTTCAGCGGTATAATCAACGTTAAGAAACAAAAAAAGACATGCTTAGAGCACCATTTTATCTCTTACAGTTTGCAAGTTATTTGACTTGATTTTTTTTCAAGAAGGAAGTGTTTTTAATTTTAATAAGGTAAACCTTTTTTAAAAAATCAAGAAGAAAACTTGTAATTTTTATTAGGTTATCTAATTGATTTTTTCAAAAAGGTTTTCTTCTTGTCTTTTCTTTGTATTTCTTTTCATTTAAATTCTATACCACAGAGAAAAAAGTATTCACCAATTAAAGTTTTCAATTAAAAATTTAATTTAATTGTATTAAGTAATTTGAGTAGAAAAATTTAAATGATATTATCAATTTGCTTATAGGTGAAAATTTAATGAATTATTTAATTGATATTACAAATATTTTAATTGATATTACAAAATTAGTTATATTAATTTTTTGTGCGTATATACATATGTAGTGCATATGTAGACATCATTGATTTATGATTACATATACATATATATATATGAATACCTTTTTGAATACCTTTTTCTGCACATGCAACGATGCAAGAGCATTTGCACAATATTGTGAATTGGGCTATTTTGTTCACCGAATTTGCCAACAAACTGCTACGTTATGGCAGCATAATTATGCACATGTAAATTAGCAGAAAGTTAAGATAAAAATGAAACAATACCATTTATTTGTGTTGTATTTTGATCTTTATTTATCTCTCAAAAATTGTGAGAAAAGAATTACATATATACAATTAAGTTTGTCTAATTAAAAAATATATGTGTGGGACTTCTTATAACTAATGATTTTATGAATTAATTAAATTAACAAGAATAAATTAAAAAGTAGAAATAACAAAATAAAACTAATTACACATTTATTTTATTGTATTTAAGTAATTGAGGTATGACACTTCAGAGAAACGAGAAGTGCCTTTAAGACTTCACAATACTACAAAATATAGGAATTAGAAATTAGGCGTATGTATGTATGTAAGTATATGCAATGTCGAGTCTTAATAAAACTTTGGTAATAAAAATATCATTGCTTAAGCGTATGATTGCACATTAACAATTGCATTTAAATGGTAAAGTAGCACCACTGTAACGTTTAAAGACGGAACTGTTACATTAACGATTATGTTTAACTAGTTGTATTGGAGTCCTGCTCTGGCGATTGGCTTCTGAGCCAGAGGCGGATGAGTAAAAACTTGTGTCAGCATCGTTTGAATCGTCATGAACATTAATTTCTTCTTCTTCGGAATCGGAGCCATTCACTGATACTGGTTTTGAATTCGCGTCGATTTGTTGCAGGGCAGAATGTTTTTCATGGTCTACAGCCGATAGCGAGGCAGCTACAGCATACTGTCGTGCTAGTCCCAGAGCGAATGCAGCAGCTGATGAAGTGTTCACTAAAGACCGGAAGGCACTGTGTTCTCCACCCATTGAGAGGACAGGTGATGTTGTAACTGATGATGAAGTTATCGCTATTGCAGCTGCTAATTGTTGGTGTGGCTCATTTCCTAGTACAGCAAAAGGTGCCGCAGATACTGATAACGTTGTAGCAGGTGGTGCGGAATGAGTTTTTGACAGCTGTTTATGTTGATGGTAATGATTGAGTAGTAAAGCGGCTGCAGCTGACTGTGGATCGGAATGGTGTGGGTGAGAGTTTGTAATATTAGTAGGTAAAGAAGAGGGAGCTGTTGAGCCAGTATTATGAATATTTGTTAATGGCACGTCGGAAGTTAGCTGCTGTGGAGAGTGTGGATGTGCACTTGTTGCTGGAACGTCATTGAGGCATGTCGATGCATTACTATTAGTGCTTGGAGTAGGCGATGAAGATGTAGGATTACTGCACGTATCCATGGATTGTTGAGAGTAGTGAGCACAAGAAGAATTATTTGATGGGCTGGAGCGTCTTTTCAAAAGGTTCATGCGTTGGTGTCGACGCCACTTCGCTCTCCTATTTGAGAACCAAACCTGTATATTAAATATTTTCAATTAAAAACATTTCTTACAAATTGAGATAAGTTAAAAGACAAATTTAACTACAAATAACAGAAATGTCTACTAGTAATATGACCCAGGGTTTGGCAAAATTGGTGCAATTGTATTTTTTTGGTACTATTCAAACTCGAAAAGTGCAATAGTACATCAAAGACTAATATAGAACATATAAGGAATCTACCCAGTTGCAATCCTCATTTATTTTCAAATAATTACGAATGTCAACTTTCATTTTCGAATCATGAAACTCATATTCTTCTCAGTTGAAAACAGTTTTGTAAAAGCAAAACGCTACGAGATAATCAAAAAGTGTGATTTCGTCCATTTCCAAATTATTTATTTTTACCCGAATTCGAATGCTAGAGCGCATGCTATTAATTTGTATATTTCAACTCAAACATGTGTAACCATAAGCTTTAGCATCTCAACTTTTAAGCAAATTTGTGAAAACGATTCGGTAGCCAGGACAAAATCCATTATTTTAATGAAAGTAAATAAAAATATGTAATTTGAACTAAAAAAAAAATATTTAATACAATTAAGACGCTTAGTGCAATAACACCGTAAGCCACAGGCAATAAAAAATTGATTTTATGTGCTCAATATATTGCTAAGTACTATAGCTATATATGCTAAAAGATTTTAAGTAAATTCGATTATTTTGGTGATATTATTATAAAATCTACTACTTCCAAAATGATAGCCCAATTCACAATCTTGTGCAATTGGTCTTGCATCGTTGCATGTGCAAAATTGTATAGTATATTGATACTAGTGTGCTGCACAAGACTATTTATAAGACCTTTCAAGACATGAGAGATTTTTTCAAATGCTTTACTGTAGCGAAATATTCTAAAAGAATCGCTAAACAACACTGTTGGCAAGACAAACAACCGAAAAAGATGTCTTGTCAACAGTGTTGCTTAGCGATTCTTTTAGAAGATTTCGCTGTAGTAAAGCATTTGCAAAAATCTCTCGTCTTGAAATGTCTTATAAATAGTCTTGTGCAGTACACTAATTGATAATCACCACTAAGCATTGTTAAGTGGTGAGTATCAATATACTATACCATTTTGCTTATGCAACGATGAAAGACCATTTGCACAAGATTGTGAATTGGGCTGATATATTTTTATTTTGTTTTCCTCAATAACTCTGTAAGCCACACTAACTACTTCCCAGCTAAAAAAATATGTATGGAGCATATATGAAATCCCATATATGGTTCAGATCCGAAAAGTGAGGGTATATGGACATATATGATAATATATGCATGTATGTGTAAATATTCCCTCTACAGTATGCAAAGGTCATATTCATACACTCTTGATTCGCAAACGCGCACTGCTGTGCAATAAATTAAATTACTAAAATTACTTTTTTTAGATTTTGAACAGGGAGGTTGTATTTAATGAAACATTTGTTTGGACAAATAATGAATAAATTCAGTAAAGTGCGACTCTGACTCGCGTACGAAGGGTTCCGTACGAGCACTAGATATGTAATTTAATACAAACTTCATCCTATTTGGCATTTTTTTTTCGTTTTTGGGGTCTTTTCGGTTTTTTTCGGTTTTTGGCCTTTTTTCCATTTTGGCGATTTTTTTTATTTTCGGCGATTTTTTTCATTTTGTCATTTTTTTTATACAAAAAATTTCTTTAGTTTTGGCGAATTTTCGCGTTTTGGCGATTTTTTTTAGATTTTTGGCGTTTTTTTTTCATTTTGGCGATTTTTTCGAATATGGCGTGTTAGTGTTAGAATTTTTTTTTTAATTTTGGCGATTTTTTTCGTTTTGGCGATTTTTTTTTTGAATTTTTGGCGGCTTTTTTTTTTGGTTTGGCGATTTTATAATTTTCGGTTTTTTTAGTTTTACCGTTTTTGAAAATTTCAAGTGTTTGCCTCTTACTGTTTCCAAGATATAGCAAATTGTCAAAATTACATAGTCAAAATTGTATCAACTGATGGACCACCCTTTAATTTAATTTTTTTTAAATTTTAGTGTTAATTGTTGTAGTCTGTTTAAAAATACACTAATTTTACAAATTTCAAGTTTCAATATACATATGTTCATACAATTGTATGTATATTACATGGGATTTTAACATTTTTAGTTGCTCGTTTTGGAACACCCTTTAATTTTTAATTCTCATGTATTTGTTGTTGTAGGTTCTACATTCTGTGTCCAAATTTCAGGTCCGTAGCTCTTACGGTTCCTGAGAAAATACCGTGTGACGGACAGGCGGACAGCGTAGCGTAAACAATAGGGTTCCTTTTCACCTTTGGTGTACGGAACCGTAAAAAGCACAAAACTCATATTCGTACATAAAATTTGATTTAAGAAGTCAGATTAAAAACTAATGTAATTAATCATAAAAGAAAAAAATAATCCGTCTAACAATAGTTTTCAATATATTTTTTTGCAATAATATGAACTTTGTTTCTTATCTAGAGAATTTTGTTATTTTCTATAAAATTAATGACTGTATTATCCTTTTGATTATTTGAAATATCAAATGGGGCCGGCCACAATGTATAAAATCTTACAAGAATGGTTTTTTTGTAACAAAAGTTTTTCTTTTTTAAACGTTGAGGGTACGCATATAAACTTTGCATAACGCATGTATTTTCTAATGGATCTCCAATTCAACAGTAATAAAATCCAAGCTTTTTTATTGCCAAAACGGTCTTATGTGAGATATCACAACCATTGTTATATGGCTCCATATATTAAATCTTATTTCTATACATATATGGATCCACATATGAAGAGCTTCATAATTAAATTTCCATATATGAGTTTGCCATGTATAATCCCATATATTTCCATACATGAATTCATACATATTCATATATAGTAATATACATTTATATATTAAAAATATATGGACCATATCTAATTTTTTTAGCTGGGTTATTCTTTTCTTCATCAATGGGTTCTGGTGAAACTGGAAGCTGTTTTCAAATTCAATAAGTACTAAAGGATCTTCCCAAGAGACATGAAATTTATATCCGAAACCAGGACAGCATGATTTTTTTAAAGTTTTTGTGGCATACGCAGTTATTGCACAAAAATATAATTATTTTTGTTGATGTGGCTTATGGAGTTGTTGCCGTTTATAAAAAGGTGTTTTAAGGTTTTAGAAGAATTCTTTATCTTGCTATTAGAAAATATTTCGTAAGAAAGTAATTATTTTTTTCTGATGTGTTTCTACTGAAGAAATTTTAAATAATATAATGTAGAATTTTTATTAAACACTCCATTGCTGAAGAGTACCAGGAAATAAGGACTACAAAAAAATTACTACCAGCAAATAATATATTAAGTTAACATAAAAAAAGTACACTGAATATATTAAAATAGAAGCTATTTAATAAGATGATTAATATAAATCATTACTGCCATACATTACACTAGATAATCACAATTTCGACAACAATTTGGAGGCTGCATATAACGAAAGCGAAGTAGATGTTGTAGAAATTATTTATATATTGTTGTCATTATTAGCATTTGCTTCTTTGTATAATTTTTAAAATCTTTGCATTAATAAATCTGATAAAAATTATAAAATAAAAAAGCATTTTTTATTGCAATAAGCCTGTAAGCCACAGAAAGGTTTTAGAAATTGCTAAAATAATATACTAAAGAATTTTTTATTGCAATAACCTTGTAAGCCACAGAAAAATATCAGAAATATTGTTTTTAAAATTAAAAATTTTTTCAAATAAATTTAGGCAGTAAGCCACAATTTTTTATTAAAAATGTTACTGCGAATGGGTTTTAGGCATTCATAGATGGACACGCCATAGTTATCCTCCTAAAATGCTTCTTAATGGTGTTTAAAATACTAAAATTCCGATTTTTTTATTTATTTTAAACTTAAAAGCCGATTTATTCAATATTTTTTGTGGCCTACAGAGTTATTGCACCAAGCGTCTTAATTAAGGTAAAAAAGGTAAAATTTTTGAAAGTTGTTGGTACAATTTTAAAATTCTCAATGCCATCCCTGGTATAATCATCCTAAAAGCACTTCAAAATAAAATATGATCTAACCTGAACTCTGGCTTCGCTTAGAGAAGTGCGACTAGATAAACGCTCTCTTGTGCTTACACATGGATAATGGCTTTTATCGAATTCTTTTTCCAATTCTTCCAATTGTTCGGGCGTAAAAGTTGTTCGATTCCGTCGAAACTTTGGCTCATCGTCATCGTCCATATAATCAGAGTCAATATGACGTGTATCATCTGGAGACTCTAAGGTGTCATGACTACCAGAGCTGGGAGAAATCGCGCGGCTTGTGTTTGAGTTGCTTGTATTGATAACTGGAGATGAATGATCTGAAGGCGTCAGAGATGTTAATGTTGGTCCAGCTATTGTTGGGGACCAAAAGTGAGCCGGAGCCGTCGTTGCCGAAACAGCAGCAGCGCTTGCTGGATGCCATGAAAATCCAGCATATGGATGAGGTGGATATAAACCGTATGCTGCTGTACGAGCGAATTCACTTGCAACTCTCTCAGCAGCACGATTTCTTAGTATACGATTAATTGAGGACACTGAAGGCGCTGTGGCATTTGTGCAAACACCTGCAATGAGATGAATAACACACCGCTCAAAATCAATTAAAACAAAAACATTTAAAAAAATTTAAATATCTTTTAGAATTTCACTAAATGATGGGCGATTATTCAATTAATACCATCAATGGAATTAAACCGCAAAATAATTGTATACAAATATGTAACAAACTAATACTTGTACATATGTACAAGTATTTGTGTATAAACGGTTGATGCCAACTAATCAACCGCGATCAATCACAATACCAAGTGAACAAATAACAGATAAAAGGCTTCGATAACCCAGAGCTCTGTATGTGTACAAAACTTGCATTTGTTTGGAGTGTGGGAAGTGCTACATCGATTTTTGGAATTGTTTCTCTACATTCAATACATTTTTTTGGCATTTTTCTGTACATATGCATACATTCATTTAAATTATACATGGTACATTTGTATGTGTTACAAACATATGTACATAGATATGTATCCATGAATTTTTATTTTGAGGAAACTTACCTTCTGATATTAATCTTTCACGTATTTCCCAGGCAAATATTGTTGGATTTTCGCGTTTGTATTGTTCAATTTTTGAAACGACTGTTGGGGTTGCTACTTTTGGCTTGGAGCCACCAATTAAGCCAGGTGGTCGTAAAGAACCTTAAAAAAATAAAAATATGCAGCGTAAGATAGTATTGGATAAGAAGAAATAAATTCAGTGGAAATATAAAAAAATTAAAAAAATAAATACAAGATCTGAAATCCCTTTAACATACATGTGCGATGTACATACATACATATGTATGTATGTAGGCACCGATTATTATCATCACTAATTTTATAATAACTTTATCGTATTTTCCAAGTAATCATAAGACAGTTTTCATGGCTACACACCATGTGAAATCGCGTAAAACTTTCTCATACACATTGTATTATAACAGACGGAGTGCCACTATTGTTGTAAAAAGCGGTTACTTTTGAATACTCATTACTACTTGGTACTTGATGCCAGGCAATGCTTTAACGGTTTTTTTAACTAACTCATTATTTTTTTTGAAGTCGAGATTGTTGTAATGTATCGAAAAATTCAAAAATCTCGATTTCAGATATGTATGTATGGATATATGTATGTATGTATATTAGGAGTACCGTTATTTTTTTCGTATTTTCACTTGGCTAACCCCTTAGATTGATTCCAAATTAGAAAAAAAATATATGAAAAATTTTAGATCGTTTGCATAATTATTGGGCGCGCCTTCAGCCCACAAAGTTTGCTAAAAATGCTATTTTTCTCATTATGGCTAGCTTCAATCATTACTTCAGTAATATTTATTTTAGAGAAAAACCTTATTCACAAATATTCTAGGGCAATATTTCATGAACAATGTTGCTCTGTGTAAGTTTTCTTTAACATTAATATTTAATCCAGAAAAAAAAACCAAATTAAAAATTTTTTTTTTTTTTAATGCATGTATTTATTTATTGTATCTTCATATGTGAACTAACAATAAGTATTCAAATCTTAAATCTATAAAAAAAAAATTATTAGGCCCGACCAGTGTCGGACATAAACTTAGTGGTAGTTATAAATAATACATTAGTAGTGATAATCAAAAAAAAGGGGGGGGGAAGTATTTTCAAGTAGTCCCATCTGGAGTGTTAGGTATAAGAGCCCGTGTGTCCCTCTTTTTTAAGCGGATGTGTCCAGTAAAGTTCAAAATATTACGAGCAAGCGGATTAGGATGTGATTCGAGTTTTGTTAAATATTTGCCTGCGTATTTTGCAATTTCTTCAGTCACTAGTGGCATATTTAAATCACGATGTATAATAGAATTTTGGATGTACCATGGAACCGATGTTATTAACCGTAAAATTTTGTTTTGCCTTCGTTGGATTCTCTCGACATTGGAAGCTGAAGCAGTGCCCCATAACTGAATTCCGTAGCGCCATATTGGCTTCAAAAGCGACTTGTATAATAAAAGTTTGCAGTCTAGGCTGAGTGTTGAGTTTCTGCCAATCAACCAATATATTTGAGTTAACTTAAGTTTCATCTGAGTTAACTTAGAGTCAATATGATGTTTCCATGTAAGTCTTCGATCAAGGTGTATACCAAGGTATTTCACTTGGGAATGTTGAGGAATATTTTGATTGTTGATTCGAATGGGGGAGCAAGTATCTCTTCTTAGGGTGAACGTTATATGGACACACTTTTGTTCATTGACTTTAATTCTCCATAAGTTCAACCATATTTCCAGCTGAGTGATATGTTCCTGGAGATTGCGGGATGCCTCATAAGGGTTTTCGTGCACACTCATACAGGCTGTATCATCGGCAAAAGTAGAAATATGGATATTATTGCTCACAGGCATATCACAAGTATATATTAAATACAAGACAGGACCCAGAATACTACCCTGGGGCACACCAGAAGATATAGTTTCGGGCACACTCGTGAACTCTCCTTCCACAACAGTGAACTTCCTATCAATAATATAACTTTCCAAAAGCTTTTGAATGTTTATTGGCAGATATGTCTTCAATTTTAAAACTAGGCCTTCGTGCCATACTTTATCAAATGCCTGAGAAACATCAATAAAGAGAGCAGAACAATACTTCGTTTCTTCAAATGTTCTTCTTACAACTTGGACCAGTCTATGCGTTTGTTCAATCGTGCTGTGCTGACTTCTAAAGCCAAATTGATGGTCCGGGATGCACCCATTATCAGTTAAAATTTTGGACAATTTAGTCATGAGCAGCTTTTCGAAAAGCTTTGAGATTGTAGATAGTAAGCTTATAGGCCTATATGACTCAGTCTTGGAAAGATCTTTCCCCGCCTTTGGAATCATTTTGATCTTGGCAAGTTTCCAGTTGTGTGGAAAATACTGCATTCTTAAAATAGCATTAAAAGTAAATAGCAGGATTCTTATTGCAATATGAGGCAAGTTCATGAGCATTTTGTTACTAATGCCATCAATACCTGGAGCTTTCTTCGGGTTGAGTTCAGCAATTACTTTTTGTACTTCACGCATCTTAAACCTTAAGGGACGAGGGGGTAGAGAAACTACACTCGGTAAATCAGCAGCACCCGTACATGAATTGGGAGTGAATACAGATTTTAAATGCTCAGAAAATAAGTTACCTTTCTCACTATCACTTCTTGCCCAGCCTCCGGTCGCAGTACGCAATGGTGATTTAAGATCAACGGGTCTTTTAAGATTTCTAGTAGCTCGCCATAAAGAGTAATTAGATGCGGACGTTACATCAAGACCTTCTAAATACTTTTCCAGTAGTGCAGTTTTTTCCGATGATAGCAGCTCTTTGAGTCGTTTAGTGCATTCTTTAAGTCTGATTTTATTTAGGGGTGATCTGTGTTGTTGCCATTCTCTTCTAGCTCTCCTTTTTTCACATACAAGACGTTCAATTTCCGTAGAATAAATTCTGTTAAAGCCGGTCTGCGGATAGGAGGTAGTGGCGTGTTCAGCAGCCTGTTTAATATTTGCGTTAAGATTGGCAATATTAAATTCAATATCATCGCATGATCTAAGCTGAATGTTTTCTACGCAGTGACTACTAAGATATTTTTTGAATACCAGCCAGTTGATTCCATTAATCATCTTCACATATGAGTTAGTTAAATCACTCCTTAGTGGGTTGAAAATTGTAACTATTGCTGGAGAGTGATCGGAGGACAGATCTAGAGAGGCCTCTACATGAATTAAGTCCCTATGAATATTTTTCGTGACGGCAAAATCTATAACATCTGGAATTTTTCTTACGTCAGTAGGCCAGTAAGTAGGCTCCCCACTCGAAATGACATCTAAGCCCATTTTTGAAATTGTATTGAACAAGGCTCGACCTCTAGGTGTAACAAGACGCGATCCCCAGTACGTATGTTTTGCATTGTAGTCACCAGCTGCCACGAAACAAGATCCAAGCGATTTGTAGAACTTCTCATACTGATCTTCGCTAACTGAAAATCTGGGAGGTGAGTAAATTGATGATATCACGAAATTCGCACAAAAATTTTCTACGAAAATATTCGTTGCTTGCAAATATTCTTCACTAACGTTGTCAAGGACATAGTGATTGAGTCTTGACTTAATCAGAATTGCTGATCCACCACATGCTCTCTCTCTCGGGTCCTTTGTATCATATAAAGTGTAACCATTTATTTTAAATAAGCTTCTTGAGGTCAAATGAGTCTCAGAAACCAACATTATATCAATATTTTTTTCCATGAGGAAGTGCTCAAGTTCATTTTTATGTTGGCGAATGCCGTTTGCGTTCCAGAAACATATTTTTAACGTGTTCATGGTTTATTAACTAATGCTTGAAGCAGTGTATTCTGCATTCGCAGCATTTCTTGCATCATACTTGTCATATTTGTAGTAAAGTTGCTTATAGTTAGCACCAGATTCTCAATAGTAGCTTCAAGGCGACTAAAGTTAAAGCTTGAGTTTGAATTCGTTGAATTATTTGGCGGTGGAACATTTTGCGTGGGAATTGAACTAGTCTTAGCAGCATCAGCATACGATACACGTGAAGTAACTGGTTGGCTGATTTGAGCAAAAGTGTCGGAGTTCGCGTTTACTTGTAGAGCTGGAGTTAGCTTGGGTTTTTGACCCATAGCCTGTTTAACGAAAGAAAATACAGGGCACCCTCTATAGTTAGCTGTGTGATTACCTCCACAATTACTACATTTTTTTTCTGCTTGATCTTTTGGCTTAGTGCAGCTAGCAGTACCATGCAATTCACCGCAGATAACACACACTGTAGGTAATTTGCAGTAAGTTTTCGTATGGCCATATTCTTGGCAATTATGGCACTGTACGGGACCTGAACGCTTACGTGGCTCTTCAACTGTGATTTTTCGATGTAAGAGATACTTTACGTTATAAACTGGATGGGCTTCATTTTTTTTTAATTGTATGTCATTCGGCTCCAGTTCAACCCGAAATAGGGGTTGGGGGACCTTTTCTCTATTAAATATGTTGGTAACATTTTTTACCTTGAATCCTTGGTCGACAAGTGCACATTTTACTTCTTCGGGTTCAACATATGAATCTATGCCCTTTAATACTATCTGTAGGCCTTTAGCACTCTTAAGTTGGTATGTGTAAAAATTTGTTTTATTTTTTTCGAATTCACTAACAATTTTTCGGAAATCTTTTTCATTATATATTTGGATTTTAGTTTCATCAGTATTACCTCGTTTAATTGGAATGATGTGAAAAGTATTTTCACCAATGGTCGACAGTAGTTTTTTTATAAGCGCGTTAGAATTTTTTTCTCTCAGATAAATAGGTGGTGGCTTAAAAGACTTTTGCGATGATGTAGAGGGCTTGTCGTCGGTGTCTTGCAATAATGAAAAACGATTTTGACGATTGGTAGATGATGCGCTGTTATCCCTAGACATCTTTGGAGCAGATGAAATTTTTGAAGAATTTGGGCTTCGCCCACGCTTTACCACTGTTATATATCTGTCCATTCCCACTTGTACCTTGGGTTTTGAGCTACTGTTATCTGTAGTGATAACTTGGTTTAGTGATGAAGGCGAGTCCGATGCGGATGATATCGCAGACTTAAATGAAGAAGTACTAGGCAATGGTAATATTAACGATTCACTAGTTGGCATTGGACAAAGCGAAGTTGATCGCTGACGAAAAATTGGCTTTGCCGTTAAAAAAAGATTTTCATCAGATTTATTATTTATATTTTTTGCATTAAGAGTTTCAGAACTCACAGTAAAATAAGCATTTCTGCCGTTAGAACTCACTTCAAAATTTTTTTCCTTTGAGGTACTCATACAGAGTATTATTCCTCAAGGGAACTTTGTTTGTGTTTACGGTTTTTTTTTTGTTTTTGCTATTTCTTGCTATGTAAAAAATATTAGTAAAGCCAATAAGCTTATTTATCAAGGTGAATATGTATTACGAATATTTTTTGTATAATTTTTGATTTTGTTGTTTTTTATATTTGTTTCGTATGTATGTATGTAAAAAAAATCCGCTTTAATGTCTCTTCACTATGAAGGTTCAACGAGAAATGAACTGAAAAATTAAAAAATAACAGCCAAATTTTCACATAACTTCGCATTCTTTGCCTGGTGATTATGTTTTATTAAATAGTGTAATTATAAAAAGTTTTGTGAAAAAATCTCTTTCGTGCTCACAGGAAATTTTTTTGATAGTTTTTGACTACTTGCAATATATATTGTTTTTGTTCCTCGTCTTTTGTGAGCATTGGGTTGCAGTCTTGCATCAATTTCACCACTCGTTCAGCTGTATCGTTTACCACGTTAATGTTATTAACAATTTGAAGAGCAGTTTTAAAATTATTATCCGCAGGCCATGGAGTTGGATCATTTTTCAGAAATGCTGTATTGATTTTAAATCGAAGAAAAGAATTGTTTGTCTCGGAAGAAATGAACTGATCCATTCCGCCTACGATACCTGCATAACATTTAAATTTTTAATTGAGGCGCGTTTTACGTCTTTATCTAAAGCCTCACGAATAAATACTTTCACCATCTCTTTTTTTGACTCAACAGAAACACTGTTATCAAAAAATGCTAATGCCACACATTCAGCACTCAAGTACCATAAGTGGTTTTTAAATTTGTGTAATGCAACTTGAGATATATCAGCGTCAATTTTTTAAAAGAATCCAATTTTTTCAAAAGCTGGAAATCTTTGTATGGTGCTTGAGCAGCAGAAGAGGCAGAGAACCACATCTCAACATATATTGAAACAATAAAAATACATATATTGCGTAAAGCTTTCCTATCTTTTACTGTCAAATCAAATTCACGTGGAAATAAAAATATTTTTAAGCAGTATATAGCTTTTGCCATCCATCTCGCGTGGTGGACAGCCGCAGGGGCGCGAAAAGCTGCATTGCGAATAGGTGGAGTCTCGCCAAGAAGTATTAATGTTAGCTCAAGAAACTCCCTGTAATCATCTCTTGGCTGATTAGTTTTGATCGCATCGTTCACAAATTCAATTATTTTATTTTTATCTGCTGTTAAATATTTTTTGACATCATTATCTTCCATTCCAGACTGATAATTATTTTGGTTTATATTTCCGCATGTTTTTTTTTATAAATTGTTCAAATATTTTTACATTTGGGCTTTTGGTTTTACTCATCTTAACTTCATAGGCACTTTTTAATATGACTTCCAAAATGTGGTGACGGCAAGGTAGCCAAAGAAGCTGCTTTTGAAGACTATGTTCAATAGTCGTACATGTTCCATTAAAACAGCCTGTATTTACGGCAGTTGTATCTAACACCAAGGCTTTTATATGATATTGAAGTCCCCATTCAAATATAGCTTTACAAACAGCAGACGCCTGCTCTCTACCAGTTCCACTTTTAAGTGCGGGCACTTCAAGTAGTTGCTCCGTACGCCCGCATGAAATTATGACTGGAAGTCTATCAACTTTTTCATTCCCAGTAAGAGCTGGTAACAGCTTTCCGTCCCAGTGCAAACAAATTGCACTAAGTTCATTCTTGTTGAAACGTTGTTTTATATTTTTGAACTGTTCTGCTCGTATTTTTTCCCTTGCATTATGTATAGACGTTTTATTTATAATATAGTTTTGTACTTCAAGACCGACTGCTTCCACCACAGATATAATTAAATGCAGGGCTTTTCGATCACTGACCTTGCAAACATCTAAAGCGGCTGCGAGTTCGGGAGTCATTATATTTTTAAATCCTCTAATTTTTTAGCTGGCGTTGGCGTTACAGCTTCTGCTCCCAAGACCTGCTAAAAAGAAATTAATGTTCTGGTTATATTTTTGTAAGGTAACCCTGTATGTTTCAATTATTTCTCATCTACCTTTTATATATATATAGTTTCATTCTCACGTTGCACTTATAATTTATAACCTTAAACTTACCTCGTAGCTAGCAGCGATTTCGCTGATATCGCTCTCCGAACTGCAGGAAAAAAGTTCAGCTGTTGCATTTGAATAAAGACCGCACAAATAAATATATGTTATACTACATATATTAAAAATAATATATAATTTATTTTTACTAGAAGCAGCTAATGCACGATTGCTCTGTTCTTTCCGTTTTAAATGATTTTGTTGATGTTCTTTTCTTCCATTCTTTCTTCACTTACTGCTGTTTTGTAATCGATGCCATACATAAACCCCGGTCTACCATTCTTTCTTTAATTCTCCAAAAATAATTTGTCCTCTGAATTTGTAATAAGGTCCAGTGCATTTGCACTTGCTATATCAAATAAGTCATCTAACTTCGACGTCCACGCCTCTTCTCTTTCTCTTTGCGTTTTCGATTTAATTTTAGAATTTTTATTCACTTTCCTCCATGCACTATAAAAATCTTCCAGCTTTGTTATGCAGTGTTGCTTGGTTCTAGTGGGGATTCGAGCTTTATCCCAAAAAATATTCACTTTTTCGACCACTAATTTAGCACTCTCACGTAAATTTAATTTTACTGCTCGTAAATTAAGAAATACTACCTTCATAACTTCTTTATTAGAAGGTAGTTTACACCCACTTAAGGAAGGAGAAAAATAGCCTAACAAATAAATTTTTTCACGCAAAATTCTTGATGACATGTCTTATTACTTTCAATGCACGACAATAAATGAAATGTAGTCGTCATTAAGTAACAACAAAAATAATATTCTGCTGTGCTACTAAGTAAGAACTAACGGTAAACTGTTGCAAATACTTCGCAAGATATTCGCAAAGCTCGGTGTGTGTTAGTGTTTTTTGTATGCATTTGATATTTGCTGTTTTTGTAAGTTTTGTGTGTTTTGGTTTTGTGCTGTTGATGCGGGGTTGTGCCTGGTTAAAAAATTATGCCAATCACAAAACCACTCTCTTTCCTCTCTCACCAAGAAACTGGCATGTTATGCCAACACAATTGTTCTGGTGTGTGACAGGCCACTCATAATTATTATTATTCTATTTTGTTTTTGACTTTTTTCAATAATTATGATTGAGAAATAAAAAAAAAACATAACGCAGACGAACAGAAGCAAAAAACACTTAGAAAATAAGTTCTCATGCAAAGAATGCGAAGATATGTGAAAATTTGGCTGTTATTTTTTAATTTGTTTTTTTCTGGATTAAATATTAATGTTAAAGAAAACTTATACAGAGCAACATTGTTCATGAAATATTGCCCTAGAATATTTGTGAACAACGTTTTTCTCTAAAATAAATATTACTGAAGTTATGATCAATTGAAGCTAGCCATAGTGAGAAAAATAGCATTTTTAGCAAACTTTGTGGGCTGAAGGCACGCCCAATAATTATGCAAACGATCTAAAAATTTTTATATATATTTTTTTTCTAATTTGGAATCAATCTAAGGGGTTTTCCAAATGAAAATACGAAAAAAAATTCCATATAAGTTGCGGTCACACTAATGTATATATTAGTGGTTTTCATACGGGATTTCCAGTGATCCCGCACATTTTCCGGGAAAGAAATCCCGTTAAATTTGTGCGGGAACTCCCGGGATTTTTTATTTTATTATGGCAACTTTAGTTTGTATGTGCACATACATTCATTGATTAGTGTCGTTGTTCAAGTTGTGAATGCGATTTTACAATAATAAGGAGATAGCACTAGCACAATAGCTAAAACTTTACAACAACTAAGGCCGAGTTTAGATCTGGCACATATGTGCTGTGAGACTTAGAGGCCTTTATTTGCCAAAACGGAACGCGACGTTCAAAATTTAATTTTACAATAATTCATAAAAGTAAAAACAGAAATGCGCAAAGCAATAAAAGTAAAATTACAAAATAACAGATTCTTTTTGGTTAAAAGAACGATTATATTAATGCTTAGAGTCCTATTCCCAAACAAATATTTTGAAATATTTTTTTAATAACATAATTTGTTTCTTTGGGTTTGAAATATTATTATTTTTTGACTAAAAGCAGAATTAGTTTTTACTTCCTGTTATTTCAAATCAGCTGAATCTTTTTTGTTTATAGTAATATGATGCAAGTCGTTAGTTTATCTGCTTCATTATGTTTTGTTTCGGTTCAACCTGTGAAAATCAACAACTTTTTGTTAAGTGATTCTGTGACAGCATAAATTAAATAAAAATATTTTGAAATAAATTGTAATTGAAATAATTGTAATTGTGCTTTTAGAATTTAAAAAATTTAGTTTTTAAAAGAAAAACATAAATTATATTGAAACTTAACAATGGACGAAGCAAAACTCTTACTTAAATCAAATTAAAACTTATTTTGTATTGTTTTGCACTGGGCGGAAATTCCCGGGAAACCCAAAAGTCGGTCCCGCTTTCCCGGGAAATGAAAAAGTCCTGGAAAAGAAAAACTCTTCTATACATATATATGTATATATAAATATGTAAAGTTAAAATTGATTACTTGTTAATTATATTATAAAAATAAAAATAAAATACATTTAAATTAGATACATGAAATACCGAAGTATACCGTCGTGTTTTTACCCCCTTATAACTTTGTTCCCCGCCGTTGTACAATTCTAAAATTTAATTCTTAATTATATACATACATGTTACCATATATGAGAAGTTTGAAAATTTTACAACAATAGCTTCCTGAGATATGGAGGTGCAAAAACTGCATATTTTTAGACATACTCTTTGACTCACTGATTACTCATCAAATTGATGAAGCACTTCCGCTATAGCTAGAGAGCTGTAATTTGGTACAAAAGTAGACCTAGATGAGTCCCTAACTAGAAAAATCTAAAAAATTAAGTTTGTGCTAATGAGCTGAAATTCGTTAAAGAACTAGGTCTAGGTGAGAAATAAACTAAAAAAATCTGAAAACCTGAAAATTTTAGACAGAAGGGCGAAGCTACGCCCATAAAGGCCGGAATTAAAAAAGCAAATCTAAAGCGCTTTACGGAAGCGATTTTATTGAAATTTGGCATATATAATGCGATAATGCAAGGCTATATTTTTTTTTATTAAAAAAGAGGGCGTTAACACGCCTATACAATTTATAAGTCATATTTCATGTACTACGGCTCAGCATATTTAGATATACTATTTATGCAGGTATTATTATCCGTTTGCAACGAAACTTGACATGAATAATTAGCCGAAAAAAGTGGGCAGAGTTACGCCCATAAAAATTAAAAGTTTCGCTAAGAAGCTGAAATTTGATATACAAGTTGATCTAGGTGAGAAACCAACTAGAAAAAACTGAAAACCCGGAAATTTTATTCAGAGGGGCGTGGCTGCGCCCATAAAAATTTAAGGTTGAGCTAATGAGCCGAATATGAGAAAAATCTGAAACCCAAAAAAATGTTATCAGAATAGAAGGAGCCACGCTAATATTTTTCGGAATTAAAAACTTTATATACAGCTCTTAACTCAAGCCATTTTAGTGAAACCTAGCATACACGATGCAGGTATGCAAGATTTTAGACTACAACCATCAAAACAGGGCGTGATCACTCCCATAAAATGTTATCCTTGTATTGAATTGAGTTTGGTTTAGCATATTTTAGAAAAAAATGAGCATGAATTATAAGCGCTGCTTACAACAAAATCGTGAATTTAAAATAGTGGGAAAGGTAATGCTCATAAAATTTACAGGTATAATTCGCGCTGCACGCAAAGAAAAGATATGGTTGTAGAATGGTTGAGAAAACAATATTACGTTCTCTGAAACAAATGTGTGGTCGTTAAAAACTAGTTATTGTTATTTTAAGCATTAATTTCGTAACGACAAACAGAGCAATGTTTGAATTTAATAATTACATTATTACATTCATAGAAACTGCGATATGGTTATATTTTAACAATATAGTTTTGTTCAAAATTTACGTCTACGACATAATTTTTATCATTATTTAAAAAAATATGATGTAAATATCAATATAATGTTATCCAAAACCATACTACATATATTAAGTTTTAAAAAAATCTTTTTCAGAAGCATGTCAGTTATGAGTTTCGCTTGTGCACGCATGGTGTTAAACAAATAAATAAAGTAATATAACCAAAAGGGTAGATCAATAAAAAAATATATATTTATATCTGTATACAGACGTGTCTGTATTTCGTGAATACACAGATATGTATGTAAGTATACATATGTACCTATATATACTTTTTATTTCAATAATTTTAATTTATTTTTATTTCAAATTTAATGCACAGATGTTTTAAACAAAATATCTACCAATAAATACATGATTAAAAAACAAAATAGTGTTGTTGTATTAAATAATACTGTGGTCGTATTTAACAATATTATTATAATATTAAAACATGGCATGGTGAGTCTCAATTATATTTTAGACACATCTAACAATAGTGTTGTCATATTTATAATAATAAGATTAGGTGTAACGAAGTTCATTGTATTTGTAGATAATTTTATTATTAACTCAGATATTAATATTATTTAAAGTTTGCTTTTCTATTAACAATAATATGATTTGTCTGCAATCATATAAATCAATCATAGTATGTCGCTGCTTGATTATGGTTACCTAAACCTAATTTTTTCTTTGCGTGTAGTGAGTTGAAATTGTATACACAAGTAATTGTAGATGAGTAAGCCAATGGAAAAATCTTTAAATAAAGGGGCCACACCCTTAAACTGAAATTCGCACTAGAGAGATGAAATTTTATACACCCAGAAAAAAGATTGGTTGGAAAACGGTTAGTTCAATAAAATATCATTTGCATTAACTATATTTCAGTTCACGCTATCAATTTTCTGTTAATCCAAAAAACAATCCATGTTCATTACCATAAGGGCATAATTGTAACAAAAATATGATTGTGACAATACTTAAATTGATTGCATCAACCGAGAGTATGCTTTTGTCATGACTAATTAACTGATTGGTTAACCCAACCGAATAAAATATTACGAATTGGATTTTACTACCAACTTTGGGTATCAGCAACTAAAAAATTGTCGTTCTATATTAAAATTAAAATAAAAACTTTCAATCAGTTGCTGCAACTAACTAGAGGTTGAGTTTACTATCATAGTTTATAGCAGCAAATTAAAAAATTAACTTTTGTGACTTTCAAATATATTATGATTTGTGAATTCTTAAATGGTTTTTGAAAGTCTGTGCATAAGATAACAGGTTGGTGGCTTTTCAAAATGTATGGTTGAAGAAATGTATATATGTAGACATGCTTCACCATTAGGAAATAAATTTCAATTAAAATAAACTTATGACAATATATCAAATAATAAATTTCTTAAATTGTGTATTTTTATTTGTGCTTATTGTTTATTTTTATTTCAGCAAGGAAGGCCAATTTTTCTTTTACAGGTACCAATTATGATATTGTTTTAATTATAAACATTTTATGGTCGACATAATCGTCCATCAGAGCAATTAATTCGGTTAACCATGGATCGTTTTCACACTACGTTTACTCTATGTGATAATACGCATCCGCAGAGACGTCGAACAGTGCGCACCGAAGAAACAATTGCCGCTGTAGAGCAAAGTGTTGAAGAGGACCCGAATGAATCGATTCGCCACCGTGCACAGCAATTGGAGCTTTGTCCATCAACTTTATGGAAGATTTTGTTCTCGAATTGGATGGCATGAATGTGGATAAGTTGTGGTTCCAACAAGACGGCGCTACATGCCACACAGCGCACGTCACAATCGATTTATTGAAGGAAACATTCGATGAGCGCATAATTTCGCGGAATGGACCTGTCAATTGGCCACCAAGATCGTGTGATTTGACACCATTGGATTATTTTCTTTGGGGATATGTGAAGTCGCTCGTCTACGCCAACAAACCAGAAACGTTAGGAGACTTGGAAGCCAACATTCGTGGCGTTATTGCCAACATACGGCCCCATATGCTCGAAAAAGTGGTTGAAAATTGGACCTGTAGAATTGGCTTTATTCGAGCCAGCCGCGGCGGCCACATGCCCAAGATCATATTTAAACATTAATGGCATAAAATTATCCTTCCAATAAAGCCAAATTGATGGGCATTAAAACGATTTTCTTGTGTTTTATTTCAATTCGAAGCTCTATACCTCTGAAAAAAACACCCTTTATTAACCAAATTTTCGGTAGCAAGAATAACATTTATTTCAAATTCCATACTGTCAACCAATTTTTTCTGTTGCTGCAACTATTGGGTTGAGGATTATAATTAAAATATAGTGGTACCACAAGAAAATTTCAGTTGCTATAGCAGAATTCTTTGATAGTTGCTGCAACCGCCAAAATTCAATTGGCAGCAAATTCGGTTGTCACAACGAATGTGTTTTCTTTGTGTGTGTATTAAAGCCGAACACCGGCAAGGGGTGTTACAATGCGCCGCGTGGAAAAATTTGCTTATTTCATTTCAGAATATAACAAATTTAGAATAATTTGCGATGAATATAATAATGTACCTTTTTATTCTGCACAAATTGTTTTTACGTACTTATGTATGTATGCATGTATATGAGCCATGTCTACCAATGATTCCTTTAGAAATACCAATTTATTGGTTGTATCAATTAATTATTTCTATAGTCACAATTAACATTTTCTGTTGATATAACCATTTCATTCCTAAAATTCAAATATCGCTAATGAAAAATTGGTGCATGGAAAAGCTTTATTCGTTTATTACAACAGAATTGTGCGTTAGATGTTGGAACCGACAAAATTCGATTGGCTTCAAATTCGGTTATCCCAACAAATCTGTTTTCTCTGTCTGCTGTTGCAACTATTGGGTTAGTGGTAATAATTAAAAAATATAGTTGTGCTACAAGAAAATTGCAGTCGTTATACCAGAATTCTGTGATAGTTGTTGCAACCGCCAAAATTCAATTGGCAACAAATTCGGTTGTCTCATCGAATCTGTTTTCTCGGTGTACATGTCAAATTTTTTTACGCGAAATAATCAATGGTGCTGAAAATTTTCCACAACTTTGAACAGAGTACCAGGCTTTAGAGTGCTTGTTCCCGCCCCTGATGGAAACTTCCGGGTTCTTAGATTTTTATTAGTGATCTCTGATCTATTTGTGTACACAGAGAAAAGAGATTAGTTGTGGCAATCGAATTTGTTGCCAATTGAATTTTGGCGGTTGCAGCAACTAGCTACGAAACCTTACATGAACCCAGTTATTTTTGCGGTTTTTTTTTCTTTTCATATAAACAAGTTTTTTAGTTTTGGCGACATTTTCGCGTTTTGGCGATTTTTTCGGATTTGGCGTTTTTTTTTTCATTTTGGCAATTTTGTTTAATTTTGTTGATTTTTTCGAAATTGGAGATTTATTTCAGTGTTAATTTTTTTTTTAAAATTGGGCGATTTTTTTCGTTTTGGCGATTTTATAATTTTGGGATTTTTTAATTTTACCGTTTTTGAAAATTTCAAGAGTTTGCCTCTTACGGTTTTCACGATACAGCAAGTTATCAAAATTACATAGTCAAAATTGCATTAACTGATAGAACACCCTTTAATTTAATTTTTTTTTTAATTTTAGTATTATTGTTGTAGTCTGTATAAAAATACACTAATTTTACAAAGTTCAAGTGTCAATACACATATGTACATACAAATATATATATATATATATATATATATATATATATATATATTACATGGGATTTTAAAATTTTTCGTTGCTCGTTTTGGAACGTCCATTAATTTTTAACTCTCATGTATTTGTTGTTGTAGCGGCCAAGGTTCTACATACTCTGTCCCAAGTTGAGGTCCGTAGCTCTTACGGTTCCTGAGAAAATTGCCTTTGATGGACAGACGGCCAGCGTAGCGAAAACAATAAGGTCCTTTTCACCTTTGGTGTACGGAACCATACAAATTAGTGTTTTTATGGGAATTGTTACAATTTAAGTTTAAAATTTTTAAATGCACTAATAATCCCAAATTAATATTTTTTTATTAAAATACTTGAAATTGGATCATATGCGCATTTCACTGTTACTAATGCAGATAATCGGGGAACCTTTACCCAAAGTTTCTTAGAACAACTAGAGTTATTGTGTTATAAACTTTCGTTTAAACAAATGAGAAGCTCAACAACAAATAACAAAGTTGAAACAAAAACTTAATAATCAACAATGCTGCACGACAAGTGTTCATGTTTAAACGATTATCATCGTTCTTCTTATGCACTTACAAATTGTATGCGAGTGGTCTGTAACTATTCCATATAGAGTAGGTTTGGGGTTAGTCTGATGTAATGCAAAATTGGACCATGCGCATATCGCAATGTTGAACCGACCACATTTTCTCACATACGTATTTGGAGTAGTTTTGGAGTACTCCTATTTCTCTTTGGATTAGTCCTGACATGCATGTATAGACTAGTCGCTTTATCTACAGGGAATGAATTTCTATTTCCCTTGGTCACTGCAGCACGTGTGAACGACTGTATCAATTCCCCATTCTTTTTTGTTTTCTTTATTATTGTCTGGAGAAGAATGATATGAAAGAAAAAATTGAGAAAGTTGTGCGGAACTGAATAAATCGAGACAAATTTAAATATAAATATATATTATAAATAATATAAATTTAAATAAATAACTGATAGCACAGCTTGTTCTTCGATTGTTTGTGGAAATTGTACATCATATTTTTTTTTTTTAAATACATGTATTTATTTATTGTATGTTCATATGTGAACCAACAATAAGTATTCAAATCTTAAATCTAAAATATAATTATTAGGCCCGACCAGTGTCGGACATAAACTTAGTGATAGTTTTAAATAATACATATGTAAGTAGTGATAATCAAAAAGGAAAAACAAATGTATTATCAAGCGGTCCCATCTGGAGTGTTCAGTATAAGAGCCCTTGTGTCCCTCTTTTTTAGGTGGATGTGTCCAGAATAGTTCAAAATATTACGAGCAAGCGGATTAGGATGTGGCTCGTGTTTTGTTAAGGATTTGTCTGTTTATCTTGCAATTTCTTTAGTCACTAGTGGCATATTTAAATCACGATGTATATTTGAATTTTTTATGTACCATGGAACCGATGTTATTGACCGTAAAATTTTGTCTTGCTTTCGTTGGATTCTCTCGATATTGCAAGCTGAAGCAGTGCGTTTGTTCAATGGTGCTATGCTGACTTCTAAAACCAAATTGATGGTCCGGTATTCACATATTATCTGTTAGACTAGGGGACAATTTTGTCATGAGCAGATTTTCGAAGAGTTTTGACATAGTTGACAGCAAACTTATTGCCCTATATGATTCTGCTTTGGTAAGATCTTTGCCCGACTGGCAAAGCTTCCAGTGTTGTGGATAATACTTCAGTCGTAATATGGCATTAAAAATAAACAGCAATATTCTTATTGCAATATGCGGTTACTAATTCTTGTTACTTATTCCATCAATACCTGGAGCTTTCTTTGGTTTGAGTTCAGCAATTAGTTTTTGTACATCCCGCATCTTAAACTTTAAGGGTCGAGAGGGTAGAGCAACTAAACTCGGCAAATCAGAAACACCGGTACAAATATTTTACCTTTTTCAGTATCGCTTCTTGCCCAATCTCCGGTAGATGTGCGCAGAGGTGATTTAAAGCCAACGGGTGTTTTAAGCTTTCTAGCAGCGCGCCATAAAGAGTAATTTGATGCTTGTGTGACATCAAGACCTTCCAAATAATTTGTAAGAGATGCAGTTTTTTCAGATGCAAGCAAATCTTGTAGTCGTTTAGTACCCTCTTTAAACCTGATTTTATTTTGGAGTGATCCCTTCTAGCTCTTCTTTTTTCATACACGTGACCTTCAATATCCCTAGAATAAATTCAATTAAACCCAGTCTGCGGACGGGAGGCAGTGGCATGCTCAGCAGCCTGTTTAATATTTTCATTAATATAGGCAATGCTAGATTCAATATCATTAGGTGTTCTTAGCATAATATTTTCCGTGCAATGACTACTGAGATATTTTTTGAATCCCAGCCAATTAACAGGATTGATCATCTTCACATATGGTTGAGGAAAGTCACTCCTTAGTGGATTACAGATTGAAACGATAGTCGGAGAATGATCGGAGGATAGATCTAGAGAAGCTTCAACATGAATTAAGTCCCTAGAAATATTTTTCATGACGCCAAAATCTATAACATCCGGAATTTTTCGTACGTCAGTAGGCGAGTAAGTGGGCTCCCCACTCGAAATAACATCCAATCCCATTTTTGAAAGTGTATTAAACAAAGCTCGACCTCTAGGTGTTACAAGGCGCGAACCCCAGTACGTATGTACGTATGTTTTGCATTGTAGTTTCCAGCTGCCACGAAATAAGATCCGAGCGATTTGTAGAACTTTTCATACTGATCTTCGGTAACTGAAAATCTGGTAGGTGAATAAATTTATGATATCACGAAATTCGAACAAAAATTTTCTACAAAAATTTTCGTTGCTTGCATATATTCTTTACTAACGTTGTCAAGGATAAAGTGCATGAGTCTTGACTTAATTAGAATTGCAGATCCACCGCAAGCTCTTCGTCTAGGGTCCTTTGTATCATATATAGTTCAGCCATTAATTTTCAAAAAGGTTCTCGAAGTCAAATGAGTCTCAGAGATATTTTTCCGTAAGGAAGTGCTCAAGTTCATTTTTATGTCTGCGAATGCCGTTTGCATTCCAGAAACATATTTTTAACGTGCTCATGGCTTGTTAATTAATGCTTGAAGCAGTGTATTCTGCATTCGTAGCATTTCTTGCATCATGCTTGTCATATTTGTTGTAAAGTTGTTGATAGTTTGCACAATATTTTCAATAGTGGCTTCAAGTTGATTAAAATTAAAGTTTGAGTCTGTATTTGTTGAATTATTTTGCGGTGAAACATTTTGTGTCGGAATAGAACTAGCCTTAGCAGCATCCGCATACGATACACGTAAAGTAACTGGTTGGCTCATTTGAGCAAGATTGGTGGAGTAAGCGTTTACTGTTTTATCCCATAGTTTGTTTGGCGAAAGAATATACAGGACATCCTCTGTAGTTAGCGGTGTGATTACCTCCACAGTTACTACATTTTTTATCGCTTTGATTTTTTGGCTTATTGCAACTAGCAGTGCCGTGTAATTCGCCGCACACAACACAAACAGTAGGTAAATTACAGTAAGTTTTTGTATGGCCATGTTCTTGGCAATTATGGCACTGCACGGGACCTGAACGCTTATGTGGCTCTTGAACTGTGATTTTTCGGTACAAAAGGTATTTTAGGCTATAAATTGCATGTGTCTCGTTTTTTTTTCAACTGTATATCATTCGGCTCCAGTTCAACACGAAATAGAGGCTGGGGTATCTTCTCCCTATTGATTATATTAGTAAAATTTTTTACCTTAAATCTTTGGTCGATAAGTGCATATTTTACTTCTTCGGGGTTAACATATGAATCTATTCCCTTCAATACTATCTGTAGGCCTTTAACACTCTTAAGTTGGTACGTATCAAAACTTGTTTTATTTTTTTTCAAATTCTGTCAAAATTTTTCGGAAATCTTTTTCTGCATATATTTATATTTTTGTTTCGTCAATATTAACTATTTTAATTGGAATTATATGAAAAGTATTATCACCAATGGCCGAAAGTTGTTTTTAAGAGTGTGTTAGAATTTTTTCTCTCAAATATATAGGTGGTGGCTTAAAAGATTTTTGTGATGATGCAGCAAGCTTGTCGTCGGTGTCTTGCACCACGCTTTACAACGGTTATATATCTTATCTTAGCTTAAGTTTTGAGCTACTGTTATCTGCAGTGATAACTTTGTTAAGTGATGAACACGAGCCTGAAGGGGATAATATTACTGACTTATATGAAGAAGCACTAGGCAACTACTATTTGGCATTGGACAAAGCGAAGTTGATGGCTGACGAAAAATTGGATTTGCCTTTATAAAAAGACTTTCATCAGATTTATTGTTTATATTGTTTTCATTAAGAGTTTCAGAACGTACAGTAAAATAAGCATTTCTGCCGTTAGAACTCACTTCAAAATTTTTTGTATTTGAGGTACTCATATAGATTATTCCTCAAAAGGACTTTATTTGTGTTTTTTCTTTGCGGTTTTTATTTGTTGATGTGTAAACATTAGGGATGCCAAACGGGAACTCCCGAACCCGAAAATCCCGGAATTTTCGGGATTTGGCAAATCCCGAATCCCGGGATTTGTAAAATTCAATCCCGGGATTTCATTTTCGGTATTTCTTAGCAATTTTTATATAAAAAATTTATAAATTACAATTTTCGTTGATTTTTAGGTATTTTTTATAATATTTAAAAATCCCATACAATTTTATACGTACAGTTTTAACAATTTGATGACTATTCGTGACATATTTCTTATAAATTAACAACAGGAGAAAATAAATTAACTACTTTCTTACGGTTATTTTCATCAAAGGTGCTACAATATATGTACATTTTATAATTATTTTGAAAACAAATTTATTTGTTTGACAAATTTATTCCCTCTTATTCTATATTATGAGGGCAATTATAATTCAAATTCCACGAGAAATTTTTTCCGGGCAATAATTTCAAACAGTAGCAAATAATAGGGAAAACAAAAAAATCTAATTGGAAGAGGGAGACATTACTTGCGGAAATTTATTCATAATTGCAGTGTATAACTATCTGTCTGTCGACTCCTCAACGCTAAAAAAATTAGCACTTATCTACTTGTCGGTAACAATTGAGTACTATTGACACCTCCTTACACCTAATTCACACGACGACTTTTATGAAGTCTATTTTTCGACGTCACTTTTTGTTTGTAAGCGAGCGGTGTAGAGAAGAAAGAGGGGTAGAAAAAATGACTCGATTTCTGTGTTCCATGGTTTTTTCATATTTCTCATTACATTGCTCTTGTTGTTATTGTCGTTACGTTTTAATGTTACTCTTCTATCTCATTGTATTTTTTTATTCTTGCTCTTCTAATTTATTGGCTATATGGGTGAAGAGAAGTAAAATTAGACGTCCAAAAAAACATCATATGAATGCAAGGAATTTTTGGTAGCAACTTCAAAAGATAATTAAGAAAAATAGACGTCCTAAATTTCACCGTGTGAATTAGCACTTACAATTGGAGTAGAATACAATACAAGGCAAGTGAAAACTTTTTGTTGTCGGGTTGACGTAAAAGCGAGAAATATTTACAGAATGATGCGGAGTATTTTGTCTAAAAAACTGGTCGAGTGTGTATGTATTTTTTTTACATTGCAGTTCAAAATTATTTTGTTCTTTATTTAGACCGTTTAGGTAGTTTTTGATAGAAACCTAAGATCAAACCCATTTAAATTACATGGATTTGGTAAATAGTTTTAGTCAAAAACGACCGACTGAATGATTTCGACTCAATTATAGTTGTATTCGAGTTGCAGGGAAGAAGGCCAGGACACTAATAAACCATACTCCTCTCAGCAAACTTATGAATATGTATATACATAAGTATGTATGTGTTGAACTTGTAGAAAAAAACTTATGTATGAATTTAAAATTTTTCAGTAGAGCAAAAATACTGTTAAAGGTGTCTTTACATGGTAACACAAAGTACTACGACTTTGTGGAATCAAAATATTATGAAATTCTCTTCGTGTTAAAAAAAAGAGAACAAGAGTCTGTTGTAGGTATTTTTTATATTTACACTGATACTATAAGTAAAATGCATGCACAGACATTAAACTTTTCAGCTAAAAATAAAAATTGGATAATTGCAAAATATGTGTACTAATATAACTAAATCTTGGAGAAGACATTTTATTATTGCAAAGTAATTTTAGTATGAAATATAATTTTTTTATAGGTCTGTTTATTGTTTGTTTGGTTTTGTGGTACGGGTTAAGTAGCTGATGGTTGCAATTGTACAATGATTACAAAAACAACATGAACATTTCCTAAGTTGATTTTGGTTATTTTTGTAAAAGTGTTAAACCCTTCAATAAATACCATCAGTGCTGGCAACGTTTACTTTGAAATACACCTCTGGTGTGATAAGAATACTTTAGTTTCTGAAATGGCTTAGAAAATAAACATTTACCGACCGCTTGTCAAATTTTCTATCAGTATTCTCTCCTACTCCATACATTTTGCGTTTACATGATAAGATTTTGTATGTTCTACAGCATATTTTGACATGTCGTAATACATTGTATTACCATGTAAAGACAGCTTAAGCGGTAGTGCTAAAATTCCACCGATAAAAATATTCGTTTTGGTTTTGATAATAGAAAAACATTTATATTGAAAACAAAAACAAGTTTTCATATTCAGTTATTGTTTTCACTATAAATTCTCTAACATCAAATGTGATTTATAAACTTAAAAATATATGATAAAAATTATTTTGATTTTTATTTCATATTCGTATTAGAAAATTGTTCACTTTAAAGACAATTGTGCAATGATAAATTATGAACATAAAACCTTTTAAAATGCGTTAAATTGTTACTAAAGTAATATTTATTTAAAAAAATAATTTATTTTACGAAAAATATTTAGATCCCGAAAATCCCGTGATCCCGAGAAATCCCGGGATCCCGAAAATATCGGGGTTACAAAATCCCGAATCTTGGGATTTCTAAAAATCGATCCCGATTGTCATCCTTAGTAAACATCTATACGCTAGGGGGCATAAATCTATTGACTTTGATTTCTTTGCTGAGATTTCTTTGCATTGTCAAATCGGTGTGTTTAAAAGAAGCAATACCAAGCAGAGAAACAAGTCGACCGGCTCGAAGCCGACGGTTATTTTTCTGTATATTTCCGTACACCAAAGGTGAAAATGAACCGTAAGAGCTGCGGACTCGAAATTTGGACACAATGTGTAGACATTTGGCCACTACAACAACAAATACATGAGAGTTAAAAACTAAAGGGTGTTCCAAAACGAGCAACGAAAAATGTTAAAATCGCATGTAATATACATACATACAATTGTATTGTATTATTGTAGTTAGTGTATTTTTATACAGACTATAACAATTAACACTAAATTTAAAAAATTTAAATCAATGGGTGTTGCATCAGTTAATGCAATTTTGACTTTGTAATTTTGACAACTTGCTGTATCTTGGACACCGTGAGAGTAAAACTCTTGAAATTTTCAAAAACGGTAAAACTAAGAAATCAAAAAAATATAAAATCGCCAAATCTAAAAAAATTGCCAAAAACAAAAAAAAATCGCCATAACGAAAAAAAGCACCAAATTAAAAAAAAATCTCTAGGACTAAAATAAATCGCGAAAAACCGGAAAAATCGCCAAAATGAAAAAAATCGCCTAATAAAAAACCCCAAAAACACAAAAAACGCCAAAATGAAAAAACCCAAAAAAAAACAGAAAAAAATCGCCAAAATGAAAAAAATCGCCAAAATTAACAAAATTGCGAAAATTAAAAAAACCCAAAAAGAGAAAAAAACGCCAAAACGAGGAAAAAGCGATAAAACTGAAAAAAATCGTTTAAACTGAAAAAACTTAAAAAAGGAAGAAAGCTAAATCAAAAAAAATTATCAAAACCAAATGTGCGCGAGTCAAAGTCGCACTTTACTGAATTTATTTTAATTGCAATGCGTACACAACAACAAGAACAGCAGCAACTAAACGATGAACAACAGGAATTAAAAATTAAAAAATAAAAGTAAATGCATTTACCATAGATGAGCACTGCAGTACCACTAAAGTTTCACTAAAAACAATAAAAAATGTTTAACAAGTAAATTTTTACTGATTACTAAAATTTTTTCTACAATTTTTATAAATTGCCTAAATGATTTGTTTATTGAATTTTTTTAGTAATCAGTAAATTTACTGCTTACTGCAATTTTGAATGCAGTACATATACATACATATACTGAAGTGTGCCCATTTACTAACCAAATAAGTTTAATAAAATAAACAAAAACCAACAAATTCATATGTATTTACAATATTGAAAGTTTTGATAATTTTAATTAATTAATTTTAAAAAAAATACTAAAAGCATAATTACTTCCAACTTAAAAAAAATTTCATTACTAGATGTTTACACATCTCCTCTGTGATCAGACTCACATTGCTTTTTTTTTATAAATCTTTAGTAATTGGGCAAATTACGGCACACGATATCGAACGAAATATGCATTTAATTTCGATTGGAATTTCATTCGATATGAAATGCCGCAACTTGACCACTGTTTTTTTAGATTTCATGATTTTTTTATATTTAGTAGCTATCTATAATAGATTTATATTCGTCTTATTTGCAATTAAAAACTGCATTTGTAAATACTCTACTAGCCGGTATTATAGAAATTTGTTCGTAGTTAATTAATTAATTATTCGAATTATTTTTACTCTTTTCATTTATAAATGAAAAATTATAATAAAAAGAAAAATAATTAACTTAAGATTTTCCATCTATATTTTACTTTACTTTTTTGATGCTGATCATTTATATACATACATGTATACCTTAAGGCCCCAAACGAACAAACTTATAAAAAGTTTTATTAAGATTAAAGATGAAAGTAAGGTAAAATACATAATTTTTTAATTGTGATACTCCGAGAAATAATTTGCATTCGGAATCAAGGATTTGGGTGTTAGATTTTTTGCAATATTTTCACCATTTATTGACTTTTCTATCGACCAAAACAATAAAATGATCGACATCATCGAGCTGAATATCGCTCACTGGACGAACCTGATATGCTAAACTGTGTATATGATTGCCCTACGGCATACATTATGTTAAAATGATACAAAGAGCTAAATTGAAAAAACGGTCATAAAAAGTGTCATTGGCACGAAAAATGGTCAAGAGTGATACTTTAGTGTCACAACGGCAACGCTGCTCTCAACAATGCGAGCGTAGCATACACTGCAGAAAGAAATGAGAGTGCGTACGCTGGACGGGTAGTACTGGTAATACTCGTCATAGAAAATTTTAGCTTGTATGAGATGCGCATTCTATATGATTTATATTCTTTGGTAGTATTCTGTCAAGAAAACTGCAATTGTTTTAAGAAACATTTAGGAAATTTTATAAACTTTCTTTTCTAATCAATTTAATTATGTTGAAATCCGTTAAGAACTGCTAAAGCAAGATTTTTTCATTTTTGGAAAAAATGAGATTTGAGGGACAACTTCCCGTTCATTAATATTTAAGTGTTATACACAAAAATTTTGGTTTTTAGAGTAAGCTAAGAAAATCGATGTGCATGAAGTTTCGAAAAAAAATGAAAAGTGAGACGGTCTAATGTACATATGTATTTGTACAAGTGTATGAACATGAAAAATACATATACATATGTACGTACAAACATACATACAAGCATACAAAAAACTGTTTTCATTTAATAATAATACCAATAAAAATAAAAATATGTACACACGTATAATCAGAACAATTATAATGATAATAAAAATAAGACATTCTTAGATTTAGTTGAACTGTATTGGGCTTAAGTTCAGTAATTTCAATTCTTATTGAATGAAATATTTTTATTAATTAATGTAAGTTTCTAAAGAGGAGAAGAAAAATTAAACTAGACTTTTTAGCTTGAAGAAACACCGATATTTTTCTTTGCAGCTATGCACTTCATCAGCACCCTAGTCTATATACTTGGATAGAGTTTGTTATTAACATCAGCTATTTAACGTAAATTTTTTATGAAATGGAATATGAGGAATGATTGTTGTGTATTTATTGATTTACCTTTGGTAAATACATTTGTGAGTAAAACTATTCGTTCCCTGATTTTCCATTTTTTCATTATTCTATTTAGGTTAGCACGAAGATATAATGGGTGTTTTTTATTGAGGTATAGAACTTTAAGTTGGCATAACTTTTTTAACTGGCGGCCATTTTGTCAGCTGTCAAGTGATTAATATTGAGTTTGGTTTGCCATTTTATCATGAACAGGTTAACAAAAGAACAACGCTTGAAAATCGTGCAAATTTATTTCGAAAATAATGGTTCAGTTCGCGAAGTTTACCGCAAGCTCCGTCCATTTTATGGTCGACATAATCGTCCATCAGAGCAATTAATTCGGTTAATCATGGATCGTTTTCGCACTACGTTTACTCTATGTGATAGTACGCATCCGCAGAGACGTCGAACAGTGCGCACCGAAGAAACAATTACCGCTGTAGAGCAAAGTGTTGAAGAGGACCCGAATGAATCGATTCGCCACCGTGCACAGCAATTGGAGCTTTGTCCATCAACTTTATGGAAGATTTTGCGCAAAGATCTTGGCTTGCAACCTTACAAGATCCAGCTTGTGCAAAAATTAAAGCGGCGAGACCATGCAATGCGTCGTGATTTTGGTGTATGGGCCGAAAATTAGATTGATCTCGATGCTGATTTTCATCGCAAAATTTTGTTCAGTGATGAGGCTCATTTTTGGTTGAATGGCTACGTCAACAAGCAAAATTGCCGCATTTGGAGTGAAGAGAATCCACATGAGGCCCTTGAGACGTCATTACATCCACAAAAACTGACTGTTTGGTGTGCTCTATGGGCTGGTGGAGTCATTAGGCCATACTTCTTCCGAAATAATGCTGGAGAGTCAGTTACCGTTAATGGAGACCGGTATAGAGCCATGACAACCGACTATTTTGTTCTCGAATTGGATGGCATGAATGTGGATGAGTTGTGGTTCCAACAAGACGGCGCTACATGCCACACAGCGCACGTCACAATCAATTTATTGAAGGAAACATTCGATGAGCGCATAATTTCGCGGAATGGACCTGTCAATTGGCCACCAAGATCGTGTGATTTGACACCATTGGATTATTTTCTTTGGGGATATGTGAAGTCGCTCGTCTACGCCAACATACCAGAAACGTTAGGGGACTTGGAAGCCAACATTCGTGGCGTTATTGCCAACATACGGCCCCATATGCTCGAAAAAGTGGTTGAAAATTGGACCTGTAGAATTGGCTTTATTCGAGCCAGCCGCGGCGGCCACATGCCTGAAATCATATTTAAACATTAATGGCATAAAATTATCCTTCCAATAAAGCCAAATTGATGGACATTAAAACGATTTTCTTGTGTTTTATTTCAATTTGAAGTTCTATACCTCTAAAATAAACACCCTGTATTACTCTACCTAAGTATGTTTAACTATTCTTGCTTTTCCTTTGCGATTATCACATTAATTATTTTTACTTATTCGAAGTACCACCAGCTAAAAAGTCTAGTTTAAGTTTTCTTCTCTTCTTTAGAAACTCGCATTAATTAATAAAAATATTTCATTCAATAAGAATTGAAATAACTGAACTTAAGCCCGAATAAGAAATTATTTTTTTTTATTTTATTTATTTATTTCGCCATAAGAACATTAAGAATAAAATTCTTTTAGAGTTCAATAACAATACTTAAGACAATGTTATAATACGTTTTTGATTATATGAAGTGATTTTTGTAATAATTTTTGTAAAAGAAAACATATATATATATATATATATATATATATATATATATATATATATATATATATATTAAAATATAAAAACAGTAATTTATGAGTATATATAAAAGATAAAATAAATGAAGAGTTACATCAATTTTAATAAATAGTCTTTGAGAGGGGCTGCTAAGTAAAATTTAAAAAAAAATTGAAAAGAGCTTTAGCAAAACTGTATTTTCTATGTATGATCTTTAAACTTACTGGTAGAGCATTCCATAATTTAATAGCGTTAACGAAAAAAAATTTTTTACCTTAAATCCTTGACCGATAAGTACATATTTTACTTCTTCGTTGTCAACATATGAATCTATGCCCTTCAATACTATCTTAACATTCTTAAGTTGGTACGTATCAAAACTTGTTTTATTTTTTTTTTCAAATTCTGTCAAAATTTTTCGGAAATCTTTTCCTGCATATATTTGTATTTTTGTTTCGTCAATATTAACTCTTTTAATTGGAATTATATGAAAAGTATTATCACCAATGGCCGACAGTTGTTTTTAAGAGTGTGTTAGAATTTTTTCTCTCAAATATATAGGTGGTGGCTTAAAAGACTTTTGTGATGATGCAGCGGGCTTGTCGTCGGTGTCTTGCACCACGCTTTACAACGGTTATATATCTTATCTTAGCTTAAGTTTTGAGCTACTGTTATCTGTAGTGATAACTTTGTTAAGTGATGAACACGAGCCTAAAGGGGATGATATTAGTGACTTATATGAAGAAGCACTAGGCAACTACTATTTGGCGTTGGACAAAGCGAAGTTGATGGCTGACGAAAAATTGGCTTTGCCTTTATAAAAAGACTTTCATCAGATTTATTGTTTATATTGTTTTCATTAAGAGTTTCAGAACTCACAGTAAAAAAAAGCATTTCTGCAGTTAAAACTCACTTCAAAATATTTTTTATTTGAGGTACTCATATAGATTATTCCTCAAGGCACTTTATTTGTGTTTTTTGTTTGCGGTTTTTATTTGTTGATGTGTAAACATTAGGGATGGTATTAAGAGAGTCCTAAAAACAACAAATTACAACACTATTAGCAGTTATATTACAATTTTCGGTACCAAGAGTGTCGTATAGAACTGTCAAGAAAACATGAAAATCTCGTTTAGGTTTTGTTCACGACAAACTGAAAAACAAATTAAACGAAATGGATGTGCAGGGCACACGGGGGATGGATAAAGATATATATATGTATTGGAGATTGGATGACTTGCCGGGATGTCCTCGTGAAATTTATATTGCCAATTGGTGGAGATGGTAAGCAATTCCAGTTGTTGAATGTTGCTTGTTGGTTGTTTTACGTTTTAAAACAAGTTGGGCGTTGTGAAAATAAAAATGTTCCACAATATGTTTATAATTGTTAAATTAACTTAATAGTTGTTTTTTGAACAATTTCATTTATAAATTTAGTTTCTATGATTTTTATATCCCTTTTTTAAAAACAAATTTTTGTACTTTTCATTTTAATCTTTATTTTCAATTTATTTTTGTTTTTCTTTATTTTAATAATTAAATAATTTTAAGCTTTTCTTTTGCTTTTATACACATTTAAATTTTCTTCATTTGTTTTTCGGATATGTGGTGGTTTTACTTGTTGCTTGCCAATGTTTTAGTCACGACTGAACCAAAACACTCTTGCTCGAAGCAAAAGAAGCAAGAGAAAAATGCAAAGAAACAGTGTTACCGTGCGTAAACATTCCGCCCCCCTTGCTATATTGTAATAGCAACGAGGGACGTTCTACAATGATATAAAAAAGGGATGTGAAATACATATATGTTGTAATTAATTAATACAAGTTATAATTCAAGGATGCAATAAAAAGATAGAATTCAAATTGGATTTGTATAAATATAAGTATAAGGTAAATAATTACAATGCATATAAGTATTGCATAAAAATGTTATAAAGTTAAAAAATGAGTAGGTGAAGACAAATTTTTAAACTGCAAATTTCCCGATGATGATGGTAGGCACAACAGTGGTGGGGTCGACGCGGCTCCATGGCTCATTAACCCTGGTGATTTCGGGAGGATGAAGAAGGGTGTGATGGTTACTGTTGCAGTGGCTGCAGCGATCACGACTACGAAAATTTTGGAGGCGATGAGAATGGGCCAGACAATTTTTGCAATAACGATGGACGACGTCCAACCTGGCTGACACGGGCATTTTGTTAAATTTTGCGCATTTACGCAACGGATGATCTTTCCGACATAAAAGACAGTTGGGAGCCTTAGCCTTTAGGTGGACGGTGAGCTTGCGCTCTTCAATGGGGGAGTCGTGACTGCGGCGACAATGATGCATATTTGCTGCAACGGAGAAAAAATAAGGTGGAAAAATTATTTGTCATGATGACGGGGGAATTGTGAGTAAAATTAGTTTTACGAGCGGCCGAGTAATGGTGCCATTGGCAGTGCGCACCTCAGCAACCCGTACCTTGCTATCGGACCCGTGAAAAATCTTATCGATGCGACCGAGACGCCATTGATTAGGGGGTAAATTTTCTTGCTTGACAACTACAAGATCGCCAATTGCAAAATTTCTTTGGGGGAATTTCCATTTATTTCGTTTGTGAAGTTCGCCTAAATACTCCTCTTTCCACCTTTGAGCCAAGTGATGATGAAGTATTTTTAACTTTTGCCAACGATTCACATAGCTAAGAGAATGGCTCTGGTGGAGATAAGAGTGGAGTTCCAACGAGGAAATGACCTGGGGTAAGAGCGCATAAATTGGTTGGGTCTTCACTCATTGGACTTAACGGTCTTGAATTGAGACATGCTTCAATTCGCACAAGCATGGTGGTGAATTCTTCATACGCAAAACTTTGAGTGAGGCAAATCTTCCTGAAATGTGACTTAAAACTTTTCACCCCGGCCTCCCAGAGGCCACCCATATGAGGAGCTCCAGGAGGTATAAAATGCCATTCAATGGGGCTAAAACTATCTTGAGATAAAAGAACTTTTTGCATAAGAGAGAAGAACTGTTGCTTATCTTGACGTAAAATGTTAGAGGCGCCGATAAAGGCGGTGCCATTATCGGAGTAAATTGCATTTGGGGTTGCTCGTCTTGAAAAAAACGCGCAAATGCGGCTAAAAAGGTTTGTGTTGATAGGTCTCCGGTGGCTTCCAAATGTATCGCCTTGGTGGAAAAACATACGAAAACCAGCACGTAACCCTTAGTAATTTTGCAGCCCCGACCCGCATACGATTTTATGTCGAAGGGTCCGGCAAAATCGACTCCTGTGTTGTAAAAAGGGCGAGATAAACTTGTACGTTCGGGGGGTAATGCCGCCATGATTTGTTGGCTGATTTGACCTTTATGTCTTACACAAGTTATACAATTGTGATAAAATCGTTTTTATCAAAGTTTTGAGTCTCGGGACGTAATAACGTAGTTTCATTAGGCGGTATAATAGCGAATTTTGACCATGAAGAGAGTCTTGATGTAAATATTTAAGAAGTAATCGCGTAAAACTGGCATTATATGGTAGTAGACTGGATTAACGTTCATCGTAAGTTAATGCTGGGTTAGCCAAACGTTGCTGTTGCTGTACCGTACCGTACCGTACTGTTAGCACGTTGGTGCACTTATAGAACATTTAAAAACGTGCGTATGCTTTACGTCGTTTTGTTGTTTTAATATTAAAAAGGAACAGCTGTTCACAAAACAGTGATGGGAAATAAAAAAGTTCAAATGGTGGATGTAGCGAAGAAAAAGTACCTAAAATATATAAACGCTACTAAAACTGTATTCTGTCTGTTATACATTTATAACAAATAAATATGTTCATACATACATACATATCGATGGACACAAGTACACCTCTTCACAAAAATTTATTGCAATATCGTAAAAATAACACTTTTAAAAGCAGTTTAACAAAGCAGTTGTGCGGTTTAATATTATGTTTTTATTTTCCCCTGTAAAATTACAATTATTTGAGTTAGGGCCTTTCTACTTGTGACCAACGATATGTATGCAACATGAAATAAGTTTTACATGTGTGCATACACAAGAAGAAGTTTTGATACCATTTAAATCCTTTAATACATATCACATTTATATTATGCTCATACATATTTATGCATTTCTTTATTATATATAAGTATCGGGTGTTTTTTTAGAGGTATAGAACTTTGAATTGAAATAAAACACAAGAAAATCGTCTTAATGTCCATCAATTTGACTTTATTGGAAGGATAATTTTATGCCAATAATGTTTAAATATAATTTCGGGCATGTGGCCGCCGCGGCTGGCTCGAATAAAGCCAATTCTACAGGTCCAATTTTCAACCACTTTTTCGAGCATATGGGGCCGTATGTTGGCAATAACGCCACGAATGTTGACTTCCAGGTCCCCTAACGTTTCTGGTTTGTTGGCGTAGACGAGCGACTTCACACATCCCCAAAGAAAATAATCCAATGGTGTCAAATCACACGATCTTGGTGGCCAATTGACAGGTCCATTCCGAGAAATTATGCGCTCATCGAATGTTTCCTTCAATAAATCGATTGTGACGTGCGCTGTGTGGCATGTAGCGCCGTCTTGTTGGAACCACAACTCATCCACATTCATGCCATCCAATTCGGGAAAAAAATAGTCGGTTAGTCGGCTCCAATTGCTGTGCACGGTGGCGAATCGATTCATTCGGGTCCTCTTCAACACTTTGCTCTACAGCGGCAATTGTTTCTTCGGTGCGCACTGTTCGACGTCTCTGCGGATGCGTATTATCACATAGAGTAAACGTAGTGCGAAAACAATCCATGGTTAACCGAATTAATTGCTCTGATGGACGATTATGTCGACCATAAAATGGACGGAGCTTGCGGTAAACTTCGCGAACTGAACCATTATTTTCGAAATAAATTTGCACGATTTGCAAGCGTTGTTCTTTTGTCAACCTGTTCATGATGAAATGGCAAACCAAACTAAATATTAATCACTTGATAGCTGACAAAATGGCCGCCAGTTAAAAAAGTGATGCCAACTTAAAGTTCTATACCTCAATAAAAAACATCCTTTTTTATTCGACTTTATGTCGAAGGGTCCGGCAAAATCGACTCCTGTGTTGTAAAAAGGACGAGATAAACTTGTACGTTCGGGGGGTAATGCCGCCATGATTTGTTGGCTGATTTGACCTTTATGTCTTACACAAGTTATACATTGTGATAAAATCGTTTTTATCAAAGTTTTGAGTCTCGGGACGTAATAACGTAGTCTCATTAGGCGGTATAATAGCGAATTTTGACCATGAAGAGAGTCTTGATGTAAATATTTAAGAAGTAATCGCGTAAAACTGGCATGATATGGTAGTAGACTGGATTAACGTTCATCGTAAGTTAATGCTGGGTTAGCCAAACGTTGCTGTTGCTGTACCGTACCGTACCGTACTGTTAGCACGTTGGTGCACTTATAGAACATTTAAAAACGTGCGTATGCTTTACGTCGTTTTGTTGTTTTAATATTAAAAAGGAACAGCTGTTCAAAAAACAGTGATGGGAAATAAAAAAGTTCAAATGGTGGATGTAGCGAACAAAAAGTACCTAAAATATATAAACGCTACTAAAACTGTATTCTGTCTGTTATACATTTATAACAAATAAATATGTTCATACATACATACATATCGATGGACACAAGTACACCTCTTCACAAAAATTTATTGCAATATCGTAACAATAACACTTTTAAAAGCAGTTTAACAAAGCAGTTGTGCGGTTTAATATTATGTTTTTATTTTCCCCTGTAAAATTACAATTGTTTGAGTTAGGGCCTTTCTACTTGTGACCAACGATATGTATGCAACATGAAATAAGTTTTACATGTGTGCATACACAAGAAAAAGTTTTGATACCATTTAAATCCTTTAATACATATCACATTTATATTATGCTCATACATATTTATGCATTTCTTTATTATATATAAGTATCGGGTGTTTTTTTTTTAAAGTATAGAACTTTGAATTGAAATAAAACACAAGAAAATCGTCTTAATGTCCATCAATTTGACTTTATTGGAAGGATAATTTTATGCCAATAATGTTTAAATATAATTTCGGGCATGTGGCCGCCGCGGCTGGCTCGAATAAAGCCAATTCTACAGGTCCAATTTTCAACCACTTTTTCGAGCATATGGGGCCGTATGTTGGCAATAACGCCACGAATGTTGGCTTCCAAGTCCCCTAACGTTTCTGGTTTGTTGGCGTAGACGAGCGACTTCACATATCCCCAAAGAAAATAATCCAATGGTGTCAAATCACACGATCTTGGTGGCCAATTGACAGGTCCATTCCGCGAAATTATGCGCTCATCGAATGTTTCCTTCAATAAATCGATTGTGACGTGCGCTGTGTGGCATGTAGCGCCGTCTTGTTGGAACCACAACTCATCCACATTCATGCCATCCAATTCGGGAACAAAATAGTCGGTTATCATGGCTCTATACCGGTCTCCATTAACGGTAACTGACTCTCCAGCATTATTTCGGAAGAAGTATGGCCCAATGACTCCACCAGCCCATAGAGCGCACCAAACAGTCAGTTTTTGTGGATGTAATGGCGTCTCAAGGGTCTCATGTTGATTCTCTTCACTCCAAATGCGGCAATTTTGCTTGTTGACGTAGCCATTCAACCAAAAATGAGCCTCATCACTGAACAAAATTTTGCGATGAAAATCAGCATCGAGATCAATCTCATTTTCGGCCCATACACCAAAATCACGACGCATTGCATGGTCTCGCGGCTTTAATTCTTGCACAAGCTGGATCTTGTAAGGTCGCAAGCCAAGATCTTTGCGCAAAATCTTCCATAAAGTTGATGGACAAAGCTCCAATTGCTGTGCGCGGTGGCGAATCGATTCATTCGGGTCCTCTTCAACACTTTGCTCTACAGCGGCAATTGTTTCTTCGGTGCGCACTGTTCGACATCTTTGCGGATACGTATTATCACATAGAGTAAACGTAGTGCGAAAACGATCCATGGTTAACCGAATTAATTGCTCTGATGGACGATTATGTCGACCATAAAATGGACGGAGCTTGCGGTAAACTTCGCGAACTGAACCATTATTTTCGAAATAAATTTGCACGATTTGCAAGCGTTGTTCTTTTGTCAACCTGTTCATGATAAAATGGCAAACCAAACTAAATATTAATCACTTGACAGCTGACAAAATGGCCGCCAGTTAAAAAAGTGATGCCAACTTAAAGTTCTATACCTCAATAAAAAACACCCATTATGAAGCCAAACATAAAAATTTTAAATTATACTCGCACGCTATAACATCCAGAAAAAATATTTGTCTTACATTGTCCACTAAATTTCAACTAACTTTCGCTAGTAGACTTTTAAGTTCAGTAAATTATATTAAGGATTATGATGTTAAAGAAAAAGATGAAATCAGCTGTGGAGCTGCATTAAATGCACCTAAAGAAGCTCTCAAATATTACAGTAAGGCGGATTATAAAAGAGTTACCTACGCGTGCGGGTATTATGTATCGAAGTTTGACGAGGATTTCAATATTTTTAAAATTATAAATATTGTTAAATTTGATGCCAACTATGTTTTACTTTCGCAACAAATTAAAGACGTTCAGTACCTGCCGCATTACACGTCGTATCAAATTGATCCTAATGTTTGCGGAAAGTTTGAAATTTTGAACTTCAAAGATCTTGTAGGACCCCCAACAAATCTAATAAGAACTTCGAACGGGAAAAACATGATACGAATTAGGGAATACTATATACCTTAAGCGCACTTGTAACATATATTTATATGAATGTATAGACATATATACTTTTTTATTATTAACTTGTTGGAAAATTCAAAATTTTATACTAATTTTCTGTAAACGAGTTTTTTTAGTTATATTTCTATTGCACCAAAGGCTCGATATATGTGTATATTTATGAACCAAAATATTTACTACTTCTAGAAAAATAAATATTAGTTTTTATATTTATTTAAAAAAATCATAGGTACATAATTACAACCAATATAGAAAAATACCGCTTAAATCTAAAAACTTCGTTTTTTAACTTTGAAAGCCAATATTTTAAAAAAAAGATGGATTGCAACGAATTTGATCAGCAAACAATTTTTATAAAAAATTGTGATAAAAATCTGGCGGATAATTTAATTATCAGTTGTGGTGTTACACCAGTCACAAGTAGCCAAACGTACTCAATAAACAATTCTGATAAAAATATGCCTGAAAACTTGATTATCAGTTGTGATGTTACACCAAGTACTCAGATTAGTCCATGTGAAAAATCTGCAGAATTGGTAGAAGATAGTTATATATTTTCGCCGCAGGCTCCTGTTATTAGTCCTGAATATAAGGAACTTGCTGAATTACTTCAAAGTTGGAATTTGGAACATTTGTTGGATTTTTTTAAATGTAAGCTTTTATATATTTATAATTTTTATACATAAATGCTTTACTTTTTATTCACCTTTTTCCTTCTTCTATTAAATATCCAAAATTCAAGACACGCCTTTTTATATCAATGCATCGATATTACTACATATATGTTTATAATCATTACATTCTTTAATTTATAGCTTAGATCACGATAGCAGTATTAAAAGTTATTGAAAAACATCACATACCGATGTTATTTAAAAATCAAAAAATGGGAGACATGATTCAGTTTGAACATTATTTGAAGGAATGGCGTAAGTCCCACTCAATAAGTCTTCAAGATCTTGGTGCTGATCCAGCGAAGTCTTTGTCGCAATGCTCATCAAACTCTACGTCTGTAGCAAGTCCAAGGGAAACCAGCCAGCAAGAAGTTACATTGTCTGAGATTTTAAATGAAAATACCAGATCAAAACAAGTAGCGGATTACTATAATGAGAATTCTTGTTTATTATGTCATCACCGATCATTGTTAATTGATATTATTTGTCACTATTTTGAAGAAAATTCTTTGCATATGTCGCTGTCAACAAGCTATAAGCTGGAAGATGAGATAATACTTCGCTTTCCCACTGAGAAATTACAGTACTATCGTACTTCCAAGCGAGGTAAAATGTATATGAAGTATTGTAATTCCAAATTTAGCAGACACACTGCGAAAAGAAAATCAGTTCCAGACGCACCTACTCCTGACATTGCTGGGTCCAACTCTCAAGTTTTAAGTAAGTATAGTAGTATATAGTATATACATATATAGTTTTATGAAAGTATTATTTTACATACATATTTATTTATTTTTATTTAATTTTAAAGATTCAGAGAGCAACGCAGAGAATTGCATTAGAAGCCTCAGATATGACAATTTGAGTGCAGACGAATTCGACAGCACTTGGCAAGCATGCAGCAATTTCAGAATTAATGGAATAAACCAAGCTTCCACTTTAGCCGATGTTTTTAAAAGATGGCCTGAATATAAAAAACCGAGTGGATTCCGATATGTGAGTATATATAAATATTTACTGTTTTATACTTTAGTATTTATCGCAAAATAAATATTTGTATTAAAGCTTTAAGCTGGGGTCACACGATTAGTGAGCCGACGAAAATTGGTACATTGTGCCAATCGTGTGACAACAGCTTAAGATCTAATTCATAAATCAAATAAATAAATAAAGTTTTTTGCTATTTGATGATTTATGACTTAAACCTGAAGTTTGAACATTTTTAATAAAAAATAATGAAAACGACGGTTAATTGACTTCCGTATGATCCAGGTTCATCTGTATAATAATATTTTATTACAATATATGTAACTATATTTCAGATTGACAAAGACTTCAGCGTTGCTTTTGGGAAACGTGAAGGAATTTTCTTTAAATGGCCAGAACGATTTGCGAAGATAAAAAACTTTCTTCTATCAGAGAACAACGTCAAAGATAAAGCTTTGATAGAAATATTGAACAATTTGGATGAATCGCAGAGCAATGACGGTAAATGCAATTTATTACTTCTCAGAACTTGTTTATCTACAATTTAATTTTGATTTTTTATTTTGTAGACAATGCTGCTGTAAAACTGATGTGGTGTCTTCATGGATACTTCATACCTACAATAAAGGTTATAAAAAATAACAACAAAAAAACCTTTATCAAATACACAATGAGAAACTCTCAGGATGCGTTTATGTTTGTTGAGAATAGCACACAAGAAGTAAACGAATATGTTAATAACTTAGCGTCTAAAGAAGTGTCCGTTCAACCCTTCATTTTAGCTATTGGAACTAAGAACTTTACCTCATTCGAAAATTTCTTAGTTTATTTAGACGGAATATCTTTCCAGTTTAGCTCTTTTTTGAGGGCTTTAGATATATGTTTTAAATGCTTTCATTTATTTAATTTAGAGTATCCTCCAGCCTGCATTCAATTTTGGCAATTTATTGAGTGTTATTTTTATGGTTGTGAAAATACAAACAAAACACCTTCAAGAGTTTCTGTAATGACAGAACAACTCAAAGAAACCAAATAAATTTACTTAAGTTTGTTTTATTGTTAATAATTACATTATAATTTAACGTTCTAATTTATAAAAATTATTAAGGCCTTATAAAGTTTTTATAAGACGGATTTTCATACTAAGCCTTTTATAAAGCCTTAATAATTTTTATAAATAAGGCAATAATTATATTGTAGACTGTAATATTACAACCAAATTTCTATGTACAAACATATGTATATATATATATATATATAAACGTATATATATAAGTCAATTATTACATGAACTATTAAATAAAATACTCAATTTAATACGAAGTTGTCTATTATTATATTTATTTAAAGTGAAATTTTGAGGTGCACTGGGTCAAGGAACAAATTCATAAAATTCAATAAATAGGTTCGTTCGGCCAAGGAATAGGTTTCTTAAATTCAAAGAACTATTTCATTAAATTTAAAGAATGTATACGTTGGGTCAAGGAATATATTCATAAAAATCAATGAATGCATTCATTGGGTCAAGGAATAAGTTTCTTAAATTCAAGGAACTATTTCATTAAATTCAAAGCATAAATACGTTGGGTCAAGGAATAAGTTCATTCCTTTCAATATTTAGGCTTAATGAATTTACGTAAAGTTTCAACGTATGGATTCTTAACTTCAACGAATTGGCGCGTTGAATTCAACAAGTCAAGGATTGGCATACGTTGAATTCAATGAACATGTTCCTTAGGTGAAAAATAAAGAATAAATTTTACTGGTAGCAGTAAAAATTTACTGAATTTTTTTAGTAATCAATAAATTTACTGCTTACTGCAATTTTGAATGCAGTACAACTTATATGTACATATACTGCAGTGTGCCCATTTACTAACCAAATAAGTTTAATAAAACAAACAAAAACCAACAAATTCATATGTATTTACAATATTGAAAGTTTTGATACTTTTAATTAATTAATTTAAAAAAAGATACTAAAAGCATAAGTACTTCCAACTTAAAAAAAAAATTCATTACTAGATGTTTACACATCTCCTCTGTGATCGGACTCACATTGCTTTTTTTTTTTTGTTATTTCCACTATGTAAAAAATATTAGCAAAGCAAAAAAGCTTATTTATTAAAGTCAGTATTTACCTATTACGACTATGTACTACGAAATTTTTTTTTTTGTATAATTTTTTGTTTGTTAAGTAAGTATGTAAGAAAAATTCCGCTAATCGACTGTTCAGTATGAAGGTACAACGAGAACTCGGATTTTTGATCATAAGTTTACTTTTTTAATATTTCTGTAATAAAGCAAAATAATATATTAGAATTACTAAAAGGTGCTAGTGACTACCTGTATCCATCCAATGTCTTCATATAGTCCCTCAAAAACTATCTACCAATTAGAACTAATTCATCTCACCACATACGCGAATTTTGAAAGCTTTACAACAAAAGCTTCCTGAGATATGGAGGTGCAAAAAGTGAATATTTTAAAACATACTCAGCGTTACCGTTGTGCGACTAAAGTCGCATTTTGCTCCTTTTTCAACTGCCTTGCCCCTTTTTATGCCCCGTAATTTTAAATCCCCATTTAGTATCATTTGCATTATTTTGTGTCCCTTTTTCTGCAAAGTCAAGTTTCGGTTTTATTTTGACAGTATACATTAATTGTCAAAATAAAAATATTGCCAAGTTAGCAGATTATCTGGAAATTATATGACAACCTTACGAATACAAATTTATATAATGCATAGCATATTTCAGTGATAGGTATTGTACCAAACAAGAACTGGGTCAAAATTTATATCTCACTGCTTTTGATTGCCGAATTTTTTTATAGGAACTTGGCCTTTTTTCACATTTATGTTTTTGTGACTGACTGACTACTTTTTGAAAAATTTGCTATGATAACATTTTTTACACTTAAAATTTCTAGTGTGTTTTATTTCTATTCATGATCACCTTGCCAGTTAAAAATGGCAAAGTTACATAAAAGAATGGGTTATAGCGTGAGTAAAAATTAATTATTGTATTACAACGGGTCGCCAGTGTGTACGCAGATTGTTAAGAGTTGTCTGGAAAGAAGCATGTAAAATACAGCGTTAATTTTAGTGGGAGTGATCCCGGCTGTTTTCTCAATATATTTACATATTAAAGTCAGCTTTCTACATTATAATATTACGTAAAATTTGTATGGGCCTGGCCCCGCCGACTTTTATATCTACTAGTACTTATTGTTCATGTAAAGTTTCGTAGGAAAAACCTAAGGAGAAATACATAAGTAATAGACTACAAACTGATAAGCCGAAGTACATGAAAGAAAAAGCTAAGATTTATGGGTGAAGTCAAGCCACTTTTCAAAACATAAAATTTTTACTTTGGATAAGTGCAATCTGTATGAAAAGTTCCAATAAAATTGGACTTAATTTTGAGTTTACTGTGCTTTTTCCCAATACCTGATTGAAACTTCTGGTTTCTTAAATTTTTCTTAGTGATCTCTGATTTAGATTAATTTGTGTACCAAATTTCAGCTCTCTAGTGCGAATTGGAGTTTTAGCGGATAAAACTTCTTGGTTTTAAGATTTTCCCATTGGCTTACTCGTCTACACTTGCTTGTGTATAAAATTTCAGCTCTCTAGCGTGAACTGTACCTTATAATTTTATCAGCATTACCCCTCCCACTATTTTAAACTCACAATATTTCTGTGAGCAGCGCTTATAATTCATGCTAATTTTCTTCTAAAATATGCTAGACCGAAGTAGATTAAGCACAAGGCCAACAGTTTATAGGAGTGATCACGCCCACTTTTTTAGGTGATGGTTTAAAGTATTGTATACGTGTAACGTATATGCAGGTTTTTACTAAAATGGCTTAAGTTAAAAGCTGTATATTAACAGCCTTATTTATAAAAATTTTTAAGGCTTTTTAAAGGGATTTTGAGATCAATTTTCATAAAAAATTTTTCTTAAAAATTCTTAATAAAATGTATAATTAAGGCTGTAAGCTTTCAGGTTCAAATAATAGTAGCGTAGCCCCGCCCATTCTGGTAATATATTTTGGTTTTTCAGATTTTTCTAGTTGGTTTCTCACCTAGACCTACTTGTGTATCAAATTTCAGCTCATACGCACAACTTTAAATTTTTAATTTTAATGGGCACAACCCCGCCCCTCTGACTAAGATTTCTGGGTTTTCAGGTTTTTTTTGTTGTTTTCTCACCTATATCTACTCGTATATCCAATTTCAGCTCCCTAGCCCAACTTTTAATTTTTAATATTTGTGGGCGTAACCATGCTCACTTTTCCAAACTTAATATTTTTTCAACCAGTGTTTATTATATGTTCCAAGTTTCGTTGCAAACGGATAATAATGCATACAGCAGTAGTATATCTAAATATGCTGAGGCGTAGTACACGAAAATGTTGTTGAAACGGTATAAGCGTGTCAACGCCCACTTTTTTAATGAAAATTTTTTAGGCTTACCCTATCGCAGTATATATGCCGAATTTCAATACAATAGCTTCCATGAAGCGCCTTATATTTGCTTTTTTAATTCTAGCTTTTATGGGCGTAGCCCCGCCGTCCTAGCCAAAATTTTCGGATTTTAAAATTTTTTTAGTTTGTTGTCCACCTATACCTAGTTCTGTAGCGAATTTCAGCTCACTAGCACACATTTTAATTTTTATGGGCGTAGCCCCGCCCCCTTGGTTAAAATTTTCAGGTTTTCAGATTTTTCTAGTTCATTGCTCACCAAGGTCTACTTGTGTACCAAATTTCAGATCTCTAGCTATACTGAAAGTGCTTCATAATATTTTATGAGAAAGTCAGTACGTCAGTGAGTCAGTGAGTATGTCTTAAAATATGCACTTTCTGCACCTCCGTATCACCGGAACCTTTTATTGTAAAACTTTCAGGTTACATGAATATATTCTAATTATGATTTAAATTTCATAATTTCACGGTCGCGGGGAGCAAAGTTATGAGGGGGTGTAAAAACAGCTCGAATGGCTTCCTGTAAATATACACACTACGTGCATTGGCCAGAACTTGGCCTGGCACAATCGATTTTGACCAAGTTCTTGTTTGGCACAATACGTAACACAGAAATATGCTATGCATTATATAAAATTGTAATCGTAAGGGTGTTAATACATATAATTTCTACATAATCTGCTTACTTGACAATATTTTTGCCTTTCTAAAAAAAGAGAGAATAATATATCGGAAAAAATATTGTCAAGAATTTGGGCTTCACCCACGCTTTACCACAGATATAAATCTGTCCATTCCGACTTGGATCTTTGGTTTTGGGCTACTGTTATATATATATATATATATATATATATATATATATATATATATATATATATATATATATATATATATATATATATATATATATATATATATATAGTGATAACTTGGTTAATTGATGACCACGATCCTGAAGCGGATGATATCGCTGACTTAAATGTAGAAGTACTAACGTTAACGAATCACTAGTTGGCATTGGACAAAGCCAAGTTGGCTGCTGACGAAAAAGTGGATTTGCCGTTACAAAAAGACTATCACCAGATTTTTTATTTTTATTGTTTTTATTAAGAGCTTCAGAACTCACAGTTCTGACTTTATTTATTTATTTTTATTGATTTCGTAAGAGTTTCAGAACTCACAGTAAAATAAGCGTTTCTGCCCTTAGACTCACTTCAAAATTTTTGTATTTGTACTCATATAAATTCATTAATGTCACTTTGTTTTTGTTATATTTTGTTTGGGTTTTTTTTTGTTTTTTTTTTTGTTATTTCTACTATGTAAAAAATATTCGGCAAAGCAAATAAAGCTTATTTATCAAAGCCAATATGTATTGCGAATACTATGTCCTACGAATAATTTTTTTTATAATTTTTTGTTTAGTAAGTATGTAAGAAAAACTCCTCTAATTGTCTGTTCATTATGAAGGTACAATGAGAACTGGCCAAATAGTAATAAATATATGTGATTTGAACGGGCTAAAGTTCGTATCGCTTTTTAAGCCAAATTATATGTGATAATTATTAATGAACAAATAACACCAAAGTCTGTTGTAAATATTCTGACTAACAAATATTTAAAAGACGTGGGAGTCACCCAGCAATTCACAGCACCCTACACGCCTCAAGAGAACCCCGCCGAGCGGGCAAACCGGACAATTAAAACAATAATATCCCAGTTTGTAAAGGAGAAGCATAATACGTGGGATGATTTACTACCCGAAATCATGTTGGCCATCAATACCAGCACGTCTGAAACGACTGGTTATACGCCTGCATTTCTAACACAAGGTAGAGAGCCGCGTTTACCGAGGGCCTTCTACGATCAAGTGACTAGGGGCACTGGGGCCCGAATTGTTGAGCCCGATGAACGTGCGAGCGAGCTAAAGGACATATTCGCAATAGTCCGGCGCAACATAGCGAAGGCTGCACAAAAACAAAAACATCACTATAATTTGCGACGTCGCCAATGGCAACCCAAAATAGGGGATCATGTACTAGTACGACTGCATCCACTGTCAAAGGCGATTGAAAATTTTGCCGCAAAATTGGCACCGAAGTTCGGGGGACCTTATGTCATTACGGGATTTGTGTCCTCCGTCATAGTCAAACTGAGTAGAGTAGATAGTAGCGAAAAGCGCATTGCGCATCTTAGTGAACTGAAACTCTTTTTAGAACAGCCAGAGTAATCAATTTTTTTTCTCCGGTCTACCGTAGGTCAACTGAGAAGAAAATAGTAAAGGAAAATCAGCCAAGACGACGCTAGGAAGAGGAGTCCAAAATGAATGACAAACGCCAGAAATGGGAACAATCCATCCAGAACTTTCGACGCAGACTTGAGGAGGAGAAAGCAAAAGGAAGACGTATCATAATGCTGCCAGGCGAACCATCAATTGGTAAAAGCTCTGTCACCCATCCAGATCACATCCGACGTGACGAGAGAAGGAAAACCGAATATTTGTTGCGCATATCAGCACCATCACGTCCACAGGTATGTACACCACCCCTACCGCCGGTGTATGAGGAATGTCCACCACCACCTCCATTGTATGGAAGAAATACACCACCTCAGACATTATATGAAGAGAATCCACCACCACCTCCGCCATTATACGAAGAATGTCCACCACAACCTCCGCTGCATGAAAAGTGTCCATTCCCGCATGAGTTGCCAGGAGAATGCCCAACGTCAATCTCAATTCCAAAAAAAGTACCGATAAAATTGCCACCTCCCGAGTTATTTCATCACTCGCTTGAGGTCCAGGATAGCCAATATCGCTATCTGGGAATGCGTTGTTACGAGCGAGATCTCGCATACTCATGAGGGAAACCAGCCCCACTCCCGGGATTTCATATCCCCAAAGTCATAAAGCTGCCACTGGAACGGACGAGTGCAAGAAGAGGCCTCCTAGCCCTTCCACGACACCCCGAATGGACACGCAACTTTATGAAGTCCCCATGACGCCAGGCCGAGGGTGGCTCAGCCAAATGCATGAATGCTACAATTTCTCTCCACCACGCAACCAAACAACAGTCGAAACTCAGTCACCGATTTCAATTTCCTCCACTTCATCCCTAGGAAGTCCACAGCAACCATCACCCATCGTATACCCCCTATCAACCACAAACTCATCACGAGCCCACTATGACGATCACCAGCTAACATCACTATCTTCGGCATCGATATCTGCACGCCATATCCCTTGTCCGGTCGCTAAACCGGTAGAGGTGCACATCTGTGAAGCCCCGGAAGTGCTGCGAGGCGAAATCCAACACCTCCTTGGCCAAACCCCAATACGCGCTGCTAGGCTGCTCAAAATAATCGAGGATAGACGTTACCGTGTAATCATAAGACGAAGTGGGAACATCCAGATTTTTTGGCTGAATTCTTGAGACAACAAAGACACATTCACATTCATAGGACACTGCTCTACTATTAAAACTTTCTGTTAGCAAATTTGAGCAACCTACTAAGATATTAAATTCTCTTCTTTTTTATTGTATTTTTATTTATAAGTGGGAGAGGCTGCCTTTGGGAATTAGGACACTTTTTTCCAAAAGGTGAATCAAACACTTATAAATAAAAATTGAGCTATTTGAGCAATAAAAGAGATAGGACACTGCTCTATTATTGGCTCTTTTATTCTTTTTGTTTGTTTTTGAGTATTTTATTTATAAGTGGGAGAGGCTGCCTTTGGGAATTGGGAAACTTTTTTCCAAAAGGTGAATCAAACACTTATAAATAAAAATTGAGCTATTTGAGCAATAAAAGAGATAGGACACTGCTCTATTATTAACTCTTTTATTAATTTTTGTTTGTTGTGAGTATTTTTATTTATAAGTGGGAGAGGCTGCCTTTGGGAATTAGGACACTTTTTTCCAAAAGGTGAATCAATATACTTATAAATAAAAAATTGAGCTATTTAGAATAATCGTATTTTTGTTTCTCTTTTCACGGGTAGAAACACCCTTGGGAATTAGGACACTTTTTTCCAAAGGCTAATCTACTTTGAGAATATATAGAGTTAGATCTTAAAAGAACGTACTCGCGTGTTTTTCTTATCTTATTTAAAATATTAGTTGCTCATTTCTTTTTTTTTACTTATGTCATATTGTTAAATAAAGAAACAGTGTTTTTATTAAACGAACCTGGCGTACTTGTTTCATTTTGTCCAAGTAACCAAGAGAAGGTACGTTACATCTTTCATTTAATATACACGACTCTGGACTCCGCTGAGCCTACCCTAGCCACCAGCGAATTCGTGTCGTTACAATGTTGAGAAACAACTTGATTGTTAATCCGAATAGGGAAACAAGTATCTCTTCGTAAGGTAACTGTTACTTGAACACACTTTTGTTCATTTACCTTGATTCTCCATAAGTTTAACCAAAGCTCCATCTGGCTAATATGTTCCTGGAGTTTGCGGGATGCCTCATCAGGGTTTTCGTGCATACTAAGGCAGGCTGTATCGTCGGCAAATGTGGAAGTATGGATACTACTGCTCACAGGCATATTACAAGTATAAATCAAATATAAAACTGGTCCCAGTATACTCCCCTGTGGCACACCGGATGAAATAGCTTCATGCCTACTCGTAAAGTCTCCTTCCACAACAGTGAACTTACGGGAAATAATGTAACTTTCCAAAAGATTTAAAATGTTTATTGGTAAGTAAGTCTTTAATTTTAGAATTAGGCCTTCATGCCACACTTTATCAAATACCTGGGAAATGTCAATAAACAGCGCGGAACAATACTTTTTTTCTTCAAAAGTTCTTCTTATAAATTGAACCAATCTATGAGTTTGTTCAATGGTGCTATGCTGACTTCTAAAACCAAATTGGTGGTTTGGTATGCACCCACTACTAATTAGAATTGGGGACAATTTTGTTTTGAGTAGTTTTTCGAAAATCTTTGACACAGTTGATAGTAGACTTATTGGCCTATATGACTCAGCCTTGGTTAGATCTTTGCCCGGATTTGGAATCATTTTAACCTTGGCAAGTTTACAGCTGATGGATAATACTCCGGTCGTAAAATGGCATTAAAAATGATTCTCATTGCAATACGAGGCAAGTTCATCAGCATCTGGTTACTAATTCCATCAATACCCGGAGCTTTCTTCGGGTTGAGTTCGGCAATTAATTTTTGTGAATCACGCGTCTTAAACTTTATGTGTTGAGGGGGTAGAGCGACTACATTCGGCAAATCAGCAACACCAGTACATATGTTTGGCGTAAAAACGGATTTTAAGTGCTCAGCAAATATTTTACCTTTTTCAGTATCGCTTCTTGCCCAGCTTCCGGTAGATGTGCGTAGAGGTGGCTTATACTAAACGGGTGTTTTAAGCTTTCTAGCAGCGCGCCACAAGGAGTAACTAGACGCTGGTGTGATATCAAGACCTTCCAGATAATTTGCAAGAGATGCAGTTTTTGCAGATGCAAGCAACTCTTGGAGTCGTTTAGTGCACTCTTTAAATCTGATTTTATTTTGTGGTGATCTGTGCTGTTGCCATTCCCTTCTAGCTCTTCTTTTTTCACGTACGGGACGTTCAATGTCTGTAGAATAAATTCTATTAAACTCAGTCTGCGGATGGGAGATAGTGGCATGTTCAGCAGCCTGTTTAATATTCTCGCTGAGATTGGCAATTTTAGATTCAATATCATAGGGTGTTCTAAGCGTTATGTTTTCCGTACAATGACTACTGAGATATTTTTTGCAACCCAGCCAATTAACACGATTGATCATCTTCACATATGGGTCAGGTAAGTTACTTCTTAATGGGCTACAAATTGTAATGATCGTCGGAGACTGATCGGACGAGAGATCAAGAGAAGCTTGAACTTGAATTAAATCCCTAGAGATATTTTTTATGACGCCGAAATCTATAACATCCGGAATTTTTTGTCAGTAGGCCAATAAGTGGGCTCCCCACCCGAAATGACATCCAAGGCCATTTTTGAAATAGTGTTGAACAATGCTCGACCTCTGGGTGTAATAAGACGCAAACCCCAGAAGGTATGTTTTGCATTGTAGTCGCCAGCTGCTACAAAACAAGGTCCAAGAGATTTGTAGAAATCTTCATATTGATTCTCAGTGATTGAAAATCTGGGAGGGGAGTAAATTGATGATATAACAAAATTTGTACAAAAACTTTCAATGCAGATATTTGTTGCTTGTAGGTGTTCTTCACAAATGTTATCAAGAATATAGTGCTTGAGTCTTGACTTTCCGTGAGGAAGTGCTCAAGTTCATTTTTATGAATTCGAATGCCGTTTGCGTTCCAGAAACATATTGTTAACGTGTTCATGGCTTATTAATTAATGCTTGAAGCAGAGTATTCTGCATTTGCAGCATTTCTTGCATCATGCTAGTCATATTTGTTGTAAAACTGTTTATAGTTTGCACCAGATTATCAATAGTAGCTTCAAGGCGATTAAAATTAAAGCTTGCGTCAGTATTTTTTGAATTATTTGACGGGGAAACATTTTGTGTGGGAATTGAATTTGTCTTAGCTGCATCTGCATACGATAGACGGGAAGTAACTGGTTGGCTCATTTGCGCAAAAGTGGCAGAGTAAGCGTTTGCTGATTGAGCTGGAGCTAATTTAGGTTTTGCATCATAGTCTTCTTTACGAAAGAGTACACAGGACAATCTCTGTAGTTAGCAGTGTGATTACCTCCACAATTACTGCATTTTTTATCACTTTGATCTTTTGGCTTATTGCAACTAGCAGTTCCGTGTAATTCGCCGCACACAACACAAACAGTAGGTAAATTGCAGTAAGTTTTCGTATGGCCATATTCTTGACAATTATGGCACTGTACGGGCCCATAACGCTTGTGTGGTTCTTCAACTGTGATTTTTCGGTATAACAAGTATTTTAAGTTATAAATTGGGTGCGCTTAATTTTTTTTTTTCAATTTTATATTATTAGGCTCAAGTTCAACACGAAATAAAGGTTGGGGAATCTTCTCCCTATTTATTTTATTGGACACATTTTTTACCTTAAACCCCTGGAAGACGATTGCATATTTTATTTCTTCGGGAAGAACACAACAATCTATGCCCTTCAATACGATCTGCATTCCTTTAGCGCTCTTAAGCTGGTATGTGTAGAAGCTTGTTTTATTTTTTTCAAATTCAGCAACCATTTTGCGGAAATCTTTTTCGTCATAAATTTGGATTTTAGTTTCATCGATGTTGCCACGTTTAATTGGAACAATGTGAAATTTATTCTCACCAATGACCGAAATTAATTTTTTAATAAAGGCATTTGAATTTTTTTTCTCTCAAATAGATTGGTGGTGGCTTGGATGTTTTATTCGAGGATACCTCGGGTTTGTCGTTGTCATCTTGCAAAATTTTAAAACGGTTTTGGCGATTAGTTGAGGCTGCGCTGTTATCCTTAGACATCTTTGGATCAAATGAAATTTTTGAAGAATTCGGGCTTCGGCCACGCTTTACCACGGTTATATATCTGTCCATTCCGCCTGGTACCTTGAGTTTCGAGCCGCTGTTATCTGTAGTGGTAACTTTGTTAAGTCATGAACACGAGCCTGAAGGGGATGATATTACTGGCGTATATGAAGAAGTACTAGGCAACTGTTAATGTATCACTACTATTTGACATTGGACAGAGCGAAATTGATCGCTGACGAAAAATTGGCTCTTCCGTTAAAAAAAGACTTTCATCAGGTTTATTATTTTTATTGCTTTCATTAAGAGTTTCAGAACTCACAGTAAAATAAGCATTTCTGCCGTTAGAACTCAGTTCAAAATTTTTTGTATTTGAGGCACTCATACATAGAATTCCTCAAGGGCACTTCGTTTGTGCTTTTTGTTTGTTTGCGGTCTTTTTTTATTTTTGTTATTTATGATTGTTTGTTTGTTTTTGAGGTACTCGTTACAGTATTCCTCAATGTCACTTTGTTTAAGTTTTTTTTATTTGCGGTTTTTTTTGTTTTTGTTATTTCTACTATGTAAAAAATATTAGCAAATCATAAAGCTTATTTATTAAAGTCAGTATGTACCTATTACGAATAATATGTACTACGAATAGTTTTTTGTATAAGTTTTTGTTTGTTTGGTAAGTATGTAAGCAAAATTCCGCTAATCGACTGTTCGCTATGAAGGTACCACGAGAACATTACAAATATTAATATTTTACAAATCTTAATATATAAAGAAATGAACAAATATACATTATTCTCTCCTTTTGTAAAGAGTTAAAAATATTGCCAAGTTAGCATATTATCTAAAAATTATATGACACCCTTACGATTACAAATGTATATAATGTAGAGCATATGTCAGTAAAAGGTGTTGTGCCAAACAAAAACTTGGTCAAAATTTATATCTATCTCACTGCTTTTGATGGCCGAAATTTTTGATAGGAGCTTGGCCTTTTTTTCACATTGATGTTTTTGTGAGGATCTGACTACTTTTTGAAAAATTTTCTATGATAAAACTTTTTAAACTTAAAATTTCTAGGATGTTTTATTTTTAAAGTATTTTTAGTTAAAAATTTCGTAGTTACATAAAATAATGGGTTAGAGCGTGATGAGTGTTGGATTTTACACCTTGAAAATTAATTATTGTGTAATTACAATGGGTCACCAGTGTGTATGTAAATTGTTAAGAGTCGTCTTGAAAGAAACATGTAAAATACAGCGTCAAATTTAGTAGGAGTGATCTCGCCTCTCAATATATTTACATGTTAAAGTCTGCTTAGCCGAAGTACATAAATCAAAAGGATGTGCCCAATGTGCATGCAAAGTTTCAATAGGGCAGCTGGTGCTTTAATTTTTGGATTTTCCGATTGAGTAAATTAATTAAGACTATTTGTCTACAAAATTTCAGCTTTCTACAATATAATATTACGTAAAATTTTTATGGGCCTGGCCTCGCCGACTTATATTTGGATAAGTGAAATGTGTATGAAAATTTTCAATAAAACTTAACTTAATTTTGAGTTTACAGTGCTTGTTCCCAACCCCTGATTGAAACTTCTGGTTTCTTAGATTTTTCTTAGTGACCTCTGATCTTAATTAATTTGTGTACCAGATTTCAGCTCTCTAGTGCGAATTGGAGTTTTAGCGGATACAACTTCTTGGTTTTAAGATTTTTCCATTGGCTTACTCATCTACACTTGCTTGCGTATAAAATTTCAGCTCTCTAGCGAGCACTTTACCTTATAATTTTATGAGCATTACCCATCCCACTATTTTAAAATCACAATATTGCTGTGAGCAGCACTTATAATCCATGCTAATTTTCTTCTAAAATATGTTAGACCGAAATAAATTAGACACAATGCTAACATTTTATGGGAGTGATCACGCCCACTTTTTTGATAGTTTAAAGTATTGTATACGTGTAACGTATATGTAAGGTTTCACTAAAATGGCTAATATACAGCTAAGTTAAAAGCTGTATATTAACAGCCTTATTTATAAAACTTTTTAAGGCTTTATAAAGGGGTTTTAAGACAAATTTTCATAAGAAATTTTTCCTAAAAAGCCTAAATAAGTTTTATAAATAAGGCTGCAAGTTTTCAGGTTCAAACAATAAGGGAGTGGCCCCGCCCATTCTGGTAAAATTGTGTAGTTTTTCAGATTTTTCTAGTTGGTTTCTCACCTAGACCTACTTGTGCATCAAATTTCAGCTCATACTTTCAACTTTTAATGTTTATGGGCGCAGCCCCGCCCCTCCGACTAAAATATCTGGATATTCAGGGTTTTGTTGTTGTTTTCTGACCTAGACCTTCTCGTGTATCAAATTTCAGCTCCTTAGCGCAACTTTAAATTTTTAATATTTTTGGGCGTAACCATGCCCTTTTTTCCAAACTTAAGATTTTTCTCGGCCAGTGTTTATTATTCGTGTCAAGTTTCGTTGCAAACGGATAATAATACATACAGAAATAGTATATCTAAATATGCTAAGCCGTAGTACACGAAAATGAGGTTGAAATTTCAATAAAATAGTTTCCATTACGCGCCTTAGATTTGCTTTTTAATTCTAGCCTATATGGGCGTAGCCCCGCCCTCCTGGCCAAAATTTTCGGGTTTTAAAATTTTTTTGGTTTATTGCCCACCTAGACCTAGTTCTCTAGTAAATTTCAGCTCACTAGCACAAATTTTAATTTTTGTGGGCGTAGCCCCGCCCCTTTGGTTTAAATTTTCGGGTTTTCAGATTTTTCTAGTTCATTACTCACCTAGATCTACTTGTGTATCAAATTTCAGATCTCTAGCTATAGCGGAAGTGCTTCATAATATTGATGAGTGAGTCAGTGAGTCCATATCTCCGGAATCTTTTATTGTAAAACTTTCAAACTTTGCATATGAGGTAACATGAACGGTCGCGGGAACAAAGTTATGAAAGGGGTAAAAACAGCTCGAATGGCTTCCTGTAAATATACACACTGCGTGCATTGGCCGGAACTTGGCCTGGCGCACTGCTGTGCGCCTAGATATGCAAACAACGAAAAATTTTTTAGAAAATTTTTGTTCGAATTTCGTGATATCATCAGATTTTCAGTTACCAAAGTTCAGTATGAGAAGTTCTACAAATCGCTTGGATCTTGTTTCGTGACAGGTGGCGACTACAATGCAAAACATACGTACTGGAGTTCGCGCCTTGTAACACCTAGAGATCGAGCTTTGTTTAATACAATTTCAAAAATGGACTTGGATGACATTTCGAGTGGAGAGCCCACTTACTGGCCTACTGACGTGCGAAAAATTCCGGATCTTATAGATTTTGGCGTCATGAAAAATATCCATAGAGATTTAATCCACGTGGAGGCCTCTCTAGGTATCTCCTCCGATCATTCTCATAGGCGTAGCTAGGCCTTTCTGGGGGGGCAATGTCCCCCCAGACTTGATTTTGCCCCCCCCCCCCAGGATTTATTACAAATTCTTTTTAAAACATATTCTTTTGCCTGTAATATTAAAAAATTCTATTTTTTATTTATTTTAAAATTACTCATGAAAATCACCAGTAATTTTTATACAAAACTTTTCGAATAATCGCTAAATATGCATACTTTTATTAGATAACAAATACCCAAAAAACTATAAGTTTACAGCACTTCAAAACATCACAAATAGTAAACTGCATGTGAATTTATAATGCATGTGTGTAGATATGTATTTGTGTATGTAGTCTTCAACAAATTCTTAATAAAATTGTATTAGTGTACGTAGTTAGTAGCAAGGCAAGTTGTTTTAAGGTGTTCTTAAGATTTTCTACTGTCAAATTGTTTGTAACAATAGCCACCAATTTTTATTTAGAGTAAAATTAAAAAAATAGAGAAAAACTATGATCTGCAAATACCTTGTATATATTCATATACTATATATACTCGTACACACACATGTATGTATGCATATTTATGGTTCAATCCAGGGCTGCCAGATAAAATGATGGAAAAATCGCCGAAATCCCGATAAAATATAAAATAATCGTCATTTCATGTCCGAAAAATCGTCAGAAAATCGAACAAATCAAAATTTCCTCTTTAAACATGTATATATATGTTTTATTTTTATTAGAAAACAAAACAAAACAATTCATGTTCATATACAACTTTGTTAGACTAGTGGCAAACTTGTGAAAAATATTCCTAAGTTAGCAGGTCCAAATTTTGGTATCAGTACTTTTGTTGACCGAAATTTTTGATAGGATATCAACTTACACAGGCCAATATATCGTTGGTCTCAAATGGAAAGGCCCTAACGAAAATAATTGTGACAATAGAGGAGAAGGTAAAACATAATAGAAAGTGTAATATTCAAAATGTAACTTTTTTGTACAACTGCTTGTAAAAGCGCTATTTTTTACACTATTGCAATACATTTTTGTGATGAGGTGTATTAGTGTGAAATTTATTGAAATCACTGAAAAACTCAACTATCGATATGTATGCATGTAAAGGGTGTTTTTTATTGAGGTATAGAACTTTAAGTTGGCATCACTTTTTTAACTGGCGGCCATTTTGTCAGCTGTCAAGTGATTAATATTTAGTTTGGTTTGCCATTTCATCATGAACAGGTTGACAAAAGAACAACGCTTGCAAATCGTGCAAATTTATTTCGAAAATAATGGTTCAGTTCGCGAAGTTTACCGCAAGCTCCGTCCATTTTATGGTCGACATAATCGTCCATCAGAGCAATTAATTCGGTTAATCATGGATCGTTTTCGCACTACGCTTACTCTTTGTGATAATACGCATCCGCAGAGACGTCGAACAGTGCGCACCGAAGAAACAATTGCCGCTGTAGAGCAAAGTGTTGAAGAGGACCCGAATGAATCGATTCGCCACCGTGCACAGCAATTGGAGCCGACTAACCGACTATTTTGTTCCCGAATTGGATGGCATGAATGTGGATGAGTTGTGGTTCCAATAAGACGGCGCTACATGCCACACAGCGCACGTCACAATCGATTTATTGAAGGAAACATTCGATGAGCGCATAATTTCGCGGAATGGACCTGTCAATTGGCCACCAAGATCGTGTGATTTGACACCATTGGATTATTTTCTTTGGGGATATGTGAAGTCGCTCGTCTACGCCAACAAACCAGAAACGTTAGGGGACTTGGAAGCCAACATTCGTGGCGTTATTGCCAACATACGGCCCCATATGCTCGAAAAAGTGGTTGAAAATTGGACCTGTAGAATTGGCTTTATTCGAGCCAGCCGCGGCGGCCACATGCCCGAAATCATATTTAAACATTAATGGCATAAAATTATCCTTCCAATAAAGCCAAATTCATGGACATTAAAACGATTTTCTTGTGTTTTATTTCAATTCAAAGTTCTATACCTCTTAAAAAAACACCCTATATATATATGCACATAAAATTTTTTTCAATTGAACACATATACATACATACTTGCATACATATGTTTGTACTTATTTATGTATGTATGTTCATTCATTGCAACAATATAGTATTGATTCAGAACTTCAATATTGGAAGGGTAACTAAATAATAAATGTCAATTTTCTATTTTTATTTATGTACCAACAGATAATTTTTTTTTAAATTAAATAATAAATTATTAAGAAAGTCTGCAAAGCTTCACCAAAATCTTTTATTGTTATGCATATATGAATTCTAACAGCAGATTTTTCATAAATAGCTGCCCTTTTTAGACTATTGAAAAATCGTCAATTTTACTTAGGGCTTACACATGCAAGTGCAAGTTCGAAAAACTCAATACACTCAAACTCTTTTACTAACACAACTGCACTTTCGGCACTTGCAGTCTACTTCTAACTCAACTGCAAAGGAATTTTACAAGACAGTGACTTGTTTTACTTGTAGCAAGTAAATGAAAAGTTAGATAACAGTGTTGCCCTATTCATACTTTAGTACAAATTAACTGGAATTCAGTGTAATGTTATATGGGTTGTACTAATTTGAAATACATTTAAAAGCTTAATTTACAGCCTGTTTGTAGAACGCGACAAAGGCGACTCACGACGAGCCAGTTCATGGACGATTACGTAATGAAAAGCGTTTGTATAACGCGACTCGACTTTGTCGTGCAGCTTACGTTAATTCGCCCATATGTCAAGTATGTACTAAATCTTACTGTTGCCAACATGTTAAAAAAAGGCTTTTGTCTAAATTTTTTTATATGAAATTGTTATTTTAGCTTAAAAAAACGGCACCCTATTCATGTGCATTAATGAAAACACAATTGAGAAATGAATGAAAAACTATTTTGTTTTTGGCTCTTCTGTAGCTTCGTTTTTTTTTAATTAAATTTAATTCTATTCTTTCGAAAATACAAAAAATATACTCGCGTTTTGGTCGGTGTTAAACGTGTAGTGGATTATGCCATTAAGGTACCTAAGGATTCACACGTATTCTGAAAAAGCTGGTGTTAAACACTCTGTGGAAGAAACTGTGAAAATGATAGAAAAAGAGTTCGCAAATGAAGCTGTTGGTGTTTTCATTAGACAAACTCAGTCTCCGGATTGGTCCTACATTGGCCATGGGCCCTGAACACTACACAACAAGAAAGATTTTCAAATTTGGCAATTTTAAATATTGAAAACGATTTGGTTAAAAACGAAATATCTGCTGATATTATATTAAACACTTTTCTTAAGAAAAATAAAAAATTTTTATAAAAAAATAAGTAAATAATAAGGAATTTGGGCTTTTTTGTTAAGCAATATCTATATGCATTTCTTTCCTGCTTGTGTAACTCATCAGTAGACTTCAACCCAAAAGTTTTAGAAATATGCTGAAAACCTGTATATGCTTATAGTAAGACTCTTAGGGCTAATAAATCAGTTAAAGTTTAAACGGTGGTTTAGTTGAACTAAACTTTAATTCATATGTGGTTTAAACTCAACAGGAGTAAATCAGTGAACCATACCTCATGTGTAGTTTAAAAACTAATACTGTGGCAGCACTAGAACAAATGACAAAAAACAGCTGTTTTGCAGCAGGCTATCAGTTCTTTGTACTACAATCAAAAAGGCAAAAACTTTAATAACATTTAATTAAAAGCATTCAAATTTTACTGGGAAAGAAATTATATATATTCTTTGCAAAGTAGAATGGTATAAAGGAACAATAGAGTGTAAGAGAACAAATCGAATCGAATCTGAAGAAAAAGTAGAGGCTTGGAAAAAAAGTTGAATGCTTTTTAAATGCAAAACATATGGTCTGTAAGTAATAAAATCATATGTCCTGTATTGGTAGTTTAAACGCCCAATTTTATGCGTTTACAGATGGTTTAAATACTGCATTGATTTATATGTTTGCTGGTTTAAACACATTTTAAACCAAAGACAGAGATTAACTTGAACTGATTTATTAGCCCTTAATATGTTGAGAATTATAATATAAAAACATAATGATTCTTAAGGCCTCCATAAGCATATGAAGTTTTTTTTTAGCTTTTTTCAAAAACTATTGGGGTGAAGTCTACTGGCGAGTTCCATAAGAAGGAACGAAATTCATATAGACATTGCTGAACCAAACGTTGCTTTAGCAAAAATTCCTAATAAATTAAAGACTATTTAATTAATTATTATTTATTTTGATATTAACACTTCTCAAGAATTTTAAACTTTTTATGAAATCATTTCTTGCTTGTATCTTTTCAAAATATTGTATTCAAATATAGTATATACATAAATAATTTTTCCATATGAACATAAAAACTTGTTGGAAACGAATATTAATTTTATTATTATTTAGTTTATTATTATTAGATTATTATTATTATTATTTAGTTTTTTTCTAATACATACTTTACTTTTTGTCTATATATTGTTTTTGTTTTGAATGTTTTGTTTTTTTAGTTTTAATTATAACTTAGTTTTTGTTATTGAAACTGGACTGTTAATTTATGTTTTAACTCAAATAAAAAATATCTGTATAAAATTTTTTAAACGCACTAATAATCCTAAACCAATATTTTACTTATTAATATTTTACTTATTAAGTAAAATATATTTTTTTAATTTCCAATTTCAATGTATTTTTAATAAAAAATATGGGTCTTATGCAAAAAAACTTAATAAAGCTTTGCCAAGCAATGTTAAGTAAAGTTGTATTCTAAAAAAATTATTGTATAAAAATTCTAAAGTAGGCACCCACGTTTGTTAAGACTACTTTAAGTTGATATTTCCAAAATGTGTATTTTGTACCTCAAATATTTTTACTAATATAGCACATACTGATTCATGTTACATCTGAAAATGAAGCTAGAAGTGCCTGCTCTTATCTTAAATTTATTATTTCTGTCATGTAATGGGAAACATCACCAAATTATCCAACTGATTCGAAATACATAGCAAAATCCATAAAAAAATATCAAAATAAATACAATTATACAAAAATGTTTTAGTGATGTACATACAATCAAAACAAATCGAAAAAAGCTGGATATTCAAATACTCGTTTCATTCGAATAAAACAAATTGTGATAATTTTTCACATTTTTTTACTTTTACTTCATGGTTGTGTTTATCTGTTTTCCTATTAAGTCAGAAGCTCATATTTTTTAAATTAGGTTGCTTTACTTCAAGATAATAAAAATTTATTTAATAAAATAAAAAAAATATTTGAATACCCGAATGAAATTGTATTCAATTTTGTACATCATAAGCTGTGAAGTGGTTGTTGAACACGGTGGAGTTACCAGTATTTATTATTAAATCACAAAATATTTAAAGTTGTCTTTTGCATATGATTTTTTAATAAAGCTGTGTTAGCCTTAAAGTGCTTATCAACTACTATGAACTTTAAAGCTAAATTAAAATATTTTTTTGCATAAGAGGGTATATATTTAACATAATAAGTAAAATATTAATTTGGGATTATTAGTGCGTTTAAAAAATTTTAAGCTTAAATTTTAACAATTCCCATAAAAAACACTAATTTAAAAAAAATTGTGTTTGCCCCCCCCCCCCAGAAAAAATGTCTAGCTACGCCAATGATCATTCTCCTACAATAGTAACAATTTTTAACCCACTAAGGAGTGATTTAACTAAGACATATGTGAAGGTGATTAATGGGGTCACCTTTCTGGGAATCAAAAAATATCTTGTAGTCACTGCGTAGAAAACATTCAGCTAAGATCATAAGATGATATTGAATTTAACATTGCCAATCCTAACAAAAATATTAAACAGGCTGCTGAACATGTCACATCATCCCGTCCGCAGACTAGATTTAATTGAATTTATTCCACGGATATTGAACGTCTCGTATATGAACAAAGAAGAGCCAGAAGAGAATGATAACACAGATCACCCCAACATAAAATCAGATTTAAGGACGAAACGACTCCAAGAGTTGCTTGCATCTGAAAAAACTGCATCTTTCAAATATTGTCTGGATGGACTTAATGTCACACCATCATCTAATTACTCTTTGTGTGCGCACTGCTAGAAAGCTTGAAACACGTGTTGAGTTTAAACCAACTTTGCGCACATCTACCGGAGATTGGGCAAGAAGCGATACCGAAAAAGGTAAAATATTTGTACATGTGTTGTTGATTTTCCGAGCGTAGTTGCTCTGTCCACTCACCCATAAAATAAATTTAAGACGCATGATGTTCAAAAACTAATTGCTTAACTCAACCCGAGGAAAGCTGCGGGTATTGGTGGAATTAGTAACCAGATGCTGATGAAGTAGCCTCGTATTGAAATATGGATCTTGTTATTAATTTTTAATGCCACTTTACGACTAGAGTAATATTCACACAGCTGGAAACTTGCAAATATCAAAATATTTCCAAAGCCGGGAAAAGATCTTACCAAGCCTGAGTCATATAGGCCTATAAGCTTATTATCAAAATTCTCAAAGCGCTTTGAAAAGTTGCTCAAAACTAAATTTTCCAAAATTTTAGCTGATAATGGGTGCATCCTGGACCATCAATTTGGTTTTAGAAGTCAGCATAGCACCATTGAACAAACGCATAGGTTGGTCCAAGTTGTAAGAAGAACATTTGAAGAAAATAAGTATTGTTCTGCTCTCTTTATTGATGTTTCTCAGGCATTTGATAAAGTATGGCACGAAGGCATATTTTTAAAATTGAAGACGTACGTGCCAATAAACATACAAAAACTTTTGGAAAGTTATATTATTGACAGGAAGTTCATTGTTGTGGAAGGAAACTTCATGAGTGTGCCCGAATCTATACAGTCCGGTGTACTACAGGGTAGTATTCTGGGTCCAGTATGGTATTTAATATATACTTATATTGAGCAATAATATCCACACTTCTACATTTGCCGATGATATAACCTGCCTTTGAATGCACGAACACCCTCATGAGGCATCCCAAAATCTTCACGAACATATAACACAGCTTGAGCTATAGTTAAACTTATGGAGAATAAAAGTAAACGAACAGAAGTGCGTACAGATAACATTTGCCCTACGAGAATATACTTGTCCCCCATTAGAATCAACAGTCAAGTTGTTCCACAACATTCACATGTCAAACATCTTGGTATACACCTGGATCTTCGGCTTGCATGGAAGCAGCATATTGACTCTAAGATAACACAAATGAAACTTAAATTAACTCACATATATTGGCTGATTGATAGAAATTCAACACTCAGTATAGATTGTAAACTTTTAATATACAAGTCGATTTTGAAACCAATATAGTGCTACAGAATACAGCTTCAACTTCCAATATAGAGAGAATCCAACGAAGGTAAAACAAGATTTTAAGACTAATAACATCGGCTCCATGGTACATCAGAAATTCAAATTTACATAGTAATTGTCGCATACAAGTGACTGAAGAAATTGCAAAATACGCAGACAAATACTTAACAAAACTCGAGTCTCACCCTAATTCCTTTTTGATTATCACTATTTTTAGGGTTCCGTACACCAAAAGTGAAAAGGAACCCTATTGTTTTCGCTACGCTGTCCGTCTATCCGTCACACGGTATTTGCTCTGGAACCGTAAGAGCTACGGACCTGAAATTTGGACGCAGTATGTAGAAATTCGGCCGCTACAACAACAAATACATGAGAATTAAAAATTAAAGGGTGTTCCAAACCGAGCAACGAAAAATGTTAAAATCCCATGTAATATACATACAATTGTATGAACATATGTATAGGGTGTTTTTTTAGGGGTATAGAACTTTGAAATGAAATAAAACACAAGAAAATCGTTTTAATGTCCATCAATTTGGCTTTATTGGAAGGATAATTTTATGCCATTAATGTTTAAATATAATTTCGGGCATGTGGCCGCCGCGGCTGGCTCGAATAAAGCCAATTCTACAGGTCCAATTTTCAACCACTTTTTCGAGCATATGTTGGCAATAACGCCACGAATGTTGGCTTCCAAGTCCCCTAACGTTTCTGGTTTGTTGGCGTAGACGAGCGACTTCACATATCCCCAAAGAAAATAATCCAATGGTGTCAAATCACACGATCTTGGTGGCCAATTGACAGGTCCATTCCGCGAAATTATGCGCTCATCGAATGTTTCCTTCAATAAATCGATTGTGACGTGCGCTGTGTGGCATGTAGCGCCGTCTTGTTGGAACCACAACTCATCCACATTCATGCCATCCAATTCGGGAACAAAATAGTCGGTTAGTCGGCTCCAATTGCTGTGCACGGTGGCGAATCGATTCATTCGGGTCCTCTTCAACACTTTGCTCTACAGCGGCAATTGTTTCTTCGGTGCGCACTGTTCGACGTCTCTGCGGATGCGTATTATCACATAGAGTAAACGTAGTGCGAAAACGATCCATGGTTAACCGAATTAATTGCTCTGATGGACGATTATGTCGACCATAAAATGGACGGAGCTTGCGGTAAACTTCGCGAACTGAACCATTATTTTCGAAATAAATTTGCACGATTTGCAAGCGTTGTTCTTTTGTCAACTTGTTCATGATGAAATGGCAAGCCAAACTAAATATTAATCACTTGACAGCAGACAAAATGGCCGCCAGTTAAAAAAGTGATGCCAACTTAAAGTTCTATACCCCAATAAAAAACACCCTATATATTGAAACTTGAAATTTGTAAAATTAGTGTATTTTATACAGACTACACCAATTAACACTAAAATTTAAAAAAATTAAAATTAAAGGGTGGTCCATCAATTAATGCAATTTTGACTATGTAATTTTGACAATTTGCTATATCTTGGAAACCGTAAGAGGCAAACACTTGAAATTTTCAAAAACGGTAAAACTAAAAAAACCGAAAATTATAAAATCGCCAAACCAAAAAAAATTTCCAAAACGAAAAAAATCTCCAAAATTAAAAAAAAAATTTCTACCACTAAAATAAATCGCCAAATTCGAAAAAATCGCCAAAATGAAAAAAAAAACGCCAAAATGAAAAAAACGCCAAAAATCGAAAAAATCGCCAAAATGAAAAAAGGCCAAAAAGCGAAAAGACCCTAAAATGAAAAAAATTGGACACATCCGCCTAAAAAAGAGGGACAAACTCAACACTCCAGATGGGACTGCTGTAAATTTTTTTTTTGCTTTTTGATTATTACTACTTATGTATTATTAATATATATTAACAAGTTTATGTCCGACACTGGTCGGGCGTAATAATTATAAATTAGATTTAAGATTTTATCAGTCTTATTTAAAAAAATTATTAAGGCTTTATAAAGGTTTTTTAATAACAAGTTTTATAAATAAGGCTGTAACACTTATTGCTAGTTCATTTTTGAAGGCACAATAAATAAATACATGTATTAAAAAAAATTTAATAATAATTTTTCATTCTCATTGTAATTTTTGAAATATTAAAAACCTTTTTAACCCCCGACTAAAAAAGGGGTGTTATAGGTTTGTAGTGTGTGTCTGTGTATCTCTGTATCTGTCCGTCTCCACGTACAGGCCAAACGGCTAGACCAATTTTCATTTAGTTTTTTCTGTTTGAAAGATGACTTGATCGAGAGGGTTCTTAGCTATGCTTGAAGAAATTAAGTCCAGCCGTTTAGAAGATATAACATCTTTTCTGAAAAACGTCGGGGGTTTTTAAAATTTTTAATTTTTGTTATTTATAAAATTAAATATCTTTAATTTAAAAGAAAGATTAAATAATTATCAATAAACCAAAACCCAAAGTCCACTTCGGAATTGACAGATATATAACTGTGGCAAAGCGTGGGCGAATTGTTCTAAAATTTCATCTGCTCCCGAGATATCTAGGGATTATAGCGCATCCTCTACTAATCGTCAAAACCGTTGCAAGCTCAAGCTCTAATTTTAATTGCATTGAATAATCTTTTGATAATCTGGTGCAACTATAAATAATTTTACAACAAGAAATGCTGCGAATGCAGAATACACTATTTCAAGCATTAGTTAACAAACCATGAACACGTTCAAAATATATGTCTAGAACACAAACAGCATTCGCCAACATAAAAATAAACTTGAGAACTTCCTCACGGAAAAATATATTGAGACTCATTTGACTTCGAGAAGCCTTTTTAAAACTAACGGCTACAAGTTATACGATTCGGAGGACCCTAGCGGAAGAGCATGCGGTGGATCAGCAATTCTAATAAACTCCAGACCTTAGAACTATATTCTTAAGAACATTTGTACATATTTCGTGATGTCAACAATTTATTCCCTTCCTAGATTTTCAATCACTGAGGATCAATACGAAATATTCTAAAAAAAACTCTTGGACCTTGTTTCTTGGCAGCTGGCAAATTCAATGGGGTTCGCATCTTATGACACCTAGAGTTCGGGCGTTATGCAACACATTTTAAAAAATTGACTTGGACGTCATTTCGAGTGGGGAATCTAGTTACTGGCATTGAAGACATATCTACCAATTAACATTCTAAATCTTTTGGAAAGTTCACTGTTGTTTAAGGAGAATTTATGAGTATTCCTGAAACTATCTCATCCAGTGTGCTACAGGGCAGTATACTGATTCCAGTTTTGTATTTGATTTATACTTCTGATATGCCTGTGAGGAGTAATATCAACACTTCTAGGCATCTTGATATCTTCAGGAACATAATAACCAGCTGGAACTTTGGTTAAATTTATGGAGCACAAAGGTAAACGAACAGAAGTGTGCTCAAGTAACATTTACCCTATGGGAAGATACTTTTACCCAATTACAATCAACAATCAGATTGTTCCTCAACATTCACACATGAAATACCTTGGTACACACCTTGATCGAACACTTACATGGAAACCCTACATTGACGCTAAGCTAACACAAATGAAAGTTAAACTAACTCAGATACATTGGCTGATTGGTAGAAATTCAACTCTTAGGGCCATTATTACAACTTAAAGATAGTTAAAAGTAGGCTTTTATCCGACTTATAAAAACTTTATCATTTGCAAAGTTTTACTTTAACCTAAAGTTAACGATAAATTACAGGTAATTTTATCCTACTTGGTAAGTTAAATCTAATTTACAATAATGGAAAACTTTTTATATGTCCGATAAAATCCTACTTTTAACTAACTTTAAGTTGTAATAATGGCGCTTAGTCTAGATTGTAAACTTTTAATATACAAGTCGCTTGTGAAACCTATCTATATGATGCTACGAACTTCAGCTATGGGGCACTGCTTCAGCTTCATACAGAGAAAATTCAACAAAGGCACAACAAAATTTTATGGTTAATAATATCGGCTCCATGGTGCATAAAACGCCCAAATTGACATCGTGATTTAAATATGCTACAAGTGATTGAAGAAATTGAAAAATAAGCAGGCAAATATCTAACAAAACTCGAGTCACATCCTAATCCGCTTGCACGTAATATCTTGAACTTTACTGGACACATCCGCTTATAAAAGAAAGACACTAGGGCTCTAGTATTCAACACTCTAAATGAAACTTCTTGAAAATAATTTTTGTGCTTAATACGACATTTATGTATTATTAAATACTATCGCTTAGATTATGACCGACGCTGGTAGGACCTAATTATTACATTTATATTTAAGATTTGAATACTTATTGTTAGTTAATTTTTGAAGATACAATAAATAAACATAAGTGAGATATTTTTAGATTTAATTGAACTGTAGTGAATTTTAATGATTTCTTAATTAAGTTCAGTAATTTCAATTCTTATTATTGAATGAAATATTTTATTAATTGTTGTGAGTTTCTAAAGAAGAGAAGAAAAATTAAACTAGACTTTATTACCTCGGGGAAATACGAATCTACTGGGGTAGAGATTGTTATTAACATGAGCTATTTAAAGCAAATTTTTAATGAAATGGAATATGAGAAATGATTATTGTGTATACAATTACTGATTTATCTTTGGTAAATACATTTGTAAGTATCAGTATTCATTTTCTTTTTTCCCTTTTTTTATACCCTTTACAAAAAAATGGTAAAAGGGTATATATATAGGTTTGTCATGCCGTTTGTAATTTGCAGAATATTAATAAGCGAGCCATAAAGTATATATATTCTGGATCCTTATGCATAGGGAAGATGAATAAGCGATGTCCGTCTGTCCGTCTGTCTGTACGTGAAATCGGTTCTCCGAAGCTCCCAGAAAAGCTAGAGACTTCGTTCTTGGACTGGTGGTTCAGAAATGGTCGAAATAAGATTGGTATTGAAAATCAGCAAAATCGAGCTAACGGTTTCAGAGCTGGGAGACTTAAACTTCATTTTGCCATACAAAATAACCACCGAAAACAAGTTTTTAATAATTTTTTATTAAATAAACTTATTTTATACTTCAGTATAAAATAATAAAATAAATATAATAAAATTGGTATTTCTAACTAAAAAAAAATTAAAAAAAATTAAAAAAATTAAAAAGACGTTTCCAGGGTTGGAAAATCTTAACTTTTTTTGTTATGCAAAAGTAACTTACTAAAACAAATTTATCCCTTTTTTTATAAACTAAACATATGTAATGTTCTTAAAAGAAGGAGATTGATGTAAGAAATAAGAAACACAAAAAGGATGATTCCAGGGTTGTATGTATGTGATGTATACAATTAACTACCGTAAACTAATTTTTTAATTATTTTTATTAAATAAACTTATTTTTTACTTCACCACGAGTAAAATTGGTATTTCAAATAAAAAATTAAACTTCAAAAAATTATTAAGATGTTTCCAGGGTTGGAAAACTTTAAATTTTTTTCTTTTACAAAAGTAACTTACTAAAAGAAATTTTTCCTTTTCTTTATAAATTAAACATATCTTATGTTCTTAAAAGAAAACGATTGGTATAAGAAAGCAGAAAAATCAAAAAGGATGATTCCAGGGTTGGGAAACTGAAACTTTTTATGATATAAAAAATTAGCTACCGAAAATTAATTTTTATTTTATTTATTAAATGAATTTATTTTATACTTTAGTACGAATAAATTCGTATTTCAAATTAAAAAAAAACCTTCTAATATTAAAAATATGTTTCCAGGGTTGGAAAACTTTAACTTTTTTTTATACAAAAGTAACTTACTAAAGCAAATTTTTCCTTTTGCTCTATAAATTAAAGATATCGTATATTCTTAAAAGAAATAGATTGGTGTAAGAAATCAGAAAAATTAAAAAGGATGTGAACAGGGTTGGGAAACTTACTCTTTTTGTGATATAAAAATTTACCTACCGAAAACTAATTTTAATTTTTTTTATAAAATTAACTTATTTTATACTTCAGTTCGCATGAATTTGGTATTTTAAAAATTAAAACGACGTTTCCAGGGTTGGAAAACCTTATTTTTTATACAAAAGTAAATGACTAAAACAATTTTTTTCTTTTTTACTATAAATTAAACATATTTTATATTCTTAAAAAAAAGATGGTGTAAGAAATAAAAAGTAAATAAAAAAGGAGGATTCCAGAGTTGGGAAACATACACTCTTTGTGATATAAAAAATTAACTACCGAAAACTAATTTTTATCTATTTTTATTAAATAAACTTATTTTATGCTTGATAACGAATAAAATTGTTATTTCAAAAAAAAAAAAACAATTAGAGTTCACGGTTGGGACACTTACACTTTGTTGATATATAAAGGTAACTAAGTCTAACTAATTTTTATCTTTTCCTTTATAAATTATATATATTTTACGTTTTGGAAAGAAAAGTTTGGTATAGAAAATTATAAAAATAAAAACCACAGCTCCAGAGCTGGAAACTATGATTTTTTTCTGGACATTAAAGTAACTAAATAAAACATTTTTTTTTAATTTTCTTTTTTTTACTTAACACACTTTCTATAAGTAATCAGAAAAATCTAAAATTATGATTCTAGGGTTTGAAAATTATTATTTTTTTCTTTGTACATAAAAGTAACTATGTGCTTATGTATGTATCTCTAAACTACATAAACGCACTTTGGTAAAGGGTATATAAGATTCGGCACAGGCGAATATAGCACTCTTACTTGTTCATTTTCTATTTGGGTTAGAAAATGAAAAAAACGCGAAAAGTATTGGTATTTCTCCCAGCTAATAAAGTCTAGTTTAATTTTTCTTCTCTTCTTTAGAAACTCACATTAATTAATAGAAATATTTCATTCAGTAATAAGAATTGAAATTACTGAACTTAAGCCCGATTAAGAAATTTCTGATTAGAATATAAATAAATATATATGTATATGCATTAAAAAAAACTTGCTTAACCGGTACTGCCGAACAAATTTAAACTTAATTTCAATTACCTCCGTTACCCGACAATTAAAAAGATTCCTACTTCAAATGAACATATTAATAATTCTGAGAATAAGCTTATAACCAGGGACAGAGACTTCATGCGCTTAAAAAAGGCATTGTAGGTGCCTAAAATATGATATCAAATACGCAAAATATGCACTTAAAATAATAAAATATGCACATATTTTAAAGACTTTTTTATTAAAAAAAAAGTTTTAAATTTACATGCAATTAAGTAAAGATGTAAAAATATTTTCTTCTCTCAAGAGGTGCGTGTTTACATTAAATTTTTACACAATATCAAATATGATATAGAGATTTTTTCTGCATTATTAACTCGAAACATGCATTTTACGAGATATGTTTATAAAAATGGGAAAAAGTGTTGTAAGATATATATTTTTATTTAAAAATTGTATCGTTTTTATGTTTTCGAATGTGAAGTTCAATCTTCTTGTTCTTAGAAAGCTTTTGTGCATTAGAATGAATGTAACCGGTTCAAATTGAAGTGATTCTTTTTATATGTTACATATCTATTTATTTAACTCAACACTCACAATGAATTCAATACTAGCCATTCGATTTGTGTTTTAATCCGTTATCATTTTTAAAAACAATATCATGTTTCTGCAGAATTGTTTCACTAATCCCGGCTTTACTAGCAGACAATTTCCTCTTGAAATCATCAAAATTACAATCTCCATTAAATTTGTTGGGTGTGTGTGTGGTTGTACAATCGTTCTAAAATTCTACAACAATTCAAGCGAATAAATTTTCCAAAAACAGTTTTGCATTAATAATTTGTTAACAATAATATTTTTTTTTTAAATTTAAATTTTTGACAAAATATGACACAAATCTATGGATTTATACCAAAATATGAGACAAAAATATGCATTTAAGACCAAATTATGCAAAAATATGAATTTTCAGCAAAATATGCACTAACAAATCGTTGCCATTTTTACGCAAATTCATTGTTTTGTTGAGATATTTAGTTCTTGCTATTATCAGGGTTAAGGTAAAAAACATGCATTTGCATGAAACCCCTGTCCCTGCTTGTAACCAATTTAAATTTCACATAAGAGATCGAAATGTTATATGCTAAGAGTTTATTATCTCAACAAAGAAATTTACAGATTTAAAAAATATTTGTTTAAAAAGTAACATGCCGCCTGATTATCATAAAGAATATTTAACTTTACAACATACCTCAAATATAAAAGATTCGTTAAATGAAACTGTCGACGAATATTTTCCAAATACATTTAAGTACATATTTTAGTTGAAATAATATTTATGTTAACGTCGAATATAATAACATATGTTTGTGTATGAAGAAAATTAATAAACCTGATTTTCGGATAATATATATATGTATATTACATTGATTCAAAATTTATCGTAAATACCAACTATATTCAGCACCCTCAAAAGTTTTGTGCGCCGAAAATATTTTATGTGCCAAAAATTTTTATTATTTTGAAATATACAATCATTTCCATAAAAACTATTATTAATATATTTAAACAACCAAATTTTTATACACATATTTAACTTCATGCCAATTAAAAATAAAGTAATAAAAACGCTCTTCTGTAAAATTTAGTTTTTGTAACATACGATAATTATGCGCACATGGGTCGACATGTTTTTTTTGCCAGATATTCGCATATACAGATGTGAAATGCACATTGTGCATACATGTGTACATATTTGAACGTGCGCCTGTTCAGTTCATTTTATAAACTGAAATAAATTATCAATTCTGACAATAAAATTACATAAACTTTTTATTTAACTTTTACCACTTCCGCACAAAAGACAAGATAATTTCTTGTTTCCTTCTTCTGTTTAATTTTATTTCAGTCCATTGAATTTTGCACATCTTATTGTTTCTCTTAACCTTTTTACATTAACTAATCAATCAACACATTGATAATTAATTTACTAACAACGTCATACGTTATAAAGATGAAATGAAAACCGATATGTGCATATGTATGCTTTTTTTTATTTTTTTAGAGTAACACTCAGGCAATAAATGCCTACTACTATTACTAGGTGTTACCTTCTTTAGGAAAGGGATAGTTATAGAAGACAGGTGGTGAAAGAAGAGATAGAAGAAAGCTTCATTGTCTTACAACTCTGCTTTTTGCACGCATTTTTAATAATGCATTGTTGCTGTGTTTAGTAGCCATTTTATTGGTTATTTTAATTCGCCGATGATTTTGCTACACAATACCGACGAAGGTGGGCGCTCTGATGTTACATTAGGATTAGCATCTGCTGAAGTCGGTATAGTTCAGTGGACAGTGACTATGCCTTCATCACTTGAACTTTCCTACAACAACTGATGCAAAGGGACTGTAATGCATATCAGAAAAATGCGTGGTGTTGTTATTTTGATGACTGTCGGATACAAGGATTGAACCCAGTTTTGTAGTCAACGTGCTAACTATTTCAGCCAACGCCACCCTCATATGTACAAATACATACTATTTGTTGTACAAATGGAAGAAATGTATAGATGTATATCGTATCGATATTTTTGAACAGTATCGATGTATTTTTGGTAAGACATCGATATATCGAAGTAGTGTTTCCACAGATTTTGTACGTTTTATACAAATTGCAATTGGGTAATTTTTTTTAATTTAAATACAACAGAAGACATGCTTATATATCTCTTTACTAGGGAAAGGATTTTCATGCATTTAAAATCACGTTTTATGTACATAAAATATGCAATAAAAATATAAAAAAAAATATGTGTTTAAAACTAATACAATATGCATTTATCAACTTTTTTCAACATTTAATAACATTAAAAAATTTTAAAAAATCAGTTTCATTGCTTTCTTAGTCCTAATTTACAAGGATGAGGGGAAAAGAAACTTTTCTGTTCCCCTCGTCTCTCTCTCCTTTAAACAATTAAGCTTAGCAATAAGACTTTCATAGTGTAAATTAGGACTTAACAAACATTTTGACATTAAAAACTTCTAAGTTTTCGTTGTTAGAACTATAAACTATTTATGCAATTTGTTGCATATATTTTTAATTCAATAATTTTTGTTGTATAACTATTTCTAATTTATTTTTAATTTCTTCACTTATTCTGTTTTCAGAGCACAATTTTTTTTACCACATCTTCAATTAATTCAACATGAGGTGTTAAAGTAACGAAAGCCTCTAAATTGGCCTATAGTGGGAACGAGAAAGCAATACAATGTGTGCACAAATATCAAGTTTTTTTGACTTTAAAATTTCTTTAATTTTATTAATGGAAATATAGTATCCGACAGCCTTCTGTCACGTTCCCCATCTAGTTACTATAGGATGTATCCGTATCGTATCACTGGATATTTTTCATTAAAGGCTGCAACACGCAAAGAAGCTTTCAAAAACACTTTAAATTCACATTAAATTAATGCGGAACCAGTAAACCGAGCGAAAAAAAATACACAATCATTTTTGGGTTTGAAAGTGCTATTTTTCCATGCTCTTGTTTCTTTTTTTAATTTTCAATGGTATTGGTATTCTTGACTTAAGATAAGTTGAAGTAGTCCTACGGTGTTTTCGAATGTCGAATAATATCAAAAAATATACGATTGTAAATTTTTCTCGTTTTCCTCTATTTTTGTTCTTACACAGTCTTAACAACTGCAGCTTTTATATACTTTGCAACTCATCAAAAATCAAAATGTGATTTATACCATTGGGGTATTCACAAGGGTGTCCTAAGTGTCATAAAGTCCTAACATTTTAAACCAGTTTAAAATTATTTTTATTTTCTTTCATATAAAAGGAGTACTATATTAATACAATTCTTTACTCTATGTATTTGTTACTGTCATAACTAATTATTTTGCTTTTTACTTTTCTTTTTCGACAAAATGCCCAGTTACGTTTAAATACGTGGCATTTTTCTTTAGCAAATTTCTACTAAAATCATTATATATTGCAAAAAAAATATAAAAATTCGCAAGGGATTAAAATAATGGAAACAATCTCCCAAAGATGATTATATAGACCGCAAAAAAAAGTAATAACTCGAGTATAGACTTTCAGCATATAAATCGCGAAAACTTGCAAAAATGCGAATATCTTCAAAAAAAATTCCAAAGCCTAAAAAACTGTGATCGAGCAAACGCAGTAGATTTTATGAATCAAAAATTATCTCACATGCAAAAAAATTTGCGAAAATTCGCCGAATAAATTTTTAATTGAAAAAAACCTAAAATTTATTTAAAAAAATGCTTAAATTGCAAGTAATGCAAAAAACTTTTAAAAATCCGCAATTACGAAAATTGGCAAAAACTTGGTAACATCAAAAATATATTAAAGTCTGATACTTATTAAAAAAAGTTTAAAACTGTCAAAAAACAAAGAATTGAGAACAATCACTTTTATTACAAAAATTTGCAAACAAGCTTCAAAATTACTTACAAATACCAAAAGATCTAAGAAATTCCAAAAATCGCAGAAAATTGACAAAATTATGAAAATTCGCACAAATAGATAGATGTCTTAAAAATCGGTAAAATGGTAAAAAGGCAAGCCCTTAAATAACACATAAATACCTAAAGATATAAGAATTTCCAAAAATCGGAAAATTTGCGAATATTAAAATTTGCAAAAACTTGCTAATACCAAAATGAAAGCAAAGTGTGATATAAAATAAAAGTCGCCAAATGTGTAAAAAAGGTAAAAACTGTAACAACAAAAATACTTCAATCCGACAATGATGTGGGTTGATTCAATCCTAATTTGTTAAAATTACACACAAGAGCAATAACTTTTATCAAAAATTACCTAATTGCAAAACTTATGAAAATTTGCAAATAAATTCCAAAGCGTTAAAATTTTAAAAGGTCAAATGCTCGAAAAAAAATTTATTTTACATATTGCAAAAATTAGCAAATAATTTTCGGAAACAGATAGAAGCCGTTAAATAGTTTTCTCATAATTTTCCATATTCGTACCAAATATTATTTAATTTTTGTAATATTTTTTCTCATTTGTTTTGTATTATATTGTTTATGTTTCAACTAATACACTTAAATATGAGGGGTTGCTCACAGCAGTCGTACTTTAAACTAGTTTAAAAGCTTGGAACATTATGACGTTATGACTTTAACACTACCTTTTGAATACCCCAAATATATAAAATACCATTATGCCTGTTTTTATGTTACATACTTGCGTCATTTGTACAATATAAACAATTTTTTCCACTCCTCAACATCTAGGATTTTTTGATTGTGACTCTATGATTTAGTGTGCGGTATGTATTTTGCAGTGTTGCCAAGTAATTCCAGTTTCGAATGATTATAATTTCTATTGAATTGATGTTGACATTTTCGTGTTTTCATAAAATAAAAGTACAATAAAGGATAATTAATTAAAAAATGATATTTTTTTGAAAAAAATTTAAAAGGACATCGTGTTAAAAAAATCGTGTCCTCTTAAAAAAAGGACGAATGGTCACCGGATCTATAAATGACTTTTTGTCACCTAGGTTTTTGTAAACCATTTGCTTTTGCTGATTATATACAGCTGTTTTGCTCTGGGTACTACCAATTTTGTGATACCTTGCAAGCTAAAACAAATTACGATTCGGCTAATATGTATAATTGTATGGAAATGAACTACCTTAAAGTAAATCCGGATAAAACGAAAGCTATTGTTTTAGGTCCAATAGAAATAATAGCCTAGATATTCAATTGAGAATGTGTAGCTCTTTGGTTGAGATTGTCAGTAGTTTTAACAGATTTAGTTTTGAGCCCCATATTGATAATATTTGTTCCATTGTCTGCCTGACTTTGCGCAGTTTGTATCACTTGAACCTATATTTGCCGCTGCATGTTAGAAAATCTTTGGCACATACACTGCTAATGTCACGAGTTGACTATTGCATTGAAGTTTACTCGGGCTGCAACATGGGGAACAGAAATAAAATAAAATTTATTGTGAACAAAATCATTAGATTTATTTAAGATCTTAGATAAGGGTTCTTGTTTCTAATCACCTGAAAACTTTTTTAAATCTTACTTTTGACGATTATTTGAAGTTTCGCTTACTTATTTATCGTTAGAAAATTATCAAGTAACAAAGTCGGTTACATATTGTTTAGATTATATCTTGCACCAGATCGTTTACAAATTAAATTTTATGTAATCGTATTGGCACTCATTTGTTGTACGAGTTGCTCGTTTATGGAACATATTGCTACGAGAATTGTGTATTTTTGAATTGCCTCTGATTTCTTTATGAATATATCTAATTGAGCAGCTAATTATTTGGGTGTTCCATAAGTTTTTACTAATTTTAACTTTCTTAGTTTTGTGGGAGTTGTTGAATGTTAGGATCTTTAAGAATATTTTATTATTTGTTATTATTTTATTGATTGTTAATTAATTATTTTCATAGTATAATTATACTTGTAATATATTTTTTATTGGCTTTGAGGCCATGTGTATTACATCCATTGAATAGATATATATGTAACATGAAACGAAATATATTACGAACTCTAATTTCAATAAAATGTTTTCAAATATCTTAAAATAATATTATAATAGTTATATTTCTACTTTGAATTCAAAAATATACAAAAAAAGGAAAATTTATCTTTTAATAACAAAATATACGAAGTATGCTCGCTCCTAGTGGTACCAGGTCACGTTTTTGGGGCTAAAGGGTGTTGTAACTCGGTTTGACTTAATATAACAACAATTATGTCAGCAATATAAATTTTGAAGAATAACATAAGCTTTCTATTATTTGCCGTTCTAAAGTTATGGCTTTTTTGCCAACAATTTGGATTTTTTCAAACTTTGAGCGACGAACGGCTTGGGTTAACGTCGCTTAATCGAGCTCAAATTTCGGCTATATAATTATCTGGAAAAGAAAATTGTTTTGTGGAGTCCAGATAAACTAGATTCCGAAATTTGATATTTGTCATTAACTTAAATATTAAGGTATGTGATGAAAAATTATTGTTTTCAAAACTGAAATCAATCTCAAAAACGATTTAGGTGCGATAAATTTCGATCGATTTCATTTTCCATTTTTGTTTCATTCCATAAAATTTTCATAGCCAAAAAACAAGAAAATAAGTAACTCTGCAATTGTTTACCTCAAATTGAATATTAACTTAAAACACAAAATATATAAAAATAATTATCACCAAAACTATTTACATATAATTAAATGGCATTCGTTGCAGTAGCAGCATTACTTTTAGTGTAAGAGGAGCATAATGAAAGGAATGTAAGAAGAAAACAATTACGAGATAGTTCAAATCCATTGGATTTGCCAAAGGATATGTATGTAAATAGATTTCTTTTAAAAGAGCCTATTTTATGATTTATTACTTACATATTTATACAGATTTATTCAATGCTACCGATTGAATAAAGAAGGCTTTTTAATGGTGTTGAATATGATTGGTCATAATCTGCCACATTTTTCAATTCCTTTGACACTACAGTTGGCAGGTGCGCTAAGATTTTTCAAAGATTGTGGTTTTCAAAGATATATTGGAAACGATGCATATATATCAATGCATCGCACAACAATATCAAAATTGATAAAAAATCTTTTGAAATGCCTTGAAAAAAACTCACTAGAAATCTTATTAAGTTAAAATCATGTGAAGAAGACATACAAATATTTAAAAAAAAAATTTTTAAATGTGTTGTCGGATGTATAAATGGAACACATGTTCCACTAAGGAGGCATTGGAAGACCCAAACAATTAAACTCACCACACATTTTCCATATCTATTTTGTCACCTCTTGTAAAGCCTCTGGCCCCTGACAAAATGACATATGGAATATATTTTAAATTAGTTTATTTTTTGCAAACTTTAATTTTAATTACATTTCCTTATTTATATTTCAATTAACGATGCACAGTGGAGTGAAATAAAAAAAGTGGTAAAAAGTCCGCAATTTTTGAAGTAGTGAAGCGATTTCGATGAAACTAACTCTTTTGAAAAGAAAAAGTGATTAACTTTTGAGAAAGTATATATGGAGGCACCCTGTTATACGACAGTGTATCTCCAGTGTTATGAACACGAATAAACACATATGTCTCTTTTTGTTGTTGTTACTATCCAAAGATAATTAGGAGGAAGAGGATGATTAATGAGGACTACGGGAGCCATTGATTTTTATGGGCTAGTTAGGAGTCGGAAAGGGGGGTTCGGTCCGCATTAAATCAAACTCTAATTTGTTTACAGTACATGATATTTTCTTGTTATAGACTCCCTATTTTTTAAAAGTATGCTATAGAAATGTAGAAAGAATAATTGTATTAATAAATATGACTGAAAGTGGACTAAAATGACGGACGTAAACAAACGTGTATATTATGTAAGGACTGGAGTATGGTAATTGATGGTACTAGTTGTATATTGAAGAAAGCTACATCTGATGTTACCGATGAGCGAGTCACTTTACCCTACCACCCAATTTGTTCTGGTGACCATTTTGTTACTCCAGAACCCCAAGTGAAAATTACCGCATCCAACCAAATGTAGAAAGAAAAATATAAATTGAATTAGTTCATCTTAATGACAATTCTAATTCATTTATTCAACAGTATGCGTGAAAGAAAAAATATAAGTATACAAATTATGACAAGCATCCCAAAAGTTGGGAACTAGAAATGGATTTACAAGAAATTGGTTTAAATAAGTACATATAATTTAAATGTTAAACTCATATTTTTATCATACCGTTTAACGAGAGCATAAAAAGTTGAGAATAATCTCTCAATCAACTGAACAAAAATAAATTTTGTTTTTATCAAATTTATGACCATTATTATAGATGTACCTATGTATGTATATACTATATGAATATACTATATGTATAAAAAGATGAGTTAGTTACAATAAAAAACTATAAATAATAAAAAAAAAGAAAGTTATGTAAGTTAGGGAATAGTTAAAGGGTTGGGAATTACAACATCAATAATAAAATTTTTATACTGTGACAACATCAAAATTTCGTGGGTTAATATTAATTTATAATTTGAATATAGCGAATTATTTGTAAAATATATAAGAAAAAATGTAAAACATATGCAAACTCACCAATACTGTTGTTTTCAAGTCTCGAAGGCCTCCGGATTTCGAAGAGCACAACGTTATGGCTGAAAAATCTAATATTTTATTTTGTTTAATTATAACCTAAACCCTTTCTTATGACTATTCCTTTCTTTAAATAAAGTTTCTTTACTTTTGTTTTTGATTTTTTTTTTTGTATGTTTAATTACACTCAAAACTTTTAATATTAAATTTCAGTAAACCTGTTTTCTTTTCTTTATATTTATACTTTTATCTTTATATATATATATATATATTTTTTCAGGGCAAAGCAAAAATTTAATGCAAAAGGATTTTTTTCTTCTACTTAGCTATTTCATATAATAATTACAAACAAATTAAGGGGGGTTATGTATTTTTTCTTTTTAAATAAAATGTAAAGTTATGCGAAAACTTGGGAGAAAAACTGAATATCACGCTGGAAATACATAAGTTGGTACGTCAGGGGTTGTTTTATCCGATATGGCTGGAGAATATTGGAAAATTAAGTAGAGCTGGGAGTAAGTCCGGGTAATTAGAAAATCAGGGATTAATGTTGTTCCGTCCAATCAAGTAATACAGCAGAGTTCTTCAATGGATGCTGGGCATTTGATTGCAAAAAAAAACATATTTTATTTGTGGCTATGGTACAGTTTGGTTGCATTTGGTTTGTTTTATCGTTGATATAGGATTGGTTGTGGTTATTATTCAGTAATTAATTTTTAAGAGCAGTGTTGGCAAGGTGATGCGGAGGTCAAAAGGACACTTGTATCAACTGAGCACGTTTTTTTCGGTAATACGAATTGCCACTTTGTGTAGTTCTTTTACTTTTCTTAGTTTAATACGTTTTTCTTTTATTTAAAATTAGCTGATGATTTTTTTTATTTTACTTTCATACAATCTCTTTGAGTTTCCTTAATCTTTTGTTAGTTGTTTTTTTCCATTAATTTGAATTAAGTTAGGTTTCACTCATATTTATTTTCATTTCGTAGTTAGCTATTAATTTTTATTTAAGCTTTTATATTTTATTTTCATTTTGTACTGTTAGTTGTTTATTTAAGCTTTTGTTAGCCTTTTTTTTTCTTTAATTTTATTTAAGTTCATTGGTTTCAATTTCTTTATATATATCTAACATGTTTTCTTGATTTATGTTTGCGTCTAGTCTCTTTTCTTCCGATCATTACCGATCTCCACCACAATTACTAACTGAATGATGCTTAGCTACCACCGTCAATTCCCATCTTGCTTCGTTTTTTTTTATTTCTTCTCTATTTTCCGTTAGACATTGGCATATGTATGCTAGTGGCCTGATTATCCCGTTAGAAAACATAAAATAGTGTAAGGAAGAACGCGTAAATTGTCATTGTCAAGAACCACAATGTATTATTGACAGAGCAAAATAAAAAAAAGATAGAAACCAGTGATGCCAATGTTTTTTTTCAACTCTCTTTTTCGTCATGTCAGGTTAGGTTAAGATAAATTGCTATGCTTATTAGGACGTACTTCTCCACTCAAGCACAAATAATAACAAGTGATTTTTTTCTTCTATTAAACCGTACCTAAGAAAACTAGACAATAATGGTGATTTCACAACATTCTAGAAAAGACGGTTTAAGGATGAAGGTCCTTAGCGTGGTAAGTACCAATGGAGCGGCCCTGCAGATCTTCAATAAGGTAATAGTGTGAACCTGATCTTTCTCTTACTCGGCATTTAATAAAAACAGGGGATAATTTAGCATTGAAACCTTTTTCCGCGTTACTCTGCGCAAAGTTCTCCTATATACTTCCTGGCCAATTCGAAAACTCACGGGACGAGAACGAAAATTGTATTGCCTACGGCTGACTTCATACGCGTCTTTAATATTTTTACGTAAAGCGAAACGGATAAGCTGAAGGTTATCATCTCGAGGCAGATTACAGACCGGTTCGTCAAGAGCTTGGATATTCTTTAACAAAGTGAAGGAACTGGCGTGAGTGATCACGTCTACCCCAAAAAGTGCATGATAGGGTGAACGTTGAATGGTCTGGTGGTATGAATTCCTTAGCGCCCAGCTGATTTCTGATAAATTTTTGTCCCACAGACGATGATCATTTTTTAAATAGGCGCGTATTCCAGTAATTATTGATCTGTTCACGCGTTCAGACGCATTACCTTGTGGCGAGTAAACTGCGGTATAAACATGTTGAATACCAAAACTGGTAAGAAATGCGTTGAAATCATTAGCCCTAAATTGGGAACCATTGTCGCTCACGATGGTTTCTGGAACACCGTAAACGTGAAAAATTTGTTTTAAGAGATGGTCTATGATAATATTCGAAGCGAATTTTTTTACGGGAAATAACCAGTGGAATTTAGAAAAATGGTCTAAAATTATAAGGATTCCAATATTTCCTACCTTACTCCGAGGATATGGTCCAAGCAGATCAATATATAATCTCTGAAATGGTCTAGAAGATACGGCGGGTTTTCCCATTTCTGGCCTTAGAATTACGTTTGGAGATTTTGAGGTTTTACACACATCACATATTCCAACGTAATCTCTTACATCTTTTATAAGACCTGGCCAATAAAAACTTCTACGAATAAGGTGAGCGGTTTTGACCATGCCACCATGGGCTGTAATAGGGTCATCATGTGCTCGTTTAATAACGTTCGTTCGCAATTTTTGTGGTACCCACAACTTCCACCTAAAATTTTCCTGTTCCTTTTCCCCAGTATAGCATTCAGTTCGTATGTAAATAAATTTGTCTATGACTTTTATATCAGGATACTGGCTCTGTTTAACTAATATTTGTTCTTTCAATTGAACATATTCCTGATCCAGGAAATGCGGCGATTCGAGATCGATCTCAGGTTCAGTCAGTGTAAGGGCAGATACTTCTGCCATAAAGCAACGGGATAGCGCGTCTGGTACTACATTTTCTTTTCCTTTTCTGTGACTCACAGTGAATTTAAAGGACTGGAGTTTGATTACCCAGCGAGCTAAACGGCCTGCTAGGTCAGGTTGGCGCAAAAGCCATATAAGACGCGCGTGGTCCGTAATCAATTCGAATTCCTGTAATTCCAGGTAACATCGAAAACGGGTTACGGCTTCTACTGCCGCCAAATATTCTCCCTCTGTCACACTATAGTTCTTTTGAGCACTATTTAATTTTTTGCTCATGAAGGCTACTGGTCTCTCACAACCCTGATCATCCAGCTGTACTAATACGGCTCCGATACCGCAATCACTGGCATCACATTGTAAAAAAATTTTTTTTTTAAAAGTCTGGATTAACCAGAACGGGAGTAGTTGTAAGCAGGTTTTTAAATTTTTCAAACGCTGCATTAGCTTCAGGGGTCCAACTGAATTTTTTTTCTTCGACATAACTTCCATGATAGGAAATACAACCGTGGAAAAGTTTTCGACAAATCGTCGATACCAAGTAGCTATCCCTAAAAATCCACGAACTTGTCGGATGGTTTTTGGGACAGGCCAATTTACTATTGCGCTTATTTTTTCAGGATCAGTTGAAATACCACCATTTCTAATTACGTAGCCAAAATACGGGACTCGAGTTACACAAAAGTTACTCTTAGAAATGTTTAATGTCAGATTTGCCTTTTTAAGGTCAGCAGCACTTCGAACCAAAACTGATAAATGCGAGGACAAATCCTCAGAGACAATGATTAAATCGTCCAAATAGCCCAAAACAGAAAAGCGCAAGTCCGGTGGAATTATTTGATCGATTAAGCGACACATGGTGGAAGGGGCGACACATGGTGGTAAAAGCGGTTAACGGTTTAGCCGAATCGGTAAGGCCAATTTGCCAGTAAGCGTCTTTCAAGTCCAATTTAGTTATTAGATTGGCCTTGAGAAGCCTTGAAAATATACCTTCTATTGAAGGAAGAGGGTAGGCATCGTTTGAGTTACGGCATTTAGTTTCCTAGCATCTAGGCACAGGCGAACTTTGTTTGGTTTTATTACTAAGCGCATTGGAGAGCTCCAAGGAGACTGAGATGGTTCAGTTACACCCAAACCTAACATTCGATCGACTTCCGCGAACATCAGTTTCTCCATCGCAGGGGATACCGGATAGAACTTTTGTTTTATTGGTTTAGCGTCGCCCACGTCAATAGAATGGGTAATTAATGGTGTTCTGCCTAATCCTTTCTGTTCAAAATTAGGAAATAAAGCGACTATAGTATTTAATTGTTTGCGTTGTTCAGGACTTAAGGGGTATTCGGTTTCTTTCGATGTGGTTTCTGACGCTAAAAAATTTTTCTCCCCAAATAACGGACAATAATCTAACATACTTTTGTCGAGGATATCAACAGATTCAATGATATTAGGCATCAAATTGAACGCCTTCCAAAATCGTTGTGTGATTGCGGGAATTATAAAAAGATTAATTATACGTTTTTGATTCTTGAATTGTATTTCTACCGACAACCATCCTATAACTTGTTGTGACTGACCATCTGCGGTCATTACTTGCGAGTTACATTTATAAAAATTTTTAAGATTAGAAAAATTTTTCTGTGCTAATTCTCCTCCCAGACAAGAGATATTCGCGCCGGTATCGAGTAGTCCATACTCGGTAAAGTTCAGAAAAGACACTTTGGCTTAAAAGCGATTGTCATTACCTTTACTAATGATAGCCGAAATTAACAATTTTTTACAACGCCTGCGTAAATTGTAAAAATTTCGCATCTTGCGGGTTGATCTTTTAGGCTTAGAAATATTTTCATACGCAGCGGAATCCGTATTAAAAATTTGGTTTCTTTTCTCGAAATAGTTGTGCCTACGAACATCATATGGTAAAATAGGAAAAATTATTTTACAAAGATCTTCATTATTTGATTGACTCTCTAAATTTAGATTTTTTAATATTTTAAGTTTTTGTGATTTTTCTAGGTTATCCTCTACATGAATTTTATCTTCCGATAGAGAAGTAGAATTTCCTAATGTAGAGTTATCCAAAACTAGTTTTATTGATTCAGTGACGAGTTTTTTGAATAATGAAATTTTTTTATTGAACATTGTGGACATTGCGGTTTATATGTATCTTTTTAGCCGTAGCAAAAAATCATACCAAAAATGAGCAGTCATACCAAAAATGAGCAGGCTCACCACAATTCTAATAGCAAACTATCTTTTAATTTGCCAATATTGCATTTACCTCTTCATTGGATGAGGCCAACAACGTAGGAGCTTCTTCAGACTCTAATTCAGCAATATGGCGTTTTGCTACCGGATAATTCGGTGTGCGTGCTACTAAATTTTTTCGAACGTGCTCCTCGTTCCAAAATGTTTCTCTCATTTGAACTAATTTTATCAAATGAGGTATTGAGTGGATTGGAAGATATAGAAGATACTGCCGGATCTCGGGCCTTAGGTTTCTTGTTGCAATTTCTGTAAGTTCCATTTCGGAAATAGATGAGGGCAAACGATCAACAATGGATGAAATTGTGTCGAAAAATATGTCAAATGTTTCACCCACCTTTTGCTTTATATTACGTATCTCTTCCTTGTTATCAAACGAAGACTTAAAATCTCTGTATTGGCACTTAATACCTTCACAGAATTCTTCCCAATTAATGGTGTTCACTCGCTTCCTATATCGCCAGTACCAATCCTTTACTTTTCCATTTAGAACGACATTTAAATTCTCTAGGATAGGAGTAAAATCTCCATTGAAATTATCAAGTGTCAAAGACTGAATTCTGTATAAAAATTCGTCGACAGTAAGACCGGACGATAAGCGGTCAAATTTTAAATTCCAGCTCTGTATGATTGAAGTTAACTTTTCGGGATTGCAACTGGAAGTGTACGAATTGGATTGAAACGGGGTATACGAACGGTTAGAAAAGGGTGGATGATAATTATTATTCGGTTCATTAGACGCGATATTGGCCTAAGTACGTCGACTGGGTGAAGCATTTGTGTTATTTCGATTGGGAATATTGCTATTAGGCTCATTACCAGTGGAAGTAGGTTGGGGCTGAGGCATGGGAGCAAAATTAAAATTGGATAAAAGTCTTTCCATAGTGGTTTCAATCATTTGATTGACTTGATTACAATCCATATTAGTTGGATAACTGCGACTAATTTGTGAAGATGGGGAAATATTTTGGTTAGCAGAAGTTTGATTAGATACATTCTCCCTCACAGAAAGAGAAGCTTGTGCAATGTCTGAACCATCGTTTTCCGGCTGATCATTGTCTGTTTCTGCTAAACGACGTCGATTATCATGGGTCAATGTTCTACTGTTGCTGCGTGTATTGTACGCAACCGCTGAGTTATAGCGTCCTCGCCCTCTAGTATTTGGTTTAGATTGGTTATTATTCTGACCAGGAAAATATAAGCGTTTTAGATCAGCCAGATCACAAGGTCTTTTGCAACTTGGGCATTCGGCTGTATTAGATAAATAGTTCTCGATACAAGACCAATGGAAAGAGTGGTTAAAATTTTGAATAATCAGACAACTATCAGTTTCCGACATTGCAGTGCTACAAACCGCACAACAATTTTCACCAGCTGTAGAGGCTGTAGAAGCAGATGCTTCATTAGGTGGAGTTCTCATAAAAGACATTAAACTATTGCCTGTTTTTTTAATTTTTTTTTTTTAGATTAATAAAATTTAACTTTAAATTACGAGTTGTATTCAGGTTGTATTATCCTTTAGTAATGTGGAAATAGACAATTCACACTTTTATTTTACTTATTTTTATAAAAAAATTTATATTGGCTTTATATATGTCATTTATTATGGAGACTGTTGCTTTTCTTTCTTACAAGTTGGTTGAAATGGCGAATAATTTTTGTTTTTATTACGATAATTTGGATACAACTAGTAACATAATTGGATGACAACAAATGTGTATCTAGCAATATTTTAATAAAATCATGTCACCGTTCAAAGGATAATTCTTCGCAAGAATTAAATTTTCATTTATAAAAATAAATTGGATAGAAGTTTGCTATTACACAAAACACTATTTTCCTACAAATATTTCCTTAAAGAAAAAAAATCCCATGTACACTGTCACATACATCCTGCTTAAATATATCGCCTGCGTCCTTTGAAAAATTTTATTCAACTGTACACATGCCCGGAGAAAGGACAAATAGTTATCTCATAGGTCATGTTACTCGATGATACTCAAGTACACGAAATATCCATACCAGGACTATTTGTTATTCCCCAAAGAATGTAAATAAAGCTAAACAACCTTTTCTAAAAACGCTAAAATTTAAAATCGGAAAAATCTACAAGAAAATTATTGAAGAGCAAAAGTAATTTCATGGGCTAATAATACTTTCATGCCCCACGTTGGGCGCCAGTTTATTATATTTATACTGTTATGAACACGAATAAACACGTGTGCCTCTTTTTGTTGTTGTTACTATCCAAAGATAGGAGGAAGAGGATGATTAATGAGGACTACGGGAGCCATTGATTTTTATGGGCTAGCTAGGAGTCGGAAAGGGGGGTTCGGTCCGCATTAAATCAAACTCTAATTTGTTTACAGTACATGATATTTTCTTATTATAGACTCCCTATTTTTTAAAAGTATGCTATAGAAATGTAGAAAGAATAATTGTATTAATAAAAATGACTGAAAGTGGACTAAAATGACGGACGTAAACAAACGTGTATATTATGTAAGGACTGGAATATTGTAATTGATGGTACTAGTTGTATATTGAAGAAAGCTACATCTGATGTTAGCGATGAGCGAGTCACTTTACCCTACCACCCAATTTGTTCTGGTGACCATTTTGTTACTCCAGAACCCCAAGTGAAAATTACCCCATCCAACCAAATGTAGAAAGAAAAATATAAATTGAATTAGTTCATCTTAATGCAGTGTCCCGCAAAATAAAATATGTTTGTATTGGTGAGAAAAATGAGAGTAAAATAAACTTGCACTTGAAGAAAACTTTTGTTATATATATAAAATACATGATGTGGTAATTAGTTATTTGACATTTTTTGTTTGTTAATAAGCAATTTAATAAAAACTTAAATAAAAAGTAAAAATTTAATAACCATTCAACAATTTAGTGTATAAATTCAAAATTAAATTTATTCACAGATCTGTGGATACTATTAAAATGCCTTTTAAATCTATTTTCCCTATTGTTTTTTAATGTTTCATAACATATAATGCATTGCCTATTGCCAAAAGCATTTTTAATCACGAAATATTTCCCAGCTTTCATAATTATATTATCAATTTTTTGTCTGTAGAAATTTATTAAATTGAACTTTAATTTCGTTCCTTGTGCTCAAAAAAACTAAACAAAAAACTAGGAAAAAATTAACACATGCGTGCACAACTTAATTCGTCGCTTGCTCAGTGACGACTAAATTAAAGAGCATAAGCATGTGTGTGATTTTCATCCGCACAATTGTGCTATGGCTAGCGGGTTACTCTCTTAATGACAATTTTAATTCATTTATTCAACAGTATGCGTGAAAGAAAAAATATAAGTATACAAATTATGACAAGCATCCCAAAAGTTGGGAACTAGAAATGGATTTACAAGAAATTGATTTAAATAAGTACATATAATTTAAATGTTAAACTCATATTTTTATCATACCGTTTAACGAGAGCATAAAAAGTTGAGAATAATCTCTCATTGCGCTGATTTACACGGCCTTAATTGTGCTGGCATAACATGCCAGTTTGTAGGTGAGAGAGGCAAAGAGAGTGGTTTTGCGGTTGGCATAACTTTTCAACCAGCTACAACCCCGCATTAGCAGCATAAAACCAATACACACACAAATTAAAAAACAGCAAGTGTTAAATGAATACGAAAAACACTAGCACACACAAAGCTATGTATACGTATACATTTTGTGCCTGATGAATTAGTCTCGTGTAATTTGGAAAAGAACAAAAATTGTGCGTCTTAAAAATTGTTCTCGTCTAAACTACCTCAATCAACTGAGCAAAAATAAATTTTGTTTTTATCAAATTTATGACCATTATTATAGATGTACCTATGTATGTATATACTATATGAATATACTATATGTATAAAAAGATGAGTTAGTTACAATAAAAAACTATAAATAATAAAAAAAAGAAAGTTATGTAAGTTAGGGAATAGTTAAAGGGCTGGGAATTACAACATCAATAATAAAATTTTTATACTGTGACAACATCAAAATTTCGTGGGTTAATATTAATTTATAATTTGAATATAGCGAATTATTTGTAAAATATATAAGAAAAAATGTAAAACATATGCAAACTCACCAATACTGTTGTTTTCAAGTCTCGAAGGCCTCCGGATTTCGAAGAGCACAACGTTATGGCTGAAAAATCTAATATTTTATTTTGTTTAATTATAACCTAAACCCTTTCTTATGACTATTCCTTTCTTTAAATAAAGTTTCTTTACTTTTGTTTTTGATTTTTTTTTTTGTATGTAATTACACTCAAAACTTTTAATATTAAATTTCAGTAAACCTGTTTTCTTTTCTTTATATTTATACTTTTATCTTTATATATATATATATATATTTTTCAGGGCAAAGCAAAAATTTAATGCAAAAGGATTTTTTTCTTCTACTTAGCTATTTCATATAATAATTACAAACAAATTAAGGGGGTTATGTATTTTTTCTTTTTAAATAAAATGTAAAGTTATGCGAAAACTTGTGAGAAAAACTGAATATCACGGTGGAAATACATAAGTAGGTACGTCAGGGGTTGTTTTATCCGATATGGCTGGAGAATATTGGAAAATTAAGTAGAGCTGGGAGTAAGTCCGGGTAATTAGAAAATCAGGGATTAATGTTGTTTCGTCCAATCAAGTAATACAGCAGAGTTCTTCAATGGATGCTGGGCATTTGATTGCAAAAAAAACATATTTTATTTGTGGCTATGGTACAGTTTGGTTGCATTTGGTTTGTTTTATCGTTGATATAGGATTGGTTGTGGTTATTATTCAGTAATTAATTTTTAAGAGCAGTGTTAGCAAGGTGATGCGGAGGTCAAAAGGACACTTGTATCAACTGAGCACGCTTTTTTCGGTAATACGAATTGCCACATTGTGTAGTTCTTTTACTTTTCTTAGTTTAACACGTTTTTCTTTTATTTAAAATTAGCCGGTGATTTTTTTTATTTTACTTTCATACAATCTCTTGGTATATACTATATCATTGCACAGATACATCTGTTTGCACTAGTTTTTGCGTGTTTTTGGTTCTGGTATGAACAAATATGTTATTTAGCGTTTTCTGTTACTAGTTGTAAATGTTGATTTTTAAAGCAATTATTGTATGGTTGGGCAATGAGCAAATGAAAACAATACATTTATTTTGTTTTTTGTTTTTTTAAAACAAATAAGATACATAAAACTGCTTTTACCGTAAGTGCCTTATGTTGTGTGGAGAAAAAAATACATGGCTGATGTTGAATTAATAAAAGCAAAATTTCACATACATATGTAAGTAGATGATACATGTACATGAAACAAATGAGCTGCAAATACAAAAAAATGGCACACGATGTGCAAGTGTAATTACTCTCAGAGCAAAATTGTCTCTCTCTCTCTATACTTGGCTGCGCCGTAAAATAACATAACGAACGTCCGCACATACATCTGTCCATCATGTACTTGTTTCAACAATGGTTTTTTTCATATTAATAATTGTATTACAATATGTATTTTTAATCAAAAACAGATCAAACAGTTGCTCAGCAGCAATACAATAAGCAATTGTTATTTGTTTTTAATTGTATTGTAATTTGGAAAAGCACGCACACACAATAACTCTTATACTATTTCTGTCGCTCACACTACAATTAAATGGTACATACCATGGTATGTTTGTTTTGGCTATACAAACGAGTATACAAATGCAACCCTTTAGTATATACATATCTTTGAGTTTTCTTAATCTTTTGTTAGTTGTTTTTGATGTGTAAACATCTATACGCTAGGCTGTAAAAATCTTTTTCACTGAGATTTCTTTGCTGAGATGCAAACAGCGTTGGCAAATCGGTGTGAGCTATGTATGAGTGTATTAGTGTTTGAAAGAAGCAATACAAACTTATTTAAAATATTGTAAATATGTACATAGGAATTTGCTGGTTTTTGTTTGTTAGGGTCGTTAGGTTTTTTGCTTTTTTATGGTTCCGCACACCAAAGGTGAAAATAATAATTGCTTTATTAGGGTTCCGTACACCAAAGGTGAAAATGAACCCTATTGTTTTCGCTACGCTGTCCGTTCCTCTGTTACAGGGTATTTCCTCGAGAACCGTAAGAGCTACGGACCTGAAATTCGGACAGAGTGTGTGTACGCATACACTTGAATTTTGTAAAGTTAGTGTATTTTCATACAGACTACAACAACTAACAGTAAATTTAAAAAATTTAAATTAAAGGGTGTTCCATCAGTTAATGCAATTTTGACTTTGTAACTTTGACAACTTGCTGTATCTTGCAAAACTCTTAAAATTTTCAAAAACGGTAAAACTAAAAAATCAAAAAATTATAAAATTATTAAATTAAATTATAAAAACCGGAAAAAGCACCAAATTAAAAAAATTCTAGGACTAAAATAAATCGCGAAAAACCGGAAAAATCGTCAAAATGAAAAAAATCGCCAAAGTGAAAAAAAAATCAAAAAACAGAAAAATAATCGCCAAAATGAAAAAAATCGCCAAAATAAAAAAATCGCATAAATTAAAAAAAAACACCCTTAAACAAAAAATCGCCAAAATGAAAAATTCGCCTATATAAAAAAACCCCAAAAACAAAAAACAACGCCATAATTAAAAAAAACCGCAAAAACAGAAAAAAGTCGCCAAATGGAAAAAATCGCAATATTAAAAAAAATTTCGAATATTAAAAGAACCCAAAAAGAGAAAAAACCTCCAAAAAGAGAAAAACGCGACAAAGCTGAAAAAATCGTTTAAACTGGAAAAACTTAAAAAGCAAAAAAGCCACATCGAAAAAATTCTCAAAACCGAATGTACGGAACCCTTCGTGCGCGAGTCAAAGTCACACTTTACTGAATTTATTTTAATTGCAATGCGTACACAACAACAAGAACAGCAACAACTAAACGATGAACAACAGGAAGTAAAAAGTAAAATGTAAAAATAAAGGCATTTACCATAGATGAGCACTGCAGTACCACTAAAATTTCAGTAAAAATAATAAATAAAAAAGCGCCAAAAACCGAAAAAACGCAATAAACGAAAAAAAAGCCAAAACTATTTGTTATATAGGCTAAAGTGTCCGCACGGAACCCTTCGTGCGCGGGTCAAAGTCGCACTTTACTGAATTTATTACTAATTGTCGTACATTAAGTTATCATAGGCAAATAAAAACAAATAAATAAAATGAATACAAAAACATTTAATGTTAATAGCTTTTAAAAAGATTTTTTGCACTTTTAATAAGAAATTTACTAAAACAAAACAAAATAAGGAAAACAAAAACCTAAACTTGTCAAACTAAAAGTCTTCATCGTCTTTGAGATTGTCATTCATACGGACAACAAGAAGTACAGAGAAACTTAACATCTTCATATAAACACCATCTTGTGTGCAATAGTAGCTACTAATTTTCGCTAAATATAATTGTGCTAGCGCTGTATAGTTCGAAAACCATTGCTGTAAAATAACTACATGCATTACATTTCATTAAACAGCAGTGTGCACATTTACTAACCAAATAAGTTAAATAAAACAAACAAAAACCAGCAAATTCCTATGTATTAACTATATTGAAAGTTTTGATACTTTTAATTGATAAATTAAAAAATATTACTAAAAGCATAGTACTTCCAACTTAAGAACATTTTTCATTACTAGATGTTAACACATCTCCCCTGTGATCGGACTCACATTGCTTTTTTTTCCATTAATTTGATTTAAGTTAGGTTTCACTCATATTTATTTTCATTTCGTAGGTAACTATTAATTTTTATTTGAGCTTTTATATTTTATTTTCATTTCGTAGCAGTTAGTTGTTTATTTAAGCTTTTGTTAGCCTTTTTTTCTTTAATTTTATTTAAGTTCATTGGTTTCAATTTCTTTATATATATCTAACATTTTTTCTTGATTTATATTTGCGTCTAGTCTCTTTTCTGCCGATTATTACCGATCTCCACCACAATTACTAACTGAATGATGCTTAGCTACCACCGTCAATTCCCATCTTGCTTCGTTTTTTTTTCTTTCTTCTCTATTTTCCGTTAGACATTGGCATATGTATGCTAGTGGCCTGATTATCCCGTTAGAAAACATAAAGGAGTGTAAAGAAGAACGCGTAAATTGTCAAAATAAAAAAAAGATAGAAACCAGTGGTGCTAATGTTTTTTTTTTAACTCTCTTTTTCGTCATGTCAGGTTAGGTTAAGATAAATTGCTATGCTTATTAGGACGTACTTCTCCACTCAAGCACAAATAATAACAAGTGATTCTCTTCTTCTATTAAACCGTACCTAACACCAGATAGCCTCAAATTGGGAAACTGCGTGTATCGAAATTCTTTCGGAGCTTGTAACTTTTGTAAATATCAACCGATCTTAATAATTTTTTCAGCACGCCACTGTGCGATGTAGAAAAAGCAACTCATGTGTGATTGTTTTAAATTCTATTTCAAACTGATTGTATCATTTTACATCACATAGCAAAATAACAATTTTCTGTTTGAAATAGATTGGAATATGAAAAGTATATAACAAAACGATTCAAACAACCACATTAAACCTTTTATACATCAAGCGGCTTTTTATACAAATGAATACATATACGCTTATACATTTATCTCTGTTTTCCCTCTGTGGGAAGCTCTGTTTTAATTTAATTTGCTTGTGTTGGTGTTTATCTTGCTTGTTGATTGACTCAACGCGGTCATGTGTTATTGTTTATTTTGATTGCTCGTGTTGTATACTTGTGAATTCCGACAAGAAGCCGAAAAACGTCGTGGCTGGTTTCTTTTTTATTCATCAAAGTTATTTTTATATTACATCAACGCAATGCGCATATGTATATAGAAGAAACATAAGAAATCATGTTTTGCGTGTATTCATTATTGGATACGTATAATGATTTGCTCTTTAGCTGAGTGGTAAGCAGTGATGCTAACTTTTTCAGAGCAAAAAGCACTGTTCGGTCATGAAAAAAGCACTAAAGCTGTGTTCACATTATATGTATTTGCCTCATGGAATGTCACTTTTTTATACACATGATATTTGCTATGTATGTCAAAATCTGTGTTATACACACGGTTTATAATTTTTGTGTTCACACATTGGTATATTATGTACATTTGACATAACCTATAAAGGTAAACAAATGCTCACTTTTGTGAATGACTTTTAAATTTTTCCTTTCATTTTTAGTTTTTAATCTATTAAATCAATTTCAATTTAATTTATATTACAATTTTACTTAATTTTTAACGCCACAATCATTTGCTTTCTTTTAAACCATGTGAAAAAGTGACATTTCAAAACAGAAATACATACATATAATGTGACCACGAAATTCGAAATTTTGCTTCGAAGTGTTTCTACAACTCAGAAAACTTACCTTTCGTTACGAGCGTGGCGAGTTATTATAAAGTGTATGAAACAGCGGAAACAAAACACTGTTCGTTATGTGTAACAGATTAGTTGTTTTTTTACTTCAATTCTACTTGTACATTTTAATTGAACTTTTGTATTGTATTGATTTGCTTAGTTATTCATTTAAAGAAGTAAGTATAGATAAATCCCGACTCTATGGTTCCATCATCGCCACCAACAAGAGCAGTTGGAGAGAACTCCAGCACATCCTTGTCCATCCCTTATAGCGGCGGCGGACCTTCGGTGGCAGGACGATTCAAAGTGGCTTGGTTAAATCTATTAACCGCGGCTTGCTGCTTCTTGACAATAGATTTCCAGTCTGCCCAACACTGTAAACGAACCTTTTTCCACTGGTCACTCGTCTTACATGCTGGTCCGCATGCATTAAGCTCTGCCACCACTGTTTCCCAAACAGCCTGTGCCGATTTGCCGCTATTTGCCCCCTTAGCCACATTTCTGTGGCCATGTAAAATTCCCAAAAGCTTTTGCTTTTGGCCTTTGGAAATTTTACCAGTACGTACTTTCTTCTGTAAATAATATGTTTTAATTATTATAATTTGCACACAATAGTATAATTTTTCAACCTTACCTCACTCATGTTTGTTTTTGCGCAAAATATCACTACACTTTCTGTTGAACATATAATAACGAAAATTATAACGAAAATGAATACCACCACATTTATAGAAACACTGCCGTTCGTTACACCACTAAATTCGTTATATCGTTCGTTATAATGCGTAACGAAAGTTATAGAAACGGGCTGCAGTATTTGAATATGGTAATGGTAATATAGCAAAAATTTAATTTTCAAAATGGACTATTATTTGCTAGATGCATGGAACGAAGCCGATACTGATTTGTCGGTGGCGGCAGATGACCAATAATATCATCGTCGGCGGCGAAAAGTCGACTTTCCCGAGTAAATCTCGGCGGCGGCGGCAAAAAAATAAAGCCGTCGGCAGCTAATACAAATCGACTGAGAGCCGGCTAATGTCAGCAATTTGTCGTATAAATTTTTTATTGAAAGGCCGGGTTTCCATCTGTGTGCCATGTGCCACACAAGCGTAAAAAAGCATAACCACTTATTACTAATGAAAAACAGTTTGATTCACACACGTATTTATTAAGTTAAACAGTTTCATACATATGTAACTAATCGACAATTTTATAGAAACCAACATGACTGAAAACTATTAAAATCAATAAACATATGTCTGAATCAAACAGTTTTTAATTAGTAATTAATTGGTTACGCTTTTTTTTGGCAAATGACACACAAGAAATGCCAGATGTAAACTCAGCCTAAAGGCTCAGTTAGCCGACTGTAATGTAAAGTAACTGCAACAGTAAGAAACAGCTGATCAATTTTGTTATGTGAAAAGTAATGAAAATTGTTATAGAGATGTAATGTAACGTAACCTACTTTTCATATAAAAATATCAATCAGCTGTTTTCTACGTTACAGTTACATTACATTACAGTCAGCTAACTGAGTCTTAAGTTAATAACTCACGAAAGCTATTGGCAAATAAGGCGTAAAATGTTGCCAAATTATATTTGTTTTGTTAGAAATGTAATACACATTTAACAATGTGTAGCAATATAATTCAGAGATAGTAATGTATGATATCTACGTATAAACGGTGAGTCAGGTCTTTACATCATGTATTAATGCAAAATAAGGCAGTTTTGGAAAATATTTTGTAAAGCGGCCACCTACTTGCAATATAATTATGCAATTATTCGTATTGTACAATAATATCGCCAATATGTATGTCATATTCGAAGGTGGCGCAATATATTGGTAAATATCAAAAAACTTTATTTTTATTGTACAATTAAGAGAATTATCTATACGGTCGCAGCATTGTTCAGTGTTGTTTGCTTATTCACTGAAAGGAAAATTGGACTAAATTTTCTTTGAAAATATTGTACCTCTTACCGCATATTATAGGTCAAAACAAAAATTATATGTGCAATAGCGTATGTAATAATATTGTATAATAGATGGGCCGCTTTACCCATTTTACAAAAAGGCAACATTTTTATTATAAAATAGTTAATAGATTAAGTAAAGCAATAAAAAAGCATTTTTATAGTTAATATTGGGCGCATTCATAAGACGTAGCTGTTGAGGTAAACACTTGTGCAAATGCTAGCAACTGTTAGCCCCAACAGCTACGTCTTAGAAACGGCCTGATGGATATAATTTAATTTTATATCTTTATTTCGCTACTTCATCGCATTTGTAATATAAAATTTAACAAATATTTGCTACTGCCACCTAACAAAGCATATAAATGGCAAAGCTCTATTCGATCAGCTGTTTATGCTGAGCAAAACATGTTGACTACAGGTAGCGAAAAAATTTTGTGATAGAAAATTACTCAACTGTTGAGTGGATCGGAATTACTCAATTGTGCGTTTCTAAGACAAATACTCAACGGTTGCGCAACATCTACGTCTTATGAATGCACCCATTGTAGTATGTTTCAACTGGACCGGTTTTGAATTATATATGGAAAGATAATAAAAAATAGTTTTGAACAACATTTGATGTACACATCGTCAGTTGGTTATTGGTTTGCGCCACAGTATATTCAAAATACATTATATCCGCAGCAAACAAATAACCAATCGCCAAGGTGGCGAGACATCGCCACATCTGGCAGTCCTCCTTCATTTTTCAATAATTTTTCAATGATATCAAATCGTTTATTTGTAATAAAAATCACTATTTTAAAAGCAAAATTAGTAAGTTATCATTCATTACTGACAGAACCTAACACACAATTTACAAAAAAAAAATGCTGATTAAAAACCGGCTAAGCCGAAGCCGAAAATGAGGCGCTTGGGTCGGTGGCGGCTAAGGCTCTTTGAAAATTGCCGGCGGCGGCTGTTAGCCGACTCACAGCCTATCGGCTTCGTTCCCGGGCTAGATTTCTATAATTATGAACTTCTATCCAAAATTGATAAGTTTTGAGAAATTTTTCCTTTTACATATGTAGCCTTAAATTTGTAATGCTTCGTTCTTCTGTCTTTCTTCAACTTCACCGTATTTGTTATTATACTCGTATTCTCTCATAACGTCTATGTGTCCTTTGTAATTTCTAGAAATGTGTTCTTAACGCTTCTTAAAGTTTCTTTTTACAATTTTGAAATTATGTAGCGATTCAGCTCTAAAATCAAATAATTGTTTTGTGATAGCAATTTTTGCACACTGTGAACGAGAAAGTATATCCCAACCTGTCTTTCATCCTATTGAATAAAGACCTTGCAAATAAAACTTTGCGTATCTAAAAGGAGTCCAATCAAAATTTTTTTGACAAACTAAAATTATATTATTGTTTCATTCACACAACCAAGGCGTTACGTCCAATTCTCAAACTTCATATGTACACAGAAAAAAGTAAACACAAGATTCAATTAAAAAAAAAGATTCAGTTAAAAAATTAATTAAATTTCAACTAATCATGAAAATTATAGTATTAAGTCATCCATTTTAATTGAAATTTTTTTTCTTCAATTAAAAAAATATTAAATTAACTAAAAATTTAATTGATGATTTTTAAAAGATTCAATTATAATTTAATTGAAATATTTTTAAACGTTCAATTAAAAAATTAATTCAAATATTTCTTAAGATTCAATTAAAAAGCTAATTAACATTTTTTAAATATTCAATTAAAATAATAATTGAAAGCCTTATTTATGAAAATTATAAAGGCTTTTTCTCAAAATTTTTTTATGAAAATTTGTTTTAAAAACTCTTTATAAAGCCTTAATAATTTTTAGAAATGAGGCTGTAATAGTATAAAATATCAAACTATAAAAAATTTCCAAGAATGGAAACATTTGTCTGTTGTACAAAAACTATAACTTACACAGAAAAAAATGATTTGTAAATACAATTAATTTTTTTGTTATATCAATTAAATAATTAATTGATTTTGAACCTACAACGATTTTTGTAAATACAATTAACGAAATTGTAAGTTAAGTTAAAATCTGAAAAATATTTTCAATTAAATATATCAACAAATAATTTGTTGAAATTTATTTATTTTTTCAACATTTATTTTTTTTTTAATTCCAAAGTTATTTCAATTAAAGTTATTGTCATATTAACAATGTGAATTGTTGAATTTCCGTATCATAATTGTTATATTAACAAGCTTTTTACCTGGAAACGATTTTTGCTTGTCTGCGAAAAACACTAAATGTCTTTGGGCGGACTTGAACCGGCAACCTCAGGACTAATAAACTAACTCACTTACCTCTTCAACTAAAGGGCAACACTTTATTAGATAAGCAAAAAATGAATACACACAAAAATTGATTTCTTGTTTCTTCTACATGTGCGCATTCCGTTATGAAATAATTTAACAAATAATTTTGTTGAGTAGTTTAATTGGCTACAAAAATTTTAATTTGTTATATCATATATTAACAATTTGTTTTGTTGGTTGCTTTTCGCTGATATTTTTTTCTGTGTATGCATCGTGTGCCTTTTGAAGTTCGAATGGTGCACAAAAGTACAATGGCCGTATTCAGCGTTTGATAGCCTTGTGAAAGTGTAAATGCAGAATATCGTAGCTTTCCTTTGAATTGTGTGTGTGTATTATGTGATTGTATTTTAAAGAAAGACTAGGATATTTTCCATACGACCTTACGTAAGACCATTTGCATCGAATCCCAAATACCGCCAATGTGCTAACTTTACCATCCACATTTGGTCTATTAGCTGGTATTTGCTTGTTATTTTTCAACAATAGGTAACAAAATGAATTTTTTTTAATATTTTATTTTTATTCAACGCATGTAGTAATTTTGACTACGAATCAAAAAAAATATATATAAGTTGAGTAGTTTTTTTTCTCCCATATAAAATATCAGAACCAATTAAAAGATTAATTGAGTATTTTAATTGAAAATATTTTTACAAAACAATTTGGCATACTATAAAAAACAGCTCGATTTTCATAGATAAAAACAAGAGTTACTTTGTTTACATGCAATTAATATGAAATAATTGTCAGCGTTACCGTTGTGCGACTAATGCTAGGAACACAATTGGGACGGACGACGAATTTCGTCCACATCGACGAATTCGTCGTTAAAAATTCGCTCCGTATATTCGTCGTGTAAAGCACAATAACGACGAATTTACTCAGCGCATTCAGCTCTTATAGTTGATTAAGTTGGTTATTGTCAGTGTGGGCTAAATTTAGCTTGTTTCTTTTGGATTTAGCTTTATCATTTTTATTTAGCTCCTAGCTTATTTAGCTTTTTTAAAAACTGATTCAGCTTGGTTAGCCTTTTTTAATCCAAATTGCATATTCTTTACAAATGCATTAAATACATACGTGATTTAGCTTAATTTTATTTTAAAATCTGGTAACACTTGTTATTGTGTATGTAAAGAGAGAGACAGAACAAATTGTTTTTACGTCGTTCGTCGGCGTACAAAATAGAAATAAATCTATCTCAGAGTTCGTAACGCACGAAGAATTTCAATCTACGTCGGTGTTGTGTTCATTTTCATATGAACAAATGTGTTTTATTTTTTATGACAAAAGTTCGCACCGAAAAATTCGGCGTTCGCCCCAATTGTGTTCCTAGCATAAAGTCGCATTTTGCCCCTTTTTCAACTGCCATGCCACTTTTTATGCCCCTTAATTTTAAATCCCCTTTTAGTATCATTTGCATTATTTTGTGCCCCTTTTTGTTCAAAGTCAACAAATGTATGCAGATTCGTACAGATTCTACCACATTAAACAAGATTTTATTTCCTATGTGTCCAACTTAATATAAAAACATACACCTTGGTATGAATCTTTTCATTTGTGTAAGATTTTTAAATATACGAGTACAATTGCACACTCATTCTTGATAATTCTAACTTTATTTTCGATACCTATTGTGAAAGCCAAATTTAATTAAAATACATGTTTTTATAATGCTGTTCTGTAAACCGATTGATTTGAAATCGCACGATTTTAGAAATCTACAACAGCCAAACACGTGACAAATTCGCAAAAGCAAATTATCTAAAAATATCCGAGTTTTTACCACAAAAATATACTTGTTTTCGGAGGAAAGTGGCTATTGCTGATTATAAGTTGCAACTACTCGTTTAAGTCAATGGACAAATTGGCTAAATTAAACGCAAAAATATACCCAGATTCAGCAATTGCAAGGTCGGTGAGTTACAGTATTTTTGATTTAGCTGCCTTTTGTTTAAGTGCACTTTGCACTTAACTGCCTAAACTGATAATTTTCTGTCAATATTCTTTGAAATCCCATACAAATTCGTTTTTAAGTGTACACGCAAAAAAAAAATATGGTTGAGGTAACCATAATCAAACAGCAACATACTATGATTGAATTATATGTTTGGAGTCAAATCATATTATTGTTAATAGGAAAGCAAAATTTAATAATATTATTATCTGAGTTAAAAATAATATTATCTACAAAAACAATGAACTTTGTTACACCTTTTTTGTAACACTTTTGTTAGATGTGACTAAAATATAATTCAGACTCACCATACTATGTTCTAATATTATATTTATATTGTTAAATACGACCACAGTATTATTTAATATAATAATACTATTTTGTTTTTTAATCATATATTTATTGTAGAAACATCTGTCCGTTAAATTCGAAATAAAAATATATTAATATTGTGGAAATAAATTGTATATATAGAAATGTATACTTACACGACATACAGCCATGTCTGTATAAAAAGATACACAAATGTTTATATATTTTTATTGGTCTACCCTTTTGTTTATACTTTATTTATTTATTCATTTATTTCACACCACCCGTGCACTACCGATAGCTTAAAAACGAAATACAGAACTGTCAGATGTTTCTGAAAAAAATTTTTTTTAAACTTAACATAGTATGGTCTTGGATAACATTACATCGTTATTTACATCTTATTATTTTTAAATAATAACACAAATTATGTTGTAGTCATACATTTTTAACAAAACTATATTGTTAAACTCTAACCATATCACACCTTTTTATGGATGTGATAATGTAGTTATTAAATTCAAGCATTTCTCTCTTTATCGTAACGAAATAAATGTTTAAAATAACAATAACAAGTTTTCGACGACCACACATTTGTTTCAGAGAACATAATATTGTTTTCTCAACTATTCTACAACCATATCTTTTCATTGCGTGTACTTTCTATACCTGGACATTTAAGATAAATGCCCTAAAATTTCGGACATTGACTTAACTGCACAAAATTATATTTTTTCTGTAATTATTGTTCAAAATCCTTTTTTAAGTGCACTTTGTATACCTGCGCATTTAACATATTTTTTGGCAGTTTTAAATTATTCTCATATAAAAAATTTGAGTTAGCTGCACACATTAAAAAAATTTTGCTACATAAGTATGCAACCATGTATGTGTATGAAGTCAAAAATTGTATACCTGCATTTAGGCAGGTAAGTGCATTTTAGATAACAGCATTTTTGACTTATCTGCACAAAAAGTCGTGCAAAGTTGATTGTGCAGCTAAGTCAAAATTACTGTACACCTTATTTCATCTTTATAAAAAAATTTACAAAAAAAAAAAAAACATAAAGCGTGAACTTAAATTAGCATTACTAAAAGATTTTCAAATAGACTGAAAGTAGACACTTGTATGTCCATGCTGTGAAGAAGTTAGTATATACAGATGTACAATTTCAAAAGAATTGATATTTAAGGTATTTAATAAGTATGCATTATGCATAAAAATAGTACCATAAATATATTATCCTCTTCAGAATCGAAGTTGAAAATTTTTTTATCGAAACTTTAAATGGTTAAGTAAAGTAAATTTTTGGAATTATACTGGTTTTTAAGTAAAAAAGTGATATGCCCAAGAAGATGGCAAAAAATTTATTAATTTATTTATTGCGGCAAATTACGGCATTCAATATCGAACGAAAATTCCATTTATTTTCCACATTTTGACCAGTGTTTCATTATTATCATAGATTTTATGATTTTTTTTACATTTAGTGGCTATCTATACTACGTTTATACTCGTCTTATTTGTAAATAAAAACTGTATTTGCAAATACTCAACTAGCCGGTCGTCAAATAATTGTAAAATCAAAAACTTATTTTTCTGTATACATACATCTCATCCCCAGTAATCAGTAATTGTTCACTTGATTTAATACAGGCTTCATTATTCTTTACTTTCTGTTGATGTTCTGTGCTGTGCCGTTCTGTTTCTAAATTTTAATAGTTACATTTTATGTTATAAGTTATCACCTGTTTCTGAGCAGAACGGCCACAGTTTTCCACTGAAGTGATGATGAGTTCGTCTATTTTTATGTTTCAAAATAATTTTATGTTTTTCTGATAAAAATTAAATTTTTTAAATTTTAAAAGCATAGTCACAATTTTTATTTTATTTATGCTGTCATTTAGAATTACTTAAAATTTTTTGGAATTTCACAGAATGAAACGTAACAGAACTGAATGAAACAGAAAAACTAACGACTTGTATAAAATTTATAAAAGCAAAAAAGAGACAGCTGATTCGTAACAGAACAGAAAGTAAAACCTTATTCCGCCACAAGTTAGAATTTTTCCTTGCAAATAAAACGTTCTCATAAAATGAATGTTTGTGTACTTTTTATACATGAGAAATTTGTATTTATTGTTTGTTTTTAATAAAAATAGGTTAAGAAATATGTTTGTTTCTTTCATTTTCTTTGATTTTAAAGTTAACCCCTTTTTTTCTTAGAAATCCCTTTTTGTGGCACTTTTTTTTTTGAAAATCCCCTTTTTGTGCCCCTTTTTGAAAATTTTCAACGGTAACGCTGATAGTTGTTAACCATTTCATGGTATCCTGAGTTAAGTTCAGTTGATAACACTTTTTTGATAGAGCAGTAAATTCAATTAATGTAAACATATATTCAATTAAAATATTAATCAAAATTATAATTTTTTCTAAGCAATCACTTAATTGAAAAAAATTCAACAATAATTTTTTCTGTGTATCTAAAAAGCAAACGGAATATTGTTATTATTTATTGATGTGTAAACCTCTATACGCTAGGGGGTAAAAATCTTTTTCACAATACAATCACAAATTTTGAGTAAGATGCACACCGCGTTATCAGATCGGTGTGATCTATGTATGAGTGTATTAGTGTTTGAAAGAAGCAATGCAAACTTATTTAAAATATTGTAAATACATAGGAATTTGCTAGTTTTTGTTTGTTTTATTTAACTTGATAATTGCTATATTAGGGTTCCGATATCGTTATTATGCAGTTTTTAAAACCCGAGGTGTTTTAAATTTTTTTTTAACTAACAGCACAATTTTCAAAAGCTGTCACATAAAATATCGTTATTAGATACATACATACATATTAAAGTAAGAGTAAGAATATATACTTTCAATAAAGAGGTAAAAAAAATAACTGTCACCTGATAAAATATTAAACATACAGTAGTTTTCGTTTATAGTCACTACCTCTTATTGTCACATTAATGATATAGTCCATAATTAATGTTTTTTGTGACCTTTGAACTTAATTTCATTCAAAAAGTTGACGATATAGTCCATTTACTATATAGTCATATTTGATATATATGCACCAATTTTGTGGTAGTCAAAATCCAAATTAAATGCAAATATTTGCGTTATAGTCACAAAAATTTTCAACAGATTTTTTTTAGTTATTTATTTAAGTCATAAACCAAAAAGTAAATCTAAATTTCAACCTCCATCTACTGATTAGTAGAAGAACATGTCTTTAGACAAAACATTGTTGCATCAAAGGCCACACAAATGTGGCTTTTAAATACAACATTGTTTTGTAATTGACATAATTGGATTGTATGGAAATTATTTTATATACCTCTGCGCGGCATATAAAAAATTAGGTTTATAGTCACATTAGCGATATAGTCCACAATTTCTGTGCAATTTTAAATGTGAATATAAGCGAAAACTACGGTATCTTTCTTTCTCAAGTACAAACGTTCAGTAGATAGTAATATCGATAGTGAAATCTAAACTATCGATAGATATCGATAGTAGAAAATATCGATAGTATCCCAGCACTATTCCGTACACCAAAGGTGAAAATGAACCCTATTGTTTTCGCTACGCTGTCCGTCCGTTTTCTCGAGAACCGTAAGAACTACGGATCTGAAATTTGGACACAGTGTGTAGAAATTTGGCCGCTACAACAAAAAAAAAAAACATCAGAGTTAAAAATTAAAGGGTATTCCAAAACGAGCAACGAAATATGTTAAAATCCAATGTAATATACATACAATTGTATCTACATATATACACTTGAAAACTGTAAAGTTAGTGTATTTTTATACAGACTACAACAATTAACAGTAAATTAAAAAAACTTAAAATAAAGGGTGTTCCGTCAGTTAATGAAATTTTGAGAACTTGCTGTATCTTGGAAACCGTATGAGCAAAACTTTTGAAATTTTCAAAAACGGTAAAACTAAAAAATCAAAAAATTATAAAATCGCCAAATCTAAAAAAACCGCCAAAAACCAAACAAGCACCATATTAAAAAAATTTTTAGGGCCAAAATAAATTGCGAAAAACTGGAAAAATCGCCAAAATGAAAAAATCGCCTAAATAAAAAACCCCAAAAACAGAAAATAATCGCCAACATGAAAAAAATCGCCAAAATGAAAAAACCCCAAAAACAGAAAAAAAATCGCCAAAATGAAAAAAATTGCCAAAATGAACCAAATTCCGAAAATGAAAAAAACCCCAAAAATAGAAAAAAAACACAAAAACGATAAAAAAAAGCGACAAAACTGAAAAAATCATTTAAACTGAAAAAACTTAAAAAACGAAAAAAATCCACATCAAAAAAATGTTCAAAACCGAATGTACGGAACCCTTCGTGCGTAAGTCAAAGTCGCACTTTAGTGAATTTATTTTAATTGCAATTCGTACTGTAGCATTGCACAGATATATCTGTTTGCACCAGTTTTGCGTGTTTTTGGTTCTGGTATGAACAGATATGTTATTTAGCGTTTTCTGTTACTAGTTGTAAATTAGTCTCCTGCATAAGACATCTTATAAGAACTTTCAAGACATGAGGGATTTTTCAAATGTTCTACTACAGAGAAATTTTATAAAACAAACGTTAACAACACTGTTTGCAAGAAATTTTTTTGAGTATTGTAGGTATAAGAGTAAAGAAGAAAACACTTCTTGACGGAAGAATTTGTGATACTTGCTTCTTTCTACCAATGAGCGCGTGTACAAACGTCATGCATGTATGTGTGTATGTTATTTTTCTGCGCACATGCATTAACATTAGTTGTATGCGGTTAATCACATAATAGCTTACCATCTACATATTACACACACACACTCAAACTTACAATATCAAAAATAACAAGCATACACTAATCAACAGTACTTCTTTTGAGTGTTTGTTACAAACAAGCTGTCTTGCGACATCGCTTGTTACAACTGATATACACATACACCAATACATCCATCGTGCTTCGCTTATAGTACGACAGCATTTATTATTGGTTTAGTATAATATGTACATGCGACGTGAATTCATTTAAAAATCATGACGTTTTTACATTTCAAGACTGTTTACGCAGCTCTCTATTGTAAATGTTGATTTTTTAAAGCAATTATTGTATGGTTGGGTAATGAGCAAGGCGAATTAATAACAGGTGACCTTGACGGCTCAGGTGACTATTTTTTGCTTCTTGTACATTTGTATACTTGGGATGTCAAAAATTATTTACATACATACATACATATGTTTATTGTCAGCACATATTGTTTTTAAATTTAAATTGAAACCATAAAATTGTGAAAAAGAAGAAACTATTTATTAATTGTGTAATTTTTGTAGTTTGACTGTGCTGGATGCGCGTAAGGAATTAAAAATAATAATTGTGTTTGTGTGTAATAAGCTTATTTTCCCTTTCAACAGGATACGGGTGTTAAAACGAATTGTTAAGAACTCCCACAAAAATTAAGGTTCTGCTTTTGTGCATCGTATTCGCGTAATGGAAGAAGGTAGACATTCGCACTTAAACAACAATTTATTATTTGGTTCATCACTTGTATTTTTTATTTGTAAAAATAAAGTTTGCTTCACATTTATCTAACAAAAATTACGAGAAAAGGATTTTAAGTTGCACTAAAATATTTCTGTGTTACACATAAGGGAATTTTATTAAAAAAGCACTTTTAAAACTATATACATACATATGTATGTATGTATGGGTACTATATTCAGCATCTACATATATGGTAATGATTTTGCATCAACTTTCTCCATAACTGAAATTTAAAGTTTGTTCCCATTTTACAGGCCATACATTATACAACCTAAAACACTGAAAATGCATAATACATTTATTTATGTACATATACATATAATCAGATACTTTTTGGCTTTGTGTACTTACTTATAGATAAACGTTCCATGCGTTTTATTTTTAAATTATTATCCATTTCTCTGCCTGGTGTACATAAAACCACAACCATTGCATAGAGGGATTTACAAACCATCTGCTTAGTGATTTGCACCCACTTATACCCTTATTAAAAGGTATAACAAAAAGTATCGAAACTTTCAATTGTTTTAAAGCCAACAAGGATAGAACCGTTGCAGCCGGCTGTTCATACTCGGTATTAACTTATTCCTCGGGCTTCTTCAGCATATTTTTAATACCCATACCAACTTAATGCAATTCCGGAAAATATATGTACATGGCTGATAAATGAATGAATAAAAGCAAAATTTCACATACATGTGTAAGCAAATGATACATGTACATTAGACCGTTTATAGCATATGAGGAAAAAACTGAAAGTTGCTGCGATACCTGATTGCCGGGCCAAAAAAGTTTCCATTTGGCCTACAAGCCTCCACTAAAAAATTTGGGGACGATCAGATAAAGCTAAGGGCTGCCCAAAGTTCATTGAAAAATTAAAACACACTTTATATGGTGAAATATGAAGTTTTTAATAAAAAATACGTATATTTATGCAATTAAAAATATTTTTTTTTTTTATAACTAGACTTGACATCGATTTTTATTCTAACAAGCCATCAATGATCAAAATCGTTAGAGAAAGAAAAAATTTGAATTTGAATATTATATTAGTTCCGACTTGTGTGAGGGATATTTTCGACGATATGCTTCAATGCACTGTAAGATGAATTGATTCTGTTCTTCGTCTTTCGTAAGGATCCTGTTGTAGTCATTCATAAACTGTACACCGCGTTCAGCTGCGTCGTTAACAACAAACAGATCACGACAAACATCCAAAGCATCTTGATAATCTTCTTTCGTTTCCCAAATGGATGGATCATGCTTCAAGAATTCAGTGGTCAAACGGAAGGCATCGAAAAAATATTTGGTTTTGTATGACACGAAATCGCTTAAATTATTGTACAACAATAGTTTTGGGTCGGAGAATTTTCGACCATCATCCAATTTTACGATTGGTTCAGCTGATTGCAGGCAAATACATATATCGCGTAGTCCATTCAATTCTCGTTGTGTCAAAGTGAACTGCTGCCGAAAAAGGTATATTTTCAAGGTGTATATATATGCCTTTTCCCATGAACCTTGCATGGGATGTTGGACCAGGCGTACGAAAGCTTTCGCCGATTTCACCAAGGAACATTATTATTATTTGTAGTAGTTCCTTGTAATCCGCGCGGATTTGTGTTTGTTGTACCTGTTGGTTGCAGAAATTCTTAATGGATTGGCAGTCAGCATTACTAATTTTTGAGCGTACAATTGGGTCTTCGAGTCTGCTTTTAAACGATTTGTGGTCGAGATTTTGCCAAGTGAAAGCAAAACGATGAAAAATAGGCACTTCAGGCCCACTTGTTTCGGAATGTTTGACTTCAAAGACGTGATTTAATACGATTTCCAGCATGTGGCGCCGACATGCGAACTTGATTAATTTCCGATCGCGTTTGTGCTGCAACAAAATGCATGCGCCAGTGTTTTGGCCTGTATTTGTTGAAGTTGTATCAAAACCCATGGCGGAAACTTTATTAAAAATATCCCATTTGATGAGTGCATCATGAACGACCTTCGCCATATTTTGTCCTGTGCCAGCAGGGACTTTGGGAGCGCCCAAAAATTTAGACGTCCCTTCATAACTGGCGAGAATTGCGATTCGATCAATTTTGCTTCTGCCAAACAGATCCGGCAACAGTTTTCCATCCCAGTGAATAACCAATGACTGTATGCTATTGATCTATGTATTCAAAATAAAATACAAAGGTATCGGTGAAAATTAAAATTATTCGTATAACTTCGAACTAAACTAAACTACCTTTGTAATAAATTCTTTTTGAGTCCCCTCCGCTTCTCGCTTACGATATACTTTTCGTAACTCATAGATAGTAGATCAATTGATCACAAGCTCACCAACAGAAGTCAGAGGCGTTACAGCATTTTTCATGACAGTTATTACATTATCTGCGCATGCTATCAAAATATGGACAGAATCTGAACAACTTACTTTGGCCTTATCAAGTACTACAGTAAGACGTGGCGAGATCCAATGATGTCGTCCTCTTGAACGTTTGGTATGATCATCGTCATCATCGGTATGCAATTCACATGCCGCATCCATACCCGTACTGTTATCTTCGAATTCATATTCATCTTCACTTCCAATGTAAACTGTATCAATTACTGCAAAATATAATTTGATGATTAATGTTTTAAGGAATTCAAACAATTAAATAATTTCACTTATAAGATTGATTGTTAAGTTCTGAAAATTTCCTCTTCCGCGATTCTTCTTTTTTGCTTTCGTTGTTTAGATCGCTGTTCTCGGTCGTATAACTTCCTGTTAACGCCTGCCATGTACCCAGGTCTGCTTTTTTGTCTTTGCTTCAACAGAAACTTCTTGTCTTCTTGTATACGCATCTCATCCAGGGCGTTTGCACTAGCGATATCCAACAGATCGTCCATTGTTTCTTTGAAAATGTTCACGTTCGATTTTGATATATCCGATCTGCTGTTTGCACTTTGTTTGTGAACATTTCTCCAGCTGCCGTACAATTTTAGCAATTTATCTTGACATTTATATTTATCACGAATTGGTATGCGCGCCTGCTGCCAAAAAATTATAGCTGCATCCACTGCGAGCTTAGCACTTTCTTTTGCACAATTTGGTCTGCCAACATTTACAAACCGCATATTGAAAAAAAAACTTGCAATATTTGTCTGTTTGACGGCAGTTTAGCTCCAGATAGCAGGTGTGATACATGCCCAATTGATTCCACGGAGCGCAATTTTTCACTGGATCGAGTGACTATCGGAGTTACCGAAGCTGATGTAGATGGTAAATCCGACATCGAAACAACATTTATATTTAATTACTTAGATATGGATAACGTCCTATATATATGATGGATTAAACACGACTGAACTGCTTGTTAGTGTCTTGTTTTCTATTTCAAAATATGATCTCTTAATAGCTAACAAGTCAAATAAATCTTAAACCTATAAAAAACTATATACTGGTGGTTTTCATTATCACCAACCATCTACTCAAGCATATGAGAGCATCAATACAATTAGCCAGACGAACAAATGTATTGTTATTGTTATTGTTGTAGGCAAAAAAGTAACGGGACACAGTCAAAATGAAAAACAAAGAAAGAGAATGTGCAACATTTTATAAGTAACTCAGCACGCATGTGTACTAGAGCTGCAAAACTATCGATAGTACTATCGATAGTATCGATAGTACTATCGATAGTATCGATAGTTTTGTTGTAAATGAAATATCGATAGTTTTTTCCACTATCGATACTATCGGTAAAAAAAAAACAAGTAATTAAAAGAGTAAAAATAATCGAAGTCAGTAAATAGTAGCCGGCAGCTTTGAAGCAAATTATCCGTCATTGATTTAAGTTTTTGTACAGCGATGCAAAAGTTGGTACAATTGTATAATTTTGGCGCTATTTGAATGCCAAAAGTACCGTAGCACCGCAATGACCCATTTAGCACTACTGGAATCGCTTTATATTTATTACATGCCAAAAATAGCATTAAAATATATTAATACCCTTATGCAAAAAATAATGCGTGCTTGAAGTGTACATTAAAAAAAATTTCCATAGAAAACCCGGTTTTAACGTTCACTTATTTTTTGCACAAGGGGATTAATCTTTAGCTCGAAGGTATTAGAAAATTATGTAAATCAAACGATGTTTTCCGGTACTTAAAGAATTGCTGGAGGAATGTTATTTATCCCAAATTCATCTGCAAATGTGGAAATTTTATTTTCGTACCAAAGGGAGAAGCCGACTATTTGCATCGACTGTGAACAATCGAATAAAAAAAAAAGGTTATAAACGTACTATATCGTAAATGTTACTTTTATATTCAGATCCCAGCAACTAATATTCTTTGTGCACCTTCTGGCGTTTTGTTAATTGATTTTTAGTTAATTAAAAAGTACAAGTATTAAAAAAAATATAAATAAAGAATTAGGTACAATCGTACTGAAAAAATTAAAATTTTTTTGAAAGTTAGTACAATTTGTAAATATGACATCGCATTCATGCTTCTGTATACATAAGTACTTAAATACATACATATGTATGTATATGAATTTATTTATAAATCCAAGTGTTATTCGACAAATAGTAGTCACAAGTAGCTTAATAAATTCAACATCGTCGACACAAAGATAAATTTTGGTGGTACTGATATCGCGACAGCCGCCAATCGTCGGATTTATTTTGACATACACTAGCGTGTTTCGCTACAAAATTTTTTTTAATTGTACCTACATACCTACATATCCAGCCTAATCTTCGATGTAATCGTATGCGATAAAAATTAAGGGTCTTATGCAAAAAAACTTAATAAGGATTTGCAAAGCAATGTTAAGTAAAGTTGTATTCTAAAAAAAATATTGTATAAAAATTCTAAAGTAGGCACCCACGTTTGTTAAGAATGCTTTAAGTTGATATTTCCAAAATGTGTATTTTGTACCTCAAATATTTTTACTAATATAGCACATACTGATTCATTTTACATCTGAAAATGAAGCTAGAAGTGCCTGCTCTTATCTTAAATTTATTATTTCTGTCATGTAATGGGAAGCATCACCAAATTATCCAACTGATTCGAAATACATAGTAAAATCCATAAAAAAATATTAAAATAAATACAATTATATAAAAATGTTTTAGTGATGTACATACAATCAAAACAAATCGAAAAAAGCTGGATATTCAAATACTCGTTTCATTCGAATAAAACAAATTGTGATAATTTGTCACATTTTTTTACTTTTACTTCATGGTTGTGTTTATCTGTTTTCCTGCTATGTCAGAAGCTCATATATTTTAAATTAGGTTGCTTTACTTCAAGATAATAAAAATTTATTTAATAAATTGAATGAATTGGTTGTTGAACACGGTGGTGTTACCAGTACTTATTATTAAATCACAAAATCTTTAAAGTTGTCTTTTGCATATGATTTTTTAACAAAGCTATGTTAGCCTTAAAGTGCTTATCAACTACTATGAACTTTAAAGCTAAAGTAAAATATTTTTTTGCATAAGGGGGTAAATTTTTAGAAGAAGGTTAAAATTGTCGCTTACGATAAAACTTTACAGTTAGTGTTTTAAAAGTTATCAACAATTTTCGCATTTTTATAATTCTAAACCATGGGTAGGCCCATAAAATTATAAGTTCAATAAAAAAGTATATTTTCGATAATGTGCCGCTTACGATAAGATCGAAAAAAAGGCTTGATATATTTTTATATACTAATGAAAATGTTGAGGACCCTGGATTTTTTTTCGAGTCAAATGTAGTTTATGTGGCAACTTTTATAAAACTATCCCATACTATCGATAGTATCGATATTTTTACACAAAACTATCGAAACTATCGATAGTTTTGCAGCTCTAATGTGTACATTGTGCATGTCATTTCAGCTTCAACATTCAATTGAAGTAAAATTCAAATGGAAACCGTTATAACTTTTTTGTTTCTGTATCGATTTTGCTCATTTATACCTTGTTAGAATTGAAACTGTATTTAAAATCGATGTTAAGTCTAGTTATAAAAAAAAACATTTTTAGTTGCTTAAGCATACGAATTTTGATTAAAAACCCCATATTTCACGATATAAAGTGCGTTTTAATTTTTCAATGAACTTTGGGCAGACCTTAGCGTTATCTGATCATCCCCAAATTTTTTATTTGAGACTTGAAGGGTAAATGGAAACTTTTTTAGCCCGGCAATCAATACAAAAAAATATAATAAATGGTTTAATGTACATGAAACACATGAGCTGCAAATACAAAAAAATGACACACGATATCAGGGATGATAAAGTTAGTACAATTGTACTTTTTTTGCTACAATCAAATCCAAAAAGTTCGTTGGTACCCCCGTGACCGTATTATTTGAAAAATTTGCGAGTGACTATCCCTTGTTTTTTTCACACAAAAAATAAATCGCGAACATCAAAGAATATCCAATTTGAGAGAAAAGTGGCGAATTTTATTTGTTGATGAGAGTGTCTACCTTGTTAGATATGCATTACATTTATTTGGTGTTTCATTTTCAATGTGATAGCATTGTCTCCATTTATTTTATCTATTGTGTTATTATAAAATTTATAAAAAATAAAAAACTTGCTATATTAATATCATATCAATCGCTTAAGTAATGAAAATAAATCGAAGCTGGGTATGCTACATACATATGTATGTAAACGATTAGAATTTACTTTGAAATGAAAAACTTTATTTATCTAGACATATAATTAAAAGTTGTATAGTTACGGATTTTAAAAGAAATGTTAGACAGTTCTATATAACCTCTGGCAAAACTAAATAAATTTAATTTTCATGACGAAATTTTAACATGGCCAACAAAATTCACTCCCGAAAATGTTAGTAGTATCGTACATTTCTCATTAAAAAATATTCCTAAAATAAAATGGAAATTATGATAGTATTAATAACTAATTTCGCGCTTTGAAAAGTTAATTCGATGTGCTAATGTTTCCGTAGCTTTCAAAAGTTGAAATGCCCTAACTCGCATATTTTACGAAATTTAGTTTTTCAGTGATTCCAATACATTTCACAAAAATACACCTCGCCACAAAAATGTATTGTATAGTTTAAAAAATAACGCTTTTACAATCAGTTGCACAAAAATATTACATTAAGGATATTACAGTTTCTATTGTGTTTTTACCTTCCCCTGTAAAATAACAATTATTTGTTTTTTTTTAGTTAATTTTAATTATTATTTGTTTCTATATTTGTGATTTGAATGAACGGGCTAAAGTTCGTATCGCTTTTTAAGCCAAATTACATGTGATAATTATTAATGAACAAATAACACCAAAGTCTGTTGTAAATATTCTGACTAACAACACATAGTTGAACGGAACAGCCAGCCGTTTTCGAAGGCCACTAAACCTTCATCATCAGCGTTCTTTTGTGTTTGTTCCACTGTGTGTGGTGTCAGTTGATGTAGATTTCTGCTTTACATACTTAGCATTTTATTGCAAATGGAATATGTGAATTGTTTTGATTCATCGTATTTCAATTTGCTGAAAGCTTTTTTGTATTGTAAGCTCAATTTTACCATCACTATATTTACAACAGTCTTACCATTGTCGTTTTGTTCTTTTTACTAATTATACACATGTTACTCAATTTGCTTATTTTTTGTTCTACTTAAGACAAACTTTTTTGGTTTGTTACTATTAAGTATATTTTTATTTAATTTTTGCCACAGGCCCATGGCTATTAATTTTTAGTTAATTTTAATTATTATTCGAACTCCATTTGTTTCTATATTTGTGATTTGAACGGGCTAAAGTTCGTATTGCTTTTTAAGCCAAATTACATGTGATAATTATTAATGAACAAATAATTTGTGTTAGAGCCCTTGTACTTGAGACCAATGATATGTATTTACTGCCTATTCCACTGTCTCTAAATCTAATAATAAATTTTCATTTCAGAGTTAATGATGCAGATTAATCTTCATATCGTTCTTTTTTAAAAACAAATGCAAAATTTTCATTTTTCATTAAGTCGTGTGTAAATTGAAAACTTCAAATTTGTGTTCTGGCAAACTATATTTTTGAGTTATGACGTTATTTGATTAAATGAGCGATATGTTCTAAAAATATAATAAAAAAAGTTAAAACAGAAAAAAACGAGTTCAGTACTATTGGGGTTGAAAAAGTACAATTTTAAGAGCAAATTGGTACGAAATTGGTTTTCTCATTTATCATGCCTGCACGATCAGTGATGCCAACTTTTTTTGCTCTAAGAGCACATCAAAATTTAAAAAAAGCACTTAAAAGTGTAATTTTGATATCTAAAAAGCGTAAAAATCACTAATGTGAAAAAGGAGTGAAATTCAAACGAGTAAAGTTTAATAATGTTTAATATTTCCTAAGCAATTCTCTATTTCTGAAATATTATCATCTTTAATGAAATATATCAGACGAAAAAGGTATGCTTTAGACTGAAAAAATAAATACACCAAGTTTTTATTAAAGTAATTTTAAGAAATACACAAATTTTTTAAAAGCACTACTTAGTGCTTTTTCTTAGTTTGGCACTAACGCTCAAAACTTGGCGTTTTGAGTCTTCAAATAGCACTAAAAATAGTGCCAAAAGCACCAAGTTGGCATCGCTGTGCACGATATGCATGTGTTATTACTCTCAGAGCAAAATTGTCTCTCTCTCTCTCTATATACTTGGCTGCGCCACCAGGGTGACCGATTACATTTTTCAAAAAGTGGCACCAAAAGGGGATTTATCAAAAAAAGAAAACTACACTAAACTTCTTATTTTTAATGTATTTTTATGTAACTTACTCTACAAAAAGGAAGACAAAAAGCTGCAAGGCAGTTGAAAAAGTGGCAATTTGCCACTTTAGTCGGTCAAACGGTCACGCTGTGCACCACAAAATAACATAACGAACGTCCGCACATACATTTGCCCATCATGTATTGGTTTCAATAGTGGTTTTTTTATATGTTTGTATTACAATATGTATTTTTGAGCAAAAACAGATCAAACAGTTGCTCAGCAGCAATACAATAAGCAATTGTTATTTGTTTTTAACTGTATTGTAATTAGGAAAAGCACGCACACACAATAACTCTTATACTAGTTCTGTCACTCACACTACAATTATATGGTACATACACCCCTTTTACACACGGAAAGTTTACTTTGCAAAGTCTTAATTCAGCCGTGTGAAAGACAGGTAAGAATACTTTCTCTTTCAGTCTTTCTCCCAGCTGAATTAAGACTTTGCAAAGTAAACTTTCCGTGTGTAGAAGGGGTAATACCACGGTATATTTGTTTTGGCTGTACAAACGAGTATACAAATGCAACCCTTTAATTCGTACACAACAACAAGAACAGCAACAACTAAACGATGAACAACAGGAATTAAAAATTAAAAACTAAAAGTAAAGGCCTTTACCATAGATGAGCACTGCAGTAGCACTAAAATTTCAGTAAAAATAATAAAAAAATTTTAACCAGTAAATTTTTACTGATTATTAAAATGATTTCTACAATTTTCATAAAGTGCCTAAATGATTTATTATATGACGATGAATTTTCAGTAATCAGTAATGCCCGTATTCATAATGAAATTCTACCAAGTGGTTTAATGTTTTTCATACAAAAGTTTCAAAATTTGAATGAAAAAAGCTTTGCAACTTGCTACAATTTAATTATGAATACGGCCCTACGATTTTACTGGTAACGCAAATTAAATTTCATTAGCAGTAAAAATTTACTGAATTTTTACAGTAATCAGTAAATTTACTGCTTACTGCCATTTTTAATGCAGTACATATAAACTGCAGTGGGTTCCATTAACTAACCAAATAAGTTAAATAAAATAAACAAAAACTAGCAAATTCTTATGTATTTACAATATTGAAAGTTTTAATACTTTTAATTAATTAATTTAAAAAAATATACTAAAAGCATAAGTACTTCCAACTTAAAAAATTTTTTTTCATTACTAGATGCTTACACATCTCCTCTGTGATCGCACTCAAAATGCTTTTTTTCAATGTTTTTATAGGAAATTTATAATACTAGTGTTCGCCCAGTGGTTGAAATTCAACCATTATTGCAATAATACAAACCGCTCAGATAAAATGTCATATAATTCTTCATTTCTAATAAAATGTATTACCGTACTTACTCCGGTCTTTAATAGTTGTATCTATTAATGCGAGCTTTCCAAATAAATAAAAGAAACGGTTTTGATGTTAATTTTTTCTCCGGTTTATGTTTTTCAACTTTTTTTCTCCAAAATGGATTCTACTTCATTTAACTTTTTGTTGTTTTTATTATGTCAGCTGTTCAGAGATGCCACTTGCTTATTACTCATACCAAATTGCATGCAAAATTTTCAAGATTTTACTCATCGCCCACTTAAAGCTGATTCAACTTAAAACCGGTTCTAATTTTGACTATAGTTGAAATAAAGCTAACAACAGATGTGAAAATTTAAGTTGTCTCTAAAAGAAATGTTTGTCTATGGTTATGGCCCATTATTTTTAAGCATCTAAGAAAAATAATAAAGTACCGTAATGTACTTAACTTACTCGTTATTTAAATATCCAAATTAAAAAAATTATTATTATTATTATTAGTTTCAGCAATAATCATTTAAGTACATACAATAACAAAAATTAAAAATTTTAAAAACCCCCGACTTTTTTCAGAAAAGATGTTATATTTTCTAAACGGCTGGACCGATTTTTTTCAAACATAGCTAAGAACCCTCTCGATCAAGTCATCTTTCAAACAGAAAAAACTAAATGAAAATCGGTCCAGCCGTTTGGCCTGTACGTGGACACAGACAGACACACAGATACACAGATACACAGTTACACAGCCACACACTACAAACTTATAACACCCCTTTTTTTAGTCGGGGGTTAAAAATGGAAATAAGAATAGAATGAAAAAAAAATAAGTATTTCCTTCTGAGCAGTGATGGAAAAGTCTTAGTACTTTTTTGATACTATTTGACATAAAAAAGTACCGTAGTACTCCCGCAATACATTTGATACTCTCTCGGCCAACCCAGGAATACAGTCAGAAGACGCGCGTACACATATATTTTTGCCAAGAATTCAATTTCTTTTTCGACAAATGGCACGAAACTTTAATTGTAAAGATATTTTAGAAAATTGTAACCCTTCACAATTAAATATATGTAAATAAAAACCATACTTCTTTCAATGATATTTTCTGTGGTACAGAAGTTGATCTATGTTTTAGATCAGTTTAAAGAATATTGTAAAAAGCTTATATTAAATTCTGTCAAGTTCTAAGGGCGAAAGTGGACTTTGACAATGAAATGTTAACTTACCTTAGTAAGTTTCCCCTGAAAATGATTTATCTGGTAAAACCAATAGCATTATATCGCTTTGAATAAAAATGTTTCCCAGCGAAAAGCAAAATTTTTAAAATATTAACAATCAATATAGAGCATTGGCTGATTTGGAAGAATTAAAACTATTAACAACAGAAAATATCGGGCTTGTTCTAAAAATCACGGTGATTTAAATCACGGTGGTGTTAAAAACAAACAACTAATAGCTGACTTGTTCGTGGGTATTTATTGTATTTTAAGTTATACTCATTTATAAACCATAAATCGTGAAATTTACAAAAGCAATAATTTAGCTTTTATTAATTTTTTGAAATCACCGTGATTTGATATATCATGATTTGCAGAACAGGCCTGTATATGCAGTTTTTGGCTTACCGATGCTAAAACTAAAAACGCATTAGATGAATACATGTTTCTAGCTAAATCGACAGTAGCTTACCGAATTTTTTCTATACCTCACTCCTCTGTAAATGTCGAAAGGATTTTCTCTTACAAAATGTCATGGAAACAAAACGAAGGAACATACTTTATGTTCCAACAGTATCAAGTCTTATCCAGGCCTAAGATTTATTGAAATCTTAAAACATTTCTTGTTATAACCTTAGCACTTGTACCTATGAACGAGTACATACATACATATTTGTGTATGCATATTAGGGTGGTTCTAAAAAAATCAATTCAATTTTCTACAAAAGCGTACCAAGAAGTTTATTGTAGGACATTCCGTTCTTTACTTATGACAATCAGAATAAAAAAAATCAATTTATACCATGTAAATCGTATGGGAAATCGAACGCACCATCTCACCATTAATATTATGAGCTGATATTTTAACAGGCCTATTTTTTACCTAACAAAAGCTTGAAACCTGGTTCTGAGAAAAACAAACGATTTTTTTAGAATCATCCTATCCATATGCTTTGTGTTTCATTTTTATTACTTTGTAAATTAATTTTATATAATTTTTTGTTAAAAAAGTACTCAAAAATATTGTTTTTGATACCGAAATGCAAATCTCATTTCCCATCACTGCTTCTGAGTGTTTACGGATTTGCCAAGCCAAATTTAATTTAGTTAATTTTGAGTGTTTTTAGCAAATTAGGAGAGAAAGAGAGATCATGGCTTTATGATTGGCTAATATTTTTAACTGTTTTTAACTATTTTAGACAAAAAAATGTAAAAGAAAAAATACATTATGCATTGCTCCTATTGACAATCTATCAACCAAAAAAAAAAAAAAAAAAAATCAAGCGAATACGTTGAGTTTAAGTCAGTTAAAATGGTTCTTAACTTTTTTCACTTGCCTATTTATACATATACATATAGATAAATCTCATCTATTTGTTTTTGTTGAACAAATCCACGATTAATAATATTGACAACTATGCAAAAGATTTGTGACTGTTGAACAACCTTTTTTAAAACCGTGTTGAGCAGACGATAAAAGTTGACTAAGTTGATCAGTAATTATTTTTTTCAAAAAGCTTTGACAGTGTACTAAGCTTAGCAATGCCTCTATAATTTGCGATATTACTTTTACAGCCAGATTTAAATGAAGGAATTATAAATGAATCCTTCCAAAATGTAGGGAAATAGCCATATTTTATTGATATATTAAAAATATATGTTAACGGAGAAGTAAAAGCAGCAGCACAATTAATGAGAAGAGAACTCGGAATTCCATCAGGTCCACATTTATAAGAAAATTTTAATTTTCTCACATTTCTTTGGTTTTCATTGTATATATATTCTCTTACAAATGTATGTACAGACCAAAAATTAGGATCTATTATATCATTAAATATTTCTTCAGATACTGTTATTTTAAAGCTCGTTATTGATATTGGTTGAGAATACACATATTTTTACGCAGAAACAATGGAATTAGTTTGAATCCTATTTTTTATATAAAAAACGACATCATTTACAGTTGTATCAGAAGCGAGACGTGAAACAAACACACACACAAAGTTTGCTTTGCAAAGTCATAATTCATCTGTGTGGAAGACAGAAGGAGAAATGCTATCTCTTTTTGTCTTTCTCCCAGCTGAATTAAGACTTTGCAAAGTAAACTTTCCGTGTCTAAAAGAGGTAAAACATAAGTAACAATTCTATAAAAGTGCCACCAAGTTTTTATACATTTGCAATGCCGTATAAACAGTCACTTAGTTTATTTGCAAATATTTTTATAGTGCGCGCATAAACATAGTATTTGTTAGTTAGATATTTGCAAATAAAAATTTAATTCGTCGTTTATGCTGCAAAAATTCTCTATTTTCAATATTTTTATTTGCGAACAAATCGTCCGTATAAACGTAGTAAATGTTAGCATGTATTCTTTTTTCTTTCAATACTTTTATTAATTTTTAATTGTCCTAATTTGGAAGACAGATTTCCGTTTGCAGAGTGCTTTTTAATATTAAATTTAATGTAATATTGAAATCAAATTCATGTAGGATTGTATGCATAAATTTTAATTTTATAATTGGAAATAAAAATAATTTGGAGTAATTTCTTATGTTCAAATATGACATAATTTAAAAATAAATAATTTTGGAAAGTATGCTTATTTCGAAAATAGTCATAAGAAGTTTTAAAATCATGTTTGGAAAAAGCGCTTAAGTATTTTTTTTTATCGTGAATAACTCATTAAATTAAAGATATATGTTATAAAAAAAGTGAAAGGACGTATTCCTAAGTTAATAAAGTACCGAATTGAAGTGATTGTCCTCATTAGAACAGGACTAAATTTTTAAAAATTAACTTTAAAGTTTAAAATTGCTCTCCTGCAAAACCAAAAAAATAGACTTAACCACTTTTTCCTTATTGCCACAGATATATCTACATCTAATAAGAAAAGAGTTATATTACCATTTAAATTAGTTTATGCTTATTATAGTCTTCAAGTGTGTCCTTTAGAATCATTACTATAACGTAAAAAAATGTTTTTATATATGTATTTTTTTTGTAAATAAGTACACATTATTAATATATGATGCATACATATCGAGCATTCACCCTTATTCCAGTTGGCGGCATCGACGTCACCTTAACACAATACCAAAAATTTTGGGCTTGTGTACCCGTTGTCGAAAATAACTGACTCCTGTCGGCACGTTTATGCTATTTTCTAGAAAGTGAATAGGTTGTCAGTAGCACAAAATTGTTCTCAAGAGCGAGTAAATACATAAGTCGTAATTTTTTGGAATAAGGGTGATTATTTTATATTTAGGAGAAGGGTTTCCTATAATATACAAATATGTTTTACTAGTACATACGTAAATTGTCGATCACGATAAATTTTACAGCCTGTATTTTAAAAGTTATCAACAATTTTGATAATAAAAAAGTTAATTTTTTTCGACTACATGTCGCTCATGATGACATATATCGAAAATAGGGCAAGAAATGTATTAATGTGTATACCGTGATATAAAATATTTCCCCTCTGTTTCCTGTTTGTTTGAAAATTTTATTCAAAAATTATTTCAAAATTGTTTTTATAAAATACAGAATTTGTAAATTAAACAATTAATGCCATAATTCTGTTGGACGATTGTATGGTCTTGTCTATGGACGAAAAAAAAACGCCGCAGATTCTTTAAAACAATTATTAGTTATTGTCTATGCTAGAAGGTTCGTGTATTTGCTTTATGATTTTGTTCCAAACATTATATTCAACACATTTTTTTCACTTATTTTTCAAGCTTAATTTAATTTTTATGTTTTAAAAACATGGTAATAATATTTTTATTTTTCATTATGAGAGACAACAACAATTTTTGAAGAAAATAATTTAGAGAATTCAAGAACAAGAAAATTATTTTCAAACAAAAAACGTCCTAAATCTTCTTACTAAATTAGGGCATAAGTAAAAAAATAAGCGTGTATTATTTTTTAAATTCCTTTCATTTCCTGGTGTTCGCTAACAGTGGCTAAGAGCCTACACCCAGAAAAAAGATTGGTTGGAAAACGGTTAGTCCAATAAAATATCATTTGCATTAACTACATTTCGGTTCACGCTATCGATTTTCTGTTAATCCAAAAAACAATCCATGTTCATTGCCATAAGGGCACAATTGTAACAAATATATGATTGTGACAATACTTAAATTGATTGCATCAACCGAGCGTATGCTTTTGTCATGACTAATTAACTGATTGGTTAACCCAACCGAATAAAATATTACGAATTGGATTTTACTACCAACTTTTGGTATTAGCAACTAAAAAATTGTCGTTCTATATTAAAATTAAAATAAAAACTTTCAATCAGTTGCTGCAACTAACTAGAGGTTGAGTTTACTATCATAGTTTATAGTAGCAAATTAAAAAATTAACTTTTGTGACTTTCAAAGATATTATGATTTGTGAATTCTCAAATGGTTTTTGAAAGTCTGTGCATAAGAGATAACAGGTTTGTGGCTTTTCAAAATGTGTGGTTAAAGAAATGTATATAGACATGCTTCACCATTAGGAAATAAATTTCAATTAAAATAAACTTATGACAATATGTCAAATAATAAATTTCTTAAATTGTGTATTTTTATTTGCGTTTATTGTTTATTTTTATTTCAGCAAGGAAGCCCAATTTTTCTTTTACAGGTACCAATTATGATATTGTTTTAATTACATTAACCAAATTTTCGAGAGCAAGAATAACATTTATTTCAAATTCCATACTGTCAACCAATTTTTTCTGTTGCTGCAACTATTGGGTTGAGGGTTATAATTAAAATATAGTGGTACCACAAATTTCAACAAGAAACATGTTATGTAGATTAAACAGAATGCAATATCATAATAAAACTTAATAAAAATTCATTGTCAAATAATCCAAATCATCAATCAATCAACGCCAAATTTAGATGAAAATATAGTTAAAAGATTTGTATTAAGCAGAAAACTTTAAAATATGAGAAAGTTATTACATAATCACTTTAGATATGTAGTTATGTATATAACTTTATTTATTCTAAAATTTTTGTTAAAATAATTACACATTTTTGTAAAAAAATTTCTGGGGGAAGACTTACATCTTTTACTGTATGGGAACATTTTTCTTTATTTCTCTCAAAAAACAAACTTCAAAAATCCTTATTTTTCAAAACAAAGAGAGTATGGAAGTACCTTATACATATATTTATATCATAGTGTATACACAACCAATTTTAAACCGAGTTTTTGGGATATTCGTAAATTTTTCTAGTTATAAACACAATACATTATCATCAGTGTGCACATTCGCTAGAATCGACAAAAAAATCGCTAGATTTGAATGAAATTCGGTAGAAAATTTTTTTTTATTCAGAGAAACATAAAAAATATCAATTCAAGGAAACATAAAAAATAACAAGATATAATATAAATATATATATATATATATATATATATATATATATATATATATATATATATATATATATATATATATTTACATATCATGTACTTATAAAGGGTAAGTGCAAGGGGTATCAAACTCAAAACCTCACATGTGATTGGAAACTAAACTGCCATAAGCAAAGAAGCGTTTCCAATAAAAAAGTGTCATCCCCAGTTATTTGCCCTTACCCTTTATATAGATATGCTATGCATATATAAAATAATATACATAAATAACAGGAATTCGGTGTTTGTACATAGGTTTTATAAAGCTACTAAAATAACTTTTATTTGACAAACATTTGTAACTACAAAGATTGTATGTAAGATCCATTTATGAATTTAAACTTTTGTGCAACAATTATTAAATCATTGGGCGGAATAAATATTTCATCCCCAAGGCACAATTCTTTGGCAAATATTAGGTTACTTATAGTGTCAGTTTTTAACCGATTTCTTCGTTCTGTTTTAATGATTTTCATGACATTAAATGAAAGCTCTGCGGCCGCACTGCTATGTGGCAAAATAGGCAATTTACACATATCGTGCCATAACCACAAAAATAGCTTAAGCGACATAATTTTTAAACTTCAATTTTTGACCAAAATGGATCATTTGCGATCATAAATAATAAAACGAAGTCCAAAATATGTGTCGCTTAAGCTATTTTAGCGGCTATTGGTCGATATATCGACTTAAATTACTAAAGAACAATATTCGGTAGATTTAAGGCCTTGTTCGGTAGAATTGGTAGTTTGTTAAATTCACAAATATATTCGGTAGAATCTACCGAATATCGGTAGAAGTGTGCACACTGATTATCATTCAAAAACCATAGTTTAAGTGAACATCAAGTGCCAACATTAAAATTATATAACAAGTGGTTTGGCACTATTCAACTGATTTTGGCACTATTTAAAATCAGATTTTTTCACGAAATCAAGATTTCGAATTCCCATCACTGATGTATGCGTGTACATCGAGAGCGCACAGGATTAATGTATTTGCGTATGTGTATTCATTTGAATAAGAGGCCGATTGATGTTCACCACTATTGTTTGTTTTTGGGCAGCTATGGTGTACAATTGTACATTAATGTATATTGTACAATGTACATACATATGTATTTACATAAGTACATATTTGCTGTGACCATTTTGAATAACGATCCATAATTAAATAGGTATGCATACATACACATGTGCATATGTATGTTGTATGATGTAGTATATCGAAACTTACCCAACAGCTTTGATACCGCACCCTGTTGTGACAGCATTTGTTGGGCTATATCGTAACCACGCAAACCATTGAAACGTGAAAGTTCCAGTATTCGTTGCTGTGATACCAGAGCGCTTAAAGTGGTTGGTGGTAGTTGTGCATTGGCTCCGCCTGCAAATAACACTGCTCCCTGTGGCATTTGTCCAGAAGCAACTAAGCCAACTGAAAATACAAGAGGTTATAAAGTATATGATTATTGATTGGTGCTCTTTGGGAATGTACTTAAGTTTAAAATTACTTATCACACCTGTATACAAAGCTAATAATTTTTTGGAGTTTTAAAAGATACATATCTTAATGATCCAACGTTTCAATTTTAGTATTTCAATATGGGTTGGCAAGTTTGTTGTTTTTGTGTGTGTGTAACAGAGAACAGAATGAAACAATTCGCAATTACTAACAATTCACAAATTCGTTGCTTTTGTCATGCATTTATTCGACAACAATAATAAATGTATATTTATGATTTGAACAGGCTAAAGTTTGTATCGCTTTTTACATGTGATAATTATTAATGAACAAATAACACCAAGTTAGTTGTAAATATTCTGACAACACATAACTAGTTGAACGGAACGTTCTTCTGTGTTTGGTCCACTGTGTGTGGTGTCAGTTGATGTAGATTTCTGCTTTATATACGAAACTTTTTTGCAAATGGAATATGTGAATTGTTTTGATTCATCGTATTTCAATTTGCTGAAATATGTTTTATAATGAAAGCTCACCTTACCATCTCTAAATTTACAACAGTCTTACCATTGTCGTTTGTTCTTTACTAATTGTACACATGTTATTTCATTTGCTTATTTTTGTTCTACTTAAGACAAACTTTTTTTGGTTTGTTGCTATTAAGTATATTTATTAAATTTTTGCCACAAGCCAATGGCTATTAATTTAGTTAATTTAATTATTAAATTTCGAACTTCATTTGTTTCTATATTTATGATTTGAACAAGCTTAAGTTCGTATCGCTTTTTAAGCCAAATTATATGTGATAATTATTAATGAACAAATAACACTAAAGTTAGTTGTAAATATTCTGACAACACGTAGTTGAACGGAACAGCTAGCCGTTTTCGAAGGCCACTAAATCTTCATCATCAGCGAATATACATATTCCATTTGCAAAAAAGTTTCGTATATAAAGCCTAGTACTCTGTTCGAAGTTGTGAAAAAATTTCAGCAACATTGATTATTTCGCGTGAAAAATTTGACACGTAACAAGTGATGCCCATTATACTTTTTCGGAAAAAATGTTCGTATTTTTGGTTTGAAGTAGGCAACACTGATCGACTTTTGTTAACAAAAACATCAGCTGTAAATATTTCGCACGAAATAAGGGCCAGTCTCATTATTTCACAAATAGTAAGAAAATGTTGGAAGATACATTTCATTCATTTTTTACAAGTTGAACAGAGTACAACTTTTGCAACATTATTTCATGTAAATTTCACGTGAACTTTTTTTGTATGGATTATGTCCACATTTCGCGTGAAATTTTTAACAGAGTACCAGGCTTAAAGCAGAAATCTACATCAACTGACACCACACACAGTGCACCAAACACAGAAGAACGCTGTTAAGATATAATTCAATTGTGATTTGTTGATTGCTCAGTTGCACTCGGTTATTACAATGCCGCACAGAAAAAACTAAATTTCATTTTCAGTAACCAAATTCGTTGAATTAGTAAATATTTTATTTGAATGCGGTCCTACAAATAATTTTGTAAATTCTGATAACAATTTTGTAAAAATTTAAGTTAGTCATAGTTTGGCTGAGAGAAAATGTTACTTCAGTGTGTTGGTGTTTATCTTGCTTGTTGATAGGAACAACGTACTGGTGTGCGGTTGTTGTTGTTTATTTTGATTGATCGTGTTGTATACATGTAAATGCCGAAAAGTAGCCGACAAACGTCCTGACCTGTTTCTTCTCTACACAGTTTTTTGGTACAAATTAATTTAGTGGAACAGTACAGAATATTTACTGAAACTAAGTTTGATTTCAAACAAATATTTGTTTAAAAATTTTTTGGGAATAATTTTTTCTGTGCGTTATAATACAAGCACGGAAATGAAATGATGCAGCGTGAAATAATGGATTTGTTTCATACCATTCAGTGAATGGCATTTACTAAGTATTCACTGATTATTTGTATATGTATCACGTCTAAATAACAATGGCCATATGTATAAGCAAAAAATGGCATGAAGTTAGTATAAGTGGCAAAAATTGCGACCATTTTTAATGTCAAATTGTACAGAGGAACTCGTTAACACACAATTCAATTTCGTTACTTATGCTAACTTCATGCCAATTTCTGATTATACATAAGGCCACAAGTTTATTTTAAGTGATTTTAATGGTTACAAATAAAAAAATCATTGTAAGGAGGAAATTTTAGAAAAAATAAATGCCTATATTTACGGTGTTAGAAAAAAAGGAAATACAAAAAGTAAAATCTATAATAAAGAAGAGAAAAATATTAAGTTTAATTATGTAGCTATAAACTTTTAAACACTTTTACCTATGCTCATACCGAGTTCCTTGCAATATTTGCATAAACAATAATTAATATTATTTATTTACATGACATATTTCAATAGAACAAAAACAAAAGTTTCACAGGCACAACGGAATAAAACTTCATAATAGCAACGAGAATCGAATTTTATGTAATTGTGAGAAGTATTATGAAACATGGTAGTGAAAATAAGTATGAACAATTTTTTTCATTTCACATTATCACAGAACCAGAATCGACCCCCTGAAATGTATTTCAAATAAATGTTTCATATCTTTGTTACTCCAACAAAATCAACTCTGTATTTTTTACTAAGTTTTCAGGAGATCAAAAAACTGTTTTATTTTTAAGTCTTTCAATATTTTTGCAACTGCAACGCTATATTAAAACATATTTAGCACTTATAATTATATGTAAGTACATATTTCGTAAAATTAATCTTAAATAATTCTAGATTTGGTAGGTATAGCGGAATTGCCTCAAAAAATACACTCAACGCATTTTGTTTTTCAGCACAAGAGCATTTCTAATAAAATTATCTTTTTATTTTAACACATAAACTGTTTTTTTTTAAATATTTTTTTTGGTAAATTTGTAGTCTGGTTTTGCTAACTTCTGAACCAATTAAGATATCTTTAAACGATTTGGTGAGTGAATGTATGACACATCAAGTTTTATAATGGTGAAATAAAAAAATAAAAAATCTACACATAACCGATCATGTCAGAGCAACGACGATGTAAAATTTGACATAAAGTACATTTCAAAAATATATATCGTGTTTTATGAATACTAATGTAAAAGTTTACGTTACAAGACTACGTTCTGTTCAATCACAGTAGTAAGTATTCGCACCATTCACTGAGTATTTGACAAGACCAGTGAACACGTTTTTTGTAATTCCTTTTGCGCCGGTGCTACTGCATTGATGTTGAAAAGATTTATGTGGTTTAAAATTATTTTCTATACAGATTTGCAGAATCTATATTTGATTGAAATCTTTTCAGTATTTTGGGAGCTTTACATTGGCGTAGCTAGACTTTTTTGTGGGGGGGGGGGGGGCAAACACAAATTTTTTTCAATTAGGGGTTTTATGGGAATTGTTAAAATTTAAGTTTAAAATTTTTTAAACGCACTTATAATCCCAGATTAATATTTTACTTATTAAGTAAAATATATATTTTTTTAATTTCCAATTTCAATGTATTTTTAATAAAAAATCTATTTTACTTAATAAGTAAAATATTAATTTGGGATTATTAGTGCTTTAAAAATTTTATACAAATTTTTTTTTAATTACAATTTTTTTTTATTTAACTTGAAACATAAATTAACAGTCCCGTTTGAATAACAAAAATTAAGTTATAATTCAAACTAAAAAAAAACAAAACATTCAAAACAAAAACAGTATATAGACAAAAAGTAAAGTATGTATTAGAAAAAAACTAAATGATAATAATAATCTAATAATAATAAACTAAATAATAATAAAATTAATATTCGTTTCCAACAAATTTATATGTACATATGAAAAAATTATTTATATACTATATTTGAATACAATACTTTGAAAAGATACAAGCAAGAAATGATTTCATAAAAAGTATAAAATTCTTGAGAAGTGTTAATATCAAAATAAATAATAATTAATTAAATAATCTTAAATTTATTAGGAATTTTTCCTAAAGCAACGTTTGGTTCAGCAATGTCTATATGAATTTCGTTCCTGCTTATGAAAGCCGTCAGTAGACTTCATTCATCCCAATAGTTTTGGAAAAAAGCTTAAAAAAACTTTACATGCTTATGGAGGCCTCAAGAATCATTATGTTTGTATATTGTAATTCTCAATAACTTATTAAGAGTCTTACTATCAGCATATACAGGTTTTCAGCATATTTCTAAAACTTTCGGGTTGAAGTCTACTGATGAGTTACACAAGCAGGAAAGAAATGCATTGATATTTCTTAACAAAAAGCCCAAATTCCTTATTATTTATATATTTTTTATAAAAATTGTCTATTTTTTTGTGTTCAATTAAAAAAAATTTATGTGCATATATGTATATACATACATGCATACATATCGATAGTTGAGTTTTTCAGCGATTTCAAAAAATTTCATACTATTTCATTTATTGCAATAGTGTAAAAAATAGCGCTTTTACAAGCAGTTGTACAAAAAGTTACATTTTGAATATTGCACTTTCTATTATGTTTTACTTTCTCCTGTAAAGTTAAAATTATTTGCGTCAGGGCCTTTCCATTTGAGTCCAACGATATATTGACCTGTGTAAGTTGCTATCCTATCAAAAATTTCGGTCATCAAAAGTACTGATACCAAAACTTGGACCTGCTAACTTAGGAGTATTTTTCATAAGTTTTCAACTAGGCTAACAAAGTTATATATGAACATGAATTGTTTTGTTTTGTTTCCTAATAAAATTTATAAGATTAAACATATGTGTGTATATTGTTTAAAAAAGGAAATCTTGATTTGTCCGATTTTTCGAGTATGAAATGACGATTATTTTATATTTTATCGGGATTTCGACTATTTTTCCATCATTTTATCTTGCATCCCTGGACTGAACTATAGATATGCATGCATACATGCATACACACATGTGTGTATACGAGTATATACAGTGTATAAATCCTGTAGGAAAAGTCACTAGTGAATCAGTACTGATTCTCTATTGACTTTGTCGCCAGTTATACCCCACACAATGCATTTCGCAATAGACATTTAACATGCGCGTGTCACTGAAAAGCAACTACTGACATTGGAACTACTGATTAGATAGTTTTTTAGGGACCATATGAAGACATTGGAAACAGATAGTCACTAGTACATTTTAGTAATTCTAGTATACTCTTTTGATAATGAAATTGCGTACTTTGTTCACATTTTGGTGTTTTATTAAACAAATATTTAAAAAATGGACCTTATGATTAAAAAACATACAATAACCGGAATTAATTAATTCATTCGTTCAGCATATCACCAGGAAGTAGGGCTTCTGTTTGTCTTTTCTATTATATATATATATATATATATATATATATATATATATATATATATATATATATATATATATATATATATATATATATATATATATATATATATATATATATATATATATATATATATATATGTATTTATTTATGTTAATCAAAAATTTTATGTTTCGCTGAATTAGTAAAGTCAAACACTTACGAATGAATCTGCAAGTGTGACAAATCTTTAACTGATGGCACAAAATCTTCCACAAGGTAAACAATTTTCAAAAATTGGCACTTTCACTTACAATTTTTAATTTTCACGTTTTATATTTTTATACAATATGGATTGTTATTTTATTTCTTTTTTGCAAATTCTTTTTGTGTATTTTTTTCAATTATTGTTCAATAGATTTATATTCATGTTTTAATTTGACTTCTTAAACTAATTTTTATAAACACTTAAATTTTGCTTCACGTCCCTGTTATTTTCAACTAACCAATAAAACAAGAAAAAGCATAGTTGAGTGTATCTGAAAAAGCGTTTTCTACGCATTAAGAACAATACTAATAGACGCTCCGTTGACAATGTCACCAAAATAGTCGCCATAAGTGGTGACTTGGGGACACTTAACCCCACGTTTCCTTCAGGGAGTATATGCAAGGTATTTGCAGATCATAATTTTTCGCTATTTTTTTTTAATTTTACTCTAAATAAAAATTGGTGGCTATTGTTACAAACAATATGACAGCAGAAAATCTTAAGAACACCTCACAAGAACTTGTATTGCTACTAACTACGTACACTAATACAGTTTTATTAAGAATTTGTTAACATAGTGTCCACACCTGATGAATTTATATCATGATGAATGTCAAATTGATATCATGATAAAATTCATCACGTATAGACTCAATTTATTAATATTATGGTAGCGTTATAATACAATCATCAGAGCTCACGGCCTGATGAATTCATCTTGATATCAAATGTCATTTTATGTGTTATTGTGCATTTAACGTTTATTTATTAAACAATTTTCGTTTAAAAAATGCATCAAAACAATTATTTGTGACCAAAAAATTAAACAACACGCAAATTATTTATTTTTGGCAAGTATTTTTCAAATATTTGTTTGGTTCATCATAATATAAGATCATCAACGTCTACCCCCTTGTGTTGATATTAATGAAAAAATGACAGTTGCTCTGCCGGCGTCATTTTACGAGGTCTGATATAAAACCATCAGGTGTGGACACTATGTAAAGCTACATACATACATATCTACACACATGCATTATAAATTCACATTGAGTTTATTATTTGTGATGTTTTGAAGTGCTGTAAACTTATAGGTTTTTTTAGGTATTTGTTATCTAATAAAAGTATGCATCTTTAGCGATTATTCGAAAAGTTTGTACCTACATATATAAAAATTACTGGTGATTTTCATGAGTAATTTTAAAATAAATAAAATAAATAGAATTTTTTAATATTATAGGCAAAAGAATATGTTTTTAAAAAAATTTGTAATAAATCCTAGGGGGCAAAATCAAGTCTAGGGGGGGGCAATGGCCACCCCCAGAAAGGCCTAGCTACGCCTATGGAGCCTTAAGCGTTTAAAGTTGCTACTATTACATGCACACATAGTGCATACGTATTTATTAGATTACAATTAAAAAATAAAAAACATTTGTATATTTTTACGTAATTTCTCGACCTTATTTTTAATATTAATTAATGTAGTTTTATAGATATTGTATTAGTCAGGCTTTCAAGGTTATTAAATTTCTGCAAAATGTAAATAAAAGACGTTTTTATTTCATTTTTAATGTATCCGGCGTTTCGTTGGGATTTTCCAACATCTTCAGGGATAATTATTTTTATTGAAATCTGGTAACATTGGTAATATATAAAAAGAGCGACTTTAATATATATATATATATACATATGTATGTAATTGCAATTAATGATACTAGAGTATAAACATTGACTCACATATTTTTCCCCTTATGCAAAAAAATATTTTACTTTAGCTTTAAAGTTCATAGTAGTTGATAAGCACTTTAAGGCTAACATAGCTTTATTAAAAAATCATATGCAAAAGACAACTTTAAATATTTTGTGATTTATTAATAAATACTGGTAACACCACCGTGTTCAACAACCACTTCACAGCTTATGATGTACAAAATTGAATACAATTTCATTCGGGTATTCAAATATTTTTATAAATTTTTATTTAGATAAACACAACCATGAAGTAAAAGTAAAAAAATGTGACAAATTATCACAATTTGTTTTATTCGAATGAAACGAGTATTTGAATATCCAGCTTTTTTCGATTTGTTTTGATTGTATGTACATCACTAAAACATTTTTGTATAATTGTATTTATTTTAAAATTTTTTTTTGGATTTTGCTATGTATTTCGAAGCAGTTGGATAATTTGGTGATGTTTTCCATCACATGACAGAAATAATAAATTTAAGATAAGAGCAGGCACTTCTAGCTTCATTTTCAGATGTAACATGAATCAGTATGTGATATATTAGTAAAAATATTTGAGGTACAAAATACACATTTTGGAAATATCAACTTAAAGTAGTCTTAACAAACGTGGGTGCCTACTTTAGAATTTTTATACAATAATTTTTTTAAATTACAACTTTACTTAACATTGCTTGGCAAAGCTTAGTTAAGTTTTTTTGCATGAGACCCTTTATCTTTTATTCCAATTTACTTTTAAGTTTTCGAGATGAATTTTAAAGAGACATAAAATGTACAACATAAAACACATAACGTAAAAAATAATTGCAAATATAAATAAAATAAAATATCACAGCCTTTTTTTAACTTCTAATATCACAGTTGGAATTACACTAAAGTCTAAGCTAATACAATGCTATAGCTGGCATTGGTGTTGTCTTTATCTGTTTTACTGTTCATTGCTATGTCCATTTTCTGTTTTATACTTAAGCTTTCCAAAGTATAACGTTTATTGTGCCTTCTTTCTTTGTGAAGTATTTTGAAGTTTTCTGAGTCAGGTGTATGTAAGTTGTCGATGCAGTGTTGAGATAATGCAGTAGAATGTCGGCTCTTTTTAATATCTGTCTCGTGCTCAGCAATTCTTATTCCCAAATTTCTTTTTGTTGTCCCGATGTACACTTGTTTACATTTTTCAATTACCCCCCCCCCCCCCTCCCCCATTACATTTAATTTCGTATACAACGTTGCTTTGTTCCTTTTTGTTTATTTTTGATTTTAGATTGGTGAATAGTGTATTTGTAGTTTTGTTTGATTTATGTGCAACTATAATTCCTTCTTCTTTTGTAATTTCTTTTATATTGGTGGTTTCAGTTAATTTTGGTATGTGAGATAAGCTTAAGTATTTTGTGTTGCCAGATCTTGTTACATTGTCCTCAGTTCTATGGTTTATTGATCTGTATATCAGATTATTTATTAAATTTGCGGGATAATTATTATTTTTCATTATTTCTTTAATTATTTTAATATTTTTAGTTTTATATTTGTCGTGACTCAGGACTAAAGCGTTATTAATAAAATTAGAAATTGTATTTATCTTTTGCTTAAGTGGTTGCGTTGAATTATAATTTATTATTCTGCCGGATGCTATCAGTTTTATATACCAATCTGTTATAATTTTGCCTTTTTGTCTGATTAATTTCATGTCCAGATATGGCAACGTACTATCTACTTCCTTTTCAATTGTAAACTTGAGTTTGGTGTGGTAATTGTTGAATATCTGCAAAATTCTCTCTTCATCTTTTCTTTTGATAATTGCAAATAAGTCGTCAACATACTTTGTCAATAATTTTATTCTTATGTTTTCTTGAGTTAATTCGTCGGTCGTTTTCTCTAAGAGAGTATCTAGAACAATGTCTGCGATGGTTGGTGACAGAGGGTTTCCCATCGGCATACCATGCGTTTGGTTATATAACTATAACGTCTTCATACATGAAATAATTATTTTCGTTAAGACAAAACTGTAGGATTTTCAGAAATTGCGTTTTTGGTATTTTTTAATAGGTTCCATTTTTCCATTATATTACTTATAGCTAGGTGTATAGGTATGTTAGTGAATAACGATACCACGTCCAAAGATATGAGAATTTCGTCGTCGTCCAAAATAATATTTTCTAATTGCACCTTCAGTGCTAATGAGTTCTTTATATTGTATTTTGTTGAAATCATATTCTTCAGAATTGTTCCTATGTATTTAGATAGATGTAACATGGCACTTCTACAGACGATGATATGGGTCTTAAAGGCATATCAGGTTTATGAATTTTTGGTAAGCCATACAATCTTGGAGCTGTGGCGTCGTCAGAAACTAGTATGTATTTCTTAAATTGGCTAATATATTTTTTTTATATAGATACATTACTAATTTGTTGTTCTTCCTTTGTAGAGTTTGTGTCGGATCTGTACGCACTGCTTTATGGGTACTTTTATTTTCTAAAAGTTTTCTCATTCCTCTTTTGTAGTCTTCTTTATACAAAACAACAGTTTTACTTCCTTTGTCTGATGTTGTAATAATAATATTATCCCTATGTCTTCGCAGTAATTTCTTTGTATCCTCGTATATATTCAGTATAAGCTTTTCTTTCTGACTGTTTCTTGATGTCCTTTTATATGTTAATATTCTGTTTGTTATTTTCGCTCTAATAACCTCTTTTCCTTTTTCATCTGTTTATGTTTGTACCCATTGCTCCAAATCTGCTATTAAATTGATGGCGGAGAAATTGTCTTTATTGACTGGTAAGGAAAATTTTGATCCTAGGGATAGTAGCCACTGGCTTTCATCTGTAAAGTTTATATATGTTTTATTAACGAACCATGTTGGGTTGAATTTTAAGTTGTATTTTTCATATTCCCTCTGTTTTAATTTTTGTATCTTGGCCGAGTGTGTCAGTTTATCTAATGATATAAAATTGTTATATCTTAATGATTGTTTTTTCATAAAGTTTCTATATTCGTCAATATCTAGAACTGATTTTAGATCATGTTTTGTATCGTAAATTTTCTTCTGTGTAACTCCTATATTAAAATTGGTTTCTTATATTTGTAAGTTAAGAATTTTCTTGTGAAATTTCTGTTCAATCCTAATGTATTCGTGTGATATTTTCGTCATGGTAAATAAATATGCTGTGTTTTTTGTCGTGTTCACCAGATGAGTTTGTATTAATCCATTTTTTCGACAAGCTAATAAATATTTCAGCCTTTCTTTCTGTTTTGCTAGTCTTTTTATGTCTCTACAATAGCTCTTGAGTAATGTGCAGATATACGCACTATATTTAAATTTAATGTTTTCGAAAAAATGCATTTCTCTTTCAATTTAAAATAATTTGTTAATTCGGCGGCCCTCCGATATTTCTATATTTTTACGTAATTTCTCGACCTTATTTTTAATATTAATTAAAGTAATTTTATAGATATTGTATCTAGTCAGGCTTTCAAAGTCATTAAATTTCTTCAAAATGTAAATGAAAGACGTTTTTATTTCATTTTTAATGTATCCGACGTTTCGTTGGGATTTTCCAACATCTTCAGGGATAATTATTTTTATTGAAATCTGGTTTGTGTTTTGAACTAAAATTCTCTAAAGAAAGAGAGTTCAATAAATTTAATTAGCTTTATTAAGGAGATTTTGTATACGTTTTTCTAAATTCATGTATTATTTTAATGTCATTAAATTTTTAAAGACATTTATATTATTTTTCTTTGAATCTTGGTTGAATTATTTACTTCTATAATACGAACGATTGTGTCGTCCGTCTGTATAAAATAAACAATGCATCTCTTTCAATTGTGCCATGCGTTGTTTTATTCAAGTGTAGTGGATTGACAACAATATGCAGGTTTTTTGTGTTAGCATTCAAAACAACAAAATCAGCCGTTCAATATGTTCTCTGGGGTGTAAATCAAATTTATTACCTGTACCTGTATTCTGCAAATTGCCAGAAGTTTTCACGACGAGGAAAATAAAAAAATATGTTTGTCGCCCTGTTTTCCACAGGCTGATTCATATAAATCCTGAAATAAGCTTACAAGAAACATGAGCAAGGAACTAAGTTTTTTGTTACGCATCCTGTGTTTCACAGAATGATAACAAACTTTTCGTTCGAAAAAGTTCTCACCAAAGTTACAGAACATAAGTACATGTGGCAAATTGGAAGGTAATAACATGTTCACACGGACAGCAATTATCGAGGTTCTCTCTCTCATTCGCGGTTTTTTTTTTTTTTTTAAATAGGACCAGCACTCAGAGGATAAATCCTACTCATGCAGTGCATTGTGCTAGAACTAGGAAAATAGGTTATAGGGAAGGAGGATAGAGGGAGTAGTGTCTGTGTACATTTGATTTAAATCTTCCCACACTGGTAGTGACAGGAAATACCTCCGCAGGTAGTTGATTCCCCATACGAACAGTGCGGCTAAAAAAGGAATTTTCTCTGTAATGCGTAGTGCGATGCATTGGCCAATCGACCACAAAAATATGTGCTCTAAATAAGGCACGTGTTGTACGTACATATGTGCGGGTTTCAAAAACAAGTTCCCTAATTTCATTAGAACACATTCCGTTGTAGTAACGATAGAACAATGAAATGCACCCCACATTGCGTCGATGCTCCAATGAATCAATAGAGTTGGATACCCTACTGTCACCGATGAGCTTTTTCGCCCTCTCCTGTACGCGGTCGAGCAGCCCCAAAATTGACTTTGAAGCGCCGGCCCATACATGAGAGTTGTATTCCATTTTCGGACGGATATAGGTGGTATAAACAGTAAGGAGGTCAGATGGGGTGAAATATTGTTTGCACCGTTTCAAAAAGCCGAGTCACTTAAATGCTTCTTTTGCAATTTGAAAAATGTGTTCAGTCCAACGAACATCACACTGTATTTTCATGCTAAGAACATCAAGAGCATCTGATTCCTTAATATTTACACCCCCCATAGTTACAGAGGCAACAGCATTTTCGGTCATACGTCTGTGTGTAACCATGCAACATTGGGTCTTACGGGCGTTAAAGTCGACCCTGTTCACATGGCCCCATTCAGAAATTTTTTCTAAATCATAGTTTAAAGTCTCATTCATTATTTGACGCATGGCCTCAACCTGCGGCAGACTAGGTCTATTGCTGAATGAGAAAGAATGGCAAATGCTGCTGTCGTCCGCGAAATAGTAAATAGGGTTGAAAGTTTAACATAGAAGGTCGTTTATGAAGATAAGGAATAGAGTTGGCGAAAGAACGGAACCTTGCGGTACCCCTGAATTTAACTTGAACTCATTTGATGAGATCCCATCTATAACAACTCTTATAGTGCGATCCCTGAGGAAACTCGATAAGAAACGAGAGAAATTATCACCGACACCAATGGCAATACATTTTGACAAAAGTGCACCATGCCACACTCTATCAAACGCCTTGGAGATATCTAGAGCCACAACCTTACTTTCGCCAAAATGGTGGACTGAATTACACCATTTCTCCGAGAGGAGGGCTAGTAGGTCTCCCGTAGAGCGGCCTCTACGAAATCCATACTGCCGGTCGTTGAGTAAGCTGTTGGACTCCAAATACCTTACAAGATGGAAATTTACCATACTTTCATTCACTTTGGAAAGTGCAGAGCATATTGCGATTGGGCGATAATTTTCAGGGTTAGTAGCTTCTCCTTTTTTAGGGATTGGCGTAACATTAGCAATCTTCCAACACACTGGGAACTCACCAACATGGTACAACGTGCTGAAGAGATTAGCTAATAGACGTGCTAGCGTCGAAGAGCACTGTTTCAAGACCAGTGCTGGAATGCCATCCGTCCCAGGAGACTTGTTTATGTTGAGTTACGAAAAACCCCTTTTTACTGCCCGAGCTCGAAAGAATATCTTAGGCATAGTAGTGGATACTCTCTCTAGTATAGGCAGAGGCTGATTGCTTTCCGGCAAGTAGGAATTACTTGCAGATATTTAAGCTAGTAGGTTAGCTTTATCGGCCGGGTCAGCGAATATTAAGTCATCCTTTAAAAGAGTCGGAATTGAAGAACTAGCATTATTCTTTACTCCTTTAACGAATGACCAGAAGCTCTTACTACCCCGAGGGGCAGCAAGAACTTTAGCACGGAGACGATTCTCGTAAAGAGCTTTTTCACGCCTCGGCACACGAAGATCTCGTCCTTTTGCGTAGCAAATCAGTATCGGCATTTTGATTACTTCGCCAAATACTGAATGCTTCCTCTCTAAATCTGACGGCGTTTTTGCATGTCTGATTAAACCATAGTTTCTTTTTGGGCTTAATCGGATTTTTTTTGATGGTATGAAAGCTTTCATGTCCATCAAAATTATACTTTCGACCATTTTGGCCATGGCATTGACATCATTGTCTAGGAAACATATCTTCCAATTAAAATGCCGAAACAATTCGTTGAGCTGAGCCCAACGAGCCTTTTCGTACATGTATTTAAGTCGTTTCGTAGCTGTAAGTGAAACGCTATGAAGTGCTGAGAACGAAAAGGAGGCCGAAATGGTACAGTGATCTGAATTGCCGAGAGGTGCATTAACACTTACTTCATACTTATCAGGGTGTGAAGTGAGAAAGAGGTCGAGTGACGGAGCCAAACAAATTTTGTGGATGAACCTAGCGGAGCAATAATCCCTTCCCAAATTTCACTGGTTCACCTTCTGAAGCTTTGCAAAGTTGATCAAAATCTTTCGAAGTTCCTTCAAAAAAGCAAAAGACCTTGCTTCTATAATCGAAGGAAACTCTTGATGTCACATAGAGAGAAATCAAAATATAAGAAGTATATTCAGCAAACAATGTGCTGTTTTTGTCAAAAGGGCGCTTGTAAGCGGTCCGATAATCGTAATGTTTCTAAAAAATGTATTGCAAGAAAATTAATGTAAAATATAACGAGCTACATATAAAATACGAGTAAATATATCATTAATTTTACATAAATGTAGACTTTGATTGCAAAAATCCTATGTTGCTACAACAAACTATATAGATATTGCATATGTGTGAAAAACCACACACGAGGGTTACTAACGTAAGTTTTTTTGAGGGTGATTTAAAGGTTAAGGACTTTATGCGGTTAAGAAGTATAGGGTGTTTTTTAAGAGGTATAGAACTTCGAATTGAAATAAAACACAAGAAAATCGTTTTAATGTCCATCAATTTAGCTTTATTGGAAGGATAATTTTATGCCATCAATGTTTAAATATGATTTCGGGCATGTGCCCGCCGCGGCTGTCTCGAATAAAGCCAATTCTACAGGTCCAATTTTCAACCACTTTTTCGAGCATATGGGGCCGTATGTTGGCAATAACGCCACGAATGTTGGCTTCCAAGTCCCCTAACGTTTCTGGTTTGTTGGCGTAGACGAGCGACTTCACATATCCCCAAAGAAAATAATCCAATGGTGTCAAATCACACGATCTTGGTGGCCAATTGACAGGTCCATTCCGCGAAATTATGCGCTCATCGAATGTTTCCTTCAATAAATCGATTGTGACGTGCGCTGTGTGGCATGTAGCGCCGTCTTGTTGGAACCACAACTCATCCACATTCATGCCATCCAATTCGGGAACAAAATAGTCGGTTAGTCGGCTCCAATTGCTGTGCACGGTGGCGAATCGATTCATTCGGGTCCTCTTCAACACTTTGCTCTACAGCGGCAATTGTTTCTTCGGTGCGCACTGTTCGACGTCTCTGCGGATGCGTATTATCACATAGAGTAAACGTAGTGCGAAAACGATCCATGATTAACCGAATTAATTGCTCTGATGGACGATTATGTCGACCATAAAATGGACGGAGCTTGCGGTAAACTTCGCGAACTAAACCATTATTTTCGAAATAAATTTGCACGATTTGCAAGCGTTGTTCTTTTGTCAACCTGTTCATGATGAAATGGCAAACGAAACTAAATATTAATCACTTGACAGCTGACAAAATGGCCGCCAGTTAAAAAAGTGATGCCAACTTAAAGTTCTATACCTCAATAAAAAACACCCTTTATAAGTAAACTTGCTATTAAATTCACTCTCTATACATTTCCACGCGATCAATATTTCTTTTGCGTACACTCTATCGGTTTTTTTGTTTTCAATGACGCTGCTGTACTTCTTAACAGCGTCCAATTAATAATCTATTCCGGTTGTTGCAAATTGTGATCTCAAATTAATATAATTTAGCTTAAGTTGTTTTTTAAATTGAATTTGCTTATTGTTTTCCTTATGTTTTTTTTAGTTATCTATTTACTGCCTTACTCATAAAAAATATTTCAGGTTTGTTGAGCGCTTATTTGACATTTTTCTATGGGAAATTTTTCAAATAAACCCGTAATAAACCTAAAATATTATTTTATGAATTAGACCGCTAGCGTTTATATTACGAGGCACTTCGTTCACAAAATTCACTGCGGATTTAGAACTGTTGGGTAAAGGCAGGAGTTTCATTTCTTTATTTATGCAGCATACATTATGTAAAACTGCAGTCGCTACAATAACACCCTCTACTTTTTTATGATTTAGGCGAATACCTAAAGATAAAATAGAGTATCTTCTTTTCCAAACACCATAACTCTATATGCAGTTACGAGTTCGAATTTGCGACTCATTGTATAGATTTTCTTCCGCATTTTGTATACTTAATAGTGGAGTCATTATAAAATCTTTATTTTGGATATCCACTGTCAGCCACAAACAAACAACTTTCAAACTCTTTGTTACAGAAACTCGAATATATTTTCGAATTGAGTAATATATTTGAGTCATCCGGACCATCTAGAAACTATGTCAAGTATTCTTAGGTTTGCATCACACATCGTTTGGACGTTCATTGAGAAAAATCCTTTACGGTTTCTATATAACTCTGCGTCCTTGCCACCTAAAGACCAAAATTGTTATAAAAATTTATACTAACGGAATAAAATGGAAGCAGTAATAGAATTATGTGTACCTGGGGAATTTATTTAGACATGTGTACAATCCAGTGCTGCAACAACGTGAGGAAATTTCGGAATTTTGTAAAAATCTCTTTTTTTGTTCAAAAGTTCTTCTTGAGTTTTTAGAAACACTATAAAACGACCCCTCAGTTGAGCAATATAATGTGTAACATTTCCAACAACATTGTACACTGTTGTTGTTGAAACACCATACACGTCGGCGAACAGTGGACCATTTCGTAAGATGGCGGTCAAAAATATATAACTTTTGACTGGATTGGAATTTTGTATTGCATTTTTTTTTTTGTTTACTAGGTGATACCATAGGCTTTAAGTTTAAGATATAAAACTTTAAAATCGCCCGGTTAGAGAAATAGTTATGATAGATTTTAAATGCATTTTAACTTTTAGCTGATTTTTGGTACAAAAGCGAGGTATTCTTTAAAAGATTTGTTTTGCACAGTCTTATATTTTGTGTCACATTTACAACTTATACTTTTAAAACCATAAATTCTTTCAGAAAGTGCCAAGCATTGGCCCCCGTGAAATTTTTAGAACGAAGGGCCAAAGGTTGGTTTTTGAAGAAGTTTGAATTAAAAATTGGCTTATCAAGAAGCAAACATCCAAAATGCAAACATTGTTATAAATGTTTTTTTTTTTGATAAAGAGGTTTTTATGAAGAAGACGTAGGTTTCTATTTAAATAAAATTATAAATATTGTACGCAAAACTTTAATAAATTTGTAAACTTAGAAATTAAAATAACATAATAGTAATAAAGAATTTTAGTAAATATTTCTTCTAAATTGCTTTGACTTTCATCTTCTAGAAGTAGTTTAGCTTCTAGGTATAATTCAATAGAGCTAGTTTTCCATTTTTGTCGAATATTGGACATATATGCATCTGATGTGCATAATAAACTAGCAATCAAGTCTTCAATAGTACAGCACCTGGAAATTTTTAGTATTTGTTTCTTTTTTCTTACGCTTCTTCAGACAGATCTCCTATTGGTAGCATATTGTGTTGAATTATTTGTTACCCATGGTACATTTTGGTGGTCACGGTCGGATCGTCCCGGGTAAACAATTGGGTATAGGCGTTTAGAGGAGAGTCTCGGCTACAAAAAAGTGCTAATCTCTTTTTGTTCCCTTTTGACCTATGGAAGTTATGCTCTGTTAAGTGGAAGAGTTTAGGAATATTTGGACCTTTTTAAAAGAACAAAAAAAAAATTATTTCTAAAAATTATAAACACATTACTTTTCTCGTACTGAAAGCTTACAAATAACGTAATTATACAAAATTTATTTCGATTGAATATCTTATAAAACCAAAACGTTATAGATGCTTGAAAATAAAAAGCTTACTAAGCATTGTCTCATTTTAGCAAAATACTGAAAATGTACGTTTTGAGTCACCCTGTTCACTGTGATATAGTTGAAATAAAGTTTTAAGATTTTGGGTCGCGAGGTTTGGTAGTGTCTACTTTCGAGTGAACTTTAACATTTTTCAAACAGTGACTATAAAAAAATTACTTTTTTTAATACATGTTTTTTATTTTTTATTTATTGTATCTTCATATATGCACTATCAATAAGTAATCAAATCTTAAATCTAAAATATAATTAGTAGGCCCGACCAATGTCGAACAAAAAATTAGTGATAATTAGTTATTAATAATACATAAGTAGTGATAGGCAAAAAACAAGTATTTTCAAGCAGCTTCATCTGGAGTGTTTAGTATTAGAGCCCTTTTATCTCTCTTTTTTAAGCGGATGTGTCCAGTAAAGTTCAAAATATTACGAGCTAGCGAACTAGGATGTGACTCGAGTTTTGTTAGACATTTGCTTGCGCATTTTGCAATTTCTTCAGTCACTAGTGGCATATTTAAATCTCGATGTATAGTTGAATTTTTGATGAACCATGTAGACGATGTTATCAAACGTAAAATTTTGTTTTGCCATCGTTTGATTTTCTCAACATTTGAAGCTGAAGCAGTGCCCCATAGCTGAATTATGGAACACCATATTGGCTTCAAAAGCGACTTGTATAATAAAAGTTTGCAGTCTAAGCTGAGTGTTGAATTTCTTCCATTCAGCCAATGTACCTGAGTTGATTTTAGTTTCATTTAGTTAACTTAGAGTCAATGTGATGTTTCCATGTAAGCCGTCGATCAAGGTGTATACCAAGATATTTCACATGTGAATGTTGAGGAACAACTTGATTGTTAATTCGAATGGGGGAAAAAGTATCTTTTCTAAGGTTAAACGTTATATGAACACACTTTTGTTCATTTAATTTAATTCTTCATAAGTTTAACCATATTTCGACTGGGTAATATGTTCCTGGAGATTGCGATATGCCTCATCAGGGTTTTCGTGCATACTCATACAGGCTGTATCATCGGCAAATGTAGAAGTGTGGATGTTATTGTTCACAGACATATCACAATTATATATTAAAAATAAGACTGGTCCCAGAATACTACCTTGTGGCACACCGGAAGAAATAGATTCGGGCACACTCGTGAACTCTCCTTCCACAACAGTAAACTTCCTATCAATAATATAACTTTCCAAAAGCTCTTGTATGTTTATTGGAATGAATGTCTTCAATTTTAAAACTAAGCCTTCGTGCCATACTTTATCAAATGCCTGAGAAACATCAATAAAGAGAGCAAAACAAGACTTCTTTTGTTCAAATGTTTTTCTTACAACTTGGACCAATCTATGCGTTTGTTCAATGGCTCTATGCTGACTTCTAAAACCAAATTGATGGTCCGGGATGTAACCATTATCAGCTAGAACTTTGGACAATAGTCATGCGCAGCTTTTCGAAAAGCTTTGAGACTGTTGATAGTAAGCTTATAGGCCTTGGTAAGATCTTTGCCCGGCTTTGGAATCATTTTTATTTTGGCAAGTTTCCAGTTATGTGGACAATACTCCATTCTTAAAATGGCATTAAAAATAAGTAACAAGATTCTTATTGGAATATGAGGCTAGTTCAACAGCATCTTGTTGCTAATGCCATCAATACCTGGAGCTTTCTTCAGGTTGAGTTCAGCAATTACTTTTTGTACTTAACGCATCTTAAACCTTAAGGGACGAGGGGTAGAGAAACTATACTCGGTAAATCAGCAGCACCCGTACATTAATTGGAAGTGAATACAGATTTTAAATGCTCAGAAAATAAGTTACCTTTCTCACTATCGCTTCTTGCCCAGCCTCTGGTCGCAGTACGCAGTGCTGATTTAAGATCAACGGGTCTTTTAAGATTTCTAGTAGCGCGCCATAAATAGTAATTATATGCGGACGTTACATCAAGACCTTCTAAATACTTTTCCAGTAATGCAGTTTTTTCCGACGATAGGAGCTCTTTGAGTCGTTTAATACATTCCTTAAGTCTGATTTTATTTAAGGGTGATATGTGTTGTCGCCATTCTCTTCTAGCTCTCCTTTTTCACATACAAGACGTTCAATTTTCGTAGAATAAATTCTGTTAAAGCCGGTCTGCGGATAGGAGGTAGTGGCATGTTCAGCAGTCTGTTTAATATTTTCTTTAAGATTGGTAATGTTAAATCCAATATTATCAGATCATCTAAGCTGAATATTTTTTACTCAGTGACTAAAATATATTTTGAATGCCAGCCAGTTGATTCCATTAATCATCTTCACATATGAGTTAGTTAAATAACTCCTTAGTGGGTTGAAAATTGTAACTATTGTTGGAGAGTTTTCAAAGGACAGATCTAGAGAGGCCTCTACGTGAATTAATCCCTATGGATATTTTTCGTGACGCCAAAATCTATAACATCCGGGATTTTTCGTACGTCAGTAGGCCAGTAAGTAGGCTCCCCACTCGAAATGACATCTAAGCCCTTTTTTGAAATTGTATTAAACAACGCTCGAGCTCTACGTGTAACTAGACGCGAGCCCCAGTACGTAAGTTTTGCATTGTAGTCACCAGCTGCACGAAACAAGATCCAAGCATTTTGTAGAACTTCTCATAGTCCCTATTTACACTATGCAAGTCTTATTGCTAAGCTGATTAGGAGAGAGAGAGACGGGGGGAAAAGAAACGTTTCTGTTCCCCTCGTCTCTCTCTCCATGAAACTAATCAGCTTAGCAATAAGACTTGCACAGTGTGATTTGGGACATACTGATCCTCAGTGACTGAAAATCTGGGAGGGGAGTAAAGTGAAGATATCACGAAATTTGTACAAAAATTTTCAATGCAGATATTTGTTGCTTGCATATATTCTTCGCTTACGTTGCCAACGGTATAGTGTTTGATTCTTGACTTTATTAGAATTGCTGATCCACCTCATGCTCTTCCTCTCGGGTCCTTTGAATCATAGATAGTGCAGCCATTCATTTTATAGAGGCTTCTAAAAGTCAAATGAGTCTCAGAGACCAACATTGTATCAATATTTTTTGCTCAAGTTCATTTTTATGTTGGCGAATGCCGTTTGCGTTACAGAAACATATTTTTAACGTGTTCATGGCTTGTTAACCTTCCTATACTCACGTCAAAATATAAAACATTGTATGTTTTTAGTAATATAAAAATAAATTTTTATGGAAATAATTTTTTTTACTAAGACTATTACATAAATAGTTTTCCATTTTAGTCCTTGTAAAGTATACTTAAATTCTTAAGATATAAAAGACATAACAGAAAATATATATCTATTAAAAGCTAACAAACTAAAATCTAATAGTTCGTAGATGACAATGTAAGGAATAAAAAAGCAATGTGAGTCCGATCAAAGGGGAGATGTGTAAACATCTAGTAATGAAAATTTGTTTTTAAGTTGGAAGTACTTATGCTTTTAGTATATTTTTTTAAATTAATTAGAAGTATCAAAACTTTCAATATTGTAAATACATAGGAATTTGCTGGTTTTTGTTTGTTTTATTTAACTTATTTGGTTAGTAAATGGGCACATTGCAGTATATGTATATGTACTGCATAAAAATTGCAGTAAGCAGTAAATTTACTGATTACTAAAAAACTCCAGTAAATTTTTACTGATAATGAAATTAAGTTTGCATTACCAGTAAAATCGTAGGGCCGTATTCATAATAAAATTGTAGCAAGTGGCAAAGTTTTTTCATTCAAATTTTGAAACTTTTGTATGAAAAACATTTAGCCACTTGGTAGAATTTCATTGTGAATACGGACATTACTGATTACTGAAAATTCAATGCACTTTATAAAAATTGTAGAAAAAAATTTTAGCAATCAGTAAAAATTTACTGCTTAAAATTTTTTTATTATTTTTACTGAAATTTTGGTGATACTGCAAAGTGCTCATCTATCGTAAATGCCTTTACTTTTACTTTTCAACTTTTAATTCCTGTTGTTCATCGTTTAGCTGTTGCTGTTCTTGTTGTTGTGTAATTGAAATTAAAATAAATTCAGTAAAGTGCGACTGACTCGCGCACGAAGGGTTCCGTACGAACACTAGATATGTAATTTAATACAAACTTCATCGTATATAATACATAGTTTTGGCATTTTTTTTTCGTTTTTGAGGTTTTTATCGGTTTTTTTGTTTTGGGGTTTTTTGCGTTTTTTCGGTTTTGGTGATTATTTAAGTTTTGGCTCTTTTTTAGTTTTAACGCTTTATTTTCTCGTTTCGGCGACTTTTTTTGGATTTTTGGCGTTTTCTAATTTTGGCGATTTTTTTATTTATGGCGATTTTTTTCATTTTTGCGATTTTTTTTATATAAATTTTTTTTAGTTTTGGCGACATTTTCGCATTTTGACGATTTTTTCGAATTTGGCGATTTATTTTAGTGTTTGAATTTTTTGGCAATTTTTTTCGCTTTGGCGATTTTTTTTGGATTTTTGGCGATTTTTTTTTGGTTTGGCGATTTTATAATTTTCGGTTTTTTTAGTTTTACCGTTTTTAAAAATATCAAGTGTTTGCCTCTTACGGTTTCAAAGATATAGCAATTTGTCCAAATAACATAGTCAAAATTGCATTAACTGATGGACCACCCTTTAATTAAAATTTTTTTAAATTTTAATGTTAATTGTTGTAGTCTGTATAAAAATAAACTAATTTTACAAATTTCAAGTCTCAATATACATATGTTCATACAATTGTATGTATATTACATGGGATTTTAACATTTTTAGTTGTTCGTTTTAGAAGACCCTTTAATTTTTAACTCTCATGTATTTGTTGTTGTCGCATACTCTGTCCGAATTTCAGGTCCGTAGCTCTTACGGTTCCTGAGAAAATAGCGTGTGACGGACAGCGTAGCGAAAGCAATAGGGTTTCTTTTCACCTTTGGTGTACGGAACCCTAAAAATAAATTCAGTAAAGTGCGACTTTGACTCGCGCACGAAGGGTTCCGTACCTTCGGTTTTGAGCATTTTTTTTCAAAGTGGCTTTTTTTATTTTTTAAGTTTTTTCAGTTTAAACGATTTTTTCAGTTTTGTCGCTCTTTTCTCGTTTTTTCTCTTTTTGGGGTTTTTTTCATTTTCGCAATTTTTTTCATTTTCGCGACTTTTTTCTATTTTTGGGGTTTTTTTCATTTTGGCGATTTTTTTGTGTTTTTGGTTTTTTTTTCATTTTGGCGATTTTTTTCGCTATTTATTTTAGTCCTAGAAATTTTTTTTAATTTGGTGCTCATTTTCGTTTTGGCGATTTTTTGTTTGTTTTTGGCGATTTTTGTTGATTTGGCGATTTAATAATTTTTTGATTTTTTAGTTTTACCGTTTTTGAAAATTTCAAGAGTTATGCTCTTACGGTTTCCAAGATACAGCAAGTTGTCAAAATACAAAAGTCAAAATTGCATTAACTGATGGAACACCCTTTAATTTAAATTTTTTAAATTTAGTGTTAATTGTTGTAGTCTGTATAAAAATACACTAACTTTACAAATTACAAGTGCATATATGTATGTATGTACATACAATTGTACGTATGTATATTACATGGGATTTTAAAATTTTTCGTTGCTGAAAAAGGTAAAATATTTGTACCGGTGTTTCTGATTTGCCGAGTTTAGTTGCTCTACCCCCTCGACCCTTAAAGTTTGAGACGCGTGATTTACAAAAATTAATTGCCGAACTCAACCCGAAGAAAGCTCCGGGTATTGATGGAATTAGTAACCAGATGCTGATGAACTTGCCTCGTATTGCAATGAGAATCCTGTTATTAATTTTTAATGCCATTTTACGACTGGAATATTATCCACACAGCTGGAAGCTTCCCAAGGTTAAAATGATTCCAAAGCCGGGAAAAGATCTAACCAAGGCTGAGTCATATAGACCAATAAGTCTACTACCAACAATTTCAAAGCTTTTCGTAAAACTGCTCAAAACAAAATTGTCCCCAATTCTAATTAGTAGTGGGTGCATACCAGACCATCAATTTGATTTTAGAAGTCAGCATAGCACCATTCAACAATCTCATAGATTGGCTCAATTTATAAGAAGAACTTTTGAAGAAAAAAAAGTATTGTTCTGCGCTGTTTATTGACATTTCCCAGGCATTTGATAAAGTGTGGCATGAAGGCCTAATTTTAAAATTGAAGACTTACCTACCAATAAACATTTAAAATCTTTTGGAAAGTTACGTTATTTCCCGTAAGTTCACTGTTGTGGAAGGAGACTTTACGAGTAGGCCTGAAGCTATTTCATCCGGTGTGCCACAGGGGAGTATACTGGGGCCAGTTTTATATTTGATTTATACTTGTGATATGCCCGTGAGCAGTAGTATCCATACTTCCACATTTTCCGATGATACAGCCTGCCTTAGTATGCACGAAAACCCTGATGAGGCATCCCGCAAATTCCAGGAACACATTAGCCAGATGGAGCTATGGTTAAACTTATGGAGAATTAAGGTAAATGCACAAAAGTGTGTTCAAGTTACATTTACCTTACGAAGAGCTACTTGTTCCCCCATTCGGATTAACAATCAAGTTGTTTCTCAACATTCGTATGTGAAATATCTTGGTATACACCTGTATCGACGACTTACATGGAAACACCACATTGATTCTAAGCTATCACAAATGAAACTTAAATTAACTCAGGTACATTGGCTGCTTGGTAGAAATTCAACACTCAGCCTAGACTGCAAACTTTTAATATACAAGTCGATTTTAAAGCCAATATGGTGCTACGGAATTCAGCTATGGGGCACTGCTTCAGCTTCAAATGTTGAGAAAATCCAACGAAGGCAAAACAAAATTTTACGCTTGATAACGTCGGCTCCATGGTACATCAAAAATTCAAATATACATCGTGATTTAAATATGACACTAGTGACTGAAGAAATTGCAAAATACGCACGCAAATATTTAACAAAACGCTTGGGCACATACATAAATAGCACAAACTTAGCAAAACAAGTTTAGCTTCCAACAATTTTCCATGTCAACTTTTTCTTTCTGCAATGTATGCCGTCATATTTAAATTTCCCAAATTTATTTAATTCGAACGTGCAATCAAAACACTGGAAATTTTTTCACATTTGAAATATGCCGTTATTTTGCATCAAACAATCATTCAGACGGACGATGTTTATATGGTACATGTACTAATATCCTCCTCCCAGTCGAAAACTTCAAAAATTAACTAATTCAAAACCCAGCTAGTGTTTTTCTTTTACTATCATAAGTAGGGCGACAAATTTCATGCACTATAAAATTAAAAATATGCGCATATAATATGCACCATAGAAGTCAAAATATGCACCAAAGTAATGAAAATATGCGCAAATAAAAATATGCAACAAAAAACAATTAATTTTTTACTAGATTTATTAAAACATAACAAAATAACATAACATAACAAAAAATAAAATCCAGGCTACACAATCAAATAAAAAATTAAAATATAAAAATAAAATCAGTCCATATAATCTGTACATTTAAACGAGTAGTATTAACATAATTTTTTTTTGTATAAATAAATACAGTTTTTTAAAGTTTCAAATGTAAAGTGCCTGTTGGGGCGCAGAAATTTTTTGTACATCGAAAATGTTCGATCGTTCGTTTTTTTAAAATGCCTTTTCTTGTGTTTAAAAAGGGGGCTACATAAATTTTCACCGGCATTGCCGCATCAGCTAGTATAATGAATAACATTTAAATATGTACATATGTATGTATGTACATAGTATGGACGTTGTATCTTGTATTAAATGGCGGTTATTTCAGAAATGATATTAAAGTATTCAGTGCAAGTTTGAGAAAATGGAGGATTTTTTTTTGATATTGTTATAGCTGTGAAAAACTTGGAACATATGCAAATAAATATGCACTTGTTACAAAAATATGCACAGAACTTAGATTTTTGTTAAAATATGCAAAATATGCAAAAACAAATTCATGCCATTTTACATGAAATCTTATGAAACGCAAAGAAAATTGTTCAGAATAGCTTTTAAAGTGTCGACAATAAATATGCATTTGCATTGAAATTGTCGCCCTAATCATAAGCTTTCAAATTTTTGGGGGTCTTAATTGGTTTAAGATTTTGAAGTATAAAAATGTGCTACTGCGCAATTACACTAGTTTACACCGAAAATGTACATTTGATGAGTGGTGATTTTCCTCATGTATTTCCTTCCGCTGAGTTAGAAAATCAAGGTTAAATTTTTTTATGGAACGGTTTTTGAGTGAGATATTGTAATTTGTTAATTTTTTCGACCTTTTTTCACTTGACCAATCATATCTCGAGCTAGAAATGTCCGATTGCGTCATATAAATATATCGATGAATATAGGGCACTTTAAAAAAATCATATTTTACAGTGACTCTATGGCAACAGAAAAGTACAAATCGTTAAAAAAAAACGCCTAGTTTCTGTTCATGTACATACGTAAAGATGATATTTTACCTAAGAACTAAGACCAACCAGAAGAAAATCGACCGAAAAATGACAAAGTTATAAGCAATTCAGTGAATAAATAATAATAGTAATAAAAAAGTCAAAATACATAAAAATAACAAATAATAAATTCAATATATTTGTGTGTGAGGAACTGAACTCACAAATTGTGGAAAAAATTAAATATTCCGAAAATATTGGATTTGGATTTATTCACTCAATTGCTTATAACTTTGTCATTTTTACACGTATATATGTATTTAAAATAAAAACTTGATTATGTATGTATGTATATATATTCAGTATTCTAACAACTGAAAGTACTTAAATATATATTTATTAAAAAGATTGCATGAGTTGGAGAAAGTTCGCAAAGCGCATGGTAACGTGTTCCAAGATCTAGCAGTCCTTACAAAAAACAAGCTCTCGAAAATGGAGTTACTTATTAGCGAAGTGATAATTTGGGGATTTCTTACAGATCTCGTAAATGAGAACTTATTGTAAAGATAATTGGGAGTTTCATATTTCATAACTTTGTAAATGAACAAAAAATTTCTTGCCAGAAGGTATTGTCTAAAATGAGAACCAAGAACATTTTTAACGAAAATATCCAGCAAAAAAATTTCAAAAAAAAAGTAAGCGGGTTTGGAATTAAGCATTCTCGGTGGAAGCTCTTCCCTACTGGACTACCAACTTAATGATTTTAACAAGGCGTGAGACTAAAATAATCCATTCTTAAGAAGTACTTACCTTTTCTATTTGGCAACTTGTTCACGTAATCGATTCAATCTAAAATAATCATTCTCCTCATTTAGCGACATCTACATAATTTTTTTTAAATTTTAGGTAATGTGATTTGTAAGCGAGTATTGAAATTCGGTAATCAGAAAAGTAAGTCATTATATGGCAAGTAGTTCTGATGGTAATGTGTAATTTTTTGCTGGGTAGTTGTATGATCACGATCTAATACCGTAAGCGAATCTAACAATTATTTTTACTAGTTATTCTATTTTGCGTACATATATTATATCCGAGTGTACCAGAGTACACTTCAATACAATAGTTTAAATGTGACAGCAATATACTATGCGCGATTCGAATTTTTGTACGGAAAATAATGGCTTAAATCTTATTGGGGTTAATTGAAAAAGAGCTAAGTGTCATCGAATTATATAGTTCTTGGAGAATAGAATTAATAACTGATTCAATTACATCAGAGAAGTCTTTACAATTTCCAAATAGTAACTGAATGTAGACATAAATATTTCTAAAATCGCACAACTTGCCAAAAAAAAAAATCTGTCACACAGTTGCATCTTTAGTCCACACTACCACACTTTGTTAGCACACATGTCATATTTTGTAGATCGCGCACTTGTGTAGGATGAAAGACGACTAACTGTTTGAATTTTTTGTTTTTAATTCGAAAATATTAAACAATTTTCTTTTATTGTGGCGATGTGGTTTTCCGATTTTGCGAATTCTTGCGATATTCGCGATGAAAGCGAGTTTTGCAAGCATTCTGATTCTTGAGTTTTTGCGAATTTTAAGCTTTGCGCTTATGCTGCTGTTAGCAAATTTTTCCGAATTTTAACTATTTTCGACATTTTTACCGAATTATTGGCATTCCTTAAGATTTTAGAGATGTTTAATAATAATTATGGTTTGTTTAAAATTTTGCGTATTTTGCGAATTTCTGCTATTTTTGCAAGTGATTTTTGCAATGTACGATTAAAAACTAACAGGGACTTTAACGGCAAGTTTTGTATGAAGAACTGTCAGTTAAAGTTCACGTTAACTCTTAATCACACATTGTGAAAAGGGACGTAAGTATATACATACTAGGGTGATCGATTATTCGACTTTTTCCAGAAACCGGTTTTCGAAAAGTTCGAATATTTGAAATTATGAAAACACCGGTTTCGGTTTTTACAATTCAGAAAAACCAGTCAATCGATTTTTTTAAGTAAGAAAAATATTATACAAAAGTTTTGATTTTAAATTGCTTTATAAAAAAAGGGTTAACAGTTCATACATGAACAGAAATACATGAACCTAACAATACAGAAATTAAAGGTAAAACATTAAAATTAACTTCATGTACTTATGTATAGTACATAAATAGTTATATATAATATAAAGTTGAGGAATAAACTCTACATATAACCATAATTTTTTGGGTTTGTGGAAACTTGGGAAGAAATTCAAAAAAATAATTATGCCAATATTTAGGTTGCTAATAAATATATTTATACAAAAAATAAAAAAATAATTATAACACCTACAGTAGGAAAAATATTAAAAATACATAGGAGAAAAGTCTGCATACAGGCATAAAATACATGAAAAAATACGTTTAAAATGTTTGATGTCAACTTGTTTGAAAATTCTGTGATTTCCGGTACCAAGCCGTCAACAAATGGCATCCAAATATGGTCTATTATGTTGTTGCTATTTTAATTATTTTTTAATTTTTTGTATAAACATATGTATATATTAGCAACCCAAATATTGGCATATTTAATTTTTTGAATTTCTTCCCAAGTTTCCTCAAACCCCAAAAATTATGGTTGCATGTGGAGTTTATTCCTTAATGGTATATACATACATATGAATGTATGGACAAGGTGATCTACCTCTATATAAAATGTGAAGGCCAATTAAATTCGCCTCTGCTATTACCTCATAAAATAATTTCTCTTAAATTTCATGTTTCAGTAAATGTTGCCATGCTCTAAAAAAGCTTAGAGCTTTTACACTAAAAATATACAAAATCAACAAAGCATGCAAAATATACAAATCGAAAAGTATTCGACTCAGCCGGTTTTTAAATTGTAAAAAAACCGGACTATTCGACATTCGAAAAAACAACATTTTGAAAAAACAGACAACCGTATTTTGAAAAACCCGGATTTTAAAACCGGTTGAAAAACCGAGTCGATCACTCTAATACATACATATGTGTGTGATACAAAAGTATCCATAGCTTTGTGTGTATTAGTGTTTTTTGTGTTCTTTTAATATTTGCTGTTTTTTAAGTTGTGTGTATATTGGTTTTGTATGCGGGTTTGTGCCTGGTTGAAAAATTATGCCAACCACAATACCACTCACTCTCTTTGCCTTTCTCACCAACAAACTGGCATGTTATGCCAGCACAATTGTTCTCGTGTGTGATAGGTGAATGAGTATAAGTATTAAAATTTTAATGTGGAATTATTGCGCCATCTTAATTTTTTTATTGTGAGCAAGCAACGATATAAATCAGTGATGCCTATTTAAGGCCTTTAGCACTATATTTAGTGCTTTATAAGTCATAACCGTGTGAATTTTGTTTCAAGTTTCAAGTGCTTTTTTAGATAGGCACTAAATTGGTGCTTTTCTAAGTTTGAATTTAATGCTTTTACTGCGTTTTACAATTAGACTAAATATAAATTTGTGATAGACTAGTAGTTTCATAAAAAACGCGAATTAAGATTTTTTCACTTTTTTGAAACTCTAAATTTAAACACATACACACATACTCAATCTAACAAGGTGACTCTACTTGCTTCTTAGTGTTCCTTCCTAATTATCAAATTTTCTATAAAAATACTGAAAAATCTTAATAAGAATATGAGAATTCAACGCAACGTCTTGGTTGTATACATGATACAATAATATAAATTTTTTATGTCAAAAATATCTGATTAGACCATGTGTGACCAAGATAAATTTAAGGTTGTGTAAGTGAGCGAAAAAGATAAACACACAGGCAGAAACAATTAATAAAAGTAATTCTTATATAATTTTTTTATGAAAGAATTTTTTTCTAGAAAACCGTTTCAACAAAAAGTAATAAATAAACATTACTATTCACTTTAATTCTGAGTTTAAAACTAATAATAACAAAAATTAAAAATTTTAAAAAACCCCCGACTTTCTTCAGAAAAGATGTTACATCTTCTAAACGGCTGGACCGATTTTCTTCAAAAATAGATAAAAACCCTCTCGATCAAGTCATCTTTTAAACAGAAAAAACTAAATGAAAATCGGTCCAGCCGTTTGGCCTGTACGTGGACACGGACAGACACACAGATGCACAGATACACAGACACACACTACAAACTTATAACACCCCTTTTTTAGTCGGGGGTTAAAACCCAATTTGTAAAAGAAAATAATTTTTAATTTTCATTTAGGAAAAAACATTTTTTAACATAAACAGCATATATAATAAATTTCTCGCAGTGCGTTTGAGAAAAATTAGTTAAAAGATAAGCAAAAATTTGTCTCCGATAAGACTAAATGAAAGAGAATAAGAATACGTGTGAATTCAATTTGCAAAACTTATATGATGTTCACCCATCAGAATATAATAACAAATGTGGTGAAGTTGAAGAAATGCAGAAGAACGAAGCATTAAAAATTTAAGACTACAAAAATGAAAAAATTTGTTTTAGCGCTATGAACTATTTTTATTTATTTATTTATTTATATAACCGAGCCCTTCTGGGCCATATATGGTTATTAGTGTATAAAAAATGTACAAAATAAGAAAGAAAAAAAAATTATATATTATTTAATTTTAAGAGAAATTTATCAAATAAATTAGCATTTTAAAACATTTGACTCATTAAATAAGAGTTTTAATAAAAAATGTAATAATGAAATTAATGCATTAAGTTTAGATAAAATTACACGAATGAAAAAATAGTGTATACTGGCTAGTATATATGCATGATAAATATAATATATTTACAAATGTGTAAGGCAAAGGTATTTACAAAAATATTTACAAATGGACAGTATTTACAAATTAACAGGGAACATTGTTTAATGGGACGTTAAGAAGTTTCTAAAAGTAGATTTAGCTCTTGGTGGGGGGAGAGTAAACACTTTAAGATTATTAGGTAGGGTATTCCAAGTGCGCGCGATCCTGACGACAAAGGAATGTTCGTATGTTGCTTTATATACTCGATTGATAATTATCTGTTGAGAACGAGTAGAATGCGAAAGCACAAAGCTATTATAAAGTAAATAAGGTTGTTTTAAATAGATAATCTTGTAAAATAGAGTGAGAAGTCTAAGCTTAATATATTTTCAAATGATAAACCAAGAAAACCCTCAACAAAAAGGGAGATATGGTCCCGCATTCTAAGTCCGAAAATATATCTAGCTATTCTATACACTATTATGTTTACCTCTTTCAAAGTGGTGCGATTAGTAGCAGTGTAAACCTCAAACCCGTAGTTAACAATTGAGAGAAGTAGGGAGTTTGCAACCAAAAATCTAATGCCAATAGGAAGGTAACTACCTAGGCTATACAACCTCCTTTAAACAAAACAAACCTTAGATTTAACAGAATTAATGTGTTTTCCAAAGTGTAGCTTGATATCCAAGCAACGCAGATTATCAACCATACCAATATCACTATTTCCCAGCTTAATCTTCAACAGCGACTTATTCCGTAAACCAAAACACATAGTTTTAGACTTGTTGGCGTTGATTTGTAAGAAGTTACGCCTCATCCATGATTCAATAATATCTAATGTGTAATTAACACGTAAGTTTAAACAATCAAGAAATTGATTTACACCAAAAAAAAAGACTAAATGAATGTCATCAGCATACAGAAAAATGTCTGAAGACCGTATATCAACAAGCTCTATAAAATCATTCATGTAGAGCATAAATAGAAGTGGGCCTAAAACAGATCCCTGTGGAACACCACTAATATATGTCTGCAAGGATGAATAATTATTATTGATAGACACAAATTGTTGCCTTCCTGTAAGGTATGAAGTAATCAGTTTACAAGAGGCCTTACCAAATCTAAATAAAGAGTGAAGCTTATTAACTAAATTGTTATGATTAATACTATCGAAAGCTTTAGATAAATCCAAAGCAATTAATACACCAATTCCCTGATTATTTAGGCTATTTTTGATCCTGTCACTCCAAGTTAGTAAAAGAGTGGTTGTACTATGATTTTGTCGAAAACCATAGTGACTAGCACTTAAAAGCCTATTTATCATATGCTCGAAAATTTTTGAAAGGCATGGGACAATGCTGATTGGCCGAAAACAATCAGGGCCAATACCAGCCTTCTTTCTAACAGGAATAACCCTGGCCGTCTTCCAAATAGTGGGGAACGATGAAGTCATGACTATAGTGTTAAAAATGTGTAATAGGTGTTTTTCTAGGTATGGGTACAAAATTTTTAAAAATTTGATTGATATATTGTCAACACCTATCGCATTTGATTTAAGACGAGAGAAAGCCTCAATAAGATCAATTTGATAAAATGTAGTTAATGAAAACATACCAGAATCAGACAAAACATTCATTGGACAGAAGTCATTCGATTGGTTGGCAATAAAGGCGTCATTCAAGACTTGCGGATCTTCTGATATATCCGACTCGTTAGCTGCACCACGAACACCAATATCGTTGAGTATTTTCCACGTGGAGGTAATATCAAAGTTGTTAAATCTCCTTATACTCTCCTCTCTTTTCAATCACATTCTTGACACGATTACAATATTTGCAATATACGGACCAATTTTCTTCAGAGTTGCATTCACAGAAAGCACGATAAGCGAGGTCTCGTATATATTGGGCTGACTTTACCTGCCTCGTATCCATGTAGTTGATATTATTTCAGACAGCTCTACGGCTAATTGGAACATATGAAAAAAGTTCAGATAAATTGTGGTTAAGAATATCGATCTGCACATTAACATCAGCAGTATGATAAATAGGGCTAAAATCTGTCTCAAAAAATCTACTTTCAAGAAGTTGAAAATCAATAGTGTTATAATCTCTATATTCAACAAAGGCTACATTCTTGGGTACAGATAATTCAAGACTTAAGCAAACAAAAGCATGTTTCGAAATATGTGGCGACTGAAATTGACCCGAAAAAGAAATAGGAGCATGATTACTCAATATAAAATAATCAATAAGTGAAAGAGAGTTAGTTCTAAGGTCAAGATGAGTGGGCAAGGAATTGTGACTATAAGTTAGGTTATGAGCACTACAAAAACTTCTAACAGTACTAGCTTTAATAGGGTCAAAAATATTGAGATTAAAGTCCACCATAATTGCAACGTGTTCATAGCGGCAGGACAAATCATCCAAGATGTGATCAAGACGCTGGAGACCAGAAGTACATCCATGAGGTTAATACACAACACCTAACAACATTTTATTCCAACCAAAAGAAACTTCTAAAAACAAACATTCAATTACGTCGGGATCAGATACCTCAATCAAAATTTTAGCTTTAATAGTTATCTTCAGATAGATAGCAACACCACCACCTCTAATATCATCAGATCTATCTAGTCTGAATACTCTATATCCCGGGATACGAATAGTTGAGTATGACACCTACGATTTAAGCCATGTCTCTGTAACTCCTACAGCATCAAAAACGTTCCCAGAGAGGATATTTTTGAACTCATCAAATTTAGTGGAATGAAATGAAGGTTTTATGCTTTGAACATTCATATGTCCAATGTTGAAACAATGTTCCTTGTTAAGCAAGTTATTAACAATATAATCATTATTACAATTAACAAGACCTAAGTTAAAAGAGAGATTCATCACTTACTATTAAAAATTCAAGTTGAAAATATTCAAATATATGTATGTAAAAGATGTGAAAATAAAAAAAAGAAATGATAATAAAACTGAAAATTAAGATTATATAGGTATAAAAATAATAAGAATAAAGCGTGAAAAATAGATATCATTTTTAAATTGGCGATAGCAAATAATATTATAATACAAAACTACAGCTATTATAGGTTACTAGGCCTACGCCCAAATTCAGCAAAACACTCGCCGAAGAGATACGTTTTAGTTGACCCATCTGGCATAACGAACTTAACTTTAGGTGCGTCACTGTACAATAGACGAAATGATTGGATTACGCGAGTTTTTTTGAAGTTGCGACAAAAAAAGGCGAGTTTGCGTTCCATCGGGGTGAGATTACCATTGATGTAGACTATACAGATGTGCGATAGCTTTCCGTGAGCACCTGCCATTACGGCCTTATCTCACGGGTACCAAAGCACCGGGTATGGGTTAGACGCCAGACCAACGCCCCCATGCACCCTATTAGAATGAACCTATGGCCCACTCCATAAGGCACATAGGTTGCAATCTTTGAATATAGTTATCCCTGTACTATATTCAATTACCTTGCTGAGGTAGTTTGAGCTATCTAAACTCTGCTGCTATGTCCGTGCCCATAGCAGCTTCTGTTGAATGGCAACAGCACCTAGAATAGTGTCTGGTTGACCGCGTCATACCAACCACTAGCATTGATTTAACACTGGGAAGCCAAGACTATTCTCCCAGCGATTTTGGTAGCAACCACAGCCACCACGATAATTCCCTGGCTTCCACGCTAAGGTGTTGTGTATACACCCATAGCGAGGTCCCCAAGAGAATTCCTCAACCATTACCGGCACAGCTCAACCACTCATCCGAGATGAACCCATGCCTGTGACGCCAAATAACCAGTGCCTACTCCACACATACCAAAATCATCCCTTTACCACAAGGGGTAGGACGAACTCGGCATTTTAGCAAAGGAAACTGACGACCGCTACATGCACTCAAAACTTCAAACCAGCTCGACTGTCGGGCAACCGGCACCCGTGGCACCAGAAGTAGCCTCTGGTCAGACCTCGAAGTTCCACCACAAGGACTTCACCTCTATCGTCTTTTGAACTCAGGGGCAGTTCTAGGTGACGCTGCACCTAACTGACATCAACAGGACCTGTCTTCCTAAGTTCTATGGGTAATGTACCAAAGGTACGTCAATGGGAAAAGCCAAATCACCCCAGCTGGGGCCCCGGGGTTGCCACACCCGTAGTCAAAAATAGACTCCCCTGGGGGGATGTAGACTCTACAGTTGATGTCTCCTCCAAAAGCACCCTCATCGTCCGTACTACTTGCAAAGTCAGACAGCTTTAGGTTCCTAGCTTTAAAATATTTAGCCATAATTGCACTCTTGACTGTTGCTGAATGTAGCTTGAACAGAATTTTCTTCTTTTTGTTAATGAAACAATGTTGTTGAATGTCATTCTCGGATATCGTAACATTGAGGAATTTAGCAAGGCAAATAAAAGTGGTGATGTGATCTTTCGTATGTGACATGCCATCAACAATGATGTCATTACGGTTTATTCTTTTATGAAGAATGTTGTTCTCAGCCTCTAGTCTTGAGACAATTGTTGAGGTGTCGTTGCATTTCACATGTAAAGAATCTAAGTCCCTTTTGAGCTCAGAAATGTTAGCAGATAGTTGGTGCATCATCTGGTTGAAGTTTCTATTCATTTCTTCAAACCCCAACTTGACATCATTTTTAAGACTCACAATTTCACTTGGATCAGATGCGGCACGGTTAGCGGTGCTACCCTTGCACGTCACACAAACAAAACCAAGATTATGATTGTCTTTAATGGCTTTGATTTGCTCTTTGTTGACATCAGCACAGGCGAGGTGACACCACATTTCACAAACAATACATGCAATTCCTCCACCCTTTTTAGTTAAATTTTTCGAGCAAAGAGTACAAATTAACTGATGTTTAGGTGAAGACATGACGAAAATTTTGCAGCAAAGACTCAAGTGTAAGAAGCCCAAAAACGTGTATCGATATTTATAGGTTATGTGAGCGGCACTAGTTGCAAACAAAATTAATCAACAATTCTAAAGCTTATAAGATGCGATAAGTCGAATGTAATAAAAACATTTAAAGCAAAACAGCGTAAGTATTAGAAAATCACAGCATTAAATAACTTAAACCGCATTTCACCACAAATATATAATAATTATTAGAAATGATCGCCAATAGCAAAAGAAATTATTACTTGCACATTTTAGCGTTGCCTTGTTATACTTTTTTTATTTTAAAAGTATAACTATAACTTTTTTTATTTTAAAAGTATAACTATAACTTTTTTTATTTTAAAAGTATAACTAGGGCAATCGATAAGGACCAAAAATTTCAAAACATTTCACTTAAATTTTGTTCAAATGCTTTGATATTTCGACTATAGTGGATGATTTAATTTAATTATAAAAGAGTAAAAATAAAATTTAAATTCAAATCTTTAACCTGTAAGTACATACAAACATATTTATTGCATTTGGTGCTTTTTAGTGCTTTTTTCATGACAACAGTGCTTTTTTGCTTTAAAAAAAGTTGATACCACTGATATAAATGCACATACTGTGTATATCAAAGTCAGGCAAACACACATACAGCTTTATATTATTTATATGCACGGCTGCCATACGTGCAGAAGTGACGATTTATCGTCATTTTGACGATTTTTGGTGCCGAAAATAGAAAAATGACGATTTGACAATTTTTCCCTCAAATTCGACGATTTTTTAGAAGTCCAAATATTGCAGTTGTTGTATAAGCAATCGACTATTTCAATTCACGTATTACTTATCTTCTAAAAGATTTTAGTGTAATTTTGCCTTGCCCACTCTTTATTTTATATTGATATCTCTATAAATTAATATTCTAAAAAAAATTTTTGCAAATGCCTATAAAAAATTTCGGGCATCAAGACTCCTGACACCAAGACTTGGACATAACTTGGCAATTTCATTTTGCAAAAATCGTTAGCAAAAACGTAATCTACACGAAATTTTGAGAAAATTCTCCGAAAAAACCACGTGTCTAAAATCAATCCCTATATTGCGCCTCTAGACATGAAAATATATTTCCTCTTCTCTAAAACATTTTTTTTAAATTACAATTTTTTCAAATAAAAAAATTTATGTACTGAAATAAATGCTACTAAATTGGAATCATTCTCCACGTACTTTTTTCGCGAGCTACCTTACACTTATACATAACATTTGGTTAAAGTCAATGGCGCATAGTGATAGTCAAAACAAAGTATACTTTATGAGTTTAAAACCAGTATTGGTATTAAAATAACAAAAAAATTTTAACTAGAAATTGTTATTGGATAAATTTATTAATGCTATGTTCAGACGGCAACATGAACCACTTGGTTCGGTCTCTGAAACACGATTGCAAACCATGCCGTTCAAACGACACATTCGTGGTTCGTTTCGACAAATCTTTTTGATGCAGTGATGCTAACCTAACTTAATATTTAAGTACATAATTATCTAATTTTTACTTAAAATTAAATTTTTTAGAAACGATTTCATTTTTTCAATGGTTAATTAAAGTTCTTATTAAATTATGTTGAAAGTACGACAGCACGAGAAAAGTTCTAAATATTCTTGAACGCTTTGTCTCTGTCCAGACTTGCAATTTTTGTTGCAGCAATTCTTGAGTTTATTAGAGAAGGGTACACAGTTTCATGTGCTCTGCAATTCTCTTTTGATTTGAAATTCGTAATTGTTAATTTCAAGTTGCTAGTTGTATTTGACGTTTTTTGTAATTTTATTTCTTCAGTTGTATGAAAACCAAAAATATTAGAAAAAGTAAATATAAGTGTTAATTTTTCAGGGAAATTTGTGATGTAATAGAATTTTTTAATGCATAATTGCAAAAAATTAGAATTTCATAATGTGGACACTTATACAATTTCAAAGCAATTTCAAATTTTAAGAAATTCCAGCAACAAAAATTTAAAGTCTGGACAAGGACTTTCCAAAGAACATAAACAAAACTTGTAGAAAATTATAATTGCATAAAATAAATTTTATAAAACCAAACGAACGTCATAATGCATTTTTCTATTTATTTATTCCATGATATGAAACTATGTATTGTCCCATATATTTATGAAATTTGAACGAAATTCTTTTTAATACGAGCACATGATGTTTTGAACACGACCACATGATGTTAATGTGTATGTTTTCAATAAACACACACACGCATAAAAACAAATGGCACGCTCATAAAACTTAAGTAGTATTATATTACACAAGGTTGGGAATTTAATTATTATTTAAATATGCACTCAAAACACAATTTCGTATTTAAATATAACTTAAAAGTAATTACAATTTGGTTCCAAACTCAAAATATGGGCATTAGCACTTTTCGGGCTAGATTTAACCCGACTTCAGACACTCTCAAACACGAAATAAAATCTTTGGTCCCAAAAAACGCTCAAATTAGCAATTTTTAATATTATTTTTCCGACCTTTTTTTAATTTTTGTCCAATATGTATATAAGTTATAATCTTTGTGCACTTTTTCTTCCTTTAATCGAATAATATCGACTCTTTATTAATTTAAAAAAGAAGAAGTCTATAGAATAATCTTTAATTTCTTCCAAATTTTTTGAGCTTTGATAAAAACAGATAATTTATTTTTTGGGAAGAGCACGAAATCGAAATTTAATTTTAAAAATACCAAATTGATATGTATGTACTTTTGTAAACGTAGATACATACATATGTATACATACATACTAGTGATGTAACGAATGTCAATTTTTGATATTCACGAATACGAATACAAATACGAATATTTGAAACGATATTCGCGAATACGAATACGAATATTATATGCAATATGAAATATTAAAAAATTGTTATGAAAAAGGACTTCACTCTCTTGTTGGCGTACTTTAAAGTTAATAAAAAGTTCCAAAAATTTTAATGATCGTCATTAAATAATATTTGAAAATGATACAAAGCACAAATTTCTATAAAAAATTAATGTATTTGTACAAACTAAAATTTTTAGTCATTTATTTAAATTTCGTTTAGGATTTATGCATTTATTTATATAATTTCTTTGGAAAAATATTCGTATTCGCCTGAAAATGGCCGAATACTCGACAATTCGAATACGAATACGAATATTCGTGCGTCACTAATACATACTATATATGTATGTACACTGTTTGTAGGTACCTTATTGAAATGTAATATGATATGTACTATCACAAGCTATGTATGTGCTGATCTCATAAATTTTTAATAAATTACTGTACAAAAATGTTTTTGATGTTTTGATTTACAACAGAAACATTTTAATACTAGCCCCTTTTCGCGATTATTCGAAAAAATTTACTTTATTTAGCGCTAAACGTATATTTTTTCAATTTAACCCTTTTTCAATTTTTTTACGCTTTTTGAGTATCAAGAGTTGGCATCACTGTTCTCATTTATATATATACCCTGCAGAAAGTGCGAATAGTGAAATTGTGGTGATTTACTAGTGACGTTGTCAGTAGCACTAGTGACCAAGTATACCCCAGCCAATGGTATCATCTATTGACATTTACCATTAGCTTGTCATTGAAAATCCACCACTAGACTATATCACTACTTACTTAGTAGTTCTTTCGGGACCACATGGAGACATTGGCACCAAAGATTCACTAGTAAAATTTAGGGGCTCTAGTCTACAATATCGATATATCCCATCTCGTTGTCAATAGTAAACTTATAGTGATTTTCTAGTGACATTGTCAATAGTGCTACTGACTAGGTGTACCGCAGCCAATGCAAATGCCTATTGACAAATAACATAGGGTTGTTATTCAAAATCTATCAGTAGACTTTAGCACTCTTGAGAAAATAGTTCTTTTACGACCATATGGAGATATTTGAATCAAAGATTCACTCGCAAATTTTAGTGACCCTCGTCTACATATGTGACAGCGCATAGAGAAAGGGACCTAAGGGTAAAAAAAAAGCAATTTTAATTTTTTTTTTGATGTGGGCAACATCTGAGCATCGAATGATCCCATGCCCCAAAAGTGTTCCCTCCCAGAGATATGCGCGTTTTATGGTGTGATGGTACACCAAAGATACACGTATTTAAATCTTTAAAATGGCTCTCCTGAACAAAACCGGTTTTTACCCTTTCTATTTTGCGCGTCACATATATTTATTTAATATTATTGCACAACATAATAAAAAAGAAAAACAAACTATTGACGCGTTCATTGATCATATCACCAGAAATACACTAGAACTGTCGTCTCTAACGTATCTCTACTAGCGCATAAAAGGAAAGTTGTCGAAATTTTAACTAGTGCAATTGTCGCTGGAGAAAGAGTATTGACATAGAGACATATGGTTCTAGGTTGACTACAGGGTAAATATATACACACATGCACACATACATACATACGTGAATAGTTGGCAGGAGTTTTATTTTCTGTGTTATTTGCTTTTTTACAGTAGATAAACAAATTAAGCAAAAAAATAATGAATAAAATGTGTTCTATTTATTTTAATTCATACACGCATCCAGTTTTTTGGTTTGTTTTTTGTTTACTCATGTGTATGTGTATGTGTGTACTCATTTTGTTTTGATAGCTAGTTCAGATAAATTAGCGATAATGTGTTATCAAAACTAGCGATGATAGCAAATTCTTCATGGTTCGCAACTGGGTTCAAAATGAACCAAGTTGGTTCGCTCTCAAAAATTTGTATGGCGAACCATCTTGATTCAATCAAGATTCGACCGCGAAGCTCGAATGAGAGAGCGAAACTCGATAATTGCTGTCCGTGTGAACATGCTATAAAATAACTTTTGTTCTACGAAAAATACAAATATTTTTTCATGAACTAAATCAGCGTTGACAGTTTTAACATGTTTATTATTGAAAATGACATGCTTTTTATACTGTTAAATTTGCCACATGGTAATTAATGGGGGTATCACACACGGGAGTAATTTTTAAGCCGCACAATTTTTGTTCTTTTCCAAATTACACGAGACTAATTCATCTGCCACAAAATGAATACGTATACACAGCTCTGTGTGTGTTAGTGTTTTTAGTATTCACCCTGTCGGATTTTTACTAGCTAGCTCAAAGTATAGGTGACTTTTTGCTAACTTATTTGCAACTAGCTTCTGAACTAACTCATAAATGATACAGATGTGAGTAAGTTGTTTTTTGCACAACTGTCTTCTTCTCGATAAGTATTGAACTAACTTTAAGCTAACTCAATGCTGATGTTGAGATTAGTCAGTTGTTTTGTACAACTAACATCTCCTCGATAAGTTTTGAACTAACATTTAGCTAACTCGAATCTGATGCAGAGATGAGCCATAGTTTATCGAGAAGATGTCAGCATAAAATTCATGTTTATGTTAACTCTGTGCCGTATTTATTTTATATGGCGCAATAGCAAAATGTTAAGTATGGTGGCTGACAAACAAAGTGATCACAGTTCGTACCAATTCTCGTCTCTAAAAAAATTTAAAATTGTTTCAAATTTAAGTTGACTAAAAATGTTAATCATTAGTTAAGTTAAAAATAATGATTAACTAAAGAAAGACATTTTTTTCTTCTTTTTTGAAGCGCCAAAAACTAAGTCGCAGCTAACTAATAGTGCACTTGCATTTTATCAGCCAAAAACTCACTCTAAAAAAGCTAACTTATGGTTATTTGAAACTTATGCAGCGTTAGTGAGGACTGACTCGTTCTGAGGACATTACGTTGAAAAACTGAACAGCGTTTAACATGTAAAATTAGTTAACTTTTGAGTCAGTTGTCACTCGTCTCTGATTAACCATTAGTTAATTTTAAGTTACCTCAAATCCCGACAGGGCATTTAACAATGTTTTTTAAGTTGTAGTTGTATTGGTTTTATGCTGCTAATGCGGGGTTGTAGCTGGTTGAATAATTATGCCAAACATAATACCGCTCTCTTTGCCTCTCTCACCTACAAACTGGCATTTTATGCCAGCACAATTGTTCTCGTGTGTGATAGCTGATACAAAACAAAAACAACAAACTTACCAGACCATATAAAAGTATTAAAATTGAAGCGTTTAAAACGCTTTTGTGAATTCCCTGAGTATGTACATACCAGTGATGTAACGAATGTCAATTTTTGATATTCGCGAATACGAATACGAATACGAATATTTGAAACGATATTCGCGAATACGAATAAGAATATTATATGCGATATGAAATATTAAAAAATTGTTATGAAAAAGGACTTCACACACTTGTTGGCGTACTTTAAAGTTAATAAACTTTAAAGTTAATAAAAAGTACCCAAAATTTTAATGATCGCCATTAAATAATATTGCAAAAGGATACAAAGCACAAATTTCTATAAAAAATTAATGTATTTGTACAAACTAAAATTTTTAGTCATTTATTTAAATTCCGTTTAGGATTTATGCATTTATTTATTTAATTTCTTTGGAAAAATATTGGTATTCGTATTCGCCTGAATTTGAAGAATACGAATACATTCGTATTCGCCTGAAAATGGCCGAATATTCGACAATTCGAATATGAATATTCGTGCATCACTAGTACATACATAGTACATATGTATATTCATGGTAAAATTACAGCAGGTACATGCACAAGTCCAACATGTTTAAAGTGTCCAGGAGACGTACAAAAAAAGCCATCAATCGGTAAGAATGTGTTTGTGTCGTTTAATTGATCATTTTTTGGAGACGTACAAATAAAATCGTCAATCAGCATTTTAATTTTGTGTTCGTTGGGTGCGATGGCATTTATGTATGTCTTCATCGGATGATTTTTGATGTGTTAACATATATGTATACTCGCGCCTCTAGGGAAGTAAACTATCACTTTCAATACATACGCAAGTGTTAGGTATGTAAGAGTAAATCATCGTTTGTTTGTTCGTTGCTTGGCAGTCGGTATTGAAAGTGATTATTGGGCGATTTTCATATAATTTTCCCACGCGATTTTCTCCGGAAATTTATAATTATTAATTTTTTGATTAAAAAGCTAGTGCGGGTTTCGACGAAGAGTTTAGGCCAAAATTAAGGCGATCCGATATCGGCGAGCCGAGATTTAAGTGTTTTAATTTGGAGTATTAATTTGGAGTAATATTAAAAAAGTGTTTTATGTTGATCTTCGGTTTTGTCTTATGCATTGCAAAGAGAATAGTGACGTGGTTATACGTACATATACAAAAATGAGATAGCAAGACAGCAACGTATGTAGCTTATGTACAAACATAACAATGTATGTATGTACATTTGTCTGTTGCTTTGCATTCTCTTTGTTTTTTGTGGATTTAATATAAAATAAATAAAAAGTATTAAGCAAGAAAATAATGAAATCATTAGCACTTCTGTTTAATTTTTTTCATTTTGAGTGCATCTACTAAATTTATATATATATATTATATATTAACTGTGCTAAAAACATAACATTAATAAATTATACAAAGTAAAATTAAATTCAATAAACTATTCTTTTTCATTAAATACTTTATATTAACTCTACCTCCGGGTTTGTGGGTCTGTGTTCATAGAAATCGAACAGGTACCGTGTAACAAAAAGGTGTTAACACATCGCCCGTGAGTTCGAACACTCATTGTTTTTTTTATTTGTTATTAGAGGCATTAAAAATTTATGAAATCTTTGTATAAAAAAGAACATTAAACAGATATACAGAGCTAAATAATAAATTTTCTCTCTTCCACTCTAATTTTTCATCGATTATTATTATTATTATTTATAATAATAATAATTCTAGTTCTTCAAACCATTCTAAAAAAAACAAACATATTTTCCCTAATAAAATTTCGAAACAAACTAACGATTTTTAATATAAAAACAAGACATTGGGTAGTGTGAATAAAAAAAATATGTACATACATACTAGGGATGCCAATCGGGATCGATTTTTGGAAATCCCGGGATTCGGGATTTTCGGGATCCCGGGATTTTTCGGCATCACGGGATTTTCGAGATTTCGGGATCTAAATATTTTTCGTAAAATAATTTTTTTTTTAAATAAATATTACTTTAATAAGAATTTAATGCATTTTAAAAGGTTTTATGTTTATAATTTATCATTGCGCAATTGTCTTTAAAGTGAACAATTTTCTAATACGAGTATGAAATAAAAATCAAAAGAATTTTTCTCATCTATTTTTAAGTTGATTAATCACGTTTGATGTTAGAGAATTTATAGTGAAAACAATAACTAAATATGAAAACTTGTTTTTGTTTTCAATATAAATGTTTTAATATTATCTAAACCAAAACGAATATACATATCGGTGGACTTTTAGCACGACCGCTTAAGTTGACTTACGAAAATTTTAAGATTCACTTTCATACAAATAAGTTGCAAAAACAATATTGTTTTGTTAAAAATATATCTACTAACGTTTTTTTAATTGCGATTAATCAACAACAAGTGTAACGTTTGTTACATATGTATGTATACCAAGCATTATCTAATTTTTTATCGATTTCGTTACGACATTTTTATAGGCACATACATTAAAAGTTTGCCTGAGCAGTATTTTGGCTCTACTGAAAAATTTTAAATTCATACATAAGTTTTTGATGTGTTAACATCTATACGCTAGGGGGTAAAAATTTTTTGACTTGATTTATTTGCTGAGATTTCTTTGCTTTTTGCTTTTGCTTTGCATTGTCAAATCGGTGTGAGCTATGTATGAGTGTATTAGTGTTTGAAAGAAGCAATACCAAGCACAACAAGTCGACCGGCTCGAAGCCGACGGTGCGCCGCCGCCGGTTATTTTTCTGTATATTTCCGTACAAAAAAGGTGAAAATGAACCGTATGAGCTACGGACTTGAAATTTGGACACAATATGTAGACATTTGGCCACTACAACAACAAAAACATGAGAGTTAAAAACTAAAGGGTGTTCCAAAACGAGCAACGAAAAATGTTAAAATCCCATGTAATACACATACAATTGTATGTACACATATACACTTGAAATTTTAAAAGTTAGTGTATTTTTATACAGACTACAACAATTGACACTAAATTTAAAAAATTTAAATCAATGGGTGTTCCATCAGTTAATGCAATTTTGACTTTGTATTTTGACAATTTGCTGTATCTTGGAAACCGTAAGAGTAAAACTCTTGAAATTTTCAAAAACGGTAAAACTAAAAAATCAAAAAAATATAAAATCGACAAATATAAAAAAATCGCCAAAACAAAAAAAAGGACCAAATTAAAAAAAAATCTCTAGGACTAAAATAAATCGCGAAAACCCGCAAAAATCGCCAAAATTCAAAAAATCCTTAAACAAAAAAAAATCGCCAATATGAAAAAATCGCCAAAATTAAAAAAAAAATTGCGAAAATTAAAAAACCCAAAAGGAGAAAAAAAAACGCCAAAACGAGAAAAAAGCGATAAAACTGAAAAAAATCGTTTAAACTGAAAAAACTTAAAAAATTAAGAAAGCTAAATCCAAAAAAATGATCAAAACCGAACGTGCGCGAGTCAAAGTCGCACTTTACTGAATTTATTTTAATTGCAATGCGTACACAACCACAAGAACAGCAACAACTAAACGATGAACAACAGGAATTAAAAAGTAAAAGTAAAGGCATTTACCATAGATGAGCACTGCAGTACCACTAAAGTTTCAGTAAAAACAAAAAAAAAATTTACTGATTACTAAAATTTTTTTCTACAATTTTTATAAATTGGTTAAATTATTTGTTATATGATGAGGTGCATTGAATTTTCAGTAGTCAGTAATGGCTGTATTCATAATGAAATTCTACCAAGTGGCTAAATGTTTTTCATACAAAAGTTTCAAAATTTGAATGAAAAAACGTTGCCACTTGCTACGGCCCTACGATTTTACTAGTAATGCAAATTAAATTTCATTAGCAGTAAAAATTTACTGAATTTTTTTAGTAATCAGTAAATTTACTGCTTACTGCAATTGTGAATGCAGTACATAAACATATACTGCAGTGTGCCCATTTACTAACCAAATAAGTTTAATAAAACAAACAAAAACCAACAAATTCATGTGTATTTACAATATTGAAAGTTTTGATACTTTTAATTAATTAATTTAAAAAAAGATACTAAAAGCATAAGTACAGGGTGGGCCAAAAGAAACCAAGGGGTGTAAAAGTTTAATAACTTTTTTGTTTATTAATTTTTTTTTTTATTTTTTCTTTCAGATTATATAGACAACACTTGGAGAATTTATAATGGAGAGGTTCACAACTGAACAGAGAACCAGAACAATAGAATTTTATTATTTAAACCAGAGATGAAAATTTGATTATGAGTGATGAAGCTCATTTTCATTTGAATGGCTTTGTTAATAAGCAGAACTGTAGATTCTGGGGTTCTCAAAATCCAAGAGCCATTCATCAACGCCAATTGCACCCCATCAGGTGTACAGTATGGTGTGGGATCACATCTGAAAATGTCATTGGGCCCTACTTCTTCGAGAATGAAGATGGAAGTGCTGTAACCGTAAATGGAGAGCGGTATCGGTTTATGATAGAAAATTTTTTACGTCCTGCTCTTGAAAACAGACCTGGTATGTGGTTTCAGCAGGACGGAGCCACTGCCCATACTGCCCGAGACACAATGGCACTTTTAAGTCAAATTTTTGGACAGCGAATAATTTCTCGAAATTCGGAAATTATTTGGCCAGCGCGATCGCCAGATTTGACAGCACCCGACTATTTTCTTTGGGGTTTTTTGAAGGAGCGAGTGTATGTGAACAAGCCAGAGACAATCCTTGAACTCAAGGCAAACATTGTTGCAGAAATTCGAACGCTACAGCCACAAGTTTTGAAAGATGTTATGGAAAATGCTCCAAAAAGAGCCCATCAGTGCGAAGCTGAAAACGGTGGTCATTTAAGAGACATCATTTTTCATACTTAGTGTAAATAAATTTCCATTTTGTATATTATATAATCTGAAAGAAAAAATAAAAAAAGTTAATAAACAAAAAAGTTATTAAACTTTTACACCCCTTGGTTTCTTTTGGCCCACCCTGTACTTCCAACTTAAAAAAAAAAATTTCATTACTAGATGTTTACACATCTCCTCTGTGATCGGACTCACATTGCTTTTTTTCTACAAGTTCAACAGATACATACATATGTATGTATTCATACGTTCGCTAAGAGGAGTATGGTTTATTAGTGTCCTGGCCTTCTACTGTGCAACTCGAATACAACTATAATTGAGTCGAACTCATTCAGTCGGTCGTTTTTGACTAAAACTATTTATCAAATCCATGTAATTTAAATGGGTTTGATCTTAGGTTTCTATCAAAAACTACCTAAACGGTCTAAATAAAAAACAAAATAATTTTGAACTGCAATGTAAAAAACATACATACACACTCGAGCAGTTTTTTAGACAAAATACTCCGCATCATTCTGTAAATATTTCTCGCTTTTACGTCAACCCGACAACAAAAAGTTTTCACTTGCCTTGTATTGTATTCTACTCCAATTGTAAGGAGGTTTCAATAGTACTCAATTGTTACCGACAAGTAGATAAGAGCTAATTTTTTAGCGTTGACGAGTCGACATACAGACTGCAATTATGAATAAATTTCCGCAACAAATTTCTCCCTTTTCCAAGTAGATTTTTTTTTGTTTTCCTTATTATTTGCTACTGTTTGATATTATTCTCTGGGAAAAATTTCTCGTGGAATTTGAACTATAATTGCCCTCATAATATAGAAAAAGACGAAATAAATTTGTCAAACTTATGAATTTTTCATATGTTATTTCCCTTCCAAAGGTAATATGTTTCTTTTGTTTTCAAATAATTCTAAAATGTACATATATTGTAGCACCTTTGGTGAAAATAACTGTCAGAAAGTAGTTTATTTATTTTGCTCTTGTTGTTAATTTATAAGAAAAATGTCACAAAAAGTCATTAAATTGTTAAAACTGTAAGTATAAAATTGTATGGGACTTTTAAATATTATAAAAAATATCTTGAAATCAACGAAAATTTGAATTTATAAAGTTTTTATACAAAAATTGCTGAGAAATCCCGGGATTAAATTTTGCAAATCCCGGGATTCGGGATTTGCCAAATCCGGAAAATCCCGGGATTTCCGGGTTCGGGATTTCCCGTTTGACATTCCTAATGCATACCTACTCGTATGTACATATTTGCTTTTTAGTTAAAAATTTGTTTTAAACACAAAATTCACATACATAAATACATATGTATTTGGGGTTTTAAAAACAATTTTTAAGTAATTTTTTAATCACACTACACATTAAGATTAGAAAAATTAGAGAATATAATATTTATAATAATCATAAAACTGTTTGTAGACTTTTGATTGTTTGGTTTTATACAAAGATCCCATAAAGTGCAAATTAATTTTTTTTATCCGCGCACTTCTCCATGTCGTCACAGAACAAATAACACAAAGCAAATGACGTTTTTTTCGTCAATCAGATTTGGAGACGTACAAATAATCAGCCGTCAAATAAAAATATCAAAATTTTTTGATGCTCATCAATCAGTGCCGGCAACGTGTATGTGTAGCCGAAAAGAAACGACTGCACGCACACAACTATGTGATTGATGGGTTTTTTTGTACGTCTGGGCACTTAAGGTTTCTTTACATAGTAATACAATGTATTACGACATGTCAAAAATGCTGTAGAATCTTATCATGTAAAGGCAAAATGTATCGAGAAGAAGAGAATACGGATAGAAAATTTGGCAAGCGGTCGGTAAATGTTTATTTTCCAAACCATTTAAGAAACTTAAGTATTCTCATCACACCAGAGGTGTGTTTCAAAGTAAACATTGGCAGCACTAATGGTATTTATTGTAGTTGTTAGCACTATAACAAAATCAACTTAAGAAATTTTCATGTTGCTTTTGTAAATATTTTACGACTGTAACCATCAGCTACTTAACTGGTGCAGCGAAACCAAACAAACAGTAAACAACCCTGGTAGTAAAATATCATTGAAATTTTAAAATATTTTTTCCAATATTTAGTTTTATTAGTACCCATCTTTTTTTGCAATTTTTGTTATTAACTCAACAGTTTGATTATTAAAATAAATTCAATTATTAAACTTTAATATCTGCTTTCATTTTACTTATGTGTAAACATGAAAAATACTTAAAACAGACTCTTTTTTTTAATACATTTATTTATTGTATTTTCAAAAATTAACTAACAATAAGTATTCGAATCTTAAATCTAAATTATTATTATTAGGCCCCACCAGTGTCGAACATAAACTTAGTGATAGTTATAAATAATACATAAGTAGTGATAAACAAAAGGGGGGGAAAAGTATTTTCAAGCAGTCCCATCTGGAGTGTTGAGTATAAAGGCCCTTGTGTCCCTCCTTTTTAGACAAATTTATCCAGTAAATTTCAAGATATTACGAGCAGGGGGATTAGGATGTGACTCGAGTTTAGTTAAGTATTTGCCTGCGTATCTTGCAATTTCTTCAGTCACTAGTGGCATATTTAAATCATGATGTATATTTTAGTTTTTAATGTACCATGGAGCCGATGTTATTAACCGTAAAATTTTGTTTTGCCTTCGGTGGATTCTCTCGACATTGGACGTTGAAGCAGTACCACATAATTGAATTCCGTAGCACCATATTGGCTTCAAAAGCGACTTTTTAATTGTTGATTCAAAAGGGGGAACAAGAATCTTTTCTTAGGGTAAACGTTATATGAACACACTTTTGTTCATTTACTTTAATTCACCATAAGTTCAACCATGTTTCCAGCTGAGTAATATGTTCCTAGAGATTGCGGGATGCCTCATAAGGGCTTTCGTGCATACTCATACAGGCTGTATCATCGGCAAATGTAGAGGCATATCACAAGTATATATTAAATACAATACTGGCCCCAGAATACTACCCTGTGGAACACCGGAAGATATAGATTCGGGCAAACTCTCCTTCCAGAACAGTGAACTTTCTACCAATAATATAATTTTCCAAAAGTTTTTGTATGTTCATTGGCAGATATGTCTTAAATTTTAAAAATAGGCCTTCGTGCCATACTTTATCAAATGCCTGAGAAACATCAATAAAAACGGCAGAACAATACTTGTTTTCTTCAAATGTCCTCCTTATAGTTTGAACCAATTTATGCGTTTTCTCAATAGTGCTATGCTGACTTTTAAAGCTAAATTGATGGTCCGGGATGCACCCATTATCAGCTTAGATTCTGGAGAATTTAGTCATGAGCAGCTTTTCGAAAAGCTTTGAGATTGTTGATAGTAAGCCTATATGACTCAGCCTTGGTAAGATCTTTTCCCGCCTTCGGAATCATTTTCATCTTGGCAAGTTTCCAGTTATGTGCACTCAAAGAAAAGATATGGTTGTAGAAAGGTTGGGAAAACAATATTATGTTCTCTGAAACAAATGTGTGGTCGTCGAAAACTAGTTATTGTTATTTTAAACATTTATTTCGTTACGATAAACAGAGTAATGTTTGAATTTAATAATTACATTATCACATCCATAAAAAGTCTGATATGGTTAGAGTTTAACAATATAGTCTTGTTAAAAATTTATGACTGCAACATAATTTGTATTATTATTTAAAAATAATATGCTGTAAATAACAATGTAATGTTATCCAAAACCATACTATGTTAAGTTAAAAAAAAAAATCTTTTTCAGAAACATCTGTCAGTTCAGTACTTCGTTTGTAAGCTATCGGTATTGCACGGGTGGTGTTAAATAAATAAATAAATAAATAAAAAATAAACAAAAGGGTAGACCAATAAAAATATATACACATTTGTGTATCTCTTTATACAGACATATCAGTATGTCGTGTAAGTATACATTTCTATATATACAATTTATTTCAACAATATGCAATTATTTTTATTTAGATTTTGACGCACAGCTGTTTCTACAATATATATATGATTAAAAAATAAAATAGTATTATTATATTAAATAATACTGTGGTCGTATTTAACAATATTAATATAATATTAGAACATGGTATGGTGAGTCTCAACTATATTTTAGTCACATCTAACAATAGTGTTGTCATATTTACAATATTATGATTATAATATAATTAACTCAGATAAAAATATTGTTAAAGTTTTTTTTTATTAACAATAATATGATTTGACTGCAACCATATAATTCAATCATAGTATGTTGCTGTTTGATTATGGTTACCTCAACCATATTTTTTTCTTTGCGTGTGGAAAATACTGCATTCGTGAAATGGCATTAAAAGTAAATAGCAGGATTCTTATTGTATTATGAGGCAAATTCATCAGCATCTTGTTACTAATTCCTTCAATACCTGGAGATTTCTTCGGATTAAGCTCCGTAATTAGTTTTTGTACATCACGCATCTTAAACTTTATGGATCGAGGAGGTAGATCAACTACACTCGGCAAACCAGAAACACCGGTACATGTGTTTGAGGTAAATACGGGTTTTAAATGCCCATCAAATATGTTACCTTTTTAAGAATCGCGTCTTTCCCAAACTTCCGTAGATGTGCGCAGGGTGGCTTAAACTCAACGGATGTTTTAAGCTTTTTAGCAGCATGCCTCAAAGAGTAATTAGATGCTGGTGTGACATCATGACCTTCCAGATAATTTTTAAAACATGCAGTTTTTTCAGATGCAAGCAACTTTTGGAGTCTTTTAGTGCACTCTTTAAATTTGATTTTGTGTTGAGGTGATCTGTGCTGTTGCCATTCCCTTCTAGCTCTTCTTTTTCACGTACAAGACGTTAAATATCCATGGAATTGCATGTTCAGCAGCCTGTGTAATCATTTTGTTAAGGTTGGCAATGTTAACTTCAATATTTTCCGGTGTTCTTAGCGCAATGTTTTCCGTGCAATGACTACTAAGATATTTTTTGAATCGCAGCCAACTTAGACGACTAATCATCTTAACATATGCGTGGGGTAAAGCACTTCTCAGTGGGCCACAAATTGTAACGATCGTGGGAGAGTGATCGGACGAGAGATCTAGGGAAGCTTCAACGTGAATTAATTCCCAAGAAATATTTTTCATGACGCCAAAATCTATAACATCCGGAATTTTATGTATGTCAATAGGCAACTAAGTAGGCTCCCCACTCGAAATGACATCCAAGCCCATTTTTGACATTGGGCTGAACAACGCCCGACCTCTGGGAGTGATAAGACGCGAACCCCAAAAAGTATGTTTTGCATTATAGTCACCAGCTGCTACGAAACAAGGGCCAAGAGATTTGTAGAAATCCTCGTATTGATCCTCAGTAATTGCGAATGTGGGAGGTATTCGTTGCTTGTAGATGTTCTTCACAAATGTTGTCAAGAATATAATGCTTGAGTATTGACTTTATTAGAATAGCTGAACCACCGCAAGCTCCTCCTCTTAGGTCCTTTGAATCATATAAGGTGTAGCCATTAATTTTGAATATACTTCTTGAAGTCAAATGAGTCTCAGAAACCAACATTATATCAATATTTTTTTTTCCGTGAGAAGTGCTCAAGTTCATTTTTACGTTGGCGAATGCCGTTTGCGTTCCAGAAACATACTTTTAACGTGTTCATGGCTTATTAACTAATGCTTGAAGCAAAGTCTTCTGCATTCTCAACATTTCTTGCATCATGCTAGTCATATTTGTTGTAAAATTATTTATAGTTTGCACCAAATTGTCAATAGTAGCATCAATGCGACTAAAGTTAAAGCTTGAGTTTGCATGCGTTGAATTATTTGGAGGTGAAATATTTTGTGTGGAAATAGAAATAGTCTTAGCTGCATTGGCTCATTGGAGCAAAAGTGGCGGAGTAAGCGTTTGCTGTTTGTGCTGGAGCTAATTTAGGTTTTTGGCCCATAGTCTGTTTAACGAAAGAATATACAGGACATCTTCGGTAGTTAGCGGTGTGATTACCTCCACAATTACTAAATTTTTTTCTGCCAGATCTTTAGGTTTAGTAGAACCAGTATTACCGTGCAATTCACCGCAGATAACACAAACTGAAGGTAAATTGCAGTAAGTTTTTGTGTGGCCATATTCTTGACAATTATGGCACTGTACGGGTCCAGAACGCTTGTGTGGTTTTTCAACTGTTATTTTTCGGTATAAGAGAAATTTTAAATTATAAATGGGATGAGTCTCATTTTTTTTCAATTTGAGATCGTTTGGCTCAAGTTCGACGCGAAATAGAGGTTGAGGAATCTTCTCCCTATTTATTATGTTAGATAAATTTTTTACCTTAAATCCCTGGAGGACGACTGCATCTTTTTTTCCTCGGGAACAACATAAGAATCTATGCCCTTCAATACGATCTGCATGCCTTTAGCACTCTTAAGCTGATATGTGTAGAAGCTTTCTTTATTTTTTTCGAATTTAGTAATCATTTTGCGAAAATCGTTTTCTTCAGAAATTTGAATTTTCGTTTCATCAATGTTACCATGTTTTATTGGAACAATGTGAAATTTATTCCCACCAATGACCGAGATTAATTTTTTAATAAGAAGAATTTGGGCTTCGCCCTCGCTTTACCACAGTTATATATCTGGTCACTTTTATTTAACACGGAGAGAATTTCATAATATTTTGATTCTACAAAGTCGTGATACTTTCTATTACCGCGTAGACACCTTTATGTATACACTAGTGTCCTGCACAAGAGTATTTATAAGACTTTTCAAGACATGAGAGATTTTTTCCAATGCTTTACTACAGCGAAATATTCTAAAAGAATCGCTAAACAACACTGTTGGCAAGACAAACCACCGAAAAAAATTACTTGCCAACACTGTTGTTTAGCGATTCTTTTAGAATATTTCGCTGTAGTAAAGCATTTGAAAAAATCTCTCATGTCTTGAAAGGTCTTATAAATAGTCTTGTGCAGGACACTGGTATACAATACAAATATTTGTCAAACTTTCCTTACAAGCTGCAAAAATGTTAGTGGATGTGTTGTAAATAAAACGATTATAGTGTAGCCAATGCGCTGATTTACACGGGCATAATTGTGCTGGCATAACATGCCAATTTGTAGGTGAGAGATGCAAAGAGAGTGGTTTTGCGGTTGGCATAACTTTTCAACCAGCTTCAACCCCGCATTAGCAGCATAAAACCAATACACACACAACTTAAAAAACCGCAAATGTTAAATGAATACTAAAAACACTAACACACACACAGCTGTGTATAAGAATACATTTTGTGCCAGATGAATTAGTCTCGTGTAATTTGGAAAAGAACAAAAATTGTGCGGCTTAAAAATTGTTCTCGTCTAAACTACCTCAATGAAATTACAAATGGCTGTGTCTCCAACTACACATTGAAGAATATTACACTACACTTTTTTGTGTAGGTTAAAATGAAAACAGCAATAAATTTATATAGAACACAAAGTAGAATTACACACATATGCAGAGCTATCATGAATAAAATTACGCGTAAAATTATTCCCGCGGAACAATTCCAACTAATACCAAGTAATAGGGAAAAAAAAATTCTAATTGGAAAAGGAAGAAATTTCACTCGGAATTTTATTCATGATATAGATGAATATAATTACATGGCCTACACATGAGAGTAATTGCATACTATGTATAATAACATACACATTGGCAACACTTAGTGACTATAATCATTAATGAATGCCGCGTCTGAAATTGTAATTTAATTACCCTGTAATAGTTGTTTTTAAAAACAAAAGACATCTGTTTCTGACATTTATTTGTTTGTTTATACCAACAAAATGCATTTGTTTTTGGTGTTTTAATTTTGTTGTAGTCGTACATGTACCTAGTAAAATTTTATCATGTGTATATCAAAGTCAGTCAAACACATACATTTTTATATTATTTATGTATTAGGATATAATATCAAATGAGAGATTGAAATGTTTTCTTCTATACGTGTGCTTGAAAGCCATCCCTAAACAAAGGCGGAAAGCGGAACGTTTTTTCCCACCGAGCTTTAACGCTGAAATACCATGCCTAAACAAATGCGGCAACGTTATGTCAAAACGATAAAAATAGGGTTATGAAACAAATAAAGAAACAACCCTGGTTATTTTAACAGCCAGATTGACGACATTGTTATTTGTGACTTTGTTATTAATATTTTGTTAAATACATTTTGTTATTTAAATTAAAATAAAATAATAAAAATTATGTAAAAATTAGTTATTTAGAAGATATGGAGAACTTGCTTGTGTTAAGGATGATGCCCAGCGTTGCGATATTTTCTCTCAAAAACCTTCAAATCAAACAAAAAAAATCTTTTTTTTTTAATAAATTTTTTTCAGTTCAGGAAAAACTTATTTTGTTTCAGATAAACTAACTCTACAAGAATAGTGTCCTCCAATTGACCGGTTATTTGATCGGAAGTCATGCAGAATATATTCATCATTGAAATGAAAATTGTGATGGAAACTTTTGTGTACTTGTGATGTTGCATCTCTCTCTAACTAAGGAATAGTGCTTCACTCCAGTGCTTTTTGCTAATCAATGTAGCATGCATATTAATAAAGTGTGACTGATCATAATTGACTAATATGTCCCCCATAATTGAGACATCCATCATACATGATTGATATACTGACAATAAATATAATTTTTATTATTTTAGTTGTTTTTATTTTAATTTTAAAAAGGCAACTTAATATATAACAGTAAATAAAATACATTAAATACCGAAGTATATTTATTTGACATAAAGCCTTTATTTGTTTGATTTGAAAACTTTTACTTGTTTTTATGGTTAAGCAATTGTCTATATGGATTTCGTTCCCGCTCTTGGAACTCGTCAGTAGACTTCAACCCAAAATATTTTTGAATTTAGCTAACAAACTTCGGTGGTGGAAAATCAAATAGATGCACAATCAAATTAATATGCTTGTTTTGTAAAGATTTTTGTTTACGGCTTTCATACTTATTATGTTTCTATATTGCGATTCTCAATATAATATTAAAAGTCTTACTATAAACATACGAAGTTTTTATCTCAATTCAAAAATATTTTGGGTTGCAGTCTACAAATAAAAGTTTTCAAATTAAGTAAATAAAATATTTAAAATTAAAAATAGCAAGATGCGTTATCTTACAAATACGAGTATCTAAAATTTTGAAAAGAAATATATATTAAATTTAATTTTGTAAATTTTTTTTATTCACTATTGTTTATCTTTTTTGACACTTAAAAATTTTAATTTTCACAGAATAGAATGAATTGTATTTTTTTTAAATAAAACTCGAGCTTTAAAAGTTTTTCACGCATCCTGCTTTTTGCAAATATCTAAAATTTTTAAAAAAATATATATTATATTAAATTTTGTAAATTTCTTTTATTAATTTTTGTTTTTACTTATCTTTTTTAACACTTACATATAAATTTTAATTTTTACAGACAGAATGAATTGCATTTTTTAATAATACTCGAGTTTTAAAAGTTTTTTCATATGTATATTAGATGTCCCACACTAACATATATGCTAGAGTAGAGCAACTATAATTAATAAATAAATACATCACCACTTCCGATCGAATGACTAGTCAATTGACTGTCACTATTGAATTAGATGTAAAATTGTTGCAAATGTGTTAGTGAAGTAATTTTGTTTGTGTTAAGCACCCCATACACGTTTCAATTCAATTTCAATTGAATTGATTCTTGGCCACACACTTCATAAACTGAATTGAAAGATTTTCATTCAACTGTCAAATTTATATTTTTTTTCACAATTAAAAATTTAGAAATTTAAAACTTCTATTACATTCATTCATTAATTTATATATTTTTTATTTAAAATTCAATGAAATTAAATACAATTTTAAAAATTGAATCGAAATCTTTCAAGATTTACTAGTCAACATGAAAAATTGGACAACAACGGACTCAATTGTAAATAGAACTGAATCGCGTATGGGGCGGTTTAAGGTACGGCCACACTTGTCAAACATTTGCTCAAAAAAGTGTAACCACTAAATGCTAATTAAAAATCTTTCAATTCAGAGAAAAGTTGGTCAAGTAGAAAAGATAATAATCAGAAATAAATGCAAATGTTTTGAAATATTTGCTGCGAAGTTGACATTATCATATAAAATAATTTAATTGCATTGTTATTTAACACAATAGCCCAGTTCACAATCTTGTGCAAATGGTCTTGCATCGTAGCATGTATCAAATGGTATAGTATTTTGATACTCACCACTTAACAATTATTAGTGGTGAATATCAATAGGCCATACAATTTTGCACATGCAACGATGCAAGACCATTTGCACAAAATTGTGAATTGGACTATTAAGCATGGTATAATTATACTAGGTACATGCAAGACTACAACAAAGTTACAACACCAAAAAACACATATATTTTGTTGGTATAAACAAGCGAACAATTGTCAGAAACAGATGTCTTTTATTTTTAAAAATAACAATTACAGTGTAATTAAAGTACAATTGCAGACGCGGCATGCATTAATGATTATAGTTACTCAGTGTTGCCAGTATATATGTAATAACACAAAGTGCGGAATTTTTTTTAAGTAAAACTCAGACAATGAATGCCTACCTACTAATTTTACTACTTGTTAAATTCCTTAGAAAAGAGATAGTGATAGAAGACAGGTGGTGAAGGAAGAGATATAAGAAAGCTTCGTTCTTTTACAACTCTGCTTTTAGCAAGCTTTTTTAATAATGCAGTGTTGCAGCGCCTTCTGGTGTCAAATGAGGGGTATGAAATTTTTAAGCTGTGTTTATTATCCATTTTATTGGTTATTTTACTTCGCCGATGATTCTGCTACATAATACCGACGAAGGTGGGCGCTTGGATGTTACATTAGGATTAGCATCTGCTGAAGTCGTTATAGTTCAGTGACCAGTGACTATGCCTTTCATCACTTGAACTTTCCTACAACAACCGATACAAAGGGACACCAATTCACATCAGAAAAATGCGTGGTGTTGTTATTTTAATGTCTGTTGGACACAGATGTGCAATAGCTTTCCGTGAGCACCTGCCATTACGGCCTTATCTCACGGGTGCCAAAGCACCAGGTGCAGGTAAGACGCCAGACCATCGCCCCCATGCACCCTTTCAGAATGAACCTAAGGCCCACTCCTCAAGACACATAGGTTGCAATCTTTGATATAGTTATCCCTGTACTATATTTAATTACCTTGCTGAGGTAGTTTGAGCTATCTAAACTCTGCTGCTATGTCCGTGCCCATAGCAGCTTCTGTTGAATGGCAACAGCACCTAGAATAGTGTCTGCCTGACCGCGTCCGACCAACCACTAGCATTGATTTCACTCTGGGAAGCCAAGACTATTCTCCCAGCGATTTTGGTAGCAACCACAGCCACCACGATAATTCTCCGGCTTCCACGCTAAGGTGTTGTGTATACACCCATAGCGAGGTCCCCAAGAGAATTCCTCAACCATTGCCGGCACAGCTCAACCACTCATCCGAGATGAACCCATGCCTGTGTCGCCAAAAATCCAGTTCCTACTCCACACATACCAAAATCATCCCTTAAACCCCGTGAGGTAGGACGAACTCGGCATTTTAGCATAGGATCCTGACGACCGCTACATGCACTCAAAACTTCAAAGGAGCTCGGCTGTCTTGCAACCGGCACCCGTGGCACCAGAAGTAGCCTCTGGTCAGACCTCGAAGTTCCTCCACAAGGGCTTCACCTCTATCGTCTTTTGAACTCAGGGGCAGTTCTAGGTGACGCTGCACCTAACTGACATCAACATTTATAAATATGTGCACATCCTTTGCTCTGTTGCCAGAGATCGGGTAGTAACACATAAGTTCTATGGGTAATGTACCAAAGGTACGTCAATGGAAAAAGCCACATCACCCCAGCTGGGGCCCCCGGGTTGCACACCCGTAGTCAAAAATAGACTCCGCTGGGGGGCCTGTTGGAGACAGGGATTGAACCCGCGATCTTCGGCTTTGTAGTCAATGTGCTAACTACTTCAGCCACCGCAACCCTCAAATTACTCTCATTTGCAGGCCATGTGCTTAAATTCATGTATAATCTGTGTGTAATTCTACTTTGTGTTCTATTTTTATTTATTTTTGTTTCCACTTTAACCTTCACAAAAGAAGTGTAGTGTAATTTTCTTCAATGTATAATTGGCGACACATCCATGTTTAATTTCATTAGCAACACATACACTAATATTTGTGTAGCTTGTAAACAAAGTTTGACAACTATTCGCATTGTATACGCTGACAGGCTAAGATTGCGCATGTGCCTGTTATAATTTTACCATGACAATAAGTTTTTTATATAGCTCAAAGTGTCTTTACATGGTATTATAATCTATTACGACATATCAAAAAATGCTGTAGATTATACAAAATCTTATCATGTAAACGCAAAAACGAGTAGGAGAGAATACTGACAGAAAATTTGGCAAGCGGTTGGTAAATGTTTATTTTCTAGACCATTTAAGAAACTTAAGTACTCTCATCACACCACAGGTGTATTTCATGTAAACATTGGCGGCACTAATGGTATCTATTGAAGGAGTTGACACTTTTACAAAAACAACCTAAATCAACTGAGAAAATGTTAATGTTGTTTTTGTAAATATTTCACGACTGTAATCACCAGCTACTTAACTGGTACAGCAAAACAAAACAAACAATAAACAAACCTAAAAAATATAGTTTGTAGTAAAATTACATTGAAATTTTAAAATGTTTTCTCCAATATTTAGTTTTATTAAAACACAACACATCTTTTTTGCAATTTTCCAATTTTTGTTATTAACTCAACAGTTAATATCATTGCCTGCATTTTATTTATAGCACGGATGGAAATCATGGTACAATTGTACTTTTTATGGTACATTTTTGACCTTGTTGGTACCGTGGTACTACCGCGAGGTACTTGGTACAATTTAAAAATTTCAATGTTTCACTATATGGTAACATTTATTTTGCCAATATTCTCTTTAATTTTTTTGTGTTTGCTTTATTTTAATCTCTAATATAATATTCGAATCAATCTACGAATGTACATTTATAAATGTAATATTTAATATTTTTTGTTATTTTTTATTGTATACTGAATTTTTATACAAATGTGTGTTAAATTTCTGTTTTTTATTGTAAACTTCTGAATTTTTATACTAATTTTTTTACGTTTCTGTTTTTATTAATAAATATTAAAAATTGGTACCGTCATGGTCTAAAAAGTACACTTTATTTTCATAGTTGGTACAAAATCCAAGAAATCATTTTCTTTCCCTGATTTGTAGTATCAGTGTAAACATGAATCCTCACAAAAACATAAATGTGAAAAAAGGCCAAGTTCCTATAAAAAAGTTCGGCCATTAAAAGTAGTGAGATATAAATTTTGACCAAGTTCTTGTTTAGTACAATACCTATCACTGAAATATGCTATGCATTATATAAATTTGTAGTCTTAAGGTTGTCATATAATTTCTAGATAATCTGCTAACTTGACAATATTTTTGTAAAATACAGCATAAATTTTAGTGGAAGTGGCCCCGCCTATTTTCTCAATATATTTCTGCTTGGCCGATGTACATAAATCAAAAGGATATGCCCAATGTGCATGCAAAGTTTCAATAGGGTAGCTGGTGCTTTAATTTTTGGATTTTCCAATTGAGTAAATCAATTAGGACTATTTGTCTACAAAATGTCAGCTCTCTACAGTATAATATTAGTTAAAATTTTTATGGGCCTGGCCCCGTCGACTTTTATATCTGCTAGTGATTATGGTTCATATAAAGTTTCGTAAGAAAAGAAATACATGTGAAAAAGCTAAGATTTATATAAAACTTGTTGATTTTAAGATTTTCTCATTGGCTTACTCATGCATTTAGGTGTGTATAAAATTCCAGCTCTCTAGCGCGAATTATACCTTTAAATTTTATGAGCATTACCCCTCCCAAACTCACTATTTTGTTTTGAGCAGCGCTTATAATTCGTGCTAATTGTCTTTTAAAATATGCTAGACCGAAGCAGATTAAACACAAGGCTAACATTTTATGGGAGCTATTACGCCCACTCATTAAGGTGATAGTTTAAAGTCTTGTACACTTGTGTATGCAAAATTTTAACTAAAATGGTTTGAGTTAAAAGGTGTATATCAAGTTTTTAGTCGTAAACAATATTGGCGGTGCCCCGCCCATTCTGGTAAAAGTTTTTGGCTGTAAAGATTTTTCTAGTTGGTTTCTCACCTAAACCTACTTGTGTATCGAATTTCAGCTCATTAGCGCAACTTTTAATTTTTAATTGTTAAAGGCCCAGCCCCGCCCCTCTGACTAAAATTTTTTGGCTGTTCAGGTTTTTCTAGTTGGTTTCTCACCTAGACCTACTTTTGTATAACATTTCAGCTTCTTACCGCAACTTTTAATTTTTAACTTGTGTGGGCGTAACCCTGCCCACTTTTCCAAACTCAAAATTTTTTTCGAACAGTGGTTATTATTCGTGTTAAGTTTCGCTGCAAACGGATAATAATACCCTCAGAAATAGTATATCTAAATATGCTGAGCCGTAGTACATGAAAATGAGGTTTAAATTGTATGGGCGTATCAACGCCCACTTTTTTACTAAAAAAATTATAGCCTTGCATAATCGCAGTATATATGCCAGATTTCAATAAAACAGCTTCCATTAAGCGCCTTAGATCAGCTTTTTTAATTCTGACCTTTATGGGCGTAGCCCCGCCCTCCTGGGCAAAATTTTCGGGTTTTCAGATTTTTTTTTAGTTGATGGTTCACCTGTACTTAGTTCTATATCGAATTTCAGCTCACTAGCACAAATTTTAATTTTTATGGGCGTAGCCCCGCCCCCTCCGGCAAAATTTTCGGGTTTTCAGATTTTTCTAGTTCATTACTCACATGGATCTACTTGTGTACCAAATTTCAGATCTCTAGCTATAGCGGAACTGCTTCATAATATTGATGAGTGAGTCAGTAGGTCAGTGAGTCAGTGAGTATGTCTTAAAATATGCACTTTTGCACCTCCATATCTCCGGAACCTTTCATTGTTAAATTTTCAAATTTTGCATATGAGACTACATGAATTTATTCTAATTTATTCTGCCGTGCGCCTAGATAATACCTACAACAGACTCTTGTTCTCATTTTTTTAAGCACGGAGAGAATTTAATAATACTTTGATTCTAATTACAAAGTCGTAATACACTGTATTACCATGTAAACACACCTTAAGTAATTAGCAATTGGCTATAACCGGCTGTCCTAAGACACCTTTCTTTTTGTTTTTTTTTTTTATTAATTTAACATTACCATATTGCAATTGTGAAATTTTTTTTAATGCATGTTTTTTATTTATTATATCTTCAAATATGAACTAAGAATAAGTATTAAAATCTTAAATCTAATATATGTATAATTAGTATCCCCGACCAATGTCGGACATAAACTTAGTGATAGTTATTAATAATTAAATACAAGTAGTGATAGGCAAAAAAAAAAGTATTTTCAAGCAGCTTCATTTGGAGTGTTTAGTATTAGAGACCTTGTATCTCCCTTTTTTAAGCGGATGTGTCCAGTAAAGTTCAAAATATTACGGGCAAGCGGATTAGCATGTGACTCGAGTTTTGTTAGATATTTGCCTGCGTATTTTGCAATTTCTCGTTGTGCCTTCATAGTGAACAGACATGTTAGCGAGTTTTTCTTACATACAGGCTAAGCAAATGAAAGCATAAAAAAATATTCGTAATACATATTTAACCTGGATCAATAAGCTTTAATTGCTTTGCTAATATTTCTTTACATAGTCATAGATAACAAAAACAAACAAAAAACGCAAGAAAGCACGAACAAAGTGCCCTTGAGGAATACTCTATATGAGTATATCTAAAACAAATAATTGTGAAGTGACTCATAACGGCAGAAATGCCTGTTTTACTGTGAGTTTTAATGCTCTAAATGATAACAATAAAAATAAAAAATCTGATGATAGACTTATTGTGAGTTCTGAAAAGCTCATAATGAAAACAATAAAAATAAAATATCTGATGATGGACTTTTTCTAATGGAAAAGCCAATTTTTCGACAGCAATCAACTTCGCTTTGTCAAATGCCAATTAGTGATCCGTTAATATTACAGTTGCCTAGTACTTCGTCAGTTAATCCAGTGACATCATTCGCGTTGTGCTCGTGTTCATCACTTAACCAAGTTATCACCACAGATAACAGCAGCTCAAAACCCAAGGTGCAAGTCGGAATGGACAGAAATATAATCGTGCTAAAGCATGGAAGAAGCCCGAATTCTTCTAAAATTTCATCTGCTCCAAAGATTTTTAGGGATAACAGCGCATCATCTACCAATCGTCAAAAATCGTTTTTTATTATTGCAAGACAATAACGACAAGTCCGGTGCATCATCCCAAAAGTCTTTTAAGCCACCACCTATCTATCTGAGAAAAAAAAAATACCAACAAAAAAACTACTGTCGACTATTGGTGAAAATACTTTTCACATTATTCCAATTAAACGAGGTAATATTGATGAAACTAAAATCCAAATATGTGATGAAAAAGATATCCGAAAAATTGTTACACTTATGAACTTAAGAGTGCTAAAGCCTACATATAGTATTAAAGGGCATAGATTCATGTGTTGAGCCCGAAGAAGTAAAATGTGCACTTATCGACCAAGGATTTAAGGTAAAAAATTTTACTAACATAATTAACAGAGAAAAGGTCCCACAACCCCTATTTCGAGTCGAACTGGAGCCGAATGATATACAATTCGCACCTTATCAACAAGAGGATATTAACTTAAAATTTTAAAACGTTCAGTAGAGACGAAAAACTGTTTGTGCTTAGATTATAAGAGAATTTGAAAATCCGAATCCATAGTAGTAATCAAATTCCATTTGAAAATATATTTGCATTGTTTTTATTTTAAAATATTGGAATTCTTGGCAAAAAAATCTGTGTTTTGAGTTAATACCATTTTTCTGAATCTTCTCGATATTTTTTTGTATTATTTACAGTTATGACGCTTTAGTTGAAATTTAAATAAAGTTTCAAAATATATTTTTCAACAAAAGGGTATTAACGCGAACATTTTTAATACTACTACGTGTACTCTTTATTAAATAATAATATCATACATATTATGTACAAAGTTATGTACTATATATATACATATACATACACATTATATATTTACATATATATTTTTATATTTTTTTTATAAGTTCCTTAAGATCTTTTTTCTTATTCTCCGACAACTGCAGCATTTTCAAATAAATAGAGGATAAACTAAATTGATAATAAGTTTATGAAATGTTTATTTATTGGTTATAGCAGAAAAGCATAAAGAAATTATGAATTAAAAACTTACTTAAGGTTTTTCCAATGGTTGATGCATTTGAATTTTTTTTCTGGACAGTTACTTTTGAAAACTCTTTATCTTTATCATGAAAAGTCACAACTCAAAAAAATGTGAGCAATTTTATATATATTATAAAAAGAGTCATATTTTGAATTAAAATCATAAAATAAAACAAATTTTATCAACAAAACTGTATCAACTCAAAAAATTTAAATAAAAAAAAGCAATGTGAGTCCGATCACAGAGGAGATGTGTAAACATCTAGTAATGAAAATTTTTTTTTAAGTTGGAAGTACTTATGCTTTTAGTATCTTTTTTTAAATTAATTAATTAAAAGTATCAAAACTTTCAATATTGTAAATACATATGAATTTGTTGGTTTTTGTTTGTTTTATTAAACTTATTTGGTTAGTAAATGGGCACACTGCAGTATATGTATATGTACTGCATTCAAAATTGCAGTAAGCAGTAAATTTACTGATTACTAAAAAATTTCAGTAAATTTTTACTGCTAATGAAATTTAATTTGCATTACCAGTAAAATCGTAGGGCCGTAATCATAATAAAATTGTAGCAAGTGGCAAAGTTTTTTCATTCAAATTTTGAAGCTTTTGTATGAAAAACATTTAGCCACTTGGTAGAATTTCGTTATGAACACGGGCGTTACTGATTACTGAAAATTCAATGCACCTCATCATATAACAAATCATTTAGGCAATTTATAAAAATTGTAGAAAAAAAAAATTTAGTAATCAGCAAAAATTTACTTGTTAAACTTTTTTTATTGTTTTTGCTGAAGCTTTAGTGGTACTGCATCTATGGTAAATGCCTTTACTTTTACTTTTTAATTTTTAATTCCTGTTGTTCATCGTTTAGTTGTTGCTGTTCTTGTTGTTGTGTACGCATTGCAATTAAAATAAATTCAGTAAAGTTCGACTTTGACTCGCGCACATTCGGTTTTGATCATTTTTTTTTTATTTAGCTTTCTTCCTTTTTTAAGTTTTTTCAGTTTAAACGATTTTTTTTCAGTTTTATCGCTTTTTTCTCGTTTAGGCGTTTTTTTAATTTTCGCAATTTTTTTTAATTTTAGCGATTTTTTCATTTTGGCGATTTTTTCATATTGGCGATTTTTTTGTTTAAGGATTTTTTTTTCATTTTGGCGATTTTTCCGGTTTTTCGCGATTTATTTTACACCTAGAGATTTTTTTTAATTTGGTGCTTTTTTTCGTTTTGGCGATTTTTTTTGTTTTTGGCGATTTTTTTATATTTGGCGATTCTATATTTTTTGATTTCTTAGTTTTACCGTTTTTGAAAATTTCAAGAGTTTTACTCTTACGGTTTCCAAGATACAGCAAGTTGTCAAAATTAAAAAGTCAAAATTGCATTAACTGATGGAACACCCATTGATTTAAATTTTTTAAATTTAGTGTTAATTGTTGTAGTCTGTATAAAAATACACTAACTTTAAAAATTTCAAGTGTATATATGTACATACAATTGTATGTATATTTATTGGGATTTTAATATTTTCCGTTGCTCGTTTTGGAACACCCTTTAGTTTTTAACTATCGTGTATTTGTGGTTGTGGCGGCCAAATGTCTACACATTGTGTCCAAATTTCAAGTCCGTAGCTCTTACGGTTCATTTTCACCTTTGGTGTACGGAAATATTCAGAAAAATAACCGGCGGCGGCGCACCGTCGGCTTCGAGCCGGTCGACTTGTTTCTCTGCTTGGTATATTTCTTCTTTCAAACACTAATGCACTCATACATAGCTCACACCGATTTGACCATGATACAATTATAGCAGGTACATGCACAAGCCCAACCTGTTAATGTATACAATGCAAATAGTTGTCAAACTTTGTTTACAAGCTGCGAAAATGTTAGTGTATTTGTGTGAATAAAATGATTACAGTGTTGCCAATGAATTTACACATCGCTGTGTCTGCAATTATATATCGAAGAAAATTACACTACACATCTTTTGTGTAGGTTAAAATTAAAATTAAAATAAATAAAAATAGAACCCAAAGTAGAATTACACACAGATTATACAAGAATTTAATTACATGGCCTACACATGTGAGTAGAAATTACATACTGTCTAACTGCACAAAGATTGGCAACACTGAATAACTATAATCATTCATGAATGCCGCGTCTGCAATTGTACTTTAGTTAACCTGTAATTGTTATTTTTAAAAACAAAAGGCATCTGTTTCTGACAAGTATTCGTTTGTTTGTACCAACAAAATGAATGTGTTTTTTGGTGTTGTAATGTTGTTGTAGTCGTGCAGTAGTATAATTGTACCATGGATTTGACAATGCAAAGAAATCTCAGCAAAGAAATCAAAGTCAAAAGATTTTTACCCCCTAGCGTATACTTAGATGTTTACACATCAAAAATTGGATTATTTTTAACGTGAATAAAGGTTCAAATCAAAATAATACCTTTTTTATGAAAATATATGTTCACTTTAGTATTAACTCAAAATAATACCTTTTTGGTGACATAAAGGTTGTCACTACACTATGACAAAAATGGTCTCAAATGTGGTTTTCGAGATAAAAGAGCAATCGGAATGCGTTGAAATTTTTACAGTACATAGCTATTGATGTTGTTAGTTGATTTCTTTCAAAAAGTGAAATTTCAAAAATTTTGAGTTAATACCCTCTTTTTGATAAGGTGCGAATTGAAAAAAATTAATCCCATCCAATTTATAGCGTAAAGTTTTTCTTACACCGAAAAAAACACAGTTGAAGAGCCACGTAAGCGTTCAGGTCCCGTACAGTGCCATAATTGCAAAGAATATGGCCATACAAAAACTTACTGCAATTTACCTACAGTTTGTGTTATCTGCGGTGAATTGCGTGGTACTGCTAGCTGCACTAAGCCAAAAGATCAAGCAGAAAAAAATGTAGTAATTGTGGAGGTAATCACACCGCCTACTATAGAGGATGCCCTGTATATTATTTCGTTAAGCAGGCTATGGGTCAAAAACCTAAATTAGCTCCAGCTCAACCAGTAAACGCGTACTCCGCCACTTTTGCTCAAATGAGACAACCAGTTATTTCACGTGTATCGTATGCCGTTGCTGCTAAAGCTAATGCTATTCAAACAAAAAATGTTTCACCGCCAAATAATTCATCGAATGCGAACTCAAGCTTTAACTTTAGTCGCCTTGAAGCTACTATTGAGAATCTGGTGCTTACTATTAACAACTTTGCAACAAATATGACTAGCATGATACAATAAATGCTGCGAATGCGGAATACACTGCTTCAAGCATTAAGGCAGAATTACCCGACTGTAAATGTAAATGTGTCAGCTGATCGAATCTGTTGCATGAAAAGATATGCAAACGCTTATCTGACTGAAATGGCACGTAAATGTAACGTCTGAACCTGCAGAAAATCGAATTTCATGACGACGTTACGTGACATTTGTAGACAGTGATGGGATGTACATATGTATATTGTTGAGAGTGTGGCACAATAGCCCTGATTTGATACTTTTGTTTCCTTTAACAATTTAAGCTTTTGAGTGGTTAATTTATATACGTACATGGCATATTTAATAAATTTAGTTTCCTAAAAAAGTTTTGTTATAAAATCTAACCAGAGTTTGCCAATCGTATGTGTTTATTTTTTTGTTAATATACATACATACACATATGTATATATACATATGTATGAATATGTAAAATATACATACATATGTGCGTACAAACATACATTCAAGGGTACAAAAAAATATTTTTATTTAAAAATAATAACAATAAAAATAAAAATAGGTACGTATAATCAAAATAATTATAATGATAATAAAAATATAAATATTTTTATAATTATAATACATTGTAATGTAAATATGTATATACGGGTATGAAACTTAAATTGTAATTTCACTAAATGTCAAAGTCATTACAATGTTTGTAAGTATAAAATAATGATTTGATAACATTTAAATCATTTTGGTACATTTTCTATGAAATCAAAAATAATGTGAAGATGTTGAACTCTCATCAATGTTTCGAACAGCTGTTTTCCATTTTATATGATTTTTTTATACTGATAAACACCCAGCAAATAAAAAGAGCTAAATACTTCGTCTTTCCGATGAAGTTGCTCAAAATCTGTTCTGGTAATGTACAATGACAAATATTACGGTTGAGCGTTACAGCTGCTATTAAAATTATTATAATTGAGTTCATTTAAATAAAATAATAATAATAATTTTCAAAACCTCTAGGCGCATTTTCGTTCTAAAAGGTGTTATTTCAAAAACTCAATTAGTTTTTTCCAACAGGCTAAATCTTGCCAACAAAAGAAAGTAAATTAAAATAGTTTCAGCGAAATTATTAAAAAATCATTGATTAATTAAAACATTACTATTTGATATATTATTTACTTATTAGTTCTAATACATACATACATACTCGTGTATATGTCCGTATACATATGTATGTAAATTTCAATCAAAATGAATTTCATGAATTTAAATATTATACATAAGTATATGAACTTTCGCGTTTGATTTCAAATAACTCGCAATTTAAAATAAAAAATGCGTGTTTGCTGGGCACAATGCAATTAGTATGTATGTGTCTGTGCACAAAGAAGTTTTTTTTTGTGTCGAAAACACATGACACGTTTTTAAGTATTCTATAAGCGCTGAAATGTTTACATTTACATTACATTTACATTTACCTTACATCTGCGATTTCTACAGTCGGGTAACGGAGCCTTTAGTTAACAAACCATGAACACGTTAAACATATGTTTCTGAAACGCAAACGGCATTCGTCAACATAAAAACGAACTTGAGCACTTATTCATGAAAAAAAAATATTTTGATGTAATGTTGGTCTCTGAGACTTATTTGATCTCAAGAAGCTTATTTAAAATAAATTGTTACACTCTATATGATACATGGGACCCGAGAGGGAGAGCATGCGGTGGATCAACAATTCTAACAAAGTCAAGACTCACGTCCGATATTTTTTACAATATTTGTTCAGAACATCTACAAACAACTAATATTTATGTCGACAATATTTGTACGAATTTCGTTATATCTTCAATTTACTCCCCTCCCAGATTCACAATCACTGAGGATCAATACGAGGATTTCTATAAATCACTTGGACATTGCTTCGTAGCAGCTGGCGACTACCATGCAAAACATACGTTCTGGGGATCGCGTGTTATTACTCCTAGAGGTCGAGCGTTGTTCAACACAATCTCTAAAAGGGGCTTGGATGTCATTTCGAGTCGGAAACCCACTTATTGGTTAATTGACGTACAAAAAATTCAGGATGTTATAGATTTTGGCGGCATCAAAAATATTTCTAGGGATTTAATTAACGTTGAAGCTTCTCTAGATCTCTCCTCCGATCAATCCCCCAATATAGTTACAATCTGTAAATCACTAAGAAGTGACTTACCTCACTCATATGTGAAGATGATCAGTCGTGTTAATTGGCTGGTATTCAAAAAATATCTTAATAGTCATTGCACGAAAAATATTACGTTAAGAACACTCAATGATATTGAATCTAACATTGCCAATCTTAACGAAAATATTAAACAGGCTGCTGAACATGCCACTACCTCCCATCCGAAGACTGGGTTTAACAGAATTTATTCTACAGATTGAACGTCTCGTACGTGAAAAAAGAAGAGCTAGAAGGGGGTGGCAATAGCACAGATCACCCCAAAATAAAATTAGATTTAAAGAGTGCACTAAACGACTCCAAGAGCTGCTTGCATATGAAAAAACTGCATCTCTAAAAAATTAGCTGGAAAATCTCGATGTCACACCAGCATCTAATTACTCTTTGTGGTGCCCTGCTAGAAAGCTTAAAACACCCGTTGAGTATAAACCACCTTTGCGCACTTCTACCGGAGGTTGGGCAAAAAGTGATACTGAAAAAATTAACATATTTGACGAGCACGTAAAATTCGTATTTACGCCAAACACATGTACTGATGTTTTAGATTTATTGAGTGTAGTTGAAGTTTAAGATGCGTGATGTACAAAAACTTATTGCTGAACTCAAGCCAAAGAAAGCTCCAGGTATTGCAATAAGAATCCTGCTGTTTATTTTTAATGCTATATTACAACTGGAGTATTATCCACAACACTGGAAGCTTGCCAAATTCAAAATGATTCCAAAGCCGGGCAAAGATCTTACCAAAGCAGAGTCATATAGGCCAATAAGTTTGCTGTCAACTATGTCAATACTCTTCGATAAGCTGGTCATGACAAAATTGTCCCCTTGTCTAACAGGTAGTATGTGCATACCGGACCATCAATTTTGTTTTAGAAGTCAGCATAGCACCATTAAACAAACGCATAGATTGGTTCAATTTGTAAGGAAAACACTCGAAGGAAAGCAGTTTTGTTCTGCTCTCTTTATTGATGTTTATCAGGCATTTGATAAAGTTTGGCATGATGTCCTAATTTTAAAATTGAGGACATATCTAGCAAATAACATTCTAAAAGTTTTGGAAAGTTATATTTTACGGAAGAAGACTTTATTAGTATGCCTGAAAATATCTCATGCGGTGTGCCACAGGGGAGTATACTGGAACCAGTTTTGTATTTGATTTATACTTGCGATATGCTTGTAGGCTGAATTATCCACACTTCTACATTTGCCGATGATACAGCCTGCCTTAGCATGCACGAAAACCATCATGAGGCATCCTGATATCATCAAGAACATATAACACAGTTTGAGCTATGGTTAAACTTATGGAGAATGAAAGTAAACAAACAGAAGTGCGTACAGATAATATTTACCCTACGTGACGATATTGCCCCCCCCCCCCACCCCTTTGGAATGAACAGTCAAGTTGTTCCTCAACATTCACATGTAAAATATTTTGGTATACACCTTGATCGTCGGCTTACATGGAAAGACCATATTGACTTTAAGCTAACACAAATGAGACTTAAATTAACTCAGATACATTGGCTGATTGGTAGAAATTCAACACTTAGTCTAGATTGTAAACTTTTAATATACAAGTCGATTTTGAAACCAATATGGTGTTACGGAATTCAATGGGGCACTGCTTCATCTTCCAATGTCGAGAGAATTCAACGAAGACAAAACAAAATTTTACAGTTAATAACATCGGCTCCATGGTACATAAAAAATTCAAATATATGTACATCGTGATTTAAGTATGCCACTAGTGACTGAAGAAATTGCAAGATACGCAGGCAAATACTTCACAAAACACGAGTCACATCCTATAATCCGCTTGCTCGTAACATCTTGAATTTTGCTGGACACATCCGCCCAAAAAAGAGGGACACAAGGGCTCTTATACGCAACACTCTAGATGGGACTGCTTGGTTTATTTTTTCCTTTTTGATTATCACTACTTATGTATTATTTATAACTATCACTAAGTTTATGTTCGACACTGGTGGGGCCTAATAATTATATTTTAGATTTCAGATTTGAATACTTATTGTTAGTTCATATATGATGTTACAATAAATAAATACATGTATTTAAAAAAAAATATTAATGCATTCCCTCAAAAGCTCTGTTTCAGCAGCAGACCAATTCGCCTCCCTCTTTCGTTGTTTCTTTTGTTCCTGAAAACAGTTGTCCATAAAATTAGCACAACACATAATTAAAATATTATCAAAGAATATAAATCATATAGAATGCGCATCTCATACAAGCTAAAATTTTCTACGACGGGTATTACCAGTACTACCCGTCCAGCGTACGCACTCTCATTTCCTTCTGCAGTGTATGCTACGCACGCATTGATGAGCGTTGCCGTTGTGACACTAAAGTATCACTTTTGACCCTTTTTGGTGCCAATGACACTTTTTATGACCCTTTTTTCAATTTATCCCTTTGTTTCATTTTAACAGAATGTATGCCGTAGGGCAATCATATACACAGTTTAGCATATCAGGTATTAGAAAAAGAGCTGTTCGTCCAGTTGGCGATATTCGGCTCGATGATGTCGATCATTTTATTGTTTTGGTCGATAAAAAAGCCAATAAATGGTGAAAATATTGCAAAAAATCTGACACCCAAATCCTTGATTCCAAATGCAAATTATTTCTCGAAGTATCACAATTAAAAAAATATGTATTTTAACTTACTTTCATCTTTAATCTTAATATAACTTTTTATTAGTTAGTAAGTAAGTTTTTATAAAATGTTTATAAGTTAAAATAGGTTCAAATGAAGTAAATTTGGAAGCCAAAATTGGGGCCTTAAAGTATATATGTATGTATATAAATGATCAGCATCAAGAAAAGTAAAGTAAAATATACATGGAAAAACTAAAGTTAATTCATTTTCTTTTTAACCCCCGACTAAAACAAGGGGTGTTATAAGATTGTAATGTGTGTCTGTGTATCTGTGTGTCTGTACAAGTACTCTTACAGACCAAACGGCTGGACCGATTTTGATTGAGTTTTTTCTGTTTGAAAGGTGACTTGATCGAAAAGGTTCTTTGCTATGTTTTAATAAAATCGGTCCAGCTGCTTAGAAGATATCATGTCTTTTCTAGAAATATTCGGGGGTTTTTAAAATTTTTAATTTTTGTTATTAATATAATTTTTCATTTATAAATGAAAAAAGTAAAAATAATTGAAATAATTAATTAATTAACTACGAACATATTTCTATAATACCGGCTAGTAGAGTATTTACAAATACAGTTTTTAATTGCAAATAAGACGAGTATAAACCTATTATAGATAGCTACTAAATATAAAAAAATCATGAAATCTAAAGAAAGTTTGTTCAATTTGCGGCATTTCATATCGAATAAAATTCCAATCGAAATTAAATGCATATTTCGTTCGATATCGAGTCCCGTAATTTAACCAATTACTTAAGATTTATAAAAAAAATTAGACTATAAAAATATAAGAATATATGTGTATATATTGGACATGGTTCATCTCACTTATTTACTTAAAAACCAGCATAACTCAAAAACTTTACTTAGAGGAAAGACCATTTAAAGTTTTGTAGAAAATTTTAAAATTCGATTCTGAAGAGGATAATATAGTTATACATCCAGAAAAAAATTTGGTTGGAAAACGGTTAGTCCAATAAAATATCATTTGCATTAACTATATTTCAGTTCACGCTATCAATTTTCTGTTAATCCAAAAAATAATCCATGTTCATTACCATAAGGGCATAATTGTAACAATAATATGATTGTGAAAATACTTAAATTCATTGCATCAACCGAGCGTATGCTTTTGTCATAATTAACATGATGTCTAGTTAACTAATTGGTTAACCCAACCGAATAAAATATAACAAATTAGATTTTACTACCAACTTTTGGTATTAGCAACTGAAAAATTGTCGTTCTATAATAAAATTAATATAAAAACTTTCAATCAGTTGCTGCAACTAACTAGAGGTTGTGTTTACTATCATAGTTTATAGCAGCAAATTGAAAAATTAACTTTTGTGACTTTCAAAGATATAATGATTTCTGAATTCTCAAATGGTTTTTGAAAGTCTGTGCATAAGATAACAGGTTTGTGGCTTTTCAAAATGTGTGGTTGAAGAAATGTATATAGACATGCTTCACCATTAGGAAATAAATTTCAATTAAAATAAACTTATGACAATATGTCAAATAATAAAATTCTTAAATTGTGTATTTTTATTTGCGTTTAATATTTATTTTTATTTCAGCAAGGAAGCCCAATTTTTCTTTTACAGGTACCAATTATGATATTGTTTTAGTTATATTAACCAAATTTTCGGTAGCAAGAATAACATTTATTTCAAACTCCATACTGTCAACCAATTTTTTCTGTTGCTGCAACTATTGGGTTGAGGGTTATAATTAAAATATAGGGGTTCCACAAGAAAATTTCAGTCGCTGTAGCAGAATTCTATGATAGTTACTGCAACCGCCAAAATTCAATTGACAACAAATTCGGTTGCCACAACTAATCTGTTTTCTCTGTGTACTATTCTTTCAAGGCATTATGCATAGTTCTTAAATACATATTTTTTTTAACTGAACATCCTGTATTTCTTAATAAGTTCTTCAATTGGAATCTAATCTTTGATAAGTGTCTACTTTAAGTATATTCGATAATTGTTAAGTAACGCTAATTTATGTTTATACTTCATGTTTTTTTTTGTAAATTATATTTTATAAAGATGAAGAAATAAGGCGTAATTCACTGACTTTATAACTGCAGAATTTGGAAACTTATCATCCTTAAAACAAGCTTTATTTCAGCAACAGCAAATTTCCTCCGAAAATCGGTATTTTTTGTGGTAAAACTTGGATATTTTTACATAGTTGTTTTTAATTGTCCGCATGCTTTGCTGTTGAAAAAGTAGCAAAATGCGACTTAAGTCGCACAACGGCAACACTGGTGATAAGAGCAAAGAATATAATACTCTCAGTGTGTGTTTGCTTGCGCTTTATACTTTCCCCCCGCATCTAAAGCGTAGCCAAAAAAATGTTTAATTTTTTAGCTCAGATGCCCATTCTATACAATTTATATTCTTTGATTAATCCAATTCCAACATACAAGAGCATCTCTACTTCGTTTATGCAAAAAACGAAACTACGCTACAACTATAAATAAAAAGTACATGCGTATTAAACTAATTGACTCTCTCTCATACTTTTATTCTGAATATTTTTACACACAGAATATTAATATTTAATCGGTAAAAAAAATACAGTCATACTCGGAATATTTATTCATCATTCGCCATTGTACAATAATTTGTGTACATAAAATGTAATGGAAAATGTGTGATTGTGTGTGTGCCTGATTGAAAACAGTAATCAGGTATGGGAGTATTTTGTTTATTTTCAATCAAAATAACATACTTAGATGCATTTTTATATTAAAAATTTGTACGCAAACAAAGATGATTTTAAATATAATGTTTTTAGTCAATATAAATATATTACACATGATTCAACGACTTAAATTCTGCAGTAAACTTATCTTTAGGCACTGAAAATAATATTTTTAAATATGCTGAGCAAAGTATAATCAAATGAATAAATAAAATGAGGTTGTTGTATTTAAATATTTTATGAATTATTATAGCCTGTTTGTAGAACGCGACAAAGGCGAGTCACGACGAGCCAATACATGGACGACTACGTAACTAAAAGCGTTTGTATAACGCGACTCGACTTTGTCGTGCAGCTTACGTTAATTCACCCATATGTCAAATATGTTCTAAATCGTATTGTTGCCCACATGTTAAACAATAGTTTTAGTTCATATATTTTCATACAAAATTTTGCTTTCAGCTAAAAAAAACGGCAACCCTATTCTTGAAATACAACTGACATGCACATAAATAAAACAAAAAAATTGTGTATAAAACGTTTTTAATTTTGTGTTTAAAAGTATTTGTATTTATAAAGGTAAGTAATCTAATTACAAGAAAGTGTATCAAAATTGCAACAAAATTTACTATTTAGATATCCGTGGATTGCAAAAATGTGTTGTTTAATGAATTTAGAAAACTGGAAAGCTACAAAATGCTTTTTTTTATGGTCTTATGTGTCAGGACTTAGTAAAACACATATTTCCTGAAGCAATGCCACGCAAGTCGGAAAGTGAAGATAAAACTACAGCTGGTGATCCGATAACTCCTGACATTCCCATGCACTATGGCTTACGTCCGCATGTTTTCAAAGTTTTGCGACCGAAAAAAGAATTGAGGCGTATTTTTAACACATTGACTGCCAAGGCACTTTCAGCAAATAAGATGCTGGGGGCCACAGCATTTTTTTGCGTAATTTCTTCGAAAACGTCAATACTGGAATTTAGGGTAGTAGTAGTAATTTTTCCTGCTTATAAACAGAGAGTTTTTTACAAATAAGTGTGTCGCACGCATGTGTCCGACGTGGCACCTCCCAAGTTTTTTTTTAATGCAGGGCCATGTCTGACATATATGCACGACAAAAGCGATCTCACAAAAATGCTACAAATTGGTTTCGCTCTATATTTTTATACCCTTTACCAAAAAATGGTAAAAGTTTATGTATAGGTTTTTCATTCCGTTTGTAATTTCTAGAATATTAATAAGCGAGTTATAAAGTATATATATTCTGGATCCTTATGTATAGGGAATACGAATAAGCGATGTCCGTCTGTCTGTACGTGAAATCGGTTTTCCGAAGCTCCCAGAAAAGCTAGAGACTTCGTTCTTGGACTGGTGGATCAGAAATTGTCGAAATAAGATTGGTATTGAAAATCAGCAAAATCGAGCAGATGGTTTCAGAGCTGGGAGACTTAAACTTAATTTTGCCATACAAAATAACTACCGAAAACTAGTTTTTAATAATTTTTTATTAAATAAACTTATTTTATACTTCAGTATGAATAAAATTGGTATTTCTAACTGAAAAAAAAATTTAAAAAAATTAAAAATACGTTTCCAGGGTTGGAAAACCTTAACTTTTTTTGTTATGCAAAAGTAACTTACTAAAACAAATTTTTCCTTTTTTTTCTATAAACTAAACATATGTAATGCTCTTAAAAGAAGGAGATTGATGTAAGAAATCAGAAAAACAAAAAGGATGATTCCAGGGTTGGAAAACCTACGATTTTTGTGATATATACAATTAGCTACCGTATACTAATTTTTTAATTATTTTTATTAAATAAACTTATTTTATACTTCACCATAAATAAAATTGGTATTTCAAATAAAAAATTAAACTTCAAAAAATTAATAAGATGTTTCCAGGGTTGGAAAACTTTAACTTTTTTTCTTTTACAAAAGTAAGTTACTAAAACAAATTTTTCCTTTTTTTCTATAACTTAAACATATCTAATGTTCTTAAAAGGAAGAGATTGATGTAAATAATCAGAAAAACAAAAAGGATGATTCCAGGGTTGGAAAACCTACGATTTATGTGATATATACAATTAACTACCGTAAAGTAATTTTTTAATTATTTTTATTAAATAAACTTATTTTATAATTCACCACGAATAAAATTGGTATTTTAAATAAAAAAAAACAAAAAAATTTAAAAAGACATTTCCAGGGTTGGAAAACTTTAACTTTTTTTGTTATGCAAAAGTAACTTACTAAAACAAATTTTTCCTTTTTTTCTATAAACTAAACATATGGAATGTTCTTAAAAGAAGGAGATTGATGTAAGAAATCAGAAAAACAAAAAGGATGATTCCACGGTTGAAAACCTACGATTTTTGTGATATATACAATTAACTACCGTAAACTAATTTTTTAATTATTTTTATTAAATAAACTTATTTTATACTTCACCACGAATAAAATTGGTATTTCAAATAAAAAAAAAATTAAAAAATTTAAAAAGACGTTTCCAGGGTTGGAAAACTTTAACTTTTTTTGTTATGCAAAAGTAACTTACTAAAACAAATTTTTCCTTTTTTTCTATAACTTAAACATATCTAATGTTCTTAAAAGGAAGAGATTGATGTAAATAATCGGAAAAACAAAAAGGATGATTCCAGGGTTGGAAAACCTTCGATTTTTGTGATATATACAATTAACTACCGTAAACTAATTTTTTAATTTTTTTTATTAAATAAACTTATTTTATACTTCACCACGAATAAAACTGGTATTTCAAATTAAAAAAAATTAGAAAATTTAAAAGGACGTTTCCAGGGTTGGAAAACTTTAACTTTTTTTGTTATGCAAAAGTAACTTACTAAAACAAATTTTTCCTTTTTTTCTATAAACTAAACATATGGAATGTTCTTAAAAGAAGGAGATTGATGTACGAAATCAGAAAAACAAAAAGGATGATTCCAGGGTTGGAAAACCTACGATTTTTGTGATATATAGAATTAACTACCGTAAACTAATTTTTTAATTATTTTTATTAAATAAACTTATTTTATACTTCACCACGAATAAAATTGGTATTTCAAATAAAAAATTAAACTTCAAAAAATTAATAAGATGTTTCCAAGGTTGGAAAACTTACTAAAACAAATTTTTCCATTTTTTTTCTATGAATTAAACATATCTTATGTTTTTAAAAGAAAGAAATTGATGTTAGAAATCAGAAAAATCAAAAAGGATGATTCCAGGGTTGGGAAACTGAAACTTTTTGTGATATAAAAAATTAACTACCGAAAATTAATTTTTATTTTTTTTTATTAAATAAACTTATTTTATAGTTTAGTACGAATAAAATTGGTATTTCAAATTAAAGATTAACCTTCTAGAATTAAAAAGATGTTTCCAGGGTTGGAAAACTTTAATTTTTTTATACAAAAGTAACTTACTAAAGCAAAATTTTCCTTTTTCTCTATAAATGAAAGATATCTTATATTCTTAAAAGAAATAGATTAGTATAACAAATCAGAAAAATTAAAAAGTTTGATTTCAGTGTTGGAAAATCCACACTTTTTGTGATATAAAAAATTAGCTACCGAAAACTAATTTTTTTTTATAAAATAAACGTATTTTATACTTCAGTATTTCAAAATAAAAAAAATTAAAATAATTAAAACGACGTTTTCGGGTTGGAAAATCTTATTTTTTATACAAAAGTAACTTACTAAAACAAATTTGTTCTTTTTTACTATAAATTAAACATACCTTATATTCTTAAAAAAAAAGATGGTGTAAGAAATAAAAAAAAACCAAAAATGAGGATTCTTTGTGATATAAAAAATTAACTACCGAAAACTAATTTTTATCTATTTTTATTAAATAAAATTATTTTATGCTTGATAACGAATAAAATTGGTATTTCAAATAAAAAAAAAACAATTAAAAAAATTAAAAAGACGATTCCAGGTTTGGAAAGCTTTAACTTTTTCTACAAAAGTAAGTTACTAAAACAAATATTTCCTTTTTTTCTATAAATTAAACATTTCTTAAATTCTTAAAAGAAAGAAATTGGTGTAAGAAATCAGAAAAATCAAAAAAGATGAGTTCAGGGTTGGGACACTTACACTTTTTTGATATATAAGCTAATTAATTTTTATCTTTTCCTTTATAAATTATATATATTTTACGTTTTGGAAAGAAAAGTTTGGTAAAGAAAATTATAAAAATAAAACCAACAGCTCCAGAGCTGGAAACTATTATTAAACTAAACTAAGTATTTTTTTTCTAGACATTAAAGTAACTAATTAAAACATTTTTTTTAATTTCCTTTTTTTCACTTAACACACTTTCTATATTTTTTTAAGAACTACTAGATTGGTATAAGTAATCAGAAAAATCTAAAATTATGATTCTAGGGTTTGAAAATTATTATTATTATTTTTTTCTTTGCACATAAAAGTAAGTATGTGCTTGAGTATGTATCTCTATACTACATAAACGCACTTTGGTAAAGGGTATATAAGATTCGGCACAGCCGAATATAGCACTCTTACTTGTTTCTTATTACGTGCTCAGTAAGCAACAAGAGTTGATCACATTATATTATTCCATAATATTTGTCTAACGAAATGTACAAAAGGAAATTTTTATCTAATACTGAGTTAGAAAAAATACTCGAAAATACAGAAAGTGATGAAGAATGTGAGGATTATAGTTCTGATGACTCTATAAAGGATCCTATATATGATCCTACTCCAAACTCTTCTAAATTTACAGAAGACAGAAAAACATATGAAGCCAAAATCCAACAATATTCACGTTTTAAAAATAAAATTAAACGCAAACAATACAAAAGCACGTCGAACATGTACTTTATGTTATTCCAGAATGAAACAGATGGAAGGGAGAGAGACCGTCAGAAAGAAGTCAAAAAAAGTTTACACGTATTGCCCGGATTGTCCGCAAGAACCTTTAATGTATTTAGAATGTTTTGGAAATCACCACGAACAAGTTTAAGTGTCTTTTCATTATTAAAATAATATGTAAAATAATTTTTCGTTTACTTTATACAATAAAATGAACTAATTTTTTTTTTCAAAAACTATTTTTTTTTTCAATTAATTTTTGAGCTGCACCAAAACCATTTATACAGAAATTTCATTGGGGCCATACATTATATTACTGCAATAAAATCCTATTTATCGTCAGCCATTATTGTGTGACATGGCTAGAGAGAATGAAACTCGTGTCAGACATATATGTCTGACGTGGCCTAAACCACATAGTGCAGTGTCACCCATATGTGTCCGACGTGGCACTCAATGTGTTAAGCTTGCTTTTCAGCACAACTTTGATGAAACTTGGGAGTTTACTTCGCCCAAAGATTACATGTCTGTTTACAAGAGATTATCAATGATTTTAGAATTCTTTATCGACTTTTAAAATAAAAACAAAAATGTTTGCATTTATTAATTAATTAATTTATTAATTAATTAAAGTTTACAGAAATATTTAAATATAAAGAATACAATTCTATTCTATTGGTATATAAGAACTCAATTATTTCTTTTATTTTGAAAAGTATCTTCATTTTTATTGGCTATTTCCCAGATAAGTCACTGCGCGCTCAAAAAGCTCTTCATCACTATCTGATTTGTTTGTTTTATCGTGCTGTTGCAGCTTCTTTCATTGCTGGAGGTTGTGTGTCTCTGAAGAAGAGTTTTCATGTTTTTTTTCGATTTCCTACGCTTTTTGTTCACTTTTTTAGCTTTATTCTTTTTGATGTGTAAACATCTATACGCTAAGGGTTAAAAGTTTTCTTTGCTGAGATTTCTTTGCTGAGATGCACACAGCTTTGTCAAATCGGTGTGAGCTATGTATGAGTGTATTAGTGTTTGAAAGAAGCATTACAAACTTATTTAAAATATTGTAAATACATAGAAATTTGCTGGTTTTTGTTTGTTAGGGTCGTTAGGTTTTTTTGCTTTATTAGGGTTCCGTACACCAAAGGTGAAAATGAACCCTATTGTTTTCGCTACGCTGTCCGTTCCTCTGTTAGAGGGTATTTCCTCGAGAACCGTAAGAGCTACGGACCTGAAATTCGGACACAGTGTGTAGACATTTGGCCGCTACAACAGCAAATATATGAGAGTTAAAAATTAATGGGTGTTCCAAAACGAGCAACGAAAAATGTTAAAATTCCATGTAATATACGTACAATTGAATTTTGTAAAGTTAGTGTATTTTTATGCAGACTACAACAATTAACAGTAAATTTAAAAAATTTAAATTAAAGTGTGTTCCATCAGTTAATACAATTTTGACTTTGTAACTTTGACAACTTGCTGTATCTTGGAAACCGTAAGAGCAAAACTCTTAAAATTTTCAAAAACGGTAAAACTAAAAAATCAAAAAATTATAAAATCGCCAAATCTAAAAAAAATCGAGAAAAAAAATCGCCAAAACCGAAAAAAGCACCAAATTAAAAAAATTCTAGGACTAAAATAAATCGCGAAAAACCGAAAAAATCGTCAAAATGAAAACAATCGCCAAAGTGAAAAAAAATCCAAAAACAGAAAAATAATCGCCAAAATGAAAAAAAAAATCGTTAAAATAAAAAAAATCGCAAAAACTAAAAAAAAACCCTTAAACAAACAAATTGCCAAAATGAAAAAATCGCCTAAATAAAAAAACCCCAAAACAAAAAAAAAAAAGAAATCGCCGAAATGGGAAAAACGCCAAAAGCCTAAAAATCGACAAAACAGGGGAAAAAAGTGCCATAACTAAAAAGGCGCCAAAAACCGAAAAAACGCAATAAACGAAAAAAAAAGCCAAAACTATTTGTTATATATGTAGGCTAAAGTGTCCGCACGAACCCTTCGTGCGCGGGTCAAAGTCGCACTTTACTGAATTTATTACTAATTGTCGTACATTAAGTTATCATAGGCAAATAAAAACAAATAAATAAAATGAATACAAAAACATTTAATGTTAATAGCTTTTAAAAAGATTTTTTGCACTTTTAATAAGAAATTTACTAAAACAAAACAAAATAAGGAAAACAAAAACCTAAACTTGTCAAACTAAAAGTCTTCATCGTCTTTGAGATTGTCATTCATACGGACAACAAGAATAACAGAGAAACTTAACATCTTCATATAAACACCATCTTGTGTGCAATAGTAGCTACTAATTTTCACTAAATATAATTGTGCTAGCGCTGTATAGTTCGAAAACCATTGCTGTAAGATAACTACATGCATTATATTTCATTAAACAGCAGTGTGCTCATTTACTAACCAAATAAGTTAAATAAAACAAACAAAAACCAGCAAATTTCTATGTATTTATTTACAATATTGAAAGTTTTGATACTTTTAATTAATTAATTAAAAAAAATATACTAAAAGCATAGTACTTCCAACTTAAGAACATTTTTCATTACTAGATGCTTACACATCTCCCCTGTGATCGGACTCACATTGTTTTTTTTTGTTGTAATTTCTCCTTGTAATCATTATCCTTACTGGCCACCGTGTCCCAAGCGTATTCGACGGCAGACTTGCTGCTACCGAAGTGGGGAGTTCCCGTGGCCAAGATTGGAAATTTTTCCATACATGCCACCAATTGGCTAAATTGCAGCCTTGTTGTCATTTTGATGCTAAAAATTAAATAATCAAAACAAGAACAATCTTAATATGAAAGTTTACTTACCTTTTTCTTGTTGGAAGTTCCATTTTTTTATTTTTTATTTACTTTTATTAATTATTTAAATCTTTTTTAGTGTTTAGTTTATTTTTGAATTTTTTTGTTTGAAACGACTAGAATTTTTTAGTCGTCCTCCTTGACGTTTATTGTGAGTCAAATCGCTTTGTACAAACCCAAATAAACTGACATCTGTAACGGTTTTTAATAAAAATCGTCAAACTCGTGTTTTAAAACCCCAAAAAATAAATAATGCTAACATTTCAGGCTGTTAAACACAAAAAATTCAATTTTTTTATAAAATTTAAATTTTTTAGGTAAAATTTTTACGCTATCTCTAAAACTATTGAACAAATTTGTGAACAATATTTGCAAGGCGTTGGTTTTTATTTTAGTTGTTATAATTTTAAGGCAAAAATTCTCAACAAATAATTTGTTACCCAATTCTGAAATTATTTTTACAAAAATTGCAACAAATTATAACAAATAAAAAATAAACTAAAGGTAAAGTCCTACATACCCAAACTAACAATAACAATCAAGTTGTAACCAAAGCAGGTAGAAACAAATATCAAACAATAAAATTTCTTGCATGAAAGCAAAACTGCCAATAAAATACCTGTAGGAACACTTGTTATGCGATCTATTTTTAACACCCTTTAGTGGTAAAAAAAATAGCCACGTCACAATAACGCTGTTAATTATGTTTGTGTGTATTTGAATGCAAATGAGACTTGTGCATATTTCAATAAAAAATCACCCCTTTAAGCACCTTTGGCCTGTGGTGATTATGTTTGTTGTTGTAAAATTTGCAAACGAAATTCTTGATAAGTAATAAAACCATTCCAAATTAATTTTTATGCTACTGTTTGTGACTTTGTTTTTACCTGTTTAGCATAAAAAGTTAAATTTCATTAACAAAAATTAAAAAAATGTACACTTGTGGGAAAAAGGGATGAGTGAATCACAATTTCCTAGCAAATAATCTTAAACAAATTTGTGAAGTGATCATTGTACTTCAAGCCTTAGTGTTAAATATATCAGTTGCATTGTGACTTAACACGTATCCTTAAAAAATAGTTTTGTTAGAATATTTTATTTGAAAATTAAATTTTTTGGATCAAAGCTATAAAGGTGAGTTTTTTTAATATCCATATGTGCTCTTTATTATGAAAGTGGTCCGAGCCTTAAAAAAACTTCATTATTTAAAAAACGTTAAATATATTTTTATTAATCGAGACCAGTACAACTAAAAATTAAAACGTTGAATTTTTGAATTATTCAAATGTAATCTTCTAAATATCTCGAAACAATAAATGTGTATATGATTTTGAACACTTTGATAATTAAGGGCACATACATACATACATATGTATGCAACTTGGGCTCTGCAATTGTATTAAAATAATATAAACTTACAGTATGGAGAATAAGGACGAAATTTTGAAGAAAATAAATGACGGAGTATACAAATTATTAAAAAACTCAGGAAGAAGCATTATTTGGTCTTGTTTCTATGAAATCCAAAAGGAAGATGGGTCTATTTTGAAGGGATGCGTATACTGCGCTACATGCCACAAGCTCTTAAAATATATTTGCCAGCGAACTTCAAATTTATTGAAGCATAAGTGCATCCCTTCACAGCCACATGAACCTGAAGCAAAACAACTAAATATTGAAGACAAAAATGCCTGCTTTAAAGTATTTATGGACTTCACAATTGAAGATTGTCGGCCTTTCAGCATTGTAGAAGGTTCGGGGATTCGAAAAATGATTGTTAAATACATACAAATTGGCGCAAAGTACGGCGACAATATTGATTTGGACAACCTTATCCCCAGCGCAAGAACATTGTCGCGTAAATGTAAATTGGCAGCTGAGGAAAAGAAACAAGAAATTAAGCCTCACATACAGAGTCTGATTAGCAACGATGAGGCAGCGATTACTATTGACATGTGGACTGATGATTTTGTTAAAAGAGGTTTACATTGTGCCACCGCACATTTTCAAGTGAATTTCAAATTAGTAGAAGTTACTTTAGGGATGAAATCCATGGATTTCATATCCAATTCATTTGCGAATATAAGAAACAAGTTAAGCAGTATTTTTGAAGAGTTTGGTGTGACTGATTTTTCAAATGCAGTATTTGTCACAGATCGCGGAAGCAACATTATAAGTCCTTTGAAAGATTACACGAGACTAAACTGTTCTGCCCATCTATTTTCTAACGTACTAATCGATGCTTTTGAAGCGACCGACGAGTTAAAAGGAATATCATGTGCTTGTAAAAAAATTGTTAAATATTTTAAAAAGTCCAATAAGCAGCACATGCTAGATACTACCTTGAAGAATCATTGTCCGACAAGATGGAACTCCAAATTTGCAATGTTCAAATCAATTTTGCATAATTATGGAAAAATTAATGAAATTCTTTCAGATAGTTCTGAAAGACGAACCATGTTAAACTTCAATTTTTCTTTCCTGCAAAGTTTAGTCGAGATTTGCAACAACTTTAAGGCAATTTTCAAAAAACTGCAATACAGCATGTGTCCTAGCATTTGCTTTGTTATTCCTTCTATCACAAAGGTTCAAGCAATTTGCGAAATTCAAACCAACGAAGGATCTGATATTGCGGCCTTAAAAACTAATATTTTAATTCACTTGGAGAAATGGAAATCGAACTTAAGCATCTTCCATAAATCTGCATTATTCTTATATCCTCCTGCTATATTTTTGCAAGCAAATGAACTTAGTAATATAAAAGAATTTTGCGTTTCAAGGCTAACAGAAAATCATATTGGCAATTTTTCTGGCCTATTACCTAACAGCAGCATACATAGTATGTACTTCACCGATTAGTTCTCTTCAAGTACAAGCTCAACAATCACTTTCGCCAATTATATTTCCCACCTGCTCATCTATATCTACTTCGGAATCAGCTACTTCAAATTTAAGTTTTTCTTTCCCACATTAACAAGCGAATCAGAGGCCAGTATTGAAACTGGAAGGGATGAAGTCGAGCGTTATTGTAATGAAAACGTACGAATTACTGACGAATTCGACATAATGCTGTGGTGGAAAATCAATTCCAGCAAATATCCCAAATTGTCAAAATTAGCTATGAAAATATTATCCATTCCTGCTAGCAGCGCAGCATCCGGATGCGTGTTTTCTCTGGCTGGTAATATTATATCTGAAAAAAGAAATAGGCTGGAACCTAAAACTGTTGACAGTATTTTATTTTTGAATTCTTTATATGAAAAAAAATATGGTAAGATGTATAAGTAGTCTCTAAACAAGTAATTTGAATTTCATGCTTTTAATTTATTTCCATGTACTTTTTAATAAATTAGTTTAATATAAAATTAACATATAACATACATACATATATGTATTTAAAATAAAATAAAAGTTCCTTATTAAAAATATAAAACTCTTCTCATTGTCAAATATTGATGTCGGGAAACTAGATTTTTTTTTATAACAAAATAGTTGAAAAATATGAAGTAAGTAAATTCGCTTTGAAACATTTTACAAAAAAATTGCGAAAAGTTAAATGTTAATGACAAAACAAAACTAGAGCTTCGTCAGTGGTAGTAAGATAATTAAAATAAAAAAAATAAATTCATACAATTTTTTTGATATTTTGTAAAGTGTTAAATGTATGAGGATTTATAGTAAATATTTAGTTAGAAAATTATTAAATCACATTTTCCATACCTGTCATGCAATCTAATAATATGGCACCGTTGCCATATTAGTGTTGCATCAATTCACTTTTCTGGCAGCACTGCTGCTTTCGAGTGTTTTCAAAATAACTCTATATTTACGCATGTGTATTCGGTTTAATATTCAGAATATTTTTATATTCACACAGTCTATAAATTTTAGTTGTATTCGTTTCTTCTGGGTAATTTCAACTATGTGTATACACGTTGGAAGTTTATAGTTATACGTGTTCGGTTGAAAATTAATGCGTGTATTTGTATTTTGAGTGTTTTTTATATTTAGTTGTTTGACGGCCAACACTCAAAAAGTACTTAAAACGATACTTTTGTCATTCTCTGGTGTATATTGTATAAACTAGTGATGCACGAATGTTTGTATTCGAATTGCCGAATATTCGGCCATTTTTAAATATTCGTATTCATAATCGTCAAAGTCAGGCGAATGCGAATATTTTTCCAAAAAAAAAAAATTAGATAAATGAATGCATAAATCATAAACGAAATGTAAATATATGGATAAATATGTTTATTAGTTTGCACGAATCCATTAAATTTTTATAGAAGTTTGTGCTTTGTATAATTTTCAAATATTATTTACTGACGATCATTAAAATTTTGGATAGTTTTTATTAAGTGTAGAGAACGCCAACAGGAGTCTGAAGTTCTTCTTCATAAATTTTTTTTAATATTTCATATTGCAGGCGTAAATACTAGAGATGTGCAAATGTCGTGATTTTATCGTGTCACGCGTGATTCACGTGATTCATGATCAGATATTATAGCTAATCACGCGTGAGTGCGTGAGCGTGACTGAAAAAAATTTACTCGTGCGTGATCGTGCGTGAGCTTTTTTTAAATAATCACTCACGAGATAACATTCCTGAATAGGTACATATGTAACTGTATTCAATCATTTGAAATAAATTATTTTATAATTATAAATGCATATGTGACGCGCAAAATAGAAAGGGACCTAAGGGTAAAAACCGGTTTTGTTCAGGAGAGCCATTTTAAAGATTTAAATACGTGCATCTTTGGTATACCATCACATCATAAAACGCGCATATCTCTGGGAGGGAAAATTTTTGGGGCATGGGATCGGTCTCATTCGATGCTCAGATGTTGTCCACATCAAAAAAAAAGTGAAAATTGATTTTTTTTTTACCCTTAGGTCCCTTTCTCTATGCGCTGTCAAATATATTACGTAACGCTGTAGGGGGAGGGGTAGGGTTCGAGTTCTGTTATGATTTGTTATGGTGGGGTGAGAGGAGTCTTTGAAAATGTTACGTAACAGAACAATTTCAGTAATTAGTATGTTTTCTCATTTAATATGCTTTTCTCATTTATTTAATTGATCACACGTCTTACCTTCACATTTATATTATGTATGTATACATACATACATGTGCGGAATATCAATTTTTGATATACGAGAATTCGAATTCGAATATTTAAAATGATATCCGCGAATACGAATATTTAAAACGATATTAAATTAAGTTAATTTAATTATTATTTTTCGAACTTCATTTGTTTCTATATTTATGATTTGAACAGGCTAAATTTCGTATCGCTTTTTAAGCCAAATTACATGTGATAATTATTAATGAACAAATAACACCAAAGTTAGTTGTAAGTATTCTGACAACACATAGTTGAACGGAACAGCTAGCCGTTTTCGAAGGCCACTAAATCTTCATCATCAGCGAATATACATATTCCATTTGCAAAAAAGTTTCGTATATAAAGCCTAGTACTCTGTTCGAAGTTGTGAAAAAATTTCAGCAACATTGATTATTTCGCGTGAAAAATTTGACACGTAACAAGTGATGCCCATTATACTTTTTCGGAAAAAATGTTCGTATTTTTGGTTTGAAGTAGGCAACACTGATCGACTTTTGTTAACAAAAACATCCGCTGTCAATATTTCGCACGAAATAAAGGCCAGTCTCATTATTTCACAAATAGTAAGAAAATGTTGGAAGATACATTTCATTCATTTTTTACAAGTTGAACAGAGTACAACTTTTGCAACATTATTTCATGTAAATTTCACGTGAACTTTTTTTGTATAGATTATGTCCACATTTCGCGTGAAATTTTTAACAGAGTACCAGGCTTAAAGCAGAAATCTACATCAACTGACACCACACACAGTGCACCAAACACAGAAGAACGCTGTTAAGATATAATTCAATTGTGATTTGTTGATTGCTCAGTTGCACTCGGTTATTACAATGCCGCACAGAAAAAACTAAATTTCATTTTCAGGAACCAAATTCGTTGAATTAGTAAATATTTTATTTGAATGCGGTCCTACAAATAATTTTGTAAATTCTGATAACAATTTTGTAAAAATTTAAGTTAGTCATAGTTTGGCTGAGAGAAAATGTTACTTCAGTGTGTTGGTGTTTATCTTGCTTGTTGATAGGAACAACGTACTGTTGTGCGGTTGTTGTTGTTTATTTTGATTGATCGTGTTGTATACATGTAAATGCCGAAAAGTAGCCGACAAACGTCCTGACCTGTTTCTTCTCTACACAGTTTTTTGGTACAAATTAATTTAGTGGAACAGTACAGAATATTTACTGAAATTAAGTTTGATTTCAAACAAATATTTGTTTAAAAATTTTTTGGGAATAATTTTTTCTGTGCGTTATAATACAAGCACGGAAATGAAATGATGCAGCGCACAGTGGTGACTTTTGCAAAATAAATGGTAATAAATCTGGAACTTCTAAACTACTGATTGGATTTATATGAAACTTCGAACATCCGTAGAGGAGGACTCAGGCTTTATAACAACTGTCTTAGCAGCCGTCTGGATTAAGCTGGACAGGAGTTACAGTGGGCCTAAGTTGACAACATGGGACTCAAAAAAAATTCTGAGGCTTGTAACTTTTAGAAAACTTATCCGATTTTTATGAGATAAAGCGTTTTGATCTAAGCTTAACATTTTTAATAACTAATGTCCTTAGATGTGTTTTCGTATCTCTCATAACTTAGAAGATATTTGACTTTTAACAAAAAAAAATTTTTTTTTTGCCTTGACTTTTTTTAGTATTTCACCTACAACTTTTTAGTTAATTGTTGGATTTTAAATTAAAGGACAGCATTAAATTTCTGATCAAATTTTAAATAAAAATAGGTAAAAAACTTATTAATATCTGCAGTCGTAAAAACGGGAAAAGGCAAAGAATTCAAAGTTTTAAAATTTTTCTGGAAAAGGCACGTTTTTTTAAGAAAAAGTATCTTCATTATTTTCAATTTTGTGAAAAACTTTGTTTAACACATACACTTTTAAACCACATAGCGCTAAAAACAATCTATTCAGAATATGCTAAGAGCCATTTATTTTGTATTTTGGGCATGCACCCTACACTCAGCAGTGTCCGAAAATTGCCAATTTCAAAATTTTTTTTTGTGCTTATGCGCTTATAAAAAGTTGTGACGGTATATTTTGAAAGCTTTAGCTATATCATTTATTTATTAAGATAGTTGGCAACATGTTAAACTTAAATTTTTAACAGCCTTCTCATAAATGCGAGGATGCGCGCAAATTTTCTGAAAAAAGTCAAAATTTTGGAAAAATTTTGTTTTGTACCATAAAAAATATATATAAAAATAATTTTCTTTTTTTTTGTTGGCATTTTTAGCTTTCATGTGAGTCCTTTTACTTTGCCTGAAAAAATTATTCCAATATAATTAACTGATCTCGAGATATTCCGATTGTAGGGTGCAATTCAAAAAATATGTAGAATGCGCTTAACTTTTTTCCCTTTATTCACACATCAGCTGTTTAAAACTTTTATGAATTCTGAAATTCAACCTAAATAGAAAAACAAAAATAAATTTGGAATGTTATCCAATAAGTCTATGTATATTTTTCGCAATAAAAAATATTTATGGTAATTATACCACATGTTTTTCCATGTAAGTGTAGTTAATGTTAATAACAGGTAAGCATTTAACGAATAACAACACACATGTTTAATGGATTAAAAAAAGGTTTTTGCGGATTTTATTACAGCAACATCGGGAGGTGCTACCTGATTGTGCTACTACTACTTAATAACACTTCACAGTACTAGGTAATTAGACAAAATTAGCAAAGGTTCTTATAAATTATGCTGTATTGCATAAAAACGCAGGGTTCTTTTATAAGAACAATCACTCTATATTGAACTGTTATGGAGATTAGTATTAAATATAACGCGGTATGTAAACTTCTATGGGAATACGTTCCTGTTAGTTTATTGCGCCAAGAAAAATGTTCTAAAATCATAGATATAATTGACAACTCATTTGGATTAAAACTAAATGAAGATGCTACTAAAAAAATAGAGAACTTTTTGGTAGCGTACGAAAGAAAAATGAAAGAATTAAATTATAACAAAACTAAGTTCCAAAAACAAAATGAACAATGGCTAAAAACCGAGATAGTTACACAGATTGGTATGAAACAATTGGGAAGGCCTAATAAATTATACGAGGAACTTCAACCAAGAAGCCAGAAAAGAAAGCAAGAAGACCTCATTGAAAACCACTCTTTTGGCCTTATAAAGGATGCCTTTAGAAGTGCCTTAACCAAAACCAAACCGAAGGAAGTTGGCAAAATAGTAGATGCTCTTCCAAAAGCATCTCCAAAGAGAATACAACGTATGGTGGAAAGCATACCAACGCCTAAATCTAAAACAGATTTTACTAATGAAGATGCATTAGCCCTTATTCTAAACTTGGGTCTAACAAGGAATAAATATGAAATATTAAGAAAAGCTATGACTGAAAAGAAATGGGGAAATTTGCCATCTACAAAGTCATTGAAGGCAACAAAGGATGTAATTTTGCCATCGGTTTCGAACGTTAGTAGCACGGGCGCCACTATTGAGTTATGCAGTCTCCTCGAAAATACTGCTTCTAGGATAATTTCAACATTTAGCAAAGAAGACATAAGTAAATGCCACAAGTCCGAGCTAGTATTAATTTGTAAATGGGGTTGTGATGGGACTACTGGATTTTCTGAATATAGACAACAAAGCGAAGATAATATATCTTTTTCATCGATATTTATGTCTACGTTGGTACCTCTTAGAATGCGTTTATATACAAATTCATCATCATCATCCACTGTACCTGCATTTGAAGACGTATGGATAAATAGGACGCCTGCATCAAAGTTATTATGTCGACCAATAAAATTTGAATATATGAAAGAAAATAGAGATGAAACTCAAAATATTGTAGTTACTATATCAGAAGAAATAAGGAACTTACCAAGCATTGCAATAAAAATTTCTGACTGCATTATAAATGTCACATTTGATTTACAATTGACTATGATAGATGGAAAAGTTGCCAATGCCCTAACGGATACCAAGTCATACTGGAAATGCAATATATGTGGGAAAAAAAGCTCTGAGTTTGAAGATAAATCTGATGAAACTATAAAAGAGGAAGCCCTTAAATTTGGAATTTCCCCACTTCATGCTCGCATTAGATTTATGGAGTATTGCTTGCATCTATCATATGATATAAAATATAGAAATATCAAAGGTAATGAAACTGTCTCCTCACGAAACAACAAAGACTTAGCAGATACACGAAGAACTGAGAAGAAAAGGATACAAGATGAATTTAGAAAGCATGGGCTTATAATTGACAAGCCAATTAACGGTTATGGTAGCTCGAATAATGGAAATACTGCTAGACGCTTTTTTGAGGATCCTGAGACTACATCCTTGATAACCGGCTTGGATAAAAAACTAATAAGGAACTTCAAAATAATACTGGCAACTATTAACAGTAAAAAGCAAATTAATGCAGAAAAATTTGATGCTTTTGCTAATGAAACAAAAGTATTGATAAAAAATTTATATCCATGGAGATTGATGACGCCAACTGTACATAAGGTATTATCTCATGGAAAAGAAATCATTGAAACCAACATCCTACCTCTGGGAGAACTTACAGAAGAAGCTCAAGAAGCAAGGAACAAAGATGTAAAGCAGTACAGATTATTTAATAGTCGAAAGTGTTCAAAATTAGCAGAAAATTATGATTTAATGCTTCACTTATTGTTATCCTCAGATCCAGTTTTACAAGCAATACGGTTGAAATGGTTACCAAAGATAACTAAAGAAATAGAGAAAGACGACAGTGAAGCAATTCAAATAAAAAACCTCTTAAGCTTCGATATTTCGGATTGTTTTCTTAAAAATAATAGAAATAAATAAATTGTAAAATTATGGTAATTAACATAGCTCAAACATGTAATTTAAAAATAAATAAATTATTTAGTGTTAAATAGTTTTTCTTAGCTATAGCCTAATATTAAATAGATTATCTATTGGTAAATAATAATAAAAAAACAATACACACAAATAAAACTTTTCACATTTTTTATGCAATACAGCATAATTTATAAGAACCTTTGCTAATTTTGTCTAATTACCTAGTACTGTGAAGTGTTATTAAGTAGTAGTAGCACAATCAGGTAGCACCTCCCGATGTTGCTGTAATAAAATCCGCAAAAACCTTTTTTTAATCCATTAAACATGTGTGTTGTTATTCGTTAAATGCTTACCTGTTATTAACATTAACTACACTTACATGGAAAAACATGTGGTATAATTACCATAAATATTTTTTATTGCGAAAAATATACATAGACTTATTGGATAACATTCCAAATTTATTTTTGTTTTTCTATTTAGGTTGAATTTCAGAATTCATAAAAATTTTAAACAGCTGATGTGTGAATAAAGGGAAAAAAGTTAAGCGCATTCTACATATTTTTTGAATTGCACCCTACAATCGGAATATCTCGAGATCAGTTAATTATATTGGAATAATTTTTTCAGGCAAAGTAAAAGGACTCACATGAAAGCTAAAAATGCCAACATAAAAAAAGAAAATTATTTTTATATATATTTTTTATGGTACAAAACAAAATTTTTCCAAAATTTTGACTTTTTTCAGAAAATTTGCGCGCATCCTCGCATTTATGAGAAGGCTGTTAAAAATTTAAGTTTAACATGTTGCCAACTATCTTAATAAATAAATGATATAGCTAAAGCTTTCAAAATATACCGTCACAACTTTTTATAAGCGCATAAGCACAAAAAAAAATTTTGAAATTGGCAATTTTCGGACACTGCTGAGTGTAGGGTGCATGCCCAAAATACAAAATAAATGGCTCTTAGCATATTCTGAATAGATTGTTTTTAGCGCTATGTGGTTTAAAAGTGTATGTGTTAAACAAAGTTTTTCACAAAATTGAAAATAATGAAGATACTTTTTCTTAAAAAAACGTGCCTTTTCCAGAAAAATTTTAAAACTTTGAATTCTTTGCCTTTTCCCGTTTTTACGACTGCAGATATTAATAAGTTTTTTTATTTTTATTTAAAATTTGATCAGAAATTTAATGCTGTCCTTTAATTTAAAATCCAACAAATAACTAAAAAGTTGTAGGTGAAATACTAAAAAAAGTCAAGGCAAAAAAAAAATTTTTTTTTGTTAAAAGTCAAATATCTTCTAAGTTATGAGAGATACGAAAACACATCTAAGGACATTAGTTATTAAAAATGTTAAGCTTAGATCAAAACGCTTTATCTCATAAAAATCGGATAAGTTTTCTAAAAGTTACAAGCCTCAGAATTTTTTTTGAGTCCCATGTTGTCAACTTAGGCCCACTGTAACTCCTGTCCAGCTTAGGCCATACGGCTGCCAAGACGTTTGTTATAAAGCCTAAGTCCTCCTCTACGGATGTTCGAAGTTTCATATAAATCCAGTCAGTAGTTTAGAAGTTCCAGATTTATTACCATTTATTTTGCAAAAGTCCCCACTGTGCAGCGTGAAATAATGGATTTGTTTCATACCATTCAGTGAATGGCATTCACTAAGTATTCACTGATTATTTGTATATGTATCACGTCTAAATAACAATGGCCATATGTATAAGCAAAAAATGGCATGAAGTTAGTATAAGTGGCAAAAATTGCGACCATTTTTAATGTCAAATTGTATAGAGGAACTCGTTAACACACAATTCAATTTCAGTTGATGTAGATTTCTGCTTTATATACGAAAGATTTCTGCTTTATGGACCAAACACAGAAGAACGCTGATGATGAAGGTTTAGTGGCCTTCGAAAACGGCTAGCTGTTCCGTTCAACTTAGATATTAAATTAACTTTGCTTTATTTTAATTTACATTTTAAATTTTACAAAAACACGAGCATACATATATACATAGATATGTATATATGTATATGTAAGAACCTATTTTTCAACTCAAAAAAAATGAAAATTATATTATACATATACTTTTTCGTGAGCGTGTGTGATCGTGATAAGTTGTAAACCACTCGTGCGTGATTAAAAATATTTTATTCGTGAGCGTGCGTGATCTCGAAAATTTTCAAAATCATTCGTGCGTGAAAGTGCGTGCGTAAAATATTTTTCTGCGTGAGCGTGCGTGTCGTGAGTCTGAGGACACTCACATGCACATCTCTAGTAAATACAACCCAAATTTCATGTCTGCAAATTTCACATTATATATTCGCATTCGCGAATATGAAAAATTAACATTTGTTACATCACTAGTTTATACATTCATATATTTTATTTTTGCGATGTGTATATGTGACAGCGCATAGAGAAAGAGACCCAAGGGTAAAAAAAAAATTTATTTTCACTTTTTTTTTTATGTGGACAACATCTGAGCATCGAATGAGACCGATCCCATGCCCCAAAAACAAAACCGGTTTTTATCCTTAGGTCCCTTTCTATTTTGCGCGTTACATATAACTATTATGTATAGATATTGTAAGTGATTTCCAGATTGTTACGATTCATAATATAGGGTTTCTGCAAAATCTTCGAACCTTTTTTGCATTTTATGTCGTAACAAATTGAAAAAGGGGTAGTTTTTAAGAATTCCTTACATTTTCTTCAAAATAAAAAATCTGTCCTTTTTTCCCTACGCTCAAAATTTTACAGAAAAATCCCTACAAAAAGAAAAATTCCCTACTTTTGGCATCACTGGACGTGTCTGTGAACTAAATCCATAAGATTGTTCGTTACAGGATTTGAATTTTTAAAAGGAATCTTGACCATTTTACTTTTAATACAAACTTCACAACTCTTTCTAACACCACAGTCAATAATTTTAAAATCGCTTACGGTTTTACCATCTTGCATATTTCTTACGTCATCAATATTTTTATGACATTTTTGTTCTTTGCCTTCAGCAACTAATACCCTCTCAGCTCTAAATGTACGTAGTATGAATAATTCGTTATTATTATCTGCAACTTTTTTTCCAGAACTATGTTGAATACTGCACAGCGATTTGTGAAAAACTACTCGAAAGCAATTCTTCAACTCGGAATGAACAAAAAATATCTTTTATCATTATAATCTGCTTTTCATTTTTGCTATTAGTTACCTCAATTTTGCACAACCTTTTGCACTTGATACAATTGTTTCCCCGCTAGCCACTGTCACATTTTCTTTTGTGGATTTATTGGCAGAAACGAAATCAGATATATTTGTACTAATGTGACATGTTGCTCCAGAATCCAAAATCCAGTTGTTGGCACCGTTTGTTAGTCCAAAACACATATGACTTTTATTAGATTCACTTGTTTTCGTCTGTTGTTTATCTAGCCCTAATTTCCTCAGCTTCTAACAATTATTCTTAATGTGGCCTTTCAATTTACAATGATGACATACGTTTTGTTTTTGCCAATCTTGCGCACTAGATTTCATTGCTGTGTTTGTCTTTGTGTCATTTCTTTGATGTCGATATTCTTCAATCAAACTCGTTTCAACTACTCTCATAGTTAGTTCATCCAATTTACGGGTTTCCAACGCTGTAACCAATGTACGAAATGAAGACGGTAAACTGCTCAATAACATTGCCACAAGCTATCGCTCCGTAAATTCTTCACCCGAACCCTCAAGTGTTAATTCAATTTCACTTACACATTTCCAAAGCTTTTCACGCTTTAACATAAGTTCTAACTTATATTTCCATTTTTTACAGTTGTCGCTATTAAGTTTTACGAACGATAACTTTAATATACCCATTGCAAAATTTAACTGGGCCGATAACCTGTTATGATTCCAAAATATACTACAAGGGAATAAGTAAAATGAAAAATACTTCATTATAACATAACAATATTTCAAGTGTAATACTTATTAAAATTAGCATCAATAAACAAAGTGTTTTTAATACAAGTGGTTTGTAAATGAAATATTTAAATAAATGTTTTTTCTTTAACAGTAACATTATTTATAGTAGTTTGCACCAGATTATCAACAGTACCTTCAGGGCGATTAAAATTAAACCTTGAGTTTTTATTTGTTGAATTATTTGGCGGTAAAACATTTTGTGTGGGAATAGAATTTGACTGACACGTGAAGTAATTGGTTGCCTCATTTGAGCAAAAGTGGCGAGTAAGCATTTGCTGATTGAGCTGGAGCTAAATTAGGATTTTGTTCCATAGTCCGTTTTACGAAAGAATATACAGATTATCTTCTGTAGTTAGAAGTACCCCCAGGGGAGTGTATGGATTAATTCTGTAGACTACGGGTGTGGCAACCCCGGGGGCCCCAGCTGGTGTAATGTAGCTTTTTCCGCTGACGGACCTTTGGCTCATTACCCGTAAAACTTATGTGTTACTACCCAATCTCTGAATATAAACAGAGTAACGGATGTGCACATATTTATAAAAGGAAAACAAATATTGTACGCCCGTTGTTGTCAGCTAGGTGCAGCGTCACCTAGGACTGCCCCTGAGTTCAAAAGACGATAGAGGTGCAGCCCTTGTGGTGGAACTTCGAGGTCTAACCAGAGGCTACTTCTGGTACCACGGGTGGCGGTTGCCCGACAGCTGGGCTGCTTAGAGATAAATGCATTGCGGTTGCCGGAAATTTCTGGTCCAAAATGGCTTTTGTCCTGGATACGACCTCAGGACTCTTTCACTCTTTAGTGTCTTGCCGTAGTAGGCACAGAAACTTAGGTGGCGTGTTTGCATTCTTCTCGCGTAAGTGGTCCTCGCTGCTCTGAAGTTCTGAGTGCATGTATCGGTCGTCAGTTTCCTTTGCTAAAATGCCGAGTTCGTCCTACCCCACAGGGTTAAAGGGATGATTTTGGTATGTGTGGAGTAGGCACTGGATATTTGGCGACACAGGCATGCGTTCATTATGAATGAGTGGTTAGCTGTGCCGGCAATGGTTGAGGAATTTTCTTGGGGACCTCGCTAAGGTGTATACACAACACCATAGCGTGGAAGCCGGAGAGTTATCGTGGTGGTTGTGGTTGCTACCAAAATCGCTGGGAGAATAGTCTTGGCTTTCCAGTGTTAAACCAATGCTAGAGGTTGGTGTGACGCGGTCAGCCAGACACTGTTCTAGGTGCTGTTGCCATTCAACAGAGCTGCTATGGGCACGGACATAGCAGCAAAGTTTAGATAGCTTAAATTACCTCAGCAAGGTAATTGAATATAATACAGCGATAACTATATCCAAAGATTGCAACCTATGTGCCTTATGGAGTGGGCCATAGGTTCATTGTAAAAGGGCGTTGGTCTGGCGTCTAACCCACACCCGGTGCTTTGGCACACGTGAGATTAGGCCGTAACGGCAGGTACTCACGTAAAGCGATTGCACATCTGTAGTTAGAAGTACCCCCAGGGGAGTCTATTTTTGCCCTTTCGACCCGACATTCGAATAGCAATGCTACAATAAAATTTTTGGTGGCAACGGGTTAAGTAAGCAATAAATAAGTTGTCGGCGAACGAAAATCAGAGAATCACTAACTGGGTGGCTGAGGGGGTGATGGTAAACCATTGTACCACTCGGGATGTTAAGTGGTACAAATAAGTACCAACCGTCCTGTAAAATAAACTATATCAAAAAGAATTATGCCAATAATAAAGCATATTTTATTGATTTTTTTAATTTTATTGAAAAAGAAAAGGAAGGTTATAATAAAAATGTATTTTCACATAAAATTCACATGTGATATGGTGCAAAGCACATTTTGCAAAGTGGCAGTACGCACTCCTTGCACATTGTCTTAGTGCGCGTCTGTTTTTTTTTAGCGCTGCAATTCGACGGCGAGTAGTTCCTTCAATTGGAAGATGCATTAACTTACGATTGGTAGCTTGTGGTGCCCGCCCTGGTTTTATTGATCGACGAACAGCTGCAGTTTGTTGGCCTTCCTGAATCAATGCCTCTGCCAAAGTAACTAAAAATGACTTGAATGGCATCTTTCTTCGATTGAGGTCATTATAAATGACCCAGGAATTTACGGCTGTCATCATTATTAAACGATAAAAAGTTTTCTTCCACCATTTATCCGATTTTCGATCGTATTCGTAAAGGCCGGACACCACCCATGATCTCGCGATAAAATTTTATTTGCTTCGGACATGGGACTTCAATTTTTTCCGCAAGTTTTCAATGTTTTTGTGACAGTCATAACTGTTGCGTCGTGACAATTACTTAGTACCAAAACTTCTTTGGTATCCTGCCATTTTGCACATAGAAGTCCAGAAGAAGTACTCTTGAACTCCGCTTCACCCCTTTTCAACTTATTGCCGGAAAATTTGGGTAAACTTTTTTTATTTGCCATCACGGTACCAACGGCTGGGAAGGAAATAGTGTCCAATAAGTGAACAGAGGTAAAAAAGCGATCGAAGCAGAGGACGACATCTGTCTCTGATATTGAACGGGCTAATTTGGTAACAACCCGCTCTGCCAGCGTTCCAGAAGATTGATCTAATTCTTTTCCATGATATATGTCGAAGTCGTATGTATAGCCCGTAATAGCGTCACATCGAAGCCACATTTTTATACCCCGTTTGACAGGCTTGAGAGGCATGTATTGTTTCAATGTGCTACGACCCTTGAACTTCGGCATTGATTCATCAATGTTCTGGTACACACTGTTCTGTCTGCATTTTTGAAATGTCTTCCGCAAACATTCTACCAAATCATCAATATAGTAAGTTTTAAGTTTAAGGCTTCTCCGGCTGTGCAAAATACATTTTAGAAGTAATGAAAGTGAATCGATCTCGTGTGATTATTTCCTTCAATGATTGATTTCCTAGTGATTTATGGCGCGACCAATAGTCTTTTAGAGACGGAAGTCGATTGTAGCACATTACAAACATACATCCAACAATTGTTTTTATTTCACCAGCATTGGTTTTAGTCATGTTTACCTTTATGGTTTTACGTTGTTCACTTTCGTAAATTTTTATTCTCTCATTTGTACATTGGGCTATGTATATATAAGCTGATGTAGGCAATAATTTGTTGAAAATATCAATTATAGGAGCATGGCGAGGAATCTGCTCTGCTATTTTGCAGCTACGAGAATTAAAAATATTCATTTTAGGTACGAAGTTTTCGTCAGGAGTACTCCAAATAAAGTTGGTATCAAATGCGCCAGGTGGAGAAACCAAACCAGTGCCAGCTTTCTCATTATGGACAAGTACTTCCTCGGTAACCTGATTCACTTCATCCACTCCTATGTCTTCCTTATCGCTGAAGGTAAAGACACCACTTTGTACTTTGTTTTCGTCTTCGCTAGACATACAACTTGGTACAAACTCATCAGAGCTTCCTCTGGAAAAGTCCCCTGAGTCGCTAGCGCTATCAGTTTCATCTTCCAAAATATTTCGAATACTTTCAGGATCCATTACTACAAAAACAACACATTTTTCCCAAAATATGAAATTACAATATTCAGTGCTCACCGGACTACTGGTACAAATATGTACCACCATACCGGCCGAATGGTACATGTATGTACCATAATCTAAAATAACCACAAAACACATATATTTTTAAAAATACTTACATGCTTCAATTGCAAATACTTGCAAAAACTTAAATTCTTCCGTATTTTGATTATGTTCGAAGCTTCCACGGCCAATATCGCACAAAAACTAACAACACACTTCACTTTGGCTCCATTGCGACTCACAAAAATTGAAATATCAAACGTAAATAACAAAATAAAATAACGGGACTTCTTAGAATCTATTCAGCGAAGTTTGGAGACGACATGGTGCAATGCACAACCAAATAACATTTAATTTAAAGCTTTTAGGGATGTTTAAAGTAAGAGTGGTACACATGTGTACCATCCGGGTCGAAAGGGTTTGACCACGGGTGTGGCAATCCCGGGGCCCCAGCTAGGGTAATGTAGCTTTTTCCACTGTGGGACCTTTGGCTCATTACCCGCAAAACTTATGTGTTACTACCCGATCTACATATTTATAAAAGGAAAACAAATATTGTACGCCCGTTGTTGTCAGTTAGGTGCAGCGTCACCTAGAACTGCCCTTGATAGAGGTGAAGCGCTTGTGGTGGAACTTCGAGGTCTCACCAGAGGCTACTTCTGGTACCACGGGTGCCGGTTGCCCGACAGCTGAGCTGCTTAGAGATAAATGCATTGCGGTTGTCAAGATTTTGTGCTGAAATGGTTGTGCGTCCTACCTCCTGGGTTCAAGGGGCGTTTACCAAACATGATCGATCGTAGTAGGCACAAGATCTTGGCCGCGAGCTTGCGTTCTTCTCACGTAAGTGGTTCTCACTGCTCTGAAGTTTTGAGTGCATGTAGCGGTCGTCAGTTTCCTTTGCTAAAATGCCGAGTTCATTCTACCCCACGGGGTTAAAGGGATGATTTTGGTATGTGTGGAGTAGGCACTGTCTATTTGGCGACACAGGCATGCGTTCATTGTGGATGAGTGGTTAGCTGTGCCGGCAATGGTTGAGGAATTTTCTTGGGGACCTCGCTAAGGTGTATACACAACACCATAGCGTAGAAGCCGGAGAATTATCGTGGTGGCTGTGGTTGCTACCAAAATCGCTGGGAGAATAGTCTTGGCTTCCCAGTGTGAAATCAATGCTAGTGGTTGGTATGACGCGGTCAACCAGACACTATTTTAGTTGCTGTTGCCATTCAATAGAGCTACTATGGGTACGGACATAGCAGCAGAGTTTAGATAGCTCAAAGTATCTCAGCAAGGTACTTGAATATAGAACAGGGATAACTATATTCAAAGATTGCAACCTATGTGCCTAATGGAGTGGGCCATAGATTCATTCTAAAAGGGTGCATGGGGGCGTTGGTCTAGCGTCTAATCCACACCCAGTGCTTTGGCACACGTGAGATTAGACCGTAATGGCAGTTACTCACGTAAAGCAATTGCACATCTGTAGTTAGAAGTGTGATTACCTCCACAATTACTATGTACATTTTTTTCTGCTTGATCTGTTGGTTTAGTACAACTAGCAGTACCATGCAATTCACCGCAGATAACTCAAACTGTAGGTAATTTGCAGTAAGTTTTGGTATGGCCATATTCTTGGCAATTATTGCACTGTACGGGACCTGAACGCTTGTGGTTCTGCAGCTGTTATTTTTCGGTTTTTGAGATATTTTAAATTAAAAATTGGATGGGTCTCATTTTGTCTTAATTCAATATCATTTTGCTCATTTTGCTTAAGTTCAACGCAAAATAGAGGTTGGGGGATCTTCTCCCTATTTATTATGTTAGATACATTTTTTACCTTAAATCCCTGGAGGTTAAGTGCATCTTTTATTTATTCGGGTACAACATAGGAATCTATGCCCTTCAATATGATCTGCACACTTTTAACATTCTTAAGCTGGTATGTGTAGAAACTTGTTTTATTTTTTTCAAAATTTTCAAAATTTAATTTTCGTTTCATCAATGTTACCACGATTTATTGGAACAATGTGAAATTTATTCTCACCAATGACCGAGATTAATTTTTTAATAAGGGCGTTTGAATTTTTTCTCTCATATTGGTGGTGGTTTATAGTACAGATGTGCACGTGAGTGTTTTCTGACTCACGACACGCACCCTCACGCAGAAAAATATTTTACTCACGCACTTTCACGCACGAATGATTTTGAAAATTTTCACGATCACGCACGCTCACGAGTAAAATATTTTTAATAACGCGCGAGTGGTTTCCAACTTATCACGATCACGCACGCTCTCGAAAAAGTATATGTATAATAAATTTCATGTTTTTTGGGTTGAAAAATAGGTTCTTACAAATATATATATATATATATATATATATATATATATATATATATATATATATATATATATATATATAAAATTTGTAAAATTTACAATGTAAATTAAAATAAAGCAAAGTTAATTTATTATCTAAGTTGAACGGAACAGCTAGCCGTTTTCGAAGGCCACTAAACCTTCATCATCAGCGTTCTTCTGTGTTTGGTCCATTAACCAGAAATCTTTCGTATATAAAGCAGAAATCTACATCAACTGACACCACACACAGTAGACCAAACACAGAAGAACGCTGATGATGAAGGTTTAGTGGCCTTCGAAAACGGCTAGCTGTTGTGTTCAACTATGTGTTGTCAGAATATTTACAACTAACTTTGGTGTTATTTGTTCATTAATAATTATCACAATTAAATTAACTTAATTTAATATAGTTTTAAATATTCGTATTCGTGGATATCATTTTAAATATTCGAATTCGAATTCTCGTATATCAAAAATTGACATTCCGCCCATGTATGTATGTATGTATACAGACATAATATAAATGTGAAGGTAAGACGTATGATCAATTAAATAAATGAAAAAAGCAAATTAAATGAGAAAACATACAAATTACCAAAAATTTTCTGTTACATAACATTTTGAAAGACTCCCCTCACCCCCACCATAACAAATCATAACAAAACTCGAACCCCAGCCCTGCCCCCTACAGCGTTACGTAATATATGGACGGCCCCTAAAGCAAAAAACATTTTCTGCGGTACAATTCGTCAGTAGTATTGTTGACAAAGGCACTGTTGAATCAGTAGTGTTTCTCAATTGATGCTTCCTACAGAGTATCTAAGAAACATACATACATTCTAGGGTGATCGACTTGGTTTTTCAACCGGTTTTAAAACCCGGGTCTTTCACAATACGGTTGTCGGTTTTGTCAAAACGTTGATTTCTCGGATGTCGAATAGTCCGGTTTTTTACAATTTAAAAACCGGCTGAGTCGATACTTTTCGATTTGTACATTTTGAAATAAAATTAGTTTTTACTATGTTAAAACTTAGACCAACGTGTTTTGTTTATTTTCCTAAGTATTTTTTAGGGTAAAAGCTCTAAGCTTTTTTTGAGCATGCCAACATTTACTGAAACATTAAATTCAAGCGAAATTATTTTATGAGGTAATAGCAGAGGCGAATTTAATTGGCCTTATGGATGTCAAAATCCAGTTGCAAAAAGTGAGTTTTAGTTTTGTTGACATTTTGCTTCATTTAATATAGGGGTAGATATCCAGATTCATATGTATATACCATTAAGGAATAAACTGTACATACACACATAATTTTTGGAGTTTGAGGAAACTTGGGAAGAAATTAAAAAAATTAATTATGCCAATATTTAGGGTGCTAATAAATATGTTTCTACAAAAAATAAAAAATTAAGAAATAATTATGCTAACAACGTATTAGACCATATTTGGATGTCATGTGTTTTGAATATTTTTGCTACTGTAGGTGTTATTATATTTATTTTTTATATTTTGTATAAACATATTTATTAGCACCCTAAATATTGGCATAATTATTTTTTTGAATTTATTCCCAACTTTCCACAAACCCTAAAAATGATGGTTGTATGCAGAGTATATACAACTGTATATTATATGTATATACACCGTACACCAAAGGTGAAAAGGAACCCTATTGTTTTCGCTACGCTGTCCGTCTGTCCGCCACACGGTATTTTCTCAGGAACCATAAGAGCTACGGACCTGAAATTTGGACACAGTATGTAGAACATTGGCTGCTATAACAACAAATACATGAGAATTAAAAATTAAATGGTGTTCCAAAACGAGCAACGAAAAATGTTAAAATCCCATGTAACATACATACAAGCACCAAAAATCGAAAAAAACGCCAAAACGCGAAAATGTCGCCAAAACTAAAAAAAAATTTAAATAAAAAAAATCGCAAAAATTAAAAAAATAGCCAAAAATAAAAAAAATCGCCAAAATTAAAAAACGCCAGAAACTGAAAAAAAATCGCCAAAACAAGAAAATAAAGTGTTAAAACTAAAAAAATAGCAAAAACAAAAAAAAAACCGAAAAGATCCCAAAAACGAAAAAAATGCCAAAACTATATATTATATAGGATGAAGTTTGTATTAAATTACATATCTAGTATTCGTACGGAACCCTTCGTGCGCGAGTAAGAGTCGCACTTTACTGAATTTATTTATTATGTTTTACCTTTACTTTTTGTATTGTTTTATAGTATTTACATAAACTGTTAACTCTTTTTTTTAATGAAGCAATTAAAAATCAAAACTTTTGTATAATAATTTTCTTACTTAAAAGACCGGTTGACCGGTTTTTCCTGAATTGAAAAAACCGAAACCGGGTTTTTCATAATTTTAAATAATCGAAATATTCGAAAACCGGTTTCTAGAAAAAGTCGAATAATCGATCACCCTAATACATACTTAGAAAGTTGTATGTACCCATCAAACAAAATGCTCCGAATTCGTAAAGAATTCGTAACGATTGGTCGACAAAATCTTCCGATTTCGGCACCGAAATATTACCGCAATCGTAACAATTTTTGTATGAAATGGTTGACACGACTTCGTAACGATATGTCGGTACGAATTCGTAAGGACATGTAGGTACGATTTCTTTTTGCTTTTATAGCAGAGTACTGCTTCACCGTTATGTCGCTGCTATTGTCGAAATAATTTGCACATACTCACGTTTTTTAATATTTATTACAATCCTTTTTTTTTATCAACATATACATATTTATTTAAAAACAAATTTTCACAGACTTTTACTTATGTACTCAAAATTAAAGTTTTAATGTTTAAAAAAAATTGTTCAGAGAAACTACCGAAATGTCTTAACGAATTCGGTACGACAAGTCTGACTTCAGAAAAAGTCGAAACATTTTGTTTGAGGGTATTCATTATGTTTGTAAGCTCATACTACCATACATATTACTATACATATATACATTTATTATTATAAAATAATTTATTTCAATTGATTGAATACAGTTACATATGTACCTATGCAGGAATGTTATCTCGTGAGAGCGTGAGAATTCGTGCGTGATTATTAAAAAAAGCTCACGCATGATCACGTACGAGTAAATTTTTTTCAGTCACGCTCACGCACGCGTGATTAGTTATAATATTTGATCACGAATCACGTGAATCACGCGTGACACAATAAAATCACGACATTTGCACAACTCTAGTTTATAGGTTTTGTTCGAAGATACATCGGGTTTGTCGTTGTCAGCTTGAAATATTTTAAAACGGTTTTGACGATTAGTAGATGATGCGCTGTTATCCCTCGATATTTTTAGAGAAGACGAAATTTGAGACGAATTTGGGCTTCGCCCTCGCTTTACCACAGTTATATATCTGTCAGTTCTGACTTGGATCTTGGCCTACTGTTATCTATAGTGATAACTTGGTTATATGATAAACACGAGCCCGAAGCGGATAATATCACTGTCTTAAATGAAGAAGTACCAGGCAACGGTAATGTTAACGAATCACTAGTTGACATTGGATAAAGCGATGTTGATCGCTGACGAAAAAGTGGCTTTGCCGTTAGAAAAAAACTACTTCACAATTTTTTTTAGGTACTCATATAGAGTATTCATCATTGTTACTTTGTTTGCGGTTTTTTTGTTTTTGTTATTTCTTGCTATGTAAAAATTATAAGTAAAGCAAATAAAGTTTGTTTATCAAATTCAATACGTATTACGAATTAGAGACCTGCGTAAACAGTCTTTAAATTTAAATACGTCATGATTTTTAAATGTATTCACGTCGCATGTATTATACTAAACCAATAATAAATGCTGTCGTACTATAAGCGAAGCACGATGGATGTATTAATGTACGTGTATATCAGTGTTAACAAGCGATGTCGCCAAGACAGCTTGTTTGTAACAAACACTCAAAAGAAGTACTGTTTATTAGTGTAGGGACTTGTTCCAAAAACAATGGTATACATTAAGTTTTTTATATCATATTAGTTTCTGAAATTATTGTTGAATGAAAAATAGTTTTTTAAATATGATTATTCTTGTTGTCTTTGTATAATTTTAATTTAATTTTGTTTAAATTTTGATCATCTAAAATATATATTTTATTGTAATAAAACAATGTTATTGCACTGGTGAACAATATAAAAGGACTATATAATTGGCGATCCTGCCAGGAGCAAAAATAATCCGTATTTTAACAGCAAGATACTAATTCCCTGGTTTCATCAATGAACTAGGTCTACAACAAAAGGACATAATGATTGGAAACCATGCGGCGACTATCGCAGGTTAAATTGTGTTACAATTCCAAATAGATATCCCTTACCTAACATGCAAGATTTTAATTATAATATGCATGGCAAAAAAATTTTTTTTTAATTGATTTAGTGAGAGCATATCATCAAATTCCAGTTGCTCCCGAAGATATTCATAAGACTGCCATTACTACTCCATTTGGATTGTTTGAGTTTATTAGAATGCCATTTGGTTTCAGAAATAGTGCTCAAACTTTTCAAAGATTAATAAACGAAGTCTTTTTTTTGAATTTGATTTTGTCTTTGTATATATAGATGATATTTTAATTGCAAGTGAAAGTGAGGAAGAACATTTTAATCACCTTAAATTAGTTTTTGAACAACTTAGTAAATTTGGTTTGAATATTAAGCCTTCAAAATGCCTTTTCGTGCAAAAAGAATTAGATTTTTTAAGTTATCAAATTTCAAAGGATGGTATTAAACCATCAGAAGACCGAGTAAAGGCAATTTCCACATTTGAAAAGCCATCAACTATTAAAAAACTTCAAAAATTTCTCGGAATGATTAATTATTACCATAGATGTTTTTCCCTGGTTTAGCAAAAGATCTTATCCCTTTGAATAATATGGTAGCAGAAGATATTAGAAATAAAGTAAGTTATACAGATTGGCCCCATACAGCAGAGGAAGCATTTAATGTAGTTAAACAAAAATTTACGAAGGGAACATTATTGAATCATTTCAAGAATTGTGCCAAAATTTCCGTAGCTGTAGATGCTTCAAGTATAGCAGTAGGTTCGGTTTTACAGCAATTTAATAATAGTAGTTGGGAGCCATTAGCGTACTTTTCAAGAAAATTAAGCCCTCAAGAAAAACGCTATTCTACTTTTGATAGAGAACTTCTTGGCATTTACCTATATGTTAAACACTTTAGATGTTTTTTGAAAGGACGCAATTTTACGATATTTACTGATCATAAGCCTTTGACTTATGTACTGGAATCAAAAACAGATAGATCTCCCCTCAAGTTGGACATATGGAATATATAGCTCAATTTACTAATGATATTACATATATAAATGGTAAAAACAATGTTGTTGCTGATTTGTTATCAAGATTGCCTGAAATAGACGCCATATATCAAAATATAATTACTTTTGAATCGTTAAAAGAACACCAAGAGATTGATATCGAAAGAAAATTAATAGACTCAGATTTCAAGAATAAATATAATATCAAAGAGGTTAAAATACCAGAAAGAGGTTTTAAAATTTTATGTGAATGTACTGGAACATTACCAAGGCCTTATATTCCAGATCGTTTGAGGAAGACGATTTTTAACAAATTACATTCACTTTCTTATCCGGGTTTTCATACTTCAAAGAAAATTATACAAAAAAGATATTTTTGGCCTAGGATGGATATGGGTTAAAGAATGTCTCAATTGTCAAAAATCAAAAGTAACGGTACATACGAAGTCTCCCAACGTTGAAATTGAGGTACCAAAATGTAGATTCGAGCATATACATATGGATATTGTAGGGCCACTACCACTTTCAAGGGGATATAGGTACTTTTTAATTATAATAGATAGGACGACGAGATGGCCAGAAGTTTAGCCATTACGTAACATATCGTCTGAAACCATAATAAAATCATTTATTCAAAATTATATTTCACGATTTGGTATTCCTTTAAAAATAACAGTTGATCGAGGCTCACAATTTACTTCAAATCTATTTTCTGAGTTATCAATCATACTTGGAATACAGAAAATTCATACTTCAGCATATCATCCGCAATCAAATGGTATGATAGAAAGATTTTATCGTCAAATTAAAGCATCTCTTACAGCCTCAAATGACCCTTTGCATTGGTCGGATCATCTTCCCATTATACTTCTTAGCTTGCGAAACTCAGTTAAGAAGGATCTCAATTGCTCATCGGCGGAAATGGTATACGGACAAACCCTTAAAATCCCTGTTGAATTGGTTACAAACTCAATTAACTTAGAAAACTGCTATCCAAATTATATTTCACATCATGGTAATAACAAAAGTTACATTCCTTCCAATTTAATGAATTCTAAATATGTTTTTGTTAAGGTCAATCAAAAGTTTGGCCTACATTCTCCATTTGAAGGACCTTACAAAGTTATTGAGAGAAATTCTAAATGTTTTAAGATTCAGAAGGGTAATTCAGTAGTTTCGGTATCTATTGATAATCTGCAGCCTGCATTTGTTGATATTGAAGGGTATAGTGATGAAGGCTGTAATATAAGAAATACACAGAAAAAGACAGTAACATTCAACTTAAATAATTTAACACAGAACAATTTTTTAAGTGAAGGGGGAGTAGATGTAGGGACTTGTTCCAAAAACAACTGTATATATTACGTTTTTTATATCATATTAGTTTCTGAAATTATTGTTGAAAGAAAAATAGTTTTTTAATTATGATTATTCTTGTTGTCTTTGTATAATTTTAATTTAATTTTGTTTAAATTTTAATCATCTAAAATAAATACTTTATTGTAATAAAACAATGTTATTGGACTTTATAATTGGTGAACAATATAAAAGGACTATAATTAGTGTATGCTTGTTATTTTTTATATTGTACGTTTGAATGTGTGTGTAATATGTAGATGGTAAGCTACCCTCTAGTCAGCCTAGAACCATATGTCTCTATGTCAATACTCTTTCACTAGCGACACCTTTACTAGTTAAAATGTCGACAACTTTAATTTTATGCGCGAGTAGAGATACGTTAGAGAAAACAGGGCTCAAATCGTCACATCCGTGATCGTATCGGCAATCGTACGAAAACAAATTAAGTAATACGTCAATCGTATAAGTACGTACGTACGTTCATGTATGCCATAATCCGAAAATGGTGTTTTTACGTGACGAGTTGTACGTTCACGGATGTGACGATTCGACCCCAGTTCTAGTGTATTTCTGGTGATATTGTCAATTAACGCGTCAATAGTTTGTTTGTTTTTATTATGTTGTGCAATAATATTAAGTAAAGATAAGTAGACAAGGGTCACTAAAATCTACGAGTGAATCTCCGGTTCAAATATCTCCATGTGGTCGTAAAAGAACTGACTTCTCAATATTGCTAAAGTTTACTGGTAGGTTTTGAATGACAACCCTATGTTATGTGTCAATAGGCATTTAAATTGGCTTGGGTACACCTAGTCAGTAACACTATTGACAATGTCACTAGAAAATCGCTATAATTTTACTATTGACAACGAGACAGGATATATCGATATTGTAGACTAGAGCCCCTATAATTTACCAGTGAATCTTTGGTGCCAATGTCTCCATGTGGTCCCAAAATAACTACTTAGTCAGTAGTGCTACAGTCTAGTGGTAGATTTTCAATAACAAGCTAATGTTAAATGTCAATAGATGATTACCAGGGAAACCGCAAATATGCAATTGCATGTTTTTTCTTGTGTGACGTATTAATGTGGAGACAAGATATTCATCCGTTTCAGAACTTTTTATGAATTTTGGCATCGATTCGTTAGTGCATATTTTTGCATATTTTACCCTTTAAGGCATGTTTTTGCATATATCAGTCTGACACGCATATTTTTAGCATATTTTCTAGTTTTTAGAGCATAATTTACGCCTTTCGGGCATATTTTGACACTATAGAATTTTTTTATTACACCCCGTTCCGAAAAAAAAATTATACAATTTTTTTTGAAACTTATTAAAATTTCATTTTCGAAATAAAATTTAAAGTTTAAAAAAAAATTTAAGGTGCTATCTCGGTTAATATGCTTACAAGGGTTGGTCAAACTTTTTTCGCCATCTAAATCTCTGCTACAATACTCCGTGCGGTGTATATATATTTTTTTATACACGCAGTTTTACGGACGTTAGTTTCAATATAAATTCGGTTTTGCTATTTGTGACAGACTCTGCCCCGAGTGAAGGTTTAAGGAACATTGACAGAAACTTAGAAACGATTTTTATTTGAAATTCTAAGTCAATATTAGTTATTTATTGCAATAAAAAATATAAACAAAAATCTTGTCTTATATATCAAAGGCCTGAATTTTGATATCGTGATCTTTTGAAATTGAAGTTAAATTGTTACTAGAGCATCTATTAAAAATGAATTTGTATTATTTGTTTTAGTCAAAATTTTTATGGTAAGTTTGTTTTAGCCTGCATTTCAAACACAGTTATTCTTTGTTAATTTTGTTTCCTTTTTTGTCTTATTTTATATGCAAATGTTGTTGAATTTAATGAATATAAATATTTTCAATTACAAATAAACTAATTTGTTTTATTTTTAAGGGCACATTTGTTGACTTTTTAGCGCATTTTTTTAAGTTTTTAGCGCATATTGAATGCGCATAAAACAAATTTTTTAGAGCATATTTCTGGTTTCCCTTATGATTACATTGGCTGGGGTACACCTGGTCAGTAGTACTACTGACAATGTCACTAGTAGATCACTACCATTTCACTATTCGCACTTTCTGCAGGGTATTATGTGATTAACCGCATACAAATAATGTTAATGCATGTGTGTGCCTTTGCATGTGCGCAGAAAATAAAATATCATACACACATACATGCATGACGTTTGTACACGCGCTCATGCGTAGAAAGAAGCAAGTATCACAAATTCTTCCGTCACGAAGTGTTTTCTTCCTTACTCTTATACCTAGAATACTCAAACAAATTTCTTGCAAACAGTGTTGTTAACGTTAGTTTTATAAGATTTCGCTGTAGTAAAGCATTTGAAAAATCCCTCATGTCTTGAAAGTTCTTATAAGATGTCTTGTGCAGGACACTATTACGAATATTATATACTACGAATATTTTTTGTATGATTTTTGTTGTTTTTTGTTTTGTTTCATATGTATGTAATAAAAACTCCGTTAAGGCTATGAAGGTTCAACGAGAACTCAAAATCTGACGTTATGGAATTTTTTAGTATATTTTCTGAAGCTTAGTACCTAATACCTGAATTCATAAATTTTTAAAGGGGAAAATCATCGTGGAGTTATTAATTAATAATACACTCTCTCTTCCTTTAAGTAATGTTGTTATGTGTCCTCTTTTTGTCGGCTACTGTTTTCTTTTTGAGATCTCCATCCTCGCAAAAAATTAGCTTAACGGACGCTAATTTTTTGTCCTATAATGGTTCAGTTCGCGAAGTTTACCGCAAGCCCCGTCCATTTCATGGTCGACATAATCGTCCATCAGAGCAATTAATTCGGTTAACCATGGATTGTTTTCGCACTACGCTTACTCTATGTGATAATACGCATCCGCAGAGACGTCGAACAGTGCGCACCGAAGAAACAATTGCCGCTGTAGAGCAAAGTGTTGAAGAGGACCCGAATGAATCGATTCGCCACCGTGCACAGCAATTGGAGCTTTGTCCATCAACTTTATGGAAGATTTTGCGCAAAGATCTTGGCTTGCGATCTTACAAGATCCAGCTTATGCGAGACCATGCAATGCGTCGTGATTTTGGTGTATGGGCCGAAAATGAGATTGATCTCGATGCTGATTTTCATCGCAAAATTTTGTTCAGTGATGAGGCTAATTTTTGGTTGAATGGCTACGTCAACAAGCAAAATTGCCGCATTTGGAGTGAAGAGAATCCACATGAGACCCTTGAGACGCCATTATATCCACAAAAACTGACTGTTTGGTGTGCTCTATGGGCTGGTGGAGTCATTGGGCCATACTTCTTCCGAAATAATGCTGGAGAGTCAGTTACCGTTAATGGAGACCGGTATAGAGGCATGATAACCGACTATTTTGTTCCCGAATTGGATGGCATGAATGTGGATGAGTTGTGGTTCCAACAAGACGGCGCTACATGCCACACAGCGCACGTCACAATCGATTTATTGAAGGAAACATTCGATGAGCGCATAATTTCGCGGAATGGACCTGTCAATTGGCCACCAAGATCGTGTGATTTGACACCATTGGATTATTTTCTTTGGGGATATGTGAAGTCGCTCGTCTACGCCAACAAACCAGAAACGTTAGGGGACTTGGAAGCCAACATTCGTGGCGTTATTGCCAACATACGGCCCCATGTGCTCGAAAAAGTGGTTGAAAATTGGACCTGTAGAATTGGCTTTATTCGAGCCAGCCGCGGCGGCCACATGCCCGAAATCATATTTAAACATTAATGGCATAAAATAATCCTTCCAATAAAGCCAAATTGATGGACATTAAAACGATTTTCTTGTGTTTTATTTCAATTCAAAGTTCTATACCACTTAAAAAAACACCCTATATTATACTAAACCAATAATAAATGCTGTCGTACTAGTTATAAGCGAAGCACGATGGATGTATGGGTGGATGTGTATATCAGTGTAACAAGCGATGTCGCAAGACAGCTTGCTTGTAACAAACACTCAAAAGAATTACTGATTAGTGTATGCTTGTTATTTTTCATATTGTTTGTTTGAGTGTGTGTGTAATATGTAGATGGTAAGCTATTATGTGATTAACCGCATACAACTAATGTTAATGCATGTGTGTGCCTTTCCATGTGCGCAGAAAAATAAAAGATCATACACACATACATGCATGACGTTTGTACACGCTCTTATGCGTAGAAAGAAGCTAGTATCACAAATTCTTCCATCACGAAGTGTTTTCTTCTTTACTCTTATACCCACAATACTCAAAAAAAATTCTTGCAAAAATGTTGTTAACGTTTTTTTTATAAGATTTCGCTGTAGTAAAGCATTTGAAAAATCCCTCATGTCTTAAAAGTTCTTATAAGATATCTTGTGCAGGAGACTAATATGTACTCGTATTTATCTATGTTTACAAAGTACATATGTACATATAAAACTGGTCGTTATTAAATAAAATTTTGATTTCTCAATCTTCCAAAAACATACATTATCTGTTTTAAGGCTATACTGAATATCTTTCAAAGCATAAAAATTTTGGAAGAAATAGAAGATTTTTCTATATGTAAAATCAAATTAGTAAAAAGTCAATTTTGTTATATCAAAGGAAGAAAAAGTTCACAAATATTAAAAATGTAAGCTTATGGAACAAAAAGTGAAAAGGGGCTCAAATGGCTGAAAGATAATTGTAAAAAGTGCTAGTTTAGCGCGTTTTTTAGTTTGGGTTAAATCTAGCCCAAAAAGGGCTAAGTTGACATCACTGCATCAAAAAGATTTGTTAAAACGAACTACGAATGTGTCGTGTGAACTGAACCAACTTATAACTAACATAACATATGTATGTCGCATAACTTATGAGTAGGGAAAGGATTTTCATGTAAGTACATGTTTTCTGTCGTTGGTCGTAGATCAACGTAAACAAAATATGCGAATCGATAAATTTGCGACAAAATGGCATCGATTCGTTAGTGCATATTTTTGCACATTTTATAATAAATAAATATTTTTGCATATTTCATTATAAATGTATATTTTTCAAACACATTAACATTTTTCATGCCATAAATCAAGTTTTGGTTTTTTGATTAGTTGCAAAGTATGTAAAAGCTGCAGTTTTTACTACTGTGGAAAATTGGCAAAATCAGATAAACTTTTGAAAGGTTCTTTTTCGTGTTGCAGCCTTTAATAAAAAATATCCAGTGATTCGATAAGAATAAATCCTATAGTAAAAAGATGGAAACGTTGTTGAATGCTCTTGGATGTTATATTTATATTAATAAAGTTGAAGAAATTTTAAAGTCAATTCTTGTTGACACTATTATGCTCTGAAAAGCAGAATAAGCGAAGAGAACTAAAATAAATTTGAAATAGTAATACAAAAAAATTTTGAACTTAAAACTTGCATAAATAGTTTATAGCTCTAACAACGAAACTTTAAAAACTCAATATTCCACAAATCAATTAGCAATATTTAAATGTGCACCAATAATTTCTGTTGAAGGAAATTTAAATTTTATTTCATAAAAGATTTTTCAGAAAAAATCGCCAAAGACTTACCTTTGACAATTCACAAAAATACTTATTAATTTACGTACATAAATAAAAGTTCGGCTTAACTTTATTTGGTATTCAGCATGATTTGATAAAATGTTATTAAGAAAGTATTTTAGCTGAGCCTTTAATATTTTTTAACTTTTTAATGACAAAATGTTTGTTAAGAAAGCAATGAAGATAATTTTTTTTAGGTTTTCAATGTTATTAACTGTTCAAAAAAGTTGATAAATGCATATTTTATTAGTTTTAAATACATATTTTTATATTTTTATTGCATATTTTATGTGCATAAAACGTGATTTTAAATGCATGAAAATCCTTTCCCTACTTATGAGACATACAAGAAAACTACCTCCTACAAATTAATGCTAAATACATTTAAGTAAAAATATAATAATGTTATTTGTGAATTTTCAATTAGTTTTTGAAAGTTTTTGCATGTTACAAATCTTAAAATAACTTCAGTTATGAATAACATATGTCAACATTTTATATAATTATTTTCATTTTATACGTCTATTTTTTTGAATCATCTTCAATTTATACTGTGTTTGACATGTGTCTTCGTATCCACAATCTCAATGCCACCACAGTGCAAACTAGCCTACAGGGGCATCAAGCAATGAAACATCGTAACTGAAACAATTGATTACGTCTTTCTTGGCCCTATTTACGTATTTTCATAAGTGTGGTTTTGTTAAAACAGATGTTGGTAAATATTTAATATACATTAGTTATTTAATTTTATTGTTAGTCATAAAAGAATAATTAAACGCAAACATGTCTTTTTAAAAATACTTTGATCGTATTCGACAGTAATTAACTTCTAATTGACAGCATGCATTTGTACAAAGTTTTGTTTTAATAATTCAGCACTTGTCATTCGACTACAAGAAAAAACTGTGTACATGTTTGTTAAGCAATTAGACTCTATAATACAAAAGAAATCAAATATAATTAAATACATACATATGTATGTAACAACTAGAATAAATATGAGTACAATCTTAGAAAACTTATATGTACATATATGTTTAAGAAAAAGTTAAACACTTTTCTTTTAAGATGTATACGAAAGTTTACTGCATTATATGCGATGGTTATTACACTCAACTCTTTTTTTACAAGGTGGATACGTTCATAAGAAAATCGTTCATATGAAAAATTTAGTGATACATTAGATATCTCTTAAAAAAAATCGTGCGAGTTAAAAAAATCCAATCATTTACTGAGTAAAACGTGCAAAAAGGGGATATCAAGAAGTTTTATTAAAAAAATACATACTAAACAACAAAAACAATTCGTTTGCATAAGAAAAATATAATAAAATTTATTGCAAGATTGAAAGATTAAAATTTGATATTCAGTTACTCATCGGTTTCGGATAACAGACGTGCTCGCTTATAACAAAAATGATTCAAGCTGTAAAAATTCGTGCGTGTTTAAAAAATTCGTGCAAAAAATATCATTTGTTAAAAGGTACTTCCTACAAAGCTTAAAATAATGCGTTGCATCTGAAAAATTTTTGTGGTAAATTTGCTATTCAATGTTTATTTGAGAAAGAACTTCTTTTACTGTTCTGTTACTGAACTTATTTCATAAAGGCTTTATAAACTGTTTAATGGAAATCTGCTTTATAAACTTTTTATAAATCAAAATATTTTTTATAAATAAGAAGGCCTTTAGTTAAAAACTTATTCTATATGTAATTCTAATTTTATTGTTTACAATTCGTAAGTTCTTAGTTCAACAGTTCCTAAATTGTAAAGCTACTGGCGCATAGTCATAGTCAAAACAAAGTCTAGTTTATGAGTTCAAAAACAGTATTTTGTATGGCAATACTGGTTTTAAACTCTTAAAGTGTACTTTGTTTATGATTATGACTATGCGCCACTGTTTTTAGATTTTTTTTTATAAGTTGTAAAATTTATTTATCATTACAATTATTAGAATTAGATTTCATAACAATTATTAGAATGGATTTTGAGCTGAAAGCGCCAAAATAGCTTAGAAAGTACCACAGGGCCATCAAACATCCAAAAGTGCCACAAATGGCGCAATTGGCCACATTTTGCATCACTGGCCAACATCTCCTCAGAATGTTACTGTCAATGGTCAACGGTATATGAACATGATTCGCAATTTTTAGTACCTCAATTACGTGGCATTAATCTTGCTGATATGTGGTTCCAACAGGATGGAGCCACATGCCACACAGCGGGCGCTACAATGGATTTAATCAATGAAACTTTTGATGACAAATTAATTTCACATAATGGCCCAATTAATTTGCCACCAACATCGTGTGCTTTAAGCCCATTGAATTATTTTCGTTGGGGTTATGTTATTGTTATTGTCTACGTCGATAAACCACAAACAATTGACCACCTGGATATTAACATTCGAAGCGTTATCGGCGAAATACGGCCACAAATGCTACGAAAAGGTGTTAACAATTGGTGATCCAAACTTTTAAACACTTTTGTTGAAAATTAGGTCGATAATAGTAGGCAACACTTTACACACTACTTTCGACCTACGACTACACAACTATATTTTTAAACCTTTTGTTGATTTTTGAGCACAATATGTTTAATTTTAAATAAAATATGTTTAATCATGGGTAAGAGTAAATTTAATTTACGCCCTTTTCAATAAAATCGCAAACATTCACCAAACACCTGATCAGAATATTGGAACACAAATTATTTTTAAAAACACTGTTTTTATTAGAAAGACTGTTAAATGCACTAAATTATTATTATAACCGGTAAACACTTTCTTGCATTTTGAATACGCATAAATGCATAATCATTTACATGTTAATGAGAGATTCTTTTAATTTTGCACATAAACATTTTTTTCAGTTTCACAATATATACTATTCACTATTTACATAAAAAACATACCACGAGTATTGTTATTTACATATAAAATGCTTTAAACAGAAGAAATTTAATTTTAATTAACTTAATAAAAAAATATGACGTGCTTTCATTGCAACTTGTACGTTTTTGTACTACTACTTTTCTTTTTGTTAAACATATATGCTTAATTTTCAATATTTTGACGTATTTTAAACACACTTTGCTTAAAAATAAACACTTTTAGCAGTAGATTTGAATTTTTGTATAAAAGAGGACAAATATTGTTTTTTTGATACAAATAACAACAAAATCGATATAAATTTAGACATTAAGTATATTTCACCAACAAATTAGACAATATATGATCCTAAATTCGGGCTAATGTTTTAGAGTGCAGATTGCGCCATATACGCGCCAGCCGTGGCAGCCACATGACAGAATTCATATTTAAAATTTAATTTCATAAAATTTTCATTCCAATAAAGCCCGTTTCATTGATATTAAAAATATATTTCCTTGTTTGATTATGATTTAAACTTGTGTCGCTCTATAAAAACACCCTTTACTTTGTTAAAAAAAAACAATTTGAGTCCGATCACAGGGGAGATGTGTAAACATCTAGTAATGAAAATTTTTTTTAAGTTGGAAGTATTTATGCTTTTAATATATTTTTTTAAATTAATCAGTTGAGGCCCATTTTCACAACATCCCTTTAGCTAAAGGTAGGATTTTGTCTGCTTGATAAATATCTTTGCATTATTACATACATGAATTCATACATATTCATATATAGCTATAAACATTCATATATTAAAAATATATGGACCATATATAATTTTTTTTAGCTGGGTAATCAGTAAAAATTTACTGGTTAAAAAATTATTTTTACTGAAATTTTAGTAGTACTGCAAAGTGCCCATCTATGGTAAATGCCTTAAGTACAAATAGTTAATATTAGCTTATGGTAACTAAAATAAGATATATAAATGTTTGATTCTACTGTATTTAAAAATCATGCATCTATAGTAGTGGAATTATTAGTTGTGGGGTTTGTAGAGAATTGCTCATATGCAAGTAGAAAACGTCAAATAAAAATTTTGATAAAGCTTGCGACTGTGGGTTTGCAAAATTTGTATTAAAATCTCCACTCATAATAATTGGCATGAGATTGTTACCCAATTGTCGTGCACCAGCTTCAGTGTAAGGCAACAGTACGTAATGAAGATACATATGTTATAATATAATATTATAAATTCTTTACATAGCGTCTACAACTGCGATTAACTCTGACATAAGGTCCGTTTGTTTACTTTTCCAGTAAAATCCAGTAGTTGAGTAAATTTTAGGTAATTTGAAAATTTTACTCTCAAGAATGTCTCTTGCACAAAAAAGTACGCGAACGGAAAAATTGCAAAAATTTGTAGATTAACCAAAACAGCTGATAATATTGTTGTATGTTTTTGAAACCCATCAAATACATATTTTTGGTAATTGATGCATACATTTTTATAATTATAAATTTGAAGCGATATATACATACATATTTCTAAAATAGAAGTTGTGTGACAGCTTTAGCTTGTATTTGGTTTTTAGTTTTAGTTTTTGTGGGTAAATGGCATAAGAAAATACATCAATATTTCTGATACTCGGTACCCTGAATAGTAGGCAGAAATAAGTATTCACATTTACATAAACCTTACATATCTAAAAACTAAAGTAAATAACACAATTAAATCAAATTTGAAAACTGATATATTTAACGATTATTATTCTTTAATTTGTTTCATCTTGAACATAAAAATTTTTAGATTTGTTTTGTTAAACTTTTACTTCAACCTTTCTTCTTTTAAATGCTGTTATTAAAAAAATTATACTTTGTATTTGCTTACTTTCGTTTATTTTATTGAATCATATGTTTCTCTCGCCTACTGGATTTTACTGGCAAAAATTTTTCCAGTAAAAATTTGCAGACTCTCAATCAACAACTGTCAATTTACTCTCTCAATTGGCACTCTCATTTGCAATTTTTGTGTGTAAGCGAACGCATTTCAGTAAAATCCAATACAAATTTGCACAAAATTGCACAAATTTTGTGGTAAACAAACGGACCTATAATATGTGAGAAAACGTCGGCAGAATAACAAAAATAAAATGCCGATATTTGTCTTCATCTTATAAATACAAGAGGACAACGTAATTTAATATTTCTTATAACATTTCATTTTATGCAAATTTTCATCGAGTTAACATGTTTTATTTTTGTATAATTAGTTATTTTATTTTCACTTTTTCACACAAACTTTAATTTATAAATCAATTAAACACATTCAAACATATAAAATCCCAGAAATTTTTTTCATAGTTTTTCATTTATTTTAATAAACACTCACACATGCACACTAATTTATTTTCATGTACGTGTGTTTTTTGGCAGTTCATCGTATAAGATTGTTGTTATAGGATTTCTTATAACAACGCTCTCATGAAAAATCTTATAAGATTGAGATAACACTAATTTGAAGTCTACACGTAACATAATTCTCTCTGCGATTGAATTTGACGCTCTCATCTTACATATTATGTTAGGTGTGGACTCTATGTTATAAAGACTACTATATATCTTTTAAACAGATATTTAACGTTTAATACGCTCTTTCATTTAAAAGCTTATAAATATTTTATTTATTTAATATTTTCAACTTTTTAACAAAATTATCCCCACTGGCAACACTATTGCACTTCACAAGCAATTTCTATTAAAATTAACTCCTGAAGGTATGCTTTAAAATTCGGATGACTGTATTTCTATGCAGCTGTTAAGTTTCTTTGTACTTCTTGTTCGTATGATTACACTAATACTATGTTTAGATGACGAGTTGAATCACATGCTTCGCTCTCTGAATCATGTTTATGAATCTTGTCGTTTACACAATGCCTTTGTGCTTCATGTGGAGCGTGCCAATTAAGTGCTTTTCGCAATAGATTTAGTGCTTTTTAATTCATAACAGTCTGGAATTTTTAAACTTGGTGCTTTTTTTAAAAAGGCACTAAATTGGTGCTTTTGAAATTTGATTTTAGTGAATTTAGCGCGTTTTACAAATCCACTAAATAATAACTTGTGATAGTCTGGTGGCTTTATACAAAACACCAAATAAGCATTTTCCACTTTTCTGCCTGATTGCACCCCTTTAGATACGCAAAGTTTCCTTTGCAGAATGTTAATATAGCTGGCTGAAATACAGAGGAAGAACAACTTTCTCTTTCACAGTGAGAAAAAATTGCTATTACGAAAAAAACTATTGATTGTACAAGCAACCTTATATACGTATAAAATTAGAGCCGAATTGCCAAATAATTTTAAAATTAAAATAAACTTTGGTTATTCAGCGTTAAGAATATATTTCTAGAAATTACAGGGAATTCATACACATTATAAAATAATTTAATCACAATCACCCTTATTCCAGTTGTCGACATCGACGTCACTTTAAAACAATACAAAAGTATTGTGTACCCGTTGTCGAAAATAACTGACTCCCGTTGGCAGGTTTATGATATTTTCTAGAACTTAGGGAACATAAATATATTGTCAGTAGCACAAAATTGTTCTCGAGAACGAGTAAAAAAGCCCCAATTTTATGGTACTGTGTTAAAGTGACGTCGATTTCGACAACTGGAATGAGGGCGAATAATCCCAGCAAAAAAGAATTCTGATTTGGAGGAACTAACAACTGAGGGAAGCAATTTATTGCTTTCTTTATAACGAAAGCTTCGAAAAATGCTTCTCAAAGCCGTAACATAAAGCGGGCTCTCTAAAAAAGAGGAAAAAATCAAAAAAAAATTGTAAACCAGTAACTTTTGCGTCTGAGTACACAAAATCTACACATTATTACTTCTGTGAAACGATTTCTTAAGGCAAAAAATGCATGGCTTTTTGGAAGCTGAATGTATTGCTTCTAGCTGGCTTACAAACACTCTACTGCAAAGCGATAATTATTGCTGGCATGGTGAAATTAAGGAAATAGAACGAAGTATCAGACCTTTAAGGCTACATACATGGAAAAATTTGCTCACAACTGATAAATTTTGATTGAATTTTTAATTATAGAAATTCTACTAATGATAATCCATTTCTTAAATTGTCAATATTTGCTCTAGGACTATTAACATTGCCATGTTCAAATGCTGAGGTGAAAAGAACTTTAAGCGCAAATAAGTATTTGAAAAGTAAGTTAGAAAAAGAATATTCATTTTTAATACATCAAATTATTTCATTCATATAAAATACGATTTAAAAAGAAAAGACTTATGTTATTCAGAATGTAACATACTTCATGTAAAAATTCGTTCAGATGAAACGCCTAAAAAATCAAATTGTTTTATTAAAACAGTTTTATTGCCAGAGAAAAAAGATAAAACGACTTTTTCCTTAAACGAGGAGTATAGTTATATATTAATATAAATATGTATATATGACTTTGTGTTAAAATATTTATATATGCACATCCATACATAAATAGTTTATGTGAATTAACCCTGCAGTCAGACTGGGGGAGAGTGTCTCTATGTCAACACTAAAATTCTGGTAGTAGTTACATTGTCTACAATTCCTCTTATATTCGTCAGTACAAAAGAAATAGAGAAAACATATGTGGTGTATTTCTGGTGGATTTTGCAACAACTTGTCAATATACATAAATTTGTATGTACATACGTAAGGTATAGAAATGTACCAGTAAATGTCTAGTTGGTATGTCTCCATGTTCCCATAAGAACTATGAATTCACTACCTAGTCAATTGTTTTAGTGTTACTAGTAGATTTTCAATGACAAGCACATGCTAAATGTCTATAGCATAAAGTATTGTATTGGGAATAATTGTAGAGTAGTAGAGCTGCAAAACTATCGATGGTACTATCGATAGTATTGATAGTTTTATTTTAAGAGGACTATCGATATTTTTTTTTCGATAGCGATACTATCGACAAAAACACGCTACTTAAAGAGAAAAAATCAAAGTCAATAAAAACGGAATGATGGCGACTGTGTATAAAAAATGCAACATTCAAATTTCGCCGCCTGTAAACCTTTATAATAATGGGTATCATTACATATACATATAAATGTGAAAACAAATTATTTAGGTTTGATTTGTTTCAACTTAAGATGTCAGTTTTTATCTACTAGATGCAAATTGCATAAAAATACAATTATTATGTACCAACGGTTTTGATACATGAAGAAATTTTACGGCGGATAAATTTGACGACTGCTGGACTGTCTCCGCTCTTTACTTTTAAATAAAAGATGACGCTAAATAGTTTGCTTCTCCTTCTGTTAAACCAATACTTTTTAGCTAAATGCAATAGTTTAAGTAATGATGAAAGATTTTTTTTTATTTTATTTCATTTTAATTTATATTTTATTGATTAATCTATCTATATGTTTGCTTTTTCGTTTATTTTTTTATAGACCTGTGTATATATGTTTGTTGAATATGTGTGTTAAAAATATTGGAACTAAAAGTTTTAAAAAAATCAACTTTCTTTTTACTTTATGGAATGATTAAAAAATTCAAGATTTTATATCACAAAAATACACAATTGATAAGTTTCTAAGAATCAAAAACTATCGATAGTATCGATGGCATCAAAAAATACTATTGAAACTATCGAATGGAGCCACTATCGATAGTTTTGGAGCTCTATAGAGTAGTACTGGTGACTCAGTACATTTCCACTATTCGCACTTTCTGCAGGGAATTGACACACACATGCATATTTATACGTACATATATACATATACATAAATACATGTACATATACATATAATTAAGTGTACTCTGAACTCTGCAATTTGAAACAAAAAAATCTTTCGCCTTGTATGCCAATTACACGCAGAATTCATTTTATTTCGAATCGAGTTACAATGTAACCCCAGTAACAAGTTGTGTGACTCGATATCGACAGAAAACCTAAAACATTTCCACATAAATTTCGATCAAGTGTTTTGGTATTTCGTTTATACGGAATGATTTAATTTAGGCAGTTATATAAAAGAGTACAAATAAAATTTGAATTGAAATCTTTATCCTGTAAATAAAATTACTTTGTTTCTGAAATTAGGTTTTAAGGATTATATAAGCTTACGAGTTCTACTTTGTTTTTCCAAAATTATTAAATCAAATAGCCCATTACAATTGTTTTATTTGTTGTTGGCTTGAACTTAAATTACCTTCCTATTCATATTCTACTTCTAACTAAAGCCTACAGTACACGGCATGTAAAAAACCACATGCGCATGTGGTTCTGACGTAATTTTGACGTCATCATTTACATTTGCTACATGCCGTGTACTAGCAACATATGCACATGTAGATATTGACATGCTTACAGATGAGCTGCCCTAGAAAATATCTTCTATTCGGCTACATGTACCACATATTTATTTTGGAACATAAATACTATAAAAATGTTACGGCATGTAGCCATTACTAGTATTTTTAAAAAATGCAATGAACATGCTGAAAATTCTAGTGACGTCATCGCCACATACGCATGTGGCTTTGTACATGCAGTGTACTGTAGGCTTAAGCAAAATCGAAATATGGCTTTATAGCATTTAGTTAGGGTTGCCAGTTTTGAAATAGTAGAAATCAGTACATGAGAGAAAAAAAATCAGTACAATTGAAAAAAAATCAGTACATTAATTTTTTCAATATAAACGGCTTTAACTTGGGATGTAACTAATACCAGTTTTTGCGAAAGCGAATGCAAATATTACAATACGTTAAAAAATCACATGAAAATAAATCTATATAAGAACATGAAGTTGTATTACATACATGGATGTACTACATATAGCATTTTATTTAAACTGAGTCTTGTATTGAGCAAATATGTATTAATATATCAAAAACATGAATCCATAAAACAGAAAGATACATACATATGTTTGTATATGAAATTAATGAGTGACACTTGTTTCGCGTGGAATTTACTACAACAATGACTAGTTAATATTGTCTGCGATTCAAATTTGTTTGTACGAAGTAATGAATCGTGCTCAAAACATTTTTTAAAAGTTTTAACAGACTAGTCTTAAGTAGAAAATATGTATATTTCAAAACACCGCTGGATTTTAGTTTAATTTTGATGCTTATGAGAACTTTTTTACAGAGAAGCTTTCTGATAAAGCTTTGAAGAATACCTTACTTATAAGTCAGCTATGTCCAAGTCATGTGCACAATGTGCAACTTAAAGATATATAACTATAAAGAGTTTTTTGTGCGTTCACAAAACGACGGCAGTTCTTTCAAAAATGCCAACTATGCACAGATATTGAGCAGTTGCAAAGCACAAAGTATACTTTGTGTTGCAACGCATGTGCAACAGTTGATCACGCATACGCAGAAAAAATTCGCAGAACTTCTGCATATATTTGCTGAATCTACGAACGTACCCTATATTTATCTTTTTCATGCTGGGTTAAAATAATTTTCGTGTTTTTGAAGTTTGTTAATGGCAAACTTTTTTCGTAAAAGAAGTACAAAATTTTTTTGTCTTAAATATTCGCATACATTTTAGTAAATGCAAATACCAAAAATAAGCGAAAATTTTGCAAATGCGAACATTCGTTACATTCCTAGCTTTAACCATTCTTAAAACAAAACATGGATTCAATGTACACTTTGTACCAAGGCATATGTATGTAATTAATAAAAATAATATTATCAAAAAAATTTTCGAAAAAGAAACTTTAATTTCATTATTTGTATGTATCAGAAATCACTTATAGCAAATCTTTCTTGCAAATTTAAATTAAAAAAATCTCAATAAAATTAACATTAACTTAAACTAAAATTTATATGATCTCTGACAGTTTTGGCAGAATTTGCTTGAGCATTATATGGATACCACTTTGAAAATAAATTCGCCTTAAAGCGAAAGTAAAGTAAAGATCACTGGTGATTCAAAGAAAATAAATAAACGCTATGACAGGCTGTCTTATACATACAAAAGATAATGAATAGTAAATTATAAGGTAATGCACATCATGTATAATTTTTCATTTCTGAATTGATTACTGTTAACACAGAACATGTCCTAGGAAAGTAATGAATTATTTCAATTGTGTTTGATCAAATTACCCTATCGTTTTTAAGGGATGCATTGTTTTGCTTTAGAGAATAATACTTTATGTAATTAATGCCTATTTTTCCAGCTGGGTACACACGTATCATAAGCAAGTATATAACTACATACATACACATAAGCATACATACTTACATAAATTCGACTCATTCAAAATTTTGTTTTTGAAGACATCCCTATATTTTCTTCTTATTTTTCCTTTTTTTACTATTCATAGCTTAATAAAATTTATTTATATTAAACTCACATCTATGCATTTTGGTTTGTTTTTATTTCTTCACAAACGCACACATGCACATATTTCTACCTATTTTGTTTTGACAGCTATTTCAGCTAAACTGCGATAAAGTTAGAGAAGATACCAATTTTACGTGCTTCGCAAGTAGATTCATATTGAATCTACTTGATTCGCTCTCATAATTTTGTATGGCGAAGCAAGTTGATTCGGTCATGACTGGAGTGTGAAGCATGAATAGAGAGCGAAGCACGTATCATGTAAACATACTATAAGTCCCAATTTACACTATGCAAGTCTTATTGCTAAGCTTAGTTTGTTAGGCTAGAGAGACGGGGGGAAAAGAAACGTAGCTGTTCCCCTCGTCTCTCTCTCCCTGAAACGAATCAGCTTAGCTGAGTTTCCATCTGGCATTTCTTGTGTGTTATTACCCCAAAAAAAACGTAACCAACTAATTACTAATGAAAAACTGTTTGATTCAGACATACATTTATTGATTTAAACAATTTCCAATCATGTTGGACGCTATAAAATTGTCTATTAGTTATGTATGGAACTATTTAACTTAATAAATACATGGCTGAATAAAACAGTTTTGCATTAGAAATTAGTGCTTACGCTTTTTTTACGCTTGTGTGGCACATGGCACATATGTAAACCTGGCCTAATACACTCATACATAGCTCACACCGATTTCATGACGCGGTGTTCATCTTACTCAAAATTTGTGATTGTATTGTGAAAAAGATTTTTACCCCCTAGCGTATAGATGTTTACACATCAAAAATGAAAATAGTTCCAACAATTAGTTAAATGTGTTAGCTATTCACTGAACTTTTGTAGCTCACAAGCATTGGCGTAGCTAGACATTTTTTCTGGGGGGCAAACACAATTTTTTTTAATTAGTGTTTTTTATGGGAATTGTTAAAATTTAAGCTTAAAATTTTTTAAACGCACTAATAATCCCAAATTAATATTTTACTTATTAAGTTAAATATATATTTTTTATTAAAAATACATTGAAATTGGAAATTAAAAAAATATATTTTACTTAATAAGTAAAATATTAATAAGTAAAATATTGGTTTAGGATTATTAGTGCTTCAATAACAAAAATTAAGTTATAATTAAAACTAAAAAAACAAAACATTCAAAACAAAAACAATATATAGACAAAAAGTAAAGTATGTATTAGAAAAAAACTAAATAATAATAATAATAATCTAATAATAATAAACTAAATAATAATAAAATTAATATTCGTTTCCAACAAGTTTTTATGTTCATATGGAAAAATTATTTATGTATATACTATATTTGAATACAATATTTTGAAAAGATACAAGCAAGAAATGATTTCATAAAAAGTTTAAAATTCTTGAGAAGTGTTAATATCAAAATAAATAATAATTAATTAAATAGTCTTTAATTTATTAGGAATTTTTGCTAAAGCAACGTTTGGTTCAGCAATGTCTATATGAATTTCGTTCCTTCTTATGGAACTCGCCAGTAGACTTCACCCCAATAGTTTTTGAAAAAAGCTAAAAAAAAACTTCATATGCTTATGGAGGCCTTAAGAATCATTATGTTTTTATATTATAATTCTCAACATATTAAGGGCTAATAAATCAGTTCAAGTTAATCTCTGTCTTTGGTTTAAAATGTGTTTAAACCAGCAAACATATAAATCAATGCAGTATTTAAACCATCTGTAAACGCATAAAATTGGGCGTTTAAACTACCAATACAGGCCATATGATTTTATTACTTACAGACCATATGTTTTGCATTTAAAAAGCATTCAACTTTTTTCCAAGCTTCTACTTTTTCTTCAGATTCGATTCGATTTGTTCTCTTACACTCTATTGTTCCTTTATACTATTCTACTTTGCAAAGAATATATATAATTTCTTTCCCAGTAAAATTTGAATGCTTTTAATTAAATGTTATTAAAGTTTTTGCCTTTTTGATTGTACAAAGAACTGATAGCCTGCTGCAAAACAGCTGTTTTTTGTCATTTGTTCTAGTGCTGCCACAGTATTAGTTTTTAAACTACACATGAGGTATGGTTCACTGATTTACTCCTGTTGAGTTTAAACCACATATGAATTAAAGTTTAGTTCAACTAAAACACCGTTTAAACTTTAACTGATTTATTTGCCCTAAGAGTCTTACTATAAGCATATACAGGTTTTCAGCATATTTCTAAAACTTTTGGGTTGAAGTCTACTGATGAGTTACACAAGCAGGAAAGAAATGCATATAGATATTGCTTAACAAAAAAGCCCAAATTCCTTATTATTTACATATTTTTCTATAAAAATTTTCTATTTTTCTTAAGAAAAGTGTTTAATATAATATCAGCAGATATTTCGTTTTTAACCAAATCGTTTTCAATATTTAAAATTGCCAAATTTGAAAATCTTTCTTGATGTGTAGTGTTCAACAAATTCAAATTGCAATCCTTGCCACAAATCTTGACATGAATGCTGCAATCAGGGCCCACGGCCAATGTATGACCAATCCGGAGACTGAGTTTGTCTAATGAAAACACCAACAGCTTCATTTGCCAACTCTTTTTCTATCATTTTCACAGTTTCTTCCACAGAGTGTTTAACACCAGCTTTTTCAGGATACGTGTGAATCCTCAGGTACCTTAATGGCATAATCCACTACACGTTTAACACCGACCAAAACGCGAGTATATTTTTTGTATTTTCGAAAGAATAGAATTAAATTTAATTTAAAAAAACGAAGCTACAGAAGAGCCAAAAACAAAATAGTTTTTAATTCATTTGTCAATTGTGTTTTCATTAATGCACATGAATAGGGTTGCCGTTTTTTTAAGCTAAAATAACAATTTCATATGAAAAAATTTAGACAAAAGCTTTTTTTAACATGTTGGCAACAGTAAGATTTAGTACATACTTGACATATGGGCGAATTAACGTAAGCTGCACGACAAAGTCGAGTCGCGTTATACAAACGCTTTTCATTACGTAATCGTCCATGAACTGGCTCGTCGTGAGTCGCCTTTGTCGCGTTCTACAAACAGGCTGTAAATTAAGCTTTTAAATGTATTTCAAATTAGTACAACCCATATAACATTACACTGAATTCCAGTTAATTTGTACTAAAGTATGAATAGGGCAACACTGTTATCTAACTTTTCATTTACTTGCTACAAGTAAAACAAGTCACTGTCTTGTAAAATTCCTTTGCAGTTGAGTTGGAAGTAGACTGCAAGTGCCGAAAGTGTAGTTGTGTTAGTAAAAGAGTTTGAGTGTATTGAGTTTTTCGAACTTGCACTTGCATGTGTAAACCCTAAGTAAAATTGACGATTTTTCAATAGTCTAAAAAGGGCAGCTATTTATGAAAAATCTGCTGTTAGAATTCATATATGCATAACAATAAAAGATTTTGGTGAAGTTTTGCAGACTTTCTTAATAATTTATTATTTAATTTAAAAAAAAATTATCTGTTGGTGCATAAATAAAAATAGAAAATCGCCATTTATTATTTAGTTACCCTTCCAATATTGAAGTTCTGAATCAATACTATATTGTTGCAATGAATGAACATACATACATAAATAAGTACAAACATATGTATGCAAGTATGTATGTATATGTGTTCAATTGAAAAAAATTTTATGTGCATATATATACATGCATACATATCGATAGTTGAGTTTTTCAGTGATTTCAATAAATTTCACACTAATACACCTCATCACAAAAATTTATTGCAATAGTGTAAAAAATAGCGCTTTTACAAGCAGTTGTACAAAAAAGTTACATTTTGAATATTACACTTTCTATTATGTTTTACCTTCTCCTATATTGTCACAATTATTTTCGTTAGGGCCTTTCCATTTGAGACCAACGATATATTGGCCTGTGTAAGTTGATATCCTATCAAAAATTTCGGTCATCAAAAGTACTGATACCAAAATTTGGACCTGCTAACATAGGAATATTTTTCACAAGTCTGCCACTAGTCTAACAAAGTTGTATATGAACATGAATTGTTTTGTTTTGTTTTCTAATAAAAAAAATACATATATATACATGTTTAAAGAGGAAATTTTGATTTGTTCGATTTTCTGACGATTTTTCGGACATGAAATGACGATTATTTTATATTTTATCGGGATTTCGGCGATTTTTCCATCATTTTATCTGGCAGCCCTGGATTGAACCATAAATATGCATACATACATGTGTGTGTACGAGTATATATAGTATATGAATATATACAAGGTATTTGCAGATCATAATTTTTCGCTATTTTTTTAATTTTACTCTAAATAAAAATTGGTGGCTATTGTTACAAACAATTTGACAGTAGAAAATCTTAAGAACATCTTAAAACAACTTGCCTTGCTACTAACTACGTACACTAATACAATTTTATTAAGAATTTGTTGAAGACTACATACACAAATACATATCTACACACATGCATTATAAATTCACATGCAGTTTACTATTTGTGATGTTTTGAAGTGCTGTAAGCTTATAGTTTTTTGGGTATTTGTTATCTAATAAAAGTATGGATATTTAGCGATTATTCGAAAAGTTTGTATGAAAATTACTGGTGATTTTCATGAGTAATTTTAAAATAAATAAAAAATAGGATTTTTTAATATTACAGGCAAAAGAATATGTTTTAAAAAGAATTTGTAATAAATCCTAGGGGGGGGGGCAAAATCAAGTCTGGGGGGGGGCATTGCCCCCACACTGGTGTGAACACACGTTAGATTTGTTGACAGTCTTAACAAATGCCCTTAGATTTCTTTTTCGTAAAGTGTGATGAAAGTCTTTACACTGTAATACAAAGTATTACGACTTTGTAGAATCAAAATATTATGAAATTCTCTCCGTGTTTAAATAAAAGAGAACAAGAGTCTTTTGTAGCTATTTTTCATGTTTACACTGATACTATAAGAGCCAATTTCACCAACTTATTTAAATATCAATTGATATTTAAAATTAATTTTTCCATACAAAAATTAATGAAAATCGACATTTAAATATGAATTGATATTTAAATAGAATTGGTGAAATTGGCCCTGAGTAAAATGCAAGCAAAGATGCATATTAAACTGCTGAGTTAATAACCAAAATCGGAAAATATCAAAAGAGATATGTACTAATACAACTAAATATTGGAGAAAACATTTGGTTATTTCAATGTAATAAAAATAAAATTGTTTCATGAGTTTGTTTATTGTTTGTTTTGTTTTGCTGTATGCGTTAAGTAGCTGATGGTTGCAGTTGTACAGATTTTAAAAAACAATATGAAAATTACTAAGTTGATTTTGGTTGTTTTTGTAGGAGTGTTTATACCTTCAATATATACCATAACATAGCGTCTATACCTGATAAAAATTATCATAACGACTAACAAAACGTCGGCAGAGTTGTTGTCAAATTTTTTTTTATGCAAGCATACATGCGAAGACGCTCTGGTTTTTAGGGTTCCGTGCACCAAAGGTGAAAAGGAACCCTATTGCTTTCGCTACGCTGTCCGTCACACGCTATTTTCTCAGGAACCGTAAGAGCTAAGGACCTGAAGTTTGGACAGAGTATGCTACAGCAACAAATACATGAGAGTAAAAAATTAAAGGGTCTTCCAAAACGAACAGCGAAATATGTTAAAATCCAATGTAATATACATACAATTGTATGTACATGTGTATATTGGCACATGAAATTTGTAAAATTAGTGTACGTTTATACAGACTACAACAATTGACACTAAAATTTAAAAAAAAATTAATTAAAGGGTGGTCCATCAGTTAATGCAATTTTGACAACTTGCTATATCTTGGAAACCGTAAAAGGTAAACTCTTGAAATTTTCAAAAAAGGTTAAACTAAAATATCCGAAAATTATCAAATCGCCAAACCAAAACAATTCGCCAAAAACCACAAAAAAAATCGCTAAAACGAAAAAAGCACCAAATTAAAATAAAAAATTTCTAACACTAAAATAAATCGGCAAAACCGAAAAAATCGACAAAATAAAAAAATCGCAGAAATAAAAAAAAAACGCAAAAAACCGAAAAAATCGCCAAAACGCGAAAAAGGCCCAAAACTAAAAAAAATAAATTTTTTTTGAGTGTGGGATTCACTTAAACAATTTCTATCAATAACAAATTGTGTAATCTTGTCCTTCATAATATTTTCCATTATCTTAGACAATATAGGTAGCATACTAATAGATCTCAAGTTTTGTATATCTAATTGCTGTCTATTCTTTGGTATTAGGTTTATACTTGGAATCTTCCAATCACTAGGGAATTTGGAGGTTGTTAAAATATTGTTCATAAAGTAAAGTAGATGTTTAATAACACGTTTCGACAGTCGAAAAAACCTGGGACCGGATATTATTTTTCTTGTAGGTCTTGTCGAGTTAAAGAAGAATCCAATAGCGAAATATGCCGGACACCTCGTAAATCCGGATTTACGGTTAAAAACCGGTTTTTTTACCTTTGCGAACTTATAAGCCTGTAACTTTCTTGATAATGGTAAGATTTTGAATTTCTTACTAGATTCGGAAAGAAGAAACTGAGATCTTTCGATATATATAATTTATATAAGAAAACTTGAGAAATTTGGGTGTTATTGTCCATCAAACACAAATTTTGTAGATTTTTCAAAATTTTTTCAACTTTGGTGACGTTTTTATACATTATTTTATTAAGAAACTACATATAATACTATTGAATTTATTCAAAAAGTACGTTTATTTACAATTACAATGTATACTTGGGGTTAAAAATAGATAAGCAATTGACTGAGTTATTTAACTTTTCATGAAAATAAACTTTTAAACATTTTATACAAATTTAATTTTTTTTGCGCGTTTTAAAACAGTGACCGAAAACATGGGTTTGACAAAAGTAGAAATCATTTGGTTTATGATATGGCTGATGATGCCAAATCAAAGGCGTAGAAAAGGGCAAAACAAACGAAGGTTGAATTTTCTTTTGTTTTTAATGTATTACAGCAATATTGACAAACAAATTCTGGCTCGTACCAGCGACTAATATCAAAAGAACGATTAAATACTTTATTGTACACTTCTACCACTACAATATTGTTTTTAAAATCACGCCGGTGACTGATATCAGTAAATAAGCAACAAATATAGCAAAATTTTTTACGATTTTCACACATTTTTTATTTAATTTTAATTTAAATTTCACACGATTTTTATTAAATTGCAAACGTTTTTTTTAAATACACAGATTCAAAGTGAAAAAAAAGATATTAACAAAACGTCATATTAAAAGAAAAAATATATAATATAATAATTTTTGTTGTGTTTACGCTAACAGTGATTTGTAATTTTGAAGAGAGTGCATAAAAAGAACACGAAAAAAACAATATTTTTGAATCACTAGAACTCTCATTTCAAATTTTTTTTTAATTTTGGATAACATTGATTTGTAACTTAATAGAAGGAGCATAAAAACAACACCAAAAACATTGTGCAGGCATTTTGGTAAAAATTTAGTTTTCATTAAAAGTTAAATAACTCAGTCAATTGCTGATCTATTTTTAACCCCAAATGTGCATTGTAATCGTAAAAAAAATCTTACTTTTTGAATAAATTCAATAGTATTATAGTTTCTTAATAAAATAATGTATAAAAACGTCACCAAAGTTGAAAATTTTTTGAAAAGTCTACAAAATTTGTGTTTTCTGGACAATAACACCCAAATTTCTCAAGTTTTCTTAGATAAATTAAAAATCATTCGAAAGCTCTCAGTTTATTTTTTCCAAATCTAGTAAGCAATTGAAAATCGGATCATTATAAACAAAGTTACGGGTTTATAAGTGCGCAAAGGCAAAAAAAAACGGTTTTATAACCGTTAATCCGGATTTTCGAGGTGTCCGGCATATTTCACAATTGGATTCTTTAACTCGACAAGACCTACAAGAAAAAACATATCACTCCCCAAGTTTTTCTATTTCATTCAATTTTGTACCACTGTGTAATATATGGAAGCGCAATTTTAAGTAACTTAATGAAAATGCCATCAGATCCGACTGACGTAGTTTTTATTTTATATAAAGCTATATTTAGTTCAGATTCAGTAATATTAGAGAAGGAAAATTAGTCAGGTTCATTTTTTAAAATTTCCCAGTTTGGCTCATGATCAGGGGTATCCAGTTGATTACTAACAAACATTTTATTAATTTCATTGACATCAATATCAGAAAACGAGGGGCGGTCATGAAGAATACCTGTGTTTCGTAAGGAACTTGATATATGTTTGCTGTCCATAAAACTAAACATTCGACAGTAACGTGTTCTCCTGAAGTTACGTATTTTTGATTTAGTAATATTTCTGAGGCGTTTACAGATCTCACGATTACTATCACATCTATTCTTATTATATGATTGCAAACCTATAGCAGTTAGGGATCTATAATAGTTGATAAAGTTCGGGAAATTTTGCCTACCTCGTTGTGTATGACAAGATAACTTGAGAGTAAAATATGAAAAAGCATATTAAAAAAAGTAGGCTTTTCGTCGAGTATAATTGTGAGAAATCAGTGTGGGATATAAATCTTTCTATGGTAATGGTATCAGTACAGTAAATCTAAAGGGTGCACAAATCAGGAAGTGATTAGAAATAAAAGGAGCTGGGAATTGAGCCGAAGTACAGGCTGTCATGTAGAGCTGTGCCAAATCAGTGACCGGTCATTTTCGTTCAATTAGCTAAAAATTTACCCCTTCGTTCAATCGTTCACTTTTGAACGACAGTATGAAACAATGCTATTTTGTAAGAATAATAAAATTGGTTGTAAAGGGTGTCCCAACAAGAATGCAAGATTTAAATTTGGTGCCATTCGAAGTTTCATTGTTTGACATTTGAACAATTGTTATTGTTTGCTAGAAGGTACGACGTTAGTAAAAATGGAGCGCTACACTAATGAACAACGAATTCTCATTGTGAAATTGTTTTACCAAAATGGTGAAAGTTTTGCGGCTACAGTTCGCAAATTTGCGATCAATTTGGGGTCACAATAATGCTCCAAAAGAGTCAACTGTAAAGAGATTAATGGATAAATTTGCCGAAACTGGGTCTATTAGTGATGTAAAGACAACAACGCGCCTTCGACCAGGTCGATCGACCGAAAATGTCGCAGCTGTACGTGATGATGTCGCTCAAACGCAGGTCAAGTGCAAACAGTCAATGGTGTTCGGTATCGTGAAACGATAACCAGTTTTTTCCTACCTAGAATTGAAGAAATGAATGTGGAGGGCATGTGGTTTCAACAAGACGGCGCCACATGTCATACAGCCAGAGAAACAACTCAATTGCTACATCAGTCATTTCCCGGTCGTGTTATTTCGCGTTTTGAAGACCAGAATTTACTGCCTAGATCGTGCGATTTAACACAATTATACTTTTTTCTTTGGGGTTTTTTGAAGACGATGGTTTACGCGAATAAGCCGACGACGACTCAAGCCTTAAAAGAGGAAATTGGACGCTGCATTAATGAAATACCGCAACATTTATTCAAAATGGACATTGAAAATTTCATTAAAAGATCGCGTGTGTGCCAGCAAAGCTGCGGCGGCCATCTGCCCGATTTGTTGTTCCTCACATAACCTCATTTTGTCTACTTTACGATATAATAAAGTTTCACGATTTTTTTTAAATATCTGTGTTTTATTTAAAATTTAAATCTTGCGTTCTTGTTGGGACACCCTTTATATACGAGTATTTAATTAATGCGAATGAATGAATTGAAGAATTTATTAAAAAAAAGTTGAATTCTTTATTTAAAAAATTATATTTAAATTCATTTTATAAATAATTTCATGTTCTTTCGACTAGAATATTGTACATTTTATTTTGGCTTAGTATTTACTTTAATATTAAGATTAATTGGTACTTTTGTTTGGTTTCACTAGCTTTTTTTCTTCAGATAATTAATAAAAGCATTGTAACTATTTTATCATTATTTATATATCAAAAGCGCATCAATGTTTGAATGTTACTTCTCAAAGTTTAAGTTAAAATGTTGTCCTCAAAAATATTTTACCGGAAACAAAAAAAATATTTCAAGCACTACAAATTCAGCTTAGATTGAGGTAATGAAATGTATGTATAAACATATATACAGTTAAGGTCTAACATCTTTACATTGTAAAAACACTTTATAAAAAAAACTAGTAAAAATACTTCTTGTGAAAAAACTGTTAAATCAAATTATAAAAATAATGATGGCAGTGCCACAGCAATGTTAAATAGAATTTAGTATACACGTACCTAAACATTTTAAAACACAAAAACTCAACTCAAACAAAAAGACATAACATAAATAGCAAACATGAACGAAAGCAAATTTGACATAAAAGACTTGAAACAAAAACTGATTGAAGGAAAACATCAAGCGGTACGCTACTGATCCAAAAGAGTTCAGTAAAATCACCGGATCAGTTCGTTCAATTAAGTGATTCGTTCAATTTAACATGTTCGTTCATGAGCTACACAGCTCTACTGTCATGCTTTTGCTAACGAGAAAATAGTCAATCAGTGATGATGAGTGATGAAAATAATCGAAATGAGTTGGAGCAGAATTATGTACGTAACTCTATTCAAAGATTAAAGATTTATTACAGATGGTTTCAACAAAGACACCCTCACATAAAAAGTAATCATTACATTTATAAATACATTTAAACTTTATGCTTTTAGCTATGTAAATAGCCACACCACCACCTCTACACTCTTGTGGCCTATCGCTACGGCAAACTGAATATCCCGGTATGCGAACTGCTTGGTCAGGAATAGTGGAATCTAACCAAGTTTCGAAATTGCAGATTATATCAGGGGAAGTAATTCTTGAAATTAAAATTAGTTCATCAAGCTTAAGGAATCTGTCAGATGGACATACATAAGCTTTGTGCATTAATATGGATCACTCTAAATTCCTCCGATCTAGTAGGGAAGATGCAATTGAAACAGTTGTCACTATTTATGGGGCCTAGGTTAGTTCTAGAACTCAAACGCTTTCAATGACGGTGAATAGAGAAAACGCAGTGATGAGAGATTACGGAAATTAATAAATTTTAATAGGTAATTCATTTTAACAATTTATAATAATATAAAATTAAAGTTACTAAAACATTTTATTTCGACTATCAACTGATTATATATTTTAATATAAAAATTGGCGATCGAGATGAAAAAGAAAAGATAGTCAATCACAATCAAGAAGAACGTAAGTCTGAGCATTGAGCTGCAGTAAGGTCTTAAATTTCCCGTCTTGGAGCTTAACTCTAGCCATAAGATTGAAATTTCTCTTCTTAAGGAGCGCCAAAGAGCTTGTAGTTTTAAGCCAGACCGAGTAAGATTGTCATTAATGTACACCCTTGAAGTAATTTCTGTTTGGATTACGTCATTAAGTTTAATAAGGTTATCTCTGACAAATACATTGTTAAATTTGACGAGAATTTATCAACCTCGTTTAATATATAAGCAGTGGTGTATGTCTTTAACAATGCCATAATATATGCAGATTACAATAATGTGATCCGACAAAGAGTCAATGACAGACGGCAGCCCAGTAATAACTAAATCAGCACGGTTAGGTAAACGCTGTAATTTATTTTCTTCCAGTTCCAGGCGTGAGAACCGTTCCTCAGTTTGTAACTCAACTTGCTTGATATTATCAATACAGCTATCCATTTTTATTTTAAATTAATTTTGAGATGAAACGAGATCATAGCGTAATTCTATAAGTGACGATTCAATTAAAGTTTTTAAGTCTCGCTGCTCGGTACGCAGTTCTGCAGAAAAAGAGTTGAAGGTGTTGATGAATTTTTTTATCAAGTTCATCAGTATACTGCCGTATTTTTGAATTTCCATCTTTTGCACTGGTACGGAATCGGGTGAATTTAAATGATAAACTATCGGTCTTACCCAAAGCGGCATAAATTTCCTTAGGGATGTTGACACATGAGATATGGTACCAAGTTGTGCAATTGTCGCAGTTAATCGAAGGTCGGAGCTCGTAACGTTTTTGCCACATTTACCGCATTCAGTCGCAGGAGCCATGATTGATTTTGTACTAAATGTATGTATGAGCAGCAATTGTATATACAAAACTATGAAAAATTATGTATGTTATTTGCGTATGATTGCATAGAATATATGGAATACTACCGTTTGACAATTGACTTTGTTGTTATATTTAGCGGATAACAGTTTAATAATTATTTAATTTCTTTAATATTTAATTGTTTTATATGCGCGTTTGTATTACAATTATAAAGGTTTAAGTATTGAAAAAGTCTTCATGAAGCAGGTAAATGTGTATACTTTAACGCGCCAACCATCTATGTATTTACATACGTGTATATACATATGTATATGTATGTAAGTACATACAGATGTATGCAAAAACCAAACCATCTAATTCACACAGGATCAATACAGATACGAAAAACTTGCCACTATTTATAAACGAACATTCAAGTATTAAGATATAAGTTAATTATGTCTTTTAGAAAAGTATTTTATACGTTTTTAGTAAATTTCCATCTCAAGAAAAAATAAAAATTCAGCTGACAGTCACAAACACGTGCACTCGCTCATAGTGTTATCAAAAAACTTTCTTTGAGACTAATGTTGACTCAAAGAGCTTAAATATTGCACTATATAATATTATTGTAAAATGATTTTTTTTAAAAAGATAGTGATATGCAAAAATTGCATTGAAAAGTGGGCTTGAAGGCTAACTTTGACGGGCGGATGCACCTCCTATAACTACGGTGACCATATTTTTCAACATGAAATAAAGGACATTTAGAAATGTAATAAATTTTAAATTAATTAGGCACAAAAAAAATTTTTACGGTTAATAACATCGACTCCATGTTACATAAAAAACTCAAACTGTCATCTTGATTTAAATATGCCAGCAGTGACTGCAGAAATTACAAAATACGCAGGCAAATATATAACAAAACTCGAGTCACATCCAATGTGCACACTTAATTTTTTTTTTAAATTCGGTAGAATCGACAAAAAAAAATCGGTAGATTTGAATGAAATTCGGTAGAAATTTTTTTTATTCAGAGAAACATAAATAATAACAGTTCAAAGAAACATAAAAAATAACAAAATATCGCCTAGGTTCTACATTAAAGGGTTGCATTTGTATAATCGTTTGTATAGCCAAAACAAATATACCATGGTATGTACCATATAATTGTAGTGTGAGCGACAGAACTAGTGTAAGAGTTATTGTGTGTGCGTGCTTTTCCAAATTAAAATACAATTGAAAACAAATAACAATTGCTTATTGTATTGCTGCTGAGCAACTGTTTGATCTGTTTTTGCTCAAAAATTACAAATTGTAATACAAATATATGAAAAAACCACTATTGAAACAAATACATGATGTGCAGATGTATGTGCGGACGTTCGTTATGTTATTTTGTGGCGCAGCCAAAGTATAGAGAGAGAAAGAGACAATTTTGCTCTGAGAGTAATTACAAATGCATGTGTTTCATGTACATGTATCATTTACTTACATATGTATGTGCAATTTCGCTTTCATTCATTCATTCATCAGCCAATTACATTTTTTCTCAACACATCATAAGGCACTTATGGTAAAAGCAGTTTTATGTATCTTATTTGCCTTAGAAAAACAAAAAAAATAAATGTGTTGTTTTCATTTGCTCATTGCCCAACCAGACAATAATTGCTTAAAAAATCAACATTTACAACTAGTAACAGAAGACGATAAATAACATATTTGTTCATACTAGAACCAAAAAACGCGCAAAACTAGTGCAAACAGATGTATCTGTGCAATGCTATATTTCCTATGCCCTTCCAGTTGCTTAAGAAATAGTGTACTGCCGTCTCACAGTGGTTTTTTTTCCGAAATCCTGATTGATACTTCGAAATTATATTATGTGTCTCATTATTGACAGCTGACAGCTGTTCTTTCATAACTTTTTCCAACATTTTCTCATATGTTTTCAATGCATTAATTGGCCTATATTCCTCACATTTTCTTGCTTTTTGGTACTTTTTTAATTGGTGCTGCCATTGTTTCTTTTCAATTATCAGGAAAACACCCGTCTCTATTAACTTATTTATTATTTTCAGTATTGTATTACAATTATCAAGAATAATTTTATTTGATATTTTTTCATGGTCTGCTTTGTTTTTATTTTGTTGTATTATAATATAAACAGTGAGTTAATTTATTTGCAAATAGTGCGTTTATAAACATAATATATAATGCGCTTGTTAGTGTTTTCACACTGAAAGTTAAAACCTGGTTTTAACGTTAAAGTCATAAACAGCTGATTTTGCATTCACACTTCAAGTTTGTTAAATTCAGGTTTTAACTAGCAGACTGCCTAATTACTTTGCTCAAAATAAAATAGAAAACAGAAATGCGTAAGTATATTTGATGTTGTATTTTTTTCTGCTTTTCATTTTACAAACTGTACAACTATTTTTGCTTTTATGAAAAACTCATATATTTCACAATGCGCTCTAAAATGAAAACTATTTAATATTTAAAACATTTTTTTAATTATGGAACTTCTTACACAAAGTGAAGAAGTGCTTGGAAATAAAGTTATTATATAAAAAAATACACAAATACATTATAAGATAAACCTCTTTTCTAGGCAGTCATATCGTCTATTTTTACTTTCCATAGGTCAATGAAAATATTTTTGTTGTTTGCCTTCAAAAAAATAACTCTTTTTCCGTAATATTTTGATTACTGTTGCGGCTGCATTCATTTTTAAGTTGAAGATCTTTCAATCGATATGTATTTTTATTCACTTGCATAAGCATTATCAGCTGCTTCCGGTCATTTTAACTTGGCAGTACTGATTTTAGCACAGCGTTTCATAAAACCAACTTAAGACCAATTATTCAAAAATGGTTTTAAGTTGGTTTTAACAAAAACAATTTGTATGGCAAAATCAGGTTTTAACAGTTGGTTTTAACGTTAATAGCAACTTTTATTAAAACGATATCAGTGTGAAAACACTATATGCTGACTTAAACTATTGTCAAAAATCAACGAAAAGCCTTTCAAAAACTTGAGGACCTTATTTATAGCCTTTCGACGACGAAATTGTACTTTTTCAACTCAAGCACTTAATAAACATAATTGATAACATTTGTAATTTAACAAAACAATATTCTTCTTTTTTCTATATATAAAGTTTTTAATAAAGTGTTATTTAATGTTTACAGCTTATAAAAATACTATTATAAACAGGTAAAACCCTGCAGAAAGTGTGAATAGTGAAATTGTAATGATTTACTGGTGACACTGTCGGAACTACTACTGACCAGGTGTACCCCAGCCAATGTAATCATCTATTGACATTTAGCATTAGCTTGTCATTGAAAATCCACCACTAGACTGTACCACTACTGACTAAGTAGTTCTTTTGGGACCAAATGGACATATTGACACCAGAGATTCACTAGTAAATTTTAGGGGCTCCAGTCTACAATATCGATATTTCCTCACTCGTTGTCAATAGTAAAATTATAGTGATTTTCTAGTGACATTGTCAATAGTGCTACTGACTAGGTGTACCCCAGCCAATGTAATCGTCTATTGACACATAACATAGGGTTGTCATTGAAAATCTGCCAGTAGACTTTAGCACTATTGAGAAGGTAGTTCTGTGACGACTATATGGATATATTTTAACCAAAGATTCACTAGATTTTAGATTTTAGTGACCCTCTTCTAGATATATTTATTAAATATTATTGCACAGCATAATACAAAAGAAAAGCAATCTATTGACGCGTTCATTGATAATGTCACCAGAAATACACTAGAACTGTTGTCTCTAACGTGTCTTTAATCGCGCATAAAAGGAAAGTTGTCGACATTTTAACTAGTGCAATTGTCGCCGGAGAAATATTATTGACATAGAGACATATGGTTATAGGCTGAAGAAGTTGTACATTAACTGTTTTTAGTTTTTTCAGAAGTTTATCGTAAAGTCATACTTAAATGAAATTCCAGTTGTCGTACGAACAAATTTATGTTTTAAATTTTTATGGATGTTGCTAAAAAAACAACTACAATATTAGAATAATTTTCCGTGCAGTCAAAATGTTCAGTTATTTTCAATTGTTAATAAGAAAATCTTACATATCTATGTTGTATGTAAGTTTTTAATTTTCCTTTTTTTAACTAATTATACATTGATTTTTAATTCCAATGAATGTATTGTATTTTGAAAATTTAATTAAAAAAAACTTATCAAAAGTTATTAAATAAAATAAAACTTAAAAAAAATTTTTAACTTTGTAAAGAAGAAACAACTCGAGTTACGATTGTTAGCAATAATTACAAAAGCCCAGCATTTTCCCTGAAGTCCCAGTTGTTACCCAGGACATTTTGATTTAGAAATATCTTTTACGACAATGTGATATAAGCTTCCGGGTATAAAGAATTTATTTCGAACATGCATCGATGAAGTCTCGAAGACTTTGACTATGGGGCTATAGAATGTATGTCTGTATTGTGCATGTATTAAAACGAGTAGCTCGAGCCGGTCGTAACGAATTTTATACAAATGACGCGTCTAGCACATTTGTTTCGATCCCGTGCGATTACAATCATACCAAAGAAACCAATCACAAACCTTCATGTTCATTGTGAATTCGCATGATTAAAACTGCGTGTTCGAAATAAGTTTTTTTGTTTACAATTTACGTGTTATTGAACAAAAACTCTTGCATTACAAAAAATGGGATTACGTGATCGAATATGTTCGAAAGTTTGATACTTGTGCAGTTCACTGCTGTACACATGTGTATTTGGCTAATTGAGAAAAATTATTTTTTTTACAGAAACCATCAATTGTATAATAAATAAATTGCCTAAATTTAAAACAAAGGTTAAGTAATTAATGATTTTTAATCCCCCTTGCTTAAATACGAAGCGTGAAACCCCTTACTTACTACTATTAACTCTTTGTATACTTTTAGATAGGAAAAAAAACATTTTTTTTATGTACAAACGTTTATGTTATAGATTCAAGGAATTCTGCTTTTATTTATATTATTCATGCAGTTTTCAAGCTTGATAGATACCAAAATCTCAAACTTCTACCATAAAATTTATAGACCGAGACATCCAACTGGATATTTATAGTGGTCAACCGCTATTTATTCCTATTAAGGGGAATATGTTTAAAATTAAGTCGATAAATGTTCTTGTAGACCAAATAATACATTCAGCAGAAACTTTAGCGTCTGCACTAGCAATTTGCCTCAAAATTGATCAAATTTTTAATTTAAATTATAATCTAAAATGCTACCTATAATTGTTGGTTGTTTATACCAAAAATTTATTTAAGATTGATTTAAAATGTGATGTTGTAGAGAGTAGCTTCAAAGGAATTTACTAATTTTGTATAGCTCATAACTAATCTTGTTTCATTTACAATACTGTTCCTTATAATTAGATATATACATTAAAAAATCTTGTCATTGAAATCAGATTTTCATTTTATATTACTTTTATTTAACTTTTAATTTATATTTGATTAATCATTAATAAAATAAAAATATATATTTCCTTTTTTTGGAAAACAAAGGGAAAATCTGTATTTTTTAGTGTTTCAGTAGGTATTTTTTGTCAGTCAGTATTACTGGGAAGTCAGTATTGCTGACTGTTTTGGCTGTTAATTGTTTGTTTATTAATCCAACTGAAACCGCAATCGTTTTTACAGATTTATTAGTTATTTTTTTTAACAAACTACCGAAACGAAAGTAGTTTTTACATTTTTTGTAGTTAATTTTTCTAAATCAAGACTACAGAAATGACAGTAGTTTGTACTGTTTAAATTTGTATTTAAAAATAATTGATACAACATTCATTTGAAGAATTTTGTTATTTATTTTTTCATAGGTTGAAATAAACGATTTTGAATTTTTTTTTTACGTAATGTGCTAATTACAAAATTAACATTCAAAAATAATTGAAAAAATCTAGTGTCAAAAATCAACGAAAAGCCTGTCAAATACTTAAGCAACTTATCCATAGCTTTTCGATGGCTATATTGTACTTTTTCAACTTAAGCACTTACGCGCACTACGCGCACTACTTGCAAATAAAAATATTTGCAAAACATATGAATACATAACTCACTGTTTATACGGCATTGTAAATGCAAAAAAAAAACTTGGTAGCACTTCTATAGAAATGTTAGTCGTCGTCCAGACTTGCAATTTTTTTGCTGCAACTTAAAAATTTGTTTTGAAATTGCATAAGTGTCCACATTATGAAATTTTAATTTTGCAATTATGTATTAAAAAATTATATTATACCACAAATTTATCTGAAAAATTAACAATTCTATTTACTATTTTTTGTTTTTCATACAACTGAAGAAATAAAATTATGAAAAACGTCAAATACAACTCACAACTTGAAATTAATAAGTACGAATTTCAAATCAAAGAGAATTGCCGAGCACATGCGACTGTGTACCCCTCCCCAATCTTCTCACCTCTCTCACCAATAAACTCAAGAATTGCTGCAATAAAAATTGCAAGTCTGGACAGGGACTTACTTGTTTCAAAAAAAAAAAAAAATGTGTAAATATATAAAGTAACAAATAATAATCTGTTTTTATTGCCATTACTTTCTTCTAGAAATGGTATTTTGTATAATATTTATCAGTTTATTGTTTATTATTATTATTATTATTATTATTATTATTATTATTATTATTATTATTATTATTATTATTATTATTATTATTATTATTATTATTATTATTATTATTATTGCGAATAATATTCGCAAATAAATTAACTACGCGTTTATACGGCATAGCAAAAGTACACATACTTGGAAGCACTTCTACAGAAAATTTACACATATTGACCAAAAACTTTTTTAAATTTACAAAAAAAAACAAATAATTATTGTTTTAATTGTAATTTTTTACTTTTATCAATGATTTTTGTGCAATATTTATTATTATTATTATTATTTATTATTATTTATTATTATTATTATTTATTTATTGTGTTTTGTTATCCAACATTTGTAAACGTGGCAACCTCAAGCATTTTATTTGTAAATAGTGAGTTAATCGTGAATAGTTTTCTGAATTACTAAGTCGCAAAAAAAAAGTTTTATTTGCAAATAAGCCCTGCGTATAAACGACGTAGTAATAGTGTCCACACCTGATGATTTTATATATATTTATATATATATATATATATATATATATATATATATATATATATATATATATATATATAATACAAATAATTGTTTTGCCGCCTCTTTTAAACGAAAATTGTTTAATTAATAAAGGTTAAATGCACAATAACACATAAAATGACATTTGATATCAAGATGAATTTATCAGGCTGTGAGCTCTGATGATTATATTATGACGCTACCATAATATTAATAAATGGATTATATACGTGATGAATTTTTCTCATAATATAAATTCATCAGGTGTGGACACTATGTTAATCGTGAATAGTTTTCCGAATTATTAAGTCGGAATGGAAACAAAAATATGGCAATAATTTGCAATTTTATTTGCAAATTAGTCGTGCGTAAAACGTAGTAATAGTTGCAAACATTTGTCATGGTGCAAACACTATTGTTCTAAGCAGAAAGCTTTTTAACAATGTGTTTACAGTTTATAAAGGACATAATGTCCATGGACGTTATGGCAAAGAAAATGTGTCGTAGTGTGCATGGACATTATGAATATCCAAAAAGTGTCATTACATCCATTAACACAATGTCAATTGACATTGCGATATACATACATATCTGGTTGTCAATTAATATGCATGGAATTTTTTATTTACACAAACTTCTCCTTCACATATGTAAGTTTAAATTTCAAAAAAGAATTAGAGCATTATGTACACGTACATCCATATGTATCTTCATATGTTTCAATTTATAAATAGAAATTTCTTTCAATGCAAAGAATCAGTATTTCATACAGATTATCTGCTGCCAACAGTGTTGTTAGACAATTTTTTCCAAAAATCGTCAAATTTTAAAAATAAAATCGTCAAAATCGTCACAATTCGCAAAAAAAAATCGTCGAAAAATCGTTATTCAAGAATTATCCGTTTTATTAAACGACTAATGTATCACATTAGAAATTAAAGAATATTTTGTGTAACAAAAAACAATTTATCAACTTTATTGCAAAAGATAAAAACTTTAAGGTTCAATTATGAATGAAAGGGATGAAACGATGCCACCAAGGTATTGATACTTTTACTTCATACGGTATCGGTTCAAAAGTATCGATACATACTCAGAATCGAATAAAAAGCATCGATACGTACTTGTATCGGTAAAGTTCTTCATATAATTTGATGTAGTGATACAAAAGTAAATACAATAAGGAAAAAGTGCTTGAGTCAAAGTTTACTGCTCTACTGCAAGAGCACTTTTAAACTTTCAAGTCGATTTTCGGAAATCCGCGAGTATTTCTTTTACAGTTAAGTTAGGAAATTCGGCATTCACTTAAATTTCTTTTAGAAAATTTCGTTCTACACTATAAAAAATATATTCAATTTGAAATATACCAAAGTATAAGCTAAAGTAAGGTAATATTCCATATGAGATTAAAAAACGAAAAAAGATAAGTAAGCCACGCGCTATTACTTCCTAAAAAAGCGCACAAATTAAATTAAATTTTGCCCAGGGGTACTTTCTAATACGGAGATTACATGGGTACCGTCAGCTTAAAAATATCTTATCCCGACTTAAGCACTTTTTACTTTTTGCCACAGATATATTCTAAACATAAATTTAAACTTAATACGAACAAATGAAATTTTGTTAAACTAACGTCATGTTCAATATTGTTGTGGCAAATAAGAAACGAGTATTTTTGACCGATACGAGTACATTTTACCGATACCTACTTGGTACTCAATACTAAAGTATCGATACCAAAAGTACTTGGATTATGAGAAAAAGTATCGAGTACCTACTTGTATTTACTCGTATCGTTTCATCCCTAGGTTCAATTAAAGCAAAAAACATTCAATATACATATAATAGAGAGTAAATAACAGTGGGAACTAGTGGCAACGTTTGTCATTTCCGATATTTTTCGTTGTGTGGCATTACCAAACAAACTGTTTACGTATCTGATGTAAACAGTTGTGAGAATAAAGGCTCAGTTAGCCGACTGTAATGTAAAGTAACTGCAACAGTAAGAAACAGCTGATCAATTTTGTTATGTGAAAAGTAGTGAAAATGGTTATAGAGATGTAATGTAACGTAACCTACTTTTCATATAAAAATATTAATCAGCTGTTTTCTACGTTACAGTTACATTACATTACAGTCGGCTTACTGAGCCTTTAAGTTGGCTGCATTGCAAACACAAAACGAAAATGTCATCGTGTTGACATTGAGAAAATACCGAAATAATTTTATATGTGTGCGGGTATACAAATTTAAAAGCATGGAAAACGAAAAAGAAAGTGGAAAAGCATAGGATAGTGTGAGAGAAATTCAAGCGCCCTGGACTCATGACATGACGACACAGCTAATTCAGCTTGTGGAGGTACGTGAGGCCGTATGGAAACATACATACATATGTATGTATGTATATGTATATGTTATTTAAAATAACTGAAGGTGTAATTAAATTCAAATTTTTGATAATTGTATTATCGAAATCAAATCTTTTTTTAATTTGGTAGCTCAATTCAATGTAAAATGATACACACTTATCAACGAACAGATTGTAAATTTCAACACCTAGGATATATTGGCCTATCTTTTCTTTAACATGTACACCTAGTTAGACCTCTTCTCTTTTTAAAAAGTATGAACGGTTATGAAAATCTATTTTACTTAGGGCCATTTTCACAACTTGCCTTTAGTTAAAGGTAGGATTTTGTCTGCCTGACAAATGGCTTTGCATTATAAAACCTTCATTTCGTATTTTTTTATCCATTAAATATTATTATTATTGGTAATAATAACAATAAAAAATTTAAGATGTAATAATGCAAAGATATTTATCAGGTAGACTAAATCCTACCTTTAACTAAAGGCAAGTTGTGAAAATGGCCCTTAGAGGAGTATTTTTTACGTAATCAAATATTAAAAAATTTATTAAAATAGTTTTAAAAAGTTTCTACATTTCAAAGTACATACATATTATGTATTTGAATTTCTTCACTCTAAAAAATTTTGTTTACATTATTTATTAAGTTGAGCACATATTTTAAAAAGCATATTTAAATTTTTTAATATATCTTTAGCAGTATCAATATCATCTATATTGGCCGCAAAAGAAAAGTATATTTTCAGTGTAAAAATTCTAAAATTCTTATAACTACTGCTTCCTAGAGCTGCAAAACTATCGATAGTCGCTCCACTCGATAGTTTCGATAGTTTTATGTAAAACTATCGATAGTATCGAAGAGTTTTATAAAAGTTGCCACTGCATTTGACTCGAAAAAAATCCAGAGTCCTCAACATTTTCATTAGTATATAAAAATATATCAAGCCTTTTTTTCGATTTTATCGTAAGCGGCATATTATCGAAAATATACTTTTTTATTGACCTTAAAATTTTATGGGCCTACCCATGGTTTAGAATTATCAAAATGCGAAAATTGTTGATAACTTTTAAGACACTAACTGTAAAGTTTTATCGTAAGAGACGATTGGCGGCCGTCGCGATATCAGTACCACCAAAATTTATCTTTGTGTCGACTATGTTGAATTTATTAAGATACTTGTGACTACTATTTGTCGAATAACACTTGGATTTATAAATAAATTCATATACATACATATGTATTTAAGTACTTATGTATACAGAAGCAGGGATGCGATGTCATATTTACAAATTGTACTAACTTTCAAAAAAAATTTTAATTTTTTTAGTACGATTGTACCTAATTCTTTATTTATATTTTTTTAATACTTGTACTTTTTAATTAACTAAAAATCAATTAACAAAACGCCAGAAGGTGCACAAAGAATATTAGTTGCTGGGATCTGAATATAAAAGTAACATTTACGATATACTACGTTTATAACCTTTTTTTTATTCGATTGTTCACAGTCGATGCAAATAGTCAGCTTCTCTCCTTGGTACGAAAATAAAATTTCCACATTTGCAGATGAATTTGGAATAAATAACATTCCTCCAGCAATTCTTTAAGTACCGGAAAACATCGTTTGATTTACTTAATTTTCTAATACCTTCGAGCTAAAGATTAACCCCCTTGTGCAAAAAAATAAGTGAACGTTAAAACCGGTTTTTCTATGGAAATTTTTTTTAATGTACACTTCAAGCACGCATTATTTTTTGCATGTAATATAAAGAGATTCCAGTAGTGCTAAATGGCTCATTGCGGTGCTACGGTACTTTTGGCATTCAAATAGCGCTAAAATTTTACAATTGTACCAACTTTTCCATCGCTGTACAAAAGCATAAATCAACTACGGATAATTTGGTTCAAAGCTGCCGGCTACTGTTTACTGACTTCGATTATTTTTACTCTTTTAATTACTTGTTTTTTTTGCCGATAGTATCGATAGTGGAAAAAACTATCGATATTTCATTTACAACAAAACTATCGATATTTCATTTACAACAAAACTATCGATACTATCGATAGTACTATCGATGGTTTTGCAGCTCTACTGCTTCCAGAGAAAGCCATCTAGTCTGAGATGGGTGAAGCATGATTTTTGGTTTAATATGTATCTAATAAAGACTGTATATCAAAGAACTGTTTATTTCTCTTTGGACTATTACTAATATAATTATAAATATTTCTAGCAAGATTCTCAACACTCGAAGGTAATTTCAAACAAGCGTACGATGAGCACAGAGCCAGGGAGTGGCAAATACATTTTAAGACCACCAAACTGGGTATTTCATTTTAAAACAATCTAGCTACGGAATGATTTTTCCCGGTCATGTTGTTTGCTCAATCAGCAGCGAAACCGATTATATTACTTTTGAAATCAATTTCATGTTTTTGGAAGTATTCTACTACGGCTTGATATAGGGATAAAGCATCGCCACTATTAACATTAATTAGCCCAAAAAAAATAAATCTTTTATTTCAAAATCGATGCTGATTCGTACTACCATACATGAAAGTTTTGTGTTGCTAACATCAGTTGATTCATCGATGCAAATAGAGAATCTATTTGTTCGCAGATAATCACAAACAACGTCAAGTTGACTTGCTCCAACCACTTGTTTAATAATTTGCCTAGATTTTAACCTTTCTAAAGTCATGCTCTGAGCCACAGATCAGTCCGAAAAACAAACATTTTATTAATTTAGTTAAATGATCCACACTCAAAAATGCTATATTATGTTCTGCCAAAAACAATGAAATTTTAATTTCAGCCTCTTGCTTTGATTTTAGGATCGAGAAAAACTGAGGATATAGTTGGTTGCTTTGAATCTTTCAAGGAATCTAAATGTTTCCTAGATGTGGAATGTCTCACTAAACCCGACCTTCCTGATGACACTTGTAAGTTGTTTCGACATATTTTGCATTTGATGATGGAGTTTTCGGTTTCGATCCAATGAAATTCTTCTATCCATTCATGTCGTATCTTTTTTTTTTAGTAAAATCTATAAAAGAAAATTAGTTGCACATCAAAATATTCAATATTTGTGATAAAAATATCTCATTTGAACAATGCTCCACTTCAGTTTAATCTTCATCTTCTTCACTAACATCTACACTTTGGCTTTGGTCTAGAAAACAACTTAATGTTAATACACCATTACTTAAGTAAATTACAATCTCTTACCTTTTTTTTGTTCCCTTTATTGTGTCTTTTACTTTTATATGTAAATAAATATATTAACTTTATTTAAAAAAATTTCAGCATGGCTTTGTTGACATAAATGTGCTACTTAAATTCATATTTTTCAATTCACAGTTATATTTTTGCAAAAAAAATATTTTATATTTGTCTCTTTCCTTCATTCGTTTATTGTGTACTTCACATAAATATGTAAGAAAAACCTTTTGTTTGCCAGATTTAAATTTCTTTAACATAGAAAAAGATGCCATATTTATGTACTTCAATGGTGTCTACACGTAATAAATACAAGATATGTACATATATACCCAGCAAAAAATTTCAAAAAAAGGTAATCGAGTTTGGAATTAAGCATTTTTGGCGGAAGCACTTCCCTACTGGATTACCAACTTAATGATTTTAACAAGGCGTGAGACTAAAATAGTCGATTCTTGAGAAGTACTTACAGTTTTTTTATTTGTCAACATTTCTCGTAATCTATTTCGTCTAAAAAAATCCTTTTCTTCATTTAGCAACTTGCACGTCATTTTTTTAAATTTTAGGTAATGTGATTTGTAAGCGAGTAATGAAAATTGGCAATCAGAAAAGTAAGTCATTATATGGCAAGTAGTTCTAATGGTAATGTGTAATTTTTTGCTGGGTAGACATATGTAGATATGTTAGTAAATAATTACTTCAACAAATCGTGAAAATATGAGGACTATTTGAAACAAAATCGTCAATCGTCATTTTGGGAAAACTGTCATAAAACATCGTCAAAATGACGTAAAATCGTCATATCTAACAACACTGGTTGCCAATTTGGCTATTTCCTCGCCAAATCTAGTGATTTTTAAGTTCATTTTGCGGGAAAAATTATGATTTAGCTATTAGCGGGAATTCTAGGGATTTTCTGCGTAGTCGCTTGTTTATGAAGCAAACTATAAAAAATGTGATTTAATAGCGCCGCAGGATTTAAGGCCAGAAACTGAGCTCATGGACTCACATCCATCCACACTGCTATGTTTGCATGTTTTATTAGATCAAAAAAGAGCTTTTGTAAGAAAAAAATTTGGTATTCCATACAAAAATAGAAAAAAATATCAGCAGGTTTTTCAGAGCTACTTTTAGCATAAAATAGCAGAAACCTTTATTTGAAGTAGTTTTTTATGGAGAGGCTATGCATTATATTAAGACAATAAGGTACCAATTATAAGATAACGCTAATGTTGAAGGTTGGCTTACAATTTTTAGTTAAACATAATATCGCTTATACATTTTTTTATATACGTATATAAAAATGTCATACAAAAGTTACATATGTGCATATGTTCTTTAAATAAAATATGCCTTTTATTAACCTATTAGATTGCTTTTATTTTGTATTTTACAAAATTATTTTGGGAAATTTGGAAAGTATGAAAGAAGTTAACCAGTTACCGTAACATTTTTAAAACAAACCTAGAAATAATTTTTTAGCTATTTATAGCTAAATTTTTAAATATTTTTGAAATTTAGCTATTTTCTAGCTATTTTGTTCTCTACTTTAGCAATATATGTCGGAAAAAAGTTGGCAACAGTGAACAGATTATGAAATTGCTTTTGAAAAGGGTACGGTATATGTTTTTCGAACTGCTGCAATTAAAGGCTATTGGTTTATTGCCAAGCCTTGAGACGTCAAACTCAGACAAAAAGCAAACTTGGATTTTTAGTTAAACAAACTAAAGAATGCAGAGACTGGTACCAAAAAATATTAAGCCTGCATTTGATTAATCCGCAGCAAATAGAAGGAATGTTTTTTAAGTGTAAAAAATAAATACCCTACCGTTTTCGTGAAATATTTTGAGAAGCAATGGATGACAATGGTTAGTTTAATTTGTGGATTTATAAATAAAAAAATATAATTATGATAATGATTAACAGAAAACGAGAGTTAAATTCTGAATAAAATATTTGTGATTATTTGGAAATAACAAACCAATGAAAACGGGAGATAAAAACTACATCTAAAAGAGGAATTCGAAAAATCGGTAATTAGATATCCATAATTATAATCCGCTTTCATTTCATTCTCGTTGTACCTTCATAGTGACGTTTAGCGGAGTTTTTCTTAAGCCTACAGTACACGGCATGTAAAAAACCACATACGCATGTGGTTCTGAAGTAATTTGGACGTCATCACGATGCTACATGCCGTTTACTAGCAACATATATACATGTAGATATTAACATGCTTACAGATGAGCTGCTCCAGAAAATGTCTTCGATTCGGCTACATGTGCCACATATGTATTTTTGAACAAAAATACTATAGTAATTTACGGGATCTACCCACTACTAGTAATTAAAAAAAAAGCAAAGAATATGGTGAAAATTCTTGTGACGTCATCGCTAAATACGCATGTGGCTTTTAATATGCCGTGTACTGTAGGCTTTACAAGTCATACAACACATATTCGTTATACAAATTTACTTTGATAAATAAGCTTTATTTGTGTTGCTAATATTTTTTACATACTCAGAAATAACAAAAACAAAAAAAAAAATCGGAAACAAAAAAATCCACAAACAAAGTACTTCAAAAATAAATAATTGTAAAGTAAGTTCTAACAGCAGAAATGCCTATGTTACTGTGAGTTCTGAAGCTATTAATGAAAACAATCCAAATAAAAAATCTGATGATAGTCTTACTGTGAGTTCTGAAGCTATTAATGAAAACAATACAAATAAAAAATGTAATGATAACCTTTTTTAAGGACAAATCCACTCTTTCGTCAGCGATCAACTTTGTTTTGTCCAATGCCAACTAGTGATTCGTTAACATTACAGTTGTTTTTCGTCGTATTTCGTCATTTAATTCAGCGACATCATCCGCTTCGGGCTCGTGTTCATCACTTAACCAATATATCCAGGGATAACGACACCGCATCAGTTAACCGTCAAAATCGTTTTTCAATATTGCAAGCTAATAACGATCAACTCGCTGTATCATCGAAAAAATCTCCAAACCACCACATATATATCTGAGAGAAAAAAATTCTAACGCCCTTATTAAAAATTAGTCTCGGCCATTGGCGAAAACGCATTTCACGTTATTCCAATAAAACGTGATAACATTGACGAAACGAAAATTCAAATATACGAAGAAAAAGATTTCCGCAAAATAGTGACAGAATTCGAAACAAATAAAATAAGTTTTTATACGTACCAGCTTAAGAGTGCTAAAGGTATGCAAACCGTATAGAAGGGCATTGATTCTTTTGTTAATGCCGAAGAAGTAAGGTAAAAAATGTTGCTAATATAATCAAAAGGGAGAAGATCCGCCAGCCTCTAATGCGCGTTGAACTGGAGCCAAATGATATAGAGTTGAAAAAAATAGACACATGCAATTTATAACCTAAAATACCTCTTATACCGAAAAATTACAGTTGAAGAACCAAATAAGCGTTCAGTAGTGCGATTCACTAACTTTTTTTTAACGGTAATCGCATCGTTAAAATAATTATAATGACAATTTATCGAATTTGCTATTCAGTAACATTTTGAACGATATTCACTGTAGATTATTGTCAGCTGTAGCGTTATTTAAGCGACAATAATTTATGTGCTGCTACGGAATAGCACAATCCTCATTGCAAGGGACAATATGTATAGACAAAAATTACGATTGTCGAATCGTTAAAAGTTACTGAATCGCACATAATTGCCAAAAAAAAACTTACTGCAATTTATTTACTGGTTTTGTTGTGTGCGCCGAATTACACGGAACTGCTAGTTGCAAAAAGCCAAAAGATTAAAAAGATAAAAAATGCAGTACCTGTGGAGGTAATCATATGGCTAAATATAGAGGTTCGTCTTGCGTACTCTTTCGTAACGCAGACTGTGATGCAAAAACCAAAATTAGCTTCTGCTCAGTCAGCAAATACTTAATCCACCGCTTTTGCGCAAATGACCCAACCAATTACTTCCCGTGTATTGTATGCAGATGCTGCTAAGACAAATTCAATTCCCACACAAAATGTTTCACCGCCAAATAATTCAACAATTATAAACTCAAACCTTAATTGCAATCGCCTTGAAGCTAATATTGATAATCTTGTGCAAACTATAAATAACTTTACAACAAATATGACTAGCATAATGCAAGAAATGCTGCGGATGCAGAATACACTGCTTCAAGCATAGGGTTGCCAGTCGTACTGATTTTGCCAGTACATGTACTGATTTTTGTTTAAAGTACTGATTTATGCATAACTAGCAAATCAGTACGCAAATGTACTGATTTTTTCATGTATGTACTGTTTTTGTACTGTTTTTATATAAATATTAATTATGATCAATGTATAAGAAAGCCTGTCATAGTGTTTATTTATTTTCTTTGAATCACCAGTGATCTTTACTTTACGTTCGCCTTAAGCCGACTTTATTTTCAAAGTGGTTTCCATATAATGCTCAAGCAAAACTGTCAGAGATCATGTAAATTTTAGTTTATGTTAATTTTATTGAGATTTTTTTAATTTAAATTTGCAAGAAAGATTTGCGATAAGTGATTTCTGATACATGCAAATAATGAATTTAAAGTTTCTTTTTCGAAAATATTTTTGAAAATATTATTTTGTTAATTACATATGCCTTGGTACAAAATATACATTGAATTCATGTTTTGTTTTAGGAATGGTTAGAGCTAGGAATGTAACGATTGTTCGCATTTGCAAATTTTTCGCTTATTTTTGCTATTTGGATTTGCTAAAATGTATGCGAATATTTAAGACAAAAAATTTTGTACTTCTTTTACGAAAAAAATTGCCATTAACAAACGTCAAAAACACGAAAATTATTTTAAGCCAGCATGAAAAATATACATATAGGGTATGTTCGTAGATTCAGCAAATTTATGCAGAAGTTCTGCGAATTTTTTCTGCGTATGCGTGATCAACTGTTGCACATGCTTGGCAACTGCTCAATATCTGTGCATAATTGGCATTTTTGAACGAACTGCAAACAATTTTTAAGTCAGCAAGTAATTTTATTTGAGAAAGTTGTTATCTCGTCGATGTGAAAGCACAAAAAACTCTTTATAAAAGTTTGCACATTGTGCACATGGCTTGGACGTAGCTGACTTATAAGTGAGGCATTCTTCAAAGCTTTATCAGAAAGCTTTTCTATAAAAAAGTTCTCATAAGGATCAAAATTAAACTAAAGTCCAGCGATGTTTGGAAATATACCTATTTAATTTTTTGAAAAAGAAAAGGCATTGTATTTTCGGCAGCAGTATTTTCTACTTAAGACTAGTCTGTTAAATTTTTTAAAAAATGTTTTGAGCACCATTCATTACTTCGTACAAACAAATTTGAATTGCAAACAATATTAACTAGTCATTGGTGTAGTAAATTCCACGCGAAACAAGTGTCACTCATTAATTTCATAAAAAAAACATATGTATGTATTTTTATGTTTTATGACTTCGTGTTTTTAATAAATTAAAACATATTTTTGCTCAATGCAAGACTCAGTTTAAATAAAATGCTATATGTAGTACATCCATGTATGTAATACAACTTCATGTTCTTATATAAATTTAGTTTTATGTGATTTTTTAACGTATTGTAATATTTGCATTCGCTTTCGCAAAAATTAAAATGTAGTATTCGCATTCGCATGTGCTAAACTGGTATTAGTTTATATTGAAAAAATTAATGTACTGATTTTTTTTCAATTGTACTGATTTTTTCTCTCATTTACTGATTTCTACGATTTCAAAACTGGCAACCCTATTCAAGCATTAATTAAAAAGCCATGAAGATGTTAAAAATATGTTTCTGGAACGCAAACGGCATTCGCCAATATATAAATGAGACTCTGAGAATCATTTGACTTCGAGCAGCCTTTTTAACATTTATGTCTACACCTCATATGATTCAAAGGACTCGAGAGAGCATGTGGTGGATCTACAATTCTACTAAATTCAAGACTCAAGCACTATGTTCTTGACAACATTTGTGAAGAACACATACAAGAAACAAATATTGGCATTGCAAGTTTTTATACCAATTTTGTGATATCATCAATTTAAGTACCAGCATTTCTACAAATCTCTTGCACATTATTTTTAGTAGCTGGCGACTACAATGCAAAACGTCAGTACTGGCCTACTGACATACAACAAATTCCGGATGTTATAGATTTTGGCGTTATGAAATATATCGCTAGGGATTTAATTCAAGTTGAAGCTTCTCTAGATCTCTCTCCGATCACTCTCTAACGATCGTTACAATTTGTAGCCCATTAAGAAATGACTTACCTCACCCAAATGTAAAGATGATCAATTGTGTTAATTGGCTGTAGTTCAAACAATATTTCAGTAGTATTTGTATGGAAAACGTTAAGCTAAGAATACCCGATGATATTGAATCTAACATTGCCAATATTAATGAAAATATTGAACAGGCTGCTGAACGTGCCAAGACCTTCCATCCGCAGACAGTGTTTAATATAATTTATTCTACAGAGACGAACGTCTCGTATGTGAAAAAAGGAGATCTAGAAGGGAATGGCAACAGCACAGATCAACCCAACGTAAAATCAGATTTAAGGAGTGCACTAAACGAATCCAAGAGTTGCTTGTATCTGAAAAAACTGTATCTCTTAAAAATTATCTAGAAGGTCTTGATGTCACACCAACATCTAATTACTCTTTGTGGCGCGCTGCTAGAAAGCTTATAACATCCTTTGAGTATAAACCACCTCTGCGCACATCTACCGGATTTTGGACAAGAAGCGATACTGAAAAAGGTAACATATTTGCTGAGCATTTAAAATCCGTTTTTACACCAAACACTTGTACTGGTGTTGTTGATTGGCCTAGTGTAGTTACTCTATCCGCTCGACCCATAAAGTTTAAGGCGTGTTATGAACAAAACCTGATTGGTGAAGTATACCCGAAGAAAACTCCGGGTGTTGATAGAATTAGTAACCAGATGCTGATGAATTTGCCTCGTATTGCAATGATAATCCTGTTATTCATTGTTAGTGCCATCTTACGCCTGGAGTATTATACACACAGCTTGAAGCTTGCCAAGGTTAAAATGATTCCAAAGCCGGGCAAAGATCTTACTAAGGCTGAGTCATATATGCCAATAAGTCTACTATTAACAATGTCAAAGCTTTTCGAAAAACTGCTCATGACAAAATTTTCCTTAATTCTAATTAGTAGTGGATGCATACGGGACCATCAATTTGGTTTTGGAAGTCAGCATAGCACCATTGAACAAACTCATAGATTGGTTCAATTTATAAGGAAAACGTTTGAAGAAAAAAAGAATTGTTCTGCGCTGTTTATTGATGTTTATCAGGCATTTGATAAAGTGTGGCATAAAGGCTTACTTTTAAAATTGAAGACATACATACCAATATACATTTTAAATCTTTTACAAAGTTACATTAATGCCCGGAAGTTTTCAGTTGTGGAAGGAAACCTTGATTTTTACTTGTGATATGCCTGTGACCAGTAATATCCACAATTCTACATTTGCCAAAGATACAGCCTGTCATTATAAAATAACGAAAATGGTTTACAATTATCGCTAACCAATTTTTCGCGACAACCGTTGAAAAAAGTCTTCCAAAAAAAATTAGCTTCATCTCATAAAATTACCATGATAGGCCATAGTTACTGCAAAATTATGTGCAGGAAAATGTTGTGCAATTAGTTCTGCACAAGCACGGTTAAACAAAAATTTTTCCGAAAAACGCCTCATTTGAAAGTTATGGGGCCAAAAGTGCTTAAAGTTTTTTTTTGGGTGAAAATTGCAATGCGCATGACCGGTTTGCACGTTATCAATGCAATTTTTACTCACATGTCATTTTTTATGGCCAGTGTTCCAGAAACTGCCGGTGGAGCGGATAAAACAAAACCTTTCGACATCCCATAAATGTTTTGGGTGATCTACACAGAAAAAAGTAAATTTCGTTTTCAGTAACCAAATTCAATGAATCAGTAAATTTTTTGTGTGAATGCGGACCTACAAAGAAATTTGTAGATTCTGATTTACATTTTTTACATTACATAATTACATAATTTTGTAAAAATTTAACTGAAAAAAATAATTTATTTTTAGTTAACTTATTATGGCATTAGAGCAAAAAGTTAACTGAAACTCAAAATATTTTCAGGTAAATTTATTAATAGGAACAGAAAAACATTTTTGCAGATTTTTTTTGTATTATTCAGCAATTTTTTTTTATAATTTACAAACACATTCACTAAAATTTGTTGTATTATCAGAAAATAAATTAACTGAATCAATAACAATTCTTAAAATTTTTTTTTAAAAAATTAGTAAAAGTTTTACTTGAAAAAAATAACTGAATAAAATGAAAGGTTCAACTATTTTTTTTTACTTTCAAAAATTGGCTTGTTTTTATGGTTAAGCATTTCGTTCCCGCTTTTGGAATTCGTCGGTAGACTTCAACCCAAAAAATTTTTGAATTTAGCTAACAAACTCCTTATGTTTATAGTAAGACTCTTAATACTATATTGAAAATCACAATATACAAACATAATAAGTTTGAAAACCGCAAACAAAAATCTTTAAAAAATAAATAAAATGTTTTTTATATCTATAAAATAATTTGTAGAAAAAATTAAAAAAAAAATCAGACAAATTTTTTTACAGTATATAAAAATAAATTTAACTGAAATTTAACAAATTTAAATATACAAAAAATAAATCTAAAAAATTTGTTTACAAATTTTATTTTATATAGATAATTTTCATGGTATACAGTTTTTTTTACATAAAATAAAATTGGAACAAATAATTTACTGGAACAGTAAAAAATATTTACTGAAACTAAATTATATTTCAAAACACACGTTTATTTGAAAATTTTTTGGGAATAATTTTTTCTGTGTAATGTACATACATACATACATATGTATGTAAATACATACGTATAAGTTTTATTTTAAAAATTTTATATATACATAAGAACGGCACACATTTTTTTGTCGTACACTTTTAAATATATTATGGTCCACCAATATTGGTGAAACATATATGGTTTAGAAGGCATTTTTGTGTATATATGCACAATATAAATGTTTTCTTAAATTTCTTGCCTCAAAAGTATAAAAACCTGTTAAAATTTGTTTTGTACTCATGTGCCTAAAATTTTAATTTAGACCACCTACACCTACTTACTTTTTAATCATTATTGCTTGAGTTTTATTATATTCCTCACAAAATAAAAGTTCTTTCTTAATTTTTAGTTATTCCTCAGAAAATATTATTTTTTTGCTTAAAAAGTTATTTTTAAACTGAATAAAATATAAAAAAATTTTAATTTAACATTTAAGAATTTTTAACAGACTCTGGAGATCAATTCGATTTTATATTTGTTATAATTTTTAATGTGCTTTCTACAGTTTAAAAATTACCTTTTTTAGGCAATAAAATAAAAAAGAACTTATTTTCTAAGCAAAAAAAAAAAAAAACTCAAAAAAAATTTTATTCCGTGAATAATAAATAAAACGTTAAAAATAAGTTTTCTTTTCTAAGGAATAAATAAAAATCAAGATATATTTTTTATTTTCTGATGTATATTTAAAAATAAAAAAACTTATATTTTCTAGGAATACCTACATACATACATATCGCACACTAAATCATAGAGTCACAACTCAAAATTATCAAATTAGTTTTGTTTTTTTAATACACCAGTTAATTGCAAAAATCTTTAACGGCCGCAAAAATTTCTTTTGCATTAAAGTCTTCTTGAAAAATATAAAATGCCGTTATGCTTCTTTTTATGTTACATACTTTCGTCATTTGGACAGTATCAACAGTTTTCAGCCACTACTCAGCATCTGAAATTTTTTGAGTTGTGTGTGCGATATGCATATAACTCAAAAATAATAGCTCAAGTTTTTTAGTAAAAACTGCCCGTGGGCAGCGTTGCCATTTTTTTCTAGAGCTGATCATAACTTTTTGAGTCGTCATCCCCGGAAATCCCAAAATTGAGTTTTTGTATTCAAATTTTTTTTTTGTGAAAAAATTAAATATTTTAATTTTATTTAAAAATCTATGACAAAAATACCATTTTTTTTAATAAAATTTATTTATATCGATAGCTTTATTTACATTCATATTAATGTAATTTTTACTTTTTAAACTTGTAATGAAACTATTACACATTGTTTAATATACAAGAGTATATGTACATAAATATTTTTAACCAAAGTTTACCATTTCAAAAACTTCAGAATCGAAGTCTTGTGACTCATCAGCTTCAGGAATTATGTTGTACATATGTAGTACTTGTATTAAAAAGCTTTAGCATTTCAGCAGAAAGATTAAATTTGTCAAAACAAATTGAATTATTTTTAAAGTGTGTATTTATTCTGAGAAGTACTTCCAACAAGTCATTTTGCATTTTGTTACGTATTTTTGTCTTGGTATATTTATTATTGGTTAATCTACCTTGATACTTCATTTTTATTAGAAACCATTCACTATGAATAATAACACACATTTTTAGACTTGCCAGACGCACATCTCTTACCTCTAAAATCATTTTTAGTACCATCAGTTAAATAAAAAAATGCCCAAAAATCCCTTAAAATTTGGTTATCATTCCCATTCGAGAAAAAATCCCCAATTTGAAGATAAATCCCCAAACTGGCAACGCTTCCCTTGCACACTTCGCTATTCTCTTATTTACACGTACACTCTAAAACATTAGCCCAAATTTAGGATCATATTTTGTCTAAATTGTTGTTGAAATATTCTTATTGTCTATATTTATATCGATTGTGTAGTTATTTGAATAAAAAAAAAACAATATTTGTCTCATTTTACAGAAAAATATAAATCTGCCTTTAGATGTGTTTATTTTTAAACAAAGTGTGCTTAAAAAACAGCTACATATGCCTAAATAACGTCAAGATGTTGAAAACTAAACATATGTGCGTAAAGCAGCAGAAATATGTTTAACAAGAAGAAAGAAGAAGCTCAAAAGTACGCATGTTCTAACAGAAGCACGCCATATTAATATAAAATTAATTTAAATTAAAATAAAGCTATTTTTAAATAATAATTGTATGTGTTTTATATAAATAGTGATAAGTTAATATTGTAAATAATGCACAAATTGAGTAAAAAAAATATTAAATTAAAGCTTTGAGTTAAGACAGTATTGTTAAACAAGTGCGATATGTATACATACTTATGTTAGAAACAAAATTACTCAAATTTTAGAAATTTATTTTTCATTTTTATTCAAATTCTAAAAATTACATGTAAAATTTAAAGCAAAACGTGTATTTTTTATGTTAATTCAGTAAACCTTTTTATCAATAAATTTAATTAAACACATGTATTAAATGCATTTTTATTAAAAAAAAACACATTTTAAAATTAAACACAAGGGGGAAACTAAACACAAATTGCGTAAAATTGTTAAACATATTTTGTTCAAAATTAAACATATAGTGCTCAAAAATCAACAAAACGTTGAAAAAATATAGTTGTGTAATTTTAGGTCGAAAGTAGTCTGTAAAGTGTTGCCTACTATTATTGACGTAATTTTCAACAAAAGTGTTTTAGAGTGTACTTAAGCACATGCAGCGGTACCATATGTGAAAATTTATCTTATTTTCGAAGTTTTTCGGGATGTTAACCGGACCAAAAGATTTCTTAGTTAAAAATAATATTTTTAAGAATATAATATTTGTTACTTTCAGTATATTATTTAAGGTCCTTTTATCTAAACTACTGACATATTTTCTATTCGGTAAATATTTTATGTTATTTACCTTTACTTTTGTTAGTTCAATTTTTCCTGTATTTGAATTCAAGGAATTTATTATTCGACATATTGTCAGAAGTTTATTTTAATTTGAAATTTATTTGCTGGTAGTTCAGCGTTGTCTATATATTTCATTGTTGCTGTAACAAATCATCAGTAGACTTCAACCACACATTTTGAATAGTCACAAACCTCTTTTGTGATTTTCAAAAATATTATTATTTGTGAATTCTCAAATAGTTCTTGAAAGTCTGTGCATAAGATAAGAGGTTTGTGACTATTCAAAATGTGTGGTTGAAGTCTACTGATGATTTGTTACAGCAACAATGAAATATATAGACAACGCTGAACCACCAGCAAATAAATTTCAAATTGTATTTGAATTCAGTAAAATAAGTGCATATTAATATATTTTGAGTAAAATTACTAAAAAAAAAAGATTTTTAATGAGAAAAAAAGATTTTTTGTTCGACTTGAAGGTTTTTGAGGAAAAATATGGCAACGGTGAGAACATGTGTAGAAGAAAACAATTCAGTCTCTCATAATCATTTGCACAAGTATGCATTTTTCTCTCTTTCATATTACACACTAATACATAAATAATCTTAATATGTATGTGTTTGCCTGACTTTGATCTAAGGTTTAGATTCGAAACTTTCATTCCGAAGGTAGTCTATGTAATAAGGAGTATCTTGGTGCATTCATTGTGCACGTAGCACTTCTCTATTAGTTTAATTCTTTCAGTTTAAATTTGTAAAATAATCGTTATTAGCCTCCTGAATATAACATTTTAAAGTTACTTGTTAATACAAACTCTCTTTTGCGATAAGTTTGTTTTGATTGCGCTGATTTATACGGGCATAATTATGCTGGCATAACATGGCAATTTGTTGGAAAATTCGGTGAAGATAATGCTTTTGTGGTTGGCATAATTTTTCAACCAGTTACAACCCCGCATTAGCAGCACAAAACCAATAAACACAACTTAAAAAAACAGCAACAAATGTTAAATGAATACGAAAAATAGTAACACACCCAAAGTATACATATACGTATACGTATACATTTTATGCCAGATTAATTAGTCTCGTGGAATTAGGAAAAGAACAAAAATTGTGCGCAGGGTGACCGATGACATCTTTCAAAAAGTGGCACCAAATAGGGGATTTATCAAAAAAAAAGGGGCGAAATTAACAAAAAACGAGAAAACTACACTAAACTTTTTATTTTTAATGTATTTTCATATAACTATTCCTAAAAAAAGTGGGGACAAAAAGTGGCAAAGCAGTCGAAAAAGGGGAAAGGCAGTCGAAAAGGTTGCAATTTGCCACTTTAGTCGGTCAAACGGTCACGCTGATTGTGCGGCTTAAAAATTGTTCTCGTGTAAACTACCTCATTGCGCTGATTTACACGGGCATAATTATGCTTTTGTTTTTCTCGTGTAAATTACCTCATTGAATCAATATTCAAATACATACACATTTTATATCCGATGCGTCTCAAAAATTGCCGTCGGCAAATAGATTACTTAAACTTACCACTAGTATGTAATGGTGGCATCGGACCGACACTACATGATGTTGAATTGTTGAGGGTTGGAAGTCTAGGAGGATCCATCTTCCAGTGTGATGTTATATTAAAACTGTTTGGTACAATAGATCCAAATTCTCGATTGATTCCCGGTTCAATTAACATGACAATATTTTAATTACTTTATTTGTAATTGCTTGTTTTTTTCTACGTGATTCTTTCTAATTATTACTACATACATACATATATTCCTCTTTGGAATTATGTTCCTTTTAAATTGATGCCTATTCGATCCCTTTTTGCTACGTTTAATTTAACATTGGCATTTGTCGTTTTTTTTTTTTTTTTTTGATATTTGCACATAAATTTTTTTAGAACATTATTTTTTATGATACAATTATTTCGATTTAATTTTTATCACACTGCCTTCATTATATTCGAAATAAGCGCGGTTCGTAATAGATTCACTATATGTCACACTACAATGTTGTTAATTTTATATTTATTTGTTTTATAAAATAATTTATAGTCTTTGTTTTGTTGTTTCTTCCTTATTGTATCTGTAATTCTTTTTCCCCGTCGTAGGTACTTTTTTTAATATTATTGAAGCGTAATCACGACCAAAACGCGAAACCAACAGTTTTCATACTAAGGCATGTACTCCGTTTGAGTTTTACAGAAGTCACTTCAGATTACTGCTTATGTGAGCAGTTTCTGAAGCACCGCTAACTTGTTCAAGATAAAACAAAAACCAAAAATTAAAGTCAGACATGCTGCTGTTTATTCATGTGTTTGTTGTACCAGTTTAACTACCTTTTCCAATTTGAGTGAATCGAAATGCTCAGTCACTCATTTCAAAAATACCATTAAAACATGTATGTATGTGAGTATGTACTTTGTACATACACACTATCCCCACCATCATAGTGATAAAAAATTTATCCACACATTCATACATACATATATATATGTACTCTTATTGCAGACCAGTTCCCCAATTTTCTCTCTCTCTGATTTCAATTCGTGCTTACTTATCTATTGGCATTCAATAATGGCGGCCATAGCAACGGTGTTTACGCCCCCCACTTCAATTGTAAGTGGTCACTTTTTGAATACATACATACATACACCATTATGTTTTGAAAGTATGAAAGAGACAACATAATGCTAAGAAGTTGCACATCTGTATCTAACGAAGATGCATAACAGAGGAAGAAAACAAATAATTTAAGACCCTTCCCACCAGCGTCAGCAATTATGACTGAAAATATCTCATCGCGAATGCACTATTGGGTGCACATGCTTACGTTTTCTAATACCAACAGTTACATTTTAAAAACACAAGAGCGAAAAAAAATATTCACACACACGCCTATCACCTCCTAAAAGTAATAAAAAAAATTCGTGCATACAAATGGATATACATACACAGTATGTATACATATGTGTATATGCATATTATGCTTACATTCATATAATTGTTTTTATGCATGTGTGTATGCAACATGATTGTGCCCTGAAGGAAACGTGGGGTTAAGTGTCCCCAAGTCACTACTTATGTCGACTATTTTGGTGACATTGTCAACGGAGCGTCTATTAGTATTGTTCTTAATGCGTAGAAAACATTTTTCTCAGATACACACAACTAAAATTTTTCAAAAATACAGGCAAATCCCGATATAAGGAACGATATAATGTCAGGCCCATTCGTTATACCGAAAAATTCGCTATATCGCAAAGTTTTTTTCATGTGTTATTTTAACTTATACACTGGACAACAAAATAGAGGTTTTTTATGATGTTTAAATAAAAATAATTATTATTGTAGACACGATACAATACAATTAAAATAATGAGGGCAATTTTTTTCAAGTAAGCTACAAAATATTAATAGTATTACCCCCTTATGCAAAAAAATATTTTAATTTAGCTTTAAAGTTCATAGTAGTTGATAAGCACTTTAAGGCTAACACAGCTTTATTAAAAAATCATATGCAAAAGACAACTTTAAATATTTTGTGATTTAATAATAAATACTGGTAACACCACCGTGTTCAACAACCACTTCACAGCTTATGATGTACAAAATTGAATACAATTTCATTCGGGTATTCAAATATTTTTTTATTTTATTAAATAAATTTTTATTATCTTGAAGTAAAGCAACCTAATTTAAAAAATATGAGCTTCTGACTTAATAGGAAAACAGATAAACACAACCATGAAGTAAAACTAAAAACAAGTGAAAAATTATCACAATTTGTTTTATTCGAATGAAACGAGTATTTGAATATTCAGCTTTTTTGCGATTTGTTTTGATTGTATGTACATCACTAAAACATTTTTGTATAATTGTATTTATTTTGATATTTTTTTATGGATTTTGCTATGTATTTGGAATCAGTTGGATAATTTGGTGATGTTTCCCATTACATGACAGAAATAATAAATTTAAGATAAGAGCAGGCACTTCTAGCTTCATTTTCAGATGTAACATGAATCAGTATGTGCTATATTAGTAAAAATATTTGAGGTACAAAATACACATTTTGGAAATATCAACTTAAAGTAGTCTTAACAAACGTGGGTGCCTACTTTAGAATTTTTATACAATAATTTTTTTAGAATACAACTTTACTTAACATTGCTTGGCAAAGCTTTATTAAGTTTTTTGCATAAGACCCTTAATTTTTTTTTGCATTTCCATTGCAGCTGTAGATTTTGTTTAATATTTTTTTGCCGTTTGTTATACAGAACACAAATTAACAAAAACTAAATGTAGAAATATGTATGTATGTATGTTCTTAGCAAGTTTTTGCTTTTTATTTTGCCATTTCTTAATTATCATTCGGTATATCTAGTACAAAATTGGGATATTATTCGCTATATAAGGTTGTTAATGTAAAAAATGTGGGCGTTCGTTGTATCGGATTTTCGTTAAAGCGAGATTCGTTTTACCGAGATTTGGCTGTATAGTTAAAAGAATTTAAGGGTTAATAAAAATTATTTCAAGAAATCAAATTAAAACGTGAATATAAATGTATTGAACAATACTTGAAAAAAAATCCACAAAAAGAATTTGCAAAAATGAAATCAAATAACAATAATAATTAAAATAGAAAATGTGAAAATTAACAAATTTTAAGTGAAAGTGTCAATTATGGAAATGTTTTACCTTGTGGAAGATTTTGTGCCATCAGTTAAAGATTTTGCACACTTGCAGATTCATTCGTAAGTGTTTGACTTTACTACTTCAGAGACGCATAAAATTTTTTATTTACATGATTAAATGTATTTAATAGAAAAGACAAACAAAATCCCTACTTGCTGAAGCAATGCTGAACGAATTAATGAATTAATTCCGGTTATTGTATGTTTTTTAATCATTAGTTCCATTTTTTATATATTTGTTTAATAAAACCCCAGAGTGTGAACAAAATACGCAATTTCATTATCAAAAGAGTATACTAGAATTACTAAAATGTGCTAGTAATTATCTGTTTTCAATGTCTTCATATGGTCCCTGAACGACTATCTAATCAGTATTTCCAATGTCAGTATAATTAGTCAGTAGTACTGGTACCAAAGTCAATAGTGAATCAGTACTGACTCACTAGTGACATTTCCTACAGGGTAAGTACAACAAAAGCCACAAAAGATTATTTTGTTACATGCTGTTGGTTTCTTTTGTCACCCTTAGTTGGAGCCGTAAAACTCAACTGTAGACTCACTGGTTCGCTTGAATGAATGAGTGTAGATACATATGTGTGTATGTATGTACAGTTGTGTATGTTCACGCCTACATATGTAAGCTCGTACGCATATTAGGGGAAGTTTAATTTTAAAAAATGCCAAATTTCACTGTAACTTCCCCCAGCAATTTTCTTCCTAGCAAAATTTTAGGTAAATTGCATTTGTTAAATTAATATAACGTTAGCACAAATGTATTTTTCCCCCGATTGGCAAGAAGGGTTTTGTTTTTCGCTCGTTTCTTGTGTATACATGCATACATGTGAGGCGCTTAGTGCAATAACTCCGTAAGCCACATGCAATCAAAAATTGATTTTATGTGCTCAATCTATTGCTACGTACCACAGCTTTATATGCTAAAATTAATTAATTAAAAATATTTTAAGTAAATTCGATTAATTTGGCGGTATTATTATAAAATCTATTTCTTCAAAAATGATATATTTTTATTTTATTTTCCTCAATAGCTCAGTAAGTCACACTAACTTTACTTTTTCTTTTTTTCATACATGGATTTTGGTGAAACTGGAACCTTTTTTCAAGTTCTTCTGATATTTCTGTTAAATCAATAGGTTTTGAAGGACTCTTCCCCAAAGACATGAAATTTACATATATGAGAAACTAGCGCGGTATGATTTTTTTAAATTTTTGTGGCATACGCAGTTATTGCACAAAAAATATAATTATTTTTAATTTAATTATTATTGTTCGAACTTCATTTGTTTCTATATACATTCACGATTTGAACAGACTCAAGTTCGTATGGCTTTGTAAGCCAAATTACATGTGATAATTATTAATGAACAAATAACACCAAAGTTAGTTGTAAATATTCTGACAACACATAGTTGAACGGAGCAGCCAGCCGTTTTCGGAGGCCACTAAACCTTCATCATCAGCGTTCTTTTGTGTTTGATCCACTGTGTGTGGTGTCAGTTGATGTAGATTTCTGCTTTATATACTTAACCATTATTGCAAATGGAATATGTGAATATTTTTGATTCAGTTTATTTCAATTTGCTGCAAGGTTTTTTGTAATGAAAGCTCAATTTTACCATCTCTAAATTTACAACAGTCTTAACTGTTTTGGTTTGTTATACCCTTTTCACACTCACTCACATCTTTGAGGAATGCGTGGAATATGTTGAAAATTGAAAAAACCTGTTCACATTACAACATCTTTCATCTTTCATCTGTCATGTATTATAATACTATTTTTACGAATGTGAGCTACTAAAAATCAAATAATAAAATGGAATTTAAAAATTCAGTAGAAATTGATTTAATTGCTGGCTCCTGAGGAGCAGAAACAAATAATGCTACAATGTGCAGAATTAGTTGAAATTATGCCAGCGGACAATGATAATGAAAAAATATTACAAACTTTATCCGCAAAGATTTCGCGTAGACATTTGCAACTACTTTTATGTAATTTATTTCGATTTGGAAAACATATAACAGATTTTATTATATGCATACATATACATATGTACATATGTATGTATATAATAAAATCTTAGAGTAATTACGGATCTTTTTTTGGGAAGGATATTCCAAAATGTAGCCTTGAATGTATGTAAATATGTCCATGCATATGGAAATACACATACAAACATAAATGCATATGTATATATTTTTATAGTATGTATGCATGTATGTATATAGTTGCATACATTTTTTCTAGTGATGACACTAAAATAATCGAAAGATGTTGAACGGAACAAAGTGAGATAGGAACATCTTTTAAAGATGTTGACAGATGTTGAACATTCAGCCCTGTATAATTCTTATGGGAAAATGTTATCATCTTGCCAAATTGATGAAAGATGAAAGATGTGAGTAAGTGTGAAAAGGCTATTACAATTAAGTATATTTATTTAATTTTTGCCACAGGCCCATTACTATTAATTTTAGTTAATTTAATTATTATTGTTCCAACTTCATTTGTTTCTATATTTAAGGTTTAGTGGCCTTCGAAAACGGCTAGTTTTTCCGTTCAACTATGTGTCGTCAGAATATTTACAACTAACTTTGGTGTTATCTGAGGGGTATAGAATCAAAGGTGGTAACCTCCACTTTTATACTTTTTGTAAAAAATGGCAATAACCTGTAACTGCAATGATATTCAATTTTATTGACTGCTTGTTTTGCTATTCAGTAAATTATAAAAAGCTAAAAATAAGTTTCATCCAAATTCATATAGCGGTTTACTAGTGACGCTGATAAGAAAATTGGACATAACTATGTTTGGTCTAACCAAATGGACATTTCTGTTTTTGAAGTGATCAAATTTGGATTTTGCATTTTTTGATTTGATCTTAGATAACTAATACGGATTTATTTGTTATTCAATAAATATTATGACGGGTATTTATTATGGAAAGAAGTAGTTTTAAAATTCATATCTGAAACTTGGCTAATTGCATTTTCTTTTCTGGAAAAAGAGAAAATTCATAATAAAATGATTTTGTGAAATATACATTTCATTAGAAACTATTGTACCATGGATTGTGAACGTGAATTTTTCCTTTAAACGAACGCTAAATTGCATTTTGTTTACTAAAAAGTTACAAAATTTTACAGTTTTTCCAGAAAAGAAAATGCCTTAAAGCATAAATTCAAAACAAAAATTTTAAAAATAGAAAAAATAAAATTTAAATTTTTAATAATTCATACTTTTGGATGTCATCTTCCTCAACGATTTGATGGTGTAAGTTGTTAACGATATCCGCATAAAATTTTAAATTCTCATCATTCTCCCAGTGCTCCCCAAAGTGTTTTTTCAATAGATTATGAATATCGTTAATCTTCTGCAAATTGATTTTTACAGAGTATGGTTGCATATTTCCCAAATTAATTTTTTTTGCAGATAGAGCGGAAATTTGCTCTGATTGCAATGAATTTTCTTCACCTGTAATTAAAACTTGTCCCTGATTTGTTTTTCTGAACAAAAATGTTTTTGTTGTAATAAATTTAAAATGCCATTTTCCAGTTGGAAGTAAAAATTCTGTGCTTGATTCTTTCCAGTCATTTATTGGGCAAACATCAATAATTTCTCTGGACGGTGCCATGATTACGACTAATGATAAAATTATAAATTGAGAAGTAAAAATAGCGGTTTTCACAATAAAAGAAACTGATGATTTTTTCATTTCTTTTTAGCTTTGTTTCGCAATAGTAAGCATGCATTTTTTTTTTAAATAAGTTGAGAGAATAAGAGCTAAACAGCTTTGATCATAGCAAAAACGATTATCTCCAATGGACATTACCGTTTATGAATCAATTTGATTCCATACCCCTCATTTGTTCATTAATAACACGGTGATACAAAAAAACCCCTTTTGTCAGAACTTGAAAAGCGACCTAGTGGGAGTTGTAGGTCTAGGTAAGGATATACAAAAACGGTTTTCAAAGATTTTGCAACACCCTCAACAATTCGAGTTATTTTGAAAAATTTGTTTTAGGGTGGGTCGTGATACTTTAGTACCTCTAACTCGCACATTTTTCGACCAATTAAAAAATTTTAAAAAGTTTTGGAAAGGAAAAGAATTACGTTTTTAAAAACTGTATACATTAATTGTATGTTCCAAGAAATTGGGTAAATTTTTATCAAACATTTAGATTTTTATGGATTTTTTTGCATAATTTTTCAAACTTAACAATTGGTATTTTAATTTTCTTCTATCAAGACCTTTTATTTTTTGCACATAGCCGTAAAGAAAATTTTATACAGAAAAAAATGAGATATCATTTGTTACAATCGATATATATTATAAAATTTATTAAACTTTTTCTAAAGTACAAATATTGCGATTGCAGACTTTTGTTAATAAGCCACTTCACACAGATAACAGTCCTCTGCTTTATGGAATATTCGATGATGCCAAATCATTGAGAAAGATAATGGTAATGAGTGGCTTATAAACTCTTCATGCTATAAACACAATCAAGTCCACCGACCATCGACTACAAGATGTCAAAAATAGAATACATGCGTGCTTATGAGAATAATTCTTTTAGCCGCTACACGACTACCGACTACCCGGCTACTTTTGTAGCCCGTAGCCAAGTTAGGCTAATTTCTATTTTTCTTGGCTACAAAAAACAGATTAGTGCTGCCAATACAATAAATGCATGAAATGGTGGTTTTAAAAACGCAATACATTAAATATCGCTATTAAAAACGCAAAAGACTATTATAGTGGCACCATTGAAAAATAATAATCATCTGTTCATTTGTTTACATTTTTCATTTACTTTTTATTTGGCGCATTTTTGATTTACTTTTTTTTTAAATTTTTTTTCACACAAATTCACTTAAAAAAATCAAGTTTGTTTTGTTTTGGTTAACTTTAATACATATGTCAAAACAGATGTTTATTTTTTGTAGTTAGTGGTCAGTAGTGGTTAAAAGAATTAAGTAGCTGGCGACTTGGCTATTTTTGTAGCCAGCTAATTTTGTAGTCGGTAGTCGATGGTCGGTAGCCTTTGATTGTGTTTATAGCATCAGACTTAATTTTCTTAACTACACTGAAACAGCTTGTACAAGAACTTTCGGGTTCATACCATTTGCTAGAACTATATTAGCAGACAAAAGCTGTTTTGAAGGCATCTTTTGCGTCTGCTTCGCGCAGTTATTCCAGTACATGGTACAATTATACTAGGTACATGCACGACTACAACAAAATTACAACACCAAAAAACACATTCATTTTGTTGGTATAAACAAACGAATAATTGTCAGAAACAGATGCCTTTTGTTTTAAAAAATAAAATACAGGGTAACTAAAGTACAATTGCAGACGCGGCATTCCTGCATGATTATAGTTATTCAGTGTTGCCAATCTTTGTGTAGTTAGACAGTGTGTAATTTCTACTCACATGTGTAGGCCATGTAATTAAATTCTTGTATAATCTGTGTGTAATTCTACTTTGGGTTCTATTTTTATTTATTTTTGTTTTAATTTCAACCTACACAAAAGATGTGTAGTGTAATTTTATTCGATGTGTAATTGGAGACACAGCCATGTGTAAATTCATTGGCAACACTGTAATCATTTTATTCACACACATACACTAACATTTTCGCAGCTTGTAAACAAGGTTTGACAACTATTTGCATTGTATACATTAACAGGCTGGGCTTGTGCATGTACCTGTTATAATTGTATCATGTTCCAGTAGAAGTGAAGTCACCAAATAAACCGCAAACATAAAAAACAATTATTATGCATTGCACACACTGCATAATGATTACAAATCTACAAATTTTCTTATTTTAATTAAAATCAATATTAATAGCACTTCACATGTCAACAATTTTAATCTAGTTAAACATTTTTATTCTTTTCTAAAAACAATAACCCTCACGTAAACTTTGGCATTTTGTTGGTACTCTTATTAAATTCGATTGTTTTATGTGTTTATCCAAATATATATAACAGAAATTGCATATAAGAACATTCTAAACTTTTTTAATGATTAAAAAACTAGGACAAAACACCCCCCATTCGTCTGTATTATCATCCAGTTTAATTTTTTTAAATGAAGACAAATTGACAATAAAGAAGAGTGTATTTATTTCTGCATTACTGAATATAATAACTTTACTTATTAACAGCCTTATACATAAAGAAAAACTGGCATAAGCAACAAAACTAAAAATGGTCTTTGCCCTACAATTTATATTAAAATTCAGACTAGGATTTAATAGTGGGTTAAGCTACATTATTCCCCGATTTCTAATGTCAAATAGTTTGAAACTCGTTAAGACATATAGTCAATTTTGCCACTTATGTTAACTAGCATGAAGCTTTTTGTTATGTATAATGCTTTAAGTATATACAAAAAAATAACTGCAAGATACAAAAAAAAAAAAACAAAATAATTTGCGCTGGGGGAGAAAATGCTTAAAAAAAGGGCGTTAATGAAAAGTTGAATAACTTTTATCAGATTTGAAAAATTAAACCCATATTTTGCTTTATACGTAAGTATAAACTTTTATATGCTTTCATATAAAAGTAATCAATGAAAAGCTACTAAAATCAAAAAAGTTGATAAATTTTATTATTATTTTGGATATTCTGAACAAAAACAATACTCAAAATTTACAAATGTATCAAGATATACACGTCGTTGTAAAGCGTAATCAGTTGTCGTTTTAAAAACATTAAAAAAATTTAGATCTAACAAAAACTGACTAAATTACAGTTCGATAAGTTGACGAACACCACCGAAAACGGTATTTTCAGAATAACTTCTGAATTTGAGTGTTTCTGAAATTTTTTTGACACAATTTGTAATGTACTCAACAAGACCTTAAACTCACGCTAGGTCGTTTTCAAGTTTTTTTTCACTGTAGCACCGTGTAATTATCACATGTAATTTGGCTTACATAGCGATACGAACTTGAGCCTGTTCAAATTACATATATATATATATATATATATATATATATATATATATATATATATATATATATATATATATATATATATATATATATATATATATATATATATAATTATATATATATATATATATATATACCTAATTATTTTTGTTGATGTGGCTTACAAAGTTGTTGCTGTTTATAAAAAGGTGTTTTAAGGTTTTAGAAGAATATGTTGATAGTAGACATATATTAGCTGAACATAAACAAAAAATAAGTAAATAAACAAACAAAACCAATAATTTAATAAAACAAAAAGAGTTTTATTTAAATGATTATGACCTTGAGCCTGATTAATAAAAAACAAATATATGTTTTAGAAGAATTTTTGATGTGTAAACATCTATACGGTAGGGGGTAAAAATCTTTCTCACAATACAATCACAAATTTTGAGTAAGATGTGCGATGTAATAGTTAACCAATCGTAAAGCGTTATCAAATCGGTGTGAGCTATGTATGAGTGTATTAGTGTAATCATGCGGTCAACAAGAAGTACAGGAAACTTAACAGAAATGCACTCAACACCATCTAGTGTGCAATAGTAGCTACTAATTTTCACTAATTGTTGTACATTATGTTATCGTAGGCAAATAAAAACAAACAAAAAATAAAATGAATAAAAAAACATTTAATTTTAATAACTTTTAAAAAGATTTTTTGCACTTTTAATAAGAAATTTACTAAAACAAAGCAAAATAAGGAAAACAAAAACCTAAACGTGTCAAACTAAAAGTCTTCTTCGTCTTTGAGATTGTCATTCATACGGACAACAAAAAGTACAGAGAAACTTAACAGTTGCATATAAACACCATCTAGTGTGCAATACTACTAATTTTCATTAACATATAATTGTGCTAGCGCTGTATAGTTCGGAAACCATTGCTGTAAAATAACTACATACAGTACATTTCATTAAACAGCAGTGTGCGCATTTACTAACGAAATAAGTTAAATAAAACAAACAAAAACCAGCAAATTCCTATGTATTTACAATATTAAAAGTTTTGATACTTTTAATTGATTAATTAAAAAAATATATACTAAAAGCATAGTACTTCCGACTTAAGAAAATTTTTCATTACTAGATGTTTACACATCTCCCCTGTGATCGGACTCACATTGTTTTTTTTTTATTATGTTATTAGAAAATATTTCGTACGAAAGTAATCATTTTTTTGAAAACGGCTGGCTGTTCCGTTCAACTATGTGTTGTTAGTCAGAATATTTACAACAGACTTTGGTGTTATTTGTTCATTAATAATTATCACATGTAATTTGGCTTAAAAAGCGATACGAACTTTAGCCCGTTCAAATTACAAATATAAAAATATTGACAAATTATTCATGCAAAACAATTGGCAAATTCATTCGCTTGCATTGTTTTAGAATTGTAGAAGGAATGCACACACACGCCTACCAAATATAATAAACATTGTCATTTTGATGATTTCAAGAGGAAATCGTTTGCTATTACAGCCGAAAGTAGTTAAACAATTCTGCGGACATGACAGATTTAAAAAAATCTAATAGCTAGAATTCAATCCATTGTAATGGTTGAGTTAACTAAATATGTAACATTATATAAAAAAAATTATTTAAATTTGAGCCTTTCTTCAATGCACAAAAGCTTTCTTTCTTTCTAAAAAAAAATGATAGAACTTCACATTCAAAAGTATAAAAAAGTACAATTTTTAAAAATTCGTGTTTGGAGCTAATAATGCAGAAATAATCGTTAATCATTTATAATATGGTGTACAAACTTAATATAAAAGGCTTGCACACGCACCTCTGGAGAAAATAAAATATCTTTGTGTCTTTAATTAGTTGTATGTGAACTTAAAACTTTTGTTTTGAACAAAAAATTTTTAAAATATGTGCATATTTTATTGTTTTCAGTGCATATTTTGCGTTTTTAATGTCATATTTTAAGCGCCTAAAATACCTTTTTTAAGTGCATGAAGTCCTTGTCCCTGCTTATAAGCCAGAGAAAAATATTAGAAATTTTATTTTTAAAATTAAAAATTTTTCAAATAAATTTAGGCAGTAACATAATTTTTATTAAAAATTTTACTTCAAAAAAAAAGTGAAAATTTATTTTTTTACCCTTAGGTCCCTTTCTCTATGCGCTGTCACATATTTCCTTATTTTTATTTATTTTTTTATTTCGACAGTTAAGTTATTGTTATATTCTTAAGAACCCGAGTGCTTTTAAATATAGCGGATTTTTTTAGTAATACGTTAATAAATTTTTTTACCAAATTTCACAACTATATTTTTAAACCTTTTGTTGATTTTTGAGCACAATATGTCTAATTTAGAATAAAATATGTTTAATCATGTTTGAGAGTAAATTTCATTTACGCCCTTTTCAATAAAATTGCAACACATTCACCAAACACTTGATCAGATTATCGGAACACAAATTATTTTAAAAACACTGTTTTTATTAGAAAGACTCTGTGAAATGCACTAAATCATTATTATAATTTGTAAACACTTTCTTGCATTTAGAATACGCATAAATGCATAATCATTTACATGTAAATGATTCTTTTAAGTTTGCACATAAACATTTTTTCCAGATTCACAATATTTACTATTTACATAAAAAATATACTACGAGTATTTTTATTTACATATAAAATGCTTAAAACACTAGCAGCCGCATTTATAAAAAAAAGTTGATTAAGGTTTAAGATTCATATTAGTTAACAAACATTTTAAGGCTAAAAAGGTATTTTTAAATATTGGTATTCATAATCAGTATTTTAACTTAAAACCAATCAACCTAATTTTTCAAAATTATCGTGGCAACACTGTATTCTTTACTTGTCAATTGCATCCTTAAGTTCTGCAAAACAACAATTGTTAATTCACAAAGTACTCGTGTCTATTACTACGTTTACACGCAGGGCTTATTTGCAAATAAAACTGTAAATTGTTGCCATATTTTTATTGCGACGTACTAATTCAGAAAACTATTCACGATTAACGCACTACAGTAATTTTGACTTAGCTGCACAATCAACCTTGCACGACTTTTTGTGCAGATAAGTCAAAAATGCTGTTATCTTAAATGTACTTACCTGCCTAAATGTGCAGGTATACAATTTTTGACTTCAGTCTTATACACATACATGGTTGCATATTTATGTAGCCATTTTTTTTAATGTGTGCAGTTAACTTAAACTAATTATATGAAAATAATTTAAAACTGCCAAAAAATATGTCAAATTCGAAGGTATACAAAGTGCACTTAAAAAAGGATTTTGAACCATAATTACAGAAAAAATATATTTTGTGCTGTTAAGTCAATGTGCAGCTAACATTAATTTTTTGTATGAAAATATTTTAAAATTACCAAAATTTTAGGGCACTTACCTTAAATGTGCAGGTATAGAAAGTGCACTTAAAAAACGAATTTGTATGGGATTTTAAAGAATAGTGACAGATATTTATCATTTTAGGCAGTTAAGTCCAAAGTGCATTTAAACAAAAGGCAGCTAAATCAAACCTACTGTATTTGCAAATCAAATGCTTGAGGTTGCCACGCTCACAAATGTTTTATAACAAAAAATAATAAATGGATTAATATTGCACAAAAAACATTAATAGACACATACAATGACAGTTAGAACAAATAATTATTTGATATTTGGTACATTTACACTATTTTTTGTCAAAAAAATTAACTTTTCTGTAGAAGTGCTACCAATTTTATGTACTCTTCCTATGCCGTATAAACAGTAGGTTAATTTATTCGCTAGTATTTTTATTTGCAAATAGTGCGTGTATAAACGTTTATATAATATTGTGTCTATAAAATAAAAAATTTGCACAGCGTATCTTTGTTAATAGTATTTTTCTAAGTTTAACGAGTTTCATTTAAATTAAATTTTTTTTCTTCTAAATAACACTGGCATAAACATACATATGGGGTATTCACAAGGGTGTCCTAAGTGTCATAAAGTCCTAACATTTTAAACCAGTTTAAGATTATTTTTATTTTCTTTCATATAAAAGGAGTACTATATTAATACTCTATGTATTTGTTACTGTCATAACTAATTATTTTGCTCTTTACTTTTCTTTTTCGGCAAAACGTCCATTTACATTTACATACGCAGCACTTGTCTTTAGCAAATTTTCTACTCAAATCATTATATGTATATTGCAAAAAATATAAAAATTCGCAAGGGATTAATAATTAATAAGTAATAACTCGAGTATAGACTTAAAAAATTTCCAAAGCCTTAAAACTGTAAACGAGCAAACTCAGTAGATTTTATGAATCAAAAATTATCTCACGTGCAAAAAATTTGCGAAAATTCGCGAATAATTTTTTAATTGAAAAAAAACCTAAAACTTATTGAAAAAAATGCTTAAATTTTAAGGAATGCCAAAAACTTTTAAAAATCCGCAATTACGAAATTTCGCAAAAACTTGGTAACATCAAAAATATATTAAAGTCTGATACTTATTAAAAGAAGTTTAAAACTGTTAAAAAAAAACAAAGAATTGGGAACAATCACTTTTATTGCAAAAATATGCAACAAATTGCAAAATTGCAAACAAGCTCCAAAATTACTTACAAATACCTCAAGATCTAAGAAATTCCAAAAATCGCAAAAAATTGACAAAATTATGAAAATTTGCACAAATAGATAGATGTATTAAAAATCGGTAAAAAGGCAAACCCTAAAATAACACATAAACACCTAAAGATATAATAAATTCCAAAAAATCGGAAAAATTCGCGAAAATGAAAATTTGCAAAAACTTGCTAATACCAAAATGATAGCAAAGTGTGATATGAAATAAAAGTCGCCAAAATTGTGTAAAAAAGGCAAAAACTGCAAACAACAAAAATACTTCAATCAGACAATGATGTGGATTGATTCAATCCTAATTTGTTAAAATTACACACAAGAGCAATAACTTTTATCAAAAATTACCTGATCGCAAAACTTAAGAAAATTTGCAAATAAATTCAAAAGCCTTAAAATTTTAAAAGGTCAAATGCTCGTAAAAATTTTGTTTTACATATTGCAAAAATAAATTCGCAAATAGTTTTCGGAAACAGATAGAAGCCGTTAAATCATTTTCTCATAATTTTGCATATTCGTACCAAATATTTTATTTAATTTTTGTAATATTTTTTCTCATTTGTTTTGTATGATATTGTTTATGTTTCAACTAACACACTAAAATATGAGGGGTTGCTCACAGCAGTCGTATTTTAAACTAGTTTAAGGATCTTATGCAAAAAACTTAATAAAGCTTTGCCAAGCAATGTTAAGTAAAGTTGTATTCTAAAAAAATTATTGTATAAAAATTCTAAAGTAGGCACCCACGTTTGTTAAGACTACTTTAAGTTGATATTTCCAAAATGTGTGTTTTGTACCTCAAATATTTTTATTAATATAGCACATATTGATGCATGTTACATCTGAAAATGAAGCTAGAAGTGCCTGCTCTTATCTTAAATTTATTATTTCTGTCATGTAATGGGAAACATCACCAAATTATCCAACTGATTCGAAATACATAGCAAAATCCATAAAAAAAATATTAAAATAAATACAATTATACAAAAATGTTTTAGTGATGTACATACAATCAAAACAAATCGAAAAAAGCTGGATATTCAAATACTCGTTTCATTCGAATAAAACAAATTGTGATAATTTTTCACATATTTTTACTTTTACTTCATAGTTGTGTTTATCTGTTTTATTACCATGTCAGAAGCTCATATTTTTTAAATTAGGTTGCTTTACTTCAAGATAATGAAAATTTATTTAATAAAATATAAAATTATTTGAATACCCGAATGAAATTGTATTCGATTTTGTACATCATAAGCTATGAAGTGGTTGTTGAACACGGTGGTGTTACCAGTATTCATTATTAGATAACAAAATAATTAAAGTTGTCTTTTGCATATGATTTCTTAACAAAGCTATGTTAGCCTTAAAGTGCTTGGCAACTAATATGAACTTTAAAGCTAAAGTAAAATATTTTTTTGCATAAGGGGGTAAAAGTTTAGAACATAATGACGTTATGACTTTAACACTACCGTTTGAATACCCCAATAATAAGTGCGTTCGAGAACTCAAAAATTTTTAAAAATTTTTACTATTTTTTACTGGATTGCGTTCGAGTACACAAAATCCAGTAAATGAGAGGGCGAATTGAGAGAGAAAAATGACAGTTCATTTACTGAGTAAATGCAAGTTTTTACTGGACAAATTTTTGCCAGTAAAATCCAGTTAAACGAAACCATATGTTTTTAAATATAAGCAAAGGGAAACAAAAATGTTTAGTTTTTGATGAAATTTTTAAAATAACAAAAAACAAATGTATTAAGTTATAAGCATTATAACATTTATTTAAGTTTGATGCTAGAAAAATATTCGGGTATGTTATGTAGTATTCCACGTGAAATTAAAACGTGCGGAATTTCCATAGAATTTTTGGAAATATGTATGTATGCACATATGTATGTATGTATGTATGTATGTATTTATAATAACAATGCTATTGCATTTCCGAACGATTTAATTTCACATGGAATTCAGAACATAACCGATTGTTTTTAAACGTGAATAAAGTTAATAGATTATTATATTGAAATTTTTGTTTATACATATCGTCGGGTCCACGGTTCCTGGTTTGCCATATGGAACATTTAAAATTAAAAATTACTTTATGTACTTTTTTTTTGAATAATTTCCCAGTTTTTCGTTGTCTTGAGTATATCATCCTAATAACTTATCACGTTCAGGGCCTGACGCGCGATGTCGACGAGAAAGTTTCTATCGGTTACTTATATTTAAAACAAAATCAAAATAAGAAAGTTTATTTTTGTTTTCAATATAAGTAAGCTATATAAAGTTTCTTGTCGACATCGTGGACCAGCCAAATAAGTTTAAATAAAAACATATGTCCATATCTATTACTTTTATTATTAAACAAAATATTCTATTGTATATTTCATATGAATAATTTTTTTAGCGCCAAAATTGGTAATCAGCTGTTGTATATATTTTACTGGATTTTACAATTTTTCCGTTCGCGTTCTTTTAGATGCAAACTTTTTTATTGAGAGTAATTTCTTTAAATTACTCAGTATTTACTCAGTTACTGGATTTTACTGGAAAAGTACTCAAACGCACCTAATAAGTACATATATACATACATACATACATACATATATACAGGAAAAGTTAAAAATATAAACAAAAACATGTCAAAATTATAACGTCATCTTAAAATTGGTTTAAACATGGGTGCAGTCAATTTTAAAATTCGCTGATTTATACACTTTTCACACTCACTCACATCTTTGAGGAATGCGTGGAATATGTTGAAAACTGAAAAAACCTCTTCACATTACAACATCTTTCATCCTTCATGTATTATAATACTATTTTGACGAGTTGGAGCAACTAAAAATTAAATAATAAAATGCAATTTAAAAATTCAGTAGAAATTGATTTAATTACTGCTCCTAAGGAGCAGAAACAAATAATTCTACAATATGCAGAATTAGTAGAAAGTATGCCAGCGGCCAATGATGATGAAGAAATATTACAAACTTTATCCGCAAAGATTTCGCGTAGACATTTGCAACTACTTTTATGTAATTTATTTCGATTTGGAAAAATATATACAAGATTTTATTATATACATATGTACATACATAGGTATATGTAGAGTAAATACGGATAATTTTTTTTGGAAGAATATTCCAAAATGTAGCCTTGAATGTATGTTCATATGTATATGCATATGTAGATATACATACATACATATGTATACATTTTTATAGTATGTATGCATGTATGTATATAGTTGTATACATTTTTTCTAGTGATGACACTAAAATAATCGAAAGATGTTGAATGGAACAAAGTGAGATAGGAACATCTTTTGAAAATGTTGAACATTCAGCCATGTATAATTCTTATGGGAAGATGTTATCATCTTGCCAAATTGATGAAATATGAAAGATTTGAGTAAATGTGAAAAGGCTATTCACAAAGTTTAAAAAACGTTTTTTAAGCTAAAATTCTATTATGAATACAGTTTTAGCGAATTTTGCTCAAACAACATTTGAAATGCTGTTTAAAATTTTTATGAATACAGCTGCAGAAATTTAATTTTCATTGACTTAATAAAAAATATGGCGTGCTTCTACTTTTTTTGTTAAACATATTTTTGCTGTTTTACGCATACATATTTATATATATAATTTTAAACATTTTGACATTATTTATACATATCTGGTTGTATTTTATAGCCTTTTCACACTTACTCACATCTTTAATTTTTCATCAATTTGCCAAGATAATATCATCTTCCCATAAGAATTGTACATGGCATGTATGTATGTATTTACATGTGTGCCTTTAATTATGAAATTGGTATAAGTCATGTATTTCTTTGGCCGATATATTTTGTAGATTACATTTGAACAAATCAAAAAATATTTTTATATTGTACAAAATTTTAATTAAGACTTGTAGTAGTCTCGATTAATATAAATTGATTTAATATTTGTTAATTATTTATTAAAGTTTTTTGAAGATTAATTTAATATTTCCAAGAAAAAAGCACATGACTTCGACCACTTTCATAATTAAGGGCACAAATGAACTTATATAATTCAGACTTTTAGTTAAAATATTAAACGCTAATGCCGTTTTAGTTTCACATTTTTTATTTTTTGGTATAAAATTTGGCGTTCGTGTGATATAATAATTTCTAATAAACTCTCTATTTCAAAAAACCATTTTATTGCAAATTTTCATTTCATGTAATATTTCTCCTAGAAAAGATGATGTTTTCTTTTCTGTGGCTAAAAGGAAAAAGTGCTTAAGTCGAGATAAGATGACTTTGAGTTAATAGTTTCTCCGTAATCTGCATATTCGAAAGTATCAATGCTCAAAATCTCAATCAATTTGTGTCGTTTTTCAGGAAGTTATAGCGCTATGACTTGCGACTTATCTTTTTTAGACTTCTAATCTCATTTGGAACAATAGCTTAATTAAGGTTAGTCCTGATTCACACACGTCAGGTCTGAGTCGTCAAGTCTTGAGTTTTTAGGAGAGAGAGGAAAAGAGAATGGAAAGGGGTACATACTTGACCGTACCAGTCAAGTTTGCTTTTTCCTTTTGTTTTGTCATTTGTAATACTCTACTACAACACAAATTGATGAGACTTGATGAAACAAACTTGACGGTGTGTATGAACATAAATGCAGGTTCAAAAGAAAATTGAACAAAAACTGATCAGCTAAACCTGATGTGTGTGAATCAGGACTTATATTCTAGTATATTTCAACTTAAATGTATTACATAATTATAGTGTGCAGAACGATATTTGCTAAAAAAAATGAACGGCTAACAGAGAATTACGCTATTTAACTGTAAAAAAGCAAATTTCTGAAAATCTACGTGAAAGTTTAAAAGTGCGCTCCTGCAAAATAGTAAAATATGACTTAAGCACTTTTTCCTTTTAGGCACAGATATACATATATTATGTACTCGTATACACAATATAATATTATCTACTAATATATTTGTTCAAAGCAAATTTTTTATTTTAACTTTTTATAACAGGGAGTTTGTAATAATTTTTAATATAGAAACATTATCAAAAACATTATTTATACAAAAACGGGATTCAGAAAATCCCGGGCTTTAAAATTAAAAAAATCCCGGGCTCCGAGATTCGCATAGTCCCAAAATCCCGGGATTTCCGGGCTCGGAATTTCCCGTTTAGCATCCCTAGTCAGTACCCTGCCGGAGAATGTGTGGTTGACTACAAAAATAGTTAACTTTTCTTAGACTGACTAAAAGCTAACTGCAATGTCATCCAGAACAAACTCAAAATTAATTCTTAAGTTTAGTACGTAATTGAATTTGATGAGAGCCAAGAAATTTATTCTCAGCTACTTTGAAACCCATTTCAGTTTAAATTTATTTATTTAATAATTATTACTTGATAATTATTACTTGAAAAAAATAAACTTTAAGTTAGCTGAAAGTAATGCAGAGTGAGACAATTGACTACCGCCTAGGACATCGCAATGCTAAAATAGACAGTTGATTACATTGAAAAGTAGTCCCAATGTCAGTCAGTACTAGTCAATAAATAGTTTAAAGTTAACGTAATTTCCGACAGGGTATTGTTGAAACCTAAAAACTACAAAATATAGAAAGAAGAGCTACAGATTAATCATAGAGAGTAAGTTGGAATAAACAAATTTTAATATAATTTAAATTAAATTAATAATTGCTTCTATTTTTTTGTGTTCTTATAAAAATAAAACAAACAAATTAAATCAAAATAAGCTTTAATTTTGCTAATTTGAATATTTTCCTAACAATTTTGCTGTTTCCGTACGCTTTTCGTAATAAAATTTGAGCGTAAGCAAAATAGAGGAAAAAATCGCAGCAACGGAATAAATTTTGCTTCCGCTCAAAAAATGCTTTACTCAATCGCGGAACGGAATGAATAATACAGGCCGGGGCACAATGAATCCACCGTGCGTTAATTTTTGCCTTTTTCAACTGAAAGCTAAGTTGGAATACATGGTTTCTTATGACTTCTGTTATATTCAGTACGTATCCGGTAACGCAAGGTACAAATTAGGTCAACTTTCAACTTTAGGAAGAAGTTGAAGTTTAACTTTAATTATTAACACACCAATTCCATTCACTTGGAATCCTACAAAAAAAAAAAAAAAAAACAAGAGGGGAAAATTTTATCTGTACATTGAGATGCTGAGAACCACGTGGATATACTCCTCAGCTACTTGCTGGAGTTTGAGCAGCCAGCAACAGGAACAGTAGAAGAATTACGTAAGCGTTTCGCAAAATTTTCATCAGCCGAGCATGAAGCAGAAATAATGCGCAGACTTCTACAAATCCAAGATCAACACTAAAAAACGTTACCAGCGTCTCCAAATATCCAATTGTCTCTTCCAGCCCAGCAGATGAAGTCCGCAACGTGCCATTCATCCCCTAAAATGGATAATAAGGGTCAACCCCTGGCCTTCACTAATCTGCAAAACACAGGGAAAGAGACGAGGGTACTCATTATTGATCTCGTGCGTAAGTGGGCCCTTCAATATGATGGAGGAAAAGATCCTCTAGGGTTTATCTAGTGCGTGGAAGAGTTATCAAATATGTACGAAATACAGCTAAATGACGTCCTGCGAGTTATGTCCGAGTTTTCCCGAGACGGAGCCCTTAGTTGGTTTCGAAATAATAATAAACAATGGGACCATTGGCAAACATTCAAAAAAGATTTCTGTGACTTCTTACCTTCACGTTACTTTGAAAAACTTGAGGACGAAATTCGAACACGGACCCAAAGGCAGCGCGAAACGTTTAAAGAATATGTGCTTAGCTTACATGATTTAATGAGCCACATAGATCTGAGTCCTACTCAAAAGCTCGAGAGGATCTACAGAAATGAACTCATAGATGTAGCTAGGCCTTTCTGGGGCGCATTGCCCCTCCTAGACTTGATTTTGCCCCCCTAGGATTTATTACAAATTCTTTTTAAAACATTGTTTTGCCTGTAAAATTAAAAAATTAATTTTTTTTTAGTTTAAAATTTTTAAACGCACTAATAATCCCAAATTAATATTTTACTTATTAAGTAAAATATTTTTTTATTAAAAATACATTGAAATTGATTATTGAGGGGTTTAGCTGGATCCTATGCGCATTTCACTGTTGCTAATGCAGATCATCAGGGAACCTTTACCCAAAGCTTCTTAGGACAACTAGAGTTATTATATTATAAACTTTCATTTAAACAAATGAGAAGCTCAATAACAAATAACAAAATTGTAACAATTCCCATAAAAAACACTAATTATTAACTTGACTGCACCCGGTCAAAAAAATACTTGTGTGGCAACACTCTATTCTTAAATAGCTGTTGTTGTTATTTACATTTATTTTCTTTTACATACTCTTACGACTACAATTTGAAGCTGAAAAAAAGTCAGCCAATGTAGCAATAGTAAAGTAAGAAAATAAAAAAACATTTTGATTATTGAGTTCTTGTTTCAACTTTGTTATTTGTTATTGAGCTTCTCATTTGTTCAAATGAAAGTTTATAATAAATATAATAACTCTAGTTGTTCTAAGAAGCTTTGGGTAAAGGTTCCCTGATGATCTGCATTAGCAACAGTGAAATGCGCATAGGATCCAGCTAAACCCCTCAATAATCAATTTCAATGTATTTTTAATAAAAAAAATATTTTACTTAATAAGTAAAATATTAATTTGGGATTATTAGTGCGTTTAAAAATTTTAAACTTAAATTGTAACAATTCCCATCAAAAACACTAATTAATTATTTTTTATTTATTTTGAAATTACTCATGAAAATCATCAGTAATTTTTATACAAACTTTTCGAATAATAGCTTAATATGCATACTTTTATTAAATAACAAATACCTAAAAAAAGATATAAGTTTATAGCACTTCAAAACATCACAAATAATAAACTCCATGTGAATTTATAATGCATGTGTGTAGATATGTATGTATGTAGCTTTCAACAAATTCTTAATAAAATTGTATTATTGTACGTAGTTAGTACCCTCTAGTCAGCCTAGAACCATATGCCTCTATGTCAATAGTATTTCTCCAGCGACAATTGCACTAGTTAAAATGTCGACAACTTTCCTTTGATGCGCGAGTAAAGATACGTTAAAGACTCACTAAAATCTACTAGTGAATCTTTGGTTCAAATATATCCATATAGTCGTTAAAGAACTACTTTCTCAATAGTGCTAAAGTCTACTGGCAGATTTTCAATGACAACCCTATGTTATATGTCAATAGGCGATTACATTGGCTGGGGTACACCAAGTCAGTAGCACTACTGACAATGTCACTAGAAAAACAATATAATTTTATTATTGACAACGAGCCAGGAAATATCGATGTTGTAGACTAGAGCCCCTTAAATTTACTAGTGAATCTCTGGTGTCAATATGTCCATTTGGTCCCGAAATAACTACTTAGTCAGTAGCGCTGCAGTCTAGCGGTGGATTTTCAATGACAAGCTAATGTTAAATGTCAATAGGCGATTACATTGGCTGGGGTACACCTGGTCAGTAGTACTACTGACAATGTTACTAGTAAATCACTATTCGGACTTTCTGCAGGGCCCTGAAGGAAACGTGGGATTAAGTGTCCCCAAGTCACCACTTTTGTCGACTATTTAGGTGACATTATCATTGGAGCGTCTATTAGTATTATTCTTAATGCGTACAAAATGCTTTTTCAGATACAGACAACTATGCTTTTTCTTGTTTAATTGGTTTGTTGAAAATAAAAGTGACGTAAAGCAAAATTTAAGTGTTTATAAAAATTAGTTTAAGAAATCAAATTAAAACGTGAATATAAATGTATTGAACAATAATTGAAAAAAAATTCACAAAAAGAATGTGCAAAAAAGAAATAAAATAACAATCCATTTTGTATAAAAATAGAAAACGTGAAAATTAAAAATTGTAAGTGAAAGTGCCAATTTTTTTAAATTTTTTACCCTGTGGAAGATTTTGTGCCATCAGTTAAAGATTTGTCACACTTGCAGATTCATTCGTAAAGCTATGTACAGACGATTGTCAGATCTTACAATATTGTCAGATCTGGCAATGTGCTGACAATGTACTGGCAATCGAAAATTGCCAGCACAATATTTCTTGTCAGTTCACACGGTTGTCAGAAAATCTTACAATTTATTGCCAGACGGTTGTATGACAAAATCGTCAGTAGAAAAATTGTCAGTTCACACGGTTGTCATATGCACAAATTGTTAGATCTGTTGTTATGCGTTGCCAGACTTAAACCATTTGTTGGAAATTGTTATATATTTATCGTTTGTGTTTGTGTTTAATGTAAAAAGTGAAAGTATAAATTATTATGGACCATAAAGAAGCAATTGCAATGATTTTGTCTGCATATATTTTATTATAAATTTTTTATTTAAAATCAAGCGTGTGCAGTGTTGCCCATAGAAAGAATTATCTTACAATGACGCCATTGTCAGATGCATGAACTTCGCACATCTGACAATATTAAAATGTCTGACAAATATCTGGCAATAATTTTACAATGTGTTCACACGATTGTAAGATGTCTGACAATTTGTTGTCATTTGCTAGTCTTGCAATGGACTGACAATGCTTTTTCTAGCAACGGCGTCTGGCAAGAATTGCCAGTTCACACGGTTGTAAGAAATTTTTAGCACATTTTACTGGCAATATTGTAAGATCTGACAACCGTCTGTACATAGCTTAAGTGTTTGACTTTACTAATTCAGCGAAACATAAAATTTTTGATTAACATAAATATATGTATTTAATAGAAAAGACAAACAAAATCCCTACTTGCTGGTGATATGCTGAACGAATGAATTAATTAATTCCGCTTATTGTATGGGTTTTAATCATAAGTTAAATTTTTTAAATATTTGTTTAATAAAACACCAAAATGTGAACAAAATACGCAATTTCATTATCAAAAGAGTATACTAGAATTACTAATATGTACTAGTGACTATCTGTTTCCAATGTCTTCATATGGTCCCTAAAAAACTATCGTCAGTAGTTCCAATGTCAGTAGTTGCTTTTCAATGACGCGCACATGTTAAATGTCTATTGCAAAAAGCATTGTGTTGGGTATAATTAGTCAGTAGTACTGGCGACAAATTCAATAGTGAATCAGTACTGATTCACTAGTGACTTTTCCTAAAGGGTTCATATACTATATATACTCGTACACACACATGTGTGTATGTATGTATGCTTGCATATCTATAGTTCAGTCCAGGGATGCCAGATAAAATGATGGCATTTTATCGTCGAAATCCCGATAATATATAAAATAATCGTCATTTCATACTCGAAAAATCAGACAAATCAAAATTTCCTTTTTTAAACATGTATACACACATATGTTTAATTTTATAAATTTTATTAGAAAACAAAACAAAACAATTCATTTCAATTTGAAATTTATTTGCTGGTGGTTCAGCGTTGTCTATATATTTCATTGTTGCTGTAACAAATCATCAGTAGACTTCAACCACACATTTTGAATAGTCACAAACCTCTTATCTTATGCACAGACTTTCAAGAACTATTTGAGAATTCACAAATTATAATATTTTTTGAAAATCACAAAAAAATAAGCGTAATAGGCTTAGAAACTAATACAAAAAACCCAGCAAATAAATTTCAAATTAAAATAAACTTCTGACAATATGTCGAATAACAAATTTCTTAAATGTTAAATTTAGATTTTATTTTTCATTTTGCTTTATAATTACTTTTATTAAAATAATTGAAATTTATTTGCTGTTAGTTTAGCATGTCTATATACGTATTTCATTGGCGCTTGAACCAAATCATCAGTAGACTTTAACCACAAATTTTAAACAGTCATAAACCTCTTACTTTATGCATAGACTTTCAAGGATGTAGAAAAATAAAATGAGTTCACCTGGATATAAATTATTTGCTGGGTTTTGTATCAGTTTCAAAGCCTACTAAGCTTATTTTTTCTTTTGTGATTTTCAAAAGTATTTTTGTTTTATGAATTTTCATATAGTTTTTGAAAGTCTATGCATAAAGTAAGAGGTTTGTGACTGTTTAAAATTTGTGGTTAAAGTCTACTGATAATTTGGTTCAAGCGCCAATGAAATACGTATATAGACATGCTAAACTACCAGCAAATAAATTTCAATTATTTTATGTACACTTCTGACAATATGTTAAATAATGGAATTTCTTTAAATTACTTTTATTGTTATTCAATGGATTTCTAATTGTATAAAGGTGTAGAAAAATAAAATAGATTCAAATCGAATATAAATTATTTGCTGGGTTTTTTGTATTAGTTTCTAAGCCTACTACGTTTATTTTTCTTTTGTGATTTTCAAAAAATATTATTATTTGTGAATTCTCAAATAGTTCTTGAAAGTCTGTGCATAAGATAAGAGGTTTGTGACTATTCAAAATGTGTGGTTGAAGTCTACTGATGATTTGTTATAACCACTGTTGCCAGAATTGACTATTTCTCTGCATTTTGACGATTTTCACCTCTCAAAATACACTAGTGACGATTTTAGGTCCAGAAATGACGATTTTTCTAAATTAACATATTTGGAAATTTTTTTTAGTATTGCATTTTTATGGTAGGTACAGACTTTGCAACTTGCTTACGCAACACGTTTTCGAATATTTTGATGCAGACACTGCAACCTACAAATCAACCGTCAATGCAACACATAAAATCAAAACATTTTGATATTTTCGAAACTTCGAACGCAACCATAAACAAGACTACACACTATGCGACCGACAATGCAATCTGCCTGGTTGCATGAACACGTTGCTAAGTCTGTACCTATCATTAGAGTTAGTTTTTTGTTATGTTATAATTTTTTGGTGTTCAAAATGTTAAATTCTGATATTTATACATAAAATATTTCTATAACGAAAATTCCAATTATTGTTTTATAAAGTATCTGTTTTAAAAATAAATATATATGTACGTATGTGAATTCTGATTTCATTTTAAGTTCTTTTAACTTTTATTTTTAATTTTAATGGTTTTCATGTTTAGTTTATATACATATATATTAATGTATATGTGTATATTTGTTGAAAGCATAGTTAATAAGTTTGAATCATTGTAATAGTTTTTGTAATAAAACAATTAAAGTACAAAAACTTCAATGTTTTTGATTTGACGTTTTTTTTTTTTGACGATTTTCTAAAATGACTTGACGATTTTGACGATTTTTTACACAGAAATCTGTAGTTTTTGACGATTTCACCTCTAGAAGTTCTGGCAACAGTGGTTACAACAACAATGAAATATATAGACAACGCTGAACCACCAGCAAATAAATTTCAAACTAAAATAAACTTCTGACAATATGTCGAATAATAAATTTCTTAAATGAGAAAACAATTCATGTTCATATATAACTTTGTTAGCCTAGTGGAAAACATGAAAAATATTACTAAGTTAGCAGGTCCAAGTTTTGATATCAGTACTTTTGATGACGGAAATTTTTAATATGATATTGTAGTAGTTGGTGCTGGTATCGATAAATCTTATCAAAAAAAAAAAAAAAAAAACAAAATCATCAGATTGTTGGCGGCGCTGACATGTGGCTGATTGCTCCGGCTGAAGCTCGCCGTTGGGTGGGGGGGGGGGGGGAGGGGATCTTGCCCATCCTTCAGACAGTCCACACCACTACAAAAAAAATTATGTCAGCTACTCTCTGAGGTGTTACTAGAGAGAAAAGAAAATGTATGAAAATTAATATTAAAGAAGCCAGAAAGTGACCCTTGCACAAAACCACACGAATGTTCAGTTAGCTGGTGTTGGCTAACTATGGGCTGCCCTTCCTAAAAAAAACCCGAGCGGATTTTACCTTTAATAATTCGATGCCCTTATCCCTCGAATTATCCCTAGCTTTCACTCCATTGCTTCACATCACCTTCCGATGGCTACGCTCGCTTACCTGTTTACATCATATTTGAAATAAATTATTAACTCTGGAGATTTCTTTCCAACTTCCTTTTATACAGGACTTTACCATGTATTTTGTATTATTTCAAATTTCAGAGTAAAAAAAATAACAATAATAAGTATTTTGAACTTCACTTAAATATACAGCATGTAATTTCTTAGCTCGCTAGTTATGGCTAATTTATGAATAATACCTAGTACACATATATTTATATACATACATATATATTTTAGTTCCTATATAGGTAGATAATTACAAGCGATGTTTTTCTATCAAATGTATGTATGTATATGTACATATGTAAATATATAGATGTATTTAGGCATATGTACTAATTTATATTTGTTTGTACAGATCTAGAGGTTACAAAAAGATACAAAATTTACCATACCAGTTAAGGCAAACACCTAATCGCGCGCCCTTGGCAATTTGCCGCTACGATTCATACATCCGCACCTACCCTAGGTTGAGCTCACCCTAGCAATGGTTTTTTTTTTGTGTAGAGTTTTACCAAAAGAATACTTCCACGAATTTGAACTACGCGCGCTATCGAGTGTTTTCCTTATTAGTATTTTTATTTTACAACTCCTGGATGATTAAATCAACTACATATAGGTATTTAAAAGTGACAATACTTAAATAAAAATAAATTTTATACTATCAGGGTTAATTAAAATATATCACCTGATATGTGCAGAAAATACCATAGACTTTCCTTTGTCACAGCCAAGTTTGTAGAATGTTGATGCACTTCCGAGAATCTTCCTTTACACGTTTTGACACAGGCGTTGGTTTTATAGTTGTTGGATCTTTCGGCTTTTAGTACTCCCTGTGACACCGTTTATATAAGCTTTTCCCAATAGGTGTTGTTGTGGTTGTTAGGACTTTCATAGGTAATTTTTGAAGCTTTCAGTTAAAATTTTTTTTTATATAAAGGTTTTAAGACATATTTCATGGATTTTGCAGTTCTATATATTTGTTTTCCATGTGTTTCAATGTAAGTTTATAAAATTGTAGTTTTTAGGTACAGTTTTAGTAAAAATGTAGTTTTAGATTGTTTTTTTTTTTATTTTACGTGTTTTAATGTAAGTTTATAGAATTGTAGTTTTTGGGTATAGTTTTAATAAAAAATGTTGTTTTAGATTGGTTTTATCCATATATAGTTTTTAATAGAAAGTGTGGTTTTAGATTTTCCCTTTGTTTTAGGTTTGTTTCATTTGCGTATAGTTTTAACAGAAAATTTGTAATTTTTATTCTTCTATTCTACACTCGCAACTTTTCACATGTTTAGTTTTCTGTTTTTGGTAGCTTCAGCCGTTCGTTTACATTTGAGGGTTTTCTTTTTGTAATTTACATTAGTTGTTGCGCAATGTCCTAAGGTTTTATCAATTGAGGTGACCGTGCTTTAATTTGTTTTTTTATTGGTTAATCGTTTCTTGTTCTTTTAACTTTTTCTTATTTTTTTCATTTTCATAAGGTTTCTGTTGGCGATGCAAGTTTTTAGCCTCAATACACTTTCACTAAAACTCAAACGTCTTCACTCTTTTTTAGCACACACTAGAATCAAACTCCTCACCTTTGTTCTCTTTCACTATGCCTTCGGATGTTCATTTTCTTTTTTTCCACTCGACCAGTCTTATTCGCGCGCTTTCGCCATCTTTTTTTTTCTTATTCTCCATCTTTAATTTAAATTTTTCTGTATCAAACTCCGTTTTTTTTCTTTTCGATATTTTCTTTTCTTTCTGTCGCCAGACAACCGTTTTTCTCGATCTTTCCACTCGGCCAAAATTAACACGTTCTATTTCTTTCTCTTTTACTATTGTCATTCTTAAATTTTGGCCACGTACGCCTATCAGCTGTCTCAGAGTTGCATCTGCGCTTTTCACTATCCAGCCCTGCCTAATGTTCCCTCGACAATATCAACTTACACTGGTCAATATATCGTTGGTCTCAAATGGAAAGGCCATGACGCAAATAATTGTAAGTTTACAGGGGAAAGTAAAACATAATAGAAAGTGTAATATTCAAAATGTAACTTTTTTGTACAACTGCTTGTAAAAGCGCTATTTTTTACACTATTGCAATAAGTATTTGTGATGAGGTGTATTAGTATGAAATTTATTGAAATCACTGAAAAATTCAACTATCGGTATGTATGAATGTATATACCGATATATGTACATATTTTTTTTTTAATTGAACCCAAAAAAAATAGAACATTTTTATAAAAAAATATGTAAATAATAAGGAATTTGGGCTTTTTTGTTAAGCAATATCTATATGCATTTCTTTCCTGCTTGCGTAACTCATCAGTCGACTTGAACCCAAAAGTTTTAGAAATATGCTGAAAACCTGTATATGGCTATAGTAAGACTCTTAATATGTTATTGGGAATTAAATATACAAACATAATGATTCTTGATTCTTAGCATATGAAGTTATTTTTAGCTTTTTTCAAAAACTATTGGGATGAAGTCTACTGACGAGTTCCATAAGCAGGAACGAAATTCATATAGACATTGCTGAACCAAACGTTGCTTTAGGAAAAATTCCTAATAAATTTAAGATTATTTAATTAATTATTATTTATTTTGATATTAACACTTCTCAAGAATTTTATACTTTTTATGAAATCATTTCTTGCTTGTATCTTTTCAAAGTATTGTATTCAAATATAGTATATAAATAATTTTTCCATATGTACATATAAATTTGTTGGAAACGAATATTAATTTTATTATTATTTAGTTTATTATTATTAGATTATTATTATCATTTAGTTTTTTTCTAATACATACTTTACTTTTTGTCTATATACTGTTTTTGTTTTGAATGTTTTGTTTTTTTTTAGTTTGAATTATAACTTAATTTTTGTTATTCAAACGGGACAGTTCTCGTTGAACCTTCATAGTGAAGAGACATTAAAGCGGATTTTTTTACATACATACATACGAAACAAATATAAAAAACAACAAAATCAAAAATTATACAAAAAATATTCGTAATACATATTCACCTTCATAAATAAGCTTATTGGCTTTACTAATATTTTTTACATAGCAAGAAATAGCAAAAACAAAAAAAAACGTAAACACAAACAAAGTTCCCTTGAGGAATAATACTCTGTATGAGTACCTCAAAGGAAAAAAATTTGAAGTGAGTTCTAACGGCAGAAATGCTTATTTTACTGTGAGTTCTGTAAGTCTTAATGAAAAAAATATAAATAATAAATCTGATGAAAATCTTTTTTTAACGGCAAAGCCAATTTTTCGTCAGCGATCAACTTCGCTTTGTCCAATGCCAACTAGTGAATCGTTAACATTACCATTGCCTAGTACTTCTTCATTTAAGTCTGCGATATCATCCGCATCGGGCTCGCCTTCATCACTAAACCAAGTTATCACTACAGATAACAGTAGCTCAAAACCCAAGGTAAAAGTGGGAATGGACAGATATATAACAGTGGTAAAGCGTGGGCGAAGCCCAAATTCTTCAAAAATTTCATCTGCCCCAAAGATGTCTAGGGATAACAGCGCATCATCTACCAATCGTCAAAATCGTTTTTCATTATTGCAAGACACCGACGACAAGCCCTCTACATCATCGCAAAAGTCTTTTAAGCCACCACCTATTTATCTGAGAGAAAAAAATTCTAACGCGCTTATAAAAAAACTACTGTCGACCATTGGTGAAAATACTTTTCACATCATTCCAATTAAACGAGGTAATATTGATGAAACTAAAATCCAAATATATAATGAAAAAGATTTCCGAAAAATTGTTAGTGAATTCGAAAAAAATAAAACAAATTTTTACACATACCAACTTAAGAGTGCTAAAGGCCTACAGATAGTATTAAAGGGCATAGATTCATATGTTGAACCCGAAGAAGTAAAATGTGCACTTGTCGACCAAGGATTCAAGGTAAAAAATGTTACCAACATATTTAATAGAGAAAAGGTCCCCCAACCCCTATCTCGGGTTGAACTGGAGCCGAATGACATACAATTGAAAAAAAATGAAGCCCATCCAGTTTATAACGTAAAGTATCTCTTACATCGAAAAATCACAGTTGAAGAGCCACGTAAGCGTTCAGGTCCCGTACAGTGCCATAATTGCCAAGAATATGGCCATACGAAAACTTACTGCAAGTTACCTACAGTGTGTGTTATCTGCGGTGAATTGCATGGTACTGCTAGCTGCACTAATCCAAAAGATCAAGCAGAAAAAAAAATGTAGTAATTGTGGAGGTAATCACACAGCTAACTATAGAGGGTGCCCTGTATTTTCTTTCGTTAAACAGGCTATGGGTCAAAAACCCAAGCTAACTCCAGCTCTACAAGTAAACGCGAACTCCGACACTTTTGCTCAAATCAGCCAACCAGTTACTTCACGTGTATCGTATGCTGATGCTGCTAAGACTAGTTCAATTCCCACGCAAAATGTTCCACCGCCAAATAATTCAACGAATTCAAACTCAAGCTTTAACTTTAGTCGCCTTGAAGCTACTATTGAGAATCTGGTGCTAACTATAAACAACTTTACTACAAATATGACAAGTATGATGCAAGAAATGCTGCGAATGCAGAATACACTGCTTCAAGCATTAGTTAATAAACCATGAACACGTTAAAAATATGTTTCTGGAACGCAAACGGCATTCGCCAACATAAAAATGAACTTGAGCACTTCCTCATGGAAAAAAATATTGATATAATGTTGGTTTCTGAGACTCATTTGACCTAAAGAAGCTTATTTAAAATAAATGGTTACACTTTATATGATACAAAGGACCCGAGAGAGAGAGCATGTGGTGGATCAGCAATTCTGATTAAGTCAAGACTCAAGCACTATGTCCTTGACAACGTTAGTGAAGAATGTTTGCAAGCAACGAATATTTTCGTAGAAAATTTTTGTGCGAATTTCGTGATATCATCAATTTACTCACCTCCCAGATTTTCAGTTAGCGAAGATCAGTATGAGAAGTTCTACAAATCGCTTGGAATTTGTTTCGTGGCAGCTGGTGACTACAATGCAAAACATACCTACTGGGGATCGCGTCTTGTTATACCTAGAGGTCGAGCCTTGTTCAATACAATTTCAAAAATGGGCTTAGATGCCATTTCGAGTGGGGAGCCTACTTACTGGCCTACTGACGTAAGAAAAATTCCAGATGTTATAGATTTTGCCGTCACGAAAAATATTCATAGGGACTTAATTCATGTAGAGGCCTCTCTAGATCTGTCCTCCGATCACTCTCCAACAATAGTTACAATTTTCAACCCACTAAGGAGTGATTTAACTAACTCATATGTGAAGATGATTAATGGAATCAACTGGCTAGTATTCAAAAAATATCTTAGTAGTCACTGCGTAGAAAACATTCAGCTTAGATCATGCGATGATATTGAACTTAATATTGCCAATCTTAACGAAAATATTAAACAGGCTGCTGAACACGCCACTACCTCCTATCCGCAGACCGGCTTTAACAGAATTTATTCTACGGAAATTGAACGTCTTGTATGTGAAAAAAGGAGAGCTAGAAGAGAATGGCAACAACACAGATCACCCCTAAATAAAATCAGACTTAAAGAATGTACTAAACGACTCAAAGAGCTGCTATCATCGGAAAAAACTGCACTACTGGAAAAGTATTTAGAAGGTCTTGATGTAACGTCCGCATCTAATTACTCTTTATGGCGCGCTACTAGAAATCTTAAACGACCCGTTGATCTTAAATCACCATTGCGTACTGCGACCGGAGGCTGGGCAAGAAGTGATAGTGAGAAAGGTAACTTATTTTCTGAGCATTTAAAATCTGTATTTACTCCCAATTCATGTACGGGTGCTGCTGATTTACCGAGTGTAGTTTCTCTACCCCCTCGTTCCTCAAGGTTTAAGATGCGTGAAGTACAAAAAGTAATTGCTGAACTCAACCCGAAGAAAGCTCCAGGTATTGATGGCATTAGTAACAAAATGCTCATGAACTTGCCTCATATTGCAATAAAAATCCTGCTATTTACTTTTAATGCTATTTTAAGAACGCAGTATTTTCCACATAACTGGAAACTGGCCAAGATCAAAATGATTCCAAAGGCGGGCAAAGATCTTACCAAGACTGAGTCATATAGGCCTATAAGCTTACTATCTACAATCTCAAAGCTTTTCGAAAAGCTGCTCATGAATAAATTGTCCAAAATTTTAACTGATAATGGGTGCATCCCGGACCATCAATTTGGCTTTAGAAGTCAGCACAGCACGATTGAACAAACGCATAGACTGGTCCAAGTTGTAAGAAGAACATTTGAAGAAAAGAAGTATTGTTCTGCTCTCTGTATTGATGTTTCTCAGGCATTTGATAAAGTATAGCACGAAGGACTAGTTTTAAAATTGAAGACATATCTGTCAATAAACATTCAAAAGCTTTTGGAAAGTTATATTATTGATAGGAAGTTCACTGTTGTGGAAGGAGAGTTCACGAGTGTGCCCAAATCTATATCTTCTGGTGTGCCCCAGGGTAGTATTCTGGGTCCTGTCTTGTATTTAATATATATTTGTGATATGCCTGTGAGGAATAATATCCATATTTCTACTTTTGCCGATGATACAGCCTGTATGAGTGTGCACGAAAACCCTTATGAGGCATCCCGCAATCTCCAGGAACATATCACTCAGCTGGAAATATGGTTGAACTTATGGAGAATTAAAGTCAATGAACAAAAGTGTGTCCATATAACGTTCACCCTAAGAAGAGATACTTGCTCCCCCATTCGAATCAACAATCATAATATTCCTCAACATTCCCAAGTGAAATATCTTGGTATTCACCTTGATCGAAGACTTACATGGAAACATCATATTGACTCTAAGTTAACTCAGATGAAACTTAAGTTAACTCAAATCTATTGGTTGATTGGCAGAAACTCAACACTCAGCTTAGACTGCAAACTTTTACTGTACAAGTCGCTTTTGAAGCCAATATGGTGCTACGGAATTCAGTTATGGGGCACTGCTTCAGCTTCCAATGTCGAGAGAATCCAACGAAGGCAAAACAAAATTTTACGGTTAATAACATCGGCTCCATGGTACATCCAAAATTCTATTATACATCGTGATTTAAATATGCCACTAGTGACTGAAGAAATTGCAAAATACGCAGGCAAATATTTAACAAAACTCGAATCATATCCTAATCCGCTTGCTCGTAATATTTTGAACTTTACTGGACACATCCGCTTAAAAAAGAGGGACACACGGGCTCTTATACCTAACACTCCAGATGGGACTACTTGAAAATACTTCCCCCCCCCTTTTTTTTTTTGATTATCACTACTAATGTATTATTTATAACTACCACTAAGTTTATGTCCGACACTGGTTTGTTTTCCATGTGTTTCAATGTAAGTCTATAAAATTGTAGTTTTTAGGTACAGTTTTAGTAAAAATGTAGTTTTAGATTGTTTTTTTTTTATTTTACGTGTTTTAATGTAAGTTTATAGAATTGTAGTTTTTGGGTATAGTTTTAATAAAAAATGTTGTTTTAGATTGGTTTTATCCATATATAGTTTTTAATAGAAAGTGTGGTTTTAGATTTTCCCTTTGTTTTAGGTTTGTTTCATTTGCGTATAGTTTTAACAGAAAATTTGTAATTTTTATTCTTCTATTCTACACTCGCAACTTTTCACATGTTTAGTTTTCTGTTTTTGGTAGCTTCAGCCGTTCGTTTACATTTGAGGGTTTTCTTTTTGTAATTTACATTAGTTGTTGCGCAATGTCCTAAGGTTTTATCAATTGAGGTGACCGTGCTTTAATTTGTTTTTTTATTGGTTAATCGTTTCTTGTTCTTTTAACTTTTTCTTATTTTTTTCATTTTCATAAGGTTTCTGTTGGCGATGCAAGTTTTTAGCCTCAATACACTTTCACTAAAACTCAAACGTCTTCACTCTTTTTTAGCACACACTAGAATCAAACTCCTCACCTTTGTTCTCTTTCACTATGCCTTCGGATGTTCATTTTCTTTTTTTCCACTCGACCAGTCTTACTCGCGCGCTTTCGCCATCTTTTTTTTTCTTATTCTCCATCTTTAATTTAAATTTTTCTGTATCAAACTCCGTTTTTTTTCTTTTCGATATTTTCTTTTCTTTCTGTCGCCAGACAACCGTTTTTCTCGATCTTTCCACTCGGCCAAAATTAACACGTTCTATTTCTTTCTCTTTTACTATTGTCATTCTTAAATTTTGGCCACGTACGCCTATCAGCTGTCTCAGAGTTGCATCTGCGCTTTTCACTATCCAGCCCTGCCTAATGTTCCCTCGACAATATCAACTTACACTGGTCAATATATCGTTGGTCTCAAATGGAAAGGCCATGAAATGTAACTTTTTTGTACAACTGCTTGTAAAAGCGCTATTTTTTACACTATTGCAATAAGTATTTGTGATGAGGTGTATTAGTATGAAATTTATTGAAATCACTGAAAAATTCAACTATCGGTATGTATGAATGTATATACCGATATATGTACATATTTTTTTTTAATTGAACCCAAAAAAAATAGAACATTTTTATAAAAAAATATGTAAATAATAAGGAATTTGGGCTTTTTTGTTAAGCAATATCTATATGCATTTCTTTCCTGCTTGCGTAACTCATCAGTCGACTTGAACCCAAAAGTTTTAGAAATATGCTGAAAACCTGTATATGGCTATAGTAAGACTCTTAATATGTTATTGGGAATTAAATATACAAACATAATGATTCTTGATTCTTAGCATATGAAGTTATTTTTAGCTTTTTTCAAAAACTATTGGGATGAAGTCTACTGACGAGTTCCATAAGCAGGAACGAAATTCATATAGACATTGCTGAACCAAACGTTGCTTTAGGAAAAATTCCTAATAAATTTAAGATTATTTAATTAATTATTATTTATTTTGATATTAACACTTCTCAAGAATTTTATACTTTTTATGAAATCATTTCTTGCTTGTATCTTTTCAAAGTATTGTATTCAAATATAGTATATAAATAATTTTTCCATATGTACATATAAATTTGTTGGAAACGAATATTAATTTTATTATTATTTAGTTTATTATTATTAGATTATTATTATCATTTAGTTTTTTTCTAATACATACTTTACTTTTTGTCTATATACTGTTTTTGTTTTGAATGTTTTGTTTTTTTTTAGTTTGAATTATAACTTAATTTTTGTTATTCAAACGGGACAGTTCTCGTTGAACCTTCATAGTGAAGAGACATTAAAGCGGATTTTTTTACATACATACATACGAAACAAATATAAAAAACAACAAAATCAAAAATTATACAAAAAATATTCGTAATACATATTCACCTTCATAAATAAGCTTATTGGCTTTACTAATATTTTTTACATAGCAAGAAATAGCAAAAACAAAAAAAAACGTAAACACAAACAAAGTTCCCTTGAGGAATAATACTCTGTATGAGTACCTCAAAGGAAAAAAATTTGAAGTGAGTTCTAACGGCAGAAATGCTTATTTTACTGTGAGTTCTGTAAGTCTTAATGAAAAAAATATAAATAATAAATCTGATGAAAATCTTTTTTTAACGGCAAAGCCAATTTTTCGTCAGCGATCAACTTCGCTTTGTCCAATGCCAACTAGTGAATCGTTAACATTACCATTGCCTAGTACTTCTTCATTTAAGTCTGCGATATCATCCGCATCGGGCTCGCCTTCATCACTAAACCAAGTTATCACTACAGATAACAGTAGCTCAAAACCCAAGGTAAAAGTGGGAATGGACAGATATATAACAGTGGTAAAGCGTGGGCGAAGCCCAAATTCTTCAAAAATTTCATCTGCCCCAAAGATGTCTAGGGATAACAGCGCATCATCTACCAATCGTCAAAATCGTTTTTCATTATTGCAAGACACCGACGACAAGCCCTCTACATCATCGCAAAAGTCTTTTAAGCCACCACCTATTTATCTGAGAGAAAAAAATTCTAACGCGCTTATAAAAAAACTACTGTCGACCATTGGTGAAAATACTTTTCACATCATTCCAATTAAACGAGGTAATATTGATGAAACTAAAATCCAAATATATAATGAAAAAGATTTCCGAAAAATTGTTAGTGAATTCGAAAAAAATAAAACAAATTTTTACACATACCAACTTAAGAGTGCTAAAGGCCTACAGATAGTATTAAAGGGCATAGATTCATATGTTGAACCCGAAGAAGTAAAATGTGCACTTGTCGACCAAGGATTCAAGGTAAAAAATGTTACCAACATATTTAATAGAGAAAAGGTCCCCCAACCCCTATCTCGGGTTGAACTGGAGCCGAATGACATACAATTGAAAAAAAATGAAGCCCATCCAGTTTATAACGTAAAGTATCTCTTACATCGAAAAATCACAGTTGAAGAGCCACGTAAGCGTTCAGGTCCCGTACAGTGCCATAATTGCCAAGAATATGGCCATACGAAAACTTACTGCAAGTTACCTACAGTGTGTGTTATCTGCGGTGAATTGCATGGTACTGCTAGCTGCACTAATCCAAAAGATCAAGCAGAAAAAAAAATGTAGTAATTGTGGAGGTAATCACACAGCTAACTATAGAGGGTGCCCTGTATTTTCTTTCGTTAAACAGGCTATGGGTCAAAAACCCAAGCTAACTCCAGCTCTACAAGTAAACGCGAACTCCGACACTTTTGCTCAAATCAGCCAACCAGTTACTTCACGTGTATCGTATGCTGATGCTGCTAAGACTAGTTCAATTCCCACGCAAAATGTTCCACCGCCAAATAATTCAACGAATTCAAACTCAAGCTTTAACTTTAGTCGCCTTGAAGCTACTATTGAGAATCTGGTGCTAACTATAAACAACTTTACTACAAATATGACAAGTATGATGCAAGAAATGCTGCGAATGCAGAATACACTGCTTCAAGCATTAGTTAATAAACCATGAACACGTTAAAAATATGTTTCTGGAACGCAAACGGCATTCGCCAACATAAAAATGAACTTGAGCACTTCCTCATGGAAAAAAATATTGATATAATGTTGGTTTCTGAGACTCATTTGACCTAAAGAAGCTTATTTAAAATAAATGGTTACACTTTATATGATACAAAGGACCCGAGAGAGAGAGCATGTGGTGGATCAGCAATTCTGATTAAGTCAAGACTCAAGCACTATGTCCTTGACAACGTTAGTGAAGAATGTTTGCAAGCAACGAATATTTTCGTAGAAAATTTTTGTGCGAATTTCGTGATATCATCAATTTACTCACCTCCCAGATTTTCAGTTAGCGAAGATCAGTATGAGAAGTTCTACAAATCGCTTGGAATTTGTTTCGTGGCAGCTGGTGACTACAATGCAAAACATACCTACTGGGGATCGCGTCTTGTTATACCTAGAGGTCGAGCCTTGTTCAATACAATTTCAAAAATGGGCTTAGATGCCATTTCGAGTGGGGAGCCTACTTACTGGCCTACTGACGTAAGAAAAATTCCAGATGTTATAGATTTTGCCGTCACGAAAAATATTCATAGGGACTTAATTCATGTAGAGGCCTCTCTAGATCTGTCCTCCGATCACTCTCCAACAATAGTTACAATTTTCAACCCACTAAGGAGTGATTTAACTAACTCATATGTGAAGATGATTAATGGAATCAACTGGCTAGTATTCAAAAAATATCTTAGTAGTCACTGCGTAGAAAACATTCAGCTTAGATCATGCGATGATATTGAACTTAATATTGCCAATCTTAACGAAAATATTAAACAGGCTGCTGAACACGCCACTACCTCCTATCCGCAGACCGGCTTTAACAGAATTTATTCTACGGAAATTGAACGTCTTGTATGTGAAAAAAGGAGAGCTAGAAGAGAATGGCAACAACACAGATCACCCCTAAATAAAATCAGACTTAAAGAATGTACTAAACGACTCAAAGAGCTGCTATCATCGGAAAAAACTGCACTACTGGAAAAGTATTTAGAAGGTCTTGATGTAACGTCCGCATCTAATTACTCTTTATGGCGCGCTACTAGAAATCTTAAACGACCCGTTGATCTTAAATCACCATTGCGTACTGCGACCGGAGGCTGGGCAAGAAGTGATAGTGAGAAAGGTAACTTATTTTCTGAGCATTTAAAATCTGTATTTACTCCCAATTCATGTACGGGTGCTGCTGATTTACCGAGTGTAGTTTCTCTACCCCCTCGTCCCTCAAGGTTTAAGATGCGTGAAGTACAAAAAGTAATTGCTGAACTCAACCCGAAGAAAGCTCCAGGTATTGATGGCATTAGTAACAAAATGCTCATGAACTTGCCTCATATTGCAATAAAAATCCTGCTATTTACTTTTAATGCTATTTTAAGAACGCAGTATTTTCCACATAACTGGAAACTGGCCAAGATCAAAATGATTCCAAAGGCGGGCAAAGATCTTACCAAGACTGAGTCATATAGGCCTATAAGCTTACTATCTACAATCTCAAAGCTTTTCGAAAAGCTGCTCATGAATAAATTGTCCAAAATTTTAACTGATAATGGGTGCATCCCGGACCATCAATTTGGCTTTAGAAGTCAGCACAGCACGATTGAACAAACGCATAGACTGGTCCAAGTTGTAAGAAGAACATTTGAAGAAAAGAAGTATTGTTCTGCTCTCTGTATTGATGTTTCTCAGGCATTTGATAAAGTATAGCACGAAGGACTAGTTTTAAAATTGAAGACATATCTGTCAATAAACATTCAAAAGCTTTTGGAAAGTTATATTATTGATAGGAAGTTCACTGTTGTGGAAGGAGAGTTCACGAGTGTGCCCAAATCTATATCTTCTGGTGTGCCCCAGGGTAGTATTCTGGGTCCTGTCTTGTATTTAATATATATTTGTGATATGCCTGTGAGGAATAATATCCATATTTCTACTTTTGCCGATGATACAGCCTGTATGAGTGTGCACGAAAACCCTTATGAGGCATCCCGCAATCTCCAGGAACATATCACTCAGCTGGAAATATGGTTGAACTTATGGAGAATTAAAGTCAATGAACAAAAGTGTGTCCATATAACGTTCACCCTAAGAAGAGATACTTGCTCCCCCATTCGAATCAACAATCATAATATTCCTCAACATTCCCAAGTGAAATATCTTGGTATTCACCTTGATCGAAGACTTACATGGAAACATCATATTGACTCTAAGTTAACTCAGATGAAACTTAAGTTAACTCAAATCTATTGGTTGATTGGCAGAAACTCAACACTCAGCTTAGACTGCAAACTTTTACTGTACAAGTCGCTTTTGAAGCCAATATGGTGCTACGGAATTCAGTTATGGGGCACTGCTTCAGCTTCCAATGTCGAGAGAATCCAACGAAGGCAAAACAAAATTTTACGGTTAATAACATCGGCTCCATGGTACATCCAAAATTCTATTATACATCGTGATTTAAATATGCCACTAGTGACTGAAGAAATTGCAAAATACGCAGGCAAATATTTAACAAAACTCGAATCACATCCTAATCCGCTTGCTCGTAATATTTTGAACTTTACTGGACACATCCGCTTAAAAAAGAGGGACACACGGGCTCTTATACCTAACACTCCAGATGGGACTACTTGAAAATACTTCCCCCCCCTTTTTTTTTTTGATTATCACTACTAATGTATTATTTATAACTACCACTAAGTTTATGTCCGACACTGGTTTGTTTTCCATGTGTTTCAATGTAAGTCTATAAAATTGTAGTTTTTAGGTACAGTTTTAGTAAAAATGTAGTTTTAGATTGTTTTTTTTTTATTTTACGTGTTTTAATGTAAGTTTATAGAATTGTAGTTTTTGGGTATAGTTTTAATAAAAAATGTTGTTTTAGATTGGTTTTATCCATATATAGTTTTTAATAGAAAGTGTGGTTTTAGATTTTCCCTTTGTTTTAGGTTTGTTTCATTTGCGTATAGTTTTAACAGAAAATTTGTAATTTTTATTCTTCTATTCTACACTCGCAACTTTTCACATGTTTAGTTTTCTGTTTTTGGTAGCTTCAGCCGTTCGTTTACATTTGAGGGTTTTCTTTTTGTAATTTACATTAGTTGTTGCGCAATGTCCTAAGGTTTTATCAATTGAGGTGACCGTGCTTTAATTTGTTTTTTTATTGGTTAATCGTTTCTTGTTCTTTTAACTTTTTCTTATTTTTTTCATTTTCATAAGGTTTCTGTTGGCGATGCAAGTTTTTAGCCTCAATACACTTTCACTAAAACTCAAACGTCTTCACTCTTTTTTAGCACACACTAGAATCAAACTCCTCACCTTTGTTCTCTTTCACTATGCCTTCGGATGTTCATTTTCTTTTTTTCCACTCGACCAGTCTTACTCGCGCGCTTTCGCCATCTTTTTTTTTCTTATTCTCCATCTTTAATTTAAATTTTTCTGTATCAAACTCCGTTTTTTTTCTTTTCGATATTTTCTTTTCTTTCTGTCGCCAGACAACCGTTTTTCTCGATCTTTCCACTCGGCCAAAATTAACACGTTCTATTTCTTTCTCTTTTACTATTGTCATTCTTAAATTTTGGCCACGTACGCCTATCAGCTGTCTCAGAGTTGCATCTGCGCTTTTCACTATCCAGCCCTGCCTAATGTTCCCTCGACAATATCAACTTACACTGGTCAATATATCGTTGGTCTCAAATGGAAAGGCCATGACGCAAATAATTGTAAGTTTACAGGGGAAAGTAAAACATAATAGAAAGTGTAATATTCAAAATGTAACTTTTTTGTACAACTGCTTGTAAAAGCGCTATTTTTTACACTATTGCAATAAGTATTTGTGATGAGGTGTATTAGTATGAAATTTATTGAAATCACTGAAAAATTCAACTATCGGTATGTATGAATGTATATACCGATATATGTACATATTTTTTTTTTAATTGAACCCAAAAAAAATAGAACATTTTTATAAAAAAATATGTAAATAATAAGGAATTTGGGCTTTTTTGTTAAGCAATATCTATATGCATTTCTTTCCTGCTTGCGTAACTCATCAGTCGACTTGAACCCAAAAGTTTTAGAAATATGCTGAAAACCTGTATATGGCTATAGTAAGACTCTTAATATGTTATTGGGAATTAAATATACAAACATAATGATTCTTGATTCTTAGCATATGAAGTTATTTTTAGCTTTTTTCAAAAACTATTGGGATGAAGTCTACTGACGAGTTCCATAAGCAGGAACGAAATTCATATAGACATTGCTGAACCAAACGTTGCTTTAGGAAAAATTCCTAATAAATTTAAGATTATTTAATTAATTATTATTTATTTTGATATTAACACTTCTCAAGAATTTTATACTTTTTATGAAATCATTTCTTGCTTGTATCTTTTCAAAGTATTGTATTCAAATATAGTATATAAATAATTTTTCCATATGTACATATAAATTTGTTGGAAACGAATATTAATTTTATTATTATTTAGTTTATTATTATTAGATTATTATTATCATTTAGTTTTTTTCTAATACATACTTTACTTTTTGTCTATATACTGTTTTTGTTTTGAATGTTTTGTTTTTTTTTAGTTTGAATTATAACTTAATTTTTGTTATTCAAACGGGACAGTTCTCGTTGAACCTTCATAGTGAAGAGACATTAAAGCGGATTTTTTTACATACATACATACGAAACAAATATAAAAAACAACAAAATCAAAAATTATACAAAAAATATTCGTAATACATATTCACCTTCATAAATAAGCTTATTGGCTTTACTAATATTTTTTACATAGCAAGAAATAGCAAAAACAAAAAAAAACGTAAACACAAACAAAGTTCCCTTGAGGAATAATACTCTGTATGAGTACCTCAAAGGAAAAAAATTTGAAGTGAGTTCTAACGGCAGAAATGCTTATTTTACTGTGAGTTCTGTAAGTCTTAATGAAAAAAATATAAATAATAAATCTGATGAAAATCTTTTTTTAACGGCAAAGCCAATTTTTCGTCAGCGATCAACTTCGCTTTGTCCAATGCCAACTAGTGAATCGTTAACATTACCATTGCCTAGTACTTCTTCATTTAAGTCTGCGATATCATCCGCATCGGGCTCGCCTTCATCACTAAACCAAGTTATCACTACAGATAACAGTAGCTCAAAACCCAAGGTAAAAGTGGGAATGGACAGATATATAACAGTGGTAAAGCGTGGGCGAAGCCCAAATTCTTCAAAAATTTCATCTGCCCCAAAGATGTCTAGGGATAACAGCGCATCATCTACCAATCGTCAAAATCGTTTTTCATTATTGCAAGACACCGACGACAAGCCCTCTACATCATCGCAAAAGTCTTTTAAGCCACCACCTATTTATCTGAGAGAAAAAAATTCTAACGCGCTTATAAAAAAACTACTGTCGACCATTGGTGAAAATACTTTTCACATCATTCCAATTAAACGAGGTAATATTGATGAAACTAAAATCCAAATATATAATGAAAAAGATTTCCGAAAAATTGTTAGTGAATTCGAAAAAAATAAAACAAATTTTTACACATACCAACTTAAGAGTGCTAAAGGCCTACAGATAGTATTAAAGGGCATAGATTCATATGTTGAACCCGAAGAAGTAAAATGTGCACTTGTCGACCAAGGATTCAAGGTAAAAAATGTTACCAACCCCTATTTCGGGTTGAACTGGAGCCGAATGACATACAATTGAAAAAAAATGAAGCCCATCCAGTTTATAACGTAAAGTATCTCTTACATCGAAAAATCACAGTTGAAGAGCCACGTAAGCGTTCAGGTCCCGTACAGTGCCATAATTGCCAAGAATATGGCCATACGAAAACTTACTGCAAGTTACCTACAGTGTGTGTTATCTGCGGTGAATTGCATGGTACTGCTAGCTGCACTAATCCAAAAGATCAAGCAGAAAAAAAATGTAGTAATTGTGGAGGTAATCACACAGCTAACTATAGAGGGTGCCCTGTATTTTCTTTCGTTAAACAGGCTATGGGTCAAAAACCCAAGCTAACTCCAGCTCTACAAGTAAACGCGAACTCCGACACTTTTGCTCAAATCAGCCAACCAGTTACTTCACGTGTATCGTATGCTGATGCTGCTAAGACTAGTTCAATTCCCACGCAAAATGTTCCACCGCCAAATAATTCAACGAATTCAAACTCAAGCTTTAACTTTAGTCGCCTTGAAGCTACTATTGAGAATCTGGTGCTAACTATAAACAACTTTACTACAAATATGACAAGTATGATGCAAGAAATGCTGCGAATGCAGAATACACTGCTTCAAGCATTAGTTAATAAACCATGAACACGTTAAAAATATGTTTCTGGAACGCAAACGGCATTCGCCAACATAAAAATGAACTTGAGCACTTCCTCATGGAAAAAAATATTGATATAATGTTGGTTTCTGAGACTCATTTGACCTCAAGAAGCTTATTTAAAATAAATGGTTACACTTTATATGATACAAAGGACCCGAGAGAGAGAGCATGTGGTGGATCAGCAATTCTGATTAAGTCAAGACTCAAGCACTATGTCCTTGACAACGTTAGTGAAGAATGTTTGCAAGCAACGAATATTTTCGTAGAAAATTTTTGTGCGAATTTCGTGATATCATCAATTTACTCACCTCCCAGATTTTCAGTTAGCGAAGATCAGTATGAGAAGTTCTACAAATCGCTTGGAATTTGTTTCGTGGCAGCTGGTGACTACAATGCAAAACATACCTACTGGGGATCGCGTCTTGTTATACCTAGAGGTCGAGCCTTGTTCAATACAATTTCAAAAATGGGCTTAGATGCCATTTCGAGTGGGGAGCCTACTTACTGGCCTACTGACGTAAGAAAAATTCCAGATGTTATAGATTTTGCCGTCACGAAAAATATTCATAGGGACTTAATTCATGTAGAGGCCTCTCTAGATCTGTCCTCCGATCACTCTCCAACAATAGTTACAATTTTCAACCCACTAAGGAGTGATTTAACTAACTCATATGTGAAGATGATTAATGGAATCAACTGGCTAGTATTCAAAAAATATCTTAGTAGTCACTGCGTAGAAAACATTCAGCTTAGATCATGCGATGATATTGAACTTAATATTGCCAATCTTAACGAAAATATTAAACAGGCTGCTGAACACGCCACTACCTCCTATCCGCAGACCGGCTTTAACAGAATTTATTCTACGGAAATTGAACGTCTTGTATGTGAAAAAAGGAGAGCTAGAAGAGAATGGCAACAACACAGATCACCCCTAAATAAAATCAGACTTAAATAATGTACTAAACGACTCAAAGAGCTGCTATCATCGGAAAAAACTGCACTACTGGAAAAGTATTTTAGAAGGTCTTGATGTAACGTCCGCATCTAATTACTCTTTATGGCGCGCTACTAGAAATCTTAAACGACCCGTTGATCTTAAATCACCATTGCGTACTGCGACCGGAGGCTGGGCAAGAAGTGATAGTGAGAAATGTAACTTATTTTCTGAGCATTTAAAATCTGTATTTACTCCCAATTCATGTACGGGTGCTGCTGATTTACCGAGTGTAGTTTCTCTACCCCCTCGTCCCTCAAGGTTTAAGATGCGTGAAGTACAAAAAGTAATTGCTGAACTCAACCCGAAGAAAGCTCCAGGTATTGATGGCATTAGTAACAAAATGCTCATGAACTTGCCTCATATTGCAATAAAAATCCTGCTATTTACTTTTAATGCTATTTTAAGAACGCAGTATTTTCCACATAACTGGAAACTGGCCAAGATCAAAATGATTCCAAAGGCGGGCAAAGATCTTACCAAGACTGAGTCATATAGGCCTATAAGCTTACTATCTACAATCTCAAAGCTTTTCGAAAAGCTGCTCATGAATAAATTGTCCAAAATTTTAACTGATAATGGGTGCATCCCGGACCATCAATTTGGCTTTAGAAGTCAGCACAGCACGATTGAACAAACGCATAGACTGGTCCAAGTTGTAAGAAGAACATTTGAAGAAAAGAAGTATTGTTCTGCTCTCTGTATTGATGTTTCTCAGGCATTTGATAAAGTATAGCACGAAGGACTAGTTTTAAAATTGAAGACATATCTGTCAATAAACATTCAAAAGCTTTTGGAAAGTTATATTATTGATAGGAAGTTCACTGTTGTGGAAGGAGAGTTCACGAGTGTGCCCAAATCTATATCTTCTGGTGTGCCCCAGGGTAGTATTCTGGGTCCTGTCTTGTATTTAATATATATTTGTGATATGCCTGTGAGGAATAATATCCATATTTCTACTTTTGCCGATGATACAGCCTGTATGAGTGTGCACGAAAACCCTTATGAGGCATCCCGCAATCTCCAGGAACATATCACTCAGCTGGAAATATGGTTGAACTTATGGAGAATTAAAGTCAATGAACAAAAGTGTGTCCATATAACGTTCACCCTAAGAAGAGATACTTGCTCCCCCATTCGAATCAACAATCATAATATTCCTCAACATTCCCAAGTGAAATATCTTGGTATTCACCTTGATCGAAGACTTACATGGAAACATCATATTGACTCTAAGTTAACTCAGATGAAACTTAAGTTAACTCAAATCTATTGGTTGATTGGCAGAAACTCAACACTCAGCTTAGACTGCAAACTTTTACTGTACAAGTCGCTTTTGAAGCCAATATGGTGCTACGGAATTCAGTTATGGGGCACTGCTTCAGCTTCCAATGTCGAGAGAATCCAACGAAGGCAAAACAAAATTTTACGGTTAATAACATCGGCTCCATGGTACATCCAAAATTCTATTATACATCGTGATTTAAATATGCCACTAGTGACTGAAGAAATTGCAAAATACGCAGGCAAATATTTAACAAAACTCGAATCACATCCTAATCCGCTTGCTCGTAATATTTTGAACTTTACTGGACACATCCGCTTAAAAAAGAGGGACACACGGGCTCTTATACCTAACACTCCAGATGGGACTACTTGAAAATACTTTCCCCCCCCCCTTTTTTTTTGATTATCACTACTAATGTATTATTTATAACTACCACTAAGTTTATGTCCGACACTGGTCGGCCCTAATAATTTTTTTTTTTTTATAGATTTAAGATTTGAATACTTATTGTTAGTTCACATATGAAGATACAATAAATAAATACATGCATTATAAAAATAAAAAAAAAACGGGACTGTTAATTTATGTTTTAAGTTAAATAAAAAAAAATTGTAATTAAAAAAAAATGGATAAAATTTTTAACGCACAAATAATCCCAAATTAATATTTTACTTATTAAGTAAAATAGATTTTTTTATTAAAAATACATTGAAATTGGAAATTAAAAAAATATATATTTTACTTAATAAGTAAAATATTAATCTAGGATTATAAGTGCGTTTAAAAAATTTTAAACTTAAATTTTAACAATTCCCATAAAAACCCTAATTGAAAAAAATTTGTGTTTGCCCCCCCCCACAAAAAAGTCTAGCTACGCCAATGTAAAGCTCCCAAAATACATAAAAATTAATTGTGACGATCCACTTGGAACCTGCACTAAAGTTAAAAACCGATCAATACATCTTCCATTAAAGAGGCGAACCAAAATTGCTAGATTTTTAGATACGGTGCAGTCAGTGCTTTCATCCACTATAATAGAGTAATATTGTTTTTTACAAATATCTGCGATTTGTCTGCTGTTGACAGGCCCAGTACATTCAACAATTTTCGTTGCTTTTTTGCGATGAATATTGAAGTTTTTAACGATATTCGAATCGGTTATTACATTTTTCAAAAGCGTGTTTAAATGATCCAAGACTGCAAATGATAGATTATGCTCTACAGCAAAGTTTGTAACCGAAAATTCCAATATTTTTGCATTATTCTGAATGGAATCTGTTGCTGATATTTTTGAAACAAATTGATTTATTTTCGGTGTACATTTAGCACTAGCTTCTATTTTTTATGGGCTTCTGACTCACTATGTCTTTGAATGTGGAATTGACTTCCAGAAATTTTGCTACCACATGAAATACATATTTTTCCACTATTTTCCTCATTTAGCCACGGATAAGACTTTACCCAATCTTCCTTAAATTGTCTTCTTTCTTTTGGTTTAGTAGCTGGCGTCGTTACCAAATTCGAAGAAATATTTTTGCTTCTATAAAATAATATTAATTATGTACATTCATTTATACTATATGTATGTAGGTAGTTTTATATATTATTCTCACCCATTAACAAATCGTTGCATTTTTTCGATCTTTATTACAAATCATTCACAAATATACTTTATTTTCACTTTTATGGTTGTTTCTTAGTTCCTTAACTTTTTTGTATTATCTGTTTAATTTACCGTTTAAAAAGATAAATCTTTTACATTTAGTAGTAAATTATACATCTATGTAAATGAGAGCATAAACTACCAATGTTGCAAATTTTAATACTTCTGGTCAGTGTTGGGTAACCATGTTATGAGAAATTATTATTATTGTATGGCAAAGTATAACTTTTTTCAAATTGTACCACTGAAGTATAAAGTGTAACAGTGTACCATTGCTAATGCAATTGTACCACGAATTCCAACACTGGTTCACACGAGTGCTGCCAGAGAAATTTCACCTCTTGTCCCCAATTTAAATCGTCATGTCCAAAAAAAAATTCCGATTTAAAAAGAAAAATCCTAACTTTTGTCTCCAAAAATATTTTGTCAATATGTATTTTTGTTATGATATCATTTTAAAATGATGCTGTAACGCAATTCATTGCTCCAAAACTCTTTTCACAGCTTTTCTTAAGACCATCTAGTGTTTGATATTTATACAAGTTTGTAAAATTTACTTGAGTCCACGCCTAAATTGATTAAATCGAATATTTGTTTGTACTTAAGTGTTCGCAACTGAGAATGCGAGAAATAACAAAAAATTCGACAGAACTGGGAGTTGATTTTGCCACTTGTGAGCATAGGCGTAGCTGGGCCTTTCTGGGGTGGGGGCAATGCCCCCCCCAGACTTGATTTTGCCCCCCCCCCAGGATTTATTATAAATTCTTTTTAAAACATATTCTTTTGCCTGTAATATTAAAAAATTCTATTTTTTATTTATTTTAAAATTACTCATGAAAATCACCAGTAATTTTTATACAAACTTTTCGAATAATCGCTAAATATGCATACTTTTATTAGATAACAAATACCCAAAAAACTATAAGTTTACAGCACTTCAAAACATCACAAATAGTAAACTGCATGTGAATTTATAATGCATGTGTGTAGATATGTATTTGTGTATGTAGCTTCCAACAAATTCTTAATAAAATTGTATTAGTGTACGTAGTTAGTAGCAAGGCAAGTTGTTTTAAGGTGTTCTTAAGATTTTCTACTGTCAAATTGTTTGTAACAATAGCCACCAATTTTTATTTAGAGTAAAATTAAAAAAATAGCGAAAAATTATGATCTGCAAATACCTTGTATATATTCATATACTATATATACTCGTACACACACATGTATGTTTGCATATTTATGGTTCAATCCAGGGCTGCCAGATAAAATGATGGAAAAATCGCCGAAATCCCGATAAAATATAAAATAATCGTCATTTCATGTCCGAAAAATCGCCAGAAAATCGAACAAATCAAAATTTCCTCTTTAAACATGTATACATATGTTTTATTTTTATTAGAAAACAAAACAAAACAATTCATGTTCATATACAACTTTGTTAGACTAGTGGAAAACTTGTGAAAAATATTCCTATGTTAGCAGGTCCAAATTTTGGTATCAGTACTTTTGATGACCGAAATTTTTGATAGGATATCAACTTACACAGGCCAATATATCGTTGGTCTCAAATGGAAAGGCCCTAACGAAAATAATTGTGACAATACAGGAGAAGGTAAAACATAATAGAAAGTGTAATATTCAAAATGTAACTTTTTTGTACAACTGCTTGTAAAAGCGCTATTTTTTACACTATTGCAATAAATTTTTGTGATGAGGTGTATTAGTGTGAAATTTATTGAAATCACTGAAAAACTCAACTATCGATATGTATGCATGTATATATATGCACATAAAAATTTTTTCAATTGAATACATATACATACATACTTGCATACATATGTTTGTACTTATTTATGTATGTATGTTCATTCATTGCAACAATATAGTATTGATTCAGAACTTCAATATTGGAAGGGTAACTAAATAATAAATGGCAATTTTCTATTTTTATTTATGCACCAACAGATAATTTTTTTTTTAAATTAAATAATAAATTATTAAGAAAGTCTGCAAAACTTCACCAAAATCTTTTATTGTTATGCATATATGAATTCTAACAGCAGATTTTTCATAAATAGCTGCCCTTTTTAGACTATTGAAAAATCGTCAATTTTACTTAGGGTTTACACATGCAAGTGCAAGTTCGAAAAACTCAATACACTCAAACTCTTTTACTAACACAACTACACTTTCGGCACTTACAGTCTACTTCCAACTCAACTGCAAAGGAATTTTACAAGACAGTGACTTGTTTTACTTGTAGCAAGTAAATGAAAAGTTAGATAACAGTGTTGCCCTATTCATACTTTAGTACAAATTAACTGGAATTCAGTGTAATGTTATATGGGTTTTACTAATTTAAATACATTTAAAAACTTAATTTACAGCCTGTTTGTAGAACGCGACAAAGGCGACTCACGACGAGCCAGTTCATGGACGATTACGTAATGAAAAGCGTTTGTATAGCGCGACTCGACTTTGTCGTGCAGCTTACGTTAATTCGCCAATATGTCAAGTATGTACTAAATCTTACTGTTGCCAACATGTTAAAAAAAGCTTTTGTCTAAATTTTTTCATATGAAATTGTTATTTTAGCTTAAAAAAACGGCAACCCTATTCATGTGCATTAATGAAAACACAATTGACAAATGAATTAAAAACTATTTTGTTTTTGGCTCTTCTGTAGCCTCGTTTTTTTTTAATTAAATTTAATTCTATCCTTTCGAAAATACAAAAAATATACTCGCGTTTTGGTCGGTGTTAAACGTGTAGTGGATTATGCCATTAAGGTACCTGAGGATTCACACGTATCCTGAAAAAGCTGGTGTTAAACGCTCTGTGGAAGAAACTGTGAAAATGATAGAAAAAGAGTTGGCAAATGAAGCTGTTGGTGTTTTCATTAGACAAACTCAGTCTCCGGATTGGTCCTACATTGGCCATGGGCCCTGATTGCCGCATTCATGTCAAGATTTGTGGCAAGGATTGCAATTTACTGTTGAACACTACACATTAAGAAAGATTTTCAAATTTGGCAATTTTAAATATTGAAAACGATTTGGTTAAAAACGAAATATCTGCTGATATTATATTAAACACTTTTCTTAAGAAAACTAGACAATTTTTATAAAAAAATATGTAAATGATAAGGAATTTGGGCTTTTTTGTTAAGCAATATCTATATGCATTTCTTTCCTGCTTGTGTAACTCATCAGTAGACTTCAACCCAAAAGTTTTAGAAATATGCTGAAAACCTGTATATGCTTATAGTAAGACTCTTAGGGCAAATAAATCAGTTAAAGTTTAAACGGTGGTTTAGTTGAACTAAACTTTAATTCATATGTGGTTTAAACTCAACAGGAGTAAATCAGTGAACCATACCTCATGTGTAGTTTAAAAACTAATACTAGAACTAGCACTAGAACAAATGACAAAAAACAGCTGTTTTGCAGCAGGCTATCAGTTCTTTGTACAATCAAAAAGCCAAAAACTTTAATAACATTTAATTAAAAGCATTCAAATTTTACTGGGAAAGAAATTATATATATTCTTTGCAAAGTAGAATAGTATAAAGGAACAATAGAGTGTAAGAGAACAAATCGAATCGAATCTGAAGAAAAAGTAGAAGCTTGGAAAAAAGTTGAATGCTTTTTAAATGCAAAACATATGGTCTGTAAGTAATAAAATCATATGGCCTGTATTGGTAGTTTAAACGCCCAATTTTATGCGTTTACAGATGGTTTAAATACTGCATTGATTTATATGTTTGCTGGTTTAAACACATTTTAAACCAAAAACAGAGATTAACTTGAACTGATTTATTAGCCCTTAATATGTTGAGAATTATAATATAAAAACATAATGATTCTTGAGGCCTCCATAAGCAGTTTTTTTAGCTTTTTTCAAAAACTATTGGGGTGAAGTCTACTGGCGAGTTCCATAAGAAGGAACGAAATTCATATAGACATTGCTGAACCAAACGTTGCTTTAGCAAAAATTCCTAATAAATTAAAGACTATTTAATTAATTATTATTTATTTTGATATTAACACTTCTCAAGAATTTTAAACTTTTTATGAAATAATTTCTTGCTTGTATCTTTTCAAAATATTGTATTCAAATCTATATATATATAAATAAGTTGCATTGTGTTAGTAATTGATGTTCTCTGGAATGCGTGAACCGATTTTGTTTCTGCAAAGTTTATATGAAAGGTGACATCAATACCAAGGCTTTTATGTACAAACAGTCTCTGTATGTGTATTGGTTCATGAGTTATATTTTAGTGAACACTGCATTCATTTCGAAATATTTGAGTTAATATTTTCAAAAACTGAAACTGACTTTTTCTCCAAGGTCGCTAGCATTTGAGTGCATGCTATAACTGACATTTAATGATCAGCTGATCTATTTATATTCTTAATAATTACATTATTCAACTAATGTATCTCAATTTTTGAATTTCGCGAATAAACAAAATTTCAATTACTTCATATTTAATTGGTGTAGCCACATTTTTTAATACAATATGGTACGTACGCGCAGTAATTTGGGGCGTCAATCACGCAATGCTAGAAATGTTGCGGCATATAGAGCATCTCAAAGTGACGAACAGCGTGTAAATAATACTTTGGCTGCTCGAAATGTCATGGCACGTGGTAGGGCTCTGCGAAATCCAGCTCCACGTCCGTCAGTGCGAGGTACTTTGGAGCGTGCTGTATTCGATTATGATGCAAACTTTGATTACTTTACTCATGACAGTGTTTCAGTTGGACCAATGACTACTGTTTGCAGTCATTGCAAGGCATTTAAGTTTAAGCATGAGGTATCTGGATTGTGTTGTTCGAACGGACAAGTTAAATAACCAGAATTGAATCCACCACCGTAGCCCTTGCATAATTTGATAACTGGTGGCACAGCAATTTCATAGCATTTTCTGGCAAACATACCAGCGTATAACTCCGCATTTCAAATGACTTCATTTGGAGCGACAAATATTATTCGGAAATTTTTTGCCAACGTTAAAGATATTTTTGTTTGTTTTGATGTTTATTTAGATAATAGCGAAAAGTACTATTGTCAATCTCCGATAGATTCAAGGCCAACTTTACCATCGACTTGGTTCTTTGTTACCCTTTCCTGATCAAAGCTATCAATTTTTGAAAGCATACTTTGTGGGTAACTCAAATGTGGAAATTGATTGTCGTTGTGATATTTCATAAAATTTGAGGAGGGATATTATTGAGCGTTTGCAGAATATGTTGCGTTTGCAGAATATATTAAAATTATTTTTTGTAAGATTTTGTGGAGAAAGGTTGTGTTTAATGAAACATTTGTTCGAACAAAATAATTCAAAATGAACTAAAAGACATTTCATTCGACATTTTAAGAGAAAATGTGAATCGATTATTAAAAAACATAAAACACACAATCGTGCACAACATATAATTTAAGAAATCAGATTAAAAACTAATGCAATTATAAAATAAAAAATAAACCGTTTTTATACTAACACTAGTTTTCAATATTATTTTTGGCAATTATATGAATTTTGTTTAATGGCTGCGTTATCTTTTTGAATATTTGATTTATTAAATAGATCCACAATATATAAAATCCACAAAAAGGATTTTTTTGTTACACGAGTTTTCATATTTTAAACCTTGAGGCTCTATGCATATAAACTTTGCTATGAGTATGTATTTTCTAACAGACTTCCAATTCACTAGTGATAAAAAGATTTGATTTTTTTTGATTGCAAATGCGATTTTATGTGAGATATTATGTATGCATACATTTTTATATGGCTCCATATATTACATCTTATTTCTATAAATGGATTCACATATGAGAGCTTCATACATATTTAATTTCCATGTATGAGCTCATATATTGTAATACATTTCATATATTAGTCCATATATTAATTCATATATAAAAGTTTTGCCATGTATAATCCCATATATTTCCATATATGAATTCATACATACTCATATATAGTTATATACATTCATATATTAAAAATATATGGACCATATACATATGTTGTAGAGCTATTACGCTCACAGTTCACTTAAGTTAGTTTATAAGAGACACCGTGTAAACTATTACTTTAATAGAATTAATAATATATGAATTATTAAATAAATAGTGATTGAAATGAACAGACATACATTCTTCAATTTTATTAAAATATATAACATGGTGTCAGATGTTGAACGATAAAAAGAAAATATTAAACACAAATAAGAAAAATAAAACAATATAGACTAATAAATCGTGAATTTTATAAAAGAAAAAGTTATATTAATTTCCGATGAGTGGAAGCAGTGGAAAAATCAATTTAAAATGTTTTTGCGGGCGTCTAATCTAGAAGCTGAAAAGAATCCAAGGAAAGTAGCATTGCCAATTCATTTAATGTTGATTACGACACTGTAACGTATAATAACCTTGTGGAAAGTTTCGACAAACATTTCATACCTAAATTAAACGTAGCAATGGAAATGCATACATTTTTTACTAGAAAGCAGGAGGAGGATGAAAACTTAGAAAGTTATGTGACGGCGATAAAAAATTTGAGTTTGATTCTCTTCGAGAAAGTCTTGTAAAAGACATATATCTATATATGTGGAATGTCACCGAATTTCCAACATATAAAGAAAAGGCTGCTAAGCGAAGGGAAAATTACATTGGAAAAAGCAGTGGAAATTTCCAGAAACATAGAAGCGGCTAGGGAAAATATCCATCAACTACTACAAAGCGACAACAGCGATAATGTATGCGTTAATGCTTTAAATCGAAAGACTAATCAACAAAATGAGTGCCGTAAATGTGGCCAAACACATAAAACAAAAAAAACGCAATTTGTCATAGCTGCAACAAGAAAGGAGGACATTATGCCAAAATGTGTTTTTCTAAACAACTACAACAGAAAACGAAACAAAATAAAAATTTTGAGTCAAAATATGTCAAAAATGTGTATTGCGATGAAGAAGATGATGCAAATGAACTCTTCGTAGGTACACTGTCGTTTGAAAGTCAAAATCATCAAAAGCAACAAATCAAACAACTGGTCGAACAACAAGATGTCTCAACCAACCAAGGTGGATGGACTTTTCAAGTAAACATCAACAACAGGAGAATAGATTGTCAAGTGGATACTGGTGCCGACACTAATATATTATCTAAAGAAATTGCCGATGAACTCTGTCTGAATGATGGACACCTGCAGTCAAGTAAGACAAGTATATGCACATTTAGTGGAGAGAAACTTCCCATCAGTGGTAAAGTAAAAACCGAGTTTATTTTTAATAATAAGAGCTATATTAGTACTTTCTATATAGTAAATTTAAAGTGTAGAAATATTATTGGACTAGACTTAGCAAGACAAATGAATTTGGTTATAAATGTCAATATTTTAACTTCTGAATGTTTGATATGAAAATATTCTGACATTTTTGAAGGCTTAGGGCTGTTAGATAGCAAATGTAAGCTATTGTTGAAGGAAGATGTAAATCCTGTTGTTGATGCTCCGAAAAAAATACCATTTGCGTTACACAATTCATTAAAAAGTGAATTAGAAAGAATGGCAAATTTGGGTGTCATTATTAAAATTCAAGAACCAACAGAATGGGTCAACTCTATTGTCTTGGTGTCGAAACCAAATGGTCAAATTACATTATGTCTTGATCCCAGAAACCTAAATAAGGCTATACTTAGACCACACTTCCCATCTCCAAATAGTGACGATTGTAAGGCGAAGTTAAGTGGGTCAAAATATTTTAGCTCGCTTGATGCAAATAGTGGATTCTGAATGATCCCCTTAGATGAAGACTCTTCTAAATTGTGCACATTTAACACCCCTTTTGGTCGCTACAGATTTTTGCGTTTACCTTTTGGAATCAATGCGGCACCAGAAATATTTCATGCGGAGATGGTTAAGCTATTTGGTGACATCGAAGGTTTGATAATTTATATTGATGATTTTCTGATATTCGCAAAAACTTTGGAAGAACATAATAAAATTTTGAATTTGGTACTTGAGAGAGCTAGAAGTCTTGGTTTAAAGTTTAATAAAGCAAAATCTAAATTTATGCTTAATGAGATAAAGTTTATTGTTCATGTCTTTAACGAAAATGGAGTAAAGCCAGATAGGGAAAAGATTGAAGCAATTTTGAAGATGCCTGCACCAAAAAGTGTCCAAGAATTACAGAGATTTTTGGGCATGGTTAATTACTTAGGGGCTTTTATTGAGAATCTGTCATCAAAAAATGCAAATTTGAGGCAACTTTTAAAAAAAGACATAGAATGGCATTGGAATAAAACTTTGAACAGAGAGTTTAGTAATTTAAAACAAGAGATTACCAAATACCCAGTTCTTTCTTATTTTAATCCTCAGAAGAAATTAACTTTAATAGTTGAAGCATCAAAATATGCAGTTGGAGCTGCAATACTTCATGATAGAAATCCAATAGCATATGCTTCTGCGTCGTTATCAGTATCTCAAACAAATTAAGCGCAAATTGAAAAAGAACTTTTTGCAATTTTATTTGGATGCACTAGGTTTCATTAGTACAAGTATGGGGTAGAAATTTATGTACAAACTGATTATAAGCCTTTGGTTGCAATTTTCAGCAATTTGAAGGTAACTTATAAACCCGGAAAGTATTTATATATTGCAGATACTCTTTCAAGATGTCGTTTGGATGAGAAAGCATTAATTGAGATAGTTAAAGAATTAGAATTACATTGTAATTTTATGAGATCCTATATGGATATGCCATTTTCAAATGTAGAAAAAATAAGATAGTATGTTGACCAAGATCCTATATTCGTGAAAATAAAAAGTTATATCCGACAAGGATGTCCGAAATCCCTAAGGCTAGTTGATTCTGATGTTGTACCATACTACAAGATCATGATGAACTAACGATTTTGGATGACTTGATTTTGAAGGGCAGTCAAATTGTAATACCAAAAATCTTACGTCATACAATTTTAAAGTGCCTACATGAGGGACATATGGGTACACAAAGGTGTCAGAGCTTAGTTCGAAAAACTGTTTTTTGGCCCAATATATATAACGAAATTGCGAATGTCGTCTCGAATTGTGAAATATGTCAGAAATATCAAAATCCAAGTCTAAAAGTGAAATGTTACCTCACGAAATTTATGACATACCTTGGTTTAAGGTAAGCTGCGACATTTTTGAATATAATAAAAAGCCGCACTCAATTGTCGTTTATTACTATTCAAAATATTTTGAAATTGATTGTTAAGCAGTTGCTATACCAGTATAAATGTAATTACTACCCTTAAATCTATATTTGCTAGACATGGCATCCCTCAAATATTTATATCTGACAATGGGCCCCTTTATAACTCGACGTTACATCGGACGTCAAGTCCATATCTCCCAAGATCCAACGGTCTGGCTGAAAAGTCAATACAAAGCATTAAGAAAATTTTACAAAATTGTAATAAAAGTGGCGCAGATCCATATATGGCTCTATTACAAGTTAGAACAATGCCCAAGGGTAACATGCCCAGTCCATCTGAACTATTAATGTCAAAAAATTTAGGGACTAATTTACCATCAATTGCTAAGAATTTTAAACCAAGACTTGTAGATGAAAGATTATATAAAGAAAAATGTAACAGTAAGATTTTAAAATCTTCAGTGAATTACAATATAAACGCAAGAGATTATAAAACTATCAAACCTGGTGAAAATATAAGATTCAAGAAAAAACCAAACTCCGTATGGCTTGAAGGCCAAGTAGTTGAGAATTGCAGCTAACCAAGATCGTTTATTGTCAAGGATAAAGAAGGTGTACAATATAGAAGAAGTGAACAACATATATTGAAAACAAACCCCTTAACTAGCTGCATAGGTGAAAATAACATTGTAAATATTTATCATGATAATATTAATCATGATAAAAATGAGAGTAAAAATGAGAATAAAAATGAGAGTACAAATGAGGGTCATGTGACCAGAAGTGGTAGGGTAGTAATTCAACCAAAAAGGCTTAACCTTTTTAAATATATATTAAAAATAATTATTAGATAAATAGTGATTGAAATGAACAGACATACATTCGTCAATTTTATTAAAATATATAACAATATATAATTTTTTTAGCTGGGTATTTAGTTTTTTTCTAAAGCTAGGTACAGCCGGTTGTCAGATCTTACAATATTGCCAGTAAAATGTGCTAAAAATTTCTTACAACCATGTGAACTGGCAATTTTTGTCAGACGACGTTGCCAGAAAAAGCATTGTCAGTCCATTGCAAGACTAGCAACTGACAACATATTGTCAGACATCTTACAATCGTGTGAACACATTGTAAAATTATTGCCAGATATTTGTCAGACGTTTTAATATTGTCAGATGTGCGAAGTTCATGCATCTGACAATGGCGTCATTGTAAGATAATTCTTTCTATGGGCAACACTGCTCACGCTTGATTTTAAAGAAAAAGTTTATAATAAAATATATGCAGACAAAATCATTGCAATTGCTTCTTTATGGTACATAATAATTTATACTTTCACTTTTTACATTTAACACAAACACAAATGATAAATATTTAACAATTTCCAACAAATGGTTTAAGTCTGGCAACGCATAACAACAGATCGAACAATTTGTTCATATGACAACCGTGTGAACTGACAATTTTTCTACTGACGATTTTGTCAGATGAATTTATTGTTATACAACCGTCTAGCAATACATTGTAAGATTTTCTGACATCCGTGTGAACTGATAAGAAATATTGTGCTGGCAATTTTCGATTGCCAGTACATTGTCAGCACATTGCCAGATCTGACAATATTGTAAGATCTGACAATCGTCTGTACATAGCTTAACACATACTTTACTTTTTGTCTATATATTGTTTTTGTTTTGAATGTTTTGTTTTTTTTTAGTTTTAATTATAACTTACTTTTTGTAATTGAAACTGGACTGTTAATTTATGTTTTAACTTAAATAAAAAAATATTAAATAAAAAAAAATTTTATAAAGTTTTTAAACGCACTAATAATCCCAAATTAATATTTTACTTATTAAGTTTTTTTTTTTTTTTTTTGTAATGCATGTATTTATTTATTGTATCTTCATATGTGAACTAACAATAAGTATTCAAATATTAAATCTATAAAAAAAAAAAAATTATTAGGCCCGACCAGTGTCGGACATAAACTTAGTGGTAGTTATAAATAATACATTAGTAGTGATAATCAAAAAAAAGGGGGGGGGGGGAAAGTATTTTCAAGTAGTCCCATCTGGAGTGTTAGGTATAAGAGCCCGTGTGTCCCTCTTTTTTAAGCGGATGTGTCCAGTAAAGTTCAAAATATTACGAGCAAGCGGATTAGGATGTGATTCGAGTTTTGTTAAATATTTGCCTGCGTATTTTGCAATTTCTTCAGTCACTAGTGGCATATTTAAATCACGATGTATAATAGAATTTTGGATGTACCATGGAGCCGATGTTATTAACCGTAAAATTTTGTTTTGCCTTCGTTGGATTCTCTCGACATTGGAAGCTGAATCAGTGCCCCATAACTGAATTCCGTAGCACCATATTGGCTTCAAAAGCGACTTGTACAGTAAAAGTTTGCAGTCTAAGCTGAGTGTTGAGTTTCTGCCAATCAACCAATAGATTTGAGTTAACTTAAGTTTCATCTGAGTTAACTTAGAGTCAATATGATGTTTCCATGTAAGTCTTCGATCAAGGTGAATACCAAGATATTTCACTTGGGAATGTTGAGGAATATTATGATTGTTGATTCGAATGGGGGAGCAAGTATCTCTTCTTAGGGTGAACGTTATATGGACACACTTTTGTTCATTGACTTTAATTCTCCATAAGTTCAACCATATTTCCAGCTGAGTGATATGTTCCTGGAGATTGCGGGATGCCTTATAAGGGTTTTCGTGCACACTCATACAGGCTGTATCATCGGCAAAAGTAGAAATATGGATATTATTCCTCACAGGCATAGCACAAATATATATTAAATACAAGACAGGACCCAGAATACTACCCTGGGGCACACCAGAAGATATAGATTTGGGCACACTCGTGAACTCTCCTTCCACAACAGTGAACTTCCTATCAATAATATAACTTTCCAAAAGCTTTTGAATGTTTATTGACAGATATGTCTTCAATTTTAAAACTAGTCCTTCGTGCTATACTTTATCAAATGCCTGAGAAACATCAATACAGAGAGCAGAACAATACTTCTTTTCTTCAAATGTTCTTCTTACAACTTGGACCAGTCTATGCGTTTGTTCAATCGTGCTGTGCTGACTTCTAAAGCCAAATTGATGGTCCGGGATGCACCCATTATCAGTTAAAATTTTGGACAATTTATTCATGAGCAGCTTTTCGAAAAGCTTTGAGATTGTAGATAGTAAGCTTATAGGCCTATATGACTCAGTCTTGGTAAGATCTTTGCCCGCCTTTGGAATCATTTTGATCTTGGCCAGTTTCCAGTTATGTGGAAAATACTGCGTTCTTAAAATAGCATTAAAAGTAAATAGCAGGATTTTTATTGCAATATGAGGCAAGTTCATGAGCATTTTGTTACTAATGCCATCAATACCTGGAGCTTTCTTCGGGTTGAGTTCAGCAATTACTTTTTGTACTTCACGCATCTTAAACCTTGAGGGACGAGGGGGTAGAGAAACTACACTCGGTAAATCAGCAGCACCCGTACATGAATTGGGAGTAAATACAGATTTTAAATGCTCAGAAAATAAGTTACCTTTCTCACTATCACTTCTTGCCCAGCCTCCGGTCGCAGTACGCAATGGTGATTTAAGATCAACGGGTCGTTTAAGATTTCTAGTAGCGCGCCATAAAGAGTAATTAGATGCGGACGTTACATCAAGACCTTCTAAATACTTTTCCAGTAGTGCAGTTTTTTCCGATGATAGCAGCTCTTTGAGTCGTTTAGTACATTCTTTAAGTCTGATTTTATTTAGGGGTGATCTGTGTTGTTGCCATTCTCTTCTAGCTCTCCTTTTTTCACATACAAGACGTTCAATTTCCGTAGAATAAATTCTGTTAAAGCCGGTCTGCGGATAGGAGGTAGTGGCGTGTTCAGCAGCCTGTTTAATATTTTCGTTAAGATTGGCAATATTAAGTTCAATATCATCGCATGATCTAAGCTGAATGTTTTCTACGCAGTGACTACTAAGATATTTTTTGAATACTAGCCAGTTGATTCCATTAATCATCTTCACATATGAGTTAGTTAAATCACTCCTTAGTGGGTTGAAAATTGTAACTATTGTTGGAGAGTGATCGGAGGACAGATCTAGAGAGGCCTCTACATGAATTAAGTCCCTATGAATATTTTTCGTGACGGCAAAATCTATAACATCTGGAATTTTTCTTACGTCAGTAGGCCAGTAAGTAGGCTCCCCACTCGAAATGACATCTAAGCCCATTTTTGAAATTGTATTGAACAAGGCTCGACCTCTAGGTGTAACAAGACGCGATCCCCAGTAGGTATGTTTTGCATTGTAGTCACCAGCTGCCACGAAACAAGATCCAAGCGATTTGTAGAACTTCTCATACTGATCTTCGCTAACTGAAAATCTGGGAGGTGAGTAAATTGATGATATCACGAAATTCGCACAAAAATTTTCTACGAAAATATTCGTTGCTTGCAAACATTCTTCACTAACGTTGTCAAGGACATAGTGCTTGAGTCTTGACTTAATCAGAATTGCTGATCCACCACATGCTCTCTCTCTCGGGTCCTTTGTATCATATAAAGTGTAACCATTTATTTTAAATAAGCTTCTTGAGGTCAAATGAGTCTCAGAAACCAACATTATATCAATATTTTTTTCCATGAGGAAGTGCTCAAGTTCATTTTTATGTTGGCGAATGCCGTTTGCGTTCCAGAAACATATTTTTAACGTGTTCATGGTTTATTAACTAATGCTTGAAGCAGTGTATTCTGCATTCGCAGCATTTCTTGCATCATACTTGTCATATTTGTAGTAAAGTTGTTGATAGTTTACACAATATTTTCAATAGTGGGTTCAAGGCGACTAAAGTTAAAGCTTGAGTTTGAATTCGTTGAATTATTTGGCGGTGGAACATTTTGCGTGGGAATTGAACTAGTCTTAGCAGCATCAGCATACGATACACGTGAAGTAACTGGTTGGCTGATTTGAGCAAAAGTGTCGGAGTTCGCGTTTACTTGTAGAGCTGGAGTTAGCTTGGGTTTTTGACCCATAGCCTGTTTAACGAAAGAAAATACAGGGCACCCTCTATAGTTAGCTGTGTGATTACCTCCACAATTACTACATTTTTTTTCTGCTTGATCTTTTGGATTAGTGCAGCTAGCAGTACCATGCAATTCACCGCAGATAACACACACTGTAGGTAACTTGCAGTAAGTTTTCGTATGGCCATATTCTTGGCAATTATGGCACTGTACGGGACCTGAACGCTTACGTGGCTCTTCAACTGTGATTTTTCGATGTAAGAGATACTTTACGTTATAAACTGGATGGGCTTCATTTTTTTTCAATTGTATGTCATTCGGCTCCAGTTCAACCCGAGATAGGGGTTGGGGGACCTTTTCTCTATTAAATATGTTGGTAACATTTTTTACCTTGAATCCTTGGTCGACAAGTGCACATTTTACTTCTTCGGGTTCAACATATGAATCTATGCCCTTTAATACTATCTGTAGGCCTTTAGCACTCTTAAGTTGGTATGTGTAAAAATTTGTTTTATTTTTTTCGAATTCACTAACAATTTTTCGGAAATCTTTTTCATTATATATTTGGATTTTAGTTTCATCAATATTACCTCGTTTAATTGGAATGATGTGAAAAGTATTTTCACCAATGGTCGACAGTAGTTTTTTTATAAGCGCGTTAGAATTTTTTTCTCTCAGATAAATAGGTGGTGGCTTAAAAGACTTTTGCGATGATGTAGAGGGCTTGTCGTCGGTGTCTTGCAATAATGAAAAACGATTTTGACGATTGGTAGATGATGCGCTGTTATCCCTAGACATCTTTGGAGCAGATGAAATTTTTGAAGAATTTGGGCTTCGCCCACGCTTTACCACGGTTATATATCCGTCCATTCCCACTTGTACCTTGGGTTTTGAGCTACTGTTATCTGTAGTGATAACTTGGTTTAGTGATGAAGGCGAGCCCCATGCGGATGATATCGCAGACTTAAATGAAAAAGTACTAGGCAATGGTAATGTTAACGATTCACTAGTTGGCATTGGACAAAGCGAAGTTTATCGCTGACGAAAAATTGGCTTTGCCGTTAAAAAAAGATTTTCATCAGATTTATTATTTATATTTTTTTCATTAAGAGTTACAGAACTCACAGTAAAATAAGCATTTCTGCCGTTAGAACTCACTTCAAAATTTTTTTCCTTTGAGGTACTCATACAGAGTATTATTCCTCAAGGGAACTTTGTTTGTGTTTACGTTTTTTTTTTGTTTTTGCTATTTCTTGCTATGTAAAAAATATTAGTAAAGCCAATAAGCTTATTTATCAAGGTGAATATGTATTACGAATATTTTTTGTATGATTTTTGATTTTGTTGTTTTTTATATTTGTTTCGTATGTATGTATGTAAAAAAATCCGCTTTAATGTCTCTTCACTATGAAGGTTCAACGAGAACGTCTTATTAAGTAAAATATATTTTTTTTATTAAAAATACATTGAAATTGGAAATTCAAAAAATATATTTTACTTACGGGCCTTTTCACAATATACAATTAAAAGTTAACAGGGACTTTAACGGCAACTTTTGTATGAAGAACTATCAGTTAAAGTTCATGTTAACTCTTAATCATAGATTGTGAAAAGGGACGTTAATAAGTAAAATATTAATTTGGGATTGTTAGTGCGTTTAAAAAATTTTAACTTAAATTTTAACAATTCCCATAAAAAAACACTAATTAAAAAAAAATTTTGTTTGCCCTCCCCCAGAAAAAATGTCTAGCTACGCCAATGAACGCAATCCGCGATTATCAGTGGTAAAGTAGTTTTCGCTTACAGTCACATTTAAAATTGCACAGTAATTGTGGACTATATCGCTAATTTTTTATATATGTCACGCAGAGGTATATAAAAGAATTTGCATACAATCCAAATATGTCAATTACAAAACAATGTTGCATTTAAAAGGCACATTTATGTAGCCTTTTATGCAACAATGTTTTGTTCTAAAGACATGTTCTTCTACTAAATAGTAGATGGATGTTGAAATTTAGATTAATTTTTGGGTTTATGACTTAAATAAATAACTAAAAAATCTGTTGAAAATTTTTGAGACTATAACGCGAATTGTTTGCATACAATTTGGATTTTGACTACCACAAAGTTGGTGCATATATGTCAAATATGACTATATCGTAAATGGACTATATCGTCAACTTTTTGAATGGAATTAAGTTCAAAAGTAAAAAAAAACATTAAATATGGACTATATCATTAATGTGACAATAAGCGGTAGTGACTATAAACGAAAACTAATGTACATTCGCCGACGGAATGTCACGACGTTAGACGAACTGATTCACTTAGCAGCGGAACTAGAAAATATCTCAGGCAATTCACAACAAAGTCGAGGGGAACTGTGACGATAAAAGTCGCTGTGAGGCTCGTTTTTACCGTCAACAACTATTTTTTTTTTGTATTTTTATATATTGTCATATTTATATACCATATTATTGTTATACATATTATGATTGCACTTATTTCCCTCTTGGAATTAACTAATTAATGAGTGGATATTTATTTACTTTGATAACAGAATAGTAATTTGAATTTAATGGATTTTAGGTTAAAAACACATAGTTAGCAATAGCAACATTAATTGACAGTATGTTTTTAATATTAAAAACGTCATCACACAACAAAGTCAACGAATGGTACAGTAAAGCAGCGCAGCTAGCAAAAAGTGTAAAAGGAGTGCTCGCACATGAAAAAAGGCTCTGTTTGGTGCGCGCCGTGTTTGTGTAAGGTGGTTTATCACGGAGGTTTTACTGCTGTGATGAATTACTAGTAGGGATTTGCTACGGTGGTTTTACCGCGGTGGTAAATCAATTACAGTATAATTCCAGGGTAGGAATTGAAGAATATTTACTACGGTGGTTTTACCGCGGTAGTAAATGGATTGTAAGATAGATCCAGTGTAAGAATTATAGGACAATTCCAGTATAGGAATTATAGAACAATTCCAGTGTAGGAATTAAAAGATATTTGCTACGGTGGTTTTACCGCGGTAGTAAATAAATTATAGGACAATTTCAGTGTAGGAATAATAGAACAATTCCAGTGTAGGAATTAAGGGATATTTGCTAGTAGTAAATCTATTGTAGGACAATTCCAGTGTATGAATTAAAAGTTATTTACTAGGGTAGTAAATACATTGGAGGAAAGTTCTAGCGAGGAACTGGTAGATGTTTATCACAGAGGTTTTACCACTGTGATAAACTATTAGTAAATCTAAAGCAGGGAAATTCCAGTAAGGAATTAGGAGGTGTTAACCACGGTGGTCTTACAGCGGTAGTGGACAGACGGTATCAGGCCATCAAAGATCTCTTTTCCAGTAGGGGACTATAGAGTATTGTGTATAGGGGGGATAGTGTAACGGCAAAAGTCGTTGCACTTGTTTTTCCAACACATACATATATATGTATATAATGGAATTCCTAATTTGTTTATTTTCCTACCTGAATTGTATGTTTTTATTATTTTATCTTCAGTAAAAAATAAAATATTTTTTATCATTGAATTGTATGTATTTTTAATATTATTGAAAATAATTTCTTTAGTAACTATGTAAGTCAAATTAAAATTTGAATTGTAACGTCTATTAGAAGTCAACGCCACCTGTACGTCAGAGGTATAACTAAGCAGTACCTACGACGACCATACTACGCTGAGTACATGGATGTCTGTGTGTATTAACGTGTGTATTATTACGATTATAAAAGGCGAGACTACACTGCCAATGCATGTATGCAGAAAAGGCTTCCATAGGCCTGTATGGGAGATTATCCCTACAGGTCTATTATCCAATCATCCAGGATGTCCGTCAGGAGAGGTGTACAACTACCACGTAAGTGTCCTAAGGCTTGATAGGCCTTCATTATTAGTTTTTAATAAATTGAAATAAAATTTTATAACGTTGAAGAACCAACCAAAAGAACCAACCAACCAACAATTCAAACGACCCTGGAACCCGCTGATCTTGTCCTGGCATCTAGCGGAAACGTGTCGTTACAATATATACATATATATATTGACTTATGCATGTAGGACAGACAGTAAAGGGGTTTTTTGCTTACTACTTATTTAGTTTGGCGTCTTTTGCATGGATTGGGAGCGGACAATATCCAATATACTGGATACTTCGGGGTCGAGGTTTTAAGGTTTTTTTTTAATTTTTTATTATTGTAAATAATATTACCTGGTTATATAACGCATAACTAATGGTTTATGGAAATATAAATTCACTTTATGTATAAAATTTTTTAAGTTTAAAAATAAACTTTCGTTTATTTGTGATGCCACAATGAACGTCTCTAATCCGATTTTTCCTTTCATAAAATTATCAATACCGGCGTCAATAACAAATTTTATTGTCGGCATTGGTATATTTATCGTGCCATCAACAGCTGTGTTTAGTAATAAACAAATCAAAAGCACAAATGAAATCTTTTTATGATAATTTAGAAACTAATTAAAGAAATATGAAGTTTAAAATTTTTTAACGCACTAATAATTCCAAATTATTATTTTACTTATTAAGTAAAATATTTTTTATTAAAAATACATTGAAATTGATTATTGAGGGGTTTAGCTGGATCCTATGTGCATTTCACTGTTTCAGGGAACCTTTACCCAAAGTTTCTTAGAAGAACTAGAGTTATTATTTGTTATTTGCTGTTAAGCTTCTCATTTGTTTAAATTAAAGTTTATAACATAATAATTCTAGTTGTTCTAAGAATTTTTGGGTAAAGGTTCCCTGGTGATCTGCATTATCAACAGTGAAACGCACTTAGGGTCCAGCTAAACCCCTAAATAATAAATAACAATGTATTTTTAATAAAAAATATTTTACTTCATAATTAAAATAATAATTTGGGATAATTAGAGTGTTAAAAAATTTTAAACTTAAATTGTAACAATTCCCATAAAAAACAATTGCGTTAGTAAGATAAAATTGAAAATTAAAAATTAATTTCAAAAAGAGTGGCGATCAATAGCTTCCGATTTATGGAGTCTCGGAAAATTTTATATGAAAGTGCAAATGTTTGTTGTATTATTTAACAAATCCGATTAATATTGTTACTGATTTATTCATCTATATATGTATATATAAAGGAGTAACATTGCTGACTGACTGACTGACTGATGTATCAACGCACAGCCCAAACGACTATATGTAGGGAGCTCAAAATTGGTGTGGAAGATTCTCTTACAATGTTCAGATCCACTAAGAAGGGATTTTTGGAAATTCGAATGCTTATCGTAAGGAAATAATTGTTTAAAATAACAATTACTAGTTTTCGACGACCACACATTTGTTTCAGAGAACATAATATTGTTTTCTAAAACATTCTACAACCATATCTTTTCTTTGAGTGTGTGTAGGTATTTTTTCGAGAAATCTGCTGGCAACAATGGGCGTGCGAGTCGACGGAAACAACTTTAACAATGAAATCGCTAGGGAATTAGACTACGATTTTTTAGCACTACAACATCAAGTAACAAAATTAATCCCTAAATTAACGGCAGAGCAAAGTGACGTTTTTCATAAAGTATTACGAAAAATAGAATCCGGCAGTGATGGACTTTTTTTCTTGACGCCGCTGGAGGAACTGGAAAAACATTTTTACTAAACTTAACATTAATGTTCGTGAGAAAAGACCACAAGAAAGCAGTTGATGTTGCTTCTTCAGGTATAACCGTGACACTCCTAACTGGCGGCCGTACTGCACATTCCGTTTTAAAATTACCGCTGAATCTAGCACATGAAGATTCACCCACCTGAAATTTCAGCAAAAATAGCTCCCGAGGCAGAATGCTCAGGCAATGTATCCTTTTAGTGTGGGATGAAAGTACGATGTCTCACAAGGAAGCTATAGAAGCGTTAAATCTAACTCTTCAGAATTTACGAGAAAGCACAGATATTATGGGAGAAATGGTAGTTTTATTGGTCGGTGATGTGAGGTGGGAAGTAATTCAAGCTATTGGTAGCATATGAGCATGGGAACGGGCACTTCCCATACAAACTAATTAATTATAATCTTATATCTTGAAAGCTATAGCAAAAAAGAGTCTTCAAATTTGGTATGGACTCTATGTATGGTTTTATAAATAAGGCTGTAAATATTTGGTGTTTTGTTATTTTTATATATTTCGACATCTTGAAAATTATTAAAGCAAGAGTCTTCAAATTCAGTATGGACTCCTTTGAGAGCGAGATACGAAGTTTGGAAAATATTGGTAGAACAGGACCACGGTTAAGGGCACTTCCCTACAAAGTTATTAAGAACAATATATTTTGAAAGCTGTAATAGCAAGAGTACCCAAATTTGTTATGGACTCTTTTGTAAGCGACGGGCAAAGTGGGAGGGCCACCCCCTATACATAGTAATTATAAAACTCTTATATTTTGAAAGCTATAATAGAAAGTCTTCAAATTTGGTAGCAGCTAATTTGAAAACAATTAATCTATATACATTCGAGCATATAAAAATTAAGGTTTGTTTGTATGTCCTTTGTATGGGACCAAACCGCTCCACCGATCGTGGTAAAATTTTATGGACCTAGTCTGTGCTGCTTCGTGAAAGTTTAAGGCCATTATTTTTTTCTAAACTGGGACGAGGAGGGCGATACGGGAAAATTTCTGCCTCTCAGAAACAATTAAACTGATTTTAATGCAATTTGGAATTTAAATCTGAATCTATGTCACATAGGATGTGTACATTTATATAAATAATACCAGGAGGGTGATAGGGGAAATGTTTGCACCTCCGAAAAGTTCTAACCGATTTTAATGAAATTTAGAACATAGATATATTTGAGTCTAAAAATTCACATATGCTATGAAAATTTTAAACAGCAGGACCAGGAGGGCAATAGGGGAAAATTTTTGACTCTCCGACACAATTAAAACGATTTTAATGAAATTTAGAAAATAGATAGATCTGCATCTAAACATTCACATGTGCTTTGTTTTTTAAACTAGGACCAGGAGGGTGAGATGGGGAAATGTTTGCTTCTCCGACACTTTTAATCCGATTTTAATGAAATCTGGAACATAGATAGATCTGCATCTCAAAATTCACATATGTTATGTTTAATTTCAAAAATAGGACTAGAAAGGCGACAGGAGGAAGTTTCTGCCTATCAGAAACAATCAAACCGATTTTAATAAAATTTATAGATCTGCGTCTAAAAAGTCACAAAATGGCCATAAACGTTTTCTAAACTAGGACCAGGAGGAAGTAAGGGGACGATTTCTGAGTTTCAACTCGATTTTGGTGATATTTAAAATATAGATACCCCTTCGCTTAGGAGGAGACATACTGTATGTACTTTCGTCTCCTTCGAAACTTTGAAATCGATTTTAATGAAATTTAAAGCATAGGTATAGCTTCATTTAAAAGAAGGCACAGGCTATGTACTTAATTCATCTAATTTCTGCCCTTCCAACAGTTTCAAATCAATATAAATGAAATTGAAAAGAAGATGGGGGTAGCAAAGCACACCGGGTGTAGCTAGTTATAATATAAAAAAGGTAAGGTACATATAACAAACATATAAAAATAATTTAATATTAGTTCCGGCTCACTGACCGCACAGTACAAGCTGTGATAATAAAATTTATGTTTTTTTGAAGGGTCCAAAAAAGGTACCGAAAAGGGTAAGTACGAGAAACGATGCTAAAATTTTTATTTTCGGGAGAATTCACATAATAAAAACATTTTGAATATCAGTTGAATTTTATAAAATGATATTGTGTACTCTTGAACACGACCATCAAATGAGTACTTTGAATATTAATTTGGTACTTTTCAAAAAATTCTTTTCGGAAGAGGTACTTTTGGATAAAAGTAATTTAAAAAAAAAATAAATATTTTTGGAAACGGTACTTTTTTGAAATGGTGCTTTAAATCTAATCTAATTTTTGAAAATATGTTTTAGGTGCATAAAAACTTTTGGATACGGTAATTGTTGAGAAGTGTACCTTTCGGCAATGGTATTTTATAAAAGAGTACTCTTTCAAAACAAGAACATTTAAGAAAAGTTATTTACACTTAAAAAGCTGTTTTAAGAAAAATAATTTTTTGAAAAGGTAATTTTTGGCAAAAGTACATATTTAAGAAAAGAACTTTTAAGAAAAAAAAACTACTTTTCATATGATATACTTTTTTGAAGCGATCCTTTATTCAAAAACATACTTTCTATAAAAAGTGGTATTTGAAACAGATGCTTTTTGGAAAAGGTAGTTCTTGAAAAAAAAGTACTTTTAAGAAAAATTATTTTTGTTCAGGTGCTTTTTGGAAAAGGCATTTGTTAGAAAAAGTACTTTTTGACAAAGGTACTTTTTAGAAAAAATATATTTTGAAAATATAGTGGGAGGGAAATGATTATTTTTGGAGGAAAAACATTGCTATCAATATGGGTCTCAAACAAATGAATTTGGTTAGTGCGTTATTAAAAAGAGTATAAAAAAATTCTGAGACGACCTCAAAAAGAAAATGGAGAGTGAAAGTTGATATGCTTGGGCAAAAAATAAGCATCCAATACGACTCGACGGTTTACGAGTAAATTTAAGGAATTAACAGGTACATAATAGTGTGTATACCTCAGAAACTATATCAATATAGATTTCAAATAAAAAGTTGGTTGGTTGGTACATTATAAAAAATATTATAATGAATTTCTCAAATGACTACAACGAAATGGCCTTTCAAAATAGATTTCTTTCGGACAAAAAACACATCTACCAATATGGGCCACAATTGAAAGGGCTTTATGACTAGATGATCTTAGTTGAACACAATATCAATATGACGAGTTTCGCGTACTTTCATATTTGGATCTCAAATGCAGGAACTTGGTTAGTACGTATAAAATATCCGCTAATAAAGTAGCAATATGCTAGTAAAAAATATTTTTGTTTTATAAGAGATTTTTAAAACAAATTTTTTATGGAAATTTGACTAACAAACCTTTTATAAAACCAAAATATTTTTTATGAATTAGGCCCTTATTATTTAAGAGTTTTAGAAACGGCGCTGTATCGGAAAGCACCAGAAAAGAGATCATTTTTGCTTCCGGCACAAGGCTGGCAACGAAAATAAGGAAAAAAGGAGAAAATCTTTGCACTCTTCTGAAGACGGTCTATGCGGTTAATTGTAAGCCGGCGAAGCCGATGTTGGTTGCACCATAGAGTTGAAAATCTTGAGCCCTGCTGAGTCCGGTAACAACAAATTCACAATAAAAATATATTTTAATGCAAATTTTGACAAAATTCTAAATTGAATGTTTTTAAGATGTTCTGTCAGAATTTGGAACATCGTGTATATCAAATTCAACAGTTTTAGTGGCATTTAAAAAAAAATTATACGCCTAGGTTCTACATTCGTAAAATGAGATGAAAGTGAAATTTTCTCTTGGTTTGTGTTCTCAATTTCGTAAAAGTGATTTAAAAAGTACAATTTCCTTTTCAGTTTGTGTCAAACGAAATTGATGTGTTCTGCAATCTAATTCCACTACAAAAAAGTAATTTGAAACCGACCACAAAAAAAACGCTGTGAAAGAAAATACTTTTTAGTAAAAATGAAATTCTTTAACTATTTTTTGCAAAAATACGAAAATGTAAGCAAATAAGAAACATTTTTATAAAAATTATTTTTTAACGGTTTTTTTTGTGTTTTAAAGAGGTAAGAACAAAACCCGGAATAAGAGGAGTCGTTGCTAAAATATATATGGAGAAAAGTCCGCGAATAGAAATTTTTAGCGAACTTTTTTTCCGAGTTTATTTAATTTTTGACAGTTTTTTCGATTTTTAATGAATTTCAATGCTTGTTTCCGATTTTTCAACTTATCGCTTCGGCTTCTTAGCAGTTTTCGCGAATTTTAAACAATACTAGACTTTGCTATTATGCCGCTGTTATTAAGTTCTTGCTAATTTAGTGATTTTTTCTACATAATTTTTAACATTCCTTAGAGATTTAGCAATTTTTAATAAAAATTATGGCTTGTTTAAGATTTTGAAATATTTCGCAAATATCTGCAATTTTTGCAAAAGATGTAATTTTTGAAACGTTTTTGGCTTTCGTTCAACTATGTATTGTCAGAACATTTACAACTAACTTTGGTGTTGTTTGTTCATTAATAATTATCACATGTAATTTCGCTTAGATTAGGGATACGAACTTTAACCTGTTCAAATTATAAACATAAAAACGTTTTCATTTTCATATTGTAGTGGAATGTAGAACCTGGCCGATAGATAAAATAATATAAATTTTTAATATAAAAAAGTAATAAGAAAAAGGAAAAAGTGCTCAGGCCAACATAATTTACATAATTTAACTGTTTTCCATACTCAGAAACAGCCTTGTGCAAACTATCAACTCATTTCTTTGAATTTTTAAGTAAAAAACCAATTTCTGAAAAACTGTTCGAAAGCTCCCAGAAGGGCCTTCTAAACCGTGGCAATATGCAAAGTAAGAGATCTCAATAAAGCTTTCGATAAGTTGTTCTAACTATTATAATAAAACTATGAGTATTATAATAAACAAAATTCCACTACACAAATAGTTTTCATACATGGAGGCACCATTTTAAACTTTTTTACACGCAAAGCTAACTTAATCCTTTTATTAACAAGCAAATCTGATGGAAACATCTGGGTTCCTGTTCCTAAAACTATCCATTCAGATTTTTTGAAGAAGGAAGCCAGTAGAAAATCTGTCAATTGAACATTGAAAACTGAAAGTAAACAAGAAAATGCAAGTTTTTGAGAATTCAATTAACTGAATTTAAATTACTTTCGGTCCGAACTGTGTTCTGTATCATTGCTTTAAGGCAGAATTAGTTTTTACTTTTTGTTCTGTTACGAAGCAGCTAACTCTTTTTGTTTATAAAAATCTAATACAAGTCGTTAGTTTTATTTGTTTCGTTCTGTTCGGTTTTTGATCAACCTGTGAAAATCAAAAACTTGATAAGTAAGTATAAGTGACAGCATAAATTATATAAAAATGTAAAATAAATTGTGAATGTGTGTTTAGAAATTAAAAGAGTTAAGTTTTAAAAGAAAAACATAAAATTATATTGAAACATAGCAATGGACGATGCAAAGCTCATCACTTAGAAGCTAAACGGCACAGCACAGAATTGTAACAGAAAGTAAAGACTAATGAAGCATTTATACTCCTTTTTAATAAAGTAGAAAAAATATTCTTGAACAGCAACGTTTTCAAGATCCTTCAAAAAAATTACCTGCAACGAATTTCTTCAAAAATTCGTATTTAAAATAATTACCTGATTTTCTATTCTTCATATCGAGAGCCTATATTCAAAATACGTCAACTCAAAAAAGCCAACTTTTCAGTAGAGCGAAAAAACTAGTTACATAATTCGCTCATTATTGTAAAAATAAATGATGTGCCTTCCATAATATGGTTTAAATATGCTTACTGATTTATAGGTCTGCAAAAAATATTTTATCTTGCACTGGTTTGCGTATTTTTATGAGATAGCATATTTAGTCGATCCAAAAAGAAATATTTTCTTAGAGTTAGCATATTTTGTCAGAAAAAATTTATGATTTTTTTAATATATTTATTTTTTAATAAATTTGTGAATTCTTTTACCCAATACAAGATATAAGAATTGAAAAGCTAAAAAAAAATTTAAGATACCATTAAAAAATAACTCAAACCTGACTGAAAGCCTCTTCCATTTCGAGGTGGTCAGCTTAAGCACTCTTTAACTCACTTTCTAGTGTAACAGGGTCACTCCAAATTATCAATTTCGAAAGCTTATACTATTGACTATAATCGGTCAAGACATACTGTTTCTATTCGATTAACAATTTAAAAGTTATACATAAATTACCAATCTTTTTTATCCGAAACCCTCTGTACTAATACACTAAAAGTGACCATATCTCAAAAACTAGAAATAGGATATGAAAATCCTTACCAGATTCGTGTTCAACATGCAAAATGCAATAAGATACGAGGTAGATTTATAATAAATTACTAATTTTTTAAAAATATTGGAAATTTACATGGGAGTTGGCATTTATTTTCACCAAAAAAATTATACTTTTAGATAGCAGAATCACAAAAATTGATAAATAACGGGTAAAATATCATTTTTTTGATTCCAAATTTATACTATAGATGAATATTACATAGGGGAACTATTTGCCATTGGAAACACATTTTGACCAAATTTTAGTTGGCGTTTAAAATTTTTTAAACGCACTAATAATTAGAGATGTGCACGTGAGTGTTTTCTGACTCACGACACGAACGCTCACGCAGAAACATATTTTACTCACGCACTTTCACGCACGAATGATTTTGAACATTTTCACGATCACGCACGCTCACGAATAAAATATTTTTAATCACGCACTAGTGGCTTACAACTTATCACGATCACGCACTCTCACGAAAAAGTATATTTATAATATAATTTGCATGTTTTTTGGGTTGAAAAATAGGTTCTTACATATACATATGTACATATCTACGTATATATGTATGCCCGTGTTTTTGTAATATTTACAATGTAAATTAAAATAAAGCAAAGTTAATTTAATATCGTTTTAAATATTCGTATTCGCGGATATCATTTTAAATATTCGAATTCGAATTCTCGTATATCAAAAATTGACATTCCGCACATGTATTTATGTGTACATACATAATATAAATGTGAAGGTAAGGCGTATGATCAATTAAATAAATGATAATCAAATAAATGAGAAAAGCATATTATATGAGAAAACATAAGAATTTGTAAAATTTTTCTGTTACGTAACATTTTCAAAGACTCCCCCCCACCCCCACCATAACAAATCATAACAAAAGTCGAACCCCACCCCTCCCCCCTACAGTGTTACGTAGTATATGGACGGCAAAAAACATTTTCTGCGGTACAATTCGTCAGTAGTATTGTTGACAAAGGCACTGTTGAATCAGTAGTGTTTCTCAATTGATACTTCCTACAGGGTATCTAAAAAACATACATACATACATACTTACAAAGCTGTATGTACCCATCAAACAAAATGCTCCGAATTCCTAACGATTGTTCGACAAAATCTTCCGATTTCGACACCGAAATATTGCCGAAATCGTAACAATTTTTGTATGAAATGGTTGACACGACTTCTTAACGACATGTAGGTACGATTTTTTTTTTGCTTTTATAGCAGAGTACCGCTTCACCGTTATGTTGCTGTAATTGCCGAAATAATTTGCACATACGTTTTTTAATATTTGTTACAATCCTTTTTTTTATCAACATACATAATATGTAAGAGTATGTAAAAAGAAAATAAATGAGTGTGTACTTACTTTATACACATATGAAAAGAAGAATAAAAATAACAAAAATTAAAAATTTTAAAAACCCCCGACTTTTTTCAGAAAAGATGTTATATCTTCTAAATGGCTGGACCGATTTTTTCAAACATAGCTAAGAACCCTCTCAAACAAGTCATCCTTCAAACAGAAAAAAGTAAATGAAAATCGGTCCAGCCGTTTGGCCTGTACGTGGACACAGACAGACACACAGATACACAGGTGCACAGACACACACTACAAACTTATAACACCCCTTTTTTTAGTCGGGGGTTAATAACTTTGAACAAAAAATTTTAAGTTCATTCACGTAATTCACACGTTGATTTTTCAATGATTTTTTGAAACACGATTTTTGGAGTTTGTTGGCGAACGGTATAGAAAAGCAAAAGGGGAAGAAAAAAATCACATTTTTCGTTCTACGAGTTTTTTTTTAAATTTTCTTAACACATATTTTAATTTTTTTCATGTTGCTTTATTTTATTTTTTCATTGAATGCGACAACAGCTTTTTTTAATACCTGTTTTGTTACCTGTAGGTATTTTTGTCACTAATATATGAGTATAGGGAATATCGGAAAAATATTTTATTTTGAACAAAATGTAGGTATTTTTTATTTTCATATTGCATTTTTTGTGCATAAATGTAAAAATAAATATACCAAAAATATATTTTTGCTCATAAACCGTTTCAAAATTTGTTTTTGCTCGAAATTACATAGACTTTTATCCAATTAGTTTGGTGTCGCAGTGCCTGTCTTTGGTAACATTGCTGAGAGAATATTTATTTATATGTGAGAGGATAAGAAAAAAAAGCTGTCAAAATAAAATAGATCTCTCGACTGCTTTCTGGCTCTACTATTTTGTGTCAATTTGTATGAAAAATGTGTTTATACCGTAATTCTGTTTGATCATTAAGGCCTTAAATGTTTTTAATTTATCTTTCTTTACATTAAATTACTAAAATTTGTAGATTTTCGTATGGGGGAAATTTTTTAACATGTAGGGAAAGGAAACAACGGGATTTAATAAAGCTACTGGCAACACTGATACAATTTTTGGAAGAAAAAAAAGTAAAAACTAGAAACATGGAAGAAATCATCGTATGAATGTAAAATGTTTTTGGAAGCAACTTTTAAAAGAGAATCAAAAATAAAACAAGATTTTTAAATCATCGTATGAATTGGGCCTTAGTGCACAGAGAAAACAGATTCGTTGTGACAACCGAATTTGTTACCAATTGAATTTTGACGGTTGCAGCAACTATCATAGAATTCTGCTATAGCGACTGAAATTTTCTTGTGGTACCACTATATTTTAATTATAACCCTAAACCCAATAGTTGCAGCAATAGAAAAAATTGGTTGACAGTATGGAATTTGAAATAAATGTTATTCTTGCTACCGAAAATTTGGTTAATATAATTAAAACAATATCATAATTGGTACCTGTAAAAGAAAAATTGGCCTTCCTTGCTGAAATAAAAATAAACAATAAACGCAAACAAAAATACACAATTTAAGAAATTTATTGTTTGACATATTGTCATAAGTTTATTTTAATTGAAATTTATTTCCTAATGGCGAAGCATGTCCATATACATTTCTTCAACCACACATTTTTAAAAGCCACAAACCTGTTATCTTATGCACAGACTTTCAAAAACCATTTGAGAATTCACAAATCATAATATCTTTGAAAGTCACAAAAGTTAATTTTTCAATTTGCTGCTATAAACTATGATAGTAAACACAACATCTAGTTAGTTGCAGCAACTGATTGAAAGTTTTTATTTTAATTTTATTATAGAACGACAATTTTTTAGTTGCTAATACCAAAAGTTGGTAGTAAAATCTAATTTGTAATATTTTATTCGGTTGGGTTAACCAATCAGTTAATTAGTCATGACAAAAGCATACGCTCGGTTGATGCAATCAATTTAAGTATTGTCACAATCATATTTTTGTTACAATTATGCCCTTATGGCAATGAACATGGATTGTTTTTTGGATTAACAGAAAATTGATAGCGTAAACTGAAATATAGTTAATGCAAATGATATTTTATTGGACTAACCGTTTTCCAACCAATATTTTTTCTGGGTGTATATTGAAACTGGATATTTGTAAAATTAGTGTATTTTTATACAGACTACAACAATTAACACTAATATTTAAAAAATTAAAATTAAAGGGTGGTCCATCAGTTAATGCAATTTTGACTATGTAATTTTGACAATTTGCTATATCTTGGAAACCGTAAGAGGCAAACACTTGAAATTTTCGAAAACGGTAAAACTAAAACAACCGAAAATTATAAAATCGCCAAAACGAAAAAAAAAATCGCCAAAATTAAAAAAAAAATTCTAACAATAAAATAATAGTAGCGGCCAAGGTTCTACATACTGTGTCCAAATTTCAGCTCCGTAGCTCTTACCGGTCCTGAGAAAATACCGTGTGACCGACAGACGGACAGCGTAGCGAAAACAATAGGGTTCCTTTTCACCTTTGGTGTACGGAACCCTAAAAAAAGAGCCAAAACTTAAAAAAATCGCCAAAACCGAAAAAACGCAAGAACCGCCAAAACAAAAAAACCGAAAAGATCCCAAAAACGAAAAAAATGCCAAAACTATATATTATATAGGATGAAGTTTGTATTAAATTACATATCTAGTGTTCGTACGGAACCCTTCGTGCGCGAGTCAGAGTCGCACTTTACTGAATTTATTTAATACTATAAAAATGAAAAAAATAAAACTATATATAATAAATAAATAAAATAAAAAGTGAAAGCAAAGAAAAACTACTAAAGGTTCTGAGGTGCTTAGATTGCGGAGTTGTTTCTGAATATTTAAGGCGTAAGTAAAAATATGAGTTTTTTTTTATCGATTGTGCGGGACAACAAGTTCCGTTGCACACACGACAATTTTAGTTGAGCAACTTTTTAGTTCATCGGCTAGAGAGGGAAACATGATACTTCCCATCTTAATTATCTTCTATTTCATCTTCCATAAGCCCAAAATTTGCTCAACTTAAATTGTCGTCTGTGAACCCAGTATATAATCGCTTCTGCTTCAGCATTTGCAAATAATAAAAAATAAAAAAATACACACTTTGCTAACATTATAAAAATGTCCGTAAAAGATTTTTATATAGAAGTATATTTTAATCTGTAGTTTTTTTATATTTTATAAATATACATACATATTTACATATTAAGTAAAAAAATAGTAATAAGTAGGAAAACTTCTTGCATACGCATGCCTCATAATTTCTTATTGATAATTTTTTTTTTTTTTTTTTTTTGCTCAACTCGCTGTAAGACTGGATTCAGAAATATGTTATCGCTCTAGGTGACCAAGAACCCTTAGCTTCTTAATGACATAGTTTCCCTTAGAGCACTGATGGGGTTGCACTTTTGGAGCGATGACGATTATAAATGTAATCAGCTTAGAAACGTGGGCTTTAGTTGAGAGCAAAACAGATAATTATTCATTGATGACAAAAGCTGGGATCACACGATTGGCACAATGTACCAATTTTCGTCGGCTCATTGCAATAAAGTCATATGTAATAAGCTAAAATGACATTATTACTTAATTACTTCTTGAATAAGTCTATATGGCTTTATTACCAATGCAGTGTGGCGCAGATATATAATTATATTTCAATTAGTAGAGAAAAAAATGCAAATTTACATTGTTACTTTTGAATTTATTTCAGTGAGCCGCGAAAATTGGTACATCGTGTCAATCGTGTGATCCCAGCTAAAGAAGCATTATTGTGCAGGGCAAGTTCCTATTATTGTTTAGTAAATCAGCATTCAACAAACTGCTAAAATATCCTATGTAAATAAACTTAAAATCTGTAATTTTTCTTTCTGCAGAACCTTAATTTTGGTCTCATTTAGCATTCGTCCATCATAATTTTCTGCCGACACTGGTAGCGATACATGTAACAAAGCGACGTAAAGGAAGCAATGCTCGCTTTTGGTATTCGTACGGAGTTTCCTTTTCAAGTGGAACAAACTAATTAAAACAAATAAAATATTAACATGTAATTTAATTAAAAATTAAATTAAACTTTTTATTCAATAAATTAAGTTAGGATTTCTTAAAACAGGTGCATTTAGAGATTAATTCAATCTAATTTTTTTTAATGAATCTCGTTTTTAGATTATTTAAAGTACAGATTCGGCACTATGTCAACCCCATTTTTAGATAAATTCAATATCAGATTTTCCTTAATCAATCTCGTTTTAGGATTCGTACGGATTCGCTATTAAATACACTAGAAAATTCTTGAATCAAGCGCATTTTGAATTTAATTCAATCTCAGGTTTTCTGAAATAAATCCAGTTTTGGATAAAATTAAGTATTTAGCACTTGAATAATCCGTACTTGAATCAAACCTTCTGTACTTGATTTAACTAAATCCGTACTTACCGTACTTATGTCACCGCTTTGGATTGATTTAAGTACGGATGGATTGATTTTTATTTGAGTGTAGAGAACTTAGACATAACAAATTTCAGTTTTATTCAATTACCAAGTTCCAAAAATCATATAACTTTTAAACGGGCAAAGGGCGTAGAGCAGAATTCGTAAAAGTTAATCAAAGATCGATAAAATTTAATGGTACGAAAACAATTGCTTTCATGCTGAAAATTATTTAATTTTAAGTAATAAACATGTTTGTTAAACAAATTTAAAGTTAAAAAATATAAAATTTTTTTTTTCGGTGTTAGTCGATTTAAAGTTTAACAGTGTTTACTGTTAAAAAGTATTGAATTAAAAAAAGATTTTACTTAATAAGTGAAATAATAATTTGGGATTGTTAAGCGCAATTTTTAACTTAAAAATTAAACGGGTTTTAAACTTAAGTTCTATTTAAGTACAAAATTCATTTTTACAGATCCTATTTAAATACAACTTAAATCGCCGACCACATCCATTTGAATAAAACTTACTTACGCTTTTCATACTACCATATGATTTTGACAGTTCTGCAAATTATTAAAATTGCATATTGAACTTTTTTCATTATTTAATAAATATATAAAATAAATAAACTGGCTGTGTGATTGTGTTATTATTAATATCAAATAAACAATGAATTCAGATGAAGAAGATATGAATGATGCTGGATTCTGTGCAAAATTAAGAAGACACATTTTGCGGCGTCTACGTACAATAAGAAGTAGACCAAACCATTCTGATATTTTTGGGGACACTGATTTCTACCAGAGGTTTCGAATGTCGAAGAAATCTGCTTACAGCATTTTAGAGCTAATTGGCGGTCATATAAAAAATCCAACTACCTGGTACGTAAAACTTTTATACAACAAATTAAACAGTCGCATTTCAGAAACTATGTATTTCAGGAATCATTCGCTTAGTGAGGAGCACATGCTTAACTTTAAGAGTTTACGCAACTGGTGGAATGTTGAGAACAATTGGGGATGTATACGGTGTCTCAACGACAATATTGTCTAATGTTGTAGCTAATGTTACTCACTATATAGCTTTATTGAGAAGTAATTTTATTGTATTTCCAAAAACTGATGAGAAACTTTCGAAAAACAAAGAAAAGTTTTACGATATCGCTGAAGCCCCCCGTAGACGACATGTTTTTTACGTTTGACTTGTCAAATTTTCCAGTGTAAAACATGTACATACATGTCGTGTGGTACCTTTAAAACATTGCTTCTGTAAAAGTCAGACACAAAGTCGTCTGATAAAATTTCGATTAGAGCGTGCTCTATTTTCTTCTGACATCGGCTGTTTTTATTATGAAAAATATGTCGTACGATACCTATGCCGTGAGGGAGCAAGCAGCGGCGGTTCACTATTGACGGAAACGTTAGCCGGCTGTAGTTTATATATTACAACGACGATATATGTATGTATGTTTTTTTAAACTATTTAATACCAATTAGGCGCATGCAATATAAATAACGTTGCATTATTATATGCTAACTTGGAATTTTCGAATTTGAAGAAAAAAATCTTTAAAATTGTTGAACTTTTTTACGCCGCAAAAATAAAATTTTGTGGTGGCAATACCATTTTGAAACGGACGCCGACATTGGTTTATATAAAAGCTGTGCTAAAAATTTACAGAGAGAGATAGAAAAAGCAACAGAGACTATGTCAGAAGCAATTAACATGTAGGTTTGTGCCCGAATATTATAAACCTTCTGTAAAACAAAAATTTTGACAGACATGCAGAATTACATCTGAGTTGAAAAGTTGAAACGTCAGACGTAAAAAACATGTCTTTCCTCATGTTGTTGCGGCACTTGATTGCACGCATGTGAGAATAATATCTCCAGGTAAGCTTACACCAATACTACCAAACTTTCTCAAAACGCATATAAATTATTTTACAGGTGGAGATGAAGCTGAACTGTACAGAAACAGGAAAGGATTTTTTTCTGTTAATGTGCAAACTATGAGTGACGCGCACCTAAAAATCCTAGATATAGTTGCTAGATGGCCTGGATCTGCACATGATTCGAACATTTTGGTAAATTCAAAAATTTATTCTAGGTTCTGCGACAATGAGGTTGGAGAAAGCCTTATTGTAGCTGACAGTGGGTATCCAAACAAAAGTTTTATAGTAACACCCTGTATTGAAAGAAGTTATGGTGTGTGGAAAACGAGATTTCCTATTTTGTCTTTGGGCATTCGCCTAAATATGAAAAAAGTGGAAGGTGTTATTGTAGCAACTGTTGTCCTACACAATATATTTTGCTTGAACAAGGAGAGCGAGCTCTTACCTCTACCAGATAATCTACAATCGGCTGTAGATTTCGTGAATAGTGTGCCAAACAACATTTTCCCTACAAATTCTAACAAAACCAATACTACACGCCGAAACTTAATAAATAATTATTTTAAAAATTTATTGTAAAGTATCCAATATATTACATCTAAGTATAGAGTCCGCTCCCAAACCATACAAAAGACGCCGAACTAAATAAGGAGTAAGCAAAAAGCCCCTTTACTATCCCAAAGGCATCAGTCTGTCTATATATATAGATATATATGTATGTATGTATGTATGTATGTATAAATATATATATATATTTATTGTTAAATGGAAATTTATTAAAACTATATAACTAAAAAATGTATTACACGAAACCTATTGTTTACTTTATTGTAAAGAAAATGTAATTTTCTATTATTAGTTTATAAAGAACATGAGTTTGTATTCATTTATACTTTTAAATATTCTTCAAAATTAAATAAAAAAATGTAACGAAAAATATACATACAGTGCCTCCAAAAACTATTCGCTCTTAGGTATATTTTTAAAAGAAAGCCTCATGAATTTTAATCTCTTAAGATGATATGATTTTTGTTAATTTATTTTAATTGGTGCTAGAGTCCTTTATTTAAAACAATAAGTAAGAATAATAATACTTTATTGAAAGTTATAAAAATAAATTAAAAAGTAAATATTGGCTCAATGGAAATTAATACTACTTAAACTAGGAAATGAATGGAGGTCTTAAAAGATTTTTTTTTGTCAAAAATGCATAGTAGGCTTTAAAAACGTGCAACTTATGTAAACAAGAAATTATTGCAGTTGACGGATTGCATTTATTTAATTTAAAAATCTAAAATGGGGCGAAAACAAAGGGAAACAACTGAAGAAGAAAGAAAAATTATTATAAATTTACGAAATGAAGGAAAATCGTTTCGTAAAATTGGAGAGCGCGTTAATAGGTCTTATTCTACCAATAAAAGCATAGTTGACCGGCATTCATCGAGCAATAACTTCAAAAATAAGAAAAGGTTGGGTAGACCTCCAAAGTTGACCGATAAAGAAAAGCGTATAATTACTAAAAGAGTCCGAAATAACCCCGATAAAAGTGCAGTGAAATTAACCAGTGAAGTTAAAGCTCAATTTGGAAAGAGTATTTCAGTCAATACTGTCCGAAACGCTCTATATCAAGCCGGGTTCCATGGTAAAGTTGCTAGAAAAAAGCCATTCATTAACGCAGTGAACAAACAGAAGCGAAAGTTGTTTGCAAATTTGCATAAAAATAATGGTCCTGATTTCTGGAACAAAGTCATATTTTCCGACGAAAGTAAATATAATATTTTCGGTTCAGACGGGCGAAAAATGATATGGCTTCAGAAGAATAAAGAGTTGGAAGAAATAAACCTAAAAGTAACTGTTAAGCACGGAGGTAGTTCCGTACTTGTATGGGGATGCACGAGTGCCAGAGGTGTGGGAAAACTGCACTTTATAGAAGGAATTATGGACCATAAGGCTTATATAGACATTTTGAAGGAAAATCTGAAGAGCAGTGTAGAAAAAATGGGGTTAAACAATGATTATATTTTCACTCAAGATAACGACCCGAAACACACAGCTTGGAATACTAAGATGTGGTTACTTCATAACGTTCCAAAATGGGTTGAAACGCCTCCACAATCTCCAGATATCAACCCTATTGAGAATTTGTGGAGTTTGCTGGAGAATAATATCCGAAAATGCAGCATTAGCAGCAAGGAAGGTCTGAAAGCTGCTTTATTAATAGAATGGAACAAAATACCAGCACATGTCACACAAAAACTCGTCGATTCAGTGCCTAGACGCTTAGAAGAGGTCCTGAAGCGAAATGGAGGTCCTACTAAATATTAGTTATGATATGATGCCCTTTAGTTTGAAATGCTCTCAAAGTGACCGAATACTTTTTGGATAACATATTCTTAACTTGAATTAATTTTTAATTTGTTTTTGTAAATATAAACAAAGTATTATTCTTTTAATTTATTGTTGTTAATAAAGGACTCTAGCATCAATTAAAATAAATTAGTAAAGATCATGTCATCTAAAGAGATTAACCTTTGTGAGGCTTTCTTTTAGTATTGTATTGATGAGTGAATAGTTTTTGGAGCCACTGTATGTATTAAAAAATGACTTTTTATTTCAAGCCAAATTGTTTTGGTACTTAAATAAGTTAAATAAAAGTTTCTACTAAAAGTAAGTTTACCTGCAACTCATTTCAAAAAATTTTGTACATGAATATAAAAATTATTAATTTGTATTGAACTCTATACGATTTACTTTGAATTCAAATAGCTACCCAAATTTAAGACAGTTGTTTTTTGTATGAAGAACAATTAATACTAAAATTCAGTATATATTTTGCACTAAATTTAGAATTTCATCCTTTTTCTAAATAAAAATTTCTTTACTTTAAGTAAAGAGATCACTCAGCGAAATATTATAAAAGAATCGCTAAGCAACACTGTTGGCAAGTAATTTTTTTCGGTGGTTTGTCTTGCCAACAGTGTTGTTTAGCGATTCTTTTAGAATATTTCGCTGTAGTAAAGCATTGGAAAAAATCTCTCATGTCTTGAAAAGTCTTATAAATACTCTGTGCAGGACACTAATATACATACATATGTACATACACTAAAAAAAACTAGCTAAAACTTTGGACAATTTTCTAAATTTGAGTAAAAAAAGTTGTCGTATGGCGTCAAAGCTGTTTTTTACTTGAAACCAGTATTATATTTACTGAATTTCTAGTTCATTAATGAACTGGTTTATAGTAATTATATTTTTATGTTTAAGTAAAATTTTTCTAAAATTAAGTAAAATTTTCCCATAAAATTCGGAGCTTTGCAAAAAATGTTTTTCATCTTTGATTTCAAATTGAGTAAATTTTTCAAAGTTTTTAATTATGGTACTTATTTTTATTTTTAATTAAATTCTATACCACATGGTATGTTTTTTATTATTCTTCATATTATATTCTTAATTAATTCACTATACATATGCACATATTTATTCCTTGAGAGGAGACAAGTATTGAACCAACAACCTTCTGACTGATAGGCAAGCACTCTAACCAATTGCCTAGCATTGAAATTTTTGAGTTTTAAAATTTTATTTTATTTTCAAAAATATATATTTCAAGTTCAAATATTCCTCGGAAATATGAAAAATTTACTTAGATTTTTTACTTAATGCAAATAAAAGATATATTCTATAATTTGAAGAAAAAATACCTAAAACTGGTAAATATTTTTCTAAAATTTAGAATACCTTTTTATATCTTTCAAGTAAATCAAATTTGATGAACTAATCATTGTAAGTCATTGCTTAAAATTTATTTTTTGATTTAAAATGAGATTGACTAGTTCTAAGGATACAATTTCCCTTAACTTTTAAACCATTTTCCAATTTTTGGTAAATATTTACTTTAAGCCAGTAAACTTGTCCTTGAATGTGAGAATTTTTGTGTGTATTTTTTGAAGTATTTTTAAGGATATGAACTTTTTATTATTTACTCAATTAGGTCATTTTTACTAGATTTTTGTAAAAATTTACTTAAACTTAGAATAAATTACTTAAGTTTAGAAAATTTTTTACTTAAATTTAGAAACTTTTTTCTTTAATAATAGTATATATATGTCTTTTTTTTTGAGTGTACAAAAAACAATTTGTGCAGAATAAAAAGGTATATACATTATCATATTTATCGTAAATTATTCTTAATTTGTTGGTTATATTCTGAAGTGAAATGGGAAAATTTTTGATCCACGTGGTGCAATCCCAGTAAAAATTTTGCTTCAAATAAAGCAGGTTTCTACTATTGTAAAATAAAAGTAACGCTGACAAACTTGCTGATATTGCTGCTGATTTTCTGATTTTCTTTGGAAGAATTAAATTTTTTGTTTTGAAAGAGGGCTCCGTCTACAGGTACTTGCATTAGCTAAAATTCTTGTCAGTTGTGTTTTGTAAATATGTATGCTCGTGTGTGGTTGGGTGTGGAATACATTTGACAACCTAGATGAGAAAAATCTTCTAATGCATACGTATGGCATAATATGAGTATATAATATTGGATGTGTGTACATTAGCTAACTTTCTGGCTTTAAAACTTGAATTGCTGTGGCGCTATTAAATCACTTTTTTTTTGCTATAGTTTACTTCATAAACATTCACTGTTTCTTAACAAGCTCATATTTTAAAGTGAATTATGATGCGCTTTATTACCTTATTGCTTAAAAAACATGAATTTTTTTTGCTGGGATGTAACATCCCTTGCTGGTATTCGGCTTAATTGCACAGATACATTTTCCGATCACGAAACTACAAATTATTTGCAAAAATAATATCACTTCAGAATAATAGTAATAACCAGGGACAGGGGTTTCATGCAAATGCATGTTTTTTTCCTTAACTCTCATCGATTTGCTAGTGAATATTTTTGCATATTTTGCTGAAAATTCATATTTTTGCATAATTTAGTCATAATTGCATATTTTTGCCTCATATTTTGATAAAAATGCTGATTTTGTGTCATATAAATATTCTCAAAAATTCAAATTTCCAAAAATATTGCAAGACTGTTTTTGGCAACTGTATTCGCTTGCAATGTTTAGAATTGTGGAACGATTGTACAGGAATAACAAATTTAATGGAAATTGTAATTTTGATAATTTCAAATTGTCTGCTATTGAAGCCGAAAGTATTGAAACAATTATGCTGAAATTTATATTGTTTTTAAAAATTACCAAATCTAATAGTTAGTATTCAATTCATTGTAATGGTTGAGTTAAATAAATATACAACATTATATAAAAATAGTCATTTAAATTCGAGCCGATTACATCCACAGACGATACAAGGCCTTTTTCAATGCACAAAGCTTTCTAAGAACAAATTGATTGGACTTCACATTCGATAATACATATCGTCACCTAAAATCCAAAAAGCCGTAACAACCAAAAAACTCAAAATACACTTTTTGATTGATTATGATGTGAGAAACTAAAATACAACTTTTCCTAAAATTTTGCCGAGATATGTTCAAAAATACCGATTTTATTCATTATTCAATTTGGCACCTAACAAATAAATAGTCTAAAATTTATTTTGTTTTTTGCTTCTCCTGTATAAAAGTAAAAAGTGTACTTACGGCTTTTTGGATTTTAGGTGACGATATGTATGAATAATAAAAAAATTAATGAAAATAAATAACAACACTTTTCATATTTATGATTTTAACAGGCTCACCCGGTGCTTTGGCACACGTGAGATAAGGCCGTAACGGCAGGTACTCACGTAAGGCAATTGCACATCTGTATGTTGATAAATAGTATGCAACATCTTATATATAGTACATACATAGCATAAATGGAGAAAGAAGTAACGAAATGAAATAGTCGAAGTGAATGAAATAACCCCTTCATATTATTGTTTATAATTTGGCAGTTACTTATGACAGATTTTAAAACATTTGTAGATACACGGAAAAAAATATCATCAAAATGCAACCAACAAAACAAATTGTTCATATTTAATTTAAAAATTAACAATCATCATTGACGATATAACAAAATCATGATTTTGTAGTCAATTAAATTACTTAACAAAATTATTTGTTAAATATCATAAAGGAATGCGCACATGTAGAAGAAAGATAAGAAATCATGTTTTGAGTGTATTCATTATTTGCATATCTAGTAAAGTTTTGCTCTTTAGTTGAGAGGTAAATAAGTTGGTTTATTAGTCGTGAGGTTACCGGTTCAATTCCACCATCCACGGCCTGTCCCACGATGTCGACAACGTTCGACTTGTCGCATAGTTACATTGGAAACAACACCAAAATTAATTTGTTTTGTTTGTTTTGAATGTAAGTGTGCGAGAAGTCGATATCGTGGGACAGTCCCTCAGTATTTTTCGCAGACAAGCAAAAAATCGTTTCGAGTGTATATAAAAACATTGCTAATATAACAGTTATGATAATCAAAATTTTTACGGAAATTCAACAATTCGCGTTGTTAACATAACAATAACTTTAATTGAACTAACTTTGAAGTCTAACAAAAATAAATGTTGAAAAATAAATGAACTTCAAGAAACTATTTATTGATATATTTAATTGAAAATATTTTTCAGATTTTTCTTTAATTTACAATTTCGTTAATTGTATTTCCAATAATCGTTGTAGGTTCAAAATCAATTAATTATTTAATTGATATAACAAAAAATTTAATTGTATTTACAAATCATTTTTCTCTGTGTATTTTACGTCTAAATGTAAAAACTTGGAAATATGCTTATATTGAATTGGACAAGGACACAAAACATTATTAAAGCTGACCTTCTTTTCATTCGACTTAAGCGGTTGTTCCACTGCTTCAAATAAAAAATATTTTTTTAACATTACGAACGAGAAAGCAAAACGTATTGACAGCACATGAGTACTCGTTTCTTTTTCCCTCGTCTCCCTACGTTAAACTAACCAGCTTTGCAACAAGACTTGCATAGTGCAAACGGGGACTAAATAATATTTCGTTGATTATAAATTTTTATCTACGCACACGGTAGTGGGCCAGGCAAAGTTCTGGCCTTACACGAAGTCATTTGGTCTACCTTTACCCCATCATAACTTTGTTCTTATCAATCGTAAAATTATAAATCTTCAACCATAATTAGAACTAATACTCATATGCAAAGTTTGAAAGTTTTACAATGAAAGCTTCCTCAGATATTGAGATGCAAAAATTTCATATTATATGACATACTGACTCATTCAGCAAATTAACGAAGCACTTCTGCATAGGTAAAGAGCTGAAATTTGGTACACAATTAGACCTAATTAAGTTATCACCTTGGGTCAGAATATTTAAATATACCATTTAAGTATTTATTATTATCAGTTTCCAACGAAATTTGACACGAATGATAAACACTGGCTTAAAATATCTTAAGTGTAAAAAGTTGGAGGGATTACACTCATATGAATTGAACATAGTATTATACGGTAGAGAGCTGAAATTTTGTGCACAAATAGTCTTAAGTGAGTTACCAATTTAACAAATTTGGGTGCAAATTCCACTTACGCAAAGCAATGATCTTGCGTGTTCAAGAGTGAGCATGCTACGTCTATAAAACTCCAACCTTCTGTTTTATGTACTTCGGCTAAGCCGACTTTAATTTTTTAACATATTTAGAAAATTAGACGATCACACGCCTATACAGACGACTTTTACGAAATCTTGCAAGTACTTGGGGCTTTTGTGACACAATAGTGTACTGTCAATTTCATTACTTTATGTTACTCTGCCCTTTTCAACTGGCACATTATCATCATGAATAGAAATTTACAAGACTAGAAATTTTTAGTCTAAAAAGTTTATAAAAACAATTTTTCAAAAGGAGTCAGGTCCTCACAAAGACATAAAAACTTAAAATATAATTTATTTGGTCCAGTGACCCAATAAAATTAGAATTCAATTATATATCGCTCATTTACATCAATAGTCATAACTCAAAAAATTTGTTTTTTGCGTTAGTAATACAGAATAACGCGGCATTTCGTATTTTATCTTGTGTAAAAATTTCATATAAATAACTTGTACCATCACCTCCTGAGAGAAGAATATTTTTTCATGTCTTCATTGAGTTGTATGCAAATTGAAAACTTAAAACGTACTTTCTGTAAAACTGGTTGTTTTGAGTTGTGGCAATATTAAAATAAATGAGTGATGTGTTCTTGAAAAATAACTGGAAATAACAAAAATAAAAAATTTTTAAAAACCCCCGACATTTTTCAGAAAAGATGTTACATCTTCTAGACGGCTGGACCGATTTTCTTCAAACATAGCTAAGAACCCTCTCGATCAAGTCATCTTTCAAACAGAAAAAACTAAATGAAAATCGGTCCAGCCGTTTGGCCTGACACGGACAGATACGCAGATACACAGACACACACTACAAACTTATAACACCCCTTTTTTTAGTCGGGGGTTAATAAACTTGAATGTTATAACTAGCTCGTTATAACTGAACCTAACCGTAAATATTTAAGCGAATATATTTCCATGCGGTTTTTCAATTACTCGTTGTAGACGATGTTTGTTATAACGGAACTTAATTGTATATAGTTTTCTCAGACATTTGATTTTCTTTTATCTTCCATATAAAAATTTGTTTAAAGTAAATCAGCTAAAAAAGTAAACAAAAATTGACGGCAAATGCTAGTCGATGTTCGTTATAGCCGAACTGTAGTGCCAACATTTTTTACGACATTTGATTTGGGTTATCTTCCATATAAAAGCTTATTTAAAGTACATTCAGCATAAAAAAGAGTCAAAATAAAAAAACGACGGATACCAAGGCAAATTCATGACAGGTTCAGTTAATACTGCAACAAAATACAAACAATAAAAACAATATGGTATTTTGTTGTTGCCTTGGAGGCTCGTATGTCAAAAGCAGCTGATTGAAGTCAGCTACGCCGCCGCTGGAAAAAGTTTGGTTTATGTTGCCTGAAAAACAGCCGCCGATTCTTCATGTGCAATATGGAGTTCGAATAATAATTAAAATTAACTAAAATTAATAGCCATGGGCCTGTGTCAAAAATTAAATAAAAATATACTTAATAGTAACAAACCAAAAAAGTTTGTCGTAAGTAGAACAAAAAATAAGCAAATTAACTAACATGTGTATAATTAGTAAAAAAACAAAACGACAATGGTAAGACTGTTGTAAATATAGAGATGGTAAAATTGAGCTTACAATACAAAAAAGCTTTCAGCAAATTGAAATACGATGAATCAAACAATTCATATATTCCATTTGCAATAATGCTAAGTATATGAAGCAGAAATCTACATCAACTGACACCACACACAGTGGACCAAACACAAAAGAACGCTGATGATGAAGGTCTAGTGGCCTTCGAAAACGGCTGGCTGTTCCGTTCAACTATGTGTTGTCAGAATATTTACAACTAACTTTGGTGTTATTTGTTCATTAATAATTACCACAGGTAATTTGGCTTAAAAATCGATACGAACTTTAGCCTGTTAAAATCATAAGTATTGTATTTTGTTGTTGCCTTGGAGGCTCGTATGTCAAAAGCAGCTGATTGAGGTCAGCTACGCCGCCGCTGGAAAAAGTTTGGTCTATGTTGCCTGAAAAACAGTTGCCGATTCTTCATGTGCAATATAATCTAATAATTATTTTATTTATTTAAAAATATTTATTATATGACATCTTTTCATACGTTTATTTTAATTGATATGTATTTGATAGTGGCTAACCATTGTCTATATATTTCATTGGTGCTTTACCAAATCATCAGTAGACTTCAACCATATATATATTTTGAACACTTACAAACCTCTTATCTTATGGACAGACTTTCAAAAACTATTTGAGAATTCACAAATAATAATATATTTGAAAATCACAACAGAAAAATAAGCTTAGTAGGCTTAGAAACTTTAACAAAATATATGGTTGAAGTCTTCTTAATGATTTGGAAAAGCACCAACCAAATCTGTAGACAATGCTAAACCACCAGCAAATAAATTTCAATGAAAATAAACTTATGACAATATGTAAAATAATAAATTTCTTAAATGTTAAATTTATACTTTATTTTTCATTTTGCCGTATAAATACTTTTATTGCTATCCAATGGATTTTATATTGTATAAAGGTGCAGAAAAATAAAATATACCTATTCATATCGAATATAAATTATTTGTTGGGTGAATTCTCAAATAGTTTTTTACACAGGAGTTTTTGAAAGTCTGTGCATAAGATAAGAGGTTTGTGACTGTTCAAAATATGTGGTTGAAGTATGCTGATGATTTGGCAAAGCACCAATGAAATATATAGATATGCTTAACCACCAGCATGTAAATATCTGCTTTATTTATTTTTTAATTCTTTTTTATCTTAAATTTTGTATTTCATGTTATTTGATTATCAGCTTCCGCCGACAATTTTTCCAAGAGCTGGCGCCGCCGGAAAAATTGTCCGGCGCAGGGCTGGACAATTTTATATATATAAACAACTTTTGACATACGAGCCAAAAGTTATATGAATTCGCCTTGAATTAGGCAAAAAAAATAGATCAGCTGTGTTTTCAACTTTACCTGTTATGAATTTGCTTTGGCGGCTACTTTTAAGCCGAATTTTAGCCGAGAAATTAGCGGCGGCGGCGGCTGCCAAAAATCGTCGGCGGCTCGCTTTGAGCCGGCTAACCCGTCTCGGCGCAGGTCACTGATGCCCAACTGTGGCCCGACTCTAGTAGCAAGCATCACTTCTATTTAAAATTCTGTGTTGTTAACCAATTTTATCTGCTGTTGCAACTATTGGGTTAGTGGTTATAATTCAAAATATAGTTGTACCACAAGAAAATTGCAGTCGTTATACCAGAATTCTATTAATTCGATTGGCAACTAGTTCGGATTTCTCAACTAATTTGTTTTCTCTGTTAACCAATTTTATCTGCTGTTGCAACTATTGGGTTAGTGGTAATAATTAAAAATATAGTTGTACTACAAGAAAATTGCAGTCGTTATACTAGAATTCTATGATAGTTGGTGCAACCGCCAAAATTCAATTGGCAACAAATTCGGTTGTCTCAACGAATCTGTTTTCTCTGTGTACGAATGGATTGATTGTCTAACATTTTGTAAACTTATTTTTAATTATTATCTATTATGATATTTTAACAAATTCTAATATTTGCATTCGCTTCCGCAAAAATTAATATGTATTATTCGCTTTCGCATTCGCTAAACTGATATTCGTTACATCCCTAGTTAGGAATATCAATAAAGTATTTAATTTTCTTTTCTTTTATTACAATAGAATTTCAGCACGGTGACAAATGATTAGTTAGTTATAATAACCGATATTTTTTTAAAATTAAATATTGTTTAAAAGAATATATTTTTTTTAATTTCAAAACCCAATAATTAGTCACGTCACTTTTTATCTTAAATTACATTCAGTTGTGTCTACCAATACTTTAAAATGGTTATTAGAAATGAACGGAATCAATTGTTATTACCAGGGACAAGGACTTCATGCATTTAAAAAAGGTATTGTAGGCGCCTAAAATATGACATCAAAAACGTAAAATATACACTAAAAACAATAAAATATGCACATATCTTTAAAAAAATTATTCAAAAGTAAAGTTTTCAATCTACATATCACTAAATAGATATAAAAATATTTTCTTTTCTCAAGAGGTGCGTGTACAAGGCTTTTATATTGAATCTTTACACAAGATTAAATATGGTATAATGATTTTTTCTGCATTATTAACTCCAAACTCGCATTTTCGAGATATGTATGTTTATATTACAGTAAAGAAGCGATACGTAAATAGAAAAAGAAAAGAACTTTAGCCTGTTAAAATCATAAATATGAAAAGTGTTGTTATTTATTTTCATTAATTTTTTTTATTATTCATACATATCGTCACCTAAAATCCAAAAAGCCGTAAGTACACTTTTTACTTTTATACAGGAGAAGCAAAAAACAAAATAAATTTTAGACTATTTATTTGTTAGGTGCCAAATTGAATAATGAATAAAATCGGTATTTTTTAACATATATCGGCAAAATTTTAGGAAAAGTTGTATTTTAGTTTCTCACATCATAATCAATCAAAAAGTGTATTTTGAGTTTTTTGGATTTTAGGGCTTTTTGGATTTTAGGTGACGATATGTATTATCGAATGTGAAGTCCAATCAATTTGTTCTTAGAAAGCTTTGTGCATTGAAAAAGGCCTTGTAACGTCTGTGGATGTAATCGGCTCGAATTTAAATGACTATTTTTATATAATGTTGTATATTTATTTAACTCAACCATTACAATGAATTGAATACTAACTATTAGATTTGGTAATTTTTAAAATCAATATCAAATCTCAGCATAATTGTTTCAATACTTTCGGCTTTAATAGCAGACAATTTGAAATTATCAAAATTACAATTTCCATTAAATTTTTTATGTCTGTACAATCGTTCCACAATTCTAAACAATGCAAGCGAATACAGTTGCCAAAAACAGTTTTGCAATATTTTTTGAAATTTGAATTTTTGAGAATATTTATATAACACAAAATCAGCATTTTTATCAAAATATGAAGCAAAAATATGCAATTATGACTAAATTATGCAAAAATATGAATTTTCAGCAAAATATGCAAAAATATGCACTAACAAATCGATGCCATTTTTACGCAAATTCATTGTTTCGTAAAGATATTTCGTTATAGCCATTATCAGAGTTAAGGAAAAAAACATGCATTTGCATGAAACCCCTGTCCCTGGTGATTGCAAATAAATATAAATATGAAAAAATTATACAATTAATTGATAATTGCAAGCAGATATGGAACATTGGTATACATAATTAAATATTTGTTGCCAATCTATTCTCTCTGAGCATTTAAAAATACCAAATCAAATATATGGTTCCAGGTTTGGAAAATTTAATTTTTTTAAGTAGTTAAATAAAAATAATATTTTTTTTCTCCTTAATTAACAGTGCTATTCTCGAACCTTCCATTCTCACTTTGTTTTAAAAAATAAGGATTTTCGAAGATTGATTTTTGAGAAAAATAAAGAAAAATCTTCACATATAGTAAAAATTGTAAGTCTTCCCCTAGAAACTGCTTAGACAAGTATGTAATTATCTTAACAAAAATGTTCGAATAAAGGGTCCGCCAGATAACTTTTTTTTTTGAAAATGCTATAAAAAACTACTGAAGCTTCGGCTGTGTGCGCCGTCCTGTTGAAACCAAATATTGCCAATATCCTCCTCTTCAATTCTTGTCAAAAAAAAAATTCATTCAACATGGCCCGATAACGATCGCCATTGGCTGTAACTGCCACTCCTTGCTTAATGGCCCAATTATGCCTCTGGACCAAAATCCGCACCAAACAGTGACTCGTTTTGGGTGCGTCGGCTTTTCAATGTATGCGTGCGGGTTTTCTGTGCCCCAAATGCGAAAATTTTGCTTGTTTACCTACCCGCCAAGATCAAAATGGGCTTCATCTGAAAAGATGATTTTTTTTGGCAAAATCGGCATCTTCTGTAAGTCGATCGCAGGCCCACTTAGCGAAGCGAAAACGCATTGGATGGTCAGTTGGCTCGTTCAGCGGAGGGATAAAAATAATTATCTGTCAAATCAGACATGAGCTAAGTGTTACCATTCGCGAAATAAACATTAGATGGCGGACCCTTTATATAAAGTGATATACATAAATACATATCTGTGAACTTTTAAAATTGGTTATGTAATAACTTATCTCATATTTTGAAGTTTTCTGCTTAAGGGGCTGTCCATATATTACGTAACGCTCTAGGGGGGAGGGGGGTTCGAGTTTTGTTACGATTTGTTAAGGTTGGGGGGGGGAGGGGGGTCTTTTAAAATCTTACGTAACAGAAAAAATTACTAATGTTGTACAAAACTACGTATGTTTTTCTCATTTATTTATTTAATTGATCATACGTGTTGCCTGCATATATTATGTACGAGTATGTATACTACATACATCTGCCGAATGTAAACTTTTGATATTCACGAATTCGAATTCGAATATTTAAAACGTACCTTAAAGTTTATGAAAACTATCCAAAAATTTAATTTGAAAATTATACAAAGTTTTTATAATAAATTAAATAAATTGTACTCAAACTGAATTGAACTGGTTCTGAATTCCTCATCTTTCTTTATCCATCTACATTCTTAAATATTCTTAATATGTGTATGTACATAAAAATTTCTTTTTATATTAACCTGCAACATATTTTAACATTAAATCCACCAAATACATAGAAGGAAATGGTATTTGCAGAAGTTTAGGAAAAGGTTTCTTGAAATTCTCATGGACGAAAAAAAGTCCTTTCAAAAAATATATTCTTCCATGTGTATATGTACATGACAATATCAAATTATTTAGTTTTAACATTTTTGTTGGTCAACTTGATGCTACAATGTTTAAGTTTTGAGAGATGTGTTAATGGAAACTTGCATACATAGACTTTTTTTCATAAGGATATTATTTTAATTTTTTATGCAACAGAACTTAAAAAAATATGAGAACAAAAGTGAAATGCGTCTAGGAACTAGATTGTGTGCCCTCTAATTTTAAGGTATTTTTAAGGTATATTTTTTTAATGGGCAAATATCTATTGAAAATGTAATGTTGTAGAATGTAATTCACCATGGCAACCTTTATTGATCCCAGATATAATTTTTTTTTTGTTTCACGCACATTTTAGATTGATTTGAAAATGGCCAAACGGAGTCATCTTTAAGCTCTCTGAAATACCCGACGACTTCACTTATAGAAACTAGTGAAAGCGACCGCAAGGCTAATGCCAATTCTCGTCTTGATGTTTGAAATACTCCTCAGTTATCAATACGGAAAACTATAGCAGATCATTTGGAAAAAAACGCATAGCAAAAAAAAAATTTTTTAATTATTACAAACTATTTATTTGTGTGCAATTCATTTAAACTTCGTTTTGGATTTATGAATTTCTTTATATATTTTTTAAACGAATACGAATATCCAGAAACGGCCGAATGTTTTGGAATTGCAATACACATCACTGATGCATACATACAGTGTAGGAATAAGCTTTCTATAAAACCATAATTTTTGGAGTTTGAGGACACTTGGGAAGAAATTTAAAAAATAGTTTCGCCAATATATGGAGTACGTTCACATGTAAGCTTATTTAATTTTTGTCTACGCACTGTGCTAGTCTAAGAAATGAATTTAAAACAATGAATTAAATTTAATTTTTTTTAATAAAAACTTTAAACAATTTAATTTATTTTTTATCTCATTGTTACGTTATTCCTGGGGGGGGAGGGGGGTTCACAGTTTTGTTACGATCTGTTACTAGGGGGAGGGGGGGGGGGGGTCAAAAATCGGGGAAAACAGCGTTACGTAATATATGGACAGCCCCTAATAGAAATGTTTTAACTATATTTTCATCTAAATTTGGCGTAAAGAAACCAAATCGATTGATGATTTTGTTTATTAGACAATGAATTTTCATTAAGTTTAACAAACATTAATTGATATTGCATTTTGTTTAATCTACATAATTCGTTTCTAGTTGATTGTAACATCCTTTTCTAAATAATTGATTTAATACAAGTAAACGATCAGATCTTTTGGCAAGTCTATTTCACAGATCTTATATTTTTACTTAATTGCTTAAATTATACATTCTCCCCCATATTTATAAAAAAATAAAATGAATTTGAAATTCATTTTAGGAAAATTTTGTATGGAAAATTTGAAATAAAATACATTTCAAATTCGTTTCAAATTTTCTGAATATGGGGGTCTGTTTTTATAAAAACAATTTAAAACAATGTTTGAATAAAATTTTCAAACAAACAAGAAACAGACGCGAAATATTAAATTAATACTTGTCATATGGTGAAAGTCACGAAAAAATGAGAAAATGGAAGTACATAACTTATATATGTATTTATATCACGCAAAAAGCTATTTTGGATTTCAAATAAAAGCTCTTTTTGTATTAATTTACATCGTTTGTACGCAAATCTTATTTGCAAATAAAACTATTTGCAAATACTGAACTCACCGTTTATACTTAGATGGAATACATTGCTATCTGTGAATGATATTGCCACATTGTTAAATTTGTATTACATTTTTTACAAAATAAAAATAATTGGCAACATTTTACACCTTATTTGCAAATAGTGCCTTATTTGCAAATAGTTTTCGTAAGTTATTAACTTACAATAAAAAAGTTTTACAGCCACGCTTTCCAGTCTTATTTGCAATTAAGAAGTGCGTATAAGCGGGATAATTGATAATGATAGTTGTTATATACATAACAGCACATGAAAATAATTAATAATTATTTATTGTAAAAAATCAAAAAACATGCTTTTCCGATAAATCTGGAAAGAATACCTATTTTCTTACGGTCTTATTCATAAAAATTCCTTATTTCAGCCTCAATCTGTACATTACTTATGAAACAGATTTTGCTTTATTAAGCTTTAATAAACATTTGTATTCATAACTGATTAATATCAGTGAATTAACTATTAAACGATTTTGCTTCTTTTGTAATTTTATGTTGGCCACATCATGCTACTTTCGCTCTCATTTTATGTTTATTGATGCATACAACGAAGAACCGATTATCTAGGTAGTCTGTTTGAGTCGAAAAAAAGTAAATCATTAGGCATAATGTTGTTAAAAATTAACTTAAAAAGTAGGCGTTTCACTTTTTATTATTAAATAAACCAAAAAAAATTTATATGTTACAAAAAATTGTATTTAAACACATTTATATTCGGCTGAGTACAGAGGTAGGCAAATACCCATTTTATTGCGGTCGATTATGCATCACTATTTTGTTTTAATTTTAAAATGTTATTGTACATACATACAAACATACGTAAACATGCAGTACCATACAAACATACGTATGCTTGTACTTGCATATATATGCCTTTATGTTTATAATTCTATTTTTATTTTTGCCAATGAATGTGATTTCTTTAATTTTCAACGATGTTTATGGTACATACATACATATGTATTTTTCTTTTTGTACAATTTTGCATACATACATACATGTACCGACTTACATAAATTAATATAGGGTGTTTTTTTTAAGAGGTATAGAACTTCGAATTGAAATAAAATACAAGAAAATCGTTTTAATGTCCATCAATTTGGCTTTATTGGAAGGATAATTTTATGCCATTAATGTTTAAATATGATTTCGGGTATGTGGCCGCCGCGGCTGGCTCGAATAAAGCCAATTCTACAGGTCCAATTTTCAACCACTTTTTCGAGCATATGGGGCCGTATGTTGGCAATAACGCCACGAATGTTGGCTTCCAAGTCCCCTAACGTTTCTGGTTTGTTGGCGTAGACGAGCGACTTCACATATCCCCAAAGAAAATAATCCAATGGTGTCAAATCACACGATCTTGGTGGCCAATTGACAGGTCCATTCCGCGAAATTATGCGCTCATCGAATGTTTCCTTCAATAAATCGATTGTGACGTGCGCTGTGTGGCATGTAGCGCCGTCTTGTTGGAACCACAACTCATTCACATTCATGCCATCCAATTCGGGAACAAAATAGTCGGTTAGTCGGCTCCAATTGCTGTGCACGGTGGCGAATCGATTCATTCGGGTCCTCTTCAACACTTTGCTCTACAGCGGCAATTGTTTCTTCGGTGCGCACTGTTCGACGTCTCTGCGGATGCGTATTATCACATAGAGTAAACGTAGTGCGAAAACGATCCATGGTTAACCGAATTAATTGCTCTGATGGACGATTATGTCGACCATAAAATGGACGGAGCTTGCGGTAAACTACGCGAACTGAACCATTATTTTCGAAATAAATTTGCACGATTTGCAAGCGTTGTTCTTTTGTGAACCTGTTCACGATGAAATGGCAAACCAAAGTAAATATTAATCACTTGACAGCTGACAAAATGGCCGCCAGTTAAAAAAGTGATGCCAACTTAAAGTTCTAAACCTCAATAAAAAACACCCTTTACATTTGTCCAAGAACATTATTCAGGAGACATGCATAATAATAAACAAGAAACATAAAAGTGAGAAACCACAGAAAATCTCAAATAAGGCATAAAAAAATCAAGAAAATATTATTTATAATTGTTTATCAAACGCTTAAAGTAGCATGGAGGCTACATTAAAAATCTCTGAGTTATGAAACGTCTAATAGGCTATTAAGCATTTATGAATAGTCTCTTTTTCGATTTTTGCTTATTAAGCTGCTATGAAGCGTTTATGAAAAAGACGGTTAGTGTCCAATAGAAATGATTCATATGCATGCCGTTTTATTTTAAGAAATTAGAGAATATTCATATTTTTGTTAGAAGATTGATGTTTAAAAAATTAAATCTAACCTTTTTTAACAAAAGTTTGAAAAAAAACGAGTATATTTCATACAAATATTTTAGAAAATATTTCCACGAACAAGAACATTATTACTAACCAGGCTAAAAGAAGCACCAACGATCTTATGAACTCAATTCATTATAAATATCAAACTCCATACCAGTGATGCCAACTTTTTTGCTCTAAAAGCACATCAAAATTTAAAAAAGCAATAAACAGCGAAATTTTGAGATCTAAAAAGCCTAAAAAGCACTAACGTGAAAAACGACTGAGAATGTTTAATATTTTCTAAGTTGTTCTCTATTTCGGCAATAGCATCAACATCTTTAATGAAATATATCAGACGAAAAATGTATGCTTTACACTGAAAATATAAATACACCAAGTTGTTATTAAAGTAATTTTAAGAAAAATACAAATTTCTTAAAAGCACTACTTAGTGCTTTTTCTTAATTTGGCACTACGCTCAAAGTTTGGCGTTTTTATTCTTCAAAAACCACTAAATATAGTGCCAAAAACACCAATTTGGCATCGCTCGCGAATTTTGGTATTAATCGCGAAGCGAGTTTTTGCAAGTATTCTTCTTAACAGTTTTCGCTTTTACTCTGCTGTTATCAAGTTTTTGTGAATTTTCGCAAATTTTCTTAGCGATTTTTAATAAAGATTATCACGTTTAAAATTTTGCAATTCTTCTCAAATTTCTGTTATTTCTGATCTAATTTTTGCTACGTTTTTGGCTTTCTTTATTTATTTTTATTTAGGGACTTCAAATTTAAATTTTTTGCAAGCTTTGACGAATTTTCATATGTTTTGCGCTTTCTCCTGAGTTAATTATTTACGTTACAGTTTGTTTCCAATATTACGAAGTTTTTACATTTTCGCAATGTGTGATTTATTCGAGTTTTAATCAAATTCAAGACGATATAGATTTTTGCATAATTAGCTAAAAGGTTTATATGTATGTTATGATTTCTTTGATTTGTGTAGAAAATTTTTAGTAAGTTTACGATTTTGTGTTTTTTTTCGCGAGTTTCCGATTTTATTTTATTTTTAACAGTTTTGACAATTTCTAATGAATTTTAAGGCTTGTTTCCGATTTTGCAACTTCGCGCAAATTTTTGCAATGTTCGCGATGAAAGCTAGTTTTTGTAAGTATTCTGCTTCTGTCATGGAAAAAAGTTTCATTACTTTCCTAGAACACAGTGATATCGTCTTTGCGGGATTAAAAAGGTTTTCAGTTTTGTAGTTCAATCTAAAACCTGGGCGTACATATATGATTTTAAGAGTTGGTACAACGTTTTATGTTGTTCTACCAACAACCATTTTTGAAAGTTTTCAAGTATCAATTAACCGGCACAATGTTTCTTAGAGCAATTAACAAGGTAAATCATTTCAGCGGGTATCAATTAAGCGGAAACTACTGTACATATTTATATGCAGATTCAAGTTGCGTTAGATGTGGGTGAGTAAATTTCCATAAAAAACAGCTGATATCTGTTAAAGTCATCTCTAGTTAATTTCTCCTTATGCATTTTAAAAAGAAAAAATATTAATAATGTAACAAAATCCTAAGTACAAAGTGCTGAATAAAATATTCAACTACCTGCTCATGTCGAAAATAAATTTTTTTTAATTTTTATTTTTTTTTTTTAATACATGTATTTATTTATTGTATCTTCATATATGAACTAATAATAAGTATTCAAATCTTAAATCTAAAATATAATTATTAGGCCCGACCACTGTCGGACATAAACTTAGTGAAAGTTATAAATAAAACATAAGTAGTGATAATCAGAAAAGGGAAAAAGTAGTCCAATCTGGAGTGTTAAGTTAAGAGCCCGTGTATCCCTCTTTTTTAGGCGGATGTGTCCATTAAAGTTCAAAATATTACGAGCAAGCGGATTAGGATGTGATTCGAGTTTTGTTAAATATTTGCCTGCGTATTTTGCAATTTCTTCAGTCACTAGTGGCATATTTAAATCACGATGAATATTAGAATTTTTGATGTACCATGGAGCCGATGTTATTAACCGTAATATTTTGTTTTGCCTTCGTTGGAGTCTCCTCCAATATTCTGTTTTCCCATCTCCTACCATTTTTGAAAAAAATTACCAAAACTATTTTTTAAATTAAAAAAAAATTTAACGAAATTGTGTTATAATTTTTACAAAAACAGGCTGTTATGACTCTTGACTTTTGGACATTGATCTAAAGACATCCAGGAGTCTTCTCCAATATTCTATTTTTCCCCATCTCGTACCATTTTTGAAAAAAATTACCAAATTTATTTTTCAAATTTAAACAAAGTTTTTTTGAAATTGTGTTGTAATTTGTACAAAAACAGGCTGTTATGACTTTTGACTATTGGATATAGATCTAAAAGCGTCCAGGAGTCTCCTCCAATATTCTTTTTTCCCCATCTCCTACCATTTTTGAAAAAAATTACCAAAATTATTTTTCAAATTTAAACAAAATTTTTCTAGAAATTGTGTTGTAGTTCTTACAAAAACAGGCTGTTATGACTTTTGACTATTGGAAATTGATCTAGAGGCGTTCAGAACTCTCCTCTAATATTCTTTTTTCCCCATCTCCTACCATTTTTGAAAAAAATTACCAAAATTATTTTTCAAATTTAAACAAACTTTTTTTGAAATTGTGTTGTAATTTTTACAACAACAGGCTGTTGTGACTTTTGACTATTGGACATTGATCTAGAAGCGTCCAGGAGTCTCCTCCCATATTCTTTTTTCCCCATCTCCTACCATTTTTAAAAAAAAAATTACCAAAATTATTTTTCAAATTTAAATAAACTTTTTTTGAAATTGTGTTGTATTTTTTACAAAAACAGGCTGTTATGACTTTTGACTAGTGGACATTGATCTCAAGGCATCTAGGAGTCTTATCCAGTATTCTTTTTTCCCCCATCTCCAACGATTTATGAAAAAAATTACTAAAAACCATATTTTGACTGTGGGTTAAGACATGGATTTTTCATGTTGTTGGACGTACTAAATATTTTATGTATATAAGGGAGGCATAGAGAAGCCTTTCGGTTTAAATTTTCTGGTTCATTTTACTTGAAAAATTGGGAATCAAGTCCATTTTGTGGGTAAAAACTAATTATTATTATTTAACAGAGGTATATTATTTTGTTAACAGAGCTCTGTTAAACAAATCGGTTTGTGTCTAGAGTTATAAATTTTAAAATTTATCTTCACGCACATCTTTGGTGAAGGGTATATAAGATTCGGCACAGCCGAATATAGCACACTTGTTTGGTTTTTAATTTGTGCTGGCCGTCTTGGTATTCGTGTTCGGATCGCGTCGAGTTGGGAAAATTCGACACGCGCCCATATCTATTCAATACGTGTTCACCCCTACTCTGCGTTTCGATTCGAATCGAAAGATTCTCCGTTTGGCAACTTTGGTATTCTGCGTTCCGTTCTTCGATTTCTCTTTCGATTCTATGTATTCTGCATTTCGATCGTAACTACGTTTTTGTAAGTTGTTATTTTAGTGTCGTAGCGTTTTCAATTTTTGTTTGTTTAGCTTTAAAAAGTGATTAATGCAAAAAATAATGCAAGTATTAAATGAAAGAAGGTTTAATTAATGAACTAAACAGTTTGTTTTGTTTTTCTGTACTGAAATGCGATTTTTATTCAATTTATTACAGGTAAAACAGTATAAAAAGTTGACATACCTATTTAATGACAACGAAAAACGATATTGTCTACGGATTTAATTAAATTTAAACAAATAGACTTTATTTTTGTGTTGCAATTATGTGTAAAAAATTAATATATCACCTCCGGCGCGACAGGCTTCTTCACACTGGAAAAGTTTGGCCACAAATACCTCTTGCTTATCTCGTTTTTTTTTAACTCTCTGTATTTAAATTTGCAAGAGTTTATGTAATGCAAATTTTTACAATATTTAATTATTATTGGTTTTAATGGTAAATCACTGTTTTTTGGACTAAATTTAACTTTTTGCTAAAAATTTTGCAAAATTGCTTAATTTTTCTGCTCCTATTTCACCCGTTTCATAGCAAAACAGCAGGTTTAAACATACTCTTCTCTTCTTCTTTTTCTTTCGATTCAGTTTTTTTGCAGAATACCTCTTTTCGATCCGTGCGTAACTGAATGCGGGAACGTAATCGAAACGCAGAATAGGGGTGATTATTATTTTAGAAAAAAAGTAACCAAAATGAAAAATACATACATATATTCACATCTCCACATTGAAAAATAACCAAAAACGGTAGCTCTGTTCATGTTAACCTCATGTATGTATGTATGCACATACTTATGTACATATGCATGTACTTGAATTCGTGTAGTCTTAAGAAACCGAATGGGAAATCAAAATAATCTTTCCAAATTGCACATGAAACAACAACAGCATTAAAAGACTAAGCCGAATAAGAACACATCCATACATACATAAATATATATATGTATGTAGATTGAATACATACTACTGAATTGCAAAGAAAACGTGTGTGTCATGCAGTTGTTGATTGCCGACGCAGGGAGTTATTGGAACATGCAACACCCTTGGAAGGTTCACATGCCCAGAAGCATTTGCGGAATAAACAGGATTTTTAAATTTAATTTGCCAGAACGACTCTTTAATAAGAATCAAAGTTAATTCTCCAGCAGCAGTATAAGAAATGCAACAACATTCACTTACTATTGACTGCATGCATTGCACGCACACTCATCAAATCAAACACTCGTATTTGAATATTTTGTGAAGAAATGAAAGAATAGTATCCAAACAAATGAGCAGGAAAAAACCAACAGAAGCAAAATGAAAATAAAACGAAAAAACAGCAAAGCAAAAACAAAATTGCTGACGACGATATTGCAGAGTTTTTTTCGCAATGTTAAATAACAGCCTGGTTGGTTGACTTGTCCAATTCTTAGGCAACTTTCCTGCTAAGCATTTTATTTAGCCAATATTATCGAATAGTGATTCGCAATATGATCGTAAACAGTAGTTTTAAGTAACTACAGATACTCTGACTCTTTGGAAATCCTACTAGACAGGAGCAGGCAAACGAAGCGACGAATTTTGTAATTCGGCAGCAAACTCATCATCATCAATTGAATATACTTATGTACGAAAAGGAAAGATTCGAACGGGTTGATATAATGGAAACGAACAAGCATACTTTTGATGCATTCTGATTAGCTTACCGGCAATAACGAAAGAAAACTACAACTAAACACGAGAATCTAATAATGCGAGTATATTAGGGTATCCATTTAATCGGGGGTTTTCTTTCATCAGTAAATCGATCGATTAATTAATCGAGGTTTTAGCTTAATCGGTTAATAATCGGTATTAACCGGTTAACCGATTAACAAAGTTTTTTTATAAATCAAGTAATTTGAACAAAAATAAATTATTTATTAATTTTAGTTTATTAATAAAACAAAAATAACACAGAAGAATTCATGGCGTAAGGATTTGTTATACAAAAATACGGCAACCATATCAAAACGAAACGAAGTTTTTGACATTCTTCAGCTACAAAGCACATAGAGCAAAAAATTAAAATCTGAAGTAGCGCTGCCACCTAATTAGATACACCTTGGAAGAATTCCTAAACTAAATCAAGCAAAAAATAAATATGTATTCATTAAAAACTAACAGTCCTCCAGGAAATGCGAATAGTGAAATTGTATTGATTTACTAGTGACATTGTCAGTAGTATTACTGACTAGGTGTACCCCAGCCAATGTAATCGCCTATTAACATTTAATATTAGATTGTCATTGAAAATCCATCACTAGACTATAGCCCTACTGACTAAGTAGTTCTTTTGGGACCACATGGAGACATCTGCACCCAAGATTCATTAGTAAATTTAGGGGGCTCTAGTCTACAATATCGATATTTCCTTGCTCGATGTCAATAGCAAAATTGTAGTGATTTGCTAGTGACATTATTAGGGTTTGGGATTTCCCGGACTTTTGCACTACCCGGGAAGCGGGAATGAAAAAATTACGTTATTGAATGAAATTTAAATTGTTTTATCAATGTAAGCATTCTTTAAAAAAAAAATCAATGTGAGTCCGAGAGATGTGTAAACATCTAGTAATGAAAATTTTTTTTTAAGGGAAGTACTTATGCTTTTAATACATATATATAAATTTTTTTTAAATTAATCAATTAAAAGTATCAAAACTTTCAATATTGTAAATACAGATGAATTTGTTGGTTTTTGTTTGTTTTATTTAACTTATTTGAATAGTAAATGGGTACACTGCATTATATATGTACTGCATTAAAAATTGCAGTAAGCAGTAAATTTACTGATTACTGAAAAAATTCAGTAAATTTTTACTGCTGATGAAATTTAATTTGCATTACCAGTAAAATCGTAGGGCCGTATTCATAATAAAATTGTAGCAAGTGGCAAAGTTTTTTTCATTAAAATTTTGAAATTTTTGTATGAAAAAATTTAGCCACTTTGTAGAATTTCACTATGAATACAGGAATTATTTTTTTAATTCTATCATTTATATTATCCACTGTATTTGAAAAATATCAATACAGCCGCTACGTATGTTCACTCGTTGCTGTCTCATGTACGACTAACCCTCATACCTAAATAAAGGCCGGAGTACAATGAATCCGTCATACGTTATACTTCGCATTTTTCAACTGACATTATCGCAACGACGGAGAAGGTTGGCACAATGAGTACTTTATTGACGGAAGCATTTGAACAGCTTCAATAGGTTGATTCTCTATTTTGTTTATTAAATTAAAATTTTAGTTAATTTAGTTATTATTTTTCGAGCTTCATTTATGATTTGAACAGGCTAAAGTTCGTATCGCTGTTTAAGCCAAATAACATGTGATAATTATTAATGAACAAATAAGACCAAAGTTAGTTGTAAATATTCTGACATCAGCGTTCTTCTGTGTTTGGTCCACTGTGTGTGGTGTCAGTTGATGTAGATTTCTGCTTTATATACGAAACTTTTTTGCAAATGGAATATGTGAATTGTTTTCATTCATAGTATTTCAATTTGCTTAAAGATGTTTTGTAATGAGAGCTCAACTTACCATCTCTAAATTTACAACAGTCTTACCGTTATCGTTTGTTCTTTACTAATTATACACATGTTAGTTAATTTGCTTATTTTTGTTCTACTTAAGACAAACTTTTTTGGTTTGTTACTATTAAGTAAATTTATTTATTATTATTATTTATTTATTTCGTTTATTTCTTTTGCTTAGTTTTATTTTTGCTGCCACAAAACACAAAAACCTAATTTAGAACATACCAAAAAAACCAACCAATATCTGTCAAACTTCTCAACGTATGCAAAAAGTTAAAAGTTGGCCAGTTTTTGTACTTTGCGTTGACGGAGATGTATTGAATGTAAAAGCGCTCATAAGAAACCATGTAAATATTTCAACTTAGTTGTCAGTTGAAAATGGCGAAGTTTAACGTATGACGGATTCATTGTGCCCCGGCCTTAAGAGCGGCAAGCGTTGCGTTAGCAGAAGGGTACGTATTTTCAGTACATTTAAATGTGAAAATATTATTTGATTGTACTGAAAATATGTACCCTGCTGCTAACGCAACATTTGCTGCTCTTATTTAGGGATGAAGGTAAACTAAAGAGCATAAAATAAAATGAGGTGCGGCTTCTAAACAATTGTTTGGTGAAATGGACAGCCATGCTTTTAGCCTTTTTTAAAAACTCATTTAGCTTTTTTAGCCGTTTTTTAATCTAAATCGCATGTACTCAAAAAATATGATAAATACATAAAAAAGTTATAATAATAAAAATTAAAAATTTTAAGAACCCTCAACGTACTGATCAAACAGCTGGACCAATTTTCTTCAAGTATAGACGAGATTAAGTCACTTTTTGAACGACAAAAACAAAATTAAAATCGGTCTAGCCGTTTGGGAGCTATGGCGTCAAGGACAAAGATTCAACTAAATACATATATCTAGGAAAGATGTGATATCTTCTAAACGGCTGGACCGATTTTCTTCATAGATAAGAACATTCTCGATCAAGTCACCTTGCAAACAGAAAAAACTAAATCAAAATCGATCCAGCCATTTGGTCTGTACGTGGACTCATACAGACACCCACTACAAACATAACTCCCCTTTTTTTTGGACGGAGGTTAAAAATTAAAATTTGTTAACATTTAAATATATAAAATTTTTTCATTGGAAAATAGTTTAAAAAGTACCAAATGTAAATTGCTTATCAGCGGGATTTACTTATGAATTTAATTAAAACTAAAATTAGAAATAGTAGATTTACTGTAAATAGCACTAATTTAGCACACACTTAAAAAAAATTGTTTCGTATTTTAGTATAAATGTTTTTACATATTATACTGGTTAAGCTTATTTTGGGAAGTTTTTGTTTTGTGTTTCTTTAGAACTCAAATATTAATGAATAAATATTTTAATTTATTTTTTACTTAAATTAATGGAAAAATGTGTTTGTGTGTGTAAATATAAATTTAACGTTATTTTTAGCAATAAGTAACTATTGCAAAGCAAAAAAAGTTTAGCTTTATTTTTTGGCTTCAAATTTAACTTTTTAGCTTATTTTAGCTCTTTTCTAAACGTGACTTAGCTTAATGTTATTTTAAAATCTGGTCACACTGCGTACATGAGACACCAACGAGTGAACATGCGTAGCAGCTGTACAGATATTCAGTGCTATCATGAATAAAATTCCGCGTGAAAATTTTCACGGGAAACAATTCCAACTAATAGCAAATAATAGGGAAAACAAAAAATTCTAATTGGAAAAGGGAGAAATTTAACTCGGAATTTTATTTATGATAGCCCTGATTTTTTCAAATACAGTGGATAATATAAATGATAGAACTAAGAAAATACTTTTTAAATTAGATATTTTTAGATTTAATTGAACTGTAGTTAGTTTTAATAAGAAATAATTTCTTATTCGGTCTTAAGTTCAGTAATTTCAACTCTTTTTGAATGAAATATTTTTATTAATTAACTAGCTGGCCCGCCAAACTTCGTACTGCCGCAGTTTATAAATAAAAGACCTAAACTTTTGTATAAAATAATCTTAAAACAAACAAATTTATATATACCCTTTTACATTTTTTTTTCGGTAAAGAGTATAACAAAACGAATCCGTATTTAAAAAAAGCATTTTTTGAATGAAGCATGAAGTTTTATTATTATTTTCGACACATCATGTTGCTTACTTACAAAACAGAGTTTTCCTGAAATACTGGCTGTTTGTAAGGTTTAAATTTGATATTGACAGACACACTCTGTTATGATACAGTCTGTTAGTCAATTTAAAGCTTTCTCATAAACTATATTTTTTGTTTTGTTTTGTGGTTCGTAAATAAACAAAGAAGACGGTTTTTCGACGCGCGAAAACGCGGCGTATAATTATCCATGCGCGAAACAGGGAAACTCCAAGCTGATTCCGCAAACTTCTAACGAGTGTCCTTTCGATTTATTTATGATTATCGCAAAGGCCAGCCGTACTGAATATTGTAAGCGTTTAAAATCGAATGGTAAATCCGTTGGAATCATCGGTATCCGCCGGATCAAGACATCCTCTCCTTTGTATTTTCCTTTTATGATTGTTGCCTCAATGACGTTATTCATCAGCTATTTCACAGCCAGTCTTGTTCCATTGCACAGTCGAGGTTGATTAATGTTACGCAGCATGATGACAACTGATCCAACTTTTAACTGCAAATTGTGAGGTGGTAACTAATCCAGTCAGTTCCAGTGAATTTAAAAACTCCGTGGGATAGTTGACTTCGTCATCCTGGTTCACAACGGTGTTGACTGATTTGAAGGAAACCAACTGTCCTGGAAGAAAATTCTGAATGGTCGCATTGAGATCCTCGACATCTTTATTTTTCGCCGCCAATATTGCTCGTTCACCCAGCCAATTATGGTTATTCAACTTTTGCGCTATATATGGGAAAACACGCTGAATAAGCTCCTTTTTTGAGTCTGTGATGTAACAGAAATATGTTAGCAATGTGATGAATCCGGTCGAGGTGTCCACTGCAACTTTGTTATTTCCAATGTCTAACAACTGCTTCGCAAACACATTTCCGGTTTCATCTTGTTGCAAAAATACTCGCATGTTAGTTGTTAATTGGAGTGTCTTAACATACTGCCACAAATTTTATGATTTTAGGCATGCATTTAGTTTATCAGCAACAGTTGATTGGGGAATAACTGGAAGAGTCTAACGAAAATCACAAATATAAAAAAAAAAAAAAAAAAAAGAGCACATTACTTGGAATGTCACTATCACAAAGGATCACCAAAGTAAAGAAAGTTCTTGCGCACTCATAGATATTGTAACACAATATCGCAATACTTTTTCCGTGTTCAGAAATGCGACAGAATGGATTGGATTGACATATTAGTTGGTTGCCAAATCTAATGTAAAATACAATGGTTGCGTTCAAAAATTTAATTTGTGACAAAACTTAATATATATCAATGTATATAAAACAAAATAATTTGATAGATTAACAACTGAAGTTAGCTAAAATTAAGTTTGAATAGCAATAAAGTTCAAATTGACTCTACATTTTATTTAGAAATCGTTTATATGAGAAAAAGAAAAGGACTGTTTTAGGGTTTTCCCGGCAATTATTCGAATTTTTCTCACCTTTTAAACCTTCCCTAGACTTTCACGAACATTTCAAGACTAAGATGAGATAAATCCGTACAGCCGTTCTCGAGTTTTAGTAAGACTTACGAACAGCAATTGATTTATATATATACATATATAGATGCGAGTTTCTAAAGAAGAAAAAATACTTTTCGATATACAATGCCTTTGATAATGCCCAATGTCTTTTATGTTATCAAACATATACGATGCAGTATTTGTTATTTAGACTCTAAATAACAAATACTCTAAATTTTAGAGGCATTATTAGACCAGTTATATCATTATGATTAGGGATAATGATGAGGAAAAATTACGGAAATCGTTGCAGGGCAAGAAAGTAATGAAAACAAGTTATATTTTAAATAACGAAAATAAATTTCAAGCGCAGTGACCTTATATATTGTTATGTAAGGTAGACGTTTACCGATGGAGTTTTTATTCGGGAGGTAACGAATGTTCGTTTTCGCATTCGCAAATTATTTGCTTACTTTTGCTATTTGCATTCGCTAAAATGTATGCGAATATTTCAAGCGATTTGTTTAGAATCGCTTACGATTCTAAACAAAGCTTTAACATTTTAGCTTAAAACTTTTCTATAAATAATAATTAGCAGAATGAATGCAAAATCCAACTGTGCTTGGAAATATTTATCAGTTTTCGAAAAAGAAAAGGCAGTGTTTGATTTGCGCGATTTTCTCTGTTCAAACTTTTGATAAATATTGAGTACCATTCATTACTTCGCACAAAAAATTATAAATGCTAAAAGTATTAACCAGCCCTTATTTGTTGTAAATTCTATGCGAAACAAATCCCACTCATACGAGTATTATTTCACATAAAAACTTAAAATGTTGAAGATATACTTTATATATTTCTCCCAAGATTTTTTTATGAACAATTCATTCCAATTTTTCTATATATGTATTTTCACATGAAATGTTGAACAGAGTACCAGACTTTAGGGCCAAGGTACGAATGGGTTGTTTGCCTATGATTTTGTAAACTTTTTTTTAATTCAAGACTCAATTTAAATAAAATGCTATATGTAGTACATATATTTATATCATACAACTTCATGTTCTTAAAAAAATTTAGTTTCATGTGATTTTTTATCGTATTGTAAGTATTTGCATTCGCTTTCGCAAAAAATGCGCATGCATTATTCGTTTTCGCTTTCGCTAAACTGGTATTCGTTACATCCCTAGTTTTTATTAAGGAATTTACTATTTGTTTACTTGATAAAGTCAGGAAATGTTCAATACATTTTGTTTTTTAAAAAGTTTAATTTTAAAACAGCAAAAGGTATTGAAAAGTTTTTCATTTTACCAAATCGAAAAATATTAAATTTAGTGTGAACTATACCATATTACCTTTTTTACAACCAAAACAAATACTTGTGATTAAATTTTAATTAAAATCTTTGTGCCACTGTACTTCAAATTCTCTCACCAATACAGCTGCAAAACATTTTGGGACAGCCATGATTTATAGTCTTTGGTATGATTACACTAATACACTCATACATAGCTCACACCGATTTCATAACGCGGTGTGCATCCTACTCAAAATTTGTGATTGTATTGTGAAAAAGATTTTTACTTCCTATTGTATAGATGTTTACACATCAAAAATTTAAGAATTTTTAAGTCAATTCAAGCCAATAGCAATTACACAGTAAGAGATCATATTAAGACTAATTCACGACTGTTACAATTAGTAAACAATTTTATAAGTCTTCCAAATTATTTTATTAAGAATTTGCCTTGCTTATTTCTCATTCTTCTTGAACATTTTTCGGGAGGATTCTTATCGTTAAGTACATGCAAGTTACAGTATTATAATCAGCCAAATTTTACATAGCCTAAGGCACAGTCTGTCTAAATGTCTTTGATTTTTCATTTTATTTCTCCCAAAACATTTCCTTCGGAGTTTCAATAATAACGTCGGTTTATATTAAATTTAAGTATTGTAGCGTCACAGTTTTTACAGCTTCTATGAGCTTAAAAGTTTAAGTACAATTTCCAAAATTCCTTCACTAATTCGGCAAAAAAAATCAGTTCTAATTTGTTTAACATCAAATTATTTACTTTAGGAAACGATTTGAACATTGCAACCATTGATACTTAATCAAAGTATTAAACTTTCTCATGTTATATTGATTAAAAGACAGTCAGTAAAGCTATTAATACTTTTGATTAAAATGCCTGGCTGATCTAATTTCTGTTTAAAAAATTTCAAAAAACAATACAAATGAAATGCAGCATGTCAAAATTAAACTTTTTACAAAAGTGTTAGTAATTGTATTATAGTCTGATACGGCCTTTACGAAATTCAATTTGCATGTAGTTTTCGAGTCAAGCAGTAATTTTTCTAGTAGACGAATTAGGGGAAATGGTATGACTTAAATTTTATGGCATTTTTATCAAATTTCCGCAAAAACTTGAACAGCTCACATTTTTTTTATATTTAAAAAATCTATGGACATTTTACTGCTTGTTTATCGGTGTCGAAGGAATTATTTTTTTACAGTTACATTTGAAATAAAAACAAAATGTAAGAATTTGTTTTTGTTTTAATAAAATTTTTAGAATGAAAAATTTCATAAAAAATATTTCAAATAATTTCATCGTGTAAATTTAGTCATACAATCATTCAAAGGAACTTTTGTAATATATAAAAAACACTGAAAGTTTTGATATTAAAGTAAAACAGGATTATAATAGAAATTTCTCATATGGATAAAGAAAAATTTTACTGTCATTTTCGCCGTTTGATTGTCACAAAAGTCTATATACATACATAAATCTAAAATAACGTTTACTTTTAATTTTCCGTTTTCCTGGGAAAATCTAAGAAATTTCCGGGGAATATTAGATAGACATTTCCCGGGAATATTAGGTAGACATTTCCCGGGATTTCCCGCCCGGGAATTTCCCTTTCCCAAACCCTTGACATTGTAGATAGTACTAATGACTAGGTGGACCCAGCTAATGTAATCGCCTATTGACATATAACATAGGGTTGTCATTAAAAATCTACCAGTAGACTTTAGAACTGTTCTTTTACGACCATATGGAGACATTTAAACCAAAGTTTCAATAGTACATTTAAGTGACCCTCGCCTACACTTTTATAAGGGTTGGGGCAAGAAACGTAAACACATACATAGATGTATATATTTTTTAAACATTATTGCGCAGAATAATAAAAAAAAGAAAAACAAACTATTGACGCGTTTAGTGACAATGTCAACAGAAATACAATAGATTTGTTGCCTCTAACGTATTCTCTACTCGCCTATAAAAGGAAAGTTGACGACATTTCAACTAGTGCAATTGTCGTCAGAAAAAAGAATGTTGATATAGAGCCATATGGCTGACTAAAGGGAAGTTTGTGTGGTCGTTATATTATATGATATTTACAGCTCTAAAAAACAGAAACCCTTGAAATTAAACTAATTTAAAAAGAATCCATTGGTGTCTAGTAAAATGCGACTGCACAACCGGCACATATGAATATCCGGAGATTAAAGTGTACCCCTGTTTAGAGTTACACGCGAGTACATAATAAATAAAAATACAAATGATCCCTTAGTCCTCTTTTACATTTGAGACATTTCTTGCCGGACATTTTTTCAATTCTCTTTTGTTCTTGCCCGAAGCTTTTACATATTGGAAATTAATAGACAGACAGAAATTTTGTAGTTTGTTTACTTCTTCTTCGCGTTTGGTACTTACACACATACATATACATACCATATGCCTTGATAGTACACATCAAGTATCCATACAGCCGTTGAAATGAGAAAAATCATGTGAAGCAACAAGAATAAATTGCGAAAAGTAGAAAAGAGAAACAAAAAATGTCCGGTACAGAGGGTCGTGTACTACACACTCTGCATCTTCGCCCCTTCTTCTACAAACTTCGTCTGTCTGTCTTTCAATTTCCCAAATGTAAAAGGGCACTTATTGCTCTATTCGTTATTGTGAGAGTATTCGTATATGTGCGCGGGTTTGAAGATCTCTGGTTTAAAGAGATCTTCTAACACAATCTTGTAGGGAATTATTTGGTTTAAGAGTTAAGAATTTAAGCGAATAAGTTTTTATAAAACTTGACTTGGAAAATCCTTTTAGCTATCGTAGATGTTGAGCAAATCGCAAGTAATCCATGATACAGAATTTCTAGTTTCTCAGTCCTTTTCTTGGATTTTTCTAAACATAGAAGATCCTTTATTATGCCATTAGAGTCCTGTTCTATTTTTTCAAATTCTCAACACTTCTAATTGTTTTGGCTTAGAACATTTCCTGAATTACTATCTATTATTTCGGAATTTCTCAGTTTTCGTTTTTGTACTGTATTTTAAAACACTTTTGCTAGAAGAAAATATTTCAGAGTGTAGGAAAAAATAATTGAATTCGTCTCCCATTACATATAATCCTTAATTAAATCGTTGGCAATAGTACTATTAGTGTTCATTAAATTATTAAACAAAAGCTTAATAATTCCCTCTAGATTCAACTAGACTAAATTCTTTTATAGCCACATCCGAAGATTTTAAAGTTTTACTTAAGCTAGCATCACTGAACATGCTTCTTTGTTTGTATGAAAAATAATTTCTAAACACTTAAGGCTCAATTAGCCGACTGTAATGTAAAGTAAGTAATGCAACAGTAGGAAACAGCTGATCGATATTGTTATGTGGAAAGTGATGGAAATGGTTATTCTAATGGTAATGTAACGTAACCTACTTTTCATATAAAAAACCCATCAGCTATTTCCTATGTTGCAGTTACATTACATTACAGTCGCCTAATTGAGCCTTTACTTTTTTACCCGACTGCGCAACGCAAAAATGGGTATTGTGTTAATCAGTCTATGTATGTATGTGTGTTCCTTTGCGGCAAAATATAAACCGAACGCGTGCACCGATTTTGATGATTCTTACATCAACCGATTTATCTTAATCCCGGGAGTGTCACTAAAGATATGCAAGTTGTTAAAACTCAATATGGCGGCCAACACAAAATGGTATTTTAAAATCATCTTTATGTTTCTTTTATGATTTTTCATATTGAATGACTTTTTAGGATATTTTTAGTACACATACTTGTGTATACATCCCAGCAAAAAATTACACATTACCATTAGAACTACTTGCCATATAATGACTTACTTTTCTGATTGCCAATTTTCATTACTCGCTTACAAATCATATTTCCTAAAATTACAAAAAATTACGTGCAAGTTGCTAAATGAAGAGATTGATTTTTTCAGACGAAATAGATTACGTGAAATGTTGACAAATAAAAAAAATGTAAGTACTTCTCAAGAATCGATTATTTTAGTCTCAGGCCTTGTTAAAATCATTAAGTTGGTAATCCAGTAAAGAAGTGCTTCCACCAAAAATGCTTAATTCCAAACTTGATTACTTTTTTGAAATTTTTTGCTGGGATACTATATATGTACATAAATATGAGACAAAACAAATAATTAAACACACAATAAATACGTTATAATACTACAAAATATTTACAAAGTTGTCACGTCGGATAATCGACTGAAACTAACCGGTTTAACCGTTAATCGAAAAAAACCAATTTTAAATTAACTGATCGGGTAGTAATTAACCGGTTAACTGAATGAATACCCTAGACTATTCACAGGAACGACCAAATCATAAGAAACAAAAAAGATTTTTTAAAAAAACAAAAATGAAAAAGCTGAAGATGAAGTAAAATATAATAGTAAGCAACACGCATATGCAATTATTGCGTTTCTTTTTAGGTAAAAATTGACGATATTACACAATCGATTAAAAAATCTAAATTAAAATACAACAGAAATATATGTATGTACATATCTATTGAATACGATGCAAATAGAGGGTGTTTTTTACAAGAGTGTTGGAAATTTATAAATAAATAAAAAACAAATAATTATGTACATATGTATTTTTTTATGATGTTCATCCTGTTTGATGCAAAATTCCATGGAATCGCGTTTGTCATTTCTGTTCGGAGAAAAAGACGACGTCAACCTCAACCTTTGACCGACAAAAGAGGACGGATCCAACACATATCGATCGCTCTTTTGTCGTAACATTGACATATCTTAAAAATGCGTTTCTGGAGTTTATAATGCAGAAATACCCGTACATAAAAGAAAATGAAAAATATTACATAGCAATCAATAAATTTTTATAAAATGTTAACACAAGAACAAAACAGCTAATAAAAAACCAGATTCCGAGCTAAAAAAAAATATGAATGGAGCATATGATATCCCATATATGGTTCGGATCCGAAAAATGAGGGTACCCAGTCAGCATGTGGAAGATTTTTTCACCAAACTGAGTCTCTTTCGACTGCCTTAGATGATCAAAAACTGATTAATCAGTTCTGCGCTTAAAATATGACTCGGAAACGATTCCCAGAAACACTTAGAAAGTGATTTGTTTAAAAAATAAAAACAACCAGCAAGCTCGTGCAGTAAAATCAAGAAAATATAAAAATTTAAAACAAAAAAACTGAATGTAAATACCCACAAACTGTCTCGAAAGTGAATCGAAATTGATCCAGAAATGCGAGTCACAAAAGACTCTTTTAGAAGACTCGCGGCTAGGGTACCATTTTCTCCCGAATGAACAGTAATTTTCGACTCGAAATCGAGCGCATAAATGCTTATTTTAATCGCGCAGAGGAGTCGAAAAAGACACGAATATGATCATTAATTTCATAAAATGCTGACTGGGTATATGAACATATGTATGTATATGTATGATAATCTATACCCTGTAGGAGAACGAACTAGTGTTCAACTAGTATTTTTCTAGTACAGAAATCACCACCACTAGTTCCCAATTGTATTCTTTCCTATACTATCTTAATGCTCAAATTAGCATTGAGTGTGTTTAGAAAACTACTAGTACTATTGGTACTAGTTTAGGACTAGTTTATTACCAGTTCTTTTGTAAAGAAAAATTATATAAAATTGGTGGTTTATTTTTTGTTACCCAGTGACAACTGCTACTTAAAATTCTCAATTATTTAACAAAAATTCAGAAAATACATACAAAAGGGTAATTATAATTATTTAATTATAATTAGTTTTAGATAAAGCTAAAATTTTAGTAATTATATGATACCAATTTTCATACACTGCAAGGGCTCTGTTAGAGAGTCAAAATTTATTTTGCAATGTGGTGCCTTGGAACTACTTCATATACTAGTACTCATCAGCACTAGTAATTTTACACAACAACTTTAACGCTTTTTGCACTAGTTCTTGTTATTCTAGTAATTATACTAGTAGCTTTTAGACAATTATCGCCTATTCTCTTGCAGGGTATTCATAAATTTTCATACATGTATGTGTAAATATTCCGTATACAGTAAGCAAAGTTCATATTCATACTAACTTGATTCAAAAAGACCCACTGCTGTGGTGCAATAGATTAAATTATTAATAATTTTTCTTTTGTAAGATTTTGAATGGGGAGGTTGTATTTAATAAAATATTTGTTTGGACAAAATAATTAAAAACTAACGTAAAATACATTTTAGTTTATTTTAATTATTATTGTTCGAACTTCATTTGTTTCTATGTAAATGTTGATCAGGCTAAAGTTCGTATCGGTTTGTAAGCCAAACTACATGTGATAACTATTAATGAAAAAATATCACCAAAGTTAATTGCAAATATTCTAACAAACACGTCGTAGAATGAATCAACCAGCAACTGTTTTCGAAGGCTACTACACCTCCATCATTAGCGTTCCTTGTGTTTGGTCCACTGTTTGTTGGTGTCAGTTGATGTAGATTTCTGCTTAATATACGCAACTTTTATTGCAAATGAAATATATGAATTGTTTTGATTCTTGGATTACAATTTGCTTAAAGCTTTTTGATGTGTAAACATCTATACAGTAGGGTGTAAAAATCTTTTCACAATACAATCACAAATTTTGAGTAAGATCTCAGTCGGATTTTTATTAGCTAGTTCAAAATATGGGTGACTTTTTGATAACTTACTTACAACTAGCTTGTGAACTAATTCATAAATGATACAGATGTCAGCTGTTTTTTGCACAACTGTCTTCTCCCTATAAGCAGTGATGCCAACTTTTTTGGCTCTAAAAGCACATCAGAATTTAAAAAAAGCACTAAAAAGCGTAATTTTGAGATCTAAAAAGCGTAAAAAGCACTAACGTGAAAAACGAGTGCAATTTAACAATGTTTTCTAAGCTATTCTCTATTTCGGCAATATTATCAACATCTTAAATGAAATATATCAGACGAAAAAGGTATGATTTACACAGAAAAAATAAATACACCAAGTTTTTCATTGAAGTAATTTTAAAAATACACAAATTTCTTAAAAGCACTACTTAGTGCTTTTTGTTAGTTTGGCACTAATACTATGTTCACACTTATGGTTTTAAAGGTGTTTAACGCCTCATTCGTGTTTAAGAGGTTAACCACGACGATTTTGAGATGTTTTACCATACATTGACTTGTTTTGTTAAACATCTCAAATGAAGTGTTTAAGATTAAAACACTTCCTTAAACACGATAATGGAGTATGTTCAGTCCGTTTTTTGATAACTCTGGCAACTTTGTGTTGTTATTAAATGGCTTCACGTCAAAAATTATTTGGTAAACAAGTAATTAGTTACAGAATACTAAAATATTTACAAGAACAATTGTGGTTTGAAAATAATTAACCAATAAAAAGGCATAATTGTTCGTAATTTCTTACAAATACAATAATTCATTGACAAAACGTCAATCTTAAACATCTCAAATGTAATGTGAACGGTTGTGTTTAGTTTTTTAAAACACTTGCCTTAAAAACGTTTAAGACCATAAGTGTGAACATGATATAACGCTCAAAAATTGGCGTTTTTAGTCTTCAAAAAGCACTAAAAATAGTGCCAAAAGCACCAAGTTGGCATCGCTGCCTATAAGTATTGAACTAACTTTAAGCTAACTCAAAACTGATGCAGAGATTAGTGAGATGTCTTTGTACAACTAACTTCTTGGATAAGTTTTGAGCTAACTTTTAGCTAACTCAAAGCTGATACAGTCAAAGTTCAGAGAGAAGATGTCGTATAAAATTCATGTTTATAATACCCCAGGAAAAAATTCAAAAAAGGTAATCGAGTTTGGAATTAAGAATTTTTGGTGGAAGCTGTTCCTTACTGGATTACCAACTTAATGATTTTAATAAGGCGATAAGTAGTTATGTTGTTTATTGCAGGAAATAATTATTTTTTGATGTGTAAGTATCTATACAATACAATCACAAATTTTGCAGAGATTCACACCGCGTTGTCAAATCGGTGTGAACTACATGTGTATGAGTGTATTAGTGTTTGAAAGAAGCAATACAAACTTATTTAAACTATTGTAACTACATAGGAATTTGCTGGTTTTTAGGGTTCCGTACACCAAAGGTGAAAAGGAACCATAGCTACGGACCTGAAATTTGGACACAGTATGTAGAACCTTGGCCGCTACAACAACAAATACATGAGAATTAAAAATTAAAGGGTGTTCCAAAACGAGCAACGAAAAATGTTAAAATCCCATGTAATATACATACAATTGTATATTGAAACTTGAAATTTGTAAAATTAGTGTACTTTTATACAGACTACAACAATTAACACTAAAACTTAAAAAAATTAAATTAAAGGGTGGTCCATCAGTTAATGCAATTTTGACTATATAATTTTGACAATTTGCTATATCTTGGAAACCGTAAGAGGCAAACAATTGAAATTTTCAAAAATGGTAAAACTAAAAAAACCGAAAATTATAAAATCGCCAAACCAAAAAAAATCGCCAAAAATTAAAAAAAAAACGCCAAAACGAAAAAATCGCCAAAATTAAAAAAATTTCTAACACTAAAATAAATCGCCAAATTCGAAAAAATTGCCAAAATGAAAAAAACGCCAAAATGAAAAAAAACGCCAAAAATCGAAAAAAATCTCCAAAACGCGAAAATGTCGCCAAAACTAAAAAAAATTTTAGATAAAAAAAATCGCAAAAATGAAAAAACGCCAAAAGCCGAAAAAAATCGCCAAAACAAGAAAATAAAGTGTCAAAACTAAAAAAGGAGCCAAAACTTTAAAAAATCGCCATAAACTTGAAATAGAAACTTGAAAAAAAATTTAAAGAAAAAAAATCGCAAAAATTAAAAAACCCCAAAAAATCGCCAAAACAAGAAAATAAAGTGTTAAAACTAAAAAAAGAGCCAAAACTTAAAAAAATCGCCAAAACCGAAAAAACGCAAGAACCGCCAAAACAAAAAACCGAAAAGATCCCAAAAACGAAAAAAATGCCAAAACTATATATATTATATAGGATGAAGTTTGTATTAAATTACATATCTAGAGTTCGTACGGAACCCTTCGTGCGCGAGTCAGAGTAGCACTTTACTGAATTTATTGTTTGTTTTATTTAACTTGATAATTGCTTTATTAGGTGAAAATGAACCGTAAGAGCTACGGACCTGAAATTTGGACACAGTATTTAGACATTTAGCCACTAAAACAACAAATACATGAGAGTTAAAAATTAAAGGGTGTTCCAAAACGAGCAACGAAAAATGTCAAAATCCCATGTAATATACATACAATTGTATGTACATATATACACTTGAAATTTTAAAAGTTAGTGTATTTTTATACAGACTACAACAATTAACATAAATTTTATAAAATTTAAATCAATGGGTGTTCCATCAGTTAACGCAATTTTGTCTTTGAAATTTCGACAACTTGCTGTATCTTGGAAACCGTAAGAGCGAAACTATTTAATTTTCAAAAACGGTAAAACTAAAAAATCAAGAAAATATGAAATCGCCAAATCTAAAAAAAGGGCCTAAAACAAAAAATAATCGCCAAAACGATAAAAGCACCAAATTAAAAAAAATTTCTAGGACTAAAATAAATCGCGAAAAACCGGAAAAATCGCCAAAATGAAAAAATCGCCTAAAAAAACCCAAAAACAGAAAAAATCGCAAAAATGAAAAAAATCGCCGAAATGAAAAAACCCCAAAAACAGAAAAAAAATCGCCAAAATGAAAAAAATCGTCAAAATGAAAAAAAATTGCGAAAATTAAAAAAAACCAAAAAGAAAAAAACGCCAAAACGAGAAAAAACGATAAAACTAAAAAAATCCTTTTAACTGAAAAAACTTAAAAAAGGAAGAAAGCTAAATCAAAAAAATGCTCAAAACCGAATGTGCGCGAGTCAAAGTCGCACTTTACTGAATTTATTTTAATTGCAATGCGTACACAACAACAAGAACAGCAACAACTAAACGATGAACAACAAGAATTAAAAAGTAAAAGTAAAGGCATTTACCATAAATGAGCACTGTAGTACCACTAAAGTTTCAGTAAAAATAATGAAAATTTTTTAACAAGTAAATTTTTACTGATTACTAAAATTTTTTTCTACAATTTTTATAAATTGCCTAAATGATTTTTTATATGATGAGGTGCATTAAATTTTCAGTAATCAGTAATGCTTGTATTCATAATGAAATTCTACCAAGTGGCTAAATGTTTTTCATACAAAAGTTTCAAAATTTGAATGAAAAAACTTTGCCACTTGCTACAATTTTATTATAATTACGGCCCTACGATTTTACTGGTAATGCAAATTAAATTTCATTAGCAGTAAAAATTTACTGAATTTTTTTGTAATCAGTAAATTTACTGCTTACTGCAATTTTGAATGCAGTACATATGCATATACTGAACTGTGCCCACTTACTAACCAAATAAGTTTAATAAAGCAAACAAAAACCAACAAATTCATATGTATTTACAATATTTAAAGTTTTGATACTTTTAATTAATTAATTTAAAAAAAGATACTAAAAGCATAAGTACCTCCAACTTAAAAAAATTTTTCATTACTAGATGTTTACACATCTCATCTGTGATCGGACTCACATTGCTTTTTTTTTCTTTGTGGGAAATTGTTATTTTTTCTTGATTTAACTACTTTTTTTTTTAATATGCCGTTGTTTGAGTAACTGGAAGGTCTTGGTTAAAAACTCAGTTTGATTAAATATACATATAATAACTTTTAAGAAAAATTTAAATAATTTAAAAAAACTTATTGTTTTACTACGAAATACACCATTTTCTAAAATTTCTTTTATAAAATCAATTGAAGTGGGTTACATTTTATTCGTATCAGTGCCTCTATTATTACTTATAAATACTATATTTAGAAAAATTTCAATTGCTTTTATTGATGAACATTTATTAAAACCGTAAATGAAAAAAAATTATTTAGAACTACTTATATTTAAATAATTATTTTCCAAAATGTATGTAAGTACTTATTTTGTAGATTAAAATAAATAAGTAGGCGATTTAGAAATATTTTTAATTTATTTAAAATAACTACTTATTTTGGCAATATTTTCACGTCTTCTTTTAAAACCCAAATAATATGTTCAACTTCTGCTTCGTATTTTTAAAAATTTGCGTAATGTGTTTTGTAAGCGAGTACTTCAATATGGCAATCTAAAAAGTTAGTTATTATATTGCAAGTAGTATGGTGGTAATGTCTAATTTTTTGCTGGGAACTCTGTGCCGTTTATATTTTATATGGCACGATGGCTGACAAACAAAGTGATCACAAAGTGATTCGATACACGTTCTCGTTTCTTAAAAAAATAATTTAAAATTGTTTAAACTTTAAGCTGACTAAAAAATGATAATAAATAATAAGCTAAATCATAATTAACTAAAAATAACACTTTCTTTTTATTTTTATTTATTTGGCACAAGCTAACTCATAATGAGCTAACTTATGGTTAGTTCAAAACTGATGCACTCATCCTGCGGCCTCTCAATGTTAAATTTGATCACTTTTAACATGCAGAATGAGTGCTGATTTTAACCACCTCTGACTAATTTTTGGCTGATAATTAATTAGCTCTGAGTTAACTCAAATTCGTATTATTTTTGATACTCATAACTTCTCATTTACTAACTTCATTTCACATGCTTTAAAATAAATAATAAAAATATAATTAATTGAAAAGTTAAATTAAAAGGCGAACTCAAAACAAAATAATTAAATTTCTTTGGCTAAACCAAATTATAAATTATAATAGTATATTTTCTTGATTAATCGAGATTAACCGATAATCGCAATTAATCGCATATTTTTTAATCGTAATCGCCATTATGGAAGTCTGCGATTATTTGCAAACCCTAGGCCCTATGATTTTACTGGTAATGCAAATTAAATTTCATTATCAGTAAAAATTTACTGAATTTTTTCAGTAATCAGTAAATTTACTGCTTACTGCAATTTTTAATGCAGTACATATTTGTGCCAAAAAATAATAATGGCTTGAGTCGAAATTACGTGTTTTGAGATATTAAGGGTCTAAAATTAATTGTGTTATGTTTTTATATAAAATTTTTAGCCTCCGAAAAAGATGCACATTTATTTAGAACAAAACTGTTAATTTTATAAAAAATTAAAACGTTTTATTAGTTAATATTCGCTGTTTTTTAGTTAAGATGTTATAAAAAATCCATTGTTAGAAAAATATGAATTAAAGTGCACTTAAGCTATTATGTTGAAAGGCAAAATAATTTTTATTGATGGTAAGTCGAGATAAGTGCTTTAGGTTAAATTGAAAAATGCGGAAACCCTGAGATAAGATAATTTTTTAAAAGCTTAGGCCGAGTACACACTGTGACATTTTGTGACAAATATGGCAAAAATAACAGTGGGAACTAGTGGCAACGTTTGTCATTTTCGATATTTTTCGTTGTGAGGCATTACCAACCGTAGCTGATGTAAGCAGTTGTGAGAATAAGTTGGCTGCAATGCAAACACAAAAATAAAATGTCAGCGTGTTGACATTTTGACATTGAGAAAATACCGAAAAAATTTTAAATGTGTGCTGTTATAAAAATTTAAAAGTATGGAAAACGAAAAGAAATTGGAAAAGCATAGGAGAGTGTGAAAGAAATTCAAGCGCCCTGTATGCATGACATGACGACACAGCTAATTCAGCTTGTTGGAGATTCGTGAGACTGTATGGAAACATACATATGTATGTATTTATGTATGTATATATGTATATACATATACCACTTATAGGGATAGAAATGCAAAAAAGGGCAGAAATTTCGGTAAAGTTAGGTCTTCATGCACATGAAATTTTTAAACCAACTCCCGTAAACTGGAATCCAGAGTACAATATAATCCTTTGGTGGCACGCATATTAAGCTCTGGTCTTTTCCACCACTTTATTTGCCGTTTTTAGATTTTCTTAATTTTTTTCTTATTATTGATAAATACACGGTGGCACTATGCAATTTAATAATTTTGCGATTATCCATTTGTACAAAACAAACAAAACAAACAATACGAAAATCAGAGTCTGACAATAATAAATCAAACGACATTAAATGTAATTATGTCAAAATTAGTTCTTGATGTAGACAACGATACCGTATTGCCATTATTTAGGGATATGACTCTTTTCTGTCAAAAAGACACAACAAAATTGTGTGTCATCGAAAAATTTGATGGGAACGGCACTGCACACATACATTCTATATCGCAGACGTGAATTTGTTCAGTTAATTTGTTTTATTAATAACAAATTCCTTAAACAAAAAAAGTTATACAGTGGAGCTATAAAGTTTGAATACATCTTGAAATTTTTTAACAATGCTAATAACTAACATAGTTTGCTTAATCGAATTAGATCTTTTTAGGTCAGTAGCTTTTAGAAAGAAAATAATATTTATAACCATAAATAACACCAAAAAGTTTATGTACAACACCAGCTTTTTATGGTTATGACTGACTATTTTATAAACATATATTTACTTCTAAAAGCAAATTATGTTAGTTATTAACGTTTTCAAAAAATTGGAAGGTACACTGAAACTATATGGGTGCACAGTACCCTATCTTATTTCAAATAATTTGTGGTGTTAGAAGAGAAAAAGAAAATACAAAAGTGGCGAACATCTTTTTTTAAGATAACAAAATTTTAAAATTAATGCACAAATTGCTGGGAATTGCCACAACTGCAGTGACTGATGCCAAGAGACGTAAACAGTCGATAAAATATTTCGTTCTTATTATGCTGCATTTTTTCCCTTCAGATTGGAAAAATTTTCTTTTACATACATCATATGTGTGTATGTATGTAAAAGAAAATGAAAAAAATTATGAAAAAATTATGTAAAAATTTTAATAAATCTTTGAAAAAATATTTCTTTATTGAAATGAAGTTGGTTCTAATAGGTTTTTGTACTTTCACATACAGAAAATGTTCATTCAGAGCATTAGATTGCAGTGATTTCATTTTGAGCAAGTTTCAATTTTTTCGTTTTCGATAAACCTACATAATTACGTAATTATCTTTTCCTTATACACAGACGATTTCGACAAGATGCTAGCCTAAATCAGGGGGCGAATCACCGAATTCGAACATCTATACTTTGTCATCGAAATATTCTGCCTTATCCTGGTTGGCGTATTTCAAATACGACTAAGACTGTTTGGCAATAGATTAAAGAAGACTTCAACAGTTTTTCTTTAATCCATTACCAAACAGTCGTCGTCGTATTTGAAATACGCCAACCACGACAAGGCAGATTGTTAACGTGGATCCCGGGAATCGTTATCGAAACGTATCTACTCGAAGTTACACTTGATTGGTAATCTACTATCGAAAACAAGTAAACTCTAGCTTTTTGAGGCGAAACAAACCAATGAAACAAAATAAAGGAAAGAAGAAAGGAGTAATAAAAATATAAGTATTTTCCTGATATTTTCGCACAATTAGTTCAGAAAATATAAATTTAATTGTTTTTAGGGCAGGTAAATAACAATAAAAAGATTGCCCAATAAACAGTGCATAAAAAATAAATAAGGGAAAAATTGCTTCCAGAACGAATACAAATAAAGTAAATGGAAAACAAAAAGAATTATTGGAGCAATTTATGATGGAGCATCCCCTTTCGTTTTGTTTTTCTGTTTGTCATATGCTACAAGCAATGTAAAAAATAGTAGTAGATTACATAAATTACTATTGAATACCGTGATCCAAACAATTTCAGTCATCGAAATATTTCTCGACACGAACTTGCAGCTTGAATACCTGATCGAATAGAGCTATGCCTTTTATATGCTTTGTTGGGTGGCAGGAGTAAATATTTGTTAAATTTTACATTACAAATGCGATAAAGTACTGATATAAAGACATAAAACTAAATTATGTCCATCAAGCCGTTTCTGAGACGTGCCTGTTGGGGCCAAAACAGTGTCACAACTGTTAAGCTTAATTGTTGAGCACGACGGCTATCACCAACGTTAAGATTTTTCCACAGTTTTTCAATATTTTTTCTTATTTATTATTCAAAAAAATTTTAAATTAAAAATTTTTAGAATTTCTACTCCCAACGTTTTTCTAGTCCCTGAAATAAAATTCTGTGTATATTTAGAGAAATGAAAAAACTGATACATGTATAAATACAGTAAACTTGTGCATTTTATTTGAAAACTATTATCAAATCATATACAATGTTGCCGCACAATTTTTTGGCCTATAAAAAAAAGTTTGAATTTGTTCAATTTGGACGTTAAATTTTAACTTGTGCGCACTTGCTTCATTTACAGTATCTAAATTAAAACAAGTTTTAATAGAACGAATCAAACTTTATTTGCATTTTATATTCATACAAAAATAATTAAATGTATTTGGAGCATTCGAACCGAAGTCTTAGGTGGCATAGGGTCATAATGCTTTAAATTATTTTCAAATGATTGTTATTACTTCTTCTAAAAAACAGAAACTTTACAACATTATGATACTATTACACTTAAAGATGCCGTCTAAATATCCCCATTGTATATTAGGCTTACATTGTCGCTTCTAGTTTTAATACTTACGGCCTGGCCCACGATCTCGACAAGAAACTATCTATCGCTTACTTATATTGAAAACAAAAACAAATTTTCTTATTTTGTTTCTGTTCTCAATATAACTAAGCGACAGATAATTAATGAGTGTTTTTTATTGAGGTATAGAACTTTAAGTTGGCATCACTTTTTTAACTGGCGGCATTTTGTCAGCTGTCAAGTGATTAATATTTAGTTTGGTTTGCCATTTCATCATGAACAGGTTGACAAAAGTACAACGCTTGCAAATCGTGCAAATTTATTTCGAAAATAATGGTTCAGTTCGCGAAGTTTACCGCAAGCTCCGTCCATTTTATGGTCGACATAATCGTCCATCAGAGCAATTAATTCGGTTAACCATGGATCGTTTTCGCACTACGTTTACTCTATGTGATAATACGCATCCGCAGAGACGTCGAACAGTGCGCACCGAAGAAACAATTGCCGCTGTAGAGCAAAGTGTTGAAGAGGACCCGAATGAATCGATTCGCCACCGTGCACAGCAATTGGAGCTTTGTCCATCAACTTTATGGAAGATTTTGCGCAAAGATCTTGGCTTGCGACCTTACAAGATCCAGCTTGTGCAAGAATTAAAGCCGCGAGACCATGCAATGCGTCGTGATTTTGGTGTATGGGCCGAAAATGAGATTGATCTCGATGCTGATTTTCATCGCAAAATTTTGTTCAGCGATGAGGCTCATTTTTGGTTGAATGGCTACGTCAACAAGCAAAATTGCCGCATTTGGAGTGAAGAGAATCCACATGAGACCCTTGAGACGCCATTACATCCACAAAAACTGACTGTTTGGTGTGCTCTATGGGCTGGTGGAGTCATTGGGCCATACTTCTTCCGAAATAATGCTGGAGAGTCAGTTACCGTTAATGGAGACCGGTATAGAGCCATGGTAACCGACTATTTTGTTCCCGAATTGGATGGCATGAATGTGGATGAGTTGTGGTTCCAACAAGACGGCGCTACATGCCACACAGCGCACGTCACAATCGATTTATTGAAGGAAACATTCGATGAGCGCATAATTTCGCGGAATGGACCTGTCAATTGGCCACCAAGATCGTGTGATTTGACACCATTGGATTATTTTCTTTGGGGATATGTGAAGTCGCTCGTCTACGTCAACAAACCAGAAACGTTAGGGGACTTGGAAGCCAACATTCGTGGCGTTATTGCCAACATACGGCCCCATATGCTCGAAAAAGTGGTTGAAAATTGGACCTGTAGAATTGGCTTTATTCGAGCCAGCCGCGGCGGCCACATGCCCGAAATCATATTTAAACATTAATGGCATAAAATTATCCTTCCAATAAAGCCAAATTGATGGACATTAAAACGATTTTCTTGTGTTTTATTTCAATTCGAAGTTCTATACCTCTAAAAAAAACAGCCGTTACTTGTCGACATCGTGGGCCAGGCCGTTATTGTATTGAGCATTAGCTTGTCTATATACATTTGGTTCGTTGGTGTATATGTCAACTCATTTGTAGATCTGTATGATGGTTTTGAAAAATTTCAAAACTCTACATTTATGTAAAAACTCTCATAAAATGAAATGAGAATTACTTAGTTTACAAAAAATTTAAAGATCTACTAATGAGAGGGCATGAGTAACATGTAAATACACGTATAGAGGCTAGCTTACTCACGACAATATATAATACATTAAGTTTTTTTTAAATATGTTTAAAATTAGTTTCATAAGTTCTCATAATGGGCGGTACAAATAAAAAAGTATTTGGTTTTTACTTAAAAACTTGTTTTAAAATCCCAAATATCTATGTGTTTTTTGCTTTTATTTTAATTTTTAAGTTAAAAGAAAATAACTACTTTTTTTATTCTTACTACCCATTGTTAAAAATAATTCCAAAGACTGTAACTACACAAAAAATTATATTTTTGATTCAACATCGTTAAATATGGCTATGTGTATATTTATAAAAACGATTCCAGAGTCTCGAGATTATTTAAATGTTGAGGCGTTTGAGTAAATCTGCAGAAAAGTTTTAATTTTTTTTTTCATAAGTAAACATTGTTATTAATCAACATACCTTAATTGTTTTTGTATCTTCTTTGATTGTCAATCCAAGTTTTAACCTGTTGTGGTGTCCTTATACTAAGGACTGAAGATTGGCGCACGGCACTGGTGCATTGTTTTAATGAAGGAAGTTGTGTCAAATGTTGTATATCCCCAAATATGGACGAAATTGCTTTTCTTTCAGCGTCATTCCATATGCGACGTTTGGTTTTACCGTATGGAGAAATTAGGAAAAATTAGTTGCGTTAAAATCAATTATGTATGCTCTTTAAGGACTATTCATTGCGCAGATAACTATATATGTGGGTATGAGGATCAACGTTTTTGTTCATTGATACATAAATAAATAGTTTGACAATATTCAATATTCATTAATAGAACACTTTAACATACATATTTGCCCCTAATTATGAAAGTCATATATTTCTTTGGCCGAGATATTAAGTAGATTACATTTGAACAAATCAAAAAATATATTTATATTATGCAACATTTTAATTTAAAGTTGTACAAATCTCTATTTATATACATACATTTGTTAAATATTTATTGGAGATTTTTTAAGATTTATTTGATATTTTGAAGCACATGACTTGACTGACCACTTTCACAATTAAGGGCATATATGTATTTACATATCGTCATTATAAATGCAAAAGGATATGACAATATAAAAATTTTTTGCAATTTCTTATTCCATTTTTAATATCAAAAAACTTCAACTTGAAATTATCTAGGCGGTAGTGCGCCAGGCCAAGTTCCGGCCAGTTCACGCAGTGTGTATATTTACAGGAAGCCATTCGAGCTGTTTTTACCCCCTCATAACTTTGTTCCCCGCGACCGTAAAATTATGAAATTTTAATCATAATTAGAATAAATTCGTATAACCTTATATGCGAAGTTTGAAAGGTTCCGGAGATATGGAGGTGCAAAAAGTGCATATTTTAAGGCATACTCACTGACTCAGTGATCACTCATCAAATTGATGAAGCACATCCGCTATAGCGAGAGAGCTAAGATTTTGCACACGAGTAGATCTAGGTGAGCAATGACCCAAAAAAATCTGAAAACCTAAAAATTTTAACCAAGGGGGCGGGGCTACGCCCATAAAAACTAAAATTTTTGTTAGTGAGCTGAAATTTGCTACAAAACTAGGTGTAGCTGAGCATTAAACTAAAAAAAACTTAAAACCCGAAAATTTTGGCCAGGAGGGCAAGCCTAAAAAATTTTTCATAAAAAAAGGGGGCGTTGACAAGCCCATACAATTTCAACTTCATTTTCGTGTACTACGGCTCAGCATATTTAGATATACTATTTCTGTATGCATTATTATACGTTTGCAACGAAACTTGACACAAATATTTAACACTGGCCGAGAAAAGTCTTAAGTTTGGAAAAGTGAGCATGGTTACGCCCATAAATACTAAAAATTTTAAAGTTGCGCTAAGGAGCTGAAATTTAATACACGAATAGGTATAGGGGAGAAAACAACAAGAAAACTCTGAAAACCCGGAAATTTTAGTCAGAGGGGCGGGGCTTCGCCCATAAAAATTAAAAATTAAAAGTTGCGCTTATGAGCTGAAATTTGATAGGTCTAGGTGAGAAACCAACTAGAGAAATCTGAAAAATCAAAAAAATTAACCAGAATGGGCGGGGCGACACTACTATTGCTTAAACCTGAAAACTTACAGCCTATTAATAAAACTTATTAAGACTTTTTAAGAAAAATTTTTAATTAAAATTTGTCTTAAAACCCCTTTATAAAGCCTTAATAAGTTATATAAATAAGGCTGTTAATATACAGCTTTTAACTTAAGCCATTTTAGTGAAACCTTGCATATACGTTACACGTATACAATACTTTGAACTATCACCTAAAAAAGTGACCGTATCACTCCCATAAAATTTTAGCCTTGTGTTTAATCTAATTCGGTCTAGCATATTTTAGAAGAATATAAGCATGAATTATAAGCACTGCTCAAAACAATATTGTGAGTTCAAAATAGTGGGAGGGATAATGCACATAAAATTATGAGGTAAAATTCACGCTAGAGAGCTGAAATTTTATACACAAGCAAGTATAGATGAGTAAGTTAATGGAAAAATCTTAAAACCAAGAAATTTTATCCGCTAGAACTTCAATTCGCAGTAGAGTTCTAAAATTTGGTACACAAATTAATCTAGATCAGAGATCACTAAGAAAAATCTAAGAAATCAGAAGTTTCAATCAGGGGTTGGGAAAAGTACTGTTAACTCAAAATTAAGTTAAATTTTACTGAAACTTTTCATACACATTGGACTTATCCAAAGTAAAAACTTCCTGTTTTGAAAAGTGGCCGTGACTACACCCATAAATCTTAGCTTTTTCTTTCATGTACTTCGGCTTAGCAGTTTTTAGTCATGTATTTCTCATGAGATTTTTCCTACAAAACTTTACATGAACCATAAGCACTAACAGATATAAAAGTCGGCGAGGCCATACACATAATAATTTTACATAATATTGTACTGCAGGGAGCTGAAATTTTGCAGACAAATAGTTCTAATTGATTTACTCTATCGGAAAATCCAAAAATTAAAGCAACACCTACCCTATTGAAACCTTACATACACATTGGGAATATCCTTTTTATTTATGTACTTCGGCTAAGCAGACTTTAATATGTAAATATATTGAGAAAATAGCCGGGATCACTCCCACTAAAATTGTATTTTACATGTTTCTTTCCAGATGACAAATTGCGTACACACTAGCGACCCGTTGTAATAACACAATAATTAATTTTTACTCACTTTTTACTCCACTATTTTATGTAACTGTGTAATTTTTAACTGGCAAAGTGATCATGAATAGAAATAAAACACACTAGAAATTTTAAGTGTTATCATAGAAAATGTTTCAAAAATTAGTCAGATCCTCACAAAAACATAAATGTGAAAAAAGGCCAAGTTCCTATAAAAAGTTAGGCCATTAAAAGTAGTGAGATATAAATTTTGACGAAGTTCTTGTTTGGTACAATACCTATCACTGAAATATGCTATGCATAATATAAATTTGTAATCGTAAGGTTGTCATATAATTTCTAGATAATCTGCTAACTTGGCAATATTTTTACCTTTCTAAAAAAGGAGAAAATAATGTTTATTTGTCCATTTCTTTATATCGGTAAAAATTTTGTCAAGTTAGCAGATTACCTAGAAATTATATGAAAACCTTACGATTACAAATTTATATAATGCATAGCACATTTCAGTGATAGGTATTGTACCAAACAAGAACTTGGTCAAAATTTATATCTCACTACTTTTAATGACCTAACTTTTTTATAGGAACTTGGCCTATTTTCACATTTATGTTTTTGTGAGGATAACCTTCACTTGAAAGTTTTTCATTTATATGGTGAGATTAAACTTGTTTTCAAAGTTGCCCAAATCTTCTAAAATATGAGTTTCGAGATAGCAACTTTATAGTTATCTAACAATATGTTTTTAAGTTTGTTATATATGCATATGTACGTATGTTTAATATTTTATTGCAATTTTAATAACTTGTACTTACTGCTTCTTTTTTTTGGTGGATGATGAATTTATGCTTTTCTGAACCGAACTATCGTTTTTGTCAAAATTGTCGACCTCTACGCTATCAGAACCTTCCTCTACGCCATCAAGCTCTTCCTCATTTTCATCGTCTCCTTCATCTTCACCGACAGCTGCCATTAGAGTTTTCGAAACGCATGTAATCTCAGCAACGGGGATTGGCATTCGGTATATGTTTTTGTGTATATCCTTGTGGTGCCCCATAAAATTTGCCAGCCTATCAACTGACATTTCCTCAGCGTTGATCATAGAAGATTTTGTGGCTATATGCTTTCGTAAGTTTCTTCCAGTGATTCTTTCAGGAATTTTTGCACCACATTCTTTTGCATACATTTTCAGTAGTGGACATGCTCTGTAATATTTTTTGTAAGTGTTGAACTAGTTGGCTTGCTAAATATATAGTTGTTATCTGAAGTTATCCCTGCTTTTCCCCTTTATTGTATTATTTGTTGTATGTCTTCTATGCCCATTGGACATAGCAAGATGCTGACGGTTCTGCCAAGCTTTCCCGGGAGAGAAATTCTTACAAACTGCTTAGCGAATCTTATGGAGTCTTTCGAAACATTTTTTAGAATGTCGTGGTCAATGGCATCTGTTATTACTTCTTTATTCCTGAAGTTTTCCATAGTTAGCCTCTCAATTTCACCAGCCCTTCTTCTATTAAAAATTTGAATAAAAATTAAAGTTGTCTTTACTAATTCCGTCCAACTATCAACACAAAACTTCACTGAAAGCACTCCCATGGCCTTTAAAATTTTTTCTTCTAAATAAGTGTACAACTTTTGAATGTCATCCTTCAATGGTGAATGTACGATTTTGGTTCTTTTTTTGATTAGTTGGGTCTTCTATTGCTTTTCTATTAATTAATGGAATCTCTTCTTCCCACAACAAAAGAAAATTTTATACTTCTCGTTTGAGGTCTCCTTGTTCTTCTTTTATCAGTTCCACTCTTAACCTCTTGCCACATTTTTGTTTCATTCCAATGAGAAACATTTCGAATGGCCTTGATGGATTTGTCATACAAATGTGGCTTTTAGATCTCTCTCAACTGATTTATTTTTGGATCCAACTTTCTTATTTCAAATAAGAAACGACCGAGTAATCTTAGATTTGCCCTTATCATATAATGTTGATATTGCAAAGAATATTTTTCGGACCAGTAGTTCCCAAATTTTATAACGAGTTCATGATAGCGTATTATCTTCGTTATTTTATCGCATCGAAGAACTGGAAATATTTCGGTTTTCAATGTTGTATTAGCTGCGGGATGGATCTACTGTGTCAATCTACGACCGAGTTTAAATGCGGTTTTGCATACTAGGACGTGTTATTATAAGCTCTTGTGAATATTAATTCTTTTTTACGGAAAATTATTCGGCCTTATTATGAGTGTCGTTCTTGTATTAAAAACGATGTCGTTATCGTTTTTATTAATTTTTTGAACCACGCAAAATTTTCGACACCAACATTTTTGTAGCAGAATGTAAAACACAGGCTGTCTCATAATTTGTATAGTTTTAATAAATTATAAATAACCCAGTTCTTGAAACTGTCAAAAAACAATTGAAATTATTTACAATTACACAATTTTTGTATAGCGCCGTGAGAAATTTAAAAAAGGTTTTTGTAACACAAAAAGAAGATGTTAAGTGTTGCTACGTTTTCTTCTTCTGAAGATGGTGAGGAGTACTCTGTTGCAGAACTTAATGCTTTACGCAGAGAACTGCGACAACAGTCAAATATATTTGCTTTACCACATTCCAAGTAAGTGAAAATCAGTTATTAAGTAAATGTATGTATATGTTGTTGGTCACAAGTAGAAAGGCCCTGACTCAATTAACTGTAACTCTACAGGAGAAGGTAAAAACATAATAATAAACAATACAAGTGCTTGTATAACTGCTTTGTAAAGTTGCTTGTAAAATCGTTATTTTTTATACTATTGCAATAAATTTTTCTGATGAGGTGAACTTGTTTGAAATGTATTGGAATCACTGAAAAACTCAATTTCGTGAAATTACGAGTTAGGGCCTTTCTACTTGTCACCATCGATGTCCATATAACCTTAATAAATATATTATTATTTCTTTAAGTTTTGTTAGCTACTTTCGATTAAATAAGGAGGCTTTTAAATATGTCGTCGAAACAATTACACCGAAATTAACACAACCTATGAGATCAATGCACTTGTCAAATATTTTGAAGCTTGCTGTAACATTGAGGATTCTAGCTGAAGGAAGTTATCAGAAAGGTGCTGGCAATGACTTCAACATCAATATGAGCCAATCTTCTGTTAGCAATGTTTTCAGGGAGTGTATAGATGCAATGTATAAAGTACTCTGTCATAAATAGATTTATTTTCCAACGGAAGAAGCTGAAAAATCAAAGAGTATTTTTACAATAGATTTAGGTTTCCTGGTGTAATAGGCTGCATAGATGAAACCCATATAAATATTATATCACCAGAAAAAGAAGAACAATTTAAATACAGGAATAGAAAAGGATTCTTCAGTCTTAATGCAATGGTGGTAAGTATGAAAATCTAATTTTAAAATCACCAAAGTTAATAAATGTCATCCTACAGGTGTGCGATCATAAAATGAGAATTAGATATATATCATCTCATCATCAGGGAACTGTTCACGACTCTCTTGTATGGAATGCAAGTAACTTGAAACGGTTGTTAAAAGGAAATTATGACAACGGCTAACGAAATACCTGGTTATTAGGTAAAAATATGAGTGTTCAGGGTATAAGCACATAGCACCTTGAAAGTCCGAACAGATACAATACCTATAAAACTACATTAATTAATATTAAAAATAAGGTCGAGAAATTACATAAAAATATAAAAACACACATAGTACATAGTTTGAAGTTGTACTTATAAAAAACGTATGTACATATGTTTGTTTTTAGGTGATGCAGGATACCCTTTAGAAAAGTATCTAATAACGCCATTCAGATCACCTGCCGAAGGTTCTCAAGAATGCCGTTTTAACTATATTCATGCTAGAGCTGGTAATATAGTTGAAAGGACTATTGGTATTTTAAAAAACCGGTTCCGATGCATACTAGGCGCTAGACAGTTGCACTACACACCGGATATGGCTGCCAAAATAAGTGCTGTTTGTGCAGCTTTACATAACATATGCATGCATTTTAAAGCGGAGATACCTGGGGTTGATATAAGTAATCAAATTCCTACAACGAATTCTGTTTTAAATGATGATTCCAGTGCATCGAATATGAGATCGCCAATAATGCAGTCGTTAAATATTTAATTAATTTATATATTGCTGTTTATATTTTTTAATAAAACAAATTAAATCAATATAAAGGAGGAAACAAATAAAATAAACTTCAATTTAAACTGAAAACAAAAAAAAAATAATTTTTAAATAAAAAAATATCAACGCTTGATTCCATTTCTTATTTCTTCTAAAACAATACGTCTTCTTTAATTTTCAATTTTTCTTTTCTAAGCCCTAAAATTTCTCTTCTATGTTCTTTCTTTCTTTTCATTTCTTCCTTATAAATATTTAAGTTTTCTTGTTTTAAATTATGGTTTTTACGTAGGTATCTTTTGATTTCAATTAAAGATTCATTTACTTTCGTATACAATGATGTTTGAACTTTAAGCTGTTCCTCCAAAAGATCATTTTTCGATGTTTTTATGTAGGGGTTTTTATTGTCGAAACTGGAAAACTTCTTTCTTCATTTCGTGTTGGTTTTTCTTTAATTTGTGATGTACGTGCTTCTTTAGGAACATCCTTTGGGTGTGAGCAATTTTGTGCTTCATTTTCCATACTCTCATCTATTGTGATATCTAATTCATCGTACTTATTTTCCTTATTAGCCTCGAGAACACCAAACGAAAGACCAGATGGATTAATAATCATATTAATTTTTAACAACGTAGTGGCAGCTTCTGTAGGGATTAGTACGAACTGTTTAAATGGACCTCCTCCAGTAGCATGGCATTCAGCCTTATTATGAATCAATTTTTTCTTAATTTTGAATTTGAAATCAGCCCAAACCTTTGCCCTACCCTCCCCTGTACGTGTTGGTGGTCCTAAAACATTTATTTGAGCTCCAATTTTGTTCCAGTCCTCTTTAAGATTCACCTTTTTAACTCCACTGCTATATCCTCTTGCCGTACCTGGGTTCAGTTCCAAGAGTTCTACCATTCTGGCGTATTGAGCGGTGTTCGTAATTTTTTATCTAAATTTTATAAATAAATGAGCAGGATAGTAAATTTTATAATAAAATAAATTTCTAATGTAGAATATACGTACTTTTTGTTTAAATCCATTTTGTTTAATTTGTTTTTCAGTTTGTCGTGAACAAAACCTAAATGAGATTTTTATGTTTTCTTGACAGTTATATACGACACTTTGGTACCGAAAATTGTAATAGAACTGCTAATAGTGTTGTAGTTTGGCGTTTTTACGACACTTAATACCCTTCATGAAAATGTGTTGTTTTCGAAGCAAATACGAAACGACACTCGTAATAAAGCCGATTATATTAAAGCGCTGCATATATATAATCGTGTTCAGAAAAATTTTTGCTGTTCGGTGATATATAATTTACTGTGTGCGAGTGCGTTTTGTGCAAAATAAATTGTATTTCATTTTTGTGTATTTTGCACAGCAGACCCTGTATCGGACAAGATGTTGAAAAATTTTATTGGACTGCATTCTATTGTATACTGTTGGAAAGTTTAGCACTTTTTGGAAATGTGTGTTTCTTCTGGATCCATACAGGGGTTCAGGAGTTATTGGTGTTTTTGTTTTCGGGGCTCCTTGTTGTAGTATTTATTCAAATTTCGGGATAAGTGAGGTTTTTGCGATTATTTTTTTATTTTTATACCAAGTGTTGCATACCGTTGGAAAGAACTCGTCGAGACCTTTAGAGGCATATATATATCTTCCCGATCCATAAAGGGGTTTGGAAGTTACGGGTGTGTCTGGGGAGCTGCGTTTAATTTGCCGCCGTTGCGCCTATCGGCGGCATTACTTGTCTGCTTTACGGCGTTGCCACTGTGGTATTTTACCGGTTCGGCGTTACACTTGTGTTGGTGTCCCTGGGTTTTTTGGACATATTTGGCGATTTTCAGTTGGATTTTTTTGGACTTTATGTAAAACCGGTACGGAACCGGTTTCTTCGTGGTTTTTGTGGTTTTTTCAGTTTTTAATAGGGTTTTTGTGTTTTTCGTTATTTCTTTTCCGGTTTTGACGTATTTCGTTTGTTTCTTGCGGGATTATTTTTGTTTTTTGTCGGGCTGATTTCCTTTTGCCATGGTACCTGGCAAAAGGAAGGACTGTGGGGGGATACTTCCGATATAGCATCGGATGACCATCCCTTTTCCTTGCCGCTTTCGTTTACCTCTGTGCAGGCTCAAATGGACGATACCAGTGCCGAGGATGGGGCTAAGGCCAAACCGAAGAGGCAGACGACGATTCGTTTGTTGACGATGAAGTGCTCGTCAGTGCTGTCTCTGACATTGAGGAGAAACTTCAAAGGAGGAGTGTGAGTCGCTAGAAGAAGGCGAATTCTGGCTTGTCACAGGGCGATCCCATTGGTGAGATGAAGGCCATTACCAGCGAGTAGAAAGAGGCATTGCTCGTGGCGTATTGTCGTTTTCGGCTAGGTATGAGTCGCTCATGATGCGACTGGTCGCCGAAAATGAGCGGTTGCGGGGACGCCTTGACGTACTGGACACTGGTAGTTCTGCCACGATGCGTAGTGTTGCAGCCCGGGTGCCCAATATTGCGGCACCTATTGATGCTCGTGGTGCTGCTGCTGGTGTATCTGCTGCTACTGCTGCTGGTGCTACTGCTGCTGTTCCATTACTGAAACCAGTTGAGACCTGGTCTGTTGTTATTTGTGGCAAGAGTGAATCTTCCAAGGACGTCGTCGACAAGGTAATATGGGAGGTTAGACCCACATTTGGTATTCGGCCATTGAAGGACAGGGGTGCTGTTATCCGCACCCCATCTGTTACTGAAAGGGAGAAGATTGCGGCAAATGTCAAGTTCGCTGAGGTGGGTTTGGAGGTTGAAGTGAACGACAAGCTGGGACCTAGGGTCATCGTACAACGTGTACATTCGGAGATCTCTACTGCCGAATTCATGGATGAGTTGTACGAGATGAACCTGAAGGAGGAAATGTCACAAAGAGCGTTAGCTTAGTGTCTGCGCCGTGGATAGTAAATGCTGGTGGTCAGATGAACGTCATGCTTGAGGTCACTAATAAGGTGATGGATGTGTTGGTGTCGAAGGGCGTATATATAAAGTGGTTCCGTTTCACAGCACGGCTACAGGACCCTGTTATGGCATGCTTCCGCAGCCTTGATTTTGACCACCGTCTGGGTGTGTGCAGAATGCGGGAGAATGTTTGCCGCCATTGCGATGGGTCTGGCCATATCGCCTGTCAGTGCTACAACCCGATGCCAGCGGTCGTACGCGGTGGTCTGTGAATTGGGGCAGGCATTGTGCACTCTGGACGTGGTTGGCCGTGGTTTTTGCACTTGTGCAGGAGCCTTACGTTACAGATGGTTGCATTAGGGGCTTACTGGGGGACCCGAGTTTTTACGGACGGGGGATGCAACTCTTCAGTTATAGTTTGTGACAGGGACGTGGACTGTACGGTGGTTAGTAGGAGCTAGTGGAGGGTATGCGTGTCGGTTGAAGGGGTCTTTGAGCGGATGTTTCTGGCTAGCATCTACTGTAGGCCTAGTGAACCGCTACAGCCACATTTAAGGTATATGGATACGGTACTACTCCTAGCGAGTTGTATTCCGCTCATCCTGGTTTTCTAAGTCAGTGGCATAGTCGTCTCGCCGCCCTAACCATGTAAGAGGTGTGATGCTCAGCGAATGGATGTCACTACGAACGTTGGAGTTCTTAACGAGCCGAGTAATTTGTATACCTTTGATGGGCCTGCGGGCGTTAGTGACATTGACATGACAGCTGCAAACGGGGCGGCGATGACTGTTTTCGACACTAGGTGGAGAGTGTGTGACAGGTGGGGCGTTAGCGATCATAATCTTGAGATTGTGATTACTTACCGGGGACGGACTGAACACACTGCGTTGCCACGTGAGTGGCATCTTCACGGAGTGGACTAGGACGGGTACGTTAACTGTTTTAGGGCGGCTGCGCAATTGCAGCCATTAGAGGACTTTAGGGCACTGACGATAGATGACCAGGTTAGACAGATAGACAGCTGGATGGTTACCGTGAATAATACCTTGCTTGGACGACGTCTGAAGACTAAACCAAGTACTGTCAAATGGTGAACACGGGAGTTAGATGTGATGCGGATGAATGTTCGGCGCCTTAGGAGGTGTTTTCAGAGGGCCAGGCGTACCAATGCTGATTATCTTACTCTACGTAAAGCTGACTATCTGTCTACCCTTGTGTCGTACAAGGACGAAATTGTTAGGGTTAAGGAAGACCAGTGGAGGAGTTTTGTGCGGGAAGGTAGGAATGACCCCTGGGGCAGAGTTTACCGCATTATTAGGGGTAAGGATAGGCATGTTGACATGACATGTCTCGAAGTGGGTGGTGTTGCACTTACTTCGTGGTGGGTATGTTGACGTGTTTTTAGGGGTGTTCTTTCCAGAAGTGGAACATGGTGAATCCTCTCCTCTTATTAGGGAGGGGTTCTTGTGTCCAGACTTGGTCAGTTCAGAGGAGAATTAGAGCACCAGAAAAAGAAGAACAATTTAAATACAGGAATAATGAAGGATGCTTCAGTCTTAATGCAATGGTGGTAAGTATGATAATCTAATTTTAAAATCACCAAAGTTAATAAATGTCACCCTACAGGTGTGCGATCATAAAATGAGAATAAGATATATATCATCTCATCACCAGGGATCTGTTCACGACTCTCTAGTATGGAATATAAGTAACTTGAAACGGTTGATAAATGGAAATTATGACTACGGCGTGGACGTGGACTGTACGGTGGTTAGTACGAGCTAGTGGGGGGTATGCATGTCGGTTGAAGGGGTTTTTGAGCGGATGTTTCTGGCTAGCATCTACTGTAGGCCTAGTGAACCGCTGCAGCCGTATTTAAGGTATATGGATACGGTACTACTCCTAGCGAGTTGCATCCCGCTCATTCTGGGCATGGACACTCATGCATCGTCTCCTATGTGGTTTTCTAAGTCGGTGGGATAATCGTCTCGCCGCCTTAACCATGTAAGAGTTGAGATGCTAGGCGAATGGATGTCACTATGAACGTTGGAGTTCTGAACGGGCCGAGTAATTTGTATACCTTTGATGGGCCTGCGGGAGTTAGTGACATTGACATGACAGCTGCAAACGGGGCAGCGATGACTGCTTTCGATACTAGGTGGAGGGTGTGTGACAGGTGGGCTGTTAAAGATCATAATCTTGAGATTGTGATTACTTATCGGGACGGACTGAACAGACTGCATTGCCACGTCGGTGGCGTCTTCACGGGGTGAACTGGGACGAGTACGTTGACTGTTCTAGGGCGGTTGCGCTATTGCAACCATTAGGGGACTTTAGGGCACTGACGATAGATGACCAGGTTAGACAGATAGACAGCTTGATGGTTACCGTGAATAATACCTTGCTTGGACGACGTCGGAAGACTAAACCAAGTACTGTCAAATGGTGGAGACGTGAGTTAGATGTGATGCGGGGGAATGTTCGGCGCCTTAGAAAGTGTTTCCAGAGGGCCAGGCATACCAATGCTGATGATCTTACTCTACGTAAAGCTGACTTTCTGTCTACCCTTGGGTCGTACAAGGACGAAATTGTTAGGGTTAAGGAAGACCAGTGGAGGAGTTTTGTGCGGGAAGGTAGGAATGACCCCTGGGGCAGAGTTTACCGCATTATTAGGGGTAAGGATAGGCATGTTGACATGACAGATCTCGAAGTGTGTGGTGTTGCGCTTACTTCGTGGCGGGAGTGTGTTGAAGTCCTTTTAGGGGTGTTCTTTCCAGAAGTGGAACATGGTAAATCCTCTCCTCTCATTAGGGAGGGGGTCTTGTGTCCAAACTTGGAGAGTTCAGAGGTGGAGGAGAGCATTGGCCGTGTCAGAAGTAGAAAATCTCCAGGTATGGATGGTATGACTGGCGAAATGTGTAAAAGCATTTGAAAGGCCATACCTGAGTATTTGGAATCGATCTTTGCGAAGTGTTTGAGTGAGGGCTATTTCCCTATGGCTTGGAAGAAAGCTCGTGTGGTCGTGCTACTGAAATCTCCTGATAAATTGAGGAGCAATCCTCATTCTTATCAGGGCATTAGTCTTCTCCCAGTACTTGGAAAAGTATGTGAGAGAATAATGGTGACACGATTGAAGGAGTGCGATGGCGTGAGTTCTTCTCAGTGCCAATTTGGTTTCAGGAAGGGGAGGTCAGTTGAGGATACGTGGCATCACGTTATGCGATGTGTGAAGCAATCGTCTGACAGATATGTGCTGGGCATATTTGTCGATTTTAAAGATGCGTTTGATCACCTCTTGTGGAGTAAGGTTCAGGACAGGCTGCGTTCTGTAGGTTATCGGGAGCTTACTCTTTGGAGTAGTTAATTTTGTGATAGAAAAGCTTGTGTGGATGGTGCCAATGAAAAGGTTTGGAAGAATGTTGTTCGTGGTTGTCCTCAGGGTTCTATTTGTGGTCCATTTATATGGAACTTAATGATGGATACATTGTTGACACGCCGAGAAAATTCTTTTGAGCTGTGTGCGTATGCGGATGACCTACTCATTATAATCGAAGGACAATCTCGTACTGATCTGGAGAGAAAGGGTGAGGAGGCCATGCGCATCGTATGTGAGTGGGGCAATAGTGTGGGTGTTGATGTTGATATGGACAAGTCTGTGCTGATGTTGCTTAAGGGCAGATTATCACCGACTCGTCACCCGTTCATTTGATCTGATATTGCTAGCCTCAAATATGTGACTCAGGTCAGATATCTGTGGATAACAATGAGAGAAAGGATAAATTTATTGGTTCATCTTACTCACGTTCACAAAAAGCTGACTGCCATAGTAGGTAAAGTTAAACGCATTATTCGAAGTGACTGGGGCCTCAGTAGACGTGCTGTTCCTACTATTTATGGTGAACTGTTTGTTGCTTGTGCAACATATGGTGCATCTGTGTGGTACGAAAGAGTTATGTCTGTTGCTGGCAGATAAAAAGTCTTGTCTTGTCAGAAGAGAGCACGATGGACAGAGAGTGACAGAGGGAGGGTCTCGTATGAATTTGTACGTAACGTTAAATTTGCTCGTGAACACCCGGACTTTGACTTTGGTCTTAGCCTTCATAATTCACTTTAAAAAAATTGTTTCGTATTTTAGTATAAATGTTTTTACATATTTAAAGACTGGTTAAGCTTATTTTGGAAAGTTTTTGTTTTGTGTTTCTTTAAAACTCAAATGTTAGTGAATAAATAATTTAATTTATTTTTTACTTAAATTAATGGAAAAATGTGTTTGTGTGTGTAAATATAAATTTAACGTTATTTTTAGCAATAAGTAACTATTGCAAAGCAAAAAAAGTTTAGCTTTATTTTTTGGCTTCAAATTTAACTTTTTAGCTTATTTTAGCTCTTTTCTAAACGTGACTTAGCTTAATGTTATTTTAAAATCTGGTCACACTGCGTACATGAGACACCAACGAGTGAACATGCGTAGCAGCTGTACAGATATTCAGTGCTATCATGAATAAAATTCCGCGTGAAAATTTTCACGGGAAACAATTCCAACTAATAGCAAATAATAGGGAAAACAAAAAATTCTAATTGGAAAAGGGAGAAATTTAACTCGGAATTTTATTTATGATAGCCCTGATTTTTTCAAATACAGTGGATAATATAAATGATAGAACTAAGAAAATACTTTTTAAATTAGATATTTTTAGATTTAATTGAACTGTAGTTAGTTTTAATAAGAAATAATTTCTTATTCGGTCTTAAGTTCAGTAATTTCAACTCTTTTTGAATGAAATATTTTTATTAATTAACTAGCTGGCCCGCCAAACTTCGTACTGCCGCAGTTTATAAATAAAAGACCTAAACTTTTGTATAAAATAATCTTAAAACAAACAAATTTATATATACCCTTTTACATTTTTTTTTCGGTAAAGAGTATAACAAAACGAATCCGTATTTAAAAAAAGCATTTTTTGAATGAAGCATGAAGTTTTATTATTATTTTCGACACATCATGTTGCTTACTTACAAAACAGAGTTTTCCTGAAATACTGGCTGTTTGTAAGGTTTAAATTTGATATTGACAGACACACTCTGTTATGATACAGTCTGTTAGTCAATTTAAAGCTTTCTCATAAACTATATTTTTTGTTTTGTTTTGTGGTTCGTAAATAAACAAAGAAGACGGTTTTTCGACGCGCGAAAACGCGGCGTATAATTATCCATGCGCGAAACAGGGAAACTCCAAGCTGATTCCGCAAACTTCTAACGAGTGTCCTTTCGATTTATTTATGATTATCGCAAAGGCCAGCCGTACTGAATATTGTAAGCGTTTAAAATCGAATGGTAAATCCGTTGGAATCATCGGTATCCGCCGGATCAAGACATCCTCTCCTTTGTATTTTCCTTTTATGATTGTTGCCTCAATGACGTTATTCATCAGCTATTTCACAGCCAGTCTTATTCCATTGCACAGTCGATGTTGATTAACGTTATGCAGCATGATGACAACTGATCCAACTTTTAACTGCAAACTGTGAGGTGGTAACTGATTCAGTATATTCCAGTGAATTTAAAACTCCGTGGGATAGTTGACTTCGTCATCCTGGTTCATAACGGTGTTGACTGATTTAAAGGAAACCAACTGTCCTGGAAGAAAATTCTGAATGGTCGCATTGAGATCCTCGACATCTTTATTTTTCGCCGCCAATATTGCTCGTTCACCCAGCCAATTATGGTTATTTAACTTTTGCGCTATATATGGGAAAACACGCTGAATAAGCTCCTTTTTTGAGTCTGTGATGTAACAGAAATATGTTAGCAATGTGATGAATCCGGTCGAGGTGTCCACTGCAACTTTGTTATTTCCAATGTCTAACAACTGCTTCGCAAACACATTTCCGGTTTCATCTTGTTGCAAAAATACTCGCATGTTAGTTGTTAATTGGAGTGTCTTTACATACTGCCACAAATTTTATGATTTTAGGCATGCATTTAGTTTATCAGCAACAGTTGATTGGGGAATAACTGGAAGAGTCTAACGAAAATCACAAATATAAAAAAAAAAAAAAAAAAGAGCACATTACTTGGAATGTCACTATCACAAAGGATCACCAAAGTAAAGAAAGTTCTTGCGCACTCATAGATATTGTAACACAATATCGCAATACTTTTTCCGTGTTCAGAAATGCGACAGAATGGATTGGATTGACATATTAGTTGGTTGCCAAATCTAATGTCAAATACAATGGTTGCGTTCAAAAATTTAATTTGTGACAAAACTTAATATATATCAATGTATATAAAACAAAATAATTTGATAGATTAACAACTGAAGTTAGCTAAAATTAAGTTTGAATAGCAATAAAGTTCAAATTGACTCTACATTTTATTTAGAAATCGTTTATATGAGAAAAAGAAAAGGACTGTTTTAGGGTTTTCCCGGCAATTATTCGAATTTTTCTCACCTTTTAAACCTTCCCTAGACTTTCACGAACATTTCAAGACTAAGATGAGATAAATCCGTACAGCCGTTCTCGAGTTTTAGTAAGACTTACGAACAGCAATTGATTTATATATATACATATATAGATGCGAGTTTCTAAAGAAGAAAAAATACTTTTCGATATACAATGCCTTTGATAATGCCCAATGTCTTTTATGTTATCAAACATATACGATGCAGTATTTGTTATTTAGACTCTAAATAACAAATACTCTAAATTTTAGAGGCATTATTAGACCAGTTATATCATTATGATTAGGGATAATGATGAGGAAAAATTACGGAAATCGTTGCAGGGCAAGAAAGTAATGAAAACAAGTTATATTTTAAATAACGAAAATAAATTTCAAGCGCAGTGACCTTATATATTGTTATGTAAGGTAGACGTTTACCGATGGAGTTTTTATTCGGGAGGTAACGAATGTTCGTTTTCGCATTCGCAAATTATTTGCTTACTTTTGCTATTTGCATTCGCTAAAATGTATGCGAATATTTCAAGCGATTTGTTTAGAATCGCTTACGATTTAACATTTTAGCTTAAAACTTTTCTATAAATAATAATTAGCAGAATGAATGCAAAATCCAACTGTGTTTGGAAATATTTATCAGTTTTCGAAAAAGAAAAGGCAGTGTTTGATTTGCGCGAAAATATTTTCTAATTTTCTCTGTTCAAACTTTTGATAAATATTGAGTACCATTCATTACTTCGCACAAAAAACTATAAATGCTAAAAGTATTAACCAGCCCTTATTTGTTGTAAGTTCTATGCAAAACAAATCCCACTCATACGAGTATTATTTCATATAAAAACTTAAAATGTTGAAGATATACTTTATATATTTCTCCCAAGATTTTTTATGAACAATTCATTCCAATTTTTCTATATATGTATTTTCACATGAAATGTTGAACAGAGTACCAGACTTTAGGGCCAAGGTACGAATGGGTTGTTTGCCTATGATTTTGTAAACTTTTTTTTAATTCAAGACTCAATTTAAATAAAATGCTATATGTAGTACATATATTTATATCATACAACTTCATGTTCTTAAAAAAATTTAGTTTCATGTGATTTTTTATCGTATTGTAAGTATTTGCATTCGCTTTCGCAAAAAATGCGCATGCATTATTCGTTTTCGCTTTCGCTAAACTGGTATTCGTTACATCCCTAGTTTTTATTAAGGAATTTACTATTTGTTTACTTGATAAAGTCAGGAAATATTCAATACATTTTGTTTTTTAAAAAGTTTAATTTTAAAACAGCAAAAGGTATTGAAAAGTTTTTCATTTTACCAAATCGAAAAATAGTAAATTTAGTGTGAACTATACCATATTACCTTTTTTACAACCAAAACAAATACTTGTGATTAAATTTTAATTAAAATCTTTGTGCCACTGTACTTCAAATTCTCTCACCAATACAGCTGCAAAACATTTTGGGACAGCCATGATTTATAGTCTTTGGTATGATTACACTAATACACTCATACATAGCTCACACCGATTTCATAACGCGGTGTGCATCCTACTCAAAATTTGTGATTGTATTGTGAAAAAGATTTTTACTCCCTATTGTATAGATGTTTACACATCAAAAATTTAAGAATTTTTAAGTCAATTCAAGCCAATAGCAATTACACAGTAAGAGATCATATTAAGACTAATTCACGACTGTTACAATTAGTAAACAATTTTATAAGTCTTCCAAATTATTTTATTAAGAATTTGCCTTGCTTATTTCTCATTCTTCTTGAACATTTTTCGGGAGGATTCTTATCGTTAAGTACATGCAAGTTACAGTATTATAATCAGCCAAATTTTACATAGCCTAAGGCACAGTCTGTCTAAATGTCTTTGATTTTTCATTTTATTTCTCCCAAAACATTTCCTTCGGAGTTTCAATAATAACGTCGGTTTATATTAAATTTAAGTATTGTAGCGTCACAGTTTTTACAGCTTCTATGAGCTTAAAAGTTTAACTACAATTTCCAAAATTCCTTCACTAATTCGGCAAAAAAATCAGTTCTAATTTGTTTAACATCAAATTATTTACTTTAGGAAACGATTTGAACATTGCAACCATTGATACTTAATCAAAGTATTAAACTTTCTCATGTCATATTGATTAAAAGACAGTCAGTAAAGCTATTAATACTTTTGATTAAAATGCCTCGCTGATCTAATTTCTGTTTAAAAAATTTCAAAAAACAATACAAATGAAATGCAGCATGTCAAAATTAAACTTTTTACAAAAGTGTTAGTAATTGTATTATAGTCTGATACGGCCTTTACGAAATTCATTTTGCATGTAGTTTTCGAGTCAAGCAGTAATTTTTCTAGTAGACGAATTAGGGGAAATGGTATGACTTAAATTTTATGGCATTTTTATCAAATTTCCGCAAAAACTTGAACAGCTCACATTTTTTTTATATTTAAAAAATCTATGGACATTTTACTGCTTGTTTATCGGTGTCGAAGGAATTATTTTTTTACAGTTACATTTGAAATAAAAACAAAATGTAAGAATTTGTTTTTGTTTTAATAAAATTTTTAGAATGAAAAATTTCATAAAAAATATTTCAAAGAATTTCATCGTGTAAATTTAGTCATACAATCATTCAAAGGAACTTTTGTAATATATAAAAAACACTGAAAGTTTTGATATTAAAGTAAAACAGGATTATAATAGAAATTTCTCATATGGATGAAGAAAAATTTTACTGTCATTTTCGCCGTTTGATTGTCACAAAAGTCTATATACATACATAAATCTAAAATAACGTTTACTTTTAATTTTCCGTTTTCCTGGGAAAATCTAAGAAATTTCCGGGGAATATTAGATAGACATTTCCCGGGAATATTAGGTAGACATTTCCCGGGATTTCCCGCCCGGGAATTTCCCTTTCCCAAACCCTTGACATTGTAGATAGTACTAATGACTAGGTGGACCCAGCTAATGTAATCGCCTATTGACATATAACATAGGGTTGTCATTAAAAATCTACCAGTAGACTTTAGAACTGTTCTTTTACGACCATATGGAGACATTTAAACCAAAGTTTCAATAGTACATTTAAGTGACCCTCGCCTACAATTTTATAAGGGTTGGGGCAAGAAACGTAAACACATACATAGATGTATATATTTTTTAAACATTATTGCGCAGAATAATAAAAAAAAGAAAAACAAACTATTGACGCGTTTAGTGACAATGTCAACAGAAATACAATAGATTTGTTGCCTCTAACGTATTCTCTACTCGCCTATAAAAGGAAAGTTGACGACATTTCAACTAGTGCAATTGTCGTCAGAAAAAAGAATGTTGATATAGAGCCATATGGCCCTAGGCTGACTAAAGGGAAGTTTGTGTGGTCGTTATATTATATGATATTTACAGCTCTAAAAAACAGAAACCCTTGAAATTAAACTAATTTAAAAAGAATCCATTGGTGTCTAGTAAAATGCGACTGCACAACCGGCACATATGAATATCCGGAGATTAAAGTGTACCCCTGTTTACAGTTACACGCGAGTACACAATAAATAAAAATACAAATGATCCCTTGGTCCTCTTTTACATTTGAGACATTTCTTGCCGGACATTTTTTCAATTCTCTTTTGTTCTTGCCCGAAGCTTTTACATATTGGAAATTAATAGACAGACAGAAATTTTGTAGTTTGTTTACTTCTTCTTCGCGTTTGGTACTTACACACATACATATACATACCATATGCCTTGATAGTACACATCAAGTATCCATACAGCCGTTGAAATAAGAAAAATCATGTGAAGCAACAAGAATAAATTGCGAAAAGTAGAAAAGAGAAACAAAAAATGTCCGGTACAGAGGGTCGTAGTAGTACACACACTCTGCATCTTCGCCCCTTCTTCTACAAACTTCGTCTGTCTGTCTTTCAATTTCCCAAATGTAAAAGGGCACTTATTGCTCTATTCGTTATTGTGAGAGTATTCGTATATGTGCGCGGGTTTGAAGATCTCTGGTTTAAAGAGATCTTCTAACACAATCTTGTAGGGAATTATTTGGTTTAAGAGTTAAGAATTTAAGCGAATAAGTTTTTATAAAACTTGACTTGGAAAATCCTTTTAGCTATCGAGGATGTTGAGCAAATCGCAAGTAATCCATGATACAGAATTTCTAGTTTCTCAGTCCTTTTCTTGGATTTTTCTAAACATAGAAGATCCTTTATTATGCCATTATAGTCCTGTTTTATTTTTTCAAATTCCCAACACTTCTAGTTGTTTTGGCTTAGAACATTTCCTGAATTACTATTTATTATTTCGGAATTTCTCAGTTTTCGTTTTTGTACTGTATTTTAAAACACTTTTGCTAGAAGAAAATATTTCAGAGTGTAGGAAAAAATAATTGAATTGTCTCCCATTACATATAATCCTTAATTAAATCGTTGGCAATAGTACTATTAGTTTTCATTAAATTATTAAACAAAAGCTTAATAATTCCCTCTAGATTCAACTAGACTAAATTCTTTTATAGCCACATCCGAAGATTTTAAAGTTTTACTTAAGCTAGCATCACTGAACATGCTTCTTTGTTTGTATGAAAAATAATTTCTAAACACTTAAGGCTCAATTAGCCGACTGTAATGTAAAGTAACTGCAACAGTAGGAAACAGCTGATCGATATTGTTATGTGGAAAGTGATGGAAATGGTTATTCTAATGATAATGTAACGTAACCTACATTTCATATTAAAAAAAACGATCAGCTATTTCCTATGTTGCAGTTACATTACATTACAGTCGCCTACCTGAGCCTTTACCTTTTTACCCGACTGCGCAACGCAAAAATGGGTATTGTGCTAATCGGTCTATGTATGTATGTGTGTTCCTTTGCGGCAAAATATAAACCGAACGCGTGCACAGATTTTGATGATTCTTACATCAACCGATTTATCTTAATCCCGGCAGTGTCACTGACGATATGCAAGTTGTTAAAATTCAATATGGCGGCCAACACAAAATGGTATTTTAAAATCATCTTTATGTTTCTTTTATGATTTTTCATATTGAATGACTGTTTAGTATATTTTTTAGTACACATACTTGTGTATACATACTATATCTATATATATTATAACGTTTAAATTTTATTAAACGTATGAGTTTTGTTGATTGCTTCAAAAATAAAAATAAATAACACACAATTTTTATTTGCTACTCTTTTTCCTTTTATTCTTAACGAAGCAAATTAAAACTTGTCTTTACTTAACTACTTCTTATCGTTATTATCCACTTTCAACGAGGTCTTAACTTGACTACTTTCTGATTAGCACTGCCCTGTTCTCGCACATGCTACCACTTTTTATAGTACAGGAACCGGTTCTCGAATGTTCGCCCGATATGTGGCGTTATTACATGTCTGTACTTAGTAATGGCATCTATGCATGATGACATCTGTATTGTCATTTACTATTGGTAGCCAGATGTTCAAACAGTCCTCTAGCACAATCGGCAAAATTCATGGTGCTGCTTCTAGGCGTTTGTAGATAATTCGATTGGCCATTATTTTTGAATTTCAAAGTAACGACTCTTATGTTGGCAATGCGGTGTGCTACTGGTAGTACAGAGTGGTTACCATAAGTGCTCTAATTTTTATTTGTATGTGTGTATGTCTGTAGCTATGTACACAATTATTGTTGTTGCTATAATGTTTGCACGTAAATATGTGTGTACGTTTAGTGCTTCAGTTAAATACTTCTAGATAGTTCTTTGCTTTAACCCTTTAGGAATATTTTTATGTAACAATATAAAAGATGATGTCTGTATGTATGTATGGATACTTCATATATTATTCAAATTTTCCAATAAAATAATTTATTTTATACAATAACAGAAAGAACTCTTTATTCCAAGTTATCAAACAATAATAACAATTCCAATCAAAAGTTCAACATATTTTTCACAAACAAAAATAAACGGCTGGCTCTTCCGTTCAACTATGTGTTGTCAGAATATTTACAACTAACTTTGGTGTTATTTGTTCATTAATAATTATCACATGTAATTTGGCTTAAAAAGCGATACGAACTTTAGCCTGTTGAAATCATAAATATAAAAATAAAAGTAAATTTCATAGAAAACTTAAATATACAATTTTATAAAGTGTTTAATTATATAGTACCCACATTACTCCCCCTCGAAAAATATTAACATCTAATAAATTAAAAGTTACTCGTTTATTATTTAATGAATTAGTTTTATTACAAGTGTTTAGGTCTTTACCACTAACATCTTCTCTAATAGCGGGCTTAAGACTATCAATAGGGACAGTTATAATATTTACATTTTCTCAATTTTAAAACATTTTTTATCCCTTTCGATAACTTTGTACGGGCCTTCATATGGCTGTTGTAATGACCTTTTATTTATCACACGCAAAAATACCAATTTGCAACTTTGTAAGTTTTTTGGAACGTAAAAATATGATTCGGAGCTCGTATGATGAACCATTTTTGATCTTACAATTTGAAAGCAATCTTTCAACTTAAATGAAACATCAGATGCATCAAAATGACTTTGTTCAATAACAATTTCTCCGGGTAAACGAATATTTTGACCATATGTTAGTTCAGCTGGAGTTGCTTTTATATCTTCTTTATAAATAGATCTTAGCCCAAGCAGTGCTATCGGGAGTTCATCATACCATCTTGAAGAATTGCCTTTAGCCGTTAATGTAGCCTTAACTTGTCTATGAAATCTCTCTATAATACCACTAGCTTGTGGATGGTATGCTGAAGTAGTAATGTGATGACATCCTAAAAATTTTGTAAGTTCTGAAAACATATGTGATGTAAATTGGCTACCCTGATCAGTCGTTATTTTTAGTGGTACACCAAATCTGGAAATATAGTTCCTCAACAATTTATCTACTACTGTTGTTGTGTTAATATTCCTAAGTGGATAAACTTCTGGCCAACGTGTAAAACGATCTATTGTCGTTTAAAGATACCTGCATCCATGGGAAGAAGGAAGTGGCCCAACAATATCTATGTGTATGTGTTCAAAACGACCTTTCGGAATTGGTATTACAATAACAGGAGATTTTGTATGTTTATTTATTTTAGACTGTTGACACTTTAAATATTCCTTCGACGATTCATTTATCTCTTTATTCATATTGAGCCAAAAATATTTTTTTGTTATTAAACGTCGTGTTGATGAGAAATACCATGTAATTTATTAAATACCGCTTTTCTTAGGCTACAGGGAATATATGGTCTATTATTATCATGTGTTAATTCACACCAAAGTTCCGAATCAATTAATGGTACTTTAATTAAACTCAAATTAAAAAACCTATTTCCTATTGTCAAAATCCTTATTTCCAAATCTTTCTGTTGTTCTTCATATAAAATTTTTAAATTGAAATCACTACCTGATACTACATCAATATCAAGAGGCTTTGAAACACTATCAGCAACCACATTTGATTCACCTTTCATATACCGAATATCAGTAGTAAACTGAGAAATATATTCCAAATGCCGCGTTTGTCTTGGACTTCTTTCTATTTTAGAATTCATTGCAAATATTAATGGTTTATGATCTGTATAAACCACAAAATCACGACCCCCCAAAAGATACTTAAAATGTTTAATATTGAAATAAATAGCAAGTAGTTCACGATCAAAAGAACTCTATTTAGTTTATGCAGGCGTAATTTTTTTTGAGAAAAATGCCAAAGTTTTGGATCAATAACTCTGGTGTAAAACACCACCTACAGCAATATTAGATGCATCAACAGTTAAAGTTAACCGTGCATCTTTGTTAAAATGATTTAGCATAACTCGTGAAGCAGAACTCTGTTTAATGTCATCAAAAATACTAACTGCATCATCACTCCATTCAATCTTCCTATGTTTACTTCTAATGGCAAAATTAATCCACTCGTGTAGAATTGACGTTTTATATGCTAACTTTGGTATATAACGATGGTAATAATTTACCATACCGACAAATTTTTGCATCTGTTTGACAGACATTGGTTGCTCAAAATTTCTAATAGCCAAAACTTTCTCTTCAGATGGTTGAATACCGTTTTCAGAAAGGTTATGACCCAAAAAATTTATACTTGATGCTCCAAATATGCATTTTCCTGGTTTAATATTTAGGCCATATTGATCTAGACGTCTAAATACTTCTCTTAAGTGTACAATATGTTATCCGTCATTCTCACAAGCTATCAAGACATCATCAATGTAAGCAAAAACAACTAGCCTATGAAACGTTGAAAAGTTTGAGCCGAATTACGCAATCCAAAAGGCATACGTTGAAATTCAAACATGCCAAACGGCGTAGTTATAGCAGTTTTATATATGTATTCTTTAGCCATAGATATCTGGTGATAAGCTCGAATTAAATCTAATTTAGAAAACATTGTCTTATTTCGTGCATCCATATTTAAGTCATGCATGTGTGGTAACGGATATCGATCAGGAACAGTTACAACATTAAGACGTCTAAAATCGCCACAAGGGCGCCATTCACTAGGATCTTTCTTGGCGACAAGATGAAGAGCAGAGGCTACCGATGAATTTAAAGGTCTGCAAATATCTGCTTTAACTAAAAACTTAAATTCTGACTTAGCTGCCTTATACCTTAAAGGATCTAATCTACTAGGCTCCGTGAAAGGAAGTGATCCTTCAGTAACAAGTCTATGAACACTGGAATGTTTCACCGGTTTAATGTAATCAGGTTCGGCAGTTAAAGAAGGAAACTCTTTTAATAATTGAGTATATCTAGGCGCACGGTAGTGCGCCAGGCCAAGTTCTGGCCAGTGCAGGCAGTGTGTATATTTACAGGAAGCCATTCGAGCTGTTTTTACCCCCTCATAACTTTGTTCCCCCGACCGTAAAGTGATGAAATTTAAATCATAATTAAAATAAATTCATATAACCTTATATGCGAAGTTTGAAAGTTTTACAATGAAAGGTTCCGGAGATATGGAGGTGCAAAAAGTGCATATTTTAAGACATACTCACTGACTCACTGATCACTCATCAAATTGATGAAGCACTTCCGCTATAGCGAGAGAGCTAAGATTTGGAACACGAGTAGATCTAGGTGAGCACTGAACCAGAAAAATCTGAAAACTTTAAAATTTTAACCAAGGGGGTGGGGCTATGCCCATAAAAATTAAAATCTGTGTTAGTGAGCTGAAATTTGCTTCAAAACTAGGTCTAGGTGAGCATTAAACTAAAAAAAAAACTTAAACCTGAAAACGTTTACCAGGAGGGCGAGGCTACGCCCATAAATGCTATAATTAAAAAAGCAAATCTAAGGCGCTTAATAAAAGCTATTTTATTGAAATTCTGTATACATACTGCGATAGGGCAAGCCTAAAAATTTTCATAAAAAAGGGGGCGTTGACACGCCCATACAATTTCAACCTAATTTTCGTGTACTACGGCTCAGCATATTTAGATATACTATTTCTGTATGCATTATTATACGTTTGCAACGAAACTTGACACAAATATTTAACACTGGCCGAGAAAAGTCTTAAGTTTGGAAAAGTGGGCATGGTTACGCCCATAAATACTAGTTAGCAGATTACCTAGAAATTATATGAAAACCTTACGATTACACATTTATATAATGCATAGCACATTTCAGTGATAGGTATTGTACCAAACAAGAACTTGGTCAAAATTTATATCTCACTACTTTTAATGGCCTAACTTTTTTATAGGAACTTGGCCTTTTTTCACATTTATGTTTTTGTGAGGATAACCTTCACTTGAAAGTTTTTCATTTATATGGTGAGATTGAACTTGTTTTCAAAGTTGCCCAAATCTTCTAAAATATGAGTTTCGAGATAGCAACTTTATAGTTATCTAACAATATGTTTGTAAGTGTGTTATATATGCATATGTACGTATGTTTAATATTTTATTGCAATTGTAATAAATTGTACTTATTGCTTCTTTTTTTTATGGTGGATGATGAATTTATGCTTTTCTGAACCGAACTATCGTTTTTGTCAAAATTGTCGACCTCTACGCTATCAGAACCTTCCTCTACGCCATCAAGCTCTTCCTCATTTTCATGGTCTCCTTCATCTTCACCGACAGCTGCCATTAGAGTTTTCGAAACGCATGTAATCTTAGCAACGGGGATTGGCATTCGGTATATGTTTTTGTGTATATCCTTGTGGTGCCCCATAAAATTTGCCAGCCTATCAACTGACATTTCCTCAGCGTTGATCATAGAAGATTTTGTGGCTATATGCTTTCGTAAGTTTCTTCCAGTGATTCTTTCAGGAATTTTTGCACCACATTCTTTTGCATACATTTTCAGTAGTGGACATGCTCTGTAATATTTTTTGTAAGTGTTGAACTAGTTGGCTTGCTAAATATATAGTTGTTATCTGAAGTTATCCCTGCTTTTCCCCTTTATTGTATTATTTGTTGTATGTCTTCTATGCCCATTGGACATAGCAAGATGCTGACGGTTCTGCCAAGCTTTCCCGGGAGAGAAATTCTTACAAACTGCTTAGCGAATCTTATGGAGTCTTTCGAAACATTTTTTAGAATGTCGTGGTCAATGGCATCTGTTATTACTTCTTTATTCCTGAAGTTTTCCATAGTTAGCCTCTCAATTTCACCAGCCCTTCTTCTATTAAAAATTTGAATAAAAATTAAAGTTGTCTTTACTGATTCCGTCCAACTATCAACACAAAACTTCACTGAAAGCACTCCCATGGCCTTTAAAATTTTTTCTTCTAAATAAGTGTACAACTTTTGAATGTCATCCTTCAATGGTGAATGTACGATTTTGGTTCTTTTTTTGATTAGTTGGGTCTTCTATTGCTTTTCTATTAATTAATGGAATCTCTTCTTCCCACAACAAAAGAAAATTTTATACTTCTCGTTTGAGGTCTCCTTGTTCTTCTTTTATCAGTTCCACTCTTAACCTCTTGCCACATTTTTGTTTCATTCCAATGAGAAACATTTCGAATGGCCTTGATGGATTTGTCATACAAATGTGGCTTTTAGATCTCTCTCAGCTGATTTATTTTTGGATCCAACTTTCTTATTTCAAATAAGAAACGACCGAGTAATCTTAGATTTGCCCTTATCATATAATGTTGATATTGCAAAGAATATTTTTCGGACAAGTAGTTCCCAAATTTTATAACGAGTTCATGATAGCGTATTATCTTCGTTATTTTATCGCATCGAAGAACTGGAAATATTTTGGTTTTCAATGTTGTATTAGCTGCGGGATGGATCTACTGTGTCAATCTACGACCGAGTTTAAATGCGGTTTTGCATACTAGGACGTGTTATTATAAGCTCTTGTGAATATTAATTCTTTTTTACGGAAAATTATTCGGCCTCATTATGAGTGTCGTTCTCGTATTAAAAACGATGTCGTTATCGTTTTTATTAATTTTTTGAACCACGCAAAATTTTCGACACCAACATTTTTGTAGCAGAATGTAAAACACAGGCTGTCTCATAATTTGTATAGTTTTAATAAATTATAAATAACCCAGTTCTTGAAACTGTCAAAAAACAATTGAAATTATTTACAATTACACAATTTTTGTATAGCGCCGTGAAAAATTTAAAAAAGGTTTTTGTAACACAAAAAGAAGATGTTAAGTGTTGCTACGTTTTCTTCTTCTGAAGATGGTGAAGAGTACTCTGTTGCAGAACTTAATGCTTTACGCAGAGAACTGCGACAACAGTCAAATATATTTGCTTTACCACATTCCAAGTAAGTGAAAATCAGTTATTAAGTAAATGTATGTATATGTTGTTGGTCACAAGTAGAAAGGCCCTGACTCAATTAACTGTAACTTTACAGGAGAAGGTAAAAACATAATAATAAACAGTACAAGTGCTTGTATAACTGCTTTGTAAAGTTGCTTGTAAAAGCGTTATTTTTTACACTATTGCAATAAATTTTTCTGATGAGGTGTACTTTTTTGAAATGTATTGGAATCACTGAAAAACTCAATTTCGTGAAATTACGAGTTATGGCCTTTCTACTTGTCACCATCGATGTCTATATAAGCTTAATAAATTTCGATTAAATAATGGGGCTTTTAAATATATCGTCGAAACAATTACACCGAAATTAACACAACCTATGAGATCAATGCACTTGTCAAATATTTTGAAGCTTGCTGTAACATTGAGGATTCTAGCTGAAGGAAGTTATCAGAAAGGTGCTGGCAATGACTTCAACATCAATATGAGCCAATCTTCTGTTAGCAATGTTTTCAGGGAGTGTATAGATGCAATGTATAAAGTACTCTGTCATAAATGGATTTATTTTCCAACGGAAGAAGCTGAAAAATATTAAATCAAAGAGTATTTTTACATTTGATTTGGGTTTCCTGGTGTAATAGGCTGCATAGATGGAACCGATATAAATATTATATCACCAGAAAAAGAAGAACAATTTAAATACAGGAATAGGAAAGGATTTTTCAGTCGTAATGCAACGGTGGTAAGTATAAAAATCTAATTTTAAAATCACAAAAGTTAATAAATGTCATCCTACAAGTATGCGATCATAAAATGAGAATTAGATATACATATATCATCTCATCACCAGGGATCTGTTCACGGCTCTCTAGTATGGAATACAAGTAACTTGAAATGGTTGTTAAAAGGAAATTATGACAACGGCGAAAGAAATACCTGGTTATTAGGTAAAAATATGAGTGTTCACAGTATAAGCACATAGTACATAGTTTGAAGTTGTACTTATAAAAAAGGTATGTACATATGTTTGTTTTCAGGTGATGCAGGATACCCTTTAGTAAAGTATCTAATAACGCCATTCAGATGACCTGCCGAAGGTTCTCAAGAATTCCCTTTTTAACTATATTCATTCTAGAGCTAGAAATATAGTTGAAAGGGCTATTGGTATTTTACAAAAACCGGTTCCGATGCATACTAGGCGCTAGACAGTTGCACTACACACCGGATATGGCTGCCAAAATAAGTGCTGTTTGTGCAGCTTTACATAACATATGCATGCATTATAAAGCGGAGATACCTGAGGTTGATATAAGTAATGAAATTCCTACAACGAATTCTGTTTTAAATGATGATTCCAGTGCATCGAATATAAGATCGTCAATAATGCAGTCGTTAGATATTTAATTAATTTATATATTGCTGTTTATATTTTTTAATAAAACAAATTAAATTAATATAAAGGAGGAAACAAATAAAATAAAATTCAATTTAAACTGAAAGCTAACAAAAAATAATTTTTAAATGAAAAATATCAACGCTTGATTCCATTTATTATTTCTTCTAAAATAATACGTTTTCTTTTAATTTCCAATTCTTCTTTACTAAGCGTTAAAATTTCTCTTCTGTGTTCTTTCTTTCTTTTCATTTCTTCCTTATAAATATTTAACTTTTCTTGTTTTAAATTATGGTTTTTACGTAGGTATCTTTTGATTCCAATTAAAGATTCACTTACTTTCATATACAATGATGTTTGAACTTTAAGCTGTTCCTCCCAAAGATGATTTTTCGATGTTTTTTATGTAGGGCTTTTTATTGTCGAAACTAAAATACTTCTTTCCTCATTTCGTGTTGGTTTTTCTTTAATTTGTGATGTACGTGCTTCTTTATGAACATCCTTTGAGTGTGAGCAATTTTGTGCTTCATGTTCCATACTCTCATCTATTGTGATATCTACTTCATCGTACTCATTTTCCTTATTAGCCTCGGGAACACCAAGCGAAAGACCAGATGGATTAATAATCGTATTAATTTTTAACAACGTAGTGGAAGCTTCTTCTGTCGGGTAGCATGGTATTCAGTCTTATTATGAATCAATTTTTTCTTAATTTTGAATTTGAAATCAGCCCAAACCTTTGCACTACCCTCCCCTGTACATGTTGGAGGTCCTAACACATTTATTTGAGATCCAATTTTGTTCCAGTCCTCTTTAAGATTCACCTTGTTAACTCCACTGCTATATCCTCTTGCTCTTGCCGCACCTGGGTTCAGTTCCAAGAGTTCTACCATTCTGGCGTATTGAGCGGTGTTCGTAATTTTTGATCTAAATTTTATAAATAAATGAACAGGATAGTAAATTTTATAATAAAATAAATTTTTAATGTAGAATATACTTACTTTTTTTTAAATCCATTTTGTTTAATTTATTTTTCAGTTTGTCGAGAACAAAACCTGAACGAGATTTTTATGTTTTCTGGACAGTTATATACAACACTTTGGTACCGAAAATTGTAATAGAACTGCTAATAGTGTTGTAATTTGGCGTTTTTACGACACTCTTAATACCTCTTCATAAAAATGTGTTGTTTTCGAAGCAAATACGAAACGACAATGACACTCATAATAAGGCCGATTATATTAAAGAGTTGTATAAATATAATCGTGCTCAGAAAAATTTTTGCTGTTCGGTGATATATAATTTATTGTGTGCGAGTGCGTTTTGTGCAAAATAAATTGTATTTTAGTTTTGTGTATTTTACACAGCAGACTTTGTGTCGGACAAGTTGTTGAACAATTTTATTGGACTGCATTCTATTGTATACTGTTGGAAAGTTGAGCACTCTTTGCAAATATGTGTTTCTTCTGGATCCATACAGGGGTTCAGGAGTTATTGGTGTTTTTGTTTTCGGGGCTCCTTTTTGGCGTATTTATTCAAATTTCGGGAGAAGTGAGGTTTTTGCGATTATTTTTTGATTTTTATACCGAGTATTGCGTTGGAAAGAACTTGTCGAGACCTTTCCAGGGACATGTATGTCTTCCCGATCCATAAAGGGTTTTGGAAGTTACGGGTCTGTCTGGATTTTTAGTGCCTGGGGAGCTGCGTTTTATTTGCCGCCGTTGCGCCTATCGGCGGCATTACTTGTCTGCTGTTCAGCGTTGCCACTGTGGTGTTTTACCGGTTCGGCGTTACACTTGTGTTGGTGTCCCTGGGTTTTTTCGACATATTTGGCGATTTTCAGTTGGATTTTTTTCGGATTTTATGTAAAACCGGGTTTTTGTGATTTTTTCGGTTGTAATAGGGTTTTGCGTTTTTCGTTATTTCGAGTTTTGACGTATTTCGTTAGTTTCTTGCGGGATTGTTTTTGTTTTTTGTCGGGCTGATTTCCTTTTGCCATGGTACCTGGCAAAAGGAAGGACTTTTGGGGGGATACTTCCAATATAGCATCGGATGACCATCCCTTTCCCTTGCAGCTTTGGTTGACGTCTGTGCGGGCTCAGGTGAACGACACCAGTGCCGAGGATGGGCCTAAGGCCAAACTGAAGAGGCAAAAGACGGGGTCACCGAAGACCCAGAAGAAATTGCTTGGTGCTGGTGCTGCCGTTACTGGTGATTCGTTTGGTGACAATGATGTCATTGCTGTCTCTGACATGGAGGAGAAACTTCAAAGGAGGAGGGTGAGTCGCCAGAAGAAGGCGTATTGTGGATTGTCGCAGTGCGATTCCATTGGTGAGTTGAAGGTGATTACCAGCGGGCTAATGGATTTAATTCTAGGAGATGCGGTGGAAAGGGGCATTGCTTGTGGCGTAATGTCATTTTCGGCTAGGTATGAGTAGCTTATGATGCGACTGGTCACCGAAAAAGACCGGTTGTGTGGACGCCTTGACGAACTGGATACTGGTACTTCTGCCACGATGCGTGGTGTTGCAACCCTATGCCCAATATTGCGGCGCCTGTTGATGCTCGTGGTGGTGCTGCTGCTGCTGGCGTTTCTGCTGCTACTGCTGCTGTTCCATAGCTGAAACCAGTTGAGACCTGGTCTGTTGTTGTTTGTGGCAAGGGTGAATCTTCCAAGGACGTCGTCGACAAGGTAGTAGGGGAGGTTGGACCCACACTTGGTCTGCAACGTACAATTAGCGATTGTATTACAAATCTTCGTTTACTTCAAATTGAAACAGAGAACTGGGATTCAATATTCGTGTATATTTGCTCGATCTGCTTGCCTGAAGCTACCCTTAATTTATGGGAACAATCTTTGCCACATACTACCGATTTGCCCACTTGGACGCAGCTTGATGTATTTCTAACATCTCGGTTTCACACTTTAGAATCGGTTGCTGATATTCGATCAACCTTTGCGAGCTCGAATAGTTCAAGACCCACGCAGCCGGCTAAGCTGAATAAACCTAATTCGTCTTCAAAGCAAAAGCTTCAATGTTACCAGACTAATATTTCCAAAGAAAAGACGGGAAAATGTGCCCTTTGTCCGCAATTTCACCCCCTCAGATTTTGTTCCGTTTTCCTAGCAATACCAATCGAAGAACGCTATGCTACGGTTAAACGACAAAATCGATGTACCAATTGTCTGGGAACTTCTCATGGATCGCAAACATGCAAAAGCCAATATGCGTGCCATACGTGCAAAGGAAAACATCATATTTTGCTTCATCGCGCGTCAACTGCACATCGATCTTCCCACACAATCCCAGCCATCTCTCCCCCTCTTCAGACCAATCTAAACAATAATCTCCCTCCTTTAGATATGAGCCCCTCAACGTCAGCACAAGCCTCTGACAGAATGCTGCAATCGTTCTCAACATATCTCCACTACTCAATCCGTCATCCTCGGCACAGCTCTCGTTGACGTATATCAGGACGATTGCAAATATACAGTTCGCGCGCTAATCGACTCGCCATCTGAGGCAACTTTCATTTCACGAAAACTACAAAACCGTCTAGGCCTTACCACGCAATCTTCCCAAGCTCAAATACATGGCTTGGGTGATTCATTAACCGCTACCTCAGCGCAGACATGCCACATTAAAATAGGCTCTCCTATCGATCCATCGTTTGAACTGTTTTCAGAGGCATTAGTCATAAGCAAGCTGACAGGTTAGCTTGCATATTACCCCTCAAAATCGCCGGCATATAGCAGTTTTTCGCATTTGCAGTTAGCCGATACTTACCGCAGCGGGGGGTCCGAAATTGACCTACTTCTCGGTGGAGATGTCTACCCAAAAATAATTCAAGATGGGCTGCACTGGGATAGAAAACAGTCTTTGGTTGTGCAGAAAACTGTTTTCGGATGGATAATTACCGGCAAGGTAATCCATGTTAAAAGGCAATTTAATAATTTTTTAACACCGTCGCGTTGGATAATCAACTTCGACGTTTCTGGGAGCTTGAAGATCTACCGAACAAAACAAAATCATCACCAGAGGACAAATACTGCGAGAATCTGTACACCTCGACTATATTCCGCAATCAGGATGGTCGATACGTTGTATCACTCCCGAAAAATCGCGTTATCCCAATTTCTCCGAAATGAAGTGCGATTGATCAAAAACCCCCCACTCAAAGCTGAATATGATCGAGTTATTATCGAATATTCGGCTCTTGACCAAATGGCCAATGTAACCCCCGTAAGTGGTGACAGCGGCACCTATTATTCGCCCCACCACGCTGTTTTAAAACCCGATAGCACCACAACAAAATTACGTGTGGTATTTAATGCATCAAATCCCTCATCAAACGGCGTCAGCCTCAACGATTTGCTTCATACTGGCCCAGTTCTTCAAGCAGACTCAATGATCTTAATATTAAGATGGAGATTTTTCGCTACGTTTTTAACGCGGACATCGAAAAGATGTACCGCAAAATTTTGGTCCACCGCTCTCATACCCCCTTTCAACGAATTTTACATCGAAATTCTCCAACTGAATTCATCCAAGACCACGAGTTAAGAACAGTCACATTCGGCATGAACTGTGCCCCCTACCTAGCAATCAGGACGTTGCTAGAACTCGCCAAGGAGAACGAAACCGCTCACCCTAACGTAGCCGAAGTCCTACGGAACTATTTGTATGTTGACGATGTCCTTTCTGGAGCACAAACAATATCATCGGCGCTGAAATTACGCGATGAACTCATAAAAGTTCTTGCAACAGCAGGTTTATCGCCTCGCAAATGGATGGCAAACAATGAAATGTTACTACAAGGGCTAGCGTCGACACACTTGCTGCATGAAGAGTTTCTAAAATTGTCAGACTCCAGCATAGCCAAAACCTTAGGCCTCAGATGGAACGCTGGAGGCGATTATTTTTATTTTAAGCTTAAAACTACACCCAATCGCAATTTCACTACAAAGAGATGTGTGCTATCTGAAATAGCAAGATTATTCGACCCAGCAGGTTGGCTGTCACCCAAAATCATCATAGCGAAATCATTATGCAACAAATATGGAAGGATGGTACTGACTGGGACGAAGATTTAAACCTCCCGACGATGCAAAAGTGGCATGAATTCCTTGATGACCACATAAACATTAAACAAATTAAAATTCCCCGTTTCATTGATTTTGATCCCGCCTATAAATTCGAAATACACGGCTTTTGTGACGCGTCGGAAAAAGCGTATGCAGCAGCCATTTACCTTCACTCTGAGTTCCAAGGATATGTCGCCAGTCATCTTCTAGCAGCTAAAACGAAAGTTGCGCCAGTGAAATTTGTTTCCTTACCTAGGAAAGAGTTATGCGGAGCTAAACTACTGGGAAATATGATAGAGTCTACTCAATCTCAGCTTAGCCTCAAGGATTACAAACTTCTTGTGGACAGATTCCACCATTGTGTTAGCATGGCTGAAAAAACCGGCTCACAAGTGGAAAACTTTCGTCGAAAATCGAATTTCCTCTATTATTGAAAAGGTAGGCAAGGATTGTTGGTCTTACGTGGACTCCAAAAATAATCCAGCTGATCTGGCATCTTGCGGTACGACGGTTACTGAATTGTCATCAAATGATTTCTGGTGGCATGGACCTTTATGGCTCAAACTTCCTCATAATTAATGGCCATCAAGAAAGGCTGATTTTGACACGGAAGAAGAAATACGGCCAGTACGCGTTCTTACCACTACAGTGCATCGCGAAGATATTCTTATAAACTTTTCTGACCTTCCTCGTGCATTAAGAGTCATATGTTACATCTTTCGTTTTTACAACTGTCTGCGCGCCAAGCAAAAGTCTGATAACATCAACCACGAGCTCTCAGCTAAAGAAATCGTTTTCGTCAAAAGTCGTTTGATAATCGCCTGTCAAAAATCACATTTCAGCAACGAGTATTCAAAGTTATTGGAACAAAAACCGCTGTCGCGCAAAAGTTCGCTTCTAACGTTCAACCCATTTTTGGACTCTACCGGAACTATGAGAATTAATGGCCGTTTGGCAAATTCTCCTGCATTAAAGGTAGAATTAGCCGAACGTCCACGTAAGCTAACGAAACAGCTGATCGTTTTTGTTGATTGAAAACAATGCAAACGCTTACCGAAATTTGCTGTAACGTTGACGGCACGTCTCAACCTGTATAAAATAGAATTTCCTAACGTTGTTAAGTGACGTTTCACAGTGGGGACTTTTGCAAAATAAATGGTAATAAATCTGGAACTTCTAAACTACTAATTGGATTTATATGAAACTTCGAACATCCGTAGAGGAGGACTCAGGCTTTATAACAAATGTCTTGAAATGGTTACCAAAGATAACTAAAGAAATAGAGAAAGACGACAGTGAAGCAATTCAAATAAAAAACCTCGTAAACTTCGATATTTCGGATTGTTTTCTTAAAAATAATTGAAATAAATAAATTGTAAAATTATGGTAATTAACATAGCTCAAACATGTAATTTAAAAATAAATAAATTATTTAGTGTTAAATAGTTTTTCTTAGCTATAGCCTTATATTAAATAAATTATCTATTGGTAAATAATAATAAAAAAACAATACACACAAATAAAACTTTTCACATTTTTTATGCAATACAGCATAATTTATAAGAACCTTTGCTAATTTTGTCTAATTACCTAGTACTGTGAAGTGTTATTAAGTAGTAGTAGCACAATCAGGTAGCACCTCCCGATGTTGCTGTAATAAAATCCTCAAAAACCTTTTTTTAATCCATTAAACATGTGTGTTGTTATTCGGTTATTAACATTAACTACACTTACATGGAAAAACATGTGGTATAATTACCATAAATATTTTTTATTGCGAAAAATATACACAGACTTATTGGATAACATTCCAAATTTATTTTTGTTTTTCTATTTAGGTTGAATTTTAGAATTCATAAAAGTTTTAAACAGCTGATGTGTGAATAAAGGGAAAAAAGTTAAGCGCATTCTACATATTTTTTGAATTGCACCCTACAATCGGAATATCTCGAGATCCGTTAATTATATTGGAATAATTTTTTCAGGCAAAGTAAAAGGACTCACATGAAAGCTAAAAATGCCAACATAAAAAAAGAAAATTATTTTTATATATATTTTTTATGGTACAAAACAAAATTTTTCCAAAATTTTGACTTTTTTCAGAAAATTTGCGCGCATCCTCGCATTTATTAAAAGGCTGTTAAAAATTTAAGTTTACCATGTTGCCAACTATCCTAATAATTAAATGATATAGCTAAAGCTTTCAAAATATATCGTCACATTTTTTTATAAGCGCATAAGCACAAAAAAAAATTTTTGAAATTGGCAATTTTCGGACACTGCTGAGTGTAGGGTGCATGCCCAAAATACAAAATAATTGGCTCTTAGCATATTCTGAATAGATTGTTTTTAGCGCTATGTGGTTTAAAAGTGTATGTGTTAAACAAAGTTTTTCACAAAATTGAAAATAATGAAGATACTTTTTCTTAAAAAAACGTGCCTTTTCCAGAAAAATTTTAAAACTTTGAATTCTTTGCCTTTTCTCGTTTTTACGACTGCAGATATTAATAAGTTTTTTACTTATTTTTATTTAAAATTTGATCATAAATTTAATGCTGTCCTTTAATTTAAAATCCAACAATTAACTAAAAAGTTGTAGGTGAAATACTAAAAAAAGTCAAGGCAAAAAAAATTTTTTTTTGTTAAAAGTCAAATATCTTCTAAGTTATGAGAGATACGAAAACACATCTAAATACATTATTTATTAAAAATGTTAAGCTTAGATCAAAACGCTTTATCTCATAAAAATCGGATAAGTTTTCTAAAAGTTACAAGCCTCAGAATTTTTTTTGAGTCCCATGTTGTCAACTTAGGCCCACTGTAACTCCTGTCCAGCTTAGGCCAGACGGCTGCCAAGACATTTGTTATAAAGCCTGAGTCCTCCTCTACGGATGTTCGAAGTTTCATATAAATCCAATCAGTAGTTTAGAAGTTCCAGATTTGTTACCATTTATTTTGCAAAAGTCCCCACTGTGCGTTTGTAAGCCAGTGATGGTACCATTGTAATTTAAATGGAATAGGGGTATTTTTGCTATGTTTTTTGGTACTTTTGTTAATAAATCTGTGTGAAAAAACATAAATATATAAATAAATATTTGGGTATGTATATATATACATACTTATGTACATAAATATATACATGCATGTGTATGTATATGTAAATACTTATATATAATAAAGAAATGCATAAATATGTATGAGCATAATATAAATGTGATATGTATTAAAGGATTTAAATGGTATCAAAACTTCTTCTTGTGTATGCACACATGTAAAACTTATTTCATGTTGCATACATATCGTTGGTCACAAGTAGAAAGGCTCTAACTCAAATAATTGTAATTTTACAGGGGAAAATAAAAACATAATATTAAACCGCACAACTGCTTTGTTAAACTGCTTTTAAAAGTGTTATTGTTACGATATTGCAATAAATTTTTGTAAAGAGGTGTACTTGTGTCCATCGATATGTATGTATGTATGAACATATTTATTTGTTATAAATGTATAACAGACAGAATACAGTTTTAGTAGCGTTTATATATCTTAGGTACTTTTTCTTCGCTACATCCACCATTTGAACTTTTTTATTTCCCATCACTGTTTTGTAAACAGCTGTTCCTTTTTAATATTAAAACAACAAAACGACGTAAAGCATACGCACGTTTTTAAATGTTCTATAAGTGCACCAACGTGCTAACAGTACGGTACGGTACGGTACAGCAACAGCAACGTTTGGCTAACCCAGCATTAACTTACGATGAACGTTAATCCAGTCTACTACCATATCATGCCAGTTTTACGCGATTACTTCTTAAATATTTACATCAAGACTTTCTTCATGGTCAAAATTCGCTATTATACCGCCTAATGAAACTACGTTATTACGTCCCGAGATCAAAACTTTGATAAAAACGATTTTATCACAATGTATAACTTGTGTAAGACATAAAGGTCAAATCAGCCAACAAATCATGGCGGTATTACCCCCCGAACGTACAAGTTTATCTCGCCCTTTTTACAACACAGGAGTCGATTTTGCCGGACCCTTCGACATAAAATCGTATGCGGGTCGGGGCTGCAAAATTACTAAGGGTTACGTGCTGGTTTTCGTATGTTTTTCCACCAAGGCGATACATTTGGAAGCCACCGGAGACCTCTCAACACAAACCTTTTTAGCCGCATTTGCGCATTTTTTTCAAGACAAGCAACCCCCAATGCAATTTACTCCGATAATGGCACCGCCTTTATCGGCGCCTCTAACATTTTACGTCAAGATAAGCAACAGTTCTTCTCTCTTATGCAAAAAGTTCTTTTATCTCAAGATAGTTTTAGCCCCATTGAATGGCATTTTATACCTCCTGGAGCTCCTCATATGGATGGCCTCTGGGAGGCCGGGGTGAAAAGTTTTAAGTCACATTTCAGGAAGATTTGCCTCACTCAAAGTTTTACGTATGAAGAATTCACCACCATGCTTGTGCGAATTGAAGCATGTCTCAATTCAAGACCGTTAAGCCCAATGAGTGAAGACCCAACCAATTTATGCGCTCTTACCCCAGGTCATTTCCTCGTTGGAACTCCACTCTTATCTCCACCAGAGCCATTCTCTTAGCTATGTGAATCGTTGGCAAAAGTTAAAAATACTTCATCATCACTTGGCTCAAAGGTGGAAAGAGGAGTATTTAGGCGAACTTCACAAACGAAATAAATGGAAATTCCCCCAAAGAAATTTTGCAATTGGCGATCTTGTAGTTGTCAAGCAAGAAAATTTACCCCCTAATCAATGGCGTCTCGGTCGCATCGATAAGATTTTTCACGGGTCCGATAGCAAGGTACGGGTTACTGAGGTGCGCACTGCCAATGGCACCATTACTCGGCCGATCGTAAAACTAATTTTACTCACAATTCCCCCGTCATCATGACAAATAATTTTTCCCCCTTATTTTTTCTCCGTTGCAGCAAATATGCATCATTGTCGCCGCAGTCACGACTCCCCCATTGAAGAGCGCAAGCTCACCGTCCACCTAAAGGCTAAGGCTCCCAACTATCTTTTATGTCGGAAAGATCATCCGTTGCGTAAATGCGCAAAATTTAACAAAATGCCCGTGTCAGCCAGGTTGGACGTCGTCCATCGTTATTGCAAAAATTGTCTGGCCCATTCTCATCGCCTCCAAAATTTTCGTAGTCGTGATCGCTGCAGCCACTGCAACAGTAACCATCACACCCTTCTTCATCCTCCCGAAATCACCAGGGTTAATGAGCCATGGAGCCGCGTCGACCCCACCACTGTTGTGCCTACCATCATCATCGGGAAATTTGCAGTTTAAAAATTTGTCTTCACCTACTCATTTTTTAACTTTATAACATTTTTATGCAATACTTATATGCATTGTAATTATTTACCTTATACTTATATTTATACAAATCCAATTTGAATTCTATCTTTTTATTGCATCCTTGAATTATAACTTGTATTAATTAATTACAACATATATGTATTTCACATCCCTTTTTTATATCATTGTAGAATGTCCCTCGTTGCTATTACAATATAGCAAGGGGGCGGAATGTTTACGCACGGTAACACTGTTTCTTTGCATTTTTCTCTTGCTTCTTTTGCTTCGAGCAAGAGTGTTTTGGTTCAGTCGTGACTAAAACATTGGCAAGCAACAAGTAAAACCACCACATATCCGAAAAACAAATGAAGAAAATTTAAATGTGTATAAAAGCAAAAGAAAAGCTTAAAATTATTTAATTATTAAAATAAAGAAAAACAAAAATAAAGATTAAAATGAAAAGTACAAAAATTTGTTTTTAAAAAAGGGATATAAAAATCATAGAAACTAAATTTATAAATGAAATTGTTCAAAAAACAACTATTAAGTTAATTTAACAATTATAAACATATTGTGGAACATTTTTATTTTCACAACGCCCAAGTTGTTTTAAAACGTAAAACAACCAACAAGCAACATTCAACAACTGGAATTGCTTACCATCTCCACCAATTAGCAATATAAATTTCACGAGGACATCCCGGCAAGTCATCCAATCTCCAATACATATATATATCTTCATCCATCCCCCGTGTGCCCTGCACATCCATTTTGTTTAATTTGTTTTTCAGTTTGTCGTGAACAAAACCTAAACGAGATTTTCATGTTTTCTTGACAGTTCTATACGACACTCTTGGTACCGAAAATTGTAATATAACTGCTAATAGTGTTGTAATTTGGCGTTTTTAGGACTCTCTTAATACCACTTCATAATAGACTCCTGCACAAGACATCTTATAAGAACTTTCAAGACATGAGGGATTTTTCAAATGCTTTACTAGAGCGAAATCTTATAAAACAAACGTTAACAACATTGTTTGCGAGAAATTTCTTTAAGTATTGTAGGTATAAGAGTAAAGAAGAAAACACTTCGTGACGGAAGAATTTGTGATACTTGCTTCTGTCTACACATGAGCGCGTGTACAAACATCATGCATGTATGTGTGTATGATTTTTTATTTTTCTGCGTACATGCAAAGGCACACACATGCATTAACATTAGTTGTATGCGGTTAACCACACACATTCAAACGTACAATATGAAAAATAACAAGCATACACTAATCAACAGTACTTCCTTTGAGCGTTTGTTACAAACAAGCTGTCTTGCGACATCGCTTGTTACAACTAATATACACATACACCAATACATCCATCGTGCTTCGTTTATAGTACGACAGCAGTTATTATTGGTTTAGTATAATACATGCGACGTGAATACATTTAAAAAGCATGACGTTTTTACATTTCAAGACTGTTTACGCAGCGCTCTACTTCATAAGAATGTGTTGTTTTCAAAGCAAATACGAAACGACACTCATAATAAGGCAGCTTTACATGACATATGCATGCATTTTAAAGCGGAGATACCTGAGGTTGATATAAGTAATGAAATTCCTACAACGAATTCTGTTTTAAATGATGATTCCAGTGCATCGAATAGAAGATCGTCAATAATGCAGTCGTTAGATATTTAATTAATTTATATATTGCTGTTTATATTTTTTAATAAAACAAATTAAATTAATATAAAGGAGGAAACAAATAAAATAAAATTCAATTTAAACTGAAAACTAACAAAAAATAATTTTTAAATGAAAAAATATCAACGCTTGATTCCATTTATTATTTCTTCTAAAATAATACGTCTTCTTTTAATTTCCAATTCTTCTTTTCTAAGCGTTAAAATTTCTCTTCTGTGTTCTTTCTTTCTTTTCATTTCTTCCTTATAAATATTTAACTTTTCTTCTTTTAAATTGTGGTTTTTACGTAGGTATCTTTTGATTCCAATTAAAGATTCACTTACTTTCATATACAATGATGTTTGAACATTAAGCTGTTCCTCCCAAAGATGAATTTTCGATGTTTTTTATGTAGGGCTTTTTATTGTCGAAACTAAAATACTTCTTTCCTCATTTCGTGTTGGTTTTTCTTTAATTTGTGATGTACGTGCTTCTTTATGAACATCCTTTGAGTGTGAGCAATTTTCTGCTTCATGTTCCATACTCTCATCTATTGTGATATCTACTTCATCGTACTCATTTTCCTTATTAGCCTCGGGAACACCAAGCGAAAGACCAGATGGATTAATAATCGTATTAATTTTTAACAACGTAGTGGAAGCTTCTTCTGTCGGGATTAGTACGAACTGTTTAAATGGACCTCCTCCAGTAGCATGGTATTCAGTCTTATTATGAATCAATTTTTTCTTAATTTTGAATTTGAAATCAGCCCAAACCTTTGCACTACCCTCCCCTGTACATGTTGGAGGTCCTAACACATTTATTTGAGATCCAATTTTGTTCCAGTCCTCTTTAAGATTCACCTTGTTAACTCCACTGATATATCCTCTTGCTCTTGCCGCACCTGGGTTCAGTTCCAAGAGTTCTACCATTCTGGCGTATTGAGCGGTGTTCGTAATTTTTGATCTAAATTTTATAAATAAATGAACAGGATAGTAAATTTTATAATAAAATAAATTTTTAATGTAGAATATACTTACTTTTTTTTAAATCCATTTTGTTTAATTTATTTTTCAGTTTGTCGAGAACAAAACCTGAACGAGATTTTTATGTTTTCTGGACAGTTATATACAACACTTTGGTACCGAAAATTGTAATAGAACTGCTAATAGTGTTGTAATTTGGCGTTTTTACGACACTCTTAATACCTCTTCATAAAAATGTGTTGTTTTCGAAGCAAATACGAAACGACAATGACACTCATAATAAGGCCGATTATATTAAAGAGTTGTATAAATATAATCGTGCTCAGAAAAATTTTTGCTGTTCGGTGATATATAATTTATTGTGTGCGAGTGCGTTTTGTGCAAAATAAATTGTATTTTAGTTTTGTGTATTTTACACAGCAGACTTTGTGTCGGACAAGTTGTTGAACAATTTTATTGGACTGCATTCTATTGTATACTGTTGGAAAGTTGAGCACTCTTTGAAAATATGTGTTTCTTCTGGATCCATACAGGGGTTCAGGAGTTATTGGTGTTTTTGTTTTCGGGGCTCCTTTTTGGCGTATTTATTCAAATTTCGGGATAAGTGAGGTTTTTGCGATTATTTCTTGATTTTTATACCGAGTATTGCGTTGGAAAGAACTTGTCGAGACCTTTCCAGGGACATGTATGTCTTCCCGATCCATAAAGGGTTTTGGAAGTTACGGGTCTGTCTGGATTTTTAGTGCCTGGGGAGCTGCGTTTTATTTGCCGCCGTTGCGCCTATCGGCGGCATTACTTGTCTGCTGTTCGGCGTTGCCACTGTGGTGTTTTACCGGTTCGGCGTTACACTTGTGTTGATGTCCCTGGGTTTTTTCGACATATTTGGCGATTTTCAGTTGGATTTTTTCGGATTTTATGTAAAACCGGGTTTTTTGGGGTTTTTGTGATTTTTTCGGTTGTAATAGGGTTTTGCGTTTTTCGTTATTACGGGTTTTGACGTATTTCGTTAGTTTCTTGCGGGATTGTTTTTGTTTTTTGTCGGGCTGATTTCCTTTTGCCATGGTACCTGGCAAAAGGAAGGACTGTGGGGGGATACTTCCAATATAGCATCGGATGACCATCCCTTTCCCTTGCAGCTTTGGTTGACGTCTGTGCGGGCTCAGGTGAACGACACCAGTGCCGAGGATGGGTCTAAGGCCAAACTGAAGAGGCAGAAGACGGGGTCACCGAAGACCCAGATGAAATTGCTTGGTGCTGGTGCTGCCGTTACTGGCGATTCGTTTGGTGACAATGATGTCATTGCTGTCTCTGACATGGAGGAGAAACTTCAAAGGAGGAGGGTGAGTCGCCAGAAGAAGAAGGCGAATTCTGGATTGTCGCAGTGCGATTCCATTGGTGAGTTGAAGGTGATTACCAGCGGGCTAATGGATTTAATTCTAGGAGATACAGTGGAAAGGGGCATTGCCCGTGGCGTAATGTCATTTTCGGCTAGGTATGAGTCGCTTATGATGCGACGCGTTGACGTACTGGACGCTGGTACTTCTGCCACGATGCGTGGTGTTGCAGCCCGGGTGCCAAATATTGCGGCACCTGTTGATGCTTTTGCTGCTGCTGCTGCTGCTGGTGTTTCTGCTGCTACTGCTGCTATTCCGGTGGTGGAACTAGTTAAGACCTGGTCTGTTGTTGTTCGTGGCAAGGTTGAATCTTCCAAGGCCGTCGTCGACAAGGTAGTAGGGGAGGTTGGACCCACACTTGGTGTGCGACTGTATAGTATTCGGTCATTGAGGAACGGATTTGCTGTTATCCGCACCCCATCTGTTGCTGAAAGGGAGAAGATTGCGGCAAATGTCAAGTTCGCTGAGGTGGGTTTGGAGGTTGAAGTGAACGACAAGCTGGGACCTAGGGTCATCGTACAACGTGTACATTCGGAGATCTCTACTGCCGAATTCATGGATGAGTTGTACGAGATGAACCTGAAGGAGGAAATGTCACAAAGAGCGTTAGCTTAGTGTCTGCGCCGTGGATAGTGAATGCTGGTGGTCAGATGAACGTCATGCTTGAGGTCACCAATAAGGTGATGGATGTGTTGGTGTCGAAGGGCGTATATATAAAGTGGTTCCGTTTCATAGCATGGCCACAGGACCCTGTTATGGCATGCTTACGCTGCCTTGGTTTTTACCACCGTGTGGGTGAGTGCAGAATGCGGGAGAATGTTTGCCGCCATTGCGGTGGGTCTGGCCATATGGCCTCTCAGTGCTACAACCCGATGCGCTGCAGGAATTGCGCCTTTAAGGGTCACCCATCTGACCATCTGATTATGTCGGATTCGTGTTCGATAATTGCTGCAAGTAGAGCAGCAGCAAACGCGAGACATTAGAACCATCATGGACAATTTGCGCATAATACAACTAAATTGCCAGCGGTCGTACACGATGGTCTGTGGATTGGGCAGGCATTGTGCACTCTGGACGTGGCTTTTGCACTTGTGCAGGAGCCTTACGTTACAGATGGCTGCATTAGGGTTTTACCGGGGGGAAGCGGGTTTTAACGGACGAGGGATGCAACTCTGCAGTTATAGTTTGTGACAGGGACGTGGACTGTACGGTGGTTAGTAGGAGCTAGTGGGGGGTATGCGTATCGGTTGAAGGGGCCTTTGAGAGGATGTTTCTGGCTAGCATGTACTGTAGGACTAGCGAGCCGCTGCAGCCGTATTTAAGGTATATGGATACGGTACTACTCCTTACGAGTTGTATTCCGCTCATCCTGGGCGTAGACACTAATGCATCGTCTCCTATGTGGTTTTCTCAGTCGGTGGGATAATCGTCTCGCCATCCTAACCATGTAAGAGGTGAGATGCTAGGCGAATGGATGGTCACTATGAACGTCGGAGCTCTTAACGAGCCGAGTAATTTGTATACCTTTGATGGGCCTGCGGGCATAAGTGACATTGACATGACAGCTGCAAACGTAGCGGCGATGACTGTTTTCGACACTAGGTGGAGGGTGTGTGACAGGTGGTGCGTTAGTGATCATAATCTTGAGACTGTGATTACTTATCTGGGACGGACTGAACAGACTGCGTTGCCACGTGGATGGCGTCTTCACGTCGTGGACTGGGACGGGTACGTTGACTGTTTTACGGCGGCTGCGCAATTGCAGCCATTAGGGGACTTTAGGTAACTGACAATAGATGACCAGGTTAGACAGATAGACAGCTGGATGATTACCGTGAATAATACCTTGCTTGGACGACGTCGGAAGACTAAACCGGAGGAATGTTCAGTGCCTTAGGAAGTGTTTCCAGAGGGCCAGGCGTACCAATGCTGATGATCTTACTCTACGTAAAGCTGACGAGTTTTGTACGGCAAGGTAGGGGGCTGACCCCTGGGGTAGAGTTTACCGCATTATTAGGGGTAAGGATAGGCATGTTGACATGACAGGTCTCGAAGTGTGTGGCGTTGCGCTTACTTCGTGGCGGGAGTGTGTTGAAGTCAGTAGTAGGGAACTGTTCATCCTGGCGCCGATTAAAATTGTTAAATTGTGGCTGAAATTGTTAAATTGTTGCTGAAATTGTTAAATTTGGGTAATTAAAATTTGAAAATTTTAAAATTCTTGAAATTTGATACCTACGAGGGTGGTTCGATAAGTCCTTTAAATATTTTTCGAGGGTGGTTCAATAAGTCTGTCTTTTTCCTAATGCCTACGGCATGCATGATAATTTTTCCTAATGCCTACGGCAATACATAATTATTTTCAAATGCCGACGGGAAAATCATGAAAATGATTTTTTCTAATACCAATGTTGAAATAGTGATTATTAATTTTTCCTAATGCCGACGGCAATACATGATTATTTTTTTCAAATGCCGACGGCAATACATGATATTTTTTTTTTGTTTCCTAATGCCGACGGCAATACATACTTATTTTTCCTAATGCCTACGGCAATACATAATTATTTCCTAATGCCTACGGCAATACATAATTATTTTCAAATGCCGACGGCAATACATGATAATTTTTCCTAATGCCTACGTCAATGCATGATAATTTTTCCTAATGCCGACGGCAAAACATGATTATTATTTTTTTCAAATGCCGACGGCAAAACATGATTATTATTTTCTAATGCTCCCAGTGTTGCCATACTGTAGAAATTTGTTATCGTAATACTATATCAGTAATATCAGAGAAAGAAGGTTTGATGACTACTAGGTCATATGGTTTCATATGAATCATGGGAATGTGCTTGTGTGATTTCCTCACGCTAATAAATTCTTATAAAATAAAATAATTAAATAAATGAATAAAATAATTACATAAATTATTTTATTTATTTATAAAACGTTCTCATGTATGTGAACACCCCTAATGCTTGTGTGTGGGGGGTCCAGCTTGTTTGTCGCTGGTAAGCTTATATTCTGTTTATTTGTTTAAGAAATATATTTGTATGTAGGTATGTATGTGTATGATGCATGCATGCATGTATGTATGTATGTATGTATGTATGTATGTATGTGTGTATGATGTTTGTATGTATGTATGTATGTATGTGCGATCGAAAGAACTTGTGCGTGGAATATTTTGTGGCTGTGTAGAATACATTTATATTTTGCAACGTAATCATTTTCTTTGGCTGCGATTATTTTAAAGCAGCAAGTTTCAACTAACTACAGTCATAAGCAGAGAAACAAAAAGTAAAAATTTGCAAGTTAGCAAAAATGCTAACTTCTCCTCCTCCTTCCCACTTCCTTCTCTTTCCTTTATGTAGTTTGTTTTTGAAATAAGAAAACACTTGTAGATTTTTTATTTTTCTATACATTTATTGTTTATTTTAAAGAGTGTAAAAATTCATTTAAAGCAAGATATTTCTTTTGTTAGTAAAATAGCATTTTTTAATGCGCAAACACCAAGTTTATGATAATTACAATAAAAATATTCTGGATACTTAATCTCCATTTGTTTAAAGTTGATACAGCCTATATCCTCAACGTTAAAAATTTTTCGGCATAAAATTTTTTCCAACCATCGTCTTTTCTCTTCACCTTTTACATAAATTTTAGAACATCTTGCGTTGGCTTTTAAAAAATTGCAAACGCTTTCAAAAGAAACTGATCCAGCAGTCCAGCTGAGGTGATGATAGTTTTTTTTTTGTTGTTAGTTAACTTACTTATTTTTTATTTTTTATTGATAAACATTGGAAATCAAAAGGGAGTTTTATATTGTAATTATTATTTTCATAATTGTTGAAAACAATCGCTGCTTTTTGTTTGTTTTTTGCGATGAAATCATTTGAATTACTTTTGCAACTTTACGCGTTTATAAAAATTATGTTATTTTCTATATTTCTTAATTTATAAGACTTTTAGACTTTGTCCTTTAGGGGTTATATATTCTATTATACGATTATGAATAAGAATGCAGTAAGCTGATGTATTTGCTTACTGCTTCAAATTAAAATTTTATTAAATTGAATAAAAGGAGTTTTTTTTTTCTTAAACTCTGATGCAGTTAGAAGCGCTGGAGATTCTTTCATATAACAGCTTTTTTGAAATTTTTGATACATAGTATAATATAGAATTGGATAACATTTATTTTTAATTTTTATGTTAAGAAGTACCGGTATGAGACTGAATTTAAATGTACTTTTAAATTAGTTAAATCATAATGAACAAACATATTTTCTTCTTTAATAGCGATCAACAGAAAACGAACTCGTTTTCATATAATTTAGGTATACCCTATCGACGGCTCCTCTAGGATACAAGATGACTTTGTATGACGAAATTTCTGTTGCTTTATACTGATAATATGTTTACATTAATAAGATACATATACATATGTTTATTTTATGAACGGTGAGCACCTATGGCTTTTATTTAATGTTCTATATGACTTTTTTTTTTCACTTTCTTTAATAATTTTCTCCCCATAATAGCATTCTAAATATTTCAAGGGCTCAAATGCTGTGTAGTCTTCTTCTGCAAACTTAACTAAACGTCTAACTTCTTCCAATGCTTCTTTATAAGAAGATATTTTGTTATGGTCTTCTTCTACGATACGTGCCCATCGGGCAGAGTGTACGTATTAGTTGGTCAGTCAGTCTCTATTTTTATTTATTTTTTTTCTTCTAATGTGCCACTCCTTTTTTTAGATTTTACTACTTGGAATAGAGAATTTTTGTCTAATTTTTTGGTGGGTATATACATTAGGTATGTAGAAATTAGTTTAGATACAAAGAAATGCATGTTTAATATACAACTATTGTATCAAATCGATCTCAAATAACTCAGTTACCTCTACCAGCAATTCACCGTTGGTGTATTCATAAAGTGTTAGAAACAATGAAATATCTATGTTTTGAGAGAATTTTTCCCCTCAAGTATTTCTACATGAGGTTTGAGGGGTCAATCACTGTCGCATTCATATGTAATGATTATTCACTTAAAAAACGTCATCATCACCATCAATCATCTCCGTATACAATACATTCATGAGTTGGGTTGATCCAGATACAATTGCTGTCTCATCACCTTCTAACAGCTTTATATATTTTGCTAGTATGCATGCCTTAGCATGCTTCTATCGATAGTGACGTAAGAGTCCGAGATGTAGAGTGTTACAATTAAAAATCTTTACTATTAGAATATACCAGTTCGCTCTTTTGAATTTTTACAAAGTAGATACATATGTATGTATTTCATTGACCACAAAATCATAAAATTTCTTTGCTTACAAAATTGTATGACGTGAGGATTTTTTTTTTTTTTTTAAATTATACATGCTTCGGCATGCTTTCATTTTTTTTTCTATAAATTTATGTAATACTCATACAGATACAGATATAAAGTAAGATCTGTTTACTGTACATTTTAAAATTTATGCATGCTTCAGCATGATTCTAGTTGAAGCGTATATTCATTCACTAAGTTTGTTTGATACTTATTCATACACATGTACATTCTTAAAGATTGGATATCAAAGTCCAATTTCCGTAGTTTATCTATATTTTCTAAAGATCTGATAGCTAAAGAAATAAATAGAGTGAAGATCTTCTATAATAATCCCATTTTCATATTGTAAAATTTTGCGTGCTAGCGCTTTCGATGGGAAAATATACATACAACTTTATAAAAAGTGATAATATGATGTGCTGCTGAATATTGCACTATGTTATAGTTCATTTTAAACACTGAAGTTGTAGCAATATTTCATTCCGACCAGAATTCCACTACATTTAGTTAATTATCTTTCTTAAGACTCATCATTCCTAATCAATCCTGCAAAAACAACACAAACTAGATTTTTCGTTTTAATTTTATTTTTTTTAAATTCAACATTCATTCTTCAAATTACTTTATACTATATTAAGTAGCTTTTCCTCATTTGTTGAGTTGACTTTAATAGGAGACATTTTAATGGTACGATGAACTTTTCTATTGCATGCATTGAATAAATCTTTATACATACCAATCCACTTATATGAACCATTAAAGCTAATTCTTTTCACATCATACCTTTCAATGATCTATTAAATCATTCTAATATTGATGCTTTCATATTAAGTAATCTTTAATCTTCTATTTATGTATGAGTTCCCCAAGTATTTATTAAAAAATTCTTTAGAATCATCTGTTTGTAAGTTTTTTGGTACCCGTACCACTTCAAAAATATTTTCCATTGCCTTGGTTTTTAGAGTGCAGCTTTTATTTTCAGCTGTACTTTGAGAATGTGTCAATTACAGTCTTCAAAAATCAACAATTTCTATTTTCTGTAGAATAGTTCTACATTTCACCTAACTTAGCTCCATAAAACATCATATATTCCTGTCATTACATCTCTACAAGCACAAACAGTTGTTGAAATTTAATATGGAGTTCGTTTACTAAATTTTTTTTTTAAAGACATTGAATTGTTTCACAGATTTTTTCGAAAGTGTTGTGATCTACATCTTGCACTTTCAGCTATTTATACTAACATGTAGTTAATTTTCTAATCTATATATTTAACCGTAAACTCTTCAATTTGTTTTTAATTATTTACTTTTTAGAATTGCTTTTTCAATTTTATAACTGTCTTCTTTCTCTAATTTTATTTCACGTTGTAGTTCCTCAATTTGCATTTAAATATATTCTTGAATATTAATGCTTTAAGCTATATTATTAATTTGTCTTGTATTTGATCTTCATTCAGTTTAATGTAACTATCAACAATAGTTTGTATCTAATTCATTTATGCCTTCCAATACTGATAAGTCAGTATAAATGTCTTCAGAATTGGAAGTCTATGAGTAAAATCATCGTCATCATCATTCTCAGTATTAGCATCATTAAATATGATGGTATTATCAAATATTGTTCCTTCTACTAGTTTCTTTTGGGGTACTTGTCTATATCTTGAGTGAAGGTTTCTCAGGCTTTAAACTTGTATATTTTCAACTTCTGTCTTGATTTTACTTTCTTCTTTCATAAGAATTCTTTTAATATTTTTAGAACTATTTATGAATTCTTCTGCTATAGGTTTAAATGTATCTTGTAGTTGTTCACTTGTATCTATTTCACCAGTTTTTATACTACGAAGCTTTTTCTTCAACACATTTCTTGTCAACACCAACTGTTTTAAAATTTTCTCATCCAGGGCAAATAACAGGTATCAGCAATCATATCAGCTTTTCAGGAGCTGGTCTGGTTTTCAGATCAGCTTTTCAGGACCTGGTCTGGTTTTCAGATCAGCTTTTCAGGACCTGGTCTGGTTTTCAGATCAGCTTATCAGGACCTGGTCTGGTTTTCAGATCAGCTTTTCAGGACCTGGTCTGGTTTTCAGATCAGCTTATCAGGACCTGGTCTGGTTTTCAGATTAGCTTATCAGGAGCTGGTCTGGTTTTCAGATCAGCTTATCAGGAGCTGGTCTGGTTTTCAGATCAGCTTATCAGGAGCTGGTCTGGTTATCAGATCAGCTTATCAGGAGCTGGTCTGGTTTTCAGATCAGCTTATCAGGAGCTGATCTGATTTTTAGATCAGCTTATCAGGTAACAGATCAGGCTATCAAGATATCTGAGTCAGATTTAGTTATCAGTGTACAAGTAGCTAGCCATTTATAACATTTATATACATGAAGTTTAAAGTCAGATGAAATACGAAAAAGTAAAGTTTTATCTAGTAAAATTATTTTCTATAACGATCATCGTTTAATTCACTATCTTTGCTTATAATAAAAATCCATATTTATCCTTTCAACATGCTTTATATTTTTCTCACCTAACTTAAACATTAAATATACATTATGATGATCTCTTATTATGCACGCAAAATTTTACAATATGAAAATGGGATTATTATAGAAGATCTTCACTCTATTTATTTCTTTAGCTATCAGATCTTTAGAAAATATAGATAAACTACGGAAATTGGACTTTGATATCCAATCTTTAAGAATGTACATGTGTATGAATAAGTATCAAACAAACTTAGTGAATGAATATACGCTTCAACTAGAATCATGCTGAAGCATGCATAAATTTTAAAATGTACAGTAAACAGATCTTACTTTATATCTGTATCTGTATGAGTATTACATAAATTTATAGAAAAAAAAAATGAAAGCATGCCGAAGCATGTATAATTTAAAAAAAAAAAAAAAAAAAAAAAAAATCCTCACGTCATACAATTTTGTAAGCAAAGAAATTTTATGATTTTGTGGTCAATGAAATACATACATATGTATCTACTTTGTAAAAATTCAAAAGAGCGAACTGGTATATTCTAATAGTAAAGATTTTTAATTGTAACACTCTACATCTCGGACTCTTACGTCACTATCGATAGAAGCATGCTAAGGCATGCATACCAGCAAAATATATAAAGCTGTTAGAAGGTGATGAGACAGCAATTGTATCTGGATCAACCCAACTCATGAATGTATTGTATACGGAGATGATTGATGGTGATGATGACGTTTTTTAAGTGAATAATCATTACATATGAATGCGACAGTGATTGACCCCTCAAACCTCATGTAGAAATACTTGAGGGGAAAAATTCTCTCAAAACATAGATATTTCATTGTTTCTAACACTTTATGAATACACCAACGGTGAATTGCTGGTAGAGGTAACTGAGTTATTTGAGATCGATTTGATACAATAGTTGTATATTAAACATGCATTTCTTTGTATCTAAACTAATTTCTACATACCTAATGTATATACCCACCAAAAAATTAGACAAAAATTCTCTATTCCAAGTAGTAAAATCTAAAAAAAGGAGTGGCACATTAGAAGAAAAAAAATAAATAAAAATAGAGACTGACTGACCAACTAATACGTACACTCTGCCCGATGGGCACGTATCGTAGAAGAAGACCATAACAAAATATCTTCTTATAAAGAAGCATTGGAAGAAGTTAGACGTTTAGTTAAGTTTGCAGAAGAAGACTACACAGCATTTGAGCCCTTGAAATATTTAGAATGCTATTATGGGGAGAAAATTATTAAAGAAAGTGAAAAAAAAAAAAAAAAAGTCATATAGAACATTAAATAAAAGCCATAGGTGCTCACCGTTCATAAAATAAACATATGTATATGTATCTTATTAATGTAAACATATTATCAGTATAAAGCAACAGAAATTTCGTCATACAAAGTCATCTTGTATCCTAGAGGAGCCGTCGATAGGGTATACCTAAATTATATGAAAACGAGTTCGTTTTCTGTTGATCGCTATTAAAGAAGAAAATATGTTTGTTCATTATGATTTAACTAATTTAAAAGTACATTTAAATTCAGTCTCATACCGGTACTTCTTAACATAAAAATTAAAAATAAATGTTATCCAATTCTATATTATACTATGTATCAAAAATTTCAAAAAAGCTGTTATATGAAAGAATCTCCAGCGCTTCTAACTGCATCAGAGTTTAAGAAAAAAAAAACTCCTTTTATTCAATTTAATAAAATTTTAATTTGAAGCAGTAAGCAAATACATCAGCTTACTGCATTCTTATTCATAATCGTATAATAGAATATATAACCCCTAAAGGACAAAGTCTAAAAGTCTTATAAATTAAGAAATATAGAAAATAACATAATTTTTATAAACGCGTAAAGTTGCAAAAGTAATTCAAATGATTTCATCGCAAAAAACAAACAAAAAGCAGCGATTGTTTTCAACAATTATGAAAATAATAATTACAATATAAAACTCCCTTTTGATTTCCAATGTTTATCAATAAAAAATAAAAAATAAGTAAGTTAACTAACAACAAAAAAAAAAAACTATCATCACCTCAGCTGGACTGCTGGATCAGTTTCTTTTGAAAGCGTTTGCAATTTTTTAAAAGCCAACGCAAGATGTTCTAAAATTTATGTAAAAGGTGAAGAGAAAAGACGATGGTTGGAAAAAATTTTATGCCGAAAAATTTTTAACGTTGAGGATATAGGCTGTATCAACTTTAAACAAATGGAGATTAAGTATCCAGAATATTTTTATTGTAATTATCATAAACTTGGTGTTTGCGCATTAAAAAATGCTATTTTACTAACAAAAGAAATATCTTGCTTTAAATGAATTTTTACACTCTTTAAAATATTAATGTATGTATTATTATAAAATTTTAAAAAACTTTAAACAATAAATGTATAGAAAAATAAAAAATCTACAAGTGTTTTCTTATTTCAAAAACAAACTACATAAAGGAAAGAGAAGGAAGTGGGAAGGAGGAGGAGAAGTTAGCATTTTTGCTAACTTGCAAATTTTTACTTTTTGTTTCTCTGCTTATGACTGTAGTTAGTTGAAACTTGCTGCTTTAAAATAATCGCAGCCAAAGAAAATGATTACGTTGCAAAATATAAATGTATTCTACACAGCCACAAAATATTCCACGCACAAGTTCTTTCGATCGCACATACATACATACATACATACAAACATCATACACACATACATACATACATACATACATACATACATACATGCATGCATGCATCATCACATACATACCTACATACAAATATATTTCTTAAACAAATAAACAGAATATAAGCTTACCAGCGACAAACAAGCTGGACCCCCCACACACAAGCATTAGGGGTGTTCACATACATGAGAACGTTTTATAAATAAATAAAATAATTTATGTAATTATTTTATTCATTTATTTAATTATTTTATTTTATAAGAATTTATTAGCGTGAGGAAATCACACAAGCACATTCCCATGATTCATATGAAACCATATGACCTAGTAGTCATCAAACCTTCTTTCTCTGATATTACTGATATAGTATTACGATAACAAATTTCTACAGTATGGCAACACTGGGAGCATTATAAAATAATAATCATGTTTTGCCGTCGGCATTTGAAAAAAATAATAATCATGTTTTGCCGTCGGCATTAGGAAAAATTATCATGCATTGACGTAGGCATTAGGAAAAATTATCATGTATTGCCGTCGGCATTTGAAAATAATTATGTATTGCCGTAGGCATTAGGAAATAATTATGTATTGCCGTAGGCATTAGGAAAAATAAGTATGTATTGCCATCGGCATTAGGAAACAAAAAAAAATAATCATGTATTGCCGTCGGCATTTGAAAAAAATAATCATGTATTGCCGTCGGCATTAGCAAAAATTAATAATCACTATTTCAACATTGGTATTAGAAAAAATCATTTTCATGATTTTCCCGTCGGCATTTGAAAATAATTATGTATTGCCGTAGGCATTAGGAAAAATTATCATGCATGCCGTAGGCATTAGGAAAAAGACAGACTTATTGAACCACCCTCGAAAAATATTTAAAGGACTTATCGAACCACCCTCGTAGGTATCAAATTTCAAGAATTTTAAAATTTTCAAATTTTAATTACCCAAATTTAACAATTTCAGCAACAATTTAACAATTTCAGCCACAATTTAACAATTTTAATCGGCGCCAGGATGAACAGTTCCCTACTACTGAAGTCCTTTTAGGGGTGTTCTTTCTAGAAGTGGAACATGGTGAATCCTCTCCTCTCATTAAGGAGGGGGTCTCGTGTCCAGACTTGGTGTCTGTGTCCGTGTCAGAAGCAGCAAATCTCCAGGTATAGATGGTATGACTGGCGAAATGTATAAAAGCATTTGAAAGGCCATACCTGAGTATTTGGAATCGATCTTTACGAAGTGTCTGAGTGAGGGCTATCTCCCTATGGCTTGGAAGAAAGCTCGTATGGTCGTGCTTCTGAAATCTCCTGATGAATTGAGGAGCAATCCTCGTTCTTATCAGGGCATTAGTATTCTCCCAGTACTTGGAAAAGTACTTGAGAGAATAATGGTGACACGATTGAAGGAGTGCGATGGCGTGAGTTCTTCTCAGTACCAATTTGGTTTCAGGGAGAGGAGTTCAGTTGAGGATGCGTGGCATCACGTTATGCGATGTGTGAAGGAATCCTCTGACAGATATGTGCTGGGCATATTTGTCGATTTTAAGGGTGCATTTGATCACCTCCTCTGGACTAAGATTCTGGACAGGCTGCGTTCTGTAGGTTGTCGGGAGCTTACTCTTTGGAGTAGTTACTTTTGTGACAGAAAAGCTTGTGTGGATGGTGCCAATGAAAAGGTTTGGAAGAATGTTGTTCGTGATTGTCCTCAGGGTTCTATTTGTGGTCTATTTATATGGAACTTAATGATGGATACACCGTTGACACGCCGGGAAAATTCTTTTGAGCTGTTTGCGTATGCGGATGACCTACTCATTATAATCGAAGGACGATCTCGTACTGATCTGGAGAGAAAGCGTGAGGAAGCCATGCGCATCGTATGTGAGTGGGGCAATAGTGTGGGTGTTGATGTTGCTATGGACAAGTCTGTGCTGATGTTGCTTAAGGGCAGATTATCACCGACTCGTCACCCGCTCATGAGATCTGATATTGCTAGCCTCAAATATGTGACTCAGGTCAGATATCTGTGGATAACAATGAGAGAAAGGATAAATTTATTGGTTCATCTGACTCATGTTCACAAAAAGCTGACTGCCATAGTAGGTAAAGTTAAACGCATTCTTCAAAGTGACTAGGATCTCAGTAGACGTGCTGTTCGTACTATTTATGGTGGACTGTTTGTTGCTTGTGCAACATATGGTGCATCTGTGTGGTACGAAAGAGTTATGTCTGTTGCTGGCAGATAAAAAATCTGATCTTGTCAGAGGAGAGCACGATGGACAGAGAGAGTGACAGAGGGAGGGTCACGTATGAGTTTGTACGTGACGTTAAATTTGCTCGTGAACACCCGGACTTTGACTTTGGTCTTAGCCTTCATAATTCACTTTAAAAATATTGTTTCGTAAGCTTATTTTGGAAAGTTTTTGTTTTGTGTTTCTTTAGAACTCAAATATTTATGAATAAATAATTTAATTTATTTTTTACTTGAATTAATGGAAAAATGTGTTTGTGTACGTAAATATAAATTTAACGTTATTTTTAGCAATAAGTAACTATTGCAAAGTAAAAGAAGTCGAAAAAAGTTTAGATTTATATTTTGGCTGCAAATTTAACTTTTTAGCTTATTTTAGCTCTTTTCTAAACGTGATTTAGCTTAATGTTATTTTAAAATCTGGTCACACTGCGTAGATTAGACGGCAACGAGTGAACATGCGTAGCAGCTGTATAGATATTTTTTAAAATACAGTTGATAATATAAATGATAGAACTAAGAATATAATTTTTTAAAATTAGATATTTTTAGATTTAATTGAACTGTAGTTAATTTTAATAAGAAATAATTTCTTATTCGGGCTTAAGTTCAGTAATTTCAACTCTTTTTGAATGAATTATTTTTATTAATTAACTAGCTGACCCGCCAGACTTCGTACTTCCGCAGTTGATAAATAAAAGACCTAAACTTTTGTATGCAATAATCTTAAAACAAAGAAATTTATATATACCCTTTTACATTGTTTTGTTCGGTAAAGGGTATAACAAAACGAATCCGTATTTAAAAAAAGGATTTTTTTAATGAAGCATGAAGTTTTATTATTATTTTCGACACATCATGTTCCTTACTTACAAAACAGAGTTTTCCTGAAGTACTGTACTATTTGTAAGGTTTAAATTTGATATTGACAGACACACTCTGTTATGATACAGTCTGTTAATCAATTTAAAGCTTTCTCATAAACTATATTTTTTGTTTTGTTTTCGCGAGCACGCGACGTATAATTATCCATGCGCGAAACAGGGAAACTCCAAGTTGATTCCGCAAACTTCTAACGACTGTCCTTGCGATTTATTTATGATCATCGCAAAGGCCAGCCGTACTGAATATTGTAAGCGTTTAAAATCGAATGGTAAATCCGTTGGAATCATCGGTATCCGCCGGATCAAGACATCCTCTCCTTTGTATTTTCCTTTTATGATTGTTGCCTCAATGACGTTATTCATCAGCTATTTCACAGCCAGTCTTGTTCCATTGCACAGTCGAGGTTGATTAATGTTACGCAGCATGATGACAACTGATCCAACTTTTAACTGCAAATTGTGAGGTGGTAACTAATCCAGTCAGTTCCAGTGAATTTAAAAACTCCGTGGGATAGTTGACTTCGTCATCCTGGTTCACAACGGTGTTGACTGATTTGAAGGAAACCAACTGTCCTGGAAGAAAATTCTGAATGGTCGCATTGAGATCCTCGACATCTTTATTTTTCGCCGCCAATATTGCTCGTTCACCCAGCCAATTATGGTTACTTAACTTTTGCGCTATATATGGGAAAACACGCTGAATAAGCTCCTTTTTTGAGTCTGTGATGTAACAGAAATATGTTGGCAATGTGATGAATCAGGTCGAGGTGTCCACTGCAACTTTATTATTTCTAATGTCTAACAACTGCTTCGCAAACACATTTCCAGTTTCATCTTGTTGCAAAAATACTCGCATGTTAGTTGTTAATTGGAGTGTCTTTACATACTGCCACAAATTTTATGATTTCAGGTATGCATTTAGTTCATCAGTAGGGAAAGGATTTTCTTGTAAATACATGTTTTTTTTCGTTGGTCTTAGATCAACGTAAATAAAATATTGTTACGAAAATAGCCGTCGACAGGTTTAAGCAGCATTACACAAAAATATTCCAACAGTGTTAATGTAAGTGCTACGCGAAAGTATTCCTACAGGGTCAAAGCAAAGAATAGTCTAGAATAGTAGCCAACAACTAAATAAGCATGCCTAGCTTGATTAAACGTAAACAAGCAAAAGCAACAACAACAAAAAGCGTCTGCTTATTAAGAAGATTCACATATTTACACACATACATACATGCCAATTCAAACGAAAAGCAGAAGATAAACAACCACCGTGTGTTGCTTAGTTAATGATGTACACACGTATGCATATACACATGTATGAACATAGTTACCGCATGAACTTAATTAGGCAGCATATAAGATGATAATGATCGTCTAGACATTGCTTGAAACTTCTAGTGGAATTTGTGTGAAATTTAAAAAGAGGTGACGCATCCAAAGAGTTAGTTAATTGCAGTTGTGAGTCAGTCGCGAACAGTTATAGTTAGTGCTAATCAGAAAGTAGTGAAGTTAAGAACTCGTTAGTCAGTTGATAATTAAGTTGTGAATTAATAATAGTCTGTCGTAGAATTGAGATTATTGTGGAGTCTATCGTGTCGAATGGAGTAAAGGGAACAGCGCAGCGAATAGACGTGTATAAGGGTGTAAGTAAAGGTAGAATTAGTAAAATCGTATCATTCTACTTTACAGCTTGCCGTATCGTTCAAATTTGTGCACAAGTTATAGAAAATGTAACAGTTTGCACAGCACATTTTTTTTTGTCTGGCATTAAATGCGGCGTTTTTGACATTCGCTACAGAAAAATCTGTTTTCTGCAGATTCCTACGTCAGCAGTGCTACCACCACATATTTTATAACAAGTAACATGCATTGTATATGGTACGGTTTTTGTCAGCTGACACGCAACATCACGATACGATTTTACTAATTCTACCTTAAAGCCAGTGAGTCTTTATTGGTGTATCAACTGTGAGTGTCGACAGAGTGAGTGCCGTGTGTGACAAGCAGCAGACAAAGAGGTATTGGTGTATCAACTGTGAGTGACGGCAGAGAGAGTCTCGTAAGTGACGGCAGCAGACAGAGAGGTGTCACGTGAATACTTGCGCAGCCAGATAAGAGACGTGTGTAAAGTACAGCGAGGAAGGCGTAGTGGTAACCAGTTGTTAATATTTGTGTGTGTAATTTATTAGTTTAAGTTGTATTAGTGTATTTAAGCTCTTGAGTAATTTAGTATAAGTGTATTTGTAAATAAAACTTGTATCAGTCTTAACCCTAATTACTACACTCGGCTCTTGTATTCATTTGCAAATCTTCGGATCTACGGAATAGCGTTTTTATAGAGAGAAAAACGTAACAATATCTTTGCGAATCAACAAATCTGTGACAAAATGGCATCGATTTGTTAGTGCATATTTTTGCATATTTTACAATAAATACATATTTTTGCATATTTTACTATAAATGTATATTTTTAATAATTTTTTTTTAGTTTTTTCATGTTATAAATCTAATTTTTTTTATTAGTTGTACAGTATTTAAAAGCTGCAGTTTTTGCGACTGTGTTTTTGGCATATGGGTGCAAGTTTTTTTACCTTAAAATTTCTTTAATTTTAATAATAGAAATATAGTATCCGACAGCCTCCTGCCTAATTGATATTTGGGTACACATAGTATTGGTTTCTTGTTCACACTATAGGCCAATTAGGGGCTTTCGTTACGTTAACACATCAATTAGAAATAATTATAAAAAAAATTATGAACTTAAAATATATGCACCAAATTGGATCAATAGTTTAAAGTTCTAAGAACAAAAATTTAGAAACTGAATATTCCACAAACGAAATAGCAGCATTTAAGTACGCACCAATAAATTCTGCTGACGTGGAACATTCATTTTTATAACATAAATTTGTTTCAGAAAAAATCGTCAAAGATTTATCTTTGACAATTAAAAAAACATTTATTCATTCATGTACGTAAACAAAAGTTCGACGGAACTTTATTTTGTATTCCATATGATTTGCCAAATATTTATTAATTATACTTGAGAGCTCGTAATGTTGGGACATTGTGTATAGATTAAGTTATACTTCATTCACACTATTTGTTTATTTTTTAGTTAAAATAATATGAATTTTCAATAAATAAACATTAAAAAAAATTATGTTTTTAAGTTTTTAATGACAAAATGTTTGTCAAGGAAAGCAATGAAGGTAATTTTTTTAAGTTTTTAAGTTATTAAAAAAATTGAAAAAAAAGTTGATAAATGCATATTTTATTAGTTTTAAATACATATTTTTATATTTTTACTGCATATTTTATGTACATAAAACGTGATTTTAAATGCATGAAACAACAATTGATTGGGGAATAACTGGAAGAGTCTAACGAAAATCACAAATATCAAAAAAAAGAGCACATTACTTGGAATGTCACTATCACAAAGGATCACCAAAGTAAAGAAAGTTCTTGCGCACTCATAGATATTGTAACACAATAGGTGCGTTTGAGTACTTTTCCAGTAAAATCCAGTTACTGAGTAAATACTGAGTAATTTAAGGAAATTACTCTCAATAAAAAAGTTTGCAGCTAAAAGTACGCGAACGGAAAAATTGTAAACTCCAGTAAATACATCGTTGGGAAATTGTTGTTTTAAATTCATATTTCCAACAATTCTATTAAAATTCCACACGTTTTAATTTCCCGTGGAATACATAAATCATACCCTTATATTTTTCTGGCATCAAACTTAAATAAATGCAATATTGTTCATAACTTAATACATTTGTTTTTTGTTATTTTTAAAATTTCATCAAAAACCAAAAACTTTTGTTTCCCTTTGCTACTGTTTGCTTATATTTAAAAACATATGGTTTCATTTTACTGGATTTTACTTGCAAAAATTTGTCCAGTAAAAATTTGTATTTACTCAGTAAATTTACTGTCATTTTTCGCTCTCGAACGCAATCCAGTAAAAAATAGTAAAAATTTGTACAAATTTTTGAGCTCTCGGACGCACCTTATATCGCAATACTTTTTTCCGTGTTCTGAAGTGCGATGGCATGGACGGCCAAATCTAATGTCAACTATTATGGTTGCGTTCAAAAATTTAATTTTTGACAAAACTCAATATTTATCAATCTATATAAAACAAAATACATAATTTGATAGATTAAGGGCCAAACCCACGATGTCGACAACGTTCGACTAGTCGCACATTTACATTCAAAATAAAAACATATTTTAATATTTTTTGTTGTTTCACATGTAAGTGTGCGACAAGTCGAACGTTGTCGATATCGTGGGTCAAGCCTTAACAACTGAAATTAGCTAAAATTAAGATTGAATAACAATAAAGTTCAAATTGACTCTACATTTTATTTAGAAATCGTTTATATGGGAAAAAGAAAAGGACTGTTTCAGGGTTTTCCCGGCAATTATTCGAATTCGAATTATTCACCTTTTAAGCCTTCCCTAGACTTTCACGAACATTTCAAGACCAAGATGAGATAAATCCGTTCAGCCGTTCTCGAGTTTTAGTCAGACTAACGAACAGCAATTGATTTATATATATATAGATGTGAGTTTCTAAAGAAGAAAAAATACTTTTCGATATACAATGCCTTTGATAATGCCCAATGTCTTTTATGTTATCAAACATATACGATGCAGTATTTGTTATCTAGACTATAAATAACAAATACTCTAATGTATGCGAATATTTCAAGCGAATACGAAAGACAACAAAATTTGTACTTCTTTTACGAAAATAGCTTACGATTCTAAGCAAAGCTTTAACATTTTAGCTTAAAACTTTTCTATAAATAATAATTATCAGAATGAATGCAAAATCCAACTGTGTTTGGAAATATTTATCAGTTTTCGAAAAAGAAAAAGGCAGTGTTTGATTTGCGCGAAAATATTTTCTAATTTTCTCTGAGAGAAGATGTCGCATAAAATTCATGTTTATAATAACTCTGTGCCGTTTATATTTCATATGGCGCGATGGCAAAGTTTTAAGTATGATGGCTGACAAATAAAGTGATCACGGTTCGATACACGTTATCGTTTCTTAAAAAAATAATTTAAAATTGTTTAAACTTTAAGCTGACTAAAAAATGATAATAAATAATAAGCTTAATCATAATTAACTAAAAATAACACTTTCTTTTTATTTTTATTTATTTGGCACAAGCTAACTCATAATGAGCTAACTTATGGTTAGTTCAAAACTGATGCACTCGTCCTGCGGCCTCTCAATGTTAAATTTGATCACTTTTAACATGCAGAATGAGTGCTGATTTTAACCACCTCTAAATAATTTTTGGCTGATAATTAATTAGCTCTGAGTTAAATAAAATTCGTATTATTTTTGATACTCATAACTTCTCATTTACTAACTTCATTTCACATGCTTTAAAATAAATAATAAAAATATAATTAATTGAAAAGTTAAATTAAAACGCGAACTCAAAACAAAATAATTAGATTTCTTTGGCTAAACCAAATTATAAATTATAATAGTATATTTTCTTGATTAATCGAGATTAACCGATAATCGCAATTAATCGCATATTTTTTAATCGTAATCGCGATTATGGAAGTCTGCGATTAATTACAAACCCTAGGCCCTATGATTTTACTGGTAATGCAAATTAAATTTCATTATCAGTAAAAATTTACTGAATTTTTTCAGTAATCAGTAAATTTACTGCTTACTGCAATTTTTAATGCAGTACATATTTGTGCCAAAAAATAATAATGGCTTGAGTCGAAATTACGTGTTTTGAGATATTAAGGGTCTAAAATTAATTGTGTTATGTTTTTATATAAAATTTTTAGCCTCCGAAAAAGATGCACATTTATTTAGAACAAAACTGTTAATTTTATAAAAAATTAAAACGTTTTATTAGTTAATATTCGCTGTTTTTTAGTTAAGATGTTATAAAAAATCCATTGTTAGAAAAATATGAATTAAAGTGCACTTAAGCTATTATGTTGAAAGGCAAAATAATTTTTATTGATGGTAAGTCGAGATAATTGCTTTAGGTTAAATTGAAAAATGCGGAAACCCTGAGATAAGATAATTTTTTAAAAGCTTAGGCCGAGTACACACTGTGACATTTTGTGACAAATATGGCAAAAATAACAGTGGGAAGTAGTGGCAACGTTTGTCATTTTCGATATTTTTCGTTGTATGGCATTACCAAACGTAGCTGATGGAAGCAGTTGTGAGAATAAGTTGGCTGCATTGCAAACACAAAAATAAAATGTCAGCGTGTTGACATTTTGACATTGAGAAAATACCGAAAAAATTTTAAATGTGTGCTGTTATAAAAATTTAAAAGTATGGAAAACGAAAAAGAAAGTGGAAAAGCATAGGAGAATGGAAAGAAATTCAAGCGTCCTGTATGCATGACATGACGACACAGCTAATTCAGCTTGTTGGAGATTCGTGAGACTGTATGGAAACATACATATGTATGTATTTATGTATGTATATATGTATATACATATACCACTTATAGGGATAGAAATGCAAAAAAGGGCAGAAATTTCGGTAAAGTTAGGTCTTCATGCACATGAAATTTTTAAACCAACTCCCGTAAACTGGAATGCAGAGTACAATATAATCCTTTGGTGGCACGCATATTAAGCTCTGGTCTTTTCCACCACTTTCTTTGCCGTTTTTGGATTTTCTTAATTTTTTTCTTATTATTGATAAATACACGGTGGCACTATGCAATTTAATAATTTTGCGATTATCCATTTGTATAAATATTAATTAACAAACAATACGAAAATCAGAGTCTCACAATAATAAATCAAACGACATTAAATTTAATTATGTCAAAATTAGTTCTTGAAGTAGACAACGATACCGTATTGCCATTATTTAGGGATGGGACTCTTTTCTGTCACAAAGACACAACAAAATTGTGTGTCATCGAAAAATTTGAATGGAACGGCACTGCACCCATATGAATATGACACTACAAAATGACAACATTTGAAATGCCCAATGTATTCTCGGCATTAGTTAAATATAATTTTTTTTTTAATGAAGAATAATTTGGATGCGATGTTAGTTTTTGAACTTAAGTGTATACAAGTTTTTATGCTCAAATATTTTAATATTGATGTAGCTACCGAAAAAAAAATTAATTTGAGATAAGATGTTATGGCTTACGTATTATTTTCCAAGAATACTTAAGTTAAAATATAAATGCGTATAGTTTTATTAATAATGACATTTTTTAATTGAAATTTAGTTGAGTGATAGATCTTGAAGAAGAGAATAAGAATATGTAAAAAAATGAAAAATCACTTATGTCAACTTAAGCCATTATTATATATTTCTACAGATATATACTGCAGTATGCCCATTTACTAACCAAATAAGTTATATAATTAATGTGAAAGAGTGATAATATATGGATGCACTTTCGATACAATAAATTATGATCAAATTGGCATTATGCTTTCTTATCGATATCCTTGATTGATGGCATTGATAACAATTTATAAATTATACTTTCTTGGCATTTGGGTCAATCCAAAGGATATGGTTTTGTACATTTGAAACAAGAGGCAGCAAATAAATAAATTGCTAAAGTATATAGCATGTTGTTAAATGTTAAGAATGTATACGTCAGTACATTCATTCCCTATAAAGAGCACGAAAAGCAACGCGGCATTAGCTGAATGAAAATAAGTTCGTTAATGTTATTTGGCCTCGTAATATACAAATGTATGTGTTATACACATACGGTATACGGATGCAACAACCTGGCCAAATATTCCCACATGCCGCTGGTGGATTCTTTGTGCCTTAGATGATACCCGGCCTTGCTCATGACAAGGGCAACATTAAAGAACAAAATGTCACATCAAAGATTCGTTTACAAGTAAAACGAGATAAATCTAATAATTGGGGAGAACAGAAATCTACGCATCTGAATCAATCTCGGACGAAATCCAAAACTTGTGATAGACTTCTACGAAGTCAAGGTATTTTTTAATTTCAATATGTACGAATGGACATTTAATAATAACTTTTTTTCTTACAGTTGCCCACATCATTCTATATCGCAGACGTGAATTTGTTCAGTTAATTTGTTTTATTAATAACAAATTCATTAAACAAAAAAAGTTATACAGTGGAGCTATAAAGTTTGAATACATCTTGAAATTTTTTAATAATTCTAATAACTAACATAAATTGCTTAATCGAATCAGATCTTTTTGGGTCAGTAGCTTTTAGAAAGAAAATAATATTTATAACGAAGTTTGTCATAACCATAAATAACACCAAAAAGTTTATGTACAACACCAGCTTTTTATGGTTATGACTGACTATTTTATAAACATATCTTTACTTCTAAAAGCAAATTATGTTAAGCACCCCATACACTATTCAATTCAATTTTGAATTAAATCGGTTGTTGTTCAAATCAAAGCGTGTATGGCTTTGTCAATTGATTAGTTTGGCAGTTGCCGAGTTGGTTGAAGAAAAATCAAAAGATTTTGATTTTTCATGTTGACTAGTAAATCGTTCAATTCGATTGTGCTGTGTGTGCTCGAGTTTCGTGATTAGGTGTCAAAATTGATGTTTTTAGCTTTATTTTGTATAGAGAAAGTTATGTATTTTTAAAATTGTATTTTATTTCATTGAAATTTAGATAAAAAATTTAAAAAGTGATGAATGAATGCAATAGAAGTTTTAAATTTTTAAATTTGTAATTGTGAAAAAAATATAAATTTGGCAGTTGAATGAAAATCTTTCAATTCAGTTTATGAAGTGTGTGGCCAAGAACCAATTCAATTGAAAGACTCAATTCACAATTGAATTAAAACGTGTATGGGGTGCTTTAGTTATTAACGTTTTAAAAAAATTGGAAGGTACACTGAAACTATATGGGTGCACAGTACCCTATCGTATTTCAAATCTTTTGTGGTGTTAGAAGAGAAAAAGAAAATACAAAAGTGGCGAACATCTTTTTTTAATATATCAAAATTTTAAAATTAATGCACAAATTGCTGGGAATTGCCACAACTGCAGTGACAGATGCCAAGAGACGTAAACAGTCGATAAAATATTTCGTTCTTATTATGCTGCATTTTTTTCCCTTCAGATTGGAAAAATTTTCTTTTATATACATACACGCATATGTATTTATGAAAAAATTATATACAAATTTTAATAAATCTTTGAAAAAATATTTCTTTATTGAAATGAAGTTGGTTCTAATAGGTTTTTGTACTTTCACATACAGAGAATGTTCATTCAGAGCATTAGATTTCAGTGATTTCATTTTGAGCAAGTTACTCTTTTTTTGTTTTTGAAGAACCTAGTTACGTAATTATCTTTTCCTTATACACAAACGATTTCGACAAGATGCTAGCCTAAATCAGGGGGCGAATCACCGAATTCGAACATCTATACTTTGTCATCGAAATATTCTGCCTTATCCTGGTTGGCGTATTTCAAATACGACTAAGACTGTTTGGCAATAGATTAAAGAAGACTTCAACAGTTTTTCTTTAATCCATTACCAAACAGTCGTCGTCGTATTTGAAATACGCCAACCACGACAAGGCAGATTGTTAACGTGGATCCCGGGAATCGTTATCGAAGCGTATCTACTCGAAGTTACACTTGATTGGTAATCTACTATCGAAAACAAGTAAACTCTAGCTTTTTGAGGCGAAACAAACCAATGAAACAAAATAAAGGAAAGAAGAAAGGAGTAATAAAAATATAAGTATTTTCCTGATATTTTCGCACAATTAGTTCAGAAAATATAAATTTAATTGTTTTTAGGGCAGGTAAATAACAATAAAAAGATTGCCCAATAAACAGTGCATAAAAAATAAATAAGGGAAAAATTGCTTCCAGAACGAATACAAATAAAGTAAATGGAAAACAAAAAGAATTATTGGAGCAATTTATGATGGAGCATCCCCTTTCGTTTTGTTTTTCTGTTTGTCATATGCTACAAGCAATGTAAAAAATAGTAGTAGATTACATAAATTACTATTGAATACCGTGATCCAAACAATTTCAGTCATCGAAATATTTCTCGACACGAACTTGCAGCTTGAATACCTGATCGAATAGAGCTATGCATTTTATATGCTTTGTTGGGTGGCAGGAGTAAATATTTGTTAAATTTTACATTACAAATGCGATAAAGTACTGATATAAAGACATAAAACTAAATTATGTCCATCAAGCCGTTTCTGAGACGTGCCTATTGGGGCCAAAACAGTGTCACAACTGTTAAGCTTAATTGTTGAGCACGACGGCTATCACCAACGTTAAGATTTTTCCACAGTTTTTCAATATTTTTTCTTATTTATTATTCAAAAAAATTTTAAATTAAAAATTTTTAGAATTTCTACTCCCAACGTTTTTCTAGTCCCTGAAATAAAATTCTGTGTATATTTAGAGAAATGAAAAAACTGATACATGTATAAATACAGTAAACTTGTGCATTTTATTTGAAAACTATTATCAAATCATATACAATGTTGCCGCACAATTTTTTGGCCTATAAAAAAAAGTTTGAATTTGTTCAATTTGGACGTTAAATTTTAACTTGTGCGCACTTGCTTCATTTACAGTATCTAAATTAAAACAAGTTTTAATAGAACGAATCAAACTTTATTTGCATTTTATATTCATACAAAAATAATTAAATATATTTGGAGCATTCGAACCGAAGTCTTAGGTGGCATAGGGTCATAATGCTTTAAATTATTTTCAAATGATTGTTATTACTTCTTCTAAAAAACAGAAACTTTACAACATTATGATACTATTACACTTAAGGATGCCGTCTAAATATCGCCATTGTATATTAGGCTTACATTGTTGCTTCTAGTTTTAATACTTATTTGTATTGAGCATTAGCTTGTCTATATACATTTGTTTCGTTGTGGCATATGTCAACTCATTAGTAGATCTGTATGATAGTTTTGAAAAATTTCAAAACTCTACATTTATGTTAAAACTCTATAGAGGCTAGCTTACTCACGACAATATATAATACATCAAAATTTTTTAAAAGATGTTTAAAATTAGTTTCATAAGTTCTCAAATTTTTTTAATAGCTCGAAAGACCATAACTACACACAAAACAATTCCTTTGATTCAACATCGTTAGTTTGACAGGTGGCAAAACATATTAGTATAACAATTTATATTGTCGATATTGTCTATACTAATTTTGCTTGTTGCTTCTAATTTTAATACTTATTGTAATGAGCATAAGCTTGTCTATATACATGTGGTTCGTTGGTGCATATGTCAACTCATTAGTAGATCTGTGTGATAGTTTTGAAAAGTTTCAAAACTCTACATTTATAAAAAAACTCTCATAAAATGAAATGAGAATTACTTAGTATACAAAAAATTTAAAGATCTACTAATGAGATGGCATGAGTAACAACTAAATACACGTATAGAGGCTAGCTTACTCACGACAATATATTGTTACGTTTTTCTCTCTATAAAAACGCTTTTCCGTAGATCCGAAGATTTGCAAATGAATACAAGAGCCGAGTGTAGTAATTAGGGTTAAGAATGATACAAGTTTTATTTACCAATACACTTATACTAAGTTAAATACACTATTACAACTTAATCTAATAAATTACACACAGATATTCACAACTGGTTACCACTACGCCTTCCTCGCTGTAGTTTACGCACGTTTCTTAGCTGGCTGCGTAAGTAATCACGTGACACTTCTTTGTCTACTGCTCGTCACTTACGAGACTCACTCTGCCGTCACTCACAGTTGATACACCAATACCTCTTTGTCTGCTGCTTGTCACACACGGCACTCACTCTGCCGACACTCACAGTTGATACACGATAGACTCCACAATAATCTCAATTCCACGACAGACTATTATTAATTCACAACTTAATTATCAACTGACTAACGAGTTCTTAACTTCACTACTTTCTGATTAGCACTAACTATAACTGTTCGCGACTGACTTACAACTGCAACTAACTAACTCATTGGATGCGTCACCTCTATTTATATTTCACAGAAATTCCACTAGAAGTTTCAAGCAATGTCTAGACGATCATTATCATCTTATATGCTGCCTAATTAAGTTCATGTGGTAACTATGTACATACATGTGTATATGCGTACGTGTGTACATCATTAACTAAGCAACACACGGTGGTTGTTTATCTTTTGCTTTTCGTTTGAATTGGCATGTATGTATGTGTACAAATATGTGAATCTTCTTAATAAGCAGACGCTTTTTTTGTTGTTGTTGCTTTTGCTTGTTTAATCAAGCTAGGCATGCTTATTTAGTTGTTGGCTACTTTCTAGACTATTCCTTGCTTTGACCCTGTAGGAATATTTTCGCGTAGCATTTACATTAACACTGTTGGAATATTTTTGTGTAATGTTGCTTAACATTGTTGACGGCTATTTTCGTAACACTGCCGCCCACTTAAGCCTATTCGTCCCGAATAGGCACATCATCGCCTTTCTTTTTCTGCGTTTTCTAAACGCCTTGTAGTTACGCTGGAGACGACCACCTCTTCCATATATGTCGGCTTTAGTTCTGGCCCTGTCTCGTTTCTCAACTGGAACTTGTATTGTCATACGCTGGAGGTGACTACTTTGTTGACATTTGTGGCCCCTGGTACTGACTCTGCTTCCTGTTTCCAATACAGCTTGCCTTGCCTTGCGCTGAAGATGACAAGTTCTTCCACATTTGCAGCCCATGGTACTGAATTTGCCTGGTATTTCTACTACAGCTTGCCTTGCCGTACGCTGTAGATGACAACTCCTTCCACATTTATGGCATTTGGCTCTTACTCTACCTTGTCCCTTGACTAGAGCTTGCCTTACCATTCTACATTTATGGCCCTTGGCTCTGACTCTACCTTGTCCCTCGACTAGAGTTTGCCTTACCACACGCCTGAGTTTATTTATAGAAGTTGTCTTTTTCTTCCCAGCTGCTTTTGTGCTGCTCACTTCGCATACTGGTGGCCTGGATTTCACCTTAGCAGTTAGCTCATCTTCAGTAAACGAGACCATTTCATCCATAGCTAGTTCCGCTGTGTCACAAACCGCTTCACTATCAGCTAAGTCAGCAACCTTCTTTGCTTCGCTGGAAACTTCTGGCTCACGTCCAACTTGTTGACACTGACCACTGCTTATTTCGTCTTCTGCCTTCAGTTTTTCGTCAGCGTTTTCCTCTGTGCCAGAAACGTCTTTGTTGACACTGTTCTCCAAGTCAGAAATCTCTTCGTATATCTCTTCGTCTGAATTCCTGACTTGCATTTCATCACCATCTGCTTGTCTGTTTTCGGGTTCAGCAATTTCTTGAGGTTTCTCATTTCTGGCTCCAGATGATTCTCGAACGTTAGTCACAATTTTCGCTTTCCATTTGTCAAGTGTGTCATTTGTGGTCTTACAAGCTTCTCGTATTTCAGCTAGCATTTTATCGGTGTTGGCTCTAGCAATTTCTTGAAAATCAGCTTTCATAGCTCTAGGTGATTCTGGAACGTTAGGCACAGTTTTCCATTTCCATTTGTCAAACACCTCATCCATCTGACCTAGAAGTTTCTCGTTGTTTGCCTCCATTTTCTTATTGTTTGCCTCCATTTTCTCATTGACCGCTTTTATTTCGCTCATCATGGCAGCAAACATTGATCCGATGTCTGTACTGGTTGCTGCTGCACGAGTACATACCTCAATTTCTTCTTTTTCATCGAACTCATAGCTTTCTATGTCGATGTTGCGCCGCTGGAACTCTTCCAACAATCTTTTCTGTAGTTCGACCTTATTACCAGTTGTCGTCAATTTCCTCTTACTCAACTCTGGCTTGAGTTGCTCCACGTTAAGCTCTTGAATAGGTAGGAATATTTTCGCGTAGCATTTACATTAACACTGTTGGAATATTTTTGTGTAATGTTGCTTAACATTGTTGACGGCTATTTTCGTAACAATATAATACATTAAGTTTTTTTTTAAATATGTTTAAAATTAGTTTCATAAGTTCACATAATGGGTAGTACGAATAAAAAAGTATTTGGTTTTTATATTTATAATTTGAACAGGCTAAAGTTCGTATTGTTTTTTAAGCCAAATTACATGTGATAATTATTAATGAACAAATAACAACAAAGTTAGTTGTAAATATTCTGACAAGATATAGTTGAACGGAACAGCCAGCCGTTTTCGAAGGCCACTAAACCTTCATCACCAGCGTTCTTTTGTGTTTGGTCCACTGTGTGTGGTGTCAGTTGATGTAGATTTCTGCTTTATATACTTAGCATTATTGCAAATGGAATATGTGAATTGTTTTGATTCATCGTATTTCAATTTGCTGAAAGCTTTTTTGTAATGAAAGCTCAATTTTACCATCTCTATATTTACAACAGTCTTACCATTGTCATTTTGTTCTTTTACTTAAAAACTTGTTTTAAAATCCCAAATATGTATGTATTTTTTGCTTTTATTTTAATTTTTAAGTTAAAAGAAAATACATTTTTTATTCTTACTACCCATTGTTAAAAATAATTCCAAAGACTGTAACTACACAAAAAATTATATTTTTGATTCAACATCGTTAAATATGGATATGTGTATATTTATAAAAACGATTCCAGAGTCTCGAGATTATTCAAATGTTGAGGCGTTTGAGTAAATCTGCAGAAAAGTTTTATTTTTTTTTTCATAAATAAACATTGTTATTAATCAACATACCCTAATTGTTCTTGTATCTTCTTTGATTGTCAATCCAAGTTTTAACCTGTTGTAGTGTCCTTGTACTAAGGACTGAAGATTGGCGCACGGCACTGGTGCATTGTTTTAATGAAGGAAGTTGTGTCAAATGCTGTATATCTCCAAATATGGACGACATTGCTTTTCTTTCAGCGTCATTCCATCTGCGTTGATTGGTTTTACCGTATGGAGATGCTAAGGAAAAATTAGGTGCGTTAAAATCAATTATGTATGCTCTTTAAAGACTATTTATTGCGCAGATAATATATATGTAGGTATGAGGATCAACGTCTTTGTTTATTGATACATAAACAAATAGTTTGACAATATTCAATATTCATTAATCGAACACTTTAACGTACATATTTGCCCCTAGTTATGAAAGTCATATATTTCTTTGGCCGAGATATTAAGTAGATTACATTTGAACAAATCGAAAAATATATTTATATTATGCAACATTTTAATTTAAAGTTGTACAAATCTCTATTCCTTATAAATATTTAACTTTTCTTCTTTTAAATTATGGTTTTTACGTAGGTATCTTTTGATTTCAATTAAAGATTCATTTACTTTCGTATACAATGATGTTTGAACTTTAAGCTGTTCCTCCAAAAGATCATTTTTCGATGTTTTTATGTAGGGGTTTTTATTGTCGAAACTGAAAAACTTCTTTACTTATTTCGTGTTTGTTTTTCTTTAATTTGTGATGTACGTGCTTCTTTAGGAACATCCTTTGGGTGTGAGCAATTTTGTGCTTCATTTTCCATACTCTCATCTATTGTGATATCTAATTCATCGTACTTATTTTCCTTATTAGCCTCGAGAACACCAAACGAAAGACCAGATGGATTAATAATCATATTAATTTTTAACAACGTAGTGGCAGCTTCTGTAGGTATTAGTACGAACTGTTTAAATGGACCTCCTCCAGTAGCATGGCATTCAGCCTTATTATGAATCAATTTTTTCTTAATTTTGAATTTGAAATCAGCCCAAACCTTTGCCCTACCCTCCCCTGTACGTGTTGGTGGTCCTAAAATATTTATTTGAGATCCAATTTTGTTCCAGTCCTCTTTCAGATTCACCTTGTTAACTCCACTGCTATATCCTCTTGCCGCACCTGGGTTCAGTTCCAAGAGTTCTACCATTCTGGCGTATTGAGCGGTGTTCGTAATTTTTTATCTAAATTTTATAAATAAATGAGCAGGATAGTAAATTTTATAATAAAATAAATTTCTAATGTAGAATATACTTACTTTTTGTTTAAATCCATTTTGTTTAATTTGTTTTTCAGTTTGTCGTGAACAAAACCTAAATGAGATTTTTATGTTTTCTTGACAGTTATATACGACACTTTGGTACCGAAAATTGTAATAGAACTGCTAATAGTGTTGTAGTTTGGCGTTTTTACGACACTCTTAATACCTCTTCATAAAAATGTGCTGTTTTCGAAGCAAATACGAAACGACAACGACACTAATAATAAGGCCGATTATATTAAAGCGCTGTATAAATATAATCGTGTTCAGAAAAACTTTTGCTGTTCGGTGATATATAATTTATTGTGTGCGAGTGCGTTTTGTGCAAAATAAATTGTATTTTAGTTTTGTGTATTTTACATAGCAGACACTGTGTCGGACAAGTTGTTGAAAAATTTTATTGGACTGCATTGTATATTATACTGTTGGAAAGTGCGCGTTAAGCACTTTTTGAAAAGGTGTGCTTCTTCTTTATCCATACAGGGGTTCAGGAGTTATTGTTGTTTTCATTGTTGGCGTATTTATTCAAATTTCGGGATAAGTGAGGTTTTTGCGATTATTTTTTGATTTGATACCGAGTGTTGCATACCGTTGGAAAGTTCTCGTCGAACTTTCCTGGGACATATATATCTTCCCGATACATAAAGGGGTTTGGAAGTTACGGGTGTGTCTGGATTTTTGTGCCTGGGGAGCTGCGTTTTATTTGCCGCCGTTGCAGCTATCGGCGGCATTACTTGTCTGCTGTTAAACGTTGCCACTGTGGAATTTTACCGGTTCGGCGTTACACTTGTGTTGGTGTCCCTGGGTTTTTTCGACATATTTGGCGATTTTCAGTTGGATTTTTTCGGATTTTATGTAAAACCGGTTTTTTCGGTTTTAATAGGGTTTATGCGTTTTTCGTTATTTCCGGTTTTGACGTATTTCATTAGTTTCTTGCGGGATTGTTTTTGTTTTGTGTCGGGCTGATTTCCTTTTGCCATGGTACCTGGCAAAAGGAAGGACTGTGGGGGGATACTTCCGATATAGTATCGGAGGACCATCCCTTTCCCTTGCCGCTTTAGTTGACGTCTGTGCAGGCTCAGGTGAACGATACCAGTGCCGAGGATAGGGCTAAGGCCAAACCGAAAAGGCAGAAGATGGGGTCACCGAAGAAATTGCTTGGTGCTGGTGCTGTCGTTACGGGCGATTCGTTTGGTGACGATGCTGTCAGTGCTGTCTCTGACATTGAGAAAAAAAAATCAAAGGAGGAGGGTGAGTCGCCAGAAGAAGAAGGCAAATTCTGGATTGTCGCAGGGCGATCCCATTGGTGAGATGAAGGCGATTACCAGCGGGCTAATGGATTTAATTCTAGGAGATGCGGTAGAAAGTGGCATTGCTCGTGGCGTAATGTCATTTTTGGCTAGGTATGAGTAGCTTATGATGCGACTGGTCGCCGAAAATGAGCGGCTTCGGGGACGCCTTGACGTACTGGACGCTGGTACTTCTGCCACGATGCGTGGTGTTGCAGCCCGGGTGCCCACTATTGTGGCGCTTGTTGATGCTCCTGGTGCTGATGCTGCTGCTGGTCTTTCTGCTGCTATTGCTGCTGGTGCTACTGCTGCTGTTCTATTGGTGAAACCAGTTGAGACCTGGTCTGTTGTTGTTCGTGGCAAGGTTGAATCTTCCAATGACGTCGTCGACAAGGTAGTAGGAGAGGTTGGACCCAAACTTGGTAGTCGGCCATTGAGGGATGGGGGTGCTGTTATCCGCACCCCATCTGTTTCTGAAACGGAGAAGATTGCGGCAAATGTCAAGTTCACTGAGGTGGGTTTGGAGGTTGAAGTGAACGACAAGCTGGGACCTAGGGTCGTCGTACAACGTGTACATTCGGAGATCTATACTGCCGAATTCATGGATGAGCTGTGCGAGATGAACCTGAATGAGGAAATGTCCCGCGGGAAGTTTACAAAGAGCGTTCGCTTAGTGTCTGAGCCGTGTATAGTGAAGGTTGGTTGTCTGATGAACGTCATGCTTGAGGTCACCAATAAGGTGATGGATGTGTTGGTGTCGAAGGGCGTATATATAAAGTGGTTCCGCTTCACAGCACGGCTACAGGACCCTGTTATGGCGTGCTTCCGCTGCCTTGGTTTTGACCACCGTGTGGGTGAGTGCAGAATGCGGGAGAATGTTTGCCGCCATTGCGGTGGGTCTGGCCATATGGCCTCTCAGTGCTACAACCCGATACGCTGCAGGAATTGTGCCTTTAAGGGTCACTTATCTGACCATCTGATGATATGGGACTCGTGTCCGATAATTGCTGCAAGGAGAGCAGCAGCGAACGCGAGACATTTGAACAATAATGGACATTTTGCGCATAGTACAACTAAATTGCCAGCGGGTGTACGCGGTCGTCTGTGAGTTAGAGCAGGCATTGTGCACTCTGGACGTGCCTTTTGCACTTGTGCAGGAGCATTACGTTACAGATGGCTGCATTAGGGGTTTACCGGGGGCACGCGAGTTTTTACGGACGGGGGATGTAACTCTGCGGTTATTGTTTGTGACAGAGACGTGGACTGTGTGGTGGTTAGTAGAAGCTAGTGGGGGGTATGCGTGTCGCTTGAATGGGTCTTTGGGCGGATGTTTCTGGCTAGCATCTACTGTAGGCCTAGTGAACCGCTACAGCCATATTTAAGGTATATGGATACGGTACTACTCCTAGCGAGTTGTATTCCGCTCATCCTGGTTTTCTAAGTCAGTGGCATAGTCGTCTCGCCGCCCTAACCATGTAAGAGGTGTGATGCTCAGCGAATGGATGTCACTACGAACGTTGGAGTTCTTAACGAGCCGAGTAATTTGTATACCTTTGATGGGCCTGCGGGCGTTAGTGACATTGACATGACAGCTGCAAACGGGGCGGCGATGACTGTTTTCGACACTAGGTGGAGAGTGTGTGACAGGTGGGGCGTTAGCGATCATAATCTTGAGATTGTGATTACTTATCGGGGACGGACTGAACACACTGCGTTGCCACGTGGGTGGCATCTTCACGGAGTGGACTAGGACGGGTACGTTAACTGTTTTAGGGCGGCTGCGCAATTGCAGCCATTAGAGGACTTTAGGGCACTGACGATATTTCACCAGGTTAGACAGATAGACAGCTGGATGGCTACCGTGAATAATACCTTGCTTGGACGACGTCGGAAGACTAAACCAAGTACTGTCAAATGGTGGACACGGAAGTTAGATGTGATGCGGAGGAATGTTGGGCGCCTTAGGAAGTGTTTCCAGAGGGCCAGGCGTACCAATGCTGATGATCTTACTCTACGTAAAGCTGACTATCTGTCTGCCCTTAGGTCGTACAAGGACGAAATTGATAGGGTTAAGGAAGAACAGTGAAGGAGTTTTGTGCGGTAAGATAGGGATGATCCTTGGGGTAGAGTTTACCGCATTATTAGGGGTAAGGATATACATGTTGACGTGACAGGTCTCGAAGTGAGTGGTGTTGCGCTTACTTCGTGGCGGGAGTGTGTTGACGTGCTTTTAAGGGGGTTTTTTTCCAGAAGTGGAACATGATGAATCCTCTTCTCTCATTAGGGAGGGGGTCTTGTATCCAGACTTGGTTGAGTTCAGAGGTGGAGGAGAGCACCAAAAAAAGAAGAACAATTTAAATACAGGAATAGAAAAGGATTTTTCAGTCTTAATGCAACGGTGGTAAGTATGAAAATCTAGTTTTAAAATCACAAAAGTTAATAAATGTCATCCTACGGGTGTGCGATAATAAAATAAGAATAAGATATATATCATTTCATCACCAGGGATCTGTTCACGACTCTCTAGTACGGAATATAAGTAACTTGAAACGGTTGTTAAAAGGAAATTATGACAACGGCTAACGAAATACCTGGCTATTAGGTAAATATATGAGTGTTCACGGTATAAACACATAGTATTTACATAGTTGGAAGTTGTACTTATAAAAAAAAAGTATGTACATATGTTTGTTTTTAGGTGATGCAGGATACTCTTTAGATAAGTATCTAATAACGCCATTCAGATCAATTTTCGAAGGTTCTCAAGAATGCTGTTTTAACTATATTCATGCTAGAGCTAGAAATATAGTTGAAAGGACTATTGGTATTTTAAAAAACCGGTTCCGATGCAGACTAGGCGCTAGACAGTTGCACTATACATCGGATATGGCTGCCAAAATAATTGCTGTTTGTGCAGCTTTACATAATATATGCATTTTAAAGCGGAGATACCTGAGGTTGATATAAGTAATCAAATTTCTACAACGAATTCTGTTTTAAATGATGATTCCAGTGCATCGAATATAAGATCGCCAATAATGCAGTCGTTAAATATTTAATTAATTTATATATTGTTGTTTATATTTTTTAATAAAACAAATTAAATCAATATAAAGGAGGAAACAAATAAAATAAACTTCAATTTAAACTGAAAACAAACAAAAAATAATTTTGAAATAAAAAAATATCAACGCTTGATTCCATTTCTTATTTCTTCTAAAACAATACGTCTTCTTTTAATTTTCAATTTTTCTTTTCTAAGCCCTAAAATTTCTCTTCTATGTTCTTTCTTTCTTTTCATTTCTTCCTTATAAATATTTAACTTTTCTTCTTTTAAATTATGGTTTTTACGTAGGTATCTTTTGATTTCAATTAAAGATTCATTTACTTTCGTATACAATGATGTTTGAACTTTAAGCTGTTCCTCCAAAAGATCATTTTTCGATGTTTTTATGTAGGGGTTCTTATTGTCGAAACTGGAAAACTTCTTTCTTCATTTCGTGTTGGTTTTTCTTTAATTTGTGATGTACGTGCTTCTTTAGGAACATCCTTTGGGTGTGAGCAATTTTGTGCTTCATTTTCCATACTCTCATCTATTGTGATATCTAATTCATCGTACTTATTTTCCTTATTAGCCTCGAGAACACCAAACGAAAGACCAGATGGATTAATAATCATATTAATTTTTAACAACGTAGTGGCAGCTTCTGTAGGGATTAGTACGAACTGTTTAAATGGACCTCCTCCAGTAGCATGGCATTCAGCCTTATTATGAATCAATTTTTTCTTAATTTTGAATTTGAAATCAGCCCAAACCTTTGCTCAGCCGTCCCCTGTACGTGTTGGAGGTCCTAAAACATTTATTTGAGCTCCAATTTTGTTCCACTTCTCTTTAGGATTCACCTTGTTAACTCCACTGCTATATCCTCTTGCCGCACCTGGGTTCAGTTCCAAGAGTTCTACCATTCTGGCGTATTGAGCGGTGTTCGTAATTTTTGATCTAAATTTTATAAATAAATGAACAGGATAGTAAATTTTATAATAAAATAAATTTTTAATGTAGAATATAGTTACTTTTTGTTTAAATCCATTGTTTACGCACGGTAACACTGTTTCTTTGCCATTTTTCTTTTGCTTCTTTTGCTTCGAGCAAGAGAGTTTTGGTTCAGTCGTGACTAAAACATTGGCAAGCAACAAGTAAAACCACCACATATCCGAAAAACAAATGAAGAAAATTTAAATGTGTATAAAAGCAAAAGAAAAGCTTAAAATTATTTAATTATTAAAATAAAGAAAAACAAAAGTAAATTGGAAATAAAGATTAAAATGAAAAGTACAAAAATTTGTTTTTAAAAAAGAAATATAAAAATAATGGAAACTAAATTTATAAATGAAATTGTTCAAAAAACAAATATTTAGTTAATTTAACTATTAGAAACATTGTGGAACATTTTTATTTTCACAACGCCCAACTTGTTTCAAAATGTAAAACAACCAACATTCAACAACTGGAATTGTTTACGAACTCCACCAATTGGCAATATAAATTCACGAGGACATCCCGGTAAGTCATCCAATCTCCAATACATATATATATCTTTATCCAACCCCCGTGTGCCCTGCACATTTTGGTCCTTCGAACCGGATCCGGGTCATCCAGAACCCGGCACCCACCTTTGCTATCCGGAAAACCCCCTTTTTTCATAAAAAACCCTTTTTTTCGACAAAATCCCATTTTTTTCACCTCCCTTTTGTGAGATATGCCATTTTTGCAACAAATGGTACATAGTCCCCGTATTTGAACATATGTGTACAGTCTCGTCATAAAACGTTAGTTTAACGACAAAACTTTCCATTTTTCTCGAATATTGGTGTTCCTTCTATGTTTTACAAAAAAAAAACCGATAACGGTCCACCAAATAACTTATAAAAATACATACATACATATGTAGATACTCACATTCATACTTACCAAGTAACAAACAAATATACATTTTATTGCTTAAACAGAGAAAAAGCAAAAACAAAATTTGTGCTTTTAAAAATCCACTCGCCTATCAACTGCATAAGTATGTATGTATTTTCCCATATTTTTGTTCCCCGCAGCGAAAAAGTTAAAGCAAAATAATTGCAAAGCTAAAAGGAGACCATATCAATCGACATGCAGAAGAAAAAGTCTTGTTGCTATTGTATTTTCGCTGGAATTTGCCCTTGAAAAACAATATGTCATAGAACATCTCATTTTTTATATTCTTCTGTCGGTCAATGTAACTACAAGTATAAGCAAGTACATAAATACATATATACCTACATACGAACACATCAATATCAACAGCGGCAGCAGATTTAAAATCATCAGCATAAGGAATAAGAGACAAAACAAAAAAAAAACGTTGCCCTTGAAAGTAAATATCATAAAGAATCTCTTAATTTGATACTCTTTATGTACTAAAGAAGTTTGTATTTTTTTTAACACTCTTGCTCACTAAACCAGCGAGTGAACGATCAACCACAAAATACAATAGAAAAACATTTATATGTATGTATGCATTTACTTCTGAAAAAATATATAGGTCAGTAAGCCAAACGCAGCAGCTGATACATAAGAACATTTTACTAATAAATGGTTAGGAGGGTAGCACGAAAAGTAATAAAACGAAAAAAAATTGTTATGTTATTTTTATTTTTTAATAAATCGATGAAAACTTAAAATATATTTGTATTATTGAATACACGTACACATATGTCAGATCATTACACAAATAATTGAAACAAATAATTTGAAAATTTATTTAATTATTTCAACTTTATTTAACCCCCATATATTGGTCGCTTATACGAAGCACCATTGAAAATTTTCTTAAATTTTCCCAACTCGTGAAATAAATAATTTGAAAATTCATTTAATTATTTCAACTTTATTTAACCCCATCTATTGGTCGCTTATACGAAGCACCATTGAAAATTTTCTTAAATTTTCTCCAACTCGTGAAAATAAATAATTTGAAAATTTATTTAATTTTTTCAACTTTACTTAACCCCCATATATTGGTCACTTATACGAAGCACCATTGAAAATTTTCTTAAATTTTCTCCAACTCGTGAAATAAATAATTTGAAAATTCATTTAATTATTTCAACTTTATTTAACCCCCATCTACTGTTCGCTTATACGGAGCACCATTGAAAATTAGCTTAAATTTTCTCCCACTCGTGAAACAAATAATTTGAAACATTATTTAATTATTTCAAATTTTATCAACCCCCATATACTGGTCGCTTATACGAGGCACCACTGAAAATTTTCTTAAATTTTCTCCCATATATCCTGGTCGCTTATACGAAGCATCTGTGGCAATTTAAACATTTTTTGCAACAATCAAACAAAGGTCGCTTATAATAAGTACCTTTGAAGATTTCTTTGAATCTTAAACCCCCATAAATTATTTTTGTCAATCACTTCTACTGTTTTTAATTGGAATGACAACTTTAAAAAATTTAATACGCGCCTCTGATCGCGTGGTAGATTTTCAAATCTATTTTAAAAGCTTGAAAGAAGAGGTGCACACTCTTCATACTTTGGTTGCTCAAGAACGACAGCTTGAGAAGCTATGGTCTAGTTTCGAGACACTCTACGAAACAGTGCTGGATAAATACGAAACAATGAAGGAAGAAATCGAAATGGCAGCATTAAAAACCGTTTTTATTCTACCTTTGAAGCCTATACAGAGATCATCGCAACTATTCACAACTACAGCGACAATATTCGTACCCAGGCTGAAGCAGTTTCCCCATCAGCTAAAAAACACGTCGATATGACCCCACATATCTCCTTACCCCCCTGCGATACTGAAGTTTTCCATGGCGATTACAAATCCTGGCCGACATTCCGAGATATGTTCACTGACTTGTACCGTAACAACAAACGTCTCTCACCCGTAGAAAAAATGTGCCACTTGATGAAAAAGACGCACGGCGAAGCACGTGAGCTTCTTAAAACTTGCCCCATGTCCAACGAAGGTTTCGACATGGCATGGCAGAACCTCATGCATCGTTATGAAAGCAAGAGGGTCCTAGTCAACGCACAACTGAAATCACTTTTCAATATAAAACCGATGTCGCGGGAAACTGGTTCTGATCTTAGGCGTCTGCAACGTACAATTAGCGATTGTATTACAAATCTTCGTTTACTTCAAATTGAAACAGAGAACTGGGATTCAATATTCCTGTATATTTGCTCGATCTGCTTGCCTGAAGTTACCCTTAATTTATGGGAACAATCTTTGCAACATACTACCGATTTGCCCACTTGGACGCAGCTTGATGTATTTCTAACATCTCGGTTTCACACTTTAGAATCGGTTGCTGATATTCGATCAACCTTTGCGAGCTCGAATAGTTCAAGACCCACGCAGCCGGCTAAGCTGAATAAACCTAATTCGTCTTCAAAGCAAAAGCTTCAATGTTACCAGACTAATATTTCCAAAGAAAAGACGGGAAAATGTGCCCTTTGTCCGCAATTTCACCCCATCAGATTTTGTTCCGTTTTCCTAGCAATACCAATCGAAGAACGCTATGCTACGGTTAAACGACAAAATCGATGTACCAACTGTCTGGGAACTTCTCATGGATCTCAAACATGCAAAAGCCAATATGCGTGCCATACGTGCAAAGGAAAACATCATATCTTGCTTCATCGCGCGTCAACTGCACATCGATCTTCCCACACAACCCCAGCCATCTCTCCCCCTCTTCAGACCAATCTAAACAATAATCCCCCTCCTTTAGACATGAGCCCCTCAACGTCAGCACAAGCCGCTGACAGAATGCTGCAATCGTTCTCAACACATCTATCCTCCACTACTCAATCCGTCATCCTCGGCACAGCTCTCGTTGACGTATATCAGGACGATTGCAAATATACAGTTCGCGCACTAATCGACTCGCCATCTGAGGCAACTTTCATTTCACGAAAATTACAAAACCGTCTAGGCCTTACCACGCGATCTTCCCAAGCTCAAATACATGGCTTGGGTGATTCATTAACCGCTACCTCAGCGCAGACATGCCACATTAAAATAGGCTCTCCTATCGATCCATCGTTTGAACTGTTTTTAGAGGCATTAGTCATAAACAAGCTGACAGGTTAGCTTGCATATTACACCTCAACATCGCCGGCATATAGCAGTTTTTCGCATTTGCAGTTAGCCGATACTTACCGCAGCGGGGGGTCCGAAATTGACATACTTCTCGGTGGAGATGTCTACCCAAAAATAATTCAAGATGGGCTGCACTGGGGTAGACAACAGTCTTTGGTTGTGCAGAAAACTGTTTTCGGATGGATAATTACCGGCAAGGTAACCGCAAATCCATGTTAAAAGGCAATTTTATAATTGTTTAACGTTGCGTTGAATAATCAACTTCGACGTTTCTGGGAGCTTGAAGATCTACCGAACAAAACAAAATATGTACACCTCGACTACATTCCGCAATCAGGATGGTCGATACGTTGTATCACCCCGAAAAATCGCGTTATCCCAATTTCTCCGAAATGAAGCGCGATTGATCAAAAACCCCCAACTCAAAGCTGAATATGATCGAGTTATTATCGAATATTCGGCTCTTGACCAAATGGCCAAAGTAACCCCCGTAAGTGGTGACAGCGGCACCTATTATTCGCCCCACCACGCTGTTTTAAAACCCGATAGCACCACGACAAAATTACGTGTGGTATTTAATGCATCAAATCCCTCATCAAACGGCGTCAGCCTCAACGATTTGCTTCATACTGGCCCAGTTCTTCAAGCAGACTCAATGATCTTAATATTAAGATGGAGATTTTTCCGCTACGTTTTTAACGCGGACATCGAAAAGATGTACCGCCAAATTTTGGTCCACCGCTCTCATACCCCCTTTCAACGAATTTTACATCGAAATTCTCCAACTGAATTCATCCAAGACCACGAGTTAAAAACAGTCACATTCAGCATGAACTGTGCCCCCTACCTAGCAATCAGGACGTTGCTAGAACTCGCCAAGGGGAACGAAACCGCTCACCCTAACGTAGCCGAAGTCCTACGGAACTATTTGTATGTTGACGATGTCCTTTCTGGAGCACAAACAATATCATCGGCGCTGAAATTACGCGATGAACCCATAAAAGTTCTTGCAACAGCAGGTTTTTCGCCTCGCAAATGGACGGCAAACAATGAAATGTTACTACAAGGGCTAGCGTCGACACACTTGCTGCATGAAGAGTTTCTAAAATTGTCAGACTCCAGCATAGCCAAAACTTTAGGCCTCAGATGGGACGCTGGAGGCGATTATTTTTATTTTAAACTTAAAACTACACCCAATCGCAATTTCACTACAAAGAGATGTGTGCTATCTGAAATAGCAAGATTATTCGACCCAGCAGGTTGGCTGTCACCCAAAATCATCGTAGCGAAATCATTATGCAACAAATATGGAGGATGGTACTGACTGGGACGAAGATTTGAACCTCCCGACGATGCAAAAGTGGCATGAATTCCTTGATGACTACATAAACATTGAACAAATTAAAATTCCCCGTTTCATCGAGTTTGATCCCGCCTATAAAGTCGAAATACACGGCTTTTGTGACGCGTTGGAAAAAGCGTATGCAGCAGCCATTTACCTTCGCTCTGAGTTCCAAGGATATGTCGCCAGTCATCTTCTAGCAGCTAAAACGAAAGTTGCGCCAGTGAAATTTGTTTCCTTACCTAGGAAAGAGTTATGCGGAGCTGAACTACTGGCAAATATGATAGAGTATACTCAATCTCAGCTCAGCCTCAAGGATTACAAAATCTTCTTGTGGACAGATTCCACCATTGCGTTAGCATGGCTGAAAAAACCGGCTCACAAGTGGAAAACTTTCGTCGAAAATCGAATTTCCTCTATTATTGAAAAGGTAGGCAAGGATTGTTGGTCTCACGTGGGCTCCAAAAATAATCCAGCTGATCTGGCATCTTGCGGTACGACGGTTATTGAATTGTCATCAAATGATTTCTGGCGGCATGGACCTTTATGGCTAAAACTTCCTCATAATGAATGGCCATCAAGAAAGGCTGATTTTGACACGGAAGAAGAAATACGGCCAGTACGCGTTCTTACCACTACAGTGCATCCCGAAGATATTCTTATAAACTTTTCTGACCTTCCTCGTGCATTAAGAGTCATATGTTACATCTTTCGTTTTTACAACTGTCTGCGCGCCAAGCAAAAGTCTGATAACATCAACCACGAGCTCTCAGCTAAAGAAATCGTTTTCGTCAAAAGTCGTTTGATAATCGCCTGTCAAAAATCACATTTCAGCAACGAGTATTCACAGTTATTGGAACAAAAACCGCTGTCGCGCAAAAGTTCGCTTCTAACGTTCAACCCATTTTTGGACTCTAATGGAACTATGAGAATTAATGGCCGTTTGGCAAATTCTCCTACATTAACTTACGATGAACGTTACCCCGGTCTACTAACATATCATGCCAGTTTTACGCGATTACTTCTTAAATATTTACATCAATACTCTCTTCATGGTCAAAATTCGCTATTATACCGCCTAATGAGAATACATTATTACGTCCCGAGACTCAAAACTTTGATAAAAACGATTCTATCACAATTGTATAACTTGTGTAAGACATAAAGGTCAAATCAGCCAACAAATCATGGCGGCATTACCCCCCGAACGTACAAGTTTATTTCGCCCATTCTACAACACAGGAGTCGATTTTGCCGGACCTTTCGATATAAAATCATATGCGGGTCGGGGCTGCAAAATTACTAAGGGTTACGTGCTGGTTTTCGTATGTTTTTCCACCAAGGCGATACATTTGGAAGCCACCGGAGACCTCTCAACACAAACCTTTTTAGCCGCATTTGCGCGTTTTTTCTCAAGACTGGGGGTTCCTCCGATAACATTTTACGTCAAGATAAGCAACAGCTCTTCTCTCTTATGCAAAAAGATATCTTATCTCAAGATAGTTTTAGCCCCATCGAATGGAATTTTATACCTCCTGGAGCTCCTCATATGGGTGGCCTCTGGGAGGCTGGGGTGAAAAGTTTTAAGTCACATTTCAGGAAGATTTGCCTCACTCAAAGTTTTACGTATGAAGAATTCACCACCATGCTTTTGCGAATTGAAGCATGTCTCAATTCAAGACCGTTAAGCCAAAGTAGTGAAGACCCAACCAATTTATGCGCTCTTACCCCAGGTCATTTCCTCGTTGGAACTCCACTCTTATCTCCACCAGAGCTTGACTTATCCAACCATTCTCTTAGCTATGTGAATCGTTGGCAAAAGTTAAAAATAATTCATCATCACTTGGCTCAAAGGTGGAAAGAGGAGTATTTAGGCGAACTTCACAACGAAATAAATGGAAATTCCCCCAAAGAAATTTTGCAATTGGCGATCTTGTAGTTGTCAAGCAAGAAAATTTCATGACATCATGACAAATAATTTTTCCCCCTTATTTTTTCCCCGTTGCAGCAAATATGCATCATTGTCGCCGCATTCACGACTCCTCCATTGAAGAGCGCAAGCTCACCGTCCACATAAAGTCTAAGGCTCCCGACTGTCTTTTATGTCGGAAAGATCATCCGTTGCGTAAATGCGCAAAATTTAACAAAATGCCCGTGTCACCCAGGTTGGACGTCGTCCATCGTTATTGCAAAAATTGTCTGGCCCATTCTCATTACCTCCAAAATTGCCGTAGTCGTGATCGCTGCAGCCACTGCAACAGTAACCATCACACCCTTCTTCATCCTCCCGAAATCACCAGGGTTAATGAGCCATTGAGCCGCGCCGACCCCACCACTGTTATGCCTACCGTCATCATCGGGAAATTTGCAGTTTAAAAATTTGTCTTCGCCTACTCATTTTTTAACTTTATAACATTTTTATACAATACTTATATGCATTGTAATTATTTACCTTATACTTATATTTATACAAATCCAATTTGAATTCTATCTTTTTATTGCATCCTTGAATTATAACTTGTATTAATTAATTACAACATATATGTATTTCACATCCCTTTTTTATATCATTGTAGAACGTCCCTCGTTGCTATTACAATATAGCAAGGGGGGCGGAATGTTTACGCACGGTAACACTGTTTCCTTGCATTTTTCTCTTGCTTCTTTTGCTTCGAGCAAGAGAGTTTTGGTTCAGTCGTGACTAAAACATTGGCAAGCAACAAGTAAAACCACCACATATCCGAAAAACAAATGAAGAAAATTTAAATGTGTATAAAAGCAAAAGAAAAGCTTAAAATTATTTAATTATTAAAATAAAGAAAAACAAAAATAAATTGAAAATAAAGATTACAAAAATTTGTTTTTAAAAAAGGGATATAAAAATCATAGAAACTAAATTTATAAATGAAATTGTTCAAAAAACAAATATTTAGTTAATTTAACTATTATAAACATATTGTGGAACATTTTTATTTTCACAACGCCCAACTTGTTTTAAAACGTAAAACAACCAACAACCAACAACTGGAATTGCTTACCATCTCCACCAATTGGCAATATAAATTTCACGAGGACATCCCGGCAAGTCATCCAATCTCCAATACATATATATATCTTTATCCATCCCCCGTGTGCCCTGCACATCCATTTTGTTTAATTTGTTTTTCAGTTTGTCGTGAACAAAACCTAAACGAGATTTTCATGTTTTCTTGACAGTTCTATACGACACTCTTGGTACCGAAAATTGTAGTATAACTGCTAATAGTGTTGTAATTTGGCGTTTTTACGACTCTCTTAATACCACTTCATAATAGACTCCTGCACAAGACATCTTATAAGAACTTTCTAGAGCGAAATCTTATAAAACAAACGTTAACAACATTGTTTGCGAGAAATTTCTTTAAGTATTGTAGGTATAAGAGTAAAGAAGAAAACACTTCGTGACGGAAGAATTTGTGATACTTGCGTCTGTCTACACATGAGCGCGTGTACAAACATCATGCATGTATGTGTGTATGATTTTTTATTTTTCTGCGCACATGCAAAGGCACACACATGCATTAACATTAGTTGTATGCGGTTAACCACATAATAGCTTACCATCTACATATTACACACACACTCAAACGTACAATATTAAAAATAACAAGCATACACTAATCAACAGTACTTCTCTTGAGTGTTTGTTACAAGCAAGCTGTCTTGCGACATCGCTTGTTACACTTATATACACATACACCAATACATCCATCGTGCTTCGCTTATAGTACGACAGCATTTATTATTGGTTTAGTATAATACATGCTACGTGAATACATTTAAAAATCATGACGTTTTTACATTTCGAGACTGTTTACGCAGCTCTCTATTTCATAAAAATGTGTTGTTTTCAAAGCAAATACGAAACGACACTCATAATAAGGCCGATTATATTAAAGCGCTGCAAAAATATAATCGTGTTCAGAAAAATTTTTGCTGTTCGGTGATATATAATTTATTTTGTGCGAGTGCGTTTTGTGCAAAATAAATTGTATTTTATTTTGGTGTATTTTACACAGCAGACACTATGTCGGACAAGTTGTTGAAAAATTTTATTTATTGTATACTGTTGGAAAGTTGAGCACTTTTTGAAAATGTGTGTTTCTTCTGGATCCATACAGGGGTTCAGGAGTTATTGGTGTTTTTGTTTTCGGGGCTCCTTGTTGGCGTATTTATTCAAATTTCGGGATAAGTGAGGTTTTTGCGATTACTTTTTGATTTTTATACCGAGTGTTGTGTTGGAAAGTACTCGTCGGGACATATACATCTTCCCGATCCATAGAGGGGTTTGGAAGTTACAAGTGTGTCTGAATTTTTGGTGCCTGGGGAGCTGCGTTTTATTTGCCGCCGTTGCGCCTATCGGCGGCATTACTTGTCTGCTGGTCGGCGTTGCCACTGTGATATTTTACCGGTTAGGTGCTACACTTGTGTTGGTATCCCTGGATTTTTTGAACATATTTGGCGATTTTCAGTTAGATTTTTTCATACTTTATGTAAAACCGGTTTTTTCGGGGTTTTTGTGGTTTTTTCTGTTTTTAATAAGGTTTTTGTATTTTTCGTTATTTCTTTTCCAGTTTTGACGTATTTTGTTTGTTTCTTGCGGGATTGTTTTTGTTTTTCGTTGGGCTGATTTCCTTTTGCCATGGTACCTGGCAAAAGGAAGGACTGTAGGGGGATACTTCCGATATAGCATTGGATGACCATCCCTTCCCTTGCCGCTTTGGTTGACATCTATGCGGGCTCAGGAGGACGATACCAGTGCCGAGGATGGGGCTAAGGCCAAACCGAAGAGGCAGAAGAAGGGGTCACCGAAGACCCAGAAGAAATTGCGTGGTGGTACTGGTGATGGTGCTGGTGCCGCCGTTACTAGCGATTCGTTTGGTGACGATGAAGTGCTCGTCAGTGTTGTCTCTGACATTGAGGAGAAACTTCAAAGGAGGAAGGTGAGCCACCAGAAGAAGAAGGCGAGTTCTGAATTGTTTCAGGGCGATCCCATTGGTGAGATGAAGGCGCTTACCGGCGAGCTAATGGATTTAGTTCTAGGAGATGCGGTGGAAAGGGGCATTGCTCGTGACGTAATGTCATTTTCGGCTAGGTATGAGTAGCTTATGATGCGACTGGTCGCCAAAAATGAGCGGTTGCGGGGACGCCTGGACGTCCTGGATGCTGGCACTTCTGCCACGATGCGTTGTGTTGCAACCCGGGTGCCCAATATTGCGGCGCCTGTTGATGCTCGTGGTGCTGCTGCTGGTGTTTCTGCTGCTACTGCTACTGGTGCTACTGCTGCTGTTCCATTGGACGTCTTCCAAGGACGTCGTCGACAATGTAATAGGGGAGGTTAGACCCACACTTGGTATTCGGCCATTGAAGGACGGGGGCGCTGTTATCCGCACCCCATCTGTTACTGAAAGGGAGAAGATTGCGGCAAATGTCAAGTTCACTGAGGTGGGTCTGGAGGTTGAAGTGTGTAAATAAAAATGTACCTAGTAGTCTGGTTGTTCTTTGTTTTTAACTATTAGAATTTTCATTAATAAAATTAGGTTGTTTTAAGTAGTAGGGGAATGTTCATTCGGGCGCCGATTAAAATTGTTAAATTGTGGCTGAAATTGTTAAATTGTTGCTGAAATTGTTAAATTTGGGTAATTAAAATTTGAAAATTGTTAAATTCTTAGAAATTAGTTATTTTTTTTTTGTTTACATTAGGAGTTTTTTGTTTACATTAGGAGTTTTTTTTTTATATTAGGAGTTTTTGTTTGCATTAAGTGTATGTCTGTCTGTCTGTCTGCCTGCCTGACCGTGGGAAGTTTGTGTGTGGAATATTTTGTGTGAATGTATTAAGGCGGTTCATAGTTTGGCGGTTTTTATGTGTGTGTGTGTGACGACGGGGAAAATCATGAAAATGGTTTTTCCTAATGCTGACGGAAAATCATCTAATGATTTTTCATAATTCCGAAGGCAAAACATGATAATTTTTCGTAATACCGAAGGCAAAACATGATAATTTTTCCTAATGCCTACTGCAATACATGATAATTTTTCCTAATGCCTACCGCAATACATGATTATTATTTTTTTCAAATGCCGACGGCAAAAAATGAATATAATTTTTTCAAATGCAGATGGGAAAATGATTTTTCCTAATGACGACGGGAAAACGTGAAAGTTATTTTTTCTAATGCTAATGTAGGTGTTGCTAGACTGTGGGAATTTAAGGCTGACCGTGATTTGAGTGGGTGGCGTTGTTGCCGTAAAATGTAACCATAGGAATTTGCGGATGTGTCTGTCTGTCTGTGAGAATTTAGGTGAGGGTTTGATTGGAAGGGGCGGGGTGTAGTTGAGGTAGATCGATTGCATGTGTATGTGTGTGTGTGTATGTGTGTGTGTGAGTGTATGTGTGTGTGTGTGTTTGTGTGTATGTTTGTAGGAATTTCAATGTGTGTATTTCTGTAGGAGCTTAGGGCTGAATGTGATTTATGAGGGGTGAGGTGTTCTAGTAATATGTAGCCGTGAGAATCTATGTGTATAGACGTCTGTAGAAGTTTAAGACTATCTGTAATTTCAGGTAGGTGAGAGTGTTGTGTTGTTGAGATTAATCTTATATATTGTATATGTATGTATGTATGATCATGGGAATTTGTGTATGTATATCTGAGGGAGAATTTAAGGATCGTCATGATTTGCAAAAGGTGGGGTGTTGTTGAAATTTTCTTGGATATTTCTTATATGAATTCTGCTATGTGTGTGTGTGTGTGTATTTGCGCTAATATTTATATGTAGATAGAAATAAATTGTTTTCAGTATCGACATTTGGTACTATAAAATACTATCATATGTCTGGACTTCCCTAATCTTATTATGTTTTTATACTTACGCTTGTTTTATATTTTCTCATACTTAAATTTGTCTCGCGTTAAAGTCTGCCTATATGAAATTTGTTTATATTACAGATTTTGTTTATTTCAATCTTTGAATACATTTTTTTTTGTCATTGATGTCTTTTGTTCTTCTTGTTGTTGGTGTTGTTGTTGTAAATATTCGTCTGTGTATAGATGCGATATATTCAGTTTTTTTTTTATTTGAAAATAAAAACGTTTTAATTTTTATCTGCGTTTACTTAAAAGTTTGTGAGGATTTTCTGTTTTTAAGTAAAACTGAATTCCTGAAGATACATACTCTATAGTAATAGCAACTATAATAGAAATATTCCTTATACTCAATTTACATTTTTTAAAGTTGATGCAACGTTAGTAAGTTAACGTTAGAAATTTTTGGGGTACATAATTTTTTCTAACTATAGACTTTTTTCTTCACTTTCTACATTTGTTTTCGAAATCTTGCTTTGCTTTATGAAAATGTATAAACATTTTTAAATGAAACTGATCCGGCACTCCACCTTATATACTGATAGTTTTTTTTTCTTTGGTAGTCAACTTACTTCTTTTTTTATTTTTATTGATAAACATTTAAAATCAAAAGGGAGCTTTATATTGAAATTATTATTTTCATAATTGTTGAAAACAATTACTAGTTTTTTTTTGTGATGAAATCATTTGAAGTAAGTAGATTGTTAATGGCGGTCTGAGACATGTTTTGGGAATTCAAAACCGGGAAAAAATAAAATCGATGGCAACCCTGTTTCAAATGGGGGGATTTTGGGGATTTTCATGCTGATATATTTTTGTCTACGTGTGTGTGTGTGTGTGAAAGTTTGATTCTTTTTGTTTGTATATGTGTATGTACGTGTGAGCGTGCATATGTGTGTGTTTTTGTATTACTTATTCGTTTGCCGATGTCCACTACTTTTCAGACAAGAAATTGGTGTCTATGTAGGGATCGCTATTTCATATGTATATTGTGGTCTGCTGCTGTGAGTTGACATTGCTATGCTTATGTAGGTTTATTATACGTATGCATTTATATTTGTGATCTCTGAGGAAATAATCTAATAGCTGCAGGTAGTGACAACCCTGATAGGTGTTTGGAATGGAGGTGGATAGGGAATATATTTGGAAATGTATATATTTATAATATAATATATAATATAATATATAATATATGTTGTTGTAGTAATGTATGTGATCGTATCTATTTTGCTTGGAAGAATATCATTGCTTGTGTGAATTACATCTATACTTCTTCATACATATTTACATATGCCTGTATACATACATATATGTTTTCTAGGCTATTGGCGTTCATATTCTTATGGAGATAGAAAATGTCGTGTTGGAATAGGTTTTAATATAAACAAGTGTATTTCAGAATTTAAATGTTTTAAATCCCAGCAGTTTGATAAGCAGAGTTTTGTGAATAGGGGTAATGATATTTTTATTTTAATATATTTTATTTTTGGTGTAACAATTATAGAAAATAGCTTTTAGAGAAATGCATCAAGAACTTATAGAAGCACCTACTTTCACGTGTCCCGATTTTTCTCGTACCTTTATATTGCAAACTGATGTTAGCGATTTTGTTCTGGGTGTTGCTATGTATATGAATTTCATCATATATCGTAATACCAACAGATAATTGTGGAAATGTGTATGTGTGTGTGTGTGTGTATGAATTTCACCACATGTCGTAATACCATCAGATAAACTAGATTTGATGACTACTACGCGATTCTCACATAAAGTATATAAGTAGAAGAAATAATGTAGATTGTCATCAGTCTGCTCTGATATCTCAACAAGTCACAACCTATTTTCCCATCCAAAATTTCTTAAGTGTTTGAAATCCAAAAACTATAAAAGTGTTAGAACTAATTACTCTTTGTTAAAAAAGATATTAGTGCATAAAAAATAATTAAATAAATTGTTTATAACTGAAATAAATTGTTTATAAATAAAATAATTAAATTAATTAATAAACAAATAAATAAATAATGTACTATCTGCAATAAAGTCTTTATGACTCAAACAAAACTAAACCAGCATATTGAAACGCACTCCTATGCTAGCCAATCGAAGGCTATGCTTGGAACTAGTAAGCTAAATCTTCAAAACAAATATTGTAAGGATTGTGATGAGATGATCCCATCAAATGGTTATATGGCTCATGTCAGAACCACAAAACACAAAAACAGTTGTCAGCAAGAACCGATTGGAGATTTTCTCACTAAGAGAGCAAGCAACTTCAATGGGAGGATCGAGACATACATCCTCCTCAACAAAAATGTGGTTGTTTTGTTTCCGGAGGAGTTTCTGAAATCGGCCAAGAGCTCCATAGTGCAACAATTAAATGAACGTAGTAAGATACATACTACATTCAAATTTAATATGGAGCTCACATGTGATTATATGAAGATGGTGAATGATGAGATGAATGTTTCCCAACTTGTACATATTACGAAAATGATGTTGGTGACTTTGTCTGATGACATAGAGGATATGTACAAGAAACAAGCCGAGGAGCTAAGAACCAAAATGGAAGAATTTCAAGAGAGGGATAGCGGATGGACCTTGATTTCAATAAATTCCGTTGAAGTTAATATAAACAAGGCGTCCATAATAAGAGGTTCGAGCTTTATCCCTCTCCCAAAAATATTGCAGCAAAACATGCATGCATAAATGTCGAGAACTCTGATGTTTATTGCTTTAAATGGTGTCTCATTGCGGCTTTGGACACAAATAGTACTTTAGATCGAAGACAACGGAAAAACCATAGAAATTACAATATTGCAAACATTTGTGATGAGAATATTAATATAGGGGAAATTGTACTAAATTTTAAAGACCTAGAGTTTCCACTCCCATTGAAGCAGATAAAAAAATTTGAAAGTCAAAATTATGTGAGCATCAATGTATTTGGGCACAATGGAACGTCGCTTATAGGACCATACTACATAACAAAAGGAGAAAAACATATTCATATTAATCTCTTATTGCTCCAGTCCAATGAAAACTTCCACTATGTACTCATCAATGATATATCAAAGTAAGTTTCATTTGTGCATTTAAGCGAAATATGTTTTCATAACTATTTAAACAGTTACTTATTATTGTTATATTAATTTACATACTATTTTATTTTCTATATTTTCTTCAGACTCCTTCGTTCCAGCATAACATCACATGATCACAAGATCCTAATATGCAACACCTGCCTATATCATACACATGATGATTATGTGTATAATCATCACAAAAACGTTTGCGGAAAAAAAGTCATCAGAATGCCAGAAGATGGATCTATTATCAAGTTTACGAAGCACTACAAACAGTTAAATGTACCATTTGTAATATACGCAGACTTTGAGTCCATTTTAGAAAAAGTCAATGATTATGTAAGTAAAAGCATTACAAATGTACAGAAACACCATGCGTGTGCATTCGGGTATTTTATTAATTGTAGTTTTAAGAGAGAAAATAATTTATATAGGAATTATTTTGGTGAAGATTCGGCAAATGTATTTATCAAAAAAATAGTTGAAGATTGTACAGATATTTATCTAAATTATTTACTTAAAGTTAAGAAAATGTTCATAACCCCAATAGAAATAGCTCAATATAATAATGCAAAAAATTGTCATATATGTAAGAAAATATTAAATAACGATAAAGTTAGAGATCATTGTCATCTTACGGGCAATTATCGTGGGGCAGCACATAGCGAATGCAATTTGAATTATAAAACACCTCAATTTATACCGGTTATCCTGCATAATCTTTCTGCATATGATATACACCTATTTTTCAAAGAACTTTCTACTATAAAATATTCCACAATAAAAGTGATTCCCCAGAACACAGAGCGTTATATTTCTCTTTCAATTTTCATCAAATTAGATGAAAAACGCGGATTCGAAATGAGATTTATAGATTCGTTTAGATTTATGGCTTCGAGCTTAGATATGTTAGTGAAAAATCTTGATAGCAATGATTTTAATACTATTCGATCATGTTTCGTTGATGAAGCTCATTTCAACCTGATAAGAAGAAAGGGTGTATTTCCGTACTCTTACATGGATTCCATGACTAAGTTTAAGGAAACTAAGCTCCCTAGTAGAGACGAGTTCTTCAATATTCTAACGAATGAAGAATGTGATGTAGTCGAATATGAACATGCTCAAAAAATATGGAGAGAGTTTAACTGTAAAACCCTCCTTGACTACACTGAACTCTACTTATAGACAGATGTTCTACTTCTAACTGACGTGTTTGAAAATTTTAGGAAAATTTGTAGAGATATATACGATTTAGACCCCTGCCACTATTATACAGCACCAGGCTTATCCTGGGATGCAATGTTGAAAACCACAGAAGTTTCACTGGAACAGTTCACTGATTCCGAAATGGATATGTTTATGCAAAACGGAATTAGAGGTGGACTAGTTCAATGCTCGCAAAGATATTCCAAAGCAAATTACAAATATTTGGAAGATTTTGATGCATCAAAACCATCAGAATTTCTTGTATATTTAGACGCTAACAATTTGTATGGTTGGGCGATGTCGGAATATCTTCCTTGCGGTGAATTTGAGTGGGTATGTGATACTGATTTCGATGTTGAAAAAATTTCTGATACTGCAGAGTATGGGTACATTTTGGAAGTGGATATAGAGTATCCCGATTCAGTGCATGATCTTCATAATGGTTTGCCATTTTGTCCCCAAAATAAGACCGTGGGGGGATACAAAATCAAAAAATTAGTTGCAGACTTACACTCAAAAACAAATTACACCATACACTATAGAGTTTTAAAACAAGCCATTTCAAATGGCCTCATTTTAACACAAATCCATAGAATACTCAGATTTAAGCAATCCCCTTGGCTTAAAAAATATATTGACTTAAACACATTTCATAGGACAAATGCTAAAAATAATTTTGAAAAAGATTTCTTCAAACTTTTAAACAATGCTGTTTACGGGAAGACAATGGAAAACATTGAAAAACGTAGGAACATTAGAATTACTTCATCTTGGGAAACAACAAATAGGAATCTGTAGTGTACCCCTATAGTCACCCCTAATATCACAATTTAGTATGTGCACTTTCCCATAGGAATGTCACTCAATTTTAACTCAAAACAATAATAATAATAAATAATACTTGTTACAACAAATAACTATCCGTTTTGTAAAGCAACAATTATTAAATATTATTGTATTATTCTAGTTTTAAGGATACCGTTAGTTAAGTATAAAAGAAAGAAATTTTTGGAATAAAAATCAATTTTTTTTTGCTTAGCCTTTAAATCGGCTGTTTTATTTAAAAGCATTCTACTGCTAGAATTAAATCTAAGAGCATACATCTGCTCAGGCATAAAATCTGCCTAAGTCTTTTTAGAGCCAGTGGCGTTCATTAGCGCCGGCATAACCGGGTAGGCAGACTTTTATAAACCTTACAAATCATTTAGGTCTCAGAGCATTAATTGCGAAACCAAATTTTAAGCAGTTGACAAAATTTTCTGATGATATGTATGCGGTAGAGTTAGAAAAAATGGAACCACTATATGATAAACCCATATATGTTGGTTTTACAGTACTGGAGTTATCCAAGTGGAGAATGTATGACTTCCATTATGGCTTCATGAAGCCTAAATTTGGAAACAACATTTCTCTCAACTATATGGATACTGACTCATTTATTTATTCAATTAAAACTGATGATTTTTACGATGACATCCGTAATGACATTAGTTTGAATTTTGATACGTCAGAATATCCTATAGATAATCAATTTCGTTTGCCGCTACTAAATAAGAAGGTTTTAGGAATGATGAAAGATGAAAACCATGGGGATATAATGACAGAGTTTGTTGGTTTAAGAGCAAAAATGTATTCTCTGTCGACTCTTCGCTCGGAAGCTATTAAAAAATCAAAAGGGGTCAAAAAGTCTGTAATTAAAAAGTTGTCCATTAATGATTACAAAAGTTGCTTATTCGAATCCAAAATTATCTCGGATGAAATGTTTTTGTTTAGATCTAAAACACATCAACTATATACCCAAAAACTACATAAAATAGCACTTAGCTTTTCTGATGATAAAAGAAATATAATGAAAGATTAAATAAAAACGCGCTTGGGGACATTACATAGACCGAAATAATAATGCAATGGAATAGAATGATTCATACTAAATTGCATGTAAGATGTCAATGAAAATTTAATTTTGTACTAATTGTATTTATTTATTAATGTATTTCTTTAATTATTTATTAATTTATTTATTATTCACTTATTTGTTTATTAATAAATATATGTATGTATTATTTATTTGTTTATTAATTTATTAATTAGTTTATTCCTTTATTTCTTTATTAATTTACTTATCTATTAATTTATTTATTGTTTATATATTTGTTTATGAATTTATCTATTAGTTTTAGTATTTTATTCACACAAAAGTATGTAAAAATTTAATGCTTTAAAGCTTTTATCTTTTTACCTATACCTAAGTTATCTTTAAATAAAAATTAAATATTAGATTAATGATTTTTTTCTTTTTATATCTGTATATTTTTATTTATAAATAGAGTTAAATTTGTATTGGTACTAAGATTTTTAAGAAAAAATGTTAAATAAAATATTGAAAAAATAATAATATATATAAATGGTTTTTATTTCAACTTAAATTTACTTAATAGAAATTTTAACTACAAATGTCCACATTTTTATATTTTGTTTCTTTATGGGCTTTACTTCGCTAGATCATAAAATTTTTCTTTTTGTTTATTTACAAATTCTTGTTTTTTCTTTTCATATCGCTTAAACATGCACAGTCTTTTTATCTTTGAAAGGTTCTACATAAGAGGAATTGAGTTTCACAATATTATGAAATTCCATTATATTTCATTAGGTATTCTCTTATCGACACCAACTGTTTTAACATCATCTCATCCACGTTTGCTAACAGCAAATAGCAGAACAGATATCAGCTATTACATCAGCTTATCAGATCAGCTTTTCAGGACCTGGTCTGGTTTTCAGATCAGCTTATCAGGACCTGGTCTGGTTTTCAGATCAGCTTTTCAAGACCTGGTCTGGTTTTCAGATCAGCTTTTCAGGACCTGGTCTGGTTTTCAGATCAGCTTATTAGGAGCTGGTCTGGTTTTCAGATTAGCTTATCAGGACCTGATCTGGTTTTCAGAATAGCTTTTCAGGACCTGGTCTGGTTTTCAGATCAGCTTATCAGGACCTGGTCTGGTTTTCAGATCAAGTTTTCAGGACCTGGTCTGGTTTTCAGATCAGCTTTTCAGGACTTGATTTGGCTTTCAAATCAGCTTTTCAGGACCTGGTCTGGTTTTCAGATCAGCTTATTAGGACCTGGTCTGGTTTTCAGGTCAGGTTATCAGAATACAAGTAGCTGGCCATTTATATAATTTATAGGAATAAAGTTTCAGGTCAGATGAAATAACTAAAGTCAATCTTTTATAAGTACTATTTTTTTCTATAACAAAAATCATTTAATTCAATATCTTTGCTTATAACCATAATCTATATTTTTCCTTCCAACACTCTACAAATTTCTTAAAACTTGTCAGAATTCATATTACTGTCAACATGAACCTTCTAAACATGCTTTATATTTTTCTCATCTTACTTAAACATTATAATAACATTTACATTATCTCTTATTATATGCTTACAGCCGTATTCATAAAAATTTTAAACAGCATTTCAAATGTTGTTTGAACAAAATTCGCTAAAATTGTATTCATAATTAAGAATTATGCTTATGTTTAGCACAAGTAGAATGAGTCATAATTCTTCTGTCGCCCCATACAAAAATATACACGTACACGTACATATGTATGTATATTATTCTGCTTTCCACATGCAACATCAGCAAATATCATAATTGAAATGTATTTAGCTTCATTACCAGAAAAAAATAAATGTATAATAACCCATTCTTTTAATTATGAAATTATGTAATTTCTTTAACTATTCATATTTGTAGTAGTATATAGATAATTTTAGTATAAATATATGTTTTTAAACCTCAGATAGTAGTAAGGAACTGGGCATCCGGCGTAGATTAAAATTTTTAAGTTTAATTACCCATAACCCCGACAAAGGACACCCAGAAATTATTACACAACCCAAATCACTGAAAGACTCAAATTTCCACGGTCACGCAGACAGACAGAGAGAGAGACAGACATACACTTAATGTAAACAAAAACTCCTTATGTTAAAAAAATAAGAGTGACTTATTGAACCACCCTCGAAAAATATTTAAAGGACTTATTGAACCACCCTCGTAGGTATCAAATTTCAAGAATTTTAAAATTTTCAAATTTTAATTACCCAAATTTAACAATTTCAGCAACAATTTAACAATTTTAATTGGGGCCGAACCGCCAGTTAACAACTACTATCTGAGGTTTAAAAACATATATTTATACTAAAATTATCTATATACTACTACAAATATGAATAGTTAAAGAAATTACATAATTTCATAATTAAAAGAATGGGTTATTATACATTTATTTTTTTCTGGTAATGAAGCTTAATACATTTCAATTATGATATTTGCTGATGTTGCATGTGGAAAGCAGAATAATATACATACATATGTACGTGTACGTGTATATTTTTTTTACGGGGCGACAGAATAATGATGACTCATTCTACTTGTGCCAAACATAAGCATAATTCTTAATACATGCATACATACATACATACAGACAAAGTTAAAAATATAAATAAGCAAGAAGCAAAACTACAACGACGTCAATTCAAAATTATTTTAAATATGGGTGCATTTAATTTTTAAGATTTGGTGATTTACGCAAGTTAAAAAACGTTTTTACGCTAATATTCTATTATGAATACAATTTTAGCGAATTTTGCTCAAACAACATTTGAAATGCTGTTTAAAATTTTTATGAATATGGCTATAAGCATTTAATAAGAGGCAATGCAAATGTAATTATAATGTTTAAGTAAGATGAGAAAAATATGAAGCATGTTTACAAGGTTCATGTTGGCAGTAATATGAATTTTGACAAGTTTTAAAAAATTTGTAGAGTGTTGGAAGGATAAATATGAATTTTTGATTATAAGCAAATATATTGAATTAAACGATTTTCGTTATAGAAAAAAAAAATACTGCTAATAAAAGATAGACTTTAGCTATTTCATCTGACCTGAAAACCAGACCAGCTCCTAATAAGCTGACCTGAAAATCAGACCAGCTCCTAATAAGCTGACCTGAAAATCAGACCAGCTCCTGATAAGCTGATCTGAAAACCAGACCAGGTCCTGATAGCCTAATCTGAAAACCAGACCAGGTCCTGATAAGCTGATCTAAAAACCAAACCAGGTCCTGAAAAGCTGATCTGAAAACCAGACCAGGTCCTGAAAAGCTGATCTGAAAACCAGACCAGGTCTTGATAAGCTAATCTGAAAACCAGACCAGGTTCTGATAAGCTGATCTGATAACCAGACCAGGTCCTGATAAGCTGATCTGAAAACCAGACCAGGTCCTGATAAGCTGATCTGATAACCAGACCAGGTCCTGATAAGCTGATCTGAAAACCAGACCAGCTCCTGATAACCTGATCTGAAAACCAGACCAGGTTCTGATAAGCTGATCTGATAACCAGACCTGCTCCTGAAAAGCTGATCTGAAAATAAGACCAGTTCCTGATAAGCTGATCTAATAGCTGATACCTATTGTACTATTTGCTGTTATCAAACGTAGATGAGATGGTGTTAAAGCAGTTGGTATCGATAAGAAAATATCTAATGAAGTATTATGAAATTTCATAATATTGTGAAATTCGATTTGTTTTGTGCGGAAGTTTTCAAAGATAACAAGACTGTGCATGTTTAAGCGAAATGAAAAGAAAAAAAAAACAATAATTTGCAAATAAGCAAAAAGAAAAATTTTTTGATCTAGCGAAGTAAAGCCAATAAAGAGACAAAATATAAAAATGTAGACATTTGTAGTTAACATTTTTTCTTAAAAATCTTAGTACCAATACAAACTTAACTCTATGTATAAATAAAAATATACAGATATAAAAAGAAAAAATATCATTAATCTAATATTTAATTTTTAATTAAAGATAACTTAGGTATAGGTAAAAAGATAAAAGCTTTAAAGCATTAAATTTTTACATACTTTTGTGTGAATAAAATACTAAAATTAATAGATAAATTCATAAACAAATATATAAACAATAAATAAATTAATAGATAAGTAAATTAATAAAGAAATAAAGGAATAAACTAATTAATAAATTAATAAACAAATAAATAATAAAAACATAAATTAACTAATACACAAATAAGTAAATAATAAATAAATTAATAAATAATTAAAGAAATATATTAATAAATAAATACAATTAGTACAAATTTAAATTTTCGTTGACATCTTACATGCAATTTAGTAGGAATCATTCTATTCTACATCCATTGTTTCATTATTTCGGTCTATGTAATGCCCCCAAGAGCGCGTTTTTATATTATCTTTCATTATATTTCTTTTATCATCAAAAAAGCTAAGTGCTATTTTATGTAGTTTTTGGGTATATAGTTGATGTGTTTTAGATCTAAACAAAAACACATCATCCGAGATAATTTTGGATTCGAATAAGCAACTTTTGTAATCATTAATGGACAACTTTTTAATTATAGACTTTTTGACCCCTTTTGATTTTTTAACAGCTTCCGAGCGAAGAGTCGACAAAGAATACATTTTTGCTCTTAAGCCAACAAACTCTGTCATTATATCCCCATTGTTTTCATCTTTCATCATTCCCAAAACCTTCTTATTGAGTAGCGGCAAACGAAATTGATTATCTATAGGATATTCCGACGTATCAAAGTTCAAACTAATGTCATTACGGATGTCATCGTAAAAATCATTAGTTTTAATTGAATAAATAAATGAGTCAGTATCCATATAGTTGAGAGAAATGCTGTCTCCAAATTTAGGCTTCATGAAGCCATAATGGAAGTCATACATTCTCCACTTGGATAACTCTAGTACTGTGAAACCAACATATATGGGCTTATCATATAGTGGTTCCATTTTTTCTAACTCAACCGCATATATATCATCAGAAAATTTTGTCAACTGCTTAAAATTAGGTTTCGCAATTAATTCTCTGAGTCCTAAATGATTCCTGTTTGTTGTTTCCCAAGATGAAGTAATTCTAATGTCCCTACGTTTTTCAATGTTTTCCATTGTCTTCCCGTAAACAGCATTGTTTAAAAGTTTGAAGAAATCTTTTTCAAAATTATTTTTAGCATTTGTCCTATGAAATGTGTTTAAGTCAATATATTTTTAAAGCCAAGGGGATTGCTTAAATCTGAGTATTCTATGGATTTGTTTTAAAATGAGGCCATTTGAAATGGCTTGTTTTAAAACTCTATAGTGTATGGTGTAATTTGTTTTTGAGTGTAAGTCTGCAACTAATTTTTTGATTTTGGATCCCCCCACGGTCTTATTTTGGGGACAAAATGGCAAATCATTATGAAGATCATGCACTGAATCCGGATAATCTATATCCACTTCCAAAATGTACCCATACTCTGCAGTATCAGAAATTTTTTTAACATCAAAATCAGTATCACATACCCACTCAAATTCACCGCAAGGAAGATATTCCGACATTGCCCAACCATACAAATTGTTAGCGTCTAAATATACAAGAAATTCTGATGGCTTTGATGGATCAAAATCTTCCAAATATTTGTTATTCGCTTTCGAATATCTTTGCGAGCATTGAACTAGTCCACCTCTAATTCCGTTTTGCATAAACATATACATTTCGGAATCAGTGAACTGTTCCAGTGAAACTTCTGTGGTTTTCAACATTGCATCCCAGGATAAGCCTGGTGCTGTATAATAGTGGCAGGGGTCCAAATCGTGTATATCTCTACAAATTTTCCTAAAATTTTCAAACACATCGGCTAGAAGAAGAACATCTGTCTTTAAGTAGAGCTCAGTATAGTCAAGGAGGGTTTTACAATTAAACACCCTCCATATTTTTTGAGCATGTTCATATTCGAATACATCACATTCTTCATTCGTTAGAATATTGAAGAATTCGTTTCTACTAGGGAGCTTAGTTTCCTTAAACTTAGTCATGGAATCCATGTAAGAGTACGGAAATACACCCTTTCTTCTAATGAGGTTGAACTGAGCTTCATCAACGAAACATGATCGAATAGTATTGAAATCATTGCTATCAAGATTTTTCGCTAACGTATCTAAGCTCGAAGCCATAAATCTAAACGAGTCTATAAATCTTATTTCGAATCCATATTTTTCATCTAATCTGATGAAAATTGAAAGAGAAATATAACGCTCTGTGTTCTGCGGAATCACTTTTATTGTGGAGTATTTTATAGTAGAAAGTTCTTTGAAAAATAGGTGTAAATCATATGCAGAAAGATTATGCAGGATAACCGGTATAAACTGAGGTGTTTTATAATTCAAATTACATTCGCTATGAGCTGCTCCACGATAATTGCCCGTAAGATGACAATGATCTCTAACTTTATCGTTATTTAATATTTTCTTACATATATAACAATTTTTTGCATTATTATATTGAGCTATTTCTATTGGGGTTATGAACATTTTCTTAACTTTAATTAAATAATTTAGATAAATATCTGTACAATCTTCAACTATTTTTTTAATAAATACATTTGCCGAATCTTTACCAAAATAATTCCTATATATATTATTTTCTCTCTTAAAACTACAATTAATAAAATACCCGAATGCCCACGCATGGTGTTTCTGTACATTTGTAGTGCTTTTACTTACAGGATCATTGACTTTTTCTAAAATGGACTCAAAGTCTGCGTATATTACAAATGGTACATTTAACTGTTTGTAGTGCTTCGTAAACTTGATAATAGATCCATCTTCTGGCATTCTGATGACTTTTTTTCCGCAAACGTTTTTGTGATGATTATACACATAATCATCATGTGTATGATATAGGCAGGTGTTGCATATTAGGATCTTGTGATCATGTGATGTTATGCTGGAACGAAGGAGTCTGAAGAAAATATAGAAAATAAAATAGTATGTAAATTAATATAACAATAATAAGTAACTGTTTAAATAGTTATGAAAACATATTTCGCTTAAATGCACAAATGAAACTTACTTTGATATATCATTGATGAGTACATTGTGGAAGTTTTCATTGGACTGGAGCAATAAGAGATTAATATGAATATGTTTTTCTCCTTTTGTTATGTAGTATGGTCCTATAAGCGACGTTCCATTGTGCCCAAATACATTGATGCTCACATAATTTTGACTTTCAAATTTTTTTATCTGCTTCAGTAGTAGGGAATTGGGGTTCCGGCCCCAATTAAAATTGTTAAATTGTTGCTGAAATTGTTAAATTTGGGTAATTAAAATTTGAAAATTGTTAAATTCTTGAAATTTGATACCTACGAGGGTGGTTCGATAAGTCCTTTAAATATTTTTCGAGGGTGGTTCAATAAGTCTGTCTTTTTCCTAATGCCTACGGCATGCATGATAATTTTTCCTAACGCCTACGGCAATACATAATTATTTTCAAATGCCGACGGCAAAACATGATTATTTTTTTCAAATGCCGACGGCAAAACATGATTATTATTTTTTTCAAATGCCGACGGCAAAACATGATTATTATTTTCTAATGCTCCCAGTGTTGACATACTGTAGAAGTTTGTTATCGTAATACTATATCAGTAATATCAGAGAAAGAAGGTTTGATGACTACTAGGTCATATGGTTTCATATGAATCATGGGAATGTGCTTGTGTGATTTTCTCACGCTAATAAATTCTTATAAAATAAAATAATTAAATAAATGAATAAAATAATTACATAAATTATTTTATTTATTTATAAAACGTTCTCATGTATGTGAACACCCCTAATGCTTGTGTGTGGGGGGTCCAGCTTGTTTGTCGCTGGTAAGCTTATATTCTGTTTATTTGCTTAAGAAATATATTTGTATGTATGTATGTATGTATGTATGTGTATATGATGTATGTATGTGCGATCGAAGGAACTTGTGCGTGGAATATTTTGTGGCTGTGTAGAATACATTTATATTTTGCAACGTAATCATTTTCTTTGTCTGCGATTATTTTAAAGCAGCAAAGTTTCAACCTGGTACAGTCATCAGCAGAGAAACAAAAAGTAAAAACTGTGAATGCTGCAAGGATACTGCTACTAATTTTTGTATAAATACGCCAACTTTTCTAACCAACACATCAGTACTTTATTGTATTTACAAGTAGTATCATCAGCAATTGTGTTAAAGTTTTATAATAATAAAATAATTAAAAATGAGTTATACAGGATATCAGTGTAATAGATGCCATAAGGTATACAAATACCAAAAGTCCTTTTTGGATCATGTGAAAAGTCATAGCGTGCAGGATCAAATGGTCGTAAGTCGGGGTACAAATCAAGAGCAACCGCAGACATTTGTTCAAAATCGTCAACAGCAGATAAATTCATTTCATCACCAGCAGCACCCTTCTCTACAGTATCCCCAATATCAACAATACGGTATGCCTAACTGTTACCCTACACCAATGTCATGGAGTAATCAGTTTTCGGCATCAGGAGTACCAATGCAATATGAGTATCCAAGTTACAATTATAATCCCGTCACACCAGTTAATCAAATGGAGCAGTATTCCAATTTGATGCAATGGCAACCTCTTAATTATCAGCAACAAGAACAGCAGCTACAACAACAAGCTCATCAACAAGGTGTGGATATCCTTGGAGGGACTTTATACAACGATGCTATGGACATAAGTTTACCGGAAAGTGATGGAGAAGTAGAAGTAGAAGAAAAAAGAGAAGAAACTCTGCCAACTCCAATGAGTACTTCGCATGCTAGGAGAGAAGAAGAAGTCGAAGAGAATGTGAGATATTACAAAATATCGAAAGCCTTCAAAAACCATATCGCCACATATGTAATACTAAATAAAAAGGACCAACTTCTCTTGGAAGAATTTATTAAAGAAAACATGAATATTTTTATTGAGAGACTTCAAATGTCTTTGTCTAAGCATATAATAATTAAATTTCATGTGAGTATTGTGGCGGAGTACATCAAAATTGTAGAAGAAGAATTGGAGTTGTGTGTTATAACACATGTAGCCAAAATGAGTTTGCTGACGAAGGCAGATAATATTGAAGAATTCTTCCGTAAACAAGTTGAGGAGATTTCAACAAAAATGTCCGAATTTGAAGAGCGAGATTCTGGTTGGACTTTGTCACGCATAGTTCGAGCAGAAATCAACATCAACAAATCTTCGCTAGTCAAAGGATCAAGTTGGATATCCACACCCACAAAATTAGTAAGAAAATTTGCATGCATCAATATTGAAAATAGTGATGAATACTGCTTCAAGTGGTGTATAATCGCTGCCATGGATACTACCAAACACAACCATATAGAACGTTGCAGTACTTATAATATTCAGGACATTTCTGCAGACATTATTTCTACACGAAATGGTGTAACACTAAATTTCAAAAACTTAACTTACCCATTAGCACTAAACAAAATTAAGGAGTTCGAAGTAAATAATCCAGCAATAAGTGTTAATGTGTTTGGGTACGATGAGGGAGCAGATCAAATCATCGGTCCCTATTATGTGACCAAGGAGGAGAAAGTAAAGCATGTCAACTTGTTGCTTTTGGAGAATGGTGAAGTTCATCAGTACATATTGATAAAGAACATATCAAAGTAAGTTAGAAAATTATACTACTACTCTTTAATTTTAATGATACCTATACTTGTTTTTTATCTTTTATATATGTACATTTTACTAATAAACTTTTGTATATTTTTTGTCATTCACAGACTTTTACACACGCAGATTACAAAACACAAAAGTAAGCTACATTTTTGTAATAGCTGCCTACAGCACACACATAACGAAAATGGTATGAGTAGCCATAAGGCAGAATGCGGCAAAATAGTGACAACTATGCCGTCAGGTCCAGATGCACTTCTAAGTTTTAAGGGGCATCAGAGGAAAATGGATGTCCCCTTTGTGGTGTACGCAGACTTTGAATGCATCCTGGAAGACATTAGTAATAACGTGAGTAGTAAAACCAGTCTTGTCAAAAAGCACACTCCTTGTGCTTTTAGTTACTACATTAAGTGTCTCCATAACAATAAGTTAGATAAATTAAGGGTTTATACAGGGAAAGATGCTTCACAAAAATTTGTTTCATTTTTAATTAAAGATTGTGAGGATATTTATAATAATCATTTAGTAAATAATAGGCAAATGGATACTTTATCCCCTTCTGATATTTATAATTTTTATAGTGCGGTGAATTGTCATATTTGTCAAAAATTTCTAGGTAAAGATCGCGTTAGAGATCATTGTCACATTAGCGGTAAATATAGAGGTGCAGCCCACAATAACTGTAATTTGAATTACCAAATTCCCAAGTTTATACCAGTTTACTTTCACAATTACTCAAATTATGACTCACATCTTTTTATTAAAGAACTAGGTGAAATTTCTATGCAACTGAAAGTACTCCCTCTCAATAAGGAGCTTTATATATCACTCTCGCAATTTACAGAAATGAGCGATGGTCATAATCTTGAAATAAGATTTCTTGATACATTACGCTTTATGGCTGAGAGTTTAGAATCATTAGCCTGCAATTTGTCATATAATGATTTTAACACTATAAGGTCCTTGTTTCAATCAGAAAAAGAATTTCAGCTTATTAAGAAGAAAGGCATTTTCCCCTATGAGTACCTAAATTCATTTCAAAAATTAGACGAGTGCCAGCTGCCTTCACGCAGTGATTTCTTTAATAAGTTGAACAATAAAGAGTGTTCTTTAGAGGAATACTCACATGCTGTAGAGGTATGGAATACTTTTGGTTGCAAAACAATGAAAGATTACATGGAACTTTACTTAAAAACAGATGTCCTCTTACTGACAGATATTTTCGAGAACTTTAGAAAAGTTTGTAAAGGTATTTATGAGCTGGATCCATGTCAATACTATACCGCACCTGGACTTTCCTGGGATGCAATGTTAAAATACACAAAAATTGAACTAGAATTATTGACGGACATAGACATGTACAATTTTATGAAAAAAGGTATACGTGGGGGAATCGTACAGTGTAGCCAAAGATATTCGAAAGCGAATAACAAATATTTGGAAGATTTCGATAAAGAGAAGCCTTCAGAGTTTCTTGTCTATTTAGACGCAAATAACCTTTACGGTTGGGCAATGTCGGAATATCTTCCTCATGGTGGGTTCAGATGGTTATCGCAAGACGAGCTGAATCTGGATCCAAACAGCATAGCTGACAATGGAACAGAAGGTTATGTATATGAGGTCACTTTAGATTATCCTTCTCACTTACATGACTTGCATAATGACCTACCTTTTTGCGCTGAAAATAAAAAACCACTGCAAGCGAAATATAGCAAGTTGATAACCGATTTCTCTACAAAGCAATCATACGTGATACACTTTAGAGTTCTGAAACAATGCTTAGAAAATGGGTTAGTTTTAAAGAAAACACATCGTATTCTAGCATTTAAACAATCTCCATGGTTAAAAGGCTATATTGACCTTAATACCAGACATAGAGCCACTGCTAAAAATGCTTTTGAAAAAAACTTTTTCAAACTACTTAATAATGCAGTCTATGGTTAAACCATGGAAAATGTGGATAAGAGGAGAGATGTTAAAATTGTCAATAATTGGGAGAGAACGAATCGGAACCATTTGGGAGCTCAAGATTTGATATCAAAACCAAATTTTCATAGTTTATCTATATTTTCCGAAGATCTGGTAGCAATCGAAATGAGTAGAGTCAAAACCTGCTACAATAAACCAATTTACTTAGGATTTTGTGTACTTGAATTGTCCAAATGGAAAATGTATAATTTTCATTACGGGTATATGCAACCTAAGTTTAAGACAAAACTCTCATTGAACTATATGGACACGGACTCTTTTATATATTCAAATGGAGCAGTATTCCAATTTGATGCAATGGCAACCTCTTAATTATCAGCAACAAGAACAGCAGCTACAACAACAAGCTCATCAACAAGGTGTGGATATCCTTGGAGGGACTTTATACAACGATGCTATGGACATAAGTTTACCGGAAAGTGATGGAGAAGTAGAAGTAGAAGAAAAAAGAGAAGAAACTCTGCCAACTCCAATGAGTACTTCGCATGCTAGGAGAGAAGAAGAAGTCGAAGAGAATGTGAGATATTACAAAATATCGAAAGCCTTCAAAAACCATATCGCCACATATGTAATACTAAATAAAAAGGACCAACTTCTCTTGGAAGAATTTATTAAAGAAAACATGAATATTTTTATTGAGAGACTTCAAATGTCTTTGTCTAAGCATATAATAATTAAATTTCATGTGAGTATTGTGGCGGAGTACATCAAAATTGTAGAAGAAGAATTGGAGTTGTGTGTTATAACACATGTAGCCAAAATGAGTTTGCTGACGAAGGCAGATAATATTGAAGAATTCTTCAGTAAACAAGTTGAGGAGATTTCAACAAAAATGTCCGAATTTGAAGAGCGAGATTCTGGTTGGACTTTGTCACGCATAGTTCGAGCAGAAATCAACATCAACAAATCTTCGCTAGTCAAAGGATCAAGTTGGATATCCACACCCACAAAATTAGTAAGAAAATTTGCATGCATCAATATTGAAAATAGTGATGAATACTGCTTCAAGTGGTGTATAATCGCTGCCATGGATACTACCAAACACAACCATATAGAACGTTGCAGTACTTATAATATTCAGGACATTTCTGCAGACATTATTTCTACACGAAATGGTGTAACACTAAATTTCAAAAACTTAACTTACCCATTAGCACTAAACAAAATTAAGGAGTTCGAAGTAAATAATCCAGCAATAAGTGTTAATGTGTTTGGGTACGATGAGGGAGCAGATCAAATCATCGGTCCCTATTATGTGACCAAGGAGGAGAAAGTAAAGCATGTCAACTTGTTGCTTTTGGAGAATGGTGAAGTTCATCAGTACATATTGATAAAGAACATATCAAAGTAAGTTAGAAAATTATACTACTACTCTTTAATTTTAATGATACCTATACTTGTTTTTTATCTTTTATATATGTACATTTTACTAATAAACTTTTGTATATTTTTTGTCATTCACAGACTTTTACACACGCAGATTACAAAACACAAAAGTAAGCTACATTTTTGTAATAGCTGCCTACAGCACACACATAACGAAAATGGTATGAGTAGCCATAAGGCAGAATGCGGCAAAATAGTGACAACTATGCCGTCAGGTCCAGATGCACTTCTAAGTTTTAAGGGGCATCAGAGGAAAATGGATGTCCCCTTTGTGGTGTACGCAGACTTTGAATGCATCCTGGAAGACATTAGTAATAACGTGAGTAGTAAAACCAGTCTTGTCAAAAAGCACACTCCTTGTGCTTTTAGTTACTACATTAAGTGTCTCCATAACAATAAGTTAGATAAATTAAGGGTTTATACAGGGAAAGATGCTTCACAAAAATTTGTTTCATTTTTAATTAAAGATTGTGAGGATATTTATAATAATCATTTAGTAAATAATAGGCAAATGGATACTTTATCCCCTTCTGATATTTATAATTTTTATAGTGCGGTGAATTGTCATATTTGTCAAAAATTTCTAGGTAAAGATCGCGTTAGAGATCATTGTCACATTAGCGGTAAATATAGAGGTGCAGCCCACAATAACTGTAATTTGAATTACCAAATTCCCAAGTTTATACCAGTTTACTTTCACAATTACTCAAATTATGACTCACATCTTTTTATTAAAGAACTAGGTGAAATTTCTATGCAACTGAAAGTACTCCCTCTCAATAAGGAGCTTTATATATCACTCTCGCAATTTACAGAAATGAGCGATGGTCATAATCTTGAAATAAGATTTCTTGATACATTACGCTTTATGGCTGAGAGTTTAGAATCATTAGCCTGCAATTTGTCGGATAATGATTTTAACACTATAAGGTCCTTGTTTCAATCAGAAAAAGAATTTCAGCTTATTAAGAAGAAAGGCATTTTCCCCTATGAGTACCTAAATTCATTTCAAAAATTAGACGAGTGCCAGCTGCCTTCACGCAGTGATTTCTTTAATAAGTTGAACAATAAAGAGTGTTCTTTAGAGGAATACTCACATGCTGTAGAGGTATGGAATACTTTTGGTTGCAAAACAATGAAAGATTACATGGAACTTTACTTAAAAACAGATGTCCTCTTACTGACAGATATTTTCGAGAACTTTAGAAAAGTTTGTAAAGGTATTTATGAGCTGGATCCATGTCAATACTATACCGCACCTGGACTTTCCTGGGATGCAATGTTAAAATACACAAAAATTGAACTAGAATTATTGACGGACATAGACATGTACAATTTTATGAAAAAAGGTATACGTGGGGGAATCGTACAGTGTAGCCAAAGATATTCGAAAGCGAATAACAAATATTTGGAAGATTTCGATAAAGAGAAGCCTTCAGAGTTTCTTGTCTATTTAGACGCAAATAACCTTTACGGTTGGGCAATGTCGGAATATCTTCCTCATGGTGGGTTCAGATGGTTATCGCAAGACGAGCTGAATCTGGATCCAAACAGCATAGCTGACAATGGAACAGAAGGTTATGTATATGAGGTCACTTTAGATTATCCTTCTCACTTACATGACTTGCATAATGACCTACCTTTTTGCGCTGAAAATAAAAAACCACTGCAAGCGAAATATAGCAAGTTGATAACCGATTTCTCTACAAAGCAATCATACGTGATACACTTTAGAGTTCTGAAACAATGCTTAGAAAATGGGTTAGTTTTAAAGAAAACACATCGTATTCTAGCATTTAAACAATCTCCATGGTTAAAAGGCTATATTGACCTTAATACCAGACATAGAGCCACTGCTAAAAATGCTTTTGAAAAAAACTTTTTCAAACTACTTAATAATGCAGTCTATGGTTAAACCATGGAAAATGTGGATAAGAGGAGAGATGTTAAAATTGTCAATAATTGGGAGAGAACGAATCGGAACCATTTGGGAGCTCAAGATTGGATATCAAAACCAAATTTTCATAGTTTATCTATATTTTCCGAAGATCTGGTAGCAATCGAAATGAGTAGAGTCAAAACCTGCTACAATAAACCAATTTACTTAGGATTTTGTGTACTTGAATTGTCCAAATGGAAAATGTATAATTTTCATTACGGGTATATGCAACCTAAGTTTAAGACAAAACTCTCATTGAACTATATGGACACGGACTCTTTTATATATTCAATAAAGACGGATGACTTTTATGCTGACATAAAAAATGACATAGAAGAACATTTTGATACATCTGACTATCCCACGGACAATACTTATAATTTCCCCTTAATAAATAAAAAAGTTTTAGGTATGATGAAAGATGAAAACTGCGGTAAGATAATGACAGAATTTGTTGGGCTGCGATCAAAAATGTACTCATTCAGTGTACAAAATCAAAATGACGTTAAAAAATCAAAGGGGGTAAAAAGATCCATATTAGATAAATATAGTTTAGCTACTTATAGAAACTGTTTATTCAATAAGACTAATGTATACGATAATATGTTAACATTTAAATCTAAGCTTCACCAGATATATACTAGTGAATTAAATAAGGTAGTCTTAAGTTATGGAGACGATAAGAGAAAAATTAGGTCAAATAATATTAACACATATGCATGGTATCATTTTCGTATTAAGGAAACTAACCCTGAATACGAACTTGATATGTTGCTAGATGAAATTGCTAGAATGCAAGAAAATAGCTAAAATTAGTTAATTTTTAGTTAAGTAGTTAATTTTTAAATTGTATATAAAATCTTAGTTATTAAGAAACATTATTGTAAATAAAATCCTATTTATTGTTGTTAAAATGATTTTAAATAAAATCCTTTTTATTTAGAAAAATTATTGTACATAAAATCCTATTTATTAAGAAAAATGGTTGTAAATAAAATCCTATTTATTAAGAAAAACTATTGTACAAATGTATATGAATTTTTAAGAAAAACTATTGTACCTACATATGTAAATAAATTTTTAAGAAAAAAAAATGAAATAAAATATTGAAAAGAGAATGAAATATGTGAATGGTGTTTATTTCTTTATTGGCTTTACACCGTTGAATCAAAAAAACTTTCGTTTTTGCTTATTTGCAAATTCTTGTTTTCATATCGCTTAAACATGCACAGTCTTGATTTCTTTGAGAGGATCTGCACAAGACAAATTGAATTTCACAATATTATGAAATTCCATTAAATTTCATTAGATATTTTCATAAAGAGAAACAATTAAGATAATCGGATAAGTTCTTATATTTTCCACTACATACAAGTTTCTCTTATTTTCTAATCGAAAAAGCTAAATCGGTGAGAGCGAGCTGAGTGAATTTCTAATTCAAAATTCGCAATTTCCAATTTGGCAATAATATATAATAATTTTGTATTTTAAATTATAAATAAAAATACATGAAACAGTTTTGTAAAAAATAAATGTTTGTGCTTTTTTATTTAATATTTTCAGTTATTTCATAAAGAAATTTAAGACATAAATGACCACAGGTAAATGTATTGAAATTCTGATGTTGATTATAGTTGTATTTTATATTTGTACCAAGATATTTGACTACTTCCGAAGGAGGTTGTAAGTTTCCAAAGCTGTCGAAATATTCTTTTTCATTGTTGTTTTTATAATATGCTACCCAATGTGTACCAGGTCCTGTTGATACGTCTAAATTGATTATTCCACATTCTATTTTCTTTGTTCGTTTTGGTAGAGTATTCAACATGAAAACTCCTCTAAAATATGGAATATTTATAGAGAAACGGTTTAGGTCCTCATCAGATAGTGGTCTGTTGGGTAGCATCTCTAATAGTTTTTTGATTCCTCTTTGAAAACTAAACCATAACCCTTTTTATATGGTTTTAAGTAAAGTCCCTTTCCAACTGCAATAGATTCCATCGCTTTATTATGTCTAGTTGCTTCATCAAGTTGATTTTTTGCATTCTTTGTTGCATTTACAGCTTTAGCTATAGCAGCACCTCCAGTCGTTAGACTACCAATTGCACCCAGAGCAGTTAAAATCGGTATTAGAGGCAAAAATCCACCAATTTTTGGGACACGTATTACACGTGGTACTATAATTTGAGATTTTCTTCCTTTTAATGATTTGTTGATAGTTTTTCGGGCAATTTTAATTGCTGAGTTAATATCTAATGGTTTTTCCTTCTTTAGTATTTTTGTTGCAGCTCTAATTGATGTTCTAAACAGTTTTTTATCATTTAGCTTGTTCTTTTTAACATTTTTCTTTTTCTCCACACCCATACCAAATTTTGTTTTGGCTTTCATTGCGTTAGTAACCATATAGGCAAATGATTTTTCAGCAATACTACTATCTTTTGATAAAACTCGATCCCAAGCTGAATTTTCAAGTATTTTATCAGCCTTGTGTCTAGTGCTTAAATCCTTATTTTTCGAATAAGCTATATCGTGATCTTTACAAGCAGAGTCCAATAAATTAATTCCTTTATCACCTCGACTTAAACGTTTTTGTAGTTTAGTTCCAGGTCCACAGTACTGATATCCAGGAAGATGAAGTTCAACAGGTAGAGAGTTTATTATTTTATCTACTATACCTCCTCCAACGAAGGTGTTTTTATGACTAAACGTTTTCTGATATCGTATAACCATATTATCTGATTTTTTCTATAATAAGAGGTAACATTTATGAAATGTATTTAGTTACAAAAATGCAGTTAGTGAAACAACATAAAAATATTTTAGTTCGTAATATTGATGAATCATCGAACATCACTTCAAAAATAAAGCATAGCCCCCTCTTACCAAATTCTATTCGTGCTCTAATAGTGGGACCATCAAATTGTGGAAAGACTAATGTTATGATCGGCTTACTAGAAAGTCCTAATGGACTCAAGTTTGAAAACATCTATTTATACTCAAAATCTCTTTATCAACCCAAATATGAGTACTTGAAGAAACTAATTTCACCAATTAAAGGAATGGGATATTATACATTCACCGATAATGAATCAGTTATTCCACCTGACGAAGCTAAAACTAATTCAATTATGATATTTGATGATGTGCATGTGAAAAGCAGAATAATATACGTACATATTTTTGTATGGGGCGACATAGGGATATTGATTCATTCTACTTGTGTCAAACTTATACTAGAATTCCCAAGCATTTAATAAGAGACAATGCAAATGTTATTATAATGTTTAAGCAAGATGATACAAATATGAAGCATGTTTATAGGGATCATGTTGGCAGCGATATGAGTTACGAAAAGTTCCAAGAAATTTGTAGAGAATGTTGGAAGGATAAATATGGCTTTTTAGTGATAAGCAAAGATAATGAATTAAATGATGGTCGCTACAGAAAGCAATTTGACTTTTTCATAACTATATAAACTACTTCTCATAAAAGATTGACTTTAGTTATTAATCTAACTTTAAACTTGATACATCTATTTGCTATAACCTCATCCGATACCTGATAAGCTGATCTAAAAACCAGACCAGGTCCTGATAAGCTGATCTGAAAACCAGACCAGCTCCTGAAAAGCTGATCTGAAAACCAGACCAGGTCCTGATAAGCTGATCTGAAAACCAGACCAGCTCCTGATAAGCTGATCTGAAAACCAGACCAGGTCCTGATAAGCTGATCTGAAAACCAGACCAGGTCCTGAAAAGCTGATCTCAAAACCAGACCAGGTCCTGATAAGCTGATCTCATTGCTGATACCTGTTATTTGCCCTTAGCAAACATGGATGAGAAAATTTTAAAACAGTTGGTGTTGACAAGGAATGTGTTGAAGAAAAAGCTTCGTAGTATAAAAACTGGTGAAATAGATACACGTGAACAATTAAGAGATACATTCAAACCTATAACAGAACCTCTTAAAGAATTCATAAATAGTTCTAAAAATTTTAAAAGAATTCGTATGAAAGAAGAAAGTAACATCAAGACAGAAGTTGAAAATAATACAAGTTTAAAGCCTGAAAACCCATCAGTCAAGATAGAGACAAGTACACCAAAAAAACTAGTAGAAGAGACAATTTTTGATAATACCATCTTATTTAATGATGTTAATACTGAAAATGATGATGATGATGATGAAGATGATTTTTACTCACAGACTTCCAATACAGAATATACTTATACTGATTTATCAGTTTTGGAAGGAAGAAATGAGTTAGATACAAACTATGGCCCACATAAAGATTACAATAATGAATGGAAATTTGGTGATAGTAGCCTAAAACTGAATGAAGATAAAATACAAGTTGGTGGTCAAATATGGGCTCTAACACCAGGACTATTTTCTCTAATGTTTCATAAAATACCAAAAAATTACGATAAATTTGAACTTGAAATCTATAAAAAGATTTTAATTACTACTAATGCATATAGAAGAAACTTTAAACCTGATGGTCAAATTAAGGGTACTAGAGGATATAAATATAAATATATTATTAAGAAATTTATTGATGAGAAAAACCAGAAGAATTTACCTGAATCAACAGGGTCTAAGCCCAAAGGTAGCTATTTAGGTGAGGGAATGATGCAAGTTAACATCAATAATCCCAACTACATATATTCTGGGACGATCCAAATGAGTTAGTAGATAGACTTCGACTACTGCTCGCATCACAAGGTGCAGGTCATACTAATCACAATAACGAAATTGTATCAATTATTGAAGAACTACGTGAAGCGAATATAATACACTAACTTTAATAAACTAAATAGAGTATGTCTGTTGATAAATTTGGACACTATTTAAACGATACTAGCAGCACAATTTCTTTGAAAAATGCACCTAAACTGCTGGGGTTCTTTGTGGATACGAACAACAACATTGATGTCCAAAACAAAAGGATCAAAAATGTTGCAAAACCTCTGGAGGAAAACGATGTTATCAATAAATTGTTTTTGCAAACTCAAATCGAAAAATTAGAAGAGAAATTATTAACATACTTTAAGGGGGATAATACTATAATACGAGAAGATACTCAAATGCAAATTGAGGAACTACAACGCGAAATAAAATTATATATAGAAGAAAATTATAAAATTGAAAAAGATATTCTACATATTAAAACATCCTTTGAAGAACAAATTGAACAGCTTAATGAAAAAATTTATAGATTAGAAAATTATATGTTTGTATCAATAGCTGAAAGTGCGTCAAGCAGAACAACACTCTGCAAAAAATCTTTAAAAACAACTTAATGTCTTCAAAAAGAAATTTAGTAAATGAACTCCATAAGCAAGCACGAAAACAATTTGTGCGTCGCAGAGTTGTAATGAAAGGAATAGATGATCTTTGGCAAGCTGATTTAGTTGAAATGGGGAACTATTCTAAAGAAAATAGAAATTATCGATTTTTGTTGACTGTAATTGACACATTCGCAAAATTTGCAGTACCGCTAAAAACAAAAACTGCACTCGAAACAACCAAGGCAATGGAAGATATTTTTGAATTGGGACGAGTACCAAAAAACTTACAAACAGATGATGGAAAAGAATTTTTCAACAAACACTTTGGAAAATTAATGCATAAATACAACATTAATCACTACTCAACATATAGCATTATGAAAGCATCAATAGTAGAACGATTTAATAGAACATTGAAAGGAATGATGTGGAAAGAATTTAGTTATAATGGTTCATATAAGTGGATTGATATATACAAAGATTTACTCAATGCATACAATAGAAAAGTTCATCGTACCATTAAAATGGCTCCTATTAAAGTCAACTCAACAAATGAGGAAAAGCTGCTAAATACAGTATACAGTCATTTGAAAATGTATAAAATGTCAAAATTTAATGTGGGAGATCATGTTCGCATAAGCAAATATAAGCACACATTTGAAAAAGGTTATACTCCAAATTGGAGTACAGAAATTTTCACAATTACAAGAGTTCAAAATACAAATCCTGCAACATACATATTAGAAGACTATCTTGGCAATCCTATTAAAGGTGGCTTCTATACTGAGGAACTTTCAAAAACTAGATTTCCAAATACATATCTAGTTGAAAAGGTTCTTAAAATTAAAGGGAAGGAGGTATATGTTAAATGGCTGGGATTTTCTAATCAACACAATTCTTGGATAAGTAAAGATGAAATATTATAGTTGGAAGAAAAACTAAATTAGAAACGACAACAACATCAATTGCAACAACAACAATAGCATTAATATTAAGAAACTAATGTTAATTTTAAAATGAGAAAAAGTTTTAAATAAAATATGTAAATCATACTTATAAACCATACTGTGTACTAAACATTATTTAATTGTAATCAGACTGTTATAATGTCAATAACACTTACTCTGAGCTCTAACTCATCAGAACTATCTGCTAGTTACTTTCCTCCTATTGAATTACATGGTGCATATGAGTGTGCTCTAACAGATTTTCATTCATACAACAGTATTCCAAATGTAGACACCTACAACAATATGTTTCATATAGGGGAACATATAATTGAAATACCAATTGGATCTTACGAATTAAATAATATAGTTGATTTTATAGAAGAGGAATACAAACGACTCTGCCCAGCAAATAAGATTTTTATTGAAGCCAATAACAATACAATGCAAGTTAAAGTTAATAGTTCCAAGGATCTTGTATATTTTAATAAAGACAATACAATTGGAAAACTTTTAGGATTCAATAGCAAAATCCTAACACCAAACAAATATTATTATTCAGATCTTCCAGTTAATATTTTTAAAGTGAATCTCTTGCGAATTGAAAGTAGTATCGCTATGAACACATATATGAATAACTCGAAATCGCATACACTTCATGAATTTCCTATTAATGTGCCTCCAGGCTATAAAATAGATGAGGTTCCAAGAAATCTTATCTATTTACCTGTAAACACCAGAGAGATAAGTTCACTAGCGCTGTGCGTACTGGATCAACACGGTGATTTAATTTATTTCCGAGGAGAGGAAATTACAATACGAATACATTTAAGACCAACTAAATAATGCTAATATACAACACAAATACATTGAAAAATATAGCACCAAGAACAACAACAACAACATTAAAGCGACCAGCTCAACAAAAAGCTCTAACAACATCAAATAAAAATTTTCTAAAGTCCTTGAATTTTAAATTGAAGACAAAATGAGTTCAATAATAGATGTCTTAGATAAACCCTTGTCTGATGAGAATATAATCAAAAAGGACTATCATACATATGTACCATACTTACAATCTTACAACAATAATGATGAAATTAGAATTTCAATACAAAATCAAGATTTGTATGTGCTACCCAGTGAGAGCTACATTTATGTAGAGGTGTTTGTTGCCGACGATAATAAGGCCAAATCTTCTTCTTCTTCTTCGGAGAACTTTTTATTAAAAAACAACTTTGTGGCATATCTATTTGATGAAATTCGCTATGAGCTCAATGGAATTGAAATTGACCATACAAGATATTTAGGAGCCACAAGCACTATAAAAAATTTGGTTTCTCTGTCACCAACAGAAAGCAATGTGATGCAAAATGCTGGATGGAACAAAATTGACGATGTCACTCTTGAAAATGGATTTTTCAATTTTTATGTACCTCTAAAAATGCTTCTAGGATTCGCCGAAGACTACAACAAAGTTATACTAAATGGAAAACATGAATTGATACTCTTGCGCAATAAGAATGATGAAGATCTTGTACGCTCGAGTGTTTCTACTGAAAGAGCTAAACTTACAATTTCACTCATCTCATGGAGAATCCCACATGTACAATTATCCGACTTTAGCAAATTGAATATGATAAAAATTATTAACAATGGTGCTTCTATACCTATGGCATTTCGCAGTTGGGATTGTCATGTTAATCCACAATTAAACACAGGTACTAGCCATATTTGGAATGTTAAACTGGCTGCAAATAGAGAACGCCCCCGTTTTGTATTGATTGCTTTTCAACAAGAAAATAAGTTTGTTCATTGTGATTTGACTAATTTAAAAGTACATTTAAATTCAGTCTCATATCCATATGATGATCTTAACATAAAGTTCAAAAATGAGCGATATGCAATTCTATATGATATGTATCTAAGATTCCAACAAAGCTAATATATGAAAGAATCTCAACCGCTTCTAACTGCATCAAAGTTTAAGACAAAAGCTCCTATTATTGTAGTAGATGTCAGTCATCAGAATGAGTCACTCAATAATGGACCGATTGATATAAAAATAGCATTTGAAACAGCAGCTAATATTGCAGCAAAGACATCAGCTTATTGCATTCTTATTCATGATCGCATAATAGAATATATACCCATCAAAGGACAAGTTCGAAAAGTCTTATAAATTGAATAATATGGAAAATAAGAACATTTTTATAGACGTACAAGGTTTCAAAAGCAATTCAAATGATTTCATCGCAAAAGAAGTAGCGATTGTTTTCAACAATTATGAATATAACAATTTCATTATAAAACCACCATTTGATTTTAAATGCTTATCAATAAAAAGGTAAAGAGAAGCAAAGTGGCTAACGAAAAACTATCATCACCTCAGTTGGACTGCTGGATCAGTTTCTTTTGAAAGCGTTTGCAATTTTTTAAAAGCCAACGCAAGATGTTCTAAAATTTATGTAAAAGGTGAAGAGAAAAGACGATGGTTGGAAAAAATTTTATGCCGAAAAATTTTTAACGTTGAGGATATAGGCTGTATCAACTTTAAACAAATGGAGATTAAGTATCCAGAATATTTTTATTGTAATTATCATAAATTTGGTGCTTGCGCATTAAAAAAATGCTATTTTACTAACAAAAGAAATATCTTGCTTTAAATGAATTTTTTCACTCTTTAAAATATTAATGTATGTATTATTATAAAATTTTAAAAAATTTTAAGCAATAAATGTATAGAAAAATAAAAAATCTACAAGTGTTTTCTTATTTCAAATACAAACTACATAAAGGAAAGAGAAGGAAGTGGGAAGGAGGAGGAAAAGTTAGCATTTTTGCTAACTTGCAAATTTTTACTTTTTGTTTCTCTGCTTATGACTGTAGTTAGTTGAAACTTGCTGCTTTAAAATAATCGCAGCCAAAGAAAATGATTACGTTGCAAAATATAAATGTATTCTACACAGCCACAAAATATTCCACGCACAAGTTCCTTCGATCGCACATACATACATCATATACACATACATACATACATACATACATACATACAAATATATTTCTTAAACAAATAAACAGAATATAAGCTTACCAGCGACAAACAAGCTGGACCCCCCACACACAAGCATTAGGGGTGTTCACATACATGAGAACGTTTTATAAATAAATAAAATAATTTATGTAATTATTTTATTCATTTATTTAATTATTTTATTTTATAAGAATTTATTAGCGTGAGGAAATCACACAAGCACATTCCCATGATTCATATGAAACCATATGACCTAGTAGTCATCAAACCTTCTTTCTCTGATATTACTGATATAGTATTACGATAACAAATTTCTACAGTATGTCAACACTGGGAGCATTAGAAAATAATAATCATGTTTTGCCGTCGGCATTTGAAAAAAATAATAATCATGTCTTGCCGTCGGCATTTGAAAAAAAATAATCATGTTTTGCCGTCGGCATTTGAAAATAATTATGTATTGCCGTAGGCGTTAGGAAAAATTATCATGCATGCCGTAGGCATTAGGAAAAAGACAGACTTATTGAACCACCCTCGAAAAATATTTAAAGGACTTATCGAACCACCCTCGTAGGTATCAAATTTCAAGAATTTAACAATTTTCAAATTTTAATTACCCAAATTTAACAATTTCAGCAACAATTTAACAATTTTAATTGGGGCCGGAACCCCAATTCCCTACTACTTGCTTCAATGGGAGTGGAAACTCTAGGTCTTTAAAATTTAGTACAATTTCCCCTATATTAATATTCTCATCACAAATGTTTGCAATATTGTAATTTCTATGGTTTTTCCGTTGTCTTCGATCTAAAGTACTATTTGTGTCCAAAGCCGCAATGAGACACCATTTAAAGCAATAAACATCAGAGTTCTCGACATTTATGCATGCATGTTTTGCTGCAATATTTTTTGGGAGAGGGATAAAGCTCGAACCTCTTATTATGGACGCCTTGTTTATATTAACTTCAAGGGAATTTATTGAAATCAAGGTCCATCCGCTATCCCTCTCTTGAAATTCTTCCATTTTGGTTCTTAGCTCCTCGGCTTGTTTCTTGTACATATCCTCTATGTCATCAGACAAAGTCACCAACATCATTTTCGTAATATGTACAAGTTGGGAAACATTCATCTCATCATTCACCATCTTCATATAATCACATGTGAGCTCCATATTAAATTTGAATATAGTATGTATCTTACTACGTTCATTTAATTGTTGCACTATGGAGCTCTTGGCCGATTTCAGAAACTCCTCCGGAAACAAAACAACCACATTTTTGTTGAGGAGGATGTATGTCTCGATCCTCCCATTGAAGTTGCTTGCTCTCTTAGTGAGAAAATCTCCAATCCGTTCTTGCTGACAACTGTTTTTGTGTTTTGTGGTTCTGACATGAGCCATATAACCATTTGATGGGATCATCTCATCACAATCCTTACAATATTTGTTTTGAAGATTTAGCTTACTAGTTCCAAGCATAGCCTTCGATTGGCTAGCATAGGAGTGCGTTTCAATATGCTGGTTTAGTTTTGTTTGAGTCATAAGGACTTTATTGCAGATAGTACATTATTTATTTATTTGTTTATTAATTAATTTAATTATTTTATTTATAAACAATTTATTTCAGTTATAAACAATTTATTTAATTATTTTTTATGCACTAATATCTTTTTTAACAAAGAGTAATTAGTTCTAACACTTTTATAGTTTTTGGATTTCAAACACTTAAGAAATTTTGGATGGGAAAATAGGTTGTGACTTGTTGAGATATCAGAGCAGACTGATGACAATCTACATTATTTCTTCTACTTATATACTTTATGTGAGAATCGCGTAGTAGTCATCAAATCTAGTTTATCTGATGGTATTGCGACATGTGGTGAAATTCATACACACACACACACATACACATTTCCACAATTATCTGTTGGTATTACGATATATGATGAAATTCATATACATAGCAACACCCAGAACAAAATCGCTAACATCAGTTTGCAATATAAAGGTACGAGAAAAATCGGGACACGTGAAAGTAGGTGCTTCTATAAGTTCTTGATGCATTTCTCTAAAAGCTATTTTCTATAATTGTTACACCAAAAATAAAATATATTAAAATAAAAATATCATTACCCCTATTCACAAAACTCTGCTTATCAAACTGCTGGGATTTAAAACATTTAAATTCTGAAATACACTTGTTTATATTAAAACCTATTCCAACACGACATTTTCTATCTCCATAAGAATATGAACGCCAATAGCCTAGAAAACATATATGTATGTATACAGGCATATGTAAATATGTATGAAGAAGTATAGATGTAATTCACACAAGCAATGATATTCTTCCAAGCAAAATAGATACGATCACATACATTACTACAACAACATATATTATATATTATATTATATATTATATTATAAATATATACATTTCCAAATATATTCCCTATCCACCTCCATTCCAAACACCTATCAGGGTTGTCACTACCTGCAGCTATTAGATTATTTCCTCAGAGATCACAAATATAAATGCATACGTATAATAAACCTACTTAAGCATAGCAATGTCAACTCACAGCAGCAGACCACAATATACATATGAAATAGCGATCCCTACATAGACACCAATTTCTTGTCTGAAAAGTAGTGGACACCGGCAAACGAATAAGTAATACAAAAACACACACATATGCACGCTCACACGTACATACACATATACAAACAGAAAGAATCAAACTTTCACACACACACACACACACGTAGACAAAAATATATCAGCATGAAAATCCCCAAAATCCCCCCATTTGAAACAGGGTTGCCATCGATTTTATTTTTTCCCGGTTTTGAATTCCCAAAACATGTCTCAGACCGCCATTAACAATCTACTGAAGTTGAAGCTGATATCTTTGCTTACTGTTTTAAATTAAAATTTTATTCAATAGAATAAAAGGAGCTTTTTTCTTAAATTCTGATGCAGTTAAGATCGGATATGAGACTGAATTTAAATGTACTTTTAAATTAGTCATAATGAACAAACTTTTCTTGTTGAAAAGCGATCATCAGAAAACGAAGTTGTTTTCAGAGACTTTAGGTATACCCTTTCGATTGTTCCTCTAGAATACAAGATGACTTTGTTTGACGAAATTTCTGTTGCTTTATACTGATAATATTTTTACATTAATAAGGTACATATATGTTTGTTTTATGAAGGGTGAGCACCTTTCACTTTTATTTGTTGTCATATATGATTTTTTTTTTAATTTTATTAAAGTTCAGCGTATTGTGTATATATTTCTGAAATGTTTAAGTGTGTTTTGTGTTCCCATCGGACAGAGTGTACGTATTAGTTGGTCAGTCAGTCTATATTTTTATTTATTTTTTTCTTCTAATGTGCCACTCCATTTTTCAGATTTTACTACTTGGAATAGAGTATTTTTGTCTAATTTTTTGCTGGGTATATACATTAGGTATGTAGAAATTAGTTTAGTTACAAAGAAATGTATGTTTAATAAACAACTATTGTAGCAAATCGATCTCAAATAACTCAGTTACCTCTACCAGCAATTCACCGTCGGTATTTTCATAAAGTGTTAGAAACAATGAAATATCTATGTTTGGGAGAATTTTTTTGCCTCAAGTAGGTATTTCTACATGAGGTTTGCTGGTTGACTCCTATCGCATTCATATGTAATTATTATCCACTTAAAAAAGGTCATCATCACCATCAATCACTCCCGTATACAATACATTCATGAGTTGGGTTGATCCAGATACAATTGCTGTCTCATCACCTTCTAACAGCTTTATATATTTTGCTAGTATGCATGCCTTAGCATGCTTCTATCGATAGTGACGTAAGAGTCCGAGATGTAGTAGTGTTACAATTAAAAATCTTTACTATTAGAATTTACCAGTTCGCTCTTTTGAATTTTTGCAAAGTAGATACATATGTATGTTTGTATTTAAGTGACCACAAAATCATAAAATTTCTTTGCTTACAAAATTGTATGACGTGAGGATTTTTTTTTTTTGAAATTATTCATGCTTCGGCATGCTTTCATTTTTTTCTGTAAATTTATTTAATACTCATACAGATACAGATATAAAGTAAGATCTGTTTGCAGTATGCATGCTTCAGCATGATTCTAGTTGAAGCGTATATTCATTCACTAAGTTTGCTTGATACTTATTCATACACATGTACATTCTTAAAGATTGGATATCAAAGTCCAAATTCCGTAGTTTATCTATATTTTCTAAAGATCTGATAGCTAAAGAAATAAATAGAGCGAAGATCTTCCATAATAATCCCATTTTCATATTGTAAAATTTGGCGTTCTAACGCTTTCGATGGGAAAATGTACATACAACTTTATAAAAAGTGATAATATGATATGCTGCTGAATATTGCACTATGTTATAGTTTATTTTAAACACTGAAGTTTTAGCAAATTTCATTCAGACCAACAAGTTTAGAGAATTCCACTACATTTAGCTAATTATCTTATTCCACTAAATTTAGTTAATTACCTTTCTTAAGACGCATCATTCCTAATCAATCCTACAAAAAACTAGATTTTTCGTTTTAATTTAATTTTTATTTTTATTAAATTCAACATGCATTCTTCAAATTACTTTATACTGTATTAAGCAGCTTTTTCTCATTTGTTGAGTTAACTTTAATCGTAAACATTTTAATGTTGAGATAAATTTTTCTATTTTATGCACTAAGTAGTTCTTTATATATGTATACCAATCCTTTTATATGAACCATTAAAGCTAATTCTTTTCACATCATTCCTTTTAATGCTCAATTAAATCATTGTACTATTGATGCTTTCATATTAAGTAATGTTTAATCTTCTATTTATGTATGAGTTTTCCAAAGTATTTATTAAAAAATAACTTAGAATCATCTGTTTGTAATTTTTTTGTTTTTTTGGTACCCGTACCACTTCAAAAATATTTTCCATTCCTTGGTTTTTGGAGTGCAGCTTTTATTTTCAGCTGTACTACAATTTGATAATATGTCAATTACACTCTTCAAAAATCAACAATTTCTATTTTCTGTAGAATAGTTCTCCATTTCACCTAACTTAGCTCCATAAAACTTCATATATTCCTGTCATTGCATCTCTACAAGCACAAACAATTTTCGAGTTTTAATATGGAGTTCGTTTACTAAATTTCTTTTTAAAGACATTGAGTTGTTTTACAGATTTTTTCGATAGTGTGATGATCTACATGTTGCATTTTCAGCTATTTATACTAACATGTAGTTAATTTTCTAATCTATATATTTAATCGTACAGCTCTTCAATTTATTTTTAATTATTTAATTTTTAGAATTGCTTTTCAATTTTATAACTCTCTTCCCTCTCTAATTTTATTTCACGTTGTAGTCCACCAATATGCATTTGAATATATTCTTGAATTATATCAATGCCTTAAGCTATATTATTAATTTGTTCTTTAGTTTGTCGATTTCAGTTTCCAGAAAAATTAACTTATATCATCGTTCTCTGACGGAGAACGATGATGAATCTGTATGCATACATTAGTAGTAATTAAAATCTTTTTATAGATTTCGAGTTCAAATTTATCATAATTTTTTGGTATTTTATCAAACATTAGAGAAAATAGTCCTAGTGTTAGAGCCCATATTTACCACCAACTTGTATTTTATCTTCATTCAGTTTGAGGTTACTATCACCATTAATTTGTATCTAATTCATTTCTTCCTTCCAATACTGATAAGTCTTCGGAATTGGAAGTCTTTGAGTGCAAATCATCGTCATCATCATTCTCAGTATTAGCATCATTAAATAAGATGGTATTATCAAATATTGTTCCTTCTGCTAGTTTCTTTGGTGTACTTGTCTCTATCTTGACTAATGGTTTCTCATGCTTTAAACTTGTATATTTTCAACTTCTGCCTTGATTTTACTTTCTTCTTTCATAAGAATTCTTTTAATATTTTTAGAACTATTTTTGAATTCTTCTGTTATAGGTTTAAATGTATGTTTTAGTTGCTCACTTGTATCTATTTCACCAGTTTTTATACTACGAAGCTTTTTCTTCATCACATTTCTTGTCAACACCAAATGCTTTAAATCTTTCTCATCCATGTTTGCTAACAGCAAATTCAGGTATCGGCTACTAGATCAGCTTATCAGGAGCTTATCTGGTTTTCAGATCAGCTTATCAGGAGCTGGTCTAGTTATCAGATCAGCTTATCAGGAGCTGGTCTGGTTATCCGATCAGCTTATGAGGACCTGATTTGGTTATCAGATCAGCTTATCAGGAGCTGGTCTGGTTTTCAGATCAGCTTATCAGGAGCTGGTCTGGTTATCAGATCAGCTTATCAGGAGCTGGTCTGGTTTTCAGATCAGCTTATCAGGAGCTGGTCTGGTTTTTAGATCAGCTTATCAGGAGCTGATCTGATTTTCAGATCAGCTTATCAGGAGCTGGTCTGGTTTTCAGATCAGCTTATCAGGAGCTGGTCTGCTTATCAAATCAGCTTATCAGGACCTGATCTGGTTATCAGATCAGTTTATCAGGAGCTGGTCTGGTTATCAGATCAGCTTATCAGGAGCTGGTCTGGTTTTCAGATCAGCTTATCAGGAGCTGGTCTGGTTTTCAGATCAGCTTATCAGGTAACAGATCAGGCTATCAGGAGCTGTTCAGATTTTCATTTCAGGATATCTGAGTCAGATTTAGTTATCAGTGTACAAGTAGCTAGCCATTTATAACATTTATATACATGAAGTTTAAAGTCAGATGAAATACGAAAAAGTAAAGTTTTATGTAGTAAAATTATTTTCTATAACGATCATCGTTTAATTCAATATCTTTGCTTATAATCAAAAATTCATATTTAGCATTTAAACATGCTTTATATTTTTCTCACCTTACTTGAACATTAAAATTACATTATGATGATATCTTATCAAATGTTTGGTGATTCTGGTGTAAGTTTTACATAAGTAGAATGAATCAACATTCTTATCTCTCCCCATACAAAAGTATTCTTCCCATACGCATCATCGTTAAATATCATATTGGAATTACTTTGGACTGAAATAACAGATTCACTATCGGTAAATTTTGTAATATATTATTGTTTTAATTGATGAAATTAATTTCTTTATATCTAGGTTGATATAAAGATTTTGAGTATAAATAAATGTTCTCAAATTTAAGTCCATTAGGACTTTCTAGCAAGCCAATCATAGCGTTTTTTTTTCGCAATTTGACAGGTCAACTATTGTTGCACGAATAGAATTTGATATAAAGGAACTATAATTTATTTTTGAACTATCGTTCGATGATTCATCAATATTTTGTACCAAGAATTATTTATGTTGTTTTGACTAAGGGTATGAGTCAATATTTATAAAATCCATTTTATAAATATCAGCTCATACTCATAGTCAAAACAAAGTATGCTTTAAGTGTTTAAAACCAGTGTTACCATAAAACTGTTGGTTTTAAACACTTAAAATATACTTTGTTTTACTAACCGCATTTTATAACTAAATGCATTTCATAAATATTGACGCATACTCATAATCAAAACAGCATATAAATATCCTTTGTTTTGACTATGAGTATGAGTCATTATCTTTTATTATAAAAAAATAAAATAGTATAATTGTATGATATCAGAAATCATGTTTTCTAGTATCATATAACCATACTATTTGATTATTTCTATAATAATAGATAATATTTATGAAATGCATTTATTTACAAAATGCGATTAGTAAAACAACATAAATATAGGATGGTATGAAATTTTGATGATTCATCAATATTTCGTACCAAGGTATTTTTAGGTTGTTTTTACTATGAGTATGCGCCAATATTTATGAAATGTATTTCATAAATATTATCTCTTATTATAGAAAAATTAAAAATGTAGCTATACGATATCAGAAAATATTTTCTGAAATCGTATAGCTATATTATTTTATTTGTCCTATAATAAGAGATAATGGCCCCTACTCTTAGTCAAAACAAAGAATATTTTAAGAGTTTCAAATCAGTATTATCATAATAAAATACTGATTTTAAACTCTTACAGCCTTATTTATAAAACTTATTAAGGTTTTGTAAAGGCTTTTTAAAACAAATTTTTTATAAAAATTTTTTCTTAAAAAGTCTTTATAAAGCCCTAATAAGTGTTATAAATAAGGCTGTTAAAATATACTTTGTTTTACTAACCACATTTTTGTAACTAAACGCATTTCATAAATATTGATGCATACTCATAGTCAAAACAAAGGATATTTTTATGCTGTTTTGATTATGAGTGTGGATCATTATCTCTTATTATAGAAAAAATAAACTAATGCAGCTATACGATTTCAGAAAATATTTTCTGATATGGTATAGCTGTATTAGTTTATTTTTTTATAATAAGAGATAATATTTATAAAATGTATTTAGCTACATAAATGCGGTTAGTAAAATAACCTAAAAAAGCTTGGTACGAAATATTGATGAATCATAGAACGATAGTTCAAAAATAAATCATAGTTCCTTTATATCAAATTCTATTCGTGCAACAATAGTTGACCTGTCAAATTGCGAAAAAAAAACGCTATGATTGGCTTGTTAGAAAGTCCTAATGGACTTAAATTTGAGAACATTTATTTATACTCAAAATCTTTATATCAACCTAGATATAAAGAAATTAATTTCATCAATTAAAACAATAATATTTTACAAAATTTACCGATAGTGAATCTGTTATTTCAGTCCAAAGTAATTCCAATATGATATTTAACGATGATGCGTATGGGAAGAATACTTTTTTATGGGGAGAGATAAGAATGTTGATTCATTCTACTTATGTAAAACTTACACAATAAGAGATCATCATAATGTAATTTTAATGTTTAAGTAAGTCGAGAAAAATATAAAGCATGTTGAAAGGCTAAATATGAATTTTTGATTATAAGCAAAGATATTGAATTAAACGATGATCGTTATAGAAAATAATTTTACTACATAAAACTTTACTTTTTCGTATTTCATTTGACTTTAAACTTCATGTATATAAATATTCTAAATGGCTAGCTACTTGTACACTGATAACTAAATCTGACTCAGATATCTTGAAATGAAAATCTGAACAGCTCCTGATAGCCTGATCTGTTACCTGATAAGCTGATCTGAAAACCAGATCAGCTCCTGATAAGCTGATCTGAAAACCAGACCAGCTCCTGATAAGCTGATCTGAAAATCAGATCAGGTCCTGATAAGCTGATCTGAAAACCAGACCAGATCCTGATAAGCTGATCTGATAACCAGATCAGGTCCTGATAAACTGATCTGATAACCAGACCAGCTCCTGATAAGCTGATCTGATAACCAGACCAGCTCCTGATAAGCTGATCTGATAACCAGACCAGCTCCTGATAAGCTGATCTGATAAACAGATCAGGTCCTGATAAGCTGATCTGATAACCAGACCAGCTCCTGATAAGCTGATCTGATAACCAGACCAGCTCCTGATAAGCTGATCTGATAAACAGATCAGGTCCTGATAAGCTGATCTGATAACCAGACTAGCTCCTGATAAGCTGATCTGATAACCAGACCAGCTCCTGATAAGCTGATCTGATAACCAGATCAGGTTCTGATAAGCTGATCTGATAACCAGACCAGCTCCTGATAAGCTGATCTGAAAGCCAGATAAGGTCCTGATAAGCTGATCTGATAACCAGACCAGCTCCTGATAAGCTGATCTGATAGCCAGACCAGCTCCTGATAAGCTGATCTGATAACCAGACTAGCTCCTGATAAGCTGATCTGATAACCAGACCAGCTCCTGATAAGCTGATCTGATAACCAGACCAGCTCCTGATAAGCTGATCTCATAACTAGACCAGCTCCTGATAAGCTGATCTGAAAACCAGATCAGCTCCTGATAAGCTGAATTTGCTGTTAGCAAACATGGATGAGAAAGTTTTAAAGTATTTGGTGTTGAGAACAAATGTGATTAAGAAAAAGCTTCGTAGTATAAAAACTAGTGAAATAGATACAAATGAACAACTAAGAGATGCATTTAAACCTATAACAGAAGAATTCATAAATAGTTCTAAAATATTAAAAGAATTCTTATGAAAGAAAAAAGTAAAATCAAGACAGAAGTTGAAAATATACAAGTTTAAAGCATGAGAAAAAGCAAAGAAACTAGCAGAAGGAAGAATATTTGATAATACCATCTTATTTAATGATGCTAATACTGAGAATGATGATGACGATGATTTGCACTCAAAGACTTCCAATTCCGAAGACTTATCAGTATTGGAAGGAAGAAATGAATTAGATACAAATTAATGGTGATAGTAACCTCAAACTGAATGAAGCTAAAATACAAGTTGGTGGTCAAATATGGGCTCTAACACTAGGACTATTTTCTCTAATGTTTGATAAAATACCAAAAAATTATGATAAATTTGAACTCGAAATCTATAAAAAGATTTTAATTACTACTAATGTATGCATACAGATTCATCATCGTTCTCCGTCAGAGAACGATGATATAAGTTAATTTTTCTGGAAACTGAAATCGACAAACTAAAGAACAAATTAATAATATAGCTTAAGGCATTGATATAATTCAAGAATATATTCAAATGCATATTGGTGGACTACAACGGGAAATAAAATTAGAGAAGGAAGAGAGTTATAAAATTGAAAACGAATTCTAAAAATTAAATAATTAAAAATAAATTGAAGAGCTGTACGATTAAATATATAGATTAGAAAATTAACTACATGTTAGTATAAATAGCTGAAAGTGCAACATGTAGATCACCACACTATCGAAAAAATCTGTAAAACAACTCAATGTCTTTAAAAAAAAAATTTAGTAAACGAACTCCATATTAAATCTCAACAATTGTTTGTGCTTGTAGAGATGCAATGACAGGAATATATGAAGTTTTATGGAGCTAAGTTAGGTGAAATGGAGAACTATTCTACAGAAAATAGAAATTGTTGATTTTTGAAGACTGTAATTGACACATTCTCAAATTGTAGTACAGCTGGAAATAAAAGCTGCACTCAAAAAACCAAGGAATGGAAAATATTTTTGAAGTGGTACGGGTACCAAAAAAAAAAAAAACTTACAAACAGATGATTCTAAGGAATTTTTTAATAAATACTTTGGAAAACTCATACATAAATAGAAGATTAAACATTACTTAATATGAAAGCATCAATAGTACAATGATTTAATGGAGCATTAAAAGGAATGATGTGAAAAGAATTAGCTTTAATGGTTCATATAAAAGGATTGGTATACATATATAAAGAACTACTTAGTGCATAAAATAGAAAAATTTATCTCAACATTAAAATGTTTACGATTAAAGTTAACTCAACAAATGAGAAAAAGCTGCTTAATACAGTATAAAGTAATTTGAAGAATGAATGTTGAATTTAATAAAAATAAAAATTAAATTAAAACGAAAAATCTAGTTTTTTGTAGGATTGATTAGGAATGATGGGTCTTAAGAAAGGTAATTAACTAAATGTAGTGGAATAAGATAATTAGCTAAATGTAGTGGAATTCTCTAAACTTGTTGGTCTGAATGAAATTTGCTAAAACTTCAGTGTTTAAAATAAACTATAACATAGTGCAATATTCAGCAGCACATCATATTATCACTTTTTATAAAGTTGTATGTACATTTTCCCATCGAAAGCGTTAGTACGCAAAATTTTACAATATGAAAATGGGATTATTATAGAAGATCTTCGCTCTTTTTATTTCTTTAGCTATCAGATCTTAAGAAAATGTAGATAAACTACGGAATTTGGACTTTGATATCCAATCTTTAAGAATGTTCATGTGTATTAATAAGTATCAAGCAAACTTAGTGAATGAATATACGCTTCAACTAGAATCATGCCGAAGCATGCATACTGCAAACAGATCTTACTTTATATCTGTATCTGTATGAGTATTAAATAAATTTACAGAAGAAAAAAAATGAAAGCATGCCGAAGCATGAATAATTTCAAAAAAAAAATCCTCACGTCATACAATTTTGTAAGCAAAGAAATTTTATGATTTTGTGGTCACTTAAATACAAACATACATATGTATCTACTTTGCAAAAATTCAAAAGAGCGAACTGGTAAATTCTAATAGTAAAGATTTTTAATTGTAACACTACTACATCTCGGACTCTTACGTCACTATCGATAGAAGCATGCTAAGGCATGCATACTAGCAAAATATATAAAGCTGTTAGAAGGTGATGAGACAGCAATTGTATCTGGATCAACCCAACTCATGAATGTATTGTATACGGGAGTGATTGATGGTGATGATGACCTTTTTTAAGTGGATAATAATTACACATGAATGCGATAGGAGTCAACCAGCAAACCTCATGTAGAAATACCTACTTGAGGCAAAAAAATTCTCCCAAACATAGATATTTCATTTTTTCTAACACTTTATGAAAATACCGACGGTGAATTGCTGGTCGAGGTAACTGAGTTATTTGAGATCGATTTGCTACAATAGTTGTTTATTAAACATACATTTCTTTGTAAGTAAACTAATTTCTACATACCTAATGTATATACCCAGCAAAAAATTAGACAAAAATACTCTATTCCAAGTAGTAAAATCTGAAAAAAGTAGTGGCACATTAGAAGAAAAAAATAAATAAAAATATAGACTGACTGACCAACTAATACGTACACTCTGTCCGATGGGAACACAAAACACACTTAAACATTTCAGAAATATATACACAATACGCTGAACTTTAATAAAATTAAAAAAAAATCATATATGACAACAAATAAAAGTGAAAGGTGCTCACCCTTCATAAAACAAACATATATGTACCTTATTAATGTAAAAATATTATCAGTATAAAGCAACAGAAATTTCGTCGAACAAAGTCATCTTGTATCCTAGAGGAACAATCGAAAGGGTATACCTAAAGTCTCTGAAAACCACTTCGTTTTCTGATGATCGCTTTTCAACAAGAAAATAAGTTTGTTCATTATGACTAATTTAAAAGCACATTTAAATTCAGTCTCATATCCGATCTTAACTGCATCAGAATTTAAGAAAAAAGTTCCTTTTATTCTATTGAATAAAATTTTAATTTAAAACAGTAAGCAAAGATATCAGCTTCAACTTCAAATGATTTCATCACAAAAAAAAAACTAGTGATTGTTTTCAACAATTATGAAAATAATAATTTCAATATAAAGCTCCCTTTTGATTTTAAATGTTTATCAATAAAAATAAAAAAAGAAGTAAGTCGACTACCAAAGAAAAAAAAACTAGCAGTATGTAAGCTGGAGTGCCGGATCAGTTTCAGTTAAAAATGTTTATACATTTTCATAAAGCAAAGCAAGATTTCGAAAACAAATGTAGAAAGTGAAGAAAAAAGTCAATAGTTAGAAAAAATTATGTACCCCAAAAATTTCTAACGTTAACTTACTAACGTTGCATCAACTTTAAAAAATGTAAATTGAGTATAAGGAATATTTCTATTATAGTTGCTATTACTATAGAGTATGTATCTTCAGGAATTCAGTTTTACTTAAAAACAGAAAATCCTCACAAACTTTTAAGTAAACGCAGATAAAAATTAAAACGTTTTTATTTTCAAATAAAAAAAAAACTGAATATATCGCATCTATACACAGACGAATATTTACAACAACAACACCAACAACAAGAAGAACAAAAGACATCAATGACAAAAAAAAATGTATTCAAAGATTGAAATAAACAAAATCTGTAATATAAACAAATTTCATATAGGCAGACTTTAACGCGAGACAAATTTAAGTATGAGAAAATATAAAACAAGCGTAAGTATAAAAACATAATAAGATTAGGGAAGTCCAGACATATGATAGTATTTTATAGTACCAAATGTCGATACTGAAAACAATTTATTTCTATCTACATATAAATATTAGCGCAAATACACACACACACACACATAGCAGAATTCATATAAGAAATATCCAAGAAAATTTCAACAACACCCCACCTTTTGCAAATCATGACGATCCTTAAATTCTCCCTCAGATATACATACACAAATTCCCATGATCATACATACATACATATACAATATATAAGATTAATCTCAACAACACAACACTCTCACCTACCTGAAATTACAGAGAGTCTTAAACTTCTACAGACGTCTATACACATAGATTCTCACGGCTACATATTACTAGAACACCTCACCCCTCATAAATCACATTCAGCCCTAAGCTCCTACAGAAATACACACATTGAAATTCCTACAAACATACACACACACACACACACACACATACACACACACACACACACACACACACACACATACACATGCAATCGATCTACCTCAACTACACCCCGCCCCTTCCAATCAAACCCTCACCTAAATTCTCACAGACAGACAGACACATCCGCAAATTCCTATGGTTACATATTACGGCAACAACGCCACCCACTCAAATCACGGTCAGCCTTAAATTCCCACAGTCTAGCAACACCTACATTAGCATTAGAAAAAATAACTTTCACGTTTTCCCGTCGTCATTAGGAAAAATCATTTTCCCGTCTGCATTTGAAAAAATTATATTCATTTTTTGCCGTCGGCATTTGAAAAAAATAATAATCATGTATTGCGGTAGGCATTAGGAAAAATTATCATGTATTGCAGTAGGCATTAGGAAAAATTATCATGTTTTGCCTTCGGTATTACGAAAAATTATCATGTTTTTCCTTCGGAATTATAAAAAATCATTAGATGATTTTCCGTCAGCATTAGGAAAAACCATTTTCATGATTTTCCCCGTCGTCACATACACACATAAAAACCGCCAAACTATGAACCGCCTTAATACATTCACACAAAATATTCCACACACAAACTTCCCACGGCAGGCAGGCAGACAGACAGACAGACATACACTTAATGTAAACAAAAACTCCTAATATAAACAAAAAACTCCTAATGTAAACAAAAAACTCCTAAAGTAAACAAAAAAAAACAAATTTCCAAGAATTTAACAATTTTCAAATTTTAATTACCCAAATTTAACAATTGCAGCAACAATTTAACAATTTCAGCCACAATTTAACAATTTTAATCGGCGCCCGAATGAACATTCCCCTACTACTGTTTTATTTTGAATTTTTATCAAATAACATCAAGAGTTATTTTTAAAAAACCTTTATTGGCGCAGCGATTAATCGAACCTTCGTACGAAATACATAATTAAATATATTCAAACTATTTATTACAATGTCAGTACCTTCATTTTGTCCATTTGATTATTATTGCGAAAAATGGTCAACATATTTCAATCAATTGAAATTTTTCTATATTACGCACAAGATTACCACTGAGGAACAAAAGAAAGCGGTTTTGTTATCTAATATTGGATATTCTACATTTGCCTTAATTCAAACTCTTATTGCACCTAGGGACTTTTGTAAAAGCTCTTTAAAATTGGAGGACATAACAACTGCATTGAGTGAGCATTTCGAAGAATCTCCAAACTACATGAGTGCAACTTTTGAATTTTATAATTGCAAACTAAAAATAAATCAATCTTTCTCTGACTGGATTGCGGAATTAAGATACAAGGCTAAAGATTGCGGATTCACAGAATCTCAACTACATAATAAACCGCTAGATAGAGCCCTTCGAGACGCCGTTTTGATGGGAACTAATAACACTCATGTTCGCACTGCTTTACTTAAAAAAAAAGATACAGCAATTTTTGACGTAGCTGAGATTGCTAAAGAGGGCGAAATGGTACAACGAGAATGTGAAAACTTGGATGGTTTTCTATCCCAATCAAATCAGGCTGTTCATAAAGTTGACCAATCCAATAGCTACAAGAAAAAGGATAATGCACATATGGAACATAAAGCAAATTCCTGGGGTCCATGTGCATCTTGTGGCAAAGTAAATCACAAAAGAGGAAATTGTAAGCTTCGAAATGCGGATTGTTTTCTTTGTAGAAAAAAGGGACATATTGCTAAGATATGTCGCTCCAAAGTACATACTTCTCATATTGATGACATGTCCAATGATAAGAACTACCCAGACATTGAAACTCACATTGTTTATTGTCATAAAACATCTAGAGATGATGAAAAATGCAAATTTGTATCTCTTAATGTGATTTTGAATGAAAAAATGGTGAGCTTCGAAGAAGATACTGCTGCTGGTCGTTCTATTATTGGGCTTAGTACTTGGCGATTGATTTATTCACCGACAATTTACGAACCACTTAATAGAATAAAAGGCTTCGGAGATAACAATTATGTTTCAGCGAGAGGTTTCATCAAGACCACTTTGAAATATGTAGATCGTCGTGGTAGATCAAGATTGTGAATCCATTCTTGGAATCGGAAATATTCGTAAGCAGGGACTGGATCTTAAATCGCTTGTGCATGTAAAATATATTCCCGTACTAGAATATCCAACGAATGATATATATTTTGAACCAAAATTGCTATGCAAAAAATATAAGTATGTTTTTGAACCCGGATTAGGACATTGTACTAAGGTAAAATTCCATATTACACTTCACGATTCAGTTAATGCCAAAATTTTCAAACCCCGACGCATACCATTTGCTAGACTGTCTGCTACTAAAGCTGAATTGTCTCGATTACAAGAAGCAGATATTATTAAACGCGTTGCATTTACAGAGTGGGCTTCTCCAATTGTGGTTACAATTAATCCATATATGAAAGTCGATCAGTATCCAATTCCTAATATTGATGAACTGTTTTCAAGACTTAATGGCGGCAAAGAGTTCACAAAACTAGATTTCTCAGATGCATATTTACAGATAGAGCTCGATGAGAAGAGTAAATCTTTAACTACGATCACAACTCCTTTTGGTTTATTTCGCTACAAAAGAATGCCGTTTGGCATATCTAATGCACCAGCAATTTTCCGAAAAATTGCAGAACAAATAATTGCTGGTGTACCACACTCTGCTGCATATTTGAGTGACATTATTGTCACGGGAAATAACTGCATATGCAAAATCTTTTGACAATTCTAAAATGAGTTGAAGATTTTGGTTTTAAGTGCAAACTATCGAAATGTGAATTTTTTAAGAAAGAAGTTAACTACTTAGGATTCTTGATATCAAAAGATTGTAAGCGAGCTAACCCTGATCGTGTATCTGTAATTTCGAATATTGCAGTTCCATTGTCATTAAAAGAGGTTGAATCGTTCATTGGCAAAGTCAATTATTACTCGAAATTCATTCCAAACTTCTCATACCTGTGTGCTCCATTAAATCAACTTCGTCAAAAGAATAGAAAATTCTATTGGAACTCTCATTGTCAAACTGCATTTGACGAATTAAAATCTTACTTGATGAAAGAACCCTTGCTAGTGCATTATGATCCAAGTTTGCCTGTAGTACTTAGTACTGATGCTTCTGCTTACGGTATTGGAGCAGTTATTTCGCATCGTTATTCCAGTGGTTATGAACTACCAATAGCGTTTGCTTTGAAGACTTTATCTGCAGCTGAAAAGAACTATTCAACAATTGAAAAAGAAGGTTTGGCTATTGTTTATGCTGTTAAAAAATTCCATCAATACTTATCGGGACGTCTATTTGAAATTTTAACTGACCATCAACCGCTTTTGGCTATTTTTTCTCCGAAAAAGGGTTTACCACAACATACTGTGTTACGTCTACAACGATGGGCTCTTATGTTGATGAACTATAACTATGACATACGATATAAACTAGGAAATAAGAACCATGTCGCCGATGCCCTTTCAAGGCTACCCGCTGGTCCGGATAATTCTCTTGGAGATAGAATGAATTTTGACACGTCTATTCATCAGATCCATTGTACATCCTATGAAACTGTGAAGCTAGATAGCTCAGACATTGGTAAGGCAACAAAGTCGTGTGATGTTCTTAAAAAAATTTTGCATTACATCAAATTCAGTTGGCCAAATAATTTCAATAAAAAGGACGATTCTAAGTTGCTTCCGTATTTTCAAAGTCGTAACAATATATCTACCGATGATGATGTACTTTTAATGGAAAAAAGAGTTATTATACCAAACAACCTTCAAACTCACGTACTTAATACACTTCACTATTCACATTTTGGCAGAGTTAAAATGAAGCAACAGAGCCGAAATTTCTGTTCGTGGCCAGAACTCAACAAGGATATAGAAAATATTTCAAAAAGTTGCGCAAAGTATGCAATATCGCCTAAAAAAGTGGATTCAATATGGCCAGAACCTGACACAGTTTGGTCAAGGTTACTATAGACTTCGCAGGTCTTTTTTTTGGGAAGAAATGGTTAATAGTTGTGGATGCTAAATCTAAATTTGCTTTGGTTAAAGATATGAATAATAACAATTGCTTGCTATGGATACTGTGACTGTATTGTGTCAGATAATTGACCTCCTTTTAGAAGCAAAGATATTCAGGATTACTTCTGCAAAAACAAAATTGAACATATAACCACAGCACCATACCACCCTTCAAGTAATGGTGCTGCTGAACGTTTTGTTCGCTCATTTAAAGACGCTTTAAAGAAATTAATAGAAGATGGCAAAACTCCAAAAGATGCATTGAAATTATTTTTAGTAAGCTACAATTGGTCTATCTATTCAAAGACACTAAAAATTCCTGCTGAAATTATGTTTTCAAGACGCATTCGAAGTGACCTGTCATTGCTTCATCCAAAATGCACAATTAAAAAATGGATAGAAAGTAAGTTTCGGGTAAACGAAGCAGTCTGGATACGGTTAAAAAAATCAGATACCAAATGGACTCCCACTGTTATTCAAAAAGTTTTAAGTCGCCACATATATCAAGTTAAAGTTCGAATTATTAAAATTCATGAAGATCAAATTCGCAAACACAATACACATATATCTTCTGGTATGGCACCGTTTGATCCTGAATTGTGCTCTTCTATTTCAAAGCCACTCACAAATGGATTTACCAAATGTCTTTAGATTCTTCACTTCAACCAAGACCACAACGAAATTGCTAAAAAAACAAAACCGCCGTGGTTATTAAACTTAAGGGAAAGAATGTAAATAAAAATGTACCTAGTAGTCTAATTGTTTTTTGTTTTTAATTATTAGAATTTTCATTAATAAAATAAGGTTGTTTTGTTTTGAATTTTTATCAAATAACATCAAGAGTTATTATTCAAAAACCTTTAAAGTGAACGACAAGCTGAGACTTAGGGCCGTCATACAACGTGTACATTCGGAGATCTCTACTGTCGAATTCATGGATGAGTTTTACGAGATAAACCTGAAAAAGGAAATGTCCCGCGGGAAGTTCAAAAAGAGCGTTCGTTTGGTGTCTAAGCCATGGATAGTGAAGGCTGGTGGTCAGATGAACGTCATGCTTGAGGTCACCAATAAGGTGATGGATGTGCTGGTGTCGAAGGGCGTATATGTAAAGTGGTTCCGTTTCACAGCACGGCTACAGGACCCTGTTATGGCATGCTTCCGCTGCCTTGGTTTCGACCACCGTGTGGGTGAGTGCAGAATGCGGGAGAATGTTTGCCGCCATTACGGTGGGTCTGGCCATATGGCCTCTCAGTGCTACAACCCGATGCGCTGCAGGAATTGCGCCTTTAAGCGTCACCCATCTGACCATCTGATGATGTCGGACTCTTGTCCAATAATTGCTGCAAGGAGAGCAGCAGCGAACGCGAGACATTAGAACAATCATGGACAATTTGCGCATAATACAACTAAATTGCCAGCGGGTGTACGCGGTGGTCTGTGAGTTAGAGCAGGCATTGTGTACTCTGGACGTGGTTTTTGCACTTGTGCAGGAGCCTTACGTTACAGATGGCTGCATTAGGGGTTTACCGGGGGATGCGAGTTTTTACCTCCTAGCGAGTTGCATCCCGCTCATCCTGGGCATGGACGCTCATGCATCGTCCCCTATGTGGTTTTCTAAGTCGGTGGAATAATCGTCTCGCCGCCCTTACCATGTAAGAGTTGAGATGCTAGGCGAATGAATGTCACTATGAACGTTGGAGTTCTGAACGGGCCGAGTAATTTGTATACCTTTGATGGGCCTGCGGGCCTGTTAGTGACATTGACATGACAGCTGCAAACGGGGCAGCGATGACTGCTTTCGACACTGTATGGAAGGTGTGTGACAGGTGGGGCGTTAGTGATCATAATCTTGAGATTGTGATTACTTATCGGGGACGGACTGAACAGACTGCGTTGCCACGTGGGTGGCGTCTTCACGGGGTGAACTGGGACGAGTACGTTGACTGTTTTAGGGCGGTTACGCTATTGCAACCATTAGGGGACTTTAGGGCACTGACGATAGATTACCAGGTTAGACAGATAGACAGCTGGATGGCTACCGTGAATAATACCTTGCTTGGACGACGTCGGAAGACTAAACCAAGTACTGTCAAATGGTGGACACGGAAGTTAGATGTGATGCTGAGGAATGTTGGGCGCCTTAGGAAGTGTTTCCAGAGGGCCAGGCATACCAATGCTGATGATCTTACTCTACGTAAAGCTGACTATCTGTCTACCCTTGGGTCGTACAAGGACGAAATTGTTAGGTTCAAGGAAGACCAGTGGAGGAGTTTTGTGCGGGAAGGTAGGAATAACCCCATGTTGACATGACAGGTCTCGAAGTGTGTGGTGTTGCGCTTACTTCGTGGTGGGAGTGTGTTGAAATGCTTTTAGGGGTGTTCTTTCCAGAAGTGGAACATGGTAAATCCTCTCCTCTCATTAGGGAGGGGGTTTTGTGTCCAAACTTGGAGAGTTCAGAGGTGGAGGAGAGCATTGGCCGTGTCAGAAGTAGAAAATCTCCAGGTATGGATGGTATGACTGGCGAAATGTGTAAAAGCATTTGAAAGGCCATACCTGAGTATTTGAAATCGATCTTTGCGAAGTGTTTGAGTGAGGGCTATTTCCCTATGGCTTGGAAGAAAGCTCGTGCGGTCGTGCTACTGAAATCTCCTGATAAATTGAGGAGCAATCCTCATTCTTATCAGGGCATTAGTCTTCTCCCAGTACTTGGAAAAGTATGTGAGAGAATAATGGTGACACGATTGAAGGAGTGCGATGGCGTGAGTTCTTCTCAGTGCCAATTTGGTTTCAGGAAGGGGAGGTCAGTTGAGGATGCGTGGCATCACGTTATGCGATGTGTGAAGGAATCGTCTGACAGATATGTGCTGGGCATATTTGTCGATTTTAAAGATGCGTTTGATCACCTCTTGTGGAGTAAGGTTCTGGACTGCTGCGTTCTGTAGGTTGTCGGGAGCTTACTCTTTGGAGTAGTTACTTTTGTGACAGAAAAGCTTATGTGGATGGTGCCAATGAAACGTTTTGGAAGAATGTTGCTCGTGGTTGTCCTCAGCGTTCTATTTGTGGTCCATTTATATGGAACTTAATGATGGATACACTGTTGACACACCGGGAAAATTCTTTTGAGCTGTGTGCGTATGCGGATGACCTACTCATTATAATCGAAGGAAAATCTCGTACTGATCTGGAGAGAAAGGGTGAGGAGGCCATGCGCATCGTATGTGAGTGGGGCAATAGTGTGGGTGTTGATGTTGCTATGGACAAGTCTGTGTTGTTGTTGCTTAACGGCAGATTATCACCGACTCGTCACCCGTTCACTAGATGTGATATTGCTAGCCTCAAATATGTGACTCAGGTCAGATATCTGGGGATAACAATGAGTGAAAGGATGAACTTATTGGTTCATCTTACTCACGTTCACAAAAAGCTGACTGCCATAGTAGGTAAAGTTAAATGCATTCTTCGAAGTGACTGGGGCCTAAGTAGACGTGCTGTTCGTACTATTTATGGTGGACTGTTTGTTGCTTGTGCAACATATGGTGCATCTGTGTGGTACGAAAGAGTTATGTCTGTTGCTGGCAGATAAAAAGTCTTGTCTTGTCAGAGGATTGCTTTACTCAGCTGTATGCCAGTTTGTCGTACCGTGTCAACTGATGCTCTTCAGGTCTTGCTGGGTGCGGCTCCTCTTGACTTGGAGATAAGACGTCATGCTATTGCCTTCAAGGTAAAGAGGGGCTTGCCACTTCTTGCGTGTGATTGGTTTACTGCTGCTGATGTGGTGGATAGGGATGTTAGGGACGTCAGGGAGCTCTTGGATGGACATCTTGTTGGAGACCACGATGGACAGAGAGTGACAGAGGGAGGGTCACGTATGAGTTTATACGTGACGTTAACTTTGTTCGTGAACACGCGAACTTTGACTTTGGTCTTAGCCTTGGTTTCATGCTGACGGGACATGGTTCCTTCAATGATTTTTTGTTTAGAAGTGGTTTTTCCGCGACAGCGGACTGTGGGTGTGGGATGGGACTTGAGCACTGTAGGCACGTACTGACAGCGTGTCCTTACTATCATGACATTAGAGATTTGGATAGTATGGGTGTGATTTGGGATGGCGCGCGTTTGGATGTCAGTAGGGTTTTATTGGACGATCGGGCGTTTCGGAGGTTGGGCGAATTTTTGCGTGGCGTTTTTTATATGAGGAGGACTAGACTTAATGGAGTTGGCCCAAGCAGGCATCCGTAATAACGGGTTCTTGCCGACTCACGCTTTTCCTACCGCCGTGTCTCCCTTTAAACTTCCAGCTACAACCATTAAATTTTTGTATTGCCGTTGGTGGTTTGTTGACCATCTTCTCCTTGCTATATTCTGCTTATGCTGTTCCCTCTTTCTGCTGGGCTGTTTCTTGTTGCGTGTGCTGTTTTGCTGTTTCCACCCTGCTGCCTTGGATTTTTTGTTTTGTTGTATTGTTGTTTTTGTTTTGTTGAGTAATCATTGTCATTGTTTTGTTCGTGTTGTCCTTTGCTGGTACCATATACGGCCTTTGCTCACCCGTGAGGGTGATCGTTAATTGTTTATTTTTTATGTGTCTTTTTGTGTCATTGATGGCGTCGTTTTATTTTATTTTTATTTTTGCCTTAAATTGTTTGTTTCTTTCATTATTTCATTTTAATGTTATTTTATTACTTTTTGTTTTATTTTTATTTCACTTTTACGGGTCACCAGTTCCCGGAACCGTTTGGAGTTTGCAACTGGTAGTAGTTTCGGCTACGAAGTCTGACCAGAGCCTATAATCTGGTACCACCCACGGGGTCAGGAGCCCCAGAAACTTCGGTTTCTGCCTGAGTTGGGTCGGGCCTTTGGGGAGATTCGTGGTGGTTGTGGTTATGCCCAAACATAAGCGGGTAGAGCGGTTCACTCGGTGTATAATTGCATTTTGATCGGGTGCCTAGACCCATATCTCGCCCCTATCCTGGGGCGAGATCATGTCCAAATGCATGTTCTCGGACGGTACTCATGCATAACTTGTGACACAACTTGTCTTGTGAGTTGTTGTGTGACTTGTTATGCATGGGGGCGCAGGAAAGCAACCCGGTATTGAAAGCACTGTGGGATTAAATCACCACTGCGTACTGCGACCGGAGGCTGGGCAAGAAGCGATAGTGAGAGAGGTAACTTATTTTATGAGCATTTAAAATCTGTATTCACTCCCAACTCATGTACGGGTGCTGCTGATTTACCGAGTGTAGTTTCTCTACCCCCTCGTCCCTTAAGGTTTAAGATGCGTGAAGTACAAAAAGTAATTGTTGAACTCAACCCGAACAAAGCTCCAGGTATTGATGGCATTAGTAACAAAATGGTCATGAACTTGCCTCATATTGCAATAAGAATCCTGCTATTTATTTTTAATGCTATTTTAAGAATGCAGTATTTTCCACACAACTGGAAACTTGCCAAGATCAAAATGATTCCAAAGGCGGGGAAAGATCTTTCCAAGACTGAGTCATATAGGCCTATAAGCTTACTATCTACAATCTCAAAGCTTTTCGAAAAGCTGCTCATGACTAAATTGTCCAAAATTTTAACTGATAATGGGTGCATCGCAGACAATCAATTTGCCTTTAGAAGTCAGCACAGCATGATTGAACAAACGCATAGACTGGTCCAAGTTGTAAGAAGAAGATTTGAAGAAAAGAAGTATTGTTCTGCTCTCTTTATTGATGTTTCTCAGGCGTTTGATATAGTATGACACGAAGGCCTAGTTTTAAAATTGAAGACATGTCTGCCAATAAACATTCAAAAGCTTTTGGAAAGTTATATTATTGATAGGAAGTTCACTGTTGTGGAAGGAGAGTTCAAGAGGGTGCCCGAATCTATATCTTCTATACAATGTAGTATTCTGGGACCTGTCTTGTATTTAATATATACTTGTGATATGCATATGAGCAATAATATACATATTTCTACATTTGCCGATGATACAGCCTGTATGAGTGTGCACAAAAACCCTTATGAGGCATCCCGCAATCTCCAAGAACATATTACCCAGCTGGAAATATGGTTGAACTTATGGAGAATTAAAGTCAATGAACAAAAGTGTGTCCATATAACGTTCACCCTAAGAAGAGATACTTGCTCCCCCATTCGATTCAACAATCAAATTATTCCTCAACATTCCCAAGTGAAATACCTTGGTATACACCTTGATCGAAGACTTACATGGAAACATCATATTGACTCTAAGTTAACTGAGATGAAACTGCTTCAGCTTCCAATGTCGAGAGAATCCAACGAAGGCAAAACAAAATTTTACGGTTAATAACATCGGCTCCATGGTACATCCAAAATTCTATTATACATCGTGATTTAAATATGCCACTAGTGACTGAAGAAATTGCAAAATACGCAGGCTCCGCTTGCTCGTAATATTTTGAACTTTGCTGGACACATACGCCTAAAAAAGAGGGACACATGGGCTCTTATACCTAACACTCCAGATGGGACTACTTGAAAATACTTTTTTCCCCCTTTTTTGATTATCACTACCAATGTATTATTTATAACTATCACTAAGTTTATGTCCGACACTGGTCGGGCCTAATGCTTTTTTTATAGATTTAAGATTTGAATACTTATTGTTAGTTCATATATGAAGATACAATAAATAAATACATGCATTTAAAAAAAAAAAAAAAACTAGTGGCATCTATATTTGTGATTTAAACGGGCTAAGGTTCGTATTGCTTTTTAAGCCAAATTACATGTGATAATTATTAATGAACAAATAACAACAAAGTCTGTTGTAAATATTCTGACTGACAACACATAGTTGAACAGAACAGCCAGCCGTTTTCGAAGGCCACTAAACCTTCATCATCAGCGTTCTTTTGTGTTTGGTCCACTGTGTGTGGTGTCAGTTGATGTAGATTTCAGCTTTATATACTTAGCATTATTGCAAATGGAATATGTGAATTGTTTTTGATTCATCGTATTTCAATTTGCTGAAAGCTTTTTTGTATTGTAAGCTCAATTTTACCATCTCTATATTTACAACAGTCTTACCATTATCGTTTGTTCTTTACTTTATGCACATGTTAGTTAATTTGCTTATTTTTATTCTACTTAAGACAAACTTTTTTGGGGTGTTACTATTAAGTATATTTTTTATTTTTAATTTTTGCCACAGGCCCATGGCTATTAATTTTAGTTAATTTTAATTATTATTCGAACTCCATTTGTTTCCATATTTGTGATTTGAACGGGATAAGGTACATATAAGGCATATTTAAATCACGATGTATATTTGAATTTTTGATGAACCATGGAGCCGATGTTATCAAACGTAAAATTTAGTTTTGCCTTCGTTGGATTTTCTCAACATTTGAAGCTGAAGCAGTGCCACATAGCTGAATTCCGTAGCACCATATTGGCTTTAAAAGCGACTTGTATATTAAAAGTTTGCAGTCTAGGCTGAGTGTTGAATTTTTCGAATCAGCCAATGTACCTAAGTTAATTTTAGTTTCATTTGAGCTAACTTAGAGTCAATGTGATGTTTCCATGTAAGCCGTCGATCAAGGTGTATACCAAGATATTTCACATGTGAATGTTGAGGAACAACTTGATTACACGGTGTTACAGTGAAAAAAACTTGGAAAACAACCTAGCGTGAGTTGTAGATCTTGTTGAGTACATTACAAATTGTGTCAAAATATTTCAGAAACACCCTCAAATTCAGAAGTTATTCTGAAAATACCGTTTTCGGTGATGTTCGTCAACATATCGAACTGTAAGTAAGTCAGTTTTTGTTAAATCTAAATTTTTTTAATATTTTTAGAAAGAAAATTGATTACGCTTTACAACGATATATATATATCTTGATATATTTTTAAATTTTGAGTTTTGTTTTTGTTAAGAATATCCAAAAAAAAAAAATAATAATATTTATCAACTTTTTTGATTTGCGTAGCTTTTCATTGCTTATTTTGATATGAAAGCTTATAAAAGTTTATACTAATATATAATGCAAATTTAGTTTTTAGAAAATATGGTTTTAATTTTTCAAATCGGATAAAAATTGTAAAAGTTATTAAACTTTTCATTAACACCATTTTTTAGCATTTTCTCCCCCAGTGCGAAAAATTTGAATAAAAACACAGTTTACGAAAGAAACAAATTCATCAACTTAATTATGCAAATTTTTTTTTTTTTTTTGTAATCTTACAGTTATTTTTTTTTTTTTTTTTGTATATACATAATGCCTTATACATAAAAAAAACATTCATGCCAGTTAGCATAAGTATCAAAATTGACTATATGTTTTAACGAGTTTCAAACTATTTGATATTAGAAATCGTAGCATGATGTAGTTTTAACCCACTATTAAATCCTAGCCTGAATTGTAATCTAAAATTGTCTGGCAAAACTTGTTGGGACCATGTTCAGTTTCGTCGCTTTTTCCAGTTTCTCGTTATGTATAAGCCTGTTAATAAGTAAAGTTATTATATTCAGTAATGCAGAAATAAATACACTCTTTTTTATTGTCAATTTGTCCTTAATTGGAAAAAATTAAACTGGAAGATAGTACAGATGAATGGGGGTTATTTTGTCCTATTTTTTCAATTATTTAAAAAGTTTAGAATGTTTTTATAAGTAATTTTCTGCTATATATATTTGGATAAACACATAAAAGAAACGAATTTAATACGAGTACCAACACAATGCCAAAGTGTGGTGAAGGTTATTGTTTTTAGAAAAGAGTAAACAATTGTAACTAGATTAATATTGTCGACAAGTGTGTAAGTTTGTAGATTTATGTTTGCGGTTTATATGCTGACGTTAATTCTATTCGAATACCTGCGCGAAGCGGACAGCCACGCAAAAGATGCCTTCAAAACAGATTTTGACTGCTCATATAGTTCTAGCAAATGGTATGAACCCGAAAGTACTTGTACAAGCTGTTCCAGTGTATTTAAGAAAATTAAGTCTGATGAGTTTATAAGCCCGTCATTACCATTATATTTCTCAATGATTTGTCATCATCAAATATTCCATAAAGCAGAGGACTGTAATTTGTGTGAAGTGGCTTACCAAAAAAATCTGCAATCGCAATATTTGTACTTTAGAAAAAGTTTAATTACTCTTACAAATATATATCGTTTGTAACAAATGATATCTCGTTCTTTTCTATATAAAATTTTCTTTAAAGTTCTGTGCAAAAAAAAATAAGTCCTCATAGAAAAAAATTAAAATAACAATTGTTTATTTTCAAAAATTACGCAAAAAAATAAAAAAAAATCGAAATCTCTGATAAAAACTTACGCAATTTCTTGAAACATACAATTAAACAAAAAGCTGTTTGAAATTTTAAAATTGGTCAAAACATGTGTGAGCTAGAGGTACAAAAGTACCACGACCAACCCTAAAACAGTTTTTTCAAAATAACTCGAATTTTTGAAGGTGTTTCAAAATCTTTGAAAACGGTTTTTGTATGTCCTCACCTGACAAAAAGTGTTTTTTTGTAACACCGTGTTATCAATCTTGGTAGAATCTACGTCGTAGATTCTTTTAGCGTGTTAGTTCGCATGCTACCGTTCTAAGCAGTTTGACCAGATCCTAAAAAGTTTTGCAGCTAAATTGACTTTCAAAATAAGCTAAAAAATAATTGTAGTGCTAAAACCTAATGCTAAAATTTAATACATACTTCTTGTTAATTACATTGTTTCTTTTAAAGTGCTTATTTTTGCTATTACTCTTTTATTGCATTACAAATGCATGAAAAATACATGAAATTTACATGAAAAAAATTTAATTTTGTAAACTAGTGTGATCTAAAGCTATTTAATTTTTTACCTAAAAAGTGCTTGGGGTTACTTCCGAAGTATGAATACTTTTTGTATGCGGTATTTATGTATATCTTTTACACATACAAAGTTGCAAAACATTGTGAACATAAGCACAAACTTTGAAACCGATTGCTTGGTTGCAGCAACCTGTCGACAACGTTTTGAAAGGGTATGTGTGCATTATCAATATTTTGTGCTGCTGCACTATGAAACTATACACTTTGTTCAAAGAAAAAGAAATTGACGTTTTGGAAGCCAGCCATATTTCCGTATAATCGAAAACACATAGAAAACTTGAGGCAATTTTTGTCACTCACGTGAAAATGATTCAAAGTTACAATAACGTAAATTGTTTTTGTTTGTTATTTTTAATAACGTATATATTTATTCCTTTTGGATCAAAGGTTTTGAAGCTAATGTGGTTGTTATTTTGAAAATATCGTTAAATTAAATAGGAACTGTTCGTGTATATTTCTACACAGATATTTAATTAAAATTATATACTTTGTATATTTTTACAATACTAATATGAAAAATAAGCTGATCTGAAAACCAAACCAGCTCCTGATAAGCTGATCTGAAAACCAGACCAGCTCCTGATAAGCTGATCTAGTAGCTGATACCTGTTATTTGCTGTTAGCGAACATGGATGAGAAAGATTTAAAGCATTTGGTGTTGACAAGAAATGTGATGAAGAAAAAGCTTCGTAGTATAAAATCTGGTGAAATAGATACAAGTGAACAACTAAAAGATACATTTAAACCTATAACAGAAGAATTCAAAAATAGTTCTAAAAATATTAAAAGAGTTCTTATGAAAGAAGAAAGTAAGATCAAGACAGAAGTTGAAAATATACAAGTTTAAAGCCTGAGAAACCTTCACTCAAGATATAGACAAGTACCCCAAAGAAACTAGCAGAAGAAACAATATTTGATAATACCATCTTATTTAATGATGCTAATACTGAAAATGATGATGACGATGATTTTTACTCATAGATTTCCAATTCTGAAGACATTTATACTGACTTATCAGTATTGGAAGGCAGAAATGAATTAGATACAAACTATTGTTGATAGTTACCTCAAACTGAATGAAGATAAAATACAAGACAAATTAATAATATAGCTTAAAGCATTAATATTTAAAAACATATTTAAATGCCAATTGAGGAACTACAACGTGAAATAAATTTAGAGAAAGAAGACAGTTATAAAATTGCAAAAGCAATTCTAAAAATTAAATAATTAAAAACAAATTGACGAGTTTATGATTAAATATACAGATTAGAAAATTAACTACATGTTAGTATATTAGTATAAATAGCTGAAAGTGCAACATGTAGATCACAACACTTTCGAAAAAATCTGTGAAACAACTCAATGTCTTTAAAAAAAAAAATTTAGTAAACGAACTCCATATTAAATCTCAACAATTATTTGTGCTTTTAGAGATGCAATGACAGGAATATATGAAGTTTTATGGAGCTAAGTTAGGTGAAATGGAGAACTATTCTACAGAAAATAGAAATTGTTGATTTTTGAAGACTGTAATTGACACATTCTCAAAGTTTAGTACAGCTGAAAATAAAAGCTGCACTCTAAAAACCAAGGGAATGGAAAATATTTTTGAAGTGGTACGGGTACCAAAAAACTTACAAACAGATGATTCTAAAGAATTTTTTTATAAATACTTTGGAAAACTCATACATAAATAGAAGATTAAACATTACTTAATATGAAAGCATCAATACTAGAATGATTTAATAGATCATTGAAAGGAATGATGTGAAAAGAATTAGCTTTAATGGTTCATATAAGTGGATTGGTATATATGTATATAAAGATTTATTTAGTGTATAAAATAGAAAAATTCATCTCACCATTAAAATGTTTACGATTAAACATTCCACAAATGAGAAAAAGCTGCTTAATATAGTATAAAGTAATTTGAAGAATGAATGTTGAATTTAATAAAAATAAAAATAAAATTAAAACGAAAAATCTAGTTTTTCGTAGGATTGATTAGGAATGATGGGTCTTAAGAAAGGTAATTAACTAAATGTAGTGGAATTTTCTAAACTTGATGGTCTGAATGAAATATTGGTAAAACTTCAGTGCTTAAAATGAACTATAACATAGTGTAATATTCAGCAGCACATCATATTATCACTTTTTATAAAGTTGTATGTACATTTTCCCATCGAAAGCGCTAGCACGCAAAATTATACAATATCAAAATGGGATTATTATTATAGAAGATCTTCACTCTATTTATTTCTTTAGCTATCAGATCTTTAGAAAATATAGATAAACTACGGAAATTGGACTTTGATATCCAATCTTTAAGAATGTACATGTGTATGAATAAGTATCAAAAAAACTTAGTGAATGAATATAGGCTTCAACTATATAGAATCATGCTGAAGCATGCATAAATTTTAAAATGTGCAGTAAACAGATCTTACTTTATATCTGTATCTGTATGAGTATTAAATAAATTTATAGAAAAAAAAAAATCCGCACGTCATACAATTTTGTAAGCAAAGAAATTTTATTATTTTGTGGTCAATGAAATACATACATATGTATCTACTTTGTAAAAATTCAAAAGAGCGAACTGGTAAATTCTAATAGTAAAGATTTTTAATTGTAACACCCTACATCGCGGACTCTTACGTCACTATCGATAGAAGCATGCTAAGGCATGCATACTAGCAAAATATATAAAGCTGTTAGAAGGTGATGAGACAGCATTTGTATCTGGATCAACCCAACTCATGAATGTATTGTATACGGAGATGATTGATGGTGATGATGACTTTTTTTAAGTGAATAATCATTACTTATGAATGCGACAGTGGTTGACCCCTCAAACCTCATATAGAAACACTTGAGGGGAAATATTCTCGCAACACATAGATATTTCGTTGTTTCTAACACTTTATGAAAACAAAAACGGTGAATTGCTGGTAGAGGTAACTGAGTTATTTGAGATCTATTTGATACAATAGTTGTTTATTAAACATGTATTTCTTTGTATGTAAACTAATTTCTACATACCTAATGTATATACCCAGCAAAAAATTAGACAAAAATTCTCTATTCCAAGTAGTAAAATCTGAAAAAGGAGTGGCACATTAGAAGAAAAAAAAATAAATAAAAATAGAGACTGACTGACCAACTAATACGTACACTCTGCCCGATGGGCACACAAAACACACTTAAACATTTCAGAAATATATATACAATACGCTAAACTTTAATAAAATGAAAAAAAAAATCATATAGAACATTAAATAAAAGCCATAGTGCTCACCCTTCATAAAATAAACATATGTATATGTACCTTATTAATGTAAACATATTATCAGTATAAAGCAACAGAAATTTCGTCATACAAAGTCATCTTGTATCCTAGAGGAGCCGTCGATAGGGTATACCTAAATTATATGAAAACGAGTTCGTTTTCTGTTGATCGCTATTCAAGAAGAAAATATGTTTGTTCATTATGATTTAACTAATTTAAACGTACATTTAAATTCAGTCTCATATTCGTACTTCTTAATATAAAAATTAAAAGTACATATATGTTATCTAATTCTATATTATATGTATCTAAAATTCCAAGAAAGCTGTTATATGAAAGAATCTCCAGCGCTTCTAACTACATCACAGTTTAAGAAAAAAGCTCCTTTTATTCAATTGAATAAAATTTGAATTTGAAACAGTAAGCAAAGACATCAGCTTACTGCATTCGTATTCATGATCACATAAAAGAATATATAACCACTAAAAGACAAATTCTAAAGGTCTTATAAATTGAGTAATATGGAAAATAACATAATTTTTATAAACGCGTAAGGTTTTAAAAGTAATTCAAATAATTTCATCGCAAAAAAACAAAAAAAAAAAAAACGCAGCGATTGTTTTCAACAATTATGAAAATAATAATTACAATATCAAACTCCCTTTTGATTTTAAATGTTCATCAATAAAAAATAAAAGAGAAGAAAGTTAACTAACAACAAAAAACTATCAGTACCTAAGCTGAAGTGCCGGATTAGTTTCATTTAAAAATGTTTATACATTTTTAAAAAGTAAAGCAAGCTTTCCAAAATAAATGTAGAAGGCTATAGTTAGAAAAATTTGCATACCCTAAAAATGTCAAACGTTGACTAACTAACGTTGCATCAACTTTAAAAAAATGTAAATTAAGTATAAGAAATATTTCTATTATAGTTACTATTACTATAGACTATAGACTACTATTACATATCTTCACGAATTCAGTTTTACTTAAAACAGAAAATCCTCACAAACTTTTAAGTAAACGCAGATAAAAATTAAAATGTTTTTAATTTCAACAACAACAGACATCACATGACAAAAAATAAAATAAAAAATGTATTCAAAGATTGAGTTAGACACTTATTTGTATGTACATACATATATATGTACATACATACATACATAAAATCAATTTGTAGATATGTATGTATATATATCAAATTTCTTATCAATGCTTAAGTATTTATTAGATCTACATCATGAAAATATATGAAGCGTCGTTTAGTTAAAGCACAATGCAAATATAAACAATCCATACACTCAGGGAAAATCTGCAGCTTAAAAATAAGAATTCGTCACATTAATTCAATAATTTTTAATATAATAGAAAATGTATATTTAGATATCTACAAACTAATGAGTTTAATAAATGAATACTGTAAATTAATATTTTGTCCATATTGAACTAAGAAATTACACTATGACTAAACCTTCGTTAATATTTCTTATTAATTCAGCATGGTTTTTACTGATTTTAAGTTGGTTTTTCTCTGTGTGTAGAAAACTCTTTCAGTCAAAAAAGACGGATGTAGTTAAATAAACAAAATCTGTAATATAAACAAATTTCACACAGGCAGGCTTTAACGCGAGACAAATTTAAGCATGAGAAAATATAAAGCAATCGTAAGTATTAAAGCATACTAGGATTAGGGAAGTCCAGATATATGATAGTATTTTATAGTACCAAATGTCGATATTGAAAACAATTTATTTTTACCTACATATAAATACCATCGCAAATACACACACATAGCAGAATTCATAAAAGAAATATCCAAGAAAATTTCAACAACACCCCACCTTTTACAAATCATGACCATCCTTAAATTCTCCCCAGATATACATACACACATACATACATATACAATATACGAGATTAATCTCAACAATACAACACTCTCACCTACCCGAAATTACAGATAGTCTTAAACTTCTACAGACATCTATACACACAGATTCTCACGGCTACATATTACAAGAACACCTCGCCCCTAATAAATCACAATCATCTTAAATTCTTACAGGAATACATACATACATACACATAGCCAATTTACCTCAACAACATCCTCACCCACCTCAAATCACGATCAGCCTTAAACTACTATAGACAGACACATCCACAAATCTCCATGGCTACATATTACGTCAACAACCCTGCCCACCTAAATCATGGTCAGCCTTAAACTCCTACAGACATACAAACACACAGATTCCCCCGGTTGCATATTACTAGAACACCTCACCCCTCATAAATCTCAACAACACAACACTCTCACCTACCTGAAATTACAGATATTCTTAAACTTCTACAGACGTCTATACACAAATCCCCATGGCTACATATTACGTCAACAACCCTGTCCACCCAACTCATGGTCAGCCTTAAACTCCTACAGACATACAAACACACAGATTCGCCCGGTTGCATATTACTAGAACACCTCATCCCTCATAAATCACAATCAGCCTTAAGCTCCTACAGAAATACATACATTGAAATTCCTACAAACATATCCTACATACATACACACACACATACACACATATATATACACGCAATCGATCTACCTCAACTACACCCCACCCCCTGCCAATCAAACCTTCACCTAAATTCTCACAGACAGACAGACACATCCACAAATTCCTATGGTTACATATTACGGCAACAACGCCGCCCACTCAAATCACGGTCAGCCTTAAATTCCCACAGTCTAGCAACACCTACATTAGCATTAGAAAAAATAACTTTCACGTTTTCCCGTCGTCATTAGGAAAAATCATTTTCCCGTCGGCATTTGAAAAAACAATATTCATGTATTGCCCGGCATTAGGAAAAATTATCATGCATTGCCGTAGGCATTAGGAAAAATTATCATGCATGCGGTAGGCATTAGGAAAAATAATAATCATGTTTTGCCGTCGGCATTTTAAAAAAATAATAATCATGTTTTGCCGTCGGCATTTGAGAAAAATATTTGAAAAAAATAATAATCATGTTTTGCCCTAGGCATTAGGAAAAAGACGGACTTATCGAACCACCCTCGAAAAATATTTAAAGGATTTATTGAACCACCCTCGTAGGTATCAAATTTCACAAATTTCCAAGAATTTAACAACTTTCAAATTTTAATTACCCAAATTTAACAATTTCAGCAACAATTTAACAATTTCACCCACAATTTCACAATTTTAATTGTCCCCGGACCGGTAGTTCCCTACTACTTTTCTCGTGTTACAAATACATTATCAAATGGGTTGTTCGTCAAATTTACTAATATACCGAAAGTTGCATAAATTATATTGCTAAAAATTGTGTAGATTATATTACAAAAAATGCTGCAAGAAGCTAAATAAATAATTGAATAAATTCAGTGAAGTGCGACTTTGACCCGCGCACGAAGACCTCCGTACGGGCACTAGATATGTAGTTCATAATAAAGAGTTTTGGTTTTTTTTGTTTTTGGGTTTTTTTTCAGTTTTGAGCTTTTCTAGTTTTGGCGTTTTTTGGCGCTTTTTTAGCTTTGGCACTTTTTTCCAGTTTTTCGATTTTTTCGGTTTTTGCCGTATTTTCATTTTGGCGGTTTTTTTCATATAGGCGATTTTTTAGTTTTGGCGCCTTTTCGCGTTTTGGCAATTTTTTTGGTTTTTGTTTTTTTTTTAATTTGGCGATTTCTTAAGTTTTGGTGAATTTTTTTCATTTTGGCGATTTTTTTCATATAGGTGATTTTTTAGTTTTGCCGCCTTTTTCGCGTTCTGGCAATTTTTTCCTGTTTTTGGCGTTTTTTAGATTTGGCGATTTTTTTTTTCATTTCGGCGATTGTTTTGGTTTTGGCGTCTTTTTCGCGTTGTGGTGATTTTTTTCGGTTTTTGGTGTTTTTTTCGTTTTGGCAATTTTTTTATTTTGTCGATTTTTTCGGTTTTGCCGAATTATTTTAGTGTTAGAATTTTTTTTAATTTGGTGCTTTTTCGCTTTAGCGATTTTTGTAGTTTTACCGTTTTTGAAAATTTCAAGAATTTGCCTCTTACGGTTTTCAAGATATAGCAAGTTGTCAAAATTACATAGCCAAAATTGCATTAACTGATGGACCACCCTTTAATTTAAATTTTTTTAAATTTTAGTGTTAATTGTTGTAGTCTGTATAAAAATACAATAATTTTACGAATTTCAAGTGCCAATATTGTTGTTGTAGCGGACAAGGTTCTACATACTCTGTCCACATTTCACGTTAGTAGTTCTTACGGTTCCTGAGAAAATAGCGTGTGATGGACAGACGGACAGCGTAGCGAAATCAATAGGGTTCCTTTTCACCTTTGGTGTACGGAACCCTAAAAATCCTAACTAAAGTCCTAATTAAAAATTTTGCAGCTAAATCAAAAAAAAATGCAAAATTTAGCTGCAAAAATGCTAAAATGGTCACGCTGGTTCTAAGGCTGAGTTTACATCTGGCATTTCTTGTGTGTCATTTGCCCAAAAAAGCGTAACCAACTAATTACTAATGAAAAACTGTTTGCTTCAGACATATGTTTAATGATTTAAACAGTTTCCAATCATGTTAGATTCTATAAAATTGTCTATTAGTTGTGTATGAAACTGTTTATCTTAATAAATACGTGTCTAAAACAAACTGTTTTTCATTAGTAATTAGTGGTTACGCTTTTTTTACGCTTGTGTGGCACATGGCACACAGATGAAAACCCGGCCTAAGTTTTATAATTTATTAATTTAACCCTAGCTCTGGCACCAATTTTTTCTACGAATGCTGGCACTATAAACATTTGTAAATAAGTATACTTACATATGTTTTTCACTCGTTATTTTGCAAATTGTTTTGTTTTCGATGTGCTAATGAATATGTGTAATACGTAGAGACGGACACCGTATGAATTGCGTGAATCATATATGATCACACGTCATCGTGCAATCACGTGAACGTGCGTTAACTTCAGTATAAAAATTTTCAGTATGAATGAGAGTCAATGACAAATCAAGGATTAAAAGTAGCTAATGTCTTAATAAAACTGTATTAAAATAATGGACGGAATGTCTCTAGCGACAATTTTTTTATAAGCTTCACAATAGGCAAAACACTAACAAGTTGGAAATTGACCATGGTTGGAACAATGAATACAAATAAACCGTATTTGCCAACAGAGTTGAAACGCTGTTCTCAATGCGCTGATTTACACGGGCATAATTGTGCTGGCATAACATGCCAGTTTGCTGGTGAGAGAGGCAAAGAGAGTGGTTTTGGGGTTGGCATAACTTTTCAACCAGCTTCAACAGCAGCATAAAACCAATACACACTCAACTTAAAAAACAGCAAATGTTAAATGAATACTAAAAACACTAACACACACAGAGCTGTGTATACGAATACATTTTATGCCAGAGGAATTAGTCTCGTGTAATTTGGTAAAGAACAAAAATTGTGCGGGTTAAAAATTGTTCTCGTCTAAACTACCTCAATGAGCAGAACATTCGATCACATTCGGCTACGGTGAAAATAGGATGCCACGTGACAACAAAATTATTTTGTAATCGAACAAACGATTTAATGTAATGGACCAAATACTTGGACTATACTCGTATTCCACGAAACACAAAATAAATTGCTGGTCCTTTGCTCTTTTTTATAATACGCTAGAGGTATGGGCACTTGTTGCATATCGTGCCATAACCGCCAAAATAGCTAAGCGACATAATTTTCGAACTTCAATTTTTGAACAAAATCGATTATTTGCGATCGTAAATAGTCGATTTTCGTCAAAAAAAAAACGAAGTCAATAAAATGTGTCTCTTAAGCTGTTTTAGCGGTTATGGCTCGATATATGATATTCACAAAAAAGTCCACGGGTCAAATTACGGCACTTGTTATCGAACGAAAATTCATAATATTTTTCGTCGTTTGTTTCTTCAACAATTAGGGGAGCAAATGCGCAAGCGAATGATTTTGAAAAGAGTAAAAATTTCAAAGGTCAATTCATATTTTCCAACGAAGAATAGAATCGAATATATCTGCGGCAATATGTAATATTAGATTAAGGAGACTTAAGAAAATTTAGCTTTATTATGGTGCATGGTTAAAATGTCACATATGGAAAAAAAGGATCACTCGAAAGTAGAATCATGCCTTTTAATATCTTAGCGCTAGTGTCAAATCCTTCGAAAAACACTGCTTTGCTTATAAGGTACAATTCCATATTTCCACATCTATATAAAGGTATTTCTATCCAATACCTAAAATGATCCACAGCAACGGGATTTGTACCAGACGAAGATGACCGTGGGTATTAAAAAAAGGTGTTTGGCAATATAAAAGAGTGGTTTGAATTGAACACAAAAAAGTGCAATCGAACTGCAACCAATGTCTAGATGTCATTTACTTCATTTTTTTTCATACTGTTACGTACAAAAATTCCTACAGGGTTAAAGCAATGAACTATCTGGAAGTATTTAACTAAAGCACTAAACTCACACACATATTCACGTGCAAACACTATAGAAACAACAATAATTGTGTACACAGCTACAGACATACGCACATACAAATAAAAGTGCGAGCACTTATGGTAACCACCCTGTACTACCAGTAGCACACCGCATTGCCAAGATAAGAGTCGTTACTTTGAAATTCAAAAATAACGGCCAATCGAACTATCTACAAACGCCTAGAAGCAGCAACATGAATTTTCCCGATTGTGCTAGAGGACTGTTTGAATATCTGGCTACCAATAGTAAATGACAATACAGATGACAACATGCATAGATACCATTACTAAGTACAGACATGTTATTACGCCATCTATCGGGCGAACATTCGAGAACCGGTTCCTGTACTATAAAAAGAGGCAGCATGTGCGAGAACAGTTCAGTGCTAATAAGAAAGTATTCGAGCTGATATCGTTGAGTCAGTGCTAATCAGAAATTAGTCGAGCCAGCTTCGTTGAAAGCAAGCTCTAGTCAAGGGACCGCTACCTTGTCAGAGCCGAAGGCCATAAATTTGGAAGGAGTTATCATCTACAGCGTACGGCAAGGCAAGCTGTTGTGGAAATACCAGGCAGATTCAGTACCATGGGTTGCAAATGTGGAAGAACTTGTTATCTTCAGCGCAAGGCAAGGCAAGCTGTAGTGGAAACAGGAAGCAGAGTAAGTACCAGGGGCCACAAATGTCAGCGAAGTAGTCAACTCCAGTGGATGGTAACACAAGTCCCAGTTGAAAGACGAGGCAGAGCCATAACTAAAGCCTACAAGTATGGAAGAGGAAGTCATCTCCAACGTAATAACAAGGCGTATAGAAAACGAAGAAAGGGAAAGGCGATGATGTGTCTATTCCGGATGAATAGGCTTAAATGGGCGGCAGTGTTACGTAAAAAAATTCCTACAGGGTTAAAGCAAAGAACTATCTGGAAGTATTTAACTAAAGCACTAAACGCACACACATATTCACGTGCAAACACTATAGCAACAACAATAATTGTGTACACAGCTACAGACATACACACATACAAATAAAACTGCGAGCACTTATGGTAACCACCCTGTACTACCAGTAGCACACTGCATTGCCAACATAAGAATCGTTACTTTGAAATTCAAAAATAACGGCCAATCGAATTATATCCAAACGCCTAGAAGCAGCAACATGAATTTTTCCCGATTGTTCTAGAGGACTGTTTGAACATCTGGCTACCAATAGTAAATGACAATACAGATGGCAACATGCATAGATGCCATTATTAAGTACAGACATGTTATACGCGATCTATCGGGCGAACATTCGAGAACCGGTTCCTGTACTGTACTAATCAGAAAGTAGTCGAGTTGATATCGTTGAGTCAGTGCTAATCAGAAATTAGTCGAGCCAGCTTCGTTGAAAGTGGATAATAACGATAAGAAGTAATTAAGTAAAGACAAGTTGTAATTTGCTTCGTTAAGAATAAAAGGAAAAACAGTAGCGAATAAAAATTGTGTGTTATCTATTTTTATTTTTGAGCAATCAAAAGAACTCACACGTTTAATCAAATTTAGACGCAACAATACATATATATGTATTTGACTTATAGGCCATTTTCACCAGCACAAAATCTAGCAGATTTTAATTAAAATCTTTATGAAAATCTATGGCGTTTAGACCAACTCTTTTTGACATTTTCAAGATTTGTTATCCAAAACAAACCCCATTAACTAAAAAATTTCCAAAACAAAAACCAAATAACTACACTGTAGCTAAGTCACACACCTTTTTAAACAGAACGTAGCTAATTCACTCATCTCTTTTACAAATATATCGTACAGGGCAGTACAAAATAAATAAAAATATTAGATTTTTATTAGATTTCCTACAAAATAGATTTTGTTTTGTATGGGAAATCTAGTACAAATCAGCTAAATTTAGCTTGAAATCTCGTAAGTACTAGATTTTGAGATAGTGTAAATGCCCTATTACTGTCTTGTAAAAATCTATTAAAATTACATGAACTTTATTTAAAAAATACAAAATGAAAATATATTATAAATGTAAATAGTTCCATATTATGAAGAAAATGTAACAAAATCCCAAAAAATAACATAAAAAATTAGTCACTGAGTCCAAACCATATCCAAATCGGACCGTAAATATATAAATTATAGCATTTTTAAAATTGATATGTTTACATATGTAAATAGTGCCAGAGCTAGGGTTAAGAATAAAAAATAAAATAAATAAATAATAAAGTAAAAATAATATCTTTCTCAATGAATATATATAATTGTAAAAAGTTTTATCACTTACAGCCTTATTCAAAAAAATATTTTACTTGAGCTTTAAAGTTCATAGTAGCTACCAAGCACTTTAAGGCTAACATTGCTTTGTTAAGAAATTGTATTCAAAAGACAACTTTAATTATTTTGTGATTTAATAATAAATTCTGGTAACACCACCATGTTCAACAACCATTTCACAGCTTATGATGTACAACATCGAATACAATTTCATTCGAGTATTCAACTAATTTTTTATTTTATTAAATAAATTTGTATTATCTTGAAGTTAAGCAACCTAATTTATAAAATATAAGCTTCTGACACGGAAGCAAAACAGATAAACATTTTTATGAAGTAAAAGTAAAAAAAAATATGATGAACATAGAAAAATTATCCCGATTTATTTTATTCGAACGAAATGAGTATTTGAATATCCAGCTTTTTTCGATTCGTTTTTTTTATAATTGTATTTATTTTATAATTTATATAATATAATATATATAATATAATTTTGTATAATTGTATTTATTTTAATATTTTTTATGGATTTTGCTATGTATTTCGAATCAGTTGGATAATTTAGTCATGTTTTGCATCACATGACGAAAATAATAAATTTAAAATAAGAGCTAGCACTTCTAGCTTCATTTTCAGATGTAACATGAAGCAATATGTGATATATTAACAAAAATATTTGAGGTACAAAATACACATTTTGGAAATATCAACTTAAAGTAGCCTTAACAAACGTGGTTGCCTACTTTAGAATTTTGATATAATAATTTTTCTTGAATACAACTTTACTTAACATTGCTTTTCAAAGCTTTGTTAAGTTTTTTTTGAATACGACCCTTAATATTTTATGAAATTTTTAGTTTGTGAAATGAAGTATTGTGCACTATGAAGTGTACAATAAAAATATTGCACACTTGACACAATTGTCTATTCAATTGTTGTACAATGGTTTTGTGTGTTTTTTGTTTCCATGTTCTCTATTTTTGTTTCACACTCAATTACGATCACCACTACAAACACTATTTGTTTAAAAAAAAATACAATACTGTGTACTTTTTCATACCCTCTAGTCAGCCTAGAACCATATGCCTCTATATCAATACTATTTCTCCAGCGACAATTGCACTAGTAAAAATTTCGACAACTTTCCTTTTATGTGCGAGTAAAGATACATTAGAGACAGCAGTTCCAGTGTGTTTCTGGTGATATTGTCAATGAACGCGTCAATAGTTTGTTTTTTTTTATTATGTTGTGCAATAATATTAAATAAATATATGTTGACGAAGGTCACTAAAATCTACTAGTGAATCTTTGGTTCAAATATCTCCATATGTCGTTAAAGAACTATCTTCTCAATAGTGCTAAGGTCTTCTGGTAGATTTTCAATGAAAACCCTGTATTATATGTCAATAGGCGATTACATTGGCTGGGGTACACCTAGTCAGTAACACTATTGACAATGTCACTAGAAAATCAATATAATTTTACTATTGACAACGAGCGAGGAAATATCGATATTGTAGACTAGATCCCCTAAAATTTACTAGCGAATATTTGGTTTCAATGTCTCCATGTGGTCCCAAAAGAACTACTTATTCAGTAGTGCTACAGTCAAGTGGTGGATTTTCAATGACAAGCTAATGTTAAATGTCAATAGATGATTACATTGGCTGAGGTACACCTGGTCAGTAGTACTACTGACAATGTCACCAGTAAATCACTACAATTTCACTATTCGCACTTTCTGCAGGGTAGCTTGTGCTCACTTCTAATATGTACACATATATATATTACATACATACATGTATATTTCAATATTTAAAACTTAAGGCCCGGGGCACAAAAAATGCGTCATGCGTTAAACTTCGCCTTTTTCAACTGACACCTAAGTTGAAATACATGGTTTCTTATGAGGGCTGTTACATTCAGTACGTGTCCGTCAACGCAAAGTACAAAAACTGGTCAACTTTTAACTTTTTACGTACGTAAAGTAGTTTGACAGATATTGGTTGGTTTTTTTGGTATGTTCTGAATTAGGTTTTTGTGTTTTGTGGCAGCTAAAATAAAATTAAGCAAAAGAAATAAACGAAATAAATAAAAAAATTTTAATTTAATAAATAAAATGGAAAATCGACCTATTAAAGCTGTTCAAATGCTTCCGTCAATAAAGTACTCATTATGCCAACCTTCTCCGTCGTTGCGATAATGTCAGTTGAAAAAGGCGAAGTCGAACGTATGACGGATTCATTGTGACCCGGCCTTTAAACTTATTGTAGTAAGAAATACTAAAGGGCTGCGTAAATCGTTCTAAAAGTTTTGTATTCTATTTCACACTACTGCCAAGCAGCCTGTTTTAGTGCAAACATAAATAACAAAACAAAACTAACAAAACATGACTCTCATTAAAATCAATCAAGCATCATTCGAATAGTTTTTCTCTGCAGTTTTGTTAGTGCTTGTGTTCTCAAAACAAGTAGAACATCAAAACGAACAGCGAGATGAAACAAAACAACAGTAAAACATAGCAGAAACATCGAGTGCACTAGAACACGAGCACAAACATGCAAACTATGTATGTGTATATGTATACATATATTGGAAATAAAAATTAACAAATTATTATATATAAATGTACATAAGTATGTATGATATTATTTCATAGTAAATAAAACCTCTTTTCAGCTTTCATATTCCTAACGAAGCGCAATGTTTCTTTTATATGGAGAATTATCTTTGCTATCAAAACATTCAAACATGTTTTGAATGTTCTGTGTGAATTTTGATGTTCTATTTCATTTTTGTTTTGAAAGGCTTGGTTTTACTTCAACATTGTTCTATTGCTGTTTTGTTCTGTACTGCAGTATTCTTATCGTAAAGCAACACACATCTCTTTTGAAAGTTTTGTTTTAAAATAACGGAGCAATATACACACACATTTTGAAATTAATGAGAGTGCTTGTAAGTCTTTTCTTTAGGGCTTGTGCCACGCTCTAATAAATACCCAATGTACCAGCTTTGCATTTCATACATACTTATATACAAATATATGTATGTATGTACCTATGAATGTGCGTATGTATATCCATACAAACATAACATCTAAATTCATACGCATAGCGGTCAGTTAATTATTAAAAAAATATTTTAACATTTTTCATGGAAAAAAGTTGTCACAAATACTTTTAGTTACCTGCAAACAACACACACAAACTGAACTGCTTAGAAGTTCACAGGTCTTAATTTGTATATCGGTTAAAAATCAATTATCTAATAACCGCCAATATTAAATAAATTCAGTAAAGTGCGACTCTGACTCGCGCACGAAGGGTTCCGTACGAACACTAGATATGTAATTTAATACAAACTTCATCTTATATAATATATAGTTTTGGCATTTTTTTTTTTTGTTTTTGGGATCTTTTCGGTTTTTTTTTGGTTTGGCGATTTTTTTAAATTTTGGCTCATTTTTCGTTTTGACACTTTATTTTCTTGTTTTGACGATTTTTTTCGGTTTTTGGCGTTTTTTCATTTTGGCAATTTTTTTTATTTTTGGCGATTTTTTTAATTTTTGCGATTTTTTTTATATAAAAAAGTTTTTTAGTTTTGGCGACATTTTCGCGTTTTGGCGATTTTTTTTCGATTTTTGGGGTTTTTTTTCATTTTGGCTTTTTTTTTAATTTTGGCGATTTTTTCGAATTTGGCGATTTATTTTAGTGCTAGAAATTTATTTTAATTTTGGCGATTTTTTTCGTTTTGGCGATTTTATAATTTTCGGTTTTTTTAGTTTTACCGTTTTTGAAAATTTCAAGTGTTTGCCTCTTACGGTTTCCAAGATATAGCAAATTGTTAAAATTACATAGTCAAAATTGCTTTAACTGATGGACCACCCTTTAATTTAAATTTTTTTAAATTTTAGTGTTAATTGTTGTAGTCTGTATAAAAATACACTAATTTTAGAAATTTCAAGTTTCAATATACATATTTTCATACAACTGTATGTATATTACATGGGATTTTAACATTTTTCGTTGCTCGTTTTGGAACACCCTTTAATTTTTAATTCTCATGTATTTGTTGTTGTAGCGGCCAAGGTTCTTCATACTAGAGGTAGAGAAAACATCGATGGTGCTATCGATGTATCGATGTTTTTGCATTTTTGTTAAACATCGATGTTTAATGACGACTATCGATGTTTTCTTTGTCATCTCTAAAAAATCGACAAGTTGAAAGAAACCACGCAAAAGGTGAGGATTAACTGAAGTTTTATTTATTTCTAGTTTATTACTTTTACTTAACATATAGGAAATTTGTTTCGTGGTTTATAATATAGGGTATTGGTGGAGAAACATCTTAAAAGTGAGTAGTGAGGAACTTCTGACTCCATTCCTAGATGCAACTCTGGCTATTTCTGGCAGCAAAAATGCAACAATTTCTCTTGTCATTCCTCTAAGATGCGAGCTGCATCAAAAATTGCAAAACTTAAGACCTAATCTTAAAACTGCAGAAGTTGTCTGTGCCTTCGAAATGTTAAGTAGCCGTTTAAGTGATAGATTTGCACACTATGAAATACGGACTGTTCCCCGCATATCAACCCTAATAGATCCTCGATTTAAAAGGATGGTTTTAAGTCGGTTTCAAATTCAGATCAGGCAGTTAAGGCTTTGGAGCAGGAGATATATACCGTTTTGTCAAGAACTCCCCGGGAGCAACCAATACCACCCGAATCTTCTGAAAAACCACATTTTTCTTTTTTGCAAAACAAAATTAAGTCAAAAATAAAATCATCGCGAGCGGATGCCATTGTAATTTTGAGACAGCACCTGGAAAATATAAATGAACCAGAAGAATGCGAGCCTCTTTCGTTTTGGGAGGTAAATTTAATAAATGTAATTATACTTAATATTCTGAAATTAATAAACTTTTTTTAGACGAATGCAGAAAGTATGGTGGCTATCAAAGAGGTAGCAAAAAAATATTTATGCGTACCGGCAACTTCCTGCGAGTCGGAACGAATGTTCAGCAAGGCTGGCCAAATTATTTCCGATCGGCGAACGCGCCTCAAGCCGCTCGTGGTCGATAAACTTATGTTTATTAACAAAAACCAGTCAATTTTTGAAAATTTGTAAAAAAAAACTTCGATCTCTATTTTTTATAAACGATCTCTCATTTTTAAATACGTTTGTGAAACGTATTATTATTTTAACCTATGAATTTAAATGTTGTTTTTTTATTATTTTAACCTATGAATTAAAATGTTGTTTTTTTTATTTTATTCAATAAATAAAATTTTAAATTTATTATTTTATTTATTTTAATTATTAGTATTTTTACCAGTTTGGTGTATTTCATTTGCACGTTCATTTTGCATAATTTACAATAATAAGTGCGTTCGAGAACTCAAAAATTTGTACAAATTTTTACTATTTTTTACTGGATTGCGTTCGAGTACATAAAATCCAGTAAATGGGAGGGCGAATTGAGAGAAAAAAGTGACAGTTCATTTACTGAGTAAATGCAAGTTTTCACTGGATAAATTTTTCCCAGTAAAATCCAGTAAAACGAAACCATATGTTTTTTTAATATAAACAAACAAAAGTAAAGGGAAACAAAAATTTGTAGTTTTTGATGAAATTTCTAAAATAACAAAAAAAAACAAATGTATTAAGTTATAAGCATTATAACATTTATTTAAATTTGATGCTAGAAAAATATTCGGATATGTTATGTATTCCACGTTAAAGTTAAAACGTGCGGAATATCCATAGAATTTTTGGAAATATGTATGTATATTTTCTTAAGAAACATCGATGTTACATCGATGTTTCGCTTAAAAACATCGAAAACATCGATGGTAGCAAACATCGATGTTTCTCCACCTCTACTTCATACTCTGTCCAAATTTCAGGTCCGTAGCTCTTACGGTTCCTGAGAAAATATAGTGTGACGGACAGCGTAGCGAAAACAATAGGGTTCCTTTTCACCTTTGGTGTACGGAACCCTAAAAACGAACAAAATACCTACAAAAAAAACGATATTGTTTTTTCTTTTTGTTCGTAAGGACCTGCAAAGTAAAAAAATTGGGATTATTATGTGTCCACTTTTCTTCACCGAACTTAGCAAAACCAATACTTGTATAGTGGGTGGCAATCCTGCAGTCAAAATAACTTTAAGGGCCGGGGCGTAATGAATCCGTCATGCGTTGAACTTCGCCTTTTTCAACTGACAACTATGTTGAAATACATGGTTTCTTATGAGGTCTGTTACATTCAGTACATGTCCGTCAACGCAAAGTACAAAATTTGTTCAACTTTTTGTTGTTTGCGTACGTTGAGTAGTTTGAGAGATATTGGTTGGTTTTTTGGTATGTTCTGATTTAGGATTTTTTGTTTTGTGGCACAAAAATAAAATTAAACAAAAGAAATAATCGAAATAAATAAAAAAGTTGAATTTAATAAACAAAATGGAGAATCAACCTATTGAATATGTATTAATGCATCCGTCAATAAAGTACTCATTGTGCCAACCTTCTTCGTCCTTTCGTTAATGTCAGTTGAAAAACGCGAAGTTTAAGATATGACGGATTCATTGTACCCCGGCCTTTAAAGAGTTGTAAAAAAAATAAACCAATTTATCAGCCAATAGAAACGCAGTGTGCGTGACGACACACGTCTACTATTTTTGTGCACTGGCGTAATCTTGTAGTTTTATCATTCTTGGTATGCACCATATAATTGTAGTGTGAGAGACAGAACTTCTATAAGAGTTATTGTGTGTGTGTGCTTTTCCAAATTACAATACAATTAAAAACTGATAACAAGTGCTTATTGTATTGCTGCTGAGCTACTGCAAGGCGCATTTATTAGGTGGCAGCACTATAACAGATGACTAATGTCATTATACCAATCTAAATGTCAAACGCACGCTTTTATTTGGGTATCCATAAACACCTTTCGAATATCCAGTTTTGTATGGTGTTTAACATTTCCTATAAGAAACATGCAATCTGACGATGCTACCCTGTTTTGAAAAGTAAGAAGGTAATTTATACCAACAAAGTTCATGTGGTTGTTGCTGTTGTAATATTTGTTGTAGAATCGCGGGTACCTGATTGATGTGCCTTGAGCTACTGTTTGTATCTGTTTTTGCTCAAAAATACATATTGTAAAAAAACCACTGTTGAAACAAATATATACATGATGAGCCACGCAAGGCACATCAATCAGGTACCCGCGATTCTACAACAAATATTACAACAGCAACAACCACATGTACTTTGTTGGTATAAATTACCTTCTTACTTTTCAAAACAGGGTAGCATCGTGACATTGCATCTTTCTTACAGGAAATGTCAAACACCATACAAAACTGAATATTCGAAAGGTGTTTGTGGATACCCGAACAAAAGCATGCTTTTAGGCTTATACCTACACAACCCAAATTTGACACTTAGATTGGTATAATGACATTAGTCACCTGGTGTACTGCTGCCACCTAATAAATACGCCTTGGAACCACTGATAGAAATCATGGTACAATTGTACTTTTTATGGTACATATTTGACCTTGTTGGTACCGTGGTACTACCGCGAGTTACTTGGTACAATTTAAAAATGTCAATGTTTCACTACAGGAATGATAAACTACAAGATTACGCCAATCAGAGAGTTTAAGGCCGGGGCACAGTGAATCCGTCATGCGTTAAACTTCGCCTTTTTCAACTGACAACTAAGTTGAAATACATGGTTTCTTATGAGGTCTGTTACATTCAGTACGTGTCCGGCAACGCAAAGTACAAAATTTGGTCAACTTTTAACTTTTTGTATACGTTGAGTAGTTTGACGGATATTGATTGATTTTTTTGGTATTTTCTGATTTAGTTTTTTGTGTTTTGTGGCAGCAAAAATAAAATTAAACAAAAGAAATAAACGAAATAAATAAAAAAATTAATTTAATAAATAAAATGGCGAATCAACCTATTGAAGCTGTTCAAATGCTTCCGTCAATAAAGTACTCATTGTGCCAACCTTTTCCGTCGTTGCGATAATGTCAGTTGAAAAAGGCGAAGTATAACGTATGACGGATTCATTGTGTCCCGCCCTTTACCGTTAGACGTGACGTCACACGCCTATTGCCATAAAGGCTGGGAAAAATCAAATGAAAGACTTAAAGCACAAGTATGGGACTCTAAGAAATTGAAACAAAGAAATCGCAACAAACAAATTCTATTCTATTATTTTATTTTCTCTACAAAAATTTTTCTTATTTGTTATTTAGAGTTTCTTTTAATTTTTGAAATTAAACTTGTTTTATTAATCTTAACGAAGCGCTTAATTTTTAATTTCATTAGTTATTTAATATTTTCTGTGTTAATACATAGCACCAAATCGAAACATACCAAAACTAAAGACTCTAACTGTGATATATTTTAAAATAGTTATTTTCTAATATAGTTCACACTGAATTTGTTATTTGTTTATTTAGTAATATTTTTTAATAATATTATTGCTTAAAATATTAGAAAGTAAAATTTTAAATTTAAAACATCAAAAATGGTACATCCCTGTCGGATTTTTATTAGCTAGCTCAAAATATAGGTGTCTTTTTGCTAACTCATTTACAACTAGCTTCTGAAATAACTCATAAATGATACAGATGTGAGTAAGTTGTTTTTTGCACAACTGTCTTCTTCCCGATAAGTATTGAACTAACTTTAAGCTAACTCAATACTGATGCTGACATTAGAGAGTTGTTTTTGTACAACTAACATCTTCTCGATAAGTTTTGAACTAACTTTTAGCTAACTCGAAGCTGATGCAGAGATTAGTCATAGTTTATCGAGAAGATGTCAGCATAAAATTCATGTTTATGTTAACTCTGTGCCGTCTTTATTTTATGTGGCGCAATAGCAGTGTTAAGTATGATGGCTGACAAACAAAGTGATCACAGTTCGATACCAATTCTCGTCTCTAAAAAAAATTTAAAATTGTTTCAAATTTAAGTTGACTAAAAATGTTAATCATTAGTAAGTTAAAAATAATGGTTAACTAAAGAAATAATTTTTTTCTTTTTTGAAGCGCCACAAACTAAGTCGCAGCTAGCTAATAATGCACTTGCATTTTATCAGCCAAAAACTCACTCTAAATTAGCTAACTTGTGGTTATTTGAAACTTAAGGCTCCGTTACCCGACTGTAGAAATCGCAGATGTAAAGTAAATGTAAATGTAATGTAAATGTAAACATTTGAGCGCTTATAGAATACTTAAAAACGTGTCATGTGTTTTCGACACAAAAAAAACTTCTTTGTGCACACACACATACATACTAATTGCATTGTGCCCAGCAAACACGCATTTTTGATTTTAAATTGTGAGTTATTTGAAGTCAAACGCGAAAGTTCATATACTTATGTATAATATTTAAATTCATGAAATTCATTTTGATTGAAATTTACATACATATATATGTATACGGACATACACACGAGTATGTATGTACATATGTATTAGAACTTATAAGTAAATAATATATAAAATATTCATCTTTGAATTAATCCAAGATTTTTTAATAATTTCGCTGAAACTATTTTAATTTACTTTCTTTTAATGGCAAGATTTAGCCTGTTGGAAAAAAACTAATTGAGTTTTTGAAATAACACCTTTTAGAACGAAAATGCGCCTAGAGGTTTTGAACATTATTTTATATTATTTTATTTAAATGAACTCAATTATAATAATTTTAATAGCAGCTGTAACGCTCAACCGTAATATTTGTCATTGTACATTACCAGAACAGATTTTGAGCAACTTCATCGGAAAGACGAAGTATTTAGCTCTTTAATTTCCAAGAATGTGTATGCTTTAGGGATGCCAAACGGGAAATCCCGAACCCGGAAATCCCGGGATTTTCGGGATTTGGCAAATCCCGAATCCCGGGATTTGTAAAATTCAATCCCGGGATTTCATTTTCGGGATTTCTTGGCAGTTTTTGTATCAAAACTTTATAAATTCAAATTTTCGTTGATTTTAAGGTATTTTTTATAATATTTACAAGTCCCATACAATTTTATACGCACAGTTTTAGCAATTTAATGACTATTCGTGACATATTTCTTATAAATTAACAACAAGAGCAAAATAAATAAACTACTTTCTTACGGTTATTTTCATCAAATGTGCTACAATATATGTACATTTTAGAATTATTTTGAAAACAAAAGAAACATATTACTTTTGAAAGGGAAATAACATTTGAAAAATTGATAAGTTTGACAAATTTATTCAGTCCTATTCTATATTATGAGGGCAATTATAATTCAAATTCCACGAGAAATTTTTCCCGGGGAATAATTTCAAATAGTAGCAAATAATAGGGAAAACAAAAAAATCTAATTGGAAAAGGGAGAAATTTGTTGCGGAAATTTATTCATAATTGCAGTGTATAACTATCTGTATGTCGACTCCTCAACGCTAAAAAATTAGCACTTATCTACTTTTCGGTAACAATTGCGTACTATTGACACCTCCTTATAATTGGAGTAGATTACAATACAAGGCAAGTGAAAAGTTTTTTTTTGTCGGGTTGACGTAAAAGCGAGAAATATTTACAGAATAAAGTCAGAATTAGTTTTTACTTTCTGTTCTGTTACGAATCAGCTGACTTTTTTTTGTTTATAGAAATCTAATACAACTCGTTAGTTTTTCTGTTTCGTTCTGTTCTGTTTCGGTTCAACCTCTGAAAATTAAAAAAATGTTAAGTGACAGCATAATTTAAATAAAAACATTTTGAAATAAATTGTGTTGCGCCTTTTTAATTAAAAAAAATTAATTTTTACATGAAAGGCATTAAATTATATTAAAACATAACAATGGACGATGCAAAACTCATCGCTTTAGTGGAAAACTGTGACCCTTCTGGTCCGAAGTAGCGGATAAGTTACTACAGAAAAAGTAAGTACTAAAATTTTGAAGCAGAGCGACACAGCACAGAACAGCAACAGAAAGTCATGACTAATGAAGCCTTAATGCGGAGTTATTTAAACCGTTTAGGTCGTTTTTGATACAAACCTAAGATCAAACCCATTTAAATTACATGGATTTGATAAATAGTTTTAGTCAAAAACGACCAACTGAATGAGTTCGACTCAATTATAGATGTATTCGAGTTACACAGTAGAAGGCCAGGACACTAATAAATCAAACTCCTCTTAGCGAACGTACATACATATGTATCTGTTGAACTTGTAGAAAAAACTAATGCATGAATTTAGAATTTTTCAGTAGAGCAAAAATACTGTTCAAGTGCTCAGGCAAACTTTTAATATATGTGCCCATAAAAATGTGATCTTTAGACGTAATTAATCGAATTTGATTAGAATAGTGTATACATTTCTTTTAATTTTTCGACATGTTCAGCCTTATTAGTCGTAACGAAATCGATAAAAAAAATTAGATAATGCTTGGTATACATACATATGTAACAACCGTTATACTTGTTGTTGATCAAACGCAATTAAAAAAACGTTAGTAGTGCATTTACGTTCATACACACCGTCAAGTTTGTTTTATCAAGTCTCATCAATTTGTGTTGTAGTAGAGTATTACGAATGACAAAACAAAAGGAAAAAGCAAACGTGACTGGTACGGTCAAGTCTGTACCCCTTTCCATTCTCTTTTCCTCTCTCTCCTAAAAACTCAAGACTTGACGACTCAGACCTGACGTGTGTGAATCAGGACAAATATAGCAATAACGCCGGCAGAATAGCGTAACAATATTGCTTATTGCTTTACATAGCGTCTATACCTGATATAATATCAAATATATTTCTATCAGCAAACGTCAAATTTCATAGCAGAGTGAATTAAATTACGTATGGACTGCAAAATATACTTTGATATAAACTACTATATATATATACTAAGATATTTCTTCCAGAAAAACAAAACAACAAACAAAAAAATATCAGTATTATATTAATATTATATCAGATACTATAATATTGTTTTCATAATATATATTTAGAAAACAATATTATGATATCAAGTGTCAAAAAACACACACATACATAGATACGTGAAGAGAACTTTGTGTATTAAAGTGAAAATTAATATCTTTTGATAAAACCAATGCGGAAATGTTTTAATTATGCACGATGTATTAAGGAAATACCAAAATTTTTATGAAACACACATTACTATTGCAATAAACGAAGATGTTTACTGCACGGCTGCCTGATACAGTAGTTTTCGCTTATAGTCACATTTAAAATTGCACAGAAATTGTGGACTATATCGCTAATGTGACTATAAGCCTAATTTTTTTATATGCCACGTAGTGGTATATAAAAGAATTTCCATTTATGTCAATTACAAAACAATGTTGTATTTAAAAGGCACATTTGTGTGGCCTTTTACGCAACAATATTTTGTTGTAAGGACATGTTCTTCTACTAAACAGTAGATGGAAGTTGAAATATAGATTTACATTTTTGGTTAATGGCTTAAATAAATAACTAAAAAAAAATCTGTTGAAAATTTTTGTGACTATAACGCGAATTGTTTGCATACAATTTGGATTTTAACTACCACAAAGTTGGTGCATATATGTCAAATATGACTATATAGTAAATGGACTATATCGTCAACTTTTTGAATGAAATTAAATTCAAAAGTCACAAAAAACATTAAATATGGACTATATCATTAATGTGACAATAAGCGGTAGTGACTATAAATGAAAACTACTGTATTTATGAAATATTATGATTTTTACAAGAGTACGTTTTCCCCTACAAAGATATTGATATCAATATTAATATATCTTTCTTCTTATTCTGCCGACGTTCTCTCTCCTATTATATCATAGTTAATATCAGGTATAGAAGCTGTGTTACTTCTGTTAAAGCTATGGGAAATCGTAGCCACAATATGGAAAAAGTCAACAGGGAAGGTGCAGAATAAAAATATAATTCACTTTTAGATATCTGGTAAATCGAACAATTTTTTATTATTAAAAACTTATAACAATACAAATTATTTCACTTCACACGTTTCTAAGAGACTATTTTCCTTTTTTATTATACAAACATATGCATATTTTATAAATTTCAATAATATTATCGAAATGCCAAACGCAATACTGAAAAGTCGAAAATAAATTAACACCGAGTTTGACGTTTCATGTTCGCAATAATTTTCAACGAAAAACTGTTGACAATTATTACCGCAATTATTGCAAGCACTGGCAATGAGCTGTTTCCATTGTTAATATCATAATTTTGACATTTGCTGAATATATGTTAATGAATTTATTGCCAGTCTAGATGGTAGGTTACAGTACGAAAAGACGAACAATTTTTATTTCTGAACATAAGCAGTAACGTCGGCAGAAGGACTTCACAAAAAAGTTTGTGTTCAAACTTATTTTAAGGGGTGGTTAGACGCATAATGTTAAAACTCAAAACTTAGGTTGTCGTATGCATACAAAGTGTGCGTTTTAAGTTTCGATTTCTAAATACTTCTGCCACAGAGCATATATTTTGTGCTTCTGCTTGATTTTTTATTGTAATAAACTTATTATTTCTAGTTTTCCGCCATTATTTTCTACGAAAAGGGTTAAATTTGACAGCTTGTGTCCTAACAGAATTGTTCAGACTTGCGTTTGAGCAATTATTTCCAAACATGTGTTCCAACACTAACATTTACGGTTTAATACTATGTTCACACTTATGGTTTTAAACGTGTTTAACGCCTCATTCGTGCTTAAGAGCTTAAACACGACGATTTTTAGATGTTTTACCATACATTGACTTGTTTTGTTAAACATCTCAAATGAAGTGTTTAAGATTAAAACACTTCCTTAAACACGATAATGGAGTATGTTCAGTCCGTTTTTTGATAACTCTGGCAACTTTGTGTTGTTATTAAATGGTGTCGCGTCAAAAATTATTTGGTAAACAAGTAATTAGTTAAAGAATACTAAAATATTTACAAAAACATTTATGGTTTGAAAATAATTAACCAATAAAAAAGCATAATTGTTCGTAATTTCATACAAATACAATAATTCATTGACAAAACGTCAACCTTAAACATCTCAAATGTAATGTGAACGGTTGTGTTTAGTTTTTTAAAACACTTGCCTTAAACACGTTTAAGACCATAAGTGTGAACATAGTATAAGGCTGGTACTCTGCTCAAAGTTGTGAACATTTTTTAGCACCATTGGTTATTTCGCGTAAAAATTTTGACATGTACTAAATGTAGCCCAACTCGCGGTTTTTTGTATAAATTTCTCGCTTTTATTGCTTGAAAGTATGCAACATTGTCAAACTTCCGTGCGAAAAAAGCACTGATCATGTTGTTTCGCAGATAAACTAAAATGATGCCAGACTAATTTTGCATGGAAAGACATGATTTTACGTGTTTTTCACAACAATAACAGAGTACTACTTTTGCGAATTTATTTCGGAAATATTTCGTACCAAATACTTTTATATGCAGTTTGACAGCATTTCGCACGAAATTGTGAACAGAGTACCAGGCTTTACACAGCAATTTTTTGTGTTAACAACTGATTTTGACAATTGCCAACACAAAAGTTTCCAAACTTATGTCTCGTGTAATCTCACTGTTACAATTCTAGCTGTCCACACGAGCAATAATCTTGGCAATTATTGCCATGGCAAATTCGATTGCCGACACAAGATATTAGCGTGTAGACCGTATGAATATGTGTTCGAATAAATATTCAGCAACAAATGTTAAAATACATTGCTAAGCAATAATCTCTTAACACATGCTGTCAAATTGAAATAATATTATTTTTTTTTAAACAGTAAGCAAAAATGTTTAAAATAAATAAAATAAGTATAATTTCAATTAACAATTGGCAAAAGATCTAATAAAGGATAATTTTGGTATGTATATGCATAAAAATTCAAATATATTTAAATATACGTGCTCGCCACCTCTAGACATTGTTGAAAAAATCAATTTGACGTCATCGTTCATTCAAGAAAAAAATTGGACACACAAACGCAGAAAACACACAACTGAATGCGCGTTATTGTAAGCAAAATTGTTTTATAATGATTTATTCTAATGTTTTCTTATCTTTAACAACTCCTCACACGATTTTGTGTAAATTTTTTGTCTTTAACAATACAGATAGCCTTGCATTTCATAAAAATATGTAAATTTCTTTAAAAAATAATTTTCCGCGTCCATCTTGTGGTGTTAATGTTACAAATATATTTCTTGACTGACGCTTTTTGGTTCACACTATCTGTCAAAAACCAATATGGCCGCTGACTGTCACTCAACCAAAAAAAATTCTGTGGCTGACTGTTGACTGACAAAATTCGTGTTCACGCTATCGATCAATATAAAATTTGAACAAAACTTTCACTCATGTTCGATAGTGTGTACCCCACTTAAGACACAACAAATTGCTCGTGTGGTTGTACTGTTACATAGTGTCTACAACTGCGAATAACTCTGACATAATATTTGAGAGAACGTCCCTTCATCTTATACAACAGGAACCCGTAATTTCAGTTTTCTTATAACATTACATTTAATGCAAATTCTCATCGAGTTAACATGTTTTATTTTTTAACCCCCGACAAAAAAAGGGGTGTTATAAGTTTGTAGTGTGTGTCTGTGTATCTGTGTGTCTGTCTGTGTCCACGTACAGGCCAAACGGCTGGACAGATTTTCATTTAGTTTTTTCTGTTTGAAAGATGACTTGATCGAGAGGGTTCTTAGCTATGTTTGAAAAAAATCGGTCCAGCCGTTTAGAAGATATAACATCTTTTCTGAAAAAAGTCTGGGGTTTTTAAAATTTCTAATATTTGTTATTGTATAATTAGTTATTTTATTTTCACTTCTTCATACAAAATTTAATTTATGAACCAATTAAACACATTTAAACATATAAAATCCCAGAATTTCTGTCCAAAACATTGTTTTTCATTTATTTTAATAAACACTCACACATGCATACTAATTTACTTTCAAGTACTTGTGTTGTTTGACAGTTCATCTCATAAGATTGTTGTCATAGGATTTCTTATAACAACGCTCTCATAAAAAATCTTATAAGATTGAGATAACACTAATTTGAAGTCTACACGTAACATTAATAGCTCTGCGATTGAATTTGACGCTCTTATCTTACATATTATGTTAGATGTAGATCATATGTTAGAACAAAAGCTTGTACATGAACATTTTTGTACTGTTATTCTGCCGACGTTATTGATTATGTTCGGAAATAATTATTTCGCGTGGAGACGTGCAGTTAATTTTTGTTCATTATGCTATTAAGATTTATTAAAATAAGTGATTTTAAATTAGTTTCAAAATTAAACTGTTTTCGAATTTAAGTGAGCATTTCTACACAACAATTTACACAATTATGGTTAGTATGTAAATTGTTAATTACAAAATTGATTAGCTAAGATTTTAATCTTAAATCTGTGACATAAGTTCAAATAGTTAGGGTGCCCCTGTGGCTGAGTGGTAGCGATGCTAGCCGCTCAGTCCAGAGGTCGTGGGTTGGATTCCCACCCTAGACCCTGGGTGTTTTTCGCAGTCAAGCTAATCGCTTTGCGAGTTGTGTTTATGTTAAAAAAAAAAAATATATATATATATATATATATATATATATATATATATATATATATATATATATTTTATCAAATCCAAAAAAATTATTTTTGTTTAAAATTTATCATTTTTTACTATTTTACTATTTATTAACATATATGTTTTTTACATTATTGTTTTGTACAGTCTTTCCATCAGCTCATAAGAATCATGCATTTTAAAACGGAGTTATTATGTTTTATTTTATTTTTCATGAATTTATTCATTATATATATACCTATCCTATGGGCCATAGTTGGATTGATAAAAATGCGAATTTTTTGAGTTAAAATCAGCAAATCCTCATTTGTTGGTTTTTAATGGAAAAATCGACACTTGGTAGCCCTGCTCGTCGTGGAAACATCCCTACAAGAAATGATCGCAGAAATGACCTTAAAGTGCCCAAGAGACGTACAAAAAAAAACCATCAATCACATAGTTGTGTGCGTGCAGTCGTTTGTTTTCGGCTACACGTGCACGTTGTCCGCACTGATTGATGAGAATCAAAAAATTTTGATATATTTATTTGACGTCTGATTATTTGATCGTCCCCAAATCTGATTGACGAAAAAACGTCATTTGCTTTGTGTTATTTGTTGTGTGACGACATGGAGAAGTGCGCGGATGAAAAAAGTTAATTTGCACTTTATTAAAATGAACCATTATTCTTTGTAAAAAAACCAAACAATCAAAAGTCTTCAAACAGTTTCATTATTATTATATATATAATATTCTCCAATTTTATTAAGCGGAATGGGTATTGTGAATAAAAAATTGTTTTTAAAACCCCAAATACATATGTATTTATGCATGTGAATTTTGTGTTTAAAAAATTTTTTAAGTAAAAAGCAAATACATTCGAGTATGTACATATTTTTTTTATTCATACTACCCAATGTCTTGTTTTTATATTAAAAATCGTTTGTTTATGTTTCGATATTTTTTCAGGAAATATGTTTATTTATTTTATAGTTTGAAGAATTAGAAAAATTATTATTATAAATAATAATAGAAGAAAAATTAGAGTGGAATATAGACAAATTATTATTTAGCTCTGTATATTTGTTTAATATGCTTTTTTATACAAAGATTACATAAAGTTTTAATGCCGCTAATAACAAAAAATCATCATCCAACGAAGACATACATATGTACATGCAATCACAGACAACGAAGACAATAATGAAATGCTGATTGACGATTTTATTTTTACGTCTACGAAGAATCATCAATAAAACGACACTAACACATTCTTACCGATTGATGGCTTTTTTTGTACGTCTCCTGGGCACTTAAACGAAATGTGGGGTTATGTGTCTCCAAGTCAACACTTCTGTCGACAATATTGGTGAAATTGTCAACCGAGCATCTGTTAGTGTTGTTCTTAATGCGTAGATAACTTTTTTCATATACACACAACTATGCTTCTTCTTTTTTTATTGGTTTGTTGAAAACAAAAGTGACGTGAAGCAAAATTTAAGTCTTTATAAAATTTAGTTTAAGAAATCAAATTAAAAGGCTAATTTAAATGTATTGAACAATAATTAAAAAATACACAAAAAAAATTAGCAAAAAAGATATAAAATAACATCAGTTAAAGATTTGTCATACTTGCAGATTTATTCGTAAGTGTTTGACTTTACTAATTCAGCGAAAAATAAAATTTTTGATAAATATATGTGCATTTATTTAATAGAAATGGCAAGCAAAATCCCTAGTTGCTGGTGATATGCTGAACGAATAAATGAGTTGATCCCGGTTATTGTCTGTTTATTAATTATAAGTTCCATTTTTATATATATTTGTTTAATAAAACACCAAAATGTGAATAAAATACGCAATTTCCTTATCAAAGGAGTATACTAGTATAACTAAAATGTGCTAGTGACTATCTGTTTCCAATTTCTCATATGGTCCCTAAAGAGCTATCTAATCAGTAGTTCCAATGTCAGTACTTGCTTTTCTGTGACACGCACATGTTAAACGTCTATAGCAAAAAGCATTGAGTGGGGTATAATTAGTCAGTAGTACTGGCGACAAAGTCAGTAGTGAATCAGTACTGCAGGGGAATGACCGAAACTAACAAAAGTAGTTTTTTCACTAACACAATCACAACAATTTTATATTGAAATCAACAGTGACAGTCAATTGCTCTACTCTAACATGTATGTAAGAGTGGAACATCTAATGTGCATATGCCAAAGATTTTAAAATATTGCATTTTATTGTATAATATACAATTCGTTCGGTCTGTGAAACTAATATTAATATAAGAGTTAAAAAAGTTAAGTAAAAATCAGTAATGTGTGTATAAAACAATTATTATTATTATTATATATTGCTTTTTCAAATTTGAGATACGTATTTATAAAAATCAAGGTGCGTTGAAGGTTGAAAGAAGCGTGAAAAGGTTAGACCAAGGCATATCAAACAGGTACAAGTATTAAGGCCGGGCAATTATCGCAATGACGGAGAAGGTTGGCACAACGAGTACTTTATTGACGGAAGTATTTGAACAGCTTCAATAGGTTGATTCTCCATTTTATTTATTAAAATCAAATTTGTTTTATTTATTTCGTTTATTTTTTTGTTTAATTTTATTTTTGCTGCCACAAAACACAAAAATCTAATTCAGAACATACCAAAAAAACCAACCAACATCTGTCAAACTACTCAACGTACATAAAAAGTTAAGAGTTTACCAGTTTTTGTACTTTGCGTTGACGGACACGTATTGAATGTAACAGCCCTCTTAAGAAACCATGTATTTCAACTTAGCTGTCAGTTGAAAAAGGCGAAGTTTAACGTATGACGGATTCATTTTGCCCCGGCCTTTAGGCATATTGCTCATCCACTGATTTTTTGTTTACAAGATTATAACGAAGAATCCGTTTGACAATTACTTTTGTGCCTTGTTTGATGCAGTGATGCCAACTTAGCCCTTTCAGGGCTACATTTAGCCCGTTTTCATTCAGTCAAAACGCGAAAAAAAAATTTAGCCAAACTAAAAAAGGCGCAAACCTAGCACTTTTCACAATAATCTTTCAGCCCTTGTAGCCCATTTTTAGTTTTTGCTCGATATGCCTGCATTTAAACTTTTGCGAACTTTTTCTTCCTTTAATCTAGCAAAATAAAATGAGTAAAAAGTCGATATTGCTTTAACAATTTAAAAAAGAAGAATAATATAGAGTAATCTTTTATTTCTTCCAAATTTTGTATGCCTTGAAAGTTATTCAGTACAGCCTAAAACAGATAATGTATGTTTTTGGAAGATCGAGAAATCGAAATTGTATTTAATAACGGCCAATTTTAAATGTACCTACTTATGTAAACATACATATGCGTTGTTGCGGGGAATATAAAATTTCTTCCCACATTGATTGGCCCAGAGATGTTTCGTAGTTTCGTGCTAGTTCTGTTATTTAATTGTTATTTTTTTTATATGTTAAATCCTTGTTTTATCTTTATGTTGAGCGGATTGTATGTATATCTTTTATTTGTCATTCTTATTTTCTTGTCATCTGTCAGCTGTGTAGTACTCATACTACAGTTGTCAGCACTGTGTTTTGTTGATGTTTTATACAGTACAGAAAATGTGGAATGTAAATATAGGTAAAATACAGTGGTAATTTTCATTCATAAACGTTTAAGAAAAAAAAATTGAACAGAACATAAGAAAAAAAATTAGAATGCAAATGAAAAATATCAACTGCCTAAAAATAAGAAAGGACGGCTGAGACCCTAGTACAAAGAAAATTCCAGCTGGGTTATAATGTAGGAAAAATAGGGAAAATGGAGGATATATGTATATTCATGTTTGTATAATTCGTCATAAATAAAAAAAGGGCATCAAAAGAATTCATATAAAAAAAAAATTAAATTCTTTAATTTGCACGAATTATATTTACATATATACGTAGGGACTGGTATAGTTGTAAAAAAAAAAAGTATACGTAGAAGTTTCTAGAAATAAAAAAGATGGCTGAATTGGCGCGAATAAAGTCTAGGGAAATAGGGAAAACTTTTTGGAAAATTTTGGGAAAGTTGGAAGATATTTGGAAGCGAAAACAGGTTGAAGCGATCAACGAATGATTGGCTGAGTTAATCGTTGAAAAACCTTCAAAGTGATCGCTACCAAAAAGAAAGAAAGGAAATAAGTGTACACATATTCGACCTAGTATATTGCTACCAACATATTGACCAGCGAGGTTTCCGACTTGCTCATTTATTTTTTTCGGAGAGTCACATCCCAGAAGGTCCCAACCCTCTCACTGGTTACGCTGGACATAAAGAAGTTACGATTACAAACAAACAAACTTTTCTACTATAATCTAACGACGTGCAAATCAAAATACCTTCCCCATTTCCTTCCCTTTTCAGGCAGATGCTATGCCCTACTTTGGCCTCCCAACCATGTCACCGGTTTGTCCTCTAGAGGTTATTTTCAGTGACCCCAAAACTAATTCGACTTACTTCTCCAACTTTACATTACCTTCATGCCATTAAACCTTTAAAATTACAGCCAAAACATTATATTTTCTTTTTTCACACGTTATAATTCATAAACATTTTATTTTTTAATTTAAAAACGCTAAACCTATATAAACTTTTTCTTATACTATTTTTACTTTTAATTTCTTTTCTTTTTTTTATTTCCTTTTCTTTAACTTTTTTAATTATTTACTCTACGATAACTTTATAATTCCATTCTTTTTACCTAACTAATTTATGTAATATTAAAATTTTACAATCTATTATTCTAAATATATATATATACATACAATTATTTAATTTTTTGCTTATTTCTATTTCCTTCGAGCATTCACTTTTAAAAATTAATTAGCTAAAACTTATTTCCCGTGTGCATGTATGAAATTATCTTTACTTTTATGTGTGTTCACTTTGAACTTTTTATTGTGACTAAACTCTAATAAGTTTCCTATATACTAATCTAGATTGTGTTTTTCCCATTCGTCTTAAGTTTTTCCAAAATTTTTCCAGACATTTCCCAAGTCTTCCATTTATCCCGTTTTTCATTTCAATGCTTCTAGAAGTTTCTATTTTCCCTCCAAATCTCCATCTTTTTTTGCTACTTAAATTTCTTAGGTTTCTTTTTATTTTTTTATTTTTGTGACTATTAGACATATTTATAACATTTCCACCATTTTTGTTTCTCTAGAAAAACTGCTTTTCTTCTTAGCTCCTAAGGTTTATTCTTTCCTGACTAGTTGTCTTAGCTCAAATTTCCATTTACCAGGGTCTCATAAAAACAGAAAGTAGATTTTTCCTTCATTATTTTGAACATTTACAAAAAAAACTTTTCTTTCTTTTCTAACTTAACGGCTTTGGTAGTGCATTTTCTTCAATGAAATTGACATCCCTGGTTTTTATTTATGTAAGCCTGTCCTACCCCAGCAATTATACTACGCCGTATTACAACAACAAATGTGAACAGCATTTACATTAAAAAAAATAATTTGACAGCCGCAAGAAGCTGAAATTAATTTTAATATTAAGTTTAAATTGACTTTACTGCATTTTTTTCTAAATTGCGTTCCTTCACCCCAAAATACAGTGATTGAGAACACAAATTTGGAGGTATAAAGTGGCAGGTATAAAGTGGCAGTTGTGGCAAAGAAAAATTAATTGCCTTTCCCCCGCAACAAAACTCCGGGTTCTACAGCGGTCGATGAAGAAAACGGTGAGCGGGACTAATTCGTCTGGTATTATTCCAAATGTCCAACGTGGGGAACTCCTACACCCTGAAACGAGTCTCCTGTCCAACCAAGTTAGCCGGGCCACTGTATACATGCTAATAACAAGTTTATTTTTCAATAAAACTCAGGAATTTTGGATTCATACCACCGCTCCATTGAATGTGTTAGTGTTTTACCTGAAAGTGTTGTTTTTTTAATGTCGGAAACCTCCTCCAAAACTTCATAGGATATAAGCCGACTGCTTATCTTTCTTAGAGAAGAATGATCGTAGTGGCGATCCACAACAAAAATCTTTATTTTAGCTCTTGTAATTGGTCTTTTATTGACCAATTGGACACCGAAAGTGTCTTTAAATTTCGAACGCCCGCAAAAGGCAAGAGTTTTACTAAACTCGTAATGTCATTGCTTAGGTATTCCTATATGCACATTTGTGTATTTCTTGGTAAATGTTTTTTTCCTTCATCTTATATATATATATGTATATATATATATATATATATATATATATATATATATATATATATATATATATATATATATGTATTATGAAAAATAATACTTTCGTCGTTGATTTATTCAGTTTCGCATATTTTATTTTATTTTTTATTTTCTCGTTTTCTTTTTTAGATCTTTGCTTCACATGGATATGCCTCTACTCTCTTCATCTTTTTCCTACAATTCTAGGGGTTTGGCTGTATCTCTCGACTTTTTATTTAAAAATAAAAAATCTGGAGATTCAACGATTTCTCTATTTCGACGTGCTCACCCTTCTGGTATAGTTAATGCTGTTTTACGGGAAGTATCATACCATACATCTATAATATGAGTGTTTAGTTGAGTGTGGAAGTTGAAATATAGATTTACTTTTTGGTTTATGGCTTAAATAAATAACTAAAAAAAAATCTGTTGAAAATTTTTGTGACTATAACGCGAATTGTTTGCATACAATTTGGATTTTAACTACCACAAAGTTGGTGCATATATGTCAAATATGACTATATAGTAAATGGACTATATCGTCAACTTTTTGAATGAAATTAAATTCAAAAGTCACAAAAAACATTAAATATGGACTATATCATTAATGTGACAATAAGCGGTAGTGACTATAAATGAAAACTACTGTATTTATGAAATATTATGATTTTTACAAGAGTACGTTTTCCCCTACAAAGATATTAATATCAATATTAATATATCTTTCTTCTTATTCTGCCGACGTTCTCTCTCCTATTATATCATAGTTAATATCAGGTATAGAAGCTGTTTTACTTCTGTTAAAGCTATGGGAAATCGTAGCCACAATATGGAAAAAGTCAACAGGGAAGGTGCAGAATAAAAATATAATTCACTTTTAGATATCTGGTAAATCGAACAATTTTTTATTATTAAAAACTTATAACAATACAAATTATTTCACTTCACACGTTTCTAAGAGACTATTTTCCTTTTTTATTATACAAACATATGCATATTTTATAAATTTCAATAATATTATCGAAATGCCAAACGCAATACTGAAAAGTCGAAAATAAATTAACACCGAGTTTGACGTTTCATGTTCGCAATAATTTTCAACGAAAAACTGTTGACAATTATTACCGCAATTATTGCAAGCACTGGCAATGAGCTGTTTCCATTGTTAATATCATAATTTTGACATTTGCTGAATATATGTTAATGAATTTATTGCCAGTCTAGATGGTAGGTTACAGTACGAAAAGACGAACAATTTTTATTTCTGAACATAAGCAGTAACGTCGGCAGAAGGACTTCACAAAAAAGTTTGTGTTCAAACTTATTTTAAGGGGTGGTTAGACGCATAATGTTAAAACTCAAAACTTAGGTTGTCGTATGCATACAAAGTGTGCGTTTTAAGTTTCGATTTCTAAATACTTCTGCCACAGAGCATATATTTTGTGCTTCTGCTTGATTTTTTATTGTAATAAACTTATTATTTCTAGTTTTCCGCCATTATTTTCTACGAAAAGGGTTAAATTTGACAGCTTGTGTCCTAACAGAATTGTTCAGACTTGCGTTTGAGCAATTATTTCCAAACATGTGTTCCAACACTAACATTTACGGTTTAATACTATGTTCACACTTATGGTTTTAAACGTGTTTAACGCCTCATTCGTGCTTAAGAGCTTAAACACGACGATTTTTAGATGTTTTACCATACATTGACTTGTTTTGTTAAACATCTCAAATGAAGTGTTTAAGATTAAAACACTTCCTTAAACACGATAATGGAGTATGTTCAGTCCGTTTTTTGATAACTCTGGCAACTTTGTGTTGTTATTAAATGGTGTCGCGTCAAAAATTATTTGGTAAACAAGTAATTAGTTAAAGAATACTAAAATATTTACAAAAACATTTGTGGTTTGAAAATAATTAACCAATAAAAAAGCATAATTGTTCGTAATTTCTTACAAATACAATAATTCATTGACAAAACGTCAACCTTAAACATCTCAAATGTAATGTGAACGGTTGTGTTTAGTTTTTTAAAACACTTGCCTTAAACACGTTTAAGACCATAAGTGTGAACATAGTATAAGGCTGGTACTCTGCTCAAAATTGTGAACATTTTTTAGCACCATTGGTTATTTCGCGTAAAAATTTTGACATGTACTAAATGTAGCCCAACTCGCGGTTTTTTGTATAAATTTCTCGCTTTTATTGCTTGAAAGTATGCAACATTGTCAAACTTCCGTGCGAAAAAAGCACTGATCATGTTGTTTCGCAGATAAACTAAAATGATGCCAGACTAATTTTGCATGGAAAGACATGATTTTACGTGTTTTTCACAACAATAACAGAGTACTACTTTTGCTCCTAAGGTTTATTCTTTCCTGACTAGTTGTCTTAGCTCAAATTTCCATTTACCAGGGTCTCATAAAAACAGAAAGTAGATTTTTCCTTCATTATTTTGAACATTTACAAAAAAAACTTTTCTTTCTTTTCTAACTTAACGGCTTTGGTAGTGCATTTTCTTCAATGAAATTGACATCCCTGGTTTTTATTTATGTAAGCCTGTCCTACCCCAGCAATTATACTACGCCGTATTACAACAACAAATGTGAACAGCATTTACATTAAAAAAAATAATTTGACAGCCGCAAGAAGCTGAAATTAATTTTAATATTAAGTTTAAATTGACTTTACTGCATTTTTTTCTAAATTGCGTTCCTTCACCCCAAAATACAGTGATTGAGAACACAAATTTGGAGGTATAAAGTGGCAGGTATAAAGTGGCAGTTGTGGCAAAGAAAAATTAATTGCCTTTCCCCCGCAACAAAACTCCGGGTTCTACAGCGGTCGATGAAGAAAACGGTGAGCGGGACTAATTCGTCTGGTATTATTCCAAATGTCCAACGTGGGGAACTCCTACACCCTGAAACGAGTCTCCTGTCCAACCAAGTTAGCCGGGCCACTGTATACATGCTAATAACAAGTTTATTTTTCAATAAAACTCAGGAATTTTGGATTCATACCACCGCTCCATTGAATGTGTTAGTGTTTTACCTGAAAGTGTTGTTTTTTTAATGTCGGAAACCTCCTCCAAAACTTCATAGGATATAAGCCGACTGCTTATCTTTCTTAGAGAAGAATGATCGTAGTGGCGATCCACAACAAAAATCTTTATTTTAGCTCTTGTAATTGGTCTTTTATTGACCAATTGGACACCGAAAGTGTCTTTAAATTTCGAACGCCCGCAAAAGGCAAGAGTTTTACTAAACTCGTAATGTCATTGCTTAGGTATTCCTATATGCACATTTGTGTATTTCTTGGTAAATGTTTTTTTCCTTCATCTTATATATATATATGTATATATATATATATATATATATATATATATATATATATATATATATATATATATATATATGTATTATGAAAAATAATACTTTCGTCGTTGATTTATTCAGTTTCGCATATTTTATTTTATTTTTTATTTTCTCGTTTTCTTTTTTAGATCTTTGCTTCACATGGATATGCCTCTACTCTCTTCATCTTTTTCCTACAATTCTAGGGGTTTGGCTGTATCTCTCGACTTTTTATTTAAAAATAAAAAATCTGGAGATTCAACGATTTCTCTATTTCGACGTGCTCACCCTTCTGGTATAGTTAATGCTGTTTTACGGGAAGTATCATACCATACATCTATAATATGAGTGTTTAGTTGAGTGTGGAAGTTGAAATATAGATTTACTTTTTGGTTTATGGCTTAAATAAATAACTAAAAAAAAATCTGTTGAAAATTTTTGTGACTATAACGCGAATTGTTTGCATACAATTTGGATTTTAACTACCACAAAGTTGGTGCATATATGTCAAATATGACTATATAGTAAATGGACTATATCGTCAACTTTTTGAATGAAATTAAATTCAAAAGTCACAAAAAACATTAAATATGGACTATATCATTAATGTGACAATAAGCGGTAGTGACTATAAATGAAAACTACTGTATTTATGAAATATTATGATTTTTACAAGAGTACGTTTTCCCCTACAAAGATATTAATATCAATATTAATATATCTTTCTTCTTATTCTGCCGACGTTCTCTCTCCTATTATATCATAGTTAATATCAGGTATAGAAGCTGTTTTACTTCTGTTAAAGCTATGGGAAATCGTAGCCACAATATGGAAAAAGTCAACAGGGAAGGTGCAGAATAAAAATATAATTCACTTTTAGATATCTGGTAAATCGAACAATTTTTTATTATTAAAAACTTATAACAATACAAATTATTTCACTTCACACGTTTCTAAGAGACTATTTTCCTTTTTTATTATACAAACATATGCATATTTTATAAATTTCAATAATATTATCGAAATGCCAAACGCAATACTGAAAAGTCGAAAATAAATTAACACCGAGTTTGACGTTTCATGTTCGCAATAATTTTCAACGAAAAACTGTTGACAATTATTACCGCAATTATTGCAAGCACTGGCAATGAGCTGTTTCCATTGTTAATATCATAATTTTGACATTTGCTGAATATATGTTAATGAATTTATTGCCAGTCTAGATGGTAGGTTACAGTACGAAAAGACGAACAATTTTTATTTCTGAACATAAGCAGTAACGTCGGCAGAAGGACTTCACAAAAAAGTTTGTGTTCAAACTTATTTTAAGGGGTGGTTAGACGCATAATGTTAAAACTCAAAACTTAGGTTGTCGTATGCATACAAAGTGTGCGTTTTAAGTTTCGATTTCTAAATACTTCTGCCACAGAGCATATATTTTGTGCTTCTGCTTGATTTTTTATTGTAATAAACTTATTATTTCTAGTTTTCCGCCATTATTTTCTACGAAAAGGGTTAAATTTGACAGCTTGTGTCCTAACAGAATTGTTCAGACTTGCGTTTGAGCAATTATTTCCAAACATGTGTTCCAACACTAACATTTACGGTTTAATACTATGTTCACACTTATGGTTTTAAACGTGTTTAACGCCTCATTCGTGCTTAAGAGCTTAAACACGACGATTTTTAGATGTTTTACCATACATTGACTTGTTTTGTTAAACATCTCAAATGAAGTGTTTAAGATTAAAACACTTCCTTAAACACGATAATGGAGTATGTTCAGTCCGTTTTTTGATAACTCTGGCAACTTTGTGTTGTTATTAAATGGTGTCGCGTCAAAAATTATTTGGTAAACAAGTAATTAGTTAAAGAATACTAAAATATTTACAAAAACATTTGTGGTTTGAAAATAATTAACCAATAAAAAAGCATAATTGTTCGTAATTTCTTACAAATACAATAATTCATTGACAAAACGTCAACCTTAAACATCTCAAATGTAATGTGAACGGTTGTGTTTAGTTTTTTAAAACACTTGCCTTAAACACGTTTAAGACCATAAGTGTGAACATAGTATAAGGCTGGTACTCTGCTCAAAATTGTGAACATTTTTTAGCACCATTGGTTATTTCGCGTAAAAATTTTGACATGTACTAAATGTAGCCCAACTCGCGGTTTTTTGTATAAATTTCTCGCTTTTATTGCTTGAAAGTATGCAACATTGTCAAACTTCCGTGCGAAAAAAGCACTGATCATGTTGTTTCGCAGATAAACTAAAATGATGCCAGACTAATTTTGCATGGAAAGACATGATTTTACGTGTTTTTCACAACAATAACAGAGTACTACTTTTGCGAATTTATTTCGGAAATATTTCGTACCAAATACTTTTATATGTAGTTTGACAGCATTTCGCACGAAATTGTGAACAGAGTACCAGGCTTTACACAGCAATTTTTTGTGTTAACAACTGATTTTGACAATTGCCAACACAAAAGTTTCCAAACTTATGTCTCGTGTAATCTCACTGTTACAATTCTAGCTGTCCACACGAGCAATAATCTTGGCAATTATTGCCATGGCAAATTCGATTGCCGACACAAGATATTAGCGTGTAGACCGTATGAATATGTGTTCGAATAAATATTCAGCAACAAATGTTAAAATACATTGCTAAGCAATAATCTCTTAACACATGCTGTCAAATTGAAATAATATTATTTTTTTTTAAACAGTAAGCAAAAATGTTTAAAATAAATAAAATAAGTATAATTTCAATTAACAATTGGCAAAAGATCTAATAAAGGATAATTTTGGTATGTATATGCATAAAAATTCAAATATATTTAAATATACGTGCTCGCCACCTCTAGACATTGTTGAAAAAATCAATTTGACGTCATCGTTCATTCAAGAAAAAAATTGGACACACAAACGCAGAAAACACACAACTGAATGCGCGTTATTGTAAGCAAAATTGTTTTATAATGATTTATTCTAATGTTTTCTTATCTTTAACAACTCCTCACACGATTTTGTGTAAATTTTTTGTCTTTAACAATACAGATAGCCTTGCATTTCATAAAAATATGTAAATTTCTTTAAAAAATAATTTTCCGCGTCCATCTTGTGGTGTTAATGTTACAAATATATTTCTTGACTGACGCTTTTTGGTTCACACTATCTGTCAAAAACCAATATGGCCGCTGACTGTCACTCAACCAAAAAAAATTCTGTGGCTGACTGTTGACTGACAAAATTCGTGTTCACGCTATCGATCAATATAAAATTTGAACAAAACTTTCACTCATGTTCGATAGTGTGTACCCCACTTAAGACACAACAAATTGCTCGTGTGGTTGTACTGTTACATAGTGTCTACAACTGCGAATAACTCTGACATAATATTTGAGAGAACGTCCGTTCATCTTATACAACAGGAACCCGTAATTTCAGTTTTCTTATAACATTACATTTAATGCAAATTCTCATCGAGTTAACATGTTTTATTTTTTAACCCCCGACAAAAAAAGGGGTGTTATAAGTTTGTAGTGTGTGTCTGTGTATCTGTGTGTCTGTCTGTGTCCACGTACAGGCCAAACGGCTGGACAGATTTTCATTTAGTTTTTTCTGTTTGAAAGATGACTTGATCGAGAGGGTTCTTAGCTATGTTTGAAAAAAATCGGTCCAGCCGTTTAGAAGATATAACATCTTTTCTGAAAAAAGTCTGGGGTTTTTAAAATTTTTAATATTTGTTATTGTATAATTAGTTATGTTATTTTCACTTCTTCATACAAAATTTAATTTATGAACCAATTAAACACATTTAAACATATAAAATCCCAGAATTTCTGTCCAAAACATTGTTTTTCATTTATTTTAATAAACACTCACACATGCATACTAATTTACTTTCAAGTACTTGTGTTGTTTGACAGTTCATCTCATAAGATTGTTGTCATAGGATTTCTTATAACAACGCTCTCATAAAAAATCTTATAAGATTGAGATAACACTAATTTGAAGTCTACACGTAACATTAATAGCTCTGCGATTGAATTTGACGCTCTTATCTTACATATTATGTTAGATGTAGATCATATGTTAGAACAAAAGCTTGTACATGAACATTTTTGTACTGTTATTCTGCCGACGTTATTGATTATGTTCGGAAATAATTATTTCGCGTGGAGACGTGCAGTTAATTTTTGTTCATTATGCTATTAAGATTTATTAAAATAAGTGATTTTAAATTAGTTTCAAAATTAAACTGTTTTCGAATTTAAGTGAGCATTTCTACACAACAATTTACACAATTATGGTTAGTATGTAAATTGTTAATTACAAAATTGATTAGCTAAGATTTTAATCTTAAATCTGTGACATAAGTTCAAATAGTTAGGGTGCCCCTGTGGCTGAGTGGTAGCGATGCTAGCCGCTCAGTCCAGAGGTCGTGGGTTGGATTCCCACCCTAGACCCTGGGTGTTTTTCGCAGTCAAGCTAATCGCTTTGCGAGTTGTGTTTGTGTTAAAAATATATATATATATATATATATATATATATATATATATTTTATCAAATCCAAAAAAATTATTTTTGTTTAAAATTTATCATTTTTTACTATTTTACTATTTATTAACATATATGTTTTTTACATTATTGTTTTGTACAGTCTTTCCATCAGCTCATAAGAATCATGCATTTTAAAACGGAGTTACTATGTTTTATTTTATTTTTCATTAATTTATTCATTATATATATATACCTATCCTATGGGCCATAGTTGGATTGATAAAAATGCGAATTTTTTGAGTTAAAATCAGCAAATCCTCATTTGTTGGTTTTTAATGGAAAAATCGACACTTGGTAGCCCTGCTCGTCGTGGAAACATCCCTACAAGAAATGATCGCACTACAAGAAATGACCTTAAAGTGCCCAGGAGACGTACAAAAAAAAAACCATCAATCACATAGTTGTGTGCGTGCAGTCGTTTGTTTTCGGCTAGACGTGCACGTTGTCCGCACTGATTGATGAGAATCAAAAAATTTTGATATTTTTATTTGACGTCTGATTATTTGATCGTCCCCAAATCTGATTGACGAAAAAACGTCATTTGCTTTGTGTTATTTGTTGTGTGACGACATGGAGAAGTGCGCGGATGAAAAAAGTTAATTTGAACTTTATTAAAATGAACCATTATTCTTTGTAAAAAAAACCAAACAATCAAAAGTCTTCAAACAGTTTCATTATTATTATATATATAATATTCTCTAATTTTATTAAGCGGAATGGGTATTGTGAATAAAAAATTGTTTTTAAAACCCCAAATACATATTGTTACGTTTTTCTCTCTATAAAAACGCTTTTCCGTAGATCCGAAGATTTGCAAATGAATACAAGAGCCGAGTGTAGTAATTAGGGTTAAGAATGATACAAGTTTTATTTACAAATACACTTATACTAAATTACTCAAGAGCTTAAATACACTAATACAACTTAAACTAATAAATTACACACAGATATTCACAACTGGTTACCACTACGCCTTCCTCGTTGTAGTTTACGCACGTTTCTTAGCTGGCTGCGCAAGTAATCACGTGACACCTCTTTGTCTACTGCTCGTCACTTACGAGACTCACTCTGCCGTCACTCACAGTTGATACACCAATACCTCTTTGTCTGCTGCTCGTCACACACGGCACTCACTCTGCCGACACTTGCAGTTGATACACCAATAAAGACTCACTGGCTTTACTTACACCCTTATACACGTCTATTCGCTGCGCTGTTCCCTTTACTCCAGTCGACACGATAGACTCCACAATAATCTCAATTCCACGACAGACTATTATTAATTCACAACTTAATTATCAACTGACTAACGAGTTCTTAACTTCACTACTTTCTGATTAGCACTAACTATAACTGTTCGCGACTGACTTACAACTGCAACTAACTCACCATTGGATGCGTCACCTCTATTTATATTTCACAGAAATTCCACTAGAAGTTTCAAGCAATGTCTAGACGATCATTATCATCTTATATGCTGCCTAATTAAGTTCATGTGGTAACTATGTACATACATGTGTATATGCGTACGTGTGTACATCATTAACTAAGCAACACACGGTGGTTGTTTATCTTTTGCTTTTCGTTTGAATTGGCATGTATGTATGTGTACAAATATGTGAATCTTCTTAATAAGCAGACGCTTTTTTTGTTGTTGTTGCTTTTGCTTGTTTAATCAAGCTAGGCATGCTTAGTTAGTTGTTGGCTACTTTCTAGACTATTCTTTGCTTTGACCCTGTAGGAATATTTTCGCGTAGCATTTACATTAACCCTGTTGGAATATTTTTGTGTAATGCTGCTTAACATTGTTGACGGCTATTTTCGTAACACTGCCGCCCACTTAAGCCTATTCGTCCCGAATAGGCACATCATCGCCTTTCTTTTTCTGCGTTTTCTAAACGCCTTGTAGTTACGCTCGAGACGACTACCTCTTCCACATTTGTCGGCTTTAGTTCTGGCTCTGTCTCGTTTCTCAACTGGAACTTGTATTGCCATACGCTTGAGGTGACTACTTCGATATTCGTGGCCCCTGTTAGTACTGACTCTACCTTGTCCCTTGACTAGAGCTTGCCTTACCACACGCCTGAGGTTCTGTACAGAAGTTGTCTTCTTCTCCCTGGCTGTTTCTATGCTGCACACTTTCCATACTGGTGGCCTGGATTTCATCTTAGCAGTTACCTTAACTCCAGCAAATGAGACCATTTCATCCATAGGTAGTTCCGCTGTGTCACAAGCAGCTTGACTACCAGCTAAGTCAGCAACGTTCTTTGCTTTGATGAAAACTTCTATGTCACGAGCTTCATTTATTTCGCTGGAAACTTCTGGCTCACGTCCAACTTGTTGACACTGACCACTGCTGATTTCATCTTCTGCCTTCAGTCTTTGGTCAACGTTTTTCTCTTTGCCAGAAATGTCATTGAAGCCAGTATTATTTTCGTTAGATTTACTGACTTGGATTTCTACACCACCGGCCCGTCTGTTTATGGCTTCAGGCATTTCTTGAATTTTCTCATTTATGGCTCTAGGTGATTCTGGAACGTTAGGCACAGTTTTCCATTTCCATTTGTCAAACACCTCATCCATCTGACCTAGAAGTTTCTCGATGTTAGCTCCTAATGTTTCATGCAAATCGCTCATCATAGTTCTAGAATACTCCTGAAGTCTCTCATCCATTTGGCGTAGAAGTTTGTCGTTGTATTCCTTCATTTTCTCATTGTTTGCTCTAGAAGTTTCTTGAAGCATTGTTTCCATTTTCTGGTTGTTTGCCTCCATTTTACTCATCAAAGCAGCAAACATTGCACCGATGTCAGTACTGGTTGCCGCTGCACGAGTACATACCTCAATTTCTTCTTTTTCATCGAACTCATAAGTTTCAATGTCGATGTTGCGCCGCTGGAACTCTTGCAGTAGTCTCTCCTGTAGTTGTACTTTATTACCAGTTGTCGACAGTTTTCGATTATTCAACTCTTCCTTGAGTTGCTCCAACTTAAGCTCTTGAAATTTCATTTTCCTCAAAACCAATTATTACGTTTAAACTTTTCAAACGTGTGTGGTTCTTCTTTTCGTATCACTCTTATTTTATGATTAACCCTTTTTAAACGTATCGCTTGTATTTGCAAATCCCACTTCTGACACCAAATGTTACGTTTTTCTCTCTATAAAAACGCTTTTCCGTAGATCCGAAGATTTGCAAATGAATACAAGAGCCGAGTGTAGTAATTAGGGTTAAGAATGATACAAGTTTTATTTACAAATACACTTATACTAAATTACTCAAGAGCTTAAATACACTAATACAACTTAAACTAATAAATTACACACAGATATTCACAACTGGTTACCACTACGCCTTCCTCGTTGTAGTTTACGCACGTTTCTTAGCTGGCTGCGCAAGTAATCACGTGACACCTCTTTGTCTACTGCTCGTCACTTACGAGACTCACTCTGCCGTCACTCACAGTTGATACACCAATACCTCTTTGTCTGCTGCTCGTCACACACGGCACTCACTCTGCCGACACTTACAGTTGATACACCAATAAAGACTCACTGGCTTTACTTACACCCTTATACACGTCTATTCGCTGCGCTGTTCCCTTTACTCCAGTCGACACGATAGACTCCACAATAATCTCAATTCCACGACAGACTATTATTAATTCACAACTTAATTATCAACTGACTAACGAGTTCTTAACTTCACTACTTTCTGATTAGCACTAACTATAACTGTTCGCGACTGACTTACAACTGCAACTAACTCACCATTGGATGCGTCACCTCTATTTATATTTCACAGAAATTCCACTAGAAGTTTCAAGCAATGTCTAGACGATCATTATCATCTTATATGCTGCCTAATTAAGTTCATGTGGCAACTATGTACATACATGTGTATATGCGTACGTGTGTACATCATTAACTAAGCAACACACGGTGGTTGTTTATCTTTTGCTTTTCGTTTGAATTGGCATGTATGTATGTGTACAAATATGTGAATCTTCTTAATAAGCAGACGCTTTTTTTGTTGTTGTTGCTTTTGCTTGTTTAATCAAGCTAGGCATGCTTAGTTAGTTGTTGGCTACTTTCTAGACTATTCTTTGCTTTGACCCTGTAGGAATATTTTCGCGTAGCATTTACATTAACCCTGTTGGAATATTTTTGTGTAATGCTGCTTAACATTGTTGACGGCTATTTTCGTAACAATATGTATTTATGCATGTGAATTTTGTGTTTAAAAAATTTTTTAAGTAAAAAGCAAATACATTCGAGTATGTACATATTTTTTTTATTCATACTACCCAATGTCTTGTTTTTATATTAAAAATCGTTTGTTTATGTTTCGATATTTTTTCAGGAAATATGTTTATTTATTTTATAGTTTGAAGAATTAGAAAAATTATTATTATAAATAATAATAGAAGAAAAATTAGAGTGGAATATAGACAAATTATTATTTAGCTCTGTATATTTGTTTAATATGCTTTTTTATACAAAGATTACATAAAGTTTTAATGCCGCTAATAACAAAAACTCATCATCCAACGAAGACATACATATGTACATGCAATCACAGACAACGAAGACAATAATGAAATGCTGATTGACGATTTTATTTTTACGTCTACGAAGAATCATCAATAAAACGACACTAACACATTCTTACCGATTGATGGCTTTTTTTGTACGTCTCCTGGGCACTTAAACGAAATGTGGGGTTATGTGTCTCCAAGTCAACACTTCTGTCGACAATATTGGTGAAATTGTCAACAGACCATCTGTTAGTGTTGTTCTTAATACGTAGATAACTTTTTTCATATACACACAACTATGCTTCTTCTTGTTTTATTGGTTTGTTGAAAACAAAAGTGACGTGAAGCAAAATTTAAGTCTTTATAAAATTTAGTTTAAGAAATCAAATTAAAAGGCTAATTTAAATGTATTGAACAATAATTAAAAAATACACAAAAAAAATTAGCAAAAAAGATATAAAATAACATCAGTTAAAGATTTGTCATACTTGCAGATTTATTCGTAAGTGTTTGACTTTACTAATTCAGCGAAAAATAAAATTTTTGATAAATATATGTGCATTTATTTAATAGAAATGGCAAGCAAAATCCCTAGTTGCTGGTGATATGCTGAACGAATAAATGAGTTGATCCCGGTTATTGTCTGTTTATTAATTATAAGTTCCATTTTTATATATATTTGTTTAATAAAACACCAAAATGTGAATAAAATACGCAATTTCCTTATCAAAGGAGTATACTAGTATAACTAAAATGTGCTAGTGACTATCTGTTTCCAATTTCTCATATGGTCCCTAAAGAGCTATCTAATCAGTAGTTCCAATGTCAGTACTTGCTTTTCTGTGACACGCACATGTTAAACGTCTATAGCAAAAAGCATTGAGTGGGGTATAATTAGTCAGTAGTACTGGCGACAAAGTCAGTAGTGAATCAGTACTGCAGGGGAATGACCGAAACTAACAAAAGTAGTTTTTTCACTAACACAATCACAACAATTTTATATTGAAATCAACAGTGACAGTCAATTGCTCTACTCTAACATGTATGTAAGAGTGGAACATCTAATGTGCATATGCCAAAGATTTTAAAATATTGCATTTTATTGTATAATATACAATTCGTTCGGTCTGTGAAACTAATATTAATATAAGAGTTAAAAAAGTTAAGTAAAAATCAGTAATGTGTGTATAAAACAATTATTATTATTATTATATATTGCTTTTTCAAATTTGAGATACGTATTTATAAAAATCAAGGTGCGTTGAAGGTTGAAAGAAGCGTGAAAAGGTTAGACCAAGGCATATCAAACAGGTACAAGTATTAAGGCCGGGCAATTATCGCAATGACGGAGAAGGTTGGCACAACGAGTACTTTATTGACGGAAGTATTTGAACAGCTTCAATAGGTTGATTCTCCATTTTATTTATTAAAATCAAATTTGTTTTATTTATTTCGTTTATTTTTTTGTTTAATTTTATTTTTGCTGCCACAAAACACAAAAATCTAATTCAGAACATACCAAAAAAACCAACCAACATCTGTCAAACTACTCAACGTACATAAAAAGTTAAGAGTTTACCAGTTTTTGTACTTTGCGTTGACGGACACGTATTGAATGTAACAGCCCTCTTAAGAAACCATGTATTTCAACTTAGCTGTCAGTTGAAAAAGGCGAAGTTTAACGTATGACGGATTCATTTTGCCCCGGCCTTTAGGCATATTGCTCATCCACTGATTTTTTGTTTACAAGATTATAACGAAGAATCCGTTTGACAATTACTTTTGTGCCTTGTTTGATGCAGTGATGCCAACTTAGCCCTTTCAGGGCTACATTTAGCCCGTTTTCATTCAGTCAAAACGCGAAAAAAAAATTTAGCCCCAAACTAAAAAAGGCGCAAACCTAGCACTTTTCACAATAATCTTTCAGCCCTTGTAGCCCATTTTTAGTTTTTGCTCGATATGCCTGCATTTAAACTTTTGCGAACTTTTTCTTCCTTTAATCTAGCAAAATAAAATGAGTAAAAAGTCGATATTGCTTTAACAATTTAAAAAAAAAGAATAATATAGAGTAATCTTTTATTTCTTCCAAATTTTTTATGCCTTGAAAGTTATTCAGTACAGCCTAAAACAGATAATGTATGTTTTTGGAAGATCGAGAAATCGAAATTGTATTTAATAACGGCCAATTTTAAATGTACCTACTTATGTAAACATACATATGCGTTGTTGCGGGGAATATAAAATTTCTTCCCACATTGATTGGCCCAGAGATGTTTCGTAGTTTCGTGCTAGTTCTGTTATTTAATTGTTATTTTTTTTATATATTAAATCCTTGTTTTATCTTTATGTTGAGCGGATTGTATGTATATCTTTTATTTGTCATTCTTATTTTCTTGTCATCTGTCAGCTGTGTAGTACTCATACTACAGTTGTCAGCACTGTGTTTTGTTGATGTTTTATACAGTACAGAAAATGTGGAATGTAAACATAGGTAAAATACAGTGGTAATTTTCATTCATAAACGTTTAAGAAAAAAAAATTGAACAGAACATAAGAAAAAAAAATTAGAATGCAAATGAAAAATATCAACTGCCTAAAAATAAGAAAGGACGGCTGAGACCCTAGTACAAAGAAAATTCCAGCTAGGTTATAATGTAGGAAAAATAGGGAAAATGGAGGATATATGTATATTCATGTTTGTATAATTCGTCATAAATAAAAAAAGGGCATCAAAAGAATTCATATAAAAAAAAATTAAATTCTTTAATTTGCACGAATTATATTTACATATATACGTAGGGACTGGTATAGTTGTAAAAGAAAAAAAATATACGTAGAAGTTTCTAGAAATAAAAAAGATGGCTGAATTGGCGCGAATAAAGTCTAGGGAAATAGGGAAAACTTTTTGGAAAATTTTGGGAAAGTTGGAAGATATTTGGAAGCGAAAACAGGTTGAAGCGATCAACGAATGATTGGCTGAGTTAATCGTTGAAAAACCTTCAAAGTGATCGCTACCAAAAAGAAAGAAAGGAAATAAGTGTACACATATTCGACCTAGTATATTGCTACCAACATATTGACCAGCGAGGTTTCCGACTTGCTCATTTATTTTTTTCGGAGAGTCACATCCCAGAAGGTCCCAACCCTCTCACTGGTTACGCTGGACATAAAGAAGTTACGATTACAAACAAACAAACTTTTCTACTATAATCTAACGACGTGCAAATCAAAATACCTTCCCCATTTCCTTCCCTTTTCAGGCAGATGTTATGCCCTACTTTGCCCTCCCAACCATGTCACCGGTTTGTCCTCTAGAGGTTATTTTCAGTGACCCCAAAACTAATTCGACTTACTTCTCCAACTTTACATTACCTTCATGCCATTAAACCTTTAAAATTACAGCCAAAACATTATATTTTCTTTTTTCACACGTTATAATTCATAAACATTTTATTTTTTAATTTAAAAACACTAAACCTATATAAACTTTTTCTTATACTATTTTTACTTTTAATTTCTTTTCTTTTTTTTATTTCCTTTTCTTTAACTTTTTTAATTATTTACTCTACGATAATTTTATAATTCCATTCTTTTTACCTAACTAATTTATGTAATATTAAAATTTTGCAATCTATTATTCTAAATATATATATATATATACATACAATTATTTAATTTTTTGCTTATTTCTATTTCCTTCGAGCATTCACTTTTAAAAATTAATTAGCTAAAACTTATTTCCCGTGTGCATGTATGAAATTATCTTTACTTTTATGTGTGTTCACTTTGAACTTTTTATTGTGACTAAACTCTAATAAGTTTCCTATATACTAATCTAGATTGTGTTTTTCCCATTCGTCTTAAGTTTTTCCAAAATTTTTCCAGACATTTCCCAAGTCTTCCATTTATCCCGTTTTTCATTTCAATGCTTCTAGAAGTTTCTATTTTCCCTCCAAATCTCCATCTTTTTTTGCTACTTAAATTTCTTAGGTTTCTTTTTATTTTTTTATTTTTGTGACTATTAGACATATTTATAACATTTCCACCATTTTTGTTTCTCTAGAAAAACTGCTTTTCTTCTTAGCTCCTAAGGTTTATTCTTTCCTGACTAGTTGTCTTAGCTCAAATTTCCATTTACCAGGGTCTCATAAAAACAGAAAGTAGATTTTTCCTTCATTATTTTGAACATTTACAAAAAAAACTTTTCTTTCTTTTCTAACTTAACGGCTTTGGTAGTGCATTTTCTTCAATGAAATTGACATCCCTGGTTTTTATTTATGTAAGCCTGTCCTACCCCAGCAATTATACTACGCCGTATTACAACAACAAATGTGAACAGCATCCACATTAAAAAAAATAATTTGACAGCCGCAAGAAGCTGAAATTAATTTTAATATTAAGTTTAAATTGACTTTACTGCATTTTTTTCTAAATTGCGTTCCTTCACCCCAAAATACAGTGATTGAGAACACAAATTTGGAGGTATAAAGTGGCAGGTATAAAGTAGCAGTTGTGGCAAAGAAAAATTAATTGCCTTTCCCCCGCAACAAAACTCCGGGTTCTACAGCGGTCGATGAAGAAAACGGTGAGCGGGACTAATTCGTCTGGTATTATTCCAAATGTCCAACGTGGGGAACTCCCACACCCTGAAACGAGTCTCCTGTCCAACCAAGTTAGCCGGGCCACTGTATACATGCTAATAACAAGTTTATTTTTCAATAAAACTCAGGAATTTTGGATTCATACCACCGCTCCATTGAATGTGTTAGTGTTTTACCTGAAAGTTTTGTTTTTTTAATGTCGGAAACCTCCTCCAAAACTTCATAGGATATAAGCCGACTGCTTATCTTTCTTAGAGAAGAATGATCGTAGTGGCGATCCACAACAAAAATCTTTATTTTAGCTCTTGTAATTGGTCTTTTATTGACCAATTGGACACCGAAAGTGTCTTTAAATTTCGAACGCCCGCAAAAGGCAAGAGTTTTACTAAACTCGTAATGTCATTGCTTAGGTATTCCTATATGCACATTTGTGTATTTCTTGGTAAATGTTTTTTTCCTTCATCTTATATATATATATGTATATATATATATATATATATATATATATATATATATATATATATATATATATATATATATATATATGTATTATGAAAAATAATACTTTCGTCGTTGATTTATTCAGTTTCGCATATTTTATTTTATTTTTTATTTTCTCGTTTTCTTTTTTAGATCTTTGCTTCACATGGATATGCCTCTACTCTCTTCATCTTTTTCCTACAATTCTAGGGGTTTGGCTGTATCTCTCGACTTTTTATTTAAAAATAAAAAATCTGGAGATTCAACGATTTCTCTATTTCGACGTGCTCACCCTTCTGGTATAGTTAATGCTGTTTTACGGGAAGTATCATACCATACATCTATAATATGAGTGTTTACTTTGTGTATCCCTTTTTCAGATTTTCTTATTAATAAATCAGGTACTAACTATCTCTAAACTGTCACCAGCTTTATGACTATTGCACCTTAAAGTAAAAAAAAACGGGACATCACTCACACATATATCACAGATGAATCACAGGTTTGTTTCACTTCCTAATCATAACGCTAAAAAAGGTATGTGAATCCTAGTCTTAAGTCATTGCCTTACTTGTATATCAGGTACTAAAAGTATGTTTATCACAGATATTAAAAAAAAAATTGCTAAATCTAAAAAAATGGGACAACACAACATGCATTTCAGTGTATAATTTAATGAAAAATAATAATTGTATTTCGTCCGACTATTGCACTAAAGTTTCGAGTAAAACTCATTTATGAAATAATTTTTTTGATTAGCAATTCATACTTTAATATCTTTCATGTGATAAATACCAATTGCCTTTCCGTCTAATGTCTCGAGTTCGTACATATTGTTACCGACAGGTCGAACCACTCTGCACTTAAGAAATTAACGGCAAAATTTTGCGTTTAGGTTCTTTGCAAAGTTGCTCTGTACCATGTTTCGGCGGTAAACCTCTTGACCTGGAACAAATTTCACACTTCGAGCTCCTTTGTTGTATCTTGCGGCACTCTTTTCATAAGCTTTGTTCATGTTGTCTTTTATTTGCTCTCTGATAAATTCCATTCGCTCATTCGGTTTTTCCAGTATACGGTGATCTGTAATTGATTGAAGTTTCCGGCTTAATTTGTAATCTGCCCCACTAGAGTACATATGGAAACCAAATAATGCAAAGAAAGGGGTGAACCCTATAGCAGATAATATACTCTGATTAACCCTTTCTGAAGCATTACTACTTAGTTGATAAACTGGAGTCCTTATGTGTTGTATTTTATATGAATCTAAAAAATTTTGGAAAGCTTTTGATATAAATTGTACGCCATTATCTGTATGAATTTTTTCAGGAACGCCAAATTTGTGAAAAACTTCATGAATCAGGAATTCTATTACATTTCCGGCCGTAGCTTCTTTCATTGCTTTGATAATGGTATATTTTGTAAAGTGGTCAAGCACGATGAAAACATAACAATTTCCCCTTTTTGATCTTGGGTATTTCCCTAAAAAGTCTAGATATAATTTTTGAAACGGTCGATCTGTGATGACTTGGTTTCCTATTTCCGGCCGAAGATTTTGATTAGTTGGTTTAATTTCCTTACATACTTGACAATTTTTTACGTACTCTTTTACTTGAATGGACAATTTTGGCCAATAAAAAAATCTTCTTAAGCGTTCTATGGTTTTTGAAACCCCTCCATGAGCTGCTGTCAGACTCGCATGGGCTTTTTCAATTATAGGTTGCGTAATATTTGGTGGAATCCAGACTGACACTCTGTTTCACAGCCACGATCGTAATCCATTCTTATATACACTATCCCATCCTCAACTTTTAAATCTGGTAGACTGTCTTTGTTTTCATCAATGTGCTTCATCAAGTCCAAATATTCCTCACTCTGAAATTCTGTGGTTTCGAAATCAAATATATCTTCTAATTTTAATTCTTCAGCACTCATTTCCTCTTTTTATAGCCTCGAAAGCATATCCGCCACTACGTTATCAGACCCTTTCCGGTGCTCAATGTCAAAATCGAAAGATTGCAATTGGAGTGACCACCGTGCCAGCCTCCCAGTTAAATCCTTTAGGGACATTAGCCACTTCAGACTAGCATGATCCGTGACAATGGTAAAAGGCATCATTTCAATATAGGGGCGAAATTTTTTCACTGCCATTACAGCCGCCAAACATTCCTTTTCCGTCACTGTATAATTTCTCTGACATTTATTTAATTTTTGGCTATAAAATGCTATCGGGTGTTCCTCTTTTTTATCATTCAGCTGGTATAATACTGCCCCGATCCCGTAATCACAAGCGTCACCCTGTATCCAAAATCTTTTACTAAAATCTGCATGTCATAAGACTAGCGCTGAGGTTAAGGCTTTCTTCAGATTTTCAAATGCATGGATGGCTTCGGGAGTCATTTCGAATCTTTTAGTTTTCTTTAGTGTGTCGGTTAACGGAGCTGATATGGATGCAAAATCCTTAATAAATCGGCGGTACCAGCCTGCCGTTCCAAGAAAACTTCGTACTTCCCGGGGTAAATTTGGTACCCTGATTTCTTTTATTGCCCGCAACTTTTCTGGATCCGTTTTAAGACTTCCTCCGCCTATGATAAATCCGAGATACTTGAGTTGCTGAAAACAGAATTTGGATTTCTGGAGTCCTATTGTCAAATTCGCTCTTTTTAAACATAACGCCACTTCTTCTAATATTTTTAGGTGTTTTTCAAAGCTATCAGGGATCACGAGTAAATCATCTAAATATAAACATTTTCTTTGAGTTTCTGAGGAATTACTTTGTCCATGAGTCTACATAGCCGTTGAGCAGCATTGCAAAGACCGAAATTGGTAGAGTGGTCGACCTGCCACGGTAAACGCAGTGTACGGTTTGCACTCTTCCTCTAGCTCTATCTGCCAGAATGCAAATTTTAAATCGACTCTACTTATGTAATAAGTCTCATCGATTCGACTTAAAATGCCATCAATATTTTGCAGAGGGTAGGCATCTTTAATGGTAATTTTATTTAGCTTTCTAGCATCAAGGCAGAATCTATTTTTATCTGTCCTTCTGACAATCGTTGTCCTATTCGACCAGGGACCTTCGCTTTCTTCAATGACTTTCAACGCCAGCATTGTATCTATTTCTTTATATACGATTTCTTGTACTGCTGGAGATAGCGGGTAGTGACGATCTTTAAAAGGCACGGCACCTTCTATCAGTTTTATTGAATGCTTCTCCAAAGGAGTGCAACCTAACCCATATTTTTCAAAAGTTGGAAACAGCTCTATTACGTCTTGTAGCATTTTCTGTTGTTTTGAGTCTAATATATGAGTACTGGATCTATGGTCCTCTACCTTGAAATCTTCTTGTAATTTTTCAAGATTTAATTCTTCCATCCTGAAGATTTCAGGTGCCAGATTGAACACTGTCCAGAAATCTACTCCAAGGTAGACCTCTTGATTCAAATCTGGGCACAGATAAAATATCATTTTCTTTGTGTTATTATTGTAAGTAATATCTAACTCAACTTTACCCAATAATCTGTGTTTTTTTCCTGCTGCTGTCGAAACTTCCGAAAATATTGGTTTGAAATTAATGCCTAGCTCATCTATCAGTTCTCTGCAACCTTTACCCAATAAACTGACCGATGCGCCTGTATCCAATAAAACCTTTATATCCATATCTCCTATCCTAATAGTGACATAAGCACGTGGATCACCTATTATATCTACTGCCTTTATCGTTTCTACTATCACCTTTCGCAATTTCCTTTTTGTTGCAAATTTTTTTCTTAGTTTGTGTATTCTATTTGAAATTGGTTTTCTAATACTAATGGATTCATTAAAAATTTTTTCTCTGACTTTCTTATAGTTTAATTCGCGTTCTGTGAGGGAATATGTATGTCGCATTTGGGGAATAAATTTATTACATTTTTTTGCATATTTAACAAGATTTATTTTTATTTTAGCCTTTACCTCTGCATTGTCTGCGGGGGATGCATAAGGCGACGGTTCCCCGCTGATCCTTTGCTTCTGTAAAAATTTCTCGACTTACAATTTTCGCAATTGGGAGTCTTTACGTCTGGCATTCCACATCCATAACAAAACAATTTTCTCTCTTCTGATGGACAATTATGAAATATATGGCCATTTTGATGACAATTCCAGCATGGTAGTGGTCTCCTGGCGAACTGATTTGTTGCCATACCAACCTCAATTTCGGCCACCTCATCAACTGGCTCGGTTATGTTCATGAACTCATCGAGTGAGCTTTCATAAATTTCGTTGACATGTCTAGCATAACGATTTCCTGGAGCAGATGATGACATAGCCCGCGAATCCTTTCGACAGAATATTTTCTCGACCTCTATGCATTCTTGCCTTAGTTCCTCCACTGAGCTGACACTAATCGGGTAAACCCTACCTCTGATTTCCTCTCTCAAATTCTTTTTTATCATTTGTACCATTTCATTTTCAGCTATGGAAATATTCAACCTGGACCGCATTTGAATCATGGTGAAGAAAAAAGCGTCAATGTCTTCTCCTGGCTTTTGCTTCCTCTCTACCAAATCACTCATCAATTCAAAGCTCGATCTGGTGGACCTGTACTGTTTTAATAAGGCATCTTTTAAAGTAGTCCACTCAGTAACCAAGTTTGTTTGTACAAATAGCCAGTACCACTTTTCCGCTACTCCTTTCACTAGCAGATGGAAATTATCCATTACCTCTTCCCATGAAACTCCGTATTGTCTCCTCAACCGTTCCACCCGGAAAACAAAATCCTCTACAGCCAGTTTATTGTTATTTCCATCGAATTCCAGTCCCCATTTATCTATTCTCAGCCTATGGCCAGTCCTGGACGAATTCGTGAGTTCATTATTTTCCAGAATATCTCTGGAAGAATGTAACGAAGTCACAGGTGAGGGGTATATATTACTGCCGTTTCTTCTCAAAGTCGATACTATTTCGTCTAGGATTCGTTTATTATCCTGCTGGGTATTTTGCACAACATCGCATAGCTTGCTTAAAGAAGCTGTTATTTCCCCTATTTGCCTTCTAAGATCATTTATTTGACTCTCACTGCTCGTTTCTGGAACTCTTGCTTGTTTATCCACCGGTGGTGGTAATCCCGTTGCTCCTTGTGCTCGTTCATCGATATTCCCAGCCGAACCAGTTGATGGGTTAGTCGTGATAATCGTCTCAGATTTATCGTAGAACTGAGGGTCTGTATTGCATGTAGCTTGTGCCATATTTATTTCCCTACTCGTGCTCGGTTTTCTACTAGGGGTGTTAGACCTACTCGAATCGAGACAGACTTCTCTATCTCTTTTTCTAAATCTAAAAACTTGCTGTTTGTCTTTCTTTATAGCCCCAGTACTCTGCGGTATTTGGGACATAACCTCCGAGATTTAATCGCTATTTCCCTATCAATTTTGTTAAAACTAGCAACGCTAAATTGGAAAAGCACAAAAAAAAATTTTTTTTTGGACAAAAATAATATACAAAAAAATAAAACAATAAAAAAAAGATTTTTTTGGTAAATAAAACTAAAAATTTATAATAATAAAAAAAATGAATAAACTAAATTTAAATATTGGTAAATAACTAATATGCAAAAAAAATAATTAATTTCTAATATTTCTGTTTAATATATGTATAAGCGTTTTTTTCTCTCCATTAGGTTTGGCATGAAGATAATGAGCGGTTGTCGACTAGCTCATAAGGAAAAGAAATAAAAAAAACATTTTGATTCGCACGTAAAACAAATTAATATAAGCAATCACTAAAATGACTATTATAGGATGTTTCTAATACGGACATAACTATGAAGTCTCGCCAATTATGTGTTATTAGAAATCCTATCGGTTACCCTCAGTACATCGGACCCTGTAGCAAATACTCAAAATTTACGCCCAGGCGGTTACCGACAGAATCAACCGTAATAATATATTTAAGCTGAAACTATATAAAAAAAACTACTCAAACGAAGTAAGGCGTTAACAATACAATTAGATAATTTGAGTAAAAATTTACTAAGCTATTGTTACCTATCTCCATGAACTGATGGAAGTCCACGCTTCTCCTGTAGTTAAAATTTTCAGCATTTGGTACTACCATTCCAAGACTCCTTAAAATGGGCTACTCAAAAGACTATACTTTAAACTACCTGATTGGCGATTCGTTCTAGGGCTATTACTATTATAAAACTAGTAGGCTATGATTACATGTCTAGCTGACTACATGTTCTTCGTATTCATTTTGGCGCTATTTAGCGCCAAACTGCTTTCCTTTGGGCGCCATTTATGTTACCAACATATTGACCAGCGAGGTTTCCGACTCATTTATTTTTTTCGGAGAGTCACATCCCAGAAGGTCCCAACCCTCTCACTGGTTACGCTGGACATAAAGAAGTTACGATTACAAACAAACAAACTTTTCTACTATAATCTAACAACGTGCAAATCAAAATACCTTCCCCATTTCCTTCCCTTTTCAGGCAGATGTTATGCCCTACTTTGCCCTCCCAACCATGTCACCGGTTTGTCCTCTAGAGGTTATTTTCACCCCAAAACTAATTCGACTTACTTCTCCAACTTTAGATTACCTTCATGCCATTAAACCTTTAAAATTACAGCCAAAACATTATATTTCCTTTTTTCACACGTTATAATTCATAAACATTTTATTTTTTAGTTTGTTCCATTTGTTTCTATATTTGTGATTTGAACGGGCTAAAGTTCGTATCGCTTTTTAAGCCAAATTACATGTGATAATTATTAATGAAGAATTTATAAATGTATAATTAGTAAAAAGAACAAAACGACAATGGTAAGACTGTTGTAAATATACTGATGGTAAAATTGAGCTTACAATACAAAAAAGCTTTCAGCAAATTGAAATACGATGAATCAAAACAATTCACATATTCCATTTGCAATAAAATGCTAAGTATATAAAGCAGAAATCTACATCAACTGACACCACACACAGTGGACCACACACAAAAGAACGCTGATGATGAACTCCATTTGTTTCTATATTTGTGATTTGAACGGGCTAAAGTTCGTATCGCTTTTTAAGCCAAATTACATGTGATAATTATTTCAAAATGAAGTAAATTATATGTGTATGTGTTTCCTCATCTAGCTGGCTGTAGACTTAATAAAAGGAAAAGGAGTATAAAAGTAACGTCCGAAAGTGAGAAGGTAGGCCCAAAGAAAAACAAGTGGGTAAATTCGGAGTCCTATTCCGCTAGACGGTAGCGTGTACAGCCAGGTAACAATTTTAACATTTATTATTCCGTGATATTTGAGCCAAAAAAAAAGGAAGAATAAGGAGCAAGGCGTAAAGACATTAAAACGCCACAAGCAAAAACAAATACACTTATATGATTTATAAAAGAAATAAAAATTTTAAGTTAGCTGAATAGTCCTGTAGAGCAATTGTTTCTAGATTTAAGTTTATACAGTACTTTTGTCTTAGGTAAACCTAGAGATAGGCTATATTTTTGTTGTGCAAAATATACGAGGGAGATCTGAAAATTAAAATAATATTTCTTTTACACAATTTTATAAAATCAGTCTTAGAAAGCTCTTTAGGATAGGTCATAAAATCGTGATAAAAAACGGAAAATAGTTAAATTAATAGATATTCGGCACTAAAAAATTATATAGATATAATAAGAAAACAAAACCCAATTAACGTAAACGAAAAATATATTAGTATTAATTAGGAGAATTTATAGAAAAGAAAATAAAGAATATATAATTGTAAAATTGTTAGGAAAAATAATTGTTAAAAAAAAGAAAAAAAATATATATATTGTTACGTATAAATATTCCTACAGTGTTAAAGCAAAGAACTATCTGGAAGTATTTAACTAAAGCACTAAACGTACACACATATTTACGTGCAAATACTATAGCAACAACAATAATTGTATACATAGCTACAGACACACGCACATACAAATAAAAGTGCGAGCACCCTGTACTAATAGTAGCAAACCGCATTGCCAACATAAGAGTCGTTACTTTGAAATTCAAAAATAACGACCAATCGCATTATCTACAAACGCCTAGAAGCAGCAACATGAATTTTCCCGATTGTGCTAGAGGATTGTTTGAACATCTGGCTACCAATAGTAAATGACAATACAGATGTCATCATGCATAGATGCCATTACTAAGTACAGACATGTTATTACGCCACCTATCGGGCGAACATTCGAGAAACGATTCATGTACTATAAAAAGTGGCAGCATGTGCGAGAATAGAGCAGTACTAATCAGAAAGTAGTCAAGTTGATATCGTTGAGACAGTGTTAATCAGAAAGTAGTCAAGTTAAGACCTCGTTGAAAATGGATAATAACCATAAGAAGTTGTTAAGTAAAGACAAGTTGTAATTTGCTTCGTTAAGAATAAAAGGAAAAACAGTAGCAAATAAAAATTGTGTGTTATTTATTTTTATTTTTGAGCAATCAAAAGAACTCACACGTTTAATAAAATTTAAACGTAACAATATATAAATCAAAATAAATTGTTAATCTAAAATTTTGTATAGGGAAAAGTATAGTATATAAAATAGTTTAAGGGAATTGTGTAAATAAAAAAATATATGTATTAATGTTTTGAAAAGAAAAAAAGACTAAAATGGCTCATGAGTAGAGAATAAATAAAGGTAATGGTATGAAGGTGAGTTAAGGTAGGAAAAGTCGGGTGGATTATGGGTTCACGAAAAAAAGTTAAAGAGGACAAGTCGTGACATGGTTGGGAGGGCATTTAATGGAACAAAACATCTTTCCATTACACTAAATAATATTTGTAATATGGCGCGTTTAATGTGTAGTTTTGTTTTTTTTTTTTGTATTGTAAAATCTTTTTCGTTATTTTTGATTTGAGTTCATTAAAATTTTTATGTGCAACGTACCCAATGAGAGGGTTGGAACCCACTGAGGTAAAATGCACCGCCCAGAGCTAGCTGGAAACCTTATTGGTCACTGCGGTTGTAACAGCGTATATATATTTCTATTATATATGTATGTATGTAAATGCTAACTATTTAATCTACGTAGTTATGCACATACCTTATTGAAATGTAAATGAAATATGTACAATATTGAAGCTCTAAAGCTATGTGTTAACACCCAGAAAGGGTTAATTATTTATTTATTTTAATATTTTGTTTATTTGTTAACTTGCAAAAACAATAGTTTTAAAAGGTCATTTAAACATGCATTTAATTATTCATTTCACTAAATATATAAAGGTAACTAGAACTATGACCATTAAAGTGAAACTATTACAATTTTAATATTGATTTTGTTTTGTTCTTTTTCTTTGATTTGTTAACGTTCAAAGCACATGCACTTAATTATTATTAAACTAAATATAAATAAGTAATTGGGACATTAAATTGCAACTATCACTATTCTTTGCTCAGCTATTTGATGACATACCTAAGAGGCAACTGTTATAGTTTTGTGTTAATTGCTTATTCATGTATTTTTCTTATTACTTATGACTAATTGATTATTTTTATTAAATTTAATTTAGTATATAAGATGTGAATAAAACCAAATTATTAGTTCAGTAGTAAATCATATTTCTTGTGTTTTTATTGAACTTAGCGTTCTTCTGGTTAAAGTGCTTGAAGAACAGTTGCAAAGCAAAATAGTATCAATCCAGATTTATGTGTTTGGGTTGAATTCTACTATAGCCAGTTAGGAATTAACATTTTTTGGTGACCCGAAGTTTTAAAAACACGCAACCAGCCTTGAAGTTAGATCACTATCAAGGACATTTACTCATCATCAAGGACATTTACTCATCATCAAGGACACGTTGGTCATCATCAAGGACATCTTGGTAATCATTAAAGGACATCTTCCTAATCTTAAAGGACATCTTGTCATCATCAAGGACATCTTACTAATCATCGAGGACATCTTGGTTATCATCAACACAATTTGCTTCAAGTCAAAGCAGTGACCCAACAAGACAGTTTGCTTATCATACATCATCAACAAGTTCGGCGATAAATTTTCTTCAATTTCAGTCAGCACAAGAAAATTCAACATGTCAAGCTTGGAGAGTCTAATGTTTAAGAGAGTCTAATAATTAAGAGAATTATGGAGAGTCTTTGAGAAAACAGAAAACACTATAAGAAGAGATCCAACATTGGCAGATAATGATCCATATATGATTAAAAATCTGCACAAAACAGTTGGACTCACATACAGCACAACCATTGAACTAATTGAAATACAAATATCTAAGCTTCACCAGATAAAAGACAATACAAAGCCTGTGCCACCAACAAGAGAAAGGCAAATAGAGCCTGGTACAATTGATCAATATGTGTTAAATTGCAACATGGGGTTGAGGATGCTAAAGGCCCGTATGACGGCTTTAACACGCTTGGTTAACGGATTATCATCAGTAAATAATGACCAACCATGACAATTTTATCAAATAAAAAGTGAAGGTATAAAAAACTTGTGGTCTCAAGTACAAAAATTATCTGGCGAAATATGGCAGAAGGTAGAGGATCCCTCAACATTGGGATTTGATCAGGATAAATACTACATTTTGGAAGACTTAACCCAACAATCGTTAGTGGAATTGGCCGTAATGGGAGATCAAGCCAAGCAGCATGAAAATGAAGCCCCACAGTTACCAAGCAGTTCAGCAGTATATGGCTCGCTGCCTCTTGCGAAAGTGACAATTCCGCAGTTCAATGGAGATTATTTAAAATGGTATCAATTCTATGAACTGTTTACCGAAATGGTCGATAAACAACCACTACCTCAGGTGCAAAAAATGTGGTACCTTAAATCAAACTTGTCGGGTGAAGCAGCTAGACTTATAAGTCATTTATCACTAACCGAAGGAAATTAAAAACGGCCTGGACATTGTTACAAGAAAGATTCAACAACAAAAGAGTCATGGTGGCAACTTCGCTAGACAAGATTCTGAACCAACCAATAGGAACGTTGTCTAGTGCATCAATAAAGCCTCTTCATGACACCACTAAAGAATGTCTGTTGGCGCTAAACAACTTACACGTCAACACGACATCCTGGGATGCTATGCTGATCCAGCTATTGACTAAAAAATTGGTTCGATCTCTCTACACCCGATTCATACAGTCACTAGCTAAACCAAAAGATATACCATCAATGGACGACCTCTTCTCTTTTCTTGAAATTCAATTTCAGTCAATGGACTCTATTGGTTATAAAGAGAAATCAACTACTCATCAAAATACAAAAACCGTCTCATCAGTAACATAGATGGTCAGCTACGAAAACTGTAAGCTATGTAATAATGGAAACCATCATATTTATTGGTGTAAGCAATTCTTAAGCGTGACAGAATCAGACAGGTTGAAGTGTGTACAGAAACAAAAACTTTGCGTCAATTGCCTGAAGACTATTCATGTATCAAATGGTTGTATCCAGTGGTTGTAGAAAATGCAATAAAAAACTTTATTGCATTTGCAATAAAATCCCCAACATAAGCAGAACATATCAAAGGTGCCTCAACCAGATTCAGATGCAAAGGGCAACACTGCAGCAGCTTCATCAACATCTGCAACAGCAGCAACAACAACAACAGCGAAGGTAATTGTGAAGGCTCCAAATGGTATGTCAACTGAGTTTCGAGCTATTCTGGATTCAGGCTCACAAGTAAACATTGTATCTTCAAGTCTCATCAGAAAGTTATCATTGGCTCCAACTGAGACTTCTCTGTGCATCGATGGAGTTGGAAGGACTCAGAAACGAGCATCTCACCGCGTGAATGTCGAATTGTCATCAATGAAAGGTGATTTTCTGACAAATTTGGAAGCCATTGTTCTTCCAACTATCATTTCACCACAACCACATCATAACATTGATGTTTCAACCTGGAACATTCCAGACAATATCCACCTAGCAGATTCTAAATTTTTCAAACAAGAAAAAATAGATATTCTTCTCGGAGCAGAATTTTACTTCAACCTTATGCTTACAGGGATACTACTCTGCAAAATACATTACTGGGCTGAATTTTAGGTGGCTCAATTCACCAAACCATTAACTCAAATTCATTATCGCCACCTAAATGTGCCATATTTGGTGATGAGTCAACACTAGAACAACGACTATGGAAATTGGACGAAAAATTATGTCTCCATCAGAAGAACAATGCGAAGCTCATTTTACTCACAATACGAAAACTAACAAATATAATCGTTTTATTGTTAGTCTTCCATTCGCGAGAATACGTCAGTGTTGGGTGATTCGCATGCCATGGCGTACAACAGATTCGTTAGTTTAGAAAAACGACTACAAAGGAATCGGAGCATTCAAGATCAGTACACACAATTCATGAGAGAATATGAAGGGCTGGGACATATGCAAAAGATAAATATTGACGAAGTACCACAGCCTAGGTATTTTATTCCTCATCACTGCGTATTGAAACCTTAAAGCACCACAACAAAGCTTCGAGTAGTTTTTGACGCATCAGCAAAAACATCAACTGAATATTCTTTGAATGATTTAATGTTTACTGGACCAGTTGCTCAAAGCGAATTGTTTTCGATCCTCATTCGGTTTCGATTGCCAAAATTGGTCTTTACAACAGACCTACAGAAAATGTATAGACAGATACTAATCAGCCCAACGGACAATCAGTATCAAATCATTATCTGGCGAGAAAATCCGTTATCACCAATTAACTACTACCGATTCAACACGGTTACATATGGAACACGTGCAGCACCTTATCTTGCCACCAGATGCTTAAAAAAATAGCTGAAGAAAATGTACACAGCTTTCCGTATTGATCCCAGATGTTGAAAGATAATTTTTATGTGGATGATAGACTTGGAGGTTCAGATAGCCTTAGCACAGCAATTGCAATGCAAAAGGAACTCATTACAATATTAAAGAAATACGGTCTTAACTTGAAAAAATGGTGCGCAAACCATGCACAGTAATTAAAAAACTTCGCAGCAGATTATCAAGAAGTAAATTTAGACTTCGAAAATAATGACAATAGTACTATAAAAACATCAGGGTTGTATTGGTTACCTAAGAACGATAACTTTTGTGTCAAGGTCAACTTCAATGACCATCAGAAAATGACAAAACGTACAGCAACTTCTGATCTTGCAAAGCTGTTTGACCCCCTTGGCCTTCTAGCTCCCGTAGTTGTAAGGGCAAAGATATTTATCCAGCAACTGTGGCATCATACATTAGAGTGGGATGATCCGTTACCTGATGATCTCAGTGAATCCTGGAATAAATTCAGAGCTGACCTTAAGGGCCTCGACAACTTTAAGATACCGCGGCAATTATTCCAGGGTAAAATACCGGTAAAATCACAACTCCACGTATTTTCAGATGCACCCGAGAAGGCCTTTGGTGCAGCTGCTTATATTCGCGCAACTCTTAAGAATGGACTGTGTGCCAAATGAAGAGTAGTCCCACTGAAGCAGCAAACACTACCAAGATTGGAGCTATGTGCTGCAGTTGGAGCGGCTCAACTTGCTCATAGACTTAAACATGAAATGAAAATAGAAAATCAAACGATGTTTTTATGGACGGACTCTGAGATTGTACAATCGTGGATAAATACACAGTCATCGTTATTCAAAACCTTTGTAGCCAACAGAGTATCAACAATTCAATCATTAGCCTTACCGTAACAATGGCAGCATGTAGGATCAAAAGACAATCCAGCTGATATATTATCTAGAGGTATTAAAGCAGCTGAACTTCCAAGATGCCATATGTGGCTATATGGACCACTGTTTTTTCATAGCAAGGAAGAAGCATGGCCTTCACCATTATCTAAATTAGCAAGTGACATTGAAAGGAAAAAGGTAGTTGTAGCAGCAGTCTGTTCAAACTATGTCAACATCGTATATGGAATTCACCACAGGAACTCCTTCAAAACTTTACAGAGAGTATTGGGTTACGTTGTTCGATTCATTAACAATTTACAAACGCAAAAAAAAGTTCGACCAACGCACATATCATTAAACCCGAGAGAGTTGAATGATGCTCTATTCCTGATAGTTCGAACAATCCAAGAAACTGAAGTCAAGGAGGACATAGCTAGGTTAAGGGCAAACAAAGAGCTCCCAGGATCCAGTGCGATCAGCAGCGTATCTCCATTTCTCGATGACAGATCCGTTCTACGGGTCGGAGGAAGATTGGAAGCATCAGAATTGTCGTTTGACGCAAAACATCCCATACTTCTACCATATAACGATTCAATATCAAAACTGATACTTACAATGCTTCACGAAGAAAATTATCATTGTGGCCCACAAGCGCTACTGGCTATATCTAGACAAAAATACTGGATCATCAAGGGCAAATCAATGACCAGAAATATAGTCCAAAATTGTGTTCGATGTACAAGAGCGAAACCAAAGCTCCTGAACCAAATAATGGGAGACCTACCAGCAAGTAGAGTAACGCCAGCAAGACCATTCATTAAAACAGGAGTTGATTATTGCGGTCCTTTATGGGTTCATTACACAATAATGGGTAAAAAACCTCATAAGGTTTATATAGCTGTATTTGTCTGTTTTTCAACAAAGGCAGCACATCTGGAAGTTGTAACTGAGTTAAAAACAGATGCCTTAAAAGATTTCAATCGCGTAGAGGGCGCTGCCAAACCATATATTCGGACAACGCTACAAATTTTATAGGTCCTCGAAATCAGCTGGAGGAGCTGGATGATGCAATCTTTTCTAAAAAAAATCGCAGGAAAGGATCATGCAATCATAGAATAAGGACGGTATTGAGTTCAAATTTATACCACCTAGAGCCCCTCACTTTGGAGGACTATGGGAGGCAGCAGATAAATCGGCTAAACAATTATTGCTTCGAACTGTTTCAACGGCTTCCTTAACTCAGGAAGAGTTGGAAACGGTAATTATCGAAATAAAAGCCATCCCTAATTCTCGACCACTAAACCCAATGTCATCTAACCCAAATGACTTAACTGCACTGACTCGAGGGCACTTCTTAATTGGGGAACCACTCATAGCTCAAGTAGACATCAGAGCAGAACAAGTAAACACTTCTCTCGCCGCACGATGGAAATTAGTGTCTCATCTTAAACATGAATTCTGGAGACGTTGGTCATCGGAATACTTACAACATCCGGAGTGATAAGAAGACCTATACACCGACTAGCGCCTCTATTTCATGAAGACGAAAACTCAGCAAAAGAAAGTAATAAGTCCCGAAGACAAGAGAATGATGAAGAATCTACCATTCCGAGAAAACGACATTTTCCCGGATCTTCTATAATGCTGAATATCTTGATAACACTAATGCTGATTCCAGCTATTTTCTGCAACAATATTCAAATAACTAAATTTCAAAATGATCCAGGAATATACTTTCAGGGCGTTGGGACAGCAAAGATGGTGACAAGAGAATGGAAAATTATGGTCTATTATAATTTAACTCCATTTTTATCAGAAATCGATGCACTATCTTCAGGAATACTTGCGCTCGAGAAACTTTGTACAGAATACCAACAGACGCACATATGCAACAGTTTTGTTAAACATTTCAACAAATAAGAAATGAGCTATGCCAAGAAAGGGAAATATTTGCATCAAATAGGCTAAAACAAGCGGCATTTAACATTGTTGGCAACGTCGCCCGATCGCTGTTTGGAGTCTTGGATTCAGGATATGCTGAGGAAATGGCGAACACCATAAATAAGGCTAGAGCTGAAAAGGATCACATTCTAGTACTGTTAAAAAATCAAACTTCAATCATAGACTCAACCATAAATATCATAAAACAATATGAAATCAGAACTCAAAAACAATTAACTGATCTTGCGAATCAGCTTAATTCCATTAACAAAGAATCCCAGCAAACTAGTAAAACTCAACTAATGGAACTTGTATTAATTCAATTGACACTAAAGGCAATAAATCTCCAGCGAATATAATCTGATATAATCAATGTACTCACGGACGCCCATAACTCACGAATTAGTCCAATGCTATTGTCGCGCATCAACTAAAAGACGAACTTACTACTATTAGGGCTCATCTCCCAACCTATCATGCACTTACAATTGAAAACGACAATTTGATTAAGTTCTACAAATAAATGACTGTTAAAGGTGCCGTAACTAAAACGGAGGTTATATTTGAGGTTAAATTGCCATTGGTGGATTAACAGATGTTGGAATTGCTTAAAATAATACCAGTCCCAATAATTAAAAACGGGAAACTTATTGCAATTACATTGGATAGTTCTTATTTAGCAGCAAATTTACACAGAGACCAATTCATTACGTTAACAACGGAAGATGTTCACAAATGCATAAAAACAAAACCTGATGTACATATATGCAAAAATAAACAAACGAAACTTGGAAGGGACTAAGATATGACCTCATGCGAAATCTCTATGTTCAATAACAAAAATACAACTAACTGCAAATTACAACAACTGCAAGGAAGTTCAGCATGGACTCCCTTAGTAGACCAGAATAAATGGATATATTCTACCATTAAAGAAATCGAGATGTCAGCAGTTTGCAACACAGAAACACAACTTTTTACACTGAAGGGATCCGAAATAATGAAAATTGAACCAGATTGTGTAGTAAAAAATGACGCCATTATCATACGAGGACATTTTGAAATAGTTACCAATGCACATACCTCGTATTCACGATTTAAACCAATAGAGTTTGTCAGTAATTCTCAAGAATTGAATAGAATTCTAAATACTACAACCCGTGAATTTAACACACAATTCAATCAAGTTGACAACCTCCAAAAACAATTAAAATAATAAACTTCAATTCAGATTCCACAGATAATAAAATCAAATAGTATACATTATCATGCAGTAAGCTACACTGCATTAGTTTTGGTCATAATTTTGTTGCTTGCTCTTTCCATAATTAGATTGCATACAAGATTTCAGAAAAGCATTACCAAAGAAAAAATTTAATCTCTAGCTACGCCATCAAAAAAAAAGCGCACCAATTTAATCAACGTTAGACATTCACTGTTGTCCAGACCACAAGCCAAATCAATCAACATTAGACTTTCCGAGTTGTCCAGACCACAATCCACCACTACCTAGACGAAATATATTGAACGCTGTTCAACACCCAGAAAGGGTTAATTATTTATTTATTTTAATATTTTGTTTATTTGTTAACTTGCAAAAAACAATAGTTTTAAAAGGTCATTTAAACATGCATTTAATTATTCATTTCACTATTACAATTTTAATATTAATTTTGTTTTGTTCTTTTTCTTTGATTTGTTAACGTTCAAAACACATGCACTTAATTATTATTAAAGTAAATATAAATAAGTAATTGGAACATTAAATTGCAACTATCACTATTCTTTGCTCAGCTATTTGATGACATACTTAAGAGGTAACTGTTACAGTTTTGTGTTAATTGCTTATTCATGTATTTTGCTTATTACTTATGACTAATTGATTATTTTTATTAAATTTAATTTAGTATATAAGATGTGAATAAAACCAAATTATTAGTTCAGTAGTAAATCATATTTCTTGTGTTTTTATTGAACTTAGCGTTCTTCTGGTTAAAGTGCTTGAAGAACAGTGGCAAAGCAAAATAGTATCAATCCAGATTTATGTGTTTGGGTTGAATTCTACTATAGCCAGTTAGGAATTAACACTATGTATGTGTTGATCTCATCATAATTATTTATATTCTAATAAATTACTTTACAAAAATTTATTTGATGTTTTTATTTTCAACAGAAACATTTTAATACTAGCCCCTTTTCGCGCTTTTTCGAAAAATTTTACTATTTTTTTTATTTTTGAATATTTTTTCAATTTAGCCCTTTCTAGCCCTTTTTTCAAAAATTTGTACGCGTTTTGAATCTCAAAAGTTGGCATCACTGGTTTGATGGATACAAATTATTGTCAATTACTTTACATAGTGTCCACACCTGATGATTTTATATCTGACCTCGTAATATGACGCCAGCAGAGCAACTGTCATTTTTTCATTAATATCTACACAAGGGGGTAGACGTTGATGATTTTATATTATGATGAATCAAACAAATATTTGAAAAATACTTGCCAAAAATAAATAATTTGTGTGTTGTTTAATTTATTGGTCACAAATAATTGTTGTGTTGCATTTTTTAAACGAAAATTGTTTAACAAATAAACGTTGAATGCACAATAACAAATAAAATGCCATTTGATATCAAGATGAATTCATCAGGCCGTGAGCTCTGATGATTATATCATGACGCTACCATAATATTAATAAATTGAGTATATACGTGATGAACAGGGAAACCTGAAATATGCTCTAAAAAAATGTTTTATGCGCATTCAATATGCAGTAAAAACTTAAAAATATGCGCTAAAAAGTCAACAAATATGCTCTTATAAATTGGTTTATTTTTAAATGAAAATATATTTTTAGTTCAAAGCTTCAACAACATTTGCATATAAAATAAGACAAATAAAATAAACAAAAAAGGAAACAAAATCAACAAAGAATACCTGTATTTGAAGTGCAGGTTAAAACAAAATTTCCATACAAATTTTGACTAAAACAAATGATACAAATTAATTTTTATTGGATGCTCTCATAACAATTTAACTTCAATTTCAAAAGATCACGATATCAGAATTTCAGGCTTTTGAACTGTATTTTGGATAAATAAGACAAGATTTTTTGATTTATAATTTTTATTGCAATAAATAACTAAATATTTACCTAGAATCTCAAATAAAAATCGTTTCTAAGTTTCTGTCAATGTTCCTTAAACCTATACTCGGGGCAGAGTTCGTCACAAATAGCAAAACTGAATTTTTATTAAAACTAACGTCCGTAAGACTGCCTGTATAAGAAAAATATATACACTACATGGAATATTTAAACAGAGATTTAGATGGCGAAAAATAAAAAAAATTTGACCAACTCCTTAACTTGTAAGCATATTAACCCATGTAGCGCCTTAAATTTTTTAAGACTTCCAATTTTATTTCGAAAATGAAATTTTAATAAGTTTCAAAAAAAAATATATTTTTTTCGGAATGGGGTGTGAAATAAAAAAATTCTGTAATATGTCAAAATATGCCCTAAAAGCGTGAATTATGCTCTAAAAATAAGAAAATATGCTAAAAATATGCGTTTATGTCTGATATATGCAAAAACATGCCTTAAAGGATAAAATATGCAAAAATTTGCACTAACAAATCGATGCCAATATTCATAAAAAGTTCTGAAACGGATAAATATCTTGTCCCCGCATTAATACGTCATACAAGAAAAAACATGCAATTGCATATTTGCAGTTTCCCTGGTGATGAATTTTCATCATGATATCAATTTGACATTCATCATGATATAATTTCATCTGGTGTGGACACTATGTTATAAAACTATCAGGTCTATTCGGGAAGTCACTTTCACCACAAACGTTGGAGATGAGTGATAGAAAACATATGTTTTCTTTCACTTTGGAGGTATTCTAAAATACTTCGTCACAATGATCAATGTCACATTAGTTCGACGCCAGTTTAAGCGCGTGTAGTTTAAATAAATAAAAAAAAAGAGATAAGAAGTATTTGTATGGTGTCTACCACTGTTAATTAAGCTTTAATGGCGTTCGGTCAGGCTCTACAAGACAATTAAGTTTTCTTAAATTCTTCAAAGATGTAAACACGTTTTTAAAACAAATAAAAGAAGTAACTAATTTTACTTTTACTGTTTATTGTTTTTTTATGTTACTTATTTCTTTAAATTACTTCTTAAACCCCTTTTTGTTTTCAACTTTTTCTGCATACAAGTCAGCTGTTTTCAATGTTGTTGATGTTTTTATAAGAGATAACATAATATCGATTACTGAAAACGATATTTCTTCGCACGTATTTTAGAATCTGTCGACGTCGAACTGACGAAAGTGAACGTTCGACGATGAAGAAGTGAAGCGCGTATTCTCGAATAGACCTGTATGTGAGAAGCACAGAGTTGTGCCTAAAGGGCTTTGGACATATTCAAAATGCTTGCTGTCAAGTTGGTGTACGTGTGCTTGTCGGCTTGACAAGCACAAGCATTCATTTTTATTTTGATTTTGTGCTGTTCGTTTGGTTGAAAAAAAATGTATAAAAATGTCTAAATAAAGAAATTCAATAACAATAATGGCAACACTGCTTACAAAAAAGAACAAAGCAAAATATGAAAGTTCTAACACTTCTTTTTTCTTCACCAGTCAAATTTATGCTTCTTAATTCCGATATTTTGGGCAACTGTTCATAATGGAAATATAATTATAATGAAAATTTGTACGCGCTTGATGTAGTAACAATATACACGCATTAACAAGTGACAGCAAGCGTACCGAAAATCAAAATTTTTTGATTTTCCATCAAGCATCGTTATGTCACACATACTAACAAATTTTCACTCTCACTATAACCAATCTCAGCAAGCATTTTGACCGTGTGTAAACCCCTTAATACATGTACCTTGGGTTAGACCACTTACATCATTTTGTGCTTTTGTTTGTTTTTAAATATTTTAATTGTACATATGTATGTATCTTTATTTTTCTATAATAAAAAACAATTAAAACAGTATGAAAATCATGTTTATTAATGTAGTTATGCTGGTTTGACTAGTTTGGTATGACAGTTATATACACCAAGTGTGATCAGTCAGGCGTGACTACCACATGCATCATCAATTACAAGTAAACATGCGGCAGAGTAAGCAGGTCAGCTATATATGTTTCATAATAGACATTTTTAATTATTTAGACAAAGATGCAAAATCACACGCACTTAAAAGTTTGCATCACTTTTTCCACATTGCCATTAACAAACTGATAGAAACTTAGATAGATGAACACATCACCACTGTCGGTCAAATGACCGGTCATCCGACTAGGAGTGTTCTTGCAGGTATATATGTAGTAGAATAAAGCCTGTAGTATACGGCATGTAAAAAACCACATGCGCATGTGGTTCTGACGTAATTTTGATGTCATCACAAAGCTACATTTGCTACATGCCATGTACTAGTAACATATGTACATGCAAATATTCACATGCTTACAAATTTGCTGCCTCAGAAAATTAATTCAACTCGGCGAAATATGTCGCATTTGTAATTTCGAACAAAATTTTGTATCAAAATTTTACGGCATGTATCCACATGTGACGTCATCGTCACATATGCATGTGGCTTTTTACGTGCCGTGTACTATAGGCTTAAGATAAATCTTTACATGTGGTAACGCATTGTATGGGCAATATACATATATCGATATTTTACTCTTCAATATCAACATATCGATATATTTTGCACATCCCTATACGTCAAACTCGAAGAAAATACTGCAATTTTATAGTCTGCTGCAAATAAAGTGAAAACTGAAACAAAAAAGACTAAAATTATTGTAGCTGATATCTTTGGATAAATCTGAACTGTTGACTATTGAAAATGAGTTATGAGGAGAAACCAATTCGTGTCGGATCCCGTAAGAGTGAGGTAATAAAATGTGCAATTGTGATTAATTTTCGAGTCATAGGGCGAGGTCGATCGGGCCACAGCCGGCTCTTAGCCGCAGCCGGAGATTTTCATAATTACATAGCCGCCGAACAAATCAATTCCCTTATTGTGATTGCAAATTTTGCGACGAAAGTCTGGCGTATTGTAATAGATTAAAGAAAAATTAGGCCCTAGTTTAGTGACGCAGCCACAGAATACACAGAAGTGAAGAAAGTGACAGGTCAAAAAAGCTCCAATCAGGTTTTTGTTAAAATTCGTGGAAAAAAGAGAAAAGCATAGTGTATTTGATACTGTAGTGTATTACTACTTACCAATTAACACAGCTAATAAGAATTTATTGCACTAGAAAGACGTAGCAAAACAAAACGAGACAAACTTAAAAATACCCGTATCTTCCGTCTCGTGACACTTCTGTATGTTTTGGGACGCAGCTCCAAAAACATCTTTGAAACATCAGAGAAGATTTAATTTTAAAAAAAAACTGTTATACAAAAGACCTCGGAAACTTATATACAAAAGACCTAGGAAACTTCTATTTAGCCCCCCAACCCCTAACCCATCAGGAACTACAATAAAAATATCTCGGTAATAAAGCAGTAACTTCGGCTGAATAGGGGAACAATCTGCATATTTCAAATACTACTACAGTTGAAGTCTTCTTTAATCTATTACCAAACAGTCGTAGTCGTATTTGAAATAACGTGTAAATATATGTTAGAACAATTCAAATTATTTCACTACACACGTTTCTAACATGCCGACCACACGAGCAATAATCTTGGCAATTATTGTCGTGGCAACTGTCAAATTCGTCAAATTCACAATTTTTCACTAATACATTCATACTTTTAGAATTTGATTCAACTTTGACTTCAAATTTTCTTTCCAACTGTGTGTTCAATTTATAGGCAAAAAAAACAACTGACAGCAATTTCAATGAGCATATTTTCATTTTTGTTTCAAAATTTTCTGCCAACATAGCATTTTTGTGTTATATTAATACATATAATGTTATATTCCACCGAAAAATTTTAATTGCACTTGAATAAATATGTTAAGGAATAAAAATAAAAAGTATAATGATGTTTTGCAGTATATAGACCTATATAGAAGTCATGAAGTTTTGTTGTCTTAAGCTGTTTTCAAGGCACATCAATCAGGTACCCGCGATTCTACAACAAATATTACAACAGCAACAACCACATGTACTTTGTTGGTATAAATTACCTTCTTACTTTTCAAAACAGGGTAGTATCGTCAGATTGCGTGTTTCTTATAGTAATGTCAAACACCATACAAAACTCAATATTCGAAAGGTGTTTATGGATATCCAAACAAAAGCATGCTTTTAGGCTTATACCTACACAATCCAAATTTGACATTTAGATTGGTGTATTGACATTAGTCACCTGGTGTAGTGCTGCCACCTAATAAATGAGCCTTGGTTGTTTTTTTTTTATCAACGGCAATTTGAAAATAAATTTGCTTGGAAATTGCGTGCAGCCTACGTCACAGCTTTCAATCTAAACGACTTTTGACGACCAGTATGTGTGAAAAACTTGAAAGCAAATCTTGGTCGTGTAACTGTAGCGTTAGACATGTAAGTAATTGCAAGTAGTGTATATCAGTGATGGGAATTGGAAATCTTGATTTCGTGCCAAATATGCTTTTAAATAGTGGCAAAATTACTTGAATAGTGCCAAACAACTTTTTTATATAATTTTAATGTTGGCACGTGCTGTTCATTTAAACTATGGTTCTTGAATGATAATTTATTGTGTTCATAACTAGAAAAATTTACTTTAACTGGAAAACACGGCCTAAAATTAGTTGTATATAGACATTAATACATTTCGAGGTCTATTTTCGATTTAATCGTGAATGACACGTAGTAAGAAATTTACTTTTTTGTTATTAAAATTGCAAAATTGTTGATAACTTTTAAAATACAGGCAGTAAAATCCATCGTAAGCGACAATTTACGTATGTACTCGTAAAACATATTTCAATATTATAAGAAAACCTTCTCCTAAATCGAAAGTAATGCTCTAATACTTATTTACAAGAAATACAAATATAAAAACATTTTTTGCGTAATAGTAATGATTCTAAAGGACATACTTTAAGATTATAATAACCCTAAACTAATTTAAATGATCAAATAACTTTTTCTTATTAGATGTATATACTTAGTGGCAATTATAAAATTATAGTTTATGCTTTTTTATGGTTAATATACTGTCGAGATGTAAAAATTCGTGAACGTTAAAAATAATAATTAATCAAACAAAGATTATGTCGGGATAGTAGCATTTGTATGTATTGCTTTTTTGGTTCATCGTTTTATATGTATTACGATTATATAAAAGATATATTGTTAGACTTCAAAAATCTTTGCAATGTATTAAAGATGCTAAAGTTTATAATTGCAGTCCATTTAAAATTTTTCTTTTGATCAAATTTCGAACTAAAAATATACTTTCAACGCTTGATGAAGAGTAGAGAATAAAAAGGATACCTTGAACGATTCGATAAATATTACTTAAAAGTTTTTCATTGAAACTATTGTTTACGTCTCCATGTCTCTCAAAAACTCACTCACACTTAAGCTTTTGAATTGTTCAGATTTCAAAGTCTAATATGGATATGTATTCACTTTTAATTTTTTCACGTATTTTCTTTCGTTTAGAAGCATTTTTTTTTATCAAAAGGAATAGTATTATTTTTATCTAAAATTAGTTTAGTTTTTATATATTACACAAAAGAAATACAATAACAAGACTTTAATTCTATTTTTGAATTCTACAACTTTATGCTGGGAAAATTAGTTTTTTATTATTAATAGTTCAATTTCAGTGCCGCAATAACTTTCTTCCATTGGATCGAAATTCTCACCAATTTCGATCTATATTGTCAAAATGAAGATCATCAATATATTTTTTGTTCAAAAAGTTTTGACGTAAATGACGAAATAAAAAAGGCTATTTAAAATTAAATGTAGTCTCACATTTTTAGATTGCGTTTCGACAATTTACTATTTCAAGGACGTAATATAAAAAAAAATGCATCTTAGTTATACAATCCGTTAAACTATTTAAAGCTAAGTCTAGACGATATGTTGAATCAGCATATTTATGATAAAAAATTTGTTACCAGTGCCAACATATCGTGTAGACACTAAATTTTTTCAACATACGTATGCTTAACGACATATGAAGGGCATTTGTTAACGTTGTCAACAAACGTATTTTCAAGATTTTAGCATATCGTGTAGCGACCATATTTTTCCTTTGTAACAAATTTCCTATGTATGCTGTCAGATATGTTATTTGTTTAAAAGCCTATGTAAGCTTTTCAGCATACGGCAAATTTGATAGCATATAGAATTGATATTTTAACTCTGCTCAGGTATGAACAGTGTTTCCTAATTTGCCATTTTTAAATTAAAAATAACGTAAATATTAAAATAACAAAAATAGTAGAATAAAACAAAAAAAAAAAAAACAAAAAATTATACATTACGCGAAAAATATACTGCAGAAATGTTCATGGTAAATTCGGGTGAATAAAAAATAAGGGAAATTAAAATTTCATAAAAAAAAATTCAGGCGATTCTGAAGAAGACAATCAATCTTATTCCAGCAAACTTCGCAATAAAATCGATATTTGCATGCTTTCAGCCTCCTAGAAGTTTTGCCGATTTTTAAAAAATATTGGAATTCGTCAACATCCCGCTGTTAGTAACTTTTTGCGAATTTTCGCCATTTTTGCGACTTTTATTGAATTTTTTGTATTCCTTACAGTTTTGGCGATTTTTAATCAACACTATGGTTTGTTTAAAATTTTGCAACTTCTCGCGACTTTTTGTAGTTCGAGATAAAAGCGAATTTTTGGATGCTTTCAGCCTCTTAAAAATTTTGCCGATTTTTAAGAAATATTGGAATTTGTCATCATCCCGCTGTTAGTAACTTTTTGCGAATTTATGTAATTTTTGCGATTTTTGCCGAATTTTTTGCATTCCTTACAGTTTTAGCGGTTTTCAATCCATATTATGACTTGGTTAAAATTTTGCCAATTTCTTGCGATTTTTTGCAAAGTTTGCAATAAAGGCGGCTTTTCGCGTGTTTTTTTTTTAGAAGTTTTAACAATTTTGAAGATTTCAAAACATAATTAGATTTTGTCATCTTGCTGTTGTAGCTTTTTGCAATTTCCGTCATTTCGCGAATTTCTTTTTATTTATATACATGTATAATTGCACTAATTTTTATTAACCAAAAATATAATTTTTTGCACTGAAAGCGATAATTGAAAAAAGAAAAAGAATTGTCAAAATTTATTTTATATTTAAGCAAATGCTCACATGACTCAACATATATTAGAATACGAAATTCAACATATCATGTAGACACAAAAATTTTATGCTAACTCATATGTTGTATTATCATTTGCTGACATATGTTGACTTTAAAAAATGTGGTACTTTCAGCATACTGTGTAGACGGCTAACATATATATATATATATATATATATATATATATATGCTGACAGCAGGATTTGTTGTTATTTTAAAGCATATGAACATAAGCATACATTTACTGATTCAACATATCGTCCAGACTTAGCTTAATATGAATAAAATTTTATCATTGCCTTATGACTGATAATTTTATAATGTGAAGAAATATTTCAAGGCTGACAGTGTTCAAAGACTCTATGTGTAACAATCTTGACGAGACAACCAACGGTTTGGGGAATAATGGAGAATTTCATAAATTTCAGAGTTGAAATACTTCTAAAAATTTATCTGTACGACATGAGCTGTTACAAACAAATTTATATACTCAGTTTAATAGATCGTTAATGTCTCTGGGCAAACCGTTACTTTTAACTATCAGAACCGAACAGCTGTCAGCCTCAAATCCTACTAAATTTTCATTACTTAAAGACGTAAAAACTATGAGAAGAGTACTTATTATTGCAATAAGAAAAGTTTCCATGTTTAATGGACAAAAAGTGCCAGAAAAGGAGCGAGAGTGCCACAGTGCCAGGCAACGTCCAATAGTGCCAAAAATGGCAAAATTGTGCCACATTTCCCATCACTGGTGTATATATATTGTCAACGAAAATTTCGAAGAAATAACCGAAAGTCTTGCAAGTTACTTGAGAGTTTACACAGTCAGTTGTAAGTTCAATTTAAAATCGTTCTCGAAGCGTACACGTCTTAAGCTATGTACAGACGATTGTCAGATCTTACAATATTGTCAGATCTGGCAGTGTGCTGACAATGTACTGGAAATCGAAAATTGCCAGCACAATATTTCTTGTCAGTTCACACGGATAACAGAAAATCTTACAATTTATTGCTAGACGGTTGTATGACAATAAATTCATCTGACAAAATCGTCAGTAGAAAAATTGTCAGTTCACGCGGTTGTCATATGCACAAATTGTTCGATCTGTTGTTATGCGTTGCCAGACTTAAACCATTTGTTGGCCATTGTTAAATATTTATCGTTTGTGTTTGTGTTAAATGTAAAAGGTGAAAGTATAAATTATTATGGACCATAAAGAAGCAATTGCAATGATTTTGTCTGCATATATTTTATTATAAACTTTTTCTTTAAAATCAGTGCAGTGTTGCCCATAGAAAGAATTATCTTACAATGACGCCATTGTCAGATGCATGAACTTCGCACATCTGACAATATTAAAATGTCTGACAAATATCTGGCAATAATTTTACAATGTGTTCACACGATATTGTAAGATGTCTGACAATATGTTGTCAGTTGCTAGTCTTGCAATGGACTGACAATGTTGTCTTAAGTAGAACAAAAAATAAGCAAATTAAGTAACATGTGTATAATTAGTAAAAAGAACAAAACAACAATGGTAAGACTGTTGTAAATATAGTGATGGTAAAATTGAGCTTACAATACAAAAAAGCTTTCAGCAAATTGAAATACGATGAATCAAAACAATTCACATATTCCATTTGCAATAAAATGCTAAGTATATAAAGCAGAAATCTACATCAACTGACACCACACACAGTGGACCACACACAAAAGAACGCTGATGATGAAGGTTTAGTGGCCTTCGAAAACGGCTGGCTGTTCCGTTCAACTATGTGTTGTTAGTCAGAATATTTACAACAGACTTTGGTGTTATTTGTTCATTAATAATTATCACATGTAATTTGGCTTAAAAAGCGATACGAACTTTAGCCCGTTCAAATCACAAATATAGAAAGATTTAGTTACTTTTATATATCAGAAAAAGTGTAAGTTTTCCAACCCTGAAATCATCCTTTTTGATTTTTCTGATTTCTTACACCAATCTCTTTCTTTAAAGAATTTAATATATGTTTAATTTATTAATAATTTATTAATTAATTTATTAATTTGTTTTAGTAAGTTACTTTTGTACAAAAAATAAGGTTTTCCAACCCTGGAAACGTCGTTTTAATTTTTTTTAATTTTTTTTTTAATTTGAAATACCAAATTCATTCGTACTGAAGTATAAAATGAGTTTATTTAAAAAAAATAAAAATTAGTTTTCGGTAGCTAATTTTTTATATCACAAAAAGTGTGGGTTTTCCAACCCTGAAATCATACTTTTTGATTTTTCTGATTTCTTTTAAGAATATAAGATATCTTTAATCAGAAATAAAATAAAAATAATAATAAATAATAAATAAAATTCACTATAGTTCAATTAAAAATCTAAAAATATAAGATATCTTTAATTTATAGAGAAAAAAGAAAAATTTGCTATAGTAAGTTACTTTTGTATAAAAACAAAGTAAAGTTTTCCAACCCTGGTAACGTGTTTTAAATTTTTTTTAATTGAAATACCAACTTTATTCGTACTATAGCATAAAATAAGTTTATTTAAAAAAAAAAAATAGTTTTCGTTAGTTAATATTTTATATCACAAAAAGAGTAAGTTTCCCAACGCTGGAATCATCCTTTTTGATTTTTCTGATTTCTTACACCAATCTCTTTCTTTTAAGAATATAAGATATGTTTAATTTGTAGAAAAAAATGAAAAATTTGTTTTAGTAAGTTACTTTTGTATAAAAAAGTTAAAGTTATCCAACCCTGGAAACATCTTTTTAAATTTTTGAAGCTTAATTTTTAATTTGAAATACCCATTTTATTCGTATTGAAGCATAATATAAGTTTATTTAATAAAAAAAATAAAAATTAATTTTCGGTAGTTAATTTTCTATATCACAAAAAGTTTCAGTTTCCCAACCCTGGAATCATCCTTTTTGATTTTTCTGATTTCTTACACAAATCTTTTTCTTTTAAGAATATAATTTAATTTATAAAGAAAATGAAATATTTGATTTAGTAAGTTGCTTTTGTATAAGAAAAAAAGTTAAAGTTTTCCAACCCAGGAAACGTCTTTTTAAATTTTTTATTTTTTATTATTAGAAATACCAATTTTGTTCGTGATGAAGTATAAAATAAGTTTATTTAATAAAAATAAATAAAAAATTAGTCTACGGTAGTTAATTTTATACTTCACAAAAATTGTAGGTTTTCCAACCCTGGAATCATCAATTTTGTTTTTCTGATTTCTTACATCAATTTTTTTTAAGAACATAAGATATGCTTAATTTATAGAAAAAAAGGAAAAATTTGTTTTAATAAGTTACTTTTGTATAAGAAAAAAAGTTAAAATTTTCCAACCCTGGAAACGTCTTTTTAATTTTTTTAATTTTTAACCCCTGACTAAAAAAAGGGGTGTTATAAGGTTGTAGTGTGTGTCTGTGTATCTGTGTGTCTGTCCGTGTCCACGTACAAGCCAAACGATTGGACTGATTTTCATTTAGTTTTTTCTGTTTGAAAGATGACTTGATCGAGAGGGTTCTTAGATATGGTTGAAGAAAATCGGTCCAGCCGTTTAGAAGGTATAACATCTTTTCTGAAAAAAGTCGGGGGTTTTTAAATTTTTTAATTTTTGTTATTAAATTAGAAATACTAATTTTATTCATACTGAAGTATAAAATGAGTTTATTTAATAAAAAAAATAATAATAACTACTTTTCGGTAGTTATTTTGTATGGCAAAATGAAGTTTAAGCTTCCCAGCTCTGAAACCGTCTGCTCGATTTTGCTGATTTTCAATACCTATCTATTTTTTTGGACAATTTCTGACACACCAGTCCAGGGACGAAGTCTCTAGCTTTTCTGGGAGCTTCGGAAAACCGATTTCACGTACAGACAGACGGACATCGCTTATTTGTCTTCCCTATGCATAAGGATCCAGAATATATAACTATACTTTATGGCTCGCTTATTAATATTCTGGAAATTACAAACGGAATGACAAACCTATATATACCCTTTTACCATTTTTTGGTAAAGGGTATAAAAATTTATTGTTTTAATGTATAGTATGGCTGAATGCAGTAAATGCAAATCAGCAATAAGAGGCGAAAGCGGCATACGCTGCAATAGTGTTTGTGATAAAAAAATGTGCTAGTATTGACCAATGCCCTGCAAATATTACTGATGAAGACAATTTTGTAAGATATATTTGTAATGACTGTATGTTGTATATTCAAAATGTTGACCTTGTTATAAGGGGAATTCAGGCTAGCGTGGATAAAAAAAAAACAATCGCTTTTAAATTATAAAAATGAATTTGAAAATTCACAAAAAAAATGAGCATGAAATTAAAACGTTATTGATGCAATAGAAAAACGGTATGATAATAAAAGCTTCAAAAAAATTGATAATATACAAAAAATATGGCCCAATTCATACGATAATTTAAAAATCTTGTTTTATTTTTGATTCTCTTTAAAAGTTGCTTCCAAAAACATTTTACATTCATACGATGATTTTTTCCATGTTTCTAGTTTTTATTATTTTTCTTCCAAAAATTGTATCAGTGTTGCCAGTAGATTTTTAAAAAATCCGTTTTTTTTTCTTTCCCTACATGTTAAAAAATTTACGAAATCTACGAAAATCTACAAATTTTAGCAATTTAATATAAAGAAAGATAAATTAAAAACATTTAAGGCCTCAACGATCAAACAGAAGTCGAGAGATATTTTATCTAACGTAAACGCCATCTAACGTTTTTTTTTTCAACTAGTGCTTATTTCGTGAATGGAACACTTAGCTCATGTCTGATTTGACAGATACATAATTAGTTTTATCCTTCCGCCGAACGAATATGGTTGTGTATACGCTTTAACAATGGGCCTGCGATCGACTTACAGAAGATGCCGATTTTGCCAAAAAAAAAAATTATCTTTTCAGATGAAGCTCATTTTTATCTTGGCGGGTATGTAAACAAGCAAAATTGTCGCATTTGGGGCACAGGGCATACATTGAAAAGCCGACGCACCCAAAACGAGTCACTGTTTGGTGCGGATTTTGGTCCAGAGGCATAATTGGGCCATTTTTTTCGAAAATAAGTAAGGAGTGGCCGTTACAGTCAATGGCAATCGTTATCGGGCCATTTTGAACGAATTTTTGTTCACAAAGGACCCTAGAGGGAGAGCATGCGGTGGATCAGCAATTCTAATAAAGTCAAGACTCAAGCAATATATTCTTGACAACATTTGTGAAGAACATCTACAAGCAACAAATATCTGCATTGAGAATTTTTGTTCAAATTTCGTGATATCTTCAATTTACTCCCCTCCTAGATTTTCAGTCACTGAGGATCAATACGAGAAATTCTACAAATCTCTTGGACCTTGTTTCGTAGCAGCTGGCGACTACAATGCTAAGCATACGTTCAGGGGTTCGCGTCTTATTACGCCTAGAGGTAGGGCGTTGTTCAACACAATTTCAAAAATGGGCTTGGATATTATTTCGATTGGGGAGCCCACTTACTGGCCTGCTGACGTACGAAAAATTCGGGATGTTATAGACTTTGGCGTCATAAAAAATATTTCTAGGGAATTAATTCACGTTGAAGCTTCCCAAGATCTCTCGTCCGATCACTCTCCCACGATCGTTACAATCTGTAGCCCACTAAGAAGTGACTTACCTCATCCATATATGAAGATGATAAATCGTGTTAATTGGCTGGGGTTCAAAAAATACCTTAGTAGTCATTGTACGGTAAATATTAAGCTAAGAACACCAAATGATATTGAATCTAACATTGCCAATCTCAACGAGAATATTAAACAGGCTGCTGAACATGCCACTACCTCCCATCCGCAGACTGGGTTTAATAAAATTTATTCTACAGACATTGAACGTCTCGTACGTGAAAAAAGAAGAGCTAGAAGGGAATGGAAACAGCACAGATCACCCCAAAATAAAATTAGATTTAAAGAGTGGACGAAACGACGCCAAGAGTTGCTTGCATCTGAGAAAACTGCATCTTTTAAAAATTATCTGGAAGGTCTTGATGTCACAACAGCATCTAATTTCTCTTTGTGGCGCGCTGCTAAAAAGCTTAAAAACCCCGTTGAGTTTAAACCACCTCTGCGCACTTCGACCGGTGATTGGGCAAGAAGCGATACTGAAAAAGGTAAAATATTTGCTGAGCATTTAAAATCCGTATTTACGCCAAATACATGCTGATTTGCCGAGTGTAGTTGCTCTTCCCCCTCGACCCTTAAAGTTTAAGATGCGCGATGTACATAAAATAATTGCTGAGCTCAACCCGAAGAAAGCTACAGGTATTGATGGTATTAATAACAAGATGCTGATGAATCTGCCTCGCACTGCAACTAGAATCTTACTCTTTATTTTTAATGCCATATTACGACTAGAGTATTATCCACACAGCTGGAAGCTTGCCAAGGTCAAAATGATTCCAAAGCCGGGCAAAGATCTTACCAAAGCTGAGTCTTAAGGTAGAATTAGCCGAACGTCCACGTAAGCTAACGAAACAGCTGATCGTTTTTGTTGATTGAAAACAATGCAAACGCTTACCGAAATTTAGTGTAACGTTGACGGCACGTCTCAACCTGTATAAAATAGAATTTCCTAACGTTGTTAAGTGACGTTTGTAAGCCAGTGATGGTACCATTGTAATTTAAATGGAATAAGGGTATTTTGGTTCTATTTTTTGGTACTTTTGTTAATAATATCTGTGTGAAAAAACATAAATATATAAATAAATATTTGGGAATGTACATATATACATACTTATGTGCACAAATATATACATGCATGTGTATGTATATGTACTTATATATAATAAAGAAATGCATAAATATGTATGAGCATAATATAAATGTGATATGTATTAAAGGATTTAAATGGTATCAAAACTTCTTATTGTGTATGCACACATGTAAAAATTATTTCATGTTGCATACATATCGTTGGTCACAAGTAGAAAGACCCTAACTCAAATAATTGTAATTTTACAGGGGAAGATAAGAACATAATATTAAACAGCACAACTGCTTTGTTAAACTGCTTTTAAAAGTTTTATTTTTACGATATTGCAATAAATTTTTGTGACGAGGTGTACTTGTGTCCATCGATATGTATGTATGCATGAACATATTTATTTGTTATAAATCTATAACCCTTTACAGGCCAATAAGTTTACTATGAACAATATCAAAGCTTTTCGAAAAGCTGCTCATGACAAAATTGTCCCCAATTCTAACTGATAGTGGGTGCATACCGGACCATCAATTTGGTTTTAGAAGTCAGCATAGTACCATTGAACAAACACATAGATTGGTTCAAGTTATAAGAAGAACATTTGAAGAAAACAAGTATTGTTCTACTCTCTTTATTGATTTTTCTCAGGCATTTGATAAAGTATGGCATGAAGGCCTAATTTTAAAATTGAAGACATATCAATACCAATAAATTTTCTAAAGCTATTGAAAAGTTATATTCTATCCTGGAAATTCATTGTTGTGGAAGGAGACTTCATGAGTGTTCCCGAATCGATCTCTGCCGGTGTGCCACAGGGGAGTATACTGTGACCAGTTTTGTATTTGATTTATACTTGTGATATGCCTGTTAGCACTAAAATCCATACATCTACTTTTGCCGATGATACAGCCTTCTTTAGCATGCACGAAAACCCTCACGAGGCATCCCGATATATTCAGGAACACATTACCCAACTGGAACTGTGGTTAAAGTTATGGAGAATTAAAGTAAATGAGCAGAAGTGTGCGCATTTAACATTTACTCTACGAAAAGATACTTGTTCTCCCATTAGAATCAATAATCAAATTGTTCCTCAACATTCACATGTAAAATACCTTGGTATACACCTTGATCGACGGCTTAGATGGAAACAACACATTGATTCTAAGGTAACACAAATGAAACTAAAATGAGTTCAGATACATTGGCTGATTGGTAGAAATTCAACTCTCAGTCTAGATTGCAAACTTCTGATATACAAGTCACTTTTGAAACCTATATGGTGCTACGGAATTCAACTATGGGGCATTGCTTCAGCTTCCAATGACGAGAGAATCCAACGAAGGCAAAACAAAATTTTACGTATAATAACTTCGGCTCCATGGTACATCAAAAATTCAAATATACATCGTGATTTGAATATGCCACTAGTGATTGAAGAAATTGCAAAGTACGCAGGCAAATATTTAACAAAACTCGAATCACATCCTAATCCGCTTGCTCGTAATATTTTGAACTTTACTGGACACATCCGCCTAAAAAAGAGGGACACAAGGGCTCTTATACTCAACACTCCAGATGGGACTACTTGAAAATACTTTTTTTTCCTTTTTAATTATCACTACTTATGTATTATTTATAACTATCACTAAGTTTATGTCCGACAGTGGTCGGGCCTAATAATTATATTCTAGATTTAAGATTTGAATACTTATTGTTAGTTCATATTTGAAGATACAATAAATAAATACATGCATGAAAAAAAAACAAAAATTGAAGAGGAGGATATTGGCAACATTTGGTTTCAACAGCACGGCGCTACGTTCCACACAGCCGAAGCTACACTCGATGTTTTGCGCCCTGTTTTTGAAGATCGCATTATCAGCCGCAGAGCTGATGTCGTTTGGCCACCTCAGAGCTGCGATTTGACACCTTTGGACTATTATTTGTGGGGTGCCGTCAAAGATAAGTGTTACGCCGACAAGCCAGAGACAATTGACGCTTTAAAGGACAATATTCTTGAAGCCATTGGTGAAATACAGCTGCACACAATCGATAATGTGCTTAAAAATTGGACCGATCGTGTAGGATACTGCATGGCCAGCCGAGGCAGCCATTTGAATGAAATTATTTTTCATTATTAACCGGAAGGATTGTACTTTCAAATAAAAAAAGAAATTTGAGAAAATATTCATAAATTTTTTTTTAATAGCATGTTCAAAAAAAAAAAAAGTTATCTGGCGGACCCTTTAGAATCTATATTATTTTGACAGCGTTTTTTCTTATCCACTCACATATAAATAAATATTCTAATAACAATGCTACCAAAGACAGGCACTGTGACACCAAAATAATTAAATAAAAGTCTATGTAATTTTGAGCAAAAACAAATTTTGAAACGGAGTATGAGCAAAAATATATTTTTAATGTAGTTATTTTTACATTTATGCACAAAAAATGCAATATGAGAATAAAAATTTCCTACATTTTGTCCAAAATAAAATATTTTTCCGATATTCCCTATACTCTTATATTAGTGACAAAAATACCTACAGGTAAAACTGTTTTGTATTAAAAAGCTCTTGTTGCATTCAATGAAAAAATAAAATAAAGCAACATAAAAAAATTAAAATATGTGTAAAGAAAATTTGAAAAAAAAACTCGTAGAACGGAAAATGTGATTTTTTTTCTTCCCCTTTTGCTTTTCGATACCCTTCGCCTACAAACTCTAAAAATCGTGTTTCAAAAAACATCGATAAATCAACGTGTGAAATACATGTACATATATGAAAAAAATTTGGAAGAAGTTGAAAACTTGTATGGAAATATAAGCGAAGCTGAAAATAAAAACAAATATATATGTATGTGATACAATTGAAAAGAACAATGCTAAAATGTACAACGAAATTAAAAAAGTGATAATATGCGAAAACGAAAAAACAACAAAGATGTCATATGCATAATCTATAAAATCAAACATGATGATGACAGACGGATCAAAAAATGTCCCCCTAATTATTAAACTTAAGGAGAAACAAAGTGTAGAAAAAACAAAAGCTGAATTAAACAAAAAAGTAGATCCAGTAAATTTTAAAATTACTAATGTGGAAAACAGAAAAAATGCCACCTTGGTGATCCAAAGTAAGAACGTCGAAGAAGGTGAGGCAATACAAACGCAAATTAGTAACGAATATGAAATAAAAATACCCAGAGATAATAATCTGATAATTGTAATAACTGGCTTGAATTAGAGACCTGCGTAAACAGTCTTTAAATGTAAATACGTCATGATTTTTAAATGTATTCACGTCGCATGTATTATACTAAACCAATAATAAATGCTGTCGTACTATAAGCGAAGCACGATGGATGTATTGGTGTACATGTATATCAGTGTTAACAAGCGATGTCGCCAAGACAGCTTATTTGCAACAAACACTCAAAAGAAGTACTGTTGATTAGTGTATGCTTGCTATTTTTCATATTGTACGTTTGAGTGTGTGTGTAATATGTAGATGGTAAGCTATTATGTGTTTAAGCGTGTACAACTAATGTCAATGCATGTGTGTGCGTTTGCATTTACTCAGAAAAATAGAAGATCATACACACACACACACATGCATGACGTTTGTACACGCGCTCACGCGTAGAAATAAGCACGTATCACAAATTCTTCCGTCACGAAGTATTTTCTTCTTTACTCCTATACCTTCAATACTGAAACAAATTTCTTGCAAACAGTGTTGTTAACGTTTGTTTTATAAGATTTCGCTGTAGTAAAACATTTGAAAAATCCCTTATGTCTTAAAAGTTCTTATAAGATATCTTGTGCAGGACACTAGCTTGAATTTAAAAATGTCTGATAAAGAATTAATAGAAAAATTGAAAAACAAAATGAAGTTGTGAAAGATAGTCAGATTGAAGTATTAAAAATATTTGAAAGGAAAAGATACAATGGAACAATTTATAATGTAAAATTATAACAAAAATTAAAAATTTTAAAAACCCCGACTTTTTTCAAAAAAGATGTTATATCTTCTAAACGGCTGGACCGATTTTCTTCAAACATAACTAAGAACCCTCTCGATCAAGTCATCTTTCAAACAGAAAAAACTAAATGAAAATCGGTCAGCCGTTTGGCCTGTACGTGGACACGGACAGACACACAGATACACAGACACACAGACACACACTACAAACTTATAACACCCCTTTTTTAGTCGGGGGTTAAAAAATAGACAATGAATCTTAATGTAGGATATAAGGTGTTTGATGGTACAAATATAATACAATGTTTTAAATGTTTAGGTTATAACCACAAATCGTCTGAATGTAGGAATGAGCAAGTATGCTTCAAATGCCACGAAAACCATAGAGGTAAAGATTGCAATAAGGAACCAGTAATTGAATGTATGAACTGCCAAAAGGAAAACCCAAGGTTAAATTTAAGTTTGGATTAAAATCACCCCACCACTAGCAGGGATTGCCCAGTGTATCAAAATAAAATCTGAAAAAGAGAAGAATAGGCTTATCAGCATAATAACCAAAGCAACTACATGGAATATATACTAAGGCCCAATTCATACAATCTTGTTTTATTTTTGATTCTCTTTTAAAAGTGCTTCCAAAAACATTTTACATTCATACGATAATTTTTTCCATGTTTCTAGTTTTTACTTTTTTTTCTTCCAAAAATTGTATCAGTGTTGTCAGTAGCTTTGAAAACCCCCGTTTTTTCCTTTCCCTACATGATAAAAAATTTCACCCATACGAAAATCTAAAAATTTTAATAATTTAGTGTAAAGAAAGTTAAATTAAAAACATTTAAGTCCTTAATGATCAAACAGAATTACAGCACAAACACATTTTCCATACAAATTGAAACAAAATAGTAGCGCCAGAAAGCAGTCGAGAGATCTATTTTATTTTGACAGCTTTTTTTTTATACTCTCACATATAAATAAATATTGTCTCAGCAATGTTACCAAAGACAGGCACTGCGAAACCAAAATAATTGGATAAAAGTCTATGTAATTTCGAGCAAAAACAAATTTTGAAACGGGGTATGAGTAAAAATATATTTTTAATGTAGTTATTTTTACATTTAGGCACAAAAAATGCAATATGAGAATAAAAAATGCCTACATTTTGTCCAAAATAAAATATTTTTCCGATATTCCCTATACTCATATATTAGTGACAAAAATACCTACAGGTAACACTGTTTTGTATTCAAAAAAGCTGTTGTCGGATTCAATGAAAAAATAAAATAAAGCAACATAAAAAAAATTAAAATATGTGTACCCAGCTAAAAAAAAAAAATATGTATGGAGCATATATGATATCCCATATATGGTTCGGATCCGAAAAACGAGGGTATATGGGCATATATGATTATATATGTTCATACATTTTCATACATGTATGTGTAAATTCCCTCCACAGTATGCAAAGTTCATATTCATTCACTCTTGATTCACAAAAGCGCACTGCTGTGCAATAAATTAAATTACTAAAATTACATTTTTTTAGACTTGAGAGAGAGGTTGTATTTAATGAAACTTTTGTTTGGACAAATAATTCAAAACGAACTAAAAGTCATTTCATTCATCACAAGGTGAATCAATTATTTAAAAAACACAAAAATCATATTAGTACATAACATTTAGCTTAAGAAATCAGATTAAAAACTAATGCAATTAATTATAAAAGAAAAAATAATCCGTCTAACAATAGTTTTCAATGCAGTAATATGAACTTTGTTTCTTATCTAGAGAATTATTAGAGATTATTTGATATATTAAATGAGGCCACAATGTATAAAATCATACAAGAATGGGTTTTTTGATAAAAAAGTTTTTCTTTTTTAAACGTTGAGGGTACGCACATAAACTTTGCATATCGTATGTATTTTCTAATGGATTTCCAGTGATAAAATTCCAAGCTTTTTTTGATTGCAAAAAAGATCTTATGTGAGATTTCATGTATGCATACATTCTTATATGTCTCGATATATTAAATCTTACATCTATATATGGATCATGAAGAGCTTCATAATTAAATTTACATATATGAGCTCATATGTTATAATACATTTCATATATTAGTCCATATATTAGTTCATATATAATAGTTTTGCCATGTATAATCCCATACATTTCCATACATGAATTCATACATATTCATATATAGTTACATACATTCATATATTAAAAATATACGGACCATATATAATTTTTTTAGCTAGGTAAAGAAAATTTGAAAAAAAAACTAGTAGAACGGAAAATGTGATTTTTTTCTTCCCCTTTTGCTTTTCTATACCGTTCGCCTACAAACTCCAAAAATCGTGTTTCAAAAAATCATTGAAAAATCAACGTGTGAATTACGTGTAACATTCAAGGATTACTTAATAATTTTAACCAATTAGAAATAGTTAAACCTGAGTTCATACTGCTAACAGAAACGCATCAAAATAGTGAAATCGATGAGAGCGAAATTCAATTAGAACATTATAATTCTTACTACACATTATCAAATTCATCAAGAACAGGTGGATTAATTGCTTATTTTAAAAAACATTGGAAAATAAATAAAATTAAAGATACTTAGGGAATTCACAATAGCGTTTTAAAATGTGTCTTAATATTGCAACGTTTCAATTTTAATACTTTTATATGGTCTGGCAAGTTTGTTGTTTTTGTTTTGTATGTAAATCAAATTAGTTACCTTGTGGCAAATTTAACAGTTCGGAGTTCACAATAGCGTTTTAAAATGTGTCTTAATATTGCAACGTTTCAATTTAATTCTTTAATATGGTCTGGCAAGTTTGTTGTTTTTGTTTTGTATATAAATCAAATTAATTACCATGTGGCAAATTTAACAGTATAAAAAGCATGTCATTTTCAATATGGCAATATGGTAATGTTAAACTAAACATGTTAAAACTGTCAACGCAGATGTAGTTGATGAAAAAATATTTGTATTTGTCGCAGAACAAAAGTTATTTTGATAAATTTATCCAATAATAATTTCTATTAAAAAAAAATTGTTATTTTAATACTTACGTAAGAAAATAATTCAGTCTCTCATAAGCATTCGTACAAACATGCATTTTACTCTCTCTCTCTCTCTCTCTCTCTCTCTCATATTATACACTAATATCAGTGTGACCACATTAAGCTAAATCACGTTTGAAAAAGAGCTAAAATAAGCTAAAAAGTTAAATTTGAAGCCAAAAAATACAGCTAAACTTTTTTCGACTTCTTTCACTTTGCAATAGTTACTTATTGCTAAAACAACGTTAAATATATATTTACATACACAAACACATTTTTCCATTATTTGAAGTAAAAAATAAATTAAATTATTTATTCATTACTATATTTGAGTTTTAAAGAAACACAAAACAAAAACTTCCCAAAATAAGCTTAACCAGTCTTTAAATATGTAAAAACATTTATACTAAAATGCGAAACAATTTTTTTTAAAGTGAATTAGTGCTATTTGCAGTATACTATTTCTAATTTTAGTTTTAAGTAAATTCTGCCGCTGAATGGTATAAGTCCACGTACAGACCAAACGGCTGGATCGATTTTGATTTAGTTTTTTCTGTTTGCAAGGTGACTTGATCGAGAATGTTCCTAGCTATGAAGAAAATCGGTCCAGCCGTTCAGAAGGTATATTTAGTTGAATATTTGTCCTTGACACCATACACAGAGAAAAAACTTCCTCATAGAATCAATAAGATTTTCTCTATGAAACGTTTTCGGGCTAAGGGGTATCCCAGCAGAAAGAAGCGAAGATTTTTTCATAGAGATTCCTTATTGTTTTTATGTGGTAAATCTTATTAATTTTATCAAGCAGAAAACCACATAAAATCAAGAAGAAATCTTATTATTCCCAACTTTTTTAATCAATTTCCGTTATTTTTGGCACCAAAAAAACAATCCATAGAGAAAAACTTCTTGATTCTATTAGGTTTTCTTATAAATTGTAAACTATATGGATTTCTTATTGATTTTATTAGGTTGCCTTATTGATTTTTTTAAAAAGGTTTTCTTCTTGATTTTATTAGGCTATCTTATTGATTTTTTCAATAAGGTTTTCTTCTTGATTTTATTAGGTTCCTATATGATTATGTGTAAAGCATGTTATTGATTTTTTTAATAAGGAAATCTTCTTGATTTTATGAGGTGTCTTGTTATTTCATATCTATAAATAGACACAGACAGTTTTTTTCATGATCTTTTTCGTTTTTGTATAAGCATGTTTGCAAAATTATTTCAATAGTTATTCAGACTGCTTGTTAGCATATTGGTTAGAGTGTTTGTTTATCAGTCAGAAGTTTGCTGGTTCAATACTTGTCTCCTTTCAAAGTATATGGTATAGAATTTAAATGAAAATATATAAGCAAAGCACAAAAAATAAAGAAAGACATAATTTTTTTTCTATTTTATGAGGTCGCCTCATAAAATCAAGAAGAAAACCTTATTGAAAAAATCAATAAGATAACCTCATAAAAACTACAAGATTTCTTCTTGATTTTTTCAAAAAGGTTTTCTCTATGAAATTAATAAGATTTCCTTATTGAAAAAAAACCATAGAGATTTCTTATTAATTTTGTTCTATTTTATGAGGTAATTATTAGGCACTGTTTTCTCTGTGTAGCTCGCAAACGGCTAGACCGATTTTAATTTTGTTTTTGTCTCGTCTATACTTGAAGAAAATTGTTCCAGCCGTTTGGTCAGTATGTTTGGGAGTTCTTAAAATTTTTAATTTTTTTTATTATAAATTTTTTATGCCTTTAACATATATTTTGAGAACATGCAATTTAGATTAAAAAACGGCTAAAAAAGCTAAATCAGTTTTTAAAAAAGCTAAGCTAAGAGCTAAATGAAAATTTTGCAGCTAAATCCAAAAAAAAAACTAAATTTATCCCAAAATGAGCTAATATGGTCACGCTGACTAATATATAAATAATAGAAAGATGTATGTGTGTTTGCCTGACCTTGATATACACAGTATGTGTATTTATGTATATCGATACTTGCTCGGAATGAAAAAATTAAGATGGCGCAATATTGCTACATTAAAATTTTAATACCTATACTCATTGTGAATTCCCTAACTATTAGAGTCACACATTATTGCATAAGTGCATATAGTCACTAATAATTGTTATAATATATAGATCACTAAATGCATCGAAAGCGGAATTCTGGATATATTTCAAGATTTTATAGAAGAGATAAGGGAATCAAACCGTGATATTTTAATAGCCGGAGATTTCAATATAGACTGGAGGAACGATTTTTATTCAAGTAGATTAGAGAGTACACTCAACGATAATGGGCTTAAGCATGTTATGAACGATTACACTAGAATAACAAGATAATCAAAAACTCTTATAGACTACATAATAACAAATAGTAATAGAAACTGCAAGAAATAATGTAAATAATTAAATATCTGATCATGAATCCATTGACATTTTGATCGAATGTGAAAATAGGAAGCAAAATCGTAATATCAAAGAAATCAACATTTTTAAATATGAAAAACTCATATTTAAAAATGAAATCAGAGCATTATTAAAATTTGACGAAAGTATTGATATAAATGAAAATGTTAATAATTTTGATGAATGCATCGAAAATACAGTAAAAAGTTTACTTTTAAGAAAATAATAAATGAAAAAAGTAATAATAAATAGTTTAATAATGAACTCAGGAATTTAAAAAGAGAAAACGTGTTTAGATATCAAACTGCAGTTTTAGAGAATACGAATGAATCATGGAATGACTATAAAACGATAAGAAATAAGTATAAGCTAAAAATTGAAAATGTACAAAATAAATATATTAATAATAGTATTAATTAGGTAATTCATAATGAGTATAGGTATTAAAATTTTAATGTGGCAATATTGCGCCATCTTAATTTTTTCATTGTGAGCAAGCAACGATATAAATCAGTGATGCCATTTTAGTGCCTTTAGCACTAGATTTAGTGCTTTTTAAGTCATTACAGTGCGCATTTTTTTTAAGTTGGTGCTTTTTTTTTAAAGGCACTAAATTGGTGCTTTTTTAACTTTGAACTTAGTGCTTTTATTGCGTTTTACAATTAGACTAAATATAAATTTGTGATAGTCTAGTAGCTTCATAAAAAACGCGAATTAATATTTGTTCACTTTTTTGAAACTCTAAATTTAAACACATACACACATACTCAATCTAACAAGGTGACTGTACTTGCTTCTTTACGTTCCTTCCTAATTATCACATTTCCTATAAAAAATACTGAAAAAACTTAATAAAAATATGAGAATTGGACGTAACGTCTTAATTGTATGCATGATACAAATGTCAAAAATATCTCATTATACCATGCGTGACCAATATAAATTTAAGGGTGTGTAAGTGAGCGAAAAAGATAAACACACAGGTAGAAACAATTAATAAAAGTAATTCTTATATAATTTTTTTTATAAAAGATTTGTTGTTTTCTAGAAAACCGTTTCAACAGAAAGTAATATATAAACATTATTATTCACTTTAACTCTGAGTTTAAAGCTACTAAAAATCAATTTGTAAAAGAAAATAATTTTTAATTTGCATGTAGGCAAAAGCATTTTTTAACATAAACAGCATACATAATAAATTTCTCGCAGTGCGTTTAAGAAAAATTAGTTAAAAGATAAGCAAAAATTTGTGTAAGATAAGACAAAATGAAAGATAATAAAAATACGTGTGAATTCGATTTGCAAAAATTTGCTACATGATGTTCACCCATGGATTGGACCCTTTTTTGATACGGAATGTTTTCTTTGCAGTACTTATTCAATTGTATGAAAGACAGATAGGCAACTACATACTTTCTCATTCACAGTGTGCAGAAATGGCTATCACGAAAAAAGTAACTGATTTTAGAGCTAAATCGCTACATAATTTCAAAATTGTAAAAAAAAAACTTTATGTATCGTTAAGAACATATTTATAGAAATTACAGAGGACACATAGAACGAAGCATTAAAAATTTAAGACTACAAAAATGGAAAATTAGTTATAGCGCTATGAATTATTTTAAAAGTATAACTAGGGTAATCGATAAGGACCAAAATTTCAAAACATTTCCACTTAAATTTTATTCAAGTGTTTTGATATTTCGACTATAGTGGATGATTTAATTTAAGATATAAAAGAGTAAAAATAAAATTTGAATTCAAATGTTTATCCTGCACATACATATGTATATACATACAAACATATTTATTGAATTTGGTGCTTTTTAGTGCTGTTTTCATGACCAACAGTGCTTTTTGCTTTAAAAAAGTTGGCACCACTGATTTGAAGCTGAAAAAAAGTCATCGAATGTAGCAATAGTAAAGTAAGAAAATAAAAAACATGTTGATTATTGAGTTCTTGTTTCAACTTTGTTATTTGTTATTGAGCTTCTTATTTGTTAAAATGAAAGTTTATAATATAATAACTCTAGTTGTTCTAAGAAGCTTTGGGTAGTTCCCTGATGATCTGCATTAGCAACAGAGAAATGCGCATAGGATCCAGATAACCCCTCAATTATCAATTTCAATGTATTTTTAATAAAAAAATATTTTACTTAATAATTAAATTTTAATTTGGGATTATTAGTGTGCTTAAAAATTTTAAACTTAAATTGTAACAATTCCCATAAAAAACACTAATTATTAACTTGACTGCATTCGGTCAAAAAAATACTCGTGTGGCAACACTCTATTCTTAAATAGCTGTTGTTGTTATTTACATTTATTTTCTTTTACATACTCTTACGGCTGCAAAAAAGTCAGCCAATGTAGCAATAGTAAAGTAAGAAAATAAAAAACATGGGAATTGTGTATTGATGAGGAGGTGTTGGACCTTATAGTGAATTCCACCAACAAGTATGCTGCAGCAAACAATTGTCCATCATTTGTAACAACACCTACGGAAGTCAAAACGTTTTCGGGCGTCTTATATATAACAGGTTACCATACGTTACCACAAGTAAATTCTTTTTAGTCAAACCGAGAATCATTAGGGTGTGCGATGACAAAAGAATTTATGCCAAGAGATAGGTTTGGTTACAAATATTGGTGTTTGGCTTCTGAAGAAGGCTACTTGTATCAGTTTATGCCATACGCAGGCGCAACGAAACAGGATAACTCGCAGCTACAATTAGGAGAAAGGGTGGTACTTTCCCTTCTTTCTCCTCGCGGGGGGACATCCCCCGAGAAGCATACCGTAACGTTTGACAATTTTTTCACTAGCCATAAACTATTAAAAATTTTATCGGGTGATGGATTTTTCGCCTTGGGAACTTCGTGAAAATCGGACTAATCATGCTCTACTGGTGGACGTCAAGAAAATCCGTAAACAGCCCCGTGGGACTTCAGACTTTTGTTTTGATGTGGACAATTCTATAATTACTGCATGTTGGGACGATAATTCGGTACGTTATTCACCGAAATATTTTACGTAATTAATCAATTAATTTGCTTCCGTTATTATTTTTTTTAAGTCGTTACATTATTATGGAATTATTAACTCATGATGAAGAATGAATGATTCGCGCAAGGCGATATGATCGAAAACAACGAAAAATGGTTGCACTTGATCAACCCTATTTGGACAACCAATATAATAAATACATGGGAGGTGTGGATCTTTTTGATAACGCCATGAACAATTATCGCATTCTAGTTCGGGGCAAAAAGTGGTATTGGCCATTAGTTACAAACGCTTTCGATGCGGCTATGGTGAATGCTTGGAAACTGTATTGCCTTTGTCGCAAATTTGAAAAAACCCCAAGTGTCTCAATTTGATTTTAGAGTGGAAGTATGCGAGAGCACAAATGGAAGTAAGATATGAGCGTCGATCACTTAATCGAAAAACTCCCAGCACGTCGTCGCTGCCGGCAGTGCGGTGGCAAAACAGAGTACGGATGTTTGAAGTGCCAGGCGAATTTGCACCCAGCACCATGCTTCCTGGATTACCATAGAAGTGTCACACCAAATGAATCTAAAATTGTAAAGTCTAAATAACCTCTAATTTTCTTTAAATAAATTTAAAAAATATAAATTCGACTTCTTTTTACGCCAGAAAGAATTATTTCAATAAAGAGAAAATTTTAGAACTCATGGACGGTTGGGTATTTAAATACCCATTTTCACTTTTTAGCCTGTGCCGGCCAAGTGTGTTGACAAATCGATTTTTTCTATTTCAAATGCGGCACCTAAGGCTATTTAGAATGTGCAGGTGTTTTTCATTTATCGCATTATCCTCAAATGTACCTCAAATATTTTTGTTAATATAGCATATATTCATTCATGATCATCTCAAAATGAAGCTGGAAGTGCTAGCTCTTATCTTAAATTTATTATTTCTGTCATGTGATGGAAAACATTACCAAATTATCCAACTGATTCGAGATACAAAGAAAAATCCATAAAAAAATATTCAAATAAATACAATTATACAAAACTGTTTTATTGATGTATATACAATCAAAACAAATCGAAAAAAGCTGGGTATTCAAATACTAATTTCATTCGAATAAAACAAATTATGAAAATGTTTCTTGGCCACTTTTACTTCATAGAAATCTTTATCTGTTTTCCTACTATGTCAGAAGCTCATACTTTTTAAATTAGGTTGTTTTACTTCAAGATAATAAAAATTTATTTAATAAAATAAAAAATTATTTGAATACTCGAATGAAATTGTATTGGATTTTGTACATCATAAGCTGTGAAAAGATTGTTGAACATGATGGTGTTATCAGTATTTATTATTAAAACACAAAATAATTAAAGTTTCTTAACAAAGCAATGTTAGCCTTAAAGTACTTGGCAACTACTATGAACTTTAAAGCTAAAGTAAAATATTTTTTTTGCATAAGGGGGTTGAATTTTAAAGATCATATCGAATTTATATGTAAAAAATTGGGAAAAAATTGTGTTTTTTAAATGCTTGAGAAACAAAGTAACAACACTAACTGCAATAAACATATATAACACCATGATAAAACCACGTTTTGAATATGGATCAACTTATTATATATATATATACATGCTGCTCTGATCAACAAATGACAGGACGACAAAATAAGACCATGAGATCAATTTTAAAATGCAATCGCTTTACGTCAGTAAGATATATGCTAGAAACACTGAAATGGTTGAATATACAATAGAGGTTACAACTTAATGCAATTGGGGTATTCACAAGGGTGTCCTAAGTGTCATAAAGTCCTAACATTTTAAACCAGTTTAAAATTATTTTTATTTTCTTTCATATAAAAGGAGTACTATATTAATACAATTCTCCACTCTATGTATTTGTTGCTGTCATAACTAATTATTTTGCTTTTTACTTTTCTTTTTCGACAAAATGTCCATTTACGTTTAAATACGTGGCATTTTTCTTTAGCAAATTTCTACTCGAATCATTTTATATTGCAAAAAATATAAAAATTCGTAAGGGATTAAAATAATGGAAACAATCTCCCAAAGCTGATTATATAGACCTCAAAAAAAGTAATAACTCGAGTATAGACTTACTTAGATTTTATGAATCAAAAATTATCTCACGTGCAAAAAATTTGCGAAAATTCGCAAATAATTTTTTAATTGAAAAAAACCTAAAATTTATTTTAAAAAATGTTTAAATTGTACGGAATGCAAAAAACTTTTAAAAATCCGCAATTACGAAATTTCGCAAAAACTTGGTAACATCAAAAATATATTAAGTCTGATACTTATTAAAAAAAAGTTTAAAACTGTTAAAAAAAAAAAATTGGGAACAATCACTTTTATTGCAAAAATTTGCAACAAATTGCAAAATTGCAAACAAGCCCCAAAATTACTTACAAACACCTAAAGATCTAAGAAATTCCAAAAATCGCAGAAAATTTACAAAATTATGAAAATTCGCACAAATAGATAGATGTACTAAAAATTGGTAAAATGGTAAAAAGGCAAGCCCTAAAATAGCACATAAATACCTAAAGATATAAGAAATTCAAAAAAATCGGAAAAATTCGCGAAAATGAAAATTTGCAAAAACTTGCTAATACCAAAATGATAGCAAAGTGTGATATAAAATAAAAGTCGCCGAAAATGTGAAACTGCAACAACAAAAATACTTCAATCAGACAATGATGTGGCTTGATTCAATCCTAGTTTGTTAAAATTACACACAAGAGCAATAAGTTTTATCAAAAATTACCTGATCGCAAAACTTAAGAAAATTTGCAAATAAATTCCAAAGCCTTAAAATTTTAAAAGGATTTGACCTCGATTTGTGCTCGAAAAAATTTTGTTTTACATATTGCGAAAATTCGCAAATAATTTTCGGAAACAGATAGAAGCCGTTAAATAATTTTCTCATAATTTTGCATATTCGTACCAAATATTATTGAATTTTTGTAATATTTTTTCTCATTTGTTTTGTATCATATTGTTTATGTTTCAACTAATACACTAAAATATGAGGGGTTGCTCACAGCAGTCGTATTTTAAACTAGTTTAAAAGTTTAGAACATTATGACGTTATGACTTTAACACTACCGTTTGAATACCCCAAATATATTTTATACAGAATTGAGCAAATAAGATATGTTGGGGACGTACAACAGTATAACCTGAGGAATGCCCTTGATTTTAGAACACAACGAGCAATGCAATGCAAAAATCTCTGTTTTTTAAAGGACTGAGCCTATACAATATGATACCAAATAATATAAAGAATGAATCAAACATAAAAATTTTTAGAAGAAAAGTAGTAACTTTTATAAAAAATTCTAATTTTTAATTTATTAATTTGATTTTCCAATGTTGCTAGTGCTCTCAAATTAAATCTAATCTTAGAATTTATTCCTTAAGATTAGACAGATAAATAAATAAATAAATAATAATTTGATTTATTAATTTTTTAATTTTTTATATCGAGAGCCTATATTCAAAACACGTCAACTCAAATTTGGTCAAAATGAGTTTCCGATGGCAAATAGCTCCCCTATGCTATATTCATCCGTGGTATAAATTTCGAATCAAAAAAAATGATTTTTTCCTGTTTTATATAAATTTTTCTTATTCTGCTATCTCGAAGTATAATTTTTTTGTGAAAATAAATGCTAACTCCTGTCCTGTGGCTAGTTTTTAAGATCTGGTCACTTTTAATATATTAGTACGGAGGGGTTCCGATAAAAAAAAATGGTATATGGAGAGCCTATATTCAAAACACGTCAACTCAAATTTGGTCAAAATGAGTTTCCGAAGGCAAATAGCTCCCTTATGCTATATTCGACTGTGGTATAAATTTCGAATCAAAAAATCCTTTTTTGCCTGTTTTATATAAATTTTTCTTATTCTGCTATCTCAAACTATATTTTTTTGTGAAAATAAATGCTAACTCCCATGTAAATTTCCAATATTTTTAAAAAAATTTTAATTTATAAAAAATCTATCTCATATCTGCATTTGGCATGCTGAACACGAATCTGGTAAAGATTTTGATATCCTATGGCTACGGTGACCATCCGTTCTGTATTATACAGAACAGTTCTGTATTTGAGAGTTATGTTCTGTATAAATTATTCATTAGGAAATAACGTTGAAATGTTCTGTATTTTATTTACTGTTCAGTATTTGTTCTGTATTTTCATGACGCAAACTGCATTTAAAAAATAAACGCAGTTCCTCCAACAATACTATTTTAATCAACATTGAAAAAGGGCTTAATATATCAACTATGCAAATGCCGCAGTTCTATAAAAATACAGAAATAACATGAGTTTTGTTTCCTTAATTTTTTTCCTTGAGAACTTATGTTTTAAATCTTATTTTTGACGATCCCGCTTCAGTAATCTGGCTTTTCTTTGTTCATTGTCAAGCTACTTTATTTCATGATTATATAACGCAGATTGTCCCAAGAAATATATAGGACTGAGGTCTCTCTCATTAGTAATGAACTGAAGTTTAAAATCCCACAACGTAAAGAGGAAATATTTTTTTTTATTTCTTTATTATTGAATACTTAAATCAAGAAGTTGAAACTCCTGCGTGGAATGATGTTAAATCCAGTTTTGTATTCATTATGGATAAAAGAAATGAGTTAAACATAAATGACACCGAAATATTTGATGAATTAACTATTGTTAAAAGATATACCTCCTTAGAAAAATTAAAGGAATAGAATGAGAGTTAAAAATCTGCAGAAGAGCGGTTGTCGAATTCAGTTTATGTTTATCTGGTTCCAATGCCCAAAAAACAGTATTTTCTGTTTTAAATAATACATGGACCAGGAAAAAATTTAAATGAAGATCCATACCATCAAAAGCGTTTTTAATTACTAAATTAAACTATGATTTAAATAGTTAGTACTGAGTTTAAAGATTATTTACAAGGAAATCAATATTTGGGAAAAAAATTTATTCCATAGAACAATTCCAAAATTAGCTGTTTTGTATTTTGACATTCTAATCTAAAACTTTTTTAATACTCTTGATATGTAACGAGTAAATATTATTTTAATTTTATAGTTTTTACAACTTATCTATTAATAATGTCCAGAAACTATGAATGTAGCTATTAATTTTTTGTACTGGGGGTATACTGTGTATTTCGAAACGAAAAAAATACTTTCGAATTTGTATGCTTATAACGTGTACATTCGAAAGCATTTTCTTTCATTTCGAGTTACAGAGTTGACCGCCTGATATACATACATACATATAAATACATTCATATGTGTATTAGCGTTATGCTTATATTGATTTTTTGTTTGTTAATTTTTCCTATAATTTTATGTTTGTCAAAAAATAAAAATTTAATAAATCCATGAAATTCAATTACCCAATTCACAACCTACTGTAGATTGTATTAGCTACAACTATGGTAGTTGTGAACGGCCTGTTGTAAGACTTGCTAGACATTTAAAAATGTCGAAGATTTAAAAAGAAGAAGAGAAAGAATTAAAATAACGTAAATATTAAAATAACTAAATATACTGCAGAAACGTTAGTGGTGGATTCGAGTGATTAAAAAATAAGGAAAATTACAATTTCATAAAAAAAAACAAAAAATTTCAGGCGATTCTGAAGAAGACTCTTATTCAGCTTGCTTCCGATTTTGCAAATTCTTGTGAATTTTTGCAAACTTCGCTATAAAAGCGACTTTTTGCATGCTTTGAACTTCCTAACAATTTTGCCGATTTTTAAAAAATATTAGCCTTTGTTATCATCCCGCTGTTAGTAAACTTTTGCAAATTTTCGTCATTTTCACGATTTTTATTGATTTTTTTTGCATTCCTTACATTTTTGGCGATTTTTAATCAATATTATGGCTTGTTTAAAATTTTGCCAATTTTCGCGATTTTTTGCAAAGTTTGCAATAAAAACGGCTTTTTGGGTGGTTTTTGGCGTCCCAACAGTTTTGAAGATTTTAAAATATTAGCTTTTTGTCAATAAATAAAAATTAAGGTAAATGTAATTAAAAAACATTAGCACTTTTATAAGCTTATGCATTCCTGATGCCATTCTACGAGATTCAATAAAAGTAGGGAAAAATGTAGGTGTCGTAGCAAACGTTTCTATGGAAATTATCAACAACATTTTTACAACAATTTACAGCTTGACGACCTACCACACTTGCAATAGGTTGTGAATGCACAAATTTGTTTAATGTGTCTGTAAGGTTGTTTGTACTTTAGTTGCTGTTTTTTAAATATTTCGTTGTTCTGTATTCTGATTTAAAAATTATGGTCACCGTACCTATGGCTAGTTTTTGAGATATGGTCACTTTTAAATTATTAGTACAGAGGGGTTCCAATAAAAAAAAATTGGTAATGTATGTATAACTTTTAAACTGTTAATCGAATAGAAACATTATGTATGGACCCATTATAGTCAATGACATAAGCTTTTAAAATTGATAATTTGGAGTGACCCTGTTACACTAGATAGTGAGTTAGATAGTGCTAAAGCTGACCACTTCGAGATTGAAGAGGCTTTCAGTCAGGTTTAAGTTATTTTTTATGGTATTTCAAGTTTTTTCTTGTAGCTTTTAAATTCTTATATCTACTAGTATTGAGTAAAAGATTCCACAAATCGATTAAAAAATAAATATATTAAAAAAAAATTTAATTTTTTTCCGCCAAAATATTCTAACTAAGAAAATATTTGTTTTTGATCGACTAAAATATGCTATCTCATAAAACTTCGCAAACCAGTGCAAAATAAAATATTTTTTGCAGACCTATAAATTAGTAAGCATATTTAAACCATATTATGGAAGACACGTCATTTATTTTTACAATAATGAGCGAATTATCTAGTTTTTTCGCTCTACTGAAAAGTTAGCTTTTTTGAGTTGACGTATTTTGAATATAGGCTCTCGATATTAAAAAAAATTATATTTTTTCCGACAAAATATGCTAACTCCAAGGAAATATTTGTTTTTTGATCGACTAAAACATGCTATCTCATAAAAATACGCAGACCAGTGTAAAATAAAATATATTATGGAATGCACATCATTTAGTTGTACAGTATTGTGCGAATTAACTAGTTTTTTCGCTCTACTGAAAAGTTAGCTTTTTTTTTAGTTGACGTGTTTTGAATATAGGCTCTCGATATGCTGTTAGATTAATATGAAATGTCATTTAAAAAGTATTTTAAATACTACTAATAAATACATACATACATACATACATACTGTTTTTTAATTTAAAATCCAACAATAAACTAAAAAGTTATAGACGAAAAACTAAAAAAAGCCAAGGAAATAATTTCTTAAGAATTTCAAGTTTATCTCAAAATGCTTTATCCGGCAAAAATCGGATAATTTTTAAAAAAGTTACAAGCCTCAGAAGTTTTTTTGAGTCCCAGGTACTCAACTTTGGCCCACTGTAACTCCTGTCCAGCTCAAGCCAAAAGGCTGTCATGACATGTGTTATAAAGTCTTGAGCCTATAGTACACGGCATGTAAAAAGCCACATGCATATGTGGCGATAACGTCACGGACATTTTCAGCATGTTGGTTGCATTTTTTTTAAATAACTAGTAGTGGCTACATGCCGTAAAATTTTGATACAAAATTTTGTTCCGAAATACAAATGTGACATATTTAGCCGAATTGAACACATTTTCTGAGGCACCAAATCTGTACTACGGCATGTAGTAAATGTAGCTTGGCGATGACGTCAAAATTACATCAGAACCACATGCGCATGTGTACATGTCGTGTACTATAGGCTTTAGTCCTCCTCTACGCATGTTAGGAGTTTCATATAAATCCAATCAGTAGTTTATAAGTTCAGATTTATTGCCATTTACTTTGTAAAAGTCCAATGTAAATTTTACATACATATGAATACACGTGCATACATATGTACATTAGGGGAATAACCAAGTTTTTGGCATAGTATCATGGGGTCAACTATGTCCTAGTAACCACGAAAATCATAATCTTTTGTAATTGTTCTCAAAAAAGTTCACGCACCAATTGGTTTTTCTAAACACTTTAAGCACGGACTTGAACTAACAAAAATATTATTTTACATAATCTAAAATTATTTCGAGGCCATCTTAATGCAATATTAAATATTCATAATTTTATACGGTGTTTTTTATTTATTGTTTCTTTTAGATAAACATATTATTAATTTTTCTTAACCAAAAAGAAAAAAAACTCCTTCGCGGTTGGTGCGTGAACTTTTTTTGACCTTAGCGAAAAAATAAATATACTTTCACTTATAGTTTTTTATGCTCTATCGGACTGTGCTATGCCAATTTTGATATTTTAAAAAATTGTTGAAAAGTTATATCTCTAATGTACATACATATGTACTAGTCTCCTGCACAAGACATCTTATAAGAACTTTCAAGACATGAGCGATTTTTCAAATGCTTAACTACAGCGAAATCTTATAAAACAAACGTTAACAACATTGTTTGCAAGAAATTTGTTTGAGTATTGCAGGTATAAGAGTAAAGAAGAAAACACTTCGTGATGGAAGAATTTGTGATACTTGCTTCTTTCTACGCATGAGCGCGTGTACAAACGTCATGCATGTATGTGTGTATGATTTTTTATTTTTCTGAGCACATGCAAAGGCACACACATGCATTAACATTAGTTGTATGCGGTTAACCACATAATAGCTTACCATCTACATATTACACACACACCCAAACGTACAATATGAAAAATAACAAGCATACACTAATCAACAGTACTTATTTTGAGTGTTTGTTACAAACAAGCTGTCTTGCGACATCGCTTGTTACAACTAATATACACATACACCAATACATCCATCGTGCTTCGCTTATAGTACGACAGCAGTTATTATTGGCTTCGTATAATACATGCGACGTGAATACATTTAAAAATCATGACTTTTTTACATTTCAAGACTGTTTACGCACCTCTCTAATGTGTATGTATGTGTAAAAACTTATTTTTCAACCAAAAAAAAAATACAAATTGAATTACATACTTTTTCCTGAGCGTGCGTGATCGTGATAAGTTGTAAACCACTCCTGCGTGATCGTGAAAATATTCATTATCATCCGTGCGTGAAAGTGCATGAGTAAAATATTTTTCTCCGTGAGTGTGTGTGTCGTGAATCACAAAACGCTCACGTGCACATCTCTATAAAAATAACCAAACCAGCCAACTTGCATATAAAATATATAAAGTAAAATAAATGAAATTTCGACTTAAACAAACGGAAAACAATAAATGTAGTGGACTTTTTTTTTAGCAATTTTTTACTTGCAAAAAAATTATTGAGATCAATACTAGCTTAGCACAGGTTTGAATTTTTTTAACCCGAGGTGGCCTCTTTGGAGTTCTGTTAATTTCTGTAACCCTACGTCTGTACCTGATATATTTTTATCATGACAAATGTCTAATTCCATATAGGAATAATAGCTAACATAAAAAAAATTAGTTAATTTTAATTATTATTCGAACTCCATTTGTTTCTATATTTGTGATTTGAACGGGCTAAAGTTCGTATCGCTTTTTAAGCCAAATTACATGTGATAATTATTAATGAACAAATAACACCAAAGTCTGTCGTAAATATTCTGACTAACAACACATAGTTGAACGGAACAGCCAGCCGTTTTCGAAGGCCACTAAACCTTCATCATCAGCGTTCTTTTGTGTTTGGTCCACTGTGTGTGGTGTCAGTTGATGTAGATTTCTGCTTTATATACTTAGCATTTTATTGCAAATGGAATATGTGAATTGTTTTGATTCATCGTATTTCAATGCTCATATGGAAAAATTATTGATGTATATACTATATTTGAATACAATATTTTGAAAAGATACAAGCAAGAAATCATTTCATTCATCATTCATGATTTCATTTCTTAATAATTTATTATTTAATTTAAAAAAAATGTATCTGTTGGTGCATAAATAAAAATAGAAAATTGCCATTTATTATTTAGTTACCCTTCCAATATTGAAGTTCTGAATCAATACTATATTGTTGCGATGAATGAACATACATACATAAATAAGTACAAACATATGTATGCAAGTATGTATTTTTTTTTTAATGCATGTATTTATTTATTGTATCTTCATATATGAACTAACAATAAGTATTCAAATCTTAAATCTATAAAAAAAATTATTAGGCCCGACCAGTGTCGGACATAAACCTTGTGGTAGTTATAAATAATGCATTAGTAGTGATAATCAAAAAAAAAAAGGGGGGGGGGGAAAGTATTTTCAAGTAGTCCCATCTGGAGTGTTAGGTATAAGAGCCCGTGTGTCCCTCTTTTTTAAGCGGACGTGTCCAGTAAAGTTCAAAATATTACGAGCAAGCGGATTAGGATGTGATTCGAGTTTTGTTAAATATTTGCCTGCGTATTTTGCAATTTCTGTATGTATGTATACGTATGTATGTATACGTGGTCAATTGAAAAAAATTTTATGTGCATATATTTATATACATGCATACATATCGATAGTTGAGTTTTTCAGTGATTTCAATAAATTTCACACTAATACACATCATCACAAAAATTTATTGCAATAGTGTAAAAAATAGCGCTTTTACAAGCAGTTGTACAAAAAAGTTACATTTTGAATATTACACTTTCTATTATGTTTTACCTTCTCCTGTAAAGTTACAATTATTTGCGTTAGAGCCTTTCCATTTGAGACCAACGATATATTGACCTGTGTAAGTTGATATCCTATCAAAAATTTCGGTCATCAAAAGTACTGATACCAAAATTTGGACCTAGGAATATTTTTCACAAGTTTTCCACTAGTCTAACAAAGTTGTATATGAACATGAATTGTTTTGTTTTCTTTTCTAATAAAAATAAAACATATGTATACATGTTTAAAGAGGAAATTTTGATTTGTTCGATTTTCTGACGATTTTTCGGACATGAAATGACGATTATTTTATATTTTATCGGGATTTCGGCGATTTTTCCATCATTTTATCTGGCAGCCCTGGATTGAACCATAAATATGCATACATACATGTGTGTGTGCGAGTATATATAGTATATGAATATATACAAGTTATTTGCAGATCATAATTTTTCGGTATTTTTTTAATTTTACTCAAAATAAAAATTAGTGGCTATTGTTACAAACAATTTGACAGTAGAAAATCTTAAGAACACCTTAAAACAACTTGTCTTGCTACTAATTACGTACACTAATACAATTTTATTAAGAATTTGTTGAAAGCTACATACACACATACATATCTACACACATGCATTATAAATTCGCATGGAGTTTACTATTTGTGATGTTTTGAATTGTTGTAAACTTATAGTTTTTTGGGTATTTGTTATCTAATAAAAGTATGGATATTTAGCGATTATTCGAAAAGTTTGTATGAAAATTACTGGTGATTTTCATGAGTAATTTTAAAATAAATAAAAAATAGGATTTTTTAATATTACAGGCAAAAGAATATGTTTTAAAAAGAATTTGTAATAAATCCTGGGGGGGGGGGCAAAATCAAGTCTGGGAGGGCCTTGCCCCCCCCCCCCCAGAAAGGCCTAGCTACGCCTATGCATATTACTGCAAAAAATTATATTGAAAACTATTGTTAGACGGATTATTTTTTCTTTTATAATTAATTGCATTAGTTTTTAATCTGATTTCTTAAATTAAATTTTAAGTACGAATTTGAGTTTTGTGTTTTTTAAATAATTGATTTACCTTTTGACTTAAAATGAGGAATGAAATGACTTTTACTTCGTTTTGAACTATTTGTCCAAACAAATGTATCATTAAATACAACCTCCCAGTTCAAAATCTAAAAAAAGTAATTTTAGTAATTTAATTTATTGCACAGCAGTGCGCTTTTGTGAATATGAACTTTGCATACTGTAGAGGGAATATTTACACATACATGTATGAAAGTGTATGAATATATATAATCATATATGCCCATATACCCTCATTTTTCGGATCCGAACCATATATGGGATATCATATATGCTCCATACATATTTTTTTAGCTAGGTATTCTTATTTTTTTTACTAAATAAACTTATTTTATAAATAAAAAAAAATAAAAAAATTAAAAAGACGTTTCCAGGGTTGGAAAAGTTTAACTTTTTTTCTTATACAAAAGTAACTTGCTAAAACAATTTTTTTCTTTTTCTCTATAAATTAAACATATCTTATATTCCTAAAAGAAATAGATTAGTATAAGAAATCAGAAAAATCAAAAAGAATGATTTCAGGGTTGGATAACCCACACTTTTTGTGATATAAAAAATTAGCTACCGAAAACTAATTTTTATTTTTTTATAAAATAAACTTATTTTATACTTCAGTACGAATGAATTTTGTATTTCAAATAAAAAAAATAAAACGTCGTTTCCAGGGTTGGAAAACCTTATTTTTTGTACAAAAGTAACTTACTAAATCAAATTTACCTTTTTCTTAATAAATTAAAGATATCTTATATTCTAAAAAGAAAGAGATTGGTGTAAGAAATCAGAAAAATCAAAAAGGATGATACAGGGTTGGGAAACTTATACTTTTTGTGATATATAACAGTAAGTCTAATTAATTTTTTTCTTTTTCTTTATATATTATGTGTATTTTCCGTTTTGGAAAGAAAAGTTTGGTTTGGTTTGATAAAAACCACAGCTCCAGAGCTGGAAACTGAATTTTTTTTCTGGATATTAAAGTAACTAAATATTTTTTTTAATTTCTTCTTTCTTTTTTTCACTTAACACACTTTTTATATTTTTTAAGAACTACTAGATTGGTATAAGGAATCAGAAAAATCTAACTGATGATTTCTGATCTAGAATCTGATGGTTCTAGGGTTTGAAAATTATTTTTTTTTTTACATAAAAGTAACTAGGTCAAATTATGTTTTTCTTTTTGTTTATACTTTATGTATGTGCTTATGTGTGTATCTCTATACTACATAAACGCACTTTGGTAAAGGGTATATAAGATTCGGCACAGCCGAATATAGCACTCTTACTTGTTTTTTATGTAAAAGTCCTAAGCGTTTTTTTGAGCATGGCAACATATACTGAAACATGAAATCTAAGCGAAATTATTTTATGAGGTGGTAGCTGAGGCGAATTAAATTGGTGTTATGGTGTGCAATTGATATCAAAATCAATTTGCAAAAAGTGTTGTTTAGTTTTGTTGAGATTTTGCGTCATATTTTATATAGAGGTAGATATCCACCTTGTCCATACATTCATATGTTATATTATATATACATATGTACTATACATAAGTATATGAAGTTAATTTTAATGTTTTACCTTTAATTTTTGTATTGTTTTATAGTATTTACATGAACTTTTAAATCTTTTTTTAATAAAGCAATTTAAAATCAAAAATTTTGTAGAATAATTTTCTTACTTAAAAAAAACGGTTGACCGGTTTTTTCTGAATTTTAAAAACCGAAACCGGGTTTTTCATAATTTCAAATATTCGAACTTTTCCAAAACCGGTTTCTGGAAAAAGTCGAATAATCGATCACCCTATATACGACCTTTAAAGACAGGAGGCCTCGGCTAGATCCCCGGTAAAGGCTTTCATCAACTTTGCGGACCACATCAGTCTGTAACTAAAAAACCACACCGCAGCAATGTAGTTATCCTTGTAGGGGTAGTGACGATGTGTATTTATTTTTTACTGACCTATTCGTATATCATAAATGTACTCATTATATTTTTACCTATTTTATTTCAGCTCGCTCTCATTCAAACGAAATATGTTATATCACGTTTACAAAAACTCTATTCGAATAAAAAGTTTGAAATACGTAAGTACAACAAATGAAAAAATATAGATTAATCTTTTACAGGTATGACGTTGATAAAATTCACCTTACAATTTGCATCTTATCTATGTATGTATATTATTTTACTCGCGTCTATATTTGTTTATTTATCCCTTTTTAGAGAAATATTGTTTCTATAAAAAAAAAATAATGTCCCAGCTAAAAAAATTATATATGGTCCATATATTTTTAATATATGAATTTATATAACTATGTATATATGAATATGTATGAATTCATGTATGGAAATGTATGGGATTATACATGCGAAAATTATTATATATGGATTGATATATGGACTAATATATGAAATGTATTATAATATATGAGCTCATATATTCGGATCCATATATAGAAATAAGATGCAATATATGGCGCCATATAAAATTGTATGCATACATGATATCTCACATTAGATCACATTTGCAATCAAAAAAGGTTGAATTTTATCAATTCGATCTTTTTCTCTCGTGTTTATCACTGGGAAGTCTATTAGAAAATACATACGGTATGCAAAGTTTATATGCGTAGAGCCTCACGGTTTAAAAAATAAAAAATTCGTGTAACAAAAAAAAAAAAAATCATTCTTGTAGGATTTTATATATTGTGTGCCTATTTAATAAATCAAACAATCAAAAAGATAATTCAGTCATTAAATTATAATTAATTTTATAAAATGTAACGCAATCCTCAGATATACATATTAAGAAACAAAATTCATATAAATGCCAAAAAATAATATTAAAAACTAGTGTTAGTATAAAAATGGTTTATTTTTTCTTTTATAATTGCATTAGTTTTTAATCTGATTTCTTAAATTATATATTGTGTACGCATGTGTGTTTTGTGTGTTTTTAGTAATCGATTCACATTTTCTCTTAAAATGTCGAATGAAATGTCTTTTAGTTCGTTTTGAGTTATTTTGTTCGAACAAGTGTTTCATTAAACACAACCTTTCTCCACAAAATCTTACAAAAAAATAATTTTAATAATATAATTTATTGTACAGCAGTGCGCTTTTTGAATCAATATGAACTTTGCATACTATATAGGGAATACACATTCATGTATGAAAATGTATGAATATATATGATCATATATGTCCATATACCCTCATTTTTCGGATCCGAACCATATATGGGATATCATATATGCTCCATACATATTTTTTTAGCTGGGGTGTTCCAACTTGTAATTATTTAATAAAAAATAAAAAGAGTTCACAACGAATCTTCCATCACTAGTTAATTTTCTACAATTATTATTATTTTTAAGTTTAAAATTTTTTAAACGCACTAATAATCCCAAATCCCAGGCCGAAAAATCCTGCTTCCCAGCTAAAAAAATTATATATGGTCCATATATTTTTAATATATGAATGTATATAAATATATATGAATATGTTTGAATTCATGTATGGAAATATATGGGATGATACATGGCAAAACTATTATATATGAACTAATGTATGGACTAATATATGAAATGTATTATAATATATAAGCTCATATATTCAAATTTAATTATAAATCTCTTCATATGTGGATCCATATATAGAAATACGATTTAATATATGGAGCCATATAAGAATGTATGCATACATGATATCTTACATAAGATCGTTTATGCAATCAAAAAACCCAGCTAAAAAAATATGTATGGAGCATATATGATATCCCATATATGGTTCGGATCCGATAAATGAGGGTATATGGACATATATGATAATATATATTCATACATTTTCATATATGAATGTGTATTCCCTATATAGTATGCAAAGTTCATATTGATTCAAAAAGCGCACTGCTGTACAATAAATTATATTATTAAATTTTTTTTTTGTAAGATTTTGTGGAGAAACGTTGTGTTTAATGAAACACTTGTTCGAACAAAATAATTCAAAACGAACTAAAAGACATTTCGTTCGACATTTTAAGAGAAAATGTGAATCGATTATTAAAAAACACAAAACACACATATGTACACGACATATAATTTAAGAAATCAAATTAAAAACTAATGCTATTATAAAAGAAAAAATAATCCATTTTGATACTAACACTAGTTTTTAATATTATTTTTTGGCAGTTATATGAATTTTGTTTCTTAAATATATCTGAGAATTCCGTTAATTTTTATAAAATTAATGACTGAATTATCTTTTTGATTATTTGATTTATTAAATAGACCCACAATATATAAAATCCTACAAGAATGATTTTTTTTGTTGCACGAGTTTTTACTTTTTAAATCTTGAGGGTCTACGCATATAAAATTTGCATACCGTGTGTATTTTCTAACAAACTTCCAATTCACGAGTGATTAAAAAGATAGAAAAAGATCGAATTAATAAATGCAAGCTTTTTGATTTCAAAAATGATTTTATGTGAGATATCATATATGCATACATTTTTATATGGCTCCGTAGATTACATCTTATTTCTATGTATGGATCAACATACGAAGAGCCTCATAATTAAATTTCCATATATGGCTCATGTATTATAATACGTTTCATATATTAGTCCATATATCAATTCATATATAATATTTTTGCCATGTATAATCCCATACATTTCCATACATGAATTCATACATATGCATATATAGTTACATACATTCATATATTAAAAATATATGGACAATATATAATTTTTTTAGCTGGGAAGCTTGGTATTTTATCACTGGTGAGTTGGAAATCCATTAGAAAATAGATACGGTATGCAAAGTTTATATGCGTACCCTCAACGTTAAAAAAAGAAAAAGAAAAAAGTTCATATTCACAAAAGCGCACTGCTGTGCAATAAATTAAATTACTAAAATTACTTTTTTTAGATTTTGAACTGGGAGGTTGTATTTAATGATACATTTGTTTGGACAAATAGTTCAAAACGAAGTAAAAGTCATTTCATTCCTCATTTTAAGTCAAAAGGTAAATCAATTATTTAAAAAACACAAAACTCAAATTCGTACTTAAAATTTAATTTAAGAAATCAGATTAAAAACTAATGCAATTAATTATAAAAGAAAAAATAATCCGTCTAACAATAGTTTTCAATGTAGTTTTTTGCAGTAATATGAACTTTGTTCCTTATCTAGAGAATTCTGTTGTATTATCCTTTTGATTATTTGATCCACAATGTATAAAATCATACAAGAATGGTTTTTTTTGTAACAAAAGTTTTTCTTTTTTAAACGTTGACGGTACGCATATAAACTTTGCATAGCGTATCTATTTTGAAATGGATTTCCAATTCACCAGTGATAAAATCCAAACTTTTTTTAATGCAATAACGATCTTATGTGAGATATCATGTATGCATACATTCTTATATGGCTCCATATATTACATGTTATTTCTATATATGGATCCACATATGAAGAGATTCATAATTAAATTTGAATATATGAGCTCATATATTATAATACATTTCTTATATTAGTCCATATATTAGTTCATATATAATAGTTTTGCCATGTATAATCCCATACATTTCCATACATGAATTCATACATATTCATCTATAGTTATATACATTCATATAGTAAAAATATATGGACCATATATAATTTTTTTAGCTGGGGAATTAAAAATAATCATCCCTATCGTGAAAAACAAACGGAATTTTTCTTCATGTGAAATTTTCATTCCCCTCGAAGAAAAAAATGCTATCTTGAATATCCGTGAAATTTTTTCCCCGCTATCAGTCCACGTGAATGTAAATAAATTCAGTAAAGTGCGACTGTGACTCGCGCACATAGGGTTCCGTACGAACACTAGATATGTAATTTAATACAAACTTCATCCTATATAATATATAGTTTTGGCATTTTTTTCGTTTTTGGGGTCTTTTCGGTTTTTTTTTGTTTTGTCGTTCTTTGTTTTTCGGTTTTGGCGATTTTTTTAAGTTTTGGCTCTTTTTTAGTTTAGACACTTTATTTTCTTGTTTTGACGATTTTTTCGGTTTTTGGCGTTTTTTTTTTTATTTTTGGCGATTTTTTTTTAATTTTTGCGATTTTTTGTTTATTTAAATTTTTTTTTTAGTTTTGGCGACATTTTCGCGTTTTGGCGATTTTTTTAAATTTTTTGCGTTTTTTTTCATTATGGCGATTTTTTCGAATTTGGCGATTTATTTTAGTGTTAGAATTTTTTTTTTAATTTTGGCGATTTTTTCGTTTTGGCGATTTTTTTTGGTTTGGCGATTTTATAATTTTCGGTTTTTTTAGTTTTACCGTTTTTGAAAATTTCAAGTATTTGCTTGCCTCTTACGGTTTCCAAGATATAGCAAATTGTCAAAATTACATAGTCAAAATTGCATTAACTGATGGAGCACCCTTTAATTTAAATTTTTTAAATTTTAGTGTTAATTGTTGTAGTCTGTATAAAAATACACTAATTTTACTAATTTCAAGTTTCAATATACATATGTTCATACAATTGTAACATGTTTTGTTTCTTTTTTACTTGTAAGCTAATAAATGCGTGTGTAATATGTGTGCATGTAGTAGTAGCAACTTTAAACGCTTATAGCTCCCAAAATACTAAACCGATTTCAATAAAATATAGATTCTGCACATCTGTATAGAAAATCCTTTAAAACCAGTGGTACCAGCGTAAAAGGGATTACAAAAAAATTGTTCGCCTATTAATTATATAGATAGATATAGATAGATAATTTTGTAAACAAATAAATAGTTTTTTATTTATACTGAAATAAGAAAAACAAAATTGTTCAAAAATATTAAAAAAAGTATATCGTTAAAGACGGTTGGGTATTTAAATACCCATGTCCTATCTCACGACATGGGTAACATGGCAACTTGGACCTCCAGGTGAAATTCTGAAAGTTTCGTCAAAATCCTACGAGCGGTCTATGAGTCGTCTTAAATGGGTTAACATTGCTTGACGAAGCTTTGTTAAGTTTTTTAGCATACGACCCTAAGTCTTTATCTATTAGAAAACCCAAATATTTTATATTATATACTTTTTCTATTATTACATTATTTATTTTGAATGTTATTTATATTTGTGTTCATATTGATTTCCATTAGTTTGGTTTTATTTTCATTTAGTTTTAGCCTATTAATTTTTAGCCATTTGTTAATATTATCCACTTCCTTTTTTAAATTTTCATAGCATAGCTCTTCAGTTGTTGCTTCAGTAAAAATTAATGTGTTGTCTGCGTACATTACAATTTCACATTTTTCTAATATGTTTTCAAAAGAAGAGCTCCTAAAATTGAGCTTTGTGGTACACCAAAACCGTTTTCTATTGCATTTGATATTTCATTATTTACATTAGTTGTCTACGATTTATTAAATATGATTGAAACCATTTAATTTCTGTACCTTGAATACCGTATGTATATAGTTTTTGTATTAGGATATCTCTATCTATAGTTTCAAATGCTCTTTTGAAGTCCAAAAAAATTTCCAATATTTTGTTTTTCTTTTGGTTACATTTCCATCTATTTATAACATAATTTACCGCTGTTTCGCATGAGTATTTCGACAATAGCTTATGTTCTTCAAAATATTTTTCCAATTGATCTCTTACTAACTTTTCAATTATTTTATCAGATATTTTCAAAGTTTTAACTGGTTGGAATTCTTATTTTTATGTATTTTGCACTTTTTCAATAGGAAAAGCCATTGATTCTTTCCACTTTTTAGGAAACACACCCGTCTCCAGTGATCTATTTATAATATTTAATATAATATCTCCAATTATGTTCTAATTGTCTAATATTATGTTACTTGATAGTTTTGTATAATCAAGTTTTTTCTTTATACTTTTAACAATTAGGGAATTCACAATGATTATAGTTATTAAAACTTTGATGTGGCAATATTGCGCCATCTTAATTTTTTTATTGTGAGCAATCAACGATATAAATCAGTGATGCCATTTTAGTGCCTTTAGCACTAGATTTAGTGCTTTTTAAGTGATAACAGTCCGCATTTTTTCAAGTTGGTGTTTTTTTAAAAATGCACTAAATTGGTGCTTTGAATTTAGTGCTTTTAGTGCGTTTTAAAATTAGACTAAAAATAAATTTGTGATAGTCTTGTAGCTTCATAAAAAACGCGAATTAAGATTTTTTTCACTTTTTTGAAACTCTAAATTTAAACACATACACACGTACTCAATCTAACAAGGTGACTGTACTTGCTTCTTTACGTTCCTTCCTAATTATCACATTTCCTATAAAAAATACTGAAAAAACTTAATAAAAATATGAGAATTGGACGTAACGTCTTAATTGTATGCATGATACAATAATATAATTTTTTTATGTCAAAAATATCTCATTATACCATGCGTGACCAATATAAATTTAAGGGTGTGTAAGTGAGCGAAAAAGATAAACACACAGGTAGAAACAATTAATAAAAGTAATTCTTATATAATTTTTTTTATAAAAGATTTTTTTTTTTCTAGAAAACCGTTTCAACAGAAAGTAATATATAAACATTATTATTCACTTTAACTCTGAGTTTAAAGCTACTAAAAATCAATTTGTAAAAGAAAATAATTTTTAATTTGCATGTAGGCAAAAGCATTTTTTAACATAAACAGCATACATAATAAATTTCTCGCAGTGCGTTTAAGAAAAATTAGTTAAAAGATAAGCAAAAATTTGTGTAAGATAAGACGAAATGAAAGATAACAAAAATACGTGTGAATTCGATTTGCAAAAATTTGCTACATGATGTTCACCCATGGATTGGACCCTTTTTTGATACGGAATGTTTTCTTTGCAGTACTTATTCAATTGTATGAAAGACTGATAGGCAACTACATACTTTCTCATTCACAGTGTGCAGAAATGGCTATCACGAAAAAAGTAACTGATTTTAGAGCTAAATCGCTACATAATTTCAAAATTTAAAAAAAAAACTTTATGTATCGTTAAGAACATATTTATAGAAATTACAGAGGACACATAGACGTTATAAAAGAATATAATAACAAATGCGGTGAAGTAGAAGAAATACAGAAGAACGAAGCATTAAAAATTTAAGACTACAAAAATGGAAAATTAGTTATAGCGCTATGAATTATTTTAAAAGTATAACTAGGGTAATCGATAAGGACCAACATTTCAAAACATTTCCACTTAAATTTTATTCAAGTGTTTTGATATTTCGACTATAGTGGATGATTTAATTTAAGATATAAAAGAGCAAAAATAAAATTTGAATTCAAATGTTTATCCTGCACATACATATGTATATACATACAAACATATTTATTGAATTTGGTGCTTTTTAGTGATTTTTTCATGACCGAACAGTGCTTTTTGCTTTAAAAAAGTTGGCACCACTGATATAAATACACATACTGTGTATATCGAAGTCAGGCAAACACATATATCTTTATATTATTTATAAATTAGTGTATAATATGAGAGAGAGAGAGAGAGTAAAATGCATGTTTGTACGAATGCTTATGAGAGACTGAATTATTTTCTTCCGTACGTATTAAATAACAAAATTTTTTTATTAGAAATTATTATTGGATAAATTTATTAAAATAACTTTTGTTCTGCGAAAAATACAAATATTTTTTCATCAGCTACATCTGCGTTGACAGTTTTAACATATTTAGTTTAACATTACCATATTGCCATATGTGACGCGCAAAATAGAAAGGGACCATCACATCATAAAACGCGCATATCTCTGGGAGGGAACACTTTTGGGGCATGGGATCGGTCTCATTCGATGCTCAGATGTTGTCCACATAAAAAAAAGTGAAAATTGATTTTTTTACCCTTAGGTCCCTTTCTCTATTCGCTGTCACATATTGAAAATTACATGCTTTTTATATTGTTAAATTTGCCACATGGTAATTAATTTGATTTACATACAAAACAAAAACAAAAAACTTGCCAGACCATATTAAAGTATTAAAATTGAAGCGTTGCAATATTAAGACACATTTTAAGTGGGTTCGTTTACTTTTGCAGTAAAATGCCGTAAAGGAGTAGTTACTGCGAAAATTTTAAAATTTACTCTCAAAAAGAGCGGTAGCCAAAAAAAGTACGCGGACGGAAAAATAATAAAAATTAGTAAGATTAAAGAAACAGCTGACTCTAACTCCACATAGTGTTGATAAATATATAACCTTTTGACTATGCAACTGTTTTAATTATTGGTACTCGATAGAATATTTTTATAACATGGACAATCTAAGAATAAATTCTGTAATTTGTTTTATGTAATATTTGTAATTAATTTCTTTTTGATTTCCTTTTGATTTTCCCAGATACCCAGATACTTTACAGTTTTACAACTCTGAGTAATTAAAATAAATTGCAAAACAAAAGGATTAATAAAATAAATTACAAAATACTTATACTAATAGCTATTATTATTATGATTTATAAATTAATTATTTTGTTAATGACTCACGATTTTCATTTAACCTTTTTTAAATTTTTACACTTTTCATTTTCTTATTTTCCATTTGTTTACATTTTGAATCATATGTTCATAGTCAAGAACTGTCACTTTACTCTCTCAATTTGTGTTCTCATTTACTGTATTTTGGGTAAACGAACGCAATTTAGTAAAATGGAGCTAGCATTTTGTATCATAATCGAATCTTTTCCGAATCAGCTTGACGGGGAAAAAACCGCATATGAGCTCATTTTTCTATCATAAATGATACTTCCGTTGTGAGAAAATGGTACCCTACAGATGAATCATCCCAGAGAATCATTTATGATGCGATTTGCTGATTAATTTTTGAGCAATTTTCTGGTAGTATTTCAATCATTGGTTTTCTTTTTGCGGCTTCTTTTTCATTTTGTTCCTCTATTTTCAAGAAATAATTATTTTATCACACAGATGAATCATAAGTGAATCCTTTTTCAATCACCCAAGTGATAAATCAGTTTTTAATCCTCAAAACTGATCTTAGGAGAATCATAAAGAGATTTTTGCAAAAATGTATCACCCAAAATATAGCTGGGTAGCTCCCAAAATACTAAACCGATTTCAATAAAATATAGATTCTGCACATCTGTACAGAAAATCCTTTAAAACCATATAAATCTTTTTAAAATCGGTGTAGTGGTACCAGCGTAAAAGGGATTACAAAAAACATGTTCGCCTATTAATTATATAGATAGATTCGAAAAAAATATCGAAATTGTTCGATGTAATAATTCAGTTCGCCTGCAAAAATAAAGTGAACAAAACCAAGGGAAAAGTTGGCGTATTTCAAATACGACTACGACTGTTTCGTAACAGATTAGAGAAGAAAGTTTTTTTAATCTATTGCCAAACAGTCGTAGTCCTATTTGAAATACGCCAACCACGATAAGGCAGTTGAAGAAGGCTTTATTGTGTTATTGCCTTGTGAAGCAATAATATGTTGGTTGTTTGTTGTTCGTTTTTTTTATAAAGTACAACCACAAAACATACAGAAGTGTCACGAGACGGAAGATACGGGTATATTTCAGTTTGTCTCGTTTTCCCTCAAATTTTGTCGTCGGTTTTTTTTTGCTACGTCTTTCTAGTGGAATACATTTTTATTAGCTGTGTTAATTGGTAAGTAGTAATACACTACAGTATCAAACACACTATGCTTTTCTCTTTCTTCCATGAATTTTAACAAAAACCTGATTGGAGCTTTTTTTACCTGTCACTTTTTTCACTTCTGTGTATTCTGTGGTACAACTTCTTATAGAAGAACGTTAAAATTATCGTCTTTTTGCTTTACATCTGCTAGAGCTTTTTTGATAACAGATTGCAATTCTTCCTGCAAAGAATTGTTATAATTTTCTTAAAATTCTACAACTTTTTTACCTTTCATTGTTACAGAATACTTAGTAATGTTTAAAAGTCTTCAATGTAAAGTACATTCGCTGTATTTTTTAACAAGATAATAATGTCAAAGTAAAACTTAAAAACCGACGCTTTTTTGTCGGTTTCGGTTGTTATGGGCTAAAACCCGCGGTTTCGGTTTCGGTTAAAACCGAATGGCAATCCCTGGGTACAAGTGATAGGCTGAGTTTACATCTGGCATTTCTTGTATATCATTTGTCCAAAAAAGCGTAACTAATTACTAACGAAAAACTGTTTGATTTAGACATATATTTATTGATTTAAACAGTTTCCAATCATGTTAGATTCTATAAAATTGTCAATTAGTTATCTATGAAACCGTTTAAGTTAATAAATACGTGCCTGAGGGCCAATTTCACCAACTCTATTTAAATATCAATTTATATTTAAATGTCGATTTTCATAAATTTTTGTATGGAAAAATTACTTTTAAATATGAATTGATATTTAAATAAGTTGGTGAAATTGGCCCTGAATCAAACAGTTTTTCATTAGTAATTAGTGGTTACGATTTTTTTACGTTTGTGTGGCACATGACACACAGATGGAAACCAGATGGTAACCCGGCCATACAAAAGCATGCTCATAAGAAGGAAAGAAATGGCAATGAATATAACGGTTATCAAAGGGAAGCCAAAAAAAAAGGCTTTTTAAATTAGCAATTTTAGTGATTTTATTATTGTTGTAAAAGTTTCTGTATGCATATTTTCTATATAAGTAGAGGAGTAATGGTGGCCTGAGTCCTGTTTTGGGAATTCAAAACCGGGAAAAAACAAAAATGATGGCAACCCTGTTACAATGGGGGGATTTCGGGGGGATTTTCATGCTGATATTTTCTGGGATATGTGTGTGTGTGTGTGAGTTTGATTATTTCTGTGTATGTGAATGTTGTATACTTGTGTGTACCCTGCAGTCAGTCTGGGTCCAAGTGTCTCTATGTCAACACTAAAATTGTAGTAGTAGTTACATTGTCTACAATTTCTCTTTTATTCGTCAGTATAAAATAAAGAGAGAAAACAGATGTGGTGTATTTCTGGTGGATTTTGCAACAACTTGTCAATATACATAAATTGAGGTATAGAAATGTACCAGTAAATTTCTGGTTGGTATGTCTCCATGTTCCCACAAGAACTATGAATTCACTATCTAGTCAATTGTTTTAGTGTTACTAGTAGATTTTCAATGACAAGCACATTCTAAATGTCTATAGCACAAAGTACTATATGGGGAATAATTGTAGAGTAGTACTGGTGACAAGGTCAAAAGCGACTCAGTACATTTTCACCATCGCCATTTCCTTCAGGGTATAGATTTAGTTGTTATTGTAGAGAAACGTTGTGCTTACAGTACATGGATGTATATACGTGTGGGATGTGTGTGTGTCTGTGTGTGAGTATGATTCCTTCCCTCTAGTCAACTTAGAACCATATGTCTCTATGTCAATACTCTTTCTCCAGCGACAATTGCACTAGTTAAAATATCGACAACTTTCCTTTTATGCGCGAGTAGAGATACGTTAGAGACGACAGTTCTAGTGTATTTCTGGTGATATTGTCAATGAACGCGTCAATAGTTTGTTTTTCTTTATTATTATGTTGTGCAATAATATTAAATAAATATATGTAGACGAGGGTCACTAAAATCTACGAGTGAATCTTCGGTTCAAATATCTCCATATAGTCGTAAAAGAACTACCTTCTCAATAGTGCTAAAGTCTATCAGTATTCAGTATCTAATCAGTAGCACTATCGACAATGTCACTAGAAAATTACTATAATCTTACTATTGACAACGAGAGGGGTATATCAATATTGTAGACTAGAGCCCCTAAAATTTACTAGTGAATCTTTGGTGCCAATGTCTCCATGTTGTCCCGAAAGAGGTACTAAGTCAGTAGTGCTATAGTCTAGTGGTGGATTTTCAATGACAAGCTAATGTTAAATGTCAATAGATGATACCATTGGCTGGGGTACACCTGGTCAGTAGTGCTACTGACAACGTCACTAGTAAATCACCACAATTTCACTATTGCACTTTCTGCAGGGTTGGTTATGTGTATGCATGTATATGTGGCTGTTATTATGTGTGTATGGGAGTGTGTGTAAGTGCGTGTGTGTGCATGAGTGTGTGTTTCTGTACTTACTCGTATGTTTGATGGTGTCCGATACTTTTGTTGTAGTGGCAGACAATCATTATACGCAGTAGGAAGTGTCGATGGTGAAAATGTACTGAGTCGCTTTTGACTTGTCGCTTATGTGATGTACATACAAATGTATGTATATTGACAACTTATTGACAATTCCACCATAAATACACCATATCTGTTTTCTTTCCTTCTTTTATTCTGACGGATAGAAGAAAACTTATTATACCACAATTTTTACTAGAATTTTAGCGTTGACACAAAGACACTTGCTCTCAGTCTGACTGCAGGGTAGTTACAAGGGATCTGTGTATTTGTGTGCATATAGTGATTGTTATTTGATAGACTTTGAGTTGCTGTTTTGAGTTATCGTTGGTATGCTTATGTAGGGTTATGTACATACACATATGCATTTATGTTTGCGATCTCTGGGGAAATAATCTAATAGCTGCAGAGAGTGGCAACCCTGTTGCCAATCGAAGTGGATAAGGAATGTATTTGGTAATGTATGCATATGTTGTTGTATTAATGTATGTGATCTTATCTATTTTTTGTTTTGAAGAATTTCATTTCTTGTGTGAATTACATCATCACTTTTTCATACATACATACATATTTACAAATTAATGTATATATGTTTTTTGGGCTATTGACGTTGCTATTCTTATAGAGATAGAAAAATATCATGTTGGCATAGGTTTTATGTGCACAAGTGCATTTCAGATGTTAAATGTTTTGAATCCAATCAGGTTGATAAGAAGAGCTTTTGAATAGGGGTAGTGATATTTTTGTTTCAGTATATTTTATTGTGGTGAAACAATTGTAGAAAATAGCTTTTGGAGAAATACAGAAAAAACTTATAGAAGCACCTACTTTCACATGTCTCGATTTTTCTCGTACCTTTATATTGCAAACTGATGCTAGCGACTTTGGTCTGGGTGTTGCTAGACTGTGGGAATTTCATCATATTTCGTAATTCCAACAGTGCAATATGTATGTATGTATGTGTATATATATATATGTGTGTGTGTGTGTGTGTGTGTGTGTGTGTGTGTGTGTGTGTGTATTTCATCACATGTCGTAATACCATCAGATATTAGATTTGATGACTACTACGCGATTCTCATATAAAGTATATATGTAAGTAGAAGAAATAATGTAGATTCCCATCAGTCTGCTCTGATATCTCAACAAGTCTCAACCTATTTTCCCAACCAAAATTTCTAAAGTGTTTGAAATCCAAAAACTATAAAAGTGTTAGAACTAATTACTCTTTGTTAAAAAAGCTTATAGTGCATAAAAAATAATTAAATAAATTGTTTATAAATAAAATAATTAAATAAATTGTTTATAATTAAATTAATTAATAAACAAATAAATAACTAAATAAAATGAATTCTACAAGTTGTACCATCTGCAATAAAGTCTTTATGACTCAAACAAAACTAAACCAGCATATTGAAACGCACTCCAATCCTAACCAATCGAAGGCTATGCTTGGAACTAGTAAGCTAACTCCTCAAAACAAATATTGTGAGGATTGTAATGAGATGATCCCATCAAATGGTTATATGGCTCATGTCAGAACCACAAAACATAAAAACAGTTGTCAACAAGAACGGATTGGAGATTTTCTCACAAAAAGAGCAAGCAACTTCAATAGGAGGATCGAGACTACATCCTCCTCAACAAAAATGTGGGTGTCTTGTTTCCGGAGGAGTTTCTGAAATCTACAGAGCTCCATAGTACAACAACTAAATGAACGTAGTAAGATACATATTACATTTAAATTTAATATGGAGCTCACATGTGGTTATATGAAGATTGTGAATGATGAGATGAATGTTTCCCAACTTGTATGTTGGTGACTTTGTCTGATGACATAGAGGATATGTACAAGAAACAAACCGAGAAGCTAAGACCCAAAATGGAAGAATTTCAAGAGAGGGAAAGCGGATGGACCTTGATTTCAATAAATTCCCTTGAAGTTAATATAAACAAGGCGTCCATAATAAGAGGATCGAGCTTCATCCCTCTCCCAAAAAATATTGCAGCAAAACATGCATGCATAAATATCGAGAACTCTGATGTTTATTGCTTTAAATGGTGTCTCATTGCGGCTTTGAATGTAAACAGTGGCCTGAGTCCTAAACAACGGAAAAACTGTAGAAATTACAATATTGAAAACATTTCTGAAAATAATATTAATATAGGGGAAATTGTACTAAATTTTAAAGACCTAGAGTTTCCACTCCCATTGAAGCAGATAAAAAAATTTGAAAGTCAAAATTATGTGAGCATCAATGTATTTGGTCATAATGGAACATCGCTTATAGGACCATACTACATAACAAAAGGAGAAAAACATGTTCATATTAATCTCTTATTGCTCCAGTCTAATGACATCCACTTCCACTATGTACTCATCAAGGATATTTCAAAGTAAGTTTAATTTGTGCATTTAAGCGAAATTTGTTTTCATCTCTATTTAAAAAGTTACTTATTATTGTTATATTTATTTACATACTATTTTATTTTCTATTATATTATATTATTATGTGTATAATCATCACAAAAACGTTTGCGGCAAAAAAGTCATCAGAATGCCAGAAGATGGATCTATTATCAAGTTTACGAAGCACTACAAACAGTTAGATGTACCATTTGTAATCTACGCAGACTTTGAGTCCATTTTAGAAAAAGTCAATGATCCTGTAAGTAAAAGCACTACAAATGTACAGAAACACCATGCGTGTGCATTCGGGTATTTTATTAATTGTAGTTTTAAGAGAGAAAATAATTTATATAGGAATTATTTTGGTGAAGATTCGGCAAATGTATTTATCAAAAAATAGTTGAAGATTGTACAGATATTTATCTAAATTATTTACTTAAAGTTAAGAAAATGTTCATAACCCCAATAGAAATAGCTCAATATAATAATGCAAAAATTGTCATATATGTAAGAAAATATTAAATAACGATAAAGTTAGAGATCATTGTCATCTTACGGGCAATTATCGTGGGGCAGCACATAGCGAATGCAATTTGGATTATAAAACACCTCAATTTATACCGGTTATTTTGCATAATCTTTCTGCATATGATATGCACCTATTTTTCAAAGAACTTTCTACTATAAAATATTCCACAATAAAAGTGATTCCCCAGAACACAGAGCGTTATATTTCTCTTTCAATTTTCATCAGATTAGATGAAAAACGCGGATTCGAAATAAGATTTATAGACTCGTTTAGATTTATGGCTTCGAGCTTAGATATGTTAGTGAAAAATCTTGATAGCAATGATTTGAATAGTATTCGATCATGTTTCGTTGATGAAGCTCATTTCAACCTGATTAAAAGAAAGGGTGTATTTCCGTATTCTTACATGGATTCCATGACTAAGTTTAAGGAAACTAAGCTCCCTAGTAGAGACGAGTTCTTCAATATTCTAACGAATGAAGATATTCAAAAAATATGGAGAGAGTTTAACTGTAAAACCCTCCTTGACTACACTGAACTCTACTTAAAGACAGATGTTCTTCTTCTAACTGACGTGTTTGAAAATTTTAGGAAAATTTGTAGAGATATATACGATTTGGACCCCTGCAACTATTATACAGCACCAGGCTTATCCTGGGATGCAATGTTGAAAACCACAGAAGTTTCACTGGAACAGTTCTCTGATTCGTATATGTTTATGCAAAACAGAATTAGAGGTGGACTAGTTCAATGCTCGCAAAGATATTCGAAAGCAAATAACAAATATTTGGAAGATTTTGATACATCAAAGCCATTAGAATTTCTTGTATATTTATACGCTAACAATTTGTATGGTTGGGCGATGTCGGGATATATTCCTTGCGGTGAATTTGAGTGGGTATGTGATACTGATTTTGATGTTAAAAAAATTTCTGATACTGCAGAGTATGGATACATTTTGGAAGTGGATATAGATTATCCCGATTCAGTACATGATCTTCATAATGATTTGCCATTTTGTCCCCAAAATAAGACCGGTGGGGGGATCCAAAATGAAAAAATTAGTTGCAGACTTACACTCAAAAACAAATTACACCATGCACTATAGAGTTTTAAAACAACCCAGCTAAAAAAAATATGTATGGAGCATATATGATATCCCATATATGGTTCGGATCCGAAAAATGAGGGTATATGGGCATATATGATTATATGTATATATTCATACATTTTCATACATGTATGTGTAAATATTCCCTCTACAGTATGCAAAGTTCACAAAATCGCACTGTTGTGCAATAAATTAAATTACTAAAATTACTTTTTTTAGATTTTGAACAGAGAGGTTGTATTTAATGAAACATTTGTGTGTACAAATAATTAAAATCGAAAAAAAAGTCATTTCATTCCTCATTTTAAGTCAAAAGGTGAATCAATTATTTAAAAAACACAAAGAAATCAGATTAAAAACTAATGCAGTTAATTATAAAAGAAAAAAATAATTCGTCTAACAATAGTTTTCAATATATTTTTTCAGTAATATGAACTTTGTTTCTTATCTACAGAATTCTTTTATTTGCGATAAAGTTAATGACTGGATTATACTTTTGATTATTTGATCCACTATGTATAAAATCATGCAAGAATGTTTTTTTTTTTTTGTAACAAAAGTTTTTCGTTTTTAAACGTTGAGGGCACGCATACCACATATATTTTCTAATGGATTTCCAGTTCACCAGTGATAAAATACCAAGCTTTTTTGATTGCAAAAACGATCTTATGTGAAATATCATGTATGCATACATTCTTATATGGCTACATATATTAAACCTTATTTCTATATATGGATCCACATATGAGCTTCATAATTAAATTTCCATATATGAGCTCATGTATTATAATACGTTTCATATATTAGTCCATATATTAGCTCATATATAATAGTTTTGCCATGTATAATCCCATACATTTTCATACATGAATTCATACATATTCATATATAGTTATATACATTCATATATTAAAAATATATGGACCATATATAATTTTTTCAGCTGGGAAGCCATTTCAAATGGCCTCATCTTAAAAGAAATCCATAGAATACTAAGATTTAAGCAATCCCCTTGGCTTAAAAAATATATTGACTTAAACACATTTCATAGGACAAATGCTAAAAATAATTTTGAAAAAGATTTCTTCAAACTTTTTAACAATGCTGTTTACGGGAAGACAATGGAAAACATTGAAAAACGTAGGGACATTAGAATTACTTCATCTTGGGAAACAACAAACAGGAATCATTTAGGTCTCAGAGCATTAATTGCGAAACCTAATTTTAAGCAGTTGACAAAATTTTCTGATGATATGTATGCGGTAGAGTTAGAAAAAATGGAACCACTATATGATAAACCCATATATGTTGGTTTCACAGTACTGGAGTTATCCAAGTGGAGAATGTATGACTTCCATTATGGCTTCATGAAGCCTAAATTTGGAGACAACATTTCTCTCAACTATATGGATACTGACTCATTTATTTATTCAATTAAAACTGATGATTTTTACGATGACATCCGTAATGACATTAGTTTGAATTTTGATACGTCAGAATATCCTATAGATAATCAATTTCGTTTGCCGCTACTCAATAAGAAGGTTTTGGGAATGATGAGAGATAAAACCAATGAGGATATAATGACAGAGTTTGTTGGTTTAAGAGCAAAAATGTATTCTCTGTCGACTCTTCGCTCGGAACCTGTTAAAAAATCAAAAGGGGTCAAAAAGTCTATAATTAAAAAGTTGTCCATTAATGATAACTATATACCCAAAAACTGCATAAAATAGCACTTAGCTTTTCTGATGATAAAAGAAATATAATGAAAGATAAAATAAAAACGCGCGCTTGGGACATTACATAGACCGAAATAATGAAACAATGGATGTAGAATAGAATGATTGCTACTAAATCGCATGTAAGATGTCAACGAAAATAAATTTTGTGCTAATTGTATTTATTTATTAATGTATTTCTTTAATTATTTATTAATTTATTTATTATTTACTTATTTGTTTATTAATTAATTTATGTATTTATTATTTATTTGTTTATTAATTTATTAATTAATTTATTCCTTTATTTCTTTATTAATTTATTTCTTTATTAATTTATTTATGTATCTGTTTATGAATCTATTATTAATTTTAGTATTTTATTCACACAATAGTATGTAAAAATTTAATGCTTTAAAGCTTTTATCTTTTTTTTTTATCTGTAAATAAAAATCAAATATTAGATTAATGATCTTTTTTCTTTTTCTATCTGTATATTTTTATTTATACATAGAGTTAAATTTGTATTGGTACTAAGATTTTTAAGAAAAAATGTCAAAATATTGAAAAAATAATATACATAAAAGGTTTTTATTTCAACTTAAATTTACTAAATAGAAATTTTCACTACAAATGTCCACATTTTTATATTTTGTTTCTTTATTGGCTTTACTTCGCTAGATCAAAAAATTTTTCTTTTTGCTTATTTGCAAATTCTTGTTTTTTCTTTGCATATCGCTTAAACATGCACAGTCTTGTTATCTTTGAAAGGTTCTACACAAGAGGAATTGAGTTTCACAATATTATGAAATTCCATTATATCTCATTAGATATTTTCTTATCGACGCCAACTGCTTTAACACCATCTCATCTCATCATCTTATCACATCATCTTATCAGATCAGTTTATCAGGAGCTTGTCTGGTTTTCAGATCAGCTCATCAGGACCTGGTCTGGTTTTCAGATCAGCTTATCAGGAGCTGGTCTGGTTTTCAGGTAGCTGGTCTGGTTTTCAGATCAGGTTATCAGTATACAAGTAGCTGCCCATTTATAACACTTATAGCAATGAAGTTTCAGGCCAGTTGAAATAACTAAAGTCAATCTTTTATGAGCAGTATTTTTTTTCTATAACGAAAATCGTTTAATTCAATATCTTTGCTTATAACTAAAATCTATATTTATCCTTCCAACACTCTACAAATTTCTTAAAACTTTTCAAAATTCATATTACTTCCAACATAAACCTTATAAACATGCTTCATATTTTTCTCATCTTACTTAAACATTATAATAACATTTGCATTGTCTCTTGTTAAATGCTTACAGCCGTATTCATAAAAATTTTAAACAGCATTTCAAATGCTGTTTGAGCAAAATTCGCTAAGATTGTATTCATAATAGAATAAGAGCTTAAAAACGTTTTGTGAAACTCAATTCCTCTTGTGTAGAACCTTTCAAAGATAACAAGACTGTGCATGTTTAAGCGATATGCAAAGAAAAAACAAGAATTTGCAAATAAGCAAAAAGAAAAATTTTTTGATCTAGCGAAGTAAAGCCAATAAAGAAACAAAATATAAAAATGTGGACATTTGTAGTGAAAATTTCTATTTAGTAAATTTAAGTTGAAATAAAAACCTTTTATGTATATTATTTTTTCAATATTTTGACATTTTTTCTTAAAAATCTTAGTACCAATACAAATTTAACTCTATGTATAAATAAAAATATACAGATAGAAAAAGAAAAAAGATCATTAATCTAATATTTGATTTTTATTTACAGATAAAAAAAAAAGATAAAAGCTTTAAAGCATTAAATTTTTACATACTATTGTGTGAATAAAATACTAAAATTAATAATAGATTCATAAACAGATACACAAATAAATTAATAAAGAAATAAATTAATAAAGAAATAAAGGAATAAATTAATTAATAAATTAATAAACAAATAAATAATAAATACATAAATTAATTAATAAACAAATAAGTAAATAATAAATAAATTAATAAATAATTAAAGAAATACATTAATAAATAAATACAATTAGCACAAAATTTATTTTCGTTGACATCTTACATGCGATTTAGTAGCAATCATTCTATTCTACATCCATTGTTTCATTATTTCGGTCTATGTAATGTCCCAAGCGCGCGTTTTTATTTTATCTTTCATTATATTTCTTTTATCATCAGAAAAGCTAAGTGCTATTTTATGCAGTTTTTGGGTATATAGTTATCATTAATGGACAACTTTTTAATTATAGACTTTTTGACCCCTTTTGATTTTTTAACAGGTTCCGAGCGAAGAGTCGACAGAGAATACATTTTTGCTCTTAAACCAACAAACTCTGTCATTATATCCTCATTGGTTTTATCTCTCATCATTCCCAAAACCTTCTTATTGAGTAGCGGCAAACGAAATTGATTATCTATAGGATATTCTGACGTATCAAAATTCAAACTAATGTCATTACGGATGTCATCGTAAAAATCATCAGTTTTAATTGAATAAATAAATGAGTCAGTATCCATATAGTTGAGAGAAATGTTGTCTCCAAATTTAGGCTTCATGAAGCCATAATGGAAGTCATACATTCTCCACTTGGATAACTCCAGTACTGTGAAACCAACATATATGGGTTTATCATATAGTGGTTCCATTTTTTCTAACTCTACCGCATACATATCATCAGAAAATTTTGTCAACTGCTTAAAATTAGGTTTCGCAATTAATGCTCTGAGACCTAAATGATTCCTGTTTGTTGTTTCCCAAGATGAAGTAATTCTAATGTCCCTACGTTTTTCAATGTTTTCCATTGTCTTCCCGTAAACAGCATTGTTAAAAAGTTTGAAGAAATCTTTTTCAAAATTATTTTTAGCATTTGTCCTATGAAATGTGTTTAAGTCAATATATTTTTTAAGCCAAGGGGATTGCTTAAATCTTAGTATTCTATGGATTTCTTTTAAGATGAGGCCATTTGAAATGGCTTCCCAGCTGAAAAAATTATATATGGTCCATATATTTTTAATATATGAATGTATATAACTATATATGAATATGTATGAATTCATGTATGAAAATGTATGGGATTATACATGGCAAAACTATTATATATGAGCTAATATATGGACTAATATATGAAACGTATTATAATACATGAGCTCATATATGGAAATTTAATTATGAAGCTCATATATGGATCCATATATAGAAATAAGGTTTAATATATGTAGCCATATAAGAATGTATGCATACATGATATTTCACATAAGATCGTTTTTGCAATCAAAAAAGCTTGGTATTTTATCACTGGTGAACTGGAAATTCATTAGAAAATATATGTGGTATGCGTGCCCTCAACGTTTAAAAACGAAAAACTTTTGTTACAAAAAAAAAAAAAACATTCTTGCATGATTTTATACATAGTGGATCAAATAATCAAAAGTATAATCCAGTCATTAACTTTATCGCAAATAAAAGAATTCTGTAGATAAGAAACAAAGTTCATATTACTGAAAAAATATATTGAAAACTATTGTTAGACGAATTATTTTTTTCTTTTATAATTAACTGCATTAGTTTTTAATCTGATTTCTTTGTGTTTTTTAAATAATTGATTCACCTTTTGACTTAAAATGAGGAATGAAATGACTTTTTTTTCGATTTTAATTATTTGTACACACAAATGTTTCATTAAATACAACCTCTCTGTTCAAAATCTAAAAAAAGTAATTTTAGTAATTTAATTTATTGCACAACAGTGCGATTTTGTGAACTTTGCATACTGTAGAGGGAATATTTACACATACATGTATGAAAATGTATGAATATATACATATAATCATATATGCCCATATACCCTCATTTTTCGGATCCGAACCATATATGGGATATCATATATGCTCCATACATATTTTTTTTAGCTGGGTTGTTTTAAAACTCTATAGTGCATGGTGTAATTTGTTTTTGAGTGTAAGTCTGCAACTAATTTTTTCATTTTGGATCCCCCCACCGGTCTTATTTTGGGGACAAAATGGCAAATCATTATGAAGATCATGTACTGAATCGGGATAATCTATATCCACTTCCAAAATGTATCCATACTCTGCAGTATCAGAAATTTTTTTAACATCAAAATCAGTATCACATACCCACTCAAATTCACCGCAAGGAATATATCCCGACATCGCCCAACCATACAAATTGTTAGCGTATAAATATACAAGAAATTCTAATGGCTTTGATGTATCAAAATCTTCCAAATATTTGTTATTTGCTTTCGAATATCTTTGCGAGCATTGAACTAGTCCACCTCTAATTCTGTTTTGCATAAACATATACGAATCAGAGAACTGTTCCAGTGAAACTTCTGTGGTTTTCAACATTGCATCCCAGGATAAGCCTGGTGCTGTATAATAGTTGCAGGGGTCCAAATCGTATATATCTCTACAAATTTTCCTAAAATTTTCAAACACGTCAGTTAGAAGAAGAACATCTGTCTTTAAGTAGAGTTCAGTGTAGTCAAGGAGGGTTTTACAGTTAAACTCTCTCCATATTTTTTGAATATCTTCATTCGTTAGAATATTGAAGAACTCGTCTCTACTAGGGAGCTTAGTTTCCTTAAACTTAGTCATGGAATCCATGTAAGAATACGGAAATATACCCTTTCTTTTAATCAGGTTGAAATGAGCTTCATCAACGAAACATGATCGAATACTATTCAAATCATTGCTATCAAGATTTTTCACTAACATATCTAAGCTCGAAGCCATAAATCTAAACGAGTCTATAAATCTTATTTCGAATCCGCGTTTTTCATCTAATCTGATGAAAATTGAAAGAGAAATATAACGCTCTGTGTTCTGGGGAATCACTTTTATTGTGGAATATTTTATAGTAGAAAGTTCTTTGAAAAATAGGTGCATATCATATGCAGAAAGATTATGCAAAATAACCGGTATAAATTGAGGTGTTTTATAATCCAAATTGCATTCGCTATGTGCTGCCCCACGATAATTGCCCGTAAGATGACAATGATCTCTAACTTTATCGTTATTTAATATTTTCTTACATATATGACAATTTTTGCATTATTATATTGAGCTATTTCTATTGGGGTTATGAACATTTTCTTAACTTTAAGTAAATAATTTAGATAAATATCTGTACAATCTTCAACTATTTTTTGATAAATACATTTGCCGAATCTTCACCAAAATAATTCCTATATAAATTATTTTCTCTCTTAAAACTACAATTAATAAAATACCCGAATGCACACGCATGGTGTTTCTGTACATTTGTAGTGCTTTTACTTACAGGATCATTGACTTTTTCTAAAATGGACTCAAAGTCTGCGTAGATTACAAATGGTACATCTAACTGTTTGTAGTGCTTCGTAAACTTGATAATAGATCCATCTTCTGGCATTCTGATGACTTTTTTGCCGCAAACGTTTTTGTGATGATTATACACATAATAATATAATATAATAGAAAATAAAATAGTATGTAAATAAATATAACAATAATAAGTAACTTTTTAAATAGAGATGAAAACAAATTTCGCTTAAATGCACAAATTAAACTTACTTTGAAATATCCTTGATGAGTACATAGTGGAAGTGGATGTCATTAGACTGGAGCAATAAGAGATTAATATGAACATGTTTTTCTCCTTTTGTTATGTAGTATGGTCCTATAAGCGATGTTCCATTATGACCAAATACATTGATGCTCACATAATTTTGACTTTCAAATTTTTTTATCTGCTTCAATGGGAGTGGAAACTCTAGGTCTTTAAAATTTAGTACAATTTCCCCTATATTAATATTATTTTCAGAAATGTTTTCAATATTGTAATTTCTACAGTTTTTCCGTTGTTTAGGACTCAGGCCACTGTTTACATTCAAAGCCGCAATGAGACACCATTTAAAGCAATAAACATCAGAGTTCTCGATATTTATGCATGCATGTTTTGCTGCAATATTTTTTGGGAGAGGGATGAAGCTCGATCCTCTTATTATGGACGCCTTGTTTATATTAACTTCAAGGGAATTTATTGAAATCAAGGTCCATCCGCTTTCCCTCTCTTGAAATTCTTCCATTTTGGGTCTTAGCTTCTCGGTTTGTTTCTTGTACATATCCTCTATGTCATCAGACAAAGTCACCAACATACAAGTTGGGAAACATTCATCTCATCATTCACAATCTTCATATAACCACATGTGAGCTCCATATTAAATTTAAATGTAATATGTATCTTACTACGTTCATTTAGTTGTTGTACTATGGAGCTCTGTAGATTTCAGAAACTCCTCCGGAAACAAGACACCCACATTTTTGTTGAGGAGGATGTAGTCTCGATCCTCCTATTGAAGTTGCTTGCTCTTTTTGTGAGAAAATCTCCAATCCGTTCTTGTTGACAACTGTTTTTATGTTTTGTGGTTCTGACATGAGCCATATAACCATTTGATGGGATCATCTCATTACAATCCTCACAATATTTGTTTTGAGGAGTTAGCTTACTAGCTCCAAGCATAGCCTTCGATTGGTTAGGATTGGAGTGCGTTTCAATATGCTGGTTTAGTTTTGTTTGAGTCATAAAGACTTTATTGCAGATGGTACAACTTGTAGAATTCATTTTATTTAGTTATTTATTTGTTTATTAATTAATTTAATTATAAACAATTTATTTAATTATTTTATTTATAAACAATTTATTTAATTATTTTTTATGCACTATAAGCTTTTTTAACAAAGAGTAATTAGTTCTAACGCTTTTATAGTTTTGGATTTCAAACACTTTAGAAATTTTTGTTGGGAAAATAGGTTGAGACTTGTTGAGATATCAGAGCAGACTGATGGGAATCTACATTATTTCTTCTACTTACATATATACTTTATATGAGAATCGCGTAGTAGTCATCAAATCTAATATCTGATGGTATTACGACATGTGATGAAATACATACACACACACACACACACATAGACACACACAAACACACACACATATATATACACATACATACATACATATTGCACTGTTGGAATTACGAGATATGATGAAATTCCCACAGTCTAGCAACACCCATATATATATATATATATATATATATATATATATATATAGCAATATATATATATATAGCAATATAAAGGTACGAGAAAAATCGAGACATGTGAAAGTAGGTGCTTCTATAAGTTTTTTCTGTATTTCTCCAAAAGCTATTTTCTACAATTGTTTCACCACAATAAAATATACTGAAACAAAAATATCACTACCCCTATTCAAAAGCTATTCTTATCAACCTGATTGGATTCAAAACATTTAACATCTGAAATGCACTTGTGCACATAAAACCTATGCCAACATGATATTTTTCTATCTCCATAAGAATAGCAACGTCAATAGCCTAAAAAACATATATACATTCATATGTAAATATGTATGTATGTATGAAAAAGTGATGATGTAATTCACACAAGCAATGAAATTCTTCAAAGCAAAAAATAGATAAGATCACATACATTAATACAACAACATATGCATACATTACCAAATACATTCCTTATCCACTTCCATTGGCAACAGGGTTGCCACTCTCTGCAGCTATTAGATTATTTCCGCAGAGATCGCAAACATAAATGCATATGTGTATGTACATAACGCTACATAAGCATACTAACGATAACTCAAAACAGCCACTCAAAGTCTATCAAATAACAATCACTATATGCACACAAATACACAGATCCCTTGTAACTACCCTGGGGTCAGACTGGGTCTTTGTGTCAACGCTAAAATTCTAGTAAAAATTGTGGTATAATAAGTTTTCTTCTATCCGTCAGAATAAAAGAAGGAAAGAAAACAGATATGGTGTATTTATGGTGGAATTGTCAATAAGTTGTCAATATACATACATTTGTATGTACAGCACACAAGCGGCAAGTCAAAAGCGACTCAGTACATTTTCACCATCGACACTTCCTACTGCGTATAATGATTGTCTGCCACTACAACAAAAGTATCGGACACCATCAGACATACGAGTAAGTACAAAAACACACACTCATGCACACACACGCACTTACACACACTCCCATACACACATAATAACAGCCACATATACATGCATACACATAACCAAGGCATCATACTCACACACAGACACACACACACATCCCACACGTACATACATCCATGTACTGTAAGCACAACGTTTCTCTACAATAACAATTAAATCTATACACACAAGTAATTATACAACATTCACATACATAGAAAGAATCAAACTCTCACACACACACACATACCCCAGAAAATATCAGCATGGAAATCCCCCCGAAATCCGCCCACTGTAACAGGGTTGCCATCATTTTTGTTTTTTCCCGGTTTTGAATTCCCAAAACAGGACTCAGGCCACCATTAACAATCTACTTATATATATAAAGGGTGTTTTTTATTGAGGTATAGAACTTTAAGTTGGCATCACTTTTTTAACTGGCCGCCATTTTGTCAGCTGTCAAGTGATTAATATTTAGTTTAGTTTGCCATTTCATCATGAACAGGTTGACAAAAGAACAACGCTTGCAAATCGTGCAAATTTATTTCGAAAATAATGGTTCAGTTTGCGAAGTTTACCGCAAGCTCCGTCCATTTTATGGTCGACATAATCGTCCATCAGAGCAATTAATTCGGTTTTCGCACTACGTTTACTCTATGTGATAATACGCATCCGCAGAGACGTCGAACAGTGCGCACCGAAGAAACAATTGTCTACGCCAACAAACCAGAAACGTTAGGGGACTTGGAAGCCAACATTCGTGGCGTTATTGTCAACATACGGCCCCATATGCTCGAAAAAGTGGTTGAAAATTGGACCTGTAGAATTGGCTTTATTCGAGCCTGCCGCGGCGGCCACATGCCCGAAATCATATTTAAACATTAATGGCATAAAATTATCCTTCCAATAAAGCCAAATTGATGGACATTAAAACGATTTTCTTGTGTTTTATTTCAATTCGAAGTTCTATACCTCTTAAAAAACACCCTATACAAAAGAGTAACCTTACTGACTGATGTATCAACACATGCATAGCTAAGAGAGCTGAAACTTGGTGTGTAGAATCCTCTTACAATGTTTAGATCCACTAAAAATGGATTTTTGGAAATTCGAATGCAAAAGGACTAAAAAGGGCAAAATCAGTATATTTATGTCTCGTAAGCTACGATAGATAGACTACAAATTCAAAAAGTATCCGAATACTGCTAAAAAAAATTCGACACGTGTTTGGTACTTTTTCGATATATGTATATTTATTGGTTTAAACTTAATTTTGGTACCTTTTTTGCAATCGACATATCTTCTAAATTATTGAACGTAGCATAAAGCTTATTAGAGCGTTATTTTCTTCTCGGCAGAATCTCTAGTAACTTTTGACACTTTCTGAAAATTACTATTTAAAAAAAGCAAAATCGTACCCGTACCCGTACGTCCTTTTTTGTTAATGATAAGGTACATATAACATACATGTAAAAATAATTTAATATGACTTCCGCCTGGCTGACCGCTCAGTAGAAGCTGAGATAATAAAATGTATGTTTTTCGAAGGGCCCAAAAAAGTACCAAAAATGTAAGTACGAGAAACGATGTAAAAATTTTTATATTCGGCAGAATTCATATAATGAACAGCGTTACCGTTGTACGACTAAAGTCGCATTTTGCCCCTTTTTCAACTGCCTTGCCACTTTTTATGCCCCTTACTTTTAAATCCCCGTTTAGTATCATTTGCATTATTTTGTGCCCCTTTCTGCTCCTTTTTGTTCAAAGTCAACTTTCGTTTTTATTTGACAATAAATGTACACAAATTCGTACAGATTCTACTACATTAAACAAGATTTTATTTCCTATGTATCAAACTTAATATAAAAACATACACCTTGGTATGAATCCTTTCATTTGTGTAAGGTCTTTAAATATACGAGTACAATTGCACACTCATGCTTGATAATTCTAACTGTATTTTCGACACCTATTGTGAAAGCCAAATTTAATTTTAATTTAATTTAATTTAAATTAGTACATATTTTTAAAAGGCTGTTCTGTAAACCGATCGATTTGAAATCACACGATTTTAAAAACGAAAACAGCCAAACACGTGGCCAATTGCAAATGATCGAAAAATATCCGAGTTTTTACAACAAAAAATACTTATAGTTAATTTTAATTATTATTCGAACTCCATTTGTTTCTATATTTATGATTTTTAACAGGCTAAAGTTCGTATCGCTTTTTTAAGCCAAATTACATGTGATAATTATTAATGAACAAATAACACCAAAGTTAGTTGTAAATATTCTGACAACACATAGTTGAACGGAACAGCCAGCCGTTTTCGAAGGCCACTAAATCTTCATCATCAGCGTTCTTTTGTGTTTGGTCCACTGTGTGTGGTGTCAGTTGATGTAGATTTCTGCTTTATATACTTAGCATTATTGCAAATGGAATTTGTGAAAAAATACTTATTTTCGGAGGAAAGTGACTATTGCTGATGATAACTTGCACCTACTCGTTTAAGTCAATGGAAAAATTGGCCAAATTAAACGCAAAAATATACCCAGATTCAGCAGTTGCAAAGTCGGTGAGTTGCACCTTTATAAAAAAATTTACCAAAAAAACATAAAGCGTAAACATAAATTAGCATTGCTAAAAAAATTTCAAATAGACTGAAAGTAAACACTTGTCTGTCCATGCTGTCTGCCTTAAATTTATGTACAATTTACAAGATGTACAATTTCAAAAGAATTGATATTTAAGGTGTTTAATAAGTATGCATTATGCATAAAAAAATACCATAAATATATTATCCTCTTCAGAATCGGAGTTTAAAATTTTTTATCAAAACTTTAAATGGTTAAGTAAATTTTTTGAATTATACTGGTTTTTAAGAAAAAAAGTGATATGCCCCAAAAGATGCCAAAAAATTTATTAATGTATTTTTTAATTTTTTATAAATCTTAAGAACTGGGGCAAATTACGACATTCAATATCGAACGAAATTTCCATTTATTTTCTATTGGAATTTGGATCAATATCAAATGCCACATTTTGACCAGTGTTTCATTATTATCATAGATGTTGTGATATATATGTATATGTATATATTTAGTAGCTATCTATACTACGTTTATACTCGTCTTATTTGTATATAAAAACTGTATTTGCAAATACTCAACTAGCCGGTATTATAGAAATATATTTACAGTCGTCAAATAAACAATTGTAAAATTAAAAATTTTCTGTACACATACATCTCATCCCCAGTAATCAGCAATTTTTCACGTGAGTTAGTAAAGGCTTCATTATTCTTTACTTTCTGTTGATGTTCTGTGCTGTGCAGTTCTGTCTCTAAATTTTAATAGTTACATTTTATGTTATAACTTATCACCTGTTTCTGAGCAGAACGGCCACAGTTTTCCACTGAAGTGATGAGTTCGTCTATTTTTATGTTTCAATGTAATTTTATATATTTCTGATAAAAATTTAGGGCATAATTTTGTAAAACGCAACACCAAACGTTGACAAATTTTGTATGGAAAAAATTACAAAAATAAATTAAAAAACAAAATACATATAAAATTCTTCAACGCTAAGCGTTGCGTTTTACAAAATAAGGCCCTTAATTTTTTAAATTTTAAAAGCATAATCACAATTTTTATTTCATTTATGCTGTCACTTAGAATTACTTGAAATTTTTTTGATTTTCACAGGTTGAACTGTAACAGAACAGAACGAAACAGAAAAACTAACGACTTGTGCAAGATTTCTAAAAGCAAAAAAGAATTAGCTGATTCGTAACAGAACAGAAAGTAAAACCTAATTCTGTCACAAGTTAGAATTTTTACTTGTAAACAAAACGTGCGAATAAACGCAGTATGTGGGTTCTCATCAAATTAATATTTGTGTAGTTTTTATACATGAGAAATTTGTTTTTATTGTTTGTTTTTAGTAAAAAATAGCTTCATAAATATGTTTGTTTTTTTAATTTTCCTTGATTTTAAAGTTGCCCCTTTTTTTTCTTAGAAATCCCCTTTTCGTGCTATTTTTTTTTTTGAAAATTCCATTTTTTGAACTTTTTCAACGGTAACGCTGATAATAAAAACATTTTGAATATCAGTTGAATTTTATTAACTGATATAGTGTATTCTTGAACACTACCATCAATGGGGTACTTTGAATATTAATTTGGTACTTTTCCAAAAATTCTTTTCGTATGAAGTACTTTTCGAAAAAAGAAATTTTCTCAAAAAAAATAATACTTTTGGAAACAGCACTTTTTTGAAATGGTGCTTTTGGGAAATAGCTCATTTTTGAAAATCTAATTTTTGAAAATGTACTTTTGGTATTGGCTTTAAGCCTACAGTACACGGCCTACAGCTGCTATCGTCGAAAAAAAAACTGCATTACTGTAAAAATATCTAGAAGTTCTCGATGTCACGTCAACATCTAATTACTCATTATGGCGCGCTACTAGAAATCTTCCGTTCATCTTAAATCACTAGAGCGCACTTCGAAGGGAGGCTGAGCAAGAAGCGATATTGAGAAAGGTAACTTATTTGCTAAGCATTTAAAATCTGTATTCACTCCCAATTCATGTACTGGTGCTGCCGATTTACCGAGTGTAGTTTCTCTACCCCCTCGTCCCTTAAGGTTTAAGATGCGTGAAGTACATAAAATAATTGTTGAACTCAACCCGAAGAAAGCTCCAGGTATTGATGGAATTAATAACAAGATGCTGATGAACTTTCCTCATATTGCAATAAGAATCCTGCTATTTATTCTTAATGCCATTTTACGAGTACAGTATTTTCCACATAACTGGAAACTTGCAAAGGTCTACGTAAGACGTTCTAAAAGTTTTGTATTCTATTCTAGTTCCAAGCAGTCTGTTTTAGTGTAAACACAAAAAGCAAAACAAAACTAACAAAACAAAACTCTCACTAAAATAAATTAGGCATCATTCGAAAAGTTTTTCGCTAAAGTTTTTATTGTGCTTGTGTTCCCAAAACAAGTAAAACATCAAAACAAAAAGCGAGAAAGCAACAAAACAACAGTAAATCATAGCAGAAACTATGTACATATGTAAGTGACATACACGAACCAATTCTTACCCACATAAATATTCCATAATCTTATAAACATAAGTACCATACTCAACTTACCACTTGACCATAATTTATAGTCAGGTGTGAAATTGTTTCAATTCAGTTTCAACTGACGACTTTAATAAAGTATTGTGTTTCATTATTTTTATTGATTCATATTTCATTTGTAAACAATTTGTAAAAGTAGTTTAAGTAGAATAAGATGTTTTTTTAATTAAGAAAATTCAGTTTATTGTTAACTAAAGACTTGAATGGTTTGTTTAAATTGTTCCTGGCGCAGTCGGTAGGATCTATGAAAAAGATCCTTCTTTTTATAAAAAGAAAAAGATAAACGTACTTACGAATAAAAAAAGGAATATCTTAAAATATCATTTTGTTAATTATATAAATAGTGATTGTCTAAAGAACAAAATTGCATAAACACTTAAAAACAGTTTTACTGTTTACAATATACCGAAAAGTGTTAGAGACAAAAAAAGTAAACATTAAATATTAATCGCTTGTTGATGGACGATATCATTAATTAACTTAAGAATTTAAGCATCGGTGACAATTGTAATATGAATGATAACAACGTCCCTAATAACAACAGCAATATGGAGCAACAAGGAAATTTTATTATACAAAACATTAGAATGGTTCATACTTTTGGTGGCCAGATAGATGAACTGGCCACATACATACAGAGTGTTGAAAGTGTCATTCCCAATATCACGTTAATGCCGCGCGACGATCGAGTCCTTTTTTTCAACTCTATTTTGCGAACGTTGCACTACCAGGCTTTGGATGTGGTGAGAAGGGAGAGACCAAGGGATTGGACAGCATTGAAGGCAACATTGATCGATGAATTTGGTGAGCATCAACCAATATCCCAATTAATTTTAAGTATTAACAATATTAAATTTAAGAGCGGTTGTAAATCGTTATGTGATGAAATAAATAAAATAGTTTGTAGGGTTAACGACGCGATTGAACTGTGTAGTGAGACAGAAGAAAGAAAATCATTTTTCCGAAACGAAGTTAATTTTTGTAGTTTTGGATGTTTTAAAAAGGGAATTGCCGATTCACCTCACAGCATTACTCAATGCGAATTTAGTGACAGATATTAGATCAGGTGTTAGAATTCTTAGAGAGAATAATGAAATTGTTAACGACGCCCGTAATTACTTTAAACCTAATAACAATAGGAATTTTTCTCGAAATAACTAGTATGCGACCACAAGTCGTCAATAATGAACTTCGAAATTTAGCAACCCCTAACAGAAGATATTCAATTCCTCTTTATAACCCCCAAAATAACTATCAACCATATTTTCAGAACCCCCAAAATAACTATCAATCGTATTTTTAAAATCCCCAAAACAATTTTCAATTTCGTCCCAGAAATAATTTTCAAAATCCTTGCCAAAACTATCAAAATAGGCCTCTTGGGTTTTGACAGCTTAAAAACGTTAAATGCTTCTATAAATATCCCCATGGGATACGCAATTTTAAACGATATAAAATATTTCTTTTTGAACGAAAATCAAAAGGAAAAGGAAGGCATTGAAAGTTTTCCAGTCATAAAAAAATTAATTCCGAGTTCGACCAAATAAAATGTCAACTAATTAAAAGCGAAGAAAATGACGTTTTGCAAACTAATAATCAAAAATATCTGAATTATATTAATGACAATAATAAGAGTTCAATATTTAAATTGTATCACCTCGGTAAAGAGGAATCTACGAGTTTGGAAATATTACTGAAAAAATACATTAATATATTTTATAGAGAATGAGATAAACTAACCTTCACTAATATTGTAAAACATAAAATCAATACTTTTCACGAAGACCCGATATATTGTAAAACCTATCGTTACCCCCAAGTTCATAGAGAGGAGGTTAATAAACAAATCCAAGAAATGTTGGATCAAAATATATGTCACAGCCAGTCGCCGTACTCAGCCCCAATTTGGGTTGTACCAAAAAAAATTAGATCCGTCTAACAAACAAAACTGGCGTATCGTTATAGATTACCGAAAATTAAACGATATAACTAACCGTTAACGATAAATATCCAATTCCAGTTATGGATGATATTTTGGATAAATTGGGTAGATGTTTATATTTTACTACCCTCGATCTTGCTAAAGGGCTTCATCAAATTGAGATGGATCCTTCTGATAGAGGAAAAACAGCATTTTCCACTCAAAGCGGGCATTACGAATTTTTGAGAATGCCATTCGGGCTTAAAAATGCCCCCGAAACCTTCCAGCGATTGATAAATACAATCATGGAAGATCTTATAGGAAAAGAATGCTTGGTCTACTTAGACGATATTATTATCTTCAGTACTTCTCTGCAGGAGCACGCCAGTTCAATAGAAAAAGTGTTGAAAAGGCTCTCAGAAGCCAACTTAAAGGTACAACTCAACAAAAGCGAATTTTTAAAAACAGAAACCACATTTTTGGGTCATATTATCACACCTGATGGTATAAAACCCAACCCCGACAAGGTAAGACCATCCTGGAATACCCAATTCCGAAAACTGAAAAAGAAATTAAACACTTTCTGGGATGGCCGGGTTTTATAGACAATTTATTAAAAATTTTTTCCAAAACATCAAAACCTTTAACTCAATGTCTTAAAAAGGGCAATAAGATTAATCCAACAGACAAAAACTATATTAAAGCAGTGGACACTTTTAATTACTAGTGAACAAATTTTAGCTTTCCCTGATTATGAGAAACAGTTTACATTAATAGGCTTTTCACACTTGCCAACATTTCGTGGAATGTGGAATGTGTGGAAGATGTTGAAAATGTGAAACATACGTTCACATTACAACATCATATTTAGCTGTCAAAATAAATAAGGCCACGTTTTGTGTAAAAAAAAAATTAAATAAAAAAAAATGTATAATGAAGAGAAATTAATAATATGACTAGTTGTTAATTTGCAAGAGCAATCTCTACTATTAATGCAGTGTGTAGAATCCATAAAAAGCTTACTGGAGGAAGAAGATGATGAAGACATAGTTTTGGACAATCTCATCCAGCAACATAGCTTCCATTTCTTCCGTCCAACAAATTCGGAGACTGGTTTTCATTTTTACTGCAAAAAAATATATACATATGTAAGAATGTACATACAACAAAATGTTTGTATATACAAGGAATAATTATGTACAAATATTTAAAAATAAAAATACTTACATGTTTTGCTCATTTTTAATAACTTTGTAAATATTTTCTTATGTCATTAAATGTCAAAAATTCCAGTGATGCCACTACAATTTTTTGTCATTTATCAGTGATGGCACTAAAATAATCAAAAGATGTTGATTGGAACAAAATGAGTTAGGAACATTTTACAAAGATGTTGAAAGATGTTGCTTTTTAGCCCTGTACATTTCTTATGGGAAATTTTCAACATCATCGCAAACTGATGGTAGATGTTAGATGTTGATAAGTGTGAAAAGGCTATAACAACAGATGCTTCTAACATCGCACTTGGTGCCGTGCTTAGTCAGAGTGGTCACCCAATCTGCTTTGCGAGCCGAACTCTAAATGAGCATGAATTACATTATTCTGCTACTGAAAAAGAGATGTTGGCTATTGTTTGGGCAACAAAATATTTTCGCCCTTATTTATTTGGTAGAAGATTTTTGATAAATTTTTCCCAAATTTTCAGTAAAATTTTCAAAGAATACTGTTAGCAAAAAAGCCTTTAAAATAAAAATTATAGTTTTGCAGTGTTTATTTTACAAAATTATTTTTACAATAAGATTTTTGTTTTGATTCAATAATCTTTTTTAATAAAAAAGCGTTTAAAAAGCTGTGCAACTTTTATTTTCTCACGCGACTTTTTTGTGCGACTTTATTTTTATAAAACGACCTTTTCTGCGACTTTTCAAAAATTCCCAGCGGTAAGCCTGATTACAATGGTTACAAACCCTTAAAGAGCCAAACCAAAAACTGCAGAGATGGAAAATCAAATTAAATGAATTTGATTTCGATATAAAACATATTCCTGGAAAGGAAAATTATGTCGCAGATGCACTTTCTCGTATGAGAAAGGAAAACTGCAATTTTAATGAAGAGAATGTTGAAAATGTCGTGGCTCCTGAAGAGGCAGATGAAACAGAAGAAATTTCTTCTGTCGGTGCTACGATTCACTCAGCAGATGAAGATAATTCATCACATATTCCGATTACGGAAAACCCCCTTAATATATTTAAAAATGAAATTATGCTGATCAAAGAAAATCAAAATAAAATCTTTAAGAACAAGATATTTTCTAATAATGTTACCACAATTACTTACAAGAATCTAGATGTCGATGAAGGACATAATAAAAACCTATTTACTAGATAGGAATATAACTCTTTATATGCCAAATGACAATGACTTTGTCGATTTCCAAGAAACTTATGCTCAAATTATTTTAAACAAAAGAAACAAAGCCTTAAGATCGACTAGGGTTTTAGAAAATTTAAGTAACTACCCCGATTTTAAAACAATTTTACAAATCCATTTAAATGGATTACGTCAAGGTATTGAAAAAATAGTAAAATATATAAATCAAAATATTTCCCAAATTACATAAAGGAAATAGCGTATAGCAAACGAGTGCGAACTCTGTAATCGTTGCACAGTGGCGTGAATTAAAAAAAAATGGTAAAAAGTCCGCAACTTTTGAACTAGTCAACCGATTTCGATGAAACCAACTGTTTTGCAACGTAGAAGTGTTGAAATTTTTAGAAAGCATATTTTGAGGCACCCTGTTGTAAGACAGGGTAGCGAAAAAGTGCGGGTATCGAAATTCTTTCGGAGCTTGTAACTTTTGTAAATAGGAACCGATTTAAATAATTTTTTCAGCGGTACAATCTACGTTAAGAAATAAAAATAAAACATCTTTAGAGTACCATTTTATCTCTTTCAGTTTCCAAGTTATTTGACTTGAAGAATTTATTTATTAATTTTTGGCCCTGACTTTTTTTATTCGTTCCCAGCAAAAAATTACACATTACCATTAGAACTACTTGCCATATAATGACTTACTTTTCTGATTGCTAATTTTCATTACTCGCTTACAAATCACATTACCTAAAATTTAAAAAAGTGACGTGCAAGTTGCTAAATGAAGAGAATGATTTTTTTAGACGAAATAGATTACGTGAAATGTTGACAAATAAATAAAATGTAAGTACTTCTCAAGAATCGATTATTTTAGTCTCACGCCTTATTAAAATCATTAAGTTGGTAATCCAGTAGGGAAGTGCTTCCACCAAAAATGCTTAATCCAAACTCGATTACCTTTTTTGAAATTTTTTGCTGGGTTAGTACATAACTTCTTTATTACTTAGCAAAAATCAGTTTGTTTTATTGTTTTTGAAAGAAATCTTTATTACAATTCATATGAAAAAAATTTTTTTGATATCTCAAAAATTGTAACAAGGAATAATTTTGCAATTTGGATTTTTAAAAATTATGAGAAAATTTTGTATATTTTGTGAAAAAAGTATTCTTAGGGCCTAATTTTGTAAAACGCAACGCTTGGCGTTGATAAGTTTTGCATGTATTTTGTTTTTGTAATTTCAGTTTTTTCCATACAAAATTTGACAACGCTTGGCGTTGCGTTTTACACAATTGGGCCCTTAATTTTTTTTGGACTATTTTAAAAAATTATTAAGAATTTGATAAAAACCTTGATTGTTTCTGAGAAAGGAGACATTGAGGAAGGCTGTGAAATAAATTTTGGAGATTTTTGTTGGTGCATCCTACATGCAGCATTGGTCGAAAACTAGCATTTTTTTTTTCAAAAAATCCTATTTTCGGATGTGTCAAAAGAATTGCACGGTCGTTTTTGTAAATTTTTTGGTTTTTATTATAAATAAACTTGTTATAAGTAACCTGTAAGAAACTCTTGGCATCGTACACATAAATGTAGGCAGGAGAGGAGATTTTCTAAAAATGCTAAAATTTTTCTAACACAATTTTTCCTAATAAGAAAAAAGTATTATAAAATTATAAATTGGGAATCATTTTAATTTTTATCAATAGTATCCATTTAGCTTAGCAAACTAAAAAAAAATTATTCTCCTACCTTCAATAGTTTTTGAAATATTCAAAATCCAATTTTGATTAAAAATGTTAATTTTCTACATTTTTTATTTTTGTCTAAATTATTGATTTTATTTTCTTTACTGCAAATGTTATTACAATAGTAGATATAATTGTCTATTCAACGGTATATAATATGTATTCCTTTGCCATTATATCAGTCTTAAAATGTATACACAAATATAACACCTCAGGTAACAATTTACGTGTTTTATCTGATACTCAAACAAACCCACATTTTTTATGAAGTCTTGAAGCTGTTATTAAATACTTTCTTTACTTAAATACAATAAAATATAAGAATTTATATACACACACAGTATATTTATATACCTACAAGGACAAATAGATTGAGTTATTTATTTATTTGAAAAAAATTAGTAGTTAATTAAACATTAGAACATTACATAATGAAAATATTTTATGCAGCTCCTTTTTAAATGCATATAAATTGCCTACGTTTTGAATATAATTTGACATAGAATTCCAGAGACTCGTTTTGATTCTGATAATTGTATTAAAAATATATTTAATAAATTCAGTTTCATTTTCTTTATTACTCGTATCTAAGTGCATGGATACATACATATGTTGTTTTTAATTTATATATGGGTTTTACTTCAAGAATTTGCTTTAAAATAATCTGAGACATCATGGCCTAGCAAGCTATTGATTTCCTCTGCTTCGGGATCGTCCTTCTCGATTTCAATACTTATTTTTGGCAACCATTTCATTCTTATGCCTTGTACGACTGGATCTGAAGACAAAAGCAAATGATGCATTAAATCATTATTTTGAACAACTCTAAAGCATTTACGTGTATTGAAAAGTCGATATTGCTTAACATCTCTATTTCTAGACATACTAATGCATATTTATTATGGATGCCAAACGGGAAATCCCGAACCCGGAAATCTCGGGATTTGGCAAATCCCGAATCCGGGATTTGTAAAATTCAATCCCGGGATTTCGTTTTCGTGATTTCTTACCATTTTTATATAAAAACTTTATAAATTCAATTTTTCGTTGATTTTAAGGTATTTTTTATAATATTCAAAAGTCCCATACAATTTTATACGTACAGTTTTAACAATTTAATGACTATTCGTCACATATTTCTTATAAATTAACAACAAGAGCAAAATATACAAACTACTCTCTTACGGTTATTTTCATCAAAGGTGCTACAATATATGTACATATTAGAATTACTTTGAAAACAAAAGAAACATATTACATTTGGAAGGGAAATTACATTTGAAAAATTCATAAGTTTGACAAATTTATTCCGTCTTATTCTATATTATGAGGGCAATTACAATTCAAATTCCACGAGAAATTTTTCCCGGGGAATAATTTCAAACAGTAGCAAATAAAACAAAAAAAATCTTATTGGAAAAAGGAGAAATTTCTTGCGGAAATGTATTCATAATTGCAATGTACAACTATCTGAATGTCGACTCCTCAACGCTAAAAAAATTAGCACTTATCTACTTTTCGGTAACACTTGAGTACTATTGACACCTCCTTACAATTGGAGTAGAATACAATACAAGGCAAGTGAAAACTTTTAGTTGTCGGGTTGACGTAAAAGCGAGAACTATTTACAGAATAATGCGGAGTATTTTGTCTAAAAAACTCCGAGTGTGTTTATATATTTTTTACATTGACCGTTTAGGTCGTTTTTGATACAAACCTAAGATCAAACCCATTTAAATTACATGGATTTGATAAATAGTTTTAGTCAAAAACGACCGACTGAATGAGTTCGACTCAATTATAGTTGTATTCGACTTGCAGAGTAGAAGGCCAGGACACTAATACTGAAATATGAAAGTTTATAATATAATAACTCTAGTTGTTCTAAGAAGCTTTGGGTAAAGGGTCCTGATGATCTGCATTAGCAACAGTGAAATACGCATAGGATCCAGCTAAACCCCTCAATAATCAATTTCAATGTATTTTTAATAAAAAAATATTTTACTTAATAAGTAAAATATTAATTTGGGATTGTTAGTGCGTTTAAAAATTTTAAACTTAAATTGTAACAATTCCCATAAAAAAAACACTAATTATTAACTTGACTGCACCCGGTCAAAAAAATACTTATGTGGCAACACTCTATTCTTAAATAGCTGTTGTTGTTATTTACATTTATTTTCTTTTACATACTCTTACGACTACAATTTGAAGCTGAAAAAAAGTCAGCCAATGTAGCAACACATCTAACCAATCCTGATTTTTATTCTGAAATTTAGAAATTGATTTATTGCATTCACGTATCTTCTTTTCATATAATTTAAAAAAAATTTCAAGTTTTTTGGATAAATCGGTGTTTACAGATAAACCATATGTAGTAGATATTATGTACATCATTTGGTCTACCTTGTTCAACCGAGTACTCCCATCAGTGAGGTTTTCCCACATTAATTTGCAGAGCGATTTATTTTTAATTGTTATCTCCATGATAGCTATAACTGAAATAATGACATTAAATGCTTCACAGCTTAAATATATAGCTATTTTACAAGCTACGAATACAAAACCGATACAAATATCAGATAAAACCATACCCATAATGGAGATGTGCGCGAGTTAACATCTCTTATTTTAAGATAGTAATAACAAATCCATAAATTCAAATATAACTAAGATAGTAATAAAAGATGATAACAAATCCATAAACTCAAATGTAACTATTCTAAGCTAGAGATAAGACAAACATCATAAATACAACTATTGTAATGATAAGAAACACATTTTTTCTCAAAACATGTTTTGCTGATAAGAAAGGTACTGGTAACCTAAACAAAGAAAAACATATTAGAACAAAGAAAAACATATTTTGAGTTAGAACAAAGAAACATTAAACATAATTATTATTATAAATAGATATTAAGTAACACTTTGTAAGTTAGTCTTAAGAATATATTTAATAAAGAAACGCACATTTCGGTGCAGAAAAAAAAGAAAATATATTTTTTTTACTCATTTCCTTGAATAGGAAATTAACTGGGGGCTCAAGCCGGTCTAAACTCTTGACCACAGCCAAATATTCTTGACATTCAAGATATTTAAATAAAATTCCACGGCTTTGAAGAAGAGCAAACCAATCTCCGAAAAAGTGAGAAATTACCACGCTGGACCAACTTCAGAAACGGCAGAAAATATTCAATTCCTTACGATCTATGGGAAAAGACAACGACACAATGAATCAAGATATTACAGCTTTACGAGCACAAATAGAGGTACTCACACAAACTCTACAGAATACTCAATTGAAGGTAAATACACTGGATGCGGAGCGATCTCCCCACACAATCATTACGCAGGAACAACATAGTGACTTCACACCAAATATAACTGATGCAACTCAGATAAATTTAAAAACATTCGAAGCCATACCGTGCTTCAGTGGGGATAAAAACCAATATAGATCCTGGCGGAAAAGGGCATGGGCATTCATGGTAAATATCAAACAATTTTCCAACCACCCAAATTACTACACAGCATTCACGATACTGCATTCAAAAATTGTTGGAGAAGCAGCAGACATCCTCATCAACCACAATACCAAGATGAACTTTTATTCTATAATTAACAGGCTTGACTACACCTACGCAGACCAACGACCATTATATGTACTACTCGAGGAAATGAAGAAACATAAACAGGGAAGACAAACACTCTCAGAATTCCACAGCAAAATCAGCAAAGCACTGAACCTCGCACTTTCGAAGATAGAGATGTCAGGTGATCAGGGATCTGCATCCATGGCGGAATATGCAAATCAGGAAGCAGTCCGTACATTCATCACAGGACTCAACAGCAAATATACAAGCGGTACATTATATAGCCATCACCCAAAGGACCTAGAAACTGCATTTGCAATCGCAAGCACAATATACCATGACAACGCAAATATGCAGTTCGACACACTGGCTACAACACAACAATACAACCAAAAACCAAACTTTGGACCACAACGATACGAAGATAGAAGGAGGTACAACCACGGCAGGAACCCATGGAAGTGGATAGTTCGCAACAATTTAGACGTTCAACACAATATTCCCCACAGCAGCAATACAACCCATTCAGAAGGGAGCAACAACCAACAAAAAGGGATAGAATGCCTTCATCAAAAAATTATAATCCGAACAAAGTTCAACGAGTAAACCAGACGAGAGATGAAGATATACAATCACTTGTACCACACACCGAAGATACTTATGAAACCGGCAGCGCTTTTTTAGGCGAATAAGCGGATTGCCATGTCTGCAGAGGCACTGCCAAACAACAGGTAAATCCGTTAAAATATTAATTGACACAGGTGCGACAAACAATTATATTAGTTCTAAGTGCAACATAGGAAAATCTATTCTAATAAAACCAGTTAAGGTAAAAACGCTTCACGGATACTCTTTAACGAAAGCAAAAAATTATTACACTATTAGGCCATAATTTAGTATTTTTCGAAACTGAAGCCTTAGAAGAGTTTGATATGCTTCTCGGGGAACATGGTCTCAGAGCCATAAAAGCAGAAATTAACTTATTTGAGTATAAAATCACGTATAAATTTAAAAGAAAAGAAGAAATTAGCGAACAAAAAGTGAATTACACAGTCAATAATGACAAATATAAAAATGAAATTGAAAATATAATGAGAATAAATGACAAAACCAACAAAATTCTGCCCTTTACAACCACTGTACAAGCTACAATTAGGACAAAATCAGAAGATCCTATTTGGGTGAAACAGTACCCGTATCCAATAGCAGACAATGAATTTATAAATAAAGAAATTCAAACATTATTAGACAACCAAATAATACAACCTAGCAAAAGCCCATACAACTCTCCAGTATGGACCGTTGCGAAAAAAGGCACAGATGAGGAAGGGAAACCAAAAAAACGTATGGTAATAGATTTTCAAAAGCTTAATGCTCAGACTATAACTGACAAGTACCCTATCCCAGATGTAGCAATGACTATTCAAAATTTAGGTAAAGCAAAAGTCTTTACAACACTAGACTTAGAGTCAGGATTTCACCAAATCTCGATAAAAAAAATCAGACAGAGAAAAGACTGCATTCAGTGTGAATGGAGCAAAATACGAATTTCTTAGAATGCCATTCGGCCTAAAGAACGCACCTTCTATATTTCAGCGATGTATAGATGATATTCTGCGTCCATATATTGGTAAGTTCGCTTACGTTTATATCGACGACGTGCTTATATATTCTTCTTCGCCTGAAGAACACATGGAGCACATTCGAATAATAATAAACGCATTACACAATGCAAATATGAAAATTTCTGACGAGAAATCACATTTTTTGCAAGACTCAGTAGAATATCTTGGTCACGTAATCAAACACAATAAAATAACTGTAGATCCTAGTAAGATCCAAACAATAAAGGATTATCCAATACCTAAAAAATTTAAAAGAATTAAGGTCATTTTTAGGACTAGCTAGTTATTATAGGAAATTTGTACAAAACTTCGCTTCAATAGTGAAACCTCTTACTACATTCTTACGCGGAGACAATGGCGGTGTAAACAAAAAGCAAAGCACAAAAGTATTAATTAATCTAGATAAACCAGCACTCGAAGCGATAGAGAAAATTAAAGATATGTTACAAGCACAAGTCGAATTATTTCAACCAGATTTCAACAAGCCCTTCGAACTAACGACTGATGCAAGCAACTTTGCAATAGGAGCTGTACTTTCTCAGAATAAGAAACCTATTTCATTTATATCTAGAACCCTTAACCAAACCGAACAAAACTATAGCACAAACGAAAAAGAGCTTCTTGCGATCGTTTGGTCACTTCAAAAATTAAAAAATTACCTTTACGGTATAGCAGACTTAACCATTTACACGGACCACCAGTCACTTATTTTTTCTATATCTGATAAAAATCCCAACACAAAATTGAAACGATGGAAAAATTTCATCGAAGAATATGGCGCTAAATTAGTATATAAACCAGGAAATCAAAACGTCGTCGCTGACGCATTGTCACGTCAACAGATTAATAATACTTCGAGTTGTTCACAACATTCAGCACAAAGTTCGCCAATCGAAAAATTGAAACGCGTGAAACAACCATTAAATGCATTTAAGAATCAAATAATTATTCACTATAACACAGATAACTTAGTGCAAATATCTTCACAAAATATTTTCTCATATGCACGACACACACTTTTCTATTCAACCAAGGACGAATTATTAGACAGATTAAAACAAATAATAAACCCAAAAGTAACAAATGCTATAAAAATAGAGGAAGAAACTCTATTCCACGTCGAAGATAATATCATTTCTTCTTTTCCAAATGTAAAAATTGTAGTAGCTCAGAAAATGACAGAAGATATAGAAAACATAGATAGACAAAAAGAAATCGTAGTACTAGCACATAGACGAGCACACAGAAATTACAAAAATAACGCTCAAGAAATACAGACAACGTATTTTTGGCCAACCATACGCACCATGTGTAAAAAAGAAGCACAAGACTGTGAAATCTGTCTTACGAACAAATACGAAAGAAGACCAAATAAACAACCAATTGGAGCGACACCGATTCCAAATCACGTGGGAGAACACATACACTTAGATTTATTTTATATGAACGGAAACACATACATCACCACAACTGATAAGTACTCAAAATATTGCTATATACGAGAAATTCCAAATAAGAAAAACATACACAAATACATCGAAGAAATACTATCGCAAATCTATCCAAATGCTAGATTCATAATGACTGACAACGAAGCAGCATTATCAAGTATATGCGTAAAACAGGTTTATGAAAAACTACATATTGAGCATACGTTAACGCCAACATACCATTCAACAACAAACGGTCAAGTGGAACGCACTCATAGCACGCTGATCGAACTCACTAGAGTCCTAGCTCAAGAACACAATTCTTCACCAGGAGACGAAGTCTTTAATGCCGTTCGACAATACAACAAAACAATACACTCAGTCATTGGAGAGAAACCCGAGGACGTGTTTTTTAACCGGGGAGCACATCCCGATATTAAAGAAAAAATTGAAATAAACCAACAGAAAATACTTCTATATCACAACAAAAATCGTAAGAACATCACATACCAAGCAGGGGACGTTATATACTCCAAAACGCACCGACGCAATAAAAACGTAAGGAAATACTCAAAACACATTGTAAAGGAAGATAAAGGTAACACAATAATTACAAACAAAAATATTGTTATACATAAGGATAATATACGAGTACAAACATGCAAAGAATAATAATATTATTATATATATCCGTCGCATTCGGTAACAGACTAATAGACTTAAAAGACAAAAAATATATAATGATAGAGACTGACCCTGTATACGTTTTTCAGGACGCAGCGTTCTTATACCATATGACAAACCTTTCTAGAATCTTGACACCCTACGAAAATATAGTACGATTTGCATATAATTTAGAACAAAACTCTGCAGAATATTTGTTGATAACTAAAATAGAAAATCTGAAGTCACAACTACTTCCTAGAATCTCCAGAACTAAACGTTCACTTAATTTTCTAGGATCAGCCCTCAAACTTATTACAGGAACACCTGACCACGATGACCTAATCGAAATCAAGACAGGATTGAATATGCTAATAGAAAATAATAATAAACAAAAGAAAATAAACTCTGAATTTGAAAAAATATTAGAAAGAATTAGCCCCGAATCTATTTCAGAACATTTAATACTTACCGAAGTATACAACGAACTACATTCTATCGCTACAATGATTAATTTCGCAAAAAACGGAAACTTTTATTCCGGAACTTTAAATTTAAAAGATATTCAACAAATAGTGTCTAATGAAGCGTTAGATCTACCTATAATAAATATATTAGAATATGCCGATATTAATGTTTTTTATTTTCATCACACAATTGTAAACACCTATAAATACCCATTATTAAAAACGAAATGTAAGCTATTTAATTTGTATTCACTAGCATTTAAGCACGGAAAACTATTACTAGACTCTAGAATAGCAAAATGCAATAATAAATTTACAAGTATCGAAAAATGTAAAAATTATCTAGGAAACTTTATATGCAGAATTAAGAAACCGGACAACTGTACTATTAATGTATTAGAAAGCAGGCCAGCCAAATGCGAAGTGATACATGAAAATAACGCACCGCTACAAGTACTCGAAAGTGGAAACATCATTACAGATTACGAACACACCTGGAATAACGTAAAAATAAATGGACCTAAACTAATACAATTCAATTACTCAATAAATCTAGATGGAAAACAATACTACAACCACCAACAAGCACTCAAAGATGCCATACATAACCAACACGACGAACAATTACAAATAATGCGCATCTTAGAATCTAATGGTAATTACAAATTTAACAATATCCAAGAAATATCAACCTTCCTGATACCCATCGAAGAACATCCAGTCAAATACACATTTTATTTCATATTGGGACTACATTAGCATTACTAACTTATGGTATGATTAAATTCTGCGAATGCTACAGGATAAAGAAAATAGAAACACAAAGGAAAAAAATCGACGAATTATATGAAATAGAACTTCTCAAACGCCGACAGAGACAATATACAGTTTAAAACGAGGACGTTTTTTTTAAGAAGGAGGAGAGTTAACATCTCTTATTTTAAGATAGTAATAACAAATCCATAAATTCAAATATAACTAAGATAGTAATAAAAGATGATAACAAATCCATAAACTCAAATGTAACTATTCTAAGCTAGAGATAAGACAAACATCATAAATACAACTATTGTAACGATAAGAAACACATTTTTTTCAAAACATGTTTTGCTGATAAGAAAGGTACTAGTAACCTAGACAAAGAAAAACATATTAGAACAAAGAAAACATATTTTGAGTTAGAACAAAGAAACATTAAACATAATTATTATTATAAATAGATATTAAGTAACACTTTGTAAGTTAGTCTTAAGAATATATTTAATAAAGAAACGCACATTTCGGTGCAGAAAAAAAAAGAAAATATATTTTTTTACTCATTTCCTTGAATAGGAAATTAACTCGCGCAGGTACCTTTGTCCTTGTGGGTATATAAATATACTGTGTGTATATAAATTCTTATATTTTATTGTATTTAAGTAAAGAAAGTATTTAATAACAGCTTCAAGAGTTCATAAAAAATGTGGGTTTGTTTGAGTATCAGATAAAACACGTAAATTGTTACCTGAGGTGTTATATTTGTGTATACATTTTAAGACTGATATAATGGCAAAGGAATACATATTATATACCGTTGAATAGACAATTATATCTACTATTGTAATAACATAGAAAAAATTAAGAAACATTTGCAGTAAAGAAAATAAAATCAATAATTTGGACAAAAATAAAATAATGTAGAAAATTAAAATTTTCAATCAAAATTGGATTTTGAATATTTCAAAAAGTATTGAAGGTAGGAGAATAATTTTTTTTCAGTTTGCAAAGCTAAATGTATACTATTGATAAAAATTAAAATGATTCCCAATTTATAGTTTTATAATACTTTTTTCTATTTGGAAAAATTGTGTTAGAAAAATTTTAGCATTTTTAGAAAATCTCCTATCCTGTCTACATTTATGTGTAGGATGTCAAGAGTTTGTTACAGGTTACTTATAACAAGTTTATTTATAATCAAAAACCAAAAAATTTACAAAAACGACCGTGCAATTTTTTTGACACATCAGAAAATAGGATTTTTTGAAAAAAAAAATTGCTAGTTTTCGACCAATGCTGCATGTAGGGTGCACCAACAAAAATCTCCAAAATTTATTTCACAGCCTTTCTCAATGTCTCCTTTCTCAGAAACAATCAGTTTTTATCAAATACTTAATAATTTTTTAAAATACTCCAAAAAAGTTAAGAATACTTTTTTCACAAAATATACAAAATTTTCTCATAATTTTTAAAAATCCAAATTGCAAATTATTCCTTGCTACAATTTTTGTAGCATTACAATTCACATGAATTGTAATGAAGTTTTCTTTCAAAAACAATAAAACAAACTGATTTTTGCCAAGTAATAAAGAAGTTATGTACTAACGAATAAAAAAAGTCAGGGCCAAAAATTAAAAAATAAATTTTTCAAGTCAAATAACTTGGAAACTGAAAGAGATAAAGTGGTACTCCAAAGATACTTTATTTTTATTTCTTAACGTAGATTGTCCCGCTGAAAAAATTATTGAAATCTGTCCCTATTTACAAAAGTTACAAGCTCCGAAAGAATTTCGATACCCGCACTTTCCCACTTTGAGGCTCTTTGGAGCTACCCTGTCTTACAACAGGGTGCCTCAAAATATGCTTTCTAAAAATTTCAACACTTCTACTTTCCAAAACAGTTGGTTTCATCGAAATCGGCTGACTAGTTCAAAAGTTGCGGACTTTTTACTTTTTTTTTTTTAATTCACGCCACTGTGCGTTGTAAGGTAGACCATAGAGATCATAAATTACCATTTAAAATTACACCTCCAGTATACGTAACAAGGGAAAAATATGTGGCAGACTTTTGGCAATGGGATAAGGACTACTATCTGACTTGCATAGATCATAGATTTGCTACTGCCGAACCAGTGAAATCATTGAATTGGATTGAAAGTAAAAGCTCCCTTGAGAGTGTTTAATACCATGGGTCCTTCAAAAATCTTAAAGATAGACCAGGATCAGGGAATGAATAGCATTAATATTAAAAAGTGGTGTGAAGAATTGAAAATTAAATTGGAAGCCACTACAGGCAAAACTGTGATAGGAGATATAGAGAGATTACATAAAACATTAAATGAGAAATTAAGAATAATAAACACGTCAATAGACAAGGAATTGGACTACTTGAAAATAAAACAAACGCTTTTTACTTACGATCACAATATAGCTCATTCCACTACTGTAGAAAGGCCTTATAATATTTCTTTAACAAAATAAACCCTAAAAACAACACACAAATGGTAAAAGAGAAAAGGATAATTAACATAAATAGGTTTATGAAGGAAAAACCCATAGATACAAATTTTGTCAATGCCGAAGTTAAGAGAAAGAGAGTAAATAAAATAGATAACCCTTTCAGGAAGGCAGAGGTGTTGAGAACGGAGGAAGACGGCGAACTTTTTGTAGTTAAGTTCAGAGATAGAAATGTCAGGAAGTATAAAAGTCAGTTCAAAAGAAAAAAGAATTAGCTAAATTTTAGCCAGAATTTTTGCCTAGCCTACAATGAACCTTCAACAGCAAATTAGAACAGAATTATCTATCCTTTCAGAATTGAATATTGCTAGAACACAGAGGCAATTTAAAGGCATGAAGAAGCTTTGGATCATCATTTCTACAATATTTATCTTGACTGCAACAGTCACCACCCAAATTATGGAAATTAACAAAATAGACAATGGCATGGGTTATACCATAGTGGAGCAGGGGATCGGCAATCAACCTACTAAATTTAAGTATCATGTATTAACCATTAACAAAACTTACCTGGACTCGACTTATGACATCATTCTCGAAAGATACAACAAAAACAAATATCAAAATCATATGATTAGAAATTATATTTCATTGGCAAACAAGGAGAAGAAAATGTTTTGAACAGACATAGAAGAGGTTTTCCCAATTTTGTAGGAAACGGACTGAGATTCTTATTTGGTACTATGGACAACCATGACAGAACTGAAATACAATAAAATAAAAGTTTTAGGAAAAATACAATCTCTACTAATGAATTCAACGAAGTCATTGATCTTATTAACAACGAAACAAAATTGATATCAAGATTTGAAACTGAAACCTTCAAAACAAATTGACAGAGAAGATACTTTCGGACCTTTTTCTCGACAATGTTAAATTATATTTAGAGCATATTCAGGATATTCCACTGGCTATGCAACTAGCGCAAATGGTTATTATAAATCCAAAAATAGTGGATTTACCCACCATTACTAATCTTACCGACATAGAGCAACTGTTTGGCTGGACGATGAAATTATTTTTTTGTACTCTTAATACCTACAGCATTCGATTCGTTTAAAAAAATTAAAATTATACCAATGCCAGATGAAAATAAAGAAGAATTGGTATTGGATGATAGTGATTATGTTAGGAAAAGTAACCTTAACCTTAACTAAAAATTTAAAGCTAACACAAATAAAACAAAATTGTAATGAACTTGATATAACAGTTGAAGGAAATAATATAATAAATTTGTATAACTGTAGGATTAAGATTATGGATTTCGAAGTAGAAGTAAAAGAAATTATTGAGAAACCATTTATATTACCTAACCTTAAGGATATTGGAAATATTGTAAAACTAAATTTAATCTTGCCAAGTTTAAAAAAACAAATTGTTATATATAATTATATATATATACATGTTAATTGTAGTGTATACATAGTATGACATGCATAAACCTCACCAAACAGTCACAGCAACATGATATTCATAAAAACAATAATATTCAAAAGTATGTAAACAAATTGAACTAACTTAACGTCTTCTTAAGATAAATTAGCAACGAGTTTTAATTGCAAATACGCTTAGTCATAAACGCTGGAATTTCGGTACAATAATATTCTTATAATTCTCGGTCAACGCTCGCTATTGCGAAATAGTTTGAATTATGCTGACTTGAATTAATTGTTACTATGACTAAAGCGAAATGGCACTGAACTTCAAATATACAAAAATACACACACAGCCTGGTGCAATGTAAATATAATACAATGTAATTTAAATGTATGAATGTATGTATATTAGAATAAGTAAAATTATTAGTATATAAGCTGAAGAAATTCTTAAATAAAATATCAATATACTTTGATCACGCTGGTGTATTAAACCTTCATTGGAAATACATTACATAATGTAAAAAACAAAAATTATTTAATTGGACTACTAATATTGATTGTATTGATATTCTTTTTGATCATGCTTTATTTATCAAAAACCTAAAATGTAAAATATTTACAAAGAATAAAGGAAAAACAATGAGGTCATTGTTTCCTCTGAAGAGGAGAGGAGTGACATACACGAACCAACTCTTGCCCACATAAATATTCCATAATCTTATAAACATAAGTATGGTACTTATTACTTAAACTTATGGTACTTATTACTTATTACTCAACTTACCATAATTTATAGTCAGGTGCCAAATTGAACGGTTTGTTTAAATTTGTTACTTGTATAAGTTAAACCTCTATGGGGTTTTAATATTTTAATAGGATCCGTACAAAAATTAAGTCAGTATGAATAATTTTTTATATTTCAGCTTATTTTTATTATTATTTTACAACAGTTTTACTTAAATTGTTGTTATTATTATATGTGGTGGTTCGATTAGTTTTATTAAGTTACAATTCCTTAAGTTATTTTCTAATTAACTTCTGTTCTTTATTTTCCTTTTTTAATTGCTTTCCCGCTATGAGGATCGCTTTTTACAATGGTTCATACGAGACTAAAATTTATAAAACAGAAATATGTTTACTCTAATAAGAATTCAATAGCGAGTAACTCCTTTAAATAAATTTTACAATTATACTCTGACTTTCTATATAAAAAAATTAAAAGAGATCAATATTCAATGATAATAAGAAACAATAATAATGATAATAAACAAAAATAATAATGAGAAATAATAGAAATATAATTGTGCGTTAACTATCCTCTCCGTCGAAGAACAGACGTCCCGACTGTTAACCACAATTTTTTTATCCAATAAAGATTTTTTTAAATAACAAAAACTTCAATATTTCATAAATCAAAAAAAAACTTGATCATGAATTATTCTTAACATTATCTTAAACTATCCTTATGGCCGGTCTATTGTCAATTAAAACTGAGTGGCCTAAATCTTTTTCAACAATCTTTTCAACATACAACTTGCTAAATTTATTTCCTAGCCGCCTTTTAACTTTAACAAATACTTTATCTCCGGGCTTAAGAATTTTATTCTGTCTATTTCTATTGTGATAATTTAGTTCATAATCTTGAGCTTTCAACAGCCTTTCCCTTATATCCTTATATTCCTTAAATCCTCCGTAATAGAATTAATATCTGCTGGCCTAAGGTCAGTTATTGAATGGATTGTACTATTATATTTTGCAATGGAAATGAGAATCAGTTCTTTCGTGTCGGTGTAGTGACCTTCGGATTTTAAAAATCGCGATATTTCCCCTATTGTGCTGTGAAGCCTTTCCACTTGCCCGTTGCTGGTGCTGTGCGCTGGCGGAACAGAGTAAATTTGAACGCCAAACTGATTCATAAGAAGAGTTTTTACAGTATGCGAATTAAATGATTTTTCATTATCACAAACGATGGTATGAGCTTTAGGAAAAAAATTTAAAATAGTTAACAAAGGGGCTGCAATATCAACAATCGAACGCGTTTCAATGAAAAAGGCGAGTGCGAACTTTGAAAATTTATCAAGACAAGTTATGCAGTTAGTTTTATCAGTTGTGAAAATATCCATATGCAGAACTTCACCAGGATAATCAGGAATAGGTGTCTGGCCGATAAGTGCCTTTTTTGGTGCCTATTATATTTCGACTCATTGCATGTTCTACAGTTTGAAGCAATAGCTGTAAGTTTCTTTCTGATGTTTGCAAAATAATAATGCTGCAATATTTGGTTAAAATTTTCACGTACATTACGGTGAGCTCTATTATGTTCAGCTACAGAGATTTCGCTTTGATCATTCTTGTTATGAATATCCGTCACGAGTTTTTCCGTAAAAACCAGAGCTCGCAAAATATGCTCAACCAAATTTCTTTGTGCGGTCTTCTCACTCAAAAGACCTAAACAAATGAGACGGAATCACTCAGTGTCTGAACAGCAACCCTCTTTTTTCTTTCAATCGTGTTCTCGCTCCCGGGTTATGAGTTGAGCGTAACACACGAATCGGTCTCTTACTGACCGCATGATGCGAACAAAATCGTTCGTTGCTCAGCTACTGAGGGTCAGTAAGAGCCCATAACAAGCAGTGTTTTCAAAAAAGGTCTTTATTTTTATTGTTGCGTTTGCTTTATGTTGTTGCCTTAAATATTTTGGAGAAGATAATAATAAATAACAATAAAAATATCTGTAAATCAAACTATTTGTCAACGAAGTGTAAATGTAAAATAAAAGACAGATATGTGTACAACAAAAACAAAATTAATCTTCATGTATTTTGTTCAATAATGTTTGTAAAATAAAATAATAAAAACAACAAATCTCCATGACGTACATACATAGTATGTATTTTTGCTTAGATCTAAAAAGTTAGGAATTAAGTTTGACAATTAATAATTATTCTCGGCACTTAAAAAGGTGCGTCCTTCATTTAAAATGAAATTAAGTGCCGAGAATGACCTCTCCACCGATACTTGTGTTGCTGGTGTGGCTAACACCACCTTTGCAACTTCAGCCAAATGTGGTGACTTAAATTTCATGTCACGGTAAAACTCTTTTAAATTTGCTGTTAATGGTAACTGACCATAAACTAAATTGAAATTTTCAATTTCCATATAAAGTTTGGATAGTTTATCAGATACTTCTACTCCTTTCACCTCTTGCACTGTCTGAATTCCATCTAGAAGGGTGGAGAAAAGTGATGTCCCATGAGAATCATTGGGACTTCTCGTTGGCGAAGGAGCAAGGGAAATGGCATCCGCTTCAAAGTTTACTGTAGCATTTATCTTAATAAATATAGGAATATTATATATTATTATTAAATATGTATTACTGGGGGTATATTATGAAACATTGAACATTGGTTATTATTTAGGACGATTTAATTACCTAAAAACACATATACATATACACACAAATATTTCCTTCTACTAGACGGGACTTGTATATTTTAGCACCATTTTAGATCATAATTAATGCCTTACTTGATTTAAATTAAAATAACGACTAGCTATTGTTTTTAGATTATGTTTTGCCAAAATTTTCTGTTGTTCGGTCAAAATCAAATTAATCCTTGGATCTAAGTAAATTGCTGACAACAAACCATCGTTTTCAAGCAACTTAGTTTCTCGCAATTGTGGTTGAGCTAATAACTGCTTGGTAATCATGTTTTGGCTGTTTTGACATTTCAGCCTAAGCTCCATACATACTATAAAAAAATCACTGTAATGTAGTTGCTCCTGTTGCAGTTTAAGGGTTGTATCATATGCATCTTTAAGTGCATTAAGGTACAGCTCAACCCAGTCCCAGTCAGCGTCTATAAAAAATGTACTTTCCGTCGTAATAAAACTCTTCAAATCAAAAAGTTTAACCAACATCAAATGTGTTGAGTTCCACCTTGTAGTGACATCCAGAGTAGGAATGCTTTTCTTATGCTCAATCAAAGTACGTCTGCAATGTGATCAATTATATTTTCACATTCTATATTAACTCACAAAACAGACAAATAAATACCTATATTTTCCTGAACGTAGCCTTTTGCATATTTGACGGCATGTATGTACTTTTTGACTTATATCTTCCTTCTTGTTCACGTCATACACACACAATTGCAATGTGTGTGCTGCACATCGCACAAGTTGCACATTATTAAACGCCATGGTGTCCAACATGTCCATATCCTCGTTGCCCTTGTCGTCATCATTTAATAGATCCTTTATAGCATCATCATTTAGGAGCTCAATAGCCTTCACCATATTTCTGCCATTGTCAGATGTAACGCTAAGCACCAAATATATTTATTAATATATGCTTATTATTTAATATTTAAATGAAATTTTTGTTTGATTATTTTATTAAAACATTCAGAAAATTTTTTTGATTAAAAATGGGTAACTAAATAGAATAATAGAACAAAATGTAATCTATTAGATCTCCATTGTCGAAATGTCTTCAAATTATTCTAAAAAAGAATTGAGAGATGTATTCAGCTCTCAAGAATTAAAAAAAATTGCAAAATATAAACAAAGAACGCATTAATATTTTTTTAATTACCCTAAACTTATCTCAAAGACGTTTAAAATTGCATATTATGTTCCCAAATTGGATCATCCTATCCAGAAATATATAAACTACAATTATTAATGCAAATCTCCACAATAGTGAAAAGTTAAAATCCCAATAATTTTGGTAGCACACATTTTAAACAGCTTTAAATGAAGAATAATTTTTGAAATGTTTAACAAAATCCGAGTAATTCCGCTTTTTTATCTCAAGAATCATACATTATGACGTGGGTCATATACACTTACCTGAAAATTTGCTCAACCTTAATGTCGTATTCCTGGATAATCTCCATAATTTTATTTTTAATATAAAGTCCGGTATGCGACTCAAATAGCTGGACTATTCCAAGAGTTTTCACCACGATCTCAGTATTTGCAAATGTGGACTTCATCATTTGCAGGTTAATACCCAATATGGATTTCTCCATTCTGGTCGCTACATCTATTTTGAGCGATATAAGCTTCCGCTTAACAGAAGCCTTTATATCCTCTCTTATTGCGATCTCTTTGATTCGAACATGGTCCATAATGCTCCTGGATGTTATTGGAGATATTTGCAGAGCATTGTATATTGGTTTTAAAATATCTCGAAACCCTTCGCCATCCAGTAATAAAAATGGCCTACATCCGGTTGTGACAATTTTTACGATAGATGCAATTATTGTCTCTTCATTTGTCTCGTAAGATATTTTGCGTTTTTTGAAATTTTTTTCCACTTCGTTATTCAAATTGTCATATTTAACCGAATTGAAAATGTCTTTATGCTTTGCATTCAAATGCCGTTTTAAATTGGTTACATGATGGCCAGCCAGTTTTGCACCACATACGTTGCATGCTGATTGATTTATATGTTTATCACATATAAAAAAAATGCACTTCACGATTCATTTCGATAAACTTTCAGAAATAACTTTAAATAAACAACTGCGTATTTCTTTTGTTTTACATTCTACTCATGCAGAATCGCAGTAATTGTTTACCTATTCACTCGCAACACACATACATACATACATGCTCAAAAGACCGTTTGCAGAGATTTTACTAAATAAAAGGTCTTGAGTGAACACATGAGCCGAGCGATCGAACAAAAACGGTCGTTGGTTGAGCGAAGAGCAAGCCAAAGAAGAACGAAGTATGAGGGTTTTTTCGCGACAGCGTCGCATAGTGTCAGTGCACGAGTGTTTTTTTTTCTGACAACAAGCACAAGAGGGACCAATTATTACGAGCTCTGGTAAAAACAAACTTTACTGATGGAAATAAATTAATTACTTCATTTTGAATCACACCTAAAATGTGAATATCACCATGCAGACAGTTTACAACATGGCAATTTACGGCTTTTTGTACAAATTTGAAAATATCTTCCACATTAACATAATTTATTAAATGTCTGGTTTGGTTTTTAAAAATAGTTTTAGATGACATATTAGACTCTGCTGATTTGTTTAAAAGAATTTGGTTTCTAAAACAATTAACTGGGTTTGATACCGTTTTTATAATTTCGGACAAAGATTCTTCACTATGAATTGTTGAATTTACAGACTGAATTTCCCACAGCCATTTTCGTATCTGTTTGCGTTGTAGCTAATTCCGCTTCCGAACCAATCGTTGCTGCCACTGAGTCATTATCTTCGGATTCGTCTTCCATGTGGTTGACATATTGCCGAGATAGTGCATCGGCCACTATATTATCTTTTCCTTGCTTATAAAAAAATTTAGGAGAGAATTCTTCAATAAAAGCGCGCCATCGTCTAATTTTCTGATTAGGATTGTTTTCAGAAATCGAAAAGGACAGAGGCTGATGGTTGGTATAAATATTTATGTTCCTCGCACCATAAAAATAATTACGTAATTTCTGAAAAGACCACACGATTGCTAACATTTCTCGCTCGTTGGTGGCATAATTCTCCTCAGTATGAGACAACGTTCTTGAAATCATCGTAATCGGTTTACCGTTCTGAGATCGAACCGCTCCTATTGCTGATGAAGAAGCGTCAGTAGTGAGCTCAAACGGTTTGGCGTAATCAGGGTGCAACAATAGCACATCTTTCGAAGCAAGAATATTTTTTATTTTTTAAAAAGCTCGAAGAGCTTCGTCACTTAGATTAACTGCTATATTTTTTGACTGCTTGCTACTCACGTTACCATTTTTACCACGGAGGTACTGCATAAGTGGTTTAGTGATTTGAGCGTAGTTTCTAACAAAACGGCGATAATAGCCAGCTAATCCCAAGAATGATCGGAGGCTTTTAATGATTTGAGGAACTTGAAAATCTAAAATATCTTTTATCTTTTCTGGGCATGTTTAAATTCCATTTTTGCACACAGTAAAACCTAAATACTCTACGGAAATTTGAAAAAACTTTGATTTTTCGCATGACATGCGCATATTTGCCAAGAAAAGTATTTTTAAGATATTGTCAATATCTTGTAGGTGTTTTTCAGCACTAGGAGAGAAAATGATGATTTCAATAATATAAACATGACATGTTTTACCAATTTCGTATCGTAAGATATCATCGATTACTTTTTGGAAAAAACCAGGTGCATTTTTTAGTCCGAAAGGAAGCCTACAAAACTCAAACTTGCCATTGTTGATACTAAAGGCTGTCTTTTTCCTATCAGCTTCCGCTAAGCTTATTTTGTGGAATCCGGACTTGAGATCCAATGTTGTAAAGAAGCATCCGTTTTCTAAATTGGACAATATTACGGTAGTATCGGGTATCGGATAACGTTCGCTTGTGGTTTTAGAATTAAGTTTCCTGAAGACTATCACAAGTCTTTTCTTTTGCTTCCCAGTTTCATCAAGACCTTTTTTATCTACGATCCATATAGGATTATTATATGATGATCTAGATGGTCTTATGATTCCGTTTTCTAACAAATTTTTAATCTCATTGTTAACAAATTCTGTAAGTGCTAAAGGATAGGGATATGATCTGGAATAAATAGGTTCGTTTGTTTCAGTAGGTATTGTAGCTATTACGTCTGTGCGAAAGGGTAAGGCTTCATTCGGATCTACAAAAAAAAATTGGCTGTGGAATATTACGGAAATTAGCGCAATCAATAATGATCTTATTAACTTCACGGCAATAGCGAAATAAAAGTTTCTCTTCACCATGCTTATGTCTCAATATTCCTTGGTCACCGTCAATTTGAGCATTGATTTGTTTGAGGAAGTCAAAACCGATTATACCGTCAAATGTTGAAAGTTCCGGCAATATAAAAAAGGAGGACGTATGATTTAGCAAATTTACTAGGCATTTTGAAACTATTTTATAATTTCCATGAAGCGATTTAACAACAAAAGGTCTTTCTATTGGCTTAATAGCCTTTAGGGTATCTAAATTTTTTATATAATTTTTCGATGTACTAGTGTCTATCAGTAGTTTTATCCTATTGTTCTTTCGATGTATGAGAGGAGGGACCCATGTCTAAAAAATTTATCTCATCCGCAAAGCAATTTTCAGAAGGATCAACACGAGATAAGTTATCTACAGAAACTTCCTGATTTTCGTCCTGAGTGTAATTAAAATTGCGATTATAGGAACATTCAGAATGTGGGTTTTCAAAATTATGATGTTGGCTGAAATGATTTATTTTTTGAAAATTGTTCTGTGTTTGACGCATAGATTCAAAAGGTATTTCTAAAGCGATGGGCTGTTGGAAATTTCGAAGATTTTGATGGCTATTGTTTCGTTGCCGAAAGTGGAAACGAGTACTTCGGTCAATATCCATAGGTTCGTATAGTCTTGAACGATTAGATAAGACTTGATGAACTCGATTACTGTTTCTATTGGAATGGAGTTGTCTTTGCTGTGGAGTTTCATATCTTGTTTGGTTTTGGGAGATATTGTGATACCGATGTTGTAATTCTTGAGAAGGGTTTGGCCTTATAACCTGGTAATGCGGTGAGCTATCAAACGTGTTTCCTCTAGAATGATTCCAAAATTTTGTAGCGAAATTATAACGTAAATTGTTAGTCTCTAGCTCTTGCGCCAAAGCGAGAGCAGAGGGCAAGTCCATAGGCCTACTAGAAAATAATATATCGCACATAGGGCGACGTAAACCAGAAATGAAAACTCTTAGAGCATTTTCCCTGTATTTTTGACTGAGCGATTTTATTAAAGCATGATTTCCTTCATTTGACATCAAAACTTTATTAAGTATTGCGGTTCACCTTTGTTCCACCTCATCGTAAAATTGAGAGATAGTACTAGACACTTGTCTAAGCGTTGAAATTTCTTGCTCTAACGTATAAATACTTCTTTTATCGCCGTACGAAAAATCGAGTCTAGCTAGTATAGCCTTAAAATTCAATACAGTATTGTATGAACTTAAGACAGTATCTGCAGCACTTACTATTTTATTTCTTATTATTGTCACTGCCTGGTAATACTGAGCTACCTTCGTAATTTTCGCACAACTTGTAGGCAGTCACTGCAGCTTGACGCCAAGAAACGTATTTTGCGGCATTTCCGTCAAATTCGGGTATTGAGTTCACGATATCGAGCGATTCGTTGCAAACTATGTCTGATACTATTTGTATTGGCTTATGCTCTTCCACACGAAGTGATGTCTCCAAAAGTGATAATCTTTTGGTCAAATCGTCAATGCTACTCTGAAATATTATTTGTGTTTGATTTGTGGCCTGGGAAATAGCATTTTCTAACAATGCTTCGACCGTTGCTGCGTCCATTGTGTTTTCTTCCACTGAAGAAGCTATATTAAAACGTTTTAAGTTCAAAACCAAATCTTCCATGCTCATAGAATTATATACTTATTTATAGAATTAGTTCGTTAATTGTGTTGTCACTACTAATAGAGCAATTATTTATTATTTATTCGTTTAGAATAACTCCTAATATTTAACGAAAGAAATAATTTAGTTGATAATTAGTATCAATTCGTATTTTTTAATTAATTTTAATTATTTTCAGTTGAAAGATAAAATATTTTGTTCTGTATTTTTGGCCTATTTTTTAAATTTTATAGATTGATTCTTTAATTTTGTTAAACTTAATTCAATATTTATTTTTCATTAAATACTTAAAAGGTTTTGTATATACACACAAAAAAAATCATAGGTTATATTTCCTAAAATTATGGCATAATTTTAACTAAGTGAAAGGGTAGAATGGCATTTACAAAGTTTTCTAGGTAACTCAACAAAAATTTTAGATAATTTCTATGTTCGAAAAATCAACTAAAATTTTGGTTAAAACTGCTTAACGACTAGGTAAATTAATTTTTTTGTTTTCTGTGAATTATCTAAATAGTTAAGTTAATTTACACATATATAATACGGCAAATTATCATGGATTTTAGTTAAACTATTTATAATTTAATAATTGTCATGGATTTTAGCTATATTCGCGATACTAAATAAAAATAAATGAATTTCTGAATTTTTTAATAATTTATTAGAAAGTATTGTAATATTTATTACATATTTAGGTATGTACATAAAAATATTCATAGGAAACAAATGTTTCCGGACTATAAAAAAAATATTAATGAATTCATTGCCAAAGCTTTTTAATAGACATATTCTTTCCGAACCATTCTGCATAACTTTAGCCACTTCCATTTAAAAATCTTCATACGTAACATGAAGACGCCTCTCAGGCAATGCATATGTGCCAGCTTCTGTAGTATATGTATATACTATATACACCCTTTACCTCAGCACCTGAATATACTGGCATAAATTCATCTATTTTACACAAATTAATACCACGAGTTAAGTTCATTTTACGTGAATGATGGTGGGAATTAAGTTAAACGTTTGGTGGTGGGTATTAGAGCTGCAAAACTATCGATAGTACTATCGATAGTATCGATAGTTTTGTTGTAAATGAAATATCGATAGTTTTTTCCACTATCGATACTATCGGCAAAAAAAACAAGTAATTAAAAGAGTAAAAATAATCGAAGTCAGTAAACAGTAGCCGGCAGCTTTGAAGCAAATTATCCGTAGTTGATTTAAGCTTTTTTACAGCGATGGAAAAGTTGGTACAATTGTATAATTTTAGCGCTATTTGAATGCCAAAAGTACGGTAGCACCGCAATGACCTATTAAGCACTACTGGAATCTCTTTATATTATATTACATGCCAAAATTGCATTAAAATATATTAACCCACTTATGCAAAAAATAGTGCGTGCTTGAAGTGTACATTAAAAAAAATTTCCATAGAAAACCCGTTTTTAACGATCACTTTTTTTTTGCACAAGGGGTTAATCTTTAGCTCGAAGGTATTAGAAAATTAAGTAAATCAAAAGATGTTTTCCGGTACTTAAAGAATTGCTGGAGGAATGTTATTTATTCCAAATTCATCTGCAAATGTGAAAATTTTATTTTCGTACCAAGGAGAGAAGCCGAATATTTGCATCGACTGTGAACAATCGAATAAAAAAAAGGTTATAAACGTAGTATATCGTAAATGTTACTTTTATATTAAGATCCCAGCAACTAATATTCTTTGTGCACCTTCTGGCGTTTTGTTAATTGATTTTTAGTTAATTAAAAAGTAGAAGTATTAAAAAAATATAAATAAAGAATTAGGTACAATCGTACTGAAAAAAATAAATTTTTTTTTGAAAGTTGGTACAATTTGTAAATATGACATCGCATCCCTGCTTCTGTATACACAAGTACTTAAATACATACATATGTATGTATATGAATTTATTTATAAATCCAAATGTTATTCGATAAATAGTAGTCACAAGTATCTTTATAAATTCAACATCGTCGACACAAAGATAAATTTTGGTGGTACTGATATCGCGACGGCCGCCAATCGTCTCTTACGATAAAACTTTACAGTTAGTGTCTTAAAAGCTATCAACAATTTTCGCATTTTGATAATTCTAAACCATGGGTAGGCCCATAAAATTTTAAGTTCAATAAAAAAGTATATTTCCGATAATATGCCCCGCTTACGATAAAATCGAAAAAAGGCTTGATATATTTTTATATACTAATGAAAATGTTGAGGACTCTGGATTTTTTTCGAGGCAAATGTAGTTTATGTGGCAACTTTTATAAAACTATTCGATACTATCGATAGTATCGATAGTTTTACATAAAACTATCGAAACTATCGAGTGGAGCGAATATCGATAGTTTTGCAGCTCTAGTGGGTATTTAATTAAACGATCAATACGACCAGGACGCAAAAGAGCAGGATCAAAAATATCAATTCGATTTGTGGCCATAATAACTTGAATATTTTTCGTAGCCTCAAAACTATCCAATTTATGCAGTAAATGCAACATTTTACGTTGAACTTCAGAGTCCCCGCCAATTGAATCAATTTCATCCATGAATATAATTGAAAGCTAGTTTATCTATAATATTTAAAAATAAATTTACAGAAATTTAAACATTTATAAAATTTCATGTACATACTTTTTGCTCAAAAATTGTCGATGGACAATAAAATATAAATTCATTTAAATAAAAATAATTTCGAAGAAGATACCTAATTGTAATAGTTATATTTATTAACATGGATTTTAGGCAAAGTGTAATATACAAATTACCTAACAGCATAGTTAATAAAACCTAAGTTTTTTAATTTCATATAAAAAAGCGTTACCTATGCAAGCTTAGTTAATATTACCTCTTGGATTTTTTTGTGTGTATGAATTTAAGGCTTTTTTAAGTATTTTTTATTTAACTAATAGCTATAACATAATTAAAAAAAAATGGTACTTAACAATAAAATGTAATAACCGCAACATTTCTCCGCAACACACAATCAGCAACACTATGTTGATAGTAGCAATCGCAGCATGCTCAATTATCACAAATATTCCAATAATATATCCTTTCTCCACCTTAAGGCTCAATCAGACGTGACATAACCATAGCCATAGAGAACAGCCGTTCGAACCAAACTAATGGGCAACACTGTATTTGATTATAGGTGACTCGCCATAACGCCATAATTCTCACCATAGAAACCAATTGAATTTTGGTTTCTATGGTGAGAGTTATGGCTATGGCATTATGGCTATGTCACGTCTAATTTAAGCTTTAGCACCAATTAAGATTCTCTTTAGTAATTTTCTCTTTAATCACGATCTCTTCACGCAAAAATTGTTTGTCATTTTTAATTTTCGCTGTTCACTATTTAATTATGATTAGTTAAAAAGGTTAATTTGTGGTTCTCATTTATTTGCTTATTTTATTTTTCTGCAGCTCCAGCAAAAGAGGACATATGATAACGACAAGACGACAGATTTTTGTTTGTTTCTTTATTGTAAGTTAACTTAGAGCAACAAGTGTATTTTGTTATCACCTTCAAAGGTCCTTGAAATTTCGTTTCTTTTAAAACACGTTTCTGTTTAAGAATTTATCAAATTTATAAGTTGGTTAACGGTTTTTGTATCACAAATTTTTTAACCTTTTCCGATTTAAGCCATCACATGATTTTACGTTTTCGCACTTAAGTTTTCAATTTTAGAAATGACTTTCAAATTATGAAATTAGTTTAGATTTTATGTTTTTATTTATTAATTTTTTACTTAGCAAAAAAAATCGTTCCGCGTTTTTATTTTGTTCAATCTTTGTCAATCATTTAACAAATTTTCGATAACCTTTTCTAGTTCCTACAGTTTTTCTCTGCGCTATTAACTACAATAGTCTTCCACATGTTCGTTTAAATTATAATAAAAGTGTAGAGTATTTCTTTCTTTTAAATTCTTCACGCTCCTTTATTACACACAAAGGAAAAAACCTAATGCACTGAATCTAAATTGAATTGCACGGGCCCCACGTTGGGCGCCAGTTAAACCTCTATGGGGTTTTAATATTTTAATAGGATCCGTACAAAAATTAAGTCAGTTTGAATAATTTTTATATTTCAGTTTATTTATTTTTATTAATATTGTACAATAGTTTTAATTAAATTATTATTATTATATGTGGTGGTTCGATTAGTTTTATTAAGTTACAATTCTTTAAATCATTTTCTAATTAACTTCTGTTCTTTATTTTCCTTTTTCAATTGCTTTCCCGCTATGAGGATCGCTATTTACAATGGTTCATACGAGACTAAAATGTATAAAACAGAAATATGTTTACTCTAATAAGAATTCAATAGAGAGTAACTCCTTTAAATAAATTTTACAATTATACTCTGACTTTCAATATAAAAAATTAAAAGAGATCAATATTCAATGAAAATAAGAAATAATAATGATAATAAGCAAAAATAATAATGAGAAATAATAGCAATATAATTGTGCGTTAACTTATATATGCATACATAACTTGAAAATAAAATTGAACAAATTATTTTATATATAATTATATTTTTTATACATTTACATAAGTATGTACTATATTATTTCATTGTGAATAAAACCTCTTTTCAGCTTTCATATTCCTAACGAAGTGCAATGTTTCTTTTCTATGGAAAATTGTCTTTGCTATCAGAACATTCAAACATGTTCCTAAAATTTTGGATTTATTACAAAAGCATGGAGAAATCCTAGCTAAATTAACCATGGGTGGTTCAACAAATCAAGAGCAATTAATGGATAAATTGTCAAATTTTATTTCGGAATTCATATTTGACCCAACAAATTCGATTACTGTCAACGTTTGGCACAGCCGCCATGAAGATACATATATTTTTGGTAGATGGTAAGAACTTGGACGATGGAGCACGAGTAAGACTTTTGATGAGAAAGTTGAATACTATTGCTTATGGGAAATATGCTGCCTACATTCTTCCGAAAAATGTTAGAGATATATCGTTTGCTGATACAATCAAAATCTTAAAAAGCATGTTTGGTATGCAATAATCCTTGTTCAGCATGCGGTATAAATGTCTTCAAACAGTGAAAACGCCTAGAGAAGGTCTGATATCTTACGCAGCTCGTATTAATGAATCGTGTGAGCAGTTCAGTCTATTGGGTATGAACGCAGACCAATTCAAATGTCTTGTTTTTGTGTGTGGGCTACAATCACATTTAGATATGGAGGTTCGTATGAAATCTTTATCAATTCTTGAGGATGATTCGACTCAGACAGTCAACAAATTAGTCGCAACGGCTCAGAGAATGATGAATCTAAAACGTGATACCGCTATGGTGGAGGAAAATACAACATCAGTTAACGTTAACGTTAATGTTAAAAAACATTCAAATTTCAAATCTGATGCATTATTCAAAATATTGCACATACATGAGTCATAAATGTAGTCAATGCAATGTAGTTGGTAATAAAGAGGGATACTGCAAAAGCCCAGGTAAAAATAGTTCATTTAAAAACAAATTTTCGTATAAGAAGAAAAACAAGAATTATAAGAGAAAATCAGGCTCTCTACAATCAAATGTTGTTCAAATCAACAACAAAAATCGCACGCATCCAGACGCAAATACGTCATTGTCAATATTACGTCTTTGTCTTCTGACCAACGTCATCACGGCTTTGATGTCAAACTTCAAGTGGATACAGCATCAGACATCTCAATGATTGGAAAATCCCTTTGGATAAAAATAGGAAAACCAGGAAAACATTTCAAGAATCGTTTTGTAACAAGTGCATCAAACAACAAAATTAAACTTATAGCCGAGTTTGATTGTCAAGTCAGGCTAAAAGGTGAAGTACAATTATGCAGTTTTTCTGTTGTAGAAATTAATACGCTAATAATATTTCGTACAGATTTGTGTGATAAAATAAAGGTTCAACTACTCCTTAAGACCGACGTTCAACCAATATTTAGACCTAAACGGCCAGTGGCATAGGCAATGCTTGCTCTAATAGAAGATGAAATATCCCGTGTACAGTCATTGGGAATAATTTCGCCTGTGGGCAGCACCAATTATAGCTGTAAGAAAAAATTCGTATATGTGGGAATTATTCAACCGGACTAAATGACAGTTTGGAAATCTTTAGCAAGAAGCCATGTTTATTGGCTTGATATTGACGAAGATATCCTTACTTATGTTCGTAATTGTCATCAACGTGCTGTAATTTGTTCTGCACCAGTTAAACATACTCTACAATCGTGGCCTCTAGCAAATAAACCTATGGAACGCATTCACATAGATATTGCTGGTCCCTGTAAAGGTTTATATTATTTTGTTATTATTGATGCTTATTCAAAGTTGCCTGAAATCATTGAAATTTCAAACATTTCATCACTCTATTATTTTAAAACTCACTGAAATGTTTGCTAGATATGGAAACCCTCATACCATTGTCTCAGAAAATGGCACACAATTCGTAAGTGCTCAATTCAACATATTTGGATAGAGGAATAACACATATCAAGGCGGCACCATATCACCCACAATCAAACGGGCAAGCTGAACGTTTTGTTCAAACATTAAAACGTGGTCTTGAAAAACTAAAACATGATGGTACAAGTAAAGACAACTAGGAAACTTTTCTTCAAACTTATAGACCTAGATTGCAGATGAAATCACCAGCGGAATTATTTCTAAATCGAAAAATTAAAATCAATTTAGATTTACTCAAACCACAAGAACAATCACCCATTAAAAGAAATAGCCAACCAGATGTAATTTTCAATAGAAAGCATGGAGCAAAAGCGAAAATTTTTAAGTCTAATGAAAAAGTATACGCTCAAATTTTCAGGAATAAGAAGTATATATGGGTAACTGGTTTAATAGTAGAACGCGTTGGAACTGTTAATTACAATGTATTGGTTAACCACGAAAACAAGCAAAAACTTATTCGTTCTCATGCAAATCAAATTAAGAGAAGATTTGAGATGAATGAACAAACAATCTCGACAAATGTATTGGAAATGTTTGATCTACATAGAAAATCAGATATCGTTCCTACATTGCAATCTCATCAAATCCTAGGAAAACCTGATCAGCCGCTTTTAGAAGCTGATCTAGACAATGCAATTCAATGTGAAGCAGAAACTGCTTTTGATTCAAATGTTCAACCTGAAGTAGACTCATCGTTTCACTCGACATCGGATTTAATTGAAAACGATATAATGTCATCACCTTCGACTAGCACTTTCGAACCTTCCACAATCAAAAGAAACCGCCAGCCAACCTACTGGATGGATGAAATACTACAGTGTTACTTAAGCAAAGGGAGATATTGTAGTTAAAACACTTTCAAATGTTATACTTAGTTTTATACAATATTAAATAAACAATATTGCATTGAAATATTAATTCCAGATTGTAAAAAAAATATTTCTTTCAGTCTTGATTTGAACTTATTTAAAACTTGAAATAAATTCTTTGATATTTTATAATTAATTTGTTTTGAACTTAAACCATAACACAACCCGGACCATCAATTTGGTTTTAGAAGCCAGCATAGCACAATTGAACAAACGCATATATTGGTTAAAGTTGTAAGAAGGACATTTGAAGAAAGAATTATTGTTCTGCTCTCTTTATTGATGTTTCACAGGCATTTGACAAAGTGTGGCACGAAGGCTTAGTTTTAAAATTGATCACATATCTGCCAATAAACGTACAAAAGCTTTTTGAAAGTTTTATTATTGATAGGAAGGAGAGTTCACGAGTGTGACCGAATCTATATCTTCCGGTGTTCCGCAGGGTAGTATTCTGGGGCAAGTCTTGTGTTTAATATATACTTGTGATATGCCTGTGAGCAATAATATCCACACTTCTGCATTTGCCGATGATACAGCCTGTATAAGTATCCACGAAACCCCTTATAAGGCATCCCGCAATCTCCAGGAACATATTACCCAGCTGGACATATGGCTGAACTTACGGAGAATTAAAGTAAATGAACGAAATTGTATCCATGTAATGTTTACCCTGAGAAGAGATACTTGTTTCCCCATTTGAATCAACAATGAAAATATTCCTCGACATTATCAACTGAAATGCCTTGGTATACACCTGGATCGAAGGCTTACATGAAAACATCATATTGGCTCTAAGTTAACTCAAATGAAACTTAACTCAAATATATTGGTTGATTGGCAGAAATGCAACACTCAGCCTATACTGCAAACTTTTAATATACAAGTCACTTTTGAAGCCAATATTGTGCTACGAAATTCAGCTATGGGGCACTGTTTCAGCTTCAAATGTTGAGAAAATCTAACGAAGACAAAACAAAATTTTACGTTTGATTACATTGGCTCCATGGTACATTAAAAATTCATATTTAAATATGCCACTACTGACTGAAGAAATTGCTAAATCCGGTTGCTCTTAATATCTTGAACTTTACTGGTCACATCCGCTTAAAAAAGGGGGACACAAATGCTTTAATACTTAACACTCCAAATGATACTTCTTGAAAATAATTTTTGCGCTTAATACATTATGTATTATTAATTACTATCACTAAGTTTATGTCCGATGCTGGTCGAGCCTAATAATTATATTTAGATTTAAGATTTGTATAGTTATTGTGGGTTAATTTATGAAGATACAATAAATAAATATACATGAAATACTGAAGTATATTTATTTGACATATGTCTTTATTTAATTTCAAAAATTGGCTTGATTTTATGGTTAAGCAATTGTCGATATGCATTTCGTTCCCGCTTTTGGAACTCGTCAGTAGAGTTCAGCCCAAATAAAATATATGCAGAGTTGAATAAATATGCTTGTTTTTAAGATTTTTGCTTGCGGTTTTCAAATTTATTATGTTTGTATATTGTGATTATCAATATAGTATTAAGAGTCTTACTATAAACATACGGAGTTTGTTAGCTAAATTCAAAAATTTTTTGGGTTGAAGTCTACTGGCGAGTTCCAAAAGCGGGAATGAAACGTATATAGACAATTGCTTAACCATAGCCAATTTTTGAATATAAATAAATATAAATGTATATGAAAAATAAAGAAAAACATTGCATGTGGCTGTCACGTAATTTTGACGTCATCGGGAATCTACATACCGTGTACTAGGAACACGTGTAAATGTAGAAATTCACATCTTTACACATGTGCCGCCTTTGAAAATGTGTCTTATTTGGATTTTGGGACAAAAATACTATGAAAGTTTAACTTCATATAGCCACTACTACTAATTTGATAATATGCAACTACCATCTTGAAAATTCTCGTGATGTCAAAGCCACATACGCATGTGGATTCTTACATGTCGTGTACTATATAGCCTTTACAGAAACGAGGCACTGGTTTTTCCTTTCTGTAAAGTTACAATTGTTTGAGTTAGGGACTTTCTACTACAACATGATTTTACTTTGGTTATAAAACTTGGAACATTTTTATTTCAGATACTATGACAACAATTGGAGATCGTGTCTTAAATATATCACTGCCGAAAATTGGAGAAAAAAGTCTCTTCACAAGAGATCTTGAAGATGCATTGCGTAATGGTGGTGTTGATTTTGTGGTACATTCACTAAAGGATTTACCTACTGCTTTGCCAACTGGTATGGCTATCGGCGCAGTACTTGAACGGGAAGACGCTAGAGATGCTCTTGTACTCAGATCAAATTTCAAAGGGCATACAATAGATACACTACCAAAAGGAAGTGTTATTGGTATAATTCCATAACTCATTTTTTGGTTTGATCATTTGTTTACCCTATTTAGTTTTTAGGTACTTCATCATTGCGCAGAACCGCTCAAATTCGTAGGCAATATACTAATTTGGTTGTTTGTGATATACGTGGCAATTTGAATACTCGTTTGGCTAAACTGGATGCGGTTGATTCGAAATTCGCTGGTATTATATTGGCCCAAGCTGGTTTAGTGCGCATGGGTTGGCATGATCGTATAAGTCAAGTTTTAGAACCCACTGACTTGCTATATGCCGTAGGGCAGGGAGCTTTGGCGGTGGAGTGTCGTGCAAATGACAGTCATGTTTTGAACATGCTTCAAAGTCTAATGTGTTTGCGAACAACATGTCGAATTTTGGCTGAACGAAGTTTTCTCAAAACCCTCGGCGGTGGTTGCAGTGCTCCCGTTGCTGTATTTAGTAGACTTAACGGAGATAGCTTTAAACCCCTCAATCTAATGTTGGATGGTGCAGTTTGGAGTCTTGATGGTTCTGTGGAAATTCGGGACAAAAAGTCTTGCTCACTTGGTGCAGAAGCCGAGAATAATAATATAGATGATGGCAATAGCAGCAATGAGCCTCCACCGAAGCGTTTCAAAACCAATAATTCAAACAGTTCTCTAATGGAAAATCAGAATAGCCCACCGATCATAAATGATGATGTTGATGTCGCAGCGTTAACCGAATCCTACAATATTGATGAGATAGTAGAAAAGCACATTAATATGGCTAACAAATGTCCAGTTTTAAGTTCGGAAATTGCCATTGATACAACAAATGATAATATGACTATTGAGACTGGAGGCGGTGATGCAGGCAAAACTCTCACAAAAGCTTGTCCGCTACCGATTGAAATTGGGCAAGATGTTATGGGTCAATGTCCATTTGTAGGAAAAGACATGAAGATCTCACTAACCGTTGTTAGCAAATGTTCCATAACAAATAGCTGTAATGGGAAAATGAACTGTAGCTCATGCAATGAAGATCAAACCGATTATACACCTAGCGTGTCCACTGCATCGAAATGTCCTTTCCCATCAATGCACAATCCAAATAACATTGTGTTTCCTAAAAACCCTAAGGATAATGAGTCTGCTGTGCATGGAAAATGCCCCTTTTTGCAAAAAACCGTTAAATTGTTTGATTATACAGATGAAGAAAAACCACATTCCCAATACTTTGGGAATATCTCAATAGAAGAAGTAAGCAATTTGTTTTGTGGCCTTTATCAACATGCTTGCCACAGTCGAGAACTTTACATAAGGTGTAATCGACTAGGACAGCAATTGGCAGAGGAATTGATTAAAAAGGGTGCCTTAGATGTAATGAAGTGTGCTCAAGCAGAAATCCACAGTGCATCGTAACAAACTATCGGTTATAGCTAAATCAGATTAAAATTAAACTTGAAGTTACATTCATGTCATGGGTTCATTTTAATATTTTTTTATTTTCATATGGGTTTTATATATTATTGGTTGGTAGTACCCAAAGCATATGTAATTACTTATATAAAGTACAAGAAACTACAATAACTAAGAAAAAAACAAAAACAACAGGCGTTGTGTTTGTATAATAAAGCTGGTGTACTGTACAGACCTGGGCAAATTTCATTAGGTTTGTTTATTTACTAAAAATTGTTACTGTAAAGTGTTCATTAACTCAAAGAGTTTGCAAGGAGAGTGCGTCAAAAGAGAGAGAAAAATTGAGACACAAAAAATTCTTACAAATTATTAATGATCAAACAGAATAAGTCCGGAACTTCAGAAAAAATCTCTGTCAAATTAGCAAAGCCCATAATGAAATCTACGGTAGTAACTTCAAATGCTCTTTAATATTTGTTTTATTTTCTTTTGTGCTTATTTTTCTTTGTAGTCCTGAATACAAAATGTATGAAATTTATTAAAATTATGTTAGCATTACTGAGAGAATATTTATTTAAATGTTAGAACATAAGACAAAATGCTGTCAAAATAAAATGGATTCTATTTCTCGACTACTTTCTGGGGATGCACTTTTGTGTCAATTTGTATGGAATATGTGTTTATGCAGCAATTCTGTTTGATCATTTACTAGTAAAATTTTTACTTGCAAGAATTATCCAACCACCTGTTGCTTGATATAAATATATAAGGTACTTTCATTCTCTAATTTTTTTCTTGACATTCACCTTCTGACAACTATAAAGGCCGGGGCACAATGAATCCATCATACGTTAAACTTCGCCCTTTGCAACTGACATTAACGCAACGACGGAGAAGGTTGGCACAATGAGTACTTATTGACGGAAGTGTTTGAACAGCTTCAATAGGTCGATTCTCCATTTTAATTATTAAATTCAACTTTTTGTATTTATTTCCTTTAATTCTTTTATTTAATTTTACTTTTGCTCCCACAAAACACAGAAGTCCAAATCAGAACATACCAAAAAAACCAACCAATATCTGTCAAACTACTCACCGTACGAGAAAAGTTAAAAGTTGACTTAATTTTGTACTTTGCGTTGACGGACACGTACTGAATGTAACAGACCTTATAAGAAAACATGTATTTCAACTTAGCTGTCAGTTGAAAAAGGCAAAGTTTAACGCATGACAAATTCATTGTCCCCCGGCCTTAAGGAATATGAAGTTTCCTGTAAAATCGTGCTACCGTATTAATTTAATATTTCCCCTCTGTTTCCTATTTGTTTGAAAAATTTTATTCAAAAATTATTTCAAACGTGTTTTTATTTATTTATTATTATTTATTTATTTACATTTTATATTTCATAAAGTAAATTTATAAAACCAAAGGCGCCGGGTAGCTAGACCATATGTGCACGAAAAATTAATTTAAAAATTAATAAGTTAAGGGATAATTATATATTTACAGAAAGAAATTAAGGGGCTATTGGTGTAAAAAGCTCCAAGCGCTGACAAATCTTATATGGAAAAAATTTTAATTAAAAAAATACATAAAACTTATCAACGCCCAGGGCCCTAAGTTTTTAAAATAAAGTATGTATAAATAAAGGAAATAAAAATATGACACAAAAAAACTTAACAACATAGTGATCTGAAATAAATTTGACACAGTAGAAATAATTTACAAAATCAAAACTTAAAGAGATAAAAAAGAAGTAAAGTTATAACTAAATACATGTTGTATGTACAAAAAAATTGTTTTTATAAAATGCAGAATGTATAAATTAAATATATATTCATATTCTGTTCTCGTTGAACCTTCATAGTGAAGAGACATTAAAGCGGATTTTTTTTACATACATACATACGAAACAAATATAAAAAACAACAAAATCAAAAATTATACAAAAAATATTCGTAATACATATTCACCTTGATAAATAAGCTTATTGGCTTTACTAATATTTTTTACAAAGCAAGAAATAGCAAAAACAAAAAAAACCGTAAACACAAACAAAGTACCCTTGATGAATAATACTCTGTATGAGTACCTCAAAGGAAAAAAATTTTGAAGTGAGTTCTAACGGCAGAAATGCTTATTTTACTGTGAGTTCTGAAACTCTTAATGAAAAAAATATAAATAATAAATCTGATGAAAATCTTTTTTTAACGGCAAAGCCAATTTTTCGTCAGCGATCAACTTCGCTTTGTCCAATGCCAACTAGTGAATCGTTAATATTACCATTGCCTAGTACTTCTTCATTTAAGTCTGCGATATCATCCGCATCGGACTCGCCTTCATCACTAAACCAAGTTATCACTACAGATAACAGTAGCTCAAAACCCAAGGTACAAGTGGGAATGGACAGATATATAACAGTGGTAAAGCGTGGGCGAAGCCCAAATTCTTCAAAAATTTCATCTGCTCCAAAGATGTCTAGGGATAACAGCGCATCATCTACCAATCGTCAAAATCGTTTTTCATTATTGCAAGACACCGACGACAAGCCCTCTACATCATCGCAAAAGTCTTTTAAGCCACCACCTATTTATCTGAGAGAAAAAAATTCTAACGCGCTTATAAAAAAACTACTGTCGACCATTGGTGAAAATACTTTTCACATCATTCCAATTAAACGAGGTAATATTGATGAAACTAAAATCCAAATATATAATGAAAAAGATTTCCGAAAAATTGTTAGTGAATTCGAAAAAAATAAAACAAATTTTTACACATACCAACTTAAGAGTGCTAAAGGCCTACAGATAGTATTAAAGGGCATAGATTCATATGTTGAACCCGAAGAAGTAAAATGTGCACTTGTCGACCAAGGATTCAAGGTAAAAAATGTTACCAACATATTTAATAGAGAAAAGGTCCCCCAACCCCTATTTCGGGTTGAACTGGAGCCGAATGACATACAATTAAAAAAAAATGAAGCCCATCCAGTTTATAACGTAAAGTATCTCTTACATCGAAAAATCACAGTTGAAGAGCCACGTAAGCGTTCAGGTCCCGTACAGTGCCATAATTGCCAAGAATATGGCCATACGAAAACTTACTGCAAATTACCTACAGTGTGTGTTATCTGCGGTGAATTGCATGGTACTGCTAGCTGCACTAAGCCAAAAGATCAAGCAGAAAAAAAATGTAGTAATTGTGGAGGTAATCACACAGCTAACTATAGAGGGTGCCCTGTATTTTCTTTCGTTAAACAGGCTATGGGTCAAAAACCCAAGCTAACTCCAGCTCTACAAGTAAACGCGAACTCCGACACTTTTGCTCAAATCAGCCAACCAGTTACTTCACGTGTATCGTATGCTGATGCTGCTAAGACTAGTTCAATTCCCACGCAAAATGTTCCACCGCCAAATAATTCAACGAATTCAAACTCAAGCTTTAACTTTAGTCGCCTTGAAGCTACTATTGAGAATCTGGTGCTAACTATAAACAACTTTACTACAAATATGACAAGTATGATGCAAGAAATGCTGCGAATGCAGAATACACTGCTTCAAGCATTAGTTAATAAACCATGAACACGTTAAAAATATGTTTCTGGAACGCAAACGGCATTCGCCAACATAAAAATGAACTTGAGCACTTCCTCATGGAAAAAAATATTGATATAATGTTGGTTTCTGAGACTCATTTGACCTCAAGAAGCTTATTTAAAATAAATGGTTACACTTTATATGATACAAAGGACCCGAGAGAGAGAGCATGTGGTGGATCAGCAATTCTGATTAAGTCAAGACTCAAGCACTATGTCCTTGACAACGTTAGTGAAGAATATTTGCAAGCAACGAATATTTTCGTAGAAAATTTTTGTGCGAATTTCGTGATATCATCAATTTACTCACCTCCCAGATTTTCAGTTAGCGAAGATCAGTATGAGAAGTTCTACAAATCGCTTGGATCTTGTTTCGTGGCAGCTGGTGACTACAATGCAAAACATACCTACTGGGGATCGCGTCTTGTTACACCTAGAGGTCGAGCCTTGTTCAATACAATTTCAAAAATGGGCTTAGATGTCATTTCGAGTGGGGAGCCTACTTACTGGCCTACTGACGTAAGAAAAATTCCAGATGTTATAGATTTTGCCGTCACGAAAAATATTCATAGGGACTTAATTCATGTAGAGGCCTCTCTAGATCTGTCCTCCGATCACTCTCCAACAATAGTTACAATTTTCAACCCACTAAGGAGTGATTTAACTAACTCATATGTGAAGATGATTAATGGAATCAACCGGCTGGTATTCAAAAAATATTTTAGTAGTCACTGTGTAGAAAACATTCAGCTTAGATCATGCGATGATATTGAATTTAATATTGCCAATCTTAACGAAAATATTAAACAGGCTGCTGAACGCGCCACTACCTCCTATCCGCAGACCGGCTTTAACAGAATTTATTCTACGGAAATTGAACGTCTTGTTTGTGAAAAAAGGAGAGCTAGAAGAGAATGGCAATAACACAGATCACCCCTAAATAAAATCAGACTTAAAGAATGTACTAAACGACTCAAAGAGCTGCTATCATCGGAAAAAACTGCACTACTCGAAAAGTATTTAGAAGGTCTTGATGTAACGTCCGCATCTAATTACTCTTTATGGCGCGCTACTAGAAATCTTAAACGACCCGTTGATCTTAAGTCACCATTGCGTACTGCGACCGGAGGCTCGGCAAGAAGTGATAGTGAGAAAGGTAACTTATTTTCTGAGCATTTAAAATCTGTATTCACTCCCAATTCATGTACGGGTGCTGCTGATTTACCGAGTGTAGTTTCTCTACCCCCTCGTCCCTTAAGGTTTAAGATGCGTGAAGTACAAAAAGTAATTGCTGAACTCAACCCGAAGAAAGCTCCAGGTATTGATGGCATTAGTAACAAAATGCTCATGAACTTGCCTCATATTGCAATAAGAATCCTGCTATTTATTTTTAATGCTATTTTAAGAATGCAGTATTTTCCACATAACTGGAAACTGGCCAAGATCAAAATGATTCCAAAGGCGGGCAAAGATCTTACCAAGACTGAGTCATATAGGCCTATAAGCTTACTATCTACAAAAAATTGTCCAAAATTTTAACTGATAATGGGTGCATCCCGGACCATCAATTTGGCTTTAGAAGTCAGCACAGCACGATTGAACGAACGCATAGACTGGTCCAAGTTGTAAGAAGAACATTTGAAGAAAAGAAGTATTGTTCTGCTCTCTTTATTGATGTTTCTCAGGCATTTGATAAAGTATGGCACGAAGGCCTAGTTTTAAAATTGAAGACATATCTGCCAATAAACATTCAAAAGCTTTTGGAAAGTTATATTATTGATAGGAAGTTCACTGTTGTGGAAGGAGAGTTCACGAGTGTGCCCGAATCTATATCTTCTGGTGTGCCCCAGGGTAGTATTCTGGGTCCTGTCTTGTATTTAATATATACTTGTGATATGCCTGTGAGCAATAATATCCATATTTCTACTTTTGCCGATGATACAGCCTGTATGAATGTGCACGAAAACCCTTATGAGGCATCCCGCAATCTCCAGGAACATATCACTCAGCTGGAAATATGGTTGAACTTATGGAGAATTAAAGTCAATGAACAAAAGTGTGTCCATATAACGTTCACCCTAAGAAGAGATACTTGCTCCCCCATTCGAATCAACAATCATAATATTCCTCAACATTCCCAAGTGAAATACCTTGGTATACACCTTGATCGAAGACTTACATGGAAACATCATATTGACTCTAAGTTAACTCAGATGAAACTTAAGTTAACTCAAATCTATTGGTTGATTGGCAGAAACTCAACACTCAGCTTAGACTGCAAACTTTTACTGTACAAGTCGCTTTTGAAGCCAATATGGTGCTACGGAATTCAGTTATGGGGCACTGCTTCAGCTTCCAATGTCGAGAGAATCCAACGAAGGCAAAACAAAATTTTACGGTTAATAACATCGGCTCTATGCTACATCCAAAATTCTATTATACATCGTGATTTAAATATGCCACTAGTGACTGAAGAAATTGCAAAATACGCAGGCAAATATTTAACAAAACTCGAATCACATCCTAATCCGCTTGCTCGTAATATTTTGAACTTTACTGGACACATCCGCTTAAAAAAGAGGGACACAGGGACTCTTATACCTAACACTCCAGATGGGACTACTTGAAAATACTTTCCCCCCCCCCCCTTTTTTTTTTGATTATCACTACTAATGTATTATTTATAACTACCACTAAGTTTATGTCCGACACTGGTCGGGCCTAATAATTTTTTTTTTTATAGATTTAAGATTTGAGTACTTATTGTTAGTTCACATATGAAGATACAATAAATAAATACATGCATTATAAAAATAAAAAAAAAATATGCTTTGAGATATAGCATGGATGGAAATTCCATCCAAATGTTTTAAATGGTTTATATTTTTTTTATTTGTGCGATCATTATAATTTTTTTTAAATACAATATATTATTGGGGAATTTTTAGCAATTAGCCTTGAAAATGATATCCTGTTGGCTTGAAGGCCAACTTTGTTGGCCGGACGCACTCCTAAAACACAACTTATCGGTATGAAATTTTTTTTGTATTTTTTTTTTACATAGAACAACCGATTTGGGTGGTGAGAGTAGAAGAAATAAAAAAAAAATAAAATAACGGCCACCCTAATGTACCTATATCACTTTATTTCTTCGCAAAATTTGGCTAAGATAATTACACATATTTTAAAATAAATTCTAGGGGAAGACTTATGGCCTGACCGACGATATCGACAACGTTCGACTTGTCGCACACTTACATTCAAAACAAAAACAAATTTTAAGATTTTGTTGTTGTTTCAAATGTAAGTGTGCGACAAGTCGAACGTTGTCAACATCGTGGGTTTGGCCTTTAAATTTTCTAATACACGGGAAAATTTTTCTTCATTTCTCCCAAACTTCAAATATCCTTATTTGTCAAAACAAGGAGAGAATGGAAGCACCTTCTATATTTATACCATGACCTGTTGTGTGTTTTGTTTTTAAATTAATTATTTCAAAAGATATCTGAAAAAGGAAAACTCAAAAATGTATGTAAAGAGAAAGCATGTGTTTTACTTTATTGTTTTTCTTTCATTCAAGGGTTTCTTGCATTTATTAATAGAATAGAATTAAAAAACAATGAAAATGCATAAAACTAGTAACTAATACATGAATCTGTGTAAAGTCTTTCATATTAAATGTCGATTTTTAAAAATTTTGTTGTCTAAAATATTATCAAACAAGATTATCCAAAATATATTAGAAAAAGTACAATTCCATCATGATTTCCATCCATGGTTCTTACATAAATAACATTTTCTTGCAAGTTCTTACAAGTAAAGCCTTCATTTACTTTTTCGTACCTGGGAGAGCAATTTCGTAAATTTCTTCCTTGCGCTTTCATTGCAAGTTCCTGCTAGGAAAGTAAATGAACACACCTATTACTTAATTGAAGAACAAAAATTTTAGTGGCTATTTATTGCATTGGCACTAAATTTTAATGCATTTATTGCACTATTTTTTGCACTAAACTAAAATCTCTTCAAAGTAATACATTAATATTGTGTTAGCACTAAATCATATGGAGAAAAAGGCATTAATTTTGCATCACCACGAAGTAAATTATAGTGAACAGTGAAGTTTAATTTGAGGGGGTTATACTGCACTGATTGTATTATCACTTATTCTACACAGAAAAATTAAATAAAACGTGAAAATTTTTGATCCATTTCTGTAACTTGTGAAACAAGGCGCATTTATTAGGTGGCAGCACTACACCAGGTGACTAATGTCATTATACCAATCTAAATGTCTAAAAGCATGCTTTTGTTTGGGTATCCATAAACACCTTTCGAATATACAGTTTTGTATGGCGTTTGACATTTCCTGTAAGAAACATGCAATGTCACGATGCTACTCTGTTTTGAAAAGTAAGAAGGTAATTTATACCAACAAAGTACATGTGGTTGTTGCTGTTGTAATATTTGTTGTAGAATCGCGGGTACCTGATTGATGTGCGTTGTTGTGAAAAGTTCTCGCATCGAGAAAAATTAAATAATTGTAGTGGTTGTCCTATTTTACACAGGGTTACTCACATAAAACTTTTATAAACTTGCAAAAAAATATCAACAAATACAGTTTTTTTCTTATAGCCTTTTCACACTTACTCACATCTTTCATCAATTTGGCAAGATGATAACATCTTCCCATAAGAATTATACAGGGCTGAATGTTTAACATCTTTCAACATCTTCAAAAGATGTTCCTATCTCACTTTGTTCCATTCAACATCTTTCGATTATTTTAGTGTCATCACTAGAAAAAAATTATACAACTATACATACATGCATACATACTATAAAAATGTATACATATGTATGTATGTATGTATATCTACATATGCATGTACATATGTACATACATTCAAACCTACATTTTGGAATATCTTTCCCAAAAAAAGATCCGTAATTACTCTAAGATTTTATTATATAAATATGTATGTATACATATGTATGCATGTAATAAAATCTGTTATATATTTTTCCAAATCGAAATAAATTAGATAAAAATAATTGCAAATGTCTACGCAAAATCTTTGCGGATAAAATTTTTAATATTTCTTCATCATCATTGTCCGCTGGCATAATTTCTAGCATTGTTTGTTTCTGCTCCTCAGGAGCCAGCAATTAAATCAATTTCTACTGAACTTTTAAATTGCATTTTATTATTTAATTATTAGTTGCTCACACTCGTAAAAATAGTATTATAATACATGACGGATGAAAGATGAAAGATGTTGTAATGTGAACAGGTTTTTTCAATTTTCAACATATTCCACGCATTCCTCAAAGATGTGAGTAAGTATGAAAAGGGTATTACAGAAACGAGGCAAATAATTTAAAAATACAGTGAAGTTCACTTTAAGGACACCTACATATATTGTCACCATTATTTTGTTTTTTTTTTATTGTTTTTAACTTTTTCTTATTTTTTTATTTGCTTATGATGTAATATTTTAATACTTTTTACTTATTTAAATTTTAGTAATAAATATATATACTTACTGGTTTATAAATGGAATAATTAAAATTAAAATCTCAGGTTGTTATTGTTTTGTAATACATATTAAAATTTGGCCGGTGGTCTTTTTATTACTTTATTATGAAAAATAAATAAATAAAATAAAAATATGTACATACTAGGGTTTGGAAATTGGGAAATTAAAAGTAGACGTTACATCATAAATATTATGTATAGACTAAGTGACAGTGAATTTTATTTTGATTAATAAAAGAAATTGTATTATAATCTTGTTTTAATTTAATATAAAAATTTTCAATATTTCTTATATACAAATATTACAAAAGTCCGTTCGAATTATTGTATGACTAAACTTACACGATGAAATTGTTTAAGTTCTCTTTTAAAGTTGATACTGTAGCAGCGATTTCAATTTAGCGCGTTTTAACTATGCCAAACGGCTTTTTTTCGTTTTTTATTAAACGCGCTAAATTAGCGCCTTTTGAATGAAGTCAATCAGGTATGTGATGGAAATCGGTTAAATTTGAAATGAAATCGCAAGCTCAAGCTCAAAACGTAGAAAATTGTTTTTTGTGTGACAGAAAATGCATCGATTTCATATTCCAACTTTGTTTCATTTTCAGTTGGTTACAAAAAAATCAATTGTTTTTTTTATAGTATGTTTAAACGATACGTGCTTCGCTCTCTATTCATGCTTCACACCCCAATAATGACCGAATCAAGTTGCTTCGCCATAAAAAATTATGAGAGCGAATCAAGTAGATTCAATATGAATCTACTTGCGAAGCACGTAAAATTGGTATCTTCTCTAACTTTATCGCAGTTTATCGGCAGTTTAGCTGAAATAGCTATCAAAACAAAAGATGTATATGTGTATGGCTGTGTTTGTGTACAAATAAAAACAAACCAAAAAACATAGATGTGAGTTTAAATAAATAAGTTTAATTAAGTTATGAATAGTAAAAAAAAGGAAAAATAAGAAGAAAATATAGGGATGTCTTCAAAAACAAGATTTTGAATGAGGTAGTTTAGACGAGAACAATTTTTAAGCCGCACAATTTTTGTTCTTTTCCAAATTACACGAGACTAATTCATCTGGCACAAAATGTGTACGTATAAACAGCTTTGTGTGTGTTAGTGTTTTTCGCAATCATTTAACACTTGCTGTTTTTTAATTTGTGTGTGTATTGGTTTCATGCTGCTAATGCGGGGTTGTAGCTGGTTGAAAAGTTATGCCAACCGCAAAACCACTCTCTTTGCATCTCTCACCTACAAACTGGCATGTTATGCCAGCACAATTATGCCCGTGTAAATCAGCGCAATGAGTCGAATGTATGTAAGTATGTATGCTTATGTGTATGTATGTATATACGTCCGTATGATACGTATGTACCCAGCTGGAAAAGTATGCATTAATTACATAAAGTATTATTTTCCAAAGCAAAACAATGCATACTTTAGAAACGATAGGGTAATTTGATCAAACACAATTAAAATAATTCATTACTTACCTAGGTCATGTTCTGTGTTAACAGTAATCAATTCAGAAATGAAAAATTATACATGATGTGGATTACCTTATAATTTACTATTCATTACCTTTTCCTACTGGGTATGTATATCCGTGCGTATGATACGTATGTGTGTGTGAATATACATAAAAAGATGCCACACGAACAGTGATGCCAACTTTTTCAGACCAAAAGGCACTGTGCCTTCATAAAAAAGCACTGAATGCATCAAAGCCATATTTCGATTTTGCTTAGTTAGAAGCAAGGCATATCAAACAGGTACACGTATCAGGCATATTGCTCATCCGCTGATTTTTTGTTTACAAGTTTATAACGAAGAATTCGTTTGACAATTACTTTTGTGCCTTGTTTGATGCATACAAATTATTGACAAATACCAAGGCATATCAAAAAGGTACACGTATCAGGCATATTGCTCATCCGCTGATTTTTTGTTTACAAGTTTATAACGAAGAATTCGTTTGACAATTACTTTTGTGCCTTGTTTGATGCATACAATATTTTGGTAATTACTTTGTAAAACTATGTGAGAAGCACAAAGTTGCCACAGGGTTGTGCCTAATCATGTGCCTGTGTTATAGTACGTTTCCATATACGTGATTTAGTTCAAAACATTTGATTTGCCCAAATTAAGTAATTTGCGAAGTGATTTGCCATACATATTTCATATGAGCAAATTATCTCAAATGGCCTAATTTGCTACAAATTAAGTCGAATTCGTCAATGCAACACTGCGCTGCTGCTATTATTACAAATGCAACGCTGGGTCATCCATTATTTATGACTTACAAATCCGAAAAAGTGACATTTAAGTACGAATTAAAATGGCAGACTATTTGCTTATAAAAAGGAAAAAGTAATTTAAATAAAGAAAGTTATTGTCAATGTTGTTTTCCATTCTTATGTACATGTTTTATTTATTTTGCTGTTCCAAATTATTATTAAACAAATTTGTGTGCTTCTTTTAGGTTATAAAAATAAATAAACAATTCAAACGTCAAATTTATTTCGAAAATTCGAACATAGAAACACTTACAACACATAATGGAAACACTTCGACATGATTTTCTCAAATCAACTTAATTTGCTCATAATGGAAACGTACTATTAAATGTGCCTTGCATGAGAGTAATTGTACATTTTGTGTTATTACACACATATTGGCAACACTGAATGACTATAATCATTCATGAATGTCGCCAGTCGTAAAGCAGCTCTGGGCGAGTCAACATCACGCGTCGTTGGCAATTATTTCTTAAATGCAACCAGGCCACTGTTGTTTATTGGCCTTCGAGAGTTTTGCGTCTCACTCGCACTTGTTAATGGTTACCGCAACTAACTGTATCGCTTACAGTTAGTTTTTTTGTGGAATTTTCCATTATCAAGTGCAAACGTTTTTAATAAGATTAACTGGTGGAGACCATAAAAAACTCTAGGAGTGGATCTTGGAAACTCCTACTTCCTATACGAAGGTATAGGTCGTTCGCAGCAACCGAAGGAAGCTTCTACACGTGGGATACCCTGGCTTTTTGGCTACGTGCTTTTGCCATTTTTGTTCCATTTGGAACACAGAATACAACAACATGAATGTCGCGACTGCAATATACTTTATTTACCGTGGAATTGTTATTTTTAAAAATAAGACATCTAACAATTATCCATTTGGTATTACTAGGGGCTACCTTAGGCTGATTTGAATAATAATAATATAAATAATACTAAAATAATAATTATATAAATAATACTAAAAGAATTCATTGGTAATAAAATGTGCCTTGGACAAATACTTTGTAAAACTATGTGAGAAGCACAGAGTTGCCACAGGGTTGTGCCTAATGCATGTACCTATATTAAATGTGCCTTGGTTAGAAGTAGAATGTGAGTAGGAAAATAATTTAAGTTCAAGACAACAAGAAATTAAACAAACTAAACTCGTAAGCTTATATAATCCTTAAAACTTAATTTCAGAAACAAATTAATTTTATATGCAGGATAAAGATTTCAATTCAAATTTTATTTGTACTCTTTTATATAACTGCCTAAATTAAATCATTCCGTATAGACGAAATTACAAAACACTTGAAAATTTATGTGGAATTGTTTTAGGATTTTTGACGATACCGAGTCCCTCAATTTGTTACTGGGGTTACATTGTAACTCGAATCCAAATAAAATGAATTCTGCGTGTAATTAGCATACATGGCGAAAGAATTTTCTCTTGTTTCAAATTGCAGAGTTCAGAGTACACTTAATTATATATGTGCATGTATTTATGTATATGTAACTATATACTATTTATGTACATATGTATATGTATTATGTATGAATGTTCATATATAAATACTTTAACAGAAAGTCATATGTACATATTTATACTAATATATAACTATACTCCTCCTTTAAGGAAAAAGTAGTTTCATCTCTTTTTCTCTGGCAATAAAACTGTTTTAATAAAACAATTTGATTTTTTAGGCGTTTCATCTGAATTAATTTTTACATGATGTATGTTATATTCTGAATAACATAAGTCTTTTCTTTTTAGACCGTATTTTATATGAATGAAATAATTTGATGTATTAAAAATGAATATTCTATTTCTAACTTACTTTTAAAATACTTATTAGCTCTTAAAGTTCTTTCCACCTCAGCATTTGAACATGGCAATGTTAATAGTCCTAGAGTAAATATTGACAATTTCAGAAATGGATTATAATCAGTAGAATTTCTATAATTAAAAAATTCAATCCAAAATTGATCAGTTCTGAGCAAATTTTTCCATTTATGTAGCCTTAAATGTCTGATACTTCGTTTTATTTCTTTGATTTCGCCATGCCGGCAAAAAATACCGCTTTGCAGAAAAGTGTTTTGTAGTAGTGTATGTGTAGCCTTACTATGTTTTGTTTATGATGTACCACTTATTTAACCTTAGATGTATATATTCCTTACTGTTTCTAAGTGCTTTATGTATTTCAGCATTGTACATATAATTCCTCTGGAATATTCACATTGTGTATATCTTATTCTTTTGTAACATATGCATACGTAGATAAATAAGCTTGAATGGTACGCGCAAAGGGGATGCTGGATAAAAGCATTATTAATAAATTGATACTCAAACAGCAAAGACGTGTCATGTTTCATTTCAAGCGCCTAAAATCTCAGAAGTGGGATACCGAAATAGTTTAAACATTTTTATTTTAAACGTTTGACAAAAAGAAATAAAATAAAAATTTATAAAAAAAAACTGATTGTACGGAAAACGTTTTTGATTAAATAAAGAAAAGAGAAAAGAGGCAATAAAGAGAAATTTTAAACTGAATGAAAAATATAATTATTAAATAAAGACAGTGTTTCTTTCAATTTACGTTCAGCTAGTAAGGGAAAAAGAAAAAAAAAGTTAACAAATATTAACTAAAATGGAAAGTGTGTGTGGAAAATATACCGCTGCACAACTACGTCACTGGCTGCAGCATCTTGGCTTGCCTTCCACAGGCACAAAAAATGCCCTTCTGCTGAGATTGAACGAAGTGTCGGCTGAAGAAAGGGGAATATCCGGAAGATGACATGATGGAACAAACCGAAGACATAAGTGGTGAAAATGAAAATTTAGAAAATGACATTGCTGGTGGACAAGAAACAAATGAGTGCGAAAGAGGAGATAATACAAATGAAGGCGCAACAAATGAGTGTGAGACAAATGATCGAAATATTGTACAAATGAAAGAAATAAATGAGTTTTAGTTACTTGGAAAATTAATGAAAAAGGAATTGGAAATTGTTAAGCGAGAACGAGAGTTGTTAAAGAAAGAAAATGACTTACTACAAAAAATTGCCTCATTTGAAAAGAAACTTCAAAATAAAGCTGCAGAGAATGTTGCTGATAATGAAAAAGACAAAGATACAGTGAGTGTAGGTGAACAAAATGTTGAAGGATTTTCTTCCAATTCGCACCGAAGTAAGCTGAGTGCATCCTTCAGTATATTAAAAGACATGCTACCTGACTATGATGGTGGGTTATTGCCAGAATTATGGATAACGCAATTTAAAAGTATAATTGATGTATATTGTGTGGATGAGAATACAACCAAGGCATTACTAATGTGCAAGCTGAGAGGAAAAGCTCAGACGTGGTTACATTCAAAACCAAATTTCATTTATGAAAGTTCCGAAGAAATATTAACGGAGATGAAGGAAATTTTCTGTACAAAGGAAAATAAATTAACAACGCGACGTAAATTTGATGCGCGCGTATGGAAAGTGGGCGAAACTTTTACGGACTACTACAACGATAAGATTGTTTTAGCTAACAAGGTTGATATTGCTAAGGACGAATTGATCGAAAACATTATTGAGGGTATTCCCGAAGAGCAGCTTAGAGTGCAAGCTAGCTTACAATGCTAGGCAAATAAAACGCAACTCTTGCAGGCTTTTTCTAAAATTAGTTTAAAACAAAAGCAGCAATATTATTCAAATAAGAGTGGCCAGATGGGTGAAGAAAATGAAAGGAAATTGAGATGTTATAACTGCAACTCCTTTGGGCACTTTGCAGTTGAGTGTAAAAAGCCGAAACGTCAGATGGGTTCCTGCTTTGGATGCGGAAGTCTTGATCATCGTGTAGCTGCTTGTCCAGAACGAAAAGCAGCAGTTCAGTTTATGGGTCAGAACGAATATGTAAGGTATTTTAAGTTTTGCATGGATTCTAGTTTTAATTGTAATTTTTTCTTAGAATGCCTGATCGATTCCGGTAGCCCAGTGAGTTTTGTGCGGAGGTCGAGTGTTATGAATAGAATTAATATGAATAAACTTTTGTTTTGTACTTCTGCATTCTTTGGAATCAATAAATCAAAATTGAATGTTTATGGGAAATTTGAATGCTTTTTGGTTGTAGATGGGAGGGTTATAGACCTGGAATTTTTGGTAGTTCCTGATTATTCTATGGTATTTGAATGTGTATTAGGTAGGGACTTCTTAACAAAAGGGAATTTAGGAATTGTGTCTTTGCACAAGGGGGATGTTGTGGCTGGAGTTGATGGCAGCGACAGTTTTGAGAGGACAATTTTGTCTATAGATGTAGGGGAAGGGGATGATTTTACATTGACTGTAGGTGATGGAATCGATCGTTGTGGCAAGGATAGACTATTTAAATTATACAATGATTTTTATGTACGACCCGAACGTCCCTCTAAACCCAGGGTATATAGCGAAATAAAATTAAATTTGAATGACGATAGACCTTTTAGCTGCTATCCGAGGAGGCTATCATATGCCGAAAGATCTGAGTTGCATATATTATTGGACGAATACTTGAAAAAGGGATATATAAGGCCGAGTGAATCAGAATTTGTCTCACCTGTCGTACTAGTCAGAAAGAAGACAGGGGAATTGAGGATGTGTGTGGATTATCGTGTTTTGAACAAGGTGACGGCAAAGGATAATTATCCGATTCCTTTGATCGATGATCTTTTGGATAGGCTTTCTGGAAAGAAATTTTTTACGAAGTTGGATTTGAAGAATGGGTTTTTTCATGTTTTCGTGCATCCCGATTCTGTTAAGCTTATATCTTTCGTGACACCCTTGGGACAATATGAGTTTTTGAGAATGCCGTTTGGGCTGAAAAATGCACCATCCGTTTTTCAGAGGTTTGTGAATAAGATTTTCGCAGATATGGTTAGAAATGACAGGATAATAATTTATTTGGACGATATTATGGTAGCAACAGATAATATTGAGGCGCATCTGCGGATTCTGAAGGAAGTCTTCACACGTTTGGTTGAGAATAATTTAGAATTGAGGAATGATAAATGCGAATTTTTCCAGACTTCGGTCAAATACTTAGGATGGTGATTGTATAAGGGCTGATGATAAGGGGTTAAAGGCTATAAGGGACTTCCCGGTTCCCAGCAGACAACACTCAGTACAGAGTTTTTTAGGCCTTTGCTCCTATTTTCGACGCTTTATAAAGGATTTTTCGATGCTGGCAAAACCCTTATATGATCTGACAAAAAAGGATAAGAAATTTTTTTTTTGGAAATGACGAATTAAGTGCTTTTGAGCTGATTAAAAAGAAATTAATGGAGTCGCCGGTGCTTGCATTATATGACCCTAAGCATGATACTGAGCTTCACTGCGATGCCAGTTCGATTTGATTTGGAGCAGTGCTGCTGCAGAAGAAGGATGATGGAAAGTTCCATCCAATTTTTTATTTCTCTAAGAGGACGACCGAGGCAGAATCGAAATACCATAGCTTTGAACTAGAAACGCTAGCCATAATTTATGCATTGGAGAGATTTCGTATTTATCTTCAGGGTAGGAAATTTAAGATTGTGACCGACTGTAACTCAGAGTCGAATACTTTCGAGGAGAACTTGATTATTTGTCAGAATAGAGATCGGAAGATGGGATACTTAAAGGAGAGGCTACAAGTTAGTGAACATAGTCTATATGAGATGAGAAATGGTGTTCTATATAGAAAGACACAGGACGGTAATTTATTATTACTAAATTGGCACGCTCCACATGAAGCACGAATGCTTCGTGTAAACTAGAGATGTGCAAATGTCGTGATTTTATCGTGTCACGCGTGATTCACGTGATTCGTGATCAAATATTATAACTAATCATGCGTGAGTGCGTGAGCGTGACTGAAGTTTTAAGTTCATTCACGTAATTCACACGTTGATTTTTCAATGATTTTTTGAAACACGATTTTTGGAGTTTGTTGGCGAACGGTATAGAAAAGAAAAAGGGGAAGAAAAAAATCACATTTTCCGTTCTACGAGTTTTTTTTTAATTTTCTTTACATATATTTTAGTTTTTTTGTTGCTTTGTTTTATTTTTTCATTGAATGCGACAACAGCTTTTTTTAATACAAAACAGTGTTACCTGTAGATATTTTTCTCACTAATATATGAGTATACACACAAAAAAATATAAGAGGAAATATTAACTAAGCTTGCATAGGTAACTTTTTTTATATGAAAGTAAAAAACTTGGGTTTTATTAACTATTCAGTTTGGTAATTTGTACATTACACTTTACCTAAATTCCAAGTTAATATAACTATTACAATTAGGCATCTTCTTCGAAATTATTTGTATTGAATTGTTTTCTATTTTATTGTCAAAAAAAATATTTGACGAAGGTATGTATACATGAAATTTTCATAATGTTTATGTAAAATAATTGTTTTTAATTATTACAGATAAACCAACTGAGCCCGGCTATTTTCGTTGTATTTGTGGTGTGGTGCCTTGCGCAACGAGAGTTATACTTTTCCTAGAATTCTGCCCAACAAAGTTGATCCCTTAGTATAGCTTATGATGGTCGAAAAAGTTCCAGAATACTTTTGAAATGGTTGAAGGATTGTTAAACAAATTAATGTAGTTATTAAATAACCCGTTAAGCATATATAACTTTTAGATTCCCTGGGTATAGCTCAAACAAAGGAAGTGCTCTTGTACAGACCACCTGATACAGGTAGAACACTATTGCCAGGGCTGTAGCTCACCACACTGAATGTACGACTACGTTTATAAGAGTTTCGGGTGCAGAATTGGTACAGCAATTCATTTTTGATGATTCTCGTATGGTACGTAAGTTTTTCGTTATGGCTCGAGAGCATGTGCTGATTTAAAGGATGTACATATATACAGAAGCCAGTATGCATGCATTTCTTGAGAGGCGTGTTCATGTTAGACAGGAAAATTTTGAAATGGAGGTGGCTAAATTCCGAAAAGAATCGGCTCTGTTCTGCAAATTTAATCGATTTGAAAAAGTTATGGAAATAAATTTTATTTTTTTTGTATAAATCCGGAGACATTTGTTTCCTATGAATATATTTGTGTACATACCAACATATGTAACACATATTACAACACTTTCTAATAAATTATTAAAAAATGTAAAAAGTCTAATTATTATTTTATATCGCGAAAATAGCTAAAATTCATGACCATTATCCAATTATAAATAGTTAATTTAACCAAAATCCATGATAATTTGCCGCATTAAATATGTATAAATTTACTTTGCTATTTAGATAATTCACAAAAAGTAAAAATATGAATTTACCTAGTCGTTAAGGAGTTTTAACTAAAATTTTAGTTGATTTTTCGAACATAGAAATCAACTAAAATTTTTGTTGAATTATCTAAAGAACTTTGTAAATGCCATTCTACCATTTCACTTAGTTAAAATTATACCATAATTTTAGGAAATATAGCCTATGAATTTTTTTGTGTGTAGGGAATATCGGAAAAATATTTTATTTTGAACAAAATGTAGGTATTTTTTATTCTCATATTGCATTTTTGTGCATAAATGTAAAAATAACTATACTAAAAATATATTTTTGTTCATAAACCGTTTCAAAATTTGTTTTTGCTCGAAATTACATAGACTTTTATCTAATTATTTTGGTGTCGCAGTGTCTGTCTTTGGTAGCATTGCTGAGAGAATATTTATTTATATGTGAGAGGATAAGAAAAAACGCTGTCAAAATAAAATAGATTCTATCTTTCGATAGTTTATCTTTAATTTAAATTACTAAAATGTGTAGATTTTCGTATGGAAAAATTTTTTTTACATGTAGGGAAAGGAACAAACGGATTTTTTAAAAATCTACTGGCAACACTGATACAATTTTTGGAAGAAAAAAAATAAAAACTAGAAACATGGAAAAAATCATCGTATGAATGTAAAATGTTTTTGGAAGCAACTTTTAAAGAAAATCAAAAATAAAATAAGATTTTTAAATTATCGTATGAATTGGGCCATTATATCCAACACATATTTTTTCATATATTTTTCAAACTTTTGTATAATAATTTAATTTTATTTTTATGTTTTAAAAACATGGTAATAATATTTTTATTTTTCATTATGAAAGACAAAAACCATTTTTGAAGAAAATAATTTAGAGAATTCAAAAACAAGAAAATTTTTTTCAAACAAAAAAAAAACGTCCTAGTCTTCTTACTAAATTAGGGCATAAGTAAAGAAATAAGAGTGCAGCATTTTTTAAATTCCCTTCATTTCCTGGTGGTCGCCAACAGTGGCCAAGAGCCTATAAGATATGTGAAATATACGTGCCAAAAGATCTGACCGGTTATTAAACGAATTTTTTAGAAAAGGATGTTACAATAAACAATAAACATATTATGTAGATTAAACAGAATGCAATATCAATTAATATTTGATAGACTTAATAAAAATTCGTTGTCAAATAATCCAAATCATCAATCAATTTGGTTTCTCAACGCCAAATTTAGATGAAAATATAGTTAAAAGATTTGTATTTAGCAGAAAACTTAAAAATATGGTTTTAATCATGATTGTCAGATGGTAAATTTCAAGAAAAATTGAGAGAATGGAAGTACCTTATATATTTATATCATGATTAAAACTTTAGTTAAAAGATTTGCATTAAGCAGAAAACTTAAAAATATGAGATAAGTTATTACATAATCACTTTTTAAACTCACAGATATGTAGTTATGTATATAATTTTGTTTATTCCCAAATTTTTGTTAAGATAATTACACATTGTAAAAAATTTCTAGGAGAAGACTTAAATTGTTTACTATATGGGAACATTTTTCTTTATTTCTCTCAAAAAAACAAACTTCAAAAACAGGGTGATCGATGACATTCTTCAAAAAGAGGCACCAAATAGGGGATTTATCAAAAAAAAGGGGAAAATTAAAAAAAACCGCGAAAACTACACTAAACTTTTTATTTTTAATGTATTTTCATATAACTCATAGGGGGACAAAAAGTGGCAAGGCAGTTGAAAAAGGGGAAAGGCAGTTAAAAAAGTGGCAATTTGCCACTTTAGTCGGTCAAACGGTCACGCTGTTCAGAAATACTTATTTTTAAAAACAAAGAGAGAATGGAAGTACCTTCTATATTTATATCATGCATACACCTTTGTAAGTATGTATGTATTATAGCATTGCACAAATACATCTGTTTGCACTAGTTTTGCGTGTTTTTTGGTTCTGGTATGAACGAATATGTTATTTATCGTTTTCTGTTACTAGTTGTAAGTGTTGATTTTGTAAGCAATTATTGTATGGTTGGGCAATGAGCAAATGAAAACAACACATTTATTTTTGTTTGTTTTTCTAAGGCAAATAAGATACATAAAACTGCTTTTACCATAAGTGCCTTATGATGTGTTGAGAAAAAATGTAATTGGCTGATGAATGAATGAATGAAAGCAAAATTGCACATACATATGTAAGTAAATGATACATGTACATGAAACACATGCATTTGTAATTACTCTCAGAGCGAAATTGTCTCTTTCTCTCTCTATACTTTGGCTGCGCCACAAAATAACATAACGAACGTCCGCACATACATCTGCACATCATGTATTTGTTTCAATAGTGGTTTTTTCATATATTTGTATTACAATATGTATTTTGTGAGCAAAAGCAGATCAAACAGTTGCTCAGCAGCAATACAATAAGCAATTATTATTTGTTTTCAATTGTATTTTAATTTGGAAAAGCACGCACACACAATAACTCTTATACTAGTTCTGTCGCTCACACTACAATTATAGGGTACATACCATGGTATATTTGTTTTGGCTATACAAACGAGTAGACAAATGCAACCCTTTAGTATGCATGTATCTTATATACCCTGTAGGAAGTATCAATTGAGAAACACTACTGATTCAACAGTGCCTTTGTCAACAATAGTATTGACGAATTGTTCCGCAGAAAATGTTTTTTGCTTTAGGGGCCGTCCATATATTACGTAACGCTGTAGGGGGAGGGGTGGGGTTCGAGTTTTGTTATGATTTGTTATGGTGGGGTGGGGGAAGTCTTTGAAAATGTTACGTAACAGAAAAATTTTAGTAATTTGTATGTTTTCTCATTTAATATGCTTTTCTCATTTATTTGATTGATCATACGTCTTACCTTCACATTTATATTATGTATGTATTCATACATACATGATATCCGCGAATACGAATATTTAAAACGATATTAAATTAAGTTAATTTAATTATTATTTTTCGAACTTCATTAGTTTCTATATTTATGATTTGAACAGGCTAAAATTCGTATCGTTTTTTAAGCCAAATTACATGTGATAATTATTAATGAACAAATAACACCAAAGAGTTGTAAATATTCTGACAACACATAGTTGAACGGAACAGCTAGCCGTTTTCGAAGGCCACTAAACCTTCATGATCAGCGTTCTTCTGTGTTTGGTCCACTGTGTGTGGTGTCAGTTGATGCAGATTTCTGCTTTATATACGAAAGATTTCTGCTTTATGGACCAAACACAGAAGAACGCTGATGATGAAGATTTAGTGGCCCTCGAAAACGGTTAGCTGTTCGGTTCAACTTAGATATTAAATCAACTTTGCTTTATTTTAATTTACATTGTAAATTTTACAAAAACACAAGCATACATATATACATAGATATGTATGTATATGTAAGAACCTATTTTTCAACCCAAAAACATGAAAATTATATTATACATATACTTTTTCGTGAGCGTGCGTGATCGTGATAAGTCGTAAACCAATTGCTTGATTAAAAATATTTTATTCGTGAGCGTGCGTGATCGTGAAAATTTTTCAAATCATTCGTGCGTGAAAGTGCGTGAGTAAAATATTTTTATGCGTGAGCGTGCGTGTCGTGAGTCTGAAAACACTCACGTGCACATCTCTAGTGTAAACGACAAGATTCATAAATATGATTCAGAGAGCGAAGCATGTGATTCAACGCGTCGTCTAAACATAGTATTATATTTTTTTGCTGCTAATAATAATATGTTTAGACGACGAGTTGAATCACATGCTTCGCTCTCTCTTCGACACTCACAGTTGATACACCAATAAAGACTCACTGGCTTTACTTACACCCTTATACACGTCTATTCGCTGCGCTGTTCCCTTTACTCCAGTCGACACGATAGACTCCACAATAATCTCTATTCCACGACAGACTATTATTAATTCACAACTTAATTATCAACTGACTAACGAGTTCTTAGCTTCACTACTTTCTGATTAGCACTAACTATAACTGTTCGCGACTGACTTACAACTGAAACTAACTCACTCATTGGATGCGTCACCTCTATTTATATTTCACACAAATTCCACTAGCAGTTTCAAGCAATGTCTAGACCTGTGGTCGGCAAATTAAGGGCGCCGCGCCTTTTCTTATACTCTTCTATTACGTATGTGTACACACACATTACTGAGAACAAATTGTGTGTATCTGATACTCTTAAGAATCAGCGTTGCCAGAGAACAATTTTTTCCCAACAATAATAAAATATGTGTGATGAGAATTTACTAAATTTTTTATTTTCAGAAAATTATTATGGCAAACCAGAAAATTTGGTTTGTCAACGTATGTTGTCATACGTGAAAAAACTTGACATGCAAAGACATTTTCAAGCATATATTTAAATTATTTTAAGAAAATTTTTTTACAAAACTATCTCTTTACTCATCTTTACATTGGCGTAACAACAAGAGAAGATGTATTTCTTCATAAACAAAACTTGAGTGTTTCTTTTGATCATAATAAAATCAAGTTTGGTTTTGGAGATTTAAAATTTCAAGTTAGGGAAATGAGACGAAAATTTAACTGGCAACACCGACTCGTAGTAAGAGTAAAACACACACAATTGTAAAATGTAATGGTATGGGTTGCCGACCACGGGTCTAGACGATCATTATCATCTTATATGCTGCCTAATTAAGTTCATGTGGTAACTATGTACATACATGTGTATTTGCATACGTGTGTACATCATTAACTAAGCAATACACGGTGGTTGTTTATCTTCTGCTTTTCGTTTGAATTGGCATGTATGTATGTGTGTAAATATGTGAATCTTCTTAATAAGCAGACGCTTTTTTTGTTGTTGTTGCTTTTGCTTGTTTAATCAAGCTAGGCATGCTTATTTAGTTGTTGGCTACTATTCTAGACTATTCTTTGCTTTGACCCTGTAGGAATATTTTCGCGTAGCACTTACATTAACCCTGTTGGAATATTTTTGTGTAATGCTGCTTAAACCTGTCGACGGCTATTTTCGTAACAATATGTAAGCTTCTTTTTTAAACTAGATTATGGATGTAAGATACATATGTACACACAAAAAAATATAAGAGGTAATATTAACTAAGCTTACATAGGTAACTTTTTTTTATATGAAAGTAAAAAACTTGAGTTTTATTAACTATGCAGTTAGGTAATTTGTACATTACACATTACCTAAAATCCAAGTTAATATAAACTATTACAATAAGGTACATATATATGTACATATATTTTTCGAAATTATTTTTATTGAAATGTTTTATATTTTATTGTCAAAAGTAAATTTTTGAGCAAAAAGGTTTGTATGTATTAAATTTTTTAAATATTTAAATTTATGTAAAATAATTCGTTTTAATTATTATAGATAAACTAGCTTAGCCCGGCAAACGTCCTCTCTCTTCCTTGATGTCCGTTTTTAATTTTTAATGGTATAGAAGCATGTTCGCAAATTGCCAGTGTATCCTGCATACATATATGTACATATGTAGGTGTTTCCGTCGGAAGCTGCAGACGACCTATATCTTCGCACAGGAAGATCCCCATGTCCACCAACTCAGACCTGCTTTGCGATTGCTGGCAAACGTGGTCTTATGCCAGGAACACAACTGGGACGAACGACGAATTTCGTGGACGGTGACGAATTCGTCTAAGTAGTAGTGAACTGCCAATTCGGCCCCAATTAAAATTGTTAAATTGTTGCTGAAATTGTTAAATTTGGGTAATTAAAATTTGAAAATTTTAAAATTCTTGAAATTTGATACCTACGAGGGTGGTTCGATAAGTCCTTTAAATATTTTTCGAGGGTGGTTCAATAAGTCTGTCTTTTTCCTAATGCCTACGGCAATACATGATATTTTTTTCAAATGCCGACGGCAAAACATGATTATTATTTTTTTCAAATGCCGACGGCAAAACATGATTATTATTTTCTAATGCTCCCAGTGTTGCCAGACTGTAGAAATTTGTTATCGTAATACTATATCAGTAATATCAGAGAAAATAGATTTGATGACTACTAGACGATTCTCATATGAATCGTGGGAATGTGCTTGTGTGATTTCATCACACTAATAAATTGTTTATAAATAAAATAATTAAATAAATTAATAAAATAATTAAATAAATTATTTTATTTATTTATAAAACGTTCTCATGTATGTGAACACCCCTAATGCTTGTGTGTGGGGGGTCCAGCTTGTTTGTCGCTGGTAAGCTTATATTCTGTTTATTTGTTTAAGAAATATATTTGTATGTATGTGTGTATGATGTATGTATGTATGTATGATGTATGTATGTATGTATGTGTGTATGATGTATGTATGTATGTATGTATGTATGTACGATCGAAAGAACTTGTGCGTGGAATATTTTGTGGCTGTGTAGAATACATTTATATTTTGCAACATAATCATTTTCTTTGTCTACGATTATTTTAAAGCAGCAAAGTTTCAACTAACTACAGTCATAAGCAGAGAAACAAAAAGTAAAAATTTGCAAGTTAGCAAAAATGCTAACTTTTCCTCCTCCTTCCCACTTCATTCTCTTTCCTTTATGTAGTTTGTATTTGAAATAAGAAAACACTTGTAGATTTTTTATTTTTCTATACATTTATTGCCTAAAATTTTTTAAAATTTTATAATAATACATACATTAATATTTTAAAGAGTGAAAAAATTCATTTAAAGCAAGATATTTCTTTTGTTAGTAAAATAGCATTTTTTAATGCGCAAACACCAAGTTTATGATATTTACAATAAAAATATTCTGGATACTTAATCTCCATTTGTTTAAAGTTGATACAGCCTATATCCTCAACGTTAAAAATTTTTCGGCATAAGATTTTTTCCAACCATCGTCTTTTCTCTTCACCTTTTACATAAATTTTAGAACATCTTGCGTTGGCTTTTAAAAAATTGCAAACGCTTTCAAAAGAAACTGATCCAGCAGTCCAGCTGAGGTGATGATAGTTTTTCGTTAGCCACGTTGCTTCTCTTTGCTTTTTTATTGATAAGCATTTAAAATCAAAAGGTGGTTTTATAATGAAATTGTTATATTCATAATTGTTGAAAACAATCGCTACTTCTTTTGCGATGAAATCATTTGAATTACTTTTGAAACCTTGTACGTCTATAAAAATTGTGTTATTTTCCATATTACTCAATTTATAAGACTTTTCGAACTTGTCCTTTGATGGGTATATATTCTATTATGCGATCATGAATATGAATGCAGTAAGCTGATGTCTTTGCTGCAATATTAGTTGCTGTTTCAAATGCTATTTTTATATCAATCGGTTCATTATTGAGTGATTCATTCTGATGACTGACATCTACTACAATAATAGGAGCTTTTGTCTTAAACTCTGATGCAGATAGAAGCGGTTGAGATTCCCTCATATAGTAACTTTGTTGGAATCTTAGATACATATCATATAGAATTGCATATCGTTCATTTTTGAACTTTATGTTAAGATCATCATATGGATATGAGACTGAATTTAAATGTACTTTTAAATTAGTCAAATCACAATGAACAAACTTATTTTCTTGTTGAAAAGCAATCAATACAAAACGGGGGCGTTCTCTATTTGCAGCCAGTTTAACATTCCAAATATGGCTAGTACCTGTGTTTAATTGTGGATTAACATGACAATCCCAACTGCGAAATGCCATAGGTATAGAAGCACCATTGTTAATAATTTTTATCATATTCAATTTGCTAAAATCGGATAATTGTACATGTGGGATTCTCCATGAGATGAGTGAAATTGTAAGTTTAGCTTTTTCAGTAGAAACACTCGAGCGTACAAGATCTTCATCATTCTTATTGCGCAAGAGTATCAATTCATGTTTTCCATTTAGTATAACTTTGTTGTAGTCTTCGGCGAATCCTAGAAGCATTTTTAGAGGTACATAAAAATTGAAAAATCCATTTTCAAGAGTGACATCGTCAATTTTGTTCCATCCAGCATTTTGCATCACATTGCTTTCTGTTGGTGACAGAGAAACCAAATTTTTTATAGTGCTTGTGGCTCCTAAATATCTTGTATGGTCAATTTCAATTCCATTGAGCTCATAGCGAATTTCATCGAATAGATATGCCACAAAGTTGTTTTTTAATAAAAAGTTCTCCGAAGAAGAAGAAGAAGATTTGGCCTTATTATCATCGACAACAAATCCCTCTACATAAATGTAGCTCTCACTGGGTAGCACATACAAATCTTGATTTTGTATTGAAATTCTAATTTCATCATTATTGTTGTAAGATTGTAAGTATGGTACATATGTATGATAGTCCTTTTTGATTATATTCTCATCAGACAAGGGTTTATCTAAGACATCTATTATTGAACTCATTTTGTCTTCAATTTAAAATTCAAGGACTTTAGAAAATTTTTATTTGATGTTGTTAGAGCTTTTTGTTGAGCTGGTCGCTTTAATGTTGTTGTTGTTGTTCTTGGTGCTATATTTTTCAATGTATTTGTGTTGTATATTAGCATTATTTAGTTGGCCTTAAATGTATTCGTATTGCAATTTCCTTTCCTCGGAAATTAATTAAATCACCGTGTTGATCCAGTACGCGCAGCGCTAGTGAACTTATCTCTCTGGTGTTTACAGGTAAATAGATAAGATTTCTTGGAACCTCATCTATTTTATAGCCTGGAGGCACATTAATCGGAAATTCATGAAGTGTATGCGATTTCGAGTTATTCATATATGTGTTCATAGCGATACTACTTTCAATTCGCAAGAGATTCACTTTAAAAATATTAACTGGAAGATCTGAATAATAATATTTGTTTGGTGTTAGGATCTTGCTATTGAATCCTAAAAGTTTTCCAATTGTATTGTCTTTATTAAAATATACAAGATCCTTGGAACTATTAACTTTAACTTGCATTGTATTGTTATTGGCTTCAATAAAAATCTTATTTGCTGGGCAGAGTCGTTTGTATTCCTCTTCTATAAAATCAACTATATTATTTAATTCGTAAGATCCAATTGGTATTTCAAATATATGTTCCCCTATATGAAACATATTGTTGTAGGTGTCTACATTTGGAATACTGTTGTATGAATGAAAATCAGTTAGAGCACACTCATATGCACCATGTAATTCAATAGGAGGAAAGTAACTAGCAGATAGTTCAATTTTTCATAATGCTATATGTTGAGTAGTGATTAATGTTGTATTTATGCATTAATTTTCCAAAGTGTTTATTTCTTTATTGGCTTTACTCCGTTGAATCAAAAAAACTTTCGTTTTTGCTTATTTGCAAATTCTTGTTTTCATATCGCTTAAACATGCACAGTCTTGTTTTCCCTGAGAGGTTCTGCACAAAACAAATTGAATTTCACAATATTATGAAATTCCATTAAATTTCATATTTTCATAAAGAGAAACAATTTAGATAATCGGATAAGTCCTTATATTTTTCACTACATACAAGTTTCTGTAATTTTCTATTCGAATAAATGATTCCTAAATATCCTTTAAAAAATAATACAAAACAAGGAATAATTTAATTTAATTTTATTTATTTTTATTATAATGATGGAAACATTTCATAGTATCTAATTATTAAATTTTCTAATATACTTTTGCGCAAAAAATATATTGTACATCTGCAAGTATCAGGTCCTTCCTCACACTCAGGATCATACTAAGGACAGCTTTTGAAGTGTCCTTCTGTATTGTCTTCATCTTCCATGATACCATATTCTTCGTTCTCATCTAGCATATTTTCGAAAAATTTGATCATCTCCCAATGATCAAAAAGCCTGAAGCTTTCGAAATCTCTTAAAAATTGGTTTAGAGTACGTCTAATTTGGCTCATTGTATTTGCAGATAAATTAATGAATGATGATTGTTTGAAGGTTTCTTTAAGACTAATTTGCTCTTTAAATTTTAAAAGTACTATCTTTTGATATTTAAAATATCTATACCATCATCTATATTCCATACTTCTTTTTTAGCACTCTATCTCTCTCTATCCCTTTTCTCTCTATAACCATCTCTTTCTGTCTATCACTATCCCCCACTTATTCACTATTTCACCATAAATATTTTCGATTAGCCTTCTAGAAGTCATCATCGCTACTTTTAAGATCATTTTCAGTTAAACATTTAAAGTGAGCAGAAGTAAATAAAAAATGGAGTCTACAACAAATCTAACATCAAAATTTAATTCACTAAAAAATAAAACCTTAATCCACATAAAGGAGCTTGAGACATCAATTAAATACACCATTCGAAAAGTGTCAAGAGTAACAACAAAATATGGGCCAACACTAAAAGTTGAAATGGAAAACCACATAATGTTCCTCCCAAAGCGATATAATGCTTTAACCGATGCTGAAATTAAAGAACTCTCGAGCGGATCATATTGCTTAAGTAGAGAAGGTGAACAAAGCTTAATTGTTGAAAGCGAGCTGAGTGAATTTCTAATTCAAAATTCCCAATTTCCAATTTGGCAATAATATATAATAATTTTGTATTTTAAATTATAAATAAAAATACATGAAACAGTTTTGTAAAAAATAAATGTTTGTGCTTTTTTATCATAAAGAAATTTAAGACATAAATGACCACAGGTAAATGTATTGAAATTCTGATGTTGATTATAGTTGTATTTTATATTTGTACCAAGATATTTGACTACTTCCGAAGGAGGTTGTAAGTTTCCAAAGCTGTCGAAATATTCTTTTTCATTGTTGTTTTTATAATATGCTACCCAATGTGTACCAGGTCCTGTTGATACGTCTAAATTGATTATTCCACATTCCATTTTCTTTGTTCGTTTTGGTAGAGTATTCAACATGAAAACTCCTCTAAAATATGGAATATTTATAGAGAAACGGTTTAGGTCCTCATCAGATAGTGGTCTGTTGGGTAGCATCTCTAATAGTTTTTTGATTCCTCTTTGAAAACTAAACCATAACCCTTTTTATATGGTTTTAAGTAAAGTCCCTTTCCAACTGCAATAGATTCCATTGCTTTATTATGTCTAGTTGCTTCATCAAGTTGATTTTTTGCATTCTTTGATGCATTAACAGCTTTAGCTATAGCAGCACCTCCAGTTGTTAGACTACCAATTGCACCCAGAGCAGTTAAAATCGGTATTAGAGGCAAAAACCCACCAATTTTTGGGACACGTATTACACGTGGTACTATAATTTGAGATTTTCTTCCTTTTAATGATTTGTTGATAGTTTTTCGGGCAATTTTAATTGCTGAATTAATATCTAATGGTTTTTCCTTCTTTAGTATTTTTGTTGCAGCTCTAATTGATGTTCTAAACAGTTTTTTTTATCATTTAGCTTGTTCTTTTTAACATTTTTCTTGTTCTCCACACCCATACCAAATTTTGTTTTGGCTTTCATTGCGTTAGTAACCATATAGGCAAATGATTTTTCAGCAATACTACTATCTTTTGATAAAACTCGATCCCAACCTGAATTTTCAAGTATTTTATCAGCCTTGTGTCTAGTGCTTAAATCCTTATTTTTCGAATAAGCTATATCGTGATCTTTACAAGCAGAGTCCAATAAATTAATTCCTTTATCACCTCGATTTAAACGTTTTTGTAGTTTTGTTCCAGGTCCACAGTACTGATATCCAGGAAGATGAAGTTCAAGAGGTAGAGAGTTTATTATTTTATCTACTATACCTCCTCCAACGAAGGTGTTTTTATGACTAAACGTTTTCTGATATCGTATAACCATATTATCTGATTTTTTCTATAATAAGAGGTAACATTTATGAAATGTATTTAGTTACAAAAATGCAGTTAGTGAAACAACATAAAAATATTTTAGTTCGTAATATTGATGAATCATCGAACATCACTTCAAAAATAAAGCATAGGCCCCTCTTACCAAATTCTATTCGTGCTCTAATAGTGGGACCATCAAATTGTGGAAAGACTAATGTTATGATCGGCTTACTAGAAAGTCCTAATGGACTCAAGTTTGAAAACATCTATTTATACTCAAAATCTCTTTATCAACCCAAATATGAGTACTTGAAGAAACTAATTTCACCAACTAAAAGAATGGGATATTATACATTCACCGATAATGAATCAGTTATTCCACCTGACGAAGCTAAAACTAATTCAATTATGATATTTGATGATGTTGCATGTGAAAAGCAGAATAATATACGTACATATTTTTGTATGGGGCGACATAGGGATATTGATTCATTCTACTTGTGTCAAACTTATACTAGAATTCCCAAGCATTTAATAAGAGACAATGCAAATGTTATTATAATGTTTAAGCAAGATGATACAAATATGAAGCATGTTTATAGGGATCATGTTGGCAGCGATATGAGTTACGAAAAGTTCAAAGAAATTTGTAGAGAATGTTGGAAGGATAAATATGGCTTTTTAGTGATAAGCAAAGATAATGAATTAAATGATGGTCGCTACAGAAAGCAATTTGACTTTTTCATAACTATATAAACTACTTCTCATAAAAGATTGACTTTAGTTATTAATCTAACTTTAAACTTGATACATCTATTTGCTATAACCTCATCCGATACCTGATAAGCTGATCTCCAAACTATACCAGCTACCTGAAAACCAGACCAGCTCCTGATAACCTGATCTAAAAACCAGACCAGGTCCTGATAAGCTGATCTGAAAACCAGACCAGGTCCTGAAAAGCTGATCTGAAAACCAGACCAGGTCCTGATAAGCTGATCTAAAAATCAGACCAGGTCCTGATAAGCTGATCTGAAAACCAGACCAGGTCCTGAAAAGCTGATCTGAAAACCAGACCAGGTCCTGAAAAGCTGATCTGAAAACCAGACCAGGTCCTGATAAGCTGATCTGAAAACCAGACCAGGTCCTGAAAAGCTGATCTGAAAACCAGACCAGGTCCTGATAAGCTGATCTAAAAACCAGACCAGGTCCTGATAAGCTGATCTGAAAACCAGACCAGGTCCTGAAAAGCTGATCTCATTGCTGATACCTGTTATTTGCCCTTAGCAAACATGGATGAGAAAATTTTAAAACAGTTGGTGTTGACAAGGAATGTGTTGAAGAAAAAGCTTCGTAGTATAAAAACTGGTGAAATAGATACACGTGAACAATTAAGAGATACATTCAAACCTATAACAGAACCTCTTAAAGAATTCATAAATAGTTCTAAAAATTTTAAAAGAATTCGTATGAAAGAAGAAAGCAACATCAAGACAGAAGTTGAAAATAATACAAGTTTAAAGCCTGAAAACCCATCAGTCAAGATAGAGACAAGTACACCAAAAAAACTAGTAGAAGGGACAATTTTTGATAATACCATCTTATTTAATGATGTTAATACTGAAAATGATGATGATGATGATGAAGATGATTTTTACTCACAGACTTCCAATACAGAATATACTTATACTGATTTATCAGTTTTGGAAGGAAGAAATGAGTTAGATACAAACCATGGCCCACATAAAGATTACAATAATGAATGGAAATTTGGTGATAGTAGCCTAAAACTGAATGAAGATAAAATACAAGTTGGTGGTCAAATATGGGCTCTAACACCAGGACTATTTTCTCTAATGTTTCATAAAATACCAAAAAATTACGATAAATTTGAACTTGAAATCTATAAAAAGATTTTAATTACTACTAATGCATAAGAGACTTTAAACCTGATGGTCAAATTAAGGGTACTAGAGGATATAAATATAAATATATTATTAAGAAATTTATTGATGAGAAAAACCAGAAGAATTTACCTGAATCAACAGGGTCTAAGCCCAAAGGTAGCTATTTAGGTGAGGGAATGATGCAAGTTAACATCAATAATCCCAACTATATATACTGGGACGATCCAAATGAGTTAGTAGATAGACTTCGACTACTGCTCGCATCACAAGGTGCAGGTCATACTAATCACAATAACGAAATTGTATCAATTATTGAAGAACTACGTGAAGCGAATATAATACACTAACTTTAATAAACTAAATAGAGTATGTCTGTTGATAAATTTGGACACTATTTAAACGATACTAGCAGCACAATTTCTTTGAAAAATGCACCTAAACTGCTGGGGTTCTTTGTGGATACGAACAACAACATTGATGTCCAAAACAAAAGGATCAAAAATGTTGCAAAAGCTCTGGAGGAAAACGATGTTATCAATAAATTGTTTTTGCAAACTCAAATCGAAAAATTAGAAGAGAAATTATTAACATACTTTAAGGGGGATAATACTATAATACGAGAAGATATTCAAATGCAAATTGAGGAACTACAACGCGAAATAAAATTATATATAGAAGAAAATTATAAAATTGAAAAAGATATTCTACATATTAAAACATCCTTTGAAGAACAAATTGAACAGCTTAATGAGAAAATTTATAGATTAGAAAATTATATGTTTGTATCAATAGCTGAAAGTGCGTCAAGCAGATCACAACACTCTGCAAAAAATCTTTAAAAACAACTTAATGTCTTCAAAAAGAAATTTTGTAAATGAACTCCATAAGCAAGCACGAAAACAATTTGTGCGTCGCAGAGTTGTAATGAAAGGAATAGATGATCTTTGGCAAGCTGATTTAGTTGAAATGGGGAACTATTCTAAAGAAAATAGAAATTATCGATTTTTGTTGACTGTAATTGACACATTCTCAAAATTTGCATGGGCAATACCGCTAAAAACAAAAACAGCACTCGAAACAACCAAGGCAATGGAAGATATTTTTGAATTGGGACGAGTACCAAAAAACTTACAAACAGATGATGGCAAAGAATTTTTCAACAAACACTTTGGAAAATTAATGCATAAATACAACATTAATCACTACTCAACATATAGCATTATGAAAGCATCAATAGTAGAACGATTTAATAGAACATTGAAAGGAATGATGTGGAAAGAATTTAGTTATAATGGTTCATATAAGTGGATTGATATATACAAAGATTTACTCAATGCATACAATAGAAAAGTTCATCGTACCATTAAAATGGCTCCTATTAAAGTCAACTCAACAAATGAGGAAAAGCTGCTAAATACAGTATACAGTCATTTGAAAATGTATAAAATGTCAAAATTTAATGTGGGAGATCATGTTCGCATAAGCAAATATAAGCACACATTTGAAAAAGGTTATACTCCAAATTGGACTACAGAAATTTTGAATTAGAAATTCACTCAGCTCGCTTTCAACAATTAAGCTTTGTTCACCTTCTCTACTTAAGCAATATGATCCGCTCGAGAGTTCTTTAATTTCAGCATCGGTTAAAGCATTATATCGCTTTGGGAGGAACATTATGTGGTTTTCCATTTCAACTTTTAGTGTTGGCCCATATTTTGTTGTTACTCTTGACACTTTTCGAATGGTGTATTTAATTGATGTCTCAAGCTCCTTTATGTGGATTAAGGTTTTATTTTTTAGTGAATTAAATTTTGATGTTAGATTTGTTGTAGACTCCATTTTTTATTTACTTCTGCTCACTTTAAATGTTTAACTGAAAATGATCTTAAAAGTAGCGATGATGACTTCTAGAAGGCTAATCGAAAATATTTATGGTGAAATAGTGAATAAGTGGGGGATAGTGATAGACAGAAAGAGATGGTTATAGAGAGAAAAGGGATAGAGAGAGATAGAGTGCTAAAAAAGAAGTATGGAATATAGATGATGGTATAGATATTTTAAATATCAAAAGATAGTACTTTTAAAATTTAAAGAGCAAATTAGTCTTAAAGAAACCTTCAAACAATCATCATTCATTAATTTATCTGCAAATACAATGAGCCAAATTAGACGTACTCTAAACCAATTTTTAAGAGATTTCGAAAGCTTCAGGCTTTTTGATCATTGGGAGATGATCAAATTTTTCGAAAATATGCTAGATGAGAACGAAGAATATGGTATCATGGAAGATGAAGACAATACAGAAGGACACTTCAAAAGCTGTCCTTAGTATGATCCTAAGTGTGAGGAAGGACCTGATACTTGCAGATGTACAATATATTTTTTGCGCAAAAGTATATTAGAAAATTTAATAATTAGATACTATGAAATGTTTCCATCATTATAATAAAAATAAATAAAATTAAATTAAATTATTCCTTGTTTTGTATTATTTTTTAAAGGATATTTAGGAATCATTTATTCGAATAGAAAATTACAGAAACTTGTATGTAGTGAAAAATATAAGGACTTATCCGATTATCTAAATTGTTTCTCTTTATGAAAATATGAAATTTAATGGAATTTCATAATATTGTGAAATTCAATTTGTTTTGTGCAGAACCTCTCAGGGAAAACAAGACTGTGCATGTTTAAGCGATATGAAAACAAGAATTTGCAAATAAGCAAAAACGAAAGTTTTTTTGATTCAACGGAGTAAAGCCAATAAAGAAATAAACACTTTGGAAAATTAATGCATAAATACAACATTAATCACTACTCAACATATAGCATTATGAAAAATTGAACTATCTGCTAGTTACTTTCCTCCTATTGAATTACATGGTGCATATGAGTGTGCTCTAACTGATTTTCATTCATACAACAGTATTCCAAATGTAGACACCTACAACAATATGTTTCATATAGGGGAACATATAATTGAAATACCAATTGGATCTTACGAATTAAATAATATAGTTGATTTTATAGAAGAGGAATACAAACGACTCTGCCCAGCAAATAAGATTTTTATTGAAGCCAATAACAATACAATGCAAGTTAAAGTTAATAGTTCCAAGGATCTTGTATATTTTAATAAAGACAATACAATTGGAAAACTTTTAGGATTCAATAGCAAGATCCTAACACCAAACAAATATTATTATTCAGATCTTCCAGTTAATATTTTTAAAGTGAATCTCTTGCGAATTGAAAGTAGTATCGCTATGAACACATATATGAATAACTCGAAATCGCATACACTTCATGAATTTCCTATTAATGTGCCTCCAGGCTATAAAATAGATGAGGTTCCAAGAAATCTTATCTATTTACCTGTAAACACCAGAGAGATAAGTTCACTAGCGCTGCGCGTACTGGATCAACACGGTGATTTAATTAATTTCCGAGGAAAGGAAATTGCAATACGAATACATTTAAGGCCAACTAAATAATGCTAATATACAACACAAATACATTGAAAAATATAGCACCAAGAACAACAACAACAACATTAAAGCGACCAGCTCAACAAAAAGCTCTAACAACATCAAATAAAAATTTTCTAAAGTCCTTGAATTTTAAATTGAAGACAAAATGAGTTCAATAATAGATGTCTTAGATAAACCCTTGTCTGATGAGAATATAATCAAAAAGGACTATCATACATATGTACCATACTTACAATCTTACAACAATAATGATGAAATTAGAATTTCAATACAAAATCAAGATTTGTATGTGCTACCCAGTGAGAGCTACATTTATGTAGAGGGATTTGTTGTCGATGATAATAAGGCCAAATCTTCTTCTTCTTCTTCGGAGAACTTTTTATTAAAAAACAACTTTGTGGCATATCTATTCGATGAAATTCGCTATGAGCTCAATGGAATTGAAATTGACCATACAAGATATTTAGGAGCCACAAGCACTATAAAAAATTTGGTTTCTCTGTCACCAACAGAAAGCAATGTGATGCAAAATGCTGGATGGAACAAAATTGACGATGTCACTCTTGAAAATGGATTTTTCAATTTTTATGTACCTCTAAAAATGCTTCTAGGATTCGCCGAAGACTACAACAAAGTTATACTAAATGGAAAACATGAATTGATACTCTCGCGCAATAAGAATGATGAAGATCTTGTACGCTCGAGTGTTTCTACTGAAAAAGCTAAACTTACAATTTCACTCATCTCATGGAGAATCCCACATGTACAATTATCCGATTTTAGCAAATTGAATATGATAAAAATTATTAACAATGGTGCTTCTATACCTATGGCATTTCGCAGTTGGGATTGTCATGTTAATCCACAATTAAACACAGGTACTAGCCATATTTGGAATGTTAAACTGGCTGCAAATAGAGAACGCCCCCGTTTTGTATTGATTGCTTTTCAACAAGAAAATAAGTTTGTTCATTGTGATTTGACTAATTTAAAAGTACATTTAAATTCAGTCTCATATCCATATGATGATCTTAACATAAAGTTCAAAAATGAACGATATGCAATTCTATATGATATGTATCTAAGATTCCAACAAAGTTACTATATGAGGGAATCTCAACCGCTTCTATCTGCATCAGAGTTTAAGACAAAAGCTCCTATTATTGTAGTAGATGTCAGTCATCAGAATGAATCACTCAATAATGAACCGATTGATATAAAAATAGCATTTGAAACAGCAACTAATATTGCAGCAAAGACATCAGCTTACTGCATTCTTATTCATGATCGCATAATAGAATATATACCCATCAAAGGACAAGTTCGAAAAGTCTTATAAATTGAGTAATATGGAAAATAACACAATTTTTATAGACGTACAAGGTTTCAAAAGTAATTCCAATGATTTCATCGCAAAAGAAGTAGCGATTGTTTTCAACAATTATGAATATAACAATTTCATTATAAAACCACCTTTTGATTTTAAATGCTTATCAATAAAAAAGCAAAGAGAAGCAACGTGGCTAACGAAAAACTATCATCACCTCAGCTGGACTGCTGGATCAGTTTCTTTTGAAAGCGTTTGCAATTTTTTAAAAGCCAACGCAAGATGTTCTAAAATTTATGTAAAAGGTGAAGAGAAAAGACGATGGTTGGAAAAAATCTTATGCCGAAAAATTTTTAACGTTGAGGATATAGGCTGTATCAACTTTAAACAAATGGAGATTAAGTATCCAGAATATTTTTATTGTAAATATCATAAACTTGGTGTTTGCGCATTAAAAAATGCTATTTTACTAACAAAAGAAATATCTTGCTTTAAATGAATTTTTTCACTCTTTAAAATATTAATGTATGTATTATTATAAAATTTTAAAAAATTTTAGGCAATAAATGTATAGAAAAATAAAAAATCTACAAGTGTTTTCTTATTTCAAATACAAACTACATAAAGGAAAGAGAATGAAGTGGGAAGGAGGAGGAAAAGTTAGCATTTTTGCTAACTTGCAAATTTTTACTTTTTGTTTCTCTGCTTATGACTGTAGTTAGTTGAAACTTTGCTGCTTTAAAATAATCGTAGACAAAGAAAATGATTATGTTGCAAAATATAAATGTATTCTACACAGCCACAAAATATTCCACGCACAAGTTCTTTCGATCGTACATACATACATACATACATACATACATCATACACACATACATACATACATACATCATACATACATACATACATACATCATACACACATACATACAAATATATTTCTTAAACAAATAAACAGAATATAAGCTTACCAGCGACAAACAAGCTGGACCCCCCACACACAAGCATTAGGGGTGTTCACATACATGAGAACGTTTTATAAATAAATAAAATAATTTATTTAATTATTTTATTAATTTATTTAATTATTTTATTTATAAACAATTTATTAGTGTGATGAAATCACACAAGCACATTCCCACGATTCATATGAGAATCGTCTAGTAGTCATCAAATCTATTTTCTCTGATATTACTGATATAGTATTACGATAACAAATTTCTACAGTCTGGCAACACTGGGAGCATTAGAAAATAATAATCATGTTTTGCCGTCGGCATTTGAAAAAAATAATAATCATGTTTTGCCGTCGGCATTTGAAAAAAATATCATGTATTGCCGTAGGCATTAGGAAAAAGACAGACTTATTGAACCACCCTCGAAAAATATTTAAAGGACTTATCGAACCACCCTCGTAGGTATCAAATTTCAAGAATTTTAAAATTTTCAAATTTTAATTACCCAAATTTAACAATTTCAGCAACAATTTAACAATTTTAATTGGGGCCGAATTGGCAGTTCACTACTACTCGTCTATAATAATTCGTTGAGTAAATTCGTCGTGTGAAGCACAACAACGACGAATAAATAAGAGCTCTTATAACTGATAAAGTTGCTTATTGTTTGTGCAAAGAGAGAGAAAATTTTTTTTTCCTGGTTAAAAGAATATAAATATATACATATGTCGGAGAGTTCGTCTCGCACGACGAGTTCTTTCGACGGCAGTGTTGTGTTAATTTGCATATTCATGAATGTGTTTTATTTTTTATGACAAAATTCGTCGTTCGTCCCAGTTGTGTTCTTAGCATTACCTTTAGATGTTTTATTTTCGTGGTGTTTTTTTTTTCGATTTTATTTATATGTATGTAGATAAATAAATTATTAAATAAATAACAAATTTTTTTAAAAATTCAAAAATTCTTTAAATCCATGACAGTTGTCGAATTATAAATAGTTAATATAACTAAAATCCATGATTATTTGCCGCATTATATATGTATAAATTTACTTGCTATTTAGATACATAGTTCACAGAAAACAAAAGTATGAATTTACCTAGTCGTTAAGGAGTTTCAACTAGAATTTTAGTTGATTTTTCGAACATAGAAATCAACTAAAATTTTTGTTAAATTACCTAAAAAACTTTGTAAATGCCATTCTACCCTTTCACTTAGTTAAAATTATACCATTATTTTAGGAAATATAACCTATGATTTTTTTTGTGTGTATGTATATAATCAGTCCTCCTTGCATTTATTAAAATGTGTCTTAGTTAAGCTCTAGAATAGTTATTAAGTTTTATTTGCCTTAGGTATTATGTTAATATTCTCATACTTACTTTAAGTATACATATGTCTATTCTTTTTATGAGAAAACTCCTCATGTTTAGTATCGTACACTTAAAACCAATTTTATTTATATTTTTGATGTTTTATAATATTTAAAATTTATTTCCATTCGTAAATACACAAAAAGCTTTAATTTGTGGCGCCTTGATAAACTAATTTTATGAATTTCGTACCCAAGCCTTCAAACAAGATAATCGCATTTCAACAAGTGAAAAATTTTTGTACTCCAATTTTCAAACAAGCTCATACATAAAAAGTTTGTTCGTACGCTTTTATATAGAGTTTGACAATTTGGAATACCAATTTTATTGTACGTGCATCCTGCATACATATACAAATGTATGCATGCATATTTTGTGGTTTTGACACTTGTTGAAGATTGCCAGACTTAGGACCCATAGTATAGGGTTACTGTTAAAAATACTACTACGAACCATTTAATTTTTTTTTTGAAAATAATATGAATACAATACGTATTTTTAGACAATATATTGAAAAAGATAAAGTATTTTGAAAATTCCCTACATTTGCCTTAAAATTAAATATCTGTCCTTTTTTCCCTACGCTCGAAAATTTCCGAAAAAATCCCTACAAAAAGGGAAAATTACCTACTTTTGGCATCACTGGGTGCAGATGCCAATGGATTAAATTTTTGATGCATACAGTCAAAGGAAATTGTAAGTTTTACAGTTTTTCTTATCGGTCTTGATATAACAGGGAAACAAGTCTTCCATTTACCTGCTATGCGAACTTAAAGGAGCCGTGCAACTTTTAGGGCGACTTTTTGGGATCGAGATTAAGATTAGTTTATTTCTATAATTAGCTAATCCGAAAATTAACTTAATCTCAAATTAATTAGTTTGATATTTTTGAGTGGTAGTTTAAACTTCTTATTATTTGTAGTATTGCCTTACTGAGGAACAAAATAGTGGCAACATTTTCTATGTAAAAGTCATACATGTTATCAACACACTTTGATTTTTTGTGGAAAGAAGAAGAAACTGCCATGTTTTATTATATACAAGTAAAATATTGCGCGTGTTAAAGGAAATAGATAAATAATATAAAATATATATATTTATTTATGTGTTTTTAAATTATTTTATAATATAATTTTTACAAATAGTTATAAGTTTCACAAGTGTATGTTGTCAATGTTAATGTATGATTAAACCACCACGATTGCCCGCTTAAACTAGCAAGTAAACCATATAATCGACTACCCAAAAATCACAAATGAAGATTAAGGTTAATTTAATCTCTAATCTTGAACTCAAAAAGCCGCCCTTAGTGTTTTAATATTTTTTCTAAAGGCAGAAGTAGTTCATGTTTTTTAAGGTGATGTGCTCAGGGCTTAAATAAAAATGCCTAAAATAAAAGAGAAATGCAAAATTCTGGTGCGTATATTAAACTTTTTGTTCTAAATAAATGCTTATACATACCAGGGGCTTAATTCCCGCATTCGATTGCGAGCGAGTTATTACTCGAATGTGCGAGATTTTTAACTTTTGGGATTTTAGCATTCGGTTTCGAGTAACACATATCGAAATTTCTAATGACAGCATTCGATAACGTGCATACATTCGAATGCAACCATTCGTGTTTTTACTCGCAAGCAAAAAGGCATTCGAAATCATGTTTAACATAGAAAAAGCGATGAAAAAGAAAATGTATGTTCAATATTAGACTTATTTAATTATAAATGAATGAATGCACAAATGTACTTATAAAAAAATACAAATTAAAGAATTTCTCGTTGACTTTAAATATAAAAAAACACACTGACTTGGCAAATAATGTCGGGGAGTTGAGTTGTCGGGGAAAATAAAAATATCAACCAACTCTGGGAGCATCTAAATAAAAAATTAACTGCTTCTGGTCAACCAATAAAAGAATCTAAAATGTGGCTAGTGCTCTATTCTCTTTTTACACTAAATAAGTTATTAATTAAATAAAAATGAAAATAACATTTATGTAAATTCGTTTCTTTTTTCTGCATATACGTGTGTATGTACGTATGTACATACATATGTTTTTGCATACATACATATATACAAACATATGGTTTTGCTTACAATTTATTGAGTGTTGTGAAATGAATTTATATATAAATATATTTGCCTTTTTCCAACACTAAAACAAAATCTCGATTCGCTTGGTGAGTGACATCATCGGAAAATTTCTTGCCATCGAAATTAATTTCTATTCGAATGCAATTCGATCACGAGTGCAGGAATTAGGCCCCAGGGAAAGCCAAAAAGTTACTTTTTGACTGCTCAATACATATCGATACTCCAACGACAATGAGTATGATAGCACATCCGCATCAACAAGCATGCTTACATAAAGGCATACATATCTATAGCTATCAACACAAATAAGTGCGCATATCGATAGGGTCGGGTTCGATCAAACCAATGTGCTATAGATATTCGAATCAATACATGTTCGCACAAGCATGTAATGACGAGTATGACTATGTGAACAATGTTACCAAATATGTAAATAAATAAAAAAAAATTGTTGTGTATGAATTTGACAAATGCCTTATTTATATTATGCATTTTTTCATGAAATCTATTTCAAGAAACTTTTTTTATTTGCTAATAGAAAAGACACGTAACATGAATTTTTGACAACTTTTTTGAGTCTTTCCAGGAGCCTGTTTACAAATGAAAAAATTTTCATACAACCAATTCTATGAAAAAAATGTGTAAATACTAAAAAAAGTTAATAATTAAAAAAGTCATATATTGCAAAAATTATGCATATTCGCAAGGATTAAAACAATAAAAATAATCCCCTAAAGCTGATTATATAAACCTCAAAAAAGCAATAAGTCGAAAATTTGTTCCGCATATTAATAGTGAAAACGTACAAAAATGCGAATGTTATTTAAAAAATGTCCGAAACCTAAAAAATGTGAACAAAAATACTCAGTAGATTTTAAAAATCAAAAACAATCTCACTTACAAAGTTGCGAAAATTCGTGAATAGTTTTTTAATTGAAAAAAAGCCTTAAAATGTATTTTAAAAAAACACCAAAATTGTAACGAATGTCAAAAACTTGGAAAAATTTGTGACCATGTCGAAAATTAGGAAAAACTTGGCAACACAAAAAGAGATAAAAGATATCATAGTTCGATACTGGTTGAAAATCTTTAAAACTGCAAAAAAAAACAAATAATTGGTAACAATCACTTTTATTGCGAAAAAAAAAGAAAACGTTTGCGATAAATATCCCTAAATAACTTAAATACTTAAAGATCTAAGGAATGCCGAAAATTCGCTAACATCAAATAGATGTGCAGATGGATTAAAAATCGGTAAAATGGCAAAAAAGCCAAGATTTGCCTAAAAAGTCAGTTTCATCGCGGAAATCGGCGACAAGCAAGTGTTAAAATTGCTAAAATTGTAAGGAATGCCATGGTTCAACCTTTCTTCCACTAATTCGGCTTTTAGCTCAGATCTAAAATGGAGCGTGTTTCAAATTACTCCTGTAAATATTTAATAGGGCTAAAAGCCTAAGAGAAGACTGCGAAGAGTGTGTGTGTGGGTACATTTTTATTGAACTTCTGTTAAAATAGTTTGAAAAAAGTGTTATTTCCTCAACAACTACAAACTAGTATTTCTGGCAACACTTATAAAAAAATATTTAAAAAACCGAATGTGTTGCAACTTGCAAGTCATGGGGTATGTAGATAGAGTATCGATATGTATTGAGCAGCCAAAAAGTAACTTTGGCTTTCCCTGGTAAGTACATACATACATATCTACATACATACATACATAAAATCAATTTGTAGATATGTATGTATACATATCAAATTTCTTATTTAAGTATTTATTAGAGCTACATCATGAAAATATATGAAGCGTCGTTTAGTTAACGCACAATGCAAATATAAACAATCCATACATTCAGGGAAAATCTGCAGCTTAAAAATAAGAATGCGTCACACTAATTTAATATATTTTTAATATAATAGAAAATGTATATTGAGATATCTAAAAACTAATGAGTTTAATAAATGAATACTGTAAGCTCCTACAGAAATGCATGCATACATATATGTATACAGGCAATCGATCTACCTCAACTACACCCCGCCCCGTGAGTAGATTGTTAATGGCGGTCTGAGACATGTTTTGGGAATTCAAAACCGGGAAAAATATAAACGATGGCAACACTGTAACAAATGGGGGGATTTTGGGGATATTCATGATGAGAGTTTCTTGGCTATGTGTGTGTGTGTGTTTGAGTTTGATTCTTTGTTTATGTGTATGTATGTATACTTGTGTTCACAGCTTTTGTTGTTATTGTAGAGAACCGTTGTGCTTACAGTGGATGGATGTATGTATGTGTGGGATGTTTGTGTGTGTATGTATGTGTGTATATGTGTGCGTTTTTGTATTTACTTGTATGTTTGTCGGTCTCAGATACTGTTGTTGTAGTGATAGAAAAACGTTGTACCCTATAGGAAAAGTCGATGGTGAAAATGTACTGACTCGCCTCTTATTTTGTCACCAGTACTACCCCATCCAATACTTTTCACTATAGAAATTTACCCTCATATTCTTAAAAAATGTTTTTGGTTTATTACAGGTTTATTTGTCAAATTTCCCATAGAAATATGTCAAATAAGCCGTTAGCATATGCTTGTCATTTAAAATCTACTAGTAACACTAAAACAATTGAATAGGTAATGACTACGTGATTTTTATCGGAACGTAGAGACATACCAACCAGACAGTTAGTTACTGGTATATTTCTATAATTTATGTACATACAAAAAGGTATGTAAATATATTGACAAGTTGTTGCAAAATCTACCAGAAGTACACCACATCTGTTTTCTATCTTTCCTTTTTACTGACGGGTAGAATAAAACGTATTATACTATAATGGTCACTAGAATTTTAGTGTTGACACAAAGACACTTGATCCCTGTCTGACTGCACGGTAGTGACAAGGAATTCGTGTGTATGTAGGATCATTATTTTTGTTGTTGTGAGTTGTCGTTGCTATGCATATGTATGGTTATTGTACTCGTATGAATGCATGCATTTTTTTATCTCTGGGGAAATAATCTAATAGATGCAGATAGTGGCAACCCTGATATCTGTTGAGAATGGAAGTGAAAAGGGAATGTATTTGATAATGTATGTACTATAGCATTGCACAGATACATCTGTTTGCACTAGTTTTGCGTGTTTTTTGGTTCTGGTATGAACAAATATGTTATTTATCGTTTTCTGTTACTAGTTGTAAATGTTGATTTTTTAAGCAATTATTGTATGGTTGGACAATGAGCAAATGAAAACAACACATTTATTTTTGTTTGTTTTTCTAAGGCAAATAAGATACATAAAACTGCTTTTACCATAAGTGCCTTATGATGTGTTGAGAAAAAATGTAATTGGCTGATGAATGAATGAATGAAAGCAAAATTGCACATACATATGTAAGTAAATGATACATGTACATGAAACACATGCATTTGTAATTACTCTCAGAGCAAAATTGTCTCTTTCTCTCTCTATACTTTGGCTGCGCCACAAAATAACATAACGAACGTCCGCACATACATCTGCACATCATGTATTTGTTTCAATAGTGGTTTTTTCATATATTTGTATTACAATATGTATTTTTTGAGCAAAAGCAGATCAAACAGTTGCTCAGCATCAATACAATAAGCAATTGTTATTTGTTTTCAATTGTATTTTAATTTGTAAAAGCACGCCCACACAATAACTCTTATACCAGTTCTGTCGCTCACACTACAATTATATGGTACATACCATGGTATATTTGTTTTGGCTATACAAACGAGTGTACAAATGGAACCCTTTAGTATGTACATATATGGTTTTTGGAGTAATGTACGTGATCGTGTGGTGGGGGACGAAGGTGTTGTTATGAAATCTTCGTTTATTTATTTAAGAAATATTGTTTCGTATTTCATGACAGAGGAGTTTGAATTTCATAATATTATAAAATTTCATTATGTATGCATGTTTGTGTATTACGTGATCACTTCTTTGTGTATGTGTGTGTGCCAGTATGTATATGATTTTCTCGCGCTGACATTTATATGTAGGTAGAAATAAATTGTTTTCAATATCGACATTTGGTATTATAAAATACTATCATATATCTGAACTTCCCTAATCCTAGTATGTTTTTATACATTAACGAAGGTTTATTCATATTGAAATTTCTTATTTCAATATGGAAAAATATTAATTTACAGTATTCATTTATTAAACTCATTAGTTTTTAGGTATTTCAATATACATTTTCTATTATATTGAAAGTTATTGAATTAATGTGAAGCATATTTATTTTTAAGCTGCACATTTTCGCTGAGTGTATGGAATGTTTATCTATACATTGTGCTTTGACTAAACGACGCTTCATATATTTTCACGATGTAGATATGTAAGTGTGATTGTTAAGATCTAATAAATACTTGAGCATTCCATGCAAATAATATTGGAGTACGTGGTCCAATCTAGATGAAACAGGCTAGTTACATCATGGTCTCATGTAATGCAGTCATGGATCATATCGTTTTCATACAACCATTCAATGCTGCACGATAAGTGTTCGTGTTTAAACGAATATGATCGTTCTTCTTAGGCACTCACAAATTGTATGCGAGTATTCTATAACTATTCCATATGGGATAGTTTTTGGGGTTAGTCCGATGTAATGCAAAGTTATGCCATGTGTAACAACCCTAGGACATCGCAATGTTAAATCGAGCACCTATTTTTCATATATTTGGAGTAGTTTTGGAGTACTCCAACTCCTCTTTGGACTAGTCCTTACATGCATGTATGGACTAGTCGTATTATCTGCTGGGTTGATAAGAAATTTGATATGTATACATACAAATTGATTTTATGTATGTATGTATGTATGTATGTACGTACATACAAATAAGAGTTCAACTCAATCTTTGAATACATTTTTTTTGTCATGTGATATCTTTTGTTGTTGTTGTGTATTATCTGAAATTAAAAACGTTGTTTTATCTGCATTTAATTGAAAGTTTGTGAGGATTTTCTGTTTTAAGTAAAACTGAATTCCTGAAGATACATACTCTATAGTAATAGTAACTATAATAGAAATATTTCTTATACTTAATATACATTTTTTTAAGTTGATGCAACGTTAGTTAGTCAACGTTTGACATTTTTGGGGGTATACAATTTTTTCTAACTATAGCTTTTTTCTTCACTTTCTACATTTATTTTTGGTAATCTTGCATTGCTTTTTAAAAATTTATAAAACTTTTTAAATGAAACTGATCCGGCACTCCAGCTTAGATACTGATAGTTTTTTTTTTCTTTTCTTTTTTTGTTAGTCAACTTACTTTTTATTTTTTATTGACAAACATTTAAAATCAAAGGGAGTTTAATATTGAAATTATTATTTTCATAATTGTTGAAAACAATCGCCACTGCTTTTGCGATGAAATCATTTGAATTACTTTTGAAACCTTACGTGTTTATAAAAATTATGTTATTTTCTATATTGCTTAATTTATAAGACTTTTAGAATTTGTGCTTTGGTGGTTATATATTTAATTATACAATTATGAATATGAATACAGTAAGCTGATATCTTTGCTTACTGTTTCAAATTAAAATTTTATTAAACTGAATAAAAGGAGATTTTTTCTTAAACTCTGATGCAGTTAGAAGCGCTGGAGATTCTTTCATATAACAGCTTTCTTGGAATTTTAGATACATATAATATAGAATTGGATAACATTTATTTTTAATTTTTATGTACTTTTAAATTAGTTAAATCATAATGAAAAAACTTATTTTGTTCTTGAATAGCGATCAACAGAAAACGAACTCGGTTTCATTGAATTTAGGTATACCCTTTCGACGGTTCCTCTAGGATACAAGATGATTTTGTATGACGAAATTTCTGTCTGTCAGCGTTATGGGTAATTAAATTTTTGAAATTGTAATTCTCAAAATTGTGTTGCTTTAAACTGATAATATGTTTACATTAATAAAGTACATATGTATATGTTTATTTTATGAAGGGTGATCACCTATGGCTTTCATTTGATGTTCTAGGTGATTTTTTTTCTCATTTTATTAAAGCTCAGCGTATTGTGTATATACATATTTCTGAAACGTTTAAGTGTGCTTTTTGTGCCTATCGGACAGAGTGTACGTATCAGTTGATCAGTCAGTCTCTATTTTTTATTGATTTTTTCTTCTAATGTGTCACTCCTTTTTTCAGATTTTACTGCTTGAAATAGTGAATGTTGGTCAAATTTTTTGGTGGATATATACATATAGGTAAATATGTATATGTATGTAGAAATTAATTTACAAATACATATTGAATAAACAACTATTGTATCAAATCGATCTCAAATAACTCAGTTACCTCTACCAGCAATTCACCGTCGGTGTTTTCATAAAGTGTTAGAAACATTCCACCAAGTATTTCTACATCAGGTTTGTCGGTTGACCCCTATCGCATTCATATGTAATGACTTCTCACTTAAAAAAGCTTCTCATCACCTTCTAACAGGTTTATATATTTTGCTAGTATGCATGCCTTAGCATGCTTCTATCGATAGTGACGTAATAGTCCGAGATGTAGTAGTGTTACAATTAAAAATCTTTATTATTAGAATTTACCAGTCTACTCTTTTGAATTTTTTTACAAAGTATATATGTACATATTTATTTCATTTGCAACAAGGTAATAAAATGTCTGTGCTTGCAAAATTGTATGACGTGAGGATTTTTTTTTAAATTATACATGCTTCGGCATGCTTTAATTTTTTTCTGTAAATTTATTTAATGCTCATACAGATATAGATATAAAGTAAGATCTGTTTACATTCCATTTGAAAATTTATGTATGCTTCAGCATGATTCTAGTTGAAGTCCATATTTGTTCACTAAGTTTGTTTGATAGTTATTCAGTAGTTAGATACTGCCGGTTCTATGACAATTAAAATTGTCAAATTTGGGTAATTAAAATTTAAATTTTGGTAATTAATGTCGAAATTTTGTAATTTATGGGCTAAATTTTCCATATTATGGTAATTAGTGTCAATGGTGTGCAGTGACGAGGGTTTGCATAACCCTTTTTTGTTTGTACATAGATAAGGATAGTTTGATGTCGGTCCGTCGATGTGTTTTTGTTTTAATTTTATTGTTTGATGTCCGCCCGTCTATGTGCATAGTTATTTATGTAGGCACGCAGGTGCGCTTGTTTGTACGTAGTATGTTTTTTCGTTTGTTAAGCGGTTGCAGTAGCTGTATGAAAAAATGTTGCTTTGGTTTTTTTGTATTATTCCTTTGTTTGTACGTAGTATGGTTAATCGTTTGTTAAACGGTTGCAGAAGGGTATTTGAGAAAGAAATTATGTATGCTTGTGTGGGGGGAATCTGAGAATGTTTTTGTTGTTGGTTTTATTTAGTTTGATTTTTCTATTTCCTTAAAGAGTTTGAAGAGATGAATAAAATATGTAATTTATGAGCAGTGAACTTATTTGAAGGTTGGACAAATTGAAGTGTAACATATTTAGGATTGTCAAAGGGAATTAGAGATGTGTGATCATGGGAGCAAACGTTATGCTCGTGCGTGTGTATGAAGTTTGTGATACTGAGGATTGTCAAAGATTGGTTGTTATTTTCTTGTATTATTCTTTTGTTTGTACGTAGTATGGTTAATCGTTTGTTAAACGGTTGCAGAAGGGTGTATTTGAGAAAGAAATTATGTATGATTGTGGGAAATCTATGAATGTTTTTGTTGTTGGTTTTATTTAGTTTGATTTTTTCAATTTATATATTATATACTTAAAGAGTTTAAGGAGATGAATAAAATATGTGGTTTGTGAGTTAAACATGGTTTGATATCCGTCCGTCCGTCGATGTACATAGTTAATTATGTAGGTACGCATTAATTATGTAGGTACGAAGGCTTGTATGTAGGTCTTTGTTTTAATTTTGAATTGAATGTTTTTTTTCTTGGTTTGTTAAGCGGTTGCAGCAGGTTTATGATTTTAGAATATATGTAAGTGCGTGTGTGCATAGAGAAAATGTTGCTTTAGTTTTTTCTACTTTCTTTTTATCTGGTGACCATGGAAGGTTATTTTAGAAAGACATTATGTGTGCTTGTGGGAAATCTATGAATGTTTTTTGTTGTTGGTTTTATTTAGTTTGATTTTCCTATTTCCTATGTTTAAAGAGTTTGAAGAGATGAATAAAATATGTGATTTATGAGCAATGAACTTACTTGAAGGTTAAAGAAATTGAAGTGTGCGATATTTAGGATTGTCAAAGGGAATTAGAGATGTGTGATCATGGGAGCCAACGTTATGCTGATGCATGTGTATTTACGTATGTTTTTACAATAACTTGAGCGTTGGCAGATGGGTAACTAGTCGTATATGTATATAAAAAAAGCGAGTGTGTAATGCCGAGTATACACCTGGCATTTGTTGTGTTCTAATTATTTTTTAAAATGTGTGCAACGCCTTTCACATTATGTTTTTTATAGCGAAGGCAACACCACACAACAAAAAATAAATAAAAAATCGGAAATCATAAACGTTACCACTAGTGCACACTGTGTGCATGCGGCATTACTTTTTTTGTTTGTAGTATTTCGTTTAGGACATGGAAGGGTATTTATAGAAAGTAATTATGTATGCTGGTGAGATATCAATGTTTCTGTTTTTGTTGTTGTTTGATTTTTAATTTTTTATGTTTAAAGAATTTGAAGAAATGAATAAAATATACAATTTATGCGTGTTGTATTTATTCATTCTTTTCACTTATTTTGTAAACAAATTGAAGTTTGTGATATTGAGGATTGTCAAAGATTGGTTGTTATTTTCACTGCTTGCTGACATTTGTCTCTGTCTCTGTCTATTGACTCTTAAAGACTTGATCGTAATTCGTATAAATTGAGAAGTTTTCTAATCTAGCAGCAAGTATAGCATTATATCTAGCAAGTACATCATCGTATAAAATCTTAAAAAATATTATCAATACATTCTATAAATTATTAAAATGGATGCGGTATATAAATGCAATATCTGCAATAAGGTATACAAATACCAAGTGTTTTTCCGACCATATCCGAAAACATGATGTTGAGGACCAATATAAATATCCTCAACAACAACAACATCAATATCCTCAACAATATCAATATCCTCAACAACAACAATATCTATATCCTCAACAACAACAACATCAATATCCTCAACAACAACAATATCTATATCCTCAACAACAACAACATCAATATCCTCAACAACAACAACAACAACAATATATATATCCTCAACAACAACAACAATATATATATCCTCAACAACAACAATATCAATACCCTCAACAACAACAATATCCTCAACAACAACAACAATATGTATATCCTCAACAACAACAATATCAATATCCTCAACAGCAACAACAACAGCAGCAGCAACAACAACAACAGCAGCAACAACAACAGCAACAATTACAAATGTATTGGGAGCAAACTCCTACTGCCATGCAGTGGTACCCAAATACGGACCAACAATTACAATATCAACCACAACAACAACAACAACTACATGAAGCGGATGCTTATGGAGGTAATTTAATAAATAATACCAGCATTGATGAAGAAACTCAAGGAAGACATGAAGATAATATGAAATTTTACAACATAAGCAAAGCTTTCAAAAATAACATTGCAACGTATGGATTAAACAATAAAAGAGATGAACTTTTACTAGAAGATTTCATTGGTGAAAATGAATCAATTTTCATAGAGATGCTTGAAAGTCATTTACTAAGCCACATTGTAATAAAATTTAATGTAAGTATTGTGGCAGAATATGTAAAAACTGTGGGAGAGGAATTGGAGTTCAATATTATTCATCATAGAGCTAAAATGAATTTGTTGACCAGAGGAGATGAAATATATGAAGTATTTTCAAACCAAATTTCAGAAATTCAAAATAAAATGTGTGAATTCCAAGAGAAACACTCTGGTTGGACTTTGATACGCATAGTCCGAGCAGAGCTAAGTATTAATAAGGCTTCTCTAGTTAAAGGAGCAAACTGGATGAGTTTACCAGAAAAACTTCAAAAAAGAAAAGCTTGCATCAATCTAGAAAACACTGATCAATATTGTTTCAAGTGGTGTCTAATCGCAGCAGTGGATAATTCTCAAATAAAGAGTAAACAGCGATGTAGCTCATATAATATTCATGATATAACTGCTGACATCATTTGTACCCAAAACGGTGTAACGCTCGATTTTAAGAATTTAATATTTCCAATATCTTTAAAAGATATTAAAATATTTGAGAAGCGGAATAGCGGAATCAGCGTAAACGTATTTGGTTATGATGAGGAAAATAATGTAATTGTTGGTGCGTATTATATTACAAAGGAGGAAAAAGGTAATCATATCAACTTATTGTTGTTGGAAAATATCGTTGGTCATCATTACGTTCTAATAGAAAATATGTCTAGGTAAGCTAAAAGTGTCAAGTACTAGTTAATATAAATAAATATATATATGGTAAAATTTTTATAATATTTATTATAAATGATTTAATTTAAATTTTTTACAGATTATTAAGTGGTCAAACTACCAAACATGAACACACTCTTAAATTGTGTAATGTATGTCTGCAATATACACACAATGATAGGATCATGGAGCAACACAAAGCGGAGTGTGGTAAAATTGTAGCCCAACTACCATCCCATAAAAACGCTACACTTAAATTTAATGATCACCAACGACAGATGGATGTACCTTTTGTCGTGTACGCTGACTTTGAGTGCATACTTGAGGACATCCAATATAGAGTAAGTGAAAAAAATAGTTTAACTAAAAAGCATATTCCCTGTGCTTTTAGTTATAATATTAAATATATTAAGCATAATATAGATAAGTTTAGAATCTATACTGGCAAGGACGCGGCAGAAAAATTTGTTGCTTATTTAGTTAAGGATTGTGAGGATATTTATACTAATTATTTAATGACTAAGAAACAAATGGATTCTTTATCCCCTTTAGAGATATTCAGTTTCCAAAATGCTGTAAATTGTCACATATGTGATACATTTTTAGGTAGTGATCGCGTAAGGGATCATTGTCATGTAACTGGCAAATTTAGAGGTGCAGCTCATAATATGTGCAACTTAAAATATCAACAGCCAAAATTTATACCTATTTATTTTCATAATTATTCGTCTTATGACTCACATCTTTTTGTTAAAGAGTTAGGAGAAAAGTCTGACAACATAAAAGTCCTTCCGCTAAATAAAGAACGTTACATATCTTTATCAACATATACAAAAATGAATGACGATTTCAATCTTGAACTTAGATTTCTAGACACCTTTCGTTTTATGCCCGAAAGCTTAGAAACTTTAGCCAATAATCTTACGGATAACGATTTCTGTACAATTAAAGAGCAATTTAAATCAAAAATAGAGTTTGATCTGGTTAGAAGGAAGGGTGTTTTCCCTTACAACTATCTCCATTCTTTTGAAAAATTAAATGATAGTCAACTTCCAGCGAGGGAAGACTTTTTCAACACACTTACCAATAGAGAATGTTCGCATGAAGATTACGAGCATGCAAAAAAAATTTGGCAAACATTTGATTGCAAAACTTTACAAGACTATATGGAGTTGTATTTAAAAACAGACGTACTGTTACTAACTGATGTATTCGAAAATTTTCGAAAAGTTTGTAAGGGAATATATAATCTAGATCCAAGCCAGTACTATACTGCTCCTGGACTATCGTGGGATGCTATGTTGAAGTACACAAATATAGAATTGGAGTTGTTAACTGATCTAGATATGTATAATTTCTTTAAAAAGGGGATACGTGGGGGATTGTATAATGTAGTAAAAGGTATTCAAAAGCAAACAATAAATATCTAGAGGATTTCGATAAAGAGAAACCCTCAGAATTTCTAATGTACCTAGATACCAATAACCTTTACGGTTGGGCTATGTCCGAATATCTTCCATATGGAGGATTCAGATGGTTATCAAGTGATGAGCTAAATCTGGATCCAAATCGGATAGATAATAATTCAAATGATGGTTATGTGTATGAAGTTACTTTAGAATATCCCTCCAATTTGCACGAATCGCACAATGACCTACCTTTTTGTGCGGAAAATAAAAAACCTTATGGAAAGAATCAAACTAAATTAATTGCTGACTTTTCTACTAAACATTCATATATTATTCACTATAGAATTCTTAAGCAATGTTTAGAGTATGGTTTGATTTTAAAGAAAGTACATCGGATTCTCACTTTCAAACAATCTCCATGGTTAAAATCATATATAGACTTAAATACCAAGCATAGAGCTAACGCTAAAAATACGTTTGAGAAAAACTTCTTCAAATTGCTCAATAATGCGGTATATGGTAAGACTATGGAAAATGTAGATAAGAAAAAAGATGTTAGAATTGTAACAAACTGGAACAGAACGAATTGCAATCATTTGGGAGCCCAAGATTGGATATCTAAACCCAATTTCCATAGTTTGTCTATATTTTCAGAAGACATGGTGGCGATTCAAATGAGTAGGCTCCAGACATATTATAATAAGCCTACTTACTTAGGATTTTGTGTGTTAGAACTTTCCAAATGGAAAATGTATAATTTCCATTATGGTTACATGCAGCCTAAATTTAAATCAAAATTGTCATTAAACTATATGGATACTGATTCATTCATATATACAATACGGACTGATGACTTCTATGCTGACATAAAAATGGACATACAGGATGAATTTGACACATCTGATTATCCTGCAGATAACGTATATGGTATTCCTCGTTTAAACAAAAAGGTGCTTGCGATCTAAAATGTATTCATTTAGTGTTCAAGATCAAAATGATGTAAAAAAATCGAAGGGGGTCAAGAAAACCATTTTAGATAAGTATAGCCTAAGTTCATATAGAGATTGTCTGTTTAATAAATCAAATGTATTTGATAATATGCTTACCTTTAAGTCGAGTTTGCATCAATTATATACTATGCAGCTACATAAACTAATACTAAGTTATCAATATGATAAAAGGAAAATAAAAAGTGATGGTATAAGCACATATGCATGGTATCATTCAGCAATAGAGGAAACCAATCCTGAGTATGAGCTTGACATGCTATTAATGGAAATTGATAGACTTCAAGAAGAAGAAGAAAGTTAAAATAAATGTAAATATTAATTATTAAGAAAAATTTTTATGAAAAAACAAAGAAAATATAACCAATAAAAAAAAACAATAAAAACATATATTTTTGTCTACATTTTGTTTTTTATTTATTATCCATCCTTAAATATAATTTATGAATTTTCACATCTGTTAGAATCTTGTGCTGCATTTTTTCCCCAATCTCATAACAAAGTCGTGTCAGTTCAATCTTTACATCCCTTTCGTGTATTTCTCGTATTTCATTGATTTGAAGTTTTGTTTTGTTTAAAGCGGAGCAGGTTGGTATATAATATTCATGATAGAAATGAAGGATTTGTTTTCTCAGAATGTTGTTCCAACATAAAATTTATGTAAAAAATACTCGAATTTGAGTTAGTGATCTCCATGTGTCAGAATCGATTTTTATTTTAAAGTTTCCTTGTATGATAACTAAAAAGCAAGCACCTCTTTTATATTGAAACTTATATTCAACATCTCTCTCACTTTCATTATCAATTATATTTATAGAATTTAAAAAATCTCGACGATTAAGCATATCATGAATATACTCCTTATAGCACATGAGATGTAACCACTCTTCTCGATCCAGTCCAATGTATTGCTTATTTTTATAATTCAACCATATCATTGGCTTAAAACCAAAAGCTGTAGAAAATCCACATGAAATCTTCAATTTCCAATTGAGCAAGTATTCAAACCCAAAAACCAAATCATATATTTGTGGTTTTCGTTCTTGATTGTTGTGAAATATATTCTTCAAAGTACGTTTATCCATCCTCAATGAAAATAACATTTAAACTAATAGCTTTTTCGGTCTATTAATCTCTATATATACAGAAATATGTATATTAAAATAAATAAGAAATCAAAAACATACACATACATATATATTTTATATTTATTCATTAATTTTTTTACTTAAATTTTTATAAGTATCTATAATTTTAAAAATTATTTTTTTTCCTAATGTGAAACATGGTACACCGACATGTGTCTGGGCCTTCTTCACATCCTTCACTATACCAGGGGCAGCTGGCAAAATGTCCACTATCAGAGTCCTCCTGCTCTATAATTCCATAGTCTTCGTTTTCAGTGAGCATGGATACGAAAAAATTTATGCTTTCCTTATGCTCGTATAGTAATAAGTCCTCAAAAGAATTAAGAAATTCAAATAACCGCTCACGTACTTGGCTCATTTTTTTAATTTTTATTTTAATTTTCTTTTTTTAAAGAATGCGTTTTTCTTGAATGCTATTTTTATATTAGTACTCGTGAATGGTTTACATTCTTATTTTTAGTAAAAAATATACTTGTAAAATTAAAATTTTACAAAGTTCTTTTTGAGTTCTTTTGAAATTTTTTTGTTTTAGTTACACTTTAGCACATTAATATAACTATCTCTCTAATCTTTTGTTTTGAAATTTTTTTGTTTCAGTTACACTTTAGCACATGAATATAACTATCTCTCTGATCTTTTGTTTTTGAAATTTTTTTTGTTTTCAGTTACGCCTTAGAACGTCAAAATATGTAACTATCTCTTTCACTACAATTCTATCAGTGAGAAAACAAAAAATTTACGTAAAACATAATTACAATATGAGAAAAAGAGATAGCTACGATACTGATCTTTCTTTTAAGAACTATTTTTTTTACCTATTTAAAGATTGGTAGAAATATTTAATACATCAGTTTACAAAAGCAGATTGAGCTATCTGTCAGAGAAGAAAAAAATACATATAAAAATTAAATTTAATTAATTAATATTGTGATAATGAATCCTCCAGATTTGATCACGAAATTCAACACATTGAATAAAAAAAATTAATACATATAAAAGAGCTCCAGGTCTCAACTAAGTATGCAGTTAAAAACGCTAAGCGTGTGACGAGTAAATACGGCACCACAATTCAAATTGAACTAGAAAACAACATAATGTTTTTACCAAATCGGTACAACACACTATCGGATGAAGATATAATAGAACTGGCATCCGGGATATATTGCATATGTAAGCAAGGAGACAGTGGCTTAAAATTGGATACTGCTGCTGAAATAAATATCTTTTTAACAAATGCACAATACCCACAGTGGGAATAATATGTAGAAACTATTATTTTATAAAAATTTTTATTAATAAAACAGAAAAAATTTTAAAAATTCTTCGTGAGTTGTATTTATTTATTTTTTAAACTAATTTTCTAAAAAAATTTAAGACATAAATGTCCACATTTAAATGAATTATAATCCTGATATTGATTGTAATTATATTTTATATTTTTGCCTAGATATTTAACTAGTTCTAATGGAGGTTGTAAATTTCCAAAACTGTCGAAATATTCTTTATGTTCATTGTTTTTATAATATGCTACCCAATGGGTTCCAGGTCCTCTTGATAAATCCAAATTAATGATTCCGCATTCTCTTTTTCTCGATTGTTTTGGTAGTGTATCCGACATGAAAACTCCTCTAAAGTATGGAATGTTTGTTGAAAAGTTTCGCAGATCAACATCAGATAGGGGTTTATTGGGCAGCTTTACGAAAAATTTGGTTTTTGTTTTTCTTGACGAACCAATCCATATCCTTTCTTATATGGTTTAAGGTAAAAACCTTTCCCCATTGCTACTGCTTCCATTGTTTTATTATGTCTAGTTGCTTCATCAAGTTGTTGTTTGGCATTCTTTGCAGCATTTATTGCTTTTGCTATAGCTGCTCCGCCACTAGAAAGACTACCAATTGCACTCAGAGCAGTAAGAATAGGTACTAAAGGTAAGAAGCCACCAATTTTTGGAACATTAATTACGCGTGGTATTACAACTTGCGATTTCTCCCCCCTTAACGACTTGTTGATAACCTTTCGTGCAATCCTAATGGCAGAGTTAATGTCTTGAGGTTTTTCTTTCTTTAGTATTTTTGTTGCAGTTTTAATTGATGTACTGAACAGCTTTTTTCCATTTTGTTCACGTTTTTTTGCAACCTTCTTCTTCAATCCCATACCAAATTTTCTTTTGACTTTCATTGCGTTAGTAACCATATATGCAAACGATTTTTCTGCAAGACTGCTATCTTTTGAAATAACTCGTTCCCAAGCTTTATTTTCAAGAATTTTATCAGCTTGATGTCTACTATTTAAATTATTTGTTTTGGAATAAGCAATATCGTGATTTTTACATGCAGCGTCTAATAAATTAATTCCTTTATTGTGATTCGCAATATTGATGCTTCAACGAACATCAGATCTAAAATAAAACATAGCTCTCTCCTACCAAATTCTATTCGTGCTCTAATAGTTGGACCATCAAATTGTGGAAAGACTAATGTTATGATTAGCTTGCTAGAAAGTCCTAATGGACTCAAGTTTGAAAACATCTATTTATACTCAAAATCCCTTTATCAACCCAAATATGAATACTTAAAGCGATTAATTTCACCAATTAAAGGGATGGGATATTACACATTTACAGATAATGAAAAAGTTATTCCTCCAGACGAAGCGAAAACTAATTCTATTATGATCTTTGATGATGTTGCATGCGAGAAGCAAAATAATATACGAACATATTTTTGCATGGGGCGACATAAGGATGTTGATTCATTCTACTTGTGCCAAACTTATACGAGAATCCCCAAGCACTTAATAAGAGACAATGCAAATGTGATTATAATGTTTAAACAAGATGAGACAAACATGAAGCACGTTTATAGTGATCATGTTGCCAGCGATATGAGTTATGAAAAGTTTCATGAAATTTGTCGAGAGTGTTGGAAGGATAAATATGGATTTTTGATGATAAGCAAAGATAATGACTTAAACAATGGTTGCTATTGAAAGCAATTCGACTATTTTATAACGATATAAATTACTCTACATAAAAGTAAAACATTAGTACTAAATTTGACCTTGCACATAGTACATCTACTTATTTCCTAAAGTATTTACTGTACCTGATCTGAAAGCTGATTTATTACCTATAGCTACCTAAGCTACCTAATAGCTGATACCTGATCTGATACCCGATACCTGATTTGATAGCTGATCTTACACCTGATCTGATACCTGATCTGATAGCTGATCTAATACCTGATCTGATAAGTGATATCTGATCGGCTAGCTGATCTGATACCTGATCTGATAGCTGATCTAATACCTTATCTGATAAGTGATACCTGATCTGATAGCTGATACCTGATCTGATACCCGATACCTGATTTGATAGCTGATCTTATACCTGATCTGATACCTGATCTGATAGCTGATCTGATAGCTGATCTAATACCTGATCTGATAAGTGATATCTGATCGGATAGCTGATCTGATAGTTGATCTAATACCTTATCTGATAAGTGATACCTGATCTGATAGCTGATACCTGATCTGATACCCGATACCTGATTTGATAGCTGATCTTATACCTGATCTGATACCTGATCTGATACCTGATCTGATAGCTGATCTAATACCTTATCTGATAAGTGATACCTGATCTGATAGCTGATACCTGATCTGGTGTCTAATAGTTGAAAATGGATGAAAAAGTTTTAAAAGAGCTAATAAAGACAATATAAATAATAATAATAATAAATTAATAAATAATAAAGACAAGAAAAATTTCGTAGTATAAAAGTTGATGAAGCAGATACACATGAGCAATTCAAAGATACATTTAAACCAATAATAGAACCATTAACAGAATTTGTGAACAGTTCTAAAAATAATAAAAAAAAGTATTAAATCAGAAAGAGATGAATTTAAAACGAAAGTTTATAAAAATTAAAATTTTCCATTCAACGAACAATCAGTTAAGTTAGAGACAAGTACTCCAAATAAACTTGTAGAAGAAACGTTATGCAATAAAAATATTTCACTTCGTAATCAAAACGCAAACAAGGTTGATAATGTTGATACTGATGATGATGATGATGACAACGATGATTTTTACTCTCAATCGGAAACTCTAGACAATTCAGATAATAATAAGAGTTATACTGACCTAGCACTCTTGGAAAGCAGAAATGAATTAGACACTCTATACGGTCCACATAAAGGTTTTAATAATGAATGGAAGTTTGGCAATAGTAGTATTAAACTTACTGAAGATAAAATAGTGATTGGAAATCAAATATGGGCTTTTACACCAGGTTTATTTTCTTTACTGTTTCACAAAACACCAAAATATTATGATAAACATGAATTAGATATATATAAGAAAATTTTAGTGAGCACAAATGCATACAAAAGAGATTATAGACCTGATGGACAAATCAAAGGAACGAGAGCATATAAATATAAGCATATTATCAGTAAATTGTTTAAGAAAGAAAGTGAAAATAACTCATCAACTTCGTCATCACTACATGCAATAAAAAGTCCTTACAAGGGTAAGGGTTTGATGAAACTAAACCCATACAAACCTAACTATATATACTGGGATGATCCTAATGAGTTAGTAGATCGCCTTAGGCTATTGCTAGCATCACAAGGTGCAGGTCATACTAATCACAATAACGAAATTGTCTCAATTATCGAAGAATTATATGAAGCAAAAATTATAGAATAATATTTATCTACATAAATCATGTCCATCGATAAGTTTGGGCACTATCTTAATGATACAAGTGGTACAGTTTTTGTGAAAAATGTTCCTAAGCTGCTGGGCTTCGTTATGGATACAACTAATAACATTGACGTTCAAAACAAAAGAATCAAAAATGTGGGAAAAGCTTTGGAGGAAAACGATGTTGTTAATAAATTGTTTCTGCAAAGTCAAATTGAAGAGGTACGAGATGAAATCAACATAAGTTTAAGTCAGAAACTCAACGAAATTCAGGAAACAATCTCAAGTATGAAATTATTCTTTGAAAAAGAAATTAAAGATAAATGAGTTAATTTATGGGTATGTAAGAAATATGATGGTCGACAGTATTTAAATGAACTCCCACTGAACTCAACTTATCCCATCAAATTCTAAATACGTTAAACAATGACTTCAAAAAGAAATTTAATAAATGAACTACATAAGCAAGCACGAAAACATTTTCCACGTCGAAGAGTTGTTATGAAAGGAATAGATGATCTTTGGCAAGCTGATTTAGTTGAAATGGGAAACTATTCTACAGACAATAGAGATTATCGATTTTTGCTGACTGTAATTGATACATTTTCAAAATTTGCTTGGGCAGTACCCTTGAAAAGAAAGACTGCATTGGAAACAAGCCAGGCTATGCAGAATATTTTTCAACTGGGACGAATACCAAAAAACTTGCAAACAGACGATGGTAAAGAGTTTTTCAATAAACACTTTGGAAAATTGATGAATAAATACAACATTAATCACTACTCAACATATAGCAGAATGAAAGCATCAATAGTAGAACGATTTAACAGAACATTAAAAGGAATGATGTGGAAAGAGTTTAGCTTTAATGGGTCTTATAACTGGCTCGACATTTACAAAGACTTGATTAACACATATAATAAAAAAATGCATCGCACCATCAAAATGCCACCGATTCAAGTTAACTATAAAAATGAGAAAAAATTATTAAACACGGTATATAACCGCTTAAAACTATTAAAATTATCAAAGTTCAATGTGGGAGATCATGTGCGCATAAGTAAATATAAACATGTTTTTGAAAAAGGATATACACCAAATTGGACCACAGAAATTTTTACGATTAAAAGAGTTCAAAATACACATCCAGCTACATACATATTATAAGACTATCGTGGTAACCCTATTAAAGGTGGATTCTATGGTGAAGAACTTTCAAAAACCAGATATCCAAATACATATCTAGTTGAAAAAGTTCTTAAAACTAAAGGCGAGAAGGCATATGTTAAATGGTTAGGATTTACCAATCAACATAATTCTTGGATCAATAAAAATGAAATATTGTAGTTAAGTGTATATATAAGTCTATATTTGTATCTAATATATTTAAATAAAATATAATTATATATAAACTTCCTTTTTATACAAAGTGCTGTGTTTAATTTCACTTACTTGTAATCAGACAATCATAATGTCAATAACACTTACTCTTAGCTCAAACTCATCTGAGTTATCTGCTAATTACTTCCCTCCTATTCGTTTGGATGGTGAATATGAATGTGCTCTAACTGATTTTCATTCATATAATAGCATTCCCAATGTAGATGATTATAACAATATATTTCATATTGGTGAACATGTAATTAAAATACCAATAGGATCTTATGAATTGAATGATATAGTTGATTATATTAAACATCACTATAAGCAGTATTGTCCGGAAAATAAAATTGATATAGAAGCTAATAACAATACAATGCAAGTTAGAGTTAATAGCTCTAAGGATCCCATATACTTTAACAAAGATAACACAATTGGAAAACTTTTTGGATTCAATAAGAAAATTCTAGCTCCTAACCAAGACCATTACTCAGATCTACCAGTCAATATTTTCATGGTGAATATCTTGCGTGTTGAATGTAGTATAGTGGTTAACACATATACGAATAACTCACAAGCACACACATTACATGAATTTGCGATCAATGTCCTATTTGCCAGTTAACTGCCGAGAGATAAGTTCTCTTACTCTACGCATAGTTGATCAGAACGGTGATTTAATTAATTTCCGAGGAGAGAAAATTACAACACGAATACATTTGAGATCTAGCAAATAATGATAATATACAACGTCAAGCAATCTAAGGATAAAATTGGATACACTCATAAAACGCTATTGCAAACCAAACCACAATTAAAGAGATCATTACACAAAAAACATTTGACGCAAGAAAATTTTTGAAGTCTCTCAATTTAAAGCTGACAAAGAAATGAGTTACATACTAGATGTTCTAGAAAAACCTCAATCAGACGAGAGTATAATTAAAAAGGACTATCACACATATACACCATACCTACAATCCTTCAACAATAATGATGAGATTCGAATTTCAATACAAAATCAAGACTTGTATGTGCTACCCAGCGAAAGCTACATATATGTTGAGGGAAATATAGTAGATGATAATAACAGCAAAATATCTTCGTTTTTAAATCAAAAATTAAAAAATAACTTTGTGGCACATCTCTTTGACGAAATTCGATATGAACTTAATGGAATAGAAATTGATCATACAAAACATTTAGCGATCACAAGCAGCCTAAAAAATTTTGTTTCTTTATCACCAACAGAAAGTGTTGGCTTGTACAAGGCAGGATGGAACAAACTCGATGATTTGGATATTTCAAATGGACACTTTAATTTCTATGTACCACTGAAACTATTTTTAGGTTTTGCTGAAGACTATAATAAAATTATACTCAGTGGTAAACATGAATTGGTTCTCTTACGTAGTAAGAACGATGAAAAACTCGTATACTCAACTGTTGCTACTGACAAACCAAAAATTAGTATCTCAAACATCTCATGGAGAATTCCACATGTACAATTATCCGATCTGAGCAAATTGAATATGATTAAAATTATTAACAGTGGTGCTTCTATACCGATGGCATTTCGCAGTTGGGATTGTCACATTAATCCTCAACTAAATACAGGAACTAGCTATATATGGAATGTTAAACTGGCTGCAAATAGAGAACGACCCCGTTTTGTGTTGATTGCTTTTCAACAAGAAAATAAGTTTGTTCACTGTAATCTAAACAATTTAAAAGTGCATTTAAATTCAGAATCGTACCCATATGATGATCTAAATATAAAATTTAAAAATGATCGGTATGCCATCGTATATGATATGTATCTACGGTTTCAACAAAACTATTACATGAGGGAATCACAACCGCTTCTGACTGCTCAAGAATTTAAAAATAGTGTGCCGATAGTGGTAGTAGATGTCAGTCACCAAAACGAAGCCCTCTCTAACGGTCCTGTTGATATAAAAATTGAAATTGAAACGGACTCCAACATTCCTACTGATACATCTGCTTTTTGCATTCTCATCCACGATCGCATAATAGAATACATACCCTTAAAAGGTCAAGTTCGTAAAGTAATGTAAATAAAAACTAAGATGATTGGGAATAAAGTTTTCATCGATATGCAAGGATTTAAATCCAATTCAAACATCTTCATTGCAAAAGAAATATCAATTGTTTTTAACAATAAGGAGCACATAAATTTTATTATTAAACCACCGTTTAACTTCAAAAGATTATCAATAGCAAAACAAAGAGAAGCGAATTGGCTAACAAGAAACTTTCATCATCTGAATTGGAATGACGGATCAATATCATTTAAGAGTGTTGTAAAATTTTTAAAATCCAATTTAAAACATTCTTCAATCTATGTTAAGGGTGTGGAAAAGAAGAAATGGTTTGAGAAACTACTTCAACTTAGAGTTTTCAACATCGAGGATATTGGCTGCATCAACTTAAAGCAAATACAACTTAAATATCCGGAATATTTTTACTGCAGCTATCATAATTATGGAGTCTGTGCCTTAAGAAATGCATATTTACTTTATCAGGAAAATAACTAAAAAATTATTTTAGTTTTCTATTTTTAAATTGCTACAACATATGTATATTTACGATATTTTTTTAAAATAAATATGTAGATTAAAAATATACAAAATTTTGTTCAATCATTTATTTATATGTATATGGTATGTACAAGGGCAGAGACAAATGTGAAAAAGCGACAATAAAAAATCTATTCACACATTTTTTACGTTTTAAGTAAGTTAATTTGAATTTATGTTTAAAAAATTAATCAAATTAAAATCTTAAATTTAAGGCAGCCAATAATGCATCCCCCTCTTCGTATTGCATAAAGATTGCAGTTAAATCGTCTACATCTACTGGCATATAGTTAAATGTTGCCAACAAGGCATCACCCTCTTCATCTACCATAAACTTCTTCTTCCTTTTGGAAGTTTCCATTGTAGATGTATGCCATTTGGTTGTTTGGAATAAGAAGTAATGCCGCATGCACACAGTGTGCACTAGTGGTAGCGTTTATGATTTCCGATTTTTTATTTATTTTTTTGTTGTGTGGTGTTGCCTTCCCTATAAAAAACATAATGTGAAAGGCGTTGCACACATTTTAAAAAATAATTAGAACACAACAAATGCCAGGTGTATACTCGGCATTACACACTCGCTTTTTTTATATACATATACGACTAGTTACCCATCTGCCAACGCTCAAGTTATTGTAAAAACATACGTAAATACACATGCATCAGCATAACGTTGGCTCCCATGATCACACATCTCTAATTCCCTTTGACAATCCTAAATATCGCACACTTCAATTTCTTTAACCTTCAAGTAAGTTCATTGCTCATAAATCACATATTTTATTCATCTCTTCAAACTCTTTAAACATAGGAAATAGGAAAATCAAACTAAATAAAACCAACAACAAAAAACATTCATAGATTTCCCACAAGCACACATAATGTCTTTCTAAAATAACCTTCCATGGTCACCAGATAAAAAGAAAGTAGAAAAAACTAAAGCAACATTTTCTCTATGCACACACGCACTTACATATATTCTAAAATCATAAACCTGCTGCAACCGCTTAACAAACCAAGAAAAAAAACATTCAATTCAAAATTAAAACAAAGACCTACATACAAGCCTTCGTACCTACATAATTAATGCGTACCTACATAATTAACTATGTACATCGACGGACGGACGGATATCAAACCATGTTTAACTCACAAACCACATATTTTATTCATCTCCTTAAACTCTTTAAGTATATAATATATAAATTGAAAAAATCAAACTAAATAAAACCAACAACAAAAACATTCATAGATTTCCCACAATCATACATAATTTCTTTCTCAAATACACCCTTCTGCAACCGTTTAACAAACGATTAACCATACTACGTACAAACAAAAGAATAATACAAGAAAATAACAACCAATCTTTGACAATCCTCAGTATCACAAACTTCATACACACGCACGAGCATAACGTTTGCTCCCATGATCACACATCTCTAATTCCCTTTGACAATCCTAAATATGTTACACTTCAATTTGTCCAACCTTCAAATAAGTTCACTGCTCATAAATTACATATTTTATTCATCTCTTCAAACTCTTTAAGGAAATAGAAAAATCAAACTAAATAAAACCAACAACAAAAACATTCTCAGATTCCCCCCACACAAGCATACATAATTTCTTTCTCAAATACCCTTCTGCAACCGTTTAACAAACGATTAACCATACTACGTACAAACAAAGGAATAATACAAAAAAACCAAAGCAACATTTTTTCATACAGCTACTGCAACCGCTTAACAAACGAAAAAACATACTACGTACAAACAAGCGCACCTGCGTGCCTACATAAATAACTATGCACATAGACGGGCGGACATCAAACAATAAAATTAAAACAAAAACACATCGACGGACCGACATCAAACTATCCTTATCTATGTACAAACAAAAAAGGGTTATGCAAACCCTCGTCACTGCACACCATTGACACTAATTACCATAATATGGAAAATTTAGCCCATAAATTACAAAATTTCGACATTAATTACCCAAATTTCAATTTTAATTACCCAAATTTGACAATTTTAATTGTCATAGAACCGGCAGTATCTAACTACTTTATTCATACACATGTACATTCTTAAAGATTGGATATCAAAGTCCAATTTCCGTAGGTTATCTATATTTTCAAAAGATCTGATAGCTAAAGAAATAAATAGAGCGAAGATCTTCTATAAGACCGAATTTAGACACGAAAACATTTGGAAGGGAAACATTTAGTTTGGTAGCATTTACGGGTGGGGAAGAGAGAATCATTTTTGTGTTCGGTAATCGGCGACACGCTTTGTTTTCATATTCTTTGCTATATATGCACGCATACATTTACAAATATGCTTGCTTTTATGCAGTAATATTGGAATGCCGCCGGCGACATTTTCGCCTGTGTGGACGCGAAGGAAACAACAAAAGAGAATTCCAGATGTTTTCCTTCCAAATGTTCGTCCGTCTAAATTGGGACTAATAATCCCATTTTCATATTGTAAAATTTTGCGTGCTAGCGCTTTCGATGGGAAAATGTACATACAACTTTATAAAAAGTGATAATATGATGTGTTGCTGAATATTGCACTATGTAATAGTTAATTTTAAACAGCATAATTCCTAATACATACATACATACATACATACGGGCAAAGTTAGAAATATACATAAATAAACATGAAGCAAAACTACAACGACGTCAACTCAAAATTATTTTAAATATGGGTGCATTTAATTTTTAAGATTTGGTGATTTACGCAAGGTTTAAAAAACGTTTTTTAAGCTAATATTCTATTATGAATACAATTTTAGCGAATTTTGCTCAAACAGCATTTGAAATGCTGTTTAAAATTTTTATAAATACGGCTGTAAGCATTTAACAAGAGACAATGCAAATGTTATTATAATGTTTAAGTAAGATGAGAAAAATATAAGGCATGTTTATAAGGTTTATGTTGGCAGTAATATGAAGTTTGAAAAATTTTAAGAAATTTGTAGAGTGTTGGAAGTATAAATATAGATTTTTGTTATAAGCAAAGATATTGAATTAAACGATTTTCGTTACAGAAAAAAATACTGCTCATAAAAGATTGACTTTAGTTATTTCATCTGACCTGAAACTTCATTCCTATAAGTGTTATAAATGGGCAGCTACTTGTATACTGATAACCTGATCGGAAAGCCAGACCAGCTACCTGAAAACCAGACCAGCTCCTGATAAGCTAATCTGAAAACCAGACCAGCTCCTGATAAGCTGATCTGAAAACCAGACCAGGTCCTGATAGCCTGATCTGAAAACCAGACCAGCTCCTGATAAGCTGATCTGATAACCAGACCAGCTCCTGATAAGCTGATCTGAAAACCAGATCAGCTCCTGATAAGCTGATCTGAAAACCAGACCAGCTCCTGATAAGCTGATCTGAAAACCAGACCAGGTCCTGATAAGCTGATCTGAAAACCAGACCAGGTCCTGAAAAGCTGATCTGAAAACCAGACCAGCTCCTGAAAAGCTGATATGATTGCTGATACCTGTTATTTGCCCTGGATGAGAAAATTTTAAAACAGTTGGTGTTGACAAGAAATGTGTTGAAGAAAAAGCTTCGTAGTATAAAAACTGGTGAAATAGATACAAGTGAACAACTAAAAGATACATTTAAACCTATAGCAGAAGAATTCATAAATAGTTCTAAAAATATTAAAAGAATTCTTATGAAAGAAGAAAGTAAAATCAGGACAGAAGTTGAAAATATACAAGTTTAAAGCCTGAGAAACCTTCACTCAAGATATAGACAAGTACCCAAAAAGAAACTAGTAGAAGGAACAATATTTGATAATACCATCATATTTAATGATGCTAATACTGAGAATGATGATGACGATGATTTTACTCATAGACTTCCAATTCTGAAGACATTTATACTGACTTATCAGTATTGGAAGGCATAAATGAATTAGATACAAACTATTGTTGATAGTTACATTAAACTGAATGAAGATAAAATACAAGACAAATTAATAATATAGCTTAAAGCATTAATATTCAAGAATATATTTAAATGCAAATTGAGGAACTACAACGTGAAATAAAATTAGAGAAAGAAGACAGTTATAAAATTGAAAAAGCAATTCTAAAAAGTAAATAATTAAAAACAAATTGAAGAGTTTACGGTTAAATATATAGATTAGAAAATTAACTACATGTTAGTATAAATAGCTGAAAGTGCAAGATGTAGATCACAACACTTTCGAAAAAATCTGTGAAACAATTCAATGTCTTTAAAAAGGAATTTAGTTAACGAAGTCCATATTAAATTTCAACAACTGTTTGTGCTTGTAGAGATGTAATGACAGGAATATATGATGTTTTATGGAGCTAAGTTAGGTGAAATGTAGAACTATTCTACAGAAAATAGAAATTGTTGATTTTTGAAGACTGTAATTGACACATTCTCAAAGTACAGCTGAAAATAAAAGCTGTACTCTAAAAACCAAGGCAATGGAAAATATTTTTGAAGTGGTACGGGTACCAAAAAACTTACAAACAGATGATTCTAAAGAATTTTTTAATAAATACTTGGGAAAACTCATACATAAATAGAAGATTAAACATTACTTAATATGAAAGCATCAATATTAGAATGATTTAATAGATCATTGAAAGGTATGATGTGAAAAGAATTAGCTTTAATGGTTCATATAAGTGGATTGGTATGTATAAAGATTTACTCAATGCATGCAATAGAAAAGTTCATCGTACCATTAAAATGTCTCCTATTAAAGTCAACTCAACAAATGAGGAAAAGCTACTTAATATAGTATAAAGTAATTTGAAGAATGAATGTTGAATTTAATAAAAATAAAATTAAAACGAAAAATCTAGTTTGTGTTGTTTTTTGTAGGATTGATTAGGAATGATGGGTCTTAAGAAAGATAATTAACTAAATGTAGTGGAATTCTCTAAACTTGTTGGTCTGAATGAAATATTGCTAAAACTTCAGTGTTTAAAATGAACTATAACATAGTGCAATATTCAGCAGCACATCATATTATCACTTTTTATAAAGTTGTATGTATATTTTCCCATCGAAAGCGCTAGCACGCAAAATTTTACAATATGAAAATGGGATTATTATAGAAGATCTTCACTCTATTTATTTCTTTAGCTATCAGATCTTTAGAAAATATAGATAAACTACGGAAATTGGACTTTGATATCCAATCTTTAAGAATGTACATGTGTATGAATAAGTATCAAACAAACTTAGTGAATGAATATACGCTTCAACTAGAATCATGCTGAAGCATGCATAAATTTTAAAATGTACAGTAAACAGATCTTACTTTATATCTGTATCTGTATGAGTATTACATAAATTTATAGAAAAAAAAAATGAAAGCATGCCGAAGCATGTATAATTTCAAAAAAAAAAAAAAATCCTCACGTCATACAATTTTGTAAGCAAAGAAATTTTATGATTTTGTGGTCAATGAAATACATACATATGTATCTACTTTGCAAAAATTCAAAAGAGCGAACTGGTAAATTCTAATAGTAAAGATTTTTAATTGTAACACTACTACATCTCGGACTCTTACGTCACTATCGATAGAAGCATGCTAAGGCATGCATACTAGCAAAATATATAAAGCTGTTAGAAGGTGATGAGACAGCAATTGTATCTGGATCAACCCAACTCATGAATGTATTGTATACGGAGATGATTGATGGTGATGATGACGTTTTTTAAGTGAATAATCATTACATATGAATGCGACAGTGATTGACCCCTCAAACCTCATGTAGAAATACTTGAGGGGAAAAATTCTCTCAAAACATAGATATTTCATTGTTTCTAACACTTTATGAATACACCAACGGTGAATTGCTGGTAGAGGTAGCTGAGTTATTTGAGATCGATTTGATACAATAGTTGTATATTAAACATGCATTTCTTTGTATCTAAACTAATTTCTACATACCTAATGTATATACCCACCAAAAAATTAGACAAAAATTCTCTATTCCAAGTAGTAAAATCTGAAAAAGGAGTGGCACATTAGAAGAAAAAAAAATAAATAAAAATAGAGACTGACTGACCAACTAATACGTACACTCTGCCCGATGGGCACACAAAACACACTTAAACATTTCAGAAATATATATACAATACGCTGAACTTTAATAAAATGAAAAAAAAAAGTCATATAGAACATTAAATAAAAGCCATAGGTGCTCACCGTTCATAAAATAAACATATGTATATGTATCTTATTAATGTAAACATATTATCAGTATAAAGCAACAGAAATTTCGTCATACAAAGTCATCTTGTATCCTAGAGGAGCCGTCGATAGGGTATACCTAAATTATATGAAAACGAGTTCGTTTTCTGTTGATCGCTATTAAAGAAGAAAATATGTTTGTTCATTATGATTTAACTAATTTAAAAGTACATTTAAATTCAGTCTCATACCCGTACTTCTTAACATAAAAATTAAAAATAAATGTTATCCAATTCTATATTATACTATGTATCAAAAATTTCAAAAAAACTGTTATATGAAAGAATCTCCAGCGCTTCTAACTGCATCAGAGTTTAAGAAAAAAAACTCCTTTTATTCAATTTAATAAAATTTTAATTTGAAGCAGTAAGCAAATACATCAGCTTACTGCATTCTTATTCATAATCGTATAATAGAATATATAACCCCTAAAGGACAAAGTCTAAAAGTCTTATAAATTAAGAAATATAGAAAATAACATAATTTTTATAAACGCGTAAAGTTGCAAAAGTAATTCAAATGATTTCATCGCAAAAAACAAACAAAAAGCAGCGATTGTTTTCAACAATTATGAAAATAATAATTACAATATAAAACTCCCTTTTGATTTCCAATGTTTATCAATAAAAAATAAAAAATAAGTAAGTTAACTTACAACAAAACAAAAAAAAAAAAAAAAAAAAAAAAAAAAAAACTATCAGTACCTAAGCTGGAGTGCCGGATCAGTTTCATTTAAAAATGTTTATACATTTTTAAAAAGCAAAGCAAGTTTTCCAAAATAAATGTAGAAGGCTATAGCTAGAAAAAATTTTATACCCTATACTTTAAAAAACTGTAAATTAAGTATAAGAAATATTTCTATTATAGTTACTATTACTATAGAGTATGTAAGTACATATCTTCAAGAATTCAGTTTTACTTACAACAGAAAATCCTCACAAACTTTTAAGTAAACGCAGATAAAAATTAAAATGTTTTTAATTTCACCAACAACAGACATCACATGACAAAAAATAAAATAAAAAATGTATTCAAAGATTGAGTTGAACACTTATTTGTATGTACATATATATGTACATACATACATACATACATACATACATAAAATCAATTTGTAGATATGTATGTATACATATCAAATTTCTTATCAATGCTTAAGTATTTATTAGATCTACATCATGAAAATATATGAAGCGTCGTTTAGTTAAAGCACAATGCAAATATAAACAATCCATACACTCAGGGAAAATCTGCAGCTTAAAAATAAGAATTCATCACATTAATTCAATAATTTTTAACATAATAGAAAATGTATATTGAGATATCTACAAACTAATGAGTTTAATAAATGAATACTGTAAATTAATATTTTGTCCATATTGAAATAAGAAATTTCAATATGACTAAACCTTCGCTAATGGTTCTTATTAATTCAGCATGGTTCTTACTGATTTCAAGTTGGTTTTTCTCTGTGTGTATATAACTCTTTCAGTCAAAGAAGACGAATGTAGTTAAATAAACAAAATCTGTAATATAAACAAATTTCACACAAACCGACTTCAACGCGAGACAAATTTAAGCATGAGAAAATATAAAGCAATCGTAAGTACAAAAGCATACTAGGATTAGGGAAGTCCAGATATATGATAGTATTTTATAGTACCAAATGTCGATGTTGAAAACAATTTATTTCTACCTACATATAAATACCAGCTCAAATACACACACATAGCAGAATTCATATAAGAAATATCCAAGAAAATTTCAACAACACCCCACCTTTTGCAAATCATGACGAGCCTTAAATTCTCCCTCAGATATACATACACAAATTCCCATGATCATACATACATATACAATATATAAGATTAATCTCAACAACACAACACTCTCACCTACCTGAAATTACAGATAGTCTTAAACTTCTACAGACGTCTATACACATAGATTCTCACGGCTACATATTACAAGAACACCTCGCCCCTAATAAATCACAATCATCTTAAATTCTTACAAAAATACATACATACATACATACGCATAACCAATTTACCTCAACAACAACATCCTCACCCACCTCAAATCACGATCAACCTTAAACTACTACAGAGAGACACATTCACAAATCCCCATGGCTACATATTACGTCAACAACCCTGCCCACCCAAATCATGGTCAGCCTTAAACTCCTACAGACATACAAACAAACAGATTCCCCCGGTTGCATATTACTAGAACACCTCACCCCTCATAAATCACAATCAGCCTTAAGCTCCTACAGAAATACACACATTGAAATTCCTACAAACATACACACACACACACACACACACACACACACACACACACACACACATACACACACATTCACACACAACTACACACGCAATCGATCTACCTCAACTACACCCCGCCCCCTGCCAATCAAACCTTCACCTAAATTCTCACAGACAGACAGACACATCCACAAATTCCTATGGTTACATATTACGGCAACAACGCCGCCCACTCAAATCACGGTCAGCCTTAAATTCCCACAGTCTAGCAACACCTACATTAGCATTAGAAAAAATAACTTTCACGTTTTCCCGTCGTCATTAGGAAAAATCATTTTCCCGTCGGCATTTGAAAAAATTATATTCATTTTTTGCCGTCGGCATTTGAAAAAAATAATAATCATGTATTGCAGTAGGCATTAGGAAAAATTATCATGTATTGCAGTAGGCATTAGGAAAAATTATCATGTTTTGCCTTCGGTATTACGAAAAATTATCATGTTTTGCCTTTGGAATTACGAAATATCATTAGATGATTTTCCGTCAGCATTAGGAAAAACCATTTTCATGATTTTCCCCGTCGTCACATACACACATAAAAACCGCCAAACTATGAACCGCCTTAATACATTCACACAAAATATTCCACACACAAACTTCCCACGGTCAGGCAGGCAGACAGACAGACCGACAGACAGACATACACTTAATGTAAACAAAAACTCCTAATGTAAACAAAAACTCCTAATGTAAACAATAAACACAAATTTCCAAGAATTTAACAATTTTCAAATTTTAATTACCCAAATTTAACAATTTCAACAACAATTTAACAATTTCAGCCCACAATTTAACAATTTCAGCAACAATTTAACAATTTTAATTGGGGCCGAATTGGCAGTTCACAACTACTGCAAAGATATCAGCTTACTGTATTCTTATTCATAATCGTATAATTAAATATATAACCACCAAAGCACAAATTCTAAGTCTTAAAAATTAAGCAATATAGAAAATAACATAATTTTTATAAACACGTAAGGTTTCAAAAGTAATTCAAATGATTTCATCGCAAAATCAGTGGCGATTGTTTTCAACAATTATGAAAATAGTAATTTCAATATAAAACTCCCTTTTGATTTTAAATGTTTATGGCTGAGTTTACATCTGGCATTTCTTATGTCATTTGCCCAAAAAAGCGTAACCAACTAATTACTAATGAAAAACAGTTTTATTCAGACACATATTTATTGATTTAAACAGTTTCCAATCATGTTGGATTCTATAAAATTGTCTATTAGTTATGTATGAAACTGTTTAACTTAGTCTCAAATCACACTATGCAAGTCTTATTGCTAAGCTGATTAGTTTTAGGGAGAGAGAGAGACGAGGGGAACAGAAACGCTTGTGTGGCACATGGCACATAGATGGAAACCCGGCCTATCTATAAAAAATAAAAAGTAAGTTCACTACTAAAAAACAAAAGAAAAAAAAACTACCAGTATCTAAGCTGGAGTGCCGGATCAGTTTCATTTAAAAATGTTTATAAATTTTTAAAAAGCAATGCAAGAGTTCCAAAAATAAATGTAGAAAGTGAAGAAAAAAAGCTATAGCTAGAAAAAATTGTATACCCCCAAAAATGTCAAACGTTGACTAACTAACGTTGCATCAACTTAAAAAAAATTTATATTAAGTATAAGAAATATTTCTATTATAGTTACTATTACTATAGAGTATGTATCTTCAGGAATTCAGTTTTACTTAAAACAGAAAATCCTCACAAACTTTTAAGTAAATGCAGATAAAACATCGTTGTTAACTTCAGATAATACACAACAACAACAAAAGATATCACATGACAAAAAAAAATGTATTCAAAGATTGAGTTGAACTCTTATTTGTATATACATACATACATACATACATAAATCAATTTGTATGCATACATATCAAATTTCTTATCAACCCTGCAGATAATGCGATTAGTCCATACATGCATGTAAGGACTAGTCCAAAGAGGAGTTGGAGTACTCCAAATATATGAAAAAAAAGGTGGACGATTTAACATTGCGATGTCCTAGGGTTGGACCACATGATACAACTTTGCATTACATCGGACTAACCCCAAAAACTATCCCATATGGAATAGTTATAGACTACACGCATACAATTTGTGAGTGTCTCAGAAGAACGATCATATTCGTTTAACCTTTATGTCAACAGCAACATACCTGGGTATGTTTTTAGTTTTGAAAACGCTGTAGCTCTAAACTGGATAGCCGGATCGACTTGAAATTTCTTGATATCCTAGTCAAAACTGTTTTACGCAATAGTTCCAAGTTTGGTTAGGATTAGATCATCAGTTCGGAAGATAAAGCCCATTTACAAAGTTGCACCCTTAAGTCAACAGAATACATACCTGGGTATGTATAGTAAAACGCATGCAAATATGATGAATATGAGCTAAGTTTTGTAATTATTTTTTTATTATATTATTATATATTATTATATATTATTTTATTTTATTATAACGTCAGTTTTAATTATTTTTGCTTAAAATTATTGAAATTCAAATACATCTATCGCATTGAGGTAAGTCTTTGGAATGCTCTGCGCACACTGGTTTGTTGCATAATGTGCATGCTTTACGAGTAGGGCGTCGTTTCGAGCAGATGTAGCAATTCCCCTTTACTTTTAGCCGGCCCGTACTATCACGTTCGTCCGATGCATGTGCCTCAGCATCCACAACTCCGATGGGCCCACCTTTCATGGCTTCCTTGGCGTTGCGCGTTGAAAAAACTCTGGATATTCTGATTTTATTCGCCCTTCTTTCCATTTCTGGCTTGCACAATTGCTCGCTAAGCTGATGGAGAAACATCCTACGGCGGCTTGTAGATGTCTTCAGGTGAGTGTTGTTGTCAATGTATATTACGTATGCAGCAAACGCAGCAACGTCCACAATATTATAAAAGAAAGCCATAGGCCATCTATTTGTGCGCCGCTTCGTACTAAATTCGGACAAGCACTTGTCCATGTTATCAACGCCACCTTTGGTTTTGTTGTAGTCCAATATAAGCAATGGCTTCTTCTTAGGACCGGTCGTTTCTGTTGTATAATGAGTAGTGGACAACATTACAACTGCTTTGTTTTTCTTGGGAACGTACGAGCACATCGTAACGTGACTACAGAACCCAAACATTGATGATTCAGCCTCACGTCGTTTCGGGTTGGCAAATGCTGCTGGCAGGAATGTACGCCTTTTGTTGCAAGTACCCAATATAGATAAATTGTTGTCTAACATCAAAGTTTTTGCCAAGTTGTAGCTAGTGAAAAAGTTGTCACATACAATATTTCTTCCACTTCCAGCAAAAAGGTTGACACATAAATCCTTTACTACTCTTTCGCCAACGTTTCTTTCACGTTCACCAGACGGTGCCATTCCTGTATAGATTTGTCCCTGCATTGAAAAATTATATTCAATTTAGTTATTTAGATTTTCAACAATTTTCAACAATATTCATTGTACCTGCAATGGATAGGAAGAAATGGAGTCGCACACCCACCACACTTTTATTCCATATTTGGCAGGTTCTGATGGTATGTATTGCGTGAAGCCAGTTCCACCACGATAAGCATACAATTGTTCATCTACGGTGACGTTGGCTCCAGCCACGTAATATCTACGAAGACAGCGTTGTCAATATCATAAAACTGCCTTGCCTTTCGATTTGATTCACGAATAATTATGTCGCATATTTCGTTTGACATTATCAATTGGAACGTTTCTGCAATGGTCAAACCCTGCGTTGCCCGTACTGGTCCAGATTCTGCACTTCTTAGAATGTTGTGCGTACGGAATCTTACAGGTTGTGGTTGTATCGAGGACCAAACATTACCATCTCTGGCAGTAAAAACTTCGCCAGTTTCAATTGGTGCATCTTCAAGATCTTCATCAGAATCACTGTCGCCCTCTGGGTCATATTCTGGTAACATGGGTTCTTCAACGTCTGAGTCATCTCCACCAATATCACCTAAAGCCTCGTCACCAACTATTGAATCGTGGTCACTTGTTTCTTCAAGCGCTTGCCGAATATATGCTTGTTGTTCTTCGTACGAAAGTGCGCTTAGTTGTCGCGGAGTAAGCCATTCACCATCAGCCATTTCACTTTTGATATTTTTTATTTCCACAAAATAAACAGAAACGTCTTTTCACTTCGAATCACAAATGTAAACTAAATTTTCCGACGATACTACAAAGAATGAAATTTCCGCAACAATAAATGTTTCTATCTGCCTATATTATATATTTATTATATACGTATGTCGTCTACCTATACAACCACTTTTTTCAACAAACAATGACTGTGAGGAGGAAATTGGTTATCATAAAATTTTTTAGCCTTTTGTCCATTTCTAACAAACTAAAAAAATAATTCGGAAATTCCAACAAACCAGGTAGATACGTAATTAGTATTTTTATGCTAACGACGTACCATTCCCCATACAAAACGTATGTACATACCCAGGTATGCAGCTGTGGACGTGCGTAAAGCATTTCTGCTGTTGACATAAAGGTTAAACACGAACAGTTATCGTGCAGCATTGAATGGTTGTATGAAAACGATATGATCCATGACTGCATTACATGAGACCATGATGTAACTAGCCTGTTTCATTTAGATTGGACCACATACTCCAATATTATTTGCACGGAATGCTCAAGTATTTATTAGATCTTAACAATCACACTTACATATCTACATCGTGAAAATATATGAAGCGTCGTTTAGTCAAAGCACAATGTATAGATAAACAATCCATACACTCAGCGAAAATGTGCAGCTTAAAAATAAATATGCTTCACATTAATTCAATAACTTTCAATATAATAGAAAATGTATATTGAAATACCTAAAAACTAATGAGTTTAATAAATGAATACTGTAAATTAATATTTTTCCATATTGAAATAAGAAATTTCAATATGAATAAACCTTCGTTAATGTATAAAAACATACTAGGATTAGGGAAGTTCAGATATATGATAGTATTTTATAATACCAAATGTCGATATTGAAAACAATTTATTTCTACCTACATATAAATATCAGCGCGAGAAAATCATATACATACTGGCACACACACATACACAAAGAAGTGATCACGTAATACACAAACATACATACATAATGAAATTTTATAATATTATGAAATTCAAACTCCTCTGTCATGAAATACGAAACAATATTTCTTAAATAAATAAACGAAGATTTCATAACAACACCTTCGTCCTCCACCACACGATCACGTACATTACTCCAAAAAACATATATGTACATACTAAAGGGTTCCATTTGTACACTCGTTTGTATAGCCAAAACAAATATACCATGGTATGTACCATATAATTGTAGTGTGAGCGACAGAACTGGTATAAGAGTTATTGTGTGGGCGTGCTTTTACAAATTAAAATACAATTGAAAACAAATAACAATTGCTTATTGTATTGATGCTGAGCAACTGTTTGATCTGCTTTTGCTCAAAAAATACATATTGTAATACAAATATATGAAAAAACCACTATTGAAACAAATACATGATGTGCAGATGTATGTGCGGACGTTCGTTATGTTATTTTGTGGCGCAGCCAAAGTATAGAGGGAGAAAGAGACAATTTTCCTCTGAGAGTAATTACAAATGCATGTGTTTCATGTACATGTATCATTTACTTACATATGTATGTGCAATTTTGCTTTCATTCATTCATTCATCAGCCAATTACATTTTTTCTCAACACATCATAAGGCACTTATGGTAAAAGCAGTTTTATGTATCTTATTTGCCTTAGAAAAACAAACAAAAATAAATGTGTTGTTTTCATTTGCTCATTGTCCAACCATACAATAATTGCTTAAAAAATCAACATTTACAACTAGTAACAGAAAACGATAAATAACATATTTGTTCATACCAGAACCAAAAAACACGCAAAACTAGTGCAAACAGATATATCTGTGCAATGCTATAGTACATACATTATCAAATACATTCCCTTTACTTCCATTCTCAACAGATATCAGGGTTGCCACTATCTGCATCTATTAGATTATTTCCCCAGAGATAAAAAAATGCATGCATTCATACGAGTACAATAACCATACATATGCATAGCAACGACAACTCACAACAACAAAAATAATGATCCTACATACACACGAATTCCTTGTCACTACCGTGCAGTCAGACAGGGATCAAGTGTCTTTGTGTCAACACTAAAATTCTAGTGACCATTATAGTATAATACGTTTTATTCTACCCGTCAGTAAAAAGGAAAGATAGAAAACAGATGTGGTGTACTTCTGGTATATTTTGCAACAACTTGTCAATATACATACCTTTTTGTATGTACATAAATTATAGAAATATACCAGTAACTAACTGTCTGGTTGGTATGTCTCTACGTTCCGATAAAAATCACGTAGTCATTACCTTCTCAATTGCTTTAGTGTTACTAGTAGATTTTAAATGACAAGCATATGCTAACGGCTTATTTGACATATTTCTATGGGAAATTTGACAAATAAACCTGTAATATACCAAAAACATTTTTTAAGAACATGAGGGTAAATTTCTATAGTGAAAAGTATTGGATGGGGTAGTACTGGTGACAAAATAAGAGGCGAGTCAGTACATTTTCACCATCGACTTTTCCTATAGGGTACAACGTTTTTCTATCACTACAACAACAGTATCTGAGACCGACAAACATACAAGTAAATACAAAAACGCACACATATACACACATACATACACACACAAACATCCCACACATACATACATCCATCCACTGTAAGCACAACGGTTCTCTACAATAACAACAAAAGCTGTGAACACAAGTGTACATACATTCACATACACAGAAAGAATTAAACTCAGACACATACACACATAAAATAAACGAAGATTTCATAACAACACTTTCTTCCCCCACCACACGATCACGTACATTACTCCAAAAACATATATGTACATACATTATCAAATACATTCCCTCTCCACTTCCATTTTCAGCAGATATCAGGGTTGCCACTATCCGCAGCTACTAGATTATTTCCCCAGAAATAAAAAAATACATGCATACATACGGGTACAATATCCATACACATGCATAGCAACGACAACTCACAACAACAAAAATAATGATCCTACATACACACGAATGCGTTGTCACTACCCTGCAGTCAGACAGGGATCAAGTGTCTTTGTGTCAACACTAAAATTCTAGTGACCATTATAGTACAATACGTTTTATTATATCTGTCAGTAAAAAGGAAAGACAGAAAGCAGATGTGGTGTATTTCTGGTAGATTTTGCAACAACTTGTCAATATACATACCTTTTTGTATGTACATAAATTATAGAAATATGCCAGTAACTAACTGTCTGGTTGGAATGTCTCTACGTTCCAATAAGAACCACGTAGTCATTACCTATTCATTGTTTTAGTGTTACTAGTAGATTTTAAATGACAAGCATATGCTAAATGTCTATAGTGAAAAGTATTGGATGGGGTATAATTATATAGTAGTACTGGTGACAGAGTAAAAGGCGAGTCAGTACATTTTCACCATCGACTTTTCCTACCGGGTATAATGTTTTTCTATCACTACAACAACAGTATCTGAGACCGAGAAACAGACAAGTAAATACAAAAACGCACACATATAGATACACATACATACACACACAAACATCCCACACATACGTACATCCATCCACTGTAAGCACAACGTTTCTCTACAATAACAACAAAAGCTGTGCACACAAATATATATACACATAAACAAAGAATCAAACACACACACACAAACATAGCCAAGAAACTCTCAGCATGAAAATTCCCAAAATCCCCTCATTTGTAACAGGGTTGCCATCGTTTTTATTTTTCCCGGTTTTGAATTCCCAAAACATGTCCGCCACCAATACTAATCTACTCTGTCCAACTGGGCCCAATACGATTTTAACAGTGGACTTTCAGCTACTATCTCATTACGGGTGTGTCTTATATAATCCTCTTTAGCCGCTATGATTTTTCCAGTGCAGGATCTGCCCTTTGCGCCTCTGACCAGTCTTCTTCCGTATCAATTTTTGTAAGCCTGACATCAATGACACATTGCTTTGCCTCGACTTTTGAACAATGTCTGCACTCTAAGCTACAAGGCCGCCGTGACAGAGCATCAGCATTATTATGCTTTGCACCCTTTCTGTGCTCAATGCTGAAATCGTAGTTTTGAAGACGATCAATCCAGCGTGCTAGCTGCCCTTCCGCATTTTTAAACTGCAGTAGCCAACTGAGCGCAGAATGGTCAGTTCTTATAGTAAAGTATTGGCCATACAAGTATTTATGAAAATGCTTAATGCACTCCAACACTGCCAGAAGATCCCGTCGTGTCACACAGTAGTTCCTCTCAGGTTTCGAAAGTATTCGGCTGTAATAGCCCACTACTTTTTCTGTTCCATTAATCACCTGCGATAACACACCTCCTATTCCATATCCACTTGCATCGCTATCTAGCACAAATTTTTCTCCAGCAACTGGATATGCTAAGACTGGTGATGTGCACTATAAATCTTTTAGTGTCTGGAAAGCATTCTCCTGCAATTCGCCCCAATCGTATGGTTGCGACTTCTTTGTTAGCTCATGCAAGCTTGCAGCTACGCTGGCAAAATTTGGCACAAAGCGTCTGTAGTATGTGCAAAGGCCCAAAAAGCTGCGCAATTCGTGAAGATTTCTTGGACGAGGCCAGTCCTTTACTGCTCGTATCTTATTTTCATCTGTTAAAATGCCATCTGCCGTAACTTTATGGCCCAGATACTTCACCTCTTTCTGGAATAGTGCACACTTTTTGATGCTGAGTTTGAGTCCAGCCGATGATATGCGCTGAAAGACTTCAGTCAGATTTTTAAGGTGGTCATCAAAAGTCTTCCCCATTACAGTTATGACATCAAGATACACCAAGCATGTTTTCCAGTGCAGTCCCTTTAATACTTGCTCCATAAGCCGCTCGAAAGTAGCCGGAGCATTGCAGAGCCCAAATGGCATAACATTATATTGCCTCAGACCATCGCATGCGCTGAAAGCAGTTTTCTCCTTGTATTTCTCTGCAACCTCCACCTGCCAATATCCACTTTGTAGATCCAATGTGGAGAACCATTTCGTTCCAGCAAGCGTATCTAAGGTATCGTCAATTCTTGGTAGTGGGTAACTGCCTTTTTTAGTCACGTCGTTTATTTTTCTGTAATCGACACAAAATCGAGTACTGCCGTTCTTTACTAACACCACCGGTGAGCTCCAGGGACTTGAAGATGGTTCGATTACACCACACCGCTCCATTTCATTGACGAGCTCTTTTACCTCAGTTCGCTTAGCCAGTGGTATACTTCTGGGTGCCAGTTTTATTGGCCTTGCTTCGCCAGTATTTATTTTTTATTGCCGATCTCCCTTGGCTTTTATTCTGCCCGGCAAAAATGCAAGCGTGCTCTTTTAGCAGTTGCTTGGCTTTATTTCTGTCAGGAGGTGATAGCCCTGCTTGCTACCCATCGCTCCACATGTGCCTGAGATTCTTCACGCTCCTTTGCAGACAAATTTGCAGGTTCTGGCTATTTATCGCAGTTTATTATTGCCTCTGCTTGAGCACATTTACCTATTTGAGAATTTTTGTTGATGACTGACTTTTTCTTGGGCTGATAAATTAAGTACCCGTATGGGAACCTTTTTTCCATTGCAAGTTTTTACGAGGGCTTTTGCTGTTAATAGCTCGATCTTAATTTCTGCTGGTTCTACTACCCACAAGCGATTGTCTTCACAATCTCCCTCCATTTGTGCCGATATTACTGATTCCGTCCGTGGTGGTAATGTCTGATTTTCAATAGCAAGCAGTTTCTTGACGTGCATCTGATTGTCATATCCAACATCAAGCGGTATTTCAACATTACGCCAAATCATCACTTGTTGCCCCATATGCAAGTTGATTCCGTGGTTTATCATAAAATCGGCTCCAATAATAACCTCGTCTATAATATCGGCAACAATAAATACGTGTTTCACACTGATATTGGCAATAGTCATCTTCGCCTCAGTTTTACCATAGACAGTGGCAGGCTCCCCAGTAGCTGTACGTAGTAGTATATTACTTGTAGTTTCACATTTCCCCTTCACTACATCGGACCTGATTATTGACTGTGACGCTCCTGTGTCTATGGTAAGGATGTGCCTTTCACCGCTGATGTATCCACATGCAGTAAGGTTGCTATTTTTCTGCTGCATCACAGATATGGTGATTGTGGGGTCGTCGTTTGTGGGAGCTAGCTCTTGCTACTTAGTGCTAGCTCGTTTTAGTTTAACGGGAACTCTTGTGTTGTTTGTTGGTACACCCGTTTACTGTTCCTTGATGGCGAAACAGATCTGACTCTCTTTCTTGGCGCCTTGCAGTTGCGCTGGTAATGACCAACTTTGCCGCAGTTATAGCACTTATTATTACCTTTGTGCTCTTTCTCCGCCTATGCTTGTCTCACGGCCTCCTTAATGCTAGAGACTAGACTAATCCCATTTTCGGCAAGGACTTCCATGTTCCGCACCTTGCACACCTGTGGCTTCAAAATCACCCTAGCAGTCTCCTGAGCTAGTGCAAATGAAACCATTTCTGCGAAGGTTGCCTTTTGCGTCGCACACACTACAAGTTTGATATCAGGGTCGCGAATGCCATTAACAAACGCCTTCGTTTTGACATGATCCACGAATGGATAGTTTTTGCCAGGATACGTAAGCTGCACCAACCGCTCGATTTACATTGCGAAATCTTGTAGAGACTCACTGGGCTTTTACCAACCGCTCGATTTACATTGCGAAATCTTGTAGAGACTCATTGGACTTTTGTCCTCTACATCGCAATTCCATGCGGTATGTGTCACGATAGTGCTCACCACCATATTTGCGTTGCAGTGCCGCCATTATGTCATCAAAACTGTTTCTGCAGCCTACTGGTACAGTTTCTTCACTGTCCCATCCATTTCTGTTAGCCACTGTTTCGAACTGAAATTGGAAGATGTTCAGTGGTGCACTGCCATCGAAACAAGGCGTCTTTATCCTGCTGGAAACCTCTGGAACAAATCGCACTGGTCCTTGGCACTGGAGATTGATGATTTTTGCTTCCAGCTCGTGCAATTTCTCGTCTACATCTCACTTGTACTGCCACGCCACCAATTTCTAAGCTATGGACTTTATTCTCTAGCTCTGAGATTTTCTCGTCAAACTTGCTGACTTGTACTTCAATGCCATCTACTTTTCTATATATAGCCTCAGAAATTTCTTGAAGTTTCTCATTTGTGGCCTTAACTTCAGCTAAAACTCTCTCGCTGTTGGCTTTAAACGTTTCTTGAAAATCAGCCTTCATAGCTCTAGAAGACTCCTGAAGTCTCTCATCCATTTGGTCTAGAAGTTTGTCGTTGTTTAGCTTAGAAGACTCCTGAATTTCATTTTCTCATTGCCCGCTTTTATTTCGCTCATCATGGCAGCCAACATTGAGCTGATGTCTGTACTGGTTGCTGCTGTACGAGTACATACCTCAATTTCTTCTTTTTCATCGAAATCATAGCTTTCTATGTCGATGTTGCGCCGCTGGAACTCTTCCAACAATATTTTCTGTAGTTCGACCTTGTTACCAGTTGTTGGCAAGTCCAGATTGTTAAACACTTTCTTGAGTTGCTCCACCTTAAGCTCTTGAAATTTCATTCTTCCTCGTATTACGAATAAATTATTTTCTAATTAATTTATTATTTTTATTTTATTTTTGCACTCCCACTTCTGACACCAAATGTTACGTTTAAATTTTATTAAACGTGTGAGTTCTTTTGATTGCTCAAAAATAAAAATAAATAACACACAATTTTTATTTGCTACTGTTCTTCCTTTTATTTTTAACTAAGCAAATTACAACTTGTCTTTACTTAAGTACTTCTTATCGTTATTATCCACCGCACGAGGTCTTAACTTTCAACGAAGCTGGCTCGACTAATTTCTGATTAGCACTGACTTAACGATGTCGACTCGACTACTTTCTGATTAGCACTGAACTACTCTCGCACAGGCTGCCTCTTTTTATAGTACAGGAACCGGTTCTCGAATGTTCGCCCGATAGATGGCGTAATAACATGCCTGTACTTAGTAATGCCAAATGGCTACTGTGCACGTTGCCATCTGTATTGTCATTTACTATTGGTAGCCAGATGATCAAACAGTCCTCCAGCACAATCGGGAAAATTCATGTTGCTGCTTCTAGGCGTTAGTAGATAATTCGATTGGCCGTTGCTTTTGAATTTCAAAGTAACGACTCTTATGTTGGCAATGCGGTGTGCTACTGGTAGTACAGGGTGTTTACCATAAGTGCTCGAACTTTTATTTGTATGTGTGTACACAATTATTGTTGTTGTTATAGTGTTTGCACGTGAATATGTGTGTACGTTTATTGCTTTAGTTAAATACTTCTAGATAGTTCTTTGCATTAACCGTGTAGGAATATTTTTACGTAACAATATTTTACTAGGCAAATTAACACGAGGTTGCCACTTGCATACTTAATGGGAAAAACTGTATTATCACAAAAATTAAGAAAATTTGTAAAAGTTTGCTGGACTATAACTTCTGAACTAAAGCAATTCAGAAAAAGACTGTCACCAATTTTCAAAAGTATTTTTGTCCTTTATTTATTGGTATATGTCTGAATAGTGCCCAACAAATCGTTTTGGTTTAATAAGACGAAAACTTTTTCTATTTTTAATGACCAAAAAAGTTTGCTGGGCTATAACTTCTGAAAAAAGTAAATCTGAATATAACTACACATTCTAAAAGATATTTTAACTCTTTATCGATTGGTATGTGTCAATACTGCACACTCAATCATTTAGGTTTCAAAGGCAAAACTTTTTTGTCAATAAAAAGTTTGCTGGGCTATAACCTTAGAACTAAAGTAAATTTGGATATCACAGTTACCAGTTCTAGAAGGTGTTTCAAATTTTAATCGATTGATATATATGTGTGCCAATAGTGCACAGTTAAGGATTTCGGTCTTATAAGGTAAATTTTTTTGTCAGTAAAAAGTTTGCTGGGCTATAACTTCAGAACTAAAGTAAATCTGAATATGACAAAAAAAGTTTGCTGGGCTATTACTTCAGAGCTAAAGTTAATCTGGGTACGACAGTTTTCGATTCTAAAATGTATTTGAATTCTTCATTTATTGGTACATGTGCCAATAGCGCACAAGTAACCGTTTTGGTTTTATAAGGCAAAACTTTTTTCGTACGTAAAAAGTTTGCTGGGCTATGAATTCAGAACTAAAGTAAATCTGGAAATGACAGTTTTTGCTTCTAAAAGGTATTTTAATTCTACATTTATTGGTACATGTGTCAATAGCGCACAAGTAACCGTTTTGGTTTTATAAGGCAAAACTTTTTTCGTCACTAAAAAGTTTGCTGGGCTATAACTTCAGAACTAAAGTAAATCTGGATATGACAGTTATCTATATGAGGGTATATATATATATATATATATATATATATATATATATATATATATATATATATATATATAAATTTATTTTATATGTTTGAATTGATATTGGCATTGCACATGTTGTAATGTTAACAGAAATAATGTTTTTATTAGGTAAAACCAAATTTCATATTATGCGCAAGCTCGTGCTCGAGCACGTGCTTCTAATTTTTTTTGCAACCCTGCTTAAAAAAGTTTTTTAAAGAAGTTTTTTTTCTTCTCTTCCGTGTGTAAGTTTGGTCTACTCAAGGCGAAATCACATAAGGTGATATCAATTCGCCAGCTGACATAATTCACTGCTGAAAAATTAACCAAAACGTTTAGAAATATTTTGACAGCAGGAAATTTTTCACAAACAAATATACAAGGCGAATACGCAGAGTTGCAAATCAAGACCACCTTATATCAATTCGCCTTGGGCCTACTATTTGGACAACGAAACTGAATTTAAAATTTTTTAAACGCACTAATAATCCCAAATTAATATTTTTTGCTTATTAAGTAAAATATTTTTTTATTAAAAATACATTGAAATTGATTATTGAGAGGTTTAGCTGAATCCTATGCGCATTTCACTGAATTTAGTTGAGAACGGTGACATATTGAGGCCGATTGTTGTGTCTTAGTCTATGTGTGACAACATAGACTAAGATACAATTTATTAAAAAATTTAGGCCCCAATTATGATTTACAACTAAATGGACAGTTAATTTGTAGTCGTAAAATTTTTATTATGTATTACAACTTTTTTACCATGAGACAACTGCTTTTTATCAGTTGTATTTTGGTTTTTATTACGAGTGTTGTATTAGTTTTGAATCATTATTCCCGACGCCAACCAATCCCATTTGTCAACCAATATTGTTGCCACGTCCATAAAACATGAAATCTAAAAAAAATACAAGGCCAAAACTAAAAATATTTAAAATGTTTTGTGATGGTTACTAGGTTTCAAAAAACATAGCATAGATAAAAACCAAGGCACATTTACTACAGGTACATGCATTAGGCAAAACTCTGTGGCAACTCTGTGCTTCTCACGTAGCTTTACAAAGTAATTGTCAAAAATTTGTATGCATCAAACAAGGCACAAAAGTAATTGTCAAACGAATTCTTCGTTATAAACTTGTAAACAAAAAATCAGCGGATGAGCAATATGCCTGATACGTGTACCCGTTTGATATGCCTTGATAAAAACCTTTTCTTTTCGAGCATTGTTTCGAATACAACTAAAATTAGTTGTAATTCAGAATGCCAAAAAACAGTTAAGTTGTTTTAAGATTAAGTTGTTACAATTTCAACTAAACTTAGTTGAGTTGTAAACCGTAATAGGGGCATTAGACTCTTGGCGCGATGAATTCCTTATACAGGCGAGTCCCCGGGACCCCGAATATTTTCCCTTTGTTGTGCTGGGCAACAAGTTTGAGGTGGACAGTAGGCAGGTGTCTACACGCCGTGCTCAACAATGGTGTCAGTCAAATAATGATATAGCCTACCTCTCCGCATCCTTCGGGAAGATGTGCAGCTTCTCACCAGATGGACATTCTTTAATGCATCTTAAACTCCTGAAAAATTACGCAAACATTTAAAAAATTACTATCAGCTTGTATTAAATTATGCATGTATACTTACAATTTTCAGTTTTCCCAGAAAAGTTTGCCAAATTTCTGAAAGCAAAAAAATTAATAAATACATATATTTCTTCCAACTGAAAATTATACTTACATTCAATATTGAGCCAAAGAATGGTTTTCTGAAAATATATCCAATATTAAACACTAATTTATGAAATTAATAAAATTTTCACCCTTTTACTTGTCAATTAACACACATGAATAAAAGCACAAAGCAGAATCACAAAACAAGATAAAATTTTGTTGCGCTAGAAAGAAAATCAAAGCAGAATCAACGACAAAATTCCTGGCAGAGCGAGTAGAGTATAAAAACACAATTATCTTCCGTATCGTGACACTTCTGTATATTTTGTGCTTCTATACTCATCCATATGTATGCATGTACATATGTATGTATGTATATTTTGTTACTTTATGCGTAATTATTTTTTACATTAGGCAAACAATTGATAGTTGAAAAATATTTTAATTATTTCTAACAAAAATAATTAAGTTTTATTAGAAACATCTCGTTTATTTAAACAAATCAAACATATTTCTCGTTGATAGAAATATTTAGTCCTCTTTTACATTTGAGACATTTCTTGCCGGACATTTTCTCAATTCTCTTTTGTTCTTGCCCGAAGCTTTTACATATTGGAAATTAATAGACAGACAGAAATTTTGTAGTTTGTTTACTTCTTATTCGCGTTTGCTACTTGCACTCACACATACATACCATATGCCTTGATAGTACACATCAAGTATCCATATAGCCGTTTAAATGAGAAAAATCATGTGAAGCAACAAGAATAAATTGCGAAAAGTAGAAAAGAGAAACAAAAAATTTCCAGTACAGAGGGTCGTGTACTACACACTCTGCATCTTCGCCCTTCTTCAACAAACTTCGTCTGTTTGTCTTTCAATTTTCCAAATGTAAAAGGGCACTTAGCTACTCTGGCAAGCATCAATACATTTTCGAAGAACTAAAACAGCTGACAAGTAAAAAGTAAATGCACAATCACAAAGCAAATAACAATGTTTCTTGCAAAAGAAAGTGTCTTCAATTTTTTCATAACTTTATAAATCCTTTAGCAGAAAATTGCTCATTTTCAATAAAAAAAGATATTAAGTTATCCATTTAATTAATTTATTGTGAATTTCAATCGAAAAATTAACAAAGTGATTTCAAATCGGCAGGCATTTAGCTGACCGGCTTAAAATCACAAAAATTCAAAAAGTTTTTTGTACAGAACACCTTTCTCGTGACTCCAAATTACTTTCACAAAAAATAATTTTCAGCACATGCCTGAGAGGCTGTGAACTAAATGTTTTCAAAGTTTTGCTTTACTTTTTCACTGTTTGTGCTTATCTTCTATAATCATCCATATGTATGTATATTTATTTCTTTTATATTTTATTTACTTACGTAAAAGCCTATGAAAATAATTTTCTTACAGGCTAAATAACAATGGTTTTTTTAAAACGAATAACAACCTGTTATTAGCCTGTTAAAATCATAAATATAGAAACAAATGGAGTTCAAATAATAATTAAAATTAACTAAAATTAATAGCCATGGGCATGTGGCAAAAATTAAATAAAAATATACTCAATAGTAACAAACCAAAAAAGTTTGTCTTAAGTAGACAAGAAAATAAGCAAATTAACTAACATGTGTATAATTAGTAAAAGAACAAAACGACAATCGTAAGACTGTTGTAAATATAGAGATGGTAAAATTGAGCTTACAATACAAAAAGCTTTCAGCAAATTGAAATACGATGAATCAAAACAATTCACATATTCCCTTTGCAATAATGCTAAGTATATAAAGCAGAAATCTACATCAACTGACACCACACACAGTGGACCAACCACAAAAAAACGCTGATGATGAAGGTTTAGTGGCCTTTGAAAACGGCTGGCTGTTCCGTTCAACTATGTGTAGTCGGAATATTTACAACTAACTTTGGTGTTATTTGTTCATTAATAATTATCACATGTAATTTGGCTTAAAAAGCGATACGAACTTTAGCCTGTTAAAATCATAAATATAGAAACAAATGGAGTTCGAATAATAATTAAAATTAACTAAAAACTCATGATATTGTTAATGCATTGAACGATTTAATAAATTAATAATATTCTTTTCTAGGATATCAGGATTTGATGAAAAATCAATATACGCATAGTAGTTGTTGAATTCAGTACATATTCGTCGGAACGGATCAAAGTTTGCGTAGTTGTATCGGAAATATTGGAGTTTAAGAGGAACATAATTTCGAGTTGGACGATTTGGAATTACAAATTCAATTGTGCGAAGAAGTTTCAGAAGTGGTATTGCCATTAATTATATTCATAATAAACAATACATTCAAATAAATATGTATATTTAGTTCTTGTTCATGGCTGGCTACTACCGCAAATGCAATAAACAAGTAAGCACTACCCTATTCACAAAAAATATTTTGGATTTATGAGATTTTAAAAAATTTGCTTTATAAACCCTTTATAGGGCAAATTAATTAATTAATTAATTTTAGTTTTCATAAAGCATTTTAATCACAGAATATCGGCCAGGTTCTACATTCCACTACAATATGAAAATGAAAACGTTTTTAATTCCGAAAAGTCGATATCACTATGTTTTAGAAAAGTAATGAAACTTTTTTCCACGACGATTTCATTCCCAGTTTATTTCAAATAAATATTTCAAGCAACATAGAAAAAACACATCTTATGCTATAAACACAATTGGAACTAACGGCGAACTTCGCATAGTTCGACGAACTTGCCTTAAAGAGTTCGTTGCGAAAATTCGTCTTTTAAAGAACAATTAAATTTGACGACCCAATGTTTGCATATATAATCACACCAAAAAAAAATTATTAACTTACAATAAAAATAAATGCAAAAATCTATATCGTCTTGAACTTGATTAAAAGTCGAATAAATCAGACATCGCGAAAATGTTGAAAATTCGCAATATTGGAAACAAACAATAAACTTAAATTGATTAAACTCGCTAAAACTGCAAGGTTAACTCGGTAGAAAGCGCAAAACATTATGATAATTCGCCAAAGCTTGCAAAAATTTCAATTTTAAGTCCCTAAATACAAATAAGTAAAGAAAATTAATGCCCCTATCACGGTTTTCAACTTTTAAAATAGTTTGGTTGGGATTTATAAATTTGCATTGCCGTTCTCCACTAAATTAACAGTTGACTTTTCAGTTGTGTTTTGGTACTGTCATTTACAACTCTTCATAAGTTTGGTTGAGAAAAACGTTGAGTATACACAACTGCTTTTTAGTAGTTAGGTCTGTGGTTGGGTTTTTCTAGTTATAGTTTGGTGCGAAATAAAAAGCAGAGAAAATGGAAAAATCGTAACTAGAAATAATTGTTATGCTTAACAAGTCTAAAGATTTTTTAAATATGGTTTTAGATGATCCAAAAAATAGCAAAACGTTTTTTTGTTCTGCCGGAAATAACTAAAAACCTTTAAAAATTATTTTTTAAAGGATTCGTTCCATATTTTAATTATTTTTTACGTTGCATTGGGTAGTTGAAGAGTGTTGGAATCAGCACGAATTTTTCTTCTGATACGTAGCACATCTATAATTGAGAGTTCGTTTCCGAAGTCATAAAATAAATCTACACATACTTTTATCCATTTGGTATGATTTCTTTGAACTAAACCACTAAAAACAATACTTTTTCTAAAACTTTGTGTTTTTTCCTGTCAAATTTGATATTTTAAGTTGGAAACGCGATGACAATTTCAACTAAAAAACAGTTGTGGTTCACAATACTGTTACGAAAATAGCCGTCGACAGGTTTAAGCAGCATTACACAAAAATATTCCAACAGGGTTAAGTGTTACGCGAAAATATTCCTACAGGGTCAAAGCAAAGAATAGTTTAGAATAGTAACCAACAACTAAATAAGCATGCCTAGCTTGATTAAACGTAAACAAGCAAAAGCAACAACAACAAAAAAGCGTGTGCTTATTAAGAAGATTAACATATTTACACACATACATACATGCCAATTCAAACGAAAAGCAAAAGATAAACAACCACCGTGTGTTGCTTAGTTAATGATGTACACACGTACGCATATACACATGCATGTACATAGTTATCACATGAACTTAAGTAGGCAGCATATAAGATGATAATGACCGTCTAGACATTGCTTGAAACTTCTGGTGATATTTGTGTGGAGTATAAAAAGTGGTGACGCAGCCAATGAGTTAGTTAGTTGCAGTTGTGAGTCAGTTACGAACAAGTCAGTCGCGAACAAGTCAGTCATTTGCAAGTAAACAAGTCAGTTGATAATTAAGTTGTGAATTAATAATAGTCTGTCGTGGAATTGAGATTATTGTGGATTCTATCGTGTCGACTGGAGTAAAGGGAACAGCGCAGCGAATAGACGTGTATAAGGGTGTAAGTAAAGCCAGTGAGTCTTTATTGGTGTATCAACTGTGAGTGTCGGCAGAGTGAGTGCCGTGTGTGACAAGCAGCAGACAAAGAGGTATTGGTGTATCAACTGTGAGTGACGGCAGAGAGTCTCGTAAGTGACGGCAGCAGACAGAGAGGTGTCACGTGAATACTTGCGCAGCCAGATAAGAGACGTGTGCAAACTATAGCGAATAAGGCGTAGTGGTAACCAGTTGTGAATATTTGTGTGTAATTCATTAGTTTAAGTTGTATTAGTGTATTTAAGCTCTTGAGTAATTTAGTATAAGTGTATTGTAAATAAAACTTGTATCATTCTTAACCCTAATTACTACACTCGGCTCTTGTATTCATTTGCAAATCTTCGGATCTACGGAAAAGCGTTTTTATAGGGAGAAAAACGTAACATTTGGTGTCAGAAGTGGGATTTGCAAATACAAGCAACACATTTAAAAAGGGTTAAACGTAAAATAAGAGTGATACGAAAAGGAGTACCTCACACGTTTGAAAAGGTTAAACGTGAATGAAACCACACACGTTTGAAAAGGTTAAACGAAGTAAATTGGTTTTTGAGGAAAAATGAAATTTCAAGAACTTAATGTGGAGGAACTCAAGGAAGAGTTGAATAAGCGGAAACTGTCAACAACTAATAATAAAGTACAACTACAGGAGAGACTACTACAGGAGTTCCAGCGGCGCAACATCGAAATCGAGACATATGAGTTCGAGGAGAAAGAGCGTTTGGAAATGAGGGTAAGGTTAGATGCTTTTATGAGAACAGTAAGAGAATTGAGAGCTCAAATCGAAGCTGACAACAAGAAATTTCTGGAAATGTCGAGAGAAACTTCAAGAGCCAAAAACGAGAGAGTGTGAGTACGAGCACGAGTACGAAAAACATCTAGGGCCACAAATGACACACTTGACAAATGGAAAGCGAAGACTATGACAAACGTTCAAGAATCATCTGGAGCCAGCAATGAAAAACGTCAGGAAATTGGTGAAGACGCAGACGGGCAGATGGTGTAGAAATGCAAGTCAGTAAATCAGACGAAGAGATTTCTGACTTGGGAAACAGCGTCTACGAAAACATTTCTGCCACAGAGCAAGACGCTGACGAAAAACTGAAGGCAGAAGATGAAATCAACAGTTGTCAGTGTCAACAAGGTGAACGTGAGCGAAGTTTTCCAGAAGTTTCCAGCAAAGTAAATGAAGCTCGTGACCTATATGATAGTCAAGCAGTTTGTGACACGGCGGAATTAGCTATGCAAGTAAGTAAATCAGACGAAGAGATTTCTGACTTGGGGAACCGCCTCTACGAAGACATTTCTGCCACAGAGGAAGACGCTGACGAAAAACTGAAGGCAGAAAATGAAATCAACAGCGGTCAGTGTCAAAAAGTTGAACATGAGCAAAGTTTGCCAGAAGTTTCCAGCGAAGTAAATGAAGCTCGTGACCTAGATGATAGTCAAACGGTTTGTGACACGACGAAATTAGCTATGCAAGTCAGTAAATCAGACGAAGAGATTTCTGACTTGGTGAACAGAAGTTTCCAGCAAAGAAAATGAAGCTAGTGACGTAGAAGATGTGGTGGTCTGTGAAACAGCGGAACAAGCTATGGGTGAAATGGTCTCGCTTGCTCAGGGTAAAGAAACTGCTACATTATACAAAGCTCGCAGCATAAAAGCCGTTAGGAAGAGGAAGACAACTTCTATAAAGAACCTCAAGCGTGTGGTAAGACAAACTCTAGTCGATAAACAAAGTAGAGTCAGAGCTAAAGACCACAAATGTGAAAGGAGTAGTAATCTCCAGAGTATGGAAAGGAAAGCTCAAGTTGAGAGACAAAACAGAGTAGGAGCCAAATGCCACAAATGTGGAAGAAGTTGTCATCTCCAGCATAAAACAAAGCAAGCTGCAGCGGAAATACTAAGCAGAGTCAGTACTACCAGGGGCCACGAATATCGAAGTAGTCACCTCCAGCGTATGGCAATACAAGTTCCAGTTGAGAAACGAGACAGAGCCAGAACTAAAGCCGACAAATATGGAAGAGGTAGTCGTCTCCAGCGTAACTACAAGGCGTTTAGAAAACGCAGAAAAAGAAAGACGATGATGTGCCTATTCGGGACGAATAGGCTTAAGTGGGCGGCAGTGTTACGAAAATAGCTGTCGACAGGTTTAAGCAGCATTACACAAAAATATTCCAACAGGGTTAATGTAAGTGTTACGCGAAAATATTCCTACAGGGTCAAAGCAAAGAATAGTCTAGAATAGTAGCCAACAACTAAATAAGCATGCCTAGCTTGATTAAACGTAAACAAGCAAAAGCAACAACAAAAAAGCGTCTGCTTATTAAGAAGATTCACATATTTACACACATACATACATGCCAATTCAAACGAAAAGCAAAAGATAAACAACCACCGTGTGTTGCTTAGTTAATGATGTAAACACGTATGCATATACACATGTACATATGTACATAGTTACCACATGAACTTAATTAGGCAGCATATAAAATGATAATGATCGTCTAGACATTGCTTGAAACTTCTGGTGATATTTGTTTGGAGTATAAAAAGCGGTGACGCAGCCAATGAGTTAGTTAGTTGCAGTTGTGAGTCAGTTACGAACAAGTCAGTCGCGAACAAGTCAGTCATTTGCAAGTAAACAAGTCAGTTGATAATTAAGTTGTGAATTAATAATAGTCTGTCGTGGAATTGAGATTATTGTGGAGTCTATCGTGTCGACTGGAGTAAAGGGAACAGCGCAGCGAATAGACGTGTATAAGGGTGTAAGTAAAGCCAGTGAGTCTTTATTGGTGTATCAACTGTGTCGGCAGAGTGAGTGCCGTGTGTGACAAGCAGCAGACAAAGAGGTATTGGTGTATCAACTGTGAGTCACGGCAGAGAGAGTCTCGTAAGTGACGGCAGCAGACAGAGAGGTGTCACGTGAATACTTGCGCAGCCAGATAAGAGACGTGTGCAAACTACAGCGAGAAAGGCGTAGTGGTAACCAGTTGTGAATATTTGTGTGTAATTCATTAGTTTAAGTTGTATTAGTGTATTTAAGTAAATAAAACTTGTATCATTCTTAACCCTAATTACTACACTCGGCTCTTGTATTCATTTGCAAATCTTCGGATCTACGGAAAAGCGTTTTTATAGGGAGAAAAACGTAACAATACTAAAACAGTTTGGTCTACTCTTAGACGACCAAACTGAATTTAGTTGAGAACCGTGATAGGGGCATAAAATAGATAAAGAAAGGCAAAATGTTGCAAAACTTACATCTTTCGCAAAAATAACAGAAATTTGCGAAAAATTTCAAAATTTTAAACAAGCCATAATTTTTATTAAAAATCGCTAAAACTTTAAGGAACGCTAAAAATTCGATAAACAAAATCGAAAATTCGCAAAAACTGAATAACAGTGGCATAATAGCAAAATCTAATATTGTTTAAAATTATCGAAAACTCAGGAACACTTGAAAAACTCGCTTTCATTGCAAACAATGAAAAAAAAAATCGCGAAAAGTTGAAAAATCGGAAACAAGCCATGAAGTTCATTAGAAGACGCCAAAGCTGTTAAAAATAAAATAAACTCGCTAAAAACGCAAAGAATCGCAAGTTCGTGAAAAATTGCAAGTTCGCTAAAAATTTCTAAATTCATTGAAGAAATCACTTACAGAACCCTTCGCGGATTTTTTCCACATATTTTAACAACGCCACCTCTTACTCCGGATTTTTGTTCTCATTCCTTTAAAACACAAATAAAATAAACCCTACAAAATAATTTATATAAAAATGTTATTTATTTGCTTACATTTTCGTATTTTTGCAATAAATTTTAACAAATATTTTATTTTTACTAAAAAGTATTTTATTTCACCATGTTGTTTGCTGCCGATTTCAAATTACTTTTTTTTGTAGTGAAATTGAATTACAGAATAGTGTCCTGCACAAGAGTATTTATAAGACTTTTCAAGACATGAGATTTTTTCCAATGCTTTACATATGGTCTACACCTAACATAATATGTAAGATAAGAGCGTCAAATTCAATCGCAGAGCGAATCATGTTACGTGTAGACTTCAAATTAGTGTTATCTCAATCTTATAAGATTTTTTATAAGAGCGTTGTTATAAGAAATCCTATAACAACAATCCTATGATATGAAGTGTCAAAAAACACACGTATTTGAAAGTAAATTCGTATGCATGTGTGTGTTTATTAAAATAAATGAAAAACAATGATTTGGACAACATTTCTGGGATTTTGTATGTTTAAATGTGCTTAATTGATTCATAAATTAAATTTTGTGTGAAAATGCGAAAATAAAATAACTAATTATACAAAAATAAAACATGTTAACTCGATGAGAATTTGCATTAAATGAAATGTTATAAGAAAACTGAAATTACGTGTTCCTGTTGTATGAGATGAAGAGAAATATCGGCATTTTATTTTTGTTATTCTGCCGACGTTCTCTCAAATATTATGTCAGAGTTAATCGCAGTTGTAGACGCTATGTTACTACAGCGAAATATTCTAAAAGAATCGCTAAACAGCACTGTTGGCAAGACAAACCACCGAAAAAAATTACTTGCCAACAGTGTTGCTTAGCGATTCTTTTTAGAATATTTCGCTGTAGTAAGGCATTTGAAAAAATCTCCAATGTCTTGAAAGGTCTTATAAATAGTATTGTGCAGGACACTATTACAGAACACTTCAATTTCATTTGAAACAAACTGAAAATGAAATTTTACTTTTTAAATCACTTTTACGAAATTGAGAATACAAACCAGGAGAAAATTTCACTTTCATTTCATTTTACGAATGTAGAACCCTTGGTAGAACCTAGCCGTGTCTTTTTAATATTGTCAAAGACCACAACATTCATACACATGCATGTAGAATTGTAATTAGATGCAAAATCATTGAATTAAAAAGACCTAACAACTTTGCAAAATTGCTTAATTTTTCTTTTCCTATTTATCCCGTTTCATATCAAAGTAGCAGGTTTAATAAACATACTCTTCTCGTTTCGATTCAGTTTTTTGGCAGAATTCTTTTCGATCCGTGCGTAACTGAATGCGGGAACGTAATCAAAACGCAGAATAGGGGTGATAGTTTTGCCAATATTTGGAGTACTTTCATACGTAAGCTTATTTAATTTTTGTCTACGCACTGTGCTATTCTAAGAAATGAATTTAATACAATGAATTATATTTAATTTTTTTAAATAAAAGCTTTTTAAACTATTTAAAATCGGGTAAAACAGCGTTACTGGTTATATACACATTGCACACAGGCATGTTCTGAAAATAACAAGGTATGTGTTCGTAAATGCATCAATGCTCTCTAGGCGCATTTATAAGGTGGAGGCACTACACCAGGTGACTAATGTCATTATACCAATCTAAACGTCAAATTTGGATTGTGTAGGTATAAGCCTAAAAGCATGCTTTTGTTTGGGTATCCATAAACACCTTTCGAATATTCAGTTTTGTATGGTGTTTGACATTTCCTATAAGAAACATGCAATCTGACGATGCTACCCTGTTTTGAAAAGTAAGAAGGTAATTTATACCAACAAAGTACATGTGGTTGTAGCTGTTGTAATATTTGTTGTAGAATCGCGGGTACCTGATTGATGTCTTGAATGCTCTGCATCATACGTGCAAACTTTTATTTAAAATGCAATACAAGTTCGCTGATAATCTATTTTAGTAGTAATCATGTTTGTACACCATATTTGACATTTATTTGTGCGTTATCTACTTCAGTGTACCAGTTTAGAAAATTTGAATTTCCATATGCAGCGCAGTAATGCAGTTACGTTATACATTTAATTAATTTATTTAGAATTTCGAAATAAAGTGACTGAAAAAATAACAGTGATTTCAAAACAGCAGGCATTTAGCTGATCGGTTTAAAATCACATAAATTCAAAACGTTGTCTGCAGAATACCTTTCTTGTGATTTCAAATCACTTTCCCAAGTGATTTCTTGAATATGCCTGATAGGTTAATGTTTTATTCCTAATATTATTAACTTATGTAAAATTCGAATATATTATAGTTAAATGATTAATTCTGCGATGCGTGCTTTTTTTGCATGTGTAGTTCCATCTTGTGAACAGTTTTAAAACGCTTGGTACATTTTGGGAACTGACAAGCGTGAATAGTATATTTACATTTTTCGCTAAATATATGCGATTCGTATTTCTGCTTCGAACGGAATTCAGCCGAACATTGTGGGCATGCCTTAAGTCGCTCACCCATGTGTGCTGTTTCAATGTGAACTCGTAAATCGTTTTTCGAGTGAAATTCTTTCCCACAGAGTATACAATTTCTAGCAATTACTGCAAGTTCTTTCATACCGATTTCTCCATCCTGTTCATCGGCAGTTATATTCATCGGAAGCTCCTGGCTTACAGATTCACTTCTTTTATGCAGCATGGGCGTTTCATCACGAGGACTTGCGCTACGCACCGGAAACTTATTAGCTATTTCATCATCCGTTGATGTAGACTTACGTTTTATTGAGATTGCAGATGGCTTTTCTGAGGGTGTGACGTCGTCCAAAAATTTTTTGAATTTCAGATTATTTATAATGGTCGCATCATTATTCAAAAGTGAGTTGTTATCAACATTTACCGACTTGCACATTGAAAGTTTTTTTCGACTTTTGGGAGTAGCCGAAGTTTTAACTTTCGAAATGTCTATGGAATTTTTAACATAATTTTCATTTGAGGCATCATATTGCTTAGCTCCATTTTCGGTGGTAGTTCCCTTCACATCTATACTCTTTCGCGGTTGTGACGCGGACGAGTCTTTCGCAGGAGTTTTGAGTTTTGCATCTTTCACATTTTTACTCAATCGGCGGGTAGCATTTTGTAACTTTTCAATTACCATATCTATGTGCAATATTTGAATGATGCATGCCTGGCAGATAAGTACTCCGCTTGTTTTTCGTGGATCCAACTATGGTAAATAAAATTATATTGTCACACAATATAAGCAACGTCACTTCGTTTATTTTACTTACCTCTACACCACATATTTTTGCAATTATATTTGGTATCAATTTGCCAAAATATTCTCCCGATATCGGCACGTTGTCAGAATCAAGTAATGCACAAATTTTACATCTCTTAGAAACCACCATTGTGGAAAATTAAAAATGAAAGAGGGAAAAACAGTGCAGGATAGAGCTGGCAAACTATCGATGGTATCGATGGTTTTGTTTTTATTAGACTATCGATAGTTTTTTCTCAATAGCGATACTATCGTTGAAAAAATTTATTACCAAATTGTCAACAAACTTGATAAAATTTAACATATTAGTTGTCCTCTATTGAAAATACATAAGTACATATCGCTCTATTAATATAATAACGTCATAACTCAAAAAATTAATTTATTCGGTTAATAATACAGAATGCCCCGGCAATTCATATTTCATCTTGTGTAAAACAATTCACGCAATGGCGTGCAAGCTCACCTCTTGATAGAAGGAAGCTTTATTAATACTAGATATAACAAACGGACGACACAATCGTCCGTATTCTAGAATCAAAATGTAAATAATGTGAGACATTTTTAGATTTTAATTGAACTATTGTGAATTTTTAATCAGAAATAATTTTTAGTCAGGCTCAAGTTCAGTAATTTCAATTCTTTTATTGAATGAAATATTTTTTATCAATTAATGTGAGTTTCTAAAGAAGAGAAGAAAAATTAAATTAGACTTTTAAGCTGGGGGAAATACCGATATTTCTCTGTGCAGCAACGCACTTCATCAGCACCCTAGTCTATCTATGTACTTGGGTAGAGATTGTTATTAACATCAGCTATTTAACGTAAATTCTAATGAAACGGAATGTGAGAAATGACTGTTGTGTACAATTATTGATTTCCCTTTGGTAAATACATATGTAAGTATCACTATTTATTCCCCTGTTTTTCCATATTTTCATTTTTCTATTTAGGTTAGCACGAAGTTATATTACTCTACCCACGTATGTTTAACTATTCTTGGTTATCTTTTACGATCTTAAAATCTAAAAATGTCTCACTTAATTCATCATGGGCACATGAAAAAAATATGTTCACTTGTCAATCGCTGTTCACTTGGCAATCACAAATGTTGGCAAGTCAAATAAACCGTAGAAAGCAAAAACAAAAGGTAACATAATATCCACTACTATAATACTTACATGTATGTACTAGAGCTGCAAAACTATCGATAGTACTATCGATAGTTTTGTTGTAAATGAAATATCGATAGTTTTTTCCACTATCGATACTATCGGCAAAAAAACAAGTAATTAAAAGAGTAAAAATAATCGAAGTCAGTAAACAGTAGCCGGCAGCTTTGAAGCAAATTATCCGTAGTTGATTTATGCTTTTGTACAACGATGGAAAAGTTGGTACAATTGTACAATTTTAGCGCTATTTGAATGCCAAAAGTACCGTAGCACCGCAATGACCCATTTAGCACTACTGGAATCTCTTTATATTATATTACATGCCAAAAATAGCATTAAAATATATTAACCCCCTTATGCAAAAAATAATGCGTGCTTGAAGTGTACATTAAAAAAATTTTCCATAGAAAAACCGGTTTTAACGTCCACTTATTTTTTTGCGCAAGGGGGTTAATCTTTAGCTCGATGGTATTAGAAAATTAAGTAAATCAAACGATATTTTCCGGTACTTAAGGAATTGCTGGAGGAATATTATTTATTAATGTTGTTTATTCTAAATTCAACTGCAAATGTGGAAATTTTATTTTCCTACCAAGGAGAGAAGCCGAATATTTGCATCGACTGTGAACAATCGAATAAAAAAAGGTTATAAGCGTAGTATATCGTAAATGTTACTTTTATATTCAGATCCCAGCAACTAATATTCTTTGTGCACCTTCTGGCGTTTTGTTAATTGATTTTTAGTTAATTAAAAAGTACAAGTATTAAAAAATATAAATAAAGAATTAGGCACAATCGTACTGAAAAAATTAAAATTTTTTTTGAAAGTTAGTACAATTTGTAAATATGACATCGCATCCCTGCTTCTGTATAAATAAGTATTTAAATGAATATATGAATTTATTTATAAATCCAAGTGTTATTCGACAAATAGTAGTCACAAGTATCTTAATAAATTCAACATAGTCGACACAAAGATAAATTTTGGTAGTACTGATATCGCGACGGCCGCCAATCGTCTCTTATGATAAAACTTTACAGTTAGTGTCTTAAAAGTTATCAACAATGTTCGCATTTTGATAATTCTAAACCATGGGTAGGCCCATAAAATTTTAAGTTCAATAAAAAAGTATATTTTCGATAATATGCCGCTTACGATAAAATCGAATAAAAGGCTTGATATATTTTTATATACTAATGAAAATCTTGAGGACTCTGGTTTTTTTCGAGTTAAATGTAGTTTATGTGGCAACTTTGTTAAAACTATTCGATACTATCGATAGTATCGATAGTTTTACATAAAATTATCGAAACTATCGATTGGAGCGACTATCGATAGTTTTGCAGCTCTAGTATGTACCGACAGTAGATCGAATAAGTAAAAATAATTAATGTGATGATCGTAAAAGATAAGCAAGAATAGTTGAACATACGTGAGTAGCGTAATATAACTTCGTGCTAACCTAAATAGAAAAATGAAAATATGAAAAAACAGGGGAAATACATAGTGATACTTACATATGTATTTACCAAAGGTAAATCAATAATTGTACACGACAATCATTTCTCACATTCCGTTTCATTAGAATTTACGTTAAATAGCTGATGTTAATAACAATCTCTACCCAAGTAGATAGACTAGGGTGCTGATGAAGTGCATTGCTGCACAGAAAAATATCGGTATTTCCTTCAACTTAAAAGTCTAATTTAATTTTTCTTCTCTTTTTTAAAAACTCACATTAATTAATAAAAAATATTTCATTCAATAAAAGAATTAAAATTACTGAACTTAAGCCTGACTAAAAATTATTTCTGATTAAAAATGTAAATAATTTTATTAAGATTCAAAGAAAATGTATCTAAACGTCATACAAAATTCATTAAAACACAGCTACACACATACTTACATATATATGCAACCATAATTAAATAATACTTACATTAAATAAAAACATAAAATATCGAGGTTCGCTCTCACTCACATTCACGATTCGCGCTCGAATATTGATTGAAATATACAGAATTTTTTGAGTTAACCAATTTGATCCATCCTGAATCTTACTGAATTTTTTGAGAAAAAAATTATCGCTAATTTATCTGAATTGGAAATTAAAACAAAATTATTACATACATACGAGTATGTACATATTGTCACCTTAAATGCAAACGTATGTAACTACACTTTTATATATTTTACAGGAGAAACAAAAAAAAAAAAAAACGATACAATATCAGTAATAATAAAGTATTTTTGAAAATTTTCTTCGAAATTTACTTGTAGTATGGTTGCTTATATCTTTTTAAACATTTATTTCCTTTTTCAGTATATTTAAGCTTTTATGCTTGGATGCATTCGTAATTACGTCCGTTTGAATTTCTTCAATAAAATCGTCATTTTTCATTTCAGAGCTCTAAATATTTGCGTGAACATGTAGTTTGATAAAATGAACTATAATCAGTCACAAACTCGATTTCGAATTTTTGTGTAGTTACGTCTGTTTGCATTTAAGGTGACGATATGCAGGTATGTTTTTGTAAAAAAAAGATATGTGTTTGGAGTTCTCGTGGTACCTTCATAGCGAACAGTCGATTAGCGGAATTTTTCTTACTTACAAAAAATTAAACAAACAAAAAATATTCGTAGTACATATTATTCGTAATAGGTACATACTGTCTTTAATAAATAAGCTTTATGCTTTGCTGATATTTTTACATAGTAAAAATAACAAAAACAAAAAAAGACCGCAAACATAAAAAAAAACACAAACGAATATCCCTTGAGGAATTCTTTGTATGAGTGCAAATACAAAAAAAATTTAAGTGAGTTCTAACGGCAGAAATGCTTATTTTACTGTGAGTTCTGAAACTCTTAATGAAAAAAATATAAATAATAAATCTGATGAAAACCTTTTTTTAACGGCAAAGCCAATTTTTCGTCAGCGATCAACTTCGCTTTGTCCAATGCCAAATAGTAATGATGCATTAACATTACAGTTGCCTCGTACTTCTTCATATAAGCCAGTAATATCATCCCCTTCAGGCTCGTGTTCATCACTTAACAAAGTTATCACTACAGATAACAGCGGCTCGAAACTCAAGGTACAAGTCGGAATGGACAGATATATAACCGTGGTAAAGCGTGGGCGAAGCCCGAATTCTTCAAAAATTTCATCTGCTCCAAAAATGTCTAGGGATAACAGCGCAGCCTCAACTAATCGCCAAAACCGCTTTAAAATTTTGCAAGATGACAACGACAAACCCGAGGTATCCTCGAATAAAATATCCAAGCCGCCACCAATCTATTTGAGACAAAAAAATTCAAATGCCCTTATTAAAAAATTAATTTCGGTCATTGGTGAGAATAAATTTCACATTGTTCCAATAAAACGTGGCAACATCGATGAAACTAAAGTCCAAATTTATGACGAAAAAGATTTCCGCAAAATGGTTGCTGAATTTGAAAAAAATAAAACAAGCTTCTACACATACCAGCTTAAGAGTGCTAAAGGCATGCAGATTGTATTGAAGGGCATAGATTCATATGTTGTTCCCGAAGAAATAAAAGATACACTCGTTCTCCAGGGGTTTAAGGTAAAAAATGTGTCCAATATAATAAACAGAGAGAAGATTCCCCAACCCCTATTTCGTGTTGAACTTGAGCCTAATGATATAAAATTGAAAAAAAATGAGACGCATCTAATTTATAATTTGAAATACCTCTTGTACCGAAAAATCACAGTTGAAGAGCCACATAAGCGTTCAGGTCCTGTACAGTGCCATAATTGCCAAGAATATGGCCATACAAAAACATACTGCAATTTACCCTCTGTTTGTGTTGTGTGCGGCGAATTACACGGCACTGCTAGTTGCAATAAGCCAGCAGATCAAAGTGATAAAAAATGCAGTAATTGTGGAGGTAATCACACCGCTAACTACAGAGGTTGTCCTGTGTACTCTTTCGTAAAGAAGACTATGGTGCAAAAACCTAAATTAGCTCCAGCTCAATCAGCAAACGCTTACTCTGCCACTTTTGCGCAAATGAGCCAACCAGTTACTTCCCGTGTATCGTATGCAGATGCTGCTAAGACAAATTCAATTCCCACACAAAATGTTTCCCCGCCAAATAATTCAAAAAATATTGACGCAAGCTTTAATTTTAATCGCCTTGAAGCTACTATTGAAAATCTGGTGCAAACTATAAACAATTTTACAACAAATATGACTAGCATGATGCAAGAAATGCTGCGAATGCAGAATACTCTGCTTCAAGCATTAATTAATAAGCCATGAACACGTTAACAATATGTTTCTGGAACGCAAACGGCATTCGCCAACATAAAAATGAACTTGAGCACTTCCTCATGGAAAAAAATATTGATGTAATGTTAGTATCTGAGACTCATTTGACTTCGAGAAGTCTTTTTAAAATTTATGGCTACACTATATATGATACAAAGGACCCTAGAGGAAGGGCTTGCGGTGGATCAGCAATTCTAATAAATTCAAGACTCAAGCACTATGTTCTTGATAACATTTGTGAAGAACACCTACAAGCAACAAATATTGGCATTGAAAGTTTTTGTACAAATTTTGTTATATCATCAATTTACTCCCCTCCCAGATTTTCAATCACTGAGAATCAATATGAGGATTTCTACAAATCTCTTGGACATTGTTTTGTAGCAGCTGGCGACTACAATGCTAAGCATACGTTCTGGGGTTCGCGTCTTATTACCCCCAGAGGTCGAGCATTGTTCAGCACTATTTCAAAAATGGGCTTGGATGTCATTTGGAGTGGGGAGCCCACTTATTGGCCTACTGACATACAAAAAATTCCGGATGTTATAGATTTTGGCGTCATAAAAAATATCTCTAGGGATTTAATTCAAGTTCAAGCTTCTCTTGATCTCTCGTCCGATCACTCTCCGACGATCATTACAATTTGTAGTCCATTAAGAAGTAACTTACCTGACCCATATGTGAAGATGATCAATCGTGTTAATTGGCTGGGGTTCAAAAAATATCTCAGTAGTCATTGTACGGAAAACATTACGCTTAGAACATCCGATGATATTGAATCTAACATTGCCAATCTCAGCGAGAATATTAAACAGGCTGCTGAACATGCCACTATCTCACATCCGCAGACTGGGTTTAATAAAATTTATTCTACAGACATTGAACGTCTCGTACGTGAAAAAAGAAGAGCTAGAAGGGAATGGCAACAGCATAGATCACTACAAAATAAAATCAGATTTAAAGAGTGCACTAAACGACTCCAAGAGTTGCTTGCATCTCTTAAAAATTATCTGGAAGGTCTTGATGTCACACCAGCGTCTAATTTTACTCTTTGTGGCGCGCTGCTAGAAATCTTAAAACACCCATTGAGTATAAGCCACCTCTACGCACATCTACCGGAAGTTGGGCAAGAAGCGATACTGATAAAGGTAAAATATTTGCTGAGCACTTAAAATCCGTTTTTACGCCAAACATATGTACTGGTGTTGCTGATTTGCCGAATGTAGTCGCTCTACCTCCTCAACACATAAAGTTTAAGACGCGTGATTTACAAAAAATAAATTACCGAACTCAACCCGAAGAAAGCTCCGGGTATTGATGGAATTAGTAACCAGATGCTTATGAACTTGCCTCGTATTGCAATGAGAATCCTATTATTCATATTTAATGCCATTTTACGACTGGAGTATTATCCACACAGCTGGAAGCTTGCCAAGGTTAAAATGATTCCAAAGCCGGGCAAAGATCTAATCAAGGCTGAGTCATATAGGCCAATAAGTCTACTATCAACTATGTCAAAGCTTTTCGAAAAACTGCTCAAAACAAAATTGTCCCAAATTCTAATTAGTAGTGGGTGCATACCAGACCATCAATTTGGTTTTAGAAGTCAGCATAGCACCATTGAACAAACTCACAGATTGGTTCAATTTATAAGAAGAACTTTTGAGGAAAAAAAGTATTGTTCTGCGCTCTTTATTGACGTTTCCCAGGCATTTGATAAAGTGTGGCATGAAGGCCTAATTTTAAAATTGAAGACTTACTTACCAATAAACATTTTAAATCTTTTGGAAAGTTACATTATTTCCCGTAAGTTCACTGTTGTGGAAGGAGACTTTACGAGTAGGCCTGAAACTATTTCATCCGGTGTGTCACAGGGGAGCATACTGGGACCAGTTTTGTATTTGATTTATACTTGTGATATGCCTGTGAGCAGTAGTATCCATACTTCCACATTTGCCGACGATACAGCCTGCCTTAGTATGCACGAAAACACTGATGAGACATCCCGCAAACTCCAGGAACACATTAGCCAGATGGAGCTTTGGTTAAACTTATGGAGAATTAAAGTCAATGAACAAAAGTGTGTCCATATAACGTTCACCCTAAGAAGAGATACTTGCTCCCCCATTCGGATTAACAATCAAGTTGTTCCTCAACATTCACATGTGAAATATCTTGGTATACACCTTGATCGACGACTTACATGGAAACACCACATTGACTCTAAGTTAACTCAAATGAAACTAAAATTAGCTCAGGTACATTGGCTTATTGGTAGAAATTCAACTCTCAGTCTAGACTGCAAACTTGTGATATACAAGTCGCTTTTAAAGCCAATATGGTGTTACGGAATTCAACTATGGGGCGCTGCTTCAGCTTCAAATGTAGAGAAAATTCAACGAAGGCAAAATAAAATTTTACGCATGATAACTTCGGCTCCATGGTACATCAAAAATTCAAATATACATCGCGATTTGAATATGCCACTAGTGACTGAAGAAATTGTAAAATACGCAGACAAATATCTAACAAAACTCGAGTCACATCCTAATCCGCTTGCTGGTAATATTTTGAACTTTACTGGACACATCCGCTTAAAAAAGAGAGATACACGGGCTCTAATATTCAACACTCTAGATGATGAAGCTGCTTGAAAACACTTTTTTCTTTTTGTTGCTTATCACTACTTATATATTATTAATAACTATCACTAAGCTTATGTCCGACATTGGTCGGGCCTAATAATTTTTTCATAGATTTAAGATTTGAATACTTATTGTTAGTTCATATTTGAAGATACAATAAATAAAAAAACATGCATTAAAAAAAACGTGTTTAAAATTGAAAAATTAGAAAAAAATTAAACATAAAATTCATTATTTGAGTCCTTATTCAGAAAAAAATAATTTAAGTTTAAAAAACGTTTAACAAACAAATTTTTATACAAAATTTGTTGTGTAAACCAATTCTAAACCAAAAGTACTTTTTTTGAATAAGGCAGTTATAATTTTTACCTAATTTTTTTTAACCATATGCATATATCAACAGTCAAAACGACTATTTGTGTTGCCGTGTTAACATAGTGTAAAATAATTCGAAACTATTGATAGTATCGATAGTTTTCGAACAAACTATCGAGAATATCGAATGGTGTGACTATCGATAGTTTGCCAGCTCTAGTGCAGGAACAGAGATCCAATTCGTGTGGCTCACAGTCGGCTTACAGCCGCCGCCGATGTATGCGGCTGACATTGGCTTATATTCGTCAGCGGTGCGTTTACACATGCAAGTAACATGCATGCAAGCTCTGTGTACGTATTATCAACGAAAATTTCATACAAATTCCCGACTGTCTTGCAACTTGCATGTTTGCCCTTTATGGCAAAGTTATCCATAACATAAAAAAGATTAATTTTGAGGGAACCAGATAATATTGAACTTAACTCGCGTTATTTTAATGTTAATGTTATTTATGTCTAAAAAATTCATTAACCGCTTGATTTATGAATATTTAATAAAATAAATATTAAATTAGCTTTTAAATGTATTTAAAATTAGTAAAAACTCATATAACATTACACTGAGATCCAGTTAATTTCTACTATTTCTGTTACACTGCAATTACACATGCCACTAGTGGCATGCCAGTGTTTTGTACGTATTATCGACGAAAAATTGTTCGAAAAAGTCGAATCTCTTGCCATTTGCTTTGCTGCTTACACATGCCATTGCCACTCCATTTTAAAAATGTCGTCGAAGCGAGCTGGCTCAGTCTCGCTTCCATTTTTACTTTTCCTTTAGTTTATAGAATAGAGTTACCTAGTACGTCACAAAGGCGCATTCTTGAGGAAACTATTAACACTTATTATTATTAATATTATTTTAATAATATTAGATCTTTATAATTAACAAACTCCAGTTTTTCATACACAAATCAAGTTATAAATCATAATAACACATTTAACAAGCTAAAATATTAATTTAATTTTCACAGTAATCCAATAAATTTGCATCAAATGTATAACAGAGTAACACTTTTCTTCGTTTTGACATTCAATGGCATGCAACTGCCAAATTTTCACTCGCATGCAAATTTTGCTGCCACTGGGGCTGCCATTGCGAAAAATTTGAGTGTGTTAGTGAAAAATCGTGAGTGTTTTGAGTTTTTCGAAATGGCATGCCACTATAGTGGCATGTGTAAATGGTATGTTAGCTAACTTTCCATTTACTTGCTGCAAGTGAAACAAGTCACTGTCTTGTAAAATTCCTTGGCAGTTGAGTTGGAAGTAGATTGCAAGTGCCGAAAGTGTGGTTGTGGTAGTAAAAGAGTTTGAGTGTATTGAGTTTTTCGAACTCTCACTTACACGTGTAAACCCTAGGTTACATAGCGTCCATACCTGAAATTAGAGCTGTGCCAAATCGTTCTTATCAGTGACCGGTCATTTTCGTTCAATTAGCAAAAAATTTACCCGTTCGTTCAATCGTTCACTTTTGAACGACAGTACGAATCAATGCTATATTGTAAGAATAATAAAATCGGTTGTATATACGAGTGAATGAATTGAATAATTTATTAAAAAAAGTTGAATTATTTATTTAAAAAAAGTATACTTAAATTCATTTTATAAATAATTTCTTGTTCTTTCGACTAGAATTTTATACATTTTATTTTGGCGCATCAATGTTTGAATGTTAATTCTCAAAGTTTAAGTTAAGGTTTTGTCCTCAAAAATATTTTACCGGAAACAAAAAAAATCTCTAAAGCACTACAAATTCGTTTTAGATTCAGGTAATGAAATGTATGTATAAACATATATCTAACATCTTTACTTTGTAAAAACACTTTGTAAAAACACTTGTAAAAATACTTCTTGTGAAAAGACTGTTAAATCAAATTATAAAAAGAATGATGGCTAAATAAAATTTTGTATATACGTACCTAAACCTTTTAAAACACAAAAACTCAACTCAAACAGAAAGACATAACATAAATAGCAAACATGAACAAAAGCAAATTAGACATAAAAGACTTGAAACACAAACTAAAAGAACGAAAACATCGAGCGGTACACTACTGATCCAGCCTTGCAGTGAACATCTTTGTTTATTTGAATAGTAATGTGTATTTCATAAAAATTTTGTGGTTTCCTTAATACATCGTGTATAAATAAAGCATTTAATCACTTTTTTTATCAAAAAATACTCATTTTCATTTTAATTCACAAAATTCTCTTCTCGTATTTATGTTTGTGTGCCTTTTGTTGACACTTGATATCATAATATTGTTTTCTAAATATATATTATGAAAACAATATTATAATATCTGATATAATATTAATATAAGTAATACTAATATTGCAGTCCACACGTAATATAATTTGCTCTGCTATGAAATTTAACGTTTGCTAATAGAAATATATTCGATATTACATCAGGTATAGACGCTATGTTACACAACTAGATGGCAGAGCCCAAGGCGAATTCAGTAACAGGTGACTTTATCAGTACAATTTTACAACACAAAAAAAAACATTTAGTTTGTTATGCTACAAAACCAAACTGTCAAAAGATTTCTGGGCAAATTTTGACATTTAAATTCAAATTGCTCAATTTTGCATCAACAGAAACAACAGATAAGGTCATCGGATACTGAATTCGCCTTGGCTGAGCCGATTTTTAGAAATTAGAATTTTTTTTACCTACTGTGTGCAACAAAATATATTTTTCTTTTGTTGTTTAAATAAAAATAGTTGATTTTTATGTGTTTTTATCTTCTCATTACGATGGCATTATTAGTTTTTCCCTAGCAGGTCTAGTTTTAAAGATATAGTGAAATTTACCATTTGCATAATTTACACCACTTTTTGTATCATTCGCTTAAGGTAGCAATACACTACATGTTTTTGCTTGTGTTTTTTCAAGTTTACAATTCACATGTTTTTTTTTGTGGCTGTCAAACTTGATTAATTTACATACGGTTTTTAATTTTTGGTCACCAACTTGTATGTACAATTACACGTGACATCGGCCATGATTGTTTACAACAGCTTTTATTATAACATTAACGCCGCTGGAAATTTCTTTGGTAGCGTTGCTGAAATGCCGGCGTCACTGAAAAGCCGGCGTCACAAATATTTATTTAAGTTTTTTTCTTTTTAATCTGCAAAATATGGAGCTTGTATCAACACTTGTTATATACTTTATATCAATGTTATTAAAATTTTAAAATGAGATAAAAAATAATTAATTTATCACTAATGCAAATACCTTAAACGGACGGCTAATGATATGGGCGACATTCAACCGTCGATAAATGTTTTCACATGGCATAGACATTTCAAAACACTTGTGTGAACATAAGAAAATAAAACATGCTCTAATTGAAAATTTTTCTTATGTTGTGTAAAAGTACACAAGCAAAGTTTTTGAGGTCACCAACTACATGTTTTTACCGAACTATCTAAAATTTGACAGGTGCAATGTAAAAAACATGTAGTGTATAGGCACCTTAAACAAGTTGATGCTTATGTATGTATTGGTAACGTTTGCCTCCAACTAATAGCAAGTAATAGGGAAAACAGTAAATTCTAATTGGTAAAGGGAGAAATTTCACGCGGAATTTTATTCATGATAGCCCTGAATTTTTAAAGTGCAATTTTTTTTTTAAATTGACATTTAATATAAAATTCTTTACACAGTTTCACTTATGTTTACTATTTTTTATTCATTTTTCATAATTTTTTAATTTTATGAAATTAAGAAATACAAAAATGCGACTTTCCATCTCTGATCATATGTTAGAAACAAACAAAATTATTTGCCATTAAAATTGAAATTATGTGGCTTACTGAAAGAAAAACAATAAACTAAGAAAACATGTTTTCTTTTTTGATGCGTATGCATGTATTTTTTTTTAACAAAGATATGCATATTTTTCAGTATTCCTCTTTCAGATATTTTTGAAATAATTAATTTGACAACAAAATACACAACAGGTGGTTGGATAATTCTTGCAAGTAAAAATTTTACTAGTAATAATTTGTAGGAATTTTTTTGTATCTCAATTTTTTTCTCTCTTTTGACGATTTCTCCTTGCAAACTTTTTGAGTTAATGAACACTTTCCAGCAATAATTGTTACAAACTCCTAACAATTTTTAGAAAATGAACAAACCTTATATATATAAACCGAACGCGTGTACCGATTCAGACGATTCTTAAATAATAATCTTTATGTACTTTTGTCCGCTAATTAGGAAAATAGTTTAGTTTCAGAGATACTTTAAATTTTTCTTTTCTTATTCCACTTAAAAAAGCTATATTTTATAACATGAGGTATTTGATTGCAAAGGCCGGGGCACAATAAATCCGTCATACGTTAAACTTCGCCTTTTTCAACTAACATTAACGCAACGACGTAGAAGGTTGGCACAATGAGTACTTTATTGACGGAAACATTTGAACAGCTTCAATAAGTTGATTCTCCATTTTATTTATGAAACCCAACTTTTTTTATTTATTTCGTTTATTTCTTCTGCCTAATTTTATTTTTGCTGCAGCAAAACACAAAAACCTGAATCAGAACATACCAAAAAAAAACCAACCAATATCTGTCAAAGTACTCAACGTACGTAAAAAGTTAAAAGTTGACCAGTTTTTGTACTTTGCGTTGACGGACACGTACTGAATGTAAAGGCCGGGGCACAATGAATCCGTCATACGTTAAACTTCGTCTTTTTCAACTGACAGCTAAGTTGAAATACATGGTTTCTTATGAGGGCTGTTACATTCAGTACGTGTCCGTCAACGCAAAGTACAAAAACTGGTCAACTTTTAACTTTTTACGTACGTTGAGTAGTTTGACAGATATTGGTTAGTTGTTTTGGTATGTTCTGAACTAGGTTTTTGTATTTTGTGGCAGCAAAATAAAATTGAACAAAAGAAATAAACGAAATATATAAAAAAATTTGAATTTAATAAATAAAATGGAGAATCAACCTATTGAAGCTGTTCAAATGCTTCCGCCAATAAAGTACTCATTGTGCCAACCTTCTCCATCGTTGCGATAATGTCAGTTGAAAAAGGCGAAGTATAACGTATGACGGATTCATTGTGCCCCGGCCTTAACATACCTCATAAGAAACCATGTATTTCAAATTAACTGTCAGTTGAAAAAGGCGAAGTTCAACGCATGATGGATTCATTGTGCCCCGGTCTTAAGGTAGAATTAGTAAAATCGTATCATTCTACTTTACAGCTTGCCGTATCGTTCAACTTTGTGCACAAGTTATAGAAAATGTAACAGTTTGCATAGCACATTTTTTTGTCTGGCGTTTTTGACATTCGCTACAGAAAAATCTGTTTTCTGCAGATTCCTACGTCAGCAGTGCTACCACCACATATGTTATAACTAGTAACATGCATTGTATATCGTACGGTTTTTGTCAGTTGACACGCAACATCACGATACGATTTTACTAATTCTACTTTTAAGTGTAGCACATATTTTTGATACGTTGTGATTATTTTCTAACGATTTTGTATTAACAATTAAAATTTTTGTTAAAATTGGTTTTTTTTATTCCATAAAAGCTTAAAACTTCAATTTTGCGATATACTAACTACAAATAACAAAAATTTTTTGGTTCGTACAACATTTCTTTTAAGTAATAATTGCATTAATGACTTGTAAATTGAAAAATAATATATAAAAATCGAGATTTTTTGGATGGCGTGAGAAAAGAAATATTTAAAGTATTTTTTTATAAAACGCACAATATCTCTGAAACTAGAAAAATTATAAAGCTATTTTCATAATTAACGGTCAAAAATACGTAATGATCAGTTATTTTATTTTCCAAATATTTTTAATAAAAGAAAGTTTCAAGGACTTAACCAATTTTTGACATTTTTGTAATAACAGTAAGCTATTCTGATATTCATCAATATGGCTCTACTCAAATGAGAGAAAATATTATGTAGATGAATAAACCAAAAAGAATTTTAAAGTTTGGCGGACCAATCGTGAAAGCGAATAATTCAAAAAGTGGTGTAGATTATGCAAAAGCTAAAGGACATTATGCCTTTAAAACTAGACCTATTGGAGAATAACTAATGATGTCATTGTAATCAGCAGATTAAAGTACGTGAGGATCGGGTATTTTTAACTTGCAGTATATAACAATGCCTTAGTAAAACTTATGTAAAACAAGTAAGAGTGCTATATTCGGCTGTGCCGAATCTTATATACCCTTTACCAAAGTGTTTTTATGTAGTATAGACAGTTCTCGTTGAACCTTCATAGTGAAGAGACGTTAAAGGAGATTTTTTTACATACATACATACGAAACAAATATAAAAAACAACAAAATCAAAAATCATACAGAAAATATTCGTAATACATATTCACGTTGATAAATAAGCTTATTGGCTTGACTAATATTTTTTACAAAGCAAGAAATAGCAAAAACAAAAAAAAAACCGTAAACACAAACAAAGTACCCTTGATGAATAATACTCTGTATGAGTACCTCAAAGGAAAAAAATTTTGAAGTGAGTTCTAACGGCAGAAATGCTTATTTTACAGTGAGTTCTGAAACTCTTAATGAAAACAATATAAATAATAAACCTGATGAAAATCTTTTTCTAACGGAAAAGCCACTTTTTCGTCATCGATCAACTTCGCTTTGTCCAATGCCAAGTAGTGAATCGTTAACATTACCATTGCCTAGTACTTCTTCATTTAAGTCTGCGATATCATCCGGATCGGGCTCGCGTTCATCACTAAACCAAGTTATCACTACAGATAACAGTAGCTCAAAACCCAAGGTAAAATTGCGAATGGACAGATATATAACCGTGGTAAAGCGTGGGCGAAGCCCAAATTCTTCAAAAATTTCATCTGCTCCAAAGATGTCTAGGGATAACAGCGCATCATCTACCAATCGTCAAAATCGTTTTTCATTATTGCAAGACACCGACGACAAGCCCTCTACATCATCGCAAAAGTCTTTTAAGCCACCACCTATTTATCTGAGAGAAAAAAATTCTAACGCACTTATCAAAAAACTACTGTCGACCATTGGTGAAAATACTTTTCTCATCATTCCAATTAAACGAGGTAATATTGATGAAATTAAAATACAAATATATAATGAAAAAGATTTCCGAAAACTTGTTAGTGAATTGGAAAAAAATAAAACAAATTTTTACACATACCAACTTAAGAGTGCTAAAGGCCTACAGATAGTATTAAAGGGCATAGATTCATATGTTGAACCCGAAGAAGTAAAATGTGCACTTGTCGACCAAGGATTCAAGGTAAAAAATGTTACCAACATAATTAATAGAGAAAAGGTCCCCCAACCCCTATTTCGGGTTGAACTGGAGCCGAATGACATACAATTGAAAAAAAAATAAAACCCATCCAATTTATAGCGTAAGGTATCTCTTACATTGAAAAATCACAGTTGAAGAGCCACGTAAGCGTTCAGGTCCCGTACAGTGCCATAATTGCCAAGAATATGGCCATACGAAAACTTACTGCAAGTTACCTACAGTGTTTGTTACCTGCGCTGAATTGCATGGTACTGCTAGCTGCACTAAGCCAAAAGATCAAGCAGAAAAAAATGTAGTAATTGTGGAGGTAATCACACAGCTAACTATAGAGGGTGCCCTGTATATTCTTTCGTTAAACAGGCTATGGGTCAAAAACCCAAATTAACTCCAGTTCAACCAGTAAACGCGAACTCCGCCACTTTTGCTCAAATGAGCCAACCAGTTACTTCACGTGTATCGTATGCTGATGCTGCTAAGACTAATTCAATTCCCACGCAAAATGTTCCACCGCCAAATAATTCAACGAATTCAAACTCAAGCTTTAACTTTAGTCGCCTTGAAGCTACTATTGATAATCTGGTGCTAACAATAAACAATTTTACTACAAATATGACAAGTATGATGCAAGAAATGCTGCGAATGCAAAATACACTACTTCAAGCATTAGTTAATAAACCATGAACACGTTAAAAATATGTTTCTGGAACTCAAACGGCATTCGCCAACATAAAAATGAACTTGAGCACTTCCTCATGGAAAAAAATATTGATATACTGCCAGTTCATAGAAGCCATGTGAAAATTCTCGTCTGGCTGTTTAAATTGAAAACAAAAACAAAGCCCTCAAAATTTGTTTGGTTTCATTATAAATAGACAGCTGAGAATTTTTACATGGCTTCTATAAACTGGAAGATAATGTTAGTTTCTGAGACTCATTTGACCTCAAGAAGCTTATTTAAAATAAATAGTTACACTTTATATGATACAAAGGACCCGAGAGGGAGAGCATGCGGTGGATCAGCAATTCTGATTAATTCAAGACCCAAGCACTATGTCCTTGACAACCTTAGTGAAGAATATTTGCAAGCAACGAATATTTTCGTAGGAAATTTTTGTGCTAATTTCGTGATATCATCAATTTACTCACCTCCCAGATTTTCAGTTACCGAAGATCAGTATGAGAAGTTCTACAAATCGCTTGGATCTTGTTTCGTGGTAGCTGGTGACTACAATGCAAAACATACGTACTCGGGATCGCATCTTGTTACACCTAGAAGTCGAGCCTTGTTCAATACAATTTCATAAATGGGCGTAGATGTCATTTCGAGTGGGGAGCCTACTTACTGGCCTACTGACGTAAGAAAAATTCCAGATGTTATAGATTTTGCCGTCACGAAAAATATTCATAGGGACTTAATTCACGTAGAGGCCTCTCTAGATCTGTCCTCCGATCACTCTCCAACAATAGTTACAATTTTCAACCCACTAAGGAGTGATTTAACTAACTCATATGTGAAGATGATTAATGGAATCAACTGGCTGGCATTCAAAAAATATCTTAGTAGTCACTGCGTAGAAAACTTTCAGCTTAGATCATGTGATGATATTGAATTTAACATTGCCAATCTTAACGAAAATATTAAACAGGCGGCTGAACACGCCACTACCTCCTATCCGCAGACCGGCTTTAGCAGAATTTATTCTACGGAAATTGAACGTCTTGTATGTGAAAAAAGGAGAGCTAGAAGTGAATGGCAACAACACAGATCACCCCTAAATAAAATTAGACTTAAAGAATGTACTAAACGACTCAAAGAGCTGCTATCGTCGGAAAAAACTGCACTACTGGAAAATTATTTAGAAGGTCTTGATGTAACGTCCGCATCTAATTACTCTTTATGGCGCGCTACTAGAAATCTTAAACGTTGATCTTAAATCACCACTGCGTACTGCGACCGGAGGCTGGGCAAGAAGCGATAGTGAGAAAGGTAACTTATTTTCTGAGCATTTAAAATCTGTATTCACTCCCAATTCATGTACGGGTGCTGCTGATTTACTGAGTGTAGTTTCTCTACCCCCTTGTCCCTTAAGGTTTAAGATGCGTGAAGTACAAAAAGTAATTGCTGAACTCAACCCGAAGAAAGCTCCAGGTATTGATGGCATTAGTAACAAAATGCTCATGAACTTGCCTCATATTGCAATAAGAATCCTGCTATTTATTTTTAATGCAATTTTAAGAACGCAGTATTTTCCACATAACTGGAAACTGGCCAAGATCAAAATGATTCCAAAGGCGGGCAAAGATCTTACCAAGACTGAGTCATATAGGCCTATAAGCTTACTATCTACAACCTCAAAGCTTTTCGAAAAGCTGCTCATGACTAAATTGTCCAAAATTTTAACTGATAATGGGTGCATCCTGGACCATCAATTTGGCTGTAGAAGTCAGCACAGCACGATTGAACAAACGCATAGACTGGTCCAAGTTGTAAGAAGAACATTTGAAGAAAAGAAGTATTGTTCTGCTTTCTTTATTGATGTTTCTCAGGCGTTTGATAAAGTATGGCACGAAGGCCTAGTTTTAAAATTGAAGACATATCTGCCAATAAACATTCAAAAGCTTTTGGAAAGTTATATTATTGATAGGAAGTTCACTGTTGTGGAAGGAGAGTTCACCAGTGTGCCCGAATCTATATCTTCTGGTGTGCCACAGAGTAGTATTCTGGGTCCTGTCTTATATTTAATATATACTTGTGATATGCCTGTAAGCAATAATATCCATATTTCTACTTTTGCCGATGATACAACCTGTATGAGTGTGCACGAAAACCCTTATGAGGCATCCCGCAATCTCCAGGAACATACTACCCAGCTGGAAATATGGTTGAACTTATGGAGAATTAAAGTCAATGAACAAAAGTGTGTCCATATAACGTTCACCCTACGTTCACCGTTCAACAATCAAAATATTCCTCAACATTCCCAAGTGAAATACCTTGGTATACACCTTGATCGAAGACTTACATGGAAACATCATATTGACTCTAAGTTAACTCAGATGAAACTTAAGTTAACTCAAATATATTGGTTGATTGGCAGAAACTCAACACTCAGCCTAGACTGCAAACTTTTACTGTACAATTCGCTTTTGAAGCCAATATGGTGCTACGGAATTCAGTTATGGGGCACTGCTTCAGCTTCCAATGTCGAGAGAATTCCAACGAAGGCAAAACAAAATTTTACGGTTAATAACATCGGCTCCATGGTACATCCAAAATTCTATTATACATCGTGATTTAAATATGCCACTAGTGACTGAAGAAATTTCAAAATGCGCAGGCAAATATTTAACAAAACTCGAATCACATTCTAATCCGCTTGCTCGTAATATTTTAAGCTTTACTGGACACATCCGCCTAAGAAAGAGGGACACACGGGCTCTTATACCTAACACTCCAGATGGGACTACTTGAAAATACTTTTTTCCCCTTTTTTGATTATCACTACTAATGTATTATTTATAACTATCACTAAGTTTATGTCCGACACTGGTCGGGCCTAATAAATTTTTTTTAATAGAATTAAGATTTGAATACTTATTGTTAGTTCATATATGAAGATACAATAAATAAATACATGCATTAAAAAAATGTAGTATAGAGATACATACATAAGCACATACATAAAGTATAAACAAAAAGAAAAAAATACTTTGACCTAGTTACTTTTATGTACAAAAAAATAAATTTACAAACCCTAGAATCATTAAATTAGACTTTTCTGATTCCTTATATCAATCTAGTAGTTCTTAAAAAAATATAGAAAGTGTGTTAAGTAAAAAAAGAAAAGAGGAAATTAAAAAAAATGTTTTATTTAGTTACTGTAATATCCAGAAAAAAAGGTCAAAGTTTCCAGCTCTGGAGCTGTGGTTTTTATTTGTATAATTTTCTACACCAAACTTTTCTTTCCAAAACGTAAAATATGTATAATCTATAAAGGAAAAGATAAAAATTAATTAGACTTAGTTACTTTTATATATCACAAAAAGTGTAAGTTTCCCAACCCTGAGATCATTCTTTTTGATTTTTCAGATTTCTTACACCAATCTATTTCTTTTAAGAATTTAAGATATGTTTAATTTATAGAAAAACGGAAAAATTTGTTTTAGTAAGTTACTTTTGTACAAAAAAAGTTAAAGTTTTCCAACCCTGGAATCGTCTTTTCAATTTTTTTAATTGTTTTTTTATATTTTGAATACCAATTTTTTTCGTACTCAAGCATAAAATAAGTTTATTTTATAAAAAAAATAAAAATTAATTTTCGGTAGTTAATTTTTTATATCACAAGGAGCGTAAGTTTCCCAACCCTGGAATCTCCCTTTTTGATTTTTCTGTATTCTTGAAAACAGTCTTTTTTTAAGAATCTAAGATATGTTTAATTTATAGTAAAAAAGGAAAATTTGTTTTACTAAGTTACTTTTGTATAAAAAATAAGGTTTTCCAACCCTGGAAACCTCGTTTTAATTTTTTTTTAATCTGAAATACCAAATTCATTCTTACTGAAGTATAAAATAAGTTTATTTTATAAAAAAAAAAAATTAGTTTTCGGTAGTTAATTTTATATATCACAAAAAGTGTAAGTTTTCCAGCCCTGGAACCGTTCTTTTTGATTTTTCAGATTTCGTTCACCAATATGTTCCTTTTAAGAATATAAGCTATGTTTAATATACATAGAAAAAGAAAAAATTTGTTTTAGTAAGTTACTTTTGTATAAGAAAAAGTTAAAGTTTTCCAATCCTGGAAATGTCTTTTTCATGTATTAAACTTTTTTTTAATTTTTGATATCAATTTAATGTGTACTGCAGTATAAAATAAGTTAATTTAATAAAAAAAAATAGTAAGACCTAGTTACTTTTATATATTACAAAACGTGTAAGTTTCCCAACCCTGGAATCATCCCTTTTAATTTGTCTGATTTGTTACACCAATATCTCTCTTTTCAGAATCTAGAATATGTTTAATTTATAGAGAAAAAGAAAAAAATTTGTTTGGGTAAGTTACTTTTGTATGTGAAAAAAATAAAGTTTTCCAACGTCTTTTTAATTTTTTTAACTTTCTTTTTTAATTTGAAATACCAATTTAATTTATACTGAAGTATAAAATAAGTTAATTTAATAAAAAAATATAAAAATTAGTTTACGGTAGTTAATTTTTAATATCACAAAAATTTTAAGTTTCCCAACCCTGGAATTATCCTTTTTGATTTTTCTGATTTTTAACCCAATCTGTTTCTTCTTAGAATATACGATATATTTAATTTATAGAAAAAAGGAAAAATTTCTTTTAGTAAATTAATTTTGTATAATTTTTTATAAAAAAGTTAAAGTTTTCCAACCCTGGAAACGTCTATTTAATTTTTTTAATTTTTTTTAAATTTTTTTTATTAAGAAATATTAATTTAATTCATACTGAAGTATAAAATAAGTTTATTTAATAAAAAAAATAATAACTAGTTTGCGGTAGTTATTTTGTATGGCAAAATGAAGCTTAAGCTTCCCAGCTCTGAAACCGTCTGCTCGATTTTGCTGATTTTCAATCTTATTTCGAACATTTCTGACACACGCGGATACAAGGGAGCGCTTTACTATGCCTGTGATGGTTTTAAGGCTTGGCTTTGTCCTCTTTTGCTACCCGTCTTAGCGCTGACCACGGCTGCTCCAGAAACTTCTACGACACAGTGCCGTAGTATCGAGGCTTTGTCGCCCGCAAAAGGTACCACACACGTGCACGTGCACTGTACTGGATTCTTCCAGTTCTGCCCAGCAGGTTTCTTTTATTACCTTTTCTCTATTTCACCTCTTTTTTAAACAAAAAAACAGAATGCCGGAACTCGGAAATATATGTTAGCACGCGTCTTCTTTTATTTTTGTTACAGAGTTGCCAGAAGTTCCTATTCGATAAGTGTGGCCAAATGAGAGATAAAACGATAACCGCGACTAAAGTCAGAAGTGGTAACCACCTATGAACTTTTATGCCATACCATAACAAACCCGGCCTGACGGAGGCTTCTTGATCGGGATGACATACTGTCCACCTACCTAAAACATGGGGAAGAACCGCGACCCTGAGATTCAGCCCAAACCGTCACTTTACCGGCACGTAGTGCTGCAAATCTTTGGCATGGTACACTCCAATCTTTTTGCCTGCCAAATTCTCTATTTTATAAAGGTTTCTACCACTCTAGACTTAAGAAATTTGTTGCATAGCTTTGCGTTCAAACCCCTAGAGGCGTCGCTCAAAACAAAATTTCGGCACAGTATCTCCTGCCCTGGCGAAAATTTAACGATGCGTGATCGAAGGTTGTAACTTGCAGCTGCCTTTTCGTACGAAGAATGCAAAAGAATGCAAATGGTTCTTTGGTAGAATTTCAATATCATTTCCTTCCAGAGTTCCCAGTTTACTAGCCATATCGTACGCGCTTGCATAAGTAATCATACTCAAACCGAACTGTGAGAAATATGGAGAAAATCCTGTGGCACTGTGTACTGTTGAACGTAACGAACATTCGACCGCCGATAAATGCCGATCCCAGTCGCACTGATCTTCTGACACATAAGCGCGAATTGCTGAAATTACTGAGCGATTCACTCTCTCCGAAGCGTTGGCCTGAGGAGAGTAAACAGCATTACGAATGTGTCTGTAACCATACCTAGACAAAAATGATAGGAATTCAGAAGAAACAAATTGTTTGCCATTGTCTGAGTGAACAATTTGCGGCACGCCAAGCTTACGAAAGATTTCTGTTTCAAGAAAGGTAACAACGTTACCTGAGGTTGCATTTCTCATGACTTTCGTGACGACAAATTTTGTAAGGTGATCCATTGCGATGAATATATACGTATTACCTAGTTTTGACCTGTGAAAAGGTCCAAGAAAATAAATAAAAATCTTTTGCCGTGGCCGGTGCGTAACCGTTTCCGATCCCATCGGCGGTCGTAAAATTTTGTTAGGACCCTTAATTTCCTTACACAAAGTGCAATTACCAATGTAGTCCCTCACCCGAGCAGACATTCTAGAAAAATGAAAATACTGCTTAGCAACGCGATGGTTTTACCGATCCCTCCGTGCGACTTTACTGTTGGCTCGTGCGCATTTACTATTAACTGCTCAATCAAAGCTTCTGCACCCATAGCTTTCAGATAAAATTTTCCTATATCTCGTTTCCGTCAGATGGTTGAGTTCTCTTGTAGATGTACGGTCCTTGAATCCTAAGATCAGGTAAACGATCTGCGTTTTCTTCTATGCTACGTCTGAGCTCTATATACTTGGCGCTTTGAAATTCTGGTGAATCTATATCAATAATTGGCTGCTCGGCCACAAACATATTCAACTCATCAACTTGTAGGCGTGATAATGTATCCGCGACAACATTCTGAATACCCTTTCTGTGCTGTATGTCGAATTGATAGCTTTGAAGCTTAAGGCTCCAGCGTGCTAACCTACCACTTAGATCTTTCTGACTCATCAGCCACTTCAGCGCGCTATGGTCGGTTAATACAGTAAACGGCATAAGCTCGATAAACGGTCTAAATTTCTGTATGGCGCTAACAACAGCCAGTCAGTCACGCTCAGTAACGCTATAATTGCGTTGAGCCGAGTTTAACTGAGTGGAGTGAAAGGTAATTGGGCGTTCTAAGCCATCAGCGTCCAGCTGAAACAATACTGCGCCGACCCCAAGGTTAGAGGCGTCACACTGTACATAAAACCTTTTGTCAAAAGCGGGATGCGTCAGGACAGGACTGGTAGTCAGAGCAGACTTTAATTTATTAAATGCGTCGATTGCCTGTTCGTCAAAAAAAAAACTTTTTGATTTCCGCAGAGTTCTAGTAATAGGAGCAGTAAGAGTAGCATAATCTCTAATGAATCGTCTAAACCAAGACGTAAGACCTAAGAATCTACGTACATCGTGAGTACCTTTAGGGACCGGTATGTTTACTATCCCTGAAATTTTATCCGGGTCCGCTTTCAGCTTCCCTTCCCCTACAAAGTAGCCGAGATATCGTACTTCGCGCGAACAAAATCTCGATTTCTTCAAATTAATGGTCAAATTAGCATGTGTTAGCAGGTCGCCAACACTTTTCAATAGAGACATATGGCAATGAAAGTCTGGAGACACAACAAGCAGGTCATCAAGGTATACAAATACTTTTTGCCATAAGTCTGGAGGGATCACCTTAAGGCTGCGTTGCACAACCCAAAGGGCATGACGGTGAAGTGATAATGTGGCCGACCTGGTACCGTAAGCGCTGTCTTAAGGTGGCTATCCTCGCCAAGTAGAATCTGCCAGAACGCATCCTTCAAATCTATACTAGATATGAAGTATGTGTCCTGGAGACGTCCGAGAAGCGCGTCAATATATGGGAGAGGATAAGCATTTTTGATGGTGCGCTCGTTCAACTTTCGGGCGTCTAAACAAAGTCTTGACTTCTCCCCGCGACGAACCAAGGTAACGGGCGAGTTCCAAGGGCTGTTGCTTATCTTGACGACACCTAAGCTGATCATACGATCCAGCTGCTCATATATTAGCGCTTCCTTTGCCGGTGATACCGGGTAATGCCGTTGTTTAAGCGGTACCGCGTCGGCGGTATCTATGCTATGCTCCTCCATCCATGTCTTACCTAATCCGTGTACCTCGAAATCTAGAAAATGGCTCTTTGCCTCTATCAATGCTTGTTCCTGCTCTGGTGTTAAACAGTGGATACTCTGGTCCAAAGATTTCATATTAATATCTATGCTACTAATTAGACTTGGCGCAATCCCAAAATCTTTCCAGAAATCAACTCCACAATACATCTCATTGTCCAAGTCTGGGACTAAATAAACATCGCGTGGATGACTCTGATTTTCATATGAAAGGTTTACCCTAACTCTGCCTATACATGCTACTCGATTACCGTTTGCCGTACCAACAGTGCAATTTTAGACCGCATAAGTTTCCTGACAAGCTCTTTACAATTTCTGCCTAGGCATGTGACTGCCGCGCCGCTATCGAAGAGAGCGACTACTTTGGCATCATTTACTTTTACTTTACGAAAAGGCCTTCGGTCAGAAGTTGAAAAGTCTGAAAAACTAGCTGAAGAAATTTAAATTCTTCGCAAACGCCTATTCTTATATCTTTCGCGGGTCTTAAGAATACTACTTGACACGGTTGGTTGCTCGCTAAATATTCTGCGTCTTATGGCCAAATAATTTGCCATGCGTACATGGAATGGTTTCTTTAAAATATTATTTCTGCTACGGACGGAATTCGTGTCTAAATCGGATAAAATGTGGCTGTCGCACTTAAATGAAGTATTGGTGTCATATTTCGGTGTATTATCACGACATTTATCAAATGTCAGTTCAATGGCTTGATTTGGTGGCTCACTGTGACAATAATCAGAAAAAATATCAGGGGAGGTGTTAAAAGTCTTATCATTTACCCTGGCAGTCGTACTAAAATTTGGCTTTAATCGATCGTTTGCGTCGAGCGCGATTCTCCGCACCTCGCGTTGGACTGTTGGTTTCCCTGCCTACATTTTGCGCACTGGGATGTAACTACACCTGCTGTACCACATCGAAAACAAAATAACGATCTCTGAATGGCTGTACATTCCTTAAAAGTGTGTCCCCCACGGTGACAGTTCCAGCATTTTACGGGCTCATTATTTGTAAAAGTTTTAGCAACCGACTTTATTATCTGACTGTGTCTGATTTCCTCAACAGGTATGCTAGAGACAGCTTCATCATAATCGTTCCAAGAAATCTCGTTTATCGTACTGGTAGTAAAATTGTGGTGAGCTCTATGCTGCTGCTCATATTCAACCAGATCCTCCGCCTTTCGACACTCAACCATGAGATGTTCAATTGAGTAGATTTGAGTCGAAAAAATTAGAGACGCTATTCTTGGTTTAAGGTTTCTTTTTATAATATCCACAACTTGATAGTCAGGCAGTGGCTCTCTTAACTGGTTCCTTAAACTTATAATGATCCATCGTTCGCCTGAGCACGTCCATATTCATTTGGAACTGCTGGAATTTTAGCACAATGTCCAGTTTCATATTGTTCCAGTTAATTCCTGGTCGATCCCTAATGTGATCCCAATACCATCTGGCTGCTTGTCCTTCTAGTAAATGATGGAAACCGTCCATTATTACGTCCCAAGGACACCTATAACTCCACTGCAATTTCTCTACTCTGAATATAAAACCTTCTACCAACATTGTCTTGGTCGTCCCGTCATACTTGATACCCCATTTAAATAACTCAGGATAGGGAGGTCTTGCCTGTCCATTTGCAACAAAACGGTTTGTACTTGTATCTCCACCCCTGTAAGTAGGTCCCATGCCCTCTCAGCGATTTGCGTTTTCGCCCTCATTCGCGTTACGTTCACGGCTCCTGATAGTGTTTCCCGTGTTGTTACTTACTGGCAAATCGTGTGGCCATTCAACATTATTCCCAGCAACTAATGGGTTGCTGGCACTAGACAAGGCTACTCTAACCGCTTCCGTGACTACCACCTGCATTTCCCCGCGCATAAGCTTAAACCACACTCATAGCTGCCTCCATGGCTTCAAACGCTACTAAATTATTTACTCTATTGTCATCAATACCAAGACCTGTCAAAGGACTGAACGAAGGCCGGCTTATCGAATTACTAGCCGGAGCAGGCACATTCTCCCTTACACTACTACTACCATCGAGATTTCCCAGTGAACTAGTTTGACCCTCCGCCATTACAAGATTATTCAAAAAAAAATTATAAAAATTCAAAAATTTCATGGAAAATTAATCCAGATGCGATAAATTTCAAATAATTATCACTCTACGTGTAGTAATTATTATACGTCGGCGAAAATATATATATATATATATATATATATATATATATATATATATATATATGTATATGTATAGTTCGCGTTTTTTTCAAAAGTAAACCATGAACTCAGTCATGATCAATTTATATTTATATAATACGATTATATTTATTATCAAATACGTGAACGGTGATAATACCATATACTCGTATCAATCGTTTGTATAAATTTTATATGTACATATCATGTGTCAACGAAATTCAAAATTTTTAGTCAAAAGTTAGAAATCGCCTTTAATTATTTCATAAAAAGATAAAGCAAAAGTAAATGTAAGCAGCAAATATAAAATAAAACGAAAATCCAGGCCATACTCATCGAAATTCCCCAAAACCTAACAAGAATCGCAACCTTGAAATAGAAACGTAAGCCTGCATACTGCGTAGCGGTTGAGTTGCAAAAAGAAATAAAAAAATGCAACACTCAAGTCTACACAGCAGCAAAATTTTAATTATTGTAATTGAATCACTGACGTTGCGCTTGCATTCGGTCATGTAAACGAATATGCAAGTCTTACGGCAGAAAATCCTAATCAAACACGATACCAACGAATAAAATAACTTTGTAGCGATGGAGTGTCGCTGTAACTAAGCAATTATCTCCAGTCTACAAAACATTTACACGCTCGCACGTTGGGCGCCATTTTCTTATTGTTATGTGATTGTGTGGAGGGGTACAGATTTAACTGCGCTGCGATAGTGTGTTACCTTTTTACTCATAGCATATTGCCGTGCGTGTGGTTCTTTCTGAACAATGCACTATAGGCCACAACGATACACAAACAAAAGAAAAGAAAAAAATAGTACCACTGATTCTTACCTCGTTAGAGTCTGGGGAACTTCGATGGTGAGTGTCGTGATGTTATCGACACCCTGTGCCCACCCTAATGGATTGCCTGGTAGCACAATCCCCATAATGGCAGCTCACATCACTGTGCCGTGAGTGCCCCAAAAAGTATGGCCTTGGACCACACTATATTCTCCGCCTGCTGCTGCATTACCTTTGCTATTGGAAACTTATTCCACATCAACGATTTCAAAACCAAATCTTTTCATATTCCAATCATATATTTGTATAAAGTTAAAGGTTACATAAATCCACGCAGTTATGTATGTAAATACTTATTTAGAAGTAAAGTTTAAATTCACAAGTGGCTTGTCTTAAAACTATGCGGGGGAATTATTCGTTACGAAGAAATACATGTACGGAATAAACAAGTATGTGTGTATAAATATAAAGTACAGATCATAAGCGAAAATATAATAAAAAGGGTACAAAGTTACAACAAAATCTACTCTATACTACGTCAACTTATCTGATGACTGGAGCCGATGAAAATTTAAATTTCGGTGCGGTCGAACCGGTATTACAATCCTTTAGAGATAGACATCTATAAACAGCTGAATATGGCGGGGATTACGGCTGCTGCACACGTACGAGATGACGCTGGCCGAACGGGTATCGTGTTGCGGTGTATACGCCGTTTAACTAACGGGTTGGTGCTTTAATGTTGTTGCTGTCGCCGCTATTACCTTTGCTGATGTTGTTGCCTGCTGCGTAATGCCACCATCGAAACGCGGATACAAGGGAGCGCTTTACTATGCCTGTGATGGTTTTAAGGCTTGGCTTTGTCCTCTTTTGCTACCCGTCTTAGCGCTGACCACGGCTGCTCCAGAAACTTCTACGACACAGTGCCGTAGTATCGAGGCTTTGTCGCCCGCAAAAGGTACCACACACGTGCACGTGCACTGTACTGGATTCTTCCAGTTCTGCCCAGCAGGTTTCTTTTATTACCTTTTCTCTATTTCACCTCTTTTTTAAACAAAAAAACAGAATGCCGGAACTCGGAAATATATGTTAGCACGCGTCTTCTTTTATTTTTGTTACAGAGTTGCCAGAAGTTCCTATTCGATAAGTGTGGCCAAATGAGAGATAAAACGATAACCGCGACTAAAGTCAGAAGTGGTAACCACCTATGAACTTTTATGCCATACCATAACAAACCCGGCCTGACGGAGGCTTCTTGATCGGGATGACATACTGTCCACCTACCTAAAACATGGGGAAGAACCGCGACCCTGAGATTCAGCCCAAACCGTCACTTTACCGGCACGTAGTGCTGCAAATCTTTGGCATGGTACACTCCAATCTTTTTGCCTGCCAAATTCTCTATTTTATAAAGGTTTCTACCACTCTAGACTTAAGAAATTTGTTGCATAGCTTTGCGTTCAAACCCCTAGAGGCGTCGCTCAAAACAAAATTTCGGCACAGTATCTCCTGCCCTGGCGAAAATTTAACGATGCGTGATCGAAGGTTGTAACTTGCAGCTGCCTTTTCGTACGAAGAATGCAAAAGAATGCAAATGGTTCTTTGGTAGAATTTCAATATCATTTCCTTCCAGAGTTCCCAGTTTACTAGCCATATCGTACGCGCTTGCATAAGTAATCATACTCAAACCGAACTGTGAGAAATATGGAGAAAATCCTGTGGCACTGTGTACTGTTGAACGTAACGAACATTCGACCGCCGATAAATGCCGATCCCAGTCGCACTGATCTTCTGACACATAAGCGCGAATTGCTGAAATTACTGAGCGATTCACTCTCTCCGAAGCGTTGGCCTGAGGAGAGTAAACAGCATTACGAATGTGTCTGTAACCATACCTAGACAAAAATGATAGGAATTCAGAAGAAACAAATTGTTTGCCATTGTCTGAGTGAACAATTTGCGGCACGCCAAGCTTACGAAAGATTTCTGTTTCAAGAAAGGTAACAACGTTACCTGAGGTTGCATTTCTCATGACTTTCGTGACGACAAATTTTGTAAGGTGATCCATTGCGATGAATATATACGTATTACCTAGTTTTGACCTGTGAAAAGGTCCAAGAAAATAAATAAAAATCTTTTGCCGTGGCCGGTGCGTAACCGTTTCCGATCCCATCGGCGGTCGTAAAATTTTGTTAGGAGCCTTAATTTCCTTACACAAAGTGCAATTACCAATGTAGTCCCTCACCCGAGCAGACATTCTAGAAAAATGAAAATACTGCTTAGCAACGCGATGGTTTTACCGATCCCTCCGTGCGACTTTACTGTTGGCTCGTGCGCATTTACTATTAACTGCTCAATCAAAGCTTCTGCACCCATAGCTTTCAGATAAAATTTTCCTATATCTCGTTTCCGTCAGATGGTTGAGTTCTCTTGTAGATGTACGGTCCTTGAATCCTAAGATCAGGTAAACGATCTGCGTTTTCTTCTATGCTACGTCTGAGCTCTATATACTTGGCGCTTTGAAATTCTGGTGAATCTATATCAATAATTGGCTGCTCGGCCACAAACATATTCAACTCATCAACTTGTAGGCGTGATAATGTATCCGCGACAACATTCTGAATACCCTTTCTGTGCTGTATGTCGAATTGATAGCTTTGAAGCTTAAGGCTCCAGCATGCTAACCTACCACTTAGATCTTTCTGACTCATCAGCCACTTCAGCGCGCTATGGTCGGTTAATACAGTAAACGGCATAAGCTCGATAAACGGTCTAAATTTCTGTATGGCGCTAACAACAGCCAGTCAGTCACGCTCAGTAACGCTATAATTGCGTTGAGCCGAGTTTAACTGAGTGGAGTGAAAGGTAATTGGGCGTTCTAAGCCATCAGCGTCCAGCTGAAACAATACTGCTCCGACCCCAAGGTTAGAGGCGTCACACTGTACATAAAACCTTTTGTCAAAAGCGGGAGGCGTCAGGACAGGACTGGTAGTCAGAGCAGACTTTAATTTATTAAATGCGTCGATTGCCTGTTCGTCAAAAAAAAACTTTTTGATTTCCGCAGAGTTCTAGTAATAGGAGCAGTAAGAGTAGCATAATCTCTAATGAATCGTCTAAACCAAGACGTAAGACCTAAGAATCTACGTACATCGTGAGTACATTTAGGGACCGGTATGTTTACTATCCCTGAAATTTTATCCGGGTCCGCTTTCAAATTCCCTTCCCCTACAAAGTAGCCGAGATATCGTACTTCGCGCGAACAAAATCTCGATTTCTTCAAATTAATGGTCAAATTAGCATGTGTTAGCAGGTCGCCAACACTTTTCAATAGAGACATATGGCAATGAAAGTCTGGAGACACAACAAGCAGGTCATCAAGGTATACAAATACTTTTTGCCATAAGTCTGGAGGGATCACCTTAAGGCTGCGTTGCACAACCCAAAGGGCATGACGGTGAAGTGATAATGTGGCCGACCTGGTACCGTAAGCGCTGTCTTAAGGTGGCTATCCTCGCCAAGTAGAATCTGCCAGAACGCATCCTTCAAATCTATACTAGATATGAAGTATGTGTCCTGGAGACGTCCGAGAAGCGCGTCAATATATGGGAGAGGATAAGCATTTTTGATGGTGCGCTCGTTCAACTTTCGGGCGTCTAAACAAAGTCTTGACTTCTCCCCGCGACGAACCAAGGTAACGGGCGAGTTCCAAGGGCTGTTGCTTATCTTGACGACACCTAAGCTGATCATACGATCCAGCTGCTCATATATTAGCGCTTCCTTTGCCGGTGATACCGGGTAATGCCGTTGTTTAAGCGGTACCGCGTCGGCGGTATCTATGCTATGCTCCTCCATCCATGTCTTACCTAATCCGTGTACCTCGAAATCTAGAAAATGGCTCTTTGCCTCTATCAATGCTTGTTCCTGCTCTGGTGTTAAACAGTGGAGACTCTGGTCCAAAGATTTCATATTAATATCTATGCTACTAATTAGACTTGGCGCAATCCCAAAATCTTTCCAGAAATCAACTCCACAATACATCTCATTGTCCAAGTCTGGGACTAAATAAACATCGCGTGGATGACTCTGATTTTCATATGAAAGGTTTACCCTAACTCTGCCTATACATGCTACTCGATTACCGTTTGCCGTACCAACAGTGCAATTTTAGACCGCATAAGTTTCCTGACAAGCTCTTTACAATTTCTGCCTAGGCATGTGACTGCCGCGCCGCTATCGAAGAGAGCGACTACTTTGGCATCATTTACTTTTACTTTACGAAAAGGCCTTCGGTCAGAAGTTGAAAAGTCTGAAAAACTAGCTGAATAAATTTAAATTCTTCGCAAACGCCTATTCTTATATCTTTCGCGGGTCTTAAGAATACTACTTGACACGGTTGGTTGCTCGCTAAATATTCTGCGTCTTATGGGCAAATAATTTGCCATGCGTACATGGAATGGTTTCTTTAAAATATTATTTCTGCTACGGACGGAATTCGTGTCTAAATCGGATAAAATGTGGCTGTCGCACTTAAATGAAGTATTGGTGTCATATTTCGGTGTATTATCACGACATTTATCAAATGTCAGTTCAATGGCTTGATTTGGTGGCTCACTGTGACAATAATCAGAAAAAATATCAGGGGAGGTGTTAAAAGTCTTATCATTTACCCTGGCAGTCGTACTAAAATTTGGCTTTAATCGATCGTTTGCGTCGAGCGCGATTCTCCGCACCTCGCGTTGGACTGTTGGTTTCCCTGCCTACATTTTGCGCACTGGGATGTAACTACACCTGCTGTACCACATCGAAAACAAAATAACGATCTCTGAATGGCTGTACATTCCTTAAAAGTGTGTCCCCCACGGTGACAGTTCCAGCATTTTACGGGCTCATTATTTGTAAAAGTTTTAGCAACCGACTTTATTATCTGACTGTGTCTGATTTCCTCAACAGGTATGCTAGAGACAGCTTCATCATAATCGTTCCAAGAAATCTCGTTTATCGTACTGGTAGTAAAATTGTGGTGAGCTCTATGCTGCTGCTCATATTCAACCAGATCCTCCGCCTTTCGACACTCAACCATGAGATGTTCAATTGAGTAGATTTGAGTCGAAAAAATTAGAGACGCTATTCTTGGTTTAAGGTTTCTTTTTATAATATCCACAACTTGATAGTCAGGCAGTGGCTCTCTTAACTGGTTCCTTAAACTTATAATGATCCATCGTTCGCCTGAGCACGTCCATATTCATTTGGAACTGCTGGAATTTTAGCACAATGTCCAGTTTCATATTGTTCCAGTTAATTCCTGGTCGATCCCTAATGTGATCCCAATACCATCTGGCTGCTTGTCCTTCTAGTAAATGATGGAAACCGTCCATTATTACGTCCCAAGGACACCTATAACTCCACTGCAATTTCTCTACTCTGAATATAAAACCTTCTACCAACATTGTCTTGGTCGTCCCGTCATACTTGATACCCCATTTAAATAACTCAGGATAGGGAGGTCTTGCCTGTCCATTTGCAACAAAACGGTTTGTACTTGTATCTCCACCCCTGTAAGTAGGTCCCATGCCCTCTTAGCGATTTGCGTTTTCGCCCTCATTCGCGTTACGTTCACGGCTCCTGATAGTGTTTCCCGTGTTGTTACTTACTGGCAAATCGTGTGGCCATTCAACATTATTCCCAGCAACTAATGGGTTGCTGGCACTAGACAAGGCTACTCTAACCGCTTCCGTGACTACCACCTGCATTTCCCCGCGCATAAGCTTAAACCACACTCATAGCTGCCTCCATGGCTTCAAACGCTACTAAATTATTTACTCTATTGTCATCAATACCAAGACCTGTCAAAGGACTGAACGAAGGCCGGCTTATCGAATTACTAGCCGGAGCAGGCACATTCTCCCTTACACTACTACTACCATCGAGATTTCCCAGTGAACTAGTTTGACCCTCCGCCATTACAAAATTATTCAAAAAAAAATTATAAAAATTCAAAAATTTCATGGAAAATTAATCCAGATGCGATAAATTTCAAATAATTATCACTCTACGTGTAGTAATTATTATACGTCGGAGAAAATATATATATATATATATATATATATATATATATATATATATATATATATATATGTATATATGTATGTTGTCTAAACGTTTCTAAGAAAAAATAAAACATGTGATTTATGTTTAAATATTTTGTTTATTTTTTTTTAGGGAAAAATTATAAAATTTAATTTAGTTAAAAATTTTGTTTAAAATGTTTGTTAATTCATCTCAATCTTCCTTTCGGTTAACGGTGGCAGTTGATAAAATGTGATGAAATAAGCTTCTATATTTATCAATAATCTTCTTCACCCTTAGTCTTTTCATCGTCTTCATTTGAATTGTCGTCATGAGAGCAAGGTATCTTATCATCAAAATTCTCGTAATCAGTTTTGAATGCTCGAAGAAAAGACAGATGTTCTTCAAAAATTATATTTCCGAACTCTTGTAAAAAATCATTTATAAAATCCATCGTTCTAGTTTAAAATCTTAATGAAAACTACTCATTGATTTATTAAATCCTCGTATTATATACTTACATATGTATATTTTTATTTGGTTGAATTCATATAAATTAAACAAATATTTATGCAATTTCATTTGTTTTTATTTAAAATATTTCTTGAAATACTTTTAAAATATTTGTTTAAATACTTTTTATATACTTTTTTTTAATAGTTTCTATTTAAATGTAGCAAAAGGATAATAATCTCTTACAGGAGGAACTGGCTTTAACTCCAATCTGTATAAATCACTATTATTGCTATCATTTATAGGATATTTAGAAATAAGATAAGCGCCCGTAGATAAATTGTCAGTATCCTTATCACTTAGTGAATTAAATCTCTTTGGTAAATATAAAATGTTCGTTCCCAGCTCTAAGACAATAGTTTCCCCATACTTTGTAGTAATACGCTCAGCTCCAGTTATATGGTACTCCTCTAGATATAACATATCCTTCACACTAAGTCTCTGTCTGGCGTTCAATTTATTGAAGGTAGAAATTAAATCCTCGTTGGTGCTCATTGTTATGTAACTTATATTAAACTGTGAACTTTTATGCATCAGTACAAATTATTTATAATTATTTCATATCAAAACATATATACATTTCTCTGTCTCCCTCTATCTCTCTTTCTTTCTCTTTTTATTTATCAATTAAATTTTCTCTTTTCCATCAATTATTATTAACACTTTATTTTATTTTATTTCTTTATTTTATTTCATTATTTCATTTATATACTATTTCATATATTATATTTAAATATAATTTAAAAACTTAAATCTAATATAATATAATTAAAAACTTAAATCTAATATAAGTTCATCGCCTTTGTTATCACACCAAAATTCATCATTGAATTGAGCAAGTAGTTCGTCCCCTTCGTTATCATAGAGGAACTCATATACCTCATCCTCGAAAAAATTTGTATGATATCCCATCTGGTTGTTTGGGATATCCTCTCCGTTCCAGTTCTGCGGAGAGTTTATGTACTTTAACACTACTTCTTCCACTGAATTGTTACCAAATTGTTCAAATTCTGTCAAACCGCTTATAGAAAGTGGGCTGACCGAAGGGTTTATAATGCCGAAGTCTTCCTCTAAAGATATAACAAGAGGACTAGATTCCATTTTGATTTTTTTTTTTACTTTTTTTTAATTTAGCTTTTGCGCTTGCAATTGAGTTTCACTGACTAAGTTTAAAATGTTCCACGATTCGACATTTATACTAAAAAACAAAATCATCAACAACAATAACAATAACACCAACGTAATACAAACAAAATATCAATAGATAAGCTAATGCACATAAACATTGCATTTGTTCCCTCACTCCACATACATACATGCATACACGTGTAACGCTGACCAAATTCACTACATTTTAAACCCTTTCCACTCACGATCGTTTACTTATAAAATCCTAACCCTTATTAACATATTCTCTATTCGCACATGCACTCACAAATCTAGTAATTCGTCTCATTTTTATGCATTTCTGAACTAAAATGTCTAGCAAATTTTAAAATATAATAAATAATAGAATTAACATATGCAAATTATTAAACATAAATATCAACTAGAATTTTTATACGAACACCGGCCGATCAAACCCACATAAATTATTACATCCCGTTAACTTACATATAAAATGCTAACCCTAATTAACATATTTTCTTTTAGCACATGCACTCACTAATCTAGGAATTCATCTCCTTTTTACTATGAATCTCCGCACAGACATTTTGTCTAACAAAAAATTAACAATATACAAAAAAAAAAAAATAATAGAATTTACATATGGAAATAATTAAACAAAAATAACAATTAGAAATTTTATACGAACGCATGACATGTGGTTTTACCAACTAACTAACATACATACATACATACATATGTATGTATGTACATATTTTCCCCAAATCATCAAATACTTTCTTTTCAGTCTTTCCTGCCTACATACAAAACAACATATTGCTAGCCGTTACCATTCTCAAAACATTCGAAAAAAATAATATGAAAAAAATTTCTATTCTTTTTTGTGCTGCAGTTCTCGTGTATAAATATAACACAAAATACATATTCAATTCCAACTAAAATTCATGCGTGCATACTTTAGGCGTTAAATGCAAATCCCAACTCCACTTACGACCTGCCTTACGATGTCTCCAGAAAGCGTTCCATCCAATACTTGTATTGCAAACAACAATAACATTAGAAAATTTTTTTGTTGTTTGCAATACAAATATTCGATCGAACGATTTCTGGTGACATCACAAGACAGGCCGTTAGTGTTCACCACCATAAGCCAAGCCTCATTGATCAACACTTAACCAACTCATAAACCGTTATTATTTTCTCCTTTCTCCACTACTGCCATCTAGACTTATTTAGCACACAACACTCATCCAACTCCCATTAAGATAAACTTAATTCGCTTTTTGTTAAGACAAGACCCATTGATCAATACTTAGCCAACTCACCAACCGTTATTATTTCCCCACTTATGCCACCTAGACTTATCTACCACACAGCTGATCATCCAAAACCCATTAAGATAATCTTAATTGCTTTTGGGGTAAGCTCAGACACATTGATCAAGACTTAGCCAACTCACACACATTTTACCTCTTTGCAGCGCTGCCATATGACGTAAGTATACTCCATTTACCCAATTCACTATTCTTTTACACACTTTTTTCATCTCACTATGGCAGCACTAACACCACTATTTAGCAAATACACACTCCTTTTACCCTTTTTCGCTAACATATGGCATCTCTTACACCAGTGTTTAGCAAAGACACAAAACTTTACTGCTTACAGCGCCTCTAGTGGTGAATTCGCCGTTATCTATCGTTATCTACCGTTATCTATTTTAATTGCTTTATGGGTCAACAAGCAATTCCTATATAATGACAGGCTTTCTTATAATTACATTGATCATAATTAATATATGTATAAAAACTGTACAAAAACAGTACATACATGAAAAATCAGTACATTTGCGTACTGATTTGCTAGTTATGCATAAATCAGTACTTTAAACAAAAATCAGTACATGTACTGGCAAAATCAGTACGACTGGCAACCCTAAATAATAGCATATTCTTAAGGCTCAAGGCTCAGTTAAGGCTCAGTTAGCCGACTGTAATGTAATGTAACTGTAACGTAGAAAACAGCTGATCAACATTTTTATATGAAAATTAGGTTACGTTAGACTACATCTCTATAACCATTTTCATTACTTTTCACATAACAAAATCGATCAGCTGTTTCTTACTGTTGCAGTTACTTTACATTACAGTCGGCTAACTGAGCCTTTAGCCGACTGTAATGTAATGTAACTGTAACGTAGAAAACAGCTTATTGATATTTTTATATGAAAAGTAGGTTACGCTACATTACATCTCTATAACCATTTTCATTACTTTTCACATAACAAAATCGATCAGCTGTTTCTTACTGTTGCATTTACTGAAGGATCAGTTAGACGACTGTAATGTAATGTAACCGCAACAGTAAGAAACAGCTGATCGATTTTGTTATTTGAAAAGTAATGGAAATGGTTATAGAGATGTAATGTAACGTAACTTACTTTTCATATAAAATTCTGAGCCTTCAGTTAGCCGACTGTAATGTAATGTAACCGCAACAGTAAGAAACAGCTGATCGATTTTATTATGTGAAAAGTAATGGAAATGGTTATAGAGATGTAATGTAATGTAACCTACTTTTCATATAAAATTCTCGATCAGCTGTTTCCTACGTTACAGTTACTTTACATTACAGTCGGCTAACTGAGCCTTTAATGAACATGCATACATATGTATGTATTTGCTGAAATATCAGCAAATTTTTAATAGCATTTACATTTACTTATTGTCAAATTAATATAATAACTGCCTTATGCATAAGAAACATATAAGGTTTCTTGAGGGCTTATTTGACATGTTTCTATGACAAATTGGACAAATAAACCTGTAGTAAACCAAAAATAGTTTTTATGAATACTTCAAAAACAATTGTATTTTGCAAAAAAAACCCCTAGTTTGAAAATAAAAAGCGCTTAAATGTGAAAAGTATCACACAAAAAATACGACTCTATACTACTTAAACTTCCTATAAATGTAAACATAAAACATATGTATATAAATGTAGCTTGGTATAAGCATCTTGAAAAAAATAAATAAAAAATATTGTGCTAATGTAATTAAGATAAATATACTCATGTGTAAGTATATATAGCTTACGCGTGGGGCACTTTGTGGCTCAGAGCCAAATTTTAGTGAATTTAACTGCGGATACCCAAGTTTCTGATGATATTGTTACATAACCTATTGGTGTTGGCTTCCGCCAATGTTTTTCATGCTTCCAGAATAGCAAGGCTGAATCTGAGGGTTTTAATTGTTGTGAAACATTTTGTACTATGTACGCAATAGCAAGTGACAATAAGGACAACCACGATGATGCTGGCATGACTGTTAAGTGGAGACGTTGGATAATGAGAAAGCTGTACTAGAATCAAGCCCTCAAAGTAAAAGTGAAATTAGTTACTTCTTTTATTTGTTTTAAAGACGTGTTTACATCTTTGAAGAACTTAAAGGAAACTGAATTGTCTTGTAGAGCCTGGCCGAACGCCATTAAAGCTTAATCAACAGTGGTAGACACCAGTTAAAAACTTCGTATCTCTTTTTTCTTTATTTATTTAAACTTAACGCGCTAAAATTGGCGTCGAGCGAATACGACATTAATCATGGTGACGAAGTATTTTAGAATACCTCCAAAGTGAAAGAAAACATATGTTTTTTATCACTCATCTCCAACGTAGTATTTTAGAATAGCAAAAAGTGAAAGATGCGCGTATTTGTGATGAAAGTGACTTCCCGAATAGACCTGAATATAAAATTGGCAAATGTGTAGAAATAAGGCAAAAAATTTCAACTCTCATACCACCAGGCATGTCCTGAAAATTAAATTACAGCAAAGTGTGTTTTCATAGCGTTGAGATGTCTCTAGCGTGATGAAATCGGGTTTTCAGAACATACCTGATAATTTTGGTTAAACTATGAAATTTTTTTCTTTTGCAGATGATAGCAGCATTTTTCATTCAGTCGTACGCCGACTGTCGGAGATTTTCGTAAGACGTAACTTGAATTTACATTTAATTACGACCTTGCAACAATCTCTTAATGGGGTAATGTCGTAAATAATAAAACAAACGAACCTTTTATTTTATAATTCAAGGCATTTATTTTAGCATTTAAAGATAAAATTTTAAATATTATGTTGCTTTATATTATGATGTTAATGTTACAAATAAAGATTGAAAAGACAAAGATATTTTTTGTTTGTTTTTAGTTGTGAATTTTATGCTTAGTATTACAATTTAATCAAAATTAAATCTAAATAATTTCATAAAAATTTCTTTTATTCTAAAATATTTTTGTATTGAGATATTTATTTTTAAATTGTCTTTTATCTTTTTTTATTATCTCTCACCTATCGGTTTTTGTAATGAAGAACCTATTAATTTTAATATAAATTCTAACATACGACATCGCTTTTTTACGAAAAGTACACCTGGTACTCATAGAGACTAGTATCTTTTTTGAGAATTCCATTTTTTTCTACTTTTTTATATTTTTCTTTTAAGTTTTGTTTTTTAGACATAAGTATATTCTAAGAGTTATGTTAGCCCCGGGAGCAAGGGCATATCGTCCTATATCCAAATTTATTAGCATTTTATTGTACTTATCTCATTATTGTTAAAGCTTGGTGCTGTTAAAATCTATAGTTTTTAAGATAATACTTTATAGTCTTAAGTAATCTTTATATCATTAACTTTAAAAACTTTCATTGTTAAGAAAAGGCTCAATAAATTTTTACTTTACCTTACTTTAAAAATTGTCTTTTAAGATACAATTTGAAACCGTAAAATAAGCTTTGTGAATTGAGCAAGTATTGGCGTAGTCGAAGTTGAAATACAACACTAGTAATTAGACCCATTACTTTTGAGTAAAATATTTCTTTTTATATTTCCATACAATTATTGAACACCCCAGGGTTATTATGTAATCCGAATCAAAAGGAAATGTTTTCGAATTTTAATATTAATTAATTCGAAACTGTAATGAACGCTAACGTTGAGTCCCACTTCAAGAGCTTTTGCTACTTAATTTCCGGCCGTGCTCAGGGATATTGGGGGGGGGGGGGGATCTTTGCTCATTAAAAAATGGAACAGTTCATTACAGGTAAAATAAAAAAATAAGTAGCAAAGTAATATTTGAGACGATTACAAGCGAAAATAATAGAGAGAGGAATTCACTCGTATTGAGGCTTTTCTTCTTGAGGATAAATAAGTTTTTATAAATTTCTGTAACTCCTTTTATATTTTAACGAATGTTAAAGTTTTTGCTTTATGCTTATGTAAAGATATTTTATTTTTTTATTCTTTTATTATTTTGCTTTTTATCATCAATAGTAAATTATTCTTTCAACGTTTCTTAAAATTTTCTTTCCAAATTTAGTTATTTTGTAATCTTGTAAATTTTTTTCAGGCAAAAACTTTTATTTTTCCGTTTCTATGTTTTTTTTCTTTACTCAATTTTCAAAACCCCCTTCAAAAATTCTCCACAAAAAAAAAACAAAAAATTTTAATCCAAAGCCATTCTAGTTAAAAAAAATAAATTAATAAAAAAAAAATAAAGTACAAATCACACAGGTAGAAAATCATTTATACAATACAAATCCCCAAAGACGACCTCACAAAACGAATTACATGATAATCCGTCTATATACTATACTATACTATAAATTGCTTTTAAAATAAATGGAATACCTTGTGAATTACGTTAATGTTATTTTGTTAAACAAAAATCTTATGTATTTTTATTTGATGATTACAATAGCATCAATAGTTTTTCTCTATCAGCTATAGTTTTAGAAAATGTTGACATTTAGCCATTTGCATAATGTAGACTTCTTTTTGTCTTGCTCGCTTAATATGTCACGATCCTCCAAACTAAAAAATACTACATGCATTTGAATAGTCACATTGATAAATATATCAGGATATCTTACTGTTATTGCAAGGATGTTAAAAATCGTGTTTTTAGTTAAGTCGTTGAAACTCTTTTTGTTATAATTTTTTTAACCTAAAATAACTGATTCTTATTTATTTTTGTCTGCTAATTAGCTTTATTTTTCTAGTGCCTCTAATTTCAGAGATATTCTGCATTATAAATACATCAAATACTTTAATTTTTTTTTTGTTTCGCGCCATCCAAAAAGAAATTGTTTTTCATCTCACTTTTGTCAATTTACATGTTATTAACAAAAAATGTTGTATGGATCATTCCAAAAAATGTTTGTGTTATTTTTAGTTAAAATATCGTATATTTAGATTATAGAGCTAATACAAAATAAAAATAAAACTATTTTAAAGAAAGATTTGAGTTTTTAATACAAAATTATTACAGCCTAATGTACATAAGTATTGTTACGTTTTTCTCTCTATAAAAACGTTTTTCCGTGGACCCGAAGATTTGCAAATGAATACAAGACCCGAGTGTTGTAATTAGGGTTAAGAATGATACAAGTTTTATTTACAAATACACTTAAACTAAGTTAATCAAGAGCTTATATAAACTAATACAGCTTAAGCTACTGAATTACGCACAAATATTCACAACTGGTTACCACTACGTCTTCTTCGCTGTAGTTTACGCACGTTTCTTAGCTGGCTGCGCAAGTAATCACGTGACACCTCTTTGTCTGCTGCTCATCACTTACGAGACTCATCAGTGATGGGAAATGAGATTTGCATTTCGGTATCAAAAAAATTTTTTTCGAGTATTTTTTGGTCCCGAGAGTACCAAAAATTATTATCTTTTTTATTTTATGATTTGAACAGGCTAAAGTTCGCATCGCTTTCAAAGCCAAATTACATGTGATAATTATTAATGAACAAATAATGTTTCCTCGAAATATTTCTCGAAAATATTTATTAAAAAAAGGGTTTTAATAATTTTTCATTTTTTTAATAAATGGGGGTTTTATTTTAACGTACCGTATCGTAGGGTTTACAATATGTAAGCAAGTTTCAGAAAAAGAAAAAAACATATAGACAAAATCACAACAACTTAACGAAAGAGAAAACAAAACATAGAAAGGTTCAATGAACAATAATTAATCAAGGGACCTTTACACTAGTGAACAATAAGGGACCTTTACACTATGCGCGTAAGCATCCCGCCCCCCTAGCTATACTGCAGCAAAGAGGGTTAAGGATAACACGGGCCTATCATAGGGAGTTATTAAATAAAAATATTCTTCAAAAAATAATTCATCATAGATATTTACATTTATGTATATGACTTCAGGGAAAAATTATAAAAAATATAAAATATAATAATAAATAATAAAAAAATAATGCAAAATACATAAAAAATTTAAACAATTTGCCCGGACATCACGTTGATGACAATAGTCGCCGGCTGATTCGCTCCAGTGAATTGGTGCTGTTGTCGTTGGGTTGAAGGGGGTTGAGGTTGTAGTAGTTGTGGTTGTTGAGGGTGTGCACATTGATGGCATGGCTTGGCAGTCTTGGCCTTACCGCGTTTTTTAGTCCTCCTTTTATTCTTTATTGAGGGTTTTTGCGTTGGTTGTGGGTCGGAGGTTTTTGCCTTGTAGCGATGGAGTAAGGTGTGGTGCTCGGCCTTGCACTCAAGGCACCGTTCCCGGCTTGTGCACCTGTCTTTCATGTGCGAATGTGCAAGGCAGTTGAAACAATATTTAAATTTTTTCACTGTCTCCCACCGTTCCTTCACCGTCATTGTCCTAAACCGATAACATTTTCGCAATGCGTGTTCGCTTTTGCACAACCGGCAGTCGCGGAATCGTTCAGCACGAGTGCTTTTGGCGTCCGAAGCAGAAGTCGATGGACCTTCAACAGGTGTACGGTGTACCTCAAGGCGACGGGATGCACTAGACATTGTACTAGAAAAGGGCAAAATAGAAAAAAAGGGAAAACGAAAAAAGAATTAGTGAGTTTCTGAATTGGGTAAGAGGACAAGCTTCACGATAGGCCGGGTGAAAACGCCTGAAGCTGTTCTCACGTCCGCTGTACGAACTTTAGAGTCATGTCCCACGTAAGTCTTTTCTATTCGTCCGAGTCGCCATTCGTTAGGGGGTAAATTATCCTGACGGACAACTACCAAGTCGCCTACTTCAAAATCTTTCTGAGGGTATTTCCATTTCACTCGACGATGAAGTTCTTTGAGGTACTCTTCTTTCCACCGCTGGGCAAAATGATGGTGAAGAATTTTAAGCTTTTGCCACCTATTGGCAACACTCAAAGAGAGATCAGCATGATCGGGTTCAGGTGGTGACAGAATAGGCGCACCAATCAGGAAATGACCTGGCGTTAGGGGAACTTAGGCAGAGGGATCATCAGTCATGGCAGTTAACGGTCTTGAATTCAGGCAAGCTTCTATACGGGTTAACATAGTTGTAAATTCTTCAAAGGTAAACTTCTGAACCCCAGAAATTTTACGTAAATGAGTTTTGACGCTCTTTACGCCGGCTTCCCATAAGCCGCCCATATGAGGAGCACCGGGGGGAATGAAATGCCATTCAACAGGCTGAAAACTCTTTCGTACAAGTACCTTCCGCTTGATTTCGGATAAAAACTATTTTCGGTCAACCTCGAGTAAATTAGCAGCACCGACAAATGCAGTTCCGTTGTCAGAATATAAATGAGAAGGGCACCCACGACGTGAGAAAAAACGAGCAAAGGCTGCAAGGAATGTTTCCGTCGACATATCACCAGTTGTGGCAAAGCAAACAAAAACTAAAACATAGCCTTTTGTAACTCTGCAACCCCTACCAATGTAGCATTTTATGTCGAATGGACCTGCGAAATCTAAGCCGGTATGGGTGAACGGTCTCGACATAGAGCATCGTTCAGGGGGTAATGCAGCCATAATTTGCTGACCGGACTTTTTCGGTAAATAGTACATTCCTTACAGTTATGAATTACTGTACGGATCAGATTTTTTAACTTAGGGACCCAGAATTCACTTCTAATTAAACGGAGTATTAGTGAATGTCCTCCATGAGCAGAGCACTTGTGCACATGTTCAACAAATAAGCGAGTAAAGCGGGCAGAATATGGTAAAATTTTTGGATATCGCTCATCATATGTTAAGCCATGTGATCTAGCCAATCGACCATTAATTCTAATAAAACCATTTGAATCGATAAAAGGGTTTAGCGTTAGTAGACTGCTCTTTGTAGACAGTGGTATACCCTTTGAGAGTGGGGTATATTCGGGTATAAAATTTCGCTGACACATTAAAATCAAGCGATCTCGAGTGAATTTTACTTCAGACTGGGTTAAATCTAAAGTGTCATACAAGAAATTTCGAGTTTTCAAATACTTTAAGCACCTGAACATATACGAAATAATGCGCATTGCGCGGGGTAAATCTGAGAAACGTTCCAGTATGTCGTACGGGGTTTCGAGCTGAACTGAAAACGACTGAACTTCAAGGTGTTGGTGTTCACTAGGGGTATATTGTGGCCAGCACTCTCGCGGTTGTCTTAACCATGCAGGGCCATGCCACCAAAGAGAATTATCAATTAAATCTCGTGCAAGAGTTCCACGGCTTGCCAAATCGGCGGGGTTGTCCTTGGAATCTACATGTGACCAATTCTCATTACCAACTTTATTCATGATTAACGCTACTCTGTTTTTAACAAAGGTGGGCCAATGGCACATGGGTTTTTTTTGCCAGGATAAAACAATAGTAGAATCAGTCCATAGATAAATCTTACTCCTGTCTAGATTTAATTGGGTACATAATGATTCTACCATTTTTGCCATCAAAGCCGCTCCGCATAGCTCTAATCGGGGTAATGTTTCAGCTTTTACGGGAGCTATCTTCGTTTTTGACGCGAGTAAATGCGTCGTAATTGCTTGGGGTGATATATTTCGAATATAAAGCGCAGCGCCGTATGCCTTTTCCGAGGCGTCGCAAAACTCATGAAGTTCAAATTCATTTTCTGGAAGAAAATTAACCCATCTTGGAATATTAATTTTCTCAACATTACTGTAGTCGTTTAAAAATGCGCGCCATTGATATGGGGTTAGGGGGTGCAAGCTTTCATCCCAGTCTGTCTTGTCTTTCCAGATTTGTTGCATTATGATTTTGGCTACAACAATTTTTGGTGAGAACCATCCTGCAGGGTCAAACAATTTCGCTATTTCAGACAAGACGGACCGTTTCGTGACAATGTCCTGGCGTGGCTGCGATGTGAGTTTGAAATAGAAGCTATCCTTATTAGCATCCCATCGCAAGCCTAGGGTTTTTGTAGTACTGGCATCCGAAAATTTTAAGAAGTCTGCATCAAGCAGATTCTCCCGGGGTAAGTCTTCTAAAAGTCGTAAATGATTGGCTGTCCACTTTCGTAAAACAAAACCAGCCGAACCAAGAACATGGGTTAGTTCATTACGTCTCTTAAAAGCGTCTTCTAGTTCATGTGATCCAGCAAGAACATCATCAACATACATTTGAGTTCTCAAAATTTCGGACGCCGCAGGACTTATGGGTTTACAATCGTCAGCCAATTGCAAAAGAGTACGAATCGCTAAGTACGGTGCGCAGTTCACTCCGAACGTGACCGTGCTAAGCTCATAGTCCTTAACTTCAGCTTCAGGACTATCACGAAACAGAATCCGCTGATATTGGGTTTGATTGGGATGAACTAGTATCTGACGATACATTTTCTCAATATCGGCATTAAAAACATACCGGAAGAAACGCCACCGCAGCAGCAAAACGGTAAGGTCTGTCTGTAAGACAGGGCCTGGGTACAATACACTATTTAGGCTCACGCCATTGGAGGAAGGGTTTGAAGCGTTAAATACTACTCGGAGTTTCGTGGTTACACTATCGGGTTTAAACACTGCATGATGAGGTAAATAATACTTATCTACAGTGGAATCAGGGTGCTTGACGGCTTTAATGTGTCCCATTGTGAAATACTCGCGAACTACATTGTCATATTGTGACTTTAATTCAGGGTTTTTCAATAAACGTGCCTCATTGCGCACAAACTGGGAAAAGGCGATTTTCCGAGAATCCCCTAATATCAATTCATTTGAGAATTCTCGACGAAATGGGAGAGAGACTACATACCGGCCATCGGGATTTTTATAAGTCGTAGCCTGGTAAAGTTTCTCACAATATTTATCATCTTCCGATAAGTGGGTCGCTTGTGGAACTTCTTCAAGTTCCCAAAATCGAGCGAGTTGAGTATTTAACTCGAGATGGGTGCAAAACGATGCTACGGAGTGTGAGGGTTGAGGCTGGGAAACTTCACCTGTGATGATCCACCCGAACACGGTTCTCTGGGCGATCAAGTTACCATTTGGATGTATTTTAACATCCGTAGTTAAAATTTTGGGATACACATTTCCTCCAAAAAGTATATCCATACGGGTACACATGACATCGGTCAATGTAATGTCGGGGAAGGATGAAGTTATAATATCGGAGATATTATATGAAGGTAACTGACCGGTGATTTTTTCTACGACATACGCAGACACTTTCAATTTGAAGGTGGGGTCAATCGGAGAACTGACTGTTAGATTGCACATGGTAGAGGATTCACCAGCTAAACAGTCCATCATTCCTGTAACACTTGTCAATGGTACAGAAAATGTGGGAAGAGCGAGCTTCCTTTGTAATCTTCTTGAAATAAAAGTGCCTTGTGAACCAGGGTCAACTAGGGCTCGGGCTGCACATCTAATGTCATTTATATGCACTATGCAAACTGTTGAGCCTAAAATCACTGTTTGATTTAGACTAGAATTTAGATGTGCAGTATAAGTATGTAAATTACGAGCCGCGGCAGAAGTTGAGGGGTTGAAATCGAGTGGGGGTTGAGAATGACTGCTACCTGGATTTACAATTGGGTTAATTGTGGATTGTGATGACACTGCAGTCGTACCAGAAGCTATAGGAAGCTGGGGTGAATTACTGATAGATATATGTGATCTTCCGTCTCTATGAAGTAAAGAGTGATGCTTTTGCTTACAAAGTGAGCAGACATGAACACTTTTACAGTTTCTGAACTCATGTGATGTTGCCAAACAGTTTGAGCAACACTTTAGACGCTTCACTGTTGACATGCGTTCATCAACACTCTGACTCAAAAATCTGGGACAAAGTCTAATGGGGTGAGACCCTTGACAAAGAAAACAACGACAAACTGTTGGAGTAGAACTGGTTTTTGTCGCAAAACTTTGAATTTTTCTATTATCATTACATGATTTTTTAGCAGCGTTACAAATGGGGTTATTTCGCATGTTGGCACTAGTGGGGTATTTGTTCGGGTTTTGAACAGGGTTTGAATGGGACTGCCGTATGTCAGAAATCGATTCAAGGGTTTTGAAATGCGCTGTTAAAAAAGCATCCATATCAGTCCATTTAGGGGATATTTTAAGTTTCTTAGATTGTTCTCAAAGACTCAGAGTGTTTTCGAGTAACTTTGTTGCACAAATATATACCAGCATTACATGGTAGAATATTTCAGGGGTGACTTCAAGGAGAGAAAGATTCGTAATGCAATCATTTATCGTTCGTTGCAAGTTTTTAATATTCGCGCTAGATTCTTGCGAAATCGGTTTAATATTTAATAGAGCTCGAAGCTGTTCGTTTATGAGGGCATCTTTATTTTCATATGTGTCAACCAACTTTTTTCATGCGACTTCATAGCCATCGTTGGTCAGTGGCACAGTGTGTATGGTATCATGTGCATCTTTAGCAGTTTTTTGCAATAGATAGTACAATTTCTGTACTGGGATCAACCGGGGGTTATTACCATACAAAGCGGAGAACATATCCCGAAATGAGGGCCAGCTCTTATAATCTCCATAAAATATTGGGGTGTCGCAAGGGGGTAAATTAATTATAGGCGCGGATTGCGCTATTGACCTCCCGACCTGCACCGCCACTTTAAGTTGTTCTAGGAGACCAGTTATAAGAGACATCCCCCGAGTGTAAGTACCATAAGAATTAAGATACTTAACTTTCAATTCTTTAACCTGAGGATCTTTAACCTTGGCGGCTTCAATCAATAAAGAGTCGTATGTTGACCGAACAGCTTCCCATAACCGATTGAGCTCTTTTTCATGACTATTTACAGAACCGAGTTGGTGTTCCGCTAGTGGTATAGAAGCAATATATGCCTCAAATTCTGCCAAACGATCGGCATTGCGGATCAACGTAGTCATGTCCATTTTTGATCTCAAATTGTAGTGGGAAATTTTAAGTTTATTTAAAAAAAAAGTACACGTAAAATTATTTGAGATGAATCAAACCGATAAATTTCCGTTTCCGAATAAAAGAACGATAAAGAATTTTTTTTTTTTTGTTAAATTAATTATCGCGAGGAAATTTGCGAAAATTGTATAAATAATTTTTTTTATTTTTTTTTAAACGAAAAAAAGTTATTGGGCGGGGTAATGGGTTCAAAAAATTTTTGAAATAAATTTATATGAATATGAATTCAAATTAAATATATTAGTATAGGGTAAAAATAATATAAAACAAAGTTAGTTTCACACTTAGATTCCTCTTTCAATAATTTGGGTAAAATTTCAAAGAAAAACTCAGGTTAAAATTTGAGAAATCGGTAAAATGTTGGATTAAAATTAATTAAATAAGGATTACTCTAAAGTGTGAAAATGCTTTGTTTAATAAAAAAAGTATAAAAAATGGTTTAAACACTAGTACTGCACTGAATTAGGCACGGGTATCCACAACGGGTTAATCGAATACGTTATATTCGGTTAAAATTGTTTGTTAATGGGAAATTTATTAATAAAATTGTACTAATTATTTATTAAATAGAGTGTAATTAAAACGCGAGTAAAATCTCACTTTAATAAAATAAATTATTTAGCAATCGTTTTTTTTTTATTCGATTAAAAAAAAGTTGCAGCACTAGTGAAGGTTGTGTGTGTGTGTAATATAGATGTAGGCATGTACATATGTATGTAGATATGTATAGATTTAAAGAAATGTAACAAACTGTATTAACAAGTATATACATTTATATATAATACATATATGTACATATGTATGTTTATGTTTTTCGACATCTTTCTTTATCTTCTCTAAAAATTTAATGTTTTTACATACATACATACGCACACACAAATTAAAACTGTGATGTGAAAATGGGTAAAAAATTTATGCACTTTTACTTTTCAAACTATGTTTTACCGACGGCAAATTGAATATTTAGAAATTGTCACTCTTTTTATGTCGCACACTTTATTTTTTAATTGCACAAAAAAATAAAAAATAAATGCACACAACTAACCTTTTCTTATTAATATGACTTGCTATGGGGTTTAAAATAAGGGGTTGATATCCACTTTTCCGTGTTCCGGGAGATGCAACGATGATCCTGGAATTAAATATATTTTCTTGAAAATATTTCAAGGACTCGGGGGTCTAATCCGGTTCGAAGGACCAAAATGTTTCCTCGAAATATTTATTAAAAAAAGGGTTTTAATAATTTTTCAATTTTTTAATAAATGGGGGTTTTATTTTAACGTACCGTATCGTAGGGTTTACAATATGTAAGTAAGTTTCAGAAAAAAAAAAAAACATATAGACAAAATCACAACAACTTAACGAAAGAGAAAACAAAACATAGAAAGGTTCAATGAACAATAATTAATCAAGGGACCTTTACACTAGTGAACAATAAGGGACCTTTACACTATGCGCGTAAACAAATAACATCAAAGTTAGTTGTAAATATTCTGACAACACATAGTTGAACGGAAAAGCTAGCCGTTTTCGAAGGCCAATTAAACTTCATCATCATTGTTCTTTTGTGTTTGGTCCACTGTGTGTGGTGTCAGTTGATGTAGATTTCTGCTTTATATACTTAGCATTATTGCAAAGGGAATATGTGAATTGTTTTGATTCATCGTATTTTAATTTGCTGAAAGATTTTTTGTAATGAAAGCTCAATTTTACCATCTCTAAGTTTACAACAGTTTTACCATTGTCGTTTGTTCTTTACTAATTATGCACATGTTAGTTAATTTGTTTATTTTTTGTTCTACTTAAGACAAACTTGTTTGGTTTGTTACTATCAAGTCGAAATTTTGAGAAAATTTTTCGATGAAACCATGGGTCCACAATCAAACCCTATATCGCATCTCTCGACATGAAAATTTATTTCCTCTTCAAAAAAATTGTTTTAATTTAAACTCTTCCAATCCATTTTCGAATCATTATTATTTCTTCCACGGAAGTACTCCCTGCTTTTAATTTTTTCATGAGCTAGCTTATGTTTATCCACAATGATTAGTTCCCTATTTTACTCTTTAAAGCCAATGTCCATAAATAAGGCAATAACCAAACAAGAAGCATCTCTATCGGAAATGCTAAATCTATCACATACTATGGCAAAAGTTTAAGATGTCGTACTTATCAGTACGAGTCTATGGTATTTTTTGTCTCGTATGTGATCTTGCAAATTTAAATTCCGATTGATTGTTGATCAACGATGCTCAGCACGCATTCAGGAATCGTATGTTTCCTGATTGTATGTTGGCCAATCACGAACTTTTTTAGGTTATAACGAATCAACCCGAAAATATAAATATGTATGTGTGTACATAGGTAAAATTTTGAAGTTACAAGTTTTTAGACCTTAATAAATCTTTGGCCTGGATAAGACTTGATACTGCTGAAACATAAAGCATGTTCCTTTGTTTGTTTTCATGAGATTTTGGTAAGAGAAAATCGTTTCCACGTTTACAGAGGAGTGAGGTATGGACCAAATTCCATAAGCTACTCTCAATTTATCAGGAAACATGTATTCATCTGACGCGTTTTTAGTTTTAGCCACTGTAGACCAGAAGCTGCATATATTTTCTGTTGTTAATGGCTTCAGTTCGTCCATATCAGCCAATGCTTTATATTGGTTGTTAACATTTTCAAAATTTTGCTTTTTGCTGGAAAACATTGTAATTAAAAGTGGTATAATGCTGTTGGTCTTACCAGATAAAACATTTTCAGGTGGAAACTTACTAAACCAATTTAAAATTTCATTGTAAAAATCCACTTTTGCCCTCAGGTCTTGACAGAATTTACTACAAAATTTTTACAATTGCCTTTAAACTGATATAAAATAGTTGTTTTAACATGGTTCGTGATTACATATATATAGGTCAACTTCTGTGCTACAAAAAATATCATTGAGCCAACTAGGCTCAATGTTCCGTTCAACTATGTGTTGTCAGAATATTTACAACTAACTTTGGTGTTATTTGTTCATTAATAATTATCACATGTAATTTGGCTTAAAAAGCGATACGAACTTTAGCCTGTTCAAATCATAAATATAGAAACAAATGGAGTTCGAATAATAATTAAAATTAACTAAAATTAATAGCCATGGGCCTGTGGCAAAAATTAAATAAAATATACTTAATAGTAACAAACCAAAAAAGTTTGTCTAAGTAGAACAAAAAATAAGCAAATTAACTAACATGTGTATAATTAGTAAAAGAACGAAACGACAATGGTAAGACTGTTGTAAATATAGAGATGGTAAAATTGAGTAGATATGTGCATGTGAGTGTTTTCTGACTCTCGACACGCACGCTCACGCAGAAAAATATTTTACTCACGCACGAATGATTTTGAACATTTTCACGATCACGCACGCTCACGAATAAAATATTTTTAATCACGCACGAGTGGTTTACAACTTATCACGATCACGCACGCTCACGAAAAAGTGTATGTATAATATAATTTTCATGTTTTTTGGGTTGAAAAATAGGTTCTTACATATACATATGTACATATCTACGTATATATGTATGCCCGTGTTTTTGTAATATTTACAATGTAAATTAAAATAAAGCAAAGTTAATTTGATATCGTTTTAAATATTCGTATTCGCGGATATCATTTTAACTATTCTAATTCGAATTCTCGTATATCGAAAATTGACATTCCGCACATGTATTTATGTGTAGATACATAATATAAATGCGAAGGTAAGGCGTATGATCAATTAAATAAATGATAATCAAATAAATGAGAAAAGCATATTAAATGAGAAAACATACAAATTATAAAAATTGTTCTGTTACGTAACATTTTCAAAGACCCCCACCATAACAAATCATAAAAAAACTCGAACCCCACCCCTCCCCCCTACAGCGTTACGTAAAATATGGACAGCCCCTAAAGCAAAAAACATTTTCTGCGGTACAATTCGTCAGTAGTATTGTTGACAAAGGCACGTTTGAATCAGTAGTATTTCTCAATTGATACTTCCTAAAGGGTATCTAAGAAATATACATACATACTTACAAAGGTTTATGTATACAAAACAAAATGCTCCGAATTCGTAAAGAATTCGTAACGATTGGTCGACAAAATCTTCCGATTTCGTCACCGAAATATTACCGAAATCGTAACAATTTTTGTATGAAATGGTTGACACGACTTCGTAACGATATGTCGGTACGAATTCGTTACGATAAGTCAGTACGAATTTCTAACGACATGTAGGTACGATTTCTTTTTGCTTTTACCGCTTCACTGTTATGTTGCTGCTATTGTCGAAATAATTTGCACATACTCACGTTTTTTAATATTTGTTACAATCCTTTTTTTTATCAACAAATACATATTTATTTAAAAAAAAATTCACAAACTTTTACTTACATATGTACTCAAAAATCAAAGTTTTAATGTTTAAAAAAATTGTTCAGAGAAACTACTGAAATGTCTTAACGAATTCGGCACGACAAGTCTGACTTCAGAAAAAGTCGAAACATTTTGTTTGGGGGTATTCATTATGTTTATAAGCTCATACTACCATACAAATTACTATACATACATATATGCATTTATTATTATAAAATAATTTATTTCAAATGATTGAATACAGTTACATATGTACCTATGCACGAATGTTATCTCGTGAGGGCGTGAGAATTCGTGCGTGATTATTAAAAATAGCTCACGCACGAGTAAATTTTTTTTTCAATCACGCTCACGCACTCACGCGTGATTAGTTATAATATTTGATCACGAATCACGTGAATCACGCGTGACTCACGCGTGGCACGATAAAATCACGACATTTGCACATCTCTAAAATTGAGCTTACAATACAAAAAAGCTTTCAGCAAATTGAAATACGATGAATCAAACAATTCACATATTCCATTTGCAATAATGCTAAGTATATAAAGCAGAAATCTACATCAACTGACACCACACACAGTGGACCAAACACAAAAGAACGCTGATGATGAAGGTTTAGCGGCCTTCGAAAACGGCTGGCTGTTCCGTTCTGCTATGTGTTGTCAGAATATTTACAACTAACTTTGGTGTTATTTGTTCATTAATAATTATCACATGTAATTTGGCTTAAAAAGCGATACGAACTTTAGCCTGTTAAAATCATATATATACCAACTAGGTTTTCGTTTATATTTAATAGGGAAGGATTACACTTTTCTAAAATATCTTAACTATGTAATAAAGTTTCGTGCAATTTGCCAAAAAAGAATTTTAATTCTTGGCAAAATATATGCATACCGTGAGAGTATCAAATGTGTTGCGGGAGTACTACGGTACTTTCTCATGTCAAATAGTATCAAAAAAAGTACGATCGTACCAACCTTCCCATCACTGAGACTTACTCTGCCGACACTCACAGTTGATATACCAATACCTCTTTGTCTGCTGCTTGTCACACACGGCACTCACTCTGCCGACACTCACAGTTGATACACCAATAAAGACTCACTGGCTTTACTTACACCCTTACACACGTCTATTCGCTGCGCTGTTCCCTTTACTCCAGTCGACACGATAGACTCCACAATAATCTTAATTCCACGACAGACTTTGCTGTCACTATAGACTGTCCTATAGTTTCTCCTTTTCCCAACTCACGAGTAAAGCACAGACTGCTCTCAACTATCAACTCACCACTGTATCGCAGACTATTATTAATTCATCAACTGACTTGTTCACACGCAACTGACTGACTTGTTCACAACTGACTTACAACTGCAACTCGTTCACAACACAACTATAACTCACTCGCAACTAACTAACTCATTGGCTGCGTCACCTCTTTTTATATTTCAAACAAATACCACTAGAAGTTTCAAGCAATGTCTAGACGATCATTATCATCTTATATTATAGAGTTGCATGAACAATTCCATCCATGAAACTACTGAAATGTTTGTTTACTAAAGCCCAACTTCGAATAAATATGTTAATACTCAACAAACTGTTGCTTTTATTATACTGTGACTGAAAACGTTTCGTGTCATACTGTTAACACAAAGAGATTGTTCATTATGCTGATTTACACGGGCATAATTGTGCTGGCATATCATGCCAGTTTGTTGGTGAGAGAGGCAAAGAGAGTGGTTTTGCGGTTGGCATAACTTTTCAACCAGCTTCAACCCCGCATTAGCAGCATAAAACTAATACACATACAACTTAAAAAACAGCAAATGTTAAATGAATACTAAAAACACTAACACACACACACCTGTGTATACGAATACATTTTGTGCCAGATGAATTAGTCTCGTGTAATTTGGAAAAGAACAAAAATTGTGCGGCTTAAAAATTGATCTCGTCTAAACTACCTCATTGAAACGACTTTTGTTCATGCTGCTTTCTGTCATCTCATCTTTTGTTATTAATTCGCAAATAGCAATGTTGCCAATATAGTGAAATCATGGAATTTTTTGTATGGATCGCACATGTGTAATAGGTTTCATTTTAAATTAAAGTTTTAACTTTTACACATACATACATAACTAAGTACATATGTATACATACATACATAGTAATACATATTTTAATTTGTCATTTGCATTTTTAAATAATATAAATCTTTAAACTATTTTAATATATTATATATTCTTGTAATGAACTGCACACAACCCTGAAATGAAATGCTATGGAAAGAAACACACATTTTTAGATGAAAAATGAAAAAAAGGAATTGGTTTATGAGAAATGAATGTATTCTTAAGCAAATTTGATTATTAGTTGTGTAGGTGTCTAACGGTTTTGGTCACGTGCTTGTTTTTTTTTAATTTCATGTGATATAAAAAAAATTGAAATTGACAAAAGTTAAACAAAACACAACAAAAGTACTCATTTCCAAGCGAAAATAACTATTTATATTCTTGCAAGCAAAAATATAACTAACAATTATTTTTGAAATTAATATTTGTAATAAAACTCAAAAAATTTGATTATCATCACCCTATGTAAAAATACGAAATTTTAAACAACAATAATATTGCATTGAAAAGAAATTATGTGTAATTTTTTAACTTCTTCGGCGATTATTCTTATATTTTCCCTTTTCCTACAACTGGCAACAATGATCTTTAAAAGCATATTGTTTGTGATGATAAAAGTCGGCACGAAGTACCTTGTTTTTATCACACCATCATACGTGAATATCTTTTATTATTTTTTTTATTTTTTATTGTCATTTCATATACAAAAATGTTCATCTATTTGAATTGGTATTATTTTTACGAATAATTGAATTATTGTTTTGTTATCTTTACACTGAATGATTTATTATTTATTATTTTGAACTAGTTCCTTTATGGATAAATTATTAAATAAAAGTAAAAGCAATTGTACTATTAGCTTTAAGAGGTTATTACATTATGTTATTCCGATATTTAAACTTAACGGCTTGCATGATGACACTAAATAGTACCGAGGGCGATGAAATGATAGCATACATACAATTGTATACAACCATGGTGACTATGAACGCCGCATGTTGTACAACTATGAAAGCAGCCATATGAAATTGGTATAAAAGGAGCTGCTGTATACAGCGTGACCGTTTGACCGACTAAAGTGGCAATTTGCCACTTTTTCGACTGCGTTTCCCCTTTTTCGACTGCCTTGCCACTTTTTGCCCCCCTTTATTTAGGGTAAGTTATATGAAAATACATTAAAAATAAAAAGTTTAGTGCAGTTTTCTCGTTTTTTTTTAATTTCGCCCCTTTTTTTTTGATAAATCCCCTATTTGGTGCCACTTTTTGAAATATGTCATCGGTCACCCTGGCTGTATATGCGAAGCGAGTAGTTAGTGTCGAGGACTTGAATAGGTAAGATAAATGAACTTGGTGGTTAGCCGCTGAATTGAATTTATCTTTGTAGGCAATTTTAGTAGCATTATTATTGGTGGTTAGCCGCTGATAATAATTAGGTATTAGTCTGCATTGGTATTGGTGGCTAGCCACTGATAATAATTAGGTATTAGTCTGCATTGGTATTGGTGGTTAGCCGCTGATAACAATACAAGGTTAAGTCTGAAATTAGGAAAGGCAGTAGTATTGGTGGTTAGCCGCTGATAGTACTTTAGTTAGTTAGTCTGTTCTGGCATGGGTGGTCAGCCGCTGATAACCATTCAGGCTAAGTTCAAATTTTATAAACTTTAGCTAGCCGTCGATAACAATACAGGGTTAAATCTGAATTCAAGAAAGGTAGTATTATTGCTGGTTAGCCGCTGATAATACTTTAGTTAGTTAGTCTGTTCTGGTATTGCTGGTCAGCCGCTGATATCCATTCAGGCTAAGTCCGATTTTATAAAAATTAGTTAGCCGCTGATAGTACTTTAGTTAGTTAGTCTGTTCTGGTATTGGTGGTCAGCCGCTGATAACCATTCAGGCTTAGTCCGATTTTATAAAAATTAGTTAGCCGCTGATAGTACTTTAGTTAGTTAGTCTGTTCCGGGTATTGGTGGTCAGCCGCTGATAACCATTCAGGCTAAGTCCAAGTTTTATAAAAATTAGTTGGTCGCTAAAAGCCATTCAGGCTAAGTCAAAGTTTTCTAAAAATTTTATAAAAATTAGTTAGCCGCTGATAATACTTTAGTTAGTTAGTCTGTTCTGGTATTGCTGGTCAGCCGCTGATATCCATTCAGGCTTAGTCCGATTTTATAAAAATTAGTTAGCCGCTGATAGTACTTTAGTTAGTTAGTCTGTTCTGGGTATTGGTGGTCAGCCGCTGATAACAATTCGGGCTAAGTCCAAGTTTTATAAAAATTAGTTGGTCGCTAAAAGCCATTCAGGCTAAGTCAAAGTTTTCTAAAAATTAGTAAGCCGCTGGAAGCCGTTTAGGTTAAGTCCAAGTTTTATAAAATGTAGTCATCCGCTGTTAAGAATTATATTAATAATTTTAGTAACTTAGATAAGTACATGATATAATAATTCAAAATACAGCCTCCAAACAGAGTGTTTTCACTTTCATCTCCTGACAGTCCAAAAAAAATAAATTTTTTGTAACGAAACATGGACACCGATGAGTTATACCCCAGCCTTGAGAAAGCATCGTTACATGTTTTTGCATGAACTTAATCGAGATTTACTCAACACATGTTCTGTTTCACATTTGTAAATGTTAGTATGCTCTTGTATAAATAAACAAACCAACATCATTTTACTGCGTTCTTAACTATTGAGTATTCATTGCTCTTGTTTCATAGTTATTCATCTGTATGAAATAGAAATGAAACGAATAAAAAATTATAGCGAAAGTTTCATAAACATCATTATTTAGTTTCATGCAGATGTCTATCTTATATGCTGTTTACAAAGTGCCTAATTAAGTTCATGTGGTAACTATGTACATACATGTGTATATGCATACGTGTGTACATCATTAAATAAGCAATACACGGTGGTTGTCTATCTTTTGCTTTTCGTTTGAATTAGCATGTAGGCATGTGTGTAAATATGTGAATCTTCTTAATAAGCAGACGCTTTTTGTTGTTGCTTTTGCTTGTTTACGTCTAATCAAGCTTGTATATGCTACGCATGCTTATTTAATTGTTTGCTACTATTCTAGATTATTCTTTGCATTGACGCTGTAAGAATATTTTCCCGTAACACTTACATTAACCCTGTTGGAATATTTTTGTGTAATGCTGCCTTAAACCTGTCGACGGCTATTTTCGTAACACTGCCACCCACTTAAGCCTATTCGTCCCGAATAGGCACATCATCGCCTTTTCTTTTTTCGTTTTCCATACGCCTTGTAGTTACGCTGGAGATGACTACCTTTTCCATATTTGTAGGCTTTAATTCTGGCTCTGTCTCGTCTTTCAACTGGGACTTGTGGTACCATACGTTGGAGAGATATTATTCGATATTTGCGGCCCCTGGTACTGACTGCTTCGTGTTTCACTTATAGCTTGCCTTTCCACATGCTGGAGATGAAACCTTCTTAGACATCTGGCTTTGCTTCGTATTTCCACTGCAGCTTGCGTGCCTTACGATGGAGATGACAACTTTTTCCACATTTATGGCCTTTGACTCTGACTCTACTTGGTCTCTTGACTAGAGCTGGCCTTACCACACGCTTGAGGTTCTGTACAGACGTTGTCTTCTTTCCCTGGCTGTTTCTATGCTGCACACTTTCCATACTGATGGCCTGGATTTCACCTTAGCAGTTACCTTAACTCCAACAAACGAGATCATTTCATCCATAGGTAGTTCCGCCGCGTCACAAGCCGGTTGACTATAATCTAAGTCACGACCTTCATTTACTTCGCTGGAAACTTCTGGCTCACGCCCAATTTGTTGACACTGACTACTGTTGATTTCATTATTCACTCTATCTAGTTTTCCGTCAACGTTTTCCTCTGCGCCAGAAATGTCATCATCACTCTGCTCCAAGCCAGTATTCTTTTCGTCTGATTTGCTGACTTGCATCTCCACACCATCGGTCCGTCTGTCTGTGGCTTCAAGCATTTCTTGAATTTTCTCATTTCTAGCTCTAGGTGATTCTGGAACGTTAGGTAGAGTTTTCGATTTCCATTTGTCAAACACCTCATCTATCTCACATAGACATTTCTGATTGTTTGCCTCCATTTTCTTATTGTTGGCCTCCATTTTCTCATTGACCGCTTTTATTTCGCTCATTATGGCAGCCAACATTGCGCCGATGTCCGTACTGCTCGCCGCTGCACGAGTATATACCTCAATTTCTTCTTTTTCATCGAACTCATAGCTTTCTATATCGATGTTGCGCCGCTGGAACTCCTGCAGTAGTCTCTCCTGTAGTTGTACTTTATTACCAGTTGTCGATAGTTTCCGCTTATTCAACTCTTCCTTGAGTTGCTCCACATTAAGCTCTTGAAATTTCATTTTTCCTCAAAAACCAATTTACTACGTCTAACCTTTTCAAACGTGTGTGGTTTTATTCACGTTTAACCTTTTCAAACGTGTGAGGTTCTCCTTTTCATATCACTCTTACTTTACGTTTAACCCTTTTTTAAATATGTCGCTTGTATTTGCAAATCCCACTTCTGACACCAAATGTTACGTTTTTCTCTCTATAAAAACGCTTTTCCGTGGACCCGAAGATTTGCAAATGAATACAAGACCCGAGTGTTGTAATTAGAGTTAAGAATGATACAAGTTTTATTTACAAATACACTTAAACTAAGTTAATCAAGAGCTTATATAAACTAATACAGCTTAAGCTACTGAATTACGCACAAATATTCACAACTGGTTACCACTACGCCTTCTTCGCTGTAGCTTACGCACGTTTCTTAGCTGGCTGCGCAAGTAATCACGTGACACCTCTTTGTCTGCTGCTCGTCACTTACGACACTCACTCCGCCGACACTCACAGTTGATACACCAATACCTATTTGTCTGCTGCTTATCACACACGTCACTCACTCTGCCGACACTCACAGTTGATACACCAATAAAGACTCACTGGCTTTACTTACACCCTTACACATGTCTATTCGCTGCGCTGTTCCACAATAAACTCAATTCCACGACAGACTTTGCTGTCACTATAGACTGTCCTATAGTTTCTCCTTCTCCCAACTCACGTGTAAAGCATAGACTGCTCTTAGCTATCAACTCACCACTGTATCGCAGAGTATTATTAATTCACAACTTAATTATCAACTGACTTGTTCACACGCAACTGACTGGCTTGTTCACAACTGACTTACAACTGCAACTCGTTCACAACACAAATATAGGCCCAACTATAATATGAATAAGCTAGCTTAAGCAACTGTGCGTTTACATATAAAACGTATGAGGCAAACTATAATGTACTTAACAAACTTTTCGTCAAGTGTCATTTGCTTTAGTAAAGTGCCAAAATGAACGCACATTCCGTAAGTAAAGAGCTGTTTGTGCATTTTTTAAACTCGAACAAGCAGCAGCAGAAAATATTCATTGATTTTAAATATTTTTTTATTATTTCTTATTTTAAACTCGGAAAATAAAGCAAAACTTTTATTTTCATTGTTTGTTTTACAATACACATATACACACATACACATGTATTTACGTATGTATATTTACTGTTGTACTTTTTAGTAGGCAAAACAAATAAAATAAGTAATAAGGTGATGGATATATTTATATGTGAATTTTTAATAGATTAGGACATTCTTTCAAGTTATTTTGATTGAATTGCATTCATTTATGAGTTGTGAGAAGAAATAAAATTAATACAAAATTATTGACAATACCTAGATGTGCAGCATGTAAGTGCATTGAATTAATTGAATTGCATTCATTTATGAGTTGTGAGAAGAAATAAAATTAATACAAAATTATTGACAATACCTAGATGTGCAGCATGTAAGTGCATATAAGTACATTGTGGCCACCTAAAAGTCACATCTGAATTGTTTAAGCATTTGACAGACTTATCGTTCAATTCTGACATTAGCTTAAGCCAACTTATTCATATTATAGTTGGGCCTTACAACTCACTCGCAACTAACTAAAGGTGGAAGTACATAACACGCGTTCAGTGCGCTAATGCGATACACGCGTCTGTGAAAAAAGTTGAAATAGTGTGTTTTCATAGGTCTAGTTACATAGAGAAGTTCGCAACGCGCGTACCTCGCCAAAAGTTGAACATTCTTCAACTTTCACGCGTTGTATACAAAATGACAGCTAGTGTTGCCAGATTCATAAACTAACATACACAAACATGATTAGAAATTAATTTTTTTATTAAACAATGGATACAAAAATGAATTAAATGTTTAAAGAAAAATGCAACGTAAACGCAAAAAAAAAAGCCGGCAAAGGATTTAAATTTTACAACTAAAAAAGCTTCAAAAGCGTGGTGTGTAACCTTCCATTTGTGTAGCGTTGAACGTTTAACAAGCCAGAAAAGCGTTGCCGCGTAACGCGTGGTATGTACTTCCACCTTTAAGTTGGTATGTGTAAAAATTTGTTTTATTTTTTTCGAATTCACTAACAAGTTTTCGGAAATCTTTTTCATTATATATTTGTATTTTAATTTCATCAATATTACCTCGTTTAATTGGAATGATGAGAAAAGTATTTTCACCAATGGTCGACAGCAGTTTTTTGATAAGTGCGTTAGAATTTTTTTCTCTCAGATAAATAGGTGGTGGCTTAAAAGACTTTTGCGATGATGTAGAGGGCTTGTCGTCGGTGTCTTGCAATAATGAAAAATTATTTTGACGATTGGTAGATTATGCGCTGTTATCCCTAGACATCTTTGGAGCAGATGAAATTTATAAAGAATTTGGGCTTCTCCCACGCTTTACCACGGTTATATATCTGTCCATTCGCACTTGTACCTTGGGTTTTGAGCTACTGTTATCTATAGTGATAACTTGGTTTAGTAATGAACGCGAGCCCGATGCGGATGATATCGCAGACTTAAATGAAGAAGTACTAGGCAATGGTAATGTTAACGATTCACTAGTTGGCATTGGACAAAGCGAAGTTGATCGATGACGAAAAAGTGGCTTTTCCGTTAGAAAAAGACTTTCATCAGGCTTATTACTGTAAAATAAGCATTTCTGCCGTTAGAACTCACTTCAAATTTTTTTTCCTTTGAGGTACTCATACAGAGTATTATTCCTCAAGGGTACTTTGTTTGTGTTTACGGTTTTTTTTTGTTTTTGCTATTTCTTGCTTTGTAAAAAATATTAGTAAAGGCAATAAGCTTATTTATCAAGGTGAATATGTATTACGTATATTTTCTGTATGATTTTTGATTTTGATTTTTTTAAATAAAACACAGATATTAAAAAAAAGTCGTGAAACTTTATGATATCGTAAAGTAGACAAAATGAGGTTATGTGTGAAACAACAAATCGGGCAGATGGCCGCCGCGGCTTTGCTGGCACACACGCGATCTTTTAATGAAATTTTCAATGGCCGTTTTGCATAAATGCTGCGGTATTTTCTTAATGCAGCGTCCAATTTCCTCTTTTAAGGCTTGAGTCGTCGACGGCTTATTCGCGTAAACCATCGACTTCAAAAAACCCCAAAGAAAAAAGTCTAATGGTGTTAAATCGCACGATCTAGGCGGCCAATTCTGGTCTCCAAAACGCGAAATAACACGACCGGGAAATGACTGATGTATCAATTGAATTGTTTCTCTGGCATGAAACCACATGCCCTCCACATTCATTTCTTCAATTCTAGGCACGACATTTTCGGTCGATCGGCCTGGTCGAAGGCGCGTTGTTGTCTTTACATCACGAACAGACCCAGTTTCGGCAAATTTATCCATTAATGTCTACAGTTGACTTTTTTGGAGAATTTTTGTGACCCCAAATTGATCGCAAATTTGCGAACTGTAGCCGCAAAACTTTCACCATTTTGGTAAAAAAAATTCACAATGAGAATGCGTTGTTCATTCGTGCAGCGCTCCATTTTTACTAACCTCGTACCCTCTACTAGCAAACAATAACAATTGTTCAAATGTCACACAATGACACTTCGAATGGCGCCAAATTTAAATCTTGCGTTCTTGTTGGGACACCCTTTATATGTAGCTACATTTTTTAATGTGCGCAGCTAACTTAAATTTTTTATATGAGCATAATTTAAAACTGCCAAAAAATATGTTAAATGCGCAGGTATACAAAGTGCACTTAAAAAAGGATTTTGAACAATAATTACAGAAAAAATATATTTTGTGCAGTTAACATTGATTTTTTGTATGAAAATGTTTTAAAATTACCAAAATTTTAGGGCACTTATCTTAAATGTGCAGGTATAGAAAGTACAATTTTTTTTTTTTTTTTTTTAGTATTTATTTATTGTATCTTCATATATGAACTAACAATAAGTATTCAAATCTTAAATCTATAAAAAAAAATTTTATTAGGCCCGACCAGTGTCGGACATAAACTTAGTGATAGTTATAAATAATACATTAGTAGTGATAATCAAAAAAGGGGAAAAAAGTATTTTCAAGTAGTCCCATCTGGAGTGTTAGGTATAAGAGCCCTTGTGTCCCTCTTCCTTACGCGGATGTGTCCAGTAAAGCTCAAAATATTACGAGCAAGCGGATTAGGATGTGATTCGAGTTTTGTTAAATATTTGCCTGCGTATTTCTTCAGTCACTACTGGCATATTTAAATCACGATGTATAATAGAATTTTGGATGTACCATGGAGCCGATGTTATTAACCGTAAAATTTTGTTTTGCCTTCGTTGGATTCTCTCGGCATTTGAAGCTGGAGCAGTGCCCCATAACTGAATTCCGTAGCACCATATTGGCTTCAAAAGCGACTTGTATAGTAAAAGTTTGCAGTCTAGGCTGAGTGTTGAGTTTCTGCCAATCAACCAATATATTTGAGTTAACTTAAGTTTCATCTGAGTTAACTTAGAGTCAATATGATGTTTCCATGTAAGTCTTCGATCAAGGTGTATACCAAGGTATTTCACTTGGGAATGTTGACGAATATTTTGATTGTTGATTCGAATGGGGGAGCAAATAGGGTGAACGTTATATGGACACACTTTTGTTCATTGACTTTAATTCTCCATAAGTTCAACTATATTTCCAGCTGGGTAATATGTTCCTGGAGATTGCGGGATGCCTCATAAGGGTTTTCGTGCACACTCATACAGGCTGTATCATCGGCAAAAGTAGAAATATGGATATTATTGCTTACAGGCATATCACAAGTATATATTAAACACAAGACAGGACCCAGAATACTACCCTGTGGCACACCAGAAGATATAGATTCGGGCACACTCGTGAACTCTCCTTCCACAACAGTGAACTTCCTATCAATAATATAACTTTCCAAAAGCTTTTGAATGTTTATTGGCAGATATGTCTTCAATTTTAAAACTAGGCATTCGTGCCATACTTTATCAAACGCCTGAGAAACATTAATAAAGAGAGCAGAACAATACTTCTTTTCTTCAAATGTTCTTCTTACAACTTGGACCAGTCTATACGTTTGTTCAATCGTGCTGTGCTGACGTCTAATGTCAAATTGATGGTCCGGGATGCACCCATTATCAGTTAAAATTTTGGACAATTTAGTCATGAGCAGCTTTTCGAAAAGCTTTGAGATTGTAGATAGTGAGCTTATAGGCCTATATGACTCAGTCTTGGTAAGATCTTTGCCCGCCTTTGGAATCATTTTGATCTTGGCAAGTTTCCAGTTATGTGGAAAATACTGCATTCTTAAAATAGCATTAAAAATAAATAGCAGGATTCTTATTGCAACATGAGGCAAGTTCATGAGCATTTTGTTACTAATGCCATCAATACCTGGAGCTTTCTTCGGGTTGAGTTCAGCAATTACTTTTTGTACTTCACGCATCTTAAACCTTAAGGGATGAGGGGGTAGAGAAACTACACTCGGTAAATCAGCAGCACCCGTACATGAATTGGGAGTGAATACAGATTTTAAATGCTCAGAAACTAAGTTACCTTTCTCATTATCGCTTCTTGCCCAGCCTCCGATCGCAGTACGCAGTGGTGATTTAAGATCAACGGGTCGTTTAAGATTTCTAGTAGCGCGCCATAAAGAGTAATTAGATGCGGACGTTACATCAAGACCTTCTAAATGCTTTTCCAGTAGTGCAGTTTTTTCCGACGATAGCAGCTCTATGAGTCGTTTAGTACATTCTTTAACTCTGATTTTATTTAGGGGTGATCTGTGTTGTTGCCATTCTCTTCCAGCTCTCCTTTTTTTACATACCAGACGTTCAATTTCCGTAGAATAAATTCTGCTAAAGCCGGTCTGCGGACTACTAAGATATTTTTTGAATGCCAGCCAGTTGATTCCATTAATCATCTTCATATATGAGTTAGTTAAATCACTCCTTAGTGGGTTGAAAATTGTAACTATTGTTGGAGAGTGATCGGAGGACAGATCTAGAGAGGCCTCTACGTGAATTAAGTCCCTATGAATATTTTTCGTGACGGCAAAATCTATAACATCTGGAATTTTTCTTACGTCAGTAGGCCAGTAAGTAGGCTCCCCACTCGAAATGACATCTAAGCCCATTTTTGAAATTGTATTGAACAAGGCTCGACCTCTAGGTGTAACAAGACGCGATCCCGAGTACGTATGTTTTGCATTGTAGTCACCAGCTGCCACGAAACAAGATCCAAGCGATTTGTAGAACTTCTTCATACTGATCTTCGTTAACTGAAAATCGCACAAAAATTTTCTACGAAAATATTCGTTGCTTGCAAATATTCTTCACTAAGGTTGTCAAGGACATAGTGCTTGAGTCTTGACTTAATCAGAATTGCTGATCCACCGCATGCTCTCCCTCTCGTGTCCTTTGTATCATATAAAGTGCAACCATTTATTTTAAATAAGCTTCTTGAGGTCAAATGAGTCTCAGGAACCAACCTTATATCAATATTTTTTTCCATGAGGAAGTGCTCAAGTTCATTTTTATGTTGGCGAATGCCGTTTGCGTTCCAGAAACATATTTTTAACGCATTCATGGTTTATTAACTAATGCTTGAAACAGTGTATTCTGCATTCGCAGCATTTCTTGCATCATACTTGTCATATTTGTAGTAAAGTTATTTATAGTTAGCACCAGATTCTCAATAGTAGCTTCAAGGCGACTAAAGTTAAGGCTTGAGTTTGAATTCGTTGAATTATTTGGCGGTGGAACATTTTGCGTGGGAATTGAATTAGTCTTAGCAGCATCAGCATACGATACACGTGAAGTAACTGGTTGGCTCATTTGAGCAAAAGTGGCGGAGTTCGCGTTTACTGGTTGAACTGGAGTTAATTTGGGTTTTTGACCCATAGTCTGTTTAACGAAAGAATATACAGGGCACCCTCTATAGTTAGCTGTGTGATTACCTCCACAATTACTACATTTTTTTCTGCTTGATCTTTTGGCTTAGTGCAGCTAGCAGTACCATGCAATTCACCGCAGGTAACAAACACTGTAGGTAACTTGAAGTAAGTTTTCGTATGGCCATATTCTTGGCAATTATGGCACTGTACGGGACCTGAACGCTTACGTGGCTCTTCAACTGTGATTTTTCAATGTAAGAGATACCTTACGCTATAAATTGGATGGGTTTTATTTTTTTTTCAATTGTATGTCATTCGGCTCCAGTTCAACCCGAAATAGGGGTTGGGGGACCTTTTCTCTATTAATTATGTTGGTAACATTTTTTACCTTGAATCCTTGGTCGACAAGTGCACATTTTACTTCTTCGGGTTCAACATATGAATCTATGCCCTTTAATACTATCTGTAGGCCTTTAGCACTCTTAAGTTGGTATGTGTAAAAATTTGTTTTATTTTTTTCGAATTCACTAACAAGTTTTCGGAAATCTTTTTCATTATATATTTGTATTTTAATTTCATCAATATTACCTCGTTTAATTGGAATGATGAGAAAAGTATTTTCACCAATGGTCGACAGCAGTTTTTTGATAAGTGCGTTAGAATTTTTTTCTCTCAGATAAATAGGTGGTGGCTTAAAAGACTTTTGCGATGATGTAGAGGGCTTGTCGTCGGTGTCTTGCAATAATGAAAAATTATTTTGACGATTGGTAGATTATACGCTGTTATCCCTAGACATCTTTGGAGCAGATGAAATTTTTGAAGAATTTGGGCTTCGCCCACGCTTTACCACGGTTATATATCTGTCCATTCGCACTTGTACCTTGGGTTTTGAGCTACTGTTATCTGTAGTGATAACTCGGTTTAGTAATGAACGCGAGCCCGATGCGGATGATATCGCAGACTTAAATGAAGAAGTACTAGGCAATGGTAATGTTAACGATTCACTAGTTGGCGTTGGACAAAGCGAAGTTGATCGATGACGAAAAAGTGGCTTTTCCGTTAGAAAAAGACTTTCGTCAGGCTTATTACTGTAAAATAAGCATTTCTGCCGTTAGAACTCACTTCAAATTTTTTTTCCTTTGAGGTACTCATACAGAGTATTATTCCTCAAGGGTACTTTGTTTGTGTTTACGGTTTTTTTCTGTTTTTGCTATTTCTTGCTTTGTAAAAAATATTAGTAAAGCCAATAAGCTTATTTATCAAGGTGAATATGTATTACGAATATTTTCTGTATGATTTTTGATTTTGTTGTTTTTTATATTTGTTTCGTATGTATGTATGTAAAAAAAATCCGCTTTAACGTCTCTTCACTATGAAGGTTCAACGAGAACTGAAAGAGAGAAAGTGCACATAAAAACGTATTTGTATGGGATTTTACAGAATAGTGACAGAAATTTATCATTTTAGGCAGTTAAGTCCAAAGTGCACTTAAACAAAAGGCAGCTAAAATAAAACTACTGTACGAGTATAAAAGTTTATTTAGATGAAACAGAAACGATTTTTATTTGAAATTTTACGTCAATATTTTGCAATAAAATTATATATAAAAACCTTTTCTTATAAAGGGTGTTTTTTATTGAGGTATATAACTTTAAGTTGGCATCACTTTTTTAACTGGCGGCCATTTTGTCAGCTGTCAAGTGATTAATATTTAGTTTGGTTTGCCATTTCATCATGAACAGGTTGACAAAAGAACAACGCTTGCAAATCGTGCAAATTTATTTCGAAAATAATGGTTCAGTTCGCGAAGTTTACCGTAAGCTCCGTCCATTTTATGGTCGACATAATCGTCCATCAGAGCAATTAATTCGGTTAACCATGGATCATTTTCGCACTACGTTTACTCTATGTGATAATACGCATCCGTAGAGACGTCGAACAGTGCGCACCGAAGAAACAATTGCCGCTGTAGAGCAAAGTGTTGAAGAGGACCCGAATGAATCGATTCGCCACCGTGCACAGCAATTGGAGCCGACTAACCGACTATTTTGTTCCCGAATTGGATGGCATGAATGTGGATGAGTTGTGGTTCCAACAAGACGGCGCTACATGCCACACAGCGCACGTCACAATCGATTTATTGAAGGAAACATTCGATGAGCGCATAATTTCGCGGAATGGACCTGTCAATTGGCCACCAAGATCGTGTGATTTGACACCATTGGATTATTTTCTTTGGGGATATGTGAAGTCGCTCGTCTACGCCAACAAACCAGAAACGTTAGGGGACTTGGAAGCCAACATTCGTGGCGTTATTGCCAACATACGGCCCCATATGCTCGAAAAAGTGGTTGAAAATTGGACCTGTAGAATTAGCTTTATTCGAGCCAGCCGCGGCGGCCAGATGCCCGAAATCATATTTAAACATTAATGGCATAAAATTATCCTTCCAATAAAGCCAAATTGATGGACATTAAAACGATTTTCTTGTGTTTTATTTCAATTCGAAGTTCTATACTCCTCAAAAAAACACCCTATATATCCCAAATACACTTCCCAAATACAGTTCCAAAGCCTGAATTCTGATGTCGTAATCTTTTGAAATTGAAGTTAAATTTTTAGAGTCTAAACCAGCGATCCCCACACAGATACATTCACACTTATGTTTGTGTTGGTGCTTCGTTTTTGAGCGTAATATATTTTGCTCTTCTTATGGCAGGGCTGCCAAAACACATTTGTAATATATTTGTAAAACTCTAATTCGAGTCAAGTCTTCGTTTTCAAAAAGAGATTGATGCACATTTGATGTATTTTAAATAGTATATAATAACCTACTTTCCGATATGATTATTAAAGCTCTAAAAAATAGAAAACCTTTAAATTAAACTAATTTAAAAAGAATCCATTGTTGTCTGGTAAAATGTGACTACACAACCGGCACATATAAATAGTCTGATATTAAAGTTGTAGCCCTGATTGTAGTAACAATTGAGTACACATTAAAAAAAATACAAATTATCTCCTATTGCTCTCTTCATTATTGTGAGAGCACTCGCACGCGTGCGCGGTTTTGAAGATCGCTGGTCTAAACACAATGTTTGCGGTACGGTGCGATTTCTCGTTGCGGGAGAGAAAAATAAACATAATACAAAGGAAGACGGCAATACTTGTCATTGTTTGTTTAAATTTTTATTAATTTTTTTTTGCATACATTTTTATAACAAATTTTCTCTTTCTCTTAAATATTTTGTAATGGCAGTAACTAAAAACAAAAAATGATTAAAATTTTATATATTAGCAGATATATTTGGTAAATTTTTTAAGCTTTTATATTTTATGACAAACATTTTTGAACTTCAAAATCATGTTTTTTGTTGTGAAAAAGAAAGAGAGTCAAAAATTGAGAGAATAAGAAAGTCCTCAATGAAAATAAAATACCCTCATACCAAGTGTCACCATATGTGAAGATTTGTCTTATTTTTGAAGTTTTTATACATGTGAAAACGACAAAAAAAGATTTCTTATCTAAAAATAAGATTTTTCAAAATTTTACTTTTGGTACTTTTAATATATTATTGGGGGATATTTTGACTACACTACCTACAAATTTTCTGATTTGCTTCATAATGATCTTACACATATTCTACACAGCAAATATTTTGTGTTATTTGGCTTTACTTTTAATATTTCACAAGTAATTAGATAAATTTTAACTCATTTTTATTCAATCAGATAACAAAAAAGATTTTTGTTAACAAAAAAAAGATTTTTTTGCTCGACTTGAAGATTTTTGAAAAATAAATATGGCAAGACTGCTCATACCTAAATACGTACGTACTAGTGATGTAGCGAATGTCAATTATTGATATTCGCGAATACAAATGCGAATACGAATATTTGAAACGATATTCGCCAATACGTATACGAATATTTCATGTGAAATTCATAGACATTAAATTAGGGCTCTATTTACGCCTGCAATATGAAATATTAAATAATTGTTATGAAAAAGAACTTCCTGTTGGCATACTTTAAAGTTAATAAAAACTACCCAAAATTTTATTGATCGTCAGTAAATAATATTTGAAAATGATACAAAGCACAAATTTCTATAAAAAATTTAATGGATTCGTACAAACTAATATTTGTATCCATTTATTTAAATTTCGTTTAGGATTTATGCATTTATTTATATAATTTTTTTTTGGAAAAACATTCGTATTCGTATTCGCCTAAATTTGACGAATACGAATGATTCGTATTCGCATTAAAAATGACCGAATATTCGGCAATTCGAATACGAACACGAATACTCGTGCATCACTAGTACGTACGTATTTTCAGTACATTCAAAAAATATTTTTACATTTAAATATACTAAAAATGCGTACCCTGCTGCTAACGCAACGCTTGCCGCTCTTAAGGTGGAAATACATACCACGCGTTACGCGGCAACGCTTTTCTGGCTTGTTAAACGTTCAACGCTACACAAATGGAAGGTTACACACCACGCTTTTGAAGCTTTTTTAGTTGTAAAATTTAAATCCTTTGCCGGCTATTTTTTTTTTTGCATTTACGTTGCATTTTTCTTTAAACATTTAATTCATTTTTGTATCCATTGTTTAATAAAAAATTAATTTCTAATCATGTTTGTGTATGTTAGTTTATGAATCTGGTACCACTAGCTGTCATTTTGTATACAACGCGTGAAAGTTGAAGAATGTTCAACTTTTGGCGAGGTACGCGCGTCGCGAACTTCTCTATATAACTTGTCTTATGAAAACACTCTATTTCAACTTTTTTGACAGACGCGTGTATCGCATTAGCGCATTGAACGCGTGTTATGTACTTCCACCTTTATTTACCCTGCAATTACACATGTAAGTGATTCGTTGCAAGTAGTGTATACCTGTTATCAATGAAAATTTCGAAGAAATAACAGAAAGTCTTGCAAATTACTTGAGAGTTTACACAGTCAGTTGTAAGTTTACTTTTAAAACTTTTTCGAAGCGTACACGTCTTATGAAAATAAATTTTCTTTTGAATAAAAAAATACATATGTTTATTTTAAAAATATATGAATCCAATATTGCCGTGTTGCTAAAATCATAAATTACTGAAAACAACATTTTCTTCAACAACGTTTCTGTCAAAATACACACAGTTTTGTTCTTTTTTAAATATTATTTTCTTATAAATACGAAAGAAATCAGCAATAAATATTATTTTTACTATAGGAAGTACTAAAAATTTATACAAAACTCATTCTCGGTAACACTGTCCCTTCAATTGTCATTTTACTTACAGAAATTTACTTACAAGGAAATTATGTTGTAAGCTGAGCAGTAAGTACAAAAAATGTGATTGTGTTACCCCCTGTTTGTGTAAGACGTTTGAGTTAGAAATCTTGGCGTTTTTGTAATAGAGTAAAGGAAACTTGTACAAATTTTCTTTAATCTATTACAGAAACACCAAGATTTCTAACTCAAAGGTCTTACACAAACAGGGGGTTAGTAAAAAATTGTGAATGTATTGAGTTTTTCGCACTAAGGGTTTTTACTTCAAAATCGCATGAAAAACCGCACCGCAATGAATTCTCGTTACATTGTGTTCAGACTCTTATGAGAGCATCCAATAAAAATTAATTTGTATTATTTGCTTTGGTCAAAATTTGTATGGTAATTTTGTTCTATAATAGTTTCCATAGCGAATGCAAACGACTTTTCTAAAAAATGTGTATAGGAATCACTCAAAAATTTTAGTGTTGTTCATAAATTTTTTCTAGACAAGTCACTTGCTTGCATTGTAGAAACTACATGTTAAGCTGCACTTCAAACCCAGTCATTCTTTGTCAATTTTATTTCCATTATGTTTTTTTTTTGTCTTATTTTATATGCAAATGTTGTTGGATTTTTGAATTAAAGATATATTTTCATTTACAAATAAATTAATTTATGTTTAAAATTTTTTAAACGCACTAATAATCCCAAATTAATATTTTACTTATTAAGTAAAATATTTTTTTTATTACAAATACATTGAAATTGATTATTGAGGGGCTTAGCTGGATCCTGTGCGCATTTCACTGTTGCTAATGCAGATCACCAGGGAACCTTTACCCAAAGCTTATTAGAACAACTAGAGTTATTATATTATAAACTTTCATTTAAACAAATGAGAAGCTCATAACAAATAACAAAGTTGAAACAAGAACTCAATAATCAACATGTTTTTTATTTTCTTACTTTACCATTGCTACTATATTGGCTGACTTTTTTCAGCTTCAAATTGTAGTCGTAAGAGTATGTAAAAGAAAATAAATGTAAATAACAACAACAGCTATTTAACAATAGAGTGTTGCCACATAAGTATTTTTCTGACCGGGTGCAGTCAAGTTAATAATTAGTGTTTTTATGGGAATTGTTACAATTTAAGTTTAAAATTTAAAAAATTTTTTTTTTAATTTTTTAAACGCATTAATAATCCCAAATTAATATTTTACTTATTAAGTAAAATATTTTTTTTATTACAAATACATTGAAATTGATTATTGGGGGGCTTAGCTGGATCCTATGCGCCTTTCACTGTTGCTAATGCAGATCATCAGGGAACCTTTACCCAAAGCTTCTTAGAACAACTAGGTCAGAAAAATACTTGTGTGGCAACACTCTATTGTTAAATAGCTGTTGTTGTTATTTACATTTATTTTCTTTTACATACTCTTACGACTACAATTTGAAGCTGAAAAAAAGTCAGCCAATGTAGCAATGGTAAAGTAAGAAAATAAAAAAACATGTTGATTATTGAGTTCTTGTTTCAACTTTGTTATTTGTTATGAGCTTCTCATTTGTTTAAATGAAAGTTTATAATATAATAACTCTATTTGTTCTAAGAAGCTTTGGGTAAAAGTTCCCTTCCCTGATGATCTGCATTAGCAACAGTGAAATGCGCATAGGATCCAGCTAAGTCCCTCAATAATCAATTTCAATGTATTTTTAATAAAAAAATTATTTTACTTAATAAGTAAAATATTAATTTGGGATTATTAGTGCGTTTAAAAAATTTTAAACTTAAATTGTAACAATTCCCATAAAAAAACAATAAATTAATTTATTTTATTGTTAATAGCACATTTTTAAGTTTTTAGTGCATATTGAATGCGCATTTTGAATGTGCATATTGAGATCATATTTCTGGTTTCCCTGGTTATAATTATATACATATAAAGTAAGTTTAACAGCATGTTTTTTGAAAATGCATAAGTTCATACGTTCTTTAAAATAACGAATGAAACCACGTTTTCGTTTTTAAAACATTTATTTATTTTCATGTGTGTGACAACAGAAGAGCTTTCAGTTTTTCACATATAATTTTTTTATAAAATTTTTTATGTAAAATTAATTAAATATCAGTCTACATATATTTCATTTGACTTTAACTAAAATGTTATTTAATTTTTAATGTTAGAATGTTAACTGACTTAAAACAGTGAAAAACTATTTTTTCCTTTTATTTTTTTACTATAAATCACAAAAAATTTAATAAACGAAAAAATCTAAATGGCTCTTTCTATAAGCGGATTGATTTAACGAATCTTGATTTCCATACAAATAAAAGTGTTTCCCTTGCTTCTATAATTTTTCTGTGAAATAATCAACACCAAATTCAGTATAAACAAATAACTTTTGCTTTATTTTCTACAATTTAACTGTCAAACAAATCAAAAAAAAAAAAAAAAAAAAAAAAAATTAGTATTGAGTCAAAATAGAGTAAAGGTTATAGGGAAAAATCTTAGTTCTCATAAAGAACGGAAAATACGAAATGCAATGAAAATCTGTTTTAATGGGTAAATGGATTTCCAATTGAATGCTAAAATCAATTGAAAATTAAATTGCTTATTGATAAAATTTAAAATTAATTTGAAATGAATTTCATTAAAAATTTTTCATGCAAAATTTTTTTTAAAGATATTGGGTCGTATTCAAAAAAACTTAACAAAGCTTTGAAAAGCAATGAAAGATGTATTAAAACAAATTATTATATCAAAATTCTAAAGTAGGCACCAACGTTTGTTAAGGCTACTTTAAGTTGATATTTCCAAAATGTGTATTTTCTACCTCAAATATTTTTGTTAATATATCACATATTGCTTCATGTTACATCTGAAAATGAAGCTAGAAGTGCTAGCTCTTATTTTAAATTTATTATTTTCGTCATGTGATGCAAAACATGACTAAATTATCCAACTGATTCGAAATACATAGCAAAATCCATAAAAAATATTAAAATAAACACAATTACACAAAAATGTTTTAGTAATGTACATACAAGCAAAACGAATCGAAAAAAGCTGGATATTCAAATACTCATTTCATTCGAATAAAACAAATTGTGATAATTTTTCATATATTTTTACTTTTGCTTCATAGTAATGTTTATCTGTTTTCCTATTATGTCAGAAGCTCACATTTTTAAATTAAGTGGCTTTACTTCAAGATAATAAAAATTAATTTAATAAAATAAAAAATTATTTGAATACCCGAATGAAATTGTATTCTTTTTTGTACATCATAAGCTGTGAATTGGTTGTTGAACATGGTGGTGTCACCAGTATTTATTGTTAAATCACAAAATATTTAAAGTTGTCTTTTGCATATGATTTCTTAACAAAGCTATGTTAGCCTTAAAGCACTTGGCAACTAATATGAACTTTAAAGCTAAAGTAAAATATTTTTTTGAATACGGGGGATTATTTTTTGTATTCCTTCACTGTAATAATTTTTTGAGTGTAAATTTTTGGTTTTACCTAAAAAGCTCTTTTTAAGTCAAAACGAAAGCTTTATAATATGTTTTATAAAAATCAAATTTTAAACGTTATCGTTTATAAACGAAACAAAAAAACGAAAGGGCTTATGTTTTCTAAAAACAGGCTGTAAGTTTACGATATTTACGAAAGCACTTGTCGCATATGAAAAAATAAATAAATTTAAGAAGTTGTCGCGTTTTTTTATTGGGGCATGATTACCTGTCAACCGTTCACACGATTGCCACAGCAGAGTGGCATTTGATTGCGGCAAATCAGTACAATATTCTTTTTGATTGTCGTATGGGACAATAAATTGTGAAATCACACGATTGTCATTTAAAATGGACCAATGATTGGTGCATTTCGGCAATCGTGTGATCCTGCCTTTAGATTTAAAAAGTCTTTAGCATGTTTTAGAGATGCTAACGTTTGTAATTGCAGTATATTTTACATTTGACTTTTGGTAAAATTTCGAACTGAAAATATTCTTTCCACAGTGCAGAATAGAAAGAAAAATAAAACAAATGTAAATTTATTAATTATAATGCGATGGTTTTAAATGTTTTTAAGTATCAGCGACAAATTATTTAAAGGTGGAAGCACATAACACGCGTTCAATGCGCTAATGCGATACACACGGCTGTCAAAAAAGTTGAAATAATGTGTTTTCATAAGGCAAGTTACATGGAGAAGTTCGCGACGCGCGTACTTCGCAAAAAGTTGAACATTCTTCAACTTTCACGCGTTGTATACAAAATGAAAGCTAGTGTTGCCAGATTCATAAGCTAGCATACACAAAAATGATTAGAAATTAATTTTTCATTAAACAATGGATAAAAAAATGCATTAAAGATTTAAAGAAATATGAAACGTAAGTGCAAGACAAAAAAATAACCGACAAAGGCTTTAAATTTTACAACTAAAAAAACCACAAAAGCGTGTTGTGTAGCTTTCCATTTGTATAGCGTTAAACGTTTAACAAGCCAGAAAAGCGTTGCCGCGTAAAGCGTGTACGTAACGCTGTTTCCCCGATTTTTGACATTTTCGGTCGATCGACCTGGTCGAAGGCGCGTTGTTGTCTTTACATCACTAACAGACCCAGTTTCGGCAAATTCATCCATTAATGTCTACAGTTGACTCTTTTGGAGCATTGTTGTGACCCCAAATTGATCGCAAATTTGCGAACTGTAGCCGCAAGACTTTCACCATTTTGGTAAAACAATTTCACAGTGAGAATGCGTTGTTCATTCGTTTAGCGCTCCATTTTTACTAACCTCGTACCCTCTACTAGCAAACAATAACAATTGTTCAAATGTCACACAATGACACTTCGAATGGCGCCAAATTTAAATCTTGCGTTCTTGTTGGGACACCCTTTATATGTAGCTACATTTTTTAATGTGCGCAGCTAACTTAAATTTTTTATATAATAATTTAAAATATAATAATTTAAAACTGCCAAAAAATATGTTAAATGCGCAGGTATACAAAGTGCACTTAAAAAAGGATTTTGAAGAATAATTACAGAAAAAATATATTTTGTGCAGTTAAGTCAATGTGCAGCTAACATTGATTTTTTGTATGAAAATGTTTTAAAATTACCAAAATTTTAGGGCACTTATCTTAAATGTGCAGGTATAGAAAGTACAAATTTTTTTTTTTTTAGTATTTATTTATTGTATCTTCATATATGAACTAACAATAAGTATTCAAATCTTAAATCTATAAAAAAAAATTTTATTAGGCCCGACCAGTGTCGGACATAAACTTAGTGATAGTTATAAATAATACATTAGTAGTGATAATCAAAAAAGGAGAAAAAAGTATTTTCAAGTAGTCCCATCTGGAGTGTTAGGTATAAGAGCCCTTGTGTCCCTCTTCCTTACGCGGATGTGTCCAGTAAAGCTCAAAATATTACGAGCAAGCGGATTAGGATGTGATTCGAGTTTTGTTAAATATTTGCCTGCGTAATTCTTCAGTCACTACTGGCATATTTAAATCACGATGTATAATAGAATTTTGGATGTACCATGGAGCCGATGTTATTAACCGTAAAATTTTGTTTTGCCTTCGTTGGATTCTCTCGACATTTGAAGCTGGAGCAGTGTCCCATAACTGAATTCCGTAGCACCATATTGGCTTCAAAAGCGACTTGTACAGGAAAAGTTTGCAGTCTAGGCTGAGTGTTGAGTTTCTGCCAATCAACCAATATATTTGAGTTAACTTAAGTTTCATCTGAGTTAACTTAGAGTCAATATGATGTTTCCATGTAAGTCTTCGATCAAGGTGTATACCAAGGTATTTCACTTGGGAATGTTGACGAATATTTTGATTGTTGATTCGAATGGGGGAGCAAATAGGGTGAACGTTATATGGACACACTTTTGTTCATTGACTTTAATTCTCCATAAGTTCAACTATATTTCCAGCTGGGTAATATGTTCCTGGAGATTGCGGGATGCCTCATAAGGGTTTTCGTGCACACTCATACAGGCTGTATCATCGGCAAAAGTAGAAATATGGATATTATTGCTTACAGGCATATCACAAGTATATATTAAACACAAGACAGGACCCAGAATACTACCCTGTGGCACACCAGAAGATATAGATTCGGGCACACTCGTGAACTCTCCTTCCACAACAGTGAACTTCCTATCAATAATATAACTTTCCAAAAGCTTTTGAATGTTTATTGGCAGATATGTCTTCAATTTTAAAACTAGGCATTCGTGCCATACTTTATCAAACGCCTGAGAAACATTAATAAAGAGAGCAGAACAATACTTCTTTTCTTCAAATGTTCTTCTTACAACTTGGACCAGTCTATACGTTTGTTCAATCGTGCTGTGCTGACGTCTAATGTCAAATTGATGGTCCGGGATGCACCCATTATCAGTTAAAATTTTGGACAATTTAGTCATGAGCAGCTTTTCGAAAAGCTTTGAGATTGTAGATAGTGAGCTTATAGGCCTATATGACTCAGTCTTGGTAAGATCTTTGCCCGCCTTTGGAATCATTTTGATCTTGGCAAGTTTCCAGTTATGTGGAAAATACTGCATTCTTAAAATAGCATTAAAAATAAATACCAGGATTCTTATTGCAACATGAGGCAAGTTCATGAGCATTTTGTTACTAATGCCATCAATACCTGGAGCTTTCTTCGGGTTGAGTTTAGCAATTACTTTTTGTACTTCACGCATCTTAAACCTTAAGGGACGAGGGGGTAGAGAAACTACACTCGGTAAATCAGCAGCACCCGTACATGAATTGGGAGTGAATACAGATTTTAAATGCTCAGAAAATAAGTTACCTTTCTCACTATCGCTTCTTGCCCAGCCTCCGGTCGCAGTACGCAGTGGTGATTTAAGATCAACGGGTCGTTTAAGATTTCTAGTAGCGCGCCATAAAGAGTAATTAGATGCGGACGTTACATCAAGACCTTCTAAATGCTTTTCCAGTAGTGCAGTTTTTTCCGACGATAGCAGCTCTATGAGTCGTTTAGTACATTCTTTAACTCTGATTTTATTTAGGGGTGATCTGTGTTGTTGCCATTCTCTTCCAGCTCTCCTTTTTTCACATACAAGACGTTCAATTTCCGTAGAATAAATTCTGCTAAAGCCGGTCTGCGGATAGGAGGTAGTGGCGTGTTCAGCAGCCTGTTTAATATTTTCGTTAAGATTGGCAATGTTAAATTCAATAGCATCGCATGATCTAAGCTGAAAGTTTTCTACGCAGTGACTACTAAGATATTTTTTGAATGCCAGCCAGTTGATTCCATTTATCATCTTCATATATGAGTTAGTTAAATCACTCCTTAGTGGGTTGAAAATTGTAACTATTGTTGGAGAGTGATCGGAGGACAGATCTAGAGAGGCCTCTACGTGAATTAAGTCCCTATGAATATTTTTCGTGACGGCAAAATCTATAACATCTGGAATTTTTCTTACGTCAGTAGGCCAGTAGACCTCTAGGTGTAACAAGACGCGATCCCGAGTACGTATGTTTTGCATTGTAGTCACCAGCTGCCACGAAACAAGATCCAAGCGATTTGTAGAACTTCTTCATACTGATCTTCGTTAACTGAAAATCGCACAAAAATTTTCTACGAAAATATTCGTTGCTTGCAAATATTCTTCACTAAGGTTGTCAAGGACATAGTGCTTGAGTCTTGACTTAATCAGAATTGCTGATCCACCGCATGCTCTCCCTCTCGTGTCCTTTGTATCATATAAAGTGTAACCATTTATTTTAAATAAGCTTCTTGAGGTCAAATGAGTCTCAGAAACCAACCTTATATCAATATTTTTTTCCATGAGGAAGTGCTCAAGTTCATTTTTATGTTGGCGAATGCCGTTTGCGTTCCAGAAACATATTTTTAACGTGTTCATGGTTTATTAAGTAATGCTTGAAACAGTGTATTCTGCATTCGCAGCATTTCTTGCATCATACTTGTCATATTTGTAGTAAAGTTGTTTATAGTTAGCACCAGATTCTCAATAGTAGCTTCAAGGCGACTAAAGTTAAGGCTTGAGTTTGAATTCGTTGAATTATTTGGCGGTGGAACATTTTGCGTGGGAATTGAATTAGTCTTAGCAGCATCAGCATACGATACACGTGAAGTAACTGGTTGGCTCATTTGAGCAAAAGTGGCGGAGTTCGCGTTTACTGGTTGAACTGGAGTTAATTTGGGTTTTTGACCCATAGTCTGTTTAACGAAAGAATATACAGGGCACCCTCTATAGTTAGCTGTGTGATTACCTCCACAATTACTACATTTTTTTCTGCTTGATCTTTTGGCTTAGTGCAGCTAGCAGTACCATGCAATTCACCGCAGGTAACAAACACTGTAGGTAACTTGCAGTAAGTTTTCGTATGGCCATATTCTTGGCAATTATGGCACTGTACGGGACCTGAACGCTTACGTGGCTCTTCAACTGTGATTTTTCAATGTAAGAGATACCTTACGCTATAAATTGGATGGGTTTTATTTTTTTTCTATTGTATGTCATTCGGCTCCAGTTCAACCCGAAATAGGGGTTGGGGGACCTTTTCTCTATTAATTATGTTGGTAACATTTTTTACCTTGAATCCTTGGTCGACAAGTGCACATTTTACTTCTTCGGGTTCAACATATGAATCTATGCCCTTTAATACTATCTGTAGGCCTTTAGCACTCTTAAGTTGGTATGTGTAAAAATTTGTTTTATTTTTTTCGAATTCACTAACAAGTTTTCGGAAATCTTTTTCATTATATATTTGTATTTTAATTTCATCAATATTACCTCGTTTAATTGGAATGATGAGAAAAGTATTTTCACCAATGGTCGACAGCAGTTTTTTGATAAGTGCGTTAGAATTTTTTTCTCTCAGATAAATAGGTGGTGGCTTAAAAGACTTTTGCGATGATGTAGAGGGCTTGTCGTCGGTGTCTTGCAATAATGAAAAACTATTTTGACGATTGGTAGATTATGCGCTGTTATCCCTAGACATCTTTGGAGCAGATGAAATTTTTGAAGAATTTGGGCTTCGCCCACGCTTTACCACGGTTATATATCTGTCCATTCGCACTTGTACCTTGGGTTTTGAGCTACTGTTATCTGTAGTGATAACTCGGTTTAGTAATGAACGCGAGCCCGATGCGGATGATATCGCAGACTTAAATGAAGAAGTACTAGGCAATGGTAATGTTAACGATTCACTAGTTGGCGTTGGACAAAGCGAAGTTGATCGATGACGAAAAAGTGGCTTTTCCGTTAGAAAAAGACTTTCGTCAGGCTTATTACTGTAAAATAAGCATTTCTGCCGTTAGAACTCACTTCAAAATTTTTTTCCTTTGAGGTACTCATACAGAGTATTATTCCTCAAGGGTACTTTGTTTGTGTTTACGGTTTTTTTTTTTGTTTTTGCTATTTCTTGCTTTGTAAAAAATATTAGTAAAGCCAATAAGCTTATTTATCAAGGTGAATATGTATTACGAATATTTTCTGTATGATTTTTGATTTTGTTGTTTTTTATATTTGTTTCGTATGTATGTATGTAAAAAAATCCGCTTTAACGTCTCTTCACTATGAAGGTTCAACGAGAACTGAAAGAGAGAAAGTGCACATAAAAACGAATTTGTATGGGATTTTAAAGAATAGTGACAGAAATTTATCATTTTAGGCAGTTAAGTCCAAAGTGCACTTAAACAAAAGGCAGCTAAAATAAAACTACTGTACGAGTATAAAAGTTTATTTAGATGAAACAGAAACGATTTTTATTTGAAATTTTACGTCAATATTTTGCAATAAAATTATAAATAAAAACATTTTCTTATATATCCCAAATACACTTCCCAAATACAGTTCCAAAGCCTGAATTCTGATGTCGTAATCTTTTGAAATTGAAGTTAAATTTTTAGAGTCTAAACCAGCGATCCCCACACATATACATTCACACTTATGTTTGTGTTGGTGCTTCGTTTTTGAGCGTAATATATTTTGCTCTTCTTATGGCAGGGCTGCCAAGACATATTTGTAATATATTTGTAAAACTCTAATTCGAGTCAAGTCTTCGTGTTCAAAAAGAGATTGATGCACATTTGATGTATTTTAAATAGTATATAATAACCTACTTTCCGATATGATTATTAAAGCTCTAAAAAATAGAAAACCTTTAAATTAAACTAATTTAAAAAGAATCCATTGTTGTCTGGTAAAATGTGACTACACAACCGGCACATATAAATAGTCTGATATTAAAGTTGTAGCCCTGATTGTAGTAACAATTGAGTACACATTAAAAAAAATACAAATTATCTCCTATTGCTCTCTTCATTATTGTGAGAGCACTCGCACGCGTGCGCGGTTTTGAAGATCGCTGGTCTAAACACAATGTTTGCGGTACAGTGCGATTTCTCGTTGCGGGAGAGAAAAATAAACATAATACAAAGGAAGACGGCAATACTTGTCATTGTTTGTTTAAATTTTTATTAATTTTTTTTTTGCATACATTTTTATAACAAATTTTCTCTTTCTCTTAAATATTTTGTAATGGCAGTAACTAAGAACAAAAAATGATTAAAATTTTATATATTAGCAGATATATTTGGTAAATTTTTTAAGCTTTTATATTTTATGACAAACATTTTTGAACTTCAAAATCATGTTTTTTGTTGTGAAAAAGAAAGAGAGTCAAAAATTGAGAGAATAAGAAAGTCCTCAATGAAAATAAAATACCCTCATACCAAGTGTTACCATATGTGAAGATTTATCTTATTTTTGAAGTTTTTATACATGTGAAAACGACAAAAAAAGATTTCTTATCTAAAAATAAGATTTTTCAAAATTTTACTTTTGGTACTTTTAATATATTATTGGGGGATTTTTTGACTACACTACCTACAAATTTTCTGATTTGCTTCATAATGATCTTACACATATTCTACACAGCAAATATTTTGTGTTATTTGGCTTTACTTTTAATATTTCACAAGTAATTAGATAAATTTTAACTCATTTTTATTCAATCAGATAACAAAAAAGATTTTTGTTAACAAAAAAGATTTTTTTGCTCGACTTGAAGATTTTTGAAAAATAAATATGGCAAGACTGCTCATACCTAAATACGTACGTACTAGTGATGTAACGAATGTCAATTTTTGATATTCGCGAATACGAATGCGAATACGAATATTTGAAACGATATTCGCGAATACGAATACGAATATTTCATGTGAAATTCATAGACATTAAATTAGGGCTCTATTTACGCCTGCAATATGAAATATTAAATAATTGTTATGAAAAAGAACTTCCTGTTGGCATACTTTAAAGTTAATAAAAACTACCCAAAATTTTATTGATCGTCAGTAAATAATATTTGAAAATGATACAAAGCACAAATTTCTATAAAAAATTTAATGGGTTCGTACAAACTAATATTTGTATCCATTTATTTAAATTTCGTTTAGGATTTATGCATTTATTTATATAATTTTTTTTGGAAAAACATTCGTATTCGTATTCGCCTAAATTTGACGAATACGAATGATTCGTATTCACATTAAAAATGACCGAATATTCGGCAATTCGAATACGAACACGAATACTCGTGCATCACTAGTACGTACGTATTTTCAGTACATTCAAAAAATATTTTTACATTTAAATATACTAAAAATGCGTACCCTGCTGCTAACGCAACGCTTGCCGCTCTTAAGGTGGAAGTACATACCACGCGTTACGCGGCAATGCTTTTCTGGCTTGTTAAACGTTCAACGCTACACAAATGGAAGGTTACACACCACGCTTTTGAAGCTTTTTTAGTTGTAAAATTTAAATCCTTTGCCGGCTATTTTTTTTGCATTTACGTTGCATTTTTCTTTAAACATTTAATTCATTTTTGTATCCATTGTTTAATAAAAAATTAATTTCTAATCATGTTTGTGTATGTTAGTTTATGAATCTGGTAACACTAGCTGTCATTTTGTATACGCGTGTTATGTACTTCCACCTTTATTTACCCTGCAATTACACATGTAAGTGATTCGTTGCAAGTAGTGTATACCTGTTATCAATGAAAATTTCGAAGAAATAACAGAAAGTCTTGCAAATTACTTGAGAGTTTACACAGTCAGTTGTAAGTTTACTTTTAAAACTTTTTCGAAGCGTACACGTCTTATGAAAATAAATTTTCTTTTGAATAAAAAAATACATATGTTTATTTTAAAAATATATGAATCCAATATTGCCGTGTTGCTAAAATCATAAATTACTGAAAACAACATTTTCTCCAACAACGTTTCTGTCAAAATACACACAGTTTTGTTCTTTTTTAAATATTATTTTCTTATAAATACGAAAGAAATCAGCAATAAATATTATTTTTACTATAGGAAGTACTAAAAATTTATACAAAACTCATTCTCGGTAACACTGTCCCTTCAATTGTCATTTTACTTACAGAAATTTACTCACAAGGAAATTATGTTGTAAGCTGAGCAGTAAGTACAAAAAATGTGGTTGTGTTACCCCCTGTTTGTGTAAGACGTTTGAGTTAGAAATCTTGGCGTTTTTGTAATAGAGTAAAGGAAACTTGTACAACTTTTCTTTAATCTATTACAGAAACGCCAAGATTTCTAACTCAAAGGTCTTATACAAACAGGGGGTTAGTAAAAAATTGTGAATGTATTGAGTTTTTCGCACTAAGGGTTTTTACTTCAAAATCGCATGAAAAACCGCACCGCAATGAATTCTCGTTACATTGTGTTCAGACTCTTATGAGAGCATCCAATAAAAATTAATTTGTATTATTTGCTTTGGTCAAAATTTGTATGGTAATTTTGTTCTATAATAGTTTCCATAGCGAATGCAAGCGACTTTTCTAAAAAATGTGTATAGGAATCACTCAAAAATTTTAGTGTTGTTCATAAATTTTTTCTAGACAAGTCACTTGCTTGCATTGTAGAAACTACATGTTAAGCTGCACTTCAAAACCAGTCATTCTTTGTCAATTTTATTTCCATTATGTTTTTTTTGTCTTATTTTATATGCAAATGTTGTTGGATTTTTGAATTAAAAATATATTTTCATTTACAAATAAATTAATTTATGTTTAAAATTTTTTAAACGCACTTATAATCCCAAATTAATATTTTACTTATTAAGTAAAATATTTTTTTTATTAAAAATACATTGAAATTGATTATTGAGGGGCTTAGCTGGATCCTGTGCGCATTTCACTGTTGCTAATGCAGATCATCAGGGAACCTTTACCCAAAGCTTCTTAGAACAACTAGAGTTATTATATTATAAACTTTCATTTAAACAAATGAGAAGCTCATAACAAATAACAAAGTTGAAACAAGAACTCAATAATCAACATGTTTTTTATTTTCTTACTTTACCATTGCTACTACATTGGCTGACTTTTTTCAGCTTCAAATTGTAGTCGTAAGAGTATGTAAAAGAAAATAAATGTAAATAACAACAACAGCTATTTAACAATAGAGTGTTGCCACATAAGTATTTTTCTGACCGGGTGCAGTCAAGTTAATAATTAGTGTTTTTTATGGGAATTGTTACAATTTAAGTTTAAAATTTAAAAAAAATTTTTTTTTTTAATTTTTTAAACGCACTAATAATCCCAAATTAATATTTTACTTATTAAGTAAAATATTTTTTTTATTACAAATACATTGAAATTGATTATTGGGGGCCTTAGCTGGATCCTATGCGCATTTCACTGTTGCTAATGCAGATCATCAGGGAACCTTTACCCAAAGCTTCTTAGAACAACTAGGTCAGAAAAATACTTGTGTGGCAACACTCTATTGTTAAATAGCTGTTGTTGTTATTTACATTTATTTTCTTTTACATACTCTTACGACTACAATTTGAAGCTGAAAAAAAGTCAGCCAATGTAGCAATGGTAAAGTAAGAAAATAAAAAAACATGTTGATTATTGAGTTCTTGTTTCAACTTTGTTATTTGTTATGAGCTTCTCATTTGTTTAAATGAAAGTTTATAATATAATAACTCTAGTTGTTCTAAGAAGCTTTGGGTAAAGGTTCCCTTCCCTGATGATCTGCATTAGCAACAGTGAAATGCGCATAGGATCCAGCTAAGCCCCTCAATAATCAATTTCAATGTATTTTTAATAAAAAAATTATTTTACTTAATAAGTAAAATATTAATTTGGGATTATTAGTGCGTTTAAAAAATTTTAAACTTAAATTGTAACAATTCCCATAAAAAAACAATAAATTAATTTATTTTATTGATAATAGCACATTTTTAAGTTTTTAGTGCATATTGAATGCGCATTTTGAATGTGCATATTGAGATCATATTTCTGGTTTCCCTGGTTATAATTATATACATATAAAGTAAGTTTAACAGCATGTTTTTTGAAAATGCATAAGTTCATACGTTCTTTAAAATAACGAATGAAACCACGTTTTCGTTTTTAAAACATTTATTTATTTTCATGTGTGTGACAACAGAAGAGCTTTCAGTTTTTCACATATAATTTTTTTATAAAATTTTTTATGTAAAATTAATTAAATATCAGTCTACATATATTTCATTTGACTTTAACTAAAATGTTATTTAATTTTTAATGTTAGAATGTTAACTGACTTAAAACAGTGAAAAACTATTTTTTCCTTTTATTTTTTTACTATAAATCACAAAAAATTTAATAAACGAAAAAATCTAAATGGCTCTTTCTATAAGCGGATTGATTTAACGAATCTTGATTTCCATACAAATAAAAGTGTTTCCCTTGCTTCTATAATTTTTCTGTGAAATAATCAACACCAAATTCAGTATAAACAAATAACTTTTGCTTTATTTTCTACAATTTAACTGTCAAACAAATCAAAAAAAAAAAAAAAAAAAAAAAAAAAAAAAAAATTAGTATTGAGTCAAAATAGAGTAAAGGTTATAGGGAAAAATCTTAGTTCTCATAAAGAACGGAAAATACGAAATGCAATGAAAATCTGTTTTAATGGGTAAATGGATTTCCAATTGAATGCTAAAATCAATTGAAAATTAAATTGCTTATTGATAAAATTTAAAATTAATTTGAAATGAATTTCATTAAAAATTTTTCATGCAAAATTTTTTTTAAAGATATTGGGTCGTATTCAAAAAAACTTAACAAAGCTTTGAAAAGCAATGAAAGATGTATTAAAACAAATTATTATATCAAAATTCTAAAGTAGGCACCAACGTTTGTTAAGGCTACTTTAAGTTGATATTTCCAAAATGTGTATTTTCTACCTCAAATATTTTTGTTAATATATCACATATTGCTTCATGTTACATCTGAAAATGAAGCTAGAAGTGCTAGCTCTTATTTTAAATTTATTATTTTCGTCATGTGATGCAAAACATGAATAAATTATCCAACTGATTTGAAATACATAGCAAAATCCATAAAAAATATTAAAATAAACACAATTACACAAAAATGTTTTAGTAATGTACATACAAGCAAAACGAATCGAAAAAAGCTGGATATTCAAATACTCATTTCATTCGAATAAAACAAATTGTGATAATTTTTCATATATTTTTACTTTTGCTTCATAGTAATGTTTATCTGTTTTCCTATTATGTCAGAAGCTCACATTTTTAAATTAAGTGGCTTTACTTCAAGATAATAAAAATTAATTTAATAAAATAAAAAATTATTTGAATACCCGAATGAAATTGTATTCTTTTTTGTACATCATAAGCTGTGAATTGGTTGTTGAACATGGTGGTGTCACCAGTATTTATTGTTAAATCACAAAATATTTAAAGTTGTCTTTTGCATATGATTTCTTAACAAAGCTATGTTAGCCTTAAAGCACTTGGCAACTAATATGAACTTTAAAGCTAAAGTAAAATATTTTTTTGAATACGGGGGATTATTTTTTGTATTCCTTCACGGTAATAATTTTTTGAGTGTAAATTTTTGGTTTTACCTAAAAAGCTCTTTTTAAGTCAAAACGAAAGCTTTATAATATGTTTTATAAAAATCAAATTTTAAACGTTATCGTTTATAAACGAAACAAAAAAACGAAAGGGCTTATGTTTTCTAAAAACAGGCTGTAAGTTTACGATATTTACGAAAGCACTTGTCGCATATGAAAAAATAAATAAATTTAAGAAGTTGTCGCGTTTTTTTATTGGGGCATGATTACCTGTCAACCGTTCACACGATTGCCACAGCAGAGTGGCATTTGATTGCGGCAAATCAGTACAATATTCTTTTTGATTGTCGTATGGGACAATAAATTGTGAAATCACACGATTGTCATTTAAAATGGACCAATGATTGGTGCATTTCGGCAATCGTGTGATCCTGCCTTTAGATTTAAAAAGTCTTTAGCATGTTTTAGAGATGCTAACGTTTGTAATTGCAGTATATTTTACATTTGACTTTTGGTAAAATTTCGAACTGAAAATATTCTTTCCACAGTGCAGAATAGAAAGAAAAATAAAACAAATGTAAATTTATTAATTATAATGCGATGGTTTTAAATGTTTTTAAGTATCAGCGACAAATTATTTAAAGGTGGAAGCACATAACACGCGTTCAATGCGCTAATGCGATACACACGGCTGTCAAAAAAGTTGAAATAATGTGTTTTCATAAGGCAAGTTACATGGAGAAGTTCGCGACGCGCGTACTTCGCAAAAAGTTGAACATTCTTCAACTTTCACGCGTTGTATACAAAATGAAAGCTAGTGTTGCCAGATTCATAAGCTAGCATACACAAAAATGATTAGAAATTAATTTTTCATTAAACAATGGATAAAAAAATGCATTAAAGATTTAAAGAAATATGAAACGTAAGTGCAAGACAAAAAAATAACCGACAAAGGCTTTAAATTTTACAACTAAAAAAACCACAAAAGCGTGTTGTGTAGCTTTCCATTTGTATAGCGTTAAACGTTTAACAAGCCAGAAAAGCGTTGCCGCGTAAAGCGTGTACGTAACGCTGTTTTCCCCGATTTTTGACATTTTCGGTCGATCGACCTGGTCGAAGGCGCGTTGTTGTCTTTACATCACTAACAGACCCAGTTTCGGCAAATTCATCCATTAATGTCTACAGTTGACTCTTTTGGAGCATTGTTGTGACCCCAAATTGATCGCAAATTTGCGAACTGTAGCCGCAAGACTTTCACCATTTTGGTAAAACAATTTCACAGTGAGAATGCGTTGTTCATTCGTTTAGCGCTCCATTTTTACTAACCTCGTACCCTCTACTAGCAAACAATAACAATTGTTCAAATGTCACACAATGACACTTCGAATGGCGCCAAATTTAAATCTTGCGTTCTTGTTGGGACACCCTTTATATGTAGCTACATTTTTTAATGTGCGCAGCTAACTTAAATTTTTTATATGAGCATAATTTAAAACTGCCAAAAAATATGTTAAATGCGCAGGTATACAAAGTGCACTTAAAAAAGGATTTTGAACAATAATTACAGAAAAAATATATTTTGTGCAGTTAACATTGATTTTTTGTATGAAAATGTTTTAAAATTACCAAAATTTTAGGGCACTTATCTTAAATGTGCAGGTATAGAAAGTACAATTTTTTTTTTTTTTTAGTATTTATTTATTGTATCTTCATATATGAACTAACAATAAGTATTCAAATCTTAAATCTATAAAAAAAAATTTTATTAGGCCCGACCAGTGTCGGACATAAACTTAGTGATAGTTATAAATAATACATTAGTAGTGATAATCAAAAAAGGGGAAAAAAGTATTTTCAAGTAGTCACATCTGGAGTGTTAGGTATAAGAGCCCTTGTGTCCCTCTTCCTTACGCGGATGTGTCCAGTAAAGCTCAAAATATTACGAGCAAGCGGATTAGGATGTGATTCGAGTTTTGTTAAATATTTGCCTGCGTATTTCTTCAGTCACTACTGGCATATTTAAATCACGATGTATAATAGAATTTTGGATGTACCATGGAGCCGATGTTATTAACCGTAAAATTTTGTTTTGCCTTCGTTGGATTCTCTCGACATTTGAAGCTGGAGCAGTGCCCCATAACTGAATTCCGTAGCACCATATTGGCTTCAAAAGCGACTTGTATAGTAAAAGTTTGCAGTCTAGGCTGAGTGTTGAGTTTCTGCCAATCAACCAATATATTTGAGTTAACTTAAGTTTCATCTGAGTTAACTTAGAGTCAATATGATGTTTCCATGTAAGTCTTCGATCAAGGTGTATACCAAGGTATTTCACTTGGGAATGTTGAGGAATATTTTGATTGTTGATTCGAATGGGGGAGCAAGTAGGGTGAACGTTATATGGACACACTTTTGTTCATTGACTTTAATTCTCCATAAGTTCTACTATATTTCCAGCTGGGTAATATGTTCCTGGAGATTGCGGGATGCCTCATAAGGGTTTTCGTGCACACTCATACAGGCTGTATCATCGGCAAAAGTAGAAATATGGATATTATTGCTTACAGGCATATCACAAGTATATATTAAATACAAGACAGGACCCAGAATACTACCATGTGGCACACCAGAAGATATAGATTCGGGCACACTCGTGAACTCTCCTTCCACAACAGTGAACTTCCTATCAATAATATAACTTTCCAAAAGCTTTTGAATGTTTATTGGCAGATATGTCTTCAATTTTAAAACTAGGCATTCGTGCCATACTTTATCAAACGCCTGAGAAACATTAATAAAGAGAGCAGAACAATACTTCTTTTCTTCAAATGTTCTTCTTACAACTTGGACCAGTCTATACGTTTGTTCAATCGTGCTGTGCTGACGTCTAATGTCAAATTGATGGTTCGGGATGCACCCATTATCAGTTAAAATTTTGGACAATTTAGTCATGAGCAGCTTTTCGAAAAGCTTTGAGATTGTAGATAGTGAGCTTATAGGCCTATATGACTCAGTCTTGGTAAGATCTTTGCCCGCCTTTGGAATCATTTTGATCTTGGCAAGTTTCCAGTTATGTGGAAAATACTGCATTCTTAAAATAGCATTAAAAATAAATAGCAGGATTCTTATTGCAACATGAGGCAAGTTCATGAGCATTTTGTTACTAATGCCATCAATACCTGGAGCTTTCTTCGGGTTGAGTTCAGCAATTACTTTTTGTACTTCACGCATCTTAAACCTTAAGGGACGAGGGGGTAGAGAAACTACACTCGGTAAATCAGCAGCACCCGTACATGAATTGGGAGTGAATACAGATTTTAAATGCTCAGAAAATAAGTTACCTTTCTCACTATCGCTTCTTGCCCAGCCTCCGGTCGCAGTACGCAGTGGTGATTTAAGATCAACGGGTCGTTTAAGATTTCTAGTAGCGCGCCATAAAGAGTAATTAGATGCGGACGTTACATCAAGACCTTCTAAATACTTTTCCAGTAGTGCAGTTTTTTCCGACGATAGCAGCTCTATGAGTCGTTTAGTACATTCTTTAACTCTGATTTTATTTAGGGGTGATCTGTGTTGTTGCCATTCTCTTCCAGCTCTCCTTTTTTCACATACAAGACGTTCAATTTCCGTAGAATAAATTCTGCTAAAGCCGGTCTGCGGACTACTAAGATATTTTTTGAATGCCTAGTACGTACGTATTTAGGTATGAGCAGTCTTGCCATATTTATTTTTCAAAAATCTTCAAGTCGAGCAAAAAAATCTTTTTTGTTAACAAAAATCTTTTTTGTTATCTGATTGAATAAAAATGAGTTAAAATTTATCTAATTACTTGTGAAATATTAAAAGTAAAGCCAAATAACACAAAATATTTGCTGTGTAGAATATGTGTAAGATCATTATGAAGCAAATCAGAAAATTTGTAGGTAGTGTAGTCAAAAAATCCCCCAATAATATATTAAAAGTACCAAAAGTAAAATTTTGAAAAATCTTATTTTTAGATAAGAAATCTTTTTTTGTCGTTTTCACATGTATAAAAACTTCAAAAATAAGATAAATCTTCACATATGGTAACACTTGGTATGAGGGTATTTTATTTTCATTGAGGACTTTCTTATTCTCTCAATTTTTGACTCTCTTTCTTTTTCACAACAAAAAACATGATTTTGAAGTTCAAAAATGTTTGTCATAAAATATAAAAGCTTAAAAAATTTACCAAATATATCTGCTAATATATAAAATTTTAATCATTTTTTGTTCTTAGTTACTGCCATTACAAAATATTTAAGAGAAAGAGAAAATTTGTTATAAAAATGTATGCAAAAAAAAAATTAATAAAAATTTAAACAAACAATGACAAGTATTGCCGTCTTCCTTTGTATTATGTTTATTTTTCTCTCCCGCAACGAGAAATCGCACTGTACCGCAAACATTGTGTTTAGACCAGCGATCTTCAAAACCGCGCACGCGTGCGAGTGCTCTCACAATAATGAAGAGAGCAATAGGAGATAATTTGTATTTTTTTTAATGTGTACTCAATTGTTACTACAATCAGGGCTACAACTTTAATATCAGACTATTTATATGTGCCGGTTGTGTAGTCACATTTTACCAGACAACAATGGATTCTTTTTAAATTAGTTTAATTTAAAGGTTTTCTATTTTTTAGAGCTTTAATAATCATATCGGAAAGTAGGTTATTATATACTATTTAAAATACATCAAATGTGCATCAATCTCTTTTTGAACACGAAGACTTGACTCGAATTAGAGTTTTACAAATATATTACAAATATGTCTTGGCAGCCCTGCCATAAGAAGAGCAAAATATATTACGCTCAAAAACGAAGCACCAACACAAACATAAGTGTGAATGTATATGTGTGGGGATCGCTGGTTTAGACTCTAAAAATTTAACTTCAATTTCAAAAGATTACGACATCAGAATTCAGGCTTTGGAACTGTATTTGGGAAGTGTATTTGGGATATATAAGAAAATGTTTTTATTTATAATTTTATTGCAAAATATTGACGTAAAATTTCAAATAAAAATCGTTTCTGTTTCATCTAAATAAACTTTTATACTCGTACAGTAGTTTTATTTTAGCTGCCTTTTGTTTAAGTGCACTTTGGACTTAACTGCCTAAAATGATAAATTTCTGTCACTATTCTTTAAAATCCCATACAAATTCGTTTTTATGTGCACTTTCTCTCTTTCAGTTCTCGTTGAACCTTCATAGTGAAGAGACGTTAAAGCGGATTTTTTTACATACATACATACGAAACAAATATAAAAAACAACAAAATCAAAAATCATACAGAAAATATTCGTAATACATATTCACCTTGATAAATAAGCTTATTGGCTTTACTAATATTTTTTACAAAGCAAGAAATAGCAAAAACAAAAAAAAAACCGTAAACACAAACAAAGTACCCTTGAGGAATAATACTCTGTATGAGTACCTCAAAGGAAAAAAATTTTGAAGTGAGTTCTAACGGCAGAAATGCTTATTTTACAGTAATAAGCCTGACGAAAGTCTTTTTCTAACGGAAAAGCCACTTTTTCGTCATCGATCAACTTCGCTTTGTCCAACGCCAACTAGTGAATCGTTAACATTACCATTGCCTAGTACTTCTTCATTTAAGTCTGCGATATCATCCGCATCGGGCTCGCGTTCATTACTAAACCGAGTTATCACTACAGATAACAGTAGCTCAAAACCCAAGGTACAAGTGCGAATGGACAGATATATAACCGTGGTAAAGCGTGGGCGAAGCCCAAATTCTTCAAAAATTTCATCTGCTCCAAAGATGTCTAGGGATAACAGCGCATAATCTACCAATCGTCAAAATAGTTTTTCATTATTGCAAGACACCGACGACAAGCCCTCTACATCATCGCAAAAGTCTTTTAAGCCACCACCTATTTATCTGAGAGAAAAAAATTCTAACGCACTTATCAAAAAACTGCTGTCGACCATTGGTGAAAATACTTTTCTCATCATTCCAATTAAACGAGGTAATATTGATGAAATTAAAATACAAATATATAATGAAAAAGATTTCCGAAAACTTGTTAGTGAATTCGAAAAAAATAAAACAAATTTTTACACATACCAACTTAAGAGTGCTAAAGGCCTACAGATAGTATTAAAGGGCATAGATTCATATGTTGAACCCGAAGAAGTAAAATGTGCACTTGTCGACCAAGGATTCAAGGTAAAAAATGTTACCAACATAATTAATAGAGAAAAGGTCCCCCAACCCCTATTTCGGGTTGAACTGGAGCCGAATGACATACAATAGAAAAAAAATAAAACCCATCCAATTTATAGCGTAAGGTATCTCTTACATTGAAAAATCACAGTTGAAGAGCCACGTAAGCGTTCAGGTCCCGTACAGTGCCATAATTGCCAAGAATATGGCCATACGAAAACTTACTGCAAGTTACCTACAGTGTTTGTTACCTGCGGTGAATTGCATGGTACTGCTAGCTGCACTAAGCCAAAAGATCAAGCAGAAAAAAATGTAGTAATTGTGGAGGTAATCACACAGCTAACTATAGAGGGTGCCCTGTATATTCTTTCGTTAAACAGACTATGGGTCAAAAACCCAAATTAACTCCAGTTCAACCAGTAAACGCGAACTCCGCCACTTTTGCTCAAATGAGCCAACCAGTTACTTCACGTGTATCGTATGCTGATGCTGCTAAGACTAATTCAATTCCCACGCAAAATGTTCCACCGCCAAATAATTCAACGAATTCAAACTCAAGCCTTAACTTTAGTCGCCTTGAAGCTACTATTGAGAATCTGGTGCTAACTATAAACAACTTTACTACAAATATGACAAGTATGATGCAAGAAATGCTGCGAATGCAGAATACACTGTTTCAAGCATTACTTAATAAACCATGAACACGTTAAAAATATGTTTCTGGAACGCAAACGGCATTCGCCAACATAAAAATGAACTTGAGCACTTCCTCATGGAAAAAAATATTGATATAAGGTTGGTTTCTGAGACTCATTTGACCTCAAGAAGCTTATTTAAAATAAATGGTTACACTTTATATGATACAAAGGACACGAGAGGGAGAGCATGCGGTGGATCAGCAATTCTGATTAAGTCAAGACTCAAGCACTATGTCCTTGACAACCTTAGTGAAGAATATTTGCAAGCAACGAATATTTTCGTAGAAAATTTTTGTGCGATTTTCAGTTAACGAAGATCAGTATGAAGAAGTTCTACAAATCGCTTGGATCTTGTTTCGTGGCAGCTGGTGACTACAATGCAAAACATACGTACTCGGGATCGCGTCTTGTTACACCTAGAGGTCTACTGGCCTACTGACGTAAGAAAAATTCCAGATGTTATAGATTTTGCCGTCACGAAAAATATTCATAGGGACTTAATTCACGTAGAGGCCTCTCTAGATCTGTCCTCCGATCACTCTCCAACAATAGTTACAATTTTCAACCCACTAAGGAGTGATTTAACTAACTCATATATGAAGATGATAAATGGAATCAACTGGCTGGCATTCAAAAAATATCTTAGTAGTCACTGCGTAGAAAACTTTCAGCTTAGATCATGCGATGCTATTGAATTTAACATTGCCAATCTTAACGAAAATATTAAACAGGCTGCTGAACACGCCACTACCTCCTATCCGCAGACCGGCTTTAGCAGAATTTATTCTACGGAAATTGAACGTCTTGTATGTGAAAAAAGGAGAGCTGGAAGAGAATGGCAACAACACAGATCACCCCTAAATAAAATCAGAGTTAAAGAATGTACTAAACGACTCATAGAGCTGCTATCGTCGGAAAAAACTGCACTACTGGAAAAGCATTTAGAAGGTCTTGATGTAACGTCCGCATCTAATTACTCTTTATGGCGCGCTACTAGAAATCTTAAACGACCCGTTGATCTTAAATCACCACTGCGTACTGCGACCGGAGGCTGGGCAAGAAGCGATAGTGAGAAAGGTAACTTATTTTCTGAGCATTTAAAATCTGTATTCACTCCCAATTCATGTACGGGTGCTGCTGATTTACCGAGTGTAGTTTCTCTACCCCCTCGTCCCTTAAGGTTTAAGATGCGTGAAGTACAAAAAGTAATTGCTAAACTCAACCCGAAGAAAGCTCCAGGTATTGATGGCATTAGTAACAAAATGCTCATGAACTTGCCTCATGTTGCAATAAGAATCCTGGTATTTATTTTTAATGCTATTTTAAGAATGCAGTATTTTCCACATAACTGGAAACTTGCCAAGATCAAAATGATTCCAAAGGCGGGCAAAGATCTTACCAAGACTGAGTCATATAGGCCTATAAGCTCACTATCTACAATCTCAAAGCTTTTCGAAAAGCTGCTCATGACTAAATTGTCCAAAATTTTAACTGATAATGGGTGCATCCCGGACCATCAATTTGACATTAGACGTCAGCACAGCACGATTGAACAAACGTATAGACTGGTCCAAGTTGTAAGAAGAACATTTGAAGAAAAGAAGTATTGTTCTGCTCTCTTTATTAATGTTTCTCAGGCGTTTGATAAAGTATGGCACGAATGCCTAGTTTTAAAATTGAAGACATATCTGCCAATAAACATTCAAAAGCTTTTGGAAAGTTATATTATTGATAGGAAGTTCACTGTTGTGGAAGGAGAGTTCACGAGTGTGCCCGAATCTATATCTTCTGGTGTGCCACAGGGTAGTATTCTGGGTCCTGTCTTGTGTTTAATATATACTTGTGATATGCCTGTAAGCAATAATATCCATATTTCTACTTTTGCCGATGATACAGCCTGTATGAGTGTGCACGAAAACCCTTATGAGGCATCCCGCAATCTCCAGGAACATATTACCCAGCTGGAAATATAGTTGAACTTATGGAGAATTAAAGTCAATGAACAAAAGTGTGTCCATATAACGTTCACCCTACTTGCTCCCCCATTCGAATCAACAATCAAAATATTCGTCAACATTCCCAAGTGAAATACCTTGGTATACACCTTGATCGAAGACTTACATGGAAACATCATATTGACTCTAAGTTAACTCAGATGAAACTTAAGTTAACTCAAATATATTGGTTGATTGGCAGAAACTCAACACTCAGCCTAGACTGCAAACTTTTACTATACAAGTCGCTTTTGAAGCCAATATGGTGCTACGGAATTCAGTTATGGGGCACTGCTCCAGCTTCAAATGTCGAGAGAATCCAACGAAGGCAAAACAAAATTTTACGGTTAATAACATCGGCTCCATGGTACATCCAAAATTCTATTATACATCGTGATTTAAATATGCCAGTAGTGACTGAAGAAATACGCAGGCAAATATTTAACAAAACTCGAATCACATCCTAATCCGCTTGCTCGTAATATTTTGAGCTTTACTGGACACATCCGCGTAAGGAAGAGGGACACAAGGGCTCTTATACCTAACACTCCAGATGTGACTACTTGAAAATACTTTTTTCCCCTTTTTTGATTATCACTACTAATGTATTATTTATAACTATCACTAAGTTTATGTCCGACACTGGTCGGGCCTAATAAAATTTTTTTTTATAGATTTAAGATTTGAATACTTATTGTTAGTTCATATATGAAGATACAATAAATAAATACTAAAAAAAAAAAAAAATTGTACTTTCTATACCTGCACATTTAAGATAAGTGCCCTAAAATTTTGGTAATTTTAAAACATTTTCATACAAAAAATCAATGTTAACTGCACAAAATATATTTTTTCTGTAATTATTGTTCAAAATCCTTTTTTAAGTGCACTTTGTATACCTGCGCATTTAACATATTTTTTGGCAGTTTTAAATTATGCTCATATAAAAAATTTAAGTTAGCTGCGCACATTAAAAAATGTAGCTACATATAAAGGGTGTCCCAACAAGAACGCAAGATTTAAATTTGGCGCCATTCGAAGTGTCATTGTGTGACATTTGAACAATTGTTATTGTTTGCTAGTAGAGGGTACGAGGTTAGTAAAAATGGAGCGCTAAACGAATGAACAACGCATTCTCACTGTGAAATTGTTTTACCAAAATGGTGAAAGTCTTGCGGCTACAGTTCGCAAATTTGCGATCAATTTGGGGTCACAACAATGCTCCAAAAGAGTCAACTGTAGACATTAATGGATGAATTTGCCGAAACTGGGTCTGTTAGTGATGTAAAGACAACAACGCGCCTTCGACCAGGTCGATCGACCGAAAATGTCAAAAATCGGGGAAAACAGCGTTACGTACACGCTTTACGCGGCAACGCTTTTCTGGCTTGTTAAACGTTTAACGCTATACAAATGGAAAGCTACACAACACGCTTTTGTGGTTTTTTTAGTTGTAAAATTTAAAGCCTTTGTCGGTTATTTTTTTGTCTTGCACTTACGTTTCATATTTCTTTAAATCTTTAATGCATTTTTTTATCCATTGTTTAATGAAAAATTAATTTCTAATCATTTTTGTGTATGCTAGCTTATGAATCTGGCAACACTAGCTTTCATTTTGTATACAACGCGTGAAAGTTGAAGAATGTTCAACTTTTTGCGAAGTACGCGCGTCGCGAACTTCTCCATGTAACTTGCCTTATGAAAACACATTATTTCAACTTTTTTGACAGCCGTGTGTATCGCATTAGCGCATTGAACGCGTGTTATGTGCTTCCACCTTTAAATAATTTGTCGCTGATACTTAAAAACATTTAAAACCATCGCATTATAATTAATAAATTTACATTTGTTTTATTTTTCTTTCTATTCTGCACTGTGGAAAGAATATTTTCAGTTCGAAATTTTACCAAAAGTCAAATGTAAAATATACTGCAATTACAAACGTTAGCATCTCTAAAACATGCTAAAGACTTTTTAAATCTAAAGGCAGGATCACACGATTGCCGAAATGCACCAATCATTGGTCCATTTTAAATGACAATCGTGTGATTTCACAATTTATTGTCCCATACGACAATCAAAAAGAATATTGTACTGATTTGCCGCAATCAAATGCCACTCTGCTGTGGCAATCGTGTGAACGGTTGACAGGTAATCATGCCCCAATAAAAAAACGCGACAACTTCTTAAATTTATTTATTTTTTCATATGCGACAAGTGCTTTCGTAAATATCGTAAACTTACAGCCTGTTTTTAGAAAACATAAGCCCTTTCGTTTTTTTGTTTCGTTTATAAACGATAACGTTTAAAATTTGATTTTTATAAAACATATTATAAAGCTTTCGTTTTGACTTAAAAAGAGCTTTTTAGGTAAAACCAAAAATTTACACTCAAAAAATTATTACCGTGAAGGAATACAAAAAATAATCCCCCGTATTCAAAAAAATATTTTACTTTAGCTTTAAAGTTCATATTAGTTGCCAAGTGCTTTAAGGCTAACATAGCTTTGTTAAGAAATCATATGCAAAAGACAACTTTAAATATTTTGTGATTTAACAATAAATACTGGTGACACCACCATGTTCAACAACCAATTCACAGCTTATGATGTACAAAAAAGAATACAATTTCATTCGGGTATTCAAATAATTTTTTATTTTATTAAATTAATTTTTATTATCTTGAAGTAAAGCCACTTAATTTAAAAATGTGAGCTTCTGACATAATAGGAAAACAGATAAACATTACTATGAAGCAAAAGTAAAAATATATGAAAAATTATCACAATTTGTTTTATTCGAATGAAATGAGTATTTGAATATCCAGCTTTTTTCGATTCGTTTTGCTTGTATGTACATTACTAAAACATTTTTGTGTAATTGTGTTTATTTTAATATTTTTTATGGATTTTGCTATGTATTTCAAATCAGTTGGATAATTTATTCATGTTTTGCATCACATGACGAAAATAATAAATTTAAAATAAGAGCTAGCACTTCTAGCTTCATTTTCAGATGTAACATGAAGCAATATGTGATATATTAACAAAAATATTTGAGGTAGAAAATACACATTTTGGAAATATCAACTTAAAGTAGCCTTAACAAACGTTGGTGCCTACTTTAGAATTTTGATATAATAATTTGTTTTAATACATCTTTCATTGCTTTTCAAAGCTTTGTTAAGTTTTTTTGAATACGACCCAATATCTTTAAAAAAAATTTTGCATGAAAAATTTTTAATGAAATTCATTTCAAATTAATTTTAAATTTTATCAATAAGCAATTTAATTTTCAATTGATTTTAGCATTCAATTGGAAATCCATTTACCCATTAAAACAGATTTTCATTGCATTTCGTATTTTCCGTTCTTTATGAGAACTAAGATTTTTCCCTATAACCTTTACTCTATTTTGACTCAATACTAATTTTTTTTTTTTTTTTTTTTTTTTTTTTTTTTTTTGATTTGTTTGACAGTTAAATTGTAGAAAATAAAGCAAAAGTTATTTGTTTATACTGAATTTGGTGTTGATTATTTCACAGAAAAATTATAGAAGCAAGGGAAACACTTTTATTTGTATGGAAATCAAGATTCGTTAAATCAATCCGCTTATAGAAAGAGCCATTTAGATTTTTTCGTTTATTAAATTTTTTGTGATTTATAGTAAAAAAATAAAAGGAAAAAATAGTTTTTCACTGTTTTAAGTCAGTTAACATTCTAACATTAAAAATTAAATAACATTTTAGTTAAAGTCAAATGAAATATATGTAGACTGATATTTAATTAATTTTACATAAAAAATTTTATAAAAAAATTATATGTGAAAAACTGAAAGCTCTTCTGTTGTCACACACATGAAAATAAATAAATGTTTTAAAAACGAAAACGTGGTTTCATTCGTTATTTTAAAGAACGTATGAACTTATGCATTTTCAAAAAACATGCTGTTAAACTTACTTTATATGTATATAATTATAACCAGGGAAACCAGAAATATGATCTCAATATGCACATTCAAAATGCGCATTCAATATGCACTAAAAACTTAAAAATGTGCTATTATCAATAAAATAAATTAATTTATTGTTTTTTTATGGGAATTGTTACAATTTAAGTTTAAAATTTTTTAAACGCACTAATAATCCCAAATTAATATTTTACTTATTAAGTAAAATAATTTTTTTATTAAAAATACATTGAAATTGATTATTGAGGGGCTTAGCTGGATCCTATGCGCATTTCACTGTTGCTAATGCAGATCATCAGGGAAGGGAACCTTTACCCAAAGCTTCTTAGAACAACTAGAGTTATTATATTATAAACTTTCATTTAAACAAATGAGAAGCTCATAACAAATAACAAAGTTGAAACAAGAACTCAATAATCAACATGTTTTTTTATTTTCTTACTTTACCATTGCTACATTGGCTGACTTTTTTTCAGCTTCAAATTGTAGTCGTAAGAGTATGTAAAAGAAAATAAATGTAAATAACAACAACAGCTATTTAACAATAGAGTGTTGCCACACAAGTATTTTTCTGACCTAGTTGTTCTAAGAAGCTTTGGGTAAAGGTTCCCTGATGATCTGCATTAGCAACAGTGAAATGCGCATAGGATCCAGCTAAGGCCCCCAATAATCAATTTCAATGTATTTGTAATAAAAAAAATATTTTACTTAATAAGTAAAATATTAATTTGGGATTATTAGTGCGTTTAAAAAATTAAAAAAAAAAATTTTTTTTAAATTTTAAACTTAAATTGTAACAATTCCCATAAAAAACACTAATTATTAACTTGACTGCACCCGGTCAGAAAAATACTTATGTGGCAACACTCTATTGTTAAATAGCTGTTGTTGTTATTTACATTTATTTTCTTTTACATACTCTTACGACTACAATTTGAAGCTGAAAAAAGTCAGCCAATGTAGTAGCAATGGTAAAGTAAGAAAATAAAAAACATGTTGATTATTGAGTTCTTGTTTCAACTTTGTTATTTGTTATGAGCTTCTCATTTGTTTAAATGAAAGTTTATAATATAATAACTCTAGTTGTTCTAAGAAGCTTTGGGTAAAGGTTCCCTGATGATCTGCATTAGCAACAGTGAAATGCGCACAGGATCCAGCTAAGCCCCTCAATAATCAATTTCAATGTATTTTTAATAAAAAAAATATTTTACTTAATAAGTAAAATATTAATTTGGGATTATAAGTGCGTTTAAAAAATTTTAAACATAAATTAATTTATTTGTAAATGAAAATATATTTTTAATTCAAAAATCCAACAACATTTGCATATAAAATAAGACAAAAAAAACATAATGGAAATAAAATTGACAAAGAATGACTGGTTTTGAAGTGCAGCTTAACATGTAGTTTCTACAATGCAAGCAAGTGACTTGTCTAGAAAAAATTTATGAACAACACTAAAATTTTTGAGTGATTCCTATACACATTTTTTAGAAAAGTCGCTTGCATTCGCTATGGAAACTATTATAGAACAAAATTACCATACAAATTTTGACCAAAGCAAATAATACAAATTAATTTTTATTGGATGCTCTCATAAGAGTCTGAACACAATGTAACGAGAATTCATTGCGGTGCGGTTTTTCATGCGATTTTGAAGTAAAAACCCTTAGTGCGAAAAACTCAATACATTCACAATTTTTTACTAACCCCCTGTTTGTATAAGACCTTTGAGTTAGAAATCTTGGCGTTTCTGTAATAGATTAAAGAAAAGTTGTACAAGTTTCCTTTACTCTATTACAAAAACGCCAAGATTTCTAACTCAAACGTCTTACACAAACAGGGGGTAACACAACCACATTTTTTGTACTTACTGCTCAGCTTACAACATAATTTCCTTGTGAGTAAATTTCTGTAAGTAAAATGACAATTGAAGGGACAGTGTTACCGAGAATGAGTTTTGTATAAATTTTTAGTACTTCCTATAGTAAAAATAATATTTATTGCTGATTTCTTTCGTATTTATAAGAAAATAATATTTAAAAAAGAACAAAACTGTGTGTATTTTGACAGAAACGTTGTTGGAGAAAATGTTGTTTTCAGTAATTTATGATTTTAGCAACACGGCAATATTGGATTCATATATTTTTAAAATAAACATATGTATTTTTTTATTCAAAAGAAAATTTATTTTCATAAGACGTGTACGCTTCGAAAAAGTTTTAAAAGTAAACTTACAACTGACTGTGTAAACTCTCAAGTAATTTGCAAGACTTTCTGTTATTTCTTCGAAATTTTCATTGATAACAGGTATACACTACTTGCAACGAATCACTTACATGTGTAATTGCAGGGTAAATAAAGGTGGAAGTACATAACACGCGTATACAAAATGACAGCTAGTGTTACCAGATTCATAAACTAACATACACAAACATGATTAGAAATTAATTTTTTATTAAACAATGGATACAAAAATGAATTAAATGTTTAAAGAAAAATGCAACGTAAATGCAAAAAAAATAGCCGGCAAAGGATTTAAATTTTACAACTAAAAAAGCTTCAAAAGCGTGGTGTGTAACCTTCCATTTGTGTAGCGTTGAACGTTTAACAAGCCAGAAAAGCATTGCCGCGTAACGCGTGGTATGTACTTCCACCTTAAGAGCGGCAAGCGTTGCGTTAGCAGCAGGGTACGCATTTTTAGTATATTTAAATGTAAAAATATTTTTTGAATGTACTGAAAATACGTACGTACTAGTGATGCACGAGTATTCGTGTTCGTATTCGAATTGCCGAATATTCGGTCATTTTTAATGTGAATACGAATCATTCGTATTCGTCAAATTTAGGCGAATACGAATACGAATGTTTTTCCAAAAAAAATTATATAAATAAATGCATAAATCCTAAACGAAATTTAAATAAATGGATACAAATATTAGTTTGTACGAACCCATTAAATTTTTTATAGAAATTTGTGCTTTGTATCATTTTCAAATATTATTTACTGACGATCAATAAAATTTTGGGTAGTTTTTATTAACTTTAAAGTATGCCAACAGGAAGTTCTTTTTCATAACAATTATTTAATATTTCATATTGCAGGCGTAAATAGAGCCCTAATTTAATGTCTATGAATTTCACATGAAATATTCGTATTCGTATTCGCGAATATCGTTTCAAATATTCGTATTCGCATTCGTATTCGCGAATATCAAAAATTGACATTCGTTACATCACTAGTACGTACGTATTTAGGTATGAGCAGTCTTGCCATATTTATTTTTCAAAAATCTTCAAGTCGAGCAAAAAAATCTTTTTTGTTAACAAAAATCTTTTTTGTTATCTGATTGAATAAAAATGAGTTAAAATTTATCTAATTACTTGTGAAATATTAAAAGTAAAGCCAAATAACACAAAATATTTGCTGTGTAGAATATGTGTAAGATCATTATGAAGCAAATCAGAAAATTTGTAGGTAGTGTAGTCAAAAAATCCCCCAATAATATATTAAAAGTACCAAAAGTAAAATTTTGAAAAATCTTATTTTTAGATAAGAAATCTTTTTTTGTCGTTTTCACATGTATAAAAACTTCAAAAATAAGATAAATCTTCACATATGGTAACACTTGGTATGAGGGTATTTTATTTTCATTGAGGACTTTCTTATTCTCTCAATTTTTGACTCTCTTTCTTTTTCACAACAAAAAACATGATTTTGAAGTTCAAAAATGTTTGTCATAAAATATAAAAGCTTAAAAAATTTACCAAATATATCTGCTAATATATAAAATTTTAATCATTTTTTGTTCTTAGTTACTGCCATTACAAAATATTTAAGAGAAAGAGAAAATTTGTTATAAAAATGTATGCAAAAAAAAAATTAATAAAAATTTAAACAAACAATGACAAGTATTGCCGTCTTCCTTTGTATTATGTTTATTTTTCTCTCCCGCAACGAGAAATCGCACTGTACCGCAAACATTGTGTTTAGACCAGCGATCTTCAAAACCGCGCACGCGTGCGAGTGCTCTCACAATAATGAAGAGAGCAATAGGAGATAATTTGTATTTTTTTTAATGTGTACTCAATTGTTACTACAATCAGGGCTACAACTTTAATATCAGACTATTTATATGTGCCGGTTGTGTAGTCACATTTTACCAGACAACAATGGATTCTTTTTAAATTAGTTTAATTTAAAGGTTTTCTATTTTTTAGAGCTTTAATAATCATATCGGAAAGTAGGTTATTATATACTATTTAAAATACATCAAATGTGCATCAATCTCTTTTTGAACACGAAGACTTGACTCGAATTAGAGTTTTACAAATATATTACAAATATGTCTTGGCAGCCCTGCCATAAGAAGAGCAAAATATATTACGCTCAAAAACGAAGCACCAACACAAACATAAGTGTGAATGTATATGTGTGGGGATCGCTGGTTTAGACTCTAAAAATTTAACTTCAATTTCAAAAGATTACGACATCAGAATTCAGGCTTTGGAACTGTATTTGGGAAGTGTATTTGGGATATATAAGAAAATGTTTTTATTTATAATTTTATTGCAAAATATTGACGTAAAATTTCAAATAAAAATCGTTTCTGTTTCATCTAAATAAACTTTTATACTCGTACAGTAGTTTTATTTTAGCTGCCTTTTGTTTAAGTGCACTTTGGACTTAACTGCCTAAAATGATAAATTTCTGTCACTATTCTTTAAAATCCCATACAAATTCGTTTTTATGTGCACTTTCTCTCTTTCAGTTCTCGTTGAACCTTCATAGTGAAGAGACGTTAAAGCGGATTTTTTTACATACATACATACGAAACAAATATAAAAAACAACAAAATCAAAAATCATACAGAAAATATTCGTAATACATATTCACCTTGATAAATAAGCTTATTGGCTTTACTAATATTTTTTACAAAGCAAGAAATAGCAAAAACAAAAAAAAAAACCGTAAACACAAACAAAGTACCCTTGAGGAATAATACTCTGTATGAGTACCTCAAAGGAAAAAAATTTTGAAGTGAGTTCTAACGGCAGAAATGCTTATTTTACAGTAATAAGCCTGACGAAAGTCTTTTTCTAACGGAAAAGCCACTTTTTCGTCATCGATCAACTTCGCTTTGTCCAACGCCAACTAGTGAATCGTTAACATTACCATTGCCTAGTACTTCTTCATTTAAGTCTGCGATATCATCCGCATCGGGCTCGCGTTCATTACTAAACCGAGTTATCACTACAGATAACAGTAGCTCAAAACCCAAGGTACAAGTGCGAATGGACAGATATATAACCGTGGTAAAGCGTGGGCGAAGCCCAAATTCTTCAAAAATTTCATCTGCTCCAAAGATGTCTAGGGATAACAGCGCATAATCTACCAATCGTCAAAATAGTTTTTCATTATTGCAAGACACCGACGACAAGCCCTCTACATCATCGCAAAAGTCTTTTAAGCCACCACCTATTTATCTGAGAGAAAAAAATTCTAACGCACTTATCAAAAAACTGCTGTCGACCATTGGTGAAAATACTTTTCTCATCATTCCAATTAAACGAGGTAATATTGATGAAATTAAAATACAAATATATAATGAAAAAGATTTCCGAAAACTTGTTAGTGAATTCGAAAAAAATAAAACAAATTTTTACACATACCAACTTAAGAGTGCTAAAGGCCTACAGATAGTATTAAAGGGCATAGATTCATATGTTGAACCCGAAGAAGTAAAATGTGCACTTGTCGACCAAGGATTCAAGGTAAAAAATGTTACCAACATAATTAATAGAGAAAAGGTCCCCCAACCCCTATTTCGGGTTGAACTGGAGCCGAATGACATACAATAGAAAAAAAATAAAACCCATCCAATTTATAGCGTAAGGTATCTCTTACATTGAAAAATCACAGTTGAAGAGCCACGTAAGCGTTCAGGTCCCGTACAGTGCCATAATTGCCAAGAATATGGCCATACGAAAACTTACTGCAAGTTACCTACAGTGTTTGTTACCTGCGGTGAATTGCATGGTACTGCTAGCTGCACTAAGCCAAAAGATCAAGCAGAAAAAAATGTAGTAATTGTGGAGGTAATCACACAGCTAACTATAGAGGGTGCCCTGTATATTCTTTCGTTAAACAGACTATGGGTCAAAAACCCAAATTAACTCCAGTTCAACCAGTAAACGCGAACTCCGCCACTTTTGCTCAAATGAGCCAACCAGTTACTTCACGTGTATCGTATGCTGATGCTGCTAAGACTAATTCAATTCCCACGCAAAATGTTCCACCGCCAAATAATTCAACGAATTCAAACTCAAGCCTTAACTTTAGTCGCCTTGAAGCTACTATTGAGAATCTGGTGCTAACTATAAACAACTTTACTACAAATATGACAAGTATGATGCAAGAAATGCTGCGAATGCAGAATACACTGTTTCAAGCATTACTTAATAAACCATGAACACGTTAAAAATATGTTTCTGGAACGCAAACGGCATTCGCCAACATAAAAATGAACTTGAGCACTTCCTCATGGAAAAAAATATTGATATAAGGTTGGTTTCTGAGACTCATTTGACCTCAAGAAGCTTATTTAAAATAAATGGTTACACTTTATATGATACAAAGGACACGAGAGGGAGAGCATGCGGTGGATCAGCAATTCTGATTAAGTCAAGACTCAAGCACTATGTCCTTGACAACCTTAGTGAAGAATATTTGCAAGCAACGAATATTTTCGTAGAAAATTTTTGTGCGATTTTCAGTTAACGAAGATCAGTATGAAGAAGTTCTACAAATCGCTTGGATCTTGTTTCGTGGCAGCTGGTGACTACAATGCAAAACATACGTACTCGGGATCGCGTCTTGTTACACCTAGAGGTCTACTGGCCTACTGACGTAAGAAAAATTCCAGATGTTATAGATTTTGCCGTCACGAAAAATATTCATAGGGACTTAATTCACGTAGAGGCCTCTCTAGATCTGTCCTCCGATCACTCTCCAACAATAGTTACAATTTTCAACCCACTAAGGAGTGATTTAACTAACTCATATATGAAGATGATAAATGGAATCAACTGGCTGGCATTCAAAAAATATCTTAGTAGTCACTGCGTAGAAAACTTTCAGCTTAGATCATGCGATGCTATTGAATTTAACATTGCCAATCTTAACGAAAATATTAAACAGGCTGCTGAACACGCCACTACCTCCTATCCGCAGACCGGCTTTAGCAGAATTTATTCTACGGAAATTGAACGTCTTGTATGTGAAAAAAGGAGAGCTGGAAGAGAATGGCAACAACACAGATCACCCCTAAATAAAATCAGAGTTAAAGAATGTACTAAACGACTCATAGAGCTGCTATCGTCGGAAAAAACTGCACTACTGGAAAAGCATTTAGAAGGTCTTGATGTAACGTCCGCATCTAATTACTCTTTATGGCGCGCTACTAGAAATCTTAAACGACCCGTTGATCTTAAATCACCACTGCGTACTGCGACCGGAGGCTGGGCAAGAAGCGATAGTGAGAAAGGTAACTTATTTTCTGAGCATTTAAAATCTGTATTCACTCCCAATTCATGTACGGGTGCTGCTGATTTACCGAGTGTAGTTTCTCTACCCCCTCGTCCCTTAAGGTTTAAGATGCGTGAAGTACAAAAAGTAATTGCTAAACTCAACCCGAAGAAAGCTCCAGGTATTGATGGCATTAGTAACAAAATGCTCATGAACTTGCCTCATGTTGCAATAAGAATCCTGGTATTTATTTTTAATGCTATTTTAAGAATGCAGTATTTTCCACATAACTGGAAACTTGCCAAGATCAAAATGATTCCAAAGGCGGGCAAAGATCTTACCAAGACTGAGTCATATAGGCCTATAAGCTCACTATCTACAATCTCAAAGCTTTTCGAAAAGCTGCTCATGACTAAATTGTCCAAAATTTTAACTGATAATGGGTGCATCCCGGACCATCAATTTGACATTAGACGTCAGCACAGCACGATTGAACAAACGTATAGACTGGTCCAAGTTGTAAGAAGAACATTTGAAGAAAAGAAGTATTGTTCTGCTCTCTTTATTAATGTTTCTCAGGCGTTTGATAAAGTATGGCACGAATGCCTAGTTTTAAAATTGAAGACATATCTGCCAATAAACATTCAAAAGCTTTTGGAAAGTTATATTATTGATAGGAAGTTCACTGTTGTGGAAGGAGAGTTCACGAGTGTGCCCGAATCTATATCTTCTGGTGTGCCACAGGGTAGTATTCTGGGTCCTGTCTTGTGTTTAATATATACTTGTGATATGCCTGTAAGCAATAATATCCATATTTCTACTTTTGCCGATGATACAGCCTGTATGAGTGTGCACGAAAACCCTTATGAGGCATCCCGCAATCTCCAGGAACATATTACCCAGCTGGAAATATAGTTGAACTTATGGAGAATTAAAGTCAATGAACAAAAGTGTGTCCATATAACGTTCACCCTATTTGCTCCCCCATTCGAATCAACAATCAAAATATTCGTCAACATTCCCAAGTGAAATACCTTGGTATACACCTTGATCGAAGACTTACATGGAAACATCATATTGACTCTAAGTTAACTCAGATGAAACTTAAGTTAACTCAAATATATTGGTTGATTGGCAGAAACTCAACACTCAGCCTAGACTGCAAACTTTTCCTGTACAAGTCGCTTTTGAAGCCAATATGGTGCTACGGAATTCAGTTATGGGACACTGCTCCAGCTTCAAATGTCGAGAGAATCCAACGAAGGCAAAACAAAATTTTACGGTTAATAACATCGGCTCCATGGTACATCCAAAATTCTATTATACATCGTGATTTAAATATGCCAGTAGTGACTGAAGAATTACGCAGGCAAATATTTAACAAAACTCGAATCACATCCTAATCCGCTTGCTCGTAATATTTTGAGCTTTACTGGACACATCCGCGTAAGGAAGAGGGACACAAGGGCTCTTATACCTAACACTCCAGATGGGACTACTTGAAAATACTTTTTTCTCCTTTTTTGATTATCACTACTAATGTATTATTTATAACTATCACTAAGTTTATGTCCGACACTGGTCGGGCCTAATAAAATTTTTTTTTATAGATTTAAGATTTGAATACTTATTGTTAGTTCATATATGAAGATACAATAAATAAATACTAAAAAAAAAAAAATTTGTACTTTCTATACCTGCACATTTAAGATAAGTGCCCTAAAATTTTGGTAATTTTAAAACATTTTCATACAAAAAATCAATGTTAGCTGCACATTGACTTAACTGCACAAAATATATTTTTTCTGTAATTATTCTTCAAAATCCTTTTTTAAGTGCACTTTGTATACCTGCGCATTTAACATATTTTTTGGCAGTTTTAAATTATTATATTTTAAATTATTATATAAAAAATTTAAGTTAGCTGCGCACATTAAAAAATGTAGCTACATATAAAGGGTGTCCCAACAAGAACGCAAGATTTAAATTTGGCGCCATTCGAAGTGTCATTGTGTGACATTTGAACAATTGTTATTGTTTGCTAGTAGAGGGTACGAGGTTAGTAAAAATGGAGCGCTAAACGAATGAACAACGCATTCTCACTGTGAAATTGTTTTACCAAAATGGTGAAAGTCTTGCGGCTACAGTTCGCAAATTTGCGATCAATTTGGGGTCACAACAATGCTCCAAAAGAGTCAACTGTAGACATTAATGGATGAATTTGCCGAAACTGGGTCTGTTAGTGATGTAAAGACAACAACGCGCCTTCGACCAGGTCGATCGACCGAAAATGTCAAAAATCGGGGAAACAGCGTTACGTACACGCTTTACGCGGCAACGCTTTTCTGGCTTGTTAAACGTTTAACGCTATACAAATGGAAAGCTACACAACACGCTTTTGTGGTTTTTTTAGTTGTAAAATTTAAAGCCTTTGTCGGTTATTTTTTTGTCTTGCACTTACGTTTCATATTTCTTTAAATCTTTAATGCATTTTTTTATCCATTGTTTAATGAAAAATTAATTTCTAATCATTTTTGTGTATGCTAGCTTATGAATCTGGCAACACTAGCTTTCATTTTGTATACAACGCGTGAAAGTTGAAGAATGTTCAACTTTTTGCGAAGTACGCGCGTCGCGAACTTCTCCATGTAACTTGCCTTATGAAAACACATTATTTCAACTTTTTTGACAGCCGTGTGTATCGCATTAGCGCATTGAACGCGTGTTATGTGCTTCCACCTTTAAATAATTTGTCGCTGATACTTAAAAACATTTAAAACCATCGCATTATAATTAATAAATTTACATTTGTTTTATTTTTCTTTCTATTCTGCACTGTGGAAAGAATATTTTCAGTTCGAAATTTTACCAAAAGTCAAATGTAAAATATACTGCAATTACAAACGTTAGCATCTCTAAAACATGCTAAAGACTTTTTAAATCTAAAGGCAGGATCACACGATTGCCGAAATGCACCAATCATTGGTCCATTTTAAATGACAATCGTGTGATTTCACAATTTATTGTCCCATACGACAATCAAAAAGAATATTGTACTGATTTGCCGCAATCAAATGCCACTCTGCTGTGGCAATCGTGTGAACGGTTGACAGGTAATCATGCCCCAATAAAAAAACGCGACAACTTCTTAAATTTATTTATTTTTTCATATGCGACAAGTGCTTTCGTAAATATCGTAAACTTACAGCCTGTTTTTAGAAAACATAAGCCCTTTCGTTTTTTTGTTTCGTTTATAAACGATAACGTTTAAAATTTGATTTTTATAAAACATATTATAAAGCTTTCGTTTTGACTTAAAAAGAGCTTTTTAGGTAAAACCAAAAATTTACACTCAAAAAATTATTACAGTGAAGGAATACAAAAAATAATCCCCCGTATTCAAAAAAATATTTTACTTTAGCTTTAAAGTTCATATTAGTTGCCAAGTGCTTTAAGGCTAACATAGCTTTGTTAAGAAATCATATGCAAAAGACAACTTTAAATATTTTGTGATTTAACAATAAATACTGGTGACACCACCATGTTCAACAACCAATTCACAGCTTATGATGTACAAAAAAGAATACAATTTCATTCGGGTATTCAAATAATTTTTTATTTTATTAAATTAATTTTTATTATCTTGAAGTAAAGCCACTTAATTTAAAAATGTGAGCTTCTGACATAATAGGAAAACAGATAAACATTACTATGAAGCAAAAGTAAAAATATATGAAAAATTATCACAATTTGTTTTATTCGAATGAAATGAGTATTTGAATATCCAGCTTTTTTCGATTCGTTTTGCTTGTATGTACATTACTAAAACATTTTTGTGTAATTGTGTTTATTTTAATATTTTTTATGGATTTTGCTATGTATTTCGAATCAGTTGGATAATTTAGTCATGTTTTGCATCACATGACGAAAATAATAAATTTAAAATAAGAGCTAGCACTTCTAGCTTCATTTTCAGATGTAACATGAAGCAATATGTGATATATTAACAAAAATATTTGAGGTAGAAAATACACATTTTGGAAATATCAACTTAAAGTAGCCTTAACAAACGTTGGTGCCTACTTTAGAATTTTGATATAATAATTTGTTTTAATACATCTTTCATTGCTTTTCAAAGCTTTGTTAAGTTTTTTTGAATACGACCCAATATCTTTAAAAAAAATTTTGCATGAAAAATTTTTAATGAAATTCATTTCAAATTAATTTTAAATTTTATCAATAAGCAATTTAATTTTCAATTGATTTTAGCATTCAATTGGAAATCCATTTACCCATTAAAACAGATTTTCATTGCATTTCGTATTTTCCGTTCTTTATGAGAACTAAGATTTTTCCCTATAACCTTTACTCTATTTTGACTCAATACTAATTTTTTTTTTTTTTTTTTTTTGATTTGTTTGACAGTTAAATTGTAGAAAATAAAGCAAAAGTTATTTGTTTATACTGAATTTGGTGTTGATTATTTCACAGAAAAATTATAGAAGCAAGGGAAACACTTTTATTTGTATGGAAATCAAGATTCGTTAAATCAATCCGCTTATAGAAAGAGCCATTTAGATTTTTTCGTTTATTAAATTTTTTGTGATTTATAGTAAAAAAATAAAAGGAAAAAATAGTTTTTCACTGTTTTAAGTCAGTTAACATTCTAACATTAAAAATTAAATAACATTTTAGTTAAAGTCAAATGAAATATATGTAGACTGATATTTAATTAATTTTACATAAAAAATTTTATAAAAAAATTATATGTGAAAAACTGAAAGCTCTTCTGTTGTCACACACATGAAAATAAATAAATGTTTTAAAAACGAAAACGTGGTTTCATTCGTTATTTTAAAGAACGTATGAACTTATGCATTTTCAAAAAACATGCTGTTAAACTTACTTTATATGTATATAATTATAACCAGGGAAACCAGAAATATGATCTCAATATGCACATTCAAAATGCGCATTCAATATGCACTAAAAACTTAAAAATGTGCTATTAACAATAAAATAAATTAATTTATTGTTTTTTTATGGGAATTGTTACAATTTAAGTTTAAAATTTTTTAAACGCACTAATAATCCCAAATTAATATTTTACTTATTAAGTAAAATAATTTTTTTATTAAAAATACATTGAAATTGATTATTGAGGGACTTAGCTGGATCCTATGCGCATTTCACTGTTGCTAATGCAGATCATCAGGGAAGGGAACTTTTACCCAAAGCTTCTTAGAACAAATAGAGTTATTATATTATAAACTTTCATTTAAACAAATGAGAAGCTCATAACAAATAACAAAGTTGAAACAAGAACTCAATAATCAACATGTTTTTTTATTTTCTTACTTTACCATTGCTACATTGGCTGACTTTTTTTCAGCTTCAAATTGTAGTCGTAAGAGTATGTAAAAGAAAATAAATGTAAATAACAACAACAGCTATTTAACAATAGAGTGTTGCCACACAAGTATTTTTCTGACCTAGTTGTTCTAAGAAGCTTTGGGTAAAGGTTCCCTGATGATCTGCATTAGCAACAGTGAAAGGCGCATAGGATCCAGCTAAGCCCCCCAATAATCAATTTCAATGTATTTGTAATAAAAAAAATATTTTACTTAATAAGTAAAATATTAATTTGGGATTATTAATGCGTTTAAAAAATTAAAAAAAAAATTTTTTAAATTTTAAACTTAAATTGTAACAATTCCCATAAAAACACTAATTATTAACTTGACTGCACCCGGTCAGAAAAATACTTATGTGGCAACACTCTATTGTTAAATAGCTGTTGTTGTTATTTACATTTATTTTCTTTTACATACTCTTACGACTACAATTTGAAGCTGAAAAAAGTCAGCCAATATAGTAGCAATGGTAAAGTAAGAAAATAAAAAACATGTTGATTATTGAGTTCTTGTTTCAACTTTGTTATTTGTTATGAGCTTCTCATTTGTTTAAATGAAAGTTTATAATATAATAACTCTAGTTGTTCTAATAAGCTTTGGGTAAAGGTTCCCTGGTGATCTGCATTAGCAACAGTGAAATGCGCACAGGATCCAGCTAAGCCCCTCAATAATCAATTTCAATGTATTTTTAATAAAAAAAATATTTTACTTAATAAGTAAAATATTAATTTGGGATTATTAGTGCGTTTAAAAAATTTTAAACATAAATTAATTTATTTGTAAATGAAAATATATCTTTAATTCAAAAATCCAACAACATTTGCATATAAAATAAGACAAAAAAAAAACATAATGGAAATAAAATTGACAAAGAATGACTGGGTTTGAAGTGCAGCTTAACATGTAGTTTCTACAATGCAAGCAAGTGACTTGTCTAGAAAAAATTTATGAACAACACTAAAATTTTTGAGTGATTCCTATACACATTTTTTAGAAAAGTCGTTTGCATTCGCTATGGAAACTATTATAGAACAAAATTACCATACAAATTTTGACCAAAGCAAATAATACAAATTAATTTTTATTGGATGCTCTCATAAGAGTCTGAACACAATGTAACGAGAATTCATTGCGGTGCGGTTTTTCATGCGATTTTGAAGTAAAAACCCTTAGTGCGAAAAACTCAATACATTCACAATTTTTTACTAACCCCCTGTTTGTGTAAGACCTTTGAGTTAGAAATCTTGGTGTTTCTGTAATAGATTAAAGAAAATTTGTACAAGTTTCCTTTACTCTATTACAAAAACGCCAAGATTTCTAACTCAAACGTCTTACACAAACAGGGGGTAACACAATCACATTTTTTGTACTTACTGCTCAGCTTACAACATAATTTCCTTGTAAGTAAATTTCTGTAAGTAAAATGACAATTGAAGGGACAGTGTTACCGAGAATGAGTTTTGTATAAATTTTTAGTACTTCCTATAGTAAAAATAATATTTATTGCTGATTTCTTTCGTATTTATAAGAAAATAATATTTAAAAAAGAACAAAACTGTGTGTATTTTGACAGAAACGTTGTTGAAGAAAATGTTGTTTTCAGTAATTTATGATTTTAGCAACACGGCAATATTGGATTCATATATTTTTAAAATAAACATATGTATTTTTTTATTCAAAAGAAAATTTATTTTCATAAGACGTGTACGCTTCGAAAAAGTTTTAAAAGTAAACTTACAACTGACTGTGTAAACTCTCAAGTAATTTGCAAGACTTTCTGTTATTTCTTCGAAATTTTCATTGATAACAGGTATACACTACTTGCAACGAATCACTTACATGTGTAATTGCAGGGTAAATAAAGGTGGAAGTACATAACACGCGTTCAATGCGCTAATGCGATACACGCGTCTGTCAAAAAAGTTGAAATAGAGTGTTTTCATAAGACAAGTTATATAGAGAAGTTCGCGACGCGCGTACCTCGCCAAAAGTTGAACATTCTTCAACTTTCACGCGTTGTATACAAAATGACAGCTAGTGGTACCAGATTCATAAACTAACATACACAAACATGATTAGAAATTAATTTTTTATTAAACAATGGATACAAAAATGAATTAAATGTTTAAAGAAAAATGCAACGTAAATGCAAAAAAAAAATAGCCGGCAAAGGATTTAAATTTTACAACTAAAAAAGCTTCAAAAGCGTGGTGTGTAACCTTCCATTTGTGTAGCGTTGAACGTTTAACAAGCCAGAAAAGCGTTGCCGCGTAACGCGTGGTATGTATTTCCACCTTAAGAGCGGCAAGCGTTGCGTTAGCAGCAGGGTACGCATTTTTAGTATATTTAAATGTAAAAATATTTTTTGAATGTACTGAAAATACGTACGTACTAGTGATGCACGAGTATTCGTGTTCGTATTCGAATTGCCGAATATTCGGTCATTTTTAATGCGAATACGAATCATTCGTATTCGTCAAATTTAGGCGAATACGAATACGAATGTTTTTCCAAAAAAAAATTATATAAATAAATGCATAAATCCTAAACGAAATTTAAATAAATGGATACAAATATTAGTTTGTACGAATCCATTAAATTTTTTATAGAAATTTGTGCTTTGTATCATTTTCAAATATTATTTACTGACGATCAATAAAATTTTGGGTAGTTTTTATTAACTTTAAAGTATGCCAACAGGAAGTTCTTTTTCATAACAATTATTTAATATTTCATATTGCAGGCGTAAATAGAGCCCTAATTTAATGTCTATGAATTTCACATGAAATATTCGTATTCGTATTCGCGAATATCGTTTCAAATATTCGTATTCGCATTCGTATTCGCGAATATCAAAAATTGACATTCGTTACATCACTAGTACGTACGTATTTAGGTATGAGCAGTCTTGCCATATTTATTTTTCAAAAATCTTCAAGTCGAGCAAAAAAATCTTTTTTTGTTAACAAAAATCTTTTTTGTTATCTGATTGAATAGAAATGAGTTAAAATTTATCTAATTACTTGTGAAATATTAAAAGTAAAGCCAAATAACACAAAATATTTGCTGTGTAGAATATGTGTAAGATCATTATGAAGCAAATCAGAAAATTTGTAGGTAGTGTAGTCAAAAAATCCCCCAATAATATATTAAAAGTACCAAAAGTAAAATTTTGAAAAATCTTATTTTTAGATAAGAAATCTTTTTTTGTCGTTTTCACATGTATAAAAACTTCAAAAATAAGATAAATCTTCACATATGGTAACACTTGGTATGAGGGTATTTTATTTTCATTGAGGACTTTCTTATTCTCTCAATTTTTGACTCTCTTTCTTTTTCACAACAAAAAACATGATTTTGAAGTTCAGAAAGAAAATTTTGGTTTATTTTTAATTTTGAATTTTGTAAAAAATTTTAAAACGAAAATTCTATTTTACGTAAAATAAATGTATTTTATAAAACAGTACCAAACGTTTTCAAACAACTTAAATGTCATATGAGAACGTTCATAAAATTGTATTCGTTTTAAAAGTTTTAACAACATTATTGCATTAGCTTCGCTGCAATGAAGAGTAAATTAGTATCTAGGTGCACGATAGAGCTCCAGGCCAGCTCGCCCTATGCACGTAGTGTCTATATTTACACATAAATTCGTTTTAACACCCTCATAACTACTTTGTTCTCTCCAATATGCGAAGTTTGCTAGTTTCTAATGAAAGTTTCCTGATAAATGGAGATGCAAATTGCATTCTTAAGACAAACTCACTGACTCACTGACACAGTCATCAAATTGAGCTCTAGCTGTAGAGCTCAAATTTGATACCCAAGTAGACCTAGGTGATTTACGAACAAGAATAATTCGAAAGCATCGATTGTCAAACCAAGGAGGCGGAGCCGTGCTCATAAAAATTTAAAATAATGTTATTCTATTATGTATCACCCCAGCTAAAAAAAATATGTATGGAGCATATATGATATCCCATATATGGTTCGGATCCGAAAAATGAGGGTATATGGACATATATGATCATATATATTCATACATTTTCATACATGAATGTGTATTCCCTATATAGTATGCAAAGTTCATATTGATTCAAAAAGCGCACTGCTGTACAATAAATTATATTATTAAAATTATTTTTTTGTAAGATTTTGTGGAGAAAGGTTGTGTTTAATGAAACACTTGTTCGAACAAAATAATTCAAAACGAACTAAAAGACATTTCATTCGATATTTTAAGAGAAAATGTGAATCGATTACTAAAAACACACAAAACACACCTGCGTACACAATATATAATTTAAGAAATCAGATTAAAAACTAATGCAATTATAAAAGAAAAAATAAACCGTTTTTATACTAACACTAGTTTTTAATATTATTTTTTGGCATTTATATGAATTTTGTTTCTTAATATGTATATCTGAGGATTGCGTTACATTTTATAAAATTAATAATAATTTAATGACTCAATTATCTTTTTGATTGTTTGATTTATTAAATAGGCACACAATATATAAAATCCTACAATAATGGTTTTTTTTTTGTTAACCGTTAAACTTTGTTAAACTTTGAATACCGTATGTATTTTCTAATAGACTTCCCAGTGATAAAAAAAGAGAGAAAAATATCGAATTGATCAAATTCAAGCTTTTTTGATTGCAAATGTGATCTAATGTGAGATATCATGTATGCATACAATTTTATATGGCGCCATATATTACATCTTATTTCTATATATGGATCCGCATATATGAGCATATATTATAATACATTTCATATATTAGTCCATATATCAATTCATATATAATAATTTTCGCATGTATAATCCCATACATTTCCATACATGAATTCATACATATTCATATATACATAGTTATATAAATTCATATATTAAAAATATATGGACCATATGTAATTTTTTTAGCTGGGACTCTCAGTAGTAGGGAACTGTTCATCCTGGGACAATTAAAATTGTTAAATTGTTGCTGAAATTGTTAAATTGTGGGCTGAAATTGTTAAATTGTTGCTGAAATTGTTAAATTTGGGTAATTAAAATTTGAAAATTGTTAAATTCTTGGAAATTTGTGTTTTCGGCGGCGCTTTGATGTTTTTTTTTACATTAGGAGTTTTTGTTTACATTAAGTGTATGTCTGTCAGTCCGTGGATGTTAGTGTGTGGAATATTTTGTGTGAATGTATTAAGGCGGTTCATAGTTTGGCGTTTTTTATGTGTGTATATACAGACGAGGAAAATCATGAAAATGATTTTTCCTAATACCAATGGTGAAATAGTGATTATTAATTTTTCCTAATGCCTACGGCAATGCATGATAATTTTTCCTAATGCCGGGCAAAACATGATTATTATTTTTTTCAAATGCCGACGGCAAAACATGATTATTATTTTCTAATGCTCCCTAGGTGTTGCTAGACTGTGGGAATTTTAGGCTGACCGTGATTTAAGTGGGTGGCGTTGTTGGCGTAATATGTAACCACAGGAATTTGTGGATGTGTCTGTCTGTCTGTGAGAATTTAGGTGAAGGTTTGATTGGCAGGGGGCGGGGTGTAGTTGAGGTAGATCGATTGTGTGTGTATATGTGTGTGTGTGTGTGTGTGTGTGTGTATGTTTGTAGGAATTTCAATGTGTGTATTTCTGTAGGAGCTTAAGGCTGATTGCGATTTATGAGGGGTGAGGTGTTCTAGTAATATGCAACCGGGGGAATCTGTGTGTTTGTGGGTCTGTAGGAGTTTAAGGCTGACCATGATTTGGGTGGGCAGGGTTGTTGACGTAATATGTATCCATGGGGATTTGTGGATGTGTCTGTCTATAGTAGTTTAAGGCTGATCGTGATTTGAGGTAGGTGAGGATGTTGTTGAGGTAAATTGGTTATGTGTATGTATGTATGTATGTATTTTTGTAAGAATTTAAGATGATTGTGATTTATTAGGGGCGAGGTGTTCTTGTAATATGTAGCCGTGAGAATCTATGTGTATAGACGTCTGTAGAAGTTTAAGACTATCTGTAATTTCAGGTAGGTGAGAGTGTTGTATTGTTGAGATTAATCTTATATATTGTATATGTATGTATGTATGATCATGGGAATTTGTGTATGTAAAGGGTGTTTTTTATTGAGGTATAGAACTTTAAGTTGGCATCACTTTTTTAACTGGCGGCCATTTTGTCAGCTGTCAAGTGATTAATATTTAGTTTGGCTTGCCATTTCATCATGAACAGGTTGACAAAAGAACAATGCTTGCAAATCGTGCAAATTTATTTCGAAAATAATGGTTCAGTTCCCGAAGTTTACCGCAAGCTCCGTCCATTTTATGGTCGACATAATCGTCCATCAGAGCAATTAATTCGGTTAACCATGGATCGTTTTCGCACTACGTTTACTCTATGTGATGATACGCATCCGCAGAGACGTCGAACAGTGCGCACCGAAGAAACAATTGCCGCTGTAGAGCAAAGTGTTGAAGAGGACCCGAATGAATCGATTCGCCACCGTGCACAGCGATTGGAGCTTTGTCCATCAACTTTATGGAAGATTTTGCGCAAAGATCTTGGCTTGCGACCTTACAAGATCCAGCTTGTGCAAGAATTAAAGCCGCGAGACCATGCAATGGGTCGTGATTTTGGTGTATGGGCCGAAAATGAGATTGATCTCGATTCTGATTTTCATCGCAAAATTTTGTTCAGTGATGAGGCTCATTTTTGGTTGAATGGCTACGTCAACAAGCAAAATTGCCGCATTTGGAGTGAAGAGAATCCACATGAGACCCTTGAGACGCCATTACATCCACAAAAACTGACTGTTTGGTGTGCTCTATGGGCTGGTGGAGTCATTGGGCCATACTTCTTCCGAAATAATGCTGGAGAGTCAGTTACCGTTAATGGAGACCGGTATAGAGCCATGATAACCGACTATTTTGTTCCCGAATTGGATGGCATGAATGTGGATGAGTTGTGGTTCCAACAAGACGGCGCTACATGCCACACAGCGCACGTCACAATCGATTTATTGAAGGAAACATTCGATGAGCGCATAATTGCGCGGAATGGACCTGTCAATTGGCCACCAAGATCGTGTGATTTGACACCATTGAATTATTTTCTTTGGGGATATGTGAAGTCGCTCGTCTACGCCAACAAACCAGAAACGTTAGGGGACTTGGAAGCCAACATTCGTGGCGTTATTGCCAACATACGGCCCCATATGCTCGAAAAAGTGGTTGAAAATTGGACCTGTAGAATTGGCTTTATTCGAGCCAGCCGCGGCGGCCACATGCCCGAAATCATATTTAAACATTAATGGCATAAAATTACCCTTTTAATAAAGCCCAATTGATGGACATTAAAACGATTTTCTTGTGTTTTATTTCAATTCAAAGTTCTATACCTCTAAAAAAACACCCGTTATATCTGAGGGAGAATTTAAGGCTCGTCATGATTTGCAAAAGGTGGAGTGTTGTTGAAATTTTCTTGGATATTTCTTATATGAATTCTGCTATGTGTGTGTATTTGAGCTGGTATTTATATGTAGGTAGAAATAAATTGTTTTCAATATCGACATTTGGTACTATAAAATACTATCATATATCTGGACTTCCCTAATCCTAGTATGCTTTTATACTTACGATTGCTTTATATTTTCTCATGCTTAAATTTGTCTCGCGTTAAAGTCTGTCTGTGTGAAATTTGTTTATATTACAGATTTTGTTTATTTAACTACATCCGTCTTCTTTGACTGAATGAGTTTTCTACACACAGAGAAAAACCAACTTGAAATCAGTAAGAACCATGCTGAATTAATAAGAACCATTAACGAAATTTCTTATTTCAATATGAACAAAATATTAATTTACAGTATTTATTTATTAAACTCATTAGTTTGTAGATATCTCAATATACATTTTCTATTATATTAAAAATTATTGAATTAATGTGACGAATTCTTATTTTTAAGCTGCAGATTTTCCCTGAGTGTATGTATTGTTTATATTTGCATTGTGATTTAACTAAACGACGTTTCATATATTTTCATGATGTAGATCTAATAAATACTTAAGCATTGATAAGAAATTTGATATGTATACATACCTACAAATTGATTTTATGTATGTATGTATGTATGTATGTATGTATGTATGTATGTATGTACATATATATGTACATACAAATAAGTGTTTAACTCAATCTTTGAATACATTTTTTATTTTATTTTTTGTCATGTGATGCCTGCTGTTGATGCAATGTTAGTTAGTCAACGTTTGACATTTTTAGGGTATACAATTTTTTCTAGCTATAGCCTTCTACATTTATTTTGGAAAGCTTGCTTTGCTTTTTAAAAATGTATAAACATTTTTAAATGAAACTGATCCGGCACTCCAGCTTAGGTACTGATAGTTTTTTTTGTTGTTAGTTAACTTACTTATTTTTTATTTTTTATTGATAAACATTGGAAATCAAAAGGGAGTTTTATATTGTAATTATTATTTTCATAATTGTTGAAAACAATCGCTGCTTTTTGTTTGTTTTTTGCGATGAAATCATTTGAATTACTTTTGAAACTTTATGCGTTTATAAAAATTATGTTATTTTCTATATTTCTTAATTTATAAGACTTTTAGACTTTGTCCTTTAGGGGTTATATATTCTATTATACGATTATGAATAAGAATGCAGTAAGCTGATGTATTTGCTTACTGCTTCAAATTAAAATTTTATTCAATTGAATAAAAGGAAATTTTTTCTTAAACTCTGATGCAGTTAGAAGCGCTGGAGATTCTTTCATATATAGAATTGGATAACATTTACTTTTAATTTTTATGTTAAGAAGTACAGATATGAGACTAAATTTAAATGTACTTTTAAATTAGTTAAATCATAATGAACAAACATATTTTACTCTAGGATACAAGATGACTTTGTGTGACGAAATTTCTGTTGCTTTATACTGATAATATTTTTACATTAATAAGGTACATATATGTTTGTTTTATGAAGGGTGAGCACCTATCACTTTTATTTGTTGTCCTAAAGGGTGTTTTTTATTGAGGTATAGAACTTTAAGTTGGCATCACTTTTTTAACTGGCGGCCATTTTGTCAGCTGTCAAGTGATTAATATTTAGTTTGGTTTGCCATTTCATCATGAACAGGTTGACAAAAGAACAACGCTTGCAAATTGTGCAAATTTATTTCGAAAATAATGGTTCAGTTCGCGAAGTTTACCGCAAGCTCCGTCCATTTTATGGTCGACATAATCGTCCATCAGAGCAATTAATTCGGTTAACCATGGATCGTTTTCGCACTACGTTTACTCTATGTGATAATACGCATCCGCAGAGACGTCGAACAGTGCGCACCGAAGAAACAATTGCCGCTGTAGAGCAAAGTGTTGAAGAGGACCCGAATGAATCGATTCGCCACCGTGCACAGCAATTGGAGCCGACTAACCGACTATTTTGTTCCCGAATTGGATGGCATGAATGTGGATGAGTTGTGGTTCCAACAAGACGGCGCTACATGCCACACAGCGCACGTCACAATCGATTTATTGAAGGAAACATTCGATGAGCGCATAATTGCGCGGAATGGACCTGTCAATTGGCCACCAAGATCGTGTGATTTGACACCATTGAATTATTTTCTTTGGGGATATGTGAAGTCGCTCGTCTACGCCAACAAACCAGAAACGTTAGGGGACTTGGAAGCCAACATTCGTGGCGTTATTGCCAACATACGGCCCCATATGCTCGAAAAAGTGGTTGAAAATTGGACCTGTAGAATTGGCTTTATTCGAGCCAGCCGCGGCGGCCACATGCCCGAAATCATATTTAAACATTAATGGCATAAAATTACCCTTTTAATAAAGCCCAATTGATGGACATTAAAACGATTTTCTTGTGTTTTATTTCAATTCAAAGTTCTATACCTCTAAAAAAACACCCGTTATATCTGAGGGAGAATTTAAGGCTCGTCATGATTTGCAAAAGGTGGAGTGTTGTTGAAATTTTCTTGGATATTTCTTATATGAATTCTGCTATGTGTGTGTATTTGAGCTGGTATTTATATGTAGGTAGAAATAAATTGTTTTCAATATCGACATTTGGTACTATAAAATACTATCATATATCTGGACTTCCCTAATCCTAGTATGCTTTTATACTTACGATTGCTTTATATTTTCTCATGCTTAAATTTGTCTCGCGTTAAAGTCTGTCTGTGTGAAATTTGTTTATATTACAGATTTTGTTTATTTAACTACATCCGTCTTCTTTGACTGAATGAGTTTTCTACACACAGAGAAAAACCAACTTGAAATCAGTAAGAACCATGCTGAATTAATAAGAACCATTAACGAAATTTCTTATTTCAATATGAACAAAATATTAATTTACAGTATTTATTTATTAAACTCATTAGTTTGTAGATATCTCAATATACATTTTCTATTATATTAAAAATTATTGAATTAATGTGACGAATTCTTATTTTTAAGCTGCAGATTTTCCCTGAGTGTATGTATTGTTTATATTTGCATTGTGATTTAACTAAACGACGTTTCATATATTTTCATGATGTAGATCTAATAAATACTTAAGCATTGATAAGAAATTTGATATGTATACATACCTACAAATTGATTTTATGTATGTATGTATGTATGTATGTATGTATGTATGTATGTATGTACATATATATGTACATACAAATAAGTGTTTAACTCAATCTTTGAATACATTTTTTATTTTATTTTTTGTCATGTGATGCCTGCTGTTGATGCAATGTTAGTTAGTCAACGTTTGACATTTTTAGGGTATACAATTTTTTCTAGCTATAGCCTTCTACATTTATTTTGGAAAGCTTGCTTTGCTTTTTAAAAATGTATAAACATTTTTAAATGAAACTGATCCGGCACTCCAGCTTAGGTACTGATAGTTTTTTTTGTTGTTAGTTAACTTACTTATTTTTTATTTTTTATTGATAAACATTGGAAATCAAAAGGGAGTTTTATATTGTAATTATTATTTTCATAATTGTTGAAAACAATCGCTGCTTTTTGTTTGTTTTTTGCGATGAAATCATTTGAATTACTTTTGAAACTTTATGCGTTTATAAAAATTATGTTATTTTCTATATTTCTTAATTTATAAGACTTTTAGACTTTGTCCTTTAGGGGTTATATATTCTATTATACGATTATGAATAAGAATGCAGTAAGCTGATGTATTTGCTTACTGCTTCAAATTAAAATTTTATTCAATTGAATAAAAGGAAATTTTTTCTTAAACTCTGATGCAGTTAGAAGCGCTGGAGATTCTTTCATATATAGAATTGGATAACATTTACTTTTAATTTTTATGTTAAGAAGTACAGATATGAGACTAAATTTAAATGTACTTTTAAATTAGTTAAATCATAATGAACAAACATATTTTACTCTAGGATACAAGATGACTTTGTGTGACGAAATTTCTGTTGCTTTATACTGATAATATTTTTACATTAATAAGGTACATATATGTTTGTTTTATGAAGGGTGAGCACCTATCACTTTTATTTGTTGTCCTAAAGGGTGTTTTTTATTGAGGTATAGAACTTTAAGTTGGCATCACTTTTTTAACTGGCGGCTATTTTGTCAGCTGTCAAGTGATTAATATTTAGTTTGGTTTGCCATTTCATCATGAACAGGTTGACAAAAGAACAACGCTTGCAAATTGTGCAAATTTATTTCGAAAATAATGGTTCAGTTCGCGAAGTTTACCGCAAGCTCCGTCCATTTTATGGTCGACATAATCGTCCATCAGAGCAATTAATTCGGTTAACCATGGATCGTTTTCGCACTACGTTTACTCTATGTGATAATACGCATCCGCAGAGACGTCGAACAGTGCGCACCGAAGAAACAATTGCCGCTGTAGAGCAAAGTGTTGAAGAGGACCCGAATGAATCGATTCGCCACCGTGCACAGCAATTGGAGCCGACTAACCGACTATTTTGTTCCCGAATTGGATGGCATGAATGTGGATGAGTTGTGGTTCCAACAAGACGGCGCTACATGCCACACAGCGCACGTCACAATCGATTTATTGAAGGAAACATTCGATGAGCGCATAATTGCGCGGAATGGACCTGTCAATTGGCCACCAAGATCGTGTGATTTGACACCATTGAATTATTTTCTTTGGGGATATGTGAAGTCGCTCGTCTACGCCAACAAACCAGAAACGTTAGGGGACTTGGAAGCCAACATTCGTGGCGTTATTGCCAACATACGGCCCCATATGCTCGAAAAAGTGGTTGAAAATTGGACCTGTAGAATTGGCTTTATTCGAGCCAGCCGCGGCGGCCACATGCCCGAAATCATATTTAAACATTAATGGCATAAAATTACCCTTTTAATAAAGCCCAATTGATGGACATTAAAACGATTTTCTTGTGTTTTATTTCAATTCAAAGTTCTATACCTCTTAAAAAAACACCCGATATATGATTTTTTTTTTAATTTTATTAAAGTTCAGCGTATTGTGTATATATTTCTGAAATGTTTAAGTGTGTTTTGTGTTCCCATCGGACAGAGTGTACGTATTAGTTGGTCAGTCAGTCTATATTTTTATTTATTTTTTTCTTCTAATGTGCCACTGCTTTTTTTAGATTTTACTACTTGGAATAGAGTATTTCTGTCTAATTTTTTGCTGGGTATATACATTAGGTATGTAGAAATTAGTTTACTTACAAAGAAATGTATGTTTAATAAACAACTATTCTAGCAAATCGATCTCAAATAAATCAGTTACCTCTACCAGCAATTCGTCGGTGTTTTCATAAAGTGTTAGAAACAATGAAATATCTATGTTTGGGACAATTTTTTTGCCTCAAGTAGGTATTTATACATGAGGTTTGCTGGTTGACTCCTATCGCATTCATATGTAATGATTATCCACTTAAAAAAGGTCATCATCACCATCAATCATCTCCGTATACAATACATTCATGAGTTGGGTTGATCCAGATACAATTGCTGTCTCATCACCTTCTAACAGCTTTATATATTTTGCTAGTATGCATGCCTTAGCATGCTTCTATCGATAGTGACGTAAGAGTCCGAGATGTAGTAGTGTTACAATTAAAAATCTTTACTATTAGAATTTACCAGTTCGCTCTTTTGAATTTTTGCAAAGTAGATACATATGTATGTATGTATTTAAGTGACCACAAAATCATAAAATTTCTTTGCTTACAAAATTGTATGACGTGAGGTTTTTTTTTTTTGAAATTATTCATGCTTCGGCATGCTTTCATTTTTTTTCTGTAAATTTATTTAATACTCATACAGATACAGATATAAAGTAAGATCTGTTTGCAGTATGCATGCTTCAGCATGATTCTAGTCGAAGCGTATATTCATTCACTAAGTTTGCTTGATACTTATTCATACACATGTACATTCTTAAAGATTGGATATCAAAGTCCAAATTCCGTAGTTTATCTATATTTTCTAAAGATCTGATAGCTAGAGAAATAAATAGGGCGAAGATCTTCTATAATAATCCCATTTTCATATTGTAAAATTTTGCGTTCTAACGCTTTCGATGGGAAAATGTACATACAACTTTATAAAAAGTGATAATATGATGTGCTGCTGAATATTGCACTATGTTATAGTTTATTTTAAACACTGAAGTTTTAGCAAATTTCATTCAGACCAACAAGTTTAGAGAATTCCACTACATTTAGCTAATTATCTTATTCCACTACATTTAGTTAATTACCTTTCTTAAGACCCATCATTCCTAATCAATCCTACAAAAAACTAGATTTTTCGTTTTAATTTAATTTTTATTTTTATTAAATTCAACATTCATTCTTCAAATTATTTATACTGTATTAAGCAGCTTTTTCTCATTTGTTGAGTTAACTTTAATCGTAAACATTTTAATGTTGAGATAAATTTTTCTATTTTATGCACTAAGTAGTTCTTTATATATGTATACCAATCCTTTTATATGAACCATTAAAGCTAATTCTTTTCACATCATTCCTTTTAATGCTCAATTAAATCATTGTACTATTGATGCTTTCATATTAAGTAATGTTTAATCTTCTATTTATGTATGAGTTTTCCAAAGTATTTATTAAAAAATTCCTTAGAATCATCTGTTTGTAAGTTTTTTTTTTTGGTACCCGTACCACTTCAAAAATATTTTCCATTCCTTGGTTTTTTGAGTGCAGCTTTTATTTCCAGCTGTACTACAATTTGAGAATGTGTCAATTACAGTCTTCAAAAATCAACAATTTCTATTTTCTGTAGAATAGTTCTCCATTTCACCTAACTTAGCTCCATAAAACTTCATATATTCCTGTCATTGCATCTCTACAAGCACAAACAATTTTCGAGTTTTAAAATGGAGTTCGTTTACTAAATTTCTTTTTAAAGACATTGAGTTGTTTTACAGATTTTTTCGATAGTGTGGTGATCTACATGTTGCACTTTCAGCTATTTATACTAACATGTAGTTAATTTTCTAATCTATATATTTAATCGTACAGCTCTTCAATTTGTTTTTAATTATTTAATGTTTAGAATTCGTTTTCAATTTTATAACTCTCTTCCTTCTCTAATTTTATTTCAGGTTGTAGTCCACCAATATGCATTTGAATATATTCTTGAATTATATCAATGCCTTAAGCCATATTATTAATTTGTTCTTTAGTTTGTCGATTTCAGTTTCCAGAAAAATTAACTTATATCATCGTTCTCTGACGGAGAATGATTATGATTCTGTATGCATACATTAGTAGTAATTAAAATCTTTTTATAGATTTCGAGTTCAAATTTATCATAATTTTTTGGTATTTTATCAAACATTAGAGAAAATAGTCCTAGTGTTAGAGCCCATATTTGACCACCAACTTGTATTTTATCTTCATTCAGTTTGAGGTTACTATCACCATTAGTTTGTATCTAATTCATTTCTTCCTTCCAATACTGATAAGTCTTCGGAATTGGAAGTCTTTGAGTACAAATCATCGTCATCATCATTCTCAGTATTAGCATCATTAAATAAGATGGTATTATCAAATATTGTTCCTTCTGCTAGTTTCTTTGGTGTACTTGTCTCTATCTTGACTCATGGTTTCTCATGCTTTAAACTTGTATATTTTCAACTTCTGTCTTGATTTTACTTTTTCTTTCATAAGAATTCTTTTAATATTTTTAGAACTATTTATGAATTCTTCTGTTATAAGTTTAAATGCATCTCTTAGTTGTTCATTTGTATCTATTTCACTAGTTTTTATACTACGAAGCTTTTTCTTAATCACATTTGTTGTCAACACCAAATGCTTTAAAACTTTCTCATCCATGTTTGCTAACAGCAAATTCAGGTATCGGCTACTAGATCAGCTTATCAGGAGCTGATCTGGTTATCAGATCAGCTTATCAGGAGCTGGTCTGGTTATCAGATCAGCTTATCAGGAGCTGGTCTGGTTATCAGATCAGCTTATCAGGAGCTGGTCTAGTTATCAGATCAGCTTATCAGGAGCTGGTCTGGTTATCAGATCAGCTTATCAGGAGCTGGTCTGGTTATCAGATCAGCTTATCAGGAGCTGGTCTGGTTATCAGATCAGCTTATCAGGAGCTGGTCTGGTTATCAGATCAGCTTATCAGGAGCTGGTCTGGTTATCAGATCAGCTTATCAGGAGCTGGTCTGGTTTTCAGATCAGCTTATCAGGTAACAGATCAGGCTATCAGGAGCTGTTCAGATTTTCATTTCAAGATATCTGAGTCAGATTTAGTTATCAGTGTACAAGTAGCTAGCCATTTATAACATTTATATACATGAAGTTTAAAGTCAGATGAAATACGAAAAAGTAAAGTTTTATGTAGTAAAATTATTTTCTATAACGATCATCGTTTAATTCAATATCTTTGCTTATAATCAAAAATTCATATTTAGCCTTTCAACATGCTTTATAATTTTCTCACCTTACTTAAACATTAAAATTACATTATGATGATCTCTTATTAAATGTTTGGTGATTCTGGTGTAAGTTTTACATAAGTAGAATGAATCAACATTCTTATCTCTCCCCATACAAAAATATGCTTCCCATACGCATCATCGTTAAATATCATATTGGAATTACTTTGGACTGAAATAACAGATTCATTATCGGTAAATTTTGTAATATATTATTATTTTAATTGATGTAATAAATTTCTTCAGATTTTTATATCTGGGTTGATATAAAGATTTTGAGTATAAATAAATGTTCTCAAATTTAATTCCATTAGGACTTTCTAGCAAGCCAATCATAGCGTTTTTTTTTTCGTAATTTGACAGGTCAACTATTGTTGAACGAATAGAATTTGATATAAGGGAACTATGATTTATTTTTGAACTATCGTTCGATGAATCATCAATATTTCGTACCAAGAATTATTTATGTTGTTTTGACTAAGGGTATGAGTCAATATTTATAAAATCCATTTCATAAATATCTCGCTCATGCTCATAGTCAAAACAAAGTATGCTTTAAGTGTTTAAAACCGGTATTACCATAAAAATGGTGGTTTTAAACACTTAAAATATACTTTGTTTTACTAACCGCATTTTATAACTAAATGCATTTCATAAATATTGACGCATACTCATAATCAAAACAGCATATAAATATCCTTTGTTTTGCCTATGAGTGTGAGTCATTATCTCTTATTATACAAAAATAAAATAGTATAATTATGTGATATCAGAAATCCTGTTTTCTAATATCATATAACCATACTATTTGATTCTTTCTATAATAATAGATAATATTTATGAAATGCATTTATTTACAAAATGCGATTAGTAAAACAACATAAATATAGGATGGTATGAAATTTTGATGATTCATCAATATTTCGTATTAAGGTATTTTTAGGTTGTTTTTAATATGAGTATGCGCCAATATTTATGAAATGTATTTCATAAATATTATCTCTTATTATAGAAAAATTAAAAATGTAGCTACACGATATCAGAAAATATTTTCTGAAATCGTATAGCTATATTATTTTATTTGTCCTATAATAAGAGATAATGGCCCCTACTCATAGTCAAAACAAAGAATATTTTAAGAGTTTCAAATCAGTATTATCATATAAAATACTGATTTTAAACTCTTACAGCCTTATTTATAAAACTTATTAGGGCTATATAAAGAATTTTTAAAACAAAATTTCATACAAAATTTTTCTTAAAAAGTCTTTATAAAGCCCTAATAAGTGTTATAAGGCTGTTAAAATACACTTTGTTTTACTAACCACATTTTTTGTAACTAAACGCATTTCATAAATATTGATGCATACTCATAGTCAAAACAAAGGATATTTTTATGCTGTTTTGATTATGAGTGTGGATCATTACCTCTTATTATAGAAAAAATAAACTAATGCAGCTATACGATTTCAGAAAATATTTTCTGATATGGTATAGTTGTATTAGTTTATTTTATTATAATAAGAGATAATATTTATAAAATGTATTTAGCTACATAGATGCTGTTAGAAAAACAACCTAAAAAACCTTGGTACGAAATATTGATGATTCATCGAATGATAGTTCAAAAATAAATCATAGTTCCTTTATATCAAATTCTATTCGTGCAACAATAGTTGACCTGTCAAATTGCGAAAAAAAACGCTATGATTGGCTTGCTAGAAAGTCCTAATGGACTTAAATTTGAGAACATTTATTTATACTCAAAATCTTTATATCAACCTAGATATAAAGAAATTAATTACATCAATTAAAATAATAATATATTACTAAATTTACCGACAGAGAATCTGTTATTTCAGTCCAAAGTAATTCCAATATTATATTTAACGATGATGCGTATGGGAAGCATATTTTTGTATAGGGAGAGATAAGAATGTTGATTCATTCTACTTATGTAAAACTTATATCAAAATCACCAAACATTTAATAAGAGATCATCATAATGTAATTTTTATGTTTAAGTAAGGTGAGAAAAATATAAAGCATGTTGAAATGCTAAATATGAATTTTTGATTATAAGCAAAGATAGTGAATTAAACGATGATCGTTATAGAAAATAATTTTACTACATAAAACTTTACTTTTTCGTATTTCATCTGACTTTAAACTTCATGTATATAAATGTTATAAATGGCTAGCTACTTGTACACTGATAACTAAATCTGACTCAGATATCTTGAAATGAAAATCTGAACAGCTCCTGATAGCCTGATCTGTTACCTGATAAGCTGATCTGAAAATCAGATCAGCTCCTGATAAACTGATCTGAAAACCAGACCAGCTCCTGATAAGCTGATCTGAAAATCAGACCAGCTCCTGATAAGCTGATCTGAAAACCAGACCAGCTCCTGATAAGCTGATCTGAAAACCAGATCAGGTCCTGATCACCTGATCTAATAACCAGACCAGCTCCTGATAAGCTGATCTGATAACCAGACCAGCTCCTGATAAGCTGATCTGATAACTAGACCAGCTCCTGATAACCTGATCTGAAAACCAGACCAGCTCCTGATAAGCTGATCTGAAAACCAGATCAAGTCCTGATAAGCTGATCTGATAACCAGACCAGCTCCTGATAAGCTGATCTGATAACCAGACCAGCTCCTGATAAGCTGATCTGATAACTAGACCAGCTCCTGATAAGCTGATCTAGTAGCCGATACCTTAATTTGCTGTTAGCAAACATGGATGAGAAATTTTTAAAGCATTTGGTGTTGACAACAAATGTGATTAAGAAAAAGCTTCGTAGTATAAAAACTAGTGAAATAGATACAAATGAACAACTAAGAAATGCATTTAAACCTATAACAGAAGAATTCATAAATAGTTCTAAAAATATTAAAAGAATTCTTATGAAAGAAAAAAGTAAAATCAAGACTGAATGAATCAAACTGAATGAAGATAAAATACAAGTTGGTGGTCAAATATGGGCTCTCACACTAGGACTATTTTCTCTAATGTTTGATAAAATACCAAAAAATTATGATAAATTTGAACTCGAAATCTATAAAAAGATTTTAATTACTACTAATGTATACATACAGAATCATCATCGTTCTCCGTCAGATAACGATGATATCGGTTAATTTTTCTGGAAACTCAAATCGACAAACTAAAGAACAAATTAATAATATAGCTTATGGCATTGATATAAATCAAGAATATATTAAAATGCATATTGATGGACTACAACGTGAAATAAAATTATAGAAGGAAGAGAGTTATAAAATTGAAAAGCAATTCTAAAAATTAAATAATTAAAAATAAATTGAAGAGTTGTACGATTAAATACATAGATTAGAAAATTAACTACATGTTAGTATAAATAGCTGAAAGTGCAACATGTAGATCACCACACTCTCCAAAAAATCTGTAAAACAACTCAATGTCTTTAAAAAGAAATTTAGTAAATGAATTCCATATTAAAACTCGAAAATTGTTTGTGCTTGTAATAATACGAATATGTGATCTTTTATGGAGCTGAGTTAGGTGATATGGAGAACTATTGTACAGAAAATAGAAATTGTTGATTTTTGAAGACTCTAATTGACACATTCTCAAAGTTTATATAGTCAGTACAGCTGAAAATAAAAGCTGCACTCCAAAAACCAAGGCGATGGAAAGTATTTTTGAAGTGGTACGGGTACCAAAAAAAAAACTTACAAACAGATGATTCTAAAGAATTTTTTTAATAAATACTTTGGAAAACTCATACATAAATAGAAGATTAAACATTACTTAATATGAAAGCATCAATAGTTCAATGATTTCATTGAGCATTAAAAGGAATGATGTGAAAAGAATTAGCTTTAATGGTTTATATAAAAGGATTGGTATATATAAAGAATTACTTAGTGCATAAAATAGAAAAATTTATCTCACCATTAAAATGTTTACGATTGAAGTTAACTCAACAAATGAGAAAAAACTGCTTCATACAGTATAAAGTAATTTAAATATGTACAAAATGTTGAATTTAATAAAAATAAAAATAAAATTAAAAACGAAAAATCTAGTTTGTCTTGTTTTTTGCACGATTGATTAGGAATGATGGGTCTTAAGAAAGATAATTGACTAAATGTAGTGGAATTCTCTAAACTTGATGGTCTGAATGAAATATTGCGAAAACTTCAGTGTTTAAAATGAACTATAGCATAGTGCAATATTCAGCAGCACATCATATTATCACTTTTTATAAAGTTGTATGTACATTTTCCCATCGAAAGCGATAGCACGCAAAATTTTACAATATGAAAATGGGATTATTATAGAAGATCTTCACTCTATTTATTTCTTTAGCTATCAGATCTTTAGAAAATATAGATAAACTACGGAATTTGGACTTTGATATTCAATCATTAAGAATGTACATGTGTTTGAATAAGTATCAAACAAACTTAGTGAATGAATACATATACATACGCTTCAACTAGAATCATGCTAAAGCATGCATAAATTTTAAAATGTACAGTAAACAGATCTTACTTTATGTATCTGTATCTGTATGAGTATTAATTAAATTTATAGAAAAAAAAATTAAAGAATGCCGAAGCATGTATAATTTAAAAACAAAATACATGCATATGTATCTACTTTGTAAAAATTCAAAAGAGCGAACTGGTAAATTCTAATAGTAAAGATTTTTAATTGTAACACTCTACAGCTCGGACTCTTACGTCACTATCAATAGAAGCATGCTAAGGCATGCATACTAGCAAAATATATAAAGCTGATGAGACAGCAATTGTATCTGGATAAACCCAGCTCATGAATGTATTGTATGCGGGAATGATTGATGGTGATGATGACCTTTTTTAAGTGAATAATAATTACATATGAATGTGATAGGAGTCAAGCAGCAAACCTCATGTAGAAATACCTACTTGAGGCGGAAAAATTCTCCCAAACATAGATATTTCATTGTTTCTAACACTTTATGAAAACACCAACGGTGAATTGCTGGTAGAGGTAACTGAGTTATTTGAGATCGATTTGCTACAATAGTTGTTTCTTAAACATGCAATTCTTTGTATGTAAACTAATTTCTACATACCTAATGTACATACCCAGCAAAAAATTAGACAAAAATTCTCTATTTCAAGTAGCAAAATCTGATAAAAGGATTGGCACATTAGAAGAAAAAAATAAATAAAAATACGCTGAACTTTAATAAAACGAAAAAAAAACATATAGGACATCAAATAAAAGTCATAGGTGCTCACCCTTCATAAAACAAACATACATATGTATATGTACCTTATTAATGTAAACATATTATCAGTATAAAGCAACAGAAATTTCGTCACACAAAGTCATCTTGTATCCTAGAGTAAAATATGTTTGTTCGTTATGATTTAACAAATTTAAAAGTACATTTAAATTTAGTCTCATATCTGTACTTCTTAACATAAAAATTAAAAGTAAATGTTATCCAATTCTATATTATATGCATCTAAAATTCCAAGAAAGCTGTTATATGAAAGAATCTCCAGCGCTTCTAACTGCATCAGAGTTTAAGAAAAAAGCTCCTTTTATTTAATTGAATAAAATTTTAATTTGAAGCAGTAAGCAAATACATCAGCTTACTGCATTCTTATTCATAATCGTATAATAGAATATATAACCACTAAAGGACAAAGTCTAAAAGTCTTATAAATTAAGAAATATAGAAAATAACATAATTTTTATAAACGCATAAAGTTTCAAAAGTAATTCAAATGATTTCATCGCAAAAAACAAACAAAAAGCAGCGATTGTTTTCAACAATTATGAAAATAATAATTACAATATAAAACTCCCTTTTGATTTCCAATGTTTATCAATAAAAAATAAAAAATAAGTAAGTTAACTAACAACAAAAAAAACTATCAGTACCTAAGCTGGAGTGCCGGATCAGTTTCATTTAAAAATGTTTATACATTTTTAAAAAGCAAAGCAAGCTTTCCAAAATAAATGTAGAAGGCTATAGCTAGAAAAAATTGTATACCCTAAAAATGTCAAACGTTGACTAACTAACATTGCATCAACTTTAAAAAATGTAAATTAAGTATAAGAAATATTTCTATTATAGTTACTATTACTATAGAGTATGTAAGTACATATCTTCAGGAATTCAGTTTTACTTAAAACAGAAAATCCTCACAAACTTTTAAGTAAACGCAGATAAAAATTAAAATGTTTTTAATTTCAACAACAGCAGACATCACATGACAAAAAATAAAATAAAAAATGTATTCAAAGATTGAGTTAAACACTTATTTGTATGTACATATATATGTACATACATACACACATACATACATACATACATAAAATCAATTTGTAGATATGTATACATATCAAATTTCTTATCAATGCTTAAGTATTTATTAGATCTACATCATGAAAATATATGAAGCGTCGTTTAGTTAAATCACAATGCAAATATAAACAATCCATACACTCAGGGAAAATCTGCAGCTTAAAAATAAGAATTCGTCACATTAATTCAATAATTTTTAATATAATAGAAAATGTATATTGAGATATCTACAAACTAATGAGTTTAATAAATAAATACTGTAAATTAATATTTTGTTCATATTGAAATAAGAAATTTCTATATGACTAAACCTTCGTTAATTGTTCTTTTTAATTCAGCATGGTTTTTACTGATTTCAAGTTGGTTTTTCTCTGTGTGTAGAAAACTCTTTCAGTCAAAGAAGACGGATGTAGTTAAATAAACAAAATCTGTAATATAAACAAATTTCACACAGACAGACTGTGACGCGAGACAAATTTAAGCATGAGAAAATATAAAGCAATCGTAAGTATAAAAGCATACTAGGATTAGGGAAGTCCAGATATATGATAGTATTTTATAGTACCAAATGTCGATATTGAAAACAGTTTATTTCTACCTACATATAAATACCAGCTCAAATACACACACATAGCAGAATTCATATAAGAAATATCCAAGAAAATTTCAACAACACTCCACCTTTTGCAAATCATGACGAGCCTTAAATTCTCCCTCAGATATACATACACAAATTCCCATGATCATACATACATACTGTTACGAAAATAGCCGTCAACAATAATAATTTATTAGTTTAAGTTGTATTAGTGTATTTAAGCTCTTGAGTAATTTAGTATAAGTGTATTTGTAAATAAAACTTGTATCATTCTTAACCCTAATTACACACTCGGCTCTTGTATTCATTTGCAAATCTTCGGATCTACGGAAAAGCGTTTTTATAGACAAAAAAAACGTAACATTTGGTGTCAGAAGTGGGATTTGCAAATACAAGCGATACGTTTAAAAAGGGTTAAGCGAAAAGCAAGAGTAATAAGAAAAGGAGAACCTCACACGTTTGAAAAGGTTAAACGTGAACAAAACCACATACGTTTGAAAAGGTTAAACGTAGCAATTGGTTTTTGAGGAGAGATGAAATTTCAAGAGCTTAACGTGGATCAACTCAAGCAAGAGTTGAGTAAGAGGAAATTGACGACAACTGGTGACAAGGTAATACTACAGGAAAGATTGTTGGAAGAGTTCCAGCGGCGCAACATCGACATAGAAAGCTATGAGTTCGATGAAAAAGAAGAAATTGAGGTATGTACTCGTGCAGCAGCAACCAGTACAGACATTGGAGCAATGTTTGCTGCCATGATGAGCGAAATAAAAGCGGTCAATGAGAAAATAGAAGCAAACAATGAGAAAATGAAGGCTGAAATTCAGGAGTCTTCTAGAGCAATGGATGGGAGACTTCAGGAGTCTTCTAGAGCAATGAAGGCTGAAATTCAGGAGTCTTCTAGAGCTATGAAGGCTGATTTTCAAGAAACTTCTAAAGCCAACAACGAGAGAGTTTTAGCTGAAGTTTGGGCCACAAACGACATACTTGACAAATGGAAGGCGAAAATTGTGACTAACGTTTAAGAACCCCCTAGAGCCAGAAATGAGAAAGTTCAAGAAATTGCTGAACCCGTAAACAGACAAGCCAATGGTGAAGAAATACAAGTCAGTAATTCAGACAAAGAGATACACGAAGAGATTTCTGACTTGGGGAACAGTGTCAACAAAGACGTTTCTGGCACAGAGGAAAACGTTGACCAAAGACTGAAGGCAGAAGATGAAATTAGCAGTGGACAGTGTAAACAAGTTGGACGTGAGCAAGAAGTTTCCAGCAAAGAAAATGAAGCTAGTGACGTAGAAGATGTGGTGGTCTGTGAAACAGCGGAACAAGCTATGGGTGAAATGGTCTCGCTTGCTCAGGGTAAAGAAACTGCTACAGCATACAAAGCGCATAGCATAAAAGCAGTCAGGAAGAAAAAGACAACTTCTATACGGAGCCTAAAGCGTGTGGTAAGGCAAGCTCTAGTCAAGGTACAAGGAAGAGTCGGAGCCAAAGGCCATAAATGTGGAATGGTAAGGCAAGCTCTAGTTAATGGACAAGGTAGAGTCAGAGCCAAGGGCCATAAATGTAGAATGGTAAGGCAAGCTCTAGTCAAGGGACAAGGTAGAGTCAGACCCAAAGGCCATAAATGTGGAAGGAGTTGTCATCTACAGCGTACGGCAAGGCAAGCTGTAGTAGAAATACCAGGCAGATTCAGTACCATGGGCTGCAAATGTCAAAGATGGTTTCATCTCCAACGAACGGCAAGGCAAGCTGTAGCGGAAATACTAAGCAGAGTCAGTACTACTGGGGGCCACGAATATCGAAGTAGTCACCTCCGGCGTATGGCAATACAAGTTCCAGTTGAGAAACGAGACAGAGCCAGAACTAAAGCCGACAAATAGGGAAGAGGTAGTCGTCTCCAGCGTAACTACAAGGCGTTTAGAAAACGCAGAAAAAGAAAGGCGATGATGTGCCTATTCGGGACGAATAGGCTTAAGTGGGCGGCAGTGTTACGAAAATAGCCGTCAACAATGTTAAGCAGCATTACACAAAAATATTCCAACAGGGTTAATGTAAATGCTACGCAAAAATATTCCTACAGGGTCAAAGCAAAGAATAGTCTAGAAAGTAGCCAACAACTAAATAAGCATGCCTAGCTTGATTAAACAAGCAACAACAACAAAAAAAGCGTCTGCTTATTAAGAAGATTCACATATTTGTACACATACATACATGCCAATTCAAACGAAACGCAAAAGATAAACAACCACCGTGTATTGCTTAGTTAATGATGTACACACGTACGCATATACACATGTATGTACATAGTTACCACATGAACTTAATTAGGCAGCATATAAGATGATAATGATCGTCTAGACATTGCTTGAAACTTCTAGTGGAATTTCTGTGAAATATAAATAGAGGTGACGCATCCAATGAGTTAGTTAGTTGCAGTTGTAAGTCAGTCGCGAACAGTTATAGTTAGTGCTAATCAGAAACTAGTGAAGTTAAGAACTTGTTAGACAGTTGATAATTAAGTTGTGAATTAATAATATGTAGTCTGTAGTGGAATTGAGATTATTGTGGAGTCTATCGTGTCGACTGGAGTAAAGGGAACAGCGCAGCGAATAGACGTGTATAAGGGTGTAAGTAAAGCCAGTGAGTCTTTATTGGTGTATCAACTGTGAGTGTCGGCAGAGTGAGTGCCGTGTGTGACAAGCAGCAGACAAAGTGGTATTGGTGTATCAACTGTGAGTGACGGCAGAGAGAGTCTCGTAAGTGACGGCAGCAGATAGAGAGGTGTCACGTGAATACTTGCGCAGCCAGATAAGATACGTGCGTAAACCAAAGCGAGGAAGGCGTAGTGGTAACCAGTTGTGAATATCTGTGTGTAATTTATTAGTTTAAGTTGTATTAGTGTATTTAAGAAATTTATTATTCGACATATTGTCAGAAGTTTATTTTAATTTGAAATTTATTTGCTGGTATTAGTGTATTTAAGCTCTTGAGTAATTTAGTATAAGTGTATTTGTAAATAAAACTTGTATCATTCTTAACCCTAATTACTACACTCGGCTCTTGTATTCATTTGCAAATCTTCCGATCTATGGAAAAGCGTTTTTATAGAGAGAAAAACGTAACAATACATATACAATATATAAGATTAATCTCAACAACAGAACACTCTCACCCACCTGAAATTACAGATAGTCTTAAACTTCTACAGACGTCTATACACATAGATTCTCACGGCTACATATTACAAGAACACCTCGCCCCTAATAAATCACAATCATCTTAAATTCTTACAAAAATACATACATACATACATACACATAACCAATTTACCTCAACAACATCCTCACCCAACTCAAATCACGATCAGCCTTAAACTACTATAGACAGACACATCCACAAATCCCCATGGATACATATTACGTCAACAACCCTGCCCACCCAAATCATGGTCAGCCTTAAACTCCTACAGACACACAAACACACAGATTCCCCCGGTTGCATATTACTAGAACACCTCACCCCTCATAAATCGCAATCAGCCTTAAGCTCCTACAGAAATACACACATTGAAATTCCTACAAACATACACACACACACACACACACACACATTTACACACAACTACACACGCAATCGATCTACCTCAACTACACCCCGCCCCCTGCCAATCAAACCATCACCTAAATTCTCACAGACAGACAGACACATCCACAAATTCCTATGGTTACATATTACGCCAACAACGCCACCCACTTAAATCACGGTCAGCCTAAAATTCCCACAGTCTAGCAACACCTAGGGAGCATTAGAAAATAATAATCATGTTTTGCCGTCGGCATTTGAAAAATATAATAATCATGTTTTGCCGTCGGCATTAGGAAAAATAATAATCATGTTTTGCCGTCGGCATTTGAAAAAAATAATAATCATGTTTTGCCCGGCATTAGGAAAAATTATCATACATTGCCGTAGGCATTAGGAAAAATTAATAATCACTATTTCACCATTGGTATTAGGAAAAATCATTTTCATGATTTTGCTCGTCTGTATATACACACATAAAAACCGCCAAACTATGAACCGCCTTAATACATTCACACAAAATATTCCACACACAAACATCCACGGTCAGGCAGACAGACAGACATACACTTAATGTAAACAAAAACTCCTAATGTAAACAAAAAACATCAAAGCGCCGCCGAAAACACAAATTTCCAACAATTTAACAATTTTCAAATTTTAATTACCCAAATTTAACAATTTCAGCAACAATTTAACAATTTCAGCCCACAATTTAACAATTTCAGCAACAATTTAACAATTTTAATTGTCCCAGGATGAACAGTTCCCTACTACTACTCTCTAACCCATTATATTATTGCATTGTGCCCTTTTAAACTGGCGGAGTGATCATTAATAGAAAAATTGATATTTAAATAAAGTTGGTGAAATTGGCCCTGAATATCATTTTTTGTCGTGCATTTCGGTTTGTTGTTTACATAATAATTAATGGCCAAATTTTGTAATACAGAATGAAAAATTTAAAATAATGTTATTCTATTATGTATCACTCTCTAACGCATTATATTATTGCATTGTGCCCTTTTAAACTGGCGGAGTGATCATTAATAGAAAAAAATAACAGATGAGAAACCTTAAATTTGCCGAGTACATACTATTAAAGAAGACAAAAAGTAGTTAGAACTTCACAAAAATATAAATGTCAAAAAAGGCCAAGTTCCTATTCAAAATTTTGGCCATGAAAAGTAGTGAGATAAAATTTTTGATCAAATTCTTATTTGGCAGAATAGCTTTCACAGTATTATATTAATTTGTAATCGTTAGGGTGTCATATTATTTCTATGCAACCTGCATACTTGGCAATATTCTTATCCTTTTAATACAGATGATAAAGCGGACATCTCTTTATTTCTTTATGTAAGAAAAAATGGTGTGAAGTAAGCAGGTTGCCTAGAAATGATATGAGACCTTGACGATTGCAATCGTGAGATTTTGGATAAGAACTTGACCTTGACAAGCTACCTAAACTAAATCCATGTATGTTATGATGTTTTTCATCCATCCACAATAGCATTTTACTCCAACACTGAAATATTGAATTTTTCTAAGTTTCAGAAAGATCCAATAAGTTATTATGGGTCCTTAACTAACGCAGCCAATGAAATAAAATTTGATTTTGAAAACATATAATAATAACAAGGCACATTTATTTCCAGGTAATATCAGGATTACAAGAAGAATGAAAAAATACAACAATGAAAAAAACAACATGGCTTTTAGTTGATCCAAAATATCAAAAATAGAATTTGTTGTAAAATAATAATAATAAAATTCATTCGCATAAATTTGAAAAAATTTCTTCACGGCAGCTACCACTAACAAAATTTGCAACGTTTAGGCACTTTTCAACATTTTTTAATAGTGTTTTCATATTTTTAAATTTGTTTCAAAAGAATTTTTTTAATAAAATATTTTTCACATTGAAAATTTTTTAACATTATTTTTTAGTTTCTCTTTCGTAAATAATTTTTGATGCTTCGAATTAACTATAATTTAAAAAAAAATAGCTCAGCTGCGTTTCCGCTACTACCTGGTGAATGTGCCTTGAGGAATAATATATTTTTCAGTTATAATATTTTGACATGAAACGAAAACAACGTAGCGTTTTACAAAATTTAAAATATTTTTGTTTATACTATGTTTAGACGACGAGTTGAATCACATGTTTCGCTCTCTGAATCTTGTTTTTGAATCTTGCCGTTTATACGACGCCTTCGTGCTTCGTCTGCAGCGTGCCAATTTAGTGCTTTTCGCACTAGATTTAGTGCTTTTTAATTCATAACAGTCCGGAATTTTTCAACTAGGTGCTTTTTTATAAAAATACCTGAAATTGGTGCTTTTTCACCTTTGACTTTAGTGCTTTTAGTGCGTTTAACAAATCCACTAAATATAAATTTGTGATAGTATGGTCCCTTTACATAAAAAAACAAATAAACATTTCCACTTTTCTGTCTGATTGTCATAAGTAAAGAACGGAATGTGCTACAGTAAACTTCTTGGTACGCTTTTGTAGAAAATTGAACACTCTATAAAAAAATTTAACATTAAACTAAATCTGAAATAAAAATATTTTTAATTTCCATTCCATTCACTTATTACAGCCTTGGCTAAAATAAATTGAAAAACTAATAAAATTGTTTTATATTTCTCTATTATAACGAAAAACACTTCTTTGGCACTTTTTAAAAGGCCTGTTTGTATTTTGTATGGAACTTGGTAAAATTTTCTGGAATAACATAATATTTCTGTTGTTTTCTTGAAAAATCGTATAAATTTAGGGTAAATTTTATTTGGACTGTAAATAACTTTTGATCCAACTAACTTATCAAACAATTTTATATAACTTTATAGAGCGTTTAATTTTCTACAAAAGCGTACCAAGAAGTTTACTGTAGGACATTCAGTTCTTTACTTATGACAATCACAATGAATAAAATCAATTTATACCATGTGAATCGTATGGGAAATTGAAAAGTGCAATGCGCACCATCTCACCATTAATATTATGAGCTGATATTTTAACAGGCCTATTTTTTACCTAAACTAAAGTTTTAAACCTGGTCCTGAGAAAAACAAAGGATTTTTTTTAGAACACCGTAATGTACATCCATACATAGTAAATAGTTTTTGTTAATTCATTGACACATACCTACATATTTATACGCATGTACATATACATAAATACATAAAAATTCTTTCGATTTGTATGCTAATTACACGCAGAATTCATTTTATTTCGACTCTAGTTACAATTACTGGAGTTGCAGTAACAAATTTATGGACTCGATAACGACCAAAATCCTACATTTCCACATAAATTTTAATTAAGTGTTTTGATATTTCGTCTATACGGAATGATTTAATTTAGGCAGTTACATATATAAAAGCGTACAAATAAAATTTTAATATAAATCTTTATTCTGTAAATAAAATTACTTTGTTTCTGAAGTTTGGTTTTATGGATTATATAAGCTTACGAGTTCTACTTTATTTTTCCAAAATTATTATATAAAATATCCCATTACTTAATTGTTTAATTTGCTTTTGTCTTGAACTTAAATTATTTTCCTACTCATATTCTACTTATAACTGAACAAAATCGAAATATGGCTTTATTGCATTTAGTACTTTTTTCTTGAAGTGCTTTTTACTCTGAAAAAGTTGGCATCACTGTTCGTGTGGCATCTTTTTATTTATATTCACACATTCATACATATCAAGGCGAATTCACATAAGGTGATCTTAATTCGCCAGCTGACATAAATTTTCTGCTGTCAAATGAACCAAAACGTTAAGAAATATTTTGACAGCAGGAAATTTTACACTAACAAATATACAAGGCGAATACGCAGAGTTGCAAATCAAGACCACCTTATATCAATACGCCTTGATACATATCATACGTACTAAAGGGTTGCATTTGTGTACTCGTTTAGCCAAAACAAATATACCATGGTATGTACCATATAATTGTAGTGTGAGCGACAGAACTAGTATAAGAGTTATTGTGTGTGCGCGCTTTTCCAAATTAAAATATAATTGAAAACAAATAACAATTGCTTATTGTATTGCTGCTGAGCAACTGTTTGATCTGTTTTTGCTCAAAAAATGCATATTGTAATACATATATATGAAAAAACCACTATTGAAACAAATACATGATGTGCAGATGTATGTGCGGACGTTCGTTATGTTATTTTGTGGCGCAGCCAAAGTATAGAGAGAGAAAGAGACAATTTTGCTCCGAGAGTAATTACAAATGCATGTGTTCCATGTACATGTATCATTTAACTACTTACATATGTATGTGCAATTTTGCTTTCATTCATTCATTCATCAGCCAATTACATTTTTTCTCAACACACATGGTAAAAGCAGTTTTATGTATCTTATTTGCCTTAGAAAAACAAAAAAAAAATAAATGTGTTGTTTTCATTTGCTCATTGCTCAACCATACAATAATTGCTTAAAAAATCAACATTTACAACTAGTAACAGAAAACGATAAATAACATATTTGTTCATACCAGAACCAAAAAAACAGGCAAAACTAGTGCAAACAGATGTATCTGTGCAATGCTATAATACGTACGCATATACATACCCAGTGGGAAAAGGTAATGAATAGTAAATTATAAGGTAATGTACATCATGTATAATTTTTCATTTTTGAACTGATTACTGTTAACACAGAACATGTCCTAGAAAAGTAATGAATTATTTTAATTGTGTTTGATCAAATTACCCTATCGTTTCTAAGGGATGCATTGTTTTGCTTTGGAAAATAATACATGTAATTAATGCCTACTTTTCCAGCTGGGTACATACGTATCATATGCACGTATATACATATATACACATAAGCATACATACTTACATACATTCGACTCATTTTAAACTTTGTTTTTGAAGGCATCCCTATATTTTCTTCTTATTTTTCCTTTTTTTACTATTCATAACTTAATTAAATTTATTTATATTAAAGTCACATTTATCTTTTTTTGGTTTGTTTTTATTTGTTCATTTGTTTATTTGTTTTGATAGCTGGTTCAGCTAAACTGCCGATAAACTGCGATAAAAGTTAGAGAAGATACCAATTTTACGTGCTTCGCAAGCAGATTCATATTGAATCTACTTGATTCGCTCTCATAATTTTGTATGGCGAAGCAAGTTGATTCGGTCATGATTGGGGTGTGAAGCATGAATAGAGAGCGAAGCACGTATCGTGTAAACATACTATTACGCTCCAACCAGAAACGAAAACGAAAATTCGTTTTATTTTACAAAATGAGGCCATAAATAATTCTATTAAATTTTTTTAATGATTCAAACATTTTTTAAATATTTATCATTCTTTTGTATGTGGCAAAGAATTCCATTTTTCCCATTTTCAGTTTTTAAAAAGTTAAAAACTCGATAATTTAAAAGGGAAAGTCGTCACAACTGGAGATATTTTGATTCTCATATAAAAAACATAGAAAAATACTTCCAGTTGTCGCCACAAATATGTTCACATTGGCAAAAATTGTTACAAGGCGCTTCAAACTATGTGATTCTTTCTGCACCAAGGCACATTTAATATCCCTGGTTTCTGCACAAAAAAATTTCTAAAGATGCTAAACAGAGAAAAGAAAGTACAAATAAAAGTACAAAAGGCAAAAAAAGTACTTTAGTGTACTTTTTCAGGGGTTATGCAGACAACAGTACATTGACTAAAAAAAGTACGCACACTGCTGAAAAAAGTACGTCTGGCTAGCCTAGTAACGAGTCAGGTTCATCTTCAATTAAAAAACGAAGCAGTAAGTATAATTCTTTACTAAAAACTATTAGTTTATGACTTTTATGCTGTTGAATGCGACAAAAAAGTTCAAAATCGACTTTTTCATTGATTAAGTTAAAGAAAATTTATATACCCACTGCATTTTTATCCCTATACGCTCAAGAATATCGAATGTATTAACGATTGTTAAAATACTACTGAGAACTAAATACTCTAAAACTTATGAAATAGTTTGATTTTTTTAACTTATATGACGATATATTTCGCTAACTTACTCAACGTTACAAAATAAAAAGGGATTGTAAAATATTTTTCGTCTCACTGACATAAACACTAATCAAATTCATTATCCAGGCTTCTCATTTTCTTGGCAAAACAACGTGACGTAAGTGGACAAAACTGGAGAAAGATGCCGTCTATTCCACTTTTGGTGACTTAAAAAAATTAGAAAATCTGCAAGTGTGATGCAATGCCTTGATGCTGTTAATAACCAAACGGCTTTAAGTAGTTACTAGGACACCCCAGCAACTGAAATCGTGGAACGACAATCAAATGAGATACAAAGAGAGTGTAAGGAGTATTGCATTAGTTGCATTTGGTTAATATTCCAGGAAAAGTCAGTAGCTGAACAAACATCCTAATAACTAAATAAAAAGTAGGCGATTTTCGATCCGTGCGTAACTGAATGCGGGAACGTAATCGAAACCCAGAATAGGGGTAATTATCTATTTGTCTTTTTTACTTTATTTGTTTTACAGAGTTTTACAAAAATATTTTTCATTGGATAGTGTAAATAAAAAGACGTACATATTTGCTTTGTACTTAAAAATTTGTTTTAAAACAAGTATGTATGTGTTTTTTTGTTTATTCAAACAAATTTTTAAGTAAAAAGCAAATAATTTTTTTTATTTACACTACCTATTGAAAATTAGTAATCGATTTTATAAATTTTTTATTAACTGAATTCTGTGTAGCGAATGCAGTTCAATAAAAATTATTGAAACACGCACGCTGCTATTAAAACTGCTATATACACACTATAGCATTGCACAGATACATCTGTTTGCACTAGTTTTGCGTGTTTTTTGGTTCTGGTATGAACAAATATGTTATTTATCGTTTTCTGTTACTAGTTGTAAATGTTGATTTTTCAAGCAATTATTGTATGGTTGGGCAATGAGCAAATGAAAACAACACATTTATTTTTTTTTTTTTTGGTTTTCTAAGGCAAATAAGATACATAAAACTGCTTTTACCATAAGTGCCTTATGATGTGTTGAGAAAAAATGTAATTGGGTGATGAATGAAAGCAAAATTGCACATACATATATAAGTAAATGATACATGTACATGAAACACATGCATTTGTAATTACTCTCAGAGCAAAATTGTCTCTTTCTCTCTCTATACTTTGGCTGCGCCACAAAATAACATAATGAACGTCCGCACATACATCTGCACATCATGTATTTGTTTCAATACTGGTTTTTTCATATATTTGTATTACAATATGTATTTTTTGAGCAAAAACAGATCAAACAGTTGCTCAGCAGCAATACAATAAGCAATTGTTATTTGTTTTCAATTATATTTTAATTTGGAAAAGCACGCACACACAATAACTCTTATACTAGTTCTGTCGCTCACACTACAATTATATGGTACATACCATGGTATATTTGTTTTGGCTATACAAACGAGTATACAAATGCAACCCTTTAATACACACCATATATTTACTGAAGGACCGTTAAAACAAAAATTTTGAGTTTAACATTTGTTAACGCAATTGTTCAATTTAAAAATCGGAAATTTCCGCTGTATATCCTGTTTTTAAATCGTACAATGCAAAAATCATTGAATGCGTAAATTACAATAAGTTACTAATTAATTGAGTGTAACTTTCGAAAACATATTTTTTTCAGGATTTTTACTTGATGTTAGAAAATTAACCATAATTAAACGAACTATTAATAAACCAGTTTTTTATTTCTTCATGTATTCACAACCTGCAAACATCACTATTGTTGCGTCCATCGGCAATCCAAAAAATTAAATTCACTTCTATTTCACCAACCAGCGCCACAACTGAGGAATAACATACTACATATTTATTGAACGTGATACCAGCAGAAGAGATTATTTTAACACAAAAGGGATATCCTATATTTAATCTACCTGAGGACTTTTAATTAAATCAACTATATTCATTTATAACATAGTGCAACTAAATATTTTTTTTGTGCTGTTTAAATAAAAATAGCTGACCCTTATATATGTTATGTTATGTTATCTACTGATTACGATGGTTTCATTATCCCTATTAGCTCTAGTTTAAAAGATATGGTGACTTTTAGTATTTGCATAATTTGTACCACTTTTTTGTATTAAAATACTTTCTGGGTTATTATTCTACCTAAAATTTTCTTTCATTTGAGTAGAATCACATTGATGAGTACGAGTATATCGGGATGTCTTATTCTTATTATAATCATGTTAAAAATCGAATGTTTTTAGTTTAGTCCTTGAAACTATTTTGTTATAATTTTTGACCTAAAATAAATGATCGGTATGTATTTTTGTTCGCCTATTACGAAAAAAGCTTTATTATTTTCCTAACCCCTCCAGTTTCAGAGATACTGTGCAGTATATTAAAAAAATACTTAACGTTTTTCTTACTTACGCCACATAAAAATATTTTTTTTTAATAATATGACAACGCTGATTTAAATCAAGCCTCTTTTCTCGATACGTTGTCATTATATTCCAACAGCTTAATGTGTAACCAAAACCTGACAAGAAGTTAGCATAAGTGACGAAATTGAACATGGCCTTAACGAGTTTCGCCATAAGATTTTACATAAAAAGTCATGCTAGAATTCAATATTGGCTAAAAATTACATTATACTCCGATTTTTAATGCCAAATTGTATTGCAAGACTCGTTTTTCCTTATACATACTGTTACGAAAATAGACGTCGACAGGTTTAAGGCAGCATTACACAAAAATATTCCAACAGGGTTAATGTAATTGTTACGCGAAAATATTCCTACAGGGTCAGTGCAAAGAATAATCTAGAATAGTAGCAAACAACAAGATAAGTATGCGTAGCATATACAAGCTTGATTAGACGTAAACAAGCAAAAGCAACAACAAAAAGCGTCTGCTTATTAAGAAGATTCACATATTTACACACATACATACATGCCAATTCAAACGAAAAGCAAAAGATAAACAACCACCGTGTATTGCTTATTTAATGATGTACACACGTATGCATATACAGACGTATGTACATAGTTACCACATGAACTTAATTAGGCACTTTGTAAACAGCATATAAGATGATAATGATCGTCTGGACATTGCTTGAAACTTCTAGTGGTATTTGTGTGAAATATAAAAAGAGGTGACGCAGCCAATGAGTTAAGGTGGAAGTACATACCACGCGTTACGCGGCAACGCTTTTCTGGCTTGTTAAACGTTCAACGCTACACAAATGGAAGGTTACACACCACGCTTTTGAAGCTTTTTTAGTTGTAAAATTTAAATCCTTTGCCGGTTTTTTTTTTGCATTTACGTTGCATTTGTCTTTAAACATTTAATTCATTTTTGTATCCATTGTTTAATAAAAAAATTAATTTCTAATCATGTTTGTGTATGTTAGTTTATGAATCTGGCAACACTAGCTGTCATTTTGTATACAACGCGTGAAAGTTGAAGAATGTTCAACTTTTGGCGAGGTACGCGCGTTGCGAACTTCTCTATGTAACTAGACCTATGAAAACACACTATTTCAACTTTTTTCACAGACGCGTGTATCGCATCAGCGCACTGAACGCGTGTTATGTACTTCCACCTTTTTTTACCCTGCAATTACACATGTAAGTGATTCGTTGCAAGTAGTGTATACCTGTTATCAATGAAAATTTCGAAGAAATAACAGAAAGTCTTGCAAATTACTTGAGAGTTTACACAGTCAGTTGTAAGTTTACTTTTAAAACTTTTTCGAAGCGTACACGTCTTATGAAAATAAATTTTCCTTTGAATAAAAAAATACATATGTTTATTTTAAAAATATATGAATCCAATATTGCCGTGTTGCTAAAATCATAAATTACTGAAAACAACATTTTCTTCAACAACGTTTCTGTCAAAATACACACAGTTTTGTTCTTTTTTAAATATTATTTTCTTATAAATACGAAAGAAATCAGCAATAAATATTATTTTTACTATAGGAAGTACTAAAAATTTATACAAAACTCATTCTCGGTAACACTGTCCCTTCAATTGTCATTTTACTTACAGAAATTTACTTACAAGGAAATTATGTTGTAAGCTGAGCAGTAAGTACAAAAAATGTGATTGTGTTACCCCCTGTTTGTGTAAGACGTTTGAGTTAGAAATCTTGGCGTTTTTGTAATAGAGTAAAGGAAACTTGTACAACTTTTCTTTAATCTATTACAGAAACGCCAAGATTTCTAACTCAAAGGTCTTACACAAACAGGGGGTTAGTAAAAAATTGTGAATGTATTGAGTTTTTCGCACTAAAGGTTTTTACTTCAAAATCGCATGAAAAACCGCACCGCAATGAATTCTCGTTACATTGTGTTCAGACTCTTATGAGAGCATCCAATAAAAATTAATTTGTATTATTTGCTTTGGTCAAAATTTGTATGGTAATTTTGTTCTATAATAGTTTCCATAGCGAATGCAAACGACTTTTCTAAAAAAATGTGTATAGGAATCACTCAAAAATTTTAGTGTTGTTCATAAATTTTTTCTAGACAAGTCACTTGCTTGCATTGTAGAAACTACATGTTAAGCTGCACTTCAAACCCAGTCATTCTTTGTCAATTTTATTTCCATTATGTTTTTTTTTTGTCTTATTTTATATGCAAATGTTGTTGGATTTTTGAATTAAAAATATATTTTCATTTACAAATAAATTAATTTATGTTTAAAATTTTTTAAACGCACTAATAATCCCAAATTAATATTTTACTTATTAAGTAAAATATTTTTTTTATTAAAAATACATTGAAATTGATTATTGAGGGGCTTAGCTGGATCCTGTGCGCATTTCACTGTTGCTAATGCAGATCATCAGGGAACCTTTACCCAAAGCTTCTTAGAACAACTAGAGTTATTATATTATAAACTTTCATTTAAACAAATGAGAAGCTCATAACAAATAACAAAGTTGAAACAAGAACTCAATAATCAACATGTTTTTTATTTTCTTACTTTACCATTGCTACTATATTGGCTGACTTTTTTCAGCTTCAAATTGTAGTCATAAGAGTATGTAAAAGAAAATAAATGTAAATAACAACAACAGCTATTTAACAATAGAGTGTTGTCACATAAGTATTTTTCTGACCGGGTGCAGTCAAGTTAATAATTAGTGTTTTTTATGGGAATTGTTACAATTTAAGTTTAAAATTTGAAAAAAAATTTTTTTTAATTTTTTAAACGCACTAATAATCCCAAATTAATATTTTACTTATTAAGTAAAATATTTTTTTTATTACAAATACATTGAAATTGATTATTGGGGGGCTTAGCTGGATCCTATGCGCCTTTCACTGTTGCTAATGCAGATCATCAGGGAACCTTTACCCAAAGCTTCTTAGAACAACTAGGTCAGAAAAATACTTGTGTGGCAACACTCTATTGTTAAATAGCTGTTGTTGTTATTTACATTTATTTTCTTTTACATACTCTTACGACTACAATTTGAAGCTGAAAAAAAGTCAGCCAATGTAGCAATGGTAAAGTAAGAAAATAAAAAAACATGTTGATTATTGAGTTCTTGTTTCAACTTTGTTATTTGTTATGAGCTTCTCATTTGTTTAAATGAAAGTTTATAATATAATAACTCTAGTTGTTCTAAGAAGCTTTGGGTAAAGGTTCCCTTCCCTGATGATCTGCATTAGCAACAGTGAAATGCGCATAGGATCCAGCTAAGCCCCTCAATAATCAATTTCAATGTATTTTTAATAAAAAAAATTATTTTACTTAATAAGCAAAATATTAATTTGGGATTATTAGTGCGTTTAAAAAATTTTAAACTTAAATTGTAACAATTCCCATAAAAAACAATAAATTAATTTATTTTATTGTTAATAGCACATTTTTAAGTTTTTAGTGCATATTGAATGCGCATTTTGAATGTGCATATTGAGATCATATTTCTGGTTTCCCTGGTTATAATTATATACATATAAAGTAAGTTTAACAGCATGTTTTTTGAAAATGCATAAGTTCATACGTTCTTTAAAATAACGAATGAAACCACGTTTTCGTTTTTAAAACATTTATTTATTTTCATGTGTGTGACAACAGAAGAGCTTTCAGTTTTTCACATATAATTTTTTTATAAAATTTTTTATGTAAAATTAATTAAATATCAGTCTACATATATTTCATTTGACTTTAACTAAAATGTTATTTAATTTTTAATGTTAGAATGTTAACTGACTTAAAACAGTGAAAAACTATTTTTTCCTTTTATTTTTTTACTATAAATCACAAAAAATTTAATAAACGAAAAAATCTAAATGGCTCTTTCTATAAGCGGATTGATTTAACGAATCTTGATTTCCATACAAATAAAAGTGTTTCCCTTGCTTCTATAATTTTTCTGTGAAATAATCAACACCAAATTCAGTATAAACAAATAACTTTTGCTTTATTTTCTACAATTTAACTGTCAAACAAATCAAAAAAAAAAAAAAAAAAAAAAAAAATTAGTATTGAGTCAAAATAGAGTAAAGGTTATAGGGAAAAATCTTAGTTCTCATAAAGAACGGAAAATACGAAATGCAATGAAAATCTGTTTTAATGGGTAAATGGATTTCCAATTGAATGCTAAAATCAATTGAAAATTAAATTGCTTATTGATAAAATTTAAAATTAATTTGAAATTTCATTAAAAATTTTTCATGCAAAATTTTTTTAAAGATATTGGGTCGTATTCAAAAAAACTTAACAAAGCTTTGAAAAGCAATGAAAGATGTATTAAAACAAATTATTATATCAAAATTCTAAAGTAGGCACCAACGTTTGTTAAGGCTACTTTAAGTTGATATTTCCAAAATGTGTATTTTCTACCTCAAATATTTTTGTTAATATATCACATATTGCTTCATGTTACATCTGAAAATGAAGCTAGAAGTGCTAGCTCTTATTTTAAATTTATTATTTTCGTCATGTGATGCAAAACATGACTAAATTATCCAACTGATTCGAAATACATAGCAAAATCCATAAAAAATATTAAAATAAACACAATTACACAAAAATGTTTTAGTAATGTACATACAAGCAAAACGAATCGAAAAAAGCTGGATATTCAAATACTCATTTCATTCGAATAAAACAAATTGTGATAATTTTTCATATATTTTTACTTTTGCTTCATAGTAATGTTTATCTGTTTTCCTATTATGTCAGAAGCTCACATTTTTAAATTAAGTGGCTTTACTTCAAGATAATAAAAATTAATTTAATAAAATAAAAAATTATTTGAATACCCGAATGAAATTGTATTCTATTTTGTACATCATAAGCTGTGAATTGGTTGTTGAACATGGTGGTGTCACCAGTATTTATTGTTAAATCACAAAATATTTAAAGTTGTCTTTTGCATATGATTTCTTAACAAAGCTATGTTAGCCTTAAAGCGCTTGGCAACTAATATGAACTTTAAAGCTAAAGTAAAATATTGTTTTGAATACGGGGGATTATTTTTTGTATTCCTTCACTGTAATAATTTTTTGAGTGTAAATTTTTGGTTTTACCTAAAAAGCTCTTTTTAAGTCAAAACGAAAGCTTTATAATATGTTTTATAAAAATCAAATTTTAAACGTTATCGTTTATAAGCGAAACAAAAAAACGAAAGGGCTTATGTTTTCTAAAAACAGGCTGTAAGTTTACGATATTTACGAAAGCACTTGTCGCACATGAAAAAATAAATAAATTTAAGAAGTTGTCGCGTTTTTTTATTGGGGCATGATTACCTATCAACCGTTCACAAGATTGCCACAGCAGAGTGGCATTTGATTGCGGCAAATCAGTACAATATTCTTTTTGATTGTCGTATGGGACAATAAATTGTGAAATCACACGATTGTCATTTAAAATGGACCAATGATTGGTGCATTTCGGCAATCGTGTGATCCTGCCTTTAGATTTAAAAAGTCTTTAGCATGTTTTAGAGATGCTAAAGTTTGTAATTGCAGTATATTTTACATTTGACTTTTGGTAAAATTTCGAACTGAAAATATTCTTTCCACAGTGCAGAATAGAAAGAAAAATAAAACAAATGTAAATTTATTAATTATAATGCGATGGTTTTAAATGTTTTTAAGTATCAGCGACAAATTATTTAAAGGTGGAAGCACATAACACGCGTTCAATGCGCTAATGCGATACACACGGCTGTCAAAAAAGTTGAAATAATGTGTTTTCATAAGGCAAGTTACATAGAGAAGTTCGCGACGCGCGTACCTCGCAAAAAGTTGAACATTCTTCAACTTTCACGCGTTGTATACAAAATGAAAGCTAGTGTTGCCAGATTCATAAGCTAACATACACAAAAATGATTAGAAATTAATTTTTCATTAAACAATGGATAAAAAAATGCATCAAAGATTTAAAGAAATATGAAACGTAAGTGCAAGACCAAAAACTAACCGACAAAGGCTTTAAATTTTACAACTAAAAAAACCACAAAAGCGTGTTGTGTAGCTTTCCATTTGTATAGCGTTAAACGTTTAACAAGCCAGAAAAGCGTTGCCGCGTAAAGCGTGGTATGTACTTCCACCTTAAAAATTGAGACGCTTATGCCCATTTCTTGACTTCACAATCAAACTGTAATTATTTTTAAGTTATAATTAAATATGAAATTGTGTTTTTGAGTGCATAATTAAATAATATTTAAATGCCCAACCTTGTGTAATTAAGGGGCTGTCCATATATTACGTAACGCTGTTTTCCCCGATTTTTGACCCCCCCCCCTCCTCCTCAGTAACAGATCGTAACAAAACTGTGAACCCCCCTCCCCCACAGGAATAACGTAACAATGAGATTAAAAATAAATTAAATAGTTTAAAGTTTTTATTAAAAAAAACTAAATTTAATTCATTGTTTTAAATTCATTTGTTAGACTAGCACAGTGCGTAGACAAAAATTAAACAAGCTTACGTATGAACGTACTCCATATATTGGCGAAATTATTTTTTTAAATTTCTTCTCAAGTGTCCTAAAACTCCAAAAATTATGGTTTTATAGAGAGCTTATTCCTAAACTGTATGTATGCATTACTGATGTGTATTGGAATTTCAAAACATTCGGCCGTTATATTCGTATTCGTTGTATTCGTATTCGTTTAAAAAATATATAAAGAAATTAATAAATCCAAAACGAAATTTAAATGAATGGCACACAAATATTAGTTTGTAATAATTAAAAAAAATAATTTTTTATTTTTTTTTGCTATGCGTTTTTTGCCAAATAATCTGCTATAGTTTTCCGTATTGATGACTGAGCAGTACATATTTCAAACACCAAAACGAGAATTGGCATAAGCCTTGCGGTCGCTTTCACTAGTTTTTAGACTTGGGTCGAACTCGTTCACTAGTTCATTTTTGCCACAAACCATTCATCAAACCCATTTAAATTACATGGGTTTGATTATTGGTTTGTGGCAAAAATTAACTAGTGAACGAGTTCGACCCAAGTCTACTAGTTTCTATAAGTGAAGTCGTCGTGTATTTCAGAGAGCTTAAAGATGACTCCGTTTGGCCATCTTCAAATCAATCTAAAATTTGCGTGAAACAAAAAAATTATATCTTGGATCAATAAAGGTTGCCATGGTGAGTTATATTTCTTTTACTAAAAGAGAACATTTTTAACCCGCTTTAAACATACAGATTTTTGGGATATCAAATAACTCAAAATGATGTCAATTACGAAAGATATGCAATTTTCCTTTTCTTAATTTTTGTCCCTTCTGCAACATTACATTTTCAATAGATATTTGCCCTTAAAATTAGAGGCGCACACAATCTAGTCCCTGAACGCATTTCACTGTTGTTTTCATATTTTTTTTAAGTTCTCATTGACCTTATATTTATAAACTTTGCTTAACCCGCCAATGGTGACGTATTTATTTATTCTTTTGTTTCAATATTAAGGTTCAAAAAACTGTTTTATGAAAGCATTAACGGTGGAAGTACATAACACGCGTTCAATGCGTCAATGCGATACACGCGTCTGTCAAAAAAGTTGAAATCGTGTGTTTTAATAAGGTAAGTTACATGGAGAAGTTCGCGACGCGCGTACCTCGCAAAAAGTTGAACATTCTTCTACTTTAACCCGTTGTACACAAAATGACAGCTAGTGTTGCCAGATTCGTAAACTAACATACACAAAAATGATTTTATTAAACAATTGATAAAAAATGCTTTAAATATTTAAAGAAAAATAAAACGTAAATGCAAGACTAAAAATAGCCGACAAAGTCTTTAAATTTTACAACTAAAAAAACCTCAAAAGCGTGGTGTGTAACTTTCTATTTGTATAGCGTTAAACGTTTAAGAAGCCAGAAAAGCGTTGCCGCGTAACGCGTGGTATGTACCTCCACCTTAAAAGTAAAAGCGTTTTTAGTAATGCATTTTTCAAAATTAAGAAAAAAATAAATAAAAAATCACATATTTATAAAGGAAGATAAAATTTTTTACTCTTTCGACATTAGGAACTTTTACAAAATAATTATAAAAAATATAATGGAAAAATTATACTTGGTTATTCTACTCACATACACGGTGACACACGGTCTGGCGCACCGGTTTAGTAAAATAAAAATACACAACGTGTGCTCACTCAAGGCAGGGCACAATGAATCCGTCATACGTTAAACTTCCCCTTTTTCAACTGACATTAACGCAACGACGGAGAAGATTGGCACAATGAGTATTTTATTGACGGAAGCATTTGAACAGCTTCAATAGGTCTCTCAAAACTTAAACATTGTAGCCTCAAGTTGACCAACAAATATGTTAAAACTTAATAATTTGATATTGTCATGTACATATATGGAAGAATATATTTTTTGAAAGGACACTTTTTTTCCATGAGAATTGCAAGAAACCTTTTCTTAAACTTCCGCAAATACTATTTCCTTGTATGTATTTGGTGGATTTAATGTTAATAAATGTAGCAGTTTAATATGGAAAGAAGTTTTATGTACATATATTTACGGGCCCTTTCACAATGTACAATTAAAAACTAACAGGGACTTTAACGGCAACTTTTGTATGAAGAACTGTCAGTTAAAGTTCACGTTAACTCTTAATCATACATTGTGAAAATGGACGTTAGAATATTTAAATATGTAAATGGATAAAGATGAGGAATTCAGAAACATGTATAGGGTGTTTTTTTAAGAGGTATAGAACTTTGAATTGAAATAAAACACAAGAAAATCGTTTTAATGTCCATCAATTTGGCTTTATTGGAAGGATAATTTTATGCCATTAATGTTTAAATATGATTTCTGGCATGTGGCCGCCGCGTCTGGCTCGAATAAAGCCAATTCTACAGGTCCAATTTTCAACCACTTTTTCGAGCATATGGGGCCGTATGTTGGCAATAACGCCACGAATGTTGGCTTCCAAGTCCCCTAACGTTTCTGGTTTGTTGGCGTAGACGAGCGACTTCACATATCCCCAAAGAAAATAATCCAATGGTGTCAAATCACACGATCTTGGTGGCCAATTGACAGGTCCATTCCGCGAAATTATGCGCTCATCGAATGTTTCCTTCAATAAATCGATTGTGACGTGCGCTGTGTGGCATGTAGCGCCGTCTTGTTGGAACCACAACTCATCCACATTCATGCCATCCAATTCGGGAACAAAATAGTCGGTTAGTCGGCTCCAATTGCTGTGCACGGTGGCGAATCGATTCATTCGGGTCCTCTTCAACACTTTGCTCTACAGCGGCAATTGTTTCTTCGGTGCGCACTGTTCGACGTCTCTGCGGATGCGTATTATCACATAGAGTAAACGTAGTGCGAAAATGATCCATGGTTAACCGAATTAATTGCTCTGATGGACGATTATGTCGACCATAAAATGGACGGAGCTTGCGGTAAACTTCGCGAACTGAACCATTATTTTCGAAATAAATTTGCACGATTTGCAAGCGTTGTTCTTTTGTCAACCTGTTCATGATGAAATGGCAAACCAAACTAAATATTAATCACTTGACAGCTGACAAAATGGCCGCCAGTTAAAAAAGTGATGCCAACTTAAAGTTCTATACCTCAATAAAAAACACCCTTTATGTTCATTTTGACTACAATTTATTTAATTTATTATAAAAACTTTGTATAATTTTCAAATGTTATTTAAATTTTTAGATAGTTTTCATAAACTTTAATGTACGCGGACAGAATTATGAAGTTCTTTTCCAAACACATATTTTTATTTAATTTTGCAGAATAAAATAGACCCCAATTAAATGACCATAAATTTCACTTACAATAGATATTCGTATTCGCGAATATCGTTTTAAATATTCGTATTCGCGGATATCGTTTTAAATGTTCGAATTCGCGAATATCAAAAGTTGACATTCGGCAGATGTATGTAGTATACATGCTCGTACATAATAATATTATATGTATGTAGGCAACACGCATGATCAATTAAATAAATAAATGAGAAAAACATACGTATTTTTGTACAAAATTAGTAATTTTTTTCTGTTACGTAACATTTTCAAAGACCCCTCCCCCCCCCCCCCCCCACCATAACAAATCGTAACAAAACTTGAACCCCCTAGAGCGTTACGTAATATATGGACAGCCCCTAATGCCCATTTTTTCAGTTGATAATCAAACCGTAATTATTTTTAAGTTCTAATTAAATACGAAATTGTGTTTTTGAGTGCTTATTTATGTAAATAATAATTAAATGCCCAACCTTGCGAAATTAAACACTATTTAAGTTTTATGATTGTACCATATGTTTTTATGCGTGTGTGTTTACTGAAAACATGCACATGAGCATCATGCGGTCGTATTAAAAAGAATTTAGTTTAAATTTCATAAATATATAACATATACAGTATACAAAGTTTCATATCATAGAATAAAGTAATATAAAAAGGCATTATGATGTTCTTTTGGTCTCATAAAATGAGTTTTTTGCAATTTAATTTTCTACATGTTGATAACCTAACTTTTTTGTTTACGTTAAATAGCTGCTGTTTGAAAAGCCTTCAATAATACTGGGAAATTTTGCAGTGCTACCGTACTTTCAACGTAATTTAATAATAACTTTAATTAACCACTGAAAAAATTAAATCGTATTTAATTACAACTTAATTTTAGATAAAAATTAGCTAATTACGTTCTTAATTTTTAAGTTAAAAACTAGGGGTTAGTGTAATAACTCCGTAAGCAAAATGCAATCAAAAATTGATTTTATGTGCTCATATTATTTTAAACTTAAAGGCCGATTTATTCACTATTTTTTTATGGCTTATAGAGTTATTGCACTAAGCGTCTCAATTAATAATATTAAAAAATTAATAAAAATAAATATTTTGTAGAATTTTAAGAAAAAATACAAAACAAAGCAAAAAAATTCGCCTGGCGACTCTCAATGACCTTATATTGATAAACTTTGCTTAACCCGCCAATGGTGACGTATTTATTTATTCTTTTGTTTCAATATTAAGGTTCAAAAAACTGTTTTATGAAAGCATTAAAAGTAAAAGCGTTTTTAGTAATGCATTTTTCAAAATTAAGAAAAAAATAAATACAAAATCACATATTTATAAAGGAAGATAAAATTTTTTACTCATTCGACATTAGGAACTTTTACAAAATAATTATAAAAAATATAACCTTTATGTCAACGGCATAGTTTTAGTTAGTTTTGAAAACGCTGTAGCTCTAAACTGGATAACCGGATCGACTTGAAATTTCTTGATATCCTGGTCAAAACTGTTTTACACAATAGTTCCAAGTTTGGTTAGGATTAGATCATCCATTCGGAAGATAAAGCCCATTTACAAAGTTGCACCCTTAAGTCAACAGAATACATACCTGGGTATGTATAGTAAAACGCATGCAAATATGATAATATAATATAAAAGTATAGTTTATTTTGAGCTAAGTTTTGTAATTATTTTTTTATCATTATTATATAATGTCAGTTTTAATTATTTTTGCTTAAAATTATTGAAATTCAAATACATCTATCGCATTGAGGTAAGTCTTTGGAATGCTCTGCGCACACTGGTTTGTTGCATAATGTGCATTCTTTACGAGTAGGGCGTCGTTTCGAGCAGATGTAGCCATTCCCCTTTACTTTTAACCGGCCCGTACTATCACGTTCCTCCGATGCATGTGCCTCAGCATCCACAACTCCGATGGGCCCACCTTTCATGGCTTCGATGGCGTTGCGCGTTGAAAAATCTCTGGATATTCTGCTGTTATTCGCCCTACGGCGGCTTGTAGATGTCTTCAGGTGAGTGTTGTTGTCAATGTATATTACGTATGCAGCAAGCGCAGCAACGTCCACAATATTATAAAAGAAAGCCAGAGGCCATCTATTTGTGCGCCGCTTCGTACTAAATTCGGACAAGCACTTGTCCATGTTATCAACGCCACCTTTGGTTTTGTTGTAGTCCAATATAAGCAATGGCTTCTTCTTAGGACCGGTCGTTTCTGTTGTATAATGAGTAGTGGACAACATTACAACTGCCTTGTTTTTCTTGGGAACGTACGAGCACATCGTAACGTGATTACAGAACCCAAACATTGATGATTCAGCCTCACGTCGTTTCGGGTTGGCAAATGCTGCTGGCACGAATGTACGCCTTTTATTGCAAGTACCCAATATAGATAAATTGTTGTCTAACATCAAAGTTTTTGCCAAGTTGTAGCTAGTGAAAAAGTTGTCACATACAATATTTCTTCCACTTCCAGCAAAAAGGTTGACACATAAATCCTTTACTACTCTTTCGCCAACGTTTCTTTCACGTTCACCAGACGGTGCCATTCCTGTATAGATTTTTCCCTGCATTGAAAAATTATATTCAATTTAGTTATTTAGATTTTCAACAATATTCATTGTACCTGCAATGGATAGGAAGAAATGGAGTCGCACACCCACCACACTTTTATTCCATATTTGGCAGGTTTTGATGGTATGTATTGCGTTAAGCCAGTTCCACCACGATAAGCATACAATTGTTCATCTACGGTGACGTTGGCTCCAGCCACGTAATATCTACGAAGACAGCTGTTAAGCATCAAAAAAACGTCCGATATTGCTGCTGCTTTGTCAGTTTGTTTTCGTTGCTGGCGTGTGTTTCCATTATCAAAACGTATGAAGCGGCTTATTTCCCAAAATCGTTGTACACTCATTGCGGCACGATATAGTGGATGTGAAGTAGTTTTCCACAAATCTTTCGTATGCACGTAACCAGAATGTGTAACACCACTTAGCAAAAGTAGGCCCAAATATGCATCAAATTCACTTTTTGTTATGGGAATCCATGATCTCGGTTCTCTTGTTGGATGTTTTGCGTTTTCAATATCATAAAATTGCCTTGCCTTTCGATTTGATTCACGAATAATTATGTCGCATATTTCGTTTGACATTATCAATTGGAACGTTTCTGTAATGGTCAAAACCTGCGTTGCCCGTACTGGTCCAGATTCTGCACTTCTTAGAATGTTGTGCGTACTTAATCTTACAGGTTGTGGTTGTATCGAGGACCAAACATTACCATCTCTGGCAGTAAAAACTTCGCCAGTTTCAATTGGTGCATCTTCAAGATCTTCATCAGAATCACTGTCGCCCTCTGGGTCATATTCTGGTAACATGGGTTCTTCAACGTCTGAGTCATCTCCACCAATATCACCTAAAGCCTCGTCACCAACTATTGAATCGTGGTCACTTGTTTCTTCTTGGCTCTCTTCAAGCGCTTGCCGAATATATGCTTGTTGTTCTTCGTACGAAAGTGCGCTTGTCGCGGAGTAAGCAATTCACCATCAGCCATTTCACTTTTAATATTTTTTTATTTCCACAAAATAAACAGAAACGTCTTTTCACTTCGAATCACAAATGTAAACTAAATTTTCTGACGATACTACAAAGAATGAAATTTCCGCAACAATAAATGTTTCTACCTGCCTATATTATATATTTATTATATACGTATATCGTCTACCTATACAACCACTTTTTTCAACAAACAACGACTGTGAGGATGAAATTGGTTATCATAAAATTGTTTAGCCTTTTGTCCATTTCTAGCAAACTAAAAAAATAATTCGGAAATTCCAACAAACCAGATAGATACGTAATTAGCATTTTTATGCTAACGACGTACCATTCCCCATACAAAACGTATGTACATACCCAGGTATGCTGCTGTGGACGTGCGTAAAGCATTTCTGCTGTTGACATAAAGGATAATGGAAAAATTATACTTGGTTATTCTACTCACATACACGGTGACACACGGTCTGGCGCACCGGTTTAGTAAAATAAAAATACACAACGTGTGCTCACTCAAGGCAGGGCACAATGAATCCGTCATACGTTAAACTTCCCCTTTTTCAACTGACATTAACGCAACGACGGAGAAGATTGGTACAATGAGTATTTTATTGACGAAAGCATTTGAACAGCTTCAATAGGTCGATTCTCCATTTAATTTATTAAATTCAATTTTTTGTATTTATGTCGTTAATTTCTTTTGTTTAATTTTATTTTCGCTGTCACAAAACACAAAAATCTAAATCAGAATATTTAAAAAAAAACCAACCAATATCTGTCAAACTACTCAACGTATACAAAAAATTAAAAGTTGTACTTTGCGTTGACGGATAGTTACTGAATTTAATAGACCTAATAAGAAACCATCTATTTCAACTTAGCTGTTAGTTGAAAAGGGTCCAGTTTAACGCATGACGGATTCATTGTGCCCCGGCCTTAAGTAGTTTCGTCGTTAACTAATAGTAGGGGATGTGCAATGCGGCAGCTACTCGAAATTGCAACAAAAAATAATAACAGGGAATAATGTTATTCGAATTTTTTAATTGGTTGTGTTTTGACTTGAATACATCATTTATTATTTTAAAAAGATAACAAAGAACAAAATTACATCTTGCTTATATCATCCGTCAAACTATTTCATACAAACAAAAGCTGTGTAGGCATGATTGTCAGATCATACAATATTGTCAGATCTGACAATGTGCTGACAATATACTGGGAATCAAAAATTGCCACCACAAGGTAGATTGCCAGTTCACACGGTTGTATCCAAGGCGCATTTATTATATGGCAGCACTACACCAGGTAACTAACGTCATTATACCAATCTAAATGTCAAACTTGGATTGTATAGGTATAAGCCTAAAAGCATGCTTTTATTTGGGTATCCATAAACATCTTTCGAATATTCAGATTTGTATGGTGTTTGACATTTCCTATAAGAAACATGCAATCTGACGATGCTACCCTGTTTTGAAAAGTAAGAAGCCCTACAAGAAATGAATGACTGAAACTAACACAAACGACATTTTTTCACTAATACATTTGCAATAATTTTCCATTGAATTTAAGACTGCCAGTCAATTTGACCGGTAGAGATGATCACACATTTATCAATTATAGTTGCTCCCCTCTAACATGTATGTTAGAGTGAAACATCTAATGTACATATTCCAAAACTTTTAAGACATCGCATTTTATTGTAAAATATAAAATTTTTCGGTCTGTAAAATAAAATTTATACAAGTGCTAAGAAAGTTAAGTGAAGTTAACAACAATACTGCATAAAAGAAATTAAAAAGTTTAATTTAATTTATACATTTATGTATTTATTTTTAAAATTTTAGATATTTACAAAAAGCAAGGTGCATTGGAGCTGGAGAAAAGCGTGAAGAAGACTTGACTGGTACCACCTACATTATTTTATACATTAAATTGTATATGTATACATTTATCTTATAATAAAAAACAATTAAAATAACATGAAAATTATTATTTAAAAGTTACATTTTACCAGTTTCTACGTATACATTGACTAGTAACAGTTGACCAGTCTCTATGTAAACATTGCCTAGTCATAGTTTACCAGTGCTTATGTAATTAGTGACTGGCAAAAAAGAAGCAGAGTAAGCAGTTCAGATGTATGTGTTTTAATTAATTAAGTGAAATTATAAGTTAGAGAGAGATAAAAATCACACGTACACAAATGTTTTGGTCATTTTTTTCACCAAGCCCCTAATAACCTAACTGGTTGTTGCTGTTATAATATTTGTGGTAGAATCGCGGGTACCTGATTGATGTGCCTTGGTTGTATCAAATTTTTCTGAAAATCTTACAATTTATTGAAGACGGTTGTATGACAATAAATTCATCTGACAAAATCGCCAGTCGAAAAATTGTTAGTTCAAACGGTTGTCATATACAAAATTGTCAGATCTGTTGCTATGCGTTACCAGACTGAAAGTAGTTGTTAAAAATCAATCTTTTGTGGACCATAAAGAAGCAATTGCTATGTGTGCAGTGTTGCCCATAGAAAGAATTCTCTTCATAAACTTCGCACATCTGACGACATTAAAATGTCTGATAAATATCTGGCAATAATTTTACAATGTGTTCACACGATTTTAACATTCCCTTTCCACACGGAAAGTTTACTTTACAAAGTCTTAATTCAGCAGCGAGAAAGACAGAAAGAGACTGTACTACTACATCTGGCTTTCACACACTGAATTAAGACTTTGCAAAGTAAACTTTACGTGTGGAAAAGGGGTATAAGATGACGTGACAATTTGTTGTCAGCTGCTGGTCTGACAATGGACTAACTTTTACTCCTTTTACACACGCAAAGTTTACTTTCCAAAGTCTTAATTCAGCTGGGAGAAAGACAGAAAGAGACTGAACTACTACATCTGTCTTTCACACAGCTGAATTAAGACTTTGCAAATTAAACTTTTTGTATTTTTCTGGCAAAGACGTCTGAAAAAAATTGCCAGTTCACGCGGTTGTAAGAAACTTTGAGCACATTTTACTAGCAATGTTGTGACATTGTTAGTTGTACTCTCGTTGTACCTTCATAGTGAACAGACGATTAGCAAAGTTTTTATTACATACATACATATGTACTCACTAAACAAAAAAAAAATTATACAAAAAAAAATGTTCGTAGTATATATTATTCGTAATACATACTGACTTTGATAAATAAGCTTTGTTTGCTTTGCTAATATTTTTTAAAAAGTATAAATAACAAAAACAGAATAAAAATACGTGTGGCACTCGGGGACTGCCGCGGTTAAGCTATTGCTTAGCATTTTTTTAATCAACTTAAGCAAATTTATTTTTTAAAATAAAAAACCTAGGAATTGTCTGTTTCAGCGTTGTCAACTTTTAAATTTCAAAAAGCACTGAAACCAGGAAAAAATCCCGCAATTTAAGTAAAAAAGCACTAAATTAAAATTTTTTGTTTTATAAAAAAAATTTTGTACATAAAATATATTGAAATCGGTTGACCTTGCATTTTATCCCTGAAACTTCAAATTTGAAGCATTCGATACACATTTTGATTCTATGAGAATCAGTGGATTCTAAAATCAATTTGACGAATCCTTTTTAAAGTTATTATAAAAAATTTAATTTTTTCGTCAACGACTAAGCAAATCACCTGAAATTAGTCAAATAAGCAGCAATCGGCAAGTCTTTTTGACTTGCTGATTAGATTTTGAACTCGATGGGAGTAGTACTTAATTTTTTTAAAATCAGGAATTTCAAAATTTGATTTTTAATTAACAATGCTGTGGAAACATTCTTTCACAGCAAACGCAATATTAATAACAGCAGTTTTGTACAATCTTATTAGAATATTTTGAAATGTGTTTCTTAAATGTTAGACTTCTTCAAAAAAAAAAAAAAAAAATAGATATATATATCGTCACCTAAAATCCAAAAGGCCGTAAGTACACTTTTTACTATTTTACAGGAGAAGCAAAAAACTTCATAAATTTAATACTATTTATATGTTAGGTGCCAAATTGAATAATGAATAAAATCGGTATTTGTAAGCATATGTGAGTAAAATTTTAGGAAAATATGTATTTTGGTTAATCACATCATAATCAATCAAAAAGTCTATTTTGAATTTTTTGGTTGTTACGACCTTTTGGATTTTAGGTGACGATATATATTATATAAGGAAAATTCTTTTTGAAATTTGATTTTAGTGCCACCGCCAAGAAATAAAAAGCACCAAAACTTAGTTTAAAAAAGCACCGAGCACTAAGTTCAAAATTTTTCGCGTCGAAAATTCCAAAAAGCACTAAAAACGGTGCCAAAAGCACCGAGTTGACAACGCTGGTCTGTTTGTTTGTGCTTATCATTTTTTTTTTCAACCACGATTGCTCTTGAGTACGCCACACAGTGTTGCCAAAGATGTAAGAGGAAAAGTGCTGGATTGCAGAAATAAAAGTGCTAAAATGTTCTACAGCACATACAAAAAAGTGCTAAAATTGGTGAACATTTTTAGTGTCTCTTAATTCGTAAATGGCCCATACACTTGCAATGAAATTTTGAATTTTTTGTATTCTATATCATCACTATCACATTCATAGGTGCACAATACATATTGTGTAATAATGTTAAAAAAATTTCACATCATTTTTTGAAAGATTTGTATCAATCCTTCCATAGTATAGGCCAAACTGACAATAATATCGATGGTGTTGCGTAAATTGAGCGAGATTTTATCTTTTTACGTCATAATAAACACTTAATGAAGATAAATAAATTTGATAAACATATTATATTAATTGGCTCGCAATTTGTCTTAGGGAATTATCTGTGGAAAATGTATAAATATAATGGAATAAAAAAGTGCAAAAAATGCTAAATCGTCAGCCCATTATTGGTTTGACCTACCGACCATTTAAAAAAAAATGAGTTAGGTATGGAGTATATATATTTCGAGTGTACACTTTCTGAACCCAAAAAATGTTTCGCGAAATTAATTATGGTTTCTGAGATATTTATCATTCATTTTGCTCCATTCAACTATTTTTAGGTTTAATAAGTATTGTTTGGCTGTAAACGCCACTGTTTGGCTATTGCGTCAAATTATTCATACAAAAACGTACAAAATAAATTTAACTCTTGTTTTGCTTCATTTCCGTAATGTTATAAAAATAATTGGGACGACCGACGAACTTCGCATAGTTCGATGAACTTGCCTTCAAGAATTCGATCTACTCCAAATCTCTGCCTTGCTATGGATATATTTGTAGTGTATGGATACCAAGTTATGCAAATATTAACTGCAGCAAAAATTACTTGCATAGTATGGAAAAAATGGATTGTGTACTTAAAATAAAAATTAATGCAAAAATCGATATCAAGTCTTGAAATAAATAAAAGTCTCTTAAACTCTAAAAAGGCAGAAATTTGGAATAAATCACACCTATTGCGAAAATCTTAAAAATTCGCAATGTTGAAAACAAGCTCAAAACTAAAATTGAGTTATTAACATTATGAAAATTCAAAATAAGCTTGCAAATTTTTTTTCAAATTTTAAGTCCTTAAATAAAAACAAATAAGGAAACCCAAAAACTTTAGAAAAATTACATCTTTCGCAAAAAAACAGAAATTCGCGAAAAATTGCAAAATTTTAAACCAGCCATAATTTTTAATACAAATCGCTAAAACTAAAAGGAATGCTAAAAATTCCATAAAAACGTGAAAATTGCAAAAATTCGCGAAAACTGGGTCGCAGCAGCATATGCAAAAGCAAGGTCTAATATTGTTCAAAATTAACTGTTAAGAAGAATACTTGCAAAAACTCGCTTTCATCGCGAATATTGCAAAAATTCGCGAGAAATTGTAAATCGGAAACAAGCCGTAAAATTAATTAGAAATCGCCAAAACTGTTAAAAAAAATTAAGTTGAAAAGAACGCGAAAAGATCTTACACTACAATGAATAAAAAAACCTCAGAAAATTAGATCAATTGCAAAAAATTGCTAACATCGCGGAAATTACAATGTCTGGTAAGGGTTTTTGTTTAATTTTGGGGCTATTGTTAAGCCGATCGATTTATTTCTATGGACTGTAAGCATAAATTTTCTTCTCAACAACAAGTTTCTCAGCAGTAAAGTTGTATACATATGCAGCACAAAATGCTACTTTTTAAAAATAGATTATGAAAAGTGGCGTATGTGGCACAAAACATTATTTTTCCCTTTCAATAAATTAATATTAACTTGTAACTCTATTCATGGAAGTTCACAAAAATTTACATATTTCTTCTAAGCATTTGTCGGAAACAATGGTGAAAATTAAAAAAAATTCTATCGGGTATACCTTGAGAAAACTTCATGTAAATCTTCTTTGTCGTTTTTCTCCATTCCTACTTTTTGGCATATGCTCCAAACCAATAATGGGCTGACGAAATACTTCTGAGAAAGTGCTAAACTAGCACTTAGCATTATTTTCAAAATCTTTAGTGCTAAACGAAGAAAAAAAGTGCTAAATCTAGTACTAAAAGTGCTAAAATGGCAAGCCTGACGCCACATTGTGTTTTCCTACATGTAAAAATCTGTTCTAGCAGTACTGTATGTTAATGAAATCAATAGCATACTTTAGGGGTTAACATACACTGGGCGATTCAAATAAAAATAGTCTTAAGTTTTTATTTTCGTTACGGAATTTCTTGATTCGGTCGACAACCTCAAAGCCTGCGATAAAAGCTATGCAATAGATTAAAAAACCGCAAACAAAAAGTAACAAAAACAAAGTGACATTGAGGAATACTCTATATGAGTACCTCAAATAAAAAACTATTTTAAATATTTTATTTTCTCCACGAATTTTAAAAAACCTGATTGGAGCTTTTTTACCTGTCACTTTGTTCACTTCTGTGTGTTCTGTGGCTACAGTGCCAGCCAGCATCCAATAGTGCCAAAAATGGTACAATTGTGCTACATTTCCCATCACTGTCGCATATCCGTTATGTACTGTCTGCCGCAAGTGATGCATAAAAATACTTAAGAAAAAGTTCATTGTGCTTTTTTTTGTTTATTCTCTTTAACTTCTCAAATTTTTGTGTGGCTGAATAAAATCAGCCTGTGTGATTAAACTTTATGCGCAGTTTATTTAATATTTCTTTCTTATACACTTTTTAAACAACAGCAACTCAAGAATTTAGCAACAACAACGGAACAGTCATAAAATATAAGTACATATGTACATGCATCCACACATACTTATGTATGGATGTGCGTACTACTAAAACAACAAGTTCATTGAAGTTCAAAATCAATGCAAATATCAATGTTGAATCCTTAAGGCCATTAAACCGATTGTAGTAATCGTAAATGTACGCACTAGGGATGCCAAGCGGAAAGTCCCGAATCCCGGGATTTTTGGGATTTGTAAAATTCAATCCCGGGATTTCTTAGAAATTTTTATATAAAAAGCTATTTATAAATTCAAATTTTCATTGATTTTATAGTATTTTTTTTAAATATTTAAAAGGCCCATACAATTTTATACGTGCAGGTTTAACAATTAAATGACTGTTCATGATATTTTTCTTATAAATAAACAACAGGAGCAAAATAAATTAATTACTTTCTAACGGTTATTTTCACCAAAGGTGCTACAACTAAGACTTATTTGAGAACAAAAAGAAGCATTAAAAGGAAAATAACATTTGTAAAATTCATAAGTTTGACAAATTATTCCCTCTTATTCTATATTACGAGGGCAATTATGAAAAAAATTCCATGAGAACTTTTCCCAGGGAGTATTTTCAATCAGTAGCATATAATCGGGAAAACAAAAAAATCTAATTGGAAAAGGTAGAAATTTCTTGCGGAAATTTATTCACAATTCTAGTGTATAACTATCTATATTTCGACTCCTCAACGCTTTAAAAAAATATAGCACTACTTGACGGTAATAATTGAGTACTTTGACAGCTCCTTATAATTGAAGTAGAATCGATACAAGGCATGTGCAAACTTTTTGTTGTCGGGTTGACGTAAAAGCGAAAAATATTTAGAGAATAATGTGGAGTGTTTTGTCTAAAAACTGCTCAAGTTTATATGTATGTTTTGCATTGTAGGTCAAAACTATTTTCGTTTTATTTAGACCGTTTAGGTAGTTTTTTACACAAACCTATGATCAAAATCATTTAAATTACATGGAACGTAGCTGTTGAACTTGTAGGAAATAACTTATGTATGAATTTAAACTTGTTCAGTAGAGCAAAAATGCTGTTCAAGTGCTCAGGCAAACTTTTAATGTATGTGCCTATAAGAATGTGATCATTAGACGTAATTAATCGAATTTGATTAGAATTGTGTATGCATATCTTTTAATTTTTCGACATATTCAGCCTCATTATGGTTGTCATAGTCGTGACGATATCGATAACATAAAAGAGACAATACTAAGCGATAGTGTCAAAATTCCACAGATATGTACATTTGTTTTGGTTTAGATTATAGAAAAATATTTATATTGAAAACAAAAACAAGTTTTCATATTTACTTATTGTTTTCAGTACAAATCATCTAACATCAAATGTCATTAATCAACATAAAAATAGATAAGAAAAATTCTTTTGATTTTTTTCATACTCCTGTTAGAAAATTGTTAACTTCAAAGACAATTGCGTAATGATATACATATTATGAACATAAACCTTTTAAAATGGAGAAATAAAATAATTTTTTTATTAAAGTAATATTTATTTAAAAAAATAATTTATTTAACCAAAAAAAAATTAGATCCCGAAATCTTGAAAATCCCAATAAATCCCGAGATTTCAGGATCGGGATTTACAAAATACCGAACCCCGCGATTTCTAAAAATCGATCTCGAGTGGCATCCCTAGTACATACATATATATTAGAATCCTGCAGAAGACCATTTACAAGAACTTTTAACAACTTTAAGATGCTAAGCTACACTGTTTGCAAGACCTTCATTATCAGCGTTCTTCTGTGTTTGGTCCACTGTGTGTGATGTCAGTTGATGTAGATTTCTGCTTTATATACGCAACTTTTTTGCAAATGGAATATGTGAATTGTTTTGATTCATCGTATTTCAATTTGCTGAAAGATGTTTTGTAATGAAAGCTCACCTTACCATCTCTAAATTTACAACAGTCTTACGATTGTCGTTTGTTCTTACTAATTATACACATGTTAGTTAATTTGCTTATTTTTGTTTTACTTAAGACAAACTTTTTTGGTTTGTTAGTAAATTTGAAAACGGCTAGCTGTTCCGTTCAACTATGTGTTGTCAGAATATTTCCAACTAATTTTGGTGTTATTTGTTCATTAATAATTATCACATGTAATTAGGTTACACTTTTCTTTTGTGTGAATTTTATTTTTAGGTTAATTATTCACTGCGATTTCTTGTATGATGTGTAGCATATTTAAAAAAGTGTATACATCGGTTTTGTGTACACTAAAAAAAAAGACATATACTATTATTAAGGAAAAACAGTTTCTAAATTTGATTAAAAAAAATTTCTAAATTTAAGTAATTTTTTCTAATTTTAGGTAAATTTTTACAAAAATCTTCTAAAAATTACTTAATATAAGTAAAAAATAAAAAGTTCATATCCTTAAAAATAGTTCACAAGAATACACACAAAAATTCTCGCATTCAAGGGCAAGTTTACTGGTTTAAAGGAAATATTTACCAAAAATTGGAAAGTGGTTTAAAAGTTTAGGGAAATTGTATCCTTAGAAGTAGTCCATCGCATTTTAAATCAAAAAATAAATTTTAGGAAATGACTTACTCCTGATTAGTTCATTGAATTTGACTTACTTGAAAGATATAAAAAGGTATTCTAAATTCAAAAAATATATTTATTAGTTTTAAGTATTTCTTCTTGAAATTATATAATATCAGCCGTATTCATAAAAAAAAGTTGATTGAGGTTTAAAATTCATATTAGTTCAAAAACGTTTTAATGCTAAATAACGTTTTTTAAATATTGGTATTCATAATCAGTATTTTAACTAAAAATTAATTAACTTGATTTTTTTAAAATATCGTGGCAACACCGTATTGTTTATTTGTCACTTGCATATTAGTTCTGCAAAACAGCGATTGTTAACTCACAAAGTACTCGTGTCTATATTTGTTTATTTGTCGCTTTTCGGAGAAATATTGTTTCTGTAAAATAAAAGATGTGTTCCAACTTGTATTTGATAAGAAAATAAAAAAGTTCAGAACAAATATTTGTTAAAAGTGCTTTTTATATGATTTATTTTATTGCAGATTAAGAAGCACTAGAATAACGAGCTTTATTTTGTTTGTTTTGAGGTTTATACATCACTAGTTAATTTTCTAAAGAAACTGGATCGCACCTTTTCTTTTAAATATTCTTTTGGAGCATTCTATTATGAATGCAATTTTAGCGAATTTTGCTTAAACGACATTTGGAACGCTGTTTAAAATTTTTATGAATACGGCTGTCTATATTTAATTTGTCTTAAGCAAAAAATTTAAGTAAATTTTTCATTCTTCCGATGAATATTTGAACTTGAAATATTTTTTTTTTGTTAATAAAATAAAATTTAAAAACTCAAAAATTTCGATGCTTATTCAGGCTGCCTTGTTAGGCTATTGGTTAGAGTGCTTGCCTACCAGTCAGAAGGTTGTTGGTTCAATACTTGCCTCCTCTCAAGGAATTAATATTGTATGTTGTATGGTGAATTAATTAAGAAATTAATATGAAGATATAATAAAAAAATAAAAATATAGAATTTAATTAAAAATAAAAATAAGTACCAGAAATAAAAGACATAAAAAAGCTTTGAAAAATTTACAAAATTTGAGATCAAAGATGAAATTTTTTTGCCAAGCTCAGAATTTTATGGAAAAATTTTACTTAAATATAAAAATATAATTACTATAAACTAATTCATTAATGAACTAGAAATTTAGTAAATATTTTATTGGTTTCAAGTAAAAACAGCTTTGGCGCCATACGACAACTTTTTTACACAAATTTACAAAATTATCCAAATTTTTAGTTAGTTTGTTTTTTTTTTTAGTGTATATGAAATATTTTTTTTATATCCCTAATACATTTTTCCACATTTAAAATATATTGGAAGATATTAAACACCAAAGTTTCCTCATACCTGTAATTTTCAAGTTAACTAAGCATTGCCCCTTATTGTGATTGGCGACTTTGCCGCGAAAGTCAGGCGTATTGTACTAGATTAAGGAAATATATAGCTTGTCGCAAATAGTCGAATTCGAATAGTTGGAGTCAAAAAACTCCAACTACGATAAGGCAGGCTCAATATTTTGTTTCATATACATATAAATTGCTGTGCTTTGAACCACATTTCAATGTAGTTTTTTATTCATTATAATCTTGGTTCTAGCTGTAGAGAACAATAATATTTTGAGCATTTCCATTAAATGCGGCAAATAAGTAACCATATGAAGATATGTATATGTACATATCGTATACGAGTATAATTGGTGAAATGCTTCGTCTTTTTTTATGTTTAAGCAAATATAATAATTTTAACTGCTTGAAACCATGTAAAAATTCTTGTCTGTCTATTTATATTAAAACCAAAAACAAATTTGAGTGCTTTATTTTTGTTTTCAATATATATAAGCAGACGAGAATTTTTACATGACTTCTACAAACTGGCAGTTAATGTTTTTCTAATATGTGAAAAAAATTATAATATACCGAAAATATAAAAGAAGTGTATCACTATCAGTGTTATTAATTAAAAATCTATGATGCAACCTTTTTAAATTTATCCAAACATTCTTTAATGCTTTTTATCAAAAATACTCAGGATTTATTAAGTTACTCGATTTTGCTTGAAATATAAATGAACTGACCTAATTAAGGCACATCAATCAGGTACCCGCGATTCTACAACAAATATTACAACAGCAACAACCACATGTACTTTGTTGGTATAAATTACCTTCTTACTTTTCAAAACAGGGTAGCATCGTCAGATTGCATGTTTCTTATGGGAAATGTCAAACACTATACAAAACTGAATATTCGAAAGGTATTTATGTATACCCAAATAAAAGCACGCTTTTAGGCTTATACTTATACAACCCAAATTTGACATATAGATTGGTATAATGACATTAGTCACCTGGTGTAGTGCTGCCACCTAATAAATGCGCCTTGGACCTAATATTGAATTGTAATTTAAGAGCAGTTTTTTTTATTTTGTATGATTTACTCCCAGGGCTGCCATTCAGTAATGCTTCTAGTAGGAAAAAAATAACTCAAATACCAAATTGCATACCATGGCAATCATGAAACTATAAATACAAAATGTGCTACCATATAATTATAACGTAAGCTAGACAAGTGTTCAGTGTGCACACTTAATTTTTTTTAAATTCGGTAGAATCGACAAAAAAAAATCGGTAAATTTGAATGAAATTCGGTATTAATTTTTTTTATTCAGAGAAACATAAAAATAACAATTCAAAGAAACATAAAAAATAACAAAATATATGTACTACTTATATATAAAGGATAAGTGTAAGGAGTATCAAACTAAACAGGTTCCAAAAGCGCATTTAAAACTTCACATGTGATTGAAATTAAACTGCCATAAACAATGAAGCATTTCCAATAATAAAAGTGTCATCCTCAGTTATTTGCTCTTACCCTTTATAAAAAATAACTAAAATATTTGACAAAAATTTGTATCTACAAAGATTATATGTAAGATCCATTTATGAATTTAAACTTTTGTGCAAAAATTATTAAATCATTGGTAGGAATAAATATTTCATCCCCAAGGCACAATTCTTTGGCAAATATTAGGTTACTTATATTTAGTTTCAGTTTTTAACCCATTTCTTTGATCTGTTTTAATGATTTTCATGACAGAAAATGACCGCTCTGCGGCTGCACTGCTATTTGGTAAAATAAGCTATTTACGCATACTTATATCGACTTAAATTACTAAATAACAATATTCGGTAGACTTCAGGCCTTTTTCGGTAGAATTGGTAGATTGTTAAATTCACAAACATATTCGGTAGAATCTACCGAATATCGGCAGAAGTGTGCACGCTGCAAGTGTTTTATAAAAACTTAGGGATTGCCGTTCGGTTTTAACCGAACCGAAACAGCGGGTTTTAACCCATAAAAACCGAAACCGACAAAAAGCGTCGGTTTTTAAGTTTTAATTTAACATTATTATCTTGTTTAAAAATACAGCAAAGGTACTTTATATTGAAAACTTTTATACATTACTAAGCATTCTGCAACAATGAAAGGTAAGAAAATTGTAAAATTTCAAGAAAATTATCACAATTCTTTGCAGGAAGAGTAATCTGTTATCAAAAAATCTCTAGCAGATGTAAAGCAAAAAGAAGATAATTTTAACGTTCTTCGGCAAGAATTTGTACTTTATAAAAAAATGAACAACAAAACAACCAACATATTATTGCTTCACAAGACAATAACACAATAAAGCCCTCTTCAGCTGAAAGCGAAAGTTTTTTCTGTCGCTGGTAACTTCTGCACAAAAATAAGATTTCCTTTAAACGACTCTACATTGAACGCTTTAACGTTTCTGAAATTTTATTACTTGGATAATTAAATATAAATCTTTTATTCTTAAGCTTTTTATACACATACTCATCACTAAATGTTCTTTTTCAAATATAAGTACCTGAATTGAATATAAACCAGAGAAACTCTATACTATATATAGAGTCTATGGTAAATAATTTTTCCCTCGAAAAATTTTTCGCAGAAATATTTTCCCTTTTTTTGGTTCCCCTTGTCATGAATAATCTGCCTTATCGTGGTTGGCGTATTTCAAATACGACTACGACTGTTTGGTAATAGATTAAAGAAAACCTGTATTTTTTAATCTATTACCAAACAGTCGTAGTCGTATTTGAAATACGCCAACCACGATAAAGCAGAATTTTATTCACGTGAATTTTTTCACTTTTCCCATGGTTTTGTTCATTTTATTTTTGCAGGCGAACTGAATTATTACATCGAATAATTTCGATATTTTTCTTAGATTATGAATCTCTTTGGTCCACAGACAGTAAATTTCATGGTGGTGCACCACGGTGGTATACTTAATAAAAAAATAGCTAAATCTACAGAAGCACCTCCATGATTACAAATTTAAAGTTGAATAAGTTTCATTTATAAGCTGAAATGTGTGTGATTTTTTTTTATTAAACTTAAATTTGTCCGATTCTCAACTAAGTTTTAAGCTTTAAAAAAATTCTTCATATTTTACATTCACGTGGACTGATAGCGGGGAAAAAATTTCACGGGACATTCAATATAGCATTTTGCTCTTCGAGGGGAATGAAAATTTCACATGAAGAAAAATTCCATTTGTTTTTCACGATAGGGATGATTATTTTTAAATCATCATTTATTTTTCTAGTATACATACCTATTTATATACATGCATATTTTTAAAACCGGAACCGAACCGAAACCGACCGGTTTTAGAAGCTTAAAACTGGAAACCGCGGTTTTCTAATTTACACGGTTTTTGGCAAACCCTATAAAAACTCATTTTGTTACGAACTCGCCTGTGTAACGCTTGCTTGCCTGAGAACTTAATTGTTATGTAGAAACAGGCCATAAGTAAGGCAGCAAATCGAGTTCTTTTTGACATATCATCGCCAAGCTCAAACCACTATAGATATACTGCCAGTTCATAGAAGTCATGTAAAAATTCTCGGCTGTCTATTTATAATGAAAACAAAAACAAATTTTGAGTACTTTGTTTTTGTTTTCAATATAAATAGACAGACGAGAATTTTCACATGGCTTCTATGAACTGGCAGATAGAGCTGAAATTTGGTGCGTAGATTCCTGTTCCGATGTATATATCCAATAAGAAGGAACTTTTTTTGTTTTTTTTTTTAAACAGAAACACACAAACACAACTCGCAAGCCGATTAGCTTGTCTGCGAAAAACACCTAGGGTCAATGGTGGGAATCGAACCCACGACCTCTGGACTGAGAGGCTAGCATCACTACCACTCAGCCACAGGGGCACCCTAAATTCGAACCCCCAAAAAGGCACAAAAAGGGTAAAATCGGTATCATATTATCTCAGAAACTACGTTGAACAGACTAAACATTCTACAAGCATACGAATGCTGCTAAAAAAACCGACGCGTGCCTAGTACTTTTTCAATATGTGCACTGTTAGGGGTTAAAAGGGGGTAAAAACTGAATTTTGGTATCTTTTTTGCACTCTTTGAAATTATTGAAAGTAGCAGAAAGGTTTTTGACGCGTTCTTTTCTTTTGGACAGAATCTCGAATGGGTTTTAGCAGTTTCAGAACATTCTTACTTAAAAGGGGGTAAAATCGTACCCGTTTACGGTATTTTTTGTTAATGATAAGGTACATATGAAATCCATGTAAAAATAATTAAATATGACTTCCTACCGGTCAGTAGAAGCTGAGATAATAAAATAACTATATGTTTTTTAAGGGCCGAAAGAGTGCTAAGGTGTTAAAAAAGGGTAAAATTAGTATCTTTATATCTCGGAAACTACATTAGATAGACTAAAAATTCCAAAAGGATAAGAATGCTGGTGAAAACGAAGCTAACATATGTTTGGCACTTTTTTAATATGTGTACTTTTAGGGGTTAAAATGGGGTAAAAACAGAATTTTGGTACCTATTTTGCACACGAAATATCTTCTAAATTATTGAATGTAGCAAAAAGCTTTTTAGTGCGTTCTTTTTTTCTGTACAGAATCTCCAATAAGTTTTGACACTTTACAGCTATAAGGTGTAAAATTTTACCCGTTTTCGGTATTTTTATATTAATTATAATGTACACATATACATATATGTAAAAATAGTTTGCTATTGCGCACAACCGCTCAGTAGAAGCTCAGGTAAGAAAATGTATGTTTTTTCGAAGGGCCCAAAAAAGGTACTAAAAGGGGTAAATGCGGGAAACGGTATTAAAAATTTAAAGTTCCGGATACATTTTAAATCTGATTTAGTTATAATTAAAAAGCACTTTTTTGAAAAATAACACTTTCTTTAGAAAAAGCTTTTCCCAAAAACTACTTTCTTAATAAAGTATCTTTTTCTAATGCGTAATTTTCTCAAAAAGTACATTTTTCTAAAAAGTAATTTTCCCAAAAAGTACATTTTTCTTAAAAAAATAATTCTTTACAATACGGAAAATTAAATTCGTTCGAATTAAATTCATTTGCGAAAGAAATTAATTCCAGCACTCTTCCTACCCTGTTTACATGTATGTTCAAAAAATTTGATTGAGTTTGAACTCTCGCTCAAAGCTATGTACTATATAATTTTGGTTTTAATAAAAAGAAATAATATAATAAATAATATAATAAAATAGAGAAATAATACTACAAACACACACACACACATACACACACTCATGTTTTGTTTCTTTTTTACTTCCCTGCAAGAAATGTCACTAGTGAATCAGTACAGTCGCCAGTACTACTGACTAATTGTACCCCACTCAATACTTTTTGCTATAGACATTTAACATGTGCGTTAGACCTTCTCATTCTTTATTTTTTTTTTCGAAATCCCTTGATGAACATCGATTTTCTAAATCCACTCTAAAAACCAAAAATTTTGGTATATAACACTCACATATTGATGAACCGGAAGTGCTCTCCCAAATCGTTTTTTTTTTGTTTTTTTAAGAAAAATAACTTTTTGCAAAAAATTAAAAAATCTTGCTTTAGTAATTTGCCTCTAACTCATGCAGTTCTTAACGAATTTCTTTTAAAGCAACGTTTCTGTTTTGTTCGGTGGTTTTTTATTCATAGCATTACCACTTCGGAATTTCAAATACGAACTTATAATTTTTTTTTAATTTTTGAACGAGACAAAATTTTTATAATCTATAAATGCAGTATGGTAGGAAATTTTATGATAGAGATTTTGGTATATATAATAGTAGCATTTGGTTAAAACACACTTCAGTTTTAGCCGCAATGCAGAAATGACTAAAGTTTTGATGTGTAAACATCTATACGTAGGGGGGGGGGGGGTAAAAATCTTTTTCACAATACAATCAAAAATTTTGAGTAAGATGCACACCCCGTTGTCAAATCGGTGTGAGCTATATATGAGTGTTCTCGTTGCACCTTCATACTGAATAGTCGATTAGCGGAATTTTTCTCACATACTTACCAAGGCGAATTCACATAAGGTGATCTTAATTTGCCAGCTGACATAAATTTCCTGCTGTCAAATGAACCAAAACGTTAAGAAATATTTTGACAGCAGGAAATTTTACACTAACAAATATACAAGGCGAATACGCAGAGTTGCAAATCAAGACCACCTTATATCAATTCGCCTTGATACTTACTAAACAAACAAAAAATTATACAAAAAAATATTCGTAGTTCATATTATTCATAATAGGTACATACTAGAGACCTGCGTAAACAGTCTTGAAATGTAAAGACGTCATGTTTTTTTAAATGTATTCACGTCGCATGTATTATACTAAACCAATAATAAATGCTGTAAGCGAAGCACGATGGATGCATTGGTGTACGTTTATATCAGTGTTAACAAGCGATGTCACCAAGGCTGCTTGTTTGTAACAAACACTCAAAAGAAGTAGTGTTGATTTGTGTATGCTTGTTATTTTGCATACTGTACGTTTGAGTGTGTGTGTAAGATGTAGATGTAGATATTATGTGTAGCTATTATGTGATTAACCGCACACAACTAATGTTAATGCATGTGTGTGCGTTTGCATGTACGCAGAAAAATATATGATCATACACACATACATGCATGATGTTTGTACACGCGCTCATGCGTAGAAAGGAGCAAGCATCACAAATTCTTCCGTCACGAAGTATTTTCTTTTTTACTCCTATACCTACAATAGTGAAATAAATTTCTTGCAAACAGTGTTGTTAACGTTTGTTTTAGAAGATTTCGCTGTAGTAAAGCATTTGAAAAATCCCTCATGTCTTAAAAGTTCTTATAAGATATCTTGTGCAGGACACTAGTACATACTGACTTTAATAAATAAGCTTTATTGCTTTGATAATATTTTTTTTACATAGTGGAAATAACAAAAAAAAACCGCACAAATAAAGTGCCGTTGAGAAATACTCTAATGAGTACCTCAAATACAAAAAATTTTGAAGTGAGTTCTAACGGCAGAAATGCTTATTTTACTGTGAGTTCTGAAACTTTTAATGAAAACAATATAAACAATAAATCTGATGAACGTCCTTTTTTAACGGCAAAGCCAATTTTTCGTCAGCGATCAACTTCGATTTGTCCAATGCCAACTACTGATTCGTTAACATTACAGTTGCCTAGTGCTTCGTCATTTAAGTCAGCGGCGTCATCGGCTTCGGGCTCGTGTTCATCACTTAACCAAGTTATCACTATATATAGCCGTAGTATTGATTCATTGACATTACAGTTGCCTAATACTTCTTTATATAAGTCAGTAATAGCTCAAAACCCAAGAGGTACAAGTCGGAATGGACAGATATATAACAGTGGTAAGGCATGGGCGAAGCCCGAATTCTTCAAAAATTGCATCTGCTCCAAAGATATTTAGGGATAACAGCGCATTATCTACCAATCGTCAAAATGGTTTTGCAATATTGCAAGACACCGACGACAAGCCCGCTGCATCATCGCATTAGTCTTTTAAGCCACCACCTATATATTTAAGAGAAAAAAATTCTAGCGCACTTATAAAAAAACTACTGTCGGTCATTGGTGATAATACTTTTCATATAATTCCAATTAAACGAGGAAATATTGACGAAACAAAAATACAAATATATGTAGAAAAAGATTTCCGAAAAATTGTGACAGAATTTGAGAAAAATAAAACTAGTTTTTATACATACCAACTTAAGAGTGCTAAAAGCCTACAGATAGTATTGAAGGGCATAGATTCATATGTTGACCCCGAACAAGTAAAATGTGCACTTATCGAACACGGATTTAAGGTAAAAAATGTTACTAATATAATCAATATGGAGAAGATGCCCCAGACTCTATTTCATGTTGAACTGGAGCCGAACGATATACAGTTGAAATAAAACGAGACACATCCAATTTATAGCCTAAAATACCTCTTGTACCGAAAAATCACAGTTGAAGAGCCACATCAGCGTTCAGGTCTCGTGCAGTGCCATAATTTCCAAGAATATGGCCGTACAAAAACTTACTGAAATTTACCTACTGCTTGTGTTGTGTGCGGCGAATTACACGGCACTGCTAGTTGCAATAAGCCAAAAAATCAAAGTGATAAAAAAATGTAGTAACTGTGGAGGTAATCACACCGCTAACTACAGAGGATGTCCTGTGTACTCTTTCGTCAAACAGACTATGGTGCAAAAACCAAAATCAGCTCCAGCCCAATCAGTAAACGCTTACTCCGCCAATCTTGCTCAAATGAGTCAACCAGTTATGTCACGTGTATCGTATGCCGATGCTGCTAAGTCTAGTTCTATTCCGACACAAAATGTTTAACCGCAAAATAATTCAACAAATACAAACTCAAATTGTGCAAACTATCAACAACTTTACAACAAATATGACAAGCATGATGCTACGAATGCAGAATACACTGCTTCAAGCATGAACACGTTAAAAATATGTTTCTCGAATGCAAACGGCATTCGCCAACATAAAACTGAACTTGAGTACTTCCTTACGGAAAAAAATGTTGACATAATGTTGGTCTCTGAGAGTCATTTGACTTCGAGAAGCTTTTTCAAAATTAATGGCTACTCTATATATGATACAAAGGACCCTAGGGATGGTGGATTTGCAATTCTAATTAAGTCAAGACTCAAGCACTATATGTTTGACAACGTTAGTGTAGAATATATGCAAGTTACGAATATTTTTGTATAAAATTTTTGTTCTAGTTTTGTGATATCATCAATTTATTCACTTCCCAGATTTTCAGTTTCCGAAGATCAGTATGAAAAGTTCTACAAATCGCTTGGATCTTGTTTCGTGGCAGGTGGAGACTACAATGCAAAACATACGTACTGGGGTTCGCGCCTTGTTACACCTAGTGGTCGAGCTCTGTTTAATACAATTACAATCAAAAATGGGATTGGATGTTTTTTTGAGTGGGGAGCCCACTTACTGGCCTACTGACGTACGAAATATTCCAGATGTTATAGATTTTGGCGTCATGAAAAATATTTCTAGGGATTTAATTCATGTTGAAGCTTCTCTAGATCTCTCCTCCGATCACTCTCCGACTATCGTTTCAATCTGTAACCCACTAAGAAGTGACTCACCTCACCCATATATGAAGATGATCAATCGTGTTAATTGGCTGGGATTAAAAAAATATCTTACGGAAAATATTACGCTAAGAACACCCAATGATATTGAATCTAGCATTGCCTGTATTAATGAAAATATTAAACAGGCTGCGAGCATGACACTACCTCCCATCCGCAGACTGGGTTTAATAAAATTTATTCTAGGGATATTGAACGTCTCGTGTATGAAAAAAGAAGAGCTAGAAGGGAATGGCAACAGCACAGATCACCCCAAAATAAAATCAGATTTAAAGAGTGTACTAAACGACTCCAAGACTTGCTTGCATCTGAAAAAACTGCATCTCTTAAATACTATCTGGAAGGTCTTGATGTCACACAAGCATCAAATTACTCTTTGTGGGGCGCTGCTAGAAAGCTTAAAATACCCTTTGAGTTTAAACCACCTCTGCGCACATCTACCGGAAGTTGGGCAAGAAGCGATACGGAAAAATGTAAAATATTTGCTGAGCACTTAAAATCTGTATTTACGCCAAACACATGTACTGGTATTTCTGATTTGCCGAGTGTAGTTGCTCTAGTTGATGTACAAAAAGTAATTGCTGAACTCGAACCAAAGAAAGCTCCAGGTATTGATGGAATTAGTAACAAGATGCTGATGAACTTGCTGTATATTGCAATAAGAATCCTGCTGTTTATTTTTAATGCCAGATTACGACTAGAGTATTATCCACAACACTAGAAGCTTACCAAGGTCAAAACGATTCCAAAGCCGGGCCAAGATCTTACCAAAGCTGAGTCATATAGACCAATAAGTTTGCTGTCAACTACTGTCTTCCAAAAGCTGATCATGACAAAACTGTCCCCTTGTCTAACAGATAATATGTGCATACCAGATCATCAATTTGGTTTTAGAAGTCAGCATAGCACCATTGAGCAAACGCATAGACTGGTCCAAGTTGTAAGAAGAACATTTGAAGAAAAGAAGTATTGTTCTGCCCTGTTTATTGATGTTTCTCAGGCATTTGATAAAGTTTGGCTTGATTTCCTAATTTTAAAATTGAAGACTTACCTACCAAATAACATTCTAAAACTTTTGGAAAGTTATAGTTTAGGCCGGAAGTTCTCTGTTATGGAAGGAGAATTTATGAGTACGCCCGAAACTACTTCATCCGATGTACCACAAGGGAGTATACTGAGGCCAGTTTTGTATTTGATTTATACTTGTGATATGCCTGTGAACAATAATATCCATACTTCTACATTTGCCGATGACATAGCCTGCCTTAGTATAAACGAAAACCCTTACGAGGCATCCCGATATCTTCAGGAACATATAACACAGCTTGAGCTATGGTTAAACTTATGGGGAATAAAAGTAAACGAACAGACGTGCGTACATATAACCTTTACCCTACGAAAAGATAATTGTCCCCCCATTAGAATCAACAGTCAAGTTGTTCCTCAACATTCACATGTGAAATACCTTGGTATACACCTTGATCGTCGGCTTACATGGAAACACCATATTGACTTAAAGCTAACACAAATGAAACTTAAAATAACTCAGATGCATTGGCTGATAGGTAGAAATTCAACACTCAGTCTAGATTGTAAACTTTTAATATACAAGTCGCTTTTGAAGCCAATATGGTGTTACGGAACTTAACTATGGGGCAATCCAACGAAAGCAAAACAAAATTTTACGGTTAATAACATCGGCTCTATGGTGCATAAAAAATTCAAATATACATCGTGATTTGAAGATGCCACTAGTGATTGAAGAAATTGCAAAATACGCAGGCAAATATTTAACAAAACTCGAGTCATATCCTAATCCGCTGGCTCGTAATATTTTGAACTTTACTGGACACATCCGCCTTAAAAAAGGGACACAAGGGCTCTTATACTTAACACTCCAGATGGGACTGCTTGATAATACATTTATTTTTCGTTTTTGATTATCACTACTTATGTAATATTTATAACTATCACTAAGTTTATGTTCGACACTGGTCGGGCTTAATAATTATATTTTAGACTTAAGATTTGAATACTTATTGTTAGTTCACATATGAAGATACAATAAATAAATACATGTATTTAAAAAAAAATATATGAGTGTATTAGTGTTTGAAAGAAGCAATACAAACTTATTTAAAATACATAGGAATTTGCTGGTTTTTCTGTGTTTTATTTAACTTGATAATTGCTTTATTAGGGTTCCGTACACCAAAGGTGAAAATGAACCCTATTGTTTTCGCTACGCTGTCCGTTCGCCTGTCACAGGATATTTTCTCGAGAACCGTAAGAGCTACGGACCTGAACTTTGGACACAGTGTGTATACATTTGACCGCTACAATGACAAATATATGAGAGTTAAAAATTAAAGGGTGTTGCAACACGAGAAACGAAAAATATTAAAATCCCGTGTAATATACATACAATTGTATGTACATATTGTTACGTTTTTCTCTCTATAAAAACGCTTTTCCGTGGACCCGAAGATTTGCAAATGAATACAAGAGCCGAGTGTAGTAATTAGGGTTAAGAATGATACAAGTTTTATTTACAAATACACTTAAACTAAATTAATCAAGAGCTTATATAAACTAATACAACTTCAACTATTGAATTACAAACAAATATTCACAACTGGTTACTGGTTACTACGCCTTCCTCACTGTATTTTACGCACGTCTCTTAGCTGGCTGCGCAAGTAATCACGTGACACCTCTTTGTCTGCTGCTCGTTACACGCGGCACTCACTCTGCCGACACTCACAGTTGCTACACCAATACCTCTTTGTCTGCTGCTTGTCACACACGGCACTCACTCTGCCGACACTTACAGTTGATACACCAGTACCTCTTTGTCTGCTGCTCGTCACACACGGCACTCACTCTGCCGACAATCCCAGTTGATACACCAATAAAGACTCACTGGCTTTACTTACACCCTTACACACGTCTATTCGCTGCGCTGTTCCCTTTACTCCAGTCGATACGATACACTCCACAATAATCTCAATTCCACGACAGACTTTGCTGTCAGTATAGACTGTTCTTTAGTTTCTCCTTTTCCCAACTCACGTGTAAAGCACAGACTGCTCTTAAGTATCATTATTATTAATTCATTATTATTAATTCACAACTTAATTATCAACTGACTTGTTCACACGCAACTGACTTGTTCGCAACTAACTCACAACTGCAACTAACTAACTCATTGGCTGCGTCACCTCTTTTTATATTCCACACAAATACCACTAGAAGTTTCAAGCAATGTGTAGACGATCATTATCATCTTATATGCTGTTTACAAAGTGTCTAATTAAGTTCCTGTGGTAACTATGTACATACATGTGTATATGCATGCGTGTGTACATCATTAACTAAGCAATACACGGTGGTTGTTGATCTTTTGCTTTTCGTTTGAATTACCATGTATGTATGTGAGTAAATATGTGAATATTCTTAATAAACAGACGCTTTTTGTTGTTGCTTTTGCTTGTTTACGTTAAAGCAAGCTTGTAGATACATATATGCTGCGCATGCTAATTTATTTGTTTGCTACTATTCTAGATTATTCTTTACATTGACTCTGTAGGAATATTTTCGCGTAACACTTATATTAACCCTGTTGAAATATTTTTGTGTAACGCTGCTTAACCTTGTCGACGGCCATTTTTGTAAAAATATATACACTTGAAATTTTTAAAGTTAGTGTATTTTTATACTGAGTACAACAATTAACACTAAATTTACAAAATTTAAATTTAAGGGTTTTCCATGCAATATTGACTTTGTAATTTTGACAACTTGCTGTATCTTGGAAACCGTAAGAGCAAAACTCTTCAAATTTTCAAAAACGGTAAAACTAAAAAATCAAAAAATTATAAAATCGCCAAATCTAAAAAAATCGCCAAAAACGAAAACAAGCAGCAAATTAAAACAATTTCTAGGACTAAAATAAATCTCGAAAACCCGGAAAAATCACCAAAATGAAAAAAGCCTTAAACAAAAAAATCGATAAAGTGAAAAAATCGCCAAAATAAAAATAAACACAAAAAGAGAAAAAAATCGCCAAAATGAAAAAATCGCGAAATAAAAAAACCCCAAAAACAGGATAAAATCGCAAAATGAAAAAAATCGCCAAAATGAAAAAATTGCCAAAATGAAAAAAATCCAAAAAAGAGAAAAAACGCCAAAACGAGAAAAAAGCGACAAAACTGAAAAAATCGTTTAAACTGAAAAAACTTAGAAAAAGGAAAAAAGCCACATCAAAAAGATGCTCAAAACCAAATGTACGGAACCCTTCATGCGCGAGTCAAAGTCGCACTTTACTGAATTTATTTTAATTGCAATGCGTACAAAACAACACGAACAGCAACAACTAGACGCTTTTTTTAATACATGTATTTATTTATTGTATCTTCAAATATGAACTAACAATAAGTATTCAAATCTTAAATCTAAAATATAATTATTAGGCCGGACCACTGTCGGACATAAACTTAGTGATAGTTATAAATAATACATAAGTACCCAGCTAAAAAAAAATATGTATGGAGCATATATGATATCCCATATATGGTTCGGATCCGAAAAATGAGGGTATATGGGCATATATGATTATATATATTCATACATTTTCATACATGTATGTGTAAATATTCTCTCTACAGTATGCACTGTTGTGCAATAAATTAAATTACTAAAATTACTTTTTTTAGATTTTGAACAGGGAGGTTGTATTTAATGATACATTTGTTTGGACAAAAAGTTCAAATCGAACTAAAAGTCATTTCATTCCTCATTTTAAGTCAAAAGGTGAATCAATTATTTAAAAAACACAAAGAAATCAGATTAAAAACTAATGCAGTTAATTATAAAAGAAAAAATAATTCGTCTAACAATAGTTTTCAATATATTTTTTCAGTAATATGAACTTTGTTTCTTATCTACAGAATTCTTTTATTTTCGATAAAATTAATGACTGGATTATCCTTTTGATTATTTGATCCACTATGTATAAAATCATGCAAGAATGGTTTTTTTTGTAACAAAAGTTTTTCGTTTTTAAACGTTGAGGGCACGCATACCGCATGTATTTTATAATGGATTTCCAGTTCACCAGTGATAAAATACCAAGCTTTTTTGATTGCAAAAACGATCTTATGTGAAATATCATGTATGCATACATTCTTATATGGCTACATATATTAAATCTTATTTCTATATATGGATCCACATATGAGGTTCATAATTAAATTTCCATATATGAGCTCATGTATTATAATACGTTTCATATATTAGTCCTATATTAGTTCATATATAATAGTTTTGCCATGTATAATCCCATACATTTTCATATATGAATTCATACATATTCATATATAGTTATATACGTTCATATATTAAAAATATATGGACCATATATAATTTTTTTAGCTGGGTAGTGATAATAAAAAAAAAAGTATTTTCAAGTAGTCCCATCTGGAGTATTGAGTATAAGAGCCCTTGTGTCCCTCTTTTTTAGGCGGATGTAAAATCCAAACTATTACTAGCAGGCGGATTAGGCTGTGATTCGAGTTTTGTTAAATATTTGCCTGCGTATTTTACAATTTCTTCAATCACTAGTGGCATATTTAAATCACGATGTATAATAGAATTTTGGATGTACCATGGAGCCGATGTTATTAACCGTAAAATTTTGTTTTGCCTTCGTTGGATTCTCTCGACATTGGAAGCTGAAGCAGTGCCCCATAGTTGAATTCCGTAGCACCATATAGGTTTAAAAAGTGACTTGTATATCAAAAGTTTGCAATCTAGACTGAGAGTTGAATTTCTACCAATCAGCCAATGAACCTGAGCTAATTTCAGTTTCATTTGTGTTAGCTTAGAATCAATGTGTTGTTTCCATCTTAGCCGTCGATCAAGGTGTATACCAAGGTATTTTACATGTGAATGTTGGGGAACAATTGGATTATTGATTCTAATGGGGGGACAAGTATCTTTTCGTAGTGTAAATGTTACCTGCGCACACTTCTGCTCATTTACTTTAATTCTCCATAACTTTAACCATAGTTCCAGCTGGGTAATATGTTCCTGAAGATATCGGGATGCCTCTTGAGGGTTCTCGTGCATGTTAAAGAAGGCTGTATCATCGGCAAAAGTAGATGTATGGATTTTAGTGCTAAACGCTGAAAAACAGGAATTAAAAATTAAAAAGTAAAAGTAAAGGCATTTACCATAGATGAGCACTTTGCAGTACCACTAAAATTTCAGTAAAAATAATAAAAAATTTTAACCAGTAAACTTTTACTGATTACTAAAATTTTTTTCTACAAGTTTTATAAAGTGCCGAAATGATTTATTATGTGATGAGGTGCATTGAATTTTCAGTAATCAGTAATGCCCGTACTCATAATAAAATTCTACCAAGTGGCTAAATGTTTTTCATATAAAAGTTTAAAAATTTTATTGAAAAAAACTTTGCCACTTGCTACAATTTTATTATGAATACGTCCCACGATTTTATTGGTAATGCAAATTAAATTTCATTAGCAGTAAAAATTTACTGAATTTTTTCAGTAATCAATAAATTTACTTTTTAATGAAGTACATATATACTGCAGTGTGCCCATTTAATAACCGAATAAGTTTAATAAAACAAACAAAAACAATAAATTCATATGTATTTACAATATTGAAAGTTTTCATACTTTTAATTAATTAATTTAAAAAAATATACTAAAAGCATAAGTACTTCCCACTTGAAAAAATTTTCATTGCTAGATGTTTACACATCTCCTCTGTGATCGGACTCACATTGCTTTTTTCTATTTGTCAATTTGCTTCAATTTCATACATAAGTACATTACATAGGTCAACCCGATTTCTGAGGTCGGTACTTCGATGGTAAATTTTCATGCATATGATACTGAGCTCCAATGCCTATAAATTACTTTTTTTTAATTGACTCTGTATCTCGAGATTTTCCGTTATTAAGAAAAAATAGGATGCTGCATCACATCACCGGGTTGACCTATGTAATGTACTTATGTATGAAATTGAAGCAAATTGACAAATAAAAAACTTTAGTCAATTCGGCATTGCGGCTAAAACTGAAGTGTGTTTTAACAAAATGCTACTGTTAATTATACCTTTATCATAAAATTTCCTACCATACTGCATTTATAGAGTATAAAAATTTTGTCTCGTTCAATTTTTATATAAGAAAAGGTAAGCAAAAATAAAAAAAAAATATAAGTTCGTATTTGAAAATACGAATTGGTAATGCTATGAATAAAAAACCACCGAACAAAATTGAAACGTTGCCTTAAAAGAGATTTAGAAAATTTAATAAGCTTTCTAATACATGTAATTAGTATTCGCATTCGCATGCACTAAACTGGTATTAGTTACATACCTAGTTAAAGCCTTTTATATTGAAAAAATTAATGTACTGATTTTTTTTCAATTGTACTGATTTTTTTTCTCTCATGTACTGATTTCTACGATTTCAAAACTGGCAACCCTATATAAACATCATTACTATTAATATGGTAGTTAACACTATCAGGAAGTTAGCAAGTTTCACCACAAGAATTTTGCGGTTTTAATCCATTGTTGTGTTAAATTTGCGTCGGTGCCACCAAAAATTAAAAAACGCACCGAAATCTTTAAAAAAGCGCACCACGCACCAACTAAGGAATTTTTCGCACAGAAATTTTCAAAAAGCACCCAAAATGGTGCAAAACGCACCAAGTTGACAATGCTGGTCACAACAAATAATGCAAAGAGATCCAAATTAGTACAAACTTTATTTAGTCTTTCATATAAATAGAACAAAATAAAAAATTATTTTTTTTTTTTTGATTAGTATTTTTGGTGCGTTTTTGTTCTATATGCACGAGTTTTTGCATATAGAACACAATAGATTACGAAGCTTGTCACTAAAGAGTTGTATAGCACAGTCAATGTCTCATATTTCAAAAACTATAAATGATAGAAACAATTTGATTACACAGATCGACAGATTTCTAAAAGTTTTCCTAAAAATTAATCTTATCGCATTTTTTTTTGTATTTTGCGGTATAGAACACAATAACTTGCGAACGACGAAATAGGTATTTATTTAATAGAAATGGCAAACCTAGTTGCTGGTGTTATGCTGAACGAATAAATGAATTAATCCCGGTTATTGTATGTTTTTTAATTATAAGTTCCGTTTTTTATATATTTATTTAATAAAATTTCAAAATATGAACAAAATAAGCAATTTTATTATCAAAGAAATTATTTTAAGCCAGCATGAAAAAGATAAATATAGGGTAGTGAAAACACAAAAAACTCTTTATAAAAGTTTGCACATTGTGCACATGGCTTGGACGTAGCTGACTTATAAGTAAGGCATTCTTCAAAGCTTTATCAGAAAGCTTTTCTATAAAAAAGTTCTCATAAGCATCAAAATTAAACTAAAGTCCAGCGGTGTTTGGAAATATACCTTTCATTTTTCATTTCATTTCATTCATTTTTTGAAAAAGAAAATACATTCATTGTATTTTCGGCAGCAGTATTTTCTACTTAAGACTAGTCTGTTAGAACTTTTAAAAAATGTTTTGAGCACCATTCATTACTTCGTACAAACAAATTTGAATCGCAAACAATATTAACTAGTCATTGCTGTAGTAAATTTAGTAAATTCCACGCGAAACAAGTGTCACTCATTAATTTCATATACAAACATATGTATGTATCTTTCTGTTTTATGAATTCATGTTTTTAATAAAAAAATACATTCCAGCTAAAAAAATTATATATGGTACATACAGTGCACTCGGGAAAACGTCTACACTAGTTTTCGTCAACATCCCAAAACGTCAACTCTTAATTCTTTACATTGCCTACTCTAAAACGTCAACCAAACAACCAAACCACAAAGCTCTAAAACGTCAACTTTAAATAAATAAAAATTTTGAATTAAGCAACAGTTAAAATACACAGTTTTGATCACATACACACATTTATTTTATGAAACTAGTTCAAAATTTGGGTATTCCTATTATAAGTATGTAGAATAGAAAAGAAATTGCATCTCTATGCGTTGTCTTTTTTATGTTCAGTTGCTTTTTTGTTCTTTTTTGTATTTGTTTATGTTTCGTTTTAGTTTATAGTCAATAAAAACGTTTTAAAGCAATCTATCAATATGTTTTTTATTAAAAGTTTCTACATTCATAAACGTCAATAATTTGTTAAACGTCAACACTCGCGGTTTTAATTAGTTGACGTTTTCCCGAGCGCAGTGTATATTTTTAATATATGAATGTATATAACTATATATGAATATGTATGAATTCATGTATGGAAATGTATGGCATTATACATGGCAAAAATACAGGGTGGGCCAAAAGAAACCAAGGGGTGTAAAAGTTTAATAACTTTTTTGTTTATTAATTTTTTTTTTATTTTTTCTTTCAGATTATATAGACAACACTTGGAGAATTTATAATGGAGAGGTTCACAACTGAACAGAGAACCAGAACAATAGAATTTTATTATTTAAACCAGAGATCAATTATTTTAACGCAAGGAGCATATCGTCGACATTTTAACGTCAGAATTTCGCCCTCTGAAGCGATGATTCGTTGCTTAGTTAATCGTCATCACCAACATGGCAGCGTAAGAGATTTGCCTCGAACCGGTAGACCACGTTTAAGTGACACTGCGGAAAATATTGAACGAGTACAGCAAAGTGTTAACGAAGCACCAGAAACATCTGGCAGAAGGCGTTCTGCTCAGCTAGAAATGTCTCGTACGTCACTACGGCGCATTTTAAAAAAAGATTTACAGTTATACCCATATAAGGTGCAATTGGTCCAAGAATTAAAACACGCAGATCATCGGCAGCGTCTAAATTTTGCAGTTAAATTTCAAGAGTTGGCCAGAAATGAAATCAACTTTATTGAAAATTTGATTATGAGTGATGAAGCTCATTTTCATTTGAATGGCTTTGTTAATAAGCAGAACTGTAGGTTCTGGGGTTCTCAAAATCCAAGAGCCATTCATCAACGCCAATTGCACCCCATCAGGTGTACAGTATGGTGTGGGATCACATCTGAAAATGTCATTGGGCCCTACTTCTTCGAGAATGAAGATGGAAGTGCTGTAACCGTAAATGGAGAGCGGTATCGGTTTATGATAGAAAATTTTTTACGTCCTGCTCTTGAAAGCAGACCTGGTATGTGGTTTCAGCAGGACGGAGCCACTGCCCATACTGCCCGAGACACAATGGCACTTTTAAGTCAAATTTTCGGAGAGCGAATAATTTCTCGAAATTCGGCAATTATTTGGCCAGCGCGATCGCCAGATTTGACAGCACCCGACTATTTTCTTTGGGGTTTTTTGGAGGAGCGAGTGTATGTGAACAAGCCAGAGACAATCCTTGAACTCAAGGCAAACATTGTTGCAGAAATTCGAACGCTACAGCCACAAGTTTTGAAAGATGTTATGGAAAATGCTCTAAAAAGAGCCCATCAGTGCGAAGCTGAAAACAGTGGTCATTTAAGAGACATCATTTTTCATACTTAGTGTAAAAAAATTTCCATTTTGTATATTATATAATCTGAAAGAAAAAATAAAAAAAAGTTAATAAACAAAAAAGTTATTAAACTTTTACACCCCTTGGTTTCTTTTGGCCCACCCTGTATTAAATATAAAATTTTATCAAATTTTAAATAATAACCCGCATATTCATAAAATTTGAAGCGAATTTGATATGTATTTTATTTCAATTTTCCATGCAAAATTTTCCTAAAATTAATTTCAAATTTATTTTATTTTTTTATGAATATGGGGGTAAATGTATTGAAAGTAAATAATGTACAAATGTTTTCTTATTTCAAATACACAGTACATAAAGGAAAAAGAAGGAAGTGGGAGGCAGAATGAGAAGTTAACTTTGTTGCTTAAGCGGCCCATACACTACAACAGCATGCACGCACAATCAAGCGATTGAGCATTCGTTCTCGAACCACACAACATACCAGCAAGCTGGTACAATATTCATTTCTTACAAAATTTCGGGAAGGGTGGTTATGAATAGTGACACATATTTTGTTGCAATTATTATTGGTATGTTGTTAAAATTAGCAACTATGTATAACTAAAGTTCTAAAATTCTGTTTACCATTGAAACAAATTATATTTCAACAAATTATATTACATACTTAAATGCATGTTTGCTCCATGACAACTTTGCTCAACTGAGCTAATTTCACCATATACCACACCAGCGAGCTGGGTGGGACCATCAGCAAAATATCAACCTCTACTTGACATCGCTACAGCAAACCGTACAATCGCACAAAATGCCCATACACGACCAAACCGCTGGCACAAACACTTGATTGAGCATGCATGCTGTTGTAGTGTTTGGGCCCCTTTACTTGCAAATTTTTAGCTTTTGTTCCTCTGCTTATGACTGTAGTTAGTTGAAACTCTGATGCTTTAAAATAATCGTAGCCAAAAAAATGACTACGTTCCAAAATATAAATGTATCTACACATAACATTTGTATTCTACATAATCGCAAAATATTCCACGCACAAATTCCCACGATCGTACATATAAGCATGCAGTGGTCGAGCTCTGTTTAATACAATTACAATCAAAAATGGGATTGGATGTTTTTTTGAGTGGGGAGCCCACTTACTGGCCTACTGACGTACGAAATATTCCAGATGTTATAGATTTTGGCGTCATGAAAAATATTTCTAGGGATTTAATTCATGTTGAAGCTTCTCTAGATCTCTCCTCCGATCACTCTCCGACTATCGTTTCAATCTGTAACCCACTAAGAAGTGACTCACCTCACCCATATATGAAGATGATCAATCGTGTTAATTGGCTGGGATTAAAAAAATATCTTACGGAAAATATTACGCTAAGAACACCCAATGATATTGAATCTAGCATTGCCTGTATTAATGAAAATATTAAACAGGCTGCGAGCATGACACTACCTCCCATCCGCAGACTGGGTTTAATAAAATTTATTCTAGGGATATTGAACGTCTCGTGTATGAAAAAAGAAGAGCTAGAAGGGAATGGCAACAGCACAGATCACCCCAAAATAAAATCAGATTTAAAGAGTGTACTAAACGACTCCAAGACTTGCTTGCATCTGAAAAAACTGCATCTCTTAAATACTATCTGGAAGGTCTTGATGTCACACAAGCATCAAATTACTCTTTGTGGGGCGCTGCTAGAAAGCTTAAAATACCCTTTGAGTTTAAACCACCTCTGCGCACATCTACCGGAAGTTGGGCAAGAAGCGATACGGAAAAATGTAAAATATTTGCTGAGCACTTAAAATCTGTATTTACGCCAAACACATGTACTGGTATTTCTGATTTGCCGAGTGTAGTTGCTCTAGTTGATGTACAAAAAGTAATTGCTGAACTCGAACCAAAGAAAGCTCCAGGTATTGATGGAATTAGTAACAAGATGCTGATGAACTTGCTGTATATTGCAATAAGAATCCTGCTGTTTATTTTTAATGCCAGATTACGACTAGAGTATTATCCACAACACTAGAAGCTTACCAAGGTCAAAACGATTCCAAAGCCGGGCCAAGATCTTACCAAAGCTGAGTCATATAGACCAATAAGTTTGCTGTCAACTACTGTCTTCCAAAAGCTGATCATGACAAAACTGTCCCCTTGTCTAACAGATAATATGTGCATACCAGATCATCAATTTGGTTTTAGAAGTCAGCATAGCACCATTGAGCAAACGCATAGACTGGTCCAAGTTGTAAGAAGAACATTTGAAGAAAAGAAGTATTGTTCTGCCCTGTTTATTGATGTTTCTCAGGCATTTGATAAAGTTTGGCTTGATTTCCTAATTTTAAAATTGAAGACTTACCTACCAAATAACATTCTAAAACTTTTGGAAAGTTATAGTTTAGGCCGGAAGTTCTCTGTTATGGAAGGAGAATTTATGAGTACGCCCGAAACTACTTCATCCGATGTACCACAAGGGAGTATACTGAGGCCAGTTTTGTATTTGATTTATACTTGTGATATGCCTGTGAACAATAATATCCATACTTCTACATTTGCCGATGACATAGCCTGCCTTAGTATAAACGAAAACCCTTACGAGGCATCCCGATATCTTCAGGAACATATAACACAGCTTGAGCTATGGTTAAACTTATGGGGAATAAAAGTAAACGAACAGACGTGCGTACATATAACCTTTACCCTACGAAAAGATAATTGTCCCCCCATTAGAATCAACAGTCAAGTTGTTCCTCAACATTCACATGTGAAATACCTTGGTATACACCTTGATCGTCGGCTTACATGGAAACACCATATTGACTTAAAGCTAACACAAATGAAACTTAAAATAACTCAGATGCATTGGCTGATAGGTAGAAATTCAACACTCAGTCTAGATTGTAAACTTTTAATATACAAGTCGCTTTTGAAGCCAATATGGTGTTACGGAACTTAACTATGGGGCAATCCAACGAAAGCAAAACAAAATTTTACGGTTAATAACATCGGCTCTATGGTGCATAAAAAATTCAAATATACATCGTGATTTGAAGATGCCACTAGTGATTGAAGAAATTGCAAAATACGCAGGCAAATATTTAACAAAACTCGAGTCATATCCTAATCCGCTGGCTCGTAATATTTTGAACTTTACTGGACACATCCGCCTTAAAAAAGGGACACAAGGGCTCTTATACTTAACACTCCAGATGGGACTGCTTGATAATACATTTATTTTTCGTTTTTGATTATCACTACTTATGTAATATTTATAACTATCACTAAGTTTATGTTCGACACTGGTCGGGCTTAATAATTATATTTTAGACTTAAGATTTGAATACTTATTGTTAGTTCACATATGAAGATACAATAAATAAATACATGTATTTAAAAAAAAATATATGAGTGTATTAGTGTTTGAAAGAAGCAATACAAACTTATTTAAAATACATAGGAATTTGCTGGTTTTTCTGTGTTTTATTTAACTTGATAATTGCTTTATTAGGGTTCCGTACACCAAAGGTGAAAATGAACCCTATTGTTTTCGCTACGCTGTCCGTTCGCCTGTCACAGGATATTTTCTCGAGAACCGTAAGAGCTACGGACCTGAACTTTGGACACAGTGTGTATACATTTGACCGCTACAATGACAAATATATGAGAGTTAAAAATTAAAGGGTGTTGCAACACGAGAAACGAAAAATATTAAAATCCCGTGTAATATACATACAATTGTATGTACATATTGTTACGTTTTTCTCTCTATAAAAACGCTTTTCCGTGGACCCGAAGATTTGCAAATGAATACAAGAGCCGAGTGTAGTAATTAGGGTTAAGAATGATACAAGTTTTATTTACAAATACACTTAAACTAAATTAATCAAGAGCTTATATAAACTAATACAACTTCAACTATTGAATTACAAACAAATATTCACAACTGGTTACTGGTTACTACGCCTTCCTCACTGTATTTTACGCACGTCTCTTAGCTGGCTGCGCAAGTAATCACGTGACACCTCTTTGTCTGCTGCTCGTTACACGCGGCACTCACTCTGCCGACACTCACAGTTGCTACACCAATACCTCTTTGTCTGCTGCTTGTCACACACGGCACTCACTCTGCCGACACTTACAGTTGATACACCAGTACCTCTTTGTCTGCTGCTCGTCACACACGGCACTCACTCTGCCGACAATCCCAGTTGATACACCAATAAAGACTCACTGGCTTTACTTACACCCTTACACACGTCTATTCGCTGCGCTGTTCCCTTTACTCCAGTCGATACGATACACTCCACAATAATCTCAATTCCACGACAGACTTTGCTGTCAGTATAGACTGTTCTTTAGTTTCTCCTTTTCCCAACTCACGTGTAAAGCACAGACTGCTCTTAAGTATCATTATTATTAATTCATTATTATTAATTCACAACTTAATTATCAACTGACTTGTTCACACGCAACTGACTTGTTCGCAACTAACTCACAACTGCAACTAACTAACTCATTGGCTGCGTCACCTCTTTTTATATTCCACACAAATACCACTAGAAGTTTCAAGTAATGTGTAGACGATCATTATCATCTTATATGCTGTTTACAAAGTGTCTAATTAAGTTCCTGTGGTAACTATGTACATACATGTGTATATGCATGCGTGTGTACATCATTAACTAAGCAATACACGGTGGTTGTTGATCTTTTGCTTTTCGTTTGAATTACCATGTATGTATGTGAGTAAATATGTGAATATTCTTAATAAACAGACGCTTTTTGTTGTTGCTTTTGCTTGTTTACGTTAAAGCAAGCTTGTAGATACATATATGCTGCGCATGCTAATTTATTTGTTTGCTACTATTCTAGATTATTCTTTACATTGACTCTGTAGGAATATTTTCGCGTAACACTTATATTAACCCTGTTGAAATATTTTTGTGTAACGCTGCTTAACCTTGTCGACGGCCATTTTTGTAAAAATATATACACTTGAAATTTTTAAAGTTAGTGTATTTTTATACTGAGTACAACAATTAACACTAAATTTACAAAATTTAAATTTAAGGGTTTTCCATGCAATATTGACTTTGTAATTTTGACAACTTGCTGTATCTTGGAAACCGTAAGAGCAAAACTCTTCAAATTTTCAAAAACGGTAAAACTAAAAAATCAAAAAATTATAAAATCGCCAAATCTAAAAAAATCGCCAAAAACGAAAACAAGCAGCAAATTAAAACAATTTCTAGGACTAAAATAAATCTCGAAAACCCGGAAAAATCACCAAAATGAAAAAAGCCTTAAACAAAAAAATCGATAAAGTGAAAAAATCGCCAAAATAAAAATAAACACAAAAAGAGAAAAAAATCGCCAAAATGAAAAAATCGCGAAATAAAAAAACCCCAAAAACAGGATAAAATCGCAAAATGAAAAAAATCGCCAAAATGAAAAAATTGCCAAAATGAAAAAAATCCAAAAAAGAGAAAAAACGCCAAAACGAGAAAAAAGCGACAAAACTGAAAAAATCGTTTAAACTGAAAAAACTTAGAAAAAGGAAAAAAGCCACATCAAAAAGATGCTCAAAACCAAATGTACGGAACCCTTCATGCGCGAGTCAAAGTCGCACTTTACTGAATTTATTTTAATTGCAATGCGTACAAAACAACACGAACAGCAACAACTAGACGCTTTTTTTAATACATGTATTTATTTATTGTATCTTCAAATATGAACTAACAATAAGTATTCAAATCTTAAATCTAAAATATAATTATTAGGCCGGACCACTGTCGGACATAAACTTAGTGATAGTTATAAATAATACATAAGTACCCAGCTAAAAAAAAATATGTATGGAGCATATATGATATCCCATATATGGTTCGGATCCGAAAAATGAGGGTATATGGGCATATATGATTATATATATTCATACATTTTCATACATGTATGTGTAAATATTCTCTCTACAGTATGCACTGTTGTGCAATAAATTAAATTACTAAAATTACTTTTTTTAGATTTTGAACAGGGAGGTTGTATTTAATGATACATTTGTTTGGACAAAAAGTTCAAATCGAACTAAAAGTCATTTCATTCCTCATTTTAAGTCAAAAGGTGAATCAATTATTTAAAAAACACAAAGAAATCAGATTAAAAACTAATGCAGTTAATTATAAAAGAAAAAATAATTCGTCTAACAATAGTTTTCAATATATTTTTTCAGTAATATGAACTTTGTTTCTTATCTACAGAATTCTTTTATTTTCGATAAAATTAATGACTGGATTATCCTTTTGATTATTTGATCCACTATGTATAAAATCATGCAAGAATGGTTTTTTTTTGTAACAAAAGTTTTTCGTTTTTAAACGTTGAGGGCACGCATACCGCATGTATTTTATAATGGATTTCCAGTTCACCAGTGATAAAATACCAAGCTTTTTTGATTGCAAAAACGATCTTATGTGAAATATCATGTATGCATACATTCTTATATGGCTACATATATTAAATCTTATTTCTATATATGGATCCACATATGAGGTTCATAATTAAATTTCCATATATGAGCTCATGTATTATAATACGTTTCATATATTAGTCCTATATTAGTTCATATATAATAGTTTTGCCATGTATAATCCCATACATTTTCATATATGAATTCATACATATTCATATATAGTTATATACGTTCATATATTAAAAATATATGGACCATATATAATTTTTTTAGCTGGGTAGTGATAATAAAAAAAAAAGTATTTTCAAGTAGTCCCATCTGGAGTATTGAGTATAAGAGCCCTTGTGTCCCTCTTTTTTAGGCGGATGTAAAATCCAAACTATTACTAGCAGGCGGATTAGGCTGTGATTCGAGTTTTGTTAAATATTTGCCTGCGTATTTTACAATTTCTTCAATCACTAGTGGCATATTTAAATCACGATGTATAATAGAATTTTGGATGTACCATGGAGCCGATGTTATTAACCGTAAAATTTTGTTTTGCCTTCGTTGGATTCTCTCGACATTGGAAGCTGAAGCAGTGCCCCATAGTTGAATTCCGTAGCACCATATAGGTTTAAAAAGTGACTTGTATATCAAAAGTTTGCAATCTAGACTGAGAGTTGAATTTCTACCAATCAGCCAATGAACCTGAGCTAATTTCAGTTTCATTTGTGTTAGCTTAGAATCAATGTGTTGTTTCCATCTTAGCCGTCGATCAAGGTGTATACCAAGGTATTTTACATGTGAATGTTGGGGAACAATTGGATTATTGATTCTAATGGGGGGACAAGTATCTTTTCGTAGTGTAAATGTTACCTGCGCACACTTCTGCTCATTTACTTTAATTCTCCATAACTTTAACCATAGTTCCAGCTGGGTAATATGTTCCTGAAGATATCGGGATGCCTCTTGAGGGTTCTCGTGCATGTTAAAGAAGGCTGTATCATCGGCAAAAGTAGATGTATGGATTTTAGTGCTAAACGCTGAAAAACAGGAATTAAAAATTAAAAAGTAAAAGTAAAGGCATTTACCATAGATGAGCACTTTGCAGTACCACTAAAATTTCAGTAAAAATAATAAAAAATTTTAACCAGTAAACTTTTACTGATTACTAAAATTTTTTTCTACAAGTTTTATAAAGTGCCGAAATGATTTATTATGTGATGAGGTGCATTGAATTTTCAGTAATCAGTAATGCCCGTACTCATAATAAAATTCTACCAAGTGGCTAAATGTTTTTCATATAAAAGTTTAAAAATTTTATTGAAAAAAACTTTGCCACTTGCTACAATTTTATTATGAATACGTCCCACGATTTTATTGGTAATGCAAATTAAATTTCATTAGCAGTAAAAATTTACTGAATTTTTTCAGTAATCAATAAATTTACTTTTTAATGAAGTACATATATACTGCAGTGTGCCCATTTAATAACCGAATAAGTTTAATAAAACAAACAAAAACAATAAATTCATATGTATTTACAATATTGAAAGTTTTCATACTTTTAATTAATTAATTTAAAAAAATATACTAAAAGCATAAGTACTTCCCACTTGAAAAAATTTTCATTGCTAGATGTTTACACATCTCCTCTGTGATCGGACTCACATTGCTTTTTTCTATTTGTCAATTTGCTTCAATTTCATACATAAGTACATTACATAGGTCAACCCGATTTCTGAGGTCGGTACTTCGATGGTAAATTTTCATGCATATGATACTGAGCTCCAATGCCTATAAATTACTTTTTTTTAATTGACTCTGTATCTCGAGATTTTCCGTTATTAAGAAAAAATAGGATGCTGCATCACATCACCGGGTTGACCTATGTAATGTACTTATGTATGAAATTGAAGCAAATTGACAAATAAAAAACTTTAGTCAATTCGGCATTGCGGCTAAAACTGAAGTGTGTTTTAACAAAATGCTACTGTTAATTATACCTTTATCATAAAATTTCCTACCATACTGCATTTATAGAGTATAAAAATTTTGTCTCGTTCAATTTTTATATAAGAAAAGGTAAGCAAAAATAAAAAAAAAATATAAGTTCGTATTTGAAAATACGAATTGGTAATGCTATGAATAAAAAACCACCGAACAAAATTGAAACGTTGCCTTAAAAGAGATTTAGAAAATTTAATAAGCTTTCTAATACATGTAATTAGTATTCGCATTCGCATGCACTAAACTGGTATTAGTTACATACCTAGTTAAAGCCTTTTATATTGAAAAAATTAATGTACTGATTTTTTTTCAATTGTACTGATTTTTTTTCTCTCATGTACTGATTTCTACGATTTCAAAACTGGCAACCCTATATAAACATCATTACTATTAATATGGTAGTTAACACTATCAGGAAGTTAGCAAGTTTCACCACAAGAATTTTGCGGTTTTAATCCATTGTTGTGTTAAATTTGCGTCGGTGCCACCAAAAATTAAAAAACGCACCGAAATCTTTAAAAAAGCGCACCACGCACCAACTAAGGAATTTTTCGCACAGAAATTTTCAAAAAGCACCCAAAATGGTGCAAAACGCACCAAGTTGACAATGCTGGTCACAACAAATAATGCAAAGAGATCCAAATTAGTACAAACTTTATTTAGTCTTTCATATAAATAGAACAAAATAAAAAATTATTTTTTTTTTTTTTATTAGTATTTTTGGTGCGTTTTTGTTCTATATGCACGAGTTTTTGCATATAGAACACAATAGATTACGAAGCTTGTCACTAAAGAGTTGTATAGCACAGTCAATGTCTCATATTTCAAAAACTATAAATGATAGAAACAATTTGATTACACAGATCGACAGATTTCTAAAAGTTTTCCTAAAAATTAATCTTATCGCATTTTTTTTTGTATTTTGCGGTATAGAACACAATAACTTGCGAACGACGAAATAGGTATTTATTTAATAGAAATGGCAAACCTAGTTGCTGGTGTTATGCTGAACGAATAAATGAATTAATCCCGGTTATTGTATGTTTTTTAATTATAAGTTCCGTTTTTTATATATTTATTTAATAAAATTTCAAAATATGAACAAAATAAGCAATTTTATTATCAAAGAAATTATTTTAAGCCAGCATGAAAAAGATAAATATAGGGTAGTGAAAACACATAAAACTCTTTATAAAAGTTTGCACATTGTGCACATGGCTTGGACGTAGCTGACTTATAAGTAAGGCATTCTTCAAAGCTTTATCAGAAAGCTTTTCTATAAAAAAGTTCTCATAAGCATCAAAATTAAACTAAAGTCCAGCGGTGTTTGGAAATATACCTTTCATTTTTCATTTCATTTCATTCATTTTTTGAAAAAGAAAATACATTCATTGTATTTTCGGCAGCAGTATTTTCTACTTAAGACTAGTCTGTTAGAACTTTTAAAAAATGTTTTGAGCACCATTCATTACTTCGTACAAACAAATTTGAATCGCAAACAATATTAACTAGTCATTGCTGTAGTAAATTTAGTAAATTCCACGCGAAACAAGTGTCACTCATTAATTTCATATACAAACATATGTATGTATCTTTCTGTTTTATGAATTCATGTTTTTAATAAAAAAATACATTCCAGCTAAAAAAATTATATATGGTACATATATTTTTAATATATGAATGTATATAACTATATATGAATATGTATGAATTCATGTATGGAAATGTATGGCATTATACATGGCAAAAATACAGGGTGGGCCAAAAGAAACCAAGGGGTGTAAAAGTTTAATAACTTTTTTGTTTATTAATTTTTTTTTTATTTTTTCTTTCAGATTATATAGACAACACTTGGAGAATTTATAATGGAGAGGTTCACAACTGAACAGAGAACCAGAACAATAGAATTTTATTATTTAAACCAGAGATCAATTATTTTAACGCAAGGAGCATATCGTCGACATTTTAACGTCAGAATTTCGCCCTCTGAAGCGATGATTCGTTGCTTAGTTAATCGTCATCACCAACATGGCAGCGTAAGAGATTTGCCTCGAACCGGTAGACCACGTTTAAGTGACACTGCGGAAAATATTGAACGAGTACAGCAAAGTGTTAACGAAGCACCAGAAACATCTGGCAGAAGGCGTTCTGCTCAGCTAGAAATGTCTCGTACGTCACTACGGCGCATTTTAAAAAAAGATTTACAGTTATACCCATATAAGGTGCAATTGGTCCAAGAATTAAAACACGCAGATCATCGGCAGCGTCTAAATTTTGCAGTTAAATTTCAAGAGTTGGCCAGAAATGAAATCAACTTTATTGAAAATTTGATTATGAGTGATGAAGCTCATTTTCATTTGAATGGCTTTGTTAATAAGCAGAACTGTAGGTTCTGGGGTTCTCAAAATCCAAGAGCCATTCATCAACGCCAATTGCACCCCATCAGGTGTACAGTATGGTGTGGGATCACATCTGAAAATGTCATTGGGCCCTACTTCTTCGAGAATGAAGATGGAAGTGCTGTAACCGTAAATGGAGAGCGGTATCGGTTTATGATAGAAAATTTTTTACGTCCTGCTCTTGAAAGCAGACCTGGTATGTGGTTTCAGCAGGACGGAGCCACTGCCCATACTGCCCGAGACACAATGGCACTTTTAAGTCAAATTTTCGGAGAGCGAATAATTTCTCGAAATTCGGCAATTATTTGGCCAGCGCGATCGCCAGATTTGACAGCACCCGACTATTTTCTTTGGGGTTTTTTGGAGGAGCGAGTGTATGTGAACAAGCCAGAGACAATCCTTGAACTCAAGGCAAACATTGTTGCAGAAATTCGAACGCTACAGCCACAAGTTTTGAAAGATGTTATGGAAAATGCTCTAAAAAGAGCCCATCAGTGCGAAGCTGAAAACAGTGGTCATTTAAGAGACATCATTTTTCATACTTAGTGTAAAAAAATTTCCATTTTGTATATTATATAATCTGAAAGAAAAAATAAAAAAAAGTTAATAAACAAAAAAGTTATTAAACTTTTACACCCCTTGGTTTCTTTTGGCCCACCCTGTATTAAATATAAAATTTTATCAAATTTTAAATAATAACCCGCATATTCATAAAATTTGAAGCGAATTTGATATGTATTTTATTTCAATTTTCCATGCAAAATTTTCCTAAAATTAATTTCAAATTTATTTTATTTTTTTATGAATATGGGGGTAAATGTATTGAAAGTAAATAATGTACAAATGTTTTCTTATTTCAAATACACAGTACATAAAGGAAAAAGAAGGAAGTGGGAGGCAGAATGAGAAGTTAACTTTGTTGCTTAAGCGGCCCATACACTACAACAGCATGCACGCACAATCAAGCGATTGAGCATTCGTTCTCGAACCACACAACATACCAGCAAGCTGGTACAATATTCATTTCTTACAAAATTTCGGGAAGGGTGGTTATGAATAGTGACACATATTTTGTTGCAATTATTATTGGTATGTTGTTAAAATTAGCAACTATGTATAACTAAAGTTCTAAAATTCTGTTTACCATTGAAACAAATTATATTTCAACAAATTATATTACATACTTAAATGCATGTTTGCTCCATGACAACTTTGCTCAACTGAGCTAATTTCACCATATACCACACCAGCGAGCTGGGTGGGACCATCAGCAAAATATCAACCTCTACTTGACATCGCTACAGCAAACCGTACAATCGCACAAAATGCCCATACACGACCAAACCGCTGGCACAAACACTTGATTGAGCATGCATGCTGTTGTAGTGTTTGGGCCCCTTTACTTGCAAATTTTTAGCTTTTGTTCCTCTGCTTATGACTGTAGTTAGTTGAAACTCTGATGCTTTAAAATAATCGTAGCCAAAAAAATGACTACGTTCCAAAATATAAATGTATCTACACATAACATTTGTATTCTACATAATCGCAAAATATTCCACGCACAAATTCCCACGATCGTACATATAAGCATGCATACATACATATAAACAAATATATAAACACATACAAACAAATATATATTTCTTAAATAATTAAACAAAACATAAGCTTATCAGCGACAAACAAACTCGACCCCCACACACAAGCATTAGGTGTGTTCACATATATGAGAACATTTTATACATAAATAAAAAATTAAATAAATTGTTTATTAATTTACTTAATTATTTTATTTATAAACAATTTATTAGCGTGAGGAAATCATACTAACACACATTCCCACGATTCATATGAGAATCCTGGTGTAGTCATCAAATCTATTTTCTCTTATGGTATTACGATAACACCCTCACCCACCCTATATCACAGACATCCACAAATTTGCACAGTCTGGCAACACTCACAGTTTTCCCTTCGGCGTTAGGAAAAATCAGTTTCATGATTTTCCAGTTGGTATTAGAAAAAAAAATCATGTTGTGCCGTCGGCATTTGAAAAAATAATAATCATGTTTTGCCGTCGGCAATAGGAAAAATAAATTTTTCACACATAATAAAAAAAAGAAAACCTCCAACTATGAACCCAATTATTCCACACAATTGATGTTAACAAAAAAAAAAATCACCCGTTCACACAAAGTTAATGTAAACAAAAGCTCCTAATGTAAACATCAAAGCGCCGCCGAAAACACAATTTCTCAAATTTCGCACAAATTTTAAAATTTTCAAATTTTAATTACCCAAATTTCACAATTTCAACCCAAATTATAACAATTTTAATTGCGGTGGGACTGGTATTTCCCTACTACTTATTTCAAAAAATGTAGCGTCATTAATAGTCGGTTTTTTGTTTAGTAAAGAAAAGATCAAGGGAGTATGAACCGTTTTGATTGTAATTAGTCCTTTTAAGGATATTTATCTCATCAGAGGACTCCACTTAAATAATTTGACATATTTTAAAGAAAAAAAAAATACGATATTTTTTTTCCTACTATAACTTTAGGTTGTAACTAAAGTCCAGAATGTGTGATAGACTTTGCGGGATTAAATTGTCACTCATTTATTCATAAATGTCAACTGCAGACAGTATTTGAATAGATTAAGAGAAATTTATAAACATTATCAAACGAAACGAGATATTTTTAACACATTTCAGTATTACGAAGAATATGACCCTTGCCATAAAACACTCCCATTCAGGTATAGCTACGGTGACCATCCGTTCTGTATTATAAAGAACAGTACTGTATTGGAGAGCCCTGTTCTGTATAAATTATTCATTAGGAAATAACGTTGAAATGTTCTGTATTTTATTTACTGTTCAGTATTTGTTCTGTATTTTCATGGCTCAAACTGCAACAATACTGTTTTAATCAACATTGAAAAAGGGCTTAATATATCAACTATGCAAATGCCGCAGTTCCATAAAAATACAGAAACAACATGAGTTTTGTTTCCTTAATTTTTTCCTTTTCCTTCAGAGCGTGAATATGAAATTTGTCTGTCTTAGTGACATCTTATGTTTTAAATCTTATTTTCGACGATCCCGCTTTAGGATCCTAGATTTCCTTCGTTAATTGTCAAGCTACTTTATTTCATGATTATGTAACGCAGATTGAGTCCTAAAAAATATGTATGACAGAGGTCTCTCTCATTATTAATGAACTTAAGTTTAAAACCCCACAACGTAGAGAGGAAATATTTTTGCCTATTGTATTGCCGTTAAAAAGATTGTAATTGATTTGAGCCAGAAAAATGTTATTGGTATGGATTACTTTAAAGCCGGGCTGTTCAAACTGGCACCAGAGTGCCGAACATCAATCGGCTTCTTATACAAATGAATACATACACGCGAATACATTACTCTCGGTGTTCTCTTAGTGGCCAGCCTTGGTTTAAAGGTAATGTAAGCAGATTTTATGCAGATTGTATAGAATAATTAAATCAATGGGATACTGCCTACCCAGAAGTTGAAACTCCTACGTGGAAAGATGTTAAATCCAGTTTTGTTTTTATTATGGATAAAAGAAATGAGTTAAACATAAACTACACCGAAGTATTTGATGAATTAACTCTTGTTAAAAGATATATCGCACATCCAGTTCAAAAGTGTCATAACTCAAAAAAACTAGTTTTGCAGAAAACACGTTTAGTTTTCAATTTACATACGACTCAATGAAGGCATGAACAAATATTCTTCTCTCAGGAGGTGATAGTAAAAGCTATTTATATGAAATTTGTATGCAAGATAAAATACGAAATGCATTATTATTCTGCATTATTAACTCAAAAAACGAATTTTTTGAGTTATATCACTATTGAACTGAATGTGCGAAAAATTAAAGGAATATATTGAGAATCTAAAATCAGCATAAATGTTTAAATATTTTAAATAAAGAGACATAAGTTTCCAAAATAGGTTGAAAGTTGTCGAATTCAGTTTACGTTTATCTGGTTCCAATGCACCAATATATTTATATAATATATGGACCAGTGAAAAAACTTTAATGAAGATGGATAGGATAACATCAGAGCGTTTTTAATAACTAAATTAAAATGTGATTTAAATTGTATTGAATTTAAAGAATATTTATAAGGAAATCAATACTTGGTTAAACAAATTTATTCCACAGAAAAATATCAAAATTAGCTGTTTTATAATCTAAAACTAGGTATGTAGCTGTTAATTTGTTGTACTGGTGTTCTTTCGAAACGAAAGAAAAATACTTTCGAATTTGTGTAAATATAACGTGTAAATTCGAAAGCATTTTCTTTCGTTTCGAATTACACACATATAAATACATATACCTCTTTTAGACACGCAAAGTTTACTTTGCAAAGTCTTAATTCAGCTGGGTGACAGACAGAAAGAGAAAGCATTTCCCCTCTGTCTTTCATACAGCTGAATTAAGACTTGGCAAAGTAAATTTTCCGTGTCTTAAAGGGGTAAAACATACATATGTAGATTAGGGTATGTGACACTCCTTTTACACACGAAAAGTTTACTTTGCAAAGTGTTAATTCAGCTGGGAGAAAGACAGAAAGAGATAGTATTCCTCCCTCTGTCTTTCAAACATCTGAATTAAGACTTTGCAAAGTAAACTTTCCGTATGTAAAAGCGGTATGATTACATTGTTATGCTACACCACTTTTACATACGGAAAGTTTACTTTGCAAAGTCTTAATTCAGCTGTGTGTGTCATTCCCCCAGCTGAATTAAGACGTTGCAAAGTAAACTTTCCTTGTGTAAAATTGGTACTACTTTTTGAATTTTTTTTTTTGTTAATTTTTACTGTTTCTTAAATATTTCTTTGTTCTGTATTTGGATTTAAAAATTATGGTCACCGTAGGTATAGCCGAATATTAATGCGAGTGCGAATACTACATTTTAATTTTTGCGAAAGTGAATGCAAATATTAAAATACGTTAAAAATTCACATGAAAATAAATTTATATGAATATAAATGTATATCCCAGCTAAAAAAATATGTATGGAGCATATATGATATCCCATATATGGTTCGGATCCGAAAAATGAGGGTATATGGACATATATGATAATATATATTCATACATTTTCATACATGAATGTGTATTCCCTATATAGTATGCAAAGTTCATATTGATTCAAAAAGCGCACTGCTGTGCAATAAATTAAATTATTAAAATAATTTTTTGTAAGATTTTGTACAGAAAGTTTGTGTATAATGAAACATTTGTTCGAACAAAATAATTCAAAAGAAACTAAAAGACATTTCATTCGACATTTTAAGAGCAAATGTGAATCGATTATTAAAAAACACAAAACACACATTTGTACACGACATATAATTTAAGAAATCAGATTAAAAACTAATGCAATTATAAAAGAAAAATTAATCCGTTTTGATACTAACACTAGTTTTTAATATTATTTTTTGGCAGTTAAATGAATTTTGTTTCTTAAAAATATCTGAGAATTCCGTTAATTTTTATAAAATTAATGACTGAATTATCTTTTTGATTATTTGATTTATTAAATAGGCCCACAATATACATATAAAATCCTAAATACAAGAATGATTTTTTTGTTGCACGAGTTTTTATTTCTTAAACCTTGAGGCTCTAGGCATATAAAATTTGCATACCGTGTGTATTTTTTTTATTTTTTCTTTCAGATTATATAATATACAAAATGGAAATTTTTTTACACTAAGTATGAAAAATGATGTCTCTTAAATGACCACCGTTTTCAGCTTCGCACTGATGGGCTCTTTTTAGAGCATTTTCCATAACATCTTTCAAAACTTGTGGCTGTAGCGTTCGAATTTCTGCAACAATATTTGCCTTGAGTTCAAGGATTGTCTCTGGCTTGTTCACATACACTCACTCCTTCAAAAACCCCAAAGAAAATAGTCGGGTGCTGTCAAATCTGGCGATCGCGCTGGCCAAATAATTTCCGAATTTCGAAATCGAATTTCGAGAGCGAAATTATTCGCTCTCCAAAAATTTGACTTAAAAGTGCCATTGTGTCTCGGGCAGTATGGGCAGTGGCTCCGTCCTGCTGAAACCACATACCAGGTCTGTTTTCAAGAGCAGGACGTAAAAAATTTTCTATCATAAACCGATACCGCTCTCCATTTACGGTTACAGCACTTCCATCTTCATTCTCGAAGAAGTAGGGCCCAATGACATTTTCAGATGTGATCCCACACCATACTGTACACCTGATGGGGTGCAATTGGCGTTGATGAATGGCTCTTGGATTTTGAGAACCCCAGAACCTACAGTTCTGCTTATTAACAAAGCCATTCAAATGAAAATGAGCTTCATCACTCATAATCAAATTTTCAAAAAAATTTTCTGGCCAACTCTTGAAATTTAACTGCAAAATTTAGACGTTGCCGATGATCTGCGTGTTTTAATTCTTGTACCAATTGCACCTTATATGGGTATAACTGTAAATCTTTTTTTAAAATGCGCCGTAGTGACGTACGAGACATTTCTAGCTGAGCAGAACGCCTTCTGCCAGATGTTTCTGGTGCTTCGTTAACACTTTGCTGTACTCGTTCAACATTTTCCGCAGTGCGACTTAAACGTGGTCTACCGGTTCGAGGCAAATCTCTTACGCTGCCATGTTGGTGATGACGATTAACTAAGCAACGAATCATCGCTTCAGAGGGCGAAATTCTGACGTTAAAATGTCGACGATATGCTCTTTGCGTTAAAATAATTGATCTCTGGTTTAAATAATAAAATTCTATTGTTCTGGTTCTCTGTTCAGTTGTGAACCTCTCCATTATAAATTCTCCAAGTGTTGTCTATATAATCTGAAAGAAAAAATAAAAAAAAAATTAATAAACAAAAAAGTTATTAAACTTTTACACCCCTTGGTTTCTTTTGGCCCACCCTGTATTTTTGCCATGTATAATGCCATACATTTCCATACATGAATTCATACATATTCATATATAGTTATATACATTCATATATTAAAAATATATGTACCATATATAATTTTTTTAGCTGGAATGTATTTTTTTATTAAAAACATGAATTCATAAAACAGAAAGATACATACATATGTTTGTATATGAAATTAATGAGTGACACTTGTTTCGCGTGGAATTTACTAAATTTACTACAGCAATGACTAGTTAATATTGTTTGCGATTCAAATTTGTTTGTACGAAGTAATGAATGGTGCTCAAAACATTTTTTAAAAGTTCTAACAGACTAGTCTTAAGTAGAAAATACTGCTGCCGAAAATACAATGAATGTATTTTCTTTTTCAAAAAATGAATGAAATGAAATGAAAAATGAAAGGTATATTTCCAAACACCGCTGGACTTTAGTTTAATTTTGATGCTTATGAGAACTTTTTTATAGAAAAGCTTTCTGATAAAGCTTTGAAGAATGCCTTACTTAAAAGTCAGCTACGTCCAAGCCATGTGCACAATGTGCAAACTTTTATAAAGAGTTTTTTGTGTTTTCACATAGACGAGATGACAACTTTCTTAAATAAAATTACTTGCCGGGTTAAAAATTGTTTGCAGTTCGTTCAAAAATGCCAACTATGCACAGATATTGAGCAGTTGCACAGCATGTGCAACAGTTGATCACGCATACGCAGAAAAAATTCGCAGAACTTCTGCATAAATTTGCTGAATCTACGAACGTACCCTATATTTATCTTTTTCATGCTGGCTTAAAATAATTTTCGTGTTTTTGACGTTTGTTAATGGCAATTTTTTTCGTAAAAGAGGTACAAAATTTGTTTGTCTTATATATTCGCATACATTTTAGCAAATGCAAATAGCAAAAATAAGCGAAAAATTTGCAAATGCGAGCATTCGTTACATTCCTAGCTTTAACCATTCTTAAAACAAAACATGAAGTCAATGTATACTTTGTACCAAGGTATATGTAATTAATAAAAATAATATTATCAAAAAAATTTTCGATAAAGAAACTTCAAATTCATTATTTGCATGTATCAGAAATCATTTATAGCAAATCTTTCTTGCAAATTTAAATTAAAAAATCTCAATAAAATTAACCATTAACTTAAACTAAAATTTATATGATCTCTGAGTTTTGGCAGAATTTGCTTGAGCATTATATGGATTGCACTTTGAAAATCAATTCGCCTTAAAGCGAACGTAAAGTAAAGATCACTGGTGATTCAAAGAAAATAAATAAACACTATGACAGGCTTTCTTATACATTGATCATAATTAATATATGTATAAAAACAGTACATATGTACATGAAAAAATCAGTACATTTGCGTACTGATTTGCTAGTTATGCATAATAGCATGTTCACACGGACAGCAATTATAGAGGTTCGCTCTCTCATTCGAGGTTCACGGTCGAATCCAAGGCGAATTCATAACAGATGACCTTATCGCTACATCAATACAACAATACTAAAAACAACATGCAATTCGTCTGGCTTCAAAAACCCCATCTGTCAAAAACAGTTAACTAAAATACCAATACATACATATTTATAAAAACACATTTTACTATCCATGTGCATCTACTATCAACAACACAGAAAATAATATTTGTAAAATAAATGTAATTAAAATGATGAAAGACGGTTCTAGTTAAATGATCCTGATATTTTGGGACAACGTAAAGAAACCTTACTTGCTGCCTTATTGCAGCCTCTCCGATGGTTTTTTTTAACGCGAAATCAGTGATGTAAAATGTGTTTTACTGGCCATCATGGCCGTAAACAAAATATTATCCTTAAATGCATGAAATTATTCACAAAAATGGACAATGAAATACTTAAGTGTACAACAAATAAACGTGCGTCTTATTTCTACATACATACATATATGTATAAGAAGTCAGCTAGTATTAGCTGAGCCCGGAAGAGTTGTCTTACCCCCACATTTAAGAACTTGCGTTGTGTTGAGTTGATACATGAGGAAATGCAGTGCATTGTGGCAATGAAGTGCAACAGGAAATGTTAAGGTATGAATATTTATTTCTATGTATAAACTTAATTTATAATATATGTATACATAAATATGTATGTATGTTTATATCTATTTAAGGTTTCCCAAAATGGCACGGAAAAATTGTTGATGTGGTGACAACGTTATTGCGTCGTCGTTTACCAGCCACCAATGTCATGGTTGAGAATTTGGGAGCCATTGAATTGCACTATATAAATATTAAATTTTCATAAACATGCCTAGTCTACTAAAAGCTGACACAATGGAACCATATGGACATCAGCAACCACAACGACGTGCAAATGCGTCGAATAGTATTAATTCTTTGCCTCAAGGAATGCAGAACGTTTGATAAAATCTTATTTCTATATTGTGCGAAAATCCATACAAGATTCTGTACCAAAAGCTATTATGCATTTAGGCGAGACACATGTGGTAGTAATATTTTATATTCGATACAATTTTTTAAAAATCATCATCAATAAACTAATGGAGTTAATCATTTTGCAAGAGTTAATTTAGAATGCATAGGATAGGAAGAGTGGTGCTATACCGCACCTCCACTCGGAGACCCTATTTAGTTCCATTGTGATAAATATTCATACATTATAATCCTTTTTACTTTAAAATATATTTTTTTAACATAAAAAACGATACAATTTTTTTCACTTTAAATGTAAACAAACATCAGATAAAAGAAGACATTTTGACAGTTGGGGTCTAAGCAGTCTTCTAACACCTGATACTCATCGGGACTGTTAAGGTCACCTGTTATGAATTTGCCTTGTTCGAATCTAGTTAAAGACATTAATTTATCTTTATAAAAAAAAAACAAAATTTTTCACGACGCGATGCGTCTTTTATTTTATTTTTACTTTGAATTAAAAATATGACGTCTATTCGTCTTTACTACTTATTTTTAACTAACTGAATATAAAAAATATCTGTCTTATATACTAGCGGAACAATATATTTTTCTTATCATAATTTCTTATTCGTATTTATACTTTCTCTGACCTTGAGTAATAATATTGATTACAAAACAGTCATTTAAAATTTCTCAAGGTTACATTATGTTTATGTATTGTCTTATCATGTTTTATGGTGTTTGTGTATTAAGGGTTGCTTGGACCCTTTTTTATCTTTATTACTAATATCTATGTGTTTACAAGGTTATTTCTTTTAAGTAATCTTAGAACTATGTTTGTTATACATTTGCATGTATTTCTTATATTTAGTGATAATTCTTAGAACGACCATAACTCTCTCCCTCCTAGAAAATAAATCGTCCCGATTTATATAATGTTAGGTTGAGCATTTTATATTCTCATTACTTCTCCTTCATAAAAAACTTTAAAGTTGTCATTAGTTTTATTTCGTCTATATATCATATAATATTTAAATTTTTTTATAGCACTGTGAATGATTCCTGCAATTCCCATTATTGTTATTACTAAGAAGATAAATGACTTTACAGGGTGTTTTTCTATAGGTATAGTAAACTTCCTTAATGAGTCCAAGTTATTAAATGCGTATTCTGTTTCCGAATGTAAAATTTTCAATATCTCAAATTACTCACTATGTTTGTTGTGTATTGCTTGTAACATTTTGGAAAATATGTTTCTGTGTGTTATATTATTTATTTTTACTTCATCTGTGAATTTTACTAATGTTGTCCCTATGATTGTTTCATTATTTACTGTGTATGTTCCATCTAATAATATAAAACCTTCATCTATTTCTAATATGGGTTGGTTGTATTCTTGGATTACTGAACATTTAGTATTTTCATTTTTTAAAAGTGGTATAATACAATCATCCGTGTTGTTATTTCGTCTACATATATTTTTCCCTAAATAATTTCTACATTTTGTGATTCTAAGGTAATTTTGTTCACATTGAGCTACTTCGGGGTCTACTATAATTTTTCCATGTTTGAAACTTATTGGAGTTACCTTAAAGTATTCACATTGTCTGTTTAATACTGGGTATTTATAAATAGTTATTATAAGTTCATAATTCCTTGCGATGTGTATGTCTGAGTATTCTAGAATATTAATTATTGGAACTTTTGTTAATTCATGTGCCGTTATTTCCTTTAAATCGTTCATGTCCACAGCTTCTGATAAATATTCGTTGTTTTTCGCTGCGTTGATAGTTCGTGTTAGAAGTAGTAATTGATCATGTACTTGTTCCAAAATGATGTGGTTTTTAATATTTCCTCCTTGGATTGTGTTCAGAATTTTTTCGAACCTGGAATTTAAAATTTTTTGTTTCTCGTTGTTTTCAATTAATGTATTAATGGCTTCTTCAATTTTTATTACATCATCTTGATCTGGGGTGCCCGCAATAAATTTTAATACAGACCCTAAGAATTTTATGGATCTTTTACGCATATTATGCTCCTTTATTTGATTCGCTAAATTTTCAATTTTATGAATCAAAATTTGTTCTTCTGTAGTGGGTATATAATTTTCACTAAGCACTTGTCTATATGACATGAATATTTTTGTTAAATTTGTTATATGAAATAAATATGAATAGTTATCGAATAATAGTACATCGTCACTCCTTGTTAGTACGTATTTTCGTCCTGTTAAATTTTGTAGCACAACGTCTGCTTGTGTTAGTGTTTTGATTCCGATTACCATGATTAGGAATATTGGGAATGTCTTCATCATCTTTGTTGAATATGTAGTTCTTTATGTTGTCTTTGTGTATAACCTGCCCTCCTTGGGTTAAGATTGTGTCCTCACGATCTTCTTTGACTACTGCTTTTTTGTAGCGACTATCACTTTTACTTCGTATATTGTTTCTGAGTACCAATATCTGATCTCCTTCTTTGAAAGTCCTATGTTTTGTACCTTCATTCAATCTTTGTAATATCCTAGTTGATGCGTTTTCAAGTTTTTTTCTTATTTCTTCTTTGTTGAAGTTGATTAAATTAAAATGTATATCCGTTGGTCTCTGTCCCGTGACCGAATGTTTCGTATTATTTAATTCTTTTACTGATGTAAGTAGTTCTTCCGTGGCTGATGTTGAATTTTTTATTTTTAATATTTTTGCTAGTTCTGATATTGAATTGTGTGCGCGTTCGACTTGTCCGTTGGCCTTCGATCTGTATACTGGCGTCTGAATCTTTCTTATATTGTATTTTACACAAAATTGATTTACCATTTGTGTGTTTAGGACAGCCTCGTTATCTGTCATTAATCGTTTGCATTTTGGGAAATTATTTATAACGATTTCTTCTAGTTTTTTTTCCATTTCAGTTTTTGAGTCTAATTCTCTGATAACTATGTATTTAGAAAATTTATCTATCGCTACTAAATATGACCTATGTTCATTATAATAAATATCTGCATGTATAAATTCACCTGCTTCGGTTGGTATAGTCGAATCTGTAAGTGGTTCCTTTGTTGGGCGTCTTTCGTACTTACCAAAAAGACATGCTGTGCATTTTTTATTGTATGTTTTACAGTTTTTATATATTTCTGGCCAATAATTTTTCTCTAGAATTTCTTGTGCGTTATTTTTGTATCCTCTATGCGCTCTATCATGCGTTTTTTTTACTAACTCAATTTGTTTTTCCTTGTCAAGAATATCCGTTAACTTTGTAGGAGTATATACAAAGGTTATGTTATTAAAGGTATTGTTTAGTATGGGGCTAAGTACATAAATATCCTCTGCTGTGGTGTGTATTGCAGTAATTTTTCCTGGTTGTAAGGTTTTTTTTTAATTCTATTATTAAGTTTTGTTCGGTTGTGAAATTTACCGTGTGCCTAACTTTGTTTGGGAATACTGTTCGTGTTCTTGTTTCATTTATTTTATTGTTTCTTACGAGTTCATATTGTTCAGCGTATGCGTTTAGAGGTCGCGTTACCTGTTTAATAATTTCTGTAAATGAACTTTCGGCTGAGTGTGTTGTGTCCGCTGATGAAGTGTTTATTTGCTGTCGAGAAAGGGCGTCAGCAACTACATTTTGTTGGCCTGGCTTATATACAATCTTAGCACCAAAATCTTCTATAATTGCTTTCCATCGTTTAAGTTTTGGGTTGGGATTTTTATCTGATATCGCATAAGTTAAAGATTGGTGGCCTGTATAGATAGTTAAATCTGTTGTTCCATATATATAGTTTCTAAGTTTCTGGAGTGCCCAAATAATGGCTAATAACTCCTTTTCATTCGTTGAATAATTCTCCTCAGTTTTACTTAACGTTCTACTCAGGAAAAATATAGCTTTTTTGATTGACTAAGTACAGCTCCAATAGCTATGTTGGAAGCGTCTGTGGTCAATTCAAATGGTTTTGAGTAATCTGGCTGGAATAGTTCCACTTGTTCTTTTAAACAATTTTTTAATTTTTCAAAAGCTTTTATAGCTGCCTCATCTAGTAATAATGCCGTTGTTTTACTTTTATTTTTCCCTATTGAGCCATTATCCCCTCGCAAATGTATTGTTAATGGTTTTGCTATGCTTGCATATCCTTGTATGAACTTACGATAGTAGCCTGTCATGCCTAAAAATCCTCTCAGGTCTTTAAGTGTTGTTGGTAAAGGATATTTTTTTATTGCTTCTATTTTCTCTGGATTTGTGGATATCCTGTTATGTTTTATAACATGTCCTAGGTATTCCACTTCCGTTTGGAAGAATTTGGATTTCTCGTCAGATACCCTGAGTGTTGCCCGGTTTAGTGCTTGGAATATTATTTCGATATGTTTAATGTGTTCTTCCATTGAAGAAGAGTAAATGAGGACATCGTCTATATAGACATACGCAAATTTACCGATATACTCCCGAAGAATGTCATCGACACATCTTTGGAATATTGAGGGGGCGTTTTTTAGTCCGAATGGCATACGCACAAATTCGTACTTGCCACCATTTATGCAAAAAGCAGTTTTTTCTCTATCTTCTTCTTTAATTCTTATTTGATGGAAGCCTGATTCCAAGTCTAGGGTTGTGAAGTATTTGGCTTTACCAAGATTTTGAATTGTTAAATTAACATCTGGTATAATGTACCTATCTGTTATAGTATTCGCGTTTAATTTTGAAAAATCAACGACCATTCGTCGTTTTGGTCGTCCTGTCTCGTCTACTCCTTTTTTTGGGACAGTCCAAATAGGCGAATTATAGGGACTATTGCTTCTTTGGATGATTCCATCTTTTATAAGTCTTTCTATTTCCTTATTTACGAAGTCATTATCCGCTATGGGATATGGATATTGCTTCGTCCAAATGGGTTCGTCTGTTTTAGTCCTAATTGTGGCTTCGACTGTTGTAGTGAAGGGCAATGGTCCTATGACATTGTTATCCTTCATTAACCTGTCAATCCTTTCTTTGTAAATATTTTCTCCTACTAAATAATTTACTTTGTCTCTTATTTCAATTTGTTTTCCTACCGTAAATGTTAACTTCTGTGTATCTATTTTTGCTCCTAATTTAGTTATTCCTTCCCATCCAAGGATTAAATCAAAATCTTTAATGTACTGAGTTTCAAAAAAATCTATATTTTTGCCTAGAAACTTTATAGTTTGCTTTGAGGTAATGAGGGACGTGCCGTGTATTGAACTTAATTGTCTACTATCTCTTAACTTATTTGAAATATTAAATTTTAATTGCTTATTTATGTAGTTATGGGTTGCTCCCGTATCGACCAGGACAGAGTAATTTTTGTCACCGTCATTCATAGTGAGACAAGGCAACCCATTTATCAGTTTAAAGATTTAGTTATTAATGTATTTACCATGCCATTTTCGGTTATCATGCTCAGTTTATCATATTCTTCTGTTGATAAGTTGTTGTTCCTCTGTTGAAATTGTCCACTTTGTGTTCCTAATCTTTTCCATGGTTGTTGATAGTTGTGATGAGTGGTTTGTCTAAATGCCGTGTTTCCGGATGAAGTATCCATTGGTTCTGGACGTGGTTGATCGCTGTTGTATCTCGGTGGGTGAAATTGTCGTGTTACTTCCATTTGTCTTGGTTGATGATACTGACGTGTTACTTCCATTTGTCTGGGTTGATGGTACTGACGTGTTACTTCCACTTGTCTTGGTTGGTGTCCCATGTTGTGGTGTGTTGGCTGTCTTGGATTTTCTCTTCTGAACCTTCTTGGGTGGGGCTCATTTATAAGGCCATAATTTCCCGTTCTGTCTTTGGCTGTGATTTCCCGTGCTGTTGCATATGCGTGGTCAAGGTCTCTGAACTTTTCCCTGAATAATGTTGACCTGAGGAAGGTATTGTTTACTCCTTCACAGAAAAAATCAACTGATCTTTCTTGACATCTTCTAATTTGTCCGGCAATGTCATCTGGTTTATCCCCAGATAAGGTGATTTTCGAGAGCATCAAAGTTTGTATTTTTGATAATTCAGCATGAAATTCACTCAGTGATTTATTTCCTTGCCTGAGGTTCCGTTGTTTTTCCTCTAGTTCGAAGACGGATTCTTCTTGTAGAAACGCGACGTCTAATCGTCGAATGATGGCATCAATGTTGAATGGTGTCTCATAGTCATCTAATATTGCGTCCGCCTTGTCGATGATTTTGCCTCTCACGATCCCAAGAGCTGTCATGTACTTACTGATGGTATTATATACCTCTATTGTCGACATGGCGCGTTTTACTTGTGTACGCCAAGATTTATATTTCGATAATGTGCCATCGAATCGTGGTAATGCCTTAAAAAACTCAAGGTCTATTTCATTCGCATTTCCAGGAATGATGACTCTGGATTCATAGACTTCTACATCTGATTGTGGAACTATTTGTGTCTTCAATTGGTAGTTTTCTTCTTGTAATTTTAGGATGGCCACTTGGAGTGTAGCAAGTTGTTGTGTAATGGCAGTGATTTCCGGATTAGTTGCCATTGTCGATGTTGTGTTCTCCAATATTCTATTTTGCTCAAAGGTTCTCCTCCTTCTCCAATGTTGGGTCAATTTCATTTATGTTATGATGATTTTTTATATGGATTTCACTTTTCACTTTCCTTCTATGAAGGATTTATTATACTTTTGTCTATGAAAGTTTTATTACTTTTCTTCTATGAAGAATTTCTTGCTTCTCTTCCTTGCTGCGACAAGGATAACGTTGGTCCGCTCACTGAAGAGTAATTTTTATAACTCTCCTGGCAGGATCGCCAGTTAAACACATTAATTTATCTTTATAAAAAAAAACAAAATTTTTCACGACGCGACGCGTCTTTTATTTTATTTTTACTTTGAATTAAAAATATGACGTCTATGCGTCTTTACTACTTATTTTTAACTAACTGAATATAAAAAATATCTGTCTTATATACTAGCGGAACAATATATTTTTCTTATCATAATTTCTTATTCGTATTTATACTTTCTCTGACCTTGAGTAATAATATTGATTACAAAACAGTCATTTAAAATTTCTCAAGGTTACATTATGTTTATGTATTGTCTTATCATGTTTTATGGTGTTTGTGTATTAAGGGTTGCTTGGACCCTTTTTTATCTTTATTACTAATATCTATGTGTTTACAAGGTTATTTCTTTTAAGTAATCTTAGAACTATGTTTGTTATACATTTGCATGTATTTCTTATATTTAGTTAGACTTGGGTCGAACTCGTTCACTAGTTCATTTTTGCCACAAACCACTGATCAAACCCATTTAAATTACATGGGTTTGATCATTGGTTTGTGGCAAAAATGAACTAGTGAACGAGTTCGACCCAAGTCTATATTTAGTGATAATTCTTAGAACGACCATAACTATCTTGATTGAATCACGATGGTTCGCAATACAAATTTTTGAGAGCGAACCAACTTGGTTCATTTTGAACCTATTTGCTAACCATGAAGAATTTGAGTACACAACAAAATTAGTAAACATACATATACATAGACTTGGGTCGAACTCGTTCACTAGTTCATTTTTGCCACAAACCAATGATCAAACCCATGTAATTTAAATGGGTTTGATCATTGGTTTGTGGCAAAAATGAACTAGTGAACGAGTTCGACCCAAGTCTACATATACACATACCCATGAGTAAACAAAAAAAAAAAAAAAACCAAAAAAATGGATGCGTCTATGAATTAAAAAAAATAGAACACATTTTATTCATTATTTTTTGCTTAATTTGTTTATCTATTGTAAAAAAGCAAATAACACAGAAAATAAACCTCCTGCCAACTATTCACGTATGTATGTATGTGTGCATGTATGTATATATATATAAATGAGAACAGTGATGCCAACTCTTGATACTCAAAAAGCGTAAAAAAAATTTGAAAAAAGGTTAAATTGAAAAAATATGTATACGTTTAGCTCTAAATAAAGTAAAAATTTTTAAATAATCGCGAAAAGGGGCTAGTATTAAAATGTTTCTGTTGTAAATCAAAACATCGAAAACATTGTTGTACAATAATTTATTAGAAAATCATGGGACCAACACATACATAGCTTGAGATATTACATTTCATATTAAACTTCAATAAGGTACCCATAAATAGTATATATATACATATATATATATATATATATATATATATATATATATATATATATATATATATATATATATATAATAGAAGTATATATACATATGTATGTATCTACGTTTACATAAGTACATACATATAAAATTGGTCGTTTTAAAATAAAATTTCGATTTCTCACTCTTCCTAAAACATAAATTATCTGTTTTTATCAAAGCACAAAAAATTTGGAAGAAATAAAAGATTATTCTATAGTCTTCTTTTTTAAATTAATAAAGCAAACTAGCAAAATTAAATGAGTAAAAAGTCGATATTATTAGATTAAAGGAACAAAAAGTGCACAAAGATTATAACTTATATACATATTGGACAAAAAGTAAAAAAAGTTCTGAAAGATAATTATAAAAAGTACTAATTCACGCGTTTTTTGGGACCAAACATTTTTTTCGCCTTTTGAGTGACTGAATTCTTGTTAAATCTAGCACGAAAAGTGCTAACAATAATAATAATTGTAATTACTTTTATGTTATATTAAAATACGAAATTGTGTTTTTGAGTGCATATTTAAATAATAATTAAATTTCCAACCTTGTGTAATATAATACCACCTAAGCTTTATGAGCGTACCATATGTTTTTATGCGTGTGTTTATTGAAAACATACACATTAACATCATGTGGTCGTGTTGAAAACATCATGTGCTCGTATTAAAAAGAATTTCGTTAAAATTTCATAAATATATAGGACAATACATAGTTTCATATCATGGAATAAATAAATAGAAAAATGTATTATGACGTTCGTTTGTTTTCATAAAATTTATTTTATGTAATTATAATTTTCTACATGTTTTGCTTATGTTTTGTGGAAAGTCCTCGTTCAGACTTGCAATTTTTATTGCTGGAATTTCTTAAAATTTTTCTTTGAAATTGCATAAGTGTCGACATTATGAAATTCTAATTTTTCAATTATGCATTAAAAAATTCTATTACACCACAAATTTACCTGAAAAATTAACACTTATATTTGCTTTTTCTAATACTTTTGGTTCTCTTACATACTGAAGAAATAAAATTATAAAACACTACAAATACAACTAGCAACTTGATATTAACAATTACGAATTTCAAATCAAAAGAGAATTGCAGAGCACATAAAACTGTGTACCCCTCCCTAATCTTCTTACCCCTTCACCAATAAACTCAAGAATTGCTGCAACAAAATAGTATTTGGAAATTTTCTAGTGCTGTCGTACTTTCAACGTAATTTAATAAGAACTTTAATTGCCCATTGAAAAAATGAAATCGTATCTAAAAAAAATTTAATTTTAAGTAAAAATTAGCTAATTATGTACTTAAATATTAAGTTAGAAACTATGGGTAGGTTGGCATCACTGCATCAAAAAGATTTGTCAAAACGAACCACGAATGTGTCGTTTGAACGGCATGGTTCGCAATCGTGGTTCAGAGAGCGAACCAAGTGGTTCATGTTGCCGTCTGAACATAGGATAAATCAGTACTTTAAACAAAAATCAGTACGACTGGCAACCCTATGTTTATAACACATCACAATTTGAAAGGAAATCTGTCTAATGTCCCGATGATAACAATAATGATGAATTTAATAATTTTGATTTCTTTTTAAAAAGTTTTAAACATAATTTATAAAATAAATGTACAAAAATGTATCATCTTGCAAACATACATATGTGCCCTTGATAATGAAAGTTTATAAGTCATACATTTCTTTGGTCGAGATATTTAGTAAATTACATTTGAACAAATCCAAAAATATTTTTTATTATGCAACAGTTTAATTAAGAGTTGTACTAGTCTCCATTAATATAAATTTATTTTACTATATCGAATCAAAAATGCATATGACTTGTACCACTTCCATAATTAAGAACACATGTGTACCATTTATGTACGAATTTGTTTAGTTTTTTTTGGTTTTTTTAATTTTGTACACATATTGTAAAAGGCTGTTTGTTTTTATTGTTGTATTTTTAATATGGGTAAATGTATTAAACTTCTGATACATTTTTTTTAAATATTTGAACAAACAGTTTAGTACTTTTATTAGTTTTGAATTCTTGCTATTAATCGTTAATCTCTTTAAAAAGTTTTTTACAGAATTTATTTATAATAAAAATTAATATAAACAAATTTGTTAAGTTCTTATACAGGGTGGGCCAAAAGAAACCAAGGGGTGTAAAAGTTTAATAACTTTTTTGTTTATTTTTTTTTTAATTTTTCTTTCAGATTATATAGACAACACTTGGAGAATTTATAATGGAGAGGTTCACAACTGAACAGAGAACCAGAACAATAGAATTTTATTATTTAAACCAGAGATCAATTATTTTAACGGCTTTTTTTTAATGGCTTTGTTAATAAGCAGAACTGTAGGTGCTGGGGTTCTCAAAATCCAAGGGCCATTCATCAACGCCAATTGCACCCCATCAGGTGTACAGTATGGTGTGGGATCACATCTGAAAATGTCATTCGAGAATGAAGATGGAAGTGCTGTAACCGTAAATGGAGAGCGGTATCGGTTTATGATAGAAAATTTTTTACGTCCTGCTCTTGAAAACAGACCTGGTATGTGGTTTCAGCAGGACGGAGCCACTGCCCATACTGCCCGAGACACAATGGCACTTTTAAGTCAAATTTTTGGAGAGCGAATAATTTCTCGAAATTCGGAAATTATTTGGCCAGCGCGATCGCCAGATTTGACAGCACCCGACTATTTTCTTTGGGGTTTTTTGAAGGAGCGAGTGTATGTGAACAAGCCAGAGACAATCCTTGAACTCAAGGCAAACATTGTTGCAGAAATACGAACGCTACAGCCACAAGTTTTGAAAGATGTTATGGAAAATGCTCTAAAAAGAGCCCATCAGTGCGAAGCTGAAAACGGTGGTCATTTAAGCGACATCATTTTGCATACTTAGTGTAAAAAAATTTCCATTTTGTATGTTATATAATCTGAAAGAAAAAATAAAAAAAAGTTAATAAACAAAAAAGTTATTAAACTCTAAACCCCTTGGTTTCTTTTGGCCCACCCTGTATTTTTTATTTTTTTAACCCTGAACTGTAAAAGCCTGTTTAAGTGTTAAATTTTTAACACAAAAAAATAATATACTTTTTTGTAAAATTAATTCAATAAACATTTTAAACTAAAAAAAGAAATTCTAAGCTGGTGCGTTTTTTTGCAAATGGCGCGTTTTTTTTCTCCATTTTGGTGCTTTTTGAAATTTCAAAGTTGACAACGCTGGTTGTGACTTCACATTGCACTTGGAAAATAGAATGAAACAAAAAAATAATGACAAACAATCAGCATTCAAAAGCCGTTAATTTTTAATTAGGTCCGTTTGTTTTCTTATTGATTATATCAATTAAATGTTATTGCTATTTATATACATATCGAAAGGCCCTAACTCAAATAATTGTAACTTTACAGGAGAAGGTAAGAATATAATAATGCACAGTACAACTGCATGTAGAACTGCTTTGTTCAACTGCTTGTAAAAGCGTTAATTTTTACACTATTGCAATAAATTTTTGCGACGAAGTGTATTTGTGTGAAATATATTGGAATCAGTGACAACCTCAATTTCGTAGAAAACGCGAGTTAGGGCCTTTCTACTTGAAACCATCGATATATAAATATATATAAAATTTCTGTTGAAAAAAACGAAACATTTTTTTTAATTGTTAACCCTTCCTCCAAATACTGACGTGATGTACTGGCTCATGCTCAACATGTTTGCCCTTTCGTAATTCATTCACAACACTTGTGGATGCATCGCAAAGCTGCTTGAAATGATAATACCCTTCAAAAAAATTTTGTGACAATTGATCCAGACGTATTCGTCCTATGACTTGAGAAAGTGGGAGTGTTACCAAAAGTAAGGACTAGTGTATGGTGAAAAAATGACATATCCTGTAAATGGTTATATATTCACCATTGTGTTGATGTATAGTCACAAAACATACAGAAGTGTCACGAGACGGAAGATACGCGTATTTTTCTGTTTGTCTCGTTTTCCCTCAAATTTTGTCGTCGTTTTTGTTTTGCTACGTCTTTCTAGTGCAATAAATTTCTATTAGCTGTGTTAATTGGTAAGTAGTAATACACTACAGTATCAAATACACTATGCTTTTCTCTTTTTCCCACGAATTTTAACAAAAACCTGATTGGAGCTTTTTTTACCTGTCACTTTCTTCACTTCTGTGGTATAGTCGTGATCTTTTGTAAATTTAATTGTGATTTGGTCTAGTATTATAGTAAAAGGCTCAGTTCGATGTCCTTGGGTACAGGACCTATCAAACAGTATAAACATAATGTTCGCTGTTCCCTCCAATGGTACCGTCAAGCCACTCTGGAACCAGTCCCGTAACTATTCTTAGATATTAACCTGAGCTTAAGTGGTGTTTATACTTTTGAAATATGCGTGCCTCTGTGGTCGGGAGGGTAGTGTGCAAGCCGTCATGCCGGAGGCTGGCAGTTCGAATCTCAAAAAATATCTGTTTAAAAATAAATTAAAATTGAATTTGTAACAATAACAGTAAAAAGAAAGTTAAAAATTTTCATTGTAACAGTTAAGTGTCGGAACAGCGATGCCATTTATTTATTTTCTCAAAAACCTTCAAGTCGAACACAAAATTTTTTTTTATTTATTCAAAATATATTAATATCCATTGATTTAAATGAATTATAGTTCAAGAAAAATTCATTTTGTTTCAAATGAACTAACAAACGTAAAAGTAAATAAATAACACAAAATATTTGCTGAATAGAACATGTATACGACAAATACATGATTGTATATAATTCATACTTTTGATGAAGGAAAGAAGAAAATATGTCAGTACTTTAGTCAAAGGGACCTTAAATAATATACTAAAAGTACCAAATATCATATTCATATAAATCTTATTTTTAACAAAAAAAAATCTTTTAGCATTGTTAACATCCCGAAAAACTTCGAAAATCAGATAAATCTTCACATATGATAACGCTGTGTCGGAATGACATTTTTAAATAATTTATGTTATTCCACACCGATTATGTCCCCATGAGATAGTTCAGTGTCAAGTCACAAGGCGCATAAAAAGTATCAATTAACCCCATCCTAGGCCATCCCCATGTAAAAGTGACTGGTCAATATCAAAGGAAGTGGTAGAACTCGGACTGGTCCCTATCACTTGGGGATCGATCACGTGACTAGTCTTGTGTTAGTTCCATTTCCTGCAGGGAAATAACCAGCATATTCTTAAAGTATTTAAAACACAACACTTTCCTACATTTTGTTCTATATGCTATAAAACACTGAGAGTTTCGTAAATGAGTGCATATAGTTCAAACCGATTTTTTAAAAACGCGTCTTACTCTTAAAATCTTTTCCAATGACGAAAATTTTTTTTACAGAAAAATCCAGAAATTCTAGAAGTTTTCTCGGTAAAATAGTTGCGACAACTTTTTCGGTTCAGTTTTTTGTAACTAATAACTAAACTTTAACAGCGATTTCCCAAAAAAAAAAAACCTTTTTGTCATATAGAGCACAATAACTTACGAACGACGATATGTTAATCAAAAATTTTATATTTCGCTTAATTAGTAAAGTCAAACACTAAACAGGAATGAATTGCAAGTATGACAAATCCATAATTGGCACTTTTGCTTAAAATTTTTTAATTTTAACATTTTCTATTTTTATACAATATGGATTGTTATTTTATATCTTTTTTGCAAATTCTTAAATTTAAATTCACCTTTTAATTTGATTTCTTAAACTAATTTTTATAAACACTTAAATAAACCAATAAAACAAGGAGAAGCATAGTTGTGTGTATATGTACGCATTAAGAACAATACTAATAGACGCTCTGTTTGCAATGTCACCAAAATTGTCGACAAAAGTGGTGACTTGGGGACACTTAACCCCACGTTTTCTTCAGGGTTAAGTAAGCTAATAAATACGTGTTTAATATGTGTGCATGTAGTAGTAGCAACTTTAAACCCTTCCCTGCAAATAATATTGGAGTACGTGGTCCACACTGAAAAAACAGTTTTACATAAATTCAACGAACTCGCATTCATTGATTTAAATTCATTGAAATTCAACGTATTATACGTTGTTTCAAAATAATATTCCTTGAAATTCAGCGTAAAATTTTATGTACATATGAACTGAACGTTGAAATCATTCCTTGATATTATTCGTTGAATTTAACAACGAACTAGTTTATTGATTTAACGTATAATACGTTGAATTTAAGGAACACGTTCTTTCTTATATAAATAAAAGAGAAAAATTTATTAAATTTCAAGAAATTGTACCTTGATTCAAGGAACCTGTTCATTGATTTTAAGTAATGTACGTTGAATTTGACTTCAAGAACAAGAAGAAGATGTTTTATTCAATGAACGAGTACTTTGATTCAAGGAACCACCATTTGAATTTTTGTTTTACTTGGTTCAATTCAACATACTAGTTCCTTGTTTTATAACGGGGAAAAAACATAATGAAAAGAAAAAAATAAACAAAGAGCAATCAGTTGTTCTTCGTTTAACAAATAAGTTTTGTGCGGAATTAAAGAAGAAAGTTTAAAATAAAAAAGTGACAAAAAGTAAGTTAATAATAAGATATGATTATAGTTAATTTTAATTGCAAAAAGAAATATAGTTGTATAATATCCCATATATCAGGAACTTGCTGAACTACTCCAAAGCTGGAAAATAATTTCCAGATGCATCTACTCCTGAAATTGTTGGTTCAAACTGTCAAGTTTTATGTAAGTAATTATTTTGGATGCTATTTAGATAGTATAATTTTATACATATACTAAACATATTTATGTATGTTAATTTTAAAGATTCGGAACCAACGCAGAGGTTTGCATTAGAAGCCTCAGATATGACAATTCGAGTGCAGAGGAATTCAATAGCACTTGACAGGCAGAATTAATGAAGTAAACCAAGCACTTTAGCCGAAGTTTTTAAAAGATGGCCCGAGTATAAGAAACCGAGTAGATTTCGATATGTGAGTATACAAATCTTTACTTTTTTATACTTTAGTATTTATTGCAAAATAAATATTTATAACTATATTTCAGATTGACAAAGAGTTTGGCGTTAATTTGGGAAACGTGAAGGAGTTTTCTTTAACTGGCCGGAACGATTCGCGAAGAGAACAACATCAAAGATAAAGCTTTGATAGAAGTGTTGAATAATTTGGATAAGTCGGAGAGCATCTAAAAATTTAAGTTTGTTTTATTTTAAACTAACAACTGCATTTTTAAATTTATACATGAATTATAAATTAACAGTCTAATTTCTGAAAATTATTAAAGCTTTATAAAGGGTTTATAAAACAGATTTCCATATTAACCTTTTATAAAGCTTTAATAATTTTTATAAATAAGGCAGTAATAATTTAGTAGACTATGATACTATCATAACCAAATTTTTTTATGTAAATACATACTAACATTTATATACATACATATGTAAATTATTTCTTATTATATGAATTTTTAAATAAAATACTTAATTTAATATGAACTTGTCTATTATTATATTTATTAAAGTGAAATTTTGAATGTATAGGTGCATTGCGTCAAGGAATAAATTCATAAAAATCAATGAATGTGTTCATTGGGTCAAGGAATAGGTTCTTTAAATTCAAGGAACTATAGCATTTAATTCAAAGTATAAATATATAGGTTTAATGAATTTACGTAAGGTTTCAACGCATGGATTCTTAACTTCAACGAACTGGTACGTTGAATTCAACAAGCCAATGATTGGCATACGTTGAATTCAATGAACATGTTCCTTAGGTGAAAAATAAGGAATAAATTCGTTGAATCAACGAATGTTTTCGTTGAATTTATGTACCTTTTTGGTTCAGTGCAATCTGGATGAAACAGACTAGTTATATCATGGTCACATGTAATGCAGTCATGGATCATGTCATTTTTATACAAGCATTCAATGCTATATGATCGTTCTTTTAAGGCACTCACAAATTGTATGCGAGTAGTCTATAACTATTCCATATGGAGTAGTTTTGGGGTTAGTCCGATGTAATGCAAAATTGGACCATGTGATCCAACCCTAGGACGTCGTAATGTTAATTCGACCACCTTTTTTCATATATTTGGAGTAGTTTTCGAGTACTCCAACTCTTCTTTGGACCACATAAATCGGTGCAGCGGTACCAGCGTAAAAGGGATTACAAAAAAAAAAGTTCGCCTATTAATTATATAGATATTTAAACAGTAAAATTAGCAGATATCTGACCTTGATGCGCGTCCCGTAAACGTAGACCAATGTGGCTCAAATTTTGTTCACTGAACTTTTAGACCTGGTGTCACAATATTCCGACCAGTAGCCTTCAAGATTTGAGCAACAAAGTTTTCCATTCAAATGATTTGCACTCTAAGGCGCCGCACAGTGTTGTGAGTTCATATAACGAGCGGCCAAAAATAAAAGGAGTTATCGTAAAGAAACAATATTTAGCACACATGTTTTAATTGGTAAAATATAATCACACCTAAAATTTGACCATTTAAATTTCAAGGATTCGTGTCCTTCCCATACATCCTGATATAAAATATTACGATAATAGACATAAAAATAATTGTAAATTAATGAAATTTTGTAGGCATTAATTTTAATAAACATAATGCCTCTTCAAAATTTCGTTAGTTTTAGAGGAAGGATACTCATACCTCAAAAATGTCCTTTTTCAAAAAAGCAATAAGGAGAAAAATGTTTCCTTCACTTATAATGAGTTAAATGTACATTATATATAAAAAAATATAATATATATCACACTTTACAGTTTGGCCATTAAAATTTCAAGGACTCGTGTCCTTCCCATACATCCTGGGACTAAATAATGTATTAAAAATATCCAAATTCTAACTTAAAATAATTTTGTATAACAACTACTAAACGCCCTTACTTTATAACAAAATTTTGGCTGCCAACGACGAAAATGTCTTTTTTATATCGTTTATTTGCTGCAAAAACGTCACAACTAAGAAAAACGGGATTTTTGAGATGGTAAAGAGGAACAAGGATTAGTTGTCCACAATAAAATTTCTTTCGTTTCTTATTATTGTTTTTAAAATAAATATAGCAAGGAATTTTTCTTATCGAGATTTGTTTCGGTTTTTGGCGTTTTTTCATTTTGGCGGTTTTTTTCATTTTGGCGATTTTTTTCATTTTGGCGCCTTTTTCGGTTTTTCCGATTTATTTTAGTGTTTTGGCGATTTTTTGGTTTGGCAATTTTATAATTTTCGGTTTTTTTAGTTTTACCGTTTTTGAAAATTTCAAGAGTTTACCGTTTCAAGTTCTCAAAATTACATAGTCAAAAATGCATTAACTGATAGAGCACCCTTTAATTTAATTTTTTTTTAAATTTTAGTGTTAATTGTTGTAGTCTGTATAAAAATACAATAATTTTTATAAATTTCAAGTTTCAATATACATATGTTCATACAATTGTATGAATATTACATGGGATTTTAAAATTTTTCCTTGCTCGTTTTGGAACACCCTTCAATTTTTAACTCTCATGTATTTGTTGTTTTAGCGGCCAAGGTTCTACATACTCTGTCCAAGTTTCAGATGCGTAGCTCTTATTGTTCGTGAGAAAATAGCGTGTGACGGACAGAGTAGCGAAAACAATAGGGTGTGCGGAACCCTAAAAATTAGTTTGCCAGAAAACGAGTTAAAAATTTTTTAGTTTACACCATGATACAATAATATAAAGGTAAAACCGTTCTCTCTTTTCGTCGACTTCTGACGTTTGTCCCGATTATTTTTTACTCTCAAAATTAATGCTACCTTGTTAATTTATGAAATCCGAGTTTTTTTTTATTAATTTTTGACGTTCTTGTTTATTAAATTAAAAATAATGGAAAATATTTTAATTATTTTATAAATGTATAAAAAAAATAAACAGCAAATAAGTTACAGCAGCACCAACAACGGCAGCAAGCAAGATACAACTGGAAGGAAATTTCCAACTGAATCAAGGCGGAACTTTGTCTCTATACTCTCTGGTGTATTGCCTTACATCAACTGCGTCCAAGCTATACGCACTATGTGTAAAGTTTTACAAAAGACCTTTTGTGTTTTCACACTGACGAGAGCACAACATCCAAGCAGGGGGCAAATCGCGGCAATCATTATCGAATCTAATTACAAAATATTTCAATAGAATTTATATGAAAATATTTCGTAATTCGATAACGAGTGCCGCGATTTTCTTCCAGATCTCGGCGATATCTTTGGTCTTTGCACAGAAACAATAACAAAGCTGTTTATCTGAAATATGTACATTTATTAGAGTATGTGTGTTTGGACGTAGCTGCCTTACATTATTCGGATGAAATCGTTAACGGGTTATAGCATTCTTAAGGACATTATTAGTCCATTCTAAGGAGAAATGTTATAATTAAATGTTTCTAGTCCAATAATAGGCCATGTCCTTAGCAAACAAAAACGAAGAACAGTGTTTGTTGTACATATATATCAACAAAGCATTAACTCTTATTCAGCTACGTCCAAGCCATATGCACAATGTGAAAACTTTTATAAAGAGCTTTTTGTACTTTCCCACCGACGGGAGCACAACAGCCAACCAGGGGTCAAATCGTTACATCCGTGAACGTACAACTCGTCACGTAAAAACACAATTTTCGGATTATGACATACGTGACCGTATTGAAATGCCATTCAGTTTATACGATTGACGTATCATTTAATTTGTTTTGATCACGTATGTAACGATGTGAAGCCAGATCTCGGCGACAACAATGCTTACTGTTACTTTGCAAAGAAACAAGAAAAAATTTAAGAGCTTTGAAAGGTGTTTACCTCAAATGCAAATGTCGCAGTATGTTTGTGTGCTTGATGTACATGAAGTGATGCACATGAAGTATATGCGAATGTGTATTATATGTATGAAACAACCGTAAATTCTGCTAATAAAACATCGATGTATCGCTTCTATTTACGGCGTTTCTTTGTATCGATGTTTTTAAGAACGAAGTTGTATCCCAAGCCGTGAGGCTTTTTTTTTTGTTATCTATTGAATTAAATAATTAATGAAATATTTGCTTTTGTATGTCTTAATACACACAGATTTCGTTATTCTCATGTTCAATTAACATTAAAAAATACATATGTGTTTAGCTACAATTTCTAAACTCAAATTACACATTTCAAAAAGCATTCCTAAATAAAAGTTGCCATTACATGTGTGTGGCAACGCTTTCCTCTCTGTTTACAAAAAAACAGTAATGAAATAATTGGGACAAAAGTCAGAATTAATTTTATACGTCAAATGTGGTTGTACCTTTATATTTGCTTAATTCACAACAATCTTTATCGTGTATTTGTGTATCAAATACACTTTTGGTTTTTTAATTGTGAACACCCTCTGTGTTGTGCATTAATGTATTTCGTATTTTTAATGAAAAAAGAAGAACAAGCTACATACAAATTCTCTCGGAGAGCCTCTCTTTGAATACAACATTTTAAGAACATATGAAATAAAAGTGTAATAGTGTATTTCATTTTTATATGAAAATTTCATACAACAAATGTTACACTCTTGTATTTAATATGATAATACAATCGACACAGAGATATAAGAGGTTTTGTGAATTAAGCAATTATTGTATCATGGTTTACACACAATGGAAAAATTAAATATTATTTTTCTCTCAAGAGATGAGTAAACAAGATATTTGTATGAAATTTTTACATAGTATGAATTACAATTTGTAGGTTTACATTATATTAAGATTATATTTATTGAGTTATAACGCAGTTTTAGTAAATCAGTAATATGTCCTTGAAATCGAAATTTTTATTTAATCCAAAAATTTTGGCCTTTACTAGAGATAATATTCTGGGGAAGTACTTTATTTTAAGATTATTATTAAAATTTTATTGGGAGGAGAATATCTTAAAACACATTTTGTAAATTCCTCTCAAGTAATGGGCATATTTTAGGTTTCCTTTCTGCCTTTTACATCAAAGGTATGTTTTTTAAGGCAGAGTGAAGTTTTAATTCTTGTTTTTATTTTGAATTTAATAATTTTCAAATTCAATCTTTCATAAATATAATAGGCAAAACAACAATATATGTACATATATGTACGATGATATTGGTTCCTTTTTACTCCTGTAAGGAGCATAGGGCCGCAATTTACATATATAACAAAAATTTATTTCAAATATAAATGATATTCACTTGAGTTGCATTCAGTACTTTTTTATTAGATAGTTCTATTTTATATACAAGTATTTTCACTTATGTTGAAATAGCATTTAATGTTTTGTGTTTAATCCAAATATATGGGCCATATATAATTTTTTTAGCTGGGACTGTATTAAACTCGTTTGTTAGACTAGCACAATGCATAGACAAATTAAATAAGTTTACTTATGAACGCACTACAAATATTGGCAAAACTATTTTTTAAATTTCTTCCCAAGTGTCCTCAATTTCCAAAAATTATGGTTTTATGGAGAGCTTATTCCTAAACTGTATGTATGTCTTAGTGATGCGTATTCGAATTCCCACATATTCGAATACCACAAAACTAATCCAAATATAGGTGGTTGATTTAACATTCCGATGTCCTAGCGTTGGACTACATGGTCCAATTTTGCATTACATCGGACTAACCCCAGTTCCATAAAAATACAGAAACAACATGACATGGTAATATTACACTAGGTACATGCACGACTACAACGAAATTACAACACCAAAAAACACATGCATTTTGGTGGTATAAATAAACGTATAATTGTCAGAAACAGATCCCTTTTGTTTTTAAAAATAACAATTACAGGGTAATTAAAGTACAATTGCAGACGCGGCATTCATGAATGATTATAGTCATTCAGTGTTGCCAATGGGTGTGTAATTACACGAAGTGTGCAATTACTCTCATGTGTAGGCCATGTTATTAGGTTCATGTATAATCTGTGTGTAATTCTATTTTATGTTCTATTTTTATTTAGTTTTGTGTTTATTTTAACCTACAAAAACATGTTATTCTCTTCAATGTGTAATTGCAAACACAGCTATGTGTAAACTCAATGGTAACACCCCAGTGTTAAAAATATACATTACGTAATCGATGATATCAGTAATACTTAGTAGCAGTCAGTGGTGATTCGTTCTCCTATTTTGATATTTACAGCCTGTTTTTCGAAAACATAAGTCCATTCTCACTTACGTTTCGTTTATAAACAATAACGTTTAAAATTTGGTTTTTATTAAATATTATAAAGCTTTCGTCTATTGCATTTTGGCATAAAAAGTGCTTTTTCTTTCGTGAAAGACCATTATTGCCAACGTACTTATAGTAATATACTTTCGATACTTTTGTATGTAAGCTTATGGTAATTAGTGTCAACAATACAAATCAGCTGCCTTTTGTTTACTAAAGATGTATAAATTTTATAAAAGAAAAATTGTATAACTATCAAAGTTAATATTGAATTGAAACTTATAAATAAAAAGTTAAAAGCAGTAAAAATGTTTGGAACGATCGCGTTTAATTTTAGAATTAGAAGAATAATAAGAAGAAGAAGTGCTGAAGATCAACGGATAGATAGACGAAAATTGCGGGATGCTACCAATTTTTTAGAATTTCCTGAGGAGAAGTAAGTAAATTACTTATTTTTGTGTTATAAAGTAAATACATGTAGGTAAGTATGTTCTGAACTCTCCAGATTTGTGGAAAATTTTCGTGTCAGTAAGGAAGTATTTTTCATGCTGCTGCAAGAAATGGAGCCAAAAATGAAAATGGCATTTCGTAACACGCATGTTCCTGCTATTAGCAAGCTAGCAACATTCTTGTCGTTTGTTGCTACAGGAAGCTACCAACAGTCAATTGGAAATGAAATAGCGTCTTCTATTTCGAAATCTAAAGTTTGTTTAATAATTAATGAGTGCCTCAATATATTTGATGAGCATTTGTGCCCAAAGTGGATAAATTTGGTGAGAACAGCAAATGAAGAGAGTGAATCAAAAGCGTGTTTTTATGTCGCAGGTGGGATACCTAGTGTGGTAGGATGCGTTGATGGGACCCATGTCCGAATAAAATCACCTGGAGATGATGTAAAACATCTTTATTACAATCGGAAGGGATTTTACAGCATCAATGTGATGGCTGTAAGTATTTACATATGTATATATTTCCAGTTCAGATTTTATATACATACTAGCAGACCCGGCCACGCGTTGCTGTGGCTTAGTGATTTAAGACAGATTTGAAAGACAAATTTAACACAAATTAACATAACATTTTTATAACATTTATTCAATAGTATATATACTCTAAATATCTTTAATCGTAATGAATCACAGTTAATGTTCAATGAAGCGCCAGTCGATGTACAGTATTTTTGGTCAATCGGTCCTTTGTTAATACAAATAAACTTGATGGTCTTCCTACTCGTGAACACGCCACGTATAATTGCCCATGGGAGAAACATGGATTTTCCAAGTCTAAGCCGCAAATCGACATTGTTTGGCCTTGGGATTTATTTATAGTCATCGCGAAAGCTAAGCGAATTGGAAACTGTAGCCTTTTAAATGGTATGGGAGAATCGGATGGTATCATTGGAATACGTGGTAACAAAACAATTTCTCCCTTAAACTTTCCTGTCAAAATAGTTGCTTCAAGAAGGTTTCCAGTGATTCTTTTGATCACCAAACGTGTACCGTTGCATAGTTTAGGGGGATTTAAATTACGCAGTAGAATAATCGGTGATCCAATTTTCAATCGAAGATTGTGTGGTGGCATTCCTGTTATGTCTAAAGAATTTTAAAATTCAATTGGGAAATTCACTGCCTCGTTTTCTTCTACTGTAGCATCGATAGACTTAAATGACATTAAATCACCTGGTAATAATTGTTGTATCTGGTAGTTAATCAGAGTACAAACATTTTGCCACGCCCCTCCGCCCCCAGGCCATTAATTTAAATAATAACTATCCTATCATCTAAGTTGGACCAAATTACATATATATGGCAATTTTCATGAATATCAGTTGACTCGTTTTTGAGTTTATTCGGAAACATTTAGATTTTTATATCATTAAAAAATGGGCGTTAAAGTAGGCGTGGACGAAAAAAAAATTTCCTATTATTTATGCTGGAGTTTGAGTAACATGCTGACAAAGTTTCAGAAGGATCGGTCCAGCGGTCTAGCTTCGTATACGGTACAAACATTTTGCCACGCCCCTCCGCCCCCAGGCCATTAATTTAAATAATAACTAAAGATTTTAATATTTATTTTCAGATATGCGATCACAATATGAAAATATTATACGTAGATGCTAGACATCCGGGAGCCAACCACGACGCATTTGTGTGGAATAACAGTTCTGCGAACCATCATTTTCAATGGCAGTTTTTAAACGGCAAAAGAAACACCTGGTTGCTTGGTATGTACACTTGTATACATACATATGTATGTATATATGTTCGCTTTTGAAGAAAATTAATGGAAATTATTTACATATCTATTATAGGTGATTCAGGTTATAAACTGCTTCCATATTTAATGACCCCTTATGGAAATCCTACCGAGCAGTCGCAACAAAAATTTAATAAAAAGCATAGTAAAATAAGAAACCGCTTCCGCTGCATAATTGGCTCCAGAGGACTATTTTATAGTCCACAAAAAGTCACAAAAATTGTGAATGCTTGTTGCGCTCTTCACAACATTTGTATTAAATATAGAAGTGAATTGCCTCCGTCATATTCATTGACAAGTGAAATTAATATTGATCTGACAAATGAAGTAACTGGCGAAAATGCTGAAGAGTGTTCATTTGCGTACTCTGTAAGAAACCAATTGGCACTAAATTTGCAATAAAGTTATTAAAAAAACTTTTATTTGAAAAAAGAAAAAATTAAACACAAAACTTGTTTCATAAATTCAAAATAAAAAGGAAAATTCACAAAAATTTATTTTTTTAAAGAAAAGACATCAGTCAATTTAAATGTTGCATAATGTCGGACAATGTTTTAGCTATTAATTTGGCTGATTAGGCAAAATCTCTCATGGCTTTAACTTGTTCTTCCGCAGATTTTGCTTGTAACTCTGCATACTTTAATTGCGACTCTGCGGATTTTGCTTGAGACTCCATTGATCTTAATATCGCCTCTTGTGTTACTACTTGCTTTCGTAGCAGTTCAAGTTCTTCCTCATGTTCCTTCGTAGCTTCGTAATGTTTTCTTTTTCTTTTCAATATTCTCGACATTTGTTTTGGAGATGAAGTGGGAAGTGGTGTTGACGTTGTATTGGAATTTGGTATACAAATTGGCGATGTTTCCGTAGTCGAAATATGAGTTAAAGGCAATGAAGCGCTATTCTGTGTCAAATTCAGTTCATTAGAACCAGTTGGTGTAACTACTGCTACCTTGTGACTGGTTCTTGGAGGAGATTCATCATAATTACTGATGGGATTTGGAATGGCACACTTTAAACCCTGCACAGGTCCCTGTGGAGCAGCTGCAGATTACAGGTGACAAATTTTGTCAATCTGCAATTCAAGCGCAGTTAATGTTTTTATGCGACAAGGCCCTCCTCCAGTTCCAGAAAAGCTTCTGTTGTTTTCCGCAATATTTTGCTTTGTTCGACTTTTTAAGTCGGCCCAAGTCTGAAACAATTTTTGTTTTAGCGGTAACGGCAAAAGAAATAAAAAATACAATGTACCTTTTTCCATTCCAGCACTGTTCTTTCTGGTGGACCTATGGAGTTTAAGCTTTGTGCAATTGTATCCCATACAGTATCAACTTCAGATTTTGTGCACTTAAACACGGGATTGCCAGTTGCTAGATGCGGAAAGGCTTCCATTTGTTCCACTAATTTTTGAAATTGAGCATACGTAGTTCGTCTATTTCTGAAATCGATCAACATTACATATTCTTTCATATACAGAGTGGGCCAAAAGAAACCAAGGGGTGTAAAAGTTTAATAACTTTTTTGTTTATTAACTTTTTTTTATTTTTTCTTTCAGATTATATAATATACAAAATGGAAAGTTTTTTACACTAAGTATGAAAAATGATGTCTCTTAAATGACCACCGTTTTCAGCTTCGCACTAATGGGCTCTTTTTAGAGCATTTTCCATAACATCTTTCAAAACTTGTGGCTGTAGCGTTCGAATTTCTGCAACAATGTTTGCCTTGAGTTCAAGGATTGTCTCTGGCTTGTTCACATACACTCGCTCCTTCAAAAAACCCCAAAGAAAATAGTCGGGTGCTGTCAAATCTGGCGATCGCGCTGGCCAAATAACTTCCGAATTTCGAGAAATTATTCGCTCTCCAAAAATTTGACTTAAAAGTGCCATTGTGTCTCGGGCAGTATGGGCAGTGGCTCCATCCTGCTGAAACCACATACCAGGTCTGTTTTCAAGAGCAGGACGTAAAAAATTTTCTATCATAAACCGATACCGCTCTCCATTTACGGTCACAGCACTTCCATCTTCATTCTCGAAGAAGTAGGGCCCAATGACATTTTCAGATGTGATCCCACACCATAATGTACACCTGATGGGGTGCAATTGGCGTTGATGAATGGCTCTTGGATTTTGAGAACCCCAGAACCTACAGTTCTGCTTATTAACAAAGCCATTCAAATGAAAATGAGCTTCATCACTCATAATCAAATTTTCAATAAAATTGATTTCTGGTTTAAATAATAAAATTCTATTGTTCTGGTTCTTTGTTCAGTTGTGAACCTCTCCATTATAAATTCTCCAAGTGTTGTCTATACAATCTGAAAGAAAAAATAAAAAAAAATTAATAAATAAAAAAGTTATTAAACTTTTACACCCCTTGGTTTCTTTTGGCCCACCCTGTATATGTAGGTACATGCATGTACATACAGCCAATACTTACATCTTTTTGTGTAAATTATCATTCAAATCCATATTTTTTTTAAATTTTTCCTAAAATTTTTAATTATTTCTTTTGTAAGCGTTAGGTTTTCTTCTATCGACTATTTTGACAGTTATGTTTCAGTTACTACGAATGAATACTTTTTATGAGAACCAACACATAGAAAAACTAAAAGCTCTTTTTTTGTCACTCACATGAAAATGATACAATGATACAAAAACGTTATTTTAAAGAACGTATATACTTACTCATTTTCGAAAAACAGGCTGTTAGATTTAACATAAAAGTATCATAGGACGCGTAAGTGGTGCGCTCTCGCTTACAAAGTAAGCCACGATGTCAGTACGTGTCACTATTATTGCACTTACATGGATAGCGGAGTTGTAAGGGAGCATGATTAAAAATTTAGCCTAGAAGTAGGCCAGTATATGTAAGTTACGAAGTTATTAGTAACACATGATGTGTCAGATTACACGTACATTACAATCCAAGTACTTAGATTGCTCGCTTACGATGTCATACTGACGTTAGTGATTATTATCGAAGTACTTCGCTTAATTTACCGCTGGGACTGTAATCATTTTATTCACGACACATACACTAACATTTTTGCAGCTTGTGCATGTACCTGTTATAATTGTATCATGCAACATGAGTTTTGTTTCTTTAATTTTTTTCCTTGAGAGCGTGAATATGAAATTTGTCTGTGTTAGTGACATGTTCTAAATCTTATTTTTGACGATCCCGCCTTAGGAGCCTGGATTTTCTTCATTTATTGCCAATCTACTTTATTTCTTGATTATATAACCCAGATTGAGTCCAAAAAAATATGTGTGACTGAGGTATCTCTCTCATTATTAATAAACTGAAGTTTAAAATCCCACAACGTAGAGAGAAAATATTTTTTTATTATTGAATCCTTAAGTCAATCAGATACTACCTACCAACAAGTTGAAACTTTTGTTTTCATTATGGATAAAAGAAATGAGTTAAACCAAAGAATATAAATAAATACATATCTTTTTAACTGAACATCCTGTATTTCTTAATAAGTTCTTCACTTGACAAGTGTCTACTTTAAGTCTATTTGATAATTGTTTAGTAACGCTAATTTATGTTTATCCTTTATGTTTTTTTGTAAATTATATTTTATAAAGATGAAGAAATAAGGTGTAATTCACTGACTTTACAACTGCAGAATTAGGAAACTTATCATCCTTAAAACAAGCTTTATTTCAGCAACAGCAACTTTTCTCCGAAAATCGGTATTTTTTGTGGTAAAACTCGGATATTTTTACATATTTTTTTTTAGCAATTGGCCGCATGTTTTGCTGTTGAAAAAGTAGCAAAATGCGACTTAAGTCGCACAACGGCAACGCTGGTGATAAGAGAAAAGAATATAATGCTCGCAGTGTGTGTTTGCTTGCGCTTTATATTTTCCCCCACATCTAAAGCGTAAGCAAAAAATTTTTAATTTTTTAGCTCAGATGCGCATTGTATACAATCAGCGTTGTCAACTCGGTGCTTTTCGCACCGTTTTTAGTGCTTTTTGAAAATTTCGACGCGAAAAATTTTGAAGTTAGTGCTCGGTGCTTTTTTAAACTAATTTTTGGTGCTTTTTATTTCTTGGCGGTGGCACTAAACCCAAAATTCAAAAGAATTTTCCTTATACATATAATATATATATACATATATATATTTTTTGAAGAAGTCTAACATTTAAAAAACATAAGCACTGAAGTTAAATGGAACATTTCAAAATATTCTAATGAGATTGTACAAAACTTGGTTGATGAAATACGTGCATTTTATTCTCAAACTTTCAAATTTTAAGCATAATTAATGTAAACAGCGTTTTGCCACACGACAAAGAAGACATAATGCAAGTATTGTCTAATAGTGAAATATTTTCTTTGAGTTCGCTATCGAGTTTTAGGCAGAAATAAAGTCTTATAACGATTCATTTGATATAATCTCGTTTGGGGCATTATCGAAATTGCATTCCCATCAAACTTCAATGTTTAAACGCAGAAAATGATCACATTTTACCGTTATTACTTTATTTAAGTATCAAATACGTAAAAAATTGACTTTACACTTGGCTTTATATAAAAGCGTTTTAGGTTACACATTTATAACCTACTTCGTTCCTATTTTCTAAAATAATAGTACATATAATTTAAGCTTATACATATAACTTGGTTAACTTGCAAATTACTTTTTTTTAATTTTGTAACTTTGTTATTAATATTGCGTTTGCTGTGAAAGAATGTTTCCACAGCATTGTTAAATAAAAATCAAATTTTGAAAGTCTTGACTTTAAAAAAAATTAACTACTCCCATCGAGTTCATAATCTAATCAGCAAGTCAAAAACACTTGCCAATTGCTGCTAGTTTGACTAATTTTAGCTGATTTGTTTCTTCGTTGACGAAAAAAATAAAATTTTTTATAATAACTTAAAAAGGTTTCGTCAAATTAATTTTAGAATTCACTGATTCTCATAGAATCAAAATGTGTATCGTATGCTTCAAATTTGAAGTTTTAGGGATAAAATGCAAGGTCAACCGATTTCTATATTTTTTATATACAAAATTTTTTTTATAAAACAAAAAATTTTAATTTAGTGCTTTTTTACTTAAATTACGCGTTTTTTTCCTGGTTTCAGTGCTTTTTGAAATTTAAAAGTTGACAACGCTGTATACAATTTATATTCTTTGGTTAAACATAAATTACACCGAGTTATTTGATGAATTAACTATTGTTAAAAGATATACCTCTTTAGAAAAATTAAAAGAATAGAATGAGAATCAAAAATCTGCAGAAGAGCGGTGGGTAAAAATGTTTAAACATTTTCAATAAAGAGACACAAGTTTCCCAAATAGGTTGAAAGTTGTCGAACTCAGTTTATGTTTATCTAGTTGCAATGCCCCAACAGAAAGAGTATTTTCTGTTTTAAATAATATATGGACCAGTGAAAAAACTTAAATGAAGATGGATACCATCAAAGCGTTTTATATGATTTTGTTTAATATTCGAGCTTTAGGTCACTTTTTGAATAATTATTTATTTTTATTTTATTTTTCCAGTATTTCGCCACACCATTGTGTGGCTTTTTCAGGGAATATTTTATTTTTATTTAAATTTTGGAAAAATAAAATAAAAATAAATAATTATTCAAAAAGTGACCGAAAGCTCCAATATTAAACAAAAACATATAAATATCAAATAAGGTCGAAAAGAAGATAGATATATAATTTTATATTTGTTTAAATTTCTTTGATCTTTTTGTTTTTAATTTGTTTTTATATTTATTAAGCTTGAGCTCTTGTTTTTTATACAAGAATTAACAAATTTTATTTAGATTCCAATATTTCGTTGCCACAATGGGTAACTTCTTCAGGGAAAATATGTTTGTATAATAATTGACAATGAAAAAATATTTTTTTATAAAAAGGCGGTAAATCAAAAAATTCAAAAAATTATAATATGAAGTTTGTTATATATTGAAAAAATTGTATTTTAACTCAAATAAACACATAACAAAAATTATTTTAAATGTTGGTGTCTGTTACAGTTTGAAAAATGTTTTACTTTCTGTTATCTATTAACTAAATGTCTATAACATTGTGCAACATTTAGTGTGTCTGTTTTGTAGTTTATTCGTTGTGTTGATGGAACTTTTATAATATGTAACATTTCTAACATATATCTACGTCTGAAATTATTTTCTTTGTCCAAAATCAATGTATTATTAAAATCTGGATAATGATTTTTGTCTCTGCAATGTAATGTTAATGCTGTTTTTGGTGTGGGAGTAATGTGTCTGTATTTTTGATCAGACTTGTGCCCAGAAATCCTAGTTTTTAATTTTTTTTGTAGTACCTACATATACCTTATTACAATTTTCACTATCATTACCTCCACATGGTATTTTATATACTAAATTTGACATTTCTATTTAATGTGTTATGCATTTTATGTGCTTTTATATATTTTTTACTATCATAAATATTTGAATTTTGAATTCTTTCAGACAAAATAGGAACATAAGTTAGTAATTTATAAATCTTTGGTTCAGTAACTATTCTTCTGTTCAAATTATTGCAGTTTTTATATTGCCTTATTAATCCATATATCAAAGAAATGTGGTAATTATTATTTAGTAAAATTTCTTTTATCTTTTCTATGTTAATCCTATGAAATTCTATATCACTAATCCTCAGAACTCTTTGAATTAGATTCTTCTGTATTGATTATTATCCTCTTTGGGTGTTTAGAGTAATAATTGATAATCCTCCCTGATGAAGTTGGTTTCTGATACCAATCTATACATAATATACTTCCCTTTCTCATTACTAGTGTGTCTAAATAAGGAATTCTAGAATTACATTCCTTTCCAATTGTAAATTTTATATCATCATGAAATGAGTTTAGTGTGGTCACCATATTGTCAATTGATTGATCTGAGATTATACAGAACAAATCATCAACGTATTTTGTAACAATGCTTGGTTTTATATTTAATTTCTCAATACAACAATCCAATAACTTATCCATAACAATATCAGCTATAATTGGAAAGGCTGGGGACCCCATATGAAGTCCTTTTTGTTGGATATATATTTTATTATTATACTTAAAATATATATTGTCTGTTATACAAAATTTAACAATGCGTAGAAATAAATCTTTCTCAATATTCGTATAATCCTTAATTATTTCCCATTTTTCTTCAATAATGTCTAGAGCTATATCTATTGGTATACTGGGAAATAAAGACACAACATCTAATGAAATTAATTGTTCATCATTCTGAATCCTTAAATCCTTTATTTTTTCTTTAAACTGCAAAGAATCTCTTACATTATATGTAGAATTTTATGTCAATCTCTTTAGAATATTTATAATATATTTGCAAAGTCCATATGATGGAGAACTCACAAAAGAGCATATTGGTCTCAAAGGGAATTGGTCTTTATGGATTTTTGGTACTCCATATAATCTTGGTGCCATAGACACATTAGACTTAACACTGTTCTTTTCTAAAGATGTAATAATTTTTAATTTAAAAAGATTCTCAACTAAACAATTATTCATATTATCAAAACGTTTTTAATTAATAAATTAAACTATGAGTTAAATTGTACTGAGTTTAGACAATATTTAAAAGGATATCAATACTTAATTAATAAAAATTAGCTGTTTTGTATTTTAACATTCTAATGTAAAACTTTTTTTTTTTTTTTTTTTTTTTTAAATAGGACCAGCACTCAGGGGATAACCCCTACTCATGCAGTGCATTGTGCTAGAACTAAGAAAATAGGTTATAGGGAAGGATGATAGAGGGAGTAGTATCTGTGTACATTTGATTTAAATCTTCCCACGCTGGTAGTGACAGGAAAGACCTCCGCAGGTAGTTGATTCCACATACGAACAGTGCGGCTAAAAAAGGAATTTTCTCTGTAATGCGTAGTGCGATGCATTGGCCAATCGACCACAAAAGGATGTGCTCTAAATGAGGCACGTGTTGTACGTACATATGTGCGGGTTTCAGGAACAAGTTCCCTAATTTCATTAGAACACATTCCGTTGTAGTAACGATAGAACAATGAAATGCACCCCACATTGCGTCGATGCTCCAATGAATCAATAGAGTTGGATACCCTACTGTCACCGATGAGCTTTTTCTCCCTCTCCTGTACGCGGTCGAGTAGCCCCAAAATAGACTTTGAAGCGCCGGCCCATACATGAGAGTTGTATTCCATTTTCGGACGGATATAGGTGGTATAAATAGTAAGGAGGTCAGATGGGGTGAAATATTGTTTGCACCGTTTCAAAAAGCCGAGGCACTTGAATGCTTCTTTTGCAATTTGAAAAATGTGTTCAGTCCAACGAACATCACACTGTATTTTCATGCCAAGAACATCAAGAGCATCTGATTCCTTAATATTTATACCCCCCATACTGCCGGTCGTTGAGTAAGCTGTTGAACTCCAAATACCTTACAAGATGGAAATTTACCATACTTTCCATCACTTTGGAAAGTGCAGAGCATATTGCGATTGGGCGATAATTTTCAGGGTTAGTAGCTTCTCCTTTTTTAGGGATTCGCGTAACATTAGCAATCTTCCAACACACTGGGAACTCACCAACATGGTATAACGTGCTGCAGAGATTAGCTAATGGACGTGCTAGCGTCGAAGAGGACTGTTTCAAGACCAGTGCTGGAATGCCATCCGGCCCAGGAGACTTGTTTATGTTGAGTTCCGACAAAACCCTTTTTACTGCCCGAGCTCGAAAGAATATCCTAGGCATAGTAGTGGATACTATCTCTAGTATAGGCAGAGGCTGATTGCTTTCCGGCAAGTAAGAATTACTTGCAAATATTTCAGCTAATAAGTTAGCTTTATCGGCCGGGTCAGTGAATATTAGGTCATCCTTTAAAAGAGTCGGAATTGAAGAACTAGCATTATTCTTTACTCTTTTAACAAATGACCAGAAGCTCTTACTACCCCGAGGGGCAGCAAGAACTTTAGCACGGAGACGATTCTCTTAAAGAGCTTTTTCACGCCTCAGTACTTTGGCACACGAAGATCTCGCCCTTTTGCGTAGCAAATCAGTATCGGCATTTTGGTTACTTCGCCAAATACTGAATGCTTCCTCTCTAGATCTGACTGCGTTTTTGCATGTCTGATTAAACCATAGTTTCTCTTTGGGCTTAATCGGAATTTTTTTGATGGTATGAAAGCTTTCATGCCCATCAAAATTATACTTTCGACCATTTTGGCCATGGCATTGACATCATTGTCTAGGAAACATAGCTTCCAATTAAAATGCCGAAAAAATTCGTTGAGCTGAGCCCAACGAGCCTTTTCGTATATGTATTTAAGTCGTTTCGTAGCTGTAGGTGAAACGCTATGAAGTGCTGAGAACGAAAAGGAGGCCGAAATGGTACAGTGATCTGAATTGCCGAGAGGTGCATTAACACTTACTTCATACTTATCAGGGTGTGAAGTGAGAAAGAGGTCGAGCGTATTTTGTTGGTGCCCTTCAACACACGGAATGTGTGTTGGGTTATTCACAAGTTGCAATAGGTGGTTATGCGCTGCGAATAACTCTTTTTTAATACTCTTGATATTTAACGATTAAATATTAATCCTCACAAAAACATAAATATGAAAAACGGCCAAGTTCTTATCCAAAATTTCGGGCAATAAAAGTTGTGAGATATAAATTTTGACCAAGTTCTTCTTTGCCACAATACCTAACACAGAAATATATTATGTATGATATAAATTTGTAATCGTAAGGGTGTCATATAATTTCTAGATAATCTGCCAACTTGACAACATTTTTATCAATATAAAGAAATGAACATTTATACATTATTCTCTCCTTTTTTGGAAAGGTACAAATATTGCCAAGTTAACAGATTATCTAGAAATTATATGACACCCTTACGATTACAAATTTATATCATACATAATATATTTTTGTGTAAGGTATTGTGGCAAAGAAGAACTTGGTCAAAATTTATATCTCACAACTTTTATTGCCCGAAATTTTGGATAAAAACTTGGCCGTTTTTCAGATTTATGTTTTTGTGAGGATCTGATTACTTTTTGAAAAGATTTCTATAATAACACTTTTTAAACTTAAAATTTCTAGTGTGTTTTATTTTTATTAATGATCACTGCGCCAGTTGATAATGGCATAGTTACATAAAATAATGGGTAAGAGTGTGATGGGTGTTGAATTTCTGATCTTAAAAATCCACTATTGTGTCATTACAACGGGTCGCCAGTGTGTATGCAATTTGGTACGAGTCGACTGGTAGAAACATGTAAAATACAGTGTAAATTTTACTGGTCATGTCCCCGCCTATTTTCTCAATATATTTACTTATTAAAGTCTGTTTAGCTGAAGTACATAAATCAAAAGGATATGCCCAATGTGTATGCAAAGTTTCAATAGGGTATCTGGTGCTTTTAATTTTTGGATTTTTCGATTGAGTAAATCAATTACTATTTGTGTACAAAATGTCAGCTCTCTATAGTATAATATTACGTACAATTTTTATAGGCCTGGCCCCCGCGGACTTTTATATCTGCTAGTGCTTATGGTTCATGCAAAGTTTGGTATTAAAAAGTTAATAAGAAATACCTGAGTATTAAATTAAAACTGCCAAGCCAAAGTACCTGAACGAAAAAGCTAAGATTTATGGGTGAAGTCACGGCTACTTTTTATTTTGGAGGAGTGCAATGTGTATGAAAAGTTTTAATAAAATGTATGTTAATTTTGAATTTGAAGTGCTTGTTTCCGCCTTTTATAGCAACTTCTGGGTTTTCAGAATTTTCTTAGTGATCTCTTATCTAGATTTATTTGTGTATCAAATTTAAGCTTGCTAGTGCGAATTGGAGTTTTAGCGTCGTGACCTCGCTTACCGGCTAAAACTTTTTGGTTTTAAGATTTTGCCATTGGCTTACGCAGCTACAATTACTAGTGTATAAAATGTCAGCTCTCTAGCGCGAATTATATCTTTAGATTTTATCAGCATTACATCTCCCACTATTCCTAACTCAAAATTTTGTTGTGAGCAGCGCTTATAATTCATGCTAATTTTCTTCTAAAATATGCTAGACCGATGTAGATTAAACACAAGGCTAACATTTATGGGAGTGATTATGCCCAATTTTTAAGGTGATAGTGTAAAGTATTGTGTACGTGCCACACGTATGCAAGATTTAACTAAATTGGCTTGAATTAAAGTATATTAAGTTTTTAGTTTAAAATAATATTAGCGTGGCCCCGCCCATTCTGGTAAAATTGTTTGGGTTTTCAAATTTTTCTAGTTGGTTTCTCACTTAGACCTACTTGTATATCAAATTTCAGCTCCTTAGAGCAACTTTTAATTTTTAATTTTCATGAGCGCAGCCCCGCCCCTCTAACTAAAATTTCTCGGTTTTCAGATTTTTCTAGTTGGTTTCTCACCTAGACCTACTTGTATATCAAATTTCAGCTCCCTAGCGCAAATTTTAATTTTTATGGGCGTAACCCTGCCCACTTTTCCAAACTCAAAATTTTTTTAGGCCAGTGCTTAGTATTCGTGTCAAGTTTCGTTGCAAACGGATAATAATAACCACATAAATAGTATATCTAAATATGCTGAGTCGCAGGGTATTAAAATGAGGTTTAAATTTTATGGGCGTGTCAACGCCCACTTTTTTAATAACAAATTTATAGCCTTGCATTACCGCAGTATATGTGTCAAATTTCAATATAAAGGGCTTCCATTAAGCGCCTTATATTAGCTTCTTTAATTCTAACTTTTATGGGCGTAGCCCCGCCCTCCTGGCTAAAATTTCCGGGTTTTCAGATTTTTTTTATTTTATTTCTCACTTAGATCCAGCTCTGTATCATATTTTAGCTCAATAGCACAAATTTTAATTTTTATGGTTAAAATTTTCGGGTTTTCAGATTTTTCTGGTTCATTGCTCACCTAGATCTTTTCGTGTACCAAATTCTAGCTTTCTAGCTATAGCGGAAGTGCTTCATCAATTTGATGAGTGTGTCAGTGGTCAATGGTCAGTGGTCAGTGAGTATGTCTTAAAATATGCACTTTTTGCACCTCTATATCTCCGGAAGCTTTCCTTCAAACTTCGCATATGAGGTTATATGAATTTATTCTAATTATGGTTTAAATATAATAATTTTATGATTGCGGGGAACAAAGTTATGAGGGGGGTAAAAACAGCTCGAATGGCTTCGTGTAAATATACACACTGCGTGCATTGGCCAGAACTTGGACTTTGTACTGGGGTCGTACTGTGTAATTCGAAACGGAAGAAAATTCTTTCGAATTTGTATTCTTATAATGTGTAAAGTCGAAAGCATTTGCTTCCGTTTCGAATTACAGAGTTGACCGCCTGATATACATACATACATATAAATACTTACGTATGTGCCCTTAATTATGAAAGTGGTATAAGCCATACATTTCTTTGCTCGAAATATTTAGTATATTAATTTAGAGTTGTGCTAGCCTCAGTGATGCCAATTTAGCCATTTTCTGTCTAAATTTAGCTATTTTTCATCCCATTTAGCCGGAAGAAAAGTGAATTTAGCTATTAGCTATTTTTTTAGCCATTTTTATTTTAATCTAGCTATTTTTCCAAACATGAAGTTCGTTTGTGATGTTTTATAAAATATTTATATTTGCAGCAAAGGAACACTTATTTACTACCAAAAAAATACAAGTAATATGATATTGTTTTTGCATTAATAACAATAAATCCCGGTTCAAACTTGCAATTTTTGCTACCGCAACACATACACAACATGTTTATGTATATTTCTACTCCAATACTCTATGACATATTCAAGAATTGCTGCAACAAAAATTGCAGGTCTAAAAGAGCTTATATGAAAGAGATTTCTAAATGGTAACAATAAGTTTTGCTACTCCGCTCTTATAATCGTTGCAATGTTGTTATAAGTTGTTGGGTCTAGTTGGTTGTTTATGATATCAATCAAACAAGGGTCATTTTTGCTTTACACGAATGAAAATAAAATATAAATTAAAGTTTAAAAAATGGAAAATAAACAAAAAGTATAAACAAAAATTTCGCATGAAATGCTTTAGTAACCCAAAAATTTAAAGACTGAATAGCAGAATATATGAGCAGTTTCTGGATTATCTGAAGAAAGATAATTTTATTTATTACTTCAATTTTTTGTTGTTATTTACTTTGAAAAAGTTCCCGATTACCTTTAAAAAAAAATAATATATGAAATACTTTTTTGTTTTTGCTTAAAGTTCATGACTTTTGCATTCGATGGCGCTTAGCCATTTTTTAGCTAGCTTTTAGCAATTTTTTAACCATTTTTTTGTCTACGTTTAGCCATTTTTGGTAAAGGAATTCTAGCATCACTGGCTAGCCTCGATTAATATAAATTTATTTAATATTTGTTATATATAAATCAAAGTTTTTTTAAGATTAATTTAATATTTCGAAGCAAAAATGCATATGACTTAGACCATTTTCATAATTAAGGGCACATATCGTCGCTGTTTTAACTATCTGACCTAACTAAAATTTTAAAAATTTAACAGGAGAGCAGCTTTTATGGTTGTTTTATACATTCATCCTTATGGCTGCGCCAGAAATCTTTTTACTTATTTAGGCACAAAAGTAATGCTTACAGTCATGAAAATTGTAAACAATGTGTATTATGACTTATAAAGTCAGTCTAGTAGAGGACTTAACACATTTTTCAAAAAATGTCAGTTAGGTCGGTTAGTTAAAACAGCGATGATATGTAGACTAGCGTTATGATTACATTGTTATGTTATTTTTTTAATTTGTTTGCTTTAATGTTGTGTTTGTCAAAAAATTAAAAATTTAATAAATCCATGAAATTCAATATGTTTAATATGTATGTATGTATGTAAGGTTGTTTGTACTTTAAGCGGGTGCTAGACATATCAATATTCAGCTTCAATATGCGTGGTTGTGTGAGTTTTTTTATAAAAACTATTCACACCAATAGTATATGTTTTACTATTTTTGGTAAACAAACGCACACAACCACATATATTGAAGCTGAATATTGATATCTCTGGCACTCGCTTTAGTTGCTCTTTGTTAAATATATCCGTGTTCTGTATTTTGATTTAAAAATTATGGTCACCGTAGTTATAGACTAGTCGCATACAAGTTGTGAGTGCATAAGAAGAACGATCATATTCATTTAAACACGAACACTAACCGTACAGCATTGAATGCTTGTATGAAAACGACATGATCCATGACTGCATTACATGGGGCCATGATGTAACTAGTCTGTTTCATCTAGATTGGACCACGTACTCCAATATTATTTGCAGGGAAGCGAAGCCGCCAAGACTTCTTGTTCATAACAAACAATCAAGAGAAGTAGTGTTGATAAGTTTATGCTTGTTATTTTGCATATTGTAAGTTTGAGTGTGTGTGCAAGATGTAGATGGTAAGCTACCCTACATGAAATGTCACTAGTGAATCAGTACTCATTCACTATTGACTTTGTCCCCAGTACTACTGACTAATTATACCCCCACTCAATGCTTTTTGCTATAGACGTTTAACATGTGCGTGTCATTGAAAAGCAACTATGTACTGACATTGGAACTACTGATTAGATAGTTCTTTAGGGACCATTTGAAGACATTGCAAACTGATAGGCACTAGCACATTTTAGTTATTCTAGTATACTCCTTTGATAATGAAATTGCTTATTTTGTTCACATTTTGGAATTTTATTAAATAAATATATAAAAAACGGAACTTATAATTAATTATATTCAGTGAAGTGCGACTTTGACCCGCGCACGAATGATTCCGTACGGACGCTTCCCCCCTTTTATCGTCTTTTTCGTTTTTTTGGCGATTTTTTTCATTTTGGCTATTTTTTAATTTTGGCGATTTTTTTAATTTTGGCGATTTTTTTTCGTATTTGTGATTTCTTAGTTTTGGCGTTTTTTTCGCGTTTTAGCGATTTTTTTCGGTTTTTGGCGTTTTTTTAATTTGGGGATGTTTTTTCATTTTCGCAAGTTTTTTTCATTCAGGAGATTTTTTTTCATTCAGGCGATTTTTTTAGTTTTTTTTATAAACAAACGCAAACACACAAACACAACTCGCAAAGCTTGTCTGCTAAAAACACCCAAGGTCTATGGTGGGAATCAAACCTACCACTCAGCCACAGAGGTACCCTTTTGCGCCTTTTTCGCGTTTTGGCAATTTTTTCGGTTTTTGGCAATTTTTTTTAATTTTGGAGATTGTTTTTCATTTTGGCGATTTTTTTAATTTTGGCGATTTTTTTCATACAGGCGATTTCTTGTTTTTGGCGTTTTTTTCGCGTTTTACCAATTTTTTTCAGTTTTTGTCGTTTTTTCAATTTGGCCATTTTTTTTTTAATTTTGGCGCCTTTTTCGCGTTTTGTCGTTTTTTTCGGTTTCTGGCGTTTTTTTTTCATTTTGTAGATTTTTTTCATTTTTGCAATTTTTTTCATTTTGGCGATTTTTTTCATTTTTGGCAATTTTTTTTCATTGGCGATTTTTTTCATACAGGCTATTTCTTAGTTTTGGCGTTTTTTCGCGTTTTAGCGATTTTTTGCGTTTTTACAATTTGGCGATTTTTTTAATTTTGGCGATTTTTTTAGTTTTTTTTTTATAAACAAACACAAACACAACTCGCAAAGCTTGTCTGCGAAAAACACCAGGTCTATGGTGGGAATCGAACCTACCACTCAGCCACAGAGGCACACTTCTGCGCCTTTTTCGAGTTTTGGCAATTTATTCGGTTTTTTGGCGTTTTTTCAATTTGGCGATTTTTTCCGCTCTTTGGCGTTTTTTTTCATTTTGGCGATTTTTTTCATTTTGTCGATTTTTTAGGTTTTGCCGACTTATTTTGGTGTTAGCTTTTTTTCAGTTTGGTGCTTTTTTCGTTTAAGCGATTCTTTTTGGTTTTTGGCGTTTTTTTTTTTGTTTGGCGATTTTATAATTTTCGGATTTTTTAGTTTTACCGTTTTTGAAAATTTCAAGAGTTTGCTTCTTACGGTTTCCAAGATATAGCAAGTTGTCCAAATTACATAGTCAAAATTGCATTAACTGATGGACCACCCTTTAATTTAATTTATTTTAAATTTTAGTGTTAATTGTTGTAGTCTGTATAAAAATACAATAATTTTATAAATTTCAAGTGTCAATATACATATGTATGTACATACAATTGTATGAATATAACATGGGATTTTAAAATTTTTCGTTGCTCGTTTTGAAACACCCTTCAATTTTTAACTCTCATGTATTTGTTGTTTTAGCGGCCAAGGTTCTACATACTCTGTCCAAGTTTCAGATCCGTAGCTCTTACGGTTCCTGAGAAAATAGCGTGTGACGGACAGACGGACAGCGTAGCGAAAACAATTGGGTCCTTTTCACCTTTGGTGTACGGAACCCTAAAAACATGCATAACACCAGCAACATGGTGTAATTATACAGGTGACTGCGTAAGGATTTTTTATTAAAATATACGGCAACCATAGCTGTGTAAAGAACCGAAGAACGTCAAAAGCACAAAAATAATTGTACTAAAACCAAAACAAAATCGAATTTTTTGACATTCCTCAGCTACAAAGCACATAGAGCAAAAAATTATCAGCTGAAGTAGCGCTGCCACCTAGTTAGATACACCTTGACCAGCAACTAGGGATTTTGTTTGCCATTTCTATTAAATAAATACACATGCATATGTTAATCAAAAATGTCATGTTTCGCTGAATTAGTGAAGTCAAACACTTACGAACGAATCTGCAAGTATGACAAATCTTTAACTGATGGCACAAAATCTTCCATTGGATAAAACATTTCCATAATTGGCACTTTCGCTTAAAATTTTTTAATTTTAACATTTTCTATTTTTATACAATATGGATTGTTATTTTATATCTTTTTTGCAAATTCTTTTTGTGTATTTTTTTAATTATTGTTCAATACATTTAAATTCACCTTTTAATTTGATTCCTTAAACTAATTTTTATAAACACTTAAATTTTGCTTAACGTCACTTTTGTTTTCAGCAAACCAATAAAACAAGAAGAAGCATAGTTGTGAGTATCTGAAAAAATGTTTTCTACGCATTAAGAACCACTTAGCCCCACGTTTCCTTCAGAATATTATGTGATCGATCGATGTAATGCAAAGTTGGACCACGTGGTCCAACCCTAGGACATCGCAATGTTAAATTGATCACCTTTGTTTTCATGTATTTGGAGTAGTTTTGTAGTACTCCTACTCCTCTTTGGACTAGTCCTTACATGCATGTAGGACGCATTATTTGCGGGGAACATCACAAATTCTTCCGTCACGAAGTATTTTCTTCTTTACTCCTATATCTAAATTTCAAATTTCTTGCAACCAGTCTTGTTAACGTTTGTTTTAGAAGATTTCGCTGTAGTAAAGCATTTGAAAGTATCATTTCCTTCCATGTATTTAGTGGATTTAATGTTAATATACAGGTTGCAGTTTGATATGGAAATAATTTTTTATGTAGATACATATGTATATTAAGAATATTTAGAAATTTAAATGGATAAATATGAGATGTAATCAGTTTAACTACAATTTATTTATCTATATTCATACATATATAAAATCGTAGTGTGTGGTTGTTCCTAACGCATGATCTCTGATAAGTGCTGTGAAGCAGAAATTTTTAGCACAGGTTCGGGTCAATACCCGGTAGGTTTTTGCTTTGTTTCTGACCCAACAAGTGACCACTGTGTGGAGTAATTTGTAGTTGAAAAAAATATAACATAATTGAGGGTAATACAACGTTTGTCGGGCTCAGCTAGTTTATTATAAAAATGTATCATTTTCAAATGATATTTGACAACCATTAAATTTTTGGATAGTTTTCATAAACTTTAATATACGCGGAGTATGAAGTTCTTTTCCATACAATTTTTTTTAAATTTAATTGTGGAGAATAAAATAGACCCCCAATTAAATGTCTATAAATTTAACATATGTAAATTAGATATTCGTATTAGCGAATATTGTTTTAAATATTCGTATTCGCGGATATCATTTTAAATGTTCGAATTTGAATTCTCGAATATCGAAAATTGATATTCGGCACATGCATGTATGTATGTATAGATACATAATACGAGTATATGTAGGTAACACGTATGATCAATTAAATAAATAAAAGAGAAAAACATACCTATTTTTGTACCAAATTAATAATTTTTTCTGTTACGTAACATTTTCATAGACAAACTCCCCCCACCATAACAAAACGTAAGAAAACTCCTACCACACCCTCCCCCTAGAGTGTTACGTAATATATGGACGGCCCCTAATCTATATATCCTTACCTTAATGTAGAAAGGCCCTATTTCATTATTTTTTTGAAATCGAGTTTTTCGTATATTGTGATAGAAAAAAATCGAATGTATCAAAGAATACAAAAATCTCGATTGCAAAAAAAAAATGAGTTACGGCCTTTCTTTATTAAGGTAACGATTAGAGATGCTAATCGGGACAGGTTTAGAAAATCCCGGGCTTCGGGATTTAGTGATGGAGTCTCGAAATCCCGAACCGGGACCCCGGGATTTTCGGGACTTACAAAATCCCGAAAACATTGTGAACAAATGTGCCTTTTTATATTAAAAATGATATTTTTGTTTAACAATTATTTTTTTTCCATATTTAAAAGCTGCATACAGACGAACATAAGTACATATGTATGTATTAGAGACCTGCGTAAACAGTCTTTAAATGTAAATACGTCATGATTTTTAAATGTATTCATGTCTCATGTATTATACTAAACCAATAATAAATGCTGTCGTACTATAAGCGAAGCACGATGGATGTATTGGTGTACGTGTATATGAGTGTTAACAAGCGATGTCGCCAAGACAGCTTGTTTGTAACAAACACTCAAAAGAAGTACTGTTGATTAGTGTATGCTTGTTATTTTTCATATTTTACGTTTGAGTATGTGTGTAATATGTAGATGGTAAGCTATTATGTGATTAACCGCATGCAACTAATGTTAATGCGTGTGTGTGCCTTTGCATGTGCGCAGAAAAATAAAAGATCATACACACATACATGCATGACGTTTGTACACGCGCTCATGCGTAGAAAGAAGCAAGTATCACAAATTCTTCCGTCACGAAGTGTTTTCTTCTTTACTCTTATACCTACAATACTCAAACAAATTTCTTGCAAACAGTGTTGTTAACGTTTGTTTTATAAGATTTCGCTGTAGTAAGTCCCAAATCACACTATGCAAGTCTTATTGCTAAGCTGGTTAGTTTTAGGGAGAGAGAGACGAGGGGAACAGAAACGTTTCTTTTCCCCCCGTCTCTCTCTCCTAACAAACTAATCAGCTTAGCAATAACTCTTGCATAGTGTAAATTGGGACTAAAGCATTTGAAAAATCCCTCATGTCTTGAAAGTTCTTATAAGATATATTGTGCCGGACACTAGTATGTATGTATGTACTTATATAAATCAGACTATTAATTAAAATATTAAACACTAATGCCGTCGTATTTGAAAGTATCCCTGGTCAAAATCTCAATCAATTTGTTTGATTTTTCAGGAAATTATAGCGCTATGACTTACGACTTATCTTTTTTAGACTTCTAATCTTATTTGGAACAATAGCTTAATTAAGTTATACTTAAATGTATTTCTTATAGTGTATAGAGCGATATTTGCTTAAAAAATTTCCCGTTTTAACTGTAAAAGAAACATATTTCTGAAAATCGACGTGAAAGTTTAAAAGTGCTCTCCTGCAAAACAGTAAAATATGACTTAAGTACTTTTTCCTTTTTGCACAGATATATGTACTTACATATATTATGTACTTGTATACACAAAAATATTTATTCGAAGCAAATTTTTTATTTTAACTTTTTATAACAGGGAGATTGTAATAATTTTTAATATAGAATATGACAGTCAAAAATATTATTTATGCAAAAACGGGATTCAGAAAATCCTGAAAATCCCTGGCCTTAAAATTAAAAAATCCCGGGCTCCGGGATTTGCATAGTCCCGAAAATCCCGGGATTTCTCGTTTCGCATCTCTAGTAACGATATATGTAGATGTAAGCATATTCCATGCCTCTAATTTTTCTTTAAAAATTGTTATTGTGTCAAAACAATTCTGAGGTGACGCTATGTACTTATATATGTATGTACATATGAACATGCATCTGAAAGGTTGGTTCCATACATACATACATATGTATGTATTTAGGTATATGAGTGTGTACATACGACAACAATATTGTGAAAACAAAGAAAACAACAACGATATTCGCAAAAATATAAATAAAAAGTTAAACAAAGAAAACATGAAATTTATTAAAAAGTGCAAAAGTACAAAAATTCGGACGAAGAATGAAAGCAAACACACATGAAATTCGCGAGAATATATAGCAGCGCAGACTATAAAAGCTAAAAATAAGTTTAAACTCGAGTTTATTAAAACGAGTGCTGCGCGAGTGTGAAGATCAATCGGTCGATATTAACGGATACAACGATAATTTTTTTTCATAAATTAGCGGCGGTACATAGAATTTCAGTCTTATATATGCATACGTACATACATACGTGGTATATGTCCGAGTGTACATAAGTATGTATCTACAGGCAGATATAAATATGTATGCATGTACTCTATATGTACATATGTATGTATGCATGTGTGTACATCATATTAAACATTTTGCATCACGATAATGGAACAAAAGTGAAATGACTTTAAAAGAAGGCAACGCCCGTTTTTTCTTATCAAGTTTATTTATTGCATCTTAATTCGTATAATTAAAGAAATTTAGTTCTGAAAATAAAACTGCCGTATTAAAATAGAAGAAACCCATTTTGATTAAAAAAACTAACAAAATTACAGAATATTAAATACATTTATGTATGTTTGTATTTACATATGTATGTATGTACATACCTACATAGTACATGTACATATGTATATATATGTATGTACAAATAGTACATATATGTGTACATACATACATACATATAAACATTAATTCCTTGTAATTTATTTGCTTTTTACCCATGAACTACTAGTAATACTGACAGGTGTTTTTAATTTTAATGCCTAAGTACATACATATGTATGTATACCTATAAGTATTTATGCATGTAGATATCCAGGTATTTTCGAAAAAAAAAGATCTTAAACCCACAATTTATTCATAAGCAGCCTATTGAAACCAAACTAAAACGAGAAACAAAGAAAAAATAGTAAATGAAATTGAAAGTGTACTACTGACACGGATTGCTTTTACCGGCACCAATACTAACTAACAACTACAATAATAAAACAACTCATAGAAAGTAGCCTTGGCAACAAAAACAGTTTTCAAGATCTGAATATGAATTGTTCAGTGTGTTTGTATTAGAGAGCTGCGTAAACAGTCTTGAAATGTAAAAACGTCATGATTTTTAAATGTATTCACGTCGCATGTATTATACTAAACCAATAATAAATGCTGTCGTACTATACGCGAAGCACGGTGGATGTATTGGTGTACGTGTATGTAAGTGTTACCAAGCGATGACGTCAAGACAGCTTGTCTGTAACAAACACTCAAAAGAAGTACTGTTGATTAGTGTATGCTTGTTATTTTTCATATTTTACGTTTGAGTATGTGTGTAATATGTAGATGGTAAGCTATTATGTGATTGACCGCATACAACCAGGGCTGTCAGATATGGCGATTTTTTAAATTGTTTGGCGTCCAAATTTTCGGTTTGGCGACATGGCGATTTTTCTGGCGATAAATAAATTTGTTGGCGATTTTCCTGGCGATAAAAAAACTTGTTGGCGATTATTATGGCTATTTTTTAACAAAGCTTAACACCAAAATTTGTATAATTTAAGAAAATTAGTTTGTTGAAGGAGTAGTTTCAAAAGTAAATCCTACCAAAACTCGTCTGCAAGAAGTTAAAACAATTTGATTTAATGATTTTTCTTACATTTTGGAATTTGGATGACAAAAATTTACAAAAAATAATTTTGGCGATTTTATTTCCAATTTTGGCGATTTTCTGATAAATTTTGATACGATCATTTTATAAAAATTTATATTAAAAAAATGTTATACAAAAAAAATTTATTATCAAATATTTACTAAGAAAAACTACATAAATCTGATTTTTGGCGACTTTTGGCGATTTTTAAAATCAATTTGGCGACATAGGTTAGAAAAAATCTGACAACCCTGCATATAACTAATGTTAATGCATGTGTGTGCCTTTGCATGTGCGCAGAAAAATAAAAAATCATACACACATAGTACATGCATGACGTTTGTACACGCGCTTATGCATAGAAAGAAGCTAGTGTCATAAATTCTTCCATCACGAAGTGTTTTCTTCTTTACGCTTATACCTACAATACTCAAATAAATTTCTTGCAAATAGTGTTGTTAACGTTTGTTTTATAAGATTTCGCTGTAGCAAAGCATTTGAAAAATCCCTCATGTCTTAAAAGTTCTTATAAATTATCTTGTGCAGGAGACTAGTTTGTATCAGTGATGGGGAAGTTTACGATCGTACTTTTTTGATACTATGGCATAAAAAATGCTGTATAACAATCCGAACAAATTCGATATTTGCACTCATTTATTTATTTAATAAATAATATTTTGCAAAATTAACTTTGCTGCTACTTCCAGTGCCACCAGATTAGGGGGTTTGTCGCCAAAATGGGAATTTCGCTTCTCATTTGGGGACAGAATTTCATGGGGAGGGATTTGGGGACTTTTCATTTAGAGCTCTAACATCACTTGTTTTATAAGAGTATTTTATCTGAATACAATATATACGTTTTATGGGTTTTCTTCTAATTTTACAGATTATTTTAAAATAGTATTATTACTGTAATTATATTTTTAAAAAGCGAAAAAAATGAAAATTCGTGAAAAGTTACAAAATTAAAAAAAAAACTTAATATTGATTAAGAATCGCTAAAACTGTAAGGTGTGCCAAAAATTTAAGAAAATTCGCAAGAATTTGCTAACAGCGGGATGATAATAAAGTCTAATATTATTAAAAAAAAAATCAAAAACGTTTGCAAAAATTAGCGAGAAGTTGATTAAAAATCGCCAAGGCCGTTAAAAATAAAAAAAATTTGGTAAAAATGCGAAAAAAAATTTACAAAATGTATTAAAGAAATTGCTAAGGCTACGGTCACACTTGTCAAATATTTGCTCAAAAAAACGTAACCAACAAACAATATTTTTAAAAGTTTTGATCCAGACGTTTGTTTATCAAATTAAACAGTTTCGAACACAACTAATATATAATGCCATAGATTCCAACATTATTGGCTACTCTTTAACTTGACAAACTTTTCTCTGAATTGAAAGATTTTTCATTAGCATTTAGTGGTTATGCTTTTTTTGGCAAATCTTTGACAAGTGTGACCGTACCTTAAGCCTGTAAATAGTAAAATTCGCAAAAAATATAAAAATGATTTCTTTTTATACTTTTGAATAAACACTTTTTTTATATACATATATGTGAAATATTTGAAAGCGGCACCACTGAATAATATATATATATATATATATATACTTGAATATCAGGATTTTATGGTGCTACTGCCGTTTTTAAAATAATTAAGTAGCTGGCTACCAGGCAACAATTTTTGCCAGTGGCACTTGTAGTCGTGTAACCTGCTGTGGCCTATGTGTTTAATGTATAAGTTCTAATGACAACTTGTACTTTGTTAAAAAATTAAAATAATTCCATCAAAATGGTTAAATGTGTTTGCTATTCACTGAACTTTTGCAGCTCACAAGTGGCAAAATCAATTCCCACTTCTGTAGAATTTCTTGTTATTTCTCGCACTCTCCGTTGCGAACGCTCAATCAAGTACAAATAAATACAGTCAAATCCCGATAATTCGTACCCCGATAAATCGTAATTCCCGATAATTCGTAATAAACTGTCCCTTGAAAAAAGTTCGTTAATTCGTAAATTTTCCAGACATATAGAAACAACAGAAATATGGAAGGAATGATTTTTTGTTTACCGCTATTTTTTTTGCGTGGGTTTTTGGTTTTGCTTGTTTGTGTTTATTTTCTTAAGATCAGTTTTTTAGTGAATAAAGAAAGATGTCAAAGTGCACGCATAAAACTTTCGGTGTTACAAAAACAAAAAAATTTTATTTTGTATTTTATTTTAAGCAATAGTTTTTAATATTTTTTTATAGTTTTAGTAAATAAATTGAAAAACCCTGCGAATTGCATTTATTTTATTTTAACACCCTATAATTCGTAAGAAATGGCAGGTCCCTTGCGATTACGAATTATCGGGATTTGACTGTATTCGATTTAATCAATTTAGGTGTGGACTCAAATAAATTTGACAAACTTGTACTATTATCAAACACTAGATGGCTATCATAAGAAAAGCTGTGCAAAGAGTTTTGAAGCAATGTATTGAGTTACAGCATCATTTTAAAATGATATCAAACAACAATATTGACAAAATATTTTTGGGGATAAAAATTAGGATTTTTCTTTTGAAATGGGGATTTTTTGTGGACATGATGATTTAAATTGGGGACAAGAGGCAAAGTTTTTCTGGCAGCACTGGCTACTTCCTATGCTTTCACGTAGTAGCAGCATGGCTGTCAACGAAATTTCTCAAAAGAACTGCATATGTACAAGCGTAACCGCACTTAATGCAGGGAGCTAATTTCGGCACCCGTGATCGAAATATAATTCGAAACGAAATTAATTTCTATTGTAAGAAATTTTCTGATGATGTGACCAAGGAATTGTGTTTTTCAGTTTTGAAAAAAGGCAGATAAATTCATTTCACAACACTGAATAATTTTTAAGCAACAACATATCGTCGTCTCAGAATTGGTTTAGCGCATAAGCCAAAATGTTAGAGTGGAGAGAAACGACAAAGAAGAATTACATGAAGTTTCCTCAAAATATACTCCATGGTCCATGAATTTCTTTTATATTTGCACCACTGCTTCCGGCAAATGTTTAGAAGAAAAATTTAAATTTGTGTGAACTTTCATAAAGGAAATTAGAAGTTAATGTTACTTTATTGTAAGTGAAAAATACGTTTTGTGTAGCATACACAATTTATTTTCAAAGAGGTAGTTTAGACGAGAACAATTTTTAAGCCGCACAATTTTTTTTCTTTTCCAAATTACACGAGACTAATTCATCTGGCACAAAATGTATTCGTATACACAGCTGTGTGTGTGTTAGTGTTTTTAGTATTCATTTAACATTTGCTGTTTTTTAAGTTGTATGTGTATTGGTTTTATGCTGCTAATGCGGGGTTGAAGCTGGTTGAAAAGTTATGCCAACCGCAAAACCACTCTCTTTGCCTCTCTCACCTACAAACTGGCATGTTATGCCAGCACAATTATGCCCGTGTAAATCAGCGCAAACAGTAGCTTTTTGTGCTCCATACGTATACTTTACTGCTGTGTATTAAAAAATTAATTGTTGAGACGATTAACATACGCAAGAAAAACAAGTAGGTACATCAGTGATGGGAAATGAGATTTACATTTCGGTATAAAAAAAACTTGAAAATTACTTTTTATTTAAATTTTATCAACAAAAAATGGTAAAAAATTCATTTACAAAGAATTAAAAAATAAAAATTCAGTGAAGTGCGGCTTCAACCCGCGCACGAAGGGTTCCGTTGGTAATTCAATATCAACTTTAAACTATATAAAATATAGTTTTGGCATCTATTTTCGTTTTTGTGTTTTTTCGGTTTTGAACGTTTTTTAGTTTTGTTGTTTGCGTTTTTTTCAGTTTTGGCGCTTTTTTTAGTTTTGGCACTTTTTTTCACGTTTTGGCGATTTTAATTCGGTTATTGGCATTTTTTCATTTTGGCGATTTCTTTCATTTTATCGATTTTTTTCATTTTGGCGACCTTTTTAATTTTGGAAATTTTTTCGGATTCTGCGATTTATTTTACTATTAGAATTTTTTTTTAATATTGGCGATTTTTTTTTCGTTTTGCGATTATTTTCGGCTTTTGGCGTTTTTTTATTTTGGCGATTTGTTTAATTTTTGGCGATTTAGTTTAGCGCTAGAATTTTTTTAATATTGGCGACTTTTTTCGTTTTGGCAATTTTTCCGATTTTTGGCGATTTTTTTTCGGATTTTGCGATTTATTTTAGTGTTGGGTTTTTTTTTAGTTTTGGCGGCTTTCACGTTTTGGCGATTTGTTTTTAGATTTTTGGTGTTTTTTTTTCATTTTGGCAATTTTTTTAATATTGGCGATTTTTTCGCATTTTGCGATTTATTTTAGTGTTAGAATTTTTTTTTTTAATTTTGGAGATTATTTTCGTTTTGGCGATTTTTTTTTTAATTTTTGGCGATTTTTTTTCGGTTTGGCAATTTTTTTTGGTTTGGCGATTTTAAAATTTTGGGATTTTTTTATTTTACCGTTTTTGAAAATTTCAGGAGTTTGCATCGTACGGTTTCCAAGATACAGCAAGTTTTCAAGAGTACATAGTCAAAATTGCATTAACTGATGGACCACCCTTTAATTTAAATTTTGTTTAAATTTTAGTGTTAATTTTTGTAGTCTGTATAAAAATACACAAATTTTACAAATTTCAAGTCTCAATATACATATGTACATACAATTGTATGTATTTATATTACATGGGATTTTAATATTTTTCGTTGCTCGATTGGAACACAGTTTAATTTTTGATTCTCATGTATTTGTTGTTGTAGCGGCCAAGGGTCTACATACTCTGTCCAAATTTCAGGTCCGTAGCTCATACGGTTCCTGAGAAAATAACGTGTGACGGACAGACGGACAGCGTAGCGAAGACAATAGGGTTCCTTTTCACCTTTGGTGTTCGGAACCCTAAAAAGGACACATATGCAGGTACAAATGTCAAAGTTATAACAAGATGAATTTTTAGACTTCAGTAAATCTAACATGTATTCATCTAATGCGTTTTTAGTTTAAGACACTGTAGATACATATAAGTATGTATATTATATGTTGTTAATGGTTTCAGTTCATTCATATCAGCCAGTGGTGCTGTATACAAGTATTGGTTGTTAATAGTTTCAAAATTTTTCTTTCCGCTAGGAAACATTTTAATTAAAAGTTGTATATTGCTGTTGGTTTTATCAGATAAAACATTTACAGGGTAAACCTCATACCTCTTTTAGACACGGAAATACCCCTTTCACACACGGAAAGTTTACTTTCCAAAGTCTTAATTCAGCTGTGAGAAAGCCAGAAAGAGATGATTCTTCTTTCTGTCTTTTACACAGCTGAATTTTGACATTTCATTGTTAAAGTCCACTTTTACCCTTAGAACTTGACAGAATTTAATATAAAGCTTTTTACAATTTTCTTTAAACTGATTTCAAACATTTGTTTCAACATGACTTGTGTTTATATATATGTAGATCAACTTCTAAGCCACAGAAAATATCATAGGTTTTCGTTTATATTGAATTTTGAAAGATTACACTTTTCTAAAATAGTTTTACTATTTAAGTTTCGTGCCATTTGCCGAAAAAGAAATTTAATTCTTGGCAAAAATATATGCATCATTTGACTGCATTTCTAAGTTGACCGTGAGAGTATCAAATGTGTTGGGGGAGTACTACGGTACTTTTTCATTTAAGTAGTATCAAAAAAAGTACGATCGTACCAACTTTCCCATCACTGATGTACATCATTGATGTCAGTTTCATACAGTAAACCTCGGTTAATTACTCATCAAAAATGTCATGATTTTCGGGGGTAATTATCCGAAGACATTTAATTATCTTATACAGGTAATTAGTTATGAGAATACGCTTAAATAACTTTAGAAATACATTTATCCGAACTCACCGTGGTATGTAGTATGTATATAATTACTTGAAATAAAACGCACGTACATATATAATACATATTTCTTCAAATAAAATATTTTGCAATATAACAAAAATATCACAATAATAAATAATATTACAAAAAATAAAGAGATCCTGTGCATATATTCGATTGTAGAATTGCATAAATATATACTAAGTTAACAAAATAAACGAATATTTTAGGGGAAATTTCATTTTCGGGTGAATTATTTATGCGTAATTAAGCGTGGACTTTTGTGTGAAAATGATTGCAAATAAGCGATAAAGGTATTTAACCGATGGGTAATTAAACGGGGTATACTGTAGCCCAATTGTGATAGCTAAAATCCCACACATTCTTATTCTTTTTCATTTATATATACCATGGTCACACGGACAGCAATTATCGAGGTCCGCTCTCTCATTCACGGTTCGCGGTCGAATCTTGATTGACTCAACATGGTTCGCCACACAAATTTTTGAGAGCGAACCATCTTGGTTCATTTTGAACCTTGCTGCGAACCACGTAGAAATTGCTATCATCGCTAGTTTTGATAACAAATTATCGCTAATATATCTGAACTAGCTATCAAAACAAAATTAGTTTACACACGCATACATATGAGTAACCAAAAAACAAACCAAAAAAAAAATGGATGCGTGTATGAATTAAAAAAAAATAGAACACATTTTATTCATTATTTTTTGCTTAATTTGTTTATCCACTGTAAAAAAGCAAATAACAGAAAATAAAACTCCTGCCAACTATTCACGTATGTACATATATATGTATGTTTGCATGAATGTATATATCGTGCCATAACCGCCAAAATAGCTTAAGCGACATAATTTTCGATCTTCAATTTTTGACCAAAATCGATTATTTGCGATTGTAAATAATCGATTTTCGTAAAAAAAACGAAGTCCAAAAAATGTGTCGCTTATAGTATGTTTTCACGATACGTGCTTCGCTCTCTATTCATGCTTCACACCCCAATCATGAACGAATCAACTCGCCTCGCCATACAAAATTATGAGAGCGAATCAAGTAGATTCAATATGAATCTACTTGCGAAGCACGTAAAATTGGTATCTTCTCTAACTTTTATCGCAGTTTATCGGCAGTTTAGCTGAACCAGCTATCAAAACAAAATATGTATACATATGTGTATGTATGGGTTTGAACAAATAAAAACATAACATTAATATAAATAAATTTAATTAAGTTATGAATAGTAAAAAAAGGAAAAATAAGAAGAAAATATAGGAATGCCTTCAAAAACAAAATTTTGAATGACTCGAATGTGTGTAAGTATGTATGCTTATGTGTATGTATGTATATAAGTGCATATGATACGTATGTACCCAGCTGGAAAAGCAGGCATTAATTAAATAAAGTATTATTTTCCAAAGCAAAACAATGCATCCCTTAGAAACGATAGGGTAATTTGATCAAACACAATTAAAATAATTCATTACTTTCCTGGGACATGTTCTGTGTTAACAGTAATCAATTCAGAAAGGAAAAATTATACATGATGTGCATTACCTTATGATTTACTATTCATTACCTTTTCCCACTGGGTATGTATATGCGTGCGTATGATATGTATGAATGTGTGAATATAAATCAAAAGATGCCACACGGACAGTGATGCCAACTCTTTCAGAGCAAAAAGCACTGTACCTTCAAAAAAAGCACTAAATGCAATAAAGCCATATTTCGATTTTGTTCAGTTATAAGTAGAATATGAGTAGGAAAATAATTTAAGTTCAAGACAAAAGCAAATTAAACAATTAAGTAATGGGATATTTGATATAATAATTTTGGAAAAATAAAGTAAAACTCGTAAGCTTATATAATCCATAAAACTAAACTTCAGAAACAAAGTAATTTTATTTACAGGATAAAGATTTCAATTAAAATTTTGTTTTTACTCTTTTATATAACTGCCTAAATTAAATCATTCCGTATAGACGAAATATCAAAACAATTGATTAAAATTTATGTGGAAATGTAGGATTTTGGTCGATATCGAGTCCATCAATTTTGTACTGTAACTCCAGTAATTGTTACTAGAATCGAAATCAAATGAATTCTGCGTGTAATTAGCATACAAATCGAAAGAATTTGTATGTATTTATGTATATGTACATGCGTATAAATATGTAGGTATGTGTCAATGAATTAACAAAAACTATTTACTATGTATGGATGTACATTACGGTGTTCTCAAAAAAAGAATTCCTTTGTTTTTCTCAGAACCAGGTTTCAAACTTTAGTTTAGGTAAAAAAATAGGCCTGTTCAAATATCAGCTCATAATATTAACAGTGAGATTATACGCATCGCACTTTTCAATTTCCCATACGATTTACATAATATAAATTGATTTTATTCATTCTGATTGTGATAAGTAAAGAACGGAATGTCCTACAGTGAACTTCTTGGTACGCTTTTGTAGAAAATTAAACGCTCTATAAATAAATTTTTTGATAAGTTAGCTGGATCAAAAGTTATTTACAGTCCAAATAAAATTTATCTTAAATTTATACGAAAACAACAGAAATATTATGTTATTCCAGAAAATTTTACCAAGTTCCATACAAAATACAAACATGCCTTTTAAAAAGTGCCAAATAAGTGTTTTTCGTTATAATAGAGAAATATAAAACAATTTTATAAGTTTTTCAATTTATTTTAGCCATAGCTGTAATAAGTGAATGGAATGGAAATTAAAAATATTTCTGTTTCAGATTTAGTTTAATTTTAAATTTTTTTATTGAGTGTTTAATTTTCTACAAAAGCGTACCAAGAAGTTTACAGTAGCACATTCCGTTCTTTACTTATGACAATCAGACAAAAAAGTGAAAAATGTTTATTTGTTGTTTTGTGTAAAGCCACAATGCTGTCACAAATTTATATTTGGGGATTTGTTAAACGCAATAAAAGCACTAAAGTCAAAGGTGAAAAAGCAACAATTTCGGGTATTTAAAAAAAGCACCTAGTTGAAAAAGTCCGTACTTATGAATTAAAAAGCACTAAATCTAGTGCGAAAAGCATTAAATTGGCACGCTGAACACGAGGCACGAAGGCGTCGTATAAACGGCAAGATTCAAAAACAAGATTCAGAGAGCGAAGCTTGTGATTCAACTTGTCGTCTAAACATAGTAGTAAGCTATTTTAGCGGTTATGGCCAGGGTTACCGTTCATACGACTAAAGTCGCAATTTGACCCTCTTTTAGCGGTGTGCGACTTTTTGTGAGACTTTTTTATGACCGACTTTTGCGACTTTTTTGATTTTCTTGGGACTTTTTACCCTTTTTTTGTAAAGATTCTCACAAAAAACATTAATATTTTAGTAAATTAATTTTTTTATAAAAAACAAATAACTCCGTCAAAACTTAAAAGCAATTCAATTGTTGATTTGGAAGCACTTTTATTATTTTATATTATATTACGTTCTTGCAACCTTGTTATGTGTACAATGTATTTAAGAAATTTTTCCCTAATTTTCAGAAAAAGTTTCAAAGAACAGTGTTAGCAAAAAAGCGTTTAAAATAAAAATTTTGGTTTTGCAGTGCTTATTTTACAAAATTATTTTTAGCTGCCGAGTCAATGTAAGAAAAAGTTGTCGTAAAACATACAAGTGTGTACCAACATGTGAACATTTTGAAACTAGATTTGCTTAAAAATTCTGTCAGCTTTAAATTTAATAGACAAAGATATGGAAGAGTGGATTCCAATAAAGTAATATATATGTATGTTGAAGTATAAAATACATTCACCCAAAAAAATAGGATATATGGCGCCAAGATCAAACGAATAGAATTGAAGTAAATAGCTCACGGGGTTTTGGTTCGACATGTTAGAATTTTGTAAAAAATATCTTGGCGTTGGCAGCATACGACAGCCAAATTTATTAAACTTAAGTAGATTTCTTCAGTATGCATACAAGAAAATATGTATTGAGGCACATACAATAATGCAACTGTATATGTTATGAAATGTGCAATAAGCTTTTTGTTTTGATTCAATAATTATTATTATTATTTTTTTTTTTTCTTTCAGTAACCAGTAAAATACTGCAACAAAATTTTATTTCAGTAAAAATTTACTGGTTACTGCTTTTTTGTCAGTATTCAGTAAAATTTTACTTATTTAGTAAATATTTACTGCAGTATGCCCATGTCTGGAACCTACAAATAGTGTACATACATTCATATATAAGAGAAGTATATATACATATGTATGTATCTACGTTTACATAAGTACATACATATAAAATTGGTCGTTTTTAAATAAAATTTCGATTTCTCGCTATTCCTAAAACATAAATTATCTGTTTTTATCAAAGCACAAAAAATTTGGAAGAAATAAGATTATTCTATGTTGTTCTTTTTTTTAAAATTAATAAAACAAACTAGCAAAATTGAATGAGTAAAAAGTTGATATTATTATATTAAAGGAAGAAAAAGTGAACAAAGATTATAACTTACATATATACTTACATATTGGGCAAAAAGTAAAAAAAGTTCTGAAAGATAATTATAATAAGTACTAATTCGCGCGTTTTTTAGGACCAAATATTTTTGATGTGTTAACATCTATACGCGCGCCTCTAGGGCAATAAACTATCAGTTTCAATACATACGCAAGTGTTAGGTATGTAAGAGTAAATCATCGTTTGTTTGTTCGTTGCTTGGCAGTCGGTATTGAAAGTGATTATTGGGCGATTTTCATATAATTTTCCCACGCGATTTTCTCCGGAAATTCATAGCCGATTTTATTAATTTTTGGATTAAAAAGCTAGTGCGGGTTTCGACGAAGAGTTTAGACCAAAAATTAAGGCGATCCGATATCGGCGAGCCGAGATTTAAGTGTTTTAATTTGGAGTAATATTAAAAAAGTGTTTTATGTTGATCTTCGGTTTTGTCTTATGCATAGCAAAGAGAAGAGTGACGTGGTTATACGTACATATATAAAAATTAGATAGCAAGACAGCAACGTATGTAGCTTATGTACAAACATAACAATGTATGTATGTACATTTGTCTGTTGCTTTGCATTCTCTTTGTTTTTTGTGGGTTTAATATAAAATAAATAAAAAGTATTAAGCAAGAAAATAATGAAATCATTAGCACTTCTGTTTAATTTTTTTCATTTTGAGTGCATCTACTAAATTTATATATATAGGGTGTTTTTTTTAGAGGTATAGAACTTTGAATTGAAATAAAACACAAGAAATACGTTTTAATGTCCATCAATTTGGCTTTATTGCAAGGATAATTTTATGCCATTAATGTTTAAATATGATTTCGGGCAATTAGCCACCGCGGCTGGCTCGAATAAAGCCAATTCTACAGGTCCAATTTTCAACCACTTTTTCGAGCATATGGGGCCGTATGTTGGCAATAAAGCCACGAATGTTGGCTTCCAAGTCCCCTAACGTTTCTGGTTTGTTGGCGTAGACAATTGTTTCTTCGGTGCGCACTGTTCGACGTCTCTGCGGATGCGTATTATCACATAGAGTAAACGTAGTGCGAAAACGATCCATGGTTAACCGAATTAATTGCTCTGATGGACGATTATGTCGACCATAAAATGGACGGAGCTTGAGGTAAACTTCGCGAACTGAACCATTATTTTCGAAATAAATTTGCACGATTTGCAAGCGTTGTTCTTTTGTCAACCTGTTCATGATGAAATGGCAAACCAAACTAAATATTAATCACTTGACAGCTGACAAAATGGCCGCCAGTTAAAAAAGTGATGCCAACTTAAAGTTCTATACCTCAATAAAAAACACCCATTGTATATTATATATATATATTATATATATATATATATATATATATACATATATATATATATTATATATTAACTGTGCTGAAAACATAACATTAATAAATTATACAAAGTAAAATTAAATTCAATAAACTATTCTTTTTCATTAAATACTTTATATTAACTCTACGTCCGGGTTTGTGGGTCTGTGTTCATAGAAATCGAACAGGTACCGTGTAACAAAAAGGTGTTAACACATCGCCCGTGAGTTCGAACACTCATTGTTTTTTTTTCGCGTTTTGAGTGACTGAATTCGGGTTAATTCTAGCCCGAAAAGTGCTAATGCCCATATTTTGAGTTGGTAACCAATTTGTAATTACTTTTAAGTTATATTTAAATACGAAATTGTGTTTTTGAGTGCATATTTAAATAATAATTGAATTCCCAACCTTGTGTAATATAATACTACTTAAGTTTATGAGCGGGCAATTTGTTTTTTTGCGTGTGTGTGTTTATTGAAGACATACCCATTAACATCAAGTGGTCATTTTGAAAACATCATGCGCTCGTATTAAAAAGAATTTCGTTAAAATTGTATAAATATATAGGACAATACATAGTTTCATATCATGGAATAAATAAATAGAAAAATGCATTATGACGTTCGTTTGGTTTCATAAAATTTATTTTATGCAATTATAATTTTCCACATGTTTTGCTTATGTTCTTTGGAAAATCCTCGTCCAGACTTGCAATTTTTGTTGCTGGAATTTCTTAAAATTTTGTTTTGTAATTGCTTAAGTGTCCACATTATGAAATTCTAATTTTGCAATTATGCATTAAAAAATTCTATTACACCACAAATTTCCCTGAAAAATTAACACTTATACATATTTACTTTTTGTAATATTTTTTTGATTTTGATACAACTGAAGAAATTAAATTATAAAAAACGTCAAATACAACTAGCAACTTGAAATTAACAATTACGAATTTCAAATCTAAAGAGAATTGCAGAGCATATGAAACTGTGCACCCTTCCCTAATCTTCTTAAGTCTGGACATTGGAAATTTTCTAGTGCTGTCGTACTTTCAACGTAATTTGAAAAAATGAAATCGTATCTAAAACAATTTAATTTTAATTAAAAATTAGCTAATTATGTACTTTAGTTAGAAACTAGAGGTAGGTTGGCATCACTGCATCAAAATGATTTGTCAAAACGAACCACAAATGTGTCGTTTGAACGGCATGGATAGCAATCGTGGTTACGAGAGCAAACCAAGTGGTTCATGTTGCCGTCTGAACATAGCATTAGTCGTCAATGAGACAGCGACGATAACACATGCGTACAACCGTTACTCATGTGTTATCGTAAATTCTTTATAGGTCCAGTTAGAGCTGCCACATAAAATGATCGAAAAATCGTTGAAAACCCGATAAACTATAAAATAATCGTCATTTTATACTCGAAAACTCGTCAGAAAAATCGATGAAATCAAAAGAATTTTTTTAACGTTTATTGGGAAATTGAAACCATTGTCAGATTTTAACCTCTTATAACTTTGTTCCCCTTAGTGGTAAAATTATGAAAAATATTGCCAAGCTTTGATCTCAGTACTTTTGGTGGCCAAAATTTTTGATAGGAACTTGGCTTTTTTCACATTTATGTGTTTTGAGAATATCAATTTACACAGATACCAATATAAAATAAAGAATGGGCAAAATTACACCAAAATCTTTTAGTAGGTAAGTAATACATCAATTGTAATAGTCGATTTTTCGTAACAAACTGCCAAATTTTAACTTTTAAAAAATCGTCAATTTTAAGGAAAAAATCATCAATAGCGGCACCAAAAATCGTCAAAATAACGATAAATCGTCAAATATGGCAGCCGTGGGTACAATGAAAGGAAAAAAAGTGGTATTTGAAAAATGTTCCACAGCATTTAAAAACTTCCCATTTGTGTGTTTTCTGTTGCTTCTGCTCATTCTCCTGCTTCAGAAAATTCAAGAGTCGGTGGATAAGTTAACACAATAAACGAATAGCTATACAAAACGAGGAGCTTCAGCTTTCGATATGTTCGAAACGTTTTCTGTTTGGCTGCTGTTTCCTTAAATATATTCGTTATCGTAGTAGAGATTTTGTGTGTTTTTTCTTTTCTTTTGATTTTGCAGTTTCAATTGCGTATTTAATCGCTTGCTGGAAGAAATGTTTTTTTTGATGCGTAAACATCAGGGATGATAAAGTTGGTACAATTGTACTTTTTTTGGTACAATTCAAACCTTAAAAGTACGTTGGTACCCCCGTGACTCATTTGATACTATATGAAAAATTTGCAAGACTATCTCTTATTTTTTAATTTATACAAAAAATAAATAGCGATCATTTTAAAGTATATCCAGTTTGACAGAAATATGGCGAATTTGATTTATTATAAAGAACTATGTACATCTGACTTTACCGGTGTTTCGTTTTCAATATGATAGTGTATCTTCATTTATTTTATCTTTTGTACTAATTTAAAATTTATACAGGCTTATTTATAAAAATTATTAGGGCTTTATAAAGGCTTCGTAAGAAAAACATTGTTTGAAAATATGTTTTAAGAACCCATTATAAAGCCTTAATAATTTTTATAAATAATGCTAAAATGCTAAAATTTACTTTGAAATGGAAAACTTTATATACATATACAGAAATAAAATTTAAAGTTGTATAGTTACGGATTTTGAAAGAAATGAACAGCACTATATAACTTTTTGCGAAACTAAATAAAGTGAGTTTTCATGACGAAATTATAAGCTGGCTAACAAAATTCATTCCCGAAAATGTTAGTAGTATAGTACTTTTTTTATTAAAAAATATTCCCAAAAGAAAATGGAAATTGTGATATTATAAATAAGTTTCGAGCTCTGAAAAATTAATTGGATGATCTAATGTTTCCGTAGCTTTCAAAAGTTATCAGGAGAATATTGTCAATTCCACACTCATCGGCGAATATGGAAGGAATATTTTCATAATCAAAATGAAGACGCGAAAGTCTAATACAAACAAAATACTTATTGCAAGGCAATAACTAGTATTTTTTATGAAGATACACCTCGTTACAAAAATGTATTCCAATAGTGTAAAAAGTAACGCTTTTACAATCGGTTTTACAAAAATGTTGCATAAAGAATATTACAGTTTCTATTGTGTTTTTACCTTCTTTTGTAAAATAACAATTATTTGAGTTAGGGCCAACGATATGTATTGAGACCAACGATATGTATTTACTACCTCTTCCACTGTCTCGGATTCTAATAAATTTTCAGTTTTGAGTTAATGATAAAGATTTATCCTCACATCGTTCTCTTATTTTTTGGGAAATACATACAACATTTTTTTATTTCATTAAGTTGTGTGTAAATTAATAATTTTAAACTTGTGTTCTGGCAGAATGGTTTTTTTTAGTTATGACATTCTTTGAGTAAATAAAAATATAATAAAAAAAAACTTAATTGAAAAACCGAGTTTAGTACTATTGGGGTCGAAAAAGCTAATTGGTACGAAATAAGTTTTCTCATTTATCATCCCTGGTAAACATCTACCCAGTTGACCTGAGATTCGATAAAAACGAATGCTCACTAAAGCGAAGAAATTTCGAAACAAAATTCTTAGATATATGTTCGCTAATCTAAGAAATTTCGAATGTTCGCTAAAACTTCGAGCTTCGAACTTCTCTCGATAGTTTTTCGAATGTGTGAAGGTAAACGAGTGGATGTGTATCAGCTTGTTAGTCTAGAGGTAGCAAGTTCGATGCATGACAGCACTGCAAGTTAAAAAATAACATAAGAACACGTACCTACATATGTGCAATAATTGCACAGAAAAAACTTTGTCACGATAGCCTAGTGGATGTGTGTCAGTCTGTTAGAATGGAGGTACCATGTTCAAATCCTGCACCGTAAGTTAAGGTATAAAAAAATGGACAAAGTAAGTAAATTAAAATAAATGAATAAAATAAAAAAATAAAGTTACTTTTTTACTTTTTCTGCTGCCTTTTTGAGGTATCGAAATTAGTTCGATATTCCCTCACTTTTAATATTGCTAGCGAAACTTCGAGATCGAATGGTTTTTGGGACAAAACTGAGCGACAGGTGAACATTTTTGAGTGTCACTCTCTATAGTTTTACACGATAAATGTTCGAGATATATTCGAAATCGATATCATTAACGAAAGCCGTGGTCAACTGGGTATACGCTAGGGGGTAAAAATCTTTTTCACAAACAATCACAAATTTTGAGTAAGCTATGTATGATTGTATTAGTGTAATCATACGAACAAGAAGTACAAAAAAACTAGAGATCGACCGAAGGCGCTTTTTTTGGCCGAAGCCGAATGTTTTAAATTTTAAAAATGATAATTACGTTTTATATGAATTAATAAAAGACTTTGCTTTTTTTACAATCACTGAAATAGCTCTAATATATATTGGATATATACCAAGAAAAATATAAAAAATTTACTCCATATAAACGCGACCTTCTTTCTGAATAGAGCCTACCAGCGGCACTAAAGAGCTGCTCACTGGCAACACTACTAGGTGGAGCACTTAAAAACTTAACTGCTGCTGTTTTCAAAATATGAAAAGGTGAAGACTTCCAATATCCATATATGTTGCAATTGCGCAACATAAGTGGCTCTTGCAGGTAAGCTTTCATCTCTTTGTCAAAAGCCGACTTGCTTTTTATTTATCTTGTCGACATATCATGTATTTCCCAGACAGATGATTGTGTTTTCATATTTTTTGTCCTTTCTTTTTGAGTTGACTGAAACAATTACTATTGCAGTCAGCATCATCTGTTGTAAAACTATTATTCAATTTAGCAATAGATATTTGAACTTTAAATATAAGATATATATTATTGGGTAAATTATATCTAAAAGTTAATTGAGCATGTTACACTTTACCTGGTGGTCACTTAAATATTTGTTTTTAAATATTGGGTCAAGAAGCGTGGCAATAATCAAATTAGTTTCAATTGACAGATAGTTGAATCTATGTTCTTAAGAATCTTTTAAATAATCCATAAATTCTTTAAGTGTTGTTGCTGAATTTTCCAATTTAGATTTTAGTAAGTGTACTAAAGGTATTATCACAGAAGCACAAGATTGGTCCGAAGACAAATTTAAAGTAGCCTCGTAGAAGCTTTCCAGCAATGCTATCAAATTTTTAATATAATCTCACTCCTCAGACAATAATATTGATATTCCTGAATTTTCTGCAGCATAAAGATTTAAGGCTGTGCGTTGTTCTAGCAGCCTCTCCATCATTATATATGTGCTGTTCCATCGTGTGTTAATGTCTTGTAATAATGTATGCTGAACCACGCCGCATTTTTTTGATGTTTTTCAATATTCGCGATGCTTTTTCTGATTTTTTAAAATGTGAAACTATTTTACGGCACTTTTCAATTAGATTTTTAATCGGAATGCTTCTTTTGATGGCGTCGTGAATGACCAGTTGTAGAGTATGTGAAATACATCCAAAAAATATGATATAACCAAGCCGCATAGCTGCACCCATATTTCCCGCATTATCACACACGCCAAGATGAATGCGGTCTTTGATGTCGAAATCTTTCATTATTTCAGAAAGCTTTTCAAGTATATATGCCGCTAAAAATAAATGTAAATTACTAAACCATCTTATATACATATGTATATTTATAATAAGCGTCTTACCTGTATGGTTTTGACTTAAATCTACCGCTCCAAGAATGACTTTTTCCTTTGTACCATCTGATATGAAGTGCGCAGTAAAACTTAGTGGTGAACAAGTCTTTGCCCGGCTTGACCGGATAAAACTAATCCATTCAGCTTTAGACATTTTCAGCATAATTTTTTGTTTAACTCTCGGTTGGGGGTCAACCGGGGGATTTATCAGCTCATTGCAAATCTGCTACTGCGCAGAATCATCACTTCCACCATGGGAGCAGCTACCATCACAACGCAGGCCCACAACCTCAGGGTGGTGTGCTGTCGCCCCTGCTGTGGAATGTGACAGTTAACAATCTGCTAAAAAAAATTGGAATCCATGAATATCAAAACGATTGCATATGCGGATGATGTAGCGATTGCAATATCAGGGTTCCACCTGGATACTATATCACAAAGACTGGAAAATGCACTAGACGAGGTTAGTGCTTGGTGCTCACGGAGTGGCCTTAGTGTCAACCCGGATAAAACGGAACTAGTACTCTTCTCCAGGAGCTACAAAATTCCCAACTTCAATCACCCTAGGCTAAATGGCATTACTCTAACTCGGACGGATAAAGCCAAATATCTGGGTGTTGTCCTCGATAGTAAGCTTTCCTGGAGGTATAATCTTCAGGCGAGAATAGCAAAAGCCAAAACGGCAATATATGTCTGTAGGAATGCAATCGGCACTACATGGGGTATAAATCCTAAGGGAGTCGGTTGGATACTAGAGACGGTTATAAAACCTATAATATTTTATGGGATTTCGGTTGGGGGAAAACACTCGACTCAGGAAGTACTCAGTCCCGTATAGAGGGAACTCTCCGTAAAATTGCACTTATGATAACTGGTGCTCTAAAATCAACACCAACTAAAGCGCTTTTCACTATGTTGGGTTGGCTTCCGGTGGACTTAACTGCTAGAAAGCTAGCTTTACGTACCGCCATCAGACTAAACACAATAGGCGCATGGAACCACCGACTATGGGGGCATGCAAGTATTTTAGGTATTGTGAACAATATACCGGATCTCATAGATTACTGCATTCCGAAACCCTACTTCATTAGAAACTTCCAAATTTCTTTGACAGAAGGGTATTCCCCACCGAATGGAGCCATACAGGTCTTCACGGACGGCTCAAAAAAGGGGGAGGGGTTGGAGGGGGCGTCTTCATTCCCGAGTACGGAATTGAAATGTCCTTCAGACTCTACTCTACTCTACTACAGGTGGAATTATCTGCTATAAAAAGAGCTACGCAATGGCTAAGGTTCTATCGGATTTCAAATAGAGATATCCATATCATGACTGACAGCAAACCCGCTATTAAGTCTCTCACAGGGGTGTATACCACATCCCTTCTTGTTTGGGAATGTCGTAAGGCCTTGGATGGTCTTGCGCAGCACTCAAATATCTCGATAAACTGGGTGCATGGACACGGGATAATTTCAGGAAACATAAGAGCGGATGAACTAGCAAAAGGAGGAACCACATTAAGAGAAGTCGATATCGACTATCTTTGTGTACTACCACTATCATCCTGTTGGAGTCGCTTCGATATAACCTTCTTGGAATTAGCTCAAAACAGATGGCGAAATGAGTCCACCTGTGCAATAGCGAGAACCCTCTGGCCTCGCCTAGACTTCCACAGAACGGAAAATCTCATTAATTTCAACAGGAAGCACCTGAGGAACATCGTGGCCACATTGACCGGCCACTGTACCTTCGGAACCCATGCTAAACGTATGAGTCTCCCGTATAACGACTACTGCTACAGTTGCAATGACGAGGAAGAGGAAAAAAGTATCCTGCATTTCCTGTGTCTTTGTCCCGCTCTGGAGACTCTCCGTCTGCACCTTCTTGGCAGAATATCCTTCAAAAGCTTATCCGAGTTATCGGAAATCGGGCTCAAGAATCTGAGCCTATATATTAGGAACAGTGGTTGGTATAATCGCTGACCACTCCCCCCCTCCTAGCCAAATTTCTTGACCCACTTCTCATCTCTCTAACTCTATCCCTCTCATTCCCCCTATCATTTCTCTCCATCTATCTCTCTCTTCTTCTAATTTACAGGCAGCACAAAGGGATCATCATATTGGACCCAAGTGAGCTGAAATCTGGTTTTTTTCTTATTTCTTACCAGCAGCCTGCTAACCTAACCTAACCTAACCTTCATAAGTTTCTAACATAAGGCCTCTAAAGAATTTCTCCTATTTTATATTATATTGGCTTTTTGCTTTGGGGTCATTAAGGTTTAATTTTTGAAATGCTGCTCCGTTCACAATATTAAAAGTAACATTCTACAAGAATCAAGTCCATTACAGATTTGTCAATACGGCTGGCAATGGGACTGTCATCAGACCACTTCGACATTTTGTCTATCACATTTTTAAGCGTAGATTGCTGTGATTTGTTAGCACTAGCTGGTGGGTCTGTTTTCTTCTTTTCACTCAAAGTTTGGAAACTAGTCCATTCATCAATAAGTTTTGTCTTTAAGTGATTCTTTATGTTTACCACGGTTTCCTTCTTTGGTATTTTGCTTCCAAGAGATAAAAGTTTGCTACAAGTCTTACACTTAGCCTTGTCTTCACTTCGCTCAAAAAAGTTCCAAATAGGATTAATAACTATGGCCATTCTAAAATGGTCTAAATATGTTAACATAAAAATATTGATTAGAAAAACAAGCAAATATATGGTGGTTATCTTGCAATTTCTAGATTGCTTTTTCATATAATCACTCACAAGAATGTCCAAGTAAAAGAAAATAGAAAGCAACAGGGTTGTATTTCAAAGCAACCCTTCCAAAACGTTAAACACAATAGAAACTGTCGGCGAGCAACGATCAAACATAATTTTATTTTTGAAGCTTGGAATGAAAAATATTCGGCTTCGGCTAATCAGCCGATTTTTGCCATAGGCCGAATGCTGGCCGAAGGCCGAAGCCGAAACCGATTAATCGGTCGAACTCTAAAAAAAACTTAACAGCTGCATAGAAATAACTCATCCGAATTTTAAAGCATACCTTCAGGAGTTAATTTTAATAGAAATTGCTTGTGAAGTGTAATAGTGTTGCCAGTGGGGTTAATTTTGTTAAAAAGTTGAAAAATATAAAATAAATAAAATATCCTCACATCAATGTGAAAAAAGGCCAAGTTCCTATCGAAAATTTCGGCTATTAAAAGCAGTGAGATATAAATTTTGACCAAGTTCTTGTTTGGCACAATACCTAACACTGAAATATGCTATGAATTATATAAATTTGTAATCGTAAGGGTGTCATATAATTTTAGGTTTCACTAAAATCGCTTAAGTTAAAAGCTGTATATTAACAGCCTTATTTATGTAACTTTTTAAGGCTTTATAAAGGGGTTTTAAGACAAATTTTCATAAGAAATTTTTCTTAAAAAGCCTTAATAAGTTTTATAAATAAGGCTGTAAGTTTTCAGGTTCAAACAATAGTAGCGTGGCCCCGCCCATTCTGGTGATTGTTTTTGGTTTTTAAGAATTTTCTAATTGGTTTCTCACCTAGACCTACTTGTGTATAAATTTTCAGCTCATAAGCGCAACTTTTAATTTTTATGGGCGCAGCCCCGCCCCTCTGACTAAAATTTCTGGGGTTTCAGATTTTTCTTGTTGTTTTCTCACCTATACCTACTCGTGTATCAAATTTCAGCTCCTTAGTGCAACTTTTAATTTTTAATATTTATGGGCTTAACCATGCCCACTTTTCCAAACCTTAGATTTTTTTCGGCCAGTGTTTATTATTTGTGTCAAGTTTCGTTGCAAACGGATAATAATACATGCAGAAATAGTATATCTAAATATGCTGAGCCGTAGTACACGAAAATGTGGTTGAAATTGTATGGGCGTGTCGACGCCCCCTTTTTTAATGAAAAATTTTTAGGCTTGTCCTATCGCAGTATGTATGCCGAATTTCAGTAAAATAACTTCCATTAAGCGCCTTGGATTTGCTTTTTTAATTCTAGCTTTTATAGGCGTAGCCCCGCCTTCCTGGCCAAAATTTTCGGGTCTTAAAATTTTTTTAGTTTACTACTTACTTAGACATAGCTTTGCAGCGAATTTGAGCGCACTAGCACACATTTTAATGTTTATGGGCGTAGCCCCGCCCCTTGGTTAAATCTTCCGTGTTTTTAGATTTTTCTAGTTCATTTCTCACCTAGGTCTACTTGTGCACCAAATTTAATATCTCTAGCCATAGCGGAAGTGCTTCAGAATATTGATGAGTTAGTCAGCAGGTTAGTGAGTCAGTGAGTATGTCTTAAAATATGCACTTTTTGCACCTCCATATCTCCGGAAGCTTACATTGTAAAACTTTCAAGCTTTGCATATGAGGTAACATGAATTTATTCTAATTATGGTTTAAATTTCATAATTTTATGGTCGCGGGGAACAAAGTTATGAGGGGGTAAAAACAGCTCGAATGGCTTCCTGTAAATATACACACTGCGTGCATTGGCCGGAACTTGGCCTGGCGCACTACCGTGCACCTAGATATATAAACTTTTAAACAAAAGACGTTTTAAATGTCAAATATTTGTTTAAAAGATATATACCAGTCTTTATAAAGTATTTATAATATTGTATTATAACATATCTTCATTACGTACGTACGTCATGCCTTACACTGAAGCTGTTGCACGACAATTGGGTATCAATCTCCATCTCATGGCAATTATTATGGGTGGAGATTTTAATACAAATTTTGCAAACCCGCAGTCGCAATCTTTATCAAAATTTTTATTTGACGTTTTCAACTTGCATATTAGCAATTCTCCACAAACCCCACAACTAATAATTCCACTGCTATAGATGCAGTTTTCCATTAATTTTGAAATACAGTAGAGTCAAAAATTTATATACATATGTATGTTATTTTAGTTACCATAAGCCAATATTAATTATTTGTACTTAAGGCATTTATCATAGATGGGCACCTTGCAGTACTACTAAAATTTCTGTAAAAATAATTTTTTAACCAGTAAATTTTTACTGATTACTAAAATTATTTTCTGCAATTTTTTATAAAGTGCCTAAATGATTTATTATATGATGTAGTGTTGTAACGAATGTCAATTTTTGATATTCGCGAATACGAATGCGAATACGAATATTTGAAACGATATTCGCGAATTCTAATACGAATATTTCATGTGAAATTTATGGACGTTCCATTAGGGCTCTATTTACGCCTGCAATATGAAATATTAAAAAATTGTTATGAAAATGAATTTCATACTCCTGTTGGCGTACTTTAAAGTTAATAAAAACTACCCAAAATTTTAATGATCGTCAGTAAATAATATTTGAAAATGATACAAAGCACAAATTTCTATAAAAAAATTTAATGGATTCACACAAATTAATATTTTCACCCATTTATTTAAATTTTGTTTAGGATTTATGCATTTATTTATTTAATTTGTTTGGAAAAATATTCGTATTCGTATTCGCCTGAATTTGACGAACACAAATGCTTCGTATTTGTATTAAAAATGGCCGAATATTCGGCAATTCGAATACGAATGTTCGTGCATCACTAATATGATGAGGTGCATTGAATTTTCAGAAATTCTACCAAGTGGCTAAATTTTTTTCATTCAAAAATTTCAAAATTTTAATGACAAAAAATTTTGCCACTTGCTACAATTTTATTATTAATACGGCCCTACGATTTTACTGGTAATGCAAATTAAATTTCATTATCAGTATAAATTAACTGAATTTTTTCAGTAATCAGTAAATTTACTGCTTACTGCAATTTTTAATGCAGTACATATACATACATGTACTGCATTGTGCCCAATTACTAACTAAATAAGTTAAATAAAACAAACAAAAATCAGCAAATTCCTATGTATTTACAATATTGAAAGTTTTGATACTTTTAATTGATTAATTTAAAAAAATATACTAAAAGCATAAGTACTTCCAACTTTACAAAAAAAATTCATTACTAGATGTTTACACATCTCCCCTGTGATCGGAATCACATTGCTTGTTTTTACTATCATATTTGTACACAGGGATGATAAATGAGAAAACTAATTTCGTACCAATTAGTTTTTTGTTATATTTTTTTTCATTAAATTTTAAAACATCGCTCATTTACTCAAATAACATCATAACTCAAAAAAACTAGTTTGCCAGAACACAAGTTTAAAGTTTTTAGATAACACAAAACTTAATTAAATAAGAAAATTGTGTGGTTGCTTAAAATAAAGAACGATATGAGGATTAATCTGCCGCGTTAACTCAAAAATTAAAATTTATTAGAATTTGAGATTCTTTGGCAAGGATTTTCTTTCGACATAATGCAAATGGAGGCAGTAAATATATATCATTGGTATTAAGTGGAAAGGCCCTATCTCAAATAATTATTTTACAAGATAACGTAAAAACACAATAGAAACTGTAGTACGATTTCTGAAATATTTTTGTACCACCTATTGTTAAAGAGTTATTTTTTACACTATTGCAATAGATTTTTGTGACGAGGTGTATTTGAAATGTATTGGAATCACTGAAAAGCTCAATTTCGTAAAAAATTCTAATAATGCTAGGAACACAATTGGGATGAACGACGAATTTCGTCCACGTCGACGAATTCGTTGTTAAGAATTCGCTGCGTAAATTCGTCGTGTGAAGCACAATAACGACGAATTCACTCAGCGAATTCAGCTGTTATAATCAGTGTGACCACCAGTGATGCCAACTTTTTTGACTCTAAAAGCACATCAGAATTTAAAAAAAGCACTAAAAAGCGTAATTTTGAGATCTAAAAAGCGTAAAAAGCACTAACGTGAAAAACGAGTGCAATTTAACAATGTTTTCTAAGCTATTCTCTATTTCGGCAATATTATCAACATCTTTAATGAAATATATCAGACGGAAAAGGTATGATTTACACAGAAAAAATAAATACACCAAGTTTTTTATTAAATTAATTTTAAAAATACACAAATTTCTTAAAAGCACTACTTAGTGCTTTTTGTTAGTTTGGCACTAACGCTCAAAAATTGGCGTTTTTAGTTTTCAAAAAGCACTAAAAATAGTGCCAAAAGCACCAAGTTGGCACCGCTGGTGGCCACAACTGAAAATAATTTGAATGCTAAATGGGGCTTAATATAATTCTAAAAATGCTGAAAAAATATCTAAAAATGCTAAGAAGTAATGCTAAAATTTGAAATTTTGAAATTTACTAATTATATCGATTATATCGCTATAGTTACGAATAAATATTTTATTTCGTTTAAACGAAGTTGATTCAAAAATAAAAAAAAATTTAGCATCCAAATACAATTGCTGAATTCATAAAACCTCTTGTATCTTTGTATTATCGTATTAAATATAATAATGTAAAATTTGTTGTAAGTAATTTTCACATTAAAATGGAATACATTAAATAATTTTACACTTTTATTTTATATGTTTTTAATATATGCTTGCTATCAACATAATGTAAAAAATATACTCTTTGCATTAAAATTTACTTTAATTTACTCAGTTATATTTTTCATTGCATGTCTAGGAGCAACGATGAATTTATAATTTTCCACCCCCTAAAAACCTAATTTTGAATACTTCCTTTCTTCTTATAAGGTGTTTAACGCTTAAAATACATAAGAGTGGCTATTAGACGGTCATACTTGTTATATGAGCATGACAGACTTTCGTACATTTCAATCGACACCTTTAAAAATTCGCGCTATTACCAAGTCATCGTTACCCTTTCCTTTCTTAAGCCGGGTTCACATTATATGTATGTATTTGCCTTATCGAATGTGTTTTTTTTTAATTTTTAGTTTCTAATCTATTTAATTAATTTTAATATTATTTATCTTTCAATTTTACTTTATTTTTAATACCACAAGTACTTGCTTTATTTTAAACGAGCTGATGTCAGATGCTTTGTCACTTGAAAATAGAACACGCTCTAAATCAAAATTGTCGTTTGTACTGCACACAGAGAAATATCAGATGCTATTGTTTAAAGGTGTTCAGACTATATGTACAAATTTACCATGTGAAAAAGTGACATTCCAAAAGACAAATACAGGGTGGGCCAAAAGAAACCAAGGAGTGTAAAAGTTTAATAACTTTTTTGTTTATTAACTATTTTTTATTTTTTCTTTCAGATTATATAATATACAAAATGGAAATTTTTTTACACTAAGTATGAAAAATGATGTCTCTTAAATGACCACCGTTTTCAGCTTCGCACTGATGGGCTCTTTTTAGAGCATTTTTCAAAACTTATGGCTTTAGCGTTCGAATTTCTGCAACAATATTTGTCTTGAGTTCAAGGATTGTCTCTGGCTTGTTCACATACACTCGCTCCTCCAAAAAACCCCAAAGAAAATAGTCGGGTGCTGTCAAATCTGGCGATCGCGCTGGCCAAATAATTTCCGAATTTCGAGAAATTATTCGCTCTCCGAAAATTTGACTTAAAAGTGCCATTGTGTCTCGGGCAGTATGGGCAGTGGCTCCGTCCTGCTGAAACCACATACCAGGTCTGTTTTCAAGAGCAGGACGTAAAAAATTTTCTATCATAAACCGATACCGCTCTCCATTTACGGTTACAGCACTTCCATCTTCATTCTCGAAGAAGTAGGGCCCAATGACATTTTCAGATGTGATCCCACATCATACTGTACACCTGATGGGGTGCAATTGGCGTTGATGAATGGCTCTTGGATTTTGAGAACCCCAGAACCTACAGTTCTGCTTATTAACAAAACCATTCAAATGAAAATGAGCTTCATCACTCATAATCAAATTTTCATCTCTGGTTTAAATAATAAAATTCTATTGTTCTGGTTCTCTGTTCAGTTGTGAACCTCTCCATTATAAATTCTCCAAGTGTTGTCTATATAATCTGAAAGAAAAAATAAAAAAAATTAATAAACAAAAAAGTTATTAAACTTTTACACCCCTTGGTTTCTTTTGGCCCACCCTGTACATATAATGTGAACACAGCTTTACGAAAACACACGTGAAATTTGCACTGAGTTTGACAGAAGATTTATTAAAAGAGTATGCTGCCAAATACAAAAAACCTAAATTTATTGGAAACTAAACCAAGCAGAAATACACGAATTTTTCATTATGCATTCTCAAATACCAAGTATGACATGATAGCCGCTTAAGACGTCTTTTGCTGTTTATATGGTTTCCACCATTATACATTTGTATGAACGTAAAAATGAAAAAATGCAATGAAGTTAACAGAGGTTTTTACTTATATAAATGAAAAAATACATATGTATGTATATGAAATTTATAAAATTAAAAATGCTAAATAATGCTAAAAAAATTAATACAAAAATTTTGAAAAAAATGCTAAATGCTAAATGAAAAATTCGCTGCTAAATCAAAATACATAATGCTAAATTTAGCAGTGAAAATGCTAAAAGGGTCACACTGGTTATAATTGATAGAGTTGGTTATTGTCAGTGTGACCATATTACCTAATTTTGGGCTAAGTTTAGCTAATTTCTTCTGGATTTAGCTTTAAAATTTTCATTTAGCTCTTAGCTTTAGCCTTTTTTAATCTAAATTGCGTATTCTCTAAAAATGTATTAAATACATAAAATTTTTATAAAAATTATCATATATTAACATTTAAATATGTTCATTAGGGTTATAATTTTTTTCAATTTTTGCGAATATCAATCTTCATCGCATAGCCGTATAGACTAGTGTTGTAAAAGTATTGAGTATTTGAGTACTGAGTACTCAATACCGGGAGTTTTTCCCGGTACTCAATACACAAAAGTAACTACTCAATACTTTCAGGGTTGCATTTTGTAGTATTCAAGCGAAAGTCTTCGTTTAAAATGGATCAGCATTATACAACTCTGTGAGCTTGATACAAATAAATATGACTCGGAACCTCATGGAGTTAGTGTAACAAATACCAATTCTGATTGGAATTATTTTAATACGAAAACAGCCACTAAAAAAAGTACTACAAAATGCATTATTAAACTACTTCAGTCATTAACAAATACTATTGGACAGAAAAAGTGACCCTTTAGAATAGTGGAAGGAAGGTACGTGATACAATATAACCAGCAAGTCAGGTCCTCACAAACATGAAAAATATTTCGATGTCGGTAAAATTTTATTTCTACATTTCAACAATGACTAAGTAACAACATCAATTGTGAGAAAAAAATGTTTATTAAAAAATATTTAGAAGATAATTTAAGAGATTAATGCACTAGGAGTGTTAAGAGTACGTTAAAAAAATTTATGTACAAAAACTAACCTTCAAACATATTTATTTTCATTTGTTATAAATTAATTTAAATATACTTGCATCTTCGTTTTTTTATATTGCATTATCAATAAAATAATAATTTTTAACTTCCCATATACATACATACATATATATATATATATATATATATATATATATATGTATAATGTATTGAGTAGTATCGAGTACCCAATTGAAAAAGTATCAAGTAGTACTGAGTATTCAAAAGTAGCCGCTTTTTACAACACTAGTATAGACCATGAAAACATATTCAGAAATGATGTATTACTTTTTCGCGATCGTTAAAAAAGTATCCGCACCAAACGCGATGAAGTTTTGAATTTAAATTTTTCTCCTAATTATACAAAATTAACATTTAATAACAAAATTTCAAGTATTTTCTAATAATTTCATGAATATAACAAGATTTTACCATTTGTTCGGAAGAAGGGCGCAAAAAACGGGATATTATGACTCTATTTCGCAGTTTTTCAATAAACTAAATTTTAATGTTAAATGATAGATGTTGTGATAGATGAGTTGTTTGGCGGATATTATATGAAACAGTGATAATTTTCAAAAAAAGATACCATTGGTAAAAGTTTTATTTAATTCTATTTTGGACTAATTTAATTTTTTACTTTTGGTACGCACCAATATACTAAAAAAATTTACTTAATTTTTATTAAATATGAGTTGAATCAAGGGAGGTGTCGAAACTTTTATTACAAGTTATTAAATTTTTTCCAAAAAAAGTTATTGCAAAATGCAAATTGTACGGCAGTTTTATAACAAAAATGGAAAATGTAAAAATAGAGGACAATGACAGAATGGTTAGAGTTAGGCTGAGTTTACATCTGGCATTTCTTGTGTGTCATTTGCCCAAAAAAGCTTAACCAACTAATTACTAATGAAAAACTGTTTGATTCAAACATATATTTATTGTTTTAAACAGTTTCCAATCATGTTGGATTCTATAAAATTGTCTATTAGTTATGTATGGAATTTATCGCCTTCTTTAAATAAAAAATTATTAAATCGTTTCAGTTTTTTTCCTTTTTTCCTTATACTCCTCTTTGTTTAAGTGATCCAACTTTAATCTGTCTAAATTGAAATCAGTGGCTTCAAGGGCATAAATTTGTTTAAAATTGTGAGGATTATTTAGAAATGGATTTTCTCTTTGATTTAAAATAATTTTTCTTTTTTCAACGTTTATGTGTGCATTGAGAAATCTTAAAATATCCATACCGATTATAAAATCGTACTTTCTTCCTGTGAATAGTGCTGCCTTCCATCTAATTCTTGCGTTATTTGTTAAATTAAACTCTTCTGGTGCTACTGTGCACACTTCATAATTTATTGCGTCTTCATTTGTGATTGTACTAAATAATATTGTGTCTTTTACTTTTGGGAAATCATTTTTTTCGCTATTAATTAAACTAAAACTAGCTCCTGTATCTATGAGTGCACTATAGATTTTATTATTAATTACTAATTTTATTTTGGGTAGCCATTCCAAGGCTTTTTCATAAAAAAAATGCAGTTATTAACTTCTTCTCTTCTGCTATTGTTTACTGAAGTTTCTTCTTATTTTTGCCTGTCCGAGATTAAGCGATTTTGGCTAATCTGAGGATCAGGGTGTCCTATCAATTGAAGTCTACTCATATTTGATTGTATATTATCAATTTCCATGGGCTCAACCTGACCTTGCCTAAATGGGCTTTGGCGATATTGGCCTGAACCTTGTCTAGGGTTTCCTGTCTGTGGTCTTTGTAAATTAGCCGAATTTGCAAATTGATTAAAATTGTTAGACCTTCTGTTATTAAAATTATCATTTTGCCTGTACTGCCCGGAATTATTATATTTTATTTCATTTTGGTAGTAAGGATTTCAATTCCATTGCCTTTCTTGAGGTGAATTATTAAATCTATTACCTATATTTTGATTCCTATTTCTACCATCCGCAGATGCATTATTAAATCGTTGTCCTTTGTCTTGATACCTACTGTTCCATGCATTTGTTGGCCTATCTTCTTTTATTTTAAATTTCCTATACTCGGGTCGGATGCAACCGTCTTCAAATCTTCCACTTGCCATTATTTTTAAAATACTGCTTAAATTTCCTTCGTTATAAATTTTGTCTAGTAAAACTCCCTGGGTCATTTCTTTTATAGTATTTATTAATGTACTGTCCATATTACTTAGGTCTATATAATGGTTCGCCTGTACAATACACTGTTAGTTCGTACGAGTTATATTTAATATCTTGAATCTCTATCATAAGTTCACTTACATTATTTACTTTGAGGTTTGTAACTTTCCTGTACAGCTGGTGTGGTTCAACGTCAGGTTGATATCGTAACTTCAGGGTCTCTTTGATTAATTGCCAGTTGTCTGGTTCTGGTATTTTGATTATTACGTTTGTTGCAGGTCCTTGTATCGTCTTGTAGAAAATTGTTCGTACCGCTTCCTTCCTTAACTCGGTGTCATTGATTGTAGATAATAGATATTTAATGCTTCTAAAAAATTAATTTATTGTGATGTCATCCGTACCGGTGAACGTATGCAGGCTGTTTACTGTTTTCATTACGCTGTCTCTGTTGTTTACTTCTGCTCTATTCCTTAGTTCTAGGTATGCTTGCCTCATCGCTTCCAATTGTTGCTCTCTTCTAGCAAGTTCTTCGACCAGTTCCACAGGCGCTACTTGAGGCTGTCTTTCCACCATTCTTCGTTGATCAAAAGCACGTTGTCTTCTTTGATTAATTTTGTACAACCATTGAAGCAGTTTTTACTGCTTTTGTGGTGGTCCACTTTATTTCTTTGTAGTGTTTACTTTAAACTATAAGTGTTCACTTCACTTTGGTGGTGTTGGCGTATAAAAAGTCTATTTAGCTTTCACTGCACACGATTGGTTTTCACTTTTTTTTTAGTAGTTCTACTTTGAATTAAAAAAAATTTTCACTTAAATTTGATGGTGTTGGCTTAAAAATTTTGCTATTTAGATTTTTAGCTTTCACTGCACCAAATCTTCTTCTAATAATTGTATACAATTTTTATTTTTCTGAATGCGGGTCGTATCACTAGACCCTTGAATTTAAACACTAGGATCCTACCGATTGCGCCAATTTTATTACTAGCCGACGTTCCAGGGTTTTTAAACAAATTGGAGAAGACACGTTGTGATCAGTTTTGGTGGTCAGATCAGTCTGTCTGTTCTTTTATTTATTTTTATTCAACAACTTAAAATGTATTACAATTGTGCTTGCTTAGCTTAAATTATATTTTGTTATTTTATTTAATTTTGTTAAAGAACTTAAAATGTATGTATCTATGTATTACAATTTTGCATACTTAGCTTAAGCTAGTACAGACGATTGTCAGATCTTACAATATTGTCAGATCTGGCAATGTGCTGACAATGTACTGGCAATCGAAAATTGCCAGCACAATATTCCTTGTCAGTTCACACGGTTGTCAGAAAATCTTACAATTTATTGCCAGACGGTTGTATGACAATAAATTCATCTGACAAAATCGTCAGTAGAAAAATATTCAGTTTACACGGTTGTGATATGCACAAATTGTTAGATCTATTGTTATGCGTTGCCAGACTTAAAGCATTTGTTAGAAATTGTTAAATATTTATCGTTTGTGTTTGTGTTAAATGTAAAAAGTGAAAGTATTAATTATTATGGACCATAAAGAAGAAATTGCACTGATTTCATCTGCATATATTTTATTATAAACTTTTTCTTTAAAATCAAGTGTTTGCAGTGTTGCCCATAGAAAGAATTCTCTTACAATGACGCCATTGTCAGATGCATAAACTTCGCACATCTGACAGTATTAAAATGTCTGACAAATATCTGGCAATAATTTTACAATGTGTTCACACGATTGTAAGGTATCTGACAATTTGTTGTCAGCTGCTAGTCTTGCAATGGACTGACAATGCTTTTTCTGGCAACGACTTCTGACTAAAGTTGTCAGTTCACACGGTTGTAAGAAATTTTGAGCAAATTTTACTGGCAATATTATAAGATCTGACAACCGTCTGTACATAGCTTTAGATTACATTTATTGGCAAACCTTTTCATTTATATAAGTGTGTGAAGTTTTATTATTTTAATTATTGTTAAAATTATGCTGATTAGTTACTTTGGAAATATTATGTCTTGTGCAGTCGTAAAGCAGCTCTGGGTTGAGGAACATCTTTCGCGTCATCGTATTTATTTCTTAAGTGCGGTCAGGCTTGTGTATGTTGTTTGGCCTTCGAGAGTTTTTCGTCTCGCTCGCACTGGTTGACTGATCTGCCACGGATAACCGTATAATCTTGCGGTTTTTTGTGGAATTTCTTTAACAACCACGTTGCTACTTCCTATGTGAAGGCATAGGTCGTGTAGTCAGTCACAAAAACTTTTAAAATACTGTTAATGCCGTCTTGGGCATATGGTCTAGTTACCTCGCCCATATTTGTGCAACACCGTATTATGCAAATTTACTTTGTATAATATGTATAATAAATAAATAAATACATTATGTCTTGTGCAATGCACCGGAAATATGAAATTGGGTTACTGTTTGACCTTATCAATTTGAAAATTCCTCGAATTTATCGGCTTCATTCGATTTTATATCAATATAGTTAGTTGTGTATGTAACTCGCACGCTCACGAACAAAATATGCTTAATCACGCATAAGTAGTTTACAATTTATCACCATCACGCACGCTCACGAAAAATTATGTAATCAAATTTGTATATTTTTTTTTGGGTTGAAAAATAGGTTTTTACACATACATAAATACAAACATATGTATGTAGATATGCATGTATGCACGTGTATATGTAAAATTAGCATTGCACAGTGGAGACTTTTGCAAAATAAATGGCAACACATCTGCAACTTTTAAACTACGGATTGGATATAAATAAAACTCTTAACATCCGAAGGGGAGGCTTTATAACATATGTATGTCATGACAGCCTTCTGGCCTAAGACATGAGTTGCAGTGGGCCATAGTTGATTACCTGGGACTAGAGATGGGCGCGTGTCGGGTTTTTTTCGTGACACGAACACGCACGATTCAACACGTAGTATTCGTGTCAGAAAATCTGATTTCGTTCGGGACCGAAAAACACGACACAAAATCGTAGCAACATAGAAATGCGCATATGACCCAGCTAAACCCCTCAATATTAATTTGGGATTATTAGTGCGTTCAAAAAAATTTTAAACTTAAATTGTAACAATTCCCATAAAAAACACTGATTAAAAACGATTTTTTGTTATTGTATTTGATTTCGTGCGTGTTGTGCAGTTTCGTGCTGGGAAAATTTTTGGCGTGTGTGTTTCGTACGTGTTGGATATCATGGTATTCGTGTTCGTGAGTGTCGTGTTGGAAAAATTCGACACGCGCCCATCTCTACCTGGGATTCAAAAAAACTTCTGAGGCTTATAACTTTTTTTTTAATCATACCATTTTTAATGGATAAAGCATATTGATATAAACTTGAAATTCTTAAGAAATAATTTCCCAAGAAGTGTTTCCGTATCTCTCATAAGATGTTTGACTTAAGACAAAAAAAAAATTTTGTCTTGTCTGTTTTTAGTATTTCGCCTATTACTTTTTAGTTTATTGTTGGATTTTAAATTAAAACACAGCATTAAATTGTTGACAAAAAAAGGGAATAAATATCCTTAAAAAGTAGGACTTTCCCGGACGCAAATTTATTCCGTGGACAGAAATCCCAAAAAGTGGACATTGTCCGGGAAAAAAGATAATGTGTAAAAACCCTAACTTATGTAAACATAGATACATACATGTATATATACTTCTATTATATACATATGTATTAATGTACACTATTTAAGTGTACTTTATCTCGAATGGGTTTTGGCAGCTTCTGAGCATTCTTACGTAAAGGGGGTAAAAAAGTATCCGTTTTCGGTACTTTTCTTTGTTAATGATAAGGTACATATGACATACATGTAAAAATAATTAACTGTGACTTCCTACCGGTCAGTAGAAGCTAGGATAATAAAATATATGTTTTTTAAGGGCCAAAAGAGTGCTAAGGGGTTAAAAAGGGTAAAATTGGTATCTTTATATCTCAAAAACTACATTAGATAGATTTCAAAAGGATAAAAATGTTGGTAAAAAGGAAGCAGACATGTGTGTGGTACTTTTTTAAAAAGTATGACTTTCCCGGATGCAAATTTTGTATGAATGTGCACTATTTACATATATGTATCTTATTGAAATGTAATAAGAAAAGAAAAATATCAAGCTATGTATGTACTTATGTATGTTTTGATCTTATGATAGTTATTTATTTTCTAATAAATTACTTTACAAAAATGTTTTTGATTTTCAACAGCAAAATTTTAAAATTAGCCACTTTTCGCGATTACTCGAAAAATTTTACATTATTTTGCGCTAAACGTACATATATTTTTCCAATTTTTCCCTTTTTCAAAAAATGTTTACGCGTTTTGAGTATCAGAAGTTAGCATCACTGTTTTGATGTATATACTAGTGTCCTGCATAAGACCCCTTATAAGAACTTTTAAGACGAGGGATTTTTCAAATGCTTTACTACAGCGAAATCTTCTAAAACAAACTTTAACTACACTGTTTGCAAGAAATTTCTTTCAGTATTGCAGGTATAGGAGTAAAAAAGAAAATACTTCGTGACGGAAGAATTTGTGATGTTTGCTTCTTCCTACGCATGGGCGCGTATACAAACGTCATGCATGTATGTGTGTATGATGTTTTATTCCTTTGCGAGTAATGGATTACACCATAAAACTTCGGACCTCTATGGATTTTTAACACAGCATCCGCAGACACGAGTACTCCTTTTAAGCTACTTATGGAGTACTCCCTTTGATCTTGAAAATAACGACAGAGGGAGTAATCGTTTTTGTCTCCAAAAAAGGGAGTAAACATTCATATAAAATAAAAATTTGGTTATTTAAAAAAAACAAGAAAATATTCATTTATTTTTTTTAATTTTTTCAAAAATATTATTATTGTTTTTTTGTTTGATTCGACGAGGTCGTAGTTTTTGACAAGTACGTCTGTCGGTAAACAGTTGCCTTATATTTACGAAATGCCAGCTTGAAAGATTTTTCATATTCCGTGTATGTTGGATATGTGTCTTTAAGTGCTTCTGCAAGAAAACTAAAGAAAAGATAACACGTAATATGTTATTTAGGACATGATATTAAAAATTCAGCTATTACCGAAATAAAAAAAGTTAAACAATTTGTATTTGCTTAAGGCTATCATATTTTTTGATCCATCCCAATTTAATTTGAGCAACATATTTTCGTGGATCATTTTGCGTAGTGCTTTTTCAACTTTGATTTTGTCAAACCTCAATTTAATATACGAAATCTGAAATAGATTAAAATAAAAAACAAACAATTTTGAATACTTGTTTAACTGATTGCATTAAAAAAAACTCAGTCTTACTACTTCTAAATCAGGCTCGGTTTTATTCAGCTGTTCTCCCGAATTTAATTCCTCCAAAGAATTAATTGGGAAAGTTTTAAGATCCCTACTATTTGGACGTAAGTGTTTAGCAAGCTGTTCTAATAAAACAGTCTGTTTACACATAATTAGCTATAATGATCCGACTTCATTTGTGAGAATATCAACTTTGTCTAGTCGTTTTAAATGACGCTTAGAAACTAAATTTTGACACATTTTTAACAATTTGTTAGTATACCCGTACCTTTTAGATTTTTTTATAATACCACATCTTTCACTTTTTAAAAATAAACTGACTAAATAGAAAAAAAAGCGAGGCATAAACAACAAAACAAAAAAAAAGTTTCGATAGCTCGCTTATTACTCTAAATGGATGAACTCCTTTATTGCTCGATTATGGGTACCCAGTAAAAAATATATGGATACTGAGTACCCAGTAAAAAATATATGGATACTGTGTACCCAGTAAAAAATATATGGATTAATCGAGCAATAAAGGAGTAATGACTTCTTCATCCATTTGGAGTAATAAGCGAGCTATCGAAACTTTTTCTGTTTTGTTGTTTATGTCTCGTTTAATACTGCGAATGGATCAATGAAAGATGTATCAGTTCGTTTTTATTTTTTTTTTCTTTGACATAACTGTTAATTGTTGACGTTTTCGGTTTGTTTTTCTATTTAGTCAGATTAGTTTTAAAAAGTGAAAGACGTGTTATTAAAAAAAAGTTAAAAGTTACGGGTATAGTAAGAAATTGTTAAAAATGTGTCAAAATTTAGTTTCTAAGCGTCATAAATGAATATTTTCTTGTTTTTGTAAAAAATAACCAAATTTGTATTTTATATGAATGTTTACTCCCTTTATGCTCTTTTAGGAGACAAAAACGATTACTCCCTCTCTCGTCATTTTCACGATCAAAGGGAGTACTCCATAAGGAGCTTAAGAGGAGTACTCGTGTCTGCGGACATGCTGTGTTAAAAATCCAATGAAGTGCGGAGTCTTATGGAGTAATCCATTACTCGCAAAGGAGTGCTCCAAGATTACTCTTTGGATGGTCACATTTTTTACTTACACATTCAAACGTACAATATGTGAAATAACAAGCATACACTAATTAACACTTCTTCTTTTGATTGTTTGTTGTGAACAAGAAGTCTTTGCGACGTCGCTTGTTAACTTTCATATACACGTACACCAATAAATTCATCGTGCTTCGCTTATAATGAGACAGCATTCATTATTGTTTTAGTATAATACATGCGACATGGATATATTTAAAAAAAGATGTATTTACATTTAAAGACTGATTACGCATGCCTCTAGTATATAAGTTAAGGGATTTTTTATTAATTTCCCATAAAAAAATATAATAAATTTTTTTATTAATTTTTATTTTCAACTTTAACTTTTTGATTACAAACACAGACTGACTTAAAAGCTAAAACCTAAAAATAATGTTACCTATGTTTTTAGCCTTATTTTGCCGATGCACCACAATTTAACTTTTTGCTGGTACTCCATTTAAACTATTTAAAATATTAGATTGTCAATCCGGGCTTCCTACGGGCTAATGTGGTCAATTATTTGTTTCCAAATTTAAATAAAACGAAAATTATTTCATTTCTGTTCACCCAACGTTTCGTTTGTTTTTTTTTTTCAAACTTCTTCAGGGGTTTTTTCTTTATTATTGTTGTTGTTGTTGAAACTAATCTAGCACAAAATACATATGTATGTGTGTATATTAATTAACAATTACAAAACAACAATTCCTCAAACTTCTTCAATTTTGCCTAACGGACAATAATTACTTCACTTTCGACAAAAAGTTTTACATCTAACTATATGGGAAATCCGTTATCCCCAACAATTGCCGATATTGTACTAGATACACTTCTAGATGACGTATTAGAAAAATTAAAGCTACAGAACATACGAATAAAATTCATATCTAAATATGTTGAAAATTTATTCGCAATAATTAAAAAGTCTAATGAACCAATTATATAAAGGGCATTAAATGAGTACCATAATAAGATTCAATTTACCTTGGAAAAAGAAAAAAACGGAGAAATAGCATACCTCGATATGACGATTATAAAAAAATGCGAGAAACTTACAAGCCATTGGTACACAAAACCAACAGCATCCAACAGGATTATAAATTTCCATTCAACACAACCGTTCAATATGAAAATAAACACAGAAACCAATTTAATCAACAAAGTTTTGACAATAAGCGATGACATATATAGGGTGTTTTTTGAGGGCTATAGAACTTCGAATTGAAATAAAACACAAGAAAATCGTTTTAATGTCCATCAATTTGGCTTTATTGGAAAGATAATTTTATGACATTAATGTTTAAATATGATTTCGGGCATATGGCCGCCGCGGCTGGCTCGAATAAAGCTAATTCTACAGGTCCAATTTTCAACCACTTTTTCGAGCATATGGGGCCGTATGTTGGCAATAACGCCACGAATGTTGGCTTCCAAGTCCCCTAACGTTTCTGGTTTGTTGGCGTAGACGAGCGACTTCACATATCCCCAAAGAAAATAATCCAATGGTGTCAAATCACACGATCTTGGTGGCCAATTGACAGGTCCATTCCGCGAAATTATGCGCTCATCGAATGTTTCCTTCAATAAATCGATTGTGACGTGCGCTGTGTGGCATGTAGCGCCGTCTTGTTGGAACCACAACTCATCCACATTCATGCCATCCAATTCGGGAACAAAATAGTCGGTTAGTCGGCTCCAATTGCTGTGCACGGTGGCGAATCGATTCATTCGGGTCCTCTTCAACACTTTGCTCTACAGCGGCAATTGTTTCTTCGGTGCGCACTGTTCGACGTCTCTGCGGATGCGTATTACCACATAGAGTAAACGTAGTGCGAAAACGATCCATGGTTAACCGAATTAATTGCTCTGATGGACGATTATGTCGACCATAAAATGGACGGAGCTTGCGGTAAACTTCGCGAACTGAACCATTATTTTCGAAATAAATTTGCACGATTTGCAAGCGTTGTTCTTTTGTCAACCTGTTCATGATGAAATGGCAAACCAAACTAAATATTAATCACTTGACAGCTGACAAAATGGCCGCCAGTTAAAAAAGTGATGCCAACTTAAAGTTCTATACCTCAATAAAAAACACCCTTTACAAAAGAAAAAACATTGAAAAATTTAGGAGCATTTTAGAAAAAAATAGTTATCCCCAATACATAACAAACAATTTAATAAATAAATCGTTAAACAATTATAAAAAAGAAAAACCAATTAGACAAACAGAAATAACACATTATTACAGTGTACCCTTTATACCAAAATTAACGGAGATGGTAACACTAAAAAATACTCTTCCAAAAGAAAAAGAAAACACAACGATTGCATATAAATCAAATAAAACACTTACACACATCTTTACAAACAACAAAACAAAACAAGACAAATTAAAGATCGACAATGTTGTTTTTGAAATCAAATGCGAGGGCAACGAAACTGAAAGATGCGAAAAAGTTTATATTGGAACAACTAAGAGAATGTTGAGTACACGATTAAAGGAACATAATACCCTTTTCACACTCACTAACATCTTTGAGGAATGCGTGGAATATGTTGAAAATTGAAAAAACCTGTTCACATTACAACATCTTTCATCTGTCATGTATTATAATACTATTTTTACGAATGTGAGCTACTAAAAATTAAATAATAAAATGCAATTTAAAAATTCAGTAGAAATTGATTTAATTGCTGGCTCCTGAGGAGCAGAAACTAATAATGCTACAATGTGCAGAATTAGTTGAAATTATGCCAGCGGACAATGATAATGAAAAAATATTACAAACTTTATCCGCAAAGTTTTCGCGTAGACATTTGCAACTACTTTTATGTAATTTATTTCGATTTGGAAAATATATAACAGATTTTATTATATGCATATATATATATATGTACATACATATGTATATAATAAAATCTTAGAGTAATTACGGATCTTTTTTTGAGAAGGATATTCCAAAATGTAGCATTGAATGTATGTAAATATGTCCATGCATATGGAAATATACATACAAACATACATGCATATGTATATATTTTTATAGTATGTATGCATGTATGTATATAGTTGCATACATTTTTTCTAGTGATGACACTAAAATAATCGAAAGATGTTGAACGGAACAAAGTGAGATAGGAACATCTTTTAAAGATGTTGAAAGATGTTGAAAATTCAGCCCTGTATAATTCTTATGGGAAAATGTTATCATCTTGCCAAATTGATGAAAGATGAAAGATGTGAGTAAGTGTGAAAAGGCTATAAGTCTGACATAGCCAAAGGAAATGAAACAACTTTGCTCTCTACACACGTAAAAGAATGCAATCATAAAATGAATTTTAATGATGTAAAAATATTAAATAGAGAAGAAAAAGAGAACAAACGTTTCACAAATGAGAGCCTACGCATACAAGAGAAAATACATACATAGAACAATGAATACGAAAGAGGATAAAGACAACACCAAACTCCAATACTCAGTGGCAATAACATACATAGTTAGTTTACATTCTGTGATAATAGCTTTAAGTTCCCTGCAGAAAGTGCGAATAGTGAAATTGTGGTGATTTACTAGTGACGTTGTCAGTAGCACTACTGACCAGGTGTACCCCAGCCAATTGTATCATCTATTGACATTTAACATTAGCTTGTCATTGAAAATCCACCACTAGACTATAGCACTACTGACTTAGTACCTCTTTCGGGACCACATGGAGACATTGGCACCAAAGATTCACTAGTAAATTTTATGGGCTCTAGTCTACAATATCGATATATCCCTCTCGTTGTCAATAGTAAACTTATAGTGATTTTCTAGTGACATTGTCAATAGTGCTACTGACTAGGTGTACCCCAGACAATGCAAATGCCTATTGACAAATAACATAGGGTTGTCATTCAAAATCTATCAGTAGACTTTAGCACTATTAAGAAGGTAGTTCTTTTACGACCATATGGAGATATTTGAACCGAAGATTCAGTCGTAGATTTTAGTGACCCTCGTCTACATATATTTATTTAATATTATTGCACAACATAACAAAAAAGAAAAACAAACTATTGACGCGTTCATTGACAATATCACCAAAAATACACTAGAACTGTCGTCTCTAACGTATCTCTACTCGCGCATAATAGGAAAGTTGTCGACATTTTAACTAGTGCAATTGTCGCTGGAGAAAGAGTATTGACATAGAGACATATGGTTCTAAGTTGACTAGAGGGTTCTGACTACCAATTTGTATTGTGCTGTACAGTTTTTTATTTTATTTATTTTTTATTTATTTATTGATCATTAAAACTACGTGAACTACAGGAACTATGTGTCGTGAAGTCCAGTTTTTTACCAATAAAATACAAAGATTTAAAATTAATGATGTAAGTTTCAACTGTGATAATTATTTATAATCCTAAATTACTATACACACATCATATTTTGTGCTAGATTAGTTTCAACAACAACAACAATAATAAAGAAAAAACCCCTGAAGAAGTTTGAAAAAAACAAACGAAACGTTGGCTGAACAGAAATGAAATAATTTTCGTTTTATTTAAATTTGGAAACAAATAATTGACCACATTAGCCCGTAAGAAGCTCCGATTGACAATCTAATTATAATACTTGGTCATAAATCAAAACTTAATTTAAAATATTGTAGACGCAAAATCAGCAATAAAATAAGTTTAATAAATTTGGTTATTAAGAAAGATAGTGTCAGCAAATTAAATGTCAGCAAATTAATTATTTTCGATGAACAGAGCTGCTTGTTGTGGAATTGCAATATTTTGGGTTTTAACTCTTCCCTTCTCAAGTGCTGTCGTCCCCGTTTGCATGGATTTAGGCGTTACTGTTTTCCTCTCTTCGGTTTGCTCAACTTGTTTTTGTTTGGTTTTATTTTCCCAACACTTTGCCAATAGTATGAGGATCAAAACAATAATTATTATCGTAAAGGTGGGGTATTAAGGCTGAGGCCAATTTTATTGATCAGATTAATTTTTGAAATTCTATTTCTGTTTTGTATCCCAAGATCTTTAATCATCTCCAAGGATAAAATTTCTTCCAACTGATCTTTAGCTGTTATCTGCTGTAAAATAGCTGGCAATGGTTCCAGATATGTTGTCTCTTGCACATAGAATACTTTTTTGTGTAACGCTATAGTCGAATTATGATATTTTATAATGAATGTGCTCGTTAGTGGAATCGGCTGGTTATCAATCAACACGGTATCATTATATATATATCATTATATATTTGGCTTTTCAATAATCTAATTATACAACTATTTTCTCTTAATTCTATTTAATTTTTTTCATTACAGATTGTTTTTTTTTTTTGTTATATTTCTTACAACTAGATTTAATTCCAAAAACTTTTTTCTTACATTTTAGGATTCTATCATATTCTATTTTAGTTATTCTATTATTATTTTTAACAGATTTCAAAATAAGAGTTTCACATTCTTCTTCTTTTGTAGTGGGTAGACTTAGGATGTAAACAATCATGGAGCCATTTACGGCTCCATTAATATCTGTGAATTCTAATTCTTCCTCTATATTTATATATGGTATACTTTTATGATTGACAATTTTTGCAATAGTTTGTATCTCTAAATTATATAATATGAATGAGTTTACAATATTAGATTTGGCCCAGTTCAAGGCACATTCAATATCCAATAATTCTTCCTTGATTAATTGCAATTGATATTTAGTTTTTAGACTTAATTATAATTTTATGTTATCGACTTTCGTTATTTGGTTCATTCTTACATTTTGTTCATTTATTTTCTCAATTAGCTGTTTGTTTATAACTATTTGTCTGTTATTATTTTCATCTAAATTCTTTAAATTCTCGTTTATAATTTCTAGGACATGAAGGTCGGGGTTACGTGCGACCCACTTCCATACGGATCCTTGAAGTCTACTGATTGTTTCTTTTTTGCTTTAGTGGTGATCATTGATGTTAGTGTACGAATTTGGAACATCTCATGTAAGAGAAATGGGTATAACTCCTGAGATTCTGTTATGTTATTGATTACTATTTTCTCTATTGTGTTCGTCAGTTGGTCATCGGAATAAATCAATTATGTGAATTATCTTAAAAGTACCTTCCTGTATTCTTGCTATGTCATCTTTAATGGTGATTAACTGAGAGCTTGTGTAGTCCAATACTTGGAACTCTGCATACACCATATAGATTAGAATTCTAAAAAACGATAAAATTTTAATTTCCATGTCCCCATATCAGTCGATAGTTAAATCTAAAATATGTTTTATTATCATTATCAAAGTTTATTTTTTTAATTATATTTTCTTTCAATTCACTTTTTTTTTTATTAGATTAACATAATATTTTTCCGTATTCTTAATTGTATCTACTATCTTAATTTTTAGCAGGTCGTTCGCCTATGGCATATTGTTCGACGTTATAATATTTTCATTCCTTACATTGTATTTTTAAAAGCGGTCAAAATCGTAAACCTATGACATATTAGTCGATTCGTACGCAATTGTACAAATTCTATATTCTAATGGGGACTCCTTTTTTCTAATTTATAATTCTTAATTTTGCATATCTGTGCTGACAAATTCCTCTACTAACACTTTAAATTTTACGAATCTTATTTTTCCAATTTTTCCATCTAACTGTGTTCTATAACACCTTTATGACTAAGTAGATTTTTCTCTTGGCTATTTTTGTTTCTGTTGTTATTGTTATTATCGTTCTTATAATTTGTTATTATTCTTTCTTATATGGGATTTGTGAAAAAAATTTCCAGATTCTGTGAGAATTGTTCTTCCTTTGTCATCTTTTACTACCTCCTCTTTATACCTAGGAGTCAATTTATTACCTAATCTTTTATTTATTTTTACACATACCATATCATTTTGGTTATAACTAGGAAAAGGTGCTCATTTTTTTTATTATGGAGCTCGAGGTCTTTATTTTGTTTATCTATAAGTTTTGTCACATTGCCTATTCTGTCCTTTTCTATATGTTCTGGGTCAGTACTCACGGTTCGTTCAAAAAATGCTTCTATCGGTTTCTTCTTAATTGTCGAGTGTATTGATCTAAAGAGTAATTCCTCAAAATTTCGATGAGTCTTTTCAGTTTTTACGCATGATTTCAGACAGAGAAGAATGGAAGCGTTCTATTTGTCCGTTAATGGTACTTGTGTATGGGAGTGTTCTAAATATTTCAATTCCGTATTGGTTTTCAAGCATAAACGTTATGGGAGCCGAATTCAAGGATTTCTCGTTGTCTATCATAACTTTTTTAGGGATGCCAAAGGATATTAATAATTCTTGTAAAGGTAGCCTTACGTCTTCTATTACTCTTGAGTTTAAAGTTTTGCCTGTGCGTATTTCGCAAACTTGTCTATGGCGGCCAATATACTATTATTGTTGGTGTGATAAATGTCAATATGTCCTGGATTCTCGGGAATTGGAGTAGCGTGGAGAACAGGTGTTACTGGATGTCTGTTTTACTGTCCTCTTAAATTTCGCGTTCATTTGGGGAAAGTAGTATTTTTTCAGTAGTTGTGCTCTAATTTCAATTGAATTTCTATGGGCCCTATTGTGTTCTTGAATTATTTTAGCTTCTTGTTGTGCTTCTTCTGTTAAGTCATCCACAACTTTCCTAGTATACCGTGCTCTGTAATGCGCAAAGTGTAAATGATATACGCATTGAATTTTTCCTAAAATAGGATCGTCAGTGAAAATTCCATTTGTTACCGAAGGGTTTAAGTATCGCTCTAAGATACTTACAAGATTTTCTTCATTAAATTGAGGCTCGATTATAATGTGTCTGTGATATGTAGGAAAAATAATTTTGAATTGATAGGAGGCTGTATCTCCAATTGAAAGAAATAATTGATTTTTGACTACGTTAACTGATACGTCTGTATATAGTATTAAGTTTTGTGAAGAACTTTCGTCGCTATGTTGTGTCGCTGTCAGTGAGTTTAACTGTTGTTTGCTTGGTGGAATCCTAGACAACGTGTCTAGGACGTTCGTCCTACCCGGTTTATATTTAAGTTCGTAGTTATATTCCTCCAGTATGGCTTTCCATCTTTTTAATTTGCTATTGCAGTTCCTATTACTTAGCGCGTAAGTCAGTGGTTAATGGTCTGTAAATATTTTTATGGCGGCTTAACCATAAAGATATCCTCGTAAAATTGTTAAGGCCCATACAATAGCGAGCATCTCTTTCTCGTTAGTCGCATAGTGCTCCTCGCTTTTTGAGAGTATCCTCGAAATAAATATATAGGTTTTCCTTCTTGTTCCAATACTGCGCCTATTGCATAATTGGAAGCATCTGTTGTCAAGTGGAATTATTTTTGGAAGTCTGGGTAGTGTAACATTACTTCGTTTGAGGTAAGGGTTCTTTTAATTTTATTGAAAGCTTCTATTGCACTATTGTAAAGAGATATTTCCTTCTTTGCAGATAATCGCTTGGACAGTCGTCCCTCCTCCCCTCTTAAAATTAGGGTAAGTGGTTGTGCCAACTTAGCGTAATCCTCACTTTTGCTGGGTGCGCTTTAACTTCCTCATCTGTTACAGTAAATCCTAAGAATTCAACTTCTCTCGAGAAAAACTTACACTTGTCTAATTGGATTTTCATATCTGCGTCTTGTAGTATTCTGAAAATGGTTTCTAAATTATTTGCGTGTTCTTCCTCGGTTTTGCTAAAGATGATGATATCATCAATGTAGACGTAAAATTTTTTGCCTATATGCATTCGCAAAATGTCGTAACGCGCGTTTAAAGATTGCAGGGTAATTTTTCAACCCGAAAATAAGGCGAGTAAAGTCGTATTTTCCATTGTTGATGGAAAATGCAGTCTTCTCTATATCTGATTCCTTTAAAGGAATCTGATGAAATCCTCTTTTTAAGTCTATCACGGAGAAAAATTTGTTGCATCCCAATTGCGCAAGAACCTCGTTGATTTCAGGAATTGGATATCGGTTGCTAATCGTTACCGAATTCAATTTTCTGTAATCAATTACTATCCTATACTGCTTCTTTCCTGCAGAGTCTGTTTTTTTATTTACAATCCAAACAGGTGAATTGTAAGGTGAGCCTGATGGGCGAATTATTCCGTTTTCGAGAAGTTTATTTACTTGTTCTTCTACCTCTGACTTAAGTGACATTGGATAAGGGTAGTATCTGGTATAAATTGGAGATTCTGTTGATGTTCTAATCTCACCAACTACTGTTGTTGTGTATGTAAGTTTTTTGTCCGGATCAGCGAATAAGGGTGGAAACGTGTGTAATAATGATTTTATCGTAGTCTTCTGGTCTAGAGTCAAATGTTCTATTTAATTGTTTACACTCTTTGATACTAGTCGTTTTATTGGAACCCTAATTTTGTTTTCTATTAGCATATAGTCATCTGACGTAAATATAACTGCTTTTAGCTGTTTTAAACTGTCGTTGCCAATGATAGCGTCAAAAGATTTTAGTGTCGGTAGAATAAAAAATTTAAGTCTTCTGTCCCTAAGTCCGAAAAGATTGAGTTCAATGTGATGTGAAACATTAGTTTTGCCACCTATTTAGTCCAAAAAATGGATGTCAATGAATTGATTAGGGTCATATTCAGGTATTCTTGTGAACATTCTTGCCAAGATTGTTCATGACTCATTTCCTCTTGCAATTTTTTTTCGTTATTTTCGGTATTATAATTCTGATCGCTGTTTGTATCTTGAGAGATATGATTAACTCTTTGATACTTATTTAGGTAACTTTGTCTAATCTGGTTTGATAGTGGCGGTGGTTGCTTTCCTGAGAATGCTTTAAAGTTCGTCGGTTTATGCAATTAACGCCTCTTGTTTGTTGTGAACTATTTATTTCCATAGGTACTGGCTTAGGAAGGGGCTTTGGGGCAACTAGTCTTGGAGGCTGTAAATTTTGAACTGCGGAAAGTTGCTATAGTTTTGAGGACGCATGAGATTGGGATAAGAAAAATTATTCTGGTTTATTGAGGGCCTAGCAGAGAGATACTGAATATGTGGTTGTTTTTTCATTGCATGTGGTATGAATGCTGTCTGTGGATAAAATGGTGATCTTTGCAATTGCGGTACTTGTACCTGAGGTGGGTGAGATCTTCGATTTTGGCTTTGGTTATAAGTGTATTGTGACCTATAGCCCTGATTTTCTAATTTCATGCACAGTAGAGCTTGTGGTAAGTCTGAGGGCTTCTTCATGCCCAAATGTTTCGGAAGGTCGCCGTTAAGGCTTCTTATGAACGTATCAAGAGCCTTGCTTCTATAAATTTGCGTTAGCAAATGCAAAGCTTCCTGTACTATCTCTAAACTTGATATTTTATTCAGTATAAATGAAAGGTGGTTGGAAACTTCCTGATAAAACTGGGGAATAGAGTTTTTCCCCTTGCACTAGAGATGCGAGCTGGCACTCAAGAGTTGTAATGTCACGTCTGTCTGCATAGTGGAGATTCAAGCACTGGCAAATTGCTTTCCAATCCAAAGGCAAATTATAGGATTCTAGAATCATATCGGCATTCCCTGTCACTTTGTTTCTTATAGTATTAAGGATGCCATAGTATGTTGGTGTTCCTCTTGTGTTTTCGTAAATCTTGAGGACTCGATCTACACATTTCCTCCAAGAACTAAATTCTGCCGGATTTCCTGAAAAATCCCTAAGGTTTTTTACGATGTCAGGTATTCTATCTAGCTCTCCAATTTGACCGAAATGTTCCGATCTAATCGTTTTGTCTGTTACAGTCGTAAGTATACTATTTGGATTATTACTAACATTTTCCTGTACTACTCTTTTAACGATAGTATTAATTAGTCGTTCTAAGTCTGATTGCGTTATTGTTTGAACTTCCGGTGCAGATTGACTTTCCTGCGTGGATTCACGCTGGGTATTTGATATGCCAGGGGCTTCTAAGATACTAGGTCTGATGAGGTTGTTCGGATTCGACATGCTTGCTATAATTTTTTTGTTTATGTTAATCGCGGAGTTGAACTTTTTTTATTTATAATTTTGTGAAATTAAATGTAAATTACTTTAGGATAAAAAAAGATTTGTCACTGTGTTAACTTTTAAACAATCTAAAGCGTACCGTAGGAATCGCAGACTGTCTAGTGTTATACCTTGCAAAAACTGATAAAATTAATATTTATAAGTTATGCTTCAAAAAATCTTCTTTAATATTTCTACCTTAGTTTCTTTAAAAAATTGTATTTTATTTCTTTATTTTTATTTCAATTAAAATACTAGATATTTCCACAAACTTGAAATATTTTCTAGTTAATTTTAATTATTATTCGAACTCCATTTGTTTCTATATTTGTGATTTGAACGGGCTAAAGTTCGTATCGCTTTTTAAGCCAAATTACATGTGATAATTATTAATGAACAAATAACACCAAAGTCTGTTGTAAATATTCTGACTAACAACACATAGTTTCACTTTTCTTGCAGTTTGTATTTCATCTATGTATTAAAATTTCATCATTTGTATTAAAATTTGTTCTCAATTTTCTTAAAATTTTGATTAAATTATTATCACCTTTTCATTTTTTATAGGGTATATATAGCTTTTAGCATGATGGCACTTCTTTAGGGCACTTTTTCTACACTATTTTTACAGGATACTGCAAACTTTGAACGTTGGGAGCCAGTTAAGGGATTTTTTTATTAATTTCCCATAAAAAATATAATTAATTTAATAATAAATAATAAATTATAAAGGGTGTTTTTTATTGAGGTATAGAACTTTAAGTTGGCATCACTTTTTTAACTGGCGGCCATTTTGTCAGCTGTCAAGTGATTAATATTTAGTTTGGTTTGCCATTTCATCATGAACAGGTTGACATAAGAACAACGCTTGCAAATCGTGCAAATTTATTTCGAAAATAATGGTTCAGTTCGCGAAGTTTACCGCAAGCTCCGTCCATTTTATGGTCGACATAATCGTCCATCAGAGCAATTAATTCGGTTAACCATGGATCGTTTTCGCACTACGTTTACTCTATGTGGTAATACGCATCCGCAGAGACGTCGAACAGTGCGCACCGAAGAAACAATTGCCGCTGTAGAGCAAAGTGTTGAAGAGGACCCGAATGAATCGATTCGCCACCGTGCACAGCAATTGGAGCCGACTAACCGACTATTTTGTTCCCGAATTGGATGGCATGAATGTGGATGAGTTGTGGTTCCAACAAGACGGCGCTACATGCCACACAGCGCACGTCACAATCGATTTATTGAAGGAAACATTCGATGAGCGCATAATTTCGCGGAATGGACCTGTCAATTGGCCACCAAGATCGTGTGATTTGACACCATTGGATTATTTTCTTTGGGGATATGTGAAGTCGCTCGTCTACGCCAACAAAACAGAAACGTTAGGGGACTTGGAAGCCAACATTCGTGGCGTTATTGCCAACATACGGCCCCATATGCTCGAAAAAGTGGTTGAAAATTGGACCTGTAGAATTGGCTTTATTCGAGCCAGCGCCACATGCCCGAAATCATATTTAAACATTAATGGCATAAAATTATCCTTCCAATAAAGCCAAATTGATGGACATTAAAGCGATTTTCTTGTCTTTTATTTCAATTTGAAGTTCTATACCTCTTAAAAAAACACCCTATACATATTTATATACATACAAATTTTTATATATTTATATAAATAAGTATGTATGTATTTAAGAAATCTATTATTCGACATATTGTCAGAAGTTTATTTTAATTTGAAATTTAATTGCTGGTGGTTCAGCGTTGTCTATATATTTCATTGTTGCTGTGACAAATCATCAGTAGACTTCAACCAAACCTTTTGAATAGTCACAAACCTCTTATCTTATGCACAGACTTTCAAGAACTATTTGAGAATTCACAAATAATAGTATTTTTGAAAATCACAAAAGAAAAATAAGCGTAGTAGGCTTAGAAACTAATACAAAAACCCAGCAAATAATTTATATTCGATATGAATCTATTTTATTTTGCTACACCTTTATACAATTAGAAATCCATCAGATAACAATAAAAGTAATTATAATGCTATAAACACAATCAAAGGCTACCGACCATCGACTACCGACTACAAAAGTAGCTGGCTACAAAAATAGCCAAGTCGCCAGCTACTTAATTCTTTTAACGACTACCGACCACTAACTACAAAAAATAAACATCTGTTTTGACATATGTATTAAAGTTAACCAAAACAAAACAAACTTGATTTTTTAAGTGAATTTGTGTGAAAAAAAAATTTCAAATGTCTCAAGAAAATTTAATTATCTTTATAAGTACTATTGCTAAAATAGTGGAAAGTGGTGCCACTATAATAGTTTTTCGCGTTTTTAATAGCGATATTTAATGTATTGCGTTTTTAAAACCACCATTTCAGACATTTATTGTATTGGCAGCACTAATCTGTTTTTTGTAGCCAAGAAAAATAGAAATTAGCCTGAGTTGGCTACGGGCTACAAAAGTAGCCGTGTAGTCGGTAGTCGTGTAGCGGCTAAAAGAATTATTCTCATAAGCACGCATGTATTCTATTTTTGACATCTTGTAGTCGATGGTCGGTGGACTTGATTGTGTTTATAGCATAAGGCAAGATGAAAAATAAAATCTAAAATTTAACATTTTACTTGCAAATAATAAAACATGGCAGTTTCTTCTTCTTCCCACAGCAAATCAAAGTGTGTTGATAACATGTATAACTTTTACACAGAAAATGTTGCCACTATTTTGTTTCTCAGTATGGTAATACTACACATAATAAGAAGTTTGAACTACCACTCAAATATATCAAACTGAGTTAATTTGAGATTAAGTTAATTTTCGGATTAGCTAATAAGAGAAATAAACTAATCTTAATCTCGAACCCAAAAAGTCGCCCTGAGTAGATTACATTTGAACAAATCCAAAAATATTTTTTTATTATGCAACAGTTTATTTCGAATTGTACTAGTCTCGATTAATATAAATTAATTTTACTATATCGGACCAAAAATGCGTATAACTTAGACCACTTTTATAATTAAGGGCACATTTATACTATGTATGTACGAATTTGTTTAATTTGAAATTTATTTGCTGGTGGTTCAGCGTTGTCTATATATTTCATTGTTGCTGTAACAAATCATCAGTAGACTTCAACCACACATTTTGAATAGTCACAAACCTCTTATCTTATGCACAGACTTTCAAGAACTATTTGAGAGTTCATAAATAATAATATTTTTGAAAATCACAAAAGAAGAATAAGCGTAGTAGGCTTTGAAACTAATACAAAAAACCCAGCAAATAATTTATATTCGATATGAATCTATTTTATTTTTCTACACCTTTATACAATTAGAAATCCATCGGATAACAATAAAAGTAATTATAATGCTATAAACACAATCAAAGGCTACCGACCATCGACTACCGACTACAAAAGTAGCTGGCTAAAAAAATAGCCAAGTCGCCAGCTACTTAATTCTTTTAACGACTACCGACCACTAACTACAAAAAATAAACATCTGTTTTGACATATGTATTAAAGTTAACCAAAACAAAACAAACTTGATTTTTTAAGTGAATTTGTGTGAAAAAAAAAATTCAAATGTCTCAAGAAAATTTAATTATCTTTATAAGTACTATTGCTAAAATAGTGGAAAGTGGTGCCACTATAATAGTTTTTCGCGTTTTTAATAGCGATATTTAATGTATTGCGTTTTTAAAACCACCATTTCATACATTTATTGTATTGGCAGCAATAATCTGTTTTTTGTAGCCAAGAAAAATAGAAATTAGCCTAAGTTGGCTACGGGCTACAAAAGTAGCCGTGTAGTCGGTAGTCGTGTAGCGGCTAAAAGAATTATTCTCATAAGCACGCATGTATTCTATTTTTGACATCTTGTAGTCGATGGTCGGTGGACTTGATTGTGTTTATAGCATAAGGCAAGATGAAAAATAAAATCTAAAATTTAACATTTAAGAAATCTATTATTCGACATAAGAGGTTTGTGACTATTCAAAATGTGTGGTTGAAGTCTAGTGATGATTTGTCACAGCAACAATGAAATATATAGACAACGCTGAACCACCAGCAAATAAATTTCAAAGTATGTATGTATATGCAGATGCATATATTTATATATTAAGGGTTTTATGAGAATGTTCAAAAGTCTCGCAAACTGTCCAATTGTGCATTTTTACACTCTCGTAAATAAAATGTCAAAAATTTTATATAAATTTATTTACACAAACCTGTTAAGTTTGCCCAATAATTTTGAATCGTAAACTTAAGCTGTGCAATTGTGCATTTTGTAAATAACAATTTCTTGCTTTTTTTGGCTTTCTTTAGGCATTTTTAGACAAACACACACACTTTTTTATTTTTATAGAAATATATCAATATGTATGTTTTTAAATTAAAAATTACTTGAAATTTTCTTATTTTATATGTATTTATTTGTATTAAATTAACTTTTTGACGTTTGTTTCAAATTTGCATGAACTGTTTGCGCAAAAGTTCAAAAGGGGTTTCATGAAAAAAGTCTCGCAAGTTTGCTTAATTGCACAAATGGCAATTTTAGAGTTCTAATGAAAACACTTATTGCAGCTATGCTACTTATGGACGATACAGGGGTTAGAAAATAATTTTCGTAACATAAATAATCGACACTTTTACAGTTATAAATTTATTTTTGTTTTGATTTATTTGTACTTAAACCAGAGCACGACAATAAACTAAACAAATTTGATTGATTTTGTTTTTTTTAATTCTTTGAAGTGAGAGAAACAGAAACCATGAGAACGATTGCTTCATTTTTTGTTTGTTTTGATTACTTTGTACTTTTGTTTTCTTTATGTTTTCTTTATTTTTTAGATATTCTATAGATTATCTCAAGGGTGTCCAAAAGTTCCTTATGGAAGAGTAAACACCAATGCATTTAAAGAAAAACTAATTTATATTCAATACTTATTTCTTGTTGTAAAAACCAATATGTACATACATACATACAAAGAAAAAATATTGTTGATTTGCGCTTGCGTATATACAGTGAATAACGACAAAAAATTGTTGTATATTTCGTATTGCTAGTGCTGACTGCTGCATGTGTGGATGTGTATTTCGTTTAGCTAGTGCTGAGTGCAGTGATGCAAAATGTGGCACAATTGAGACATTTGCGGCACTTTTGGATGTTTGATGGCCCTGTGGTACTCTCTAGGCTATTTTGGCCCTTTCAGCTCAAAATTAAACTATGTAATTCCTTCACAGCCATCCCTAAACAAAAGCGGCAAGCGTTTTTTAGCTGTTAAAAGTTCTCATGTCCATACATTTTGGATGGAACATACCGAAATAACGCGGCGGCAACGCGACGACAACGCTTTGCTATTGGAAAATCCGATTTTGACATCGCGTTTCACAATGAAGTTAGTTGCAAAAGAAAACAATTGCCTTTTATTTGCCATCATCAGCGTTACCATATGTGAACATTTATCTTATTTTCGAAGTTTTTCGGGATGTTAAAAAGACTAAAAGATTTCTTTGTTAAAAATTAGATTTTTATGGATATGATATTTGGAACTCTTAGTATATTATTTGGTGTATATTATTTAGTATATTATTTAGTGTTAACATGAACTTTAACTGACAGTTCTTCATATAAAACTTGCAGTTAAAGTCCCTGTTAGCTTTAAATTGTACATTGTGAAAAGGGTCGTCATTCTGTCTGTGAAAATTAAAATTTATAAGTGTTGAAAAAGATAAGTAAAAACAATAGTGAATAAAAGAAATTCGCAAAATTTAATTTAATATATACATGTTTCTTTTCAAAGTTGTAGATATTTGTAAAAAGCAAGATGCGTTGGCCGTGAAAATGTGTGAAGAGGGCTAGATACCTCCTAGGTTAATCTATTTTTGCTTATTTATATCTTTAATTTTAAATATTTTATTTACTTGTGTATTTTGATAGCACTTTTTAAAATAAAAAAAAAACAAAAATTATATTTATATATACATATATACTAGCTGAACCCGACAAACGTTGTCGTACCCTCAATAATTTATTTTTTAACTCTATCACATTTTTCATTTGGCCCTTAATAATGTTATAGAAACTTTGTTTTACGCAATGATGAATATATCCTGCATGACTTTAGATCAAATGACCGGCCAATTGACTGATACTATTCTTGTATGGTTAGTTCATTTGAAACAAAATAAATTTTTCCTGAATTTGAATTCAGTAAAATCAATGCATATTAATATAAAAAAAACTCAAAACAATTTTGATTAAAATCACTAAAAAAGATTTTTAATGAGAGAGATATTTTGTTCGACTTGAAGGTTTTTGAGAGAAAAAAATATGGCAATGCTGACCATCGTCCTTAACACAAGCAAGTTTTCCAAATCTTCTAAATAACTAATTATTTCAAAATTATTTATTTTATTTTAATTTAAATAACAAAGTTTATGTAACCAAATATTAATAAAAAATCACAAACAAAAATGTCGTCCGTCCGGCTGTTAAAATAATCAGGATTGTTTTATTTATTTGTTTCATAACCCTGTTTTTATCGTTTTGACATAACGTTGCCGCTTTTATTTAGGTATGGCATTTCAGCGTTAAGGCTCGGCGGAAAAAAACGTTCCGCTTTCCGTCCTTGTTTAGGGATGGCTGTCAAACATTTGAGTACTCTTTTTAATGGAATTTTCTCCGTTTTGAAAACGGAAGATTTTTTGAAGATTTTTTATTTAAACAGGTGTCCGAAATCTGTGCCAGATCATGATTTAAGTGGGGAAGCCAATAGTATTGTACCACTTGCTATTAAACTTTTCCAAAGGAAACATAATTAATAAATAATGAATAGAGGGCAGTATCGCAAGTTCCGCAATTTAAAAATCTCAAAGATTTAAGTAGAAGTATGTATATTTTGGAAAAAGATGTCTACAATTAAAAATCGTTTGGGTAAACAAACCTTTGCATAGAAATTTATACAGAATTGTTCAAGGAACTCTTTCGATTCCACAGCATGTGTGGAAAGAATATTAAAAAAAAGTGGTTGAGACTAATGTCAAATTTATATTGAAAACAACAATAAAATATGAAAATTTGTTTTTGTTTTCAATATAAATTTTCAGTCGAAAGTTTTCTTTCGATATTGTGAAACAGGGCATAATACAAGAAATCGTCTTCATATAAAAAACATTGTGCCATTTTTAATACAATTGAAAGATTTAATGAAATCTAGTTCTAATAATTGTTGTGCTAAAGATATTTTAAAAGTTAGCACACAAAAGTGTTGGAAACAAGAATAAATGGAGGAACTGTTGGACTAAAAATTTACAGATTATGTACACCAAAATTATAATTACATATGGAATATTTGTAAATAAAATTTTATTTTATTTAAGTAACATTCTTTGTATGTTTTTGCTCTATTTTTTGTTTGTATTATAATACTAATACATACTTTTGTTTTTATTTAAATAAAAATATTGTAGTCAAATACATTAAAAATTTGTTTGGCCCTATCCAAGTTATTTTGGCCCTTTCAAATCTTTAATTTGGCCCCATTGTTGCCATTTTAACATTTTCACTAGCATTTTCATTAGTTAAAAAGCATTCAACTTTTAAAAAATTCTACTAAATGCCATCTGGCAGATTTTGTTGAAAATATAAAATTATAATTTATTAAAAAAATTCTTCTGTATAGAGGATTCTACTCATAAATGTACATGCATTGCAGTGTAAAGGTTCCCTGATGATCTGGACTAGCAACAGTGATATGCGCAGCAAACACCTTATTAATCAATTTTAGTGTATTTTTAATGAAGAAATATTTTACTGAATAAGTACAATATTAATTTGGGATTATTGGTGCGTTAAAAAGTTTTAAACGTAATTGTAACAATTCCAAAAAACACAATTATTTACTATTTTATGTTTGTGTGTGCTATAAAAATATCTGTAAACCCTAATAAGTTTGTGTAAACATGAAATTTAAAGCTATTTCAATAATTTGTTTTAAATTTTAATCTAGCATTATACATTTCTTCTGTAGAACATTTTAGCAGAATTTTTTTTTACCGATTTAGCATTCTCTCATCCTCAATTTCTGGCAACACTGTTTGGCCCTAAAACAAAAAACTCAAAATGCATCACTGGCTGAGTGTGTGCTGTGCAGTGTTGCCAGAAAATGATGATGAGAGAATACTAGATCCGTAAAAAAATTTGCTAAAATGTTCTACGGAACAAATGCATATTTTTTTTTAAGAGAAGTAAAACTCAGGCAATTAATGCCTACTACTGTTACTAGGTGTTACCTTATTTCGGAAAGGGAAAGTGATAGAAGACAGGTGGTGAAAGAAGGGATGGAAGAAAGCTTCATTCTTTTTACAACTCTGCTTTTTGTACGCATTTTTTTGTAATAATGCAGTGTTGTAGCGCCTTCTGGTCTCAAATTAGGCGTAGCCATTTTATTGGTTATATTACTTCGCCGATGATTCTGCTACACAATACCGACGAAGGAGAGCTCTCTGATTTTACATTAGGATTAGCATCTGTTGAAGTCGGTATAGTTCAGTGACTATAGACTATAGACTATGCCTTCACCACTTGAACTTTCCTTCAACAACTGATACAAAGGGACACTAATGCACATCAGAAAAATGCATGCTGTTGTTATTTAATGGCTGTCGGATACCCAGGATCTTCGGTTTTGTAGTCAACGTGCTAACTACTTCAGCCAACGCCACCCCCAAATGCCAGATTTAAATTTAAAAATTTTTATTGAAAAAGCTTTGAATTTCATGTTTATACAAATTTATTAGTATTAACAGGTGTTTTTATAGCACATACATATGTATATATGTACATACATACATATGTATGGGTTTGATATTATCCATAGATATGAATATTTACGTATTTTAAGTGTCTTCATGTCAACACTAAAATTGTGGTCACAAGTTTCTTAGTTACATTGTCTACAGTTTTTCTTCTATTCATCAGTATAAAGGAAAGAGAGCAAACAGATGTATTTCTGGAGAATTTTTGAACAACTTGTCAATATACACAAATTTGTATGTACGTAAAGTACAGAAATGTATCAGTAAAGTCTGGTTGGTATGTCTCCATGTTGCTATAAGAACTACGCAGTCAGTACCTGGTTAATTGTTTTAGTTACTAGTAGATTTCCAATGACAAGCACATGCAGACATTTAGCATGCATTTAACATAGCACAAAGTATTGTATGGGGAATAATTAGAGAGTAGTACTGGTGACAAAGTCAAAAGCGACTCATTGCATTTTACCATCAACATTTCCTCCAGGGTATATACATATACATAATATATGTATGTAAGTATATCGAGACCTTTTTTCGGTTTAATTGTCAGCAAGATGTTGTAAAAAATAAGCTTTTTAATTGAAATTAAAACTATGGCCAACCCATAGTTGAGAATTCTCAAAATGTCGAAATGTTTGATATTTTTTAAAATACAGGCTGTACAATTTTATCTTAGGCGATAATTCATATACGGTAAAGTATATTTGGATACTATAAAAACCCGTCCTCTGATAACTTTAATTTTTGCCTCTTACGGATAATTGAAAATAGGGCTCCATATATATACATATGTATACAATACATAATATATAATACATAGGTATTCGTTGTATCTATATTACGTAGGAAACAAATAATTGTAAACAAATTTATATATATGAATAGAATTACTCTCTCCACTAAAAAAATTAACAAATTAAAATTTTTTATTTTAAGCAAATTCTGCCAAAAAGCACTTGACAGAATTTTTTTTTTTTGATGGGAGAATGCTAAATCTGTAAAAAAAATTCTGCTAAAATGTTTTACAGAAGAAACGTATAATACCAGATTTATATTTTAAAAAATTTATTGAAATAGTTTTGAATTCATTGTTTTTATACAAACTTATTAGTATTTACAGGTATTTTTATGGCACATACATATTATATATTTGTTATAATAAATAGGTATGAATTTTTATGCATTTTCAAACATTAAATATATATACATACATACATATATGTATGTATATCAAAACCTGTTTTCGATTGAAATTAAAGTTTTGAATTGAATTGAAATTAAAGTTTTATTGTCCTACATCCTGAAATTTTATCGTAAGCGACAATTTATCGAGCCTTATTTTTTATTTAATCGGAAGCGACATAAATTAAATTTTTTATGATATTCAAATTTGTTTTACATACGTAAATTGTCGCTTACGATAAAATTGTACAGCCCGTATCTTAAAAGTCAGCAACAATTTCGGCATTTTTATAATTCTAAACTATGGGAAGACCCATAAAATTTTAATTTCAATAAAATAGTCTTTTCGATAACATGTCTCTTACGATAAAATCGAAAATAAGGCTCGTTATGTATGTTCTAAACCATATTTGAATACTAAAAAACCCGTCATCTGAAAACTTAAATTTTTGTCGCTTATGGATAATTAAAAATAGGGTTCCATACACATATGTATATGATACGTAGGTATTCATTGTATTTACATTACCTAGGAAACACATAATTGTAAAAAAAATTACGCTGATGAAAAGAATTATTCTAAAAACTGAAAAAAATTAACAAATTACCATTTTTTTATTTTAAGCAAATTCTGCCAAAATGCATTTGGCAGAATTTTTTTAAAGTTGAATGCTTTTCAACGAATGAAAATGCCAAATCTGGCAGTGAAAATGCTAAAATGGCAACAATGATTGAAACACACAGCCACGCTCCCAGACGTAACGATTTATCGTCATTTAGACGATTTTTTCTTTAAAATTTACGATTTTTCAATAGTTCAAATATGGCAGCTTTTTATGAAAAACTTACTGTTAAAATTTATATATGCATAACCAATATATTTAACACATTATTTTTGTTTTATATAGCTAAGCAGCATAGCTACAACCGGGTGTCCTAAGACACCTCTCTTCTTTTTTTATTTTTTGTTTTTTTCGCACACATATTATTACCAACAAAAGTACCGAAAAAAAGAGCCAAAATACTCCCATTCGAGTTAACATGCAATATTACTATCACTGGTTTACAAACGCCACTTAATAACGTTAGGAAATTCTATTTTATAAAAAACGATCAGCTGTTTCGTTAGGGGCTAATTCTGCCTTAACACAACACTAATCGACTAATTCTACCATTATTCCTAAATTCCCTTTATGGAGAGTATACATGTTACCACAAATCGTACGAGTATGAAATTAGTAAAGTGTATCCTCACAAAAACATAAATGTGAAAAAACGGCCAAGCTCCTATCCAAAATTTCGGCCATTGTTGTGAGATATAAATTTTGACCAAGTTCTTCTTTGCCACAATACCTAACACAAAAATATATTATGTATGATATAAATTTGTAATCCTAAGGGTGTCATATAAATTCTAGACAATCTGCCATCTTGACAACATTTTTACCAATATAAAGAAATGAACATTTATACATTATTCATCCTTTTTTGGAAAGGTACAAATATTGCCAAGTTAACAGATTATCTAGAAATTATATGACACCCTTACGATTACAAATTTATATCATACATAGCATATTTCTGTGTTTACACGGGACACTGGTTTAGTACAATTATTTTTGTTTTTTACACAACTATGGTTGCCGTATTTTTGTATAACAAATCATTAAGCAGTCACATGTATAATTACACCATGTATGTTTGTATATCTTTTAAAGTTTTTATGAACGAAAATAAGCTAAGTAAAAATCAAATGAAAAAAACTTTTAGATCAACTACATTATTTAAGTTTTACTGGATACATAACTATTATGAACAATTGATTATATTGACTGCACAAAAAATCATTATTATATTGTAGTTTACTTATTAAACAACATACACAAAAAGTTAATATACCCTTGGCTTGATAAAAATAACTAAATTTTCCTTTAATTTAAACTTTACGGAAAACTTACTAAATAACCTACATTCCGTTAATGTAAAACATTTTTGAGTGAAGCTGAAATACACGAATTTTGCATTATCACACCATTCTCAAATACCAAGTATGACATGATAGCCGCTTAAGACGTGTTCTGATGGTTAGATGGTTTCCATCATTATACATTAGTATGAACGTAAAAAGGACAAAAAACAATGAAATACATTAGTTGACAGAGTTTTTTACCTATATAAATTAAAAAAATACATAATGTATGATATGAAATTTATAAAATTAAAAATGCTAAATAATGCTAAAAAAAATTAATACAAAAATGCTGAAAAAAATGCTATATGAAAAATTTGTTGCTAAATCAAAATACATAATGCTAAATTTAGCAATGAAAATGCTAAAAGGGTCACACTGCTACTGTCACTTTTAAGCGTTCTAGTCGATTTTCAGAACTTTTTTTTTTTTAGAGTTAAATTGGAGAATTCTCTGTTAAACTTTATTTTTCTAAGTAAACATCGTTCTATATACTATAAATAACACACTTAAATTAAAATATACCAAAGTATAATCTCAATTAAGCTATTATTCCCAATGAGACTTTAGTAGTACTCCAAACCTACTTCAAATATATGAAGAAAAGTGGTACAACTTTGCATTACATCGGACTAACCACAAAAACTTTCCCATATGGAATAGTTATAGACTATTCGCATACAATTTGTGAGTGTCTAAGAAGAACGATCATAATCGTTTAAACACGAACACATATCGTACAGCACTGAATACTTGTATGAAAACGACATGACCCATGACTGCATAACATTGGACCATGATGTAACTAGTCTCTTTCATCTAGATTGGACCACGTAGTCTAAAATTATTTGCAGGGTACATACACACACACAAACGTATAAGCAAAGATAAATACAATAACAGCTGACACAACCGCTGGCAGCGTCACGTTTTTACTAATTTACATCCAAGCTGTAACGATACGACAACTTCAAAAACAAGACGATACCATTTGACTAACGAAGCCATAATACAAATTCAAACATACATACATACAAAACTAACATATACATGGACCGCGCTTCTTGCCTCATTGTTATTTCTCAAAAAATTTTCAAAATGTTTTGGTAGTACTTATATGATCGGTATGAGTTATTTTGTGGGTGAAGCTTAGGCTTAGATAAGGATGTGCATGTTACTCAAAAATCATTTTTACATAAAAAGAATGCATTAATGAGGCTTGTCTACCCGTTGCAACAGTAGGAAACAGATGATTGATGTTGATATGTGAAAAGCAATATACAGACTCTTACATTCCGGTTACATCTCTATACCCCTAGGGTGATGGTATCGGTTTTTCAACGGTTTTAAGGGCAGGGGGCAAATTGCGGCACTCGTTATCGAACGAAATTACGAAGTATTTCAATAGATTTTATATGGAAATATTTCGTAATTTCGTTCGATAACGAGTGCCGCGATTTGCCCCTAGGTTTTTTCACAATACGGAGTTTTCAAAATGTTGATTTTTCGAATGTCGAATAGTCCGGTTTTTTTTACAATTTTAAAACCAGCAATAAAACTAGTTTTTACTATGTTAAAACTTATACTGACGTATTCTGTAGATTTTTTTAAGTATTTTTTTTAGTGTAAAAGTTATAAGCGTTTTTTGAGCATGGCAACATTTACTGAAACATGAAATTTATGCGAAATTAATTTATGAGGTGGTAGAAGAAACGAATTATACGAATTGGCCTTATGGTGTGCAATTAATGCCAAATCCATTTGCAAAAAGTGTTTTTTTAGTTTTGTTGACATTTTTATTGATATTTGATATAAAGGTATATATGTATCCACCTTGTAGATACATTCATATGCATACATATATGTTATACAGTGAAATCTCCCTTAACGGACACTTCCTTTAGGCGGACGCCCCCTTTAGACGGACACTTTTGACAGGTCCCGACAGCTAAATAAGCAAAGCATTGCTTTCTCTTGAGCGGACAGTCCCCTTGTGCGGACACATTTCAATGGTCCCTTCGGTGTCCGCTCAAGAGAGATTCCACTGTATGTACATATGTGCAATACATAAACCGGTTGACCGGTCTTTACTATTCAGGAAAATCGAACTAATCGAGAACCTGTTTCTGCAAAAAGTCGAATAATCGAGCACCCTAGTACATACTTATGAAATTTTTCGTCAATTTTGCGTCAAGTGCCATTTGCTTAAGCAAACAACGGATCTAATCGTACTTTGCTTAAGGAAACAGCTATTATATATTGTAAGTTGCTAAAGAGAAGAAAAATTTGTGATGGATGTTGAAAATATCTTTTGAAATAAATTTATATAATTTTTTTGCACATTTTTTAATATATTATGTCTGTGCTATTGATTGTGCCAATCTTATCTAACACGGTCAAAATATCAACAGTGAAAATTCTCGCGATTTATTCTGTTTCGCACTACTTTCTAAATTTTTTCTTTCATCTCCAGACAATAAACAAAACAAAGAAAGGATAGGTAATCCAGGCGTTCACGCGTCCTGCTGTGGCCAAGGAAAATAGGGACTCATACTCAGCAGATAATGCGACTAGTCCAAAGAGAAGTAGGAGCATACCAAAACTACTCCAAATATATGAAAAAGCTGTTCGATTGAATATTGCGATGTCCTAGGGTTGGACGACCACATGGTCAAACTTTGCATTACATAGAACTAACCCCAAAACTACTGCATATGGAATAGTTATAGAGTACTCGCATACAATTTGTAAGTGCATAAGAAGAACGATCATAATCGTTTAAACACAAACACTTATCGTGCAGGATTAAATGCTTGTATGAAAACGCCCTTGTCCATGACTGCATTACATGGGACCATGATGTAACTAGTCTATTTCACCTATATTGGACCACGTACTCCAATATTATTTGCGAGGTTTTTATGTACATACATATTGTTACGTTTAAATTTTATTAAACATGTGAGTTCTTTTGATTGCTCAAAAATAAAAATAAATAACACACAATTTTTATTTGCTACTGTTCTTCCTTTTATTCTTAACTAAGCAAATTACAACTTGTCTTTACTTAATCACCTCTTATTATTATCCACCGCACGAGGTCTTCACTTTCAACGATATTGACTCGACTACTTTCTGATTAGCACTGTCTCACTCTCACACAGGCTGCCTCTTTTTATAGTACAGGAAACGGTTCTCGAATGTTCGCCTATCTTCTCATAGGTGACGCAATGACATGTCTGTACTTAGTAATGCCAAATGGCATCTATGCACGTTGCTATCTGTATTGTCATTTACTATTGGTAGCCAGATGATCAAACAGTCTTCTAGCACAATCTGGAAAATTCATGTTGCTGTTCCTAGGCGTTTGTAGATAATTCGATTGGCCGTTATTTTTGAATTTCAACGTAACAACTCTTATGTTTGCGGTGTGCTACTGGTAGTACAGTAGGAATATTTTTCCGTAAGTCCCAGTTTAGACGGACGAACATTTGGAAGGAAAACATCTGGAATTCCACACAGACGAAAATGTTGCCGGCGACCTTCCAATATTACTGCATTAAAGCAGGCATATTTGTACATGTATGCTTGTATATGTAGCAAAGAATATGAAAACAAAGCGTGTCGCCGATTACTGAACACAAAAATAATTCTCTCTTCCCCACCCGTAAATTGCTGCCAAACTAAATGTTTCCTTTCCAAATGTTTTCGTGTCTAAATACGGTCTAACAATATGTATGTATGTATGCATGTTTTTTTATTCAATATTCAAATGCCATAATTTTTAATGTCATCATTTTAATTAACATATAATGTTAACTATAAAATTTGGATTTTTGTGACTATGTTACGAGAATACAAAATTAAAAATGAGTCACAAATATAGAACTCTGTCATAACAAAAGTTGTGACTGACTTGAGACTTTTTCTGTGAATAGGCATGTTAGTTGAAGAAGTACAATATATCCATAGGAAAGCTATCAATAAGTTTTTAAGTATTTGGTGTGGTATCATTCAACTTTCGTGTGGTATCATTCAACTTTATTTCATTTTATACTTTGTGGTCTCATTCGCTGCGTGATTTTATAAATGATAAAAATTAATATTGTGAACGAAAATGCTTGAAACGAAGTCTGTAATCATTTGAAAACAAATTTTAATCACTTTTTTAATACATACTAATAATCTTTTTCGCATTATGGTTTTTAAATCAACACAACAAATTCCTTCATTTAATTTTGCACAAATGTTCATGTGATCAAATACATATATTTTCATTTTGTATTTTATGGTCTCATTCGCTGTGTGCTTTTTGTAAGTTAAAGTTAAAAATTAATATTTTTGTAGGAAAATTTTTAAAATTGTGTTTATGATAATTTGAAAACTAATTTTAATTACTTATAATAGGTTTGTTCATTTACTAAAAACTATTACGAATTTGTAACAATTGCTACTGGAAAGGGTTCATTAACTCAAAAAGTTTGCAGGGAGAGAGTGTCAAAAGAGAGAAACAAATTGAGAGACAAAAAAATTCCTACAAATTATTACTAGTAAAATTTTTACTTGCAAGAATTATCCAACAACATGTTGTGTGTTTTGTTGTTATATTAATTATTTAAAAAATATTTGAAAAAGGATAATTAAAAAATGTGAATTTCTTTGCTAAAAAACATGCATACGTATGTAAAACGAAAGCATGTTTTCTTAGTTTATTGTTTTTCCTTCATTGAGCCACATAAATTCAATTTTAATGGCAAATAATTTTGTTTGTTTCTCATATGCTATCAGAGATGGAAAGTGGCATATTTGTAATTGCTAATGAATAAAATTAAACAACTATGAAAAATGCATAACCATAGTAAAAATACATGAAACTGTGTAAAGAATTTCATATTAAATGTCAATTTCTAAAAGAATTGCAATTTAAAATATTAATATTATCAAACAAAATACATCAGAAAAAGTACAATGGCATCATGATTTCCATCCATGGTTCTGATATCAATAAAATTTTCGTGCAAGTTTTTACAAGTAAAGCGTTCATTTACTTTTTCATATAAGCATTCATTTTCTGTGGTTTGTCTTGATTATTGTACGAAAAATACTCAATAACAAACATACTATATTTGTCCCATTTTAACGTTGATCAAATCAGTTGACTTTAGCTTTTTTCATGTCACTTTCTTCAACTCCGGTCTACTTTGTGGTGTATAGCGATTCGTTTATTGTGTTAACTTCTACTGAGACTGTTTGAATTCTCAGAACCAGAAGTATGAGCAGAAGCATAAGAAAATACACAAATGAGACGTTTTTAAACGCTGAACTTTTCAATTACATACCGGCTAAAGGCTAATTAATCAGTGCAAGTTAATCTCTATTTATGGTTTAAAATGTGTTTAAACCAGCAAACCTATAAATCAATACAGTATCACCTATAACCATATACAGTGTCGCCCATAAGTTTGGTTCGAACAGCTGATTTCTATTGTTATGGCACGTCAGATTGAACCTCAAAGAACACTCAACTTTTTTCCAAGCCTCTACTTTTTCTTCAGATCTTGTTCGGACTGTTTACTTACACTCTATTGTACTTTTATACTATTCTACTTCGCCAAGCATAAATATAATTTTTTTCTTGGTGAGCTTTAGATAAAATTTTTTGTCTTTTTGATTATGCAAAGAAATTGTAGCCTTCTGCAAAATAGCTGTTTTTGACATTTATTCTAGTGCTGCCACAATATTATTTTTTAAACTACACACTGACTTACTCCTGTTGAGTTCAAACTAAATATAAATTTGAGTTTAGTTCAACTAAATCAGTGTTTAAACTTTCACTGATAATTGACTTATCAATTAAGTGTCATTTATCTTTAAGTGCCATTTAAGTACCGAATTAATTTTTTCAGTACAAAATTAAGAGTCATTTAAATGCCCAACCTTGTCTATTTCAATCATACTTAAGGCGGTGTCAGATACAACTTCAACGCTTTGAGTGACGTTTCTAACTTTGGCAAAAAAGCGTGAAGCAAAATCTATATGATACAATAAGAACTTTGACAACACTCACTGTTTGTTTCACTGTTTTGTTTTATGCATAAAACACAGCACAATTCGGTTACTCTGATGCCACTAACTCGTTTTTAATTTTAACACAAATTTCATATTTACATGCGAGTTTGGTCAAACAAATTAAAAAAAGTATACCAACTGATTATCAAGGCACGCAAAAATTTGAGAGTTGCCTAACTTTTCGCTTCGCTTTGCGTTAAAAGTTCTTTATGTGACATGTTTCATATAAGCATTAAAGGGTTGCATTTGTGTACATTTGTATATATAGCCAAAACAAATATACCATGGTATGTACCATATTGTAGTGTGAGCGACAGAACTAGTATAAGAGTTATTGTGTGTGTGTGCTTTTCCAAATTACAATACAATTGAAAACAAATAACAATTGCTTATTGTATTGCTGCTGAGCAACTTTTTGATCTGTTTTTTGCTCAAAAATACATATTGTAATACATATATATGAAAAAAACCACTATTGAAACAAATACATAATGTGCAGATGTATATGCGGACGTTTGTTATATTTTTTTGTGGCGCAGCCAAGTATACAGAGAGAGAGAGAGAGAGAGACAATTTTGCTCTGAGAGTAATTACACATGCATGTGTTTCATGTATATACATGTATCATTTACTTACATGTGTATGTGAAATTTTGCTTTCATTCATTCATTCATCAGCCATGGATATTTTTTCTCAACACATCATAAGGCACTTACGGTAAAAGCAGTTTTATGTGTCTTATTTGTTTTAGAAAAACAAAAAAAATAAATGTGTTGTTTTCATTTGCTCATTGCCCAACCATACAATAATTGCTTAAAAAATCAACATTTACAACTAGTAACAGAAAACGCTAAATAACATATTTGTTCATACCAGAACAAAAAACACGCAAAACTAGTGCAAACAGATGTATCTGTGCAATGCTATAATAAGCATGTGCATATCATCTTAGATGTCAAGGCGAGTCAAAAGTTTTATCTGACATGGCCCTTAAGTTTTACTAGCATACCGCATGTTATTGTGCTTAAAGGCTCAGTTAGCCGACTGTAATGTAATGTAATTGCAACAGTAAGAAACAGCTGCTCGATTTTGTTATGTGAAAAGTAATGAAAATGGTTATAGAAATGTAATGTAACGTAACCTACTTCTCATATAAAAATATCAATCAGCTGTTTTTTACGTTACAGTTACATTACATTACAGTCGGCTAACTGAGCCTTAAGTGTGTTTATTGAAAACATGTACATACATACATACATACATACATACATACATACATGTACATATACATAGTATCATATCATGGAATAAATAAATAGAAAAAAGCTTTCTGATGCTCTCTTGGTTTCATAAAATTTATTTTTATGCATGTTTGTTATGTTTTCTTTTTGAACTATCAATATTTCACAGTGCTACCATATTTTCATAGTATTTAATTGAGCATTTAATTTTACGACTGAAAAAATGAAACTGCATTTAAGTGCAACTTAAAATTAAGTGGCTATTAGCTAAATGACACTTAATTGAGAAGTCAATTATTGGGCCTAAAGGTGGAAGTACATACCACGCGTTACGCGGCAACGCTTTTCTGGCTTGTTAAACGTTTAACGCTATACAAATGGAAAGCTACACAACACGCTTTTGAGGTTTTTTTAGTTGTAAAATTTAAAGCCTTTGTCGGTTATTTTTTTGTCTTGCACTTACGTTTCATATTTCTTTAAATCTTTAATGCATTTTTTTGTCCATTGTTTAATGAAAAATTAATTTCTAATCATTTTTGTGTATGTTAGCTTATGAATCTGGCAACACTAGCTTTCATTTTGTATACAACGCGTGAAAGTTGAAGAATGTTCAACATTTTGCGAGGTACGCGCGTCGCGAACTTCTCTATGTAACTTGCCTTATGAAAACACACTATTTCAACTTTTTTGACAGCCGTGTGTATCGCATTAGCGCATTGAACGCGTGTTATGTGCTTCCACCTTAAGTCTTTGATTCTTTTAACTTTAAAAGTTTGCTTTTTAAAATTTATAACTAAAACATCGAAAACCCAAAATCGAGGCAAAACTTATTGAAATTAAGCCATCGATATACATATGTACATATTAGTGATGCACGAATATTCGTATTCGTACTGTCGAATATTCGGCCATTTTCAGGCGAATACGAATACGAATATTTTTCTAAGGAAATTAAATAAATAAATGCATAAATCCTAAACGAAATTTAAATAAATGACTAAAAATTTTAGTTTCTATAAAATAAAATAATACAATAATAATACATAATAATAATAATACTAAATACATAAATTTTTTATAGAAATTTGTGCTTTGTATCATTTTCAAATATTATTTAATGACGATCATTAAAATTTTGGGTACTTTTTATTTACTTTAAAGTACGCCAACAAGAGTGTGAAGTCCTTTTTCATAACAATTTTTTAATATTTCATATTGCATATAATATTCGTATTCGTATTCGCGAATATCGTTTCAAATATTCGTATTCGCGAATATCGTTTCAAATATTCGTATTCGCGAATATCGTTTCAAATATTCGTATTCATATTCGCGAATATCAAAAATTGACATTCGTTACATTACTGGTACATATGTATACAAACCACAAAGAACTAAATATGTATGGATGTAGAAATGTACATATACTACATACTCTTTTAAAAAGACAACAGTTTTAGACAGTCGCACATGTACCTCTTCTGTACTATAAGCTTATTTTCTTTGTGTTTTTTTATAAAAATAATATAAAATTTTTTCATAAGATATATTACAGATATATATACATCACTACACCAGTTTATGTAGTTCTTTTACATATTTTCCTCTTTATGAAGCGTCTTCTCGCTTGGACTGTTATCAAAATGTTTTCTCACTTTTTTAACTTGACATGAATTCTGTTGAGTTCGCATATAAACTGCTTAATTTTTTTTTCTGATCTCAAGCACTTTAAAAATATTATATTATACTAGATGACCCGGCAAACGTTGTTTTGCCACATAAAATATTTTTAGGGAATTTCTAGTGTAGAAAATAATAACTAACTCATTGTAAGTGTGTGAGGAAGTGGTATATGAGTGATAAAGGCAGGAGGTGCTGTCGACGATGACGGAATATAAAAATAAAAAAACAAAACACGTTGTTTTAAATATATTATAATTTATACTTATATTAATTGTTTTCAAATGAACTCATATAAAATTTTCATGCTATTATAGCTTTCAAGATACCAATATTTTTAACTACATTGCACCTTGCTCTCAAAGGAGTAAATACCAAATTTAAAGGCTCTTGCTATTATATCTTTCAAGATTTAAGATTATTATTAATTACTTTGCGTGGGGGAGTCCCTTTCCCCGGTTCTATTCTATCAATGAATAATCGTGCCAAGGTTCATGCCAAGTTTGAATACTATGACTTCTATAGCTCTCAAGATATAAGATATTTAGATATTTCATTCGTATGGACGTGGCACAGGTCACTCATATGTATGAAAAATAGATCTTTTTTTTTTAAACAAACACAACTCGCAAAGCGATTAGCTTGTCTGCGAAAAACACCCAGGCTCTATGGTGGGAATCGAACCCACGACCTCTGTACTGAGAGGCTAGCATCGCTACCACTCAGCCACTAATCACGACCTATTCTCAGACCTGCGAAATATTTATCCCGACAGAGGTTGGAATTCTAATACCTAAAATTTTAGGACTTTCAGGATCGGGATTCCGTTACTGGCATCGTTAGTTGTCAGCTATCAGTAATATTGTTTGGAATCGGGATTATATTTTAGCTATTACAAACAATAAATAGAAATTCAGCTAAAAAGTGAAAGTGAGAATCAAATTTAATTTAAAAGCAAAATAAAAAAAGTTTAATGAACTTTTTACGCATTTGTGAAAATATTTTGTATTGAAGATATTCTTGGTATAAATCTAGCCTCTCCTAGGCTTTGTCTGTGATCCACCGTGTGGCTTGTTCTTCAGTTTAATATTCAGACATAGCCTAAAAGAGGTTAGGTGGAACAGGAATTTATCAACGAATTTTTGTATTTGCCAGATGGATTAGAAAAATAATATTGCACAAACGGTGTCGAAATTAAGCAAGAGCACATCCTTGCTGGACATAATAATAAGAAATAATAATAATAGTAATAATAATAATAATACTAATAATAATAAAAATAATAATAATAATAATAATAATGATAACACAGTGGTACAAAATTGAATGAAATAGAAAACCTGGGAAGTCATATGTTTTTTCTTGTAGGTCTTGTCTTTCCAAATCTAGTAAAAAATTGAAAATCGGAGCATTATCAAAAAAGTAACAGGCTTATAAGTGCGCAAAGGTAAAAAAACCGATTTTTTACCGTAAATCCGGATTTTGGAGGTATTCGGCATATTTCACTATTGGAATCTTGTTTTACTCGACAGGTCATACAAGAAAAATAAAGGTTTTTTGGACTGTCGCACCGTGTAATAATAATAATAATTTTTTTTTTTGGGCCCAAGATGGGAAAATTGTTTATGCATGATGCTCGGATCGTCATCCACACCTTATTCCGGGCTTCGTGTAACGTGACGTCTACATTCTAGGACACCTTATCTTGTGAGGTTCGGAAAAAAAAGTTTGTGCAAAAAAATGGCGTCGTAGATGATAATGAGGCAGAAGACGGCAAAATAAATAGCGACGCCAGTGAGGAGGAAGATCGTTCTCGACCCGCCATTGCCTTCACAGATGTGAAGTGAATTACTTTAGCTTCCACAGAAGTACACCCAGAAATATTGCAGGATTTAAGCCACTACGTAACACCTGGATAAGCAGACTTTTTTCACGCTTTGAATTACCAATAAGATTTTTAAAAAACGATCCAGAAACCCGGGACAACGTGAAGACTATAACCAACTGCTAGAGATATTGCAAAAACTGCAAGTTGTCAACAACCCTGCAGAAAGAGGCGTAAAATTATAACAAGATTACTTCAGTGCGTTGTGCCGCGACTAAGAAGAAAATATATTTTTACTTCAAGTCGTTGCCCAAAATAAAAAGATATATCAAAAACATGCCAAAAATAAATTAATGATTTTACACAGAATTCTTTTTTTTGTAGGGGGACCACTTTTATGGTTGAGTAAATCTTTGTATTGAAAAATATGTAGGGTCTATCATACATTTGACTTCGACAGGTACGCCCTAGGGGCAGTTGGCATTTGTATGGGAACATACAAAAAAATTATTTTTTGTATGGGGACAACCTTAATGGTTGAAGATAGACGATAAATATGTTTGGAGAAAATCTTTGTATTGAAAAAATATTGGAGGTTGGTCATACATTTGGCTTCGATTGGTACGCCCTAGGGGCAGTTAGAGCCCTGCGAGTAAATTTTATAAAACTTTCCCCTTTGTAAGGGAACACCCCTAAGGAGTCGGGATAGGGCATAGATATATTTGGAGGAAATGTTGAAAATAAAAAATTACTTTGGGTCGTTCTTGAATTTTATCCCCCTGGGAGGCACCATAAAAGCGGAACAAGCGGCTTTATTAAAACAAATTATTAAAAAAATATATTTTTTGTATGGGGACACCTTAATGGTTGAAGATATACGTTAAGTATGTTTGGAGAAAATCTTCGTATTACAAAAATATTGGAGGTTGGTCATACATTTGACTTCGATAGGTACGCCCTAGGATCAGTTAGAGCCCTGCGAGTAAATTTCATAAAAATTTCCTTAAGGAGTAGAGATAGGGCATGGTATATTTGCTCCCTTTGTAAGGGAGCCCCCTTAAGGAGAGGAGTCAGGTGGTCGGTGTGTTTGGAAAAGATGTTGGGCGGAGAAAATTAATAGTTGCTGATCACAAATTTGACTCTTGTAGCGGTGACCCCGGGAAAGTTATATGATTTTATCGGACGTATAAAAATTTTACCATTTGCAAAATTTTACTTTAACCTAAAGTGAGCGATAAATAACAGGCAAGTTTAACCTGCCTGGTAACCTAAATCTAATTTGAATGGAAAGCTTTTTATTCGTCCGATAAAATCTCACTTTTAAATAGCTTTAAGTTGTAAGAATGGCCCCTAGAAAATTATATACAACTAAGTTCGGTTTTAACAAACATCGGTATTATGAATGATCGTCTACAACGAACAATTGAAGTTTATTTCCAGTTGTTTTTCAAGTACACATCACTCATTTATTCAAATAGCGTCACATCTAAAAAAAACAGTTTTACAGAAAACTCGTTTTAAGATTTCAATTTGCATACAACTCAATGGAGACATGAAAAAATGTTCTTCTCTCCGGAGTTGATGGTACAAGCTATTTATATGAAATTTTTACACAAGATAAAACACAAAATGCCGCGTTATTCTGCATTATTAACTCAAAAGACTAGTTTTTTGATGAGCGATATGTGATTGAATTTTAATTTTATTGGGTCACTGGACCAAATAAATTATTTTTTAAGTTTTATGTCTATGTGAGGACCTGACTCCTTTTGAAAAATTGTTTTTATAAACTTTTTAAACTAAAAATTTATAGTATTTTATATTTTTATTCATGATGATAATGTGCCAGTTGGAAAGGGCAGAGTTACATAAAGTAATGAAATCGACAGTACACTATTGTTTCACAAAAGCCCCAAGTATTTGCAAGATTTTGTAAAAGTCGTCAGGATAGGCGTGTCTCTGTCTAATTTTCTAAATATATTAATAAATTAAAGTCTGCTTAGCCGAAGTACATAAAACAGAAGGTTGGAATTTTATAGAAGTATGCATGCTCGCTCTTGAAAACGCAAAATCATTGCTTTGCGTAAGTGCAATGTGCACCCAAATTTGTTGAATTGGTAAATTACCTAAGACTATTTCAGCTCTACCGTAGTTAAATTTATATGGGTGTAATCCCTCTAACTTTTTTGCACTTAAGATATTTTTTTAGCCAGTGTTTATCATTCGTGTCAAATTTCGTTGGAAACTGATAATAATAAATACTTAAATGGTATAATTAAATATTCTGACCCTTGTTGATTACTTAATTAGATCTAATTGTGTACCAAATTTCAGCTCTACCTATAGCAGAAGTGCTTCGTTAATTTGCTTAATGAGTCAGTGAGTATGTCATATAATATGCAATTTTTGCATATTTGCATATCTGAGGAAGCTTTCATTGTAAAACTTTCAAACTTTGCATATGAGTATTAGTTCTAATTATGGTTTAAATTTTATAATTTTACGATTGAGGAGAAAAAAGTTATGATGGGGTAAAAACAGATCGAGTGACTTCGTGTAAATGGACACACTGCGTGCAGAGGCCATAACTTGGCCTGCCCCACTACCGTGTTCGTAGATAAAAATTTATAATCAAAGAAATATTATTTAGTCCCCGTTTGCACTATACAGGTCTTATTGCAAAGCTGATTTGTTTAACTGAGGGCCTGACGAGGGGAAAAGAAACGTGTACTCGTGTACTGTCAATGAGGGTTGTCAGATTTTTTCCGACCTATTTCGCCAAATTGATTTTAAAAATCGCCAAAAGTCGCCAAAAATCAGTTTTATGTAGTTTTTCTTAGTAAATATCTGATAATAAATTTGTTTTGATATAACAGTTTTTTAATAGAAATTTTTATAGAATGGTCGTGTCAAAATTTATCAAAAAATCGCCAAAATTAGAAATAAAATCGCCAAAAATTATTTCTTGTAAATTTTTCTCATCCAAATACAAAATTCATCAATAACTATAATTAATATAGGAAAAATCATCAAAGTTAAATTGTGTTAACTTCTTGTAGACGAGTTTTGGTAGGATTTATTTTTGAAACTACTCCTTCAACAAACTAATTTTCCTGAATTAGAAAAATTTTGAAGTTCAATTTTGTTAAAAAAGTTGCCATAATAATCGCCAACATACTTATTTATCGCCAGAAAAATCGCCAACAAATTTAGTTATCGCCAGAAAAATCGCCATGTCGTCAGACCAAAAATTTGGACGCCAAACAAGTTGAAAAATCGCCACGTTTGGCGAGAAATCGCCATATCTGACAGCCCTGCTGTCAATACGTTTTGCTTTCTCATTTGTAATGTTAAAAAAGTATTATTTTTATTTGAGGCAGAGTGGAACAATCGCTTAAGTCGAATGAAAAGAAGTTCAACTTAACTAATGTTTGTGCCCTTGTCCCATTCAATATAAGCATATTTCCAAATTTTTAAAGACTATACAGTGCAAACATTTAGACGTAAATTTCACAGAGAAAAATGATTTTTAAATACAATTAATTTTTTTGTTATATCAATTAAATAGTTAATTGATCTTGAACCTACAACGATTTTTCTAAATACAATTAACAAAATTGTAAGTAAAAGGAAAATCTGAAAAATATTTTCAATTAAATATATTGTTCCGAAAATGGCCGTCGACAACGTTAAGCAGCGCTACACAAAAATATTCCGACAGGGTTATTGTAAGTGTTACGCGAAAATATTCCTACAGGTTCAATGCAAAGAATAATCTAGAATAGTAGCAAACAACTAAATACATGCGTAGCACCAAAGAATATAAATCATATTGAATGCGCATCTCATACAAGCTAAATTTTTCTACGACGGGTATTTCCAGTACTATCCGTCCACACTCTCATCTATGTCTCTTTCTGCAGTGTATGCTACGCTCGCATTGCTGAGAGCAGCGTTGCCGTTGTGACATTAAAGTATCACTTTTGACCCCTTTTCGTGCCAATGAAACTTTTTATGACCCTTTTTTCAATTTATCCCTTTGTATCATTTAAACAGAATGTATGCCGTAGGGCAATCATATACACAGTTTAGCATATCAGGTATTAGAAAAAGAGCTGTTCGTCCAGTTGGCGATATTCGTTTGGCTCGATGATGTCGATCATTTTATTGTTTTGGTCGATAGAAAAGCCAATAAATGGTGAAAATATTGCAAAAAATCTGACACCCAAATCCTTAATTCCAAATGCAAATTATGTCTCGGAGTACCACAATTAAAAAATATGTGTTTTAACTTACTTTCATCTTTAATCGTAATAAAACTTTTTATAAATGTTTATAAGTTAGTAAGTTTTTATAAACTGTTTATAAGTTAAAAAAGGTTCAAGTGAAGTAAATTTGGTAGCCAAAATTTGGGCCTTAAAGTATACATGTATGTATATAAATGATCAGCATAAAAGAAGTAAAGTAAAATATAGATGGAAAAACTGAAGTTAATTCATTTTCTTTTTATTACAATTTTTCATTTATAAATGAAAAAAGTAAAAATAATTCAGATAATTAATTAACTTCGAACATATTTCTATAATACCGGCTAGTATAGTATTTACAAATACAGTTTTTAATTGCAAATAAAACGAGTATAAACCTACTATAGATAGCTACTAAATATAAAAAAAAATCATGAAATCTAAAAAAAAGAGTGGTCAAGTTGCGGCATTTCATATCAAATGAAATTCCAATCGAAATTAAATGCATATTTCGTTCGATATCGAATGCCGTAATTTACCCAATTACTTAAGATTTATAAAAAAGACTGTAAAAACATAAATACATATATTGGACATGGTTCATCTCATTTATTTACTTAAAACCCAGCATAACTCAAAAAATTTACTTTGAGGAAAAACCATTTAAAGTTTTGTTAAAATTTTAAAATTCGATTCTGAAGAGGATAATATAGTTATACTATTCTTTCAAGGAATTGTGCATAGTTCTTAAATACATATTTTTTTAACTGAACATCCTGTATTTCTTAATAAGTTCTTCACTTGGAATCTAATCTTTGACAAGTGTCTACTTTAAGTCTATTTGATAATTATTTAGTAACGCTAATTTATGTTTATATTTCATGTTTTTTGTAAATTATATTTTATAAAGATGAAGAAATAAGGTGTAATTCACTGACTTTACAACTGCAGAATTTGGAAACTTATCCTTAAAACAAGCTTTATTTCAGCAACAGCAACTTTCCTCGAAATCCGTATTTTTTGTGGGAAAACTAGGATATTTTTACATAGTTTTTTTGCTGTTGAAAAAGTAGCAAAATGCGACTTAAGACGCACAACGGCAACGCTGGTGATAAGAGCAAAGAATATAATGCTCTCAGTGTGTGTTTGCTTGCGCTTTATACTTTCCCCCTGCATCTAAAGCGTATGCAAAAAATGTTTAATTTCTTAGCTCAGATGCGTATTCTATACAATTTATATTCTTTGGTAGCACATACAAGCTTGATTAAACGTAAGATAGCAAAAACAACAACAAAAAGCGTCTGCTTATTAAGAAGATACACATACCTACGTACATACATACATGCCAATTCAAACGTAAAGCAAAAGGTAAACAACCACCGAATCATTGCTTAGTTAATGATGTACACACGTATGCATATACACCTGTATGTACATAGTTACCACATGAACTTAATTAGGCACTTTGTAAACAACAAGAATGATAAAATAAAGATTACGCCTTGCGCATGATTTACCGTTTGATGACGTAGTAGTCCCCTCGCAAAGGTTACCAAGTGTGTATCATATGTGAATTTATAATTTCATTCATTTTGTTGTAGTTGGCAGTCCTGTGATTTATTTACTCAGAGAGATATCCAAGAAAAAAATGAAATGTTGTTGCTTAAAAGCTGCAAAACTAAGAAAAATAAAAATAAAGAGATAAGAAAAAGAGCAAATATAAAATGTGAGTTTGTGTGTGTGTAATAGTTCTACAGTTGAATTTTACTAGCCAATGAGAACACAGGCTAAGTGACGTCAGAATTCCATCATGCGCAGAAATGTATGTTTATTATTGCGCGACTTAACGAACGATATACTTTACGCAGATAAAACGTACAAACTAAAGATAAGACATATTTCCATAGACAAAGAAAATTAACTATAAGACACATTTTCATAGACAAAGAAAATTAAAGATAAGACACATTTTCATAGACAAAGAAAATCAAAGATAAGACACATTTTCGTAGACAAAGGAAATTAACTATTAGACACATTTTAGGGAAGAAAGAAAATTATTATCAACTGATAAGAGTATTTCTGACCTAAATAAATACTAAGATTGAAATATATGTAAGTAAACAAAGCAACTAGTATAAATAGATATTAAGTAACACTTTATAAGTTAGTCTTAAGAATATATTCGAATAAACAACAGCACATTGAGTGCTACTAAAATATATTTTTTTAACTCCTGTCACAAAGAAGTTTAACTCGCGCTGGCGTAATCTTTATTTTATCATTCTTGGTAAACAACATATAAGATGATAATGATCGTCTAGACATTGCCTGAAAAGGGGTGACGCATCCAATGGCGAGTCAGTTATAGTAGTGTTGTGAACGAGTTGCAGTTGTGAGTCAGTTGCGAACAAGTCAGTTGCAAGTAAACAAGTCAGTTGATAATTAAGTTGTGCGTTAACAATAGTCTGCGATAGAGTAGTGAGTTGATAGTTAAGAGCAGTCTGTGCTTTACAACACGTGAGTTAGGAAAAAGGAGAAAACTATAGGACAGTCTATAGTGGAATTGGAATTGGGTTTATTGTGAAGTCTATCGTGTCGATTGGAGTAAAGGGAACAGCGCAGCGAATAGACGTGTGTAAGGGTGTAAGTAAAGCCAGTGAGTCTTTATTGGTGTATCGACTGTGAGTGTCGACAGAGTGAGTGTCGTGTGTGACGAGCAGCAGACAAAGAGTTATTGGTGTATCAACTGTGAGTGACGGCAGAGTGAGTCTCGTAAGTGACGAGCAGCAGACAAAGAGGTGGCAAGTGAATACTTGCGCAGCCAGCTAAGAGACGTGCGTAAACTACAGTCAGAAATGCGAAATGGTAACCAGTTGTGAATATTTGTGTGTAATTCAGTAGTTTAAGTTGTATTAGCTCTTGATTAATTTAGTTTAAGTGTATTTGTAAATAAAACTTGTATCATTCTTATTCCTAACACTGGGTCTTGTATTCATTTGCAAATCTTCGGGTCCACGGAAAAGCGTTTTTAAAGAGTGAAAAACATAACATTTAAAAAGAGCTAATCGTAAAGTAAGAGTGATACAAAGAGGAGAACCTCACAGGTGTGAAAAGGTTAAACGTGAATAAAACTAAACACGTTTGAAAAGCTTAAACGTAATAATTTTTTTTTGAGGAAAAGGAAAAGGCCTAATGGATGAGGGACTTCAGGAGTCTTCTAGAGCTAATAATGACAAACTTCTAGCGGCAAATTAGAAACTTCTAGAGAAAATGGATGCGAGACTTCTGAGGCCATAAAAAGACAGGCATGTGGTGTAGAAATGCAATTCAGTAAATCTGACGAAAACAATACTGGCTTGGATGGCATTTCTGGCCAAGAGGAAAACTTTGACAAAAAAACTGAAGGCAGAAGATGAAATCAACAGTTGTCAATGTCAACAAGCTGAACGTGAGGAAGTTTGCCAGAAGTTTCCAGCGAAGTAAATGAAACTCATGACTTAGATTATAGTCAAGCGGTTTGTGACGCGGCGGAATTAGCTATTGAAGAATTGGTCTCGTGTGCTCAATATAAGGCAACTGCTTAGGTGAAATCAAGACCACCAGAATGCGAAGTGCGCAGCAGAAAAGCAGTTGGGAAGAAAAAGACAAATTCTATACAGAGCCTCAAGCATGTCGTAAGGCAAACTCTAGTCAAGGGACAAAGAAGAGTCAGAGCTAAAGGTCATAAATGTGTAAGGAGTAGTCATCTCAAGTGTATGGCAGGGCAAGCTCTAGTCAAGGGACAAGGGAGAATCGGAGCCAAAGGCCATAAATGTGGAATGGTAAGGCAAGCTCTAGTCAAGGGACAAGGTAGAGTCAGAGCCAAAGGCCATAAATGTGGAAGGAGTAGTCATCTCCAGAGTATGGCAAGGCAAGCTCAAGTTGAGAGACAAAACAGAGTCAGAGCCAAATGTGGAAGAAGTTGTCATCTCCAGCGTAAAATAAGGCAAGCTGTACTGGAAATACGAAGCAGATTCGGTACCAAGGGCTGCAAATGTCAAAAAGGGTTTCATCTTCAGCGTACGACAAGGCAAACTGTAGCGGAATTACTAAGCAGAGTCAGTACCACCAGGGGTCACAAATATCAAAGAAATTATCTTCAGCGTATGGTAACACAAGTCCTAGTTGACAGACGAGGCAGAGCCAGAATTAAAGCCTGCAGGTATGGAAGAGATAGTCGTCTACAGCGTAACCACAAGGCGTTTAGAAAACAAAGAAAGAGAAAGGCGATGATGTGCATATTCGGGACGAATAGGCTTAAGTGGGCGCCAGTGTTCCGAAAATGGCCGTCGACAAAGTTAAGCAGCGCTACACAAAAATATTCCGACAGGGTTAATGTAAGTGTTACGCGAAAATATTCCTACAGGGTCATTGCAAAGAATCATCTAGAATAGTAGCAAACAACTAAATAAACATGCGCAGTATATACAAGCTTGATTAAACGTAAACAAGCAAAAACAACAACAAAATGCGTCTGCTTATTAAGAATATTCACATATGTACATTAGGGTGGTTATAAGCTATATCGAAAATTTTTTTCTTAATTTTTTCATACTCTCATACCCCAAATCGATGGGTTATAGGGAAAAACTATTAAAAAAATTTCAGAAGAATCAGTTTAGATTAAGGCGTGTCGCGCGGCCTGCAATGTTTGAAAAAAAATTTTTATGTTATTTATGTCTCCTAATTTAAATTATATTAATTTTATTAAAAATAAGTACTTCAAAAAGTTATTGTCCGTGATGTTGGTAACAACATAGCCCTCAACGACTTTTTTATAAATCGTATTTTTTAAAATAAACTACAAATTATCGGAAAAAAGCCCTATACTTCATTACAACATGTTCAACCCATTTGTTTCACAAACAGTGTTTTTTAGATTTTCATAAGGCCAAACATAAGTGTGTAAGTATGCATATGAATGTATTCTTTAGTGTATATGCCTTTGGCGCGAACATATGAAAATAAGTTTTCTAATGGATCCTGATTAAACCGGCTAGTTAAAATAGTGAATAAATTAGAACTTTCTTGAAACATTTCTTCACTTAACGATAATATGCCCCTGGTGGTTTGAATAAGACCGCGGATGGAAAATATTTTATTGCCGACATATTCAATTTGTTGCAAGTATGTTATTAGCTCCTGCAATACTTGTCAAGTATTATTATTAAGCTTTAAGCCACGCTTTAGAGGATTGGGGTCACTAAAATTTTTAATATTTAAACAGTCAAAGTAACTATCAAGTTTTTTTTTATAAATACGTAAGGCTATTTCCGATGAAGTCCTTGTAAATTGACGATTTTCGTTAACGGTTTGAATCGCAGCTGCAGGAGAACGGCTTAAAGTTTGAACAGCTTAGCCCATCCGCATTTTCTGAAAATTCGTTGGATTTATATGGGATATTGTCAACTTTGTAATTTTTGTGGCTTTCCCATGCTCTAGTTCAAAAACTTCTCTAATGACATCAAATTGCGCTATTCCATCAGGTGTTTTAAATTCACCTTTGATAAAGGCATTCCTTATGGATTTAAAAATATGAGGAACATCATATAACAAATACGCTTTATTAGTGTTATAAAGAAAATAAGGCTGTCCCGGTGACACTCCCAATAGGTCGTAACATTTCCTGTTGTTAGGACCTTGATCACATGTAACTGCACGAACTTTTAATCCAATTTGGGTTAGTACATCTAAATTTGATATTAAAAGTGTTTTCAATATTTCTCCTTTTATGGAACTAGCAGTTACAAAGTAGTTTAACACAAATTTCCAATTTTCTATAATTCCTCTAATCATGAAAACACCAATTTGAGAACCCATTTCATTTCTTCGCTCGTATCCTATATCAACAACTCCATCTATAAACTCCGCACAATCATTATAACATAAATTTCTTCTGATTGACACCTCATCAAATATTAACACGCACTCTCTTTCAAGAGGTTTCATCGTAGAAACCGTTTTCTTAAGAACATTATATATGCACACATTGGTACCTGGCTGCAAATTCTTAATTTCACTCCACCGACTTAAAGATGAAGGGCTTGGAAGGTTCAATTTCAAAATGTTACGGAAGAATAAGTACGTAGAGGTTGATCTATAATATATGCTTTGAGCGAAATTTTTAACACAATCGTCCCATCGAGCGTTTGTTCCCCTATTTTTCTTCATTAGAATTCTGCAGAATGTTTTTTCATTAGGGTTGATACTAAGTTTATCAATTTCGCTTTCAACAGAGGCTTTTACTTTCAGCTTTGCTTCTAATACCTTCAACCTTTTCTTCAAGTATTCATTTTTCGATTTCAAACTTCGGTTTTGTTGTGTTATACCCTGAAGTTTTTTAAACATGTTGAACATTTTTTTTCTATAAAATTCTTCATTTTTTACACTTTTAAGGCAGCTTGAGCATAAAGGTGGCGGCGATTGAGATCTTTTTCGCTTACTTGACGGACTTCGAAGGAAAAAATCGTTGGTATTCTCATTTTCAGAACGTTGTCCAATACTTTCTGACTCAGCACTATCAGCTAAGTATAAACTTGGTACGGCACCTCGCTGTAAATATCTTTTACCAATTAAATCAGGCGAAAAGTGCCTATCACATAAAAAGGGGGATGTAGCTTTTTTCACAAACTGGTTTTCAAAATTGCACTTTTTTAACCATTCTTTAAATAATGGCGAGTTTGTGTTTGGAAAACGAAAAAGTTTCATTTCAAGAAATTTTATTTTCGATCTGCTACAATGTGGCAGAGAACATTTATTGCCTGCCCTTTTTGAAACTTTATTTTTCACAGCATTATTTAACTCAACTTTTTTTGTTTTATACATTATTTTATTTTTTTAAACTATGTATGTCTCTAATATAGATAAATGTATTTTACTTCAAATTCCGCTGTAGCTCTATAGTTTTTGACTGTAGCTTTAATACTAAAATATTTTATAAAAATTTTAAAACTACATTGGGAAAATACAGTAAAAGAAGTGCTAAAGCAAAATAACCGTAAATCAAATATAGATCAACCAGAAGAAGGGCTTGCCATTTCCTTTTTTTATCATACTCCTAAAAGAAGCTTATAAAACCCAAGAATCTCTGAAATATTTAGCTTTATAAAACATTATTTTATGGAGATATTAATCAAATATTGGTATTTTAGGAGTCTAAGAAATATTATATGGGCATTTCCAGCGAAAAGTCTACTTTTCGTAACGTAACGCCATATGCTTTAATGCAATAAGCACTTATAATTTATTAAGAATTTTGACAACTTGAGCATATAAAGTAAATTTCAATTAATAAATAACGTTTTTCGGGTTTTCCTTATAAGGTTTTAACAAAGCCCTTGAACATTTTTATAAATAAGACTGATTAAATTTAATAATTTAATTAAAGTACCGCTAGTAAAATTCAATATATGGAAAGTTTGAAAAATATCATAATACAACGGCCTTAATGAAATTATTGGTTTATAAGGCATCTAAAATTCGACGACAGACCATGCTGTTTTATTTATACAATAAAAAAACTGTATGGTTTTGCTACGGCAACACATAAGATCCAATTTGTTTTGCATACAATACGTGATAATATTATTCGAATTTGTAAAGCACAACGAACACAATATAAAGAGCCCAACAAACAATATAAAAACGTTGATGTACGTTGTTTATTACTAATATTACTAATGTATAGTAATTATATAACTTTAGCTTACAATCTGAGGCTAAGCTTAGAATAATTGTTTTTTTTTCCTGTTTAGAAAGTTAAAAGTAATTAATCGTTTTTTAAATGCTAGTTTACTAAGAAAAGGCTTGATCACATAATATTTTTAATTAGTGCTACTTATCTGAAAGCATACCTGATTGTTTGATGGGCAAAATAAACACATATACATAAACAATGTTCATAAGTATTAATTGCTTTTGCTGAGAGTTTATTTCTTTTTTGGTATTTTACTCTCCGTTGATGAGAATTCTATCATTAGTCATACACAACAGTGATGGGAAATGTGGCACAATTGTGCCAATTGTGTTAGCTGGCACTGTGGCACTTTGGCTCCTTTCTTGGCACTTTTTGTTCATTCGAGCCATAACCGCCGAAAAAGTTAAACGGCATATATTTTTAACTTCGATTTTTGATGCAAATCGATTATTTGCGATTATAATTGATTGATTTTCGTCTAAAAATGAAACTGTTTAAGCTTTTTTGGCGAATATGGCCCGCATTAACATGGAAACTTTTCTTATTGTAATAATAAGTATTCTTGTACTACACAGAAAAAATTATTCCCAAAAACTTTTTAAACAAATATTTGTTTGAAATCAAACTTAGTTTCAGTAAATATTCTGTACTGTTCCACTAAATTAATTTGTACCAAAACACTGTATAGAGAAAAAACAGGCCACGACGTTTGTCGGCTACATTTCGGCATTTACATGTATACAACACGATCAAACAAAATAAACAACAACAACCGCACAACAGCACGATGTTCCTATCAACAAGCAAGATAAACACCAACACACTGAAATAACATTTTCTCTCAGCCGAACTATGATTAATTTAAATTTTTACAAAATTTTTATCAGAATTTACAAAATTATTTGTAGGGCCGCATTCAAATAAAATATTTACAGATTCAACGAATTTGGTTACTGAAAATGAAATTTAGTTTTTTCTGTGTATTTACGTTTGACACACATCAAATTGATCGTTTTGTTACACAAATGTTTCCAAAGAAAAGCAAATACGCGGAAAGGATTAAAAGGGAATACAGACCTACATATGTCACGCTTTGAAGATTTAAATAAATTATTTATCTCAAGTGTGAGTGAGTTTTTGTAGACAAATGCGGAGAAGAAAATTGTTTTCGGTTGGCATAATTTTTCAACCAGCTACAAGCCCGCATTAGCAAAACAAAACCAATACATATACAACTTTAATAAAAAAGACAAACGTCAAATGCATACAAAAACACTAACCCACACAAAGCTGTGTATACTTATGCATTTTATGCCAGATGATATTGTCTCATGTGTTTTGGAAAATACCAAAAATTGCGCGGCTTAAAATTCGTCCTCGTCTAGATGCACACAGATATTTTAGAAATAGAGAACAAGTAGTTCCTGATTAGTTACTTCCAATTTTTTCACTGGTAATATGAGGATTCATTCTGCATAATTAACTCAAAAATCCCATTTTTTGAGTCATGACGTTGTCTCGGTCAGGTGACGGTCGAGCGGACACATAGAGGCGTAATGTAGGGTGCATAGCGTGTTGACGTTAAAAGAGGTTTGTGTTGCTTTTCAATACGGAACCTATTGCTTCAATAGATCTATTCTAAAATGATAATTAATATTTTCTGAGTATAGGAGGTTTAGCGCCCCTGGACCCTATTTTAAGCTTTATAGTGGAAGCTTACATAGTCTATATCCGTTATGAGGTCCCATTCTTCATTTGATTGAAAAACATTCTAAAATCGGACCGGTAGTTCCGGAGATTACGTCTTACAAACACACAAACTTTTCAGCTTTATAATATTAGTATAGAATTATAGATTTTTCAGATCATAGGTGTTTGTATTTCTTCTAAATAAGTACATGTATGTGTGTATTTAACTAATTTTGGAATGTGTTTTTTACGATATTCATGGAATTTTCTAGCTGTACACAATAATGTGTCATTCAAGGACTATATGATGCTAAACGATCATCAACTGCCAACATTAAATTATACAAAAAGTGGTTTGGCACTATTCGAGTGCTTTTGGCACTATTTAGAAACAGATTTGGCACGAAATCAAGATTTCCAGTTCCCATCACTGATACACAAGGCGATTTTCGCAAAATCCCATCATGAATTTAGCAGTGGCAGAACAATGTAAGGCAGTGCAACATCTTTATAAATCTATAGTCTTTGCTTCAACCAAGCAATTCACTTTATTCAATTCTCTTCCGTTAAGTACTATGTGATCGACTCGGTTTTTCATCCGGTTTTAAAACCCGGTTTTTTACCAATACGGTTGTCGGTTTTTTCAAAATGTTGATTTTTCGAATGTCGAATAGTCCGGTTTTTTACAATTTAAAAACCGGCTGAGTCGAATACTCTTCGATTTGCACATTTTGCATTAAAATTAGTTTTTACTATTTTAAAACTTAGACCAACGTGTTTTGTTTATTTTCCTAAGCATTTTTTTAGTGTAAAAGCTCTAAGTTATTTTTGAGCATGCCAACATTTACTGAAACACTAAATTTAAGCGAAATTATTTTATGAGATAATAGCAGAGGCGAATTTAATTGGCTTTATGGATGTCAAAATCCAGTTGCAAAAGTGAGTTTTAGTTTTGTTGACATTCATATGTTGGGGTTTGAGGAAATTTGGGAAGGAATTCAAAAAATTAATTATGCCAATATTTAGGGTGCTAATAAATATGTTTATACGAAATATAAAAAATTAAAAAATAATTATGATAACAACGTATTAGACCATATTTGGATGTCATTTGTTGACGGCTTGGTACCGGACATCACAGGATTTTCAAATAAGTTGACGACATCAAACATTTTGCACGTATTTTTTCATGTATTTTATGCCTGTATTTCGACTTTTTTCCTATGTATTTTGAATATTTTTGCTACTGTAGGTGTTATTATATTTATTTTCTTATTTTTTGTGTAAACATATTTATTAGCAGCCTAAATATTTGCATAATTAATTTTTTTAATTTATTCCCAAGTTTCCACAAACCCTAAAAACGATAGTTGTATGTAGAGTTTGTTCCTCAACTGTATCTTATACATACATATTGTTACGTTTTTCTCTCTATAAAAACGCTTTTCCGTAGATCCGAAGATTTGCAAATGAATACAAGAGCCGAGTGTAGTAATTAGGGTTAAGAATGATACAAGTTTTATTTACAAATACACTTATACTAAATTACTCAAGAGCTTAAATACACTAATCCAACTTAAACTAATAAAATAACACACAAATATTCACAACTGGTTACCACTACGCCTTCCTCGCTGTAGTTTACACACGTCTCCTAGCTGGCTGCGCAAGTATTCACGTGACACCTCTCTGTCTGCTACCGTCACTTACGAGACTCCCTCTGCCGTCACTCACAGTTGATAAACCAATACCTCTTTGTCTGCTGCTCGTCACACACGGCATTCACTCTGCCGACACTTACAGTTGATACACCAATAAAGACTCACTGGCTTTACTTACACCGTTATACACGTCTATTCGCTGCGCTGTTCCCTTTACTCCAGTCGACACGATAGACTCCACAATAATCTCAATTCCACGACAGACTATTATTAATTCACAACTTAATTATTAACTGACTAACGAGTTCTAAACTTCACTACTTTCTGATTAGCACTAACTGTTCGAGACTGACTTACAACTGCAACTAACTAAAGCTATGTACAGACGATTGTCAGATCTTACAATATTGTCAGATCTGGCAATGTGCTGACAACGTACTGGCAATCGAAAATTGCCAGCACAATATTTCTTTTCTTGTCAGTTCACACGGTTGTCAGAAAATCTTACAATTTATTGTCAGACGGTTGTATGACAATAAATTCATCTGACAAAATTGTCACTAGAAAAATTGTCAGTTCACACGGTTGTCATATGCACAAATTGTTAGATCTGTTGTTATGCGTTGCCAGAGTTAAAGCATTTGTTAGAAATTGTTAAATATTTATCGTTTGTGTTTGTGTTAAATGTAAAAAGTGAAAATGTAAATTATTATGGACCATGAAGAAGCAATTGCAATGATTTTGTCTGCATATATTTTATTTTAAATATTTTCTTTAAAATCAAGCGTGTGCAGTGTTGCCCATAGAAAGAATTCTCTTACAATGACGCCATTGTCAGATGCTTAAACTTCGCACATCTGACAATATTAAAATGTCTGAGAAATATCTGGCAATAATTTTACAATGTGTTCACACGATTGTAAGATGTCTGACAATTTGTTGTCAGCTCATAGTCTTGCAATGGACTGACAATGCTTTTTCTTGCAACGACGTCTGTTGTCAGTTGTCAGTTCACACGGTTTTAAGAAATTTTGAGCACATTTTACTGACAATATTGTAAGATCTGACAACCGTCTGTACATAGCTTAACTCATTGGCTGCGTCACCTCTTTTTATATTTCACGCAAATTCCACTAGAACTTTCAAGCAATGTCTAGACGATCATTATCATCTTATATGCTGCCTAATTAAGTTCATGTGGTAACTATGTACATACATGTGTATATGCGTACGTGTGTACATCATTAACTAAGCAACACACGGTGGTTGTTTATCTTTTGCTTTTCGTTTGAATTGGCATGTATGTATGTGTGTAAATATGTGAATCTTCTTAATAGCAGACGCTTTTTTTGTTGTTGTTGCTTTTGCTTGTTTAATCAAGCTAGGCATGCTTATTTAGTTGTTGGCTACTATTCTAGACTATTCTTTGCTTTGACCCTGTAGGAATATTTTCGCGTAGCATTTACATTAACCCTATTGGAATATTTTTGTGTAATGCTGCTTAACATTGTTGACGGCTATTTTCGTAACAATATATACATATTTATGTACTATACATAAGTATATGAAGTTAATTTTTACGTTTTACCTTTAATTTTTGTATTGTTTTATAGTACTTACATAAACTGTTAACTCTTTTTTTTAATAAAGCAATTCAAAATCAAAACTTTTGTATAATAATTTTCTTATTTAAAAAAATCCGGTTGACCGGTTTTTCCTGGATTGTAAAAACCTAAACCGGGTTTTTTATAATTTCAAATATTCGAACTATTCGAAAACCGGTTTCTGGAAAAAGTCGAATAATCGATCATCCTAGTACTATGGCTTTCATACAACAACAAATAAGAGAAAAAAAAATTTTTAGATCAAGAGAAATACTACAAACACACGCACAACCTCATGTTTTGTTTCTTTTTTTACTTGTAAGCTAATAAATGCGTGTGTAATATCTGTGTATGTAGTAGTAACAACTTTAAACGCTTATAGCTTCCAAAATACTAAACCGATTTCAATAAAATATAGATTCTGCACATCTGTACAGAAAATCCTTTAAAACCATATAAATTTTTTTAAAATCGGTGTAGTGTAAAAGGGATTACAAAAAACATATTCGCCTATTAATTATATATAGATATAAATCCATTATCACTTCCGATCAAATGACCAGTCAATTGACTGTCACTATTGGATTCAGTGTAAAATTGCTGCAAATGTGCTATGTAGTGAAAAAATTCGGTTTGTGTTAGTTTCAGTCATTCATTTCTTGTAGGGAACAAATGTAAAGGTAAATAACACAAAATATTTTCGGAATAGAACATGTATAAGATAAATATATGTACTTATATATGCACATAATTCATACTTTCAATGAAGGAAAGAAGAAAATATGTCAATACTTTAGTCAAAAGGACATTAAATGATATATTAAAAGTATTAAATATCATATTCTTAAAAATCTTATTTTTAACAAAGATATTTTTTGGTATTTTTAACATCCTGAAAAACTTCGAATATAAGATAAATCTTCACATGTGGAAACACTGATGATGGCAAACAGAAGGTAATTGTTTTCTTTTGCAACTAACTTCATTGTGAAACGCGATGTCAAAATCGGATTTTCCAATATCAAAGCGTTGCCGCCGCGTTATTTCAGTATGCTCTATACAAAATGTATGGACATGAGAACTTTTGACAGCTAAAAATCGCTTGCCGCTTTTGTTTAGGGATGGCTGTTCAGTATTCCCCAAACCGTTGGTTGTCTCGTCAAGTTGCTGCAGATAGAGTTTTTGAAAAGTGGGAGCCTTTGAAATATTTCTTCACACTATAAAATTTTTATTCGTTATGCACTGATAAAACTATATTCATATTAAATAGCTTAACGGATAATATAAGCAAAATGTATTTTTGTTTTTAGCTTATGTCCTTGAAATCGAAACAATCTAAAAATGTGAGACTACATTTAATTTAAAAGAGGCTTTTTTATTTCCTCATTTCTACCGAAATTTTTTGAATAAAAAATATATTGATGATCTTAATGTTGACAATATAGATCAAAATTCACACCATCTTCCAACGGAAGAAAATTATTGCGGCACGGAAATTTAACTATTAATAATCAAAAACATATATATATATATATATATATATATTAACTACAATTTTTTTAAGACGTTTTTTTATTTATTGTATCTTCAAATATGAACTAACAATAAGTATTCAAATCTTAATCTAAAGTATAATTATTAGGCCCAACCAATGTCGGACATAAACTAAGTGGTAGTTATTAACAATACATAAGTAGTGATAAGCACAAAAAAAATATTTTTAAGCAGCTGCATCTGGAGTGTTGTTTATTAGAGCCCTTGTAACTCTCTTTTTTAAGCGGATGTGTCCAGTAAAGTTCAATATATTACGAGCAAGCGGATTAGGATGTGACTCGAGTTTTGTTAGGTATTTGCCTGCGTGTTTTGCAATTAATTACAAATAACACAAAAATTTCCTGAGCTGGTCCATACAACTATTTTTTTCGTAATAATTGCACTAATAACTTGTAAATGGACCAATGTAATATAAAAAACAATTTTTTTTGATGGCTTTCGAAAAAAAAATTTCAAGCATTTTTTTGTGTAAAACGAAATATCTGAACTGAAACTGGAGGTGCTAGAAAAAAATACACCTGTTTTTGTAATAAGCAAACAAAAATACATAAGAATTAGTTATATTTGGTAAAAAAAAAATAAAATCAAAAAATGTTCAAGGACTAAACTAAAAACACACGATTTTTAATATCCTTGCAATAATAGTCAGATACCCTGATATAATCATCAATGTGAATCTATTAAAATGAAAGGGATTTTTGTGTAGATTTATAATACAGAAAGTATTTTTAAGTTTGGTGTACCATTCGTAATATGTTAACGGTATAATACAAAAAGAAATGCAAATTATGCAAATCCTAAATGACACTATATCTTCAAAACTAGAGCTGATAGAGAAAAACTAACGACGCCATCGTAATCAAGAGACAAAAATACATAAGGATCGGCCATTTTTATTTAAACATCCAAATCACTGTTGTGCAGTGTTATCATTCAAGAACCATAATTTAAATGAACATCAAGTGACAGAATTAAAATTACATAAAAAATGATTTTGGCACTATTCAAGTGATTTTGGCACTATTTAAAAGCAGATTTGGCACGAAATCAAGATTTCCAATTCCCATCACTGCCACGCATTGCTTAGTTAATAATGTATACACGTATGCATATATACATGTATGTACATAGTTACCACATGAACTTAATTGGGCACTTTGTAAACTACATTTAAGATGATAATTATCGTCTAGACATTGCTTGAAACTTCTACTGGTATGTGTGCGAAGTATAAAAAGGGGTGACGCATCCAATGAGTTAGTTAGTTGCGAATGAGCTATAGTTGTGTTGTGAACGAGTTGCAGTTGTGAGTCAGTTGCAAACAAGTCAGTTGCGAACAAGTTGTGAACAAGTCAGTCAGTTGCGAGTTAACAAGTCAGTTGATAATTAAGTTGTGAGTTAGTAGTTAGTAGTCTGCGATACAGTGGTGAGTTGATAGTTAAGAGCAGTCTGTGCTTTACACGTGAGTTGGGAAACGGAGAAAACTATAGGACAGTCTATAGTGACAGCAAAGTCTGTCGTGGAATTGAGATTATTGTGGAGTCTATCGTGTCGACTGGAAAACGGAACAGCGCAGCGATTAGATGTGTGTAAAGGCCGGGGCACAATGAATCCGTCATACTTCGCCTTTTTCAACTGACAGCTAAGTTGAAATTCATGGTTTCTTATTAGGTCTGTTACATTCAGTACGTGTCCGTCAACGCAAAGTACGAAATTTGCTCAACTTCCAACTTTTTGCGTACGTTGAGTAGTCTGAAAGATATTGGTTGGTTTTATTTGGTATGTTTTGATTAAGTTTTTTGTCTTTTGTGGCAGCAAAAATAAAATTAAACAAAAAAAAACGAAATAAATAAAAAACGCGTTGAATTTAATAAATAATATGGAAAATTAACCTATTTTGTGCCTATATTGTGCCAACTTTCTCCGTCGTTGCGTTAATGTCAGTTGAAAAAGGTGAAGTTTAACGTATGACGGATTCATTGTGCCCCGAACTTAAGGGTGTAAGTAAAGCCAGTGAGTCTTTATTGGTGTATCAACTTTGAGTGACGGCAGAGTGAGTCTCGTAAGTGACGAGCAGCAGTCAAAGAGGTGTCACGTGAATACTTGCGCAGCCAGCTAAGAGACGTACGTAAACTACAGTCAAGAGGGCGAAGTGGTAACCAGTTGTGAATATTTGTGTATAATTCACTAGTTTAAGTTGTATTAGTTTATATAAGCTCTTGATTAATTTAGTTTAAGTGTATTTGTCAATAAAACTTGTATCATTATTAATCCTAATAACTACACTGGGTCTTGTATTCATTGGCAAATCTTCGGGTCCTCGGTTGATGAGCTCTCCTAATATATATTACTTCGTTTATTTCATTATAATTTGTTATTAACTGCTTTATATTTTTCTTATGTACATATATTGTACGTGAGCACAGATAGATGTACGTACACATGTACATACATATTTGTATATGTACTTACTACGTCATGATTTATTACGTGCATATATAATTACATGTTAACTGTCTGTGCACATATGTGTATACCTATGTTTATACTTACGTACTTATGCATATACATAACGTTTTAAATTCTCTTGCAAATTTTTGGAAGTTTACCGCTGATTTTATTATTATACTTTATACATAGTTTAGTGTCTTTTTAAAAGAACAAATAAATCATTCATTGAATAAGCTTCAATTGAACTTATCAGCATTTTTTCTTTGCGGAAAGTATATTGTAAGTTGTTGAAGTGTTTTACAATTTTACCTGGAAGAAATCAAGGATTGTCAAACTAGGCCAGCCTTAAACATTGGCGACCGTAACAGTACACTAAACAATTCAGAGGAAATCATTTGGAAGATTGGTATAAGTTTTATATTTAATACTTCATAATGACCGAAGCAAGTGGCTCATCAAACAAGGGCATGACTCTCGAAGAAATGAAACAACTCCGAGCTTCGTCCAAAGGAAGTATAACTCGTATCAAAAATATCATTGAATACAATTACAACTTATCTCTTGCCGAGCTTGAATGTAGATTAGGTATTATCGAGTCATACTACAAGCAAGCGTCGTACTGCCAAAACCAAATTGAACGAATATCGCCGCAGGAGTTAGGAAGAGCTGACTTAGACGAGTTGTACATTACAGTTAAAAGTTGCATAGTAAGTTTCGTTGAGCAAAAAAAGGGTTCAGTAGGCCATGAACAATAATTTTTTTACCGCAAACAACTTCAAGTCGACTTCCTAGCTTAAAACTACCAATATTTGATGGAAAATATTTAGAGTACAAAAATTTTATAAATTCATTCAACAATTTGGTTCATAAGGATCAAACCATACCTATTTCAGAAAAATTCAATCATTTGTTATCATGTGTAAGTGGTGAAAATCTAGCTGCGATCAAAGCGTTTCAGGTAACCGACGAGAACTATCCTCAAGCACTTGCTAGATTAAAAGAAAGATACGACAACGATACTTTGATATTTTTGGAAAACGTTACCTCAATGTTTGACATACCTAAGACCTCTAAACCCATTCCAAATCAATTGAGAAATATTGCAGATACAATTTCAGCCCTTTACAGTTCGTTAAAATCACTTGGATCTCATGAACAGATTTGTGACGCATTCATAACTCATTTGGCCATGAGCAAGTTTGATTTACAAACAACGCAAAAATGGGATGAGTTTATCGATTATACGAAGCTGCCAACTTGGTCTGATTGCTGTTCAATGTTAGATAGGCGGTGTCAACAATTAGATGCGCAGGACAGGAGATCTGCAAAGGAACAGCCAGTTCTTAACTCAAAGAATTATTCGCATAATAATTCACATTCAAACCAACATTATTTCATCGTAAACCATATGGCTCAAGATTTTCTATGCACTCATTGTTCAAAATCGGGCCATTATATTACAACGTGTCAGCGTTTCATTGTTTTAACTATAGAGCAACGTATATACCAAGCTAAAAAGAAAAATTTATGTCTCAACTGCTTATCCAAAGCACATTTGTACGCACAGTGCCCTTCACGTTATTATTGTAAGTTTTGCAAACAACGTCATCACTCACTTTTGCATAAGCAAATTGGTGAAGAAAGTCCATCAACTAGTTCAGCTGTAGTTCATAGCACATTTCACCAAACTATAACTCCCAAAGTAAGTAAAGTGATTCTTGCAACGGCTTTGGTCTTAGTTCGTGATTCTGAAGAAAAGTTTTATGTGGCAAGAGCACTATTGGATTCATGCTTGCAAGTCAATTTTATAAGTTAGTATCTTTGTAATGCATTAAATTTGAAGAAAACAAAGAATTCTATAAATGTTGCGGGAATTGGATCGAATAGTGTTAAGGTGCCGTTTAAAATACAAAGCACAATCAGGTCCCAATTAGATAGTTTCGAATCATCTCTAGAATTTTTAGTTTGTCGTACTATTACTGGATACCACCCTGATGAGACAATCCCAATAACTAATTTTAATCTGCACTCTAACATAGAGCTGGCGGATCCAGAGTTTTATCGACGGAGAGGTATAGACATGCTCTTGGGCGCAGAATTATTCTTTTCAATTCTGTCAGTGGGACAATTTCGTCCTGAAGAAAACTTGCCAACATTACAAAAAACTCTGCTTGGATGGATTGTCTTGGGAAAGTACAACAGCAAAACTGGTAACTCAACTATAAGTTCATCCTATATAATCAACAAGAATATTGAGTTATTATGGAAGCTAGAATCAGTCGAAGGCAAGCTCCAACATTTGACCCCAGAACAACAACATTGCGAAGAACATTTCTTAAAAATGTTACGGTTCAAAGCGATGGCCGAATCACGGTCAAGTTGCCACTTAAAAGCAATCCTAAATATCTTGGCGAATCAAGGGATATCGCAGAACGCCGATTCAGATCAATTGAAAGAAAATTAGATAACAATCTCCAGTTAAAGGAGGAATACAAACGATTCTTAAACGAGTACGAAGATTTAGGTCATATGACTCTAATTCACTCACCTGTTCATGAACCCAGTTACTACATTCCACATCATTGCGTCTTACGTCCTGAAAGTGTCTCAACAAAGCTTAGAGTGGTTTTTGACGCATCATGTCGGTCATCCTCACAGCTATCTCTCAATGAAATAATGATGGTGGGCCCTACTATACAAAATACTTTATTAATAACTTTGCTTCGTTTTAGGTCTCACCAATATGGTTTGACTGCTGACATTGTTAAAATGTATAGGCAGGTTTTAATCCACCCTGAAGACAGAAACTTGCAACTGATTTTATGGCGGGATGACAATTCGAAGCCAATAAAACCATACGCTCTCAATACTGTGACTTACGGTACAGCATCAACTCCATATCTCGCTATACGCACCTTACATTATGCTGCAGAAAGGTATCCAAAACCGCATGAAGTTGGTAAGGCAGTCATTATGTCGATGATATGATTACTGGGGCAGACGATATAAATACATTGCAGACCATCAAGAACGAAGTTACGGATATTTTAGCATATTCAAAATTTTCCCTCTTAAAATGGCATAGTAACGTTCCCGGGCTTGAGTGGTTTGATCACTGTGTAAAGGACGTTCATATTGTTAATGACGTCACATCAACATTTTTAATCTCATGGCACCCTTCAGAAGATACATTCCGTTTTGCCTTCCAACCTAACAAAACATATTCAAAGAACACGAAACGGTCTATTTTATCTCTAACGTCTACGCTCTTTGATCCAATTGGTCTTATTAGCCCCCTTATTATAAGAGCAAAACTTTTATTGCAAAAACTTTGGCTCATAAAATGTGCTTGGGATGAGTCCGTTCCTCAAGAAGTTGACACGGCATGGAACAACATTTTAGCAGATTTGGTAAATTCAATACAAATGGAAGTGCATGGATTTAGCGATTCATCCATTAAAGTGTATGGCTGCTGTATTTATTTTGTTTGTAGAGACTCATGCGAAAATTTTACAGTACACTTGCTGGCATCGAAATCTCGCGTCGCCCCATTAAAAACAAGAACATTGCCCAGGCTAGAATTGTGTGATGCATATTTACTAGCAAGGTTTTGGAATCAGCTGAAACATCATGTCAACTACCCCATTTCAAATGTATATTTCTGGTCTGACTCCCAAATTACCCTACACTGGATTAACAGCCATTCATCGTCGCTTTCAGCATTTGTCGGAAATCGTGTTGCAGAAATCCAGGAGCTCTTTGGTGAAGTCTCGTGGCAGTATGTTCCTACAGACCAAAATCCCGCTGATTTAGTGTCGCGAGGCTGCACTGTATCCGAACTGTACGAATCAATATGGTTCCACGGTCCGCCATTTCTGTAAGAACCCTAAAATAATTGGCCAATGTGTCAAAACATGGACCTTAGTGAAGATAAAATGCTTTTAGAGAAGAGAAAAGCTGTATTAATTACTGGTATTCAAGAGACCCCATATATATTACAGGCAATACACAGGTCCAGTAATTATATGAAATGCCTGAGAATTATTTCTTATGTCTTTCGAATTCAATCAAGAAATATCTTTAAAGATCCAAATGTATCTTCAGACGAGCTAACACATGCTATCTACAGAATCGTTTGGGTTATCCAGCAGCATAACTTTTCTACAGAATTTCAGCAACTGAAAGAAATTGGTGTCGTTTCAGGACAATTATCATCTCTGGCTATGTTTATAGAAAATACTTATGGAGTGGAATTAATCCGAGTGGGTGGTCGACTACTTAATTCGAATCTGCCAGCACAAACAAAGTTTCTTCTACTTTTACCAAAAACTGATCCATTTGTCAACACAATGGCAACTCACATTCATCAGACAAACTTTCACGCAGGACCACGAGCATTAGTCTCATTGATTCAACTAAGGATCGTGTTTTCGGTTCCCGTCCATTTCAAGCAGCGGGTGTTTATTTTGCTGGTCCGATTTCGACTTATCTACGAGTCCGAGGAAAACGACCTTATAAGTCGTACATAGCAGTCTTTGTTTGCTTCGCATCAAAGGCTGTTCACCTGGAGACAGTTTCAGACTTATCTAGTAACGCATTTATAGCCTCTTTAAAGCGATTCATTGGGCGTAGAGGCATGCCTTCGAAAATATATTCTGACAATACTACGAATTTCGTTGGCGCAAAATCAAAAGTAAAGGAGTTCTACTAAAGTTTTTATAAGAAGGCAAATATATCACACGTTATTTCATATGCCGCATCAAATTCCATAGATTTTTGCTTCATTCCTCCCCGAGCACCACATTTTGGAGGATTGTGGGAGGCGGCAGTTAAGACCGCCAAGGTTCACTTATTTCGAAAACTATCAAATGCTCGACTTACATTTGAAGAGTTATGTACTGAAATTGAAGCCGTTATGAACTCTCGCCCGATCTCACCCACATCAACTGACCCCAACGACTTGGAAGCCCTTACACCAGGTCATTTAATAATTGGTTGCGCTTTGAAAAGTATTCCTGAAAGGACTGAGTTTAATGCGGGCATTTCAAGTCTTAGGCATTGGCAAAAAATAGCAGCCCTAAAAACTCATTTTTGGCAAAGATGGCATAAAGAGTACTTAACTCAAATGCAAGAGCGTTCACGTTGGAGAAATCCGCAACAAAATCTTCAAGTTAATGACATGGTCATTGTTCAGGAAGACAATGTTCCTCCTCATGTTGTTGGTCGAGTTGTAAACGTTTTTCCCGGTAAAGACGGCTACGCTAGAGTTGCTGATGTCAAAACAAGTAGTACTAGTGGTTGATGAGCTCTCCTAATATTACTTCGTTTATTTCATTATAATTTGTTATTAACTGCTTTATATTACATATTTGTATATGTACTTACTACGTCATGATTTATTACGTGCATATATAATTACTTAGATGTCATTTCGAGTGGGGAGCCTACTTACTGGCCTACTGACGTAAGAAAAATTCCAGATGTTATAGATTTTGCCGTCACGAAAAATATTCATAGGGACTTAATTCATGTAGAGGCCTCTCTAGATCTGTCCTCCGATCACTCTCCAACAATAGTTACAATTTTCAACCCACTAAGGAGTGATTTAACTAACTCATATGTGAAGATGATTAATGGAATCAACTGGCTGGTATTCAAAAAATATCTTAGTAGTCACTGCGTAGAAAACATTCAGCTTAGATCATGCGATGCTATTGAATTTAACATTGCCAATCTTAACGAAAATATTAAACAGGCTGCTGAACACGCCACTACCTCCTATCCGCAGACCGGCTTTAACAGAATTTATTCTATGGAAATTGAACGTCTTGTATGTGAAAAAAGGAGAGCTAGAAGAGAATGGCAACAACACAGATCACCCCTAAATAAAATCAGACTTAAAGAATGTACTAAACGACTCAAAGAGCTGCTATCGTCGGAAAAAACTGCACTACTGGAAAAGTATTTAGAAGGTCTTGATGTAACGTCCGCATCTAATTACTCTTTATGGCGCGCTACTAGAAATCTTAAACGACCCGTTGATCTTAAATCACCATTGCGTACTGCGACCGGAGGCTGGGCAAGAAGTGATAGTGAGAAAGGTAACTTATTTTCTGAGCATTTAAAATCTGTATTCACTCCCAATTCATGTACGGGTGCTGCTGATTTACCGAGTGTAGTTTCTCTACCCCCTCGTCCCTTAAGGTTTAAGATGCGTGAAGTACAAAAAGTAATTGCTGAACTCAACCCGAAGAAAGCTCCAGGTATTGATGGCATTAGTAACAAAATGCTCATGAACTTGCCTCATATTGCAATAAGAATCCTGCTATTTATTTTTAATGCTATTTTAAGAATGCAGTATTTTCCACATAACTGGAAACTTGCCAAGATCAAAATGATTCCAAAGGCGGGCAAAGATCTTACCAAGACTGATTCATATAGGCCTATAAGCTTACTATCTACAATCTCAAAGCTTTTTGAAAAGCTGCTCATGACTAAATTGTCAAAAATTTTAACTGATAATGGGTGCATCCCGGACCATCAATTTGGCTTTAGAAGTCAGCACAGCACGATTGAACAAACGCATAGACTGGTCCAAGTTGTAAGAAGAACATTTGAAGAAAAGAAGTATTGTTCTGCTCTCTTTATTGATGTTTCTCAGGCGTTTGATAAAGTATGGCACGAAGGCCTAGTTTTAAAATTGAAGACATATCTGCCAGTAAACATTCAAAAGCTTTTGGAAAGTTATATTATTGATAGGAAGTTCACTATTGTGGAAGGAGAGTTCACGAGTGTGCCCGAATCTATATCTTCTGGTGTGCCACAGGGTAGTATTCTGGGTCCTGTCTTGTATTTTATATATACTTGTGATATGCCTGTAAGCAATAATATCCATATTTCTACTTTTGCCGATGATACAGCCTGTATGAGTGTGCACGAAAACCCTTATGAGGCATCCCGCAATCTCCAGGAACATATTACCCAGCTGGAAATATGGTTGAAGTTATGGAGAATTAAAGTCAATGAACAAAAGTGTGACCATATAACGTTCACCCTAAGAAGAGATACTTGCTCCCCCATTCGAATCAACAATCAAAATATTCCTCAACAGTGAAATACCTTGGTATACACCTTGATCGAAGACTTACATGGAAACATCATATTGACTCTAAGTTAACTCAGATGAAACTGAAGTTAACTCAAATGTATTGGTTGATTGGCAGAAACTCAACACTCAGCCTAGACTGCAAAATTTTACTGTACAAGTCGCTTTTGAAGCCAATATGGTGCTACGGAATTCAGTTATGGGGCACTGCTTCAGCTTCCAATGTCGAGAGAATCCAACGAAGGCAAAACAAAATTTTACGGTTAATAACATCGGCTCCATGTTACATTTAAAATTCTATTATACATCGTGATTTAAATATGCCACTAGTGACTGAAGAAATTGCAAAATACGCAGGCAAATATTTAACAAAACTCGAATCACATCCTAATCCGCTTGCTCGTAATATTTTGAACTTTACTGGACACATCCGATTAAAAAAGAGGGACACACAGGCTCTTATACCTAACACTCCAGATGGGACTACTTGAAAATACTTCCCCCCCCCCCTTTTTTATTATTACTACTAATGTATTATTTATAACTACCACTAAGTTTATGTCCGACACTGGTCGGGCCTAATAATTTTTTTTATAGATTTAAGATTTGAATACTTATTGTTAGTTCATATATGAAGATCCAATAAATAAATACATGCATTACAAAAAATATATAATTACATGTTAACTGTCTGTGCACATATGTGTATACCTATGTTTATACTTACGTACTTATGCATATACATAACGTTTTAAATTCTCTTGCAAATTTTTGGAAGTTTACCGCTGATTTTATTATTATACTTTATACATAGTTTAGTGTCTTTTTAAAAGAACAAATAAATCATTCATTGAATAAGCTTCAATTGAACTTATCAGCATTTTTTCTTTGCGGAAAGTATATTGTAAGTTGTTGAAGTGTTTTACAATTTTACCTGGAAGAAATCAAGGATTGTCAAACTAGGCCATCCTCAAACAACAATATCAATAAATAGTTTGTTGAAATTTATTTATTTTTTCAACATTTATTTTTGTTAGATTTTAAAGTTATTTCAATTAGTTATTGCTATATTTACAATGCGAATTGTTGAATTTCCGTACAAATTTTGACTATCATAATTGTGATATTAGCAATGTTGGGCAGAGTTGAACCGGTAACCTCAGGACTAATAAACCAACTTACTTACCTCTCAGCTAAAGAGCAACACTTTATTAGATTCTACATGTGCGCATTCCTTTACGATGTTTAACAAATAATTTTGTTCAGTAATTTAATTGACTACAAAATCTTATTTTTGTTATATCAACAATGATGATTGTTAATTTTTAAATTAAATGTGAACAATTTGTTTTGTTGGTTGCATTTCGATGATATTTTTTTCTGTGTATCTAAAAATGTTTAAAAATCTGTCATAATTAACTGCAAAATTATAAACAATAATAGAAAGGGGTTATATCATTCTCTTTGAATACTTTGATGGTAGCGTAAGTATGTATAATTATTATACAGATGGAATAGAGAGTTTCAATGCTGATGCGAGGGCCAATCTTTTGATAGGTTGCTGAATTATAATTGCTTACAGTAGAGCGATTATAATTTAGTATGGGTTGGAAATAAGGTTAATATAAGGATTAGTTCCTTTTAGGTGGAAGTACATAACTCGCGTTCAATGCGCTAATGCGATACACGCGTCTGTCAAAAAAAGTTGAAATGGTGTGTTTTCATAAGGTAAGTTACACAGTGAAGTTTGCGACGCGCGTACCTCGCAAAAAGTTGAAAATTCTTAAACTTTCACTCGTTGTATACAAAATAACAGCTAGTGTTGCCAGGTTCATAAGCTAACATACACAAATATGATTAGAAATTAATTTTTTTATTAAACAATGGATAAAAAATGCATTAAATATTTAAAGAAATATAAAACGTAAATGCAAGACGAAAAAATAGCCGGCATAGGCTTTAAATTTTACAACTAAAAAAAACCTCAAAAGCGTGTTGTGTAACTTTCCATTTGTATAGCGTTAAACGTTTAAAAAGCCAGAAAAGCGTTGCCGCGTAACGCATGGTATGTACTTCCACCTTTTGTTGGGAATGGGTTCATAGTTCAAGCTCACCTGTTGATTTGTCTTATACGGAAATGATGAGGAAATTTCACTATAATTTACAATTCAACTTAGCTTATTTTGCTCTTTTCTATAAATTTACTTCAGCTTAACATAAGTACATATAAGTATTTGAATAGTTTTTATAAAAGTGTACAATAAAAAACTGGATAAAGAGATTGATTGGTAAATTAAACGTTGTACCCTCGTTGGAGTCTAAATCAGAAGTGAGTTACTCGTAAGTATATAAAAAAGCGCGATACTGGAATCGTCTTTTTTTTTAACGAGTATATAACACTTTGGTGTTGCCAATCTATTAATTAATTATATTAGCGATATTCGCGGTTGACCGTTGTAGATCTTTTGTAGTTTTTGGTAGATAAAAAAATGTAAGTGTCCAAAGTGATTTTGGACACACTTCAACTATGTCATTTCGTTACTTCTTTCTCCATTTATGTTATATATGTACTATATACAAGTTGTTGCATACTATTTGTCAACATACCTATGTATATACGTATATTTTTAGTTAAAATAACTAAATAAAGAAAAACTACATAAGACGGCTTAGCCGTCTTTTTGTACTAGCCGTGCAAAAAACGGCTACCTGATGTAATTGTCGGCTGATAGCCGAATTTGAGGCTCCGCCGCCGACGAAAACCCTTCGGCGCAGGACTCTGATCATGAGTTACGGAGAGTTCAAATCAACAATATCATAAATGTTATTAACAATGAGTATGCTAAGTACCTGAAACTGGAAAGTTGATATATACATATGTAGGTCAATTTCTCTCTCCGGCACCAGCGAGCCGAAATTTCAACTTTTTATACAAATTAATACACATACACATGCATACTTCTCGCCGTGAGTAGAATTTTTAAAAATGTAGAGTCATATACCCCTCTCATGCACAGAGTTTACTTTGCAAAATTTTAACTCAGGTGGGAGAAAGGCAGAGGGAGGAATACATTATTTTTCTTTCTTTCTCCCAGCTGTCAGCTGAATTTGTAAACTAGACTGTCCGTGTATAAAAGGGATGTAACAAGATCAAATTATAGCGGTAACACTGAGTTATTCACCAACACATGCTCACAAGTTAACAATAAGAAAAATCGTACATGTATTTAGGGTTATAAAAAACAATACCCTGTCGGGATTTGAGCTAACTTAAAAGCAACTAATGGTTAATCAGTGACAACTGAGCGAGTGACAACTGACTCAAAGGCTAACTCATTTTACATGTCAAACGCTATTCAGTTTTTCAACGTAATGTCCTCAGAACGAGTCAGTACTCACTCACGCTGCATGAGTTTCAAATAACCACAATTTAGCTCATTTCGAGTGAATTGTATGTTGATAAAATGCAAACGCACTATTATACTTTGTATTTATACTTGTCAAAAATTCAAATAATACGTGCAAGTGTGATAGTCTGAACGCAAAATGTCATCAAAGTGGCAAATAATACGATGCAAATTTTGACATCCCATAAGACTTTTTCGTTTTTAGAAAATTGTCTAAACGATAATACTTTTCATTAGATCAGGGTTGCATTTTCAACTTAAATTTGAAACAATTTTAAATATTTTTAGAGAGACGAGAATTGGTATCGAACCGTGATCACTTTGTTTGTCAGCCATCATTTTTAAGCCCCGTTCAGACTATTATACAAGTATTAATACTTTCATCACATTTTACGATACAGAAATACATTCGTTGCGACTGTCAAAAAAATCTAACGTAAAATCACATATTGTGTTCAGACCATCACACTTTAAATCAAATGTGTAATACAAGTAGAAAACAAAACAGCTGTTCAATGAAAATGTCTGTGCTATTCATTTACTAGCGGCGGCAAAACGGTTTCATGCAGGCGGGGACGTGCCGACACTTGAAAAAATTCAGCAGTTAAAAATATTCTATGTAAATAAAAGAAAAAAATTTAAGAAAAGATATTACAAAAACGTTAAAAAAAATTCAACGAAATATACTTCCATACGATTCACTTATTCAAAATTTTGAGCCGATATACATATGACAAAACATTACATCAATGACGACACGCTATCGGCGGCGAAACAGCCGACTTGGAAGTTTGGTTTCTGTGAAAATGCAACCCTGATCTAATGAAAAGTATTATCGTTTAGAAAATTTGCTAAAAACGAAAAAGTCTTATGGGATGTCAAAATTTTTATCGTATTATTTGCCACTTTGAGGACGTTTTGCGTTCAGACTATCACACTTGCACGTATTATTTGAATTTTTGATAAGTATAAATACAAAGTATAATAGTCTGAACGCGGCCTTAACACTTTGCTATTGTTCCATACAAAATAAAGATTGAACAGATTTAACATAAACATGAATTTTACGCTGACATATTCTCGATAAACTTTGACTCATCTCTGTATCAGCTTTGAGTTAGCTTAAAGTGAGTTCAAAACTTATCGAGGAGATGTTAGTTGTACAAAAACAACTCACTAATCTCAGGATCAGTTTTGAGTTAGCTTAAAGTTAGTGCAATACTTATCGGGAGGAAGACAGTTCAACAAAAAACAACTGACTCACACCTGTAGCATTTAGAGTTAGTTCAGAACCTAGTTGTAAATGAGTTAGCAAAAAGTCACAAATATTTTAAGCTAGCTAATAAAAATCCGACAGGGTAAGAAAATTGTTTCTGTACAGCCATTAAGGAAGAAGTCAATATGAAAAATACCTACTATACTATTTTGAAAAATTTTAATAAAATTCAGTGCTTGGAATGCAATAAATTGATTTGTGGCACAAACACTTTCAACATAAAACGGTACTATTTGAACGTACATAGGAAACAAATTGAATCCCAAATCCGCCCATTAAGTGATAGTGAAGAACAATAAGAAGAATCATCTTCAAAAAATCAATGTGTAGGAAATCCATTAAAAAATATTGATAAAAATATATTTTTAAAAAGTTGTGTTGGCTTAGTGACTAAAAAATTTTCCTTTTCGTTTTTTTTTTGACGATAAAGTTTTTTAAAGTTATACTTTCGCCATGCGAAATTGAATTCGGAACAAATATAAATTCAAAAAAAAATAGTGTCATTACTGAATAATTGTAGTATAATATATATACATATATATACGGGAAGCCATTCGAGCTGTTTTTATCACCCTCATAACTTTGTTCCCCGCGACCGTAAAATTATAAAATTAAATCATATCAATGAACTAGAAAAATCTGAAAACCCGGAAATTTTACGCAGGAGCGCGGGGCTACGCCCATAAAAGTCAGAATTAAAAAAGTAAATCTAAGGCGCTTAATGGAAGATATTTTGTTGAAATTTGGCACATATACTGCGATAGTACAAGGCTATACATTTTTCATTTAAAAACTGGGCGTTGACACGCCCATACAATCTGAACCTTATTTTCATGTACTATGGCTCAGCATGTTTATAGATACTGTTTATGTGGGTATTATTATCCATTTTCGACGAAACTTGATATGAATAATAAGCACTGGCTATGAAAATTCTTGAATTTGGAAAAGTGGGCAGGACTACGTCCATAAAAATTAAAAGCTAAAAGTTGCGTTTATGAGCTGAAATTTGATACACAAGTAGGTATAGGTGAGAAAACAACAAGAAAAACCTAAAAAATCTAAAGTTTTAGTCAGAGGGGCGGGGCTGCGCCCATAAAAACTAAAAATTAAAAGTTGCGCTAAGGAGCTGAAATTTTATACACAAGTAGGTCTAGGTGAGAAACCAACTAGAAAAATCTGAAAATCCAAAAAATTTTACCAGAATGGGCTGATAATGATAATATTGTTTGAAACTGAAAACTTTTAAGAAAATTTTTGTATGAAAATTGTCTTAAAACCCCTTTATAAAGCCTTAATAAGTTATATAAATAAGGCTGTTAATATACAGCTTTTAACTTAAGCCATTTTAGTAAAGCCTTGCATACGCGTTACACGTGTACAATAGTTTAAACTATCACCTAAAAAGTATCACAAAATTTTAGCCTTGTGTTCAATCTATTTCGGTCTAGCATCCCTCTAGTCAGCCTAGAACCATATGTCTCTATGTCAATACTCTTGCGACAATTTCGCTAGTTAAAATGTCGACAACTTTCCTTTTATGCGCGAGTAGAGATACGTTAGAGAAAATAGTTCTAGTGTATTTCTGGTGAAATTGTCAATGAACGCGTCAATAGTTTGTTTTTCTTTATTATTATGTTGTGCAATAATATTAAATAAAGATATGTAGACCAGGGTCACTAGAATCTACGAGTGAATCTTCGGTTCAAATATCTCCAGGTGGTCGTAAAAGAACTGACTTTTCAATAGTGCTAAAGTTTGTTATGTATCCATTCAGAGTATCAGGATGAATTATGGCCGACTAGCTCCAGCTGTCCTCAGCCGTGGTTCGAACCCTTCATTCTGGCCTTGGAACATCAAACAATAAAATGTACGTTACAAACAGAAACTACAACATTCAGAAACATCAGATTTTGAAGGAGGAAGGTGTCATCCTCCAGCCGCCCTCCCATCCTTGGTCATCAGTTGTCCTTCATATTTGCTGTGACCCCTTTATTTTACTCACATCTTCGCACTTACCTCCTTTCTCTTTACCCCTCAATTAAGTAAATTAAGCCGCCATAATATCTTCACTTTATCTAAAAAAACATGTTTATTACCGGAACTTAATATAATTTTTTAATCTTTACTTAATTCCTAACTTTTAATTAATAGTACTAATAGTCTTAAGCTACACTACGCATCGTTTAATTAATTTCGTAATTTGTTTACAGATAACTAATTTTTTTCTTTCTTATATTGTATTGTCTATTCGGTAGACCACCGGCCAATCTAATCGAACCCTGATTTCCAGGCAAAAGCAACTTATTACTGAATTAATTAAAAAAAAATATGTAACTAAAATTCTTATTTACACTTCCTACTGCACAACACAAATTTGAAAAAAAATACACACTTTAATTTTGAACTCTTAAAACCAGTAAGGATGGCAAATCTATCAAATCACATTAACAGCACATTCACAATAGCTTCCTGGTGGATGTTCTTATTCTCCACTTAAATAGTCACCACCTACAATAGTATCTCAGTTCCACAATTTATTAGGCCCACTCACTATTACCTTTCCGGTCAAATATTCATATATATATTTCCTTTTTTTTATTTTTTTATTTCCTATAGGTGTAACTTTAAAGAGCTCTTCAAAATCTAACCTATGGATTACTGATCTACTTGAATCAACTACAGAAATGAAACTAGTGAGTAAACCCTGAGTACAACAATTATTCTATCTGTTGATATGATTTGACTTCGATCTAACAAAAGAATAAAAACGGTAAATTAACAAGACACCAAAAACACTAACTTAATAAGACAGACTAAATGATATATTTTATATGTGTATGCGTTGTTGAAATAAAATGGCGGAACTTTTCGTCGACTGGAAGAATATGGCTGCTTGCTTTCTTTCCAAGTATATATATATATATAAGTTTTTTGTTACCTACTTATTGGTTTTAGCTACCGTATTTATTAATTTCTTGTCCCCGACTTTTTTTTATCCTGTGGAGAACTATTTCCTTTTCCGTGTCTTTGTTTAAGGACCACAGTGACACTTCTGCCCAGTTCTCCACTTTTTTTTACTGCTCTAAGCAGGAACTAAATATATGTACCCTTGTCTGGCGTCTTCTTTTGTTGACCCCACAATTTTTCACCTTTTTATAACTGCCACTCTATTAATTTTACCTTCAAAAAATTTTTATTTTGTTCTCTAACTACAAAGACTTTTTATTTGATTTTAATTTCTTCCGTGTTGTGATGTTTCACCAACCAGAACTTTTTACTGATTAAATTGCCCATCATGGCCTCTGCTTGCTTGTTGAATATTCCTTAATTCTTTTTGTCTTTTTTTTATTTTAATAGCCGTTTTTACAACAAAAAATCCTGTTTTTCAAAAAAAAATATTTACTTCTATACATATTTGTATCCTTCTCTAAACCAAAACGCTATTTCTAATAAACTGTCCTTTTCTTCTGAGTTTCTACTCGGTAACGCCTATATTTTACTCAAAAAAAATTTAAGAAAAACAACATTCATATACAACGTAGTTCATTCATAATTTCTTACTATCATCCTACTGTAGCTATATTCCACGACTATTCACAATAATATTCATTAATACACTTCCCAACACTGTGAACCATATGTTTTCATGACTTCACAATCATTTATTCGGTAAAGTATTCTTCCTTTTATAATAAAGTTTATTTTTTTTATCAATTTTTTGTTTCTTTCCAGGCACTTGTTGCAGGGCCTAACTGCGAACTGAGTTACTCAGGCGGTCGCATGAGCAAGGTTTCCCCTGTTGCCTATGGTTTGATGCGGATTGGCTATCCCCATTACCCACAAGTCAAACCATACAGAGTCTTAAAAAAAACTTAGACATTATTGTCACTTGGCCTGGCATGTAGGGAATCTGTTGGCCAAGATTTTTTTTCTCTCCCTTTGGGCACGAATCTTAGTGACTTGCCAATGTGCCTCATTGGTTCGTCCCTATAGAGCCACCGCAACAAGTTTACTGGTAGGTTTTGAATGACAACCCTATTTTATGTGTCAATAGGCATTTACATTGGCTTGGGTACACCTAGTCAGTAACACTATTGACAATGTCACTAGAAAATCACTATAATTTTACTATTGACAACGAGACAGGATATATCGATATTGTAGACTAGAGCCCCTAAAATTTACTAATGAATCTTTAGTGCCAATGTCTCCATGTGGACCCAAAATAACTACTTAGTCAGTAGTGCTACAGTCTAGTGGTGGATTTTCAATGACAAGCTAATGTTAAGTGTCAATAGATGATTACATTGGCCGGGGTACACCTGGTCAGTAGTACTACTGACAATGTCACTAGTAGATCACTACAATTTCACTATTCGCACTTTCTGCAGGGATATTTTAGAAGAAAATTATGAATTATAAGAGCTGCTCACAACAAAATTGTGAGTTAAAAATATTTTAAGGGGTAAGGCTAATAAAATTTAAAGGTATAATTCACGCTAGAGAGCTGAAATTTCATGCACAAGTAAGTATAGATGAGTAAGAAAATGGACTTTTATCCGTTAAAACTCCAATTCCTGCTGAAATTTAATATACAAATAAATCTAGATCAGAGATCACTAAGAAACCAGAAGTTTCAATCATTGGATGGGAACAAGCACTGTAAACTGAAAATTAAGTTCAATTATGTTGAAACTTTTCATACACATTGCACTTATCCAAGGTAAAAACTTCCTGTTTTGAAAAGTGGCCATGACTACACCCATAATTTTTAGCTTTTTCTTTCATGTACTTCGGCTTAGCAGTTTTTAGTCTATTACTCATGTTTTTCTCATTATCTTTTTCCTACGAAACTTTACATGAACCATAAGCACTAACAGATATAAAAGTCGGCGGGGCCCGGCCCATAAAATTTTTACGTAGTATTGTGCTGTAGAGAGCTGACATTTTGTAGACAAATAGTCCTAATTGATTTACTCAATCGGAAAATCCAAAAATAAAGCACCAGCTACCCTACTGAAACTTTGCATGCACATTCGACATATTATTGATTTATGTACTTCGGCTAAGAAGACTTTAATATCGATGGTACCAAGTAGAAAGGCCTCAACTCAAATAATTGTAACTTTACAGGAGAGGGTAAAAACATAATAGAAAGTGTAATATTCAATATATAACTTTTTTGTAAGACTGCTTGTAAAATCGTTATTTTTTACACCATTGTAATAAATTTTTGTGACGATGGGTATTTGTGTGATATGTATTGGAATCACTGAAAAACTCGATTTCGCAAGAAATACGAGTTAGGGCCTTTCCACTTGAGACCATCGATATGTAAATAATTTGAGAAAATAGGCGGGACCAGGCCCACTAAAACTTACCCTGTATTTTACATGTTTCTTTCCAGACGACTCTTACCAAATTGCATACACACTGGCGACCCGTTGTAATGACACAATAGTGCATTTTTAAGGCGTACAATCAAAGTGTTTGATTCACGCTTTAACCCATTTTTTTATGTAACTATGCCATTTTTAACTGACACAGTGATAATGAATAGAAATAAACTACACTAGAAATTTTAAGTTTAAAAAGTTTTATCATAGAAAATTTTTCAAAAAGTAGTCAGATCCTCACAAAAAAATATATGTAAAAAAGGCCAAGTTTCTATCAAACATTTCGGCCATTAAAAGCAGTGAGATATAAATTTTGACCAAATTCTTGTTTGTCACAATACCTAGCACTGAAATATGCTATGCGTTATATAAATTTGTAACCGTGAGGTTGTCATATAATTTCTAGATAATCTGCTAACTTGGCAATATTTTTACCTTTCTAAAAAAGGGGAGAATAATGTATATTTTTTCATTTCCTTACTTTCAATGGCCGAAATTTTTAATAGGAATTTGGCCTTTTTTCACATTTATGTTTTTGTGAGGATTGACATTACTCAAATATATTCCAATACAACGGACAATGGGGCCAATGTCATTAAAGCTAGTAAGATGTTACAAGAGGAACAGGCCGAAGAGCTATTTCAACAACAAAACGAAATCACAGATCAATGTGGTGAACAGATACATAGAGCTATTGCATCTCTATTTGCAGTAGTTAGATGTGCTGCTCACACAATTCAGCTGGCCGCCAATGATGTGATCAACGTTGCCGTTTTGGTTACTTGTAACCAAAGTTGGTTACTTTTTTTTCCAATGTGTACTTGTGTGCTTTTTTTCAACACAAAAATAACCATTTTTTATACATATACATATGTACATATGTGGTATGTTAAATTTGCACATAACTAATTATCTTGATAAAAGATCACAATTTAAGCGTTTATAAATACAACACTGGTTAATCAACATAGCGTTTAAAACAAATACTGGTCTGTCTCTGAACATAACAAGCCTGGTTTTAAAAATCATATGCATCCATGGTTGCAAAATCTTTAAACGTCAAACAGTACCAGCCCAATGATGAACATTCCCGGGGAGTTTTCTCCCTTCCTTACCATTTGTTCCCGGGGAATAATCCTCCTATTCAAAACAGCCGGGGAATAAGAAAATACGGGAGAGAGTAAAATCTTCATCAGCTGTTTAATGTTTACATATTTTTTGCACTAACGCAAGAGTTCAACAATATAAGTTTAATAAAAATTTTATGTTTTCATTGCCAATAAGATTGTGTGTTAATATAAATATTTGTTTATGCTTAAATAAAAATTATATAAACCACTAACACTAACCATTCACAGGCATGCGTAATAACATTGTGCTGAGAAAGTGGAGTGAAAACTGAGCCAGGTGCAGATGCAAATTGATTAAATTCCGAAGGACTGTGTGTACAAAGGAAATTGTAAATTTTATAAAGTTTTTCTTATCCTATTTATAATTGGGCTGTATGCAAAAAGTTAAAAGAAAATTTTTTTTATATTTAAAGGCTCAGTTAGCCGACTGTAATGTAATGTAACTGTAACGTAGAAAACAGCTGATTGATATTTTCATATGAAAAGTAGGTTACCTTCCATTACATCTCTATAACCATTTTCATTACTTTTCACATAACAAAATCGATCAGCTGTTTCTTACTGTTGCAATTACGTTACATTACAGTCGGCTAACTGATCCTCAAGTTTGAGAGCGTAACAAGCAGGGAACGAAGCCGATCGGCTGTGAGTCGGCTAACAGCCGCTCTTGGCAGATTTTCTAAATTAGAAGTAAGTGCTGATATGGACATAGTTGATTTTTGGGACGCAGTTTCAAAACATACAAATGGATTGAACGAAAAATGTTATTATGATTTGAACAATTTTGTATATAATTTAATGTCACTGCCACACAGTTCGACTGCTGCTGAAAGGATATTTTCGCAGCTAAGTCCAGTCAAAACTAAATATAGAAATAAGCTCGATTTTAAGGCTGTAAACTCAATAATGCAATCTAAAGAATTGTGCATCAATCGAAACAATTCTTATTATGTTTTAATATTAACAAATTTAATACTTTGTCTATACAGTCTTGTGTTTTGATAACGAATGTATGTAATTAAAGTACATATTATTTTTTTGTTACTAAAAATATTTTTGGTTTGGAATTTCTAATAATATGTATTACCTGAAGTATTTTTGTTACAAAATTGATTTTATTGATTTTTAACCCCCGACTGAAAAAGGGGTGTTATAAGTTTGTAGTGTGTGTCTGTGTGTCTGTCCGTGTCCACGTACAGACCAAACGGCTGGACCGATTTTCATTTATTTTTTTCTGTTTGAAAGATGACTTGATCGAGACGGTTCTTAGCTATGTTTGAAGATAATCGGCCTGTACGTGGAAACGGACAGGCACACAGATACACAGACACACACTACAAACTTATAACACCCCTTTTTTTAGTCGGGGGTTAATAAAACTGAAGTAAAAATTTAAATGTCCATTTATATTACCTATATATGATTTTGTAATATTACATATTAATATATGTATGTATATTTTTCAACTGAAGTACAAATAAAACAGTATTTTAAATATATAAAAATTTTGGTTACTTTTTTATGCATTTGGTTACTTTTTTTTGTATTTTGGTTACAAAATTTTTTTGGTCGTGGCAACGCTGGATGTGATTAAAACCGGAAATTAAATAACCGAATGCAGAGAGGTAGTTAAGACACTTAGAAAACTTGTTCGAAGCACAGAAAGTTATTTAAAAATGCCAGTTCTTGACAATTAGAGATGCTAATCGGGACAGGTTTTTAGAAATCCCGGACTTCGGTATTTAGTGACGGAGTCTAGAAATTCCGAACCCGGATCCCGGGGTTTTCGGGACTTACAATATTCCGAAAACATTGTGAACAAATGTGCGTCTTTATATTAAAAATAATGTTTTTAACAATTATTTTTTTGCATATTTAACAGGTGTATACAGACGAACCTACATATGTACATATGTAGTATGTGTGTACTTATATAATTCAGACTTTTAATTCAAAGATTAAACACATGCCGTTTTCGTTTATAGAAAAAGTTTTTTACTTTTTACTATAAAATTTGGCTTTCGTTTTAAGCAAAAATTTACGTTCGTAAGCTGTGATACAATAATTTCTAATAAACTCTCTATTTCAAAAAACTATTTTATTGCAAATTTTCATTTCATGTAATATGTTTTCCTAGAAAAGAAAACGCCATAATATCTGTGCCAAAAGGGAAAAAGTGCTTAAGTCGAGATAAGCGGATTTTAAGTCAATGGTACCTCCGTAATCTGCATAATCCTGGTCAAAATTTCAAGCAATGTGTGATTTTTCAGGAAGTGATAGCCCTATGACTTGCGACTTATATTTTTTAGACTTGCAATCTCATTTGGAACAATAGGTTAATAGTTTTTTTGTAGCATTTTCAAAAAAAAAAGTAATCTGGCGGACCCTTTATTACTTATAGTGTGTAGAACGATGTTTGCTTAAAAACTAACGGTTAACAGAGAATTTCACAAAAAGACACAAATTTCTGAAAATAAAATCGACGTGAAAGTTTAAAAGTGCTCTCCTGCAAAACAGTAAAATATGACTTAAGCACTTTTTCCTTATTGTCACAGATATAGATACATGCATGTATATTATGTATACACAACAGCGATGCCATCTTAGCTATTTTAGAGCTAGATTTAGCTCTTTTTGATTGCTTCTAACTCGAAATTTTTCCCTTTAGCTCTTTTTTAATAAAAAGAGCTAAAGCTATGTACAGACGATTGTCAGATCTTACAATATTGTCAGATCTGGCAGTGTGCTGACAATCTACTGGTAATCGAAAATTGACAGCACAACATTCCTTGTCAGTTCACACGGTTGTCAGAAAATCTTACAATTAATTGCCAGACGGTTGTGTGACAATAAAATCATCTGACAAAATCGTCAGTAGGAAAATTGTCAGTTGAACAAATTGTTAGATCTGTTGTTATGCGTTGCCAGACTTAAGTCATTTGTTAGAAATTGTTAAATATTTATAGTTTGTGTTTGTGTTAAATGTTAAAAGTTAAAGTATAAATTATTATGGACCATAAAGAAGCAATTGCAGTGATTTTATCTGCATATATTTTATTATAAATTTTTTCTTTAAAATCAAGCGTGTGCAGTGTTGCCCATAGAAAGAATTTTCTTACAATGACGCCATTGTCAGATGCATAAACTTCGCACATCTGAAAATATTAAAATGTCTGACAAATATCTGGCAATAATTTTACAATGTGTTCACATGATTGTAAGATGTCTGACAATTTTTTGTCAGATGCTAGTCTTGCAATGGACTGACAATGCTTTTTCTGGCAACGACGCCTGACGAAAATTGTCAGTTCACACGGTTGTAAGAAATTTTGAGCACATTTTACTGGCAATATTGTAAGATCTGACAACCGTCTGCACATAGCTTAACACAGCTCTTTTCAATTGTGGAAACGGCACGTTTGGCACTTTTTGTATCTTGTAGTAAATTTTCCCGTTTTTACCCATTGTTTCTTCTTTTGGGCATTTACATTTTTGGATACTATGTTTTTTGCAAATGCAGATACTTTTTTTGCAACTATGTAAGATATATTTATGTATTTAGGTATTTCAAATTGTAAAACCTTGTTTTTATTATAAAGTAATTAAAAAATGTTCCAGAAATTATTGAAATGGATTCTTACTGCCAAAAATATAGGAAAGCTTGGGAATCAAATCCCGCGTTTAAAAAATGGATTAAACCAACAAAAGATGCTTCTAAAGCGGCCCATACACTACAACAGCATGCATGCGCAATCAAGTGTTTGTATATGGTGAAATTAGCTCAGTTGAGCAAAGTTGTAATGGAGTAAACATGGATTTAAGAAGTATAATTTGTTGAAACATAGTTTGTTTCAATGGAAAACAGAATTTTAGCACTTAAGTTATACTAGCTGCTAATTTTAGCAACATACCAATAATAATTGCAGCAAAAACTGTGTGACAATTCATAACCTCCCTTCCCGCAATTTTGTATGAAATGGATATTGTACCAGCTTGCTGGTATGTTGTCTGGTTCGAGCATGAATACTCAATCCCTTGATTGTGCGTGCATGCTGTTGTAGTGTATGGGCCGCTTAAAGCTTTGTGCAAATATTGCAATTCAATTATAAAAGCGAAACATTTTGATTTAGTACGCCATTCGGAGACTCAAAAGCATAAAAAATGTGTGGCTCCGTTTAATGATATTGTGCTATCCCAGCCAGACATATCATTTTCACCAGACGTTCCAACACAAACGCAAATTGCGCATGGAAATCTTGCATTATATGCTGCAGTACATACACCGTTTTTAGCAATGGATCATCTTTCCGAAATTTGTTGCAAAACATTTGCAGAGGCTGGCAATGTAACACTTCATCGTACAAAGTGTGCCAATATTATAAATAATATATTAGCTCCACACTTTATTGACGAGCTGTTAGAGGACTTAGGAATGTCATATTTTAGTTTAATATTCGATGAAGGTACTATTAGCAATACAATATAAATAAATATGTATGTATCAAAATATATAATTCTTTTTTAATAATACTTTTTAGTAGTGTTGTAAAAGTATTGAGTATTTGAGTACTGAGTACCCAATACCGGCAGTTTTTTCCGGTACTCAATACATAAAAGTAACTACTCAATACTTTCAGGGTTGCATTTTGTAGTATTCAAGCGAAAGTCTTTCTTTAAAATACATCAGAATTTTACAACTCTGTGAGTTTGATACAAATAAATATGACTCTGAACCTCATGGAGTTAGTGTAACAAACAGCCACTAAAAAAAAGTACTACAAAATGCATTATTAATCTACTTCAGTCATTAACAAATACTATTGGACAGAAAAAGTGACCCTTTAGAATAGTGGAAGGAAGGCACGTGATACAATATAACCAACAAGTCAGGTCCTCACAAACATGAAAAATATTTTAAATTCTTTCAATGTCGGTAAAATTTTATTTCTACATTTCAACAATGACTAAGTAGTAACATCAATCGTGAATAAAAATGTATATTAAAAATATTTAGAAGATAATTTAAGAGATTAATGCACTAGAAGTGTTAAGAGTACGTTAAAAAATTTTTATGTACAAAAATTAATCTTCAAACTTAGTTATTTTCATTTGTTATCAATTAATTTCAATATAGTTGTATTTAATCTTTGTTTTTCCATATTGCATTGTCAATAAAATAATATAAATAATAATTTTTAACTTCCCATATATAAACATATATAAAGTATTGAGTAGTATCGAGTACCCAATTGAAAAAGTATCAAGTAGTACTGAGTATTCAAAAGTACTTTTTAGGCACAGATATATCGGTAGAAAAATTAAAGAATTAAAAAATTAATTAATTAAAAAGAAATGAATTTGTTACAACTTTCTTAGGATTGATCGATCTAAATGGCTGTAATGCTGAGGGCTTGAGCGCCTCATAGGTCTTTTTAATTTGGACATGCATAAACTTTTTGCAATTGCAACTGACAATGCTGCAATTATGACAGGAGTGCATAATGGGTTGTATGCAAAAATTAAGGCAAAGTACAATTTACAACGCTTAGTTTTGGTAAGATGTGTGTGCCATTCATTGCAATTAGCTGTTTGCGCCGCAACTGAAAAAACTTTTCCTCCTAATATAAACTTTTTAGTCAAAGAAACATATAATTGGTTTTCTTATTCATCCATAATACAGAAAGCGTATGCTAGAGTGCTTAAACTGATAAATAATAACAACGAAAATCCAAAAAAATTCCCTTAGCGGCGCCTACAAGATGGCTTGCAATCGAGAAAGCTATAAAAACTATTTTATCAGCGTGGCTTGAGCTCAAAACTCACTTCAATATGGTTAACGATAAATCTTTTGAAACATCTTTATTAAAAGATATGTATAATGACCAGAAAAACTTTATATATATAACTTTTTTAGGGTCCATTCTATCTGAAGTCCAAAAAGTAAATTTAGCATTTGAAGCTCAGTTTGCGGATCATACAAAACTATTCACTGATTTATTTCATTTATTACAAAGCCTGACAAATAAAATCATTATACCGACAGATGACTTCGATTATATAGCTGGAGAATTTGAATCTTTAATAAATAGCAACTGTTACCTAGGATATAAATTTGAGAAGTCATGTGATGATTCTAATATAACTGAATCAGATAAACATATCGTTAAACAGAATTTAATACAGTTCATAAAAACCCTAATTTATGAAATTAGGATAAAACTTCCAACAAATTTTAAGATGTTGGAAGAAATTTGGGCATTTAGCGTAAAAATGTTTTTTTACACGATTCAGAAAATACTTTATGTGTTATAAAAGAGTTTGTAGATGAAATTGAAGAACTGGAAAATTGTTTAAAAAATTTAAAATTGTATCAGTGGAAAAATTTAGACAGAACCGACCAATTTTGGATCGAGATGCATCAATTTAGAAACTCAATTAATGAAAATCCTTTTAAAAAATTGTTATTGTTTGTTTTAAAAATATTATCGTATCCATACTCTAATGCTGAGGTGGAAAGAACGTTCAGTGCTATGAATTTTCTTAAGAATATAGTAAGAAACCGCATGGCTTTGAATACGGTTAATAGTTTAATTCATATAAAATATGGTTTACAAAGGTGTAACACCTGCTGTTCAAACTACGAGTTACCAGCAAGCGTATTTGTAAAAATAAATTCAATCGAAACATATAATAAATCAAAATATTATATAAAAACAAATCTATGGCCGGAAGAAGAAAATGTTACTCTTTTTGAAAATTATTGTTCTTATTTTGTAACTTAACGTATATACATGTATATATAAATGTGTATGGTCATATTGTTAATGCAGATAAATATTTGTATAAATTGCTGTGAAATGATTTTATTTAAAATTGTTATTTTTTATTTTTTCTTACTATTATTTTTATTAATGTAAAAAAAAATCTTGAAGTACAAATTGAATAATAAATACACTCATAGATTTAAAACGGAAAAATCTTGAATTTTTAAATTTAGCTCTTTTTAGCTCTTTTTGGCTACTCTGTTAGCTCGTTTTGCTTTTGAATTGTTGGCATCACTCATACACAATATAATATTATCTACTAAAATATTTATTCAAAGCAATTTTTTTATTTTAACTTTTTATAACAGGGAGTTTGTAATAATTTTTAATAAAGAAGATGACAGTCAAAAATATTATTTATGCAAAAACGAGATTCAGAAAAGCCCTCAAATTCCGGGCTCTAAGATTATAAAATCCCGGGCGCCGGAATTTGCATAGTCCCGAAAATCCCAGGATTTCCCGTTTAGCATCTCTATTGACAATGCTAATCGATGGAATTCGACATTTTAAATGATGCAATCATTGTTCCCTTAGTCTCTTATCCAGGTGCTCTTCGCTACTACAGACAGAGCAGTACATTCTTGGTCATATTTAAAGGGACTGTTTGAATTGCGAAATTGAGCTTGAATATTTATTTATTTATTTATTTATTTAGTACATATTATACAAAGTAAATTTGTATAATATGGTGTTGCACAAGTATGGGCGGAGTAACTAGACCATATGTCCAAGATGGTATTAACAGTATTTTAAAAGTTTTTGTGACTGACTGTACACGACCTATGCCTTCACATAGGAAGTAGCAACGTGGTTGTTAAAGAAATTCCACAAAAAACCGCAAGATTATACGGTTATCCGTGGCAGATCAGTCAGCCAGTGCGAGCGAGACGAAAAACTCTCGAAGGCCAAACAACACGCACAAGCCTGACCGCACTTAAGAAATAATTACGATAACGCGAGAGATGTTCCTCAACCCAGAGCTGCTTTACGACTGTTGAGCTTGAATATATTTGTGAAAAAAAATCAATTCGCTAGAAACTTACTTAAGCCGCGTTCAGACTATTATACTTTGTATTTATACTTGTCAAAAATTCAAATAATACGTGCAAGTGTGATAGTCTGAACTCAAAATGTCATCAAAGTGGCAAATAATACAATACAAATTTTGACATCCCATAAGACTTTTTCGTTTTTAGAAAATTTTCTAAACGATAATACTTTTCATTAGATCAGGGTTGCATTTTCACACATACCGAATTTCCAAGTCGGCTGTCTCGCCGCCGATAGCGTGTCGTCATTTTCAAAATTTTGAATAAGTGAATCGTATGGATGTATATTTCGTTGACGTAGTTTTTTAACGTTTTTGTAATATCTTATCTTAAATTTTTTCTGTTATTTACATAGAATATTTTTAACTGCTGAATTTTTTCAAGTGCCGACACGTCCCCGCCTGCATGAAACCGCTCTGCCGCCGCTAGTAAATGAATAGCACAGACATTTTCATTGAACAGCTGTTTTGTTTTCTACTTGTATTACACATTTGATTTGAAGTGTGATGGTCTGAACACAATATGTGATTTTACGTTAGATTTTTTGACAGTCGCAATGAATGTATTTAGATTTCTGTATCGTAAAGTGTGATGAAAGTATTAATACTTGTATAATAGTCTGAACGGGGCTTTAAGATGCGTTCAGACTATTATACTTTGTTTTATACTTGTCAAAAATTCAAATAATACGTGCAAGTGTGATAGTCTGAACGCAAAATGTCCTCAAAGTGGCAAATAATACGATAAAAATTTTGACATCCCATAAGACTTTTTCGTTTTTAGAAAATTTTCTAAACGATAATACTTTTCATTAGATCAGGGTTGCATTTTCACACAAACCAAACTTCCAAGTCGGCTGTTTCGCCGCCGATAGCGTGTCGTCATTGATGTAATGTTTTGTTATATGTATATCGGCTCAAAATTTTGAATAAGTGAATCGTATGGAAGTATATTTCGTTGAATTTTTTTTTAACGTTTTTGTAATATCTTTTCTTAAATTTTTTTCTTTTATTTACATAGAATATTTTTAACTGCTGAATTTTTTCACGTGTCGGCACGTCCCCGCCTGCATGAAACCGTTTTGCCGCCGCTAGTAAATGAATAGCACAGACATTTTCATTGAACAGCTGTTTTGTTTTCTACTTGTATTACACATTTGATTTGAAGTGTGATGGTCTGAACACAATATGTGATTTTACGTCAGATTTTTTTGACAGTCGCAACGAATGTATTTAGATTTCTGTATCGTAGCTTTCAACAAATTCTTAATAAAATTGTATTAGTGTACGTAGTTAGTAGCAAGGCAAGTTGTTTTAAGGTGTTCTCAAGATTTTCTACTGTCAAATTGTTTGTAACAATAGCCACCAATTTTTATTTAGAGTAAAATTAAAAAATAGCGAAAAATTATGATCTGCAAATACCTTGTATATATTCATATACTATATATACTCGTACACACACATGTATGTATGCATATTTATGGTTCAATCCAGGGCTGCCAGATCAAATGATGGAAAAATCGCCGAAATCCCGATAAAATCCCCCTTATTGTGAATGGCGTCGTCGACGTCACATCAAAACGACAGCAAATTTTGTCACTTTTATATTCTTTACCGACAAAAATTGGATCTTATTGACAATCTCTTACTAATCTCTATGGCTTTGTAAATTAATGGAGCATGTTAATAGTAGTAAATTTTTGACGACAAAGAGTAGACAAGTGTGAAGTTTTAGTGTCGTCTTAATGTGACGTCGACGACGCCATTCACAATAAGGGGGAATATAAAATAATCGTCATTTCATGTCCGAAAAATCGTCAGAAAATCGAACAAATCAAAATTTCCTCTTTATAGGCTTTTTACATTGACACACATTTCAGTGAAACGCATGGAAGATGTAAAAAATGTGAAACATGCGTTTACATTGACAACATCTAACATCTATCATCATCTCACTTGTCAAAAAGACAACACGTTCTGCATAGGTTTTGTTAAGGAAATTATAAAAAATAGATTTTGATGTAAAATTAATTATTTGAGTAGTTGTTGCTTTGCAAGAACAAAACCAATTAAAGTGCAGTACATGAAAATTATAAGAGATTTGCAAGAATAAAATGAAGATTTTTTAAAAGGTACATATGTATATATACTATGTATATACGTATGTCGTTTTTTCTTAGTTTTTGACCAGCGTTGCCACTAGTGAAAAAAGAAATTACAAAGCCGCAAGTCTAAAATAATACAAAACCGAACAAAATAGTGCAAAAAAAATCTAAGAAAAAATTTTTATTTTCTTATTAGTTTTTTTAGTACATTGAAATTTAATACGAGCTAATTTTTTTATATATAAAAAAAGTACAATTGAAAATAAAAAATTCACTAATTCGTAAATATTTACTTCAACGAAGATCAACATTTTGTCTAAATTTAATAAAATATTTTTTGAACTAGGCGTTTGAGAAGAGGGTTATCAACCTTTTATTTTCTTAATTTAAACTCATTTAACTAGACGTACTGAGCGATACTTATACATTCTTTGGTTCTTTAAGCATATGTACATATTTACACTAAACTATTTTTTCCAATTTCTTTTCATAATTTTAAGCTAAAAATTTGCACCACAATTTTAAAATTGACGCTATGTATTAGCTGATAACTCATTCTTGGGGTATCGGTTTTAATTAAGACCAGTTTACTTAAAAAAAAAACTCTTTCAACACAAGCGTTTAAGAATGGTAATATCACAACTTATAAATTTGGAAAGAAAATATCGCCAGCACAGTTTTAACTTTGAGAAATTTTAGACCAATAAATTTCAAAACATCGACTTTATCCTTAAAAGTTCATATTCACGATACTCATTAGCCCAATTCACAATCTTGTGCAAATGGTCTTGCATCGTTGCATGTGCAAAGTGGTATAGTATATTGATACTCACCACTAAGAATTGTTAAGTGGTGAATATCAATATGCTATACTATGCTTTATAACATATAAATATAAATGCCGCCATTAAAGTCAAATAGTGCAAAATTACACAAAAAATTTATGGTGCAAAAATACTGCAAAAATATATAAATAGTACAAATTTTGCAATATTACACAGAAAGTGGCAACGTTGTTTTTGACACAACAATGTAATTTTGCTAGTGATGGCACTAAAATTAAAGAAAGATGTTAGATGAAACAAAATGAGATAGGAACATCTTTTAAAGATGTAGAAAGATGTTGGTTTTTAGTACTGTGTATTTCTTATGGGAAGATGTTAACATTTTCGCAAATTGATGGTAGATGTTAGATGTGCGTCAGTGCAAAAAGCCTATTAAACATGTATACATATGTTTTATTTTTTATTAGAAAACAAAACAAAACAATTCATGTTCATATACAACTTTGTTAGACTAGTGGAAAACTTGTGAAAAATATTCCTGGGTCCAAATTTTGGTATCAGTACTTTTGATGACCGAAATTTTTGATAGGATATCAACTTACACAGGCCAATATATCGTTGGTCTCAAATGGAAAGGCCCTAACGAAAATAATTGTGACTATACAGGAAAAGGTAAAACATAATAGAAAGTGTAATATTCAAAATGTAACTTTTTTGTACAACTGCTAGTAAAAGCGCTATTTTTTACACTATTGCAATAAATTTTTGTGATGAGGTTTATTAGTGTGAAATTTATTGAAATCACTGAAAAACTCAACTATCGATATGTATGCATGTATATATATGCACATAAAATTTTTTTCAATTGAACACATATACATACATACTTGCATACATATGTTTGTACTTATTTATGTATATATGTATGTTCATTCATCGCAACAATATAGTATTGATTCAGAACTTCAATATTGGAAGGGTAACTAAATCATAAATGGCAATTTTCTATTTTTATTTATGCACCATTTAAATTAAATAATAAATTATTAAGAAAGAGTCTGCAAAACTTCACCAAAATCTTTTATTGTTATGCATATATGAATTCTAACAGCAGATTTTTCATAAATAGCTGCCCTTTTTAGACTATTGAAAAATCGTCAATTTTACTTAGTCATGTTTTAGACTTAGCAGTTTTTCTTGAAGCAATTATCTTCAATTCTCTTTTAAAACTGCTCGTTTGTTTACACTCCGACGGTTTCTTGTTCAATTTTCCTCTTGTTTTAATGCTGCGAATGAAATAACAAAAGAGAATTGAAGTAACTTTTCTGTACAAGCAAGTCAGTACCCCTCCTCTTTCTTCTTTCCTCTCTCTCCAATAAACTCAGACTTGCTTCAAGAAAAACTGCCTAGTCTAAAACTTGAGTTAGGGTTTACACATGCAAGTTCAAGTTCGAAAAACTCAATACACTCAAACTCTTTTACTAACACAACTACACTTTCGGCACTTGCAGTCTACTTCCAACTCAACTGCAAAGGAATTTTACAAGACAGTGACTTGTTTCACTTGTAAATGAAAAGTTAGATAACAGTGTTGCCCTATTCATACTTTAGTACAAATTAACTGGAATTCAGTGTAATGTTATATGGGTTTTACTAATTTGAAATACATTTAAAAACTTAATTTACAGGCTGTTTGTAGAACGCGACAAAGGCGACACACGACGAGCCAGTTCATGGACGATTACGTAATGAAAAGCGTTTGTATTACGCGACTCGACTTTGTCGTGCAGCTTACGTTAATTCGCCCATATGTCAAGTAAGTACTAAATCTTACTGTTGCCAACATGTTAAAAAAAAGCTTTTGTCTAAATTTTTTCATATGAAATTGTTATTTTAGCTTAAAAAACGGCAACCCTATTCATGTGCATTAATGAAAACACAATTGACAAATGAATTAAAAACTATTTTGTTTTTGGCTCTTCTGTAGCTTCATTTTTTTTTTAATTTAATTTAATTCTATTCTTTCGAAAATACAAAAAATATACTCGCGTTTTGGTCGGTGTTAAACGTGTAGTGGATTATGTCATTAAGGTACCTAAGGATTCACACGTATCCTGAAAAACCTGGTGTTAAACACTCTGTGGAAGAAACTGTGAAAATGATAGAAAAAGAGTTGGCAAATGAAGCTGTTGGTGTTTTCATTAGACAAACTCAGTCTCCGGATTGGTCCTACATTGGCCATTGGCCCTGATTGCAGCATTCATGTCAAGATTTGTGGCAAGGATTGCAATTTACTGTTGAACACTACACATCAAGAAAGATTTTCAAATTTGGCAATTTTAAATATTGAAAACGATTTGGTTAAAAACGAAATATCTGCTGATATTATATTAAACACTTTTCTTAAGAAAAATAGAAAATTTTTATAAAAAAATATGTAAATAATAAGGAATTTGGGCTTTTTTGTTAAGCAATATCTATATGCATTTCTTTCCTGCTTGTGTAACTCATCAGTAGACTTCAACCCAAAAGTTTTAGAAATATGCTGAAAACCTGTATATGCTTATAGTAAGACTCTTAGGGCTAATAAATCAGTTAAAGCTTAAACGGTGGTTTAGTTGAACTAAACTTTAATTCATATGTGTTTTAAACTCAACAGGAGTAAATCAGTGAACCATACCTCATGTGTAGTTTAAAAACTAATACTGTGGCAGCACTAGAACAAATGACAAAAAACAGCTGTTTTGCAGCAGGCTATCAGTTCTTTGTACAATCAAAAAGGCAAAAACTTTAATAACATTTAATTAAAAGCATTCAAATTTTACTGAGAAAGAAATTATATATATTCTTTGCAAAGTAGAATAGTATAAAGGAACAATAGCGTGTAAGAGAACAAATCGAATCGAATCTGAAGAAAAAGTAGAAGCTTGGAAAAAAGTTGAATGCTTTTTAAATGCATGCATAATAAAATCATATGGCCTGTATTGGTAGTTTAAACGCCCAATTTTATGCGTTTACAGATGGTTTAAATACTGCATTGATTTACATGTTTGCTGGTTTAAACACATTTTAAACCAAAAACAGAGATTAACTTGAACTGATTTATTAGCCCTTAATATGTTGAGAATTATAATATAAAAACATAATGATTCTTGAGGCCTCCATAAGCAGTTTTTTTTAGCTTTTTTCAAAAACTATTGAGGTGAAGTCTACTGGCGAGTTCCATAAAAAGGAACGAAATTCATATAGACATTGCTGAACCAAACGTTGCTTTAGCAAAAATTCCTAATAAATTAAAGACTATTTAATTAATTATTATTTATTTTTATATTAACACTTCTCAAGAATTTTAAACTTTTTATGAAATCATTTCTTGCTTTTATCTTTTCAAAATATTGTATTCAAATATAGTATATACATAAATAATTTTTCCATATGAACATATAAACTTGTTGGAAACGAATATTAATTTTATTATTATTTAGTTTATTATTATTAGATTATTATTATTATTATTTAGTTTTTTTCTAATACATACTTTACTTTTTGTCTATATTGTTTTTGTTTTGAATGTTTTGTATTTTTAGTTTTAATTATAACTTAATTTTTGTTATTGAAACTGGACTGTTAATTTATGTTTTAACTTAAATAAAAAAAATGTTAAATAAAAAAATCTGTATAAAATTTTTTAAACGCACTAATAATCCTAAACCAATATTTTACTTATTAATATTTTACTTATTAAGTAAAATATATTTTCTTAATTTCCAATTTAATAAGTAAAATATTAATTTGGGGTTATTAGGGCGTTTAAAAAATTTTAAGCTTAAATTTTAACAATTCCCATAAAAAACACTAATTAAAAAATTGTGTTTGCCCCCCCCCCCCCCCCCCAGAAAAAATGTCTAGCTACGCCAATGTGTGTAGACGATCCTAACCAGCAAAAAATCCCAAATAACTGTCCAGAAACAGTAAACTTGCAACCACCCAACACAAGATCATCATATTCGAAGCTCGAGCAACATGTTAATCAGCTATCACCCCTATTCTACGTTTCGATTCGAATCGAAAGTTTATCCGTTTGGCAACTTTGGTATTCTGCGTTCTGTTCTTCGATTTCTATTTCGATTCTATGTATTCTGCATTTCGATCGTAACTACGTTTTTGTAAGTTGTTATTTTAGTGTCGGATCGTTTTCAATTTTTGTTTGTTTAGCTTCAAAAAGTGATTCAGGCATGTGATGAAAAACGATTTAGACACAAAAACAATTTGAAAACGATAAAAGGTGTGATATGTTTCTTATAGTCGTTTTGTTAACAATTTTAAAACTTGTTTTTAATAGTCTTTCCAGACAGTTTTGATAAATTCCTTTCCACAGCTCCAATATAAGATTTATGTTTTATCTTCTAGTGTGCTTTTTAGAAGACAGTAGCTTAAGATAAGCTAAAAAATTATACTCAAAATCTATCGGAATTCATCACACCTTTTCAAAACGATTGTTTTGAAATAGTTTTGAAAACGATAATTTTCCATCACATACCTGATTAATTCAAAAAGTAATACAAGTATTAAATGCGAAAGAAGGTTTAATTAATGAACTACACAGTTTGTTTTTTTTCTGTACTGAAATGCGATTTATATTTAATTTATTATAGGTAGAACAGTATAAAAAGTTTACATACCTATTTAATGGCAACGAAAAACGATATTTTCTACGGATTTAATTAAATTTAAACAAATAAACTTTATTTTTGTGTTACGATTATGTGTAAAAAATTAAAATATCACTTCCGGGGCGACAGCATTCTTCACACTGGATAAGTTTGGCCACAAATACCTCTTGCTTATCCTGTTTTTTTAACGCTCTGTACTTTAATTTGCAAGAATTTATTTAATAAAAATTTTACAATAATTAATTATTATTTGTTTTAATGTTAAATCACTGTCTTTTTGTACTAAATTTACCTCTTTGCTAAAAATTTTGCAAAATTGCTTAATTTTTCTGTTCCTATTTCACCCGTTTCATAGTAAAGCAGCAGGTTTAAACATACCAGCGTTCCCACCTGTGGAACAAAAAGTTACACAGGTACAAGTCTAAAATAGTGCAAAACCGAATGAAACAGTGCAAAAAAATTTAAGTAAATAGGTTTGTTTTTATTATAGTAGTAGGGAACTGGGGGTGCTGCCCCAATTAAAATTGTTAAATTGTTGCTGACATTGTTAAATTTGGGTAATTAAAATTTGAAAATTGTTAAATTCTTGGAAATTTGTGTTTTCGGCGGCGCTTTGATGTTTTTTGTTTACATTAGGAGTTTTTGTTTACATTAAGTGTATGTCTGTCTGCCGGTCTGTCTGCTTGAAGGTGGAAATTTGTGTGTGGAATATTTTGTGTGAATGTATTAAGGCGGTTCATAGTTAGTTTGGCGGTTTTTATGTGTGTATATACAGATGAGGAAAATCATGAAAATGATTTTTCCTAATACCAATGGTGAAACAGTGACTATTAATGTTTCCTAATGCCTACGGCAATGCATGATAATTTTTCCTAATGCCGACGGCAATACATGAATATTATTTTTTCAAATGCCGACGGGAAAATGAATTTTCTTAATGCCGACGGGAAAACGTGAAAGTTATTTTTTCTAATGCTAATGTAGGTGTTGCTAGACTCTGGGAATTTAAGGCTGACCGTGATTTGAGTGGGTGGCGTTGTTGGCGTAATATGTAACCATAGGAATTTGTGGATGTGTCTGTCTGTCTGTGAGAATTTAGGTGAAGGTTTGATTGACAGGGGCGGGCGTAGTTGAGGTAGATCTGGTCATGATTTGTGAAAGGTGGGGTATTGTTGAAATTTTCTTGGATATTTCTTATATGAATTCTGCTATGTGTGTGTATTTGCGCTGGTATTTATATGTACATAGGTAGAAATAAATTGTTTTCAATATCGACATTTGGTACTATAAATTACTATCATATATCTGGACTTCCGTAATCCTAGTGTGCTTTTACACTTACGATTGCTTTATATTTTCTCATGCTTAAATTTGTCTCGCGTTAAAGTCTGTCTGTGTGAAATTTGTTTATATTACAGATTTTGTTTATTTAACTACATCCATCTTCTTTGACTGAATGAGTTTTCTATACACAGAGAAAAACCAACTTAAAATCAGAAAAAACCATGTTGAATGAATAAGAAACATTAACGAGGGTTTAGTCATATTGAAATTTCTTATTTCAATATGAGTTTGTAGATATCTTAATATACATTTTCTATTATATTAAAAATATATTAAATTAATGTGACGCATTCTTATTTTTAAGCTGCAGATTTTCCCGGAATGTATGGATTGTTTTTATTTGCATTGTGCTTTAACTAACCGACGCTTCATATATTTTCATGATGAAGATCTAATAAATACTTACAGCCATCCCTAAACAAAAGCGGCAAGCGTTTTTTAGCTGTCAAAAGTTCTCATGTCCATACATTTTGTATGGAGCATACCGAAATAACGCGGCTGTAACGCTTTGCTATTGGAAAATCCGATTTTGACATCGCGTGTTACAATGAAGTTAGTTGCAAAAGAAAACAATTGCCTTTTGTTTGCCATCATCAGCGTTACCATATGTGAAGATTTATCTTATTTTCGACACGCAAAGTTTACTTTGCAAAGTCTTAATTCAGCTGGGAGAAAGACAGAAAGAGACTGTACTACTACCTCTGTCTTTCACACAGCTGAATTAAGACTTTGCAAAGTAAACTTTGCGTGTGGAAAAGGGGTATTAAAAAGACTAAAAGATTTCTTTGTTAAAAATAAGATTATTATGAATATGATATTTGGAACTCTTAGTATATTATTTAGTGTATATTATTTAGTGTTAACGTGAACTTTAACTCACAGCTATTCATATAAAACTTGCCGTTAAAGTCCCTGTAAAGGTGGAAGTACATAACTCGCGTTCAATGCGCTAATGCGATACATGCGGCTGTCAAAAAAGTTGAAATAGTGTGTTTTCATAAGGCAAGTTACATAGAGAAGTTCGCGACGCGCGTACCTCGCAAAAAGTTGAACATTCTTCAACTCTCATGCGTTGTATACAAAATGACAGCTAGTGTTACCAGATTCTTAAGCTAACATACACAAAAATGATAAGAAATTAATTTTTGTATTAAACAATGGATAAAAAATGCATTAAATATTTAAAGAAAAATAAAACGAAAATGCAAGACAAAAAATAGCCGGCAAAGGCTTTAAATTTTACAACAAAAAAAACTCAAAAGCGTGTTGTATAACTTTCCATTTGTATAGCGTTAAACGTTTAACAAGCCAAAAAAGCGTTGCCGCGTAACGCGTGGTTTGTACTTCCACCTTTAGCAGGGTGACCGATGACATTTTTCAAAAAGTGGCACCAAATAGGGGATTTATCAAAAAAAAGGGGCAAAATTAAAAAAAAACGAGAAAACTGCACTAAACTTTTTATTTTTAATGTATTTTCATATAACTCACCCTAAATAAAGGGAGTCAAAAAGTGGCAAGGCAGTCGAAAAAGGGGAAACGCAGTCGAAAAAGTGGCAAATTGCCACTTTAGTCGGTCAAACGGCCACGCTGCCTGTTAGCTTTAAATTGTACATTGTGAAAAGGGTCGTCATTCTGTCTGTGAAAATTAAAATTTATAAGTGTTGAAAAAGATAAGTAAAAACAATAGTGACCCAACAAAAAATAAATGAACGCGTTCAAAATGAAATAATGTTTCATGCTTCCTTGAGCATTTGTTTCTTCGAATGCATTCTGAATATCATCGCAAATCGTAAGTAATGCTATAATTTTTGAACTCATTAAAAACGCATGCTATACTACTGGGTAATATATTTTCATAAAACAAGTTTTATCTCCAACAAATAACAAGAGTACAGTAGCTTACTGGTAGAGAGTGTGCCTTGGTTCGTATCCTGCGACAAAATTTTTTATTTATTTGTTTGTTTTGTATTTACGTGAAAAAACATCTTCGAATCAGGGAACTTGCATGGGTTTAAATTCAATAATTTGAATTGATATCAAAGTATTTAAATTCTCGCCCAAACACATGATCTCCAATGACAAGCTAATGTAGAAATCATACATGTTTCACCTAAATCGAACCCATGCGTCATCACTTGAACCTATGATTCAACACATGATTTTTCATGTTTTTTTTTTTTTTTGCTGGGGAATAAAAGAAATTCACAAAATTTAATTTAATATATACATATTTCTTTTCAAAGTTGTAGATATTTGTAAAAAGCAAGATGCGTTCGCCGTGAAAATGTGTGAAGAGGGCTAGATACTTCCTAGGTTATTCTGTTTTTGCTTATTTATATCTTTAATTTTTAATATTTTATTTATTTGTGTATTTTGAAGGGACTTTTTAAAATAAAATAAAAACAAAAATTATATTTATATATACATATACATATATATACTAGCTGAACCCGGCAAACGTTGCCGTACCCTCAATAATTTATTTTTTAACTCTATCACATTTTTCATTTTGCCCATAATAATGTAATAGAAACTTTGTTCTATGCAATGATGAATATATCCTGCATGACTTCCGATCAAATGACCGGTCAAAACACTGATACTATTCCTGTAGGGTTAGTTCATTTGAAGCAAAATAAATTTTTCCTGAATTTGAATTCAGTAAAATCAATGCATATTATGTTATATAGTTTAAGTCATATCACTAAAAAACGATTTTTAATGAGAAAAAGAGATTTTTTGTCCGACTTGAAGGATTTTGAGAGAAAAAAAATATGGCGACCCTCACCATCATCCTTAACACAAGCAAGTTTTCCAAATCTTCTAAATAGCTAATTTTTTCAAAATTATTTATTATTTTATTTTAATTTTATAACAAAATTTATGTAACCAAATATTAATAACAAAATCACAAACAACAATGTCGTCCGTCCGGCTGTTAAAATAATCAGGGTTGTTTTATTTACTTGTTTCATAGCCCTGTTTTTATCGTTTTGACATAACGTTGCCGTTAGGTATGGCATTTCAGCGTTAAAGCTCGGCGGAAAAAAACGTTCCGCTTTCCGTCCTTGTTTAGGGATGGCTTTTAAGCATTGATAAGAAATTTGATATGTATACATACATATCTACAAATTGATTTTATGTATGTAAGTAGGTATGTATGTACATACAAATAAGTGTTTAACTCAATCTTTGAATACATTTTTTACATGATACAACTATAACAGCCCAGCCTGTTAATGTATACAATGCAAATAGTTGTCAAACTTTGTTTACTAGTTGCAAAAATGTTAGTGTATGTGTGTGAATAAAATGATTACAGTGTTGCCAATGAATTTACACATGGCTGTGTCTCCAATTACACATCGAAGAAAATTACACTATACATCTTTTGTGTAGGTTAAAATTAAAACAAAAATAAATAAAAATAGAACCCAAAGTACAATTACACACAGATTATACAAGAATTTAATTACATGGCCTACACATGTGAGTAGAAATTACGTACTGTCTAACTACATACTAGAGACCTGCGTAAACACTCTTTAAATGTAAATACGTCATGATTTTTAAATGTATTCACGTCGCATGTATTATACTAAACCAATAATAAATGCTGTAGTACTATATGCGAAGCACTATGTCACTATGTATCAGTGCTGGCACAGTGTTGCTGTTCCCGCTGGGATGACCAGATCAGGGCTTTTATAACCTTTTTAAGTCATTGTGTTTTCCTCTCCCATTCCCCCTCATATCCTAACGCAATCTAACTCTGTGGTACTGACTAACGCCTTTCCGTTAGCTGCTGGTGGACAGTTTAGTGATGAAGGTATAACACTGATCACTAAGCAGTCATCAATAAAACAGTGGTTAACGTGACTGGATTCAATGCCGCAGATTAAACATTTGATTTGAATTTTCTCACGTTGCTATGTCTGAAAAATTCAAAATTGACTTCTGCAGCATACGGGGCCTAAGATCGAATTTTTTCTCTGTATATGCACACATTTGTCTCCATCGACTGGATGTTTTCGCCTTATGTGAGACCCAGGAGTCTGAGAATGCTGATCAACAGGATTTTCAGATACCTGGTTATCAACTTCTATCGCTTTTTAACTTTCATCGGGGACTTGCAATGTACATTCGCAATACAGTTGTGTACCAATGCCAGCAATCACTAGGCATATCTGATGCTGAATTTAGCTGTCTCTGGGTTAAGTTCCAAATCAGGGCACACTGTTTGCATTTCGGATTTGTCTACAGAAGTCCAAACGCAGAAATGGATACTACCATTTCCGGCTTCGATGCCCTTTCTGACTCCATATCGAAGATCCTAGAGAGTTGTCCGAACAGTGAAATCGTTATTGCTGGTGATTTCAATGTTCACAATTCAACTTGGCTTCGCCATTCGAGCCGTACAACTACGGAAGGGCAATATGTTGAGTTATTCGCAGCGCATAACCACCTAGTGCAACTTGTGAATAAACCAACACACATTCCGTTTGTTGAAGGGCACCAACAAAATACACTCGACCTCTTTCTCACTTCACACCCTGATAAGTATGAAGTAAGTGTTAATGCACCTCTCGGCAATTCAGATCACTGTACCATTTCGGCCTCCTTCTCGTTCTCAGCACTTCATAGCGTTTCACCTACAGCTACGAAACGACTTAAATACATATACGAAAAGGCTCGTTGGGCTCAGCTCAACGAATTTTTTCGGCATTTTAATTGGAAGCTATGTTTCCTAGACAATGATGCCAATGCCATGGCCAAAATGGTCGAAAGTATAACTTTGATGGGCATGAAAGCTTTCATACCATCAAAAAAAAATTCCGATTAAGCCCAAAGAGAAACTATGGTTTAATCAGACATTCAAAAACGCAGTCAGATCTAGAGAGGAAGCATTCAGTATTTGGCGAAGTAATCAAAATGCCAATACTGATTTGCTACGCAAAAGGGCGAGATCTTCGTGTGCCAAAGTACTGAGGCGTGAAAAAGCTCTTTACGAGAATCGTCTCCGTACTAAAGTTCTTGCTGCCCCTCGGGGTAGTAAGGGCTTCTGGTCATTCGTTAAAAGAGTAAGGAATAATGCTAGTTCTTCAATTCCGACTCTTTTAAAGGATGACTTAATACTCACTGACCCGGCCGATAAAGCAAACCTACTAGCTGAAATATTTGCAAGTAACTCCTACTTGCCGGAAAGCAATCAGCCTCTGCCTATACTAGAGAGTATCCACTACTATGCCTAAGATATTCTTTCGAGCTCGGGCAGTAAAAAGGGTTTTGTCGGAATTCAACATAAACAAGTCTCCTGGGCCGGATGGCATTCCAGCACTGGTCTTGAAACAGTGCTCTTCGACGCTAGCACGTCCTTTAGCTAATCTCTTCAGCATGTTGTACTATTTTGGTGAGTTCCCAGTGTGTTGGAAGATTGCTAATGTTACGCCAATCCCTAAAAAAGGAGAAGCTACTAACCCTGAAAATTATCGCCCAATCGCAATATGCTCTGCACTTTCCAAAGTGATGGAAAGTATGGTAAATTTCCATCTTGTAAGGTATTTGGAGTTCAACAGCTTACTCAACGACCGGCAGTATGGATTTCGTAGAGGCCGCTCTACGGGAGACCTACTAGCCCTCCTCTCGGAGAAATGGTGTAATTCAGTCCACCATTTTGGCAAAAGTAAGGTGGTGGCTCTAGATATCTCCAAGGCGTTTGATAGAGTGTGGCATGGTGCACTTTTGTCAAAATGTATTGCCATTGGTGTCGGTGATAATTTCTCTCGTTTCTTATCGAGTTTCCTCAGGGATCGCACTATAAGAGTTGTTATAGATGGGATCTCATCAAATGAGTTCAAGTTAAATTCAGGGGTACCGCAAGGTTCCGTTCTTTCGCCAACTCTATTCCTTATCTTTATAAATGACCTTCTATGTAAAACTTTCAACCCTATATACTCTTTCGCGGACGACAGCAGCATTTGCAATTCTTTCTCATTCAGCAATAGACCTAGTCTGCCGCAGGTTGAGGCCATGCGTCAAATAATGAATGAGACTTTAAACTATGACTTAGAAAAAATTTCTGAATGGGGTCATGTGAACAGGGTCGACTTTAACGCCCGTATGACCCAATGTTGCATGATTACACATAGACGTATGACCGAAAATGCTGTTGCCTCTGTAACTATGGGGGTATAAATATTAAGGATGTTCTTTTCATGAAAATACAGTGTGATGTTCGTTGGACTGAACACATTTTTCAAATTGCAAAAGAAGCATTCAAGTGCCTCGGCTTTTTGAAACGGTGCAAACAATATTTCACCCCATCTGACCTCCTTACTATTCAAAGTCTATTTTGGGGCTTCTCGACCGCGTGCAGGAGAGAGCGAAGAAGCTCATCGGTGACAGTAGGGTATCCAACTCTATTGATTCATTGGAGCATCGACGCAATGTGGGGTGCATTTCATTGTTCTATCGTTACTACAACGGAATGTGTTCTAATGAAATTAGGGAACTTGTTCCTGAAACCCGCACATATGTACGTACAACACGTGCCTCATTTAGAGCACATCCTTTTGTGGTCGATTGGCCAATGCATCGCACTACGCATTACAGAGAAAATTCCTTTTTTAGCCGCACTGTTCGTATGTGGAATCAACTACCTGCGGAGGTATTTCCTGTCACTACCAGCGTGGGAAGATTTAAATCAAATGTACACAGACACTACTCCCTCTATCCCCCTTCCCTCTAACCTATTTTCCTAGTTCTAGCACAATGCACTGCATGAGTAGGGGTTATCCCCTGAGTGCTGGTCCTATTAAAATAAAAAATAAATAAAAAAACGATGGATGTATTCGTGTATGTGTATATCAGTTGTAACAAGCGATGACGCCAAGACAAACAAACACTCAAAAGGAGTACTGTTGATTAGTGTATGCTTGTTATTTTTCATATTGTACGTTTGAGTGTGTGTGTAATATGTAGATGGTAAGGTACCCAGTAAAAAATAGGATCATCCAAAGAGTAATCTTGGAGCGCTCCTTTGTGAGTAATGGATTACTCCATAAAACTCCGGAACTCATTGGATTTTTAACACAGCATGTCCGCAGACACGAGTACTCCTTTTAAGCTCCTTATGTAGTACTCCCTTTGATCTTGAAAATGACGACAGAGGGAGTAACCGTTTTTGTCTCCTAAACGAGCATAAAGCGAGTAATCGTTTTTGTCTCCTAAAATAGCATAAAGGGAGTAATCGTTTTTGTCTCCTAAACGAGCATAAAGCGAGTAATCGTTTTTGTCTCCTAAAATAGCATAAAGGGAGTAATAGTTTTTGTCTCCTAAAAGAGCATGAAGGGAGTAAAGATTCATATAAAATACAAATTAGATTATTTTTTTTGCAAAAACAAGAAAATATTCATTTATTTTTTAAAATTTTTTCAAAAATGTTATTTTTGTTCTTTTGTTGGATTCGACGAGGTCATAGTTTTTGACGAGTAGGTCTGTCGGTAAATAGTTGCCTTACATTTACGAAATGCCAGCTTGAAAGATTTTTCATATTCCGGGTATGTTGGATACGTGTCTTTAAGTGCTTCTGCAAGAAAATTAAAGAAAAGATAACACGTAATATATTATTTAAGACATGATATTAAAAATTCAGCTATTACCTAAATAAAAAAAGTTAAACAATTTGTATTTATTTAAGGCTATCATATTTTTGGATCCATCCCAATTTAATTTGAGCAAGATATTTTCGCCGATAATTTTGCGTAGTGCTTTCTCAATTTTGATTTTGTCAAACCTCAATTTAATATACGAAATCTGAAATAAATTAAAATAAAACACAAAGAATTTTGAATACTTGTTTAACTGATTGCATTAAAAAAAATTACTTACCACTTCTGAATCAGGCTCGGTTTTAATCAGCTGTTCTGCCGAATTTAGTTCCTCCAAAGAATTAATTGGGAAAATTTTAAGATCCCTACTAGTTGGGTGTAAATGTTTAGCAAGCTGTTCTAATAAAACAGTCTGTTTACACATAATTTGCTTTAATGATCCGACTTCATTTGTGAGAATATCAACTTTGTTTTCCAGGTTTTTTATTGCTTCCTTAGCTTCATTGCTTGTTTCTGGAAAAATATAAATTAAAGAAAGAAAAGAAAAATATAATAAAATGAGTACTACAAGAACTATAATAAGGAGGCTCTATGTATTTACCTGTCACATTAATCGAAGCGCTGGTTATAGTTTCCGGCGTAAATATTGGCTGCGTTTGGAATATGTTCGCCTTGAAAGTCATGGTTCATGAATCTAATATGTGTAATAAAAATGGGATATGTTGTATAACAGACTTCTGTTGATTTTAATTTAATACTGATTTTATTTTAATAGTACATAAATACACTAAAATGTGCGAAAAAGCGAAAATGTTCGTATGTCATTTTACGGAAGGTTCAGTTTAATTGTTCCGAAAATATTGCTGCAGAAATTAATGAAAGTTGGGCGATTCTACTGTATGTATGTAATTTATACATTCTCAATTCTGACAGTGATGTAAAATAGGAATAAATACAAAGTATTCTCCATCAGGTATGCAAAATATTTTGCAATATATGCCACGCACGTTAATTTTCTGTCGATTAGTATTAAGAGTTTTCGCCTTACAAATTCCTAAACACTTTTTAGAGTCTACAGGATACTGAAACAAGCTTACAGCATCTGTGAATTAGTTACCGACTACGTATTCTTCGCCGCCATCTACTTGGAAACCATATATTTTAATGGGAACCATATTGCATCATCAGTGCTTTTTCTAAACCACAATGAAGGTATTCACCTGGTGCCATATCAGTAATTTCTGGGCTCTCTGTGGAGCAGCACGGGTTTTCTGCATGCACTGCTTTCAACAATGTTTCTCTGCATAGTGGAACGTCCATACCTTCACTTTTTAAAATGTAAAGTAGTGAATTACAGCATTCGTTTGAAACGCGATTTTCAATTACCCAAGAAGCAAGCTTCTGATCAAAATGTTCACTGATATTGTTTGAATTGATATTATAATGAACATCAAAGTTGTTCGTTTGGCTATCTTCATTTGATAATTCATTGACTTTGTTAGGTGCTGATGCCTCTTGTTCACTTAAAGTCTCCCGATTACAATTTGAGAATTTTTCAATTTCCTTTTCAACTAGTCGTCTTAAATGACGCTTAGAAACTAAATTTTGACACATTTTTTAACAATTTGTTACTATACCCGTACCTTTTTGCTTTTTTTTTAATAACACGTCTTTCACTTTTTAAAACTAAGCTGACTAAATAGAAAAACAAAACGAAAATGTCAACAATTAACAGTTATGTCAAAGAAAAAAAAACCAAAAACAAACTGATACATCCCTCATTAATCCATTTGGAGTAATAAGCGAGGCATAAAAAACAAAACAAACAAAAAAGTTTCGATAGCTCGCTTATTACTCCAAATGGATGAACAAGTCATTACTCCTTTATTGCTCAATTATGGATTAATCCAAATATTTCTTACTGGGTATTATGTGATTAACGGCATACAATGTTAATGCATGTGTGTGCTTTTGCATGTGTGCAGAAAAATAAAAGATCATACACACATACATGCATGACGTTTGTACACGCGCTCATGAGTAGAAAGAAGCATGTATCACAAATTCTTCCGTCACGAAGTGTTTCCTTCTTTACTCTTATACCTACAATACTGAAACAAATTTCTTGCAAACAGTGTTGTTAACGTTTGTTTTATAAGATTTCGCTGTAGTAAAGCATTTGAAAAATCCCTCATGTCTTGAAAGTTCTTGTAAGATATCTTGTGCAGGACACTACTACATACAGATTGGCAGCACTGAATAACTATAATCATGCAGGAATGCCGCGTCTTCAATTGTACTTTAGTTACTCTGTAATTGTTATTTTTAAAAACAAAAGGCATCTGTTTCTAGTAATTATTCGTTTGTTTAAACCAAAAAAATAGATGTGCTTTTTGGTGTTGTATTTTTGTTGTAGTCGTGCATGTACCTAGTATAATTGTATCATGATCTTTTATTTTATTTTTGTCATGTGATGTCTGTTGTTGTTGTTGTTATAAATATTCGCCTGTGCATAGATGCGAAATATTCATAGTTTTTTTATTTGAAATTAAAAACGTTTTAATTTTTATCTGCGTTTACTTAAAAGTTTGTGAGGATTTCCTGTTTTAAGTAAAACTGAATTCCTGAAGATACATACTCTATAGTAATAGTAACTATAATAGAAATATTTCTTATACTTAATTTACATTTTTTTTAAGTTGATGCAACGTTAGTTAGTCAACATTTGACATTTTTGGGGTTTAGAATTTTTTCCAACTATAGCCTTCTACATTTATTTCGGAAATTTTGCTTTGCTTTTTAAAAATGAATAAACATTTTTAAATGAAACTGATCCGGCACTCCAGCTTAGGTACTGATAGTTTTTTTTTTTTTGTTAGTTAACTTACTTCTTTTTTTATTTTTTATTGATAAACATTTAAAATCAAAAGGGAGTTTTATATTGTAATTATTATTTTCATAATTGTTGAAAACAATTGCTACTTTTATATTTTCGTCTTGAATGTGAGCTAATACGGCCTGAGTATCTTTATGTAAATAAAAACAAATTTTATTTCATTTTTCCCGAAGTTTCGTCAATATATCGTCAGCCCATTATTGGTTTGACCTACCGACCATTTAAAAAAAAATGAGTTAGGTATGGAGTATATATATTTCGAATATACACTTTCTGAACCCAAAAAGTGTTTCGCGAATTAATTATGGTTTCTGAGATATTTATCATTCATTTTGCTCCATTTTAACTATTTTTAGGTTTAATAAGTATTGTTTGGCTGTAAACGCCACTGTTTGGCTGTTGCGTCAAATTATTCATACAAAAACGTACAAAATAAATTTAACTCTTGTTTTGATTCATTTCGGTAATGTTATAAAAATAATTGGGACGACCGACGAACTTCGCATAGTTCGATGAACTTGCCTTCAAGAATTCGATCTACTCCAAATCTCAGCCTTCCTATGGATATATTTGTAGTGTATGGATACCAAGCTATGCAAATATTAACTGCGGCAAAAATTACTTGCATAGTATGGAAAAAAATGGATTATGTACTTGAAATAAAAATTAATGCAAAAATCGATACCAAGTCTTGAAATAAATAAAAGTCTCTTAAACTCTAAAAAGGCAGAAATTTGGAATAAATCACACCTATTGCGAAAATCTTAAAAATTCGCAATGTTGAAAACAAGCTCAAAACTAAAATTGAGTTATTAACATTATGAAAATTCAAAATAAGCTTGCAAAGTTTTTTCAGATTTTAAATCCTTAAATAAAAATAAATAAGGAAACCCAAAAACTTTGGAAAAATTACATCTTTCGCAAAAAAAAAACAGAAATACGCGAAAAATTGCAAAATTTTAAACCAGCCATAATTTTTAATACAAATCGCTAAAACTACAAGGAATGCTAAAAATTCCATAAAAACGTGAAAATTGCGAAAATTAACGAAAACTTGCTCACAGCAGCATATGCAAGAGCAAGGTCTAACATTGTTCAAAATTAACTCTTAAAAAGAATACTTGCAAAATCTCGCTTTCATCGCGAACATTGCAAAAATTCGCGATAAATTGTAAATCGGAAACAAGTCGTAAAAACTAATTAGAAATTGCCAAAAATGTTAAAAAAAATTAAGTTGAAAAGAAAAAATCTCAGATACGCGAAAAATTCCTAAATGCATTGTGAAAATTACACTGCAATGAATAAAAAACCTCAGAAAATTAGATCAATTGCAAAAAAATTGCTAACATCGCGATATTACAATGTCTGGTAAGGGTTTTTGTTTAATTTTGAGCCCATCGTTAAACCGATCGATTTATTTCTATGGACTGCAAAAAAAAATTTGAAGCATAAATTTTCTTCACAATAACAAGTTTCACAGCAGTAAAGTTGTATACATATGCAGCACAAAAAGCTACTTTTTAAAAATAGATTATGAAAAGTGGCGTATGTGGCACAAAACATTATTTTTCTCTTTCAATAAAGTAATATTAACTTTTAACTCTATTCATGGAAGTTCACAAAAATTTACATATTTCTTCTAAGCATGTGTCGAAAACAATGGTGAAAATATAAAAAAATTCTATCGTTTTTCTCCATTCCTACTTTTTGGCATATGCTCCAAACCAATAATGGGCTGACGATATGTTGACTTTCTCAAGGGTTGGGAAATCTATTTATTTAAAAAACATTTCATTAGTATTTCTATACTTAGTTACGTATAATTTCAATATTTCTATATATTGTTACGTTTAAATTTTATTAAACGTGTGAGTTCTTTTGATTGCTCAAAAATAAAAATAAATAATACACAATTTTTATTTGCTACTGTTTTTCCTTTTATTCTTAACGAAGCAAATTACAACTTGTCTTTACTTAACTACTTCTTATCGTTATTATCCACTTTCAACGAGGTCTTAACTTGACTACTTTCTGATTAGCACTGCTTTAACGATATCAACTTGACTACTTTCTGATTAGTACTGCTCTATTCTTGCACATGCTGCCACTTTTTATAGTACATGAATCGGTTCTCGAATGTTCGCCCGATAGGTGGCGTAATAACATGTCTGTACTTAGTAATGGCATCTATGCATGATGACATCTGTATTGTCATTTACTATTGGTAGCCAGATGTTCAAACAGTCCTCTAGCACAATCGGGAAAATTCATGTTGCTGCTTCTAGGCGTTTGTAGATAATTCGATTGGTCGTTATTTTTGAATTTCAAAGTAACGACTCTTATGTTGGCAATGCGGTTTGCTACTGGTAATACAGTGCTCGCACTTTTATTTGTATGTGTGTGTGTCTGTAGCTATGTATACAATTATTGTTGTTGCTATAGTATTTGCACGTAAATATGTGTGCACGTTTAGTGCTTTATTTAAATACTTCCAGATAGTTCTTTGCTTTAACCCTGTAGGAATATTTTTACGTAACAATATACATACATATGTATAAATAACTTACTTTTACCAACATACCTGTAAGTAAAGCCATAAACATATTAATGGACAAATGGAAACGTATTCAAGATTATACAAAATTTATCAGATCTACATTTCTAAAAATACTTAACTTTTGTCTCTATGAGAATAATTATTTTATATATGAAAATGAAATATACAAGCAGGTTTTCGGTATGCCTATGGGAAACCCTCTTTCACCAAAGTGCTGGACAATTTATTAGACGAAACTCTAAGAAAACTAAAAGCAGAAAACATAAAGTTAAAATACATTACAAAGTATGTAGACGATATATTGGCTATAGTTAGAGTGGAAGAAAAAGACAGCATTTTGGATTTTTTTAATAACTTTCACCCAAAAATACAATTCACCATGGAAGTTGGAAAATATTCTTCAATCACGTATTTAGATACCAGAATTTTATGGAAAATAAAAAATTAATACTAAATTGGTACAAAAAAGACACAGCATCTGGCAGGATTATCAACTTTCATTCTACACAACCAAAAAATCAAATAATAAATACCGCGAGGAATTTCATTTTTAGAGTCCTATATACATATAAGTGATGCTCAATTTCACATAAGCAACATAAAACACATTAAAAAAACATTAATAGAAAATAGTTTCCCTAAAAATCTAATTGACAAATTAATTCAAGAAACTCACAAGGAATTAAATGAAAATAAACATATCACCGATAACAATAACAGTCCTGACGAAAGAAATCGGTATTACAGTGTTGGATACATCCCTGGCTTAACAGACAGTAAAACCATCAGGAATACAATAACAAATAGAAACATTAAATTTGCATATAAACCAAATAGAACAATAAACAAAATATTTTCAAAAATAAAAGCACCAATAAACCAACAACAACAAAGCAATGTAGTGTACGAAGTTAAATGTAAAGGAGATGGAAAAAACACCTGCGACAAGCTATATATTGGCACAACAAAGCGAAACTTAAAAACAAGAATAAATGAACATAAGGACATTGAAAAAAAAAACAAAAAATCTACAGCATTATCACAACATATTTTGGAAACGGGCCACACAGCTGATTTTGAAAAAGTTAAGATCTTAGACAAAGACATCATAGGAACCAAAAGATACATAATCGAAAGTTTACGGATACAAGAGAAAATAGAAAAGACGATGAATTTGAAGGAAAATAGTCTGTGATATACCTTGTACATACATACACGCAGGGTTACCGTTAAGAATTTTTGAAAAGTAGCACAAAAGGTTGTTTTATAAAAATAAAGTCGTACAAAAAAGTCGTTTGAGAAAATAAAAGTTGCACATCTTTATTTTAACGTTTTTTTTTATTAACAAAAAGCGTAATACAACAAAAAAAATAAGTTGAAACAATGCATATTCCATAACATATACAGTTCCATTATACATATGTGCTTCTATACATGTTTTCATATATGTATGTATACTGCCGAGGTCAGAGGAGTAGGATTCATTAAAAAAGCTAAAAAGATTAAACTTAAGATATTTTTTACAAACATTTTCAAATAAAGCCCCGTTTATTTTTTACTTTAATTCTATTCGTTTGATCTTGGTGCCATATATTTTTTGGATGAATGTATGTGTACTTCAACAATATTTTCTTAACATAAATATTACTTTTTTGAAATTTCATTTCTGTATTTAAAAATAAGTTTATCAAAATAAATCCAGTCTTCTATATGTTTGTCTATTAAATTTAAGGCTAACATCATTAATTTGCATGTTTTTACTTTTAATTTATTAGTTAATTTATTATTAAGCAAAGCTAATTTCAAAATGTTCACATGTTCGTATACACCTGTATATATTTTATGATAACTTCTTTCATTGACTCGGCATGTAAAAATAATTTTGTAAAATAAGCACTCCAAAAACCACAATTTTTATTTATGTAAATTTTTTTTTGCTAAAACTATTCTTTGAAACTTCTATTGCAAATTTGCTAAATTTTTTTTTTAAATGTATTGTACACGTGACAAGGCTGCAATTAATAAAAGTGCTTCCAAATAAACAATCATTTCTGAATTACTTTTAAATTTTGACGATTTTTTTTTGATAAAAATAATACGGAAATTTTTTAATGTATTGCAAATTAAATGTTTTCTGTGAGAATCTTTACAAAAAAGGGTAAAAAGTCCCAACAAAATTAAAAAAGTCGCAAAAGTCGGTGATCAAAAAAAGTCTCACAAAAAGTCGCACACAGATAAAAAAGGGTCAAATTGCGACTTTAGTCGGATGAACGGTAACCCTGCATACACGCGGTGTTAATTTTATTTTGTTATTTTTATATGTAAAAAGTAATTGTTTTAAAATTAATATTAAAAACAAAAACAAAACGTAAGTTATTTATACATATGTATGTATATATAGAAATATTGAAATTATACGTAACTAAGTATAGAAATACTAATGAAATGTTTTTTAAATAAATAGATTTCCCAACCATTGATAAAGTCAACATATATTGACGAAACGTCGGGAAAAATGAAATAAAATTTGTTTTTATTTACATAAAGATACTCAGGCCGTATTAGCTCCCATTTAAGACGAAAATATAAAAGTACATTGGCCATACAACAAAATAAAAATCGCAACTTTTTTTTGCGATGAAATCATCTGAATTACTTTTGAAACCTAACGCGTTTATAAAAATTACGTTATTTTCTATTTTGCTTAATTTATAAGACTTTTAGAATTTGTCCTTTGGTGGTTATATATTCTATTATACGACTATGAATAAGAATGCAGTAAGCTAATGTCTTTGCTTACTGTTTCAAATTAAAATTTTATTCAATTAAAATAAAAGGAGCTTTTTTCTTAAGCTCTGATGTAGTTAGAAGCGTTGGAGATTCTTTCATATAACAGCTTTCTTGGAATTTTAGATGTATAGAATATAGAATTGGATAACATTTACTTTTAATTTTTATGTTAAGAAGTACAGATATGAGACTGAATTTAAATGTACTTTTAAATTAGTTAAATCATAATGAACAAACATATTTTCTTCTTGAATAGCGATCAACACAAAACGAACTCGTTTTCATATAATTTAGGTATACCCTCTTGACGGTTCCTCTAGGATACAAAATGACTTTGTGTGACGAAATTTCTGTTGCTTTATACTGATAATATGTTTACATTAATAAGGTACATATATGTTTACTTTATGAAGGGTGATCACCTATGGGTTTTATTTGATGTTCTATATGATTTTTTTTCATTTTATTAAAGTTCAGCGTATTGTGTATATATTTCTGAAATGTTTAAGTGTGCTTTGTGTGCCCATCGGACAGAGTGTACGTATTAGTTGATCAGTCATTCTGTATTTTTATTTATTTTTTTCTTCTAATGTGCCACTCCTTTTTTCAGATTTTACTACTTGAAATAGAGAATTTTTGTCTAATTTTTTGCTGGGTATACACATTGGGTAAATATGTGTATGTATGTAGAAATTGGGTTACATACAAAGAAATTCATGTTTAATAAACAACTATTGTAACAAATCGATCTCAAATAACTCAGTTACCTCTACAAGCAATTCACCTTCGGTGTTTTCATAAAGTGTTAGAAACATTGAAATATCTATGTTTGAGAGAATTTTTCCCTCAAGTATTTCTACCTGAGGTTTGTTTGTTGACCCCTATCGCATTCAAATATAATGATTTCTCACTTAAACAAGGTCATCATCGCCATCAATCATACCCGTATACAACACATTCATGAGTTGAGTTGATCCAGATACAATTTCTGTCTGCGAATTAATGATTAAAAAAAAGCTTCTCATCACCTTCTAACAGGTTTATATATTTTGCTAGTATGCATGCCTTAGCATGCTTCTATCGATAGTGACGTAAAAGTCTCCGAGATGTAGTAGTGTTACAATTAAAAATCTTTACTATTAGAATTTACCAGTTCACTCTTTTAAATTTTTTTACAAAGTATATACATATGTATTTCATTTGCAACAAGGTAATAAAATGTCTAGCATGATTCTAGTTGAAGTCCATATTTATTCACTAAGTTTGTTTTATACTGATTCATACACATGTACATTCTTAAAGATTGGATATCTAAGTCCAATTTCCGTAGTTTATCTATATTTTATAAAGATCTGATCGCTAAAGAAATAAAAACAGCGAAGATCTTCTATAATAATCCCATTTCCATATCGAAAAATTTTGTGTGCTAGCGTTTTCGATGGGAAAATGTACATACAACTTTATAATATGATGTGTTGCTGAATATTGCACTATGTTATAGTTCATTTTAAACACTGAAGTTTTCGCAATATTTCATTCAGACCAACAAGTTTAGAGAACTCCACTACATTTAGTTAATTATATTTCTCAAGACCCATCATTCCTAATCAATCCTGCAAAAAACAAGACAAACTAGATTTTTCGTCTTTAATTTTATTTTTATTAAATTCAACATTTTGTACATCTCTAAAGTACTTTATACTATATTAAGCAGCTTTTTCTCATTTGTTGAGTTGACTTTAATCCTAAACATTTTAATGGTGAGATGAATTTTTCTATTTTATGCACTAAGTAAATCTTTATATATACCAATCCACTTATATGAACCATTAAAGCTAATTCTTTTCACATCATTCCTTTTAATGATCAATTAAATCATTGTACTATTGATGTTTTCATATTAAGTAATGTTTAATCTTATATTTATGTATAAGTTTTCTAAAGTATTTATTAAAAAATTCTTTAGAATCGTCTGTTTGAAAAATTGTTTGGTACCCGTACCACTTTCATTGCCTTGGATTTAGGAGCGCAGCTTTTATTTTCAACTGTACTGACTATATAAACTTTGAGAATGTGTCAATTACAGTCTTCAGAAATCAACAATTTCTATTTTCTGTAGAATACTTCTCCATTTCACCTAACTACATCTCTACAAGCACAAACAATTTTCGAGTTTTAATATGGAGTTCGTTTACTAAATTTATTTTTAAAGACATTGAGTTGTTTTACAGATTTTTTCGATAGTGTGGTGATCTACATGTTGCACTTTCAGCTATTTATACTAACATGTAATTATTTTCTAATCCATATATTTAATCGTACAACTCTTCAATTTGTTTTTAATTATTTAATTTTTAGATTTGCTTTTTCAATTTTATAACTGTCTTCTTTCTCTAATTTTATTTCACGTTGTAGTCCATCAATATGCATTTGAATATATTCTTGAATTATATCAATGCCTTAAGCTATATTATTAATTTGTTCTTTAGTTTGTCGATTTGAGTTTCCAGAAAAAATTAACTGATATCATCGTTCTCTGACGGAGAACGATGATGATTCTCTATGCATACATTAGTATTAATTAAAATCTTTTTATAGATTTCGAGTTCAAATTTATCATAATTTTTTGGTATTTTATCAAACATTAGAGAAAATAGTCCTAGTGTTAGAGCCCATATTTGACCACCAACTTGTATTTTATCTTCAGTCAGTTTGAGGTTACTATCACCATTAGTTTGTATCTAATTAATTTCTTCCTTCCAATACTGATAAGTCTTCGGAATTGGAAGTCTGTGAGTACAAATCATCGTCATCATCATTCTCTGTATTAGCATCATTAAATAAGATGGTATTATCAAATATTGTTCCTTCTGCTAGTTTCTTTGGTGTACTTGTCTCTATCTTGAGTGATGGTTTCTCAGGCTTTAAACTTGTATATTTTCAACTTCTGTCTTGATTTTACTTTTTTCTTTCATAAGAATTCTTTTAATATTTTTAGAACTATTTATGAATTTTTCTGTTATAGGTTTAAATGCATCTTTTAGTTGTTCACTTGCATCTATTTCACTAGTTTTTATACTACGAAGCTTTTTCTTAAACACATTTGTTGTCAACACCAAATGCTATAAAACTTTCTCATCCATGTTTGCTAACAGCAAATAACAGGTATCAGCTATTAGATCAGCTTATCAGGAGCTGTTCTTGTTTTCAGATCAGCTTATCAGGAACTGGTCTGGTTTTCAGATCAGCTTATCAGGAGCTGATCTGATTTGCAGATCAGCTTATCAGGAACTGGTCTGGTTTTCAGATCAGGTTATCAGGAGCTGATCTGATTTGCAGATCAGCTTATCAGGAGCTGGTCTGGTTTTCAGATCAGCTTATGAGGAGCTAATCTAATTTTCAGATGAGCTTATCAGGTAACAGATCAGGCTATCAGGAGCTATTCAGATTTTCATATCAAGATATCTGATTCAGATTTAGTTATCAGTATACAAGTAGCTAGCAATTTATAACATTTAGATACATGAAGTTTAAGGTCAGATGAAATACGAAAAAGTAAAGTTAGCAGATTATCTAAAAATTATATGACACCCTTACGATTACAAATGTATGTAACGCATAGCATATGTCAGTGAAAAGTGTTGTTCCAAACAAGAACTTGGTCAAAATTTATATCTCACTGCTTTTGATGGCCGAAATTTTTGATAGAAACTTGGCCTTTTTTCACGTTTATGTTTTTGTGAGGATAATAATTACAATATAAAACTCCCTTTTGATTTTAAATGTTTATCAATAAAAAATAAAAAAAGAAGTAAGTTAACTAACAAAAAAAAAAAAAAAACTATCAGTACCTAAGCTGGAGTGCCGGATCAGTTTCATTTAAAAATGTTTATACATTTTTAAAAAGCAAAGCAAAATTTCCAAAATAAATGTAGAAGGCTATAGTTAGAAAAAATTTTATACCCCAAAAATGTCAAACGTTGACTAACTAACGTTGCATCAACTTAAAAAAAATGTAAATTAAGTATAAGAAATATTTCTATTATGGTTACTATTACTATAGAGTATGTATCTTCAGGAATTCAGTTTTACTTAAAACAGGAAATCCTCACAAACTTTTAAGTAAACGCAGATAAAAATTAAAACGTTTTTAATTTCAAATAAAAAAACTATGAATATTTCGCATCTATGCACAGGCGAATATTTATAACAACAACAACAACAGACATCACATGACAAAAATAAAATAAAAAATGTATTCAAAGATTGAGTTAACACTTATTTGTATGTACATACACACATACATAAAATCAATTCGTAGATATGTATGTATACATTCGTGTCCTGCACAAGGGTAGTTATAAGACTTTTCAAGACATGAGACATTTTTTCAATGCTTTACTACAGCGAAATATTCTAAAAGAATCGCTAAACAACACTGTTGGCAAGACAAACCACCTAAAAAAATTACTTGCCAACAGTGTTGCTTAGCGGTTCTTTTAGAATATTTCGCTGTAGTAAAGCATTAAAAAAATCTCTCATGTCTTGAAAGGTCTTATTAATAGTCTTGTGCAGGACACTAGTATACATATCAAATTTCTTATCAATGCTAAAGTATTTATTAGATCTACATCATGAAAATATATGAAGCGTCGTTCAGTAAAAGCACAATGCAAATATAAACAATCCATACACTCAGGGAAAATTTGCAGCTTAAAAATAAGAATGCGTCACATTAATTCAATATATTTTTAATATAATAGAAAATGTATATTGTATAATGAGTTTAATAAATGAATACTGTAAATTAATATTTTGTCCATATTGAAATAAGAAATTTCAATATGATTAAACCTTCGTTAATGTTTCTTATTAATTCAACATGATTTTTACTGATTTTAAGTTGGTTTTTCTCTGTGTGTAGAAAACTCATTCAGTCAAAGAAGACGGATGTAGTTAAATAAACAAAATCAGTAATATAAACAAATTTCACACAGACAGACTTTAACGCGAGACAAATTTAAGCATGAGAAAATATAAAGCAATCGTAAGTATAAAAGCATACAAGGATTAGGGAAGTCTAGATATATGAAAGTATTTTACAGTACCAAATGTCGATATTGAAAACAATTTATTTCTGCCTACATATAAATACCAGCGCAAATACACACACATATAAGAAATATCCAAGACAATTTCAACAATACCCCACCTTTCACAAATCATGACCAGCCTTAAATTCTCCCCAGATATACATACACAAATTCCCATGGTCATACATACATATACAATATACGAGATTAATCTCAACAACACAACACTCTCACCTACCCAAAATTACAGATAGTCTTAAACTCCTACAGACATATATACACATAGATTCTCACTGCTACATATTACAAGAACACCTCGCCCCTAATAAATCACAATCATCTTAAATTCTTACAGAAATACATACATACATACACATAACCAATTTACCTCAACAACATCCTCACCCACCTCAAATCACGATCAGCCTTAAACTACTAAAGACAGACACATCCACAAATCCCCATGGCTACATATTACGTCAACAACCCTGCCTACCCAAATCATGGTCAGCCTTAAACTCCTACAGACATACAAAGACACAGATTCCCCCGATTGCATATTACTAGAACACCTCACCCCTCATAAACCACAATCAGCCTTAAGCTCCTACAGAAATACATACATTGAAATTCCTACAAACATACACACATACACACATATATACACGCAATCGATCTACCTCAACTACACCCGCCCCCTGCCAATCAAACCATCACCTAAATTCTCACAGACAGACAGACACATCCACAAATTCCTATGGTTACATATTACGCCAACAACGCCACCCACTCAAATCACGGTCAGCTTTAAAATCCCACAGTCTAGCAACACCTACATTAGCATTAGAAAAAATAACTCACGTTTTCCCGTCGGCATTAGGAAAATTCATTTTCCCGTCGGCATTTGAAAAAATAATATTCATGTATTGCCGTAGGCATTAGGAAAAATTAATAATCACTATTTCACCATTGGTATTAGGAAAAATCATTTTCATGATTTTCCTCGTCTGTATATACACACATAAGAACCGCCAAACTATGAACAGCCTTAATACATTCACACAAAATATTCCACACACAAATTTCCACCGTCAAGCAGAAAGGCAGACAGACAGACATACACTTAATGTAAACAAAAACTCCTAATGTAAACAAAAGATATCAAAGAGCCGCCGAAAACACAAATTTCCAAGAATTTTACAATTTTCAAATTTTAATTACCCAAATTTAACAATTTCAGCAACAATTTAACAATTTCAGCCCACAATTCAACAATTCCAGCAACAATTTAACAATTTTAATTGGGGCAGCACCCCCAGTTCCCTACTACTTATTATTTTAAATCCGTTAAATTTAAATATTATCGGTTTGTATCTACACTAACTGATAAAAATCATGTTTTACAGGGGTTGAGGTCTGCACTAATAGGTTACATACAGGGCGGTTCATATATATTTTTATTTCGTAATGAAAACAAAATATTTCAAATGGGTAGTTTTGACCCTAGTAGCTAAAAAGGGTTAATATTTCTATTAAAAATATTTTTCGTTTTTCAAGATTAGTATATCACCTTTTTTAAATGTATTTAGAGCTAAGAAATTTGGTCGTTTTGACCCCCGTTGCAAAAAAAGGTTAAAGTTACTCAATATTTCAGAATACTTTTATAAATATCTAAAACATCCAGTTTCTGAACAATTTAAATGAATATACTTAAAAAAACGATATTTTTAGATCAATTATAGTTAAATATACAGAATTTCCCAAAATCTAAACTTTGGCCTCAAAGGTGCACGGCATAGAGTTACCCGATTCGGCTAATATTTTCAGCATGCAAGTTCAACACCATGTGGCACATTAATCCCATTGGATTTCGGTATAATTCATATCGAAAAGCTATTTTTTAGCTCCAATATAGGCGAATACACTATATTTCCCAAAATTTGAACTTTGATTTATCCGATTTGGCTCAAATTTTCAGCAAGTAAGTTTTAGACCAAGTGGCAAAAGAATCTTCACATTTTTGTTTAAAATTCTGGAAAAAAAATTTTCCCATATATTTCATTGTCGCCCTAATGTACATTACTTATTTACTTCAACAAAAAGTCATTGCCACCTTCCTCTTTAAATTTTGTAAAAATTTCATAAAATATTATTTAAACCAGCGTGTGAGAAAAAAGTCCTCAACCTTAAAATTTCTCGAACATTTTTTGATTTCATTTGTTTGGAAATTTTCACTTTTGCGGCTACTTAAGCGCTGCCTAAACGGTGTTAAGAATCATTCCTAGAAAGTTCATATATTATAGAAAGTTGTTTATTGAGCTCTTAGGTATATTTTTTTAGTTAATTGTTTCCTTGAGTTTTGAACAGTTTGCTACCTATGGACCTGAACAGGGGAAAAAGGTAAAAAAATCGAATTTTTTTAAATTTTTTGCGATTTTGATCTTGAAGAAGATTTTTTTTAATTTTTTTTATTTTATATGTTCTTTATGACAAGAGCTACAACTTTGCCTCAGAGAGCAAGATATGAGCCTTAGAAAATGCAAAAATGTCACCGAGGCCCCAAATCTTTGGAGACCAATAAAAAAAAACTGGGAGAAAAAGGTATTTTTTTGGTCTTTAATCATGTAGTGGTGTCCGTATATGATTATATTTCCATGACTTAAAAAATTACACACATGTACGGCCCTGTTCTGTAAACCGATCAATTTGAAATCGCACGAATTTAGAAAACTAACTCCGACAATAAAAATATTCTTTTAGATTTTTTTTAAATTTTTTTGTTATATAGATTCACAAATATCATATCTGAAAGAAAATTATCGTGTATGATCTTAAACACGTCTGCAGGATCATTATTAATTTTTTGAAAACGAGAAATTTAATCGGATTCGGTTTACAGAACAGTGCCGATAATCTGTGCTTATAATAATAAATTAGTTGAATTTTCTGAAGATACATACATACATACATACATGTATATTTTTAATGCTTTTGGCATTGTCACTTGTTTATATAAAAAACAATACGTGTGGCATTCGCGGTAAAGCTATTGCTTAAGCCTATAGTACACTGCATGTAAAAAGCCGCATGCATATGTGGCGATGACGTCACGGACATTTTCAGCATGTTGGTTGCATTTTTTAAAATTACTAGTAGTGGCTACATGCCGTAAAATTTTGATACAAAATTTTGTTCCAAAATACAAATGTGACATTTTTATCCGAATTGAACACATTTTCTGAGGCAGCAAATATGAAATCATGTGAATATTTGCATGTACATATGTTGTTAGTGCACGGCATGTAGCAAATGTAGCTTTCTGATGACGTCAAAATTACGCCAGAAACACATGCGCATGCGGTTTTTTACATTCCGTGTACTATAGGCTTCAGCATTTTTTATCAACTTTGCAAATTTATTTTTTTAAATAAAAAACCTACGAACTGTCTGTTTGTTTGTGCTTATCATTTTTTGTCAACCACGACGCCACATTAGCCCAATTCACAATCTTGTGCAAATGGTCTTGCATCGTTGCATGTGCAAAATAGTATAGTACATTGATACTCACCACTAAGAAATGTTAAGTGTTTTAATGTGTTTCAATGTGTTTTCCTACATGTAAAAATCTGTTCTAGCAATACTGTGTGTTAATGAAATCAATAGCATGCTTTAGGGGTTAACACAAACTGGGCGATTCAAATAAAAATAGTCTTAGGTTTGTTTTCGTTACGGAATTTCTTGATTCTGTCGATACTAGGGATGCCAATCGGGATCGATTTTTGGAAATCCCGGGATTCGGGATCTTGTAATCCCGATCACGAAAATCCCGGGATTTTCGGGATCTCGGAATTTTTGGGATCCCGGAATTTTTCTATTTTTAAGTTGATTAATCACATTTGATGTTAGAGAATTTATAGTGAAGACAATAACTAAATATGAAAACTTGTTTTTGTTCTCAATATAAATGTTTTTCTATTATCTAAACCAAAACGAATATACATATCGGTGGACTTTTAGCATTACCGCTTAAGTTCACTTACGAAAATTTTTAGATTCACTTTCATACAAGTATTTAGATTCACTTCGTACAAATAAATTGCAAAAACAATATTGTTTTGTTAAAAATATGTCTACTAACGTTTTTAATTGCGATTGATCAACAACAAGTATAACGGTTGTTACATATGTATGTATACCAAGCATTATCTAATTTTTTATCGATTTCGTTACGAATATGACAACGATAATAGGGCTGAACATGTCGAAAAATTAAAAGAAATGTATACACTATTCTAATTAAATTCGATTAATTACGTCTAAAGATCACATTTTTATAGGCACATACATTAAAAGTTTGCCTGAGCACTTGAACAGTATTTTTGTTCTACTGAAAAATTTTAAATTCATACTTAAGTTTTTTTCTACAAGTTCAACAGATACATATTTATGTATTCATACGTTCGCTAAGAGGAGTATGGTTTATTAGTGTCCCGGCCTTCTACTCTGCAACTCAAATACAACTATAATTGAGTGGAACACATTCAGTCGGTCGTTTTTGACTAAAACTATTTATCAAATCCATGTAATTTAAATGGTTTTAATCTTAGGTTTGCATTCAAAAACGACCTAAACGGTCTAAATAAAAAACAAAATAATTTTGAACTGCAATGTAAAAAACATACATACACACTCGAGCAGTTTTTTAAACAAAATACTCCGCATTATTCTCTAAATATTTTTCGCTTTTACGTCAACCCGACAACAAAAAGTTTTCACTTGCCTTGTATTGTATTCTACTCCAATTGTAAGGAGGTGTCAATAGTACTCAATTGTTACCGACAAGTAGATAAGTGCTAATTTTTTTTAGCGTTGAGGAGTCGACATACAGATAGTTATACACTGCAATTATGAATAAATTTCCGCAAGAAATTTCTCCCTTTTCCAATTAGATTCATAAGCTAACATACACAAAAATGATTAGAAATTAATTTTTCATTAAACAATGGATAAAAAAATGGATTAAAGATTTAAAGAAATATGAAACATAAGTTTCAAGTGCAAGACAAAAAAATAACCGACAAAGGCTTTAAATTTTACAACTAAAAAAACCTCAAAAGCGTGTTGTGTAGCTTTCCATTTGTATAGCGTTAAACGTTTAACAAGCCAGAAAAGCGTTGCCGCGTAACGCGTGGTATGTACTTCCACCTTAAGCGAAAACTACTGTATCTGAGAATTGAATTCTGAAGAGACAGGCACAATACAATTTTGTAAATTTTTTGTACATTGCATTTTTTAATTAACGGAAAATATCGTTTTTAAAAATTTGTAATAGTTATTAAATACGTATTTTTTAAAATATACATATGTATATCTGCAGTTTTGAATAAGTTCACTATTTGGAATACAGTCTCTAGAGATGACACGAGACAGTGTTTTCGGAGGGCAAATTCTATTTTTTTAATTCAATGCAACAAACTCTTTCATATCATTTTGTAAATGTGTGTACTTTGCAAAGTCTTAATTCAGCTGAGAGAAAGAGAGAGCATTCATGTATTTTGTGAAATGAACACGTGTGCTTTTACCCCTTTTAGACACGCAAAGCTTACTTTGCAAAGTCTTAATTCAGTTGGGAGAAAGACAGAAAGAGATTGTATTCCTCCCTCTGTCTTTTACACAGTTGAATTAAGACTTTGCAAAGTAAACTTTGCGTGTCTACAAGGGGTACTTATTAGCATCTTAATAACATATATACTACAGTTGTCCTTTTCTCGCAGAACCTGCGTCACAGATGACTCTAGCTTTTTTCATAAGTCATTTTCTTCAACTCTGGTATCCTCTGTGTCCAATCTTCCAAATCACTTTGCTACAAACTTAAAGCAGATTTTACGCAATGAAAAGTTTCAACTTTCAGCCCGTTAGCTAATATATTGTTACGAAAATAGCCGTCAACAATGTTAAGCAACATTACACAAAAATACTCCAACAGGGTTAATGTAAATGCTACGCGAAAATATTCCTACAGGGTCAAAGCAAAGAATAGTCTAGAAAGTAGCCAACAACTAAATAAGCATGCCTAGCTTGATTAAACAAGCAAAAGCAACAACAACAAAAAAAGCGTCTGCTTATTATGAAGATTCACATATTTGTACACATACATACATGCCAATTCAAACGAAAAACAAAAGATAAACAACCACCGTGTGTTGCTTAGTTAATGATGTACACACGTACGCATATACACATGTATGTACATAGTTACCACATGAACTTAATTAGGCAGCATATAAGGTGATAATGATCGTCTAGACATTGCTTGAAACTTCTAGTGGAATTTCTGTGAAATATAAATAGAGGTGACGCATCCAATGAGTTAGTTAGTTGCAGTCGTAAGTCAGTCGCGAACAGTTATAGTTAGAGCTAATCAGAAACTAGTGAAGTTAAGAACTCGTTAGACAGTTGATAATTTAGTTGTGAATTAATAATAGTCTGTCGTGGGATTGAGATTATTGTGGAGTCTATCGTGTCGACTGGAGTAAAGGGAACAGCGCAGCGAATAGACGTGTATAAGGGTGTAAGTAAAGCCAGTGAGTCTTTATTGGTGTATCAACTGTAAGTATCGGCAGAGTGAGTGCCGTGTGTGACAAGCAGCAGACAAAGAGGTATTGGTGTATCAACTGTGCGTGACGGCAGAGTGAGTCTCGTAAGTGACGAGTAGCAGACAAAGAGGTGTCACGTGATTACTTGTGCAGCCAGCTAAGAAACGTGCGTAAACTACAGCGAGGAAGGCGCAGTGGTAACCAGTTGTGAATATTTGTGTGTAATTTTATTAGTTTAAGTTGTGTTAGTTTATATAAGCTCTTGAGTAATTTAGTATAAGTGTATTTGTAAATAAAACTTGTATCATTCTTAACCCTAATTACTACACTCGGCTCTTGTATTCATTTGCAAATCTTCGGATCTACGTAAAAGCGTTTTTTGCAGTGAGGAAAAACGTAACATTTGGTGTCAGAAGTGGGATTTGCAAATACAAGCGATACGTTTAAAAAGGGTTAATCATAAAATAAGAGTGATACGAAAAGAAGAACCACACACGTTTGAAAAGTTTAAACGTAATAATTGGTTTTGAGGAAAATGAAATTTCAAGAGCTTAAGTTGGAGCAACTCAAGGAAGAGTTGAATAATCGAAAACTGTCGACAACTGGTAATAAAGTACAACTACAGGAGAGACTACTGCAAGAGTTCCAGCGGCGCAACATCGACATTGAAACTTATGAGTTCGATGAAAAAGAAGAAATTGAGGTATGTACTCGTGCAGCGGCAACCAGTACTGACATCGGTGCAATGTTTGCTGCTTTGATGAGTAAAATGGAGACAAACAACCAGAAAATGGAAACAATGCTTCAAGAAACTTCTAGAGCAAAGAATGAAATGAAGGCAAACAATGACAAACTTCTACGCCAAATGGATGAGAGACTTCAGGAGTATTCTAGAACTATGATGAGCGATTTGCATGAAACATTAAGAGCTAACAACGAGAAACTTCTAGGTCAGATGGATGAGGTGTTTGACAAATGGAAATGGAAAACTGTGCCTAATGTTCCAGAATCACCTAGAGCCAGAAATGAGAAAATTCAAGAAATGCCTGAAGCCACAAACAGACGGGCCGGTGGTGTAGAAATCCAAGTCAGTAAATCTAACGAAAATAATACTGGCTTCAATGACATTTCTGGCAAAGAGAAAAACGTTGACCAAAGACTGAAGGCAGAAGATGAAATCAGCAGTGGTCAGTGTCAACAAGTTGGACGTGAGCCAGAAGTTTCCAGCGAAATAAATGAAGCTCGTGACATAGAAGTTTTCATCAAAGCAAAGAACGTTGCTGACTTAGCTGGTAGTCAAGCTGCTTGTGACACAGCGGAACTACCTATGGATGAAATGGTCTCGTTTGCTGGAGTTAAGGTAACTGCTAAGATGAAATCCAGGCCACCAGTATGGAAAGTGTGCAGCATAGAAACAGCCAGGGAGAAGAAGACAACTTCTGTACAGAACCTCAAGCGTGTGGTAAGGCCAGCTCTAGTCAAGAGACCAAATAAAGTCAGAGTCAAAGGCCATAAATGTGGAAAAAGTTGTCATCTCCATCGTAAGGCACGGCAAGCTGCAGTGGAAATACGAACCAAAGCCAGATGTCAAAGAAGGTTTCATCTCCAGCATGTGGAAAGGCAAGCTATAAGTGAAAGACGCAGCAGAGTCAGCACCAGGGGCCGCAAATATCGCAGAATTTCTCTCCAGCGTATGGCAATACAAGTCGCAGTTGAAAGACAAGGCAGAGCCAGAATTAAAGCCGACAAATATGGAAGAGGTAGTCGTCTCGAGCGTAACTACAAGGCGTTTAGAAAACGCAGAAAAAGAAAGGCGATGATGTGCCTATTCGGGACGAATAGGCTTAAGTGGGCGGCAGTGTTACGAAAATAGCCGTCAACAATGTTAAGCAACATTACACAAAAATACTCCAACAGGGTTAATGTAAATGCTACGCGAAAATATTCCTACAGGGTCAAAGCAAAGAATAGTCTAGAAAGTAGCCAACAACTAAATAAGCATGCCTAGCTTGATTAAACAAGCAAAAGCAACAACAACAAAAAAAGCGTCTGCTTATTATGAAGATTCACATATTTGTACACATACATACATGCCAATTCAAACGAAAAACAAAAGATAAACAACCACCGTGTGTTGCTTAGTTAATGATGTACACACGTACGCATATACACATGTATGTACATAGTTACCACATGAACTTAATTAGGCAGCATATAAGGTGATAATGATCGTCTAGACATTGCTTGAAACTTCTAGTGGAATTTCTGTGAAATATAAATAGAGGTGACGCATCCAATGAGTTAGTTAGTTGCAGTCGTAAGTCAGTCGCGAACAGTTATAGTTAGAGCTAATCAGAAACTAGTGAAGTTAAGAACTCGTTAGACAGTTGATAATTTAGTTGTGAATTAATAATAGTCTGTCGTGGGATTGAGATTATTGTGGAGTCTATCGTGTCGACTGGAGTAAAGGGAACAGCGCAGCGAATAGACGTGTATAAGGGTGTAAGTAAAGCCAGTGAGTCTTTATTGGTGTATCAACTGTAAGTATCGGCAGAGTGAGTGCCGTGTGTGACAAGCAGCAGACAAAGAGGTATTGGTGTATCAACTGTGCGTGACGGCAGAGTGAGTCTCGTAAGTGACGAGTAGCAGACAAAGAGGTGTCACGTGATTACTTGTGCAGCCAGCTAAGAAACGTGCGTAAACTACAGCGAGGAAGGCGCAGTGGTAACCAGTTGTGAATATTTGTGTGTAATTTTATTAGTTTAAGTTGTGTTAGTTTATATAAGCTCTTGAGTAATTTAGTATAAGTGTATTTGTAAATAAAACTTGTATCATTCTTAACCCTAATTACTGCACTCGGCTCTTGTATTCATTTGCAAATCTTCGGATCTACGTAAAAGCGTTTTTTACAGTGAGGAAAAACGTAACAATATTTTCTAACGATCCCAATTTACAAAAAGGACCGTTCAGTGGGAGTACTGTTATACAGCTAATTAAATATACATATGAAGCAAATGTAAACAGCTTTGGATAAAAATTTTCATTCGACCGGTTTGAGAAATTGTTGTATCAATTTCGTACCAAGATTTTAATTTGAAATATTTTGAAAATCGCATCACATATTTCTTTATTCTCTTATACTACGTTTATACGCAGGGCTTATTTGCAAATAAAATTGTAAATTGTTGCCAATTTATTGTTTTTATTGCGACTTACTAAAGGCCGGGGCACAAGGAATCCGTCATACGTTAAACTTCGCCTTTTTCAACTGACAACTAAGTTGAAATACATGGTTTCTTATGAGGGCTGTTACATTCAGTACGTGTCCGTCAACGCAAAGTACAAAAACTGGTCAACTTTCAACTTTTTGCATACGTTGAGTTTGACAGATATTGGTTAGATTTTTGATATGTTCTGAATTAGGTTTTTGTGTTTTGTGGCAGCAAAAATAAAACTAAACAAAAAATAAACGAAATAAATAAAAAAAAATTAATTTAATAAATAAAATGGAGAATCAACCTATTGAAGCTGTTCAAATGCTTCCGCCAATAAAGTACTCATTGTGCCAACCTTCTCCGTCGTTGCGATAATGTCAGTTGAAAAGGCGAAGTATGACGTATGACGGATTCATTGTGCCCCGGCCTTAATTCAGAAAACTGTTTACGTTTAACGCATTATTTGCAAATCAAATGCTTGAAGTTGCCATGCTCACAAATGTTTTATAATAAAAACAATACATGGATACATATTGCACCAAAAACTTTAATAGAAGCAGAAAATTACAATCAAAACAAATAATTATTTGATATTTTGTACATTAACTGCCTATCCCACGATGTCACTCGCAAACGTTCGATCGACAACTTGTATTGCAAACAACAATAAGTGCGTTCAAGAACTCAAAAATTTTTACAAATGTTTACTATTTTTTTACTGGATTGCGTTCGAGTACACAAAATCCATTAAATGAGAGGGCGAATTGAGAGAGAAAAATGGCAGTTCATTTACTGAGTAAAGGTAGAATTAGTAAAATCGTATCATTCTACTTTACAGCTTGCCGTATCGTTCAACTTTGTGCACAAGTTATAGAAAATGTAACAGTTTACACAGAACATTTTTTTTTGTTTGGCATTAAATACGGCGTTTTTGACATTCGCTACAGAAAAATCTGTTTTCTGCAGATTCCTACGTCAGCAGTGCTACCACCACATATTTTATAACTAGTAACATGCATTGTATATGGTACGGTTTTTGTCAGCTGACACGCAACATCACGATACGATTTTACTAATTCTACCTTAAATGCAAGTTTTGCAGTGATGGTATTTTGGTGCGTTTCGGGTATTTTTTGGTGCTTTTTGCCTCTTCATAAACGCGAAATTTTGGCTAATACCCTTTGTTAAAAGCGGGTATTTACAGTGCTTTTAACAATTTCTTACAGTGCTTTTGGTGCTTTTTGTTAAATAAAAATATTTTTAGTTAATTTTAATTATTATTCGAACTCCATTTGTTTCTATATTTGTGATTTGAACGGGCTAAAGTTCGTATCGCTTTTTAAGCCAAATCACATGTGATAATTATTAACCCTTTCGGGACGGCTTTCGAATTTGAATGTTATAATGTAGTTTGTGTATTCATTGAGTTAATAACGTATCGGAGAAACATTCTGGTAAGGAAATGTAGCGCTCCAATACCGAGGAGGTCCTGGAGGGGCCGGTACACCATTGTACCATTCGTCTTTTTAGGTGGTACAAATGCGTACCAACCGTCTTAAAGAAATGCAAATTTGGTTTATACAAAATAAAAGCAATGTCAGTAAAGTCGAAAATAAAGTAATTCTTTTTATTTGTATGAGATCGTGTACAATCTTAAATAAAAACATCAATTCAAAATGATAAAACTAACATAAAAAATCACTATAAATTCAGGTATGTGCGCTAACGTATAAATCTATGAAACAGTTTTTGCATAGTGGAACATTGCACTGCGTGCATATCGTGTATGTTCGAGTTTGTTTTTTTTTGTCGGGTGCAACGGGTACAACGACGTCTTGTATTTCCCTGAATGGGAAGATGAAGCGATTGTTTGGCCTTAGGTTGAGGACCTGGTCTCTGCGATCTTCGCACGGCTGTAGTTTCTAAACCTTCTTTTATCAATGCCTCGGCTAAGGTCACCAATAATTGCTTGAACGGTATTTTTTTCTGTTAAGATCATTGTAAATCGTCCAAGTATTAACAGCAGTCATCATGATCAATCAATAAAATACCTTTTTCCACCATTTGTCCGATTTTCTGTCAAAGTCGTAAAGGCCACTCATTTGATCTGCCAGATCAACACCTCCCATTATTTCGCGATAGAACTTTATTGCAGTGGGGCATGTAACTTGAATTCTTTCTCCTGTTTTTAATGTTTTGGACACATTTGTAATATCAGGCTTATGACAGTTAGTAATTACCAAAACCTCCTTGTGTCTTGCCATCTAATGCACAAGAGGCCTGAAGTAGTGCTCCTGAATTCAGATTCACCTCTTTCCATTTTACGTTTTGTAAATTCGGGAACATTTTTTCTGTTTCCCATGATTGTACCAACGGCTGAGAAAGGAACGGTGTTCAACAAATGCACAGATGAAAAAAACCGATCAAAGCCTAGCGTTACATCAGCTTCTACAATTGAACCCTTTCGCCAAGTGTCCCCAAAGAGGGATCTAGATCCTTTCCACTGTATATGTTGAAGTCATATGTGTACCCGGTAATAGAATCACATCGCAGCCACATTTTTATACCCCTTTTGATAGGCTTGAGTGGCATGTACTGCTTTAGTGTGCTGCGACCTTTGAATTTTGTCATGGATTCGTCTATGCTTTGGTAACAGCTATCTTGTCTACACTTTAGAAATTTTTTTTCAAGCATTCCACCAAGTCATCTATGTAGTAAGTTTTGTTACAATTTGGCGGTTTTTCAGGGTTTGCGAAATACATCTTAGATGATATAAAAAGAAAACGATCACGTGAAATTGCTTCATAAATTGATCGATTGCCGAGAGATTTGTGAAGTGACCAATAGTCCTTTATACAGGGAAGACGGTTGTAGGACATAATAAACATGCACCCTATGATGAGTTCTATTTCACCACTATTAGTTGCAGTTATTTTTACATTTTTCTTTTTAGGTTGAGCATTTCGATATATTTGAATACGCTCGTTTGTGCACTGAGCATGTATATATATATACATGTAAACCGATTTCGGAAAAAGTTTATGAAAAATTTCAATAATGCTCGATGTGCGTGGGATGTGTTCGGATATTTTGCAGCTGCGAGTCGTAGGTAAAGTTATCTTTGGAATAAAATCTTGTCCAGGAATATGCCACTCGAAATTAGTATTATCTATTCGATTGTTGGCAGATATATCGGCAACTATATCTTCCATAACATCATCTTCTGCACCGTCATCCGAAGAACTTTCGTCACCAGCACAGTCATCACTCGGGTTGTAATTATCACTACTTGAAGCAGAAACTATCAGTTTCATTATCATCCTCCAGGAACTTTTGAATATCTTCAGGATTCATAATTTCTATATATAAGCTGTGAGAATCAAGAAAACAATTTTAACTACCCAGAGGACTGCTGGTATATGTATGTACCAGCTGCCGGACTGATGGTACATATATGTACCACCACTACGATTGGGAATAAAATGTAAAAAGTTCTTACCTGTTCTAAATTATAAGTAAAACTCACTTCCTTTTGTTAAAATTTATTAATTTTATTTGTTATTTACGTCTATTTATTGCAAAATCTTGAAAAAAAAACGAGAAATAACTGCTACATGCGTCTGACTTTGGGATTAAAAAATTTAATTTTTTTTTGCAAAATAAAAAACGGAAGTAACTGGAAAGTACCACATAATTCTCTGCATAATAATTGATTGAAAGTAGTATGCAATAAGCATTTGTTAAAGCTTACACAAATATTAAATAATACTATAGGGTGGTTTAATTTTAAGGGCCGATTTAGGACTTTTCATAAGGCTGTTAATTTGTAAGTGCAAAGTAAATCAACATGTTCATGTTTGCAACAAAATGTAGGTAAATTTGTATTCAACGCATAAGAGTGGTTAAATTTTAAGGGCCGATTTCGATTGAAGGCATGAGGTTATCAATAGCAGTCAGTTGTTTTAGACAACGGGTAGCCAAAAACTTTTAAGTTAAGAGTACTCAAGAAAAGATTGACGCTTTTAATGCATTCTTTATGTGTAAATGATTTTTCAGTAACATGTGTACATACATATCTTAATCTAAGACTAAGTTTCACCTACTATTGTATGTATGAATGTGTATATGCTACTAGGTACATATATTATTTGACTCCTGTTTTTTTATTATTTGTTTTTACATACTTATTTTTATTTAATTAATCAAGATTTTGTTTTAATTAATATGTTAATAAATTCTGTTATTACATCTCAAATACTTTGTTTATTGTTAAGCAAAAATTTTAAATTATATTTTGAGCTTTTACACTCTAAACTCTCCTTTTTAAATGGCTTAATGTATTAAAATTTAAAAAAAAATATATTTTCGTGCTTTTTTACACTCTTTTTCGTATTTTGTTTGCGCTTTTTACCCTTTTTGCAACGGCTTAATGTGCTTTTGATCTTCGTAGAGATACCAACACTGAAGTTTTTACTGGACAAATTTTTGCCAGTAAAATCCAGTAAAACGAAACCATATGTTTTTAAATATGAACAAACAAAAGTAAGGAGAAACAAACATTTTTAGTTTTTGATGAAATTTTTAAAATAACAAAAAACAAATGTATTAAGTTGTAAGCATTATAACATTTATTTAAGTTTGATGCTAGAAAAATATTCGGCTATGTTATGTATTTCACGTGAAATTAAAACGTGCGGAATTTCCATAGAATGTTTGGAAATATGTATGTATGCACATATGTATGTATTTATAATAACAATGCTATTGCATTTCCGAACGATTTAATTTCACATGGAATTCAGAATATAACCGATTGTTTTTAAAGGCGGTGTCAGATACAACTTCACCCTAAGAAGAGATACTTGCTCCCCCATTCGGATTAACAATCAAGTTGTTCCTCAACATTCACATGTGAAATATCTTGGTATACACCTTGATCGACGACTTACATGGAAACACCACATTGACTCTAAGTTAAGTCAAATGAAACAAAAATTAGCTCAAGTACATTGGCTGATTGGTAGAAATTCAACTCTCAGTTTAGACTGCAATCTTTTGATATACAAGTCGCTTTTAAAGCCAATATGGTGTTACGGAATTCAACTATGGGGCACTGCTTCAGCTTCAAATGTAGAGAAAATTCAACGAAGGCAAAATAAAATTTTACGCATGATAACATCGGCTCCATGGTACATCAAAAATTCAAATATACATCGCGACTTGAATATGCCACTAGTGACTGAAGAAATTGTAAAATACGCAGGCAAATATCTAACAAAACTCGAGTCACATCCTAATCTGCTTGCTCGTAATATTTTGAACTTTACTGGACACATCCGCTTAAAAAAGAGAGATACACGGGCTCTAATATTCATTCTAATATACTCTAGATGATGAAGCTGATTGAATACACTTTTTTTCTTTTTGTTGCTTATCACTACTTATGTATTATTAATAACTATCACTAAGCTTATGTCCGACATTGGTCGGGCCTAATAATTTTTTTATAGATTTAAGATTTGAATACTTATTGTTAGTTCATATTTGAAGATACAATAAATAAAAAACATGCATTAAAAAAAAAAAAAGATACAACTTCAACGCTTTGCGTGAAGCAAAGTGTCCATGACACAATAAAACAATAACTTTGACAACACTCACTGTTCGTTTCACTATTCTATTTCATGTATAAAACACAGCACAATTCGATTACTCTGATGCCACGAACTCGTTTTTTATGTAAATTTACCGGCATTTTAATAAAAATTTCATATTTCCATGAGAGTTTGGTCAAACAAATTAAATAAAGTATACCAACTGATTGTCAAAGCACGCAAAAAGTTTATAGTTGCGTAACTTTTCGCATCGCTTTGCGTTAAAAGTTCTTTATGTGACATGTTTCATATAAGCACGTACATTTTATCTTAGATGACAAAGCGAATCTTCAACGCAACGCGAAGCAAAAGTTTTATCTGACATGGGCTTAAACGTGAATAAAGTTAATAGATTATTATACTGAAATTTTTGTTTATACATATCGTCGGGTCGACGGTTCCTGGTTTGACGCATGGAACATTTAAAAAAAAATTTCTTTTTTTAAATTCTTTCCCAGTTTTTCATTGTCTTGAATATATCATCCTAATAACTTCTCACCTTCAGGGTAAAAAGCTTAGAAACTTTAACGGCCTGACCCGCGATGTCGACAAGAAAGTTTCTATCGCTTACTTATATTTAAAACAAAATCAAAATAACAAATTTTATTTTTGTTTTCAATATAAGTAAGCTATAGAAAGTTTTTTGTCGACATCGTGGACCATCCAAACAAGTTTAAATAAAAACATATGTCCATATCTATTACTTTTATTATTAAACAAAATATTCTATCTTGTATTTCATATGTATAATTTTTTTATCGCCAAAATTGGTAATGAGCTGGATTACTGGATTTTACAATTTTTCCGTTCGCGTACTTTTAGATGCAAACTTTTTTATTGAGAGTAATTTCTTTATATTACTCAGTTACTGGATTTTACTAGAAAAGTACTCAAACGCATCTAATAACATTAGAAAATTTGTTGTTGTTTTCAATATAAGTTGTCATTCGAACGTTTGCGAGTGACATCGTGGGACAGGCAGTTACACTATTTTTTTTTGTCATCATAGGTAAGTTTTCTATAGAAGTGCTACGAAGTTTGTGTACTTTTGGTATGCCGTATAAACAGTGAGTTAATTTATTTGGGAATATTTTTATTTGCAAATAGTGCGCGTATAAACTTACTATTAGATTACTAATACGCGTAACTTTAAGGCTTAAATTAGACGTGACACAACCACAATGCCATAGCCATAACCAAACCAAAATTCAGTTGGTTTCTATGGTGAGAATTATGGCATTATGGCGAGTCACCTATAATCAAACACAGTGTTGCCCATTAGTTTGCTTCGAACGGCTGTTTTCTATGGCTATGGTTATGTCACGTCTGATTGAGCCTTAACTCTCTTACAAATACATCAAGTTCGCTTATTATATAACTAAGAACGGAAACAATTTAATAAATACACAGAAAAAAATATACAAGATTTATGTTCAACAAAACCATGTTGGTGAATTAAATTTTTAATTTCAATAACATTTGTCATTAACTTAAATATTGTATTTATCAATTCCGCGCATTTTAAAATATCATTTAATTCAGAGCTGCCTACAGAGAGAAAACCGAGAGAAATGTATGTGTGTGTATGTGTATTCATTTGTATAAAAAGCCGAATGATGTTCGGCACTCTTGCGCTTCTCTGGGCAGCATGGATTTAATTTCATTTGTTTGTGTTGGTGTTTTCCTTGCTTGGTGATTGACTCAACGTGGTCATGTGCTGATGTTGTTGTTTATTTGGATTGTTGGTGTTGTATACGTGTAAATTCCGACAAGAAGCCGAAAAACGTCGTGGGTTTTTTTTTAAATCAACAAAGTTATTTTTAGATTGTATCAACGAAATGCGCCATGCAGAAGAAACATAAGAAATCATGTTTTGCGTGTATTCATTATTTGGGTACCAAATAATGATTTGCTCTTTAGCTGAGTGGTAGTACTTTAGTCTATTAGTCACGAGGTTGCCGGTTCGATTCATCCCAAACGTCTTTAAATTTAAATTTAATAAAAAACCAATTTGTAAAAAAAATTAAACAAACAACGAAAAACAACACATTAGAATTTGAAAAACAAATTCATTACATAGCGTCTATACCTGATATTAACTCTGATATAATATGAGAGAGAACGTCGGCAGAATAAGAAGAAAAATATATTAATATTGATATTAATATCTATGTAGGGGAAAACGTATTCTTTTAAATATCATAATATTTCATAAATATCAGGCAGCCGTGCAGTAAACATCTTCGTTTATTGTAATAGTAATGTGTGTTTCATAAAAATTTTGGTATTTCCTTAATACATCGTGCATAATTAAAACATTTCCTCATTTTTTTTATCAAAAAATATTAATTTTCACTTTAATACACAAAATTCTCTTCACGTATATATGTATGTGTGCGTTTTTTTTACACTTGATATCATAATATTGTTTTCTAAATATATATTATGAAAACAATATTATAATATCTGATATAATATTAATATAATACTAATATTGCAGTCTACACGTAATATAATTCGCTCTGCTATGAAATTTGACGTTTGCTGATAGAAATATATTTGATATTATATCAGGTATAGACGCTACGTTAAGAATTTTTGTTTTCTGTTAACAACTCAATTGTGAATAACACAATAGCCCAATTCACAATCTTGTGCAAATGGTGTTGCATCGTTGCATGTGCAAAATTGTGTAGTATATTCTACTCACCACTTAAACATTCTTAGTGGTGAGTATCGATATACTATACCAATTTGCAAATGCAACGATGCAAGACCATTTGCACAAACTTGACAACATTTTTACCGATATAAAGAAATCAACAAATATAAATACATACATTATTCTCTCCTTTTTAGAAAGGTAAAAATATTGCCAAGTTAGCAGATTATCTAAAAATTATATGACACACTTACGATTACAAATGTATATAATGCATAGCATATGTTAGTGAAAGGTTTTGTGCCAAACAAGAACTTGGTCAAAATTTATATCTCACTGCTTTTGATGGCCGAAATTTTTGATAGGAACTTGGCCTTTTTTCACATTTATGTATGTTTTTGTGAGGATCTGACTACTTTTTGAAAAATTGTCTATGATAACATTTTTTAAACTTAAAAGTTCTATGGAGTTTTATTTCTATTTATGATCACTGTGCCAGTTAAAAATTTCATAGTTACATAAAATAATGGGTTAGAGCGTGATGAGTTTTGGATTGTACACCTTAAAAATTAATTATTGTGTTATTACAACGGGTCGCCAGTGTGTACGTAATTTGTTAAGAGTCGTCTGTAAAGAAACATGTAAAATACAGCGTCAATTTTAGTGGGAGTGATCCCGCCTACATATTAAAGTCTGCTTAGCCGAAGTACATAAATCAAAAGGATATGCCCAATTTGCATGCAAAGTTTCAATAGGGTAGGTGCTGCTTTAATTTTTGGATTTTCCGATTGAGTAAATCAATTAGGACTATTTGTTTACAAAATGTCAGCTTTCTACAGTATAATATTACGTAAAATTTTTATGGGCCTGGCCCCACCGACTTTTATATCTGTTAGTGCTTATGATTCATTTAAAGTTTTTTAGGAAAAAGCTATTGAGAAATACATGAGTAATAGACTAAAAACTGGTAACCCGAAGTACATGAAAGAAAAAGCTAAGATTTATGGAAGTACACAGAAAAAATTATTCCCAAAAATTTTCAAACAAACGTGTGTTTTGAAATATAATTTAGTTCCAGTAAATATTTTTTACTGTTCCAGTAAATTATTTGTTCCAATTTTATTTTATGTAAAAAAAAACTGTAGGGAATGAAAATTATCTATATAAAGTAAAATTTAAAAAAAAATTTAGATTTTTTTTTTATTTAAATTTGTTATTTTCAGTTAAATTTATTTTTATATACTGTAAAAGAAACTTGCCTGATTTTCTTTAATTTTAAAAAACATTTTATTTTTTTTTTAAATATTTGTTTGCGGTTTTCAAACTTATTATGTTCGTATATTGTGATTCTCAATATAGTATTAAGGGTCTTACTATAAACATACGGAGTTTGTTAGCTAAATTCAAACATTTTTTGGGTTGAAGTCTACTGACGAGTTCCAAAAGCGGTAACGAAATGCTTAACCATAAAAACAAGCCAATTTTTGAAAGTAAAAAAATAATAGTTGAACCTTTTATTTGATTCAGTTATTTTTTTTCTAATAAAACTTTTACTAATTTAAAAAAAAAAAAATATGGTAAAAATTGTTACTGATTCAGTTAATTTATTTTCTAATAATACGAAAAATTTTAGTGAATGTGTTTGTAAATTATAAAAAAAATATTTGCTGAATAATACAAAAAAAAAATCAGCAAAAATGTTTTTCTGTTTCTATTAATAAATTTGACTGAAAATATTTTAAGTTTCAGTTAACTTTTTTCTCTAATGCCATAATAATTTAACTAAAAATAAAGTTTTTTTTCATTTAAATTTTTACAAAATTGTTATCAGAATCTACAAATTTCTTTGTAGGTCCGCATTCACACAAAAAATTTACTGATTCAATGAATTTGGTTACTGAAAACGAAATTTAGTTTTTTCTGTGTAGTCAAGGCCAATTTCAAAACGAAATTTTTACTTTGGACAAGTGCAATGTGTATGAAAAGTTTCAATAAAATTTAACTTAACTTTGTGTTTACAGTGCTTGTTCCCAACCCCCGGATTGAAACTTCTGGTTTCTTAATTTTTTTAGTGATCTCTGATCTAGATTAATTTGTGTACCAAATTTCAGCTCTCTAGCGAATAAAACTTCTTGGTTTTAAGATTTTCCCACTGGCTTACTCATCTACAATTGCTTGTATATAAAATTTCAGCTCTTTAGCGTGAACTATACCTTATAATTTTATGAGCATTACCCCTCCCACTATTTTAAACTCACAATATTGTTGTGAGCAGCGCTTATAATTCATGCTAATTTTCTTCTAAAATATGCTAGACCAAGGTAGATTAAACAGCAGGCTAAAATTTTATGGGAGTGATCACGCCCACTTTTTTAGGTGATAGTTTAAAGTACTGTATACGTGCAACGTTTATGCAAAGGTTCACTTAAATGCCTTAAGTTAAAAGCTGTATATTAACAGCCTTATTAATGTAACTTTTTAAGGCTTTATAAAGGGGTTTTAAGACAAATTTTCTTAGAAAGCCTTAATAAGTTTTATTAATACGGCTGTAAGTTTTCAGGTTCAAACAATAGTAGCGTGGCCCCGCCCATTCTGGGAATTTTTTTTTTGGTTCTTCAGATTTTTATAGTTGGTTTCTCACCTAGACCTACTTGTGTATCAAATGTCAGCTCATAACCGCAACTTTTAATTTTTATGGGCGCAGCCCCGCCCCTCTGACTAAAATTTCTGGGTTTTCAGGTTTTTCTTGTTGTTTTCTCACCTATACCTACTCGTTTATTAAATTTCAGCTCCTTAGCGCAACTTTCAATTTTTAATATTTATGGGCGTAATCATGCCCACTTTTCCAAACTTAAGAGTTTTTTCGGCCAGTGTTTATTATTTGTGTCAAGTTTCGTTGCAAACGGATAATAATACATACAGAAATAGTATATCTAAATATGCTGAGCCGTAGTACACGAAAATGAGGTTCAAATTGTATGGGCATGTCAACGCCCACTTTTTTAGTGGAAAATTTTTAGGCTTGCCCTATCGCAGTATGTATGCCGAATTTCAATAAAATAGCTTCCATTAAGCGCCTTAGATTAGCTTTTTTAATTCTGGCCTTTTAGGGCGTACCCCCGCCCTCCTGGCCAAAATTTTTGGATTTAAAATTTTTTTTTGTTTAGTGCCCACCTAGACTTAGCTCTGTACCAAATTTTAGCTCACTAGCACAAATTTTAATTTTTATGGGCGTAGCCCCGCCCCCTTGGTTAAAATTTTCGGGTTTTCAGATTTTTCTAGTTCATTGCTCCCCTAGATCTAGACGTGTACCAAATCTTAGATCTCTAGCTATAGCGGAAGTGCTTCATCAATTTGATGAGTGATCAGTGAGTATGTCTTAAAATATGCACATTTTGCACCTTCATATCTCCGGGACCTTTCATTGTAAAACTTTCAAACTTTGCATGTGAGGTAACATGAATTCATTCTAATTATGTTTTAAATTTCATAACTTTACGATTGCGGGGAACAAAGTTATGAGGGGGGTAAAAAACAGGACGAATGGCTTCCTGTAAATATACACACTGCGTGCATTGGCCGGAACTTGGCCTGGCGCACTGCCGTGCGCCTGGATATATTCATACAGACAGAGGTATAGGAAGCGTATTAATTATTCGAAAGATATGCAAGCTAACGGAGTTCGATCGTGACCGTGATGAGAGTCAGACGTATTGCGGAGAAAAAATCGAATGCTAAATTTTCAACAAGTGCACAATTTATTAAAATCTTAACAAAAACATTTATTACTTTTTGCTACTGCATTAGTGCGAAAAAAACATATAAAAAAAACAACTAAAGCTCTTGTAAAATGAGTGAGCGCAATGCTCAAACCTCATTAAACAATAAAAATATAGTTCTAAAAAACAATAACAATGACACAGATAATTTGAAGATCATGTAAAAAACAAGAAAAAGAAAACGCAACAACTAAATTCTGCTATCTCGACAATGAACGAAATACAGAAAATAAATGAAAAGAATATTTCTGAATCAGTAAATAATAAAAAAACAATAACAAGTAATGAAAAAAACCAAAATAAAAAAATTCCACCTCTAAACGTAAGAGACATAGACACAAAGGAATTAATAGATTTTATTAAAAATGCTCTTAAAATAAAAGACTTCAGAATAAAAGAATTTAGAAATAAAAACACTTTATTTATGAACTCTCTTGAAGATTATTCTAAAGTAAAAAATTATTTAGTGAAAACAAATACGAGCTTTGTAACTTTGTAACACCAAAAGCAACAAAAACAAAAACACTCCTATTGAAAGGTCTTGATTCGTACATCAAAACAGAAGATATACTAAATGAACTAAATACTTATGAAACTGAAGATTTAAAATTTGTAAAAGTCAGTAATTTTACAACAACAAAGTCCCAAAAGGGCGGTTATAACTTACCTTTCTTTTTGGTACAAATTACCCCAGAAAGTAACATCAACAAGCTTAGGAACATAAAAACTCTTTTTTATAGAATAATCAAATGGGAGCAATTACGACGACCGGAGATTCCCCAATGCCGTAACTGCCAAGGATTTTTCCATAGCGCAGCTAATTGTTATTTACCTACCAGATGCGTTAAATGTAGCAATAACCAAAAAAGAGGAGAATGCGAACTAACCAACATTCCAGAAGAAGAGAGGGATAAATTATTCTGCGTTCTATGCAATAGATATGGGCATCCAGCCTCATACAAAGGTTGCGAAAAATATAAAGAGTTACAGCAAAAAATTAGAAATAAGAAGAATTTAATACAAGAAAATAAGTATACTCAAAATAATATTAATAGGAATTATAATCAAACAACAAGTTTTGCAAACGTAGTTAAAGAAAATACTCATAATACAGGTATAAATTATGATAATAATACTTTCTTATTAGAATTAAAAAATATGATGATAAATCTAAATAACCAAATGGCAAGCCTCCAAAAACAATTAAATCTACATGCATCACGCATTGATGCTATATTTTCTATGGTAGGAGTATAAAAATGGCTACTAACCAGAGAATATTCTTGACAAAAAATCTCAAAATTATTCATATAAACGTTAATTCACTAATATTTATAAGTAGAAGATTAGACCTTCAACTTTTTTTGGAAAAACACAATCCCGACATTGTTCTTCTTAACGAAACAAAACTAAATGCAATACATAAAATTAGCTTTAACAATTATAATATGATAAGAAAGGATAGAACAGGAGCAACAAGAGGGGGTGGAACAGCAATTTTAATTAAAAATAATATCAAGTATCACACATATTCTAACAGTGTCATCAATGCCTTTCAGTTTTTAGAAACGTGTATAGTGCGTATACCTATGGCAGAAAATAAAAACATGTTTATTATTTCTGTTTATTACCCTTCAGGCAACAATGACGGTAACTTTAGTAGTGAACTGAGTAACCTATTTCTATCCTTAGGTATACAAAACAGTTACTATATCCTAGCAGGGGACTTAAACGGACGTCACAGAGACTGGAATAACACCACTGACAATACAAAGGGAAGGAAACTAAAAGACTGGTTAACTGATAACGAAATAACTTTCAGATGTAAATTTTACGCCTCTAGTTTACCATCATTGCCTAGGTCTAGGTCATACATAGATGAATGTATTGCTGACTGTAGACTACACATTGACACAGAAAATAACACACTAAATTGTTTGGAAACTTTGGATTATGACAGTGATCACCAAGCCTTAAAAATTTTCGCTTACATGAATACCGAACGTGAACTTTTTTCTTTTATGGAAGAAAGTCCTAAGGTAGTATATGACTATAAAAGAACAAATTGGAAAAAATTTAAAAATAATATTAAAAGACAACTGAATAATACCGAACCTATACCATCAGAAAGAAATCTTTCCAACTCAGAAATAGACTTCCATATCGACAAACTCAATGAAATAATTTTAAAAGCTGTAGAAAAAATTACACCCAAGTTTCGAAAACAAGAAAACTTTAATAAACTGAAAAGACCAATTATAGAAAAGCTGCATAAAGAAAAAAGTAAGATATTAACAATAATTAAAAAGCACAATAGACTTGAACATACAATAGCTGAAAACGAAATAAATTTATGTAAAGCAAAACTGAAACTAATAAAAAACTCTTGAATGAAAACATTGTGACACTTTTAAATGAAAATATACAAAATACATTAACGCAAATAGACCCTAAAGGTTCCAAAAAAATGTTCGAAGAGATTAAAAAAAAAATTAGAAAACTAAAACCGTCAAAACTAGAGGAGATAAAAATACCACAACAGATGAGGCACTTACTTCATAACGTTGCAATTGATATACATAGATACTTTAGAGAGAGACAATTTAAATAATTTTATCTTAAGGGAAAAGGGCCAAATGTTGGATGCCGTAGGCGCTTTTTTGGAATCCGTTCACTCTGAGAAGGAAATAAACAGAAACAACACGACGCAAGTACAGGTTGTGGACACTTTCAATAATTTTTTGGATACAAAAACAGAATTTGAAAGTTACCAAACCACACTAACTAATTTTAGTTCGCATAAAAAATCAAATAATTTAACTGATTTGCAGGCAGATAATTTTTTCATTACAAAAAGAAAAATACTGTATATCTTTGCTAAACTCAGGGCTAAACTGTCGACAGGAATTGACGGAATTCCGAATATAGTTTTGAAAAACATTCCTAAAACTTTAGTTTTCGACTACTGTGGTCTGTTTAATAATATGCTGAATAATTCATATTTTCCTGTTAAATGGAAAAGGGCAAAAGTAATCCTATTACCAAAAAGGGACAAAGAAGTAAGTGTCCCAAATAATCTTCGAGACATAAGCTTACTACCTAATACATACAATACAAGTAAAGTCTTTGAAATATGTATTAATAATAATATTATAAAATTTTGTAAAGAAAAGAAACTGGAAAATGAAACACAATTCGGGTTTAAATACAAGCACTCGACCACTAACGCAGTACATTGTTTCACATCAAACATTTACTGAAATTGGAATAGAAAGTTATATACAGGAGCATGTTTCATAGATATGGAGAAAGCTTTTGATAATATATGGATACCGGGTATAATTTACCGACTTATTACACTTGAATTTCCAGTCAATATGATAGTTCTTATATATAATATGATTAGCGACAAATCCTTTAGAACATATTACCAAAACCACGAAAGCAATATTGCATTTAAAATAATCAATGGGTTACAACAGGGCACTGTTAACTCTCCAACTCTGTTTAACATTTTTATTTTAGACTTACTTAAAAAAGTTGAAAATATGATCGCTTTTGCTGATGATATCGTTATATATCACGCCGACAAAACAATTGAAAAAATAAATACAAAACTTCAAGAATCATTTGATATTGTAGAACAGTTTGCAGTTGATTGGCTTTAGAGTTGTACCGCTCATGAACGACCTAGTTCAATTGAACGATTCCTTTTAATGAGCGCAGTGAGCCGTTCAATCAACTGAGCGTTTTTAGCTCAGTACTGAGCGCTTTCGTATACAGGGCTCTTTTTGTGTTTTCATTCCATACTGAATGCCACCTGATGAGAAATATTCGCATTGCCTTCTACCATATGAAAACAAACAGCCAAAGCGAAATGCAATTAACAAGAGTGGCATCTTTTTGTTATTTCGCTATCTCTAACTGTCAAAGTCCATAATAAAAGGAAAAATAATGCGTTTTATATATAAAGCTTGACATCAGCTGCGCTCGGTGTAACTCATGGAAGATTGGCCGTTAAAAATAGTTGTGGTATGTTTGCAGAGTTGTCAAGTCATTTTTATTATATTATAGAGTTGCAATTTTAATACAAGTTGCCATATAAAGTTTTAAGCTTCATATATTATATATGACTTTTTTAACGTTTTTCACTTGATGTATAATTTTTTGTGTAAAATGGTGAATATGTTATCTTACGCTATAGCTGTGATTTAAGGTAGAATTAGTAAAATCGTATCATTCTACTTTACAGCTTGCCGTATCGTTCAACTTTGTGCACAAGTTACAGTAACAGTTTGCACACACATTTTTTTTGTCTGGCATTAAATACGGCGTTTTTGACATTCGCTACAGAAAAATCTGTTTTCTGCAGATTCCTACGTCAGCAGTGCTACCACCACATATTTTATAACTAGTAACATGCATTGTATATGGTACGGTTTTTGTCAGCTGACACGCAACATCACGATACGATTTTACTAATTCTACCTTTATAAACTGTAACATAATTTTGAATATATGTAGGTTTTACACATACTTCATTGTTAATTCAGATATTTATACAATATAATTATAGGTATTTTGTTATCTTAGTCTGTAAGGATTTTTGTCCATAGACTGAAATAAATAAATTAAAAAATTCATAAAATAAAAAATGTATAATATATATCAACGTTTATATATCACATACATTATTTTTGGTTTCACAACTTATATATTGTTTGCCCCAGTAATAATGTATATTTAATATACTGTGCGGTAACCACCCGACAATATGTATGCATATAGCAAACTTGTTTTTGTAAATATCATACAAATGTAAAATCAACGGCATAGCTAAAAAAAAACTAGTTCGCCAGAAAACGAGTTTAAAGTTTTCCATTTACAACCCACTGAATGAAGAAAGAAAATTTTATTTTTCTCTCAAAAGTTGAGTAAAAGATATTTGTGTGAACTTTGTACAAAAAAGTAATAACGACATGAGGATTAATTTTGCATCAAAAATGTATTTTTTGGTTTTTGACGTTCTTTGAGTAAATGAGCGATATGTAAATGAAGCATACATATATGGTATTGTATGTGTGGTAACACTTTCCTTATATTTTAACAACAAATTTTATGGATCAGGCAACATTTATTACAAACTGTTAAACGTTTTAAATATTCAAGTTCGGTACTTTTCAAGTTGTGATTTTTTAATTTTTGGGAATTTCTTAGTGTTTGAAAATTATAATGTCGGGAAAAAAACATAGCGAGGTTTGGTTACATTTTAAGGAAGATGGAGACAAGCGAGCCCAATGCAATTATTGCAAGGCAAGTTTAAGCGTCACAGGAGGTTCTCATGGAAATCTGGCTCGTCATATGAGGTCAAAACATCCTTTGACGCCCTTAAATTTTCAAAGACAGACTCCAACTCCCGTCCCAACCATTGTCATAGAACCGGAAGACGACCAACCAACAAGCGCTCGTATTCGAATAAATCCACAACAAAGCCTTACGCAGTATTTCCGAAGGCCACCTTCAGTTCGAAAAGTGGAACAAATTGACAGGCAAGTCCTGAAAATGATTGCCAAAGGACATCACGCACTACGTATAGTAGAGGAGCCAGAATTTAAAAAGCTGACTAAAGATATTTCCAATTGTCCGGGATATTCGTTACCAACACGTCAATCGCTGTCCAATAATATCTTACCGTCCATTTATAACGATATTTTAAATGATGTTAAAAGTAACCTACAGTCAGCTACCGCAGTTTGCCTGACCACAGATAGATGGACTTCAAAGACGAATACAAGCTACTTGGCAGTTACAGCTCATTTCATCGACTGCAACACAATCTTGAAGTCCCATTTACTGGCATGCGATGAATTTGGAGAAAGGCATACGGCTGAAAATCTTATGAATTTTTTGAAAAATGTCATATATGATTTCGGTATTGCAAATAAAATAACAGCAATTGTAAGTGACAACGCTGCAAACATTTCTGCTGTAATTTGCCAAGGCCAATGGAGGGGCATTAGTTGTTTCGCCCATTCTTTAAACCTTGTGGTAAAATCAGCTCTAGTGGAGGTAAGTGAGCTGATAAATAAAATTAAAAGAATTGTGGAATATTTTCACAAAAGTTCGCAAGGGCTGAAAAGACTTGTTGAAACCCAAAAGCAAATGAATTTGCCGCAGCTCAAACTAAAGCAGGATGTGGCCACTAGGTGGAATTCTACATATGATATGTTGGAAAGAATCAGCAGCTTAAAGGATGCGGTAATAACTACGCTTAGTTTATTGAGGCCTGATTTGTCACTACCATTGGCAGATTGGGACCTGGTAGCGGAATTAATACCAATTTTGAGACCCTTTTACCAGGTAACTAAGGAAGTCTCAGCAGAGAAAAATGTTACACTGTCTAAGGTAACAGTTATATGCAACATTTTGGAAGGCAGCTTTTTGAAACGCAGCTCATCCAACAGCAAAATTTCTGCTGTGATTGAAATAATAAAAACTGAGCTCAAACGGCGCTTTGGCGAATTAGAACGAAATGCTTTGTATGCAGAATGTACAATTCTCGACCCACGTTTCAAAAGAAAAGGTTTTAAGAACGAGTTATTGTACCAAAACGCAGTAAAAGCTATCAGAAGCAGAATATGTCTCATTAGACTGCCTAACGCCACCGTCGAAACCGATGAAGTACAACAGTCATTTGGAGCTGCAGCGGAATCTTCAGCTGAAAGAAACGAGGATGATATCTGGAAGGAATACGACTGCGATTTCAACCGGACTGTAAGACCAGAAAACATTACTGCCGCCGCGATTCGTGAATTCGACAAGTATTTAAATGAAGAATATCTTGAACGAAAAAGTGATCCTCTTGTTGGGTGGAATGAACGAAAGCATCTGTACCCAAGAGTGTACTCGTATGTCCTTAAACGCCTTTGTATCGTAGCTACGTCTGTCCCATGCGAGCGTATCTTCTCCGCAACAGGTCAAATCGTCAATGAGAGAAGAACTCTATTGAAGCCAAATAAGGTTTCAAAGTTAGTGTTTTTGCATCACAATATGTAATTAACATATTACAGCCTTATTTATAAAACTTATTAAGGCTTTATAAAGGCTTAATAAGGGAAATTTTGTATGAAAATTTGTTTTAAAAACCCTTTATAAAGCCGTAATAATTTGTATAAATAAGGCTATTAATTTGTTAACCAAGAATAATGTATTCCCGTATTTATATTCACTTGTATAAGAAGCCCATTGATGTTCGGCACTATTTTGCCAGTTTAGACAGTCTTGTCTTCTTTTGTGTTTTGTGTGACTAAATACATGAAGCTATAAAGTTTTTTTTAAATTAATATTTTTATCGAAATTTTCTCAAAATTAATATTTTACTTGATCGGTTAAATATTAGTTGTTTTTTAAAATTACATTAAAATTTATTATAGTTTATATGCATGATTTACTGTGCTTACAGAGATCATCAAGGGCTAAAGTTCCCTGATGATCTCCATAAGTAACAGTAAAGCATGCATATAAACTATAATAAATTTTAATGTAATTTTTAAAAACCACTAATATTTTACCGATCAAGTAAAATATTAATTTTGAGAATAAGTACGATATAAATGTTGAAGTTAAAAATTTTGCAATTCTCACAAAGTACCAATTAATTTTTTAAGTTTTTTCTAATGCAAATGCTGTTTTTTTTTTTGTTATTTTCTTTGTATAAATCAAATTTTTTATTTAAATGAATTGTTTTGTTTTTCATTCTTAAGAATGTATTTAAGATATTTCAATGAAATTAATTGTTAAAATTAATTAAATTAATTCTTCTGAAAAATCACTAATTAATTTTTTAAGTTTTTTATAATACCAATGTTTTTTCTTTTGTTTAAATCATATTTTTTATTTAAATGAACTGAGTTTATCTTTTAAAAATGTACATATGTATATATAAATGTATTATTACAAGTAACACTAATGACAACAACAACAATAATAATAATAATAGTAACAATAATACGAGTTGTAACAATAATAGCAGCATTAATAATAATAATGATAATAATGATTTTAAGCAATATATAGGTAGTGCGAATAAAAATAAGCAATTGCCTTTTACTTAAATTTTTTTAAAACCCCAAATATGTAATTACATACGTACATATGTATGTATGAGTTTTTTTTTTTGGTTTTTTAAAAAAAATTTTAAGTGTGCCTTTTTTAAATTTAAGCTTTAAATTATACTTCTAATATGTACATTAAATTGAAAATATAAATGAAGAACAATAACGTTTTTTAAATGTTAAAAACTAAATGATTTTATTTTTTACTTCCAAAGAAAGCAAAACTTGTTGCTCGAAACAGAAGTCTGCGTGAAAACATTGTGATAGTTGCGTTCATAAGGGTAAAAACAGACAATTTTTCAATTTCAAACAAATTTGGCACCCACTCCCTTGCTGAATGAGCAACATCAGCAGATATCAAATAATGATTAACAAATTTTTGCATTTCTTAATAATTTAAAATAAACTTATTAAAAAGTATTGCAATATGTATTCCATATTCAGGTATGTACATAAATGTATTCACAGGAAACAAATGTGTATTTATACAAAAAATTAGCATGTTATGTACCCAGGCAGAATTTGCCAACCGTACAAAAATTGTAGCACAACGGAAGTGTGGAGCTTTCCAGTTTTCTAAATTCATTAATTTGTATGATTTTCTTTGTAAGTACATTTTGTTGAAGCGCTGATACATTTCCTTGTGACATATAAGAGAATGAATTAATTCTTTACAATTAGCTTTTGAAGTATTGGGAATATATTATGTTGGGAAAGCACTTAAATTGTGGTTTTCATAGTGTATAGCCAACGACGTAAAATATAATTGGGCAAGCCAAGCCCATCATGAGGTTATCATTTGTGTGTTGGGATAACACTCCAAAAGTAGAACTTGTGATTTTATTTGCAAAAACTTACAAATTCAATGGCGTAAATTCAAAGGAATGTTCACATTTTCTATACTAACCGTTTCTCAAATAATATGTATACCACAGATTTGCCAATGTTAGCCCGATTGAACTTTTTAATAGACATTACAAGATCTTGAACATGAACACACCTCTCACGCAGTGCATATATACCGGCTTCTGTACATATACCTTAGTACCGGAAGCTCCTGCCACAAGTTCAGCTATTTTACTAAAATTAATACCACCAGTTAAGTTTACTTGAATGCATTTCAACTATGAGGAAATTCAATTTTATATCAATAGGAACAGGACACAAAGAGCAGGATCTTCAATATTTTTCGCAGCTTCAAAATCATCCAATTGATTCAATAACTCTAACATTGTACGTTGAACTTCAAAGTCTCCGCCTGAACCAGATTCAATACGATACGAACCGATTGAATCAATTTCTTCCATGAATATAATTGAAGGCTATTTTATCTATAATAATTTAAAAAAGAAGTTTTACACAAATTTAACCATTTCTAAAATTTCATTTATATACCTACCATACATACCTTATTGCGTACATATGAAAATTTATTAAAAAACACTAAAATTCTTTTACTTTTATATTTTTCGTGCTTTCTGTTGTTTTGTAATGTCTAACACACACACACTGCTTAAATCTGTCACTTTTTATGCTTCTGTTTTCGCTCTTTCTTTATGCTTGACAAAATGTTTCAGTACAAATGTGGTCACTACTAGTGAGCTACTGAGCTAACTGAATGAAATATTTCAGTAAAGTGAGCTGAGCTGAAAAGAGCGGTCACTCAAAAGAGCTGATTAGCACAACTCTAATTGGCTTATGAAGTTAAATATAAATATTATTTAGACCCCCTGTAGACAAATGTAATAGCAACATAAAGAAGAATTGGAAATCCTTTGGAATAAGATCAAGTTTGACTCAAAGAACAATTTCGAACAAATAATGTGTCCGATACTTGGGCATACATGTAGATAAATTTTTATACTATAATGAACCTGTTAAAGAAGTCATTAGAAAAACACAAAAAGCGTTTTTCATGTACAAATCTCTGTTTTATTCAAAATACATAAAATCATCGGTAAAAATAATTATGTATCAATCGCTCATAAGGCCGATTCTTACATATGGATGTCCTATATGGTTCAACATCTCACCGTCTTATATGGAAAAACTGCGGGTATTTGAAAGAAAATGTTTAAGAGCTTGCATGTCGTTATTTAGATCAGCACATAGCAACTATTTAAAATATGTTTCAAACAAAAATTTATATAATAAATCAAATATTATAAGAATTGATAACTTCATCATGAACCTAATTAGAAATTATATTTTGAGGAGCTCAAACTGTACTGAAAATAATTTAATAATGGCACCATACTACACAAGTTTTGCTTACATATCAAATGCTCTTGAAAAGGGACTAGGTCCACCAGAGTCATTCTTGTACCTAGATACAATAAATATAATACAAGATGAAAATAATGTTCCGATATTTTATCACAAATATAGACGGGCTAATGATAGAGCTATCAACTCTAATTTTTTGTATAATTCAAATAGATACGATAGAAGTTTAAGTAATAGAGAACTTCGAAACAAAAATACCAGAAAATTCTGGTGGTTGGATTAATAGTGTTCCATAGAACTTTTTCTTTTTTATATTTAGATTTTATTTTTAAGCTTGGACTATAACTTTTTATCCTAACGTCATATATATGTAATGTTTTGTTTGTTAAATGCCATTTGAATATATTTTATTTCAAAATAAAAAACTACCTATGTATATTAAAAATACTCGGGTGCCCGTTCTCGGGACAATGTATTTATGTAAATATGTAAATATGTATACTATTGTTTATTATGGTGTAAGCATATTATAAGTTGTAAATAAATAAACGAACTTAAAAAAAAATATGCAAGCTAACCACGCATGACAAAAAAAAATAAGCTTGCTTACATATCAATATATTAAAACAGCATAACTTATACATATGTAAATAAAACCGAAAGTACAAAAAAGTATATCTTCGTTCAGTAAAAAGTATCAAAAAGTGGCAAAAATTAGAAAAATATCAAATTAGGGTGCATTTTGTAAAGGTAGCACAATAGTATCCAATATAGAGTTGCATGAACAATTCCATCCATGAAACTACTGAAATGTTTGTTTACTAAAGCTCAACTTCGAATAAATATGGTAATACTCAACAAACTGTTGCTTTTATCATACTGTGAGTGCAAACGTTTCCTTTCGTACTGTTAACACAAAGAGATTGTTCATTGAGGTAGTTTAGACGAGAACAATTTTTAAGCCGCACAATTTTTGTTCTTTTCCAAATTACACGAGACTAATTCATCTGGCACAAAATGTATACGTATACACAGCTTTGTGGATGTTAGTGTTTTTAGTATTCATTTAATATTTGCTGTTTTTTAAGTTGTGTGTGTATTGGTTTTATGCCGCTAATGCGGGGTTGTAGCTGGTTGAAAAGTTATGCCAACCGCAAAACCGCTCTCTTTGCCTCTCTCACCTACAAACTGGCATGTTATGCCAGCACAATTATGCCCAAGGCACATCAATCAGGTACCCGCGATTCTACAACAAATATTACAACAGCATCAACCACATGTACTTTGTTGGTATAAATTACCTTCTTACTTTTCAAAACAGGGTAGCATCGTCAGATTGCGTGTTTTTTATAGGAAATGTCAAACACCCTACAAAACTGAATATTCGAAAGGTGTTTATGTGTACCCAAATAAAAGCATGCTTTTAGGCTTATACCTACACAATCCAAATTTGACATTTATATTGGTATAATGACATTAGTCACCTGGTGTAGTGCTGCCACCTAATAAATGTGCCTTGATTATGCCGGTGTAAATCAGCGCATTGAAACGACTTTTGTTCATGCTGCTTTCTCTCATCTCATTTTTGTTAGTAATTCGCAATAGCAATGTTGCCAATATAGGGAAATCATGGAATTTTTTGTATGGGTCGCACATGTGTAATGGGTTTCACTTTTAAATTAAAGTTTTAACTTTTACACATACATACATACTAAGTACATATGTATATACCTTACATATTAGTAATACATATTTTAATTTGTCATTTGCATTTTTAAATAATATAAATCTTTAAACTATTTTAATATATTATATATTCTTGTAATAAACTACACACAACCCTGAAATGAAATGCTATGGAAAGAAAAACACACTTTTAGATGAAAAATGAAAAAAAGGAATTGGTTTATGAGAAATGAATATATTCTTAAGCAAATTTGATTATTAGTTGTGTAGGTGTCTAAAGGTTTTGGTCACGTGCTTGTTTTTTTTTAATTTCATATGATATAAAAAAATTGAAATTGACAAAAATTAAACAAAACACAACAAAAGTACTCGTTTCCGAGCGAAAATAACTCTTTATATTCTTTCAAGCAAAAATATAACTAACAATTATTTTTGAAATTAATATTTGAAATAAAACTCAAAAAATTTGATTATCATCACCCTACACAGAAAAAATTATTCCCAAAAAATTTTCAAACAAACGTGTGGTTTGAAATATAATTTAGTTCCAGTAAATATTTTTTACTGTTCCAGGAAATTATTTGTTCCAATTTTATTTTATGTAAAAAAAAACTGTAGAGAATGAAAATTATATACATATATGTATAAAATAAAATTTTGTAAAAAAAAAAAATTTTAGATTTATTTATTTTATTTAAATTTGTTATTTTCAATTAAATTTATTTTTATATACTGTAAAAAAATTTGTCTGATTTTTTTTTAATTTTTTCAGTTAAATTTATTTTTATATACTGAATTGAATTATTGCTGAATAATACAAAAAAAATCTGCAAAAATGTTTTTCTGTTCCTATTAATAAATTTGACTGAAAATATTTTAGTTTCAGTTAACTTTTTTCTCTAATGCCATAATAAGTTTACTAAAAATAAATTTTTTTTTCAGTTAAATTTTTACAAAATTGTTATCAGAATCTACAAATTTCTTTGTAGGTCCGCATTCACACAAAAAATTTACTGATTCAATGAATTTGGTTACTGAAAACGAAATTTAGTTTTTTCTGTGTATGTAAAAATACGAAATTTTAAACAACAATAATATTGCATTGAAAAGAAAGATAATTATGTGTAATTTTTTAACTTCCTTTTCGGCGATTATTCTTATATTTTCCCTTTTCCTACAACTGGCAACACTGATCTTTAAAAGCATATTGTTTTTGCATGAACTTAATCCAGATTTACTCAACACATGTTCTGTTTCACATTTGTAAATGTTAGTATCAGTGATGGGAATTGGAAATCTTGATTTCGTGCCAAATCTGCTTTTAAATAGTGCCAAAATCACTTGAATAGTGCCAAACCACTTTTTATGTAATTTTAATGCTGGGACTTGATGTTAATTTAAATTATGGTTCTTGAATGATAATTTATTGTGTTTATAACTAGAAAAATTTACGATTATCACAAAAACACGGTCCAAAATTAGTTGTAAATATATATACATTAATACATTTTTCGCTCTATTTTCGATTTAATCGTGAATGACACGTAGTAAAAAATTAACTTTTTTATTATCAAAATTGCAAAATTATTGGTAACTTTTAAAACACATGCTGTAAAATTTATCGTGAGTGATAATTTACGTATGTACTCACCCAGTTGTCGACATCGACATCACTTTAATACAATATCAAAAAATTGGGATTTATTTACTCGCTCTCGAGAACAATTCTTTGCTACTGACAATCTATTCTGTTAGCTTAGGTCTAGAAAATAGCCTAAACCTACCAACAGGAGTCAGTTATTTTCGACAAGGGGTGCACAAGCCCCAATTTTTTGGTATTGTGTTAAAGTGACGTCGATATTACCAACTGGGATAGCGGTGAATGCTCGATATGAATGCATCATATATTAATCATTTTTACTTATTTACAAGAAATACAAATATGTATAAAAACATTTTTTACGTTATAGTACGATTCTAAAGGACATACCTAAAGCCTATAATAAACCTAAACTAATTTAAATGATAATATATATATATATATATATATATATATATATATATATATATATATATTTATGTATATGTGTATACTTAGTGGCAATTATAGTTTGTAGTTTTTATGGTTAATATACTGTCGACTTGTACAAATTCGTGCACGTTAAAAATATTTATAATTGTTAGCTATTTATTTTAATCAAACAAAGATTCTGTCGGTGTAGTAGAGTTCGTATTGCTTTATTGGTTCATAATTTTATATGTATTACGATTATAACAAGATCTATTGTCAGACTTCAAAAATTTTTACCATGTATTAAAGATGCTAAAGTCCATTTTTACTTTTGAGCAAATTTCGAACTAAAAATATACTTTCCATGCTTGATGAAGAGTAGAAAATAAAAAGAATACCTTGAACGATTCGATAAAAATTACTTAAAAATTTTTCATTGAAACTACATATTGTTTACGTCTCCATGTCTTTCAAAACTCACTCACATTTAAACTCTTGAAATTTTAAATCTTCAAAGTCTAATATAGATCTGTATTCACTTTTAATTTTTTCACGTATTTTATTTCGTTTAGAAGCATTTTTTTATCAAAAGGAACAGTATTATTTGTGTCTCCTCTTAGAACATATTCTGGCGCACACTTTGGAAAGCAATTCAAATAATAGTCCTTGAAGTTATATTTATGGCCTGCTTCACAATAACGAAAGAAACTGAAACGAAACCTTCGAGTGAAAATTTATATTGAAAGCAAGAATAAAATATGAACATTTTCTTTTGTTTTCAATATAAATTGTAAGACGAAAGTTTTGCTTCGTTATTGTGAAACAAGCCATTAGTTTTCAAACATGAAACAAAAACATATAAGAAGATTTTAATTCTATTTTTGAATTCTACACTCAGGGAAAAGCTGCAACTTAAAAATAAGAACGCGTCACATTAATTCAATAATTTTCAATATAATAGAAATTATACTTTGAGATACTTAGAAATAAACAAAATTAATAAATTAATACTGTAAATTAAAATTTTTCCATATTGAAATAAAAAATTTCAACATGACTAGACTTTTATTAATGTTTTTTTTATTAATTCAATATGGTTTTTATTGATTTTAAGCTGTCTTTTCCCTGGGTGTACAACTTTATGCTGGGAAAATTAGTTTTTAATTATTAATAGTTCAATTTCAGTGCCGCAATAATTTTATTCCGTTGGAAGATGGTGAGAATTTTGATCTCTATTGTCAACAGGAAGATCATCAATATATTTGTTCAAAAAATTTCGACATAAATGACGAAATAAAAAAGCCTCTTTAAAATTAAATGTAGTCTCACATTTTTTCATTGCATTTCAATAATTTACTATTTCAAGGACATAAGACAAAAATATAAATACATTTAAAGACTCTATCTCCATCAACTTTACGAGACAACCAACGGTTTGGGGAATACTTAAGAATTTCATAAATTTCAAAGTTGAAATATTTCTAAAAATTTATAAATTTACAAACAAATTTATATATTCATTTTAATAGATCGTCAATGTCTCTGGGCAAACCGTTAATTTAAACTATCAGAACTGAACATTTGTCAGCCTCAAATCCTCAGTTAGCCGACGGTAATGTAATGTAACTACAACGATAGGAAACAGCTGATCGATATTGTTATGTGAAATGTAATGAAAACGGTTATATAGATGTAATGTAATGTAACCTACTTTTTATATAAAAATATCAATCAGCTGGTTCCTACTGTTGCAGTAACATTACATTACAGTCGGCTAACTGAGCCTTAAATTTTCATTACATAAAAACGTAAAAAGTACAAAAAGAGTACTTATTATTGTAATAAGAAAAGTTTCCACATTTAATGAACAAAAAGTGTCAGAAAAGGAGCGAGAGTGACACAGTGCCAGGAAACATCCAATAGTGCCAAAAATTGTGCCACATTTCCCATCACTGGTTAAGGTATCAACAGACGACATGTTTTTCACATTGTATGTGCCAGAATTTACATATGTAAACGAAAACATGTCGTGTGTTACCTTTAAAACATTGCTTGTGTAAAAAACATGACAAAAACATAAGACATTATTTGAAATAGAGCGTGCTCTATTTTCTTATGTTAAACATACAGCTCCAAATGTCTATGTCATGCGAACAAATTCGTCGGCGGTTGATTTTGTGCACTATCATTAGCCGTCTGAATGAAGTATTTTGCAAGACAAATTAATTATATATTTTTTTTTTTTTTAATTTAACGTTGTCGTTTTATTAAAATAAGTCCAAAAATGTATAGATTTTTAGATACAACCTCAACGTCTTGTTTAAAAAAGAAAAAATTAAAAAAGCAAATTTGCGTCGCCAGTACTACAGCGACGGAACCAAAAATATTTCGACGGCTGCAAGCCATTTATAAAACAAACTACGTGGATATTTATGTACTGAAAAAGAAGAAGTGATACTACATGTACGTTTGTGACCAAAAATTATAAACCTTATGTAAATTAACCAATATCGACAAGCATAACGAAAAATATACGAGTCGAAAACTTAAAAAACACATGTAAAGAACATGTCGTCTGTTCGTACTTTTAGTATGCTCTTGTATGTATAAGTAAACAAACCAACATCATTTTACTGCGTTCTTAACTATTGAGTATTCATTGCTCTTGTTTCATAAGGCCCAACTATAATATGAATAAGCTGGCTTAAGCTAATGTCAGAATTGAACGATAAGTCTGTCAAATGCTTAAACAATTCAGATGTGACTTTTAGGTGACCATAATGTACTTACATCCACTTAAGTATTCTTTAGCCACAGCTGCACATCTAGGTATTCTCAATAATTTTGTAGTAATTTTGTTTCTTCTCATAACTCCTAAATGAATGCAATTCAATCAAACTAACTTGAAAGAATGTCCTAATCTATTAAAAATTCACATATAAATATATCCATCACCTTATTACTTGTTTTATTTGTTTTGCCTACTAAAAAGTACAACAGTGAATATACATAAGTAAATACATGTGTATGTGTGTATATATGTATTGTAAAACAAACAATGAAAATAAAACTTTTGCTTTATTTTCCGAGTTTAAAATAAGAAACAATTAAAAAAAATATTTAAAATCAATGAATATTTTCTGCTGCTGCTTGTTTGAGTTTAAAAGATGCACAAACAGTTGTTTCCTTACGGAATGTGCGTTCAGTTTGGCACTTTACTTAAGCAAATGACATTTGACGAAACTTGACGAAAAGTTTGTTAAGTACATTATAGTTTGCCACATGCGTTTTATATGTAACCGCACAGTTGCTTAAGCTAGCTTATTCATATTATAGTTGGGCCTATAGTTATTCATCTGTATGAAATAGAAATGAAACGAATAAAAAATAATAGCGAAAGTTTCATAAACATCATTATTTAGTTTCATGCAGACGTCTAGTATCCAAGCAGTCGGAAAAGTGGCAAATTGCTACTTTAGTAGCACCAACGGTAACGCTGAATTCATCTGGCATAAAAACGTATACCCCTGCAAATAATATTAGACTACGTGGTCCAATCTAGATGAAACAGACTAGTTACATCATGATCCATTGTAATTAGGGTGATCGACTCGGTTTTTCAACCGGTTCTTAAACCCGGTTTTTCACAATACGGTTGTCGGTTTTTTCAAAATGTTGATTTTTCGAATGTCGAATAGTCCGGTTTTTTTACAATTTAAAAACCGGCTGAGTCGAATACTTTTCGATTTGTACATTTTGCAAAAAAAAAAATAGTTTTTACTATGTTAAAACTTAGACTAACGTGTTCTGTTGATTTTCCCAAGTATTTTTTTTCAGTACAAAAGTTCTAATAATATTTTGAGCATGGTGACACTTACTGAAACATGAAATTAAAGCGAAATTATTTTATGAGGATAGCAGAGGCGAATTTAATTGGCCTTATGGTGTGCAATGGATGTCAAAATTCATTTTGACATTTTGCTTCATATTTTATATAGAGGTAAGATATCCACCTTGTCCATATATTCATATGTATATACCATTAAGGAATAAACTCTACATAAACCCATAATTTTTGTGGTTTGAGAAAACTTGGGAAGAAATTCAAAAAATTAATTATGCCAATATTTAGAGTGCTAATAAATATGTTTATACAAAAAATAAAAAACTAAAAAAATAATTACAATACCAACAAGATATTAGACCATATTTGGATGCCATTTGTTGACGGCTTGGTACCGGAAATCACAGATTTTTCAAACAAGTTGATGAAGTTAATTGTTATGTTTTACCTTTAATTTTTGTATTGTTTTATAGTATTTACATCAACTTTTAACTCTTTTTTTAATAAAGCAATTTAAAATCAAAACTTTTGTATAATAATTTTCTTATTTAAAAAAACCGGTTGACCGGTTTTTCCTGATTTGTAAAAACCGAAACCGGATTTTTCACAATTTCAAATAATCGAACTATTCGAAAGCCGGTTTGTGGAAAAAGTCGAATAATCGATCACCCTAATTTTAATGCAGTCAAGGATCATGTCGTTTTCATACAATCATTCAATGCTGCGCGATAAGTGTTCGTGTTTAAACGATTACGATCGTTCTTCTTATGCGCTTAAAAATTGTATGCGACTAGTCTATAACTATTCCATATGGAGTAGTTTTGGGGTTAGTCCGATGTAATGCAAAATTGGACCATATACGACATTGCAATGCTAAATCGACCACCTTATTTTTATATATTTGGAGTAGTTTTGTGGTACTCCTACTCCTCTTTGGACTAATCCTTACATGAATGTACATGAATGTATGGACTAGTCGCATTATTTGCAGGGACGTGCACACAGCTTTGTGTGTATTAGTGTTTTTTTGCATTCTTTTAACATTTGCTGTTTTTTAAGTTGTGTGTGTATTGGTTTTGTGCTGATTTAAAAAATCGCCAAAAGTCGCCAAAAATTAGGTTGTTTAATAAATTTGTTTTTATATAAAATTTTTTTTTTAATAAAAATTTTTATTAAAATTTATCGTCAAAAATTCATGAAATAATTAATAATAATTTTTCTCATCCACAAATTCAAAACACATTAATGACTATAATTAATATAAGAAAAATCATCAAAATCAAATTGTTATAATTTCTTGCGGACGAGTTTTGGTAGAATTTAATTAACTAATTTTCCTGAATTATAAAAATTTTTAATTTAAATTTTGTTAAAAAATAGACATAATAATCGCCAACAAATTTATTTATCGCCAGAAAAATCGCCATATCACCAAACCAAAAATTTGGACGCCAAACAAGTTGAAAAATCGCCACGTTTGGGGAGAAATCGCCATATCTGACAGCCCTGCAGTGCAGCCATATTTCATTTTCAAAAATCTTCAAGTCGACAAAAAAATTTGGGCTTACTGTATTGAAATTCAGTTAAAATTAATTTTGCTTCAAGTGAACTAGCCTAACAGCTATAAACCTAAATATGTAACACAAAATCTTTACTAGATGTACATATGTATGTATAGACGTACTACCGGACTTGCTCAAGCTGACACAAAAAGAGGAGACAAATTATGGCTTTCGATGTCGAATTAATTTTCATAAAACTGTGTTTTATGCATTCGAACGATATCGAATGCCGTAATTTTCTTCCAGATTTAAGCGAATTATTTCATTTCGACCGATATCGAGTGCCGTAATTTACTCCCAGATTTTAGCGCATTATTTCTTTTAAAGCACGCGTAGTTTAGCAGAATATGTGTTTATACACTGAGGAACCTATTGTTGAAATGTAATCAAATGAAATAAATAGTGCTGCAGCGTGTTGCTTTTTTTCATACTTTTTATGAAACAAAGAAGAAAATATGAAAGTAGTTTAGTCAAAAGTAATTTCAACTAATATGATAAGAGTACAATTTTTCATATTTTCAAAAATTTTATTTTTAGTTAAGAAATCTTTTAGTCTTTTTAACATCTCGAAAAACTTCAAAAATAAGATAAATATTCACATATGCAGCCCTGGTGCCAACCCAGTGTGCACACTTAATTTTTGTTCAATTCGGTAGAATCGTCAAAAAAAATCGGTAGATTTGAATGAAATTAGGTAGAAATTTTTTTTATTCAGAGACACATAAAAAATAACAATTCAAAGAAACATAAAAAATAACAAAATATATGTATAAAGGGTATATATAAAGGGTAAGTGCAAGGAGTATGAAACTAAACAGGTTCCAAAAGCGCATTTAAAACTTCACATGTGATTGGAAATTAAACTGCCATAAACAATGAAGCATTTTCAATAAAGAAAAGTGTCATCCCCAGTTATTTGCCCTTACCCTTTATATATAGATATGCTATACATATATAAAATAATATACATACATAACAGAAATTCAGTTTTTGTACATACATAGGTTTTATATTATTTTTGTTACGAAAACCACGTCATAGCTCCTGTATCGCGCCATAAATAGCAAGAGCAATAATAATAGAATTTACATATGGAAATAATTAAACAAAATATCAATAAGAATTTTATATACGAACACCTGGCATGTGCCTTTACTAACTAACATACATTCGTATTTTCCCTAAGTCATCAAATACTTTCTGTTCAATTCGATAAAACAAACTCATGCACCACTCATCTCTCGTGCCAGTATTCAAAACAACCGTTATCATTCTGAAAGCATTTAAAAAAAATATGAACAAAATTTCTAATTTTTTTGTGCATAGGCATTAAGGAGTAACGAATGTTCGCATTCGCTTTCGCATTCGCAAATTATTCGCTTACTTTTGCTATTTGCATTCGCTTTTGCATTCGCTAAAATATGCGAATATTTCAAGCGAATACTAAAAACAACAAAAATTTGTACTTCTTTTACGAAAATAGCTTACGATTCTAAACAAAGCTTTAAAATTTTAGCTTGAAACTTTTCTATAAATAATAATTATCAGAATGAATCCAAAATCCAACTGTGTTTGGAAATATTTATCAGTTTTCGAAAAAGACAAGGCAGTGTTTGATTTGCGCGAAAATATTTTTCTACTTAAGACTAGTCTGTTCAAACTTTTGAAACAGAAAATTTTAAATGCTAAAATATTAACCAGCCCTTATTTGTTGTAAATTCCATGCGAAGCAAGTGCCACTCATACGAGTATTATTTCATATGAAAACTTAAAATGTTGAAGATATATTTTATATATTTTTCTCAAGTTTTATTTCATGAACAATTCATTACAATTTTTCTTAATATGTATTTTGACAGCATTTCACATGAAATGTTGAACACAGTACCAGGCTTTAGGGCCAAAGTACGAATGGGTTGATTGCCTATGATTTTGTAAATTTTTTTTAATTCAAGACTCAATTTAAATATAAAAAAATTAAAAATTTTAAAAACCCCCGAATATATCTAGAGAAGATGCGATATCTTCTAAACGCCTAGACCGATTTTCTTATAACATGGCTAAGAGCTTTCTCGATCAAGTCGCCTTTCAAACAGAAGAAACTAAATCAAAATCGGTTCAGCCGTTTGGTCTGTACGTGGACACGGACAGACACACAGATGCACAGACACACAATACAAACTTATAACACCCCTTTTTTTAGTCGGGGGTTAAAAATGTTATATGTAGTACAATTATTTATATCATACAACTTCATGTTCTTAAAAAAATTTAGTTTCGTGTGATTTTTTTATCGTATTTTAAGCATTTGCATTCGCTATCGCATTCGCTTTCGCAAAAATGCACATGCATTATTCGTTTTCGCATTCGCTTTCGCTAAACTGGTATTCGTTACTTCCCTAATAGACATTCAATTTAAACTAAAATTCATGCGTGCATACTTTTATGCATTGAATCCAAATCCCAAATCCATTTACGACCAGTCTTACGATGTCACCACCAATAACATTTGAAAATTTTTTGTTTGCAATACAAGTATTCGATCGATCGATTTCTGGTGACATCCATTGAACAAGCCCCATTGAACAAGACTATAGTACACGGCATGTAAAAAGCCAAATACGTCAGTTGCGATGACGTTACGAGAATTTTCAGCATGTTGGTTGAGTTTTTTAAAATTACTAGTAGTGGCTACATGCTGCAAAATTTGTATACTATTTTTGTTCCAAAACACAAATGTGACACATGTAGCCGAGCAGAACACGTTTTCTGAGGCAGAATATCTGTAACCATGTGAATATCTACATGTTCATATCGCTCATTTACTTCAATAGTAGCATAACTCAAAAAATGATTTTTTTGAGTTAATATTTCGTGTTTTATCTTATGTAAAAATTTCATATAAATAGCTTGTACCATCACTTGTTGAGAAAAGAATTTTTTTTTATTTCTTCATTGAGTTGTATGCAAATTGAAAACTTAAAACGCGTTTTCTGCAAAATTGGTTTTTTTGAGTTGTCCCACTATTGAAGTAAATGAGCGATATGTTACTAGCAGCGTTGCCACGAAAAAAAAAATTTGTACCCAAAATACAAAAAAAAAGTAACCAAATGCAAAAAAAGTAACCAAAACTTTATGGATTTAAAATACTGTTTTATTTGTACTTCAGTTGAAAAATATACATATGTACATATATTAATATATATTATTAGAAAATCATATAATATAAATGGACCATTACATTTAAATTTGTACTTCAGTTTTATAAGTATATCTTATTATAATTAACAATCAATAAAATCAATTTTGTAACAAAAATACTTCAGGTAATATTATTGGAAATTCCAAACCAAAAATAATATGTAATTTAATCACATTCGTTAGCAAAACACAAGACTGTATAGACAAAGTATTAAATTTGTTAATATTAAAATAAATCTTTGGCAGACCAAACATAATAGGAATTGTTTCGATTGATGCACAATTCTTTAGATTGCATTATTGAGTTTACAGCCTTAAAATCGAGCTTATTCCTATATTTAGTTTTGACTAGGCTTAGCTGCGAAAACATCCTTTCAGCAGCAGCCGAACTGTGTGGCAGTGACATTAAATTATATCCAAAATTCAAAAAATATACAACTCAAATCATAAAAATATTTTTCGTTCAATCCATTTGTATGTTTTAAAACTGCGTCCCAAAATTCAAATATGTCCATATCAGCACTTATTTCTAATTTAGAAAATCTGCCAGCGGCGGCTGTTAGCCGACTCACAGCTGATCGGCTTCATTCCGTGCTTGTTACGCTCTCAAACTTAAGGCTCAGTTAAGGCTCAGTTAGCCGACTGTAATGTAATGTAACTGTAACGTAAAAAACAGCTGATTGATATTTTTATATGAAAAGTAGGTTACGTTACATTACATCTCTATAACCGTTTTCATTACTTTTCACATAACAAAATCGAGCAGCTGTTTCTTACTGTTGCAGTTACATTACATTACAGTCGGCTAACTGAGCCTTTAAATATAAAAAAAAATCGCTTTTCACTTTTTACATACAGCCCAATTATGAATAGCAATTCCCCGGGAGTTTTTCCCTTTTCCCATTCCTCCTATTATGAATTAAAATATCCCCGGGAGAAAACTCCCCGGGAAAATAGTAGGTATTCTAAATATGAGGGAGAGGGAGAATTTGTTGATAGTTTTCTTCCCAAACATTTTGAAGGGAACTAATGCAAAAATTTAAAAATCATATTAATAAATGTTGCAAAACAATAGTATAAGCATTTATTTAGAACAAATGGGTTACCCCCATATTCATATAATTTGAAACGAATTTGAAATGTATTTTATTTAAAATTTTCCATACAAAATTTTCCTAAATTGAATTTCAAATTAATTTTATTTTTTTATAAATATGGGGGTAAATAAATACCGAATTATTATATTTCCCTTTTGTATTTTGTATTTTTGCATTTTTATCTAAACCCTGCGCACATCCACTTCAAAAGCATAAACTACTTCTGTATTCAGAAGAAATATTAAATTACTCAATTTTGCAGGCATCCTTTAAGATCACATAATAGGTAAATGAAAGTTTGGTTTCCTTCTAATATTATCAAGACCGATAAGAAAAACTTTATAAAATTTACAATTTCCTTTGTACACACAGTCCTTGGGAATTTAATCCATTTGCATCTGTGCTGAGCCAGGTGCTCAGATTTTACTCTCTCCCGTATTTTCTTATTCCCCGGCTGTTTAGAATAGGAGGATTATTCCCCGGGAGCAAATGGTAAGGAAGGGAGAAAACTCCCCGGGAATATTCATAATTGGGCTGATAGTGTTTGACGTTCAAAGATTTTGCAACCATGAATGCATCTGATTTTTAAAACCAGGCTTGTTATGTTCAGAGACAGACATGTATTTTTTTTAAACGCTATGTTGATTAACCAGTGTTGTATTTACAACGTATTAAAAACGCTTAAATTGTGATCTTTTATCAAGATAATTAGTTATGTGCAAATTTAACATACCACATATGTACATATATGTATAAAAAATGGCTATTTTTGTGTTGAAAAAAAGTAACCAAAATGGAAAAAAAGGACACAAGTACACATTGGAAAAAAAAGTAACCAATTTTGGTTACAAGTAACCAAAACGGCAACGCTAGTTACTAGTACACGGCATGTAGCAAATTCAGCGTCATTATGTCAAAACTATGTCAGAACCACATGCGCATGTGATTTTTACATGCCATGTACTATAGGCTTTAGCCAACTCACACATTTTACCTCTTTACAGCGTTGCCATCTGTCGTCACCATGCTCCATTTAACCTATTCACTATGCTTTTTACCTTTCTTAACCATATTATGGCAGCACCAGCACCACTATTTAGTGAAGACACTCTCATTTTACCCTTTTCACCAACATATGGCAGCTCTCACACCAGTATCTAGCGAAGACATAAACCTTCACGGCTTACACCGCTTCTTGATGGTGAACTCCCCTTAACAATTTTAATTACTTTATGGTGAAAAAGCAATTCCTCTTCATAAATTCTTATATAATCAGGATTGGGCAATATTTGAAATACAGTAATTTTGACTTAAGCAATGTACAGACGGTTGTCAGATCTTACAATATTGCCAGTAAAATTTGCTCAAAATTTCTTACAACCGTGTGAACTGACAATTTTTGTCCGACTTCGTTGCCAGAAAAAGCATTGTCAGTACATTGCAAGACTAGCACCTGACAACAAATTGTCAAACATCTTACAATCGTGTGAACACATTGCGAAATTATTGCCAGGTATTTGTCAGACATTTTAATATTGTCAGATGTGCGAAGTTTATGCATCTGACAATGGCGTCATTGTAAGAGAATTCTTTTTATGGGCAACACTGCACACGCTTGATTTTAAAGAAAAAATTTATAATAAAATATATGCAGAAAAATCATTTCAATTGCTTCTTTATGGTCCATAATAATTTATACTTTCACTTTTTACATTTAACACAAACACAAACGATAAATATTTAACAATTTCTAACAAATGCTTTAAGTCTGGCAACGCATAACAACAGATCTAACAATGTGTGCATATGACAACCGTGTGAACTGACAATTTTTCTACTGACGATTTTGTCAGATGAATTTATTGTCATACAACCGTCTGGCAAAAAATTTTAAGATTTTCTGACGACCGTGTGAACTGACAAGGAATATTGTGCTGGTAATTTTCGATTGCCAGTACGTTGTCAGCACATTGCCAGATCTGACAATGTTGTAAGATCTGACAATCGTCTGTACATAGCTTTAGCTGCACAATCAACTTTGCTCGACTTTTTGTGCAGATAAGTCAAAAATGCTGTTATCTTAAATGCACTTACCTGCCTATATGTGCAGGTATAGAATTTTTGACTTCAGTTTTATACACATACATGGTTGCATACTTATGTAGCAACATTTATTTAATGTGTGCAGCTAACTTAAAATTTTTACATGAGAATAATTTAAAACTGCAAAAAAATATGTTAAACGCGCAGGTATACAAAGTGCACTTAAAAAAGGATTTTGAACAATAATTACAGAAAAAATATATTTTGTGCAGTTAAGTCAATCTTTTAAAATTACCAAAATTTTAGGGCACTTATCTTAAATGTGCAAGTATAGAAAGTGCACTTAAAAAACGAATTTGTATGGGATTTTAAAGAATAGTGACAGAAATTTATCAGTTTAGGCAGTTAAGTCCAAAGTGCACTTAAGCAAAAGGCAGCTAAATCAAAACTACTGTACCTGTATTTGAAATACGTATGTATTAATGATGTAACAAATGTCAATTATTGATATTCGCGAATGAAAATACGATTATTTGAAACGATATTCGCGAATACGAATATTTCATGTGAAATTTATAGACATTAAATTAGGGCTCTATTTACGCCTGCAATATGAAATATTAAAAAATTGCTATGAAAAAGAACTTCATACTCCTGTTGGCGTACTTTAAAGTTAATAAAAACTACCCAAAATTTTAATGATCGTCAGTAAATAATATATGAAAATAAAAAATTTTATGGATTCGTACAAACTAATATTTTTATCCATTTACTTACATTTAGTTCAGGATTTATGCATTTATTTATTTAATTTTTTTGGAAAAATATTCGTATTCGTATTCGCCTGAATTTCACGAATACGAATGATTCGTATTCGCATTAAAAATGGCCGAATATTCGGCAATTCGAATACGAATACGAATATTCGTACATCACTAGTATGTATATAAAATACAAATACGTACATATTTTGTATTTGCATTATATATACATAACGTAGAAGTATTTTGTATTTTGTATTTTAAATACACAACCTGCAAGTATTTTGTATTTTGTATTTTAAATACATATTTACAAAATAAATTTCGTCAGGTTATTGTTGGTGCTTTGTAAATATTTTCATCAATTTGTTGAACATTACTGCATTATACTCTCAATTTCGAAAAAAATGGACTTGGAGCCTTTGCATGTTAAGCCAGTGATACATTTTTATGAAGCAACTAATTGTTTCTGTTCATTAGCAAAAGTCATATGTTTTCAGATTGATTTTCATACAAACAAAGAAGCATTTTCAGTGAGCTTGATTTTAACAAGTCAACAGTTTTTTCTTCCATTTAATTTTTAGCCATTATATCCAGCCTTATTTTCTTTTTTATTGTATGGACATGTAATCGAAAATATACTTTTTTTATTGAAACTAGAATTTTATGGGCCTACCTATAGTCTAGAATTACCAAATTCTTGATAATTTTAATATACAAGCTTTAAAGTTTTATTGTGAGCTACAATTGACGTACAAAAACATATTTGAATATTTAAAAAAAACCATCTCCTGAAAACTTTAACTTTTGTACCTTACGATTAAATCGAAAACAAGGCTCGATATTTATTATAATAAAACTAAAAAAAGAACCGAAAAATATTTTCAAATATTATAATAATTTATTCCACCTTTTAATTTAATATATAACTACAAGTTTTATTTAAGCTTTAGGTCCTTTTGTAAAAAATTGATAACAATTTTATTAGTTTATCGATATTTCGCTGCAACGTTGTGTAGCTTCTTCAGGAAATATTAATAATTATTTTATTATTATTATTTATTTATTTTCTTTTCTACGATAACGATTAGTGAAAGGATTTTTTCCAAGTCAAGTTTTATTAAAACTAAAGAAAAAATCGTGTAACACCCATGATACAATAATATAAAGGTAAAACCATTCTCTCTTTTCGTCGCCATATTAACCTTCTGACGTTTGTCCCGATTATTTTTTACTCTCAAAATTAATGCTACCTTATTAATTTATGAAATCCGAGTTTTTTTTATAAATTTTTTGACGTTCTTAAAAATAATAGAAAATATTTCAATTATTTCATAAATTTATAAAAAAATAAACAGCAAATAAGTTACAGCAGCACCAATAACGGCAGCAAGCAAGATACAACAGGAAGGAAATTTCCAACTGAATCAAGGCGGAACTTTGTCTTTATAATCTCTGGTGCATTGCCTTACATCAACTGCGTCCAAGCTATACCCACTATGTGCAAAGTTTTACAAAAAACCTTTTATGTTTTCACACTGATGAGAGCACAACATCCAAGCAGAGGGCAAATCGCGGCAATCGTTATCGAACGTAATTACGAAATATTTTAATATAATTTATATGGAAATATTTCGTAATTCGATAACGAGTGCCGCGATTTGCCTCCAGATCTCGGCGACATCTTTGGTATTTGCAAAGAAACAATAACAAAGCTGTTTATCTGAAATACATATATTAGAGTATGTGTGTTTGGACGTAGCTGCCTTACATTATTAGGATGAAATTGGAGAAATGTGATAATTAAATGTTCCAAGTCCAATAATAGGCCATGTCCTTAGCAAACAAAAAAGAACAGTGTTTGTTGTATATATCAACAAAGCATTAACTCTTATTCAGCTACGTCCAAGCCATATGCACCATGTGAAAACTTTTATAAAGAGCTTTTTGTACTTTCACACCGACGACAGCACAACAGCCAACCAGATCTCGGCGACAACAATGCTTGCTGTTACTTTGCAAATAAACAAGAACAAATTTAAAAGCTTTGAAAGGTGTTTACCTTAAATGCAAATGTCGCAGTATTTGTGTTGTGCTTGATGTAAACCAGCAATAAATTTGCACACGAACTATATGCGAATGTGTATTAAGAAACGCCGTATCTTTATATCGATGTTTTTAAGAACGAAGTTTCATCCCAAGTCGTGAGGCTTTTTTTGTTATCTATTGAATTAAATAATCAATCAAATATTTGCTTTTGTAGGTCTTATTACACACAGATTTCGTTATTCTCATGTTCAATTAACATTAAAAAATGTGTGTTTAACTACAATTTCTAAACTCAAATTACACATTTCAAAAAGCATTCCTGATATAAAAGTTGCCATTACATGTGTGTGGCAACGTTCTCCTCTCTGTTTACAAAAAAACAGTAATCAAATAATCGGGGAAAAAGTCATAATTAATTTTGTACGTCAAATGTGGTTGTACCTTTATATTATTGTATCATGGTAACACTTAAATATTTGAATCAAATACTATTTCTAAAAGATTATTTTAGAAGATATTTTTAATCTATTAAACAATCTAAAAAAATCACTTACATACGTACTTCTTTTTTTTATTAATAAATACATCAAGGGTGTCCCAACAAGAACGCAAGATTTAAATTTGGAGCCATTCGAAGTCTCATTGTTTGACATTTGAACAATTGTTATTGTTTGCTAGTAGAAAGTACGAGGTTAGTAAAAATGGAGCGCTACACGAATGAACAACGCATTCTCATTTGAAATTGTTTTACCAAAATGGTGAAAGTTTTGCGGCTACAGTTCGCAAACTTGCGATCAATTTGGGGTCACAGTAATACTCCAAAAGAGTCAACTGTAAAGAGATTAATGGATAAATTTGCCGAAATTGGGTTTGTTAGTGATGTAAAGACAACAACGTGCCTTCGACCAGGTCGATCGACCGAAAATGTCGGAGCTGTACGTGATGATGTCGCTCAAACGCAGGTCAAGCGCAAACAGTCAATGGTGTTCGGTATCGTGAAATGATAACCAGTTTTTTCGTGAATTGAAGAAATGTACATATGTGGAGGGCATGTGGTTTCAACAAGACGGCGCCGCATGTCATACAGCCAGGGAAACAATTCAATTGCTACATCAGTCATTTCCCGGTCGTGTTATTTCGCGTTTTGGAGACCTGAATTGGTCGCCTAGATCGTGCGATTTAACACAATTAGACTATTTTCTTTGGGATTTTTTGAAGTCGATGGCTTACGCGAATAAGCCGACGACGACTGAAGCCTTAAGCGAGGAAATTGGACGCTGCATTAATGAAATACCGCAGCATTTATGCAAAACGGCCATTGAAAATTTCATTAAAAGATCGCGTGTGTGCCAGCAAAGCCCCGGCGGCCATCTGCCCGATTTGTTGTTCCACACATAACCTCATTTTATCTACATACTTTACGATATAATAAAGTTTCACGATTTTTTTTTTTAAATATCTGTGTTTTATTTAAAATTTAAATCTTGCGTTCTTGTTGGGACACCCTTTATATGTAAATACATATATCAATTTATCCTCGTCTGATTTAGTTCTAAAATTTTTATTATTATTATGTTATAGTTTTTTACTAAGAAAATCCGAAAATACTGAACAATTTATGTATTTTTATTCATTGGAATTAATAAATTTATAAAAATTGTTTTTAATCGATTAGATTAATACCCTATTAAATACATATGTATGTATATACATGATGTGGAAATACGTACAAAAAATTAAAGTATTTTAAATACATAGCCTGAAAGTATTTTGTATTTTGTATTTAAAATACTGTATTTTGCCCAACTCTGCCTCGAAGAGGAAAATGCTATCCTGAATCTCCCGTGTAAATTTTTTTCCGCTATCAGTTCCAGTGAATATAAAAAAGGGAAGATTTGTAATGCTTAAAAATTAATTGAAAATCAGACAAATTTAAGTTAAATAAATAGAAGTACGAAAATTTTAGGATCCAAATGAATTTTTTTCTACTCTAAAGTTGTATTTTTAAATATTCTAGGAGCAGTAGAGAAAAATATTTTAGTATACCACCGTGGTGCACCATCATAGAATTTACTGTGTGTGAAATAACATATTCATACTCCATGAAAAAAGGTGTTGCAGGGAATTATTGTTAAGAATCATGAACTTTACTTACTAATCTAGTCCTAAAAATAATTATTTATAACTTTCAATATATAAATCAAAGGAAAATATCGAAATTATTCAATGCAATAATTTAGTTCGCCTGCAAAAATAATAGCGGTTCCAATATGGCGTTAAATTTAAAAAAAATTGATTAAATTCGTTTAAAACTTATCACACGGAGTTTTTTGGGGTCGCTGATTAAAAATCTGGTGTTAATTTTGAAAAATTCACATATATCGAATTCGCTTAAAACTTATTATACGGCAGTTAGGTGCACTACCTAAGAAAATATACTATATTTATTGAAAGAAGAAACGGGGGAACACCACTTGACTTTTTACACTTATTAGTAATTGTGTTTTTTAACTTATAAGGAAAAGTCGTGGAACTGTTTGGAACTTTTTTATAGCTCTAGCTAAAGTAAATTCTTCAATATATTTCATAATAAAAACAGTATACTATATCTACACTACACATAATTGTTGTTTTACTAATAATTGCAAATTAAATTAGATACCTACCTGATGCTTAAAAATATATTTAAAAACTTTAAACTGTAAATTTACAAAAAAAATTGTCGAGTGTAGCAACAATAAACGCTATAGATGATGCTGACAGCTATAACTGCGTGTAACTTTGCACGCACGTACAGACTTATATGATGCGTTGAAAAAAATAAATGCTTATAAGTATATAGAACATATTAAGTGTAATATTGGTTACATTTAACAAAATAAGAAATTAAATTTTTTTCGTCGTAATTCGGTAATTTGTCCCTGTGTGCGGCGCACGATTAAATTAATATCGCACATTTACTTCAATACAGTTTTGCAGAAAACGCGTTTTCAGTTTTCAATTTGCATACAACTCAATGAATTGAATATTGAAGTAAATGTGCGATATATTCACCCTTATTCTATTTGGCGTCGGCAACATCGTCATCAATTTTGAAACAACATCAATATAACACAATATCAATGCTAAATTTGTATTCCTTAACAGTGTTATGACGACGTTGCCTGTTTATCGATAAATACAATACACATATCCAATATTTGAGTCAGCTGATTCATTTTGTTTACTATTTTTGGTAAAAGTGTTTTTGAATAAGCAAAAACTTTGTAAATAAATTAAAATAAAATGTTTTTCTTTCCTATTGGGACGATGAAAATAAAAAAATTTAATAGTGAAAATAAGATTTCTCAGACAAAATTCATGCATTTGCTAGTTACCCAAGGAAAAGTAAGTGATAAATTCCGTCATGTTTTTGGAAAATAATGAGTAATGTTCATCCTTTTAATATTTTCAAGTTATTTTCGGCTGAGCAAAACGTCATTTAGGCAAGTATTGAACAAAATACATATAGCGTATTTTTTGAAACAAAAGGGATCAGATCAACGTTTATTGGAGATTGGAGCTTCCTCCAAAGGAGTTCAGTGCTAATTATTTATATATTCCACCTCCAGTTGCTTCACACTCAGTACTGTTTGCAGCCTTTTTTTAATTTAAACCTCAAGTCCCCACTGTACCTTGAAATAATTGGGAACATTACCTCTGCGGAATCCACTAGCAAAATACGGACTTTTTTCAACTCTTCCACAAGCTTTTCAAATTGGTTGGGGATAGTCATTTTAATTTCGTCCATATATTTTTCACTTTTTTTAAGAAATTTTTTTAAGTAAATACGTACATTTTTATATCTACTTTGGTATATCTTATATTTCACTTTTTTAACATTTAAATTATTTTTCAAATTCGTTGAGGCATGCACACAACAGAACACGACATCAAAAACACTGACGACAAAATGAACGGCAACATCAACATCAATTTTTCTTACAGAATACTAAAAATTTGCTGACAGTCATCGATAAATGGCAATACTATCTACAGGAAGGGGATTGCGGACCCTTCATATGGTCGGCCGCTGTTTCACGTCATAAATAGCAATAGCTATAATAAACAATTTGTGTAACATTTGTTATGGGACAACTCAAATTTGGATTTAGTTTACTTGTACTAATTATTCGTGTTAGTTTTGTCATCCCTGGTGCCATATGACACCGTTGACCAGCACTTTTATGGCAGAACAATTATTGTTTTGTGGTGTAAAAATACTGGTGTTTGCCTGGGCTAGAGCACCATCTGTGAAATGTCTTCGTTAAATAACTTGCTATAATATTGAACTGTGGTGTAATTTGACGCAAAAATGTGTCTGAGCTAGAGATTTCTAACTAAATTCAGTACAAAAGTGTACTGAACTACAAAGTAATTTATAGCAAAATACACTCACAAGATGGTGAAAAAATTTAACCAGCTATAAATTTAATATAATACAGGGGTTGCCACTTTCTTTATATTTACTCAAAATAATTTTCAAAAATTGATGAATTATATCTAATACTATGTTTAGACGACGAGTTGAATCACATGCTTCGCTCTCTGAATCATTTTTATGAATCTTGTCCATTGTTGCCATTTTGGCATTTTCACTGCCAGATCTGGCATTTTCGTTAGTTGAAAAGCATTCAATTTTTAAAAAATTCTGTCAAAAAGCATTTGCTTAAAATAAAAATCGTTAATTTTTTAAATTCAGTGTAAATTATTTTAAACTAATGTGTTTCCTGCGTAATTTAGATACAACGAAAACCTATGTATTGTACACATAAGTACATATATGGAGCCTTATTTTCTATTATCCGTAAGCGACAAAAATTAAAGTTTTCAGCAGACGGTTTTTATAGCATCCAAAAATATTTTACTATACATAAATTGTCGCTTAAGATAAAATTTTACAGCCTGCATTTTAAAAGATATCAAACATTTCGATATTTTTATTATTCTAAACTATGGGCACGCCATAGTTTTAATTTGAATATCTTGCTTACAATTAAACCGAAAATAGGTCTCGATATATATATACATACATACATACATATATTATATGTATGTATGTAATTATTCCCCATAAATTACTTTGTGCTATAGCATGTGATTGTCATTGGAAATCTACTAGTAACACTAAAACAATTGACTAGGTACTACGTAGTTCTTATGGCAAGATGGAGACATACCAACCAGACTTTACTGGTACATTTCTATACTTTACGTACATACAAATTTATGTATATTGACAAGTTGTTGAAAAATTCACCAGAAATATACCACATCTTTTATACTGACGAATGTAACTACCAAAATTGTCACCGGAATTTCAGTGTTAACATGAAGACACTTGGCTCCAGTCTGAAAATACATAAATATTCATATCTATGGATAATATCAAACACATATTATAAAGCCTTTTTAAGTTTTATAAATAAGGCTGTAATAAATTTGTATAAACATGAAATTCAAAGCTATTTCAGTAAAAAATTTCAAATTTAAATCTGGCATTATACATTTTTTGGGTAGAACATTTTAGCAGATTTTTTTTACCGATCTAGCATTTTCTCATCATCATTTTCTGACAGCACTGATCTTGTCGTTTATACCATGTTCACACTTATGGCCTATTTCCCACCTGCGAAAGAAAACGTTTGACTTACAATTTATATTGAAAACAAAAACAAATTTTCATATTTTATTGTTGTTTTCAATATAAATTGTAAGTCGAACGTTTTCTTTCGCACGTGGGAAATAGGCCATTAAACGTGTTTAAGGCAAGTGTTTTAAAAAACTAAACACTACCGTTCACATTACATTTGAGATGTTTAAGGTTGACGTTTTGTTAATAAATTATTGTATTTGTAAAAAATTACGAACAATTGTTTTTTTTTATTGGTTTATTATTTTCAAAAAACAAATGCTCTTGTAAATATTTGAGTATTTTTTAACTAATTACTTGTTTACCAAATAATTTTTGACCTGACGCCATTTAATAACAACATAAAGTTGCCAGAGTAATCAAAAAACGGACTGAACATACTACATTTGCGTGTTTAAGGAAGTGTTTTAATATTAAACACTTCATTTGAGATGTTTAAGAAAACAAGTCAATGTATGGTAAACCATCTAATACCATGTTCAGACTTATGGTCTTAAACGTGTTTAAGGCAACTGTTTTAAAAAAACTAAATACAACCGTTCACATTACATTTGAGATGTTTAAGGTTGACGTTTTGTCAGTAAATTTTTGTATTTGGAAAAAATTACCAACAACTATGCATTTTTATTGGTTTATTATATTCAAACAATAAATGTTCTTGTAAATATCTGAGTATTTGTGAACTAATTACTTGTTTACCAAATAATTTTTAACGTGACGCCACTTAATAACAACAAAAAGTTGCCAGAGTTATCATAAAACGGACTGAACATACTCCATTAGCGTTTTTAAGGAAGTGTTTTAATCTTAAACATTTCATTTGAGATGTTTAAAAAAACAAGTCAATGTATGTTAAAACATCTCAAAATCGTAGTGTTTAAGCTCTTAAACACGAACTAGGCGTTAAACACATTTAAAAACATAAGTGTGAACATGGTATAAAAATCGTCGTGTTTAAGCTCTTAAACACGAATGAGGCGTTAAACACGTTTAAAAATATACGTGTGAACATAGTATTACACGAAGCCTACGTGCTTTATGTGGAGCGTGTCAATTTAGAGCTTTCCGCACTAGATTTAGTGCTTTTTAATTCATAATTCTGCTTTTTTTAAAAAGGCACTTAATTGGTGCTTTTTACCTTTGATTTTATTGAATTTAGCGCGATTTACAAATCCGCTAAATAATAACTTGTGATAGTCTGGTGGCTTTATACAAAACACCAAATAAGCATTTTCCACTTTTCTGTCTTTTTTCCTTTTCAGAATGTTAATATAGCTGGGTGAAATACAGAGGAAGAACAAATTTCTCTTTCACAGTGAGAAAAATTTATATTACGAAAAAATTATTGATTTGTACAAGAAACCTTATATTCGTATTAAATAAGACCCAAATCGCCAAATAATTTTGTAATTAAAATAAACTTAGTTTATTCAGCGTTAAGAATATATTTCTAGAAACTACAGGGAAAAAAGAAAGTAGAAAAAAATTGTAAACCAGTAACTTTTCCATCTGAGTACACAATTATTACTTCTGCATTGCTTTCTGAAAGCTGAATGTATTGCTTCTAGCTGGCTTACAAACACTCTTCTGCAAATCGGTAATTTTTGCTGGCGTGGTGAAATTAATGAAATAGAACGAAGTATCAGACATTTAAGGCTACATAAATGGAAAAATTTGCTCGGAACTGATCAATTTTGGATTGAATTTTTTAATTATAGAATTTCTACTAATGATAAGCCATTTCGGAAATTGTCAATATTTGCTCTAGGGCTATTAATATTGCCATGTTCAAATGCTGAGGTGAAAAGAACTTTACGCGTTAATAAGTATTTTAAAAGTAAGTTAGAAATAGAATATTAATTTTTAATACATCAAATTATTTAATTCATATGGAATACGGTCTAAAAAAAGACTTATGTTATTCAGAATGTGACATTGTACATCATGTAAAATTTAATTCAGATGAAACGCCTAAAAAATCGAATTGTTTTATTAAAACAGTTTTATGGCCAGAGTAAACAGATGAAACGACTTTTTCCTTATACGAGGAGTATAGTTATATATTAATATAAATATGTACATATGACTTTCTGTTAAAGTATTTATATATCGATGGCTTAATATAAAAAAGGCCTAACTCGAATTTTCGATATTTTACAGGAGAAGCAAAAAACTGAAGAAAAAATAAATCATTTACATGCAAAAATAGTTTTTAAAGTTGCCATAAGTCCTTGATTTTGAACTGTAACGTACTAAGATATTCAAGGAGGATGCAATTATACGTTAAAAACACGATTTCGAAAAAAACTGAGTTAGGCCCTTTTTATATTAAGCCATCGATATGCACATCCATACATAAATATTTTATGTTAACCCTGCAGTCAGACTGGGGCCAAGTGTCTCTATGTCAACACTAAAATTCTAGTAGTAGTTACATTGTCTACAATTTCTCTTCTATTCGTCAGTATAAAAGAAGTAGAGAAAACAAATGTGGTGTATTTCTGTTGGATTTTGCAACAACTTGTCAATATACATAAATTTGTATGTACGTAAAGTATAGAAATGTACCAGTAAATGTCTGGTTGGTATGTCTCCATGTTCCCATAAGAACTATGAATTCACTACCTAGCCAATTGTTTTAGTGTTACTAATAGATTTTCAATGACAAGCACATGCTAAATGTCTATAGCACAAAGTATTGTATGGGGAATAATTGTAGACTAGTACTGGTGACAAAGTCAAAAACGACTCAGTACATTTTCACTATTCGCACTTTTTGCAGGGAATTAATTGACACAAACATACATATTTATACGTATATATGTACATATACATATGTATATAAGTATATGTACATATATAATTAAGCGTACTCCAAACTCTGCAATTTGAAACAAAAGAAAATTCTTTCGCCTTGTATGCTAATTACACGCAGAATTCATTTTATTTCGATTCGAGTTACAATGTAACCCCAGTAACAAATTGAGGGACTCGACATCGTCAAAAATTCTAAAACATTTCCACATAAATTTTAATCAAGTGTTTTGATATTTCGTCTACACGGAATGATTTAATTTAGGCAGTTATATAAAAGAGTACAAATAAAATTTGAATTGATATCTTTATCCAGCAAATTACTTTATTTCTGAAATTAAGTTTTAAGGATTATATAAGCTTACGAGTTCTACTTTATTTTTCCAAAATTATTAAATCAAATAGCCCATTGTTTAACTTCTTGTTGTCTTGAACTTAAATTGTTTTCCTACTCATATTCTACTTCTAATTAAGCAAAATCGAAATATGGCTTTATTGCATTTAGTGCTTTTTATGAAGGGACAGTGCTTTTTGCTCTGATAAAGTTGGCATGACTTTTCGAGTGGCATGTTTTTAAGTATATTAACACATACATACGTATCATACTCACGCATATACATACCCAGTGGGACAAAGTAATGAATAGCAAATTATAAGGTAATGCACATCATGTATAATTTTTCATTTCTGTTTTGATTACTGTTAACACAGAACATGTCCTAGGAAAGTAATGAAATATTTTAATTGTGTTTGATCAAATTACCCTATCGTTTCTAGGGGATGCATTGTTTTGCTTTGAAAAATAATACTTCATGTAATTAATGCCTACTTTTCCAGCTGTTTACATACGTATAAATGGGAAAAACTACACCCAAAAAAGTTTCTCCACCACTAAAAGGGTTTAGAAATTGGTGTAAGCTTATCTGAGATTTGACATACTATTGAGGTCATCGACTCGGGTTTTCAACCGGTTTTAAAACACGATTTTTTCACAATACGTACGTCGGTTTTTTCAAAATGTTGATTTTTCGAATATCGAATAGTCCGGTTTTTTATAATTAAAAACCGGTTCGGTCGAATAGTTCCCGATTTGTACATTTTGCAATAATATTAGTTTTCACAATATTAAAACTTAGACGAACGTTTTCTGTTGATTTTCCTAAGTATTTTTTTCCATGTAAAAGTTCTAGGCGTTTTTTTGGGGTTGGCAACACTTACTGCAACATGACAGTAATAGTATGTTTACACGATACTTTCTTCGCTCTCTATTCACGCTTCACACCCCAATCATGACCGAATCAACGTGCTTCGCCATACAAAATTGTGAGAGCGAATCAAGTAGATTCAATATGAATCTACGTGCGAAGCACGTATAATTTTGGTATCTTCTCTAACTTTTATCGCAGTATATCGCCAGTTTAACTGTGAGCAAATAAAAACAAACCAAAAAACATTGATATCAGTTTTATATAAATAAATTTAATTAAGTTATGAATAGTAAAACAAGGAAAAATAAGAAGAAAATATAGGGATGTCTTCAAAAGCAAGATTTTGAATGAGTAAGTATGTATGCTTATGTGTATGTTTGTATATATGTACGTGCGTATAATACGTATGTACCCACCTGGAAAAGTAGGCATTAATTACATAAAGTATTATTTTCCAAAGCAAAAATATGCATCCCTTACTCTGCAGCCACACGTTCAATAAATGCCTTTCAATTTCATTACACATATTGTGTGTCAAAATTGCTTAAAATTGATAGCTGTGATACAAATTGTTAATCAATTTAATTTTTTAAATGCCACCGAACAACTCAAATTTGTAGCTTCAATCAATGTGTGCTGTGACCAGCCGTTCAAATTGAAAACTAAATTGCCATTTAAATGGATAGGTGAATTCGAAATCAATCTAGTTTTCAATTTAAAAAGTTTGATTGTATTAGTGAAAAAAGTGTGAGTGTATTGCAAATTGAATGGAATTGAACGTCAAAAATTTAACGTGTGGCCCCCAAGTTAGAAACGATAGGGTAATTTGATCAAACACAATTAAAATATTTCATTACTTTCCTAAGACATATTCTGTGTTAACAGTAATCTTCACAAAAATATAAATGTGAAAAAAGGCCAAGTTCCTATCAAAAATTTCGGCCATCAACAGCGGTGAGATATAAATTTTGACCAAGTTCTTGTTTGCCACAACACCTTTTACTGACATATGCTATGCATTATATACATTTGTAAGCGTAAGAGTGACATATAATTTTTAGATAATCTGCTAACTTGTGGGATAATTTCACCACGCCAGCAAAAATTACCGCTTTGCAGAAGAGTGTTTGTAAGCCAGCTAGAAGCAATACATTCAGCTTCCAAAAAGCTATGCATTTTTTGCCTCACGAAATCGTTTCACAGAAGTAATAATTGTGTACTCACTGTACTGGCTTACAATCTTTTTTACTCTCTTTTTTCGCTGTAATTTCTAGAAATATATTCTTAACGCTGAATAAACAAAGTTTATTTTAGTGTTTTTTATGGGAATTGTTACAATTTAAGTTTAAAATTTTTTTTAAACGCACTAATAATCCCAAATGAATATTTTACTTATTAAGCAAAATATTTTTTTATTAAAAATACATTGAAATTGATTATTGAGGGGTTTAGCTGGATCCAGCTAATTAATAAGTAAAATATTAATTTGGGATTATTAGTGCGTTTAAAAAAAAGTTTATTTTAATTTCAAAATTATTTGGCAATTTGGGTCTAATTTCATACAAATATAAGGTTTCTTGTACAATCAATAATTTTTTCGTAATATAAATTTTTCTCACTGTGAAAGAGAAAGTTGTTCTTCCTCTGTATTTCACCCAGCTATATTAACATTCTGCAAAGGAAACTTTGCGTATCTAAAGGGGTGCAGACAGAAAAGTGGAAAATCCTTATTTGGTGTTTTGTATAAAGCCACCAGACTATCACAATTTATTATTTAGCGGATTTGTAAATCGCGCTATATTCACTAAAATCAAAGGTAAAAAAGCACCAATTTAGTGTCTTTTTAAAAAAAGTTGGAAAATTCCAGACTGTTATGAATCAAAAAGCTCTAAATCTAGTGCGAAAAGCACTAAATTGGCATGCTCAACATGAATCACGAATGCTTGGTGTAAACGACAAGATTCATAAACATGATTCAGAGAGCGAAACATGTGATTCAACTTGTCGTCTAAACATAGTATTATACACATATATGGTTGCATATTTGTGTAACCATATTTTTTAATGTGTGCAGCTAACTTAAATTTTATATATGAGAATATTTTATAACTGCCAAAAATACGTTAAATTCACAGGTAACAAAGTGCACTTAAAGGCCCTGATACACTATCATACAAAGTCGTGCGATCTACGAAAATATACAACCCTGGTGTGGTGAATTGTTATTGTCTTTTGAAAATTTTCATAAACTCCATCATACCAGCGTTGTATTTTTTCGTAGATCGCACGACTTTGTATGATAGTGTATCACGGCCTTAAAAAAGGATTTTGAACAATAATTACAGAAAAAATATATTTTGTAGAGTTAAGTCAATGTGCAGCTAACATTGATTTTTTGTATGAAAATATTTTAAAATTACTAAATTTTTAGGGCACTTATCTTAAATAATGCAGGTATAGAAAGTGAACTTTAAAAAACGGAATTTGTATAGGATTTTAAAGAATAGTGACAGGAATATATCATTTTAGGCAGTTTAGTTCAATGTGCACTTAAACAAGAGGCAGCTAAATCAAAACTACTGATTGTAAAAAAAAACAATCTGAAAAATTAAATTTTTGTTGCTTACGATTAAGCCGAAAATGAGGCTCCATTAAATTTAATGTAGTAGAGCCAAAATTTGCACACAATCATTGAGCTAGATTATCGAAAATTATACAAAGAGTTTCGTTAAGTTAGGTTGTTAAGTTAAAAGAGAAAGTCGTCTGGCGATATTTCGATTCTCATATAAAAACATAGAAAAATACTTCCAGTTGTCGCCACAAATATGTTCACATTGGAAAAAATTGTTACAAGGCGCTTCAAACTACATATGTGATTCTTTCTGCACCAAGTAGAGTTGTGTCGTTCCGGAACGACCTAGTTCCATGGAACGATTCCCTAATTGGATCGGTGAGGAACGATTCCTAAAAAGGAACAGTGCGGACTTTTTAAAGGTTCTTTTTTATCGTTCCTCGTTCTGTAATTGCAAATCGTCTTGAGGTGCAATTAATTTGTTTTGACAAACGTCAAAGATAAACGTTTAAGAACGTGTATTATATTTGCTTCGTTCACTTATTTATAATGTTTATGATAAATTTTGCTATATTCAAAAGTTTATTGCTTATTGTGGGCTATTATTTTTTTTTACAAATATTATATGAAAACAAAGAATTATTTTTTTTAGTTTGTCAGAAAATTAAAATAAACCATAAAAAATTTCTTTTGATGTTTTTACGAGCAACAGGCACGTTCTCTCGTTCCTCGTTCATTCACTGTTAAAAGTATAAGACCGGAACGATGAACGAAAGGAACGACCTAGTTCCTTGTGTCATTTGGATCGGTCGGAACGATTCCACAAAAGGAACGATTTTGCCTAACTCTAGCACCAAGGCACATTTAATATGCCTTGTTTCTGCACAAAAAAATTTCTAAAGATGCTAAACAGAGAAAGACAGGCACAAATAAAAGTACAAAAGGCAAAAAAGTACTTTAGCGTACTTTTTCAGGGGTTATGCAGACAACAGTACATTGACTAAAAAAAGTACGCATACTGCTGAAAAAAATACGTCTGGCTAGCCTAGTAGGGGTATACGCAAGTATGAGAATGAATAGATATCAACACGCACTAGCATAAAAAATATTCGATATGTGCGAGAGTATCCAAAATTTTTTGTATCGATTGGCTTTCCCTGGTACAGATACTGTATGTTATTCAGTGTTTCTGTTACTAGTCATGTTTTAGACTCGAATGTTTTTCTTGAATCAAGTCTGAGTTTATGAAAGAGAGAGGAAAGAAGAAAGAATAGGGGTACTGATTTGCTTGCACTGATAAGTAATGACTAGAACAGAAATGCTGAATAATATATGTACCTGTACATACCAGAACCAACACACGTAAAACTGGTGCAAACAGTTATATCTGTGCAGACCTATTGTACAAACATGCTTATGTATGTCAATTGCATACAACTCTGGGACAAATACAAGGTATACGGCAAGGCGAATTCATTAACAGGTGATAGCGGAAACACAGCTGAACTATTTTTTTTTTCTTTAAATTAAGTTCATCCGAAACTTCAAAAGTTGTTTACGTTAAAATTCAAAATCAGAAATTTAAAATAATATTTTTTAATGTGGAAAATAAAAAATAATGTGAAATATTTAAAATGGTGTAAAAATTGTGAGAAGTGAACAATATAAACAAAAAGACTAATTATAAATAAAATTTACTTATTATTATAAATTAAACAAAAGAAAAGAATGAATTCTTGTTGCATTTGCAAAAAAAAATGGGTAGCTGGAAGTGGAAGTTTCTTTCGTGTTTCTAGCGACGACCGCAGGCTTAAGTGGAGCCAAATTTGCAATCTGGTTTTCTCGAAATTCGCTTTAATTTGTGCAGACCATTTTTCATCGTCTCATGTTACAAAAACGGGACGAAATGTTATGTTGTTGCCGAATGCTGTGCCAATGTAAGTAAACGTTTAATTTTAATTAAATTATACATACATATGTACATATTAGGGATGCCAACCGGGAAATCCCGAACCCGGAAATCCCGGGATTTGGAAAATCCCGAATCCCGGGATTTGTAAAATTCAATCCCGGGATTTTATTTTCGGGATTTCTTAGCAATTTTTATATAAAAATTTTATAAATTCAAATTTTCGTTGATTTTAAGGTATTTTTTAACAATTTAATGACTATTCGTGACATATTTCTTATAAATTAACAACAAGAGCAAATAAATAGACTACTTTCTTACGGTTATTTTCATCAAATGTGCTACAATATATGTACATTTTAGAATTATTTTGACAACAAAAGAAACATATTACTTTTTGAAGGGAAATAACATTTGAAAAATTTATTCTATCTTATCATATATTATGAGGGCAATTATAATTCAAATTCTACGAGAAATTTCTCCCAGCGAATAATTTCAAACAGTAGCAAATAATAGGGAAAACAAAAAAATCTAATTGGAAAAGGGAGAAATTTCTTGCGGAAATTTATTCATAATTGCAGTGTATAACTATCTGTATGTCAACTCCTCAACGCTAAAAAAAATTAGCACTTATCTACTTGTGGGTAACAATTGAGTACTATTGACACCTCCTTACAATTGGAGTAGAATACAATACAAGGCAAGTGAAAACTTTTTGTTGTCGGGTTGACGTAAGAGCGAGAAATATTTACAGAATAATGCGGAGTATTTTGTCCAAAAACTGCTCGAGTGTGTATGTATGTTTTTTACATTGCAGTTCAAAAATATTTTGTTTTTTATTTAGACCGTTTAGGTCGTTTTTGAATGCAAACCTAAGATCAAACCCATTTAAATTACATGGATTTGATAAATAGTTTAAGTCAAAAACGACCGACTGAATGAGTTCGACTCAATTATAGTTGTATTCGAGTTGCAGAGTAGAAGGCCAGGACACTAATAAACCATACTCCTCCTAGCGAACGTATGAATACATACATATGTATCTGTTGAACTTGTAGAAAAAAAGTTATGTATGAATTTAAAATTTTTCAGTAGAGCAAAAATACTGTTCAAGTGCTCAGGCAAACTTTTAATGTATGTGCCTATAAAAATGAGATCTTTAGACGTAATTAATCGAATTTTATTACAATAGTGTATATATTTCTTTTAATTTTTCGACATGTTCAGCCTTATTATCGTTGTCAGAGTCGTAACGAAATCGATAAAAAAAATTAGATAATGCTTGGTATAAGTACTGGGTGTTTTTTATTGAGGTATAGAACTTTAAGTTGGCATCACTTTTTTAACTGGCGGCCATTTTGTCAGCTGTCAAGTGATTAATATTTAGTTTGGTTTGCCATTTTATCATGAACAGGTTGACAAAAGAACAACGCTTGCAAATCGTGCAAATTTATTTCGAAAATAATGGTTCAGTTCGCGAAGTTTACCGCAAGCTCCGTCCATTTTATGGTCGACATAATCGTCCATCAGAGCAATTAATTCGGTTAACCATGGATCGTTTTCGCACTACGTTTACTCTATGTGATAATACGCATCCGCAGAGACGTCGAACAGTGCGCACCGAAGAAACAATTGCCGCTGTAGAGCAAAGTGTTGAAGAGGACCCGAATGAATCGATTCGCCACCGTGCACAGCAATTAGAGCTTTGTCCATCAACTTTATGGACTATTTTGTTCCCGAATTGGATGGCATGAATGTGGATGAGTTGTGGTTCCAACAAGACGGTGCTACATGCCACACAGCGCACGTCACAATCGATTTATTGAAGGAAACATTCGATGAGCGCATAATTTCGCGGAATGGACCTGTCAATTGGCCACCACGATCGTGTGATTTGACACCATTGGATTATTTTCTTTGGGGATATGTGAAGTCGCTCGTCTACGCCAACAAACCAGAAACGTTAGGGGACTTGGAAGCCAACATTCGTGGCGTTATTGCCAACATACGGCCCCATATGCTCGAAAAAGTGGTTGAAAATTGGACCTGTAGAATTGGCTTTATTCGAGCCAGCCGCGGCGGCCACATACCCGAAATTATATTTAAACATTAATGGCATAAAATTATCCTTCCAATAAAGCCAAATTGATGGACATTAAAACGATTTTCTTGTGTTTTATTTCAATTCGAAGTTCTATACCTCTAAAAAAAACACCTGTTACATACATATGTAACAACCGTTATACTTGCTGTTGATCAATCGCAATTAAAAAAACGTTATTAGATATATTTTTAACAAAACAATATTGTTTTTGCAACTTATTTGTATGAAAGTGAATGTAAAAATTTTCGTAAGTCAACTTAAGCGGTAGTGCTAAAAGTCAACCGATATGTACTATATTCGTTTTGGTTTAGATAATAGAAAAACATTTATATTGAAAACAAAAACAAGTTTTCATATTTGCTTATTGTTTTCAGTACAAATCATCTAACATCAAATGTAATTAATCAACTTAAAAATAGATGAGAAAAATTCTTTTGATTTTTATTTCATACTCGTATTAGAAAATTGTTCACTTTAAAGACAATTGTGCAATGATAAATTATGAACTTAAAAACTTTTAAACTTAACTTTTAACTTTTGTTATTTAAGTAATATTTATTTAAAAAAATAATTTATTTTACGAAAAATATTTAGATCCCGAAATCTCGAAAATCCCGTAATCCCGAAAAATCCCGGGATCCCGAAAATCCCGAATCCCGGGATTTCTAAAAATCGATCACGATTGGCATTCCTAGTACATATGCAGATACTTATATAATACGGGTATATTTAAAGGCCCAACTATAATATGAATAAGCTAGCTTAAGCAACTGTGCGGTTACATATAAAACGCATGTGGCAAACTATAATGTACTTAACAAACTTTTCGTCAAATGTCATTTGCTTAAGTAAAGTGCCAAACTGAACGCACATTCCGTAAGGAAACAAATGTATGTGCATTTTTTAAACTCAAACAAGCAGCAGCAGAAAATATTCATTGATTTTAAATATTTTTTTATTGTTTCTTATTTTAAACTCGGAAATAAAGCAAAACTTTTATTTTCATTGTTTGTTTTACAATACACATATACACACATACTCATGTATTTACTTATGTATATTCACTGTTGTACTTTTTAGTAGGCAAAACAAATAAAACAAGTAATAAGGTGATGGATATATTTATATGTGAATTTCTAATAGATTAGGACATTCTTTCAAGTTAGTTTGATTGAATTGCATTCATTTAGGAGTTATGAGAAGAAACAAAATTAATACAAAATTATTGACAATACCTAGATGTGCAGCTGTGGCTAAAGAATACTTAAGTGGATGTAAGTACATTATGGTCACCTAAAAGTCACATCTGAATTGTTTAAGCATTTGACAGACTTATCGTTCAATTCTGACATTAGCTTAAGCCAGCTCATTCATATTATAGTTGGGCCTTAAGAATGCCAATTAAAAATGCAGTTGCAGACGCATTGCAATGTGATTATATGGACGTTTGCTCTCCATTAGAGCAAAATGTTTTTTTTTTTTTGAAGAAAACGATGTACAAAAAGCAAACAAATTTTATTTGGAAAAGGAAACTCAAACTGAGTAAATACAAAATTTCTAAAGCCGTTTCAATATGTATTTAGTTTCCCGCGGAATTTTCGTTTATTTAATAATCTTGAATTTTCATTTTTTTTCATAACGGAAAAATATAAAATGAAATATATTTGTACTGGTCGTCTGAATCAAGATGTATTGGAGAATTTCTTTGGTGCAATACGGAGCAAAGGTGGTTTAAATGACCACCCATCGCCAAAAGATTTCAAATTCATGATCCGCAAATATATTTTAGGTGTATTTAAAAAAATTTATATTTTGCCAAATTTTCACTACCTTGCTTTGATTAATTTTAGCTAGGAATACTGAACATCTCAGTGGCAAAGGTAACGTTGGGTACGACACCACTGAGTGGCTCAATAAAGATAGTAATAATACTTTTGGCAATTTTAGAACGAGCTCTCAAAATCCCATGAATTCAATGGAAGACGATGAGCCTCAGTCTGGTACACTGGACGACCTACATGTTAACAATTTTCAAGACATGGGTACTCTTCAAGTGGATGTTTTGGAATATATATCCGGCTACATAGCGAAAGCTAAACCTTGTAGAGTACATTGATTCGAATATGTCCCAGTATTCGTACATGAATAAATACTTTTGAATTGTTCGCTAGTAATTTAGCACACACTTACCTTTTCAGAAGTCTTCATTCAAGTCTCCGCAAAAACACAAAAAATACTTTATCATTCTATTTAAATACATAAAATTGTATATATATGAAAATTTAAAAAATTTGTTGAAGGAATTTTATTTTTATTTTATAAACAAATAAATTCGCCTTATTTACATATATTTTTGACAGTTTTGATGAACTAAAAAAGCATGTTGTTTTTTGCATTGTTCTAATTTTGTAATCCTGCCTTCACCTGTAATAAATTCGCCTTGATATACGGGTATGTTGAGTGGAATTGTCATAGCATTGTTTTTATAATTACATATTTCCAACAAAAATTTTATGGCAATTCCACTCCTTTTAATTTCACGTGAAATGTAGAACATACACGATAATAACAGAAATTTTGTTTGTCAAAAAAATCTCATTAGACACCTTTTAGATTCGCAAAGTTTTCTTTTCAAAGTCCTTATGTAATTGGATGAACAGATATGGAAATGATTTCTCATTCACAGTGTGCAAAAATGGCAATCACGACAAAATTAATTGATTTTAGAGCTAAACCGCGATTTAGATGCTCCCAAAGTTGTTTGATTATTTTTATTTTCCGTGACAACTGTTAAAACATAATTTGCAAGGTCAGTGTGTTTTATTATATTGAAATTAAATGAGAAATTCTTTATATATATATTTTTTTATACAAAATATATAATATATAAAATATTGAACATACATTTTCTTTTCCTTCGCTTTTTCTATGTTAAACATGATCTCGAATGCCTTTTTGCTTGCGAGTAAAAACACGAAAAGTTACATTCGAATGCTGTCATTAGAAATTTCGATATGTGTTATTCGAAATCGCATGAGAAAATCCCAAAAGTTAAAAATCTCGCACATTCGAGTAATAACTCGCTCGCAATCGAATGCGGGAATTAGGCCCCAGAACTGACAAATTTTGGATTGAAGTTCATAATTACAGAAATTTAACAAATAATAATCCATTTCTAAAACTAAATTTTTGCTCTATTAGGATTAACATTACCATATTCAAATGCTGAGGTGGAAAGAAGTTTTAACACTATGAATTATTTTAAAAGTATAGCTTAGCTACTCGATAAGGATCAAAATTTTAAAAACATTTCCATCTAACTTTTATTAAAGTGTTTTGATATTTTGACTATACCGGATGATTTAATTTAATATATATAAGAGACTAAAAATTAAATTTGAACTGACATCTCTGTCTTGTATGTACATAGTTATTTCCATGGTGTAATTATACAGGTGACTGCGTAAGGATTTGTTATACATACGGCAACCAAAGCTGTGTAAAGAACCGAAGAATGTCAAAAGCACGAAAATAATTGTACTAAAACCAAAACAAAATCGAAGTTTTTGACATTCTTCAGCTACAAAGCACATAGAGCATGATACAATTATAACAGGTACATGCACAAGCCCAGCCTGTTAATGTATACAATGCAAATAGTTGTCAAACTTTGTTTACAAGCTGCGAAAATGTTAGTGTATGCGTGTGAATAAAATGATTACAGTGTTGCCAATGAATTTACACATCGCTGTGTCTCCTATTACACATCGAAGAAAATTACACTACACATGTTTTGTGTAGGTTAAAATTAAAGCAAAAATAAATAAAAATAGAACCCAAAGTAGAATTACACACAGATTATACAAGAATTTAATTACATGGCCTACACATCGTCGATGTTTTAACTAACTGACCTAACTGACATATTCTTGAAAAATGAGTTAAGTCCTCTACTAGACTTTATAAGTCATAATACATATTGTCTACAATTTTCATCATCATTTCTGACGCAGCCATAAGAATGAATGTATGAAACAACCATAAAACCTGCTCTCCTGTTAAATTTCTAAAATGATAGTTAGGTCAGTTAGCTAAAACAGCGACGATATGTTAGTAGAAATTACACACTGTCTAACTACACAAAGATTGGCAACACTGAATTACCATAATCATGCAGGAACGCCGCGTCTGCAATTGTACTTTAGTTACCCTGTAATTGTTATTTTTAAAAACAAAAGGCATCTGTTTCTGACAATTATTCGTTTGTTTATACCAATGTTTTTGGTGTTGTAATTTTGTTGTAGTCGTGCATGTACCTAGTATAATTGTACCATGACATAGAGCAAAAAATTATCAGCTGAAGTAGCGCTGTCACCTAGTTAGATACACCTTGGTTATTTCATTTAGTACTTTTTTCATGAAAAATCAGTGCTCTTTGCCTGAAAAAGTTAGCATCACTGGTTGTGGAACTTATTTCGGCTGTTATCGATGTTGGGATCTGTGGTACAATTGTACCAAATTTGGTATTATTTTACATTACATTGGTACACTGGTACACTTTATCATTGAGTGGTACAATTTGAAAAAATTTTTGCTTTGCATTACAGTAATAAAAAATTCTCCTAACATAGTTGCTTAACACTAACAGTGTCGCCACAACCAAAAAAATTTTACAACCAAAATTCGCTTTAAAAGTTACCAAATGAGAAAAAAATAACCAAATTTCAATATGTAGTATTTTTATTAAATAACATTTAAAATGCATACATATTTATAATTTAACGCATGTGATTTGAATACAGTTAATAATAATAATAACAAAACAAATATAATTATTTTACCTATATATGTATGTATGTAATAAGTTAACGCTTGTACATGTATGTATATGGCTGCGTACAAAAACATGTTTTCTCAAATAACTGACGTGGTTGCACGTTTTTTTCCTATACAATACAGTACCCGCATCCATCTTTGTTCTGTAGCCAAGAAAATTCTTCTAACCAGGCAGCCCGAAACTTTCTTCTAGGGCTGTTTATAGTTGCACTATGTTGAAATTATAATTTCTTAGTGTAAATTCCAGAAATATTAAATATGTTTACTTTTTACCTAATTTCATCATCACTTTCTGAAAGCACATTTTCAATTTCCAATTTTCAACAAGTATCTAGATTTAAAAATATGCACACGTAAGTTAATAAATAATTTGTTTTTAAAAGTCAATCCTACATCAAAAAATTTTTACCTATCCATTTTCCATATAATTTCACCACTTTGTGCCGCACTACAACAAGAAATCAAGGTACATGAAGCTGACTTGCAAGCAATAGTTCAATGCTCATTTGTAAAGTATATGCCAGTCGCAGCTGATTAACTTTTTCTCGTTTAGTTTTCCGTTTTAGTGTTGAATTTTGTTTTTGATCACACGTTTAGTTTTTGTACTTGACAGCCAAACAGTATTTTTCACAAACAACAACTTACGTGCATATTCTTTATATAAATTTACTTTGTAAAATCTTTTAATTGAATGTTGCCGCCATTACAAAAGACATGTCATTTCTATAGTACAGAGTTGCGATCATTTAGTAAAATTAAAAGCTGTTGACAGTGTTGTAAAAGAAAAATATTGTAAACTAGTGATTAGCAATCAAGACGAATCCATAACAGGTGGCTGCACTAGCGATTTTAGTCACACCTGTTTTATTTTCAGTTGCCTTGGTAGCAATACTAAAAATTGAAGAACATAAAATCTTAAAAAGTATAACATAAAAAATACGTACATGTGTATCATTATTTTTGCAAAAAAATAACCAAAATGGGAAAAATATTCACATCTCCACATTAAAGAAAAAATAACCACTTTTAGTTAGAAATAACCAAAAACCGCAGCCCTGAACACTGATCATAAGTACCAAAATTTGCAACATAGGTAAAGACTTAGCAACGTGTTTATGCAACCAGGTAGGTTGCATTGTCGGTCGCACACTGTGTGCAGTCTTGTTTATAGTTGCGTTCGAAATTGCATTCGAAGTTTCGAAAATGTCAAAATAATTTTATGTTGATAGGTTGCACTGTAGGTTGCAGTGTCTGTGTCAAAGTATGCAGCATGTAATTTAAACGTGTTGCGGAAATACTTACATATGTATATAAGAAACTGCTTTGTTCGATAGTATCAGTTAATTTATTTATGTTTTTGTTTTCAATAAATGAAAAATTGTTATGGCTACGTTTTGGTACAATTTATGTTAATTGGTACAATTTTACCATTTTCATGGTACAATTTAAGAATAGCCATATCCCAAACCTGGCTGTTATTTGTTAATAAGAGAAAAGATAATTTTTGTTTTAGTTTTACGTTTGTTTTTGGTTTGTGATGTCGTTTGTCGGAGAATCGCGCTATTTGTGAACTAATGAATCTAGTAGTTTTGTTTTGTATAAGAATATGATGTCCAGCTAATTTCTTGTCAAACTGCAAATATTAAACGCGTTTAGAAAAGGTTTGTTTTCGATTTTACCAAAAAAAAAGTGTCGTGCTTCAAGAAAAGTAATTAAAAAGTACGTGTTGCATATGTACATACACAAGTAAATACAAATAAAACCTGTTTATTCTATAAATCAGTTGCAATTTAATCAACATAAAGCATGTGTATGTTTACATATACATTACATACATACATATATAAGCTGATTACCTATTTAAATATCATGTTTGATAATTTCATGTGCATATTCATTCATATAGTGATCGATTATGTACATTGCTATATACGTATGTACATATTTGCATAGATATCTATTCAAGAGTGTGGGTGGGCTTAACAAAAGTTGGTGATAAAACTTATAAAATACATACATATGTATGTATTTCATAGGTTGAAGTTCTGTTTGTGCCAATATTTATAATAACATTTTTTAAGTGATAACGCCATCTATAATTACATACTTACTATGTACATATAGGTACATAAATATATTGATATATGTGTATATGAAGTTCCAGTCATACATATACTTCAGAAATTTATCTAACCAAAAAAGAGCTGTGGCATATAAAATAAAAGATATATATAATATGAAATAATAAAACTACCTGTTCAATATAAAAAGCATATTAATACATATATACATAGGTATATAGTATACATTGTATACCTATGTATATTTGCAAATTAAATTGGTGAACTCGTATTAAAAATTGTATTCAAATTGAATCAAATGTCATATTTATATTAAATTAACAAATGCAAAAGATTTATCACCAGAAAATGTGTTATACGTACAACTACATATAGGTAGTTTAAAAATATGTCTATAAAAACCATACGTACATATGCATGTATCTACAAGTATGTATGAACATACATAGGTAGTGTATTTAAAATATGAGACATGCCCATATTTATGTACATACCAAAATGAACCTTATGCGATTTATCTACAATGTAGATTCTACATGTATTCTGTGTTTGCATGTTCATACACACACATATACATACATATGTATGTATGTAAGTTAGTAGATTGTGAACTCAGATAATATAAAAAATTTAAAAAATCAAAAAAGTGTTAAGTTAATGTAATATTAGAAAGTGTGAAATTATACAATATCAAATAAATGTAAATAGTTAACAATTGAATAATAAATAACATATATACATATACATACATATGTAATTAAAAAGATATTATAAGTGTAAAACAAAATATTATTTGAGTCCAGACGCTATATAATTAAGTGACTTATTAGAGTCCAGACGCTATATAATTAAGTGACTTAATATGCACATATTTATGTATGTATGTAACTGAAGTCAAAATAACACGGTGAAATTTTGTTATAACGTTCGAGAGAACTGGAAATTTTTTTGTTATAACCGGTGCAAACATATTCTTCATTTCAAATATATTAACAAAACATATACAAAATAATGTATTTTATCTTAATAAAATATGCATAATTTTAATACCTACATTTAATTACTTTTAAGAATGAAATTAAAAACCACCAGGCAATTATTTAGCTGTGAACTAAGAGAAAAGCTATTTAAAAAACACCATGCAATAACGCGCTATAATAATAATAATAATAATAAAATTTAGGCATAAAAATAAATAATAATAATAATTGTTGAAGTATATAGAAAGGTATGTATGTATGTACGAGTACATTAATGACGCACACATTTTTAAGACCTAAACAGTCCCAAAATTCTTCGGCGCGCAGAGGAGTATTTGAGCCAAAAAGCTGCCCAATACTGTTTTTTAAGTTTATATTGCTTGTGAAAAGTTATTGAGTACCAATAGATCAATGAAACTTGCCAGAAATATGTCTTATAATCCTAGGCTGTTAAACTTTGAAAACAAGAAAAATTAGGCGATGTATTTCTGGAAAAGGTGTTTGTGTTTTACTTTCTTTGGACCTGGCGAAAGCATTTGATAGGGTGAATCACTCACTTTTGGTTAGTAAATTGTATACTTTTTATGGCTTTTCTAGGTCGGCATGTAGATTGGTGTTTTCTTATCTTGCAGATAGAAAGTAGCATGCTATCAGTAAAGGCTGCAGTTCAAATACGCTTCCTGTATATAGTGGTGTGCCACAATGGTGCTTTTTGGCTCCTTTGCTATTCATAGTGTTTGTCAACGACTTGTTTGGGATTTTATCCAACAATATATGTCAGCCATTTTCATTTGCAGATGACATGCAATTATTATTCAAGGGTGATTTTGATTTTCCTGATGTTTTACAGAATATGATAGACTATACTGTTGGTTTGCTTTACGGATGGATGACTGATAATAAACTTTCTGTAAATCCTTGTAAGACTAAGGTAATGTTATTTGGAGATTGTAGAAGTGATAATTATACTATTGTGTTAGACGGTGTTTTCATTGAATTTGTTGATAAAATTAGATTAGATAGAGTTATTAGATATCTCATTTCTCTTAGAATTCGACAACATGTATCATTTTATATGCAAAAATTCTTACGATTGTGTTTTTCTGATTTTCTTAAGTATAGGAACATACTACACTTTTACAAAGTTATTAAATTACAAGTGCCTTTGTACCTAACAGAGTTCTTCGAGTTTGTTAGGTCGCATAGAAATAGACAGTTGAGGATTCCTATGCCAACAACCTTATTAGAGCAATCATTTTCTGTAAGAATGGCAAAGGATTATAATGAATTGCCGGTTGTTTTAAGGGCATTTAACTGCTCTGTTGACACTTATAAGAGGAAACTATTTCAGGAGATACGACTGAGTAGCTCATCCTTGTAGTGTTTCACTACACTGATTATCAGGCCTCAATATTATTAAACTTATAGTTATTTAATATTCTGTTGAATTTTAAATTTCTTATTATATTTTTTAATTCTTATAATGCTATCTATTTTATTCGATACTAAATATATTTTTTCTTTTTTTATAAATATTAATATTGTTGCAAATTATTTATTAATTAACATTGTTATTATTTTTATTTTATTACATGCATATTACACTTTGAGTGATCATTGATGTAGAGCTTTGTAGTAGTATAAGTGAAACCCATTATGGCCATGAGGCTAGGTTTTTTCTATCTTGGATGAATAAAATGAAATGAAAATTAAAAAAAGGTGAAATTTTCAAAAAATCACCTAAAAAGTGACGCAAACTTTTTTCCTGAGTCTAAGTTTAGAGATTTTAAATTGTATTGTCATAGGTACAAAACATAATTGTAAATTTAACTACCTTCACTTTTAAAAACATTCTTCTTGTTTTTGCAAAAAGTGTATAATTTTTTTCTTTTTTAACGAATATTTTTTTTTTAATACTAAAAATATGATAAATCTTTCTGCCAAAAAAAAAAAAAAAAATAACGTAATACCTTTATTCGTTTAGCCTCAAAAAATGTCGAATAATCATGTTAAAACCGAAAAAAAATTAAAAGATCATGTAATGTTCTTCACTTTTCTGACTAAACACAGAATACACAAAAGTGACAGGTAAAAAAAGCTCCAATCAGGTTTTTTAAAACATGTGAAAAAAAATACCCTTATCTTCCGTCTCGTGACTTTTCTATATGTTTTGTGGCTACAAATCACAACTCAGTGTTCAAAATTTACAATATGATGTAAAATTTTGTTATGCATCCAACAACGTACTAAGTTCTTAAGATTTCTTTAAATTCATTTTTGCTTTTTGGCCAGCTTTTTGGCTCAAATACTACACTGTGCGGCGTCATTGTAATTATTTTTTGTGTACAATTTATGATTTGCGGTCTGGCACAATTACGTGAAATTGAAAAAAGTGGTAATAAGTCCCCAAATTTCAAATTGCTTAAGGTATTTATTATAACTTCCCAATAATTAAAGTTAGGAAGTTATCAGTCAGAAAAGTGGCGGTATTTGGTGTTTGATTCAAATTGTCATGCGTAACTGTTACTCACTGAAAGTGTTTTAATAACAAGTGGCCTTATTATATACATATATTGTTACGTTTTTATCTCTAAAAACGATTTCCGTGGACTCGAAGATTTGCAAATGAATAAAAGACCTCAGTATAGTAATTAGGGTTAAGAACGATATAAGTTTTGTTTATAAATACACTTCCATGCCTATTTATAGAAAAAGTCTCAAGTCAGTCACAACTTTTGTTATGACAGTTCTATATTTACTCTTGTGACTCGGTCCTAAGCTGGATTCACCCATTGTTTCCGAACAAAATTTTTGTCCAGACAAAAATTTTTTTTAATGAGACTTTTCTGCAGCACGATTCATCAATTTCGAACATTTTGTCTGGAAAATCAAAGCTACCATATGAAATACGTGTGGAAACGATGCGTATGTGGCAGCACATCGGCAAATGATTTAACCCGCCAATGGTGACGCAAATTTGACTTTGATAAATGGTGACGCCGGTCTCACGCTCCGGAATTTTCAACTGAAGATTTTTGCAAATTTGTTATTAATATTTCATGTTTTTTCTAATTTATGCTCTTTGAGAATAAAGCAAAGATATTTAATCGATTTAAGCTCTTTTATTTCAATATTAACATTAAAAAAATTGTTTTATTAGATTATTATTGTTCTTAATCAACAGCGATTTTAGTAATATATTTTTCAAAATTAAGAAAAATAAAAATAGAAAATCACATATTTATAAAGGAAGATAATGTTTTCTAGTCTTTCGACATTAGGAACTTTTACAAAATAAATAAAAAAATAATGAAAAATATATACTTGGTTATTTTTTTCGCATACACGGTGACACACGGTCTCATGTACCGGGTTATTAAAAAAAATATAGTACTTTTGGCTGGCACTTTAATATTTTTGGCAGTAGAGTCCTTCCAAGGTATGATTGCCAATGACATTAATATATGTAAGTATGGGCAGTAGCACTTTCTGTAAAGTTTTATGGAACGTACTTAATGTTCTTGAGGAGAGGCTGTGTCCACTTTGGATTCAGTTGAATATGACCGAATCAGAAACTAGAGAGTCCAAAATACATTTTTATGAAAAGTTTAAAAAACCCGGCGTCATTGGATCTGTAGATGGAACCCATGTGCGGCTTACAAGGCCTGCTCATGATTCTGAACTTTACTATTGTAGGAAGGGATATTACAGCTTAAATGTGTTGATTGTAAGCATTAATCATATATTTACATACACGATTAATTAAATAACTGTTCCTAATGTCATCTAGATTTGTGATTACCAAATGAAAGTCCGCGCTGTGGATGCAACTAGACCTGGCTCATGCCACGATGCTTTTGTGTGGAATCTAAGCAATGAAAGCACCTACTATAAAGAAATGTTTCACCATGGAAACCGTAATTCTTGGTTGTTAGCAGACTCTGTATATGCCCAACAACCCTATGTTTTGGTGCCATACAAGTCAGCGGTGTTTGGTACAATGCAACACAAATTTAACATAGTGCACTCAGCAGCGAGAAATATAGTAGAGAGAACTATAGGGAACTTAAAAAGCCGTTTTAGAAGCCTTCAGATGTGTCTTCACTATAGTCCTCCGAAAGTAGTCAAAATTGTAAATGTTTGTTCTGCTCTGCACAACATTTGCAAACATTACAACGTACCTATAGAAGACCAAGACCTAATAGCTTCTACATCAAATGAAGAAGTGGAAGATTTGGTTCAATTACAACACAGCACAGTAGGAGCGGAAATCAGAGACAATATTGCAAGATCTTTAGTGTAATTAAAAATGTATCAAGGCATGTGATGGAAGCCACAAACGCAAAATTTTCAAAGTAGCATTTTCAGAGCAACATTTACATAATACATATTCATGTTAAAAACAATAAAAATAAACACTTCATTTATTTAAAAAATATAAAAATAAAATACTTCAATTATCACATTTAGGGCCATTATTACAACTTACAGATAGCTTTAGCTATCGGCAAGTTGTGAAAACAGGGGTAAATAGATCATAAACGTTATAAAAAATTTTAAAATTAGTGTTGTTCCATGTTCAGCTTCATTTTCTCTAAATTCAAAAATTCGAGTTTCATTTTATTGCGACTAATCGCAATTTTTTCCAACTCCATGTAATGTCTTTTTATTTCAGACAATTCTGCTTTCTTTAAAGAACAAATTTCGTCCATACTTTTGTAAATGTGTCTCAAATACCTAAACTTTTCTTTCATATTGTTGCTCATTTCCTCCATTTTTTGAGCTAGATATTTGAAATTCTTTGTTTCTTCATCCATTAAGTGGTTAACGTCACCGCTTAAATGACCTTTTTTTCCTTGAGGAGTATTTATAAATTTTTCGATTTCCACATCGTCTAGAAATTCAACATCTTTCATCAACTCAGCACCAAAAGATTTTGCTTTAGGAATACCCTCCACTGCATGTAATATATTACATATTACAGCCAATTGCTCTTCAACTGGCGACAAGAAGTGCTGCTGATAATCTCCGCCCCCCGTCTTTTTTAATGACATCTTGTTTTCCGCAAGTGTTGTTTTACCAAATATACACACCAAATATACCCTGCAAATAATATTGGAGTACTTGGTCCAATATAGATGAAATAGACTAGATACATCATGGTCCCATGTAATGCGGTCATGGAAAATGGCGTTTTCATACAAGTATTCAATGCTGCACGATAAGTGTTCGTTTAGTCTATAGCTTTTCCATATGCGGTAGTTTTGGGTTTAGTTCGATATAATGCAAAGTTTGTCCTTGCGGTCCAACCCTAGGACATCGCAATGTTAAATCGATCAGCTTTTTTTCATATATTTCGGTAGTTTTGAAGTACTCTTACCCCTTTTTGGAATAGTCCTTACATGTATGTATGCAGATATTGAATCCCACTTTCCCTTGGTCACGCCAGCACGCGTGAACGCCTGGATCACCTATCCTTTTTTTTGTTTGGTTTATTATTGTTTGGAGAAGAATGATAGGAAAAAAATTGAGAAATTAGATATTGATATTGTTGATATTTTGTCTGTTTTAGATAAGATTGGCCTAAATACAATTTAAAGCCTACTCAGTTTCTTTCTAAGTGCGAACAAAGTCGAGGGAAAATGCTAGTATAAATATAAATATAAGGGTAAAATATGGGAGCACAGCTTGCTCTTAGACTGCTTGCGGAAATTGTACACCACTCCCAAAATTTGCTATTAGAAAAAATTTACATATTATATACATCCCTTCTGCTTTTTCTAAATTAGTTTCTCTTTTTTAAATATTCTATATTAATTATTTTAGTTTGAAATGCCTGTCACAATTCCTATGATTGTCTACATTTCTAGTCGTTATTTTAAAAATTTGTGTTGATAGAATTTTGGTTTGAGAATCGGAAATTTTAGTCTTTAGTCACAATGATAAAGTTATGACTATTTTTCAGTCACAATACTTTCTGTGAACAGGCATGTTAAGCTAATATAAGCAAGTGCTTAAATATACAAAACAACTTAAACACAAAAATATTCACAACTGGTTGCCATGGTAACCAGTCACGTCCAAGACGTGACTTTTTCTTTCTGCTCTATTCGATCAGCTGTTTAGGCTGAGACCAGCATGTTCACTATAGATAGCGAAAAAAAATTTTGATGAAAAAAATGACATCAATTACTCAACTGTTGAGTGGATCGGAACTACTCAACTATGCGTTTCTAAGACAAACACTCAAGGTTGCGCAACATGAACATCTTATGAATGCACCCATATGCTACTTCTTATTTCGTTTGGAGCTGCTTCACTAAACTGCATTTATTACAAAATGTTTAAATGTAGGGAAGTCGTCTGTTTCGACGCCGTGCTGTGCCGTAGTTTATGGTATATCTCTTCGTCTTAAAACGGCTATAAATATTGAATATGCTTATCGTATTGTATAATTTTTCGTGTAAGCCGTATCTGAAAATTAGCGAAATTATCATATTTTCTTCTTCTTTATCTTGGTTAAATTAACTAATTTATCAGCCCTCTATTTTCAAAGGCCGGCACGACCGCAGCGTTCATGAATTACTCTGCCGCCGGAAGTCAACGATTAATGTAGGCATAAGTCCTCCACATCTGTTTGCTTTATACTTGTATTTTTAATGTAATATGAGGTGTGACGGTGTGAACACAAAATTTCACTTTACTTTAGATTTTTTGACAGTCAAAACAAATGTCTTTAAATTTCTTTATCGTAAAGTGTGATGAAAGTCCATATACATGTATAATCAGTGATGCCAGTGAACATTTTTGAAATTCCCTACGCGTTGGAGAAAAAAATTCCTTTTTCCCCTCAACCCAAAAATATTTTCCCTGCATTTTTCCCTACGCTGAAAATTTTTTATATTTAACAACAAAAAACAAATACATGTATATTTTGTGAATATTGTAAATATTTTACCCATTTTTATTTCATATAATGTACAAAACAGGCTATATATAGTCTTAGTTGGGTACCAGATAGAAAAGTAATTAAAGCATTAATTTACAAGAACAAACTAAAAACATATATGTATGTACATTCTATATAAATCCATAGATCCATATGAAATCTATACTAAAAATTATGGTATAAAAATATTACTTATACAACTTCTTAGAATGTATTTTGTTAAAATGTGTAGTTGTACATTAAAAGCAATAAATTTATGGGTTGCGTTGTGGGTGAGATCTTTCAGTAAACGTAATTAGTTATGGAAAATTTGGTTTAAGTCAAGCAGTAGAATACATAATAAATACCAATTTGTATTAATGCTTGTTAGATTGAAGTGCATTTTGTAACTTGTGTGGCTCCCTTTTTTATGAAACTATAGCTTGTGTTTATCTTGAACATAACTATTTTATTTATTTTTATTAAGTATTTTCGTAGAATGTTCAAGTATAAAAATATCAGTTTGTGGGGCATTGGCAACACAATTTTATACGTTTCATATGCAAGTTACATAGTTTACGTAATGCAAGACCATTTCTTTTTCTTTTGTAACTGTCTGTCAAACAAACTCAATACATATGTATGTATGTACAAACATTAACATGCATTGTCCGTTTTCATTTCACATTTGATATAGCAGCTTTAAAAATAAGGTTCTTATGTGCGTGTACCCTGTATATAAATATATATTATATTTACGATTTGTCACATTTAACTATAGATATTGTAAGTGATTTCCAGATTGTTAGAAGTCATAATATACGGTTTCTGCAAACAAATTTTAAGATATGTGAAAAATTTCAACTCCTAAATAAAAATCCTCGAAATATTTTTGCATTTTATGTCGTAACAAATTGAAAACGCGGTAGTTCTTAAAAATTCCCTACATTTTCCTCAAAATAAAAAATCTGTCCTTTTTTCCCTACGTTCAAAATTTTACAGAAAAATCCCTACAAAAAGGGAAAATTCCCTACTTTTGGCATCACTGCGTATAATACATGACAGAAATTCAAATAATACGTGCAAGTTAGAGCTGCAAAACTATCGATAGTACTATCAATAGTATCGATAGTTTTGTTGTAAATGAAATATCGATAGTTTTTTCCACTATCGATACTATCGTCAAAAAAAACAAGTAATTGAAAGAGTAAAAATAATTGAAGTCAGTAAACAGTAGCCGGCAGCTTTGAAGCAAATTATCCGTAGTTGATTTAAGCTTTTGTACAGCGATGGAAAAGTTGGTACAATTGTATAATTTAAGCGCTCTTTGAATGCCAAAAGTACCGTAGCACCGCAATGACCCATTTAGCACTACTGTAATCTCTTTATATTCCCCCTTATTGTGAATGGCGTCGTCGACGTCACATCAAGACGACAGCAAATTTTGTCACTTGTATACTCTTTACCGGGAAAAATTGGATCTTATTGACAATCTCTCACTAATCTCGAAGGCTTTGTAAATTAATGGAGCAGGTTAATAGTAGTCAATTTTTGTCGACAAAGAGTAGACAAGTGACAATTTTTAGTGTCGTCTTGATGTGACGTCGACGACGCCATTCGCAATAAGGGGAATTATATTACATGCCAAAAATAGCATTAAAATATATTAACCCCCTTATGCAAAAAATAATGCGTGCTTGAAGTATACATTAAAAAAAATTTCCATAGAAAAACCGGTTTTAACGTTCACTTATTTTTTTGCACAAGGGGGTTAATCTTTAGCTCGAAGGTATTAGAAAATTAAGAAAATCAAACGATGTTTTCCGGTACTTAAAGAATTGCTGGAGGAATGTTATTTATTCCAAATTCATCTGCAAATGTGGAAATTTTATTTTCTTACCAAGGGGAGAAGCCGACTATTTGCATCGACTGTGAACAATCGAATAAAAAAAGGTTATAAACGTAGTATATCGTAAATGTTACTTTTATATTCAGATCCCAGCAACTAATATTCTTTGTGCACCTTCTGGCGTTTTGTTAATTGATTTTTAGTTAATTAAAAAGTACAAATATTAAAAAAAAAAAATAAAGAATTAGGTATATACAATCGTACTGAAAAAATTAAAATTTTTTTTGAAAGTTAGTACAATTTGTAAATATGACATCGCATCCCTGCTTCTGTATACATAAGTACTTAAATACATATGTATGTATATGAATTTATTTATAAATCCAAGTGTTATTCGATAAATAGTAGTCACAAGTATCTTAATAAATTCAACATCGTCGACACAAAGATAAATTTTGGTGGAACTGATATCGCGACGGCCGCCAATCGTCTCTTACGATAAAACTTTACAGTTAGTGTCTTAAAAGTTATCATCAATTTTCGCATTTTGGTAATTCTAAACCATGGGTAGGCCCATAAAATTTTAAGTTCAATAAAAAAGTATATTTTCGATAATATGCCGCTTACGATAAAATCGAAAAAAAGGCTTGATATATTTTTATATACTAATGAAAATGTTGAGGACTCTGGATTTTTTTCGAGTCAAATGTAGTTTATGTGGCAACTTTTATAAAACTATTCGATACTATCGATAGTATCGATAGTTTTACATAAAACTATCGAGTGGAGCGACTATCGATAGTTTTGCAGCTCTAGTGCAAGTTCGATATTGTAAATGCAAAATGTTATAACGTATGGTAAATAATACGATAAAATTTAACATCCCATAACATAGCGTCTATACCTGATATTAACTTTGATATAATATGAGAGAGAAAGCCGGCAGATTAACAAAAAAAATATATTTGTATTAATATTAATACAGTAACTTTGACTTAGCTGCACAATCAACTTTGCACGAGTTATTTGTGCAGATAAGTCAAAAATGCTGTTATCTTAAATACACTTACCTGCATAAATGTGCAGGGGGCAAATTACGGCACACTTTATCGAAAGAAATTACGAAATATTTCAATAGAGTTTATATGGAAATATTTCGTAATTTCGTTCGATAACGAGTGCCGTAATTTGCCGCCAGGTATAAAATTTTTGACTTCAGTTTTATACACATACATGGTTGCATATTTATGTAGCCACATTTTTTTTAATGTGTGCAGCTAACTTAAATTTTTTATATGAGAATAATTTAAAACTGCCAAACAATATGTTAAATGCGCAGGTATAGAAAGTGCACTTAAAAAACGAATTTGTATGAGATTTTAAGGAATAGGGACAGAAATTTACCATTTTAAGCAGTTAAGTCCAAAGTGCACTTAAACAAAAGGCAGGTAAATCAAAACTACTGTATCTATGTAGGGGTAAACGTACTCTTGTAAATATCATAATATTTCATAAATATCAGGCAGCCGTGCAGTAAACATCTTCGTTTATTGTAATAGTAATGTGTATTTCATAAAAAGTTTCACATTTGCTTAATACATCGTGTATAATTAAAGCATTTCCGTTTTTTTTAATAAAAATATTAATTTTCACTTTAATACACAAAATTCTCTTCACGTATCTATGTATTTATACTTTTTTGACAGTTAATATAATATTGTTTTCTAAATATATATTATGAAAATAGTATTATAATATCTGATATAAAATTAACAATACTGATATTGCAGTCCACACGTGAATTTGAAGTTTGCTGATAGAAATATATTTGATATTATATCAGTTGTAGGCGTTTTGTAATACTTGACCATTTTTAGAAAATTTTCTAACGCTTCAGCCACACGTTCAATAAATCGCTTTAAATTTCATTACATAAACTGTATGTCAAAATTCGTTGAAATTGATATCTGTGACACAAATTGATACTCAATTTCATTTTTCAAATGCCACCGACGAAAAAACAACTCAAATTTGTAGCTTCAATCAATGTGTGCTGTGACCAGCTATTCAAATTGAAAAATAAATAGCCATATAAATGGAGAGGGGAATTTGAAAGCAATATAGTTTCTAATTTGAAAAGTTTGATTGTGTTTGTTTAAAAATGTGAGTGTATTGAATGGAATTGAAAGGCAAAAATTGAAGGTGGGACTCCCAAGTAAAGGCTGGGGCACAATGAATCCGTCATACGTTAAACTTCGCCTTTTCCAACTGACAGCTAAGTTGAAATTCATGGTTTCTTATGAGGGCTGTTACATTCAGTACGTGTCCGTCAACGCAAAGTACAAAAACTGGTCAACTTTTAACTTTTTGCATACGTTGAGTAGTTTGACAGATATTGGTTGGCTGTTTTGGTATGTTCTGATTTAGATTTTTGTGTTTTGTGGTACCAAAAATAAAATTAAACAAATGAAATAAACGAAATAAATAAAAAAGTTGAATTTAATAAATAAAATGGAGAATCAACCTATTGAAGGTGTTCAAATGCTTCCGTCAATAAAGTAATCATTGTGCCAACGTTCTCCGTCGTTGCGTTAATGTCAGTTGAAAAAGGTGAAGTTTAACGTATGACGGATTCATTGTGCCCCAGCCTTAAACGATAATACTTTTCATCTGATCAGAGTTGCATTATTATGCAAGTCACAGACCTTGCGACCGATGGTACAACACATTGGTTTATCAAGTTGTGTGTTTTGGACAGAAACTATACCACAACGTGTGCAACATTATGCAAGCCACAGACCTTGCGACCGTTGGTACAACACGTTGGTTTATCAAGTTGTGTGTTTTGGACACAAACTATACAACAGCGTGGGCAACATTAGCGCACAACTTCATTTCACAAAAAAAAATTTAGTAAACATGACATCGGGTACTACTGCGCATATTGTAGTCGATAATTTTTTTCGTGCAAAACGAAGAAGAGAATGTAAAAAAGGCCAGAAAAAAATTTTGTAAAAAAAATTTGATTTATATAAAAAGAAACATATTCTAACAACAAAGTGAGCCAAAAGACTACAAAAATTACAAATGCATGACATTTTAAACGCACATTTGAATTTGTGCGTGACGTTTCTTTATATGACACTACAGAAATGAAAAGAAGTTGTACAACATACTCCTAAATCATACAATCTGTCTATACAACTTGCCAAAAAGTCAAATCTTTTTAATCTTTCATACAACCGAGACACAACTTCATACAACGACTCCACACACTTTACAATCTCATACACAACCTGCTCATGTTGTACCAACGGTCGCAAGGTATGTGGCTTGCTATACAACTGAGACACAACTTCATACAACGACTCCACACACTTTACAATCTCATACACAACCTGCTCATGTTGTACCAACGGTCTCAAGGTCTGTGGCTTGCTTTACAAAATAAATAATAAACAAATTAACAAGTCGTCTGTTTCGACGCCGATGCCGTGCTGTCGTTTATGGTATACTTACTTATGTCTTCGCCTTAAACCGGCTATAAATATTGAACATGCTTATCATATTGAATACTTTTTCGTGTAAAGGCCCAACTATAATATGAATAAGCTGGCTTAAGCTAATGTCAGAATTGAACGGTAAGTCTGTCAAATGCTTAAACAATTCAGATGTGACTTTTAGGTGGCCACAATGTACTTACATGCACTTAAGTATTCTTTAGCCACAGCTGCACATCTAGGTATTGTCAATAATTTTGTATTAATTTTGTTTCTTCTCATAACTCATAAATGAATGCAACTCAATCAAACTAACTTGAAAGAATGTCCTAATCTATTAGAAATTCACATATAAATATATCCATCACCTTATCACTTGTTTTATTTGTTTTGCCTACTAAAAAGTACAACAGTGAATATACATAAGTAAATACATGTGTATGTGTGGATATGTGTATTGTAAAACAAACAATGAAAATAAAAGTTTTGCTTTATTTTCCGAGTTTAAAATAAGAAACAATAAAAAAATATTTAAAATCAATGAATATTTTCTGCTGCTGCTTGTTTGAGTTTAAAAAATGCACAAACAGTTGTTTCCTTACGGAATGTGCGTTCAGTTTGGCACTTTACTTAAGCAAATGACATTTGACGAAACTTGACGAAAAGTTTGTTAAGTACATTATAGTTTGCCACATGCGTTTTATTTGTAACCGCACAGTTGCTTAAGCTAGCTTATTCATATTATAGTTGGGCCTTAAGGCATGTCTGAAAGTTAACGAAATTATCGTGTGTTCTTTTTCTTTATCTTATACTACAGTAATTTTGACTTAGCTGCACAATCAACTTTGCACGACTTTTTGTGCAGATAAGTCAAAAATGCTGTTATCTTAAATGCACTTACCTGCCTGCCTGCAGGTATAATTTTTGACTTCAGTTTTATACACATACATGGTTGCATACTTATGTAGCAGCATTTATTTAATGTGTGCAGCTAACTTAAAATTTTTATATGAGAACAATTTAAAACTGCCAAAAAAATATGTTAAATGCGCAGGTATACAAAGTGCACTTAAAAAAGGATTTTGAACAATAATTACAGAAAAAATATATTTTGTGCAGTTAAGTCAATGTGCAGATAACGTTGATTTTTTGTATGAAAATCTTTTAAAATTACCAAAATTTTAGGGCACTTATCTTAAATGTGCAGGTATAGAAAGTGCACTTAAAAAACGAATTTGTATGGGATTTTAAAGAATAGTGACAGAAATTTATCAGTTTAGGCAGTTAAGTCCAAAGTGCACTTAAACAGAAGGCAGCTAAATCAAAACTACTGTATCTTTAGACGACGAGTTGAATCACATGCTTCGCTCTCTGAATCATGCTTTTACACTACGGCTTCTTGCTTCGTGTGCAGCGTGCCAGTTTAGTGCTTTTCGCACTAGATTTAGTGCTTTTTGCACTAGATGTAGTGCTTTTTATTTCATAACAGTCCGGAATTTTTCAACTAGGTGATTTTTTAAAAAAGGCATTAAATTCGTGTTTTTTCATCTTTGATTTTAGTGTCTTTGTGCCTGTGCCCAACGGTAGCAAAGTACTAGTGTAGGTAAATTTTTGACACTTCTGAGTTGAATAAAATTTCACTAGCCCTGGGGGCTAGTAGAAATTTTGACACAACAGGTAAATTTTTGACAAGTTGCAATAAAAAGCATGCCATCACAAAATTTAAATACACCGCCGTCGCTTCAAGCCGTCGCCCAATACAAATATTTTTACGTCTTTTAAGTTTAATTAAATTGTGAAAAAATCATTGTTTATTTTAGTTTGAGAAAAATGTTGCATCGTATATATAATATTATATAATTTATTGCTACAAGAAAATTGTTTTGTTTAAAAATGTCCTCTTAAAAATTTGTTGGTAGCCAGCGGCTTGTAGTCAGGCGAAGCAAAACTTCAGCCGCAGCAATTGTTTCATCAGCTTCTTTCTATGCTCAAGCGAATATGTCAAAATTTTACATTATCAAAAAAGATATCATTTGGCACAGCAGAAAAATTAATTTTTTCCCACAGGCAAATATTTTTTCACCATAGTACTTTTCTATCGTTTGACACACGCCCTTTAGTGCGTTTTACAAATCCACTTAATATTAATTTGTGATAGTCTAGTCTGGAGGCTTTATACAAAACACCAAATAAAAATTTTCCACTTTTCGATCTGATTGCACCCCTTTTAGATACGCAAACAAGGCACATTTACTACAGGTACATGCATAAGGAAAAACTCTGTGGCAACTCTGTGCTTCTCACATAGCTTTACAAAGTAATTGTCAAAAATTTGTATGCATCAAACAAGGCACAAAAGTAATTGTCAAACGAATTCTTCGTTATAAACTTGTAAACAAAAAATCAGCGGATGAGCAATCTGCCTAATACATGTACCTGTTTGATATGCCTTGTACGCAAAGTTTCCTTTGCAGAATGTTAATTTAGCTGGGTGAAATACAGGGGAAACCCAACTTTCTCTTTCACAGTGAGAAAAAATTGCTATTACGAAAAAATTATTGATTGTACATACAAGGAATCTTATATACGTATGAAATTAGAGCCAAATTGCCACATAATTTTAAAATTAAAATAAACTTTGTTTATTCAGCGTTAAGAACATATTTCTAGAAATTTCAGAGAATCCATACATATACAATTATAAAATAATTTAGTTAAAATAATCCCAGCAAAAAAGAATTCTGATTTGGAAGAACTAACAACTGAGGGAATCAATTTATTGCTTTCTTGATAACGAAAGCTTCGAAAAATGCTTCTGAAAAGCACTAACGAAAAGCGGGCTCTCTAAAAAAGTGGAAAAAATAAAAAAAAATTGTAAACCAGTAACTTCCAGTAATAGTACGTTTCCACTATGAGCAAAACAAGTTGTTTTTCTCAAAACTCTTCGAAGTGTTTCCATTATGCATTTTTGTGTTTTGGGTATACGAATTTTCGAAATTATTTTAATTTTATTATCAAGGCCACAAACCTTATTATTTCGATTAGTAAATTTTTAACTCATTTGCATATAAACAACATGTAAATACAACTGATGAGGTTATGAAAATTGCTTAAAAAAATTTAATATTCTGTATTAGTGCCATCTTTTATCAGCATATTGCGGCTGTTTTTCTAAGTTTCAGCTAGCAACGCAGTGTTGCACTAACAAATTTGCTCATGTTTTGGAGGAAAACAACTTATTTGAGGTGTTTTGCTGATGTGAAAAATGTATGGGAAAACATGTAGCAAAACATTGGTTTTTGAGCAAAACAAGTTTTCTGCTCCAAAACACGTATATGGAAACGCACTATACTTTTGCATCGGAATCAGTGACCTGCGCCGAGCAATTTTATCGGTGGCGGCGGCTCATGAAAAATTGTTCGGCGGCGGCTGAAAACCGGCTGAAATTCGGCTGGGTCGGCCTCACAATTTTTTATTCTGTGATTTTTACAATTATGGCAAAGTAAATCCTTAAATTCACAACATTTTTTAAAAGTGACACAAAGTGACTTTGTGAAAGTGATTTCCATACATACATATGTATATATGTATATGCTACCGCTGATAAAGGCCAATCTAAATGTTACGGATTTGTTCATTTGGAAACAGAAGTGGTAGCAAATAAATCAATTGTCTTCTGATGAAAATTAATAGTAAAGTTGGTAAGTAAGTAAGTTGTAAATATTATCTGCCTTATTCACAAAAAATATTTCAGGTTTATTAAGCATTTATTTGACATATTTCTATAGGAAATATATTCAGGTTTATTAAGCATTTATTTGACATATTTCTATAGGAAATTTGTCAAATAAACCGGTAATAAACCTAAAATATTTTTTATGAATTAGACCGTATATATATGTATAGTAAGTTGGTAAATTCGTTACTCATAAGGAATGCGAGAAGGAAATTGGCATTAGCTCAACTGAAAGGTGCAGAGTTCATCTGACCTCAAGATACGTCGCATGAGCTGTATGCGCATGCTACATCTTGGTCAAATCCCACAATATTTTTAATATATTACCCCTTTTCCACACGCAAAGTTTACTTTGCAAAGTTTAATTAATTCATCTGTGTGAAAGACAGAGGTAGTAGTACCGTCACTTTTTGTCTTTCTCCCGGCTGAATTAATTAAACTGCATATGGAAAAGGGTAATATGGGATGTTAATATAAACACACAACTTGTAGCAATTTACCTGCATGCGTAAATGCAGCGTAAACATGTCGCAAAGTGTGTGCCTACCATTATTTGCAAATAGTTTTCGTGAGTTATTAAGCTGCCGTAAAAAGTTACGCGGCAACGTTTATCATTTTTATTTACAATAAGAAGTGCATATAAACGGAATATATGCCAATTGCAAAGAAAATTTTAAAGCAAATTTTCATCAATATTTAAAAGTGTAAATTTATTAGTGAAAAAGCCTAAAACAAGTAAAATATAAAAAAATCATCAATCGGCGGCTGATCTCAGCCGATTTTGAGCCGAGATATAATCGGCGGCGGCGGCTGGCTCAGCCGGCTGTCAGCCGGTCGGCGCAGCTCTCTGATCGGAATACACAAAATCTACACATTATTACTTCTGTGAAGCGATTTAGTAGGGCAAAAATGCATGACTTCTTGGAAGCTGATTGTATTGCTTGTAAGTGGCTCACAAACACTCTTGTGGAAAGCGGTAATTTTTGCTGGGATGGTGAAAATGAAGAAATAGAACGAAGTATCAGAAATTTAAGGCTACATAAATGGAAAAATTTGCTTAGAACTGATCAATTTTGGATTGAAGTTTATAATTATGGAAATTTTACTAATGATAATCCGTTTCTGAAATTGTCAATATTTGCTCTAGAAATATTAACATTTCCATGTTCACATGCTGAGGTGGAGAGAACTTTTAGCGCTAATAACTATTTTAAAAGTAAGTTAAAAATTGAATACCAATTTTTAATACATCAAATTATTAAATTCATATAAAATTCAGTCTAAAAAGAAAACATTTATGTTATTCAGAATGTAACATACATCATGTAAAAAATAATCAGATGAAACGCCTAAAAACTCGAATTGTTTTATTCAAACAGTTTTATGGCCAGAGGGAAAAGATGAAACGACTTTTTCCTTAAACGAGGAGTTTAATTATATATTAATATAAATATGTAGATATGTCTTTCTGTGAAAGTATTTATATATGCACATCCATACATAGTAAACAGTTTTTTGATGTGTAAACATCTATACGCTAGGGGGTAAAAATCTTTTGACTTTGATTTCTTTGCTGAGATTTCATTGCTGAGATTTCTTTGCTTTTCTTTCACAGCATTGTCAAATCGGTGTGAGCTATGTATGAGTGTATTAGTGTTTGAAAGAAGCAATACCAAGCAGAGAAACAAGTCGACCGGCTCGAAGCCGACGGTGCGCCGCCGCCGGTTATTTTTCTGTATATTTCCGTACACCAAAGGTGAAAATGAACCGTAAGAGCTACGGACTTGAAATTTGGACACAATGTGTAGACATTTGGCCACTACAACAACAAATGCATGAGAGTTAAAAACTAAAGGCTGTTCCAAAACGAGCAACGAAAAATGTTGAAATCCCATGTAATATACATACAATTGTATGTACATATATACACTTGAAATTTTAAAAGTTAGTGTATTTTTATACAGACTACAACAATTAACACTAGATTTAAAAAATTTAAATCAATGAGTGTTCCATCAGTTAATGCAATTTTGACTTTGTAATTTTGACAACTTGCTGTATCTTGGAAACCGTAAGAGCAAAACTCTTGAAATTTTCAAAAACGGTAAAACTAAAAAATCAATAAAATATAAAATCGCCAATATAAAAAAATCGCAAAAAAACCAAAAAAATCGCCAAAACGAAAAAAGCACCAAATTAAAAAAAATCTCTAGGACTAAAATAAATCGCGAAAAACCGGAAAAATCGCCAAAATGAAAAAAAATCATTAAACAAAAAAATCGCCAATATGAAAAAATCGTCTAAATAAAAAAACCCCAAAAAAAGAAAAAAATCGCCAAAATGAAAAAACCCCAAAAAAATCGCCAAAATTAAAAAATCGCCAAAATTAAAAAAACCCAAAAAGAGAAAAAAAACGCCAAACCGAGAAAAAAGCGATAAAACTGAAAAAAATCGTTTAAACTGAAAAAACTTAAAAAAGGAAGAAAGCTAAATCAAAAAAAAAAATGCTCAAAACCGAATGTGCGCGAGTCAAAGTCGCACTTTACTGAATTTATTTTAATTGCAATGCGTACACAACAACAAGAACAGCAACAACTAAACGATGAACAACAGGAATTAAAAATTAAAAAGTAAAGGCATTTACCATAGATGAGCACTGCAGTACCACTAAAGTTTCAGTAAAAACAATAAAAAATGTTTAACAAGTAAATTTTTACTGATTACTAAAATTTTTTTCTACAATTTTTATAAATTGCCTAAACGATTTGTTATATGATGAGGTGCATTGAATTTTCAGTAATCAGTAATGCCCGTATTCACAATGAAATTCTACCAAGTGGCTAAATGTTTTTCATACAAAAGTTTCAAAATTTGAATGAAAAAACTTTGCCACTTGCTACAATTTTATTATGATTACGGCCCTACGATTTTACTGGTAATGCAAATTAAATTTCATTAGCAGTAAAAATTTACTGAATTTTTTTTAGTAATCAGTAAATTTACTGCTTACTGCAATTTTGAATGCAGTACATATACATATACTGCAGTGTGCCCATTTACTAACCAAATAAGTTTAATAAAACAAACAAAAACAAATTCATATGTATTTACAATATTGAAAGTTTTGATACTTTTAATTAATTAATTTAAAAAAAGATACTAAAAGCATAAGTACGTCCAACTTAAAAAAAAAAATTCATTACTAGATGTTTACACATCTCCTCTGTGATCGGACTCATACGCATGTACATCTATATAATTAATAGGCAAACAAGTTTTTTGTAATACCTTTTTCGCTGGTACTACTGCACCGATCTCTTGATCTAAATTTTTTATTTTATTTTGATTGTATGGAAGCCGTAATACTTAAGGAAGGAAGGAAATGAAGAGTTCAATAAGTTGAATTAGCTTGGTTAAAAGGATTTATGTCTATGTTTTTCTAATTTCATTTATTATTGGCTGCATATGTATGTATGTAAGTATGTGTGTGGCTATGCTTTAATGAATTATTTATGACGTTTAGATAAATTTTCTTTGAATCCTTTTTTTTTTTTTTTAATACATGTATTTATTTATTGTATCTTCACATGTGAACTAACAATAAGTATTCAAATCTTAAATCTAAAATATAATTATCAGGCCCGACCAGTGTCGGACATAAACTTAGTGATAGTTATAAATAATACATAAGTAGCGATAATCAAAAAGGAAAAATGAATGTATTATCAAGGAGTCCCATCTGGAGTGTTGAGTATAAGAGCCCTTGTGTCTCTCTTTTTTAGGTGGATGTGTCCAGTAAAGTTCAAAATATTACGAGCAAGCGGATTAGGAAGTGACTCGAGTTTTGTTAAATATTTGCCTGCGTATTTTGCAAATTTCTTCTATCACTAGTGGCATATTTACATCACGATGTATATTTGAATTTTTTATGTACCATGGAGCCGATGTTATTAACCGTAAAATTTTGTAAGTGAATTCCGTAACACCATATAGGTTCGACTTGTATGTTAAAAGTTTACAATCTAGACTGAGTGTTGAATTCCTAGCAATCAGCCAATGTATTTGAGTTATTTTAAACTTCGTGTTAGCTTTGAGTCAATATGGTGTTTCCATGTAAGCCGATGATCAAGGTGTATACCAAGGTATTTCACATGTGAATGTTGAGGAACAACTTGACTGTTGATTCTAATGGGGGGACAAGTATCTTTTCGTAGGGTAAAGGTTATATGTACGCACTTCTGTTCGTTTACTTTTATTCTCCATAATTTTAACCATAGCTCAAGCTGTGTTATATGTTCCTGAAGATATCGGGATGGCTCATAAGGGTTTTCGTGCATACTAAGGCGGGCTGTATCAGCCGCAAATGTAGAAGTAAAAATCAAATACAAAACTGGCCCCAGTATGCTTCCTTGTGGTACACGGGATGAGATAAATTAGGCCATCATGCCAAACTGTATCAAATGCCTGAGAAACATCAATAAACAGGGCAGAACAATACTTCTTTTCTTCGAATGTTTTCCTTATGAATTGAACCAATCTATGCGTTTGCTCAAGGGTGCTATGCTGACTTCTAAAACCACATTGATGGTTCGTTATGCACATATTATTTGTTAGACAAGGGGACAATTTTGTCATGAGCAGCTTTTCGAAGAGTTTTGACATTGTTGACAGTAAACTTATTGGCCTATATCACTCTGCTTTGGTAAGATCTTTGCCCGGCTTTAGAATCATTTTGACCTTGGCAAGCTTCCAGTGTTGTGGGTAATACTCCAGTCGTAATGTGGCATTAAAAATAAACAGCAGGATTCTTATTGCAATATACAGCAAGTTCATCAGCATCTTGTTACTAATTCCATCAATACCTGTTGCGTTTTCTGGTTTGAGTTCAGCAATTACTTTTTGTACATCACGCATCTTAAACTTTAAGGGTCGAGGGGGTAGAGCAACTACACTCGGCAAGTCAGAAACACCAGTACATGTGTTTGGGGTAAATACGGATTTTAAGTGTCAAGCAAATATTTTACATTTTTCCGTATCGCTTCTTGCCCAACTTCCGGTAGATGTGCGCAGAGGTGGCTTAAACTCAACGGGTGTTTTAAGATTTCTAGCAGCGCGCAACAAAGAGTAATTTGATGCTTGTGTGACATCAAGACCTTCCAGATAATTTTTAAGAGATGCAGTTTTTTCAGATGCAAGCAACTCTTGGAGTCGTTTAGTACACTCTTTAAATCTGATTTAATTTTGGGGTGATCTGTGCTGTTGCCATTCCCTTCTAGCTCTTCTTTTTTCATACACGAGACGTTCAATATCCCTAGAATAAATTCTATTGAACCCAGTCTGCTGATGGTAGCTAGCGGCATGTTCAGAAGCCTGTTTAATATTTTCGTTAAGATTGGCAATGTTAAATTCAATATCATCAGGTGATCTTAGCTGAATGTTTTCTATGCAGTGCCTACTAAAATATTTTTTGAATCCCAGCCAATTAACACGATTGATCATCTTCAGCTTCTCGAAGTCAAATGAGTCTCAGAGACCAACATTATGTCAACATTTTTTTCCGTAAGGAAGTGCTCAAGTTCATTTTTATGTTGGCGAATGCTGTTTGCGTTCCAGAAACATATTTTTAACATGTTCATGGCTTGTTAATTAATGCTTGAAGCAGTGTATTCTGCATTCGTAGCATTTCTTGCATCATGCTAGTCATATTTGTTGTAAAGTTGTTTATAGTTTGCACCAGATTATCAATAGTGGTTTCAAGGCGATTAAAATTAAAGTTTGAGTTTGTATTTGTTGAATTTTTTTGCGATGAAACATTTTGTCTCGGAATAGAACTAGCCTTAGCAGCATCGGCATACGATAAAATTTACGTAACTGGTTGACTCATTTGAGCAAGATTGGCGGAGTAAGCGTTTACTGATTGGGCTGGAGCTAATTTTGGTTTTTGTCCCATAGTTTGTTTAACGAAAGAATATACAGGACATCGTCTGTAGTTAGCGGTGTGATTACCTCCACAGTTACTACATTTTTTATCACTTTGATTTTTTGGCTTATTGCCAAAAAATTGTGCCATGTAATTCGCCGCACACAACACAAACAGTAGGTAAATTGCACTATGTTTTTGTATGACCATATTCTTGGCAATTATGGCACTGCACGGGACCTGAACGCTTATGTGGCTCTTCAACTGTGATTTTTCGGTACAAGAGGTATTTTAGGCTATAAATTGGATGTGTCTCGTTTTTTCAACTGTATTTCATTCGGCTCCTGGTCAATACGAAATAGAGGCTGGGGTATCTTCTCCCTATTGATTATATTAGTAACATTTTTACCTTAAATCCGTGTTCGATAAGTGCACATTTTACTTCTTCGGGGTTAACATATGAATCTATGCCCTTCAGTACTATCTGTAGGCCCTTAGCACTCTAAAGTTGGTATGTATAAAATCTTATTTTAATTTTTTCAAATTCTGTCACAAATTTTCGGAAATCCTTTTCTGCATATATTTTTATTTTGGTTTCGTCAATATTTCCTCGTTTAATTGGAATTATATGAAAAGTATTATCACCAATGACCGACAGTAGTTTTTTAATAAGAGCGTTAGAATTTTCTTCTCTCAAATATATAGGTGTTGGCTTAAAAGACTTTAGCGATGATGCAGCGGGCTTGTCGTCGGTGTCTTGCAATATTGCAAAACGATTTTGACGATTGGTAGATGATGCTCTGTTATCCCTAGACATCTTTGGAGCAGATGAAATTTTTGAAGAATTCGGGCTTCGCCCACGCTTTACCACGGTTATATATCTGTCCATTCCGACTTGTACCTTGGGTTTTGAGGTACTGTTATCTGTAGTGATAACTTTGTTAAGTGATGAACTCGAGCCTGAAGGGGATGATATTACTGACTTATATGAAGAAGTACTAGGCAACTGTAATGTTAATGAATCATGATTATTTGACATTGGACAAAGCGAAGCTGATCGCTGACGATAAATTGGTTTTGCCGTTAAAAAAAGATTTAACGGATTTATTATTTATATTGTTTTCATTAAGAATTTCAGAACTCACAGTAAAATAAGCATTTCTGCCGTTAGAACTCACTTAAAAATTTTTTGTATTTGAGGTACTCATACAGAGTATTCCTCAAGAGCACTTTACTTGTGTTTTTGGTTTGCGGTTTTTTGTTGATTCCACTTTGTAAAAAAATATTAGCAAAGCAATAAAGCTTATTTATTAAAGTCAGTATGTACCTAATACAAATAATATGTAATACGAATATTTTTTTTTTTTTATAATTTTTTGTTTGTTTAGTAAGTATGTAAGAAAAATTCCGCTAATCGACTGTTCAGTATGAAGGTACAACGAGAGCTGACAGATAATATGTATAAGATATACACATGTAATTATAAACGAAATATATATAATTCTAGGTTCTACATACATAATATGTGCATCTGCTCGCAAACTTGCATAAGCTGCCACAAAAACAGGACACAAAGATATTGAATCGGACTAATTTTCTTAACATTTTAGTTGTATTTGAATGAAAGTTTCGATCCAAATATAATACAATGGTTTAGCTGAATGTTTGCCTGATGAGGAAAAAACGGTTAACACATATGTAGCTTTTTGCATGTAGACTTTGGTTTGCTCTTCTTTCTGCTTGTACATTTATAAAAACATCCTTGAAATTTAATCAAAGGAAATAAATCGTGTTGCAGCGTGCTACTTCCTTTCATACTTTTTATGAAGCAAAAATGAAAATATGGAAATAGTTTATATCAAAAAGAACTTCAACTAATACGATAAAAAGTACAATATATCAAAAATCTTATTTTTCCCTAAGAAATCTTTTATTCTTTTTAACATCGCGAAAAACTTCAAAAATAAGATAAATCTTCACATATGGTAACGCTGGCTACCTGGTTCTCAAGTTTTATACTATCGTTACCTTATAATCCTATATAGCAAGGGTGGCAAAAGCGCGGCCCTCTGGTTATCTACTTGTGGTCCGCGGGGCATATGCACACATATTTTTCTTTTAGTGTACATAAAACCACAAAAGGAACATTCCAACACATTTGCAGAAATGTCGTGAAGAATACATACATATGTATATATGTAGATTCCCTCTAGTCAACCTAGAACCATATGTTTCTATGTCAATACTCTTTCTCCAGCGACAATTGCACTAGTTAAAATGTCGACAACTTTACTTTTATGCGTGAGTAGAGATACGTTAGAGACGACAGTTCTAGTGTATTTCTGGTGATATTGTCAATGAACGCGTCAATAGTTTGTTTTTCTTTTTTATTATGTTGTGCAATAATATTAAATAAATATGTGTATGTAGGCGAGGGTCACTAAAATCTACGAGTGAATCTTCGATTCAAATATCTCCATATGGTCGTAAAAGAACGACCTTCTCAATAGTGCTAAAGTCTACTGATAGATTTTGAATGACAACCCTATGTTATTTGTCAATAGGCATTTGCATTGGCTGGGGTACACCTAGTCAGTAGCACTATTGACAATGTCACTAGAAAATCACTATAAGTTTACTATTGACAAAGAGAGAGGATATATCGATATTGTAGACTAGAGCCCCTAAAATTTACTAGTGAATATTTGGTGCCAATGTCTCCATGTGGTCCTGAAAGAACTACTAAGTCAGTAGTGCTATAGTCTAGTGGTAGATTTTCAATGACAAGCTAATGTTAAATGTGAATAGATGATACCATTGCCTGGGGTACACCTGGTCAGTAGTGCTACTGACAACGTCACTAGTAAATCACCACAATTTCACTATTCGCACTTTCTGCAGGGTTATTATAAAGATTTTTATTATTTTATGTTTGTATATTCAGAGTGACAAAGTAGTGAATTTGTCTAAAGTTAAATAAGTGATCTAAATTTTCAGTACCACTAATAGTAATATCTTACAAGTTTATTTAAAGGCTATTTTCCTGCAAAAGAAGCTGGAATCAAAAATTACCGGCTCCACAAACTGTCGTATGTTTCTGACATGCTAAACAAATGGACACATTACAAAATGTCATTTGGTTTCAAGTGGGTACGTCTTTAATTAATAATAAAATAATGTTTCATATATATCGAGCCATTACAGCCAAAGAAGCTTAACCAACATGATTTTCGAAATGCGTTTTTTTTTATAAAAAATCATTAACTTGTTATCATTGCCATTATATGTAAAAATTTTGCAACCATAGGATATACCGTTTCAATTTTATAGCAAAAACAATTTAAGCTAAGTACACATTATTTTTTGTTTACATTTTTTGTAACAGCAACATGTTACTTAAGCTAAAATTTCCTTTTGAAAATAAAGCAAGTAAGAGTGTTATATTCGGATTAGCCGAATATAATATACCCTTCACTGACATCGGACGACGTATATGCATACATACAATGATAAATACATACATATTTGTTTTGTAAAAGAAAAATAGTTTACTTATTTTTTGGTCTATTGTAATTTTTCGACTAACCAACTTGATTCAAATATTTTATTTTCGATATTAGAAATAGCTGAATAATTTATTTTGCATTTTTAATATATATCTATTTTTAAAATAATTATCTAGAGACGAATTCAAACATGGAACAGCCTATTCTGATATCACACACACCCACATCTAAAAAACTTGAATACACATTAGACCACCCAAATTGCCCAAAAAAATTTATATTATTCGCTCCACCGCCAGTTTCTGATAGACTAGCCATAAAAAATCACATGTGTCTAAAAATTGCACTGATACCTCGCGTACCTAAAGGCCATGCGCATTTCACTTTTCACCTAAAAAATAATCTATCCTGGATATAAACGCTTTTGGCACCATAACTTTTAAATGCGGCGATTTTCGGAAAATTTTTTATAACCATTTTTGTTTAGAACAAATACCGCAACATCTTTCTTCTGCATATTTTTCCCCTAAATATGGCTTATCATAGTCCTTTAATGGGATGAAACTAAGTTTTTTTGGACAGACTTTTTTCAACGGCTCTCGCTAACAATTGGATAGCGATAATTATAATTCGTTTTCATTATTTTATAAGGTAAGATGTGTATATATAGACGATAGAGGAAAACATATTTTTGTGCAAAAAAATCTGCGTATATACTTGTATACAAATATTATGTATGTATATGTATGTATATTATGTTTCAATTTTTCGCTATCGCAAAAAAAGTTCACAAATCAAATGCATTGAATTGTTGTATACACGATTTTATTTTTATAATTAAAAAAGTGATGTCTTAAGGCTGGTACTCTGTTCAAAGTTGTGAAAAATTTTCAGCACCATTGGTTATTTCGCGTGAAAAATTTGACATGTACTAAATGTAGCCCAACTCGCGGTTTTGTTTATAAATTTCTCGCTTTTATTGCTTGAAAGTATGCAACATTGTCAAAATTCCGTGCGAAAAAAGCACTGCTCATGTTCAAGGCCTATTTATTAGGTCTATGCAACTCTACAAAAACACAGCAACACAAAAATCAACTTTGTGTTTCAGTTGTCAGAAACACACACAAACATGAACTAAAGTGTATGGTGCAAACAGCTTTTGACAGTTAAAACACGAAAACACAGAACATCATCAGGACGATTGCGTTGACCTGATAAATAGGACTTGCTCATGTTGTTTCGCAGCTAAACTAAAATGATGCCAGACTAATTTTGCATGGAAAGACATGATTTTACGTGTTTTTCACAACAATAACAGAGTACTACTTTTGCGAATTTATTTCGCAAATATTTCATACCAAATCCTTTTATATGTAGTTTGACAGCATTTCGCACGAAATTGTGAACAGAGTACCAGGCTTTACTCGAAATAACTTTTTTTAATAGCACTTACAAAATCTAGTAAAAAAATATCTTATATAGAGAAAAATTTTACTTTTTAAAATTAAAAAGAAAAAACAGTGTATAGAAAAATTATATTAAATATTCTGCGTGAACTTTTTTCACTATCGCGAAAAAGCGATATTAGAGTTCTTAGCTTTTTTCAAGCCATATACGATTTCAGAACTGGAACTTGTATATTAACAAAACATTTAATTAGTTATTACCCTAATATCCTCTTATATATTTAGGTATGTATTTATTATTCATGAATATCAATACATACTTACATTTTGTATAATAAATTTATTTAATACAATATTACTCTATTAAATTTTGTATCGTTAATAACATTATCTTTCACTAACTAAGACAATTTTATATATAATTTGTAAACAGTAAACAAAAAAATTAAGTACACAACTGCTTATACGATTTGTAAACTAGTTTACCGCTTACAATTTATAAAAAAAAATTGTCTTAAATGGTGGAAGAAAATGTTCCTACAGGGGCTTAATAATTGAAGAAAATAAATTAGCTAAAGTTAATAATAATTCTTCAGTATGAATAAAAAAAATTGTTTAAACGGACTAAATTCATTACTTCATTTGAACAAATTTTCTTCAAACTAACTAAAATAATATTCAATTTAACAACATTAATTAGTTATTACAAGTAAGAATTTTTTTTTATTAAATTCAACTAAAATTTAGTAATATTTACCACCCACTAAATAACGAAACAATAAGAGTCAAAATGAAGAAATTTCTTCTATTTAACTATTTACTAAAATTATTTTCTTTAACGAAAAAAATCCGTAGACTTGAATAAAGAATTTGTTAGCTGTATAATAACATACATTTCTTCATGTCTACACCCCATTTTTCAGTATTTAGGTAAATTTTTGGTTCAGTGCAGGCTTGTTTGTGTTGTTTGGCCTTTGAGAGTTTTTCGTCTCCCTCACACAGGTCCGCTGATCTGCCACGAATAACCGTATATTCTTGCGGCTATTTTGGAATGTCGTTGACAACCACGTTGCTACCTCCTATGTGAATGCATAGGTCGCACGGTGGCTCAGAATCAATTTTCATCTGCCAAAACATATTTTTTTTTACATAGATTTTTAAAATTTTTACGCCATCAGAAAGGAAACATATCAAAACTAAAGTAGCTAAAAAATTTGGTCGAAATGTTCTCAGTAGTGGGCGTCGCATGCTGCTTAAAACAACAAATTTATGTTAATTAAAAAAAAAAAGTTTTCTCATATTTTATCTGAAATAAATTAAAATTCCTCGAAAACTGCGGTCTTTTTTATGTTGGGGAAACTGTTGTTTTAAGAAATTTTATGTGCACACCCTGTACAATATGTAGTTAGATTGCGATGTAACAATAGCAAACTTATTTTTACATACAGACATAACTTTGAATTAAAAAAATAGAGATTAATAACTCCAAATAAATAATTATAAGTACAAATCACAGGTAGCAAAACGTATTATGTTGATTGTTTTCCTGCAATTTCGTATAGTTAATTGATTTTTGAATGTTATTTATTTATTTATTTATTTCAGTTGGAGTAACATTAAAAAGCCACCTTTGGCCAAAACAATAATATTACAGACTAATTCAAAATTAACTCACGTTAATTTCGAAGGTCTTTTCATGCTTACCTGTAAGAAAATAAAGAAGGAGAGAGGAGTTAATTTTATTCGAAAATTGAGTAGGTAACCTGGATTAGCTTTAAAAAATTCAAAATTGAGTACCTATACAGTAATTTTGACTTAGCTGCAAAATCAACTGTGCACGAGTTTTTGTGCAGATAAGTCAAAAATGCTGTTATCTTAAATGCACTTACCTGTCTAAATGTGCAGGTATACAATTTTTGACTTCAGTTTTATAGACATGGTTGCATGTTTATGTAGCCACATTTTTTTAATGTGCGCAGCTAACTTAAATTTTTCATATCAGAATAATTTAAAACTGCCAAAAAAAATATGATAAATGCGCAGGTATACAAAGTGCATTTAAAAACGGATTTTGAACAATAATGACAGAAAAAATATATTTTGTGCAGTTAAGTCAATGTGCAGCTAACATTGATTTTTTGTATGAAAATATTTTAAAATTACCAAAATCTTAGGGCACTTATCTTAAATGTGTAGGTATAGAAAGTGCACTTAAAAAACGAATTTGTAATAAAAATATGGAGAGTTTCAGCTATAAGGAACTGACTGAAGAATATTTTAAAATTAAAAATGAGGAAGATGCTACATTCGTAGAAAATTAAACTTAAATTCTTACAGCAGTGAAACAGAATTAGACGCACAAAAAAATTATCTGCTTTTGTCAAAAATTTGAAGAAAAAAAAAACGCTACAAGGAAACTGATTGGAGTAAAAGTAAATTCAATATGTGCTTTGCAAAATGGTTACAAGGTGATCTTGCTATTCAAATAACTTCTGAAACTAAAAGTAAAAGCTGTGGAGGAAGACCACAAAAATCGCTAGATAAGTGTAGCGATAGATCTAAAAGGCGAAAACTGAAAAATATAAATGAAGAAATCGGATGTGAAAACATTAAAGATAGTTTTCTTTACCAATTGCGATCACAAAAATAACTAACGAAAGTGGTCATCATTGAAAAAGTTATTTCCCCTAGTCCAGTGAGAACAAAACGGATCCTCAAAAGTGTTCCAACACCAAACGAGGAAAAACAGTTCACAAATAAGGAAGCACTTGCATTATTTCTGGATTTGAAGTTAACAAAACAGCAGTATACTCAGCTCAGATTGCGTCTGATCGAAAAAGGATCAAATTTCTACCCATCATATCATCTCATAACTACAGCTAAAAAGGACCAAGCACCAATTTCTGCATAGGTACAACCGCGAGCTCTACTTGATCATATATTTCATTGTTGCTGTAACAAATCATCAGTAGACTTCAACTACACATTTTGAACAGTCACAAACCTCTTATCTTATGCACAGACTTTCAGGAACTATTTGAGAATTCACAAATAATAGTATTTTTGAAAATCACAAACACAGGTTACTGAGAAAAACAGCTGTTTGTTTCAATTTATGGAATTTTTGTTTCATTTAACATGTTCCAAGTAAAAAATTTCTCGTGGCGAGAGTTACAGAACATGGGTACTGGGCCCATAACCTATTGACGCAGCTCAAATATAACAAAATATGGTATTTTATTTAAGAATTTTATTAAGTATTTTAATTAAGAATTATTGCAGAATGAAAATTAAATTAACATAATTTGATTAGTTAGTTATATTTCAAAGTTAACTCTTTTTAAAAACAATAGTACGTGTATAGTAATTTATTTATCAAGTGAAATTGCTTTTTCAAAAGCAGTTTTGAGCGGTGACAGATAATATGTTCAATGGTTTCTGGTTCTTCTTCATCCCCGCACATCCTACAAAAATCTTGAGTGTCAGTTTTCCAAATGCTGGTTCTTGCTGATTTAAACATAACTTATATAAATTTTTGTAGTCCCTTATTAATTTCCTTTATTTTAATATCCCACTCCATAGGTTTGTAAAAAAAAGTTCTTTGACCTGTTACTTTTTTGCGTGAAAAATGCGCCATTTTGTTTTTGTTTTTGAAAACCGGTCTAAGAACACTTGGGTGCTTGAGACGAATATAACGATACCTTAATTGTCGAAATCCATGCAGCCGTTTGGGAGATAAATGGTAATAAAGAAATTTACAAAAAATATTTACAAGAAACGTGCGAAAAAAAGTAACACTCCTTGGCAGTCGGGTAAAAATACATTTTCTTTTTTACTATAATTTAAAAATTATAATTTTCAGGGCAATTATAAATAAAATTACCCGAGAAATTTCACCCTTTTCCAATTAGAATTTTTTCATTTTCCCTATTAATGGCCATTGTTTGAAATTGTTCCCCGGGAAAGATGTCTCGCGGAGTTTTATTCATAAGTGTCCTGTTTTACTATAGTAAGAAAACATTATTTTTAAAATATTAAGTAAAAGATTTCATTTTTAAAATGAAAGGGTGTCTCGCAAGAAAAAGCTCGCCGTACACCACCGAATATAAAGTACTGTTACAAGGCAGTTTCGAAATATTTTTTTTTTGCTATCCGAACGTAGGGGTCGCCAAAATACATTTTTCATTATATCTTCAGCATATACAGTTGGATTTTAAAGTGTGATATATTGATGTTTTGCTTCAATAGTCAAGTCAGTGCCCTCAAATAACCCCTTCTAGTATTTACCCACCAGATCTTAGTTCCTACCACCGTAATGTACCACCCTAATTTCAGAAAATTAAAGCTTGAGGTCAATGACTATTGAAGGAAAAAAGGGCTCCTCGAGACAAAAACATCAAAATACCATACTTTAAGATGCGCTTGTAAATAGCGAAGATATGAAAAAAATTAAATGTTTTTTTAAATAGTTCTGAAATTATTAAAATACTTCCTTAGCAAAAGTTTAATGACTTCTTGCGAGCTTTAATTTTCTGAAATTAGGGTGCACATTAGAGTTGTACGAACTGAGATGTGGTGGGTAAATACTAGAAGAGGATATTTGGAGTCAATGACTATTGAAGCAAAGCAAAGCATATACCATAATTTAAGATCCGACTGTAAATGCCGAAAATATATTGAAAAATGTATTTAGGCAACCCCTATGTTCGGCAAAAAAAAATCGAAACTGCCTTGCAACAACACTTTATATTCGGTGGTGTACGGCGAATTTTTATAGTGCAAATTTTTTTTTAAACTGCTTCTTTATAAAAGTAACAATGTTATATATTAACAGCCTTATTTATAAAAATTATTAAGGTTTTATAAAGAGTTTTTAATGCAAATTTTCATAAATTTTTTTTCTTATTTATACTTTACTAGCTGACCCGGCGAACTTTGTTCCGCCTTAAAGGCAATAAATAAGCAGTTTTTTTTTTAATTGGAAAAAATACAAAAAAATATTAAATACCTACATTAATCATTCATAATTATTTCTGTGTTTTAGTACACAGGTTGCTCTTCATTTAAGTACCTTGTGATACACGACATTTTTTGTTTTATTATCAGGCGCAAAAACAAACAACGCAGATGGTCTTCCGACCCGTGAACATGCCACGTATAATTGACCATGGGAAAAACATGAATGTTCTAGATTTAAACCACAAACTTTTAAGGATTGGCCTTGTGATTTGTTGATGGTCATGGCAAATGCAAGACGTATCGGAAATTGAAGTCTTTTAAATTCAAACGGCATATCGGTTGGGATCGTCGGTATCCTCGGAATGAGAACTTCCTCACCTTTGAATTTTCCTATCATTATCGTAGCGTAAATTACATTGTTCATCAATTTTCTAACCACCAAACGCGTACCGTTGCACAGTTTTGGTTGGTTTATGTTTCGAAGCATGATTACTACGGAGCCAACCTTTAGGCGTAAATTGTGCGGTGGTAAGCCAGGCACGTCCAAAGAGTTTAAAAATTCAATTGGATAGTTGGTGGCTTCATCTTCATTTGTGACGCAGTCAATAGATTTGAATGAATGCATTGTTCCAATGATCTTATTTTGAATTATGTAATTTAGGTCATCTACATCTTTATTCTTAGCCGCTAAAATTGCTCGCTCACTCAACCATTCATTATTTTTGTAGTTAGAAATAATTTCTGGAAATACATTGTTGATAAGTTCGTCTTTTGATGAGAAAAAATTACAGAAATTATTTGGAAATGATATTAATCCGCTCGATTCATCGACAGGTACTTGACCATTACCGATAGTCAGCAATTACTCCGAGAAATCTTCAGCAGATGTATCATTAAGCAATGTAACTCTCATGTTTGTTGTCAGTTGCAGTTTCTTCACATAGCGCCATAGATTTGACGATTTGAGACAAGCGTTTATTTCGTCGGCAGCCGTAGATCTTGGAATTACTGGCAGTATTTGGCGGAAATCGCCAGACAGTAAAATCATTGCTCCTCCAAAACATCTCGAGTCATTGCGTAAATCTTTTAATGTTCGGTTAAGTGCTTCTAATGCACGTTTATGCTCCATTGTGCATTCGTCCCAGATGATGATTTTCGATACCGCTAAAACTTTGCCCATTGATGAGTATTTTGCAATATTACACGTTGGTTCTTCAATAGTTTGAAGATTTAACGGTAATTTGAATGCTGAATGAGCCGTACGGCATCCTTCTAACAATGCGGCTGCTATTCCAGAAGAAGCAACTGCAACCGCTATGTTAGATCTCGCCCGAACAGTTGCTAAAACTAATGACATGAGGAAGGTCTTGCCAGTTCCACCAGGGGCATCTAGGAAATATAAACCACCATTTTCATCATCGATTGCCTTCATTAAAGTATCATAAACTTCCTTTTGTTGGTAATTCAACAGGGATACTTTCGTTTGAACTACTAAATCTAATTCCTGGTGATCATATTCACGTTCCCGTTCCAATTCTCGATTAAATGCGTCATTTATTTCACGATATGGTGCTGGCATTCCTAACCTGATTAATAAATTACCGCACATGAGGTAACACATATCTTCGATCAAGAGTAAAGCACAATTATGTATCTCCTCATTCATCTCAATATCGTGATTTCTGGAACTGACACGAATTTGATGTAAAATATCTTCTGACATATTATCCTTGTATTTGTGCCACAGGTTACATGGGTTTGATGGAAAACATGTCGAAATTATGATAGCGAATAATGTGCGTATCTGACTTGGAGATGCAGAGATAATGGCTTCAGCGATTGTCGTATCCCAATGACTATCGTTTTCTAATAACTTCAATTCTTCACATGCAGCACGATATGTTGGGAATATTACACCATTAACAGTTCGTAGTGACTCAAATGACATTGGCCCACGCACATTTACCAGTAACAACCGCAAATAGAAACATTCATTATTCTTTGGATGAACTGTATACATACGACCAAGAGCATCAGTAGAACGCACATCTGGATACCCAGGAACCGCATCGCCTTGCTTCCGTCTGAAAATTCTTCGATGAAGCATTCCAAGTATAATAACGTGGCAGCTCCGAGTAAAGCAAAGTTCGTGCAAACTGATCGCTTTGGCAGATTGCAAAAAAACTGGTCAATGTAGTTGCTGGAGGTGTTTCAGCACGTTGCGTAGCATTCGAAGCCGTGAAATATACTCGTTGACCATTCTCCAGTTGCACCGCCAAATGCGTAACAGTAGGATGACGTTCGTGAATGGGAAATGCGAATATACGCCAAATCGCTTCATTACAGTTCACATAACGACCAACTTGATAGCGTGAAATTTCATCGTTGGTATTCGAGGATTGTAATCCAAAAACCGCCATATCACTGCCTTTCGTGACATATTTGCAAATATATTTTATGGACTTAACTGAATTGCAGTATTCAACGTTGCAATGTGTCTTGAACCATTTAGAAATAAGTGGCGAATATGGAACAATCCAACTGTTGTCGACAACGAAATCCATTCTTTTCACTTTCGTTGTGACAGTTCGACCGTTGTCATCTGGTGATCGACGCCGATACAGCGGATAACCATCATTGCCAGTGACAGTCTCTGCCGTTAATTTCCGTGGATATCGTTTAGAGCACTTTCCATCGACCATGCAAGGTGATTGGGGATTGATGGCACCACACGGTCCATGAATCATATTAAAGGGTGTTTTTTATTGGGGTATAGAACATTAAGTTGGCATCACTTTTTTAACTGGCGGCCATTTTGTCAGCTGTCAAGTGATTAATATTTAGTTTGGTTTGGCATTTCATCATGAACAGGTTGACAAAAGAACAACGCTTGCAAATCGTGCAAATTTATTTCGAAAATAATGGTTCAGTTCGCGAAGTTTACCGCAAGCTCCCTTACATTTTATGGTCGACATAATCGTCCATCAGAGCAATTAATTCGGTTAACCATGGATCGTTTTCGCACTACGTTTACTCTATGTGATGATACGCATCCGCAGAGACGTCGAACAGTGCGCACCGAAGAAACAATTGCCGCTGTAGAGCAAAGTGTTGAAGAGGACCCGAATGAATCGATTCGCCACCGTGCACAGCAATTGGAGCTAACTAACCGACTATTTTGTTCCCGAATTGGATGGCATGAATGTGGATGAGTTGTGGTTCCAACAAGACGGCGCTACATGCCACACAGCGCACGTCACAATCGATTTATTGAAGGAAACATTCGATGAGCGCATAATTTCGCGGAATGGACCTGTCAGTTGGCCACCAAGATCGTGTGATTTGACACCATTGGATTATTTTCTTTGGGGATATGTGAAGTCGCTCGTCTACGCCAACAAACCAGAAACGTTAGGGGACTTGGAAGCCAACATTCGTGGCGTTATTGCCAACATACGGCCCCATATGCTCGAAAAAGTGGTTGAAAATTGGACCTGTAGAATTGGCATTATTCGATCCAGCCGCGGCGGCCACATGCCCAAAATCATATTTAAACATTAATGGCATAAAATTATCCTTCCAATAAAGCCAAATTGATGGACATTAAAACGATTTTCTTGTGTTTTATTTCAATTCAAAGTTCTATACCTCTTAAAAAAACACCCTATAGTAGTAACAACATCATGTAGGTCTGGATCGACTTCATAATCAGGAATCTCGGCACATATGATATCATCTATTTGGTCAGGCTGAATTCTTTCCACTAACCAAATAAGAATGTGTGCGTGCGGCAGGCCTCGCTTTTGCCATTCGATTGAATACATCCAGCATCGAGTATCTCCAAAGACGCGTTGTTTAACAATAAAGTTCTTCAGGGACCGACTTTTTTGCCTGAATATACGTGCTGTGATGTCGTGTCTATCACTTGATGTTTGTCCGGGAAGCAGCAATTGAGTAATTTCTATCCATTTTGGATTACAGGTAAAAGTAATAAAGAGATCGGGCCGACCGTAATGGCGAACATATGTCATTGCATCTTGTGCATATTCATGCATATGACGGCATATGACGTGGACTACCAATATATGTCGCCGGCAGAATAGTTAATCGACCAATATTAGCTGCATTTCCTTCAGTACTAACTGCATCACGTAAATGGAATGGATGTACTCCTCAGAACGCAGTTTGGCTTGGTTCAACCTAATGAATGTTAAACGTTCCGTTTCTATTTTTACATACATGTCAACGCAATACTGCTGAAACAATCGACGAAACCGCAGCAAATAGTTGTCAGCATTTTGACGAATCATCAAACGATATGCGTAATAATTCATTGAGCTAACTTTCTTTGTAGTTTCTTCACCTGAAATTAAAAATTTGATAATTAACCATTTCAAAGGCAAATTTTAAAGGCAAACAATACAGACATTAACCATTTTTTTAATAAGCATTATTTTAAATCAGTGTCTTTCACAAATAAATGAAATAAATTATGATACTGATACTCACCATTCAATGGATTTTTCATTTTAATATTAAAATAATATCCATCTTCTCCTTGCCAAAACATCAGCGGGTATTGCAATGTGTCATATGATCGATGAGTTTCAGATATTTGTTGCAGTTGACCATTATCGCGACGTGTAAGCACAATATCGCGTTTTTCCAATTGTTCACCAACAATCAGGATGGCAACTTCGTCTACTGTTCGAGCATTAAATGTCCTTTCGTGTGTTCCAGATGGTCGTTTATCTGCTTTGATGCCAACTTTATAGTCATCACTTGGCATGCGCTCTAAAGCACTCTTAAACAACCTGACCAACGCATGATGTTCATGAAGCAGACACTGCAAGTCTTGAAGAATTGCTCGCTTCATTCCTGCATTGATCTCTAGGCGTCGATCAAGTTGTTCTTCCATGTTGCCCATGAAATATATTTGTAAAAATTTATTCTTTGTATCTTCGAAAGGTAGTAATGATCCAATTCGATGATGAATCTGTCCTTGTATCTACAAAATAAAAACCAGACAGTATTAACTGTGTTATAAACACTTTTTTCGGTCGGAGAGTAGAGTTCAGAATTAGCAAATATACTACATAGGTACCAATAGATAAATTAAGTTATTCTTTAACTACATCTATATAAGTACAAAAATAAATACCTTAAATGTCGGATTAAATCCTCGTTCTTCGATAATATCTGCCCCAAATGACGTCATCTGGAAACAACCATTGTATTTTTGTGTATTTGCAAGAAAGTGGCGTGATTCTTGTGTTTCGCCACAAAGCAATGAATACAATGGCTCAGGTGGCGGAGTCAACAATGGCAATTTCACTTTACCATTAAGGCAGCATAATCCAGGGGTTTCTCCGGAAAACTTTAATGCACCACAATACTCGCAAACTACGTCCATTTGCCCAATGCAAACGCTAGGATGCAAGCTGTAATCATTGCTGCAATCGTATTGAAACGCTGCTCGATTCAAATCAGCACTTGATAAATATCTTGTTCTGCGTCGCAAATTATCTATTTGTTAACCTCTGTTGTTCGCTCGACGATTCTGCATTGCCAACCGAGCTGTTTCACGGGCTGCTTCACTTTGCTCTCGTGATTGAGAAGCACGAAGTCGAGCCATGCTATCGCGGCGCTGTTCACGTGCAATTTCTTGTTCTTCTTCAGTCCTTTCATTTGCAGTATTTCGTATTCTTCTTGCATCACGGCTTTGTCGGGAAAGATTCGATCGTCTTGGTCGCGGCATTATTAATTAAACTTCACTTCACCTAAAAACTCAAATTTTCAACCATACCGAGTTTTATAGTTCACTTCACTTTTTACGAATGGGCAATGGCACTATCATTACATTATAATTGTTAATTATTTATTTAATAGAAATAGTTTTATTATTGATTTCTTACAAATATCAAATTGTCATCCATACGTCATTACATATCTGTCATACGTCAATTACATAGCTGTCATTTGCGTTTTGTTATTCCAAGTCTGATTCTTTTTTGTTATACCACGTTTTATAGTGACTGACGTTTCATGTCAAGTCACACGGGAATGCTGTCGAACGGGATAAAAAGTATCCTATGTCCTTCTCCTGGCTCTAAACTACCTCCCTGCCAATTTTCAGCTAAATCGGTTCAGCCGTTCTTGGGTTATAAGTGGAGTAACTAACACGACTTTCTTTAATATATATAGATGAAGCTTTAATAATTTTTATAAATAAGGCTGTAATATTATAAGAAACATTTTTATTTTAAAAATTATTTTTAAGAATGCTTTTTTGGTTCAGTGTAGTAGCTTTCCTACACTGACATTAAAAAACCATATGCTTTGTTTCTTATATAAGTTTAAGTTATTTTAACCAAATATGGATTAAGCACATATGCCAATAAATATCTTAATCACTCCTATCGTGAACTACAAGTGGAATATTTGTTCACGTGAAATTTTTATTCCTCTCGAAGGGAATAATGCTATCGTGAATCTCCCGTGAAATTTTTTCCCCGCTAACAATCCCAGTGAATGTTAAAAAAGGGAAGAGGATTTGTAATGCTTAAAAATTAATTGAAAATCAGACATAATTTAAGTTGAATAAATAGAAATAAATGCACAAATTTTAGGTTCCAAATGAATTTTTTTTAACTTTAAAGTTATGCTTTTAAATATTCTAGGTGCAGTGTAGGAACCAAAGAGATTAGTACTCCATGAAAAAAGGTGTTGTAGGGAATTATTGTTAAGAATCATGAACTTTACTTTCTAATCTTGTGCTGAAAATAAATATTTATAACTTTTAATATATAATTCAAAAGAAAATATCGAAATTATTCAATGTAATAATTTAGTTCGCCTGCAAAAATAAAGTGAAAAAAAACTAAGGGAAAAGTGAGAAAATCCACGTGAATAATATTATTCACGATAAGGGGAATCAAAACAAGGGAAAAAGCATAAACGTACGAATATAACGGTCTTTCTTATTATAATTATATAAATGCTACTTTTTTGCAATTAACACATAAAAATTTTTGTCATTGTTGTTCTTTACGATTAATTGCAGATACTGTTTAAAGTACAGTAAAGAATAAAAGTGTTCTTCATTTGCTGCTTAAACATAAGTCAATATTTTAACTGCTGTCTATTTTTATCAATTATATTTAAATTATGATTTAAATATAATTTTTTTTCTATTTGCAGCAAATAATGTGTAACCCGAAAAATATAATATGAAGCTTCAACGTAATGCTAAAAAGCGCCAACGTATTTCAGTCGTATTGGAAGTGCTTCTTTTTTTATGGTGTACTACTCAAACCTCTTGCATTCCTTTTAATGACTATAAACTGAAGAGTGCAACAAAAGATATAAAAAACCATGTATTCAAATTTACCAAAAATACCTACAATGTTACCATTCCAGAAAACAGTATTGGTAAAACTTACGCGAAACCCATAACATACGATTATAAAATTGGTATAGAAACACAAAAAAGATGTAATGTTGTATATAAAATTGTTTCGGGAGATCGAGATAAACTTTTTAAAACTGAGGAGAGGACTGTGGGAAATTTTGCGTTTTTGGCTATTAGAACCAGAACCAATAATGTAGTTCTGAACAGAGAAAAAAATGAAGAGTACATGTTAAATATTAAAGCGCACGTTTCATGCGTAGAACATAAACATAAATATTCTTATGAGGATGAGTGCACAATGTATGTCCAAGTGCTTGATCGTAATGATTTGAGCCCACTCTTTTACCCAACTGAATATTCTATTACTACATCCGAAGATCTTCCAATTCATAGTAGTATTGTAAGAGTGTCTGCAGAGGATGCGGATCTTGGCTTAAACGGAGAAATTTATTACAGTTTTTTGGATGACAATCCTTACTTTGTTGTTCACGCTTCCACTGGTGTTTTATCAAATGTCAGATCACTTGAACATTTGGGAGATACACAACTTGAAATAGTTGTCTTGGCGACCGACCGAGGATCAGCTATTAACCATTATAATCATCAGTCAAGTAAGGCAAAAGTCAGCGTCATTATAAAAAAGGTAAATACTTTGCAAACACATTGAAGTAGAAAAATTTTGGTAATTATTTTTATAGTAACATACATGTACATTAGAGCGGGTGTGTGGGTCTCCACACAAAATGAAAAACTTTCCACCACTCACCCCTAGAATGAAAGATATGTAGGAGTAATGCAAGGAAAACAATTGGGACGAACGACGAATTTCGTCCACGTCGACAAATTCGTCGATAAGAATTCGCTGCGTAAATTCGTCGTGTGAAGCACTATAACAACGAATTTACTCAGCGAATTCAGCTCTTATAATTGATTGGTTACTGTCAGAGTGACCACATTAGCTAATTTTGGGCTATATATATAGCTCATTTTTCTGGATTTAGCTTTAAAATTTTCATTTAGCACTTATTTAGCTTATTTTTTAACTTTTTTTAAAACTGATTTAGCTTTTTTAGCCTTTTTTAATCTAAATTGCGTATTCTCTAAAAATGTTAACGATGACCTCAAAATTAAACAAAAACCCTTACCAGACATTGTAATTTCCGCGATGTTAGCAATTTTTTTTTGCAATTGATCTAATTTTCTGAGGTTTTTTATTCCTTGCAGTGTAATTAATTTCTACAATGCATTTAGGAATTTTTCGCGAATCTGATATTTTTTCGCGTTCTTTTCGACTTAATTTTTTTTTTTTGGTTTCGGCGATTTCTAATAAATGTTAGGGCTTGTTTCCGATTTTATAATTTCTCGCGAATTTTCGCAATGTTCGCGATGAAAGCGAGTCTTTGCAAGTATTCTTCTTAACAGTTAATTTTTAAAAATTTTAGACTTTGCTTTTGCATATGCTACTGTGAGCACGTTTTTATGGAATTTTCAACATTCCTTATAGTTTTAGCGATTTGTAATAAAAATTATGGCTGGTTTAAAATTTTGCAATTTTTCGCGAATTTCTGTTTTTTTTTGCGAAAGATGTAATTTTTCCAAGGCTTTTGGGTTTCCTTATTTATTTTTATTTAAGGACTTAAAATTAAATTAACTCAATTTTAGTTTTGGGCTTGTTTTCAACAGGCGAATTTGTAAGATTTTCACAATAGGTGTGATTTATTCCAAATTTCTGCCTTTTTAGAGTTTAAGAGACTTTTATTTATTTCAAGACTTGACATCGATTTTTGCATTAATTTTCATTTCAAGTACACAATCCATTTTTTTCCATACAATGCAAGTAATTTTTGCCGCAGTTAATATTTGCATAACTTGGTATCCATACACTACAAATATATCCATAGCAAGGCAGAGATTTGGAGTAGATCGAATTCTTGAAGGCAAGTTCATCGAACTATGCTAAGATCGTCGGTCGTCCCAATTGTTTTTATAACATTACCGAAATGAAGCAAAACAAGAGTTGAACTTATTTTGTACGTTTTTATATGAACGACGCAATAGTCAAACAGTGGCATTTACAGCCAAACAATACTTATTACTAAAAATAGTTGAAATGGAGCAAAATGAATGGTAAATATCTCAGAAACCATAATTAATTTCGCGAAATTCTTTTTGGATTCAGAAAGTGTATATTCGAAATATATATACTCCATACCTAACTAATTTATTTTTTTAAATGGTCGGTAGGCCAAACCAATAATGGGCTAACGATATATCATTTTATTCAAATATTTTTAAATTTTTTTATCAGAAGTTTAATGTATCAATATTAAAAATATAACAATAAAAACCAACAGCCTTTTAAAATATATGTACACAATTAAAAAAACTTAAGAAAAAAAACTAAACAAATTCGTACATACATAGTATAAATGTGCCCTTAATTATAAAAGTGGTCTAAGTTATACGCATTTTTGGTCCGATATAGTAAAATTAATTTATATTAATCGAGACTAGTACAATTCGAAATAAACTGTTGCATAATAAAAAAATATTTTTGGATTTGTTCAAATGTAATCTACTCAGGGCGACTTTTTGGGTTCGAGATTAAGATTAGGTTATTTCTCTTATTAGGTAATCCGAAAATTAACTTAATCTCAAATTAACTCAGTTTGATATATTTGAGTGGTAGTTCAAACTTCTTATTATGTGTAGTATTACCATACTGAGAAACAAAATAGTGGCAACATTTTCTGTGTAAAAGTTATACATGTTATCAACACACTTTGATTTGTTGTGGGAAGAAGAAGAAACTTGCCATTTTTTATTATTTGCAAGTAAAATGTTGCGCGTGTTAAAGAAAATACATAAATAATATAAAATATATGTATATATTTATTTATGTGTTTTTAAATTATTTTATCATATAATTTTTACAAAAAGTTATATGTTTCACAAGTGTATGTTGTCAATATTAATGTAGGATTAAACCACCACCATTGCCCGCTTAAACTAGCAACTAAAACCATATAATCGACTACCCAAAAATTACAAATGAAGATTAAGGTTAATTTAATCTCTAATCTTGAACTCAAAAAGTCGCCCTTAATATCTCGACCAAACATTATGTGCACTTAATTATGACTTCTACAACTTTCATAATTAAGGGCACATATGTACATAAATATGTTTGCATTCATTTGTATCATGGTGTTATTATACATGTGACTGCGTAAGGATTTGTTATACATGAATACGGCAACCAAAGCTGTGTAAAGAACCGAAGAATGTCAAAAGCACAAAACTAATTGTACTAAAACCAAAACAAAATCGAAGTTTTTGACATTCTTCATCTACAAAGTACATAGAGCAAAAAATTATCAGCTGAAGTAGCGCTGCCACCTAGTTAGACACACCTTGATTTGTATATTAATTTTATAAATTCTGTTTAAAACTTTTTGAAAAGAGATCAAAACATTATTATTCCAAATTAATAAACATAATATTTTCATCATTATTGTCATCATCGGACCTTAAAAAAGATTTCATTTCAAATTGTGATATCTTGTAAACATCATTACTATTAATATGCTAATTAACACTACGTGCTAATTAACACTATATTCAAAACACGTCAACTAAAAAAGTCAAATTTTCAGTAAAGCGAAAAAACTAGTTAATTGGCTAATCATTGTAAATATAAATGATGTGTCTTCCATAATATGGTTTAAATATGCTTACTAATTTATAGGTTTGCAAAAAAATAGTTTTTTTTGCACTGGTTTGCATATTTTTATGAGATAGCATATTTAAGTCGATCAAAAAACAAATATATTTTTAGAGTTAGCATATTTTGTCGGAAAAAATATAAGAATTTTTTCTGAAAATATTTACATATTTTTTCATCAATTTGTCAAATCTTTCACTCAATACTAGATATAAGAATTGAAAAGTCACAAGAAAAACTTAAAATACCATAAAAAAATAACTTAAGCCTGACTGAAAGCCTCTTCCATCTCGAGGTGGTCAGCTTTAGCACTCTCTAACTCACTCTCTAGTGTAACAGAGTCACTCTTAATTATCAATTTCAAAAGCTTATGATATTGACTATAATCGGTACATACATATATAATGTTTCTATTCGACTAACTGTTTAAAAGTTATACATACATTACCAATTTTTTTTTATCGGAACCCCTCTGTAGTAATATATTAAAAGTGACCATATCTCAAAAACTAGCCATAGGATGTCAAAATCCTTACCAGATTCTTGTTTAGCATGCAAAATGCAATAGATATGAGGTAGATTTATAATTAATTACTAATTTTTTAAAAATATTGGAAATTTACATGGGAGTTAGCATTTATTTTCATAAAAAAAATTATAATTACTTTAAGATAGCAGAGTAAGAAAAATTGATATAAAACGGGGAAAAATAATTTTTTTGATTCGAAATTTATACTAAAGATGAATATTGCGCTAATTGCCATCGGAAACTCATTTTGACCAAATTTGAGTTGACGAGTTTAGACTCTCGACTATCAGGAAGTTGGTCAGTTTCACAACAAGAATTTTCCGCTTTGTTGTGGTAAATTTGCGCTGGTGCTACCAAAAATTAAAAAACGCAACTAAATTTAAATAAATTCAGTGAAGTGCGACTTTGACCCGCGCACGAAGGGTTCCGTACGGACACTAGATATGTAAGTCAATACGAACTTTAGCCTATATAATAAATAGTTTTGGCTTTTTTTTCGTTTTTGGATTTTTCGGTTTTGTACGTTTTTTAGTTTTGTGTTTTTTTGCGTTTTGCCAGTTTTTGGAGCTTTTTTTTAGTTTTGGCACTTTTTCCCCCGTTTTGTCGACTTTTTTCGGTTTTTGGCGTTTTTTCATTTTGGCGATTTTTTTTCATTTTGGCAATTTTTTTCATTTTGGCGATTTATTCATTTTGGCGATTATTTTCATTTTGGCGATTTTTTAATATTGGCGATTTTTTCGTATAGGCGATTTCTTTGTTTTAGCGTTTTTTTTTGCGTTTTAACGTATTTGTTCGGTTTTTGGCGTTTTTTCAATTTGGCGATTTTTTTTTCATTTTGGCGATTTTTTTAATTTTGGCGCCTTTTTCGCGTTTTTTCTCGGTTTTTGGTGTTTTTTCAATTTGGCGATTTTTTTTCATTTTGGCAATTTTTTTAATATCGGCGATTTTTTTTCATTTGGGCGATTTTTTAGTTTTGGCGCCTTTTTCGCGTTTTGGTGATTTTTTTTGTTTTTGGCGTTTATTTCATTTTGGCGATTTTTCTATATAGGCGATTTTTTAGTTTTGATGTTTTTTTCGCGTTTTGGTGATTTTTTTCGGTTTTTGGCGTTTTTGCAATTTCGCGATTTTTTTTTCATTTCGGCGACTTTTTTTCCTTCCGGCGAGTTCTTTAGTTTTGGCAACTTTTTGACGATTTTTTCTGTTTCTGGCATTTTTTCAGTTTGGCGATTTTTTCGGCGTTTTTTTTTCATTTTGGCGATTTTTCATTTTGTCGATTTTTTCGGTTTTGACGATTTATTTTAGTGTTAGAATTTTTTTAAATTTGGTGCTTTTTTTCGTTTAAGCGATTTTTTTGGTTTTTGGCGATTTTTTTTTGGTTTGGCGATTTTATAATTTTCGAATTTTTTAGTTTTACGGTTTCCAAGATAAAGCAAGTTGTCCAAATTACATAGTCAAAATTGCATTAACTGATGGACCACCCTTTAATTTAATTTTTTTTTAAATTTTAGTGTTACTTGTTGTAGTCTATTAAAATACACTAATTTTACAAATTTCAAGTTTCAATATACAATTGTATATATTACATCGGATTTTAACATTTTTCGTTGCTCGTCTTGGAACACCCTTTAATCTGTAATTCTCATGTATTTGTTGTTGTAGCGGCCAAAGTTCTACAGACTGTTTCCAAATTTCAGGTCCGTAGCTCTTACGGCTCCTGAGAAAATACCGTGTGACGGATAGACGGACAGCGTAGCGAAAACAATAGGGTCCCTTTTCACTTTTGGTGTACGGAACCCTAAGAACCAGCAAATTCCTATGTATTTACAATATTTTAAATAAGTTTGTATTGCTTCTTTCAAACACTAATACACTCATATATACATAGCTCACACCGAATTGACAACGCGGTGTGCATCTTACTCAAAAATTGTGATTGTATTGTGAAAAAGATTTTTACCCCCTATCGTATAGATGTTTACACATCAATAATTTATTTTACCAAAAAAATTAGATGCCGAAATCCCGAAAATCTCAGAAAATCCCGGGATTTGGGGATCGCGATTTACAAAATCCCGAATCTCGGGATTTTCAAAAATCGATCCCTATTGGCATCCCTACTAGGGATATATGTTAAAGATTTGTACGTTTTTGGTTCAATATTATTTTCCACAGACAATGATAACTAATACAGCAAGAAATCTTACTCAGAGACTAAAGTTTAAATACACACCACAAATCTGTAGTTTCAAGAAAACTAAAGCTAAACTAAACTAACCCATCGGGACTCTCTACGACAGTTTGTGAACAATTTGGCATTGACAGCATCAAATTTGGCGTTTCGGAAGGTGTTATTTCTGGCTATAAGCCTTTATGAGCATTTTTTAGGGTTTCTTTGCCAAAAATTTCTTCTTTTCTTACCCAACCTTGATTACATTCATAGCATGCTCTATGATCTTATTGTTTGAGGATCGGGGAGACCTGTAAAGTTTACGTGGAGCACATTAAAGCAGCCAATATTTCACCAAAAGTGCAGTGTGCTTCGGATCGTTATATAGTTTGGAGGATCCAATGAGGTCTAAGGTCCAACCTGTTCATTGAATCTTGCGAATTATCTTTTCAGATGCTCTTGTATAGACAGTACTAAAATACTATATATTTTTTATTTTCCTTAAGAAATTAAATTTTATTTTAAAGTATCTCCACATGTATTTAAACTTTTGTCCACCCAATTTTATTGTATTTTTAAAAAATTACCGTTATGTTTGGACTTAGTTAAAAAAAATTTTCACACTTATTATTTATAAATGAAGGTTAATAAAACTGCATTGGAAAAGTTTTCAGAAAAGCTTTAGTTTTCTTGAAACTACAGATTTGTGGTGTGTATTTAAACTTTAGTTCCTGAGTATATAGAATATTGACTATTAGTGATAACAGATTAAGAAAATTATAAAATAAATTATTATTATTATTATAAGGAAATTATAAAGGATATTTTTGTTAGTAATGATTTTCCAAATAGAATAAATTGTAATTTGATACGATATAAATAAATATTGAATATTGAAAATAATATTGAACCAAATAATAATTGAAATAAATAAATTGTGAATGGTAATTAACATAGCTAAAACATCTAATTTAAAAATAAATACTATATTTAGGGTAAAAAAGTTTTTCTTACTTATAGCCTATTATTAAATTATTTATCTACTGGATAACAATAATAATAAAAAAAAAACAATACATACAAATAAATTTTTTCCAATTTTTTATAGAATACAGCATACTTTATATGCAGCTTTGCTAGTTTTGTCTAAATACCTGGTACTGTGAAATGTTATTTATTTTAGGTAGTAGCACAATCAGGTAGCACCTCCCGATGACGCTGTAAAGTAATGCGCGAAAACCTTTTTTATTTATTTATTTCTTATTTATTTGCTTGATATTAAAATTATATAAAATATAACATTAATATATACATTGATAGCACTGGCAGCCAAGGCCATCGGCTAAACCTTTTTTAAATCCATTAAAAATGTGTGTTGTTATTCGTTAAATGTAATTAGCACAAAATACACTTACATGGAAAAACATATCGTATTACCAGAAAAATTTTTTGTTGCGAAAAGTGTATACGTAAATTGTATATAAAGTGTATATCTAAATTTATTATTGTTTTTCTATTTAGGTAGAATTTTAGAAATCACAACAGTTGTAAATAGCTGATGTGTGAATAAAGGGAAAAAAGTTAAGCGCATTCTATATATTTTTTGAATTGCACTCTACAATCGGAATACCTCGAGATCACTTAAATATATTGGAATAATTTTTCAGAAGTAACAAGACTCATATAGAAATGAAAAATGCCAATATAAGAAAAGGAAATTTTTTTAATATATATTTTTTATGGTACAAAACAAAATTTTACCAAATTTTGACTTTTTTCAGAAAATCTGTGCGTATGTCCACATTTATGAAAATGCTCTCTAAAATTTTAGTTAAACATGTTGAAAGCTATCTACATTATTAAATGTTATAATTTAAACTTTCAAAATCTACCGTCACAGCTTTTTATAAGAGCTTAAACACAAAAAAAAGTTTTAAAATTGGCGATTTTCGGACAATGCTGAATGTAGGCTGCATGCCCAAAATACAAAGTAATTGGCTCTTGGCACATTCCGAATAGATTCTCTTTAGCGCTATGTAGTTTAAAAGTACATGTGTTAAACAAAGTTATTCACAAAAAGTTTCTCACAAAATTGAAAATAATGAATATACTTTTTCTTAAAAAAAACATGCCTTTTTCAGGAAGATTTGAATGCTTAGCCTTTTCCCGATTTCATGAATGCTGATATTAATAAGTTTTTGACTTATTTTTATTTAAAATTTTGTGAAAAATTTATTGCTGTCTTTTAATTTAAAATCCAACAATATACTAAAAAGTTATAGGTGAAATACTAAAAAAAAGTCAAGGCAAAATTTTTTTTTGTCTAAAGTCAAATATCTTCTAAGTTATGAGAGATACGAAAACACATATTGGGACATTACTTCTTAAAAATTTTAAGCTTAGCTCAAAACGTTTCATCCCATAAAAATCTAATCATTTTTCTAAAATTTACAAGCCTCAGAATTTTTTTGAGTCCCATGTGGTAACTTAGACCCACTGTAACTTCTGTCCAGCTTAAGCCAGAAGACTGTCAAGATATGTGTTATTAAGGCTAAGTCCACCTCGAAGTTTCATATAAATCCAATCAGTAGTTTAGAAGTTGCAAATTATTACCATTTATTTTGCAAAAGTCTCCACTGTGCATTGTTACCTGATTTATTTACATACAGTAGTCTGTACCCTCTTACGCCAAGTCCAAGAATTTTTTCGTTGGCAATCCACAGTTCTTGGATAAGCGCTTATCCACTCTTCCTTCGACAAGTCGGTTGGTAAATCGAGTGATGAAGATTAATTTGTATTATTTTCGCCATTCTCAGATGTCTGGGTCATAGTTGATAACGATGTCAGCGTCCACTGGGCTTAGGTCCAGAAGAGCGTTTTCATCGCCTTCGAAGTCAACTCTTTCCAGGAGGTCCTCAATCAGACAAGAGTCTGTTTGGGAGCACTCCGAAGCGACTGAGTCCGCAAGTTCAAGTATGGCCTACGATTTGCCACTGCCTTCTTTACCAATCACTACCCCTTGCGACCCCTCTGATGCAACAGGGTTTTCGGCATCGGGTTTGTCATCACCCCGGTAGATGCGTAGTCTGATGCCCATAAAACCATAGTACACCAGTCGTTGCCTCTCCCGGAGTAGAGACAACGTCTCCTTATTGAGGACCACGATCGCCTTCCTACGGGCACCAACCGGTTTTAATACCTTTATTACCTTCCAGTCATTGGTTGGTAGATTCGGGTTTCCCTTCCGGAAGAGAAATTCCCTGCGAGATATATCACTGACCGGAACCAATTTGAGTCTTGCGCCAGGCCACACTTCCTCTAGGAATAGCATGATATCCTTTAACTTGGACGCAGATAGCTCGTCCATGCAGGAGACCAGTTTCACGTTTCCATGAAACTAGCCTGAGTCCATGAATTGTGGCGAATGCCCTTAGTTCGTGTCAGTATCCTACAGGTAAATATCAAATAACTTTTGACAGATCAATCCGCATTTTTCATGATTGATTGCTCCGTCGCAGTTACTTTGGTGAAGAACAGCCCTTACCAGTGGGTTTCTTGCAACCGCACTGTAATTTTTTTTATAACCTTAAAATCTACCTGCTTTTGTCGCTTGCTGAGTGTCTGTGCACTTCTGCGGCGATGGTTCCTCCCCTGAGCGTTGCCTTTTAGGCGCGGTAGCAGTAGGTGTTTTTGCAACTGCTTCACGGTTGGAGCCATCGTGTGCGGCCAAGAGAGCCTTTGCCCATGCCATCAAGGATTTCTCCTTGCTTGTTAAATCCTTAGACGGCTTATTCTTCAACTGCTCGATATAGCGTCCAGAAAGTTTATACTTATTTATTTTTTATTGTTGCTGTGGTAGCTATATTAATACTATTTAGAAAACAATAGTAATTATTAAAGTTGTAACTAGACCACCCATATTGCCGAAAGTTTTTATTTTATTCACTTCATCGGCAGTTTCCGATAGACTGTCTATAAAAAAATCACATGGTAGCGATCAAACAGGCCATGTGCATTGCACTATTTATCCAAAAAATAACCTGTCTTCACTATAAACAGTCTTGGGACCAGAACTTTCAAATACGGCGTTTTTCGGAAAAAATTGTATGACAATTTTTGCTTAGAATAAATAGCACAACAGTTTTGCCTAATATAGTTTTGGCTGAAACGAAGTTTTTTTTGAAGGTTTTTTAACGGCTTTTTAGATTCTGGATAGAAAAGTACATTGCAAAAAATCTTTTTTACCAGATCAAAAACATCAGCTTGTCATCGGTTTGAATTTTGCATTAACACGAGGTTGCCCACTTTGGGGCTTTGTGGCTCCGCACCCTTTATAGATACATAGTCCAAATTCCAGACTTAAGCTCTGTGATTCGTACTCAAATGATGTATTAAATTTCATAACAATCGGACTCGGCTCGTTCAGAAACTGCAGAATTATTTCCACCTTTTTAACAAAATCCCCCACTGTGCAACGGAAATATCAATGAATCACTAGTTTGCAAATATGTTACAAATATGTAACAAGTAACTTTATTTTTCTCTATTGTGCCTACAGTTTTATTGCTTTTGTATGAAAATGGGTCATGTCTGGCACGTGATGTATCAAGTTAATTTTTATATGGCCACTGGTAGAGCTGTACTATCACCTTGAGGGGGATAAATGTATTCTGGAAGAACTAATCACCCCTCTTGAACGGTATTTCTACGCTTCACATAGGTCAAAATTTAATATTTAGTTCACTTATATCATTTCTGCGTGATATATGTCGCACATTAGTATTTGTTTCGATTTAGCTACGTTTGTTTGGAAATTTAAGTAAAAAAAAATCATATAACATAAGATCTATATACGAGGGTGTGTCATTAACTGAGTGTCTTTTTGAAGTTCCCGGCTCTCAAGCTCAAGCTGCGTCATTAAGTTTGTGTTTGGCAGCCGTTGATAGCAGACTTCCACGTGTTTTTTGAGAAGCAAATGGATAAAAAACCAAGCTTAAATACCATGAGAACTCATCGCGATCAATTTCAATTGTAAAAAAGTGGTCTACTGAATTTCGTTGTGGCCGTACAAGCCGAATTTTCTGAACGTACAGTTGAGGACTCTACATCTGAAACAATTGGAAAAATTCACGGTATCCCAGCAAAAAATTTCAAAAAAGGTAATCGAGTTTGGAATTAAGCATTTTTGGTGGAAGCACTTCCCTACTGGATTACCAACTTAATGATTTTAAAATAATCGAATCTTGAGAAATACTTACATTTTTTTTTATTTGTCAACATTTCACGTAATCTATTTCGTTTAATAAAATCATTCTCCTCATTTAGCAACTTGCACGTCACTTTTTTAAATTTTAGGTAATGTGATTTGTAAGCGAGTAATGAAAATTGGCAATCAGAAAAGTAAGTCATTATATGGCAAGTAGTTCTAATGGTAATGTGTAATTTTTTGCTGGGATGGTTTTACCGATCAGAGATTGAAAGTGAGAGAGATTGTGGAAGCCATAGGCATCTCACATGGCTCAGTGGTTTCAATTTTGAATAATCACTTGGGTATGAGAAAGCTTTCCGGAAGATGGGTGCCGCGTTTGCTCACATTCGAACTCAAACACATGTGTGCTGCTTATTGCTCCCTCATCCGCCCTATTCTCCAGATTTAGCCAGGAGTGACTATTTCCTGTTCCTAAACTTGAAAGAAATTGCTCGGCGGAAAAAGATTTAACTCCAACGACGACTCATCTCACAAACCAATACGTCTTTTTATGACCTCAACAAATCATATTTTTAGGAAGGGATAAAAAATTGGAGAAACGTTCGACTAAGTGTATAAAACTCAAGGGAGACTATATTGAATAATAAAATAACTTTTTATATAAAAACTTGTGTTTCAAATATTCACCCACGACTGATTGAAAAATTATGCAAACCACAAAACTCTTCTCTTCACCGAATTTGCCCAAAAACTTTCATGTTGTGCCAGCATAATTATGCCCGTCTAAATCAGCGCATAGAGAGGAAAAAATAATATACAGTGCTATTTAAAACTAATTCTGTTTTTATTTCGATTAAATTAAAATATATAACAAAGCTTAAAACTAATGTAACTTACTGTAACTAATGTAACTTATTTTAAACATAAAACATAATTCCGTAATTGATTCATCTTGTTGCTCGTCATCTGAGTCTGGTTTGTTGTTAGAATCTGCCGGCATTAGCATGTTTTTTTTCTTTCAGGACTTTCGACGCATCTCTTTTTCCTTATACGATAACGCAATTTCCCATCGTTGACCGGATTTTTATGTTTTCTTCGTTTACTTGATTCGTGAAAAGATTTCGAAATCTAAAAGGTCGATTTAACAATTTTATAGCAAGTTGAAAAGTTCCGTTGAACCATGGCTCATTATTTTTTAAGAATACATCTTCCTTTTTGTGTCATTTTGCCCATTTGTCCTTCAACACCGCTTTAATTAAACAAAAAACCTTTGTTTTAAATATTTTATGTCCTCGTCTGGATTGCCATAGTTTGAGTAATTCAGTTTTGCATTTATGTGCCCGAACATCAGTATAAGAAGTTCTACAAATCGAGCTTCGTTAAATACAATTTCAAAAATAAGCTAGGTTGTCATTTCGAGTGGGTAACCCACTTACTGGTCTACTGACGTAGGAAAAATTCTGGATGTTATAGATTTTGGCGTCATGAAAAATATTTCTAGGGATTTAATTAACGTTGAAGCTTCCCTAGATCTCTCCTCCGATCGCTCCCCCACTATCGTTACAATCTGTAACCCACTAAGAAGTGACTTACTTCACCCATATATGAAGATAATCAATCGTGTTAATTGGCTGGGATTCAAAAAATATTTTAGTAGTCACTGCGAAGAAAACATTCAGCTAAGATCACCTGATGATATTGAATTTAACATTGCCAATCTTAACGAAAATATTAAACAGGCTGCTAAACATGCCACTACCTACCATCAGCAGACTGGGTTCAATAGAATTTATTCTACGGAAATTGAACGTCTTGTATGTGCAAAAATAGACTTAAAGAATGTACAAAACGACTCATAGAGGTGGTATCGTCGGAAAAACTGCATTATTGAAAAAATATCTAGAAAGTCTCGATGTCACATCAGCATCTAATTACTCTTTATGGCGCGCTACTAGAAATCTTAAAAGACCCTTTGATCTTAAATCACCACTGCGCACTTCGACCGGAGGCTGGGCAAGAAGCGATAGTGAGAAAGGTAACTTATTTGCTGAGCATTTAAACTCTGTATTCACTCCCAATACATTTACGGATGCTGCTGATTTACCGAGTGTAGTTTCTCCACCCCTCGTCCCTTAAGGTTTAAGACGCGTGAAGTACAAAAAATAGTTGCTGAACTCAACCCGAAGAAAGCTCCAGGTATTGATGGCATTAGTAACAAAATGTTGATGAACGCGCCTCATGTTGCAATAAGAATCCTGCTATTTATTTTTAATGCTATTTTAAGAATGCAGTATTTTCACATAACTGGAAAGTTGCCAAGATGAAAATGATTCCATATAGGCCTATAAGTTTACTATCAACAATATCAAAGCTTTTCGAGAAGCTGCTCATGACTAAATTGACGGGTGCATCCCGGAACATCAATTTGGTTTTAGAAGTCAGCATAGGACCATTGAACAAACGCATATATTGGTCCAAGTTGTAAGAAGAACATTTGAAGAAAAGAAGTATTGTTCTTCTCTGTTTATTGATGTTTCTGAGGCGTTTGATAAAGTATGGCACGAAGGCCTAGCTTTAAAATTAAAGACATATCTGCCAATAAACATACAAATGCTTTTGGAAAGTTATATCATTGATTGGAAGTTCACTGTTGTGGAAGAAGAGTTCACAAGTGTGCCCAAATCTATATCTTCCGGTGTGCCACAGGGGAGTATACTGGGGCCACTTTTGTATTTGATTTATACTTATGATATGCCTGTGAGCAGTAGTATCCATACTTCTACATTTGCCGACGATACAGCCTGCCTTAGTATGCATGAAAACCTTTACGAGGCGTCTCGATATCTTCAGGAACACATTGCCCAGCTGGAACTATGGTTAAACATATGGAGAATTAAGATAAATAAACAAAAGTGTGTTCAAGTAACATTAACCTTACGAAGAGATACTTTTTCCTCCATTCGGATAAACAATCAAGTTGTTTTTCAACATTCACATGTCAAATATCCTGGTGTACACCTTGATCGAAGGCTTACATAGAAATACCACATTGACTCTAAGGGGATGGTCACACTTGGGCAAGTATTTTCTCAAAAAACGTGACCACAAAAATGAAATGAAAAAGCTTTCAATTCAGATACGTGTTTGTTAAGCTAAATAGTTTCCAACAATGTTGCAATCAATGACGTTGTCTATTAGTTGTTTATGAAACTGTTTAACTTAAGAAACACTTGTCTGAATAAAATGGTTTTTCACAAACATTGAGTGGTTACGCTATTTTGAGCAAATGTTTGCCAAGTGTCACCGTACCTTAAGCTAACACAATTGAAACTAAAATTAACTCAGGAACATTGGCTGATTGGTAGAAATTCAACACTCAGCCAAGATTGCAAACTTTTAATATACAAGTCGCTTTTAAAGCCAATATGGTGCTACGGAGTTCAAAACAAAATTTTACGTTTGATAACACTAGTGACTGAAGAAATTGCAAAATACGCAGGCAAATATCTAACAAAACTCGAGTCACATCCTAATCTGTTTGCTCGTAATATTTTGAAATTTGCTGGACACATCCGTTTAACAAAGAGGGACACAAGGGCTCTAATACTCAGCAATCCAAATTATGCTTCTTGGAAATAATTTTTGTGCTTAATACAACATTTATGTATTTTTAATTACTGTCACTAAGTTTATGTCCGATACTGGTCGGGCCTCATTATTATATTTAGATTTAAGATTTGAATACTTATTGTTAGTTCATATTTGAAAATACAATAAATAAATCAATGTAATAAAAAAAAAACTAAACGTTTCTGACACTTCCCAATAAGAAATTTTGCTTGAAATCAAGTGTAAAGCAATTGTTATTCAAGCCACATATTCAATTGTCAAGGGTTGAATTATGCTTGGTTTACACTTTATTTCAATAGCATTATCCAGTGAAATGTGAACTTAAATTCGAACATTTCAATTGTATTACAGTTCAATTAAAGCCTTGAAATATACTGTAATTCAACCTTGTATTTCGATTGAATTCAAGTACATTTCTAGCTTCAAAAACGATTCTTTTAAAATAGAAAGAAAAATGCAATCGACAAGTTTTCTTACAATTATTTTCTGCATATCCTACCTTCACTATTATTTTCACTATTTTAATTACCTTTTGTTGTTTAAAAAATCACTTTTTTATTTATATTTGATATTTTTCACCACAATTTAGATTTTATTAAAAAATAAATTACTTATTTGATTTTTTATTTCAAAATATTTTCAAACTTGAATTATACTTGAAGAAATGTTTGAATTCAACTTTGTTTCCAGTTAAATTTCAAGTGCTTGAATTTTAATATTTTGAGTGCTTATTGGGTTCAATTCGGAAGCGTAAAATTTTTTTTCAACTGCAGTTTTTTTCTGCTTACAATTTCTGTAAAATTGCTAACTTCGAGAAGCTTTACCACCAACAATATTTATTCAGTTCAGGCATGCGTTTTTGATTATTCATCAGTGATATGTTCTTTATACGATGTCATCGTTCATTTCACAAAATTTCATCGTAAAATTTTATGTGCGGCAAAAACACAAAACACACAAAAAAAATGTACAGAAAATTAAACATAAAAAAGGTATTCACGTCAACTCTTGCAACTGTGCAAAAATGCATAATTACATTTTCTGACATGAGCAACCAATTTTGTTTAATATGTGCATATACATATGTATATATTGTACTCGTATGTTTGTTTAAACGCTGAAACGAAGTGTTGGAACTTCGCTGATTAATTTTGTAATCAATTCACTAATAAAATATCAATATTAATAATATTGGTATTATTTAACAAAATTCTAATAACTATTTTGAGCCATAGGTCTTTTGAAAATAGCAAAATTATGTATGTATTTGTTATCTGAAAATCGAATTTGAAGATTTCTTTATAATTTCTAGCTAAGAATTTTTAAATATTTTTTAATTTTATAATTTTTAAATTAATTTATTTGTATCGAAAATATCTTCAACGACTTTTTTTTTCATTTAAAAGAAAAACATTTAGGTATTTCTGCGTTGTAATTTGGTGGATGGTTGATTTTAAAAGTACTTTTTGTCCATTTTTTTGTATTGGCAATGCCGTAAAAAGTTGCACAACTTTGCAGAATTTACCCTGATAATCTTGCACTTGCTCAGACCCTGACAATTTTGCATCATTTGTGCAAAATAATTTTCTTTGTGGTTGTTGTTATATTTTTTGAAAATTTTGCAATTTTGCTTTTCTGCAACAGTGCAACTTTTCACGTGAATACCATTAAAAGTTTAAATTAAGCACTCAAGTTTTAAATAGCTCATCTTAAAATTTACCTATATCAACGATCTAATACGTATTTTGCTTTTTCATTTTCAGACCAATTTATATTCTCCAGACTTACACATCACTGCGCTCTCAAGCACAGTAGTGAATGAAAGTGCAGTTACTAAAAATAAAATATATGGCATCATACAGGCTTTTGATAGAGACAGTGGACGCAGTGGACAAATCAAAAATGTTAGAATTGTTTCAGGCGATCCCAATGGCAATTTTTATCTAGCTGAAACTGAAACTCAAGGAAAATATTTTATACATCTGAATAAATTGTCAGCGATTAAGAACGCAATTATGATATTTAACTTAACAATTAGAGTAGAGGATAACGGAACTCCTATGAAATTTACTGATAAGGTTGTACCAATTAAAATTAACGCAGAAAAAAATCACGCTCCGGTTTTTACAAAGCCATTATATGAAGTATCAATTCCAGAATCATCTCCACTGAATATGCCAGTAATACGATTAAAAGTAACTGATCCCGATTTTGGTAGAAACGCTTTGGTGACCTTGGAAATTGTTGGCGGCAACGAAGGAGGAGAATTTAAAATAAACCCCGACTCGGGAATGTTATATACACAAAAGTTCTTAGATGCTGAGAAAACATCATTTTATACTCTTACTGTGACAGCTATTGACCAAGCAAATTTAGGCTTACGTAAGCAATCTTCTGCAAAAGTTAAGATTAACATAATAGATATTAATGACAATGATCCCGTATTTAATGATGACATATCGACAATTTCTTTAAATGAGAACGAACCAATTGGAACATTTGTTGCAAAAGTCTCTGCAAGAGATAGTGACTCTGGGGAAAATTCTTATATATCTTACAGCATTGCAAATCTGAAGGATGTACCATTCGACATAGATCACTTTAGTGGTATTATAAGGACAAAATCGATAATAGACTATGAAGTTATGCCGCGATTGTACAAACTGAGGGTAAGGGCTTCCGATTGGGGACTACCTTTCCGCAGACAAGCGGAAAAAGAAATTTTGATCAAAATAATTAATATCAATGATAATAGACCCCAATTCGAACGTGTTAATTGTATTGGTAAAATATTTCGTAATGCTCCTGTGGGAACTGATGTCTTTACACTATCAGCAATTGATTTTGATGTCGGTGATTATATAACTTATCGCTTAATATCTGGAAACGAAGATGGTTGCTTTAACTTGGATCCGACAACCGGAATTATAACTATTACTTGTGATTTTAAGGATGTGCGAGTATCACATCGTTTCTTAAATGTATCATCTTCTGATGGCACACATTTTTCAGATGAAATGACTATAGAAGTAAAACTTTTAGCAAATCAACAATATGAAATGCCTAAAAATATTGATGAAAATGGTTACAGTAGTTTTGAGTGTCATGAAACAGGGGTGGCTAAAAAATTGGCAGATATTCTAGCAACATCTGAAAGGAACAATATGGGTTCTAACAGTGAAATGAATAATGATGAATACACATTAATGCCAAGTAGATACGGTCAAAATTTACACAACCCAGAATTCATACATTTTCCCACTAGTTTAAAAATCAATGAAAGTCTTTCCTTGGGCGAAACAATTGTGTGGCTTAAGGCAAAAGATAGAGACTTGGGTTATAATGGAAAGTTAATATTTGGAATATCTGAGGGAGACTTGGATTCTGTGTTTCGTATTGATCCTGATAGTGGAGAACTACAGCTTATAGGATATTTAGACAGAGAGCGACAAGAAGAATACGTTTTAAATATAACCGTTTGCGATTTGGGGCAGCAATCTAAATGCACCTATAAATTGTCAACAGTGACAATTTTGGATGTTAATGATAACCCACCTGTATTTCAGAAGTCACTTGCTAGATTTCATCTGAACGAAGATGTGGACAATCAAACACAAATTTTTTGTTTAAAAGCAACCGATGCTGATTACGGAGAAAATTCTGTAATTGTATATGAAATGAAAACAGAGTCAAAAAGTTTCGCTATAAATTCTACCAATGGCTGCTTTTTTGTGAATGGAAAACTGGATAGAGAGCAAAAGGAAGAACATAAACTGAAAATAATTGCAAAGGACAAGGGCTACCCCTCTCTGTCAGCGGAAGCCGCAATTACAATTATTGTTAATGACGTAAATGATAATGCTCCGATATTTGGAGTTCAAGAAATAATATTCAAAGTACGGGAAGATCTTCCGGCTGGAACTGTGGTAGCTCAAATTGAAGCAAATGATTATGATTCCGGAATGAACGGAGAAATATATTTTTTCTTAAGCGAAGACAATCTTAATACATTATTATTTAAAATTGATAAGCAAAGTGGCGTAATTCGAACAAATGGTTATTTAGACTACGAAAATCAACAAGTTCACAACTTGATAGTAAGTGCAATAGATCGTGGAACTCCAGCTCTTACATCCAATTTACCAGTGATTGTTGAAGTAATTGATGTCAATGAAAATCGTTATGCTCCTGAATTCGATGATTATGTGTACAGTGGTAAAATCAAAGAGAATAAACCTAAGGGAACAATTGTTATTAATATATCTGCAAGGGATCAAGATGAAAAAGGTCCTGACTCAGATATTGAATATTTTATACATAGTGGCGATGGTATCGGAATATTTTCTGTAAATGATAAAGGTAAGCAATTGTAGCACATTTTTGCTGTTTATTTTAATTTAGATGACGGAAATTACGCAAAATTCTAGATTATTCCACGGGTAGGAGATTCTCTTTTTATGGTCTCCAATAGAAAAGATTCCGTTAATACAATATAAGGGATACACTTAGCGATTGAAGTTTTCCAGTAGCAATTTTTTGCAATGTTCTTTCAAAAATTTTCTCAAAATTGATCCTTGTGAGCGTCAAAAGAAACTAAACAGTTATTTCATCTGTATAAAACCTCTTGCTACAGTACATAGATCAATAAAAATTACAAAGTTAAATTGTAGCTTAAGAGGCTTATATAATAACCCTCATATTCATAAAAAATGTTTTTGGTTTATTACAGGTTTTTTTTTGACAAATTTCCCATAGAAATATGTCAAATACGCACTTAATAAACCTTAAATATTTTTTATGAATACGGCCGTAAGAGTTTAATTCTGTATAAAAAGTAAATGAAAAGAAAATAATAACAAAAATAATTCACTTTATCTTAAAATATTGAAGATTTTTACGCCTCAAAAAATGTCAACAGAAGCCATTACACTAGATAATTAGGTTTGGTTTGTTTTTCATTTTCGTTCAGCAATACATTCAAACTCCTAGGCATTGTTGCCACAAGATTTTTTGTTATATGTGTTTGGAAAGAGTTTGTTGCATTCTTCAATTAGAGCCTTTTTCAAGTCATTCTTGTTGGAAATGACCCTCTGCCTGATATTTCCTTAACCCTAGACACATAACCTTCGTCGAAACGACGAACACCGGACGAAAAATTAGCTATTTCTTTTTAACACGTGCACCGATCGCCGCTAAATTTCTTGCCAACTTAGTTTTCGCTGAGCTTTTGCAGGAGACAACCAAATTCGGCGCGTGAGCACGTAATTATTGAGATATGATAAACTTGTTCGTCGCTTTCACGAGTGTTGGCGAGCATAAAGTTGATTTCTGCACACAATGCGCTTCAAAAAATTAATTTTATATATTTTTTTAAATGACAATAGTGTTATAGTTAAGTTTTGCCAAAGAGAAAAAGGCTTTTTTGTTTTGTTCGTTTATATAAATTTTATAACAATGTGATCTCAAAAAAAAAATGCTTTTTGGAAAAATGGATTATAATAAATATCCTTGTAACAGAATAGAAATATATAGTTGTATTTACTAAAAAAGTACTTGCTAAAGGTATGTATGTGTTGCAAGTACAAAAATATATATGTTTAGAACCGATATTATACGCCCCAAAAAGTGCTCGTCGAAACGACGAATGGTTAGGTTTAGAGGGATACGTTCGAAGGTTACGTGTGCAGGGTTAAAGGTGCTTCCACAAATGTTCGATTGCATTAAGGTTTGGAGAGCTCAGTAAATGATCTGGGGTCTTAGGCGTTCGGTATAACAATCATTCCTTAACAATTAGAGATGTGCAAATGTCGTGATTTTATCGTGTCACGCGTGAGTCACGCGTGATTCACGTGATTCGTGATCAAATATTATAACTAAGCACGCGTGAGTGCGTGAGCATGACTGAAAAAAATTTACTCGTGCGTGATCGTGCGTGAGTTTTTTTTTAATAATCACGCACGAATTCTCACGCTCTCACGAAATAACATTCCTGCATAGGCACATATGTAACTGTATTTAATCATTTCAAATAAATTATTTTATAATAATAAATGCATAGGTATATGTAGGGTTTGCCAAAAACCGTGGAAATTAGAAAACCGCGGTTTCCGATTTTAAGCTACTAAAATCGGTCGGTTTCGGTTCGGTTTCGGTTTTAAAAATATACATGTATATAAATATGTATGTATGCTGGAAAGATAAATGATGATTTAAAAATAATCATCCCTATCGTGAAAAACAAATGGAATTTTTCTTCATGTTAAATTTTCATTCCCCTCGAAGAGAAACTTGCTATCTTGAATATCCCGTGAAATTTTTTCCCCGCTATCAGTCTACGTGAATGTAAAAAAGGAGGAGTTTTTGTAAACCTTAAAAATTAATTCAAAATCGGACAAATTTAACTTGAATAAAAAATCACACACATTTTAGGTTATAAATGAAAATTATTTAACTTTAAAGTTGTACTCATGGAGACGCTTCTGTTGATTTAGCTATTTTTTTCATTAAGTACTAGCGAACCCCTGCACACTTCGTAGTGCAAAAAAAAAATGAAAATAGCAACATCATCCATTGTGGTCGCATTAAATCGTCTGACATGTTGCCCAGGATGCGTTTTATCAGCTCGAATCACAATTGCATATTCATCAGATGACATTTGATCGAGAGCAGTTTGAAAAAGTCGCACTAATTCATTTTCAGCATGCAATATATTCAGCAAACGCTCAATAATATCCCTCCGCAAATTTGATGAAATATCACAACGACAACCAATTTCCACATTTGAGTTACCCACAAAGTATACTTGCAAAAATTGATAGCTTTGATCAGGAAAGGCTAACAAAGAACCAAGTCGATGGTAAACTTGGCCTTGAATCTATTGAAGATTGAAATTTTCACAATAGTACTTTTCGCGATTATCTAAATAAACATCAAAACAAACAAAAATAGCTTTAACGTTGGCAAAAAATTTCCGAATAATATTTGTCGCTCCAAATGAAGTCATTTGAAATGCGGAGTTATACGCTTGTATGTTTGCCAGAAAATGCTTTGAAATTGCTGTGCCACCAGTTATCAAATTATGCAAGGGCTACGGTGGTGGATTCAATTCTGGTTATTTAACTTGTCCGTTCGAGCAACACAATCCAGATACCTCATGTTTAAACTTAAATGCCTTGCAATGACTGCAAATAGTAGTCATTGGTCCAATTGAAACCTTGCCATGAGAAAAGTAATCAAAGTTCGTATCATAATTGAATACAGCACGCTCCAAAGTACGTCGCACTTATGAACGTGGAGCTGGATTTCGCAGAGCCCTACCACGTGCCATGGCATTTCGAGCAGCCAAAGTAATGGGTGTTTTTTATTAAGGTATAGAACTTTAAGTTGGCATCACTTTTTTAACTGGCGGCCATTTTGTCAGCTGTCAAGTGATTAATATTTAGTTTGGTTTGCCATTTCATCATGAACAGGTTGACAAAAGAACAACGCTTGCAAATCGTGCAAATTTATTTCGAAAATAATGGTTCAGTTCGCGAAGTTTACCGCAAGCTCCGTCCATTTTATGGTCGACATAATCGTCCATCAGAGCAATTAATTCGGTTAACCATGGATCGTTTTCGCACTACGTTTACTCTATGTGATAATACGCATCCGCAGAGACGTCGAACAGTGCGCACCGAAGAAACAATTGCCGCTGTAGAGCAAAGTGTTGAAGAGGACCCGAATGAATCGATTCGCCACCGTGCACAGCAATTGGAGCTTTGTCCATCAACTTTATGGAAGATTTTGCGCAAAGATCTTGGCTTGCGACCTTACAAGATCCAGCTTGTGCAAGAATTAAAGCCGAGAGACCATGCAATGCGTCGTGATTTTGGTGTATGGGCCGAAAATGAGATTGATCTCGATGCTGATTTTCATCGCAAAATTTTGTTCAGTGATGAGGCTCATTTTTGGTTGAATGGCTACGTCAACAAGCAAAATTGCCGCATTTGGAGTGAAGAGAACCCACATGAGACCCTTGAGACGCCATTACATCCACAGAAACTGACTGTTTGGTGTGCTCTATGGGCTGGTGGAGTCATTGGGCCATACTTCTTCCGAAATAATGCTGGAGAGTCAGTTACCGTTAATGGAGACCGGTATAGAGCCATGATAACCGACTATTTTGTTCCCGAATTGGATGGCATGAATGTGGATGAGTTGTGGTTCCAACAAGACGGCGCTACATGCCACACAGTGCACGTCACAATCGATTTATTGAAGGAAACATTCGATGAGCGCATAATTTCGCGGAATGGACCTGTCAATTGGCCACCAAGATCGTGTGATTTGACACCATTGGATTATTTTCTTTGGGGATATGTGAAGTCGCTCGTCTACGCCAACAAACCAGAAACGTTAGGGGACTTGGAAGCCAACATTCGTGACGTTATTGCCAACATACGGCCCCATATGCTCGAAAAAGTGGTTGAAAATTGGACCTGTAGAATTGGCTTTATTCGAGCCAGCCGCGGCAGCCACATGCCCGAAATCATATTTAAACATTAATGGCATAAAATTATCCTTCTAATAAAGCCAAATTGATGGACATTAAAACGATTTTCTTGTGTTTTATTTCAATTCGAAGTTCTATATCTCTAAAAAAACACCCTTTATTATTTACACGCTGTTCGTCACTTTGAGATGCTCTATATGTCGCAGCATTTCTAGCATTACGTGATTGACGAAATGTGGCTACACTAATTAAATATGAAGTAATTGAAATTTTATTTATTCGCGAAATTCAAAAATTGAGATACATATGTTAGTTGAATAATGCAATTATTAAGAATATAAATAGATCATTAAATGTCAGTCATAGCATGCACTCAAAAGCTAGAGACCTTGGAGAAAAAGTCCGTTACAGTATTACATGTATATATTAGTTGTTTGATTTAATGTTTGGAATATCCGTTAAGTTAACATATAAGAAAGCTCATTGCTGTGCATAATGTATTTAAATATTTAAGTTTTTAGTGGTGTGTTTATATGTAATTTATTTCATTGATCCCCGAAGTTGAGATTTACAATAGCTAAGTATAGAAATGGTTTGACTAAAATTGAATTGTAATGAATTTAAAAACGAATTGTATTTCAGTTTTTCAAAATATTAACTCAAATATTTCGAAATGAATGCAGTGTTGACTAAAATATAACTCATGAACCAATACACATACAGAGACTGTTTGTACATAAAAACCTTGGTATTGACGTCACCTTTCATATATATACTTTGCAGAATCAAAATCGGTTCACGCATTCCAGAGAACATCAATTACTAACACAATGCAACTTATTTTTATATATATAAAGGGTGTTTTTTATTGAGGTATAGAACTTTAAGTTGGCATCACTTTTTTAACTGGCGGCCATTTTGTCAGCTGTCAAGTGATTAATATTTAGTTTGGTTTGCCATTTCATCATGAACAGGTTGACAAAAGAACAACGCTTGCAAATCGTGCAAATTTATTTCGAAAATAATGGTTCAGTTCGCGAAGTTTACCGCAAGCTCCGTCCATTTTATGGTCGACATAATCGTCCATCAGAGCAATTAATTCGGTTAACCATGGATCGTTTTCGCACTACGTTTACTCTATGTGATAATACGCATCCGCAGAGATGTCGAACAGTGCGCACCGAAGAAACAATTGCCGCTGTAGAGCAAAGTGTTGAAGAGGACCCGAATGAATCGATTCGCCACCGTGCACAGCAATTGGAGCCGACTAACCGACTATTTTTTTCCCGAATTGGATGGCATGAATGTGGATGAGTTGTGGTTCCAACAAGACGGCGCTACATGCCACACAGCGCACGTCACAATCGATTTATTGAAGGAAACATTCGATGAGCGCATAATTTCTCGGAATGGACCTGTCAATTGGCCACCAAGATCGTGTGATTTGACACCATTGGATTATTTTCTTTGGGGATGTGTGAATTCGCTCGTCTACGCCAACAAACCAGAAACGTTAGGGGACCTGGAAGTCAACATTCGTGGCGTTATTGCCAACATACGGCCCCATATGCTCGAAAAAGTGGTTGAAAATTGGACCTGTAGAATTGGCTTTATTCGAGCCAGCCGCGGCAGCGACATGCACGAAATCATATTTAAACATTAATGGCATAAAATTATCCTTCCAATAAAGCCAAATTGATGGACATTAAAACGATTTTCTTGTGTTTTATTTCAATTCAAAGTTCTATACCTCTTAAAAAAACACCCATAGATAGCAACGTGGTGCACCACCATGAAATTTACTGTCTGTGAACCAAAGAGATTTATACTCTATGAAAACATGTGTTGTAGGGAATTATTGTTAACAATCGTAAGCTTTACTTACTAACCTTGTCCCAAAAATGAATAATTTTAGCTTTTAATATACTATTTACACCCGGTGTGCCTCGGCACCCCCATTTTCTTTCCAATTTCATTAATATTGCTTTGAAAGTGTTGCGCATTGGTGGTGCAATATCATAGGCGTAGCTAGGCCTTTCTGGGGGGGGCAATGCCCCCCACACTTGATTTTGCCCCCCAGGATTTATTACAAATTCTTTTTAAAACATATTCTTTTGCCTGTAATATTAAAAAAATTCTATTTCATATTTATTTTAAAATTACTCATGAAAATCACCAGTAATTTTTATACAAACTTTTCGAATAATCGCTAAATATGCATACTTTTATTAGATAACAAATACCTAAAAATCTATAAGTTTACAGCACTTCAAAACATCACAAATAGTAAACTCCATGTGAATTTATAATGCATGTGTGTAGATATGTATGTGTGTATGTAGCTTTCAACAAATTCTTAATAAAATTGTAATAGTGTACGTAGTTAGTAGCAAGACAAGCACTGTTGCCAGAACTTCTAGGGGTGAAATCGTCAAAAACTACAGATTTCTGTGCAAAAAATCGTCAAAATCATCAAGTCATTTTTAGAAAATCGTCGAAAAAAACGTCAAATCAAAAATGTTAAATTTGTTTGTATTTTAATTGTTTTATTACAAAAACTATTACTATGGTTCAAACTTATTAACTGTGCTTTCAACAAATATACACATATAATTACATGTATGTATATTACCTAAACATGAAAACCATTAAAATTAAAAATAAAAATTAAAAAAACTTAAAATGAAATCAGAATTCACATACGTACATATATATTTATTTTTAAAACAGATAATTTATAAAAAAATAATTAGCATTTTTGTTATAGAAACATTTCATGTATAAATATCAGAATTTAACATTTTGAACACAAAAAAATCATAACATAAGAAAAAACCAACCAATGTTAAATTTAGAAAAATCGTCATTTCTGGACCTAAAATCGTCACTGGTGTATTTTGAGAGGTGAAAATCGTCAAAATGTAGAGAAATCGTCAATTCTGGCAACAGTGAAGACAAGTTGTTTTAAGGTGTTCTTAAGATTTTCTACTGTCAAATTGTTTGTAACAATAGCCACCAATTTTTATTTAGAGTAAAATTAAAAAAATAGCGAAAAATTATGATCTGCAAATACCGTGTATATATTCATATACTATATATACTCGTACACACACATGTATGTATGCATATTTATGGTTCAATCGAGGGCTGCCAAATAAAATGATGGAAAAATCACCGAAATCCCGATAAAATATAAAATAATCGTCATTTCATGTCGTCAGAATCGTCAGAAAATCGAACAAATCAAAATTTCCTCTTTAAACATGTATACATGTTTTATTTTTATTAGAAAACAAAACAAAACAATTCATGTTCATATACAACTTTGTTAGACAAGTGGAAAACTTGTGAAAAATATTCCTGGGTCCAAATTTTGGTATCAGTACTTTTGATGACCGAAATTTTTGATAGGATATCAGCTTACACAGGTCAATATATCGTTGGTCTCAAATGGAAAGGCCCTAACGCAAATAATTGTAACTTTACAGAAGAAGGTAAAACATAATAGAAAGTGTAATATTCAAAATGTAACTTTTTTGTGCAACTGCTTGTAAAAGCGCTATTTTTTACACTATTGCAATAAATTTTTGTGATGAGGTGTCTTAGTGTGAAATTTATTGAAATCACTGAAAAGCTCAACTATCGATATGTATGCATGTATATATATGCACATAAAATTTTTTTCAATTGAACACGTATACATACATACTAAAGGGTTGCATTTGTCTACTCGTTTATATAGCCAAAACAAATATACCATGGTATGTACCATATAATTGTAGTGTGAGCGACAGAACTAGTATAAGAGTTATTGTGTGTGCGTGCTTTTCCAAATTAAAATACAATTGAAAACAAATAACAATTGCTTATTGTATTGCTGCTGAGTAACTGTTTGATCTGTTTTTGCTCAAAAAATACATATTGTAATACAAATATATGAAAAAACCACTATTGAAACAAATACATGACGTGCAGATGTATGTGCGGACGTACGTTATGTTATTTTGTGGCGCAGCCAAATTATAGAGGGAGAAAGAGACAATTTTGCTCTGAGAGTAATTACAAATGCATGTGTTTCATGTACATGTATCATTTACTTACATATGTATGTGCAATTTTGCTTTCATTCATTCATTCATCAGCCAATTACATTTTTTCTCAACACATTATAATGCACTTATGGTAAAAGCAGTTTTATGTATCTTATTTGCCTTAGAAAAACAAAAAAATAAATGTGTTTTCATTTGCTCATTGCCCAACCATACAATAATTGCTTAAAAAATCAACATTTACAACTAGTAACAGAAAACGATAAATAACATATTTGTTCTTACCAGAACCAAAAAACAGGTAAAACTAGTGCAAACAGATTTATCTGTGCAATGCTATAATACATACTTCCATACATATGTTTGTACTTATTTATGTATGTATGTTCATTCATCGCAACAATATAGTATTGATTCAGAACTTCAATATTGGAAGGGTAACTAAATAATAAATGGCCATTTTCTATTTTTTTTTATGCACCAACACATAATTTTGTTTTAAATTAAATAATAAATTATTAAGAAATGAAATCATGAATGATGAATGAAATCATTTCTTGCTTGTATCTTTTCAAAATATTGTATTCAAATATAGTATATACATAAATAATTTTTCCATGTGAACATATAAACTTGTTGGAAACGAATATTAATTTTATTATTATTTAGTTTATTATTATTAGATTATTATTATTATTATTTAGTTTTTTTCTAATACATACTTTACTTTTTGTCTATATATTGTTTTTGTTTTGAATGTTTTGTTTTTCTAGTTTTAATTATAACTTAATTTTTGTTATTGAAACTGGACTGTTAATTTATGTTTTAACTTAAATAAAAAAAATGTTAAATAAAAAAATCTATATAAAATTTTTTAAACGCACTAATAATCCCAAACCAATATTTTACTATTAATATTTTACTTATTAAGTAAAATATATATTTTTAATTTCCAATTTCAATGTATTTTTAATAAAAAATATATATTTAACTTAATAAGTAAAATATTAATTTGGGATTATTAGTGCGTTTAAAAAAATTTTAAGCTTAAATTTGAACAATTCCCATAAAAAACACTAATTAAAAAAATTGTGTTTGCCCCCCCCCCCCCCCAGAAAAAATGTCAAGCTACGCCAATGTGCAATATGAAAATTACATTTTGCCACGACCCTCCCGCAGACCGAAAATAAAAAAATCAGACTTCACAGTGTCACCGGCCTGAATATTCTGAAGATTCCCTGAAAATTTCATCAAAATCAGCCAGCCGTTTTGGATTCCATACGTTACATACATACATACACACATCCTCTTTTATATATATACATAATTCGAAGAAAAATATCGAAATTATTCGATGTAATAGTTCAGTTCGCCTGCAAAAATAAAGTAAACAAAACCAAGGGAAAAATTAAAAAAGTCAAGTGAAAAATATTCTGCATTATCGTGGTTGGAGTATTTAAAATACGACTACGACTGTGTGGTAATAGATTAAAGAAGACAGTTTTTCTTTAATCTATTGCCAAACAGTCGTAGTGGTATTTGAAATACGCTAACCAAGATAATTCACATTATTCATGTTAAGGGGAACCAAAAAAAGGGAAAACATTTCTGGAAAAAAAATTTTCGAGGGAAAAAATATTTACTATAGGGGTGATAAAGTTTCTCTGGTTTGTATTCAATTCAGGTACTTATATTAGAAAAGGAACATTTAGTAGCGAGTATGTGTATAAAAAGCTTAAGAATAAAAAATTTATATTTAATTATCCAAGCAATAAAATTTCAGAAACGTTAAAGAGTTCAATGTAGAGTCGTTTAAACGAAATCTTACTTTTGTGCAGAAGTTACCAGCGACGGAAAACACTTTCGCTTTAAGTTGAAGAGGGCTTTATTGTGTTATTGCCTTGTGAAGCAATAATATGGTGGTTGTTTTGTTGTTCGTTTTTTTATAAAGTAAAAATTCTTGAAGAAGAACGTTAAAATTATCGTCTTTTTGCTTTACATCTGCTAGAGTTTTTTTGATAACAGATTTCAATTCTTCCTGCAAAGAATTTTAATAATTTTCTTAAAATTATAAAAAATTTTTAACTTTCATTGTTACAGAATGCTTAGTAATGCATAAAAGTCTTCAATGTAAAGTACATTTGCTGTATCTTTAAACAAGATAATAATGTTAAAGTAAAACTTAAAAACCGACACTTTTTTTGTCGGTTTCGGTTTTTATGGCTTAAAACCCGCGGTTTCGGTTTCGGTTAAAACCGAACGGCAATCCCTAGGTACACTCCGTTAACATAGGAAATTGAAATTTTAGAGAATAGTAGACATTTTCGCGATTCCTTAAAAAAATAGCAAATATGTTTTTAAGTCATTCTTAAAAAGAGGATACTCTGTTGCTTTATTGATAAAAATTCCAAATGGGTCAGTAAACATTAAGTGGACTTTCATAATAGTTTTCGTAAACAGCATGAGAAATTTTAATATTTCAGTGTTAACATAGATTAGCCTCAGTGATGAATTTTCAATTAATCTTTGATGTTTATGCCAAAATACCTTTAAGTGCAATAGAAAAACGTTTTATTTGCACAAAGAAAAAGTATTAGGAAAAAGCCGTCGCTTAATTCCACGGAAATCGCTAAAATTGAAACGTATCACGATCTAGGTCTTTTAAACCGCGCTATTGGCGGAAAACTTCGTCGCATCCCAAAAGTTATAAGCAATTACATGAAGAATACATCAGAGTATTCCAAATGGTACAAAGGAAAGACTTACAAGAAGTTTTCAACTCGATATAGAAATTCTCTAAATGGTTTCGAATTCATCTGTGAGTTTAAGTAGAATTAGAGCTGCAGTCGGAGTTAGCGCCAGTAAAATAACTATTCAGAACGTTATACAAACCACGGAGTACTTGAAGCATCTAAATCATCAAAAAAAAGCCACAATTATAAGACGTACATAAACAACACAGAGTAAAATTTGGGAAAGACCACATGACGTAGATGGTGCATCAAGGTCATCAAAAGAACGATTGGAAAAATTAATTTCTTCAGACGAAAAGCCTTCCTCCTTCCTGATATTATAGAAATAATAACTATACCCATCTGGAATAGCGATATTAAAGCACTTTTCTTCAGAAAAAAATACTTATATAATATATACTTATATACGTATATGTATAGTAATATGTATGGTAGTATGAGCTTACAAACATAATGAATACTCCCAAACAAAATGTTTCGAATTTTTCTGCTGAAGTCAGACTTGTCGTACTGAATTCGTTAAGACATTTCGGTAGTTTCTCTGAAAAATTTTTTTTAAACATTAAAACTTGGATTTTCGAGTACATAAGTAAAAGTCTGTGAAAATTTTTTTAAATAAATATGTATATGTTGATAAAAAAAAGGATTGTAACAAATATTAAAAAACTTGAGTATGTGCAAATTATTTCGACAATAGCAGCAACATAACGGTGAAGCGGTACTCTGCTATAAAAGCATAAAGAAATCGTACCTACATGTCGTTACGAAGTCGTGTCAACCATTTCATACAAAAATTGTTACGATTTCGGTAATATTTCGGTACCGAAATCGGCAATTTGTCAACCAATCGTTACGAATTCTTTACGAATTCGGAGCATTTTGTTTGATGGGTACATACACCTTTGTAAAGCCTACAGTACACGGCATGTAAAAAACCACATACGCATGTGGTTCTGACGTAATTTTGACGTCATCACGATGCTACATGTGCTACACGCCGTGTACTAGCAACATATGTACATGTAGATATTAACATGCTTACAGATGAGCTGCCCCAGAAAATATCTTCGATTCGGTTACGTGTGCCACATATGTATTTTTGAACAAAAATACTATAATAATTTTACGGGATCTAGTCACTACTAGTAATTTAAAAAAAAAAGCAACGAACATGGTAAAAATTCGTGTGACTTCATCGCCACATATGCATGTGGCTTTTTACATGCCGTGTACTGGCTTAAGTATGTATGTATGTTTCTTAGATACCCTGTAGGAAGTATCAATTGAGAAACACCACTGATTCAACAGTGCCTTTGTCAACAATACTACTGACGAATTGTACCGCAGAAAATGTTTTTTGCTTTAGGGGCCGTCCATATATTATGTAACGCTGTAGGGGAGAGGGGTGGGGTTCGAGTTTTGTTATGATTTGCTATGGTGGGGGTGGGGGGAGTCTTTGAAAATGTTACGTAACAGAAAAATTTTAGTAATTTCTATGTTTTCTCATTTAATATGCTTTTCTCATTTATTTAATTGATCGTACGTCTTACCTTTACATTTATATTATGTATGTATACATACATACATGTGCGGAATGTCAATTTTTGATATACGAGAATTCGAATTCGAATATTTAAAATGATATCCGCGAATACGAATATTTAAAACTATAATTAATTAAGTTAATTTAATTGTGATAATTATTAATGAACAAATGACACCAAAGTGAGTTGTAAATATTCTGAAAACACATAGTTGAACGGAACAGCTAGCCATTTTCGAAGGCCACTAAACCGTCATTATCAGCGTTCTTCTGTGTGTGGTGTCAGTTGATGTAGAATTCTGCTTTATATACGAAAAATTTCTGCTTTATGGAACAAAACGGCTAGCTGTTCCGTTCAACTATATGTTGTCAGAATACTTACAACTAACTTTGGTGTTATTTGTTAATTAATAATTATCATATGTAATTTGGCTTAAAAAGCGATACGAACTTTAGCCTGTTCAAATCATAAATATAGATATTAAATTAACTTTGCTTTATTTTAATTTACATTGTAAATTTTACAAAAACACGAGCATAAATATATACATAGATATGTATATGTGACAGCGCATAGAGAAAGGGACCTAAGGGTAAAAAAATCAATTTTCACTTTTTTTTGATGTGGACAACATCAAACATGCCCCAAAAGTGTTCCCTCCCAGAGCTATGCGCGTTTTATTCAGTGATGGTACACCAAAGATACACGTATTTAAATCTTTAAAATGGCTCTCCTGAACAAAACAGGTTTTTACCTTTAGGTCCCTTTCTATTTTGCGCGTCACATATATGTATATATATATATATATATATATATATATATATATATATATATATATATAAAGATATATATATATATATATGTAAGAACCTATTTTTCAACCCAAGAAACATGAAAATTATATAATACATATTTTTTTTTCGTGAGCGTGCGTAATCGTGATAAGTTGTAAACCACTCGTGCGTGATTAAAAATATTTTATTCAAAATAAATAAATAAAATTTTCAAAATCATTCGTGTGTGAAAGTGCGTGAGTAAAATATTTTTCTGCGTGAGCGTGCGTGGCGTGAGTCAGAAAACACCCACGTGCACATCTCTATTAACAATTATCGTCGTATGCTTCAGATCGTTGTCATATTGAAAGACCAATTTGCTTAGAAGTCCCAATCTTTCACCGATGGGCGCAACATTTTCTTTCAGAATATTTGCTTAATAACTTTTATTTATTGAAGACTCATCAAAAACTAGTTTACTTATTACAGATGCCACCATGGAGGTTGATAACCGAGCCTCCATCATATTTGACGTTACTTTTTTTTGTTTTTTTTATACATATGCATATTTATTTATTATATCTTCAAAAATGAACTTACAATAAGTATTCAAATCTTAAATCTAAATATAATTATTAGGCTCAACCAGTATCGTACATAAACTTACTCAGCAAAAAATTACACATTACCATCGGAGCTACTTGCCATATAATGACTTATAGTACGTTTCCAATATGAGCGAAACAAGTTGTTTTTCTCAGAACACTTGGAAGTGTTTCCATTATGATTTTTTGTGTTTTGGTTAAACGAGGTTTGGAAATCAATTTGATTTTATTATCAAGGCTGCAAACCTTATTATTTAGATTAGTAAATTTTTCACTCATTTACATATAAACAGCATATAAATACAACTGATGTGGTTTGTGCAATTGCTTAAAAAACTGAATATTCTGTATTAGTGCCATCTTTTGTCAGAATATTGTGGCTTGTTTTTGAAAATTCAGGCAGCAACGCAGTGTTGCACTAACAAATTTGCTCATGTTTTGGAGGAAAACAACTTATTTGAGGTGTTTTGCTGATATGAAAAATGTATGGGAAAACATGTAGCAAAACATTGGTTTTTGAGCAAAACAAGTTTTCTGCTCCGTAACAAACACGTATATGGAAACGCACTATTACTTTTCTGATTACCAAATTTCACTACTCGCTTACAAATCACATTACCTAAAATTTTAAAAAATGATGTACAAGTTGCTAAATGGGGAAAATGATTCTTTTATATTAAAAAGATTACGTGAACAAGTTGCCAAATAAAAAAGTAAGTAATTCTTAAGAATAAACTATTTTAGTCTCACGCCTTGTTAAAATCATTAAGTTGGTAATCCAGTAGGGAAGAGCTTTCACCAAAAATGCTTAGTTTCAAACTCGCGTAAAATCATCAGTATTTTAAGATAAAGTGATTTATTTTTGTTATTATTTTCTTTTCGTTACCGGTTTATACAGAATTGAACTCTTAATATATAAGCCTCTTAAACTACAATTAAACTTTTTAATTTTTATTAACTACTGGGGCCTAATTCCTGCACTCGTGATCGGAATTGCATTCGAATAGATATTAATTTCGATGGCAAGAAATTTTCCGATGATGTCACTCGCTACTAAGCGAATCGAGTTTTCGTTTTGGTGTTGGAAAAAGCAAATATATTTATATATAAATTCATTTCACAACACTGAATAAGTTGTAAGCAAAAGCATATGTTTGTATATATGTATGTGTGCAAAAACATATGTATGTACGTACATACAAACGTATATGCAGAAAAAAGAACCGAATATATGTAAATGTTATTTTCATTTTAATTTAATTAATAACATAATAATAATAAATTAGTGTAAAGCTAGAGAATAGAGCACTAGCCACATTTTCAATTCTCTTATTGGTTGACTAGAAGCAGTTAATTTGTTATTTAGATGCTCCCAGAGTTGGTTGATTTTTTTTTATTTTCCCCGACAACTCTTAGGCAAAATATTATTTGCCAAATCGGTGTGTTTTATTATATTTAAAGTCAACAAGAAATTCTTTAATAAGTATTTTTTAATAAGTACATTTGTGCATTCATTCATTTATAAATAAATAAGTCTAATATTGAACATACATTTTCTTTTTCATCGCTTTTTCTATGTTAAACATGATTTCGAATGCCATTTTGCTTGCGAGTAAAAACACGAACGGTTGCATTCGAATGTATGCACGTTACCGAATGCTGTCATTAGAAATTTCGATATGTGTTATTCGAAACCGAATGCGAAAATCACAAAAGTTAAAAAAACTCGCACATTCGAGTAATAACTCGCTCGCAATCGAATGCGGGAATTAGGCCCCTGTATAGTAACAAAAGCTCACAGTATATTGCTCTATTTGTGTAGTAAGTAATCTTCTAGGTTAAATATTTTTAGTTATTAAATTTTTACAGGAAAATTTTATAGGTGAAAAATCAGTACTGTATATACAGTATCGGCCAAAACATAAGCACCCCCTCAGTAAATTTTTTTAAATGATAATTTTTTTAAGAAAACAAGTTATTAAAAATTTTATTTTTTATTTTATTTATTTATATCTTTTTTATTGAAAAACAAAAACTTATGGAATTCAGACTTTAATAAAAAAAGTTAAAATTAAAAAAACATTTTAAGTCGCAAATATAACCGGACTAAACTAAAGCACCCCCAATTGAAGGTACAAAGAAAACTATTGAAATCAATATTTCGTTGCGAATCCTTTATTCTGGATGACACACGCACATCTTTTAGGCATAGAGGATATTAAATTATTAATTATATCTGGTGTTATTGCTTCCCAGGCTATTTTTGCGGCTTCAAATAAATTTTCTTTGGTTTTGCAATTTTCTCGGTTGATTTTTACTTATTGCGTGCCATTAGTCTTATATCAACGAAAACTTTAAAACAATGACAATTTTCGCACAAATTTTAACAAGTTCTTCTTCTTAAGACTGGAGCTTAATAGCTGCTACATTTTTGTAGTGTACCGTTAACTATATAGTAGTATCGCAGTATCGTAGTTAAATTTCCAAAGACAATATTAGGGGGTGCTTTAGTTTAGTCCGCTTATATTTGCGACTTAAAATGTTTTTTGAATTTTAACTTATTTTTAATAAATTCTGAATTCCTTAAGTTTGTGTTTTTCAATAAGAAAGATATAAATAAATAAAAAAATAAAAACAAAATTTTTAATAACTTTATTTTTCTTAAAAAAATTATCATTTAAAAAAATTTACTGAGGGGGTGCTTAGGTTTTGGCCGATACTGTACATACATGTGTACATACATATATATGTATAGCGCTTCGAATCCTCATTTTTCATACAAAGACCAAGATCGAGATCATATTCAATTTTGCTACTTATGCTAACTTCTTGCCAGCTTTTTCTTATACATAAGCCTGCTGAAATTTTAATTCAGAACTCTTTGAAAAAGGCATAGACCTTCCTCCCTTTCACGTCAGAGGGTGCGAGAAGACTGTTCTCTTAAGCCTAATGAAATTTCCTCTTGATGAGGGCCAGTAAGTAGCCAGTTAACCTACCATTTACACATGAAACTAATTTCATGAAAATCGTAATACATTCAAATTTTTTCACTACCACACTCACATTTTTCAAGAAAGTAAATTTTTGATGTTTTCAGAAAGTAAAATGAAAAAGGTTAACAGTGTTATCCCCTTTAAAGTTTTGTACAAATATACAGGATAGTGGTAAATAGTAATTATAAATTATCCTTATTTTGTATGAATATTTAAAGAATTATAGTATCTTACGTTCAAATGTACATGAAGAAGACAATGCATGCCTTTTGAAAACAATAATATTATTAAAATATTAACAATAATATTTATTCCTAATTTATTGACTTATGAATTTGTGTAAGTAACATTCTTGGTAACTCTAATTAAAGAATATAAATTGTATAGAATGCGCATCTGAGCAAAAAAATTTAACATTTTTTGCTTACGCTTTAGATGTGGGGGAAAGTATAAAGCGCAAGCAAACACACACTGAGAGCATTATATTATTTGCTCTTATCACCAGCGTTGCCGTTGTGCGACTTAAGTCGCATTTTGCTACTTTTTCAACAGCAAAACATGCGGCCAATTGCTTAAAAAAATATGTAAAAATATCCGAGTTTTACCACAAAAAATACCGATTTTCGGAGGAAAGTTGCTGTTGCTGAAATAAAGCTTGTTTTAAGGATGACAAGTTTCCAAATTCTGCAGTTGTAAAGTCAGTGAATTACACCTTATTTCTTCATCTTTAAAAAATATAATTTACATAGTAACTATTTAAGAACTATGCATAATGCCTTGAAAGAATAGTATAACTATATATGTGGCAATAAATAATAATGGCTTAAGTTGACATAAGTGCTTTTTCATTTTATTACATATTCTTATTCTCTTCTTCAAGATCTATCACTCAACTAAATTTCAATTAAAAAATTTCATTATTAATAAAACTGTACGCATTTATATTTTAACTTAAGTCTTCTTGGAAAATAATACGTAAGCCATAACATCTTAGCTCAATTTAGTTTTTTTTCGGTAGCTACATCAATATTAAAATATTTGAGCATAAAAACTTGTATACACTTAAGTTCAATAACTAACATCGCATCCAAATTATTCTTCTTTAAAAAAAACTAATATTCCGGTTTTCCGCATTTTTCAATTTTACCTAAAGCACTTATCTAGACTTACCATCAATAAAAATTATTTTGATTTTCAATATAATAGCTTAAGTGCACTTTAATTTTTATTTTTCTACCAATGGATTTTTTCAGAACATCTTAACTAAAAAACAGCGAATATTAACTAATAAAACGTTTTCATTTTTTATAAAATTAAAAGTTTTGTTCTAAATAAATGTGCATCTTTTCGGAGGCTAAAAATTTTATATAAAAACCAAACACAATTAATTTTAGACAAAACCCTTAATATCTCAAAACATGAAATTTCGACTTAAGCCATTATTATTTATTGGCACAGATATTATCCTCTTAGAATCGAATTTTAAAATTTTCTACAAAACTTTAAATGGTTTTTCCTCAAAGTAAATTCTTATGCTGCTTTTTAAGTAAATAAGTGAGATGAACCATGTTCAATATATGTATTGTTTATGTTTTTACAGTCCATAATGTTTTATAAATCCTTAGTAATTGGGTAAATTATAGCACTCGATATCGAACGAAATATGCATTTAATTTCGATTGGAATTTTATTCGATATGAAATTGGTTGTTGTTTGTGCAAAGAGAGAGATAAAATTGTTTTTGTCGTTCATAGGCGTAAGAAATACTCGTAGAAATAAATATATCGCAGATTTCCTCTTGCACGACGGATTTCGTTTGACGGTGGTGTTGTGTTAATTTTCATATAAACAAATGCGTTTTATTTTCTATGACGAAAGTTCGCACAAAAAAATCGTTCTTCGTCCCAGTTTGATTCGTGAGTTTCAGTGCAAAATATGTGTGTATGTATGTATGTACGAGTATGTGTATGTGATGTATGAGGAATACAGATGCTGCAACAATTCCCCTTAAATTATCTTTTCTTTTCATAATTATTACAACCTCCAATTGCAAGAATTACAGATTATGCTAAAAAATTATTTCCCAAATGTTAGAAAATATAATTTTTTGCAGATTTTTTTTTTTACTGATTCAAATTTTACACAAATATTCGTATATTACAGAAAATGTATTTTCATGATTCACGAATTTCTTTTGTAATATAAACATTGTTTTTCGTAAATTTACGAAAAAAAATTTGTAAAAATACAAAATTTTGTTATTTGCAGACAAAATATTTCGTAAAATAAACAAATATCATTTCTACTATTTACGAAGCATTTCGTACCGTAAAAACAACTAATATTTTCGTAAAATGAACCACATTTTTCGTTTATTTTAACTATGAAATATTTTGAGTGTAGTTAATTAATTAATTATTTGAATTATTTTTCCATTTTTCACTTTTAAATGAAAAATTATAATAAAAAGAAAATTAATTAAAAGTTTTTCCATCTATATTTTACTTTACTTTTTTTGATGCTGATTATTTGTATACATACATGTATACTTTAAGGCCCAAATTTTGGCTTCCAAATTTACTTCATTTGAACCTTTTTTAACTTATAAACAGTTTATAAAAACTTACTAACTTACAAACACTTATAAAAAGTTTTATTAAGATTAAATATGAAAGTAAGTTAAAATACATATTTTTTAATTGTGGTACTCCGAGAAATAATTTGCATTTGGAATCAAGGACTTGGGTGTCAGATTTTTTGCAATATTTTCACCATTTATTGGCTTTTCTATCGACCAAAACAATAAAATGATCGACATCATCGAGCGGCATATCGCCAACTGGACCTAATACCTGATATGCTAAACTGTGTATATGATTGCCCTACGGCATAAATTCTGTTAAAATGATACAAAGGGATAAATTGAAAAAATGGTAATAAAAAGTGTCATTGGCACGAAAGGGTGAAAAGTGATACTTTAGTGGCACAACGGCAATGCTGATCTCAGAAATGCGAGCGTAGCACAGTGATGGGAATTGGAAATCTTGATTTCGTGCCAAATCTGCTTTTAAATAGTGCCAAACTACTTTTTGTATAATTTTAATGTTGACACTTATTGTTTATTTAAACTATAGTTCTTGAATTATAATTTATTCTGTTTATAACTAGAAAAATTTAAGCATATCAAAAAAACACGGTCTAAAATTAGTTGTATATACACATCAATACATTTCGATTCCTATTTTTGATATATTATTGTGAGCGACATGTAGTAAAAATATTAACATTTTATTATCAAAATTGTTGATAACTTTTAAAATACAGACTGTAAAATTTATCGTGAGCGACAATTTACGTATGTACTCGTAAAACATATTTGAATATTATTAGAAAACCTTTTCCTGAATCGAAAATAATCACCCTTTTTCCAGTTGTCGACATCGCCGTGATTTAAACACAATACCAAAAAATTGGAACTTATTTACCCGCTCTCGAGAACAATTTTGTGCTACTTACAATCTTTTCCATTACATAAGGTCTACAAAATAGCATAAACCTGGACATCGATGTCGATAACTGGAATAATGAATGCTCGATATATATGCATCATATAAATATAAAGGCCGTGATACACTATCATACAAAGTCGTACGATCCACGAAAAAGTACAACGCGGGTATGATGGAGTTTATGAAAATTTTCAAAAGACAATAACAATTCATCACGGCCTTTAATAATTTGTACTTATTTAGAAGAAATACAAATATAAAAACATTTTTTACGTTATAGTAATGATTCTAAAGGATATACTTAGGGACTATAATAATAATCCTGAACTAATTTAAATGATAAAATAACTTTATCTTATTAGATGTATGTAGTTAGTGAATCGAGTTGTAAAAATTCGTGCATGTTAAAAATAATAACAATTGTTAGCTATTTATTTTAATCAAACAAAGGTTCTGTCTGAATAGTAGAATTTGTATCCTCATTTTTCATACAAAGACCAAGATCGAGATCATATTCAATTTTGCTACTTATGCTAACTTCTTGCCAGCTTTTTCTTATACATAAGCCTGCTGAAATTTTAATTCAGAACTCTTTGAAAAAGGCATAGACCTTCCTCCCTTTCACGTCAGAGGGTGCGAGAAGACTGTTCTCTTAAGCCTAATGAAATTTCCTCTTGATGAGGGCCAGTAAGTAGCCAGTTAACCTACCATTTACACATGAAACTAATTTCATGAAAATCGTAATACATTCAAATTTTTTCACTACCACACTCACATTTTTCAAGAAAGTAAATTTTTGATGTTTTCAGAAAGTAAAATGAAAAAGGTTAACAGTGTTATCCCCTTTAAAGTTTTGTACAAATATACAGGATAGTGGTAAATAGTAATTATAAATTATCCTTATTTTGTATGAATATTTAAAGAATTATAGTATCTTACGTTCAAATGTACATGAAGAAGACAATGCATGCCTTTTGAAAACAATAATATTATTAAAATATTAACAATAATATTTATTCCTAATTTATTGACTTATGAATTTGTGTAAGTAACATTCTTGGTAACTCTAATTAAAGAATATAAATTGTATAGAATGCGCATCTGAGCAAAAAAATTTAACATTTTTTGCTTACGCTTTAGATGTGGGGGAAAGTATAAAGCGCAAGCAAACACACACTGAGAGCATTATATTATTTGCTCTTATCACCAGCGTTGCCGTTGTGCGACTTAAGTCGCATTTTGCTACTTTTTCAACAGCAAAACATGCGGCCAATTGCTTAAAAAAATATGTAAAAATATCCGAGTTTTACCACAAAAAATACCGATTTTCGGAGGAAAGTTGCTGTTGCTGAAATAAAGCTTGTTTTAAGGATGACAAGTTTCCAAATTCTGCAGTTGTAAAGTCAGTGAATTACACCTTATTTCTTCATCTTTAAAAAATATAATTTACATAGTAACTATTTAAGAACTATGCATAATGCCTTGAAAGAATAGTATAACTATATATGTGGCAATAAATAATAATGGCTTAAGTTGACATAAGTGCTTTTTCATTTTATTACATATTCTTATTCTCTTCTTCAAGATCTATCACTCAACTAAATTTCAATTAAAAAATTTCATTATTAATAAAACTGTACGCATTTATATTTTAACTTAAGTCTTCTTGGAAAATAATACGTAAGCCATAACATCTTAGCTCAATTTAGTTTTTTTTCGGTAGCTACATCAATATTAAAATATTTGAGCATAAAAACTTGTATACACTTAAGTTCAATAACTAACATCGCATCCAAATTATTCTTCTTTAAAAAAAACTAATATTCCGGTTTTCCGCATTTTTCAATTTTACCTAAAGCACTTATCTAGACTTACCATCAATAAAAATTATTTTGATTTTCAATATAATAGCTTAAGTGCACTTTAATTTTTATTTTTCTACCAATGGATTTTTTCAGAACATCTTAACTAAAAAACAGCGAATATTAACTAATAAAACGTTTTCATTTTTTATAAAATTAAAAGTTTTGTTCTAAATAAATGTGCATCTTTTCGGAGGCTAAAAATTTTATATAAAAACCAAACACAATTAATTTTAGACAAAACCCTTAATATCTCAAAACATGAAATTTCGACTTAAGCCATTATTATTTATTGGCACAGATATTATCCTCTTAGAATCGAATTTTAAAATTTTCTACAAAACTTTAAATGGTTTTTCCTCAAAGTAAATTCTTATGCTGCTTTTTAAGTAAATAAGTGAGATGAACCATGTTCAATATATGTATTGTTTATGTTTTTACAGTCCATAATGTTTTATAAATCCTTAGTAATTGGGTAAATTATAGCACTCGATATCGAACGAAATATGCATTTAATTTCGATTGGAATTTTATTCGATATGAAATTGGTTGTTGTTTGTGCAAAGAGAGAGATAAAATTGTTTTTGTCGTTCATAGGCGTAAGAAATACTCGTAGAAATAAATATATCGCAGATTTCCTCTTGCACGACGGATTTCGTTTGACGGTGGTGTTGTGTTAATTTTCATATAAACAAATGCGTTTTATTTTCTATGACGAAAGTTCGCACAAAAAAATCGTTCTTCGTCCCAGTTTGATTCGTGAGTTTCAGTGCAAAATATGTGTGTATGTATGTATGTACGAGTATGTGTATGTGATGTATGAGGAATACAGATGCTGCAACAATTCCCCTTAAATTATCTTTTCTTTTCATAATTATTACAACCTCCAATTGCAAGAATTACAGATTATGCTAAAAAATTATTTCCCAAATGTTAGAAAATATAATTTTTTGCAGATTTTTTTTTTTACTGATTCAAATTTTACACAAATATTCGTATATTACAGAAAATGTATTTTCATGATTCACGAATTTCTTTTGTAATATAAACATTGTTTTTCGTAAATTTACGAAAAAAAATTTGTAAAAATACAAAATTTTGTTATTTGCAGACAAAATATTTCGTAAAATAAACAAATATCATTTCTACTATTTACGAAGCATTTCGTACCGTAAAAACAACTAATATTTTCGTAAAATGAACCACATTTTTCGTTTATTTTAACTATGAAATATTTTGAGTGTAGTTAATTAATTAATTATTTGAATTATTTTTCCATTTTTCACTTTTAAATGAAAAATTATAATAAAAAGAAAATTAATTAAAAGTTTTTCCATCTATATTTTACTTTACTTTTTTTGATGCTGATTATTTGTATACATACATGTATACTTTAAGGCCCAAATTTTGGCTTCCAAATTTACTTCATTTGAACCTTTTTTAACTTATAAACAGTTTATAAAAACTTACTAACTTACAAACACTTATAAAAAGTTTTATTAAGATTAAATATGAAAGTAAGTTAAAATACATATTTTTTAATTGTGGTACTCCGAGAAATAATTTGCATTTGGAATCAAGGACTTGGGTGTCAGATTTTTTGCAATATTTTCACCATTTATTGGCTTTTCTATCGACCAAAACAATAAAATGATCGACATCATCGAGCGGCATATCGCCAACTGGACCTAATACCTGATATGCTAAACTGTGTATATGATTGCCCTACGGCATAAATTCTGTTAAAATGATACAAAGGGATAAATTGAAAAAATGGTAATAAAAAGTGTCATTGGCACGAAAGGGTGAAAAGTGATACTTTAGTGGCACAACGGCAATGCTGATCTCAGAAATGCGAGCGTAGCACAGTGATGGGAATTGGAAATCTTGATTTCGTGCCAAATCTGCTTTTAAATAGTGCCAAACTACTTTTTGTATAATTTTAATGTTGACACTTATTGTTTATTTAAACTATAGTTCTTGAATTATAATTTATTCTGTTTATAACTAGAAAAATTTAAGCATATCAAAAAAACACGGTCTAAAATTAGTTGTATATACACATCAATACATTTCGATTCCTATTTTTGATATATTATTGTGAGCGACATGTAGTAAAAATATTAACATTTTATTATCAAAATTGTTGATAACTTTTAAAATACAGACTGTAAAATTTATCGTGAGCGACAATTTACGTATGTACTCGTAAAACATATTTGAATATTATTAGAAAACCTTTTCCTGAATCGAAAATAATCACCCTTTTTCCAGTTGTCGACATCGCCGTGATTTAAACACAATACCAAAAAATTGGAACTTATTTACCCGCTCTCGAGAACAATTTTGTGCTACTTACAATCTTTTCCATTACATAAGGTCTACAAAATAGCATAAACCTGGACATCGATGTCGATAACTGGAATAATGAATGCTCGATATATATGCATCATATAAATATAAAGGCCGTGATACACTATCATACAAAGTCGTACGATCCACGAAAAAGTACAACGCGGGTATGATGGAGTTTATGAAAATTTTCAAAAGACAATAACAATTCATCACGGCCTTTAATAATTTGTACTTATTTAGAAGAAATACAAATATAAAAACATTTTTTACGTTATAGTAATGATTCTAAAGGATATACTTAGGGACTATAATAATAATCCTGAACTAATTTAAATGATAAAATAACTTTATCTTATTAGATGTATGTAGTTAGTGAATCGAGTTGTAAAAATTCGTGCATGTTAAAAATAATAACAATTGTTAGCTATTTATTTTAATCAAACAAAGGTTCTGTCTGAATAGTAGAATTTGTATCCTCATTTTTCATACAAAGACCAAGATCGAGATCATATTCAATTTTGCTACTTATGCTAACTTCTTGCCAGCTTTTTCTTATACATAAGCCTGCTGAAATTTTAATTCAGAACTCTTTGAAAAAGGCATAGACCTTCCTCCCTTTCACGTCAGAGGGTGCGAGAAGACTGTTCTCTTAAGCCTAATGAAATTTCCTCTTGATGAGGGCCAGTAAGTAGCCAGTTAACCTACCATTTACACATGAAACTAATTTCATGAAAATCGTAATACATTCAAATTTTTTCACTACCACACTCACATTTTTCAAGAAAGTAAATTTTTGATGTTTTCAGAAAGTAAAATGAAAAAGGTTAACAGTGTTATCCCCTTTAAAGTTTTGTACAAATATACAGGATAGTGGTAAATAGTAATTATAAATTATCCTTATTTTGTATGAATATTTAAAGAATTATAGTATCTTACGTTCAAATGTACATGAAGAAGACAATGCATGCCTTTTGAAAACAATAATATTATTAAAATATTAACAATAATATTTATTCCTAATTTATTGACTTATGAATTTGTGTAAGTAACATTCTTGGTAACTCTAATTAAAGAATATAAATTGTATAGAATGCGCATCTGAGCAAAAAAATTTAACATTTTTTGCTTACGCTTTAGATGTGGGGGAAAGTATAAAGCGCAAGCAAACACACACTGAGAGCATTATATTATTTGCTCTTATCACCAGCGTTGCCGTTGTGCGACTTAAGTCGCATTTTGCTACTTTTTCAACAGCAAAACATGCGGCCAATTGCTTAAAAAAATATGTAAAAATATCCGAGTTTTACCACAAAAAATACCGATTTTCGGAGGAAAGTTGCTGTTGCTGAAATAAAGCTTGTTTTAAGGATGACAAGTTTCCAAATTCTGCAGTTGTAAAGTCAGTGAATTACACCTTATTTCTTCATCTTTAAAAAATATAATTTACATAGTAACTATTTAAGAACTATGCATAATGCCTTGAAAGAATAGTATAACTATATATGTGGCAATAAATAATAATGGCTTAAGTTGACATAAGTGCTTTTTCATTTTATTACATATTCTTATTCTCTTCTTCAAGATCTATCACTCAACTAAATTTCAATTAAAAAATTTCATTATTAATAAAACTGTACGCATTTATATTTTAACTTAAGTCTTCTTGGAAAATAATACGTAAGCCATAACATCTTAGCTCAATTTAGTTTTTTTTCGGTAGCTACATCAATATTAAAATATTTGAGCATAAAAACTTGTATACACTTAAGTTCAATAACTAACATCGCATCCAAATTATTCTTCTTTAAAAAAAACTAATATTCCGGTTTTCCGCATTTTTCAATTTTACCTAAAGCACTTATCTAGACTTACCATCAATAAAAATTATTTTGATTTTCAATATAATAGCTTAAGTGCACTTTAATTTTTATTTTTCTACCAATGGATTTTTTCAGAACATCTTAACTAAAAAACAGCGAATATTAACTAATAAAACGTTTTCATTTTTTATAAAATTAAAAGTTTTGTTCTAAATAAATGTGCATCTTTTCGGAGGCTAAAAATTTTATATAAAAACCAAACACAATTAATTTTAGACAAAACCCTTAATATCTCAAAACATGAAATTTCGACTTAAGCCATTATTATTTATTGGCACAGATATTATCCTCTTAGAATCGAATTTTAAAATTTTCTACAAAACTTTAAATGGTTTTTCCTCAAAGTAAATTCTTATGCTGCTTTTTAAGTAAATAAGTGAGATGAACCATGTTCAATATATGTATTGTTTATGTTTTTACAGTCCATAATGTTTTATAAATCCTTAGTAATTGGGTAAATTATAGCACTCGATATCGAACGAAATATGCATTTAATTTCGATTGGAATTTTATTCGATATGAAATTGGTTGTTGTTTGTGCAAAGAGAGAGATAAAATTGTTTTTGTCGTTCATAGGCGTAAGAAATACTCGTAGAAATAAATATATCGCAGATTTCCTCTTGCACGACGGATTTCGTTTGACGGTGGTGTTGTGTTAATTTTCATATAAACAAATGCGTTTTATTTTCTATGACGAAAGTTCGCACAAAAAAATCGTTCTTCGTCCCAGTTTGATTCGTGAGTTTCAGTGCAAAATATGTGTGTATGTATGTATGTACGAGTATGTGTATGTGATGTATGAGGAATACAGATGCTGCAACAATTCCCCTTAAATTATCTTTTCTTTTCATAATTATTACAACCTCCAATTGCAAGAATTACAGATTATGCTAAAAAATTATTTCCCAAATGTTAGAAAATATAATTTTTTGCAGATTTTTTTTTTTACTGATTCAAATTTTACACAAATATTCGTATATTACAGAAAATGTATTTTCATGATTCACGAATTTCTTTTGTAATATAAACATTGTTTTTCGTAAATTTACGAAAAAAAATTTGTAAAAATACAAAATTTTGTTATTTGCAGACAAAATATTTCGTAAAATAAACAAATATCATTTCTACTATTTACGAAGCATTTCGTACCGTAAAAACAACTAATATTTTCGTAAAATGAACCACATTTTTCGTTTATTTTAACTATGAAATATTTTGAGTGTAGTTAATTAATTAATTATTTGAATTATTTTTCCATTTTTCACTTTTAAATGAAAAATTATAATAAAAAGAAAATTAATTAAAAGTTTTTCCATCTATATTTTACTTTACTTTTTTTGATGCTGATTATTTGTATACATACATGTATACTTTAAGGCCCAAATTTTGGCTTCCAAATTTACTTCATTTGAACCTTTTTTAACTTATAAACAGTTTATAAAAACTTACTAACTTACAAACACTTATAAAAAGTTTTATTAAGATTAAATATGAAAGTAAGTTAAAATACATATTTTTTAATTGTGGTACTCCGAGAAATAATTTGCATTTGGAATCAAGGACTTGGGTGTCAGATTTTTTGCAATATTTTCACCATTTATTGGCTTTTCTATCGACCAAAACAATAAAATGATCGACATCATCGAGCGGCATATCGCCAACTGGACCTAATACCTGATATGCTAAACTGTGTATATGATTGCCCTACGGCATAAATTCTGTTAAAATGATACAAAGGGATAAATTGAAAAAATGGTAATAAAAAGTGTCATTGGCACGAAAGGGTGAAAAGTGATACTTTAGTGGCACAACGGCAATGCTGATCTCAGAAATGCGAGCGTAGCACAGTGATGGGAATTGGAAATCTTGATTTCGTGCCAAATCTGCTTTTAAATAGTGCCAAACTACTTTTTGTATAATTTTAATGTTGACACTTATTGTTTATTTAAACTATAGTTCTTGAATTATAATTTATTCTGTTTATAACTAGAAAAATTTAAGCATATCAAAAAAACACGGTCTAAAATTAGTTGTATATACACATCAATACATTTCGATTCCTATTTTTGATATATTATTGTGAGCGACATGTAGTAAAAATATTAACATTTTATTATCAAAATTGTTGATAACTTTTAAAATACAGACTGTAAAATTTATCGTGAGCGACAATTTACGTATGTACTCGTAAAACATATTTGAATATTATTAGAAAACCTTTTCCTGAATCGAAAATAATCACCCTTTTTCCAGTTGTCGACATCGCCGTGATTTAAACACAATACCAAAAAATTGGAACTTATTTACCCGCTCTCGAGAACAATTTTGTGCTACTTACAATCTTTTCCATTACATAAGGTCTACAAAATAGCATAAACCTGGACATCGATGTCGATAACTGGAATAATGAATGCTCGATATATATGCATCATATAAATATAAAGGCCGTGATACACTATCATACAAAGTCGTACGATCCACGAAAAAGTACAACGCGGGTATGATGGAGTTTATGAAAATTTTCAAAAGACAATAACAATTCATCACGGCCTTTAATAATTTGTACTTATTTAGAAGAAATACAAATATAAAAACATTTTTTACGTTATAGTAATGATTCTAAAGGATATACTTAGGGACTATAATAATAATCCTGAACTAATTTAAATGATAAAATAACTTTATCTTATTAGATGTATGTAGTTAGTGAATCGAGTTGTAAAAATTCGTGCATGTTAAAAATAATAACAATTGTTAGCTATTTATTTTAATCAAACAAAGGTTCTGTCTGAATAGTAGAATTTGTATAGCTTTTTTGGTTCATAATTTTATATGTATTACGATTATAACAAGATTTATTGTTAGACTTTACCATGTATAAAAGATGTTAAAATTTATAATTGCATTCCATTTAAAATTTTACTTTTGAGCAAATTTCGAACTAAAAATATACTTTCCACGCTTGATGAAGAATAGAAAATAAAAAGAATACCTTGAACGATTCAATAAATATTACTTAAAAATTTTTCATTGAAACTTGTTTACGTCTCCATGTCTTTCAAAAACTCACTCACAACTTTTTGCTGGGAAAATTAGTTTTTGATTATTAATAGTTAAATTTCAGTGCCGCAATAATTTTCTTCAGTTGGAAGATGGTGAGAATTTCGATCTATATTGTCAACATGAAGATTATCAATATATTTTTTTGTTCAAAAACTTTCCACATAAATGTACTCGCACATTTTTAGATTGCATTTCGATAATTTACTTTTTCAAGGACATAAGATAAAAATATAAATACATTTTGCTTATATTGTCCGTTAAACTATTTAATATGAATAAAGTTTTATCATTGCATTATGACTGCAAATTTTATAATATGAAGAAATATTTCAAGGGATACCTCTGTTCAAAAAGTCTATCTGCAACAACTTGACGAGGCAATCAACGGTTTGGGGAATACCTAAGAATTTCATAAACTTCAGAGTTGAAATATTTCTAAAAATTTATAAAACCATCTCTACGACAATGAGCTGTTACAAACAAATTTATATATTCATTTTAATAGATCGTCAATGTTTCTGTGCAAACCGTTACTTTTAACTATCATATCCGAACAGTTGTCAACCTCAAATCCTACTATGTTTTCATTACCTAAAAACGTAAAAAGTACAAGAAGAGTACTTGTTATTGCAATAAGAAAGCTTCCATATTTAATGGACAAAAAGTGCCAAAAAATGAGCGAGAGTGCCACAGTGCCAGGCAACATCCAATAGTGCCAAAAATGGCACAATTGTGCCACATTTCCCATCACTGGCGTAGCATACTGTGCAGAAAGAAATGAGAGTGCGTACGCTGGACGGGTAGTACTGGAAATACCCGTCATAGAAAATTTTAGCTTGTGTGAGATGCGCATTCTATATGATTTACATATATTCTTTGCTCCAATTAAGAAGTAAACAATTTTTTTCAACTTTACTTTTCGACGACATTTTTAAAATGAACTTTCACTTTCCTATGAAAATTAACAAGAAATTTTCATGAAAGTAATTTATTTCATTAAAATTTTTATTCACAATACGTATACAGAAATTTCGAGAAAGTACTTTCATGTGTAAATGTAGCGTAAGTTAGAGTTGAAATTTTATGTTTTCCAATAGGCTGACATGTCCCCAAGGGATGGGTTGATATGTTTCGAATAAGAAAATTTAAGAATTTGTACAAATTGAATTAGGGGCTGTCAATATATTATGTAACGCTGTTTTCCCCGATTTTTGACCCTCCCCCCCCCCGCTTCCCCTAGTAACAAAACTACGAATAAAATAGTTTAAAGTTTTTATTAAAAAAAATTAAATTTAGTTCATTGTTTTAAATTCATTTGTTAGACTAGCATAGTGCGTAGACAAAAATTACATAAGCTTACGTATGAACGGACTCCATAATATTATATTGGCGAAACAATTTTTTAAATTTCTTCCCAAGTGTCCTCAAACTCCAAAAATTATGATTTCATGGAGAGGTTATTCCGAAACTGTATGTATGTATTACTGATGCGTATTCGAATCCCCCAATATTCGGCCATTTCTAAATATTCGTATTTGTTTAAAAAAATATGTAAAGAAATTCATAAATCCAAAACGAAATTTAAATGAATGGCACACAAATGTTAGTTTGTACAGTGTACCCCGTTTAATTACCCATCGGTTAAATGCCTTTATCGCTTATTTACCCGAAATATTGAATCCCCGTTTATTTTACACAAAAGTCCATGCTTAATTAACTTTCGCATAAATACCCATTTCGGGTAATTAGCCAGAAATATTTTACTCCAAAATGAAATTTCCCTAAAATATCTTCGCTTATTTGCCCAAAACTAAAAAGTATATATATATGCAATTCTGCAATCGAATATATGAACTTATGTATTTATTTTTGTAATCTGAACGGTTTTTGTTATTAATAAAATAGTTGATTGGAAGAAATACATATGCATGTGCATTTCACTTCAAGAAATTATGTACTACATACCACAGTACGTTCGGATAGATGCATTTCTAAAGGTATTTAAGCGTATTCTCATAATTACCTCTATGAGGTAATTAAACGTATTCGCTTAAATACCTTTCTCGGATAACTACCCCAAAAGTCGATGAGGTAATTAACCGAGGTTTACTGTAATAATTAAAAAAAATATATTTTTTATTTTTTGCTATGCGTTTTTTGCCAAATAATCTGCTATAGTTTTCCGTATTGATGACTGAGCAGTATTTGAAACACCAAGACGAGAATTGGCATTAGCCTTACGGTCGCTTTCACTAGTTTCTATACGTGAAGTCGTCGTGTATTTTAGAGAGCTTAAAGATGACTCCGTTTGGCCATCTACAAATCAATCTAAAATGTGCGTGAAACAAAAAAATATATTTTGGATCAATAATATTTCATTTTCCAAAAGAGATAATTTTTAACCCGCCTTAGGGCCATTTTCACAACTTGCCTTTATATAAAGGTAGGATTTTTTACAAGAAATCTTCTCCTAAACTTCTGCAAATACCATTTCCTTCTATGTATTTAGTAGATTTAATGTTAATATATGTTGCAGTTTAATATGGAAAGAAGTTTTTATGTACATACATATAGGGTGTTTTTTTTTGAGGTATAGAACTTCGAATTGAAATAAAACACAAGAAAATCGTTTAAATGTCCATTAATTTGGCTTTATTGGAAGGATAATTTTATGCCATTAATGTTTAAATATGATTTCGGGCATGTGGCCGCCGCGGCTGGCTCGAATAAAGCCAATTCTACAGGTCCAATTTTCAACCACTTTTTCGAGCATATGGGGCCGTATGTTGACAATAACGCCACGAATGTTGGCTTCCAAGTCCCCTAACGTTTCTGGTTTGTTGGCGTAGACGAGCGACTTCACATATCCCCAAAGAAAATAATCCAATGGTGTCAAATCACACGATCTTGGTGGCCAATTGACAGGTCCATTCCGCGAAATTATGCGATGGACGATTATGTCGACCATAAAATGGACGGAGCTTGCGGTAAACTTCGCGAACTGAACCATTATTTTCGAAATAAATTTGCACGATTTGCAAGCGTTGTTCTTTTGTCAACCTGTTCATGATGAAATGGCAAACCAAACTAAGTATTAATCACTTGACAGCTGACATAATGGCCGGCAGTTAAAAAAATCATGCCAACTTAAAGTTCTATACCTCAATAAAAAACACCCTTTATGTATATTAAGAATGTTTAATAATGTAAATAGATAAAGATGAGGAATTCAGAACCATGTATGTTCAGTTTGACTACAATTTATTTAATTTATCATAAAAACTGTAAATTTTTCAAATGTTATTTAACAACTATTAAATTTTTGGATAGTTTTCATAAACTTTATTGTACGCGGACAGAATTATGAAGTTATTTTCCATACACATTTTTTTATTTAATTTTGCAGAAAAAAAGACCCCCAATTAAATGTCCATAAATTTTACATACAATAGATATTCGTATTCGCGAATATTGTTTTAAATATTCGTATTCGCGGATATCGTTTTAAATATTCGAATTCGAATTCGCGAATATCAAAAGTTGACATTGGTTAGATGTATGTATGTATACATACATAATACGAGTATATGTCAGTGATGGGAAATGTGGCACAATTGTGCCATTTTTGGCGCTATTGGACGTTGCCTGGCACTGTGGCACTCTCGCTCCCTTTCTGACAATTTTTGTCCATTAAATATGGAAACTTTTCTTATTGCAATAATTAGTACTCTTCTCGTACTTTTTACGTTTTTAAGTAATGAAAATTTAGTAGGATTTGAGGCTGACAACTGTTCGGTTCTGATAGTTAAAAGTAACAGTTTGCACAGAGACATTGACGATCTATTAAACTCAGTATATAAATTTGTTTGTAACAGCTCATGTCGTACAAACGATATTATAAATTTTTAGAAGTATTTCAACTCGGATAGAGTCTTTTAATAAAATGAACTATAAATTTTAAGTTTAAAAAGTGTTATTATCGAACTCTTTTCAAAAAGTAATCAGATCCTTACAAAAACATAAATGTGAAAAACGGCCAAGTTCTTGTCCAAAATTTCGGCCATTAAAAGTTGTGAGATATAAATTTTGACCAAGTTCTTCTTTGCCACAATACCTAATACAGAAATATGCTATGCGTTATATAAATTTGTAATCGTAATGGTGTCATACAATTCCTAGATAGTCTGCCAACTTGACAACATTTTTATCAATATAAAGAAATGAAGAAATACACATTTTTCTCTCCATTTTAGAAAGGTAAAAATATTGTCAAGTAAGCAGACTATCTAGGAATTGTATGACACCATTACGATTACAAATTTATATAACGCATAGCATATTTCTGTATTAGGTATTGTGGCAAAGAAGAACTTGTTGAAAATTTATATCTCACAGCTTTTAATGGCCGAAATTTTGGACAAGAACTTGGCCGTTTTTCACATTTATGTTTTTGTAAGGATCTGATTACTTTTTGAAAAGAGTTCGATAATAACACTTTTTAAACTTAAAATTTATAGTGCATTTTATTTCTATTCATGATCACTGTGCCAGTTGAAAATGGCAGAGATACATAAAATAATGGGTAAGAGTGTGATGGGTGTTGAATTGTTGACCTTAAAAATTCACTATTGTGCCATTACAACGGGTCGCCAGTGTGTACGCAATTTGGTAAGAGCCGACTGGAAGAAACATGTAAAATACAGCGTAAATTTTTGGCCCCGCGGACTTTTATATCTGCTAGTGCTTATGGTTCATGCAAAGTTTGGTATTAAAAAGTTAATAACAAATATCAGGTATTTGTTATTAACTTTTAGTATTAAATTAAAAACTGCTAAGCCGAAGTACCTGAACGAAAAAGCTAAGATTTATGGGTGAAGTCACGGCTACTTTTCAAAATAGGGATTTTTTTTTTTTGGAGGAGTGCAATGTGTATGAAAAGTTTTAATAAAATGTATGTTAATTTTGAATTTGAAGTGCTTGTTTCCGCCCTCTGATAGCAACTTTTGGGTTTTCAGATTTTTCTTAGTGATCTCTTATCTAGATTTATTTGTGTATCAAATTTAAGCTCGCTAGTGCGAATTGGAGTTTTAACGTCGTGGCCCCGCATACCGGGTAAAACTTTTTGGTTTTAAAATTTTCCCATTAGCCTACGCAGCTACACTTACTAGTGTATAAAATGTCATCTCTCCTTCGCGAATTATATCTTTAGATTTTATTAGCATTACCTCTCCCACTATTCCTAACTCAAAATTTTGTTGTGAGCAGCGCTTATAATTCATGCTAATTTTCTTCTAAAATATGCTAGACGGATGTAGATTAAACACAAGGCTAACATTTTATGGGAGTGATCACGCCAAATTATTAAGGTGATAGTTTAAAGTATTGTGAACGTGCAACGCGTATGCAAGATTGCACTAAATTGGCTCGAATTAAAAGCTGTGTATTAAGTTTTTAGTTCAAAATAATACTAGCGTGACCTCGCCCATTCTGGTAAAATTTTTTGGGTTTTTAATCAGAAATAATTTTTAGTCAGGCTTAAGTTCAGTAATTTCAATTCTTTTTATTGAATGAAATATTTTTTTTAATAATTAATAAGAGTTTCTAAAGAAGAGAAGAAAAATTAAATTAGACTTTTAAGCTGGGGGAAATACCGATATTTTTCTGTGCAGCAAAGCACTTCATCAGCACCCTAGTCTATCTACTTGGGTAGAGATTGTTATTAACATCAGCTATTTAACGTAAATTCTAATGAAACGGAATGTGAGAAATGATTGTTGTGTACAATTATTGATTTACCTTTGGTAAATACATATGTAAGTATCACTATTTATTTCCCCTGTTTTTCCATATTTTCATTTTTCTATTTAGGTTAGCACGAAGTTATATTACTCTACTCACGTATGTGAGCTCTCAAAGTTATGAGGGGGGTAAACACAGCTCGAATGGCTACGTGCGTGCATTGGCCAGAACTTGGCCTGGCGCACTACCGTGCGCCTAGATGTGTATATAAAATGATGAACCAAAAAAGCAATACATACAAATTCTACTATACCGACAGAATCTTTATTTGATTAAAATAAATAGCTAGCAATTATTATTATTTTTAACGTGTACGAATTTGTAAAACTCGACAGTATATTAACCATAAAAAAGCACAAACTTTAATTATATAATTATCACTAAGTATATACATCTAATAAGAAAAAGTTATTTTATCATTTAAATTAGTTTAGGGTTATTATAATCTTAAAGTATGTCCTTTAGAATCATTGCTATTGCGAAAATAAAGTTTTTATGTTTGTATTTATCGTAAATAAGTACAAATTATTAATATATGATGCCTACATATCGAGCATTACTTTCGATTAACGATAAGGTTTTCTTATAATATTCAAATATATTTTAAGAGTACATACGTAAATTGTCGCTTACGATAGATTTTACAGCCTGTATTTTAAAATTTATCAACAGTTTTGCAATTTTAATAACAAAAAAGTTAATTTTTTACTACGTGTCATTCACGATTAAATCGAAAATAGGGCGAGAAATGTATTAATGTCTATATACAACTAATTCTGGACCGTGTTTTTGTGATATTCGTAAATTTTTCTAGTTATGAACAAAATAAATTATCATTCAAGAACCATAGTTTAAATGAACATCAAGTGCCAACATTAAAATTATATAAAAAGTGGTTTGGCACTATTCAAGTGATTTTGGCACTATTTAAAAGCAGATTTGACACGAAATCAAGATTTCCAATTCTCATCACTGGTATATGTAGGTAGCACGTATGATCAGTTAAATAAATAAGTGAGAAAAACATACGTATTTTTGTACAAAATTAGTAATTTTTTATGTTACTTAACATTTTCAAAGACCCTCCCCCCCACCATAACAAATCGTAACAAAACTCGAACCCCCCCTCCCCCAAGAGCGTTACGTAATATATGGACAGCCCCTTATGTACTACTATTTTCGAAACTTAATTTTCGATCGGTCGGACATTTATTTTTCTATTCGAAAATTTTTTCCCATAAAAAAACTGTTGAGATTTAAAGAACAGAGAAAGTTAGCAGCCAGATTATATGACATACCGTCTTCTTTTACGGTGGTGATGAGCTAGTTTTGAGGTGACAAAATTGTAGGAGGTATGCATTCGCTCTGGTCATTCACCGTAATGATGAGAAGTGAATTTGACTTCCCGCACCGACAGTTTTGAGAGCAGCGCACTGCCCAACAATGGAGCAGACCTATCACTACTAGTACTCAACACTCGTCCCAAGTTATGCGTGGAAAGTCTAGTTTGGATTTTTTTTTCGAAGATATATATATATATATACATATATATATATATATATATATATTTGTAGTTTGCTACATGTCAGTACTTTTGTTTCTGGTGGGTTTGGCGTTCAAAATGTAAAAAATTTTTTTTTAATGTTTATTTGTATTGATGTGCTGTGTTTGTCATATTTGTGATTTATGGAGAATGACAATTGATTGGGGTGTGATGCTGCCATAGTTTATATTCTAAATGTCAAGTGTGGACTATATGATAATGCAGATAATGTGGCAAGGCTAAAAGAAGAATTATATACAGTGAAGGCAAGGAGAACGGCTGGAATTAATCCGGTACACGGCTATATATACATATATATATGAAGTGAATAACATTGTAAGTGAATATAGCAACAAAATAATGGTCAAGGCCAGTAACAAAGGGCATTGCACCTGCTTACGGCAAGGCAAAATACATGAAATTTTTTTATAGTTAGTTTTGTTAGTGAGAATCGTAGTTAGACTAGCAGAAAATGTTAAATACAGCTCAACAATAAAATAAATATAAAGTTGTGAAGCACGGTTGAGTTTAAGTCGCATAGTGGTAACACCAAAAATAAATAAAATAACTATTTGAAAAGTAAACGCAAAAAAGAGGATAATTAAACCAATAAATAGATTTAAAATTTGGTTTATTATATCAATATAAATATATACAAATAAATATGGTGTGTGGAAGGTGAACATAAGAAGATAAGGGCATCTTTCGGGTTGTCTCGTTTTCCCTCAAATTTTGTCGGCGTTTTTGTTTTGATTCTTCTTTATAGTGCTAATAAATTACAACGCTTTTTATTAGCTTTGTTAATTGGTAAGTAATAGTACACTACAGTATCAAATTCACTATACCTTTCTCTTTATTCCATGAATTTAAAAAAAAACCTGGGGTCAAATCGTCACATCCGTGAACGTAGAACTCGTCCCGTAAAAACACCATTTTCGGATTATGACATACATACGTGAACGTACTGAAATCCCATTCAGCTTATACGATTGACGTATCACTTAATTTGTTTTCGTACGATTGCCGATACGATCACGTATGTAACGATTTGAAGCCTGATTGGAGCTTTTTTTACCTGTCACTTTCTTCACTTCTCTGTATTCTGTGGGTGGACATTTTGCTTAAACAAAAGAAAAAATAGAAAAATTCAAACCGTAAGTTGAGATTAAAAAAAATCAGAAAGTAGAAATAAAACAAAGTTTTGCATTCATATATAGTGTGGGCCAGGCCGGAAAATATTAAAGAAGACAAAGAAAAGGGTAGTCTTTTCGCAGTTTGGTGCAGGCACTGGAAAGAAATTTTGGTAGCAGGAAGTTTAGACAAAACTCTCCACAACACAGTTAACCAAGTATTTATATCTGCGTTGAATAAGGCAGTCGTGTCTAATTTCACATGATTGGCATCCTAGCCACATGTGGAAAGAGAGTGTGGACTGCAAGTTTGCATGAGCCAAAGTTACCTTAAAGCGGATACTCAAACCTAAAATTATAGAAAGCGAGTCAGCGAAGTTTTAACCATAAAAAAAAGAACCAAGAATTATAGTACTTAAGCCCTTATGACACTTCATTTTTATGGTTTCGTACACCAAAGGTGAAAATGAACCCTATTGTTCTCGCTACGCTGTCCGTCTGTCCGTCACACGGTATTTTCTCAGGAACCGTAAGAGCTACGGACCTGAAATTTGGACAGAGTATGTAGAACCTTGGCCGCTACAGCAACAAATACATAAGAATTTAAAATTAAAGGGAGTTCCAAAACGAGCAACGAAAAATGTTAAAATCCTATGTAATATACATGCAATTGTATGTACATATGTATGCATATACATACACTTGAAATTTGTAAAGTTAGTGTATTTTTATACAGACTACAACAATTAACACTAATTTAAAAAAAATTTAAATTAAAGCGTGTTCCATCAGTTAATGCAATTTTGACTATGTAATTTTGACAACTTGCTATATCTTGGAAACCGTAAGAGGCAAACACTTGAAATTTTCAAAATCGGTAAAACTAAACAAACCGAAAATTATAAAATCGCCTAACCAAAAAAAAAAAAATCACAAAAAATTAAAAAAAAATCGCCAAAACGAAAAAAATCGCCAAAATTTAAAAAAAATTCTAACACTAAAAAATCGCCAAATTCCAAACAATCGCCAAAATGAAAAAAATCGCCAAAAATCTAAAAAAATTGCCAAAACGCGAAAATGTCGCCAAAATTAAAAAAAATTTTATATAAAAAAATCGCAAAAATTAAAAAAAAATCGCCAAAATGAAAAAACGCCAAAAGCCGAAAAAAATCGCCGAAACGAGAAAATAAAGTGTCAAAACTAAAAAAAGAGCCAAAACTTAAAAAAATCGCCAAAACCGAAAAAACGCAAAAAGCGCCAAAACAAAAAAAACCGAAAAAACCCAAAAAATTAAAAAAAAATGTCAAAACTGTATATTATATAGGATGAAGTTTGTATTAAATTACTCATCTAGTGTTTGTACGGAACCCTTCGTGCGCGAGTCAGAGTCGCACTTTACTGAATTTTTTCTTCATTGATTAGATATTGAATTGATAGAAAGAAACATTAAATGTTAGAAAGAATAATATATATCAAACGGAAACAAAATGTTTGTCAAATTTTCGTAACTAGAAACCGCTAGTATTAAGATAAAACAAACTAAAAATCGCTATGTTTAACCATAAATCGCTAATTAATCAACACTTTTATGTTTCAAGCTTGAAATGTCAATTTTAAGTTGAAAAATTTAAAATTTTTTTGACAGATCTTCATTTGTTATCGATAACTTTAGTCAATCAAGTTGTTGACATTATTTCATTTTTCTTAATAAAGCTGAACCCTTTGCACCTGTTGAATTTTCCTATTACAATATGTTTGCACTTTTCTTTAAAACTTGATAAATGAAAGAAAAATGAAGTGTCATATGGGCTTTAGGAAACTACTATCCAATGAGTTAAGTTATATAGGTTCAATTTAGCGAGTATAGTATAGAGTTGATTTGATTCTCATTTTTGTTTGTAAAGGGATCATACTAATCGATTAATAATAGAATGAAAAATTTTTTAATCGGGAAAAACGGCGTAAAAGACCTTAATATTCTTAAGAGAGCTCTTTCAGAGATAGGTGAATAGAAATCAAATAGATTTTTTTTGATATCAGATCGTATCGAGTGATTTATTCGACTCGATATAAAGAGATTAGTAGATCTTTGTGATTTTTGTCCAATTTCTGTGCAATTATTTATGTGATTAGTAGTATAAGATAAAATTTTGAAATAGGAAAAGTCATAAAAAAGAAATATCCCTGGCAGAAAAAGACAATCAGCATGACGTTGCTACGATTGTCTCCGGGTACAACTTACATCAGTACAACATTCGTTTACAAAGATTTTAATGTACTCATAACATTAAAATCATAACGCCGACTGACCGTCCTCCGACTCTTGTTTTCAATGTTGTCACAATACTCTAAATCGTCTAAGGTCGTCACAATGAAAATTTCCCAACTTAAGTCACATTTTTGTATTTACGATGTTGTAGCGGTATAGAATTATTGTAAAAGGGGTATTGGGAAACTAACGTCGAAATTTTGTATATACAGTGTTGTTGTGGTATACCATTACATACTAAGAACGCGGTATTTGTAAACGTTAAGTCATATTTTTTGTTTAGAGTACTGTGGTGGTACAAAAATTTTGGAAGAGTCGTAATGTTATATTTACAGTGTTGTGGTGATACATATTATTTGGGCAAAGTCACATTTTCTGCCTGGGATGCCAATCATTGGATTATAAATAGTTAAGTATTAGAATAAATTTAATATTTGATAAAGTAATAGGAAAGTTGAAAAATCCATTTAATATTGATCTTTTTGCCAGGAAAAGTCAAATAATTAGTGGTTGAATCATAAATTATAAAAAAAGATTTTTTTTTAAGAAAAGAAAACAAAAATTAAATAAAAAAATAAAAAATTAATACCCTGTTCAAATTGTAATAGGTCAAAAACTGGCATTCTATTTGGTGAAATAACCGTTCGATTAGTTATATTGAAATAATTTTCATTAAAAGAAACAAAAGTAAATATTAAATTTTAGCCATTAGACTAGACATTTTAAATTAACAAATATTATTAACGTGAATAATAAATAGGATTTTTAAATTCAAAATAACGAAAGAAGGCCACCTTAAAATTTAAGTTAAAATTTTTGTACTAATAAATGCTGTGAAAAAAAAAATAAAATGTGTTGGTAAATAATTGTTCGAAGGTGGAAGCAAGGTGGGTCTTTGAGGCAGAAATGTAAGTAATATCGTTTATTCGACGATTAATTGAAAATGTAGTGGGGTCATTAAAAGAAAAGAAAAAAAAGGAATGATATATAAATGACCATGGTAGGGCGGGTGACGAATAGGGAACTAAAATCTATCCCTATATATTCCATGTTATGTCTAGTTTAGGTGTATTTAATTTTTATCTAGAATATGTGTAAGGTTAAGTTTTTTTTTGTTGTAACGGTCCTTAGATTGCGGGTTGGGTTCCAACGCCTGAAAATAGAGCTAGTCGAGGTGTCATCGTGCAGTCCGGTCGGCTAACATCAACAGAGGTATGGTAACAAAACAGAAAGTAGTCTGAGGTAAATCCAATTATCCAATACGAAAAAAAATCCAATGGTTTAAAATATTGGTATTTTATTTAGGTGCCTTTTTTGTTGTCGAAAGGAGTAAAAAACATATAAAATGCTTATAACTTTATTTTAAAAATATATTTAAAAATTTTGTAAACTAATTAATATAATAGAGTTGGGCATACTTGTACCTTCTACGGATTGTTCCTTTTTGTTCCCAACAACAAAACGAACTCGTTCGTTCTTTTCGTTCAGTTGTTCTTTTCGATCAGTTGTTCAGTGAATAACAGAACAGAGATTGCACAGTCATCGAATTCTCTGTTTTTTTTTTTTTTTTTTGTATGTTGTTATTCTAAAGTAATTTCATTGCATACTTAGTGACCTTATTCGCTGCGTAGTTTTTGTTAAAATTAATATTTTTGATTGAAAATGCTTAAAGTGAAATGTAGAAAAAAGCCAACTAAGGCAAAACAAAATTTAAAGAAGGTTAATAACGTCGCCACGATATGACATCAAAAAATCAAATTTACATCGTGATCTAAATATGCCACTAGTGACTGCTGAAATTGCAAAATAGGGAGGCAAATATTTCACAAAACTCTTGAACTTTACTGGACACATCCGCTTAAAAAAAATTAAACTTGGAAACAGTTATTGTTAGTTCAAGTATAAAAATAAATAAAATATAGGAGGTGCCACGCCTACCTGTCCACTCCTTAATATTGTTTCTTTAAATCAAAGCCGTTTTCCAATTTTCGTCAAATTAAAAAAGTGGTCGTGGCAAATAGTAACCACGACCACACCATGGCAAACATTAAAAAAAAACTGTGTTTCCTCAGGACATACCGAAATTGTGTGTGCATATTACACATCCCTAAATATGTTTTTATTTGGGTTATATTCAATTTTGTATGGTATTTGACTGACTGACTGCCCACATTCATTCTAAATCTTCATAATAGTAGCGTTTAAGCATGCCAGGGAGATCTGCTTCAAGCTATTTTTGCTTTGTGTGTGGTGAATATGCATATTTATTTACATTATTTTTAGGGTTTTGCTGTCAGAAACTTTAACAAACTGTGGACACCGACAATGTTTTGCAACAGTTGTAGAACTGTTTTATACAAGAGGTCAAATGGCAAGAAAATCTATTTCGAGTTTTCAATTCCAGTACTTTGGAGAGAGTCAAGTAACCACCAAACTGATTGTTATTTCTGTTTAACAAAAGTTGCTGAAAAAAGTTACTTACGCGAATGTCCCATCGACTTTCAAATTGTTCAACGTCCACCAAATGATCCATTACTAGTCATTTCCGGAGCGACGAAAAAGGGGAGCGTGCTCACCACGATTTAATGAAAATTTAAAGAAATTATCAAGGAATTTGGTACAAAAGCATGCTGAGAGACTATTGCTGGACTAAAATACGTGAAACCGAACCAACAAAATACAAACGACGTTTAAATAAAAAATTCAATGATTTTTAAATAAACTAATAATTTTTTTTAACGAATAAAAACATTTTATTTTGTATTTCGAAAACCTGACGTGGTAGGAAAGATATTTGGTTGATACAGTCCAAAACCTTGTTGGCTAGTGTTATTTTAGAATAACGGGTACCTGATTGATGTGCCTTCTTTATGTATGAATTATCAGATTCATTGAGTTGACAAGTAATTCGACACATTGAATATATCGTACACTAAATTATAAACAGTGAGACCTTAAAATTATCGAAATGGCTTTGTTTTTTCATAAAACAGTTCACTGAACGAATTTCTAATTATTCCGAAATTTTTTTTTTTTGCAACAAAGTCTTCCTGAACAATATAAAATACCGTTATGCCTGTTTTTGTGTCACATACTTGCGTCATTTGTACAGTATAAACAGTTTTTTGTCACTCCTCAACATCTAGGATTTTTTGAATTGTAACTTTTTATGATTCAGTGTGCGATATGTAATTTTTTCAGTGTTACCAGGTAATAACAGTTTTGGCTGATTAGTCCTGGTCCAGACTTGCAATTTTCGTTGCAGCAATTCTTGAGTTTATAGGTGAGAGGGTTGAGAAGATTGGGCAGGGGCACACAGTTTTATGTGCTCGGCATTTCCCTTTTGTTTTGAAATTCGATGCTGTTAATTTAAAGTTGTGTAGGTGTATTTAACGTTTTATTTTATTTTTTTGTTCAGTTGTATGAAAAACACCAAATGTAACAATAAGTAAAAATAATTATTAATTTTTCAGGCAAATTTGCTGTGATATAAAATTTTTTAATGCATAATTGTAAAACTAGAATTTGCTAATGTGGACACTTATTCAATTTCAAAGTAGAATTTTACAAAATTGCGGCAAAAAAAATTGCAAGTCTGGACGGGGACTTACAATTTCTATCAGGAACCGAAAATAATTGTTATTTTTTATTTCAAATGAAAAGGTTACTGTAAAATATGTTTTATTTGGTTTGGGCTATTTATAACTATTATCGTAAGATATATTTCATTTTGGTTATTGTCACCAATCGAAGTGAGAAATATTTTTTTTTTGGTTACGAATAACTTATAGCAAGCAAAAAATTTTTTTGGTTACCAATAACTATTATCTAAAGAATTTTAATTTTTTGGTTATTGCTACCTAAAATAGATGTAAAATATACATTTGTAAGGGATATGTAGGACAAGAAATTTAAATATCTTTGGCAAAGCTGACAAAACGGGCATTTTAATAAGAAATATTTATTAATTTCACAAATAAAGTAATTTGGGAATTTAATACGTGGCGGTTTTCCTTAGCAAATTTCTACTAAAAATATTACAAATTGCAAAAATATACTAATTCGCAAGGGACTAAAAAAAATCTCCCAAAACTGATTATATAGACTGCAAAACAGTAATAACTCCAGAATAGGCTTACAGAATATGTGTATGTAAATCGCGAAAACTTGCAAAAATGCGAATATGTTTAAAAAAATTTCCAAAACTTCAAAAACATATCAAGGTCTGATACTTATTAAAAATAGTTAAAACTGCAAAAAACAATCACTTTTATTGCGATATTAGATCAAATTAGCGATAAATTGCCTACAAGCCCTAAAATTACTTAAAAATACCTAAAGATATAAGAAATTCCAAACAAAAATCGGAAAAAGTTGCAAAAATTATAAAAATTCGCACCAAATTGCTAACATCAAACAGATAAGATAAGATTTGGCATAAAATCAGTTTTATGGCGAAAATAGTGAAAATTTTACGACAAATCGCAAAATTGCAAAATTATAAGGAATGCCAAAAAACGGAAAAATTTACGAAAATCAGGAAAATCTGCAATAACTTGCTAACAGCAAAGTGTTAGGCTGCGTTTACATCTGGAATTTCTTGTGTGCCATGTATCCAAAAAAACGTAACCACTAATTTCTAATGAAAAACCGTTTGATTCAGACATGCATTTATTGATTTAAACTGTTTCCAATCATGTTAGATTCTATAAAATTGTCTATTAGTTATGTATGAAACTGTTTAACTTAATAAATACGTGTCTGAATGAAATTGTTTTTCATTAGTAATTAGTGGTTACGCTTTTTTTACGCTTGTATGGCATATGGCACACAGATGGAAACCCTACCTTATATTGGGTCTAATTATTAATTCCATTCCGCGATTGCGGAAAGCATTTTTCTTGCGGAAGCAAAATTTGCAATTATTCATTCCGTTGCTGCAGTATTTTTCCACAGTTGCGGTATAACTATATTGTTACGTAAAAAATATTCCTACAGGGTTAATGCAAAGAAATATATAGAAGTATTTAACTAAAGCACTAAACATTACACACATATTTATTTGCAACAACAATAATTGTGTACATCACGCCTGACCAAGATAAATTTAAGGTTGTATAAGTGAGCGAAAAAGATAAACACACAGGCAGAAACAATTAATAAAAGTAATTCTTATATGATTTTTTTATGAAAGAATTTTTTTCTAGAAAACCGTTTCAACAAAAAGTAATAAATAAACATTATTATTCACTTTAATTCTGACTAAAAACCAATTTGTAAGAGAAAATAATTTTTAATTTTCATGTAAGCAAAAGCATTTTTTAACATAAACAGCATACATAATAAATTTCTCGCAGTGCGTTTGAGAAAAATGAGTAAAAAGATAAGCAAAAATTTATCTTAGATAAGACCAAGTGAAAGAGAATAAGAATACGTGTGAATTCGATTTGCAAAAATTTGCTACATGATGTTCACCCATGGTGTACATAACTACAGACATACACACATACAAATAAAAGTGCGAGCACGTATGGTAACCACCCTGTACTACCAGTAGCACACCTCATTGCCAACATAAGAGTCGTTACTTTGAAATTCAAAAATAACGGCCAATCGAATTATCTACAAACGCCTAGAAGCAGCAACATGCTAGAGGACTGTTTGAACATCTGGCTACCAATAGTAAATGACAATACAGATGGCGGCATGTATAGATGCCATTACTAAGTACAGACATGTTATTACGCCACCTATCGCGCGAACATTCGAGAACCGGTTGCTGTACTATAAAAAGTGGCAGCATGTGTGAGAATGGATCAGTACTAATCAGAAAGTAGTCAAGTTGGTCTCGTTGAGTCAGTGCTAATCAGAAATTAGTCGAGCCAGCTTCGTTGAAAGTGGATAATAACGACACAGAATACACAGAAGTGAAGAAAGTGACAGGTAAAAAAGCTCCAATCAGGTTTTTGTTAAAATTCATGGAAGAAAGAGAAAAGTATAGTGTATTTGATACTGTAGTGTATTACTACTTACCAATTAACACAGCTAATAAATATGTATTGCACTTGAAAGACGTAGCAAAACAAAACCGACGACAAAATTTGAGGGAAAACGAGACAAACTGAAAAATACCCGTATCTTCCGTCTCGTGACACTTCAGTATGTTTTGTGATAACGATAAGAAGTAATTAAGTAAAGACAAGTTGTAATTTGCCTCGTTAAGAATAAAAGGAAAAACAGTAGCAAATAAAAATTGTGTGTTATTTATTTTTATTTTTGAGCAATCAAAAGAACTCACACGTTTAATAAAATTTAAACGTAACATTTGGTGTCAGAAGTGGGATTGCAAAATTAAAATAAAAATAATAAATTAATTAGAAAATAATTAATTTGTAATACGAGGAAGAATGAAATTTCAAGAGCTTAAGGTGGAGCAACTCAAGAAAGAGTTGACTTGCCAACAACTGGTAATAAGGTCGAACTACAGAAAAGATTGTTCGAAGAGTTCCAGCGGCGCAACATCGATATAGAAAGCTATGAGTTCGATGAAAAAGAAGAAATTGAGGTATGTACTCGTGCAGCAGCAACCAGTACAGACATCGGTGCAATGTTTGCTGCTATGATGATTAAAATGGAGGCAAACAATGAGGAAATGAAGGCAAACAACGATAAACTTCTAGGCTAAATGGATGAGAGACTTCAGGAGTCTTCTAGAGCAATGAAGGCTGAAATTCAGGAGTCTTCTAGAGCTATGAAGGCTACAAATGAGAAACTTCAAGAAATTTCTGAGGCCTTATATAGAAGAGTAGATGGCATTGAAGTACAAGTCAGCAAGTTTGACGAGAAAATCTCAGAGCTTGAGAATAAAGTCCATAGCTTAGAAATTGGTGGCGTGGCAGTACAAGTGAAAGATGTAGACGAGAAGTTGCACGAGCTGGAAGCAAAAATCGTCAATCTCCAGTGCCAAGGCGGACCAGTGCGATTTGTTCCACAGGTTTCCAGCAGGATAAAGACGCCTTGTTTCGATGGCAGTGCACCACTGAACATCTTTCAATTGGAGTTGGAAACAGTGGCTAACAGAAATGGATGGGACAGTGAAGAAAAGGCCATAGAGCTAGTTTTGGCCTTAAAAAGGTGCGGCAGCAGAAGTACTCGAAACTGTACCAGTAGGCTGCAGAAACAATTTTGATGACATAATGGCGGCACTGCAACGCAAATATGGCGGTGAGCACAAGCGTGACATACAGCATGGAATTGCGATGTAGAGGACAAAAGCCCAATGAGTCTCTACAAGATTTCGCAATGGAAATCGAGCGGTTGGTGCAGCTTACGTATCCAGACGAAAACCATCCATTTCTGGATCATGTCAAAACGGAGGCGTTTGTTAATGGCATCCGCGACCCTGATATCTAACTTGCAGTGTGTGCTACGCAAAAGGCAACTTTCGCAGAAATGGTTTCATTTGCACTAGCTCAGGAGACTGCTAGGCTGATTTTGAAGTCACAGGTGTGCAAGGTACGGAACATGGAAGTCCTTGCGGAAAATGATAATAGTAACAGTAATCGGGTGTACCAACAAACAACTAAAACGATCTAGCACTAAGGGGCAAGAGCTAGCTCCCACAAACGACGGCGCCACAATCAACGGTGAAAGGCACATCCTTACCATAGACACAGGAGCGTCACAGTCAATAATCAGGCCCGATGTAGTGAAGGGGAAATGTGAAACTATAAGTAATATACGACTACGTACAGCTACTGGGGAGCCTGCCACTGTCTATGGTAAAACTGAGGCGAAGGTGACTATTGCCAATATCAGTGTGAAACACGTATTTATTGTTGCCGATATTGTAGACGAGGTTATTATTGGAGTCGATTTTATGATAAACCACGGAATCAACTTGCATACGGGGCAACAAGTGATGATTTGGCATAATGTTGAAATACCGCTTGATGTTGGATATGACAATCAGATGCACGTCAAGAAACTGCTTGCTATTGAAAATCAGACATGACCACCACGGTCTGAATCAGTAATATGGGCACAAATGGAGGGAGATTGTGCGGACAATCGGTTGTGGGTAGTAGAACCAGCAGAAATTACGAGCGAGCTATTAACAGCAAAAGTCCTCGTAAAAACTTGCAATGGAAGAAAGGTTCCCATACGGGTACTAAATTTATCAGGCCAAGAAAAAGTCATCAACAAGAATTCCGAAATAGGTCAATGTGCTCAAGCAGAGGCAATAATAAACTGCGATAAAAAGCCAGAACCTGCCAATTTGTCTGCAAAGGAGCGTGAAGAATTTCAGGCACATGTGGAGCGATGGGTAGCAGGGCTATCACCTCCTGACAGAAATAAAGCCAAGCAACTGCTAAAAAGGCACGCCTGCATTTTTGCCGGGCAGAATAAAAGCCAAGGGAGAATGGCAATAGTGAAACACGAAATAAATACTGGCGAAGCAAGGTCAATAAAACTGGCACCCAGAAGTATACCACTGGCTAAGCGAACTGAGGTAAAAGAGCTCGTCAATGAAATGGAGCGGTGTGGTGTAATCGAACCATCTTCAAGTCCCTGGAGCTCACCGGTAGTGTTAGTAAAGAAGAAGGACGGCAGTACTCAATTTTGCGTCGATTACACGAAACTTAACGACGTGGCCAAAAAGGACAGTTACCCGCTACAAAGAATTGACGACACCTTAGACACGCTTGCTGGAACGAAATGGCTCTCCACATTGGATCTACAAAGCGGCTATTGGCAGGTGGAGATTGCAGAGAAAGACAAGGAGAAAACTGCTTTCAGCGCATGCGACGGTCTGTGGCAGTTTAATGTTATGCCATTTGGGCTCTGCAATGCTCCGGCTACTTTCGAGCGGCTTATGGAGCAAGTGTTAAAGTGACTGCACTGGAAAACATGCTTGGTGTATCTTGATGACATAATTGTAATGGGGAAGACTTTTGATGAACACCTTAAAAATCTGACTGAAGTCTTTCAGCGCATATCATCGGCTGGACTCAAACTCAGCATCAAAAAGTGTGCACTATTCCAGAAAGAGGTGAAGTATCTGGGCCATAAAGTTACGGCAAATGGCATTTCAACAGATGAAGATAAGATACGAGCAGTAAAGGACTGGCCTCGTCCAAGAAATCTTCACGAATTGCGCAGCTTTTCGGGCCTTTGCACATACTACAGACGCTTTTTGCCAAATTTTGCCAGCGTAGCTGCAAGCTTGCATGAGCTAACAAAGAAGTCGCAACCATCGATTGGGGTGAATTGCAGGAGAATGCTTTCCAGACACTAAAAGATTTATTGTACACATCACCAGTGTTAGCATATCCAGTTGCTGGGGAAAAATTTGTGCTAGATAGCGATGTAAGTGGATATGGAATAGGAGGTGTGTTATCACAGGTGATTAATGGAACAGAAAAAGTAGTGGACTATTACAGCCGAATACTTTCGAAACCTGAGAGGAACTACTGTGTGACACGACGGGAGCTTCTGGCAGTGTTGGAGTGCATTAAGCATTTTCTTAAATAATTACTTGTACGGCCAACACTTTACTTTAAGAACTGACCATTCTGCGCTCAGGTGGCTACTGCAGTTTAAAAATCCTGAAGCGCAGCTAGCACGCTGGATTGAACGTCTTCAGAGCTACGACTTCAGCATTGAGCACAGAAAGGGTGCAAGGCATAATAATGCTGATGCTCTGTCACGACGGCCCTGTAGCTTAGAGTGCAGACATTGTTCAAAAGTCGAGGCGAAGGAATGTGTCATTGATGTCAGGCTTACAAAAATTGGTACGGAAGAAGACTGGTCAGAGGCGCAAAGGGCAGATCCAGCACTGGAAAAAATTATTGCGGCTAAGGAGGAGGATAGAAGACCCACCCGTAATGAGATATCAGCTGAAAGTCCACTGGTAAAATCGTATTGGGCCCAGTGGGACAGCCTGAATTTGATAAATGGTTGTTTGTATCGTGTCTGGGAAAGTGTAGACGGCAAGACGGTTTCCAATCTGCTCGTGGTCCCAATATCCAAGAGGAGCGAGTTGTTGAAGGAGTTCCATAATGGACCCAGCGTTTTTATTGGATTGGATGTCAACAAGCCGTAGCCGAATGGATAGCAAATTGCACACAGTGTATGAAAGCTAAAGGTCCAGCAAAACGAAGTCGGGGTCTGCTACAAAAATATAACTCGGGAGCACCCTTTGAGAGGATAGCAATGGATGTAGCAGGACCTTTTCCAGTCAGCAACGCTGGGAATCGTTTTATTCTTGTAGTGATGGACTATTTCAACAAATGGCCAGAAGTTTATGCCATAACCAACCAGGAAGCCACAACGGTTGTAGACGCGTTTGTAAACAACTGGGTATGTCGCTATGGAGTTCCTATTGAACTGCATTCTGATCAAGGTAGAAATTTTGAGTCTACCATATTTAAAGACATGTGCGAGCGGTATGGAATAAAGAAAACCAGAACCACACCACATCACCCACAGTCTGATGGAATTGTAGAGAGGTTCAACCGTAGATTAGAAGAATATTTGCGAAAAGTGGTGAGCGCGCATCAAAGGGACTGGGACGAGCACATTCCAAAATTTCTATTGGCATACAGGTCAGCTGTGCATGACACAACATCGCGAACACCTGCAAAAGTTATCTTTGGAGCTGAGTTTAGGTTGCCTGGAGATTTAGAGTTCGGCGTCAAGCCTACACAAACAAATGAAGCTGATACTGGCCCTTTCCAAAGGCAAGAAAATTTAAATGAGCTACATGAATTTGTACGTAGCCGAATTAAAATCGTCAGTAATAAAATGAAAGTTAGATACGATCGTGCTGCAAATTCTAAAGGCTTTAATGAGGGTCAATTGGTTCTACTTTTCAACCCACAGCGGAAAATAGGATTGTCTCCCAAACTACAGACTCACTGGGAGGGACCATATACGGTGGTAAAAATGTTAAATGATGTCGTCTACAGAATACAAAAACACAATAGCCCAAGGTCAAAAATGAAAGTAGTACATTTGGAACGAGTCGCAAACTATGGAAAGCCGGATAATGTGCCTATTCGAGACGAACAGGCTTAAGTGGGCGGTAGTGTTACGTAAAAGATATTCCTACAGGGTTAATGCAAAGAAATATCTAGAAGTATTTAACTAAAGCACTAAACATACACACATATTTACGTGCAACAACAATAATTGTGTACATGGCTACAGACATACACACATACAAATAAAAGTGCGAGCACGTATGGTAACCACCCTGTACTACCAGTAGCACACCTCATTGCCAACATAAGAGTCGTTACTTTGAAATTCAAAAATAACGGCCAATCGAATTATCTACAAACGCCTAGAAGCAGCAACATGAATTTTCCCGATTGTGCTAGAGGACTGTTTGAACATCTGGCTACCAATAGTAAATGACAATACAGATGGCGGCATGTATAGATGCCATTACTAAGTACAGACATGTTATTACGCCACCTATCGCGCGAACATTCGAGAACCGGTTGCTGTACTATAAAAAGTGGCAGCATGTGTGAGAATGGATCAGTACTAATCAGAAAGTAGTCAAGTTGATCTCGTTGAGTCAGTGCTAATCAGAAATTAGTCGAGCCAGCTTCGTTGAAAGTGGATAATAACGATAAGAAGTAATTAAGTAAAGACAAGTTGTAATTTGCTTCGTTAAGAATAAAAGGAAAAACAGTAGCAAATAAAAATTGTGTGTTATTTATTTTTATTTTTGAGCAATCAAAAGAACTCACACGTTTAATAAAATTTAAACGTAACAATATTATTGATTCCGCAATATAGACATTTTTCCCTATTTTTCTTACGCTCAAATTTTACGACGGAAAGCATACGGTAAGAACAAAATTATACGGAAAATATACAAATTTGCAGAGTTAAAGTTTATTTTAATTTATTTTGTTTGTTTTATTTTTATAAGAATATAAAAAATTAAATAGAAGTATTGTTATTAATTTATTGTTGTTTTAATTTAACCTATATAAAAATTTCTTTATTCCAACTTACTCTCTATTACTACGTTTATATGCGCACTATTTGCATATAAAAATATTTGCAAATAAATTAACTCAGTGTTTATACGGCATAGCAAAACTAAACAAACTTGGTAGCACTTCTATAGAAAGATTACTTATGGTGACAAAAAAATAGTGTAGATATACAAAATATCAAATAACTATTTGTTTTAATTGTCATTATTTGCTTCTATCAATGTTTCCATTTATTGCTTTTTTTAATCAAACATTTGCAAGCGTGCCAACCTCAAGCATTTTAGTTGCAAATAGTGAGTTAATCGTGAATAGTTTTCTGAATTAGTAAACCGCAATAAAAACTATCGCCTAGGTTCTACATTCGTAAAATGAAATGAAAGTGAGATTTTCTCTTGGTTTGTGTTCTCAGTTTCGTAAAAGTCATTTTAAAGTAAAATTTCATTTTCAGTTTGTTTTAAATGAAATAGAAGTGTTCTGTAATCCAATTTCACTACCAAAAAAATAATTTGAATTCTGCAGCAAACAACGTTGTGAAAGAAAATACTTTTTAGTAAAAATAAAATTTTTGTAACTTTTTATTGCAAAAATACAAAAATGTAGGCACATAAATAACATTTGTATATAAATTATTTTTTCAAACGATTTATTTGTGTTTTAAAGGATAAGCACAAAAAAATGGAATAAGAGGAGGCGTTGCTAAAATATATGGGAAACAAATAATCCTGGATTTGTTAAAGGGTTCTGTAAATGATTTCTTCAACGCGTTCAGAAATTTTTAGCGAATTTGAGATTTTTTCGCGAACTTGCGATTTTTCGCGTTTTTTCCCCGAATTTATTTTATTTATAACAGTTTTGGCAATTTTTAATGAATTTTAAGGATTGCTTCCGATTTTGCAACTTCTCGCGAATTTTGCATTGTTCGCAATGAAAGCGAAATTTTGCAAAAATTCTTCTTAGCATATTTTGCGAATTTTAAATAATATTAGACTTTGCTGTTAAGTTTTTGCGAATTTTCGCCATTTTTGCGATTTTTTACTGAATATTTTTGCATTCTTAGAGTTTAGCGATTTTTAATAAAAATTATGGCTGCTTTAAAATTTTGCAATTTTTGGAAAATTTCTATTTTTTGCGAAAGATGTAATTTTTGCAACTTTTTTGGCTTTCTTTATTTATTTTTATTTAGGGACTTAAAATTTAAATTTTTTACAAGCTTTGGCGAATTTTTATAATGTGTTGCGCTTTTTCCCGAGTTAATGACTTACCTTACAGTTTTAGCGAGTTTAATTAATTTTAGTTTAGAGCTTGTTTCCAATATTGCAAATTTTCTAAATTTTCGCGATACGTGATTTATTATATTTTTTATCAAGATTTGATATAGATTTTTGCATTTATTTTTATTACAAGTACATAACCATTATTTTTTTGGTGAATATACTTATATGCAATTAATTCTTTTCGCAGTGAATATTTGCATATTTTGGCATTCATTGGCTACAAAAATATCCATAGCAAGACAGATAGGTAGTCAAATTTAATTCCTTCAGAAGACTAATTTAAGCGACGAATTTTAGAAGGCAATTTCATCGAACTATGCCCAGTTCGCCGTTCGTCCCAATTGTGTTTATAGCATAAAATGTTTTTTTTTCATGTTGCTTGAAATATTTATTGAAATAAACTAGGAATAAAATCGTCATGGGAAAAAAGTTTCATTACTTTTCTAGAACACAGTGATATCGTCTTTGCGGAATTAAAAACGTCGTAATGTTTTGTGCTTTCTCCCAAGTTAACCTTGCAGTTTTAGCGAGTTTAATCAATTTAAGTTTATTGTTTGTTTTCAATATTGCGAATTTCAACATTTTCGCGATGTGTGATTTATTCGACTTTTAATCAAGTTCAAGACTTGATATAGATTTTTGCATTTATTTTTATTGCAAGTTCATAATCATAATTTTTTTGGTGTGAATATATATGCAAATATTGGGTCGTCAAATTTAATTGTGCTTTAAAAGACGAATTTTCGCAACGAATTCTTTAAGGCAAGTTCGCCGTTAGTTCCAATTGTGTTTATAGCATGTTGCTTGAAATATTTATTTGAGATAAACTGGGAATGAAATCGTCGTGGAAAAAAGTTTCATTACTTTTCTAGAACACAGTGATATCGACTTTTCGGAATTAAAAACGTTTTCATTTTCATATTTTGGTGGAATGCAGAACCTGGCCGTATAATATGGTAACAATTTAGAGTTTTATTTGCAAATAAGCCCTGCGTATAAACGTAGTATATGATCAATCTGTAACTCTTATTTCTATCTTTTGCTGATTTTACGTTTCAAAAAGACGGAAATACATATGTTCATAAATACGCATATGTATTTAAATATGCGTATATGTATGTATATATACAACAGCCCGACACTACATCACGTCAAAATTAATAAATACAGGGACGTTAAATAAATTTCACGGAAAGCGTATATCGCAGGAATGAATAATTGCAATTTGCATATCGATCGATAGTTCTTTCCGTCGAATTTTCCTCTCCGTGCGGAATCAATAATACCACCCATGAATTAAAAATCGGCAGAACTGCGAAAAGGGTAAAAACTGTAGAAAATATTTTATCAGACAATAACGTAAATGGGTTGAGTCACCACTAATTAGTTAAAATTATGCAAAAGTGCAATAAGTTTTATTAAAAATTACCTGCCTCGCAAAACTTACTAAAATTTGCAAATACATAAAACCGAAAGCTCTAAAATCTTAAAAGGATAAAGGCTCGAACAAATTTTTCGCACATATTGCAAAAATTACAAAAATCCGCAAATAATTTTCGTATACAAATAGAAGCCGTTGAATAATTTTCTCATAGTTTTGCATTTTCGTACCAAACATTATTTTGTATCTTTACATTTAAAATACCGTAGTTTACGTAACAATAACCAAAAAATTAAAATTCTTTAGATAATAGTTATTGGTAACCAAAACATCCCAGCAAAAAATTTCAAAAAAGGTAATCGAGGTTAAATAAGACCTTTGTGTAATTTCTCTTATAACTGTTATGTCCCTGATTTCTATTGTATTGATGTTGATATTTTCGGGTTTTGAATTTTCTGAAACTTATAACTTTGAAGTTTAAAGAAAAAAAATGGTAATCAAAATAAAAGGACAATTCAGGACAATTGATTAAAAAAATACACTTTTTAAATTTAAAATGATATCGTGTTAAAAAAAATGATTATACTTTTAAAAAAGGACGAATGTTCACCGAAACTGCATATGCAAAATTGAGAACAAAAGGTACTTTGCTGGTCTCCAGTTTAAATGCATATGTGACAGCGCATAGAGAAAGGGACCTAAGGGTAAAAAATCAATTTTCACTTTTTTCTTTATGTGGACAACATCTGAGCATCGAATGAGACCGATCCCATGCCCCAAAAGTGTTCCCTCCCAGAGATATGCGCGTTTTATTCAGTGATGGTACACCAAAGATACACGTATTTAAATCTTTAAAATGGCTCTCCTTAACAAAACAGGTTTTTACCCTTAGGTCCCTTTCTATTTTGCGCGTCACATATATGGTTATTAGCTGGTTTCAGGGCATAAGGCCGATTTTTTTTCTCTCAAAATTTATACATATGTGCTCAAGTCCAGATATGTGCCCAATATTGTAAAAATACAATTCCAAAAATTTTAGTGAAGTTTTAAAAATTTATCGTTTTTTACAAAATATCGTAATTTTTCTTCTTTGGTTGATGGCTAATTAAATTTATTATAAAAAATGTACTACTCGTATCAAATGAAATGTTATTGTATTTAATACAATACCCAGCAAAAAATAAATGAACGCGTTCAAAATGAAATAATGTTTCATGCTGTCTTGAGCATTTGTTTTTTCGAATGCAATCTGAATATCATCGCAAATCGTAAGTAATGCTATAATTTTTGAACTCATTAAAAACGTATGCTATACTACTGGGTAATATATTTTCATAAAACAAGTTTTATCTCCAACAAATAACAAGAGTACAATAACTCACTGGTAGAGAGTGTGCCTTGAGAGTGAGAAAAGCTCGGTTCGTATCCTACTACAAAATTTTATTTGTTTGTTTTGTATTTACGTGAAAAAACATCTTCGAATCAGGAAACTTGCATGATGATCTCCAATGACAAGCTAATGTAGAAATCATACATGTTTCACCTAAATCGAACCAATGCGTCATCACTTGAACCCATGATTCAACACATGATTTGTTATGTTTTTTTTTGCTGGGTAGTTATATTTTATTTTTTCGGGGTTTCGTGAACTGTTACAAACAATATTAAGGAAAAATGGTAGAATTTATATATCAAAATAATAATATTTTATAATAATATTTTTAAATTAAATTATCTAGAAATTGTATGACACACTTACGATTACAAATTTATATAACGCATAGCATATTTCTGTATTAGGTGTTGTGGCAAACAAGAACTTTATATCTCACTACTTTTAATGGCCGAAATTTTGGATAGGAACTTGGCCTTTTTTCACATTTATGTTTTTGTGAGGATCTGACTACTTTTTGAAAAATTTTCTATAATACACTTTTTAAACTCAATATTTTTAGTGTGTCTCATTTCTATTAATGATTACTGTGCCAGTTTAAAATGGCACAGCGGATTAGAGCGTGAAAGGTGTTGGATTGTACTCCTTAAAAATGCACTATTGTGTCATTAAAACGGGTCGCCAGTTTGTACGCAATTTGTTAAGAGTAGTCTGAAAAGAAATATGTTAAATACAGCGTAAATTTTAGTGGGCCTGACCCTGCCTATTTTCTCAATATATTTACATATAAAAGTCTGCTTAGCCAAAGTACATAAATAAATAGGATATGCCTAATGTGCATGCAAAGTTTCAATAGGGTAGGTGGTGCTTTCATTTTTGGATTTTTCGATTGAGTAAATCAATTTGGACTAAATGTCAGCTCTGTACAGTACAATATTACGCAAAATTTGTATGGGCCTAGCCCCGTCGACTTTTATATCTGCTAGTGCTTATGGTTCATGTAAAGCTTTGTAGGAAAAAGCAAATGCGAAATACATGAGTAGTAGACTAAAAACTGCTAAGCCGAAGTACACGAAAGAAAAAGCTAAGATTTATCGATGTAGTTAAGGCCATTTTTTAAAACAGGAAATTTTCACATTGGATAAGTGAAATGTGTATGAAAAGTTTCAATAAAATTGAACTTAATTTTGAGTTTATAGTGCTTGTTCTAGTTTCTTAAATTTTCTTTAGTGATCTCTGATCTAGATTTATTTGTGTACCAAATTTCAGCTCTCTAGTACGAATTGGACTTTTAACGGGTAAAACTTCTTGGTTTTAAGATTTTCCCATTGGCATGCTCATCTACACTTACTTGTGTATAAAATTTTAGCTCTCTGGCGCGAATTATACCTTTAAATTTGATTATCATTACCCCTCCCACTATTTTAAATACACAATTTTGTTGTGAGCAGCGCTTATAATTCATTCTAATTTTCTTCCAAAATACATATGCTAGACCGAAGTAGATTAATCACAAGGCTAACATTTTATAGGAGTTATCACGCCCACTTTTTTAGGTGATAGTTTAAAGTCTTGCATACGTGCAACGTTTATGCAAAGTTTCACTAAAATGGCTTAAGTTAAAAGCTGTATATTAACAGCCTTATTTATATAACTTTCTAAGGCTTTATAAAGGGGTTTTAAGACAAATTTTAATACAAAAGTTTTCTTAAAAGCCTTTATAAAGCATTAATAAATTTTATAAATAAGGCTGTAAGTTTTAAGTTTCAAACAATATTAGCGTGGCCCGGCCGGCCATTCTGATAAAATTTTTGGGTTTTCAGATTTTTCTAGTTGGTTTTTCACCTAGACCTCCTTGTGTATCAAATTTCAGCTCATAAGTGCAACTTTTATATTTAAATTTTTATGGGCGCAGCCCTCTCCTCTGACTAAAACTTCCGATTTTTCAGCTTTTTCTTGTTGTTTTCTCACCTAGACCTACTTGTACATCAAATTTCAGCTCCTTAGAGCAACTTTTAATTTTTATGGGCGTAACACCGCCCACTTTTCCAAACTTAAATTTTTTTTAGGCCAGTGCTTATTATTGGTGTCAAGTTTCGTTGCAAACGGATAATAATAACTACATCTATAGTATATCTAAATATGCTGAGCCGTAGTACACGAAAATGAGGTTTAAATTATATGGGTGTGTCAATGCCCACTTTTTTAATGAAAAATTTATAGTCTTGCATTATCGCTGTATATATGCCAAATTTCAATAAAACAGCTTACATTAAGCACCTTATGTTAGCTTTTTTAATTCTGACCTTAATGGGCGTAGCCCCGCCCTCTTGGCCAAAATTTCTGAATTTTCTGACTTTTTTATTTTATTGCTTACCTAGACCTAGTTCTGTATCGATTTTCAGCTCACTAGCACAGTTTAATTTTTATGGGCGTAGCCCCGCCCTCCTGGTTGAAAATTCCGTGTTTTCAGATTTTTCTAGTTCATTGCTCTTCTTCTTAATTGTATGACAAAATCTTTTTTGCCATTTTTCTTTTTATTTCATTAGAAACATGTTTGTCAAATGATCTTAAGCAAGTTTGTTCCGTGTTCAAATGGCATAGGTGAAGCAAATATTTTTTTAGTGCGAGTACATTTTCTTATACACCTTTGTCAATATGTCTGTATTTAATAGCGCTCTGAAGTAATTCCAAATCATTATTAGGGGCTGTAATAGCGTTTGAAGCTTGAAACCACATTTTCACATTGCAAGTTAACAATAAATAAATCACTTTAAGTGAATAGATTTCATCTTCAGTCATGGGAAACTGTTCTCTAAAAATAAACATTTTAAGAGAGTAAATGGCTTTTGATATCCAACGGGCATGATGATAGGCAGCAGGAATATGAAAAGAGATATTGTGAGAAGGATATTTTCCTAAAAATATTGGTGATAATTTGATGAATTGTGTGTGGGTTAACTGAAGAAGAATACAATCCGAAACGTCTCTTTCGAAATCTTTCACAGAATTTTTTGCACAATTACGCCTTCCATATATTTAGACTGATCTATATTTGGCCAATACGTTTGAAACTTTCTAAAAATGTCAGCTTGAGGACCCGTCGTCGATCCCATTTTGTATTCAAATACTGATCGCAGCACTACTTCTAAAATGTGATGGCGACAGGTCAAGTACAAAAAATTTTTACCTAGCTGTTTTTCTATCAAGGTGCACGCTCCTTTTATTCGTCCAGTATTGGAAGAATTTGTGTCAAAAAACATACATACGATTTTATCACCAATACTTAACTTTTCTAGGCTGTCCGTAACAGCTTCTGCCTGGCTGCTACCTGTGCTATTAGCTAATGCAGGTACTCCCAGTAGTTGTTCACTATCTCATTTGCTTACTAAGATTGCCAACCGTTCAGTACATTCTTTCATGAGAAGTTTTGATAAAAATTTTCCATCACAATGAACAACAGTCCCTTCCAAATCCATTTTTTGAAACCTCTCCTTGATTTTGTGTGCTCTTTGATTTCGAAATAACGTTCTGCGTTTTCTTATTGTACTTCTGCTAAGAGATAATACCTGGACATTTGAGCCCAGACTTTCAGCTGTTGCGAAAATTACTCGTACAGCGTTTTTTTTTATTAGAAATCTTTCAACTATCTATCAATATTGATAGCTATTCCATTATTATTTCCTTATATCCGCCACTGTATTTTCTTTTTTTAATCGATGTATCTGCTTTTTCGTCCAAGGCATTTCTTCCACTTCTGATTCAGAAGAGAATATAATCTCTTTAATATTTTCTGTTGCTATTCTTCCTTCTCTTCTTTTATAAAAATGTTAAAAAAAAAAATATGTAAAATAGTCAATAAAAGTTTAATTTAATATGTATATTTCTCTTGAAAATTTTAGATGTGTGTAAAAAGCAAGGCGCGTTGGAGTTGAAAAGGTGTGAAGAGGGATAGAGAGCGCTTAAGTTATTTGGTGTTTTGTTTATTTGTTTTAAATATGTTATTTACTTGTGCATTTTAAATCTATATTTTATAATAAAAAAAAAAACAAATAAAATAATATAAAAATTATATTTATTGTCAGTATATCAATCACGTATGATTACTCAATTGTGACTAATATATCCAGTCAATTATGATCAGTCAAACTTGAGTAATATTTATGTTATCATTGTTTAGTAAAGAGCAGTAGAGTGAGCAGTGCGACTATATGTTTTATAGTCGTTAGAGTGAGATGCAATATCACACGTACACAAAAGTTTCCATCACATTTTTCATTTTGCCCTTAATAATGTGATAGAAACTTTGTTCTACGTAATTATGAATATATCCTATATAACTTCCGATCAAATGATCAGTCATTTTACTGATACTATTCATCAATGTCAAGAACAATATTTCAAAAACAAAAACAAATAAATTCATATACTTTGAGTTATAGCATGGATGGAAATTCCATCTATATCTGCCAATCTAGATACTATTTCCTATAAAGAGTTTTAAAGTTGAAAATATTTCGTAACGCTTGAAGTTCGGAAACTTAGACCGTATTTAGACACGAAAACATTTGGAAGGGAAACATTTAGTTTGGTAGCAATTTACGGGTGTGGAAGAGAGAATCATTTTTGTGTTCGGTAATCGGCGACACGCTTTGTTTTCATATTCTTCGCTACATATACACGCATACATGTACAAATATGCTTGCCTTTATGCAGTAATATTGTTATGTCGCCGGCAACATTTTCGTCTGTGTGGACGCGAAGGAGACAACAAAAGAGAATTCTAGATGTTTTCCTTCCAAATGTTCGTCCGTCTAAACTGGGACTTATATTACATCTGCTTCCATGCTTATGTTATGGATCGTTACAAAATTGTATTTTTAAGTAATAAAACAACGAACAGCAATTTTAAAAAAGCTAATTTAAAAAACGTATAAATTAAATTCCCGAAAATTCCCATTTAAAATTTCCCGGGTTTTGAAAGATAATAATTCCCGGGAATTTCCGGAATTTTTTTTTTCCGCGTAGAAACTCTAGATTGAGCTTAAACGTTATAAATAGTAGTACCTATAAAATTCGAAATTAAATTTTATAAAACCACCCTAAGTGTTATTTTATATTTATGTATGCAGTTCAAGTTAACTTATTTATTTCCTTTTGTTATCATTTAGGTTCCATTCGAACCTTAACGCATCTTGATGCGGAATCGAAAAAATTTTACTGGATCACATTGTGCGCTCGAGATGGTGCAATTGTCCCGCTGGTTAGCTGCGTAAAGGTACGTCAAAAACATAAATAATAAATACAATTTGTTTTTACTATCTATTGATTTTTTCGAATATCAAGGTCTACATAGAAGTTGAAAATGTTAACGACAACGTGCCATTGACGGAGAAGCCTGTGTATTATCCTTCAATAAAAGAAGGAAGTCCTCCGAAATCACTAGTTATATTACTAAATGGAATAGATGATGATGAAGATGATTCTACATATATTACTTACAAAATAATATCTGGAAATCCAGAAGGGTTTTTCGAAATAAATAAAACATCAGGTATGAGTTTTAAGCAAATTTAATTTTAAAATTGAATAAGTATTTATGTATATCAATATTAGATTAGTCTATATATGTATGTACATTTCGTTGGTGTTTATGACTAGCGATTAAAACAAACTATAAACATTGTGAAAAAATCAGTACATATTCGTACTACCTGCACTTTTTTTAAACACAACACAACCCGCGAAGCGATTAAGTTGTCTGCGGAAATCGAACCCACGAATATGAATATAAATGGCGAACACCCATATTTTTTATCTTTGATTTCTTGTTCATTTCTAGACAGAACGGAAGCAACACAATTCGTATTTATTAAGTGTTGCACCCCATGAATATACATACATACATACATATGTATATAGATAAAGTTTGTTTCTGTATTTAGTCAAATTCATGAAGAATTTCCCAGTTCTTTCACTTTTTTTAATTTGCACTTTGGTTCCTCGTAATATTAAAATATTAATTTTTCCCCAGAATAAGCGCTCTTATCTTACGAGTATCTAAACTGAGACGCTAAATAGGAAGATAAGTCTGTAAAATGTGCTGATATTAAGTGCGTTCGAGAACTCAAAAATTTTTACAAATTTTTACTATTTTTTACTGGATTGCCTTAGAGTACACAAAATCCAGTAAATGAGAGGGCGAATTGAGAGAGAAAAATGACAGTTCATTTACTGAGTAAATGCAAGTTTTTACTGGACAAATTTTTGCCAGTAAAATCCAGTAAAACCATATGTTTTTAAATATAAACAAACAAAAGTAAAGGGAAACAAAAATTTTTAGTTTTTGATGAAATTTTTAAAATAACAAAAAACAAATATATTAAGTTATAATCATTATAACATTTACATATTTAGTTTTGATGCTAGAAAAATATTCGGGTATGTTATGTATTCCACGTGAAATTAAAATGTGCGGAATTTCCATAGAATTGTTGGAAATATGTATGTATGCACATATGTATGTACATATGTATGTATCTATGTATGTATGTATTTATAATAACAATGCTATTGCATTTCCGAACGATTTCATTTGACATGGAACTCAGAACATAACCGATTATTTTTAAACGTGAATAAAGTTAATAGATTATTATATTGAAATTTGTGCTTATACATATCGTCGGATCGACGGTTCCTGGTTTGCCGTATGGAACATTTAAAAAAATATTTACTTTGTGTACTTTTTTTGAATAATTTCCCAGTTTTCCGTTGTCTTGAATATATCATCCTAATAACTTCTCACGTTCAGGGTAAAGAGCTTAGAAACTTTAACGGCCTGGCCCGCGATGTTTACAAGAAATTTTCTATCGCTTACTTATATTTAAAACAAAATCAAAATAAGAAAGTTTATTTTTGTTTTCAATTTAAGTAAGCTATAGAAAGTTTCTTGTCGAGATCGTGGACCAGCCAAATAAGTTTAAATAAAAACATATGTCAATATCTATTACTTTTATTATTAAACAAATTACTAGATATACCAAACGGACGACACACTCGTCCGTATTCTAGAATCAAAATGTAAATAATTTAAGATTCAAAGAAAATGTATTTAAACGTCATAAAAAATTCATTAAAACACAGCCACACACAAACTTACATACATATGCAAGCATAATTAAATAATACATGAAATTAAAAAAACGTAAACAAAATCCCTTCACCAAGCTAATTCAATTTATTCAAATCTCTTCCTTTAAGTATTATGGCTTTCATACAACAACAAATAAGAGAGAGAAAAATTGTTAGATCAAGAGAAATACTACATACTCACATACATACACACACTCATGTTTTGTTTCTTTTTTTACTTGTAAGCTAATAAATGCATGTATAATATGTGTGCATGTAGTAGTAGCAACTTTAAACGCTTATAGCTCCCAAAATACTAAACCAATTTCAATAAAATATAGATTCTGCACATCTGTACAAAAAATCCTTTAAAACCATATAAATCTTTTTAAAATCGGTGCAGTGGTACCGGCGTAAAAGGGATTACAAAAAACATGTTCGCCTATTAATTATGTAGATTCTATCGTGTATTTCATATGTATATTTTTTAGCGCCAAAATTGGTAATCAGCTGTTGTATATATTTTACTGGATTTTAAAATTTTTCCATTCGCGTACTCTTAGATGCAAACTTTTTTATTGAGAGTAATTTATTTAAATTATTCAGTATTTACTCAGTTACTGGATTTTACTGGAAAAGTACTCAAACGCACCTATTCTTTTTATCACATTACATGAAGAGAGACTCCGAGAAATAAAAACTTTAATCTATTTAAATAACTATAATACTGGCGCCGCAAAATGGAAACTATTCAAAGACACTTTGTTAAAGAACATTGAATGTTTCCATTATTTGTTTGAACAATTTTCATTTTTGTCCCTATTATGATTTTCAATTTTCATTATTCCAGACGCCAACCAGTCCCATTGTCAACCAATATTGTTGCCACGTTCATAAAACATGAAATCTAAAAAAAATACAAGGCCAAAACTAAAACTATTTAAAATGTTTTGTGATGGCTACTATGGTTTCAAAAAACATAGCATAGATAAAACTTTTTCTTTTCGAGCATTGTTTCGAATACATTTAAAATTAGTTATAATTCAGAATGCCAAAAAACAGTTAAGTTGTTTTAAGGTTAATTGGTTACAATTTCAACTAAACTTAGTTGAGTTGTAAACCGTAATAGGGCCATTTGTCTGGGAGGGCTAGTTGCCGCTGGGTCCAACCTGCTGAATCTACAACTACTTTAATTTTTTTTTTTTTTGACACAAACACAATTCGCAAAGCGATTAGCTTGTCTGCGAAAAACACCCAGGGTCTATGGTGGGAATCGAACCCACGACCTCTGGACTGAGAGGCTAGCATCGCTACCACTCAGCCACAGGGGCACCCTTTTATGTACTTGTATATAACTGAAGAACACTGTTCCCATTTTGGACTCATGCAATGACATAATCCGGAATTGCATGCTCCTTAATTTCTTATATGATACAATCTTCCAATGAGACAAATTTAAGATTACATTTAATGTGATTCCATCTAACAGGCTTTGCATATCTATTGAGTTCGTGATATGGTACTAATTTGTGACACAAAAACTACCAGTGGTGGTATCTCTAGGTAGACAAACGCAAAGAAATCTGTTCCAAAAAGGGTAAAAAGGGCAAGAAATACGAAAAAAAAATCATAAAATAACAATTAAAAAAAAAACAACGGAGATTTTATATAGAGTATTATGTTAAGTTAAGAAGGGTGTTGCCAAAAACGCACCTCCACTCGGAGACGCAATTGTGTCCATTGTGATCATTATAGAGTGTTAAGGTCAAAATATAGTTTTAGGGATTTGCTTCAAAATCAACAAAGGATTTGAAATCAAATAAAAAAAATTTATTAAATAAATTACGATAATTTAACAAAAATAAATAATGTATTAAAATAAATAAAAAGCGAGAGTAAAAGAATCTACATACATACGTACATACCCAGCAAAAAATTACACATTACCATTAGAACTACTTGCCAGATAATGAATTACTTTTCTGATTACCAAATTTCATTACTCGCTTACAAATCACATAACATAAAACTTAAAAAAATGCTGTACAAGTTGATAAATGGGGAGAATGATTATTTTGTATTTAACAGGTGAATATGTTGACAAATAGAAAAGAGTAAGTACTTCTCAAGAATTGATTATTTTAGTCTCACGGATTCTTAAAATCATTAAGTTGGTAATCCAGTAGGGAAGTGCTTCCACCAAAAATGCTTAATTCCAAACCCGATTACCTTTTTTGAAATTTTTTGCTGGCTATGTGCCGTTAATTATGAAAGTGGTCTAAGTCATACGCATTTTTGCTTTGAAATATGAAATAAGTTAAAAAAAAACTTCATTAAATATTTAATAGATATTAAATAGATTTATATTAATCGAGAATACTCAACTCCAAATTAATTTGTTGCATAATATAAAAATATTTTTTGATATGTGCAAATGTCATCTGCTTAATATCTCGACAAAAGAAATATATGACTTAGACCACTTTCATAATTAAGAGCACAAATATACATACAAAACTTATAGGCAGGTTTTGTAAAAAAATTCGTTTCTAAACGTTTCAAATTTGCATAAAAAATAACGGAAATTCGTTTCAAAAAAAATTTTTTCCATACATATGTACAGTATATTAAGAATGAGTTTACACACAAGAAAAATTGTATATTTTTTAACTTTGTTAGAAATTTAAGTACACTTCTTTTTATATACCATTTTTTTGTATTTATTGTTTATTTTTTTTTAATTTACATATTTACAATGATATTAAGTAAAAAAATTATGAAATTCAGTTTAAAACAAATCAAAATAAACCACAAATAAATATTACTCAGGTTAGGTACCGTCAAATAACTTTTTACACAAAATAAATAATTTATCCTTCCAGTATTTTAAGTTGTTAAAAAATACATTAAATTTTGTTTAATATTTAGTATGGCCACCATTGGCATCTACACACATTGTAGGGCTTCTTCATGGAACTAACCAGCTTTTTCAAATCATAATTGGCTGGTATACTCTGCCACTCTTCTAATATCGCAGTTTTTAGAGCTACTTTGCTTGGTGGTGTTGTGAATCAGAATTGAACAACCCTCGTACCCGTACATTGCACCAATTTGTTAACGCAGCAGCAACCAGTTCATTCACTTGGTTGCTTGCTAAATTCTTGCATTGACAAATTGTGAAATAGCGATATTTCGTAATTGGGTCAAAAGCAAAATAATATTAAGAAATAGGTTCGCAAGTTAGCATAATAATATTAACTATTAAGCATAATATTAATATTAAATTATGATTAAGTTTTGTATAAATAATTCAATTTAAGAAACCAATTGGAGAGTTGGAATAAGTAGCTTTAACCAGATAGTTGTAATTAGTTAGTTGCAGATAATTGTAATTAGTCAGTTGTAATGAGATAGTTGTATCTGGGGTCTTGTATTTAGCAGTCATACATACCTGCGATTCCCACGGGACCCTCCAGGTTTAAAATTGTAAATTAAAAGAACAAGATACTAGTTGTTATTAACAAAGCCTTTTTTTTAAATAAACCATTAATATATTAAAAGAAAAATCCGTATTTAAATTAAACACAACAGTGGTTTACGCTTAGCGACTCTTCTCTTCAAATAGACCCACCAATTTTCAATAGGGTTTAGGTCGGGACTCTGATCTATAACTTTCCCACAGTTATAGAGGAGCCACATACGAACCATATGAGATTTATGTTTAGGATCGTTGTCCTGGTAAAATTTAAATTGAGGGATTCCATCTCTTATAAAACTGAATTTTTCAGCATTGCTTGTCAAATGTTTATTCAAAATATCTAGATATTGACGTGCATCCATCGTTGATTCTATAAACGCTATGTCTCCAACACCTTTGCTCGAGATGCACCCCCAAACCATTATCGAAAATTTTCCAAATTTCACTGTTGGGATGATGTTTCGATTTTCGAGTGAGCTTAAGGGCTTGCGCCATACTCTAGTTGGCCCATCATTGTAGTAGAGCATAATCTTGGTTTCGTCACAGAAAATAACGCTTTCCCAATATTCAGTTGGCTGTGTAATGTTCAAAGTGGCAAAGGAAAACCGTTTTTCTACATTTGAAGAGGAAAGCAGAGGTTTTTTTCGAGCTACTCTTGATGAGTACTTCTTGCTCAATAACAATTGGCGAACTGTTTCATGAGAAACAGTAGTGCCGCATTCTCCCTGAACCTCTCTAGCAATTTTTCTTGTAGAAATTTGAGGGTTTTGGATAATTTTTTGCATAATTACGCGCTCCACACGTTTATTTATTTTGCTTTTTGGACCACCACCTTTCCTTAACTCCAATCTACTCTCGTTTTCTGCACGATTTTTTATATTATAAATTGTCTTACGACACACTGAAAACTTTTCTGATAATTCGCTCACGCTTTTTCCCAAGTGGAAATTGTAATAAATTAACTGAATTACATTATAAGATAACCTTTTTCCTGGCATATTAAATATTAAAAAAATTTTCAATAAACGATGCTCACAAAACAAAAACTCCTTGACAAATAATTTAAAAATTTACATAAATCAATCACGCACATGAAAAATAACGGGAAATGCAAAGTCAACTTTGTTGTTAATGCAGAAAAGAGAAAAGCAAAAAATGTGTAAAGAGTTGCTTGATACTTAAGGGGCCCACACACTACAACAGCATGCATGCGCAATCAAGTGTTTGTGCCAGCGGTTTGGTCGTGTATGGGCATTTTGTGCGATTGTACGGTTTGCTGTAGCGATGTCAAGTAGAGTTTGATATTTTGCTGATGGTACCAGCTCGCTGGTGTGGTATATGGTGAAATTAGCTCAGTTGAGCAAAGTTGTCATGCATTTCAGTAATATAATTTGTTGAAATATAATTTGTTTCAATGGTAAACAGAATTTTAGAACTTTAGTTATACATAGCTGCTAATTTTAACAACATACCAATAATAATTGCAACAAAATATGTGTCACTATTCATAACCACCCTTCCCGAAATTTTGCAAGAAATGAATACCAGCTTGCTGGTATGTTGTGTGGTACGAGCATGAATGCCCAATCGCTTGATTGTGCGTGCATGCTGCTGTAGTGTATAGGCCGCTTAATAAGATGTATAATTTTTGGCTAATGAAGTAAAAAAAATTCGATTTATTATTAGTGTGTAAACTCATGCTTGACATACTGTATGTATTAGAGTGTGGCACAAGCCATAAAAAAGGCTTACAAGCATTCTCATTAATTTCAAAATGTGTGTGTATATTGCTCCGTTATTGTAAAACAAAACTTTCAAAAGAGATGTGTTTCGCTTTAGGATAAGAATACTGCAGTATAGAACAATGTTGAAATAAAACCAGGCCTTTCAAATCATAAATGAAATAGAACATCAAAATTCACACATGTTTGAATGTTCTGATAGCAAAGACAATTTTCCATATAAAAGAAGCATTGCGCTTCGTTAGGAATATGAAAGCTGAAAAGAGGTTTTATTTACTATGAAATAATATCATACATACCTATATCTGTGGCAATAAGGCAAAAGTGTTTAAGTCATATTTTACTGTTTTGCAGGAGAGCACTTTTAAGCGTTCAAGTCGATTTTCAGAAATTTATTTCTTCGACAGTTAATTTGGGAAATTCTCTGTTAAACTTTATTTTTTTCATCAAACATCGTTCTACACACTATAAGTAATACATTTGAGTTGAAACATACCAAAGTATAACCTCAATTAAGCTATTATTCCAAATGAGATTAGAAGTCTAAAAAAGATAAGTCCCAAGTCATAGTGCTATAACTTCCTGAAAAAATCACACAAATTGATTGAGATTTTGACCAGGGGTACTTTGGAATATGCAGATTACGGTGGTACCATTCACTCAAAATCAGCTTATCTCGACTTAAGCACTTTTTCCTTTTTGCCACAGATATACATATATATATAATAATTTGTTAAATTTTATTTTCAATATATGTATACATATATACATACATAGTTTGCATGTTTGTGCTAGTGTTCTAGTTCACTCGATTTTTCTGCTACTATTTACTGTTATTTTGTTTCTCGCTTTTTGTTTTGATGTTCTACTTGTTTGGGGAACACAAGCACTAACAAAACGGCAGAGAAAAACTTTTCGAATGATGCTTCATTTATTTTAGTGAGAGTCATTTTTTTGTTGGTTTTGTTTTGTTATTTATGTTTACACTAAAACAGACTACTTGGCAATAGTGTGAAATAGAAACCTAATTTTGAGAACGTCTTACGCAGCCCTTTAGCAGATACTAATCCTATTGTTATATCAGAGCGCCCTCCTTCCTTCTGTAGCAGATTCATCGACGAAGTAAAATCACCAATAAAATCGCTACTAAGCACAGCTTCACAAAAAATTCAATACGCCTCATTTAAACACCAGAGGAGCTGCAACACTGCATTATGAAAAATAAATTCAGTGCAGTGTGACTTTGACTCGCTCACGAAGGGTTCCGTACGGACACTAGAAATGTAATTCAATACTAACTTTAGCCTATATAATAAATAGTTTTACATTTTTTCGTTTTTAGGTTTTTTCGGTTTTTGGCGCTTTTTTTAGTTTTGGTAGTTTTGGTTTAGTCGATTTTTTCGGTTTTTGACGTTTCACCTAATTCACACGAGGACTTTTATGAAGCTATTTTTCGACGTCACTTTTTGTTTGTTAGCGAACGGTGTAGAGAAGAAAGAGGGGTAGAAAAAATGACTCGATTTCTGTTTTCCATGGTTTTTTTCATATTTCTCATTACATTGCTCTTGTTGTTACTTATTTTTTGTTTGTTTTTATTTTATTATTGTTGTTATTTTTTTTTCTTGCTCTTCTAACTTATTGGCTATATGGGTGAAGATAAGTAAAATTAGACGTCAAAAAAAACATCGTATGAATGCAAGGAATTTTTGGTAGCAACTTCAAAAGAGAATTAAGAAAAATAGACGTCCTAAATTTCACCGTGTGAATTAGCACTTTGTTTTAATTTTGGCGATTTTTTTTAATTTTGGCGTTTTTTTCATTTAGGCGATTTTTTCATTTTAGCGATATTTTTTCACATAGGCGATTTTTAGTTTTGGCGATTTTTTTCGCGTTTTGGCGATTTTTTTCGGTTTTTTGCGATTTTTTTTTCATTTTGACGTTTTTTCTTTTCATTTTGGCGACTTTTTTCATTTAAGTGATTGTTTTAGTTTTGGCGCCTATTTCGCGTTTTGGCGATTTTTTTCGGTTTTGGCGATTTTTTTCGGTTTTGGCGTTTTTTCAATTAGGCGATTTTTTTTTTCATTTTGGCGACTTTTTCCTTTTTGCGATTTTTTTTCATTTGGGCGACTTTTTTAGTTTTTGCCCCTTTTTTGCGTTTTGGCAATTTTTCTCGGTTTTTGGCATATTTTTAATTTTTCATTTTATCGATTTTTTTGATTTTGCGATTTATTTTAGTGTTAGAATTTTTTTTAATTTGGTGGTTTTCTTCCGTTAAAGCGATTTTTTTTGGTTTTTGGCGATTTTTTTGGTTTGGCAATATTATAATTTTCGGATTTTTTACTTTTACCGTTTTTGAAAATTTCAAGATAAAGCAAGTTTCCAAGATAAAGCAAGTTGTCAAAATTACATAGTCAAAATTGCATTACCCAGCTAAAAAAATATATCTATGGAGCATATATGATATCCTATATATGGTTCGGATCCGAAAAATGAGGGTATATGGGTATATATGATTATATATATTCATACATTTTTATACATGTATGTGTAAATATTCCCTCTACAGTATGCAAAGTTCATATTCATACTCTCTTGATTCACAAAAGTGCGCTGATGTGCAATAAATTGAATTACTAAAATTACTTATTTTTTTAAATTTTGAACAGAGAAGTTGTATTTAAGGAAACATTTGTATGGAAAAATAATGAAAAACGAACCCCTACAAGAACACTACCAGTTAAATGACCGGTCATTTAACCGGTTGGGCTTACTGATATGTATGTTAAAGTTTCTATTAGTTTCTTAAGAGCAAAATGAAAAAACTAACCCAAACTCTTGTGTACATGTGATTTTGCATCTCTCTCTATCTTATTAATTCCACCCGACTATGTAACATATATCTGTGCTGCTCACTCTGATTCCTTTTATAAGGTTATGACTACGAAAATATGGGTTAGCTCCAACTAGTTAGGGGAACGTAGATATTGGTTAGCTCTAACTAGTTAGGCAAACGTAAATATTGGTTAGCTCCAACCAGTTAGGCAAACGTAAATACTGGTAAGCTCTAACCAGTCAGGCAAACGAAAGTATTGGTTAGCTCTAACTATTAAGTCCTAACATAAATATTTGTCAATTAAAATTTACATTTTAAATCAAATTTTTTATTTAACATAAAACAATAAATATTAATGTTCTTAAAACTAATTTAAGCAACATGCTCTTCATCTTACTAGCCAAAGATGGATGCACGCTTTCGGTCATTGGGTATAAACGTCCGCCCAGAATTTGCTCTTATGGTATTACATTTTCCAACAAAGAGCTTTATGAACTTCCGTCATGCACGAGTTTGGATATTTTTATTCCAACATGCCAGTGGTCTTAGATGGATCCATACGTTCTATCATTTGGCATGAACGTTCGCCCAGCTGCTGATCTTGTGGTATTGCATTTACCAACAGCGAGACAAAATATTTTCAGGTCCTTAAATAAATGGCGAGAACAATTAAAACTTCTAAAACAAAATGATTTAAAAAACATATTACCGTTTTGATGCATTTGCGGAATAGCCAGAGTTGCTTGAATCTGTTGAGTGTTGTGGGCACTTTGGACATAGAAACGTTGGCCGGGTCCCATTCTAGGCAAAGAAACCACAAGCGGCATTAAGTGGGAACATTTGGCCAAGTTGTTGCATGTCCCATGCCTTAATGACGGAAATTATTAAGAACATATAGTACGAATCAAAATTGATTATATTTAAAGCGTATTAAGCGTAAAAAATAGTTAAAATTAATTTATTTTGTCAATGCAAATTCTTGAACATGATTCCACAAATATTTTACCACTCTCCCATTACTTAGGCTTTATTTCACAGTCAGAATTTGAGGAACACCACTGGCCTTTGATTAAGGAATTTAAAACACAAAAATTACAGCCATTCTGCACAATTATTTAAATTTTATTCCAAATACATGTAAAAATTGACTTTTAGAAAATTTTATTTTGTGGTTTTTCACAATCATGTGTTCACAAATGCTATGTATAGCTAGTGCTTTTTATACATGCAAAAAGTATTAGCAAGAATTATTGCATGTACGCATATAAAATATATGTTAGAGTGAAACAACTGATGCAATATATGCCTGAACTGCCACTAGCAAAAATTTTTGTTCAATACGTTTTTTTTCCTAAGAACCCCCAAAATTTCGAAAACCCATTTGTATACTAATTATATTTTTTTTGACATTAAATAATCAAATAATTATAATTTATGGAAGCATTATCAATATAGTTTAATAAAACTTTAATTAAAATAAAACATATATAAATATGTACAAAAATTACTATACAAAAATATGCAATAAATAGTGTAAAAACAATCCTTCAAATTTTATTGAAAAAACGAAACAGTGGCAGCTCCAGTAGCAAAAATTCAACATAAAATTGTTGCATGTGTGTTAGTAAAAAAGTTTTGTTTGTGTTAGTTTCGGTCATTCATTTCTTGTAGGGAACTAAAAGTCATTTCATTCATCACTTTAAGTCAAAAGGTGAATCAATTATTTAAAAAACACAAAACTCATATTCGTACATAAAATTTAATTTAATAAATCATATTAAAAACTAATGCAATTAATTATAAAAGAAAAAATAATTCGTCTAACAATAGTTTTCAATATAATTTTTCAGTAATATGAACTTTATTTCTTATCTAGAGAATTCTTTTATTTTCGATAAAATTAATGACTGGATTATCCTTTTGAATATTTGATATTTTAAATGGGGCCACAATGTATAAAATCATACAAGAATGGGTTTTTTGTAACAAAAGTTTTTCTTTTTTAAACGTTGAGGGTACGCATATAAACTTTGCATATCGTATGTATTTTCTAATGGATTTCCAGTGATAAAATTCCAAGCTTTTTTTGATTGCAAAAACGATCTTATGTGAGATATCATGTATGCATACATTCTTATATGTCTCGATATATTAAATCTTACATCTATATATGGATCATGAAGAGCTTCATAATTAAATTTACATATATGAGCTCATATGTTATAATACATTTCATATATTAGTATATATATTAGTTCATATATAATAGTTTTGCCATGTATAATCCCATACATTTCCATACATGAATTCATACATATTCATATATAGTTATATACATTCATATATTAAAAATATATGGACCATATATAATATTTTTAGCTGGGTTTTGTATTTTTATACATACAAATACAAAAACAACGACAATAGAACATTTGAAGGCAACATAGGCAAATTGGGAAATAGATTACGATATGAGCCCTGATGATTTTCAGTTGTATCTAAGAACCGAATTGAACTGCTTTAGACCCCAACTGCCATAATCGGTTTATGAGAAAAAAACGTTTTAGATATGAAGCCAGACGAACTGCAGGTTTTTCGTACATGTTATAGCTATAAGCTCACCTGTGTATCATTTCGCTTTGGCCGGGCTCAGCTAGTTTATCTGTAATATGTCATTAAAAAACATAAATTTACACAATTTTAAAAATTTTTTCAATGTCATGTATACATACCTTTTTGCTCAAAAATTTTCTTTTGACAATATAATAGAAAACAATTCAATGAAAGTCATTTCGAAGAATATATGTAAGTACCTTATTGTCATAGTTATATTAACTTGGATTTTAGGTAAAGTGTAATGTACAAATTGCCTAACTGCATAGTTAATAAAACCCAAGTTTTTAACTTTCATATAAAAAAAGTTACCTATGCAAGCTTAATTAATATAACCTCTCAGCTAAAAAAATTATATATGGTCCATATATTTTTAATATATGAATGTATATAACTATATATGAATATGTATGAATTCATGTATGGAAATGTATGGGATTATACATTGCAAAACTATTATATATAAACTAATATACGGACTAATATATGAAATGTATTATAATATATGAGCTCATATATGGAAATTTCATAATGAAGCTCTTCATATGTGGATCCACATATACAAATAAGATGTAATATATCGAGCCATATAAGAATGTATGCATACATGATATCTCACATAAGATCGTTTTTGCAATCAAAAAAGCTTGGATTTTATCACTGGTGAATTGGAAATCCATTTGAAAATAGATACGGTATGCAAAGTTCATATGCGTACCCCCAACGTTTAAAAAAGAAAAACTTTCGTAACAAAGAAAAACCATTCTTGTATGATTTTATACATTGTGGATCAAGTAATCAAAAGGATAATCCAGTCATTAATTTTGTAGAAAATAACAGAATTCTCTAGATAAGAAACAAAGTTCATATTACTGCAAAAAATTATATTGATAACTATTGTTAGACGGATTATTTTTTCTTTTATAATTAATTGCATTAGTTTTTGTTCTGATTTCTTAAATTAAATTTTATGTACGAATATGAGTTTTTTTTTTTTTTTTTGAAATAATTGATTCACCTTTTGACTTAAAATGAGGAATGAAATGACTTTTAGTTCGTTTTGAATTATTTTTCCAAACAAATGTTTCATTAAACACAACCTCCCTGTTCAAAATCTAAAAAAGTAATTTTAGTAATTTAATTTATTGCACAGCAGTGAGCTTTTGTGAATCAAGAGAGTATGAATATGAACTTTGCATACTGTATGAAAATATATGAATATATATAATCATATATGCCCATATACCCTCATTTTTCGGATCCGAACCATATATGGGATATCATATATGCTCCATACATATTTTTTTTAGCTGGGCTCTTTTATTTTTTTGTGTAGTGTGTGTCTGTGTATCTGTTTGTTTTTACGAGTCCACGTACAGACCAAACGGCTGGACCGATTTTGATTAATTTTTTTCTGTTTGAAAGGTGACTTGATCGAAAGTGTTCTTAGCTACGTTTACAGAAAATCGGTCCATCCGCTTAGAAGGTATTAAATCGTTTTTAGATATATTCTGTTAGATCTGCGTGCCTTTGACGCCGTAGCTCCCGAACGGCTTGACTGATTTTAATTTGCTTTCTTTTCGTTTGAAAGGTGACATGATCGTATATCTTCTAATTTATACTTGAAGAAAATCGGTCTAGTCTATTGAAAGTTATCTTAAATTTTCTATATATTTATTTACTCTCTTCTTTTTTGCGATTCTGCTACTTCAATAGTATTAGTGGAACTTAGAGTTCTTAACTTATACTACAGCGTCAACTGCGGCAAAGGTTCTTAAAATTTTCAAGTTTTGTTATTAATATTTATAAATCTGTTATTGAAATCATGTTTTTCGTTTGTTACTAAAAAAAAATTAAACTAATACACATACGTGTCGTTTTTTGCAAACTTTTTTAAGATTATTCGAATTTTTTTTTATTCTTTGTTCGTTCGAATATTCGAACAAAAGTACAAAATTATTCGTCTGTTTGAACAAGAAAAAAATCATGAAATTTTATTCGAACAAATATAAAAGACGAATAATTAACAACACTAGTATGCATACATTCTTATATGGCTCCATATATTAAATCTTATTTCTATATTATGGATCCACTTTTGAGCTTCATAATGAAATTTCCATATATGAGCTCATATATTATAATACATTTCATATATTAGACCATATATTAGTTCATATATAATAGTTTTGCCATGTATAATCCCATATATTTCCATACATGAATTCATACATATTCATATATAGTTATATACATTTCTTCAATTCTACGCACGAAAAAACTGGTTATCATTTCACGATATCGAACACCATTGATTGTTTGCGCTTGACCTGCGTTTGAGCGACATCATCACGTACAGCTACGACATTTTCGGTCGATCGACCTGGTCGAAGGCGAGTTCTTGTCTTTACATCACTAACAGACCCAGTTTCGGCAAATTTACCCATTAATCTCTTTACATTTGACTCTTTTGGAGCATTATTATGACCCCAAATTGATCGCAAATCTGCGAACTGTAGCCGCAAAACTTTCACCATTTTGGTAAAATAATTTCACAATGAGAATGCGTTGTTCATTCGTGTAGCGCTCCATTTTTACTAACCTCGTACCTTCTACTAGCAAACAATAACAATTGTTCAAATGTCAAACAATGACACTTCGAATGGCGCCAAATTTAAATCTTGCGTTCTTGTTGGGACACCCTTTATGACTCCATATATTAAATCTTATTTCTATATATGGATCCACATATGAAGAGCTTCATAATTAAATTTCCATATACATATGAGCTCATATATTATAATACATTTTATATATTAGTCCATATATCAGTTCATATATAATAGTTTTGCAATGTATAATCCCATACATTTCCATACATGAATTCATACATATTCATATATAGTTATATACACTCATATATTACAAATATATGGACCATATATAACTTTTTTAGCTGGGTAATTAATTTAAATTTTTTAAAATTTTAGTGTTAAAGCATTAAACACATAGACCACAGCAGGCTACATGGCTACAGGACTACAAGTGGAGCTGGCAACAAATGTTGCCTGGTAGCCAGCTACTTAATCATTTTGAAGACTGCAGCGACACCATAAATATGTATTCAGTGTGCAGCTTTCAAATATTTCACATTTATAAAAATAAAATAGTTTATTCAAAAATATAAAAACAAATCAGTTTATTTCTTTATATATTTTTCGGGAATTTTACTATTTGTAGGTTTCGCAATTTCTTCAATACATTTTGCAATTTTTCGCTAACTTTCGATTTTTTTCGCGTTGTCCGTGTTTTTTCCCCCAAACTTTTTATATTTTAATTTTTAGCGATTTCTAATCTATTTTAGCGTTTGCTTTCGATTTTGCAAATTTTTGCGAGTTTTGCCAGTTTTTTAAACAGTGTTGTTAGACTTTGTTATCATACCGCTGTTAATAAGTTTTTTCAAATTTTTGTAATTTTGGCGATTTTTGCAGAATTTTTTGCATTCCTTAAAGTTTTAGCGATTTGTAATTAATATTCTGGCTCATTTAAAATTTTGCGTGATAAAAGCGGATTTTTGGGTGTCTTTTAGCTTCCTAACAGTTTTAAAGGTGTTTAAACATTTTTAGAATTTGTCATTATTCCGCTGTTAAAAACTTTTTGCAAATTTTCGTAATTTTCGCGAATTTTTTGCATTCCTTACAGTTTTAGCCATTCTTAATCAGTATTATGTTTTTTTTTAATTTTGCAATTTTTCGCGAATTTTCTTTTTTTCGCTTTGCAAAAGTATAATTACTTATATATACTGTTACTATATACTGTCAACACTGTTTTTGGTTTGTAGCCATAAAAAATAGAAATTACTTTAATTTGACTACAACGACAAATGTAGCACAGACAATAACCTGTAGTCTGTTGCCTTGGTGCCTTTAAAATAATCATTCTCATATAAACACGTGTATTCCATTTTTGACATTTTGTAGCCGGTAGCTTGCTGTGGTGAATGTGTTTAATGCTTAATTGTTGTAGTCTATATAAAAATACACTAATTTTACAAATTTCAAGTGTCAATATACATATGTACATACAATTGTATGTATATTACATGGGATTTTAATATTTTTCGTTGCTAGTTTTAATTTTTAATTCTCATGTATTTATATCATGTTGTAGCGGCCAAGGTTCTACATACTCTGTCCGTAACTCTTGCGGTTCCTGAAAAAATAGCGTGTGACGGACAGACGGACAGCGTAGCGAGAACAATAGGATTCCTTTTCACCTTTGGTATACGGAACCCTAAAAACGTGCGAAAAGCAGAGTTGTAAAAAACAATGAAGCTTTCTATCTTCCTTCACCATCTGCCTTCTCTATCACTATCCCTTTCCTAAAGAAGGTAAAACCTAGTAATAGTAGTAGGGATTCATTGCCTGAGTGTTACTTCTCTTTATATATCAAATTGTACAAGTCGCAACGTGTAGGGACCGCATGAGGTTGTTGTTTTCATCAAAAATTGTTCTAGAAAACGTTTTAAGCGCATACCATCTAGTTATTTGGATAATTTCCGTCCTATGACAACCATATGTTAAATTCATTGATGTTTCACCAGAAAAAGAACTGCTTGGTGCTGAGTTCATCAATGCTTTAACTAATTACTTGTTTTTTAATTTTTTGCTGCATAATAAATTTATGCATAATCATACATGCATACAAAAGAAAATTAAAGAGCCAACAAAATAACTTAACAATTAAAAAGAGTGCAAGTGATAAAAAATATGAAATACTAGCTACACCCATGGTGCTATCGAATGATGTAAATATTTTGTAAATAAACTGAAAATTCGGAACATTTCGAAAGTTTTAAAATTTTGATATTGGATGCTTATTAACATAGGTTTTTTGTAAATATCTTCGGAACTTCATAACCGATTTAAGAGTTTGATATCTCGTTTTAAATAACATGACAACAGCTTTCAAAACATAAAAAATAAAATAAAATAAAAAAAGCAAAAAAAATAAATAAATATATGTATATAAAGGGTGTTTTTTTAGAGGTATAGAACTTCGAATTGAAATAAAACACAAGAAAATCGTTTTAATGTCCATCAATTTGGCTTTATTGGAAGGATAATTTTATGCCATTAATGTTTAAATATGGTTTCGGGCATGTGGCCGCCGCGGCTGGCTCGAATAAAGCCAATTCTACAGGTCCAATTTTCAACCACTTTTTCGAGAATATGGGGCCGTATATTGGCAATAACGTCACGAATGTTGGCTTCCAAGTCCCCTAACGTTTCTGGTTTCTTGGCGTAGACGAGCGACTTCACATATCCCCAAAGAAAATAATCCAATGGTGTCAAATCACACGATCTTGGTGGCCAATTGACAGGTCCATTCCGCGAAATTATGCGCTCATCGAATGTTTCCTTCAATAAATCGATTGTGACGTGCGCTGTGTGGCATGTAGCGCCGTCTTGTTGGAACCACAACTCATCCACATTCATGCCATCCAATTCGGGAACAAAATAGTCGGTTATCATGGCTCTATACCGGTCTCCATTAACGGTAACTGACTCTCCAGCATTATTACGGAAGAAGTATGGCCCAATGACTCCACCAGCCCATAGAGCACACCAAACAGTCAGTTTTTGTGGATGTAATGGCGTCTCAAGGGTCTCATGTGGATTCTCTTCACTCCAAATGCGGCAATTTTGCTTGTTGACGTAGCCATTCAACCAAAAATGAGCCTCATCACTGAACAAAATTTTGCGATGAAAATCAGCATCGAGATCAATCTCATTTTCGGCCCATACACCAAAATCACGACACATTGCATGGTCTCGCGGCTTTAATTCTTGCACAAGCTGGATCTTGTAAGGTCGCAAGCCAAGATCTTTGCGCAAAATCTTCCATAAAGTTGATGGACAAAGCTCCAATTGCTGTGCACGGTGGCGAATCGATTCATTCGGGTCCTCTTCAACACTTTGCTCTACAGCGGCAATTGTTTCTTCGGTGCGCACTGTTCGACATCTCTGCGGATGCGTATTATCACATAGAGTAAACGTAGTGCGAAAACTATCCATGGTTAACCGAATTAATTGCTCTGATGGACGATTATGTCGACCATAAAATGGACGGAGCTTGCGGTAAACTTCGTGAACTGAACCATTATTTTCGAAATAAATTTGCACGATTTGCAAGCGTTGTTCTTTTGTCAACCTGTTCATGATGAAATGGCAAACCAAACTAAATATTAATCACTTGACAGCTGACAAAATGGCCGCCAGTTAAAAAAGTGATGCCAACTTAAAGTTCTATACCTCAATAAAAAACACCCTTTATATGGCATTGGTGCTGCAATATGAAAAATGGATTTTGCCACGCCCCTCCGCCCGCAGAACGAAAATCAAAAATCAGACTTCACAATGTCCCCGCCTGAATATTCTGAAGATTCCCTGAAAATTTCATCAAAATCGGCCCAGCCGTTTTGGAGTCCATACGTTACATACATACATACACACATCATCTTTTATATACATATGTATATAGATTATTTAAGTTTAAAATTTTTGTATTATTGATTGAGTAGCACAATTTTGACATTATTTACTGCCTATTACTATTTTATATTTTATTTGTTTTTAGGAGAACTTGTAACTACAGAGCGAAAATTGGACAGAGAAAATCAGGCGGAACATATATTGGAGGTAAGATTAAAATATTGTTACGATTTGCAAATTAATAAAATACCCTAGTGTACTAATTAAAGTTAAGAATGAGACTTTATTACTGATTACACCTGTCTAATGAAATCAAGCACTGTTGTCAATTCAGCTATTTTCTCGTCAAATCTAGCGAAAAATAATAATTATGATTTATCTCTTAGCGGGAGTTCTAGCGACTATTTGTGCATCATAATTCGCTTTGAAATGTGAGCTTGTTTAGAAGCAGTGGACGTATATCAAGCAAACTATAGGAAAAATTTAATTGAATAGTGCCACACTAATGCAGGTTTTAAATAGAGATGCGCACGCTCACGCAGAAAAATATTTTACTCACGCACTTTCACGCACGAATGATATTGAAAATTTTCACGATCACCATCACGCTCACGAACGAAATACTCTTAATCAGTACGAGTGGTTTACAACTTATCACGATCACGCACGCTCACGAAAAAGTATATCATCTAATTTTTATCTTCTTTTGGGTTGAAAAATAGGATTTTACACATACATATGTAAAATTTACATTGCACAGTGGGGACTTTTACAAAGTAAATGCCAATAAATCTGGAACTTCTAAACTGCTGATTGGATTTATATGAAACTCCTAACATCCGTAGAGGAGGACTTAGGCTTTATAACTCATGTCATGACAGCCTTCTAGTTTGAGCTGGACATGAGTTACAGTGGTCCAAAGTTGACTACCTGGGACTCAAAAAAACTTCTAAGGCTTGTAACATTTTTAAAAATTATCCGATTTTTACCGGATAAAGCATTTTGACATGAACTTGAAATTCTTAAGAAACAATTTCCCAAGATGTGGTTCTTATAAGATATTTTACTCAAGCAAAAATATTTTTTTTTTGCCTTGACTTTTTTTTTTAGTATTTTGCCTATTACTTTTTAGTTCATTGTTGGATTTTAAGTTAAAAGACAGCCTTAAATTTTTGACAAAATTTTAAATAAAAATAGGAAAAAAATTTATTAACATATTCATTTCTGAAATCGGGAAAAGGCTAAAAAATATAAGTTTTATAATTTCCCTGAAAAATGCATGTGTTTTTTAAGTACATATCTTCATTATTTTCAGTTTTGTAAAAAACTTTGTTTAATACATTTTTAATTTTTTAATTACATAGCGCTAAAGACAATACATTAAGAATGTGCTTAGAGCCAATTATTTTGTATTTCGGACATGTACCCCATATTCAACAATATCCTAAAATAGTAAATTTTAAAAATATTTTTTGTGTTTAAGCGGTTATAAAAAGTTGTGACGGTAGATTTTGAAAATTTCAACTATAATATTTTATTATGTAGATAATTTTATACATTTTTAACTAAAATTTAAGAGAGCCTTTTCATAAATGCGGATGCACGCGTAATTTTTCTGAAAAAAGTAAAAATTTAGGGAAAATATAGTTGTGTACCATAAAAAAATATATTAAAATAATTTTATTTTTCTACATTGGTATATTTGAATTTCATATGAGCCAATTTACTAGGCCTGAAAAAATTATAACAATACCCCAATACACAATCTTGTGCAAATGGTCTTGCATCGTAGCATGTGCAAAATGGTATATTATATCGATGGCTTAATATAAAAAGGACCTAGCTCAATTTTTTTTCGAAATCGTGATTTTAATGTTTTCTGGGAGAAAACGTATAATTGCATCCTCCTTGAAGATCTTAGTACGTTACATTTCAAAATCAACGACTTATGAAAACTTTAAAAACTATATCTGCATGTAAATGCTTTATTTTTTCTTCAATTTTTTGCTTCTCCTGTAAAATATCGAAAATTCGAGTTAGGCCTTATTTATATTAAGCCATCGATATTGATAATCACCTATTCAGGAATAATATCTCGTGAGAGCGTGATAATTCGTGCGTGATTATTACAAATAGCTCCCGCACGATCACGCACGAGTAATTTACGCATGGCACGATAAAATCAAGACTAGAGATATGCAAATGTCGTGATTTTATCGTGACACGCGTGAGTCACGCGTGATTCACGTGATTCGTGAGCAAATATTATAACTGATCACGCGTGAGTGTGACTGAAAAAAATTTACTCGTGCGTGATCGTGCGTGAGCTTTTTTTAATAATCACGCACGAGTTCTCACGCTCTCACGAGATAACATTCCTGCATAGTTACATATGTAACTGTATTCAATCATTTGAAATAAATTATTTTATAATAATAAATGCATATACATATGTATAGTAATATGTATGGTAGTATGAGCTTACAAACATAATGAATACCCCCAAACAAAAGTTTCGACTTTTTCTGAAGTCAGACTTGTCGTACCGAATTCGTTAAGACATTTCGTTAGTTTCTCTGAACAATTTGTTTTAAACACTAAAACTTTGATTTTTGAGTACATAAGTAAAAGTCTGTGAAATTTTTTTTAAATAAATATGTATATGTTGATAAAAAAAAGGATTGTAACAAATATTAAAAAACGTGAGTATGTGCAAATTATTTCGACAATAGCAGCTATAAAAGCAAAAATAAATCGTACCTACATGTCGTACCGACATATCGTTACGAAGTCGTGTCAACCATTTCATACAAAAATTGTTACGATTTCGGTAATATTTCGGTGCCGAAATCGGAAGATTTTGTCGATCAATCGTTACGAATTCTTTACGAATTCGGACCATTTTGTTTGATGGGTACATACACCTTTGTAAGTATGTATGTTTCTTAGATACCCTGTAGGAAGTATCAATTGAGAAACACTACTGATTCTAGTTTGGGTGGGGTTCGAGTTTTGTTATGATTTGTTATGGTGTGGGTGGGGGGAGTCTTTGAAAATGTTACGTAACAGAAAAATTTTAGTAATTTGTATGTTTTTTCATTTAATATGCTCTTCTCATTTATTTGATTATCATTTATTTAATTGATCATACGTCTTACCTTCACATTTATATTATGTATGTATACATACATACATGTGCGGAAGGTAAATTTTTGATATACGATAATTCGAATTCGAATATTTAAAATGATATACGCGAATACGTATATTTAAAACGATATTAAATTAACTTTGCTTTATTTTAATTTACATTGTAAAGTTTACAAAAACACGAGCATGCATATATACATAGATATGCATATATGGATATGAAAGAACCTATTTTTCAACCCAAAAAACATGAAAATTTATTATACATATACTTTTTCGTGAGCGTGCTCGATCGTTATAAGTTGTCAACCACTTGTGCGTGATTAAAAATATTTTATTCGTTAGCGTGCGTGATCGTGAAAATTTTCAAAATCACATCCATCTTGAAAAACGCTTTTATACATGCTTTTGCCTGTCCGATAAATGGTTTTGCATTATAAAACCCTCATTTATTATTTTTTTATCCATTAAATATTATTATTATTGATAATAATAACAATAAGTTCAGTTGTAATAATTCAAAAATATTTATTGGGCAGACAAATTCCTAACTTTAAGTAAAGGCAAGTTGTGAAAATAAGGGCCATTTTCACAAGTTGCCGTTAACTAAAGGTAAGATTTTGTCCGACCGATAAATGGCTTTGCATTATTAAATCTTCATTTATTGTTTTTTTATCCATTAAATATTATTATTATTGATAAAAATTACTATAAAAAATTGAAAATAGTAATAAGGCAAAGCTATTTATCGGGCAGCAAAATCCTACCTTTAGCTAAAGGTAAGTTGTGAAAATGACCCTAAACCTTATACTATTAATCCTTTAAAGAGCGTTTTATGTTCTAAGTGCCTTATTCATAAAAAATATTTCAGGTTTATTAAGCGCTTATTTGACATATTTCTATTGGAAATTTGTCAAATAAACCTGTATAAATAAATATTAAAGGTATTCACATCAGTTTTTTTCTTGTAGGAAAAATGGAAAATGTAAATTTTTTACAACAAAAACAGGAAAAAAATTCCACCTAAAGTTGAGTTTTTAAATTCAACTTTGGTGAATTTTTTTCTCTGTGTTTGTTGTAAAAAATTACATTTTTCCATCAAGAAAAAAACTGATGTGAATACCTTTATTTTTTATGAATTGGACCGTAGTTTATAGAATTTTAAACTTCTGTAAATTAATATGTGAATACTCTCCAGTTTCTTCAACTAGTTTTCAAATTTATATTTACTTTATTGAATTATTGAATTTTTATATCTGAGAATTATATTCTATATTATATTTTTTGGATATACATACCCACCTCTGTATTAAATGTGAATTATTCAATTCTATTTTATTTAATTCAATTTTAACGAAAATTTTGAATGACCTTGACATTGCCGGTCAGGTAGGATTTTTTAAAGTCATTCCGTTCATTACAAATGCCAAGCCCAAGTTGGTATTGTAAATTCTACCATTTTTGATTGTATCCAAACTAAACGTTTGCAAAATTTACTACTTTGCTCTTAAAATTAAACAAAAATAAACGGATTGTAAAATGTAAGTTGGTTTTTTCATTTCTTATTCACAAAAACGTATCACTCATTCTCCTATCCTGAGACGAATACCCCATTGATACACACATATGTATGTGGATACATTTCTCCTTTTGCGTCACCGATTATTTCAATTCTTTTCATTTGTAAATAAAGTTTGCAAAATTAAGTACTAAGAATAGCCTCCAATTCGAGTACATGTGCTGCAAAAATTAGAGCTAAAAGATAAAAAATGCGGCAAACGACTTAGAGCAAATAAAATTGGAAAAAAAAACTACCAAGCAACACGTTGCAACTAGAGATGGGCTCATGTCGTGTTTTTTTCGTGACACGAACACGAAAATCTGATTTCGTGCGTGTTCGTTTCGTATCGTGTTCCGCAACATTGACACAAACAACATGAAACGATTTTACGTGCAAAATATGTATGCATGAATTTCCAGGAAAAAACTTTAATGCCAATTTTGTATCGTCAAACACGAAAGCACCAAAAGTTTCATATATAGTATCAGCTGTTAGCAGTGCCAACTTGGCACCACTGTGTGAAAATTTACGCTTGAAAAAAGTAATTAATTTTTGGGAGCAAAATAAAAAATTAAATTCAAGAAGCTATTCGTAGAAATGATGAAAAATACCAATTGGTAACGAACGACCTCATTGATTGCGATGTCAAATGTATAAATTACGTATGAAACAATAAAATAAAACAAAAACGATTTTTTTTTTAATTTTTTTAATTGATTATTGAGGAATTTAGCTGGATCCTATGCGCATTAGCAACAGTGAAATGCGCATAGGACCCAGCTAAACCCCTCAATAATCAATTTCAATGTATTTTTAATTAAAAAAAATATTTTACTTAATAAGTAAAGTATTAATTTGGGATTATTAGTGCGTTTAAAAAAATTTTAAACTTAAATTTTAACAATTCCCATAAAAAAACACTAATTAAAAACGATTTTTTGTTATTGTGCGTGTTGTGCAGTTTCGTGTTGGGAAACTTTTTGGCGTGCGTGTTTCGTACGTGTTGAACATCATGGTATTCGTGTTCGTGCGTGTCGTGTTGGAAAAATTCGATACGCGCCCATCTCTAGTTGCAACGTAAGGAATTAAGATTGAATTTTTGTAAAGAACACATGAGTTGTAAGATTGGCATAAAGTAGTTTTCTTAGATGAAAAGGTTCAAATCTGATGGAACGTATGGTTTTCCATGATTTCAGAAAGGAGGAATGTTTTTTAACTCGTCTCCATTGTCGAGTAGGTGGTGTTATAGTTTGGGGTGAGATATCGTACTATGAAGTTACAGACTTGGACTATCAAACCACGAAATGGCAGCAAATTCCTACCAATCTACTCTGCGAACGGCGTTTTGAAATTTTTAAGATTTCTTTGGACCCATCCCATTGACTTTCTAACAAGATAATGCTCCTATCCACTCGGCACGGATTATTAAAGCGTAGATTAGCGAGCAAAATGTTAAATATGTTGCCTTTACGAAGCTGGTGTGGCCATTTATTAGCCTTCTCTTCATGCTTTTGCTATATTTTCTTTATTTCTCAAGCAATGCCATACAATGTTAGCACTTTTATTGATTTTTATAGAAATTTCACGGCCGGACAGAACTCGTTAATCATGGGCATCAATTTTTGCCTTCTTTTCCACCGTTAATGATTTACCACGGCCTATTTTTAATTGAAATTGATAGAAAGTTATTTTTGATGTTTGTTTTTGTAGTTAAAATTTCGAAAAATTACCATGAACCACTCTTTTATCACTGCATCTATTCAAGTGGCACAAAAATAATTATTGCCCTTATCACGGTTCTCAACTAAATTCAGTTTGGTCGTCTAAGAGTAGATCAAACTTACACACGACCAAACTGTGTTTTAGTATTATGAACCACGACTGTTTTTTAGTTGAAATTGTCATCACGTTGCCAACTTGAAATATCAAGTTTGACAGAAAAAAACACAAATCTTTAGAAAAAGTATCGTTTTTAGTGTTTTAGTTCAAAGAAATCATACCACATGGGCACAAATAAATGTAGATTTATTCAATGACGACGAAAACTAAGCCGCAATTGCAGATGTGCCACGTATCAGAAGAAAAATTCGTGATGATTCCAACCCTCTTGAACTACCCAATGCAAGGTAAGGAATAGTTCAAATAGGGAACGAAGTCTTTAAAAAATAATTTTTGAAGGTTATTCCGGCAGAACAAAGAAACGATTCGTTATTTGTTGGATCACCTAAAACCATATTTAAAGAAATCTTTGTATGTGCCCGCTATACCGCCGATAATGAAATTGTTAAAATATTTTGATATGCATAAAAAATATTTCTAATTACGATTTTTCCACTTTTTCTGTTTTTTATATCGCACCAACCTGTAACTAGAAAAATCCAACCACAGACCCAACTACTAAAAAGCAGTTGTGTATACTCAACGCTTCTCTCAACCAAACTTACGCAGAGTTGTAAATGACAGTACCAAAACACAACTGAAAAGACAACTGTTAATTTAGTGGAGAATGGCAATGCAAATTTATCAATCCCAACCAAACTATTTTGAAAGTTGAAAACCGGGATAGGGGCATATATTTTTCTTCAGAAATTATAAAAACAAGCACAGATTAAATCCAACCGAACTTTTTCGACTTTTCTTTGCTTACACTCTTTTTCTCAACTGTTAAGCCTTTAATAAAAGGTACAACATAATCCTTTCCAATAATTATCTTGAGAGCAGCGACCTTAAATATATTGGTAGAACACTGCACCTATTTACATATATGAAGTGAAGTGTATATTGAACATATATATATATATATATATATATATATATATATATATATATATATATATATATATATATATATATATATATATTAAGGTAAGGTAAGGGTGGCAGTTATAATCCCGGACTCAGTTAAACCCTTCAGTTTCATTGTGATACCACGGAGACTCTGTTTATGTGGAGTTCCCACCATCAAACCAACCAGAGCTCAATACAAAATTACTAATATGTTGCAATTCAACCCTGACAACGTCAGAAAGCTCTGTAATTCAAAAGTGCCCATTGTGGCCATTCTGTTTTGAATTTTATTCATAATTGGGTGGAAAATGTTCATTGTGTTTGACTTTTAACCTTTGTGTATGCCTACCTATGAGAAAGTGTCCGATTATCACGGACACTAAATCAAAGAAGTTGTATTTGTCATATTTAGAAGAGTCCATAACTGCCTGGGGATCACGCAATAATTTCTTGTGACCCACCTTCTATTTGTTTCATCTTCTGTCTTATGCATAAGGTTGAGTTTACATCTGGCATTTCATGTGTGCAATGTGCCCAGAAAAGCGTAACCACTAATTACTAATAGAAATCTCTTTGATTCAGACACGTACATATATGAATCAAACAGTTTTTGATTAGTAATTAGTGGTTACGCTTTCTTTGGTACATGGCACACATATGTAAACCCAGCCCAAGTCTGAGTTTGCAAGCGAGTAGGGGTAAATCTACGCATTCCAATTCCCGTGGAACCTGTAAAGATGTCCGATGTTGCTAATATCAAACTGCTCTGCCATCTCTTTATCTTTATCTCGACTATCAATGTATATGTTTGCTAAAGTCGTTCAAGTATCATTCACTTTCAGCCAATATACATCTTTTATTGCAATGATCTCTGCCTGAAAGACGCTGCAGTGATCTGGAAGCCGCTTTGCAATACGAAGACCTAAAGTCCCTGAAAAGACTCCATAACCCACACCTTCTTGTGTTTTGAAGCCGTCCATATAGATCCAATAAACTATTTTCGGAGTAAGAGTTTTTTTTTTAAATTTATGTTTTCTTCACTCACTATTAAAGTCAAGAATAACCCTGAGATATTTTGTAGTGTTGGACCCTTATCTCTGTGTTATTAAGAGTGATAGGTTGGAAAACATTCATTTTATACTTTCTGGGGAATATGTCTAGTTTCGTTTTGTTAGGATTAAAGATAATCCCTCGTTTCTCCACCCATCCTCTTGGATATCCGTTAGAAAAGTGAGGAATTTTCCTCTGACAGCTAATGCCACATCATCAGCATAAGCCACGATTTTGCACCCCCGCGACAGATTTCTCTATTGTGCTAACCAGCTCTTGTAGAGCTGATTCATTTGATTTTCCCCTTTGGTATACATGCTGATGCGGGTAAAGGAGCTTGCCATTAATGGTTTTGCGGATATAATGATCAACCATCCTTTCTAAAGTTTTCGGAAGAAAGGATGACACACTTATTAGTCTGAAGTCTTTTTGTGTAGTGTGGAGCTTTTAGCAGCCTTCGGATTGAAGACCACTCTCGCATTCCTCCACTTATTAGGAATATGACTGAGTCTTAGACAATTGTTGCAAACTTTCATTAGCCTGGGGCTATGGGATTCGATACTTTCTGTATTTCGGCTGATGTGATACCGCTGGGTCCTGAAGATTTAAAAGGCTTGAAGCTTCTTAGAGCCCAAATTAAGGTCTGTATATTGGCAATTTCAGATATATTTTCCGTAGGTATTGGGTAAAGATCAGATGTCTGAATCTCAGACATTGCGTTACCGAGAAAGTGTGGATACTCACTTTCTCGGGATTTGAACGAATCGTCGCTGAATATAGTTCAAATCCCACTTTAAATACCCCAGCATGCAGGGAGCAGTAGACAAAATTTTTCTCATGCGACAGGCTTCTGAAACATTTTTAATGTTTTCGCAATTGTAACTCTCTATTCCACCTAGGCGGTTTCTTCTTACCCCTCGGCATAATAGAGTGCAGGATGATGTCTTTGCTAATACAAAACTCAATAAACCTATGATCAGAAAAGAAGTGTTTCTGAAGTACACGTCAGTTCAAGATCCTATCGGCTACCGAATCAGGATTTCCTGTATGTTCCTTGCTATAAACGCAGGTTCTAGACCTCTATTACAAATGTTAAGGTTAGTACTAAGTACAAATTCTAAAAGTTTCTGACCTCTTTCATTAGTGTCTGTACTTCCCAAAATAGTGTGATGTAAGTTGACGTCACAGCACAAGATGATAGCGTTTATAGCCGCAACTGTAAAAACTGTCACATTATCGACGTAAGAGGACCTTGGTAGCATGTACTTCGTACTTCCACGCCAACCGCCATTATGTCTCTGCTGTTAGATAATAGGTATATATTAAGGTGGTTCCCTGCCAAGACGCAAGTTCTACAATTACCTTCATTATTGACGGCTAACATCTGCCGCCACAGATTATGATTAAGATTCTGTCAACTTCTGCTGGAGCTGGAGGGCAGGCGATCTGAGCTGGAGAGCAGCCAAAGCTGCTTTAGTGTGATGGAGATTTATCTGTAACAGGTTCAACAACCGCTATGACATCCATATCTACGACTGTTTTATCGGACTCGCAGTAAGCTTCAAGAAGGTCGCTGTTTTCACCGGAATCATAGATGAAAATGTTATTTTCATTTTTATTTAATTAATAACTTAATAATAATTAATTAGTGTAAAGTTAGAGAATATAGCAATAGCTACATTTGCGATTGTTTTATTGGTTGACCAGAAGTAGTTAATTTTTTTATTTAGATGCTCCTCCCAGGTTGGTTGATGTTCGACAAAACATTATTTGCCAAATCAGTGTGTTTTGTTTTATATAAAACAATAGAATTCGGGAATTGGGCCCCTGCTTTATACATAACCTGTCCAAAGGCGTACGATATAATGTTATTAGGCTTGGCCAAGTGAGGGAGGTTTTAATCCACGCGTGTCCCACTCGACCTCACCTAATGGGGAGCATTTTCCAATTGCTGGTTGGAAGCAAAGGATTGCATTATTTTAACAGTTTTATCACTACTTCAGTAGTATCTGGGAATGCCAGCATCCAAACATGCGCACTTCGTCGGGATGGGAAGTGGTTCCTGGTAATAAGATCGATTTTCGCACCCAACCATGCCTCTCCCATCCTGCTGACAGCTGACTTGTACAGCTTTGCCGACCTTTGGCCTTCAAAGACCATCAGCTTGACCCTGCCTTGATACCAACATGCATCGCGACAGACGGGAGGTATGTCTGGATTCTCCGCAAGGACCTGGTAGTACGTGGTGGCTAGCTAAGCTTCCATAATACTCCATTTGGTTGATAACGGCCATTGCAACCTCACTAAACAACCGCTTAGGCAATGGAATGGTTTGTTGTCCTGATTATCCTTGTTTTCAAGGGCACCTTTTTCCCATTTGAGGGAGTGTTTTGGTTCCTCGGTTAGCCTTGGTGGGTCTTGAATGCCCAACGTATGTACAATTCCTACGTAATAGCCCCCCGTCGTCTGCAAAAAATTTCAAAAAAGGTAATCGAGTTTGGAATTAAGCATTTTTGGTGGAAACACTTCCCTACTGGATTACCAACTTAATGATTTTAACAAGGCGTGAGACTAAAAAAATCGATTCTTGAGAAGTACTTGAATTTTTTTTATTCGTCAACATTTCACGTAATCTATTTCGTCTAAAAAAAATCATTCTCTTCATTTAGCAACTTGCACGTCATTTTTTTAAATTTTAGGTAATGTGATTTGTAAGCGAGTAATGAAAATTGGCAATCAGAAAAGTAAGTCATTATATGGCAAGTAGTTCTAATGGTAATGTGTAATTTTTTTCTGGGTTAACACTCATTTTCTATATATATTCATTACACATTTCTTCGAATAGTTTGCAGTACTAACGAACTATGTCAACATACATGTCCTTATATATATATATATATATATATATATATATATATATATATATATACATATATATATATATATATATATATATACATATACATATATACATATATATATATATATATACACATATTTGTATCCATTTGGTATGATTTCTTTGAACTAGAACACTAAAACAATACTTTTTCTAAAACTTTGTGTTTTTTTGTGTCAAACTAAATATTTTAAGTTGGCAACGCGATGATAATTTCAACTAAAAAACAGTTGTGGTTCATAATACTAAAACAGAGTTTGGTCGTGTGTAAGTTTGGTCTACTCTTAGACGACCAAACTGAATTTAGTTGAGAACCGCGATAGGGGCATAAATGAATGTTGAAATTATACCTTATACCTGATTACACTATAAAGTTTTGCATGAAAAACTTGTCAATATGAGGCCTGGATACGCAAATCAGATCAAAAAAGTTGCCAAAAATGCTTCAGAGATACATGCTACGTCATTTTTTATATACTATCACTCTCGTCTATAGCGTTGCTATTAGCAATTAGAAAAAGATTCGCGCAACAAATTTCATTAAAGACGCATAATGCAATATAAAAGCATTTGCCTCCATTGAACAACTCGACTTTTCGACTTAAATCTTTAGCCACGGAAATTACAGAATTATTATATATTAATTATTCAAAAAATTTATTATTTGACATACTGTCATAAGTTTATTTTAATTGAAATTTATTTCCTGTTGGTTAAGCATCGTCTATTATAATATGTCTGTTCAATTACTTTCCCAGCAGAAACTAGCAACGAGAGAATAAGGCAGAAATTTACAAAATTACTCTACTAAATATGAAAAAGTAAATGAACGCTTTACTTGAAAAAAACTTGCAAGAAAATTTTATTCATATCAGAAGCATGGATGGAAATCATGATACAATTGTACTTTTTCTGATGTATTTTGTTATAATAATAATAATAATTATAATTAATAATAATTATAATAATATTTTAAATTGCATTATTTTAGAAATTGACATTTAATATGAAATTCTTTACACAGTTTCATGTATTTTTACTATTTTTATGCATTTTTCATAATTTTTTAATTTTATTTAATTAACAACTACAAAAATGCAACTTTCCATCTCTGATCATATATGAGAAAAAAATCAAAATTATTTGCCATTAAAATTTAATTTATGTGGCTTAATGAAAGAAAAACAATGAGTTAAGAAAACATGCTTTCTTTTTTCATACGTATACATGTTTTTTTTTAACAAAGAAATAAAAAATTTTCAGTTTTCCTTTTTCAGATATTTCAAAATACACAACAGGTGGTTGCATAATTCTTGCAAGTAAAAATTTTACTAGGTGCTAATTCACACCGTGAAATTTATGACGTCTATTTTTCTTAATTCTCTTTTGAAGTTGCTACCAAAAATTCCTTGCATTCATACGATGTTTTTTTTTTTTTTGGACGTCTAATTTTACTTCTCTCCACTTATATAGCCAACTAGCTACACCCGGTGTGCTTCGCTACCCCCATCGTGTTATCGAATGATGTAAATATTTTGTAAATAAACCGAAAACTCGGATTTTTTAATGCAACATTTCGAAAGTTTTAAAATTTTGATGTTGGATCATTATTAACATAGGTTTTTTGTAAATATCTTCGGAACTACATAACCGATTTAAGAGTTTGATATCTCGTTTTGAAAAACATGACAACAGCTTTCAAAAAAAAAAAAATAAAAAAAATAAATAAATAAAAAAGCAAAAAAAATTAATATATACATATGAAAAATTGATTTTGCCACACCCTTCCGCCCCCAGACCGAAAATAAAAAATCAGACATCAGACTGTCACCCGCCTGAATATTCTGAAGATTCCCTGAAAATTTCATCAAAATCGGCCCAGCCGTTTTAGAGTCCATACGTTACATACATACATACATACACACATCCTCTTTTATATATATAGATAAGCTAGAAGAGTAACAATAAAAAATAACAATAAGATAGAAGAGTAACATTAAAACGTAACAACAATAACATCAAGAGCATAGTAAAGAGAAATATGAAAAAAATCATGGAAAACAGAAACCGAGTCATTTTTCTTACCCCTCTTTCTTCTCTACACTGCTCGCTAACAAACAAAAAGTGACGTCGAAAAATAGACTTCATAAAAGTCTTCGTGTGAATTAGGTGTAGTAATAATTTGTAGGAATTTTTTTGTCTCTCAATTTTTTTCTCTCTTTTGACGCTCTCTCCTTGCAAACTTTTTGAGTAAATGAACACTTTCCAGTAATAATTGTTACAAATTCGTAAAAATTTTTAGTAAATGATCAAACCTAATATATATATACAAATATATTTTACATATTTCATGGGTGCTTTGCCTAATCATCAGTAGACTTCAACTACATATTTTTAACAGTCATAAACCTCTTATATTTTGCACAGACTTTCAAAAACTATTTGATAATTCACAAATAATAATATCGACCCTTATGCGCGAAATTATCATATTATGTTACAAAAACTTAATTTTACACCAGAGCGTTTTTATTACTTTATTTTTAATTGACATTGGCATGAAATTGAAAATCTGTATAAATATTCGGTTGCTTTAAATAAATTAATATTAATTTTTATGGAAATTATTGTATATTTCCAAATAATAAACATTTTTGCACATATGATATTTTCGCGCACTTAACTTTTAAGGGTGCTGAATATATTAAGTACTTACGATGATTTTTTTTTATCACATTGGACCCAATTGCGTCTCCGAGGGGAGGTGCGGTATAGCACCACCCTTCCTAACCTAACTTACGATAAATTTTGAATCAATTTAAATCACATCAAAAACGCTTACAAAAATCAGGCGGCAAATCGCGGCACTCGTTATCGAACGAAATATTTCGTAATTTCGTTCGATAACGAGTGCCGCGATTTGTTCCCAGGTTTATTAATTTTCTTCATATTATAATATTTGACATTAACATAAATATTATTTCAAGTAAAATATGTACTTATATGTATGTATTTGAAAAATATTGCAAGGAAAAATATTCGTCGCGTCGTCGGTCTGATTTAAAAAAACTTTTGTTTTTGAAGTATGTATGCCTTAAATTCAAATATCCTTTATGATATTTATTTATATTTATATTTATTTTTTTAAAACAAAGTATTTTTAAATCTGTAAATTTTTTGTTGAGATAATAAACTCTTAGGGCCTAATTCATAAAAATAAAATAAATAAAATATATTGGTTGTATAAAAGGTTTATTAATCAAATTTCCATAGAAAATTTGTTTTATAAACCTCTTATAAACCAGAAATATTTTTTATGAATAAGACAGTTAGAATATAATATTTTGATCTTATAAGTGAAATTTCAATTGATTATATAAGCTTTTTGTCAGAATTATCAGAATATCCATAAGTTTAATATCCATACTTTAATTGAAGTTGGAATTTTTTTAAATGTCGCTTAACGGAGGTCATTGAAATTACATAATTTTAATTTTATTGAGCAGTAGCGAATTAGGAAGTGACTTCCAATTTTTGAAGTAGTAGAATGTAGAATAGTCGGCCATCCATTAGGCTCACGAAAGATTCAATGATAATATGTACGGAATCTACTGGCATCTTAGTATGTCCGGAAAGTAAATAAGTAACATTAATTTTATGGAAAGAGGTCGAAGAATTTTTAAAAATACGGCAGCATATATATTACGGCTTTGTTGCAGTTCTGACCAGCACAACTGTGGCAATACAGACTCATTTGACTGTTCTGTTTTTTATTGACAATAATAAGCAAATATATAGAGAGCTGAGCACATTTCATTACAGCTCCGTTTACCATTACGCTCACCAAACAAGAAAAAATATCCATTTCTTGTGGCATTTTCGTAAACGCTAAAATTATAATAGGCGTATTTGCAGGAGTAAAGCAGTATAATCTTTTTTCCATAAAAAGTGTTTAAAACTTTCTGCATATCAAAACTGGCGCATAAGAAATCTAACCAATCTTTGCAAAAAATCTACTTCACATTAGTACTCACATACTACTAGGGCGATCGATTATTCGACTTTTTCCAGAAACCGGTTTTCGAATAGTTCGAATATTTGAAATTATGAAAACCACGGTTTCGGTTATTACAATTCAGGAAAAACCGGTCAACCGGTTTTGATTTTAAATTGCTTTATTTAAAAAAAACAGCTCATGTAAACACTATAAAACAATACAAAAATTAAAGGTAAAACATACAAATTAACTTCATGTACGTATGTATAGTACATTTACATAATATATGTACATATGTATAATGTATGGATGAGGTGGATATCTTCTACCTCTATATAAAATATGAAGCAAAATGTCAAAAAAATGTCCTCTGTGAGTCCGATCACAGAGGAGATGTGTAAACATCTAGTAATGAAATTTTTTTTTAGTTGGAAGTACTTATGCTTTTAGTATATTTTTTTAAATTAATTGATTAAAAGTATCAAAACTTTCAATATTGTAAATACATAGGAATTTGTTGGTTGGGCACACTGTAGTATATGTATATGTACTGCATTAAAAATTGCAGTAAGCAGTAAATTTACTGATTACTAAAAAAAATCAGTAAATTGTTTTCATTCAAATTTTGAAACTTTTGTATGAAAAACATTTAGCCACTTGGTAGAATTTAATTATGAATACAAGCATTACTGATTACTGAAAATTCAATGCACCTCATCATATAACAAATCATTTAGGTAATTTATAAAAATTGTAGAAAAAATTTTATTAATCAGTAAAAATTTACTTGTTAAAAAATTTTTATTATTTTTACTGAAACTTTAGTGGTACTGCAGTGCTCATTTATGGTAAATGCCTTTACTTTTACTTTTTAATTCCTGTTGTTAATCGTTTAGTTGTTGCTGTTCTTGTTGTTGTGTACGCATTGCAATTAAAATAAATTCAGTAAAGTGCGACTTTGACTCGCGCACATTCGGTTTTGAGCATTTTTTTTTTTTTTTGATTTAGCTTTCTTCCTTTTTTAAGTTTTTTAAGTTAAAACGATTTTTTCAGTTTTATCGCTTTTTTCTCGTTTTGGCGTTTTTTTTTTCTCTTTTTGGGTTTTTTTAATTTTCGCAATTTTTTTTCATTTTGGCGATTTTTTTTTTTTTTTGATTTTGGCGATTTTTTCTGTTTTTAGGGTTTTTTTCATTTTTGGGATTTTTTAGGCGATTTTTTTGTTTAAGGGTTTTTTTCATTTTGGCGATTTTTCGCGGTTTATTTTAGTCCTAGAAATTTTTTTTAATTTGGCGCTTTATTCGTTTTGGCGATTTTTGTTTAGTTTAGGCGATTTTATATTTTTTTGATTTTTTAGTTTTTCCGTTTTTGAAAATTTCAAGAGTTTTGCTCTTACGGTTTCCAAGATACAGCAAGTTGTCAAAATTTCAAAGTCAAAATTGCATTAAAAGATGGAACACCCATTGATTTAAATTTTTTAAATTTAGTGTTAATTGTTGTAGTCTGTATAAAAATACACTAACATTTAAAATTTCAAGTGTATATATGTACATACAATTGTATGTGTGTATATTACATGGGATTTTAAAATTTTTCGTTGCTCGTTTTGGAACACCCTTTAATTTTTAACTCTCATATATTTGTTGTTGTAGTGGCCAAATGTCTACACACTGTGTCCAAATTTCAGGTCCGTAGCTCTTACGGTTCATTTTCACCTTTGGTGTACCGAACCCTAATAGCACATTCAGGATGACACGAAATTAAGTAATTTCAAGCTCAAATTACGAACGAAATGAAAGGTGTTTATGCAGGTACTGAATGACATTTGAGTTAATTTCGCAACCATCTTATTCACTGTGGCAGACATTGAAGTACTTTCTCCAGTTGAATAAATTCTTTGTTACACTTATACACACTTTTCTTTAAAAAATTTTCATAAATTTAATAATTTTCAATATTTTTTAAATTTAATATTGAATATCAAAATTTTTATTTCTTTTAAGTGTTGTTTCTCATAGTTGTAAATTTACTCATGTTTGAAAAAAAGTAGTTTTAGTACAAAAAACAGAGTTGTATATTGTAATTTTTGGTTAATTTCATCGAAATTAAGTAAAATAAGTTAATTTGAAAAATGTCAAAATGTATGGGAAATTACTTAATTTGAACTTGATTTCGACCGAAATCACGAAATTACTTAATTTGGCGTCAGCATGAATGGGCTATTATAAAGCAATTATCAAGTTAAATAAAACAATCAAAAACCAGCAAATTCCTATGTATTTACAATATTTTAAATAAGTTTGTATTGCTTCTTTCAAGCACTAATACACTCATACATATGTAGTTCACACCGATTTGACAACGCGGTGTGAATCTCAGCAAAATTTGTGATTGTATTGTGAAAAAGAAATTTTACCCCCTAGCGTATAGATGTTTACACATCAAAAATTAATAACACTTTTTGCAAATTGATTTTGACATCTATTGCACACCATAAGACCAATTTAATTCGCCTCCTCATAAAATAATTTCGCTTAAATTTACTGTTTCAGTAAGTGCTGCCATGCTCAAAAAGGTGGAGGTACATATATACCACGCGTTAGCGGCAACGCTTTTGCTTGGCTTGTTAAATGGTTAACGCTATACAAATGGAAAGTTACACACCATGATTTTGAGGCTTTTTTAGTTGCAAAATTTAAAGCATTTGCCGGCTATTTTTTGTCTTGCATTTACGTTTTATTTTTCTTTAAATATTTAATGCATTTTTTATCCATTGTTTAATAAAAAAATTAATTTCTAATAATTTTTGTGCATGTCAGCTTATGAATCTGGCAAAACTAGCTGTAATTTTGTATACAACGAGTGAAAGTGGAAGAATGTTCAACTTTTTGCGAGGTACGCGCGTCGCGAACTTCTCCATGTAACTTGCCTTATGGGAACACACTATTTAAACTTTTTGACAGATGTGTGTATCGCATTAGCGCATTGAATGCCTGTTATGTACTTCCACCTTTAGAAATTTTACACTGAAAAAAAATACTTAGAAAAATCTACAGAACACGTTTGTCTGAAATTTAATATAGTTAAAACTAATTTCATTGCATAATGTACAAATTGAGAAGTATTCGACTCGGCCGGTTTTTAAATTGCTAAAAAACCGGACTATTCGACATTCGAAAAATCAACATTTTGAAAAAACCGACAACCGTTTTGTTAAAAAACCGGGTCTTAAAACCGGTTGTAAAACCGAGTCGATCACCCTACATACTACCCAATTATGAATAAAATTCCGCAGGAAATTGTTCCCAGGGAAAAATTTCCTGCGGAATTTTATTCATAATTGGGTGGATTGTTGTTTATTTCAAAGCAGGTACTCTCAAGCAAACAATTTTGTATTGTAGGGGTATATGGCAAAGATAAAATTGTCGAAAAATCATCGAAATGCCGATGATTTCAATTTCAATTTTTCATACTTGAAAAATTAAAAAAAAACATCGGACAACTCAAAATGCAGTTCTTTAATAGATATACATACATATCATATTTTATGTTGCACTTGTGCTACAATAGAGTAATAACTTAAATTTTTTAAATTATTAGTAAAAGCAAAAAGATTTTATTTAACATTGAAGGTATGTCTATGAAAGGTTAAATTTAAATAAAGAATTTTACTAGGAAAGGGTTGGTGAAGCTATTTTGCCAATATTTTGCCCATCAAGCAATCAGGTATGCTTTCAGATAAGTAGCACTAATTAAAAATATTATGTGATGAAGCCTTTTCTTAGTAAACTAGCATTTAAAAAAGAATTAATTACTTTTGACTTTCTAAACAGGAAAAAAAAACAATTATTCGAAGCATAGCCTCAGATTGTAAGCTAAAGTTATATACTATACATACGATTAGTAATAAACAACGTACATCAACGTTTTTATATTGTTTGTTGGGCTCTTTATATTGTGTTCGTTGGGCTTTACAAATTCGAATAATATTATCACGTATTGTATGCAAAACAAATTGGATCTTCTGTGTTGCCGTAGCAAAACCATACAGTTTTTTTATTGTATAAATAAAACAGCATGGTCTGTCGTCGAATTTTAGATGCCTTATAACCAATAATTTCATTAAGGCAGTTGTATTATGATATTTTTCAATCTTTCCATATATTGAATTTTACTAGCGGTACTTTAATTAAATTATTAAATTTAATCAGTCTTATTTATAAAAATGTTCAAGGGCTTTGTTAAAACCTTATAAGGAAAACCCGAAAAACGTTATTTATTAATTGAAATTTACTTTATATGCTCAAGTTGTCAAAATTCGTAATAAATTATAAGTGCTTATTGCATTAAAGCATATGGCGTTACGTTACGAAAAGTAGACTTTTCGCTGGAAATGCCCATATAATATTTCTTAGACTCCTAAAATACCAATATTTGATTAATATCTCCATAAAATAATGTTTTATAAAGCTAAATATTTCAGAGATTCTTGGGTTTTATAAGCTTCTTTTAGGAGTATGATAAAAAAAAGGAAATGGCAAGCCCTTCTTCTGGTTGATCTATATTTGATTTACGGTTATTTTGCTTTAGCACTTCTTTTACTGTATTTTCCCAATGTAGTTTTAAAATTTTTATAAAATATTTTAGTATTAAAGCTACAGTCAAAAACTATAGAGCTACAGTGGAATTTGAAGTAAAATACATTTATCTATATTGGAGACATACATAGTTTAAAAAAATAAAAGTTAAAGTTAAAAAAATAAAAGAGTTAAATAATGCTGTGAAAAAATAAAGTTTCAAAAAAGGCAGGCAATAAATGTTCTCTGCCACATTGTAGCAGATCGAAAATAAAATTTCTTGAAATGAAACTTTTTCGTTTTCCAAACACAAACTCGCCATTATTTAAAGAATGGTTAAAAAAGTGCAATTTTGAAAACCAGTTTGTGGAAAAAGCTACATCCCTCTTTTTATGTGATAGGCACTTTTCGCCTGATTTAATTGGTAAAAGATATTTACAGCGAGGTGCCGTACCAAGTTTATACTTAGCTGATAGTGCTGAGTCAGAAAGTATTGGACAAGGTTCTGAAAATGAGAATACCAACGATTTTTTCCTTCGAAGTCCGTCAAGTAAGCGAAAAAGATCTCAATCGCCGCCACCTTTATGCTCAAGCTGCCTTAAAAGTGTAAAAAATGAAGAATTTTATAGAAAAAAAAATGTTCAACATGTTTAAAAGACTTCAGGGTATAACACAACAAAACCGAAGTTTGAAATCGAAAAATGAATACTTGAAGAAAAGGTTGAAGGTATTAGAAGCAAAGCTAAAAGTAAAAGCCTCTGTTGAAAGCGAAATTGATAAACTTAGTATCAACCCTAGTGAAAAAACATTCTGCAGAATTCTAATGAAGAAAAATAGGGGAACAAACGCTCGATGGGACGATTGTGAAAAAAATTTCGCTCAAAGCATATATTATAGATCAACCTCTACGTACTTATTCTTGCGTAACATTTTGAAATTGAACCTTCCAAGCCCTTCATCTTTAAGTCGGTGGAGTGAAATTAAGAATTTGCAGCCAGGTACCAATGTGTGCATATATAATGTTCTTAAGAAAACGGTTTCTACGATGAAACCTCTTGAAAGAGAGTGCGTGTTAATATTTGATGAAGTGTCAATCAGAAGAAATTTATGTTATAATGATTGTGCGGAGTTTATAGATGGAGTTGTTGATATAGGATACGAGCGAAGAAATGAAATGGGTTCTCAAATTGGTGTTTTCATGATTAGAGGAATTATAGAAAATTGGAAATTTGTGTTAAACTACTTTGTAACTGCTAGTTCCATAAAAGGAGAAATATTGAAAACACTTTTAATTTCAAATTTAGATGTACTAACCCAAATTGGATTAAAAGTTCGTGCAGTTACATGTGATCAAGGTCCTAACAACAGGAAATGTTACGACCTATTGGGAGTGTCACCGGGACAGCCTTATTTTCTTTATAACACTAATAAAGTGTATTTGTTATATTATGTTCCTCATATTTTTAAATCCATAAGGAATGCCTTTATCAAAGGTGACTTTAAAACACCTGATGGAATAGCGCAATTTGATGTCATTAGAGAAGTTTTTGAACTAGAGCATGGGAAAGCCACAAAAATTACAAAGTTGACAATATCCCATATAAATCCAACGAATTTTCAGAAAATGCGGATGGGCTTAGCTGTTCAAACTTTAAGCCGTTCTGTTGCAGCTGCGATTCAAACCGTTAACGAAAATCGTCAATTTACAAGGACTTCATCGGAAATAGCCTTACGTATTTATAAAAAAAAACTTGATAGTTACTTTGACTGTTTAAATATTAAAAATTTTAGTGACCCCAATCCTCTAAAGCGTGGCTTAAAGCTTAATAATAATACTTGACAAGTATTGCAGGAGCTAATAACATACATGCAACAAATTGAATATGTCGGCAATAAAATATTTTCCATCCGCGGTCTTATTCAAACCACCAGGCGCATATTATCGTTAAGTGAAGAAATGTTTCAAGAAAGTTCTAATTTATTCACTATTTTAACTAGCCGGTTTAATCAGGATCCATTAGAAAACTTATTTTCATATATTCGCGCCAAAGGCGCCCTTCATTTCACGAATTTAACATCGCAATGGCAAAGCTGATATCTTTAAAAATAAGCCAGTTTAGTTCGTCAAAGAATTGTGAAAACGACGATGGAATATTTTTACCTGTCGATTTTCAAAGCTCCGTCGAATATAATGAAACTGTATCAGCTGATAATCAATCTCCCGTGATAGATATCGTAGACATATACCAGAATAATGAAGAATATTTTAATGAAAGTGCCGACTGTTTTAACTCTCTGAATGTCTCAATAGAACTTACTTCAAGCCGATATTTCATTGGATACATAGCGTAACGAATATCATGCAGGAAATGTAGAATGGATATAATAAAACCTTCACAAATTCTAACATATCCATCAGAAATGTATATCCACACAAAAAACTATGAAACTGACTTAGATTTTGGGAGTATATGTGCACCCTCAGACTTGTTTTTCGAAGTTTGTAAGATTCACATAAAAGTTTTCGAAGAGCTTTTTTCTACCAACAAATCAATCAAAAATATTAAAAAAGTCATGATTCAACAATGCATAGAATGTACTAATAGTACAATTTACTCTTTTTGGTTTGATGAGAAGAATGCTTGTTACAATTATAGGCTGGAAATTTTAAATTTGCTTTTACTAATATTACTAAGAAAGCATTCAGCCTGGGAAACTTACCAGTATAAGCCAGCACATATTGAAAAAGTAAAAATTTTAAAAAACTAATTTCAATAAAAATTAAAATAAAAAATCATACAAAATAAGTACTATACAAAAATGTACCAACCAACCAACCAACAGATCTCATACGCAAAGCTGTGCGCAGTTGAAATAACTTCAAAAAATAAGTAAATAAGCAAATCATGACTTCGGTGTGAACGTAAGTACTTCCATTTATACAGGGTGGGCCAAAAGAAACCAAGGGGTGTAAAAGTTTAATAACTTTTTTGTTTATTAGTTTTTTTGTATTTTTTCTTTCAGATTATATAGACAACACTTGGAGAATTTATAATGGAGAGGTTCACAACTGAACAGAGAACCAGAACAATAGAATTTTATTATTTAAACCAGAGATCAATTATTTTAACGCAAAGAGCATATCGTCGACATTTTAACGTCAGAATTTCGTCCTCTGAAGCGATGATTCGTTGCTTAGTTAATCGTCATCACCAACATGGTAGCGTAAGAGATTTGCCTCGAACCGGTAGACCACGTTTAAGTCGCACTACGGAAAATATTGAACGAGTACAGCAAAGTGTTAACGAAGCACCAGAAACATCTGGCAGAAGGCGTTCTGCTCAGCTAGAAATGTCTCGTACGTCACTACGGCGCATTTTAAAAAAAGATTTACACTTATACCCATATAAGGTGCAATTGGTCCAAGAATTAAAACCGCAGATCATCGGCAACGTCTAAATTTTGCAGTTAAATTTCAAGAGCGAATAATTTCTCGAAATTCGAAAACTATTTGGCCAGCGCGATCGCCAGATTTGACAGCACCCGACTATTTTCTTTGGGGTTTTTTGAAGGAGCAAGTGTATGTGAACAAGCCAGAGACAATCCTTGAACTCAAGGCAAACATTGTTGCAGAAATTCGAACGCTACAGCCACAAGTTTTGAAAAATGTTATGGAAAATGCTCTAAAAAGAGCCCATCAGTGCGAAGCTGAAAACGGTGGTCATTTAAGAGACATAATTTTTCATACTTAGTGTAAAAAAATTTCCATTTTGTATATTATATAATCTGAAAGAAAAGATAAAAAAAAGTTAATAAACAAAAAAGTTATTAAACTTTTACACCCCTTGGTTTCTTTTGGCCCACCCTGTACAACAATAAAGTAAGTATATTTGCCCTACAATAATGAAAGAATCATGTTCGTTCCCTATTTATGTTGAACATCCATACAAGCTGTATGCTGAGTACATTAATAAAGTAGCTAGCGAAACTAAATTCATTTTTAATTTTAAAACGGAATTACAAATGTGTGAAATAAAAAAAAAATACCAAAAACAATACACACTCCCAAACACCAATACTCATGGTAAGCATATACATGAATGAATGTGTGTTTCTGTGTATAAAAAATACTACTCTCTTTTCTGTGATTGGTTTTGCTCAATGCAAAGAGAGTATTTTCTATTTACCCTTTAAGCTTTCCCCCCTCGTCTTAAGAAGCTTAAAATTTCAGTTTATGTAAAATGTTCGCAGTGCAACATCTTTATAAATCTATAGTTTTTGGTTAGGCTGAGTTTACATCTGGCATTTCTTGTGTGTCATTTCCCCAAAAAAGCGTAACTAACTAAACGTGTGTGAAGATAAATTTCGAAATTTAACCCCAAGACACAAACCAATTGCATTAACAGAGCTATGTTAACCTGATAACAGAGCCCTGTTAGACATGAAAATTTTGGAAGTACATACTCAAAATGGAATCCTGGCAATATATTTCAACAAAATGAGCTAAAAAAAAATCGAAACATGCAGACTATTATATTTTTCTATATAAAAACCACAAAAAAGTCATAAAAAAATTAAAACAAACTACATATAATTTTTTAACTATCAAATAAATTAATTTTTTATGGAAATTTGTGAATTCCTAGAGAACGAACATACGTGGGTGGCTAAATTTTTTTGAAATTTATGTCTTTTGTGCCCTTTTATAATATCCAGATTTCAAAACCCTTAGCATTTGCGTTTTTTCATAAAAAAAATTTGATTTTTCTAAATTTTCAAATTTCGATTTTCACTAAAAAACGAATTTCAGAAGAACGAACATACCTGGGCGGCTAAATTTTTTTGGAATTTATGTCTTTTGTGCCCTTTTATAATATCCAGATTTCAAAACCCTTAACATTTGCGTTTTTCATAAAAAAATTAGATTTTTCTGAACTTTCAAATTTCGATTTTCACTAAAAGACGAATTTCAGAAGAACGAACATACCTGGGCGACAAAATTTTTTTGAAATTTATGTCTTTTGTGCCCTTTTTTTTTGTGAAAATCGAAATTTGAAAATTTAGAAAAATATATATTATTAAAAAACGCAAATGTTAAGGGCTTGGACAACTGGATATTATAAAAAGGCATGAAAGACATAAATTTCAAAAAAAAATTAGCCGCCCAGGTATGTTCGTTCTCTAGGAATTCACAAATTTCCATAAAAAAAAATAATTTATTTGATAGTTAAAAAATTATAGTTTCTTTTAATTTTTTTATGACTTTTTTTTGGTTTTTATATAGAAAAATATAATAGTCTGCATGTTTCGATTTTTTTAGCTCATTTTGTTGAAAAATATGGCCAGGATTCCATTTTGAGTATGTACTTCCAAAATTTTCATGTCTAACAGGGCTCTGTTATCAGGTTAACATAGCTCTGTTAATGCAATCGGTTTGTGTCTTGGGTTTAAATTTCGAAATTTATCTCCACACACGTACCAACTAATCACTAATGAAAAACTGTTTGATTCAGACATATATTTATTGATTTAAACAGTTTGCAATCATGCTGGATTCTATAAAATTGTCTATTAGTTATGTATGAAACTATTTAACCTAATAAATACATGTCTGAATATAAAAGCTTTTCATTAGTAATTAGTGGTTACGCTTTTTTTACGCTTGTGTGGCACATGACACACAGATGGAAATCCGGCCTTAGTTTGTATTTGGTAGTTTATTTGAAAAAAAAAATACTTTATTCTTTTTTTTTTTGTGTTTTACTTTGTCTACAATAATAATAGTTGAAATAACACTTGAAAAACTTTGCGATATAACGAATTTTTGCGGTATAACGAATGGGCCTGACATTATATTGTTCGTTATACCGAAATTCGCCTGTAGTAAATTTTTCTTAAAAGTGTATGTAAAAGCAATATGCAAATTTGTAATTTTCAGAAGAGCGCGAAGACCCGTCAATAGTGAATTTAAAGTCAGCTTATTCCTAAAAGTGCCAGGCTTAAAACATTTGTTATTGAGTTATCTATCGTCCATGAAAATTTCAGCATTTTGAATCGAGGCATATTATATAAGAAGATATTTAGAATATTATAAAATCGTAAATTTTAAGAAAAAAACTCGACAAATCGTCATTTTGACGTCAAATGTGGCAGCCCTGATGGCATATACGATAATTTTGCCCACAACGTAAATTGCACTATTACATACGATAAAATGTACATTGTTTTATCTCCATAACTATTATAATTGTCGTCGCTATAATATTTTGTCAACAGATGAATTAATGGATTTAGAACCAATTTGCATAAAATCTCGATTTCGAAAAATGTGTTACATACGATAATTTCTCGCAGTCGATATTTTTTAAAATCACAAAGAAAAAATTAGCACAGTAGCTTTATAAACTTTAACCAAACCCAGCAAATAATTTATATTCGATATGAAACTATTTTATTTTTCTGCACCTTTATGCAATTAGAAATCCATTGGATAATCCATTGGATTAAAGTATTCATAATGAAATATGTATATAGAAAATTCTTAATTCTTATATTATTTATATTAATCCTTTTTTTTATTTCAGATTTCAATTTCGGACAATGGCCAGCCCGCTCTGTACTCAACAACTAGAATTGTGGTCTTAATAGAGGACGTCAATGATAATGCGCCGCACTTCGATCAGCGCTTCTACAAAGTACAAATTCCATCATCCATTTCAATAAATGTTTCAATTACACAGGTAAAATCTAGTATTTAAAATAATTTTTTGTGTAGATCAGTGAAACGTCATACCACAATTGCGGAATATAAAATTACCCACATTCTTATGCTCTTTTATTTAGTCGTCATTGAGAAATTGACGCATGAAATTGTGCTCGCATATTAAATTTTTTTCCTGTTTGTTTGTTTAGTTTTTCGTGTAGCACGAACGAAATTAAAGTTCAAATTGAATAAATTTGGACAAGAAAAACTAACTGTGGATGTTGAAAAATTTTTAAATTTTAAAAATGTTTTGGGGCAATAATGCCATGTTTTTTGTGTTATGGAACATTTAAAAATAATATATCGAAATGTATATTGTTATTAGTTCAGATAAAATTTCAAGGTCGTGCTTCGAAATATCAAACTTAAATATGAAATTTCTAAAAATACCCGGCACTAATTGTATAATATAAATTTCTTTTTTCTTAACGTAATTTTTATTGACATAAGCAATTTGAATTTTAATTAAAAGAAAACTAATAAAATAAGAATATATTTGATATATTGTAAAAATTTGTTCAGAAATTTTTTGAAAGATATCAATGAGAAAGTGCTTTGCCGAACTTAATTATCTCCAAGATTTATTTTGTTGATTTGTTGTTTCTATTAATTTTTATCTAAAACTCTCTTAATTTCTGCAAAAAAATAAAATCATTAAAGGAAATGTATTGTTCCTTTTATAATTAATATATATATACTCCACAATGTTAAATGAATTTTCTTCGATTGTTTACTTCAGTTTTTAATAAAAGGCTTATTAACAAAATATTTCATACCATTAGTAATCACAGCATATCTTCTAAATTACACAACTTTTCTCCCATTGCAAATTAATTTTACTCTAATTTTTCTCATCATACCAACATATTTTATTTTGCGGATCCTTGGTGTACATACACATGTATCTACATACATACTCGTACATATCGCAACTTTATTGCAACATCCCAGCAAAAAAATACACATTACCATTGGAACTACTTGCCATATAATGACTTAAGCTATGTACAGACGGTTGTCAGATCTTACAATATTGCCAGTAAAATGTGCTAAAAATTTCTTACAACCGTGTGAACTGGCAATTTTTGTCAGACGACGTTGCCAGAAAAAGCATTTTTAGTCCATTGCAAGACTAGCAACTGACAACATATTGTCAGACATCTTACAATCGTGTGAACACATTGTAAAATTATTGCCAGATATTTGTCAGACATTTTAATATTGTCAGATGTGCGAAGTTCATGCATCTGACAATGGGGTCATTGTAAGATAATTCTTTCTATGGGCAACACTGCAGACGCTTGATTTTAAAGAAAAAGTTTATAATAAAATATATGCAGACAAAATCATTGCAATTGCTTCTTTATGGTCCATAATAATTTATACTTTCACTTTTTACATTTAACACAAACACTAACGATAAATATTTAACAATTTCCAACAAATGGTTTAAGTCTGGCAACACATAACAACAGATCCAACAATTTGTGCATATGACAACCGTGTGAACTGACAATTTTATTACTGACGATTTTGTCACATGAATTTATTGTCATACAACCGTCTGGCAATAAATTGTAAGATTTTCTGACATCCGTGTGAACTGACAAGAAATATTGTGCTGGCAATTTTCGATTGCCAGTACATTGTCAGCACATTGCCAGATCTGACAATATTGTAAGATCTGACAATCGTCTGTACATAGCTTTACTTTTCAGATTACCCAATTTCATTACTCGCTTACAAATCACATTACATAAAATAAAAAAAAACTAATGTAGAACTTGATTGATGAGAAGAATGATTTTCTTAGTTTTATTAAATTGCGTAACATCTTGCCAAATAAAAAAAAAGTAAGTAGTTCTCAAGAATCGATTATTTCAGCCTCACGCCTTGTTAATATCATTAAGTTGGTAATCAAGTAGGGAAGTGCTTCCACCAAAAATGCTTTATTCTAAACCCGACTACCTTTTTTGAAAGTTTTTTGCTGGAATACTCTCACCATCATCTCCAACTATTTCACCAATGGGTATATTACATCGACGAATCTCTTTGTTTAAAAAATTCCACGTTTTTCTAATATCGGTTCCAAATGAACTAAATTCGTTTAAATACGCAGCAAAAACCTTCAAAAAAAGGTAATCGGGTTTGGAATTAAGCATTTTTGGTGGAAGCACTTCCCTACTGGATTACCAACTTAATGATTTTAACAAGGAGTGAGAATAAAATATCCTATTCTTGAGAAGTACTTACATTTTTTATTTATCAACATATTCACGTAATCATTCTCCTCATTTATCAACTTGTACAGCATTTTGTAAGTTTTATGTAATGTGATTTGTAAGCGGGTAATGAAATTTGGTAATAAGAAACGCAAGTTATTATATGGCGAGTAGTTCTGATGGAACAAAATTACATATTTCATAAATCTACTTTCTATTTCGAGTTGAACTTGAGCCAAATGATATAAAATTAAGAAAAAAAATGAGACGCATCCAATTTATAATTTCAAATACCTCTTGTACCAAAAAAATCGCAGTTGAAGAGCCACATAAGCGTTCAGGTCCTGTACAGTGCCATAATTGCCAAGAACATGGCCATATTTTTGTATACTGCAATTTACCCTCTGTTTGCGTTGTGTGCGGCGAATTACACGGCACTGCTAGTTGTAATAAACTAAAAGTTCAAAGTGATAAAAAATGCAGTAATTGTGGAGGTAATCACACCGCTAACTACAGAGGATGTCCTGTGTACTCTTTCGTCAAACAGACTATAGTGCAAAAACCTAAATTAGCTTCAGCTCAATCAGCAAACGCTTACTCCGCCACTTTTGCGCAAATAAGCCATTCTATTCCACCACAAAATGTTTCACCACCAAATAATTCAACAAATGCTAACTCAAGCTTTAATTTCAGTCGCTTTGAAACCACTATTGATAATCTGGTGCAAACTATAAACAACTTTACAACAAATATGACTAGCATGATGCAGGAAATGCTTCGAATGCAGAATACATTGCTTCAAGCACTAGTCAACAAACCATGAACATGTTAAAAATATGTTTCTGGAACGCAAACGGCATTCGCCAACATAAAAATGAACTTGAGCACTTACTCATGGAAAAAAAATATTGATATAATGTTGGTCTCTGAGACTCAATTGACTTCGAGAAGACTTTTTAAAATTTATGGCTACACTATATATGATACAAAGTGCTCTAGAGGAAGAGCTTGCGGTGGATCAGCTATTCTAATAAAGTCAAGACTCAAGCACTATATTCTTGACAACATATGGAAGAACATCTACAAGCAACAAATATTGGCATGGAACATTTTTATACAAATTTCGTGATATCATCAATTTATTCCCCTCCCAGATTTTCAATCACTGAGGATTAATACGAGAATTTCTACAAATCCCTTGGACCTTGTTTTGTAGCAGCTGGCGACTACACGCAAAGAAAATATATGATTGTAGAATGGTTGAGAAAACCACATGTTCTCTGAAATAAATGTGTGGTCGTCGAAAACTAGTTATTGTTATTTTAAACATTTATTTCGTTACTATAAACAGTAATATTTGAATTTAATAATAACATTATCACATCCATATAAAAGTGTGATATCGTTAGAGTTTAACAATATAGTTTTGTTAAAAATTTATGACTACAACATAATTTGTATTATTATTTAAAAATAATATAATGTAAATAACAATATAATGTTTTCCAAAACCATAGTATGTTAAGTTTAAAAAGAAAATCTTTTTCAGAAACATCTGTCAGTTCAGTATTTCGTTTGTAAGCTATCGGTAGTGTTAAATAAATGAATAAATAAATAAAGTATAAACAAAAGGGTAGATCAATAAAAATATATAAACATTTGTGTATCTTTTTATACAGACATGGCTGTATGTCGTGTAAGTATAAATTTCTATATATACAATTTATTTCAACAATATTAATTTATTTTTATTTCGATTTTAACGCACAGCTGTTTCTACAATAAATATATGATTAAAAAACAAAATAGTATTATTATATTAAATAATACTGTGGTCGTATTTAACAATATTAATATAATATTAGAACATGGTATGATGAGTCTCAATTATATTTTAGTCACATCTAACAATAGTGTTGTTATATTTACAATACTAAGATTATAATATAATTAACTCAGATAATAATATAATTAACTCAGATAATATTATAATTAACTCAAATAATAATATTGTTAAAGTTTTTTTTCTATTAACAATAATATGATTTGACTGCAACCATATAATTCAATCATAGTATGTTGCTGTTTGATTATGGTTACCTCAACCATATTTTTTTTGCGTGTACAATGGGTTCGCGTCTTATTACACCCAGAGGTCGAGCGTTGTTCAACACAATTGCAAAAACGGACTTGGACGTAATTTCGAGTGGGGAGCCCAATTTTTGGCCTACTGACATACAAAAAATTCCGGATATCATAGATTTTGGCACCATGAAAAATATCTCTAGGGATTTCGTTCAAGTTGAGGCTTCTCTAGATCTCTCGTCCGATCACCCTTCTACGATCGTTACAATTTGTAGCTCAGTGAGAAGCGCTTTACTTCGCCCATATGTGAAGATGATCAATCGTGTTAATTGGCTTCAAAAAATACCTTAGTAGTCATTGTACGGAAAATATTAAGCTAAGAACACCAGATGATATTAAATCTAACATTGCCAATCTTAACGAAAATACTAAACAGGCTGCTGAACATGCCGCTACTTCCCATCCGCAGACTGGTTTTAACAGAATTTATTCTACAGACATTGAACGTCTTGTACGTGAAAAAAGAAGAGCTAGAAGGGAATGACAACAGCACAGATCTCAGATCACGAAACGACTCCAAGAGTTGCTTGCATTTGAAAAAACTGCATATTTTAGAAATTATACTGAAAGTCTTGATGTCACACCAGCATCTAATTACTCCTTGTAGCGCGCTACTAAAAAGTTTAAAAGACCCGTTGAATTTAAACCACCTCTGCGAACTTCGACCGGTGATTGGGCGATGCTGAAAAAGGTAAAATATTTGCTGAGCATTTAAAATCCGTATTTACCCCAAAAACATGTACTGGTTTTGCTGCTTTGCCGTGTGCAGTTGCTCTACCCTCTCGAGCCTTAAAGTTTAATATGCGTGATGTACATAAACTAATTGCTGAGCTCAACCCGAAGAAAGCTCCAGGTATTGATGGAATTAGTAACAAGATGCTGATGAATCTGCCTCGCACTGCAACTAGAATCTTAGGCTGAGTTTACAACTGGCATTTCTTGTGTGTCATTTGTCCAAAAAAGCGTAACCAACTAATTACTAATGAAAAACTGTTTTATTTAGACATGTATTTATCGATTTAAACAGTTTGCAATCATGCTGGATTCTATAAAATTGTCTATTAGCTATGCACGAAACTATTTAACTTAATAAATACATGTCTGAATCTAAAAGTTTTTCATTAGTAATAAGTGGTTACGCTTTTTTACGCTTGTGTGGCACATGGCACACAGATGGAAACCCGGCCTTATTATTTATTTTTAATGCCATATTACGACTAGAGTATTATCCATACAGCTGGAAGCTTGCCAAGGTCAAAATGATTCCAAAGCCGGGCAAAGATCTTACCAAAGCTGAGTCTTACAGGCCAATAAGTTTACTATCAACAATATCAAAGCTTTTCGAAATGGTGCTCATGACAAAATTGTCCCCAATTCGAACTGATAGTGGGTGCATCCCGGACCATCAATTTGGTTTTAGAAGCCAGCATAGCACCATTGAGCAAACGCATAGATTGGTTCAAGTTATAAGAAAAACACTTGAAGAAAAGAAGTATTGTTCTGCGCTGTTTATTGATGTTTCTCAGGCATTTGATAAAGTATGGCATGGCATGAAGGCCTAATTTTAAAATTTAAGACATATCTATCAATAAATGTTCTAAAGCTATTGGAAAGTTATATTCTATCCCGGAAATTCATTGTTGTGGAAGGAGACTTCATGAGTGTTCCCGAATCTGTCTCTGCCGGTGTGCCACAGGGGAGTATACTGGGACCAGTTTTGTATTTGATTTATACTTGTGATATGCCTGTTAGCACTAAAATCCATACATCTACTTTTGCCGATGATACAGCCTTCTTTAGCATGCACGAAAACCTTCACGAGGCATCCCGATATCTTCAGGAACATATTACCCAACTGGAACTATGGTTAAAGTTATGGAGAATTAAAGTAAATGAGCAGAAGTGTGCGCAGGTAACATTTACTCTACGAAAAGATACTTGTTCCCGCATTAGAATCAATAATCAAATTGTTCCTCAACATTCACATGTAAAATACCTTGGTATATACCTTGATCGACGGCTTACATGGAAACAACACATTGATTCTAAGCTAACACAAATGAAATTAGCTCAGGTACTTTGGCTGATTGGTAGAAATTCAACTCTCAGTCTAGATTGCAAACTTTTGATATACAAGTCACTTCAGCTTCCAATGTCGAGAGAATCCAACGAAGGCAAAACAAAATTTTACGTATGATAACTTCGGCTCCATGGGACATCAAAAATTCAAATATACATCGTGATTTAAATATGCCACTAGTCATTGAAGAAATTGCAAAATACACAGGCAAATATTTAACAAAACTCGAATCACATCCTAATCCGCTTGCTCGTAATATTTTGAACTTTACCCTTTATGTCAACAGCAGAAATGCTTTACGCACGTCCACAGCAGCATACCTGGGTATGTACATACGTTTTGTATGGGGAATGGTACGTCGTTAGCATAAAAATGCTAATTACGTATCTACCTGTTGTTGTTGTTGGAATTTCCGAATTATTTTTTTAGTTTGTTAGAAATGGACAAAAGGCTAAAAAATTTTATGATAACCAATTTCATCCTCACAGTCATTGTTTGTTGAAAAAAGTGGTTGTATAGGTAGACGACATACGTATATAATAAATAAATATTTGGTGGAGATGACTCAGATGTTGAAGAACCCATGTTACCAGAATATGACCCAGAGGGCGACAGTGATTCTGATGAAGATCTTGATGATGCACCAATTGAAACTGGCGAAGTTTTTACTGCCAGAGATGGTAATGTTTGGTCCTCGATACAACCACAACCTGTAATATTCCGTACGCACAACATTCTAAGAAGTGCAGAATCTGGACCGGTACGGGCAACGCAGGGTTTGACCATTACAGAAACGTTTCAATTGATAAAGTCAAACGAAATATGCGACATAATTATTCGTGAACCAAATCGAAAGGCAAGGCAATTTTATGATATTGACAACGCAAAACATCCAACAAGAGAACCGAGATCATGGATTCCCATAACAAAAAGTGAATTTGATGCATATTTGGGCCTACTTTTGCTAAGTGGCGTTACACATTCTGGTTACGTGCATACGAAAGATTTGTGGAAAACTACTTCACATCCACTATATCGTGCCGCAATGAGTGTACGACGATTTTGGGAAATAAGCCGCTTCATACGTTTTGATAATGGAAACACACGCCAGCAACGAAAACAAACTGACAAAGCAGCAGCAATATCGGACGTTTTTTTTTGATGCTTAACAGCTGTCTTCTTAGATATTACGTGGCTGGAGCCAACGTCACCGTAGATGAACAATTGTATGCTTATCGTGGTGGAACTGGCTTCACGCAATACATACCATCAAAACCTGCAAAATATGGAATAAAAGTGTGGTGGGTGTGCGACTCCATTTCTTCCTATCCATTGCAGGTACAATGAATATTGTTGAAAATTGTTGAAAATCTAAATAACTAAATTGAATATAATTTTTCAATGCAGGGACAAATGTATACAGGAATGGCACCGTCTGGTGAACGTGAAAGAAACGTTGGCGAAAGAGTAGTAAAGGATTTATGTGTCAACCTTTTTGCTGGAAGTGGAAGAAATATTGTATGTGACAACTTTTTCACTAGCTACAACTTGGCAAAAACTTTGATGTTAGACAACAATTTATCTATATTGGGTACTTGCAACAAAAGGCGTACATTCGTGCCAGCAGCATTTGCCAACCCGAAACGACGTGAGGCTGAATCATCAATGTTTGGGTTCTGTAATCACGTTACGATGTGCTCGTACGTTCCCAAGAAAAACAAGGCAGTTGTAATGTTGTCCACTACTCATTATACAACAGAAACGACCGGTCCTAAGAAGAAGCCATTGCTTATATTGGACTACAACAAAACCAAAGGTGGCGTTGATAACATGGACAAGTGCTTGTCCGAATTTAGTACGAAGCGGCGCACAAATAGGTGGCCTCTGGCTTTCTTTTATAATATTGTGGATGTTGCTGCGTTTGCTGCATACGTAATATACATTGACAACAACACTCACCTGAATACATCTACAAGCCGCCGTAGGATGTTTCTCCATCAGCTTAGCGAGCAATTGTGCAAGCCAGAAATGGAAAGAAGGGCGAATAACAGCAGAATATCCAGAGATTTTTCAACGCGCAACGCCATCGAAGCCATGAAAGGTGGGCCCATCGGAGTTGTGGATGCTGAGGCACATGCATCGGAGGAACGTGATAGTACGGGCCGGCTAAAAGTAAAGGGGAATTGCTACATCTGCTCGAAACGACGCCCTACTCGTAAAGCATGCATATTATGCAACAAACCAGTGTGCGCAGAGCATTCCAAAGACTTACCTCAATGCGATAGATGTATTTGAATTTCAATAATTTTAAGCAAAAATAATTAAAACTGACATTATATAATAATAATAAAAAAATAATTACAAAACTTAGCTCAAAATAAACTATACTTTTATATTATATTGTCATATTTGCATGCGTTTTACTATACATACCCAGGTATGTATTCTGTTGACTTAAGGGTGCAACTTTGTAAATGGGCTTTATCTTCCGAACGGATGATCTAATCCTAACCAAACTTGGAACTATTGTGTAAAACAGTTTTGACTAGGATATCAAGAAATTTCAAGTCGATCCGGTTATCCAGTTTAGAGCTACAGCGTTTTCAAAACTAAAAACATACCCAGGTATGTTGCCGTTGACATAAAGGTTACTGGACACATCCGCCTAAAAAAGAGGGACACAAGGGCTCTTATACTCAACACTCTAGATGGGACTACTTGAAAATACTTTTTTCCCTTTTGATTATCACTACTTATGTATTATTTATAACTATCACTAAGTTTATGTCCGACAGTGGTCGGGCCTAATAATTATATTTTAGATTTAAGATTTGAATACTTATTGTTAGCTCATATTTGAAGATACAATAAATAAATACATGTATTAAAAAAAATAAAATAAATAAATCTACACATAAAGGATAATCTTTCACCTCCATTTCCACATTCACAAAAAAAAATTCTTCATAAAATTTCGCTAAATTATGTATATTTCTATGAGTGCACAAAAATTACTTCTATTTTTGTCGCGTCCGTTTCTCGCTGATATTTGCTTATATCTTTTTACTATATTATTGATATCGCCAAAAAAAATTTCTTAAATATACTACTACTTCATTGCTTTAAAACACTTAAAATATATATTGGATATTTCCATTCCTTTCTTGTTTTTTGCTCAAATAAAATTGTACAAATGTCGCGTCCGTCGCCTGAGAATTGCCCAAATGCAGTAAATAAGAAAACACTATACTACCTTATTCACAGAAAATATTTTTGATTTATGAGATTTTTAAAACTGATTTTCACATTGAATTTGTTCTATAAACCGTTTATAAAGCAAAGTAATTTCTTATGAATAAAGGATTTAATTTTCGTTTTCGTAAAGTTTTTTTTTTTTATCAGAGATCTGTGTTTTTAATACTGTCCACAACATATCTTCGTATGTATGTATGTATATCAAATCATTCAACTAAAAATATGATTGAACTAAACCAGTAGTGCGATTCACTAACTTTTTTTAATGATAATCGCATTGTTAAAATAATTATAACGAAAATTTATCGAATTTGCTATTCAGTAACATTTTTAACGATATTTGCTGTACGTTAATGTCAGCTGTGTCGTTATTTAAGCGACAATAATTTATTTATTTATTTTATCGACAAAAATCAACAGAAAATATCAGCTGCGTACTTTCGTTAAAAAGAAGTTACAGAATCACACAACCGTTATTACAAGTGACAAAATGTACAGCTAGTGCAGTTCACACTGAATTTGCTACACAGTGAAAACAGTGCCTAATAAATACCTCATAAAATATAACAAAATTAATAAGAAATCTTTATTTTTTTTTTTCAAGAAAGAAATCTTATTAATTTAATAACGAACATCTTTTTGAAAAAACCAAGAAGGAATCTTTCTTGTAGTTTTTATTAGGTTATCTTATAGATTTTTTCAAAAAGGTTTCCTTCTTGTTTTTATTAGGCGGCCCAATAAAAAATAAATTTATGCCTTTATTCTTTGCACTTTTGTATTTTCATTTAAATTCTATACGATATGTGTATGTATGTATGTAGTATATGTAGATATTATTTATTCATACATACATACATATTATATTATATTCTTAATTAACTCACCATACATACATGTTATTACTTGAGAGGAGACAAGTAATGAACCAGCAACCTTCTGACTGATAGACAAGCACTCTAAACAATATGCTAACAAGCAGCCTGAATCCGCATTGAAATTATTTTACAAACATGCTTATAAAAAAACGAAAAAGATCTTGAAAAAATTGTATCTATGTTTATTTATAGATATGAAATAACAAGAAACCTAATAAAATCAAGAAGATTTCCTTATTAAAAAAATTGATAAGATAATAGGAACCTTTTTTTTTAATGCATGTTTTTTTTATTTATTGTATCTTCAAATATGAACTAACAATAAGTATTCAAATCTTAAATCTATAAAAAAATTATTAGGCCCGACCAATGTCGGACATAAGCTTAGTGATAGTTATTAATAATACATAAGTAGTGATAAGCAACAAAAAGAAAAAAGTGTTTTCAAGCAGCTTCATCATCTAGAGTGTTGAATATTAGAGCCCGTGTATATCTCTTTTTTAAGCGGATGTGCCCAGTAAAGTTCAAAATATTACGAGCAAGCGGATTAGGATGTGACTCGAGTTTTGTTAGATATTTGCCTGCGTATTTTACAATTTCTTCAGTCACTAGTGGCATATTCAAATCGCGATGTATATTTGAATTTTTGATGTACCATGGAGCCGATGTTATCATGCGTAAAATTTTATTTTGCCTTCGTTGAATTTTCTCTACATTTGAAGCTGAAGCAGTGCCCCATAGTTGAATTCCGTAACACCATATTGGCTTTAAAAGCGACTTGTATATTAAAAGTTTGCAGTCTAGGCTAAGTGTTGAATTTCTACCAATCAGCCAATGTACCTGAGTTAATTTAAGTTTCATTTGAGTTAACTTAGAGTCAATGTGATGTTTCCATGTAAGTCGTCGATCAAGGTGTATACCAAGATATTTCACATGTGAATGTTGAGGAACAACTTGATTGTTAATCCGAATGGGGGAGCAAGTATCTCTTCTTAGGGTGAACGTTATATGGACACACTTTTGTTCATTGACTTTAATTCTCCATAAGTTTAACCAAAGCTCCATCTGGCTAATGTGTTCCTGGAGTTTGCGGGATGCCTCATCAGGGTTTTCGTGCATACTAAGGCAGGCTGTATCGTCGGCAAATGTGGAAGTATGGATACTACTGCTCACAGGCATATCACAAGTATAAATCAAATATAAAACTGGTCCCAGTATGCTCCGCTGTGGCACACCGTATGAAATAGTTTCAGGCCTACTCGCAAAGTCTCCTTCCACAACAGTGAATTTACGGGAAATAATGTAACTTTCCAAAATATTTAAAATGTTTATTGGTAAGTAAGTCTTCAATTTTAAAATTAGGCCTTCATGCCACACTTTATCAAATGCCTGGGAAACGTCAATAAAGAGCGCAGAACAATAATTTTTTTCCTCAAAAGTTCTTCTTATAAATTGAACCGATCTGTGAGTTTGTTCAATGGTGCTATGCTGACTTCTAAAACCAAATTGATGGTCTGGTATGCACCCACTACTAATTAGAATTGGGACAATTTTGTTTTGAGCAGTTTTTCGAAAAGCTTTGACATAGTTGATAGTAGACTTATTGGCCTATATGACTCAGCCTTGGTTAGATCTTTGCCCGGTTTTGGAAGCATTTTAACCTTGGCAAGCTTCCAGCTGTGTGGATAATACTCCAGTCGTAAAATGGCATTAAATATGAATAATAGGATTCTCATTGCAATACGAGGCAAGTTCATAAGCATCTGGTTACTAATTCCATCAATACCCGGAGCTTTCTTCGGGTTGAGTTCGGCAATTAATTTTTGTAAATCACTCGTCTTAAACTTTATGTGTTGAGGGGGTAGAGCGACTACATTCGGCAAATCAGCAACACCAGTACATATGTTTGGCGTAAAAACGGATTTTAAGTGCTCAGCAAATATTTTACCTTTTTCAGTATCGCTTCTTGCCCAACTTCCGGTAGATGTGCGTAGAGGTGGCTTATACTCAATGGGTGTTTTAAGCTTTCTAGCAGCGCGCCACAAAGAGTAATTAGACGCTGGTGTGACATCAAGACCTTCCAGATAATTTTTAAGAGATGCAGGTTTTTCAGACGCAAGCAACTCTTGGAGTCGTTTAGTGCACTCTTTAAATCTGATTTTATTTTGTGGTGATCTGTGCTGTTGCCATTCCCTTCTAGCTCTTCTTTTTTCACGTACGAGACGTTCAATGTCTGTAGAATAAATTTTATTAAACCCAGTCTGCGGATGGGAGATAATGGCATGTTCAGCAGCCTGTTTAATATTCTCGCTGAGATTGGCAATGTTAGATTCAATATCATCGGATGTTCTAAGCGTAATGTTTTCCGTACAATGACTACTGAGATATTTTTTGAACCCCAGCCAATTAACACGATTGATCATCTTCACATATGGGTCAGGTAAGTTACTTCTTAAGGGACTACAAATTGTAATGATCGTCGGAGAGTGATCGGACGAAAGATCAAGAGAAGCTTGAACTTGAATTAAATCCCTAGAGATATTTTTTATGACGCCAAAATCTATAACGTCAGTAGGCCAATAAGTGGGCTCCCCACTCGAAATGACATCCAAGCCCATTTTTGAAATAGTGTTCGACCTCTGGGGGTAATAAGACGCGAACCCCAGAACGTATGCTTAGCATTGTAGTCGCCAGCTGCTACAAAACAAGGTCCAAGTGATTTGTAGAAATCCTCATATTGATTCTCAGTGATTGAAAATCTGGGAGGGGAGTAAATTGATGATATAACAAAATTTGTACAAAAACTTTCAATGCCAATATTTGTTGCTTGTAGGTTTTCTTCACAAATGTTATCAAGAACATAGTGCTTGAGTCTTGACTTTATTAGAATTGCTGATCCACCGCAAGCCCTTCCTCTAAGGTCTTTTGTATCATATATAGTGTAGCCATAAATTTTAAAAAGACTTCTCGAAGTCATTTGACTTCGAGAAATAGGAACCTAATGAAAACAATAAGGAAAACCTTTTTGAAAAAATCAATAAGGCATCCTAATGAAATCAATAATAAATCCCTATATTATATAATAGAATCAAAGTTTTTCTCTATGGATTGTTTTTTTGGTGCCAAAAATAACGAAAATTGAGTAGAAAAGTTGTGAATAACAAGATTTCTTCTTGATATTATGTGATTTTCTTCTTGATAAAATTAATAAGATTTACCACATAAAAACAATAAGGAATATCTATGAAAACATCTTCACTTCTTTCTGCTGGATACCTTTTACGTTTCGTAGAGAAAATCTTCTTGTTTCTATTAGGCAGCATTTTCTCTGTATACTTGTTGATTTGGTTACATTAAAAACTTCTCAATAAAATTTGCTGTTTTAAAATTAACTTTTTAAAAAACAAAATATATTAAAAATTTTCCAACTTTGTCTAGTAAACAAATAGCAATTTCCTTAATAAAAAGTACATCGACAAACGGTATATCTTACATAACAATATATATGGCCACTAAGCTTGAAATTTCTTTTCTTTAATTAAAACCTAATTTGATCTCATTAGTTTCTTCCCCTCTACCCATTTCCTTAAATTGTCCTCATCATTATACCTAATCATATTAATATAAAAAAGACTAATTAATAATACCTTTATAAAATATTTTACACTGCCTCTTATATGTTTGACAACATAAAAGACATTGGACATTACCAAAGGCATTGTATATCCAAAAGAATTTTCTTAATTTCATGATTTATTTGACGCACTGTATGTTCACTTGTCGCTCTCTAATGGACGACTAAATTGAAGAACATAATATAAAATGAGATGTGGCTTCTAAACAATTGTTTAGTGAAATGGGCAGCATTGTCTTAAACCGGTCACTGTTTATAAATATAAATAAATAACACAACTGTTACAAACTAAAACTGCTGTGATCACCACAGTCACAGTTTAAAAGAACAGCAATTTAGAAATCACGTTTTCGGGGGGGCAATATTTATATCCTTTGTTCGGCAAAACTGAATAGAGCTGCCTCTCCTTTTAATTTTTTAATGCGAAGTTGAATTGGGGTTCCAAATAATGTAGTGTTTGCTTACAAAAAAAAAATAATTGCGCTTTATTCTTTTATCCATTTTTCACAGTTGCCAATTTAACAATTTAAATCATGAATTTTACCAAGAAAACTAAGCAAATATTCCGGAAAATTTGTTTGAAGTGGGTGAATCGTGCTGCAGAAAACTATAAGTAAAATGATTCTTTCTTCCAAAAAGAACCCACTTCAATGCAAAGATCTTAAAAAAAAGATAAGATGTACTTGAAATATAAAATTACATTTTAATGGTCCGCCCATTTTATGAATGCAGGATTGTGTGTTTTTCAGAGCTCTAGGTGTGTGTTAAGTCTTATAAAAATCGGTAAAGTGGAACCGCTTAAAATAAAATATTCAGGGCTATCATGAATAAAATTCCGCGTGAAATTTTTCCCTTTTCCAATTAGAATTTTTTGTTTTCCCTGTTACTTGCCATTAGTTGGAATTGTTCCCTGGGAAAAATTTCACGCGGAATTTTATTCATGATAGCCCTGATTAAATTTTAATGGGCGTGATTTCGCCCATTTTTTAATGCCCCTATCACGGTTTTCAACTTTTAAAATAGTTTGATTGGGATTGACAAATTTGCATTGCCATTCTCCACTAAATTAACAGTTAACTTTTTAGTTGTGTTTTGGTACTGTCATTTACAACTCTGAATAAGTTTGGTTGAGAAAAACGTTGAGTATACACAACTGCTTTTTAGTAGTTGGGTCTGTGGTTGGGTTTTTTAGTCACTGGTTGGTGCGATATAAAAAGCAAAAAAAGTAGAAGCATCGTAGCTAGAAATATTTCTTGTGCTTAATAACAAAATATTTTAACATTTTCAGTATCGGCGGTATACCGGGCACATAAAAAGATTTCTTTAAATATGGTTTTAGGTAATTCATAAAAATAACAAAATGTTTCTTTGTTCTGCCGAAAATAGCGAAAAAACCTTCCAAAATTATTTTTTAAAGAATTGGTTCCCTATTTCGATTATGCCTTACCTTGCATTGGGTAGTTCAAGAGGGTTGGAATCAGCACGAATTTTTCTTCTGATACGTAGCGCATATAATTGCGACTTCGTTTTCGTAGTCATAAAATAAATCTACACATAAGTATTTGTATCCATTTGGTATGATTTGAACTAAACACTAAAAACAATACTTTTTCTTTTTTTCGTGTCAAACTAAATATTTTAAGTTGGCAAAGCGATGATAATTTCAACTAAAAAACAGTTGTGGTTCATAATACTAAAACACAGTTTGGTCGTGTGTAAGTTTGGTCTACTCTTAGACGACCAAACTGAATTTAGTTGAGAACCGTGATAGGGGTATAAATGAAAGATTGTGTCTATTTTAGAGCTCAAGGTGTGTGGTAAGTTTCGTCAAAATAGGTTAAGTAGAAATATTATAATAAATTTAAATGGGCGTAGCCCCGCTCATTTTTTCAACTTTGAAATTGTGTAATCACAAGAACCAAAGGTGTTTTATAGGTTTCGCAGCAATCAAATAAGTAGAATATCGTAAAACTTAATAAAAAAATTGTTGGCGTATCCCCGCACATTTTTTTTTACAATGGAATCAATGGGAACCTATGCCTTCCCAGACAAAAAAGAATTTTTACTATCGGTCTAAAATGTACCGAGTTATGGAGTAACACCGCCAAATTATTAACCTCCTTCTGTTTTTGAAGTCGGAAACAAAAAAGTTTTACTTTATTTTCCTGCGTTTTTTTACAATTTACTAAAATTTTTCTGAAATTTGCTTAGATAAAATATTTCTTTGATTTTATTGAATTAACTTTGATAGTATTGCGCTTAAATGCCTTAGTGGAATGGAATTAGCTTCTATTTCCAATTCATGGATGTTTATTAAAAAAATTCGTTTTTTTCAGATTCAGGCGACAGATAACGATATTGGCGACAACGGTAGAATATCATATTCTATAAAGTCTGGAAAAGGAAAAAATAAATTCAGAGTAGATTCTGAAACTGGCTCAATTTATGTCCATAAGCCACTGGAATCCGAAGGGGAATATGAATTGGTTATTAAGGCGGAAGATAATGGCCAACCAAGGAGAAGTCAAACCGCCATATTAAATGTAGTTGTTATACCTTTATTAAAGAGGTCTTTGTCTCCTCCGAATATTAAGACTGTGGATAATATTGTTGAAGTTACAGAAAGCGATAAACCTGGATTTCTCGTTACCCTTATACAAGCTACAGACGAAGACAGTGAATATTTGTGGTATAACATTAGCGGTAATGTAAATTTTTTTATTGTTAATAATATTATTACGAACAGACAGACATACATATCGTCACCTAAAATCCAAAAGGCCGCAACAACCAAAAAATTCAAGATAGAATTTTTGATTATGATGTAATTTTGGTTAATCACATCATAATAAATCCAAAAATCTATTTTGAATTTGTTGGTTGTTACGGCTTTTTGGATTTTAGGTGACGATATGTACATTATAACTTAATTTAATTTAATAAGTAAATATCACGATTTTCAGCCTTTTTAAACTTTTTACGCTGATGATGTCGGAACGCTATCAGGGCAATTATGAATATAATTCCGCCAGAAATTTCTCCCTTTTCCAATCAGAATTTTTTGTTTTCCCTATTACTTGCCATTAGTTGGAATTATTCTTCGGGAAAAATTTCTCGCGGAATTTTATTCATAATTGCCCTCTATATTTTTTGCGAGGCAAAAGTGAGAATGGGAACACTTCGATGTGTTTTGGGAAAAACAATGTGTTTTGCTCACAATGGAAATGTGCTTTTGTTAATAAAAATTATTTTGGTTTACAAAACATTTAACAAACAAATTCCCACACAAAATTTGTTTTGTAAACCAAAACTATTTTTATGAATACGGCAGTTAATGTAGAAATAAATATTTTATTTGTTCTCAAATTCACCTTATGTGCCTTAATGGAATGTATTTATATGCATTTAACGAACTTGCATATCGCACTTAATCACGTTTTGCAAGAAATCAACTCACAACAGCAATATCTATCTACTATACAAATTGCAACGTATTCCAATTACTCTTTCATCTCGAAACCCAAATTTTAGACCATTTTTGTGATGATGTAGTGACTACTTTTATATGTACATATTACCAAAAAGTTATTATTTTGAGACAAGTGGACATAGAAATATGTATACAGTAATTTTGACTTAGCTGCACAATCAACTGCACGACTTTTTGTGCAGATAAGTCAAAAATGCTGTTATCTTAAATGCACTTACCTGCCTAAATGTGCAGGTATACAATTTTTGACTTCAGTTTTATACACATACATGGTTGCAAATTTATGTAACCATATTTTTTTAATGTGTGCAGACTTGGGTCGAACTCGTTCACTAGTTCATTTTTGCCACAAACCAATGATCAAACCCATTTAATTTAAATGGTTTGTGGCAAAAATGAACTAGTGAAGGAGTTCGACCCAAGTTTAGTTCAGTTATCTTAAATTTTTTATATGAGAATAATTTAAAACTGCCAAAAATATGTTAAATGCGCAGGTATACAAAGTGCACTTAAAAAAGTATTTTGAACAATAATTACAGAAAAAATAAATTTTGTGCAGTTAAGTTAATGTGCAGCTAACATTGATTTTTTGTATAAAATAATTTTAAAATTACCAAATTTTAGGGCACTTATCTTAAATGTGCAGATATAGAAAGTGCACTTAAAAAACGAATTTGTATGGGATTTTAAAGAAAAGTGTCAGAAATTCATAATTTTAGGCAGTTAAGTCCAAAGTGCACTTAAACAAAAGGCAGCTAAAACAAAACTACTATATCGTATATTTTCATATAAATAGGTATTAAATTATTATTGATTTGAGCATATATTCAAGTTAAAAATAATCAAACTGTTAATGTTCGAGTAATGATGGAAAAATGAAAAATCTAAATGATACTGACCGTCAACAAAAAGTGTATTTTTTCAACATTTCGGTACCTTTTGTGAAACATGTAAGTATATACATATGACACACACAACTATTTACGAAGAAATTTGGCAATATCATTTTTAATCAAGCTTGAACATTACTAAATTGTCTATACCTGATATAATATCAAATATATACGAGTATCTATCAGCAAATGGCACATTTCATAGCAGAGAGAATTATATTACGTGTGGACTGCAATATTAGTATTATATTAATATATCAGATATTATAATATTGTTTTCATAATCTAGGCGCACGGCCGTGCGCCAGGTCAAGTTCCGGTCAATGCACGCAGTGTGTATATTTACAGGAAGCCATTCGAGCTGTTTTTACCCCCCTCGTAACTTTGTTCCCGAGACCGTAAAATTATAAAATTTAAACCATAATTAGAATAAATTCATGTAACCTCACATGCGAAGTTTGAAAGTTTTACAATGAAAGGTTCCGGAGATATGAAGGTGCAAAAAGTGCATATTTTAAGACATACTCACTGACTCACTGATCAGAGAGCTTAAATTTGGTACACGAGTAGATCTATGTGAGCAACGAACCAGAAAAATCTGAAAACCCAGCAATTTTAGCCAAAGGGGCGGTGCTACGCCCATAAAATTAAAGCTTGTTCTAGTGAGCTTAAATTCGATACAGAGCTAGGTCTAAGTGAGCAATCAACTAAAAAAAATCTGAAAACCCGAAAAACTTAGCCAGGAGGGCGGGGATACGCCCACATACGTCAGAATTAAAAAAGCAAATATAAGACTTAATGGAAGCTATTTTATTGAAATTTGGCATATATACTGCGATAATGCAAGGCTATAAATTTTTTATTTAAAAAATACAATTTAAACCTCATTTTCGTGTATTACGGCTTAGGATATTTAGATATACTATATATGTATGTATGTGTTATTATCCGTTTGCAGCGAAACTGGACACGAATAATAAGCACTGGCCGAAAAAATCTTGAGTTTGGAAAAGTGGGCGGGGTTACGCCCATAAAAATTTATAATTAAAAGTGTGATTTCTGACTAAGGAGCTGAAATTTTATATAAAAGAAGGCCTAGGTGAGAAAACAACAAGAAAACCTGAAAATTTTAGTCAACGGGGCGGGGCTGCGCCCATAAAAATTAAAAATTAAGAGTTGAGCTTATGAGCTGAAATTTGATACACAAGTAGGTTTAGGTGAGAAACCAACTAGAAAAATCTGAAAATTCAAAAAATTTTCCAGAATGGGCGTGGCCACACTAATATTATTTGAAACTAAAAACTTACAGCCTTATTTATAAGACTTACTAAGGTTTTATAAAGACTTTTTAAAAAAAAATTTTGTATTTAAATTTGTCTTTAACCCCCTTTATAAAGCTTTAATAAGTTTTATAAGTAAGACTGTTAATATACAGCTTTCAACTTAAGCCATTTTAGTGAAACCTTGCATGTAGGTTGCACGTAGAAAATACTTTAAACTATCACCTTAAAAAGTGGGCGTGATCACTCCCATAAAATTTTAGCCTTGTGTTTAATCTACTTCGGTCTAGAATATTCGCGCTAGAGTGCTGAAATTTTATACACAAGTAAGTGTAGATGAGTAAGCCAATGGGAAAATCTTAAAACCAAGAAGTTTTATTCTTTAAAACTCCCATTCGTACTAGAGAACTGAAATTTGATACACAAATAAATCTAGTACAGAGATCACTAAGAAAAATCTAAAAAACCAGAAGTTTCAATGAAACTCAAAATTAAGTTAAATTTTATTGAAAATTTTCATACACAGCATTTATCCAAAGTAAAACTTTCTTGTTTTGAAAAGTGGCCGTGACTACACTCATAAATCTTAGCTTTTTCTTTCATGTACTTCAGCTTAGCAGTTTTTAGTCTATTACTCATGTATTTATCCATAGCTTTTTCCTACAAAACTTTACATGAATCATAAGAGCTGACATTTTGTAGACAAATAGTCGTAATTGATTTACTCAATCGGAAAATCCAAAAAGTAAAGCACCAGCTACCCTGTTGAAACTTTGCATGCACATTGGGCATATGCTTTTGATTTATGTACTTCTGCTAAGCAGACTTGAATATGTAAATATATTGAGAAAATAGGCGGGTCACGCCCACTAAAATTTACGCTGCATTTTAAATGTTTCTTTCCAGATGACTCTTACTAAATTGCGTACACACTGGCGACATGTTTTAATGGCACAATAGTGCATTTCCAAAGTCTACAATTCAACACCCATTACGCTCTTACCTATTATTTTATGTAACTATGCCATTTCAACTGGCACATTGATCATGAATAGAAATAAAACACACTAGAAAATTTAATTTTAAGAAGTGTTTTCATAGAAAATTTTTCAAAAAGTAGTCAGGTCCTCACAAAAACATAAATGTGAAAAAAGGCCAAGTTCCTATCAAAAATTTCGGCCATTAAAAGTAGTGAGATATAAATTTTGACCAAGTTCTTGTTTGCCACAATACCTAATACAGAAATATGCTATGTATTATACAAATTTGTAATCGTAAGGGTGTCATATATTTTCTAGATAATCTGCTAACTTGGCAATATTTTTACCTTTCTAAAAAAGAAGAGAGTAATGTATATTTGCTCATTTCTTTATATCGGTAAAAATATTGTCAAGTTAGCAGATTATTTAGAAAATATATGACAACCTCAGGATTACAAATTTGCACACATTAAAATTATATTTATATTTCAGTTCTCGTGGTACCTTCATAGCGAACAGTCGTTAGCGGAATTTTGCTTACATACTTACCAAACAAACAAAAAATTATACAAAAACATATTCGTAGTACATATTATTCGTAATGGGTACATGCTGACTTTAATAAATAAGCTTTATGCTTTGCTAATATTTGTTACATAGTAGAAATAACAAAAACAAAAAAAAAACCGCAAACAAAAAAAATAAACAAAGTGATATTGAGGAATACTCTAACGAGTATCTCAAAAACAAATAAACAATCATAAATAACAAAAACAAAAAAAGACCGCAAACAAAAAAAACACAAACGAATAACCATTGAGGAATTCTTTGTATGAATGCCTCAAATACAAAAAAAATTGAAGTGAGTTCTAACGGCAGAAATGCTTATTTTACTGTGAGTTCTGAAACTCTTAATGAAAAAAATATATGTAAATAATAAATCTGATGAAAACCTTTTTTTAACGGCAAAGCCAATTTTTAATTTCAACTTCGCTCTGTCCAATGTCAAATAGTAGTGCTTCATTAACATTACAGTTGCCTAGTACTTCTTCATATAAGCCAGTAATATCATCCCCTTCAGGCTCGTGTTCATCACTTAACTCAAGGCACAAGTCAGAATGGACAGGTATATAAACGTGGTAAAGCGTGGGCAAAGCCCGAATTCTTCAAAAATTTCATCTGCTCCAAAAATGTTTAGGGATAACAGCGCAGCCTCAACTAATCGCCAAAAACGCTTTAAAATTTTGCAAGATGAGAACGACAAACCCAATGTATCCTCGAATAAAACATCCAAGCCGCCACCAATCTATTTGAGAGAGAAAAATTCAAATGCCCTTATTAAAAAATTAAATTCGGTCATTGGTGAGAATAAATTTCACATTGTCCCAATAAAACGTGGCAACATCGATGAAACGAAAATTCAAATTTATGACGAAAAAGATTTCCGCAAAATGGTTTCTGAATTTGAAAAAAAAAAATAAAACAAACTTTTACACATACCAGGTTAAGAGTGCTAAAGGCCTGCAGATCGTATTGAAGGGCATAGATTCCTATGTTGTTCCTGAAGAAATAAAAGATGCACTCGTTCTCCAGAGATTTAAGGTAAAAAATTTATCTAACATAATAAGCAGAGAAAAGGTACCCCAATCCCTATTTCGTGTTGAACTGGAGCCGAATGATATACAGTTAAAAAAAACGAGACTCATCCTATTTATAGCCTAAAATACCTTTTATACAGAAAAATCACAGTTGAAGAGCCACATAAGCGTTCAGGTCCCGTGCAGTGCCATAATTACCAAGAATATGGCCATACAAAAACTTACTGCAATTTACCTACTGTTTGTGTTGTGTGCGGCGAATTACACGGCCCTCCTAGTTGTACTAAACCAAAAGATCAAGCGGAAAAAAACGCAGTAATTGTGGAGGTTATCTCACCGCTAACTACAGAGGTTGTCCTGTGTACTCTTTCGTCAAGCAGGCTATGGTGCAAAAACCTAAATTAGCTCTAGTTCAAACAACAATCGCTTCCTCAGCCACTTTTGCGCAAATGAGCCAACCAGGTACTTCCCGTGTATCGTATGCAGATGCTGCTAGGACAAATTCATTTCGCACACAAAATATTTCCCCACCAAATAATTCAACAAATACAAACTGAAACTTTAATTTTAATATCCTTGAAGCCACTATTGAAAATCTTGTGCAAACTATCAACAACTTTACAACAAATATGACTAGCATGATGCAACAAATGATATGAATGCAGAATGAATGAATGCTTCAAGCATTAATTAACAAGCCATGAACACGTTAAAAATATGTTTCTGGAACACAAATGGTATTCGCCAACATAAAAACGCACTTGAGCACTTCCTTACGGAAAAAAAATATTCATGTAATGTTGGTCTCTGAGACTCACTTGAGTTCTAGAAGCCGCTTTAAAATGAATGGTTACATGTTATATCGTCGCTATTTTAACTAACTGACCTAACTGACATTTTTTTGAAAAATGCGTTAAGTCCTCTACTAGACTTTATAAGTCATAACACACATTGTCTAAAATTTACATGACTGTAAGCATTACTTTTGTGCCTATATAGGTAAAAAGATTTCTAACGCAGCCATAAGGATGAATGTATAAAACAACCATAAAAGCTGCTCTCCTGTTAAATTTCTAAAATGATAGTTAGGTCAGTTAGCTAAAACAGCGACGATATGTGAGTAGAAATTACACACTGTCTAACTACACAAAGATTGGCAACACTGAATTACCATAATCATGCAGGAACGCCGCGTCTGCAATTGTACTTTAGTTACCCTGTAATTGTTATTTTTAAAAACAAAAGGCGTCTGTTTCTGACAATTATTCGTTTGTTTATACCAACAGAATGAATGTGTTTTTGGTGTTGTAATTTTGTTGTAGTCGTGCATGTACCTAGTATAATTGTACCATGACATAGAGCAAAAAATTATCAGCTGAAGTAGCGCTGTCACCTAGTTAGATACACCTTGGTTAGCTCTAGTTCAAACAACAATCGCTTCCTCAGCCACTTTTGCGCAAATGAGCCAACCAGGTACTTCCCGTGTATCGTATGCAGATGCTGCTAGGACAAATTCATTTCGCACACAAAATATTTCCCCACCAAATAATTCAACAAATACAAACTGAAACTTTAATTTTAATATCCTTGAAGCCACTATTGAAAATCTTGTGCAAACTATAAACAACTTTACAACAAATATGACTAGCATGATGCAAGAAATGCTACGAATGCAGAATACATTGCTTCAAGCATTAATTAACAAGCCATGAACAGGTTAAAAATATGTTTCTGGAACGCAAACGGCATTCGCCAACATAAAAATGAACTTGAGCACTTCCTTACGGAAAAAAATATTGATGTAATGTTGGTCTCTGAGACTCATTTGACTTCTAGAAGCCTCTTTAAAATGAATGGCTACAGGTTATATCGTCGCTATTTTAACTAACTGACCTAACTGACATTTTTTTGAAAAATGCGTTAAGTCCTCTACTAGACTTTATAAGTCATAACACACATTGTCTAAAATTTCCATGACTGTAAGCATTACTTTTGTGCCTATATAGGTAAAAAGATTTCTAACGCAGCCATAAGGATGAATGTATAAAACAACCATAAAAGCTGCTCTCCTGTTAAATTTTTAAAATGTTAGTTAGGTTAGTTAGTTAAAATAGCGACGATATGATGCAAAGGACCCTAGAGAGAGAGAGCATGCGGTGGACCAGCAATTCTAATTAAGTCAAGACTCAAGCACTATATACTTGACAACATTTGTGAAGAACATCTACAAGCAACAAATATCTGCATTGAGAATTTTTGTTCAAATTTCGTGATATCTTCAATTTACTCCCCTCCTAGATTTTCAATCACTGAGGATCAATATGAGAAATTCTACAAATCTCTTGGACCTCGTTTCGTAGCAGCTGGCGACTACAATGCTAAGCATACGTTCTGGGGTTCGCGTCTCATTACGTCTAGAGGTAGGGCGTTGTTCAACACAATTTCAGAAGTGGGCTTGGATATTATTTCGAGTGGAGAGCCCACTTACTGGCCTGCTGACGTACGAAAAATTCCGGATGTTATAGACTTTGGCATCATAAAAAGTATTTCTAGGGAATTAATTCGCGTTGAACCTTCTATAGATCTCTCGTCCGATCACTCTCCCACGATCGTTACAATCTGTAGCCCACTAAGAAGTGACTTACCTCATCCATATATGAAGATAATAAATCGTGTTAATTGGCTGGGGTTCAAAATATACCTTAGTAGTCATTGTACGGAAAATATTAAGCTAAGAACACAAAATGATATTGAATCTAACATTGCCAATCTCAACGAGAATAATAAACAGGCTGCTGAACATGCCACTACCTCCCATCCGCAGACTGGGTTTAATAAAATTTATTCTACATACATTGAACGCCTCGTACGTGAAAAAAGAAGAGCTAGAAGGGAATGGCAACAGCACAGATCACCCCAAAATAAAATTAGATTTAAAGAGTGCACGAAACGACTCCAAGCGTTGCTTGCATCTGAGAAAACTGCATCTTTTAAAAATTATCTGGAAGGTGTTGATGTCACACCAGCATCTAATTACTCTTTGTGGCGCGCTGCTAAAAAGCTTAAAAGACCCGTTGAGTTTAAACCACCTCTGCGCACTTCGACCGGTGATTGGGCAAGAAGGGATACTGAAAAATTTTTACCCCAAATAAATACATGTACTGGTGTTGTTGTACTGTAGTTGCTCTACCCCCTCGACCCTTAAAGTTTAAGATGCGTGATGTACATAAACTAATTGCTGAGCTCAACCCGAAGAAAGCTCCAGGTATTGATGGTATTAGTAACAAGATGCTGATGAATCTGCCTCTCACTGCAACTAGAATCTTAGGCTGAGTTTACAACTGGCATTTCTTGTGTGTCATTTGTCCAAAAAAGCGTAACCAACTAATTACTAATGAAAAACTGTTTTATTTAGACATGTATTTATCGATTAAAACAGTTTGCAATCATGCTGGATTCTATAAAATTGTCTATTAGCTATGCACGAAACTATTTAACTTAATAAATACATGTCTGAATCTAAAAGTTTTTCATTAGTAATAAGTGGTTACGCTTTTTTACGCTTGTGTGGCACATGGCACACAGATGGAAACCCGGCCTTATTATTTATTTTTAATGCCATATTACGACTAGAGTATTATCCACACAGCTGGAAGCTTGCCAAGGTCAAAATGATTCCAAAGCCGGGCAAAGATCTTACCAAAGCTGAGTCTTACAGGCCAATAAGTTTACTATCAACAATATCAAAGCTTTTCGAAGTGCTGCTCATGACAAAATTGTCCCCAATTCGAACTAATAGTGGGTGCATCCCGGACCATCAAGTTGATTTTAGAAGCCAGCATAGCACCATTGAGCAAACGCATAGATTGGTTCAAGTTATAAGAAGAACATTTGAAGAAAAGAAGTATTGTTCTACTCTCTTTATTGATGTTTCTCAGGCATTTGATAAAGTATGGCATGAAGGCCTAATTTTAAAATTGAAGACATATCTACCAATAAATGTTCTAAAGCTATTGGAAAGTTATATTCTATCCCGGAAGTTCATTTTGGAAGGAGACTTCATGAGTGTTCCCGAATCTATCTCTGCTGGTGTGCCACAGGGGAGTATACTGGGACCAGTTTTGTATTTGATTTATACTTGTGATATGCCTGTTAGCACTAAAATCTATACATCTACTTTTGCCGATGATACAGCCTTCTTTAGCATGCACGAAAACCTTCACGAGGCATCCCGATATCTTCAGGAACATATTACCCAGCTGGAACTATGGTTAAAGTTATGGAGAATTAAAGTAAATGAGCAGAAGTGTGCGCAGGTAACATTTACTCTACGAAAAGATACTTGTTCCCGCATTAGAATCAATAATCAAATTGTTCCTCAACATTCACATGTAAAATACCTTGGTATATACCTTGATCGACGGCTTACATGGAAACACCACATTGATTCTAAGCTAACACAAATGAAATTAGCTCAGGTACTTTGGCTGATTGGTAGAAATTCAACTCTCAGTCTAGATTGCAAACTTTTGATATACAAGTCACTTCAGCTTCCAATGTCGAGAGAATCCAACGAAGGCAAAACAAAATTTTACGTATGATAACTTCGGCTCCATGGGACATCAAAAATTCAAATATACATCGTGATTTAAATATGCCACTAGTCATTGAAGAAATTGCAAAATACACAGGCAAATATTTAACAAAACTCGAATCACATCCTAATCCGCTTGCTCGTAATATTTTGAACTTTACCCTTTATGTCAACAGCAGAAATGCTTTACGCACGTCCACAGCAGCATACCTGGGTATGTACATACGTTTTGTATGGGGAATGGTTCGTCGTTAGCATAAAAATGCTAATTACGTATCTACCTGGTTTGTTGGAATTTCCGAATTATTTTTTTAGTTTGTTAGAAATGGACAAAAGGCTAAAAAATTTTATGATAACCAATTTCATCCTCACAGTCATTGTTTGTTGAAAAAAGTGGTTGTATAGGTAGACGACATACGTATATAATAAATATATAATATAGGCAGGTAGAAACATTTATTGTTGCGGAAATTTCATTCTTTGTAGTATCGTCAGAAAATTTAGTTTACATTTGTGATTCGAAGTGAAAAGACGTTTCTGTTTATTTTGTGGAAATAAAAAAATATTAAAAGTGAAATGGCTGATGGTGAATGGCTTACTCCGCGACAACTAAGCGCACTTTCGTACGAAGAACAACAAGCATATATTCGGCAAGCGCTTGAAGAGAGCCAAGAAGAAACAAGTGACCACGATTCAATAGTTGGTGACGAGGCTTTAGGTGATATTGGTGGAGATGACCAATGGTTGAAGAACCCATGTTACCAGAATATGAATCAGAGGGCGACAGTGATTCTGATGAAGATCTTGAAGATGCACCAATTGAAACTGGCGGAGTTTTTACTGCCAGAGATGGTAATGTTTGGTCCTCGATACAACCACAACCTGTAAGATTCCGTACGCACAACATTCTAAGAAGTGCAGAATCTGGACCAGTACGGGCAACGCAGGGTTTGACCATTGCAGAAACGTTCCAATTGATAATGTCAAACGAAATATGCGACATAATTATTCGTGAATCAAATCGAAAGGCAAGGCAATTTTATGATATTGAAAACGCAAAACATCCAACAAGAGAACCGAGGTCATGGATTCCCATAACAAAAAGTGAATTTGATGCATATTTGGGCCTACTTTTGCTAAGTGGCGTTACACATTCTGGTTACGTGCATACGAAAGATTTGTGGAAAACTACTTCACATCCACTATATCGTGCCGCAATGAGTGTACGACGATTTTGGGAAATAAGCCGCTTCATACGTTTTGATAATGGAAACACTCGCCAGCAACGAAAACAAACTGACAAAGCAGCAGCAATATCGGACGTTTTTTTTATGCTTAACAGCTGTCTTCTTAGATATTACGTGCCTGGAGCCAACGTCACCGTAGATGAACAATTGTATGCTTATCGTGGTGGAACTGGCTTCACGCAATACATACCATCAAAACCTGCCAAATATGGAATAAAAGTGTGGTGGGTGTGCGACTCCATTTCTTCCTATCCATTGCAGGTACAATGAATATTGTTGAAAATTGTTGAAAGTCTAAATAACTAAATTGAATATAATTTTTCAATGCAGGGACAAATCTATACAGGAATGGCACCGTCTGGTGAACGTGAAAGAAACGTTGGCGAAAGAGTAGTAAAGGATTTATGTGTCAACCTTTTTGCTGGAAGTGGAAGAAATATTGTATGTGACAACTTTTTCACTAGCTACAACTTGGCAAAAACTTTGATGTTAGACAACAATTTATCTATATTGGGTACTTGCAACAAAAGGCGTACATTCGTGCCAGCAGCATTTGCCAACCCGAAACGACGTGAGGCTGAATCATCAATGTTTGGGCTCTGTAATCACGTTACGATGTGCTCGTACGTTCCCAAGAAAAACAAGCAGTTGTAATGTTGTCCACTACTCATTATACAACAGAAACGACCGGTTCTAAGAAGAAGCCATTGCTTATATTGGACTACAACAAAACCAAAGGTGGCGTTGCGGCGAAGCGGCGCACAAATAGATGGCCTCTGGCTTTCTTTTATAATATTGTGGACGTTGCTGCGTTTGCTGCATACGTAATATATATTGACAACAACACTCACCTGAAGACATCTACAAGCCGCCGTAGGATGTTTCTCCATCAGCTTAGCGAGCAATTGTGCAAGCCAGAAATGGAAAGAAGGGCGAATAACAGCAGAATATCCAGAGTTTTTTCAACGCTCAACGCCATCGAAGCCATGAAAGGTGTGCCCATCGGAGTTGTGGATGCTGAGGCACATGCATCGGAGGAACGTGATAGTACGGGCCGGCTAAAAGTAAAGGGGAATTGCTACATCTGCTCGAAACGACGCCCTACTCGTAAAGCATGCACATTATGCAACAAACCAGTGTGCGCAGAGCATTCCAAAGACTTACCTCAATGCGATAGATGTATTTGAATTTCAATAATTTTAAGCAAAAATAATTAAAACTGACATTATATAATAATAAAAAAATAATTACAAAACTTAGCTCAAAATAAACTATACTTTTATATTATATTGTCATATTTGCATGCGTTTTACTATACATAACCAGGTATGTATTCTGTTGACTTAAGGGTGCAACTTTGTAAATGGGCTTTATCTTCCGAACGGATGATCTAATCCTAACCAAACTTGGAACTATTGCGTAAAACAGTTTTGACTAGGATATCAAGAAATTTCAAGTCGATCCGGTTATCCAGTTTAGAGCTACAGCGTTTTCAAAACTAAAAACATACCCAGGTATGTTGCCGTTGACATAAAGGTTACTGGACACATCCGCCTAAAAAAGAGGGACACAAGGGCTCTTATACTCAACACTCTAGATGGGACTACTTGAAAATACTTTTTTCCCTTTTGATTATCACTACTTATGTATTATTTATAACTATCACTAAGTTTATGTCCGACAGTGGTCGGGCCTAATAATTATATTCTAGATTTAAGATTTGAATACTTATTGTTAGTTCATGTTTGAAGATACAATAAATAAATACATGCATTAAAAAAAAATAAAATTATATTTGAAGCGGGTTTTTCTCTATATCATTTAATATTTTTTTATTAAACTAAAATTATTTCAATAATCTTGCCATTATTTGTTATTAAATAAATATCCCTTAATGAGTTTGCATAGAGGAGCATGTGAAAATATTTTATTTCCTTCTATTATTACTCTGTGAGTAGTGATTTTAATAATTGGGATTATAGGAAAATGAAAGAAATAATTAGTAAATTGTATTTTTAACGGACTTCAAAAAAAGGAGGGGTTAGCAATTCGTCACTATTTTTTTGGGTGTTACTTCATAACTCGGTACATTTTAGACCGATTGTAAAAATTCTTTTTTTTTTTTGTCTGAGAGGGTATAGCTTCCCATTGGTCCTGTTGTAAAAAAAATATGGGTGGGGATACGCCCACAATTTTTTTTAATATAATTTTATGATATTATACTTATTTGATTGTCGCAAAACCTATAAAACACCTTTGGTTTTTTTAGTTACATAATTTTAAAGTTGGAAAATAGTGGTTCTACTTTACCGATTTTGACAAGACTTAACACGTGCCCTGAGCTCTAAAAACAAGCAATCTTTTATTTGAAAAAGGCCGGAGTCATGCCTATTAAAATTTAATTTTATATTTTACGTACTCTTCTTATTTTCTAATAAAGTCTAGTTTAGTTTTTCTTCTCTTCTTTAAAAACTTACATTAAATATTTCATTCAATAAGAATATACTGAACTTGAGCCCGATTAAGAAGTTATTTCTGATAACAAAATTTTAGTCTTACCGTAATGTTCTGCAAATGTAGAAATAGTATTTAGTCAGGTTAACTTAAACAAACCCAAGGTCAGACTTGTAATTATTTTGTTTTTTAAACAATTGATTCCTTTTTTGATAAGGGTTTAGCTTATTTTATACAAAAACTACGAATTTATTTGTTGTGCTTTGTTTTCGTTTGACAAAAGTGTTTCCTTTATTTTTGGCGAATTTTGGATCTTTCCGGATAATTATTTTGATGATTTTTAGTGCTATGATGCAAGTGACAAATAAAGAATACAGTGTTGCCACGATATTAAAAAAAAACAAGTTAATTCATTTTTAGTTAAAATTCTGATTATGAATACCAATATTTAAAAAACCTTTTTTATCCTCAAAATGTTTTTTAACTAATATGCATTTTAAACATCAATCAATTTTTTTTATATATACGGCTGTTAATCTTTTAAAAATGTAAGTACATACTAAACTATTTTATAACTATCATAAAAAATTTATCGTCTTTAATATCCATTATTATTAAAGGTATTCATTTTTGGAAAAATTGAAAAATTTAAATTTTTTTACAACAAACACAATAATTAACATTAACTTTAAAAAACTTCTTTGCGCAGATGTACTACTGTGGGCTAAAGTAAATATGGAAACGAAAAATTTTAAAATTTATATCTCATTACTTTTAATGGACGAAATTTTTGATAGGAATTTGGCCTTTTTTCACATTTATGTTTTTGTGAGGTTATTTTTATACATTATGACGTATTAACATACAATGTAAGTAAAATTTAAAAAAATTTTGTTAATTATTATTAAATGGCGTTGAAAATTTTTGTTTTCTTTTTAATAAAATAGACGAATCCCTTGAGAAAGTGAACAAAAAATTCACGAAACGTTGGGAAAATATGTAATAATAACTGTGCGTTTTTACAAAGAATATAAATCATATCGAATGCGCATCTCATACAAGCTATTAAAAATTAAGTGTGCACACTGATAATTCGGTATAATCGACAAAAAAAATCGGTAGATTTGAATGAAATTCGGTAGAAATTTTTTTTTATTTTTTATTATTTTTTATTATTTTTTTTTTTAACACAAACACAAACACAACTCGCAAAGCGATTAGCTTGACTGCGAAAAACACCCAGAGTCTAGGGTGGGAATTGAACCCACGACCTCTGGACTGAGCGGCTAGCATCGCTACCACTCAGCCACAGGGGCATGTTTCAGAGAAACATAAAAAATAACAATTCAAAGAAACAGAAAAAAATAAAATAAAAATAAAATAAATAAAAAATAAATATAAATAAAAATAAAAACATAAATAATATAAATAATAAATAATAAAATAAAAAATAATAATAATAAAATATATGTACTTATATAATAAATAATAAAATAAAAAATAATAATAAAATATATGTACTTATTTATAAAGAGAAGTGCAAGGAGTATCAAACTAAACAGGTTCCAAAAGCGCATTTAAAACTTCAAATGTGATTGGAAAGTCCCCGTCCATACTGTGAAACATTTGCTGCAAAACTTTTGAGTTTGTCGACGAACGGGGAAAGAGGAATGGAAAAGGGTACTTTGTTTCATGCACATGAAGTTCTTGTTGAGTACGTCATTCTCGTCTCATTCTCATGAGAAATATATGAGGAAATGTATTAAGCTGCAAAACAAAAACTTCAGAGTGTGGACACGAATGCAGTTTTAAAAGAGAAATCAAAAATATTTGGCAGCAAATGTTTTACTGTATGGACGAGGACAAATTAAACTGCCATAAACGATGAAGCATTTCCAATAAAAAAAGTGTCATTACCAGTTATTTGCCCTTACCCTTTATATAGATATGCTATGCATATATAAAATAATATATATAAATAACAAGAATCCAGTTTTTGTACATATGTTTTATAAAGCTACTAAAATAACTTTTATTTGACAAACATTTGGAACAACAAAGATTATACGTAAAATCCATTTATGAATTTAAACTTTTGTGCAAAAATTATTAAATCATTGGGAGGAATAAATATTTCATCCCCAAGGCACAATTCTTTGGCAAATATTAGGTTACTAATAGTTTCAGTTTTTAACCGATTGCTTTGTTCTGTTTTAATGATTTTCATGACAGAAAATGACCGCTCTGTGGCCGCACTAAAAATGGAAAAATAGCCAATTTACACATATATCGACTTAAATTACTAAATAACAATATTCGGTAGATTTCAGGTTTTCTTAGGTAGAATTGGTAGATTGTTAAATTCACAAACATATTCGGTAGAATCTAGTATAATTATCACATGTAATTTGGCTTAAAAAGCGATACGAACTTTAGCCCGTTCAAATCACAAATATAGAAACAAATGGAGTTCGAATAATAATTAAAATTAACTAAAAATTAATAGCCATGGGCCTGTGGCAAAAATTAAATAAAAATATACTTAATAGTAACAAACCAAAAAAGTTTGTCTTAAGTAGAACAAAAAATAAGCAAATTAAGTAACATGTGTATAATTAGTAAAAAGAACAAAACGACAATGGTAAGACTGTTGTAAATATAGTGATGGTAAAATTAAGCTTACAATACAAAAAAGCTTTCAGCAAATTGAAATACGATGAATCAAAACAATTCACATATTCCATTTGCAATAAAATGCTAAGTATATAAAGCAGAAATCTACATCAACTGACACCACACACAGTGGACCAAACACAAAAGAACGCTGATGATGAAGGTTTAGTGGCCTTCGAAAACGGCTGGCTGTTCCGTTCAACTATGTGTTGTTAGTCAGAATATTTACAACAGACTTTGGTGTTATTTGTTCATTAATAATTATCACATGTAATTTGGCTTAAAAAGCGAATAGAAATTAGTTTAATTAGACTACAACGACAAAATCAGCATAGGCAACAACCTGCCGCCATGTTGCCTTGCTGTCTTCAAAATAATTGTTCTCATATAAACATGTGTATTCTATCCTTGACATTTGGTAGTCGGTAGCTTGCTGTGGTGAATGTGTTTAAAGTTTTATGCGCTTTCATTTAGTCGTTAATGAGCAAGCGACGAATTAAGTTGTGCACGCATGTATTAATTTTTTCCTGGTTTTGTGTTTAGTTTTTTTGAGCACACGGAACGAAATGAAAGTTCAAATATAATAAATTTCTACAGACAAAAAATTGATAATATAATTATGGAAGTTGGGAAATATTTCGTGATTAAAAATGCTTTTGGCAATATACAATGCATTTTACGTTATGGAATATTTAAAAATAATAGGAAAAATAGTTTAAAAAGGCATTTTAATAGTATCAACAGAGCTGTGAATAAATTTAATTTTGAATTTATACACTAAACTGTTGAATGGTTCTTAAATTTTTACTTTTTATTTAAGTTTTTAGTAAATTGTTTGTTTACAAAACAAAATTCAAACAACTAATAACCACATCAAGTGTTTTATATTACAAAACTTTTTTCAAGTGCAAGTTTATTTTACTCTCATTTTTCTCACCAATACAAATATATTTTATTTTGCGGGACACTGCATTAAAGTATCACTTTTGACCCTTTTTCGTGCCAATGAAACTTTTTATGACCCTTTTTTCAATTTATCACTTTGTATCATTTTAACAGAATGTATGCCGTAGAGCAATCATATACACAGTTTAGCATGTCAGTTATTAGAAAAAGAGCTGTTCGTCCAGTTGGCGATATTCGGCTCGATGATGTCGATAATTTTATTGTTTTGGTCGATAGAAAAGCCAATAAATGGTGAAAATATTGCAAAAAATCTGACACCGAAATCCTTGATTCCAAATGCAAATTATTTCTCGAAGTATCACAATTAAAAAAATATGTATTTTAACTTACTTTCATCTTTAATCTTAATAAAACTTTTTATAAGTTAGTAAGTAAGTTTTTATAAAATGTTTATAAGTTAAAATAGGTTCAAATGAAGTAAATTTGGAAGCCAAAATTGGGGCCTTAAAGTATATATGTATGTACATATATAAATGATCAGCATCAAGAAAAGTAAAGTAAAATATAGATGGAAAAACTGAAGTTAATTCATTTTCTTTTTAACCTCCGACTAAAAAAAAGGGGTGTTATAAGTTTGTAGTGTGTGTCTGTGTGTCTGTACAAGTACTCGTACGGACCAAACTGCTGGACCGATTTTGATTTAGTTTTTTCTGTTTGAAAGGTGACTTGATCGAGAATGTTCTTAGCTATTTTTTAATAAAATCGGTCCAGCCGCTTAGAAGATATCACGTCTTTTCTAGAAATATTTAAAATTTTTATTTTTTGTTCTTATTATAATTTTCCATTTATAAATGAAAAAAGTAAAAATAATTCAAATAATTAATTAACCACGAACATATTTCTATAATACCGGCTAGTAGAGTATTTACAAATACAGTTGTTAATTGCAAATAAGACGAGTATAAACCTATTATAGATAGCTACTAAATGTAAAAAAATCATGAAATCTAAAAAAAGAGTGGTCAATTGCGGCATTTCATATCGAATGAAATTCCAATCGAAATTAAATGCATATTTCGTTCGATATCGAGTGCCGTAATTTACCCAATTACTTAAGATTAATAAAAAAATTAGAGACTGTAAAAACATAAATATATATATTGGACATGGTTCATCTCAATTATTTACTTAAAAACCAGCATAACTTTAAAAAAATTTACTTTGAGGAAAAACCATTTAAAGTTTTGTAGAAAATTTTAAAATTCAATTTTGAAGAGGATAATATAGTTATACTATTCTTTCAAGGCATAGTTCCTAAATATGTACATGTTTTTTTTTAACTGAACATCCTGTATTTCTCAATAAGCTCTTCACTTGGAATCTAAGCTTTGACAAGTGTCTACTTTAAGTCTATTTGATAATTGTTTAGTAATGCTAATTTATGTTTATACTTTATGCTTTTTTGTAAATTATATTTTATAAAGATGAAGAAATAAGGTGTAATTCACTGACTTTACAACAGCAGAATTTGGAAACTTATCATCCTTAAAACAAGCTTTATTTCAGCAACAGCAACTTCCCTCCGAAAATCGGTATTTTTTGTGGTAAAACTCCGATAGTTTTGCATAGTTTTTTTTTGCAATTGGCCGCATGTTTTGCTGTTGAAAATGTAGCAAAATGCGACTTAAGTCGCACAACGGCAACGCTGGTGATAAGAGCAAATAATATAATGCTCTCAGTGTGTGTTTGCTTGCGATTTATACTTTCCCCCCGCATCTAAAGCGTAAACAAAAAATTTTTAGTTTTTTAGCTCAGATGCGCATTCTGTACAATTTATTTTCTTTGGTTTTTATTAACATAAAGTATGATAGGCCTCATTAGCTTATTTCAATAAAGATATCTTCTTCACAAATATTGACTTGGCCAAAAATATCAATAACATTAAAATATGTTTGTATTGGTGAGAAAAATGAGAGTAAAATAAACTCGCACTTGAAGAAAAGCTTCCTAATTTAAAATACATGATGTGGTTATTAATTGTTTGATTTTTTTTTGTAAATAAGCAATTTAGTAAAAACTTAAGTAAAAAGTAAAAATCTAATAATCCATTCAACAATGTAGTGTATAAATTCCAAATTAAATTTATTCACAGCTTTGTGGATACTATTAAAAAGCCTTTTTAAACTATCTTCCCTATTATTTTTAATTGTTTCATAACATAAAATGCATTGCACATTGCGAAAAGTATTTTTATCACGAAACATTTCTTAGCTTCCATAATTATTTAAATTTGAACTTTAATTTCGTTCGGTGTGCTCAAAAAAACTAAACAAAAAACCAGGAAAAAATTCGTACATGCGTGCACAACCTCATTCGTCGCTCTCTCAGTGACTCGAGCTGTGTCGTTCATCAACGAACGAGTACAAATGAACGAATCAGTAAAATGAACGAAGTGGGCCGGTCACTTTACTGTGCTGTGTTGGCTCAGCAGTGCTGATAAAAAGTACAATTGAACGAAATGAACGAACGAGCGCACTTGGGTGTTTTTGTTTTGTTTTTTTTTGCTTTTTCTTTATTCGTGCGAGATTTTTTGTCACATTCTGGTTTTCATTTGCCTGCTTTTAGTAGCAGTATGACCATTATGAAATTAATAAAATTTCCATTAATATTTCTTAAGTTTTTAGAACATATTAAGAGTTTTTTAAACAAATTTACCTATGTAGATAATAATATTATAAACAGTCTATTTTGATTCTTTATATGTGGCTCTTTTGCCAATATGAATCTTTTGATTTCTTATTCCTTTAATATTTTAAACATTTTACTTGCTGATTTTTTTTTGTTTCTTATATTTTCTATTGTTTGTTTTGCTTAGTTTGCAAAACAATTCATAACAAACTCACTGGACAAATGCCCTTTTTATTTGACGAATCAGCTTTTGGTTTTTTGTTTTTATTTCATTCTATTTCTTGAAAAGAGCGGATGAACGAAATGAACGAACTCGTTCTTTTTTAGAAAATGAACGAAAATGAGCGGTCACTTGAATGAACGATTTGGCACAGCTCTATCAGTGACGACTAAATGAAAGAGCATAAGCATGTATGTGATTTTCATCCCACAACCAGTGTGACCCATTGTTGTCATTTTGGCATTTTCACTGCCAGATCTGGCATTTTAATTATGTGAAAAGCATTCAACTTTTAAAAAATTCTGCCAGATGCTTTTTGGCAGAATTTGCTTAAAATAATAAATGTTAATTTGTTAAATTTTTTTAATATACAGAGTATTTCTATTAATAAATGTAATTTTTTTATAATTATGTGTTTCCTTCGTAATGTACATAGATTCAACCAATACCTACATATGTATGTATGTATTATATGCTATGTATTGTATACATACATATATATATGGAGCCCTATTTTCAATTATCCGTAAGCGGCAAAAATTAAAGTTTTCAGAAGACATTTTTTTTTATAGTATCCAAATATATTTTACCATACATAAATTGTCGCTTAAGTACAAATTTTACAGCCTGCATTTTATATGATATCAAACATTTCGACATTTTGATAATTCTAAACTATGGGAAAGCCATAGTTTTAATTTCAATTACAAAAGTCTTATTTTTTACAACATCTTGCTTACAATTAAACCGAAAATAAGTCTCGATATACAGACATACATACATATGTATGTATATGTATATACCCTGAAGAAAATGTCGACGGTAAAATGTACTGAGTCGCTTTTGACTTTGTCACCAGTACAACTCTCTAATTATTCCCCATGAAATACTTTGTGCTATAACATTTAGCATGTGATTGTCATTGAAAATCTACTAGTAACACGAAAACAGTTGACTAGGTAGTGACTACGTAGTTCTTATGGAGACATACTAACCAGACTTTACTGGTACTCTATACTTTACGTACATGAAAATTTATGTATATTAATAAGTTGTTGAAAAATTCACCAGAAATACATCACATATGTTTTCTCTTTTACCTTTATACTGATGAATAGAAGAAAAACTGTAGACAATGTGTTGACATAAAGAAACTTGGACCCAGTCCGAAAATACATACTATGTATGTATGTGCTATAAAAACACCTGTAAATACTAAGTTTGTATAAACATGAAATTCAAAGCTATTTCAATAAAAAAAATTTAAATTTAAATCTGGCATTATACATTTGTTCTGTAGAATATTTTAGCAGAATTTTTTTACAGATCTAGCATTCTTTCATCATCATTTTCTGGCAACACTGGTGTGACCAGATTTTAAAATAACATTAAGCTAAATCACGTTTAAAAAAGAGCTAAAATAAGCTAAAAAGTTAAATTTTAAGCCAGAAAATAAAGCTAAACTTTTTTCGACTTCTTTCACTTAGCAATAGTTTTTTATTGCTAAAATAGCGTTGAATATGTATATACATACACTAATGGCTTATTTCCCACCTGCGAAAGAAAACGTTCGACTTACAATTTATATTGAAAACAAAAACAAATTTTCATATTTTATTGTTGTTTTCAATATAAATTGTAAGTCGAACGTTTTCTTTTGCACGTGGGAAATGGGCCATAACATTTTTTTATTCTTCGAAATAAAAAAAAAATGAATGAAATGAAATTAAATTATTTATTAATTATTATATTTGAGTTTTAAAGAAAAACGAAACAAAAATTTCCCAAAATAAGCTTAACCAGTCTTCAAAAATGTAAAAGTATTTACACTAAAATAAGTAACCTTTTTTAAATCTATTGCGAATTTTTGCTTTAAGTGAATTCATGCCGCTGAATGCACGTTCAACTCAACTCAAAGAAACTCTTTAAAAGTCTTAAGGGTATATGAATTTAACTTTTGCCATTGTAACTCCAAAATTGCAATCAATGTCCTTTATTTTTAAATTTGCAATTTCTCTTGTAAATAAGCAATTTATATATTGTATATTTTAAACTGTTTTCCAATGAAAAATATTTTATATTATTAAAATTATATTATGTTAACAAATTATAATTTTTAGAACCTAATTAAAAAAAGGGGTGTTGTATGTTTGTAGTGTGTGTCTATGTATCTGAGTGTATGTACGAGTCCACGTACATACCAAAACGGTTGGATCGATTTTGATTTAGTTTTTCTGTTTGAAAGGTGACTTGATCGAGAATGTTCCTAGCTATGTTTAAAGAAAATCGTTCCAACCATTTGGAAGATATCACATATTTTTTAGATATACTATTTAGTTGAATCTGTGTGTATTTGACGCCGTAGCTCCACTGATCCCAATTTAGCCATTTTCTGGCTACATTTAGCTATTTTTCATCCCATTTAGCTGGAAGAAAAGTAAGTTTAGCTATTAGCTATTTTTTTTATCTATTTTTATTTTAATCTAGCTATTTTTTTAAACATGAAATTTATTTGTTAGTTTTCATAAAAAACTTAAACTCGCAACGGAAGAACACTACCAAAAACACAACAGAATAATCACCCTTATTCCAGTTATCGACATCGACGTCAATTTAACACAATACAAGAAAGTTGGGGCTTGTGTATTCGCTCTCAAGAACAATTTTGTGCAACTGACAATCTATTTCCGTTCTCTAAGGTCTAGAAAATAGCATAAACCTGCCAACAGGTGTCAGTTATTTTCGACAACGGGTACAAAGGCCCCAATTTTTTCCTAGAAACATTATTGGCGCAATAAATAATTACTAATATCTTATTGTTTTCGCATTAAAATCAATAAATTCCTGTGCAAACTTGCAATTTTTGTTGCAGCAACTTTTATTTTTCTGTGAAAAAGATGTAGAGAGGAATACAAATATACATATATGTGTGTTCCTATTTCAATACTCTCCCACATATTTAAGAATTGCTGCAACAAAAATTGCGAGTCCACAAGAGCTTATATGAAAGAGATGGCTAAATTGGTAACATTAAGATTTGATTCTCCGTTCTTATAATCATCGTTGCAATGTTGTTATAAGTTGTCGGGTCTAGTTGGTGGGTTATAATATCAATCAAATAAGGATCATTTTTGTTTTGCACGAGTGAAAATAAAATATAAATTAAAGCTTAAATGAAAGTTTAGAAAATAGAAAAACGAACAAAATGTTTAAACAAAAATTTCACCAGGAATAGATTACTAACCCAAAAATTTAAAGACTGAATAGCAGAATGTAAAAATGAATAGAAGGCGTGCTGCAAATATTGCTAGTTTTCACTATATGCGCAGTTTCTTGATTACCTGAAGAAAAATTATTTTATTTATTACTTCGATTTATTGGCGCATAGTCAAAGTCATAAACAAAGTATACTTTAAGAGTTTAAAACCAGTATTGCCATACAAAATACTGGTTTTAAACTCATAAAGTATACTTTGTTTTGACTATGACTATACGCCAATGTCTTTATTTACTTTAAAAAGGTTCCCGATTTGCTTTAAAAAAATAATTTTAATTTTGTTTTTGACGTGTGAAAAGTTACTTGATCTCGCCTATACTTGAAGAAAATCGGTCCAGCCGCTTAGTCAGTAAGTTGGGGGTTCTAAAAATTTTAATTTTTTTTAGTATACCTTTTTTATGTCTTTAACATATTTCTTGAGAACATACAATTAAGATTAAAAAAACCCTAAAATAGCCTAAATGAGGTTTAAAAAAAAAGCTAAAAAATAAGCTAAGAGCTAAATGAAAATTTTTAAGCTAAATCCCAAAAAAAAAATAAGCTAAATTTAGCCCAAAATAAGCTAATATGGTCACGCTGAATATAATAGTAAAACAACATTTCTTCCAGCAAGTAATTAAATACGCAATTAAACTGCAAAATCAAAAGAAAAGAAAAACATGCAACATCTCTACTACGATAACTTCAGAATTTCTGTGGCAAAAAGAAAAAAGTGCTTAAGTCGAGATAAGCAAATTTTGAGTTAATGGTACCTTCATAATCTGCATATTCGAAAATACCCTTGGTCAAAATCTCAATTAATTTGTATGATTTTTCAGGAAGTTATAGCACTATGACTTTGAACTTATCTTTTTTAGACTTCCTATCTCATTTGGAATAATAGCTTAATTTAGGTTATACTTTAGTATATTTCATCTCAAATGTATTACTTATAGTGCGTAGAACGATGTTTGCTTAAAAAAATTAAGCTTAAAAGAGGATTTCCCAATTTAACCGTAAAATAATTTCGGAAAATCGACTTGAAAGCTTAAAATTGCTCTATTGCAAAACAGTAAAATATGACTTGAGCACTTTTTCCTTATTGCCAAAGATTAATTTTAAACAGCGCGCTAACAAACAGAAAACTTTTCGAACATGTCGAAAGCTGAAGCTTTTCGTATCTAACATAGTAAACAGAGAAAAGTTACATCAACCCCTATTTCGTGTTGAACTGAAGCCGAATGATATACAGTTGAAAAAAAAACGAGACTCATCCAATTTATAGCCTAAAATACCTTTTATACAGAAAAATCACAGTTCTAGAGCCACATAAGCGTTCAGGCCATACAAAGCTTACTGCAATTTACCTACAATATGTGTTATCTGCACTGAAAATTTTTGTACAGATTTCGTGATATCTTCAATTTACTCTCCTCCCAGATTTTCAAGCACTGAGGATCAATACGGGAAATTCTACAAATCTCTTGGACCTTGTTTCGAAATAGCTGGCGACTAGACCTAGAGGTCGGGCGTTGTTCAACACAATTTCTAAAATGGGCTTGGATGTTATTTTGGGCGGGGAGCCTACTTACTGGCCTACTGACGGATGTTATAGATTTTGGCGTCGTAAAAAGTCCTTGCACGGAAAATATAACGCAAAGAACACCCGATGAAATTGAATCTAGCATTGCCAATCTTAACGAGAATATTAAACAAGCTGCTGAAAATGCCACTACCTCCCATCCACAAACTGGGTTTAAATAGAATTTATTCTACAGACATTGAACGTCTCGTACGTGAAAAAAGAAGAGGTAGAACGGAATTTCAACAGCACAGATCACCTCAACACAAAATCAGATTTAAAGAGTGCACGAAACGACTCCAAGAGTTGCTTGCATCTGAGAAAACTGCATCTTTTAAAAATTATCTGGAAGGTCTTGATGTCACACCAGCATCTAATTACTCTTTGTGGCGCGCTGCTAAAAAGCTTAAAACTCCCGTTGAGTTTAAGCCACCTCTGCGCACATCTACCGAAGGTTGGGCAAGAAGCGATACTGAAAAAGGTAACATATTTGCTGAGCACTTAAAATCCGTATTTACACCAAATACATGTACTAGAGCTGGCAAACTATCGATAGTACTATCGATAGTATCGATGGTTTTGTTTTTATTAGACTATCGATAGTTTTTTTTCTCGATAGCGATACTATCGTTGAAAAAATTTATTACCAAATTGTTAACAAACTTGATAAAATTTAACATAATATTTGTCTTCTATTGAATATACATAAGTTCATATCGCTCTATTAATATAATAACGTCATAACTCAAAAAATTAATTTATTCAGTTAATAATACAGAATGCCCCGTCAATTCATATTTCATCTTGTGTAAAAAATTCACGCAATGGTGTGCAAGCTCACCTCTTGATAGAAGAAAGCTTTACTAATACTAGATATACCAAACGGACGACACAATCGTCCGTATTCTGGAATCAAAATGTAAATAATTTTATTAAGATTCAAAGAAAATGTATCTAAACGTCATAAAAAATTCATTAAAACACAGCTACACACATACTTACATACATGTGCAACCATAATTAAATAATACTTACATGAAATAAAAAAAACATAAAATATCGAGGTTCGCTCTCACTCACATTCACGATTCGCGCTCAAATATTGATTAAAATATACAAAATTTTGTGAGCGAACCAATTTGTTCCATTCTGAATCTTACTGAATTTTTTGAGAACAAATTATCGCTAATTTATCTGAATTGGCTATTAAAACAAAATTATTACATACATTCGAGTATGTACACATCGCCACCTTAAATGCAAACGTATGTAACTACACTTTTATATATTTTACAGGAGAAACAAAAAAAAAAACTATACAATATCACTAATAATAAAGTATTCTTGAAACTTTTCTTCGAAATTTACTTGTAGTATGGATGCTTATATCTTTTTCAACATTGATTTCCTTTTTAAGTATATTTAAGCTTTTATGCTTAGATGCATTCGTAATTACGTCCGTTTGAATTTCTTTAATAAAATCGTCATTTTTCATCGCAGAGCTCTAAATATTTGCGTGAACATGTAGTTTGATAAAATGAACTATAATCAGTCAAAAACTCGATTTCGAATTTTTGTGTAGTTACGTCTGTTTGCATTTAAGGTGACGATATGTAGGTATGTTTTTGTAAAAAAAAGATATGTGTTTAAAATTGAAAAATTAAACATAAAATTAATTATTTGAGGCCTTATTCAGAAAAAAATAATTTAAGTTTAAAAAACGTTTAACAAACAAATTTTCATACAAAATTTGTTGTGTAAACCAATTCTAAACCAAAATTACTTTTTTTGAATAAGGCAGTTATAATTTTTACCTAATTTTTTTTTAACCATATCCATATATATCAACAGTCAAAACGACTGTTTGTGTTGCCGTGTGAACATAGTGTAAAATAATTCGATACTATCGATGGTATCGATAGTTTTCCAACAAACTATCGAAAATATCGAATGGTGTGACTATCGATAGTTTGCCAGCTCTAACATGTACCGGTGTTGCTGATTTGCTGAGTGTAGTTGCTCTACCCCCTCGATCCGTAAAATTTAAGATGTTTGATGTACAAAGACTAATTGCCGATCTCAACCCGAAAAAAGCTCCCGGTATTGATGGAATTAGTAACCAGATGCTGATTAAGTTGCCTCGTATTGCAATTAGGATCCGGTTATTCATTTTTAATGCCATTTTACGACTGTAGTATTATCCACACTGCTTGAAGCTTGCCAAGGTTAAAATGATTCCAAGGCCAGGTAAAGATCTTACCAAGGCTGAGTCATATAGGCCAATAAGTTTACTGTCAACAATGTCAAAGCTCTTTGAAAAGCTACTCATGACAAAATTGTCTTCAATTTTAACTGATAATGGGTGCATCCCGGACCATCAATTTGGTATTAGCAGCCAGCATAGCACCATTGAGCAAACGCATAGATTGGTTCAATTTACAAGAAAAACGTTTGAGGAAAAGAAGTATTGTTCTGCCCTGTTTATTGATGTTTCTCAGGCATTTGATAAAGTGTGGCATGAAGGCCTGATTTTGAAATTGAAGACATACTTACCAATAAACATTCTAAATCTTTTGGACAGTTACATTCTTGCCCGAAAATTTACAGTTGTGGAAGGAGACTTTATGAGTATGCCTGAATCTATCTCATCCGGTGTACCACAGGGGAGTATACTGGTGCGAGTTTTATATTTGATTTATACTTGTGATATGCCTGTGAGCAGTAGTATCCACACTTCTACATTTGCCGACGATACAACCTGCCTTAGTATGCACGAAAACTCTGATGAGGCATCCCGCAAACTTCAGGAACACATTAGCCAGATGGAACTATGGTTGAACTTATGGAGAATTAAGGTAAATGAACAAAAGTGTGTTCAAGTACCATTTACCTTACGAAGAGATACTTGTTCCCCCATTCGGGTTAATAATCAAGTTGTTCCTCAACATTCACATGTGAAATATCTTGATATACACCTTGATCGACGGCTCACATGGAAACATCACATTAACTCTAAGTTAACTCAAATGAAACTAAAATTAACTCAGGTACATTGGCTGATTGGCAGAAATTCAACACTCAGCCTAGACTGCAAACTTTTAATATACAAGTCGCTTTTAAAGCCAATATGGTGTTACGGAATTCAACTATGGGGCACTGCTTCAGCTTCAAATGTTGAGAAAATCCAACGAAGGCAAAACAAACTTTTACGTTAGTAGTAGTGAAGTGCCGGTTCTGTGGCAATTAAAATTGTTAAATTGTTGCTGAAATTGTTAAATTTGGGTAATTAAAATTTCAAAATTGTTAAATTCTTGGCGGCGGCGCTTTGATGTTTTTTGTTTACATTAGGAGTTTTTGTTTACATAAGGAGTTTTTTGTTTACATTAACCCTTGTGGGAACGGGTGATTTTTTTTTGGGTAACATTAATTGTGATAACGGGTGATTTTTTTGAGGTTTCTTATGAGTGTATATGCCGACGGGAAAATCACGAAAAGATTTTTCCTAATACCAATGATGAAATAGTGATTATTAATTTTTCCTATTGTTTACGGCAATGCATGATACTTTTTCCTAATGCCTACGGCAATGCATGATAATTTTTCCTAATGCCGACGGCAAAACATGATTATTATTTTTTTCAAATGCCGACGGCAAAACATGATTATTATTTTTTTTAAATGCCGACGGCAAAACATGATTATTATTTTTTTTCAAATGCCGAAGGCAAAATATGATTATTACTTTCTAATGCTCCCAGTGTTGCCAGACTGTAGAAATTTGCTATCATAATACTATATCAGTAATATCAGAGAAAGTTGATTTGATGACTACTAGGCGATTCTCATATGAATCATGGGAATGATTTCCTCACGCTAATAAATTGTTTATAAATAAAATAATTAAATAAATTAATAAAATATTTAAATAAATTATTCAATTTTTTTATAAAACGTTCTCATGTATGTGAACACCCCTAATGCTTGTGTGTGGGGGAACCAGCTTGTTTGTCGCTGGTAAGCTTATATTCTGTTTATTTGCTTAAAAAATATATTTGTATATATGTATGTATGTATGTGTGTATGATGCATGCATGTATGTATGTGTTTATGTGCGATCGAAGGAACTTGTGCGTGGAATATTTTGTGGCTCTGTAGAATACATTTATATTTTGCAACGTAATCATTTTCTTTGCCGGCGATTATTTTAAAGCAGCAAAGTTTCAACTAAGTACAGTCATCAGCAGAGAAACAAAAAGTAAAAACTGTGAATGCTGCAAGGATACTACCACTAATTTTCGTATAAATACGCCAACTTTTCTAACCAACACATCAGTACTTTATTGTATTTACAAGTAGTATCATCAGTAATTGTGTTAAAGTGAAATAATAATAAAATAATTAAAAATGAGTTATACAGGTTATCAGTGTAATAGATGCCATAAGGTATACAAATACCAAAAGTCCTTTTTGGATCATGTGAAAAGTCATAGCGTGCAGGATCAAATGATCGTAGTAAGTCGGGGTACAAATCAAGAGCAACCGCAGACATTTGTTCAAAATCGTCAACAGCAGATAAATTCATTTGATCACCAGCAGCACCCTTCTCTACAGTATCCCCAATATCAACAATACGGTATGCCTAACTGTTACCCTACACCAATGTCATGGAGTTATCAGTTTTTGGGATCAGGAGTACCAATGCAATATGAGTATCCAAATTACAATTATAATACCGTCACACCAGTTAATCAAATGGAGCAGTATTCCAATTTGATGCAATGGCAACCTCTTAATTATCATCAACAAGAGCAGCAGCTACAACAACAACAAGCTCATCAACAAGGTGTGGATATCCTTGGAGGGACTTTATACAATGATGCTATGGACATAAGTTTACCGGAAAGTGATGGAGAAGTAGAAGCACAAGAAAAAAGAGAAGAAACTCTGGCAACTCCAATGAGTACTTCGCATGCTAGGAGAGAAGAAGTCGAAGAGAATGTGAGATATTACAAAATATCGAAAGCCTTCAAAAACCATATCGCCACTTATGTAATACTAAATAAAAAGGACCAACTTCTCTTGGAAGAATTTATTAAAGAAAACATGAATATTTTTATTGAGAGACTTCAAATGTCTTGTCTAAGCATATAATAATTAAATTTCATGTGAGTATTGTAGCGGAGTACATCAAAATCGTAGAAGAAGAATTGGAGTTGTGTATTGTAACACATGTAGCCAAAATGATTTTGCTGACGAAGGCAGATAACATTGAAGAATTATTCCGTAAACATATTGAGGAGATTTCAACAAAAATGTCCGAATTTGAAGAGCGAGATTCTGGTTGGACTTTGTCACGCATAGTCCGAGCAGAAATCAACATTAACAAATCTTCGCTCGTCAAAGGATCAAATTCGATATCCACTCCGGAAAAACTAATAAGAAAAAAATCTTGCATCAATATTGAAAATAGTGATGAATACTGCTTCAAGTGGTGTATAATCGCTGCCATGGATACTACGAAATATGATGATGTAAGAAGCTGCAGATCTTATAATATCCCTGACATTGCTGCAGAGACGATTGTTACGCGAAATGGTGTAGCGTTAAATTTCAAAACTGAACTTACCCATTAGCACTAAACAAAATTAAAGAGTTCGAGATAAATAATCCAGCAATAAGTGTTAATGTGTTTAGGTATGATGAGGTAGCAAATCAAATCATTGGTCCCTATTATGTGACCAAGGATGAGAAAGTAAAGCATGTCAACTTACTGCTTTTGGAGAATGGTGAAGTTCATCACTACATATTGATAAAGAACATATCAAGGTAAGTTAGAAAATTATACAACACTTTAATTTAATGACACATATATTTGTTTTTTATATTTTATACTGTATACATTTTACTAATAAACTTTTATTTTGTTTTTTATTATTCACAGACTTTTAGGAAGTCAATTAACGCAGAATGAACACAAACTACATTTCTGCAACACCTGTCTCCAATACACTCATAAAGAAAAAGGTATGAGTAGTCATAAGGCGGAATGCGGCAAAATCGTGACAACTATGCCATCAGGTCCAGATGCAATTCTAAGCTTTAAGGGTCGTCAGAGGAAAATGAATGTCCCCTTCTTGGTGTACGCAGACCTCGAATGCATCATTAGTAATAACGTGAGTAGTAAAACCAGTCTTGTCAAAAAGCACACTCCTTGTGCTTTTAGTTATTACATTAAGTGTCTCCATAGCAATAAGTTAGATAAATTAAGGGTTTATACAGGGAAAGATGCTTCACAAAAATTTGTTTCATTTTTAATTAAATATTGTGAGGATATTTATAATAATCATTTAGTAAATAATAGGCAAATGGATACTATATCCCCTTCTGATATTTATAATTTTTATAGTGCGGTGAATTGTCATATTTGTCAAAAATTTCTACGTAAAGATCGCGTTAGAGATCATTGTCACATTAGCGGTAAATATAGAGGTGCAGGCCACAATAACTGTAATTTGAATTACCAAATTCCCAAGTTTATACCAGTTTACTTTCACAATTACTCATTTTATGACTCACATCTTTTTATTAAAGAATTAGGTGAAATTTCTATGCAACTGAAAGTACTCCCTCTCAATAAGGAGCTTTATATATCACTCTCGCAATTTACAGAAATGAGCGACGGTCATAATCTTGAAATAAGATTTCTTGATACATTACTCCTTATGGCTGAGAGTTTAGAATCATTAGCCTGCAATTTGTCGGATAATGATTTTAACACTATAAGGTCCTTATTTCAATCAGAAAAAGAATTTCAGCTTATTAGAAGAAAGGTATTTTCCCCTATGAGTACCTAAATTCATTCCAAAAATTAGACGAGTGCCAGCTGCCTTCACGCAGTGATTTCTTTAATAAGTTGAACAATAAAGAGTGTTCTTTAGAGGAATAATCACATGCTGTAGAGGTATGCAATACTTTTGGTTGCAAAACAATGAAAGATTACATGGAACTTTACTTAAAAACAGATGTCCTCTTACTGACAGATATTTTCGAGAACTTAAGAAAAGTTTGTAAAGGTATTTATGAGCTTGATCCATGTCAATACTATACCGCACCTAGACTTTCCTGTTATGCAATGTTAAAATACACAAAAATTGAACTAGAATTATTGACGGACATAGACATGTACAATTTTATGAAAAAAGATATACGTGTGGGAATCGTACAGTGTAGCCAAATATATTCGAAAGCGAATAACAAATATTTGGAAGATTTCGATAAAGAGAAGCCCTCAGAGTTTCTTGTCTATTTAGACGCAAATAACCTTTACGGTTGGGCAATGTCGGAATATCTTCCTCATGGTGGGTTCAGATGGTTATCGCAAGACGATTTGAATCTGGATCCAAATAGCATAGCTGACAATGGAACAGACGGTTATGTATATGAGGTCACTTTAGATTATCCTTCTCACTTACATGACTTGCATAATGACCTACCTTTTTGCGCTGAAAATAAAAAACCACTGCAAGCGAAGTATAGCAAGTTTGATAACCGATTTCTCTACAAAGCAATCATACGTGATACACTTTAGAGTTCTGAAACAATGTTTAGAAAATGGCTTAGTTTTAAAGAAAACACATCGTATTCTAGCATTTAAACAATCTCCATGGTTAAAAGGCTATATTGACCTAAATACCAGACATAGAGCCACTGCTAAAAATGCTTTTCAAAAAAAAACTTTTTCTAGCTACTTAATAATGCAGTCTATGGTAAAACCATGGAAAATGTGGATAAAAGGAGAGATGTTAAAATTGTCAATAATTGGGAGAGAACGAATTGTATTCGTTTGGGGGCTCAAGATTGGATATCAAAACCAAATTTTCATAGTTTATCTATATTTTACGAAAATCTGGTAGCAATCGAAATGACTAGAGTCAAAACCTGCTACAATAAACCAGTTTACTTAGGATTTTGTGTACTTGAATTGTCCAAATGGAAAATGTATAATTTTCATTACGGGTACATGCAACCTAAGTTTAAGACCAAACTCTCATTGAACTATATGAACACAGACTCTTTTATATATTCAATAAAGACGGATGACTTTTACGCTGACATAAAAAATGACATAGAAGAACATTTTGATACATCGGACTATCCCACGGACAATACTTATAATTTCCCATTAATAAATAAAAAAGTTTTAGGCATGATGAAGGATGAAAACTGCGGTAAGATAATGACAGAATTTGTTGGGCTGCGATCAAAAATGTACTCATTCAGTGTACAAAATCAAAATGACGTTAAAAAAAATCGAAGGGGGTAAAAAGATCCATATTAGATAAATATAGTTTAGCTACTTATAGAAACTGTTTATTCAATAAGACTAATGTATACGATAATATGTTAAAATTTAAATCTAAGCTTCACCAGATATATACTAGTGAATTAAATAAGGTAGTCTTAAGTTATGGAGACGATAAGAGAAAAATTAGGTCAAATAATATTAACACATATGCATGGTATCATTTTCGTATTAAGGAAACTAACGCTGAATACGAACTTGATATGTTGCTAGATGAGATTGCTAGAATGCAAGAAAATAGCTAAAATTAGTTAATATTTAGTTAAGTGGTTAATTTTTAAATTGTATATAAAATCTTAGTTATTAAGAAACATTATTGTAAATAAAATCCTATTTATTGGTGTTAAAATGATTTTAAATAAAATCCTATTTATTAAGAAAAATTATTGTACATAAAATCCTATTTATTTATTAAGAAAAACTATTGTACATATGTACATATATGAATTTTTAAGAAAAAATTTTAAATAAAATATTGAAAAAAGAATTAAATATGTGTTTATTTCTTTATTGGCTTTACTTCGTTGGATCAACAAATTTTTGTTTTTGCTTATTTGCAAATTCTTGTATTCATATCGCTTAAACATGCACAGTCTTGTTTTCCCTGAGAGGTTGTTCTGCACAAAACAAATTGAATTTCACAATATTATGAAATTCCATTAAATTTTATTAGATATTTTCATAAAGAGAAACAATTTAGATAATCGGATAAGTCCTTATATTTTTCACTATATACAAGTTTCTGTAATTTTATATTCGAATAAATGATTCCTAAATTTCCTTTAAAAAAATAATACAAAACAAGGAATAATATAATTTAATTTTATTTATATTCATAATACATTTTAATTTAATTTAATTTATTTTAATTATAATGATGGAAACATTTCATAGTATCCAATTATTAACTGTTCTAATATACTTTTGTGCAAAAAATATATTGTACATCTACAAGTATTAGGTCCTTCCTCACACTCAGGATCATACCAAGGACAGCTTTTGAAGTGTCCTTCTGTGTTGTCTTCATCTTCCATGATATTTTCGAAAAATTTGATCATCTCCCAATGATCAAAAAGCTTGAAGTTTTCAAAATCTCTTATAAATTGGTTTAGAGTACGTATAATTTGGCTCATTTTGTTTGCCGATAAATTAATGAATGATGATTGTTTGAAGGTTCCTTTAAGACTAATTTGCTCTTTAAATTTTTAAAGTAGTATCTCTTTATCTTTAAAATATCTATACCATCATCTATATTCCATACTTCTTTTTTAGCACTCTATCTCTCTCTACCCCTTTTCTCTCTATAACTGTGTCCTTCTGTCTATCACTACCCCTCCACTTATTCACTATTTCACCATAAATATTTTCGATTAGCCTTCTTGAAGTCATCATCGCTACTTTTAAGATCATTTTCAGTTAAACATTCAAAGTGAGCAGAAGTAAATAAAAAATGGAGGCTACAACAAATCTAACATCAAAATTTAATTCACTAAAAAATAAAACCTTAATCCACATAAAGGAGCTTGAGACATCAATTAAATACACCATTCGAAAAGTGACAAGAGTAACAACAAAATATGGGCCAACACTAAAAGTTGAAATGGAAAACCACATAATGTTCCTGCCAAAGCGATATAATACTTTAACCGATGATGAAATTAAAGAACTGTCGAGCGGATCATATTGCTTAAGCAGAGAAGGTGAACAAAGCCTAATTGTTGAAAGCGTGCTGAGCGAATTACTAATTCAAAATTCCTAATTTCCTATTTGGCAATGAAATATATTAATTTTCTATTTTAAATTATAAATAAAAAGACATGAAAGAGTTTTGTAAAATATAAACGTTTGTGCTTTTTATTTAATATTTTCAGTTATTTCATAAAGAAATTTTAGACATAAATGACCACAGGTAAATGTATTGAAATTCTGATATTGATTATAATTGTATTTTATATTTGTACCAAGATATTTGACTACTTTCGAAGGAGTTAGACTACCAATTGCACCCAGAGCAGTTAAAATCGGTATTAGAGGCAAAAAACCACCAATTTTTGGGACACGTATTACATGTGGTACTATAATTTGAGATTTTCTTCCTTTTAATGATTTGTTGATAGTTTTTCGGGGCAATTTTAATTGCTGAGTTAATATCTAATGGTTTTTGCTTTGGTATTTTTGTTGCAGCTCTAATTGATGTTCTAAACAGTTTTTTATCATTTATCTTGTTCTTTTTAACATTTTTCTTTTTCTCCACACCCATACCAAATTTTGTTTTGGCTTTCATTGCGTTAGTAACCATATAGGCAAATGATTTTTCAGCAATACTACTATCTTTTGATAAAACTCGATCCCAAGCTGAATTTTCAAGTATTTTATCAGCTTTATGTCTAATGCTTAAATCCTTATTTTTTGAATAAGCTATATCGTGATCTTTACAAGCAGAGTCCAATAAATTAATTCCTTTGTCACCTCAATTTAAACGTTTTTGTAGTTTTGTTTCAGGTCCACAATACTAATATCCAGGAAGATAAAGTTCACCAGTTAGAGAGTTTATTTTTTTATCTACTATACCTCCTCCAACGAAGGTGTTTTTATGACTTAACGTTTTCTGATATTGTATAACTATATCATCTGATTTTTTCTATAATAAGAGGTAACATTTATGAAATATATTTAGTTACAAAGATGCAGTTAGTGAAACAACATAAAAATATTTTAGTTCGTAATATTGATGAATCATCGAACATCACTTCAAAAATAAAGCATAGTGCCCTCTTACCAAATTCTATTCGTGCTCTAATAGTGGGGCCATCAAATTGTGGAAAGACTAATGTTATGATCGGCTTACTAGAAAGTCCTAATGGACTCAAGTTTGAAAACATCTATTTATACTCAAAATCTCTTTATCAACCCAAATATGAGTACTTGAAGAAACTAATTTCACCAACTAAAGGAATGGGATATTATACATTCACCGATAATGAATCAGTTAGTCCACCTGACGAAATTAAAACTTATTCAATTATGATATTTGATGATGTTGCATGTGAGAAGCAGAATAATATACGTTCATATTTTTGTATGGGACGGCATAGGGATGTTGATTCATTCTACTTGTGTCAAACTTATACCAGAACTCCCAAACATTTAATAAGAGACAATGCAAATGTTATTATAATGTTTAAGCAAGATAAGACAAATATGAAGCATGTTTATAGGGATCATGTTGGCAGCGATATGAGTTCTGAAAAGTTCCAAGAAATTTGTGGAGGGTGTTGGAAGGATAAATATGGCTTTTTAGTGATAAGCAAAGATAATGAATTAAATGATGGTCGCTACAGAAAGCAATTTGACTATTTCATAACTATATAAACTACTTCTCATAAAAGATTGACTTTAGTTATTAATCTAACTTTAAACTTGATACATCTATTTGCTATAACCTCATCTGATACCTGATAAGCTGATCTCCAAACTAGACCAGCTACCTGAAAACCAGACCAGGTCCTGAAAAGCTGATCTGAAAATAAGACCAGGTCCTGAAAAGCTGATCTGGAAACCAGACCAGGTCCTGAAAAGCTGATCTGAAAACCAGACCAGCTCCTAATAAGCTGATCTGAACACCAGACCAAGTCCTGAAAAGCTGATCTGAAAACCAGACCAGCTCCTGAAAAGCTGATTTGGAAACCAGACCAGCTCCTGGAAAGCTGATCTGAAAACCAGACCAGCTCCTGATAAGCTGATCTGAAAACCAGACCAGCTCCTAATAAGCTGATCTGATTGCTGATACCTGCTATTTGCCCTTAGCAAACATGGATGAGAAAAATTTTAAAACAGTTGGTGTTGACAAGAAATGTGTTGAAGAAAAAGCTTCGTAGTATAAAAACTGGTGAAATAGATACACGTGAACAACTAAGAGATACATTCAAACCTATAACAGAACCTCTTAAAGAATTCATAAATAGTTCTAAAAATTTTAAAAGAATTCGTATGAAAGAAGAAAGTAACATCAAGACAGAAGTTGAAAATAATACAAGTTTAAAGCCTGAAAACCCATCAGTCAAGATAGAGACAAGTGCACCAAAAAAAACTAGTAGAAAGGACAATATTTGATAATACCATCTTATTTAATGATGTTAATACTGAAAATGATGATGATGAAGATGATTTTTACTCACAGACTTCTAATACAGAAGATACTTATACTGATTTATCAGTTTTGGAAGGAAGAAATGAATTAGATACAAACTACGGCCCACATAAAAATTTCAATAATGAATGGAAATTTGGTGATAGTAACCTAAAACTTAATGAAGATAAAATACAAGTTGGTGGTCAAATATGGGCTCTAAAACCAGGACTATTTTCTCTAATGTTTCATAAAATACCAAAAAATTACGATAAATTTGAACTTGAAATCTATAAAAAGATTTTAATTACTACTAACGCATATAGAAGAGACTTTAAACCTGATGGTCAAATTAAGGGTACTAGAGGATATAAATATAAACATATTATTAAGAAATTTATTGATGAGAAAAACCAGAAGAATTTACCTGAATCAACAGCATCTAAGCCCAAAGGTAGCTATTTAGGTCATGGAATGATGCTGTTTAACATCAATAAGCCCAACTATATATACTGGGACGATCCAAATGAGTTAGTAGATCGACTTCGACTACTGCTCACATCACAAGGTGCAGGTCATAATAATCACAATAACGAGATTGTATGAATTATTGAAGAACTACGTGAAGCGAATATAATACACTAACTTTAATAAAGTATATAGAGTATGTCTGTTGATAAATTTGGACACTATTTAAACTATACTAGCAGCACAATTTCTTTGAAAAACTCACCTAAACTGCTGGGGTTCTTGGTGGATACGAACAACAACATTGATGTCCAAAACAAAAGGATCAAAAATGTTGCAAAAGATCTGGAGGAAAATGATGTTATCAATAAATTATTTTTGCAAACTCAAATCGAAAAATTAGAAGAGAAATTATTCACATACTTTAAGGGGGATAATACTATAATACGAGAAGATATTAAAATGCAAATTGAGGAACTACAACGCGAAATAAAATTAGAGATAGAAGAAAATTATAAAATTGAAAAACATATTCTACAAATTAAAACATCCTTTGAAGAACAAATTGAACAGCTAAATGAAAAAATTTATAGATTAAAAAATTACATGTTTGTATCAATAGCTGAAATTGCGTCAAAAGTCTGCAAAAAATCTTTAAAAACAACTTAATGTCTTCAAAAAGAAATTTAGTAAATGAACTCCATAAGCAAGCACGAAAACATTTTGTGCGTCGCAGAGTTGTAATGAAAGGAATAGATGATCTTTGGCAAGCTGATTTAGTTGAAATGGGGAACTATTCTAAAGAAAATAGAAATTATCGATTTTTGTTGACTGTAATTGACACATTCTCAAAATTTGCATGGGCAGTACCGCTAAAAACAAAAACTGCACTCGAAACAACCAAGGCAATGGAAGATATTTTTGAACTGGGACGAGTACCAAACAACTTACAAATAGATGATGGCAAAGAACTTTTCAACAAACACTTTGGAAAATTAATGCATAAATACAACATTAACCACTACTCAACATATAGCAGTATGAAAGCATCAATAGTAGAACGATTTAATAGAACATTGAAAGGAATGATGTGGAAAGAATTTAGTTATAATGGTTCATATAAGTGGATTGATATATACAAAGATTTACTCAATGCATAGAATAGAAAAGTTCATCGTACCATTAAAATGTCTCCTATTAAAGTCAACTCAACAAATGAGGAAAAGCTGCTAAATACAGTATACATTCATTTGAAAATTTATAAAATGTCGAAATTTAATGTGGGAGATCATGTTCGCATAAGCAAATATAAGCACACATTTGAAAAAGGTTATACTCTAAATTGGACTACAGAAATTTTCATAATTACAAGAGTTCAAAATGCAAATCCTGCAACATACATATTAGAAGATTATCTTGGAAATCCTATCAAAGGTGGCTTCTATACTGAGGAACTTTCAAAAACTAGATTTCCAAATACATATCTAGTTGAAAAGGTTCTTAAAATTAAAGGGAATGGCTGGGATTTTCTAATCAACACAATTCTTGGATAAGTAAAGATGAAATATTATAGTTGGAAGAAAAACTAAATTAGAAACAACAACAACAATAGCATTAATATTAAGAAACTAATGTTAATTTTAAAATGAGAAAAAGTTTTAAATAAAATATGTAAATCATACTTATAAACCATACTGTGTACTAAACATTATTTAATTGTAATCAGACTGTTATAATGTCAATAACACTTACTCTGAGCTCTAACTCATCAGAACTATCTGCTAGTTACTTTCCTCCTATTGAATTAGATGGTGCATATGAGTGTGCTCTAACTGATTTTCATTCATACAACAGTATTCCAAATGTAGACACCTACAACAATATGTTTCATATAGGGGAACATATAATTGAAATACCAATTGGATCTTACGAATTAAATGATATAGTTGATTTTATAGAAGAGGAATACAAACGACTCTGCCCAGCAAATAAGATTTTTATTGAAGCCAATAACAATACAATGCAAGTTAAAGTTAATAGTTCCAAGGATCCTGTATATTTTAATAAAGACAATACAATTGGAAAACTTTTAGGATTCAATAGCAAAATCCTAACACCAAACAAATTTTATTATTCAGATCTTCCAGTTAATATTTTTAAAGTGAATCTCTTGCGAATTGAAAGTAGTATCGCTATAAACACATATATGAATAACTCGAAATCGCATACACTTCATGAATTTCCGATTAATGTGCCTCCAGGCTATAAAATAGATGAGGTTCCAAGAAATCTTATCTATTTACCTGTAAACACCAGAGAGATAAGTTCACTAGTGCTGCGCGTACTGGATCAACACGGTGATTTAATTAATTTCCGAGGAGAGGAAATTACAATACGAATACATTTAAGGCCAACTAAATAATGCTAATATACAACACAAATACATTGAAAAATATAGCATCAAGAACAATAACAACAACATTAAAGCGACCAGCTCAACAAAAAGCTCTAACAACATCAAATAAAAATTTTCTAAAGTCCTTGAATTTTAAATTGAAGACAAAATGAGTTCAATAATAGATGTCTTAGATAAACCCTTGTCTGATGAGAATATAATCAAAAAGGACTATCATACATATGTACCATACTTACAATCTTACAACAATAATGATGAAATTAGAATTTCAATACAAAATCAAGATTTGTATGTGCTACCCAGTGAGAGCTACATTTATGTAGAGGGATTTGTTGTCGATGATAATAAGGCCAAATCTTCTTCTTCTTCTTCTTCGGAGAACTTTTTATTAAAAAAACAACTTTGTAGCATATCTATTTGATGAAATTCGCTATGAGCTCAATGGAATTGAAATTGACCATACAAGATATTTAGGAGCCACAAGCACTATAAAAAATTTGGTTTCTCTATCACCAACAGAAAGCAATGTGATGCAAAATGCTGGATGCAACAAAATTGACGACGTCACTCTTGAAAATGGATTTTTAAATTTTTATGTACCTCTAAAAATGCTTCTAGGATTCGCTGAAGACTACAACAAAGTTATACTAAATGGAATACATGAATTGATACTCTTGCGCAATAAGAATGATGAAGATACAAGATCTTCACGCTCGAGTGTTTCTACTGAAAAAGCTAAACTTACAAGTAGTAGGGAACTGGGGTTCCTGGGACAATTAAAATTGTTAAATTGTTGCTGAAATTGTTAAATTGTGGGCTGAAATTGTTAAATTGTTGCTGAAATTGTTAAATTTGGGTAATTAAAATTTGAAAATTGTTAAATTCTTGGAAATTTGTGTTTTTTGTTTACATTAGGAGTTTTTGTTTACATTAAGTGTATGTCTGTCTGTCTGTCTGCCTGATCGTAGATGTTTGAGTGTGGAATATTTTGTGTGAATGTATTAAGGCGGTTCATAGTTTGGCGGTTTTTATGTGTGTGTATATACAGACGAGGAAAATCATGAAAATGATTTTTCCTAATACCAATGGTGAAATAGTGATTATTAATTTTTCCTAATGCCTACGGAAATGCATGATAATTTTTCCTAATGCCGGGCAATACATGAATATTGTTTTTTGAAATGCCGACGGGAAAATGATTTTTCCTAATAACGACGGGAAAACGTGAAAGTTATTTTTTCTAATGCTAATGTAGGTGTTGCTAGACTGTGGGAATTTAAGGCTGACCGTGTTTGAGTGGGTGGCGTTGTTGCCGTAATACGTAACCATAGGAATTCGCGGATGTGTCTGTCTGTCTGTGAGAATTTAGGTGAGGGTTTGATTGGAAGGGGCGGTGTGTAGTTGAGGTAGATCGATTGCGTGTGTATGTGTGTGTGTGTGTGTGTGTATGTTTGTAGGAATTTCAATGTGTGTATTTCTGTAGGAGCTTAGGGCTGGTTGTGATTTATGAGGGGTGAGGTGTTCTAGTAACATGCAACCGGGGGAATCTGTGTGTTTGTATGTCTGTAGGAGTTTAAGGCTGACCATGATTTGGGTGGGCAGGGTTGTTGACGTAATATGTATCCATGGGGATTTGTGGATGTGTCTGTCTATAGTAGTTTAAGGCTGATCGTGATTTGAGGTAGGTGAGGATGTTGTTGAGGTAAATTGGTTATGTGTATGTATGTATGTATGTATTTTTGTAAGAATTTAAGATGATTGTGATTTATTTGGGTCGAGGTGTTCTTGTAATATGTAGCCGTGAGAATCTATGTGTATAGACGTCTGTAGAAGTTTAAGACTACCTGTAATTTCAGGTAGGTGAGAGTGTTGTATTGTTGAGATTAATCTTATATATTGTATATGTATGTATGTATGATCATGGGAATTTGTGTATGTATATCTGAGGGAGAATTTAAGGCTCGTCATGATTTGCATAAGGTGGGGTGTTGTTGAAATTTTCTTGGATATTTCTTATATGAATTCTGCTATGTGTGTGTATTTGAGCTGGTATTTATATGTAGGTAGAAATAAATTGTTTTCAATATCGACATTTGGTACTATAAAATACTATCATATATCTGGACTTCCCTATTCCTAGTATATTTTTATACTTACGATTGCTTTATATTTTCTCATGCTTAAATTTGTCTCGCGTTAAAGTCTGTCTGTGTGAAATTTGTTTATATTACAGATTTTTTTTATTTAACTACATCCGTCTTCTTTGACTGAAAGAGTTTTCTGCACACAGAGAAAAACCAACTTGAAATCAGTAAAAACCATGCTGAATTAATAAGAACCATTAACAAAGGTTTAGTCATATTAAAATTTCTTATTTCAATATGGACAAAATATTAATTTACAGTATTCATTTATTAAACTCATTAGTTTGTAGATATCTCAATATACATTTTCTATTATATTAAAAATTATTGAATTAATGTGACGAATTCTTATTTTTAAGCTGCAGATTTTCCAATCCATATTTGCATTGTGCTTTAACTAAACGACGCTTCATATATTTTCATGATGTAGATCTAATAAATACTTAAGCATTGATAAGAAATTTGATATGTATACATACATATCTACAAATTGATTTTATGTATGTATGTATGTATGTATGTATGTACATATATATGTACATTAGGGGTAGTCTATTTTTGTAACACCTACTTTACATGGCATAACACGATGAGGAATAGTAAAAAAATGATAACTGCGTTTTTAGTTTTTCGATTTATTTCAAAAACTTCACGCAGAATTTAAATTGAAAAAATTCATATGTTATATGCGAAGAAGAAGAAGACAAATTTTGATTTAGAAGCAATAAAACTAATTTAAGTACAAGACAAATACATTTTTATAGTAAATATACGTTTTAGTTCATTATTTAATTCATTTTTATATTATTTGAGATAAACTTATAAAAAAAAACTATATTCAGATTTACAAAAAGGGTAAATTTCCTGAATAACTTTGATGGCTCTTTCAGCGCAAATATTAGATCTTTTTAAATTCAGAATGGCAGAATCTTCCTTTACCCAGTGTTTTAGAAAACACTTATGCGCAGTTTCGAATTGCTTGACGGATTTTTCCAATATTTCAAAATCATTGTTATGAAAACGGTGATCCGAGAACCAAACATCATACCATGCGCTGCATATGAATTGGCAAATTGGCAAAAGTTGTATTCTGTGTTCCGGTATTAGTATGAACGTTAAAATCGCTAGAATAGCTCTAGAATTCCATCGAGCGTTGCTGAGCGCTGGTAAAACTCTAAATTTTATGTATGGGAACTTGTTGCTTACTTCATAATATTTAAAATATTGCCCTAGTTCATATAAAAATTGCATGTCATCACGCCATTTAATAGATCTTAAGGTCAACTTTTCTTCGTTTTGTTTGTAGTTTTGTTTTAGGTTTTCGTAGTTCATAATCAATTCGGTAAATATGTCATAACTGATGTTTGGCGATGTCGACTTTCCACTTAGTAACTCATTCATCACATGCTTCAAAATTAAATCTAATACATGATGTTGGCATCCAATATACTGCGGTGGGGACAAATGTTTTTCCTTAAAACAATTCTGCAGTAAACGAACAACTCCACTTTTAACCCCTGTATTAACGTTTGTTGTGTCACTAACAATCATTTTTATGGAATTCCAAAGGTTAAATTTATCCAAGACATTCCTTATTCCTTAAAAAAGTTATAGAAAGTTAATTAATGCTCTAAAAATATATTATTAAATAGAAACCTTCAAAAATTGACAAACTTTTCCCGTTTTCAAGAACCATTGCCGCTACTCTTACTTCCTTAGTTTCATTTGTTAACACCACGGCCTGCACTTCTTTCTTCCCAAATTTCTTGCCGTCGAAATGAATACACCAAATGTCATCTCTTAAGGAATTCTTATAATTTTTTTCCAAGTTCAGCGCTGCTTTAATCATCGCTTTGTGAATACCTGCTTGTGTTGGTGTTGCTATATTTATTCCTTCTTTGGACAATTCTTTGCATATTTTAGCGGCATTTTTGGTGCTTACATGGGCTGTTGTTACCATTGTCACTGCTGCTTATGTTGAACACTTCGCATTTCTTTTTCTTGGAAGAGGAGCTTTATATTCACCAACAGGTGGAGAATGTGATTGCTCGACAGATTCAGCTGATGATGTTGACGTGTTGAGCGCCACTTTATTTAAACACGAGGTGCTTTGAAAATTTTTTCTTGAAAGGGCAGCTTTGGAGGGATGCACATTAACTGCTTTAGCTGTCGTGTACGCAACTTCTCCATTTGTAGTTGTTTGGAGTTCATACAACTTTTTGTCCTCAGTTCCTAGCCAGACACCATTTAAATCAGTTATATCACATAACTTGTTGAACGTCATTGTAACATTTCTGCCATCCGGGAATTTTAAAAATGTTGAATAATCATTTAAAACTTTTGTTATCTTCCGTTCTGCAGCTATACGTGTTATGCTCGGAAAGTTTAGTTTCGACCACAATACAATCATTTCGTTTGTAATAATCTGGCATCTTTTCTTTTTAAATTTCTCCGTTTTTGCTAATTCATTATACCTTCCTATAATCACGGTCTTTTTTGGAATCTTACACAATTCACTCAAGGGGTTTTCAATGTTATTGATTTCTCTTCTCTTATTCTTAGATTTTTCAAATGTTATTAAATTGTTTTCCCATTTTTTTGAATTTTTTAAAACTTCAGCACCACTTTTTTTAAAAGACATTGTTAATTAAAAAAGACACTTTCACTCAAGCCGCCACGCACTGAATGAGAGATCGACAGCTAAATAAAAGCAACTGGCGCGACGCTTATACGAAGTTTCAATCATTCATAAAGCATTTACTCAAATTTACCGTTATGTACTTTTGTCATATGCAAAAATACGATGAATAACAGAAGAAGAGCAAAACAAAACAGACACAAAGAAAAGAACATAATCTCATATGGTGTTTTTTCTTGGCATATGTATGAAATTTGCATACGAATTTTCAATTTAAATTCTGCGTGAAGTTTTTGAAATAAATCGAAAAACTAAAAACGCAGTTATCATTTTTTTACTATTCCTCATCGTGTTATGCCATGTAAATTTTTTTTTTCAAAAAATTCAAAAAGTTGTACCCCTAATGTACATACAAACAAGTGTTTAACTCAATCTTTGAATACATTTTTTATTTTATTTTTTGTCATGTGATGTCTGTTGTTGGTGAAATTAAAAACATATTATTTTTTATCTGCGTTTACTTAAAAGTTTGTGAGGATTTTCTGTTTTAAGTAAAACTGAATTCCTGAAGATATGTACTTACATATTCTATAGTAATAGTAACTATAATAGAAATATTTCTTATACTTAATTTACATTTTTTTAAAGTTGATGTAATGTTAGTTAGTCAACGTTTGACATTTTTAGGGTATAAAATTTTTTCTAGCTATAGCCTTCTACATTTATTTTGGAAAGCTTGCTTTGCTTTTTAAAAATGTATAAACATTTTTAAATGAAACTGATCCGGCACTCCAGCTTAGGTACTGATAGTTTTTTTGTTGTTAGTTAACTTACTTATTTTTTATTTTTTATTGATAAACATTGGAAATCAAAAGGGAGTTTTATATTGTAATTATTATTTTCATAATTGTTGAAAACAATCGCTGCTTTTTGTTTGTTTTTTGCGATGAAATCATTTGAATTACTTTTGAAACTTTACGCGTTTATAAAAATTATGTTATTTTCTATATTTCTTAATTTATAAGACTTTTAGACTTTGTCCTTTAGTGGTTATATATTCTATTATACGATTATGAATAAGAATGCAGTAAGCTGATGTATTTGCTTACTGCTTCAAATTAAAATTTTATTCAATTGAATAAAAGGAGATTTTTTCTTAAACTCTGATGCAGTTAGAAGCGCTGGAGATTCTTTCATATAACAGCTTTTTAGGAATTTTTGATACATAGTATAATATAGAATTGGATAACATTTATTTTTAATTTTTATGTTAAGAAGTACGGATATGAGATTGAATTTAAATGTACTTTTAAATTAGTTAAATCATAATGAACAAACATATTTTCTTCTTGAATAGCGATCAACAGAAAACGAACTCATTTTCATATAATTTAGGTATACCCTATCGACGGATACAAGATGACTTTGTATGACGAAATTTCTGTTGCTTTATACTGATAATATGTTTACATTAATAAGGTACATATACATATGTTTATTTTATGAAGGGTGAGCACCTATGGCTTTTATTTAATGTTCTATATGATTTTTTTTTCATTTTATTAAAGTTCACCGTATTGTATATATATATTTCTGAAATGTTTAAGTGTGTTTTGTGTGCCCATCGGAGAGAGTGTACGTATTAGTTGGTCAGTCAGTCTCTATTTTAATTTTTTTTTTCTTCTAATGTGCCACTCCTTTTTTCAGATTTTACTACTTGGAATAGAGAATTTTTGTATAATTTTCTGCTGGGTATATACATTACGTATGTAGAAATTAGTTTACATACAAAGAAATGCATGTTTAATAAACAACTATTGTATCAAATCGATCTCAAATAACTCAGTTACCTCTACCAGCAATTCACCATTGGTGTTTTCATAAAGTGTTAGAAACAATGAAATATCTATGTTTTGAGAGAATTTTTCCCCTCAAATATTTCTACATTAGGTTTGAGGGGTCAACCACTGTCGCATTCATATGTAATGATTATTCACTTTTTTTTGAAATTATACATGCTTCGGCATGCTTTCATTTTTTTTTCTATAAATTTATTTAATACTCATACAGATATAAAGTAAGATATGTTTACTGTATATTTTAAAATTTATGCATGCTTCAGCATGATTCTAGTTGAAGCCTATATTCATTCACTAAGTTTGTTTGATACTTATTCATACACATGTATATTCTTAAAGATTGGATATCAAAGCCCAATTTCCGTAGTTTATCTATGTATATTTTCTAAAGATCTGATAGCTAAAGAAATAAATAGAGTGAAGATCTTCTATAATAATAATCCCATTTTCATATTGTAAAATTTTGCGTGCTAGCGCTTTCGATGGGAAAATGTACATACAACTTTATAAAAAGTGATAATATGATGTGCTGCTGAATATTACACTATGTTATAGTTCATTTTAAACACTGCAGTTTTAGCAATATTTCATTCAGACCAACAAGTTTAGAGAATTCCACTACATTTAGTTAATTATCTTTCTTAAGACTCATCATTCCTAATCAATCCTACAAAAAACAACACAAACTAGATTTTTCGTTTTAATTTTATTTTTATTAAATTCAACATTCATTCTTCAAATTACTTTATACTATATTAAGTAGCTTTTCCTCATTTGTTGAGTTGACTTTAATAGGAGACATTTTAATGGTACGATGAACTTTTCTATTGCATGCATTGAGTAAATCTTTATACATACCAATCCACTTATATGAACCATTAAAGCTAATTCTTTTCACATCATACCTTTCAATGATCTATTAAATCATTCTAATATTGATGCTTTCATATTAAGTAATGTTTGATCTTCTATTTATGTATGAGTTTTCCCAAGTATTTATTAAAAAATTCTTTAGAATCATCTGTTTGTAAGTTTTTTGGTACCCGTACCACTTCAAAAATATTTTCCATTGCCTTGGTTTTTAGAGTGCAGCTTTTATTTTCAACTGTACTTTGAGAATGTGTCAATTACAGTCTTCAAAAATCAACAATTTCTATTTTCTGTAGAATAGTTCTACATTTCACCTAACTTAGCTCCATAAAACATCATATATTCCTGTCATTGCATCTCTACAAGCACAAACAATTGTTGAGATTTAATATGGAGTTCGTTTACTAAATTTCTTTTTAAAGACATTGAGTTGTTTCACAGATTTTTTCAAAAATGTTGTGATCTACATGTTGCACTTTCAGCTATTTATACTAATATACTAACATGTAGTTAATTTTCTAATCTGTATATTTAATCGTAAACTCGTCAATTTGTTTTTAATTATTTAATTTTTAGAATTGCTTTTGCAATTTAATAACTGTCTTCTTTCTCTAAATTTATTTCACGTTGTAGTTCCTCAATTGGCATTTAAATATATTCTTAAATATTAATGCTTTAAGCTATATTATTAATTTGTCTTGTATTTTATCTTCATTCAGTTTGAGGTAACTATCAACAATAGTTTGTATCTAATTCATTTCTGCCTTCCAATACTGATAAGTCAGTATAAATGTCTCCAGAATTGGAAGTCTATGAGTAAAAATCATCGTCATCATCATTTTCAGTATTAGCATCATTAAATAAGATGGTATTATCAAATATTGTTTCTTCTGCTAGTTTCTTTGGGGTACTTGTCTATATCTCAGGCTTTAAACTTGTATATTTTCAACTTCTGTCTTGATTTTACTTTCCTCTTTCATAAGAATTCTTTTAATATTTTTAGAACTATTTTTGAATTTTTCTGTTATAGCTTTAAATATATCTTTTAGTTGTTCACTTGTATCTATTTCACCAGTTTTTATGCTACGAAGCTTTTTCTTCATCACATTTCTTGTCAACACCAAATGCTTTAAATCTTTCTCATCCATGTTCGCTAACAGCAAATAACAGGTATCAGCTACTAGATCAGCTTATCAGTAGCTGGTCTGGATTTCAGATCAGGATATCAGGAGCTGGTCTGGTTATCAGATCAGCTTATCAGGAGCTGGTCTGGTTATGAGATCAGCTTATCAGGACCTGATCTGGTTTTCAGATCAGCTTATCAGGAGCTGGTCTGGTTTTCAGATCAGCTTATCAGGAGCTGGTCTGGTTTTCAGATCAGCTTATCAGGAGCTGGTCTGGTTTTCAGATCAGCTTATCAGGAGCTGGTCTGGTTTTCAGATCAGCTTATCAGGAGCTGGTCTGGTTTTCAGATCAGCTTATCAGGAGCTGGTCTGGTTTTCAGATCAGCTTATCAGGAGCTGGTCTGGTTATCAGATCAGCTTATCAGGAGCTGGTCTGGTTTTCAGATCAGCTTATCAGGAGCTGGTCTGGTTATCAGATCAGCTTATCAGAAGCTGGTCTGGTTATCAGATCAGCTTATCAGAAGCTGGTCTGGTTATCAGATCAGCTTATCAGGACCTGATCTGATTTTCAGATCAGCTTATCAGGAGCTGGTCTGGTTTTCAGATCAGCTTATGAGGAGCTGATCTGATTTTCAGATCAGCTTATCAGGTAACAGATCAGGCTATCAGGAGCTGTTCAGATTTTCATATCAAGATATCTGATTCAGATTTAGTTATTAGTATACAAGTAGCTAGCCATTTATAACATTTATATACATGAAGTTTAAAGTCAGATGAAATACGAAAAAGTAAAGTTTTATGTAGTAAACTTATTTTCTATAACGATCATCGTTTAATTCACTATCTTTGCTTATAATCAAAAATCCATATTTAGCCTTTCAACATGCTTTTTATTTTTCTCACCTTACTTAAACATTAAAATTACATTATGATGATCTCTTATTAAATGTTTGGTGATTCTGGTGTAAGTTTTACATAAGTAGAATGAATCAACATTCTTATCTCTCCCCATACAAAAATATGCTTCCCATACGCATCATCGTTAAATATCATATTGGAATTACTTTGGACTGAAATATCAGATTCGCTATCGGTAAATTTTGTAATATATTATTATTTTAATTGATGTAATTAATTTCTTCAGATATTTTTTTCTGGGGTGATATAGATTTTGAGTATAAATAAATGTTCTCAAATTTAAGTCCATTAGGACTTTCTAGCAAGCCAATCATAGCGTTTTTTTTTTGCAATTTGACAGGTCAACTATTGTTGCACGAATAGAATTTGATACAAGGGAACTATGATATATTTTTGAACTATCGTTCGATGATTCATCAATATTTCGTACCAAGGTATTTTAGGTTGTTTTACTAACCGCATTTATGTAGCTAAATACATTTTATAAATATTATCTCTTATTATAAAAAAAATAAACTAATACAGCTATACCATATCAGAAAATATTTTCTGAAATCGTATAGCTGCATTAGTTTATTTTTTCTATAATAAGAGATAATGATCCAAACTCATAATCAAAACAGCATATAAATATCCTTTGTTTTGACTATGAGTATGCATCAATATTTATGAAATGCGTTTAGTTACAAAAATGTGGTTAGTAAAACAAAGTATATTTTAACAGCCTTATTTATAACACTTATTAGGGCTTTATAAAGACTTTTTAAGAAAAAATTTTTATAAAAAATTTGTTTTGAAAAGCCTTTACAAAGCCTTAATAAGTTTTATAAATAATGCTGTAAGAGTTTAAAATCAGTATTTTGTATGATAATACTGATTTGAAACTCTTAAAATATTCTTTGTTTTGACTATGAGTAGGGGCCATTATCTCTTATTATAGGACAAATAAAATAATATAGCTATACGATTTCAGAAAATATTTTCTGATATCGTATAGCTACATTATTTAATTTTTCTATAATAAGAGATAATATTTATGAAATACATTTCATAAATATTGGAGCATACTCATAGTAAAAACAACCTAAAAATACCTTGGTACGAAATATTGATGAATCATCAAAATTTCATACCATCCTATATTTATGTTGTTTTACTAATCGCATTTTGTAAATAAATGCATTTCATAAATATTATCTATTATTATAGAAAGAATCAAATAGTATGGTTATATGATATTAGAAAACATGATTTCTGATATCATATAATCATACTATTTTATTTTTCTATAATAAGAGATAATGACTCATACTCATAGTCAAAACAAAGGATATTTATATGCTGTTTTGATTATGAGTATGCGTCAATATTTATGAAATGCATTTAGTTATAAAATGCGGTTAGTAAAACAAAGTATATTTTAAGTGTTTAAAACCACCATTTTTATGGTAATACCGGTTTTAAACACTTAAAGCATACTTTGTTTTGACTATGAGCATGAGCTGATATTTATGAAATGGATTTTATAAATATGGACTCATACCCTTAGTCAAAACAACATAAATAATTCTTGGTACGAAATTTTGATGATTCATCGAACGATAGTTCAAAAATAAATCATAGTTCCTTTATATCAAATTCTATTCGTGCAACAATAGCTGACCTGTCAAATTGCGAAAAAAACGCTATGATTGGCTTGCTAGAAAGTCCTAATGGACTTAAATTTGAGAACATTTATTTATACTTAAAATCTTTATATCCATCCAAATATGAATACCTGAATAAATTAATTTCATCAATTAAAACAATAAGATATTACAAAATTTACAGATAGTGAATCTGTTATTTCAGTCCAAAGTAAGTCCAATATGATATTTAACGATGATGCGTATGGGAAGCATATTTTTATATGGGGAGAGATAAGAATGTTGATTCATTCTACTTCTGTAAAACTTACACCAGAATCACCAAACATTTAATAAGAGATCATCATAATGTAATTTTAATGTTTAAGTAAGGTGAGAAAAATAAAAAGCATGTTGAAAGGCTAAATATGAATTTTTGATTATAAGCAAAGATAGTGTATTAAACGATGATCGTTATATAAAATAAATTTACTACATAAAACTTTACTTTTTCGTATTTCATTTGACTTTAAACTTCATGTATATAAATGTTATAAATGGCTAGCTACTTGTACACTGATAACTAAATCTTACTCAGATATCTTGAAATGAAAATATGAACAGCTCCTGATAGCCTGATCTGTTACCTGATAAGCTGATCTGAAAATCAGATCAGCTCCTGATAAGCTGATCTGAAAACCAGACCAGCTCCTGATAAGCTGATCTGATAACCAGACCAGCTCCTGATAAGCTGATCTGAAAACCAGACCAGCTCCTGATAAGCTGATCTGAAAACCAGACCAGGTCCTGATAAGCTGATCTGAAAACCAGACCAGGTCCTGAAAAGCTGATATGATTGCTGATACCTGTTATTTGCCCTGGATGAGAAAATTTTAAAACAGTTGGTGTTGACAACAAATGTGATTAAGAAAAAGCTTCGTATTATAAAAACTAGTGAAATAGATACAAATGAACAACTAAGAGATGCATTTAAACCTATAACAGAAGAATTCAAAAATAGTTCTAAAAATATTAAAAGAATTCTTATGAAAGAGGAAAGTAAAATCAAGACAGAAGTTGAAAATATACAAGTTTAAAGCCTGAGATATAGACAAGTACCCCAAAGAAACTAGCAGAAGAAACAATATTTGATAATACCATCTTATTTAATGATGCTAATACTGAAAATGATGATGACGATGATTTTTACTCATAGACTTCCAATTCTGGAGACATTTATACTGACTTATCAGTATTGGAAGGCAGAAATGAATTAGATACAAACTATTGTTGATAGTTACCTCAAACTGAATGAAGATAAAATACAAGACAAATTAATAATATAGCTTAAAGCATTAATATTTAAGAATATATTTAAATGCCAATTGAGGAACTACAACGTGAAATAAATTTAGAGAAAGAAGACAGTTATTAAATTGCAAAAGCAATTCTAAAAATTAAATAATTAAAAACAAATTGACGAGTTTACGATTAAATATACAGATTAGAAAATTAACTACATGTTAGTATATTAGTATAAATAGCTGAAAGTGCAACATGTAGATCACAACATTTTTGAAAAAATCTGTGAAACAACTCAATGTCTTTAAAAAGAAATTTAGTAAACGAACTCCATATTAAATCTCAACAATTGTTTGTGCTTGTAGAGATGCAATGAAAGGAATATATGAAGTTTTATGGAGCTAAATTAGGTGAAATGGAGAACTATTCTACAGAAAATAGAAATTGTTGATTTTTGAAGACTGTAATTGACACATTCTCAAAGTTTAGTACAGCTGAAAATAAAAGCTGCACTCTAAAAACCAAGGGAATGGAAAATATTTTTGAAGTGGTACGGGTACCAAAAAACTTACAAACAGATGATTCTAAAGAATTTTTTAATAAATACTTTGGAAAACTCATACATAAATAGAAGATTAAACATTACTTAATATGAAAGCATCAATACTAGAATGATCTAATAGATCATTGAAAGGAATGATGTGAAAAGAATTAGCTTTAATGGTTCATATAAGTGGATTGGTATATATAAAGATTTACTTAGTGTATAAAATAGAAAAATTCATCTCACCATTAACATGTTTACGATTAAACATTCCACAAATGAGAAAAAGCTGCTTAATATAGTATAAAGTAATTTGAAGAATGAATGTTGAATTTAATAAATATAAAATTAAAACGAAAAATCTAGTTTTTTGTAGGATTGATTAGGAATGATGGGTCTTAGGAAAGGTAATTAACTAAATGTAGTGGAATTCTCTAAACTTGATGGTCTGAATGAAATATTGGTAAAACTGCAGTGTTTAAAATGAACTATAACATAGTGTAATATTCAGCAGCACATCATATTATCACTTTTTATAAAGTTGTATGTACATTTTCCCATCGAAAGCGCTAGCACGCAAAATTTTACAATATGAAAATGGGATTATTATTATAGAAGATCTTCACTCTATTTATTTCTTTAGCTATCAGATCTTTAGAAAATATACATAGATAAACTACGGAAATTGGGCTTTGATATCCAATCTTTAAGAATATACATGTGTATGAATAAGTATCAAACAAACTTAGTGAATGAATATAGGCTTCAACTAGAATCATGCTGAAGCATGCATAAATTTTAAAATATACAGTAAACATATCTTACTTTATATCTGTATGAGTATTAAATAAATTTATAGAAAAAAAAAATGAAAGCATGCCGAGGCATGTATAATTTCAAAAAAAAGTGAATAATCATTACATATGAATGCGACAGTGGTTGACCCCTCAAACCTAATGTAGAAATATTTGAGGGGAAAAATTCTCTCAAAACATAGATATTTCATTGTTTCTAACACTTTATGAAAACACCAATGGTGAATTGCTGGTAGAGGTAACTGAGTTATTTGAGATCGATTTGATACAATAGTTGTTTATTAAACATGCATTTCTTTGTATGTAAACTAATTTCTACATACGTAATGTATATACCCAGCAGAAAATTATACAAAAATTCTCTATTCCAAGTAGTAAAATCTGAAAAAAGGAGTGGCACATTAGAAGAAAAAAAAAAATTAAAATAGAGACTGACTGACCAACTAATACGTACACTCTCTCCGATGGGCACACAAAACACACTTAAACATTTCAGAAATATATATATACAATACGGTGAACTTTAATAAAATGAAAAAAAAATCATATAGAACATTAAATAAAAGCCATAGGTGCTCACCCTTCATAAAATAAACATATGTATATGTACCTTATTAATGTAAACATATTATCAGTATAAAGCAACAGAAATTTCGTCATACAAAGTCATCTTGTATCCGTCGATAGGGTATACCTAAATTATATGAAAATGAGTTCGTTTTCTGTTGATCGCTATTCAAGAAGAAAATATGTTTGTTCATTATGATTTAACTAATTTAAAAGTACATTTAAATTCAATCTCATATCCGTACTTCTTAACATAAAAATTAAAAATAAATGTTATCCAATTCTATATTATACTATGTATCAAAAATTCCTAAAAAGCTGTTATATGAAAGAATCTCCAGCGCTTCTAACTGCATCAGAGTTTAAGAAAAAATCTCCTTTTATTCAATTGAATAAAATTTTAATTTGAAGCAGTAAGCAAATACATCAGCTTACTGCATTCTTATTCATAATCGTATAATAGAATATATAACCACTAAAGGACAAAGTCTAAAAGTCTTATAAATTAAGAAATATAGAAAATAACATAATTTTTATAAACGCGTAAAGTTTCAAAAGTAATTCAAATGATTTCATCGCAAAAAACAAACAAAAAGCAGCGATTGTTTTCAACAATTATGAAAATAATAATTACAATATAAAACTCCCTTTTGATTTCCAATGTTTATCAATAAAAAATAAGTAAGTTAACTAACAACAAAAAAACTATCAGTACCTAAGCTGGAGTGCCGGATCAGTTTCATTTAAAAATGTTTATACATTTTTAAAAAGCAAAGCAAGCTTTCCAAAATAAATGTAGAAGGCTATAGCTAGAAAAAATTTTATACCCTAAAAATGTCAAACGTTGACTAACTAACATTACATCAACTTTAAAAAAATGTAAATTAAGTATAAGAAATATTTCTATTATAGTTACTATTACTATAGAATATGTAAGTACATATCTTCAGGAATTCAGTTTTACTTAAAACAGAAAATCCTCACAAACTTTTAAGTAAACGCAGATAAAAAATAAAATGTTTTTAATTTCACCAACAACAGACATCACATGACAAAAAATAAAATAAAAAATGTATTCAAAGATTGAGTTAAACACTTATTTGTATGTACATATATATGTACATACATACATACATACATAAAATCAATTTGTAGATATGTATGTATACATATCAAATTTCTTATCAATGCTTAAGTATTTATTATTTAGTTAAAGCCCCTAATAAATCATAATCATCTTAAATTCTTACAGAAATACATACATACATACACATAACCAATTTACCTCAAGAACATCCTCACCCACCTCAAATCACGATCAGCTTTAAACTACTATAGACAGACACATCCACAAATCCCCATGGCTACATATTACGTCAACAACCCTGCCCACCCAAATCATGGTCAGCCTTAAACTCCTACAGACATACAAACACACAGATTCCTCCGGTTGCATATTACTAGAACACCTCACCCCTCATAAATCACAATCAGCCTTAAGCTCCTACAGAAATACACACATTGAAATTCCTACAAACACACACACACACACACACACACACACACACATTCACACACAACTACACACGCAATCGATCTACCTCAACTACACCCCGCCCCCTGCCAATCAAACCTTCACCTACATTCTCACAGACAGACAGACACATCCACAAATTCCTATGGTTACATATTACGCCAACAACGCCACCCACTCAAATCACGGTCAGCCTAAAATTCCCACAGTCTAGCAACACCTAGGGAGCATTAGAAAATAATAATCATGTTTTGCCGTCGGCATTTGAAAAAAATAATAATCATGTTTTGCCATCGGCATTAGGAAAAATAATAATCATGTTTTGCCGTCGGCATTTGAAAAAAATAATAATCATGTTTTGCCGTCGGCATTTGAAAAAAATAATAATCATGTTTTGCCCGGCATTAGGAAAAATTATCATGCATTGCCCTAGGCATTAGGAAAACTTAATCACTATTTCACCATTGGTATTAGGAAAATTCATTTTCATGATTTTCCTCGTCTGTATATACACACATAAAAACCGCCAAACTATGAACCGCCTTAATACATTCACACAAAATATTCCACACACAAACATCCACGGTCAGGCAGACAGACAGACAGACCGACAGACGGACAGACAGACATACACTTAATGTAAACAAAAACTCCTAATGTAAACAAAAAACTCCTAATGTAAACAAAAAACTCCTAATGTAAACAAAAAACACAAATTTCCAAGAATTTAACAATTTTCAAATTTTAATTACCCAAATTTAACAATTTCAGCAACAATTTAATAATTTCAGCAACAATTTAACAATTTTAATTGTCCCAGGAACCCCAGTTCCCTACTACTCTTACAATTTCACGCATCTCATGGAGAATCCCACATATACAATTATCCGACTTTAGCAAATTGAATATGATAAAAATTATTAACAATGGTGCTTCTATACCTATGGCATTTCGCAGTTGGGATTGTCATGTTAATCCACAATTAAACACAGGTACTACCCATATTTGGAATGTTAAACTGGCTGCAAATAGAGAACGGCCCCGTTTTGTATTGATTGCTTTTCAACAAGAAAATAAGTTTGTTCATTGTGATTTGACTAATTTAAAAGTACATTTAAATTCAGTCTCATATCGATATGATGATCTTCACATAAAGTTCAAAAATGAACGATATGCAATTCTATATGATATGTATTTAAGATTCCAACAAAGCTACTATATGAAAGAATCTCAACCGCTTCTAACTGCATCAGAGTTTAAGACAAAAGCTCCTATTATTGTAGTAGATGTCAGTCATCAGAATGAATCACTCAATAATGGACCGATTGATATAAAAATAGCGTTTGAAACAGCAACTAATATTGAGCAAAGACATCAGCTTACTGCATTCTTATTCATGATCGCATAATAGAATATATACCCATCAAAGGACAAGTTCGAAAAGTCTTATAAATTGAGTAATATGGAAAATAACACAATTTTTATAGACGTACAAGGTTTCTAAAGTAATTCAAATGATTTAATCGCAAAAGAAGTAGCGATTGTATTCAACAATTATGAATATAACAATTTCATTATAAAACCACCATTTGATTTTAAATGCTTATCAATAAAAAAGCAAAGAGAAGCAAAGTGGCTAACGAAAAACTATCATCACCCCAGCTGGAGTGCCGGATCAGTTTCTTTTCAAAGCGTTTGCAATTTTTTAAAAGCCAACGCAAGATGATCTAAAATTTATGTAAAAGGTGAAGAGAAAAGTCGATGGTTGGAAAAAATTTTATGCCCAAAAATTTTTAACGTTGAGGATATAGGCTGCATAAACTTTAAACAAATGGAGATTAAGTATCCAGAATATTTTTATTGTAATTATCATAAACTTGGTGTTTGCGAATTAAAAAATGCTATTTTTACTAACAAAAGAAATATCTTGCTTTAAATGAACTTTTTCACTCTTTAAAATATTAATGTATGTATTATTATAAAATTTTAAAAAATTTTAAACAATAAATGTATAGAAAAATAAAAAATCTACGAGTGTTTTCTTATTTCAATTACAAACCCCATAAAGGAAAGAGAAGGAAGTGGGAAGGAGGAGGAGAAGTTAGTCTTTTTGCTTACTTGCAAATTTTTACTTTTTGTCTCTCTGCTTATGACTGTAGTTAGTTGAAACTTTGCTGCTTTAAAATAATCGCAGCCAAAGAAAACGATTACGCTGCAATATATAAATATATTCTACACAGCCACAAAATATTCCACGCACAATTTCCTTCGATCGCACATACATACATACATGCATCATGCACATGCATACATACATACATACATGCATCATACATACATACAAATATATTTCTTAAACAAATAAACAGAATATAAGCTTACCAGCGACAAACAAGCTGGACCACCCACACACAAGCATTAGGGGTGTTCACATACATGAGAACGTTTTATAAATAAATAAAATAATTCATTTAATTATTTTATTAATTTATTTAATTATTTTATTTATAAACAATTTATTTAGTGAGGAAATCACACAAGCACATTCCCACGATTCATATGAGAATCGTCTAGTAGTCATCAAACCTATTTTCTCTGATATTACTGATATAGTATTATGATAACAAATTTATACAGTCTGGCAACACTGGGAGCATTAGAAAATAATAATCATGTTTTGCCGTCGGCATGAAAAAAATAATAAAAATGTTTTGCCGTCGGCATTAAAAAAAAATAATCATGTTTTGCCGTCGGCATTTGAAAAAATTATCATGCATTACCGTAGGCATTAGGAAAAATTATCATGCATTGCCGTAGGCATTAGGAAAAATTATCATGCATTGCCGTAAAAAATAGGAAAAATTAATAATCACTATTTCATCATTGGTATTAGGAAAAATCTTTTCGTGATTTTCCCGTCGGCATATACACTCATAAGAAACCTCAAAAAAATCACCCGTTATCACAATTAATGTTACCCAAAAAAATCACCCGTTCCCTCAAGGGTTAATGTAAACAAAACACTCCTTATGTAAACAAAAACTCCTAATGTAAACAAAAAACATCAAAGCGCCGCCGCCAAGAATTTAACAATTTTGAAATTTTAATTACCCAAATTTAACAATTTCAGCAACAATTTAACAATTTTAATTGCCACAGAACCGGCAGTTCACTACTACTTACGTTTGATAACATCGGCTTCATGGTTCATCAAAAATTCAAATATACATCGTGATTTAAATATGCCACTAGTGACTGAAGAAATTGCAACATACGCAGGCAAATATTTAACAAAACTCGAGTCACATCCTAATTCGCTTGCTCGTAATATTTTGAACTTTACTGGACACATCCGCTTAAAAAAAGAGAGATACAAGGGCTCTAATACTAAACACTCCAGAGGAAGCTGATTGAAAATTCTTTTTTTGCCTATCACTACTTATGTATTATTAATAACTATCACTTAGTTTATGTCTGACATTAGTCGGGCCTACTAATTAATAGATTTAAGATTTGAATAGTTATTGTTAGTTCATATATGAAGATACAATAAATAAATAAAATAACATGCAAAAAAAAACTTCTACAACGACACTTGCATTTTTAGAAGCAGGAGTATGAGCAGAAGCAAAAAAAATACACAAATGGGAAGTTTTTAAACGCTGATAAAAAGCATACATATATATTTTAATTTTCAAAAAGCATAATTTTGAAATCTTGAATCCCGGGACTCGGGAAACTACGCCCGATTCGCATCAATAATATACACTAAGTAAAATTCTGTTATTTCGACATTAGAAGCACATATTTCAATATTTTTTATTTGTATAGATAGCTCTTATAAAAATTTGAGGAATTGCAATGATCTGCTGGTAGTTTTGAATGTAAAGTATTTTGGCCGGGAATAATTGTGGAAAACCCGTAAGATCTATTTAATTTGAAGCAAACACCTACCTACACACATACATATAACAATCATGCTCTCAACTATGATTAATAAAATGCATTTTTTGTTTTTTTTTTAGGTGGAAATGAAAACAACGAATTTTATATAGGCCATGATAATGGCAACGTGTTACTGTCGAAATCATTAGATTGGGAATTTAAAAAGTATTACAATTTGACTATAAACGTATTCGATGGATGGAATGTTGTGGAAACTGGATTATTTGTTCACGTCGTTGATACGAATGATAATAGACCGCAATTCACGAAAGAGTTGTATGTGGTAAATATATCCGAGAGTGTTGCAGAAGAATCTATAATTACACAATTACATGCAACTGATGAAGACGAAGAAAAGAAAATATTCTATACTCTGCACGGGTCTAAAGACCCAACATCATTACACTTTTTTCGTATTGACTCGGTAACAGGAAATGTTATAGTAACCCAACGTCTAGACTACGAAAGAATAAAACAGCATGTGCTAACGGTGATTGCTAAGGACCATGGAACGCCCGCAAAAAGAAATTATGCGAAAATAGTTATTAATGTGTATGACCACAATGACCATTATCCAGAATTTACAAGCAAAATATTGCAGATCAGAATACCAGAAAGTGCAGCGATTAAATCCACAGTTGCGCAACTAAGTGCTATCGACCGTGATAGCGGAAAAAATGGTGAAATAAAATACTACATTGTAAGTGGAAATGTGGGAAATGTTTTTGAGATTGACAATGTTCTCGGAACCATTTATTTGGCGCAAAATCTTGAAATAATGCAAATGCAAGAGTATATGCTGCAAGTCAAAGCAGTCGATTGTGGAAATCCTCCATTATCATCTCAAATGCCTGTTCACATAATTGTTGTAATGGCCGAAAATGATCCTCCTAAATTCAATTCACCAACAACATCAATTGAATTGTATGAAAATGTTCCAATAGGATATTTTATAACAAAATTAGACACTCGCTCTTCGTCATCCGTTTTTTATAATATTGTTGATGGAAATGATGAAGGATTCTTTTATATAAACCCCTCTACTGGGGTCCTGCTAGTAAATTCAAATATTGATTATGAAAAAAATAAGTAAATAATTAAATTTTTGCGTAATTTATTGTTTATTGAACGACATGTATTTTTAGACAATTTCTTCTAATAGTTAAAGGAACAAATATGGCATCGGCTACAGCGACCCACAACATTATCATTCACATTTTGGACTCTAATGACAATGCCCCAACTTTTCTTGAAACGGAATATTATGGGGAAATATCGGAAGCATCCGAGCGAGGAACTTATGTTAATTCCAACAGTAGTAAAAGCAGGTAAGACTTAACATTCATACTATTTGTATAGTTTGTAGCATGCTACTTACTTTTAAATATTTTAAAAATACACTTGGCACTTGAAAAGTTAACGCCTGATTATTAATTAAAGGAAAGTATAAGTTGAGTCGGCATAGGGAACCATGTAAAGGCCCAACTATAATAATCAACAACTGTCAGGTTTAGGGTTGCCAGACGGCCTGGAATGGCCTGGATTTTCCAGTTTTTTGAACCTTGTCCAGTTACCAGTTAAAATAAAATTTGTCCAGTTAAAAATTAATATCTTTAATTTTGAAAAATAGTTCTTTTGTCTATTCTATATCTTAAGTTAATCAATATTATAATTTAAAAAAAACTTTCATTAAACATATAATAGCCCTGTCAGAAATTACGTTTACTTTGAACTAGGTTAGGAAGGGTGGTGCTTTACCGCACCTCCACCCGGTGAACCAATTGGGTCCATTGTGATAAACGTAGTCAATTATATCACTCTGCATTACTTTCATCTAATTTAAAGTTGATTTTTTTTTAAATCACCTGGTAATCGGTAAATTGAAACAATTTTTCTGGAGCTTGAACATGTATCATCACACTATGGTACCATCTAAAATAACAACAGCAAAATATTAATACAAAACTGAAATGAGTTTCGAAGTAGCTAAATTCGTTACCTCTCATCAAATTCGATTACCTACTTAATTTAAGAATTAATTTTAAGTTTGTTCTGGATGACATTGCAGTTAGCTTTTAGTAAGTCTAAGAACATTTAACTATAAGTTAACTATTTTTGTAGTCAACCACACATTCTCGGACAGGCAACTTACCATCTACATCTTACATCATTTATTATTGGTTTAGTACAATACATGCCACTAGAATACATTTAAAAAACAAGACGTATTTACATTTCAATACTGTTTACGCAGGCCTCTAATATTCAATTAGTTATATTTTTCCCTAACTCTGATTAGTACATCTATTTTGTACAGCACTAACAACTTACAACCAAAAAATATTTTCAAACAGTATCAACATTCAACGCTTTTTTAAATTATAAGTGCATTTTTAAATTGTCCAGTTATTTTTTCAAAATCCAGGTGAATTTTTTCCAATGTCCAGTTATTTGACTTTTGGTATCTGGCAACCTTAGTGCGTATAAAACGCATGTGGCAAACTACTTAACAAACTTTTCGTCAAGTTTCGTCAAATGTCATTTGCTTAAGTAAAGTGCCAAACTGAACGCACATTCCGTAAGGAAACAACTATTTGTGCATTTTTTTAACTCAAACAAGCAGCAGCAGAAAGTAATCACTGTTTTTAAATATTTTTTTACTGTTTTTTATTTTAAACTCAGAAAATAAAGCAAAACTTTTATTTTCATTCGTTGTTTTACAATACACATATACACACATGTTTACTATATAATATACATATGCATTGTTGTACTTTTTAGTAGGCAAAAGAAATAAAACAAGTAATAAGGTGATGGATATATTTATATGTAAATTTTTAATAGATTAGGACATTCTTTTAACTTAGTTTGATTGAATTGCATTCATTTAGGAGTTATGAGAATAAACAAATTAATACAAAATTATTAACAATACCTAGATGTGCAGCTGTAGTTAAAGAATACTTAAGTGCATTTGAATACATTGTGGCCACTTAAAAGTCACATCTGAGTTGCTTAAGCATTTGACAGGCTTATCGTTCAATTCTGGCATTAGTTTAAGCCAGCTTAGTCATATTATAGTTGAGCCTTATTAGGAATACGATGTCTTGTGCAGATTTACTTAAATGTTTCTAGAACATATTAACTTTCGTTTCTTCCCCTTTCATAAAAAAAGGATCCAACAGGATTATAACGGTTTAAAATGCGATAAAAAATATTTTCAATATGCATTTGGTAGGTTTGTTCGAATTTTTAACGAGCCTTACATTTGTTGAAAATTGTACTGAAAAATTAACTTTTTTTATTGAAATTTTAATATTATGGGCCTACCAATAAGTTAGAATTACCAAAATACAAGATACAGGCTGTAAACTTTTATCGAAAACGTCAATTTACGTATGTAAAATATTTTATGCGCCGATTACGGTACAAAAATGTTGTGTTGTCTCGGCTCCAACACAAAATTAGTCTTTTTTGCGATTATGGCTTACAACATATTGTATATGTCACACAGTTGTATTTGAATTGTAGTAGATATGTACACAAATATGCAAAGCTGCATGCCAAAAATATGAAGTTCAAAAGGAAATCAATAAAAAAATCACTCAATACAACTTATCTTGTTAGGGAAATAAAATAATAAGGGTATTCATTTCACAATTTTTTGGTTAGAAAAATGGAAAAGTGAAAACTTTACTCTTTACTTTACTCTTTTTTATGTGAATGGTATTTTTTTTAATAAAAATTACACAAATTTTAACTGTCAATACAACATTATGTCAAATAACTATTGCTAATAATTAATATTATTCAAGATGCCAAATAAAAGTGTTTATAGTGAATTAATTGATTATTTAATTGTCACATCATTAACGGAAATTGATAATATATGCGAAAATAACATTATGTAAAGATACATTTTCATGAAAACATTACAATGTAAACTTTTAAATACATATGTGTGTATTAATATCATTTTGAAATATTTTTGACTTCTGATGATGACTTAAACATTATTTATGACGATTTGTGCGTTGTAATGTTCTTGCGACGAGGAGTTGAGTACTTTGTTCTCAAATCTAAGGTATAATGTGAGGATATTCTTTCCCAGTTTGATAACAACCGATAACAACCGATGCGATGCACCAAACATCACTTCTACTATACGTTCTAGTAATGAATTTCATCATAAAAATGCGTGTAAGCAATTAAGTAATGTCAGGGTAAAGTGCAAGTATTCGTAAAATAGCAACACTTTTCGGTATTGGAGACGGGGGCACTATCCCAAATATAACAAGGAAAGTATTTCGAGCGTTTCTGGAACTCCAAAAAAAAATGCATTTTTTGTCCCGAAAGAGCGCAAATCGTGAAGGAATACTTTTCCCGAAAGCACATTTATTCCATAAAGGCACAGATTACATGCGATCATAACTTGCGTATTCGGCATCTGTCTGTTGAAGCTCCTGGTAGTGTCCATGATGATCGTATCTTTTCTTCGTGATCTTTAACTATAAATTCATCAAACTACTTTTCAGAAAACCAGTGGATTGCTGGAGATTCTGCCTATTCTTTGTCCAATACAGTTATTACACCATATAGAAAACAATTTTCAGCTATGACCCCTTTTAAACGCAAACAGTTTAATATACGTCACAACAGATTTCGAGTTCGTGCTGAGCATTGTATTTGTTTATTAAAGGAAACATTCGGAAGTCTAAAAGAGTTGCGGCATCGAATTTCTAATACACACAATAAAAAGCTTTGTTCGACGTGGATAATAGTTACGTGTGTTATACATACGGTGACCATAATTTTTAAATCAAAATACAGAACAAGGAAATACAGGGTGTTTTTTAAGAGGTATAGAACTTTGAATTGAAATAAAACACAAGAAAATCGTTTTAATGTCCATCAATTTGGCTTTATTGGAAGGATAATTTTATGCCATTAATGCTTAAATATGATTTTGGGCATGTGGCCGCCGCGGCTGGCTCGAATAAAGCCAATTCTACAGGTCCAATTTTCAACCACTTTTTCGAGCATATGGGGCCGTATGTTGGCAATAACGCCACGAATGTTGGCTTCCAAGTCCCCTAACGTTTCTGGTTTGTTGGCGTAGACGAGCGACTTCACATATCCCCAAAGAAAATAATCCAATGGTGTCAAATCACACGATCTTGGTGGCCAATTGACAGGTCCATTCCGCGAAATTATGCGCTCATCGAATATTTCATTCAATAAATCGATTGTGACGTGCGCTGTGTGGCATGTAGCGCCGTCTTGTTGGAACCACAACTCATCCACATTCATGCCATCCAATTCGGGAACAAAATAGTCGGTTATCATGGCTCTATGGCTGTGCACGGTGGCGAATCGATTCATTCGGGTCCTCTTCAACACTTTGCTCTACAGCGGCAATTGTTTCTTCGGTGCGCACTGTTCGACGTCTCTGCGGATGCGTATCATCACATAGAGTAAACGTAGTGCGAAAACGATCCATGGTTAACCGAATTAATTGCTCTGATGGACGATTATGTCGACCATAAAATGGACGGAGCTTGCGGTAAACTTCGCGAACTGAACCATTATTTTCGAAATAAATTTGCACGATTTGCAAGCGTTGTTCATGATAAAATGGCAAACCAAACTAAATATTAATCACTTGACAGCTGACAAAATGGCCGCCAGTTAAAAAAGTGATGCCAACTTAAAGTTCTATACCCCAATAAAAAACACCCTTTATTTAACAAACAGCAACTAGAGTACAAACAAGCTTACAGATATATTAAACATATTCAATCCATGAAGGATTTATTAAATTTTTATTTTTTTGATAACAACAAAATTAAAGGAAAAATTAACAAAAAGAAAAATTCAAAAAGTAACATAACAATGTAATCATATCGCTAATATACATATGAATGCATTTATATGTATCTATGTATATCACGTGGTCAAATCTGTGATTCTAAATGAAAGAAAATGCTTTCGAATGTACACGTTATAAACATACAAATTTGAAAGTATTTTCTTTCGCTTCGAATTACACAGTAGACCCCAATACAAAAAATTAATAGCTACATACATAGTTTCTGGACATTATTACTACATAAGTTGTAAAAACTATAAAATTAATATTTACTCGTTACATATCAAGAGTATTAAAAAAGTTTTAGATTTAGATACAAAAAAACTAATTTTGATATTTGAATGTGGAATAAATTTGTTTTACCAAATATTGATTTCCTTTTAAATATTCTTAAAACTCAGTACAATTTAAATCATAGTTTGATTTAGTAATTAAAAACGCTTTGATAGTATCCATCTTCATTTAAGATTTTTCACTGGTCCATATATTATTTAAAACAGAAAATACTCTTTCTGTTGGAGCATTGAAACCAGTTAACCATAAACTGAATTCGACAACTTTCAACTTATTTTGGAAACTTATGTCTCTTTATATAAAATGTTTAAACATTTTTACCCACCGCTCTTCTGCAGATTTTTGATTCTCATTCTATTCCATTAATTTTTCTAAAGAGGTGTATCTTTTAACAATAGTTAATTCATCAAATAATTCGGTGTCATTTATGTTTAACTCATTTCTTTTATCCATAATGAAAACAAAACTGAATTTAACGTAGGAGTTTCAACTTCTTGGTAGGCAGTATACCATTGATTTAAGTGTTCAATAACAAAAAAATAAAAAAATAGGTATTTCCTTTCTACGTTGTGGGATTTTAAACTTCAGTTCATTAATAATGAGAGAGACCTCAGTCATACATACTTTGTTGGACTCAATCTGCGTTATATAATCATGAAATAAAGTAGCTTGACAATGAACGAAGAAAAGCCAGGCTCCTGAAGCGGTATCGGCAAAAATAAGATTTAAAAAATAAGATGTCACTAACACAGACAAATTTCATATTCACGATCTCAAGGAAAAAAAATTAAGGAAAGAACACTCATGTTGTTTCTGTATTTTTATAGAACTGCGGCATTTGCATAGTTGATATATCAAGCCCTTTTTCAATGTTGATTAAAATAGTATTGTTGCAGGAGCTGCGTTAATTTTTTAAATGCAGTTTGAGTCATGGAAATACAGAACAAATACTGAACAGTAAATAAAATACAGAACATTTCAACGTTATTTCCTAAGGAATAATTTATACAGAACAGAACTCTCAAATACAGAACTGTTCTGTATAATACAGAACGGATGGTCACCGTAGTTATACACAACATCTTAGTTCATGACAATGATAATACATTACCTTCAACTGAATCAGTTTTTTCCAATGATATTGGCGATGAAGATTTTGATACATCGTTGGAAGAAGTAGAGCAAACCCATTTTGATATAAAACGTCAAGCTATTCATCAAATTATGCTAGTGTACTTTTAAATAAAGGAACAAAAATTAAAAAAGAAATAGTTTCATTAAATTTAAAAATATCTTTATTAATAGGAATGAACGTTATTTTATTTATATTTTAAATTCAATTCGTATTTTGCTATTCGTTCATTTGTCTCCAATTCAATAATTTTTATTTTCTCGTCTTTTTCTATTTCTATTTTTTTTAGGTGTATCTCCTGTTTTTTCATTTCTAATTCGGCTTTAAATTTTTCTATTTGAAAAGCATATTCTGTTTTAAATTTATCCTCCTCAAATTGGATTCTTAAACGCTGAGTTTCATTGCGTTCAGCTTTAACTTTTCGGCGAATGCTGAAACTTTGGCTTGTGTTGAAGAATTGGGATATGCAGATACAATTTCCTTTTTTACTCTTTCTTCCTCAATTATTTCATCTTGAGTTCGAGATGTTTTAGGAATCTCAGTAGTATAGTCGTCTAATTGTTCTTTGAACTCCTCTGTGTCCGTAAAACCTAAAAAGTCTGGGTTTATTTCGGAATCAACCATATCCAATTCACAGGCAGGGCTGTCAGATATGGTGATTTCTCGCCAAACGTGGCGATTTTTCAACTTGTTTGGCGTCCAAATTTTTGGTTTGGCGACATGGCGATTTTTATGGCGATAAATAAATTTGTTGGCGATTTTTCTGGCGATAAATAAATTTGTTGGCGATTATTATGGCTATTTTTTAAACAAAATTGAACTTCAAAATTATTATAATTCAGGAAAATTAGTTTGTTGAAGGAGTAGTTTCAAAAATAAATCCTACCAAAACTTGTCTGCAAGAAGTTAAAACAATTTGATTTTGATAATTTTTCTTATATTAATTATAGTCATTGAATTTGAATGAGAAAAATTTACAAGAAATTGTTTTTGGCGATTTTATTGATAATTTTGGCGATTTTCTGATAAATTGTGATGCGATCATTTTACAAAAATTTATATCAAAAAAGTGTTTTATAAAAACAAATTTATTATCAATTATTTACTAAGAAGAACTACATAAAACTGATTTTTGGCGACTTTTGGCGATTTTTAAAATCAATTTGGCGAAATAGGTCGGATAAAATCTGACAACCCTGTTCACAGGGTCTTTTATCTGCCAATATATGCTAAAGACAATTATAATATCTGCACATCTTGTGCAATTTATCTAGAAATAATATTTCCAGTTGAATTATTTATATTAAAGATGTCCTCTTTACCATTCACCGTATTTATTCCATTTTTATTATCTTCTGTAAGTATACCAGCACCGGTATTGTTTCTAACTCTCAGCCTTTCCGAAACAAGTCTTAAGGTACCGCACTTTATACTTAACTACCTCCCATGTGCCATCTACTTTGGATTCGTCCAAACAACGCTTGTAATAAAGTTGATCTGTGGGTTTCTGAAAAGACAGTGGGTATTATTTTCATCATACAATTCGACTATAAAAAAAGTTACCTCAAAGTTGCGATTATCTGCCAAAAAGTCCAGTATTTTATTCCATTTTTTGGATCCCATTTCTTATTTGTTTTTTTTTTTTTTAAATACATGTATTTATTTATTGTATCTTCATATGTAAACTAACAATAAGTATTCAAATCTTAAATCTGGCCCGACCAGTGTTGAACATAAACTTAGTGATAGTTATTAGTAATACATAAGTAGTGATAATCAAAAAGGAAAAATAAATGTATTATCAAGCAGTCCCATCTGGAGTGTTGAGTATAAGAGCCCTTGTGTCTCTCTTTTTTAGGCGGATGTATCCAGTAAAGTTCAAAATATTACGAGCAATCGGATTAGTATGTGACTCGAGTTTTGTTAAATATTTGACTGCGTATTTTGCAATTTCTTCTATCACTAGTGGCACATTTAAATCACGATGTATATTTGAATTTTTTATGTACCATGGAGCCGATGTTATTAACCGTAAAATTTTGTTTTGTTTTCGTTGGATTCTCTCGATATTGGAAGCTGAAGCAGTGTCCCATAGCTGAATTCCGCAACACCATATTGGTTTCAAAATCGACTTGTATATTAAAAGTTTACAATCTAGACTGAGTGTTGAATTTCTACCAATCAGCCAATGTATCTAAGTTATTTTAAGCTTCATTCGTGTTATCTTTGAGTCAATATGGTGTTTCCATGTAAGCCGACGATCAAGGTGTATACCAAAGTATTTCACATGTGAATGTTGAGGAACAACTTGACTGTTGATTATAATGGGGGAACAAGTATCTTTTCGTAGGGTGAAGGTTATATGTACGCACTTCTGTTCCTTTTCTTTTATTCTCCATAATTTTAACCATAGCTCAAGCTGTGTTATATGTTCCTGATGATATCGGGATGCCTCACGAGGGTTTTCGTGCATACTAAGGCAGGCTGTATCATCTGCAAATGTAGAAGTATGGATATTACTGCCTACAGGCATATCACAAGTATAAATCAAATACAAAACTGGCCCCAGTATACTCCCTTGTACACCGGATGAGATAGTTTCGGGAGTACTCATAAATTCTCCTTCCATAACAAAGAACTTCCGGCCTAAAATATAACTTTCCAAAAGTTTTAGAATGTTGTTCGGTAGATGTCTTCAATTTTAAAATTAGGCCATCATGCCAAACTTTATCAAATGCCTGAGAAACATCAATAAACAGGGCAGAACAATACTTCTTTTCTTCGAATGTTTTCCTTATAAATTGAACCAATCTATGTGTTTGCTCAATGGTGCTATGCTGACTTCTAAAACCAAATTGATGGTCCGGTATGCACATTTTGCCCATACACACATACTGCTTCCAGCTACTGCCGATGAACACTTCGTATACGTGTGTGATTGATATTTTACCAGAAACTTATCAATCATCATTTAAAATAAAAATTTATAAAAAGTGTGTTCGTTTACTTTTGCAGCAAAATGCAGTAAATGAGTAGTTACTGCAAAAATTTTAAAATTTACTCTCAAAAAGAGCGATAGCCAAAAAAAGTACGCGAACGAAAAATAGTAAAAATTAGTAAGATTAAAAAAACAGCTGACTCTAACTCCACATAGTGTTGAAAAATATATAATCTTTGTACTATGCAACTCTTTTAATTATTGGTACTCGATACAATATTTTTATAACACGGACAATATAAGAATAAATTCTGTAATTTATTTCATGTAATATTTGTAATTAATTTCTTTTTGATTTCCTTGTTTTGTTGTTGGCTAAATTACTAAAAATTACATGATTATTTGTTAATGTTACTGATTACCTTAAAAGCAAGTGCGATTCTAAGTACCCAGATACTTTACAATTTTACAACTCTGAGTAATTAAAATAAATTGCAAACCAAAAGGTTCAATAAAATATGTTACAAAATATGTATATTAACAGCTATTATTATTATCATTTATAAATTAATTATCTTGTTAATGACTTTCACGATTTCCATTTAACATTTTTTAAAATTTTTACACTTTTCATTTGCTTACTTTCCATTTGTTTACATTTTGAATCATATGTTTTTATCTTACTAAACTTTACTACGACAAATTTCTGCAGTAAAAATTTGCAAAACACTCAGTCAAGAACTGTCACTTTACTCTCTCAATTTGTGTTCTCATTTACTGTATTTTGGGTAAACGAACGCAATTTAGTAAAATGCAGTAAAGTTCCGCAAAAATTTTTAAAAACTTTTGAGTACGCGAACGCAATTAAAGTAAACATGCCCTTGAGAACAAAAAAAAAAAAATATTGGTAGAATTCAAGAAATTGAGAAAAAATGTTTTTTCTTTATATATTTTTTTCCAAACTTATTTTTTGTTTGTTTTATTTCCTTTTATGTTTGTTTTACTTTCTTTTTTCAGTAAAACTTCAAATTTAAAAAAATACATATCAGAAAAAATTAATAAATTCATTTTTTGTTCATTTGGAAAATTGTCAGCAGTATGAGTTCATTTCAAAATCAAAACTGTTTTGATTTTTCATACTGCCTTGTCTGTGTGACAAATACATTTAAAAAAATTGAAAATTTACCAACACATGCTTATCGCATGAGCATGAGCAGTATGTTTGTATGGGCCCCTTTAGACAAGGGGACAATTTTATCATGAGCAGCTTTTCGAAGAGTTTTGACATAGTAGACAGCAAACTTGTTGGCCTATATGACTCAGCTTTAGTAAGATCTTTGCCCGGCTTTGGAATCATTTTGACATTGGCAAGCTTCCAGTGTTGTGGATAATACTCCAGTCGTAATATGGCATTAAAAAAAACAGCAGGATTCTTATTGCAATATGCGGCAAGTTCATCAGCATCTTGTTACTAATTCCATCAATACCTGGAGCTTTCTTTGGTTTGAGTTCAGAAATTTATTTTTTGTATATCACGCATCTTAAACTTTAAGAGTCGAGGGGGTAGAGCAACTACACTCGGCAAATCAGAAACACCAGTACATGTGTTTGGCGTAAATACGGATTTTAAGTGCTCAGCAAATATTTTACATTTTTCCGTATCGCTTCTTGTCCAGCTTCCGGTAGATGTGCGCAGAGGTGGTTTAAACTCAACGGGTGTTTTAAGCTTTCTAGCAGCGCGCCACAAAGAGTAATTTGATGCTTGTGTGAAATCAAGACTTCCAGATAATTTTTAAGAGATTATTTTGGGGTGATCTGTGCTGTTGCCATTCCCTTCTAGCTCTTCTTTTTTCATACACGAGACGTTCAATATCCCTAGAATAAACTTTATTAAACCCAGTCTGCGGATGGGAGGTATTGGCATGCTCAGCAGCCTGTTTAATATTTTCATTAATATAGGCAATGCTAGATTCAATATCATTGGTTGTTCTTAGCGTAATATTTTCCGTGCAATGACTACTAAGATATTTTTTGAATCCCAGCCAACTAACACGATTGATCATCTTTATATATGGGTGAGGTGAGTCACTTCTTAGTGGGTTACAGATTGAAACGATAGTCGGAGAGTGATCGGAGGAGAGATCTAGAGAAGCTTCAACATGAATTAAATCCCTAGAAATATTTTTCATGACGCCAAAATCTATAACATCTGGAATTTTTCGTACGTCAGTAGGCCAGTAAGTGGGCTCCCCACTCGAAATAACATCCAATCCCATTTTTGAAATTGTATTAAACAAAGCTCGACCACTAGGTGTTACAAGGCGCGAACCCCAGTACATATGTTTTGCATTGTAGTCTCCAGCTGCCACGAAACAAGACCCAATCGATTTGTAGAACTTTTCATACTGATCTTCGGAAACTGAAAATCTGGGAGGTGAATAAATTGATGATATGACAAAATAAGAACAAAAATTTTCTACAAAAATGTTCGTAGCTTGCATATATTCTTCACTAACGTTGTCAAGCCTATAGTGCTTGAGTCTTGACTTAATTAGAATTGCAGATACACCGTATGCTCTCTCTCTAGGGTCCTTTGTATCATATATAGAATAGCCATTAATTTTGAAAAGGCTTCTCGAAGTCAAATGAGTCTCAGAGAGCAACATTATGTCAATATTTTTTTCCATAAGGAAGTGCTCAAGTTCATTTTTAATTTGGCGAATGCCGTTTGCGTTCCAGAGACATATTTTTAACGTGTTAATGGCTTGTTAATTAATGCTTGAAGCAGTGTATTCTGCATTCCTAGCATTTGTTATTTGTGGTTTGTTAATTGTTTTTGAATTCTTTTTTTTAATAATTTTGTTCACTGAACTCATTTTGAATATTTTTTTCTTGACAGATTGAACGAAAAATAAATTATATTTGAAATGTTGTCAATATAACAAATGATTTTTAAAATCAGAATTGTACAATTCAAAAAAGAGATGTAATTTTTCGTACTTTGTATTAAAAATTAAAATTTTTTTTAGGAGTGACAACATCATTTTGTTTGACGTTTATAGCGGAAAATTACATCTTTTTATTATGATTTTTTGCACATGGTTATAGTTTGTTAAAATTTAAATTTTTGGTGGAATTTTTTTCATGTGTTTGTTGTACAAAAAATTAAATTTTTCCATTCTTCAAAAAAAAAAAAAACCTGAAATGAATACCTTTAATAATAATGGATATTAAAGACGATAAATTTTTTATGATAGTTATGAAATATTTTAGTATGTACTTACATTTTTAAAAGATTAACAGCCGTATATATAAAAAAAATTGATTGATGTTTAAAATGCATATTAGTTAAAAAACATTTTGAGGATAAAAAAGGTTTTTTAAATATTGGTATTCATAATCAGTATTTTAACTAAAAATGAATTAACTTGTTTTTTTTAAATATCGTGGCAACACTGTATTCTTTATTTAGCACTTGTGATCTTAGCATAGTTGACAGATGAAATAGATGTGAATTCGTCAAATTTCGCAGTAAAAATCATAAAAATAATTATCCGGAAAGGTCCAAAATTCGTCAAAAATAAAACAAACACTTTTGTCAAACGAAAACAGAGCACAACAAATAAATTCGTAGTTTTTGTATAAAATAAGCTAAACTCTTATCAAAAAAGGAGTCAATTGTTTAAAAAACAAAATAATTACAAGTCTGACTTTGGTTTTGTTTAAGTTAACTTGACTAAATACTATTTCTACGTTTGCTGAACATTACGGTAAGACTAAAATTTTGTTATCAGAAATAACTTCTTAATCGGGCTCAAGTTCAGTATATTCTTATTGAATGAAATATTTAATGTAAGTTTTTAAAGAAGAGATGAAAAACTAAACTAGACTTTATTAGAAAATAAGAAGAGTACGTAAAATATAAAATTAAATTTTAATAGGCATGACTCCGGCCTTTTTCAAATAAAAGATTGCGTGTTTTTAGAGCTCAGGGCACGTGTTAAGTCTTGTCAAAATCGGTAAAGTAGAACCACTATTTTCCAACTTTAAAATTATGTAACTAAAAAAACCAAAGGTGTTTTATAGGTTTTGCGACAATCAAATAAGTATATCATAAAATTAAATTTAAAAAAATTGTGGGCGTATCCCCACCCATATTTTTTTTACAACAGGACCAATGGGAAGCTATACCCTCTCAGACAAAAAAAAAAGAATTTTTACAATCGGTCTAAAATATACCGAGTTGTGAAGTAACACCCAAAAAAATAGTGACGAATTGCTAACCCCTCCTTTTTTTGAAGTCCGCTAAAAATACAATACTAATTATTTCTTTCATTTTCCTATAATCGCAATTATTAAAATCACTACTCACAGAGTAATAATAGAAAGAAATAAAATATTTTCACCCGCTCCTCTATGCAAACTCATTAAGGGATATTTATTTAATAACAAATAATCGCAAGATTATTGAAATAATTTTTAATTAATTTTAATTTTAATTAATAAAAAAATATTAAATGACATATAGAAAAACCCGCTTCAAATATAATTTTAAAGGGAGAAATTTCTCGCGAAATTTTATCCATAATTGCACTGATAATGTATTGACGCTTATTTTGTGATCCCAAAGGTTCAAATATATTCAGAAATTTTTTTGAAAATAACAATAATCCACATAGTATGTACGTAATGTTTATTACCAAACAAAACAACTTTCCCAACGTTAAAAAGTCACCTAAACAAAATGATTTATGTTCTGTATTTGGTATTGTTATATGGAATTTTGTTTTTTATAACGGCATCTGAATTTCCTGGCTTTTGCCTTGGCAAAACAAACAAAACAAAATATTTTATTTTTTTGACATACAAAAAAAGCTTTTGGAAAGTTATATTATTGATAGGAAGTTCACTGTTGTGGAAGGAGACTTCATGAGTGTGCCCGAATCTATATATACCGGTGTGCTACAGGGTAGTATTTTGGGGCCAGTCTTGTATTTAATATATACTTGTGAGCAATAACATCCACACTTCTACTTTTGCCGATGATACAGCCTGTATGAGTATGCACTAAAGCCCTTATGAGGCATCGCGCAATCTCCAGGAACATATTACTCAGTTGTAAACATGGCTGAACTTATGGAGAATTAAAGTAAATGGACAAAAATGTCCATATAACGTTTACTTTAAGAAAATATACTTGTTCCCCCTTTCGAATCAACAATCAAAATATTCCTTAACATTCTCAACCTTGATCGAAGACTTACATACATGGAAACATCATGTTGACTCTGAGTTAACTCAAATGAAACTTAAATTAACTCATATATATGTTGATTGGCAGAAATCACTCACACTCAGCCTGGACTGCAAACTTATGATATACAAGTCTCTTTTGAAGACAATATGGTGCTTTGGAATTCAGCTATGGGGCACTGTTTCAGCTTCAAATTTTGAGAAAACCCAACGAAGGCAAAACAAAATTTTACGTTTAATAACATCGGCTCCATGGTACATTAAAAATTCATATATACATCTAGATTTAAATATGTCACAAGTAACTGAAGAAATTGCAAAATACGCAGGCAAATCTATATATATAAAATAGGATGTGTGTATGTATGTAACGTATGGACTCCAAAACGGCTGGGCCGATTTTGACGAAATTTTCAGAGAATCTTCAGAATATTCAGGCGGATGACACTGTGAAGTCTGATTTTTTACGTTCGGTCTGCGGGCGTCGGGGCGTGGCAAAATCAATTTTTCATATTGCACCACCAATGCCATATATTTTTTTTTTGCTTTTTTTATTTTTTTTTTTTTTTGAAAGCTGTTGTCATGTTTTTCAAAACGAGATATCAAACTCTTAAATCGGTTATGTAATTCCGAAGATATTTACAAAAAACAATGATCCAATATCAAAATTTTAAAACTTTCGAAATGTTGCATTAAAAAATCCGAGTTTTCGGTTTATTAACAAAATATTTACATCATTCGATAACACGATGGTGGTAGCGAAGCACACCGGGTGTAGCTAGTATTTAATAAAACTCGAGTCAGACCCTAATCCGCGTGCTTGTAATATCTTGATCTTTACTGGACACATCCACACAAGGGCTCTAATACTTAACACTGCAAATGATACTTCTTGAAAATAATTTTTGTGTTTAATAGGACATGTATGTACAGGGTGGGCCAAAAGAAACCAAGAGGTGTAAAAGTTTAATAACTTTTTTGTTTATTAACTTTTTTTTATTTTTTCTTTCAGATTATATAATATACAAAATGGAAATTTTTTTACACTAAGTATGAAAAATGATGTCTCTTAAATGACCACCGTTTTCAGCTTCGCACTGATGGGCTCTTTTTAGAGCATTTTCCATAACATCTTTCAAAACTTGTGGCTGTAGCGTTCGAATTTCTGCAACAATGTTTGCCTTGAGTTCAAGGATTGTCTCTGGCTTGTTCACATACACTCGCTCCTTCAAAAAACCCCAAAGAAAATAGTCGGGTGCTGTCAAATCTGGCGATCGCGCTGGCCAAATAATTTCCGAATTTCGAGAAATTATTCGCTCTCCAAAAATTTGACTTAAAAGTGCCATTGTGTCTCGGGCAGTATGGGCAGTGGCTCCGTCCTGCTGAAATCACATACCAGGTCTGTTTTCAAGAGCAGGACGTAAAAAATTTTCTATCATAAACCGATACCGCTCTCCATTTACGGTTACAGCACTTCCATCTTCATTCTCGAAGAAGTAGGGCCCAATGACATTTTCAGATGTGATCCCACACCATACTGTACACCTGATGGGGTGCAATTGGCGTTGATGAATGGCTCTTGGATTTTGAGAACCCCAGAACCTACAGTTCTGCTTATTAACAAAGCCATTCAAATGAAAATGAGCTTCATCACTCATAATCAAATTTTCAATAAAGTTGATTTCATTTCTGGCCAACTTTTGAAATTTAACTGCAAAATTTAGACGTTGCCGATGATCTGCTGGTTTTGATTCTTGGACCAATTGCACCTTATATGGGTATAACTGTAAATCTTTTTTTAAAATGCGCCGTAGTGACGTACGAGACATTTCTAGCTGAGCAGAACGCCTTCTGCCAGATGTTTCTGGTGCTTCGTTAACACTTTGCTGTACTCGTTCAATATTTTCCGCAGTGCGACTTAAACGTGGTCTACCGGTTCGAGGCAAATCTCTTATGCTGCCATGTTGGTGATGACGATTAACTAAGCAACGAATCATCGCTTCAGATATCGAAATTCTGACGTTAAAATGTCGACGATATGCTCTTTGCGTTAAAATAATTGATCTCTGGTTTAAATAATAAAATTCTATTGTTCTGGTTCTCTGTTCAGTTGTGAACCTCTCCATTATAAATTCTCCAAGTGTTGTCTATATAATCTGAAAGAAAAAATAAAAAAAATTAATAAACAAAAAAGTTATTAAACTTTTACACCCCTTGGTTTCTTTTGGCCCACCCTGTATAACGAGACCATATGGTTTTTGTAAAAAGCGGGATTTTGAAGAAAATACCGCCAGAAAGTGGGATTTACAAATATGTAAATATCTTTTAGAAAGTGGGTAATATGTATATACATGCACAGTTCCGTATGTACCAAGGAAACAAAGTTTTCCACTCTAAAGAAACGGTTTTAAATAAACAAAAGTATTTATGAATGGAAATATTTATCTGAAATATTTGCTTGTTTTTACGACTTCAACTCAAAAGATTTTGAAGTATACTGATGAGTTCCATAACCAAGAACGAAATGCATATAGACAATGATTACCCATATAAACAAGCAAAACTTTCAAATAAAATAAAGAGTAAATAAAAAGTATTTCTTACATCAAAATATTGATAAGAATCAAATGCCGTCTTTATAAGCTGTTAAAAAAGTAAAAGTGGGAATAAAACAAAATTTGCACTTGTCATATAAAATGTTTTTATTTAGGAATATCTTTACATCCAATGCAGCAACAAACGTAACATTTAGTGTGCGGTGTGTGGGTGTGGCACACATAAAGAAAAAATATTTACTTTGAAATATCTGGAAAAGTAATGTAAAGAGTACGGTAAAATGTTGTAGAGATCAGGGAAGGAAAATGACTTCTTGGATTTTGTACCAACTATGAAAATAAAATGTACTTTCTAGACCATGATGGTACCAATTTTCAATATTAATTAATAAAAACAGACTCTTAAAAAAATTAGTATAAAAATACAGAAGTTTACAATAAAAAACAGAAACTCAACACAAAAAAACATTAAATATTACATTCATAAAGGTACATTCGTAAATTCGACTATTATATTAGAGATTAAAATAAAACTCACACAAAAAAATTAAATAGAACATAGGCAAAATTAATGTTACTAAATATATAGTGAAACATTGACATTTTTAAATTGTACCAAGTAACTCGTGGTAGTACCACGGTACCAACAAGATCAAAAATGTACCATAAAAAGTACAATTGTACCATGATTTTCATCCGTGGTAGAGATAACTTTGCTGATAATGTGCATTGTCTCTGGAAACAATTTAAAAAATGGAAAATTAGGCGTGGTGGCCCTCATAAAGAGCAAATTTTTGTTTATTTTCAAAAATAATACCAGTGTACTGCTCTTGGTAATTTGCCTACAACGTATTTCTGATATTCTAGAAGGAGCAATAGGCTATTAATTTTTTAATATCTGAAGTTGGCATGGCGCTTCCCACAAAACAGCAACATTTATATCCAGATATCTTAGAGGTCAGTCAAAAATTTTAAATTTTTAGTCAGTATTGCCAATAGCAAAAAAGTATTATAAAAAGGAGTCAATAATGGAGCAAAAAGTGTAACACCTCCCAAGAAAATTTAATATTAATTTGTATTATCTTGTTATCTGCTACACACAAATTTTAAATTCTTCTGATTCTGCCGATGATAGAAGATAATCGTGGTTGGATAAGTAAGCATAGCTCCTCTCAAATAGACAAACTGTTAACTTAGGAAAAATATCTTGGAATATCTAATGCCGTGAGAATTTTGAATTTCTTCATGACAATTTTTTTATTATTTGTATGCAAACGTGGCACTTCTAGTATAAAAAAGTTTTATGTTCGATGTTTGAAAAATCAAAAAAAAAAATTGTAACTGCAAAAGATTTTATAACGTTTTTTAAAATAAAAATAAAATATTCCCTGAAGAAGCCACACAACGGAGTGGCGAAATATTGGAAAATTAAATATAAATAAATAATTATTAAAAAGTGACCTCAAGCTCGAATATTAAACAAAAACATATAAATTTAAAATAAGGTCGAAAAGAAGATAGATATACTATAAAAAAGTTTTCATTTCATCTCAAAACCTACATGGGATGTAGCTGAGCACACAGTGTTTTGGCTTGTTAAGCAATAACTACACTTAAAAAATATTTGGAATGAATTTTTATCAGTAACATTTTAATAAAAATCGAATAAGAGATTGATAATTTAAAAAGCGGTATAGAAATTTGAGGCGGGATCAACCCATGAAAAGCGGGACAATCCTGCCTAAAGAGGGATGTCTGGTCAGATTATGTATGTATTATGTATTAATTACTATCACTAAGTTTATGCCCAATACTGGTCGGGCTTAATAATTATATAGGGTGTTTTTTTAAGAGGTGTAGAACTTTGAATTGAAATAAAACACAAGAAAATCGTTTTAATGTCCATCAATTTGGCTTTATTGGAAGGATAATTTTATGCCATTAGTATTTAAATATGATTTTGGGCATGTGGCCGCCGCGGCTGGCTCGAATAAAGCCAATTCTACAGGTCCTATTTTCAACCACTTTTTCGAGCATATGGGGCCGTATGTTGGCAATAACGCCACGAATGTTGGCTTCCAAGTCCCCTAACGTTTCTGGTTTGTTGGCGTAGACGAGCGACTTCACATATCCCCAAAGAAAATAATCCAATGGTGTCAAATCACACGATCTTGGTGGCCAATTGACAGGTCCATTCCGCGAAATTATGCGCTCATCGAATGTTTCCTTCAATAAATCGATTGTGACGTGCGCTGTGTGGCATGTAGCGCCGTCTTGTTGGAACCACAACTCATCCACATTCATGCCATCCAATTCGGGAACAAAATTTGATGGACAAAGCTCCAATTGCTGTGCACGGTGGCGAATCGATTCATTCGGGTCCTCTTCAACACTTTGCTCTACAGCGGCAATTGTTTCTTCGGTGCGCACTGTTCGACGTCTCTGCGGATGCGTATTATCACATAGAGTAAACGTAGTGCGAAAACGATCCATGGTTAACCGAATTAATTGCTCTGATGGACGATTATGTCGACCATAAAATGGACGGAGCTTGCGGTAAACTTCGCGAACTGAACCATTATTTTCGAAATAAATTTGCACGATTTGCAAGCGTTGTTCTTTTGTCAACCTGTTCATGATGAAATGGCAAACCAAACTAAATATTAATCACTTGACAGCTGACAAAATGGCCGCCAGTTAAAAAAGTGATGCCAACTTAAAGTTCTATACCTCAATAAAAAACACCCTTTATTTAGATTTAAGATTTGAATACTTATTGTTAGTTCATTTTTGAAGATACAATAATAAATATATATGTAAAAAAATTTAAAAATTGTTTGCAATACAAGTTGTCGATCGAACGGTTTCTGGTGATATCGTGGGACAGGCCGTAAATCTTTTAAATAAATAAAAAAGAATTTCAATTTACAATTAGCAAAAAATTTAATAAAGGACAATATGCATAAAAACACAAATATATTTGAATGGACGTGTTTGCCACCTCTAGATACATTGTTGAACATAAGCGAGACTTCAAAATCTTTATTTTTTTTTTTATAAATAAGAAATTTTAACTTAAGGCCGTGATACACTATCATACAAAGTCGTGCGATCTAAGAAAAAGTACAATGCTGGTATGATGGAGTTTATGAAAATTTTCAAAAGACAATAACAATTCATCACACCAGGGTTGTATATTTTCGTAGATCGCACGACTTTGTATGATAGTGTATCACGACCTTAAACAATGAAAGTTTATTTAATGTCGGTAGCCTGATCGTTAGAGATATTTCATGTGCAATCGGTTGGTCTTCAAATAATTTTCGGTTTTTAGTTGATTAAGAATTACTTTTTAGTAGTTTAGTTTAAACGACAAAACTATAAGTATAAAAAAATGTTTCCAAAATTTTAAATGATGTTTCAAGTTATATTGGGAGATTGTTTAATAGGGCGAAACTCACAGGAAGGATTGAAGACTGGAACACTCACAAAGTGTTTTATAATAAGTACAAGGATTATCTCAAAAGAGCGAATAGAGCCTCATGGAGGAAATACTGTGAAGAGATTGATTCCGTTAATAATTTATCGAGGTTTCGACGAGTATTGTCAAAAGACCTTAGGGATTCTGTGAATATTCAAATAAAAAAATATTCTGTTCTGATGGACACTTACTTTCCTGGCTGTAGGGCAGTGATGCCAACTTTTTTGGTTCTAAAAGCACATCAAAATTAAAAAAAAAAACACTACACACTGAAAAGCTTAAAAAGCACTAACGTGAAAAATGAGTGAAGATCCAATCGAGTGAAGTTTAACAATGTTTAATATTTTCTAAGCTAGTCTTATATGTTTTTTAATGACATATAACAGACGAAAAAGGTATGCTCTACACTGAAAAAGTAAATACACTTTTTATTAAAGTAATTTTAAGAAATACAAAAATTTCTTATAAGTACTACTTAGTGCTTTTTCTTAGTTTTGCACCAACGCTCAAAATTTGGCGTTTTCGATTTTCAAAAAGCACTAAAAATAGTGCCAAAAGGACCAAGCCTAGCATCGCTGCTGAAGGGAAGTACGAGAAGAGGCAACGACGGAGTTTAATTTTAACTACTTGTTGGAACCAGAATTAGAGGGAGCAATGGACGTTGGAAAAAGCAACATGGGCAATAGTTCATTTGAACGGTATAATTTACCGGGTCCAGCTGTTATTTTTCCGGCCATGTTGCAGAATGTTCTAGGGCGCGTTTTACTGTCTCCGGTGGGTATCTTTAAGATATGCTTAATCAGGAGGTAAACCAGTAATTTTTTCAATATTTCATCGTTTTTTTTTTTAACATTAGAATGAGTGATTGATCTGCATCTAAGGAACACAATTGATACCCGCGTAATTAGTGGCGCTCAGCATGCCTATCGAAAAATCAGGTCTGCTGAGAGTGACGTCATTGGTGTTATAGAACAAGGATTACACGCCGGCTGCTTTCTTAGACTTTGAGGGAGTCTTTAAGAACATAAGTATAAAGGCTATTAGGAAGTCGCTGCACAGAAAAAAATGATTTGTAAACACAATTAATTTGTTTGTTTTATCAATTAGATAATTAATTGATTTTGAACCTGCAACGATTTTTGTAAATACAATTAACGAAATTGTAAGTTAAAGGAAAATCTTAAAAATATGTTCAATTAAATATATCAACAAATAATTTGTTGAAATTTATTTATTTTTTCAACATTTATTTTTGGTAGATTTCAAAGTGAATACACACAAAACATGGTTTCTAATTTCTTCTACAAAAACTTAAATTTGTTACATCAACAATTTAATTGTTATTTAATTGTTAATATTTAATTTTTAAATTAAATATTAACAATTTGTTTTGTTGGTTGCATTTCGATGATATTTTTTTCTGTGTGGAGGAGGCACTTAGGGTTTACAACTTTCTAGTGGAGTGTATAGTTATCATGCTTAGTAGCTGAATCATCAACTCGATTTTGGAAAGGGGAAAACTGAGGAGATTAGTTACAAGAGGTACACCACAGGGAGGAGAAATGTAGCTGAAGGTGAGAAGGTAACCTTCTGCGTCGACAGCCAGGCTTTAAAGGGACACAATGTCAAATCGAAACTTGTTAGTGACTATAGGAGAGCCCTCAACTTGCTTATAGATAATTAAATTGTCAGACTATGTTGGGTTCCTGGAAGGCGATGCGAATCGCGATAGTCGCGTTAACAGGTCCCTGTTCTGTCAGAGCAAGAGACAAATAAGAGGTTTGCGACTATTCAAAGTGTGTGGTTGAAGTCTACTGAGGATTTGTTACAGCAATAATGAAATACATATAGACAAAGCTGAACCACTAGCAAATAAATGTCAAATTAAAATATACTTATGATAATATGTCGAATAATAAATTTTTTAATATGTATGTTTCTATGTTTATTATTTCATTAATTTCAGTTTAGTTTTTCTAAAAGCTGTAGATGTGGATGCTGGCCAAAACAGCATTTTAGAATACATTATTTTGGACGAAATATCAAGGCAATTTTTTGAAATAGATTCCTCTACCGGGGCTATTAAGCTTTTACAGAAATTGGATTATGAATCTAGGAAAAAATTTAAATTCAAAGTTTTGGTGAGTATACTCTATTGTTCATTATCTAATAATATATAATTTTCACAATATTTTATATTACAGTATACCACGTGTAATTAGCCATAGCTTAAATACATTTAACGCTAATCCACCGCTAATATTAAATACCTGCTTTTTGGGTTGCACGCATTTTCACACAAAATTCCACGCTTAATTGAGTTTTCGTTTAATTACCCAAAAACATTTTACCCCAAAATTAAATTTTCCCCAAACTTTCTTCGTTTATTTGCCCAAAACTACCTACCTATATTCATACCTATTTACGCAACTCGGCAAAGCAAATTTATTTTGTAGTACATTAGTCTTGTGTAGTTCATGAACGAACTAGTTCAAATGAACGATTCAGTACTTTGAACTAAGTGAACTAGTTCAATTGTTTTACGCTCACTAGTTCAATTTTTGAACTAAGCAATAAGACACAAAATGAACTAACACAGATGCTGTGAACTAAATGTTTTCAACGTTTTGCTTTACTTTTTCACTGTTTGTGTGCTTATCTTCTATACTCATCCATATGTATGTATGTATGTATATTTAGTTCTTGTTGATGGCTTGCTACTACCACAAATGCAATAAACAAGTAAACACTTATACTACCCTATTCACAAAATATATTTTGGATTTATGAGATTTTAAAATTTTTTTTTATAAACCCTTTATAGAGCAAATTTATTTATTAATTAATTGATTTTATTTTTCATAAAACATTTTAATCACAGAATCTGTCTTTTTAATATTGTCAAAGACCACAACACTCATACATATGCATGTAGAATTGTAGATGTAAAATCATTGAACTGAAAAGACCTAACTAGTTCATTGAACTAAAATGAGCGATTGAACTAAATGAACGAACTTGTTCATTTACAAATAATGAACTAAAATGACCGGTCACTGAAATGAACTAAATGGCACAAGTCTATAGTACATAAAACATGTGTGCATGTATGTACAGTACAGTACAGTACATATACATATACATATACATATACATATACATATACATATACATATACATATACATATACATATACATATACATATACATATACATATACATATACATATACATATACATATACATATACATATACATATACATATACATATACATATACATATACACATACACATACATATACATATACATATACATATACATATACATATACATATACATATACATATACATATACATATACATATACATATACATATACATATACATATACATATACATATACATATACATATACATATACATATACATATACATATACATATACATATACATATACATATACATATACATATACATATACATATACATATACATATACATATACATATACATATACATATACATATACATATACATATACATATACATATACATATACATATACATATACATATACATATACATATACATATACATATACATATACATATACATATACATATACATATACATATACATATACATATACATATACATATACATATACATATACATATACATATACATATACATATACATATACATATACATATACATATACATATACATATACATATACATATACATATACATATACATATACATATACATATACATATACATATACATATACATATACATATACATATACATATACATATACATATACATATACATATACATATACATATACATATACATATACATATACATATACATATACATATACATATACATATACATATACATATACATATACATATACATATACATATACATATACATATACATATACATATACATATACATATACATATACATATACATATACATATACATATACATATACATATACATATACATATACATATACATATACATATACATATACATATACATATACATATACATATACATATACATATACATATACATATACATATACATATACATATACATATACATATACATATACATATACATATACATATACATATACATATACATATACATATACATATACATATACATATACATATACATATACATATACATATACATATACATATACATATACATATACATATACATATACATATACATATACATATACATATACATATACATATACATATACATATACATATACATATACATATACATATACATATACATATACATATACATATACATATACATATACATATACATATACATATACATATACATATACATATACATATACATATACATATACATATACATATACATATACATATACATATACATATACATATACATATACATATACATATACATATACATATACATATACATATACATATACATATACATATACATATACATATACATATACATATACATATACATATACATATACATATACATATACATATACATATACATATACATATACATATACATATACATATACATATACATATACATATACATATACATATACATATACATATACATATACATATACATATACATATACATATACATATACATATACATATACATATACATATACATATACATATACATATACATATACATATACATATACATATACATATACATATACATATACATATACATATACATATACATATACATATACATATACATATACATATACATATACATATACATATACATATACATATACATATACATATACATATACATATACATATACATATACATATACATATACATATACATATACATATACATATACATATACATATACATATACATATACATATACATATACATATACATATACATATACATATACATATACATATACATATACATATACATATACATATACATATACATATACATATACATATACATATACATATACATATACATATACATATACATATACATATACATATACATATACATATACATATACATATACATATACATATACATATACATATACATATACATATACATATACATATACATATACATATACATATACATATACATATACATATACATATACATATACATATACATATACATATACATATACATATACATATACATATACATATACATATACATATACATATACATATACATATACATATACATATACATATACATATACATATACATATACATATACATATACATATACATATACATATACATATACATATACATATACATATACATATACATATACATATACATATACATATACATATACATATACATATACATATACATATACATATACATATACATATACATATACATATACATATACATATACATATACATATACATATACATATACATATACATATACATATACATATACATATACATATACATATACATATACATATACATATACATATACATATACATATACATATACATATACATATACATATACATATACATATACATATACATATACATATACATATACATATACATATACATATACATATACATATACATATACATATACATATACATATACATATACATATACATATACATATACATATACATATACATATACATATACATATACATATACATATACATATACATATACATATACATATACATATACATATACATATACATATACATATACATATACATATACATATACATATACATATACATATACATATACATATACATATACATATACATATACATATACATATACATATACATATACATATACATATACATATACATATACATATACATATACATATACATATACATATACATATACATATACATATACATATACATATACATATACATATACATATACATATACATATACATATACATATACATATACATATACATATACATATACATATACATATACATATACATATACATATACATATACATATACATATACATATACATATACATATACATATACATATACATATACATATACATATACATATACATATACATATACATATACATATACATATACATATACATATACATATACATATACATATACATATACATATACATATACATATACATATACATATACATATACATATACATATACATATACATATACATATACATATACATATACATATACATATACATATACATATACATATACATATACATATACATATACATATACATATACATATACATATACATATACATATACATATACATATACATATACATATACATATACATATACATATACATATACATATACATATACATATACATATACATATACATATACATATACATATACATATACATATACATATACATATACATATACATATACATATACATATACATATACATATACATATACATATACATATACATATACATATACATATACATATACATATACATATACATATACGTATACATATACATATACATATACATATACATATACATATACATATACATATACATATACATATACATATACATATACATATACATATACATATACATATACATATACATATACATATACATATACATATACATATACATATACATATACATATACATATACATATACATATACATATACATATACTATGTTTATACGCATGGCTTATTTGCAAATAAAACTGAAAATTGTTGCCATATTATTATTTTATTGCGACTTACTAACTCAGGAAACTATTCACGATCAACGCACTACATATTTACAAATTAAATTCTTGATGTTGTCACACTTACAGATGTTTGCTAATAATAAATAATGAATTCATAAACATTATACAAAAAAACATTGATAGACGAAAATAATGACAAAAGAAACAAATAATTATTTGTTACTTTATATATTTCCAAAATTTGTTGGTAAACATAAGTAAGTCCTCGTCCAGACTTGCAATTTTTGCTGCTTGCAATTTCTTGAAATTCTGCTTTGAAATTACATAAGTGTACACATTATGAAATTCTAATTTTGCAATTATGCATTAAAAAATTCTATTATACAAGAAATTTCTCTGAATAATTAACAATTCTATTTACTTTTTAATAATTTTTTTGTTTTTTATACAACTGAAGATATGAAATTGTAAAAAATGTCAAATACAACTAACAACTTGAAATTAACAATTAGGAATTTCAAATCAAAAGAGAATTGTCGAGCACATGAAATTGTGTACCCCTCCCCAATCTTCTCAGCCCTCTCACCAATACACCCAAGAATTGCTGCAACAGAAATTGTGAGTCTGGACAGAGACTAACTTTTCTATAAAAGTGCTATCAAGGTTTTACACATTTACTATGCAGTATAATTAGTGAGTTAATTTATTTGGTAATATTTTTGTTTGAAAATAGTGCGCGTATAAACGTAGTAATACATATCGCTCCTTATTGCAGCAGAGACAAAACTCGAAAATGCTAATTTTGCAGAAAATAATTTTAAGTTTCCAATTTACATATAAGTGAATGCAGATAAATGTAGGAATATTTTCTTTCCTCAAGAGTTAAAGAGTTAGAGAGTGTGTGTTAAAGCCCTTTATATGAAATTTTTACACACGATTAAATATAATTAGGGAGTTCACAATCGCGTTTTACTATATGTGTTAAAAATGCAACGTTTCAATTTTAATACTTTAATATGGTCTGGCAAGTTTTACATTACATTATTACATTACAGTAATTTTGACTTAGCTGCACAATCAACTATGCACGACTTTTTGTGCAGATAAATCAAAAATGCTGTTATCTTAAATGCACTTACCTGCCTAAATGTGCAGGTATACAATTTTGGACTTCAGTTTTATACAAATACATGGCTGCATATTTATGTAGTCACATTTTTTAATGTGTGCAGCTAACTTAAATTTTTTATATGTTGTATGCGCAGGTATACAAAGTGCACTTAAAAAAGGATTTTGAACAATAATTACAAAAAAAAATATATTTTGTACAGTTAAGTCAATGTGCAGCTAAAATTGATTTTTTTGTATGAAAATATTTTAAAATTACCAACATTTTAGGGCACTTATCTTAAATGTGCAGGTATAGAAAGTTCACTTAAAAAAGGAATTTGTATGTGACTTTAAAGAATAGTGACAAAAATTTATCATTTTAGGCAGTTAAGTCCAAAGTGCACTTAAACAAAAGGCAGCTAAATCAAAACTACTGTAATTACCATGTTGCGAATTTAACAGTTTAAAACCATCTCATTTTCAATATGGTAATGTTAAACTAAGGGCCATTATTACAACTTAAAGTTAGTTAAAAGTAGGTTTTTATCGGACGTATAAAAAGCTTTCCATTATTGAAAATTGGATTTAACTTACCAGGTAGGATAAACTTGCCTGTATTTCATCGCTCACTCTAGGTTAAAGTAAAATTTTGCAAATGATAAAGTTTTTATACGTTCGATAAAATCCTACTTTTAACTAACTTTAAGTTGTAATAATGGCCCTAAACATGTTGAAACTGTCAGCGCAGATGTAGTTGATGAAAAAATATTTGTATTTTTCGCAGAACAAAAGTTATTTTGATAAATTTATCCAATAATAATTTTTAATTATAAAAATTTTGTTATTTAATACGTACGAAAGAAAATAATTCGGTCTCTCATAAGCATTCGTACAAACATGAATTTTACTCTCGCTCTCTCTCATATTATACACTAATATATAAATAATATAAAAATGTATGTGTGTTTGCCTGACTTTGATGTACACAGTATGTGTATTTATATCGGGTGTTTTTTTAGAGGTATAGAACTTCGAATTGAAATAAAACACAAGAAATCGTTTTAATGTCCATCAATTTGGCTTTATTGGAATTAATGTTTAAATATGATTTCGGGCATGTGGCCGCCGCGGCTGGCTCGAATAAAGCCAATTCTACAGGTCCAATTTTCAACCACTTTTTCGAGCATATGGGGCAGTATGTTGGCAATAACGCCACGAATGTTGGCTTTCAAGTCCCCTAACGTTTCTGGTTTGTTGGCGTAGACGAGCGACTTCACATATCCCCAAAGAAAATAATCCAATGGTGTCAAATCACACGATCTTGGTGGCCAATTGACAGGTCCATTCCGCGAAATTATGCGCTCATCGAATGTTTCCTTCAATAAATCGATTGTGACGTGCGCTGTGTGGCATGTAGCGCCGTCTTGTTGGAACCACAACTCATCCACATTCATGCCATCCAATTCGGGAACAAAATAGTCGGTTAGTCGGCTCCAATTGCTGTGCACGGTGGCGAATCGATTCATTCGGGTCCTCTTCAACACTTTGCTCTACAGCGGCAATTGTTTCTTCGGTGCGCACTGTTCGACGTCTCTGCGGATGCGTATTATCACATAGAGTAAACGTAGTGCGAAAACGATCCATGGTTAACCGAATTAATTGCTCTGATGGACGATTATGTCGACCATAAAATGGACGGAGCTTGCGGTAAACTTCGCGAACTGAACCACTATTTTCGAAATAAATTTGCACGATTTGCAAGCGTTGTTCTTTTGTCAACCTGTTCATGATGAAATGGCAAACCAAACTAAATATTAATCACTTGACAGCTGACAAAATGGCCGCCAGTTAAAAAAGTGATGCCAACTTAAAGTTCTATACCTCAATAAAAAACACCCTTTATAGTATGTTGAAATGGTAACTCTAAAAAGTGACAATGCAACCCTTTCAAACTTCACATACATACATGTACATAGACTTAAGCGCATTATTCACGGTCAAAATGCATGAACTGCATTATTTTATATTATATTTGTGAAATTTTGTTTGTATGAGTCTCACCGACGATACTTGAAGCAAAATCTAAATTTTTTGATTTTTGCACATGCATGCATGCAACACAAACATAACAAGATAAACTACTCAAAGCATTGGGTTATACAAAGAACTGTCAAATTTTATACGTAAAAAGTTTTTGTATGTAAGTTGACAATTGCCTTACAAATAGCTTGTAATAAGATACTATTAATTTATCGTGCAATGCATGCACGTGTGTGCTGAGTTCTTCATGCACATGTATACCATGCTTGTGTCATGCATTTTGAGCGTGAATACTGCGCTTTAGTTATCTTTTCCTTTTTATGCTTCTTTATACTTTTTATAATTACACATACTTCACTTGTATTTTGAATTCCAAACAGTAAAGAACTTTTATAATATAACTTTGTCTTATACAAATAATTTCCAAAGAGTTCACAGGGGTATAACAACAGGGTATGGGCCCAGATAGCAAAGAAATAATAACCTGAAAGTTTTTATAAAGAATAATTGTGTTTTTTTAAATAATGAGCACTTTCATGTTTAACATTGAAAAATTGGTTAAGTCCAATTACGACTCATGGAACATACAAGTCAAAAGTGTATTGGTACACCAAGAGCTGTGGTCATTTGTGTCAGATGGTGTTAAACCAAAAGAAGCCGCCGCTATTGCAACGTGGGAAACCAAGGATGAAAAAGCAAAGGCAACCATAATATTAAGTATAACGCCTATGCAAATCGGCCACGTGAGAAATTTTACTACATCCAAAGATGCATGGGATACTCTTCGTGAGATTCATCGTCCAAAGGGGCCAGTTCGTAAAGTCACCCTATTTAAACAATTGTTAAATATGGGTGTGTCGGATGGTGAGTGCATGCAACGATATTTATGCAATCTTACTTCTGTTTTCGAGAAGTTGGCAGAAACGGGAGTAGTTCTACAGGATGAGTTATTTGTAATAATGCTACTTACTAGGCTACCAGGGTCGTATGAACCACTTGTTGTTGCTCTAGAATCCCGTACGAGCTTCCCCTCTTTCAACCCTGAAAGTAAAATTAATGGACCAAGGTGAGCGAAAGAAAACTAACGACACCAGTGAAGGTACTGTACAAGCATTTATGGTTTGCGATCCTAACGGTATCAAGAATAAGTATTCTCAACATAAGAATACGAATAACGCAAATAGCAAACACAACATAAAAAATATAAGATGCTATAGCTGTAAACGTTAAGGCCACTATGCTGTTAATTGCAGAGAGAATAAAAAAGAAAATGACCAAAGAGTACAACAAAATGACAACAACAAGAAAAATTCGTTATTTTCTACACTAAGGAAAAGTGACTTTGATCGTAATATGTGGTGTATCGATAGCGGGGCGTCATCATATTTATGCTGTGATCGCGACATGTTTGATGAGTTCAAACAACACAATGAAACAATTAATGCTAGCTGGAGAAAATTGTATAAAGCCTGAAGGTGTAGGAAAAATACGTTCAACTGTTGGCAAGAACAACATAACATTAGTTAAAGTTCTGTTCGTGCCAGGACTACAATGCAATTTCGTTTCTGTTTCGAAAGAGGTTGATTTTGGTAATACTGTGGTGTTCGGCAAAAAGGATGTCAAAATAAAGGATGTGCACGGAGGAATTATTCTACGTGCACATATGGTACGTGATCTATTTTATTTGAAGCAAATAATAAAAAATTGTTTTTTTTTTCGAGAAAATCATCTGATGAAGCTATGAAGTGGCATTGTAGATATGGTCACCTCAACTTTGGCAGTATGAGTGAATTAATTCATAAGCAACTTGTGCGTGGTATGAATATTTCAATACCATCAGATATGCAATGTTCGATTTGCTTAAAGGGCAAATGTAAAGTTCTGAGAAGTGACAACGGAACTGAATTCGTTAACAACTCTTTCGATAAATATCTCAAAGATAAAGGTATACTACGTCAACAGAGTGTACCGTATACACCACAACAAAATGGCACCGCTGGTTTAACCGAAATGGCGAGATGCATGTTACTCCATGCGAATCTTGGTGAGCATTTATGGGCTGAGGCAGTCAATACTGCAGTTTATCTGCGAAATAGAGCCCCCACTCGTGCGTTAGATGGTGCTACGCCTTATGCTATTTTTTGTGGCAGTAAACCTTTTGTGGGGCATTTAAGAATTTTTGGCTCTACCGTTATTGTTTTGGATAAACGTGATAAAAGTAAATTCGTACCTAAGGGCAAGGCGTACACAATGGTAGGCTACTCCGATACTTCAAAAGCTTATCGCTTGTACAACAGTGAAACGCAACAGTTGTAGGTCGTGATGTGTACTTTGTTGAGCGGGATAAAATGAACTTTTCAGAAATGAATATAATCTTGTTACCAGATGCTGCAGATAGTGATGAATTAGTTAATACACAAGCAACCCAATCAGATGAAGGAGATTCCAGTGGAAGCGAATTCGAAGGTTTTGTATCTGCTGAAGATGTGGAAAGTACAGAGGTAGTTGCAGGAGCACCAGGTAGGCCACGTTCTATTCGTTCAGGACGCCGTGGCAGGCCCAGGAAAGACTATAATGTTTTGAGCCTAGCATGTGTAAAAAGTGACACAAAAATTCCTGCTACAGTTGAAAATGCTTTAGAATGCGAATATGGTCATGATTGGTGGAAGGCAATGCAAAAAGAGTATGATGCACTATTGAGCAACAATACTTGGGAGTTATCACAACTTCCAATGGGCCAAAAATATGTTACCAATAAGTGGGTCTTCACAATTAAGAAGAATGAAAATAATGAAATCGAACGCTTTGAGGCCAGATTGGTGGCTAGAGGTTGCGCCCAAAAATATGGAGTAAATTACACTGAAACGTTTTCATCAGCCAGGCTGAAAAAAATTCAACATTTTAATGACACAAAATACCTTATTAAAGGAAAAAATAAATAGTCAATACATTTTGAACTGTTCATTGAAAAAGTTTTACTGAAATAAAAATATTTTAATATAAAATACATTCAGTGAAGTGCGACCTTGACCCGCGCACGAAGGGTTCCGTACGGACACTAGATATGTAATTCAATACGAACTTTAGCCTATATAATAAATAGTTTTGCCTTTTTTCGTTTTTGGGTTTTTTCGGTTTTGAGCGTTTTTTCGGTTTTTGGCGCTTTTTTTAAGTTTTGGCCCGTTTGGTCGATTTTTTCGGTTTTTGGCGTTTTTTCATTTTGGCGATTTTTTTTAGTTTTGGCGCCTTTTTCGCGTTTTGTCGACTTTTTTAGATTTTTGGGGTTTTTTTCAATTTGGCGATTTTTTTGGCATTTTGGAGATTTTTTTTTATTTTGGCGATTTTTTTTCATTTGGGCGATTTTTTTAGTTTTGGGCCTTTTTCGCGTTTTGGATATTTTTTCGGTTTTTGGCTATTTTTTATTTTTGGCGATTTTTTCGGTTTTGCCGATTTATTCTAGTGCTAAAATTTTTTTTTAATTTGGTGCTTTTTTCGTTTGAGCGATTTTTTAGTTTTACCGTTTTTGAAAATTTCAAGAGTTTGCCTCTTATGGTTTCCAAGATATAGCAAGTTGTCAAAATTACATAGTCAAAATTGCATTAACTATGATTAAAATTTTTTAAATTTTAGTGTTAATTGTTATAGTCTATATAAAAATATACTAATTTTACAAATTTCAAGTGTCAATATACATACATATGAACATACAATTGTATGTATATTACATTTAATTTTAAAATTTTTCGCTGCTCGGTTTGGAACACCCTTTAATTTTTAACTCTCATGTAATTGTTGTTGTAGCGCCAAGGTTCTACATACTCTGTCCAAATTTCAGGTCCGTAGCTCTTACGGTTCCTGAGAAAATACCGTGTGACGGACAGACGGACAGCGTAGCGAAAACAATAGGGCTCCTTTTCACCTTTGGTTTACGGAACCCTAAAGAGTATTGCTTTCATGATTTTGTTCTAAAGCCTGGTACTCTGTTCAAAGTTGTGAAAAATTTTCAGCTCCATTGATTATTTCGCGTGAAAAATTTGACATGCACTAAATGTAGCTCAACTCGCAGTTTTTTTTATAAATTTCTCACTTTTATTGCTTGAAAGTATGCAACATTGTCAAAATTCCGTGCGAAAAAATCACTGCTCATGTTGTTTCGCAGCTAAACTAAAATGATGCCAGACTAATTTTGCAAGGAAAGACATGATTTTACGTGTTTTTCACAACAAGAACAGAGTACTACTTTTGCGAATTTATTTCGCAAATATTTCATACCAAATACTTTTATATGTAGTTTGACAGCATTTCGCACGAAATTGTGAACAGAGTACCAGGCTTTAGTACGTTTAATTAAAAACGCGCTAAATTAGCGCTTTTGAATAAAGTCAATAACATCATTTCAGTATATGTCTGAATCAAACAGTTTTTCATTAGTAATTAGTTGGTTACGCTTTTTTGGGCAAATGACACACAAGAAATGCCAGATGTAAACTCAGCTTTAAGTTTGTATCGAGTATTATGAAATAAATTAATAATTACATACATAATTGAAACTTGTCCAGTAAAGTTCAAAATATTACGAGCAAGTGGATTAGGATGTGATTCGAGTTTTGTTAAATATTTGCCTGCGCATTTTGCAATTTCTCCAATCACTAGTGGCATATTCAAATCACGATGTATATTTGAATTTTTGATGTACCATGGAGCCGAAGTTATCATACGTAAAATTTTGTTTTGCCTTCGTTGGATTCTCTGGACATTGGAAGCTGAAGCAGTGCCCCACAGTTGAATTCGGTAGCACCATATAGGTTTCAAAAGTTTGCAATCTAGACTGAGAGTTGAATTTCTACCAACCAGCCAATGTACTTGAGTTAATTTTAGTTTCATTTGTGTTAGCTTAGAATCAATGTGTTGTTTCCATGTAAGCCGTCGATCAAGGTGTATACCAAGGTATTTTACATGTGAATGTCGAGGAACAATTTAATTGATATGTGAAAATCAAAAAAATTTGAAGTAAGTGTAAGTGACAGCATAAATTAAATAAAACTATTTGGAAATAAATTGTGATTGGCTTTTAGAATTAAAAAATAATAATTTTAAAAAGAAAAACATAAAACTATGTTGAAACTTAACAATGGACGCCAGGCGAATTCACATAAGGTGATCTTAATTCGCCAGCTGATATAAATTCCCTGCTGTCAAATGAACCAAAACGTTAAGAAATATTTTGACAGCAGGAAATTTTACACAAAGAAATATACGAAGCGAATACGCAGAGTTGCAAATCAAGACCACCTTATATCAATTCGCCTTGAATGGACGATACAAACCTAATCGCTTTAGTGTAAAACTGCGACCGTTTTGTTCGGAAACAGCTGATATGTTGCTACAGAAAAAGTAAGTATATACTCAAATTTAGAAGCAGAACGGCACAGTACAGAACATCAAGAGAAAGTAAAAACTAATAAAGCCTTAACATTAGAAAATTTGTTGTTGTTTTCAAAATAAGTTTTCAATCCAACGATATCTGGTGACATCGCCGGACATGCCGTTAATGTGTGCAGCTAAGTTACATTTTTTATATGAGTTTAATTCAAAACTGCCAAAAAATATGTTAAATACGCAGGCAAAGCAAATTCATATAAGGTATACTCAGCTCAAATCGCTTTGAGAAATTTATACTTGAAATGTCAAAAAAATGTACTGAAAAATGTGTTTTGACGTCCAACCAATGATGTCCCCTGAGCCCTTGCGGCCACCTAGTATGGATTCGCCTTGTACGCTGGTATGCCAACTGCACTTAAAAAAGGGTTTTGAAGAATAATTAGTGGAAAGATATATTTTGTGCAGTTAAGTGAAAATAATTTAAAATTACCAAAATTTTAGGGCACTTAAAAATGAATTTGTATGGGATTTTAAAGAATAGTGACTAGCGTTTGGGAAACGGGAATTCCCGGGCGGGAAATCCCAGGTAATGTCTACCTAATATTCCCGGGAAATTTTTGAGGTTTTCCCGGGAAAACGGGAAATTAAAAGTACATGTTATTTTACAAATATATGTACTTTTGTGACACACAAACGGCGAAAATGACAGTCAAATTTATCTTCATCCATATATTTTTATATATTACAGAAGTTTGTTTGAATGATTGTATGGCTAAGTTTACACGATGAAATTCTTTGAAATATTTTTTATGAGATCTTTCATTCTAAAAATTTTATTTTAAACAAAAACAAATTCTTAAATTTGGCTTTTGTTTCAAATGTTGTTTCAAGTGTAAAAAAAATAATTCCTTCGACACCCATAAACAAGCAGTAAAATGTCCATAGTTATTTTTAAAATTTAAAATGAAAATGTGAGCTGGTCAAATTTATGCGAAAATTTCATAAAAATACCATAAAATTGAAGTAATACCATTTCTCCTAATTCGTCTACTGCTTGACTCGAAAACTACATGCAAAATGCATTTCGTTAAGGCCGTATCAGACTTTAATACAAGTATTACAACTCTTGTAAAAAATTGAATTTTGACATACTGAATGTATTGTTTTTTTTTTTAATTTTTGAAACAGAAATTAGATCAGCGAGGCATTTTAAACAAACGTATTAATAGCTTTAATGACTGTCTTTTAATCACTATAACATAAGAAAGTGGAATACTTTGTGTAATTATCAATGGTTGCAATGATCAAATCGTTTCCTAAAGTAAATAATTCGACGGTAAACAAAACAAAACAAAAACTGATTTTACTAGTAAACAAATTTTGGAAATTGTAGTAAAAATGTTAAGGTCATAGAAGCTGTAAAAACCGTGACGTGACAATACTTAAATTTAATATAAGCCGACGTTATTGATGAAACCCTGAAGGAATTATTTTGTTAGAAATAAAATGAAAAATCAAAGACATTTAGACAGACTGTGCTATGGCTATGTAAAATTTGGCGCAGATGATTATAATACTGTATCTTGCTTGTACTTGACGATAAGAATCCTCCTGGAAAATTCTCAAGAAGAATGAGAAATAAGCAAGGCAAATTCTTAATAAAATAATTTGGAAGCCTTATAAAATTGTTTAATAGTTGTAACAGTCGTCAATTAGTCTATGTGGTCTCTTACTGTGTAATTGCTTGAATTCACTTAAAAATTTGTCTTAGAACTGATTTTGTATTAACTTTTATTTAAAAAGACTGCTTACATTGATAAAACAATCGAAATTTTGCCAACTTTCACTCAATAAATGTACTTAGTTTAGAAAATTATCTTTTCCAGGGAATTCTCGGGATTTTTTCATTCCCCTTTCCCGAGAAGTGCAAAAGCACGGGAAATCTCAAACCCTATAGTGACAGAAATTTATAATTTTAGACAGTTAAGTCCAAAGTGCACTCAAACAAAAGGCAACTAAGTCAAAACTACTGTAATGTGAATTGTAAGCGAGTAATGAAATTTGGCAATTAGAAAAGTAAGTCATTATATGGCAAGTAGTTCTGATGGCAATGTCTAGTTTTTTTCCTGGGGCTCTTTAAAGTTTAAAATATCACAGACTATTAAAGATCCCATAAACTTTCTGACGATTTGTGTGGTCGCTATCACTAAAGCTTTTTGCATTATCTGCCACAGGTGTTCTGGCATCTATAGTTCCTTTAACCCATCGTATATAGACCTCGATATTCTGTACTTGAGATGATTATTGGAATTCTTTTCACGCTATCTATATTCCATTATTTTTTATGGGCTTAATATGCACGCTATATTTACAAATATTTTCATGATGTTTTATTTGCATATTACTGTGGTTTGGTACTGCAACATCGATAAGCCATACCACCCCTCGTTGTTTATTCATAATCATTATATCTGCCCTATTTGCTGTTATTCTTCAATCTGTCAGAATTGTACGGTCCCATTATAGCCGGTATGTCTCGTTTTCTAGTACTGCCTCAGGTTGGTATTTATAGTACGGTACTTCTGCATTTGATAATATGAAGTGCTTAAATGCGAGTTGCTCGTGTAGGTTTTTTAAAACAGAGTTATGGTGGTTAATACATTCTGTCCCAGCTAAACTTGTTATGCTGCTGTTCTTTGTCAGTCTCGTATCCCTTACTATGGTTTTCAGATAATTTTCCGTCGGGATTACCTGGTCTTGGATTGCTATCATAAACCCTTCGGTTTCAGGAAATAATTTTCTTGAAATCAGCCAATAATTCGACGATCTGGTATCGATATGATCTTGACAGGCTTCGTTAGGATGTCTACCATGAAGTGGCTTCCCCACCCACAATTCCAGTTTCTGATTGTTTGTGGAAATTGGTACAACCAATTAATATATATCGTAGACTTTCGATAAAGAATGCACGAAGTCCTTCAATCTGGTTTTTTATTTGATTGTTAATATCAACTTAATCTCTTCCTCCCATAAATCTGAGTAGAGTTATCTCTCGGTTGCTGATTTCGGATGGTGTTTATGTGCCTTAGTCATTAGAACCCTGCATTTCCTTTGTATAGCTTCGGCGTTACTCCAATTAATTACTCCAAACGAATAGCTTACCGCTGTAACTGCGTATTTGTTCATAGCTTTTACCATATTTTTCGCATTTAAGATAGTCTTTAAGATCTTTTTGTAAAGACTCTCTCCTTATCGTCTGATCTTAAATCCGTATTGTGTTGAGTCTAGCAGATTTGGGAGCGGGTTTATACACATCACAAACCATATAGGGCTTAGCGAATCGTCCTGGAAAATACCTAGCTTAATAGAGACTTCATATAATTCTACATATTCCGTTGGCGTTTGTAGCGAGACTTTGGTTCTCCATCCTGTCATGATATGGCTTATGAGTATCCAAGCATTGTATTGGTGTAGTGTTTTTTATTAATTTTTTATGCATATGAAATTAACATTAATAATATCTTCTTTTCAGGTAAACGATAAGGGAAGTCCGAATCTTTATTCCAAAATTTTGGCAAATGTTTTTATTGATGTGCTCAATGTAAATGATTCTCCACCAGAGTTTACGGTAAAGGAAATTAATATTACGTTATATCTTCCAACGTACGAAGGAGTTCGTGTTGCAAAAATTAACGCAATCGATATGGACACTGAAAATGCTGTCGATATTCGTTATGATATTGTTGATGGAAACACTCACAAGGCCTTTGAAATAAATAGCTACACCGGTGAAATAACTGTAAGGTATGTGGTTTTTAAAAATAATAAATGGTAGCAAGTTTTTAAATTACAAAATCACGTACTAATCCCTAGTGTATGTAAACTAGGGTGTACATACAAGTCAATTGGTGAAGATCAAGACGTGCCTCAAGCCCACTGAAATTTGGGGAAAACTATAATTTCTCTGAAAATCTGTCTTTAATGTATTTTTACCTAAAAGATATTAATTTTACAACTAAATTGTTTAAGAAAAAACTGTTTGTAATGAAGTTTACAACATATGTTACTCTCAAAAGTTTTGCCCTAGTCTCATATTTAAAAACTGAATTGAAAGGAATTGAATAAAACCAACAAGAATAAAGTTTTTTTATTATAATTTATAATTTATATAATTTTTTTTTGTATTCAAATCTTAAAGCTAAAATATAATTATTAGGCCGGACCAATGTCGGACATAAACTTAGTGATAGTTATTAATAATACATATGTTAGTAGTGATAAGCAAAAAAAAAGTATTTTCAAGCAGCTTCATCTGGAATGTTGAATATTAGAGCCCTTGTATCTCTCTTTTTTAAGCGGATGTGTCCAGTAAAGTTCAAAATATTACGAGCAAGCGGATTAGGATGTGACTCGAGTTTTGTTAAGCATTTGCCTGCGTATCTTGCAATTTCTTCAGTCACTAGTGGCATATTCAGTTCTCATTGTATAGGGTGTTTTTTTAAGAGGTATAGAACTTCAAATTGAAATAAAACACAAGAAAATCGTTTAAATGTCCATCAGTTTGGCTTTATTGGAAGGATAATTTTATGCCATTAATGTTTAAATATGATTTCGGGCATGTGACCGCCGCGGCTGGCTCGAATAAAGCCAATTCTACAGGTCCAATTTTCAACCACTTTTTCGAGCATATGGGGCCGTATGTTGGCAATAACGCCACGAATGTTGGCTTCCAAGTCCCCTAACGTTTCTGGTTTGTTCGCGTAGACGAGCGACTTCACATATCCCCAAAGAAAATAATCCAATGGTGTCAAATCACACGATCTTGGTGGCCAATTGACAGGTCCATTCCGCGAAATTATGCGCTCATCGAATGTTTCCTTCAATAAATCGATTGTGACGTGCGCTGTGTGGCATGTAGCGCCGTCTTGTTGGAACCACAACTCATCCACATTCATGCCATCCAATTCGGGAACAAAATTTGATGGACAAAGCTCCAATTGCTGTGCACGGTGGCGAATCGATTCATTCGGGTCCTCTTCAACACTTTGCTCTACAGCGGCAATTGTTTCTTCGGTGCGCACTGTTCGACGTCTCTGCGGATGCGTATCATCACATAGAGTAAACGTAGTGCGAAAACGATCCATGGTTAACCGAATTAATTGCTCTGATGGACGATTATGTCGACCATAAAATGGACGGAGCTTGCGGTAAACTTCGCGAACTGAACCATTATTTTCGAAATAAATTTGCACGATTTGCAAGCGTTGTTCTTTTGTCAACCTGTTCATGATGAAATGGCAAACCAAACTAAATATTAATCACTTGACAGCTGACAAAATGGCCGCCAGTTAAAAAAGTGATGCCAACTTAAAGTTCTATACCTCAATAAAAAACACCCTTTACATTCATAGTAAACAGACGTCTTAAGGGGGTTCTTACATACTAAACAAACAAAAAAAATCATATCAAAAAATATTCCGAATACATATCAGCAACCTTGATAAATAAGATTTAATTGCATTGCTAATATTTTTTATATAGTATAAATAACAAAAACAAACAAAAAACCCGCAAACAAAAAAAAAAAAACAAACAAAGTGCCCTTGAGGAATACTCTATATCAGTACCTCAAAAACAAATAATTGTGAAGTGAGTTATAACGGCAGGAATGCCTATGTTACTGTGAGTTCTGAAGCTCTCAATGAAAACAACAAAAATAAAAAATCTGATGATAGACTTACTGTGAGTTCTGAAGCTCTTAATAAAAATAAAAAATCTGATGATAGAATTTTTTTTAACGGCAAAGCCACTTTTTCGTCAGCGATCAACTTCGATTTGTCCAATGCCAACTAGTGATTCGTTATCATTCATTACCCTTGCCTAGTACTTCTTCATTTAAGCCAGTAATATCATTTGCTTCGGGCTTGTGTTCATCAATTAACCAAGTTATCACTTTATATAAACGTAGCCAAAAACCCGACTTGAACCGGGATGGACAGATATATAACTGTGGTAAAGCGTGGGCGCAGCCCAAATTCTTCTAAAATTTCATCTGCTCCAAACTTATCTAGGGATAACAGCGCATGCTCTACAAATCGTCAAAACCGTTTTAAAATATTGCAGGATGAAAACGACAAAACCTGATATATCTTCGAACAAAACCTCCAAACCACTCCAATATATCTCAGAGAAAAAAATTAAAACGCTCTTATTAAAAAATTAATCTCGGTCATTGGTGAGAGTAAACATTGGTAATATTGATGAAACGAAAATTCAAATTTATGAAGAAAAAGATTTTCGCAAAATGATTACTGAATTTGAAAAAAGTAAAAAAGTTTCTACACATATCAGCTTTAGAGTGCTAAAGTCCTGCAGATCGTATTGAAAGGCATAGATTCTTATGTTGTTCCCGAAGATTTAAGGTAAAAAATGTATCTAACATAATAAATAGGAAGAAGATCCCCCAACCTCTATTTCAAGTTGAACTTGAGCCAAATGATATAAAATTAAGAAAAAAATGAGACGCATCCAATTTATAGTTTAAAATACCACTTGTACCGAAAAATCACAGTTGAAGAGCCACATAAGCGTTCAGTTCCTGTACAGTGCCATAATTGCCAAGAACATGGCCATATTTTTGTATACTGCAATTTACCTACCGTTTGTGTTGTGTGCGGCGAGTTACACGGCATTGCTGGTTGCAATATGTCAAAAGTTCAAAGTGATAAAAAATGCAGTAATTGTAGAGGTAATCACACCGCTAACTACAGAGGATATCCTGTGTACTCTTTCGTCAAACAAAATATGGTGCAAAAACCTAAATTAGCTCCAGCTCAATCAGCAAACGCTTACTCCGCCACTTTTGCGCAAATAAGCCAACCAGTCACTTCCCGTGTTTTGTATGCCGATGCTGCTTAGACAAATTCTATTCCACCACAAAATGTTTCACCACCAAATAATTCAACAAATGCTGACTCAAGCTTTAATTTCAGTCGCCTTGAAACCACTATTGGTAAAATGGTGCAAACTATAAACAACTTTACAACAAATATGACTGGCATGATGCAGGAAATGCTTCGAATGCAGAACACACTGCTTCAAATATTAGTTAACAAACGATGAACATGTTAAAAATATGTTTCTGGAACGCAAACGGCATTCGCCAACATAAAAATGAACTTGAGCACTTCCTTACGGAAAAAATATTGATATAATGTTGGTCTCTGAGACTCATTTGACTTTTAGAAGCCTCTTTAAAGTGAATGGCTATACTGTATATGATACAAAAAACCCTAGAGGAAGAGCTTGCGGTGGATTATCTATTCTAATAAAGTAAAGACTCAAGCACCATATTCTTGACAACATATATAAAGAACATCTACAAGCAAAAAATATTGGCATAGAACATTTTTATACAAATTTCGTGATATCACCAATTTACTCCCCTCCCAGACTTTACATCACAGAGGATCAATACGAGAATTTCTACAAATCTCTTGGACCTTGTTTTGTAGCAGCTGGCGACTACAATGCAAAACATACGTTCTGGGGTTCGCGACTTATTACACCCAGAGATCGAGCGTTGTTCAACACAATTGCAAAAATGGACTTGGATGTCATTTCGAGTGGGGAGCCCACTTTTTGGCCTACTGACATACAAAAAATTCCGGATATCAAAGATTTTGGCGTCATGAAAAATATCTCTAGGGATTTAGTTCAAGTTGAGGCTTCTCTAGATCTCTCGTCCGATCACTCTCCTACGATCGTTACAATTTGTAGGCCAGTGAGTGGCGCTTTACTTCACCCATATGTAAAGATGATCAATCGTGTTAATTGGCTGGGGTTCAAAAAATACCTTAGTAGTCATTGTACTGATTAAAAGCCCCAGATGATATTGAATCTAACATTGCCAATCTTAACGAAAATACTAAACAGGCTGCTGAACATGGCGCTACCTCCCATCCGCAGACTGGTTTTAACAGAATTTATTCTACAGGCATTGAAAGTCTCGTACGTGAAAAAAAAGAGCTAGAAGGGAATGGCAACAGTACAGATAATAAAATTAGATTTAAAGAGTGCACGAAACGACTCCAAGAGTTGCTTGCATCTGAGAAAACTGCATCTTTTAGAAATTATATTGAAAGTCTTGATGTCACACCAGCATCTAAATACTCCTTGTGGCGCGCTACTAAAAAGCTTAAAAGACCCTTTGAGTTTAAACCACCTCTGCGCACATCTACCGGAAGCTGGACAAGAAGCGATAAGGAAAAATGTAAAATATTTGCTGAGCATTTAAAATCCGTATTTAATCCAAATACATGTACTGGTTTTGCTGATTTGCCGAGTGTAGTTGCTCTTCCCCGTCGACCCTTAAAGTTTAAGATGTGTGATGTACATAAACTATTTGCTGAGCTCAACCCGAAGAAAACTCCAGGTATTGACGTAATTAGTAACAAGATGCTGATGAATCTGCCTCGCACCGCAACTAGAATATTACTACTTATTTTTAATGCCATATTACGACTAGAGTATTATCCACACAGCTGGAAGCTTGCCAAGGTCAAAATGATTCCAAAGCCGGGCAAAGAACTTACCAAATCTGAGTCATACAGGCCAATAAGTTTACCATTAACAATATCAAAGCTTTTTAAAAATCTGCTCATGACCAAATTGTCCCCAATTCTAACTGATAGTGGGCGCATACCGGACCATCAATTTGGTTTTAGAAGTCAGCATAGTACCATTGAACAAACGCATAGATTGGTTTAAGTTATAAGAAGAACATTTGAGGAAAAGAAATATTGTTCTACTCTCTTTATTGATGTTTCTCAGGCATTTGGTAAAGTATGGCATGAAGGCCTAATTTTAAAATTGAAGACATATCTACCAATAAATTTTCTAAAGCTATTGGAAAGTTATATTCTATCCCAGAAATTCATTGTTGTGGAAGGAGACTTCATGAGTGTTCCCGAATCTATATCTGCTGGTGTGCCACAGGGGAGTATACTGGGACCAGTTTTGTGTTTGATTTATACTTGTGATATGCCTGTTAGCACTAAAATCCATACATCTACTTTTGCCGATGATACAGCCTTCTTTAGCATGCACGAAAACCCTCACGAGGCATCCCGATATCTTCAGGAACATATTACCCAACTGGAACTATGGTTAAAGTTATGGAGAATTAAAGTAAATGAGCAGAAGTGTGCGCAGGTAACATTTACTCTACGAAAAGATACTTGAATCAATAATCAAATTGTTCCTCAACATTCACATTCACATGTAAAATACCTTGGTATACACCTTTATCGACGGTTTACATGGAAACAACACAATAGCGGAGTTCTATGTTTGATGCAAATTGTCTTGCGTAAGTGCAAATGCAAAATATCGTAGCTTTTCTTTGAATTGTGTGTGTAGTTTGTTGTTGGATTTGAAAGAAAATCTACGATATTTTGCATTTGTACTTACGCAAGACAATTTGCATCAAACATCGAACTCCGCTATTGATTCTAAGCTAACACAAATGAAACTAAAATTAACTCAAGTACATTGGCTGATTGGTACAAATTCAACTCTTACTGCCTCTTCCACTATTTCGAAAGAAGGTCTTCATTCGCATTCTAAGCGAAAGAAAACTCATTTCCACTTCTCTATCCTACTTCTGTAGGAACATTGACTCGAACGACAAGTCGCAACAAAACGTAAGTGTTTTCATACCGATTTTCATACCACTAATTGGAATGAGTCGTCAACAAAGCGAACACTATGTCAAAATCACTCACATGCTGTTTTGATTTCGTGTAATAAAAATTATTTGCAAAGAATTCAATAAAGTTTGTAAAATTATTATTGTTCACATTATTAGTTTTTTTTATTAACATTTCCTCAATTTCTTTTTTATTTGTAAAGAAAAGTCATAAAATATTCATCAAAATATTATTGAACACTTTTGTTTTGATTATTGTTTTATGTTCATTATAAAAAGTACTCGCACATTTTAAACAAAACGAATGTAGTTGTAAAGCAAAACATCAATAACATGCTGTTGCCGTGCGACTATTTTGTTGAATTCTGTTTCGTTATTCAATATGGTTGTATATATTTTCATGTAAATGTTAGTAAGTTTTAAAAAATCGCTAAAAAATACTTGAAATATACAAATTGCCACTACTTTAATTTATAAACACGAAAAACAAAAAAATTACATATGTACGTAATCACAAGCGAAAGAAAGCTGCCGACATAGTGGAATGAAAATTTATTAGAATTCGAGTGACTAGGTTTTTTTCGCAGAGTTTTTCTTTCGACATAGTGGAAGTGGCAGTAAATTGATTATTGATTCCAATGGGGTAACAAGTATATTTTCGTGGGATAAATGTTACCTAAACACACTTTTGTTTGTTTACTTTATTTCTCTATAAGTTTAATCATAGTTCCAGCTGGGTAATGTGTTCTTGAAGATATCGGGATGCCTCGTGAGGGGTTTCGTGCACACTAAGGCAGGCTGTTATCGTCGGCAAATGTAGAAGTGTGGATACTACTGCGCACAGGCATATCACAAGTATAAATCAAATACAAAACTGGTCTCAGTATACTCCCCTGTGGCACACCAGATGAGATAGTTTCAGGCATACTCATAAAGTCTCCTTCCACAACAGTAAGTTTCCGGGTAAGAATGTAACTTTCCAAAAGATTTAGAATGTTTATTGGTAAGTATATCTTCAATTTTAAGATTAGGCCTTCATTCCATACTTTATTCAAAATGCCTGAGAAACGTCAATAAACAGCGCAGAACAATATTTCTTTTCTTCATAAGTTCTTCTTATAAATTGTTCAATGGTGCTATGCTTACTTCTAAAACAAATTTGATAGTCTTAGATGCACCCATTATCAATCAGAATTGGGGGCAATTTTGTCATGAGCAGATTCTTAAAAAGCTTTGATATTGTTAATAGTAAACTTATTGGCCTGTATGACTCAGATTTGGTAAGATCTCTGCCCTGCTTTGGAATCATTTTAACCTTAGGAAGCTTTCAGCTGTGTGGATAATACTCTAGTCGTAATATGGCATTAAATGGGTGTTTTTTATTGAGGTATAGAACTTTAAGTTGGCATCACTTTTTTAACTGGCGGCCATTTTGTCAGCTGTCAAGTGATTAATATTTAGTTTGGTTTGCCATTTCATCATGAACAGGTTGACAAAAGAACAACGCTTGCAAATCGTGCAAATTTATTTCGAAAATAGTGGTTCAGTTCGCGAAGTTTACCGCAAGCTCCGTCCATTTTATGGTCGACATAATCGTCCATCAGAGCAATTAATTCGGTTAACCATGGATCGTTTTCGCACTACGTTTACTCTATGTGATAATACGCATCCGCAGAGACGTCGAACAGTGCGCACCGAAGAAACAATTGCCGCTGTAGAGCAAAGTGTTGAAGAGGACCCGAATGAATCGATTCGCCACCGTGCACAGCAATTGGAGCTTTGTCCATCAACTTTATGGAAGATTTTGCGCAAAGATCTTGGCTTGCGACCTTACAAGATCCAGCTTGTGCAAGAATTAAAGCCGCGAGACCATGCAATGCGTCGTGATTTTGGTGTATGGGCCGAAAATGAGATTGATCTCGATGCTGATTTTCATCGCAAAATTTTGTTCAGTGATGAGGCTCATTTTTGGTTGAATGGCTACGTCAACAAGCAAAATTGCCGCATTTGGAGTGAAGAGAATCCACATGAGACCCTTGAGACGCCATTACATCCACAAAAACTGACTGTTTGGTGTGCTCTATGGGCTGGTGGAGTCATTGGGCCATACTTCTTCCGAAATAATGCTGGAGAGTCAGTTACCGTTAATGGAGACCGGTATAGAGCCATGATAACCGACTATTTTGTTATGTTATGTTATCCCGAATTGGATGGCATGAATGTGGATGAGTTGTGGTTCCAACAAGACGGCGCTACATGCCACACAGCGCACGTCACAATCGATTTATTGAAGGAAACATTCGATGAGCGCATAATTTCGCGGAATGGACCTGTCAATTGGCCACCAAGATCGTGTGATTTGACACCATTGGATTATTTTCTTTGGGGATATGTGAAGTCGCTCGTCTACGCCAACAAACCAGAAACGTTAGGGGACTTGGAAGCCAACATTCGTGGCGTTATTGCCAACATACGGCCCCATATGCTCGAAAAAGTGGTTGAAAATTGGACCTGTAGAATTGGCTTTATTCGAGCCAGCCGCGGCGGCCACATGCCCGAAATCATATTTAAACATTAATGGCATAAAATTATCCTTCCAATAAAGCCAAATTGATGGACATTAAAACGATTTTCTTGTGTTTTATTTCAATTTGAAGTTCTATACCTCTAAAAAAACACCCGTTAGTAATATTCTAGTTGCAGTGAGAGGCAGATTCATCAGCATCTTGTTACTAATTCCATCAATACCTGGGGCTTTCTTTGGTTTGAGTTCAGCAATTAGTTTATGTACATTACGAATCTTAAACTTTAAGGGTCGACGGGGAAGAGCAACTACACTCGGCAAATCAGCAACACCAGTACATATGTTTGACGTAAATACGGATTTTAATTAATGAGCAAATATGTTACCTTTTTCAGTATCGCTTCTTGCCCAACCTCTGGTAGATGTGCGTAGAGGTGGCTTATACTCAAAGTGTGTTTTAAGCTCTCTAGCAGCGCACCACAAGGAATAATTAGATGCTGGTGTTGCGTCAAGACCTTACAGATAATTTTTAAGGGATGCAGTTTTTTCAGATGCAATGAAATCTTGGAGTCGTTAAGTTCACTCTTTAAATCTGACTTTATATTTTCTTTTTACACGTGCGAGACGTTCAATGTCTGTAGAATATTTTTTATTAAACCCAGTCTGCGAATGGGAGGTAGTGGCATGTTCGGCAGCCTGTTTAGTATTTTCGTTAAGATTGGCAATATTAAGTTCAATATCTTCGGATGTTCTTAGCTTAATGTTTGTTACAATGACAACTGGGATATTTTTTGTACCCCAGCCAATTAACACGATTGATCATATTCACATATGGGTGAGGGCTACAACTTGTAACGATCGTGGAAGAGTGATCGGACGAAAGATCAAGAGAAGCTAAAACTTGAATTAGATATTATTAGAGATATTTTTTTATGAGGCCGAAAGTTATAACATCCGGAATGTTTTGTATGTCAGGAGGCCAATAAGTGGGTTCCCTACACGAAATGACGTCCAATCCCATTTTTGCAATCGTGTTAAACACGATCGACCTCTGGGTGTAATAAGACTCGAACCCCAGAACGTATGTTTTGCATTGCAGTCGCCAGCTGCTACAAAACAAGGTCCAAGAGATTTGTAGCAACTCTCGTATTGATCCTCAGTGATTGAAAATCTCGGAGGGGAGTAAATTGATTATATCATGAAATTTGTACAAAAACTTTCAATGCCAATATTTGTTGATTGTAGTTGTTCTTCACGAATGTTGTTAGAAATATAGTGCTTGAGTCTTGACTTTATTAGAATTGCTAATCCACCGCATGCTCTTCCTTTTGGTTCCTTTGAATCAGATAAGGTGTAGCCATACATTTTAAAAATGCTTCTCGAAGTCAAATGAGTCTCACAGACTAACATTATATGAATATCTTTTTCCGTGAGGAAGTTCCCAAGTTTATTTTTATGTTGGCGAATGTCGTTTGCGTTCCAGAAATATATTTTTAACGTGTTCATGGTGTTAATGTTAATTTCAAGCTCTTTCTTGCAAGCACTTGTAGCTTGAAGAATTGTGGTTAATGGGACTCTCACAAGCACTTGAACTTGGAGATAGTTGTGTTATATTTGTTGTCCTCACAAGCACTTGAACTTGGAAGCAGTGTTCAATAAAACAATTGATTTGTTATTGCCCTAAACACTAAAATTTTGACTTTATTTTACTTTCTTTTATACATAAAATTAAAGAAAAGAAATGCTTATTCTATAAATGATTAATTGTTTTGTTTTCTTTTTTTTTTATAAAATTAATAATTGAAAACTAAGCAATGACCTACTTTTGCATATGCAAACTGTAATGTTTGCATAAAACATTTTGTGCAATACATACATGGTCATTGACTTGGTATGGTTATAAACAAAAAAATTATTCTTAGTGATGAAATCAATACAATTAATAATAACGTAAACAATAATATATATATATATATATATATATATATATATATATATATATATATATATATATATATATATATATATATATATATATATATATATATATATATATCTGAACGAACAAATAAGAAATATATTAACATACTCCCCCCGTTGCGTGCAACTCAAAATAAAAAAAAATATGTTCTTAGTTATGTAATTAATACAATTAATAATAACGTAAACAGTAATATGCAAAAACAAAATAAATTGCAATATAATAATGAACAAAATAATGAATAAAAGAAACTTATAACAATGAACAATAATGAATTTCAACTACACTGCGAGTCTTTGTGTTGTCTTCTCTTGTTTCACAATGTGCTAGGCTGGCATTCCTTCTTAGCTGATGTAAGACCTTGTAGAAATTTATTTTTTAATTTGTAATCAGTTGGTGGTTAGATGTGTACAGTGAAGTCTGAAGTTGATTGTTGTTGACGTGGCGCTGGAATTGGAGTTACACGTCTTGAACATGTTCTCTTGCTTATTAAGTATATTAATATACAGAAAGTAGCTTTTAAAGCTGAATAACCGACAGATGGTAATTATGAGTGTCAATTCTGTTTGGAAGCTGTAGTATCTCCTGTGCCTTTAGTGAGTTTTGAAAATCTGTTAAGTTCTGTATTTGTGAATTGCACTCGCTTGTGTGTATTTTATCCAGTAGTGGCTTCAGACGCGTTGCATGGGTTTGTTCTGTGATTTCCCAAAGTCTGGTGTATGATGACTTAATCGAGCTGGAGATTGTCTGTTGACCTTGGAGTGACATGAACTTGTATTTGAGAGTACATTCTGGTTCCAAGAAAAGTACGCCTGACCCTTGTAGGGTAAATTGAGTGATATCTCTCTTAAACACAGCCGTTGTATGAATTGCTGTTGGCAATGCGTAAATTCATTTATTTTGGTGGTGGAGGGATATCCAGGCAGTGGTGTTTTTTATTTGTTGCTCTGGACAATCAGCCTTTGTTTCGTTGTGTAATAATCTTATATCGCAAGCACATGTTGGAGAACCTAATTCATAACGTATCTGTACCTTGGAACATACAAAACTATTTTCTTTGATGACAGCGCATAAACTCAGTTCAGTTTTATCAATGGTAAAATAATGACGATTAATAATATCGACGGCCAATAGGGACGAGCATGGCCTTATTGATACTAGAGTATCGTTGATCCAGTTTGTCACTGGTGCAATGTTGAATACTGTAAACTGAATGCGTTCAACTAACGGTAAATTAATTCGAAATACGACTGTGTTATTCGTGAGTCCACCTTGAACCTTCATCAGCTTGTACAATTGTAATACATCATTCTGTTTTACAGGCAAATCAAGAGACTCGGGCAGGTGCATTTTAAATTTTTCTATTTCCTGTTGTAATTGATACGGAGTAAGGATAAGCGGGCTTATGATGCCATGGTGAGTGTTTGTAAGAATATCCAGTATTAAAGATTGTATGTGTTGTAAGTTTGACGCAATAATTGTTAGTTGAATGCATAGTGATGAGAAAATTCGGTATATTCGTTCTTGATATAGTTCTTTACTATCGTTGTGTATTTTGTTGTATATTTGCGATATTTGAAGGTCAATTTGCTCAAACTTTTTCTTTATTTGCACTTGGTCTGACTTCAGGATATTCATGGTAGAGGCTACAATTGACGTCTGATTTCTTAAAAGGCTGATCAGATGTGGCTCATTTTCCTTAACTTGGGAAATGGTGTTTGCCATTTCTTCCGCGTATTTGGAGTCCAGTATGCCAAAAAATGAATGCGCTATGTTCCCAACTAAATCTATTGCTCCCCTTTTGTATCTTCTGCCTGAAAGTAGAGTGCTGCTCATGTGTAACTCACCTTTAGTAGGTTCAAAGTATTTGACTAAGTTTTTGCACGTTGAACCTTCTTGTATGTCGTCACATAAATTACTCAACGCTCTTGTTCCTTCTGCAAACATTTCCGATTCGGCCCAAAATTCTTGTAAGTCATAATAAATTAAAATCTGCCAATCTGAGGACGATATTGCTGCTGATCCAATTTCTTCAAAATGAATGCCTAGCTGATTCCCAAACTGCATGTTATGGACCTGAGCTCCTAAGACGAATGACAGTAACATTAAACCTATCAAGGCAGTGATGATACTATTTGGAATACATATTCTCCTTTTCTTTTTAGCATTCTCAGACGTATTATTTCTATTTGTATCTGAATCTTCATGGTTGGATGATTCATCCGACTCTGTGTTGTCAATTGGCAAGGGTGCCAGCCGAGCTATTGGCCTTCTGCAAACCCCGGATGCTGTCTTGACATCAGCCACTCGAACCAAACCATAACTATGACCATATCGCCGGGCTTAGCGTTGAAGTTCCGTGTTTTCCACTTGTGCCGATACTGTAGTTCGCAAAAGTATTCCCGTGACCATCTCTTCCAGAACTCCTCTTTCAAGTGGGTGACCAATTTCCACCTGGTCAAGAGACTTTCCCTTGCTTGTTTAGAACTTACGTTTATCTCGGAATTCAATGGTTTCCCAATTAGAAAATGGACGGGTGTCAAGGCATTCAAATCATTTGGGTTGTTTGACATTGGAGTAATTGGCCTTGAATTAAGAATGCCTTCAATTTCAATTACAACGGTATCGAGTTCCTCATACGTTAACGATGCAGTTGCTTCACTTCTGAGCAAAAGATTCTTCGCTGATTTCACTGCGGCCTCCCATAACCCCCCAAAGTGAGGTGCTCGTGGTGGTATAAAGTGTAACGTTATGCCTCTAGATGAACATTCCTTGCTGATTTCACTTAAGGCCGGAATCGAATAAATCGAGTCTGCTAATTCTGTAAGTTGATTTTTTTTTTACCAACAAAATTAGTTGCATTGTCACAGTAGAGCTCTCTACAATGACCTCGCCTGCTTACGAATCGCCTTAGTGCGCCTATGAATGCTACGGTGGTTAGATCGGTAACCAATTCTAGGTGAACAGCCTTTGTAGCGAAGGAGCAAAATACAGCAATGTATGCCTTATGAGGTTTCTTCCCTCTTAATTTGTAATGAACCCAAAGAGGACCACAAAAGTCGACACCGGAGTTGAAAAAAGGTCTAGGTTGTGTGAATCGTGTTGACGGTAAGTTACCCATTATTTGATTGAGCAATTTTAGTTTGGCTCTGTGCATCGTACGCAATGTTGTACGATTGATCGCGCTGCTGTCTTGCCTTTAACTGGCCAATACCTTTGTCTTACATGTGATAATGGTGCTTGGGGCTCACAATGGCGATTTTTTTCTTGTGTCATTTGCATTATCAACTTCGTTATTGGATCATTGTAGGGAATCAGCATTGGATGTTTTGCATCATATTGCAGTGTTGATGATTTCAACCGTCCCCCAACTCTGATGATGCCGTTATTATCTAAGAAGGGGGTAAGATTACTATATTGACTCCCTTTACTTACTTCTCCAAGCCTCTGCAAGTTATTCAAATCGTTTTCAAAATCGGATCGTTGCATTCCACGTACAATGACTTTGAGAGCCTGTTCTAATTCTTGAGCTGTTAAGTTTAGATCCGGATGTGGTTTGATCCTTCTCGTACGATTAATGAATCGCAGCATATAAGACACGACTCTCTGGAGTGTTCGAAATGAACCATTGTGTTGTATTTTGTAGATGATGTCTGTTGGTGTTTCATCTACGGTTGCTAATGTGATCACCCTTTTTTACTCCATATCGTGCTCATTTATTGTGAGTGTGTTGGAAGTATTGTTCGGCCAAACTTCTTCTCTTCCATGCAAAAATATAGGCCCAAAGAACCATAAAGTACTTGTAGCTAGTTTTGACGGGGATAGACCTCGTAAAATAATATCTGCCGGGTTTTCCTTTGATTTGACGTGCCTCCACTGCTCAGCTATGGATAATTCCTGTATCGCAGTGATTCGGTTAGCCACAAACGTTTGGTACGCTGATGATTTTGAGTTGATCCAGGCCAAGACGATCTCTGAGTATGTCCATATGTAAGTAGGTGTGTTCTCAAGATTTAAATCACTCTTTGCTCTTGCTGTTAGTTGAGCACATAAGAGTGCTGCGCAAAGTTCGAGACGAGGCAAAGTCTGGCGTTTTAAAGGAGCAACACGGGATCTTGCACACAGCAGCCTTACGATTACCTGCCCGTTCTTGATAATAGATCTGATGTATACAGCTGCACCACATGCCTTTTCTGAAGCATCTGCAAAGGGATGAATTTGTACGTTTGATGAAATATGTCCTTCAAAAACATGTCGTGAAAATTCTAGGTTGTTTAGTTGTTCTAATTCAGTACGGAATGTCATCCATCTTGTGTGTAACTTTACTGGCAATTTTGTTTCCCAAAGCTCTTGAATGAACATTTTGGCGGTTATAACAATTGGTGCAAGTATACCTAAATCCAACGTTACTGTTCGCTTAGTAATTTGTTTTATATCTCCTGGACATACCTTCACACAAAACTTGTCAGCCCTTGGCATCCAAACCCAAGATTTTTACCGTTTGACCCTCTGTGCTGTTGAAGTCAATGTTTACTTCTTGCTCCTTCCTTTCAATGCCTTGAAGGAGTTTTGGATGATTGGCATTCCATTTTTGTAGATTCAGACCATGTTTCCTTAATATATGTGTCAGTTCTTGCTGCATTGTCAGTGCCACATTCAAGTCATCACTACCGCCTATTCCATCATCCACATAGAAATTTTTAAGTAAAAATTGGCTTCCATAGGGATACTGGTCCATGTTATCCTTGGCAATTCTTTCCAAGCATTTTGTAGCTAAATATGGTGCAGATCGGGTACCGTATGTAATGGTGTTGAGTTGATAATATTTGATTTGTGTAGATGGGTCATGTCTCCACATAATAATTTGGAACCTTCTGTCAGCTGGGTGTATTAGCATCTGGCGATACATTTTCTCAATGTCTGTTGTAAATACAAAGCGTGGTAGCCGAAAACGAAAACAGCTCGCTTTGATTAGTGGGACCTGAGTGCATCAGATGATTTAGGGCTAAGCCTGATGAAGTTTTCGTTGATGCAGCGAATACTACTCGTAATTTTGTAGTTAAACTATCGGGACGTAATATACTATGGTGTTGAATGAAATAGTTTGGTTTGAATGTGGAATTTGTATCAATTTGTGTCATGTTACACAACTCTTCGTAATCTTTCATAAAATGTATGTATTGTGCCTTAACATCTGGTGCCTTTGTCAGTCGACGCTCCAGTGATAGGAATCGATTGAAAGCTATATCATGTGACTCACCTAATGTTTCGGGATTGTCACAAAACGGGATTCTTACCACAAATCTTCTATTGTGATCAATGCTGTAGGTCTGCGCAAAATGAGTTTCGCATTGTCTTTCTGATACTGACAGAGTTTTCTCTACAGCCTTCACCTTTTCTACCTCCCATAGTTGGGCGATGTCTTTCTCTAAAGTTGTTTCATTCTCAATGCACATTCCACATGTTGCAGTGGAAGATTAGTTTTCCTCAATTTTTCCTGAGATGATCCAACCCAGCAAGGTATTTTGTAAGATGGGCAAGTTGTTGGCCAACTTGATTTGTCCATCTGTCAGTAATTGATGATGGAATTCCGTACCCAATAAAATATCTATATTGTCAGGATGATGGAAACCTGGGTCAGCTAGACTGATGTTATTAGGAATGTTCCAGTGATTGATATTAATTATCTGTGATGGTTGAGGAGAGATTATGTGGTTAAGAACAGCTGCCTCATGTCGTGTAGTATAGTTGTTGAACCTGGAATACAACTCGACGTTGACTCGATGATTAACCTTGGTGTTGCTGGATCCAATTCCACTTATAGCGATTGACCTTGGGTTCATTGGAATTCCAAGACGTTTGACTAGGCGTTTACTTACGAAGTTAATTTGTGATCCAGAGTCAAGAAGCGCTCTACATTGAATTTCCTTTTCACCGGCTCTTATGAGGACCACGGCTGTGCTAAGCAGTATATAGTTATTTGATATCGTATGTTTTTCTGCGCTTAATGATGCGGCTGCTTGGCTGAATTGCTTGGATTTTGTAGTCTCAGCTGAGTGATTGGATGTAACCCTTGAACTTGGTTGTTGACTGCTCGCGGCTGAGTCCTTTAAATGCAGCAAAGTGTTATGTTTGTTGGCACACTCCATACAGCTTCTTCGGCTACAATTTTTTGCATTATGTGCCGGTTTTAAACAATTAACACAATACCTTTATTTTTGAACAAACTGAAGTCGGGCTGATGGTGACAGCTTCAGAAATTCTGGGCATGCGAATAATAGGTGTCTTCCATCTTTGCACATTGAACAAAGTTCATTGTTTCGTCCTTCGATTGTGATAGAAGTACATACCTTTGCCCTTGGGTTTGAAAATTTTTCCTTTTCGGACATTGCTTCTACTGATTGCAAGTTTCTCTCCAAGAAGATTAAAAAGTCTTTGATAGTTGGCACTTCTCGTGGCTGTGCGAGAGACTGTTCATAACGGAGTCATGTGACCTGATCCAGCCGTTTAAGAAGCAAATGGATGAGCAATGGATCCCATGTTGATGTGTTGATCTCAAGATTTTGAAGTGCTAATAAACACTCCTTTGTTTCGTCATGTAGGCACTTATAATTGTCGGTTGGTGTCTTGTTTGGTGTATCTATCAGTTCTTGAATTAGTTTGCCAACTAATAACCTGTTGTTATGATAGCGGTCTATTAAAGATGACCATGCCGCATAGAAATTTTCACCAGTGGCAGGGAAATGTTTGATTAGATTTGCCGCCTCTCCCACTAAATGAGTTTTTAAGTACCATATTTTTTGCACCTTCGGAATTGATTGGCCTACTACCAGTGAGGAAAATAAGTCGTAAAATTCTTGCCATTTTAAATAATTGCCGTAAAATTTTGGTAGTGTTATTTTTGGTATTGGAACTGAATCGGGCTGACTGTTATTTTGTCCAGAGATTGGTTGAGTAGTTGCATGGTTGTTAACAGATCTTAATGCCTTTCGTACTTCATCTTCTGATTTAATAAATTGTTCCATTTTGTATCCTTGATTTACGGGCTCATCACTAATTTCACATATTTGGAGGTGGAGGTCTTCAATGTTTTGCCATAACCTTGTGGCAATTGGCACATCCTGATTTGTTAAATCGATCTTTAACAGGGGTTCCAGAGAGGCCATTATTGCTGCTTGTCTACGAATAATCTTTGACAGCTTATCGGTATCCGCTGATGTGAAGTTAGCACATGCGGTTTGGTTTTGTTGTGGAAGTGGGCTTTGCGGTTTGGCTGAAGGCTTTGACACCTTCAACATAGATGATTCAAAGATATCTCTGTATTGTAGGACGGCCTTCATAATTGCGTTGTAGTAGTCATCTGCAAAGTACTTATGGTGAAGCTGAATGTTTTCCATTAGTCGAATTCTATTATCATTAGATTCAAATTCTGCCCATTCTACGTCCAGCCTTCGAAGTCTCTCTTGAAGGTAGTCTATGGAACCTTTTCTTGCAGCGGAATCCTTTTTGAAGTTTCGGATGATCGTTTCAATCCGTTCTCCAATTTCCTTTTGGTTGCTGATCAGCTCTTCGAAGGATACCATGTTGTATTGAGTTATCGTGCTGTTTCAATTGTTGAAATCCGGTGCCTGGTTACAGGATCACGTCGGGGTCACCAAAAAATTTTAATGTAAATTGTAAGATCTTTCTTGCAAGCACTTGTAGCTTGAAGAATTGTGGTTAATGGGATTCTCACAAGCACTTGAACTTGGAGATAGTTGTGTTATATTTGTTGTCCTCACAAGCACTTGAACTTGGAAGCAGTGTTCAATAAAACAATTGATTTGTTATTGCCCTAAACACTAAAATTTTGACTTTATTTTACTTTCTTTTATACATAAAATTAAAAAAAAAGAAATGCTTATTCTATAAATGATTGTTTTGTTTTCTTTTTTTTTTTTTGTATAAAATTAATAATTGATAACTTAGCAATGACCTACTTTTTCATATGCAAACTGTAATGTTTGCATAAAACATTTTGTGCAATACATACATGGTCATTGACTTGGTATGGTTATAAACAAAAAAATTATTCTTAGTGATGAAATCAATACAATTAATAATAACGTAAACAATAATATATATATATATATATATATATATATATATATATATATATATATATATATGTGTATATATATGTATCCCAACGAACAAATAAGAAATATATTAACACATGGCTTGTTAATTAATGCATGAAGCACTGTATTCGGCATTCGTAGCATTTCTTGCATCATGCTAGTCATATTTGTTGTAAAATTATTTATAGTTTGCACCAGATTATCAATAGTGGCTTCAAGGCGATTAAAACTAAAGTTTGAGTTTGTATTTGTTGAATTATTTGGCGGTGAAATTTTTTGAGTGGGAATAGAATTTGTCCTAACAGCATCGGTATACGATGCACGTAAAGCAATTGGTTGGCTAGTTTGAGGAAAAGTGGCGGAGTAAGCGTTTGCTGACTGAGCTGGAGCTAATTTAGATTTTTTGACCCATAGTTTGTTTTACGAAAGAGTACACAGGACATCCTCTGTAGTTAGCGGTGTGATTACCTCCACAATTACTGCACTTTTTTCTGCTTGATCTGTTGGTTTAGTGCAACTAGCAATACCCTGCAATTCACAAACTGTATCTAATTTGCATTAAGTTTTTGGTGACCATATTTTTGGCAAATATGGCACTGTACGGGACCTGGACGCTTCTGTGGCTCTTCAACTGTGATTTTTTGGTATAAGAGGTATTTTAGGCTATAAATGGGATGTGGCTCGTTTTTTTTTCAAATTTATATTATAGGAATCCAGTTCCACTCGAAGTAGTGCCTGGGGGATATTCTCCCTATTGATTATATTAGTAACATTTTTTACCTTAAATCCTTGTATGATGAGTGCATCTTTTACTTCTTCGGGATTAATATAAGAATCAATGCCCTTTAATACGATCTGTATACCTTTCGCACTCTTAAGTTGGTACGTATAAAAATTTGTTTTATTTTTTTTTCGAATTCTGTTACTATTTTGCGGAAATCTTTTTCTTCGTGTGTTTGAATTTTAGTTTCGTCAATGTTACGACGTTTTATTGGAATAACGTAAAATGCGTTCTCATCAATTGCCGAGACTAATTTTTTAATAAGGGAGTTAGAATTTTTCTCTCAAATATATTGGTGGTTGTTTGGAGCGTTTTGTCGATGATGCAGCGGGTTGGTCATTATTAGCCTGTAATACTGAAAACCGATTATTACGATTAATTGATGCAGCGTCGTTATCCCTGGATATCTTGGCAACCGATGACATTTTTGAAGAATTTGAGCTTTGCCCACGCTTTACAACTGTGATATATGTGCCCATTCCGACTTGCACCTTAGATTTCTGACTACTGTTACCTATAGTGATGCCTTGGTTAAGTGATGAATACGAGCCCGAGGCGGCTGATGGCACTGATTTAAAGAGTTATTTGGAAACGAAATTGTTAATGAATCATTAGTTGGCGTAGGACAAAGTGAAGCTGATTGCGTACGAAAACGTGGTTTTGGCCGTTAAAAAAATACTATCGTCAGATCTTCTATTTTTATTGCTTGTAATGTTATCCCCCCAGGGGAGTCTATTATGGACTACGGGTGTGGCAACCCCGGGGCCCCAGCTGGGGTGATGTGGCTTTTTCCATTGACGTACCTTTGGTACACTACCCATAGAACTTATGTGTTACTACCCAATCTCTAAATATAAACAGAGCAAAGGATGTGTACATATTTATAACAAAAGGAAGACAGGTCCTGTTGATGTCAATTAGGTGCAGCGTCACCTAGAACTGCCCCTGAGTTCAAAAGACGATAGAGGTGAAGCCCTTGTGGTGGAACTTCGAGGTCTAACCAGAGGCTACTTCTGGTGCCACGGGTGCCGGTTGCCCGACAGCCGAGCTGCTTTGAAGTTTTGAGCGCATGTAGCGGTCGTCAGTTTCCTTTGCTAAAATGCCGAGTTGGTCCTACCCCAATGGGGTATACCCCACGGGGTTAAAGGGATGATTTTGGTATGTGTGGAGTAGGCACTGGTTATTTGGCGACACAGGCATGGGTTCATCTCGGATGAGTGGTTGAGCTGTGCCGGCAATGGTTGAGGAATTCTCTTGGGGACCTCGCTATGGTTGTATACACAACACCTTAGCGTGGAAGCCGGAGAATTATCGTGGTGGCTGTGGTTGCTACTAAAATCGCTGGGAGAATAGTCTTGGCTTCCCAGTGTGAAATCAATGCTAGTGATTGGTCTGACGCGGTCAGCCAGACACTATTCTAGGTGCTGTTGCCATTCAACAGAAGCTGCTATGGGCACGGACATAGCAGCAGAGTTTAGATAGCTCAAATTACCTCAGCAAGGTAATTGAATATAGTACAGGAATAACTATATTCAAAGATTGCAACCTATGTGCCTTATGGAGTGGGCCATAGGTTCATTCTAATAGGGTGTATGGGGGCGTTGGTCTGGCGTCTAACCCACACCCGGTGCTTTGGCACCCGTGAGATAAGGCGTAATGGCAGGTGCTCACGGAAAGCTATCGCACATCTGTTTGTAATGTTATTTTGTTTTTACTAGCCCTGGGGCTAGTAGAATTTTTGACACAATAGATAAATTTTTGACAAGCAGCAAATAAGAACCATGGTATCATAAAAGGTAAAATACATAGATTTTTACGTCTCGTAAATGTAGTTAGACTGTGAAAAATGCGTTGTTTATTTTAATTTGCGAACAATTTTGCATGATATATATAAATTATTATAATTTTTTGATACAACAATATTAACCCTTATTCCAGTTGTCAACATCGATGTCACGTCTATACAATACCAAAATATTGGGGCTTGTACACTCGCTATTTAGAAAAATGTTGTGCTATTGACAGTCCATTTATGTTTCCTAAGTTCTAGAAAATAGCATGAGCCTGTCAATAGCAGTCAGTTGTTTTCGAAAACGGGTAGACAAGCCCCAATTATTTTGGTATTGTTTTATCGTGACGTCGGTGTATACAAATGAAACAAAGGTGATTGTTTTGTATAAAAATGTTCTTTTGACAAGCTGTGGTAGCCGGCGCCTTGTAGTCAAATTTTTTGCTTTACAATTAAAAAAAAGATATTATTTGGCACAGCAAAAAAAATTAAATTTTTTCCCTTTAGTCAAATATTTTTTTACTATATAATTTTCTACCGTTTGACACACGCCCTATGGATAAAAAAAAATTCCGCTAAGACGTTTGATCGCTATGAAGGTTCAACGAGAACTCAACTGCATATTTTGTTCACATTTTGTTACTTTATTTTAAAAACTCTTGCCTATAGTGACATACATCACATACATATGTCACATACATGTCATATACAATGTTACATACATCGTTTATATAGAAAATTGAGGACTTTTTCTGTTTTATCATCTAAGTCATAGTTTCCATTGTTTTCATTCTGAAAACAAAATACATTATTTTTTATCCGCCAAGTCTCCCTACATTATCATGGCTACACTTCTGAACAAAACATGAAAATCATGCCTTCATAGTCAATAGAGGGCTGCGTAAACAGTCTTTTAATGTAAATACGTCTTGCTTTTTAAATGTATTGTCGTAGCATGTATTAAACTAAACCAATAATAAATGATGTCATATAATAAGCGAAGCACGATGGATGTATTGATGTACGTGTATATGAGTGTTTACAAGCGATTTTGCGAAGACTAATTGTTCGTAACAAACACTCAAAAGAAGTAATGTTGATGCATGTATGCTTGTTATATTGCATATTGTATGTTTGAGTGTGTGTGTGTTTGTGTGTGTGTGTGTGTGTGTGTGTGTGTGTGTGTGTGTGTGTGTGTGTGTGGGTAAGATGTATATGGTAAGCTATTATGTGTTTAAGGGTGGTTTTTAAAGCAAGCGCACACAACTAATGTCAATGCATGTGTGCGTTTGTATGTGCGCAGAAAAATAAGAGATCATACACACAACGTGTGTGTGTGTGTGTAATATAGGGTTGCATTTGTATACTCGTTTGTATAGCCAAAACAAATATACCATGGTATGTACCATATAATTGTAGTGTGAGCGACAGAACTAGTATAAGAGTTATTGTGTGTGCATGCTTTTCCAAATTAAAATACAATTAAAACAAATAACAAATGCTTATTGTATTGCTGCTGAGCAACTGTTTGATCTGTTTTTGCCCAAAAATACATATTGTAATATAAATATATGAAAAAACCATTATTGAAACAAATACATGATGTGCAGATGTATGTGCGGACGTTCGTTATGTTATTTTGTGGCGCAAAGTATAGAGAGAGAAAGACACAATTTTGCTCTGAGAGTAATTACAAATGCATGTGTTTCATGTACATGTATCATTTCCTTACATGTGTATGTGAAATTTTACTTTCATTCATTCATTCATCAACCATGGATTTTTTTTTCAACACACCATGTGGTACTTATGTTAAAACCAGTTTTATGTATCTTATTTGTTATAGAAAAACAAATACATACAAACGTGTTTTTCTCATTTGGTCATTGCACAACCATACAATAACTGCTTTAAAAATCAACATTTACAACTAGTAAAAGAAACGCTAAATAACATATTTTTTCATACAAAAACCAAAACTGGTGCAAACAGATGCATCTGTGCAATGATATAGTGTGTAAATGCATGACGTTTGTATACGCGCTCATGCGTAGGAAGAAGCAAGTATCACAAATTCTTTCATCACGAAGTATTTTCTTCTTTACTACTATACCTGCTATAAATGAAACAAATTTCTTGCAAACAGTGTTGTTTAGCGTTTGTTTTAGAGGATTTCGCTGTAGTAAAGCATTTGAAAAATCCCTCATGTCTTAAAAGTTCTTGTAGGTGGTCGTGTGCAGGGGTCTAATAGCCAATAGCAAAAATCATAATGAAAATTGCGAGCATTACTTACAGCACCAACAAGTTAATTTGATTTAATAAATGAAAAAAATATTGTATGTACTTAAAAATTATAACAAAAATAATTTTCAATTTATTTTCTAGAAATTTGACTAAATTGAGTAATTTTCATACGATACACGTACGGGCGTCAGACGGATTATTTTCGGCTATCGCACAAGTTGATGTTAATATCGTGAAAATTGAAAACCGGAACTTTTTGTTTCAAAAAGATGTATATGAATTTTCAACGCCGGAGAACTCAACTAAAATTACTATAATTGGCATTGTTAATGTCGTGGGAAATTTCCTTGTTGAAAATGTGGAATTTAGAATATTAAATCCTACAGGATTGTTCGAAATTGGTAAAACATCTGGAGCTATCAAAACAAGAGGAACTGTTTTGGATAGAGAAATAATTGATAAATACGTTTTAATAATTGAAGCCATGTCACTCTTATACAAAAACAATAAATCTCATATGCGACGAGCTGTTACCAAAGTTATCATCAATATACTGGATATAAATGATAATTGCCCAATTTTTGTAAACTTGCCGTATTATGCTGCAATATCGATGGAAGACTTGAGAGGATCGATTATTTTAAATATTAAAGCTATAGATTTGGATTCTAATGAAAACGGAGAAGTTCGTTATGAAATGAAAAAAGGAAATGGAGAACTTTTTAAAGTCGACAGAAAAACTGGTAATGTTTCATTAAAGCAGAACATTGAGAAAACCGATAAAAATTATGAAATAATGGTAGCAGCATACGACAATGCTATAACGCCTTGTTACGCCGAAGTTCCAGTCCTGATCAAGGTACGAAAAATCCAAACATGTATGTATGTATGTATATGCACATAGTTACCAAATAATTCGTATTGTTTGCTCAAACGAAAAACCATGAAAATATGTATTTGTATTTTTTAATTTTACAGGAAAAAGAAAAAAAACTTTATAAAATGATTCAACTAGTTTGACTTTTGCTTGTGATGTCGCAGCTTCTTAAAAACGAAACTTAAGCTTAGGAGAACGATATGCTTTTAATTGTTAAATTTTTTTGCTAGTTTTTAATTTTAGCTATCGAAAGAAAAGAATTTACTTCAGAAAGGATTTCACAAAGCAACAAACATATATTATTTTTAGGTATGTTTTCTTTTTATAAACTTATGCCCCTATTGCCGGTCTCGAATTAGTTTCAGAGATTCAACACACTTTGAAACAAAACAATTATATTTAAATATTGTGAACCAGAACTTATATTTAGTTGAAAATGTTATCGCATAGAACAACTACAAACTCGACCATTATTTAAGTTGTGAATGACAACACCATTGTGGAAATTTTGTTGACTCTCAATAGGCGCTTTGATTATAATGAAGAAATAGAATGTCATTTAAATGACCGCAGCAGTCGATTTGTTTGAGGTAGTTTTCGATCACTTTTTCGCACATTTCATCGCTATATCGGCGATAACTTGGCGAATGTTTGTTTTCAAATGATCCAACGTTAGGGGATTATCCGCGTAAACATGACCTTTGACGTAGTCCCACAAAAAAAGTTTAGTGGAGTAAAATCACATGATATTGCTGATCAGAACGAAAAATCTTTCCATGCAATAAAACCACAATTTGCCATAGTTATCGGACCATTCCGATATCAAAAGTGGGAATTAATTGAAAAATTAAATTTGTGAGAACCGAATACATTTTTGTACTCGTTAAAAGTACACAAAATTCCTCATCACTAGAAAAGAAAAGAAACAAAAAAATTTTTGATTTTATCAACTAACTACCGTTGTGCAAATACACACTTTTAAAGTTTGAGTTATTTGACGTTTTTCTTGCGTGCAGTAAAAATTGCAATTTTTGGTGTTTAACGAATTAGTTTTCGGTGCTTTGTGAAGTGAAAATGGAAAATATAATAATGGAACCTTCGACCTCGTGTTAGTATTATTAAATGTACGTTTTTGTTTTTAAGTTTAATTTGTGTTATTTTTCATAATTTCTTTTCTCGCGTTACCCTATAATTACGATGACCATAATTTTTAAATCAAAATACAGAACAAGGAAATATTTAACAAACAGCAACTAAAGTACAAACAACCTGACAGACATATTGGGCCTTATCACGAGTGTCATATTTCGACTACGACTACGACGATTTTGTACTAAATTAAAGAAAAAATGTTGCAATGTTCTTTAGTTTAGTACAAAATCGTCGTAGGCGAAGTCGTTTTTTTTTTGAAAAACACAAAATTAAAGGCAAAATTAACAAAAAAAAAATTCAAAAAGTAGCATAACAATGTAATCACATACGGTAATCTACATATGTACGTATTTATATGTATGTATGTATGTCTATCAGACGGTCAACTCTACAATTCGAAACAAAAGCAAATGCTTTCGAATTTACACGTTATAAGCATACAGATTTGAAAGTATTTTTCATTTCGAATTACACAGTAGACCCCCAATACTAAAAATTCATAGCTATATACATACATAGTTTCTGGAGATTATTACTACATAAGTTGTAAAAAATATAAAATTAAAATTAATATTTAGTCGTTACCCTGCAGGAGAATAGGCGATAATTGTCTAAATGCTACTAGTATAATTACTAGAATAGCAAGAACTGGTGCAAAATGGGTTAAAGTTGTTGTGTAAAATTACTAGTGCTATGAGTAATAATATATGAAGTAGTTCCAAGGCACCACATTGCAAAATAAATTTTAACTGTCTAACGGAGCTCTTGTACTGTATGAAAATTGGTATCATATAATTACTAAAATTTTAGGTTGATCTAAAAATAATTATAATTAAATAATTATAATTACCCTTTTGTATTTCTGAATTTTGATAAATAATTGCAAATTTTAACTAGCGTTGTCACTTGGTAAAAAAAGAATAAAACCACCAATTTTATAGAATTTTTCTTTACAAAAGAACTGGTAATAAACTAGTCCTAAACTAGTACCAATGGTACTAGTAGTTTTCTAAACACACTCAATGCTAATTTGAGCATTAAGATAGTATAGGAAGGTTTACAGTTGGGAACTAGTGGTGGTCATTTCTGGACTACTAAAATACTAGTTGGACACTAGTTCGTTCTCCTGCAGGGTACATATCAGAAGTATTAAAAAAAGTTTTAGATTAGAATGTTAAAATACAAAACAGTTATGTTTGGTATTTTTCTGTGCAATAAATTTGAACTCAATACAATTTAAATCATAACTTAATTTAGTAATTAATAACGCTTTGATGGTATCTATCTTCATTTAAGTTTTTTCACTGGTCCATATATTATTTAAAACAGAAAATACTCTTTCTGTTGGGGTATTGGAACCAGATAAACATAAAGTGAATTCGACAACTTTCAACCTATTTTGGAAACTTGTCTCTTTATTTAAAATGTTTAAACATTTTTACCAACCTCTCTTCTGCAGATATTTGATTCTCATTCTATTCCTTTAGTTTTTCTAAGAGGTATTCGGTGTCATTTATGTTTAACTCATTTCTTTTATCCATAATGAAAACAAAACATAACATTTTTCTGGCTTAGCTCAATTACGATTTTTTTAACAGCAATAGGCAAAAATATTTTCTCCCTACGCTGTGAGAGAGACCTCAGTTATACATATTTTTTTGGACTCAATATGCGTTATATACAGGGCAATTATGAATTAAATTCCGCGAGAAATTTCTCCCTTTTCGAACTAGAATTTTCTATTTTCCCTATTACTTGCTATTAGTTGGAATTTTTCCCCGGGAAAAATTACTCGCGGAATTTTATTCAAAATTGGCCTCATAATCATGAAATAAAGTAGCTTTGCAATGAATGAAGAAAAGCCAGGCTCCTGAAGCGGGATCGTGAAAAATAAAGATTTAAAACATAATATGTCACTAACAGACAAATTTTGTATTCACGCTCTCAAGGAAAAAAATTAAGGAAACAAAACTCATGTCTTTTGTATTTCTTTATAGAACTGCGTAGTAGTTTTTTGTGGATTTTTATAGTTGATATATTAAGCCCTTTTTCAATGTTGATTAGAACAGTATTGTTGCATAAACTGCGTTAATTTTTTATATGCAGTTTGAATCATGAAAATACAGAACAAATACTGAACAGTAAATAAAATACATAAAATAGGACTCGTAATTTAAAAATATTTCAATAGAATTTATATGGAAATATTTTTAAATTACAAGTCGAATCGAATGCCGTGATTTGCCCCCAGAACATTTCAACGTAATTTCCTAATGAATAATTTATACAGAACAGGACGCTAAAATACAGTACTGTTCTGTATAATACAGAACGGATGGTCACCGTACCTATAATTGAGTGAATTTCGGGAAAAATTACGATAAATAGTTGTGAGTTAAGCCGAGTTAAGTAAAACTATTTTTCCCCCGTAACACTATAAACATTTTTGAAACGATTTGTAAAAAAAAACATTTTGTGCATATTTGCGCCTTTTAAATAAAAGCAGTAAATGACAGCATCATTATTACTGTTGCTATTGTTTTAGTGTTCATGCTAGCTTACATTTAACTTTAATACATATATTAATAAATCATATACATATGTATACATAAAGAGGGATTAAAAAATAGAAATAGTATTATTTTCGAGCCCTAGCCGCGAAAATAACGTAACTGGCATATTTTTCGAAATCGACTTTTTGATGCAGGATCCAACACGTCACATGGTAAAACATTAGAGCAATTCACAGCTGCCCTTGCAGATATTTTACATATCGTGCGATAACCGCCAAAATAGTTTGAGCAACATAATTTTCGAACCTCAATTTTTGACCAAAATCGATTATTCGTTATCGTAAATAGTCGATTTTCGTCACAAAAAAAAACGAAGTCCAAAAAATGTGTCGCTTAAGCTATTTTAGCGGTTATAGTTCGAAATTGTAACTTTGATAAATCTTGGTAAATTTAAAGCAAATCAACAACAATTTACCAAAGCTACAAGACGTAAAAAATCTATAGGCCAACCGTGAATTCCTCTATTGATTTGAAAATAATAATTGTCACATTTCAGTGTAATCTGTTAAAAGTGTGGTCGACAAAGTTAACTTAACTAACAAAAAAATTATTTTCTAATATTTGATTCCAGTCTCGATAGCGAAGCAAATGACAGTGATGATGATAATGATATATATTCCAATTATAAAGATGATGATGGTGATTATGATGATGATTTTTAAGAATTGGACACGTAATAGAGCTGTTAAAATATTTTTATTCCCTTCTTTAACCGACTTCAAATAAATTTGAATTAAATAATGAACTAATAGCAAAACAACTTTTTTTTTTAAACAATCTTTTATTTAAATGCTCATAATAATCGGTACAATGTAACTGTAGAAAAAGCTGTCGCAAAATTTGCCATTAACGAACTAACATTCCGGGTTAAATAAAAGGCTGTAAATATAATTTAAAATATATAAATTTTACATTTCTACGCTATAAACAGGGGCCCTCTAATTAATTTCCACTTTTTGCACATAGTTATTAAATTAATTAACTAACACCAACTTTGAAGCCTCTTACTATCATAAGTTAATGGATAGCAGATTATTTTTAATTATTTTGTATGTGGAATACCTCTTCCCCCAGACTTAACTCGCCAGATTTTTGCTGAATTTCATATCCTGTCTCAAAATTAACTAATACCAAATTTGAAGCCTCTCAATATTATAACTTTTTAGATATTAGATTTATTGGGAGTACCACTTCATGCAGTGGTATTACACCAATTGTTTGCCCAACTTCGAAAATCGCTCTCTTTAAGTGATATTGACCAAAAAAAATCTAAAATTATATACAGGGAAAGTCACCACGAATTAATTCCCACTTTAGCCATCGAAAACCCCACTGTGCACTGTCTTGTTAATAAAAACAACTAAAAGTGCGCTGTGTCGAATATTATATGCCCTTCACCGAAGTACGTATGGTGTATATACTATGTATATTATCTAGGCGCTCGGCAGTGCGCCAGGCCAAGTTCCGGCCAATGCACACAGTATGTATATTTACAGGGAGCCATTCGAGTTGTTTTTACACCCCTCATAACTTTGTTCCTCGCAATCGTAAAATTATAAATTTTAAACCATAATTAGAATAAATTCATTTTACCTCATATGCGAAGTTTTACAATGAAAGGTTCCGGATATATGGAAGTGCAAAAAGTGCATATTTTAAGACATACTCACTGACCACTGACACACTCATCAAATTGATAAAGCACTTCCGCTATAGTTAGAGAGCTGAAATTTGATACACGAGTACATCTATGTGAGCAATGAACTAGAAAGATCTGAAAACACGAAAATTTCAGCCAGGGGGCGGGGCTACGCCCATTAAAATTAAAATTTGTGCTAGTGAGCTGAAATTCGATACAGAACTAGGTCTAGGTGAGCAATCAACTAAAAAAATATGAAAACCCGATAATTTTAGCCAGGAGGGCGGGGCTACGCCCATAAAGGTCAGAATTAAAAAAGCAAATCTAAGGCACTTCCATGACAATTTGGCATATATACTGCGATAATGCAAAGTTATAAATTTTTCATTAAGAAAGTGGGCGATGACACGTCCATACAATTTAAACCTCATTTTCGTGACATACAGCTCAGCATATCCAAATATACTAGCCCAATTCACAATCTTGTGCAAATGGTCTTGCATCATTGCATGTGCAAAATTGTGTAGTATATTCTACACACCACTTAACAATTCTTAGTGGTGAGTATCAATATACTATACCATTTTGCACATGCAACGATGCAAGACCATTTGCACAAGATTGTGAATTGGGCTACTATTTACATTCCTTTTGCAACGAAACTGGACACGAATTATAAGCACTAGCCGAAAAAAATCTTGAGTTTGGAAAAGTGGGCAGCGTTACGCCCATAAAAGTTAAAAGTTGCGCTAAGGAGCTGAAATTTGATATAAAAGTAGGCCTAGGTGAGAAACCAACTAAAAAAACCTGAAGACCCGAAAAGTTTAGTCAGAGGAAAAACTAAAAAATTAAAAGTTGCATTTATGAGCTGAAACTTAATACACAAGTATGTCTAGGTGATAAACGGACTAGAAAAATCTGAAAACCCAAAAAATTTTACCAGAATGGGCGAGGCCACGCTAATATTGTTTGAAACAAAAAACTAACAGCCTTATTTATAAAACATATTAAGGCTTTTCAAAAAAAAATTTTATGAAAATTTGTCTGAAAACCCCTTTATAAAGGCTTAATAAGTTATATAAATAAGGCTCAGCTTTTAACTTAAGCCATTTTAGTGATACCTTGCATATACGTTGCACGTATACAATACTTTAAATTAAAAGTGGGCGCGATCACTCCCATACAATTTTAGCCTTGTGTTTAATCTATTACTTCGGTCTAGCATATTTTAGAAGAAAATTAGCATGAATTATAAGCGCTGCTCACAACAAAGTTGTGAGTTTAAAATAGTGGGAGGGGTAATGCTCATAAAATTTAAAGGTATAATTCGCGCTAGAGAGCTGAAATTTTATACACAAGTAAGTGTAGATGAGTAAGTCAATGGGAATATCTTAAAACCAATAAGTTTAATCCGTAAAAACTCCTATTAGTACTAGAGAGCTGAAATTTGATACACAAATTTATCTAGATCAGAGATCACTAAGAATAATCTTAGAAACCAGAAGTTTCAATCTGGTGGTGAGAACTAGCACTGTAAACCCAAAATTAAGTTCAATTCTATTGAAACTTTTCATACACATTGCAGTAATCCAAAGTAAAAATTTACTGTTTTGAAAAGTGGCCGTGACTACACCCATAAATCTTAGCTTTTTTCATGTTTTTAGTCTATTACTCATGTATTTATCATTAGTTTTTTCCTACGAAACTTTACATGAACCATAAGCACTAACAGATATAAAAGTCAGTGGGGCCAGGCCCATAAAAATTTTATGTAATATTATACTGTAGAGAGCTGACATTTTATAGACAAAAAGTCCTAATTAATTTACTCAATCGGAAAATCCAAAAATTAAAGCACCAGCCACCCTCTTGAAACATTGCATGCACATTGGACATATCATTTCGATTTATATACTTCGGCTAAGCAGACTTTAATATGCCCAGTAAAATTTACGATCTATTTTACATGTTTCTTTCCAGACGACTCTTACCAAATTGCGTACACACTGGCCTACAATCCAACACCCATCACGACCATTTGTTTATGTAACTATGCCATTTTCAAATAGCACAGTGATCATGAATAGAAATAAAACACTCTAGAAATTTTAAGTCTAAAAAGTGTTATTATAAAAAAAAATCAAAAAGTAATCAGATCCTCACAAAAACATAAATGTGAAAAAGCCAAGTTCCTATTTAAAATTTCGGCCATTAAAAGTAATGAGATACATATAAATTTTAAAATTTTTCGTTTCCATATTTACTTTAGCCCACAGTAGTACATCTGCGGAACGTAGTTTTTCAAAGTTAATGTTAATAAAAAATAATTTAACAAATAGGTCGAAGGTAAATACTTACAAACCTATGCGCTCCTGTTTATATCAATAAGATGTTGATCTGGCAGATTGGACTCCCAATACAGATCTATAATATATAAATATACATACACACACATTTCAAACAAATGATATACATGCATATATCGCCACCTAAAATGCAAAAGTCCCCTTCGAAGAAGAAATTAAAAATGGGTTTTTTTGTACCATTTGTAAAATTTATTAGGTATTTTTGTGTAGATATGCACCAGAGAACGACAAAAATCACGTATTTCGTAATTTAATCATACTATAAATTTGTTATTCACTTTTAATCATGCAAAATAAATCAACATTGAGTATAATCATCATCGTAATGGTGAACGCTTCATTTAAGTAAATGTGAGTCCAGTGATCGAACATGTTTTATTCACATCATTCATTATACATTAAACTTTTGTTCACATTTAATCATGCAACAAAACCTAGGGCCAAATTTTAATATTTTGTTGATGTTTCAAATGTAAGTGTGCGACAAGTCGAACGTTGTCGATATCGTGGGTCAGGCCTTTAATGTTGAATAAAATCAGAATCATACTTACGAACGTATCGTTTGGTTAGTTGCAAGTAATTTCATACATGTTTTATTCAAATCTTTATATAATCAGGTTTTCATGTCGAATAATATCAAAACAGAGGAGTTATGAAAAATATTATTGTTTTAATACAAATCAGTAAGCAAACACTTTAAAAAGAAAAAATGGAAAACGACCAGGATTTTGTGCTAGACCAAATTTCTAAAAGTGCTTATACTTTATCACCGAGACGAAAAGGAAGAAGTGCAATATGGAGCATATTATCACAAATAAATATATATACCGGCAAATCTCGGTATAACGAATCTCGCTTTAACGAAAATCCGATATAACCAACGTCTAAATTTTTTACATTAACTACCTTATATTACGAATATGATCCTAATTTTATACTGGATATAACGAATGATAAAGAAAAGATCGCAAAATAAAACACAAAAACTTGCTAGGAACATATCTCTAACATTTAGTTCTACCTTATATAGCCAATGTTTTGATAAATAGGTACATATGTGGTTTATATAACGAACGGCAAAAAAATATTAAACAAAATCGACAGCGGCAATGAAAATGCAAACAAATGTGATACCGTTACTTTGCATTTGGTAGATTATTTGAAAACAAATTACCCTTATTATTTTTATTGTATTGTATCTTGTCTACAATAATAATAATTAAAATAACACTTGAAAAAACTTTGCGATATAACGAATTTTTCGGTAGAATGGGCCTGACATTATATCGTTCGTTATACCGGGATTTGCCTGTATATATATATATAAATATATAAGTAATTAATAATAACAAGTAATTGCAACTTTACAGGAGAAGGTATAATAGAAACTGTAATATTCACAATGTAACTTTTTTTGTCCAATTGCTTGTAAAAGCGTTATTTTTTACACTATTGCATTAAATTTTTGTGACGAGGTATATTTGTGTGAAATGTGTTGGAATCACTGAAAAACTTAATTTCGTAAAAAAATACGAAATATGGCTTTTCTACTTGATACCATCGGTATATAAATTGCTAAATATTAGTACATAATATTCCCTTGTTTCTAAAAAATCATCATCACGATGCAACGCGCTAATACTCGCTCATTTTTGCTTTTATGATTTTATTCATCATACAAATATTTGTTGATAATCAGAACGAACGCTTTTGCCTACTTATTTTATTTTCCATCAAAATAATAATGAATGGGAAAAAGAAGCAAACACCCGAATTGATTGGTATGATGCGACACATGTTTAAAGTCGTAGAGCGAACAACAACCGTATGATTGGAATGCTTAAAAAGCAGCAACGATTATGTATGTTGGAACCAGTTTGATTGTATGAACACAAAGGCATGCTTTTAGGATATTGATTACGTATGAATATTTTTTCAATCAGATTTTGTCGTTCTCTGGTACATATACAGGACTTTTTGTTTGCTGGGTGTTTATCAGTATAAAAAAATCATATAAAATGGAAAACAGCTGTTCGAAACATTGATGAGAGTTCAACATCTTCACATTATATTTGATTGCATGGAAAAAGTACCAAAATTATTTAAATGGTATCAAATCATTATTTTATACTTACAAACATTGTAATTACTTTGACATTTAGTGAAATTACAATTTAAGCTTCATACTCATATATACATATTTACATTACAACGTATTATAATTATAAGAAATATTTATATTTTTATTATCATTATAAATATTTTGATTATACGTACCTATTTTTATTTTTATTGTTATTATTTTTAAATTAAAATAGTTTTTTGTACGCTTGAATGTATGTTTGTACGCACATATGTATGTGTATTTTACAAATTCATACATATGTACATATACATATGTGTATGTATGTATATTAACAAAAAATAAACACATACGATTGGCAAACTCTGGTTAGATTTTATAGAAAACTAACTTTATTAAATATGCCATGTACGTATATAAATTAACCACTCAAAAACTTAAATTATTAAAAGAAACAAAAGTACCAAATCAGGGCTATTGTGCCACACTCTTATTCAATATACATACATCCCATCACTCTCTACAAATGTCACGTAACTTCGTCATGAAATTCTATTTTCTGCAGGTTCAGACGTTACATTTACGTGCCATTTCAGTCAGGTAAGCGTTTGCATAGCTTTTCATGCAACAGATTCGATCAGCTGACACATTTACATTTACAGTTGTACATTTACAGTCGGGTAATTCTGCCTTAAAAAGCAGCAACGATTATGTATGTTGGAACCAGTTTGATTGTATGAACACAAAGGCATGCTTTTAGGATATTGATTACGTATGAATATTTTTTCAATCAGTTTTTGTCGTTCTCTGATATGCACAATATAAATGATTTTTTTTTTAATTGCTTATCATAAATGTTGTATAAAAGCATTTTAAATTTGTTTGAAAAGAAGCAACTTTTCTATTTCGTTTTTGTTTTGTAGTTATGCATTAAAAACATTCACTACAGCAATCTACTGACTACCAAATGTCAAGGATAGAATAAACATGTTTATATAAGAATGCTTCTTTTGAAGACAGCAAGGCAACAGGGCTACAGGCTGTTGCCTATGTTGATTTTGTCGTTGTAGTTCAATTAAACTAATTTCTATTTCTTTGGCTACAATGAGAAAATTCAGTGTTGCCAGTATAATACAAAATGTTGAATGAATGATTTTGTGCAATTATTTCATATTATTTAACAGAAACAATAGATATCCAAAAATTGATGCAAAGAATAAATTTATTCCTTTTTGTACTTTTACGTGAAATAAGTACATTTTAAAAGATTAATTAATTTTTATAAATGCAAAATATGTGAAAGTGGCAATACTGAACTATGTATTTGTACTTGAATATTAGGTAGCCGGCTACGAGGCGACAAATTCTGCTAGCGGCATTTGAAGTCGTGTGTTCGTTTAGCCTGCTGTGGTGAATATGTTTAATGCATTACATGTTCACATTCGTGTCAAGTGGTCCAATTTAGACCGATCTAAGTCAGAAAAGCCGATTCATTTTTTTCGGCGGCGGCTGAAGTGGTTAAATTTATCGACGGCGGCCAGATTATCTGGTTTTATAATTATTATGTATAATGTAGATATTTTGAAGTCAATTGCACATAAAAAGTAAACGAAATAAAAAGTTTAGTGTGATTATCTCGTTTTTTAATGTTGCTCCTTTTTTTTTTGATAAACCCCCTATTTGGTGCCACTTTTTACAAAATGTCATCGGTCACCCTGATTGTAGAGTCTCGAAGGCTATATGGGCAAAACTTGACTCAGAAAAATCCAAACTGCTACTGGATATGAATAGGAAGGCGATACAAATTGTGATATGCGCGTTGACTGGTCACTACTCGGTCTGTAGGATATGCGGGATTCATTCCCAAAAACCATTGAACATATTATCTGCCACTGTCCGATGCTGTGACGTCATAGGCTTAGTGGCTGAGCAAACGTGTAATCCACAAGTGTAAACTGGATGATATCAGGGCTTCACAACGGATAATACGCAAAAAAGGGGGTAATATTACTTTTAACGGGTAATAAAAGGGAATCACAATGAACCTAACTGGGTCTCCGAGTGGAGGTGCGTTATAGCACCACCCTTCCTATGTGGTTTAAATGGTTTATAACTTTTTTATTTAGGCGATTATTATAATTGTTTTCAAATACAGTATATTATTGGGGAATTTTTTGCAATTAGCTTTGAAAAATGATATCCTGCAAGTGATGTCCATTTTCTGCTTCGCTCTTTTTAGCGAGAGAGAGTATACATCTCATATTTTCCATAACTTTTTGCAAAATTTCGGGTGTAATCGCCATGATTTCATTTCGAATGTTGGTTTTTAGTTGGAGTATGGTTATCCCCAAAGAAAACTGTAGGTGCAATGCGCACATTAAAATGACGACGATGCACGCTGTGTCAACACAATAAACTGTTAGTTTGAAAAATAAAATTCAATTATTTTTCTACAAAATGCTGAAAAAAATAATAATTATAATAATAATAATAATTAAAACAGTTATGAGGTATTCAAACCATATAGCTCATTCGTGCCACCCTGTATAAGTCCGGTTGTCATTCGTCCTTTTTTTAAGAGGACAGTCCTTTTTTTTAACACGATGTCCTTTTAATTTTTTTTTCAAAAAAAAAGTGTCCTCTTTTTTAATTAATTCTCCTTTTATTTTGATTACTAATTTTTTTTTCTTTTAACTACAAAATTATAAGTTTTATTTTATCAAAACCCGAAAATGTCAACATAAATACAATGGAAATTATAATCATTCAAAACTGGAATTACCTGGCAACACTGAAAAAATTACATATCGCACAGTTAATCATAAAGTCACAATTCAAAAAATCCTAGATGTTGAGGAGTGGAAAAAAATTTTTATACTGTACAAATGACGCAAATATGTAACATAAAAACAGGCATAACGGTATTTTATATCTTGTATATAAATTTTATTTAGGCGTTAGGTCTTTTGTAATTAATTTACAATTTTATTTATTTTTTATCGATATTTCGCTTGAACTTTGTATAGCTACACAAAGTTACAGTCATTAAAAAAAAGTATTTTCAAGCAGATGTATCCTAAAGTTCAAAATATTACGAGCAAGCGGATTAGGATGTGACTCGAGTTTTATTAGATATTTGCGTATTTCTTCTGTCACTTCTGGCATATTTAAATCACGATGTAAATTTGAGTTTTTTATGTACCATGGAGCCGATGTTATTAACCGTAAAATTTTGTTTTGCCTTAATTTTTATTGCATTTCTAAATGTCCTTTATTTTATGTTACAAAATATGGTCACCGTATGTATAAGTAACTTTAGCATGGTTAACGTAGTAGAAAGGAACACGTGGGTAATAACAAACGGCCTTACGTATAATCAAAAATTGGTCTTCAAGTAAGCACAAGTGGCAAAATTTAACATGGTCCTAACGTGTTTTGCCATACAATTTTACATGGTAGGATGTAATCGTGTGTTAAAACTACATTATGGGATTATTTTTAATTCTGTGAATAGTTATTATCGACTTTTGATCATGTTTTATTTTAAATGCCCCTCTGTGTGCACCGGTAGATGTAATGTCTAGTATTAATTTCAAAATAGGCTCCACTTATCCAGATACGAGTATAACCTTTTTTAAGATTTTGAATAGCAAAACCATTTTGAAACTTTTTTCCGCTAAAAGGAATCATTGGTTTAAAAAACATTTGTAAAACCTTAGTCTTCTACCCTCTATAAATTCTTATTTTACCTAAAATTAATTGTATTACAAATGTTTAATTCAACTACTTGTACATATACATATCGATGGCTTAATATAAAAACACTCAATTTTTTTCGAAGTCGTGTTTTTAATGTTTTCTGGGCGACAATGTATAATTGCATCCTCCTTGATTTTCTTAGTACGTTACAGTTCAAAATCAAGGACTTATGGCAACTTTAAAAACTATTTCTGCATGTAAATGCTTTATTTTTTCTTCAGTTTTTTGCTTCTCCTGTAAAATATCAAAAATTCGAGTTAGGCCTTTTTTTTATATTAAGCCACTGATATATACATGTATGTATATTTTTGTTTGTGCATGTGTGCATACAATTCTTTAATAATAATTTCTTTGTTTTATAATTATAGGTAGTAGATAAGTCTATGCCAATTTTTAATAAGCAACTCTATTCTGTGAGTGTAAGAGAAGATGCAGAAATGTTTTCCGCATTGTCTTTAGGCATACAAGCGGAAAGTCCATTACAAAGAAGTCTAATTTTTACGATATCCTATGGGAATGATGATGAAGTTTTTGAAATAGATTATAGAACTGGTAAGTAATTTATTTATTTAATCAACTACAAAATAAGTCCCAACAAAAACATGTCTTTCAAAGAAAAAAATTACCCTCATTTATCATGGCGGTATTAGGTGTTTGATTCAAATGGTCATGCTTAAGTGTAAATGCAAAATATCGTAGCTTTTCTTTGAAAAATCCAACATCAGAATACACGCGCAATCCGCATTTACACTTCCGCAAGACCGTTTCCATCAAACACCGAATAGCGCTAGAGATTTGAAAATTAAAGGCTTGTATTTTTATACTTGTTCCATATAATTGCAGTGTGAGCGAAAGAACTACCCTACAAATAACGCGACTAGTCCATACATGCTTGTAAGGACTACTCCATAAAGGATGAGGACTAGTCCAAACATAATCCAAATGTATGGATAAAACATGGTCTATTTAACATTGCGATGTCCTAGGGCTGGACGACATGATCCAAATTTGCATTATATCGGCCAAACCCAAAACTACCCCATATGGAATAGTTATAGACCACTCGCAAGCAATTTGTAAGTGTTTTAGAAGAACGATCATAATCGTTTAAACACGAGCACTTATCGTGAAGCATTGAACGCTTGTGTCAAATCGACAAAATCCATGACTGCATTACAATGGACCATGATGTAACTAGTCTGTTTCATCTAGATTGGACCACGTGGTCCAATATTATTTGCAGGGTAGTACAAGAGTTACTGTGTGTGTGTGATTTTCCAAATTACAATAAATTATTTATCGCTTATGAGCACGTCGGTTATATATATTAGTGTCCTGCACAAGACCATTTATAACACCTTTCAAGACATGAGAGATTTGTCAAATGCTTTACTACAGCGAAATATTTTAAAACAAACGCTAAACAACACTATTGGCAAGACAAACAATTGAAACAAATGTCTTGCCAACAGTGTTGTTTAGCGTTTGTTTTAGAATATTTCGCTGTAGTAAAGCATTTGACAAATCTCTCATGTCTTGAAAGATGTTACAAATGGTGGCGCAGATTTATAACTTTTTTATTTATGCAATTATTATAGTTTTTTTTTAAATACAGTATATAATTGGGGAATTTTTGCAATTAGCTTTGAAAAATGATATCCTGTAAGTGATGTCCATCTTCTGCTTCGCACATATGTGCTGTTTTTAGCGAGAGTATACATCTCATATTCTGCATAGCTTTTCTCACAACTTCTTTCTCTCAAAAATCCCCAAACAGAACTGTGGGTGCAATGCGCACTTTAAAATGGCGACGATATGCACCCTGTGTCAACACAATAGAATGTTGGTTTGAAATAAAATTCAATTATTTTTGTACGTTGAACTATATGAAATTTCCCCCCTTTTTTGGCCAAAATTAATTATAGCCAAACGGGTGGACTGATTTGAACGATTTTTTTGGATTTGACTTTTGATGAACACTTAAGAGAGAGGGAGTGCCCGAAAAAGTTTTTCATAGACTCAAAAAAAAGATAAGTAAATTTAACTAAAAAATTAACAAATAATTAGTTATAAGAAGGGGTTACGGGTTAGAGGTTCCCGCATCAAAGGTTTGTTTAGGTCTTTGATAGATAATATGCTTTTCTAAACTGCTTTTTGTCTAAAAGTTTTTTCGAGTGTACACCTTTCGAATATAACAGTAGAAATTAATTTTACCAATTTAATGACTTAACAAACAAAGTCATGTTTAAAAAGGATTTTATTCAATAAATATAAATATATTAAATATTTGTGATTTGAACGGCCTAAAGTTCGTATCGCTTTTTAAGCCAAATTACATGTGATAATTATTAATGAACAAATAACACCAAAGTCTATTGTAAATATTCTGACTAACAACACATAGTTGAACGGAACAGCCAGCCGTTTTCGAAGGCCACTAAACCTTCATCATCAGCGTTCTTTTGTGTTTGGTCCACTGTGTGTGGTGTCAGTTGATGTAGATTTCTGCTTTATATACTTAGCATTTTATTGCAAATGGAATATGTGAATTGTTTTGATTCATCGTATTTCAATTTGCTGAAAGCTTTTTTGTATTGTAAGCTCAATTTTACCATCACTATATTTACAACAGTCTTACCATTGTCGTTTTGTTCTTTTTACTAATTATACACATGTTACTTAATTTGCTTATTTTTTGTTCTACTTAAGACAAACTTTTTTGGTTTGTTACTATTAAGTATATTTTTTATTTAATTTTTGCCACAGGGCCCATGGCTATTAATTTTTAGTTAATTTTTAATTATTATTCGAACTCCATTGACTTAACAAACAAAGTCATGTTTAAAAAGGATTTTATTCAATAAATATAAATATATTAAATATTTGTGATTTTAACGGGCTAAAGTTCGTATCGCTTTTTAAGCCAAATTACATGTGATAATTATTGATGAACAAATAACACCAAAGTATAAAATACAAAATAAATATATTAAATTTGGAAGATAATTGATTGTTCTCTAGAACTATTATGATATTATGTCTAATATGTGTTATCATTATTTTGTAAGTCTATATAAAATTCTAATTCATAATTCCATTAGTTAATTTTATGCTCGATTTTATAGATGAGTTTACCAACATTTTGCTATAGAATGTAAAAGAACTTACGTTTAACATTACTTCCCATTTTTTAATTTTTCAAAAATATAAATTTTTGTCACGAAATTTTTTATTAGAAGATGTCACAAAAATCACTGCAATTTAAGGTTTTCTGATAACTGGTTTACAAAACAACTGTTAAAGTAACTGAAATTAAATTTTTTTGGAAGGTTTAAAAAGCTATGTTTACTTTGTTATATTTTTATTATATTAAAGCAAAAAAAAATTAACTTTGCAAAAATTCAAATTTTTACTTTTGGCCAAAAAAATGGGTGAAATTTCCTATAGTGCGTTGTTGGATCGTGTAATATTTAATTTCCCAAGTATTCTTTACAAAATGCTGAAAAAACAAAGAGAGAATAATATGTATATAAAAAAAAGCAATGTGAGTCCGATCACAGAGGAGATGTGTAAACATCTAGAAATGAAATTTTTTTTAAGTTGGAAATACTTATGCTTTTAGTATCTTTTTTTAAATTAATTAATTAAAAGTATCAAAACTTTCAATATTGGAAATACATATGAATTTGTTAGTTTTTGTTTGTTTTATTAAACTTATTTGGTTAGTAAATGGGCACAATGCAGTATATGTATATGTACTGCATTCAAAATTGCAGTAAGCAGTAAATTTACTGATTACTAAAAAAATTCAGTAAATTTTCACTGCTAATGAAATTTAATTTGTATTACCAGTAAAATCGTAGGGCCGTAATCATAATAAAATTGTAGCAGGTGGCAAAGTTTTTTCATTCAAATTTTGAAACTCATCTATGGTAAATGCCTTTACTTTTACTTTTTAATTTTTAATTCCTGTTGTTCATCGTTTAGTTGTTGCTGTTCTTGTTGTTGTGTACGCATTGCAATTTAAATAAATTCAGTATAGTGCGACTTTGATTCGCGCACATTCGGTTTTGATAATTTTTTTTTTTTTTGATTTAGCTTTCTTCCTTTTTTAAGTTTTTTCAGTTTAAACGATTTTTTTCAGTTTTATCGCTTTTTTCTCGTTTTGGCGGTTTTTTTCTCTTTTTTGGGTTTTTTTAATTTTCGAAATTTTTTTCATTTTGGCGATTTTTTCTGTTTTTTGGGGTTTTTTCATTTTGACGATTTTTTTCTGTTTTTGGGGTTTTCGCGATTTATTTTAGTCCTAGAGATTTTTTTTGAATTTGGTGTTTTTTTTTTTGTTTTGGCGATTTTTTTATATTTGGCGATTTTGATTTTTTAGTTTTACCGTTTTTGAAAATGTCAAGAGTTTTGCTCTTACGGTTTCCAAGATACAGCAAGTTGTCAAAATTACAAAGTCAAAATTTCATTAACTGATGGAACACCCATTGATTTAAATTTTTTAAATTTAGTGTTAATTGCTGTAGTCTGTATAAAAATACACAAACTTTTAAAATTTCAAGTGTATATATGTATTTACATACAATTGTATGTATATTACATGAGATTTTAACATTTTTCGTTGCACGTTTTGGGACACCCTTTAGTTTTTAACTCTCATGTATTTGTTGTTCCAAATTTCAAGTCCGTAGCTCTTACGGTTCATTTTCACCTTTGGTGTAAGGAAATATACAGAAAAATAACCTGCGGCGGCGCACCGTCGGCTTCGAGCCGGTCGACTTGTTTCTCTGCTTGGTATTGCTTCTTTCAAGCACTAATACACTCATACATAGCTCACACCGATCTGACAATGCAAAGAAATCTAAGCAAAGAAATATCAGCAAAGAAATCAAAGTTAAAAGATTTTTACCCCCTAGCGTATAGATGTTTACACATCAAAAAGTTTTAAAGAATTCAAACTATGTAGTTCATTCTGCGCCACCCTGTATATTATATGTAACCTTCTCCGAGAAAAGGGACGTAGTGTGTCAAAAAACGGGTTTGGACTTAAGAGTGGATTCTGGTACCTAAAAGGGTGTAGAATAAGATGAAATGAGTTTCTCTCAAAACTTCATTTTCACGTACTAGGTCCCTTTTCTCAGAGAAGGTCACATATGATTTATATTTATATTTTATATATGATTATTTTACCAGAAATAAAATTCGAAAACAAATTGGAGAATGGCATAATTATGAAAAACTCTTTGGTATATCGCTATAACTCCAAAGTTCAACAGGCTTATTAGTACTTGTTATTCCTTATACTAGTTTTAAAAATTCATTTCTCGATGTTTATGTAGGCTGAATTCTGTCTGAGCAACACCGAAACGGTCTTTGGGTTCACTGTCACTAAACATTTAATAAATTTTTTTACATCAACTTGTGTTTGTTTTACAAGTTCCTGAAAAGTCACGGGCAAGTTATCAATAATTTCTTCTTCAATGTCATACACTTCTTCAACGCTACTTTAAGTGTCCGTGTTGGGCGGACGGGACATTGCGTCGGCGTTTGCAGTTTCTTTAGACTTCTTACATTTAATTACATAATCGAATTGTTCTAAAAACAACGCATAGTGCTGCATTCTAGTGGCTGAATGCACCGGTAGTCCCTTGTTAGGTGAAAAAATTTGCGATACAGCTTTGTTATCTGTAATTAAAGTAAATTTGTTACCGTAAATGTAATTGTAAAACTTACGAACGCCGTAAATGATCGCGTACGCCTCTCGATCAATTTGTGAGTACCGCTGTTGCACCTTAGTAAGCGTCTGTGACGCAAATTGTATAGGCAGCTCGATCCCATCGCTATACAAATGGCTAAGGACCGCACCAACGCCTGTAGGGCTCGCATCAACCAGCGAGTACCAGGGGTCATTTTGGGTCTAAATAAGTTAACACCGTGTCGGTTTGCATTTCCCTTTTAATTTCCACAAAAGCTTCTTTGCATTTTGCATCAAAATCGAATTTCACATCATTTTGCAGTAACCGATTTAGTGGGTATACAATGTCGCTTAAATTTTTAATGAATAATTAATAAGTCCTAGAAAAGCTCGTACTTCATCTTTATTATGTGGTTGTTTCATATTCTGAATTGCTTCGACTTTACTTTTAATTCACTGTATGCCTTCTTTATTTATCATATAACCACAATATTCAATGGAATCCTTCATAAATTCCGATTTATTCCTATTTATGCGCATATTGTATTTTGTTAAACGTAAAAATACTTCTTCTAATCGATGAATATGGGTCGCGTCAACAGGAGCTGTAATTTTAATGTCGTCTAGGAATACAGAAACACCTGGAATGTCACCTAGTACCTGTTCCATAAGGCGTTGCCATTTGGCGGGAGCACTTGCTATGCCGTACATCATACGTGTGGGGCGATAAAGGCCTTTCTGCGTGTTTAGGGTTAGTAGATGTCTATCCTCGGGATGAATTTCTAGCTGCAGGTAAGCATTAATCAAATCAATTTTCGAAAATTTTACTCCGCCGGCCATTTTGCTAAAAAGCTCCTCAATGGTGGGTAGTGGGTGCTCGTCAACCACCAATGTTTAAAGTAATTTTGTAATCGCCACATATCCGTACTGCACCATTTTTCTTTGGTACTACGACGACGGGTGTAGCCCACTCGCTCCGCTCCACCTTCTCTAAAAGTCCCTCAGACACGTGCTCTTGTAATTGTTTTTCCACAGCATCCATTAAAGGAAATGGTACCAGCCTAGCCCTTACAAATCGTGGAGTCGCATCGGGTTTAATGTATAGTTGAACCTGTAGTTCTGCAATTTTCCCCATATATTTATCAAATACTGTGGGATATTTTTGAATTAAACTTTGTATTTCATGAGGTGGGTCCTCTGTTTATATAACGTTTACCTCGTTACCATTCTGCTTGTGTATTATTTCATTCCAATTTAAATTTAATTTTGTACAACCACTCTCTTCCCGTTAACGAGTTACGATCGGAACGCACTATATACAATTTTAGTTTAATATTATTTGTTATATTTACCCATACATAACCAACGCATTCCAACGGGGTCCCACAATAACTAACCAGTTCTATATCTGGTGTATAGACTTCTAATTTCGGAAAATAAGTTTTGGCGTCCTTCAGATTTATTATTGAGGCAGGCGCCCCGGTGTTAACTTCAAAATTTATCCAATTATTGTCTACTTTTATTTTGTGAATTATCTTTTCGCGGATACTTAAAACGTTTTGTGGGCCATTTATTTGCAATATTTCCTCTACCGTTGCCAAAGCTTATGTATGTTCTGTGCTGGCTTGAATATGGTGTACCTGTTTATTCTCTGTAAAACATACTTTTCTTAAGTGTCCATTTTTCTTACAAAAATGGCATGTTGCGTCCTTAAATTTGCATTTTGTGCACACTTATTGTTTCTTTACTCTTACCTTGTAATTGCGCCATTCAAATTTAGAGTCTTTTTCTCTAATAACCGGTTTTGTAATTTACCATCTACAAGGCCAAATACAAATTGGTTCCGCAACGCTTTCTCGAGATGAGTCCCAAAATCACAGTTTGCTGCTAATTTACGTAGTGCCACCAGAAAGTCTGCTGCTTTTTCACTTTCTGTTTGCTTCCTCATATTGAACCGGAAATTTTCTAACAACTCATTTGGCTTTGGGTCAAAATGGTCTTCCAAAATGGCTGCAATTCTCTGGGTCTGCTGGTGCCAACTTATCGCACAAAATCTTGTATGTATCTGATCCAATAAAATGAAGCAGAAGAGATTGTTGTCTTGCCTTTTGCATTCGTACAATTCTAAAGCTGTCTCAAAACGTTTAACCCACCTGGACCATGATGTCTTCTTTATCTCAAAAGGCTCGAAATTAAGCAAACACACATTTTTAGCTGAGCTATTAGTTCCCGTAGTCATTTGGTATTTGTTTTATGTATATGTAATTGCAGTTTACTGTAGTACATGCGAAAAAGAACTTTTTACTTGCACAAAAAAAATATCGGTAACAAAAAAAATCTTTTAAAAGAAATTCCTCGTCGTCAGAATTGTTATACCCAGAACAGCCGTTTTATCTGATGATTTAAAAGCAAGTACATATTTATTCTTTCTTTCTTTTTATGTATTTACATATTAATTTTATGTACCGTATTGTTAGTAAAAACAGTGATACTAGCTTAGCGATTTATATAACAATGGTGTTGCACAAATATTGGCGGAGTAACTAGACCATATGCCCAAGATGTTAGTAACAGTAAAAGGTTTTGTGACTGACTGTAGCAACGTGGTGCTGCTTGTTCTAGTAAGAATGGAAAGGAAGTAACTTCAAAGATATCTCGCTTTTACTTCATGCAATTTTTTTTTTAATCTTAAAATGGAGTTCCATAAAACATGCCGGATTATTTATTCCAGAATTCAAATTCTATATGATAAATTGGTATATCATATCGGCATTAGCCTAGCAAACAGTTTTTGTCACGAAATATCAAAGAGTTTAAAGCATACCCGCAGCTGGGAGATATCTTGTTTTTCGACGTATAAAGTTAGACTATTCCACAAAACTAAAAAAAAAATTATTGAAATAAAAATTGGGATCTTGAGAAAAATATAACACTTCTACGGGTGCTCAATATAGTAGTAATTCAAAACATGCCTTGAGGTTGGGCAAAACTACAGAAATATTAATCTAATTGCAATTCTTGCTTGACCAAAACACGCAGTTTTCTGAAACGCCACTGAAAACCCACTTGCAATTTATATGAAAAAAACTAAATATTATGCAAAAAGTACTCACTTGTTACTTTTGTTATTCCTGGACTATTTTAGAAAATGTCTCCATTTATTGCTTTTGTTTTTCACAGCACTGTATATGAATAGATAAAAAAAACTATTCGAAACCCGGTTTCTGGAAAAAGTTGAATAATCGATTACCCTAATAGACAATCACAAAAACTTTTTTAAAATACTGTTAATGACATCTGGGGGATATGGTCTAGTTACCCCGCCCATATTTGTGCAACAATACTTTGCAATTTTTATTTTGTAAAGTATTTATGAAATAAATAACACATACATACATACATATATATATGTATGTATGTATGTGTTATATATCAGTAGACAGGTAAATATGTATGTATGTAAGTGTATTTTTATATTTTTATGAATTAAGTTATAAATACGGACTGTTATGAGTTTTAATAAATAAAAAATAACAGCTTTATTTATAAACAGCCTTATTTATAAAACTTATTAAGGCTTTTAAAGGGTTTTTAAAACAAATGTTCATACAAAATTTTTATTAAAAAGGCTTTATAAAGCCTTAATAATTTTTATATCGTCAGCTAAAACGCAAACGGGCCTAAGTAACAAAAAATTAAAAATCGCTTTTTTGGTTGATTCTGATGCATTCCATCACAATACACAACCACAAAAAAATTTAGACTTGCCTGACCAAAACTAGCTATTTTATTGACAAAAAACAAACAGCCCATTCTACAAAAGCGTGTATTTGATAAACACAAAAAGACTTAAGTCATGACAACAAAAAAACTAACAGATTTTACCGGTGAAGAAATTGTTTGTTAAGGGAAAATTAAATTAGCTTCAGTTTAAGGCATTTTATTAAAAAAAATTTAAGAAATTCATCTCAAAAGTGATTTTGTAAGAAATAAAGGAAAATAAGAAGCGTATAAATAAAAAGCGTCATGTCAATGATAAAACTATTTTGCATTAAAGTGTACATAGGGCCTTTGGTTTCAGAAAATTAAGGTACTAAAGGACCTAACTAACATAGCCATTCAAATATCACAAAATTTGATTTTATTTTGCCAGAAATCAATTTGTCACATCTTTTTTAATAATTCTGGTGAAAACCATGCTAATTGAAACTATACTTTTGGTATTTTGCTTCTCCTGTAAAATTTCAAAATTGTTAGATAGGGGCCGTTTGCATTTTAGCTGACGATATAAGGCTGTAAAATTATTAAGGCTTTGTAAGAGTTTTTTAAAACAAATTTTTATAATTTTTCTTTTTATTAAGCCTTCATAAAGCCTTGGTAATTTTTATAAATAAAGCCTGGTACGGAGTTCATACGGAATTTCAGGTTCTCATACAAACTGTATGTAAAAAAATTACGGAAATGCAGGTTGGTAAATTTCATAAAGAAATTTACATTTGCTAGTACGGACTTTCAAAAGAAAAGTACAAGGAATTTTTTAAATTTATTGCCTGTCTTAAGGTGTAATCAGACGTGACATAACCATAGCCATAGAAAACAGCCGTTCGAACCAAACTAATGGGCAATACGGTATTCGATTATACGTGACTCGACATAACGCCATAGCCGTTACCATAGAAACAAATTGAATTTTGGTTTGGTTATGACATTATGGCTAAGTCACGTCTAATATAAGCTTTAGGGATGTTATAAATATAATTGGAGACTTTTTTCAGTCAACTGAAACGAAAATTAGTGTTGAAACAATTGTTTGGTCACGGAATTTTCGACATTTCTAATTTTCATAAAACTTTAATTAATTTTTGTTCTTTTTGTATGCAAACATAATTCTACAAAAAAGGCTGCACGATTATTTTTCCGTGTAGAAATTAATGTGAATTTACAATCGTGAAATTCCGTAAGAACTCCGTGCCAGGCTTAATGCTGTAAAAATTTAAGTTGAGAACAATTTTCATGAATGTATATTAGGGTGTCCCAGGCTATAAAGGCGTACCCTAAATTTTTCCCATTTGACTTCTTTAACTCAAATAAAAAATATTATTGCAATCGGATATCGATAACCCGTGTGCCGACTTGATGTCAAACCCTGAGCGTAAAAGTTAGTATGAAAGCCATAGATGAATTGGAGAAGTTAATTTTTAATTAGTAAATAATATAGGACTTTATTTGTTTATGACATTATTTACTAAAATTTATTTTCAAAATTGGCTTATTGCAGTCCGGATATATATTTCTGTGCTCTTGTGCACAACGCAGTAAAAATTGTTTTTGTTCCTCTTCTACACATATTAAGCCGTAAAAGTCTTTCTCTTTTCTTAACCGCTCTTTCAGCTGTGTGCACTGAGAGCATCATGCACCTTCTTTTTAGCTTGTTGAAATGGAGCAATATTTGTCCATGAAGTGGGACACTACTTGAAGAAACTGTCATCGATTTTTAGTTGATTAAGCATAGGCTTGCTATTGATTGAAACAAAGTCATCAATATTTTTCTCTGAAATCAAAATGAGGCATAGTTATAATTTCGGTTTAAAAGGAGTGAATGAAATCAAAACTTATGTGCCTCTATAATTGCTTCTATAACAAACTCAGAATTTCTTATTCTTATTGACACCTGTCTAATACAGAATCTAATTTTGGAGTTATAAATTCTTTCCTCAGAGAAGTTGTATTAGTGTTGAACCATGCCATAGGCAAATATTCTTCTAAATCTGTTACACTGCTCTGCAGGAAATTTGGCCCTTAGTCCGCTTCAGCTGATATTTATTTAAATTGATCTCCCATCACCCATCATTTTCGGGAAATTACTCCTCCCCACTTTTTTATTTATTTAGGTAATTTAAAAATTATAAATTCATTGAACAATACTTTTTATACATTTTCCACGAATTCTTTTTTTTTCAAAATATTTCGAATCCAAAGTCTTCATATTCACCTTCATTTGGTGCTTGCTTTACCCTTACCCTAAAGTTGAAGTTTCTCTTACTATAGACCAACATGCTAGCATTCGGCTTTCTGGAAAATCTTTTCTCCAACTGAGCGATGTCTTGATTAAATCGTTACACTTTTTCATTAGAAACTGCTCCTAATTTTGCAGGAAGAAGGCTATAAGGCTATGAAGTGTAACATGTCTCAAGTGTGAGTACACTTTTTGCACTCACACCTGAGACTTGATACACTCCATATACTTATAGGGTGACAGTAACTTCTAAACATGGACTTTTTGTTACCCAAAAAGTTCACACACACATTTTAAAATGCAAGCCAAGCTCTTTGTTTTAGATTCAGGAGTTCAACAAACGTTGAGTCTTGGAAAGGTTGTCTGCCTTGGGATCCCACAAACACTCCTTCTTTGATTTTAGCGACACCAAGACGAGGAAATTTAGTTTAAAACAATTGAGTTGCAGTACTCAACATTGCAGTGTGCTTTGAATGTTTTGGAAAGAAGCGGTGAATACGGCACAATCCAGCTGTTGTCGACCACAACGTTGTTATATTTAGTTTCAATGTAACGGTTCTACCACCGTTTTGGGGTGCGCGCCGACGATACAGAGGATATCCGTCATTTCCTGTGACTGTTTCTGCTAAAAGAGCGCGAGGATATCGTTTGGAGCATTTTTTATCTACCATGCATGACGATTCTTGATTGTGAATTCCGCAAGGGCTATGAACCATGTTAGTTGTTACTATTTCATATAACTCTAAGTCTGACGTTCGATCAGGAATTTCAGCACATATAATGGCATCTTATTTTTTCAGCCACCCACAGTAAAATGTGCGCATGAGGTAGCCCTCTTTTTTGCCATTCAACACAATACATCCAACAACGCACACTTCCAAAAACTTTAAACTTAACAATAAAGTCGGGCCTAAAGTTTTTGCTTAAACACTCGCGCTGTAATGTCATAGCGATCGATGGCTGATTGACCGGGTAGTAATAACTGTAATTTCAGACCATATTGGATTGCACGTCAATGTGATAAATAAGTCTGGTCGACCATATTGGCATACATATGACATCGCATCTTGCGCGTATTCGTGCATATGTCTTGGACTTCTCACATAACTCGCTGGTAAAATGTTGTCAAATGTTTCAAACACTAATACACTTATACATAGCTCACACCGATTTGACAACGCGGTGTGCATCTCACTCAAAATTTATGATTGTGAAAAAGATTTTTACCCCCTAGCGTATAGATGTTTACACATCAAAAAACTTAGTGATTCTGCAGAAAAATTAATTGTACAGTAATTTTGACTTAGCTGCACAATGTGCAGGTATACAATTTTTTACTTCAGTTTTATACACATACATGGTTGCATATTTATGTAGCCACATTTTTTTAATGTGTGCAGCTAACTTAAACTATTTATATAAGAATAATTTAAAACTGCCAAAAAATATGTTAAATGCGCAGGTATACAAAGTGCACTTAAAAAGAATTTTGAATCATAATTACAGAAGAAATACATTTTGTGCAGTTAAGTCAATGTGCAGCTAACATTGATTTTTTGTATGAAAATATTTTAAAATTACCAAAATTTTAAGGCACTTATCTTAAATGTGCAGCTATAGAAAGTGCACTTAAAAAATGAATTTGTATGGTATTTTAAAGAATAGTGACAGAAATTTAGCATTTTAGGCAGTTAAGTCTAAAGTGCACTTAAACAAAAGGCAGCTAAATCAAAACTACTGTACAGGCTTAGCACACTTTAGTTTGCAGATGTCTATATGGAGCTTATATTTATGCATTACACCATTTTTGTGCTTACTACGACATTTATGTATTAGTGTCCTGCACAAGACATCTTATAAGAACTTTCAAGACAGGGATTTTTCAAATGCTTTACTACAGCGAAATCTTATAAAACAAACGTTAACAACACTGTTTGCAAGAAATTTGTGTGATTATTGTAGGTATAAGAGTAAAGAAGAAAACACTTCGTGACGGAAGAATTTATGATACTGGCTTCTTTCTACGCATGAGCGCGTGTACAAACGGCATGCATGTATGTGTGTATGATCTTTTATTTTTCTGCGCACATGCAAAGGCACACACATGCATTAAAATTAGTTGTATGCGGTTAATCACATAATAGCTTGCTATCTACATATTACACACACACTCAAACGTACAATATGAAAAATAACAAGAATACACTCTTCAACAGTACTTCTTTTGAGTGTTTGTTACAAACAAGCTGTCTTGGCGACATCGCTTGTTAACACTGATATACACGTACACCAATACATCCATCGTGCTTCGCTTATAGTACGACAGCATTTATTATTGGTTTAGTATAATACATGCGACGTGAATACATATAAAAATCATGACGTATTTACATTTAAAGACTGTTTACGCAGGTCTCTATCATGTATAATACATTTCCAGGGACAAGAACTTCATGCATTTAAAAAAGGTATTTTAGGCGCCTAAAATATGACATCACTAATGCAAAATATGCACTAAAAACAATTAAATATGCACATATCTTTAAAAAAATTATTCAAAAGTAAAGTTTTCAATCTACATATCACTAAATAAACACATAAAAATATTTTCTTTTCTCAAGAGGTGCGTGTACAAGCCTTTTATATTAAATCTTTACACAATATTAAATATGGTATAACGAATTTTTCTGCATTATTAACTCCAAACTCGCATTTTCGAGATATGTATGTTTTATTACAGTAAAGGAGCGATACGTAAAAAAAAGAAAAGTGTTGTTATTTATTTATTTTCATTAAAATTTTTTTTATTTATACATATATATTATCGAATGTAAAGTCCTATTAATTTGTTCTTGGAAAACTTTTGTGCATTGAAAAATTTAAATGATTCTTTTTATACAGTGTTGTATATTTATTTGACTCAACCATTACAATGAATTGAATACTAGCTATTAGATTTGGTTTTTGAATCCGTTATAATTTAGAAAAACAATATCAAGTTTCAGCATAATTGTTTCACTACTTCCGGCTATAATAGCAGACAATTTGAAATGATCAAAACTACAATTTTCATTAAATTTGGTAGGTATGTGTGCTTGCACAATCGTTCCACAATTCTAGAACAATGCAAGCGAATAAAGTTGCCAAAACTGTTTTGCAACGTTTTTGGAAATTTGAATTTTTGACACAAAATCAGCATTTATATCAAAATATGAGATATCGATGCCATTTTTACGCAAATTCACTGTTTCGTAAAGATATTTCGTTCTTGCTATTATCAGAGTTAAGGGAAAAACATGCATTTGCATGAAACCCCTGTCCCTGTTAATTATTATCACTAAGTTTATGTCCGACAGTGGTTGGGCCTAATAATTATATTTAGACTCAAGATTTGAATACTTATTTTTAGTTAATTTTTGATGATACAATAAATAAATATTAGTGTGTAAAAAAAATAAAAATTATATTACATTAATTAAATTTTCTTCTCTTCAGGTATTTTGTACGTGGTAAATAACCTAGATTTTGAAAAACAACGATCATACGAATTGGTCATCACAGCCACTGACAGTGTTTCTGGAGTATATGCTGAGGTCCCAGTATCAATTTTAGTGGAAGATGCAAACGATTGTCATCCCTTGTTGGAAAAAGAAAATTATAATATAACACTACCTGAAAATACTTTCCTGGGAAGCCAAATTTTGAAAATAAAAGCCACTGACTGTGATTTTGGTGCTAACAGCATACTTTCCTACAGTATTGAATCTATCAACGGCGAAAAATTCTCTAACTTATTTTATATTGACGTAACAGAGGGTTCATTATATTTAAAACATCAGCTAAACTACGAAGAATGTAAATTATATCTTATTGTAATTAATGTGAATGATCATGGCACACCATCTCTACGCTCCAGAGCAAATGTCTGGGTTCAAGGTAATATTATGTAACTTTAATTTTTTTTCTTGTGTAAGACAATGTAAGAAAATGGTTCCACCAACACTATATATCTCACTATGGAAAAAATGCAATTTTAAAATGAATATTGAGTAATTTTTTTATTTTATTTATAAAATGAAACTTGTGATGTTGGACTTTAAAAACTCTAATTTTTTTATTTTTTGCAGTTGACGATTTAAATGACAACGCACCAAAATTCATAGAACCATCGTTTTCCAGTAAGTTGTCAATAGCATCAAAAAGGGGTCAATTCGTGACTATTGCGAAAGCTTATGACGAAGATGATTGCGATGTTGACAAACTAATCTACAAAGTTGTTGACGGCAACGAGCACCAACGTTATTCAATTGATGAATATACGGGACTGATAACTTTGCAAAACAGTCAAAGACTTCATAATCACAAACAAACTATACTTAATATATCTGTTACCGATGGGCTGCATACGAGTTTTGCCAGAGTAAAAATTAATTTGTTACCGGAAAACAGCCACAGCCCAATATTTGAAAAGCAAGTTTATGATGTCTTTTTGTATGAGAACGAAGAGGAAAATAAATTTTTATTAAAAGTAAGTTATAAATTAAATATTATTTATGAATATGTTTTTGCTGAATGTTCGAGCTTGAGGTCACTTTTTGAATAAATATTTATTTTTATTTTTTTTATTTTTCCAAAATTTCGCCACTCTGTTGTGTGGCTTCTTCAGGGAATGTTTTATTTTTATTTTAAAAGCGTTAAAAAAAGTTAAATTTTTAGCAGTTAAAATTTTTTGGTTTGTGTCATGGTGTAATTATACAGGTGACTGCAAGATGTATCTAACTAGGTGGCAGCGCTAGTTCAGCTGCTAATTTTTTGCTGTATGTGCTTTTTAGCTGAAGAATGTCAAAAACTTCGATTTTTTTTGGTTTTATTACAATTATTTTTGTGCTTTTGACATTCTTCGGTTCTTTACACAGCTATGGTTGCCATATTTTCGTATAACAAATCCTTACGCAGTCAAGGGTGACTGCATAAGAATTTGTTATACAATAATACGGCAATCATAGCTGTGTAAAGAATCGTAGAAACCAAACAAAACCGAAACAACAGGAAGTGTTTGACATTTTCGTTATCTACAAAGTACATAAAAAATTATCAGCTGAATTAGCGCTGCCATCTGGTTATATACACCTTGGTTTGTGTCAATAATTTTCAATAATCAAGAAATTCAAATTGTAAGATCCAGGAAACAACATTTTTAAAAATAACAAATCAGAAAACGGAATTATAAAATTCAAATGAAGAAATGAACAATTAAATGAAATCACCCTGCAGAAAATTGGGTTACAACTGATCCAATCGTCTCGTCCTATGACTTGAGAAAATTCGATGTTATCAAAAGTACGGAGTAGTGTATGGTGAAAAAAGGACATATCGTGTAAATGGTTACATATTCACCATTTTCGTGATGTATCATCTTGATCTTCAGCCAATCTAATTGGAACTCGGTCTAGTATTGTATTAAACGGCACTGAACATGTTCGATGTGGTTGAATAGTTATATGCATGCACCTATCAAATAGTGTAAATATAATCCTCACAAAAACATAAATGTGAAAAAAGGCCAAGTTCCTATCAAAAATTTCGGCCATCAAAAGCAGCGAGATATAAATTTTGACCAAGTTCTTGTTTGGCACAAAACCTTTCAGTAACATATGCTATGCATTATATACATTTGTAATCGTAAGGGTGTCATATAATTTTTAGATAATTTAGATAATTGTGATAATTATTAATGAACAAATAACAGCAAAGTCTGTTGTAAATATTCTGACTAACAACACATAGTTGAACGGAACAGCCAGCCGTTTTCGAAGGCCACTAAACCTTAATCATCAGCGTTCTTTTGTGTTTGGTCCACTGTGTGTGGTGTCAGTTGATGTAGATTTCTGCTTTATATACTTAGCATTTTATTGCAAATGGAATATGTGAATTGTTTTGATTCATCGTATTTCAATTTGCTGAAAGCTTTTTTTGTATTGTAAGCTCAATTTTACCATCACTATATTTACAACAGTCTTACCATTGTCGTTTTTTGTTCTTTTTTACTAATTATACACATGTTACTTAATTTGCTTATTTTTTGTTCTACTTAAGACAAACTTTTTTGGTTTGTTACTATTAAGTATATTTTTATTTAATTTTTGCCACAGGCCCATGGCTATTAATTTTTAGCTAATTTTAATTATTATTCGAACTCCATTTGTTTCTATATTTGCGATTTGAACGGGCTAAAGTTCGTATCGGTTTTTAAGCCAAATTACATTAATGAACAAATAACACCAAAGTCTGATCGCTATACGAACTTTAGCCCGTTAAAATCACAAATATAGAAACAAATGGAGTTCGAATAATAATTAAAAATTAACTAAAAATTAATAGCCATGGGCCTGTGGCAAAAATTAAATAAAAATATACTTAATAGTAACAAACCAAAAAAGTTTGTCTTAAGTAGAACAAAAAATAAGCAAATTAAGTAACATGTGTATAATTAGTAAAAAAGAACAAAAAACGACAATGGTAAGACTGTTGTAAATATAGTGATGGTAAAATTGAGCTTACAATACAAAAAAGCTTTCAGCAAATTGAAATACGATGAATCAAAACAATTCACATATTCCATTTGCAATAAAATGCTAAGTATATAAAGCAGAAATCTACATCAACTGACACCACACACAGTGGACCAAACACAAAAGAACGCTGATGATGAAGGTTTAGTAGCCTTCGAAAACGGCTGGCTGTTCCGTTCAACTATGTGTTGTTAGTCAGAATATTTACAACAGACTTTGGTGTTATTTGTTCATTAATAATTATCACATGTAATTTGGCTTAAAAAGCGATACGAACTTTAGCCCGTTCAAATCACAAATATAAAAATTGTTTTTATTCGTTTGAACAAAACAGGTACTTTATTTCACAAACCTTTTTTTTAAAAAAAAAAAACGACATATAAATAACTTATAAAAAAATATGAATTAAAAAAAACAAAAACTTAAAGGGCATTTTTTCACAGCCAAATGTATACATTTAAAGATATAAAAGAGATCATAAAAAAATAGTATGGTGTAAAAACTGCAGGTCCACCTTATAGGTGGTTTTTTACTCATCAAAATCTGTGTTCGCACAGTGCAAGCATATACGTTTGATGCATCCCATACACATTGGCTTACTACATTGCAGACAAAAGTGTGTAGTTTTTCGCTTGAGACTAGTCGGGCATATGTTGCATAACTTACGAGCAGCGTGGATCGGTTCTACTGGAGGCGGAGGTACTGAGTCCGGACCCAAAATGTTACCAATTGTGTCTCGTATAACCCGAGGGAGCTTTTGGTTGTGTTGACGTCTTTGCAGATGTGGTAAAATCATTTGTCTTGCAAGCTTTTTCAAAAAGTCTCCTCTTGAGCTGTTATCATAATCCTTTGAAGATTGAAAAATAATGAAAGAGTTGACACCACAAATATCCACAATTCTATAAAATATGGCTAATGTCCAGCGGCGTGTACGTCGACCGGATGAATAAATCGAGTATTTCTTATCGAGCTCATCCACTCCACCTTTTGTATTGTTATAATCAGCTACCATTGCAGGTTTTAAAGTGAGTGGGTCATCTTCTTTTTTGTGATGCATGGAGGACAATAATACAACAGCACGATTTTGACGAGGCACGTAGGATAAAATAGTGACATCTTTGGTAAAACCAAATATGCAGGATCCCAACGGTCTATTTTTTTTTTGGCAAAAATTCTGGTGGAATCTCTCTTTTGTTCTTTTTCAGCGTACCTAAATAAGGAAGTTCTCGTTTTTTAAGTTCTTCCACCAGCTGGAGTGATGAAAACCAATTATCAGCACTTATATTTCTTCGACTTCCTTCTATTATTTTAGACAGCCTTATTACTGATTGTGTTGGTACTGCAAGTCGTTTTTCTTCATTTGTTAGACCAACTGCATCCGAGTTTTTTCCAAAATATTTATAACCATTTGCAAGATATTGTGTGCGTGCATCAGTCAATGACATTATCTTAATTCCATATTTTGCGGGTTTCTTTGGCATGCAAATTTTGAACTTGCATCTTCCACGAAATGGGACCAACATTTCATCAATGCAGGCATGAGTACCAATTGAATAACTTTTTCGGCAATTTTCTATAAATTTGTTGAATATACCAGAAACTGCTGCTATTGAGTCGTTCAATAATCGTTGTTGTCTATCACAGGAGTTATCAAATCTTAAGCAATTTAGAATACAAAGAAACCGGTTATTAGACATTATAGCTCTAAAAACTTCTCTGCCCGATCCATCAGTTGCAAAAATAAATTGAGCGGCCTCGTGGTTAGACTTGAATACGGATGTGTAAATCAAGATACCGAAAAATGCACGCAATTCTATTTTATGTAGCATTTTCGCTTCAGTTTGTGCTGTTAGATCAAATTTTGCTTTCAATTTTGTATTTGTATGTTCTAAAATCATGTTCTCCATATCGCTATCAAAAATTCTCGACCAATATCCATATAAATCCTTTTCCGATTGCGGTTGTGTAGCAACTGGTAACCTCACAATATTATGAAGAGGAGTCTTTACGCAGCGTGTTGGTTCCAATGCTGACCACTTGAACCCGTTTTTTCCATAAAAGTAGTTTACAGCAGATTCACATACATTTTCATCAACAACTAGTTCTTCATCATTTCCAACCATTTCCTCAACAATCATTGTATCCGCTTCATCGTATTCACTGCATGCATCATCTTCTATAAGTATTTCATCCTCCATGTCAATTTCTTCAATGCAGAAATCCGGATCGACAATTTCGTCGTCGACTTCGCTAACATCGTCATCGTCCTCAAAACATTCCTCAAGAAATTGAGATATTACTGAATCACTTAGTTTTTTTGGATGCGACATGATCTGTAAACATAAATAGCATATCACGTAATTTAAAAAATATGTAATATAACGTTTTTGAAATAGATAATATTTTAGCAACAAGAAAACAGACGAGTGGTAAAAATAATTCCACGAAAATATTACGTAAATTTCTTTCTACTAAATACTTACGCTAACGTTGACGTGGTGGTAAAATATTTTCAAAGAAAACTTACGTAAATGCCGAGGAGTGGTAATTTTTACACCAGCATGTGCGTAGCTCCGCTCGTGCTATGTCTAGCTCAGCCAAAACACAACTGAATGACAACGATCACAATATATGAAGATACTAAGAGAATTAAATTGATTGAGCGCAATGGAAGAGAGAATTTTAAAAAAATGTAAAGAGAGGGTAAAATTTACCACCACCTCGTTAGTTAAAGGCTAGACCTACTTGTGTATCAAATTTCAGCCCATAAGCGCAACTTTTAATTTTTATGGGCGCAGCCCCGCCCCTATGACTAAAATTTCTGGGTTTTCAGGTTTTTCTTGTTGTTTTCTCACCTAAACCTACTCGTTTATCAAATTTCAGCTCCTTAGCGCAACTTTTAATTTTTCATATTTATGGGCTTAACCATGCCCACTTTTCCAAACTTGAGATTTTTTTCGGCCAGTGTTTATTATTTGTGTCAAGTTTCGTTGCAAACGGATAATAATACATACAGAAATAGTATATCTAAATATGCTGCGCCGTAGTACACGAAAATGAGGTTGAAATTGTATGGGCGTGTTAACGCCCACTTTTTTAATGGAAAATTTTTAGGATTGCCCTATCGCAGTATACATACCGAATTTCAATAAAATAGCTTCCATTAAGCGCCTTAGATTTGCTTTTTTAATTCTAGCCTTTATGGCCGTAGCCCCGCCCTCCTGGCTAAAATTTCTGGATTTTAAATCCTTTTTTGTTTATTGCTCACCTAGACTTAGCTCTGTACCAAATTTCAGCTCACTAGCACAAATTTTAACCGCCCCCTTGGTTAAAATTTTCGGGTTTTCAGATTTTTCTAGTTCATTGCTTACCTAGATCTACACTTATACCAAATCTGAGCTCTCTAGCTATAGCGGAAGTGCTTCATCAATTTGATGAGTGATCAGTGAGTCAGTGAGTATGTCTTAAAATATGCACTTTTTGCACCTTCATTGTAAAAGTTTCAAACTTTGCATGTGAGGTTACATGAATTTATTCTAATTATGGTTTAAATTTCATAATTTTATGATTGCGGGGAACAAAGGTATGAGGGGGGTAAAAACAGCTCGAATGGCTTCCTGTAAATATACACACTGCGTGCATTGGCCGGAACTTGGCCTGGCGCACTGCCGTGTGCCTAGATGTTAATTGTTCCCTCCATTGTGACTCAGGAACCAGTCCCGTAACTATACTTAGATATTAACCTATCCCCCATCCCCCATCCCCATCCTAGGCCATCCCATGTAAAAGTGACTGGTCCGCTTCATAGGAAGTGTTAGAACTCGGACTGGTGCCTATCACTTGAGGACCGGTCTCGTGTCTAGTATTGTGTAAGTTCGATTTTCTGCAGGGTAAGAATGAAAAAAGTTTAACATTTGTATTGCCTCGTTTATACGGAAATCTTATTTGCAAATAAAACTATTTTCAAATACTGAACTCACCGTTTATACGTAAATAAAAACCATTGCTATCTGTGAATGATATTGTCACACATTGTTAAATTAGTATTACATTTTTTACAAAATAAAAACAACTGCAACATTTTACACCTCATTTGCAAATAGTGCGTTATTTGCAAATAGTTTTCGTGAGTTATTAACTTACAATAAAAAAGTTATACGGCAACGCTTTCCAGTTTTATTTGCAAATAAGAAGTGCGTATAAACTGGATATATTTTAATAAATGAATAATTTGTGCTGTTATTATTTTTATTTACCAAATATCTAAAATTTTGTGCTAAATTTTCTATATCTGCCTTAAAATTTATTCTTTTATCTGGTGGTACTTTTATAATTTTTAAGATTTCTAACATATAACGCCTTTTATAACTGTTTTTTTTTCTAAAATTGAAGTATTATCAAAATCAGGATAGTGACCTAAAAGAAGACAATGTGAGGATAAAGCGGTTTTTTTGTACAGAAATATATTTATTTATTTATAGTACATATTCTGCAAAGTAAATTTGCATAATATGGTTGCACAAAAATGGACGGGTGACTAAGACAATATGTACATGATGCTATTAACAGTATTCTTAAAAATGTTTTTGTGACTGACTGTACACGACCTATGCCTTCACATAGGAAGTAGCAACGTGGTTCTTAAGGAAATTCTACAAAAGAACCGCAAGATTATACGGTAATCCGTGGCAGATCCGTCAACCAGTGCAAATGAGACGCAAAACCCTCGAAGGCAAATAAAAAATAGTGGCCTGGTTGCATTTAAGAGATAATTGCCAACGACGCGTGATGTTGACTCGCCGAGAGCTGTTTTACGACTGAGAAATATATTTATGTTTTTGGTCTGTTTTACATGTTCAGTGCTGCCAATAGATTTTTATTTTCGCACCTACGCTAGTAGTAGGGAACTGCCAATTCTGGCGCCGATTAAAATTGTTAAATTGTGGCTGAAATTGTTAAATTGTTGCTGAAATTGTTAAATTGTGGGCTGAAATTGTTAAATTGTTGCTGAAATTGTTAAATTTGGGTAATTAAAATTTGAAAATTGTTAAATTCTTGGAAATTTGTGTTTTTTGTTTACATTAGGAGTTTTTGTTTACATTAAGTGTATGTCTGTCTGTCTTTCTGCCTGATCGTAGATGTTTGTGTGTGGAATATTTTGTGTGAATGCTTTAAGGCGGTTCATAGTTTGGCGGTTTTTATGTGTGTGTATATACAGACGAGGAAAATCATGAAAATGATTTTTCCTAATACAAATGGTGAAATAGTGATTATTAATTTTTCCTAATGCCTACGGCAATGCATGATAATTTTCCTAATGCCGGGCAATACATGAATATTGTTTTTTGAAATGCCGACGGGAAAATGATTTTTCCTAATGACGACGGGAAAACGTGAGTTATTTTTTCTAATGCTAATGTAGGTGTTGCTAGACTGTGGGAATTTAAGGCTGACCGTGTTTGAGTGGGTGGCGTTGTTGCCGTAATACGTAACCATAGGAATTTGCGGATGTGTCTGTCTGTCTGTGAGAATTTAGGTGAGGGTTTGATTGGAAAGGGCGGTGTGTAGTTGAGGTAGATCGATTGCGTGTGTATGTGTGTGTGTGTGTGTGTATGTTTGTAGGAATTTCAATGTGTGTATTTCTGTAGGAGCTTAGGGCTGGTTGTGATTTATGAGGGGTGAGGTGTTCTAGTAACATGCAACCGGGGTAATCTGTGTGTTTGTATGTCTGTAGGAGTTTAAGGCTGACCATGATTTGGGTGGGCAGGGTTGTTGACGTAATATGTATCCATGGGGATTTGTGGATGTGTCTGTCTATAGTAGTTTAAGGCTGATCGTGATTTGAGGTAGGTGAGGATGTTGTTGAGGTAAATTGGTTATGTGTATGTATGTATGTATGTATTTTTGTCAGAATTTAAGATGATTGTGATTTATTTGGGTCGAGGTGTTCTTGTAATATGTAGCCGTGAGAATCTATGTGTATAGACGTCTGTAGAAGTTTAAGACTACCTGTAATTTCAGGTAGGTGAGAGTGTTGTATTGTTGAGATTAATCTTATATATTGTATATGTATGTATGTATGATCATGGGAATTTGTGTATGTATATCTGAGGGAGAATTTAAGGCTCGTCATGATTTGCAAAAGGTGGGGTGTTGTTGAAATTTTCTTGGATATTTCTTATATGAATTCTGCTATGTGTGTGTATTTGAGCTGGTATTTATATGTAGGTAGAAATAAATTGTTTTCAACATCGACATTTGGTACTATAAAATACTATCATATATCTGGACTTCCCTAATCCTACTATGCTTTTGTACTTACGATTGCTTTATATTTTCTCATGCTTAAATTTGTCTCGCGTTGAAGTCGGTCTGTGTGAAATTTGTTTATATTACAGATTTTGTTTATTTAACTACATTCGTCTTCTTTGACTGAAAGAGTTATCTACACACAGAGAAAAACCAACTTGAAATCAGTAAGAACCATGCTGAATTAATAAGAACCATTAGCGAAGGTTTAGTCATATTGAAATTTCTTATTTCAATATGGACAAAATATTAATTTACAGTATTCATTTATTAAACTCATTAGTTTGTAGATATCTCAATATACATTTTCTATTATATTAAAAATTATTGAATTAATGTGATGAATTCTTATTTTTAAGCTGCAGATTTTCCCTGAGTGTATGGATTGTTTATATTTGCATTGTGCTTTAACTAAACGACGCTTCATATTTTTTCATGATGTAGATCTAATAAATACTTAAGCATTGATAAGAAATTTGATATGTATACATACATATCTACAAATTGATTTTATGTATGTATGTATGTATGTACATATATATGTACATACAAATAAGTGTTCAACTCAATCTTTGAATACATTTTTTATTTTATTTTTTGTCATGTGATGTCTGTTGTTGGTGAAATTAAAAACATTTTAATTTTTATCTGCGTTTACTTAAAAGTTTGTGAGGATTTTCTGTTATAAGTAAAACTGAATTCTTGAAGATATGTACTTACATACTCTATAGTAATAGTAACTATAATAGAAATATTTCTTATACTTAATTTACAGTTTTTTAAAGTATAGGGTATAAAATTTTTTCTAGCTATAGCCTTCTACATTTATTTTGGAAAACTTGCTTTGCTTTTTAAAAATGTATAAACATTTTTAAATGAAACTGATCCGGCACTCCAGCTTAGGTACTGATAGTTTTTTTTGTTGTTAGTTAACTTACTTATTTTTTATTTTTTATTGAAAAACATTGGAAATCAAAAGGGAGTTTTATATTGTAATTATTATTTTCATAATTGTTGAAAACAATCGCTGCTTTTTGTTTGTTTTTTGCGATGAAATCATTTGAATTACTTTTGCAACTTTACGCGCTTATAAAAATTATGTTATTTTCTATATTTCTTAATTTATAAGACTTTTAGACTTTGTCCTTTAGGGGTTATATATTCTATTATACGATTATGAATAAGAATGCAGTAAGCTGATGTATTTGCTTACTGCTTCAAATTAAAATTTTATTAAATTGAATAAAAGGAGTTTTTTTTCTTAAACTCTGATGCAGTTAGAAGCGCTGGAGATTCTTTCATATAACAGCTTTTTTGAAATTTTTGATACATAGTATAATATAGAATTGGATAACATTTATTTTTAATTTTTATGTTAAGAAGTACGGGTATGAGACTGAATTTAAATGTACTTTTAAATTAGTTAAATCATAATGAACAAACATATTTTCTTCTTTAATAGCGATCAACAGAAAACGAACTCGTTTTCATATAATTTAGGTATACCCTATCGACGGCTCCTCTAGGATACAAGATGACTTTGTATGACGAAATTTCTGTTGCTTTATACTGATAATATGTTTACATTAATAAGATACATATACATATGTTTATTTTATGAACGGTGAGCACCTATGGCTTTTATTTAATGTTCTATATGACTTTTTTTTTCATTTTATTAAAGTTCAGCGTATTGTATATATATTTCTGAAATGTTTAAGTGTGTTTTGTGTGCCCATCGGAGAGAGTGTACGTATTAGTTGGTCAGTCAGTCTCTATTTTTATTTATTTTTTTTTTTCTTCTAATGAGCCACTCCTTTTTCAGATTTTACTACTTGGAATAGAGAATTTTTGTCTAATTTTTTGGTGGGTATATACATTAGGTATGTAGAAATTAGTTTAGATACAAAGAAATGCATGTTTAATATACAACTATTGTATCAAATCGATCTCAAATAACTCAGTTACCTCTACCAGCAATTCACCGTTGGTGTATTCATAAAGTGTTAGAAACAATGAAATATCTATGTTTTGAGAGAATTTTTCCCCTCAAGTATTTCTACATGAGGTTTGAGGGGTCAATCACTGTCGCATTCATATGTAATGATTATTCACTTAAAAAACGTCATCATCACCATCAATCATCTCCGTATACAATACATTCATGAGTTGGGTTGATCCAGATACAATTGCTGTCTCATCACCTTGTAACAGCTTTATATATTTTGCTAGTATGCATGCCTTAGCATGCTTCTATCGATAGTGACGTAAGAGTCCGAGATGTAGTAGTGTTACAATTAAAAATCTTTACTATTAGAATTTACCAGTTCGCTCTTTTGAATTTTTGCAAAGTAGATACATATGTATGTATTTCATTGACCACAAAATCATAAAATTTCTTTGCTTACAAAATTGTATGACGTGAGGATTTTTTTTATTTATTTTTTTTTAAATTATACATGCTTCGGCATGCTTTCATTTTTTTTTCTATAAATTTATGTAATACTCATACAGATACAGATATAAAGTAAGATCTGTTTACTGTACATTTTAAAATTTATGCATGCTTCAGCATGATTCTAGTTGAAGCGTATATTCATTCACTAAGTTTGTTTGATACTTATTCATACACATGTACATTCTTAAAGATTGGGTATCAAAGTCCAATTTCCGTAGTTTATCTATATTTTCTAAAGATCTGATAGCTAAAGAAATAAATAGAGTGAAGATCTTCTATAATAATCCCATTTTCATATTGTAAAATTTTGCGTGCTAGCGCTTTCGATGGGAAAATATACATACAACTTTATAAAAAGTGATAATATGATGTGCTGCTGAATATTGCACTATGTTATAGTTCATTTTAAACACTGAAGTTTTAGCAATATTTCATTCAGACCAACAAGTTTAGAGAATTCCACTACATTTAGTTAATTATCTTTCTTAAGACCCATCATTCCTAATCAATCCTACAAAAAACAACACAAACTAGATTTTTCGTTTTAATTTTATTTTTATTAAATTCAACATTCATTCTTCAAATTACTTTATACTATATTAAGTAGCTTTTCCTCATTTGTTGAGTTGACTTTAATAGGAGACATTTTAATGGTACGATGAACTTTTCTATTGCATGCATTGAGTAAATCTTTATACATACCAATCCACTTATATGAACCATTAAAGCTAATTCTTTTCACATCATACCTTTCAATGATCTATTAAATCATTCTAATATTGATGCTTTCATATTAAGTAATGTTTAATCTTCTATTTATGTATGAGTTTTCCCAAGTATTTATTAAAAAATTCTTTAGAATCATCTGTTTGTAAGTTTTTTGGTACCCGTACCACTTCAAAAATATTTTCCATTGACTTGGTTTTTAGAGTGCAGCTTTTATTTTCAGCTGTACTTTGAGAATGTGTCAATTACAGTCTTCAAAAATCAACAATTTCTATTTTCTGTAGAATAGTTCTACATTTCACCTAACTTAGCTCCATAAAACATCATATATTCCTGTCATTACATCTCTACAAGCACAAACAGTTGTTGAAATTTAATATGTACTTCGTTAACTAAATTCCTTTTTAAAGACATTGAATTGTTTCACAGATTTTTTCGAAAGTGTTGTGATCTACATCTTGCACTTTCAGCTATTTATACTAACATGTAGTTAATTTTCTAATCTATATATTTAACCGTAAACTCTTCAATTTGTTTTTAATTATTTACTTTTTAGAATTGCTTTTTCAATTTTATAACTGTCTTCTTTCTCTAATTTTATTTCACGTTGTAGTTCCTCAATTTGCATTTAAATATATTCTTGAATATTAATGCTTTAAGCTATATTATTAATTTGTCTTGTATTTTATCTTCATTCAGTTTAATGTAACTATCAACAATAGTTTGTATCTAATTCATTTATGCCTTCCAATACTGATAAGTCAGTATAAATGTCTTCAGAATTGGAAGTCTATGAGTAAAATCATCGTCATCATCATTCTCAGTATTAGCATCATTAAATATGATGGTATTATCAAATATTGTTCCTTCTACTAGTTTCTTTTGGGGTACTTGTCTATATCTTGAGTGAAGGTTTCTCAGGCTTTAAACTTGTATATTTTCAACTTCTGTCTTGATTTTACTTTCTTCTTTCATAAGAATTCTTTTAATATTTTTAGAACTATTTATGAATTCTTCTGCTATAGGTTTAAATGTATCTTTTAGTTGTTCACTTGTATCTATTTCACCAGTTTTTATACTACGAAGCTTTTTCTTCAACACATTTCTTGTCAACACCAACTGTTTTAAAATTTTCTCATCCAGGGCAAATAACAGGTATCAGCAATCATATCAGCTTTTCAGGAGCTGGTCTGGTTTTCAGATCAGCTTATCAGGACCTGGTCTGGTTTTCAGATCAGCTTTTCAGGACCTGGTCTGGTTTTCAGATCAGCTTTTCAGGACCTGGTCTGGTTTTCAGATCAGCTTATCAGGACCTGGTCTGGTTTTCAGATCAGCTTATCAGGAGCTGGTCTGGTTTTCAGATCAGCTTATCAGGAGCTGGTCTGGTTTTCAGATCAGCTTATCAGGAGCTGGTCTGGTTTTCAGATCAGCTTATCAGGAGCTGATCTGATTTTTAGATCAGCTTATCAGGTAACAGATCAGGCTATCAGGAGCTGTTCAGATTTTCATTTCAAGATATCTGAGTCAGATTTATTTATCAGTGTACAAGTAGCTAGCCATTTATAACATTTATATACATGAAGTTTAAAGTCAGATGAAATACGAAAAAGTAAAGTTTTATGTAGTAAACTTATTTTCTATAACGATCATCGTTTAATTCACTATCTTTGCTTATAATCAAAAATCCATATTTAGCCTTTCAACATGCTTTTTATTTTTCTCACCTTACTTAAACATTAAAATTACATTATGATGATCTCTTATTAAATGTTTGGTGATTCTGGTGTAAGTTTTACATAAGTAGAATGAATCAACATTCTTATCTCTCCCCATACAAAAATATGCTTCCCATACGCATCATCGTTAAATATCATATTGGAATTACTTTGGACTGAAATATCAGATTCGCTATCGGTAAATTTTGTAATATATTATTATTTTAATTGATGTAATTAATTTCTTCAGATATTTTTTTCTGGGGTGATATAGATTTTGAGTATAAATAAATGTTCTCAAATTTAAGTCCATTAGGACTTTCTAGCAAGCCAATCATAGCGTTTTTTTTTTGCAATTTGACAGGTCAACTATTGTTGCACGAATAGAATTTGATACAAGGGAACTATGATATATTTTTGAACTATCGTTCGATGATTCATCAATATTTCGTACCAAGGTATTTTAGGTTGTTTTACTAACCGCATTTATGTAGCTAAATACATTTTATAAATATTATCTCTTATTATAAAAAAATAAACTAATACAGCTATACCATATCAGAAAATATTTTCTGAAATCGTATAGCTGCATTAGTTTATTTTTTCTATAATAAGAGATAATGATCCACACTCATAATCAAAACAGCATAAAAATATCCTTTGTTTTGACCTTTAGATCTTTAAATATAGATAAACTACGGAATTTGGACTTTGATATCCAATCTTTAAGAATGTACATGTGTATGAATAAGTATCAAGCAAACTTAGTGAATGAATATACGCTTCAACTAGAATCATGCTGAAGCATGCATACTGCAAACAGATCTTACTTTATATCTGTATCTGTATGAGTATTAAATAAATTTACAGAAAAAAATGAAAGCATGCCGAAACATGTATAATTTCAAAAAAAAAAAAAAAATCCGCACGTCATACAATTTTGTAAGCAAAGAAATTTTATGATTTTGTGGTCACTTAAATACATACATATGTATATACTTTGTACAAATTCAAAAGAGCGAACTGGTAAATTCTAATAGTAAAGATTTTTAATTTTAACACTACTACATCTCGGACTCTTACGTCACTATCGATAGAAGCATGCTAAGGCATGCATACTAGCAAAATATATAAAGCTGTTAGAAGGTGATGAGACAGCAATTGTATCTGGATCAACCCAACTCATGAATGTATTGTATACGGGAGTGATTGATGGTGATGATGACCTTTTTTAAGTGAATAATCATTACATATCAATGCGATAGGAGTCAACCAGCAAACCTACTTGAGGCAAAAAATTCTCCCAAACATAGATATTTCATTGTTTCTAACACTTTATGAAAACACCGACGGTGAATTGCTGGTAGAGGTAACTGAGTTATTTGAGACCGATTTGCTACAATGGTTGTTTATTAAACATACATTTCTTTGTAAGTAAACTAATTTCTACATACCTAATGTATATACCCAGCAAAAAATTAGACAAAAATATTCTATTCCAAGTAGTAAAATCTGAAAAAAGGAGTGGCACATTAGAAAAAAAAAAATAAATAAAAATATAGACTGACTGACCAACTAATACGTACACTCTGTCCGATGGGCACACAAAACACACTTAAACATTTCAAAAATATATACACAATACGCTGAACTTTAATAAAATGAAAAAAATCATAATCATACATATGTATATAAACAAATGCAACAGAAATTTCGTCATACAAAGTCATCTTGTATCCTAGAGGATACCTAAATTATATGAAAACGAGTTCGTTTTCTGTTGATCGCTATTCAAGAAGAAAATATGTTTGTTCATTATGATTTAACTAATTTAAAAGTACATTTAAATTCAGTCTCATATCCGTACTTCTTAACATAAAAATTAAAAATAAATGTTATCCAATTCTATATTATACTATGTATCAAAAATTCCTAAAAAGCTGTTATATGAAAGAATCTCCAGCGCTTCTAACTGCATCAGAGTTTAAGAAAAAAGCTCCTTTTATTCAATTGAATAAAATTTTAATTTGAAGCAGTAAGCAAATACATCAGCTTACTGCATTCTTATTCATAATCGTATAATAGAATATATAACCACTAAAGGACAAAGTCTAAAAGTCTTATAAATTAAGAAATATAGAAAATAACATAATTTTTATAAACGCGTAAAGTTTCAAAAGTAATTCAAATGATTTCATCGCAAAAAACAAACAAAAAGCAGCGATTGTTTTCAACAATTATGAAAATAATAATTACAATATAAAACTCCCTTTTGATTTCCAATGTTTATCAATAAAAAATAAGTAAGTTAACTAACAACAAAAAAAATATCAGTACCTAAGCTGGAGTGCCGGATCAGTTTCATTTAAAAATGTTTATACATTTTTAAAAAGCAAACCAAGCTTTCCAAAATAAATGTAGAAGGCTATAGCTAGAAAAAATTTTATACCCTAAAAATGTCAAACGTTGACTAAGTAACATTACATCAACTTTAAAAAAATGTAAATTAAGTATAAGAAATATTTCTATTATAGTTACTATTACTATAGAATATGTAAGTACATATCTTCAGGAATTCAGTTTTACTTAAAACAGAAAATCCTCACAAACTTTTAAGTAAACGCAGATAAAAATTAAAATGTTTTTAATTTCACCAACAACAGACATCACATAACAAAAAATAAAATAAAAAATGTATTCAAAGATTGAGTTAAACACTTATTTGTATGTACATACATACATACATACATAAAATCAATTTGTAGATATGTATGTATACATATCAAATTTCTTATCAATGCTTAAGTATTTATTAGATCTACATCATGAAAATATATGAAGCGTCGTTTAGTTAAAGCACAATGCAAATATAAACAATCCATACACTCAGGGAAAATCTGCAGCTTAAAAATAAGAATTCGTCACATTAATTCAATAATTTTTAATATAATAGAAAATGTATATTGAGATATCTACAAACTAATGAGTTTAATAAATGAATACTGTAAATTAATATTTTGTCCATATTGAAATAAGAAATTTCAATATGACTAAACCTTTGTTAATGGTTCTTATTAATTCAGCATGGTTTTTACTGATTTCAAGTTGGTTTTTCTCTGTGTGCAGAAAACTCTTTCAGTCAAAGAAGACGGATGTAGTTAAATAAACAAAATCTGTAATATAAACAAATTTCACACAGACAGACTTTAACGCGAGACAAATTTAAGCATGAGAAAATATAAAGCAATCGTAAGTATAAAAGCATACTAGGATTAGGGAAGTCCAGATATATGATAGTATTTTATAGTACCAAATGTCGATGTTGAAAACAATTTATTTCTACCTACATATAAATACCAGCTCAAATACACACACATAGCAGAATTCATATAAGAAATATCCAAGAAAATTTCAACAACACCCCACCTTTTGCAAATCATGACGAGCCTTAAATTCTCCCTCAGATATACATACACAAATTCCCATGATCATACATACATACATATACAATATATAAGATTAATCTCAACAATACAACACTCTCACCTACCTGAAATTACAGGTAGTCTTAAACTTCTACAGACGTCTATACACATAGATTCTCACGGCTACATATTACAAGAACACCTCGACCCAAATAAATCACAATCATCTTAAATTCTGACAAAAATACATACATACATACATACACATAACCAATTTACCTCAACAACATCCTCACCTACCTCAAATCACGATCAGCCTTAAACTACTATAGACAGACACATCCACAAATCCCCATGGATACATATTACGTCAACAACCCTGCCCACCCAAATCATGGTCAGCCTTAAACTCCTACAGACATACAAACACACAGATTACCCCGGTTGCATGTTACTAGAACACCTCACCCCTCATAAATCACAACCAGCCCTAAGCTCCTACAGAAATACACACATTGAAATTCCTACAAACATACACACACACACACACACATACACACGCAATCGATCTACCTCAACTACACACCGCCCTTTCCAATCAAACCCTCACCTAAATTCTCACAGACAGACAGACACATCCGCAAATTCCTATGGTTACGTATTACGGCAACAACGCCACCCACTCAAACACGGTCAGCCTTAAATTCCCACAGTCTAGCAACACCTACATTAGCATTAGAAAAAATAACTTTCACGTTTTCCCGTCGTCATTAGGAAAAATCATTTTCCCGTCGGCATTTCAAAAAACAATATTCATGTATTGCCCGGCATTAGGAAAAATTATCATGCATTGCCGTAGGCATTAGGAAAAATTAATAATCACTATTTCACCATTGGTATTAGGAAAAATCATTTTCATGATTTTCCTCGTCTGTATATACACACACATAAAAACCGCCAAACTATGAACCGCCTTAATACATTCACACAAAATATTCCACACTCAAACATCTACGATCAGGCAGACAGACAGACAGACATACACTTAATGTAAACAAAAACTCCTAATGTAAACAAAAAACACAAATTTCCAAGAATTTAACAATTTTCAAATTTTAATTACCCAAATTTAACAATTTCAGCAACAATTTAACAATTTCAGCCACAATTTAACAATTTTAATCGGCGCCAGAATTGGCAGTTCCCTACTACTTACGCTTGCAAAAAAACCCTTTTTCCCTACATCTCCAATAATATATCCCTACATTTTACCCTACACTTTTTTTTAGGTAAGCCTGAAAAAAAGAATTCCGTTCAACAAAAATTAAATTTTGTTAATTTTTAATAAGTTTACATATTAATATTAGAAAAGTTATAAAAAGTAAGTTATAATTTGTTCATTTAATTAAATTCAGTAAAATGCAGATATCTTATACGCCATTTACACCAGCACAAAATCTAGCAGATTTTAATTAAAATCTTTATGAAAATCTATACCGTTTATACCAACTTCTTTTGACATTTATCAAGATTTTTTATCCAAAACAAAACCCATTAACTAAAAAATTTCCAAAAGTACAACCAAATAACTGCACTGTAGCTAAGTCACACACCTCTTTAAGGAGACCGTAGCTAATTCACTCATCTTTTTCATAAATATGTTGTACAGGATAGTAAAAAATAAATAAAAATATTGATTTTTATTAGATTTCCTACAAAAAAAAATAGATTTTTTTGTATGGGAAATCGAGTAAAAAGCAGCACGATTTAGCTCGAAATCTCGTAAGCAGTAGATTTCGAGGTAATGTAAATGCCCTATTAATAAAAGTTTTGAAACTTAAATTTAAAAAGTAAACTTTTTATATTTGATGATCTGGAAAACAGAGTATATTTGTATGGAATATTTGACTATAAATGTAAAAAGTACAATGCGGAACATAAAAAATTTGAACTAAAGTGATTTCAATTGAATTCTACTTCAAAATATAATGTATATTGTACATTGTAGAACATACCTGATCAGCTGACCGTGTATGCCATTACGGTCAGCTGATCAAGTAGGTTCACCTATTACATACGCCTTGCAAAAAGCTGTGAAAAATTTTGCTGCATACCAGATAGTTAAACAAAAACTTTTAAGTGTTGTCAACACATTACAAGTTGAAACCGTTTCTTCCCTTGAAAATAGCTGTTAACCCTACACACCTAACCCTCGAACTAACCCCCCTAAATCTAAATATTCGTCGATTTGACGAGCACATTTTGGGGCATATAATTTCGGTTCTAAACATATATATTTTTTTACCAAGTACTTTGTTAGTAAATAAGACTATATATTTCTATTCTGTTACAAGTATATTTATTACAATCCATTTTTTCACAAATCACTATATTTTGAGATCGTATTGAGATCACATAGTTATAAAATTTATATCAAAAACAAAATAAAAAAAATCTTTTTTTCTCTTTGGCAAAACTTAACTATGACACTATTGTCATTTAAAAAAATATATAGATTAATTTTTGAAGCGCATTGCATGTTAAAAATGTTAGAAATTATCAGTGATGCCAGAATTCCTTCACCAAAAATGGCTAAATGTATACAAAAAAAAATGGCTAAAAACTAGCTAAAAAATGGCTAAGCGCCATCGAATGCAAAACTCATGAACTTTAGCAAAAACAAGAAGGTCGGAAATTTTTTTAAAGTAAATAAAAACAAATGTAAGTAATAAATAAAGTTATTTTTCTTCAGGTAGTCAAACAAATGCGCATATAGTACGAACATGCAATACTTGCAATACGCCTTGTATTCATTTGTACATTCTGCTATTCAGTCTTTAAATTTTTGGGTTACTAATCCATTCCTTGCGAAATTTTTGTTTATAATTTTTATTCATTTTCTATTTTTAACCCCCGACTAAAAAAAGGGGTGTTATAAGTTTGTAGTGTGTGTCTGTGTGTCTGTGTATCTGTGTGTCTGTCTGTGTCCACGTACAGGACAAACGGCTGGACCGATTTTCATTTAGTTTTTTCTGTTTGAAAGATGACTTGATCGAGAGGGTTCTTAGCTATGTTTGAAAAAAATCGGTCCAGCCGTTTAGAAGATATAGTATCTTTTCTGAATTTTTTAATTTTTGTTATATAAACTTTTATTTAAACTTTCGATTTTTCTTGATATTTTCACTCGTGTAAAACAAATATCACACTTGTTTGATTGATATCATAAACCAATTAGACCTAACAACTTATAACAATATGGCAACGATTATAAGTTTGAACCAGGATTCATTGATAGTAATGCGAAACAAAACTCCGTTGTGTTCTTTTGGTAGTAAATAAGTGTTCCTTTGATGCGAGCTCAAATTTTTTTATGAAAAATCACAAATAAATTTTATCTTTGAAAAATAGCTAAATTAAAAAAAAAAATAGCTAATAGCTAAATTCACTTTTCTTCCGGCTAAATGGGATAAAAAAGTAGCTAAATTTAGCCAGAAAATGGCTAAATTGGCACCCCTGGAAATTATAAAAGTACCACCAGATAAAATAATAAATTTTTAAGCAGATGTAGAAAATTTGGCACAAAATTATAGATATTTGATAAATAAAAATAATAATAATGCATAAATTATTCATTTATTAACATATGTTAAACTTTCTTCATTCTTAACTTCATTTCTTCATTTTAATTTTATAATTCCATTTCCTGATTTGTTATTTTTAAAAATGTTATCTAAGCTTTTTTCCAATTTCTTTTGACATATTCACAATTCGATTAGTTTCCTTTTGCTTAGTTTAAAACTTGAGTCACGTTATTCGACGGTAAAAAAATTTCTGCTTAAAAATTTCTTTTTCTGTGCTTGATAAAAAAATACATTTATATATAGGCACTTAGTAGTGGTCTGAGCCAAGTTTCGCCCTATGCACGCTTTGTGTATATTTAGCCATTCGTTCTGGTAACTTTGTTCGGCTCAATCGTAATCAATAATGAAACTTAAAACATCAGGAGACGTTATCGATGGTACGTCACATGCAAAGTTTTTTTTCAAGTTTTACAAGGAAATCTACCTGAGGCGTATAAATTGCTGGTAAACAACCAGAAAAATCTGAAAACCAAAAAGTTTTAGTAAAAGGCGAGGCTACGCTTATTAAATTTCATAATTTAAAATAAATTTTAGAAGTATTCAATATGAGCGATTCTACTGGAAGATTACAGGCGCACGTCATTTATACTATACTATATTGCGCATTGGAGAGTTGGCATGATCGCGCCCTTACAATTTTAACCTTATATTTTTGTAATTCTGCTCAACTTAGTTTTAAAAAAATTTGAAGGAAAGCAAGTTGGGCTCTTGTAATGACAGAATCTTAAGTTTTTAAAATTTGGTGGTGCCACGCTCATTCTATCCTTTTCTTTATTTTAAAAACTTAAAAGCTGGCATGTGTAGCTATATTGCCAATGTAAATCCTATAAATAGAAGTGTCCTCCAGAAGCTGAAATTCGGCCTAAACTTTCGTATAGGAAGGAGTTGTGCAATCTTCTCCCAGAGTATCTTGTTCTCCGAAAGTATTGTATGGTCTCCACCAAGTCAAATAAAGTCACTTAATCCTTGAAATTTCAGCACACCACCAGGGTGAGTCCCTCAAATATAATTCAAGTGTTCCAGATCAAATTGTCCAAACTATGGTCAAATACCCTTGTTATTATTATTTTTTATATCAAATTGTTATGTTATTGTGTACTACAAATTATTGTAGGTTAGGCCAAATCGTAAATCGTGTCGTTATTAAAAAATACATGAAATTTAAACAAAACGAATGCACGTGTTTAATATGACGCCTCCAAAAAACCGTAACTCTGTACAATTATTATTAAAAACAAGCCTTACTCAAAATATAGGTTTGTATGAAATGACGCCCAAAATAAATACACTCAAAAGAAGTGAAATAACTCCCAAAATTGTTCATACATTTTGGAAGTTGACGCATTAAGAGCCGTTTACATATTACGTAACGTATTTCCCTCCTCGTTTTTTTCAGGTTACAGCCCTTGATAATGATTTCGGATTGTATGCTGTGTTAACGTATGAAATAGTTGGAGATGATATGAACAACATATTTAGGATAGACGAAATCACTGGTATTATATACACAAAAGTTCCTTTGGACAGAGAACAAAAAGTATTATATGATGTGATTGTTAAAGCGACTGATGGAGGAGGTAAATTTGGATATGCTTTGGTGAAAGTTATGGTCGAAGATGTAAATGATAATGCTCCGTTCTTTTTGCTAAAGAATTATAATATTATTGTAAAAAATGACGTACATATAAATTCAGTCATTGCAAAGGTACGTATTACCTGTTTTATATGCGTGTATTATTTCAGAATATTAAATCCTTCATTCAGAACACACAAACATATCGCTCCTTTTTTGCAGAAAATAAGTTTTAAGCTTTCCATTTAAATACAACCTAATGAAGATATAAAAATATTTCCTTTTCTCAACACGTGCGTGTACAAGACTTATATAAAATTTTTATTAACTGTCGAAACGCATATGACTATGTGCAATAAAGGAGCAAAATATACACTATGAGGGGTCGATTTTTATGGATGAAAAAAAGTCGTATAGTAAAAACGAAATCTACTTATAATTCTAAGAAAATTTTTCAAAGAAACCTTGGGTGTAAAATCAAACCTTATACCGCGTTTCTCGACATGAAAATGTGTTTCCTCTTCCTGAGCTATAAAAGTATTTTTTTTTTTTTGAAATACATATAATATTACATGCACTACAGGACCGTAATTTATTTTCATAAAAACAAAGACCCACTGAGCTAAAAAATTTGGATCATATATGATATTCCATATGGTTCGGATCCAAAAAATGCGTGTATATGGGTAGATATGATAATACATATACAATTGTTTTTCGATTTAACGAACTATATAATGTCAGCCCTGTTCGTTAAATTGAAAAATTCGTTAAACCGAGTACTATTTATGACAAAGTTTGTTTACTCAAAAACTATGGAAATAACAACTCTAAAATTTCTGGAGTATGCCTTTATTATTATTTTAATTATAAACAGAGTAATAAATAAAATAAATGCAATTCATTTGAATTTGTATTAAGATCTTGCATCAGAATCGTGTTAACAAAGAATAACTAAACAAAAAGTTCATTTTTAATCTAACAAAAAAATAAAAAATTTTCAAGCTTATTTTTTTGAGAACTACTACTAATACAAATCCATTTTAAATGGCTTCAACGGAAAAAATTTTTAATTTTTGTTTGTATTTTAGGAACTGCATTTTTTAACAGATTTTCCTTTGATTTTAAAATTGTGGATATAGTGGATTTGGCCAATCCATATTTAACACACAATGCACTCACGCATTCACCTTTTTTATAGTCATCCACTATATTTAATTTTTCTTTTAATAACAATCTTTTTCTGCTTTCCATGCTTTCTAATGTTTACATCACAAGCGATCGTACAAGAATGCTAAAAAATCCAAAAGCAAACACAGAAACTGCAGCTAGAACATCGTTGGGGAATCCCCTTTCTCTATATGTCTATTGCTTTTGGATATTGTTTGCGGAAATCTTTGTATTTGCATCTCATTCTATACTTAAGACTCTAATTTTGTATTTGTTCGCTATATCGAGTACAAAATTACGGTACAAAGTTGCGGTGTTCGTAATATAAGGTACTCAATTCAAAATTTTTATGAGTTCGTTAAATCCCGAATTCGTTAAACCGATGGTTCGTTAAATCGGAAAACTACTGTACTCGTATATTCATTCATTTGCATACATGTATGTAAATGTAGTAAAGGTAAAGATTTTAATTAAATAAATTATAATGTTTATTCCTTTTAAAATTCAATTATTAAAAATCTGTTGAATAGTTTTAAAAAAATTGTTTTATTGTTTGAATTATCGTATTGATTTAAAGTATAGGAAATTCACTTTGATTAAGATAAGTTACATAGCTTTAAGTATTTAAATTAAGGTTATTTATTTATTTTTATTTTAAGTATTTCAATCAAGGCAATTAGACAACTTTTTAATCTCTTTAGTTTAGGATATGTTAACTACTTTTAATTATTTCAAACAAGACAACTTTCAAAAAATGAGCACAGGGCAACTTGTCAACTTCAATGATCCTCTTACGACTGACCCGCTAGTGTTGTAGAAGTATTGAGTATTTGCGTACTGAGTACTCAATACCGGGAGTTTTTCCCGGTACTCAATACACAAAAGTAACTACTCAATAATTTCAGGGTTGCATTTTGTAGTATTCAAGCGAAAGTCTTCCTTTAAAATACATCAGAATTATACAACTCTGTGAGTTTGATACAAACAAATATGACTCTGAACCTAATGGAGTTAGTGTAACAAATACCAATTATGTTAGGAATTATTTTGATACGAAAACATCCACTAAAAAAAGAACTACAAAATGCATTATTGAACTAGTGCAGTCATTAACAAATACTATTGGACAGAAAAAGTGACCCTTTAGAATAGTGGAAGGAAGGCACGTGATACAATATAACCAGCAAGTCAGGTCCTCACAAACATCAAAAATATTTTAAATTCTTTCAATGTCGGTAAAATTTTATTTCTACATTTCAACAATGACTAAGTAATAACATCAATTGTGAGAAAAAAAATGTTTATTAAAAAATATTTAGAAGATAAGTTAAGAGATTAATGCACTAGAAGTGTTAAGAGTACGTTAAAAATTTTTATGTACAAAAACTAATCTTCAAACTTATTTATTTTCATTTGTTATAAATTAATTTACCCAGGCAGAAAAAGACAATCAGCACGACGTTGCCACGATTGTCTCCGGGTACAACCAACATCAGTACAACATTCGTTTACCAAGATTTTAATGTACTCATAACATTAAAATGATAACGCCGAATGACCATCCTCCGACTCTTGTTTTCAATGTTGTCACAATACTCTAAATACACATTTATAAGGTCGTCACAATGGAAATTTCCCAACTTAAGTAAAATTTTTGCATTTACAGTGTTGCAGCGGTAAAGAATTATTTTAAACGGGGTATTTGGGGAACTAAAGTCGAATTTTTGTATTTACGGTGTTGTAGCGGTATAGAATTATTGTAAACGGGGTATTGGTAAATTAACGTCGAGTTTTTGTATACACAGTGCTGTTGTGGTATAGCATTACTAAGAACGCAGTATTTGTAAACGTTAAGTCATATTTTTGTGTTTACTGTAATACAGTACAGTGGTGGTACACAAATTTTAGAAGAGTCGTAATTTTGTATTTACAGTGTTGTGGTGATACATATTATTTGGGCAAAGTCACAATTTCTGCCTGGGTAATCTTTGTTTTTCCATATTGCATTATCAATAAAATAATATAAATAATAATTTGTAACTTCCCATATACATACATATATAAAGTATTGAGTAGTTTCGAGTACCTAATTAAAAAGTATGAAGTAGCACTGAATATTCAAAAGTAGCCGCATTTTACAATACTATGACTCACTTCTTTTTACTTCAACTGAACCACACCAACCTGTGTTGTATTTCATAACTCTCTTAGCACATTTACATGTATGTGTAAACAGTATGCAGAGTTAGTGTTCATAGACCCTTGATTCAAAAACAGCACACTGCAAAATAAATTATTTGTAAAGCCTATAGTACACGGCATGTAAGAAACTACATGCGAATGCGGATCTGACGTAATTTTGACGTCATCACGAAGCTTCATTTGCTACATCCGTGTACTAGTAAAATATATACATGTATTATCGAACAAAAATACTATCAAAATTTCACCGCATGTAGCCACTACTACCAATAAATTTTCTAAAGCTATTGGAAAGTTATATTCTATCCCGGAAATTCATTGTTGTGGAAGGAGACTTCATGAGTGTACCAGAATCTATCTCTGCCGGTGTGCCACTGGGGAGTATACTGGGCCCAGTTTTGTATTTGGTATATACTTGTGATATGCCTGTTGGCACTAAAATTCACACTTCTTCATTTGCCGATGATGCAGCCTTCTTTAGCATGCACGAAAACCCTCACGAAGGAAGCATCTCGATATCTTCAGGAATATATTACCCAGCTGGAACTATGGTTAAAGTTATGGAGAATTAAAGTAAATGAACAGAAGTGTGCTCAGGTAACATTTACTCTACGAAAAGATACTTGTTTCCCCATAAGAATCCATAATCAAATTGTTCCTCAACATTCACATATGAAATACCTTGGTATTCATCTTGGCCGATGACTTAAATGGAAACACCGCATTGATTCTAAGCTAACACAAATGAAACTAAAATTAACTCAGTTACATTGGCTGATTGGTAGAAATTCAACACTCAGTCTAGATTGCAAACTTTTGATATAAAAGTCGCTTTTGAAACCTATATGGCGCTACGGAATTCAACTATGGGCCACTGCTTCAGCTTCCGATGTCGAAAGAATCCAACGAAGGCAAAACAATATTTTACGTTTGATAACATCGGCTCCATGGTACATCAAAAATTCAAATACACATACATCGTGATTTATATATGCCACTAGTGACTGAAGAAATTGCAAAATACGCAGGCAAATATCTAACAAAACTCGAGTCACATCCTAATCCGCTTGCTCGTAATATCTTAAACTTTACTGGACACATCCGCTTAACAAAGAGGGACACAAGGGCTCAGGAATCCAAATTATAAATACTTCTTGAAAATAATTTTTGTGCTTAATACAACATTTATGTATTTTTAATTACTGTAACTAAGTTTATGTCCGACACTGGTTGGTCGGGGCTCATTATTATACTTATATTTAACATTTTAATACTTATTCTTAGTTCATTTTTGAAGATACAATAAATAAATATATCGGTGGCAAAAAAATTGTTTTTGTGTGAAAAAAAACAAAGGATAGTCTGTCGAAAATTTTCCAAATAGTACCAAATAAGTCACGGGGGTACCAACGTACTTTTAAGGTTTGAATAGTACCAAAAAAAAGTACAATTGTACCAACTTTATCATCCCTGATACTTACATATGCGTGTATTCAAATGTATAAATATATGTGTAATATCATTGGACGCATTCATAAGACGTAGGTGTTGAGCTCAACAGTTGTAAAACTTTTGGCAACTGTTGGCTCCAACAGTTACATCTTAGAAACGGGTTGATGGATATAATTTAATCTTATATCTTTATTTTGTTACTTCATCGCATTTTTAATGCAAAATCTAACAAATATTTGCTCCTGCCAACTAACAAATCAAATAAAAGATAAAGGTCTATTCGATCAGCTGTTCAGGCTGAGCACAACATGTTACGAAAAAATTGTGTGATGGAAAATTACTCAACTGTTGAGTGGAGCGGAACTACTCAACTATGCGTTTCTAAGACGCAACGGTTGCTTAACAGCTACGTCTTATGAATGCGCCCATTCCCTCATTTTTTGGATGCGAACTATATATGGGATATCATATATGCTCAGCTTGTATAGGTACATATGAGTAAGAAACCTTCTACTGACAGGTGTTTTTCATTTAAATTGTTACACCAAACATTGTTATTACCTGTTTAAAAAACAAATGCGCGAAACAGTAATTTGCATACACATAGCGGCTTTACTTGCCTGTGCAGCTGTATTCTAAATGACGTTATGTGATGGAGCAAAATAAATGTACATACTTCTTTTTTTACTATGTATTGTGTTTATTGCTCAAAATTCTGATTAGAACCGATTTGAGACTTCGAGAGCAAAGTGGAAAAAGTATATACAAGATTAGGGTTATTCCAAATAGTAGATGAATGTAACGCCGTTGAAGAGAAATTTAAAATTTTATTTATAAAATTGAGCGAAATGTCAAAATATCAAGTACTGAATAAGAGTCTAAACACAATGTTTGCGGTGCGGTGAGATTTCTCGTTGCGGGAGAGAAAAATAAACACAATACAACGGAAGACGGCGACGGCAATACTTGTCATTTTTGTTTAAATTTTTATTAATTTTTTGTGCATACATTTTTGTAAAGAATTTACTTTTTGTGTTAAATGTTTTGTAATCGGAGTAACTGAAAACAAAAAATTATTAACATTTTATACATTCGCAGATATATTTGATACATTTTTTAAACTTTTATATTTTTTGACAAAAACTTTTGAAATTCAAAATCATTTTTTTTTTTTTTTTTTGTTTACAATAATGTTGTGAACACCGCCAATTATTCAAAAACCGCACTGCGGCTTTTTACTTCAAAATCGTATGAAAAACCCCACCGCAATAAATAATCGTAATGACATTGTGTTCAGACTCTAAACCTTTAAAAAATGGCATTTTAAGGTCTCCTGAATAATAATAATACTGAACGATTAAGAAATTATTCCTGATTAAAATTTCAAAAATTTTTAAGTGAATTTTTTTAAAGGATCTAATCCGATATTCTTTGCATCTTTATTTCCATTGTAATAATCATTTTAATCATGTTTATAGTCTGATTATAACAATAATATATTTATATGTATAATAATATGTTGTATGCTGCGATTAAAAAGATCACCAATAAAACTTTTTAAGTCGTAAATATGTATGGCTCTGCTTGTAATAAGAGGAGAGAGATCACTTTACAGCCGTGGTCGGCAAAATAAGGATGCCGCGCCTTTTAAAATACTATTTTATTACGTATGTGTACATACGCATTGTTGATAATAGGGTTCGCAAATAATCGCAGATTTTCATAATCGCGATTACGATTAAAAGATATGCGATTAATCGCGATTATCGACTAATCGCGATTATCGATTAAACGCGCTTAATCAAGAAAATATACTATTATAAATTTTTCTAAAACCAAAATAAATTGCGCCATGAGTTTTAGTCGAACTGTATGGGTTTAGCCAAAGAAATTTAGGGCCTAATTGTGTAAAACGCAACGCCAAGCGTTGCCAAATTTTATATGAAAAAAATTTAAATTACAAAAACAAAATACATACAAAATTTATCAACGCCAAGCGTTGCGTTGTACAAAATTAGGCCCTTTAAATATTTTGTCTTGAGTTTGCGTTTTAATTTAATTTTTCAATTAAATTATATTTTTATTTTGGGAAAATTGTAAAGCATGTAAAATGAAGTTCGTAAATCAAAAGTTATGAGTACCAAAAACAATTCGAATTATGGGAAATCAATCTTTTGATAGGAAAAGTTTTTTAGGACGAAATATATTTCTACTTTCTTAATTTATTTTTAATTTAATTTTGTATTCACTCCTGATGAATTTATATAATAATGAATTTGTGTATTCATTATTAATATTCATATAAAAACAGTATTTTTTTATACCGTTTTTTATATGAAGTTGTTCATTTACCATAATATAAATCCATCACGTGCGGACACTAACTCATAACTTTATCCTTTTTTAGTATTTCTATGATTTTTGTAATAATGCCAGGTCCCAAGATAAAAAAAGTGCACCTTATTTTTTTTTTTTGGATATTTTACGACGTTTTTGAAATAAAAAAAGAATATAATAAAATAAACTATTTTCTTGAGCTTTCGGTCAGTTTATATTTTGAGTTTATTATCTTCAATATTTCGTTAACCTTCGTTTAACTTCTTCAGGATATATATTTTTTGGTTTTTTATGATATCTAATTTTTTCTTTTTCCTTTCAAATAATAAATAAATAAATAATAATAAACTATTATAATTATTATAAATAATAAACTATTATTTATTATTTGAAAGGAAAAAGAAAAAATTAGATATCATAAAAAACCAAAAAATATATATCCTGAAGAAGTTAACCGAAGGTTAACGAAATATTGAAGATAATAAACTCAAAATATAAACTGACCGAAAGCTCAAGAAAATAGTTTAATTTAAAACATAAAAAAAGGTCGAAAAATTAGATAAAAATATTTAATATAATAAAATAAAATAATAAATTTAATAGGTGCTTAACTTGGATTTTAATTATCGTTTTGTCTTATAAGACTTTTATTGCATTAAGGTGTAGGAAAATTAAATATTTGCACATCGATTTTAAATCGTTTCGTTTGTTTTTTATAAGTTTCTGAGTCTTACTTTCTTATTTTATTGGAATTTCCAAAAAGGTTATGTAAATTCTCAAATAATTTTTGAAAGTTTGGTTGAAGTCTACTGATGATTTGTTAAAGCGCCAATGAAATGCGAATATATATAGACATGTTTATTCCAAATGTACACATACATTTTGTATTAAAAATTTTAATTTAAATTTTTTATGAGTTGAATTTGCCCTCTATGCAAATTTGGCATAAAATCTCTGCTTAAAAGGGGTACAATTTTTAATCGTAATCGAGCGATTAGTGGGTTCGATTACGATTACATTTAAAAGGTGCGATTAATCGCGATTACGATTACGATTATAATCTCTGTGCAAACCCTACTTGTCATGAATGATAAAACGTGGCAAGCTAAAGGCCGGGGCACAATGAATCCGTCATACGTTAAACTTCGCCTTTTGCAACTGACAGCTAAGTTGAAATACATGGTTTCTTATGAGTGCTGTTACATTCAGTACGTGTCCGTCAACGCAAAGTACAAAAACTGGTCAACTTTTAACTGTTTACGTACGTGGAGTAGTTTGACAGATATTGGTTGGTTTTTTTTGGTATGTTCTGAACTAGGTTTTTGTGTTTTGTGGCAGCAAAAATAGAATTAACCAAAAAAATAAACGAAATAAATAAAAAAATTTGAATTTAATAAATAAAATGGAGACTCGACCTATTGAAGTTGTTCAAATGCTTCCGTCAATAAAGTACTCATTGTGCCAACCTTCTCCGTCGTTGCGATAATGTCAGTTGTGTGTCATTGTGCCCCGGCCTTAAGGCATTTTTATACACTTTACCAAAAAATGGTACAAGGGTATATATAGGTTTGTCATTCCGTTTGTAATTTCTAGAATATTAATAAGCGTGCCATAAAGTATATATATTCTGGACCCTTATGCATAGGGAAGACGAATAAGCGATGTCCGTCTGTCCGTCTGTCTGTACGTGAAATCGGTTTTCCGAAGCCCCCAGAAATGCTAGAGACTTCTTTCTTGGACTGATGTGTCAGAAATGGTCGAAATAAGATTGGTATTGATCAGCAAAATCGAGCAGACGGTTTCAGAGCTGGGAAGCTTAAACTTCATTTTGCCATACAAAATAACTACCGAAAACTAGTTTTTAATAATTTTTTATTAAATAAACTTATTTTATACTTCAGTATGAATAAAATTAATATTTCTTAATAAAAAAAAATATAAAAAAAAATAAAAAAATTAAATAGACGTTAAAGGTTAAAGTTTTCAACTTTTTTATACAAAATTAATTTACTAAAAGAAATTTTTCCTTTTTTCTATAAATTAAATATATCTTATATTCTAAGAAGAAAGAGATTGGGTTAAAAAATCAGAAAAATCAAAAAGGATAATTCCAGGGTTGGAAAACTTAAAATTTGTGTGATATAAAAAATTAACTAGCGTAAACTAATTTTTATATTTTTTTATTAAATTAACTTATTTTATAATTCAGTACAAATTAAATTGGTATTTCAAATTAAAAACGAAAGTTAAAAAAATTAAAAAGACGTTTCCAGGGTTAGAATTTTTTTTCATGTACAAAAGTAACTTACTAAAACAAATTTTTTTCTTTTTCTCTATAAATTAAACATATCTTAAACTTTAAAAAGAAAGAAATTGGTGTAATAAATCAGAAAAAACAAAAAGGATGATTCCAGGGTTATGAAACTTACACTTTTTGTAATATATAAAAGTAACTAGGTCTTGCTATTTTTTTATTTTTTTTATTAAATTAACTTATTTTATACTGCAGTAGACATTAAATTGATATTAAAAATAAAAAAAAAGTTTAATACATGAAAAAGACATTTCCAGGGTTGGAAAACTTTAACTTTTTTTCTTATACAAAAGTAACTTACTAAAACAAATTTTTCCTTTTTTTAATAAATTAAACAAATCTAATGTTTTTAAAAGAAAGAGATTGACGTAAGAAATCAGAAAAACAAAAAGGATGATTCCAGGGTTGGAATACCTACGATTTTTGTGATATATAAAATTAACTACCTTTAACTAATTTTTTATTTATTTTTATTAAATAGACTTATTTTATATTTTATTTTATTTCAAATAAAAAAAATTTAAAAAGACGTTTCCAGGGTTGGAAAACTTTAACTTTTTTTCCTATGCAAAATAACTTACCATATCAATTTTACCTTTTTCCTATAAATTAAACAATTCTTATATTCTGAAGAGAAAAAGATTGATGTAAGAAATAAGAAAAATCAAAAAGGATGATTCCAGGGTTGGAAAACTGAATCTTTTTGTGATATAAAAAATTACTACCGAAAATTATTTTTTATTTTTTTTATTGAATAAACTTATTTTATACTTCAGTACGAATAAAGTTGGTATTTCAAATTAAAAATTAAACTTCAAAAAATTAAAAAGATGTTTCCCTGGTTGGAAAACTTTAACTTTTTTTATACAAAATAACTTACTAAAGCAAATTTTTCCTTTTTCTCTATAAATTAAAGATATCCTATATTCTTAAAAGAAAGAGATTAGTGTAAGAAATCAGAAAAATCAAAAAGTATGATTTCAGGGCTGGAAAACTTACACTTTTTGTGATATATAAAATTAACTACCGAAAACTAATTTTTATTTTTTTATAAAATAAACTTATTTTATGCTTCAGTAAGAATGAATTTGGTATTTCAGATTTAAAAAAAAATTAAAACGAAGTTTCCAGGGTTGGAAAACATTATTTTTTATACAAAAGTAACTTACTAAAACAAATTTTTCTATTTTTTAATATAAATTAAACATATCTTACATTCTTAAAAAAAAAAGATTGTTTTTAAGAATACAGAAAAATCAAAAAGGTGGATTCCAGGGTTGGGAAACTTACACTCGTTGTGGTATAAAAAATTACCTTTTTTTCCTATAAATTAAACAATTCTTATATTCTGAAAAGAAAAAGATTGATGTAAGAAATCAGAAAAGTCAAAAAGGATGATTCCAGGGTTGGAAAACTGAAGCTTTTTGTGATATAAAAAATTACTATCGAAAACAAATTTTTATTTATTTTTATAAAATAACCTATTTTATATTTCAGTACGAATGTATTTGGTTTTTCAAAATAAAAAAGTTTAAAAATTAAAAAAACGATTCCAGGGTTGGAAAAATAACTTTTTTTGTAAAAAAGTAACTTACTAAAACAAATTTTTTTTTTCTATAAATTAAACATAGCTTAAAATCTTAAAAGAAAGAGATTGGTGTAAGAAATCAGAAAAATCAAAAAGAATGATCTCAGGGTTGGGAAACTTACACTTTTTGTGATATATAAAAGTAACTAAGTCTAATTAATTTTTATTTTTTCCTTTATAGATTATACATATTTTACGTTTTGGAAAGAAAAGTTTGGTGTAAAAAATTATAAAAATAAAAACCACAGCTCCAGAGCTGGAAACTTTGACCTTTTTTTCTGGATATTAAAGTAACTAAATAAAACATTTTTTTTAATTCCTTTTTTCTTTTTTTAATTAACACACTTTTTATATTTTTTTAAGAACTACTAGATTGATATAAGGAATCAGAAAAATCTAATATAATGATTCTAGGGTTTGTAAATTTATTTTTTTGTACATAAAAGTAACTAGGTCAAATTATTATTTTTTTTTGTTTATACTTTATGTATGTGCTTATGTATGTATCTACATACTACATAAAAACACTTTGGTAAAGGGTATGTAATATCCGCCATAGCGAAGTTAGACGACAAGCTCTAATATATAGTGGGTTGAACGATCGTAATGAGCATTGAGGAATGTTAAAAATTACATTACTCAGCAAAAACTCTGATTGGACGTTACCATTTATGAGATTTACCATAAAAGAAACACAAAGCATAACTCTCCAGCTCTTTAGAGTTGGTAGGTTAAGCTCGTCTAATCTTATTGTGTATGATGGAAGTGTCAACTGGCATCTATAAACATTTCTTAAACAGAAAATAAGGAATTACTTTTGAACAGACTCGATACGATCACTATAAATATTATAATGCGGTTCCCATATTATGCAACCGTATTCTAAAATTGGCCTTACGAGCGATATGTATAATCTCTTAGTTGTTACGGGATCATTAAATTCCTTTGACCGCCTTTTAATAAAAGCCAACATACTACGGGACTTATTCACGCATGTATTTAAATTATTTTAAGAAAATTTTCTACAAAACCATCTTTTTACTCGCGATTACATTTTCGTAGCAACAACAAAATATGCCTTTCTTCATAAAAAAGACTTGGGTGTTTCTTCTGACCATAATAAAATCAAGTTTGCCTTTGGAGATTTAAAATTTCAAATTTGGGAAATGGGACGAAATTTCACTGGCAACACCATTGTCAGTAGTACTACTGACCATGTGTACCCTAGCCAGTTGTATCATCTTTTGACATTTAACATTAGCTTGTCATTGAAAATCCACCATTAGACTGTAGCACTACTGACTAAGTAGTTCTCTTGGGACCACATGGAGACATTGAGACAAAAGATCCACTAGTAAATTTTAGGGGGTTAAGTCACAATATCGATATTTCCTCGCTCGTTGTCAATAGTAAGATTATAGTGAATTTCTAGTGACATTGTCAATAGTGCTACATACTAGGTGTACCCCATCCAATTTAATCCCCTATTGACATATAACATAGGGTTGTCATTGAAAATCGACCATTAGACTTAAGAACGGTTGAGAAGATATTTCTCTTACGACCATATGGAGATATTTGAAAAAAAGATTCACTAGTAGATTTAAGTGACCCTCGTCTACATATATTTATTTAATATTATTGCACATCACAATAAAAAAGAAAAACTATTGACGCGTTCATTGACAATATCACCAGAAATACACTAGAACTGTTTTCTCTAACGTATCTTTACTCGCGCATAAAAGGAAGGAAGTTGTCGAAATTTTAACTAGTGCAATTGTTGCTGGAGAAATAGTATTGACATAGAGACATATGGTTCTAGATTGACTAGAGGGTATGCTGTGCAATAATGTTAAAAAATACATATGTATTTGTTTAAGTTTGTTCCCCTAATCCTTATAAAATTGTTTACCAGGGTTACTAAAATGTACTAGTGAATCTTTGGTTCAAATGTCTCCATATGATCGTATAAGAATGGTGCTAAAGTCTACTGGTAGATTTTGAATGACAATCCTATGTTATGTGTTAATAGGCTGGGGTATACCTAGTTAATAGTACTATTGACAATGTCACTAGTAAATCACTACAATTTTACTATTGACATCGATCGGCGAAGTATCAATATTGTAGACTAGAGCCACTAACATTTACTAGTGAATCTTTGGTGCCAATGTCTCCATGTGGTTCCAAAAGAAATACTTAATCAGTAGTGTTACAGTCTAGTGGTGGATTTTCAATGACAAGCTAATGTTAAATGTCAATAGATGATTACATTGGCTGAGGTACACTTGGTCAGTAGTACTACTGAAAATTTCACTAGTAAATCACTCCAATTTCACTATTCGCATTTTCTGCAGGGTACCAATACTACTTCTTCTGTGAACATAGCACTTAGTTGTATTTGTTAGGTAAGATATTTTTTTTTATTGCGGAATGTTGTCATTATATTTTGAAGTACACATATGTATGAATAGTAAAGTATATATTAATGGAATTTAAGTTAATATACACATTTTCCTTACTTTTAGATAACAGCATTGGACATTGACGAGAATAATAATAGTGCTTTAAATTTTACGATAGAGAACTCAACTATGAATCATGCATACTTAGAATATATTTCACTTAGTGTTGATGGAGATCTGCGAGTTACAAAACCTTTGCAAAATTTTTCAAATCATGTAATAGAATTTTTCATAAGAGCAACTGATAATGGGATCAAAAAACAGTTGTATAACATTTTGCCAGTATCATTACAAATTGTTCAATCTAATATATCGGTTCCAGCATTTGAAAAAGCTTCTCTGAATATAAATGTTGAAGAGTCTTATGCTCCTGGTTCGGTATTGGCAAAATTGAAAGTAAATGGAAATTATTCTGTTAAGTTTTCACTTGCAACTGATTCACCGAAATTTTCTGTAACTGCAAATGGCGAAGTGATGTTAATGCAAAGGTTAGACAGAGAGCTATGTAGTATGGAACATATTATTGCAATGTCTGAGACTGCAACAGTTCCTGTTTTGTATGGCTACATCGATATATACTTTAATGTACAGGATGAAAACGATAATTTTCCCAAGTTCTCAAACGTAGTATACAATGTGGAAATTCCAGAAAATGCTGAAAAGGGTTCGTATGTAGTTAAAGTCTCAGCTACAGATGCTGATGAGGGCCCCAACGGCGATGTGCGATTTTTTTTAGAAGACGAAACTTATTCAAAAATTTTTGCAATAGACATTTACTCTGGATGGATAACGTTGCTTACTACATTAGATAGGGAATCGCAGTCAGAATATTATTTTAATGTATTAGCAAGTGACAATGGCCAACCTAAACAAATATCTAAAGCCCCAGTGGCAATAAGTGTCGCCGACTTCAACGATAACCCTCCCATGTTCAAACAAAAAAGTCAGCATTTGTCTGTATCGGAAAATGTAATTCCTGGTACGGTGTTATTACGTCTTTTGGTGACTGATTTGGATGCGGAGAAAAATAACCTAGATTTTTTTATAGTATCCGGTGACAAGTATTGTCAGTTTCAAGTTTCAAATGCCGGGGAGGTATTTGTTTCGCAAAAACTTGATCGTGAATTTATTGAAAGTTACAATATCAGTGTTGCTGTTACAGATGAGAAATTTATTTCATATACGTATATATCAATAGAAATCATTGATGAAAATGATAACTTTCCAATCTGCCTGAAACTAATGCACAATGTTCTTGTTAACGAATCAGCAACTGTGGGAACGACGCTGGCTGAGATAAGTGCTGTAGATCTGGACATCGCCCCCAACAATAAAATTCGATACTATTTAACCGGAAACTTTTCGGATGACTTTTATATTGAAAAGGATTCTGGTGAGCTGAAAATAGCTAAAAAACTGGATCGTGAAAAGCATCCAACATATTCACTTCTCGTCCACGTTCAAGATGGAAAGGAATTATTAAAAGAGTGTGTTATCGAAGTATTAATATCCGTTAGTGATGTAAATGATAACAAACCAGAATTTTCTATGGAAGAAAATATAGTCAGTATACCAGAAGATGCGCAGATCAACACGATTGTCACAAAAATTCACGCAACTGATAGGGATTTCGGGTTAAATAGAAAATTGTCTTATTCCTGTTTGGAAGAAAATGACTTCTTTGATGTCAATTCTATCAACGGTATTATAAAATTGAAAAAATCTTTAGACCGAGAAAACGTTTCTATATTCAATATACAAATAAAAGCCGAAGATTTCGGTAGTCCCAGATTATTTTCTATTGCCAATCTTACTATACATGTCCTAGATATAAACGACAATCCACCAGTTTTTCAGCTAAAGCACTATTCAACATTTCTATCCGAGAAAGCAGAAATCAATTCGGATGTAATTAAAGTTCATGCAACTTCTGAAGATATTGGTGTGAACGCTGAAGTGTTATATTACATAATAGGTGGAAATGAGCAGCAAAAATTTAGAATTGATTCTAGATCTGGATATATATCAGTGAACCAGGAAATAGACTATGAGAAAACAAAATCATTTTTCCTAACAGTTCAAGCAGTGGATAGAGGAACGCCGCCACTAAGTGCCCAGTCATTTGTTAATGTAACTGTACTGGATGTAAATGATAATCTCCCTCAATTTTCACAAAATCTTTATCGTGTACGTGTGCCAGAGAACGCAAAGAGAGGAGAAATGATAGCCCAGGTTACCGCCACTGATGAGGACTCAGATCAAAATGGAATTTTAATGTACAACATAGAAAGGGGCGATAAATTAAATCAGTTTTCTATTGACGAATTCGTTGGAAATATTTATGTCAACAGTGAGCTTGATCGAGAGAATATATCTTCATATACTCTTGAGATAAGGGCGTGTGACAACGGAATACCTCAATTGTGTAGCTACGTTCAATCATCAATAGATGTTTTAGATATTAACGATAACCCTCCTTTATTTAAGCACTCAAATTACAGCATTGTTTTGCAAGAGAATAAACCTCTAGGCTATATAATAACTACGTTTGAATTATTTGATGCCGATGAGTTTCCAAACAGTAGTCCTTTTACATTTGATTTCAAAAGTGGAAATGAAGGAGAATTCTTTCGTTTAGAACAAGATGGTAGCCTAAGAACTGCTGCTCGGTTCAACCACCGCATTTGTGATCAATATATTTTACAAATCAGAGTTTTTGACAACGGCACCCCACCTCTATATTCAGATACGTATGTTTCAATTCAAATAATTGAAGAAAGTCAATACCCACCAGTACTTACCCCTTTAGAAATTACTATCAATTCATATGATGACGACTTTGCGGGAGGTTTTCTTGGAAAAATATATGTTTCGGATCTGGATAAGTATGATACTTTCACGTACGACTTGGCACCAACCAATGGATATGAATATTCAACTTTGAAGCTATTTAATATATCTCACGAAACTGGCGAGTTATTTGCTATGAAAAATCTTGACGTTGGTCTGTATCAAATAAATGTTACCGTTTCAGATGGAAAATTTTTAACACACGCAATTGTTCGTATAAATGTGGAAATAATCACAAATGAAATGGTTGAGAATTCTTTGATTATTAAGTTTGGAAAAGTTACTCCAAAAGATTTTATTTTAAGTCATCGCAAGGGATTCATACGTTCTATTCGAGAAATTATGCGGTGTGGCCAAAAAGATGTAATAATTATCGCTTTAAATCACGACGAACCTGTGGAGGAAAATGAAATTATGAAAAACAATACAACGTCAGAAAAGCATTCCATTAAAAAACGGTCTTATAACATCTTAGAAGTAGTTTTTACAGTACAAAAGCAGCAAATTATTCCAACGTCAGAAAATTATTATTCTTCTGAAGAAATTCGTCATAAAATTTCCAAGCATGTTGAAGAAATAGAATATAGTTCAAACCTTCTTTTGGAGGAGCTCGTGCAAAGCGAATGTGTGTCAAATACCTGCGTTCAGGGCGATTGTAAGAAGCAATTGCGCCTTCTGAAGAATAAGTTACGGACGTATTGCACAGATGTAATCAGTTATGTTACACCGATGTACGAATATGTTAACAACTGCTTGTGCAAGCAAGGATTTGATGGAAAGAACTGTGACGAGCCGGTTAATGCATGTTCTTCAGATCCATGTACTTTACAAAAAACGTGCTGGCCAGCAGATACGGATATAGGTTATCAATGTATATGCCCAACAGGCTACTCAGGCTTCAATTGCGAAATTCAAGCAGCTAAATGTCAAAACAATACCTGTTCTAAATTAACAACACCAGTATCGTTTAGTGGAAAGAGCTACGCTCATTATAAAATCAATAAATCATTAGCTCGGAATGTCGTGGAAAGTAAATTTTTCTTCTCTTTGAATGTGCGCACAGTGCAACAGTCTGGAACCCTTGTTTACGCAAGTGGTCCCATAGACTATAATATAATTGAGATTTTAAATGGTGCTCTTCAATATAGATTTGAATTGGGGTCCGGAGAGGGAATAGTTGTTGTATCGAGTGTAAATATATCTGACGGAGAATGGCATTCGATAAAGTTGGAACGATTTCTTAACACAGCGAAAGTCGTCGTTGATAGCAAGCACTTCGCGCAAGGTAGTGCCCCTGGTGTTAATATTATTTTAAACTTACAAACGAATGATTTCTTTTTGGGAGCTGAAGTCAAGCCTCATCGTACCATAATAGGGTATGAGGATATTCACAGAGGTTTTATTGGCTGCATGACTGACTTAAGGATAGGAACTGAAATGTTGCCTCTGTATATATCTGGCGGCAGCACTGTTGCTGCTTTAAAACGGTTTACAAATGTCGAGTTTCATTGTGATCCTGCGAAGGTGTTAATTAATTTGGGAATATGTGGGAGTCAGCCGTGTTTGAACTCTGGTTTTTGTCAAGATCTTGGCAATAAATTCAATTGCCTATGCCCAGAACGATTTTCTGGAAGATTGTGTGAAATAGATTTAGATCCATGTGCTTCATCTCCCTGTTTACATGGCGGCCATTGTCAACATTTTGGCCCTAATAACTATTCCTGTATCTGCCCAAGTCACCTCTCTGGCAAGAGATGTGAATATGGTAAATTCTGCTCGCCAAATCCTTGTAAAAACGGCGGAATATGCGAAGAAGGAGATGGCATTCCCCATTGTATGTGTAGAGGATTTACTGGAACATTGTGTGAAATTGATGTAGACGAATGCAAAAATCATCCGTGTGGGAACGGAGCAACGTGTATTAATGAAGCTGGCAGTTTTCGCTGTATTTGCCCTTCTTATCTGACAGGCTCTAGTTGCGGCGATCCGTTATATTCAAATTCCATATCTACCAAAATCCGAAATTTTTCTATTGAAAATATAACAGGAATAGTATGTGGGATTTCATTTGTTTTTGTATTTTGTACATTAATATTACTTTGCATTACGTTGAAAAAGAAATCCCCAAGAAACATAGAAAATTCTAATCGCATTAAAAACTCATATAAGGAAACAGCTTTGAACTCTCTCCTGCAGAACGAAAAGAACAATAAACAGAATGCTAAACTTAGCAACCTAGAAGTAAATCACCGACCAATAAGTTATACTCAATCATCTACAGATAATATGTTTGCAGCAAATACCCACTTTGTTAATAATTTGGACATTTTGAGAAGTTATGGATCTGCTGGTGATGAGCTTGAAAGTATTGCTTTCGAGTATCAAAAAATAAACTTACATAATCAAAATGTAAATATTAATAACGAGAACATATCAGACGTTGCTACGTCATCATATAAATCAGACTGGTGTGATCAAATGCAGCTTAAAACATTTTGCGAGAATAAACTCAATAATGGTAAGTGTTTAGTATTCGTTATCTTCACTTCAAAATAAAATTAAATCCGTTCGAACTTTGAATTTTACATGAAATATAATCAATCTGTAACAAAAAGTGTTATGTATTTAATAAGTCGTCTAAAGCTTAAGCGCAGTATTCACTGTCAAAATGCATGACACAAGCATCGTATACGTGTGCATGAAGAACTTAGCAAACACGTGCCTGCATTGCACGATAAATTAATAGCATCTTGTTACAACCTAATTGTAAGGCAATTGTCAAACTACATACAAAAACTTTTTACGTATAGAATTTGACAGTTTTTTGTATAACCCAATGCTTTGAGTACTTTAACTTGTTATGTTTGTATTGCATAAATGCATGTGCAAAAATCAAAAAATTTAGGTTTTGCTTCAAGCATCGTCGGTGTGACTCACACAAACAAAACTTCAATAAGTTATGTTTTCTGACCAATTTGTTGTTTTTATTTTTATGTTATTTTTTTCGGGCTATTTGTGGTCATCTATTTTTCTCCATATAGGAAATAAAAATTACATTATTTTTTTTTGTTTCTCCCAACGTTTCGTCCGCTTTTTGCAAACTTCTTCAGGTGGTATTTTATTAATAGATATTATTTATATCACTGTCAATTATTCATTTTTAAATTTATTATCATAAAAACTGGACAACACGACACTGATATGAATAATAAATAAATAAATAAAATGTTACATCACAACACAAAGTGAATAGTCAACTTAATACTATTCTCACAGATCTTCAACTTTTATCAAGAGAAGCAATAGCTGAGTTGGAAAAAATTAAAACAAACCTACATAGCAAACTATTAAACATAGAGATCACTGAAACACGTACAAATATCACGTATATAAAAAAGTACATCCAAACAACAGAAGGAAAGATGAAACTCACACTAGGACAAATGGACTTCATACAATTTAAAAACAAACAGTGGAATAAATTTAACATCATTAGAACCAAAATTTATAAGATACATTTGTCAAAAATTAATAAACTAAAACAAGAGAAATTTAAACAATTTAACTTTATCTTCAATGAAGAATGGTTCATAAACTATACCAACTTTGAATTTGATGACGACATAAAATGGATATTATCTCTCAGTACAAAGTTCGCAATTCCAGTAAGCAGAAAAAATGTTCAACCTATACCACTTATAGCTGACGTTGAATAGTGGGTTCAAAATATAAAAGATGAAACCGACAACAGAATAGCAAATTATAGAAGAAATCTAAGAAATAGCGAGAAAGAAAGGTTTATATTACATATATACGATAAAACAAAAAAAAAAATTTAAAAAGACATGAGAAGATAATCATAACAACGGAGGATAAAGGAAATAAAACTGTTGTAAACTGTTGTACAAAAATGAATATAAGAGCAAAATGTACAAATTATTAGATGATAAAAAAAGCAATGTGAGTCCGATCACAGAGGAGATGTGTAAACATCTAGTAATGACATTTTTTTTTTTTTTTAAGTTGGAAGTACTTATGCTTTTAGTATATTTTTTTAAATTAATCAATTAAAAGTATCAAAACTTTCAATAATTGTAAATACATAGGAATTTGTTGGTTTTTGTTTTATTAAACTTATTTGGTTAGTAAATGGGCACACTGCAGTATATGTACTGCATTAAAAATTGCAGTAAGCAGTGAATTTACTGATTACTAAAAAAATTCAGTAAATTTTCACTGCTAATGAAATTTAATTTGTATTACCAGTAAAATCGTAGGGCCGTAATCATAATAAAATTGTAGCAGATGGCAAAGTTTTTTCATTCAAATTTTGAAACTTTTGTATGAAAAACATTTAGCCACTTGGTAGAATTTCATTATGAATACGGGCATTACTGATTACTGAAAATTCATTAAACTAATCATGTAGGCAAATTATAAAAATTTTAGAAAAAATTTGAGTAATCAGTAAAAATTTACTTGTTAAACATTTTTTATTGGTTTTACTGAAACTTTAGTGGTAGTGCAGTGCTCATATATGGCAAATGCCTTTACTTTTACTTTTTAATTTTTAATTCCTGTTGTTCATCGTTTAGTTGTTGCTGTTCTTGTTGTTGTGTACGCATTGCAATTAAAATAAATTCAGTAAAGTGCGACTTTGACTCACGCACATTCGGCTTTGATCATTTTTTTTTATTTAGCTTTCTTCCTTTTTTAAGTTTAAACGATTTTTTTCTTCTTGGGTTTCTTAATTTTCGCAATTTTTTTTCATTTTAGCGATTTTTTCATTTCGGCGATTTTTTTTCTGTTTTTTGGGGTTTTTTCATTTTGGCGATTTTTTTCTGTTTTTGGGGGTTTTTTTATTTAGGCAATTTTTTCATTTTGGCGATTTTTTCATATTGGCGATTTTTTTGTTTAAGGATTTTTTTTTATTTTGGCGATTTTTCCGTTTTGTGCGATTTATTTTAGTCCTAGAATTTTTTTTTAATTTGGTGTTTTTTTCGTTTTGGCGATTTTTGTTTTGTTTTGGCGATTTTTTTTATATTTGGCGATTTTATATATTTTTTTGATTTTTTAGTTTTACCGTTTTTGAAAATTTCAAGTTTTGCTCTTACGGTTTCCAAGATACAGCAAGTTGTCAAAATTACAAAGTCAAAATTGAATTAACTGATGGAACACCCATTGATTTAAATTTTTTAAATTTAGTATTAATTGTTGTAGACTGTATAAAAATGCACTAACTTTTAAAATGTCAAGTGTATATATGTACATCCAATTGTATGTATATTACATGGGATTTTAACATTTTTCGTTACTCGTTTTGGAACACCCCTTAGTTTTTAACTCTCATGTATTTGTTGTTGTAGTGGCCAAATGTCTACACATTGTGTCCAAATTTCAAGTCCGTAGCTCTTACGGTTCATTTTCACCTTTGGTGTACGGAAATATACAGAAAAATAACCGGCGGCGGCGCACCGTCGGCTTCGAGCCGGTCGACTTGTTTCTCTGCTTGGTATTGCTTATAGCTCACACCGATTTGACAATGCAAAGAAATCTCAGCAAAGAAATCAAAGTCAAAAGATTTTTACCCCCTAGCGTATAGATGTTTACACATCAAAAAAACATACAAAACTGTTAGAGAAGATCCCACGGAAAAATTACACAGAACAAACAATAATCTTATCATACAATTATACAAACAAAATATAATAACAAAATACGAAAAATCAAAAATGACTACACACACTTCTGCAGCACCGGAATTGTACGGCTTACCAAAAATACACAAAACTGACGTACCTCTTAGACCGATTTCATCTTCAACCACAGTCCTTTGCTATAACTTAGCAAAATACATCGGTAAAATTCTGAAAAATTTAATCTCCCCAGTCTATAACATAAAAAACTCAGAAGAACTAAAAGATAAACTAAAAAACATTAGTTTGGAAAAAGACGACATTTTAGTTTCTTTCGACGTGGTTTCATTATTTACAAATATACCGATACATTTAGCAATAAGAAATATATTTGACAAATGGAATGAACTTAAAAACACAACAACAATACAAAAAGCACAATTTCTCAAACTTCTTCAGTTTTGCCTAAAAGACAACAACTATTTTATATTTGATAATAAAGTTTTTAACCAACTTCATGGAATGCCGATGGGTAACCCTTTATCACCGAAAATTGCTGATATTGTACTTGAATCCCTTTTAGACGACGTGATTGAACAACTAAAATCAAAACATGTAACAATAAAATTTATATCAAAATACGTTGATGATATAAAAATAAAAGAGTTGAAGATCTGTGATAATATTATTAAGTTGACTATTCATTTTGTGTTGTGATGTACCATTTTATTTATTTATTTATTTATTATTCATATCTGTGTCGTGTTGTCCAGTTTTTATGATAATAAATTTAAAAATGAATAATTGACAGTGATATAAATAATATATACTAATAAAATACCACCCCTGAAGAAGTTTGCAAAAAGCGGACGAAACGTTGGGAGAAAAAAAATAATGTAATGTTTATTTCCTATATGGAGAAAAATATATGACCACAAATACCCCGAAAAAAATAACATAAAAATTTCACTAATATTATTATAATGCAGGTCATGCATGCATTTTGACCGTGAATAATGCGCTTTAAATTGGCATAATCAGGCATGTGATGAAAAACGACTTCTGAGGCTCATACACTACAACAGCATGCATGCGCAATCAATCGTTTGTACCAGCTGGCATTTTGTGTGATTCTACGTTTTGGTGTTGCGATGTCAAATATAATTTTATATCTTGCTGGTATTGTGTGCGGTAAAATTAGCTCAGTTGAGCAAATTTGTCAAGGAGTAAATATGCATTTAAAAGATATAATTTATGGAAACATAATTTGTTTTAATGGAAAATGGAATTTGAGCAAAAACTGTGTCACTATTCATAACAACTCTTCCTGAATTTTGGTTAAGAAGTGAATATCGCACCAGATTGCTGGTATGTTGTGTGGTTCGAGCATGGTTACTCAATCGCTTGATTGCGGGTGCCTTTTGTTATATTGTTTGAGCCGCACACAAAACCGATTTGAAAACAATAAAAGGTGTGATGTGTTTCCTATAGTCGTTTTGTTAATCATTTTAAAATTTGTTTTAATAGTTATTTTTTAAAAAAATTTTGATAGGTTTCGTTTCACAGCTTTATTATATTTCTTATAAATACATTTTCTTCTAGTGTGCTTTGTAAAAGTCAGTAGTTTGAGATTGGCTTGAGGATGATTCCCAAATTCGAGCGGGATTCATCGCACCTTTTCTTTCTTTACTTGTCTCCTCACAAACTGGAAACAAGACGTCACCCTGACGACGATAAATATATTATTATATAATGCATAATGGTTTCTAGTTTCCCGGACTTTTCCAATTACCGGGAATCGAGAAAAAAAATTTATTCCCGGGTATTTCAAAAACATATGAATTAAATTAAATGACCTCAATAAGAAATATAATTTTATGGAAAAAAAAACATACAACATTTAAATTAAAAACAAAACAATTTCATTCGTTGTTCACAAGAATAACAATATTTCAAAAACAAAACAAAAACAAGTCAATTCATATGCCTTGAGTTATAGCATGGATGGAAATTCCATCTATGTAAGTACATCTGCCAATCTAGATACTATTTTCTATAAAGAGTTTTTAGGTTGAAAATATTTAGTAACGCTTGAAGTTGTTGGAGTTACTTCGGAAACCTCTGTTACATCTGCTTCTATGCTTATATTATGCATCGTTACAAAATTGTATGTTTAAGTAATAAAACAACGAACAAAAATGTAAAAAAAGCAAATTCCAAAAACGTAAATATTAAATTCCCGTTGAAAATTTCCCGGAAGTTGTAAAAAAATAATTCCTGGAATTTGTTTCCCGCGTAAAAACTCCAGTATTCAGACTTCTTCCAGCTGTCGTCGTCAACGTCGCCGTCATTTTAGTGCCAACGTCAACATTAAATCAATAACAATTTTGCGTGCTATAACAAGATGATGACGACGTTGAAAATTTATAGTTTATGTCAACATAACAAACACACTTATCTAAATATTTGAAACAGCTGTATGATTTTTTCATTATTTTTTAACAACTAAAAATGTTTTTTCCTTGTGAGATAAATTCAGGCTCGATTGATGATGAAAATACTAGAAAACAAAACCTCATTATAGATAGAGATAGAAATTCAACTCATTTAACCTATAGGACAGCAAGTGAATAACCATTTCAGTGTATTGCTTTAATGATTGTATAATAAATTTTTTTAAAAGGTTTGAAAGTTACTTAAGAGTAAAAACGATTGCCTTTAAATATGTCTTAGAAACATACACATAAACTTTAAGACTTTGGGCACAAGGTTCATACCAAGTAGATGTTGGCAACGATTTATTCTTACGACTATCCCAAAATTTTAATTTTATATTGAACTATTTACGCTCCTTATTTTCTTACATTTTGCCATCCATCTCCTAAACGTATCGGCAGGCAAAGAGAATTTAATGCTTTTCCAATTTCTTTTCTTTTTTTCAATATGTTTTTTAATTGCTGTATGCTTGCTTCAAATAAACTCTAGTCGTTATCAAAAACAATATCACTGTCTAATTTTTTTGTATAATCCAAATTCTATGTTGACAATCATCGATAACCTTCGATAACGACAACTGGAATAACAATTTGAAGTAAACACGACAAAACAATGTCGTTATGTGTTCGTGTTGACAACTGGAATAAGAGTGATTGTACGAAAAAAGAACTTGATCAACATTTATGTCCCAATAATTATAATGACCGAAATTTTGGATAGGAACATGGGCTTTTTCACATTTACATATGTTTTTGTGAGAATTTAATTCCTTTTTTTTTCGCTTTGTTAGTAATAGGTAGAAATAACATAAATTCTAGTTGTCGTGAAACACCAAGTTTTGAAAACCCAAAATTATAGCCTTGCGTAAGCGCAATGCGCACGAAAAGTTTCAACAGAGTCGTTTGTTTTTTAATCATACATATACATATATTTATTTATTGGGTAGTATGAAAAAAGAAATGTTTGCTTTTTACTTAAAAATTTGTTTTAAAACCTTAAGCAAGGCGCATTTATTAGGTGGCAGCACTACACCAGGTGACTAATGTCATTATACCAATCTAAATGTCAAATTTGGATTGTGTAGGTATAAGCCTAAAAGCATGCTTTTATTTGGGTATACATAAACACCTTTCGAATATTCAGTTTTGTATGGTGTTTGACATTTTCTATAATAAACATGAAATCTGAAGATGCTACCCTGTTTTGAAAAGTAAGAAGGTAATTTATACCAACAAAGTACATGTGGTTGTTGCTGTTGTAATATTTGTTGTAGAATCGCGGGTACCTGATTGATGTGCCTTGACCTTAAGCATGATACAATAATATAAAGGTACAACCACATTTGACGTATAAAATTAATTCTGACTTTTGTCACAATTATTTGATTACAGTTTTTTTGTAAACAGAGAGGAAATCGTTGCCACACGAAATTACGGGGAACTTTGTTTAGGAATGTTTTTTGCAAATGTGTAATTTGTGGTTTTGAATAATACATGTAATGGTTTGTTTATGCTCTGAAGATACATATATTAAAAATTGTTCAAATATGAATTTTGAATCCCATGTTCTTATTTTAAACGGCATCGCTCTAATAATTCTTTTCTTCACAGTCTTAATTAGCACAAAATAGCCTTGTTTTTATGCGGTTTTTGTTTCACTTTCTTTTTTGGTATACGATTGGAGGTGTGTTGTAGCACCACCCTTCCTAACCGTGCATAATATTAACATACACATTCCAAAGCAGTTGCAGTTTCTTTTATTTTTAGTTACAGAGTAAACCAGTACTTATTAAATGATGGCGAGTTTAGTACAACAATGTTAATAACACTCAAATTCGAAAGCATTTCCTTTCGTTTCGAAATACGGAGACTCCCAGAATGTGAAAGTGTACTTGTGGACAACACTGCTTTAAAGCAATAATGTAATGGATGTATTTAATATGGCAATTGCCTTTGAAGAGGAATTGCACTTAGGCTCAAACGGGTCCAATAATGTTTTATGTTCATATGCTCTTCACGGAAGTGAACAGAAAAAACCAAAGGATTTTTTGGTAGCAAACCATCATCTATATTGCATGCTTCTATCCATTTCTGCCGCAAATATGGAATTGAAGGAAATTGAAAGAACTCGTGCCTTTGCTGAAATGCTTGGTATTACTGCAATTGTTGTATATGCAGCTCATTGCTCAACATTATTTTTTTACACATATCACAATTATTTATTATATATGTATATTAATATCTATTTAATAACTTTTAATGCAATAGTGATGAATTTTCAGATGTGGTGTATTTTTGGTGGATTTTGCAACAACTTGTCAATATAAATAAATTTGTATGTACGTAAAGCGAGTGCCAGACAAATCAAGATTCAGCTTCAATATATGTGATTGTGTGCGTTTGTTTACCAAAAATAGTCACACATATACTATTGGTGTGAATATTTTTTATAAAAAAACGCACACAGCTACACATATTGTAGCTGAATATTGCTGTGTCTAGCACCCACTTTAGGTATAGAAATGAACCCGTAAATGTCTGATTGGTATGTCTCCATCAGGGTTACCGTTAGGAATTTTTGAAAAGTCGCACAAAAAGTCGTTTTATAAAAATAAAGTCGCACTAAAAAGTTGTTTGAGAAAATAAAAGTTGCACATCTTTTTTAAAGCTTTTTATTATTAATAAAAAGCATAACACAACAAAAAAATAAGTTGAAACAATGAATATTTCATAACATATACAGTACCATTATATGTGCTTCTATACATGTTTTCATGTATTTATACTGAACAAATTTACTTAAGTTTAATAAATTTGTCAGAGTAGGATTCATTAAAAAACAAGCTAAAAAAGTTAAACTTAAGATATTTTTGACAAACATTTTCAAATAAAGCCCCGTGTTCTTTTTACTTTAATTCTATTCGTTTGATCTTGGCGCCATACTTATATTTTAGGTGAATGTATGTGTACTCCAACAATATTTTCTCAACATTAATATTACTTTTTTAAATTCCATTTCTGTACAATAAACACTCCAAAAACCACAATTTTTATTTATTTAAATTTTTTTGCTAAAACTATTCTTTGAAACTTCTACTGAAAAATTTCTTAAACACATTGTACACGTGGCAAGGTTGCAATTAATAGAAGTGCTTCCAAATGAGCAATAAATTGTGAATTGTTTTTAAATTTTGACGGGTTTTTTTGATAAAAATAATAAGGAAATTTTTAATTAATTGCAATTTAAATGTTTTCTGTGAGAATCTTTAAAAAGCTGTAAAAAGTCCCAACAAAATTAAAAAAGTCGCAAAAGTCGGTGATCAAAAAAAGTCTCACAAAAAGTTGCGCACCGCTAAAAAAAATGGTTAAATTGCAACTTTAGTCGGATGAACGGTAACCCTGGTCTCCATGTTGCCATAGGAACTACGTAGTCAGTACCCAGTCAATTATTTTAGTGTTACTAGTTGATTGTCAATGACAAGCACATGCTAAATGTCTATAGCATAAAGTATTGTATGGGGAATAATTGTAGAGTAGTACTGCTGACAAAATCAAAAGCGACTCTGTACATTTTCGCCATCGACATTTCCTTCAGGGTAAAAACACACACATACACACACACATGTTTTGTTTCTTTGTTACTTGTAAGCTAACAAATGCGTGTGTAATATGTGTGCATGTAGTACTAGGGTTGTTATCCGTCCTCTTTTTCCCGAACACTGTCCTCTTTTTGGGATCACCGTCCTCGGATAAAATTGGCGTCCGGGAAAGTCCTACTTTTTCGCCTTTAAATTGCTTGACAAATGTTATTTATAAAAAACCAAGCTAAAAAGGGAAATAATTAGTATTGGATGTCCAGCTTATCTTATAAATAACACTACTCATGAGGGTTGTTGTGGTATGTTATTTTAAGACGTAGAATTATTAACATGTGTTTAAAATATCGATGGAGTTACGTAAACAAGGTCAAAATAATATAGCACAGCTTCAAGCAAGAGTTCAAAATCTTTATCATATGAAAAAATATGACATTTTAACCAAACAATGAAAGTTTATTTAAGGTCGGTAGCCTTACCGTTAGAGATATTTGATGTGCACTTTTTAATGAATTCTTGTACTATAAAACTTTTTTTGAGAAGTATAAACTCAAAAAATATAAGTTTTAAAAAAGTTTCCAACATTTTAAACGATATTTGAAGTGCTATTTCTGTGCATTTATGTACGCAAATATTCTCAAGATCCAACATTCTATGTAAAATGGTCAAGTCCTACTTTTTTAAGCAAATGTCCGGGTTTTTCCCCCCTGCTGTCCTCTTTTTATAAATCACGTGATAACAATACTACAGCAGTACTAGCAACTTTAAACGCTTATAGCTCCAAAAATACTAAAAAGATTTCAATAAAATATAGATTGTGCACATCTCTACAGAGAAACCTTTAAAACCATATATGTAAATCTTTTTTAAAATCGGTGCAGTATTACCAGCGTAAAAAGGATTACAAAAAACATTGATTGCCTATTAATTATATCGCACATTTACTTCAATAGTGGCATAACTCAAAAAATTTGTTTTTTGAGTTAATAATGCAGAAAGATGCGGCATTTCGTATTTTATCTTGTGTAAAAATTTTATATAAATAGCTTGTACCATCACCTCCTGAGAGAAGAATTTTTTTTCATTTCTCCATTGAGTTGTATGCAAATTGAAAACTTAAAACGCGTTTTCTGCAAAACTGGTTTTTTTGAGTTATGCCACTATTGAAGTAAATGTGCGATATGGATAATTACAAATACAGTGAAGTTGAAGAAATACAGAAGAACGAAGCACTATAGATTTAATGCATAAATGGAAAAATTTGCTCAGAACTGATCAATTTTGGATTGAAGTTCATAATTAAAAAAATTAACTAATAATAATCCATTTCTAAAGCAATATTTTTGCTTTATTACCATTAACATTACCCTACGTCTATACCTGATATATATATTTATCATGAGAAAAGTCAAAATTTATATTGAAAAGTGTTTTTTTATGCTAGCTGTTTTTGCTATATGGGATTTGACATTTGTCATGATCAAAATATATCAGGTGTACACGTAGGGTTATTCAAATGCTCACGTAGAACGAAGTTTTAGCGCCATGAATTATTTTAACAGTATAAGAAAGAAAATTTCAGAACATTTCCACTTAAATTTAACATATAAAGCCTGGTACTCTGTTCACGATTTCGTGCGAAATGCTGTCAAACTACATATAAAAGTTTTTGGTATGAAATATGCAAAAGTAGTACTCTATTCTTGTTGTGAAAAACACGTAAAATCATGTCTTTCCATGCCAAATTATTCTAGCATCATTTTAGTTTAGCTGCGAAACAACATTTGCGTGCTTTTTTCGCACGGAATTTTAACAATGTTGCATACTTTCAAGCAATAAAAGCGAGAAATTTATAAAAAAAAACGCAAGTTGGGCTACATTTAGTACATGTCAAATTTTTCACGCGAAATAATCAATGATGCTGAAAATTTTTGAGAACTTTGAACAGCGTACCAGGCTTAAAAGAGTACAAATTAAATTCAAATGGAAATCTTTGTCCTGTACATTAGGGCGTTTCACCAAAGGCGTTTTTTGCGATTTTTGCAACACTTGAAGCGGAATATTAAAGCTTGTGATGTAAAAGAATTTCTAAAAAAATTTTGGATTTTTTGAAGATGGGTATGGGGTCGCTGAAATAGATTTTATCAAAAAAATTAGGCTATGGAGAAACAAATTTTATATTATTTATTATTTTTATATATTATTTTTAAACAATTCTTTTCTTAAGGATCCGATCCCACGACAAAAAAATTATTGGTGTGAAAAATTATTATATTAAGGACCACTTTGATAGTCTTAAAAGTGAAAAATTATTTTTCATAGATTTCAAACCTCGATAACTTGAAAAGTTTTCAACATTTTTTCAAGATGTGAAATGCGTTAGAAAGGTCTTTAAATTACATTTCATTCGGTACATAGGTTAATTTATCTTGTTGGAAAAATATAAGAAAAAAATTAAAGTTTGAGACAAATTTTTTATTTATCAAATTATTAAAATTAAAAGAATTTCATTATGTTTCGTTCTTGGTTAAGTAAAAAAAAAACATCTGAAATACATTGCTTTAATAAAAATATAAAAAATTCAATTCATCAATATATTTGTGCTCCCATACAAAATCAAAAGATATTAAATAAAAATCGACATATTTAATGAACAAATTAAAATTAAAAAGTAAATTTGTATCTAAAATTACAATACATTAAACATTAAATGTGGAACAACTGTGGACGTATTTTCAAATTGGTTTCTTAAGAGCTTTTTCAATGACATTTTTGAAAACAAAATTGGCTTGTTTTTATGGTTAAACAATTGTCTATATGCATTTCGTTCCCGCTTGTGGAACTCGTCAGTAGACTTCAACCCAAAAAGTTTTGAATTCAGTTAACAAACTCCGTATGTTTATAGTAAGACTCTTAATACTATATTGAGAATCACAATATACAAACATAATAAGTTTGAAAACCGCAAACAAAAATCTTTACAAAACAAGCATCTTTATTCAACTGTGAATCTATGACATTTTTGTTAACATTACGTATAATTTTTCAACGCTAAACAATAACCCCCTTATGTTTTGAAAATCATCCTCATTCTTTGTATTTTTTTTTTTTTGTTATATATTGTAGCTGACGCCACGCCTCTTTTCGATAAATCATTCACAACACATAGTTTTTCTAGTTTTTTCTTTGCAGAAACAAAATCATCATCATTTTCGCATAAATGTGTATCTTTCGAAAAAAAAGGAAGTGGGCAATTTTAATTCATCAAAAACCCTTTTACTGTTTGCGGTACTGTTTTTTTTTAACATCTGTAGACATTTGTAGAGGAAAATTGTTGCTTAAACTTAATTAATAATTATCACATGTAATCCCAATAAGCACTCAAAAAAAATAAAATTCAAGCACTTGAAATTAAACTGGAAACAAAGTTGAATTCAAGCATTTTTTCAAGTAATTTTCAAGTTTGAAAATATTTTGAAATAAAAAATCAAACAACATACATACATATATGCTCAAACCTTGTCAAAAACGTAATTTATTTATTATTAAAACTGAAATTGTGGTGAATATATTAAAAACAAATAAATAAGGGCGAATTTGGAAAACAAAGGTGAGTAAAACGTGAAAATAATAGCGAAGGCAGATGTGCAGAAAATAGTTATAAGAAAACAAAGGAATTGCATTTCGCTTTCCATTTTAAAAGCCTTGTTTTTGCAGCTTGAAATACACTTGAATTCAACTGTACTACAAGGTTGAATTTCAGTATAATTCAAGGCTTGAATTAAACTGTACTACAACTGAATTGCTCGCATTGAGTTCAAGTTCCTATTTCACTGGAGAATGCTATTGAATTAAAGTGTGAATCAAGCATAATTCAAGCCTTGACAATTGATTGTGTGGCTTGAATAACACTTGTTGTACACTTGATTTCAAGCAAAATTGCTTATTGGGAATTTGGCTTAAAAAGCGATACGAACTTTAGCCTACTCAAGTCATAAATATAGAAAAAAAATATTTTTTTTGTCTATTTTTTATTTTATTCAACATTTTTTCACAAGTAAGATATAAACTTATACATACCAAAATAAAGGTATCTAAATTATCTTTCTAACGCATTTTACATCTTGAAAAAATGTTAAAAACTTTTCAAGTTATCGAGGTTTGAAATCTATGAAAAATAATTTTTCACTTTCAAGACTATCAAAGTGGTCCTTAATATAATAATTTTTCACACCAACAATTTTTTTGTCGTAGGATCGGATCATTAAGAAGAGAATTGTTTAGTTGTATGAACAAAAAGCACCAGAACAAAATAATATCAAATTTTTTTCTCCATAACCTAATTTTTTTGATAAAATATATTTCAGCGACCCCATACCTATCTTCAAAAAATCAAAAAAAAAAATTCGAAATTCTTTTAGATCACAAGCTTTAATATTCCGCTTCAAGAGTTGCAAAATTTTTTTTGTGAAACGCCCTACTGTAAGATTTTGCATTGCACTGGTCTGTTATTTTATTTTCTGCCAGGCTTACATCTGTGTGCCATGTACCAAAGAAAGCGTAACGACAAATCTATATAATATATATTATATAAAAGAGGATGTGTGTATTTACGTATGTATGTAACGTATGGACTCCAAAACGGTTGGGCCGATTTTTATGAAATTTTCAGTGAATATTCAGAATATTCAAGCGGGTGACACTGTGAAGTCTAATTTCTGATTTTCGGTCTGGGGGCGGAGGGGCGTGCCAAAATCCATTTTTCATATTGCACCTCCAATGCCATATGTATGTAGGATTTAATTAACGAACATTTATTATTCACACGATTAGGTTTATTTATTTATTCATTTTATTTTATTTATTTCGTTTATTGCCTTTTTTAATTTTAACAAGTATTTAGTTCATTTATTTGTGATTAATTTACATTTAGTTCAATTCTTAAAAACAACCAATGCTATTTTTATTACTTCTTAGTTATTTCTCACTAGTAGTTGCCGCTTCTATATTCTTTTGTGTCCTTTCTTTTCCACGACTTTATAGCTACTACTTTTTCTTATATTCTTACTTTTGTCTTCAACTCAACTTATTTCTGTCTTTCTCTTCTTCTATACTATTTCGCTAATTCGTCCATTCTGTACGTTGAGGACAAGGTCGACAGGAGTAGGCACCCTACAATCGGCCCTCCTGACGGCAATACGGCTCGGATTGCCACCCTTTCATGTACTCGGTGACAGTAGTTGTCCTATTTGGGCCCTCGTGATAACCAATTTTCACAACTTCATATCTCCCATGGGGTAAAATACCAACCACCTTATAGGGTCCGAGAAATTTTCCCCTCAGCTTCAACCCGCCTCCAAAATGAGTGCGCTTAATGGCGACTAATTCATTCAACTTGTATTCTGTTTCTGGTTTCCGTTTACTGTTATAAGTTTTGGCGTTTTCCTTTTGGATTCGTACAATGTTGGCTTTCGCCTCTTCGCGTATTTCGTGTCGATCCGCTTCGAGTTCATTTACCGCCTCATCCATTAGCAGCTCTCTAATATCTGGATACTCAGGCAACCTCATCTCGACGCCCGTTAGCAGCTTGAACGGTGAAAAACGAGTACTTCTCGAGGTAGTGGCGTTCATCAGCATCTGTACACGTCTCACATATTTATATCAGCATGAGGTCCTATCGCCAAATAGCTTTGTCAGCATTGGTACAACAATTTTGTGGATACACTCCACCTGGCCGTTCCCTCGTGGAACTCCAGTAGTTATCAGCAAGTGCTGAATGTTCTCGCTTTCACAATAATCTTTAAACGCCTGTGACGTGAACGCAGCCCCTCTATCAGAAACGATTCTAATCGGGTTACCGAAGACTGAAGATTGCCGTTCCAAACAGTCTATAACCGACTTCGCATCGGTGGATTTTGTTGGGTGGAGCCAGACAAATTTGGTGATACCGTCTACTACTACGAACAAATAGTTATAGGACTTCTTGGTAATTTCCATTGGCCCAACATGGTCAATATGGTAAGTCGTAAGAGGCCTATCTTCCTTATTTATCGGATTTAGGTATCCTTCCTTCTTGCGGGCCTTAGCCTCGGTGATAATGCACTCGACACAATTTCTCACAATTTTCGGCACCTTCGCAGCAAGTTGTGGTATGTAGTACTGTTTCTCAACTATTTCTCTGGTTTTCGCTACGCTGAAATAACCCTGGTTGTGAGCCATCTTAATCACTTCGTCTTCCATCTGGACCGGTATCACGATAAGGTCCTTCGCTGGATCCTTAAACAATACCCCGTTTTGCATGAAGAAATCTCCGTATTCTCCGTATTCTAAGACTGCTCTAATCGCTTTGGTGCACTCATCGCTTTCCTGGGCGCTTCTGATCCTGAGAGTCAGACCGCTTTCCACTAACAAACATGCCATTCGGCTTAGAGCGTCCACGTGCATCATGCGCTTACCCGGTCTATGCTCTATTTCATAACGGAATTCCTGCAGGAACATAGCCCACCGGGAAATTCGGTCTGGCAAGTCGTTCTTGTTCATTGTCATTTTGAATGCGTTGCAGTCAGTCACTATTTTAAACGGAATGCCGAGCAAATAGACTCTCCACTTCCTCAACGCTTCCACTATTGCCAGAACCTATAACTCATAAGTGTGGTACTTCTCTTCATAAGGCTTCGTGCGGCGACTCATGTATTGAACTGGGTGTAGTTGTCGGTCGTCTAAGCTCTTTTGCAAGAGAACTGCGCCGTAGTCAAACTTGCTGGCGTCCGTATGTACTTCGGTAATCGCATCCGGGTCGTACAACTTCAACACAGGAGAGGTCATCAGTGCTTCCTTTAATTCCTGACAGGCAACTAAATATTCATCGGTGATCTTAAATTCCACGTTCTTCCGGAGCATATCTGTCAACGGTTTGGCAATAATGGCATAATTATCGATAAATTTTCTGAAATAAGATGTCAGACCCAAAAAACTCTGGATGCTTTTCCGATCTGTGGGAACGGGAAAATCTTTCACGGCTCTTATCTTCGCTTCACCCGGCCTTATCTGACCTTCCTGAACAGTATAGCCTAGAAAGTTAACTGCTCTCTGCAATATCTGGCACTTCTCCCATTTAATCTGCAATCCGCTGGATGCAGCTTTATTCAGCACTACCACAAGTTTTTCTAGACCGTCCATCATATCCATGGAGGGAATAATGATGTCATCCATATAAACTATCACCGTCTGATTTCGTATAAGGTCTCTTAAAACTGCTGATATAAAACTCGTGAACACAGCCGGCGAGTTACTAATGCCGAATGGTACAAACAGAAATTCAAATTGGCCGTGTTGGGTCACAAAGGCGGTGTACTTCCTAGAAGATTCTTCAATGGGAACATGGAAAAATCCATTTCGGAGATCCAGCGCTGTATAAAAACGCGCTCCCTGCAGTTTGTCCAATACCTCTTCCATTAGGGGCATGGGGAAATTGTCCCTGACGATTTTCTTGTTTAGCCTCCGGTAGTCACAACATAACCTTTTGGACCCGTCTTTTTTCGACACAAGGACAATCGGTGACGCGTACTCCGATGTGCTGGGCTGTACTTTCTTCTCATTTAGCCAATCGCGAACCTGCTTATCGACAATTCCCTGCTCAGCGATTGGTATACGTCGAGGCCGCTGGTAAACGGGTATGTCATCGGTTAATACGATCTTCATTTTCACCGGACTTTTTGCTGTTCGTCGCGGCGTATACTCGGCTATCGCTTTTACCACTTGGTTTTTTATAGGTCCTTCCAAATGATCCAACTTGAGTCCCACTTCTTTTGTGGGCTCCTCCACATTCAGGCAAATGCTGTGGAACTCTTCGGGCAGCACGTTCCTCTCACTCAATTGTTTAAAAATAACTTCTCCCCCAGTAATGGTGATCTGCGCCTTACGTAAGAAACTATTTCCCAACATGATCGAATGAATAATATCCCGCTCACCAACAACGTAAAAGGTAACCTCAAAATCTATACCATCTATCTTTACCACTTCGTTGAACCGACCCATCGTAACAATCTCGCTATCTCCAATTCCGTATAATTTAATTTGTTCAGGAACTAAACTGACCTCACCTAAAACTAATAACATGTCGAACCGTATGATGCAGATATCGCACCCCGTATCAACCAACGCAGAAAATTGTTTCTCACGCATGATAACATCCTTAAATATTAGCCCCGGCCCCTTCCGTACCATATTCGCTTGATCACTTTCTAGCTTGATTTTTCTCTCTGGTCTCTTGGGGGGACACTCGAAAGGGCGGTGGCCGAATCTCTGGCACTTAAAACACTTGAACTGTTTTTCAGGGCAGTCCTTTGCGAAATTTGTTTTATCGCCGCATTTGTAACATCTTTTTTCCTTCTCGTGTACCTCCGGCTTATGCCGATTCACCCTCTTTTCTACGACTACGGTCTCCTTTCCCTGATATGACGACCTGGGATTGGATCGCGTCTTCTCGTACACCCTTATTTGTTTCTTGAGATCGCTTATACTATCTGCATGGTAAAGAACCGTTTTGTTGGATTTCGAGTCGGGAATGCTTTCAATAAAGTATTCGATAATACTGCTATCATCTAAATCAATTTGGCTGCCTAATTCCATGATACTGTACAAATACTCAATTAGTGATTCGTTTCTGATCAATCGCTTACTACGAATCTGCCGTATGACTTCGGCTGCGGAAAAACGTGCGCAGAATTCATTATTAAGGGCTTCTCTCAGCGAGCGCCAATCTCGTATGCCCCTCTGGCTCTTTACAAATACCTTGGCAGCACCTACTAACATTTGTTTTCCGTAGACGAACATTTGGAGCGGCGACCACTTCACAATCTCACCCATTTCTTCGAATTCAATAAGCCACTGAGTAATGTCAGGTGTACTTGTGCCCGAAAACCGCGACAAACTGTCTTCAACATCTCGTAGGGTATATACACCTTTCGGTGTTAGAAAAGCTCTGGCGTCCTCAATTTCGCCCGCCTCAGAAGCACCGACTGCAGCAGTGTCGTCTCCTGACTAATTCGCGTCCGTACCGCCTGCACCGTCCCCACAGTCAACCTAATAAAAATGGTCCATAAGTCTTTTCTGAAGATCTGTCTTTACCCCCTGTGTACCTAAACCTAACTCGGCCAACTTTGCTCTTAAGGCATTCATTGCCAAGCCTTCAATCCCAGTACGATCCATGCCCACAACCTAAAACCCGCTGACACAATAATATAGAAATTGCAACCACACCGAATACAAAATACTTAAGCTATGAGACAAGATTTTAATTAAAATGATTAGTATTATAAAATATTAAATGTAATTCCAGCAAACAAGGTATAGTATCTCAAAATTCAATTTGGATAAAATATAGTAATTTTCTTTATAGTTCTTCAACCTTAATGTTAATTTCGTTTACAACTTTCTTCTTTGTAGCCTTGACTGCTTACAACTTTAATTTGCCAACGAATTTGATTCGCTTCTACTTTAACTTCTTTACAACTTTTCTTCTTTAACTTCTTTATAATTTTAATTGTTTACAAATCTAATTATCTCCTTTACTTCTTTAGAAATTATTCACAACTTAATCCATTTCATCTTTACTTCTTTACAATTTAATTTCGTTCACAACCTTCTCCTTTGCAGCCTTGACTGCTTACAACTTTAATTTTCCAACGAATTTGATTCGCTTCTACCTTAACTTCTTTACAACTTTTCTTCTTTAACTTCTTTATAATTTTAATTGTTTGCAAATCCAATTTTCTACTTTAATTTCTTCATAACTTTAAATTATTCTCCTTAATTTCTTCACAATTTTACAAATCTAACTGATTTCTTTTTCACCACTTTAATTCAAACTGACATAATATTTTCCTTTTAAATGTTGTCTTCAATACTTAACATAAATCAAAATAAAATACTTAGCTTGTCCTTTCGGCCTGCGCCCCACTGTAACCTTATAAACTTCTCTTTTTGTTCAATCAGCTTCTGTCGACACGTACGTCCCTTTATTTCGCTGCTACGGCTCAGCCAGCACCACACAACCACTTTTTAGTCGCAACGCAGGTTACTTGCAAACACACGCACCATCAGTAACTAAGCTCCCTTTCTCGAATTCTTTGCTCTCTACTTCTGCATCAGCATGTACATATGTACATGCATTCATAACTCGTGACAACACTCAACTCTCAACTTATTTACGTTTATTTATTTACTCGTTGTTTCTGTATTTTGTTTTATTATTTTTTATTCATACGGCTTGTCTTCTCTTAGCTAAAACTTTTGCACTCAGGCAGATGATCGCTTATTTATTCGCGTTTGCTTTAAGTTTTGAAAAAAAATTCTTTACGATGCCTCTATTCACAACAACACTACAACGAGTAAATTCTGTATGATCTTGAAACGTCTTTTAACCCTTATTCTTTCATTTTCAAGGTGTTCTTTTCAGGTTTTGCAACTTTTTTTGTTTTTGTCCCCTTTTTTCACTATTGAAGTTTTTTCACAAATTATTTCTTCAAATATGCATACAATTTCTTTATAATTGTAACTGTTTATGCAGACACAAATTTCAACTATTTAAATTGTTTCCAATATACGAACACTAGCTTAATTTCATTGCTGATAATGCAGACAATTTCACACATATAGGTTATTTAAATCATCATTTCAATAGGCACTTAGTTAACAACATTAGTTCAGTTTATTTTCCTTTCTTTTAAAGCAAAATCCCGGTTGAGCCCCCATAAATCTGTAGGATTTAATTAACGAACATTTATTATTCACACGATTTGGTTTATTTATTTATTCATTTTATTTTATTTATTTCGTTTATTGCCTTATTTAATTTTAACAAGTATTTAGTTCCTTTATTTGTGATTAATTTACTTTTAGTTCAATTCTTAAAAACAACCAATGCTATTTTTATTACTTCTTAGTTATTTCTCACTAGTAGTTGCCGCTTCTATATTCTTTTGTGTCCTTTCTTTTCCACGACTTTATAGCTACTACTTTTTCTTATATTCTTACTTTTGTCTTCAACTCAACTTATTTCTGTCTTTCTCTTCTTCTATACTATTTCGCTAATTCGTCCATTCTGTACGTTGAGGACAAGGTCGACAGGAGTAGGCACCCTACATGTATATATTTTTTTTGCTTTATTTTATTTTATTTTTTTGAAAGCTGTTGTCACGTTTTTCAAAACGAGATATAAAACTCTTAAATCGGTTATATAGTTCCGAAGATATTTACAAAAAAAACCTATGTTAATAATGATCCAATATCAAAATTTTAAAACTTTCGAAATTTTGCAGTAAAAAATTCGAGTTTTCGGTTTATTTACAAAATATTTACATCATTCGATAACACGACGGGGGTAGCGAAGCACACCGGGTGTAGCTAGTTACTAATGAAACACTGTTAGATTCAGACATATATTTATTGATTTAAACAGTTTCCAATCATGTTGGATTCTATATTAAACTTTTTAACTTAATAAATACGTGTCTGAATCAAACAATTTTTTATTAGTAATTAGTGGTTACGCTTTCTTTGGCACATGGCACACATGAAATGCCAGATGTAAACTCAACCTTAGGTTCAATCAGACGTGCCAAAATAATGGGCAACACTGTATTTGATTATAGGTGACTCGACATAACGCCATAGAAACCAATTGAATTTTGGTTTGTTATGGCTATGGCATTATGGTTATGTCACGTCTAATTTAAGCTTTGGACCATATACGGACGTTTCTTTGCACAATTGTGCTGAAAAAATTCACACGTATTCTTATTCTCTTCCATTTAGTCGTCCATGAGACAGCGACGAATGCGCATGAGGCGGATGCTTACATATTTTTTCAAGAATATTTATATACATATATGCGAAAAATATTTTATTATAAAAACGCATTTGGTAGCATGCAATGCCCTTTAAGTTATCAAAGATTTAAGGATAGGCAAAGAGAATGCTGCTTTATTAATGAAAAATCTGTATAAAAAATTCAAATAGCAAAATACTTTTGTGAACTGATAAGTCCTCGTCCATACAGTGAAACATTTGCTGGTAAACATTTTTGATTTCTGTTTTGAAACTGCATTTGTGTCCACAGTGTGGACTCCACACTGTGAAGTTTTTGTTTTGCAGCTTAATACATTTTCTCATATATTTCTCATAAGAATGAGACGAAAATGGCGTATTCAACAAGAACTGCATGTGCATGAAACAAAGTACCCTTTTCCATTCCTCTTTCCCCGTTCATCCACAAACTCAAAAGTTTTGCAGCAAATGTTTCATAAGCGATTTTCTTACTATTAAAAAAAAATTTATATAATTGAAGTTGATGCTTCTCTTATTTAATATGTAAAAAAATAAACATGCATTTTTCAAAGAAGATATTTTTATGCAGAATTCTTTTTGTCAATTTGTTGCAAAATATTTCTATGAGTAACTGTACTTAAATAAAACTTGTATGTATCTATCTTCTACCTGTTCCATTTATCGTCAGCTTCGAGTGTAAACCTGCTAAATTTGAAACCTTACATGTCGAAAAACTTACAGCCTAAGGAAAAACGTCATGTCAGTTAGCAGAAGTGGCATAATTGAACATGGTCTTAAGTTCCTCCATATAATTTGACATTAAACACAATCGTACGACTTCGAAAAAATACAAGCCTGATCTAATGAACTCTTGTTATCTTTTGAAAATTTTCATAAGCTTCATCATACCATCCCCCGTGTTTTGTAACTCGATAAAACTAAAGCTAAATTCGATCACTAAGGTGTTGAACAAATAATAAATTTAAAATTTTTCCTGATAACATAAAACAGTAAAAGTTGGGCAGATTAGATTTCAAAGCCATTGCCTGATTTAGCAATACACATTTGATAATCGTATTCGCAGCCGAAAATCGATAAATCGACTTTATATACTTTTAGCGATAGAGATTTAGCATTAGCGAGTTACAGAATACGGGGGCAGGTTTGTATTTTCTCAAAAGTCTTACGATTTTACATAGTTAACCCTAGGCTTTAGCAAAATAAACTTTCAGACAGGTTTGTTCGAAAGACAAGGAAAAAGTAGTTCACGTGCATAAAATGTTAATTCAATTTAATTTAAATGTAAATTTTTACTAATTTTCAAAACACATTTATTGCAGAAAAACGTATCGATTATCACAATATACCCATGAATCGTCTATCGGCTATAAAATCAAATTGTGGAAAACTAATTCAAGTCACAATGCCAAATGTTTGCCAATCATCTTTTGGTGGAGAATATTCCTCTAGTGGGCAATATCACTGGGATTGTTCGGACTGGGCTAGAAATAGCCAAAATCCCTTGCCAGATATAACAGAAGTACCTGCGGAGATTGCTGATTCATCAAGTGTCCATAGTAACGAAAGCAATGAATCTAAAACTAAATCAACTTCAGTATCCAAATGTATGTATTTGTACATACATATCGTTACCTTAATATATCGAAAAATACAAAAATATCGAGTTTTAAAAAATAATGAGTTAGGACCTTTCTGTGTTAAAGTAACGATATGTATGTATATTAATTCCTTTTTGTATGTCAATAATTTTTTTAACATAAATTCATAGTTTCATCTGTAAAAGTTAATCCCATCAGAGATATTTCGACATTACCTGAAAATTTTGTTCTAGAATCAGTCGATTCAGAGCTTCAAGACATTCAAAACATAACACTACCATTAAGCAGCAGTTCGCTTTCAAGACTGAGTCCTTTATATTATAGTGAGAATGAAGACTACACATTAAATTCAGGTAATTACTAATCTTAATTATAATAAAATAGATGTTAATATACACAATATGTATAACTATTTTTGGATCTTTTTTTTTTTGTTTTCTCAATTCAATCAGTGCCTTTCAGATGTGTTACAAAATGTAAGTAAATTAGTGAGAAAACTTATAGAGATAAAAAAATGTTATCAGAAAAAAGACTACGAACTAAAATATAGTCTTAATATGACCATAATGTATACACAGAAAAATTTCAACTTGAAATCTACCAAAAACAAGGTTAATCTAATATTTTTGGAGAATGATTTTGCCTTAAATGCGTTTCATGTTAATTTAACATGATTTTTAATACTCAAAGAAAATTTTCATTTTTGAAATAACTTTATTTCACGTTGAATTAACATTTACGCACTGTTAAAATCAAAATGAAGAATCATGTTGAATCAAAGTTATTTCAAGTTACATCAACATGAATTTAATTTAATGTAGTAATTGTATTTTATTAATTATTTAACTTACGTGTGGTTGACATAGACATCAGAAAATTTTTTGTATATAAATTAAATTGGCTTCCCCGGCCAAGATTTGAACTCGGAACTCATCGCGTGGTAGTCAACGTGCTTACTCCTGCAGCCACAACAACTTTAAATATTCTTAAGATGCACAATAAATATGTACCATCTTGAATTATGTTATAATTTAACATTATTTCTTATCATTTAACATAAAATTTATTTGAAAAAGTTTTAGTTTTAGTTTAAAAAAAACAAAATGCTTTGACTTGAAAAGTTTTAGTTAAAAAAAAAATACAAAATACTTTGACTTGACTCCAGGATTCGAACCTGCGATCCTCCTAATGCAAGACTAGTAGACTGCCTACTAGCCAGCAGCAGTTTGTCGGCTGTTTAAAACAACAACAATACAAAAACAACATACAAAACTAAGCGCAAAAGTGTATTGCAGCTATAAACACCAACACACTCAAACAACATATTATTTCTTGTAAAATTAATGTGATTTGAATGAATTTGAATCAACCTTTTGGCATGGTGATTTTACATTGATATTGTTTTCTGTGTGTATATGTAGCCATTATCCCAATAAGCAATTTTGCTTGAAATCAAGTGTACAACAAGTGCTATTCAAGCCACACAATCAATTGTCAAGGGTTGAATTATGCTTGATTCACACTTTAATTCAAAAGCATTCTCCAATGAAAACTTGAGCTCAATGCGAAAAATTCAGTTGTAGTACAGTTTAATTCAAGCCTTGAATTATACTGTAATTCAACCTTGTATTACAATTGAATTCAAATGTATTTCAAGCTGCGAAAACAAGGCTTTTAAAATGGAAAACAGAATGCAATTCCTTTGTTTTCTAATAATTATTTTCTGCACATCTGCCTTCGCTATTGTTTTCACGTTTTACTCACCTTTGTTTTCCAAATTCGCTTTTATTTATTTGTTTTTGATATATTCACCACAATTTCAGTTTTAGTAATAAATAAATTCCGTATTTGGCAAGGTTTGAGCATATATGTATGTTGTTTGATTTTTTATTTAAAAATATTTTCAAACTTGAAAATTACTTGAAAAAATGATTGAATTCAACTTTGTTTCCAGTTCAATTTCAAGTGCTTGAATTTTAATTTTTTGAGTGCTTATTGGGATGTATTGTTTGATTTCAAATCTTTTTAAAATACATTTCATTACATTGAGGTATATACAATAAAAATTTCGTCGCTTAACAAAAACTGCGTTTATTCTAAATTTCACAAGAAGTGAAATGAATTCAGCAACAAATTTCATTCAAATAATAATTCCCAAACCAAGTTGAAAACTCTACTAAAAAAAGCAATAATAAATGGAAGATAGGGAATTCAAAATATTTGTTTGTTGTTCGTTAAGCAATACTAGATACATTTCGTTGCTGCTTAGACAACTCAATTGAAGTTGCTTATTTTTTTCAATTTTATTTTTTAATTGTATTTTATATTTTAAGGCTAAGAATGTTTTGAATTTCATCAAAAGCTTTCGCTTTCGCAAAAGGACCTGTTAGTTTGACCCAAGATAGTTGAATCTTGGATCAAACTAACAGGTCCTTTTGTATTACCGGAGAGTACGAAAGGGATACATAGAGAAATTTCAACTTAAAATCTACATAAAGAAGGTTAATCTAATCTTTTTCGGTAACGATTTTGCTTCATATGTATTTCATGTTAATCTAACATGATTTATAGTAATTTCAAAGAAAAGTAGTCCTTTGAAATAACTTTATTTAACGTTGATTTAACATACACGTACTGTTAAATCAAAATGAAGAATCATGTTGAATCAAAATTGTTTCAAGTATGAATTTAATTTAAGGCAGTAAAAGTGTTTTATTAATTATTTAACTTACGTGTGATTGACAGACATCAGAAAAAAATTTTTTGCATATAAATTTTTAAGGACTAAACTAAAAACTCATGATTTGAACATCCTTAAAATAACAGTAAGATATCCTGATACATATATTTATCAACGTGACCCTTTCTACACACAAGAGATTTTTGTGTAGATTAATAGTCCAGAAAGCTTTTTCAAGTTTGGAAGACCATTCGTAAAATATTAACGGAATAATACAAAAAGTGTTGAAATTATGCAAATGCTAAATGTCACCATATCTTGAAAACTAGAGCTGAAAGGGAAAAACTAATAACGCCATCTTAATCAGAGGATAAAAATACATAAGGATCGGCCATTTTTATTTAAACATCCGAAACACTGTTGTGCAGTGTTATTAAACAAAAAATTCTATCGTGTATTTTTATAAAACTAATCTTCATCGATTTTCTCGAAAACACATCTTTGTTCCAAACATCAAACCAAAAACTAACCGACGACATGTACATACATCCATATTTTTGTAAATTTTTTGAATAAAATATAAAAAAAGTTGTTTTAAAAATTACTTTGGAGATTTTAAAAATAAATTGCAGATTTTGAATATTTTTTCGTGAAAAATGTTTAAATTTTGCCGATTTTATCATTAGAAATTTGGGCAACACTGTACAACACAATATAATTGTGCAATTTTTCGTATTGTGCAATAATATCGCTAATGTTTAATTATTAAAGAATAGTTATTAAACAGAATAATAAAACAGGCAGAAATTGCCAACCGTACAAAAATTGTAGCACTGGGAAAGCACTTTTACTCAAGAAACCCAAACGGTTTGCCAACGTTACGGCTTACAATCTGAAAAATTATTTGTCAATGGTTTTTAATAATTTTTTATTTTCGTTTTTATTTATTGGTACAGCCTTATGTATAATCAAAAACTGACATGAAGTTAGCATAAGTGACAAAATTGAACTACGTGTTGACGAGTTCCTCTATACAATTTTACATTAAAAATTGCCGCATAATGTAGTTTTAACACACGATTATATCTTAGCATTATCCTTAATGTAAAATTGTATGGCAAAACACGTTAAGCATAAGCGGCAAAATTGTACATGGTCAATTTTGCCACTTATGCTAACTTCATGCCAGTTTTTGATTATACATGATTATACACATGTACATGCTTAGCTCTATTTATGTTATATCATAGACATATCCACTACTTAATTAAGGTACCAACAGACGACATGTTTTAACATGTGTTTTTTAAGTTTTCGATTCGTATGTTTTTCTTTATGCTTGTCAATATTGGTTAATTTACATAAGGTTTATAATTTTTGGTCACAAACGTACATGTAGTATCACTTCTTCTTTTTCAGTACATAAATATCCACGTAGTTTGTTTTATAAATGGCTTGCAGCCGTCGAAATATTTTTGGTTCCGTCGCTGAAGTACTGCCGACGCAAATGTGCTTTTTGAATTTTTTCTTTTTTAAACAAGGCGTTGAGGTTGTATCTAAAAATCTATACATTTTTGCACTCATTTTAATAAAACGACAACGTTAAATTAAAAAAAAATATATAATTTATTTGTCTTGCAAAATACTTCATTCAGACGGCTGATCATAGTGCACATAATCAACCGCCGACGAATTTGTTCACATGACATAGACATTTGGAGCTGTATGTTTAACATAAGAAAATAGAGCACGCTCTATTTCAAATAATGTCTTATGTCTTTTGACATGTTTTTTACACAAGCAATATTTTAAAGGTAACACACGACATGTTTCCGTTTACATATGTAAATTTTGGTACATAAAATGTGAAAAACATGTCGTCTGTTGGTACCTTTAGTAAACAGATATTATCAGGAGGAACGGTTGTAATATTATAGACATAAATGTTGACAAAAGAAAATATTGTTTTCGATTCAACTGTGTCTATAAATTTTTCCCAGTGAATATTTGGGGTATTCACAAGGGTGTCCTAAGTGTCATAAAGTCCTAACATTTTAAACAAGTTTACAACTATTTTTATTTTCTTTCATATAAAAGGAGTACTATATTAATACAATTCTTCACTCTATGTATTTGTTACTGTCATAACTAATTATTTTGTTTTTTACTTTTCTTTTTCGACAAAATGTCCATTTACGTTTAAATACGTGGCGTTTTTCTTTAGCAAATTTCTATTCAAATCATTATATATTGCAAAAAATATAAAAATTCGCAAGGGATTAAAATAATGGAAACAATCTCCCAAAGCTGATTATATAGACCGCAAAAAAAAGTAATAACTCGAGTATAGACTTACAGCATATAAATCGCGAAAACTTGCAAAAATGCGAATATCTTCAAAAAATTTCCAAAGCCTCAAAAATTGTAAACGAGCAAACTCAGTAGAAAAAAATTATCTCACGTGCAAAAAATTTGCGAAAATTCGCGAATAATTTTTTGATTGAAAAAAATCTAAAATTTATTTTTAAAAAAATGCTTAAATTGTAAGGAATGCAAAAAACTTTTAAAAATCCGCAATTACGAAAATTCGCTAAAACTTGGTAACATCAAAAATATATTAAAGTCTGATACTTATTAAAAAAAGCTTAAAACCGTTTAAAAGAAACAAAGAATTGGGAACAATCACTTTTATTATAAAAATTTGCAACAAATTGCAAAATTGCAAACAAGCTCCAAAATTACTTACAAATACCTAAAGATCTAAGAAATTTAAAAAATCGCAGAAAATTTACAAAATTATGAAAATTCGCACAAATAGATAGTTGTATTAAAAGTCGGTAAAATGGTAAAAAGGCAAGCCCTAAAATAACACATAAATACATAAAGATATAAGAAATTCCAACACATCTGAAAAATTCGCGAAAATGAAAATTTGCAAAAACTTGCTAATACCAAAATGATAGCAAAGTGTGATATAAAATAAAAGTAGCCAAATGTGTAAAAAAGGCAAAAACAAAAATAATTCAATCAGACAATGATGTGGCTTGATTCAATCCTAATTTGTTCAAATTACACACCAGAGCAATAACTTTTATCAAAAATTACCTGGTCGCAAAACTTAAGAAAATTTGCAAATAAATTCCAAAGGCTTAAAATTTTAAAAGGTCAAATGCTCGAAAAAATTTTGTTTTACATATTGCAAAAATTCGCAACTAATTTTTGGAAACATATAGAGCCGTTAAATAATTTTCTCATAATTTTGCATATTCGTACCAAATATTATTTAATTTTTGTAATATTTTTTCTCATTTGTTTTGTATCATAATGTTTATGTTTCAACTAACACACTAAAATATGAGGGGTTGCTCACAGCAGTCGTATTTTAAACTAGTTTAAAAGTTTAGAACATTATAACGGTATGACTTTAACACTACCGTTTGAATACCCCAATTATATATTTTCAACAAGAGGAAATACTAATGGCATATTATTTGAGAAACTGTGAGGTATGGAAAATTTGCAAATTCCTTTGAATTTGCGCTATTGGATTCGTAGTTGATTTAACATTACCAATTGACTTTAAATACCCCAAACTATTTTTAAAGTCAAAAGCTGAAAATTGTGATAAAGGAGCTCCAATTTAACACTGGTATATGGATTAGATTATGTATATTCATGGTTTGCGAATTAGGTCCGTAATATCGAGGCATAAGTTCAACAAATGATTTAACAATTCTTGAACGTATTTTGATTTTAATGTGGCTAACTAGGTTGACGAAAAAATACGACAAGTAAATAAAATTAAAAAATGTTTGTACATTTTAACATAATAGCATCTAATTGCACAAGCACATAACAAGAGAAACGGAATTGTGTAGTTTTCCAGTTTGTTAAATTCATTAAATTATGATGATTTTCCTTTGAAATTCAAAAGCCAACGTTATCCCGATTGTAGTTATTTTTCTGCGTGGGAACTTAAAAAACGTGGCAAAAAATATTCACAAACAAAAAAGTTATAGTGGTTCAAAGTGAGCGAACACATAGATAGCAAATAGAAATTCGATTTTTTTCTGTAATAAACACGACATTCGGAGCACCGTTACTTTGTTTTGATTCACATTTCTCAACTTTGATATGCATTTATTTATTATTTGTAAAGTTGTCTCTTATACTGAATTCAAACTTATACAAAAAATGTAAAAAAATGGATTTTAGTCCCCCTAAATTCGGAAAATCTGACACTGTGACTATTAACAGGAACAGTAAAAAATATTTACTGAAACTAATGCTATGTTCAGACGGCAACATGAACCACTTGGTTCGCTCTCTGAACCACGATTGCGAACCATGCCGTTCAAACGACACATTCGTGGTTCGTTTTGACAAATCTTTTTGATGCAGTGATGCCAACCTACCCATAGTTTCTAACTCAATATTTAAGTACATAATTAGCTAATTTTTACTTAAAATTAAATTTTTTTAGATACGATTTCATTTTTTCAATTGTCAATTAAAGTTCTTATTAAATTACGTTGAAAGTACGACAGCACTAGAAAATTTCCAAATACTATTGAACGCTCTGTCTCTGTCCAGACTTGCAATTTTTGTTGCAGCAATTCTTGAGTTTATTGATGAGAGGGGTAAGAAGATTAGGGAGGGGTACACAGTTTCATGTGCTCTGCAATTCTCTTTTGATTTGAAATTCGTAATTGCTAATTTCAAGTTGCTAGTTGTATTTGACGTGTTTTATAATTTTATTTCTTCAGTTGTATGAGAACCAAAAATATTAGAAAAAGCAAATATAAGTGTTAATTTTTCAGGAAAATTTGTGGTGTAATAGAATTTTTTAATGCATAATTGAAAAATTAAAATTTCATAATGTGGACACTTATGCAATTTCAAAGTAAAGTTTTAAGAAATTCCAGCAACAAAAATTGCAAGTCTGAACGAGGACTTTCCAAAAAACATAAGCAAAACATGTAGAAAATTATAATTGCATAAAATAAATTTTATGAAAACAAACGAACGTCATAATATATTTTTCTATTTATTTATTCCATGATATGAAACTATGTATTGTCCTATATATTTATGAAATTTGAAAGAAATTCTTTTTAATACGAGCACATGATGTTTTCAACACGACCACATGATGTTTATGTGTATGTTTTCAATAAACACACTCGCATAAAAACATATGTTACGTTCATAAAGCTTAAGTGGTATTATATTACACAAGGTTGGGAATTTAATTATTATTTAAATACGCACTCAAAAACACAATTTCGTATTTAAATATAACTTAAAAGTAATTACAATTTGGTTACCAACTCAAAATAAGGGTATTAGCACTTTTCGGGCTAGATTTAACAAGAATTCAGTCACTCAAAACGCGAAAAAAAATGTTTGGTCCCAAAAAACGCATGAATTAGTACTTTTTATAATTATCTTTCAGAACTTTTTTACTTTTTGTCCAATATATAAGTTATAGTCTTTGTGCACTTTTTCTTCCTTTAATATAATAATATCGACTTTTTACTCATTTAAATTTGCTAGTTTGCTTTATTTATTTAAAAAAGAAGAAAACTATGGAATAATCTTTCATTTCTTCCAAATTTTTTGTGCTTTGATAAAAACAGATAATGTATGTTTTAAGAAGAGTGAGAAATCGAAATTTTATTTTAAAACGACCAATTTTATATGTATGTACTTATGTAAACGTAGATACATACATATGTATATATACTTCCATTATATATATATATATATATATATATATATATATATATATATATGTATATATATATGTATATGTACACTATTTATGGGTACCTTATTGAAATTTAATATGAAATGTAATATCTCAAGCTATGTATGTGTTGATCTCATGATTTTCTAATAAATTATTGTACAACAATGTTTTCCATGTTTTGATTTACAACAGAAAGATTTTAATACTAGCCCCTTTTCGCGATTATTCGAATATTTTTACTTTATTTAGCGCTAAACGTATATTTTTTTAATTTAACCCTTTTTCAAATTTTTTTTACTCTTTTTGAGTATCAAGAGTTGGCATCAATGTTCTCATTTATACATATACATACATGCACACATACATACATACGTGAATAGTTGGCAGGAGTTTTATTTTCTGTGTTATTTGCTTTTTTGCAGTAGATAAACAAATTAAGCAAAAAATAATGAATAAAATGTGCTCTATTTTTTTTAATTCATAGACGCATCAATTTTTTTGCTTTGTTTTTTGTTTACTCATGGATATGTGTATGTGTGTACTCATTTTGTTTTGATAGCTAGTTCAGATAAATTAGCGATAATGTATTATCAAAACTAGCGATGATAGCAAATTCTTCATGGTTCGCAACTAGGTTCTCAAAAATTTTTATGGCGAACCATCTTGATTCAATCAAGATTCGACCGTGAACCTCGAATGAGAGAGCGAACCTCGATAATTGCTGTTCGTGTGAACATGCTACAAATTTGATTTCAAACAAACATTTGAGACGCTTAGTGCAATAACTCTGTAAGTTGAATAAATCGGTTTTGAAGTTTAAAATAAATCTTAAAATTCGGGGTTTTAATATTTTCTACTTTAAGCACCCTTGAGAAGCATTTTAGGAGGATAACTATGACGTGTCCATCTATGGATGCTTAAAACACAATTTCAGAAAAAGGTAATCGAGTTTGGAATTAAGCATTTTTGGTGGAAGCTGTTCCTTACTGGATTACCAACTTAATGATTTTAACAAGGCGTGAAAAATAATCGATTCTTTAGAAGTATTTATGTTGTTTATTGTAAGAACTAATTATTTTTTTCGTTGTGGGAAATAGTTATTTTTTTTCTTGATGCAACTACTTGTTTTAGTCGAAAAAAATTACTTTTTTTAAATATGTCTTTATTTGATTAAATAAATAAGAACTTAAAAAATATATAAATTAATTAAAGAAACTATTGTTTTTGTACGAAATACACCGTTTTGTAAAATTTCCTTTATAAACTCAATTGAAATGCGTTATATTTTATTCGTATCCGTGCCGGTATTGTTAGTTATAAATGTTACATTTAGTAAAATTTCAATTGTTTTGCTTGATGAACTTTTATTAAAACCGAAAATGAAAAAATCATTTGGAACTACTTATATGTAAATAATAATTTTCCAAAAAGTAAGTACTTTTTTTTAGTTTAAAATATGTAAGTAGACAATTTCGAAATATATATAATTTATTTACAATAACTAAATATTTTGGCAATATTTTCATTTCATCTTTTAAAACCCAAGGAATATGTTCAAATTCTGCTTCCTTTTTTTAATATTTTACGTAATGTGATTTGTAAAAAAAGTAAGTCATTATATGGCAAGAAGTTCAGATGATAATGTCTAATTTTTTGCTGGGTGACTAAATTTATTTGAAAAATTTTTTAATTTCAAAAATAACATTTCTAATACTTTTCAGTGGCTTACAAAGTTATTGCAATAAAAAAATTATTATTTTATTTTAAAATATATATCAAATTTATTAGTGCAAAGATTTTAAAAATTATACCAAAAATCAAATGCTAATAATGATAACCAGGGAAACCGCAAATATGCAATTGCATGTTATTTCTTGTGTGACGTTATAATGCGAATATAAGATATTTATCCGTTTCAGAACGGATTTTTGGCATAGATTTGTTAGTGCATATTTTTGCATATTTCACCCTTTAAAGCACGTTTTTGGACATCTTTGCAAGGCATATTTTGATACTTCATACAGTTTTTTTATTTTAATATGCTTACAAGCAATCTAAATATCATTTCCAATATAACATGTAGTGTATACATTTTTCTAATTTATTACGCAGTTATTACGGACGATAGTTTCCATTACAAATTTGATTTTGCTATTTGTGACGAACTCTATCGTATTAAAAAACGATTGTATTATTTGCTTCAGTCAAAAATTGTATTGAAATTTACGGCCTGGCCCACGATGTCGACAAGAAATGTTCCATCGCTTACTTATGTTGAAAACAAGAATAAAATAAGAAAATTTGTTTTTGTTTTCAATATAATTAAGCGATAGAAAGTTTCTTGTCGACAACGTGGGTCAGGCGGTTAATTTTAACGCACACTTCAAATCCATTATTCATTATCAGGGAAACCGCAAATATGCAATTGCATGTTTTTTCTTGTGTGACGTATTAATGCGAGGACAAGATATTTATCCGTTTCAGAACTTTTTATGAACTTTGGCATCGATATGTTAGTGCATATTTTTGCATATTTTACCCTTTAAAGCATGTTTTCGCATATCTCATATTTTTAGTATATTTTCTAACTTTTAAAGCATAGTTTACGCTTTTATAGCATATTTTGAAACTTTGTGGAATTTTTTTTAATATGCTTACAAGTTTATCTGTTGGTCAAAATTTTTAGTTTTAGTTTTCGCCATTTAAATTTCATTTCCAATCTTCCATGTATTATATGTTTAAATAAAAATTTGGGTTTGCTAGTTGTGACGGACTCTGCGTCGATTACATCAGTAGAGGGTGAAGGAACATTGCCAATGTATAAAAATTTACTTAGATGTGACAGGCAACGATTTTTATTTGAAAAGCTAGATCAATACTTTGTTGTGTATTCCAAAAAAAGTTTTAAATAAAAATCTTGTCTTATTTATCCAAAATACAGTTCCAAAGTTTTAATTCTGATTTCGTGATCTCATTTGAAATTGAAGTTAAATTGTTACGAGAGTATAAAAAAAATTAATTTGTATTATTTGCCTAAAGCAATTTTGTTTTAACGTGCACTTCAATCTTAAATTATTGTTTTTAATACGGCAGTTATTCTTTGTTAATTATTTTAATGTTTCCCTTTTTTTTTGTTTATTTTATTTCTGTCTTATTTTATATGCAAATGTTGTTGAATTTTTAAATAAAAAATGTATTTTCGTTGACAAATAAACCAATTTGTTTTATTTTTAGGAGCATATTTTTTGAGTTTTAGTGCATATTTCCAAGTTTTTAGTGCATATTGAATGCGCATAAAACCCTTTTTTTAGAGCATATTTCTGGTTTCCCTGTTCATTATATTATACTTTTTCCGCGACTTCGTTCGCATCCAGAAAGTACTCAGGAGTAGAGCTTATAGTAAATTAATACAAATCTTATCAAAAACAGAAAATATGCCAACAGCACAAATTTTTCCCGTTTTACCCTGTTCCGCGCAACTTTCTTAAATTTTTCTTTCACATTCTTCTTCTACAGCTAATAACAAACAAAACAAAAAAGGAATGGGTGGTAGTGGTCCAGCCGTTCACGCCTGAAAAAACAGGGATTAATTTTTATATATATAGAGTAATTATTATTTTTGAAAATTTTTTGTTTATTTTTTTTTTTTGTCTTATTTTATATGAATTGCTGAATTAAATATACGTTTTCATTTATAAATAAACCAATTTCTGTTATGTTTAAGAGCATATTTCCAAGTTTTTTAGTGCATATTGAATGCGCATAAAACACCTTTTTTAGAGCATATTTCTAGTTTCCCTGATGATAACAATATTTAACTGCCACTTCCACTATGTCGAAAGAAAAACTTTGCGAAAGCAACATAGTCGCTCGAATTCTAATACATTTTCATTCCACTGTCAGCTTCCTTTCACTTGTGATTACGTGTGTCATTTTTTTGTTTCACGTGTTTTTTAATTTAAAGTAGTGCCAATTTGTATATTTCAAGTATTTCTAGCGATTTTTTTAAACTTACTAACATTTACATGAAAATAAATAAAACCATGTTGAACAACGAAAAAGAAAAAAAGAATTCAACAAAATAGTTTAAATATTTATTTCTGAACATAAGAAATAACGTCGGCTGTAGAGCTGCAAAACTATCGATAGTGGCTCCATTATAGTTTCGATAGTATTTTTTGATGCCATCGATACTATCGATAGTTTTTGATTCTTAGAAACTTATCAGTTGTGTATTTTTCTAATATAAAATCTTGAATTTTTTAATCATTCCATAAAGTAAAAAGAAACTTGATTTTTTTAAAACCTTTAGTTCCAATGTTTTTAATACACATATTCAACAAACATATATTCACAGTTCTATAAAAAATAAACGAAAAAAAAGAAAAAATAAATTAAAAAGGAATAAAAAAAACTTTCATCATTACTTAAACTATTGCAGTTAGCTAAAAAGTATTGGTTTAACAGAAGGAGAAGCAAACTATTTAGCGTCACCTGTTATCTAAAAGTAAAGAGCGGAGACAGTAGCCGTCAAATTTCTTCATGTATCAAAGCCGTTGGTATATAACAATTGTATTTGTATGCAATTTGCATCCAGTAGATAAAAACTGACATCTTATGTTGAAACAAATCAAAACTAATTAATTTGTTTTCACATTTATATATGTAATGATAACCATTATTATAACGGTGTACAGGAGGCGAAATTTTAATGTTGTATTTTTTATTACACAGTCGCCATCATTCCGTTTTTATTGACTTTGATTTTTTCTCTTTTAGTAGCGTGTTCTTGTCGATAGTAGCACTATCGAAAAAAAAATATCGATAGTCTACTTAATATAAAACTATCGATAGTACCATCGATAGTTTTGCAGCTCTAGTCGGCTGCGTGACTTCACAAATAGGTTCATGTACAAGCTTATGTTCTGGACATTTTATATACGTTTTATTAAAAATAAAAAATGCTGTATTTTTACAACAGTCACAAGTTTATTATATTTAATTTCCATTGACAACAAATGTCTATGAAATTTGACAGCTTATGTTCAACATTAGGTGCGTTTGAGTACTTTTCCAGTAAAATCCAGTAACTGAGTAAATACTGAGTGATATGAAGAAATTACTCTCAGTAAAAAAGTTTGCATCTAAATTTTAGATTCTAAAAGTATGCAAACGGAAAAATTTTAAAATCCAGTAAAATATATACAACAGCTGATTACCAATTTTGGCGCTAAAAAAATTATACATATGAAATAAATTATAGAATATTTTGTTTAATTATAAAAGTAATAGATATGGACATATATTTTTGTTTAAACGTATTTGGCTGGTCCACGATGTCGACAAGAAACTTCCTATAGCTTACTTATATTGAAAACAAAAATAAACTTTCTTAAATTGATTTTGTTTTAAATATAATAATAGAAACTTTCTTGTCGACATCACGGGTCAGGCCGTTAAAGTTTCTAAGCTTTTTACCCTGAAGTGAGAAGTTATTAGGATGATATATTCAAGACAACGAAAAACTGGGAAAGAATTTAAAAAAAGTACACAAAGTAAATTTTTTTAAATGTTTCATACGTCAGACCAGGAACCGTCGACCCGACGATATGTATAAACAAAAATTTCAATATAATAATCTAGTAACTTTATTCACGTTTAAAAACAATCGGTTATGTTCTAAATTCCATGTGAAATTAAATCGTTCGGAAATGCAATAGCATTGTTATTATAAATGCATACATACATATTTATCTAGCATCAAACTTAAATAAATGATATAATGCTTGTAACTTAATACATTTGTTTTTTGTTATTTTAAAAATTTCATCAAAAACTAAACATTTTTGTTTCCCTTTACTTTTGTTTGTTTATATTTAAAAACATATGGTTTCGTTTTACTGGATTTTACTGGCAAAAATTTGTCCAGTAAAAACTTGTATTTACTCAGTAAATGAACTGTCATTTTTCTCTCTCAATTCGCCCTCTTATTTACTTTTATTTTGTGTACTCGAACGCAATCCAGTAAAAAATAGTAAAAATTTGTACAAATTTTTGAGTTCACGAACGCACTTATTATTTATTCGAAATAAGTTTGAACAACTATTTCGCAATTTATTTGCAAATAAGTGTCTATTCGATCCAAACGTGGACATATGGTGTTGGAAATAGAATTTGACAGTTCAGAACATAATTATTTCCAAGTTTATTGCGCGTGGAGAGCCCCAGTTATGACTTTCTCTACAAATAAAAAATAAATTAAAGAAATGTGAATAAAAAAATAATAATGTGATAAAAAAAGCAATGTGAGTCCGATCACAGAGGAGATGTGTAAACATCTAGTAATGAAAATTTTTTTTTAAGTTGGAAGTACTTATGCCTTTAGTATATTTTTTTTTTATTAATTAATTAAAAGTATCAAAACTTTCAATATTGTAAATACATAGGAATTTGTTAGTTTTTGTTTGTTTTATTAAACTTATTTGGTTAGTAAATAGGCACACTGCAGTATATGTATATGTACTGCATTAAAAATTGCAGTAAGCAGTATTTTTACTGATTACTGAAAAAATTCAGTAAATTTTTACTGCTAATGAAATTTAATTTGCATTACCAGTAAAATCGTCGGACCGTATTCATAATAAAATTGTAGCAAGTGGCAAAGTTTTTTCATTAAAATTTTGAAACTTTTGTATGAAAAACATTTAGCCACTTGGTAGAATTTCATTATGAACACTTGCATTACTGATTACTGAAAATTCAGTGCACCTCATCATATAATAAATCATGTAGGCACTTTATAAAAATTGTAGAAAAAAATTTTAGTAATCAGTAAAAATTTACTGGTTAAAAATTTTTTATTATTTTTACTGAAATTTTAGTGGTACTGCTCATCTATGGCAAATGCCTTTACTTTTACTTTTTACGTTTTAATTCCTGTTGTTCAGCGTGTAGTTGTTACTGTTCTTGTTGTTGTGTACGCATTGCAATTAAAATAAATTCAGTAAAGTGCGACTTTGACTCGCGCACGAAGGGTTCCTTCCGTACATTCGGTTTTGAGCATTTTTTTTATGTGGCTTTTTTCCTTTTTTAAGTTTTTTCAGTTTAAACGATTTTTTCAGTTTTGTCGCTTTTTTCTCGTTTTTGGGTTTTTTTTCTCTTTTTGGGGTTTTTTTATTTTCGCAATTTTTTTAATTTTGTCGATTTTTTTCATTTTGCGATTTTTTTGTTTAAGGGTTTTTTTCATTTTGGCGATTTTTCCAGTTTTTCGCGATTTATTTTAGTCCTAGAAATTTTTTTTAATTTAGTTTTGCTCTTAATGTTTCCAAGATACAGCAAGTTGTCAAAATTACAAAGTCAAAATTGCATTAACTGATGGAACACCCTTTTATTTAAATTTTTTAAATTTAGTGTTAATTGTTGTAGTCTGTATAAAAATACACTAACGGCCTGACCCACGATGTATATTACATGGGATTTTAACATATTTCGTTGCTCGTTTTGCAACACCCTTTAATTTTTAACTCTCATGTATTTGTTGTTGCAGCGGCTAAATGTCTACACACTGTGTCCAAATTTCAGGTCCGTAGGACGAACAGCGTACCGGAAACATTATGGTTTATTTTCACCTTTGGTGTACGGAACCCTAATAAAGCAATTATCAAGTTAAATAAATTCAGTAAAGTGCGACTCTGACTCGCGCACGAAGGGTTCCGTACGAACGATAGATATGTAATTTAATACAAACTTCATCCTATATAATATATAGTTTTGGCATTTTTTGTTTGTTTTTGGGATCTTTTCGGTTTTTTGTTTTGGCGGTTTTTGCGTTTTTTCGGTTTTGGCGATTTTTTTAACTTTTGGCTCTTTTTTAGTTTTAACACTTTATTTTCTTGTTTTGGCGATTTTTTCGGTTTTTGGCGTTTTTTCATTTTTGCGATTTTTTTTATTTAAATTTTTTTAGTTTTGGCGACATTTTCGCGTTTTGGGGATTTTTTTCGATTTTGGGCGTTTTTTTTTCATTTTGGCGTTTTTTTTATTTTGGCGATTTTTTCGAATTTGGCGATTTTTTTATTTAAATTTTTTTTAGTTTTGGCGACATTTTCACGTTTTGGCGATTTTTTTTTCGATTTTCGGCGTTTTTTTTTATTTTGGCGTTTTCTTTTCATATTGGCGATTTTTTCAAATTTGGCGATTTATTTTAGTGTTAGATTTTTTTTTTTAATTTTGGCGATTTTTTTCGTTTTGGCGATTTTTTTTTAATTTTTGGCGATTTTTTTTTGGTTTGGCGATTTTATAATTTTCGGTTTTTTTAGTTTTACCGTTTTTGAACACCCTTTAATTTTTAATTCTCATGTATTTGTTGTTGTAGCGGCCAAGGTTCTACATACTGTGTCCAAATTTCAGGTCCGTAGCTCTTACGGTTCCTGAGAAAATACCGTGTGACGGACAGACGGACAGCGTAGAGAAAACAATAGGGTTCCTTTTCACCTTTGGTGTACGGAACCCTAATAAAGTAATTATCAAGTTAAATAAAACAAACAAAACCAGCAAATTTTTATGTATTTACAATATTTTAAATAAATTTGTATTGCTTCTTTCAAACACTAATACACTCATATATAGCTCACACACCGATTTGACAACGCGGTGTGCATCTTACTCAAAATTTTGTGATTGTATTGTGAAAAAGATTTTTACCCCCTAGCGTATAGATGTTTACACATCAATAATTATTTTACAAACTTTATTGAATTCTTTACAAATAAATTTTATTACACGAAAGCAAAATAGCAAGTGAGTGATTTTGACATAGTGTTCGCTTTGTTGACGACTCATTAGAATTAGTGGTATGAAAATCTGTATGAAAACACTTACGTTTTCTTGCGACTTGTCGTTCGAGTCAATGTTCCTACAGAAGTAAGATAGAGAAGTGGAAATGAGTTTTCTTTCGCTTAGAATGCGAATGAAGACAAAAAAGGGCTGTTATACGTTTGTAGTGTGTATGTACATATGTATGTATGTATGTATGTACACACGGTTGGTCCGATTTTGATTTAGTTCTTCTGTTTGAAAGGTGACTTGATCAAAAGTGTTCTTAACTATATTTGAAGAAAATTTGTCAAGCCGTTTAGAAGATACGAGTATCATATCTTCTTTAGATGTATTCTTTCTGTCGAATCTGTGTCTCTTTGACACCGTAGCTGCCAAACGGCTTGACTGATTTTAATTTGGTTTTGATTTGTTTTTTTCATCGGTCTAGTCGATTGGAAGTTATCATAAATGTTTTATACATTAATTTACTCTTTTCTTTTTTTGCGATTCTGTAACTTCAATAATATTAGTGGAACATAGAGTTCTTAACTTATGCTACAGCGTCAACTGCGTCGGAGGTTTTTAAAATTTGTAATTTTTGTTAATGTTTTTATTTAATAATATTTTTTCTAATTAAAATTATTTGTTTTTCTTGTATAATGAATTATTTTTCGTTTGTTAATAAAATAAAATATAAGTACTACACATGCGTGTCGTTTTTTTTGCAAACTTTTTTTAAATCATCGAATACATTGTTTATTCTTTGTTCGTTCGAATATTCGAACAAAAGTTCAAAAAATATTCGTCTGTTTGAACAAGAAAAAAATCATGAAATTTCATTCGAACAAATATAAAAGACTAACAACACTAGTCACAACTCTAAGAAATGTGCACTTTTCGAAATTATTGCTTAAACGCATAGTACGTAAAAACGCAGCGCAGAACCACTCTTTTCGTTTTACGCAATTAATTTCCTTCTGGGTGTGTTCATAATATATTGATCTTATAGCACAGTCTAGTAATACTAAGAAATTTAGCGATGTAAGAGTAAACACACAGGACATTATTGATTTCAAGAAATGGGCTGAACTTAATTTTAAGACGGGAGCTTCCTCAAGAAAATTTGTAATAAAAGTCTATTAATTATCTTTTATAGAAGTAGTATCTTTTATTTTTTTATACCAAAAATGAAATTTTCAGCAAAGTAATATGGTTTTTTTATTTAAGTTGTGTATACTTAGCACCGTAAATTTCGAAAAGGGCAGATCTCATTTATTTATAAACAAACATATAACATATTAATAACGTTAATATCAAAATATTTCTATAACTTTCGATCGATAATTGGCCCAAAAATATTATCCGTATATAACTTTTGAAATATTATACTTCAATAGAAAATAGTCAGGGGTGTCATAGAAACCAATCTTGTCATAATTGGTTTTGAAAACGACAAGAAAAAATGCTTTGGTGTCATGAAAACCAATGCTGTCGGTTTTATATTCGGACTAGAACTGATGTCGTTTTTATGTGTCATGGAAATCAATTTCATCGGTTTTTTTTATTGGAAATAAATCAAGTAGCTAACAGCTGTCAGTTTTCATGTTCGTGCTTTTTATTATTTCTATTTTTTTTTTTTTTTTTTTGAACGCACTAGTAATACCAAATTATTATTTTAGCTATTAACCCAGCTAAAAAAGTTATATATGGTCCATATATTTTTAATATATGAATGTATATAACTATATATGAATATGTATGAATTCATGTATGGAAATGTATGGGATTATACATGGCAAAACTATTATATATGAACTAATATATGGACTAATATATAAAATGTATTATAATATATGAGCTCATATGTATATGGAAATTTAATTATGAAGCTCTTCATATGTGGATCCATATATAGAAATAAAATTTAATATATGGAGTCATAAAGGGTGCCCCAACAAGATGACATTTGAACAATTGTTATTGTTTGCTAGTAGAAGGTATGAGGTTAGTAAAAATGGAGCGCTACACGAATGAACAACGCATTCTCATTGTGAAATTGTTTTACCAAAATGGTGAAAGTTTTGCGTCTACAGTTCGCAAATTGCGATCAATTTGGGATCACAATAATGCTCCAAAATAGTCAACTGTAAAGAGATTAATGGATAAATTTGCCGAAACTGGGTCTGTTAGTGATGTAAAGACAACAACGCGCCTTCGACCAGGGCGATCGATCGAAAATGTCGCAGCTGTACATAATGATGTCGCTCAAACTCCATCCACCTCAATTCGACACCGAGCTCAGCAAATTGGTGTCTTCAAATTCACTATGCAGAAGAAATGAATGTGGAGGGCATGTGGTTTCAACAAGACGGCGCCAAATGTCATACAGCCAGAGAAACAATTCAATTGCTGCATCAGTCATTTCGAGGTCGTGTTATTTCGCATTTTGGAGACTAGAATTGGCCGCTTAGATCGTGCGACTTAACACCATTAGACTTTTTTCTTTAGGGTTTTTTGAAGTCGGTGGTTTACGCGAATAAGCCGACGACGACTCAAGCCTTAAAAGAGGAAATTGGACGCTGCATTAATGAAATACCGCAGCATTTATGCAAAACGGTAATTGAAAATTTCATTAAAAGATCACGTGTGAGCCAGCAAAGCCGCGGCGACCATCTGCCCGATATGTTGTTCCACACATAACCTCATTCTGTCTACTTTACGATATAATAAAGTTTCACGATTTTTTTTAATTATCTGTGTTTTATTTAAAATTTAAATCTTGGGTTCTTGTTGGGACACCCTTTATAAGAATGTATGCATACATAATATCTTACATAAGATCGTTTTTGCAATCAAAAAAGCTTGGATTTTATCACTGGTGAATTAGAAATCCATTAGAAAATACATACGGTATGCAAAGTTTATATGTGTAGCCTTCAACGTTAAAAAAATAAAAACTTTTGTTACAAAAAAAAAAAACATTCTTGTATGATTTTATACATTGTGGCCCCATTCAATATATCAAATAATTAAAATGATAATCCAGTCATTAATTTTATAGAAAATAACAAAATTCTCTAGATAAGAAACAAAGTTCATATTACTGCAAAAATTATATTGATAACTATTGTTAGACGGATTATTTTTTCTTTTATAATTAATTGCATTAGTTTTTAATATGATTTCTTAAATTAAATTTTATGTACGAATATGAGTTTTGTGTTTTTTAAATAGGCGATTCACCTTTTCCTTGAAATGATGAATACAATTTCTTTTAGTTAGTTTTTAATTATTTTGTCCAAACAAACGTTTCATTAAATACAACCTCCTCCCTTTACAAAAACTTAAAAAAAACTAATTTTAGAAATTTTATTTATTGCACAGCAGTGCGCTTTTTTGATTCAAGAAAGTATGAATCAGTGATCTGCATGATTACGATTCAAACGGCATAATTTTGCATTTTCTAAAATGAATATTGAGCTAGCACTTAACATTAACAAAATGAATGATGCTATTGCATGATTCATATCAATGAGACTGTTGTTAATAAATGCCTGTCATTGCTTGCAATTTAGATTCATTCATGTGACTCACTAAAGCAATGAATCAGTATGATTGTTTTGAATACTTCTTAAACCACTTCTGACATATATAGTTTTATGTAATATTATAAAATAAAATAGCTAGGCCCATTCTTTTTTATGAATTATTTTAATATGATAAAAACTATTAATTAACACAATATGAAGAGATAGATTTTTTCATTTTATTTAATTTTTTTATTACACGAAAAACTCCATTTTCGAAATTTTTTATTATTTCTGAATACATTCTGTTTTTCTTAAAATTTCCTAAAAACACTTTTTAATAGTTTCTTAACGTTATTTATTTATGTGTGGAAATATTTACTCAATGTTTTATAAACTGAAGACTTCATCTAGTCAACATGCTTTTGTGAGTTATTTGATTACTATACAAAACAATCAAACAACAGTACGAATTTTTTATATAAGAAAAAATAAAAAAAATTAATAAACAAAAAAGTTATTAAACTTTTACACTCCTTGGTTTCTTTTGGCCCACCCTGTATATGCTCCATACATATTTTTTTTAGCTGGGAATTTAATTTATTGCACAGCAGTGCGCTTTTGTGAATCAAGAGTGAATGAATATGAACTTTGTATACTGTGGAGGGAATTTACACATACATGTATGAAAATGTATGAATATATGTATATAATCATACATGCCCATATACCCTCATTTTTCGGATCCGAACAATATATGGGATATCATATATGCTCCATACATATTTTTTTAGCTGGGCGTACATAAAATTTAATTTAAGAAATCAGATTAAAAACTAATGCAATTAATTATAAAAGAAAAAATAATCCGTCTAACAATAGTTTTCAATATAATTTTTGTAGTAAATTGAACTTTGTTTCTTATCTAGATAATTCTGTTGTTTTCGATAAAATTAATGACTGGATTATCCTTTTGATTATTTGATATATTAAATGGGGCCACAACGTATAAAATCATACAAGAATGGGTTTTTGTAACAAAAGTTTTTCTTTTTTAAACGTTGAGGGTACGCATATAAACTTTGCATACCGTATCTATTTTCTAATGGATTTCCAATTCACCAGTGATAAAATACCAAGCTTTTTTGATTGCAAAAACGATCTTATGTGAGATATCATGTGTGCAGACATTCTTATATGGCTCCATATATTAAATCTTATTTCTAATGAAGAGCTTCATTATGACATTTCCATATATGAGCTCATATATTATAATACATTTCATATATTAGACCATATATTAGTTCATATATAATAGTTTTGCCATGTATAATCCCATATATTTCCATACATGAATTCATACATATTCATATATAGTTATATACATTCATATATTAAAAATATATATTCACCACCCAGCTAAAAAAATATGTATGGAGCATATACGATATCCCATATATGGTTCGTATCCGAAAAATGAGGGTATATGGCCATATATGATAATATATATTCATACATTTTCATACATGAATGTGTATTCCCTATATAGTATGCAAAGTTCATATTGATTCAACAAGCGCACTGCTGTGAAATAAATTAAATTATTAAAATTATTTTTTTGTAAAATTTTGTACAGATAGGTTGTGTTTAATGAAACATTTGTTCGAGCAAAATAATACAAAACGAACTAAAAGACATTTCATTCGACATTTTAATAGAAAATGTGAATCGATTATTAAAAAAAACACAAAACACACATTCGTACACAACATATAATCAGATTAAAAACTTATGCAATTATAAAAGAAAAATTAATCCGTTTTTATACTAACACTAGTTTTTAATATTATTTTTTTGCAGTTATATGAATTTTGTTTCTTAAATATATCTGAGAATTCTGTTACTTTTTATAAAAGTAATGACTGAATTATCTTTTTGATTATTTGATTTATTAAATAGGCCCACAATACATAAAATCCTACAAGTACGATTTTTTGGTTGCACGAGTTTTTATTTTTTATACCTTGAGGCTCTACGCATATTAACTTTGCATCCGCCTATGTATTTTTTAACAGACTTCCAATTCACCAGTGATTAAAAAGAGGGAAAAAGATCGAATTAATAAAATTTAATCTGTTTTGATTTCTACATATAAATCACATATGAAGAGCTTCATAAGTAAAATTTCCATATATGAGTTCATATATTATAATACGTTTCATATATTAGTCCATATATCAATTCATATATAATGGTTTTGCCATCTATAATCCCATACATTTCCATACATGAATTCATACATATTCATATATATTTATATACATTCATATATTAAAAATATATGGACTATATATAATTTTTTTAGCTGGGTATTATTATTTTTTATTAAATAAACTCATTTTATGCTTCAGTATGAATAAAATTAGTATTTCTAATTTAAAAAAATTAAAAAAAAATTAAAAAGACGTTTCCAGGGTTGGAAAACCTTAACTTTTTTTTCTTATACAAAAGTAACTTACTAAAACAAATTTTTCCTTTTTTTCTATAAATTAACTATTTCTTAAATTCTTAAAAGAAAGAGATTGGTGTAAGAAATCAGAAAAATCAAAAAGGATGATTTCTGGGTTGGGAAACCTACACTTTTTTGATATATAAAAGTAACTAAGTCTTATTAAGTTTTTTATTTTCCTTTATAAATTATATATATTTTAAGATTAGGAAAGAAAAGTTTTGTATAGAAAATTGTAAAAATAAAATTCACAGCTTCAGAGCTGGAAACTCTGAAGTAACTAAATAAAACATTTTTTTATTTCCTTTTTTTTCACTTAACACACTTTCTATATTTTTTTTAGAACTACTAGATTGGTATAAGTAATCAGAAAAATCTAAAATGATGATTCTAGGGTTTGAAAATTATAATTTTTTTCTTTGTACATTGTATGTATCTCTATACTACATAAACGCACTTTGGTAAAGGGTATATAAGATTCGGCACAGCCGAATATAGCACTCTTACTTGTTTTTATCAAAAATACATTGAAATTGATTATTGAGGAGTTAGCTGGATCGTATGCGCATTTCACTGCTGCTAATGCAGATAAGCAGGGAACCTTTACCCAAAAATTTCTAAGAAAACCAGAGTCCCTTATTTTGCAGAAATTTAAATAAATTTACTTACTTATTGGAATATTTGCTTCATAAAAGAACTATTTTCACATTTATTGTATAATTAAAATCATGGCATTTATACCATAACCATACCGATTAAGTTATAAGTGCTCGTAAATACTATTTTTCCCCCGTCAACGCAAATAATTGTGGAAGGAATCTTAAAATAAAGTAAAAATAGTCTCTTGGTCTGCGTCTATCATTGCTGTCCGTTTCCAATCGGACACAATGTATATAAATGAACCGCTCCGTAACGTTGAGCACATCACCTTAAATTGTTGTCACAGTGCTTCTTCCTAGACTTATATCCTTCCCCACTGTTTTTTGACAACATCCTTCCGATAAAAGCCTCAAAGCGATAAAGGCCCTTTAATACGAAATTTGTTCTTGTTTAAACGATAATTAGCTACAAATCTGCCAACCAGCTTTCAACATAAAGGCTCAAAAAACAATATACTTACTATGCCTCCGGCAGCTCAAGGAAATTTGGATACAATCCCTCAGAAATTTTTCTCATCACTTTTTCTAAGCGCTCATCTTCTAATAACAAAAATTTTGCAACTGCAGTTGCCAATTTAATTTATTTATAGCACCTTATTCCTTATTTTAATAATAAACAATAAAATATAACTAATTTTATTGTTATTTTAATGAAAACAATAATTTTTTTATATATCCTGCAAAAAAGTAATATAAAAATTTACAAACAATAAGCAAATGTGAGAAACAGCTGATTCGGTCATTGGTTTTAACTACATTCCAAATTAACAAAACCAACTTGGTTTCATGACACCCAATGAAACCAACATTCTACCGGTGAAGCTGATACTGTGGATGATTGTGTTCCCAATGGTGGACGGCACGAATGATTTAAGATAATAGTGCCAGTTCGTTTTCTTTCAAAGACGAGGTGGGCGGTGTGTTGGAGATTCTAGCGCTTTATGGGTAGCCCTTCAAAAAATATAAATTATCTGGCAACCTGCTCTGCTGTCTCTAGTTAGAAAAAAAGAAAAAACGAAAAATAGCAACGAATTGACGTGTGGAGCATATTCGATCGTACTGAATGGAATTAATTTAAATCGTATTTTCTAATAATTTTAATAAAAATTATAATTTAAATAAAATTAAATATCTGGAACAGTGACTTCAAAATGTGTGGTCGAAGTCTACTGATGATTTGTTACAGCTACAATGAAATGCATATAGACAACGCTGAACCAGACAACCAGCAAATAAATTTCAAATTAAAATAAACTTGTGACAATATGTCGAATAATGAATTTAAATATTAAGTAAAATATATTCACCCTTATTCCAGTTGTCGACATCGACGTCACTTTAACACAATACCAAAAAATTGGGGCTTGTTTACTCGTTCTGGAGAACAATTTTGTACTACTGACAATCTATTTCCGTTCCCTAAGGTCTAGAGAATAGCATAAACCTGCCAGCAGGAGTCAGTTGTTTTCGACAACGGGTACACAAGACCCAATTTGTTGGTATTGTGTTAAAGTGATATCGATGTCGACAACTGGAATAAGGGTGATTTTTTATCAAAAATGCATTGAAATTGATTATTGAGGGGTTTAGCTGGATCCTTTGCGGATTTCACTGTTGGTAATGGAGATCATCAGGGAACCTTTACCCAAAAATTTCTTAGAACAACTAGAGTTTTATGTTAAACTTTCATTTAAAAAATGAGAAGTTCAACAACAAATAACAAAGTTGAAACAAGAACTCAATAATCGACATGTTTTTTATTTTCTTACTTTAACATTGCTACATTGGCTGACTCATGGTAAAACACATGCATTTTGTTGGTATAAACAAACGTATAATTGTCAGAAACAGATGCATTCTGTTTTTAAAAATAACAATTACAGGGTAATTAAAGTACAATTGCAGACGCGGCATTCATGAATGATTATAGTCATTCATGTTGCCAATAGATGTGTAATTACACAGAGTGTGCAATTACTCTCATGTGTTTGGTGGGGAGAGATTTGACTCCAATTGTGAAATCATTACAAAAAAAAAATACCTATTTTGATGACCTCAACAAATATTATTTTTTGGAAGAGAAAAAAATTCTTAAACTTTGTACAAAGTGTATAGAGCTCAAAGGAGATTACGATGAAAATAAAATTATATTTTGTCCAAAAATCATAAAAGGGAGAAAAATAAAGTAGACAACACATGGGAAATAATATTATTTTTGTTTTATTTTATTTTTTGAACTTAATTTTTTTTAATAATGGCTGAAGTCTACAAATGAGTTGACCAATCAACAACGAAATGCATTCGTATGTATTTCAGAATCGTGGTTTAACAAAAATAAATGGAACAAATGCATAAACGCCAAAGATTGTCGCTCGAAACTTATATTATGTTATTTTGTTTTGTACTTTCGAACAAATTACGTCCGAGTCTTACTTAAAAGGGGGTCGGTCGAGTCCACTTTTTTTCACTTATTGCAGCTTTTTATTTGGTTTTAAGATTCCATATGCTTAAGATATTTTATCCGAACTTTCGAATGCACTAAACTATGTGAGAAAGAGAACTGTTTTCCGTTTTTGGAACTTTGCGATTTCAAAACGAAAAGGTTTTCAGAACCTGCCCGCAATTGAATGGATATAAGAACATATGTATGTAAACCTTTTTATGAGGAACATTTTTGTGGAAGTTTATAATCTACCGGTGGGGTCAAACAAGTGCCCTTAAAATAGGGTTGTTGTCTGCCTTCTTTTCTCCGGACACTGTCTTCTTTTTTTGTCATCTGTCCTCGAAAGCAATTGGCTTCCGGAAAAGTCCTGCTTTTTTTACCAGCCATTAGTTATATTTTTTCTTAATAAAAGAGAGTCAAAGACGCAAAAATTCTGATGATATATTCCTACAGTCTTATGCATAACGAAAACCTGGCATGAAGTTAGCATAAGAGGTAAAATTGAACATGTTTTAACGAGTTTCGCCAAACAAATTTACATGAAAAATCGTGCAAAAATATTATGCGCTGATTTTCAATGTCAAATTGTATGGAGGAACTCGCTAAAAATTTATAAAGTTGATTTATCGATTTTCGGCTACGAATGCAATTTTGAGACGTGTATTGCTAAGTCAGGCAATGGTTAAAAAATTTTATCCGCAGATATTTTATGGTTTATGTCTTCGCCACAAATTTTTAGTTTTGTATTTGTTCAGCAGTGGAGCGATCGAATTTAGTTTTAGCGAATTAGAGAATAAGAGGTTAGGTCTTGTGTATCATCGCCCTTATCACGTCAAACTTTTACAAACAATTACAATTTTAAGTTTTGGTTTATTATGATGATGGTTTTATGGTTTTGTTGAAAAAAAGAATAGTTTTTATTTTTTTTTGTCCTACTTTTATATGGCGCCCTATGCTCCGGTGGGAGTTAGAGGAATATATATATTATATGGAAAAGTGCGGGGTTTTTTCAGTGGCTGTCCTCTTTTTCTAAATTAGAAGATAACAAACCTACCTTAAAATGACATATGACGGATTAAATGAAATTTCATTATAAGGGCCTGTCCCATGATGTCGACGTTCGACTTGTCGCACAGTTACGTTGGAAACAACAAAATTTTAAAATTTGTTTTTGTTTTGAATGTATGTGTCGAACGTTATTGGCATCGTCGGACACGCGCTAATTCTCTGTATTAAAACAAAATTTTGTATTTATTGAAATAATTATGTCTAAATTTTACTTCTTTATTTTAGGTAAATTGTATGTTAGACATCCTGACACCTATTTGCCACCATTGAGCAATCTTACAGAAACCGAAGCCGAAAGCTCTACGAATGACAAGTTTACACAGAACAAAGCTGATTTGGAATTTTCTAAAAGAAAATTAAGTGGTAATTATGATTTTTTTATGAAGGTATTATATCGTTAGCTTAAACGAAATCCCATGTAACTATATTTTTTATTTTACACATTAGAAAGAAAGAACTTTCAACTAATACTTTAGTAGTTGGGTGTTTGATTTTAAGAAGAAAAAAAACTTAAAACTTGCGGAAATAATGAAGTAATCATAAAATAATGCACGACAACAAAAAAGAACACTGATTTAAAATTTGTTTGTTAGTTATGCTGAGTACATATCTGGCATTTCTTGTGTTGTCATTTTGTGGTGTCATTTTCATCGAGCCACGACTTGTTTGAACTGCAAACTGGACAACAGACTTCCTTTAGTTGTTTAGTGTACACAGTATATGCATTATTTACTGATATGTCAAAGAGATCAAAGAATAGTCGCAAATAATACTTTATTTTGGATCTTCGATCAAGTTCACACCTTACGTTAATCCATTAGGTAACTTCCACCTATATTTTTGTTATAGTGTGAAACAATTCTAACGCATGATTCTTAATTTTAAATTATCTGTTTCCTCAGGCGATAGAAAGTTTGTCAGCAAATGTACTGCCTTGTTGTCCATCCATTTGACGTAGCATATGCCTTGTAAACTAGTGGTGTAAATGTCCCCGTGTTTCAGCCTTTTGTCAACGGGCGCATTTTTTGGAAGGCGTTTTCGATTTGTTCTTACAGTCTCACATGCCTTGATATTTTTATTTATCAGTTCATATTGCAACAACGGTGAATTAAAGAAATTGTCAATATAAATTTCACATCCCAAACTATGCAGTTTTTTCGTAAGCTGAGGTACCACTGATTCTCTCAAACCATACTCAACACCACCAGCTCGCTTGCCTGTACATATGTGTGTAGCCGCACCGCATCTGCATTAAAATTTGGAGCCCCATTTAACAGGCTTATTTTTTATACATATGTTGCTTCATCACGTGCCCTTTGATCTTTATGATGTGCTCATCGATATATTGCTCTCTAGCATTTTTGAGAGCACTTTGAAACGATAAGCTGAAATAATCCGCTACTGGCCGAGTTTTATTTGCTCTATCAAAATTGGGACTGTTTGGCTCTCATACGTTATCATTGTTGCAGAAATGTAGGTTCCTTTGGTATAAAAGGTACCGCCATATCTGGTTCTGTAAACCAGTGATCCCTGAATGATGGAACAGAAATACACTTACCAAGCCTAATATATATCGCAATATATAATCTTAACAATCACTTCTACACTTATAAACCGTGTCAATTCTCAATGACAATGAAAAATAAATGTTGCAGCCAAAGTTATTTTAACCTTTATGTCAACGGTAACATACCTGGGTATGTTTTTAGTTTTGAAAACGCTGTAGCTCTAAACTGGATAACCGGATCGACTTGAAATTTCGTGATATCCTAGTCAAAACTGTTTTACGCAATAGTTCCAAGTTTGGTTAGGATTAGATTATCCGTTCGGAAGATAAAGCCCATTTACAAAGTTGCACCCTTAAGTCAACAGAATACATACCTGGTTATGTATAGTAAAACGCATGCAAATATGACAATATAATATAAAAGTATAGTTTATTTTGAGCTAAGTTTTGTAATTATTTTTTTATTATTATATAATGTCAGTTTTAATTATTTTTGCTTAAAATTATTGAAATTCAAATACATCTATCGCATTGAGGTAAGTCTTTGGAATGCTCTGCGCACACTGGTTTGTTGCATAATGTGCATGCTTTACGAGTAGGGCGTCGTTTCGAGCAGATGTAGCAATTCCCCTTTACTTTTAGCCGGCCCGTACTATCACGTTCCTCCGATGCATGTGCCTCAGCATCCACAACTCCGATGGGCCCACCTTTCATGGCTTCGATGGCGTTGAGCGTTGAAAAAACTCTGGATATTCTGCTGTTATTCGCCCTTCTTTCCATTTCTGGCTTGCACAATTGCTCGCTAAGCTGATGGAGAAACATCCTACGGCGGCTTGTAGATGTCTTCAGGTGAGTGTTGTTGTCAATATATATTACGTATGCAGCAAACGCAGCAACGTCCACAATATTATAAAAGAAAGCCAGAGGCCATCTATTTGTGCGCCGCTTCGCCGCAACGCCAAAGGTGTAGTCCAATATAAGCAATGGCTTCTTCTTAGAACCGGTCGTTTCTGTTGTATAATGCGTAGTGGACAACATTACAACTGCCTTGTTTTTCTTGGGAACGTACGAGCACATCGTAACGTGATTACAGAACCCAAACATTGATGATTCAGCCTCACGTCGTTTCGGGTTGGCAAATGCTGCTGGCACGAATGTACGCCTTTTGTTGCAAGTACCCAATATAGATAAATTGTTGTCTAACATCAAAGTTTTTGCCAAGTTGTAGCTAGTGAAAAAGTTGTCACATACAATATTTCTTCCACTTCCAGCAAAAAGGTTGACACATAAATCCTTTACTACTCTTTCGCCAACGTTTCTTTCACGTTCACCAGACGGTGCCATTCCTGTATAGATTTGTCCCTGCATTGAAAAATTATATTCAATTTAGTTATTTAGACTTTCAACAATTTTCAACAATATTCATTGTACCTGCAATGGATAGGAAGAAATGGAGTCGCACACCCACCACACTTTTATTCCATATTTGGCAGGTTTTGATGGTATGTATTGCGTGAAGCCAGTTCCACCACGATAAGCATACAATTGTTCATCTACGGTGACGTTGGCTCCAGCCACGTAATATCTAAGAAGACAGCTGTTAAGCATCAAAAAAAACGTCCGATATTGCTGCTGCTTTGTCAGTTTGTTTTCGTTGCTGGCGTGTGTTTCCATTATCAAAACGTATGAAGCGGCTTATTTCCCAAAATCGTCGTACACTCATTGCGGCACGATATAGTGGATGTGAAGTAGTTTTCCACAAATCTTTCGTATGCACGTAACCAGAATGTGTAACGCCACTTAGCAAAAGTAGGCCCAAATATGCATCAAATTCACTTTTTGTTATGGGAATCCATGATCTCGGTTCTCTTGTTGGATGTTTTGCGTTTTCAATATCATAAAATTGCCTTGCCTTTCGATTTGATTCACGAATAATTATGTCGCATATTTCGTTTGACATTATCAATGGGAACGTTTCTGCAATGGTCAAACCCTGCGTTGCCCGTACTGGTCCAGATTCTGCACTTCTTAGAATGTTGTGCGTACGGAATCTTACAGGTTGTGGTTGTATCGAGGACCAAACATTACCATCTCTGGCAGTAAAAACTCCGCCAGTTTCAATTGGTGCATCTTCAAGATCTTCATCAGAATCACTGTCGCCCTCTGATTCATATTCTGGTAACATGGGTTCTTCAACCATTGGTCATCTCCACCAATATCACCTAAAGCCTCGTCACCAACTATTGAATCGTGGTCACTTGTTTCTTCTTGGCTCTCTTCAAGCGCTTGCCGAATATATGCTTGTTGTTCTTCGTACGAAAGTGCGCTTAGTTGTCGCGGAGTAAGCCATTCACCATCAGCCATTTCACTTTTAATATTTTTTTATTTCCAGAAAATAAACAGAAACGTCTTTTCACTTCGAATCACAAATGTAAACTAAATTTTCTGACGATACTACAAAGAATGAAATTTCCGCAACAATAAATGTTTCTACCTGCCTATATTATATATTTATTATATACGTATGTCGTCTACCTATACAACCACTTTTTTCAACAAACAATGACTGTGAGGATGAAATTGGTTATCATAAAATTTTTTAGCCTTTTGTCCATTTCTAACAAACTAAAAAAATAATTCGGAAATTCCAACAAACCAGGTAGATACGTAATTAGCATTTTTATGCTAACGACGAACCATTCCCCATACAAAACGTATGTACATACCCAGGTATGCTGCTGTGGACGTGCGTAAAGCATTTCTGCTGTTGACATAAAGGTTAAACTAAATGAATTAATTAAAATTAAAATAACATCCGTTCGTATCTTAATTCCTTACATATTCAATATTTTTGTTTTGGGACACACGGTTGTCAACGTGATCGTCAAAGGGTTAACTGAATCTAAATTATTTGCAACTTTTTTATGCTTATTTTTTAATTCGGTTTGGTCTTTTTCAAGTTTTATTCGTACCAGCATAAAATCTGTGGCAAAAAGGAAAAAGTGCTTGAGTCGAAATAAGATGATTTTGAGTTAATGGTACCTACGTAATCTACATATTCGGAAGTATCCCTGGTCAAAATCTCAATTAATTTGTGTGATTTTTCAGGAGTTATAGCACTTATCTTTTTAGACTTCTAATCTCATTTAGAATCATAGCTTAATTCAGGTTATACATTGGTGTATTCTAGCTTAAATGTATTACTTATAATGTGTAGAATGTTAAGTTACTACTATATTATAAAAGAAACAAAGGGTTTTCCAGTTACTTTTGGATGCTGCGTCTGGTCGCAGCAGTTTTAATTCATCAGAGCACTGTAAGGTGGTCAGTTAGAATTTGGGAATCAAAAAAGAAAAGACTAGTTGTTAATCTAAATTGATTTTGATTTATTTATATTTCAATGTTAGTATTTATACAAAATCGAACTTATTAAAATTACAATTACAAATACACAAACATACAAATACAAAAAATAATAATTTATAAAAATTCTGCTGACTGATATTACTTATTTTTATTTTTTTATTTATTGCTTATCATATTCTTAGTTTACGTATTAAAGAGTCCAATGACTGTTGACACACTTCTAAAGGTTTAGAATTACTTAAATTGCAATATTATGCTTTATTCTGGTATAGTGAATTTCATTATGATAGGTACACTACAAGAGTGATGTTTGCTTAAAAAAATAAAGGTTAACGGAGAATATCCCAATTAAACACTAAAAGAAATAAATTTCTAAAAATCGGCTTGAAAGCTTAAAAGTGTTCTCCTGCAAAATAGGTGCACTTAGTGCGAAAAGTTTTCTGACTGCCATTCACTTGGGAGTGACCAGAAGCGATTCCTTTGCTTGACTGTCCAAGCAGCTCACTACTTCCGGTCTTAGACCAAGTATTTCCCGGGCAATGCATTTTTAGATTCCTATGACAGTTAGATAGTGTGAGAAGGCGCTCAGTCATGTAGCCTAAATGGTTACGGTACATCTTAACGTCTCAGGTCAGGTGTTGATTAAATCCAAGTCCACTGTCGGATAGGATGCTTTAGACCAATCAGCTACTCATCTTAAATTTTGAAGATTATAGAAATCACAACAAATGTACATAATAACCAACGAGTTAAAACGATGACGACCTTCAGCTTGAAAAAATGGATACGATTTGGAACCTGGAATGTCCGTAGGATTTTGGATACCACTCGTCTTGCACAAGTGTGTAAAGAATTTAAAAAAATATAACCTGCTCAGTATGGGTCTTTGAAACCAGATGGCCTGAATCTGGAGAGTTCATCACTTCACATCGTCTAACTCTCATATACTCCGGCAGACCATCAGATCAATCAAAAATGAATGTGGTGGGCATACTCTTATCAAGAGAGGTAAAAGATGCACCCATAGAATGGAAACCACACTCTGACAGGATTATCACTGCCCGTTGTCGAACCCAAGCCAGAAACGTAACTAGGATACATTGCTATGCACCAACCGATGTTGTAGAAGTGTCAGTGGAAGATGATTTCAGTTCTCGTTGTACATTAATAGTGAACAGACGTCTTAGCGGAGTTTTTATTACATACTAAACAAACAGCTCAAACACAAACGCTTACTCCGCCACTTTTGCGCAAATGAGCCAACCACTCACTTCACGTGTATCGTATGCAGATGCAGCTAAGACTAGTTCTATTCCCACACAAAATGTTCCACCTCCAAATAATTCAACGCATGCAAACTAAAGCTTTAACTTTAGTCGCCTTGAAGCTACAATCTGGTGCAAACTATAAATAATTTTACAGCAAATATGACCAGCATGATGCAAGAAATGCTGAGAATTCAGAATACTCTGCTTCAAGCATTAGTTAACAAGCCATGAACACGTTAAAAATATATTTCTGGAACGCAAACGGCATTCGCCAACATAAAAATGAACTTGAGCGTTTCCTCACGGAAAAACATATTGATATAATGTTGGTTTCTGAGACTCATTTGACTTCAAGAAGTATATTCAAAATTAATGGCTACACCTTATATGATTCAAAGGACCCAAGAGAAAGAGCTTGCGGTGGATCAGCAATTCTAATTAAGTCAAGACTCAAGCATTATATTTTTGACAACATTTGTGAAGAACATCTACAACCAACGAATATTTGTGTCGAAAATTTTGCAAAAATTTTGTGATATCATCAATTTACCCCCCTCCCAGATTCGTAATTACTGAGGATCAATACGAGAATTTCTACAAATGTTTTGGCCCTTGTTTTGGCGACTACAATTTAAAACATACGTTCTGGGGTTCGCGTCTTATTACACCCAGAAGTCGAGCGTTAACACAATTTAAAAAATGGGCTTGGACGTGGTTTAGAGTGGGGAGAGCTCACTTACTGGCCTACTGAAATACAAAAAATTCCGGATGTCATAGATTTTGGCGTCATGAAAAATATCTCTAGGGATTTAGTTCAAGTTGAAGCTTCTCTAAATCTCTCGTCCAATCACTCTCCCACGATCGTTACAATCTGTAGCTCACTGAGGACTGTTTTACCTCACTCATATGTGAAGATTATTAGTCGTATTAATCGGCTGCAATTCAAAAAATATCTTAGTAGTCATTGCACGGAAAACATTGCGTGAAGAACACCCGAAGATATTGAAGTTAACATTGCCAACCTTAACAAAATGATTACACAGGCTTTGCTTCCATCTCAAAAAAACTGCATCTCTTAAAAATTATCTGGAAGGTCTTGATGTCACACCAGCGTCTAATTACTCTTCGTGGCGCGCTACTAGAAAGCTTAAAACACCCGTTGAGTTTAAACCACCTCTGCGCACATCTACCGGAGGTTGGGCAAGAAGCGATACTGAAAAAGGTAACATATTTGCTGATTACTTAAAATCTGTATTTACGCAAAACATATGTACTGGTGTTGCTGATTTACCGAGTGTAGTTACTCTACCCCCTTGACCCATAAAGTTTAAGACGCGTGATGTTCAAAAACTAATTGCTGAGCTTAATCCGAAGAAAGCTCCAGGTATTGATGGAATTAGTAACAAGATGCTGATGAACTTATCTCATAATACAATACGAATCCTGCTATTTATTTTTAATGCCATTTCACGAATGCAGTATTTTCCACATAACTGGAAACTTGCCAAGATAAAAATAATTCCGCAGTCGGGCAATGATCTTACCAAGGCTGAGTCATATATGCCTTTAAGCTTACTATCAAGAATCTCAAAACTTTTCGAAAAGCTGCTCATTACAAAATTCTCTAGAATTTTAGCTGATAATGGGTGCATCTCGGACCATCAATTTGGCTTTAGAAGTCAGCATAGCATTATTGAGCAAACGCATAGATTGGTTCATGTTATAATGAGGACATTCGAAGAAAAGAAGTATTGTTCCGCCCTTTTTATTGATGTTTCTCAGGCATTTGATAAAGTATGGCACGAAGGCCTATTTTTAAAATTGAAGACATATCTGCCAATAAACAAACAAAAACTTTTGGAATTATATATTATTGGTAGAAAGTTCACTGTTCGGGAAGGAGACTTCAAGAGTTTGCCCAAATCTATATCTTCCGGTGTACCACAGGGTAGTATTCTGGGGCCAGTCTTGTATTTAATATATACTTGTGATATGCCTGTGAGCAATAATATCCACACCTCCACATTTGCCGATGATACAGCCTGTATGAGTATGCTCGAAAGCCTTATGAAGCATCTCGCACTCTCCAGGAACATATTACTCAGCTGGAAACATGGTTAAACTTATGGAGAATTAAAGTAAATGAAAAAAAGTGTATCATATAACGTTTACCCTAAGGAAAGTTACTTGTTCTCCCACTCGAATCAACAATCAAAATATCCCTCAACATTCACAAGTAAAAAACCTTGGTATACACTTTGATCGAAGGCTTACATGGAAACATCATATTCACTCTAAGCTCAATCAAATGAAACTTAAGTTAACTCAAATACATTGGTTGATTGGCAGAAATTCAACACTCAGCCTAGACTGCAAACTTTTGATATACAAGTCGCTTTTAAAGCCAATATGGTGCTACGGAATGAATATATGGGGCACTGGTTCATCTTCCAATGTCGAGAGAATCCAACGAAGGCAAAACAGACTATTACGGTTAATAACATCGGCTCCATGGTACATTAAAAACTCAAATATACATCGTGATTTAAATATGACACTAGTGACTGAAGAAATTGCAAGATACGCAGGCAGATACTTAACTAAACTCGAGTCAAATCCTAATCCTCTTGCTCGTAACATCTTGAATTTTACTGGACACATCCGCCTAAAAAAGAGGGACACAAGGGCCCTTATACTCAACACTCCAAATGGGACTGCTTGAAAATACTTTTTTTCCTTTTGATTATCACTACTTATGTATTACTAGCTGACCTGGTCCGCGTTGCTGGCCCTAAGCAAACATTAGTGTTGTATTACCACACGATTTAAATTGAGCTTTTAACGAAATTTACGGCCTTTAAATAAAAATTCATGGAATACCTATCATAAAGTTTTTTCACAGAATAACTTACATATGGTGAAGATATGGGCTCAATCAAAAAAGAAACACATGTATTTAAGGCAAAAGGCATAGGTTTTTTGAAAATATCTTCGGAACTACATAACCGATTTAAGAGTTTGATATCTCGTTTTGAGCAACATGACAACGAAAACAACAAGAAATAATAAAATAAAATAAAATAAAGCAAAAAATAAATATATACATATGTATATATGTATATATGGCATTGGTGGTGCCATATGAAAATTGAATTTTGCCATGCCCCTCCGCCCGCCGACCGAAAATCAAAACATCAGACTTCATATATATATATATATATATATATATATATATATATATATATATATATATATATATACGATTTTTAACTATCACTTAGTTTATGTCCGATACTGGTCGGGCTTAATAATTATATTTTAGATTTAAGATTTGAGTACTACATGTATTTAAAAAAACGATGATTTCTACGGTCTCTTAACTAGGACAACTGCATCTATAAGCCTCGAAGGCATCATGTTTTTTACAGGAGACTTCAATGCCTAAGTAGATCCTGTGAATACTGGCTTTGAGAGAGCAATCGGGCGTCACGGTCATGGTAGAATGATAGAAAATTGTGAGCTTTTCCTGGAAACATGCATGAACAACAACTTAATCATTCGTGGAACGATATTTCCTCACAAAAAGGTGCACAAGGTGACATGGATCTCCCCGATCACGTCACCGAAAATCAAATCGACCATATTGCCATAAGCCGAAAATGGAGAGGGTCGTTGCTAGATGTCCGAAACAAGCATGGTGCCGATCGCGGCAATGACCATCACCTCTTAATTGGAACAATTCGTTTAAAAGTAGAAGCCATCAGAAGAGCAGATAAAACCCAAAGAAAGTATAACGTCGATAAATTGAAAAATCCAACAACCAGAAACAGCTACATGGATTCTCTCAACGCTTCCCTTCAAACGCTTCCCTTCAAACGCTTCCAAGCAATACAGTGCCTAGATGATATACTATTAAAAAACTGTTTCACCAACGCAGCTGACGAACATATTGGCTATAAAGAAACCAAAAGAAATAACTGGATCTCTGACAATACTTGGAACCTCATATCCGAAAGACGAGACATAAAGGTCTCATTGAATACCGCTAGAACTCGTAATGAAAAAGCAAATCTGCGCTCAATATATATTACGCTGGACAAGAACGTCAAAAAAGTGCTCGCCAAGATAAGCGTAAATGGACTGACGATCTGGCCAAAGAAGCCGAAACAGCAGCCGCAACCCATAGAACAAAAGATTTATAAAAAAATGCTAAGAAACTAACGCAGAATTCGTTTGCTACTAACAAACCACTTAAAAACAAAAATGGGGAATTAGTCACATCCAAAAAAGACCAGATGGATGCATGAGTAGAACACTACTCCTCGATGTTAGCAAACACATCGAACGCTGGAAACAATCTATGTGATTGCATTCAACACAGTGTTCGGGACGATATACCCACAGATTGCTCCGAAATCCCCGAAATTATGGATTACCATAGTGTCCCTGAAAAATATCAAAGCTCCTGCACCGGAGAATTTATCTCCTGAACTGTTAAAAGCGTCACCTGAAATCAGCGCCAAGTTTATCTACACCGTTATAAAAAATCTATGGGTAACAAACTCATTGTGCGATAACTTAAAGGAAGGCCTTATTATTAATATATGTGTTTGGACTGATTATCACTAAAGACCAAGAAAAAGATGTTGAACCCAATGAAAAGCCTCCCGAAAAAGTACTGAAACCTCAAACGAAAAACAAAAACAAAAAAATAAGGTATTAATGACATTTGATGTTTTGAAACTAGCAACTGCTGATGGTTTTACCAGCAGATCTATAACAAAAAGTTTATTTATAATATAATCTCCTTTACTCAAATATTTTCATCTGCCAAAAACTGAGCGCGATGTGCAAAAACTTATAAAACTTTTATAATATCAAAAATAACATCAAACAAAATGTCGAGTCGCAGTTAAAAAAAAATTCCGATTTTCTTTAATTATGGATAATAAACTAGTACAAAAATAGGAGATACTTAAACATTTGCCTGCGTTGAATAATTTAATATACTGTGTAGTATTATTGATTCCGAACGGAAAGGAAAATTCGACGGAAAGAACTATCGATCTATATGCAAATTGCAATTATTCATTCCTGCGGTATACGCTTTCCGTGAAATTGATTCAACGTCGCGCATATGTAAATACATACATACATATGTATGTGTGAACACGTCAGCATTTTGAAATGTAAAAACATCAAAATATAGAAAGAAGAGTTACAGATTAATCATAGAAAGTAAGTTGGAATAAAGAAATTCTAATATAAGTTAAATTAAATTAAAAGTTTCTTCTATTTGATTTTTTGTATTCTTATAAAAATAAAACAAACAAATTAAATTAAAATAAGCTAATTTGTATATTTTCCTTACAAATTTTTTTTCCTCAATAGCGGAACGGAATGAGTAATTTACCCACTATCGTTTTTAAAAACCACTATAATAACACTGTCAACTAATAATCAAAATGAAATCTCTTAATTTTTTCGTTTCACAATAGTATGAATAAATTTATATTTAATGTACTTTTTATAGATTTTTGTTAATAACTTGTTGATTTTTTAATTTTGTAAGTTCCATCTCGTTAAAGTGAATTTTAAATAATATATACGTTTTAAATTAAAAAAGAAATTCTAATTATTGTTTTCAAGCGGGAATTTCGGGAAATTTGAAAACAAATTCCGATTTCCCGGGAATTAAATAAGTGCGGAAAAAGGAAAACTCTAAACCAGGGCCCCGCATACACATATTATCATAATTTATGCTTCTTCTAGTTGATTACTTTTTAGTAGTAATTCATATCCTCTCTTTGCACTGAAAGAAATTTTTTATACTTTTCTCACCTCTTTGGTAACGAGCATGACACAATTATAAAAGGTACATGCACAAGCCCAGCCATATACATACAGTTGTCAAACTTTGTTTACAAGCTACAAAAATTTTAGTGTGTTGTAATGTGTTGTATATAACATGATTACAGTGTTGCCAATGAAATTACACATGGCTGTGTTTCCAATTACATATTGAAGAAAATTGCACTATAAATGTTTTTTGTAAGTTAAAATTAAAACAAAAATAAATAAAAATAGAACATAAAGTAGAATTACACACAGATTATACATTAATGTAATTACATGACCTACATATGAGAGTAATTGCACACTCTGTGTTGTTACACACCTATTGGCAACACTGAATGACTATAATCATTCATGAATGGCGCGTCTGCAATTGTACTTTAGTTACCCTGTAATTGTTATTTTTAAAAGCAAAAGGTATCTGTTTCTAACAATTATACATTTGTTTATACCAACAAAATGAATGTGTTTTTATGTGCTGTAATTTTGTTGTAGTCGTGCATGTACCTAGTATAATTGTACCATGGTAACGAGTATACTGTAACTAAAAGCAAAGTTAGAAAATATAGTTTTGGACGAAGACGAAATTCTCATATCTTTGGACGTGGTATCGTTATTTACTAACATACCTATACACCTAGCTATAATTAATATTATGGAAAAATTGAACTTTTTGAAAAACCACACGAAAATACCTAAAACGCAGTTTTTGAAAAATTCTACAGTTTTGCCTAAACGAAAATAATTATTTTATGTACGAAAACATCATATACAACCAAACCTATGGTATGCCGATGGGAAACCCTCTTTCACCAACGATCGCAGATATTGTATTAGATACTCTCTTGGAAAAAACAACAAAAGAATTAAACGAGGAAAAGATAACGATTAAATTATTAACAAAGTGTGTTGACGACTTATTTGCAATTATTAAAAGAAAAGATGAAGAAAGGATTTTGCAACTATTTAACAATTATCACAACAAAATTAAATTCACAATTGAAAAGGAAGCAAATAGTTCTTTACCTTATCTTGACATGAAACTTATTAGGCAAAGAGACAAAATTATAACAGATTAATATATGAAACCGATAGCATCCGGCAGAATCATAAATTACAACTCAACACAACCACTAAATCAGAAAATAAATACAATTTATAATTTCATTAATAACGTTTTACACCTAAGCCACGACAAATACAAATTTAAAAATATTAAAATAATCAAAGATATAATGGAAAATAATAATTATCCAATAAATTTTATAAATAATTTAATATACAAATCAATAAACCATAAAACTGAAAACAATGAAAAAACATCTGGCAACACCAAATATTTAAGCTTATATACCAAATATATATACCAAAATTAACCGAAACTACCCACATAAAACAAATTATCAAAGAAGAAGGAATTATAGTTGCACATAAATCAAACAAAACAACAAAGACACTCTTCACAAATTCAAATCAAAAATAAACAAAAAGGATCAAAGCAACGTAGTATACGAAATTAAATGTAATGTGGGGACAAATGAAAGCTGTAAACAAGTGTACATCGGGACAACAAAAAGAAATTTGGCAGTAAGAATTGCTGAACACGACACAGATATCAAAAAGAGCCGAGCCGACATTCTACTGCATTATCTCAACACTGCATTGACAACTTACATACACCTGACCTACAAAACTTCAAAATACTTCACAGAGAAAGAAGGCACAATAAACGTTATATTTACTTTGGAAAGCTTAAGTATACAACAAAAAATGGACATAGCAATGAATAGTAAAACAGATAAAGACAACACCAATGCCAGCTATAGCATTGTATTAGTTTAGACTTTAGTGTAATTCCAACTGTGATATTAGAAGTTAAGAAAAGGCTGTGATATTTTATTTTTATTTTATTTATATTTGCAATTATTTTTTACGTTATGTGTTTTATGTTGTACATTTTATGTCTCTTCAAAATACATCGCAAAAACTTAAAAGTAAATTGGAATAAAAGATAAAATATGTAAGTCAATGCTTATGCTCTATTACATGGGTGACCAAGATAAATTTAAGGTTGTGTAGGTGAGTGAAAAAGATGAACACACAGGCAGAAACAATTAATAAAAGTAATTCTAATATGATTTTTTTATGAAAGAATTTTTTCCTAGAAAACCGTTTCAACAAAAAGTAATAAATAAACATTATTATTCACTTAAATTCTGAGCTTAAAACTACTAAAAACCAATTTGTAAGAGAAAATAATTTTTAATTTCCACGTAAGCAAAAGCATTTTTTAACATAAACAGCATACACAATAAATTTCTCGCAGTGCGTTTGAGAAAAATTAGTGATAAGATAAGCAAAAATTTATCTCAGATAAGACTGAATGAAAGAGAATAAGAATACGTGTGAATTCGATTTGCAAAAATTTGCTACATGATGTTCACCCATGCTCTATTACATGGGTGACCAAGATAAATTTAAGGTTGTGTAAGTGAGCGAAAAAGATAAACACACAGGCAGAAACAATTAATAAAAGTAATTCTTATATGATTTTTTTATGAAAGAATTTTTTCTAGAAAACCTTTTCGACAAAAAGTAATAAATAAACATTATTATTCACTTAAATTCTGAGTTTAAAACTACGAAAAACCAACTTGTAAGAGAAAACAATTTTTAATTTTCATGTTAGCAAAAGCATTTTTTAACATAAACAGCATACACAATAAATTTCTCGCAGTGCGTATGAGAAAAATGAGTAAAAAGATAAGCAAAAATTTATCTCAGATAAGACAAAATGAAAGAGAATAAGAATACGTGTGAATTCGATTTGCAAAAATTTGATACATGATGTTCACCCATGCTTTACTATCATTAATTGTAATTACATACATATGCATGTACATCAGTGTCCCGCAAAATAAAATGTGTCTGTATTGGTGAGAAAAATGAGAGTAAAATAAACTTGCACTTGAAGAAAATTTTTGTATTATAAAATACATGATGTGGTTATTAGTTGTTTGTATTTTTTTCTAAATAAGCAATTTAATAAAAACTTAAGTAAAAACTAAAAATTTAATAACCATTCTACAATTTAGTGTATAAATTCAAAATCAAATTTATTCACAGCTCTGTGGATACTATTAAAATGCCTTTTTAAACCATTTTCCCTATTATTTTTTAATGTTTCATAACATAAAATGCATTGCATATTGCGAAAAGCAGTTTTCACCACGAAATTTTTCTTAGCTTCCATAATTATATTATCAATTTTTTGTCTGTAGAAATTTATTAAATTTGAACTTTAATTTCGTTCCGTGTGCTCAAAAAAACTAAACCAAAAACCAGGAAAAAATTAATACATGCGTGCACAACTTAATTCGTCGCTTGCTCAGTGACGACTAAATGAAAGTGCATAAGCATGTATGTGATTTTCATCAGCACAATCAAGGCACATGTACTACAGGTACATGCATTAGGAAAAACTCTGTGGCAACTCTGTGCTTCTCACATAGCTTTACAAAGTAATTGTCAAAAATTTGTATGCATCAAACAAGGCACAAAAGTAATTGTCAAACGAATTCTTCGTTATAAACTTGTAAATAAAAAATCAGCGGATGAGCAATATGCCTGACACGTGTACCTGTTTGATATGCCTTGAGCACAATTGTGCTATAGCTTGTGGCTTACTGATGTACATACATATATTAAAGTCGCTCTTTTTATATATTACCAATGTTACCAGATTTCAATAAAAATAATTATCCCTGAAGATGTTGGAAAATCCCAACGAAACGTCGGATACATTAAAAATGAAATAAAAATACATCTTTTATTACATTTTAAAGAAATTGAATGACCTTGAAAGCCTGAATAGATACAATATCTGTAAAACCACACAAATTCATATTAAAAATAAGGTCGAGTAATTAAATACAAATACATATATATATACTTGAAAAATATTCCTTCTTCGAACGGACACTAACGTTTTGCAAGTGCAGCGACAATCACAAATGATGCGTATCTTTTAAAAAACTTGGAAGGTAATTTTTTAATTTTAGATTCCTGATAATCTTCCAGAAATGTTTCATAAAACTGCGTTTTTTTTAGTTTCAAAACTAGTTTTTTTCTTCATTATTAGAAAAATTTACATAATCGCCATGACAAATAATTACTATTATGCCTTTCTTCACACTAAATATTAACCAAAAGCAAGCATACTCCTATTCTACACTAAACAATTCTTTCAGTGTTGGCTAGTAAAAAGAGACTACACATACGAACGATTAAAGGCTCAATCAGACGTGACATAACCATAGCCATAGAGAGCAGCCGTTCGAACCAAACTAATGGGCAATACTGTATTCGATTATACGTGACTCGCCATAACGCCATAACTCTCACCATAGAAAGCAATTGAATTTTGGTTTGGTTATGGTTATGGCGTTATGGCTATGTCACGTCTAATTTAAGCTTAAACCAGATTAAGGGATTTGCTCTCTTCATTGTTGTTGTAGCAAACGCACGCGTGCGCTACTTTGCAGTTTCTTAACAATCAGTAAGAATAAAACAACGATGTGGAACAGAATGGGTGTATGAAAAATTAAATCGTTTAAAAGTTAGAGCAATATAGTTTTAAGTTGGCCTTCTTGTGGCTTTAAAAAAATGGCAAATTGGGGCGGGGGGAAGTATCCTAGATATTGGGACCAGTACTTCCGATGAAATAACTTTCAAGGACAAAATTGTAGCCAAAACATTAATAAAGTTATTCAACATTATTTGATCGAACTTCAAGTTGCGACTTAATATATTAAAAAACTCAGGGCATTATGTTGCAAAACGCAACACTTAGCGTTCATGAATTTTGTATGTGTTTTGTTTTTGTAATTTCAATTTTTTTTGTATAAAATTTGTCAACACTAGGCTTTAAGTTTTACAAAATTAGGCCCTTAATTTCTCTTCGAACTTATTTTGGTTTCTTTGTTTGATTTAATTAGGCTAAAGTTCGTATTTTGAGGAAGGCAAATGTGATAATTTTTAAAATTAATTTGTACTGCACCAGAAACAATTGTAATTATCGTGTACATAATTAATAAAAAAGTTCGAACAGAAGCTAAAAGTAACTAAATTTAATAGCTATTAGAGACCTGCGTAAACAGTCTTGAAATGTAAATACGTCATGTTTTTTAAATGTATTCACGTCGCATGTATTATACTAAACCAATAATAAATGCTATCGTACTATAAGCGACGCACGATGGATGTACTGGTGTATGTGTATATCAGTGTTAACAAGCGATGTCGCCAAGACTGCTTGTTTATAACAAACACTCAAAAGAAGTAGTGTTGATTTGTGTATGCTTTTTATTTTGCATACTGTACGTTTGAGTTTGTGTGTAAGATGTAGATGGTAAGCTATTATGTGATTAACCGCATACAACTAATATTAATGCATGTGTGTGCGTTTCCATGTATGCAGAAAAATAAAAGATAATACACAAATACATGCATGACGTTTGTACACGCGCTCATGCGTAGAAAGAAGCAAGCATCACAAATTCTTCCGTCACGAAGTGTTTTCTTCTTTACTCCTATATCTACAATACTGAAGAAAATTTCTTGCAAACAGTGTTGTTAACGTTTGTTTTATAAGATTTCGCTGTAGTAAAGCATTTGAAAAATCCCTCATGTCTTAAAAGTTCTTATAAGATGTCTTGTGCAGGACACTAATAGCTATTAGCACGCAGCTACTAAAAACAAATTCGTTGTTGGAGTTAATAATGGAGAAAAATCGTTATATAACATTTAATATTGCGCAAAAATTTAATCCAAAAGGCTTGTACATGTACCTATTGAGAAAATAAAGTATTTTTCATCTTCATTGAGTTGTATGTAAACTGAAAACTTAAAACTTAATTTTTACAAAACCAGCTTTTTTGGGTTATGAAATAAAGTAACAAAACAATAACGGGTAGTATGAATAAAATAAGATTTGCTTCCACTTAAAAATTTGTTTTGAAACAAATAATAGAATATAAGGCTAATAATTTTGCATTTTAAAACAAATTTTTAAGTAAAAAGCAAATACTTTTTTATTCATACTACCCAATGTTTGTCTTTAGTTAAACAAAAATAAGCAAATAGCCATGAATTCACTTATTCCATTTGCCCTGAAATATTTGTGTGTATAAGGCTGGAGATTGACTTACAACACAAACTGTAGACCAAAGAAATAAACGCAGATGATGAAGAAGTAGCTGTCTTCGAAACAGCATGCTGTTACGTTTTGCTAGAGTTTGTCAGAATATTTACAAATGTCTTGGTGTAAGAATTATCACATGTAATTTGGCTTCCCCCATCACCAACTTAAGTCTAATTACATCAATAAACGCGCCTTATTTTGAGGCGTAGCAATTCATTACGACCCACTATAATATTAATTTTTCAAAATTTTTAAAAATTTCAGTTATTGTTATACATATATTATTAATAAAATTTACTTTCGTGGTTTATTTTTAGTAAATTCCGAAGAAGAATTCTTGTGCAAAAACAGCCCCTATAGTAGCAATATATCCGTACATCTTTGTGAAATCGAAGATTCTGAACTCGAAGAATTTTTGCCTAAGAGAAGAAAAAGTCCGACGATACCCGATTAACTTTAAATATCAACTAGTTTTCCATTTTTCCTCTTTATTTTTACTGTATGTAGTACCTTGGGAAATAAATACAAACATGAGTAAATATTTTAATACAAACTGCTTGACTGCGCGTTGTTTTTCTACTTGGTGAAGATCAATTTAAAAGGTAAGGAATGAATCCACTTAAAATTTAAGAATTAACTGCATTTGTTTCAACACAATCTAATGGCGTTTTCTTGTCTGAGCAATATGCTGCATTTATACTGACTTATGGCGATTTATTTTCTGAAAACAATATGTTGCACTATATATAGGGTTGCCAGTTTTGAAATCGTAAAAATCAGTACATGAGAAAAAAAAAAATCGGTACAATTGAAAAAAAATCAGTACATTAATTTTTTCAATATAAAAGCCTTTAACTAGGGATGTAACTAATACCAGTTTAGTGCATGCGAATACTAGATTTTAATTTTTGCGAAAGCGAATGCAAATATTATAATACGTTAATAATCACATGAAAATAAATTTATATAAGAACATGAAGTTGTATTACATACATGGATGTACTACATATAGCATTTTATTTAAACTGAGTCTTGCATTGAGCAAATATGTATTAATTTATTAAAAACATGAATTCATAAAACAGAAAGATACATACATATGTATGTTTGTATATGAAATTAATGAGTGACACTTGTTTCGCGTAGAATTTACTACAACAATGACTAGTTAATATTGTTAGCGATTAAAATTTGTTTGTACGAAGAATGGTGCTCAAAACATTTTTTAAAAGTTTTAACAGACTAGTCTTATAGTGTTTTCACACTGTAAGTTAAAACCTGGTTTTAACGTTAAAAACATTAACAGCTGATTTTGCTTTCACACTGCAAGTTTGCTAAATTCCGTATTTAACTCACAGGCTGTCTAATAATTTTGCTCAAAATAAAATAAATCTACTGCCGAAATGCGTATATTTGTTGTTGCATTTTTTCTGCTTTTTAATAACACTTGTTGGACATACTGTTTAACTGTTTTCGCTTGTATGAAAAACTGAGATATTTCACAATGCGCTCTAAACTGGAAATTATTTTATATTTTGTGAATAAACTTTTTTAAATTATGGAGCTTCTTATACAGAATGAAGAAGTGCTTGGAAATATTGTTAATAATATAAAAATGCACAAATACATTATAAGATAAACCTTTTTTATAGGCTGATGAATGTCAGTCATATTGTCTATTTTCACTTTCCACAGTTCAATTTAAAATATTTTCGTTGTTTTCCTTCCAAAAAACTCTTTCCATAATTTTTTGATTATTGTTGCTGCTCCATTAATTCTTAAGTTGAAAATTTTTCAGGCGCCACCTATTGTTATTCACTGACATACCATTACCAGCTGCTGTCGGTCATTTCAACTTGGCAGCACTGAATTTATCACAGCGAAAACAAGGTTGCATTTCATAAAACCAACTTAAAACCAATTCAAAAATGGTTTTAATTTGGTTTTAACAAAAACAATTTGTATGGTAAAACCAGGTTTTAACGTTAAAATCAACTTTTATTAAAACCATGTTAGTGTGAAAACTCTATTAAGTAGAAAATACTGCTGCCGAAAATACAATGCCTTTTCTTTTTCAAAAAATGAAATTGGTATATTTCCAAACACCGCTGGACTTTAGTTTAATTTTGATGCTTATGAGAACTTTTTTATAGAAAAGGTTTCTGATAAAGCTTTGAAGAATGCCTTACTTATAAGTCAGCTACGTCCAAGCCATGTGCACAATGTGCAAACTTTTATAAAGAGTTTTTTGTGCTTTCACATCGACGAGATGACAACTTTCTTAAATAAAATTACTTGCCGACTTAAAAATTGTTTGCAGTTCGTTCAAAAATGCCAACTATGCACAGATATTGAGCAGTTTCAAAGCATGTGCAACAGTTGATCACGCATACGCAGAACAAATTCGCAGAACTTCTGCATAAATTTGCTGAATCTACGAACGTACGTACCCTATATTTATCTTTTTCATGCTGGCTTAAAATAATTTTCGTGTTTTTGACGTTTGTTAATGGCAAACTTTTTTCGTAAAAGAAGTACAAAATTTTTTTGTCTTAAATATTCGCATACATTTTAGCAAATGCAAATAGCAAAAATAAGCGAAAAATTTGCAAATGCGAACATTCGTTACATTCCTTTAACTATTCTTAAACCAAAACATGAATTCAATGTATAGTTTGTACCAAGGCATATGTAATTAATAAAACTGATATTATCAAAAAAAAATTTCGAAAAAGAAACTTTGAATTCATTATTTGCATGTATCTAGAAATCACTTATAGCAAATCTTTCTTGCAAATTTAAATTAAAAAAATCTCAATAAAATTAACATTAACATTAACTTAAACTAAAATTTATATGATCTCTGACAGTTTTGGCAGAATTTGCTTGAGCATTATATGGATACCACTTTGAAAATAAATTCGCCTTAAAGCGAACGTAAAGTAAAGATAACTGGTGATTCAAAGAAAATAAATAAACACTATGACAGGCTTACTTATACATTGATCATAATTAATATATAAAAACAGTACAAAAACAGTACATACATGAAAAAATCAGTACATTTGCGTACTGGTTTGCTAGTTATGCATAAATCAGTACTTTAAACAAATATCAGTACATGTACTGGGAAAATCAGTACGACTGGCAACCCTAACTATATATAATATGTAACATTTTTAAATGTTACCTAGAATCACTCAAACTGCAACATGTCATTAGCTAAAATGCAAAGAGGCGTAACTACAAGTAAAATTATATTTTTGTTAGTTACGCCTTTTTGCATTTTAGCTAGCGATATTCTCTTACCATAATCGAACAAAATTAGCCGCTTTTATTTAAAATGGTTACATTTTCTTATATATATACTTCATTAGCAGCGTTACCGTTGAAAAATGTCAAAAAGGGACACAAAAAGGGGATTTCTAAGAAAAAAGGGGGCAACTTTAAAATCAAGGAAAATTAAAGAAACAAACACATTTATTAACGTTACATTTACACATGAAAGGTACTTTCTTGAAATTTCTGTATACGTATTATGAATAAAAATTTTAATTAAATAAATGACTTTCCTGAAAATTTCTTGTTAATTTTCATAGGAAAGTGAAAGTTCATTTCAAAATTGTCGACGAAAAGTAAAGTTGAAAAAAATTGTTTTGTTCATTTCTTAGTTAGAGTTGCCAAGAATGTCGCCTACACAAATTCATAAGGCAATAAATTGCGAATAAGTATTACTGTATTACTGTTAATATTGTAATAATATTATTGTTTTCAAAAGGCATGAATTGTCTTCTTCATGTACATTTGAACGTAAGATATTATAATTCTTTAAATATTTATACAAAATAAGGATAATTTATAATAACTATTTACCACAATCCTGTATATTTGTGCAAATCCTTAAAGTGGGTAACTCTGTGAACCTTTTTCCATTTTACCTTCTGAAAACATCAAAAATTTAACTTCTTGATAAAATCGTTGAAAGCTGACTGGAAATTAAAAACAATGTGAGTGTGGTAGTGAAAAAATGTGATTGTATTGCTACTTTCTTGTAATTATTTTCATGTGTAAATGGTAGGTAACCTATTTTTATTAAAAACAAACAATAAAAACAAATTCCTCATGTATAAAAGTACACAAACATTCATTTTATGAGAACTCATATACTAAGTTTATTCGCACGTTTTATTCGCAAGTAAAAATTCTAACTTGTGGCAGCATTATGTTTTACTTTATGTTCTGTTACGAATCAGCTGACTCTTTTTTGTTTTTAGAAATCTTACACAAGTCGTTAGTTTTTCTGTTTCGTTCTGTTCTGTTCTGTTACGGTTCAACCTGTGAAAATCAAAAAAAAAAAAAAAAATTAAGAAATTCTAATGGACAGTATAAATAAAATAAAAATTGTGATTATGCTTTTAAAATTTAAAAAATTTAATTTTTATCAGAAAAACATAAAACTATGTATATTAAAACATAAAAATAGACGAACTCATCACTTCAGTGAAAGCTGTGGCTGTTCTGCTTAGAAACATAACGGCACAGCACAGAACATCAAGGAATAATGAAGCCTTTACTAACTCACGTGAAAAATTACAGATTACTGGGGATGAGACGTATGTATACAGAAAATGAAATTTTTAATTTCACAATTGTTTATTTGACGACTGTGAATATATTTCTATAATACCGGCTAATTTCTTTTTGGCATCTTTTGGGGCATATCACTTATTTACTTAAAAACCAGTATAATTCAAACAATTTGCTTAACCATTTAAAGTTTTGATAAAAACTTTTAAACTTCGATTCTAAAGAGGATAATATATTTTTGGTAATCTTTTTATGCATAATGCATACATATTAAATACCTTAAATATCAATTCTTTTGAAATTGTACATCTGAACTTTTTAATAAGTTCTTCACTTGCAATCCATTCTTTCAAATCGTTTTGAAATAAATTTAAAGCAGACAGCATGGATAGTGTTTACTTGCAGTCTATTTGAAAATTTTTAACAACGGTAATTTATGTTTACGCTTTATGTTTTTTTTGGTATTAAGCTATTGCATAGCTTTTATCGCAGGCTTTGAGGGTGTCGACCGAATCAAGAAATTCCGTAACGAAAAAAACCTAAGACTATTTTTATTTGAATCGCCCAGTGTATGCTAACCCCTAAAGTAAGCTATTGATTTCATTAACATACAGTATTGCTAGAACAGATTTTTACATGTAGGAAAACACAATGTGGCGTACTTATGCTAAGCAATAGCTTTACCGCGGCAGTCCCCGAGTGCCACACGTATTTTTTTTTATAAAGATGAAATAAGGTGTAACTCACCGACCTTGCAACTGAGGAATCTGGGTATATTTTTGCGCTTAATTTGGCCAATTCATTGACTTAAACGAGTAGTTGCAACTTATCATCAGCAGTACTCACTTTCCTCCGAAAATAAGTATTTTTTGTGGTAAAAACTCGGATATTTTTCGATCATTTGCTTTTGGGAATTGGCCACGTGTTTGGCTGTTTTAGTTTTCTAAAATCATGCGATTTCAACTCGATCGGTTTACAGAACAGCCTTTTAAAAATATGTACTTTAATTAAATTTGGCTTTCACAATAGCTGTCGAAAATACAGTTAGAATTATTAAGTATGAGTGTGCAATTGTACTCGTATATTTAAAAATCTTACACAAATGAAAAGATTCATACCATGGTGTATGTTTTTATATCAAGTTTGACACATATGAAATAAAATCTTGTTTAATGTGGTAGAATCTGTACGAATCTGCGTACATCTATTGCCAAATAAAAACGAAAGTTGACTTGAATAAAAAGGGGCAAAGGGGGCACAAAATAATCCAAATAATACTAAAAGGTGATTTAAAAGTAAGGGGCATAAAAAGTGGTAAGGTTAAATTACGTTAAGCTAAATCACGTTTCGAAAAGAGCTAAAATAAGCTAAAAATTAAAATTTTAAGCCATAAAATAAAGCTAAACTTTTTTCGACTTCTTCCACGTTGCAATAGTTTCTTATTGCTAAAATAACTTTAAATATATACATACAAAAACATATTTTCTATTATTTGAAATAAAAATATTGAATAATTTTTAATTAAATTATTTATTCATTATTATATTTGAGTTTTAAAGAAAAATAACACAAAAACTTTCCAAAAATTTAAAAACATTTATTCTAAAATACGAAACCTTTTTTTAAATTAATATGTCTTATTAACAGAAAACCTATTTCCTAATTTTTGTTCTCAGTAAATTCATGCCGCTAAATACAGGTTCAACTCAACTCAAAGAAAATCTTTAAAGTCTTATAGGCAATATTAATTTAACTTTTCCAAAATTGCAATCAATATCACCTATTTTTAAATTTGTCATTTACATTTTGTATTTTTAAATTATTTTTCAATGAAAAAATTTTACATTTTTGAATGTTAACAAATTATAATTTTTAACCTTCCTTCATCCAAAAAAGGGTGTTATAAGTTTGTAGTGTGTTTCTGTACATTTGTGCATCTGTACGAGTCCACGTACAGACCAAAGTGCTGCATTGATTTTGAATTAGTTTATTTTATGTTCGCAAGGTGACTTGACCGAGAGTGTTCTTAGCTTTGTTTGAAGAAAATCTGTCCAGATCTTCAGAAGATATCACATCTTTTCTAGATATATTTAGTTGAATCTGTGTGTCTTTGACGCCGTATCTCCCAAACGGCTAGACCGATTTTAATTTTGTTTTTGTCGTTTGAAAAGTGACTTGATCTCGCCTATAATTGAAGAAAATCAATTCAGCCATTTAGCCAGTACGCTTAAAATTTTTAATTTTTGTCATTATAACTTTTTTATGTCTTTAACATATTTTTTGAGAACATGCAGTTTAGATTAAAATACGACTAAAAAAGCTAAATGAGTTTTTAAAAAAAGCTAAAAAATAAGCTAAGAGCTAAATGGAAATTTTGCAGCTAAATCCCAAAAAAATAAGCTAAATTTAGCTCAAAATAAGCTAATATGGTCACGCTGCACACAACGGTTGTGCTGCCGACGAACGACGAAAAATAATTTTCTCTCCCTCTCTTTTTACATACACAATAACCAGTGTGACCAGAATTTAAAATAATATTAAGCTATATCTAAGAAATTTATTATTCGACATATTGTCAGAAGTTTATTTTAATTTGAAATTTATTTGCTGGTGGTTCAGCGTTGTCTATATATTTCATTATTGCTGTAACAAATCATCAGTAGACTTCAACCACACCTTTTGAATAGTCACAAACCTCTTATCTTATGCACAGACTTTCAAAAACTATTTGAGAATTCACAAATAATAATATTTTTGAAAATCACAAAAGAAAAATAAGCGTAGTAGGCTTTGAAACTAATACAAAAAACCCAGCAAATAATTTATATTCGATTTGAATCTATTTTATTTTTCTACACCTTTATACAATTAGAAATCCATTGGATAACAATAAAAGTAATTATGAGGCAAAATGAAAAATAAAATCTAAATTTAACATTTAAGAAATTTATTATTCGACATATTGTCAGAAGTTTATTTTAATTTGAAATTTATTTGCTGGTGGTTCAGCGTTGTCTATATATTTCATTGTTGCTGTAACAAATCATCAGTAGACTTCAACCACACCTTTTGAATAGTCACAAACCTCTTATCTTATGCACAGACTTTCAAGAACTATTTGAGAATTCACAAATAATAATATTTTTGAAAATCACAAAAGAAAAATAAGCGTAGTAGGCTTTGAAACTAATACAAAAAACCCAGCAAATAATTTATATTCGATTTGAATCTATTTTATTTTTCTACACCTTTATACAATTAGAAATCCATTGGATAACAATAAAAGTAATTATAAGGCAAAATGAAAAATAAAATCTAAATTTAACATTTAAGAAATTTATTATTCGACATATTGTCAGAAGTTTATTTTAATTTGAAATTTATTTGCTGGTGGTTCAGTGTTGTCTATATATTTCATTGTTGCTGTAACAAATCATCAGTAGACTTCAACCACACATTCCGAACAGTCACAAACCTCTTATCTTATGTACAGACTTTCAAGAACTATTTGAGAATTCACAAATAATAATATTTTTTGAAAATCACAAAAGAAAAATAAGCGTAGTAGGCTTAGAAACTAATACAAAAAACCCAGCAAATAATTTATATTCGATTTGAATCTATTTTATTTTTCTACACCTTTATACAATTAGAAATCCATTGGATAACAATAAAAGTAATTATAAGGCAAAATGAAAAATAAAATCTAAATTTAACATTTAAGAAATTTATTATTCGACATATTGTCAGAAGTTTATTTTAATTTGAAATTTATTTGCTGGTGGTTCAGCGTTGTCTATATATTTCATTGTTGCTGTAACAAATCATCAGTAGACTTCAACCACACATTCCGAACAGTCACAAACCTCTTATCTTATGTACAGACTTTCAAGAACTATTTGAGAATTCACAAATAATAATATTTTTTGAAAATCACAAAAGAAAAATAAGCGTAGTAGGCTTAGAAACTAATACAAAAAACCCAGCAAATAATTTATATTCGATTTGAATCTATTTTATTTTTCTACACCTTTATACAATTAGAAATCCATTGGATAACAATAAAAGTAATTATAAGGCAAAATGAAAAATAAAATCTAAATTTAACATTTAAGAAATTTATTATTCGACATATTGTCAGAAGTTTATTTTAATTTGAAATTTATTTGCTGGTGGTTCAGCGTTGTCTATATATTTCATTGTTGCTGTAACAAATCATCAGTAGACTTCAACCACACATTCCGAACAGTCACAAACCTCTTATCTTATGTACAGACTTTCAAGAACTATTTGAGAATTCACAAATAATAATATTTTTTGAAAATCACAAAAGAAAAATAAGCGTAGTAGGCTTAGAAACTAATACAAAAAACCCAGCAAATAATTTATATTCGATTTGAATCTATTTTATTTTTCTACACCTTTATACAATTAGAAATCCATTGGATAACAATAAAAGTAATTATAAGGCAAAATGAAAAATAAAATCTAAATTTAACATTTAAGAAATTTATTATTCGACATATTGTCAGAAGTTTATTTTAATTTGAAATTTATTTGCTGGTGGTTCAGCGTTGTCTATATATTTCATTATTGCTGTAACAAATCATCAGTAGACTTCAACCACACCTTTTGAATAGTCACAAACCTCTTATCTTATGCACAGACTTTCAAAAACTATTTGAGAATTCACAAATAATAATATTTTTGAAAATCACAAAAGAAAAATAAGCGTAGTAGGCTTTGAAACTAATACAAAAAACCCAGCAAATAATTTATATTCGATTTGAATCTATTTTATTTTTCTACACCTTTATACAATTAGAAATCCATTGGATAACAATAAAAGTAATTATGAGGCAAAATGAAAAATAAAATCTAAATTTAACATTTAAGAAATTTATTATTCGACATATTGTCAGAAGTTTATTTTAATTTGAAATTTATTTGCTGGTGGTTCAGCGTTGTCTATATATTTCATTGTTGCTGTAACAAATCATCAGTAGACTTCAACCACACCTTTTGAATAGTCACAAACCTCTTATCTTATGCACAGACTTTCAAGAACTATTTGAGAATTCACAAATAATAATATTTTTGAAAATCACAAAAGAAAAATAAGCGTAGTAGGCTTTGAAACTAATACAAAAAACCCAGCAAATAATTTATATTCGATTTGAATCTATTTTATTTTTCTACACCTTTATACAATTAGAAATCCATTGGATAACAATAAAAGTAATTATGAGGCAAAATGAAAAATAAAATCTAAATTTAACATTTAAGAAATTTATTATTCGACATATTGTCAGAAGTTTATTTTAATTTGAAATTTATTTGCTGGTGGTTCAGCGTTGTCTATATATTTCATTATTGCTGTAACAAATCATCAGTAGACTTCAACCACACCTTTTGAATAGTCACAAACCTCTTATCTTATGCACAGACTTTCAAAAACTATTTGAGAATTCACAAATAATAATATTTTTGAAAATCACAAAAGAAAAATAAGCGTAGTAGGCTTTGAAACTAATACAAAAAACCCAGCAAATAATTTATATTCGATTTGAATCTATTTTATTTTTCTACACCTTTATACAATTAGAAATCCATTGGATAACAATAAAAGTAATTATGAGGCAAAATGAAAAATAAAATCTAAATTTAACATTTAAGAAATTTATTATTCGACATATTGTCAGAAGTTTATTTTAATTTGAAATTTATTTGCTGGTGGTTCAGCGTTGTCTATATATTTCATTGTTGCTGTAACAAATCATCAGTAGACTTCAACCACACCTTTTGAATAGTCACAAACCTCTTATCTTATGCACAGACTTTCAAGAACTATTTGAGAATTCACAAATAATAATATTTTTGAAAATCACAAAAGAAAAATAAGCGTAGTAGGCTTTGAAACTAATACAAAAAACCCAGCAAATAATTTATATTCGATTTGAATCTATTTTATTTTTCTACACCTTTATACAATTAGAAATCCATTGGATAACAATAAAAGTAATTATAAGGCAAAATGAAAAATAAAATCTAAATTTAACATTTAAGAAATTTATTATTCGACATATTGTCAGAAGTTTATTTTAATTTGAAATTTATTTGCTGGTGGTTCAGTGTTGTCTATATATTTCATTGTTGCTGTAACAAATCATCAGTAGACTTCAACCACACATTTTGAATAGTCACAAACCTTGAAAGTCTGTGCATAAGATAAGAGAGACATTGACGATCTATTAAAATGAATATATAAATTCGTTTGTAACAGCTCATTGTCGTAGAGCTGGTTTTATAAATTTTTAGAAATATTTCAACTCTGAAGTTTTTGAAATTCTTAGGTGTTCCCCAAACCGTTGATTGCCTCGTCAAGTTGTCGCAGATAGACTTTTTGAACAGTGGGATCCCTTGAAATATTTCTTCATATTATAAAATTTGCAGTCATAATGCAATGATAAAACTTTATTCATATTAAATAGTTTAACGGATAATATAAGCAAAAGGTATTTATATTTTTATCTTATGTCCTTGAAAAAGTAAATTATCGAAATGCAATCTAAAAATGTGAGACTACATTTATGTCGAAAGTTTTTTAACAAAAATATATTTATAATCTTCATGTTGACAACATAGATCGAAATTCTCACCATCTTCCAACTGAAGAAAATTATTGCGGCACTGAAATTTAAATATTAATAATCAAAAACTAATTTTCCATAAAGTTGTGAGTGAGTTTTTGAAAGACATGGAGACGTAAACAAGTTTTAATGAAAAACTTTTAAGTAATATTTATTGAATCGTTCAAGGTATTCTTTTTATTTTCTATTCTTCATCAAGCGTGGAAAGTATATTTTTAGTTCGAAATTTGATCAAATTATAAATTTTAACATTTTTAATACATGGTAAAGATTTTTGAAATCTAACAATAATGCCCCTATCGCAGTTCTCAACTAAATTCAGTTTGGTCGTCTAATAGCCATCCCTAAAGGTAGAATTAGTAAAATCGTATCATTCTACTTTACAGCTTGCCGTATCGTTCAAATTTGTGCACAAGTTATAGAAAATGTAACAGTTTGCACAGCACATTTTTTTTGTCTGGCATTAAATGCGGCGTTTTTGACATTCGCTACAGAAAAATCTGTTTTCTGCAGATTCCTACGTCAGCAGTGCTACCACCACATATTTTATAGCTAGTAACATGCATTGTATATGGTACGGTTTTTGTCAGCTGACACGCAACATCACGATACGATTTTACTAATTCTACCTTAAACAAGGACGGAAAGCGGAACGTTTTTTTCCGCCGAGCATTAACGCTGAAATGCTATACCTAAACAAAAGCAACAGCTTTATGTCAAAAACAGGGTTATCAAACAAATAAATAAAACAACCCTGATTATTTTAACTGCTGCACGGACGACATTGTTGTTTGTGATCTTGTTATTAAAATTTTGTTACATAAATTTTGTTACTTCAATTAAAATAAAATAATTAAAGTTTGAAAAATTTAGTTATTTATAAGATTTGAAAAACTTGCTTGTGTTAAGGATGATGGCCAGCGTTGCCATATTTTCTTCTCAAAAACTTTCAAGTCGGACAAAAATTAAAAATCTTTTTTTTTAGTGATTTTGCTCAAAATATATTAATATGCATTGATTTTACTGAATTCGAATTCAAAAAAAATTAATTTTGTTTCAAATGAACTAACTCTACATGAATAGTATCAGTCAATTGATCGGAAGTCATGCAGGATATATTCATCATTGCGCAGAACAAAGTTGCTATCACATTATTAAGGAGAAAATGAAAAATGTGATGGAAACTCTTGTGTACGTGATGAAAAAATGAAAACTGTGATGGAAACTCTTGTGTACTTGTGATGTTGCATCTCTCTATAACTAATGAATATAACATTTAGTCGAACTGCTCACGAGTGCTTTTTACTAATCAATGATAGCATAAATATTAATCAAGTTTGACTAATCATAATTGACTAATATATCCCCCACAATTAAACTATCATGCATGATTGATATACTGGCAAAAAATATAATTTTTATTATATTAATTGTTTTTATTTTAAAAAGTCAATTCAAAATATGCAAGTAAATAAAATATTTAAAATTAAAGATAGAAATAAGCAAAATCAGAACAACTTTGAAAAGAAATATCTACATACATATATATTAAATTAAATTTTGTAAATTTCTTTTATTCACTATTGTTCTTACTTATCTTTTTTAACACTTATAAATTTAAATTTTCACAGACAGAATGATTTGTATTTTTTGTAATTAAACTCGATTTTTAAAAGTTTTGGCATATTTATATTAGATGTCCTACTCTTACATACATACATATATGCTAGAGTGGAGCAACTATAATTAAATGACCAGTCAATTGACTGTCACTATTGCATTCAGTGTAAAATTGCTGCAAATGTGCTATGTAGTGAACAAATTCTGTTTGTGTTAGTTTCAGTCATTCATTTCTTGTAGGGAACAAACGTAAAGGTAAATAACACAAAATATTTTCGGAATAGAACATGTATAAGATAAACATATGTATGCACATAATTCATACTTTTAATGAAGGAAAGAAGAAAATATGTAAATACTTTAGTCAAAAGGACATTAAATGATATATTAAAAGTATTAAATATCATATTCTTAAAAATCTTATTTTTAACAAAGATATTTTTTGGTATTTTTAACATCCTGAAAAACGTCGAATATAAGATAAATCTTCACATAGTATGGTAACACTGATGATGGCAAACAGAAGGCAATTGTTTTCTTTTGTAACTAACTTAATAATGAAACGCGATGTCAAAATCGGATTTTCCAATAGCAAAGCGTTGCCGCCGCTTTATTTTGGTATGCTCCATACAAAATTTATGGACATGAGAACCTTTGACAGCTAAAAAACGCTTGCTTACACACGACCAAACTGTGTTTTAGTATTATGAATCACATTTGTTTTTTAGTTCAAATTATCATCGCGTTACCAACTTAAAATATTTAGTTTGACACGAAAAAACACAAAGTTTTAGAAAAAGTATTGTTTTTAGCATGATATAAATATAGAAGGTAATTCCATTCTCTCTTTGTTTTTAAAAATAAGTATTTTTGAAGTTTGTTTTTTGAGAGAAATAAAGAAAAATGTTCCCATATAGTAAAAAATTTAAGTCTTCCCCTAGAAATTTTTTACAAAGATGTGTAATTATCTTAACAAAAATTTGGGAATAAACAAAATTATATACATGACTATATATCTGTGAGTTTAAAAAGTGATTATGTAATAACTTATCTCATATTTGTAAGTTTTCTGCTTAATGCAAATCTTTTAACTAAAGTTTTAATCATGATATAAATATAGAAGGTACTTCCATTCTCTCAATTTTTCTTGAAATTCACCATCTGACAATCATGATTAAAACCATATTTTTAAGTTTTCTGCTAAATACAAATCTTTTAACTATATTTTCATCTAAATTTGGCATTGAGAAACCAAATTGATTGATGATTTGGATTATTTGACAACGAATTTTCATTAAGTTTATCAAATATTAATTGATATTGCATTCTGTTTAATCTACATAATATGTTTATTGTTTATTGTAACATCCTTTTCTAAAAAATTCGTTTAATAACCGGTCAGATCTTTTGGCACGTATATTTCACATATCTTATAGGCTCTTGGCCACTGTTGGCGACCACCAGGAAATGAAGGGAATTTAAAAAATGCTGCACTCTTATTTCTTTACTTATGCCCTAATTTAGTAAGAAGACTAGGACGTTTTTTTTTTGTTTGAAAAAAATTTTCTTGTTTTTGAATTCTCTAAATTATTTTCTTCAAAAATGGTTTTTGTCTTTCATAATGAAAAATAAAAATATTATTACCATGTTTTTAAAACATAAAAATAAAATTAAATTATTATACAAAAGTTTGAAAAATATATGAAAAAATATGTGTTGGATATAATGGCCCAATTCATACGATGATTTTAAAATCTTATTTTATTTTTGATTTTCCTTAAAAGTTGCTTCCAAAAACATTTTACATCCATACGATAATTTTTTCCATGTTTCTAGTTTTTATTTTTTTTCTTCCAAAAATTGTATCAGTGTTGCCAGTAGATTTTTAAAAAATCCGTTTGTTCCTTTCCCTACATGTAAAAAAAAATTTTCCATACGAAAATCTACACATATTAGTAATTTAAATTAAAGATAAACTATCGAGAGATAGAATCTATTTTATTTTGATAGCGTTTTTTCTTATCCTCTCACATATAAATAAATATTCTCTCAGCAATGCTACCAAAGACAGACACTGCGACACCAAAATAATTAGATAAAAGTCTATGTAATTTCGAGCAAAAACAAATTTTGAAACGGTTTATGAACAAAAATATATTTTTAGTATAGTTATTTTTACATTTATGCACAAAAAATGCAATATGAGAATAAAAAATACCTACATTTTGTTCAAAATAAAATATTTTTCCGATATTCCCTACACACAAAAAAATTCATAGGCTATATTTCCTAAAATTATGGTATAATTTTAACTAAGTGAAATGGTAGAATGGCATTTACAAAGTTCTTTAGATAATTCAACAAAAAATTAGTTGATTTCTATGTTCGAAAAATCAACTAAAATTTTAGTTAAAACTCCTTAACGACTAGGTAAATTCATATTTTTACTTTTTGTGAATTATCTAAATAGCAAAGTAAATTTATATATATTTAATGCGGCAAATTATCATGGATTTTGGTTAAATTAACTATTTATAATTGGATAATGGTCATGAATTTTAGCTATTTTCGCGATATAAAATAATAATTAGACTTTTTACATTTTTTAATAATTTATTAGAAAGTGTTGTAATATGTGTTACATATGTAGGTATGTACACAAATATATTCATAGGAAACAAATGTCTCCGGATTTATACAAAAAAAATAAAATTTATTTCCATAACTTTTTCAAATCGATTAAATTTGCAGAACAGAGCCGATTCTTTTCGGAATTTAGCCACCTCCATTTCAAAATTTTCCTGTCTAACATGAACACGCCTCTCAAGAAATGCATGCATACTGGCTTCTGTATATATGTACATCCTTTACATCAGCACATGCTCTCGAGCCATAACGAAAAACTTACGTACCATACGAGAATCATCAAAAATGAATTGCTGTACCAATTCTGCACCCGAAACTCTTATAAACGTAGTCGTACATTCAGTGTGGTGAGCTACAGCCCTGGCAATAGTGTTCTACCTGTATCAGGTGGTCTGTACAAGAGCACTTCCTTTGTTTGAGCTATACCCAGGGAATCTAAAAGTTATGTATGCTTAACGGGTTATTTAATAACTACATTAATTTGTTTAACAAGCCTTCAAATGGTCATTTTCAATTTACTCGTCTACCATTTGGATTAAAAATATCCTCTAATAGCTCCCAAAGAATGCTAACGATAGCCCTAAGTGGTTTAAGCGCTGAAGCATTTTTATATGTAGACGATATTATCGTATTTGGCTGCAGTATACAACACCATCATGATAACTTGTCGAAAGTATTTCAAAAGCTGAGACAATATAATTTAAAATTAAATACCAATAAATGCTGCTTTCTAAAATCTGAAGTAGTGTATTTAGGTCATTTAATCACTGACAAAGGTATTTGTACCGATCCTGCCAAACATAGTGTAATAGAAAACTATCCCCTACCAAAAAATGCTGATGACGTTGTTAGACGATTCATAGCATTTTGTAATTATTACAGGCGATTCGTACCTGACTTTGCAAAAATAGCGAGGAATTTAAATCTACTGTTAAAGAAAAATAAAACTTTTGAGTGGGACGAAAATTGTCAAAATTCATTCGAAACATTAAAATCAAAATTAATAAAACCACCAATCCTACAATACCCTGATTTTAAAAAACCCTTTATATTAACGACAGATGCCTCTAATTTCGCACTTGGAGCAGTACTGTCACAAGGCAATATTGGAACAGACTTACCGATATCTTATGCCAGCAAAACATTATCCAAGCATGACCTAAACAAACCAATCATAGAGAAAGAACTACTAGCAATTCATTGGGGCATAAATTTCTTCAGACCATATCTTTATGGTAGGAAATTTTGTGTAGTAACCGACCATAGACCGTTAGTGTCACTATTCTCACATAAGAACCCATCATCCAAGATGACTCGAATCAGATTGGATCTATGTGACTACGGCTTTGAAATATCATACAAAAAGGGCAAAATAAACACAAATGCAGACGCATTGTCCAGAATAGTTATAAATACGAACACCCTAAAAGCATTAATTCCGACAGAAGAAGAGCAGAAACCAAAGGAAATACTAGCAATAACACGAAATATGAGAAAGAACTTAGATATACAGAATGAAAACAAGCACGAGGACAACATTTCCAATAAAAAGACTGATCAACTTTTCATATGGGAGTGCACGTCAATCTCAGATATAAAAAATATGAAGAAACTCAGATTCGAAATTGAAAGTAAACTAAAAATACCTCAAATTATAATAAATGATATAGAGATAGTTGTTAGAAGTGGTGATAATCCAATAAGCACACAGATGTCTTTGGAGAAGCTGCTATCGAAAACGCTATCATTAGGAATAGAAGAACTCGCGTTAAAAGACAACGACAACATATTTGAAATACTTAATAATAAAGAATTTAAAGATATGTTCAATACATTAAAAAGAAAGAATAGAGAAAACTTAAAAATTTTAATTTACAGAGAACCAGAAAGAATAATTGACAAAAATTTACAGAACATGATTATTGCTGACTACCACAACTCAATTTTAGGAGGACATCTAGGTGTCAGGAAAACAACATTAAAACTCAAGCAAAGATATACATGGAAGAATATGAGTAAAATGATAAAAAAAATACATACTTAATTGCAAAGAATGCAAGATTAAGAAACAAACGAGACATACGAAAGAGAAACTAACAATAACAGATACACCAGATACAAGTTTTGAAGTCGTGTCAATAGACACAGTAGGACCACTTCGATATTCAAATAGATACAGATATATATTAACCATGCAGTGTGACTTAACGAAGTACGTCATAGCATGCCCTATTGAGTCAAAGGAAGCTAAAACAGTTGCTCTAGTGGAAAACTTAATTTTAAAATACGGTCATTTCAAAATCCTCAAATCAGACAACGGTACCGAATTTGTTAACGAATTAATGTCCGAAGTGTGCAAACTCTTAGAAATAAAACAGGTTTTTAGCACACCGTACCACCATGAAGCTATGGGTGCTATAGAAAGGAATCATAGGGTACTTAATGAATTTCTTTTGAACTTCTGCAAACAAGATGAATGGGACTATTGGATCCCTTATTTCTGTTTCGCGTATAACACAACACCTCATATAGATACCAACTACACTCCATACGAGTTAATATTTGGAAAATTGCCAAACTTACCAAATGATAAATGGTTAGATGATAAACCCGTCTATAATATGGATAAATATACTAACGAATTAAAAGCAAGATTACAGTTTTCCTTAAGGAAGGCAAAAGAACTGATAGAACTAGCAAAGTTAAAACGAGTAGAACAAGATAAAAATATAAATCCCTTAAATTTGAATATAGGCGACATGGTTCTAGTAAGAAATTGCAATAGAAAAAAAAATCAACCCCCATACCATGGTCCTTATAAAGTAATAAAAACCAAAGGAGTAAACTCTATCCTAGATTTATCACAACAACAACTTGAAAAGATTTTCTTAATAAACATATATATACAAAAAAAAAAAAAGTTGTGAATTTTTTTCTAGAGGGTTAGGGTGTAGAGTATCTACCAAGTCTTAACACACTACTTAAGATACTGGAAGAATAAACAATATATTAATGTTCACCACTGTAAGTTATATTAATTTAATTTTGTAGTTTTGTAGTTAAGGAATATTTGTTAATTATTTGTTATTGTTTAGTTTTAAGGAATAGAATTAGTATTAATTTTTAAAACCGTTATATTAGTATATAAGCAATCGATTTTTGAAAATAAAAATCAATCATAAGTTAAGCCTTAAATCGGCAGTGATTTTACTTATACTCTATAGAGCATTCAATTGCTCATAGAAACCTTTTTTTTGCAAAAGCATTCATCTGCTGTTTCTTTTTAAATCTTCTGCCAGTGGCGTTTATTAGCGCCGGCAATCTCGGGTAGGATAGAATATAAAGCCACCTTGAGAAAGTGAGAAACCTTTTTTTCTTCTACAATATGCGTACGTATGATATGTATGAATGTGTGAATATAAATAAAAAGATGCCACACGAACAGTGATGCCAACTTTTTCAGAGCAAAAAGCACTGTGCCTTAAAAAAAAATCACTAAATGCAATAAAGCCATATTTTGATATTTGTTCAGTTATAAGTAGAATATGAGTAGTAAAATAATTTAAGTTCAAGACAAAAGCAAATTAAACAATTAAGTAATGGGATATTTGATATAATAATTTTGGAAAAATAAAGTAAAACTCGTAAGCTTATATAATCCATAAAACTAAACTTCAGAAACAAAGTAATTTTATTTACAGGATAAAGATTTCAATTAAAATTTTATTTGTACTCTTTTATATAACTGCCTAAATTAAATCATTCCGTATAGACGAAATATGTGGAAATGTAGGATTTTGGTCGATATCGAGTCCATAAATTTGTTACTGCAACTCCAGTAATTGTAACTAGAATCGAAATAAAATTAATTCTGCGTGTAATCAAAAGAATTTGTATGTATTTATGTCTATGTACATGCGTATAAATATGTAGGTATGTGTCAATGAATTAACAAAAACTATTTACTATGTATGGATGTACATTAGGGTGTTCTCAAAAAAAAAGTCCTTTGTTTTTCTCAGAACCAGGTTTAAAACTTTAGTTTAGGAAAAAAAAGGACTGTTAAAATATCAGCTCATAATATTAATGGTGAGATGGTGCGCATCGCACTTTTCAATTTCCCATTCCGATTTACATGGTATAAATTGATTTTATTCATTCTGATTGTCATAAGTAAAGAACGGAATGTCCTACAGTAAACTTCTTGGTACGCTTTTGTAGAAAATTAAACGCGCTATAAAAAAAGTTACATAAAATTTTTTGATAAGTTAGCTGGATCAAAAGTTATTTACAGTCCAAATAAAATTTACCCTAAATTTATACGATTTTTCAAGAAAACAACAGAAATATTATGTTATTCCAGAAAATTTTACCAAATTCCATACAAAATACAAAGAGGTCTTTTAAAAAGTGCCAAAGAAGTGTTCTTCGTTATAATAGAGAAATATAAAACAATATTATAAGTTTTTCAATTTATTTTAGCCATAGCTGTAATAAGTGAATGGAATGGAAATTAAAAATATTTTTATTTCAGATTTAGTTTAATTTTAAATTTTTTTATAGAGTGTTCAATTTTCTACAAAAGCGTACCAGGAAGTTTACTGTAGCACATTCCGTTCTTTACTTACGACAATCAGACAGAAAAGTGGATAATGTTTATTTGTTGTTTTGTGTAAAGCCACCATACTATCACAAATTTATATTTAGTGGATTTGTTAAATGCACTAAAAGTCAAAGGTGAAAAAGCACCAATTTCAGGTATTTTTTAAAAAAAGCACCTAGTTGAAAAATTCCGGACTGTTATGAATTAAAACGCACTAAATCTAGTGCGAAAAGCACTAAATTTGCACGCTGCACACGAAGCACGAAGGCGTCGTATAAACGGCAAGATTCAAAAACAAGATTCAGAGAGCGAAGCATGTGATTCAACTCGTCGTCTAAACATATTATTATTAGCAGCAAAAAAATATAATACTATGTTTAGACGACGCGTTGAATCACATGCTTCGCTCTCTGAATCATATTTATGAATCTTGTCGTTTACACTAGAGATGTGCACGTGAGTGTTTTCAGACTCACGACACGCACGCTCACGCATAAAAATATTTTACTCACGCACTTTCAGGCACGAATGATTTTGAAAATTTTCACGATCACGCACGCTCACGAATAAAATATTTTTAATCAAGCAATTGGTTTACGACTTATCACGATCACGCACGCTCACGAAAAAGTATATGTATAATATAATTTTCATGTTTTTGGGTTGAAAAATAGGTTCTTACATATACATACATGTCTATGTATATATGTATGCTTGTGTTTTTGTAAAATTTACAATGTAAATTAAAATAAAGCAAAGTTAATTTAATATCTAAGTTGAACCGAACAGCAAACCGTTTTCGAGGGCCACTAAACCTTCATCATCAGCGTTCCTGTGTTTGGTCCATAAAGCAGAAATCTTTCGTATATAAAGCAGAAATCTGCATCAACTGACACCACACACAGTGGACCAAACACAGAAGAACGCTGATCATGAAGGTTTAGTGGCCTTCGAAAACGGCTAGCTGTTCCGTTCAACTATGTGTTGTCAGAATATTTACAACTCTTTGGTGTTATTTGTTCATTAATAATTATCACATGTAATTTGGCTTAAAAAGCGATACGAGTTTTAGCCTGTTCAAATCATAAATATAGAAACTAATGAAGTTCGAAAAATAATAATTAAATTAACTTAATTTAATATCGTTTTAAATATTCGTATTCGCGGATATCATTTTAAATATTCGAATTCTCGTGTATCAAAAATTGACATTCCGCACATGTATGTATGAATACATACATAATATAAATGTGAAGGTAAGACGTATTATCAATCAAATAAATGAGAAAAGCATATTAAATGAGAAAACATACAAATTACTAAAATTTTTCTGTTACGTAACATTTTCAAAGACTTCCCCCACCCCACCATAACAAATCATAACAAAACAACAAAAAAAACATTTTCTGCGGAACAATTCGTCAATACTATTGTTGACAAAGGCACTGTTGAATCAGTAGTGTTTCTCAATTGATACTTCCTACAGGGTATCTAAGATACATGCATACTAAAGGGTTGCATTTGTCTACTCGTTTGTATAGCCAAAACAAATATACCATGGTATGTACCATATAATTGTAGTGTGAGCGACAGAACTAGTATAAGAGTTATTGTGTGTGCGTGCTTTTCCAAATTAAAATACAATTGAAAACAAATAACAATTGCTTATTGTATTGCTGCTGAGCAACTGTTTGATATGTTTTTGCTCAAAAAATACATATTGTAATACAAATATATGAAAAAACCACTATTGAAACAAATACATGATGTGCAGATGTATGTGCGGACGTTCGTTATGTTATTTTGTGGCGCAGCCAAAGTATAGCGAGAGAAAGAGACAATTTCGCTCTGAGAGTAATTACAAATGCATGTGTTTCATGTACATGTATCATTTACTTACATATGTATGTGTAATTTTGCTTTCATTCATTCATCAGCCAATTACATTTTTTCTCAACACATCATAAGGCACTTATGGTAAAAGCAGTTTTATGTATCTTATTTGCCTTAGAAAAACAAACAAAAATAAATGTGTTGTTTTCATTTGCTCATTGCCCAACCATACAATAATTGCTTACAAAATCAACACTTACAACTAGTAACAGAAAACGATAAATAACATATTCGTTCATACCAGAACCAAAAAACACGCAAAACTAGTGCAAACAGATGTATCTGTGCAATGCTATAATACATACATACTTACAAAGGTGTATGCATGATATAAATATAGAAGGTACTTCCATTCTCTCTTTGTTTTTAAAAATAAGTATTTTTGAACAGCGTGACCGTTTGACCGACTAAAGTGGCAAATTGCCACTTTTTTAACTGCCTTTCCCCTTTTGCAACTGCCTTGCCACTTTTTGTCCCCCTATGAGTTATATGAAAATACATTAAAAATAAAAAGTTTAGTGTAGTTTTCGCGTTTTTTTTAATTTTCCCCTTTTTTTTTTGATAAATCCCCTATTTGGTGCCTCTTTTTGAAGAATGTCATCGATCACCCTGTTTTTGAAGTTTGTTTTTTGAGAGAAATAAAGAAAAATGTTCCCATATAGTAAAAAATTTAAGTCATCCCCTAGAAATTTTTTACAAAGATGTGTAATTATCTTAACAAAAATTTGGGAATAAACAAAATTATATACATGACTATATATCTGTGAGTTTAAAAAGTGATTATGTAATAACTTATCTCATATTTGTAAGTTTTCTGCTTAATGCAAATCTTTTAACTAAAGTTTTAATCATGATATAAATATAGAAGGTACTTCCATTCTCTCAATGTTTCTTGAAATTCACCATCTGACAATCATGATTAAAACCATATTTTTAAGTTTTCTGCTAAATACAAATCTTTTAACTATATTTTCATCTAAATTTGGCATTGAGAAACCAAATTGATTGATGATTTGGATTATTTGACAACGAATTTTCATTAAGTTTAACAAATATTAATTGATATTGCATTCTGTTTAATCTACATAATATGTTTCTTGTTGATTGTAACATCATTTTCTAAAAAATTCGTTTAATAACCGGTCAGATCTTTTGGCACGTATATTTCACAGATCTTATAGGCTCTTGGCGACTGTTGGCGAACACCAGGAAATGAAGGGAATTTAAAAAAGGCTGCACTCTTATTTCCTTACTTATGCCCTAATTTAGTAAGAAGACTTAGGACGTTTTTTTTTTGTTTAAAAAAAAAATTTCTTGTTTTTGAATTCTCCAAATTATTTTCTTCAAAAATGGTTTTTGTCTTTCATAATGAAAAATTGAAATATTATTACCATGTTTTTAAAACATAAAAATAAAATTAAATTATTATACAAAAGTTTGAAAAATATATGAAAAAATATGTGTTGGATATAATTTTTAGAACAAAATCATAAAGCAAATACACGAACCTTCTAGCACAGACAGTAAATAATGTTTTAAAGAATCATAACTGCGGCTTTTTTTCGTCCATAGACAAGACCATACAATCGTCGAACAGAATTTGGGCATTATTGTTTAATTTATACATTCTGTACTTTATAAAAACAATTTTTAAATAACTTTTGAATAAAATTTTCAAAAAAACAGGAAACAGAGGGGGAAATATTAAGTTAATACGGTAGCACGATTTTACCGGAAACTTCAAAATACTTATACTTGTCAGTCAGATGGTGAATGTCAAGAAAAAATGAGAGAATGGAAGTACCTTCTATATTTATGTCATGGTTTTTAGTGTTTTAGTTCAAATATATCATACCAAATGGATACAAATATGTGTAGATTTATTTTATGACGACGGAAACGAAGTCGCAATTGTAGATGTGCTACGTATCAGAAGAAAAATTCGTGATGATTCCAACCTTCTTGAACTACCCAATGCAAGGTAAGGAATAATCAAACTAGGGAACGAATTCTTTTAACAAAAAGTTTTGAATGTTTTTAGTTATTCCGACAGAACCAAGAAACGTTTTGTTATTTGTTGGATCACCTAAAACCATATTTAAAGAAATCTTTGTATGTGCCCGCTATACCGCCGATAATGAAATTGTTAAAAAAATTTGTTATTAAGCATAACAAATATTTCTAATTAAGATTTTTCTACTTTTTCTGCTTTTTATATCGCACCAACCCGTGACTAAAAAAACCCAACCACAGACCCAACTACTAAAAAGCAGTTGTGTATACTCAACGCTTTTCTCAACCAAACTTACGCAGGTGGTAAATGACAGTACCAAAACACAACTGAAAAGTCAACTGTTAATTTAGTGGAGAATGGCAATGCAAATTTATCAATCCCAACCAAACTATTTTAAAAGTTGAAAACCGTGATAGGGGCATAAATCTTGTTATAATTGTAATACATATAAAATTATGAACCAAAAAGGCAATACAAATTCTACTATTCCGACAGAACCTTTGTTTGATTAAAATAAATAGCTAACAATTGTTATTATTTTTAACGTGCTTGAATTTTTACAACTTGACTCACTAACTACATGCATCTAATAAGAAAAAGTTATTTTATCATTTAAATTAGCTTAGGATTATTATTATAGTCTTATACTTATAGTCCTTTAGAATCATTACTATAACGTAAAAAATGTTTTTATATTTGTATTTCTTCTAAATAAGTACAAATTATTAATATATCATGCATATATATCGAGCATTCACCCTTATTCCAGTTATCGACATCGATGTCACTTTGACACAACACTCCGCTGTCGAAACCAACTGACTCCAGGTTTATGCTATTTTGTAGACCTTATGTAATGGAATAGATTGTCAGTAGCACAAAATTGCTCTCGAGAGCGGGTAAATAAGTTCCAATTTTTTGGTATTGTGTTAAAGTCACGTCGATGTCGACAACTGGAAAAAGGGTGATTATTTTCGATTCAGGAGAAGGTTTTCTAATAATATTCAAATATGTTTTACGAGTACATGCGTAAATTGTCGCTCACGATAAATTTTACAGCCTGTATTTTAAAAGTTATCAGTAGATTAGTAATGGGGACGATAGTCCTATTTTGGGAATTCAAAACCGGGAAAAAACAAAAACGATGGCAACCCTGTTACAAATGGGGGGATTTTGGGGATTTTCATGCTGATATGGTGTGTGTGTGAGTTTGATTCTTTGGCCATGTGTATGTATGTATACTTGTGTGCACAGCTTTTGTTGTTATTGTAGAGAAACGTTGTGCTTACATGCAGGGATGTATGTACGTGTGGGATGTGTATGTGTGTGTGTGTGTGAGTCTAATTCTTTGGTTGTGTGTGCATGTATATGTGGGTGTTTGTATGTATGTATGGGTGTGTGCGTATGTGTGTGATTGTTATTTGATAGACTTATGGTTGCTGTTTTGAGTTATAGTTGGTATGCTTATGTAGGGTTATTGTATGTATGCATTTATGTTTTTGATCTCTGGGGCGGGGGGGGGGGGGGGGAATAATCTAATAGCTGCAGAGAGTGGCAACCCTGTTGCGAATGGAAATCGTTAGGGAATGTATTTGGTAATGTATGTATATGTTGTTTGATTAATGTATGTTATCTTATCTATTTTTGCTTTGAAGAATGTCATTGTCTGTGAGAATTTAGGTGATGGTTTGATTGGAAGGGGCGGGGTGTAGTTGAGGTAGATCGATTGCATGTGTATGTGTGTGTGTGTGTGTGTGTATGTGTGTGTGTGTGTGTGTGTGCATGTTTGTAGGAATTTCAATGTGTGTATTTCTGTAGGAGCTTAAGGCTGATTGTGATTTTTGAGGGGCGAAGCATTCTATTAATATGTAACTGGGGGAATCTGTGTGTTTGTATTTCTGTAGGAGTTTAAGGCTGACCATGATTTGGGTGGGCAGGGTTGTTGACGTAATATGTAGCTATGGGAATTTGCGAATGCGTCTGTCTATAGTAGTTTAAGGCTGATCGTGATTTGAGGATCTTGTTGAGGTAAATTGGTTATGTGTATGTATGTATCTGTTTCTGTAAGAATTTAAGATGATTGGGATTTATTAGGGACGAGGTGTTCTTGTATTATGTAGCCGGGAGAATCTATGTATATATGTCTGTAGCAGTTTAAGACTATTCATAATTTAGGGTAGGTGAGTGTTGTGTTCTTGAGATTAATTCTGTAATTGTATATGTATGTATGTATGACAATGGGAATTTTTATATGTATATCTGGGGGAGAATTTTAGGCTGGTCGTGATTTGTGAAAGGTGGGGTGTTGTTGAAATTTTCTTGGATATTTATAATATGAATTCTGCTATGTGTGTGTGTATTTGCGCTAATATTTATGTGTAGATAGAAATAAATTGTTTTCAGTATCGACATTTGGTACTATAAAATACTATCATATGTCTGGACTTCCCTAATCTTATTATGTTTTTATACTTACGCTTGTTTTATATTTTCTCATACTTAAATTTGTCTCGCGTTAAAGTCTGCCTACATGAAATTTGTTTATATTACAGATTTTGTTTATTTCAATCTTTAAATAATTTTTTTTTTTTTTTTTGTCATTGATGTCTTTTGTTCTTCTTGTTGTTGGTGTTGTTGTTGTAAATATTCGCCTGTGTATAGATGCGATACATTCAGTTTTTTTTTATTTGAAAGTAAAAACGTTTTAATTTTTATCTGCGTTTACTTAAAAGTTTGTGAGGATTTTCTGTTCTTAAGTAAAACTGAATTCCTGAAGATACATACTCTATAGTAATAGCAACTAAAATAGAAATATTTCTTATACTTAATTTAAATTTTTTTAAAGTTGATGCAACGTTAGTAAGTTAACGTTAGAAATTTTTGGGGTACATAATTTTTTCTAACTATAGACTTTTTTCTTCACTTTCTACATTTATTTTGGAAAGCTTGCTTTGCTTTTTAAAAATGTATAAACATTTTTAAATGAAACTGATCCGGCACTCCAGCTTATATACTGATAGTTTTTTTTTCTTTGGTAGTCAACTTACTTCTTTTTTTATTTTTATTGATAAACATTTAAAATCAAAAGGGAGCTTTATATTGAAATTATTATTTTCATAATTGTTGAAAACAATCACTAGTTTTTTTTTGTGATGAAATCATTTGAAGTTGAAGCTGATATCTTTGCTTACTGTTTTAAATTAAAATTTTATTCAATAGAATAAAAGGAGTTTTTTTCTTAAATTCTGATGCAGTTAAGATCGGATATGAGACTGAATTTAAATGTACTTTTAAATTAGTCATTATGAACAAACTTATTTTCTTGTTGAAAAGCGATCATCAGAAAACGAAGTGGTTTTCAGAGACTTTAGGTATACCCTTTCGACGGTTCCTCTAGGATACAAGATGACTTTGTTTGACGAAACTTCTGTTGCTTTATACTGATAATATGTTTACATTAATAAGGTACATATGTATATGTTTATTTTATGAAGGGCTAGTAGTAGGGAACTGGCGGTTCTGCCCCACAGTGGGTCGGTTCGCTAACCTGGCAGGTCAAAATTATTTGATGGTCAGTCTATACGGTTTTGAGGATGCTGAGTTCGACAAAAATAATTAAAAAATTCTAGCTCAATTTGTTAGGAAATATTACAGAGTTTTGCTATTGCGAACTTCGGTAGTATTAATTTTTCATGTAATATTTTCAATATTTAATTTTTCATATAATATTTTCAGTACTTTTAGAACAAGTTCTTAGCTGTCCAGAAATCCTTTTATTTTTTTTTTTGATATTGAAATGGTAATATTTATGGTTTCAGTCCAGATAAATTAAGCATTCATTCCACTGTGCACCCCCAAATTGTTAAATTTGGGTAATTAAAATTTGAAAATTGTTAAATTCTTGGAATTTTGTGTTTTTTTGTTTACATAAGGAGTTTTTTGTTTATATAAGGAGTTTTTTGTTTACATTATGAGTTTTTTGTTTACATTAGGAGGTTTTGTTTACATTAAGTGTATGTCTATCTGTCTGTCTGTCTGTCCGTCTGTCGGTCTGCCTGACCGTGGATGTTTGTGTGTGGAATATTTTGTGTGAATGTATTAAGGCGGTTCATAGTTTGGCGGTTTTTATGTGCGTATATACAGACGAGGAAAATCATGAAAATGATTTTTCCTAATACCAATGGTGAAATAGTGATTATTAATATTTCCTAATGCCTACGGCAATGCATGATAATTTTTCCTAATGCCTACGGCAATGCATGATAATTTTTCCTAATGCCGACGGCAAAACATGATTATTAATTTTTCCTAATGCCGACGGCAAAACATGAATATAATTTTTTCAAATGCCGACGGGAAAATGATTTTTCCTAATGACGACGGGAAAACGTGAAAGTTATTTTTTCTAATGCTAATGTAGGTGTTGCTAGACTGTGGGAATTTAAGGCTGACCGTGATTTGAGTGGGCGGCGTTGTTGCCGTAATATGTAACCATAGGAATTTGTGGATGTGTCTGTCTGTCTGTGATAATTTAGGTGAAGGTTTGATTGGCAGGGGCGGGGTGTAGTTGAGGTAGATCAATTGCGTGTGTACTTGTGTGTGAATGTGTGTATGTGTGTGTGTGTGTATGTGTGTGTATGTTTGTAGGAATTTCAATGTGTGTATTTCTGTAGGAGCTTAAGGCTGATTGTGATTTATGAGGGGTGAGGTGTTCTAGTAATATGCAACCGGGGGAATCTGTGTGTTTGTATGTCTGTAGGAGTTTAAGGCTGACCATGATTTGGGTGGGCAGGGTTGTTGACGTAATATGTAGCCATGGGGATTTGTGAATGTGTCTCTCTATAGTAGTTTAAGGTTGATCGTGATTTGAGGTGGGTGAGGATGTTGTTGAGGTAAATTGGTTATGCGTATGTATGTATGTATGTATTTTTGTAAGAATTTAAGATGATTGTGATTTATTAGGGGCGAGGTGTTCTTGTAATATGTAGCCGTGAGAATCTATGTGTATAGACGTCTGTAGAAGTTTAAGACTATCTGTAATTTCAGGTAGGTGAGAGTGTTGTGTTGTTGAGACTAATCTTATATATTGTATATGTATGTATGATCATGGGAATTTGTGTATGTATATCTGAGGGAGAATTTAAGGCTCGTCATGATTTGCAAAAGGTGGGGTGTTGTTGAAATTTTCTTGGATATTTCTTATATGAATTCTGCTATGTGTGTGTATTTGAGCTGGTATTTATATGTAGGTAGAAATAAATTGTTTTCAACATCGACATTTGGTACTATAAAATACTATCATATATCTGGACTTCCCTAATCCTAGTATGCTTTTATACTTACGATTGCTTTATATTTTCTCATGCTTAAATTTGTCTCGCGTTGAAGTCGGTCTGTGTGAAATTTGTTTATATTACAGATTTTGTTTATTTAACTACATTCGTCTTCTTTGACTGAAAGAGTTTTCTGCACACAGAGAAAAACCAACTTGAAATCAGTAAGAACCATGCTGAATTAATAAGAACCATTAGCGAAGGTTTAGTCATATTGAAATTTCTTATTTCAATATGGACAAAATATTAATTTACAGTATTTATTTATTAAACTCATTAGTTTGTAGATATCTCAATATACATTTTCTATTATATTAAAAATTATTGAATTAATGTGATGAATTCTTATTTTTAAGCTGCAGATTTTCCCTGAGTGTATGGATTGTTTATATTTGCATTGTGCTTTAACTAAACGACGCTTCATATATTTTCATGATGTAGGTCTAATAAATACTTAAGCATTGATAAGAAATTTGATATGTATACATACATCTACAAATTGATTTTATGTATGTATGTATGTATGTATGTATGTACATATATATGTACATACAAATAAGTGTTCAACTCAATCTTTGAATACATTTTTTATTTTATTTTTTGTCATGTGATGTCTGTTGTTGGTGAAATTAAAAACATTTTAATTTTTATCTGCGTTTACTTAAAAGTTTGTGAGGATTTTCTGTTTTAAGTAAAACTGAATTCTTGAAGATATGTACTTACATACTCTATAGTAATAGTAACTATAATAGAAATATTTCTTATACTTAATTTACAGTTTTTTAAAGTATAGGGTATAAAATTTTTTCTAGCTATAGCCTTCTACATTTATTTTGGAAAACTTGCTTTGCTTTTTAAAAATGTATAAACATTTTTAAATGAAACTGATCCGGCACTCCAGCTTAGGTACTGATAGTTTTTTTTGTTGTTAGTTAACTTACTTATTTTTTATTTTTTATTGATAAACATTGGAAATCAAAAGGGAGTTTTATATTGTAATTATTATTTTCATAATTGTTGAAAACAATCGCTGCTTTTTGTTTGTTTTTTGCGATGAAATCATTTGAATTACTTTTGCAACTTTACGCGTTTATAAAAATTATGTTATTTTCTATATTTCTTAATTTATAAGACTTTTAGACTTTGTCCTTTAGGGGTTATATATTCTATTATACTATTATGAATAAGAATGCAGTAAGCTGATGTATTTGATTACTGCTTCAAATTAAAATTTTATTAAATTGAATAAAAGGAGTTTTTTTTCTTAAACTCTGATGCAGTTAGAAGCGCTGGAGATTCTTTCATATAACAGCTTTTTTGAAATTTTTGATACATAGTATAATATAGAATTGGATAACATTTATTTTTAATTTTTATGTTAAGAAGTACGGGTATGAGACTGAATTTAAATGTACTTTTAAATTAGTTAAATCATAATGAACAAACATATTTTCTTCTTTAATAGCGATCAACAGAAAACGAACTCGTTTTCATATAATTTAGGTATACCCTATCGACGGCTCCTCTAGGATACAAGATGACTTTGTATGACGAAATTTCTGTTGCTTTATACTGATAATATGTTTACATTAATAAGATACATATACATATGTTTATTTTATGAACGGTGAGCACCTATGGCTTTTATTTAATGTTCTATATGACTTTTTTTTTCATTTTATTAAAGTTCAGCGTATTGTATATATATTTCTGAAATGTTTAAGTGTGTTTTGTGTGGCCATCGGGAAGGTGTACGTATTAGTTGGTCAGTCAGTCTCTATTTTTATTTATTTTTTTTTCTTCTAATGTGCCACTCCTTTTTCAGATTTTACTACTTGGAATAGAGAATTTTTGTCTAATTTTTTGGTGGGTATATACATTAGGTATGTAGAAATTAGTTTAGATACAAAGAAATGCATGTTTAATATACAACTATTGTATCAAATCGATCTCAAATAACTCAGTTACCTCTACCAGCAATTCACCGTTCGTGTATTCATAAAGTGTTAGAAACAATGAAATATCTATGTTTTGAGAGAATTTTTCTCCTCAAGTAGTTCTACATGAGGTTTGAGGGGTCAATCACTGTCGCATTCATATGTAATGATTATTCACTTAAAAAACGTCATCATCACCATCAATCATCTCCGTATACAATACATTCATGAGTTGGGTTGATCCAGATACAATTGCTGTCTCATCACCTTCTAACAGCTTTATATATTTTGCTAGTATGCATGCCTTAGCATGCTTCTATCGATAGTGACGTAAGAGTCCGAGATGTAGAGTGTTACAATTAAAAATCTTTACTGTTAGAATTTACCAGTTCGCTCTTTTGAATTTTTACAAAGTAGATACATATGTATGTATTTCATTGACCACAAAATCATAAAATTTCTTTGCTTACAAAATTGTATGACGTGAGGATTTTTTTTTTTTTTTTTTTTTTTTTTTTTTTTTTTTTTTGAAATTATACATGCTTCGGCATGCTTTCATTTTTTATTTTTTTTTTTTCTATAAATTTATTTAATACTCATACAGATATAAAGTAAGATCTGTTTACTGTACATTTTAAAATTTATGCATGCTTCAGCATGATTCTAGTTGAAGCGTATATTCATTCACTAAGTTTGATTGATACTTATTCATACACATGTACATTCTTAAAGATTGGATATCAAAGTCCAATTTCCGTAGTTTATCTATATTTTCTAAAGATCTGATAGCTAAAGAAATAAATAGAGTGAAGATCTTCTATAATAATCCCATTTTCATATTGTAAAATTTTGCGTGCTAGCGCTTTCGATGGGAAAATATACATACAACTTTATAAAAAGTGATAATATGATGTGCTGCTGAATATTGCACTATGTTATAGTTCATTTTAAACACTGAAGTTTTAGCAATATTTCATTCAGACCAACAAGTTTAGAGAATTCCACTACATTTAGTTAATTATCTTTCTTAAGACTCATCATTCCTAATCAATCCTACAAAAAACAACACAAACTAGATTTTTCGTTTTAATTTTATTTTTATTAAATTCAACATTCATTCTTCAAATTACTTTATACTATATTAAGTAGCTTTTCCTCATTTGTTGAGTTGACTTTAATAGGAGACATTTTAATGGTACGATGAACTTTTCTATTGCATGCATTGAGTAAATCTTTATACATACCAATCCACTTATATGAACCATTAAAGCTAATTCTTTTCACATCATACCTTTCAATGATCTATTAAATCATTCTAATATTGATGCTTTCATATTAAGTAATGTTTAATCTTCTATTTATGTATGAGTTTTCCCAAGTATTTATTAAAAAATTCTTTAGAATCATCTGTTTGTAAGTTTTTTGGTAACCGTACCACTTCAAAAATATTTTCCATTGCCTTGGTTTTTAGAGTGCAGCTTTTATTTTCAGCTGTACTTTGAGAATGTGTCAATTACAGTCTTCAAAAATCAACAATTTCTATTTTCTGTAGAATAGTTCTACATTTCACCTAACTTAGCTCCATAAAACATCATATATTCCTGTCATTACATCTCTACAAGCACAAACAGTTGTTGAAATTTAATATGGACTTCGTTAACTAAATTCCTTTTTAAAGACATTGAATTGTTTCACAGATTTTTTCGAAAGTGTTGTGATCTACATCTTGCACTTTCAGCTATTTATACTAACATGTAGTTAATTTTCTAATCTATATATTTAACCGTAAACTCTTCAATTTGTTTTTAATTATTTACTTTTTAGAATTGCTTTTTCAATTTTATAACTGTCTTCTTTCTCTAATTTTATTTCACGTTGTTGTTCCTCAATTTGCATTTAAATATATTCTTGAATATTAATGCTTTAAGCTATATTATTAGTTTGTCTTGTATTTTATCTTCATTCAGTTTAATGTAACTATCAACAATAGTTTGTATCTAATTCATTTATGCCTTCCAATACTGATAAGTCAGTATAAATGTCTTCAGAATTGGAAGTCTATGAGTAAAATCATCGTCATCATCATTCTCAGTATTAGCATCATTAAATATGATGGTATTATCAAATATTGTTCCTTCTACTAGTTTCTTTTGGGGTACTTGTCTATATCTTGAGTGAAGGTTTCTCAGGCTTTAAACTTGTATATTTTCAACTTCTGTCTTGATTTTACTTTCTTCTTTCATAAGAATTCTTTTAATATTCTTAGAACTATTTATGAATTCTTCTGCTATAGGTTTAAATGTATCTTTTAGTTGTTCACTTGTATCTATTTCACCAGTTTTTATACTACGAAGCTTTTTCTTCAACACATTTCTTGTCAACACCAACTGTTTTAAAATTTTCTCATCCAGGGCAAATAACAGGTATCAGCAATCATATCAGCTTTTCAGGAGCTGGTCTGGTTTTCAGATCAGCTTTTCAGGACCTGGTCTGGTTTTCAGATCAGCTTATCAGGACCTGGTCTGGTTTTCAGATCAGCTTATCAGGACCTGGTCTGGTTTTCAGATCAGCTTATCAGGAGCTGGTCTGGTTTTCAGATCAGCTTATCAGGAGCTGGTCTGGTTTTCAGATCAGCTTATCAGGAGCTGGTCTGGTTTTCAGATCAGCTTATCAGGAGCTGGTCTGGTTATCAGATCAGCTTATCAGGAGCTGGTCTGGTTTTCAGATCAGCTTATCAGGAGCTGGTCTGGTTTTCAGATCAGCTTATCAGGAGCTGGTCTGGTTATCAGATCAGCTTATCAGGAGCTGGTCTGGTTTTCAGATCAGCTTATCAGGAGCTGATCTGATTTTTAGATCAGCTTATCAGGTAACAGATCAGGCTATCAGGAGCTGTTCAGATTTTCATTTCAAGATATCTGAGTCAGATTTAGTTATCAGTGTACAAGTAGCTAGCCATTTATAACATTTATATACATGAAGTTTAAAGTCAGATGAAATACGAAAAAGTAAAGTTTTATCTAGTAAAATTATTTTCTATAACGATCATCGTTTAACTCACTCTCTTTGCTTATAATCAAAAATCCATATTTATCCTTTCAACATGCTTTTTATTTTTCTCACCTAACTTAAACATTAAATATACATTATGATGATCTCTTATTAAATGTTTGGTGATTCTGGTGTAAGTTTTACATAAGTAGAATGAATCAACATTCTTATCTCTCCTCATACAAAAATATGCTTCCCATACGCATCATCGTTAAATATCATATTGGAATTACTTTGGACTGAAATAACAGATTCACTATCGGTAAATTTTGTAATATATTATTATTTTAATTGATGTAATTAATTTCTTCAGATATTTATATCTGGGGTGATATAAAGATTTTGAGTATAAATAAATGTTCTCAAAATTTAAGTCCATTAAGACTTTCTAGCAAGCCAATCATAGCTTTTTTTTCGTAATTGGACAGGTCAACTATTGTTGCACGAATAGAATTTGATATAAGGGAACTATGATTTATTTTTGAACTATCGTTCGATGAATCATCAATATTTCGTACCAAGGTATTCCAATATGATATTTAACGATGATGCGTATGGGAAGCATATTTTTGTATGGGGAGAGATAAGAATGTTGATTCATTCTACTTATGTAAAACTTACACCAGAATCACCAAACATTTAATAAGAGATCATCATAATGTAATTTTAATGTTTAAGTAAGGTGAGAAAAATAAAAAGCATGTTGAAAGGCTAAATATGGATTTTTGATTATAAGCAAATATAGTGAATTAAACGATGATCGTTATAGAAAATAAGTTTACTACATAAAACTTTACTTTTTCGTATTTCATCTGACTTTAAACTTCATGTATATAAATGTTATAAATGGCTAGCTACTTGTACACTGATAAATAAATCTGACTCAGATATCTTGAAATGAAAATCTGAACAGCTCCTGATAGCCTGATCTGTTACCTGATAAGCTGATCTAAAAATCAGATCAGCTCCTGATAAGCTGATCTGAAAATCAGACCAGCTCCTGATAAGCTGATCTGAAAACCAGACCAGCTCCTGATAAGCTGATCTGAAAACCAGACCAGCTCCTGATAAGCTGATCTGAAAACCAGACCAGGTCCTGATAAGCTGATCTGAAAACCAGACCAGGTCCTGATAAGCTGATCTGAAAACCAGACCAGGTCCTGAAAAGCTGATCTGAAAACCAGACCAGGTCCTGAAAAGCTGATCTGAAAACCAGACCAGCTCCTGAAAAGCTGATATGATTGCTGATACCTGTTATTTGCCCTGGATGAGAAAATTTTAAAACAGTTGGTGTTGACAAGAAATGTGTTGAAGAAAAAGCTTCGTAGTATAAAAACTGGTGAAAAAGATACAAGTGAACAACTAAAAGATACATTTAAACCTATAGCAGAAGAATTCATAAATAGTTCTAAGAATATTAAAAGAATTCTTATGAAAGAAGAAAGTAAAATCAAGACAGAAGTTGAAAATATACAAGTTTAAAGCCTGAGAAACCTTCACTCAAGATATAGACAAGTACCCCAAAAGAAACTAGTAGAAGGAACAATATTTGATAATACCATCATATTTAATGATGCTAATACTGAGAATGATGATGACGATGATTTTACTCATAGACTTCCAATTCTGAAGACATTTATACTGACTTATCAGTATTGGAAGGCATAAATGAATTAGATACAAACTATTGTTGATAGTTACATTAAACTGAATGAAGATAAAATACAAGACAAATTAATAATATAGCTTAAAGCATTAATATTCAAGAATATATTTAAATGCAAATTGAGGAACTACAACGTGAAATAAAATTAGAGAAAGAAGACAGTTATAAAATTGAAAAAGCAATTCTAAAAAGTAAATAATTAAAAACAAATTGAAGAGTTTACGGTTAAATATATAGATTAGAAAATTAACTACATGCTAGTATAAATAGCTGAAAGTGCAAGATGTAGATCACAACACTTTCGAAAAAATCTGTGAAACAATTCAATGTCTTTAAAAAGGAATTTAGTTAACGAACTCCATATTAAATCTCAACAACTGTTTGTGCTTGTAGAGATGTAATGACAGAGATGTAATGACAGGAATATATGATGTTTTATGGAGCTAAGTTAGGTGAAATGTAGAACTATTCTACAGAAAATAGAAATTGTTGATTTTTGAAGACTGTAATTGACACATTCTCAAAGTACAGCTGAAAATAAAAGCTGCACTCTAAAAACCAAGGCAATGGAAAATATTTTTGAAGTGGTACGGTTACCAAAAAACTTACAAACAGATGATTCTAAAGAATTTTTTAATAAATACTTGGGAAAACTCATACATAAATAGAAGATTAAACATTACTTAATATGAAAGCATCAATATTAGAATGATTTAATAGATCATTGAAAGGTATGATGTGAAAAGAATTAGCTTTAATGGTTCATATAAGTGGATTGGTATGTATAAAGATTTACTCAATGCATGCAATAGAAAAGTTCATCGTACCATTAAAATGTCTCCTATTAAAGTCAACTCAACAAATGAGGAAAAGCTACTTAATATAGTATAAAGTAATTTGAAGAATGAATGTTGAATTTAATAAAAATAAAATTAAAACGAAAAATCTAGTTTGTGTTGTTTTTTGTAGGATTGATTAGGAATGATGAGTCTTAAGAAAGATAATTAACTAAATGTAGTGGAATTCTCTAAACTTGATGGTCTGAATGAAATATTGCTAAAACTTCAGTGTTTAAAATGAACTATAACATAGTGCAATATTCAGCAGCACATCATATTATCACTTTTTATAAAGTTGTATGTATATTTTCCCATCGAAAGCGCTAGCACGCAAAATTTTACAATATGAAAATGGGATTATTATAGAAGATCTTCACTCTATTTATTTCTTTAGCTATCAGATCTTTAGAAAATATAGATAAACTACGGAAATTGGACTTTGATATCCAATCTTTAAGAATGTACATGTGTATGAATAAGTATCAATCAAACTTAGTGAATGAATATACGCTTCAACTAGAATCATGCTGAAGCATGCATAAATTTTAAAATGTACAGTAAACAGATCTTACTTTATATCTGTATGAGTATTAAATAAATTTATAGAAAAAAAAAATAAATAAAAAATGAAAGCATGCCGAAGCATGTATAATTTCAAAAAAAAAAAAAAAAAATCCTCACGTCATACAATTTTGTAAGCAAAGAAATTTTATGATTTTGTGGTCAATGAAATACATACATATGTATCTACTTTGTAAAAATTCAAAAGAGCGAACTGGTAAATTCTAATAGTAAAGATTTTTAATTGTAACACTCTACATCTCGGACTCTTACGTCACTATCGATAGAAGCATGCTAAGGCATGCATACTAGCAAAATATATAAAGCTGTTAGAAGGTGATGAGACAGCAATTGTATCTGGATCAACCCAACTCATGAATGTATTGTATACGGAGATGATTGATGGTGATGATGACGTTTTTTAAGTGAATAATCATTACATATGAATGCGACAGTGATTGACCCCTCAAACCTCATGTAGAACTACTTGAGGGGAAAAATTCTCTCAAAACATAGATATTTCATTGTTTCTAACACTTTATGAATACACCAACGGTGAATTGCTGGTAGAGGTAACTGAGTTATTTGAGATCGATTTGATACAATAGTTGTATATTAAACATGCATTTCTTTGTATCTAAACTAATTTCTACATACCTAATGTATATACCCACCAAAAAATTAGACAAAAATTCTCTATTCCAAGTAGTAAAATCTGAAAAAGGAGTGGCACATTAGAAGAAAAAAAAATAAATAAAAATAGAGACTGACTGACCAACTAATACGTACACCTTCCCGATGGCCACACAAAACACTCTTAAACATTTCAGAAATATATATACAATACGCTGAACTTTAATAAAATGAAAAAAAAAGTCATATAGAACATTAAATAAAAGCCATAGGTGCTCACCGTTCATAAAATAAACATATGTATATGTATCTTATTAATGTAAACATATTATCAGTATAAAGCAACAGAAATTTCGTCATACAAAGTCATCTTGTATCCTAGAGGAGCCGTCGATAGGGTATACCTAAATTATATGAAAACGAGTTCGTTTTCTGTTGATCGCTATTAAAGAAGAAAATATGTTTGTTCATTATGATTTAACTAATTTAAAAGTACATTTAAATTCAGTCTCATACCCGTACTTCTTAACATAAAAATTAAAAATAAATGTTATCCAATTCTATATTATACTATGTATCAAAAATTTCAAAAAAGCTGTTATATGAAAGAATCTCCAGCGCTTCTAACTGCATCAGAGTTTAAGAAAAAAAACTCCTTTTATTCAATTTAATAAAATTTTAATTTGAAGCAGTAAGCAAATACATCAGCTTACTGCATTCTTATTCATAATCGTATAATAGAATATATAACCCCTAAAGGACAAAGTCTAAAAGTCTTATAAATTAAGAAATATAGAAAATAACATAATTTTTATAAACGCGTAAAGTTGCAAAAGTAATTCAAATGATTTCATCGCAAAAAACAAACAAAAAGCAGCGATTGTTTTCAACAATTATGAAAATAATAATTACAATATAAAACTCCCTTTTGATTTCCAATGTTTATCAATAAAAAATAAAAAATAAGTAAGTTAACTAACAACAAAAAAAACTATCAGTACCTAAGCTGGAGTGCCGGATCAGTTTCATTTAAAAATGTTTATACATTTTTAAAAAGCAAAGCAAGTTTTCCAAAATAAATGTAGAAGGCTATAGCTAGAAAAAATTTTATACCCTATACTTTAAAAAACTGTAAATTAAGTATAAGAAATATTTCTATTATAGTTACTATTACTATAGAGTATGTAAGTACATATCTTCAAGAATTCAGTTTTACTTAAAACAGAAAATCCTCACAAACTTTTAAGTAAACGCAGATAAAAATTAAAATGTTTTTAATTTCACCAACAACAGACATCACATGACAAAAAATAAAATAAAAAATGTATTCAAAGATTGAGTTGAACACTTATTTGTATGTACATATATATGTACATACATACATACATACATACATACATAAAATCAATTTGTAGATGTATGTATACATATCAAATTTCTTATCAATGCTTAAGTATTTATTAGACCTACATCATGAAAATATATGAAGCGTCGTTTAGTTAAAGCACAATGCAAATATAAACAATCCATACACTCAGGGAAAATCTGCAGCTTAAAAATAAGAATTCATCACATTAATTCAATAATTTTTAATATAATAGAAAATGTATATTGAGATATCTACAAACTAATGAGTTTAATAAATAAATACTGTAAATTAATATTTTGTCCATATTGAAATAAGAAATTTCAATATGACTAAACCTTCGCTAATGGTTCTTATTAATTCAGCATGGTTCTTACTGATTTCAAGTTGGTTTTTCTCTGTGTGCAGAAAACTCTTTCAGTCAAAGAAGACGAATGTAGTTAAATAAACAAAATCTGTAATATAAACAAATTTCACACAGACCGACTTCAACGCGAGACAAATTTAAGCATGAGAAAATATAAAGCAATCGTAAGTATAAAAGCATACTAGGATTAGGGAAGTCCAGATATATGATAGTATTTTATAGTACCAAATGTCGATGTTGAAAACAATTTATTTCTACCTACATATAAATACCAGCTCAAATACACACACATAGCAGAATTCATATAAGAAATATCCAAGAAAATTTCAACAACACCCCACCTTTTGCAAATCATGACGAGCCTTAAATTCTCCCTCAGATATACATACACAAATTCCCATGATCATACATACATATACAATATATAAGATTAGTCTCAACAACACAACACTCTCACCTACCTGAAATTACAGATAGTCTTAAACTTCTACAGACGTATATACACATAGATTCTCACGGCTACATATTACAAGAACACCTCGCCCCTAATAAATCACAATCATCTTAAATTCTTACAAAAATACATACATACATACATACGCATAACCAATTTACCTCAACAACATCCTCACCCACCTCAAATCACGATCAACCTTAAACTACTATAGAGAGACACATTCACAAATCCCCATGGCTACATATTACGTCAACAACCCTGCCCACCCAAATCATGGTCAGCCTTAAACTCCTACAGACATACAAACACACAGATTCCCCCGGTTGCATATTACTAGAACACCTCACCCCTCATAAATCACAATCAGCCTTAAGCTCCTACAGAAATACACACATTGAAATTCCTACAAACATACACACACATACACACACACACACACATACACACACATTCACACACAAGTACACACGCAATTGATCTACCTCAACTACACCCCGCCCCTGCCAATCAAACCTTCACCTAAATTATCACAGACAGACAGACACATCCACAAATTCCTATGGTTACATATTACGGCAACAACGCCGCCCACTCAAATCACGGTCAGCCTTAAATTCCCACAGTCTAGCAACACCTACATTAGCATTAGAAAAAATAACTTTCACGTTTTCCCGTCGTCATTAGGAAAAATCATTTTCCCGTCGGCATTTGAAAAAATTATATTCATGTTTTGCCGTCGGCATTAGGAAAAATTAATAATCATGTTTTGCCGTCGGCATTAGGAAAAATTATCATGCATTGCCGTAGGCATTAGGAAAAATTATCATGCATTGCCGTAGGCATTAGGAAATATTAATAATCACTATTTCACCATTGGTATTAGGAAAAATCATTTTCATGATTTTCCTCGTCTGTATATACGCACATAAAAACCGCCAAACTATGAACCGCCTTAATACATTCACACAAAATATTCCACACACAAACATCCACGGTCAGGCAGACCGACAGACGGACAGACAGACAGACAGATAGACATACACTTAATGTAAACAAAACCTCCTAATGTAAACAAAAAACTCATAATGTAAACAAAAAACTCCTTATATAAACAAAAAACTCCTTATGTAAACAAAAAAATACAAATTTCCAAGAATTTAACAATTTTCAAATTTTAATTACCCAAATTTAACAATTTGGGGGTGCACAGTGGAATGAATGCTTAATTTATCTGGACTGAAACCATAAATATTACCATTTCAATATCAAGAAAAAAATAAAAGGATTTCTGGACAGCTAAGAACTTGTTCTAAAAGTACTGAAAATATTATATGAAAAATTAAATATTGAAAATATTACATGAAAAATTAATACTACCGAAGTTCGCAATAGCAAAACTCTGTAATATTTCCTAACAAATTGAGCTAGAATTTTTTAATTATTTTTGTCGAACTCAGCATCCTCAAAACCGTATAGACTGACCATCAAATAATTTTGACCTGCCAGGTTAGCGAACCGACCCACTGTGGGGCAGAACCGCCAGTTCCCTACTACTAGGGCTATTACCTATGGCTTTCATTTGACGTTCTATATGATTTTTTTTTCTCATTTTATTAAAGTTCAGCGTGTTGTGTATATATTTCTGAAATGTTTAGGTGTGCTTTGTGTGTCCATCGGACAGAGTGTACATTTTAGTTGGTCAGTCAGTCTATATATTTATTTATTTTTCTTCTAATGTACCACACCTTTTTTTCACATTTTACTACTTGAAATAGAGAATTTTTGTCTAATTTTTTTCTGGGTATCTACATACATTAGTTAAATATGTGTATGAATTTTTAAGAAAAAATTTTAAATAAAATATTGGAAAAAGAATTAATTATGTGAATGGTTTTTATTTCTTTATTAGCTTTACTTCGCTAGATCAAAAAATTTTTGTTTTTGCTTATTTGCAAATTCTTGTTTTCATGTCGCTTAAACATGTACAGTCTTGTTTTCATATCGCTTAGACATGCACAGTCTTGTTTTCATGATGCTTAGACATGCACAGTCTTGTTTTCATGATGCTTAAACATGTACAGTCTTGTTTTCTTTGAGAGGTTATGCACAAGACAAATTGAATTTCACAACATTATGAAATTCCATTAAATTTCATATTTTCATAAAGAGAAACAATTTAGACAATCGGATAAGTCCTTATATTTTTCACTACATACAAGTTTCTGTTATTTTATATTCGAATAGATGAATCCTAAATTTCCTTTAAAAAATAACACAAAACAAGGATAAATTTAATTTAATTTTATTTATATTAATAATACATTTTAATTTAATTTTATTTATTTTTATTATAATGATGGAAACATTTCATAGTATCTAATTATTAAATTTTCTAATATACTTTTGCGCAAAAAATATATTGTACATCTGCAAGTATCAGGTCCTTCCTCACACTCAGAATCATACCAAGGACAGCTTTTGAAGTGTCCTTCTGTGTTGTCTTCATCTTCCATGATACCATATTCTTCGTTCTCATCCAGCATATTTTGAAAAAATTTGATCATCTCCCAATGATCAAAAAGCCTGAAGCTTTCAAAATCTCTTATAAATTGGTTTAGAGTACGTCTAATTTGGCTCATTATATTTGCCGATAAATTAATGAATGATGATTGTTTGAAGGTTTCTTTAAGACTAATTTGCTCTTTAAATTTTTAAAGTACTATCTATTGATCTTTAAAATATCTATACCATCATCTATATTCCATACCTCTTTTTTAGCACTCTATCTCTCTCTACCTCTTTTCTCTGTCTCTTTCTGTCTATCACTACCCCTCCACTTATTCACTATTTCACCATATTTTCGATTAGCCTTCTTGAAGTCGTCATCGCTACTTTCAAGATCATTTTCAGTTAAACATTCAAAGTGCGGAGAAGTAAATAAAATAAAATAAAATAAATAAATAAAACAAAAATGGAGTCTACAACAAATCTAACATCAAAATTTAATTCACTAAAAAATAAAACCTTAATCCACATAAAGGAGCTTGAGACATCAACTAAATACACCATTCGAAAAGTGTCAAGAGTAACAACAAAATATGGGCCAACACTAAAAGTTGAAATGGAAAACCACATAATGTTCCTCCCAAAGCGATATAATGCTTTAACCGATGCTGAAATTAAAGAACTCTCGAGCGGATAATATTGCTTAAGTAGAGAAGGTGAACAAAGCTTAATTGTTGAAAGCGAGCTGAGTGAGTTTCTAATTCAAAATTCCCAATTTCCAATTTGGCAATAATATATAATAACTTTGTATTTTCAATTATAAATAAAAATACGTGAAAGAGTTTTGTAAAATATAAATGTTTGTGATTTTTTATTTAATATTTTCAGTTATTTCATAAAGAAATTTAAGACATAAATGACCACAGGTAAATGTATTGAAATTCTGATGTTGATTATAGTTGTATTTTATATTTCTACCAAGATATTTGACTACTTCCGAAGGAGGTTGTAAGTTTCCAAAGCTGTCGAAATATTCTTTTTCATTGTTGTTTTTATAATATGCTACCCAATGTGTACCAGGTCCTGTTGATACGTCTAAATTGATTATTCCACATTCTATTTTCTTTGTTCGTTTTGGTAGAGTATTCAACATGAAAACTCCTCTAAAATATGGAATATTTATAGAGAAACGGTTTATGTCCACATCAGATAGTGGTCTGATCGTAGCATCTCTAAGAGTTTTTTGATTCCTCTTTGTAAACTAAACCATAACCCTTTTTATATGGTTTTAAGTAAAGTCCCTTTCCAACTGCTATAGATTCCATCGCTCTATTACGTCTAATTGCTTCATCAAGTTGATTTTTTGCATTCTTTGTTGCATTAACAGCTTCAGCTATAGCAGCACCTCCAGTTGTTAGACTACCAATTGCACCCAGAGCAGTTAAAATCGGTATTAGAGGCAAAAACCCACCAATTTTTGGTACACGTATTACATGTGGTACTATAATTTGAGATTTTCTTCCTTTTAATGATTTGTTGATAGTTTTTCGGGCAATTTTAATTGCTGAGTTAATATCTAATGGTTTTTCCTTCTTTAGTATTTTTGTTGCAGCTCTAATTGATGTTCTAAACAGTTTTTTATCATTTATCTTATTCTTTTTAACATTTTTCTTTTTCTCCACACCCATACCAAATTTTGTTTTGGCTTTCATTGCGTTAGTAACCATATAGGCAAATGATTTTTCAGCAATACTACTATCTTTTGATAAAACTCGATCCCAAGCTGAATTTTCAAGTATTTTATCAGCTTTATGTCTAATGCTTAAATCCTTATTTTTTGAATAAGCTATATCGTGATCTTTACAAGCAGAGTCCAATAAATTAATTCCTTTGTCACCTCAATTTAAACGTTTTTGTAGTTTTGTTTCAGGTCCACAATACTAATATCCAGGAAGAAAAAGTTCACCAGTTAGAGAGTTTATTTTTTTATCTACTATACCTCCTCCAACGAAGGTGTTTTTATGACTAAACGTTTTCTGATATTGTATAACTATATCATCTACTTTTGTCGATAATAACAGGTAACATTTATAAAATCTATTTAGTTCGTAATATTGTTCCTTCTACTATTTTTTTTTTTGTTTACTTGCCTCTATCTTGACTGATGGTTTATCAATCTTTAAACTTGTATATTCTCAACTTCTGTCTTGATGTCACTTTCTTCTTTCATGCGAATTCTTGTTTTTTCTTTTCATATCGCTTAAACATGCACAGTCTTGTTATCTTTGAAAGGTTCTGCACAAAACAAATCGAATTTCACAATTTTGTGAAATTCCATTATATTTCATTAGGTATTTTCTTATCGACACCAACTGCTTTAACACCATCTCATTTACGTTTGCTAACAGCAAATAGTACAATAGGTGTCAGCTATTAGATCAGGTTATCAGCTATTAGATCAGCTTATTAGCACCTGGTCTGTTTTTCAGATCAGCTTTTCAGGACCTGGTCTGGTTTTCAGATCAGCTTATCAGGACCTGGTCTGGTTTTCAGATCAGCTTTTCAGGACCTGGTCTGGTTTTCAGATCAGCTTTTCAGGACCTGGTCTGGTTTTCAGATCAGCTTATCAGGACCTGGTCTGGTTTTCAGATCAGCTTTTCAGGACCTGGTCTGGTTTTCAGATCAGCTTTTCAGGACCTGGTCTGGTTTTCAGATCAGCTTTTCAGGACCTGGTCTGGTTTTCAGATCAGCTTTTCAGGACCTGGTCTGGTTTTCAGATCAGCTTATTAGGACCTGGTCTGGTTTTCAGATCAGCTTTTCAGGACCTGATCTGGTTTTCAGATCAGCTTTTCAGGACCTGGTCTGGTTTTCAGATCAGCTTATCAGGACCTGGTCTGGTTTTCAGATCAGGCTATCAGGACCTGGTCTGGTTTTCAGAGCAGCTTATCAGGAGCTGGTCTGATTTTCAGATCAGGCTATCAGGACCTGGTCTGGTTTTCAGATCAGCTTATCAGGAGCTGGTCTGATTTTCAGGTCAGCTTATTAGGAGCTGGTCTGATTTTCAAGTCAGCTTATTAGGAGCTGGTCTGGTTTTCAGGTCAGATGAAATATGTAAAGTCTATCTTTTATTAGCAGTATTTTTTTTCTATAACGAAAATCGTTTAATTCAATATATTTGCTTATAATCAAAAATCCATATTTATCCTTCCAACACTCTACAAATTTTTTAAAACTTGTCAAAATTCATATTACTGCCAACATGAACCTTCTAAACATGCTTCATATTTTTCTCATCTTACTTAAACATTATAATTACATTTGCATTGTCTCTTATTAAATGCTTATAGCCATATTCATAAAAATTTTAAACAGCATTTCAAATGTTGTTTGAGCAAAATTCGCTAAAATTGTATTCATAATAGAATATTAGCTTAAAAAACGTTTTTTAACTTGCGTAAATCACCAAATCTTATAAATTAAATGCACCCATATCAAAAATAATTTTGAGTTGACGTCGTTGTAGTTTTGCTTCATGTTTATTTGTATTTTTAACTTTGCCTGTATGTATGTATGTATGCATGTAGTAAGAATTATGCTATAAGTTTGGCACAAGTAAAATGAGTCATCATTCTTCTGTCGCCCCATACAAAAATATACACGTACACATACATATGTATGTATATTATTCTGCTTTCCACATGCAACATCAGCAAATATCATAATTGAAATGTATTAAGCTTCATTACCAGAAAAAAATAAATGTATAATAACCCATTCTTTTAATTATGAAATTATGTAATTTCTTTAAGTATTCATATTTGTAGTAGTATATAGATAATTTTAGTATAAATATATGTTTTTAAACGTGATATAGTAGTAGGGAACTGGGCATCTGGCTTAGATTAAAATTTTAAAGTTTCATTAGCCATAACTCCGACAAAGGACACCCAGAAATTATTAAACAACCCAAATCACTGACAGACTCAAATTTCCACGGTCATGCAGACAGACAGACAGACAGACATACACTTAATGTAAACAAAAAACTCCTTATGTAAACAAATAATAAGACGGACTTATTGAACCACCCTCGTAGGTACCAAATTTCACAAATTCCCAAGAATTTAACAATTTTCAAATTTTAGTTACCCAAATTTAACAATTTCAGCAACAATTTAACAATTTTAATTGGGGCAGGAGTGGGAGTTCCCTTCTACTATATCACGTTTAAAAACATATATTTATACTAAAATTATCTATATACTATTACAAATATGAATACTTAAAGAAATTACATAATTTCATAATTAAAAGAATGGCTTATTATACATTTATTTTTTTCTGGTAATGAAGCTTAATACATTTCAATTATGATATTTGCTGATGTTGCATGTGGAAAGCAGAATAATATACATACATATGTATGTGTACGTGTATATTTTTGTATGAGGCGACAGAAGAATGATGACTCATTCTACTTGTGCCAAACATAAGCATAATTCTTAATACATGCATACATACATACATACAGACAAAGTTAAAAATATAAATAAACAAGAAGCAAAACTAGAACGACGTCAGCTCAAAATTATTTTAAGTATGGGTGCATTTAATTTATAAGATTTGTTGATTTACGCAAGTTAAAAAACGTTTTTAAGCTAATATTCTATTATGAATACAATTTTAACGAATTTTGCTCAAACAACATTTGAAATGCTGTTTAAAATTTTTATGAATATGGCTATAAGCATTTAATAAGAGACAATGCAAATGTAATTATAATGTTTAAGTAAGATGAGAAAAATATGAAGCATGTTTACAAGGTTCATGTTGACAGTAATATGAATTTTGACAAGTTTTAAAAAATTTGTAGAGTGTTGGAAGGATAAATATTGATTTTTGATTATAAGCAAATATATTGAATTAAACGATTTTCGTTATAGAAAAAAAAATACTGCTAATAAAAGATAGACTTTAGTTATTTCATCTGACCTGAAAACCAGACCAGCTCCTAATAAGCTGACTTGAAAATCAGACCAGCTCCTAATAAGCTGACCTGAAAATCAGACCAGCTCCTGATAAGCTGATCTGAAAACCAGACCAGGTCCTGATAGCCTGATCTGAAAATCAGACCAGCTCCTGATAAGCTGATCTGAAAACCAGACCAGGTCCTGATAGCCTGATCTGAAAACCAGACCAGGTCCTGATAAGCTGATCTGAAAACCAGACCAGGTCCTGAAAAGCTGATCTCAAAACCAGACCAGGTCCTGAAAAGCTGATCTGAAAACCAGACCAGGTCCTAATAAGCTGATCTGAAAACCAGACCAGGTCCTGAAAAGCTGATCTGAAAACCAGACCAGGTCCTGAAAAGCTGATCTGAAAACCAGACCAGGTCCTGATAAGCTGATCTGAAAACCAGACCAGGTCCTGAAAAGCTGATCTGAAAACCAGACCAGGTCCTGAAAAGCTGATCTGAAAACCAGACCAGGTCCTGATAAGCTGATCTGAAAACCAGACCAGGTCCTGAAAAGCTGATCTGAAAACCAGACCAGGTCCTGAAAAGCTGATCTGAAAAACAGACCCGGTGCTAATAAGCTGATCTAATAGCTGATAACCTGATCTAATAGCTGACACCTATTGTACTATTTGCTGTTAGCAAACGTAAATGAGATGGTGTTAAAGCAGTTGGTGTCGATAAGAAAATACCTAATGAAATATAATGGAATTTCACAAAATTGTGAAATTCGATTTGTTTTGTGCAGAACCTTTCAAAGATAACAAGACTGTGCATGTTTAAGCGATATGAAAAGAAAAAACAAGAATTCGCATGAAAGAAGAAAGTAACATCAAGACAGAAGTTGAGAATATACAAGTTTAAAGATTGATAAACCATCAGTCAAGATAGAGGCAAGTAAACAAAAAAAAAAATAGTAGAAGGAACAATATTACGAACTAAATAGATTTTATAAATGTTACCTGTTATTATCGACAAAAGTAGATGATATAGTTACACAATATCAGAAAACGTTTAGTCATAAAAACACCTTCGTTGGAGGAGATAATATAGTAGATAAAAAAATAAACTCTCTAACTGGTGAACTTTATCTTCCTGGATATTAGTATTGTGGACCTGAAACAAAACTACAAAAACGTTTAAATTGAGGTGACAAAGGAATTAATTTATTGGACTCTGCTTGTAAAGATCACGATATAGCTTATTCAAAAAATAAGGATTTAAGCATTAGACATAAAGCTGATAAAATACTTGAAAATTCAGCTTGGGATCGAGTTTTATCAAAAGATAGTAGTATTGCTGAAAAATCATTTGCCTATATGGTTACTAACGCAATGGAAGCCAAAACAAAATTTGGTATGGGTGTGGAGAAAAAGAAAAATGTTAAAAAGAATAAGATAAATGATAAAAAACTGTTTAGAACATCAATTAGAGCTGCAACAAAAATACTAAAGAAGGAAAAACCATTAGATATTAACTCAGCAATTAAAATTGCCTGAAAAACTATCAACAAATCATTAAAAGGAAGAAAATCTCAAATTATAGTACCACATGTAATACGTGTACCAAAAATTGGTGGGTTTTTGCCTCTAATACCGATTTTAACTGCTCTGGGTGCAATTGGTAGTCTAACAACTGGAGGTGCTGCTATAGCTAAAGCTGTTAATGCAACAAAGAATGCAAAAAATCAACTTGATGAAGCAATTAGACATAATAGAGCGATGGAATCTATTGCAGTTGGAAAGGGACTTTACTTAAAACCATATAAAAAGGGTTATGGTTTAGTTTACAAAGAGGAATCAAAAAACTCTTAGAGATGCTACGATCAGACCACTATCTGATGTGGACATAAACCGTTTCTCTATAAATATTCCATATTTTAGAGGAGTTTTCATGTTGAATACTCTACCAAAACGAACAAAGAAAATAGAATGTGGAATAATCAATTTAGACGTATCAACAGGACCTGGTACACATTGGGTAGCATATTATAAAAACAACAATGAAAAAGAATATTTCGACAGCTTTGGAAACTTACAACCTCCTTCGGAAGTAGTCAAATATCTTGGTAGAAATATAAAATACAACTATAATCAACATCAGAATTTCAATACATTTACCTGTGGTCATTTATGTCTTAAATTTCTTTATGAAATAACTGAAAATATTAAATAAAAAATCACAAACATTTATATTTTACAAAACTCTTTCACGTATTTTTATTTATAATTGAAAATACAAAATTATTATATATTATTGCCAAATTGGAAATTGGGAATTTTGAATTAGAAATTCACTCAGCTCGCTTTCAACAATTAAGCTTTGTTCACCTTCTCTACTTAAGCAATATGATCCGCTCGAGAGTTCTTTAATTTCAGCATCGGTTAAAGCATTATATCGCTTTGGGAGGAACATTATGTGGTTTTCCATTTCAACTTTTAGTGTTGGCCCATATTTTGTTGTTACTCTTGACACTTTTCGAATGGTGTATTTAGTTGATGTCTCAAGCTCCTTTATGTGGATTAAGGTTTTATTTTTTAGTGAATTAAATTTTGATGTTAGATTTGTTGTAGACTCCATTTTTGTTTTATTTATTTATTTTATTTTATTTTATTTACTTCTCCGCACTTTGAATGTTTAACTGAAAATGATCTTGAAAGTAGCGATGACGACTTCAAGAAGGCTAATCGAAAATATGGTGAAATAGTGAATAAGTGGAGGGGTAGTGATAGACAGAAAGAGACAGAGAAAAGAGGTAGAGAGAGATAGAGTGCTAAAAAAGAGGTATGGAATATAGATGATGGTATAGATATTTTAAAGATCAATAGATAGTACTTTAAAAATTTAAAGAGCAAATTAGTCTTAAAGAAACCTTCAAACAATCATCATTCATTAATTTATCGGCAAATATAATGAGCCAAATTAGACGTACTCTAAACCAATTTATAAGAGATTTTGAAAGCTTCAGGCTTTTTGATCATTGGGAGATGATCAAATTTTTTCAAAATATGCTGGATGAGAACGAAGAATATGGTATCATGGAAGATGAAGACAACACAGAAGGACACTTCAAAAGCTGTCCTTGGTATGATTCTGAGTGTGAGGAAGGACCTGATACTTGCAGATGTACAATATATTTTTTGCGCAAAAGTATATTAGAAAATTTAATAATTAGATACTATGAAATGTTTCCATCATTATAATAAAAATAAATAAAATTAAATTAAAATGTATTATTAATATAAATAAAATTAAATTGAATTTATCCTTGTTTTGTGTTATTTTTTAAAGGAAATTTAGGATTCATCTATTCGAATATAAAATAACAGAAACTTGTATGTAGTGAAAAATATAAGGACTTATCCGATTGTCTAAATTGTTTCTCTTTATGAAAATATGAAATTTAATGGAATTTCATAATGTTGTGAAATTCAATTTGTCTTGTGCATAACCTCTCAAAGAAAACAAGACTGTACATGTTTAAGCATCATGAAAACAAGACTGTGCATGTCTAAGCATCATGAAAACAAGACTGTGCATGTCTAAGCGATATGAAAACAAGACTGTACATGTTTAAGCGACATGAAAACAAGAATTTGCAAATAAGCAAAAACAAAAATTTTTTGATCTAGCGAAGTAAAGCTAATAAAGAAATAAAAACCATTCACATAATTAATTCTTTTTCCAATATTTTATTTAAAATTTTTTCTTAAAAATTCATACACATATTTAACTAATGTATGTAGATACCCAGAAAAAAATTAGACAAAAATTCTCTATTTCAAGTAGTAAAATGTGAAAAAAGGTGTGGTACATTAGAAGAAAAATAAATAAATATATAGACTGACTGACCAACTAAAATGTACACTCTGTCCGATGGACACACAAAGCACACCTAAACATTTCAGAAATATATACACAACACGCTGAACTTTAATAAAATGAGAAAAAAAAATCATATAGAACGTCAAATGAAAGCCATAGGTAATAGCCCTTCATAAAATAAACATATACATATGTACCTTATTAATGTAAACATATTATCAGTATAAAGCAACAGAAGTTTCGTCAAACAAAGTCATCTTGTATCCTAGAGGAACCGTCGAAAGGGTATACCTAAAGTCTCTGAAAACCACTTCGTTTTCTGATGATCGCTTTTCAACAAGAAAATAAGTTTGTTCATAATGACTAATTTAAAAGTACATTTAAATTCAGTCTCATATCCGATCTTAACTGCATCAGAATTTAAGAAAAAAACTCCTTTTATTCTATTGAATAAAATTTTAATTTAAAACAGTAAGCAAAGATATCAGCTTCAACTTCAAATGATTTCATCACAAAAAAAAACTAGTGATTGTTTTCAACAATTATGAAAATAATAATTTCAATATAAAGCTCCCTTTTGATTTTAAATGTTTATCAATAAAAATAAAAAAAGAAGTAAGTTGACTACCAAAGAAAAAAAAACTATCAGTATATAAGCTGGAGTGCCGGATCAGTTTCATTTAAAAATGTTTATACATTTTTAAAAAGCAAAGCAAGCTTTCCAAAATAAATGTAGAAAGTGAAGAAAAAAGTCTATAGTTAGAAAAAATTATGTACCCCAAAAATTTCTAACGTTAACTTACTAACGTTGCATCAACTTTAAAAAAATTTAAATTAAGTATAAGAAATATTTCTATTTTAGTTGCTATTACTATAGAGTATGTATCTTCAGGAATTCAGTTTTACTTAAAAACAGAAAATCCTCACAAACTTTTAAGTAAACGCAGATAAAAATTAAAACGTTTTTACTTTCAAATAAAAAAAAAACTGAATGTATCGCATCTATACACAGGCGAATATTTACAACAACAACACCAACAACAAGAAGAACAAAAGACATCAATGACAAAAAAAAAATTATTTAAAGATTGAAATAAACAAAATCTGTAATATAAACAAATTTCATGTAGGCAGACTTTAACGCGAGACAAATTTAAGTATGAGAAAATATAAAACAAGCGTAAGTATAAAAACATAATAAGATTAGGGAAGTCCAGACATATGATAGTATTTTATAGTACCAAATGTCGATACTGAAAACAATTTATTTCTATCTACACATAAATATTAGCGCAAATACACACACACATAGCAGAATTCATATTATAAATATCCAAGAAAATTTCAACAACACCCCACCTTTCACAAATCACGACCAGCCTAAAATTCTCCCCCAGATATACATATAAAAATTCCCATTGTCATACATACATACATATACAATTACAGAATTAATCTCAAGAACACAACACTCACCTACCCTAAATTATGAATAGTCTTAAACTGCTACAGACATATATACATAGATTCTCCCGGCTACATAATACAAGAACACCTCGTCCCTAATAAATCCCAATCATCTTAAATTCTTACAGAAACAGATACATACATACACATAACCAATTTACCTCAACAAGATCCTCAAATCACGATCAGCCTTAAACTACTATAGACAGACGCATTCGCAAATTCCCATAGCTACATATTACGTCAACAACCCTGCCCACCCAAATCATGGTCAGCCTTAAACTCCTACAGAAATACAAACACACAGATTCCCCCAGTTACATATTAATAGAATGCTTCGCCCCTCAAAAATCACAATCAGCCTTAAGCTCCTACAGAAATACACACATTGAAATTCCTACAAACATGCACACACACACACACACACACACACACACACATACACACGCAATCGATCTACCTCAACTACACCCCGCCCCTTCCAATCAAACCATCACCTAAATTCTCACAGACAATGACATTCTTCAAAGCAAAAATAGATAAGATCACATACATTAATCCAACAACATATACATACATTACCAAATACATTCCCTAACGATTTCCATTCGCAACAGGGTTGCCACTCTCTGCAGCTATTAGATTATTCCTCCCCCCCCCCCCCCCCCCCCCCCGCCCCAGAGATCACAAACATAAATGCATACATACAATAACCCTACATAAGCATACCAACTATAACTCAAAACAGCAACCATAAGTCTATCAAATAACAATCACACACATACGCACACACCCATACATACATACAAACACCCACATATACATGCACACACAACCAAAGAATTAGACTCACACACACACACACATACACATCCCACACGTACATACATCCCTGCACTGTAAGCACAACGTTTCTCTACAATAACAACAAAAGCTGTGCACACAAGTATACATACATACACATGGCCAAAGAATCAAACTCACACACACACCATATCAGCATGAAAATCCCCAAAATCCCCCCATTTGCAACAGGGTTGCCATCGTTTTTGTTTTTTCCCGGTTTTGAATTCCCAAAATAGGACTATCGTCCCCATTACTAATCTACTGTTATCAATAATTTTGATAATAAAAATGTAAATTTTTGATGTGTAAACATCTACACGCTAGGGGGTAAAAATTTTTTGACTGATTTCTTTGCTGAGATTTTTTTGCTGAGATGCACACAGCATTGTCAAATCGGTGTGAGCTATGTATGATTGTATTAGTGTTTGAAAGAAGCAATACCAAGCAGAGAAACAAGTCGACCGGCTCGAAGCCGACGGTGCGCCGCCGCCGGTTATTTTTCTGTATTTTTCCGTACACCAAAGGTGAAAATGAACCGTAAGACCTACGGCCTTGAAATTTGGACACAATGTGTAGACATTTGGCCACTACAACTACAAATACATGAGAGTTAAAAACTAAAGGGGGTTCCAAAACGAGAAACGAAAAATGTTAAAATCTCATGTAATATACATACAATTGTATGTACATATATACACTTGAAATTTTAAAAGTTAGTGTATTTTTATACAGACTACAACAATTAACACTAAATTTAAAAAATTTAAATCAATGGGTCTTCCATCAGTTAATGCACTTTTGACTTTGTAATTTTGACAACTTGCTGTATCTTGGAAACCGTAAAAGCAAAACTCTTGAAATTTTCATAAACGGTAAAACTAAAAAATCAAAAAATATAAAATCGCCAAGTATAAAAAAATCGCCAAAAACAAAAAAAAATCTCTAGGACTAAAATAAATCGCGAAAACCCGGAAAAATCACCAAAATGAAAAAAAATCCTTAAACAAAAAGTCGCCAAAATGAAAAAATCGACTAAATAAAAAACCCCAAAAACAGAAAAAAATCGCCGAAATGAAAAAAACCCCAAAAAACAGAAAAAAAATCGCCAAAATGAAAAAATCGCCAAAATGAAAACAATGCAAAAATTAAAAAAAACCAAAAAGAGAAGAAAAAAAGCCAAAACGAGAAAAAAGCGATAAAACTGAAAAAACCCGTTTAAACTGAAAAAACTTAAAAAGGAAGAAAGCTAAATAAAAAAATAAAAAAAAAGAAAATGATCGAAACCGAATGTGCGCGAGTCAAAGTCGCACTTTACAGAATTTATTTTAATTGCAATGCGTAGACAACAACAAGAACAGCAACAACTAAACCATGAACAACAGGAATTAAAAATTAAAAAGTAAAAGTAAAGGCATTTGCCATAGATGAGCACTGCAGTTCCACTAAAGTTTCAGTAAAACCAATAAAAAATGTTTAACAAGTAAATTTTTACTGATTACTCAAATTTTTTCTACAATTTTTATAAATTGCCTAAATGATTTGTTATATGATGAGGTGCATTGAATTTTCAGTAATCAGTAATGCCCGTATTCATAATAAAATTCTACCAAGTGGCTAAATGTTTTTCATACAAAAGTTTCAAAATTTGAATGAAAAAACTTTGCCACTTGCTACAATTTTATTATGATTACGGCCCTACGATTTTACTGGTAATGCAAATTAAATTTCATTAGCAGTAAAAATTTACTGAATTTTTTTAGTAATCAGTAAATTTACTGCTTACTGCAATTTTGAATGCAGTACATATACATATACTGCAGTTTGCCCATTTAATAAGTTTAATAAAACAAACAAAAAGCAACAAATTCATATGTATTTACAATATTGAAAGTTTTGATACTTTTAATTAATTAATTTAAAAAAGGATACTAAAAGCATAAGTACTTCCAACTTAATAAAAAAATTTCATTACTAGATGTTTACACATCTCCTCTGTGATCGGACTCACGTTGCTTTTTTTTAATAATTAAATAACCTACCTTGATGCGCTAAGATTTAAGTTGTCTATCGTTTTGCGTTATAGTAAAGAAAAACAATTAAATATACTTAATCTGCTTTTACTCTTGATGAGCTGCGCACATAATATTTAGATTTTAATAAAATTGTGTAATGATTTCTGAGAATATCTTTTATAGACACCAAGAGAAATTAAAATTTTTGTATATGATATTAGCATAATGATTAATCTCTCACCTTTTAAATTGAATAGATAGGAGATATTTATGTACATATGTACTCATGTCAACTGAAATGTCAAAAGTTATTGTTCAGCAGATAAAATAGTTATTGTTCAGCTGGTCAAATCAATTAAGTTATGCCAAGTTTATTTATTCGAGAGTAACTAGGTATATATCTGGTGATTACTATTAAATGTAAATGAGTGGTATGCTTGTAGCAACAGGTATATGTTGGAAGATTTAAATTTTGTGTTTTTTTTCTTTTGCTTAAATAAACTTGGAAAAATATAAAAGGAAATTGTAACAATACATATTGTTAACTCTTTATTATCCACCGGAATGCTTACCTTGCCACTTGTTTCCATTTACATTAATAGACTGGCATATTGTTTAAATGACTTCAAGTATTTGTTTTTAAGATAATAAGAGTTACATAAATATAAATGATTTAAGGTTGTACCCAAAAAAATTTCTATATCAAAATGGTGCTTCAAAATGAAGAAGGTAAAAACTATGACTGTCAAAAAATTAGTGGTGTCAACAGCTTCATTAAGAAAAAACTCGTAAAAGCAATTCAGTGTTGACTATGCAACACATATCTACAAATTTATTTTATGTATGTATGTATGTACATAAAAAAAGTGTTTAGCCCCCTCTTTGAATGCATTTTTTTGTCATGTGCGGTATTTTGGTGTTGTTGTAAATATTCGTCTGGTCTTTTTTTTTGCGAAATACGAGTATCTTCATAGTTTTTTTTAAATTTAAAATTAAAAAACGTTGTTTTAATTGTTTTATCTGCATTTAATTAAAAGTTTGTGAAAATTTTCTCTTTTAAGTAAAACTGAATTCCTGAAGATACCTACTCTGTAGTAATATTAACTATACTTAATTTACATTTGTTGAAAGTTAATCCAGTATAAGAGTATAAAATTTTTTCTAACCGTCATCTTTTTTCTTTATCTCTACATTTAGTTTGGAACGTCTTACATTGCCTTCCAGAAATTTATAAAAAATTTTAAATGAAATGTAATGAAAATTTTTTGTTACCCACTGTTGCGTTGACAACTGTGTGTAAATGGTTGAGCACCAAAGGTTTCCTTTGGAGCTCAGAGTGTATAAATTTGTTTTGTTTTATATTGTTTTTATTTTGTTTTTAGTCCAGGTGGAAACACCATGTGCTAATGTGATTTAAATTTAAGTTTTAGTTGAAGCACTAAGACCAGTTAAGCAATCAAGAAAGTTAATTTTTGGGCGCCATAATTTCTTTATTTTTGCCAGTCTTTTATACAATTTTATTTTCTTATGTCTACATTAAAATTACTAGCAATGTACATATTCAGCAATTGTCATAAAGCCTGACTTTGCATTTTATAAATTATTGCAATACTATTCTTAAAGGTAAATGACTGATTGCAATATGAAACTTATTAATTTGTAAACAAAACTTGGTTAATGAACTTAGAATACAACATAAGCAGAATTTACATTAAATATATTTTTACAATGAACCATTGGTTAAATGAAATTAAAATACTACATAAACAAAATTTATATTTGTTATAATAAAAAAAAGGGAAGGATTGCTTTAAAAATATATACAACTTTTAATAATAATAAAAGTAAATAAAAGTATTATAATGAAGTAATGTATGTATTAACACCCACTTTGATTCTTTTTGCTTTTTTATTGATAATACGGGATTTACACGATGGCTTTTCCCCCTGCCTTTTTCTTGAATTCTCTTTTGTGTTGCTACCCCTTTGATCGCCTTTGTACCTCGTTTGACTGTAGAAAACTCACAGTAAAAAGTCATAGTGTAAATCCCATATAACCATTTAAAATCAAATGGTGGTTTTATAATCAAATTGTTATATTCATAATTGTTGAAAACAATCGCTAATTCTTTTGCGATGAAATCTTTTGAATTGCTTTTGAAAACTCAAACGTCTATAAAAACCATATTTTCTTCCATATTAGTTAATTAATAAGACTTTTCGAACTTGTCCTTTGATGGGTATATATTATATTATACGATCATGAATAAGAGTGCAGTAGGCTGATGTCTTTGCTGCAATATTAGTTGCTGTTTCAAATTCTATTTTTATATCAATCGGTCCATTATTGAGTGATTTATTCTGACGACTAACACCTACTACAATAATAGGAGCTCTTGTCTTAAACTCTGATGCAGTTAGAAGCAGTTGAGATTCTTTTATATAGTAGCTTTGTTGGAATCTTAGATACATATCATATAGAATTGGATAACATTTATTTTGAATATTTATGTTAAGATCATCGCATGGATATGAGACTGAATTTAAATGTACTTTTAAATTAGTCAAATCGTAATGAACAAACTTATTTTCTTCTTGAATATCGATCAACAGAAAACGAACTTGTTTTCTAATAATTCAAGTATACCTTCCCGACGGTTCCTGTAGTAGAACGAAATTTCTATCTGTCTTTTCCCGGCGTAATGGGTAATTACATTTTTAAAATTTAATTACCTAAATTGTGTTACTTGATACTGCTACTATATTTACATTAATAGGATATATGTTTATTTTATGAAGGGTGATTGCCTTTGGCTTTTACTTGATGTCGTGGATGAAGCAATTTTTTTTTCTTTTTATTAAAGTTCACCGTATTGTATACATGTTTTTGTTATCTTTAAGTATGCTTTGTGAGCCTGTTACACAGGCTGTTTGTATAAGTTGGTCAGTCACTCTTTATTTTTATTTATTCCTAATGTGTCACTACTTTATTGATTTTACTACTTGAAATAGAGAACATTTATATAATTTGTTATATATATATATACATATTGTTAGTTTTTACTCCTTTAAAACGCTTTTCCGTAGACTCGAAGATTTGCAAATGAATACAAGTGTAGTGATTAGGATTAAGAATGATACAAGTTTTATTTACAAATACACTTAAACTAAATTAACCAAGAACTTAAATACACAAATACAACTTAAACTACTGAATTATACACAAATATTCACAACTGGTTACACTACGCCTTACTCGCTGTTGTATACACACATCTCATACAGCTTCCTTCCGGCTATTTTTCACAAAGAAGACTTATTCTGTTGATGCTCACTGTTTACACAACACCACACACTATGCCTTCACTAATTAACTTCTTATCGTTATTATCCACCGCACCAGGTGTTTACTATCAACGATGTTAACTCGACTAGAATCTGATTAGCACTGACTCACTCTCACACAGGGCACCTCTTTTTATACTACAGGAACCGGTCCTACAATATTCGCCTGATATATGGCGTAATAACATGTGTGTATGTACTTAGTAAGATGCCGACCACACGAGCAATAATCATGGCAATTATTGCCATGGCAACTGTCAAATTCGATTGCCGACACAAGATATTAGCGTGTGGACGTATAAATATGTGTTCAAATATATATTCAGCAACAAATGTTAAAATACATTGCCGAGCAACAATCTCTTAACACATGCTGTCAAATACAAATTATATTAATTTTTTTCAACAAAAAAGTAGAAAACAAAAGTTTTAACTACATAAAGTTAATAAAAGTTCAATTTAAACTTAGAAAAGGATAAAATCATTGATAATTTAAGTATTTATGTGAATAAAAAGCAAATATATTTGAATATGCGTGTTCACCACCTCAGGATACATTGTTGAACACAAGCAATTTGACGTCATCATTCTGCCGGCGTTATTGCTTGTATTAAGACACATCAAATTGCTCGTGTGGTCGTAGTGTAAAGACACTGGCAGTAACTGTATTACCGCATAGCGATGTTGCTTTTAGGGGCAAATTGCCATCTGTGCTGTTGTTAACCATTGGTAGCCATGTGATCAACACTATCTGGAAAATTCATGTCACTGTTTCTAGATGTTTGTAGATAATTCGATTGGCCGTTATTTTAAATTTCAAAGTTATGCTAGGAACACAACTGGGACGAACAACGAATTTTTGGTTCGAACTTTCGTCATAAAAAATAAAACACATTTGTTCATATGAAAATGAACACAACTCCGCCGTAGAACGAAATTCGTCGTGCGTGACGAACTCTGAGATAGATTTATTTCTATTTTGTACGCCGACGAACAGCGTTACCGTTGAAAATTTTAAGAAAGGGGCACAAAAAGGGGATTTTGAAAAAAAAGTGGCACAATAAGAGGATTTTTAAGAAAAAATGGGAAACTTTATAATCAAAGAAAATTAAAGAGGCAAACATATTTATTAACCCATTTTATATTAAAAACAAACAATAAAAAAATTACTCACGTATAAAAAGCACACAAACATTAATTTTATGAGAACTAATTATATAAGTTTATTCGTAAAAATTCTAACTTGTGGTAGAATTAGGTTTTAATTTCTGTTCTGTTACGAATCAGCTGACTCTTTTTTGCTCTTATAAATTTTACACAAGTCGTTATTTTTTACTACATGTCGCTCACGATTATATGTATCGAAAATAGGAATCTAAATGTATTAATGTGTATATACAACTAATTTTAGACCGTGTTTTTTGATATGCGTAAATTTTTCTACCTATAAACAGAATAAATTATAATTCAAGAACTATAGTTTAAATAAACATCAAGTGCCAACATTAAAATTATACAAAAAGTAGTTTGGCACTATTCAAGTGATTTTGGCACTATTTAAAAGCAGATTTGGCACGAAATCAAGATTTCCAATTCCCATCACTGCTTTACACAAGGAATTTACGCAGCGAATTCTTATCGACCATAGACTACTTAAAAACCTTCGATCTCGGATTTCGTTAGCAATATCAAAAGTGAGAGATTATCAAATTAATTTTTTTTCATTCAATTATTGCACATATGTATGTAAGAGTGTGTTCTTATCTTTTTTTTAACTTACAGTGCTGTCATGCATTGAACTTGGTATATTTAGACTAACAGGCTGACACACTTCCATGCAGCTACCGTCACACATTCGAAAAACTATCGAGAGAAGTGCGAAGTTCGGAGCTTTAGCAAACATTCGAATTGTTTTAGATTTGCGAACAAATAGCGAAGAATTTTGTTTCGAAAATTCTTCGCTTTAGTGAACATTCTTTTTTATAGAATCTCAGGTCAAGTGGGTAGCTATGTATACAATTATTGTTGTTGCTATAGTGCTTGCACGTAAATATGTGTGCACGTTTAGTTCTATAAGGCCGGGAAACAATGTATCTGTCATACGTTAAACTTCGCCTTTTTCAACTGACATTCACGCAACGACGGAGAAGGTTGGCACAATGAGTACTTTATTGACGGAAGTATTTCAACAGCTTTAATAGGTTAATTTTCCATATTATTTATTAATTTTTTTTTATTTCATTTTTTTGTTTAATTTTTTTTTTTGCCACAAAACACAAAAACTTTAATCAAAACATACCAAAAAAACCAATATCTATCAAACTACTCAACGTACGCAAAAGTTGAAAGTTGAGCAAATTTCATACTTTACGTTGACGGACAGGTACTGAATGTAAAGCACCCCATACACGTTTCAATTCAATTGTGAATTGAGTCTTTCAATTGAATTGGTTCTTGGCCACACACTTCATAAACTGAATTGAAAGATTTTCATTCAACTGCCAAATTTATATTTTTTTCAAAATTACAAATTAAAAAATTTAAAACTTCTATTGCATTCATTCATCACTTTTTAAATATTTTATCTAAATTTCAATGAAATAAAATACAATTTTACGAATACGTAACTTTTTCTATACAAAATAAAGCTGAAAACATAAATTTTGACACCTAATCACGAAACTCGAACACACACAGCACAATCGAATTGAACGATTTACTCGTCAACATGAGAAATCAAAATCTTTTGATTTTTCTTCAACCAACTCGACAACTGCCAAACTAATCAATTGACAAAGCCATACACGCTTTGATTTGAACAACAACCGACTCAATTGAAAATTGAATTGAATAGTGTATGGGGTGCTTTACAGACCTCATAAGAAACCATGTATTTGAACTTAGCTGTCAGTTGAAAAAGGCGAAGTTTAACGTATGACGGATTCATTGTGCCCGTACCTTTAGTTAAATACTTCTAGATAGTTTCTTGCATTGAACCTGTAGGAATATTTTCGCGTAACACTTACATTAACCCTGTTGGAATATTTTTGTGTAACGCTGCATTAACCTTGTAGACGGCCGTTTCCGTAACAATATATATGTATGTATATATGTAGTTTTTATACATATAGCTTAGTAGCAATTGCTATAACCGGGTGTCCTAAGACACCTCTCTTCTTTTCTTTCTTTTTAAGGGTAACATCATGAGAAAAGAATTCGTTACATTTTTAAAGTAACACAAGCTTTTCAGAAAAGGACACAACGAAATGAAATAGCGATTTCTTTTCTGACAAATATGTTGCATATGTGTTACATGTTTTACATTTCTGTATTCGTTTGGACCAAAAATACAACTGTGGAAAAAATTACCAATTTCTTTTTTAAATATGTTGCACGAAAAACATTTAAAAATGTTACATATCTTACCCTCATTTTATTTTAGATATACATACTACCCTTTTTCCAAACTGCGGTAACGCGGGTTTTGTTTTGGAAGTCATGTTTATAATTTCGAGGTTTTATTATATACAAAATATAAAAATTATTATTATAAAAATTAAAATAAATAAAAATTTAAAATATTGCGACTGTTTTGATTTTTTAGTCGTAATTAGTGATGTCAATGTGTAAACATAATCATACTAGTGTGCGGAAAACCTCTCAAATAGCCTTACATAGCGTCTACAACTGCGATTAAATCTGACATAATATTTGAGAGAATGTCGGCAGAATAACAAAAATAAAATGCAGATATTTCTCTTCATCTCATTCAACAGGAACACGTAATTTCAGTTTTCTTATAACATTTCATTTAATGCAAATTCTCATCGAGTTAACATGTTTTATTTTTGTATAATTAGTTATTTTATTTTCACTTTTTCACACGAAATTTAATTTATGAATCAATTAAACACATTTAAACATATAAAATCCCAGAAATTTTGTCCAAAACATTGTTTTTCATTTATTTTAATAAACACTCACACATGCATACTAATTTACTTTCAAATACGTGTGTTTTTTGACACTTCATCTCATAGGATTGTTGTTATATGATTTCTTATAACAACGCTCTTATAAAAAATTTTGTAAGATTGAGATAACACTAATTTGAAGTCTGCACGTAACATGATTCGCTCTGCGATTGAATTTGACGCTCTTATCTTACATATTATGTTAGGTGTAGACCCTATGTTACAAATCGCTAATAAACAGCGTTACCGTTGTGCGACTAAAGTTGCATTTTGCCCCTTTTTCAACTGCCTTGCCACTTTTTATGCCCCTTACTTTTAAATCCTCTTTTAGTATTATTTGGATTATTTTGTGCCCCTTTTTATTCAAAGTCAACTTTCGTTTTTATTTTGACAATAGATGTACGCATATTCGTACAGATTCTACCACATTAAATAAGATTTTATTTCATATGTGTCAAACTTGATATAAAAACATACACCATGGTATGAATCTTTTCATTTGTGTAAGATTTTTAAATATACGAGTACAATTGCACACTCATACTTAATAATTCTAACTGTATTTTCGACAGCTATTGTGAAAGCCAAATTTAATTAAAGTACATGTTTTTAAAAGGCTGTTCTGTAAACCGATCGAGTTGAAATCGCATGATTTTAGAAAACTAAAACAGCCAAACACGTGGCCAATTCCCAAAAGCAAATGATCGAAAAATATCCGAGTTTTACCACAAAAAATACTTATTTTCGGAGGAAAGTGACTATTGCTTATGATAAGTTGCAACTACTCGTTTAAGTCAATAAACAAATTGGCCAAATCAAACGCAAAAATATACCTATATTCAGCAATTGCAAGGTCGGTGAGTTACACCTTATTTGATCTTTATAAAAAAAACTTACCGAAAAAAAAACATAAAGCTTAAACTTAAATTAGCATTGCAAAAAAATTTTCAAATAGACTAAAAATAGACACTTGTCTGTCCATGCTGTTTGCCTTAAATTTTATTCAAAACGATTTGAAAGAATGGATTGCAAGTGAAGAACTTATTAATAAATACAGATGTACAATTTCAAAAGAAATGATATTTAAGGTATTTAATATGTATGCATTATGCATAAAAATAATACCATAAATATATTATCCTCTTCAGAAATTTTTTATCAAAACTTTAAATGGTGAAGTAAATTTTTTGAATTATACTAATTTTTAAGTAAAAAAGTGATATGCCCCAAAAGATGCCAAAAAATTTATTAATGAATTTTTTAATTTTTTGTAAATCTTAAAAACCGGGGTAAACTACGGCATTCAATATCGAACGAAATTTCCATTTATTTTCTATTGAATTTCGATCAATATCAAATGCCACATTTTGACCAGTGTTTCATTATTATCGTAGATTTTATGATTTTTTTTATATTTTGTAGCTATCTATTAGAGTTGAGCGATATTTAGAAACCTGTTACTTTTTCACAGCGATTGAAAAATCACAAATCACAACTGTGACTGAATTTATCAAGTAACAGGGGCCTAATTCCTGCACTCGTGATCGGAATTGCATTGAAATAGAAATTAATTTCGATTGCAAGAAATTTTCCGATGATGTCACTCTTTACCAAACGAATCGAGTTTTTGTTTCAGTGTTGGAAAAAGGCAAATATATTTATATATAAATTCATTTCACAACACTGAACAAATTGCAAGCAAAAGCATATGTTTGTATATGTGCAAAAACATATGTATGTACGTACATACACACGTACTTATATGCAGAAAAAAAAATCGAATATACTTAAATATTATTTTCATTTTAATTTAATCAATAGGTGCGTTTGAGTACTTTTCCAGTAAAATCCAGTAACTGAGTAAATACTGAGTAATTTAAAGAAATTACTCTCAATAAAAAAGTTTGCATCTAAAAGTAAATTGTAAAATCCAGTAAAATATATACAACAGCTGATTACCAATTTTGGCGCTAAAAAATTATACATATGAAATACACGATAGAACATTTTGTTTAATAATAAAAGTAATAGATATATGGACATATGCTTTTATTTAAACTTATTTGGCTGGTCAACGATGTCGACAAGAAACTTTCTATAGCTTACTTACATATATTGAAAACAAAAATAAACTTTCTTATTTTGATTTTGTTTTAAATATAACTAAGAGATAGAAACTTTCTTGTCGACATCGCGGGTCAGGCCATTAAAGTTTCTAAGCTTTTTACCCTGAACGTGAGAAGTTATTAGGATGATATATTCAAGACAACGAAAGAATTCTAAAAAAATACACAAAGTAAATTTTTTTAAATGTTCCATACCGCAAACCAGGAACCGTCGACCCGACGATACGTATAAACAAAAATTTCAATATAATAATCTATTAACTTTATTCACGTTTAAAAACAATCGTTATGTTCTGAATTCCATGTGAAATTAAATTGTTCGGAAATGAAATAGCATTGTTATTATAAATACATACATACATACATATATATGTGCATACATACATTTATTTATTATACATATTATACAAAGTAAATTTGCATAATATGGTGTTGCACAAATATGGACGGGGTAACTAGACCATATGCCCAAGATGGTATTAACAGTATTTTAAAAGGTTTTGTGACTGACTGTACACGACCTATGCCTTCACATAGGAAGTAGCAACGTAGTTGTTAAAGAAATTCCACAAAAAACTGCAAGATTATATGGTTATCCGTGGCAGATCAGTCAACCAGTGCAAGCGAGACGAAAAACTCTCGAAGGCCAAACAACATGCACAAGCCTGACCGCACTTAAGAAATAATTACGATGACGCGAGATATGTTCATCAACCCAGAGCTGCTTTACGACTGTGCAAACATACATATTTCCAACAATTCTATGGAAATTCAGCACGTTTTAATTTCACGTGGAATACATAACATACCCGAATATTTTTCTAGCATCAAGCTTAAATAAATGTTATAATGCTTATAACTTAATACATTTAGATGCTCCCAGAGTTGGTTGATTTTTTTTTATTTTCCACAACAACTCTTAGGCAAAACATTATTTGCCAAGTCAGTGTGTTTTGTTATATTTAAAGTCAACTAGAAATTCTTTAATTTGTATTTTTTTGTACTTACATTTGTGCATTCATTCACTTATAAATAAATAAGTCAAATATTGAACATGCGTTTTCTTTTTCTTCGCTTTTTCTATGTTAAAAATGATTTCGAACGCCTTTTTGCATGCGAGTAAAAACACGAACGGTTGCATTCGAATGTATGCACGTTATCGAATGCTGTCATTAGAAATTTCGATATGTGTTATTCGAAACCGAATGCGAAAATCCCAAAAGTTAAAAAACTCGCACATTCGAGTAATAACTCGCTCGCAATCGAATGCGGGAATTAGGCCCCAGGTTTTAAAAATATAGTTCTTTCATACAAACTGTGATTGTTCTTGCATGCCAATGATGTCAGTTTCATGGCACAATTGTGAAAACTAAAATCACACACATTTTTATTCTCTTCCATTTAGTCGTCAATGAAACAGCGACGAAAACACATGTGCAGCGGGTGTATTAAGTTCTTTATAGATAGAATGGAAGAAAAAAAGTGGTATGCGAAAAATATTCTGTGATCAGTAATGCTTTTTGCGACATTCAATGTATTTTATGTTACAAAATTTTTAAGGAAACAAATGAATATATATTAAAAAGACGTTTTGGTTTTTTTGTAGCAGATTCACTAACCTGCATTTTAAATCAAAACTTAAAAGACCAATAACTCGGAAAATATTGGTCGCAGTAAATTTTTTTGTTTAATTTTTTCTTCTTATTTTTTACGTTTCTATCAGATAAGATATTTAAAAATTTATTTTAAGAAATTCTTCAAGTTACTTATGAAAAGTTCACAGCCCCGTAACTCAGAAAATATGGGCCGCCCCAAATTTTTTTTTTAATTTTTATTCTTTATTTTTTAGTTTTCTATCATATAGACTCCTTTTTATATGTTTTGACCTGCTTCACTAAACTGCATTTGTTGCAAATATTTATTTTTTTCGATGTACCTCAGAGACGATTAACTTGGGAGCCACACGTTCAATTTTTGACTTTCAATTCCATTCAATTTTCAATACACTCACACTTTTTTCACTAACACAATCAAACTTTTTGAATTGAAAACTAGATTGATATCAAATTCACCTATCCATTTATATGGCAATTTAGTTTTCAATTTGAACGGCTGGTCACAGCACACATTGATTGAAGCTACAAATTTGAGTTGTTTCTTCGTCGGTGGTATTTAAAAAATGAAATTGATTAGAAATTTGTTTTACAGCTATCAATTTCAAAGAATTTTGACACACAATATGTGTGATGGAATTGAAAGTGATTTATTGAACGTGTGGCTGCAGTGTAAGACAATTTTTCTCACACATACAACTATAGTTTTATTTTTGACACCACTGTTGCATGCTTACTTTACAATAAATAAAGCTACCATATTAATTTCTTTTATACCTTCAGCTTTTGTCATGAAAAAAATTGTCAAATCGCGTCAAATCATCTTTTCTGGCAACTATGTGCAACTCACATTTTTATATTGGCAATTTTATTGTCTCTCTGCCTCTTATATATATATTTTTTTTATTCTCAATATTTGAACGGGGTTGATTGCTAATTGCTTGTTCTTGCTGCTCTTCTTATTAGGATTTATCAAAACACCAATACTAATAAATACTTTTAAAGCAGAAGAGCTAAAATGTGTTAATCCGTCATCACAGTCACTGTTTAATTTCACTGCTGCTCTTCTTATTACATTTTCTCAAAACAACAGAACTGCTACAAACAAAATGATGCTAAACTGTGATCACAGTCACAGTTTAAAAGAACAGCGATTTAGAAATCACGTTCACAAGGAGCAACATTATTAAAAAATCACGCTATCGCTTAGGTACTATCGATACTACGTTTATACTCGTCTTATTTGTAAATACACAGAGAAAACAGTGCCTAATAAATACCTCATAAAATAGAACAAAATTAATCACCCCTATTCTGCGTTTCGATTACGTTCCCGCATTCATTTACGCACGGATCGAAAAGAGGTATTCTGCCAAAAAACTGAATCGAAAGAAAAAGAAGAAGAGAAGAGTATGTTTAAACCTGCTGCTTTGCTTTGAAACGGGTGAAATAGGACCAGTAAAACTAAGCAATTTTGCAAAAATTTTAGCAAAAAGTTAAATTTAGTGCAAAAAACAGTGATTTAACAATTAAAACAAATAATAATTAAATATTGTGAAAATTTTCATTAAATAAACTCTTGCAAATTTAAGTACAGAGTTAAAAAAAACGGGATAAGCAAGAGGTATTTGTGGCCAAACTTTTCCAGTCTGAAGAATCCTGTCGCGCCGGAGGTGATATTTTAATATTTTACACATAATTGTAACACAAAAATAAAGTTTGTTTGTTTAAATTTAATTAAATCCGTAGACAAAATCGTTTTTCGTTGCCATTAAATAAGTATGTGAACTGTTCTACCTGTAATAAACTAAATAAAAATCGCATTTCAGTACAGAAAAACAAAACAAAGTGTATAGTTCATTAATTAAACCTTCTTTTGCATTTAATGCTTGCATTATTTTTTTTAATTAATCACTTTTTGAAGCTAAACAATCAAAAATTGAAAACGCTCCGCCACTAAAATAACAACTTACAAAAACGTAGTTACGATCGAAATGCAGAATACATAGAATCTAAGGAAAAATCGAAGAACGGAACGCAGAATACCAAAGTTGCCAAACGGAGAAACTTTCGATTCGAATCGAGACGCAGAATAGGGGTGAATAAGAAATCTCTATGGTTTTTTTTTTCAATAAGGAAATCTTATTAATTTCATAGAGAAAACCTTTTTAAAAAATTCAAGAAGAAATCTTGTAGTTTTCATGAGGTTATCTTATTGATTTTTTTCAATAAGGTTTTCTTCTTGATTTTATTAGGCTATCTTATTGATTTTTTCAATAAGGTTTTCTTCTTGATTTTATTAGGCTATCTTATTGATTTTTTCAATAAGGTTTTCTTCTTGATTTTATTAGGCTATCTTATTGATTTTTTCAATAAGGTTTTCTTCTTGATTTTATTAGGCTATCTTATTGATTTTTTCAAAAACAAAACACAATACTTATTGATTTTATTTGAAAATTTTATTTATTTTCATTTACATATGTATTTACTTAGGAATACACACAATATAGTAATAATAAGTAAGTTTTGTTAGCAGTATCTTTTTGAATTTTTTAATTACATATTTGCTTATAAATATTGGGTAGTGTGAATAAAAAAAGCATTTGCTTTTTGCTTAGAAATTTGTTTGAAACAAACAAAAAGTACATATACATTTAAGACTTTACAACAAATTTTAAAGTAAAAAGCAAATGCCTTTTTTGTGTTCACATTACCCATTTATACGTACTTAGGGCCATTATTACAACTTGTCGTTAGTTAAAGGCATGATTTTATCAGATATATAAATGGCTTTGCATTATAAAACCTTCATTTAATATTTTTTTGTCCATTAAGTTTTATTATTATCATCAATAAAAAAATTAAAATTGTAGCAATGCAAAGCTATTTATCGGGCAGACAAAATGATATATTTAAAAATTTCATATAATTAAAATTAATTAAAAATTAATCAACACACTGGTCACCCAACCTGTATTGAAAATCTCCACTCCAAGGCTCTTGTATTTCCAGAGATTATTCCTTACCAAAAAACATACTACGATTATATATGTACATAAATATAATAATAATATAGATATAGGTACGCACTATTTATAATTAGTTTTATTTTAATTTAGTTTATATTTTATGTTAGTGGAAAAATATTCAATTGTTCTTTCGACTTGTTCACTTCGCACTGGTTCACTTTCAACCACAGAAACCGAAGCTTTATAGGTCCACTGTAGATCCAATTTTAGAATTGTTTTTGCATTAAATTAAATTTATATTGAAAAAGTAATAACTTTTTATGAAAATAAATGATTTTCTTTAAAACTTTTGTATTAACTTGGAACAGAAATAAGTTATTTTAATAATAGGGGATCCAAATCAATTGCAGGCAATTCTTATTCCTTTCTTGAGCGTATACTCACCCCAATTTGAAGTAATAAAATCTTCAACAAATAAGGAATTGTTCCTAATTTATGTTTTTCATTTATTTAATAAATAAATATAGAATTTTTTATTATTTTATTAAATGATTACAAAAATAACTCTGCACTACACACATGCGTAAACAAAAAAAAATTGGATTATATACTGATTTAATTAATCAATTTTTTCAATAATTTGAAACAAAAATACATTTACTTATACCACCAAAGTCTAAAGTTGCTTCGTCCTTCTTAAATGGTTTTGTTTGCGGGTGTATTATTTTTTTCAGTTCAGTTTTTAGGGGTCGAATAGTTTTTGTAGCAGCTACATTTTATTTAGTTTCTTCCAGGTTTCCTTGTTGACGTTCACATCTGTAAGTAAAATTTAAATTTAAAAATAGCATTAATAAAATAGTATTTTTAGTTAAAAAAATTATCTCTTTTGGAAAACATGCAGTAAAATGTTTTATGTCTATAAAATGTTTTATATCTATAAAACAAAAGTTGAATCTATTTTATAAAGTGTTCTAGATAGGGTAAAAGGACTTTTTATTTAATGAAAAGTGCTGTGGTTTTGTACTTCTAAAGTAGGACACAAAATGAACACATTAGCGTTCCAATTGATTCGAAAACTTCTCGCGACTTACACACTTGCGTTATTATACATTGGACAAGACCATCATCGTTCATTCCAATGTACAAAATTCCACATTGTCAATTCACTTTATAGGAACACGTTAGTCTTATTTCTGCCAACTACTTGTGAAAAAGAACACAAAGCGAACACATTTGGATTCCAATTGATCCGAACACTTCATTTTTTTGTGGTTTGTTAAGCAGTGTCATTGTACATTGGACAAGAACATGATTGTCCTTTCCAATGTACATGATTCCACATTGTCAATTCACTTTATAGGAACACATTAGTCTTATTTCTGCCAATAATAGTAAAAAAGAACACAATTGGAACACATTTGGATTCCAATTGATCCAAACACTTCACTTTTTTGCGGTTTGTTAGCCAGTGTCATTGTAGATTGGACAAGAACATGATTGTCCTTTCCAATGTACATGATTCCACATTGTCAATTCACTTTATAGGAACACATTAGTCTTATTTCTGCCAATAATAGTAAAAAAGAACACAATTCGAACACATTTGGATTCCAATTGATCCAAACACTTCTCTTTTTTGCGGTTTGTTAGCCAGTGTCATTGTAGATTGGACAAGAACATGATTGTCCTTTCCAATGTACATGATTCCACACAAACACTTCACTTATATGTACACATTAGTCAGAAAAACTAGTTATTTGTTTCAAGCACTTGCAAAAAAACTAACACAAAGCGAACAAATTTGAAATCCAATTGTTCCAAGCACTTAATTTCACCGCGACATGTTAACCAAAGAATGTGTACATTGCACAGGAACATCATTGTCAATTCCAATGTACAAAATTCCACACTTTCAATTCACTTTACATGTACACATTCTCGTGCAGTTTATATTACTTTGCTCCTTCTAAAAATAACAAAAAGCGAGCGTATTTTTGATCTTATTGATAGGAAGACATATTTTCTGCACTACATGTTAACCGAGCACTTGTACGAAACGTTAAGAAATATTTTGACAGCAGGAAATTTTACACAAACAAATATACAAGGCGAATACGCAGAGTTGCAAATCAAGACCACCTTATATCAATTCGCCTTGTATACATCAGTGTCCCGCAAAATAAAATATGTCTGTATTGGTGAGAAAAATGAGAGTAAAATAAACTTGCACTTGAAGAAAAGTTTTGTAATATAAACTACATGATGTGGTTATTAGTTTGATTTTTTTTTTTTATTTTTTTTTTTGTAAATAAGCTATTTAATAAAAACTTAAGTAAAAACTAAAAATTTAATAACCATTCAACAATTTAGTGTATAAATTCAAAATTAAATTTATTCACAGCTCTGTGGATACTATTAAAATGCCTTTTTAAACCATTTTCCGTATTATTTTTTAATGTTTCATAACAAAAAATGCATTGCATATTGCGAAAAGCATTTTTCATCACGAAATTTTTCTTAGCTTCCATAATTATATTATCAATTTTTTGTCTGTAGAAATTTATTAAATTTTAACTTTATTTCGTTCCGTGTGCTCAAAAAAACTAAACCAAAAACCAGGAAAAAATTAATACATGCGTGCACAATTTAATTCGTCGCTTGCTCAGTGACGACTAAAGGCCCAACTATAATATGAATAAGCTGGCTTAAGCTAATGTCAGAATTGAACGATAAGTCTGTCAAATGCTTAAACAATTCAGATGTGACTTTTAGGTGGCCATAATGTACTTACATGCACTTAAGTATTCTTTACCCACATCTGCACATCTAGGTACTGTCAATAATTTTGTAGTAATTTTGTTTCTTCTCATAACTCCTAAATGAATGCAATTCAATCAAACTAACATGAAAGAATGTCTTAATCTATTAAGAATTCACATATAAACATATCCATCACCTTATTACTTGTTTTATTTGTTTTGCCTACTAAAAAGTACAACAGTGAATATACATAAATAAATACATGTGTATGTGTGTATATGTGTATTGTAAAACAAACAATGAAAATAAAAGTTTTGCTTTATTTTTCGAGTTTAAAATAAGAAACAATAAAAAAATATTTAAAATCAATGAATATTTTCTGCTGCTGCTTGTTTGAGTTTAAAAGATGCACAAACAGTTGTTTCCTTACGGAATGTGCGTTCAGTTTGGCACTTTACTTAAGCAAATGACATTTGAAGAAACTTGACGAAAAGTTTGTTAAGTACATTATAGTTTGCCACATGCGTTTTATATGTAACCGCACAGTTGCTTAAGCTAGCTTATTCATATTATAGTTGGGCCTTAAATGAAAGAGCATAAGCATGTATGTGATTTTCATCAGCACAATTGTGCTATGGCTTGCGGGTTACTGATATACATGCATACATACATAAATGTACGTACATACATAAATGAAATAACAAGAAACCTAATAAAATCAAGAAGATTTCCTTATTAAAAATAAGATGCTTTACACATAATTATATAGGAACCTAATAAATTCAAGAAGAAAACCTTATTGAAAAAAATCAATAAGATAGCCTAATAAAATCAAGAAGAAAACCTTTTTAAAAAAATCAATAAGGCAACCTAATAAAATCCATAAGAAATCCCTATAGTTTACAATTTATAAGAAAACCTAATATAATCAAGAAGTTTTTCTCTATGGAATGTTTTTTTGGTGCCAAAAATAACGGAAATTGAGTAAAAAAAAGTTGTGAATAATAAGATTTCTTCTTGATTTTATGTGGTTTTCTTCTTGATAAAATTAATAAGATTTACCACATAAAAACAATAAGGAATCTCTATAAAAAAATATTCGCTTCTTTCTGCTGGGATACCCCTTAGCCTAAAAACGTTTCATAGAGAAAATCTTATTGATTCTATGAGGCAGTTTTTTCTCTGTGTAAAAACTGTATTTGCAAATACTCAACTAGCCGGTATTATAGAAATATACATATTCACAGCCGTCAAATAAACAATTGTATAATCAAACATTTTTTTTTGTATACATACGTCTTATCCCCAGTAATCTGTAATTGTTCACGTGAGTTAGTAAAGGCTTCATTATTCTTTACTTTCTGTTGATGTTCTGTACTGTGCCGTTCTGTTTCTAAGCAGAACAGCCACAGTTTTCCACTGAAGTGATGAATTCGTCTAGTTTTATGTTTCAAAATAGTTTTATGTTTTTCTGATAAAAATTAAATTTTCTAAATTTTAAAAGCATAGTCACAGTTTTTATTTTAGTTATGCTGTCACCTAGAATTACTTAAAATTTTTTGGATTTTCACAGGTTGAACCGTAACAGAACAGAACGAAACAGAAAAAATAACGACTTGTGTAAAATTTATAAGAGCAAAAAAGAGTCAGCTGATTCGTAACAGAACAGAAATTAAAACCTAATTCTACCACAAGTTAGAATTTTTACGAATAAACTTATATAATTAGTTCTCATAAAATTAATGTTTGTGTGCTTTTTATACGTGAGTAATTTTTTTATTGTTTGTTTTTAATATAAAATGGGTTAATAAATATGTTTGCCTCTTTAATTTTCTTTGATTATAAAGTTTCCCATTTTTTCTTAAAAATCCTCTTATTGTGCCACTTTTTTTTCAAAATCCCCTTTTTGTGCCCCTTTCTTAAAATTTTCAACGGTAACGCTGAAATCTATCTCAGAGTTCGTCACGCACGACGAATTTCGTTCTACGGCGGAGTTGTGTTCATTTTCATATGAACAAATGTGTTTTATTTTTTATGACGAAAGTTCGAACCAAAAATTCGTTGTTCGTCCCAGTTGTGTTCCTAGCATAACTTTGAAATTTAAAATAACGGCCAATCGAATTATCTACAAACATCTAGAAACAGTGACATGAATTTTCCAGATAGTGTTGATCACATGGCTACCAATGGTTAACAACAGCACAGATGGCAATTTGCCCCTAAAAGCAACATCGCTATGCGGTAATACAGTTACTGCCAGTGTCTTTACACTACGACCACACGAGCAATTTGATGTGTCTTAATACAAGCAATAACGCCGGCAGAATGATGACGTCAAATTGCTTGTGTTCAACAATGTATCCTGAGGTGGTGAACACGCATATTCAAATATATTTGCTTTTTATTCACATAAATACTTAAATTATCAATGATTTTATCCTTTTCTAAGTTTAAATTGAACTTTTATTAACTTTATGTAGTTAAAACTTTTGTTTTCTACTTTTTTGTTGAAAAAAAATCAATATAATTTGTATTTGACAGCATGTGTTAAGAGATTGTTGCTCGGCAATGTATTTTAACATTTGTTGCTGAATATATATTTGAACACATATTTATACGTCCACACGCTAATATCTTGTGTCGGCAATCGAATTTGACAGTTGCCATGGCAATAATTGCCATGATTATTGCTCGTGTGGTCGGCATGTTACTACCCTGAAGGAAATGTCGATGGTGAAAATGTACTGAGTCGCTTTTGACTTTGTCACCACTAGTACTCTACAATTATTCCTCATATAATACTTTGTGCTATAGACATTTAGCATGTGGTTGTCATTGAAATTCTACTAGTAATACTAAAACAATTGACTAGATAGTGAATTCATAGTTCTTATGGGAACATGGAGACATACCAACCAGAAATTTACTGGTACGTTTCTATACCTTAATTTATGTATATTGACAAGTTGTTGCAAAATCCACCAGAAATACACCACATCTGTTTTCTCTCTTTATTTTATACTGACGAATAAAAGAGAAATTGTAGACAATGTAACTAGTACTAGAGTTTTAGTGTTGACATAGAGACAATTGCCCCCAGTCTGACTGCAGGGTAGGTACATACACACATGTTATTACGCCATATATCAGGCGAATATTGTAGGACCGGTTTCTGTAGTATAAAAAGAGGTGCCCTGTGTGAGAGAGATTGAGTCAGTGCTAATTAGATTCTAGTCGAGTTAACATCGTTGATAGTAAACACCTGGTGCGGTGGATACTAACGATAAGAAGTTAATTAGTGAAGGCACAGTCTGTGGTGTTGTATAAACAGTGAGCATCAACAGAATAAGTCTTGTTTGTGAAAAATAGCCGGAAGGAAGCTGTATGAGATGTGTGTATACAACAGCGAGTAAGGCGTAGTGTAACCAGTTGTGAATATTTGTGTATAATTCAGTAGTTTAAGTTGTATTTGTGTACTTAAGCTCTTGGTTAATTTAGTTTAAGTGTATTTGTAAATAAAAATTGTATCATTGTTAATCCTAATCACTACACTTGTATTCATTTGCAAATCTTCGAGTCTACGGAAAATCGTTTTTAAAGGAGTAAAAACTAACAAAATATATATATATATGTATATATATATCTATAACAAATTATATAAATGTTCTCTATTTCAAGTATTAAAATCAATAAAGTAGTGACACATTAGGAATAAATAAAAATAAAGAGTGACTGACCAACTTATACAAACAGCCTGTATAACAGGCTCACAAAGCATACTTAAAGATAACAAAAACATGTATACAATACGGTGAACTTTAATAAAAAGAAAAAAAAATTGCTTCATCCACGACATCAAGTAAAAGCCAAAGGCAATCACCCTTCATAAAATAAACATATATCCTATTAATGTAAATATAGTAGCAGTATCAAGTAACACAATTTAGGTAATTAAATTTTAAAAATGTAATTACCCATTACGCCGGGAAAAGACAGATAGAAATTTCGTTCTACTACAGGAACCGTCGGGAAGGTATACTTGAATTATTAGAAAACAAGTTCGTTTTCTGTTGATCGATATTCAAGAAGAAAATAAGTTTGTTCATTACGATTTGACTAATTTAAAAGTACATTTAAATTCAGTCTCATATCCATACGATGATCTTAACATAAATATTCAAAATAAATGTTATCCAATTCTATATGATATGTATCTAAGATTCCAACAAAGCTACTATATAAAAGAATCTCAACTGCTTCTAACTGCATCAGAGTTTAAGACAAGAGCTCCTATTATTGTAGTAGGTGTTAGTCGTCAGAATAAATCACTCAATAATGGACCGATTGATATAAAAATAGAATTTGAAACAGCAACTAATATTGCAGCAAAGACATCAGCCTACTGCACTCTTATTCATGATCGTATAATATAATATATACCCATCAAAGGACAAGTTCGAAAAGTCTTATTAATTAACTAATATGGAAGAAAATATGGTTTTTATAGACGTTTAAGTTTTCAAAAGCAATTCAAATGATTTCATCGCAAAAGAATTAGCGATTGTTTTCAACAATTATGAATATAACAATTTGATTATAAAACCACCATTTGATTTTAAATGGTTATATGGGATTTACACTATGACTTTTTACTGTGAGCTTTCTACAGTCAAACGAGGTACAAAGGCGATCAAAGGGGTAGCAACACAAAAGAGAATTCAAGAAAAAGGCAGGGGGAAAAGCCATCGTGTAAATCCCGTATTATCAATAAAAAAGCAAAAAGAATCAAAGTGGGTGTTAATACATACATTACTTCATTATAATACTTTTATTTACTTTTATTATTATTAAAAGTTGTATATATTTTCAAAGCAATCCTTCCCTTTTTTTTATTATAACAAATATAAATTTTGTTTGTGTAGTATTTTAATTTCATTTAACCAATGGTTCATTGTAAAAATATATTTAATGTAAATTCTGCTTATGTTGTATTCTAAGTTCATTAACCAAGTTTTGTTTACAAATTAATAAGTTTCATATTGCAATCAGTCATTTACCTTTAAGAATAGTATTGCAATAATTTATAAAATGCAAAGTCAGGCTTTATGACAATTGCTGAATATGTACATTGCTAGTAATTTTAATGTAGACATAAGAAAATAAAATTGTATAAAAGACTGGCAAAAATAAAGAAATTATGGCGCCCAAAAATTAACTTTCTTGATTGCTTAACTGGTCTTAGTGCTTCAACTAAAACTTAAATTTAAATCACATTAGCACATGGTGTTTCCACCTGGACTAAAAACAAAATAAAAACAATATAAAACAAAACAAATTTATACACTCTGAGCTCCAAAGGAAACCTTTGGTGCTCAACCATTTACACACAGTTGTCAACGCAACAGTGGGTAACAAAAAATTTTCATTACATTTCATTTAAAATTTTTTATAAATTTCTGGAAGGCAATGTAAGACGTTCCAAACTAAATGTAGAGATAAAGAAAAAAGATGACGGTTAGAAAAAATTTTATACTCTTATACTGGATTAACTTTCAACAAATGTAAATTAAGTATAGTTAATATTACTACAGAGTAGGTATCTTCAGGAATTCAGTTTTACTTAAAAGAGAAAATTTTCACAAACTTTTAATTAAATGCAGATAAAACAATTAAAACAACGTTTTTTAATTTTAAATTTAAAAAAAACTATGAAGATACTCGTATTTCGCAAAAAAAAGACCAGACGAATATTTACAACAACACCAAAATACCGCACATGACAAAAAAATGCATTCAAAGAGGGGGCTAAACACTTTTTTTATGTACATACATACATACATAAAATAAATTTGTAGATATGTGTTGCATAGTCAACACTGAATTGCTTTTACGAGTTTTTTCTTAATGAAGCTGTTGACACCACTAATTTTTTGACAGTCATAGTTTTTACCTTCTTCATTTTGAAGCACCATTTTGATATAGAAATTTTTTTGGGTACAACCTTAAATCATTTATATTTATGTAACTCTTATTATCTTAAAAACAAATACTTGAAGTCATTTAAACAATATGCCAGTCTATTAATGTAAATGGAAACAAGTGGCAAGGTAAGCATTCCGGTGGATAATAAAGAGTTAACAATATGTATTGTTACAATTTCCTTTTATATTTTTCCAAGTTTATTTAAGCAAAAGAAAAAAAACACAAAATTTAAATCTTCCAACATATACCTGTTGCTACAAGCATACCACTCATTTACATTTAATAGTAATCACCAGATATATACCTAGTTACTCTCGAATAAATAAACTTGGCATAACTTAATTGATTTGACTAGCTGAACAATAACTATTTTATCTGCTGAACAATAACTTTTGACATTTCAGTTGACATGAGTACATATGTACATAAATATCTCCTATCTATTCAATTTAAAAGGTGAGAGATTAAACATTGTGCTAATATCATATACAAAAATTTTAATTGCTCTTGGTCTCTATAAAAGATATTCTCAGAAATCATTACACAATTTTATTAAAATCTAAATATTATGTGCGCAGCTCATCAAGAGTAAAAGCAGATTAAGTATATTTAATTGTTTTTCTTTATTATAACGCAAAACGATAGACAACTTAAATCTTAGCGCATCAAGGTAGGTTATTTAATTATTAAAAAAAAAAAGCAACGTGAGTCCGATCACAGAGGAGATGTGTAAACATCTAGTAATGAAATTTTTTTATTAAGTTGGAAGTACTTATGCTTTTAGTATCCTTTTTTAAATTAATTAATTAAAAGTATCAAAACTTTCAATATTGTAAATACATATGAATTTGTTGCTTTTTGTTTGTTTTATTAAACTTATTAAATGGGCAAACTGCAGCATATGTATATGTACTGCATTCAAAATTGCAGTAAGCAGTAAATTTACTGATTACTAAAAAAATTCAGTAAATTTTTACTGCTAATGAAATTTAATTTGCATTACCAGTAAAATCGTAGGGCCGTAATCATAATAAAATTGTAGCAAGTGGCAAAGTTTTTTCATTCAAATTTTGAAACTTTTGTATGAAAAACATTTAGCCACTTGGTAGAATTTTATTATGAATACGGGCATTACTGATTACTGAAAATTCAATGCACCTCATCATATAACAAATCATTTAGGCAATTTATAAAAATTGTAGAAAAAATTTGAGTAATCAGTAAAAATTTACTTGTTAAACATTTTTTATTGGTTTTACTGAAACTTTAGTGGAACTGCAGTGCTCATCTATGGCAAATGCCTTTACTTTTACTTTTTAATTTTTAATTCCTGTTATTCATGGTTTAGTTGTTGCTGTTCTTGTTGTTGTCTACGCATTGCAATTAAAATAAATTCTGTAAAGTGCGACTTTGACTCGCGCACATTCGGTTTCGATCATTTTCTTTTTTTTATTTTTTTATTTACCTTTCTTCCTTTTTAAGTTTTTTCAGTTTAAACGGTTTTTTTCAGTTTTATCGCTTTTTTCTCGTTTTGGCTTTTTTTCTTTTCTTTTTGGTTTTTTTTAATTTTCGCATTGTTTTCATTTTGGCGATTTTTTTCTGTTTTTTGGAGTTTTTTTCATTTCGGCGATTTTTTTCTGTCTTTGGGGTTTTTTATTTAGTCGATTTTTTCATTTTGGCGACTTTTTGTTTAAGGATTTTTTTTCATTTTGGTGATTTTTCCGGGTTTTCGCGATTTATTTTAGTCCTAGAGATTTTTTTTTTGTTTTTGGCGATTTTTTTATACTTGGCGATTTTATATTTTTTGATTTTTTAGTTTTACCGTTTATGAAAATTTCAAGAGTTTTGCTTTTACGGTTTCCAAGATACAGCAAGTTGTCAAAATTACAAAGTCAAAAGTGCATTAACTGATGGAAGACCCATTGATTTAAATTTTTTAAATTTAGTGTTAATTGTTGTAGTCTGTATAAAAATACACTAACTTTTAAAATTTCAAGTGTATATATGTACATACAATTGTATGTATATTACATGAGATTTTAACATTTTTCGTTTCTCGTTTTGGAACCCCCTTTAGTTTTTAACTCTCATGTATTTGTAGTTGTAGTGGCCAAATGTCTACACATTGTGTCCAAATTTCAAGGCCGTAGGTCTTACGGTACATTTTCACCTTTGGTGTACGGAAAAATACAGAAAAATAACCGGCGGCGGCGCACCGTCGGCTTCGAGCCGGTCGACTTGTTTCTCTGCTTGGTATTGCTTCTTTCAAACACTAATACAATGAGCGCATTCATAAAACGTAGCTGTTAAGCTCAACAGTTGTGAAACTGTTAGCAACTGTTGGCCCCAACAGTTACGTCTTAGGAACGGCTTGATGGATATAAATTAATTTTATATCTTTATTTTGTTACTTCATCGCATTTGTAATATAAAATTTAACAAATATTTGCTACTGCTACCTAAAAAAGCATATAAATGGCAAAGCTCTATTCGATCAGCTGTTTATGCTGAGCACAACATGTTGACTACAGGTAGTGAAAAAAATTTATGATGGAAAAGTACTCAACTGTTGAGTGGAGCGGAATTACTCAACTTTGCGTTTCTAAGGCAAATACTAAACGGTTGCGCAACAGCTACGTCTTATGAATGCACCCAATAATACATAGCTCACATCTATGTGTGCATCTCAGCAAAGAAATCAAAGTCAAAAGATTTTTACCCCCTAGCGTATAGATGTTTACACATCAATAACAAAATAATAATTACCAAAGAAATTAAAAACACGTTATAGGAATACATATACATCCAAAAACTCAGTTCCTGCGATTTCCACCCTGACTTTGGTCCACGTGTCTATACGTTCATACTAATAAGGTACATTTATATCTTTGTCAAAGTAAAGAAAATTACATTTGAAATATTTTCTTTTTTTAATTTTCTTCTGTGACAGATAATAGTATCTTAAAATCATACAATTCACTTTCATTCATAATATTTCATCACAAAATTTTGGAAGAACTTATTAATAAGAAAAAAAGGGGAAAAAAGTCTACAGAAATTAACAACAAAACATTATTTAATACATTTTATTAATTATCCATTCATAATATCAAAAAATAGTTGTTCTTTTTCACTATATATTTTTTTTGTTCTCTTGATTTTGGAATTGCTATTATACACATATTGTTACGCTTTTCTCTGTATAAAAACGCTTTTCCGTAGATCCGAAGATTTGCAAATGAATGCAAGAGCCGAGTGTAGTAATTAGGGTTAAGAATGATACAAGTTTTATTTACAAATACACTTATACTAAATTACTCAAGAGCTTAAATACACTAATACAGGGTGGGCCAAAAGAAACCAAGGGGTGTAAAAGTTTAATAACTTTTTTGTTTATTAACTTTTTTTTATTTTTTCTTTCAGATTATATAATATACAAAATGGAAATTTTTTTACACTAAGTATGAAAAATGATGTCTCTTAAATGACCACCGTTTTCAGCTTCGCACTGATGGGCTCTTTTTAGAGCATTTTCCATAACATCTTTCAAAACTTGTGGCTGTAGCGTTCGAATTTCTGCAACAATGTTTGCCTTGAGTTCAAGGATTGTCTCTGGCTTGTTCACATACACTCAAATGTCAAATCTGGCGATCGCGCTGGCCAAATAATTTCCGAATTTCGAGAAATTATTCGCTCTCCAAAAATTTGACTTAAAAGTGCCATTGTGTCTCGGGCAGTATGGGCAGTGGCTCCGTCCTGCTGAAACCACATACCAGGTCTGTTTTCAAGAGCAGGACGTAAAAAATTTTCTATCATAAACCGATACCGCTCTCCATTTACGGTTACAGCACTTCCATCTTCATTCTCGAAGAAGTAGGGCCCAATGACATTTTCAGATGTGATCCCACACCATACTGTACACCTGATGGGGTGCAATTGGCGTTGATGAATGGCTCTTGGATTTTGAGAACCCCAGAACCTACAGTTCTGCTTATTAACAAAGCCATTCAAATGAAAATGAGCTTCATCACTCATAATAAAATTTTCAATAAAGTTGATTTGGTTTAAATAATAAAATTCTATTGTTCTGGTTCTCTGTTCAGTTGTGAACCTCTCCATTATAAATTCTCCAAGTGTTGTCTATATAATCTGAAAGAAAAAATAAAAAAAAATTAATAAACAAAAAAGTTATTAAACTTTTACACCCCTTGGTTTCTTTTGGCCCCCCCTGTACAACTTAAAATAATAAATTACACACAGATATTCACAACTGGTTACCACTACGCCTTCCTCGCTGCAGTTTACGCACGTTTCTTAGCTGGCTGCGCAAGTAATCACGTGACACCTCTTTGTCTGCTGCTCGTCACTTACGAGACTCACTCTGCCGTCACTCACAGTTGATACAACAATACCTCTTTGTCTACTGCTCGTCACACACGGCACTCACTCTGCCGACACTTACAGTTGATACACCAATAAAGACGCACTGGCTTTACTTATACCCTTACACACGTCTATTCGCTGCGCTGTTCCCTTTACTCCAGTCGACACGATAGACTCCACAATAATCTCAATTCCACGACAGACTTTGCTGTCACTATAGACTGTCCTATAGTTTCTCTTTTACTCCAACTCTTGTGTAAAACACAGACTGCTCTTAACTATCAACTCACCCCTGTATCGCAGATTATTATTAATTCACAACTTAATTATCAACTGACTAACGAGTTCTTAACTTGACTACTTTCTGATTAGCACTAACTATAACTGTTCGCGACTGACTTACAACTGCAACTAACTAACTCTTTGGATGCGTCACCTCTTTTTATATTTCACACAAATTCCACTAGAAGTTTCAAGCAATGTCTAGACGATCATTATCATCTTATATGCTTCCTAATTAAGTTCATGTGGTAACTATGTACATACATGTGTATATGCATACTGTACACCTGATGGGGCGCAATTGGCGTTGATGAATGGCTCTTGGATTTTGAGAACCCCAGAACCTACAGTTCTGTTTATTAACAAAGCCATTCAAATGAAAATGAGCTTCATCACTCATAATAAAATTTTCAATAAAGTTGATTTGGTTTAAATAATAAAATTCTATTGTTCTGGTTCTCTGTTCAGTTGTGAACCTCTCCATTATAAATTCTCCAAGTGTTGTCTATATAATCTGAAAGAAAAAATAAAAAAAATTAATAAACAAAAAAGTTATTAAACTTTTACACCCCTTGGTTTCTTTTGGCCCCCCCTGTACAACTTAAAATAATAAATTACACACAGATATTCACAACTGGTTACCACTACGCCTTCCTCGCTGCAGTTTACGCACGTTTCTTAGCTGGCTGCGCAAGTAATCACGTGACACCTCTTTGTCTGCTGCTCGTCACTTACGAGACTCACTCTGCCGTCACTCACAGTTGATACAACAATACCTCTTTGTCTGCTGCTCGTCACACACGGCACTCACTCTGCCGACACTTACAGTTGATACACCAATAAAGACGCACTGGCTTTACTTATACCCTTACACACGTCTATTCGCTGCGCTGTTCCCTTTACTCCAGTCGACACGATAGACTCCACAATAATCTCAATTCCACGACAGACTTTGCTGTCACTATAGACTGTCCTATAGTTTCTCTTTTACTCCAACTCTTGTGTAAAACACAGACTGCTCTTAACTATCAACTCACCCCTGTATCGCAGATTATTATTAATTCACAACTTAATTATCAACTGACTAACGAGTTCTTAACTTGACTACTTTCTGATTAGCACTAACTATAACTGTTCGCGACTGACTTACAACTGCAACTAACTAACTCTTTGGATGCGTCACCTCTTTTTATATTTCACACAAATTCCACTAGAAGTTTCAAGCAATGTCTAGACGATCATTATCATCTTATATGCTTCCTAATTAAGTACTATGTACATACATGTGTATATGCATACGTGTGTACATCATTAACTAAGCAATACACGGTGGTTGTTTTTCTTTTGCTTTTCGTTTGAATTAGCATGTATGTATGTGTGTAAATATGTGAATCTTCTTAATAAGCAGATGATTTTTGTTGTTGTTGCTTTTGCTTGTTTACGTTTAATCAAGCTAGGCATGCTTATTTAGTTGTTGGCTACTATTCTAGACTATTCTTTGCTTTGACCCTGTAGGAATATTTTCGCGTAGCACTTACATTAACCCTGTTGGAATATTTTTGTGTAATGCTGCTTAAACCTGTCGACGGCTATTTTCGTAACAATATGTACATACATGCAATACTACATAATTAAATATATAGATACTTACTACACCTAATCCTATTTAGACGACCGCTGCAGGAAAATTGAAAAGTAGGATATAACATATGTACATATATACATGCATATATAAGTTACCAAAATTAACTGCAAGGTAAAGCTGTGTCGTAACCTAATTTTCAACTGATTCAATATTTATTTATCATATAAAAATTTTAAAATTTCAGCAACATCTCACCACGATAATTCGCAGAATGGCCATTTTTCGACTTCGTGAGGTATATCTACACAAAATGCATTATTACAAAAAAATCATATTAGTTCCTCTTACATACGTTTGTACAAATTCATAAAAATTGTAGAGAATTGGTATCACATATATTTTTTATTTTTTTTTTTTATTTATTACTTCATAACATATTTTTTTTTTTTTTTTTGAAATGAACAAATAGTTGATACATTTATTAAATGGGGGGATCATGTGAACCTGGAAATCATTGTGATAGGCTAGGGAAAAGTACACCCATCGAGAGACAACATCAAACACTCTCGTTATATATTATTTTTAGATTTTAGTTTTGCTCATTACGTAGTTATAAGAAAAGGCATGGTTTACCATGCTTGCACGTTCTAATCGGGGTAAAAAATTACACCTTGTACTAGAGCTAGTCGTCCCACCTTACTGTCATGCCTAAATACCTTACGAAGATTTGTTTATTTATACCTACCGTGCAGCAGTATATATACATGTTATCAAATTTTTTATCCATACTCAAGTATTTATTAGATCTTAACAACCACATTACATATCTACATCATGAAAACATACGAAGCCGTTCAGCCGAAGCATATGCCAAAGATAAACAAACTTATTATGGACAAAGAAACTCTATAGATTCCCATGATCGTATGAAAAGACGTTCAGTCAAAGAAAATGGATGTAGTTAAATAAACAAAATCTGTAATATAACCAAATTTCTCACAGGCAGATTTTGACGCGAGACAAATTTAAGCATGAAAAAATATAAAGCAATCTTAAGTATAAAAACATACTAGGATTAGGGAAGTTCAGATATATGATAGTATTTTATAGTACCAAATATCGATATTGAAAACAATTTATTTTTACGTACATATAAATACCAGCGCGAGAAAATCATATACACACATGCACACTCATACCAGAATTCATCTACGAAAAATCCAAGAAAATTTCAACAACACCCCACCCCTCACAAATCACGGGCAGCCTTAAATTCTCCCCCAGATATACATACACAAACTCCCATGGTCATACATACATCCCTGCAAATAATATTGAAGTACGTGGTCCAATCTAGATGAAACAGACTAGGTTCATCATGGTCCCATGTAATGCAGTCATGGATCATGTCGTTTTCATACAAGCATTCAATGCTGTACAATAAGTGTTCGTGCTTAAACGAATATGATCGTTCTTCTTAGGCACTCACAAATTGTATGCGAGTAGTCTATAAATATTCCATATGGATTAGTTTTGGGGTTAGGCCGATGTAATGCAAAGTTGGACCATGTGGTCCAACCCTAGGACATCGCAATGTTAAATCGACTACCTTTTTTCATATATTTGGAGTAGTTTTGTGGTACTCCTACTCCTCTTTGGACTAGTCTTTACATGCATGTATGGACTAGTCGCATTATTTGCAGGGATATACAATACACAAGATTAATCTCAACAACACAACACTCTCACCTACCCGAAATCACGGATAGTTTTAAACTCCTAGAGACATATATACATATAGATTCTCACGGCTACATATTGCAAGAAGACTTCACCCTTAATAAATCACAATCACCCTTAAATTCTCGCAGACATACATACATGCATATATACATACATACATACACGCAATCGATCTACCTCGACAACATCTTCACCTGAAATCACGATCGGCCTTAAAGTCATACAGACATAGATACACACAAATTGCCACGGATATATATTACAACAACACCCTCACCTAGCCCAAATCACGGGCAGGCTTAAACTCCTACAGATACATATACACATAGATTCGCACGGATACATATCACAAGAACATTTCGCCCCTCATAAATCTCGATCAGCCTTATATTCTCATAGACACACATATGTACATACATAGACGCAATCGATCTACCTCAACTACACCCCGCCCCTGCCAATCACAGCCTAAGTTAAATTCTCACAGACAGTTACACCCACACATTCCCATGGCTAATTATTATGTCAACAACCCCACCTACCAAAATCATTGTCAGTCTTAAATTTCCACAGTTTAGCAACATTCCCGTAGGCATTACGGAAAAAATAATCATGTTTTGCTGTCGTCATAAGGACAAATCATTTTCATGATTTTCTCCGTCGGCATATACACACATAAAAACCTCCAAACTGTGAACCCCTTAATCCATTTGCACAAAATATTCAACGCACAAATTCCAACGGTTGGACAGACAGACATACACTTAATGTAAACAAAAAACTCTTAATGTAAACAAAAAACAGTTAATGTAAACAAACCACTCCTAATGTAAACAAAAACACAATTCTCAAATTTCACACAAATTTTTAAATTTTCAAATTTATTATCCAAATTTCACAATTTCAATCCAAAATTTAACAATTTTAACCCAAATTTAACAATTTCAACCCAAAATTTAACAATTTTAATTGATCCAGGAGGAACAATATACAACTACTGTTTTACCCGACTACATCTCTTTTCTTTTCATGAAAAATTTTGTTTATATTAATGCACCCGTTTAGAAGTTACGCAGAAAATTAAAATCGGGATAACGTTGGCAAAGCGTTTCCTAAGGTTCGAACGTTGGCAGAACATCACTATTTCTTCTTTTGGAGTGTTGTGCCAACACACAAACACAACCTCATAATGGGGTTGGCCAACTATTTTTTACGTCGTTGGCTAAACACTTTGAAAACCACAATTTAAGTGCTTTCCCAACATAAACTTTTTTAAAAGTGTAATATATTCCCAATACTTCAAGCAATTGCTTCAAAAGCTAATATTGCTTCAAAAGCAATTGATAAAGAATTCATTCTCTTATATTTCACAAGAAAATGTATCAGGGCTTCAACAAAACCTACTAATGGTATCTAAAAATGTAGCTTTTGAATTTGAAAGGAAAATCATCATAATTTAATGAATTTAACAAACTACACAATTCCGTTTCTGCTTGTTGTATGCTGGTGCAATTACTTTAAAAAATCTATTAGATGCTAAAATGTACAAAAATTGTTTACTTTTATTTACTTCTTGTCGTATTTGTTCGTTAACCTAGTTAGCCACATTAAAATCAAAATACGTTCAAGAATTGTTAAATCATTTGTTGCACTTATGCCTCGATATTACGGACCTAATTCGCAAACTATGAATATACATAATCTAATCCATATACCAGATGATGTAATTTATCAAAATATTCAGCTTTTGACTTTAAAAATAGTTTGGGTTATTTAAAGTCAATTGGTAATGCTAAATCAACTACAAATCCAATAGCGCAAATTCAATGGAGTCTCAAACCGAACTTCATTGTTAATTTGGAAATTTTCCTGTTTTTCCTCTTTCACACGCGGTCACCTTTATATGTATGTATATTTTTTTACTCGACCCTTCTTAATATACAGACTTGTCCATTTCACTATCACATTTATGAGGATTAAAAAACCTTTTGTACATTTGCATCTTATTCATAAGAAATATTTCAGGTTTATTAAGCGCTTGATTGACATATTTCTATATGAAATTTGTCAAATAAACCTTTAACCTTTATGTCAACTGCAACATACCTGGGTATGTTTTTAGTTTTGAAAACGCTGTAGTTCTAAACTGGATAACCGGATCGACTTGAAATTTCTTGATATCCTAGCCAAAACTGTTTTACGCAATAGTTCCAAGTTTGGTTAGGATTAGATCATCCGTTCGGAAGATAAAGCCCATTTACAAAGTTGCACCCTTAAGTCAACAGAATACATACCTGGGTATGTATAGTAAAACGCATGCAAATATGATAATATAATATAAAAGTAAGTTTATTTTGAGCTAAGTTTTGTAATTATTTTTTATTATTATTATATAATGTCAGTTTTAATTATTTTTGCTTAAAATTATTGAAATTCAAATACATCCATCGCATTGAGGTAAGTATTTGGAATGCTCTGCGCACACTGGTTTGTTGCATAATATGCATGCTTTACGAGTAGGGCGTCGTTTCGAGCAGATGTAGCAATTCCCCTTTACTTTTAGCTGGCCCATACTATCACGTTCCTCCGATGCATGTGCCTCAGCATCCACAACTCCGATGGGCCCACCTTTCATGGCTTCGATGGCGTTGCGCGTTGAAAAATCTCTGGATATTCTGCTGTTATTCGCCCTTCTTTCCATTTCTGGCTTGCACAATTGCTCGCCAAGCTGATGGAGAAACATCCTACGGCGGCTTGTAGATGTCTTCAGGTGAGTGTTGTTGTCAATGTATATTACGTATGCAGCAAACGCAGCAACGTCCACAATATTATAAAAGAAAGCCAGAGGCCATCTATTTGTGCGCCGCTTCGTACTAAATTCGGACAAGCACTTGTCCATGTTATCAACGCCACCTTTGGTTTTGTTGTAGTCCAATATAAGCAATGGCTTCTTCTTAGGACCGGTCGCTTCTGTTGTATAATGAGTAGTGGACAACATTACAACTGCCGTGTTTTTCTTGGGAACGTACGAGCACATCGTAACGTGATTACAGAACCCAAACATTGACGATTCAGCCCCACGTCGTTTCGGGTTGGCAAATGCTGCTGGCACGAATGTACGCCTTTTTGCCAATTGGTGCATCTTCAAGATCTTCATCAGAATCACTGTCGCCCTCTGGGTCATATTCTGGTAACATGGGTTCTTGAACGTCTGAGTCATCTCCACCAATATCGCCTAAAGCCTCGTCACCAACTATTGAATCGTGGTCACTTGTTTCTTCTTGGCTCTCTTCAAGCGCTTGCCGAATATATGCTTGTTGTTCTTCGTACGAAAGTGCGCTTAGTTGTCGCGGAGTAAGCCATTCACCATCAGCGATTTCACTTTTAATATTTTTTTATTTCCACAAAATAAACAGAAACGTCTTTTCACTTCGAATCACAAATGTAAACTAAATTTTCTGACGATACTACAAAGAATGAAATTTCCGCAACAATAAATGTTTCTACCTGCCTATATTATATATTTATTATATACGTATGTCGTCTACCTATACAACCACTTTTTTCAACAAACAATGACTGTGAGGATGAAATTGGTTATCATAAAATTTTTTAGCCTTTTGTCCATTTCTAACAAACTAAAAAAATAGTTCGGAAATTCCAAAAAACCAGGTAGATACGTAATTAGCATTTTTATGCTATTCCCCATACAAAACGTATGTACATACCCAGGTATGCTGCTGTGGACGTACGTAAAGCATTTCTGCTGTTGACATAAAGGTTAATAAGCCTAAAATATTTTTTATGAATTAGACCGTTAGTTTATATGCATTTATATTTATATCAACTTTTAGCATATTATTGAAAAAAAAATTCACTACCCGCTTGGACTTTGCTTTTTCTTTTTCTGAACACGTCTGTCCTTTAATACGGTTGCGAACTAATTAACTTCTGATTTTTTCGTCGCCGTTTAACAAAAGAAACTGATTATCTTCTCTTCCTCTTCTTCCTATCCTTACGCTACCAAGTGTCGTAATTCTATTTGCTATACTATTTAACGGGACTATCATGCCATGATGGTTTTTTTTTGTGTAAAGAACAAGTGCGATAAAGAATAAACGAAATATTATTTTACCAGGGTTGTTATATACTGTGCAAAGTTGCATTTTATGTAGTTTAACGAAATAGATCTTAGACGAACTCATACCGTTAAATATGAAGTTGAAGCGAATTGAAAATTGTAGTACTAGGAAAATCCGTAACATTTTGTTAAGTAATTTAATTAACTACAAAATCTTGATTTTGTTACATCAACAATGATGATTGTTAATTTTTAAATTAAATATGAACAATTTGTTTTGTTGGTTGTGTATCTACAAATGTTTAAAAATCTGTCATAAATAACTGCCAAATTATAAACAATAATAGAAAGTGGTTATTTCATTCACTTCAACTATTTCATTTCGTTACTTCTTTCTCTATTTATGCTATGTATGTATGTACTATATACAAGATGTTGCATACTATTTATCAACATACATATGCATGTACGTATATTTTTAGTTAAAATAACTAAATAAAGAAAAACTACATAAGCCGGCTTAGCCGTCATTTGTACTAGCCGTGCAAAAAACGGCTAGCCGGTATTTACATTTCAAGACTGCTTGCGCAGGCCACTAGACAGCCATGTGCGCAGTAAAGCACAACAAAAGTTAAAAAAAATCAGTTCATTCTTTAGTGCTGTTACTGTTTTGCTGGCATTTTTTCAAACAATGTTCAGAGACAGCGTAATCATGCATATTATGGAAAAACGGAAGAGAAGAAAAAAAAACTTTTTTCAGCAGGGTTGCAAAAAAAAGAGTATTTTTGTTTTTGTTTACATTAAAAGCACGTGTTCGTGGGCGCGTTACTGCTTTTGTTTACATTAAAAATATCATGGAATTTGGTTTTTACCAAATAAAACCATTATATCTGTTAACATTACATCATGTGCAATGTCAATATCAATTCAAACATATAAAATAAATTTATATATATACCCTTATAAAGTAATTGAAGTAATAAATGTAAAGTATTGATTGTGCCTTATTGCTGCATTTACCTATGGATAAAGGATAAAAAACCTTTTAGAATTGATAACTGTCATATCCAGATTTACTCTAGCTCTGAAGTTATAGCCCAGCAAACTTTTTAAAGACGAAAAAAGTTTTGCCTTATAAAACCAAAACAGTTACTTGTGCGCTATTTACACATATACCAATCGATAAAGAGTCGAAACACCTTTTAGAATCAAAAGCTTTCATATCCAGATTAACTTTAACTCTGAAGTTATAGCCCAGCAAACTTTTTACTGACGGATCAATTTTGCATTATAAAACCAAAACGGTTACTTCTGCGCTATTGGGTGCATTCATAAGACGTAGCTGTTGCGCAACCGTTGAGTATTTGTCTTAGAAACGCACAGTTGAGTAATTTCGCTCCACTCAACAGTTGAGTAATTTTCCATCATAAAATTTTTTCGCTACCTGTAGTCAACATGTTTTGCTCAGCATAAACAGCTGATCGAATAGAGCTTTGCCATTTATATGCTTTGTTAGGTGGCAGTAGCAAATATTTGTTAAATTTTATATTACAAATGCGATGAAGTAGCTAAATAAAGATATAAAATTAAATTATATCCATCAAGCCATTTTTAATACGTAGCTGTTGGGGCCAACAGTTGCTAGCATTTGCACAACTGTTGAGCTCAACAGCTACGTGTTATGAATGCGCCCATTGACACATATACCAATCAATTAAAACTTAAAATACCTTTTAAAACTGGTAACTGTCATATCCAGATTTACTTTAGTTCTAAAGTTATAGCCCAGCGAACTTTTTATTGACAAAAAAAGTTTTGCCTTATAAAACTAAAGTGGTTGAGTGTGCGCTATTTATACATATATCAATCCATAAGATTTAAAATACCTTTTGCAACTGGTAACTGTCATATCCAAATTTACTTTAGTGCTGAAGTTATAGACCAGCAAACTATTTACTGACGAAAAAAGTTTTGCCTTATAAAACTAAAATGGTTGAGTTTGCGCTATTGATACATATACCAATGAAGAATTAAAATACCTTTTAGAATGTGTATTTGTTATATTCAGATTTACTTTAGTTCAAAAGTAATAGCCCAGCAAACTTTTTTGGTCGTTAAAAATAGAAAAAAGTTTTCGTCTTATTAAACCAAAACGATTTTTGTACGCTATTAAGACATATATAGAAATCAATATATTTTTCTTAATTGCCTTATTTCAGAAGTTATATCTAGTCCAGCAAACTTTTACAAATTTTCATAATTTTTGTGATAATACAGTTTTTTCCATTAAGTGATTAAGTGTGCAATAAAAGGTTGCATTTGTATACTCGTTTGTATAGCCAAAACAAATATACCATGGTATGTACCATAAAATTGTAGTGTGAGCGACAGAACTAGTATAAGAGCTATTGTGTGTGCGTGCTTTTCCAAATTACAATACAATTAAAAACAAATAACAATTGCTTATTGTATTGTTGCTGAGCAACTGTTTGATCTTTTTTTGCTCAAAAATACATATTGTAATACAAACATATGAAAAAACCATTGTTGAAACAAATACATGATGGACAGATGTATGTGCGGACGTTCGTTATGTTATTTTGTGGCGCAGCCAAGTATATAGAGAGAGACACTATTTTGCTCTTAGAGTAATTACACATGCATATCGTGTGTCATTTTTTTGTATTTGCAGCTCATGTGTTTCATGTACATGTATCATCTACTTACATATGTATGTGAAATTTTGCTTTTATTCATTCATTCATCAGCCATGTATATTTTTTCTCAACACATCATAAGGCACTTACGGTAAAAGTAGTTTTATGTATCTTGTTTGTTTTAGAAAAACAAAGAAAATAAATGTGTTGTTTTCATTTGCTCATTGCCCAACCATACAATAATTGCTTTAAAAATCAACATTTACAACTAGTAACAGAAAACGCTAAATAACACATTTGTTCATACCAGAACCAAAAACACGCAAAACTGGTGCAAACAGATGTATCTGTGCAATGCTATAGTGTGCAAGTGGCTAACTCGTCTTATGGCATGTTTCTACATTACAAGTAACTCAAAAATTTTGTTCATATGAGTACAAAAGTTGGCTTTGGGGTTCCATAAAACAAGTGTCAACTTTTTCTCAGTAAAAAACGTAATACTTTTTTATTTTGTTGTTTCTACATAACAATTCCAATTGTATCTAATGTCAAATACAGACAATCACAAAAAGGTACTTGTGTGGAAATTAAAATAGGTTTTTACTCATTAAATAAGAAATCTAATGTCCACACAATCGTCTAATGGAACCATTATGGAAACTGCAAGCATAAATCCAAACTTTTTTACATTATATGCCATATATGTATGAATTTTCATCACATTTTTTTTTCAATTTTGTTCACATATATTTGTTCAAGGTAAGTAATAATAGGTTTGTTCGAGTACTTGAAACTTTTTACTGAGCCTTGCTGTATTATATTGAATTTCGTTCGTTTATACAAAATATTGACAAAGTAATTTGAGTCTGAGTAATTGCAAGTTTTTACTGAATAAACGGTTGCCGTAAATAGCGGTTACATTTTTCTTTTTTGTGAATTTTACTTTCAAGTAAATTCTTTCGTTTTCTTGTATGAAATTAGAAAAAGAGCATAGGTTTTATGTATATGAAATATATTTTTTATATCTCTAATACATTTTTCTACATTTCAAATATATTAAAAGATATTAAAACCCAAAGTTGTCTCATATCCATAATTTTCAAGTTAACTAAGCATTGCCCCTTATTGTGATTGGCAAAGTTGCTGCGAAAGTCAGGCGTATTGTACTAGATTAAAGAAAAATATAGCTTTTTTTCTTTAATCAACTACAAATCGTTGAATTTGAAGTCGAAAACCGCCAACCATGATAAGGACCATTATTTTGTTTCATATATACATAAATTGATGTGCTTTGAACCAGATTTCAGTGTAAAGTTTTTTATTCATTATTATCTTGGATCTAGCTGTATTCAAAGCAAGAAGATTGGGAGCATGTCCATTAAATGCAGCAAATTAGTAACTATCTGGCGATATATGTATGTACATATCGTATATAATGGATGAAATCCTTTTTCTTTTTATGTTTATTTAAGCAAATACAATAATTTGAACTACTTGGAAGACATAAAGCACGAAAGCTTTTTGACTTGTTTCAGCCAAATCTTAATGCTTTAATAATTTGTGAAAAAAATTATAATATACCGAAAATAAGAAAAGAGTGTCACTAACGATGTTATTAATTAAAAATCTACAATGCAGCCTTTTTTAATTTATACAAATATTATTTAATGCTTTCTAGGAAAAATAATCAGGATTTGTTCAGTTATTCGATTTTGTTTGATAAATAAACGAACTGACCTAATATTTTATTGTAATTTAAAAGCAGCTGTTTTTTATTTTGTATGATTTTCTCCTAGGGCTGCAACTAAGTTATGCTTCTAATATGGAAAAAAATTAAGTCAAATACCAAATTGTATACCATGGCAATAATGAATTTAAAAATAAAAAAAGTGATACCAAATACAACGTAAGCTAGACAAGTCTACTATAAAAACTCATTTTGTTACGTACATGCCTGTGTACCGCTTGCTTGCCTGAGGGCTTACTTGTTATGTAGAAACAGGCCATTAATTTGCTTAGTAAAATATGTAAGTAAACTGTGGAAAAAATTACTGACTTTGCAAGTCAATAAAAACAGGTAATTTTTACTTTTATTAAAAAAAAGTATAAAGTTTTGTCATTATTTTTATTTGAATAAATATGGAAAAAAACACTCTCAAAAATTACTCCAACCAAAAATTTGTTCTAGCATATAAAATGAAAATGGTTGATTATATTATATATCAACCGATAGGAAATAAAATCACCTTTTTAAATATGTGACTTTTATATTCCGAATTACTTTAGTTCAGAAGTTATGTCGCAATAAAAAATGTGATATCACCCAAATTTAACAAAAAAGTTCAATGCGTACAAAATGAGTAACTATTGTAAGTCAGATATATAATTATATATATTTCGATAGATAATAAAAATACCTTTCCGAACCAATGACTGTCATTTTCTGAATTACTTCATTTCAGAAGTTATATCCTAGAAAACTCGTCGAAAGCAAAAAATTAGGACAAAAGTTTTCTACTTATGAAATAGAAAATACTCATATTATCGTATTGCAACAGTAGTATGTTTGTGGGGTTTCTGGATACCGTTTTCAGTACAAAAGTCTGCTCATGCCTGGATGGGAATGTCATGCATTTAAATTATGTTTCTTGCTTGAGCATTTATTTATAATATGAGTTTTCTAGCCCTGGATGGGAATGTACATGTTAACTTATAAGAACAAATACACGATTTGAGCGTGAATATTAAAACGTTTAACTGATAAAAACACATTTTTTTAAAGAGCTAGCAAAAATTTTTTTATTCTGATTAACAAAAACACGCTGGACAAATAAATGGAATTAAAATATTTAGCTGAACACATAAATATAATTAAAATTTTTACACTATAGAAAATATATAATTGTTTCTTTTTACTGATAAGAGAAAATATTAAAGCAATGGGATTTAAAAAAAAAACAAACCATAAAACAATATTAATTCAGTGTTTGTTATAAAGTTCTATATCGAAATGCTGGATACATGAGTGTAATTTAAATATTTACCGTTGTCAATGAAATAAAACCATTTAAATTTTAGTAAAAAAATATAATATACATTTGTATTAAACATTTTATTTTACAATATTTTATTATCTGCTTAAAAATTATTTTATATTAATATTTAACTTTAATTTTCTTTTTGCTGGAGTTACCTTGCTTGAGATATCCTTTTTTCAATTATTGAATCAAAAGCAAGATTCTCTAATCCATATGTTTTTTCTCGCAATTCCTCGATTTGTGAAAATATTTTTTCGTGCAATTTTGTCATTTGTTCATCGAAATACATTTTTAATGAAATTTATACTACACTATACTATACTATACTATACTAAACTATACTATACTATAATATACTATACTATGCTATACTATACTATACTATACTATACTATACTATACTATACTATACTATACTATACTATACTATACTATACTATACTATACTATACTATACTATACTATACTATACTATACTATACTATACTATACTATACTATACTATACTATACTATACTATACTATACTATACTATAATATACTATACTATGCTAAACTATACTATACTATACTTATACTATACTATACTATACTATACTATACTATACTATACTATACTATACTATACTATACTATACTATACTATACTATACTATACTATACTATACTATACTATACTATACTATACTATACTATACTATACTATACTATACTATACTATACTATACTATACTATACTATACTATACTATACTATACTATACTATACTATACTATACTATACTATACTATACTATACTATACTATACTATACTATAATATACTATACCATACTATACTATACTTTCAATTCAAGTTCTTCAATTTCACAATATTGATATATTCATTACCTAACCTAAATAAATCATAAATTAAATAAAAACAAATCAGTTTTAATTAAAAAACACTTATTTATATATTACTTATGTTAATATTATTTTTACAATAGCTTTTTTTCTCATTTGTAAGAGGAATATATTCAAACATTCTATCATGTATAATTAAACAATATGCAGATGTTCCGGTTGGTATATTCTTAAGGGTTTTCAATTCAATACGAATATCTATTGGTCCATGGATATAAATTTATAGAACAAAAAAAATATACAAAAAAATTTGAAAAAAGTAAAAAAAATAACATTCCATATTGTATAAAAATAGAAAATATAAAAACTAACAAATTTTAAGTTGAAGTGTCAATTATGAAAATTTGTTTACCCTGTGGAAGATTTTGTGCCATCAGTTAAAGTCTTGTCACACTTTCTGATTCATCCGTAATTGTTTGACTTTACTAATTCAGCGAAACAAAATTTTTGATTAACATATGTGTATGTATTTAATAGAAATGACAAACGAAATCCCTACTTGCTGGTAAAATGATTTACGAATAAATGAATTAGTTTCTGTAATTTTTTTGCTTTTTATGTATAAGTTCTATTTGTAATATATTTGATTAATAAGATACCAAAATATGAACAAAATATGCAATTTCATTATCAAACGTATATACTGGAATTACTAAAATGTTCTAGTGACTATCTGTTTCCAATGTCTTCATTTGGTCCCTAAAGAGCTATCTAATCAGAAGTTCCAATGTCAGTAGTTGGTTTTCAATGACACGCACATGTTAAATGTCTATAGCAAAAAGTATTGTGTGGGGTATAATTGGTCAGTAGTACTGGCGAAAAAGGCATTAAGCTATGTACAGACGGTTGTCAGATCTTACAATATTGCCAGTAAAATGTGCTCAAAATTTCTTACAACCGTGTGAACTGACAATTTTTGTCAGACGTCGTTGCCAGAAAAAGCATTGTCAGTCCATTGCAAGACTAGCAGCTGACAAGAAATTGTCAGACATCTTACAATCGAGTGAACACATTGTAAAATTATTGCCATATATTTGTCAGACATTTTAATATTGTCAGATGTGCAAAGTTTATGCCATAGGTTTATGCATCTGACAATGGCGTCATTGTAAGAGAATTCTTTCTATGGGCAACACTGCACACGTTTGATTTAAAAGAAAAAATTACTTTAGTTCAGAAGTTATGTCGCAATAAAAAATGTGATATCACCCAAATTTAACAAAAAAGTTCAATGCGTACAAAATGAGTAACTATTGTAAGTCAGATATATAATTATATATATTTCGATAGATAATAAAAATACCTTTCCGAACCAATGACTGTCATTTTCTGAATTACTTCATTTCAGAAGTTATATCCTAGAAAACTCGTCGAAAGCAAAAAATTAGGACAAAAGTTTTCTACTTATGAAATAGAAAATACTCATATTATCGTATTGCAACAGTAGTATGTTTGTGGGGTTTCTGGATACCGTTTTCAGTACAAAAGTCTGCTCATGCCTGGATGGGAATGTCATGCATTTAAATTATGTTTCTTGCTTGAGCATTTATTTATAATATGAGTTTTCTAGCCCTGGATGGGAATGTACATGTTAACTTATAAGAACAAATACACGATTTGAGCGTGAATATTAAAACGTTTAACTGATAAAAACACATTTTTTTAAAGAGCTAGCAAAAATTTTTTTATTCTGATTAACAAAAACACGCTGGACAAATAAATGGAATTAAAATATTTAGCTGAACACATAAATATAATTAAAATTTTTACACTATAGAAAATATATAATTGTTTCTTTTTACTGATAAGAGAAAATATTAAAGCAATGGGATTTAAAAAAAAAACAAACCATAAAACAATATTAATTCAGTGTTTGTTATAAAGTTCTATATCGAAATGCTGGATACATGAGTGTAATTTAAATATTTACCGTTGTCAATGAAATAAAACCATTTAAATTTTAGTAAAAAAATATAATATACATTTGTATTAAACATTTTATTTTACAATATTTTATTATCTGCTTAAAAATTATTTTATATTAATATTTAACTTTAATTTTCTTTTTGCTGGAGTTACCTTGCTTGAGATATCCTTTTTTCAATTATTGAATCAAAAGCAAGATTCTCTAATCCATATGTTTTTTCTCGCAATTCCTCGATTTGTGAAAATATTTTTTCGTGCAATTTTGTCATTTGTTCATCGAAATACATTTTTAATGAAATTTATACTACACTATACTATACTATACTATACTAAACTATACTATACTATAATATACTATACTATGCTATACTATACTATACTATACTATACTATACTATACTATACTATACTATACTATACTATACTATACTATACTATACTATACTATACTATACTATACTATACTATACTATACTATACTATACTATACTATACTATACTATACTATACTATACTATACTATACTATACTATACTATAATATACTATACTATGCTAAACTATACTATACTATACTTATACTATACTATACTATACTATACTATACTATACTATACTATACTATACTATACTATACTATACTATACTATACTATACTATACTATACTATACTATACTATACTATACTATACTATACTATACTATACTATACTATACTATACTATACTATACTATACTATACTATACTATACTATACTATACTATACTATACTATAATATACTATACCATACTATACTATACTTTCAATTCAAGTTCTTCAATTTCACAATATTGATATATTCATTACCTAACCTAAATAAATCATAAATTAAATAAAAACAAATCAGTTTTAATTAAAAAACACTTATTTATATATTACTTATGTTAATATTATTTTTACAATAGCTTTTTTTCTCATTTGTAAGAGGAATATATTCAAACATTCTATCATGTATAATTAAACAATATGCAGATGTTCCGGTTGGTATATTCTTAAGGGTTTTCAATTCAATACGAATATCTATTGGTCCATGGATATAAATTTATAGAACAAAAAAAATATACAAAAAAATTTGAAAAAAGTAAAAAAAATAACATTCCATATTGTATAAAAATAGAAAATATAAAAACTAACAAATTTTAAGTTGAAGTGTCAATTATGAAAATTTGTTTACCCTGTGGAAGATTTTGTGCCATCAGTTAAAGTCTTGTCACACTTTCTGATTCATCCGTAATTGTTTGACTTTACTAATTCAGCGAAACAAAATTTTTGATTAACATATGTGTATGTATTTAATAGAAATGACAAACGAAATCCCTACTTGCTGGTAAAATGATTTACGAATAAATGAATTAGTTTCTGTAATTTTTTTGCTTTTTATGTATAAGTTCTATTTGTAATATATTTGATTAATAAGATACCAAAATATGAACAAAATATGCAATTTCATTATCAAACGTATATACTGGAATTACTAAAATGTTCTAGTGACTATCTGTTTCCAATGTCTTCATTTGGTCCCTAAAGAGCTATCTAATCAGAAGTTCCAATGTCAGTAGTTGGTTTTCAATGACACGCACATGTTAAATGTCTATAGCAAAAAGTATTGTGTGGGGTATAATTGGTCAGTAGTACTGGCGAAAAAGGCATTAAGCTATGTACAGACGGTTGTCAGATCTTACAATATTGCCAGTAAAATGTGCTCAAAATTTCTTACAACCGTGTGAACTGACAATTTTTGTCAGACGTCGTTGCCAGAAAAAGCATTGTCAGTCCATTGCAAGACTAGCAGCTGACAAGAAATTGTCAGACATCTTACAATCGAGTGAACACATTGTAAAATTATTGCCATATATTTGTCAGACATTTTAATATTGTCAGATGTGCAAAGTTTATGCCATAGGTTTATGCATCTGACAATGGCGTCATTGTAAGAGAATTCTTTCTATGGGCAACACTGCACACGTTTGATTTAAAAGAAAAAATTTATAATAAAATATATGCAGACAAAATCATTGCAATTGCTTCTTAATGGTCCATAATAATTTATACTTTCACTTTTTACAATTAATACAAACACAAACGATAAATATTTAACAATTTCTAATAAATGCTTTAAGTCTGGCAACGCATAACAACAGATCTAACAATTTGTGCATATGACAACCGTGTGAACTGACAATTTTTCTACTGACGATTTTGTCAGATGAATTTATTGTCATACAACCGTCTGGCAATAAATTGTAAGATTTTCTGACAACCGTGTGAACTGACAAGGAATATTGTGCTTGCAATTTTCGATTGCCAGTACAATGTCAGCACATTGCCAGATCTGACAATATTGTAAGATCTGACAATCGTCTGTACATAGCTTTAGTGAATCGTACTGAATCAGTACGATTCACTAGTGACATTTCCTACAGGGAAGTGTAAACTTCGTCGACGATTTGATGACAAAAGATTTGTATGTAAAAATAATGTTGATGCTTATGCATGGGGATATTATAAAATTATATTATAAAAAGAAAAAAACAATACAACAACAAATACACGCACTTTTGCAGATTTATTTTATTTTTGAGCAAAGTTATTAGACAGTCTGTGAGTTAAAACCTGAATGCAAAATCAGCTGTTTATGGTTGTAACAAACTAGATATAAATATCAAGCAGATCGACGTCAAATGAATAGAAATAAATTTCTTATATGTGACTCATATATTTAATAATATTTTATATGTATATAGACGACGTTGTTTCTTTCAACACAGCTCTCCTTTTTTGTACTACTTTTTAATATTCTATTGTTTTTTTATTATGAACCGTTTTACATTTGTTAACGATTTGCTTAACATATGCTAATGATCTGCTTTTTAACCACATTTATCTGCTTGATATTTATATCTGGTTTGTATCTGATTACGATCTGCCTTATATCTGATTACGATCTGCTTTATATCTGATATGTATTTGGTTACAACCTGCCTTATATCTGGGGGCAAATTACGGCACTCGTTATCGAACGAAATTACGAAATATTTCAATAGAGTTTATATGGAAATATTTCGTAATTTCGTTCGATAACGAGTGCCGTAATTTGCCCCCAGATCTGTATCTGGCCTGTATCTGGTCTGTATCTCGTTTATATCTGGTTACGATCTGTTTTATATCTTGTATATCTGTGGTTACGATCTGTTTTATATATGATCTGTTTTCATTCAATGTCACAGAAAAAATCTTAATTCTTAAATGCATGAGGTCAGAACCTCTGACTGTGATCAAGATATTATTATATAAATTTGGTTCCAAAACGCGAATATTGGTTTTATTTCCAGATAAATTAACGGGTTTCAAGAAAAATTTGAAAAAAACCCTATGATATATAAAAAAAGGATAGAAAAAACTATTTAAAAAATTAAACTTGATCAAAATGTATTAAAATTCGCTAAAATAATGTTCCATACACATATTGGTACCAATTGATACCAATTATTTATTTACTTGCTGATGATATAAACAAATTATTGCTATTGTATTCAAGATAAAAAATATATTTCCTATCTTTTCCATATTACGACGATAAAACTATTTCTAGTACAGTTTTACTTCTTTACATAACCAAAAGCTACTACACATTCCTCCAGTACATTTGTAAATTTTGTAAGCTAAACGTTAAGTCATATTATTATTATCTACAGTTTACTTTATTTTAAAACTAACTCTAAACAAATTCTATGGTAGTATTTTTTCAATTTCAATCTATATACTTACAAAAATAAACTCTAATCACTTATACAAAATCGCAATTTTTTTTTTTTTTTGAGACTTACAATCACCATATGAAATCGTCAATTATCTGAACTTACCCATTATTTACAATTATGAACGAAAACAAAAATTTAATACATATGTATAATTGCGTTCACTTGTGTTTAAAATTTTTATTTAATAAATGACAACAACAACATTTTTTTTCTTCATATGAAGTCATTTAAACAAATTATTTATTTATTAATTTACATAATTTTTTTCTTATCAATTACACTTAGAGCTAATTAATTAAATATCTATATTAAGAAGAATATCATCATCCTCGTCCATAACTTCTCTATAAATATTTAAATTTGATAGTGTTGATACTGTTGAGGGGCAATTTATTTTATAATGCCCCCATGCATAAGTATCAACATTATTTTTACATACAAATCTTTTATCATCAAATCGTCGACGAAATTTACACTTGCCTGTAGGAAATATCACTAGTGAATCAGTACTGATTCACCAGTGACTTTTTCGCCAGTACTACTGATCAATTATACCCCACACAATGCTTTTTGCTATAGACATTTAACATGTGCGTGTCATTGAAAACCAACTACTGACATTGGAACTACTGATTAGATAGTTCTTTAGGGACCAAATGAAGACATTGGAAACAGATAGTCGCTAGAACATTTTAGTTATTCCAGTATATACTTTTGATAATGAAATTACATAGTTTGTTCACATTTTGGTGTGTTATTAATCAAATATATTAGAAATAGAACTTATACATAAACTGCAAAAAAAATGACAGGAACTAATTCATTCATTCGTTCAGCATTTTACCAGCAAGTAGGGATTTTGTTTGTCATTTCTATTAAATGCATATACTAACATATGTTAATCAAAAATTTTATGTTTCGCTAAATTATTAAAGTCTAACACTCACGGATGATTCAGAAAGTGTGACAAAACTTTAACTGATGGCACAAAACCTTCCACAGGGTAAACAAATTTTCATAATTGACACTTTAACCTAAAATTTGTTAGTTTTTATATTTTCTATTTTTATACAATATGGAATGTTATTTTATTACTTTTTTCAAATTCTTCTTGTATATTTTTTTCTTCTATAAATTTATATCCATGGACCAATAGATATTCGTATTGAATTGAAAACCCTTAAGTATATACCAACCGGAACATCTGCATATTGTTTAATTATACATGATAGAATGTTTGAATATATTCCTCTTACAAATGAAAAAAAGCTATTGTAAAAATAATATTAACATAAGTAATATATAAATAAGTGTTTTTTAATTAAAACTGATTTGTTTTTATTTAATTTATGATTTATTTAGGTTAGGTAATGAATATATCAATATTGTGAAATTGAAGAACTTGAATTGAAAGTATAGTATAGTATGGTATAGTATATTATAGTATAGTATAGTATAGTATAGTATAGTATAGTATAGTATAGTATAGTATAGTATAGTATAGTATAGTATAGTAGTAGTAGTATAGTATAGTATAGTATAGTATAGTATAGTATAGTATAGTATAGTATAGTATAGTATAGTATAGTATAGTATAGTATCGTATAGTATAGTATAGTATAGCATAGTATAGTATAATATAGTATAGTATAAGTATAGTATAGTATAGTTTAGCATAGTATAGTATAGTATAGTATAGTATAGTATGTATAGTATAGTATAGTATAGTATTGTATAGTATAGTATAGTATAGTATAGTATAGTTTAGTATAGTATAGTATAGTATAAATTTCATTAAAAATGTATTTCGATGAACAAATGACAAAATTGCAAGAAAAAATATTTTTACAAATCGAGGAATTGCGAGAAAAAACATATGGATTAGAGAATCTTGCTTTTAATTCAATAATTGAAAAAAGGATATCTCGAGCAAGGTAACCCCAGCAAAAAAGAAAATTAAAGTTAAATATTAATATAAAATAATTTTTAAGCAGATAATAAAATATTGTAAAATAAAATGTTTAATACAAATGTATATTATATTTTTTTACTAAAATTTAAATGGGTTTATTTCATTGACAACGGTAAATATTTAAATTACACTCATGTATCCAGCATTTCGATATAGAACTGTATAACAAACACTGCGCCAGAATTAATATGGTTTTATGGTTTGTTTTTGTTTTTTAATCCCATTGCTTTAATATTTTCTCTTATCAGTAAAAAGAAACAATTATATATTTTCTATAGTGTAAAAATTTTAATTATATTTATGTGTTCAGCTAAATTTTTTAATTACATTTATTTGTCCAGCGTGTTTTTGTTAATCACAATAAAAAACATTTTGCTAGCTCTTTAAAAAAATGTGTTCTTATCAGTTAAACGTTTTAATATTCACGCTCAAATCGTGTATTTGTTCTTATAAGTTAACATGTACATTCCCATCTAGGGCTGGAAAACTCATATTATAAATAAATGCTCAAGCAAGAAACATAATTTAAATGCATGGCATTCCCATCCAGGCATGAGCAGACTTTTGTACTAAAAACGGTATCCAGAAACCCCACAAACATACAACTTGCAACATATAGCAATCGATAGAAAACAAAACTACTTTTTTAAATTGGTGAATGTCATTTTCAAAATTTTTGCAATTTAGAAGTTATCTCGCATCATTCGTAAATATTTTCCTATTCGCAGACTTTTTATAAAGTGTCAATAATAGTGGGCAGCTACAATACAGGTATAAGATGTAGATGTAATGTTCAATTATTGTTAGCACAGTTATATGTTGCAGCACAAATAAGAACTACCACCACGAATTGGAACTAATAGTAAATATTATTATTAATAATGATTATTATTAGCTTATATTTGCAATTATTAATAAATATCAAACAAATTAAACATTAAGGGTTTTCATGAGAATGTTCGAAAGTCTTGCAAACTGTGTAATTGTGCATTTTTACACTATCGTAAATAAAATGTCAAAAATTTTATGAAAATTTATTTTGACTCGTAATTTAAGCTGTGCAATTGTGCATTTTGTTAACGATTTCTTGATTTTTTGGCCTTATTTAAACATTTTTATGTACTTTTATTTTTATAGAAATATATATACATGTTTTTAAATTAAAAATTGCTTGAAATTTAATTTTTTTTTATTTTTATTAAATTAATTTGTTTGACATTTCATTCAAATTAACTTAACTGTTGCAAAGAGCTTCATGAAACAAGTCTCGCACATTTGCCCAATTGCACAAATGGCAATTGTAAGAGTTCTCATGAAACCCCTTATTAAAATTTTTATTTTAAACTATGTCGATAATAGTGATGTAACCAAAAACCAAGGACGGTTACATAGCGTCTACAACTGCGATTAACTCTGACATAATATTTGAGAGAAAGTCGGCAGAATAACAAAAATAAAATGCCGATATTTCTCTTCATCTCATACAACAGGAACACGTAATTTCAGTTTTCTTATAACACTTCATTTAATGCAAATCCTCACCGAGTTAACATGTTTTATTTTTGTATAATTAGTTATTTTATTTTCACTTTTTCACACAAAATTTAATTTATGAATCAATTAAACACATTTAAACATATAAAATCCCAGAAATTTTTTCCAAAACATTGTTTTTCATTTATTTTAATAAAGACTCACACATGGATACTAATTTACTTTCAAGTACGTGTGTTTTTTGACAGTTCATCTCATAGGATTGTTGTTATAGGATTTCTTATAACAACGCTCTCATAAAAAATCTTATAAGATTGAGATAACACTAATTTGAAGTCTAAACGTAACATGATTCGCTTTGCGATTGAATTTGACGCTCTCATCTTACATATTATGTTAGGTGTAGACCATATTTTAAAGACGATAATATTCGCTGCTTGGTAGCACTACAGTAAAAACTTCATTGCATAGGCTTCATGTTATATGGCCTCAATTCAAAATGTTCCTAAAATTTTCTATTCTATTCTAGGTGTTTGAACATAAAATTTTTGATATTCCCTGAGGATAAAAGTAATCGCACCCTGATTGGATTTGATTTTATGGAACAGGCAGGAATTGTTTTGAACATGGGGCAATGATATTGGTATTTCGAAAAGTGTCCAAGTCAACAATTTGATTTTTGTGAATCGTGGCCTTTAGATTTAAATCTGCTCGAGTCAATAGTGGTTGCGGAAACATCATTAAAACGAGTCACATCTGAAACTGCCCCGGTATCCTTGCAAATTACGCCCAAGAGAATATGCAAGTCACATGTATCAAATTTCGAATCATGTGGCCCAGACTACAACAAAGAAAATTACTACTCGCCCCACTCAATACAGGCGATATTCCGAGACGCCATACCTACAGACATGACGACGCCCGATAGAGCAAAAGATTCTGGTCTGTTTACTGGTGTTGTCTATAGACCTCAAGTAGATGAGGACGATCCTATTTTTACGCCACTATTCACTTGAATATAAAGTTTTAAAAACAACAGATGGTGCAGATTTGACTATTGAACAGAAAATAGAGTTAGAAAATGTTCTAGCTAGGCAGAATACCGTGTTTGGTGGCCTAAGTAAACCATCACCATATGCAATTCATAAAATAAGTACTGGTACCCATGAACCAATTGCTTTACCCCCTTATGGTCCTTCGTTTGCCAAAGCTCGCGAATTAAAATTCGAAATATTAAACATACTTGAAAACGACATAATAGAAGAGTGTGAATCAGCATGGTCGTCGCCCGTAGTTATGGTTCCCAAAAAAGATGGTTCAATTCGCGTATGCGTGGACTATAGGAAATTGAATTCATTAACTGTCCCCGATAGGTATTCCCTGCCTCGTATGGATGACCTGTTACATTCAGCGAAGAGTACGAAGAATATGACGACGTTGGATCTGCAGAGTGGATATTACGAAATCGAAGTGGCCACAGAAGACCATGATAAAACTTATTTCATCACTCCATTCGGAACTTATCGTTTCAAGAGAATGCCATTCGGGTTGCGAAATGCACCCGCAACGTTTCAGAGGCTAATAAATCGTTTTAAATTCAGTATTCCTGAAATTTGTATTTTTGCCTACCTCGAAGACATTATTGTTTGTTCTGAGAGCTTTCAACAACATATGTGACGCGCAAAATAGAAAGGGACCTAAGGGTAAAAACCTGTTTTGTTCAGGAGAGCCATTTTAAAGATTTAAATACGTGTATCTTTGGTGTACCATCACTGAATAAAACGCGCATATCTCTGGGAGGGAACACTTTTGGGGCATGGGATCGGTCTCATTCGAGGCTCAGGAGTTGTCCACATAAAAAAAAGTGAAAATTTATTTTTTTTTACCCTTAGGTCCCTTTCTCTGTGCGCTGTCACATATACGCGGCCCCGACATAGTTATGGATCGTTTATTGTTGTATGGGCTACGTTTGAATAGCCAAAAGTGTAAGTTTTGTTGCTCCAGGGTAAAATTTCTTGGTCCTAATAAAACGCAAGCAATTGATGAACGTAAAGAGCCCAGAAATATTAAGGATCTAATACCGTTTATCCAAACGTCCTCATGGTACAGACGATTTATCGGACAGTATGCAGAAATCGCCAGACCATTAACGAATCTTACCAAGCAAACAGCTGTATGGAAATGGATAGAAGAGGAAATGAAATCTTTTAACGCCTCAACAACTTCACCCGTGTTAAAACAAGCTGTAGATGGCATGCCATATTTAATAAAAACGGATGCAAGTGCTTATGCTTTGGGAGCTGTTTTACTCCAGGGAGAGGGTCCATCAGAGCACCCTATAGAATATGCCAGCCGTTTGTTAGGTAACGCACAATGCAACTACTCTACCACGGAACGGGAAGCCCTGGCTATAATCTGGGCATGTAGCAAGTTTCGCGGCTATATAGAAGGAAAAGAGCTTAAACTTCTTACAGACCATAAACCATTGAAATGGTTATTAACGTTAAAATCACCAACTGAAAGACTTTCTAGATGGGGATTACAAATCCAACAGTATAATTTTACCATTGACTATGTTCCTGGAAAAGCAAATGCAGTAGCTGATATGCTCTCCAGACCGCCCTGCACAAGCCACGATGCTGATAACAATGATGGTAATTGTTTCTGCGCATTTTTTGTAAATATGCCATCAAAGATCGCCACATCTTAAGGAAATAATAACGTCTTTAGAAACTCAGGATGAAAACTCCATTCGTTGGATGAACAGGAGTTACATATTTATTAAATGATGGTATTTCGTATTGCTACGCTAATGATGACTGCGAAGATGCACAATTGGTCATACCTTCACAAGAACGACCAGAAATTATTATATCATATCACGATGAGAGTACTGCAGGACATTATGGTATAGAACGAACCATAGCCCGTATTGCTAGTAGATATTTTTAGCCAGGAATATGCAGTGAAATCGCCAAATATGTGAAAAGCTGTATTGAGTGCCAACGTTTTAAAGCATCGAATATGAAACCTGCAGGTCTTCTATAAACAACTAGCAGCAAACAGAGATTTTAAGTCGTAGCCGTTGACTTGTTTGGTCCTCTACCACAGTCTGAAGAAGGTTATCGATGGATTATAATCATCGAAGATGTAGCTAGTCGTTGGATAGAAAATTTTTAAACTCCAAGATGCAACTGCAGAATCGATGAAATATTTTTACGTTTCGGCGTACCTAGACGCATAAAATCTGATAACGGTGTACAGTTTGTATCAGCCATAATGCAGCAAGCAACATATTGCCTTGGCATACAACAGTTCACACCAGTTTATCACCCTGAAGCAAACCCTGTAGAACGCCAAAATAGGGATTTGAAGAGTCAACTGGCCATTTTGGTGCAGAATCAACACAATAATTGGCATCAGAGCTTAGCTGCTATACGCTTCGCTATGAATACTGCAAAATGCCAGAGCACTGGGTATAGCGCAGCATATCTGACCATGACGTCAGGACTGTAATCGAGTCGGAGAGTTTCATTCCCGAAATCACATCATCCCTCCGAACGATTTCCAACGCCTTAGGAAATGCAAAGGAGACTGAGGCAAGAATCCATGATAAAAACAAAGCTTATGTCGATAGACAAAGAAGACCACAGCCAAATTTTGACATCGGTACTAAAGTACTAGTTACAACACATATTTTGAGTAACACAGGTAAGGGCATCTCATCCAAGTTTGTGCCTAAGCGTGATGGCCCTTACCTCATCACGAAAAGGATTGGGTCATCTTCGTATGAAGTGTCATCGCCAGACAACTTGACGATTTCACTTGGCACCTACCATGCCTCGGTATTAACCTTGTATAAGGGTACCAATAGTAAAGAAGCCCCAACACCAGTTCATCCCATGAAGAGACGTGGTCGACCTAGGAAACCCTAATGATGAAGCCTAAAAATATGTTGCCGTACTGCTCGGGTCAAGATCCCGTACGCCAACGGAGGAGACTGTAGCAGACATTCTTTTTTCATGCATGACAACCTATGTTGACAAACAAAATTTTCTGGTTTGCCATAATAATTTTCTGAAAATAAAAAATTTAGTAAATTCTCATCACACATATTTTCTTATTTTTGGAAAAAAATTGTTCTCTGGCAACGCTGATTCTTAAGAGTATGCATTACACTCAACTTGTTCTCAGTAATGCGAGTGTACCCGTACGTAATAGAAGAGTATAAGAAAAGGCGCGCCCTTAATTTGCCGACCACAGGTTTAAAGCTCTTTCGTTGTATGTTTAAAGCAGCGTTACCATATGTGAAGATTTATCTTATTTTTGACGTTTTTCGAGATGATAAAAAGACTAAAAGCTTTCATAGGTAAAAATAAGATTTTTGAAAATATGAAAAATAGTACTTTTAACATATTAGTTGATGTTCCTTTTGACTAAACTACTTCCACATTTTCTTCTTTGTTTCATAAAAATTATGAAAAGAAGTAACACGCTGCAACACTATTTATTCCCTTTGATTAAATTTTAACCAATATACAAGCACAGATTCTTCTAAACCACGCATTTTTAAAGAAACAATTCGCTTTAATCTGGTAGTAAATTACGTTATTCGATATCGATTGAAATATCTATTCAAACTAGAATTGGGTTGAACTCATTCAGTCGGTTGTTTTTGATGCAAACCTTTGATCAATCCCAATTAAATTACATGGGTTTCATCATACATAGGTTTGTGTCAAAACTGCATGAGTTCGACCTAAGTATAATACAAATACAATTTTTTGAAAATAAGTCGAATATATATATAAAACGCCGTAATTTTCTTCTATTTTTATTTTTTATTATTTTTTTTGTAGAATGTAAAAAAACATATAGTAAACATTTTGTGATATATATTTAGGTTTATGTCTGTTAGATTAGTTCACTTAAAACAGAATAAATTTTAAATGAATTTTAATGCAGCTCAAGGTTCATACATACATATATTGATAAAATTTTAATAAAATGTTTAAAAAAAGATTTTTGATGACAGAAAAAGATTTTTTTTGGTCGGCTTGAAGATTCTTGAAAATAAAATATGGCAACACTGGTTTAAAGGCTCAATCAGACGTGACATAACCATAACCAAACTAATGGGCAACACTGTATTCGATTATACGTGACTCGCCATAACGCCATAACTCTCACCATAGAAACCAATTGAATTTTGGTTTGGTTATAGTTATGGCGTTATAGTTATGTCACGTTTAATTTAAGCTTATAGCTGTGGTCGGCAAAATAAGTAATCTTACGTAAGTGCACACACGTATTGTTGAGAACAAGTGTGTATCGCATACTATTAAGAATCAGCGTTGCCAGAGAAAATTTTTTCCCCAACACTAAGAAAATATGTGATGAGAATTTACTAAATTTTTTATTATCAGAAAATTATTATGGCAAACCAGATTTGGTTTGCCAGCGTGCGTTGTCGTGCATGAAAAAACGTGATATGCAAAGGCATTTTCAAGCATATAAAGGGTTCGCCATCTAACGTTTTTTTTTCAACTAGTGCTTATTTCGTGAATGGTAACACTTACCTTATGTCTGATTTGACAGATAATTAGATTAATCCTTCCGCTGAACGAGCCAACTGACCATCCAATGCGTTTTCGCTTCGCTAAGTGGGCCTGCGATCGACTTACAGATGCCGATTTTGCCAAAGAAAAATCATCATCATCAGATGAAGCTCATTTTGATCTTGGCGGGTATGTAAACAAGCAAAATTGTCGCATTTGGTGCACAGAAAACCCGCACACATACATTGAAAAGCCAACGCACCCAAAACGAGTCACTGTTTGGTGCGGATTTTGGTCCAGAGGCATAATTGGGCCATTGAGCAAGGAGTGGCCGTTACAGTCAATGGCGATCGTTATCGGGTCATGTTGAACGAATTTTTGTTCACAAAAATCGAAGAGGAGGATATTGGCAACATTTGGTTTCAACAGTACGGCGCTACGTGCCACACAGCCGAGGTTTCAGTAGTTTTTATATAGCATTTTCAAAAAAAAGTTATCTGGCGGACCCTTTATTTAAATTATTTTTAGAAAATTTTTTACAAAACCATCTTTTTACTCACTATTACATTGACGCATCAACAACAAATGATGCTTTTCTTTTTCGATACAACTTGAGTGTTTCTTTTGACCATAATAAAACCAAGTTCGTGTTTGGAGATTTAAAATTTGAAATTAGGGAAATGATACATTTCACTGGCAACACCGGTTTGTGGTAAGAGTATAACACATACAACTATAAAATGTAATGGTATACTTTGCCGACCACGGGTTTAAAGCTCTCTTGATAATTTTTGAGATCATTGGTTGAGTAAAAGCTCTTTTTTGTGTGTATAAAACAGTGGTGTCAAAAATAAAACTATGGTTGTATGTGTGAGAAAAATTGTCTTATTCGTCTCTGAAGTACATCGAAAAAAAATAAATATTTGCAACAAATGCAGTTTAGTGAAGCAGGTCATAACATATAAAAAGGAGTCTATATGATAGAAAACTAAAAAATAAAGAATAAAAATTAAATAAAAAATTTTGGGGCGGCCCATATTTTCTGAGTTACGGGGCTGTGAACTTTTCATATGAAACTATGAAGAATTTTTAAAAATAAATTTTTAAATATCTTATCTGATAGAAACGTGAAAAATAAGAAGAAAAAATTTAACAAAAAAATTGACTGCGACCAATATTCCCCGAGTTAATGGTCTTTTAAGTTTTGATTTAAAATGCAGTTTAGTGAATCTGCTACAAAAAAACCAAAACGTCTTTTTAATATATATATATTCATTTATTTCCTTAAAAGTTTTGTAACATAAAATACATTGAATGTCGCAAAAAGCATTACTGATCATAAAATATTTTTCGCATACCACTTTTTTTCTTTCATTGTATCTATAAAGAATTTAATACACCCGCTGCGCATGTGTTTTCGTCGCTGTTTCATTGACGACTAAATGGAAGAGAATAAGAATGTGTGTGATTTTAGTTTGCACAATTGTGCCATGAAACCAGTGGTGTCAAAAATAAAACTATAGTTGTATGTGTGAGAAAAGCTGTCTCATTCGTCTCTGAAGTACTTCGAAAAAAAAATAAATATCTGCAACAAATGCAGTTTAGTGAAGCAGCTCAAAATATATAAAAAGGAGTCTATATGGTAGATAATTAAAAAATAAGGAAAAAAAATTAAATAAAAAAGTTGCGGGCGACCCATATTTTCCGAGTTACGGCGCTGTAAACTTTTCATAGGAAACTGTGAAGAAATTCCAAAAATAAATTTTTAAATAGCTTATCTGATAGAAACTTGAAAAATAAGAAGAAATTAAACAAAAAAATTGGCTGCGACCAATATTTTCCGAGTTATTGGTCTTTTAAATTTTGATTTTAAATACAGTTTATTGAAGCTGCTCCAAAAAAAATTAAAATGTTTTTTAATATATATTCATTTCTTTCCTTAAAAGTTTTGTAACATAAAATACATTGAATGTCGCAAAAAGCATTAATATTTTTCGCATACCACTTTTTTTCTTTAACTGTATCTATAAAGAATTTAATGCTCCCGCTGCGCATGTGTTATCGTCGCTGTTTCATTGACGACTAAATGGAAGAGAATAAGAATGTGTGATTTTAGTTTGCACAATTGTGCCATGAAACTGACATCATTGCATGAAACTGACATCATTGGTATAAAAGCAGAGCAATAAACAAAGGTATTTCATTCCGTATTTGCAGGTTGGTTTGGATGGTCAACAGCCAAACAAGACTAGCATACAATCTTCGTGATGACGATAGTTGTCGTTGATTGTCGCTAGGTATGTTTGGCTGCTGAAATTAAAGTAGTGTTGATCGCGATGGTGAGTGCATTTACTTTGAAATTCTTTGACTATTATTCATTCCGTATTTGCAGATTAAAGGCTCAATCAGACGTGACATAACCATAGCCATAGAAAACAGCCGTTCGAACCAAACTAATGGGCAACACTGTAGTTGATTATAGGGAACTCGCCATAACTCTCACCATTGAAACCAATTGAATTTTGGTTTGGTTATAGCATTATGGCTAGTGTTGTTAATTATTCGTCTTTTATGTTTGTTCGAATGAAATTTCATAATTTTTTTCTTGTTCGAACAGACGAATAATTTTGAACTTTTGTTCGAATATTCGACCGAACAAAGAATAAAAAAATATATTCGAATAATCTTAAAAAAGTTTGCAAAAACGACACGTATGTGTATTAGATTAATTTTTTTATTAACAAACGAAAAATATTTCATTACACAAGAAAAACAAATAATTTCAATAACAAATTTAGTAATATTAATAACAAAACTTTAAAATTTTAAGAACCTTTGCCGCAGTTGACGCTGTAGCATAGATAAGAACTCTATGTTCCACTTATACTATTGAAGTAACAGAATCGCAAAAAATAAAAGATTAAATAAAAAAATTATGATAAATTCCAATCGACTAGACCGGTTTTCTTCAAGTAAAAATTAGAAGATATACGATCATGTCACCATTCAAACGAAAACAAAGCAAAATTAAAATCGGTCAAGACGTTAGGGAGCTACGGCGCACAGTGGCACATTTGAAGAGATGGCGGCCAAAAGTCTTCAAAAAAAATTTTATTTTGTGTCACCGATTTAATTTTTTTTTATATAAAAGTAAACACATAGGAACCTCGAAATCCAGAAATTTAAGTTTTTATTTCGATTATTTCTCTTCAAATAGGGTGATCAAAAACGCGCTTTTTTAAGAGAAGCTGAAATTCAAAATATTTTAGAAAATTTTTGAACTTCAAGTGGGCATAACTTTTTTGGTTTTATATATTTTTGGAAAAAAAATTTTTCTTCACATCACACAATATCATTTCTTAACTTATAAAATAAATTAAAAAAATCGTGCCTTACTTTACTCGAGTCCCAGATTTGGGGATTGTAATAAAGGTCTAAAATATACCCAAATCTCGATGTTCAGTGGAACGCAACTTTTTTTCCGCGAAAAACTTCGTAAAATAACTTATAACGTGTTATAGTACGTACTTTGAGCTGTTATTATATGCTAATTTTTAAATTTATATTTGCATCTCTAGGAACTACAATGATTTTACTGCTTGCATATCGGATATTTTAGGTATGGGAGTGCGGTATATCTACATGTGTTTGTGTGTGTATTGTGTGTATGTTTTTCTTTTTTTCGAAGAAGTTTTATTAATGAAAAGGGTATAATAAAAGACTGTTATTATAATGCATTAAATGCATTTTTGTAATTTAGGCCATTAAAAAATGTATAGTTACATATAAGCGGGGGTAGGTACATGAGTTGTTGTATTTGGACTGATATATTCGACCTTTTGTTGTAACTTTATTATGTACCCAGGTAGCTGCTCCTCATATAAAGTTTAAAATACGATAGACACATCAGGTTTTCTTGAAGCAGGTCTCTTTAATTCTCTTTTAAAGCTGCCCGGTTGCTTAGACACAGACAGTTTGTGTTCAAGTTTTTAATGAGTTTTGAATATGAGAATGAAATAACAAAAGAGAATTGAAGTAACTTGTCGGTACAAGCATGTCGGTACTCCTCTTCTTTCTTCATTCCTCTCTCTCGTTGAAACACATACCTGCATCAAGAAAACTTGACGTGTATAAAAACAGACAAAATTAATAAAGACGATCAGTATTGTCAAAACGATGGCTAAGTTCAGTTATAACGATCTTGCTAAAATTTATTTTGAACAATAAAACAAAAACGATGTTATATTACACATTTTAAGACCCTTATTTTGAGTTGTGCGACCATTTAAAAAAAATTAATAATTTTTTAACGCGATTAAATAAACGGTATAATGAATGTAATAGAAATAAGGAAAAAATGTTTAACTGCAACAAACAATGGCTTACAAGCGAACTTGTATTTGAAAGCCAACCAAAACCAGCAAATGTGGGCCGACCTGCCAGACCAGTTGAGGAGTGTAGCGAAAGGTCCCGAAGACAAAAGCTGCAAAGCGTTAATGAAAATTTTTCTCAAGAAATAATTAAAGATACGTTTTTCCATCAACTAGGACCAACAAAAAATAAAATTAAAAAAATTGATATAATAGAAAATATAATGAAAGCGAGCCCCAAGCGTGTAAAAAGGATTTTAAAGAGCATTCCAACACCAACCGATGATAAAAAATTTACATCTGAGGAAGCATTTTCAATATTTCTGGACTTAAAGCTAACAAAATATCAGTATATGGAATTGCGAAAGCGGGAAGTTGGAAAACATTGCTTCATTTATCCAGAATATAGAGATTTGGTTTTAATTAAAAAAGATTGTTTACCACCACAAAATTCTCTAAACATTACAGAAAGTTCAGCAGAGGTGGTATTGCAAGATATATTAAATCATACTGCGGAAAGATTGTTGAATACATTGGATGCAGATAATATTAAAAAGCTTGGTGACTGTAGCCTAACATTAATTTCTAAATGGGGATGCGATGGATCTTCTGGACAAAAGCGATATAAGCAGTATAATGCAGAAAAATATCAGATTCTGACTTATTTATGATATCTTTTGTTCCGTTAAGACTAAAAACAAATAACATTAATTTTGAGCCATCTACTAGCAAAGAAACCGATATTGACATATGGAAAAACGAAATACCTTCCTCAACAAAATATTGCAGACCAATTAAATTTGCTTTTAAGAAGGAAACGAAGGATGTAATATTAGAAGTATCTAAACTTAAACAACAAATAGATAAACTTCAACCGATAACTTTGTTACTTAACGATCAAGAGATTCAAATAAATTATCAAATGTTACTTACAATGATTGATGGAAAAGTTGCACAGGCCATAACTGAAACAAAATCATCTTCGAGCTGTGTTATTTGCAAAAACAACTGCAAGCCAATTAAGTCAACTTCCAACAGAAGACACCACTTTCCAAGAAGCCTATGAGTTTGGCTTGTCCCCACTCCATGCTAAAATTCGATTTATGGAACACATATTAAAGCTAAGCTATGATTTAGATTTTAAAGGAACAGTACGAAATAGTGACGAAAATAAAGCCAAAATAGAGGCAAAAAAGAAACGTACAAGAAAAATATTTAGAATTGGGTTTACTGATCGATCAGCCAAACCAAGGAGAAGGAAACAAAAGTGATGGCAACACAGCAAGAAAATATTTTTCTGATCCTGAAACTGGTGCAGCTATTACTGGAGTAGACTTGAATTAATAAAACGCTACAAAATGATACTGCAAGTAATATCATGCAATAAAAAGGTAAAAAAGAATATTTGGTCAGTATGCTAATGAAACAGCAAAACTATACAACGAAAAGTATGATTGGATGAATATGCCATCGACAGTCCATAAAATACTATATCATGGGGAAAACATTATTCCGATTGGAGATCTTTCTGAAGAAGCGCAAGAAAAAAGGAACAAAGATTATAGATATTTTCGCGAGCACAACACAAGAAAGATATCTAGATATAGTACCAATGAAGACCTCTTTAATATTTTACTGTGCACTTCTGATCCATATATCTCCAGCATTCGACAAAAATGGAATTCCACCCCCATGGAATTGGACAAAGACGCCAAGCAGCTCCTTGAAGATGAACTGGAGACATACTTAGATGAAACTTTCACTAAGACAGTTAAATGAAAAATGTATTCTATGCAAATTAACATAAAAATTAGAGCAAAAAAGCACAATAAATATTGAAGAAATTTTATTTTATTTGGAATAAAAAGATTTTCTTAGAATTTATGGTAAAACCTTTTTTCGGATATGGATCTCCTACATATCTGTTATGGATTCACGTTTAAAATATATTTAAATTGTTCATATAATAATTACATTTAAAGCTGTCGAACTTACATTTGTTAGTGAATTATGATCACCAAGGCTATTTTACGAAATTTGACTTACAATGGCCCTATGAGTAAATGTGGACTGATTGCCCTAAAATTTTACAGGGATATCAACGACTAAAATAAAATTAGTTTTGCTAAATATTATATCAATATTAATATATTTAAAACAATTATGAGCTTCAAACCCGTATTCTAAGTGGTCCATTGGAGAAGAGGGCTAAAGGTCAAAATAAAATGGACCCGGGTGGACGGCTTAATTAAGAATGTAATTTTTTAGTTCAGTTAACGTTACTATTTATAAAATGCAATGTTAAATCACTACATTCACAAACTTATTTTTTTAAGGCCGATAATACCTATATTTTTAAAAGTCATTTTTCAATCATATATAAGTGTACTTAAATACGGCTCGATTTTAAAGTTAATACATTAAATTGAAGCTTAAGATGTCTTCTATCCAACAAAAAAAATGTCATTAAAAAATTTCAACCCAGTCAAAAGTTATAGAATTTTGACCGCCAACTCACAAAATGTGCCACTGTGCGGCGTCAAAGACACGCAGATGAACAGAATATGTCTAAAAAATGTGATATATTCTAAATGGCTTGACAGATTTTCTTTAAACATAGCTAAGAACACTCCCGAACAAGTCATGTTTTATTTTATTTTTAAAGAGAAGTAACAATCAGGCAATGATTGCCTACTACTATTATAAGAAAAGGAATAGTAACAGAAAACATAGGTGGTGAAGGAATAGATAGAGGAATGCTTCATTTTTTTACAGCTCTGCTTTTTGCACGTTTTTTTAATAATGTAGTGTTACAGCGCCTATTTTACTTCGCCGATGATTCTGCTACACAACGAATGGGGGTGCTCTGGTGTTACATTAGGATTAGTATCTCTGGAAGTCGGTATAGCTCAGTGACCAGTGACTATGTCTTCATCACTTGAACTTTTCTACAACAACTGATAGAAAGGGACAGTAATGCACATAAGAAAAAAGCGTGGTGTTGTTATTTAATGACTGTCAGATAGCGGGCTCGATCCTAAAACCTTCGTTTTTGTAGTCAACGTGCTAACTTCTTCAGCCACCCTCAAACAGGAAAACTAAATCAAAATCGGTCCAACCGTTTGGTCTGTACGTCGACTCGTACATACAAATAGATACACAGACACAAACTACATACAAACTTATAACACCCCTTTTTTGTCGGGAGTTAAAAACTAAAACGAAATTAGTTAAAAAGTATAGGTATTTACACACATTTATAAACATTTTTAATATATTAATTTTTTGGAAAAAATCATTTAAAAACCGCAGATAACCCAAAAAATCTTTTTATACAGTAGTTAATGAAATTGTTCGAATATTCGAATATTCGACAAAAATGATTCGAATAATTTTTTATTCTAAATTGAAAATTTTTGTTCGTTCAAACAAATATGATAAAAAGTTGTTCGAACATTCGAATAATTTTTGTTCGAATGACAACACTAATTATGGCTATGTCACGTCTAATTTAAGCTTAAAACTGTGTAATTGAAAAGTGGAACATTTAATTATGTAATTTTATATGAAAAAACTATTTAAAATTTAAAACGAAAACTATTAAAAGAATTAAATATTTTAAAACTAAGAAAATTAATAAATTCTTTTAAGATAAACTATTATATTGTTAATTTAAGCATCAGGGGCCTAATTCTCGCATTCGATTGCGAGCGAGTTTTTACTCGAATGTTCGTGTTTTTTAACTTTTGGGATTTTCGCATTCGGTTTCGAATAACACATATCGAAATTTCTAATGACATCATTCGATAACGTGCATACATACGAATGCAACCGTTCGTGTTTTTACTCGCAAGCAAAAAGGCATTCGAAATCATGTTTAACATAGAAAAAGCGAAGAAACTGAAAATGTATGTTCAATATTTGACTTATTTATTGATAAACGAATGAATGCACAAATGTACGTATAAAAATTTCTAGTTGACTTCAAATATAACAAAACACACTAATTTGGCAAATAATAAAATAAAATATAAAAAAATCAACCATCTCTGGGAGCATCTAAATAACAAATTAACTGCTTCTGGTCAACCAATAAGAGAATGGAAAATGTAGCTAGTGCTCTATTCTCTAACTTTACACTAATTTATTATTATTAAGTTATTAATTATGTAAATCAAAGTGAAAATAACATTTATGTATATTCGTTTCTTTTTCTGCATATACGTGTGTATGTACGTGCATACATATGTTTTTGTACACATACATATATACAAACATATGCTTTTGCTTACAATTTATTCAGTGTTGTGAAATGAATTTATATATAAATATATTTGCCTTTTTCCAACACTGAAACAAAAGCTCGATTCGCTTGGTAACGAGTGACATCATCCGAAAATTTCTAGCCATCGAAATTAATTTCTATTCGAATGCAATTCCGATCACGAGTGCAGGAATTAGGCCCCAGGTAGTTTTTATTGATCATTAGAATCCAAAATTCTACTAAAAATAACATCAAGAATAATGAAATATATAATAAGTGATCAGAATGATTTAAAAGCTCTTTTGTTTAAAAAGCTATTCGAGGTCATCAATAATTACACCGTTCGAAAAACTTTCAACTCCATCTGATATTTCTTGGCTTAAAGGATTTGATGAAACTACTTTTGGCGTCTCGTTAGATTCGGATGTAGGCCTATTACCGAATTCTTGCATTTTCAAAATGAGCATTGCAAATACTTGAGCTGGCAATGTAGTTTGCAAAACTTGCAATAAACGAGCTGGTTGTCCACACACAACGAGTGCATTAGCCAAATGCTCTACACCAGTCTCGAAATCTCCTCTCGCAATTAGGGTTTCTCCCATTTGTATTTCTTGAAGAAAATATCTGAAACAAAAAAATAAACAAAATTTTTAAAAAGTAAGATAAGAACAAATTTATTATCGTTTGTAGCATAGGCGTAGGTTAGGTAAAGTCAAAAAAGAGGAGCAATCTATGTTGTTCCGATCCCGTGACACGATTACAATTATGCCCATTTCCGCATTTTGTGCTCTCTATTTAGAAGGGAATGCAGATTCACAATATTTATTTTAAATTTATTTGATTAATTTCCCAGTAACAAAAGTCGTTCTAAGGAAGTCATGAAAATGTAGAACATGATATCCTGTAGTAGTGCCCCAGCAAAAAATAAGTGAGGAAAAAGACCCACATCTACTTCAAATTTAGGTAAAAAACCAATGAATTTTACATTGACGTGTCATGCTTACATTTTTTTAACTCAATAAAAATCATGTTTTTGGTGATATAAAAATCTGAAAAAGGGATGTTATTTATTGCTAGTTATATAAATGCTATTATCCGGCCTGTCCTTAAAATCAAGGTGATTTCAAATCACCTGACTTGAAAAACAAACTTTTAATATTTGACTTGTTAGTGGTTGTTAGTGGGTTTTTATTACGTCTGTTCATTTACTTTCCCAGCAGAAACTAGCAACGAGAGAGCAAGACAAATTTATAAAATTACTCTCCCAATAAAAAAGGCTAAAAAAGCTAAATCCGTTTTTAAAAAAAATAAAAAAAGAAGCTAAGAGCTTAATAAAAATTTTAAAGCTAAATCCAGAAGAAATAAGCTAAATTTAGCCCAAAATTAGGTAATATGGTCACACTGACAATAACCAACTTTATCAATTATAAGAGCTGAATTCGCTGAGTAAATTCGTCGTTATTGTGCTTCACACGACGAATTTGCGCAGCGAATTCTTATCGACGAATTCGTCGACCTGGACGAAAATCGTCGTTCGTTCCAGTTGTGTTCCTAGCATTACTTGTAAAAACTTGCAAAAAAATGTTATTCATATTAGAACCGTGGTCGGCAACCCATACCATTACATTTTACAATTGTGTGAGTTATACTTTTACCACGAGTCGGTGTTGCCAGTTAAATTTTCGTCTCATTTGCCTAACTTGAAATTTAAATCTCCAAAACCAAACTTGATTTTATTATGGTCAGGGCAAACACTCAAGTTTTGTTTATGAAGAAATACATCTTCTCTTGTTGCTACGCCAATGTAAAGATGAGTAAAGAGATAGTTTTGTAGAAAATTTTCTTAAAATAATTTAAATATATGCATGACAACGTACGTTGACAAACCAAATTTTCTGGTTTGCCTTAATAATTTTCTGAAAATAAAAAATTTAGTAAATTCTCATCACACATATTTTCTTATTGTTGGGAAAAAATTGTTATCTGGCAAGGTTGATTCTTAAGAGTATGAGATACACACAAATTGTTCTCAGTAATGAGTGTGTACTAGTGATGCACGAATATTCGTGTTCGAATTGTCGAACATTCGGCCATTTTCAGGCGAATACTAATACGAATATTTTTCCAAAGAAATTAAATAAATAAATGCATAAATCCTAAACGAATTTTAAATAAATGGCTAAAAATTTTAGTTTGTACAAATACATTAATTTTTTATAGAAATTTGTGCTTTGTATCATTTTCATATATTATTTAATGACGATCATTAAAATTTTGGGTGCTTTTTATTAACTTTAAAGTACGCCAACAAGAGTGTGAAGTCCGTTTTCATAACAATTTTTTAATATTTCATATTGCATATAATATTCGTATTCGTAATCGCGAATATCGTTTCAAATATTCGTATTCGTATTCGCGAATATCAAAAATTGACATTCGTTACATCACTAGTGTGTACACATACGTAATAGAAGAGTATAAGAAAAGGCGCGGCGCCCTTAATTGCCGACCACAGTATTAGAACCATGGATAAAAATAATGATAAAATTGTATTTTTTCTGATGTATTTTGTTTGATAATATTTTAAATTGCAATTTTTTTAGAAATGACTTTTAATATGAAATTCTTTACACATTTACATGTATGATTACTATTTTTATGCATTTTTCATAATTTTATTAATTAAAAAATACAAAAATGCCACTTTCCATCTCTGATCATATACGAGAAACAAACAAAATTCTTTGACATTAAAATTGAATTTATGTGGCTTAATTAAAGAAAAACAATAAATTAAGAAAACATGATTTCTTTTTACATACGTATACATGTTTTTTTAACAAAGAAATACAAATTTTTCAGTTTCAGATTCACTATCCTACACGATCCCACGATTCATTCACAATAAAATATTGCAGAAGTCTGCCCGATTTTAAAAAATCGCTTCAAAATGGTGTTTTAAGTGCCACACTATCACACAAAAATGATGCAAAAACATCTGTTTGTTTTCTTGTGTATACATTCAATCATTTATTACAAAAAAAAATTTTTGCTTTCGTGGTTTCGTGGATTCTCAACTGCTGACAATAAAACCACTCTGACCGCATGAAATCTATCATTTTATGAAATTCTTCATAAATATTTCTAAAATCGCACGACTTGCCAAAAAAATCTGTCACAAAGTTGCATTTTTAGTCTAAAGTATTTTCAATAAATACAAGGTTTCCAGCACTTTATGATTGTAAACAGCTCTAAAGCACAATACTCTATCTTCCAAGTTTGGTAGGTTTTTAATATATATTTTGCATTCGGAAGCAAGAAGGAATAAGAGTGAGTCTTCTTCGGAATCGCTTGAAATTTTTTTTATGAAATTGTAATTTCCCTTATTTTTTACTCAACCGAATCCACCATTAACATTTCTGCAGCATATTTTTAGCATAATGCAGATATTTTGCATTTGTTTTTTTGCTTTTATTAAACTATTTTCGTTATTTTAATATTTATGGTATTTTTATTCTTTCTCTTCTTCTTTTTAAATATTCCAAATTTTTAAAAGTCTAGCAACACTTACAACAGGCCGTTCACAACTATCATAGTTGTAGTTAATACAATCTACAATCTACACTAGGTTGTGAATTAGGTAATTGTTTTGGGTTGTGTTTATTGAATTTAATTTTTTTGTTTCATTTTTGCATATATGTACATATTTCTTATTATTATTAGAAAAAGTAAAAAATAAAAACTATTGGCATACGCATTTTGTTTCAATTATTTTGCCACTCTGCTGATCTAATCTTACTGAAAGGAAAAAAATAAGAGAAACTTGCATTGTTTACGTCGAAATAAATCAAAAAAGAATAATAAAACCTTCCACTTGATACTCAAAATACATACAAAATACTCCACGAAATCATGCAAAAAATATCAACAAAAATTTACTTTGAGAATAACAGTCGCCAATGTTCTTTTGTTGTGTTTTCTGACATAGAACGAAAAAAAAAAGTTTCTCTTCGTTTCTTTGCCAACACTGCCAGCAGTAGATCAACCATCAAACGTTTGCGAACTGTTTTTCTTGAAAAATTTTGCCTTTTTTCTCTTTGTCTTCTGCAGAAGAGAAATAATATGAGTTTTGGGTTCTGCTTGCGTTTTCGAACAAAACCAAACACACATTCTGAGCTTGCTATATTGTATTGGTTGCGTTTGTGTTTCATTTTCTATCATATAACGAAACAAAACAATTTGCAATCGTTTCGATTCGTTTCTTTGCCAGCTCGGATTGTGTGTCAAAATTCCTTGAAATTGATAGCTGTGACACATATTGATAATCAATTTAATTTTTTAAATGCCACCATTGAAGAAACAATTCAAATTTGTGCTTCAATCAATGTGTGCTGTGTGTTTAAACCAAAACGCTATTCGTATACATTTTTTGATAGTTTGTAAAATTTCCCCTATTCAATTAAACAGTACTCAGTCAAGGTCCAAATTTATTCCTCTTTTAATCATTCTTGATTTTTCGGAGTATTTTCTTGGATTTTGACTAGTAAAATATCTAACGGTTTGGTTTATTCGTTCGTTCGGTACTTTGATATCTTTTTTTGTGCTTATTAAATCACTTTTGTTGTGAGCCTTGAAAAAGATTTACCACGTCTCCACGCACAGCGATCTATTTTAAAGGTAAAAATCACTAAAATAAAGTATCCTTCATTTTACACAATTTAAACAATTGTTTTTTATTTCCTCCATCTTTACACGCTAACACTGTGACCAGCCGTTCAAATTGAAAATTAAATTCCCATTTAAATGGATAGGTGAATTTTAAATCAATCTAGTTTTCAATGTAAAAAGTCTGATTGTGTTAGTGAAAAAGTGTAGAGTTGAGCTTCTCAGCTCTTTTGAGTGACCGCTCTTTTCAGCTCACCTCACTTTACTGAAGTATTTCATTCAGTTGGCTCAGTAGCTCAGTTCATTTGTAATGAAACATTTTATCAAGCATAAAGAAAGAGCGAAAACAGAAGCATAAAAAGTGACCGATTTATACAGTGAGTGTGTAGTCATACATTACAAAACAAGGCAGATGAAGTATAACAAAAAATAAATAAAACTAAAATACGAGTACATAGTTTAATGAGTGGAATTTGTTATGTTATGTTATGTACATATGTATGTATATTTAATCAAAATTAAAATTATTTAAGGTTTCAGATATTTTAATATTATCACAATACATATGTATATAAAATTTTTTTATGTAATTACTTGTGCGACAAAAGAAAATTGCTAAAAACCCACAAGACTTGTATCGAACTCTTTCATTAGGTCGTTATAGACACAGACCTATTATCAAACACACCTAAAGTACGTAGGTTTGTGTCTAAAACGAGCTGCTGAAAGAGTTTGATGGAAGTCTACATGTAATTTAAATGGGTTTGATTATAGGTTTGTGTCTAAAACGAGCTACTGAAAGAGTTCGATACAAATCAAGAAACCACTCTCAGCTAAAAGCGCTCAGAGGATTGACCGGCTCACAGCGCTCAGTGAGGTGAATCGTTCAATTGAACTAGTTTATTCATGAGCTGCACAACTCTAAATAAATTCAGTAAAGTGCGACCCTGGCTCGCGCACGAAGGGTTCCGTACAAACTCTAGATATGTAATTTAATACAAACTTCATCCTATATAATATATAGTTTTGGCATTTTTTCGTTTTTGGGGTCTTTTCGGTTTTATTGATTTGGGGTTTTTTGCGATTTTTCGGTTTTGGCGATTTTTTTAAGTTTTGGCTCTTTTTTTTTAGTTTTGACACTTTATTTTCTCGTTTCGGCGACTTTTTTCGGTTTTTGGCTTTTTTCATTTTGGCGATTTTTTTATTTTTAGCGATTTTTTTCATTTTTGCGATTTTTTTTAAATTTTTTTTTAGTTTTGGCAACATTTTCGATTTTTGACAATTTTTGGCGTTTTTTTTCATTTTGGCGAATTTTTCATTTTGGTGATTTTTTCGAATTTGGCGATTTATTTTAGAGTTAGAATTTTTTTTAATTTTGGCGATTTTTTTCGTTTTGGCGACTTTTTTTTAATTTTTGGCGACTTTTTTTTTGGTTTGGCGATTTTATAATTTTCGGTTTTTTTAGTTTTACCGTTTTTGAAAATTTCAAGTGTTTGCCTTTGTGGACATTGATAGCAATTTTGTAGTTACAATGGCAAAAGTTAAATTCATATACCCTTAATAGTGTTGTAAAAGTATTGAGTATTTGAGTACTGAGTACTCAATACCGGTAAATTTTCCCGGTACTCAATACACAAAAGTAACTAGTCAATATTTTCAGGGTTGCATTTTGTAGTATTTAAGCGAAAGTCTTCCTTTAAAATACATCAGAATTGTATAACTCTGTGAGCTTGATACAAATAAATATGACTCTGAACCTCGTGGAGATAGTGTAACAAACAGCCACTAAAAAAGTACTATAAAATGCATTATTTAACTACTTCAGTCATTAATAAATACTATTGGACAGAAAAAGTTAATGCAATAGAAGTGTTAAGAGTACGTTAAAAAATTTTTATGTACAAAAACTAATCTTCCAACTTATTTATTTTCATTTGTTATTAATTAATTTAAATATACTTGTATTTAATCTTTGTTTTCCATATTCCATTATCAATAATATAGTATAAATAATAATTTTTAACTTCCCATATACATACATATATAAAGTATTGAGTAGTATCGAGTACCCAATTGAAAAAGTATCAAGTGGTACTGAGTATTCAAAAGTAGCCGCTTTTTACAACACTAACCCTTAAGACTTTTACGGCCTGGCCCACGATGTCGACAAGAAATCTTCTGTCGCTTAGTAATGTTGAAAACAAAAGCAAAATAAGAAAATTTGTTTTTGTTTTCAATATAACTAAGCGAGAGATAATTTCTTGTCGACATTGTGGGCCAGGCCGTTAAAGTTTCTTTGAGTTAAGTTGAGCGTGCATTCAGCGGCATGAATTTACTTAAAGCGAAAATCTGAAATAGTTTTAAAAAAGGTTACTTATTTTAGTGTAAATGCTTTTACATTTTTGAAGACTGGTTAAGCTTATTTTGGGAAGTTTTTGTTTCGTTTTTCTTTAAAAATCAAATATAATACTGAATAAATAATTTAATTTTAAAACTTTATATTTCAAATAATAAATAAAATGTTAGTGTATGTACATATTAAACGTTATTTTAGCAATAAGAAACTATTGCTAAGTAAAAGAAGTCGAAATAAGCTTAGCTTTATTTACTGGCTTAAAATTTAGCTTACCCAGGCAGAAATTGCCAACCGTACAAAAATTGTAGCACTGGGAAAGCACTTTTACTCAAGAAACCCAAACGGTTTGCCAACTTTAACGGCTTACAATCTGAAAAATTATTTGCCAATGCTTTTTAATAAATATTTATTTTTTCTTTTCGTTTTTATTTATTGGTAAGAATACACTTACGGCCTTATGTATAATCAAAAACTAACATAGTCAGCATAAGTGACAGTATTGAACTACGTGTTGAAGAGTTCCTCTATACAATTTTACATTAAAAATCGCCGCATAATGTAGTTTTAACACTCGACACACTTATGCTAACTTTATGCCAGCTTTTGATTGTACATGATTGTACATACATGCTTAGCTCTATTTCTGATATAACCAGACATTTCCATTACTCAATTAGTAAACAGATATTATCAGGAGGAACGGTTGTAATATTATAGCCATAAATGTTGACAAAATAAAATAGTAGCGGAATTTACTCTTCGTATTGAATTTAAAACCCTTTTAAATATACTACGATTTTAAGCGTCCAAGGGTGAATGATTTTTTCTTCTGTATTGTAAAAAACGTTTATTATTCAATTCAAAGAGACTCTCTGAGAGAATTTGTATTAGCTTGTTCTTCTTTTGTACAAACTCTGGTAAATAAATTCAGCTACAACATCTACTACAGTTTTTAGTATAGTAGATGGTGTAGGCATAGTTAATTAAAAATGTATGCATTTTGTTGTTGCGTTGTTTTAAATTTACCACGATTTATCAAAGCTACAATATGTAAAAGATCTACAATAGCCAACCGTGAACACCGGTAGTGTTTTCGATTCAACTGTGTCTATAAATTTTTCCCATTGAATATTTTCTATTTTTAACAAGAGGAAATACTAATGGTATATTATTTGAGAAACTGTTAGTATAGAAAATTTGCAATTTCCTTTGAATTTGCGCTATTGGATTTGTAGTTGAGTAACAACTGACTTTAAATACCCCAAACTATTTTCAAAGTCACAAGCCGAAAATTGTGATAAAGGAGCTCCTATGTTAATAACATCATCTGGTATATGAATTAGATTATGTATATTCATAGTTCAAATGTCGTTAAAGATATAGACCAGAACAAATTTTAATAGAGCTAAGTATGGTAGATGTTAAGTGTATTCTAACCAAATGCTAAAATGAAACAGTTTGCTTTTACTCTTTTACATAAAAAAATTTATTAAAAAGCATTGGCAAACAATTTTTCAGATTGTAAACCGTAACGTTGGCAAACCGTTTTGGTTTCTTGAGTAAAAGTGCTTTCTCAGTGCTACAATTTTTGTACGGTTGGCAATTTCTGCCTGGGTGGTAACACTGATCACACCTTTCGAACGTAAATTTTTGCTTAAAACGAACGATAAATTTTATAGTAAAACGTAAAAAATTTTAAACTGCATTAGTGTTTAATCTTTTAATTAAAAGACTGAATTATACACATACATAGTACATATGTACATACTACTGTATGAACCTTTTCAATATGCTGTTGGCATATATTTATGTTATAACATTATTTAGTATAGAATTACTCTATAATGCAACTATGTAAGTTTGCCGCCCTTTTCATTCTTATTGGGCTGATTTACACGGGCATAATTGTGCTGGCATAACATGCCAGTTTGTCGGTGAGAGAGGTTTTGAGGTTTTTGAGCGGTTTTGCGGTTGACATAAACAGTGATGCCAACTTTTGAGACTCAAAACGCGTAAAAATTTTTGAAAAAAGGGCTAGAAAGGGCTAAATTGAAAATATATTCAAAAATAAAAAAAAATAGTAAAACTTTTCGAAAAAGCGTGAAAAGGGGCTGGTATTAAAATGTTTATGTTGAAAATAAAAACATCAAATCAATTTTTGTAAAGTAATTTATTAGAATATAAATAACTATCATGAGATCAACACATACATAGCTTTAGAGCTTCAATATTGTACATATTTCATTTACATTTCATATTACATTTCATATTACATTTCAATAAGGTATGTACAAACGTAGATGAAATAGTTAGCATATACATACATATATAATAGTAATATAAATATATATGTATGTGTATGTTTACATAAGTAGATACATTACAAATTGGCCGTTATTAAATAAAATTTCGATTTTTCGCTCTTCCAAAAACATACATTATCTGCTTTAGGCTGTACTGAATCACTTTCAAGGCATAAAAAAATTGGAAGAAATAAAAGATTCTATATTATTCTTCTTTCTTAAATTGGTAAAGTAATATCGACTTTTTACTCATTTTATTTTGCTAGATTAAAGGAAGAAAAAGTTCGCAAAAGTTTAAATGTAGCCATATCGACAAAAACTAAAAAGGGGCTAAAAGGGCTGAAAGATTATTGTAAAAAGTGCTAGGTTTGCGCCTTTTTTAGTTTGGGGCTAAAAATTTTTTTCCGCGTTTTGACTGACTGAAAACGGGCTAAATCTAGCACTAAAAGGGCTAAGTTGGCATCCCTGGGCATAAAGCATTAAACACATTCACCACAGCACGCTACCGACTACCAAATGTCTAGGATAGAATACACATGTTTATATGAGAATAATTCTTTTGAAGACAACAAGGCAACATGGCGGCAGGTTGTTGTCTATGCTGATTTTGTCGTTGTAGTCCAATTAAACTAATTTCTATTTCGTTGGCTACAATGAGAAAATTCAGTGTTGCCAGTATAATACAAAATGTTGAATGAATGATTTTGTACAATTATTTCATATTATTTAACAGAAACAATATCCAAAAATTGATGTAAAGAATAAATTGATTCATTTTTGCACTTTTACGTGAAATAATTACATTTTAAGAGTAATTAATTTTTATAAATGCAAAATATATAAAGGTGGCAATACTGAACTATGTATTTGTACTTGAATATCAGCTGCAGATGGTGCTGCTGCCGTCTCGCCGGCTACGAGGCGACAATTGCTGCTAGCGGCATTTGAAGTCGTGTGTTCGTGTAGCCTGCTGTGGTGAATGTGTTTAATGCTTAACTTTTCAACCAGCTACAACCCCGCATTAGCAGCATAAAACCAATACATGCACAACTTAAAAAACAGCAAATGTTAAATGAATACTAAAAACACTAACACACACAAAGCTGTGTATTTGGCAAAGAACAAAAATTGTTCTCGTCTAAACTACCTCCAAGGCGCATTTATTAGGTGGCAGCACTACACCAGGTGACTAATGTCATTATACCAATCTAAACGTCAAATTTGGATTATGTAGGAATAAGCTTAAAAGCATACTTTTATTTGGGTATCCATAAATATTTTTCCAATATTCAGTTTTGTATGGTGTTTGACATTTCCTATAAGAAACATGCAATCTGACGATGCTACCCTGTTTTGAAAAGTAAGAAGGTAATTTATACCAACAAAGTGCATGTGGTTGTTGCTGTTGTAATATTTGTTGTAGAATCGCGGTTACCTGATTGATGTGCCTTGACTACCTCACAGAATGTACTTTTTATTCTCTTTACTTTTACTTACAATAAACTCTCATATTAACAGGTTATGGCCTAACACTGGTTTTTGTTTTGACTTGGAAGTTTAAATTAATATATTAAATAATATTGAACTGTATAAAGATGAATTCTACAGTAGCACAGTTTCCCAAGTTGACAAACAGGAACTACCATGCATGGAAATTCAACATGGAGCTCTTGCTAGTCCCTATTTACACTATGCAAGTCTTATTTCTAAGCTGATTAGTTTATTAGGAGAGACGGGGGAAAAGAAACGTTGCTGTTCCCCTCGTCTCTCTCTCCATGAAACTAATCAGCTTAGCAATAAGACTTGCACAGTGTGTTTTGGGACATACTGGAAAGGGAGTTGTGGGACGTTGCTGTGACCGAAGACCCTGCGCAACAAGATGTAAAGTGGTTAAGCCGTGATGGGAAGGCAAGAGCGACAATAGGTTTAGCTGTTGAGGAGTCCCAGAAGATGTTGATAAAACAACTAGAAACAGCAAAGGAATTTTGGGACACATTAAAAAAACACCATCAAAAATCTAACATAACCAATAAAGTAAGTTTTCTCAGATTAATGTCATCAAAAAGGTTGGTTAGGAATCGAAGTATGGAAGATCATATTAATAAGTTTTTGTCTATCGTGGATCGCCTGAGAGATTTAGGCGAAAATTTCGAAGAACACAAGGTTGTGGCATTTTTGCTGGGAACGTTGCCGGATGATTACAACAATTTAATTTCATCGTTAGAAATGCGTCCGGAAGTCGATCTGACAATGGATTTTGTCAAAGAAAAACTACTTCAGGAATACAAACGAAAATGCGGTTATGAGCAGGAAAATGAAGCTGCTTTTAAGATGCCAAAGAAAAAGATTTCGCCAAAATGTTACTCATGCGGTAAGCCAGGCCATATAAAAAGAAACTGCACTGAGAAAAAGAAAAACAACAATCGTGTACATATTGTGAAAAATGATTCAAATGATGTTTGTTTTGGTGTTATGCAAAAAAGAACAAATTGCGAATGATATGTAGATTCTGCACCGACAAACCACATGTGCAGTGATGAAAAATATTTTACCAATTTAAATAAATTATCGTATACAGTATATATGGCAAATGGTACTGAAGTAAACGTATGTGGAAAGGGCGATTGTAAATTGGTATGTAATAATATTGAAATTTTTATTAAAGACGTTTTATTCATTCCTGAATTAGACTGCAATCTTTTGTCTGTTCGGCGTTTGACAAATATTGGTTTCAATGTTTCTTTTAACAACGATGGTTGCAAAATTTCAAGGAATGGCGAAGTCTACGCTAAAAGCTACCTAAAAAATAATTTATTTATTTTAAATCATCAACAAAAAGTATTTAATGTATCAGAATGTAGAACTGATTGTATTCACTTCTGGCATCGTAGGTTTGATCACAAGAATATACCAGCAATAAATATGTCTGTATCTAAAGAGCTAGTGCTCGGAGTAATAATAAAGAAATGCAAGTGTTCGTCGAACTGCGAAATGTGCTTAAGAGGAAAACTCAGTAGAAATAAATTTCCTAAGGCATAACTTACAAAATCTAAGGAAATTTTAGATTTGGTACACTGTGACCTATGCGGTCCGATGCAGAATGCAACACCTAATGGGAATAGGTATTTTTTGACGATGATAGACGATCATAGTAAATATTGTACGGTATTTTTCCTACCACCTAAAGATATGGCATTCGAAAAGATAAAGCAGTTTATATGTAGAAACATCAGAAAATCAATTTAAAAAGCAACTTAGAATTTTGCGAACAGATAGAGGTGGCGAATTTGTAAACAAACATATGAAAAATTATTTCAAGAATAAAGGCATCATACACCAGCTTACTGCACCGTATACTCCTGAGCAGAACGGAGTTGCCGAATTCAATTCAATTCAATTTATTATTCAACTTTAAGTAACTGAGCCCAATGGGCCATAAATACTTAACAAATTGTCTACATTATATAATACTACATATAACAAAACTTTATAATAAAATATTTGGTGAAAATCTTAAAAACTAATGTAGACTGTTATAATAAATGTAACATACATATGTATATAAATAATATTTATCAATATATCACAAAAATATTTGTATAGGAAAGAGTTAGGACAGGTATTTTATATTGTAGAAACGCAAATAAATTAACAATTGCGTTTGTATTGTAAGAGAGCATAAGTCATTTAAGTATGTATGTACGAATTTCATATATAAGTATACAACTATAGTTATTGTGTTCAAGATATGAAAGAACTTTATTTTTATAAGTTTGATGTGAAGAAACAAAAGATTTAAGGCTGACAGGCAGATTATTAAAAATTCTTGCAACTGTAGTATGAAATGATCGTTCCAAAATTGAAGTTAGCCTTGGAATTTGTATTTTACGATTTCGTTGAGAAAGACAGAAGGTGAAAAATGAAATTATACGCAATATTTTCCCATCTTTGTATGTTTTATAAAAGAATAGTAATAGTCTTAATTTCAAGTAATTCACGAATGAACATCCTAAAAATCTACATACATAATTCGACATATGAGTGCGACTTCTAAGACTATACAGAAAACGAACAACTCTATTGAATAATTTCGTAAGTTGAGAAAGACAGAAGGTAAAAAATGAAATTATACGCAATATTTTCCCATCTTTGTATGTTTTATAAAAGAATAGTAATAGTCTTAATTTCAAGTAATTCACGAATGAACATCCTAAAAATCTACATACATAATTCGACATGTGAGTGCGTCTTCTAAGACTATAAAGAAAACGAACAACTGTATTGAATAATTTCGTAAGTTTACTAATGTTGTAACCCAAAGTGAGACTATAAACTTCAACCCCATACAAATATATGGGCATAATCAAAGTGTGAACAAGCTTTATTTTTACATGCACGGGCAGTATAAGATTTACATTATTAATTTGTCGAAGTGCAAAATTAACCTAGGATGCTACGGAATTAATATGTCTTTCAAAATTAAGCCTATTGTCCAACGATAAACCAAGACATTTAATTTGGTTAACAAACTGAATGTCAGTACCATCAATCTTTATGGCCAAATTAATTTTGGGGGGGCCCAAAGAACATTGCTTTAGTTTTGGCGGTATTTATAAATAATTTATTATCGCTCATCCAACGAAAAATAGTTTCGATACTATAACCAATTACATTTTCCATGACGTCCAGGAATTGTTTTTCACCACAAAAAAGAAAAAATAAATCATCTGCAAAAGCAAATGGAATACAGGACGATATGAATTAAAAATTGGAAAGATCATTAATATAGGTGTTAAATAATATAGGTCCAAGGACGGAACCTTGTGGAACCCCACTCGTGACAGGTAAAAGCGTTGATATTTTATCTCCAATTGTGACGTATTGATATCTATAATTAAGATATGAATATAAAAGATTACAAGAAGATGACGAAAGACCAAGATTTCGATGCAATTTCGAAATTAAAATTCCATGATCTATTTTATCAAAGGCTTTGGTAAGATCCAAAGATAAAAGAACATTTAGGTGGCATTTACTCAAAGATTGCCTTATAGTTTCAGTCATTCCCAACAAAAGAGAAGTTGTATTTCTACCACATCTAAACCCATACTCTGCATCGGTAAAAAAAGAGACATCTTCAATATGAGACATGAGCTGATCCTTCAGTAGAATTTCTACCATTTTCGAAATAACAGGTAGAACAAAAATCGGACGTAAGTTATCAATCTCATTAGATTCTCCAACTTTTTTTATGGGAACCACCTTACCAACTTTCCAACATAAAGGGAACGTAGATGTAGTAATGATACTATTAACAAGATGTAAGATATAAATCCCTATGTAAGGAAATACTAGTTTTAAAAATTTAACCGAAAGTCCATCACAACCAACAGCATTAGACTTTGATTGTAAAGCAATGATAATCTCATTAAGATTCACGCCACGAAAAGAAAATCCTTCAACATTTGAAAAATTAAATACATTTGCATTAAATGCAAAGTTACCTTGGTTTGAAGAAAAATAGTCATTTAAAGCATTCACATCAACATCCTCAACGCATGACTTATTCTTGCTCAAACCATGTGACCTAAGCTTGTTCCAAAGTTGCTTTGAGTTATTGGTATTTAAAAACTCGGCATGCGCTTTTCGCTTCACATTTCTAATAACAGTTTTTGCACGATTTCTAAGGCGACAGAAGTTACTCCAGTTTTGCTTTGTATTATCACGTAGAAATAAACGATAAGAAGCATTTCTTATTGATAGTATATTAGATATTTCTTGAGTATTAAACCAAGAATTATCAAAAAACTTAAAGACTTTACGTCGTCTAAGTGGTACTGCACGATGCATTGCACATAAATAAGAAAACATCAAACTAGCCTGCTCATTGACATCAGCGGTACAAAATATCCTATTGAAATCACAAGAGTTAAAAATATGACTTAGGAGTTGAAAGTCAAAAACTCCTCAACTGTCGGTACAGTAATATCAAGAGAGATATATATAAAAGAATGGCACGAAGTACCAGGAATTTAAAGTTGACCAGATACCAGTGTATTTATAGAGGGAGAGAATAAAAAGTAATCAATTAATGATGTAGAACCATATCTGACACTCAGATGAGTAGGCAAAGAGTTATGGTGACACCTTATATTTAACCTGCAACACATATCTCTGACAGAAGCTGATTTCATATTGTCAAACATATTATTATTAAAATCACCACATATTATAATGTCATTGTATCTAGTCGTAAGATCAGTAATACTATTCTCGAGCGCTTCCAAGTCACCATGAGGGAGATAAACTACACATATAAGAATTTTCCTACCAGAGAGCTGTATTTCAATAAATAAAGATTCAAAAGCTACACAAGACCTATCTCCTCTCCTATTAAGACGGTATTCTGTCTGTCTACAAACGACTTTAAACTTCATAGTTTTCGACACATATAAAGCAACACCACCACCAACAATTCCTTTACGATCGTTTCTACAAATAACATAGCCCGGAAGACCAACAGCATTTGAAGATATTTCATGTTTCAGCCAAGTTTCGGTTATACCAATTATATCAAACAAGTTACTGCCAAGTACACAATTCAACTCGCCAAGCTTATTCAAAGTACCTCCTAAATCAAAGCTTTGGAGATTAATATGCCCGACATTTACTTATTGCCACTATTACGCAATTGAGATTTAAGTAAAGTGTTTAAAAGAAGTATAAAAATAGTAGGAAATACCTTAAAATATAAAATACATAAGTATACAAGGCAACAGTAAGTATTAGTACTAGGCAATATGCGGTATCCAATATATAAAAAGTAGATAAATTCTAAATCATAAAAAATATTTTTTAAATGAAAACAACAACTTAACAAGCAGGAAGGGAAAAAATAGTTATAAGAATTCATAATATTAACTTCCTGAAGTAAGACAGCATGCACCAAAGCTCGCATCCAAAGAGGTAGAACTACGGTCATCATCCAAGATACTAACACACTCATCGTAAGTAAGACACTTAACAGTTCCATCCAACAACACAGACTCAGCTTTTGGAATGTCATAATTTTAGAAGGTGTATTTTTTTATTTTACCTTTATCTTTCAATTTTCTACAAATGGCAATCAACTGCTTTCCACTAGGCGTAAGGTGGTCATTAAGGAATACGTTTGTAGTGGCACTGCCACCAATTACATCCTTTAATATGATACTGTTTTTATTGTTCCTGTTGTTAATCATAATCAAATCACGGGTTTGCACTGAATTAAATTTAATTAGCACTGATTTACCACCTTCAAAATATGCGCAGTGCTGAATATCAGAATTAGATATCCGGACATTGCATAGTGATGCAATTTTTATGATAGGCTTACGCAAGTCTTTAATATTTCTAGGTAAACCCTTTATGATCACATCAGATCTATTTAAACGTCTTTGATATATATTATTTTGGTATTATAGGCGTTTTACTTTATGTATGATGGTGTCATAATTTTTTTTGCATCAGATTGTATGTTATCGATATTCTTAACATCAGCACTAGCAAACTTATTCGCCAACTCCTGAAACTTAGCTTCCATAGCTTTTAAACCTAGTTCTAATTGTTCATCCAGCAAACGTTTGCTTTCAAGGTACTTATTTTCCAAGTCTTTTTCCAATGAAGCAGTTAGAGTAGCAAATCCGTTTCGTAACTCCTCCTGAACGTTCCAGTACTTAGGCATACGTGCGTAGGAATCACATATATACTTTAAAATTTTGTTGTTTAGGCATATATTATATAGCTCAGTAGAGAAATTTGCACACGGAAGGTGGAAGTAGCCATTACAGTATGCACATCCTATGCTTTTTTGAGTTTTTGTAACGTTTTTGCTACAATTAGGGCATTTACAAACATCACTATGCGGCGACATCTTAAAGACGTTGTAATTGAACAATTCCGGCTCTGTGAACAAAGAATAAAAACAAAACAGCCGGAGTATGGAGCCCCAGTATCAATACAAAGTTAGCAATTGGAATGGCTAAAAACACAGATTAAGACCAGTGCAGGATACAACCGCAAATAGTAGACCAACCAGGAGTTGCAAAGTCAAATCAGACATAAGATTTAATACATAATTCTCCTTGATTATCATCACCAAAGAACACAGCAAAAATCCAACTCATTACAATTCAGCCAAACAAAACCAACACAGCAGTACTTCAATTCGAACTTCATGTAAAACTTTTAATATCCTTCAAAACATGTCTTTGATATTATAAAAACCACAATAAAATACAATTTTACAATTTATTAATTTATTTTCTTTGCGAGAATAAATTTTCCGCGCTAATACATTTCAGCGTTGCCAGACCTTTTCAAAACCGACTTTTATCAACTGCAGTAAATTTGACACCATTCCAGTTGTGGTATGGAAAGCCTCCAAAGTTGGATTACATTCGTATATTTGGTACTGTTGTGTATGTACACGTTAATAAACAAAAAAAGAAGAAAATTAGATGAATTGGCTATCAAATGCAATTTGGTAGGCTACTCAGGTGAGTCAAAAGCATTTCGTCTGTTAAATACCAAAACAAACAAAATCATAATAAGTCGCGTTAAGTTCTTAGAATCTGAAAACAATACTGAAAATAAATCCTCCAAGGTTAATGCTGGTAATAAACCTGGCGACAAATGCGTTATTGACAAAAATGAATGTAAAGATGATAATGGTATTGGCGATGACGGTGATAATACTACTGTACATGTTGTGCTACCAAGTGAATCTTCAATGGATGATTTTAATAACGAGTGTAATGAAACTTTTGCGATGCAGAGTTTAAGTTTACAAAATTCTGATTCAGATTCAGATGGCTTTGAATCTGCAGAAGAATCAACATCACCATCTGAATCAGAAACTCCAACAAATGAAAATTATAATGATGCAGAAACTCCAACAAATGAAAATGATGCCACTCCCAGGAAATCTTCCAGGGTCACTAAGGGTGTACCTCCCAAAAAGTTTGGGTTCAAAGTTTGTGCAGAAGACGATCCATTAAGGTATGAAGATGCAGTATCTCGATCCGACAACGCTTTTTGGCTAAATGCAATGGAAGATGAAATGAGGGCGCTACAAAATCATAATGCGTGGGATTTGGTTGAGCCACCCAAAGCTACTAAACTCATTGGTTGCAAATGGGTATATAAAATCAAATACTTAACCAACGGTGAAAAGAAATACAGGGCTAGACTGGTGGCAAAAGGTTTTTCCCAAAAGTACGGAGAAAACTATGATGAAGTCTTTGCACCAGTTGTAATACAGGCCACGTCTAGAAGTTTATTGGCTATTGCAAGCTTCAATAAGATGAAAGTAAAATATGTTGATATTAAAACGGCATTCCTTTATGGCAAATTGGACACGGAGATTTTCATGCAACAACCAGAGGGTCATATTATGCTGGAAAAGAGAATTTAGCCTGTAGGTTAAATAATAGTTTATATGGGCTCAAACAATCAGCAAGGTGTTGGAATCTCCGAATCAACAAAACTTTAATTGATTCGGGTTTCAGAAGGGGAACAACTAAACCCTGTTTGTACGTGAACGTTGAAGGTGATTCTATCGTTTATATTTTAATTTACGTTGATGATATTATCATCGCATCAAAGAATGATATGGAAATTGATAATATCATTTCTGTTTTGAAGTCTCATTTTGAATTAACTGATTTGGGTGTTCTAAAGATGTATCTGGGTACTGAGATTTCGGTTGAAGATGGCGTATTTTATTTGTCACAAACGAAATATATCGTCAAAATGCTTAATGACTTTAACCTTCAAGATGCAAAGCATTCGCCGATACCAATGGATCCAGGGTATATTAAAATAAATTTTGAAGACTTCCTTAACAACAACAATTTATATCGAAAGGCTATAGGTGCGCTACCGTACGTCTCAAATAATACACGTCATGATATTGCTGTAGCAGTTTCAATTTTATCTCCAAAAATCAGCAAACCAAATAATCATGATTGGAACGAGCTAAAACGGATAATTAAATATCTTAAGGGTACAAGAAATTTAAAGCTGTGCGTGTGCTCCAAATCAAACCTGGACCTAAGAGGGTATGCTGATGCAGACTGGGCAGGAGAGGTGAGTGGTCGGAAATCTACAAGTGGGTTTATTTTTATGTTTGGTGAAGCCGTTACAAGCTATTCCAGCCGAAAGCAGGTTAACGTGACACTCTCTTCTACTGAGGCTGAATTTGTTTCTCTTGCGGAGTCATCTCAGGAATTTTTATGGATTTACCAACTATTGCAAGAATTCAAAATTGATATTAAATATCCTGTAATTTTCGAAGACAACCAAAGCTGCTTAAAAATGGTCCAGTATTGAAAAATATCAAATCGAACTAAACACATAGACGTGAAGTAGTTTTTTGTTCGTGACCTGGTAAGGAAAGGAAAGGTTGTGTATGAATACTGTAACACTGAATTAATGTTGGCTGACATTTTAACCAAGCCGTTACAAAGAGTTCGAATATCAAAAATTCGGGAGCTTATTGGTTTACATGAATAAGTTTATTTAGATTTTTTAATTTTACATTGTATTAATGAATATTAACATTATTAATATTATTATCTTAATGAATGTCTTATGTACATAAATTAAAAGGACAATATTCATGATATTGAGAAGGGGTGTTGGCATATATTTATGTTATAACATTGATATGCAACTGCATACTTTAATTATTTAGTATAGAATTACTCTATAATGCAAATATGTAAGTTTGCCGCCCTTTTCATTCTTACTGAATGTACTTTTTATTCTCTTTACTTTTACTTAAGTGTCCAGGAGACGTACAAAAAAACCCATCAATCACAAAGTTGTGTGCGTGCAGTCGCTTCTTTTCGGCTACACGTACACGTTGTCGGCACTGATTGATGAGAATCAAAAAATTTTGATATTTTAATTTGACGGCTGATTATTTGAACGTCTCCAAATCTGATTGACGAAAAAACGTCATTTGATTTGTGTTATTTATTATGTGACGACATGGAGAAGTGCGTGGATGAAAAAAATTAATTTGCACTTTATGAAAATGTACCATTGGTCTTTGTAAAAAACCCAACAATCAAAAGTCAACAAACAGTTTTATGATTATTATAAATATTTGCTTAATTCACAACAATCTTTATCGTGTATTTGTGTATCAAATACACTTTTGGTTTTTTAATTGTGTTGTGTATTATTTATTTGTTTTTTAATCTGTGTGTGTATTAATCAGTGTGACCAAATCCAAAAAAAATTGCGGCTAAATTGACTTCAATATAAAGCTAAAAAATAATTAAAGTGCTAAAACATAATGCTAAAACTTAATATGTACTTTTTTTTAGAGATGTGCACGTGAGTGTTTTCTGACTCACGACACGCACGCTCACGCAGAAAAATGTTTCACTCACGCACTTTCACGCACGAATGATTTTGAAAATTTTCACGATCACGCACGCTCACGAATAAAATATTTTTAATCGCGCACGAGTGCTTTAGAACTTATCACGATCACGCACGCTTACGAAAAAGTATATGTATAATATAATTTTCATGTTTTTTGGGTTGAAAAATAGGTTCTTAGATGTACATATGTATACATGTGTGCTCGTGTTTTTGTAAAATTTATAATGTAAATTAAAATAAAGCAAAGTTAATTTAATATACATAGTTTTAAATATTCGTATTCGCGGATATCATTTTAAATATTCGAATTCGAATTCTAGTATATCAAAAATTTACATTCCGCACATGTATGTATGTATACATATACATATAATATAAATGTGAAGGTAAGACGTATGATCAATTAAATAAACGATAATCAAATAAATGAGAAAAGCATATTAAATAAGAAAACATAGAAATTACTAAAAATTTTCTGTTACGTAACAAAGACTCCCCCACCAGACAAGCTAATCGCTTTGCGAATTGTGTTTGTGTTTAAAAAAAAACTTACTCTTAAAAAAAAAACAAATCATAACAAAACTCGAACCCCACCCCTCCCCTCTACAGCGTTACGTAATATATGGTCGGCCCCTAAAGCAAAAAACATTTTCTGCGGTACAATTCGTCAGTAGTATTGTTGACAAATGCACTGTTGAATCAGTAGTGTTTCTCAATTGATACTTCCTACAGGGTATCTAAGAAACATACATACATACTTACAAACTTACTTACAGACTTTTACTTATGTACTCAAAAATCAAAGTATTAATGTTTAAAAAAAATTGTTCAGAGAAACTACCGAAATGTATTAACGAATTCGGTACGACAAGTCTGACTTCAGAAAAAGTCGAAACATTTTGTTTTTGGGGGTATTCATTCACCCTTATCGGGAATAAAAGTTCACGTGAAAAGTGTTCCCTTTCCCTAAAATTGTGATTGCCAATGATTGCGTTGTTGTTGTGTTAGTATACTATTTTCTTATTTTGTTCACCATTTTTTTGTTAAAGGGAAATATTTCACGTGAAAAAAACTGTTCGCCTTTTATTCCCGATAAGGGTGATTATGTTTGTAAGCTCATACTACCATACATATTACTATACAAATATGCATTTATTATTATAAAATAATTTATTTCAAATGATTGAATATAGTTACATATGTACCTATGCAGGAATGTTATCTCGTGAGAGCGTGAGAATTCGTGCGTGATTATTAAAAAAAGCTCACGCACGATCACGCACGAGTAAATTTTTTTCAGTCACGCTCACGCATTCACGCGTGATTAGTTATAATATTTGATCAAGAATCACGTGAATCACGCGTGACACGATAAAATCACGACATTTGCACATCTCTACTTTTTTTTATCAAATTGTTTTTTTTAAGTTGTTATTTATTTAATTTCTGCTTACATTGTCTTACGTATATTTATTTCCTTTGAATGATACAGATTTTTTTTAAATTACAAAATTTTTCTTGAAGCATACGCTTAACGATTTTTTGTCCATATTTTTATTAGATTAAAAGTTACGCTAGGATTTAATAGTGGGTGAAAACTACATTATGCGCCGATTTTTAATGACAAATTGTATGGTGGAACTCGTTAAAACTTAGTTAGTTAGTTAGTTAGTTACTTTCCAGCAAAAAAAAATGTGATTTGGAAGCATTATCAACTAAGGGAAGCAATGCATTGCTTACTTGATAACAATGCTTCTGAAAAGCAATAACATAAGGGGGCTCTCTAACAAAAGAGAAAATTATTACAAAAAATTTTGCAAACTGAGTATTACTTTTATGAAGCACTTTAGTAGGGCAAAAAATTCATGGCTTTTAATTAATTCTAGCTGGCTCATCTCAAAAAAAAAAAAAAAAAACGCCTTATTCATGCGCAACAGCAAGTGATTCTGTAACATTGTCTCCCTTACAAATACGCTTTTGGGAAGCAGTAAATTTTTCTGGGTTATGCTAACTGCATTATACATAATGTCGAAAAAGTATCTAAGGCAAACTAAAAATATTAATTCACAGACGATTCGTCTAGAAGAAGCCTTTTCCTACTTACGTTTCATTTATAAACGTTTTGTTTATTGGTTTTTTAAAAATACTCTAAAGCTTGCGTAAAAAGTACAAAGTTTGTACTGTATTTATTACGTGCACAGATCCAAAGTTGCAAAACATTCTAACTATTAGCACCAACTTTGCAACCGATGCGCTGATTGATTGTTTGCGGGGTTCTTAATACTTGTCAAGGACGTTTTGAAAGGGTATGCATTGTCAATGTTTTGTACTGCTGTGTTATGGAATACTACACCTTGTTGGACGGTAAGGCAGTTGACGTTTTGAAAGTCAGCCTTTTTTATGTATAACCGAAATTGTTAAAAGTTATGTAGATTTTATTATGAAAAAATGCTAGAATAAATAAATAATTGAAAAATGCTAAAGAAAATGCTAACTGCTAAATCGAAAATGTTACAGCTAAATCGACAAAAAAAATGCTAAATTTAGCTGCAAAAATGCTAAAATGGTCACGCTGGTATTAATGTTTTTCAATGAAAAAAGAAGAACAAGCTACATACAAATTCTCTCAGAGAGCCTCTCTTTGAATACAACATTTTAAAAACATGAAATAAAAGTGTAATAGTGTATTTCACTTTTATATGAAAATTTCATACAACAAATGTTACACTCTTGTATTTAATATGATAATACAGTGATGGGAAAGTTGGTACGATAGTACCTTTTTTGATACTATTTGACATGAAAAAGTACCGTAGTACTCCCGCAACACTTTGATACTCTCACGGTATGCATATATTTTGCCAAGAATTAAAATTCTTTTTCGACAAATTGCCAGAAACTTTATTACATAGTTAAGATATTTTAGAAAAGTGTAATCCTTCCCTATTAAATATAAACGAAAACATATTTGGCTCAATGATATTTTTTGTAGCACAGAAGTTGACCTATACATATGTAATCACGAACCATGTTAAAACAACTATTTTATATCAGTTTAAAGGCAATTGTAAAAATGTTGTAGTAAATTCTGTCAAGACCTGAGGGCAAACGTGGATTTTTACAATGAAATTTTAAATTGGTTTAGTAATTTTCCCAAATGAAAATGTTTTATCTGGTAAGACCAACAGCATTATACCACTTTTAATTACAATGTTTTCCAGCAAAAAGCAAAATTTTGAAAATATTAACAACCAATATAAAGCATTGGCTGATATGGACGAACTGAAGCCATTAACAACAGAAATTATATGCAGCTTCTGGTCTACAGTGGCTAAAACTAAAAACTCGTCAGATGAATACATGTTTCCTGATAAATTGAGAGTAGCTTACGGAATTTGGTCCATAACTCACTCCTCTGTAAACGTGGAAACGATTTTCTCTTACCAAAATCTTATGAAAACAAACAAAGGAACATGCTTTATGTTTCAGCAGTATCAAGTCTTATGGCATATTTCCCACCTGCGAAAGAAAACGTTCGACTTACAATTTATATTGAAAACAAAAACAAATTTTCGTATTTTATTGTTGTTTTCAATATAAATTGTAAGTCGAACGTTTTCTTTCGCAGGTGGGAAATAGGCCATTATCCAGGCCAAAGATTTATTTAAGTCTAAAAACTTGTAACTCGTGATTGGCCAACATACCATCAGGAAACATACGATTCCGGAATGCGTGCTGAGCATCGTTGATCAACAATCAATCGGAATTTAAATTTGCAAGATCACATACGAGACAAAAAATACCATAGACTCGTGCTAATAAGTACGACATCTTAAACTTTTGCCATATTGTGTGATAGATTTAGCATTTCCGATAGAGATGCTTCTTGTTTGGTTACTGCCTTATTTATGGACATTGGCTTTAAAGAGTAAAATAGGGAACTAATCATTGTGGGTAAACATAAGCTAGCTCATGAAAAAATTAAAAGCAGGGAGTACTTCCGTGGAAGAAATAATAATGATTCGAAAATGGATTGGAAGAGTTTTAATTAAAACAATTTTTTTTGAAGAGAAAATAAATTTTCATGACGAGAGATGCGGTATAGGGTTTGATTTTAGACCCATGGTTTCATCGAAAAATTTTCTCAAAATTTCGAGCAGATTACGTTTTTGCTATGAAACTTTTGAAAAAAAAATTTACCCCCTCTTAATTTATACGCTTTGTGTTCTTTTTTTATTCCTTTGTAAATAAATTTTATATAATTTTTTGTTAATAAAACTTAAATCGTTCACAAAGCGATACGAACTTTAGCCTGTTCAAATCATAAAATCTGGAAGCAAATGGAGTTCGAAGAATAATAATTAAATTAACTAAAAAATTAAATAAGTATACTTGATAGTAACAAACCAAAAAAGTTTGTCTTAAGTAGAACAAAAAATAAGCAAATTAACTAACATGTGCATAATTAGTAAAGAACAAACGACAATGGTAAAACTTTTGTAAATTTAGAGATGGTAAAATTGAGCTTTCATTACAAAAAATCTTTCAGCAAATTGAAATACGATGAATCAAAACAATTCAAATGTTCCATTTGCAAAAAAGTTGCGTATATAACGCAGAAATCTACATCAAGTGGCACCACACACTGTGAACCAAACACAGAAGAACGCTGATAATGAAGGTTAATTGGCCTTCGAAAACGGCTAGCTTTTCCGTTCAACTATGTGTTGTCAGAATATTTATAACTAACTTTGATGTCATTTGTTCATTAATAATTATCACATGTAATTTGGCTTTCAAAGCGATGCGAACTTTAGCCTGTTCAAATCATAAAATAAAAAAAATAATAATTTTTGGTACTCTCGGGACCAAAAAAATACTCGAAAAAAATTTTTTTGATACCGAAATGCAAATCTCATTTCCCATCACTGTGATAATACAATCGATACAGAGATACAAGAGGTTTTGTGAATTAAGCAATTATATTCTCTAATTTTTCTAGGGTAAGTGCACCAGTAGTCGACAGTTTAAGGATTTTACTCTTATTCAAACTATTGTTCTTCCGTGTGTATAAATGCTAATAAATTAGAGAGTACATACGGTAACTCACTATTTTGTATGGTTTGAGAATAAATAACGAAAACTTAGGTATTTTTGTATTTAACTTGAGAAATTTACAAATTTTGTAAAAATGAGCATGTTTGCCAGTAGTCGAAACTAATGGCTCGATTATGGATGGCAACCGAACTTTGGTTGCGTTGCTAGTTGCCGAAATGGTATTACGGATGGCAACTGGCAACCAACATCTGGTAATTTCAGTTGCCATATTGGCAACCACAAATTTGTAGTTGCTGCGTAGTTTTAAAAGCAAAAAATTGGAAAAATTAAGAAGTAATTGCAATATTATTTTTATTTTCGACTTTCTAGTATGCATATTTAAAGAAAATATGCATTAAAGCTAAAAAAAGAGATTTTTAAAACTTATTTTAGCAAATAACTTATACCCACAGTAGATGCGGTAATTCTAAAGAGCAGTCTAATACATTCAACATTTTGTACTTTCTTTTCTTCATCAAAAATTAATTCCACTTAACTAATCATTTTTATGATCAGTAATGTTTTAAACACTCTTACTTAATAATTTTCTTTTTTAGCACTTGTATTTCTTATATATATATTAAATTTTTGTTTAATTATTTTCAGTTGCCATACTGTCATAATCGTATTTTCGACAACTTTTTGGCAACTGGAGGAAGTTGCCATACATAATGCCAATTTTAAGTTCAGTTGCGTTGCTAGTTAACTAGGCAACTGAAGTTCGGTTGCCATCCATAATCGAGCCATAAATTTCCAGTCGTCGACAAATCGTGGTCCTATTGCCGACATATCATATTTGATCACAAAATTTTTTATAGCGAAGGGATTTAAATTGCTATTTATTGAAAATTAAAGCTTTTACATATATTTATATAATAATAAATAATAAACAATAAAAAATAAATAAATAATAAAATAAGTATTTTTGTACAAGTCAGGCCTTTGGAATTCATTTCAATTTACCTACATATATGTAATTTTGGGAAATCTATCTAATTTTAATTAAGATTCAGGTACAGGAGCATAAGGAACTTAAGCAATTTGATCTTGGCATGATTTACATACAAAATCCAATTGACAGACATCATTATATGTACATTTCTTAGTCCAGTACATTTGAGATGATACCACTGAGGGCAGGTGTCACACCCTACACATTTAGTGTAATCCACATTATCGGCATTAAATGGGTAAAGTCCACATTTTCGGAACCCATTTTTAATGGTTTCTTCTATATTGAGTTCAGAAAGAACCATGTGGAGAAGGGGACAAAAAGTAGATTTAGATAATGTTTGGTTGTGGTTTTCCGGTTTGCTTTGCCATTTTCTAACGGTTTTTTTCCACTCCGTTTTTAATGGTTTGAAAACGCTTACATCAGCCGGCTGCATTATATGCGTTGTATTGGGTGGTAGCGCATACAAAATGATTTCATTGTTTTCACAAAATTGGCTTAACTCTATAGGCATATGTGATTTGTGTCCGTCCACAAAAAGCAATACGGGCCGTTGAACATTGTGCTCGCTAAGCCAATTGTGAAAACAGTTTGCTATGTACTCATAAAACGTTTCGCATATCATCCACCCCGTCTCGGACTTCCCAAGAAACCATTTATTGGGAAGGCTGCTTACAATGTCTTTCGGTATTCGCACATACGGAAATACAACCATTGGTTCGACAGTCTTCCCGTTTGCAGAAAAGACTAATAAAACAGTAACCGTTTCTTTTTCATTGCCTCGCTGGATGGAATAAATATTGAGAAATCCTTTAGGTGCTAGCACTCCTCCAGTTTTCGGGCAGAAACATATTTATTTATGTATGTGAATTTTGTCTTTAGAACAACATTTTAACTAAAAAGCAAATACATACGAGTATGTACATATTTTTTTTATTCACACTACCCACTGTCTTGTTTTTATATTAAAAATCGTTTGTTTATGTTTCGAAATTTTTTTAAGGAAAATATGTTTGTTTTTTTAGGATGGTTTCAAGAATTAGAATTATTATTATTATAAATAAATAAATAAATAATAATAATTATAGATGAAATAAATAATAATAACTATAGATGAAAAATTAGAGTGTAAGATAGAAAAATTATTATTTAGCTATGTAAATTTGTTTAATATGCTTTTTTATACAAAGATTTCCTAAAGTTTTAATGCCGCTAATAACAAAAAATCATCCGATGATGACATTTATGGCATTTATGCCATCGCACACAACGAACACAAAATTAAATGCTGATTGCCGATTTTATTTGTACGTCTCCGAAAAATCATCAATTAAACGACACTAACACATTCTTACCGATTGATGGCTTTTTTGGTACGTCTCCTGGGAACTTTACAATAAACTCTCATATTAACATATGCAAAAAAGAAATTCTTAAATAAATAAATATATATATATATATATATATATATATATATATATATATATATATATATATATATATATATATATATATATATATGTACTTTGTTTATGACTATGACTATGCGCCATTATTTTTAGGGCCATTTTCAAAACTTACCATTAGCTAAAGGTAGGATTTTGTCTGCCCGATAAATAGCTTCACCTTATTACTATTTCAATTTTTTATAGTTATTTTTATCAATAATAATAATATTTAATTTAAAAAAACAATAAATGAAAATTTAATAATGCAAAGCCATTTATCTGTCCGACAAAATCCTACCTTTAGTTAACGGCAAGTTGTGAAAATGACCCTTAATATAAAGACGCACATTTGTTCACACCACCACTAAATCCCGATGACCGGGATTTCTAAAAACCCATCCCGATTAGCATCTCTAGTATGTATGTACATACCCTGAAGGAAATGTCGATGGTGAAAATGTACCGAGTCGCTTTTGACTTTGTCACCAGTACTACTCTGCAACTATTCCCCATACAATACCTTATACTATAGACATTTAGCATGTGCTTGTCATTGAAAATCTACTAGTAGCACTAAAACAATTGACTACGTACTGACTACGTAGTTCCTATGGCAACATGGAGAGGTACCAACCAGACATTTACTGGTACATTTCTATACCTTACGTACATACAAATTTATTATATTGACAAGTTGCTGCAAAATCCACCAGAAATACACTACATATTTATTTATTTATACTGACGAATAGAAGAGAAATTGCAGACAATGTAACTACTACTGGAATTTTAGTGTTGACATGAACACATTTGGCACGTCTGACTGCAAGGTATAATTATCCCCATAAATATTTATGTATTTGCTAATGAACTTTAAAATTCATAAAATCGATTTCCATTTGGATTGTAAAACAACTATTTTTAGTTAGATTATGCAAAAAATAAAGTATATATGCACATATAGTCAAAATTCTTTCGGAATTCTAAATTACCTTTCAATAGATTCATGGTCGTTCAGGTTGGGCATTCCATTTTTGGTTGAACTTCCTACTTTGCGATTTTTTCTTCTGCCTGTTTACGGAAAATAATTTTCGCATGAACATAATCCGTGCCCATTATGTATATACATACATACATATGTATGAATGTACATATCGCACATCCAGTTCAATAGTGTCATAACTCAAAAAAACTAGTTTTGCAAAAAACACGTTTAAAGTTTTCAATTTACATACAACTCAATGAAATTATGAACAAATATTCTTCTCTCAGGAGGTGATAGTAAAAGCTATTAATATGAAATGTTTACGCAAGGTAAAATGCCATATACATCATTATTCTGCATTATTAACTCAAAAAATGAATTTTTTGAGTTAGGTCACTATTGAACCGAATGTGCGATGTATGTATATATTTATATAAGAAAATAATTACTTACGCTCCCTAACTTTCTTTTTATAATCAGGATCTCCACGCCGTTTTGTATCAAAATAAATGCAATATCCTAAAAACAGAGTTCCTGCAACTCCAGCTGCAATCCCCAAGGCAGTTTTATTTATTTCCAACATTTACACAATTTTTTAGACCTTTAATGATTTTTTTCCAAATATAGTTCCCATGTGGCGTAGAGCTGGCAAACTACAGATGATACTATCGATAGTTTTATTTCCATTATACCATGTTCACACGGACAGCAATAATCGAGGTTCGCTCTCTCATTCACGGTTCTTGGTCGAATGTTGATTGAATCAACATGGTTCGCCATACAAATTTTTGAGAGCGAACCATCTTGGTTCATTTTGAACCTTGCTGCGAACCACGAAGAAATTGCTACCATCGCTGGTCTTGATAACAAATTATCGCTAATATATCTGAACTAGCTATCAAAACAAAATGAGTGGACACACACAAATACACATGAGTAAACAAAAAACAAACCAAAAAAATGGATGCGTGTATGAACGTATGTATTTATGTGTGCATGTATGTATATTTAAATAAAAACAGTGATGCCAACTTTAGATACTCAAAAAGCGTAGACATTTTTTGAAAAAGGGATAAATTGAAAAATATACATTTAGCGCCAAATAAAGTAACATTTTTCGAATAATCGCTAAAAGGGGCTAGTATTAAAATGTTTCTGTTGTAAATCAAAACATCGAAAACATTTTTGTACAGTAATTTATTAGAAAATCATGAGATCAACACATAGATAGCTTGAAATATTACATATCATATTACATTTCAATAAGGCACCTACAAACAGTGTACATATATATATAAGAGGAGTATATATACATATGTATGTATCTACGTTTACATAAAGGCCGTGATACACTATCATACAAAGTCGTGTGATCTACGAAAAATTACAATGCTGGTATGATGGAGTTTATGAAAATTTTCAAAAGACAATAACAATTCATCACACCAGGGTTGTATATTTTCGTAGATCGCACGACTTTGTATGATAGTGTATCACGGCCTTAAGTACATACACATAAATTTGGTAGTTTTAAAATAAAATTTCGATTTCTCGCTCTTCCTAAAACATACATTATCTGTTTTTATCAAAGCACAAAAAAATTTGGAAGAAATAAAAGATTATTCTATAGACTTCTTCTTTTTATATACATATTGGACAAAAATTAAAAAAAAGTTCTGAAAGATAATATTAAAAAGTGGTAATATGCGCGTTTTTTTGGGACCAAACATTTTTTTCCGCGTTTTGAGTGTCTGAAATCGGGTTAAATCTAGCCCAAAAAGTGCTAATGCCCATATTTTGAGTTGGTAACCAAATTGTAATTACTTTTAAGTTATATTTAAATACGAAATTGTGTTTTTGAGTGCATATTTAAATAATAATTAAGTTCCCAACCTTGTGTAATACTTAACTTTTATGAGCGTGCCATTTGGATTTATGCGTGTGTGTGTTTATTGAAAACATACACATTAACATCATGTGGTCGTGTTGAAAACAGCATGTGCTAGTATTAAAGAAAATTTCGTTCTAATTTCATAAATATATAGGACAATACATAGTTTCATATCATGGAATAAATAAATAGAAAAATGCATTATGACGTTCGTTTGGTTTTATAAAATTTATTTTATGCAATTATAATTTTCTTCATGTTTTGTTTATATTCTTTGGAAAGTCCTCGTCCAGACATGCAATTTTTGTTGCTGAAATTTCTTAAAATTTTGCTTTGAAATTGCATAAGTGTCCACATTATGAAATTCAAATTTTTTGCAATTATGCATTAAAAAATTCTATTACATCACAAATTTCCCTGAAAAATTAACACTTATATTTACTTTTTCTAATATTTTTGGTTTTCATACAACTGAAGAAATAAAATTATAAAAAAACGTCAAATACAACTAGCAACTTCAAATTAGCAATTACGAGCACATCAAACTGTGTACCCCTCCCTAATCTTTTCACCCCTCTCAACAATAAACTCAGGAATTGCTGCAACAAAAATTGCAGGTCTGGACAGCGAAAAAGCGTTCAATAATATTTAGAAATTTTCTAGTGCTGTCGTACTTTCAACGTAATTTAATAAGAACTTTAATTATCCATTGAAAAAATGAAATCGTATCTAAAAAAACTTAATTTTAAGTAAAAATTCGCTAATTATGTACTTAAATATTAAGTTAGAAACTATGGGTAGGTTGGCATCACTGCATCAAAAAGATTTGTCAAAACGAACCACGAATGTGTCGCTTGAACGGCATGGTTCGCAATCGTGGTTCAGAGAGCGAACCAAGTGGTTCATGTTGCCGTCTGAACACAGCATTAGAGTATCCATAGTTTTCTCTCGATAGCGATACTATCGTGGAAAAAAATATATATTACCAAAATGGCAATAAACTCGATAAAATATAACATATTTATTTTCTTTATTGAAAATACATGTAAGTAAATATCGCTCATTTGCTCAAATAACGTCACAACTCCAAATAATAAATTTATGGACTTATAGCTATTTCTTTTCTAACAAATATGTTGCATATATGTTACATCCCTACAAGCACACTACCAGTCAATTGACTGCTCATTTGATCGGAAGTCATGCAGGATATATCCATCAATGCGTAGAACAAAGTTTCTATCATATTGTTAAAGCCAAAATGAAAAATGCGTTGGAAACTTTTGTGTACGTGTGATGTTGCATCTCTCTCTAACCAATGAATATAACATATAGTTGAACTGCTCACTCCAGTGCCTTTCACTAATCACTGATAGCATAAATATTACTCGTTTGACTGTTCATAATTGAATAAAATATCTCCCACAATTGAGTATTCATTTATGATTGATATATTGACAGCAAATATAATTTTTATTTTACTTGCTTTTTATTATAAAAAATAACTAAATTACACAAGTAAATAACATGCATATTTAAAACAAAAAATACAAATAAAAACACAAATAACTTCAGCGGTATCTAGCCCTCTTCACACCTTTTCATCACCAACGCACCTAGCTCTTGACAAATGTCTGAAATATTGAAAATATATATACATATTAAATTAATGTGAATTCTTTTATTCGCTATTTTACTTATCTTTTTAGCAATTTTGTAAACTTTTCACAGGCAGAATGAATTGTATTACCGCATTCTTCAACTCCCAACGCATCTTGATCTTTTCAAATATCTAAAAATTTAAAATGAAACGAATACATACATACATATGTACATTTTCAATTAAATTGTATAAAATTTCTATATTTGTGATTTGAACGGGCTAAAGTTCGTATCGTTTTTTAAGCCAAATTACATGTGATAATTATTAATGAACAAATAACACCAAAGTGATACGAACTTTAGCCCGTTCAAATCACAAATATAGAAACAAATGGAGTTCGAATAATAACTAAAATTAGTATAAAATTTCTTTTGTTCATTATTGTTTTTATCTTACCTTTTTCACAAACACCCTAATTTTTTTACCACTTTTATATTTACATTTTAATTTTACAAAATGAACGAACTATGAATTATTTTCAATAAAATTAAATATTTTAAAAATTCTGACATATGTACATTAGTCATTCCACTCTAGGATATATGTTAGAGTAGAGCAACTATAATAACTGTTGAATTAAATGTAAATTTGTTGCAAATGTGTTAGTAAAAAAATTTTTTTTTTGTGTTAGTTTCAGTCATTCATTTCTTGCAGGGATGTTTTACATTTCTGTGTTCGTTTGTATAAAATATACAACTGTGGGAAAAATTTTCAATTTATTTTCTGAATGCGTTCAAGGCATATCAATTGAATCAAAATGAGAATTTCAATTTGAACTTGAACTTGAGAAAATTTCAAATGAAAATGAGAATTTCAATTTGAAATTGAGAAATTTCCGAATATAAATGCGATTTTCAATTTGAAATTGAGAAAATTCCAGTTGAAATTGAGAATTTCAATTTGAAATTGAGAAAATTCTGGTTGAAATTGAGAATTTCAATTTGAAATTGAGAATTTCAATTTGAAATAGAGAAAATTCCAAATAAATTTGCAATTCAGAAAACGTATTTATTCGACAGCTTTTTAATAAATATATATATGATTTAAATTTAATTATATAGCTATGTATTATTGCCCAACAGGCACATCCTCCAGATCCATAGCAGGCTGGTAAAACGTTGTAATATAGCTCTATTGCAATCTCCAACAGTTATATTTGCTTTTGAAATATTAATTGTCTGTTCTAAAAACACAAGCCTCTGTTCTCCAACATTTTGGGGGACTTAAGTTTGGTACATTCATCTTTGTTTTTAGCATACTTTTTATTTTTACCAAATAATTTCAATAGGATTAAGCATGGGTGAATAGGGGCTCAGTCGTAAGAGTATAGCTGGAGAGTTGGCGAAAATATGTTGTAGATGGTTGTGCGTTGTCACATAAAAAAAAAGTTGAAAATCTCATTTTTATTGGAATTTTCTTAATTTCATATTAAAATTTCTCATTTTCATTTGGAATTTTCTCAGTTTAAAATTAAAATTCTAAATTTCAACAGAAATTTTCTCAATTTCAAATAGAATTTTCTCAATTTCAAATTGAAATTCTTAATTTGAACTGGAATTTTCTCAATTTCAAATAGAAAATTTTATTTATATTTAAAAATTTCTCAATTTCAAATTGAAATTCTCATTTTCATTTCAAATTTTCTCAATTTCAAATTCAAATTCTGATTTATATTTGGAAATTTCTCAATTTCAAACTGAAATTCTCAATTTCATTTGGAATATTTTCAATTATAATTATAAATAGTGTAGAAGTTATGGCCTATTTCCCAACTACGAAAGATATCTTTCGACTTACAACTTATATTGAAAATAAAAACAAATTTTCATATTTTATTGTTGTTTTCAATATAAATTACAAGTCGAAAGTTTTCTTTCGCAGTTGGGAAATAAGCCATTAATATTAAAGTTATGGTGTTTCTTTTATAAAAGAAAAGTGTAACATATATGCTACATGTGATTTGGCAACATTTTTAAATGCTCACCTGATGTTTAAGAAGTGTTGCATATTTTACGTTTACAAAAGAACTATTTTCCAACAAGTTTCCGCATAAAACAATCATGAACTAGAAAATTATTTATTTTTTTCATAGACAATAACAAAAACAGCTGTTAATGTAATGCTGCACTCATGCCTCTTTAATGAAAATGAGTGTTGAACATGTAGCATTTTTCTCCTTTTTAAGAGTAACATCATGGGAAAAGAACGCTTTCAATTTTTAAAATAATACATACTTTTCAGAAAAGAACACAAAGAAATGTAAAAGGCAACATATATGCAGCATATTGCTCAGAAGAGAAAACGCCATTAGACATATTATGTTACGTGTAGACCGCAAGTAATATAATTCCATACTATCGATAGTTTTCCAACAAACTATCGAAAATATCTAATGGCGTAACTATCCATACATAGTTCGGCAGCTCTAATGTGGCGAAGCATAAGCATGTTTAAGTTACAATCACTATAAATAACAAAATTCCTATACAAAATGTATTAATACCAAGTCAGATGACTTTTACTACGCTTATACCAGGGCTTATTTGCAAATAAAACTGTAAATTGTTGCCATATTATTGTTTTTATTGCGACTTACTAATTCAGTAAACTATTCACGTTTAACGCACTATTTGCAAATAAAATGCTTGAGGTTGCCACGCTTACAAATGTTTGATAACAAAAAACAATAAATGGATTAATATTGCATAAGAAACATTAACAGAAGCAAATAATGACAATTCAAACAAATAATTATTTGATATTTTGCACATTTACACTATTATTTTTGTCAAAAAAAGTAAATTTTCTATAGAAGTGCCACCGAGTTTGTGTACTCTTGCTATTCCGTATAAACAGTGAGTTAATTTATTTGCGAATATTTTTAATTGCAAATAGTGCGTGTATAAACGTAGTATTTAACTCACTGAGGTAGTTTACACGAGAACAATTTTTAAACCACAGAATTTTTGCTAATTTCCAAATTACACGAGACCATGATACAATAATACAGGTAGCCGCGAATCTACAACAAATAAGACAACAGTGATTTTTGTTGCTATTTTGTGATTGACAAGAGAGACAACCGAGAGAAAACAATAGACATGTACTTGCGTTTTCTCTTGGCTTTGCACAGCATGTTTGTATTCGTACAGTTTTAATAGGCACTGTGCGCGAGTGTTGGTAAAACATAAACACCATTTGGCAGATCACATCACAAAACAAGCAAAACAGCTAGCGCTTCGCGGTTACCTGTATTGTTGTATCATGCACGAGACTAACCCCTGGTTTTTAATTTAATAATTAAGTACGTAATTAGCTAATTTTTATTTAAAATTAAGTTGTAATTAAATACGTTTTAATTTTTTCAGTGGTTAATTAAAGTTCTCATTAAATTACGTTGAAAGTACGGTAGCACTAAATAAATCCAAATAACAGCTGTTTAACATAAACAAAAAAGTTAGGTTATCAAAATGCAGAATATTAAAATTGCATAAAAACACATTTTATGAAACCAAAGGAGCATCAGAATGAATTTTTATATTTATTTATTCCATTATATGTAACTTTGAATTGTTTATGCTATGTATTTATGCAAATTAAACGAAATTCGTCCTAATACGACCACATGATGTTTTCAACCCAATCACATGATGTTCATGTGCATGTTTTCAATAAACACACACACACGCATAAAAACATATGGTACGGTCATAAAACTTAAGTAGTGTTTAATTACACAAGGTTTGGCATTTAATTATTATCTAATGCACTCAAAAACACAATTTCATATTTAATTAGAACTTAAAAATAATTACAGTTTGATTACCAAGTCAAGAAATGGGCATAATTCATCTGGCACAAAATGTATACGTATACACAGCTTGGTATGGTCTAGTGTTTTTCATATTCAATAAACATTTGCTGTTTTTTAAGTTGTATGTGTATTGGTTTTGTGCTGCTAATGCGGTGTTGAAGCCGGTTGAAAAATTATGCCAAACACAAAACCACTCTCTTTGCCTCTCTCATCAACAAACTGGCAAACTTTTAAAAGTCACCGAAATTGGGGAAAAAATTGTTTCGCCATAAATGTAAAACTATTTGATGTACCATATAGCGACTAGTGCCACTCAATAGGAAATTAAAATACCTTTCAGTAATTACGGTTTTCACAAATACTTGCATTCAGAAGTTATAGCCCAGCAAACTTGTCAAATTCAAAATATTAAGGAAGTAGTCTTTCACATATAAAATTGAAACCAAAAAAAAAAAAAACCGATCAAAATGCTTGCTGTCAAATTCGTGTACGTGTCCTTGTCGGCTTGATGATACCATGCTGGATGACCCATCAAGCATTCATTTTTTTTTTGATTTTGTGCTGTTCGTTTGGTTGAAAAAAATATATAAAAATTATTAAATAAAGAAATTCAATAGCAATAATGGCAGCACTGTTTACAAAAAAAGAGAAAAGCAAAATAACTCTTCTTTTTTCTTCACCAGTGAAATTTATGTTTTTCTTCCTTTAATTCCGATGTTTTGGGCAACCGTTCACAATGAAAATATAATTATAATGAACATTTGTTCGTGCTTGACGGGTTAATACATACACATATATCACAATTGACAGCAAGCATGCCAAAAATCAAAATTTTTTGATTTTCCATCAAGCATCGTTGGTGTCACACATACTAACAAATTTTCACTCATACTATAACCAATCTCAGCAAGCATTTTGACCGTGTCTAAACCCCTTAAAATTTCTCACATGAAGTGTGAAACACAAAATTTCATCGTTTCTCGATTTGTGATAAAAAAGTGTTTCTGATTTAAATGCGAAAACAGACAACACTGATTATGTTTTTACTGGAATATTTCCACTAATAAAGTGTCAAATGAAAACAAAATATCACAAAAATATTATTTCAATAATAAAAGATGTATGTAATTAACAAGAAAAAGGAAATAAAATTGTGAACATATATATAAAATTTTTTATTTTTTATTTTTTTTTTTTATTTATTGTATCTTCAAATATGAACTAACAATAAGTATTCAAATCTTAAGTCTATAAAAAAATTATTAGGCCCGACCAATGTCGGACATAAGCTTAGTGATAGTTATTAATAATACATACGTAGTGATAAGCAACAAAAAGAAAAAAGTGTTTTCAAGCAGCTTCATCATCTAGAGTGTTGAATATTAGAGCCCGTGTATCTCTCTTTTTTAAGCGGATGTGCCCAGTAAAGTTCAAAATATTACGAGCAAGCGGATTAGGATGTGACTCGAGTTTTGTTAGATATTTGCCTGCGTATTTTACAATTTCTTCAGTCACTAGTGGCATATTCAAATCGCGATGTATATTTGAATTTTTGAAGTACCATGGAGCCGATGTTATCATGCGTAAAATTTTATTTTGCCTTCGTTGAATTTTCTCTACATTTGAAGCTGAAGCAGTGCCCCATAGTTGAATTCCGTAACACCATATTGGCTTTAAAAGCGACTTGTATATTAAAAGTTTGCAGTCTAGGTTAAGTGTTGAATTTCTACCAATCAGCCAATGTACCTGAGTTAATTTAATTTTCATTTGAGTTAACTTAGAGTCAATGTGATGTTTCCATGTAAGTCGTCGATCAAGGTGTAAACCAAGATATTTCACATGTGAATGTTGAGGAACAACTTGATTGTTAATCCGAATGGGGGAGCAAGTATCTCTTCTTAGGGTGAACGTTATATGGACACACTTTTGTTCATTGACTTTAATTCTCCATAAGTTTAACCAAAGCTCCATCTGGCTAATGTGTTCCTGGAGTTTGCGGGATGCCTCATCAGGGTTTTCGTGCATACTAAGGCAGGCTGTATCGTCGGCAAATGTGGAAGTATGGATACTACTGCTCACAGGCATATCGCAAGTATAAATCAAGTATAAAACTGGTCCCAGTATGCTCCCCTGTGGCACACCGGATGAAATAGTTTCAGGCCTACTCCTAAAGTCTTCTTCCACAACAGTGAACTTACGGGAAATAATGTAACTTTCCAAAATATTTAAAATGTTTATTGGTAAGTAAGTCTTCAATTTTAAAATTAGGCCTTCATGCCACACTTTATCAAATGCCTGGGAAACGTCAATAAAGAGCGCAGAACAATACTTTTTTCCCTCAAAAGTTCTTCTTATAAATTGAACCAGTCTGTGAGTTTGTTCAATGGTGCTATGCTGACTTCTAAAACTAAATTGATGGTCTGGTATGCACCCACTACTAATTAGAATTGGGGACAATTTTGTTTTGAGCAGTTTTTCGAAAAGCTTTGACATAGTTGATAGTAGACTTATTGGCCTATATGACTCAGCCTTGGTTAGATCTTTGCCCGGCTTTGGAATCATTTTAACCTTGGCAAGCTTCCAGCTGTGTGGATAATACTCCAGTCGTAAAATGGCATTAAATATGAATAATAGGATTCTCATTGCAATACGAGGCAAGTTCATAAGCATCTGGTTACTAATTCCATCAATACCCGGAGCTTTCTTCGGGTTGAGTTCGGCAATTAATTTTTGTAAATCACGCGTCTTAAACTTTATGTGTTGAGGGGGTAAAGCGACTACATTCGGCAAATCAGCAACACCAGTATATATGTTTGGCGTAAAAACGGATTTTAAGTGCTCAGCAAATATTTTACCTTTTTCAGTATCGCTTCTTACCCAGCTTCCGGTAGATGTGCGTAAAAGTGGCTTATACTCAATGGGTGTTTTAAGCTTTCTAGCAGCGCGCCACAAAGAGTAATTAGACGCTGGTGTGACATCAAGACCTTCCAGATAATTTTTAAGAGATGCAGTTTTTTCAGACGCAAGCAACTCTTGGAGTCGTTTAGTGCACTCTTTAAATCTGATTTTATTTTGTGGTGATCTGTGCTGTTGCCATTCCCTTCTAGCTCTTCTTTTTTCACGTACGAGACGTTCAATGTCTGTAGAATAAATTTTATTAAGCCCAGTCTGCGGATGGGAGATAATGGCATGTTCAGCAGCCTGTTTAATATTCTCGCTGAGATTGGCAATGTTAGATTCAATATCATCGGATGTTCTAAGCGTAATGTTTTCCGTACAATGACTACTGAGATATTTTTTGAACCCCAGCCAATTAACACGATTGATCATCTTCACATATGGGTCAGGTAAGTTACTTCTTAAGGGACTACAAATTGTAATGATCGTCGGAGAGTGATCGGACGAAAGATCAAGAGAAGCTTGAACTTGAATTAAATCCCTAGAGATATTTTTTATGACGCCAAAATCTATAACGTCAGTAGGCCAATAAGTGGGCTCCCCACTCGAAATGACATCCAAGCCCATTTTTGAAATAGTGTTGAACAATGCTCGACCTCTGGGGGTAATAAGACGCGAACCCCAGAACGTATGCTTAGCATTGTAGTCGCCAGCTGCTACAAAACAAGGTCCAAGAGATTTGTAGAAATCCTCATATTGATTCTCAGTGATTGAAAATCTGGGAGGGGAGCAAATTGATGATATAACAAAAGTTGTACAAAAACTTTCAATGCCAATATTTGTTGCTTGTAGGTGTTCTTCACAAATGTTATCAAGAACATAGTGCTTGAGTCTTGACTTTATTAGAATTGCTGATCCACCGCAAGCCCTTCCTCTAGGGTCCTTTGTATCATATATAGTGTAGCCATAAATTTTAAAAAGACTTCTCGAAGTCAAATGAGTCTCAGATACTAACATTATATCAATATTTTTTTCTGTGAGGAAGTGCTCAAGTTCATTTTTATGTTGGCGAATGCCGTTTGCGTTCCAGAAACATATTGTTAACGTGTTCATGGCTTATTAATTAATGCTTGAAGCAGAGTATTCTGCATTCGTAGCATTTCTTGCATCATGCTAGTCATATTTGTTGTAAAATTGTTTATAGTTTGCACCAGATTTTCAATAGTAGCTCATTTGCGCAAAAGTGGCAGAGTAAGCGTTTGCTGATTGAGCTGGAGCTAATTTAGGTTTTTGCACCATAGTCTTCTTTACGAAAGAGTACACAGGACAACCTCAGTAGTTGTGAACTGGCGGTTCGGCCCCAATTAAAATTGTTAAATTGTTGCTGAAATTGTTAAATTTGGGTAATTAAAATTTGAAAATTGTTAAATTCTTGGAAATTTGTGTTTTTTTGTTTACATAAGGAGTTTTTTGTTTACATTAGGAGTTTTTTGTTTACATTAGGAGTTTTTGTTTACATTAAGTGTATGTCTGTCTGTCGGTCTGTCTGTCTGCCTGCCTGACCGTGGGAAGTTTGTGTGTGGAATATTTTGTGTGAATGTATTAAGGCGGTTCATAGTTTGGCGGTTTTTATATGTGTATGTGACGACGGGGAAAATCATGAAAATGGTTTTTCCTAATGCTGACGGAAAATCATCTAATGATTTTTCGTAATTCCGAAGGCAAAACATGATAATTTTTCGTAATACCGAAGGCAAAACATGATAATTTTTCCTAATGCCGACGGCAAAACATGATTATTATTTTTTCAAATGCCGACGGCAATACATGATAATTTTTCCTAATGCCTACGGCAATGCATGATAATTTTTCCTAATGCCGAAGGCAAAACATGATAATTATTTTTTTCAAATGCCGACGGCAAAACATGATTATTATTTTTTTCCTAATGCCGACGGCAAAACGTGAAAGTTATTTTTTCTAATGCTAATGTAGGTGTTGCTAGACTGTGGGAATTTAAGGCTGACCGTGATTTGAGTGGGTGGCGTTGTTGCCGTAATATGTAACCATATGAATTCGTGGATGTGTCTGTCTGTCTGTGAGAATTTAGTTGAAGCTTCGATTGGAAGGGGGGCGGGGTGTAGTAGAGCTAGATAGATTGCATGTATATATATGTGTGTGTGTGTGTGTATGTGTGTGTGTGTGTGTGTACGTTTGTAGGAATTTCTATAGGAGCTTAAGGCTGATTGCGATTTATGAGGGGCGAGGTGTACTAGTAATATGTAACCGAGGGAGTCTGTCTGTTTGTATTTCTGTAGGAGTTTAAGGCTGACCATGATTTGGGTGGGCATGGTTGTTGACGTAATATGTAGCCATGGAGATTTGTGGGTGTGTCTGTCTGTAGGAGTTTAAGGCTGATCGTGATTTGAGGTGGGTGAGGTTGTTATTGAGGTAAATTGGTTATGTGTATGTATGTATGTATGGCCAGGAATTTGTGTATGCATATCTGGGGGAGAATTTAAGGCTAGTCGTGATTTGTGAAAGGTGGGGTGTTGTTGAAATTTTCTTGGATATTTCTTATATGAATTCTGCTATGTGTGTGTATTTGAGCTGGTATTTATATGTAGGTAGAAATAAATTATTTTCAACATCGACATTTGGTACTATAAAATACTATCATATATCTGGACTTCCCTAATCCTAGTATGCTTTTGTACTTACGATTGCTTTATATTTTCTCATGCTTAAATTTGTCTCGCGTTGAAGTCGGTCTGTGTGAAATTTGTTTATATTACAGATTTTGTTTATTTAACTACATTCGTCTTCTTTGACTGAAAGAGTTATCTACACACAGAGAAAAACCAACTTGAAATCAGTAAAAACCATGCTGAATTAATAAGAACCATTAACAAAGGTTTAGTCATATTGAAATTTCTTATTTCAATATGGACAAAATATTAATTTACAGTATTCATTTATTAAACTCATTAGTTTGTAGATATCTCAATATACATTTTCTATTATATTAAAAATTATTGAATTAATGTGATGAATTCTTATTTTTAAGCTGCAGATTTTCCCTGAGTGTATGGATTGTTTATATTTGCATTGTGCTTTAACTAAACGACGCTTCATATATTTTCATGATGTAGATCTAATAAATACTTAAGCATTGATAAGAAATTTGATATGTATACATACATATCTACAAATTGATTTTATGTATGTATGTATGTATGTATGTACATATATATGTACATACAAATAAGTGTTCAACTCAATCTTTGAATACATTTTTTATTTTATTTTTTGTCATGTGATGTCTGTTGTTGGTGAAATTAAAAACATTTTAATTTTTATCTGCGTTTACTTAAAAGTTTGTGAGGATTTTCTGTTGTAAGTAAAACTGAATTCTTGAAGATATGTACTTACATACTCTATAGTAATAGTAACTATAATAGAAATATTTCTTATACTTAATTTACAGTTTTTTAAAGTATAGGGTATAAAATTTTTTCTAGCTATAGCCTTCTACATTTATTTTGGAAAACTTGCTTTGCTTTTTAAAAATGTATAAACATTTTTAAATGAAACTGATCCGGCACTCCAGCTTAGGTACTGATAGTTTTTTTTTTGTTGTTAGTTAACTTACTTATTTTTTATTTTTTATTGATAAACATTGGAAATCAAAAGGGAGTTTTATATTGTAATTATTATTTTCATAATTGTTGAAAACAATCGCTGCTTTTTGTTTGTTTTTTGCGATGAAATCATTTGAATTACTTTTGCAACTTTACGCGTTTATAAAAATTATGTTATTTTCTATATTTCTTAATTTATAAGACTTTTAGACTTTGTCCTTTAGGGGTTATATATTCTATTATACGATTATGAATAAGAATGCAGTAAGCTGATGTATTTGCTTACTGCTTCAAATTAAAATTTTATTAAATTGAATAAAAGGAGTTTTTTTTTTCTTAAACTCTGATGCAGTTAGAAGCGCTGGAGATTCTTTCATATAACAGCTTTTTTGAAATTTTTGATACATAGTATAATATAGAATTGGATAACATTTATTTTTAATTTTTATGTTAAGAAGTACGGATATGAGACCTAATTTAAATGTACTTTTAAATTAGTCATAATGAACAAACATATTTTCTTCTTTAATAGCGATCAACAGAAAACGAACTCGTTTTCATATAATTTAGGTATACCCTATCGACAGCTCCTCTAGGATACAAGATGAGTTTGTATGACGAAATTTCTGTTGCTTTATACTGATAATATTTTTACATTAATAAGGTACATATATGTTTGTTTTATGAAGAGTGAGCACCTTTCACTTTTATTTGTTGTCATATATGATTTTTTTTTTCATTTTATTAAAGTTCAGCGTATTGTATATATATTTCTGAAATGTTTAAGTGTGTTTTGTGTGCCCATCGGGCAGAGTGTACGTATTAGTTGGTCAGTCAGTCTATACTTTTATTTATTTTTTTTTCTTCTAATGTGCCACTCCTTTTTCAGATTTTACTACTTGGAATAGAGTATTTTTGTCTAATTTTTTGCTGGGTATATACATTAGGTATGTAGAAATTAGTTTACTTACAAAGAAATGTATGTTTAATAAACAACTATTGTAGCAAATCGATCTCAAATAACTCAGTTACCTCTACCAGCAATTCACCGTCGGTGTTTTCATAAAGTGTTAGAAACAATGAAATATCTATGTTTGGGAGAATTTTTTTTGCCTCAAGTAGGTATTTCTACATGAGGTGTGCTGGTTGACTCCTATCGCATTCATATGTAATGATTATCCACTTAAAAAAGGTCATCATCACCATCAATCACTCCCGTATACAATACATTCATGAGTTGGGTTGATCCAGATACAATTGCTGTCTCATCACCTTCTAACAGCTTTATATATTTTGCTAGTATGCATGCTTCTATCGATAGTGACGTAAGAGTCCGAGATGTAGAGTGTTACAATTAAAAATCTTTACTATTAGAATTTACCAGTTCGCTCTTTTGAATTTTTGCAAAGTAGATACATATGTATGTTTGTATTTAAGTGACCACAAAATCATAAAATTTCTTTGCTTACAAAATTGTATGACGTGAGGATTTTTTTTTAAATTATACATGCTTCGGCATGCTTTCATTTTTTTTCTGTAAATTTATGTAATACTCATACAGATACAGATATAAAGTAAGATCTGTTTACTGTACATTTTAAAATTTATGCATGCCTCAGCATGATTCTAGTTGAAGTGTATATTCATTCACTAAGTTTGTTTGATACTTATTCATACACATGTACATTCTTAAATATTGGATATCAAAGTCCAATTTCCGTAGTTTATCTATATTTTCTAAAGATCTGATAGCTAAAGAAATAAATAGAGTGAAGATCTTCTATAATAATCCCATTTTCATATTGTAAAATTTTGCGTGCTAGCGCTTTCGATGGGAAAATATACATACAACTTTATAAAAAGTGATAATATGATGTGCTGCTGAATATTGCACTATGTTATAGTTCATTTTAAACACTGAAGTTTTAGCAATATTTCATTCAGACCAACTAGTTTAGAGAATTCCACTACATTTAGTTAATTATCTTTCTTAAGACTCATCATTCCTAATCAATCCTACAAAAAACAACACAAACTAGATTTTTCGTTTTAATTTTATTTTTATTAAATTCAACATTCATTCTTCAAATTACTTTATACTATATTAAGTAGCTTTTCCTCATTTGTTGAGTTGACTTTAATAGGAGACATTTTAATGGTACGATGAACTTTTCTATTGCATGCATTGAGTAAATCTTTATACATACCAATCCACTTATATGAACCATTAAAGCTAATTCTTTTCACATCATACCTTTCAATGATCTATTAAATCATTCTAATATTGATGCTTTCGTATTAAGTAATCTTTAATCTTCTATTTATGTATGAGTTTTCCCAAGTATTTATTAAAAAATTCTTTAGAATCATCTGTTTGTAAGTTTTTTGGTACCCGTACCACTTCAAAAATATTTTCCATTGCCTTGGTTTTTAGAGTGCAGCTTTTATTTTCAGCTGTACTTTGAGAATGTGTCAATTACAGTCTTCAAAAATCAACAACTTCTATTTTCTGTAGAATAGTTCTACATTTCACCTAACTTAGCTCCATAAAACATCATATATTCCTGTCATTACATCTCTACAAGCACAAACAGTTGTTGAAATTTAATATGGACTTCGTTAACTAAATTCCTTTTTAAAGACATTGAATTGTTTCACAGATTTTTTCGAAAGTGTTGTGATCTACATCTTGCACTTTCAGCTATTTATACTAACATGTAGTTAATTTTCTAATCTATATATTTAACCGTAAACTCTTCAATTTGTTTTTCATTATTTACTTTTTAGAATTGCTTTTTCAATTTTATAACTGTCTTCTTTCTCTAATTTTATTTCACGTTGTTGTTCCTCAATTTGCATTTAAATATATTCTTGAATATTAATGCTTTAAGCTATATTATTAATTTGTCTTGTATTTTATCTTCATTCAGTTTAATGTAACTATCAACAATAGTTTGTATCTAATTCATTTATGCCTTCCAATACTGATAAGTCAGTATAAATGTCTTCAGAATTGGAAGTCTATGAGTAAAATCATCGTCATCATCATTCTCAGTATTAGCATCATTAAATATGATGGTATTATCAAATATTGTTCCTTCTACTAGTTTCTTTTGGGCTACTTGTCTATATCTTGAGTGAAGGTTTCTCAGGCTTTAAACTTGTATATTTTCAACTTCTGTCTTGATTTTACTTTCTTCTTTCATAAGAATTCTTTTAATATTTTTAGAACTATTTATGAATTCTTCTGCTATAGGTTTAAATGTATCTTTTAGTTGTTCACTTGTATCTATTTCACCAGTTTTTATACTACGAAGCTTTTTCTTCAACACATTTCTTGTCAACACCAACTGTTTTAAAATTTTCTCATCCAGGGCAAATAACAGGTATCAGCAATCATATCAGCTTTTCAGGAGCTGGTCTGGTTTTCAGATCAGCTTTTCAGGACCTGGTCTGGTTTTCAGATCAGCTTTACAGGACCTGGTCTGGTTTTCAGATCAGCTTATCAGGACCTGGTCTGGTTTTCAGATCAGCTTATCAGGAGCTGGTCTGGTTTTCAGATCAGCTTATCAGGAGCTGGTTTGGTTTTCAGATCAGCTTATCAGGAGCTGATCTGATTTTTAGATCAGCTTATCAGGTAACAGATCAGGCTATCAGGAGCTGTTCAGATTTTCATTTCAAGATATCTGAGTCAGATTTAGTTATCAGTATACAAGTAGCTAGCCATTTATAACATTTATATACATGAAGTTTAAAGTCAGATGAAATACGAAAAAGTAAAGTTTTATCTAGTAAAATTATTTTCTATAACGATCATCGTTTAATTCACTATCTTTGCTTATAATCAAAAATCCATATTTATCCTTTCAACATGCTTTTTATTTTTCTCACCTAACTTAAACATTAAATATACATTATGATGATCTCTTATTAAATGTTTGGTGATTCTGGTGTAAGTTTTACATAAGTAGAATGAATCAACATTCTTATCTCTCCCCATACAAAAATATGCTTCCCATACGCATCATCGTTAAATATCATATTGGAATTACTTTGGACTGAAATAACAGATTCACTATCGGTAAATTTTGTAATATATTATTATTTTAATTGATGTAATTAATTTCTTCAGATATTTATATCTGGGGTGATATAAAGATTTTGAGTATAAATAAATGTTCCCAAAATTTAAGTCCATTAGGACTTTCTAGCAAGCCAATCATAGCGTTTTTTTTCGCAATTTGACAGGTCAACTATTGTTGCACGAATAGAATTTGATATAAGGGAACTATGATTTATTTTTGAACTATCGTTCGATGAATCATCAATATTTCGTACCAAGGTATTTTAGGTTGTTTTACTAACCGCATTTATGTAGCTAAATACATTTTATAAATATTATCTCTTATTATAAAAAAATAAACTAATACAGCTATACCATATCAGAAAATATTTTCTGAAATCGTATAGCTGCATTAGTTTATTTTTTCTATAATAAGAGATAATGATCCACACTCATAATCAAAACAGCATAAAAATATCCTTTGTTTTGACTATGAGTATGGATCAATATTTATGAAATGCGTTTAGTTACAAAAATGTGGTTAGTAAAACAAAGTATATTTTAACAGCCTTATTTATAACACTTATTAGGGCTTTATAAAGACTTTTTAAGAAAAAATTTTTATAAAAAATTTGTTTTAAAAAGCCTTTACAAAGCCTTAATAAGTTTTATAAATAATGCTGTAAGAGTTTAAAATCAGTATTTTGTATGATAATACTGATTTGAAACTCTTAAAATATTCTTTGTTTTGACTATGAGTAGGGGCCATTATCTCTTATTATAGGACAAATAAAATAATATAGCTATACGATTTTAGAAAATATTTTCTGATATCGTATAGCTACATTTTTAATTTTTCTATAATAAGAGATAATATTTATGAAATACATTTCATAAATATTGGCGCATACTCATAGTAAAAACAACCTAAAAATACCTTGGTACGAAATATTGATGAATCATCAAAATTTCATACCATCCTATATTTATGTTGTTTTACTAATCGCATTTTGTAAATAAATGCATTTCATAAATATTATCTATTATTATAGAAAGAATCAAATGGTATGGTTATATGATATTAGAAAACATGATTTCTGATATCATATAATCATACTATTTTATTTTTCTATAATAAGAGATAATGACTCATACTCATAGTCAAAACAAAGGATATTTATATGCTGTTTTGATTATGAGTATGCGTCAATATTTATGAAATGCATTTAGTTATAAAATGCGGTTAGTAAAACAAAGTATATTTTAAGTGTTTAAGACCACCATTTTATGGTAATACCGGTTTTAAACACTTAAAGCATACTTTGTTTTGACTATGAGCATGAGCTGATATTTATGAAATGGATTTTATAAATATTGACTCATACCCTTAGTCAAAACAACATAAATAATTCTTGGTACGAAATATTGATGATTCATCGAACGATAGTTCAAAAATAAATCATAGTTCCTTTATATCAAATTCTATTCGTGCAACAATAGTTGACCTGTCAAATTACGAAAAAAAAACGCTATGATTGGCTTGCTAGAAAGTCCTAATGGACTTAAATTTGAGAACATTTATTTATACTTAAAATCTTTATATCCATCCAAATATGAATACCTGAATAAATTAATTTCATCAATTAAAACAATAAGATATTACAAAATTTACAGATAGTGAATCTGTTATTTCAGTCCAAAGTAATTCCAATATGATATTTAACGATGATGCGTATGGGAAGCATATTTTTGTATGGGGAGAGATAAGAATGTTGATTCATTCTACTTCTGTAAAACTTACACCAGAATCACCAAACATTTAATAAGAGATCATCATAATGTAATTTTAATGTTTAAGTAAGGTGAGAAAAATAAAAAGCATGTTGAAAGGCTAAATATGAATTTTTGATTATAAGCAAAGATAGTGAATTAAACGATGATCGTTATATAAAATAAATTTACTACATAAAACTTTACTTTTTCGTATTTCATCTGACTTTAAACTTCATGTATATAAATGTTATAAATGGCTAGCTACTTGTATACTGATAACTAAATCTGACTCAGATATCTTGAAATGAAAATCTGAACAGCTCCTGATAGCCTGATCTGTTACCTGATAAGCTGATCTAAAAATCAGATCAGCTCCTGATAAGCTGATCTGAAAACCAGACCAGCTCCTGATAAGCTGATCTGAAAACCAGACCAGCTCCTGATAAGCTGATCTGAAAACCAGACCAGGTCCTGAAAAGCTGATCTGAAAACCAGACCAGGTCCTGATAAGTTGATCTAAAAACCAGACCAGGTCCTGAAAAGCTGATCTGAAAACCAGACCAGCTCCTGAAAAGCTGATCTGAAAACCAGACCAGGTCCTGATAAGCTGATCTGAAAACCAGACCAGGTCCTGAAAACCTGATCTGAAAACCAGACCAGGTCCTGATAAGCTGATCTGAAAACCAGACCAGGTCCTGAAAAGCTGATCTGAAAACCAGACCAGGTCCTGAAAAGCTGATCTGAAAACCAGACCAGCTCCTGAAAAGCTGATATGATTGCTGATACCTGTTATTTGCTCTGGATGAGAAAATTTTAAAACAGTTGGTGTTGACAAGAAATGTGTTGAAGAAAAAGCTTCGTAGTATAAAAACTGGTGAAATAGATACAAGTGAACAACTAAAAGATACATTTAAACCTATAGCAGAAGAATTCATAAATAGTTCTAAAAATATTAAAAGAATTCTTATGAAAGAAGAAAGTAAAATCAAGACAGAAGTTGAAAATATACAAGTTTAACGCTTGAGAAACCATCACTCAAGATATAGACAAGTACCCCAAAAGAAACTAGTAGAAGGAACAATATTTGATAATACCATCATATTTAATGATGCTAATACTGAGAATGATGATGACGATGATTTTACTCATAGACTTCCAATTCTGAAGACATTTATACTGACTTATCAGTATTGGAAGGCATAAATGAATTAGATACAAACTATTGTTGATAGTTACATTAAACTGAATGAAGATAAAATACAAGACAAATTAATAATATAGCTTAAAGCATTAATATTCAAGAATATATTTAAATGCAAATTGAGGAACTACAACGTGAAATAAAATTAGAGAAAGAAGACAGTTATAAAATTGAAAAAGCAATTCTAAAAAGTAAATAATTAAAAACAAATTGAAGAGTTTACGGTTAAATATATAGATTAGAAAATTAACTACATGTTAGTATAAATAGCTGAAAGTGCAAGATGTAGATCACAACACTTTCGAAAAAATCTGTGAAACAATTCAATGTCTTTAAAAAGGAATTTAGTTAACAAAGTCCATATTAAATTTCAACAACTGTTTGTGCTTGTAGAGATGTAATGACAGGAATATATGATGTTTTATGGAGCTAAGTTAGGTGAAATGTAGAACTATTCTACAGAAAATAGAAATTGTTGATTTTTGAAGACTGTAATTGACACATTCTCAAAGTACAGCTGAAAATAAAAGCTGTACTCTAAGAACCAAGGCAATGGAAAATATTTTTTAACTGGTACGGGTACCAAAAAACTTACAAACAGATGATTCTAAAGAATTTTTTAATAAATACTTGGGAAAACTCATACATAAATAGAAGATTAAAGATTACTTAATATGAAAGCATCAATATTAGAATGATTTAATAGATCATTGAAAGGTATGATGTGAAAAGAATTAGCTTTAATGGTTCATATAAGTGGATTGGTATGTATAAAGATTTACTCAATGCATGCAATAGAAAAGTTCATCGTACCATTAAAATGTCTCCTATTAAAGTCAACTCAACAAATGAGGAAAAGCTACTTAATATAGTATAAAGTAATTTGAAGAATGAATGTTGAATTTAATAAAAATAAAATTAAAACGAAAAATCTAGTTTGTGTTGTTTTTTGTAGGATTGATTAGGAATGATGAGTCTTAAGAAAGATAATTAACTAAATGTAGTGGAATTCTCTAAACTTGTTGGTCTGAATGAAATATTGCTAAAACTTCAGTGTTTAAAATGAACTATAACATAGTGCAATATTCAGCAGCACATCATATTATCACTTTTTATAAAGTTGTATGTATATTTTCCCATCGAAAGCGCTAGCACGCAAAATTTTACAATATGAAAATGGGATTATTATAGAAGATCTTCACTCTATTTATTTCTTTAGCTATCAGATCTTTAGAAAATATAGATAAACTACGGAAATTGGACTTTGATATCCAATATTTAAGAATGTACATGTGTATGAATAAGTATCAAACAAACTTAGTGAATGAATATACACTTCAACTAGAATCATGCTGAGGCATGCATAAATTTTAAAATGTACAGTAAACAGATCTTACTTTATATCTGTATCTGTATGAGTATTACATAAATTTACAGAAAAAAAATGAAAGCATGCCGAAGCATGTATAATTTAAAAAAAAATCCTCACGTCATACAATTTTGTAAGCAAAGAAATTTTATGATTTTGTGGTCACTTAAATACAAACATACATATGTATCTACTTTGCAAAAATTCAAAAGAGCGAACTGGTAAATTCTAATAGTAAAGATTTTTAATTGTAACACTCTACATCTCGGACTCTTACGTCACTATCGATAGAAGCATGCATACTAGCAAAATATATAAAGCTGTTAGAAGGTGATGAGACAGCAATTGTATCTGGATCAACCCAACTCATGAATGTATTGTATACGGGAGTGATTGATGGTGATGATGACCTTTTTTAAGTGGATAATCATTACATATGAATGCGATAGGAGTCAACCAGCACACCTCATGTAGAAATACCTACTTGAGGCAAAAAAAAATCTCCCAAACATAGATATTTCATTGTTTCTAACACTTTATGAAAACACCGACGGTGAATTGCTGGTAGAGGTAACTGAGTTATTTGAGATCGATTTGCTACAATAGTTGTTTATTAAACATACATTTCTTTGTAAGTAAACTAATTTCTATATACCTAATGTATATACCCAGCAAAAAATTAGACAAAAATACTCTATTCCAAGTAGTAAAATCTGAAAAAGGAGTGGCACATTAGAAGAAAAAAAAATAAATAAAAATATAGACTGACTGACCAACTAATACGTACACTCTGCCCGATGGGCACACAAAACACACTTAAACATTTCAGAAATATATATACAATACGCTGAACTTTAATAAAATGAAAAAAAAAATCATATATGACAACAAATAAAAGTGAAAGGTGCTCACTCTTCATAAAACAAACATATATGTACCTTATTAATGTAAAAATATTATCAGTATAAAGCAACAGAAATTTCGTCATACAAACTCATCTTGTATCCTAGAGGAGCTGTCGATAGGGTATACCTAAATTATATGAAAACGAGTTCGTTTTCTGTTGATCGCTATTAAAGAAGAAAATATGTTTGTTCATTATGACTAATTTAAAAGTACATTTAAATTAGGTCTCATATCCGTACTTCTTAACATAAAAATTAAAAATAAATGTTATCCAATTCTATATTATACTATGTATCAAAAATTTCAAAAAAGCTGTTATATGAAAGAATCTCCAGCGCTTCTAACTGCATCAGAGTTTAAGAAAAAAAAAACTCCTTTTATTCAATTTAATAAAATTTTAATTTGAAGCAGTAAGCAAATACATCAGCTTACTGCATTCTTATTCATAATCGTATAATAGAATATATAACCCCTAAAGGACAAAGTCTAAAAGTCTTATAAATTAAGAAATATAGAAAATAACATAATTTTTATAAACGCGTAAAGTTGCAAAAGTAATTCAAATGATTTCATCGCAAAAAACAAACAAAAAGCAGCGATTGTTTTCAACAATTATGAAAATAATAATTACAATATAAAACTCCCTTTTGATTTCCAATGTTTATCAATAAAAAATAAAAAATAAGGAAGTTAACTAACAACAAAAAAAAAAACTATCAGTACCTAAGCTGGAGTGCCGGATCAGTTTCATTTAAAAATGTTTATACATTTTTAAAAAGCAAAGCAAGTTTTCCAAAATAAATGTAGAAGGCTATAGCTAGAAAAAATTTTATACCCTATACTTTGAAAAACTGTAAATTAAGTATAAGAAATATTTCTATTATAGTTACTATTACTATAGAGTATGTAAGTACATATCTTCAAGAATTCAGTTTTACTTACAACAGAAAATCCTCACAAACTTTTAAGTAAACGCAGATAAAAATTAAAATGTTTTTAATTTCACCAACAACAGACATCACATGACAAAAAATAAAATAAAAAATGTATTCAAAGATTGAGTTGAACACTTATTTGTATGTACATATATATGTACATACATACATACATACATACATAAAATCAATTTGTAGATATGTATGTATACATATCAAATTTCTTATCAATGCTTAAGTATTTATTAGATCTACATCATGAAAATATATGAAGCGTCGTTTAGTTAAAGCACAATGCAAATATAAACAATCCATACACTCAGGGAAAATCTGCAGCTTAAAAATAAGAATTCATCACATTAATTCAATAATTTTTAATATAATAGAAAATGTATATTGAGATATCTACAAACTAATGAGTTTAATAAATGAATACTGTAAATTAATATTTTGTCCATATTGAAATAAGAAATTTCAATATGACTAAACCTTTGTTAATGGTTCTTATTAATTCAGCATGGTTTTTACTGATTTCAAGTTGGTTTTTCTCTGTGTGTAGATAACTCTTTCAGTCAAAGAAGACGAATGTAGTTAAATAAACAAAATCTGTGATATAAACAAATTTCACACAGACCGACTTCAACGCGAGACAAATTTAAGCATGAGAAAATATAAAGCAATCGTAAGTACAAAAGCATACTAGGATTAGGGAAGTCCAGATATATGATAGTATTTTATAGTACCAAATGTCGATGTTGAAAATAATTTATTTCTACCTACATATAAATACCAGCTCAAATACACACACATAGCAGAATTCATATAAGAAATATCCAAGAAAATTTCAACAACACCCCACCTTTCACAAATCACGACTAGCCTTAAATTCTCCCCCAGATATGCATACACAAATTCCCCTGGCCATACATACATACATACACATAACCAATTTACCTCAATAACAACCTCACCCACCTCAAATCACGATCAGCCTTAAACTCCTACAGACAGACACACCCACAAATCTCCATGGCTACATATTACGTCAACAACCATGCCCACCCAAATCATGGTCAGCCTTAAACTCCTACAGAAATACAAACAGACAGACTCCCTCGGTTACATATTACTAGTACACCTCGCCCCTCATAAATCGCAATCAGCCTTAAGCTCCTATAGAAATTCCTACAAACGTACACACACACACACACACATACACACACACACACACATATATATACATGCAATCTATCTAGCTCTACTACACCCCGCCCCCTTCCAATCGAAGCTTCAACTAAATTCTCACAGACAGACAGACACATCCACGAATTCATATGGTTACATATTACGGCAACAACGCCACCCACTCAAATCACGGTCAGCCTTAAATTCCCACAGTCTAGCAACACCTACATTAGCATTAGAAAAAATAACTTTCACGTTTTGCCGTCGGCATTAGGAAAAAAATAATAATCATGTTTTGCCGTCGGCATTTGAAAAAAATAATTATCATGTTTTGCCTTCGGCATTAGGAAAAATTATCATGCATTGCCGTAGGCATTAGGAAAAATTATCATGTATTGCCGTCGGCATTTGAAAAAATAATAATCATGTTTTGCCGTCGGCATTAGGAAAAATTATCATGTTTTGCCTTCGGTATTACGAAAAATTATCATGTTTTGCCTTCGGAATTACGAAAAATCATTAGATGATTTTCCGTCAGCATTAGGAAAAACCATTTTCATGATTTTCCCCGTCGTCACATACACATATAAAAACCGCCAAACTATGAACCGCCTTAATACATTCACACAAAATATTCCACACACAAACTTCCCACGGTCAGGCAGGCAGACAGACAGACCGACAGACAGACATACACTTAATGTAAACAAAAACTCCTAATGTAAACAAAAAACTCCTAATGTAAACAAAAAACTCCTTATGTAAACAAAAAAACACAAATTTCCAAGAATTTAACAATTTTCAAATTTTAATTACCCAAATTTAACAATTTCAGCAACAATTTAACAATTTTAATTGGGGCCGAACCGCCAGTTCACAACTACTAACCTCTGTAGTTAGCGGTGTGATTACCTCCACAATTACTGCATTTTTTATCACTTTGATCTTTTGGCTTATTGCAACTAGCAGTGCCGTGTAATTCGCCGCACACAACACAAACAGAGGGTAAATTGCAGTATGTTTTTGTATGGCCATATTCTTGGCAATTATGACACTGTACAGGACCTGAACGCTTATGTGGCTCTTCAACTGTGATTTTTCGGTACAAGAGGTATTTCAAATTATAAATTGGATGCGTCTCATTTTTTTTCAATTTTATATCATTAGGCTCAAGTTCAACACGAAATAGGGGTTGGGGAATCTTCTCTCTGTTTATTATATTGGACACATTTTTTACCTTAAACCCCTGGAGGACGAGTGCATCTTTTATTTCTTCGGGAACAACATAAGAATCTATGCCCTTCAATACGATCTGCATGCCTTGAGCGCTCTTAAGCTGGTATGTGTAGAAGCTTGTTTTATTTTTTTCAAATTCAGCAACCATTGTGCGGAAATCTTTTTCGTCATAAATTTGGACTTTAGTTTCATCTATGTTTCCACGTTTTATTGGGACAATGTGAAATTTATTCTCACCAATGACCGAAATTAATTTTTTAATAAGGGCATTTGAATTTTTTTGTCTCAAATAGATTGGTGGCGGCTTGGATATTTTATTCGAGGATACCTCGGGTTTGTCGTTGTCATCTTGCAAAATTTCGAAGCGGTTTTGGCGATTAGTTGAGGCTGCGCTGTTATCCCTAGACATTTTTGGAACAGATGAAATTTTTGAAGAATTCGGGCTTCGCCCACGCTTTACCACGGTTATATATCTGTCCATTCCGACTTGTACCTTGAGTTTCGAGCCGCTGTTATCTGTAGTGATAACTTTGTTAAGTGATGAACACGAGCCTGAAGGGTATGATATTACTGGCTTATATGAAGAAGTACTAGGCAACTGTAATGTTAATGCATCATTACTATTTGGCATTGGACAAAGCGAAGTTGATCGCTGACGAATAATTGGCTTTGACGGTAAAAAAAGGTTTTCATCAGATTTATTATTTATATTTTTTTCATTAAGAGTTTCAGAACTCACAGTAAAATAAGCATTTCTGCCGTTAGAACTCACTTCAATTTTTTTTGTATTTGAGGCACTCATACAAAGAATTCCTCAAGGGATATTCGTTTGTGTTTTTTTTTATGTTTGCGGTCTTTTTTTGTTTTTGTTATTTATGATTGTTTATTTGTTTATTTATTAAAAATATCAGCAAAGCATAAAGCTTATTTATTAAAGACAGTATGTACCTATTACGAATAATATGTACTACGAATATTTTTTGTTTGTTTAATTTTTTTTGTAAGTAAGAAAAATTCCGCTAATCGACTGTTCGCTATGAAGGTACCACGAGAACTGAAATATATAAAATGAATGTAAAATCCTCATTAGAAGTTTTTTATATCAACTATCTATACATAAGACAATTGCACAAAATAAAAATTTTAAATAAATGTAAACATATCGACGGTTTAATAAAGGTGTCTTTATATGGTAATACAAAGTATTACGACTTTGTAGAATCAAAATATTATGAAGTTCTCTCCGTGTTAAAAAAAAGAGAACAAGAGTCTGTTATAGGCAGTGATGCCAACTTAGCCCTTTCAGGGCTAGATTTAGCCCGTTTTCAGTCAGTCAAAACGCGGATAAAAATTTTTAGCCCCAAACTAAAAAACGCGCAAACCTAGCACTTTTTACAATAATCTTTCAGCCCTTTTAGCCCCTTTTTAGTTTTTGCTCGATATGGCTACATTTAAACTTTTGCGAACTTTTTCTTCCTTTAATCTAGAAAATAAAATAGAATGAATAAAAAGTCGATATCGCTTTACCAATTTAAAAAAGAAGAATAATATAAAGTAATCTTTTATTTCTTCCAAATTTTTTATGCCTTGAAAGTTATTCAGTACAGCCCAAAACAATTAATGTATGTTTTTGGAATAGCGAGAAATTGAAATTTTTCTTAATAACGGCCAATTTTAAATGTATCTACTTACATATGTAAACATACATATCGTTAACTTAATAGGAAAAAACTAGATAAAAAAAAGATGTAATATTGATACAAAATTTTTTTAAACACAATATTATGTGCTTATCTAAAGTGTTTTTAATAAAAATTGCGTTTAAAAAAATTTTGTATCAATATTGCATCTTTTTTTATTTAGTTTTTTCCTCCTCCTGTAAACTATGAAAAACATGAGTTAGAGCCTTTTCGTATTAAGTTAACGATATGTATTAGTGTCCTGCACAAGATATCTTATCTTTAAAGACATTAGGGATTTTTCAAATGTTTTACTACAGCGAAATCTTCTAAAACAAACGTTAACAACACTGTTTGCAAGAAATTTGTTTCAGTATTATAGGTATAGGAGTAAAGAAGAAAATACTTCGTGACGGAAGAATTTGTGATACTTGCTTATTTCTACGCGTGAGCGCGTGTACAAACGTCATGCATGTATGTGTGTATGATCTTTTATTTTTCTGCGCACATGCAAACGCATACACACATGCATTAACATTAGCTGTATGCGGTTAATCACATAATAGCTTACCATCTACATATTACACACACACTAAACGTACAATAACAAAAAATAACAGGCATACACTAATCAACAGTACTTCTTTTGAGTGTTTGTTACAAACAAGCTGTCTTGGCGATATCGCTTGTTAACACTGATATACACGTACACCAATACACCCATCGTGCTTCGCTTATAGTACGACAGCATTTATTATTGGTTTAGTATAATACATGCGACGTGAATACATTTAAAAATCATGACGTATTTACATTTCAAGACTGTTTACGCAGGTCTCTAATATGTATATATATTTCTATTACATATGTATGTATGTATATGGTAACTATTTAATCCACGTATTCACATACCTTATTGAAATGTAATATGAAATGTAAATGAAATATGTACAATATTGAAGCTCTAAAGCTATGTAGTGTTGATCTCATGATAGTTATTTATATTCTAATAAATTACTTTACAAAAATTGATTTGATGTTTTTATTTTCAACAGAAACATTTTAATATTAGCTAATTTTCGCGCTTTTTAGACAAATTTTACTATTTTTTTTATTTTTGAATATTTTTTTCAATTTAGCCCTTTCTAGCCCTTTTTTCAAAAAATTTTACGCGTTTTGAATCTCAAAAGTTGGCATCACTGGTTGTAGGTATTTTTTATGTTTGCACTGATACCACAGAGGATATACAGAGATGACACGAGACGGAAGATAATTAGTATTTTCGGAGGTCTCGCTCACTCAGTCACTGCGTATTCTTTAAGCTTCTTTCGTGGTGGCATTTTTTCTTTGTGCTTTGTGTTTTTCATTCGCTTGTGATTTTGGTAAGTACAATGTGAAAATTTATTAGTTTTAAAGAGATATGCTTTAAATTTTATTTATTTGCAGATTTTTGTAAGAAAAACATAATCTTGGTTGAAATTAAAGGTGAGTAGTTTCTGCAATTGATAATTTATGTCTGTATATTGTCATAATAGCTAGTTTTTTCTCTATATTTTCAGAAGCACATTTTTGGCAAAACAGAAAAATACCTATGCTGATACTATAAGCACTGTGCTATAAGTAAAATGCAAGCAGACACTAAACTTTTGAGCTAAAAATAAAAATTGGATAATTGCAAAATAAAATGTGTACTAATAAAATTAATCTTGGAGAAAACATTTTATTACTGCAATGTAATTTTACTACAAAATATAATTTTTTTATAGGTTTGTTTATTGTTTGTTTGGTTTTGTTTTACGGGTTAAGTAGCTGATGGTTGAAGTTGTACAATGATTACAAAAACAACATGAAAATTTCCTGAGTTGATTTTGGTTGTTTTTTTTTTTGTAAAAGTGTTAAATCCTTCAATAAATACCATCAGTGCTAGCAACGTTTACTTTGAAATACACCTCTGGTGTGATGAGAATACATAAGTTCTAAAATGGTTTAGAAAATTGACATTTACCGACCGCTTGTCAGATTTTCTAACCGTATTCTCTTCTACTCGATACATTTTGCTTTTACATGATAAGATTTTGTATAACGTACAGCATTTTTTTGACCACGTAAAGACAGCTTAAGACTTTAGTTCAACAATTCGTTGCATATGTTTCCAACTAGTTTTTTTTTAATTTTTACACACAAATTCAAAAATTCATATGCTTTTGTACAAATTTGGTTATTCTCGCACCAATTTAAAATGTGAGTTGTTTTGATAGTTCTTGCGAGAAACTTTTCACAAAATATTGTTACAGAAACACTTTTTCTCATATCCTTCCAACAATTGCTGACAATTTATTTAAATAACAAATAATTTTCGCAAAGTAAATAAACAGAAACACTTACAGCCATCCCTAACGCTGAAATGCCATACCTAAACAAAAGCGGCAACGTTATGTCAAAACGATAATAACAGGGTTATGAAACAAATAAATAAAACAACCCTGATTATTTTAACAGCCGGACGTACGACATTGTTGTTTGTGATTTTGTTATTAATATTTGGTTACATAAATTTTGTTATATAAATTAAAATAAAATAATAAATAACTTTGAAAAAAATTAGTTATTTAGAAGATTTGGAAAACTTGCTTGTGTTAAGGATGAAGGTCAGTGATGCCATGTTTTTTTTCTCAAAATCCTTCAAGTCGAACAAAAAATCTCTTTTTCTCATTAAAAATCATTTTTTTTTAGTGATTTGACTAAAAATATATTACATAATATGCATTGATTTTACTGAATTCAAATTCAGGAAAAATTTATTTTGCTTCAAATGAACTAACTCGACAGGAATAGTATTAGTGTTTTGACCGGTCATTTGATCGGAAGTCATGCAGGATATATTCATCATTGCGTAGAACAAAGTTTCTTTTACACTATTAAGGGCAAAATGAAAAATGTGATAGAGTTAAAAAATAAATTATTGAGGGTACGACAACGTTTGCCGGGTTCAGCTAGTGCATATATATATATATATATATATATATATATATATATATATATATATATATATATATATATATATAATTTTTGTTTTTTTTATTTTAAAAAGTCCATTCAAAATACACAGATAAATAAAATATTTAAAATTATAGATATAAATAAGCAAAAACAGAATAACCTAGGAGGTATCTAGCCCTCTTCACACATTTTTACGGCCAACGCATCTTGCTTTTTATAAATATGTACAACTTTGAAAAGAAATATGTAAATATTAAATTAAATTTTGTGAATTTCTTTTATTCACTATTGTTTTTATTTATCTTTTTCAACACTTATAAATTTTAATTTTCACAGACAGAATGAGGACCCTTTTTATAATGTACAATTTAAAGCTAACAGGGACTTTAACGGCAAGTTTTATATGAAGAACTGTCAGTTAAAGTTCACGTTAACACTAAATAATATACACTACCGTCCCTTTTCACAATGTATGATTAAGAGTTAACGTGAACTTTAACTGACAGTTCTTCATACAAAACTTGCCGTTAAAGTCCCTGTTAGCTTTTAATTATACATTGTGAAAAGGGCCGTAAATAATATTCAAAGAGTTCCAAATATAATATTCATAAAAATCTTAAGGCTTCATTAGTCTTTACTTTCTGTTGCTGTTCTGTGCCGTTCCTTTCTGTATAAAATATTTTGCAATTACTTTGTCTGTGAAAAAAATCAGCTGGCAACCTATAGAATTGATTACACTTGTGCACAAAATATCACAACACACTAATACATACACACTTTTGGCTGTCACTTAACGTTGAATTCTATTTTCTACAGATTTGTCCGCAACAGAACAGAACGAAAAAGTAGAAACTAACCACGCATACATATTTTCAACTCAACAGAAACAAAACACCTGATTCAGAACAGAACAGCACGTACAAACTAATTCTGCCTTTATTTTTAACAAAGAAATCTTTTAGTCTAAATAAGATTAATCTTCACATATGGTAACGCTGGTGATGGCAAACAAAAGGCAATTGTTTTTTAGTTAATTTTAATTATTATTCGAACTCCATTTGTTTCTATATTTGTGATTTGAACGGGCTAGAGTTCGTATCGCTTTTTAAGCCAAATTACATGTGATAATTATTAATGAACAAATAACACCAAAGTCTGTTGTAAATATTCTGACTAACAACACATAGTTGAACGGAACAGCCAGCCGTTTTCGAAGGCCACTAAACCTTCATCATCAGCGTTCTTTTGTGTTTGGTCCACTGTGTGTGGGTCAGTTGATGTAGATTTCTGCTTTATATACTTAGCATTTTATTGCAAATGGAATATGTGAATTGTTTTGATTCATCGTATTTCAATTTGCTGAAAGCTTTTTTGTATTGTAAGCTCAATTTTACCATCACTATATTTACAACAGTCTTACCATTGTCGTTTCTTACTTTTCAAAACAGGGTAGCATCGTCAGATTGCATGTTTCTTATAGGAAATGTCAAACACCATACAAAACTGAATATTCGATAGGTGTTTATGGATACCCAAATAAAAGCATGCTTTTAGGATTATACCTACACAATCCAAATTTGACATTTAGATTGGTATAATAACATTAGTCACCTGGTTTAGTGCTGCCACCTAATAAATGCGCCTTGGTACATGTGGTTGTTGCTGTTGTAATATTTGTTGTAGAATCGCGGGTACCTGATTGACGAAAAATCAGCGGATGAGTAACAGAGAAACAAGTCGAGGCATAATTGTCGGCGGCGGCGCAGTAGTTTTGTGACCGGCAGCGGCGCGCCAAGAGAATTTTCGGCGGCTCAAATAAGCATATGAAAATTTAGAGAAAATAAAAATTTAAACTGAAATTTGATTTTCAAAATTTTTTCTCCGAAATTTGTCTTTTGGAGCAGATAAAATTTCGGCTGGTTTTGAACCGATGCAAGCCGATACAATCGGCGGCGGCTTGACACTCAGAAAAATAACCGGCGGCGCGCTATCGGCTTCGAGCCGGTCGACTTGTTTCTCTGATGAGTAATATGCCTGATACGTGTACCTGTTTGATATGCCTTGGTTTCATGCGGGAAATCTTACGATGCGAGAAATACAGAAACGAGCTACGGATGTGTATTCGCCTTGGTGTGTACTATAGCATTGCACAGATGCATCTGTTTGCACCAGTTTTGCGTGTTGTTTGGTTCTTGTATGAAAAATATGTTATTTAGCGTTTCTTTTATTAGTTGTAAATGTTGATTTTTAAAGCAGTTATTGTATGGTTGTGCAATGACCAAATGAGAAAAGCACGTTTGTATGTATTTGTTTTTCTATAAGAAATAAGATACATAAAACTGGTTTTAACATAAGTACCACATGGTGTGTTGAAAAAAAAAATCCATGGTTGATGAATGAATGAATGAAAGTAAAATTTCACATGCACATGTAAGTAAATGATACATGTACATGAAACGCGTGCATGTGTAATTACTCTCAGAGCATAATTGTCTCCCTCTCTCTGTATACTTGGCTGCGCCACAAAATAACATAACGAACGTCTGGACATACATCTGTTCATCATGTATTTGTTTCAATAATGGTTTTTTTTCATATGTTTGTATTACAATATGTATTTTTGGGCAAAAACAGATCAAACAGTTGCTCAGCAGCAATACAATAAGCAACTGTTATTTGTTTTAATTGTATTGTAATTTGGAAAAGCACGCACACACAATAGCTCTTACAGCCTAACCAACGATGTCGATCGACAACTCGACCGACTGACGACAAGTCAGTCATTATAGTTCGTTTGAGCGACCCACTAAAGGTAGAATTAGTAAAATCGTACCATTCTACTTTACAGCTTGCCGTATCGTTCAACTTTGTGCACAAGTTATAGAAAATGTAACAGTTTGCACAGGACATTTTTTTTTGTCTGGCATTAAATGCGGCGTTTTTGACATTCGCTACAGAAAAATCTGTTTTCTGCAGATTCCTACGTTAGCAGTGCTACCACCACATATTTTATAACTAGTAACATGCATTGTATATGGTACGGTTTTTGTCAGCTGACACGCAACATCACGATACAATTTTACTAATTCTACCTTAGTCCTGATTCACACACATCAGGTTTACCTGATCAGTTTTTGTTCAATTTTCTTTTGAACCTGCATTTACGTTCATACACACCGTCAAGTTTGTTTCATCAAGTCTCATCAATTTGTGTTCTAGTAGAGTATTACGAATGACAAAACAAAAGGAAAAAGCAAACTTGACTGGTACGGTCAAGTCTGTACCCCTTTCCATTCTCTTTTCCTCTCTCTCCTAAAAACTCAAGACTTGACGACTCAGACCTGACGTGTGTGAATCAGGACTTAACTATCGACTTGTCGGTCGTCAGGCTTTACGTTGTTAACGTAATGCATTTACTCATTGTCAAATTAGAATATTGCCACATCAAAAATTTTACAAATAAAACGCTACTTTACAAATAAAAAGCGCTGAAATATGAAAAGTATTCCATAAAAAATGCAACTCTATGCTACTTAAAGTTTCTACAAATAAATAATAAAAATAGCAAAAATAATAAACATAAGACAGTACAAAAAAATTAAAAAGTTATTTTCAAAATTTTGTGTGTGAAATATAAATAAATATATTAGTTGAAATGTGTAGATACTCCTAAAATAATGCAAGCGTATTGTAATGAAGAATGGAGGGGAGTAGCACCAATGGGACAAGCAATCTATTGAAGTGGAAAGAGTAATTTGCCTAATTGAGTGTTTAGAATTGGTTAGATAAATTGCACGTATACACATTTATACATACATATATATGTATGTATGTAATTCTAAAAGAATTATGTGACAAAAATGCATGTTTGTGAGTTAAATAAATAAAATAAACGCAAAAAAAGTTAACATTTTTATTTTTGATTTTCATAAATGCAAATTTGTTTAAAAATTTGGCATTTATGTGTACTTTTTTGTTTTGTCGACAAGCACAAACCAAGTGACTGATTTTGACATTTGTTGTCGTTTGAATTTCCATAGTGGGTACCAAATTTGAATGAAAATGGTTACGTTATCGTTCGCATGTATTGTCGATCGACTTGTCGTGCTGAACAAGTTTAGTGGGTCCCAAATCAGCTGTTTGTTGTTTAAAATGATTGCGAACGACAACGTTCGATATTGTGGGCTTGGCTGTTATACTAGTTCTGTCGCTCACACTACAATTATATGGTATATACCATGATATATTTGTTTTGGCTATACAAACGAGTATACAAATGCAACCCTATAGTGTGTACCCAGTACCTGGATTCAGTAACTTTATGCGAACCGAAATTCGTAATATTTATCGACATATTTATTCGCTTCCGATAACGATAATGTGATATTGTAATATCTTTTTACAATAGTCTCCCGCTTCATCTTATTCACCATTTAATTCAATATTATGTGGCAGCTCTACACAGAAAATGTGAAAATAAGCGAAAAGTACAAAGAATAATAAGGAAAAACTCAACTAATTTGATTTTGTGACTTAATTTTTTTCTCCAACCTTCAGCGTATATCGTTAAAGTATGTAACTGAATAGCAAAGTCATTACATTTCCGTTATATTTATCATAACGACGCGATTATCGTAATAAAAGTTATTGAATCCCGGTACAGGTGTACTCAAGGCGAAATCACATAAGGTGATCTTAATTCGCCACCTGACATAAATTTCCTGCTGTCAAATGAACCAAAACGTTAAGAAATATTTTGACAGCAGGAAATTTTACACTAACAAATATACAAGGCGAATACGCAGAGTTGCAAATCAAGACCATCTTATATCAATTCGCATTGGGTGTACTTTTCCGCTCGATTCATAAGGGGCTTAGACACGGTCAAAATGCTTGCTGAGATTGGTTATAGTATGAGTGAAAATTTGTTAGTATGTGTGACACCAACGATGCTTAATGGAAAATCAAAAAAAAATTATTTTTGGCCTGCTTGCTGTCAATTGTTATATGTGTGTATGTGTTAACCCGTCAAGCACGAACAAAATTTCATTATAATTATATTTTCATTGCGAACGGTTGCCCAAAACATCGGAATTAAAACAAGAAAAACATAAATTTGACTGGTGAAGAAAATAGAAGAGTTATTTTGCTTTTTTTTTTTTTTTGTAAACAGTGCTGCCATTATTGCTATTGAATTTATTTAAAAATTTTTATATATATATTTTTTTCAACCAAACGAACAGCACAAAATCAAAATAAAAATTAATGCTTGGTGGGTCATCCAGCATGGTATCATCAAGCCGACAAGGACACGTACACGAACTTGACAGCAAGCATTTTGATCGTGTCCAAAGCCCTATAATCAGCATTTTGAATCAAATGAAAAATATGTGAAATATTGTTGGAACCTCTGACGTACTTGCAGTTGTGGTCACCCTGTGTTTACTTTTATTCTTTTTCAAGTACATACATACATTAATTTCCAAAAAGGTTACTAATTCCTTTTAATAACATATGACAAAATTAAATATTCTGTGAAATTAAACTTGAAAAGTAAACAATAGGATATTGCAACTAAATAATTTCTGTTATGTTAAATGAGTTAATAACTTGGGTGCTCAACACCTATCTTGGCAAATATTTGGAGGATTTCAACCCAGCTCAACTATCTATAGCTTTAATATCAGGTAAGAAATTCGTTAAAGCAAAATTGTGTTTGTAAAAAGTGTTTGAAAAAAAAATTAGGATGTCAATATTTTTAACAAATTCAGTTTCTATATTTCTATGAAAATGACTTCCTTAATAAAAGCTTCACAGGGAATTTGTATTGAAAATAGTTGTGGAAGTTGCTTACTGAAATGAAAACGAGTTGCAATTGAAGATTCCTTGCGATATGCATATCTTCGGGTACATTACAAACTTCGGAACAAATGCCGTTCATTGAAGCAGTTCCAAACAAAATAAAAAGTAGCCCATGTGATAGAAAATTTAAAAGTAAGAAAAAAAAAATGGCGGCGACCCATATTTTCCACATTATGGGCCTCTGAACTTTTCATAGGAAACTGCGTATAATCTAAAAAAATTTAAAATAGCTTGTCTGATATAAAATTTGAAAAATAACTGAAATTCTAGTACAAAATATGCAGGCTTGATCGGCCATGCAGAAAAACTTTATTAGGCAGGAAAACTTTATAGGGCAGAAAATCTATATTAGACTGCGCCGTTTCGGAAAATACGATGCAAACTATTGAGCAGGAAAAATTCTCAATGAATAAAATCTTTATTAGGCTGCACCGTTTTGGGAAACACCATGGTGGATACAATCCACCCGGACGAAGGCAGGAAAACGTTATTATGTATTAATATATGTACACACTTACACACATTCCACTTTTTTATTTTATTTATTTATTTAATTTGGCCAATTTTAATTTAAAAATATATTTAATAACTCTTTATTTTCAAATAACATTCTAAAATTATTCTCAGACAAAGAAATATCTATTCTTACAACATTATCAGGGCAATTATGAATAAAATTCCGTGGGAAATTTCTTCCTTTTGCAATCAGAATTTTTTGTTTTCCGTATTAGTTGCTATTAATTGGAATTATTCGCCGGGAAAAATTTCTCGCGGAATTTTATTTATAATTGCCCTATATTTGTATTTAAAGTACTTAATGCTAGTAATGTAGTATCACGCGTGGCATAATTAGTGATATGTGTCAAAATAAGTATAAAATAAATTATTTATCTAAGGGTTCTGAAAGGTATCCAAAAATTAATTAAGTATGCAGAATCGATGACACCGTTTTAATCAAATTATAGATTATCATGACAAAATTACATTACATTACATTACATATTTATTAATTACAATAATACAATTATGGCAATTAAGGAAGAAAAAAGAAAACTAGCTGCTAAGGCTTTCGTTCCGATCAATTTGCAAGTTAAAATATGATTTAAGTATTTATGTATGTAGTTACATATTAGGTATTTGTTAAATGATACAGAATAATTTTACAACTTGTGTAACAGATTACATTTCAATATGAATTTATAAATTAAATTGATGTCCTCGGATATATATTTTAAACAGTCGGACGGCTTGTTGGATCCAAAAGTATTTGTTCTGGTGTTGTGGAAATAGGGGCATTCATCTAGAAGGTGGGATATGCTTAGTTGAACATTACAAGTTGAACATATTGGAGGTGGAGATCTTTCTAGACGGTATTTATGTGTAAGCTTGCTGTGTCCAATTCTCATTCTAACTACTAAGTTAGAAACGTTTTTAGGGCAGGATTTTGGATAGATTGGCTTAATCCCAGTGGCGTTAAATTCCTTGTAGGCGTGTTGGTAGTTCGACCATTTGTTATTTTTCATATTCTCTTGGAAATTGTGTATGACATTTAAGATATCACGGGGTTCGTGCGTTAAAAATTTGAGCAGAGGCATGTGTTTTGCATTGACAGCAGTAGAGTCGGCATATTCGTTGCCAGTGATACCGTGTGAGGGAATTTACAAAATTTTAATTTTATTGGAATTTTTTATGCAAATGTTTCTGATTTTGGTTATCAGTGGCGAGTCATACATAATGTTCTTAATTGATAAAACAACTGAGAGGCTATCGGTGGAAATAATAACCCGGAGCGACTTTTGCGCTGCATATTCAACTGCTTTAAATATTGCTGCTGCTTCAGCTGTGAAATTCGAGCAATAGCTGTCGAGAAGGCCATGGCTGATGATTTTGCCGTTATTGTGCACAACTGCGAAAGAGGTCGAATAGATAGATTTTGAGCCATCGGTAAATATGAATTTCCAACCATTTTTTGTAAAGTCATCGCTAATATTATGGAAGACTTGTTGTAGACCAGAGGTGCTGTAGAAGGCTTGGGGAACCTGGTAAACGAATCCATAAATATTGATTTTTTGAGAAGCCAAGGAGGTTCACGAGAGTATTTGTAAAGGAGTGGGTTCATATTTAATCCTAGGCTTTTGGCGTTTTCCAGGCAAATAACTAAAGCCGATTTGAATCTAGGCGTGCTAGATCGATTTAGTAACTTGACGATTTCGTTAAAAATAATATTATTGCGGCAAACCATAACTTTTGGAATTATTTTATTTGTAAGAAGTAGGATACGGTCTTCTATAGAAGGCATTCCAGCTTCCGCCAAAATATTTTTGATGGGGCTAGTACGGAAAGCACGGATACTGCGTCTTATTGCGGCGTGATAAGGTGCTTGAATATATTTTATATTGGATTGAGCGCAGGTTCCATATATAGGGAGTGCGTAGTCGATTTTGGAGAGAATGATCGAGCGAGTTATATTAATCAACGTTTTGATGTTATAAATTTTATAATGTTGAGTCTAGAGTTCAAATTCTTTCTAAGGTGTAGACAATGCTGTTTGAAAGTTAGATGTTTGTCGAATATGACACCCAAAATTTTTAGTTCGTCAACTGATTTGATTGTGAGCTTATTATATTGTATATCTGTCATATTGCAGTTTCGTTTTCTGCAGATGTGGAGAAGTTTGCATTTATTAATAGAGAGTTTGGCGCCAGAAATTTCACCCCAATCTTCGACTTCTTTTATAATATTTGAAAAAGCAGTTTTTATTTCATTATTACTGTTGTGTTTGGTGAAAAGTATTGCGTCGTCTGCATAGATAGCATGTTCGATGTTCTCTGTCTGGAAAAAATTACGCTGAGTTGATTAAATGCGATTAAAAATAGCACAACTGAGAGGGGCGAGCCTTGCGGTATACCGTTTTGTAGAGAAGATGTGTTAGAGTATTGGTTATTAACCTTCACTTTAAATTTGCGGTTACTTAAGAAATGTTTTAAAATTTGATACATTTCTTTGCAAATGTTCCATTCTTTTAACTGATTCAATACAATATGGATGCCGATCCGGTCGAAGGCTCTCTCAAAATCTGTTGATAGTACGTTAACATGGTTTTTACTAGACAGAGCGTTGTAGATATAGTGTTGGAGGTAAAGATGAACGTCGTTAGTGCCTTGACTCCTCATGAAAGCTACTTGGTTGGGTGAGATAAAATTATTGGATTTCATATACCACATAAGGCGTTTTGCCAGTATTTTTTCTAATATTTTGCTAATACACGGGAGGAGGGATATGGGCCTTTACCCATCTACTACATGTATTTTTTTTATTAGGTTTTTGTATTGGAACAACAGTAGCAATTTTCCAAGCTTGGGGATATATACCGCTAGAGTAAATACTATTATATAATTTTAGTATCGTCTGCTTAGATTTAGAACCTAGATTTTTTAACATAGAGTAAGGTATTCGATCTTCGCCTGGTGTCTTGCCCTTGGATGATTGGAGAGCAGCTTCTAGCTCTGTAATAGTTATAGGGGATTGCATTTTTTGGGAAGACGAACTTAGTGCGTTGGGGGAGTAGGGAGTGTTTATAGTATTAGCTTTAGTCCGAAGAAAAGATGGCGAAAAATTGTTATTGCCAGATAATTCAGACCAATGTTTAGCAAAACAGTCTGCAATATCAATTGATGATCTTAATAGCTCATTACCATACCTGATATATTTAATTGTATTGGGAGTATAGGCCCCTGTAATTCGCTTAATGTCATTCCACATACGTTGAGGGGTGGAGTTGGGGTTAATATTGGATGTAAATTTTTTTAAACAATCAGCTTTGCTTATTTTTACAGATCTTCTAAAGAATGCATTACATTTCTTGTATAAGATTAAGTTAGTATCTCTTCTTAATCTTCTAAAAATGTGCCAAAGCCTTTGTTTCTCATTCCTTAAAGATTCTAAATTTGAGTTCCACCAAGCAACACGTGGTTTGTATTTTTTTGGAATAGTCTGCGGGATGGTGGCGTTGCCTGCTGATTTGATGCATGTGATTAAATGCTTGCTGCCTGTTGGTTAGAGTTGGAAGAGGGTTTGATGTTATCCATATTGGAGTCGCAGCTTTTTCGGTAGTTTGTCCAGTTTGCAAGTTCGGTTTTGAATCTTGGCTTGGGCTTATTAGGTGAGGTAGTTAAGTTGGTAACAATTTCTATTAATATTGGGAAGTGGTCGCTACCATGCAAATTGGTGAAAGCTTTCCACGAGCAAAAGGGGTATAATGAAGTAGAGCAGAGAGAAACATCAATATGTGTATAAGTGTTATGAGTGCTGAAGTGTGTAGGAGCGCCATCATTCAATATAATTAGGTCTTCGTTTAAAATAAAATTTTCCAATATTTTTCCACGATTGTTGGTATAAGTGGATCCCCATAAGGTACTCCAAGAGTTGAAATCACCAGTGATGATGAAAGGGCGGCTGATGGTGTTTGTAATCGTTTTTAAAGTGAGTTCAGAAAAGCTCTCTAGCGGAGGAATGTAAATATTTACTATGGTGAATTTCCTGCCAATATCGATTTGGACAGCAATACAGTTAGCGTTGGCGTAGACTAAATTATGTGGAATAGATTTTTTTATTAGGATTCCTACTCCTTGCTTTGCCGTTGTGTTTCCAGGTATGTTATGGAAAAAAGCGTCGTATTGTTTAGGGTAAACAATGTTTATTGCGTTTAGAGGAATGTGGGTTTCTTCGATGGAAATAATGTCAGGATTAAAGTCTTTTATCAAGAGTTGTAACTCGTGATAGTTATTAATTAGGCCGTTAATATTCCACTGAATAATTTTCAAATCCATATTGAACACTTTGTAGAATTATTCTTCATCAAGAAACATAATTTCGTCTTGTTCATCGTAAGAGGAATTTTTATCCAAAGTTGTTTGTGTGGGTAAGTTTAAATTATTATTTTGTTTTAAGTTGAGAGTTTCATTGGTTCCAGTCGACTTATTGTTTGCTGGGTTGTTAGCAAGAGTTTTTGCCATTGAACGTGTTAAAACAGAACGCAATGGTTTATTGTTACTTGTTGTTGCTGTTTGATCTTTTGTTACAGAAAAAGTAGCTTTAGTATTTGTTGGGGTTTCATTATAATTGGGGGCTAATGTGTTTGTGGTATTTAGTGGAATTGTTGTTTTATTTGAATTAGTTGTTTTATTTACATCATTTGTTGATGTAATGTTTTTAAGTGTGTTGTTGTTGTGGTTGTTTGTATTTTTTGCAATACTATTATTGTTGGTGACCTCTGAATAGGACTGTACAAGGGGCTTATTTGGAGTAAATGCATGGTATTTCTCTTTTGCTATTTTCAAAGAACATTTTTCTATTGTTTTTATTTTTAATATTTCCTTTTGTTGTTGGAATGTTTGGCATTCCTTTGAGGAAGACGGGTGCTGTTCAGAGCAGTTAACGCAAAAAGTACGGGTACATTCAGTAGGAATATGAGGTGGTAAGGCGCATATTTCACATTTTGGGAGATTTTTGCACCATTTTTTTGTGTGTCCAAGCATTTGGCAGTTTTTACACCGCATAGGGTTCGGAAAGAATTGCCTAATTTGTACCTTGTGCCAGGAGACCTCTAATTTTTCTGGGGTATGATACCTGTCGAATGTTAGAAGCATGACACCACAGGGCAGCAGTTTACCATCTGTATTCTTTTTTTTGATACTTATATATGTCAACTACACCTTGTGAGCTTAGTTCCTTGATAATTTCGGATTCGGGCATACAGTTTAAGTAGGGGGCATATATCGTTCCTTTGGAAAAATTTAAATTACTGTGGTATTCACATTTAATACTGCATATTCCAGGAAGGTTTTTTGTGGTTATAAGTTTGTCTGCACTATTTTTGTTTCCAACTAATAGTAGGAGGTTACCGTCTCTTAATTCAGATACTGCAAGTATGTCGGAGCAAATTAGTTTCAAAGAACGGTGAACCGAGAAACATGAGTATTCTTGTAAATTTTTGTCGCCAGAGGATGCTGATATCACAACATATTTCGGATCAGGTTTTATTAAATTTGGGAGTTCAGGGAATATTTCGAGGGTTTCATTTGTGCGTTTCTTCTTCGCACGGGGGATATCCGCTAATATTGAAAAGCGGTTATCCCCCAATTTGGGGGGGCCGGACATCACTTTTACACTACTGGGTAGAATACTATACGAACACTTTTATTGATCACAGTAACAAAATAATTTAGGTAACTGTTGTTGGAGAATGTAAATAAAAAATATCGTGAACTTGAAAATATAGAGAACACAACCAAACGCCGCAATAGTTAGTCGATGACTGAGATTATCATGACAAAATTAATAGTTCTGCTTAAATAAATGGACTTTAGGCCTAAAAGCAAGCAACGGGCATAATATGAGGCAGACGACAAGATAATACGACCGTACGAAGAGCAAATTTTATAAATTTCTTTTAAATTCTGATATAATTCTCCACGTTGTAGGATCTAAAAAGTCTTCAGAGTTTCTTCTTATAAAAGAACATGTAGAATAGGCCTTAGGTATTATATAGTCCAGTTGGGCACCAAAATTTAGCTTCGGGTCCAGAACAACGCCAAGATACAACATTTATTAGACAACTTTTAAGGGCCTAATTTTGTAAAACGCAACGTTAGCAAATTTTGTATGTATTTTGTTTTTGTAATTTAAATTTTTTCCATATAAAATTTGTTAAAGCTTAGCGTTGCGTTTTATAAAATTAGGCCCTAAGTTATTATCAAGAATTTTGTACTGGAAGACCTTATAGTTACTAATATTAGGCTTATGGAAAGTCGTTTAACTTTTCTCCGGATATACTATATATGTATATTCTTGTTGCTTTTTATGATATTTAAAAAAAATTAAATATAAAAACCAAAAAGAATATAAATCTTGAAGAAGTTAACCGAAGGTTAACGATATATTGAAGTAATAAAATCAAAATATAAACTGACCTAAAGCTCAAAAAATAGTTTAATTATCATATACATATTTAATAATTTATCTTTCATTGCCATTGACATTTCATCACAGCTTACTAAAATTATTTTCTTTGTAAAATCTGAAGTTTGGTTTAGGTATTAATAATCTGTTCTCCTCTCACATATATTTATCGTAGAAAACTAGAAGCATTTGATTGACAACGAAAGGAAAAATCATGTATATTGGGTGAATAAACTACATTAATATTTAACGCCAAAAGGAAATTCTGCGTTTGAAAGTCATGTGTTTTGTAACATCAGCCCTTTATAAAATGAAAGTTTTATGCCCCTATCACGGTTCTAAACTAAATTCAGCTTGGTCGTCTAAGAGTAGATCAAACTTACACACGACTAAACTGTGTTTTAGTATTACGAACTGCAACTATTTTTTAGTTGAAATTGTCATCGCCTTGCAAACTTAAAATATCAAGTTCGACAAGAAAAAACACAAAGTTTTAGAAATAGTATTATTTTTAAGGTTTATTTTAAGACGACGAAAACGAAGTCGAAAATTTAGATGTGCTACGTACCAAAAGAAAAATTCGTGCTGATTCCAACCCTCTTGATCTACCCAATGCAAGGTAAGGAATAATCAAAATAGGGAATGAATTCTTTAAAAATTAATTTTAATTTTTAATTAATTAATTTTTTTAGTTATTTCCGGCAGAACAAAGAAACGTTTTGTTATACAACTTAAAAGTCAACTGTTCATTAAGTGGAGAATGGCAAAGCAAATTTGTCAATCCCAACCAAACTATTTTAAAAGTTGAAAACCGTGATAGGGGCATTAATAAATTTGTTTTGCGTTTCGTGCACTTTCGGTGATACTAAGACCAAGACAGAGATCGAGCAGGTCTGGTTGAAAGATAAAATTATAGATGTATGGACGTCTTTAGAGCTGAAACGTCTTTAGAGCTGAAACGGAAATGCAGCCTTGACGAAATTTTATATACATACATAATATATACATATATAATGTTGCCTAATCCAGATATAAACATAATTAATAAAATTGATTCACAAAGATGGTGGACAAAGTTGTTTTACGTAGAGTGCAATAGATGTGGTCGCACTGACCATGTCGAAAACCAAAAAAACCGTCCTGTTCGAAGTGCATTAAATGTTCCCGTATTTTTCATTACGCCCATAAGTGTCGTCGAATATTAAACGGCAGAATTCACAAAATGAAAATTTTCAACAGAAACGTCGACGTACTGTAGTGTGATCTATAGATACGAAGAATTTGATATTGAGTTTAAAGAGGACGAACTGGCTCATATGAAATTTAAATATACCAATGTAGAAAAATAAAATTATTTTAATATATTTTTTATGGTACACAACTAGAGATGCTAAACGGGAAATCCCGAGCCCGGGAATTCCGGGATTTTCGGGACTATGCAAATCCCATGGCCCGGGATTTTTTTAATTTTAAAGCCCGGGATTTTCGGGATTTTCTGAATCCCGTTTTTGCATAAATAATGTTTTTGACTGTCATCTTCTATATTAAAAATGATTACAATGTTATAAAAAGTTAAAATAAAAAATTTGCTTTGAATAAATATTTTAGTAGCGTTGTTCATTCGTGTAGCGCTCCATTTTAATAGCGCCAAATTTAAATCTTGCGTTCTTGTTGGGACACCCTTTATTTACTAATGGATTTCCAATTCACCAGTAATAAAATACCAAGATATTATGTATGCACACATTCTTATATGGTTCCATATATTAAATCTTATATATGGATCCACATATGAAGAGCTTCATAATTAAGTTTCCATATATGAGCTCATATATTATAATACATTTCATATATTAGTCCATATATTAGTTCATATATAATAGTTTTGCCATGTATAATCCCATACATGAATTCATACGTATTCATATATGGTTATACATATAATTACAATCATATATTAAAAATACATCGACCATATATAATTTTTTTAGCTGGGTGGGTAGGAAAAAAATTCAGAAGGCCAATGTCACTTCTTCCAGTTTTGTCCGAGATTTTAGAACATCACATCGTGCGACTTTTAAACCAGAACTTTTTGCTAAACCCTTATTAGTCAGGCTTTCGTGAAGGATATATTACAACTTATCTTTTAATTGGTAATAAATATACCAAACGGACGACACGATCGTCCGTGTTCTAGAATTAAAATGTAAATAATTATATTAAGATTCAAATGTATCTAAACGTCATAAAAACTTCATTAAAACGCAGCCACACACATAATTACATACATATACAACCATAATTAAATAATACATGAAATTAAAAAAACAATCAAAATCCTTTCAACCAAGCTAATTCAATTTATTCAACTCTCTTCCTTTAAGTATTATGGCTTTCATACAACAACAAATTAGAGGAAAAAAATTGTTAGATCAAGGGAAATACTACAAACACACACACACACACACTCGTGTTTTGTTTCTTTTTTTACTTGTAAGCTAATAAATGCGTGTGTAATATGTGTGCATGTAGTAGTAGCAATTTTAAACGCTTATAGCTACCAAAATACTAAACCGATTTCAATAAAATATAAATTCTGCACATCTGTACGGAAAATCCTTTAAAACCATATAAATCTTTTTAAAATGGGTGCAGAGGTACCAGCGTAAAAGGGATTACAGAAAACATGTTCGCCTATTAATTATATAGATAGATTTCCGATGATATTAGAAGAATTGTAGACAAGAACGACGTAGCTGATTTGCTTTCTTTAGACCTATCAAATGGTTGTGATAAAGTTGTTCATGCTATTTTAATCAACAGATTAATCGCAGATTAATATATTCTCATTTATCAGGTCGCTCGCAATATGTGTCTACCATTAACTAGTGGTGTACCGCAGGGCTCTATTGTTGGTCCTTTACTATTTATGATCTATATGAATAATTTATTTGCTTTACTTAACGGTTTTGAATGTGCAGCCTTTGTTTTTGCGTACGAAATACAACTATTATTTGAGGTTCACACATCTTATAGATGTTTTCGAATATGATATTAATTATTTACGGCCATATGTATAATCAAAAATTGACATGAAGTTAGCATAAGTGAGAAAATTGAACATGGTCTTAACGTATTTTGCCATATAATTTCACATTAAAAATCATGCTAGGTGATTTTGATTTGATTTTTTGATTTTTTCGCATTCTCAAATTATTCGCTTACTTTTGCTAGTTGCATTCGCTTTTGCATTCGCTAAAGTGTATGCGAATATTTCAAGCGAATACTAAAGGCAAAACAAATTTGTACTTCTTTTACGAAAATAGTTTACGATTAACGAACGTCAAAAAGACCAAAATTATTTAAAGCCAGCATGAAAAAAATACATATAAATACTTACAAGTAAAGCATTCTAATCAAAGCTTTAAAATTTCAGCGCGAAACTTTTCTATCAATAAGTTCTCATAAGTATCAAAGTGAAACCAAAATGCAATGGTGTTTGGAAATATTTTTCAGTTTTTTAAATAGAAAAGGCAGTGTTTGTTTTGCGCGAAAATATTTTCTACTTAAGACTAGCCTGTTCAAACTTTTGAAAAATGATGAACACCATTCATTACTTCGTATAAAAAATTTTAAATGCCCAGCTAAAAATATTATATATGGTCCATATATTTTTAATATATGAATGTATATAAATATATATGAATATATATGAATTCATGTATGGAAATTTATAGTATTATACCTTGGGAACAGTATTATATATGAATTGATATATGGACTAATATATGAAATGCATTATAATATAAGAGCTCATATATGGAAATTTAATTATGAAGCTCTTCATATGTGGATCCATATATAGAAATAAGATTTAATATATGGAGCCATATAAGAATGTGTGCATACATAATATCTCACATAAGATCGTTTATGCAATCAAAAAAGCTTCGTATTTTATCACTGGTGAATTGGAAATCCATTAGAAAATATATACGGTATGCAAAGTTTATATGCGTACCCTCAACGTTTAAAAAAGAAAAACTTTTGTTACAAAAAAATGATTCTTGTAGGATTTTATGTGGGCCAATTTAATAAATCAAATAATCAAAAAGATAATTTATTCATTCATTCATTTTATAAAAAATAACGGAATTTTCAGATATATTTACGAAACAAAATTGATATAAGTGCCAAAAATAATATTGAAAACTAGTGTTAGTATAAAAACGGATATTTATTTTTGTTTTATAATTGCACTAGTTTTTAATCTGATTTCTTAAATTAAGTTTTATGTAGGAATATGAGTTTTGTGTTTTTTAAATAATTGATTCACCTTTTGACTTAAAATGATGAATGAAATGGACTTTTAGTTCGGTTTTCATTGTTTGTCCAAACAAATGTTTCATTAAATACAATCTCCCTGTTCAAAATCTAAAAAAAGTAATTTTAGTAATTTAATTTATTGCGCAGTAGTGCGCTTTTGTGAATCAAGAAAGTATGAATATAAACTTTGCATACTGTAGAGGGAATATTTACAAATAAATGTATGAAAATGTATGAATATACAACATATATTATCATATATGTCCATATACCCTCATTTTTTTATTTTATTTATTTTATTTACTTATTATTATTTCAACCGAGCCCATAGGGCCATGTACGATTGAAGTAGTATTAACAATAGAATAGAAGTATAAAATATATACATATACTAACAGCCTTATTTATAAAACTTAAAAAGTCTTTATAAAGATTTTTTAAACCAAATTTTCCTGCAAAATTTTTCTTAAAAAGACTTTATAAAGCCTTTTTAAGTTTTATAAATAAGGCCATAATAATATATACAATATGTACAGTTGGTATTATATACAATATATACGAATATAGTAATATTTACTTATAAAATATTACAGATACAATGCAAAATATATTTTTAAATATTTAATTGAAAACATTATTGTGTAACATGTGCTTAAAATTGCTCATTGAAAGTTCAAAATTTCTAAGGTAAATGGGTAGTTCATTGAAGAGTCTACATGTTCTAACTAAAAACGATCTTTCAAAAACTGAGTTGTTAATTTGTGGAATGATTAGCTGTAAGTTACGGGTAGATCTTGAAAAACGAAACAGTTGTAAACAGGGATTTGTATTGTATTTGATAACCTGAAATAGTGTGCATAACATTCTTATTTTGATAAAGTCCTGGAACGAACAGTTTAGAAATTTCTTCAAATTCAGAGACATGATCAGAGATTCTTAGGTTAAAAATGAATCTAATTATACGATTGAAAATGAGTCGAATTCGACGAAGATTGGATGACAAGCAGCCACTGAAAATTTCAAGGCAATAATATATATGGGTTATAAGTAGAGAGCGGGCCAGATTAGATTTAATTTTTAATGGTAAAAAGCAGTTATAACTATATAACGATCTTAGTATGCTATTGACTTTAGTTGAAACTTTGGATATGTGGTTTTCAAACGATAGATATTTGTCAATAAAGAGACCTAAACAGTTTAATGAATCAACGAAAGGTACATGAATTCCGTTGAAAAAAAAAATGTGATTGATTAACTGTCATAATTACTTGGGCCAAAACTGATTGCTTTACATTTAGATGGATTAAAGTTTAGTTTATTAATAACTGAGCATTTTGATGCTAGGGACAGAACATCATTAATCATAATTTCGTGACAGTCTAAGAAGGTTGTCTCACCACTAAATAACAGGTTAATGTCATCAGCAAAAAGGTAGGTTTTACATGAGGACCCAATATAACAAATATATATAACAATATAACAAAATCGTTCATGTATATAAGAAACATCAAAGGACAAAGAATTGAACCTTGCGGGACACCACTAGAACACATCAAAATCGGCGAATTATTACGACCCACGCTGACAAATTGCTTTCGATTGTTGAAGTAAGAATATAATAGTTTACATGCTGTTGCTGAGAATTTAAATTTAGAGGAAAGTTTATTAATAAGGATAATGTGATTCACCGTATCGAAGGCCTTGCTCAGATCGAGCGATATTAATGTAGAAACTTTTTTGACATTATGATTTTGACGTATAGTATCCCGATCGGAAGCCGGGTTTTTATTTTATTTGATATATTAAATTGGGCCACAATCTATAAAATCATACAAGAATGGTTCTTTTTTGTAACAAAAGTTTTTCTTTTTTAAACGTTGAGGGTACGCATATAAACTTTGCATACCGTATATATTTTCTAATGGATTTCCAATTCACCAGTGATAAAATACCAAGCTTTTTTGATTGCATAAACGATCTTATGTGAGATATTATGTGTGCACACATTCTTATATGGCTCCATATATTAAATCTTATTTCTATATATGGATCCACATATGAAGAACTTCATAATTAAATTTCCATATATGAGCTCATATATTATAATGCGTTTCATATAACTATTAGTCCATATATCAGTTCATATATAATACTGTTCCCAAGGTATAATACTATACATTTCCATACATGAATTCATATATATTCATATATATTTATATACATTCATATATTAAAAATATATGGCCCATATATAATTTTTTTAGCTGGATATTCAGTAAAATATTTTTTATTTTTATTAAATCGATTATTGAGGGGTTTAGCTGGATACTATGCGCATTTCACTGTTTGCTAATGCATATCATCAGGGAACCTTTACCCAAAAATTTCTTAGAACATCTAGAGTTATTATGCTAAACTTTCATTTAAACAAATGAGAAGCTCAACAAATAACAAAGTTGAAACAAGAACTCGATAACAACACCCCTTTTACACACGGAAAGTTTACTTTGCAAAGTCTTAATTCAGCTGTGTGAAAGACAGAGGTAAGAATACTTTCTCTTTCTGTCTTTCTCCCAGCTGATTTAATCAACATGTATTTTATTTTCTTAGACCCATTTTTCACACGCAAAGTTTACTTTGCAAACTCTTAATTCAGCTGGGAGAAAGGCAGAAACACAGAAAGAGAGTGTACTACTTACTACCTCTGTCTTTAACACAGCGGAATTAAGACTTTGCAAAGTAAACTTTGAAAAGTTGTAAAATAAAAGTATGTAAAGAAAAAAAAATGTAAATAACAACAGCAGCTAATCAAGAATAGCGTGTTGCCACAGAAGTATTTTTGACCTGGTGCAGTCAAGTTAATAATAAGTGTTTTTTGCGAGTTGTCACAATTTAAATTTAACATTTATTAACGCCCTAATAATCACAGTAAATATTTTTTTTATAGGAGGTTTCACACCTACATGTCTATTTCGAAATTTTTTGTAAAGGTGCAATTAGACGTGACATGGCCATAATGCCATAGCCATAACCAAACCAAAATTCAATTGGTTTCTATGGTAATGGCTATGGCGTTATGGCGAGTCATCTATAATCAAATGCAGTGTTGCCCATAAGTTTGGTCCGAACGGCTGTTTTCTATGGCTATGGTTATGTCACGTCCGATTGCACCTTAAGATAACGCACATAATAAAAACCGTTACTGGCACAGAATTTCACGTTTCTTGCTGAAAGATATTCCAATTTTTTTTTAATGCATGTTTTTTATTTATTGTATCTTCAAATATGAACTAACAATAAGTATTCAAATCTTAAATCTATAAAAAAAATTATTAGGCCCGACCAATGTCGGACATAAGCTTAGTGATAGTTATAAATAATACATAAGTAGTGATAAGCACAAAAAAAAGTATTTTTAAGCAGCTGCATCTGAAGTGTTGTTTATTAGAGCCCTTGTATCTCTCTTTCTTAAGCGGATGTGTCCAGTAAAGTTCAATATATTACGAGCAAGCGGATTAGGATGTGACTCGAGTTTTGTTAGGTATTTGCCTGCGTATTTTGCAATTTCTTCAGTCACTAGTGGCATATTTAAATCACGATGTATATTTGAAGTTTTGATGAACCATGGAGCCGATGTTATCAAACGTAAAATTTTGTTTTGCCTTCGTTGGATTTTCTCTACATTTGAAGCTAAAGCAGTGCCCCATAGCTGAATTCCGTAGCACCATATTGGCTTTAAAAGCGACTTGTATATTAAAAGTTTACAGTCTAGGCTAAGTGTTGAATTTCTACCAATCAGCCAATGTATTTGAGTTAATTTAAGTTTCATTTGTGATAGCTTAGAAACAATGTGGTGTTTCCATGTAAGTCGTCGATCAAGGTGTATACCAAGATATTTCACATGTAAATGTTGAGGAACAACTTGATTGTTAATCCGAATGGGGGAACAAGTATCTCTTCGTCAGGTAAATGTTACTTGAACACACTTTTGTTCATTCACCTTGATTCTCCATAAGTTTGACCAAAGCTCCATCTGGCTAATGTGTTCCTGGAGTTTGCGGGATGCCTCATCAGGGTTTTCATGCATACTAAGGCAGGCTGTATCGTCGGCAAATGTGGAAGTATGGATACTACTGCTCACAGGCATATCACAAGTATAAATCACATATAAAACTGTTCCCAGTATACTCCCCTGTGGCACACCGGATGAAATAGCTTCAGGTCTACTCGTAAAGTCTCCTTCCACAACAGTGAACTTACGGGAAATAATGTAACTTTCCAAAAGATTTAAAATGTTTATTGGTAAGTAAGTCTTTAATTTTAAAATTAGGCCTTCATGCCACACTTTATCAAATGCCTGGGAAACGTCAATAAAGAGCGCAGAACAATACTTTTTTCCCTCAAAAGTTCTTCTTATAAATTGAACCAGTCTGTGAGTTTGTTCAATGGTGCTATGCTGACTTCTAAAACCAAATTGATGGTCTGGTATGCACCCACTACTAATTAGAATTGGGGACAATTTTGTTTTGAGCAGTTTTTCGAAAAGCTTTGACATAGTTGATAGTAGACTTATTGGCCTATATGACTCAGCCTTGGTTAGATCTTTGCCCGGCTTTGGAATCATTTTAACCTTGGCAAGCTTGCAGCTGTGTGGATAATACTCCAGTCGTAAAATGGCATTAAATATGAATAATAGGATTCTCATTGCAATACGAGGCAAGTTCATAAGCATCTGGTTACTAATTCCATCAATACCCGGAGCTTTCTTCGGGTTGAGTTCGGCAATTAATTTTTGTAAATCACGCGTCTTAAACTTTATGTGTTGAGGAGGTAGAGCGACTACATTCGGCAAATCAGCAACACCAGTACATATGTTTGGCGTAAAAACGGATTTTAAGGGCTCAGCAAATATTTTACCTTTATCAGTATCGCTTCTTGCCCAACTTCCGGTAGATGTGCGTAGAGGTGGCTTATACTCAATGGGTGTTTTAAGATTTCTAGCAGCGCGCCACAAAGAGTAAAATTAGGCGCTGGTGTGACATCAAGACCTTCCAGATAATTTTTAAGAGATGCAAGCAACTCTTGGAGTCGTTTAGTGCACTCTTTAAATCTGATTTTATTTTGTGGTGATCTGTGCTGTTGCCATTCCCTTCTAGCTCTTCTTTTTTCACGTACGAGACATTCAATGTCTGTAGAATAAATTTTATTAAACCCAGTCTGCGGATGTGAGATAGTGGCATGTTCAGCAGCCTGTTTAATATTCTCGCTGATATTGGCAATGTTAGATTCAATATCATCGGATGTTCTAAGCGTAATGTTTTCCGTACAATGACTACTGAGATATTTTTTGAACCCCAGCCAATTAACACGATTGATCATCTTCACATATGGGTCAGGTAAGTTACTTCTTAAGGGACTACAAATTGTAATGATCGTCGGAGAGTGATCGGACGAAAGATCAAGAGAAGCTTGAACTTGAATTAAATCCCTAGAGATATTTTTTATGACGCCAAAATCTATAACATCCGGAATTTTTTGTATGTCAGTAGGCCAATAAGTAGGCTCCCCACTCGAAATGACATCCAAGCCCATTTTTGAAATAGTGTTGAACAATGCTCGACCTCTGGGGGTAATAAGACGCGAACCCCAGAACGTATGCTTAGCATTGTAGTCGCCAGCTGCTACAAAACAAGGTCCAAGAGATTTGTAGAAACCCTCATATTGATTCTCAGTGATTGCAAATCTGGGAGGGGAGTAAATTGATGATATAACAAAATTTGTACAAAATAAAGATAAAATAATATGAGAGGTGCCACATTAAAAAAAAAATAGCGAAATCGGTGCAGCCGCTCTTAATTGATGCGATTACCAACGAACGACATTTGATTTTTATTCATATAGATAAATATTTGTGTTTATTTGTTTATAAATCTTTTGCGTTTATTTAAAAGCGTTTCTTTTAAGTTGGAAATAGTCTCCTGCATAAGACATCTTATAAGAACTTTCAAGACATGAGGGATTTTTCAAATGCTTTACTACAGCGAAATCTTATAAAACAAACGTTAACAACACTGTTTGCAAGAAATTTGTTTGCGTATTGTAGGTATAAGAGTAAAGAAGAAAACACTTTGTGACGGAAGAATTTGTGATACTTGCTTCTTTCTACTCATGAGCGCGTGTACAAACGTCATGCATGTATGTGTGTATGATTTTTTATTTTTCTGCGCACATGCAAAGGCACACACATGCATTAACATTAGTTGTATGCGGTTAATCACATAATAGCTTACCATCTACATATTCCACACACACTCAAACGTACAATATGAAAAATAACAAGCATACACTAATAAACAGTACTTATTTTGAGTGTTTGTTACAAACAAGCTGTCTTGCGAGATCGCTTTTTAACACTGATATAGACGTACACCAATACATCCATCGTGCTTCGCTTATAGTACGACAGCATTTATTATTGGTTTAGTATAATACATGCGACGTGAATACATTTAAGGCTCAGTTAGCCGACTGTAATGCAAAGTAACTGCAATAGTAGAAAACAGCTGATCGATATTGTTATGTGAAAACTAATGAAAATGGTTATAGAGATGTAATGTAACGTAACCTACTTTTCATGTAAAAATATCGATCAGCTGTTTTCTACGTTAGAGTTACATTACATTACAGTCGGCTAACTGAGCCTCTAAAGTCTCTAGTTGGAAACTGTGTGCATATTAGGGATGCCAAACGGGAAATCCCGAACCCCGAAATCCCGGGATTTGTAAAATTCAATCCCGGGATTTCATTTTCGGGATTTCTTAGCAATTTTTATACAAAAACTTTATAAATTCAAATTTTCGTTGATTTTAAGGCATTTTTTTATAATATTTAAAAGTCCCATACAATTTTATACGTACAGTTTTAACAATTTAATGACTATTCATGACATATTTCTTATAAATTAACAACAAGATCAAAATATATAAACTACTTTCTTACGGTTATTTTCATCAAAGGCCCTACAATATATGTAAATTTTAGAATTATTTTGAAACCAAAAGAAACATGTTACCTTTGGAAGGAAAATAACATTTGAAAAATTCATAAGTTTGACAAATTTATTCCGTCTTATTCTATATTATGAGGGCAATTATAATTCAAACTCCACGAGAAATTTTTCCCGGGGAATAATTTCAAACAGTAGCAAATAATAGGGAAAACAAAAAAATCTAATTGGAAAAGGGAGAAATTTCATGCGGAAATTTATTCACAATTGCATATAACTATCTGTATGTCGACTCCTCAACGCTAAAAAAAAAAATTAGCACTTATCTACAATAACAATTGAGTACTATTGCCACCTCCTTACAATTGGAGTAGAATACAATTCAAGGCAAGAGAAAACTTTTTGCTGTCGGGTTGACGTAAAAACGAGAAATATTTAAAGAATAATGCGGAGTATTTTGTCTAAAAAACTGCTCGAGTGTGTATGTATGTTTTTTACATTGCAGTTCAAAATTATTTTGTTTTTTATTTAGACCGTTTAGGTCGTTTTTGATACAAACCTAAGATTAAACCCATTTAAATTACATGGATTTGAGTTCGACTCAATTATAGTTGTATTCGAGTTGCAGAGTAGAAGGCCAGGACACTAATAAACCATACTCCTCTTAGCGAACGTATGAATACATACATATGTATATGTTGAACTTGTAGAAAAAAACTTATGTATGAATTTAAAATTTTTCAGTAGAGCAAATATACTGTTCAAGTGCTCAGATAAACTTTTAATGTATGTGCCTATAAAAATGTGATCTTCAGCCGTAATTAATCGAATTTGATTAGAATAGTGTATATATTTCTTTTAATTTTTCGACATGTTCACCCAGGCAGAAATTGTGACTTTGCCCAAAAAGTATGTACCACCACAACACTGTAAATACAAAATTACGACTCTTCCAAAATGTTTGTACCACTACAGTAATCTAAACACAAAAATATGACTTAACGTTTACAAATACCGCGTTCTTAGTAATGCTATACCACAACAACACTGTATATACAAAAACTTGACTTTAGTTCCCCAAGTACCCCGTTCACAATAATTCTTTACCACTGCGACACGGTAAATACAAAAATTTGACTTAAGTTGGGAAATTTACATTGTGACGACCTTATAAATATGTATTTAGAGTATTGTGACAACATTGAAAACATGAGTCGGAGGACGGTCATTCGGCGTTATCATTTTAATGTTATGAGTACATTAAAATCTTGGTAAACGAATGTTGTACTGATGTTAGTTGTACCAGGATACAATCCTAGCAACGTCATGCTGATTGTCTTTTTCTACCTGGGCAGCCTTATTATCGTTATCATAGTCGTAACGAAATCGATAAAAAATTAGATAATGCTTGGTATACATATATATGTAACAACCGTTATACTTGTTGATCAATCGCAATTAAAAAAAAAACGTTAGTAGATATATTTTTAACAAAACAATATTGTTTTTGCAACTTATTTGTATGAAACTGAATCTAAAAATTTTCGTAAGTCAACTTAAGCGGTAGTGCTAAAAGTCCACCGATATGTATATTCGTTTTGGTTTAGATAATAGAAAAACAAGTTTTCATATTTAGTTATTGTTTTCACTATAAATTCTCTAACATAAAATGTGATTAATCAACTTATAAATAGATGAGAAAAATTCTTTTGATTTTTATTTCATACTCGTGTTAGAAAATTGTTCACTTTAAAGACAATTGTGGAATGATAACTTATGAACATAAAACATTTTAAAATGCATTAAATTGTTATTAAAGTAATATTTACTTAAAAAAATAATTTATTTTACGAAAAATATTAAGATCCCGAAATCTCGAAAATCCCGTGATCCCGAAAAATCCCGGGATTCCGAAAATTCCGAGATCCCGAAAATCCCGAGATTTTCGGGATCGGGATTACAAAGTCCCGAATCCCGGGATTTCCAAAAATCGATCCCGATTGGCATCCCTAGTGCATATTACATATACCGCTTTCTAAAAAGTATTTATTTTAAAATCCTTCTTTTTCGCGGTATTTTCTTCGAAATCGCGATTTTTGATTGATCATGTCCCGCTTTTTGCAAAAACCATCTGGTCACGTTAGGAATGCAGTACAAACGTCGTGCATGTATAGATAGAAAGACATAATAGAGGTATAGGGAAATGGCAAAGGAATTTTGGTATGCGTGTAGTGAAAAAAGATGACCTTAGTCATGAAAGAATGTTATGATTACCCCTTATTAATTTGTGATGTTAGTCCTTAAGTTTTGCCATAGTTCCCATACAACCATAAAAGCTTTTGACGAGTTCGATGAGGGACAGCTAATTTCTAAAAATTTTTAAATTTAAGTTTTTATATGTAGATGTTAGCATGTTATTTTTAAGCCCCGACTAAAAAAAGGATTGTTATAAGTTTGTAGTGTGTGTCTGTGTATCTGTGTGTCTGTCCGTGTCCACGTACAGGCCAAACGGCTGGGCCGATTTTCATTTAGTTTTTTCTGTTTGAAAGATGACTTGATCGAGAGGGTTCTTAGCTATGTTTGAAGAAAATCCGTCCAGCAGTTTAGAAGATATAACATCTTTTCTGAAAAAAGTTGGGGGTTTTTAAAATTTTTAATTTTTGTTATTTATACTCGTACTTATGTATATACACTTTTTTATTTTATTATCATTATAGGAGAAGTCGAGTTGGAAAATGTTCCTATTAGAAAAGATGCTCTAAGATCCTTTGGGATACCAGTTGAAGCCATTTCCGGAAGCATTGGCAAAATTAAACTTCAGATTCCTGTAAGACAATTTAGAACTTCACCTTGGTGTATTAAAATTGAACGTGTATATGGAGTATTCGGACCGAAAGACTTAAATGAATGGGACAACGAAAAGGAAAAAGAAGACGAATATCGGTACAAACTGGGTTTTTTGGATGCTAAAGAAGCTAGTTGGAGGTTGGAAAACGACTGTAATGTGGAAAGCTATTACTCCTTATCATATTCAAGCTGGTTAAATTACGGAGCAACACTTGCTACCAATATTTTAGAAAATTTAGAATTAAAAATTACAGATGTTCATTTACGATATGAAGACACTCTGTCTACGCCAACTTCACCCTTTTCCGCTGGTATACGAATTCAATCTATTTCCGCACAAACTTGTGATGTTAGTTGGGTGCCTGGGTCAAAAAATAATAATATCAACAATATTTCGTACAAATTATTAGAAGTGAAAGACTTATGTTTATATTGGGATAAATTACAAGAGACAAACACATGCTCCAACCTTACTTCCAAAGACCTTTTGGTAAAAATGGATGAAATATGCCAAAAAGAAAGTCACAAATTCATTATAAGTCCTATAAATGCCACCGCAAAATTTAAACGAGAACTTTGTAAAAAGGCTATCAGAAGTAAAAATCGTCCCAGAGTATGCTGTGACGTCGTTTTACCAGAAGTCATAATGGTATTAAATGAGGTAAGTAATTAACAAAAGCAAATCATTCCTTTTCATTTATTTACGACTCTGATCGATAATAAAAATGGCAAAAGCCCCTAGTAGTAGATCTCTCACGGGGGTGTCTGCACCTAATGAATCTATATCATGATGAATGAACTACTTCGTATAAAAAAAGTATAAAAAGTAGTGTTTTTTTATGGGGAATTATATAAAAAGTAAATTAAGAAAGTAGAAATATACTTCGTCCCAAAAAAAGTTTCCTATCTCACCATACGTGTTGCTTGTGATTCTCATAAGTTCTGATTTACGAACTTTATTTTACATGTTTACAATTTAATCAAAATAAAAATATAATTTAATTAAAAAAATAAATTAAAACGCGAACTCAAGACAAAATAACAAACTTTCTTTGGCTAATCTTATACAGTTCGATTAAAACTCATGACGCAATTTATTTTGGTTTTAGTAAAATAAGGATAGTATGTTTTCTTGACTAATCGCGATTGAGAAATAATCGCGATTAATTGCATATTTTTTAATCGTGATTATGAAAGCCTGCGATTATTGCAAACCCTACATTGTATAATTAATATAAAGTCCCCGTCCATACAGTGGAACATTTGCTGCAAAACTTTTGAGTTTGTCGATGAACGTGGAAAGAGGAATGGAAAAGGGTACTTTGTTTCATGTACATGCAGTTCTTGTTGAGTACGTCATTCTCGTCTCATCCTCATGAGAAATATATAAGAAAATGTATTAATTTATAAAATTATATGAAAACACTTACCTTTTCTTTCTACTTGCCGTTCGAAGATACTATGTTCGTTGTTGATTAACCCTAATCAATTTTCATTCTCTTAGAACGCGAAAGAACGACAAGTTTCGACATCGTTGAACAGGCTGTATGTATTTTAAAATTATTTTATCATATAGGCCCCTATTATAATTTACAACTGAATTGATAGTTGAGTTGTAGTTACCAAATTTTTGTTATGTATAACAACTTTTTTATCAGTTGTATTTTGGTTTTTATTTCAACTATTGTATTAGTTTTGCTTCATTATTCCAGATATTCAGGAAAATATGTTAGGGCGGGTCGATTTGTATGGAGGCAAAAAATCGCTCAAATTACAAGGAAAATCGTATTCTAGGGTTCAAAATAAGAAAATTTTTCGAAGGGTCAAATTTTCTTGAAGGGTCAAATTTTGAAAAATCTCACTTCTCAATCTCACCACCCAGGGGTGGTTCTTGGGGGGTGAGATCATACATTTTGACTCTATTGAGGAACTCTAAATGGGTCAAAGTGAGATTTTTCAAAATTTGACCCTTCGGATGAAAAGTCGGGACATCAAAATATATTTTAGAGGTTACATGGTTCCTTCGGCAAAGTTTCTTATTTTGATCCCTAGAATACGATTTTCCTTGGAATTTGCGCGATTTTTAAATCGACCCGCCCTAATATACATATGCAACATTTTTAAATGTTACCTAGAATCACTCAAAGTGCGACATATTCTGTTAGTACAATCAAACAAAATTAGCTGCTTTCATTTACAAAGGTTACATTTTGTACTTAATGTACTTCATTAGCGATTTTTAATGTCATTTGAGAGGTTTTCCGTACACTATTATTATTTTTAAACACACATCCCTAATTTTATGAAATAAAGAAAAAATATATGTGATATATTAACTACAAATAGCATAAAAATTTTCTGGACTGGTCCATACAACATTTTTTTTGCGTAATAATTGCACTAATAACTTGTAAATGGACAAATGTAATATAAAAACAATTTTTTTGGATGGATTTCGAAAAGAAAAATTTCAAGAATTTTTTTTATGTAACACAAAATATCTTTCAAACTAGAGGTGCTAGAAAATAAATAAACCTATTTTTGTAATCAGCGAACAAAAATACATAAGAATTAGTTATATTTGCCAAAAAAATTATAATAAAAAATTTTTAAAAGGACTAAACTAAGAACACACGATTTTTAACATCCTTGCAATAATAGTCAGGTACTCTGATATACTCATCAATGAGAATCTATTTAAATGAAACGGATTTTTGTGTAGATAAATAATCCAGAAAGTATTTTTAAGTTTGGAGTACCATTCGTAATACATTAACGGTATAACACAAAAAGAGATGCAAATTATGCAAATCCTAAATGACACTATATCTTCAAAACTAGAGCTGATAAGGAAAAACTAATGACACCATCGTAATCAGGAGACAAAAATACATAAGGATCAGTCATTTTTATTTAAACATCATGAAAAACCCTCTATTTTGTTGTGCAGTGTAATCCATTAATTTTATAGAAAATAACAGAATTCTCTAGATAAGAAACAAAGTTCATATTACTGCAAAAAATTATATTGAAAACTATTGTTACGACGGATTATTTTTTCTTTTATAATTAATTGCATTACTTTTTAATATGATTTCTTAAATTAAATTTTATGTACGAATATGAGTTTTGTGTTTTTTAAATAATTGATTCACCTTTTGACTTAAAATGATGAATGAAATGTTTTTTAGTTCGTTTTTCATTATTTGTCCAAACAAATGTTTCATTAAATACAACCTTCCTGTTCAAAATCTAAAAAAAAAGTAATTTTAGTAATTTAATTTATTGCACAGCAGTGCGCTTTTGTGAATCAAGAGAGTATGAATATGAAATTTTCATTCTGTAGAGGGAAAATTTACACATACATGTATGAAAATGTATGAATATATATAATCATATATGGTCATATACCCTCATTTTTCGGATCCGAACCATATATGGGATATCATATATGCTCCATACATATTTTTTTAGCTGGGTATGAAATAAATATGTACATGTACATATGTATATGCAAAATATTTTGACAAAAGCAGCAACATAACAGTGAAGCTGTATAAGCAATAAGAAACCGTACCTGAATGTTGTTGCGAATTTGTACCAACATATCGTATCGATATTGCGAAGTCGTGTCAACCATTTCATATAAAAATCGTTAAGAGTTTCGTTTGTACAAAAAATACAACTGTGGAAAAAAATTTTGATTTCTTTTCTGAATATGTTGCATGAAAAACATGTAAATATGTTACATATTGTACCCTCACTTTATTCAAGGTGTACATACTGCCATTTTTTTTAACTTTGGTAACGAATGTTTTATTTTGCAAGTCGCGTTTATAATTTCGAGAGAAGGTTTCTTAAGTGACTTTTTTAATTTTTTTTAGACGTAATTAGGGATGTGTGTTTAAAAATAATAATAGTGTACGGAAAACCTCTCAAATCACATTAAAAATCGCTAATGAAGTACATTAAGTACAAAATGTAACCTTTGTAAATGAAAGCAGCTAATTTTGTTTGATTGTAGTAACAGAATATGTCGCACTTTGAGTGATTCTAGGTAACATTTAAAAATGTTGCATATGTATATTAGGGCGGGTCGATTTAAAAATGGCGCAAATTCCAAGGAAAATCGTATTCTAGGGATCAAAATAAGAAACTTTGCCGAAGGAACCATGTAACCTCTAAAATATATTTTGATGTCCCGACTTTTCATCCGAAGGGTCAAATTTTGAAAAATCTCACTTTGACCCATTTAGAGTTCCTCAATAGAGTCAAAATGTATGATCTCACCCCCCAAGAACAACCCCTGGGGGGTGAGATTGAGAAGTGAGATTTTTCAAAATTTGACCCTTCAAGAAAATTTGACCCTTCGAAAAATTTTCTTATTTTGAACCCTAGAATACGATTTTCCTTGTAATTTGAGCGATTTTTTGCCTCCATACAAATCGACCCGCCCTAACATATTTTCCTGAATATCTGGAATAATGAAGCAAAACTAATACAATAGTTGAAATAAAAACCAAAATACAAAAATTTAAAACATGTGATATATTAACAACAAATAGCATAAAAATTTTCTGGACTGGTCCTTACAACATTTTTTTTGCGTAATAAAAATTTTAAAAGGACTAAACTAAGAACACACGATTTTTAACATCCTTGCAATAATAGTCAGATACCCTGATATACTCATCAATGAGAATCTATTTAAATGAAGCGGATTTTTGTGTAGATAAATAATCCAGAAAGTATTTTTAAGTTTGGAGTACCATTCGTAATACATTAACGGTATAACACAAAAAGAGATGCAAATTATGCAAATCCTAAATGACACTATATCTTCAAAACTAGAGCTGATAAGGAAAAACTAATGACACCATCGTAATCAGGAGACAAAAATACAGTAGGATCGGCTGTTTTTATTTAAACATCCAAATCACTGTTGTGCAGTGTTATCCTTTTGGTTATTTAATATATTAAATGGGGCCACACAAGAATGGTTTTTTTGTAACAAAAGTTTTTCTTTTTTAAACGTTGAGGGTACGCATATAAACTTTACATACCGCATATATTTTCTAATGGATTTTCAATTCACCAGTGATAAAATCCAAGCTTTTTTGATTGCAAAAACGATTTTATGTGAGATATCACGTATGCATACATTCTTATATGGCTCCATATATTAAATCTTATTTCTATATATGGATCCACATATGAAGAGCTTCATAATTAAATTTCCATATATGAGCTCATGTATTATAATACATTTCATATATTAGTCCATATATTAGTTCATATATAATAGTTTTGCCATGTATAATCCCATACATTTCCATACATGAATTCATACATACTCATATATACTTATATTCATTCATATATTAAAAATATATGGACCATATATAATTTTTTTAGCTGGGTACTTACATTTTTTTAATATTTATTACAATTCTTTTTTATTTATTACCTTTATATATTTAAAACAAAACTTATAACTCAAAGTTTTAACGATTTTAAACATTTTTATTAAAAAAATGTTGAGAGAAACTACCGAAAAGTCTTAACGAATTCGTCAGGAAAACTCCGACACTAACGAATTCGGTACATCAAGTCTGACTTCAGAAGAAATCTAAACATTTGGTTTGGGGGTACATATATACTATACATACATAAATACATATCTTCTATATATATATATATATATATATATATATATATATATATATATATATATATATATAATCGTAGTGTGTGTTTGTTCCTACCCTGCAGTAAGACTGGGTCCAAGTGTCTCTATGTCAACACTAAAATTCCAGCAGTAGTTACATTGTCTACAATTTCTCTTCTATTCGTCAGTATGAAAGAAAGAGAGATAACAGATGTGGTATATTTCTGGTGCATTTTGCAACAACTTGTCAACATACATAGATTTGTATGTACGCAAGGTATTAAAAAGTGTACCAGTAAATGTGTGGTTGGTATGTCTCCATGTTCCCATAAGAACTATGAATTCACTACCTAGTCAATTGTTTTAGTGTTACTAGTAGATTTTCAATGACAAGCACATGCTAAATGTCTATAGTACAAAGTATTGTATGGGGAATAATTGTAGAGCAGTACTGGTGACAAAGTCAAATTCGACTCAGTACATTTTCACCATCGACATTTCTTTCATGGAAGCAATACCAAGCAGAGAAACAAGTCGACCGGATCGAAGCCGACGGTGCACCGCCGCCGGTTATTTTTCTGTATATTTCCGTACACCAAAGGTGAAAATGAACCGTAAGAGCTACGGACTTGAAATTTGGACATAATGTGTAGACATTTGGCCACTACAACAACAAATACATGAGAGTTAAAAACTAAAGGGTGTTCCAAAACGAGCAACGAAAAATGTTAAAATCCCATGTAATATACATACAATTGTATGTACATGTATACACTTGAAATTTTAATAGTTAGTGTATTTTTATACAGACTACAACAATTAACACTAAATTTAAAAAATTTAAGTCAATGGGTGTTCCATCCCAGTAAAAAAAGGCACTCCAAAGAAGTCATGAAAATGTAGAGTTTGCAGTCTGGAAGTAGTTCAAATTTCGATCCGATCTAATGATTTTTACATAGGGTTGTCATTGCAAGAAGTTCTCTTTTTCGATGCCTAGTCACCGAATTAGAAGCGATTTTAAGAAAAATTTCCTTTTTTATGTTCTATGGTAATATTTTCATCTAGGAAAAACTTTAAAAAGTTACATATTTTAACAATTCGTTTCTTTTTATACGAATTTAAACGCGAAACAGTGTTTTCATGTAAATTTAAGCAAATAACTTCTAAATTTTAGGCCAAAATTAATTCATAAATTTCTTTCAAAAAATCGATTTTTTGAACATTTTGGTGAGTATTTACTAAAACTATGGAAAAACTACAAGGTTTTGTGTGATTAAAATAAACTTTTACTTGGTTTTCTGCTAACTATCGGCAAATTAAAAATATCGATTTTTTGGAAGCAATGAAAATGTGGTTCTTTCAGAATGACTTCAATTTTTTTACTGGGATCAGTTAATGCAATTTTGACTTTGTAATTTTGACAACTTGCTGTATCTTGGAAACCGTAAGAGCAAAACTCTTTCTTTCAAAAACGGTAAAACTAAAAAATCAAAAAAATATAAAATCGCCAAATATAAAAATCCAGTTCTCGTTGAACCTTCATAGTGAAGAGACATTAAAGCGGATTTTTTTTACGTACATACATACGAAACAAATATAAAAAACAACAAAATCAAAAATTATACAAAAAATATTCGTAATACATATTCACCTTGATAAATAAGCTTATTGGCTTTACTAATATTTTTTACATAGCAAGAAATAGCAAAAACAAAAAAAAAACCGTAAACACAAACAAAGTTCCCTTGAGGAATAATACTCTGTATGAGTACCTCAAAGGAAAAAAATTTTGAAGTGAGTTCTAACGGCAGAAATGCTTATTTTACTGTGAGTTCTGAAACTCTTAATGAAAAAAATATAAATAATAAATCTGATGAAAATCTTTTTTTAACGGCAAAGCCAATTTTTCGTCAGCGATCAACTTCGCTTTGTCCAATGCCAACTAGTGAATCGTTAACATTACCATTGCCTAGTACTTATTCATTTAAGTCTGCGATATCATCCGCATCGGGCTCGCCTTCATCACTAAACCAAGTTATCACTACAGATAACAGTAGCTCAAAACCCAAGGTACAAGTGCGAATGGACAGATATATCACAGTGGTAAAGCGTGGGCGAAGCCCAAATTCTTCAAAAATTTCATCTGCCCCAAAGATGTCTAGGGATAACAGCGCATCATCTACCAATCGTCAAAATCGTTTTTCATTATTGCAAGACACCGACGACAAGCCCTCTACATCATCGCAAAAGTCTTTTAAGCCACCACCTATTTATCTGAGAGAAAAAAATTCTAACGCGCTTATAAAAAAACTACTGTCGACCATTGGTGAAAATACTTTTCACATCATTCCAATTAAACGAGGTAATATTGATGAAACTAAAATCCAAATATATAATGAAAAAGATTTCCGAAAAATTGTTAGTGAATTCGAAAAAAATAAAACAAATTTTTACACATACCAACTTAAGAGTGCTAAAGGCCTACAGATAGTATTAAAGGGCATAGATTCATATGTTGAACCCGAAGAAGTAAAATGTGCACTTGTCGACCAAGGATTCAAGGTAAAAAATGTTACCAACATATTTAATAGAGAAAAGGTCCCCCAACCCCTATTTCGGGTTGAACTGGAGCCGAATGACATACAATTGAAAAAAAATGAAGCCCATCCAGTTTATAACGTAAAGTATCTCTTACATCGAAAAATCACAGTTGAAGAGCCACGTAAGCGTTCAGGTCCCGTACAGTGCCATAATTGCCAAGAATATGGCCATACGAAAACTTACTGCAAGTTACCTACAGTGTGTGTTATCTGCGGTGAATTGCATGGTACTGCTAGCTGCACTAAGCCAAAAGATCAAGCAGAAAAAAAATGTAGTAATTGTGGAGGTAATCACACAGCTAACTATAGAGGGTGCCCTGTATTTTCTTTCGTTAAACAGGCTATGGGTCAAAAACCCAAGCTAATTCCAGCTCTACAAGTAAACGCGAACTCCGACACTTTTGCTCAAATCAGCCAACCAGTTACTTCACGTGTATCGTATGCTGATGCTGCTAAGACTAGTTCAATTCCCACGCAAAATGTTCCACCGCCAAATAATTCAACGAATTCAAACTCAAGCTTTAACTTTAGTCGCCTTGAAGCTACTATTGAGAATCTGGGGCTAACTATAAACAACTTTACTACAAATATGACAAGTATGATGCAAGAAATGCTGCGAATGCAGAATACACTGCTTCAAGCATTAGTTAATAAACCATGAACACGTTAAAAATATGTTTCTGGAACGCAAACGGCATTCGCCAACATAAAAATGAACTTGAGCACTTCCTCATGGAAAAAAATATTGATATAATGTTGGTTTCTGAGACTCATTTGACCTCAAGAAGCTTATTTAAAATAAATGGTTGTCCTTGACAACCTTAGTGAAGAATATTTGCAAGCAACGAATATTTTCGTAGAAAATTTTTGTGCGAATTTCGTGATATCATCAATTTACTCACCTCCCAGATTTTCAGTTACCGAAGATCAGTATGAGAAGGTCTACAAATCGCTTGGATCTTGTTTCGTGGCAGCTGGTGACTACAATGCAAAACATACCTACTGGGGATCGCGTCTTGTTACACCTAGAGGTCGAGCCTTGTTCAATACAATTTCAAAAATGGGCTTAGATGTCATTTCGAGTGGCGAGCCTACTTACTGGCCTACTGACGTAAGAAAAATGCCAGATGTTATAGATATTGCCGTCACGAAAAATATTCATAGGGACTTAATTCACGTAGAGGCCTCTCTAGATCTGTCCTCCGATCACTCTCCAACAATAGTTACAATTTTCAACCCACTAAGGAGTGATTTAACTAACTCATATGTGAAGATGATTAATGGTATCAACTGGCTGGCATTCAAAAAATATCTTAGTAGTCACTGCGTAAAAAACTTTCAGCTTAGATCATGCGATGATATTGAATTTAACATTGCCAATCTAAACGAAAATATTAAACAGGCTGCCGAACACGCCACTACCTCCTATCCGCAGACCGGCTTTAACAGAATTTATTCTACGGAAATTGAACGTCTTGTATGTGAAAAAAGGAGAGCTAGAAGAGAATGGCAACAACACAGATCACCTCTAAATAAAATCAGACTTAAAGAATGTACTAAACGACTCAAAGAGCTGCTATCGTCGGAAAAAACTGCACTACTGGAAAAGTATTTAGAAGGTCTTGATGTAACGTCCGCATCTAATTACTCTTTATGGCGCGCTACTAGAAATCTTAAACGACCCGTTGATCTTAAATCACCATTGCGTACTGCGACCGGAGGCTGGGCAAGAAGTGATAGTGAGAAAGGTAACTTATTTTCTGAGCATTTAAAATCTGTATTCACTCCCAATTCATGTACGGGTGCTGCTGATTTACAGAGTGTAGTTTCTCTACCCCTCGTCCCTTAAGGTTTAAGATGCGTGAAGTACAAAAAGTAATTGCTGAACTCAACCCGAAGAAAGCTCCAGGTATTGATGGCATTAGTAACAAAATGCTCATGAACTTGCCTCATATTGCAATAAGAATCCTGCTATTTACTTTTAATGCTATTTTAAGAATGCAGTATTTTCCACATAACTGGAAACTGGCCAAGATCAAAATGATTCCAAAGGCGGGCAAAGATCTTACCAAGACTGAGTCATATAGGCCTATAAGCTTACTATCTACAATCTCAAAGCTTTTCGAAAAGCTGCTCATGACTAAATTGTCCAAAATTTTAACTGATAATGGGTGCATCCCGGACCATCAATTTGGCTTTAGAAGTCAGCACAGCACGATTGAACAAACGCATAGACTGGTCCAAGTTGTAAGAAGAACATTTGAAGAAAAGAAGTATTGTTCTGCTCTCTTTATTGATGTTTCTCAGGCATTTGATAAAGTATGGCACGAAGGCCTAGTTTTAAAATTGAAGACATATCTGCCAATAAACATTCAAAAGCTTTTGGAAAGTTATATTATTGATAGGAAGTTCACTGTTGTGGAAGGAGAGTTCACGATTGTGCCCGAATCTATATCTTCTGGTGTGCCCCAGGGTAGTATTCTGGGTCCTGTCTTGTATTTAATATATACTTGTGATATGCCTGTGAGCAATAATATCCATATTTCTACTTTTGCCGATGATACAGCCTGTATGAGTGTGCACGAAAACCCTTATGAGGCATCCCGCAATCTCCAGGAACATATCACTCAGCTGGAAATATGGTTGAACTTATGGAGAATTAAAGTCAATGAACAAAAGTGTGTCCATATAACGTTCACCCTAAGAAGAGATACTTGCTCCCCCATTCGAATCAACAATCATAATATTCCTCAACATTCCCAAGTGAAATACCTTGGTATACACCTTGATCGAAGACTTACATGGAAACATCATATTGACTCTAAGTTAACTCAGATGAAACTTAAGTTAACTCAAATATATTGGTTGATTGGCAGAAACTCAACACTCAGCTTAGACTGCAAACTTTTACTGTACAAGTCGCTTTTGAAGCCAATATGGTGCTACGGAATTCAGTTATGGGGCACTGCTTCAGCTTCCAATGTCGAGAGAATCCAACGAAGGCAAAACAAAATTTTACGGTTAATAACATCGGCTCCATGGTACATCCAAAATTCTATTATACATCGTGATTTAAATATGCCACTAGTGACTGAAGAAATTGAAAAATACGCAGGCAAATATTTAACAAAACTCGAATCACATCCTAATCCGCTTGCTCGTAATATTTTGAACTTTACTGGACACATCCGCTTAAAAAAGAGGGACACACGGGCTCTTATACCTAACACTCCAGATGGGACTACTTGAAAATACTTTTTCTCCCCCTTTTTTGATTATCACTACTAATGTATTATTTATTACTACCACTAAGCTTATGTCCGACACTGGTCGGGCCTAATAATTTTTTATTTTTTTATAGATTTAAGATTTGAATACTTATTGTTAGTTCACATATGAAGATACAATAAATAAATACATGCATTATAAAAAAAAAAAAAAAAAACAAAAAAAAAACAAAAAAAAATCGTCAAAACGAAATAAAGAACCAAATTAAAAAAAATCTCTAGGACTAAAATAAATCGAGAAAAACCGGAAAAATCGCCAAAATGAAAAAAATCCTTAAACAATCGCCAATATGAAAAAATCGCCAAAATGAAAAAATCGCCTAAATAAAAAAACACCAAAAACACAAAAAATCGCCAAAATGAAAAAAATCGCCAAAATGAAAAAATCGCCAAAATGAAAAAAATTGCGAAAATTAAAAAAACCCAAAAAGAGAAAAAAACGCCAAAAACGAGAAAAAAGCGATAAAACTGAAAAAATCGTTTAAACTGAAAAAACTTAAAAAAGGAAGAAAGCTGAATGAAAAAAATGATCAAAACCGAATGTGCGCGAGTCAAAATCGCACTTTACTAAATTTATTTTAATTGCAATGCGTACACAATAACAAGAACAGCAACAACTAAACGATGAACAACAGGAAAAGTAAAGGCATTTACCATAGATGAGCACTGCAGTACCACTAAAGTTTCAGTAAAAACAATAAAAAATTTTTAACAAGTAAATTTTTACTGATTACTAAAATTTTTTTCTACAATTTTTATAAATTGCCTAAATGATTTGTTATATGATTAGGTGCATTGAATTTTCAGTAATCAGTAATGCCCGTATTCATAATGAAATTCTACCAAGTGGCTAAATGTTTTTCATACAAAAGTTTCGAAATTTGAATGAAAAAACTTTGCCACTTGCTACAATTTTATTATGATTACGGCTCTACGATTTTACTGGTAATGCAAATTAAATTTTATTAGCAGTAAAAATTTACTGAATTTTTTTAATCAGTAAATTTACTGCTTACTGCAATTTTGAATGCAGTATATATACATATACTGCAGTTTGCCCATTTACTAACCAAATAAGTTTAATAAAACAAACAAAAACCAACAAATTCATATGTATTTACAATATTGAAAGTTTTGATACTTTTAATTAATTAATTTAAAAAAGGATACTAAAAGCATAAGTACTTCCAACTTAAAAAAAAAAATTTCATTACTAGATGTTTACACATTTCCTCTGTGGTCGGACTCACATTGCTTTTTTTATCACGAAATTGTTCTTAGCTTTCGTAATTATTTTAATTTCTCTTGCTGTACAAATTTATTAACTTTTAACTTTAATTTCGTTCAGTGGGTTAAAAAAACTAAACAAAAACCATGAAAAAAATTCGTACTTGCGCGCACAACTTCATTCGTCGCTTTCTCAGTGACAACTAAACGAAAGAGCATAAACATCTGTGTGATTTTGTTGTCCACAATTGTGGTATGCCTTGCGGGTTACTGGTTTAAAAATTATGGTCACCGTATTTATACATGCGTGTAATCAATTTGGCTTCATGGATTAAACGGGAGACTACCTGATACTGATCTTCTATCAAGTTATTCTAATATTTTAATTGTTGGAGATTTTAATTGTTGGTGATTTTAATTGTAATATGTTTGATGGTTCGAAATCGTTTGCGATGCGTGAAATATGTTGTAGATGTAATATATCTATCGTTCATAATTCTAGGCCAACGCATTATGATGTTGTTCATGGCTCTACTTCTCTTATAGACTTTTGTTAGTCAGTAATATTATCAAAGTTATTATGTCTAATCAAATGGATTGTCCATCTATTTCACGCCATAGTTTGATTTTCCTGTCCTTTCATTTAAGCGTTGAAAGACATGAGGAATATATTGAATATCGTGACTTCAAGTCGACTAATTGGGACGCGCTGTGCTTATATTTATCAAATCTTGATTTTTCTGTTTTGTACTGTAGTGACACTGATTTTTAATGCCTGTTTATTACAAATTTATTTAATTTGCTTTTTTATTTTATTCCGGTAGTAAAAAAGAGAATTTCGTTGTACCTTCATAGCGAACAGTCGATTAGCGGAATTTTTCTAACATACTTACTAAACAAACAAAAAATTATACAAAAAAATATTCGTAGTACATATTATTCGTAATAGGTACATGCTGACTTTAATAAATAAGCTTTATTGCTTTGCTAATATTTTTTACATAGTAGAAATAACAAAAACAAAAAAAAACCGCAAACAAAAAAACACAAACAAAGTGACATTGAGGAATACTCTATGAGTACCTCAAATACAAAAAATTTTGAAGTTAGTTCTAACGGCAGAAATGCATATTTTACTGTGAATTCTGATACTCTTAATGAAAACAATATAAATAATAAATCTGATGAAAGTTTTCTTTTAACGGCAAAGCCAATTTTTCGTCAGCGATCAACTTCGCTTTGTCCAATGTCAAATAGTAGTGATTCATTAACATTACAGTTGCCTAGTACTTCTTCATATAAGTCAGTAATATCATCCCCTTCAGGCTCGTGTTTATCACTTAACAAAGTTATCACTACAGATAACAGCGGTTCAAAACCCAAGGTACAAGTCGGAATTGACAGATATATAACCGTGGTAAAGCGTGGGCGAAGCCAGAAGTCTTCAAAAATTTCATCTGCTCCAAAGATGTCTAGGGATAACAGCGCAGCATCAACTAATCGCCAAAACTGCTTTAAAATTTTGCAAGATGACAACGACAAACCCGAGGTATCCTCGAATAAAACATCCAAGCCGCCACCAATATATTTGAGAGAAAAAAATTCAAATACCATTATTAAAAAATTAATTATGGTCATTGGTGAGAATAAATTTCACATTGTCTCAATAAAACGTGGCAACATCGATGAAACGAAAATTCAAATTTATGAAGAAAAAGATTTTCGCAAAATGATTACTGAATTTGAAAAAAAAGTAAAAAAGTTTCTACACATACCAGCTTAAGAGCGCTAAAGACCTGCAGATCGTATTGAAGGGCATAGATTCTTACGTTGTTCCCGAAGAAATAAAATGATGCACTCGTCCTCCAGGGATTTAAAGTAAAAAATGTATCTAACATAATAAATAGGGAGAAGATCCCCCAACCTCTATTTCGAGTTGAACTTGAGCAAAATGATATAAAATTAAGAAAAAATGAGACGCATCCAATTTATAATTTAAAATACCTCTTGTACCGAAAAATGACAGTTGAAGAGCCACATAAGCGTTCAGGTCCTGTACAGTGCCATAATTGCCAAGAATATGGCCATACAAAAACTTACTGCAATTTACCTACAGTGTGTGTTATCTGCGGTGAATTGCATGGTACTGCTAGCTGCACTAAGCCAAAAAATCAAGCAGAAAAAAAATGTAGTAATTGTGGAGGTAATCACACCGCTAACTACAGAGGATGTCCTGTGTACTCTTTCGTCAAACAGACTATGGTGCAAAAACCTAAATTAGCTCCAGCTCAATCAGCAAACGCCGCCACTTTAGCGCAAATGAGCCAACCAGTCACTTCCCGTGTTTCGTATGCCGATGATGCTAAGACAAATTCTATTCCATCACAAAATGTTTCACCAGCAAATAATTCAACAAATGCAAACTCGAGCTTTAATTTCAGTCGCCTTGAAACCACTATTGATAATCTGGTGCAAACTATAAACAACTTTACAACAAATATGACTAGCATGATGAAGGAAATGCTTCGAATGCAGAATACACTGCTTCAACAATAAGTTAACAAACCATGAACATGTGAAAAATATGTTTCTGGAACGCAAACGGCATTCGCCAACATAAAATTGAACTTGAGCACTTCCTCATGGAAAAAAATATTGGTATAATGTTGGTCTCTGAGACTCATTTGACTTCGAGAAGCCTCTTTAAAATGAATGGCTACACGTTATATGATACAAAGGACCCTAGAGGAAGAGCTGGCGGTGGATTAGCTATTCTAATAAAGTCAAGACTCAAGCACTATATTCTTGACAACATATGTGAAGAACATCTTCAAGCAACAAATATTGGCATTGAACATTTTTGTAAAAATTTCGTGATATCATCAATTTACTCCCCTCCCAAACTTTCAATCACTGAGGATCAATACGAGAATTTCTACAAATCACTTGGACCTTGCTTTGTAGCAGCTGGCGACTACAGTGCAAAGCATACGTTCTGGGGTTCGCGTCTTATTACACCCAGAGGTCGAGCGTTGTTCAACACAATTGCAAAAATGGACTTGGATGTCATTTCGAGTGGGGAGCCCACTTATTGGCCTACTGGCATACAAAAAATTTCGGATGTCATAGATTTTGGCGTCATGAAAAATATCTCTAGGGATTTAGTTCAAGTTGAAGCTTCTCTAGATCTCTCGTCCGATCACTCCCCCACGATCGTTACAATTTGTAGCCCAGTGAGAAGCGCTTTACCTCACCCATATGTAAAGATTATAAATCGTGTTAATTGGCTGGGATTCAAAAAATACCTTAGTAGTCATTGTACGGCAAATATTAAGCTAAGAACACCAGATGATATTGAATCTAACATTGCCAATCTTAACGAAAATATTAAACAGGCTGCTGAACATGCCGCATGCACGAAACGGCTACAAGAGTTGCTTGCATCTGAGAAAACTGTATCTCTTAGAAATTATCTTGAAAGTCTCGATGTCATAACAGCATCTAATTACTCGTTGTGGCGCGCTACTAAACTGCTTAAAAGACCCGCTGAGTTTAAACCACCTCTGCGCACTTCGACCGGTGATTGGGCAAGAAGCGATACTGAAAAAGGTAAAATATTTGCTGAGCATTTAAAATCCGTATTTACCCCAAACATATGTACTGGTGTTGCTGATTTGCCGATTGTAGTTGCTCTACCCCCTCGAGCCTTAAAGTTTAAGATGCGTGATGTACATAAACTAATTGCTGAGCTTAACCCGAAGAAAGCTCCTGGTATTGATGGAACTAGTAACAAGATGCTGATGAATCTGCCTCTCACTGCAACTAGAATCTTACTATTTATTTTTAATGCCATATTACGACTAGAGTATTATCCACACAGCTGGAAGCTTGCCAAGGTCGAAATAATTCCAAAGCCGGGCAAAGATCTTACCAAAGCTGAGTCATACAGGCCAATAAGTTTACTATCAACAATATCAAAGCTTTTTGAAAAGCTGCTCATGACTAAATTGTCCCCAATTCTAACTGATAGTGGGTGCATACCGGACCCTCAATTTGGATTTAGAAGTCACCATAGCACCATTGAACAAACGCATAGATTGGTTCAAGTTATAAGAAGAACATTTGAAGAAAAGAAGTATTGTTCTACTCTCTTTATTGATGTTTCTCAGGCATTTGATAAAGTATGGCATGAAGGCCTAGTTTTAAAATTGAAGACATACATATCTACCAATAATTTTTCTAATGCTATTGGAAAGTTATATTCTATCCCGAAAATTCATTGTTGTTGAAGGAGACTTCATGAGTGTGCCCGAATCTATCTCTGCCGGTGTGCCACAGGGGAGTATACTGGGGCCGGTGTTGTTTTTGGTATATACTACATTTGCCGATGATACTGCCTTCTTTAGCATGCACGAAAACCCTCACGATGCATCCCGATATCTTCAGGAACATATTACCCAGCTGGAACTATGGTTAAAGTTATGGAGAATTAAAGTAAATGAACAGAAGTGTGCGCAGGTAACATTTACTCTACGAAAAGATACTTGTCCCCCCATTACAATCAATAATCAAATTGTTCTTCAAATTTCACATGTAAAATACCTTGGTATACACCCTGATCGACGGCTTACATGGAAACAACACATTGATTTTAAGCTAACACAAATGAAATTAAAATTAGCTCAGGTACATTGGCTGATTGGTAGAAATTCAACTCTCAGTCTAGATTGCAAACTTTTAATATACAAGTCACTTTTGAAACCTATATGGTGCTACGGAATTCAACTATGGGGCACTGCTTCAGCTTCCAATGTCGAGAGAATCCAACGAAGGCAAAACAAAATTTTACGTATGATAACTTCGGCTCCATGGTACATCAAAAATTCAAATATACATCGTGATTTGAATATGCCACTAGTGATTGAAGAAATTGCAAAATACGCAGGCAAATATTTAACAAAACTCGAATCACATCCTAATCCTCTTGCTCGTAATATTTTCAACTTTACTGGACACATCCGCCTAAAAAAGAGGGACACAAGGGCTCTTATACTCAACACTCCAGATGGGACTACTTGAGAATACTTTTTTTTTCTTTTTGATTATCACTACTTATGTATTATTTATAACTATCACTAAGTTTATGTCCGACAGTGGTCGGGCCTAATAATTATATTTTAAATTTGAGATTTGAATACTTATTGTTAGTTCATATTTGAAGATACAATAAATAAATACATGTATTTAAAAAAAAAATATGAAAAAATTGCTGGATGAAATGAGAGAAATTATATTTGCACAATCCCTTAGAGATTTAGCTTTTCATGCTTTTGTATTTAACCGATCTGATGAGAACTGGAGAACTTATTTGCAGATTGCGTAATAAGGCCAAGAATGTGATTCGTAGAATAAAGCGTCGACATTTTTGTAGACTATTTAGGGATTTGGATTCCTCTGGCGTATGTAGAATTTTAAAGGGTCATGGTTGTTTAGGTGATGATTTCTTTGTTGCTAGCGGTTCTTCTTCAGTTTGTGGTGCGTTTGATTTTGGATCATATGATGAATTCATTGATTCCTTTTCGTTTCGTTGCATAAGTGAACAAGAATTATCGTGTGCTTTGGATAGAGTGAAGTCAAGTTCTGTTGGTACTGATGACATTTCCGTAAGATTTATTAAACTACTTTACCCACTTTTGTCTGCTGAACATATCTTATTTTTTGTTAATAGTATTTTAAGTTCGTCCAAATTTCCATCTTTTTGGAAAACTGCTAGAGTTACTCCGTTGCCTAAGTCGAAAGTGATTCGTGGTCCCGATGACTTTCGGTCGATCTCAATCTTACCTGCTCTTTCTAAAGTTGTCGAACACATTCTCAAAGACCAAATTCTTGAGTTTGTTGGCGATAATATATATGAAAAACAATTCGCATTTCGTAAAGGATTTAATACTACATCACTGCTTCTCACCATGACGGATAATATTAGGCACAATGTGAATAATAGTAATTTAAATGTTTTAATTTCTTTGGATCTATCTAAAGCTTTTAACTCCATTAATCATTTTGTTCTTCTAATTGATACACTTCGGAATGAGTTCCACTTTTCGCGGTCGGCTTGCAAAGTAATTCTTTCGTGTTTATCTGATAGATATCAGTTTGTTGTGTTAAATGGCAAAAGTTCTAACTTACGTTCTCTGTTTTCTGGAGTCCCTCAGGGTTCTGTCTTGGGTTCGCTTCTGTTTGTGCTGCATGTTAATAGTCTACCGAATTGTGTTGACGTCTCAATGTGTGATATTTGCGGATGATGTTTTTCTACTATTTAAGGGGTCCTTTAACTCAGTAAATGTCTTACAGAATGAATTTTGGCATCGATTAGTTAGTGCATATTTTTGCATATTTTACCCTTTAAAGCATGTATTTGCATATATCAGTCTTACACGAATATTTTTGCATACTTTCTAGTTTTTAAAGCATAATTTCTGCTTTTAGGGCATATTTTGATACTTTATAGAAATGTCTTTCATTTTAATTTGCTATTTTTCTGTGCAGCCACGCACTTCATCAGCACCCTAGTTTATCTACTTGGGTAGAGATTGTTATTAACATCAGCCATGGGTGCTGATGAAGTGCTTGGCTGCACAGAAAAATATTGGTATTTCCCGCAGCTAATAAAGGCTTGTGTAATTTTTCTTCTCTTCTTTAGAAACTCACATTAATTAATAAAAATATTTCATTCAATAATAATTGAAATTACTGAACTTAAGCCCGATTAAGAAATTATTTCTGATTAAAATTCACTACAGTTCAATTAAATCTAAAAATGTCTCATATAGAAAGTATACATATTTTTATTTACAAATAAAGCAATTTACTTTATTTTTAAGAGCATATTTTTAGAGTTTTTAGTACATCTTGAATGCGCATAAAACACTTTTTAGAGCATATTATTGGTTTCCCTGGTCATCACAATGGAAATTTCCGAACCAAAGTAACATTTTTGTATTTACGGTGTTATAGCGGTATAGAATTATTTTAAATAGGGAATTGGGTAACTACGTCGAATTTTTTGTATATACAGGGTTGTAGGTGGTATAGGATTACTAACAAGGCGGTATTTGTAAAAGTAAAGCAACATTTTTGTGTTTGCAGTACTGTGGTGGTACACAAATTTTGGAAGAGTCGTAATTTTGTACTTACAGTGTTCTGGTGGTATATATTTTTTGCGCAGTCACAATTTCTGTCTTGTTGGCCTTCCGACCAATAACAAAAAATGTAAAATATTTGTGGTTTTAATTTTTTTTCTGAATTTTTTAAGACTAAACACAAATTAAATTTCGTATTCAAAATACTTTTTTCTCCACTAATTTCTGAATTCCGAAACCGTTGAAAATCGAGTAAATTATATATCTTTTTTACTATATATTTATTTATTGTATCTTCAAAAATAAATGAACTAACAATAAGTAATCACATCTTAGGTGTATATATAATTAATGGGCCCGACCAATGCCGAACACAAATTTAGTGATAGTAATTATTAATACAAGAATGATGTACAAAAATATTTTAAAAAAGTTTCATCTGCGGTATTTCGAATTAGAGCCTTAGTGTCCCTCTTTTTTAAGCGGATATGTCCGGTAAAATTTAAGGTATTACGAGCCAGGAGATTAGGATGAGACTCAAGTTTTATTAAATATTTGTCTGCGTATTTTCCAATTTCTTCAGTCACTAGTGGCATATTTAAATCACGATGTATATTTGAATTTTTGATGAAGCATGGAGCCGATGCTATCAAACATAAAATTTTGTTTTGCCTTCTTTGGATTTTCTCAACATTTGAAGCTGAAGCAGTGGCCCGTAGCACCATATTGGCTTTAAAAGTGACTTGTATAGTAAAAGTTTGCAGTCTAGGCTGAGTGTTGAATTTCTGCCAATCAGCCAATATATTTGAGTTAACTTAAGTTTCATCTGAGTTAACTTAGAGTCAATATGATGTTTCCATGTAAGTCTTCGATCAAGGTGTATACCAAGGTATTTCACTTGGGAATGTTGAGAAATATTTTGATTGTTGATTCAAATGGGGGAACAAGTATCTTTTCTTGGGGTAAAAGTTATATAGACACACTTTTGTTCATTTACTTTAATTCTCCATAAGTTCAACCACATTTCCAGCTGGGTAATATGTTCCTGGAGAATACGGGATGCCTGATAAGGGTTTTCTTGCATATACTGATACAGGCTGTATCATCGGCAAATGTAGAGGTGTGGATATTATTGCTCACAGGCATATCACAAGTATATATTAAATGCAAGACAAGAATACTACCCTGTAGTACACCGGAAGTTATAGATGGGCACACTCATGAATTCTCCTTCCAGAACAGTGAACTTCCTATCAATAATATAACTTTGCAAAAGTTTTTGTATGTTTATTTTCAGATATGTCTTCAATTTTAAGACAAGGCCATCGTGCCATACTCTATGCGGTTGCTTAATACTGCTATGCTGACTTCTAAAGCCAAATTGATGATCCGTGATACACGCATTATCAGCTAAAATTTTGGACAATTTAGTCATGAGCAGCTTTTCGAAAAGCTTTGAAATTGTTGATAGTAAGCTTATAGGTCTATATGACTCAGTCTTTTTAAGATCTTTGGCTTTGGAATCATTTTAACCTTGGCAAGCTTCCAGCTGTGTGGATAATATTCTAGTCGTAAAATGACATTCAAAATGAATAACAGAATTCTACACACAAAAAAAAATATAAGAGGTAATATTAACTAAGCTTACATAGGTAATTTTTTTTATATGAAAGTAAAAAAACTTGGGTTTTATTAACTATGCAGTTAGGTAATTTGTACATTACACATTACCTAAAATCCAAGTTAATATACCTATTACAATAAGGTACATACATACATATATTTTTCGAAAGTATTTTTATTGAAATGTTTTCTATTTTATTGTCAAAAGTAAATTTTTGAGCAAGAAGGTATGTATACATTAAATTTTTAAAATTTTTAAATTTATGAAAAATAATTCTTTTTAATTATTATAGATGAACTAGCTGAACCCGGCAAAAGTGCTTTCCGTTTTACTTTTTAATGGTATACAAGCAAGTACGCAAATTGCCAGTGTATCCTGCATATACATAGGTGTTTCCTTCGGAAGCTACAGACGACCTATACCTTCGCATAGGAAGATCCCCATCCCAAGTTTTAATGGTCTCCACCAACTCAGAGCTGCTTTACGATTGCCGGTAAACGTGGTCTTATGCAAGAAACACAAATGGGAAGAACGACGAATTTCGTGGATGGTGACGAATTCGTCGATAATAATTCGCTAAGTAAATTCGTCGTGTGAAGCACAACAACGACGACTAAATAACAGCTCTTATAATTCATAAAGTTGTTTATGGTTTGTGCTGAAATATATCGGAGAGTTCGTCAGGCACGACCAGTTTCGTTCGACGGCAGTGTTGTGTTAATTTGCATATGCATGAATGTATTTGATTTTTTATGGCAAAAGCTCGCTATGAAAAATTCGTCGTTCGTCCCAGTTGTGTTCAAATTGCCTTCAAATGTTTTATTTTCGTGGTATTTTTTATTTTTCATTTTATATATATATACATGTATGTAAATATATAAATTAATAAATAAATAATAAATTTTCTTAGAAATTCAAAAATTCTTTAAATCCATGACAATTATGGAACTATAAATAGTGTGTATAAATTTACTTGGCTATTTAGATAATTCAAAGAAGACAAAAGTATGAATTTACCTAGTCGTTAAGGAGTTTCAACTAAAATTTTAGTTGATTTTTATTTTAAATTTTAAAAATTTTTTGTCAAATTGCCTAAACAACTTTGTAAATGCCATTCTACCCTTTCACTTAGTTAAAATTATACCATTATTTTAGGCAATATAACCTATGATTTTTTTGTGTGTACTTGCCATACGAGGCAACTTCATCAGGATCTGGTTACTAATTATATCAATACCCGGAGCTTTCTTCGGGTTGAGTTCGGCAATTAATTTTTGTAAATCACGCGTCTTAAACTTTATGGATTGAGGGGGTAGAGCGACTACACTCGGCAAATCAGCAACACCAGTACATGTGTTTGGCGTAAATACGGATTTTAAGTGCTCAGCAAATATTTTACCTTTTTCAGTATCACTTCTTGCCCAACCTCCAGTAGATGTGCTCAGAGGTGGTTTAAACTCAACGGGGGTTTTAGGATTTCTAGCAGCGTGCCACAAAGAGTAATTAGATGCTGGTGTGACATCAATACCTTTCAGATAATTTTAAAGAGATGCAGTTTTTTCAGATGCAAGCAACTCTTTATTTAAAATTAATGACCTTAAAAGCCCATTAATAGTTCAAAAAGAACTTCATATATAAAAACCAATAGAAAAAGGTCAATAATAACAACAAAAAGTAATAAACTCTTGGAGTCGTTTCGTGCACTCTTTGAATCTAATGTTATTTTGGGGTGATCTCTGCTGTTGCCATTCAAATCTAGCTCTTCTTCTTTTTACATACGAGACGTTCAATATCCGTATAATAAATTCTATTAAACCCAGTCTGCGGTTGGGAGGTAGTAGCATGTTCAGCAGCCTGTTACTACCTCCCATCGGCTTAAAGGTGATTTTATTTTGTAGCTGTCAGTGTTTAGTTTATTAAAAGCGAACAAACCGTTATCGAGTTGTATTGAAATAAGTCAGGCTGAGTTTGCATCTGACATTTTTTGTGTTGTCATTTTCAAATTCTGTGCAATTCACATTATGTTTTTATATGAAAATTAATACTACAAAAAGAAAATTATCGGAAATGACAAATGTTGCCACTAGTACACGTTATTCGATGTCACAAAATTTAATAGTGCGTACTCGGCATTAGCGTGACCGCCTTGTTTAGCAGGTCATTTTAGCCATAGGCCGGGTTTCCATCTGTGTGCCATGTGCCACACAAGCGTAAAAAAAGCGTAACCACTAATTAATAATGAAAAACAGTTTGGTTCACACAAGTGTTTATTGAGTTAAATAGTTTCATACATAACAAATAGACAATTTTATAGAGTCCAGCATGATTGCAAACTGTTTAAATTAATATATATATGTCTAAATCAAACAGTTTTTCATTAGTAATTAGTTGGTTACGCTTTTTTGTGCAAATGACACACAAGAAATGCCAGATGTAAACTCAGCCTAAGACATGTTTTTATGAAGTTAAATAGTTTCATACATAATTAATAGACAATTTTATAGAATCCAGCATGATTGCAAACTGTTTAAATCAATAAATACATGTCTGGCTCAAACAGTTTTTCATTAGTAATTAGTTGGTTACGCTTTTTTGGGCAAATGACACACAAGAAATGCCCAATGTAAACTCGGCAATACTCTTAAAAAAAAACTGTACGTGATATATAAAAACTGAAATCTATTTTGAATTTAAGGCATTAATGCCCCTATAATTTTAGTGATTGAGAAAAGACAAAAGAAAAAATTAAATAACAAAAAATAAGAATTATCCGAAGTTAAAATGTATAAATTGATCTAAAGCTTAATAAAATAGTTTCATTGTCCCTATATTACAAATATTTTTATTTAAAATAAATGCGTTTTTACAGAACAGTGAAAGTGTTGTGTATTGACGCAAAATGGGTCGGTCACTTGCAATTGCAAAACAATTAATTTATGTCTGTTCATTAAAAACTATCATGAAATTGTTATTAAATAATAACTATTAATTTGTGGCATACTGAAAATATATATGCACAGTTTTCTGTCTTGTGTTTCAGGCGCAGTACAATGAAATTGTAAAGTGTGCATCTTCTCTGCAGGACATCAAACGAACACGATCAATTAAAATTGCCAGACCGGCTTATGGTATTGTAAATAACGCAAAAATTTGGTGGAAGTATGCATTAAAATGTTATGGATTTAATTTTCTTACTAGCGAAGATAAGTGGAAAATTGCAAAAAATAACATGCGTTATATTAATATCTACAAACGTTTACTAATTAATCCCTCTGAAAATTTATCAAAAGAAGACAAGCAATTCAAAATAGAAATGGAGAAACTTTGCGGCCTAGATGAATTGAGGTTTCTCAGAGACATAAGTTGTAGAAACGTGTCTGAGAAAGGTTTGAATTTGAAAAATGTAAGCCAAGGAAAGGGTATTTTGTTTCATTGGTTTCCAAATTGGCTTGGATGGTATGGAAATACTTCAGCAGCAAGCGATGAATTCTATGAAAAGATGGAGGATGATATTTTAAACGCTATTAAGGAAACAATTGAAAATGACTCATTCCCAAACCGAGATGCAATATTTGCAAACTTCAAGTTTTCTCTTTCCAACGGTAGGATCTCATTGACATCTGGAGAAAACCCCAAAGATGTTGGTGCGCTAGAAATGGAATTTCACAATCTTATATTATTTGTGGAAATTAAACCAAAATTTAGTTCCTATTGCGTTGGAATATCATTAGGATTAGTTTCGTTGAAAGATAAGCTGACGGAAATGACAGAATTTCCGTACGTTATAAGACCTCAAATACAAGATAACCAGGACTCGTTGCATTGCAATTTAATGGAACTTTTTGATAAGAAAGATATCATTGATGGCAAAGAACCTTGGTTTCAGCTGCAATATGAGAAGAATCCCTCCGAACATCAATCGGACTATAGATTAATTATTAATTCGAAAAGTCTCGATGTTGTATACAATCAAATGGTTTTGAAATGGCTAATAAGCTTTTTTACTAAACCCGTTCACGCTCTTAAAAATGATGTTGCTCTTATTTCTAAGCAAAAACATTTCGAGTCACGTTTGAAATTTTTAAAGAATTGGAAAAGCGTTTTAATGGGTCAAAAGGTAATTGCAATTAGAAATTAAAAAAAATAATAATAACTAAGTCTGTTTCTAAATTTAAGGATTACAGAAAAAAGTGGTCCTTTGAGATTAACATTTCAGCGCCAAGAATTATTTTTGTGGAAAATTTTAAGAAGAAAAACACAACTGTTTTCGTAATAGATTTTGGTCGGTTTCAACTACTTAAAAATGAACGAAATATCAAAAGTTTTAGTACGTCAAAAAACAATGATGATGAAAGTGAGGATGAACTTTTTATGACACCATGTTCAACACCACCAGGATCAAAAATAAGTCCGCCTGTTCTTCAGACAACAACTGCAGGCGTATCCCCTTCCAACTATGAAACATCAACTAACTCAATGATTGTTATCAACAAAGACACGGGGTTAGAAAATAATTTATTGAGTGAAATGTATGATAAATATGTAATTAATCTTATTGATATGCAAGTGCTTATATGCAAAATTCGGGAATGTGCCTTCGCATGTTCTAAAACGTCATCCAGCTTTCATCTATTAGATAAATTCAATATATCTCTAGAGCTTGAAAGGCGCATTATTAATACGTCCGAACCTGAATATCCTGCAGTAACTCTTTTCGGAAATCTTCAAAAAATTGTGGCTCACGTTAATGAGCAAAAAATAACCGAAAGCTTGGGAATTTTGAATCAAATAACTTTGGATTTGTACACACAAATAACTTATTCTGAAATTAATCCTAAAAATGTGTCTTATGACGAAATATTTTTAAATGACAATAACGATGTAATCGAATTTTCAAATACCATAATATTCCAATTTGCAATTGATCAGATGATTCTAGAAATTCAGTCCAGAGAAAAGAGCATTGCTGAACTTCAAATTATTGGGGCAAAAGCTGGAATAAGTAAGCAAAAGGGAGAGATAAATATCAATATGTGCGTACATGGTTTCTTATTGGTTGATGCTATACAATCGTTTGGCCACGACTTTGAGTTACTTATAGCAAGTCACCGGAATATTGAGTAAGTATCTTTACACATATATATGTATGTATTTATATTGTGCATTAAATGTCCATTTTAATTAATAGTCGGATTTTGTTTCCTTTAGTTTTTATGTTTCGTTTATAAACGATAACGTTTATAATTTTTTATAAAACATATTTTAAAGCTTTCGTTTTGACATAAAGCATTAAACACAAAATGTCAAAAATAGAATACAAATGTTTATATGAAAATGATTATTTTGAAGGCAAAAAGGAACCAGGCTACAGGTCATGATATAAATATAGAAGGTACTTCCATTCTCTCTTTGTTTTTTCAAATAAGTATTTTTGAAGTTTGTGTTTTGAGAGAAATAAAGAAAAATGTTCCCATATAGTAAAAAATTTAAGTCTTCCCCTAGAAATTTTTTACAAAAATGTGTAATTCTCTTAATAAAAATTTGTGAATAATTACAGTGATATACATAACTACACATCTGTGAATTTTTAAAAGTGGTTATGTAATAACCAGGGAAACCGCAAATATGCAATTGCATGTTTTTTCTTGTGTGACGTATTAACGCTTGGACAAGATATTTATCCGTTTCAGAACTTTTTATGAATTTTGGCATCGATTTGTTAGTGCATATTTTTGCATATTTTACCCTTTAAGGCATGTTTTTGCATATATCAGTCATACATGCATATTTTTAGCATATTTTCTAATTTTTAGAGCATAGTTTAAGCTTTTCGGGCATATTTTGACACTTTATAGAATTATTTTATTTTACACCCCACTCCGAAAAAAATTATAAAATTTTTTTTTGAAACTTATTAAAATTTCATTTTCGAAATAAAATTTCAAGTTAAAAAAATTAAGGCGCTATCTGGGTTAATATGCTTACAAGTTAAGGCGTTGGACAATTTTTTTTTGTCATCTAAATCTGTTTAAATATATATATATATATATTTTTTTTGTAGTGTATACATTTTTCTTATTCACGCAGTTTTACGGACGTTAGTTTCAATACAAATTCAGTTTTGGTATTTGTGAATGACTTTGCCACGAGTAGAGGTTTAATGAACATTGACTGAAACTTAGAAACGATTTTTATTTGAAATTCTAGGTCAATATTTAGATATTTATTGCAATAAAAATTATAAATAAAAATCTTGTCTTATTTATCCAAAATACAGTTCAAAAGCCTGAGTTCTGATATCGTGATCTTTTGAAATTGAAGTTAAATTGTTATGAGAGCATACAATAAAAATTAATTTGTATTATTTGTTTTAGCAAAGAATATAAATCATAAAATTTATATTCTTTGGTTTTAGTCAAAATTTGTATGAAAATTTTGTTTTAACCTGCACTTCGAACGCAGTTATTCTTGGATTTTGTTTCCTTTTTTGTGTATTTTTTTGTCTTTTTTTATATGCAAATGTTGTTGAAGTTTTGAACTAAAAATATATTTTCATTTACAAATAAACCAATTTATTTTATTTTTAAGAGCATATTTGTTGACTTTTTAGCGCATATTTTTAAGTTTTTAGTGCATATTGAATGCGCATAAAACCCTTTTTTTAGCATATTTCTGGTTTCCCTGGTAATAACTTATCTCATATTTTTATGTTTTCTGCTTCATACAAATCTTTTAATTGTATTTTCATCTAAATTTGGCGTTGAGAAACCAAATTTATTGATGTTTTTGATTAGTTGACAATGAATTTTCATTAAGTTTAACAAATATTGATTGATATTGCATTTTGTTTAATCTACATAATTCGTTCCTTCTTGATTGTAATATCTTTTTCTAAAGTATTGTAGAATATCTTTTGGCAAGTCTATTTTACAGATATTATAAGCTCTTAGCCACTTTTGACGAACACCAGGAAATGAAGGGAATTGAAAAAAATGCTGCACTCATAGTTTTACTTATGCCCTAATTCAGTAAGACGCAATTCACACTGTGCAACTGTGGGTTCAAAAGAAAATTGTCAATACAAGGCAGGCTGAAAAGGCATAGTGTGAGTAGCGACTAAGAAGATTTAGGAGGTTTTTTTTTTGAAAATACTTTTGAGTTTTCGTTTTTGAATTCTCAAAATTATTTTCTTCTAAAATGGTTGTTTTTGATAATGAAAAATAAAAATATTATTACCATTGTAATGACTCACCTTTTGTAAACTTTTTGCAAAAGAAACCAAATATTATTATTACCTATAAAACAATTATATTTTATTATTTTTCAACTTCCTCACTCGTTCGTGTTGACAGGAAAACTAAAGCTAACAAGAAGTATATTATTTTTATGAATTATTTATGTTTGTGGAGTATTATCAGATACTGGTCTCCACATCCATCCTATATTTTTGAGTTTCAGACGTAATTCGGGTTGAGTCGCTGCTTTTGATATGTCCGAAGGTTCTAAAGATCCGTGGGGTGAATCTCCGGTTCTGCTCTTTAAATTAGTATCTCTATTTGACGGTATCTTCTTAACGTGACTAATATTCCTTCGAAATGTCTTACCTCCTCCACTTACTACTACTACATTGTCATCCCTTTCCAATATCTTATATTCTACTGTATCAAACGTAGTCAGCTTGTTTGAGAAAATCACGTTGCGTAATAAAACGCTATCTCCAACAGCAATATCAGACTCCTTTGCTCCTCTCCTTTTGTCCGCCATAGATTTTCCTTTTTGTTTATTAATCGTGTCTAAGTCCCTAGCCCCCGAATCTATTATGTCATCAGTTATATCTTGAATTCCGGGTATCTTATCGCGAATTACACGATTGAACATTAATTCCGTTGGTGGGGAACCAGTTGTACCGTGAGGTGTTACGTTGTACATCATTAAAAATTTTTGTATTTCAATTTTGTAATATTGCTTATTCGCATGTGCAATTTTTAGACGTTTTACTAAAGACCGATTCATATTTTCTACCTCTCCATTAGCCTGTGGCCAGTAGGGTGGTGTTGTGATAATTTTTATGTTATTGGTTTTGCAAAAATTTTTAAACTCGATGCTCACGTACTGTCTGCCATTATCTGCCCTTAACGATTTTGGTAATCCTAAACGACTAAAAATTTCGTGTAACGAGCTTATAATTTCCTCGGAAGTAATTTTCTTCAAAAACTTTATTTCCTGGTACCGAGAATAATAATCAATAATAACGAAAATATAATCATTGTTTGGCAATGGACCAAGCAAATCCGTTGCCACACATTGCCAAGAGCCATTTGCAAATAAATGTCTCTTCATGGGAGCTGGATTATTTGGCTGTGAAACCAACAAACAATCCCAACAATTTTTTACAAATGTCTCCACTTCTTTGTCTACTAAGGGCCACCAAACTTTTGCTCTTACTCTCCTTTTCATTACTGTTTCCCCCGTGTGTCCTTCATGAGCAAGTTCCAACAATTTTCTACGAAATACTTTTGGTATAACGATGCGAGTGCCTCTTAACAAAATATTACCAATTGCTGCTAATTCATGGCGGAACTGTTTCCCGTATTTGACGTCCATGAGTCGTTTTTTAAATGTTCAATTGCATCTAAAATTTCTTGATCATTTGAACTTTTTCCTACAATTTCGGATATACTAAAAGATGAAGGAATTGAATGTGTCATAATATGTAAAACGCTGTGTTCACCAGTTTCATCATACGTATTAGTCTTATCAAGTTTGCAAAGTCGAGATATTGAGTCAGCAATGTTCTCCTTCCCAGATCGATAAATAACCTTAAATTTGAAAGATTGTAATCTCAATAGCCATCTTTCTATTCTCGCAGGTGGTTTTGAAGTTGGCTTAAATATAGCTTCAAGGGGCTTATGATCAGTAATTAACTCAAACTCCAATCCAACTAGATAGTAATAAAATCTTTCCACAGCCCAAACAAGTGCCAAGCTTTCTTTTTCAGTCTGGGAATACCTTTTTTCAACATCTGATAGGCTCTTGCTGGCGGAAGATATTATTTGTGGACTTCCGGTAGAATCAAATTGCACCAATACCGCTCCCAAAGCCACAGCGCTGGCATCGGCAATTACACGAGTTCTATTTTGTGGATGGAAATATGCCAAATTTGGTACATTGGCTAATAAACTTTTAAGTTTGTCAAATGACTTTTGTTGGTCTTGACCCCAAACAAATTTACAGTTTAATTTTAACAAACTTCTTAAGGGCTCTGTGATATCTGCCATATGCGGAATAAATTTGCCTATATAGGTCACTAAGCCCAAGAAACTCCTAGTTTCTTCTTTTGTCTGTGGAGTTCGAAAACCTATAATAGCTTGTATCTTATCATTATCTGGAGATATTCCGTTGTCGGACAACATATGCCCTAAAAATTTTAGCTTTTTAACCCGCCATACGCTTTTGCTATTGTTAAGCAGAACATTATTGTCTTTAAATATTTGTAAAACTTGTTTTACGGCCTCATCATGTTCTTTTTCCGTTTTACCAAAAATTATGACATCATCAATATAATTTAAAGCATTACGACATGGAGACAATAAACTTTCCATTATACGCTGAAAAATTTCAGGAGCTGAACTGATTCCGAACATTAAGCTTTTATAGCAAAATAGTCCTCTATGAGTTATAAACGTGGTGATATCTCGGCTGGATTCATGCAATTCTAATTGATGGTATGCCCATTTTAAATCCAATCTAGAAAAGAACTTGGCTCTTTTTAACTTTGTCATGAATGTTGCAAACGTTGATAACGGGTAATTTTCTCGAAGCACGGCTTGGTTAGCTCGCCGCATGTCAACGCAAAGACGAACTTCACCATTTTCTTTAAAAACAACAACTATAGGCGATATCCAAGAGCTCGGCCCTGAAACAGATTCTATAATGTTTAGTGCTAACGCCTCATCTATTTTCTTAACGACTTTTTCTTCGAGAGCAACTGGTATCCGCCGCAGAGGATCAAATACAGCCAGTATTTTTAAAAGTTGATTTGCGGCATATGCTTTAAATTGATTTCTAGAATGAGTACGAATATTTAAAAACACTACACCTGTAGTTTGTAACACTTCCCAATCTTTTTGACAAAGTAAATTAAAACGTGATCCAGAGTCTATGATCATTGAAATATTTTGTCCACCCACACAACATTGTATAAATTCATCCATTGCTCCGGCACTATCAACTTTGAGACAATCGAAGTTGAGATTTTTCCTCTCTTCCTGTAAATCTTTTTTTTTTCAATACATCTAACCCTTGATGTTTGTATACGCCGCTGTTTAGCATCACTATGTGTAAAGCCAGTTGTTCTCCGCTTATAATTTTTGGTTTTACACTTACGAGCACAATGCCCTATCAAGCCACATTTATTACATTTGGAGTTCCTGGCTAAACAGTTTTAATCATCGCTAAAACGACCCTTCTTACCACACCTTCCGCACTCATCGCTCGCTTTTTGTGCCCATTCAGGCTTCATAGACACTATTGACCATTTCGCATTCGACATTTGGAACCATACCCTTTGACTGAGCGCCAATAATGTCATCTAGGCTTAACTCTTTCTCAAATAACTTTTTCTTTAAATCAATTGGTGCCCATGAATCAATAATTTTATCTTTTAAAGAAATTTCTCTTATTTCCCTTGGAGTAGAACCAAAATCGCATTTTGATCCTTGTTGTCGAAGACGCAACAGAAACTTATTAAAGTCTTCCCCCTCTGCCGGAGTAAGATTTCGGAACAACTGCCTTTCGAAAGTTGAGTTGCGTTTCGGAGAAAAATATTCATTTAACTTGGCGACCAGTATTTCAAACACATCATTTTTGCGCTTCCCGTCGTAATCTTCTAGAGCTCCTGGAATATTAAACACAACTTCTTGCAGTTGTGGGCCGCCTAAATGGAGTAATTTATTTTTCTTTTTCACAACATCTGTTATATCTTCGGATTGAAGATATAAAGAAAGCGACCTCAACCATTTTTCCCACTCACTTCGTAGTAGAGCTTTATCGATGGTTTCACAAAGAAATGGTCTTATTTCCGACACAATAATTCACAATTTAATGTGACCTTTACCTTGACCTGATATCCCAATTTAATGGATAACCAGTACACAATTTAATGCGTCTCTCTTAGCACAATTTAATGTGTCTCTTAAAGGCACAATTTAATGCGTCCGTCGTCTTTATAATCGACAGCAACTTTTTATTTGCATGTACAAATATCCAAATGTCACAATTTAATGTGATTTTTTTACCTCCAATCTAATAAAGGAAATAATTTCCAAGATAAAAAAAAATTAATCTATGTATATATGTTCCCATCAGTCTCTGTCAGGCAATTGCAGAGAAAAGACGTGTTTTTTATCGGTTCTTTTTGCGTTTGCAGACTTTGAGTGTGCTTTTTATTCTCTGTGAAGGAACTTTTTTCTCTTGTGTTGCTTTACATTTATTTTATTTCTTGTATTATCATATTCGTAACTTGTAAATTCTGATAAGTGTGTGAGGAACATGAACGGGGTTCACCCCCCGGATTTTAACCGGTTTAGGGAGCTTGCCTCCTCATCCGGAAAAAAACCAAACAGGAACAAACGACCGCGGCCGGAAGATTTTATACCCCTACCAGAAACAACTGAAAATCAGCTGAAAAGTTCTTAAAAGCTAACTTCATTGACTGTATCGCTGTTAAAATATCTTTGCACAAGACTCTAAACACCGTACAAGGCAGAATCTTTTCAAGAAAAATTATAGATATCCCACAGGAGGAACTACAACAATTACTACGAGACCAAAAAGTAGTTGAGGTACGTAAAATCATGAAAAAAGAAAATGACCAAATAGTGGCAACAGGTGCAGCTGTGATCACTTTTGATCTCATATATCGTCCTGAATATTTGAAACTTGGTTGGGAACGTGTCCCAGTCTCGGAATATATCCCCAATCCCATGAGGTGCGTAAATTGCCTGAGATTAGGTCATACCAAGAAATGGTGCAGGAATGTTCAGTTATGCCGTGAATGTGGAAAAAGCCAAGTACATGAAATATGCGCTACCAAATATTGTGTGAACTGCCAGATTGAAAACCATCCCTCCTACGATCCAGAATGCCCGACATTCTGGAAACATAAATGGGTCAACTATATTAGAATAACTAGAAAATGCACCACCCGCGAGGCATGGAGAATTTTTAATGATAATCCCACACTTAACATGCTCAAACCAATTTCCAGAAACGGCAAACAAAATCCCACATACGCACAAATATTAAACACCAATACCTCACACAGACAAAATTCTTTAACAAAACAATCAACGATCAACAATATTCAGTCAACAGAAAACCAAATAGAAACAACAGTAAACCAAATAGAAACAACAGATAAAACAGAAAAATCAAAAAAAAAAATCTCTTTCAAAAAGCAATAACATCATCATAGCAACACAACCAACTACTTCATCCAATAATTATGCAGAAACAACCGAAATGCTTGCAGCCAGCTTAAACTTAAAAACAATAACAACAAACACAACAACTAAAACCAACTTAACAAGTGCAGAAACAACGGCTACTGAAACTCACTCGGCAGTTTCTGATTCTTATGCTAAAATAATGCCACTCAATAAAACAAACAATTCCAACACAAACATAAATGAAATTAACGAAAACGACTCTTTTGAATATGATTGGATTTCTAGTGACGACAAAAATGATAACTGCTTCAAACCGGATACCGACAGTGACATTACGGAGAAAATGCTCATTCAGGACATCACTAACGGCATGGGAATAAGCACCCCAACAGAAAACGCTAACAACAGCAACCAACAAAATAATAAATCACCATACACACAAATGTACGAGAATTTCACCCAGTTAAATGTATAATAACCTCTAAAACTCTGAAGAGTACAATGAAACTGTCCCCAAGGGGTAATAAAAAATAATAATAAAATTATGACTATGAACCTAAATATTTCTATCCTCCAGTGGAATTTACAAGGCTTTTTAAACAACAAATTTGCCCTTGAACTTTTAGTCGCAAGACACAAACCTAATATCATAGTACTACAAGAAACGAATATTATAAATAGAAACATGCATTTGTTACATCTCCCTGGATTCCAAGTTTTTCATCACAACAATAATGAATACGATTATGCTAAATCTGGTATAGCAACCTTTGTTAAAAATAACTTGACAGTAAAACAACATATAAGATCCACCAATAACTTACTTTTTCAAACTGTCGTAATTAGCTCAAATGAAGATCTTCATATCACAAACGTGTATAAAGAAACTCACATTAACTTAACCAACCAACCTGTAAAGAATTGTCTAGTTTGGTTTAATTCTGACATATCAGAATTAATTAGCTTGAAACATGAGGCATGGAAAGTTTTTAAAAGGACACGTAATAAGGAAAATGTGATTATATATAAAAACATTTGTGCAAGAATAAAAAGAGATTGTAAGACTGCAAAGAGAAAAATATGGGAACATTTCTTAAACTCCCTTAATCCCACAATGGATCTTCGGGTACTTTGGGGCAAGGTAAACAATTTGAGGGTAAATCGTATTCCGAACTTTCCGACAATACATGTAGATGGCAATAGCATACAGCATCCGTCTAAAATTGCTGATAGTTTTGCAGTATTTTGGTCCTCACTTAGTTCTGATGAATCCTTTAATACCCGCGTCATTGGAACTAAGAACAATCTGGATATTGATTAACTACAACAAACTTGTTGGAGATTTGAAATAATAACCCACACAATCCTGATTTCAGAACTGAATGAAATAATGAAATCACTAAAAGGCACCACTCCATCACGTGACAAGATTACATACACCATGGTAAAAAAAATGCCCCTGATAACATCAAAAGTCGGCTCTGCGAACTCTACAACATATTGGCAACTGGTGTCTACTCACATGACTGGAAAATCGCAGTATTATCACCAATACCAAAACCGGGTAAGAGCTCCAATAGTTTAGAAGATTACCGCCCTATTTCGCTGTTGCCAGCCTTATCTAAAATTCTAGAAAAAATTCTGTCAAAGCGTTTTTGGAAGTACACGAAATTAAACCTGGCCAAAATCCAGCATGCTTTCATACAAAGACATGGAGTTCATACTATCTGCCACCAGCTTGAAGAAGTTTTGCGCCAAAACCTTAAAAATAGTAAACACAACCTAGTCCTTTCAAAAGATATTGAAAAGGCTTTCGATCGTGTTATATCAACATATATTATAATGGAATTATACGCATGGGGAATCCCCAAACATATTTTGAAACTTCTAAATTCATTTTTTCAAAATCGCAAAATAACTGTCAAGGTTGATGGGTATTATTCAAAGATGTACGCCTTGGACAATGGGATTCCTCAGTGTTCACCTCTATCTGTAGTTCTGTATACTGTATATGCCAACTCCTTAGCAAAAGCTGTTGAAGACTTACCCGGAATTGATTATATTGGGATTTATGCCGACAATATATTTGCTGTCGCCTCTGGAAATCCGCAAACAGTTACCTTGAACTTGAATAGATTGAACACCAAGATTCAAACATGGGCAGAGAGCAGAGGAGCTGTGATACCTGATCACAAAGCCGAGATTCTACACGTATGCAGGAAAAGAAATTGCACTGATCGTACTAGCCGTGTTGGAGATGCAGAAATTCAGATATCCGACCGTATGAGAATTTTGGGTTTGTATTTCACCAAAAATCTCTTATGGAACTATCATGTTAAACTTGTGTGCCAAAAGTTAAGCAAAATCAAAACTTATCTGCTGTAGAAACAAAGGGCCGCATATAGAAACGGCACTTAACATCTGCCGTGCCTTAACAACAAGGAGCACTCCTACATGGGATTACTATATACGGATGGACTTCTAATAAGAATGTCAACAAAATAAATACATCATTAAATAACTGCTTCAGAAGCGCCTCTGGGTTACTTCGCACAACTCCACTGGAAAATCTGAGAAAAGAAGCTAACTTTGTAGATTTTCATAAAATGTTGGAGAATGCAGCTGCTAATATGGCATCAAGGTCTATTGCAATTTCTTTCGATGGCCTGCACGAATCCTTCTGGAAAAAATCAGTGCTTCAAAGTCTAATTGCAAAAAATTTCTTTTTTGCTCCCAACCAAATTTTCTATACAGATGGCTCGTACCAAAATGGGTTGACGTCTTACTCTGTAGTAAAGCAAACCACGAATAAAAAATTTGAAACCAAAAGAGAAGCAAGGATTCCAGACTACTCGGGCATTTTTACTGCAGAAATTGCTGCCATTAGAACAGCAATTTCTATAGCTGTGGAACTAGGTGGTAAAACGTTAATATGTACTGATAGCCTAAGTGCAACAAGAGCTGTAACAAAAAATCGCAACGGTATCTACGATGATATGCTACGTCTACCGAATGAATCACAACAGATCCTCTTACTTTGGATTCCTTCCCACATGGGAATTCAGGGGAACGAAAGTGCTGATCGATGTGCCAAAAATGCCTTGGATTTACACCAAGTAACAGAAATTCCATGTTTCCCAAAAGTAATAAAAAATCCGTTCAAAACGCTTCGGCAACAACAAAATACAACCTCCAATAGATCAAAATATAACGAAAATTTGACAAGATCACAGTGTATCTTGCTGGCCCGCCTAAGAGTGGGTAAGTGCATCTTTAACTCCAGACACTACTTTGAGAAAACCGATCCAGCGAAATGTACAAATTGTGATGTAATCCTCATCGTAAGCCTTATTCTGACCACCTGCCCGATTTCCAAAATTGATTTCCCACTGGAGGAAATACTCGATTGTAGAAGATATGACAACATAGGAAAAATAAAAAGATGTCTAGAGAATCACGATATCCAAGATATTTAGGTTAAAATGTATGTATAATACGTTTGCCTATTTTACATTGTTGACTGATGTCGTCCAACTTCATGTGGAACAAACACAGAATTTTAAATCTGTTTTTGTTTTACGTAGTTGTGGGAGCGATCTCGGTTAACAGTGCGAAATAGGCAGGATATTTCTTCATTACAAGTAATTTATTTATAAGTAAAAAGAAACTTTTCTTGAGATTATGGAAACTCTCATTTTTATATACATAGGTACATACATACATATGTACTTATGTATATATTCTTTCCTTTGTAAATAATTTTTTATTTAATTTGTTGTTTATTACTTTATGATTATGTAAGATTGCATTAAATACCATGTAGAATGTAGTAATATGAGCGCATATGGTCTAGCTACCGGCGCCTTTGATATATATTTTATAAATTGATTTATAAAATATATTGGAAATAAATAAATAAATAAATATATTCTCATACACATTCACACATGCATACTTATGTATGTATTCACATGTATACATATATGTAGGTTGTGTAGAAAAATAAAATAGATTTGAATCGAATATAAATTATTTGCTGGGTTTTTTGCATTAGTTTTTAAGCCTACTACGCTTATTTTTCTTTTGTGATTTTCAAAAATATTATTTGTGAATTCTCAAATAGTTCTTGAAAGTCTGTGCATAAGATAAGAGGTTTGTGACTATTTAAAATATGTGGTTGAAGTCTACTGATGATTTGTTACGGAAACAATACACGAACCTTCTAGCATAGGCAATAAATAATGTTTCAAAGAATCATAACTGCGGCTTTTTTTCGTCCATAGACAAGACGATACAGAGTTTGGGCATTAAAAGCCTTAAGGTAGAATTAGCCGAACGTCCACGTAAGCTAACGAAACAGCTGATCGTTTTTGTTGATTGAAAACAATGCAAATGCTTACCGAAATTTACTGCAACGTTGGCCACGTCCTAACCTGTATAAAATAGAATTTCCTAACGTTGTTAACTGACGTTTGTAAGCCAGTGATGGTAGCATTGTAAGTTAAATGGAATAGGGATATTTTGGCTCTGTTTTTTGGTACTTTTGTTAATAATATCTGTATGAAAAGACAACTTAAAATAACACATAAATATTTGGGTATGTATATTATGTACACAAATATATACATACATGTCTTTGTATATGTACTTATATATAGTAAAGAAATCTAAATACCCTCTAGTCAACCTAGAACCATATGTCTCTATGTCAATACTCTTTCTCCAGCGGCAATTGTACTAGTTAAAATGTCGACAACTTTCCTTTTATGCGCGAGTAGAGATACGTTAGAGACGACTGGTGATATTGTCAATGAACGCGTCAATAGTTTGTTTTTATTTTTTATTATGTTGTACAATAATATTAAATAAATATATGTAGACGAGGGTCACTAAAATCTACGAGTGAATCTGCGGTTCAAATATCTTCATGTGGTGGTAAAAGAACTACATTCTCAGTAATGCTAAAGTCTACTGATAGATTTTGAATGACAACCCTATGTTATTTGTCAATAGGCATTTGCATTGGCTGGGGTACACCTAGTCAGTAGCACTATTGACAATGTCACTAGAAAATCACTGTAAGTTTACTATTGACAACGAGAGAGGATATATCGATATTGTAGACTAGAGCCCCTAAAATTTACTAGTGAATCTTTGGTGCCAATGTCTCCATGTGGTCCTGAAAGAACTACTAAGTCAGTAGTGCTATAGTCTAGGGATTTTCAATGACAAGCTAATGTTAAATGTCAATAGATGATACCATTGGCTGGGGTACACCTGGTCAGTAGTGCTACTGACAACGTCACTAGTAAATCACCACAATTTCACTATTCGCACTTTCTGCAGGGTATGTATGGGCATATTATAAATGTGATATGTATTAAAGGATTTAAATGGTATCAAAACTTCTTATTATGTATCCACACATGTAAAAATTATTAATGTTGCATACATATCGTTGGTCAAAAGTAGAAAAGCCCTAACTCAAATAATATTAATTTTACAGAAGATAAAAACATAATAATAAACAGTACAACTGCTTTGTTATACTGCTCTTAAAACTGTTATTTTTAAGCTATTGCAATACATTTTTGTGACGAGGTGTACTTGTGTCCATCGATATGTATGTATGTATTTATGAACATAATTATTTATTATAAATGTATAACATACATACATACATATATATATTTTGATGTATGTACATGCTCCGATACATTTTTAAGGCCGTGCGATCTACGAAAATATACATTGCTGGTATGATGGAGTTTATGAAAATTTTCAAAAGACAATAACAATTCATCACAGCAGGGTTGTATATTTGTATTCGGTTTTGATCATTTTTTTTCATTTAGCTTTCTTCCTTTTTTAAGTTTTTTCAGTTTAAACGATTTTTTCAGTTTTATCGGTTTTTTCTCGTTTTGGCGTTTTTTTCTCTTATTGGGTTTTTTTAATTTTCGCAATTTTTTTCATTTTGGCGATTTTTTCATTTTGGCGATTTTTTTCTGTTTTTTTTTTTGGTTTTTTCATTTTGGCGATTTTTTGTGTTTTTGGTGTTTTTTTATTTAGACGATTTTTTCATTTTGGCGATTTTTTCATATTGGCGATTTTTTTGTTTAAGGATTTTTTTTCATTTTGGCGATTTTTCCGGTTTTTCGCGATTTATTTTAGTCCTAGAGATTTTTTTTAATTTGGTGTTTTTTTCGTTTTGGCGATTTTTTTTTTGTTTTTGGCGATTTTTTATATTTTGCGATTTTATATTTTTTTGATTTTTTAGTTTTACCGTTTTTGAAAGAAAGAGTTTTGCTCTTACGGTTTCCAAGATACAGCAAGTTGTCAAAATTACAAAGTCAAAATTGCATTAACTGATCCCAGTAAAAAAAATGGAAGTCATTCTGAAAGAACCACATTTTCATTGCTTCCAAAAAATCGATATTTTTAATTTGCCGATAGTTAGCAGAAAACCAAGTAAAAGTTTATTTTAATCACACAAAACCTTGTAGTTTTTCCATAGTTTTAGTAAATACTCACCAAAATGTTCAAAAAATCGATTTTTTGAAAGAAATTTATGAATTAATTTTTGCCTAAAATTTAGAAGTCATTTGCTTAAATTTACATGAAAACACTGTTTCGCGTTTAAATTCGTATAAAAAGAAACGAATTGTTAAAATATGTAACTTTTTAAAGTTTTTCCTAGATGAAAATATTACCATAGAACATAAAAAAGGAAATTTTTCTTAAAATCGCTTCTAATTCGGTGACTAGGCATCGAAAAAGAGAACTTCTTGCAATGACAACCCTTTGTAAAAATCATTAGATAGGATCGAAATTTGAACTACTTCCAGACTGCAAACTCTACATTTTCATGACTTCTTTGGAGTGCCTTTTTTTACTGGGATGGAACACCCATTGACTTAAATTTTTTAAATTTAGTGTTAATTGTTGTAGTCTGTATAAAAATACACTAACTATTAAAATTTCAAGTGTATACATGTACATACAATTGTATGTATATTACATGGGATTTTAACATTTTTCGTTGCTGGTTTTGGAACACTTTAGTTTTTAGCTCTCATGTATTTGTTGTTGTAGTGGCCAAATGTCTACACATTGTGTCCAAATTTCAAGTCCGTAGCTCTTACGGTTCATTTTCACCTTTGGTGTACGGAAATATACAGAAAAATAACCAGCGGCGGCGCACCGTCGGCTTCGAGCCGGTCGACTTGTTTCTCTGCTTGGTATTGCTTCCCTGAAAGAAATGTCGATGGTGAAAATGTACTGAGTCGAATTTGACTTTGTCACCAGTACTACTCTACAATTATTCCCCATACAATACTTTGTACTATAGACATTTAGCATGTGCTTGTCATTGAAAATCTACTAGTAACACTAAAACAATTGACTAGGTAGTGAATTCATAGTTCTTATGGGAACATGGAGACATACCAACCACACATTTACTGGTACATTTCTATACCTTACGTACATACAAATCTATGTATGTTGACAAGTTGTTGCAAAATGCACCAGAAATACACCACATCTGTTATCTCTCTTTCTTTCATACTGACGAATAGAAGAGAAATTGTTGACAATGCAAGTATAGTTGCTACTAGAATTAGTATATATATATTAATATATAATAGTATACTACTAGAATTTTAGTGTTGACATAGAGACACTTGGCCCCAGTTTGACTGCAGGGTTCTTTCAAACACTAATACACTCATACATAGCTCACACCGATTTGACAATGCAAAGAAATCTCAGCAAAGAAATCAAAGTCAAAAGACTTTTAACCACCCCGCGTATAGATGTTTACACATCAAAATTAATGAAAAACTTAAAGGTCTTGAGTTTTATTTATTAAGACTTTCTTGCCGATTTCCGAAAATAATGTGCCGAAAATGCCGATAATTTTTCGAAAAAGTGCAGATTTGTCATCAAAATCTTCTGGCAGCCCTGCCTGCCGCCCTGTTGCTTTGTTGTCTTCAAAAGACTCACTCTCATGTAAACATGTGTTTTCTATCCTTGATATTTGGTAGTCGGTAGCTTGCTGTGGCAAAATGTGTTTAATGCATTAAACAAATTATTACCAAGATATATTTTTTATTGCAAAATAAAAAGAAAGTTACACAATTTTAATATTAATTACAAAAGTAATTATATTTTTGCAAAGCGAAAAATCGACAATATGCGAAAAATTGCAAAATTTAAAAAAAAACAATATTATTGATTAAGAATCGGTAAAACTGTAAGGAATGCAAAAAATTAGCGAAAACTCGCAAAAAATTACTAACAGCAGGATGATGACAAAGTTTAATAATGTTTTTAAATCTTCTAAACTGTTAGGAAGCTAAAAGACAAATTCGGCGAAAATCGCGAAAATTACGAAAAATTTCAAAAATGTATTAACAGCCGGATGATAACAAAGTCTTATATTGTTTAAAAGTCGGCAAAACTCTTGGAAACACTTGCAAAATGTCGCTATTATCGCGAAGTTTGCAAAAAATCGCGAGAAGTTGCAAAATTTTAAACTAGCTTTACTATTGGTCAAAAATTTCCAAAACTGCAAGGAATGCAAAAAAAATTAGGCAAAAATCGCGGAACGGCGGAAATTCGCAAAAACTTATTAACAGCGATATGCTAATAAAGTCTAATATTGTTTAAAAATCGGCAGAACTCTTAAAAACCAAAAACATTAAAAAAATCTAATATATCGCGAAGTTTGCAAAAAACCGCAAAAATTTGCAAAATCGGAAACAAGCGGTAAAATTGATTAGAAATCGCCAAAGCCATTAAATATATAAAAAGTTTGGAAAAAAACGCGAAAAATGCAAAAAAAAAATCGCAAGTTAGCGAAAGATTGCTAAATGTATTGAAGAAATTACTAATCCTATAAATAGCAAAATTCGCAAAAAAAAATATAAAGAAATAAACTGATTTGTTTTTATATTTTTGAAGAAACTATTTTATTTTTATAAATGTAAAATATTTGAAAGCGGCACCACTGAAACATACACATATTCATGGTGCTGCTGCCGTCCTCAAAATGATTAAGTAGCTGGCTACCAGGCAACATTTGTTGCCAGCGCCACTTGTAGTCGTGTAGCCATGTAGCCTGCTGTGGTCTGTCTATCAGCCATCCCTAAACAAAGACGGCAAGCGTTTTTCAGCTGTCAAAAGTTCTCATGTCCATACTCATGTTTTAGACTCGGCAGTTTTTCTTGAAGCAAGTCGTGAGTTTATGGGAGAGAGAGGAAAGAAGAGGGGTACTGACTTCCTTGTACAGAAAAGTTACTTCAATTCTCTTTTGTTATTTCATTCGCAGCTTTAAAACAATAGGAAAATTGAACAAGAAACCGTCTGAGTGTAAACAAACGTGACATACATTTTTTATGAAGCATACCGAAATAACGCGGCGACAATGCGATGGCAACGCCTTGCTATTGGAAAATCCGATTTTGACATCGCGTTTCACAATGAAGTTAGTTGCAAAAGAAAACAATTGCCTTTTGTTTGCCATCATCAGCGTTACCATATGTGAAGATTTATCCTCGGGATGTTAAAAAGACTAAAAGATTTCTTTGTTAAAAATAAGATTTTTATGAATATGATATTTGGAAATCTTAAGCCTACAGTATACGGCATGTAAAAAGCCACATGCATATGTGGCGATGACGTCACGAGAATTTTCAGCATGCTCGTTGCATTTTTTTAAAATCACTAGTAGTGGCTAGATGCCGTAAAAATTTTATAGTATTTTTGTTCCAAAATACATATTTGGCACATGTAGCCGAATTGAAGACATATTCTGGGGCAGCTCATCTCTAAGCATGTTAATATCTACATGTACATATGTTGCTAGTAGACGGCATGTAGCAAATGTAGCATCGTGATGACGTCAAAATTACGTCAGAACCACATGTGCATGTGATTTTGTACATGCCGTGTACTGTAGGCTTTAGTATATTATTTAATGCCCTTTTGACTAAAGTACAACCATATTTCTTCTTTACGTCATCAAAAGTATGAATTATGTGCATACATATATATATACATGTTCTATTCAGTAAATATTTTGTGTTATTTACCTTTACGTTTGTTCCTACAAGAAACGACCCTGAAGGAAATGTCGATGGTGAAAATGTACTGAGTCGAATTTGACTTTGTCACCAGTACTGCTCTACAATTATTCCCCATACAATACTTTGTGCTATAGACGTAGTAACACTAAAACAATTGACTAGGTAGTGAATTCATAGTTCTTATGGGAACATGCAGACATACCAAACAGAAATTTTTTACTGGTACATTTCTATACCTCACGTACATACAAATTTATGTATGTTGACAAGTTGTTGCAAAATCCACCAGAAATACACCACATCTGTTTTCTCTCTTTCTTTTATACTGACGAATAGAAGAGAAATTGAAGACATTGTAACTACTACTAGCGTTTTAGTGTTGACATAGAGACACTTGACCCCAGTCCGACTGCAGGGGAATGACTGAAACTAAGCCAAACAAAATTTTTTCACTAAGACATTTACAGCAATTTTACATTCAGTAGTCATTTGATCGAAAGTGATGATAGATTTATTTATTATTTGTAGTTGCTCTACTCTAGCATATATGTTAGAATGGGACATCTAATGTACATACATATGCCAAAACTTTTAAAACTCGAGTTTTATTTAAAAAAAAAAAAATTCATTCAGTCTGTGAAAATTTAAATTTATAAGTGTTGAAAAAGATAAGTAAAAACAATAGTGAATAAAAGAAATTCACAAAATTTAATTTAATATATGCATACGTATTTCTTGTCAAAGTTGTAGATATTTGTAAAAAGCAAGTTGCGTTGGCCGTGAAAATGTGTGAAGAGGTCTAGATACCTCCTAGGTTATTCTGTTTTTACTTATTTATATCTTTAATTTTAAATTTTTGATTTACTTGTGTATTTTGAATGGACTTCTTAAAAAAAAAAAAATTATATTTATATATACATATACACTAGTTGAACCCGGCAAACGTTGTCGTACCCTCAATAATTAATTTTTTAACTCTATCACATTTTTCATTTGGCCCTTAATAATGTTATAGAAACTTTGTTCTATGCAATGATGAATATATCCTGCATTACTTTCGATCAAATGAATGGTCAATTGACTGATACTATTCTTGTTGGGTTAGTTCATTTCAAGCAAAATAAATTTTTCCTGAATTTGAATTTAGTAAAATCAATGCATATTAATATATTTTGAGTAAAATCAGTACACAAAAAAAGAGTTTTAATGAGAAAAAGAGATTTTTTGTTCGACTTGAAGGTTTTTGAGAAAAAAAATATGGCAACGCTGACCACCATCCTTTACATAAGCAAATTTTCCAAATCTTCTTTCAAAATTATTTATTATTTTATTTTAATTTAAATAACAAAATATTAAAAACAAAATCACAAACAACAATGTCGTCCGTCCGGCTGTTAAAATAATCAGGGTTGTTTTATTTATTTGTTTCATAACCCTGTTTTTATCGCTTTGACATAATGTTGCCGCTTTTGTTTAGGTTAAAGCTCGGCGGAAAAAAACGTTCCGCTTTCCGTCCTTGTTTAGGGATGGCTGTATGTGTTTAATGCATAATGAAAAAGAAACACTCACAAAATTATTACAATAATGGAATAAAAAATAAAACAAAATGTATTTGAAATCTTAAAAAAAATTTTATGAAAAATTTGAAATAAAATTCATTTCAAATTCATTTTAAGTTTTAATAATATGGGAGTAAGCAATTTTATTTTAAATTGATTATTGCACTCATTTAAAAAACTAAAAACACATTAGCAAAGATTTTCCGTGATTATAAGAACTCAGTTTTTTTTTCTCATACCCTTGATACTATTTTGACACAATGCTAAAAATTTTTGCAATTGTTTTACAGTTAAATTATGAAAAATAAAGCAAAAATAATATGTTTATACTGAATTTGTAGTGGATTATTTTAATATTTTAAGTTAATCCGATCGAAGAAAAAAGTCATTCACATTTATCCGTTTAGTTGATTTTTTTGTAACTTAAAGTTGAAAATAAAAAATAAATAGTGTTTTGTGTTTTTAAGCCAGTTAACATTTTACCATTAAAAATTTATTGACAATGTCCTTAATTTCGAATTAAAAATAAGTAGACCGCCTTTGAAAGATTTTCATTTGTTTCAGAAAATAATTTTAGTTAATTTTACATACTGAATTTTATGAGTGTAGAAAAACAAAAAGCTGTTTTGTCTTCACTCACATGAAAATTGTAAACGTAAACATGGTTTCGTTCGTTATTTTAATGAAAGACTTTTTAATTTTATAAAAACAGGCTATAAATATTTAAATACTTGAATTTGACAAATTCACTGGTAACATGCAACTTATAAATTTTGGTTGAGCAGGAAGGTATTAGCTTCTTCGTCTCTGTGTAGCTCATGAACGAACGGGTTAAATTGAACGAATCACTTAATTGAACGAACTGATCCGGTGATTTTACTGAACGCTTTTGGATCAGTAGCGTACCGCTCGATGTTTTCCTTCATTCAGTTTGTGTTTCAAGTCTTTTATGTCAAATTTGCTTTCGTTCATGTTTGTTATTTATGTTATGTCTTTTTGTTTGAGTTGAGTTTTTGTGTTTTAAAAGGTTTAGGTACGTTCATACTAAATTCTATTTAACATCGCTGTGGCACTGCCATCATTCTTTTTATAATTTGATTTAACAGTCTTTTCACAAGAAGTATTTTACTAGTGTTTTTTATAAATTGTTTTTACAAAGTAAAGATGTTAGACTTTAACTGTATATATGTTTATACATACATTTCATTACCTCAATCTAAACTGAATTTGTAGTGCTTGAGATATTTTTTTTGTTTCCGGTAAAATATTTTTGAGGACAAAATTTTAACTTAAACTTTGAGAAGTAACATTCAAACATTGATGCGCTTTTGATATATAAATAACGATAAAAGAGTTACAATGCTTTTATTTTATTATCTGAAGAAAAAAAAGCTAGTAAAACCAAACAAAAGTTCTTTTCTTAATCTTAATATTAAAGTAAATATTAAGCCAAAATAAAATGTACAATATTCTAGTCGAAAGAACATGAAATTATTTATAAAATGAATTTAAATATAATTTTTTAAATAAAGAATTCAACTTTTTTTAATAAATTCTTCAATTCATTCATTCGCATTATTTAAATACTCGTATATACAACCGATTTTATTATTTTTACAAAATAGCATTGTTTCATACTGTCGTTCAAAAGTGAACGATTGAACGAACGGGTAAATTTTTTTGCTAATTGAACGAAAATGACCGCCGGTCACTGAAAAGAACGATTTGGCACAGCTCTACATAACAGTATAATCTGAACATGTCTCGGCACTAGGGTTTGGGATTTTTGGGACTTTTGCAGTTCCCGGGAAGCGGGAATGAAAAAACTCGTTCCCCAAGAACTCCCGGAATTCTGAAACAAATTCTTAAGAATATTAAAGAGAATTCAAGCAAATAGAGTTTATATTTAACTATTACACAGTAAGGGCCATTATTATGACTTGACGATAAAGTTCCGGATAGTTAATCGTAATTTTAGCAAAACGGAACTGTAAAGTGACTTTTAAAATTTATTCATTATTACAACTGTCCGATAAAATAAATAATACAGTTTTTGTTTGGTGGCATCATTTCTGTGTATATTGTGGATATTGATTGTTGCTTAGTCGCCACTTGCTTTTGTTTGTTTGTCAAATTACAATGTAATGAAAACAGTTTTGTCAATTCTTTTGTTTTGTGTTGTATTGTTTTTGTTTTATTGTTTTTGTTTTATTTATATTGTTGGCTGTAACAAGGTGTATCTAACTAGGTGGCAGCGCTACTTCAGCTGATAATTTTTTGCTTTGTGTGCTTTGTAGCTGTAGAATGTCAAAAACTTCGTTTTGTTTTGATTTTAGTACAATTTTTTTTGTGCTTTTGACATTCATAGCTATGGTTGCCGTATTTTTGTATAACAAATCCTTAACGCAGTCACCTGTATAATTACACCATGGGCTGTAATTTATAAAGAAGAAAGTGTGGCAAGGGATGAAAACATGGCAACTTCAAATGACTATACCTCACGATAAAAGTTACAGGTAGGATGAGCTTGTCTTTAACTTATCGTTCACTTTTGGTTAAAATGAAGTTGTAAGAGTGAAAAAGTGTTTATCCATCCAATCAAATCCTACCTTTAGCTAACGACAAGTTATAATAATGACCCTAAGGTCCATTATTACAACTTAAAGATAGTTAAAAGTAGGATTTTATCGGACGTATAAAAAGCTTTCCATTGTTGCAAATTGGGTTTAACTTACCAGGTAGGATTAACTTGCCTGTAATTTATCGCTCACTTTAGGTTAAAGTAAAATTTTGAAAATGATAAAATTTTTATACATCCGATAAAATCCTACTTTTAACTATCTTTAAGTTGTACTAATGGCCCTAAGAGGTAATATGAAGACTAACTGACGACTATTACCGCAATTATTAACAAATTTTATTATAAACATTTCCTTCAGGGTTTCAATAGCGTCGACTTATAATAAATTTATGTATTGTCAACTCGAACAGCCAGTCCCACCATTTCGTACGTTAACGTTCTCTAAATTATATGAGTCACTCACTTTCGTGCGCTTGAGCGCCCCAATAATATTCGACTTATCGTTCGCCTGGGGGTCTACTCTGTAATTCGAAACGAAAGAAAATGCTCTCGAATTTACATGTTATAAGCATACAAATGGAAATGGAAAAATTACCTATATCCGATTTATTTTGGTATTTATTCATTGTCATTTCGGTGGTTTTTCACTTTCCATAGGTCTTCCAAAAATGCCAACAGACCAAAAAAAAGTTTTCCTAGCTGGACTTTGGACGGGTGCAATATAGCTCTTCTTATTATTATGTACATACACACATACCTACATACATATATGTATGTGTATGTATGTATGGCGTCCGTCCTGGCTTAAGGACTCTCGTCTAGGTCCATGTTCACACTTATGGTCTTAAATAGAGATGTGCAAATGTCGTGATTTTATCGTGTCACGCGTGAGTCACGCGTGATTCACGTGATTCGTGATCAAATATGTAGGGTTTGCCAAAAACCGTGGAAATTAGAAAACCGCGGTTTCCGGTTTTAAGCTACTAAAACCGGTCGGTTTCGGTTCGGTTTCGGTTTTAAAAATATACATGTATATAAATATGTATGTATGCTGGAAAGATAAATGATGATTTAAAAATAATCATCCCTATCGTGAAAAACAAATGGAATTTTTCTTCATGTTAAATTTTCATTCCCCTCGAAGAGAAACTTGCTATCTTGAATATCCCGTGAAATTTTTTCCCCGCTATCAGTCTACGTGAATGTAAAAAAGGAGGAGTTTTTGTAAACCTTAAAAATTATTCAAAATCGGACAAATTTAACTTGAATAAAAAATCACACACATTTTAGGATGCGTTTTATCAGCTCGAATCACAATTGCATATTCATCAGATGGCATCTGATCGAGAGCAGTTTGAAAAAGTCGCACTAATTCATTTTCAGCATGCAACATATTCAGCAAATGCTCAATAATATCCCTCCGCAAATTTGATGAAATATCACAACGACAATCAATTTCCACATTTGAGTTACCCACAAAGTATACTTGCAAAATTTGATAGCTTTGATCAGGAAAGGGTAACAAAGAACCAAGTCGATGGTAAACTTGGCCTTGAATATATTGAAGATTGAAATTTTCACAATAGCACTTCTCGCGATTATTTAAATAAACATCAAAACAAACAAAAATAGCTTTAACGTTGGCAAAAAATTTCCGAATAATATTTGTCGCTCCAAATGAAGTCATTTGAAATGCGGAGTTATACGCTTGTATGTTTGCCAGAAAATGCTTTGAAATTGCTGTGCCACCAGTTATCAAATTATGCAAGGGCTACGGTGGTGGATTCAATTCTGGTTATTTAACTTGTCCGTTCGAACAACACAATCCAGATACCTCATGTTTAAACTTAAATGCCTTGCAATGACTGCAAATAGTAGTCATTGGTCCAATCGAAACCTTGCCATGAGAAAAGTAATCAAAGTTTGTATCATAATTGAATACAGCACGCTCCAAAGTACGTCGCACTTATGAAGGTGGAGCTGGATTTCGCAGACCCCTACCACGTGCCATGGCATTTCGAGCAGCCAAAGTATTATTTACACGCTGTTCGTCACTTTGAGATGCTCTATATGCCGCAACATTTCTAGCATTACGTGATTGACGCCCCAAATTACTGCGCATACGTACCATATTGTATTAAAAAATGTGGCTACACCAATTAAATATGAAGTAATTGAAATTTTATTTATTCGCGAAATTCAAAAATTGAGATACATACATATGTTAGTTGAATAATGCAATTATTAAGAATATAAATAGATCAGCTGATCATTAAATGTCAGTCATAGCATGCACTCAAAAGCTAGCGACCTTGGAGAAAAAGTCCGTTACAGCATTACGTGTATATATTAGCTGTTTGATTTAATGTTTGGAATATCCGTTAAGTTAACATATAAGAAAGCTCATTGCTGTGCATAATGTATTTAAATATTTAAGTTTTTAGTGGTGTGTTTATATGTAATTTATTTCATTGATCCCCGAAGTTGTGATTTACAATAGCTAAGTATAGAAATGGTTTGACTAAAATTGAATTGTAATGAATTTAAAAACGAATTGTATATCAGTTTTTCAAAATATTAACTCAAATATTTCGAAATGAAAGCAGTGTTCACTAAAATATAACTCATGAACCAATACACATTCAGAGACTGTTTGTACATAAAAACCTTGGTATTGACGTCACCTTTCATATAAACTTTGCAGAATCAAAATCGGTTCACGCATTCCAGAGAACATCAATTACTAACACAATGCAACTTATTTTTATATATACAGATAGCAACGTGGTGCACCACCATGAAATTTACTGTCTGTGAACCAAAGAGATTCATACTCTATGAAAAAATATGTTGTAGGGAATTATTGTTAACAATCGTAAGCTTTACTTACTAACCTTGTCCCAAAAATGAATAATATTAGCTTTTAATATACTACCTACACCCGGTGTGCCTCGCCACCCCCATTTTCTTTCCAATTTCATTAATATTGCTTTGAAAGTGTTGCGCATTGGTGGTGCAAAATGAAAATTGGATTTTGCCACGACCCTCAGTAGTAGGGGAATGTTCATCCGGGGACAATTAAAATTGTTAAATTGTGGCTGAAATTGTCAAATTGTGGGCTGAAATTGTTAAATTGTGGCTGAAATTGTTAAATTGTTGCTGAAATTTTAAAATTCTTGGAAATTTGTGTTTTCGGCGGCGCTTTGATGTTTTTTGTTTACATTAGGAGTTTTTTTGTTTACATTAGGAGTTTTTTGTTTACATTAACTTTGTGTGAACCGGTGATTTTTTTTTGAGTTACATTAATTGTGATAACGGGTGATTTTTTTTTGAGGTTTCATATAAGTGTATATGCCGACGGCAATACATGATTATTATTTTTTTCAAATGCCGACGCCAAAACATGTTTATTAATTTTTCCTAATGCCGACGGCAAAACATGAATATAATTTTTTTAAATCCCGACGGGAAAATGATTTTTCCTAATGACGACGGGAAAACGTGAAAGTTATTTTTTCTAATGCTAATGTTCGTTTTGATAGACTGTGAGAATTTGGACGTGATTTGAGTAGGTGGCGTTGTTGCCGTATTATGTAACCATAGGAATTTGTGGATGTGTCTGTCTGTCTGTGAGAATTTAGGTGAGGGTTTGATTGGCAGGGGGCGGGGTGTAGTTGAGGTAGATCGATTGTGTGTGTGTGTGTGGGTATGTGTGTGTGTGTATATATGTGTGTGTGTATGTGTGTGTGTGTGTGTGTGTGTGTATGTTTGTAGGAATTTCAATGTGTGTATTTCTGTAGGAGCTTAGCGCTGATTGTGATTTATGAGGGGTGAGGTGTTCTAGTAATATGTAACCGGGGGAATCTGTGTGTTTGTATGTCTGTAGGAGTTTAAGGCTGACCATGATTTGGGTGGGCAGGGTTGTTGACGTAGTATGTATCCATGGGGATTTGTGGATGTATCTGTCTATAGTAGTTTAAGGCTGATCGTGATTTGAGGTAGGTGAGGATGTTGTTGAGGTAAATTGGTTATGTGTATGTATGTATGTATGTATTTTTGTAAGAATTTAAGATGATTGTGATTTATTAGGGGCGAGGTGTTCTTGTAATATGTAGCCGTGAGAATCTATGTGTATAGACGTCTGTAGAAGTTTAAGACTATCTGTAATTTCAGGTAGGTGAGAGTGTTGTGTTGTTGAGATTAATCTTATATATTGTATATGTATGTATGTATGATCATGGGAATTTTTATATGTATATCTGGGGGAGAATTTTAGGCTGGTCGTGATTTGTGAAAGGTGGGGTGTTGTTGAAATTTTCTTGGATATTTCTAATATGAATTCTGCTATGTGTGTGTGTATTTGCGCTAGTATTTATATGTAGATAGAAATAAATAGTTTTCAGTATCGACATTTGGTACTATAAAATACTATCATATGTCTGGACTTCCCTAATCTTATTATGTTTTTATACTTACGCTTGTTTTATATTTTCTCATACTTAAATTTGTCTCGCGTTAAAGTCTGCCTATATGAAATTTGTTTATATTACAGATTTTGTTTATTTCAATCTTTGAATACATTTTTTTTTTGTCATTGATGTCTTTTGTTCTTCTTGTTGCTGGTGTTGTTGTTGTAAATATTCGTCTGTGTATAGATGCGATATATTCAGTTTTTTTATTATCTGAAAATAAAAACGTTTTAATTTTTATCTGCGTTTACTTAAAAGTTTGTGAGGATTTTCTGTTTTTAAGTAAAACTGAATTCCTGAAGATACATACTCTATAGTAATAGCAACTAAAATAGAAATATTTCTTATACTTAATTTAAAATTTTTTAAAGTTGATGCAACGTTAGTAAGTTAACGTTAGAAATTTTTGGGGTACATAATTTTTTCTAACTATAGACTTTTTTCTTCACTTTCTACATTTGTTTTCGAAATCTTGCTTTGCTTTATGAAAATGTTTAAACATTTTTAAATGAAACTAATCCGGCACTCCAGCTTATATACTGATAGTTTTTTTTTTCTTTGGTAGTCAACTTACTTCTGTTTTTATTTTTATTGATAAACATTTAAAATCAAAAGGGAGCTTTATATTGAAATTATTATTTTCATAATTGTTGAAAACAATCACTAGTTTTTTTTTTGTGATGAAATCATTTGAAGTTGAAGCTGATATCTTTGCTTACTGTCTTAAATTAAAATTTTATTCAATAGAATAAAAGGAGATTTTTTCTTAAATTCTGATGCAGTTAAGATCGAATATGAGACTGAATTTAAATGTACTTTTAAATTAGTCACAATGAACAAACTTATTTTCTTGTTGAAAAGCGATCATCAGAAAACGAAGTGGTTTTCATAGACTTTAGGTATACCCTTTCGACGGTTCCTCTAGGATACAAGATGACTTTGTTTGACGAAATTTCTGTTGCTTTATACTGATAATATGTTTACATTAATAAGGTACATATGTATATGTTTATTTTATGAAGGGCTATTACCTATGGCTTTCATTTGACGTTCTATATGATTTTTTTTCTCATTTTATTAAAGTTCAGCGTGTTGTGTATATATTTCTGAAATGTTTAAGTGTGCTTTGTGTGTCCATCGGACAGAGTGTACGTTTTAGTTGGTCAGTCAGTCTATATATTTATTTATTTTTTCTTCTAATGTACCACACCTTTTTTTCACATTTTACTACTTGAAATAGAGAATTCTTGTCTAATTTTTTTCTGGGTATCTACATACATTAGTTAAATATGTGTATGAATTTTTAAGAAAAAATTTTAAATAAAATATTGGAAAAAGAATTAATTATGTGAATGGTTTTTATTTCTTTATTAGCTTTACTTCGCTAGATCAAAAAAATTTTTGTTTTTGCTTATTTGCAAATTCTTGTTTTCATGTCGCTTAAACATGTACAGTCTTGTTTTCATATCGCTTAGACATGCACAGTCTTGTTTTCATGATGCTTAGACATGCACAGTCTTGTTTTCATGATGCTTAAACATGTACAGTCTTGTTTTCTTTGAGAGGTTATGCACAAGACAAATTGAATTTCACAACATTATGAAATTCCATTAAATTTCATATTTTCATAAAGAGAAACAATTTAGACAATCGGATAAGTCCTTATATTTTTCACTACATACAAGTTTCTGTTATTTTATATTCGAATAGATGAATCCTAAATTTCCTTTAAAAAATAACACAAAACAAGGATAAATTTAATTTAATTTTATTTATATTAATAATACATTTTAATTTAATTTTATTTATTTTTATTATAATGATGGAAACATTTCATAGTATCTAATTATTAAATTTTCTAATATACTTTTGCGCAAAAAATATATTGTACATCTGCAAGTTCAGGTCCTTCCTCACACTCAGAATCATACCAAGGACAGCTTTTGAAGTGTCCTTCTGTGTTGTCTTCATCTTCCATGATACCATATTCTTCGTTCTCATCCAGCATATTTTGAAAAAATTTGATCATCTCCCAATGATCAAAAAGCCTGAAGCTTTCAAAATCTCTTATAAATTGGTTTAGAGTACGTCTAATTTGGCTCATTATATTTGCCGATAAATTAATGAATGATGATTGTTTGAAGGTTTCTTTAAGACTAATTTGCTCTTTAAATTTTTAAAGTACTATCTATTGATCTTTAAAATATCTATACCATCATCTATATTCCATACCTCTTTTTTAGCACTCTATCTCTCTCTACCCCTTTTCTCTCTATAACTGTCTCTTTCTGTCTATCACTACCCCTCCACTTATTCACTATTTCACCATATTTTCGATTAGCCTTCTTGAAGTCGTCATCGCTACTTTCAAGATCATTTTCAGTTAAACATTCAAAGTGCGGAGAAGTAAATGAAAAAAAAATAAATAAATAAAACAAAAATGGAGTCTACAACAAATCTAACATCAAAATTTAATTCACTAAAAAATAAAACCTTAATCCACATAAAGGAGCTTGAGACATCAACTAAATACACCATTCGAAAAGTGTCAAGAGTAACAACAAAATATGGGCCAACACTAAAAGTTGAAATGGAAAACCACATAATGTTCCTCCCAAAGCGATATAATGCTTTAACCGATGCTGAAATTAAAGAACTCTCGAGCGGATAATATTGCTTAAGTAGAGAAGGTGAACAAAGCTTAATTGTTGAAAGCGAGCTGAGTGAGTTTCTAATTCAAAATTCCCAATTTCCAATTTGGCAATAATATATAATAACTTTGTATTTTCAATTATAAATAAAAATACGTGAAAGAGTTTTGTAAAATATAAATGTTTGTGATTTTTTATTAAATATTTTCAGTTATTTCATAAAGAAATTTAAGACATAAATGACCACAGGTAAATGTATTGAAATTCTGATGTTGATTATAGTTGTATTTTATATTTCTACCAAGATATTTGACTACTTCCGAAGGAGGTTGTAAGTTTCCAAAGCTGTCGAAATATTCTTTTTCATTGTTGTTTTTATAATATGCTACCCAATGTGTACCAGGTCCTGTTGATACGTCTAAATTGATTATTCCACATTCTATTTTCTTTGTTCGTTTTGGTAGAGTATTCAACATGAAAACTCCTCTAAAATATGGAATATTTATAGAGAAACGGTTTATGTCCACATCAGATAGTGGTCTGTTCGTAGCATCTCTAAGAGTTTTTTGATTTTTCTTTGTAAACTAAACCATAACCCTTTTTATATGGTTTTAAGTAAAGTCCCTTTCCAACTGCTATAGATTCCATCGCTCTATTATGTCTAATTGCTTCATCAAGTTGATTTTTTGCATTCTTTGTTGCATTAACAGCTTTAGCTATAGCAGCACCTCCAGTTGTTAGACTACCAATTGCACCCAGAGCAGTTAAAATCGGTATTAGAGGCAAAAACCCACCAATTTTTGGTACATGTATTACATGTGGTACTATAATTTGAGATTTTCTTCCTTTTAATGATTTGTTGATAGTTTTTCGGGCAATTTTAATTGCTGAGTTAATATCTAATGGGTTTTCCTTCTTTAGTATTTTTGTTGCAGCTCTAATTGATGTTCTAAACAGTTTTTTATCATTTATCTTGTTCTTTTTAACATTTTTCTTTTTCTCCACACCCATACCAAATTTTGTTTTGGCTTTCATTGCGTTAGTAACCATATAGGCAAATGATTTTTCAGCAATACTACTATCTTTTGATAAAACTCGATCCCAAGCTGAATTTTCAAGTATTTTATCAGCTTTATGTCTAATGCTTAGATCCTTATTTTTTGAATAAGCTATATCGTGATCTTTACAAGCAGAGTCCAATAAATTAATTCCTTTGTCACCTCAATTTAAACGTTTTTGTAGTTTTGTTTCAGGTCCACAATACTAATATCCGGGAAGATAAAGTTCACCAGTTAGATAGTTTATTTTTTTTATCTACTATACCTCCTCCAACGAAGGTGTTTTTATGACTAAACGTTTTCTGATATTGTATAACTATATCATCTAATTTTGTCGATAATAACAGGTAACATTTATAAAATCTATTTAGTTCGTAATATTGTTCCTTCTACTATTTTTTTTTGTTTACTTGCCTCTATCTTGACTGATGGTTTCTCAGTCTTTAAACTTGTATATTCTCAACTTCTGTCTTGATGTTACTTTCTTCTTTCATGCGCATTCTTGTTTTTTCTTTTCATATCTCTTAAACATGCACAGTCTTGTTATCTTTGAAAGGTTCTGCACAAAACAAATCGAATTTCACAATTTTATGAAATTCCATTATATTTCATTAGGTATTTTCTTATCGATTTGTTTTGTGCAGAACCTTTCAAAGATAACAAGATTGTGCATGTTTAAGCGATATGAAAAGAAAAAACAAGAATTCGCATGAAAGAAGAAAGTAACATCAAGACAGAAGTTGAGAATATACAAGTTTAAAGGCTGAGAAACCATCAGTCAAGATAGAGGCAAGTAAACAAAAAAAAATAGTAGAAGGAACAATATTACGAACTAAATAGATTTTATAAATGTTACCTGTTATTATCGAAAAAATTAGATGATATAGTTATACAATATCAGAAAACGTTTAGTCATAAAAACACCTTCGTTGGAGGAGATAATATAGTAGATAAAAAAATAAACTCTCTAACTGGTGAACTTTATCTTCCCGGATTCTAGTATTGTGGACCTGAAACAAAACTACAAAAACGTTTAAATTGAGGTGACAAAGGAATTAATTTATTGGACTCTGCTTGTAAAGATCACGATATAGCTTATTCAAAAAATAAGGATCTAAGCATTAGACATAAAGCTGATAAAATACTTGAAAATTCAGCTTGGGATCGAGTTTTATCAAAAGATAGTAGTATTGCTGAAAAATCATTTGCCTATATGGTTACTAACGCAATGAAAGCCAAAACAAAATTTGGTATGGGTGTGGAGAAAAAGAAAAATGTTAAAAAGAACAAGATAAATGATAAAAAACTGTTTAGAACATCAATTAGAGCTGCAACAAAAATACTAAAGAAGGAAAAACCATTAGATATTAACTGAGCAATTAAAATTGCCCGAAAAACTATCAACAAATCATTAAAAGGAAGAAAATCTCAAATTATAGTACCACATGTAATACGTGTACCAAAAATTGGTGGGTTTTTGCCTCTAATACCGATTTTAACTGCTCTGGGTGCAATTGGTAGTCTAACAACTGGAGGTGCTGCTATAGCTAAAGCTGTTAATGCAACAAAGAATGCAAAAAATCAACTTGATGAAGCAATTAGACATAATAGAGCGATGGAATCTATAGCAGTTGGAAAGGGACTTTACTTAAAACCATATAAAAAGGGTTATGGTTTAGTTTACAAAGAAAAATCAAAAAACTCTTAGAGATGCTACGAACAGACCACTATCTGATGTGGACATAAACCGTTTCTCTATAAATATTCCATATTTTAGAGGAGTTTTCATGTTGAATACTCTACCAAAACGAACAAAGAAAATAGAATGTGGAATAATCAATTTAGACGTATCAACAGGACCTGGTACACATTGGGTAGCATATTATAAAAACAACAATGAAAAAGAATATTTCGACAGCTTTGGAAACTTACAACCTCCTTCGGAAGTAGTCAAATATCTTGGTAGAAATATAAAATACAACTATAATCAACATCAGAATTTCAATACATTTACCTGTGGTCATTTATGTCTTAAATTTCTTTATGAAATAACTGAAAATATTTAATAAAAAATCACAAACATTTATATTTTACAAAACTCTTTCACGTATTTTTATTTATAATTGAAAATACAAAGTTATTATATATTATTGCCAAATTGTAAATTGGGAATTTTGAATTAGAAACTCACTCAGCTCGCTTTCAACAATTAAGCTTTGTTCACCTTCTCTACTTAAGCAATATTATCCGCTCGAGAGTTCTTTAATTTCAGCATCGGTTAAAGCATTATATCGCTTTGGGAGGAACATTATGTGGTTTTCCATTTCAACTTTTAGTGTTGGCCCATATTTTGTTGTTACTCTTGACACTTTTCGAATGGTGTATTTAGTTGATGTCTCAAGCTCCTTTATGTGGATTAAGGTTTTATTTTTTAGTGAATTAAATTTTGATGTTAGATTTGTTGTAGACTCCATTTTTGTTTTATTTATTTATTTTTTTTTCATTTACTTCTCCGCACTTTGAATGTTTAACTGAAAATGATCTTGAAAGTAGCGATGACGACTTCAAGAAGGCTAATCGAAAATATGGTGAAATAGTGAATAAGTGGAGGGGTAGTGATAGACAGAAAGAGACAGTTATAGAGAGAAAAGGGGTAGAGAGAGATAGAGTGCTAAAAAAGAGGTATGGAATATAGATGATGGTATAGATATTTTAAAGATCAATAGATAGTACTTTAAAAATTTAAAGAGCAAATTAGTCTTAAAGAAACCTTCAAACAATCATCATTCATTAATTTATCGGCAAATATAATGAGCCAAATTAGACGTACTCTAAACCAATTTATAAGAGATTTTGAAAGCTTCAGGCTTTTTGATCATTGGGAGATGATCAAATTTTTTCAAAATATGCTGGATGAGAACGAAGAATATGGTATCATGGAAGATGAAGACAACACAGAAGGACACTTCAAAAGCTGTCCTTGGTATGATTCTGAGTGTGAGGAAGGACCTGAACTTGCAGATGTACAATATATTTTTTGCGCAAAAGTATATTAGAAAATTTAATAATTAGATACTATGAAATGTTTCCATCATTATAATAAAAATAAATAAAATTAAATTAAAATGTATTATTAATATAAATAAAATTAAATTAAATTTATCCTTGTTTTGTGTTATTTTTTAAAGGAAATTTAGGATTCATCTATTCGAATATAAAATAACAGAAACTTGTATGTAGTGAAAAATATAAGGACTTATCCGATTGTCTAAATTGTTTCTCTTTATGAAAATATGAAATTTAATGGAATTTCATAATGTTGTGAAATTCAATTTGTCTTGTGCATAACCTCTCAAAGAAAACAAGACTGTACATGTTTAAGCATCATGAAAACAAGACTGTGCATGTCTAAGCATCATGAAAACAAGACTGTGCATGTCTAAGCGATATGAAAACAAGACTGTACATGTTTAAGCGACATGAAAACAAGAATTTGCAAATAAGCAAAAACAAAAATTTTTTTGATCTAGCGAAGTAAAGCTAATAAAGAAATAAAAACCATTCACATAATTAATTCTTTTTCCAATATTTTATTTAAAATTTTTTCTTAAAAATTCATACACATATTTAACTAATGTATGTAGATACCCAGAAAAAAATTAGACAAGAATTCTCTATTTCAAGTAGTAAAATGTGAAAAAAAGGTGTGGTACATTAGAAGAAAAAATAAATAAATATATAGACTGACTGACCAACTAAAACGTACACTCTGTCCGATGGACACACAAAGCACACTTAAACATTTCAGAAATATATACACAACACGCTGAACTTTAATAAAATGAGAAAAAAAAATCATATAGAACGTCAAATGAAAGCCATAGGTAATAGCCCTTCATAAAATAAACATATACATATGTACCTTATTAATGTAAACATATTATTAGTATAAAGCAACAGAAATTTCGTCAAACAAAGTCATCTTGTATCCTAGAGGAACCGTCGAAAGGGTATACCTAAAGTCTCTGAAAACCACTTCGTTTTCTGATGATCGCTTTTCAACAAGAAAATAAGTTTGTTCATTGTGACTAATTTAAAATTACATTTAAATTCAGTCTCATATTCGATCTTAACTGCATCAGAATTTAAGAAAAAATCTCCTTTTATTCTATTGAATAAAATTTTAATTTAAAACAGTAAGCAAAGATATCAGCTTCAACTTCAAATGATTTCATCACAAAAAAAAAAACTAGTGATTGTTTTCAACAATTATGAAAATAATAATTTCAATATAAAGCTCCCTTTTGATTTTAAATGTTTATCAATAAAAATAAAAACAGAAGTAAGTTGACTACCAAAGAAAAAAAAACTATCACTATATAAGCTGGAGTGCCGGATTAGTTTCATTTAAAAATGTTTAAACATTTTCATAAAGCAAAGCAAGATTTCGAAAACAAATGTAGAAAGTGAAGAAAAAAGTCTATAGTTAGAAAAAATTATGTACCCCAAAAATTTCTAACGTTAACTTACTAACGTTGCATATAAGAAATATTTCTATTTTAGTTGCTATTACTATAGAGTATGTATCTTCAGGAATTCAGTTTTACTTAAAAACAGAAAATCCTCACAAACTTTTAAGTAAACGCAGATAAAAATTAAAACGTTTTTATTTTCAAATAATAAAAAAACTGAATATATCGCATCTATACACAGACGAATATTTACAACAACAACACCAGCAACAAGAAGAACAAAAGACATCAATGACAAAAAAAATGTATTCAAAGATTGAAATAAACAAAATCTGTAATATAAACAAATTTCATATAGGCAGACTTTAACGCGAGACAAATTTAAGTATGAGAAAATATAAAACAAGCGTAAGTATAAAAACATAATAAGATTAGGGAAGTCCAGACATATGATAGTATTTTATAGTACCAAATGTCGATACTGAAAACTATTTATTTCTATCTACATATAAATACTAGCGCAAATACACACACACATAGCAGAATTCATATTAGAAATATCCAAGAAAATTTCAACAACACCCCACCTTTCACAAATCACGACCAGCCTAAAATTCTCCCCCAGATATACATATAAAAATTCCCATGATCATACATACATACATATACAATATATAAGATTAATCTCAACAACACAACACTCTCACCTACCTGAAATTACAGATAGTCTTAAACTTCTACAGACGTCTATACACATAGATTCTCACGGCTACATATTACAAGAACACCTCGCCCCTAATAAATCACAATCATCTTAAATTCTTACAAAAATACATACATACATACATACACATAACCAATTTACCTCAACAACATCCTCACCTACCTCAAATCACGATCAGCCTTAAACTACTATAGACAGATACATCCACAAATCCCCATGGATACATACTACGTCAACAACCCTGCCCACCCAAATCATGGTCAGCCTCAAACTCCTACAGACATACAAACACACAGATTCCCCCGGTTACATATTACTAGAACACCTCACCCCTCATAAATCACAATCAGCGCTAAGCTCCTACAGAAATACTCACATTGATATTCCTACAAACATACACACATACACACATACCCACACACACACACAATCGATCTACCTCAACTACACCCCGCCCCCTACCAATCAAACCCTCACCTAAATTCTCACAGACAGACAGACACATCCACAAATTCCTATGGTTACATAATACGGCAACAACGCCACCTACTCAAATCACGTCCAAATTCTCACAGTCTATCAAAACGAACATTAGCATTAGAAAAAATAACTTTCACGTTTTCCCGTCGTCATTAGGAAAAATCATTTTCCCGTCGGCATTTGAAAAAATTATATTCATGTTTTGCCGTCGGCATTAGGAAAAATTAATAAACATGTTTTGCCGTCGGCATTTGAAAAAAATAATAATCATGTATTGCCGTCGGCATATACACTTATATGAAACCTCAAAAAAAAATCACCCGTTATCACAATTAATGTAACTCAAAAAAAATCACCGGTTCACACAAAGTTAATGTAAACAAAAAACTCCTAATGTAAACAAAAAAACTCCTAATGTAAACAAAAAACATGAAAGCGCCGCCGAAAACACAAATTTCCAAGAATTTTAAAATTTCAGCAACAATTTAACAATTTCAGCCACAATTTAACAATTTCAGCCCACAATTTAACAATTTCAGCCACAATTTAACAATTTTAATTGTCCCCTACTACTACCCTCCCGCAGACCGAAAATAAAAAAATCAGACTTCACAGTGTCACCCGCCTGAATATTCTGAAGATTCCCTGAAAATTTCATCAAAATCAGCCAGCCGTTTTGGATTCCATACGTTACATACATACATACACACATCCTCTTTTATATATATAGATAATTCGAAGAAAAATATCGAAATTATTCGATGTAATAGTTCAGTTCGCCTGCAAAAATAAAGTAAACAAAACCAAGGAAAAAATGAAAAAATTCAAGTGAAAAATATTCTGCCTTATCGTGGTTGGAGTATTTCAAATACGACTACGACTGTGTGGTAATAGATTAAAGAAGACAGTTTTTCTTTAATCTATTGCCAAACAGTCGTAGTGGTATTTGAAATACGCCAACCACGATAAGGCAGATTATTCATGTTAAGGGGAACCAAAAAAAGGGAAAATATTTCTGGAAAAAATTTTTCGAGGGAAAAAATAGTTACTATAAGGGCGATAAAGTTTTTCTGGTTTGTATTCAATTCAGGTACTTATATTAGAAAAGGAACATTTAGTAGCGAGTATGTGTATAAAAAGCTTAAGAATAAAAAATTTATATTTAATTATCCAAGCAATAAACTTTCAGAAACGTTAAAGAGTTCAATGTAGAGTCGTTTAAACGAAATCTTATTTTTGTGCAGAAGCTACCAGCGACAGAAAACACTTTCGCTTTCAGTTGAAGAGGGCTTTATTGTGTTATTGCCTTGTGAAGCAATAATATGGTGGTTGTTTTGTTGTTCGTTTTTTTATAAAGCAAAAATTCTTGAAGAAGAACGTTAAAATTATCGTCTTTTTGCTTTACATCTGCTAGAGTTTTTTTGATAACAGATTACAATTCTTCCTGCAAAGAATTGTAATAATTTTCTTAAAATTATAAAAATTTTTTAACTTTCATTGTTACAGAATGCTTAGTAATGTATAAAAGTCTTCAATGTAAAGTACATTTGCTGTATCTTTAAACAAGATAATAATGTTAAAGTAAAACTTAAAAACCGACGCTTTTTTTGTCGGTTTCGGTTTTTATGGCTTAAAAACCACGGTTTCGGTTTCGGTTAAAACCGAACGGCAATCCCTAGGTACACTCCGTTAACATAGGATAGCCTCACTTGAAATTTTAGAGAATAGTAGACATTTTCGCGATTCCTTAAAAAAATAGCAAATATGTTTTTAAGTCATTCTTAAAAAGAGGATACTCTGTTGCTTTATTGATAAAAATTCCAAATGGGTCAGTAAACATTAAGTGGACTTTCATAATAGTTTTCGTAAACAGCATGAGAAATTTTAATATTTCAGTGTTAACATAGATTAGCCTCAGTGATGAATTTTCAATTAATCTTTGATGTTTATGCCAAAATACCTTTAAGTGCAATAGAAAAACGTTTTATTTGCACAAAGAAAAAGTATTAGGAAAAAGCCGTCGCTTAATTCCACGGAAATCGCTAAAATTGAGACGTATCACGATCTAGGTCTTTTAAACCGCGCTATTGGCGGAAAACTTCGTCGCATCCCAAAAGTTATAAGCAATTACATGAAGAATACATCAGAGTATTCCAAATGGTACAAAGGAAAGACTTACAAGAAGTTTTCAACTCGATATAGAAATTCTCTAAATGGTTTCGAATTCATCTGTGAGTTTAAGTAGAATTAGAGCTGCAGTCGGAGTTAGCGCCAGTAAAATAACTATTCAGAACGTTATACAAACCACGGAGTACTTGAAGCATCTAAATCATCAAAAAAAGCCACAATTATAAGACGTACATAAACAACACAGAGTAAAGTTTGGGAAAGACCACATGACGTAGATGGTGCATCAAGGTCATCAAAAGAACGATTGGAAAAATTAATTTCTTCAGACGAAAAGCCTTCCTCCTTCCTGATATTATAGAAATAATAACTATACCCATCTGGAATAGCGATATTAAAGCACTTTTCTTCAGAAAAAAATACTTATATATATAATATATACTTATATACGTATATGTATAGTAATATGTATGGTAGTATGAGCTTACAAACATAATGAATACCCCCAAACAAAATGTTTCGAATTTTTCTGCTGAAGTCAGACTTGTCGTACTGAATTCGTTAAGACATTTCGGTAGTTTCTCTGAAAAAATTATTTTAAACATTAAAACTTGGATTTTCGAGTACATAAGTAAAAGTCTGTGAAAATTTTTTTAAATAAATATGTATATGTTGATAAAAAAAAGGATTGTAACAAATATTAAAAAACGTGAGTATGTGCAAATTATTTCGACAATAGCAGCAACATAACGGTGAAGCGGTACTCTGCTATAAAAGCATAAAGAAATCGTACCTACATGTCGTTACGAATTCGTACCGACTTATCGTAACGAATTCGTACCGACATATCGTTACGAAGTCGTGTCAACCATTTCATACAAAAATTGTTACGATTTCGGTAATATTTCGGTGCCGAAATCGGAAGATTTTGTCAACCAATCGTTACGAATTTTTTACGAATTCGGAGCATTTTGTTTGATGGGTACATACACCTTTGTAAAGCCTACAGTACACGGCATGTAAAAAACCACATACGCATGTGGTTCTGACGTAATTTTGACGTCATCACGATGCTACATGTGCTACATGCCGTGTACTAGCAACATATGTACATGTAGATATTAACATGCTGCCCCAGAAAATATCTTCGATTCGGCTACGTGTGCCACATATGTATTTTTGAACAAAAATACTATAATAATTTTACATGATCTAGCCACTACTAGTAATTTAAAAAAAAGCAACGAACATGGTAAAAATTCGTGTGACGTCATCGCCACATATGCATGTGGCTTTTTACATGCCGTGTACTGGCTTAAGTATGTATGTATGTTGCTTAGATACCCTGTAGGAAGTATCAATTGAGAAACACTACTGATTCAACAGTGCCTTTGTCAACAATACTACTGACGAATTGTACCGCAGAAAATGTTTTTTGCTTTAGGGGCCGTCCATATATTACGTAACGCTGTAGAGGGGAGGGGTGGGGTTCGAGTTTTGTTATGATTTGTTTTTTTTTTTAAGAGTAAGTTTTTTTTAAAACACAAACACAATTCGCAAAGCGATTAGCTTGTCTGGTGGGGGGAGTCTTTGTTACGTAACAGAAAAATTTTAGTAATTTCTATGTTTTCTTATTTAATATGCTTTTCTCATTTATTTGATTATCATTTATTTAATTGATCATACGTCTTACCTTCACATTTATATTATATATGTATACATACATACATGTGCGGAATGTAAATTTTTGATATACTAGAATTCGAATTCGAATATTTAAAATGATATCCGCGAATACGAATATTTAAAACTATGTATATTAAATTAACTTTGCTTTATTTTAATTTACATTATAAATTTTACAAAAAACACGAGCACACATCTATACATACATAGATATGTATATACATATGTACATCTAAGAACCTATTTTTCAACCCAAAAAACATGAAAATTATATTATACATATACTTTTTCGTAAGCGTGCGTGATCGTGATAAGTTCTAAAGCACTCGTGCGTGATTAAAAATATTTTATTCGTGAGCGTGCGTGATCGTGAAAATTTTCAAAATCATTCGTGCGTGAAAGTGCGTGAGTAAAATATTTTTCTGCGTGAGCGTGCGTGTCGTGAGTCAGAAAACACCCACGTGTCTTAAACGTGCTTAAGGCAAGTGTTTTTAAAATCTTGACGTTTTGGCAATAAATTATTGTAATTGTGAAAAATTACGAACAATTATGCTTTTTGATTGGTTTATTATTTTCAAACAACAAATGTTCTTGTACATATTTGAGTATTTTTTAATTAATTACTTGTTTACCAAATAATTTTTGACTTGACGCCATTCAATAACAACACAAAGTTGCTAGAGTTATCAAAAAAAAAAAAAAAAACGGACTGAACATGCTCTATTCATGTGTTTAAGGAAGTGTTTTAATCTTATACCATGTTCACACCAGAGAATGACAATAAGTACTCAAAAAAAAAAAAAAATATACATAAGTAAACAGTCTTAATTTTAGCAACTAATAATAATCCTAATTGTAGCAAAACAATTTGTACGCTCACATATTTTCTCTCAAACAACTATGAAGCAAGAGCATCTCTACTTCGTTTATGCAAAAAACGAAACTACGCTACAACTACAAATAAAAAAGTACATGCGTATTAAACTAATTGAATCTCTCTCATACTTTTATTCTGAATATTTTTACACACAGAATATTAATATTTAATCGGTCAAAAAAAAAAAAAAAAAAAAAAATACAGTCATACTCGGAATATTTATTCATCATTCGCCATTGTACAATAATTTGTGTACATAAAATGTAAGGGAAAATGTGTGATTCTGTGTGTGCCTGATTGAAAACAGTAATCAGGTATGGGAGTATTTTGTTTATTTTCAATCAAAATAACATAAGTAGATTAGTAATGGCGGAGATAGTCCTGTTTTGGGAATTCAAAACCGGGGAAAAATAAAAATGATGGCAACTCTGTTACAAATTGGGGGATTTTGGGGATTTTCATGCTGATATTGTGTGTGTGTGTGTGTGCGTGTGTGTGTGTGTGTGAGTCTGATTCTTTGGTTATGTCTATGCATGTGTATGCGGATGTTTGTATGTGTGTATGGGAGTGTGTGTGTGCGTGTTTGTGTATGTGTTTTTGTATTTACTTGTATGTTTGACGGTGTCCGATACTTTTGTTGTAGTGGCAGACAATCATTATACCCAGTAGGAAATGGCGATGGTGAAAATGTACTGAGTCACTTTTGACTTGTCGCTTGTGCGACGTACATACAAATATATGTATATTGACAAGTTATTGACAAGTCCACCACAAATACACCATATTTGTTTTCTTTACTTCCTTTATACTTATGGATAGAAAAAAACTTATTATAACAAAATTGTTACTAGAATTTTAGTGTTGACACAAAGACACTTGCTCCCAGTCTGACTGCAGGGTAGTTACAAGGGATCTGTGTATTTGTGTGCATATAGTGATTGTTATTTGATAGACTTTGGGTTGCTGTTTTGAGTTGTCCTTGGTATGCTTATGTAGGGTTATTGTGTATATATGTATGCATTTATGTTTGCGATCTGTGGGGAAATAATCTAATAGCTGCAGAGATTGGCAACCCTGTTGCGAATGGAAGTCGTTAGGGAATGTATTTGGTAATGTATGTATATGTTGTTGGATTAATGTATGTGATCTTATCTATTTTTGCTTTGAAGAATGTCATTGCTTGTGTGAGTTACATCAACACTTTTTCATACATATTTACAAATGCATGTATATATGTTTTTAAGGCTATTGACGTTGCTATTATGGAGATAGAAAATATTGTGTCGGCATAGGTTTCATATATGTTCAAGTGAATTTCAGATGTTAAATGTTTTGAATCCGATCAGGTTGATAAGAAGAGCTTTTCAATAGGGGTAGTGATATCTTTATTTCGATATATTTTACTTTAATGTAACAATTATAAGAAATAGCTTTTGGAGAAATACAGCAAAAACTTATAGAAGCACCTACTTTCACGTGTCCCGATTTTTCTAGTACCTTTATATTGCAAACTGATGCTAGCGATTTTGTTCTGGGTGTTGCTGTGTATATGAATTTCATCATATATCGTAATACCAGCAGAGAATTGTGGAAATGTGTGTGTGTGTGGGTATGTGTTTATGTGTGTGTGTGGTTGTGTGTGTGTTTGTAGGAATTTCAATGTGTGTATTTCTGTAGGAGCTTAGGGCTGATTGTGATTTATGAGGGGCGAAGCATTCTATTAATATGTGGCCGGGGGAATATGTGTGTTTGTATGTCTGTAGGAGTTTAAGGCTGACCATGATTTGGGTGGGCAGGGTTGTTGACGTAATATGTATCCATGAGGATTTGTGGATGTGTCTGTCTATAGTAGTGTAAGGCTGATCGTGATTTGAGGTAGGTGAGGATTTTGTTGAGGTAAATTGGTTATTTGTATGTATGTATGTATGTATTTTTGTAAGAATTTAAGATGATTGTGATTTATTAGGGGCGAGGTGTTCTTGTAATATGTAGCCGTGAGAATCTATGTGTATAGACGTCTGTAGAAGTTTAAGACTATCTGTAATTTCAGGTAGGTGAGAGTGTTGTGTTGTTGAGATTAATCTTATATATTGTATATGTATGTATGTATGATCATGGGAATTTTTATATGTATATCTGGGGGAGAATTTTAGGCTGGTCGTGATTTGTGAAAGGTGGGGTGTTGTTGAAATTTTCTTGGATATTTATTATATGAATTCTGCTATGAGTGTATGTGTATTTGCGCTAATATTTATATGTAGATAGAAATAAATTGTTTTCAGTATCGACATTTGGTACTATAAAATACTATCATATGTCTGGACTTCCCTAACCTTATTATGTTTTTATACTTACGCTTGTTTTATATTTTCTCATACTTAAATTTGTCTCGCGTTAAAGTCTGCCTATATGAAATTTGTTTATATTACAGATTTTGTTTATTTCAATCTTTGAATACATTTTTTTTGTCATTGATGTCTTTTGTTCGTCTTGTTGTTGGTGTTGTTGTTGTAAATATTCGTCTGTATATAGATGCGATATATTCAGTTTTTTTTATTTGAAAATAAAAACGTTTTAATTTTTATCTGCGTTTACTTAAAAGTTTGTGAGGATTTTCTGTTTTTAAGTAAAACTGAATTCCTGAAGATACATACTCTATAGTAATAGCAACTATAATAGAAATATTTCTTATACTTAATTTAAATTTTTTTAAAGTTGATGCAACGTTAGTAAGTTAACGTTAGAAATTTTTGGGGTACATAATTTTTTCTAACTATAGACTTTTTTCTTCACTTTCTACATTTGTTTTCGAAATCTTGCTTTGCTTTATGAAAATGTATAAACATTTTTAAATGAAACTGATCCTGCACTCCAGCTTATATACTGATAGTTTTTTTTTTCTTTGGTAGTCAACTTTCATCTTTTTTTTATTTTTATTGATAAACATTTAAAATCAAAAGGGAGCTTTATATTGAAATTATTATTTTCATAATTGTTGAAAACAATCAATAGTTTTTTTTTTGTGATGAAATCATTTGAAGTTGAAGCTGATATCTTTGCTTACTGTCTTAAATTAAAATTTTATTCAATAGAATAAAAGGAGCTTTTTTCTTAAATTCTGATGCAGTTAAGATCGGATATGAGACTGAATTTAAATATACTTTTAAATTAGTCACAATGAACAAACTTATTTTCTTGTTGAAAAGCGATCATCAGAAAACGAAGTGGTTTTCATAGACTTTAGGTATACCCTTTCGACGGTTCCTCTAGGATACAAGATGACTTTGTTTGACGAAATTTCTGTTGCTTTATACTGATAATATGTTTACATTAATAAGGTACATATGTATATGTTTATTTTATGAAGGGCTATTAACTATGGCTTTCATTTGACGTTCTATATGATTTTTTTTTCTCATTTTATTAAAGTTCAGCGTGTTGTGTATATATTTCTGAAATGTTTAAGTGTGCTTTGTGTGTCCATCGGACAGAGTGTACGTTTTAGTTGGTCAGTCAGTCTATATATTTATTTTTTTTTTTCTTCTAATGTACCACACATTTTTTTCACATTTTACTACTTGAAATAGAGAATTTTTGTCTAATTTTTTTCTGGGTATCTACATACATAAGTTAAATATGTGTATGAATTTTTAAGAAAAAATTTTAAATAAAATATTGGAAAAAGAATTAATTATGTGAATGGTTTTTATTTCTTTATTAGCTTTACTTCGCTAGATCAAAAAAAATTTTTGTTTTTGCTTATTTGCAAATTCTTGTTTTCATGTCGCTTAAACATGTACAGACTTGTTTTCATGACGCTTAAACATGCACAGTCTTGTTTCCATATCGTTTAAGCATGCACAGTCTTGTTTTCATGTCGCTTAAACATGTACAGTCTTGTTTTCCTTGAAAAGTTATGCACATGACAAATTGAATTCCACAATGTTATGAAATTCCATTAAATTTCATTAGATTTTTTCATAAAGAGAAACAATTTAGACAATCGGATAAGTCCTTATATTTTTCACTACATACAAGTTTCTGTTATTTTATATTCGAATAGATGAATCCTAAATTTCCTTTAAAAAATAACACACAACAAGGAATAATTTAATTTAATTTTATTTATATTAATACTACATTTTAATTTAATTTTATTTATTTTTATTATAATGATGGAAACATTTCATAATATCCAATTATTAAATTTTCGAATATACTTTTACGCAAAAAATATATTGTACATCTGCAAGTATCTGGTCCTTCCTCACACTCAGGATTATACCAAGGACAGCTTTTGAAGTGTCCTTCTGTGTTGTCTTCATCTTCCATGATACCATATTCTTCGTTCTCATCCAGCATATTTTGAAAAAATTTGATCATCTCCCAATAATCAAAAAGCCTGAAGCTTTCAAAATCTCTTATAAATTGGTTTAGAGTACGGCTATTTTGGCTCATTATATTTGCCGATAAATTAATGAATGGTGATTGTTTGAAGGTTTCTTTAAAACTAATTTGCTCTTTAAATTTTTAAAGTACTATCTTTTGATATTTAAAATATCTATACCATCATCTATATTCCATACTTCTTTTTTTAGCACTCTATCTCTCTCTATCCCTTTTCTCTCTATAACCATCTCTTTCTGTCTATCACTATCCCCCACTTATTCACTATTTCACCATAAATATTTTCGATTAGCCTTCTTGAAGTCGTCATCGCTACTTTTAATATCATTTTCAGTTAAACATTTAAAGTGAGCAGAAGTAAATAAAAAATGGAGTCTACAACAAATCTAACATCAAAATTTAATTCACTAAAAAATAAAACCTTAATCCACATAAAGGAGTTTGAGACATCAACTAAATACACCATGCGAAAAGTGTCAAGAGTAACAACAAAATATGGGCCAACACTAAAAGTTGAAATGGAAAACCACATAATGTTCCTCCCAAAGCGATATAATGCTTTAACCGATGCTGAAATTAAAGAACTCTCGAGCGGATCATTATGCTTAAGTAGAGAAGGTGAACAAAGCTTAATTGTTGAAAGCGAGCTGGGTGAATTTCTAATTCAAAATTCCCAATTTCCAATTTGGCAATAATATATAATAATTTTGTATTTTAAATTATAAATAAAAATACATGAAAGAGTTTTGTAAAATATAAATGTTTGTGCTTTTCTATTTAATATTTTCAGTTATTTCATAAAGAAATTTAAGACATAAATGACCACAGGTAAATGTATTGAAATTCTGATGTTGATTATAATTGTATTTTATATTTCTACCAAGATATTTGACTACTTCCGAAGGAGGTTGTAAGTTTCCAAAGCTGTCAAAATATTATTTTTCATTGTTGTTTTTATAATATGCTACCCAATGTGTACCAGGTCCTGTTGATACGTCTAAATTGATTATTCCACATTCTATTTTCTTTGTTCGTTTTGGTAGAGTATTCAACATGAAAACTCCTCTAAAATATGGAATATTTATAGAGAAACGGTTTATGTCCACATCAGATAGTGGTCTGTTCGTAGCATCTCTAAGAGTTTTTTGATTTTTCTTTGTAAACTAAACCATAACCCTTTTTATATGGTTTTAAGTAAAGTCCCTTTCCAACTGCTATAGATTCCATCGCTCTATTATGTCTAATTGCTTCATCAAGTTGATTTTTTGCATTCTTTGTTGCATTAACAGCTTTAGCTATAGCAGCACCTCCAGTTGTTAGACTACCAATTGCACCCAGAGCAGTTAAAATCGGTATTAGAGGCAAAAACCCACCAATTTTTGGTACATGTATTACATGTGGTACTATAATTTGAGATTTTCTTCCTTTTAATGATTTGTTGATAGTTTTTCGGGCAATTTTAATTGCTGAGTTAATATCTAATGGTTTTTCCTTCTTTAGTATTTTTGTTGCAGCTCTAATTGATGTTCTAAACAGTTTTTTATCATTTAGCTTGTTCTTTTTAACATTTTTCTTTTTCTCCACACCCATACCAAATTTTGTTTTGGCTTTCATTGCGTTAGTAACCATATAGGCAAATGATTTTTCAGCAATACTACTATCTTTTGATAAAACTCGATCCCAAGCTGAATTTTCAAGTATTTTATCAGCTTTATATCTAATGCTTAAATCCTTACAAGCAGAATCTAATAAATTAATTCCTTTCTCACCTCAATTTAAACGTTTTTGTAGTTTTGTTTCAGGTCCACAATACTAGAATCCGGGAAGATAAAGTTCACCAGTTAGAGAGTTTATTCTTTTTATCTACTATACCTCCTCCAACGAAGGTGTTTTTATGACTAAACGTTTTCTGATATTGTATAACTATATCATCTAATTTTGTCGATAATAACAGGTAACATTTATAAAATCTATTTAGTTCGTAATATTGTTCCTTCTACTTTTTTTTTTTTTTTTGTTTACTTGCCTCTATCTTGACTGATCGTTTCTCAGTCCTTAAATTTGTATATTCTGAACTTCTGTCTTGATATTACTTTCTTCTTTCATGCGAATTTTTGTTTTTTCTTTTCATATCTCTTAAACATGCACAGTCTTGTTATCGTTGAAAGGTTCTGTACAAAACAAATCGAATTTCACAATATTATGAAATTCCATTATATTTCATTAGGTATTTTCGTATCGACATCAACTGCTTTAACACCATCTCATTTACGTTTGCTAACAGCAAATAGTACAATAGGTGTCAGCTATTAGATCAGCTTATCAGCTATTAGATCAGCTTATTAGCACCTGGTCTGGTTTTCAGATCAGCTTATCAGGACCTGGTCTGGTTTTCAGATCAGCTTATCAGGACCTGGTCTGGTTTTCAGATCAGCTTTTCAGGACCTGGTCTGGTTTTCAGATCAGCTTTTCAGGACCTGGTCTGGTTTTCAGATCAGCTTATCAGAACCTGGTCTAGTTTTCAGATCAGCTTTTCAGGACCTGGTCTGGTTTTCAGATCAGCTTTTCAGGACCTGGTCTGGTTTTCAGATCAGCTTATCAGGACCTGGTCTGGTTTTCAGATCAGGCTATCAGGACCTGGTCTGGTTTTCAGATCAGCTTATCAGGAGCTGGTCTGATTTTCAGGTCAGCTTATTAGGAGCTGGTCTGATTTTCAGGTCAGCTTATTAGGAGCTGGTCTGGTTTTCAGGTCAGATGAAATAACTAAAGTCTATCTTTTATTAGCAGTATTTTTTTTTTTTCTATAACGAAAATCGTTTAATTCAATATATTTGCTTATAATCAAAAATCCATATTTATCCTTCCAACACTCTACAAATTTTTTAAAACTTGTCAAAATTCATATTACTGCCAACATGAACCTTGTAAACATGCTTCATATTTTCCTCATCTTACTTAAACATTATAATTACATTTGCATTGTCTCTTATTAAATGCTTATAGCCATATTCATAAAAATTTTAAACAGCATTTCAAATGTTGTTTGAGCAAAATTCGCTAAAATTGTATTCATAATAGAATATTAGCTTAAAAACAACAAATCTTATAAATTAAATGCACCCATACTTAAAATAATTTTGAGCTGACGTCGTTCTAGTTTTGCTTCTTGTTTATTTATATTTTTAACTTTGCCTGTATGTATGTATGTATGCATGTATTAAGAATTATGCTTATGTTTGGCACAAGTAGACTGGCGGTTCGGCCCCAATTAAAATTGTTAAATTGTTGCTGAAATTGTTAAATTTGGGTAATTAAAATTTGAAAATTTTACAATTCTTGAAATTTGATACCTACGAGGGTGGTTCGATAAGTCCTTTAAATATTTTTCGAGGGTGGTTCAATAAGTCTGCCTCTCTCTCTGTCTGTCTGCATGACCGTGGAAATTTGAGTCTTTCAGTGATTTGGGTTGTGTAATAATTTCTGGGTGTCCTTTGTCGGGGTTATGGGTAATTAAACTTAAAAATTTTAATCTACGCCGGATGCCCAATTCACAACTACTATCTGAGGTTTAAAAACATATATTTATACTAAAATTATCTATATACTACTACAAATATGAATACCTAAAGAAATTACATAATTTCATAAGTAAAAGAATGGGTTATTATACATTTATTTTTTTCTGGTGATGAAGCTTAATACATTTCAATTATGATATTTGCTGATGTTGCATGTGGAAAGCAGAATAATATACATACATATATACGTGTACGTGTATATTTTTGTATGGGGCGACAGAAGAATGATGACTCATTCTACTTGTGCCAAACATAAGCATAATTCTTAATACATGCATACATACATACATACAGGCAAAGTTAAAAATATAAATAAACAAGAAGCAAAACTAGAACGACGTCAGCTCAAAATTATTTTAAGTATGGGTGCATTTAATTTATAAGATTTGTTGTTTTTAAGCTAATATTCTATTATGAATTCAATTTTAGCGAATTTTGCTCAAACAACATTTGAAATGCTGTTTAAAATTTTTATGAATATGGCTATAAGCATTTAATAAGAGACAATGCAAATGTAATTATAATGTTTAAGTAAGATGAGGAAAATATGAAGCATGTTTACAAGGTTCATGTTGGCAGTAATATGAATTTTGACAAGTTTTAAAAAATTTGTAGACTGTTGGAAGGATAAATATGGATTTTTGATTATAAGCAAATATATTGAATTAAACGATTTTCGTTATAGAAAAAAAAATACTGCTAATAAAAGATAGACTTTAGTTATTTCATCTGACCTGAAAACCAGACCAGCTCCTAATAAGCTGACCTGAAAATCAGACCAGCTCCTAATAAGCTGACCTGAAAATCAGACCAGCTCCTAATAAGCTGACCTGAAAATCAGACCAGCTCCTGATAAGCTGATCTGAAAACCAGACCAGGTCCTGATAGCCTGATCTGAAAACCAGACCAGGTCCTGATAAGCTGATCTGAAAACCAGACCAGGTCCTGAAAAGCTGATCTGAAAACCAGACCAGGTCCTGAAAAGCTGATCTGAAAACTAGACCAGGTTCTGATAAGCTGATCTGAAAACCAGACCAGGTCCTGAAAAGCTGATCTGAAAACCAGACCAGGTCCTGAAAAGCTGATCTGAAAACCAGACCAGGTGCTAATAAGCTGATCTAATAGCTGATAAGCTGATCTAATAGCTGACACCTATTGTACTATTTGCTGTTAGCAAACGTAAATGAGATGGTGTTAAAGCAGTTGGTGTCGATACGAAAATACCTAATGAAATATAATGGAATTTCATAATATTGTGAAATTCGATTTGTTTTGTACAGAACCTTTCAACGATAACAAGACTGTGCATGTTTAAGAGATATGAAAAGAAAAAACAAAAATTCGCATGAAAGAAGAAAGTAATATCAAGACAGAAGTTCAGAATATACAAATTTAAGGACTGAGAAACGATCAGTCAAGATAGAGGCAAGTAAACAAAAAAAAAAAAAAAAAGTAGAAGGAACAATATTACGAACTAAATAGATTTTATAAATGTTACCTGTTATTATCGACAAAATTAGATGATGTAGTAGTAGTAGGGAACTATCGCTTCTGGGACAATTAAAATTGTTAAATTGTTGCTGAAATTGTTAAATTTGGGTAATTAAAATTTGAAAATTGTTAAATTCTTGGAAATTTGTGTTTTTTTGTTTACATAAGGAGTTTTTTGTTTATATAAGGAGTTTTTTTGTTTACATTAGGAGTTTTTTGTTTACATTAGGAGTTTTTTTTTACATTAAGTGTATGTCTGTCTGTCGGTCTGTCTGTCTGCCTGCCTGACCGTGGGAAGTTTGTGTGTGGAATATTTTGTGTGAATGTATTAAGGCGGTTCATAGTTTGGCGGTTTTTATGTGTGTATGTGACGACGGGGAAAATCATGAAAATGGTTTTTCCTAATGCTGACGGAAAATCATCTAATGATTTTTCGTAATACCGAAGGCAAAACATTATAATTTTTCCTAATGCCTACTGCAATACATGATAATTTTTCCTAATGCCTACTGCAGTACATGATAATTTTTCCTAATGCCTACTGCAATACATGATTATTATTTTTTTTCAAATGCCGACGGCAAAAAATGAATATAATTTTTTCAAATGCCGACGGGAAAATGATTTTTCCTAATGACGACGGGAAAACGTGAAAGTTATTTTTTCTAATGCTAATGTAGGTGTTGCTAGACTGTGGGAATTTAAGGCTGACCGTGATTTGAGTGGGCGGCGTTGTTGCCGTAATATGTAACCATAGGAATTTGTGGATGTGTCTGTCTATCTGTGAGAATTTAGGTGAAGGTTTGATTGGCAGGGGGCGGGGTGTAATTGAGGTAGATCGATTGCGTGTGTAGTTGTGTGTGAATGTATGTGTATGTGTGTGTGTGTGTGTGTGTATGTGTATGTTTGTAGGAATTTCAATGTGTGTATTTCTGTAGGAGCTTAAGGCTGATTGTGATTTATGAGGGGTGAGGTGTTCTAGTAATATGCAACCGGGGGAATCTGTGTGTTTGTATGTCTGTAGGAGTTTAAGGCTGACCATGATTTGGGTGGGCAGGGTTGTTGACGTAATATGTAGCCATGGGGATTTGTGGATGTGTCTGTCTATAGTAGTTTAAGGCTGATCGTGATTTGAGGTGGGTGAGGATGTTGTTGAGGTAAATTGGTTATGTGTATGTATGTATATATGTATTTTTGTAAGAATTTAAGATGATTGTGATTTATTAGGGCCGAGGTGTTCTTGTAATATGTAGCCGTGAGAATCTATGTGTATAGACGTCTGTAGAAGTTTAAGACTATCTGTAATTTCAGGTAGGTGAGAGTGTTGTGTTGTTGAGATTAATCTTATATATTGTATATGTATGTATGATCATGGGAATTTGTGTATGTATATCTGAGGGAGAATTTAAGGCTCGTCATGATTTGCAAAAGGTGGGGTGTTGTTGAAATTTTCTTGGATATTTCTTATATGAATTCTGCTATGTGTGTGTATTTGAGCTGGTATTTATGTGTAGGTAGAAATAAATTGTTTTCAATATCGACATATGGTACTATAAAATACTATCATATATCTGGACTTCCCTAATCCTAGTATGCTTTTATACTTACGATTGCTTTATATTTTCTCATGCTTAAATTTGTCTCGCGTTGAAGTCAGTCTGTGTGAAATTTGTTTATATTACAGATTTTGTTTATTTAACTACATTCGTCTTCTTTGACTGAAAGAGTTATCTACACACAGAGAAAAACCAACTTGAAATCAGTAAGAACCATGCTGAATTAATAAGAACCATTAGCGAAGGTTTAGTCATATTGAAATTTCTTATTTCAATATGGACAAAATATTAATTTACAGTATTCATTTATTAAACTCATTAGTTTGTAGATATCTCAATATACATTTTCTATTATATTAAAAATTATTGAATTAATGTGATGAATTCTTATTTTTAAGCTGCAGATTTTCCCTGAGTGTATTGATTGTTTATATTTGCATTGTGCTTTAACTAAACGACGCTTCATATATTTTCATGATGTAGGTCTAATAAATACTTAAGCATTGATAAGAAATTTGATATGTATACATACATATCTACAAATTGATTTTATGTATGTATGTATGTATGTATGTATGTACATATATATGTACATACAAATAAGTGTTCAATTCAATCTTTGAATACATTTTTTATTTTATTTTTTGTCATGTGATGTCTGTTGTTGGTGAAATTAAAAACATTTTAATTTTTATCTGCGTTTACTTAAAAGTTTGTGAGGATTTTCTGTTGTAAGTAAAACTGAATTCTTGAAGATATGTGCTTACATACTCTATAGTAATAGTAACTATAATAGAAATATTTCTTATACTTAATTTACAGTTTTTTAAAGTATAGGGTATAAAATTTTTTCTAGCTATAGCCTTCTACATTTATTTTGGAAAGCTTGCTTTGCTTTTTGAAAATGTATAAACATTTTTAAATGAAACTGATCCGGCACTCCAGCTTAGGTACTGATAGTTTTTTTTTTTTGTTGTTAGTTAACTTACTTATTTTTTATTTTTTATTGATAAACATTGGAAATCAAAAGGGAGTTTTATATTGTAATTATTATTTTCTATATTTCTTAATTTATAAGACTTTTAGACTTTGTCCTTTAGGGGTTATATATTCTATTATACGATTATGAATAAGAATGCAGTAAGCTGATGTATTTGCTTACTGCTTCAAATTAAAATTTTATTAAATTGAATAAAAGGAGTTTTTTTTCTTAAACTCTGATGCAGTTAGAAGCGCTGGAGATTCTTTCATATAACAGCTTTTTTGAAATTTTTGATACATAGTATAATATAGAATTGGATAACATTTATTTTTAATTTTTATGTTAAGAAGTACGGGTATGAGACTGAATTTAAATGTACTTTTAAATTAGTTAAATCATAATGAACAAACATATTTTCTTCTTTAATAGCGATCAACAGAAAACGAACTCGTTTTCATATAATTTAGGTATACCCTATCGACGGCTCCTCTAGGATACAAGATGACTTTGTATGACGAAATTTCTGTTGCTTTATACTGATAATATGTTTACATTAATAAGATACATATACATATGTTTATTTTATGAACGGTGAGCACCTATGGCTTTTATTTAATGTTCTATATGACTTTTTTTTTCATTTTCTTTAATAATTTTCTCCCCATAATAGCATTCTAAATATTTCAAGGGCTCAAATGCTGTGTAGTCTTCTTCTGCAAACTTAACTAAACGTCTAACTTCTTCCAATGCTTCTTTATAAGAAGATATTTTGTTATGGTCTTCTTCTACGATACGTGCCCATCGGGCAGAGTGTACGTATTAGTTGGTCAGTCAGTCTCTATTTTTATTTATTTTTTTTTCTTCTAATGTGCCACTCCTTTTTTTGGATTTTACTACTTGGAATAGAGAATTTTTGTCTAATTTTTGGTGGGTATATACATTAGGTATGTAGAAATTAGTTTAGATACAAAGAAATGCATGTTTAATATACAACTATTGTATCAAATCGATCTCAAATAACTCAGTTACCTCTACCAGCAATTCGCCGTTGGTGTATTCATAAAGTGTTAGAAACAATGAAATATCTATGTTTTGAGAGAATTTTTCCCCTCAAGTATTTCTACATGAGGTTTGAGGGGTCAATCACTGTCGCATTCATATGTAATGATTATTCACTTAAAAAACGTCATCATCACCATCAATCATCTCCGTATACAATACATTCATGAGTTGGGTTGATCCAGATACAATTGCTGTCTCATCACCTTCTAACAGCTTTATATATTTTGCTAGTATGCATGCCTTAGCATGCTTCTATCGATAGTGACGTAAGAGTCCGAGATGTAGAGTGTTACAATTAAAAATCTTTACTATTAGAATATACCAGTTCGCTCTTTTGAATTTTTACAAAGTAGATACATATGTATGTATTTCATTGACCACAAAATCATAAAATTTCTTTGCTTACAAAATTGTATGACGTGAGGATTTTTATTTTTTTTTAAATTATACATGCTTCGGCATGCTTTCATTTTTTTTTCTATAAATTTATGTAATACTCATGCAGATACAGATATAAAGTAAGATCTGTTTACTGTACATTTTAAAATTTATGCATGCTTCAGCATGATTCTAGTTGAAGCGTATATTCATTCACTAAGTTTGTTTGATACTTATTCATACACATGTACATTCTTAAAGATTGGATATCAAAGTCCAATTTCCGTAGTTTATCTATATTTTCTAAAGATCTGATAGCTAAAGAAATAAATAGAGTGAAGATCTTCTATAATAATCCCATTTTCATATTGTAAAATTTTGCGTGCTAGCGCTTTCGATTGGAAAATATACATACAACTTTATAAAAAGTGATAATATGATGTGCTGCTGAATATTGCACTATGTTATAGTTCATTTTAAACACTGAAGTTTTAGCAATATTTCATTCCGACCAGAATTCCACTACATTTAGTTAATTATCTTTCTTAAGATTCATCATTCCTAATCAATCCTGCAAAAACAACACAAACTAGATTTTTCGTTTTAATTTTATTTTTTTTAAATTCAACATTCATTCTTCAAATTACTTTATACTATATTAAGTAGCTTTCCCTCATTTGTTGAGTTGACTTTAATAGGAGACATTTTAATGGTACGATGAACTTTTCTATTGCATGCATTGAGTAAATCTTTATACATACCAATCCACTTATATGAACCATTAAAGCTAATTCTTTTCACATCATACCTTTCAATGATCTATTAAATCATTCTAATATTGATGCTTTCATATTAAGTAATCTTTAATCTTCTATTTATGTATGAGTTTTCCCAAGTATTTATTAAAAAATTCTTTAGAATCATCTGTTTGTAAGTTTTTTGGTACCCGTACCACTTCAAAAATATTTTCCATTGCCTTGGTTTTTAGAGTGCAGCTTTTATTTTCAGCTGTACTTTGAGAATGTGTCAATTACAGTCTTCAAAAATCAACAATTTCTATTTTCTGTAGAATAGTTCTACATTTCACCTAACTTAGCTCCATAAAACATCATATATTCCTGTCATTACATCTCTACAAGCACAAACAGTTGTTGAAATTAAATATGGACTTCGTTAACTAAATTCCTTTTTAAAGACATTGAATTGTTTCACAGATTTTTTCGAAAGTGTTGTGATCTACATCTTGCACTTTCAGCTATTTATACTAACATGTAGTTAATTTTCTAATCTATATATTTAACCGTAAACTCTTCAATTTGTTTTTAATTATTTACTTTTTAGAATTGCTTTTTCAATTTTATAACTGTCTTCTTTCTCTAATTTTATTTCACGTTGTAGTTCCTCAATTTGCATTTAAATATATTCTTGAATATTAATGCTTTAAGCTATATTATTAATTTGTCTTGTATTTTATCTTCATTCAGTTTAATGTAACTATCAACAATAGTCTGTATCTAATTCATTTATGCCTTCCAATACTGATAAGTCAGTATAAATGTCTTCAGAATTGGAAGTCTATGAGTAAAATCATCGTCATCATCATTCTCAGTATTAGCATCATTAAATATGATGGTATTATCAAATATTGTTCCTTCTACTAGTTTCTTTTGGGGTACTTGTCTATATCTTGAGTGAAGGTTTCTCAGGCTTTAAACTTGTATATTTTCAACTTCTGTCTTGATTTTACTTTCTTCTTTCATAAGAATTCTTTTAATATTTTTAGAACTATTTATGAATTCTTCTGCTATAGGTTTAAATGTATCTTTTAGTTGTTCACTTGTATCTATTTCACCAGTTTTTATACTACGAAGCTTTTTCTTCAACACATTTCTTGTCAACACCAACTGTTTTAAAATTTTCTCATCCAGGGCAAATAACAGGTATCAGCAATCATATCAGCTTTTCAGGAGCTGGTCTGGTTTTCAGATCAGCTTTTGAGGACCTGGTCTGGTTTTCAGATCAGCTTTACAGGACCTGGTCTGGTTTTCAGATCAGCTTATCAGGACCTGGTCTGGTTTTCAGATCAGCTTTTCAGGACCTGGTCTGGTTTTCAGATCAGCTTATCAGGACCTGGTCTGGTTTTCAGATCAGCTTATCAGGAGCTGGTCTGGTTTTCAGATCAGCTTATCAGGAGCTGGTCTGGTTTTCAGATCAGCTTATCAGGAGCTGGTCTGGTTTTCAGATCAGCTTATCAGGAGCTGGTCTGGTTATCAGATCAGCTTATCAGGAGCTGGTCTGGTTTTCAGATCAGCTTATCAGGAGCTGATCTGATTTTTAGATCAGCTTATCAGGTAACAGATCAGGCTATCAGGAGCTGTTCAGATTTTCATTTCAAGATATCTGAGTCAGATTTAGTTATCAGTGTACAAGTAGCTAGCCATTTATAACATTTATATACATGAAGTTTAAAGTCAGATGAAATACGAAAAAGTAAAGTTTTATCTAGTAAAATTATTTTCTATAACGATCATCGTTTAATTCACTATCTTTGCTTATAATCAAAAATCCATATTTATCCTTTCAACATGCTTTTTATTTTTCTCACCTAACTTAAACATTAAATATACATTATGATGATCTCTTATTAAATGTTTGGTGATTCTGGTGTAAGTTTTACATAAGTAGAATGAATCAACATTCTTATCTCTCCCCATACAAAAATATGCTTCCCATACGCATCATCGTTAAATATCATATTGGAATTACTTTGGACTGAAATAACAGACTCACTATCGGTAAATTTTGTAATATATTATTTTAATTGATGTAATTAATTTCTTCAGATATTTATATCTGGGGTGATATAAAGATTTTGAGTATAAATAAATGTTCTCAAAATTTAAGTCCATTAGGACTTTCTAGCAAGCCAATCATAGCGTTTTTTTTTTCGTAATTTGACAGGTCAACTATTGTTGCACGAATAGAATTTGATATAAGGGAACTATGATTTATTTTTGAACTATCGTTCGATGAATCATCAATATTTCGTACCAAGGTATTTTAGGTTGTTTTACTAACCGCATTTATGTAGCTAAATACATTTTATAAATATTATCTCTTATTATAAAAAAATAAACTAATACAGCTATACCATATCAGAAAATATTTTCTGAAATCGTATAGCTGCATTAGTTTATTTTTTCTATAATAAGAGATAATGATCCACACTCATAATCAAAACAGCATAAAAATATCCTTTGTTTTGACTATGAGTATGGATCAATATTTATGAAATGCGTTTAGTTACAAAAATGTGGTTAGTAAAACAAAGTATATTTTAACAGCCTTATTTATAACACTTATTAGGGCTTTATAAAGACTTTTTAAGAAAAAATTTTTATAAAAAATTTGTTTTAAAAAGCCTTTCCAAAGCCTTAATAAGTATTATAAATAAGGCTGTAAGAGTTTAAAATCAGTATTTTTTATGATAATACTGATTTGAAACTCTTAAAATATTCTTTGTTTTGACTATGAGTAGGGGCCATTATCTCTTATTATAGGACAAATAAAATAATATAGCTATACGATTTCAGAAAATATTTTCTGATATCGTATAGCTACATTTTTAATTTTTCTATAATAAGAGATAATATTTATGAAATACATTTCATAAATATTGGCGCATACTCATAGTAAAAACAACCTAAAAATACCTTGGTACGAAATATTGATGAATCATCAAAATTTCATACCATCCTATATTTATGTTGTTTTACTAATCGCATTTTGTAAATAAATGCATTTCATAAATATTATCTATTATTATAGAAAGAATCAAATGGTATGGTTATATGATATTAGAAAACATGATTTCTGATATCATATAATCATACTATTTTATTTTTCTATAATAAGAGATGACTCATACTCATAGTCAAAACAAAGGATATTTATATGCTGTTTTGATTATGAGTATGCGTCAATATTTATGAAATGCATTTAGTTATAAAATGCGGTTAGTAAAACAAAGTATATTTTAAGTGTTTAAGACCACCATTTTATGGTAATACCGGTTTTAAACACTTAAAGCATACTTTGTTTTGACTATGAGCATGAGCTGATATTTATGAAATGGATTTTATAAATATTGACTCATACCCTTAGTCAAAACAACATAAATAATTCTTGGTACGAAATATTGATGATTCATCGAACGATAGTTCAAAAATAAATCATAGTTCCTTTATATCAAATTCTATTCGTGCAACAATAGTTGACCTGTCAAATTACGAAAAAAAAACGCTATGATTGGCTTGCTAGAAAGTCCTAATGGACTTAAATTTTGAGAACATTTATTTATACTCAAAATCTTTATATCACCCCAGATATAAATATCTGAAGAATTTAATTACATCAATTAAAATAATAATATATTACAAAATTTACCGATAGTGAATCTGTTATTTCAGTCCAAAGTAATTCCAATATGATATTTAACGATGATGCGTGTGGGAAGCATATTTTTGTATGGGGAGAGATAAGAATGTTGATTCATTCTACTTATGTAAAACTTACACCAGAATCACCAAACATTTAATAAGAGATCATCATAATGTATATTTAATGTTTAAGTTAGGTGAGAAAAATAAAAAGCATGTTGAAAGGATAAATATGGATTTTTGATTATAAGCAAAGATAGTGAATTAAACGATGATCGTTATAGAAAATAATTTTACTAGATAAAACTTTACTTTTTCGTATTTCATCTGACTTTAAACTTCATGTATATAAATGTTATAAATGGCTAGCTACTTGTACACTGATAACTAAATCTAACTCAGATATCTTGAAATGAAAATCTGAATAGCTCCTGATAGCCTGATCTGTTACCTGATAAGCTGATCTAAAAATCAGATCAGCTCCTGATAAGCTGATCTGAAAACCAGACCAGCTCCTGATAAGCTGATCTGAAAACCAGACCAGGTCCTGAAAAGCTGATCTGAAAACCAGACCAGGTCCTGAAAAGCTGATCTGAAAACCAGACCAGGTCCTGAAAAGCTGATCTGAAAACCAGACCAGGTCCTGATAAGCTGATCTGAAAACCAGACCAGGTCCTCAAAAGCTGATCTGAAAACCAGACCAGCTCCTGAAAAGCTGATATGATTGCTGATACCTGTTATTTGCCCTGGATGAGAAAATTTTAAAACAGTTGGTGTTGACAAGAAATGTGTTGAAGAAAAAGCTTCGTAGTATAAAAACTGGTGAAATAGATACAAGTGAACAACTAAAAGATACATTTAAACCTATAGCAGAAGAATTCATAAATAGTTCTAAAAATATTAAAAGAATTCTTATGAAAGAAGAAAGTAAAATCAAGACAGAAGTTGAAAATATACAAGTTTAAAGCCTGAGAAACCTTCACTCAAGATATAGACAAGTACCCCAAAAGAAACTAGTAGAAGGAACAATATTTGATAATACCATCATATTTAATGATGCTAATACTGAGAATGATGATGACGATGATTTTACTCATAGACTTCCAATTCTGAAGACATTTATACTGACTTATCAGTATTGGAAGGCATAAATGAATTAGATACAAACTATTGTTGATAGTTACATTAAACTGAATGAAGATAAAATACAAGACAAATTAATAATATAGCTTAAAGCATTAATATTCAAGAATATATTTAAATGCAAATTGAGGAACTACAACGTGAAATAAAATTAGAGAAAGAAGACAGTTATAAAATTGAAAAAGCAATTCTAAAAAGTAAATAATTAAAAACAAATTGAAGAGTTTACGGTTAAATATATAGATTAGAAAATTAACTACATGTTAGTATAAATAGCTGAAAGTGCAAGATGTAGATCACAACACTTTCGAAAAAATCTGTGAAACAATTCAATGTCTTTAAAAAGGAATTTAGTTAACGAAGTCCATATTTAATTTCAACAACTGTTTGTGCTTGTAGAGATGTAATGACAGGAATATATGATGTTTTATGGAGCTAAGTTAGGTGAAATGTAGAACTATTCTACAGAAAATAGAAATTGTTGATTTTTGAAGACTGTAATTGACACATTCTCAAAGTACAGCTGAAAATAAAAGCTGCACTCTAAAAACCAAGGCAATGGAAAATATTTTTGAAGTGGTACGGGTACCAAAAAACTTACAAACAGATGATTCTAAAGAATTTTTTAATAAATACTTGGGAAAACTCATACATAAATAGAAGATTAAAGATTACTTAATATGAAAGCATCAATATTAGAATGATTTAATAGATCATTGAAAGGTATGATGTGAAAAGAATTAGCTTTAATGGTTCATATAAGTGGATTGGTATGTATAAAGATTTACTCAATGCATGCAATAGAAAAGTTCATCGTACCATTAAAATGTCTCCTATTAAAGTCAACTCAACAAATGAGGGAAAGCTACTTAATATAGTATAAAGTAATTTGAAGAATGAATGTTGAATTTAAAAAAAATAAAATTAAAACGAAAAATCTAGTTTGTGTTGTTTTTGCAGGATTGATTAGGAATGATGAATCTTAAGAAAGATAATTAACTAAATGTAGTGGAATTCTGGTCGGAATGAAATATTGCTAAAACTTCAGTGTTTAAAATGAACTATAACATAGTGCAATATTCAGCAGCACATCATATTATCACTTTTTATAAAGTTGTATGTATATTTTCCAATCGAAAGCGCTAGCACGCAAAATTTTACAATATGAAAATGGGATTATTATAGAAGATCTTCACTCTATTTATTTCTTTAGCTATCAGATCTTTAGAAAATATAGATAAACTACGGAAATTGGACTTTGATATCCAATCTTTAAGAATGTACATGTGTATGAATAAGTATCAAACAAACTTAGTGAATGAATATACGCTTCAACTAGAATCATGCTGAAGCATGCATAAATTTTAAAATGTACAGTAAACAGATCTTACTTTATATCTGTATCTGCATGAGTATTACATAAATTTATAGAAAAAAAAATGAAAGCATGCCGAAGCATGTATAATTTAAAAAAAAATAAAAATCCTCACGTCATACAATTTTGTAAGCAAAGAAATTTTATGATTTTGTGGTCAATGAAATACATACATATGTATCTACTTTGTAAAAATTCAAAAGAGCGAACTGGTATATTCTAATAGTAAAGATTTTTAATTGTAACACTCTACATCTCGGACTCTTACGTCACTATCGATAGAAGCATGCTAAGGCATGCATACTAGCAAAATATATAAAGCTGTTAGAAGGTGATGAGACAGCAATTGTATCTGGATCAACCCAACTCATGAATGTATTGTATACGGAGATGATTGATGGTGATGATGACGTTTTTTAAGTGAATAATCATTACATATGAATGCGACAGTGATTGACCCCTCAAACCTCATGTAGAAATACTTGAGGGGAAAAATTCTCTCAAAACATAGATATTTCATTGTTTCTAACACTTTATGAATACACCAACGGCGAATTGCTGGTAGAGGTAACTGAGTTATTTGAGATCGATTTGATACAATAGTTGTATATTAAACATGCATTTCTTTGTATCTAAACTAATTTCTACATACCTAATGTATATACCCACCAAAAATTAGACAAAAATTCTCTATTCCAAGTAGTAAAATCCAAAAAAAGGAGTGGCACATTAGAAGAAAAAAAAATAAATAAAAATAGAGACTGACTGACCAACTAATACGTACACTCTGCCCGATGGGCACGTATCGTAGAAGAAGACCATAACAAAATATCTTCTTATAAAGAAGCATTGGAAGAAGTTAGACGTTTAGTTAAGTTTGCAGAAGAAGACTACACAGCATTTGAGCCCTTGAAATATTTAGAATGCTATTATGGGGAGAAAATTATTAAAGAAAATGAAAAAAAAGTCATATAGAACATTAAATAAAAGCCATAGGTGCTCACCGTTCATAAAATAAACATATGTATATGTATCTTATTAATGTAAACATATTATCAGTATAAAGCAACAGAAATTTCGTCATACAAAGTCATCTTGTATCCTAGAGGAGCCGTCGATAGGGTATACCTAAATTATATGAAAACGAGTTCGTTTTCTGTTGATCGCTATTAAAGAAGAAAATATGTTTGTTCATTATGATTTAACTAATTTAAAAGTACATTTAAATTCAGTCTCATACCCGTACTTCTTAACATAAAAATTAAAAATAAATGTTATCCAATTCTATATTATACTATGTATCAAAAATTTCAAAAAAGCTGTTATTTATTCAATTTAATAAAATTTTAATTTGAAGCAGTAAGCAAATACATCAGCTTACTGCATTCTTATTCATAATCGTATAATAGAATATATAACCCCTAAAGGACAAAGTCTAAAAGTCTTATAAATTAAGAAATATAGAAAATAATAATTACAATATAAAACTCCCTTTTGATTTCCAATGTTTATCAATAAAAAATAAAAAATAAGTAAGTTAACTAACAACAAAAAAAAACTATCAGTACCTAAGCTGGAGTGCCGGATCAGTTTCATTTAAAAATGTTTATACATTTTCAAAAAGCAAAGCAAGCTTTCCAAAATAAATGTAGAAGGCTATAGCTAGAAAAAATTTTATACCCTATACTTTAAAAAACTGTAAATTAAGTATAAGAAATATTTCTATTATAGTTACTATTACTATAGAGTATGTAAGCACATATCTTCAAGAATTCAGTTTTACTTACAACAGAAAATCCTCACAAACTTTTAAGTAAACGCAGATAAAAATTAAAATGTTTTTAATTTCACCAACAACAGACATCACATGACAAAAAATAAAATAAAAAATGTATTCAAAGATTGAATTGAACACTTATTTGTATGTACATATATATGTACATACATACATACATACATACATACATAAAATCAATTTGTAGATATGTATGTATACATATCAAATTTCTTATCAATGCTTAAGTATTTATTAGACCTACATCATGAAAATATATGAAGCGTCGTTTAGTTAAAGCACAATGCAAATATAAACAATCAATACACTCAGGGAAAATCTGCAGCTTAAAAATAAGAATTCATCACATTAATTCAATAATTTTTAATATAATAGAAAATGTATATTGAGATATCTACAAACTAATGAGTTTAATAAATGAATACTGTAAATTAATATTTTGTCCATATTGAAATAAGAAATTTCAATATGACTAAACCTTCGCTAATGGTTCTTATTAATTCAGCATGGTTCTTACTGATTTCAAGTTGGTTTTTCTCTGTGTGTAGATAACTCTTTCAGTCAAAGAAGACGAATGTAGTTAAATAAACAAAATCTGTAATATAAACAAATTTCACACAGACTGACTTCAACGCGAGACAAATTTAAGCATGAGAAAATATAAAGCAATCGTAAGTATAAAAGCATACTAGGATTAGGGAAGTCCAGATATATGATAGTATTTTATAGTACCATATGTCGATATTGAAAACAATTTATTTCTACCTACACATAAATACCAGCTCAAATACACACACATAGCAGAATTCATATAAGAAATATCCAAGAAAATTTCAACAACACCCCACCTTTTGCAAATCATGACGAGCCTTAAATTCTCCCTCAGATATACATACACAAATTCCCATGATCATACATACATATACAATATATAAGATTAATCTCAACAACACAACACTCTCACCTACCTGAAATTACAGATAGTCTTAAACTTCTACAGGCGTCTATACACATAGATTCTCACGGCTACATATTACAAGAACACCTCGGCCCTAATAAATCACAATCATCTTAAATTCTTACAAAAATACATATATACATACATACACATAACCAATTTACCTCAACAACATCCTCACCCACCTCAAATCACGATCAGCATTAAACTACTATAGACAGACACATCCACAAATCCCCATGGCTACATATTACGTCAACAACCCTGCCCACCCAAATCATGGTCAGCCTTAAACTCCTACAGACATACAAACACACAGATTCCCCCGGTTGCATATTACTAGAACACCTCACCCCTCATAAATCACAATCAGCCTTAAGCTCCTACAGAAATACACACATTGAAATTCCTACAAACATACACATACACACACACACACACACACATACACATACATTCACACACAACTACACACGCAATCGATCTACCTCAACTACACCCCGCCCCCTGCCAATCAAACCTTCACCTAAATTCTCACAGACAGACAGACACATCCACAAATTCCTATGGTTACATATTACGGCAACAACGCCGCCCACTCAAATCACGGTCAGCCTTAAATTCCCACAGTCTAGCAACACCTACATTAGCATTAGAAAAAATAACTTTCACGTTTTCCCGTCGTCATTAGGAAAAATCATTTTCCCGTCGGCATTTGAAAAAATTATATTCATTTTTTGCCGTCGGCATTTGAAAAAAAATAATAATCATGTATTGCAGTAGGCATTAGGAAAAATTATCATGTATTGCAGTAGGCATTAGGAAAAATTATAATGCTTCGAAAAATCATTAGATGATTTTCCGTCAGCATTAGGAAAAACCATTTTCATGATTTTCCCCGTCGTCACATACACACATAAAAACCGCCAAACTATGAACCGCCTTAATACATTCACACAAAATATTCCACACACAAACTTCCCACGGTCAGGCAGGCAGACAGACAGACCGACAGACAGACATACACTTAATGTAAAAAAAAACTCCTAATGTAAACAAAAAACTCCTAATGTAAACAAAAAAACTCCTTATATAAACAAAAAACTCCTTATGTAAACAAAAAAACACAAATTTCCAAGAATTTAACAATTTTCAAATTTTAATTACCCAAATTTAACAATTTCAGCAACAATTTAACAATTTTAATTGTCCCAGAAGCGATAGTTCCCTACTACTACTATATCATCTAATTTTGTCGATAATAACAGGTAACATTTATAAAATCTATTTAGTTCGTAATATTGTTCCTTCTACTTTTTTTTTTTTTTTTGTTTACTTGCCTCTATCTTGACTGATCGTTTCTCAGTCCTTAAATTTGTATATTCTGAACTTCTGTCTTGATATTACTTTCTTCTTTCATGCGAATTTTTGTTTTTTCTTTTCATATCTCTTAAACATGCACAGTCTTGTTATCGTTGAAAGGTTCTGTACAAAACAAATCGAATTTCACAATATTATGAAATTCCATTATATTTCATTAGGTATTTTCGTATCGACACCAACTGCTTTAACACCATCTCATTTACGTTTGCTAACAGCAAATAGTACAATAGGTGTCAGCTATTAGATCAGCTTATCAGCTATTAGATCAGCTTATTAGCACCTGGTCTGGTTTTCAGATCAGCTTTTCAGGACCTGGTCTGGTTTTCAGATCAGCTTTTCAGGACCTGGTCTGGTTTTCAGATCAGCTTATCAGAACCTGGTCTAGTTTTCAGATCAGCTTTTCAGGACCTGGTCTGGTTTTCAGATCAGCTTTTCAGGACCTGGTCTGGTTTTCAGATCAGCTTATCAGGACCTGGTCTGGTTTTCAGATCAGGCTATCAGGACCTGGTCTGGTTTTCAGATCAGCTTATCAGGAGCTGGTCTGATTTTCAGGTCAGCTTATTAGGAGCTGGTCTGATTTTCAGGTCAGCTTATTAGGAGCTGGTCTGGTTTTCAGGTCAGATGAAATAACTAAAGTCTATCTTTTATTAGCAGTATTTTTTTTTTCTATAACGAAAATCGTTTAATTCAATATATTTGCTTATAATCAAAAATCCATATTTATCCTTCCAACACTCTACAAATTTTTTAAAACTTGTCAAAATTCATATTACTGCCAACATGAACCTTGTAAACATGCTTCATATTTTCCTCATCTTACTTAAACATTATAATTACATTTGCATTGTCTCTTATTAAATGCTTATAGCCATATTCATAAAAATTTTAAACAGCATTTCAAATGTTGTTTGAGCAAAATTCGCTAAAATTGTATTCATAATAGAATATTAGCTTAAAAACAACAAATCTTATAAATTAAATGCACCCATACTTAAAATAATTTTGAGCTGACGTCGTTCTAGTTTTGCTTCTTGTTTATTTATATTTTTAACTTTGCCTGTATGTATGTATGTATGCATGTATTAAGAATTATGCTTATGTTTGGCACAAGTAGAATGAGTCATCATTCTTCTGTCGCCCCATACAAAAATATACACGTACACGTATATATGTATGTATATTATTCTGCTTTCCACATGCAACATCAGCAAATATCATAATTGAAATGTATTAAGCTTCATCACCAGAAAAAAATAAATGTATAATAACCCATTCTTTTACTTATGAAATTATGTAATTTCTTTAGGTATTCATATTTGTAGTAGTATATAGATAATTTTAGTATAAATATATGTTTTTAAACCTCAGATAGTAGTTGTGAATTGGGCATCCGGCGTAGATTAAAATTTTTAAGTTTAATTACCCATAACCCCGACAAAGGACACCCAGAAATTATTACACAACCCAAATCACTGAAAGACTCAAATTTCCACGGTCATGCAGACAGACAGAGAGAGAGGCAGACTTATTGAACCACCCTCGAAAAATATTTAAAGGACTTATCGAACCACCCTCGTAGGTATCAAATTTCAAGAATTGTAAAATTTTCAAATTTTAATTACCCAAATTTAACAATTTCAGCAACAATTTAACAATTTTAATTGGGGCCGAACCGCCAGTCTACTTGTGCCAAACATAAGCATAATTCTTAATACATGCATACATACATACATACAGGCAAAGTTAAAAATATAAATAAACAAGAAGCAAAACTAGAACGACGTCAGCTCAAAATTATTTTAAGTATGGGTGCATTTAATTTATAAGATTTGTTGTTTTTAAGCTAATATTCTATTATGAATACAATTTTAGCGAATTTTGCTCAAACAACATTTGAAATGCTGTTTAAAATTTTTATGAATATGGCTATAAGCATTTAATAAGAGACAATGCAAATGTAATTATAATGTTTAAGTAAGATGAGGAAAATATGAAGCATGTTTACAAGGTTCATGTTGGCAGTAATATGAATTTTGACAAGTTTTAAAAAATTTGTAGAGTGTTGGAAGGATAAATATGGATTTTTGATTATAAGCAAATATATTGAATTAAACGATTTTCGTTATAGAAAAAAAAAATACTGCTAATAAAAGATAGACTTTAGTTATTTCATCTGACCTGAAAACCAGACCAGCTCCTAATAAGCTGACCTGAAAATCAGACCAGCTCCTAATAAGCTGACCTGAAAATCAGACCAGCTCCTGATAAGCTGATCTGAAAACCAGACCAGGTCCTGATAGCCTGATCTGAAAACCAGACCAGGTCCTGATAAGCTGATCTGAAAACCAGACCAGGTCCTGAAAAGCTGATCTGAAAACCAGACCAGGTCCTGAAAAGCTGATCTGAAAACTAGACCAGGTTCTGATAAGCTGATCTGAAAACCAGACCAGGTCCTGAAAAGCTGATCTGAAAACCAGACCAGGTCCTGAAAAGCTGATCTGAAAACCAGACCAGGTCCTGATAAGCTGATCTGAAAACCAGACCAGGTCCTGATAAGCTGATCTGAAAACCAGACCAGGTGCTAATAAGCTGATCTAATAGCTGATAAGCTGATCTAATAGCTGACACCTATTGTACTATTTGCTGTTAGCAAACGTAAATGAGATGGTGTTAAAGCAGTTGATGTCGATACGAAAATACCTAATGAAATATAATGGAATTTCATAATATTGTGAAATTCGATTTGTTTTGTACAGAACCTTTCAACGATAACAAGACTGTGCATGTTTAAGAGATATGAAAAGAAAAAACAAAAATTCGCATGAAAGAAGAAAGTAATATCAAGACAGAAGTTCAGAATATACAAATTTAAGGACTGAGAAACGATCAGTCAAGATAGAGGCAAGTAAACAAAAAAAAAAAAAAAGTAGAAGGAACAATATTACGAACTAAATAGATTTTATAAATGTTACCTGTTATTATCGACAAAATTAGATGATATAGTTATACAATATCAGAAAACGTTTAGTCATAAAAACACCTTCGTTGGAGGAGGTATAGTAGATAAAAAGAATAAACTCTCTAACTGGTGAACTTTATCTTCCCGGATTCTAGTATTGTGGACCTGAAACAAAACTACAAAAACGTTTAAATTGAGGTGAGAAAGGAATTAATTTATTAGATTCTGCTTGTAAGGATTTAAGCATTAGATATAAAGCTGATAAAATACTTGAAAATTCAGCTTGGGATCGAGTTTTATCAAAAGATAGTAGTATTGCTGAAAAATCATTTGCCTATATGGTTACTAACGCAATGAAAGCCAAAACAAAATTTGGTATGGGTGTGGAGAAAAAGAAAAATGTTAAAAAGAACAAGCTAAATGATAAAAAACTGTTTAGAACATCAATTAGAGCTGCAACAAAAATACTAAAGAAGGAAAAACCATTAGATATTAACTCAGCAATTAAAATTGCCCGAAAAACTATCAACAAATCATTAAAAGGAAGAAAATCTCAAATTATAGTACCACATGTAATACATGTACCAAAAATTGGTGGGTTTTTGCCTCTAATACCGATTTTAACTGCTCTGGGTGCAATTGGTAGTCTAACAACTGGAGGTGCTGCTATAGCTAAAGCTGTTAATGCAACAAAGAATGCAAAAAATCAACTTGATGAAGCAATTAGACATAATAGAGCGATGGAATCTATAGCAGTTGGAAAGGGACTTTACTTAAAACCATATAAAAAGGGTTATGGTTTAGTTTACAAAGAAAAATCAAAAAACTCTTAGAGATGCTACGAACAGACCACTATCTGATGTGGACATAAACCGTTTCTCTATAAATATTCCATATTTTAGAGGAGTTTTCATGTTGAATACTCTACCAAAACGAACAAAGAAAATAGAATGTGGAATAATCAATTTAGACGTATCAACAGGACCTGGTACACATTGGGTAGCATATTATAAAAACAACAATGAAAAATAATATTTTGACAGCTTTGGAAACTTACAACCTCCTTCGGAAGTAGTCAAATATCTTGGTAGAAATATAAAATACAATTATAATCAACATCAGAATTTCAATACATTTACCTGTGGTCATTTATGTCTTAAATTTCTTTATGAAATAACTGAAAATATTAAATAGAAAAGCACAAACATTTATATTTTACAAAACTCTTTCATGTATTTTTATTTATAATTTAAAATACAAAATTATTATATATTATTGCCAAATTGGAAATTGGGAATTTTGAATTAGAAATTCACCCAGCTCGCTTTCAACAATTAAGCTTTGTTCACCTTCTCTACTTAAGCATAATGATCCGCTCGAGAGTTCTTTAATTTCAGCATCGGTTAAAGCATTATATCGCTTTGGGAGGAACATTATGTGGTTTTCCATTTCAACTTTTAGTGTTGGCCCATATTTTGTTGTTACTCTTGACACTTTTCGCATGGTGTATTTAGTTGATGTCTCAAACTCCTTTATGTGGATTAAGGTTTTATTTTTTAGTGAATTAAATTTTGATGTTAGATTTGTTGTAGACTCCATTTTTTATTTACTTCTGCTCACTTTAAATGTTTAACTGAAAATGATATTAAAAGTAGCGATGACGACTTCAAGAAGGCTAATCGAAAATATGGTGAAATAGTGAATAAGTGGAGGGGTAGTGATAGACAGAAAGAGATAGTTATAGAGAGAAAAGGGATAGAGAGAGATAGAGTGCTAAAAAAAGAAGTATGGAATATAGATGATGGTATAGATATTTTAAATATCAAAAGATAGTACTTTAAAAATTTAAAGAGCAAATTAGTTTTAAAGAAACCTTCAAACAATCACCATTCATTAATTTATCGGCAAATATAATGAGCCAAAATAGCCGTACTCTAAACCAATTTATAAGAGATTTTGAAAGCTTCAGGCTTTTTGATTATTGGGAGATGATCAAATTTTTTCAAAATATGCTGGATGAGAACGAAGAATATGGTATCATGGAAGATGAAGACAACACAGAAGGACACTTCAAAAGCTGTCCTTGGTATAATCCTGAGTGTGAGGAAGGACCAGATACTTGCAGATGTACAATATATTTTTTGCGTAAAAGTATATTCGAAAATTTAATAATTGGATATTATGAAATGTTTCCATCATTATAATAAAAATAAATAAAATTAAATTAAAATGTAGTATTAATATAAATAAAATTAAATTAAATTATTCCTTGTTGTGTGTTATTTTTTAAAGGAAATTTAGGATTCATCTATTCGAATATAAAATAACAGAAACTTGTATGTAGTGAAAAATATAAGGACTTATCCGATTGTCTAAATTGTTTCTCTTTATGAAAAAATCTAATGAAATTTAATGGAATTTCATAACATTGTGGAATTCAATTTGTCATGTGCATAACTTTTCAAGGAAAACAAGACTGTACATGTTTAAGCGACATGAAAACAAGACTGTGCATGCTTAAACGATATGGAAACAAGACTGTGCATGTTTAAGCGTCATGAAAACAAGTCTGTACATGTTTAAGCGACATGAAAACAAGAATTTGCAAATAAGCAAAAACAAAAATTTTTTTTGATCTAGCGAAGTAAAGCTAATAAAGAAATAAAAACCATTCACATAATTAATTCTTTTTCCAATATTTTATTTAAAATTTTTTCTTAAAAATTCATACACATATTTAACTTATGTATGTAGATACCCAGAAAAAAATTAGACAAAAATTCTCTATTTCAAGTAGTAAAATGTGAAAAAAATGTGTGGTACATTAGAAGAAAAAAAAAAAATAAATATATAGACTGACTGACCAACTAAAACGTACACTCTGTCCGATGGACACACAAAGCACACTTAAACATTTCAGAAATATATACACAACACGCTGAACTTTAATAAAATGAGAAAAAAAAAATCATATAGAACGTCAAATGAAAGCCATAGTTAATAGCCCTTCATAAAATAAACATATACATATGTACCTTATTAATGTAAACATATTATCAGTATAAAGCAACAGAAATTTCGTCAAACAAAGTCATCTTGTATCCTAGAGGAACCGTCGAAAGGGTATACCTAAAGTCTATGAAAACCACTTCGTTTTCTGATGATCGCTTTTCAACAAGAAAATAAGTTTGTTCATTGTGACTAATTTAAAAGTATATTTAAATTCAGTCTCATATCCGATCTTAACTGCATCAGAATTTAAGAAAAAAGCTCCTTTTATTCTATTGAATAAAATTTTAATTTAAGACAGTAAGCAAAGATATCAGCTTCAACTTCAAATGATTTCATCACAAAAAAAAAAACTATTGATTGTTTTCAACAATTATGAAAATAATAATTTCAATATAAAGCTCCCTTTTGATTTTAAATGTTTATCAATAAAAATAAAAAAAAGATGAAAGTTGACTACCAAAGAAAAAAAAACTATCAGTATATAAGCTGGAGTGCAGGATCAGTTTCATTTAAAAATGTTTATACATTTTCATAAAGCAAAGCAAGATTTCGAAAACAAATGTAGAAAGTGAAGAAAAAAGTCTATAGTTAGAAAAAATTATGTACCCCAAAAATTTCTAACGTTAACTTACTAACGTTGCATCAACTTTAAAAAAATTTAAATTAAGTATAAGAAATATTTCTATTATAGTTGCTATTACTATAGAGTATGTATCTTCAGGAATTCAGTTTTACTTAAAAACAGAAAATCCTCACAAACTTTTAAGTAAACGCAGATAAAAATTAAAACGTTTTTATTTTCAAATAAAAAAAACTGAATATATCGCATCTATATACAGACGAATATTTACAACAACAACACCAACAACAAGACGAACAAAAGACATCAATGACAAAAAAAAATGTATTCAAAGATTGAAATAAACAAAATCTGTAATATAAACAAATTTCATATAGGCAGACTTTAACGCGAGACAAATTTAAGTATGAGAAAATATAAAACAAGCGTAAGTATAAAAACATAATAAGGTTAGGGAAGTCCAGACATATGATAGTATTTTATAGTACCAAATGTCGATACTGAAAACAATTTATTTCTATCTACATATAAATATTAGCGCAAATACACATACACTCATAGCAGAATTCATATAATAAATATCCAAGAAAATTTCAACAACACCCCACCTTTTGCAAATCATGATGAGCCTTAAATTCTCCCCCAGATATACATATAAAAATTCCCATGATCATACATACATACATATACAATATATAAGATTAATCTCAACAACACAACACTCTCACCTACCTGAAATTACAGATAGTCTTAAACTTCTACAGACGTCTATACACATAGATTCTCACGGCTACATATTACAAGAACACCTCGCCCCTAATAAATCACAATCATCTTAAATTCTTACAAAAATACATACATACATACATACAAATAACCAATTTACCTCAACAAAATCCTCACCTACCTCAAATCACGATCAGCCTTACACTACTATAGACAGACACATCCACAAATCCTCATGGATACATATTACGTCAACAACCCTGCCCACCCAAATCATGGTCAGCCTTAAACTCCTACAGACATACAAACACACATATTCCCCCGGCCACATATTAATAGAATGCTTCGCCCCTCATAAATCACAATCAGCCCTAAGCTCCTACAGAAATACACACATTGAAATTCCTACAAACACACACACAACCACACACACACATAAACACATACCCACACACACACACATTTCCACAATTCTCTGCTGGTATTACGATATATGATGAAATTCATATACACAGCAACACCCAGAACAAAATCGCTAGCATCAGTTTGCAATATAAAGGTACTAGAAAAATCGGGACACGTGAAAGTAGGTGCTTCTATAAGTTTTTGCTGTATTTCTCCAAAAGCTATTTCTTATAATTGTTACATTAAAGTAAAATATATCGAAATAAAGATATCACTACCCCTATTGAAAAGCTCTTCTTATCAACCTGATCGGATTCAAAACATTTAACATCTGAAATTCACTTGAACATATATGAAACCTATGCCGACACAATATTTTCTATCTCCATAATAGCAACGTCAATAGCCTTAAAAACATATATACATGCATTTGTAAATATGTATGAAAAAGTGTTGATGTAACTCACACAAGCAATGACATTCTTCAAAGCAAAAATAGATAAGATCACATACATTAATCCAACAACATATACATACATTACCAAATACATTCCCTAACGACTTCCATTCGCAACAGGGTTGCCAATCTCTGCAGCTATTAGATTATTTCCCCACAGATCGCAAACATAAATGCATACATATATACACAATAACCCTACATAAGCATACCAAGGACAACTCAAAACAGCAACCCAAAGTCTATCAAATAACAATCACTATATGCACACAAATACACAGATCCCTTGTAACTACCCTGCAGTCAGACTGGGAGCAAGTGTCTTTGTGTCAACACTAAAATTCTAGTAACAATTTTGTTATAATAAGTTTTTTTCTATCCATAAGTATAAAGGAAGTAAAGAAAACAAATATGGTGTATTTGTGGTGGACTTGTCAATAACTTGTCAATATACATATATTTGTATGTACGTCGCACAAGCGACAAGTCAAAAGTGACTCAGTACATTTTCACCATCGCCATTTCCTACTGGGTATAATGATTGTCTGCCACTACAACAAAAGTATCGGACACCGTCAAACATACAAGTAAATACAAAAACACATACACAAACACGCACACACACACTCCCATACACACATACAAACATCCGCATACACATGCATAGAATTAACCAAAGAATCAGACTCACACACACACACACACGCACACACACACACACAATATCAGCATGAAAATCCCCAAAATCCCCCAATTTGTAACAGAGTTGTCATCATTTTTATTTTTCCCCGGTTTTGAATTCCCAAAACAGGACTATCTCCGCCATTACTAATCTACTAACATACGTAGATGCATTTTTATATTAAAAATTTGTACGCAAATAAAGATGATTTTAAATATAATGTTTTTAGTTAATATAAATATATTACACATGTTTCAACGACTTAAATTCTGCAGTAAACTTATCTTTAGCCACTGAAAACAATATTTTTGAATATGCTGAGCAAAGTATAATCAAATGAATAAATAAAATGAGGTTGTTGTATTTAAATATTTTATGAATTTTTAAACACAAAAAATCCATTTTTTTATAAAATTTAAATTTTTTTTAGGTAAAAATTTTACGCTATCTCTAAAACTATTGAACAAATTTGTGAACAATATTTCCAAGGCCTTGGTTTTTATTTTAATTGTTACAATTTTAAGGCAAAAATTCTCAACAAATAATTTGTTACCCAATTCTGAAATTATTTTTACAAAAATTGCAATAAATTAAAGCAAATAAGAAATACAATTAAGGTAAAGTCCTACATACCCAAACTAACAATAACAATCAAGTTTTAACCAAAGCAGGTAGAAACAAATAGCAAACAATAAAATTGCTTGCATGAAAGCAAAACTGCCAATAAAATACCTGAAGGAACACTTGTTATGCGATCTATTTTTAACACCCTTTAGTGGTAAAAAAAATAGCCACGTCACAATAACGCTGTTAATAATGTGTGTGTATTTGAATGCAAATGAGACTTGTGCATATTTCAATAAAAAATCACCCCTTTAAGCAGCTTTGGCTTGTGCTCATTATGTTTGTTGTTGTAAAATTTGCAAACAAAATTCTTGATAAGTAATAAAACCATTCCAATTAATTTTTATGCCACAGTTTGTGACTTTGTTTTTACCTGTTTAGCATAAAAAGTTAAATTTCATTAACAAAAATTAAAAAAATGTACACTTGTGGGAAAAAGGGATGAGTGAATCACAATTTCGTAGCAAATAATCTTAAACAAATTTGTGAAGTGATCATTGTACTGCAAGCCTTGGTGTTAAATAGAACAGTTGCATTGTGACTTAACACGTATCCTTAAAAAATAGTTTTGTTAGAATATTTTATTTAAAAATTTAATTTTTTGGTTCAAAGTTATAAAGGTGAGTTTTTTTAATATCCATATGTGCTCTTTATTATGAAAGTGGTCCAAGGCTTAAAAAAACTTCATTATTTAAAAAACGTTAAATATATTTTTATTAATCGAGACCGGTACAACTATAAATTAAAACGTTGAATTTTTGAATTATTCAAATGTAATCTTCTAAATATCTCGAAACAATAAATGTGTATATGATTTTGAACACTTTCATAATTAAGGGCACATACATACATACATACATACATATTTATGTAACTTGGGCTCTGCAATTGTATCAAAATAATATAAACTTACAGTATGGAGAATAAGGACGAAATTTTGACGAAAATAAATGACCGAGTATACAAATTATTAAAAAACTCAGGAAGAAGCATTATTTGGTCTTGTTTCTATGAAATCCAAAAGGAAGATGGGTCTATTTTGAAGGGATGTGTATACTGCGGTACATGCCACAAGCTCTTAAAATATATTTGCCAGCGAACTTCAAATTTATTGAAGCATAAGTGCATCCATTCACAGCCACATGAACCTGAAGCAAAACAACTAAATATTGAAGACAAAAATGCCTGCTTTAAAGTATTTATGGACTTCACAATTGAAGATTGTCGGCCTTTCAGCATTGTCGAAGGTTCGGGGTTTCGAAAAATGATTGCTAAATGCGGCGACAATATTGATTTGGACAACCTTATCCCCAGCTCAAGAACATTGTCGCGTAAATGTAAATTGGCGGCGGAGGAAAAGAAACAAGAAATTAAGCCTCATATACAGAGTCTGATTGGCAACGGTGAGGCAGCGATTACTATTGACATGTGGACTGATGATTTTGTTAAAAGAAGTTTTCTTTGTGCCACCGCACATTTCCAAGTGAATTTCAAATTAGTAGAAGTTACTTTAGGGATGAATTCCATGGATTTCATGTCCAATTCATCTGCGAATATAAGAAACAAGTTAAGCAGTATTTTTGAAGAGTTTGGTGTGACTGATTTTTCAAATGCAGTATTTGTCATAGATCGTTGAAGCAACATTATAAGCGCTTTGAAAGATTACACGAGACTAAACTGTTCTGCCCATCTATTTACTAACGTACTAAACGATGCTTTTGAAGCGACCGACGAGTTAAAAGGAATATCATGTGCTCGTAAAAAAATTGTTAAATATTTTAAAAAGTCCAATAAGCAGCACATGTTAGATACTACCTTGAAGAATCATTGTCCGACAAGATGGAACTCCAACTTCACAATGTTCAAATCAATTTTGCATAATTATGGAAAAATTAATGAAATTCTTTCAGATAGTTCGGAAAGACGAACCATGTTAAATTTCAATTTTTCTGTCCTGCAAAGTTTAGTCGAGATTTGCAACGACTTTGGAACAATTTTCAAAAAACTGCAATACAGCGTGTGTCCTAGCATTTGCTTTGTTATTCCTTCTATCACAAAGGTTCAAGCAATTTGCGAAATTCAAACCAACGAAGAATCTGATATTGCTGCCTTAAAAATTAATATTTTAATTCACTTGGAGAAATGGAAATCAAACTTAAGCATCTCCCATAAATCTGCATTATTCTTATATCCTCCTGCTATATTTTTGCAAGCAAATGAACTTAGTAATATAAAAGAATTTTGCGTTTCAAAGCTAACAGAAAATCATATTCGCAATTTTTCTGACCTATCACCTAACAGCAGCAACATAGTGTGTACTTCACCGATTAGTTCTCTTCAAGTACAAGCTCAACAATCACTTTCGCCAATTATATTTCCCATCTGCTCATCTATATCTACTTCGAAATCAGCTACTTCAGATTTAAGTTTTTTCTTCCCCACATTAACAAGTGAATCAGAGGCCAGTATTGAAACTGGAAGGGATGAAGTCTAGCGTTATTGTAATGAAAACGTACGAATTACTGACGAATTCGATATAATGCTGTGGTGGAAAATCAATTCAAGCAAATATCCCAAATTGTCAAAATTAGCTATGAAAATATTATCCATTCCTGCTAGCAGCGCAGCATCCGAACGCGTGTTTTATCTGGCTGGTAATATTATATCTGAAAAAAGAAATAGGCTGGAGCCTAAAACTGTTGACAGTATTTTATTTTTGAATTCTTTATATGAAAAAAAATATGATAAGATGTATAAGTAGTCTCTAAACAAGTAATTTGAATTTCATGCTTTTAATTTATTTCCATGTCCTTTTTAATAAATTAGTTTAATGTAAAATTAACATATACAAATATTTAAAATGAAATAAAAGTTCCTTATTAAAAATATAAAACTCTTCTCATTGCCAAATATTGATGTCGGAAAACTAGTTTTTTTTTATAGCAAAATAGTTGAAAAATATGAAGTAAGTAAATTCGCTTTGAAACATTTTACAAAAAAATTGCGAAAAGTTAAATGTTAATGACAAAACAAAACTAGAGCTTCGTCAGTGGTAGTAAGATAATTAGGAGATAAAACTTAGAATACATATAAATAGCCTTAAAGCGAACGATATTATTTCAAAAAAATAAATTCATACAATTTTTTTTGATATTTTGTAAAGTGTTAAATTTATGAGGATTTATAGTAAATATTTAGTTAGAAAATTATTATATCACATTTTCCATACCTGTCATGCAATCTAATAATATGGCACCGTTCCCAAATTAGTGTTGCATCAATTCACTTTTCTGGCAGCACTGCTGCTTTATAGTGTTTTCAAAATAACTATATATTTACGCATGTGTATTCGGTTTAATATTCAGAATATTTTTATATTCAGAATATTTTTCTATTCACACAGTCTATAAATTTTAGTTGTATTTGTTTATTCTGGGAAGCTTATAGTTATACGTGTTCGGTTGAAAATTAATGCATGTCTTTGTATTTTGAGTGTTTTTTATATTTAGCTGCACGCATTCGTAGTTGTTTGACGGCCAAAACTCAAAAAGTACTTAAAATGATACTTTTGTCATTCTCTGGTTCACACTTATGGTCTTAAACGTGTTTAAGCAAGTGTTTTTAAAATCTAAACACAACCGTTCGCATTTCATTTGAGATGTTTAAGGTTGACGTTTTGGCAATAAATTATTGTAATTGTGAAAAATTACGAACAATTATGCTTTTTTATTAGTTTATTATTTTCAAACAACAAATGTTCTTGTAAATATTTGAGTATTTTTTAATTAATTACTTGTTTACCAAATAACTTTCGACGTGACGTCATTTAATAACAACACAAAGTTGCCAGAGTTATCAAAAAACGGACTGAACATACTCCATTATCGTGTTTAAGGAAGTGTTTTAATCTTAAACACTTCATTTGAGATGTCTAATGCTAAAACATCTCAAAATCGTCGTGTTTAAGCTCGAATGAGGCGTTAAACACGTTTAAAACCATAAATGTGAACATAGTATAACACTTTTTAAGTGTATGTATGCTGGAAAGATAAATGATCATCAAATGATCAAAAATAATCATCCCTATCGTGAAAAAGAAATGGAATATTTGTTCACGCAAAATTTTCATTCCCATCAGATTGAAAAATGCTATCTTGAAAATCCCGTGAAAATTTTCCCCCGCCTGATAACGTGAATGTAAAATAGGAAGACTTTTTGTAAAGCTTAAAAATTAATTGAAAATCTAAGTTGAATAAAAAAATCACACACATTTTAGATTATTAATGAAACTTATTTAACTTTAAAGTTGTACTCATGGAGGTGCTTCTGTTGATTTAGCTATTTTTTCATTAAGTATACCACCGTGGTGCACCATCATGAAATTTACTGTCTGAACCAAAGAGATTCATACTCTATGAAAAAATGTGTTGTAGGGAATTATTGTCCTAAAAATAAATAATTATAACTTTTAATATATAATTCGAAGAAAAATATCGAAATTATTCGATGTGGGAAAAGGGAAGATTGAAAAAATTCACGTGAATCATATTCTGCCTTATCGTGGTTGGCTTATTTCAAATACGACTACGACTGTTTGGTAATAGATTAAAGAAGACAGTTTTTCTTAGTTTTCGTAGTTGTATTTCAAATACGCCAACCACGATAAGGCAGATTATTCATGATAAAGGGAAACAAAAAAAGTTAAAATATTTCTGGGAAAATTTTTTCGAGGGAAAAAATAGTTACTATAGTGGTGATAGAGTTTCTATTACGAAAAAAGTTTGCCATTAACAAACGTCAAAAAGACGAAAATTATTTTAAGCCAGCATGAAAAAGATAAATATAGGGTATGTTCGTAGATTCAGCAAATTTTTGCAGAAGTTCTGCGAATTTGTTCTGCGTATGCGTGATCAACTGTTGCACATGCTTTGCAACTGCTCAATATCTGTGCATAGTTGGCATTTTTGAACGAACTGCAAACAATTTTTAAGTCGGCAAGTAATTTTATTTAAGAAAGTTGTCATCTCGTCGATGTGAAAGCACAAAAAACTCTTTATAAAAGTTTGCACATTGTGCACATGGCTTGGACGTTGCTGACTTATAAGTAAGGCATTCTTCAAAGCTTTATCAGAAACCTTTTCTATAAAAAAGTTCTCATAAGCATCAAAATTAAACTAAAGTCCAGCGGTGTTTGGAAATACACCAATTTCATTTTTTGAAAAAGAAAAGGCATTGTATTTTCGGCAGCAGTATTTTCTACTTAAGACTAGTCTGTTAAAACTTTTAAAAAATGTTTTGAGCACCATTCATTACTTCGTACAAACAAATTTGAATCGCTAACAATATTAACTAGTCATTGTTGTAGTAAATTCCACGCGAAACAAGTGTCACTCATTAATTTCATATACAAACATATGTATGTATCTTTCTGTTTTATGAATTCATGTTTTTAATAAATTAATACATATTTGCTCAATGCAAGACTCAGTTTAAATAAAATGCTATATGTAGTACATCCATGTATGTAATACAACTTCATGTTCTTATATAAATTTATTTTCATGTGATTATTAACGTATTATAATATTTGCATTCGCTTTCGCAAAAATTAAAATCTAGTATTCGCATTCGCATGCGCTAAACTGGTATTAGTTACATCCCTAGTTAAAGGCTTTTATATTGAAAAAGTTAATGTACTGATTTTTTTTCTCTCATGTACTGATTTCTACGATTTCAAAACCGGCAACCCTAAATATATAAAAGTCTTCAATGTAATATACATTTGCTGTATTTTTAAAGAAGATAATAATGTTAAAGTAAAACTTAAAAACCGACGCTTTTTTTTGTCGGTTTCGGTTTTTATGGGTTATAAACCGCGGTTTAGGTTTCGGTTAAAACCGAACGGCAATCCCTAATACATACCTATGTGTAATGTATATGTATATGTACATAAGAATTTAAGAATTTTCCCCTCTATGTATGTAAAATAGCTCATAAATCACTTCTAACCAACTGACATTATAACTGTTGGTAGGTAGAAAACCGATTCGTAGTTATTCCGCAAAACCGCTTAGATATTTACACACCAAGACGTGAGGAGAAAATTATTAAGACCGGCCAAAGGCCGATTCGGCAACAAATCCATTGTCAGCGAAGCTGGTATTCTATTTAATCATTGGCATAACAAAATATTTTGTTTTATTAAAGATAATTTGTTTTATTTTGTCTCAGTCGAAAATAATAATACCCTTGCCTGCTTTTGACTTTTGCGTGCGTACAAACTACTGAAACAATAAAAATTGTTACGAATTTTTAACAATTGTTACTGGAAAGTGTTCATTAACTCAAAAAGTTTTCAAGGAGAGAGCGTCAAAAGAGAGAAAAAAACAAAAAAAAATTCTTACAAATTATTTCTAGTAAAGTTTTTACTTGCAAGAATTATTCAACCACCTGTTGTGTGTTTTGTTGTCAAATTGATTATTTAAAAAATATCTGAAAAAGGAAAACTGAAAAATGTGCATTTCTTTGTTAAAAAACATGCATACGTATGTAAAACGAAAGCATGTTTTCTTAATTTATTGTTTTTCTTTCATTAAGCCACATAAATTCAATTTTAATGGGAAATAATTTTGCTTGTTTCTCATATTTGATCAGAGATAGAAAGTGGCATTTTTGTATTTGTTAATGAATAAAATTAAAAAACTATGAAAAATGTATAAAAATAGTAAAAATACATGAAACTGTGTAAAGAATTTCACATTAAATGTCAATTTCTAAAAAAAATGCAATTTAAAATATTATCAAACAAAATGCATCATAAAAAGTACAATTGTATAATGATTTCCATCCATGGTTCTGATATGAATAAAATGTTCTTGCAAGTTTTCGTAAACTTTTTCATATTTGGGAGAGTAATTTTATAAATTTCTGTCTTACTCTCTCGTTGCTAGTTTCTGCTGGGAAAGTAAATTAGCAGGCACAAATTTTTATTGAAATGCTTAGTTATCGTTCGAACTCATTTTCCTTCGACTTGTCGTGCTAAAGGCTTTTATTGGAAGGCAAAACAGTTGTTTGTCGTTTAAAATGCTTGCGAACGAAAATAAGTGACATCGTGGGATTGGCTGGAAGTTTTTACAGCTCCCATGACCTTAAAATTTCCACTACACTTTCCACAATTTGTTCACTAATTCGGCGAAAGATCACATCAATTTCATGTAACATCGAATTATTTATTTTAGGAAACTATTAGATCACTGTAAACATTGATGCTTGTACAAAGTGTTTCACTTTGTTCTGTTATAGTGATTAAGCGACACTCAGTAAGACTATAATGCAAATATTAATACTTCTGACGAAAATGTCTCCCTAATCTAATTTCTGTTTAAAAAATTAAAAAAAAACAGATTTTCAGTTTAAATTTTTTTTAACGCACATTTTAACACATTTTCCACAAAAGTATTAATATTTGTGTTATAGTCTGAAACGGCCTTTGCTAAATTCATTTTGCATGTAGTTTTCGAATCAAGCAATAATTTTCTCCTAGATTTAAATTTTATGGAATTTTATATAATTTACGTATAAAGTTGAATCGCTCACATATTTATTTTTTATTAAAAAAAATTGTATGCACATTTTACTGCCCGTTTATCGTTGTCGTAGGAATTCTTTCTTTATTATAAAGATTCCAAAAATTTATGATTATGTACTTGCAATAAAAACAAATGCATAAATCTATATCAAGTCTCGAACTTGATTAAAAGTCGAATACATCACACATATCGCGAAAATGTTGAAAATTCGCAATATTGGAAACAAGCCCTAAACGAAAATTTATTAAAGTTGCTAAAACTGTAAGGTAAGTCATTAACTCAGCAGAAAGCACGAGCCATTATGAAAATTCACCAAATATTGCAAAAATTTAAATTTTAAGTCCCTAAATAAAAATAAATAAAGAAATGCAAAAATTTTTCAAAAATTATATCTGTCGCAAAAATGGCAGAAAGTTGCGAAAAATTGCAACATTTTAAACAAGCCATAATTTATATTTAAAATCGCTAAAACTCTGAGAAAAAGGCGAAAATTCGCAAAAACTTGCTAAAAGCAGCATAAGTAAATTTTTCACGGGGAACAACTCCAACTAATAGCATGTGATAGAGAAAACAAAAAATTCTAATTAGAAAAGGGAGAAATTTCATGCGGAATTTTGTTCATGATAGCCCTGATTGTTTAAAATTCGCGAAAACTGCCAAGAAGTAAAATACTTGCAAAAACTGACTTTCAGCACGAACATTGTAAAAATTCGAGAGAAGTTGCAAAAGGGAACATGCCTTAAAATCCATTAGAAGTCGCCAAAACTGGTAAAATAAAATAAACTGAATAAAGGCAAAAAATCGCAAGCTCGTGCAAAAATCGCGAGCTCGATCAGGTCACCTTTCAAACAGAAATTACTAAATCAAAATTCGATCAGCCGATTGGTCTGTACGTGAACACGGACAGACTCACAGATGCACATATACACAGACACACACTACAAACTTATAACAATCCTTTTTTTGTCGGGGTTAAAAAAAAGAATTTATATAAAAATGTCCCAGCAAAAAATTTGAAAAAAGGTAATCGAGTTTGGAATTAAGAATTTTTGGTGGAAGCTGTTCCTTACTGGATTACCAAGTTAATGATTTTAACAAGGCGTGATACTAAAATAATCGATTCTTGGGAAGTAGTTATGTTGTTTATTGGTGGAACTAATTATTTTTTTCGTTGCGGAAAATAGTTATTTTTTTCTAGTTAATTTTAATTATTATTCGAACTTCATTTGTTTCTTTATTTATGATTTTAACAGGCTAAAGTTCGTATCGCTTTTTAAGCCAAATTACATGTGATAATTATTAATGAACAAATAACACCAAAGTTAAGAACGGAACAGCCAGCCGTTTTCGAAGGCTACTAAACCTTCATCATCAGCGTTCTTTTGTGTTTGGTCCACTGTGTGTGGTGTCAGTTGATGTAGATTTCTGTTTATTTACTGAGCATTATTGCAAATGAAATATGTGAATTGTTTTGATTCATCGTATTACAATTTGCTGAAAGCTTTTTTGTATTGTAAGCTCATTTTTACCATCTCTATATATACAAGTCTTACCATTGTCGTTTGTTCTTTTACAAATTATACACATGTTAGTTAATTTGCTTATTTTTGTTCTACTTAAGACAAACTTTTTTGGTTTGTTACTATTAAGTATATTTTTATTTAATTTTTGCCACAGGGCCCATGGCTATTAATTTTTAGTTAATTTTAATTATTATTCGAACTTCATTTGTTTCTATATTTATGATTTTAACAGGCTAAAGTTCGTATCGCTTTTTAAGCCAAATTACATGTGATAATTATTAATGAACAAATAACACCAAAGTTAGTTGTAAATATTCTGAATATATTCTTTTTTTTAGTCGAAAAATATACTTTTTTCTGAAATATACCGTTGTTTGAGTAAATGGAAGATCTTGATTAAAAACTCAGTTTGATTAAATATACATATAATAACTTTTAAGGAAAATTGAAATAATTAAAAAAAAACTTAGTTTTACTACGAAATACACCATTTTGTAAAATTTCTTTTATAAACTCAATTGAAGTGGGTTATATTTTTTTCGTATCAGTGCCTCTATTGTTACTTATAAATACTATATTTAGAAAAATTTCAATTGCTTTCATTGATGAACTTTTATTAAAACCGTAAATGAAAAAAAAAAATTATTTAGAACTACTTATATTTAAATAATTTTTTTCCAAAATGTAAGTACTTATTTCTTAGTTTAAAATAAATAAGTAGGCAATTTAGAAATATTCATAATTTATTTAAAATAACTACTTATTTTGGCAATATTTTCACGTCTTCTTTTAAAATCCAAAGAATATGTTCAACTTCTGCTTCCTATTTTTAAAAATTTGCGTAATGTGTTTTGTAAGCGAGTACTTCAATTTGGCAATCTAAAAAGTAAGTCGTTATATGGCATGTAGTTCAGATGGTAATGTCTAATTTTTTGCTGGGGTTATTTATTGCATTTTCTTATTTTTCCAATAAATGCCCAGCAAAAAATTACACATTGCCATTAGAACTACTTGCCATATAATGACTTACTTTTCCGATTGCCAAATTTCATTACTTGCTTACAAATCACAGTACTTAAAATTTTAAAAAAATATGTACGTTGTAAGTTGATAAATGAGGAGAATGATTCTTTTAGGTTTAATAGATTACGTGAACATGTTGCCAAATAAAAAAAGTAAATACTTTTTTGTTGTTAAAATCATTAAGTTGGCAATCCAGTAGGGAAGAGCTTCCACCAAAAATGCTTAATTCACAACTCGATTAACTTTTTTGAAATTTTTTGTTGGGTAGTTACAAAAATTATATTTTTACTAAAAAGTTTTGTACTTTTTTGTAGCTAAATTGGACTGCAGAACACTTGTTTGAAATAAACTGAAAATGAAATTTACTTTTTAAATTACTTTTACGAAATTCAGAACACAAATCACTTTCATTTCAGAACCTAGGCAAAAGTTTTAGAATATGTTTTTGCGAGACATTTTTAGATTTAATTGAACTGTAGTGAATTTTAATCAGAAATAATTTCTTAATCAGGCTTAAGTTCAGTAATTTAAATTCTTATTGAATAAAATATTTTTATTAATTAATGTGAGTTTCTAAAGAAGGGAAGAAAAATTTAAATAGACTTCTTATTAGCTGGGGGAAATACCGATATTTTTCTGTGCAGCCAAGCACTTCATCAGCACCCATGTCTATCTACTGGGGTAGAGCTTATTATTAACATTAGCTATTTAACGTAAATTTGCAATGAGATGGAATATGAGAAATGATTGTTGTGTAGACAATTATTGATTTACCTTTGGTAAATACATTTGTAAGTATCACTATTCATTTTCTGTTTTCCATTTTTCATTTTCTATTTAGGTTAGCACGAAGTTATATTACTCTACCTAAGTATGTTTTAACTATGTTGCTTATCTTTTACGATCTTCACATTAATTATTTTTACTTATTCGATGTACGGTCGGTACATACATATAAGTATTATTGTAGTGGCTATTATGTTACATTTTTTTGCTTTCTACAGTTTTCCGTGGACTCGAAGATATGTTCATGTGTAAATGAATAGACGACGCCAGTATACTAATTAGGGTTAAGAATGATACTTTTATTTAGTAATAAATAAATACACTTATAATAATCACGAGATTCCCTTGAAATAACGCGACTAGTCCATACATGCATGTAAGGACTACTCCATAAAAGACCAGGACTATTACAAAACTAGTCTAAATGTATGGATAAAACATGGGCGATTTAACATTGCGATGTCCTAGGGATGGAACACAAATTTTCCAAATTTGCATTACATCCGAACACTCCAAAACTACCCCATATGGAATATGTAGTTATCAGAGATCAGATTGAATGCCTTATTTTGCTGTTTTGACTGCAATCACAAAAAAACCTGCATATTGTTGTCAATCCACAACATTTGAAAAAAAAAACAACGCATGGCACAATCAAAAGAGATGCCTGTGGCGAATATTATTGCCTGCATTGCTTGTTTTATATAAATGTTCACTGGTCTTGTCAAAAGCAGCGAATACTCAGTGAATGGTGCGAATACTTTTTATTGTGATTGAACACAACGTAATCTTGTATAAAACGTTCATATGTACATATGTGTGCTCTTACATTTGTATTCTTAAAACACAATATAGATTTGAAATGTATGTATTTATATGTATGTATGTATTATAAAGGGTGTTTTTTATTGAGGTATAGAACTTTAAGTTGGCATCACTTTTTTAACTGGCGGCCATTTTGTCAGCTGTCAAGTGATTAATATTTAGTTTGGTTTGCCATTTCATCATAAACAGGTTGACAAAAGAACAACGCTTGCAAATCGTGCAAATTTATTTCGAAAATAATGGTTCAGTTCGCGAAGTTTACCGCAAGCTCCGTCCATTTTATGGTCGACATAAATGTCCATCAGAGCAATTAATTCGGTTAATCATGGATCGTTTTCGCACTACGTTTACTCTATGTGATAATACGCATCCGCAGAGACGTCGAACAGTGCGCACCGAAGAAACAATTGCCGCTGTAGAGCAAAGTGTTGAAGAGGACCCGAATGAACCGATTCGCCACCGTGCACAGCAATTGGAGCCGACTAACCGACTATTTTGTTCCCGAATTGGATGGCATGAATGTGGATGAGTTGTGGTTCCAACAAGACGGCGCTACATGCCACACAGCGCACGTCACAATCGATTTATTGAAGGAAACATTCGATGAGCGCATAATTTCGCGGAATGGACCTGTCAATTGGCCACCAAGATCGTGTGATTTGACACCATTGGATTATTTTCTTTGGGGATATGTGAAGTCGCTCGTCTACGCCAACAAACCAGAAACGTTAGGGGACTTGGAAGCCAACATTCGTGGCGTTATTGCCAACATACGGCCCCATATGCTCGAAAAAGTGGTTGAAAATTGGACCTGTAGAATTAGCTTTATTCGAGCCAGCCGCGGCGGCCACATGCCCGAAATCATATTTAAACATTAATGGCATAAAATTATCCTTCCAATAAAGCCAAATTGATGGACATTAAAACGATTTTCTTGTGTTTTATTTCAATTCGAAGTTCTATACCCCTCAAAAAAACACCCTATACAAAAGATCAACGAATACTCCAGTGAATGGTATGAAAGAAATACATTCTTTAATTCTGCATCATTTCATTTCGCTGCTTGTATTATAACAGCATTGCAATAATAGAGTGTGTCAGAGCAATCAATAAAAACAACGAATTACAGCAAGGCAACTACATTTGTTATTGTTGTCGAATAAATGAATGGCAAAAGCAACGAATTTATGAATAGTTTACAAATGTGAACGGTCTCACTCTGTTCACTGGTAGTTATAGACTACTCGTATACAATTTTTAAGTGCCTAAGAAGAACGACCATAATCGTTTAAACACGAACACATATCGTACAGCATTGAATGATTGTGTGAAAACGACATGATCCATAGCTGCATTACATGGGACCATGATGTAACTAGTCTGTTTCATCTAGATTGGACCTCGTAGTCCAATAGTGTTTTCACACTGACATGGTTTTAATAAAAGTTGGTTTTAACGTTAAAACCAACTGTTAAAACCTGGTTTTACCATACAAATTGTTGTTGTTAAAACCAAATTAAAACCATTTTTGAATTGGTTTTAAGTTGGTTTTATGAAATGCAACCTTGTTTTCGCTGTGATAAATTCAGTGCTGCCAAGTTAAAATTACCGACAGCAGCTGATAATGTTATACCAGTGAATAACAATAGATGGCACTTGAAAAGTTTTCAACTTAAAAATGGATGCAGCAGCAACAATAATCAAAAAATTAAGGGAAAAAAGAGTTTTTTTTTGAAAGGAAAACAACGAAAATATTTTAAATTCAACTGTGGAAAGTGAAAATAGACAATATGATTGACATTCATCTGCCTATAAAAAAGGTTTATCTTATAATGTGTTTGTGAATTTTTATATTACACTGCACAACAGTGATTTGGATGTTTAAATAAAAACAGCTGATCCTACTGTATTTTTGTCTCCTGATTACGATGGTGTCATTAGTTTTTCCTTATCAGCTCTAGTTTTGAAGATATAGTGTCATTTAGGATTTGCATAATTTGCATCTCTTTTTGTTTTATACCGTTAATATATTACGAATGGTACTCCAAACTTAAAAATACTTTAAATAGATTCTCATTGATGAGTATATCAGGGGTATCTGACTATTATTGCAAGGATGTTAAAAATCGTGTGTTCTTAGTTTAGTCCTTTTAAAAATTTTTTATTTTTGTGCGCTGATTACAAAAATAGGTTTATTTATTTTCTAGCACCTCTAGTTTAAAAGATATTTTGTGTTACATAAAAAAAATTCTTGAAATTTTTCTTTTAGAAATCCATCCAAAAAAATTGTTTTTATATTACATTTGTCCATTTACAAGTTATTAGTGCAATTATTACGAAAAAAAAATGTAAGGACCAGTCCAGAAAATTTTTATGCTATTTGTTGTTAATATATCATATGTTTTAAATTTCCAGCTTTTATGAAATAAAGAAAAAATATATGTGATATATTAACTACAAATAGATATACATAAGGATCAGTCATTTTTATTTAAACATCATAAAAAAACCTCTGTTTTGTTGTGCAGTGTTGTTAACAATATTTCCAAGCACTTCTTCATTCTGTATAAGAAGTTCCATAATTTAAAAAAATATTTATTTACAAAATGTAAAATAATTTATATTTTAGAGCGCATTGTGAAATATCTCAGTTTTTCATACAAACAAAAACAGTTGAACAGTATGTCCAACAAGTGTTATTAAAAAGCAGAAAAATGCAACAACAAATACACGTATTTCGGCAGGAGATTTATTTTATTTTGAGCAGAGTTATTAGACAGCCTGTGAGTTAAAACCTGAATTTAACAAACTTGTAGTGCGAAAGCATGATCAGCTGTTTATTGTTTTAACGTTAAAACCAGGTTTTAACTTTTAGTGTGAAAACACCAATATTATTTGCAGGGTTACATACACGCATACAACTTAAATTACTTAAATCAGAGCTGGACACTGAAATTAATGTATGCACGTATGTGCAAGGCATATCAAACAGGTACACGTATCAGGCATATTGCTCATCCGCTGATTTTTTGTTTACAAGTTTATAACGAAGAATTCGTTTGACAATTACTTTTATGCCTTGTTTGATGCATAAAATTTTTTGACAATTACTTTGTAAAACTATGTGAGAGGCACATAGTCGCCACAGGGTTTGTGCTTAATGCATGTACCTGTATTAAATGTGCCTTGCGTATGTGTATTCATTTGTATAAGATGCCGATTAATTTTCGGGACGGTGCTGCTACTTTGGGCAAACGCACATCACCAGATCTGGGGCAGCTCAGATACAAATGATAGAGGTGAGTGCATTTTTGATTTTGTCATGGATAACGGTCTGGTTATACTGAATCAAGGTTCGGAACCAACTTTCGTAGTCTCTAATAGGGAATAGGTATTAGACATACATAACTCTTGTCAATTAGAGGCACGCTCATTTTATTCGTGAATAGAGAGTCTCCTCATTCTCTGACCATCGCTATATAACATTCTTAATTACCATTTCAAATAGAAACACAAAATTATACGTTAACAGACGCAAACCAAACTGGCAAGTACAGAACCAAGTCCTCACCAACTTGATTGCGCAACCTCCTAATATAGAGGAGACTGCGGATATTGAGTTAGCCGTAGACACGCTAACAGATGCGTTCAAAGAAGCTAATGGTTTATCCTGTAAGGCATCTGTACAACGCAAAAATAGGAGACTACCTTGGTGGTCTGATAGTATTGCAGAAACTCGCAAGAACTGCAGACAATTATTCAATGAGGCAAAAAGTACAGGTAATTGATCACTTTATAAAGCCTCATTAAATAAATTCAAAAACGAAGTCAGGAACGCAAATTTTAGAGAGATTTCTGCATAAAGTAGAATCCCACTCCGAGACTTGTAGACTGCGTAAAATCCTAGCGAAAAAAACCGTCGATACCCACCTACATCCAGGATAATGATGGAAACTGAACAACGATCTCTAAAAGCTTCCATCCATTTAAATCTCCAGGTCCGGTATCATTCCTGCGGATCTGCAAATATAGTCAGGGCCTGCATTGTATGGTCATGTATTCCAATTGCATGGACTAAATGTAATGTGATCTTTGTACCCAAAGGAGGGAAGCATCACGTACTAAGGCAAAGGACTTAGACCCATTAGTTTAACTTCCTTCTGAAAATCCTTGAGAGAATAATGGATGTCCATATTAGAATACTCATTGATAACTCAACTCTCGGCCTCTTAACACGCATATACCAAGGGAAAATTGGTTGAGACCGCCTTACATTCGCTTGTAAAATGCATAGAGAAGTCATTCGAGCATAAAAACTATACCTCGGTGGCCTTCATGGATCAAAAGTCGGGACATCAAAATACATTTTAGAGGTATGGTTCCTTCGGCAAAGTCTCTTATTTTGATCTCTAGAATACGATTTTCCTTGTAATTTGAGCGATTTTGTTGCCTCCATACAAATCGACCCGCCCTAATGGGCAGGGTTCCACCTAGATACTATATCACAGAGATTAGAAACTGCACTAAACGAGGTTAGTGCTTGATGCTGACGGAGCGGCCTCAGTGTCAACCCGGACAAGATGGAACTAGTTCTGTTTTCCAGGAGATACAAAATTCCCAACTTCAACCTCGCAAACCTAAATGGCATTACCCTAACCCTGTCGGGTAAAGTCAAATATCTGGGCGTTGTCCTCGACAGTAAGCTTTCCTGGAGGGAAAATCTTCAGGCAAGAGTAGAGAAAGCCACAACGGCAATCTACGTCTTTAGAAATGCAATCGGCCCTACCTGGGGAATAAATCCTATGAAATTTCGGTCTGGTGGAAAGCACTTGACTGTAAGTAATCAGTCCCGTATAGAGGGAATTCTCCGAAAAATTGCAATTATGATAACAGGTGATCTAAGATCAACGCCAACAAAAGCGCTCTTCGTTATGTTAGGTTGGCTTCCGGTAGACTTAACGGCTAAAAAGCTAGCTTTACGTACTGACGTCAGACTAAACGCAATAGGCGCATGGAACCACCGACTTTCGGGGCATGCAAGCATAGGTGTAGTGGATAACGTACTGGATCTTATGGACTACTGCATTCCGAAACCCTACTTCAAAAGGAATTTTCGAATTTCATTGACAGAAGGGTTTTCCCCACTGAGCGGGGAAGGGTTGGTGAGGGCGTTTATATTCTAGAGTACGGAATTGAAATGTCCTTCAGACTCCCGAACGAATGTAGTATCCCTGCAGGAAATCGAACTGACTCAAATCTAGTCACGTGACCGGTCCCCAAGTGATAGGGACCAGTCCGAGTTCTAACACTTCCTATGAAGCAGACTAGTCACTTTTAGAAGGGGATGGCCTAGGATGAGGTTAATTGATACTTTGTATACACATTGTGACCTGTCACTGAACTATCCCATAGGGATAGAATAATATAAATTATTTATAATAAATTTCATTCCAGCATTTAACTCTAACAATGAACACTTATAATTAACAAATGCAATGACATTTTATTTTTAATCTGAAAATTTTTTGAGATTCGAACCGACAACCTCGTGCATGACAGGCTTGCACACTACCCACTCAACCACAGGGGCACTCATATTTCAAAAGCATAAATACCAGTTAAGCGTAGGTTAATATCTAAATACTAGATATACCAAACGGACGATACACTCGTCCGTATTCTAGAATCAAAATGTAAATAATTTAAGATTCAAAGAAAATGTACCTAGGTATCTAAACGTGATAAAAAAATTCATTAAAACACAGCCACATACAAACTTACATACATATGCAAGCATAATTAAATAATACATGAAATTAAACAAAAACATAAACAAAATCCCTTCAACCAAGCTAATTCACTTTATTCAATTCTTTTCCTTTAAGTATTATGACTTTCATTCAACAACAAATAAGAGAAAAAAATTGTTAGATCAAGAGATACCCACACACATACACACACTCATGTTTTCTTTCTTTTTTTACTTGTAAGCTAATAAATGCGTGTATAATATGTGTGCATGTAGTAGTAGCAACTTTAAACGCTTATAGCTCCCAAAAAAAACTAAACCGATTTCAATAAAATATAGATTCTGCACATCTGTACAGAAAATACTTTAAAACCATATAAATCTTTTTAAAATCGGTTTAGTGGTACGGGAGTAAAAGGGATTACAAAAAACATGTTCGCCTATTAATTATATAGATAGTTACGGGGCTGGTTCTAGAGTTACATTGGAGGGAGCAATTAACATTATATTTACACTATTTGATAGGTCCTGTATTTAACCACATCGAACATGTTCAGTGCAGTTTACTACAATACTAGACCGAGTCCCAATTAAATTGGCTCAAGATCAAGACGATACATCACGAAAATGGTGAATATCTAACCATTTACACGATCTATCTTTTTTCACCATACACTACTCCCTACTTTTGATAACACTCACATTTTCTCAAGTCATGGGAAGAGTACGTTTAGATCAATTGTCACCAAATTTTCTGCAGGGATATTACAGGCAGATTTATCTGCCATCAAAAGAGCGTCACACTGGATAAAGTTCTATCGGATTTCAAATAGAGATATCCATATTATAACTGACAGCAAATCTGCTATTAAGGCACTCATAGGGGTGTACACCACATTCTTTCTTGTCCAAAAATGTCGTAAAGCCCTGGATGGACTTGCGCAACACTCAAATATTTCGTTAAACTGGGTGCGTGGACACGGGACTATTTCAGGAAACATAGTTGCGGATGAACTGGCAAAGAGGGGAACCCTACTTAGAGAGGTCGATATCGACAATATTTGTGGTCTCCCACTCTCATCCTGCTGGAGACGTTTCGATGTTACCTTTCTTGAATTAGTTCAAAACAGATGGCGTAATGAGTCCACCTGTGTAATAGCGAGAACCCTCTGGCCTCGTCTAGACTCCCGTAGAACGAAAAATCTCATGAACTTCAATAGGAAGCATTTGAGGAACATCGTATCCACGCTGACCGGCCAGTGTACCTTCGGAACCCATGCTAAACGTATGGGTCTCCCGTATAATGATTACTGCTACAGTTGCAATGCGCCTCCTTGGCAGAATATCCTTCGGAAGATTATACGAGTTATCGGAAATCGGGTTAAAAAAACCTGAGCCTCTATATTAGGAATAGTGGCTGGTATAACCGCTGACCCCCTCTTCCCCCCCCCCGAGCCAAATTTCTGCACTCACTCACCTCACACGCCCCTGAACAATCTGTTATCTCTTCTACTTCTACCCTTCTTACCCTCCTCTTGTTCTCTCTCTCTCTCTCTCTATATATATTTTCTTTCAACTTACAGCTAGTGCAAAGGCATCATTATATTGGACCCAAGTGAGGTGATCTCTAAGGTGGGGTGGACTTCTACTTTTCCAGCCTGCTAACCTAACCTAACCTTGGGCAGCTCAGACTTGAATATACACAACTTGTTACCACTACGCCTTCCTCGCTGTTGTATACGCACGTCTCTTAACTGGCTGCGCTAGTATTGAAATAATTCCTCTTTGTCTGTTGCTCGTTCCACACGAGACTCACTCTGCCGACACTCACCGTTTATACACAATAAAGATTTACTTTCACACACTTGTAACGTGACGTTACAAATGATAAAACGTATAGTTACATACTACACAACGGATAGGTACATATCACCTCAATTAATGCAGGTTAAAACATAATTGTTTGTTTACATTGTTTGTTAATATTAAAGTTGAGGAATGTAATTTTTTTGTTAAAAACGAGAATGGGTATCGAACCGTGATCAGTTTGTTTGTCAGCCATCATCAGCACAGAGTTATTATAAACATTAATTTTATGCTGACATCTTCTCTCTGAACTTTGTATCAGCTTTGAGTTAGCTAAAAGAAGTTAGTTGTACAAAAACAAGTCATTAATCTCTGCATAAGTTTTGAGTTAGCTTAAAGTTAGTTCAATACTTATCAGGAAGAAGACAGTTGTGCAAAAAACAACTGACTCACATCTGTATCATTTATGAATTAGTTCAGAAGCTAGTTGTAAATAAGTTATCAAAAAGTCACCCATATTTTGAGCTAAGTAATAAAAATCCGACTGGGTACACACACACACAAAATAGATCTACCTCAGCAACACCTCTAGCCTCACCAAATACGATCAGCCTTAAACTCACACAGCCATACATATACACTAGAGAGCTGCGTAAGCAGTCTTGAAATGTAAATACGTCTTTTTTTAAATGTCGTATAATAAGCGAAGCACGATGGATGTATTGCATATCTGCGCAAAGTAGCACCAGAGTGCCGAACATCAATCGGTTTCTTATATAAATGAATACATTACTCTCGTGTTTCTCTCGGTGGTCAGCTCTGATGTATTGATGTTCGTGTATATGAGTGGTTAAAAGCGATGTCGCGAATACTTATTGTTTGTAATAAACACTCAAAAGAAGTAGTGTCTTCACCTTTCATGCGTGTATGCTTGTTATTTTGCATATCGTACGCTTGAGTTTGTGTGTAAGATATAGATATTAAGCTATTATGTTTGCCTTTAACGGAGGTTTTTTAAAGTAAGCGCACAAATTGCGTGTGTGCGTTTGTATGTGTGCAGAAAAATAAAAGAGCATACACAACGTGTGTGTATATACATGTATGACGTTTGTATACGCGCCCATGCGTAGAAAGAGGCAACCATCACAAATTCTTTCGTCACGAAGCATTTTCTTCTTTACTTCTATACTGAAACAAATGTCTTGCAAACAGTGTTGTTTAGCGTTTGTTTTAGAAGACTTAGCTGCAGCAAATCATTTGAAAAATCCCCCATGTCTTGAAAGTTCTTTAAAATTGTCTTTTGCACACACAAATTCACACATACACAATCGAACTATCTCAATTACACCCCGCCCCTCACAAATCACAATCGGCCTTAAACTCTCCCTAACATATACACACACAAATTCCCACGATTACATATTACATCAATAACCCCACCCACCCAAATCGCTGTCAGCCTTAAATTCCCACAGTCTAGCAACACCCAGAAATTTTCCCGTCGGTATTAGAAAAAAATAATTTTCATGATTTTTCCGTCGGCATATCGTCCCTACCACGTCAAACTATCCAATATGCAAAATTGGTTTTTTAGATTCGTTATCTTGGTACCCAAATTTATACGATATGCCTCGTTTAAAAATGCTGAAATTCTCATGGACGATAGATAACTCAATAAGAAATATTTGAAGCTTTGCACTTTTAGGGATACGCCGACTTTAAATTCACAATTGACGGGCCTTCGTACTCTTCTGAAAAGTTGAAATTTCCATATTGGATAGTTTGACGTCCTGCAAACACACATAAAAAACCTCAAACCTATGAACACTCTTAATGTATGCCCGCATACATACATACACACAAATCCCCACAGTCACACACACATACATACATTTACACTCAATTTAAACAAAAAACATCAAAGCGCACCGAAAACACAATTTCAAATTTTAATTACCAAATTTCAAAATTTCAGAAAATTTAGCACTGAATTTCTCAAATTTCACACAAATTTAAAATTTCAAAAATTTCAGTGCAAATTTTTTACAAATTTCACACAAATTTTAAAATTTTAATCGGCGCCAGAATGGCCATTCCACAACTACTGGTAATATTATAACTAGCGGTCTCCACTAGCCATGAACTTGGTATGGGTATCATGTCGGACATCGCAAATGGCTAATGGAGACCGCTCATGTCCATGTTTCGTCTATGCTCTGACATGGATGCCCGAAAATATGTATGTCTGAGGATCAGCCTTATTATGATTCTCATATTCGAACTTTAAACTTCTCGTTTTTACACTATCGTACAACGTTTCTCGAAAGTCATAAAAATGCATCGCTGTTAACAATTCTTTTACGATTTTTGTACTACGATTCTCGAAATTAAATGTCAAAAGTTGCACAAATAGTCGTTCATTTTATTTCATTCGACTAAAAAGAAAACAGCATTTACAAGTTATTAAAGAATCAAAAGTGTAAGGATTTTGTTAATACAGTTTATAGAAACTGCTTCTATGAAAACAGTCTTAGATTGAAAATAAGCACTCGGAAACAGTTTAAAAAATGCATAACTGGCGCAATCGTACCACAATGGCATGCGCAAGGTCGACACAAAGATAGAATGGGTAGAAATACTTTGGAGCACCATCTTGTACGGGGCTGGAATGAATAAAAGTGAGGCGGACTATAAATATAATAAAAATAACTTCTTCATAACAAAACTGAATGGCGCACAACGGGTATAGGTTCAAACAACCCATATATGTATGTATCTACATTATATATTGACACCGATAAATAGGTACTCATCTTCATCATCAGAGGATAAAAATAAGGCAACTCAACTTTTTCATTTTTTATTATAAAAAATTAACTGCCACTTGCACTATGTCGAAAGAAAAACTCTGCGAATGAAACCTAGTCGCTCGATTTCTAATACATTTTCATTCCGCTATGTCGTCAGCTTTCTTTCCCTTGTGATTACGTGTGTCATTTTGTTTTTTTTTTTTTTTTGTTTTACGTGTTTATAAATTAAAGTAGTGCCAATTTGTATATTTCAAGTATTTCTAGCGATTTACATGAAAATAAATACAACCATATTGAACAAAGAAAAAGAATTCAACAAAGTAGTCGCACGGCAACAGCATGTTATTACTGTTTTGCTTTACAACTACATTCGTTTTGTTTAAAATGTGCGAGTACTTTTTATAATGAACAAAAAACAATAATCAAAACAAAAGTGTTCAATAATTTTTTGATGAATATTTTATGACTTTTCTCTACAAATAAAAAATAAATCCAAGAAATGTGAATAAAAAAAATAATAATGTGATGAAATAATAATTTTAAAAACTTTATTGAATTCTTTGCAAATAAATTGTACTACACGAAAGCAAAATAGCAAGTGAGTGATTTTGACATAGTGTTCGCTTTGTTCACGACTCATTCGAGTTGGGGGTATGAAAATCTGTATGAAAACACGCTTTCTTGCGACTTTTCGTTCGAGTCAATGTTCGTACAGAGGTAAGATAGAGAAATGGAAATAAGTTTTCTTTCGCTTAGAATGCGAATGAAGACATTCTTCCGAAATAGTGGAAGAGGCAGTAAACTTTCATTTTTGTTAACATCATTTTATAATATTTAAATAATATTCATAATATTTAAATAATTTAAACATTTTGTGTTACTCTCTTCTTCCCGCAAACTCCAGGAACAGATTAGCCAGATGGAGCTTTGGTTAAACTTGTGGAGAATTAAAGTCAATGAACAAAAGTGTGTCCATATAACGTTCACCCTAAGAAGAGATACTTGCTCCCCCATTCGGATTAACAATCAAGTTGTTCCTCAACATTCACATGTGAAATATCTTGGTTTACACCTTGATCGACGACTTACATGGAAACACCACATTGACTCTAAGTTAACTCAAATGAAACTTAAATTAACTCTGGTACATTGGCTGATTGGTAGAAATTCAACACTTAGCCTAGACTGCAAACTTTTAATATACAAGTCGCTTTTAAAGCCAATATGGTGTTACGGAATTCAACTATGGGGCACTGCATCAGCTTCAAATGTAGAGAAAATTCAACTAAGGCAAAATAAAATTTTACGCATGATAACATCGGCTCCATGGTACATCAAAAATTCAAATATACATTGCGATTTGAATATGCCACTTGTGACTGAAAAATTGTAAAATACGCAGGCAAATATCTAACAAAACTCGAGTCACATCCTAATCCGCTTGCTCGTAATATTTTGAACTTTACTGGACACATCCGCTTAAAAAAGAGAGATACACGGGCTCTAATATTCAACACTCTAGATGATGAAGCTGCTTGAAAACACTTTTTTCTTTTTGTTGCTTATCACTACTTATGTATTATTAATAACTATCACTAAGCTTATGTTCGACATTGGTCGGGCCTAATAATTTTTTTTTTTTAGATTTAAGATTTGAATACTTATTGTTAGTTCATATTTGAAGATACAATAAATAAAAAACATGCATAAAAAAAAAACTATTCTTTTCATTCTGTTACAAATTCCTTGAGGTCGAAAATTTTACGTAGTACCACAAAGAAACAAATTCGAGAACGACAATACGACAATAGTCGAAGAACATTTTCGAGAACTGTAGTGAGGCTGAATGTTCGCCATGAGATTCGCCATCCGCAACCATTTGCAATAAAAAGAAAAGAGACACAACAAAATTGGTAAATATTCCATCTCTGTTGCACTAACGCAAAATACTTTGATATGCCTGAATATGGACATCGCACATATTCACTACAACAAAAAAGTTGGTGAATTTTTCACAGTTGCTATGACGGCGCCATGTTCATGTCATGTCCAAGTCGATGGCTAGTGGAGACGCAGAGTAAGAAATATTACAAAGAAAGTTTTCGTTATTGAAGGAACCAGATCGTTTCGAAATAGACCTATTTTTGATATAAATATGTATAAAATTTAAGTCATTTGTTCTCAAATTCCAAAGCTAAAGAATGAAAATTTGTTAGAATTCGAGCTACTAGTTTTCTTTCGCTGGACTTTTTTTGCGACTTAGTGGAAGAGTCAGTAAATTTCGGAAAGTATAAACTGCTTGAAATTTTCTGTCAAAAGCAACATTTAAAAAGAATTTTCCAAATGCTTACAATCAATTTCTATTTCTCAAGTAGAAATAAAATTTAGGTTTAATTAAATTTTATTAAAAAATTCGTTTAAAAAAATTTATTTTGCACTGCTATGACACATACCTATGTGTATATGTAGATATATTTATATATACATACATACATAAATATTTATACATATATGTATATTCTTTTTCATTTTAGAATGGACAGCATATCGGGGACTCTTAAGGAAAGTGAACCATGTTCTCCAATTTCTCCCGGATCGCCAGATCCTAATGAGTATAAAAGGCCAACAAGTCCACACATTATAAATAAGGTTGTGAGTGACTTGCAATTAGGTAATTAAATTTTTTAATTCGCATTTTTAAATTATATAACTTATTAAACATGCATTAGAGTAGTTCACTTTGTATGAATAGGAAAAATTAGTTTTTGTTACACCTTACAACTTTGTTACACAAATTGAAGATGGGTTTGTTTTATGACGATGACTCAAACTTTTTCAGTGCCGTGCTTCAAGAAGGTATTCCTTGGTACTTTCTGGTATTTTGTTATATTTTTTTCCAAGTCTTTTTCAAGCCATATTCAATGGTATAGTACTAGTATAACCAACGGAAGGCATAATCGCCCGTATTCTAGATGTAAATAATTTTATTAACAGCCTGTTCATAGAAAACAATTTGCTCAAAAGCGCTCATAAAACGTTGTATTTGGGGCTATGCACCGCGAATGTCAATTTTTTTGATAAAAAACGTAAAATTGACATCGTCTGTGTATTGCGCATTTAGATATCAAAGAGCTGAAAGCTACGCGAATAAAAAAATTCATGCGCTGTTGAAAAAATGCAACTAAAAGAAATTTAAATTAAATAAATAAGAACTTAAACATAATTAGCAACCAAAAAGGTACTTATGTGTGTATGTATGTATGTACTAATGTCCTGCACAAGACCATTTATAAGACCTTTCAAGACATGAGAGATTTTTCAAATGCTTTACTACAGCGAAATACAAACAACTAAAACAAATGTCTTGGGAACAGTGTTGTTTAGCGTTTCCTTTAGAATATTTCGCTGTAGTAAAGCATTTGAAAAATCTCTCATGTCTTGAAAGGTCTTATAAATGGTCTTGTGCATGACTTTAATATGTACTAACGTATCCATGTACATTTGTATTTGTATTTGTTTTTGTTATGGATATTTCTGTAAAAACTATTCCAGCATGAAGATGACAACTGCCTCGCAGTTTTACAGTTGGTTAGCTGCATGGAAGAATATCCACACCTAACTACAGGAAGCCTTCAGTTTGGTGGAAAAAAGTAAATGCCTGTGGTCGACCAGCAAGGAGCGGCAACGAATGGAATAAGATATATTGAGATGTATTATTTAAATATATGTACATATGTACATACATACACATACACAATTTCAATTGGTTTCTATGACAATGGCTATGGCGTTATGGCATAGAAACCAATTGAAATTTAGTTTGGTTATGGCTATGGCGTTATGGCTATGTCACGTCTAATTTAAACTTTAAGTGCTTTGTTTCTGTTTTATTTGCCTTTCTTTTTATGTAAAATAAATACATTCATGCATACATATGTAGTTATAATGACAATTATTATCTGCTGCTTATTATTGTTTTTACTTCAAAGCAGAGTTACCACATTAAATATTAAAAAAATGTTTCATATGAAATAAAAGAAACAAAAAGGTTATATTTACATGTAGACAACTCTGTAATTATACACTATGTTTTATTTTAGTTCACACAACGTAAGGTGAACACGAACAATTAGAAACGCGTTACACAGACGGTATTTGTTATGTACTCGTAAACGTTTCGCCCAGTATCGTTTTAATCTTGACGTTTTGCATGAACAGGCTGTAAGAATCATTAAATTAATTAATGATATACATAAACTATCTTTCCTATACTGAAATTAGAAAAAAAATGTAAAATGTAAAAACAATTTCCCTTCAACTAAGCTAGTGGGCCGTTATATACATATTACCAGTGACCGTAATGGCTATAAGTTTTATATTAAAAATTAATTTTTAATAATTATTCCTTGATTTTTATTTATTCTTAAGAAAATAAAAATTATTTCTTGGTTTTTATTTATTCATCACAAAATAAAAGTTATTTTTTGAGTTTTATTTATTCCCACCAAAATAACAGTTAGTTTTAGATTTTTATTTTATTTTTTTGCTTAAAAAACAACAACAACATATTAAAATTTGTTTTTGTTTTGAATGTAAGTGTGCGACAAGTCGAACGTTGTCGACATCGTGGGTTTGTCCCTTATTTTGCGATTCCTGCTTATTACGCAACGCATTTTTTCCCTATAGACTCTCTCTCTCTCCCTCTTGCATCTCATGCAATTTAGTGTAGATAATATACATATACTATACATTCTCGACCGCTGTGCTATTGAGTTTAGCGGAAAATTCCATATTTTTAAGCCCATGTTCTTTGTTTATGGTTTTAACTTCCAAAAATATGTCTTTTACTTGCTTAATAATGATATTATTTAACCTTTTCATTTTATTTTTCTTTTAGGAAAAGCAAGTGAATATAGATCTGATGATGCTCTAATAAGAATAGAAATGAAAATTATCGATGCTATTGGATATGTGGAACCGATTCAAACGACAAATATAACTTTTAATAACCTTGACGTTATTGGTAAGATTTTTGAAAATTTTGTGCATCTTTTCTAATTTATGTCCACGATTTTGTTGCCATGTTGTTGGGGTTTTTGATTTCTTGGCTTTTTCTAGCTTCCAGGAATCTGAATTTTTTTTGGTCGTTCCTAGTATTGGTACTGTTTAAAAGAATAGCATATTCTTCGTTCATATTACAAATTCTACAAATATTTTCATTATTTGTAGTCCATATGAAATTTTTGTAACCGAATTCTTTTATTAACATTTCTTTTTTTATCAGTGCTGGATTTGTCATTATCTTTAGTTGTCTACGCCAATATGTATTATGAATATTGGATAAATGCTTAAGCAATCCATACGAATGATCGCATCACCATTTTTGGTATGTTCATAAAATTTAATTGCACATAATGTAAATAGTGTTCGCATACGCAAAGTTTTTAAAATTTTTTACTGAACTTTAGTGCCTTTTACTAAATTGCGTTCGTTTATCCAAAATGAGAACAAAAATTGAGAGAGAGAGAGAGAGTAAAGTGACAGTTCTTGACTGAGTATTTTGCAAATTTTTACTGCAGAAATTTTTCTTAGTAAGGCTTAGTAAGATAAAAACATATGATTCAAAAAGTAAACAAACAAAAGCAAGCAAACGGGGAAAAAATAAAAAAAAAGTAAAAATATTACAAATGGTTAAATAAAAATTGTGAAAGTCATTAAAAATAATTAATTTATAAAGAATAATAATAATACAGTTAGTTAGGCCTCAATTATCCGTAATGGTCGGGACCGAAAGCATTCTGGATAATCGATTTTCCCGGTTAATGGAGTAACAGCTTTTATTGGTTTTTTGATATTTTTGTATATATTTCCATATCTTTGTATATACCGCACATAATAAAAAAAAATATGTACTATAAGGGAACAAATATTTTGACTGAAAACGATTGCGTGCTTGCAATCCCGGATAATAAAAAAATTAAATGGATGGAAAAAAGAAAACAATTACAATATTTCTTTCCCTGATAATAGACGTTGCCGGTTTACTCAGTCACGTATAATCGAGGCCTTACTGTAACTGTTAATGTACATATTTTTTTATTTATTTTATTAATCGTTTTCTCTTGCAAATTATTCTAATTACTCAGAGTTGTAAAACTGTAAGGTATCTGGTTACGTAGTATTGAACTTGTGTTTAAGGTAATCAGTAACATTAACAAGTAGCCATGAAATTTTTAATAATTTAACCAACAACAAAACAAGGAAATCAAAAAGAATGAAATAAATGGCAACATTTATTCTTAGATTGTTCGTGTTATAAAAATATTGTATCGAGTACCAATAATTAAAACAGTTAGATCGTCAAAACTTTATATATTTTTCAACACTATGTGGAGTTGGAGTCAGCTGTTTCTTTAATCTTAATAATTTTTACTATTTTTCCGTTCGCGTACTTTTTTCGGCAACAGCTCTTTTTGAGAGTAAATTTTAAAATTTTCCCAGTAACTACTCATTTACTGCATTTTACTATAAAAGCAAAAAACACACCTCTAATCATAACTGATAAATAGTGCACTTATGTACGTCTATAACCAATATATTTATCTAATATGAACTTTTTTTTATTATTTTATGTTTGTTTTTAAAATAAATAAATAGCAAACAAATCTAATTCTTTGGTTCTTTTTACAATATTTTCAACAAGCCATTTTTTCAATTCATCGTATGCAATTACGGCCCTGTCAGATAAAACTTTTGCTTCGCGTTGCGTTGTAGATTCGCTTTGACATCTAAGATGAAATGTTCATATGTACAGTCTGTCAAACATGAGTTTGCACATTGAAAATAATTAAACATTTTGAACTCTTTTAATAAAAAAAAACTACTATGTTTTGCTACGTGCTTTTTTGAACTCATATACATATTTCTACTCTGTATAGGTAACGGTTGAGCAAAAAAATATGTAAATTTTGTGAAAAAGAGACAAAAATGCAACAAAAACCAATACTGCTCAATTTTGTTAGTGTCAAAAAACTCTTTGCACAACAGTTGTTTTTTTTCTCTTTTTTCAGAACTCTTGATGAGTAATAATAAAATGCCGTTATATTTGATGTGCTTTGGTTTTGTATGTCTTTTTACGAAGAATTTGGTATGCAATTATATAAGTGCGCAGTTTATTTAATGATTTTTTGTGTTAAAAAAATGCCAGGAAAACGGTTAACGACCGATGTAATACAAATGATATATTAGAACCATAAATTGGGAGCAAGTGCTAAGGAGCTGCCAGCGAGGTTTCTGGTATCAAGAAGAACCATTTATAATGTGCTTTATCGTGCTGAAAAAAGGGTAGGTTAGAATTAAAACGTGGAGGTGGCCCTCCATGCCTAAAATAAATACACGGACAGAGCGTTTAATTCTGAGGAAAGTAAGCCAGAACGCACAAATTTCCACCAGAATACTTGCAAAAGAGATGGAAGAAGAGTGTGGCATTGTTGTTTCCCACGAAACTGTTCGGCAAGTTTTATCAAGTCATAAATACTTTTCAAGATCAGCCCGCAGAAAACCACTACTGTCTGCTGCAAATGTAGAGAAACGTTTTTCCTTCGCTATGCAGAACATTTAGCATCCAGTTTACTATTGGGATAATGTGGTATTCTGCGATAAGATCAAAACAATGTTATATTACAACGACGGTCCATCTAGAGTGTGAAAAAAGCCATTAACATCGCTAGAAAATGGAAACATCATTCCAACAGTAAAATTTTGGAAATTATCGATAAAGGTTTGGGGTTGTATTTCGAGTAAAGGTGTAATAGATTTGGCCTTCATTGATACAACGATGTATTCTGAGCAATATTTAAATATTTTGAAAAACAATTTGACGACAACTGCAAGAAATTTCGGGGTTCAGGATGGAAAATATACCACTATATAAATTTTACCAAGATAATGACCCGAAACACAAATCGCATATTAACTGCAGAGCGTGGCAGACACAAATGGTGGCCATACCAAGTATTAAAGCTTAAAAATCCTTGTTTTTATTTAATAAAATTAGTGCAAAGTAAAGTTATAGGTATTTGTGAAAAGAGTTTCTTGACACGAAAAAAATGGAGTATTATTTATTTTGTTTAAGCTTGATACTTAGTTTTTTAAATTGAATTTTTGTTTGTTTTAAATCTTTGTATATATGTAAAAAAACATTTTTTTATTAATGGTACATCCGTATATTGCATACTCGAAAGTGCCCTTGGTCAAGGTTAGGATAGGTTAGCAAGGGTGGCACTTTACCGCACCTCCACTCGGAGACCCAATTGGGTCCATTGTGATTCCCTTTTGTTGCCCAAAAAGTAATATTTACCCTTCCATTTGCAGCCAGAAGTGACCCTTTTATCCATCATTAAGCCATAGAATTGCCATGATGAAGCCCTTGATATTCTCTAGTTAACACTTCCCGATATCAGTAATGCTTTCATGGAAACGTCTGCTCAGCCATCTAAGCCTATGACGTTGCAGCTTCGGGCAGTGACACATAATATGTTCAATGGTTTCTGGGGGGTTATTGTGTAATTCGATTCGAAACAGAAATGTGCTCGAATGTAATGTTAATAACATACAAATTCGAACAGTTTCCGTTTCGAATCGAATTACATAATAACCCCCCCCCCCCCCCCCCCCTACAAAAATCTGAAGTGCCAGTGTCCCAAATGTAGGTTTTTCATCTGACCGACCAGTGGCATGTCAACACGCCTATCATGATTCGCATCGCCTTCCTATTCATGTACAGTAGTAGTTTAGATCTTCCTGAGTCAAGTTTTGGCCAAAAACACCTCGAGACTCTACAATCCTCCCCACTTCGCCATGAACTGTTGCTCCTGCTTTCTACCCAATTACTGAGTTCTCAATGACCTATCGGCAATTTCCCGCATCTAACGCCGACCCTCTGCTTGCAAGGTCATCGGTAATTTCATTTCCCTCAACACTGCTGTGGCCAGGAACTCAACATAGTCTGACACTATACTTATCCATATGCAAGTTGAGGGCTTTCCTACAGTCAGTAACAAGTTTCGATTTGACATTGTGTCCCTTCAAAGCTTTTAGCGCTACCTGGCTGTCGACGTAGAAACTTACCTTCTCACCTTCAGCTACATTCCTGTAGCTCGTTTCTGTATTTCTCGCATCGTAAAATTTCCCGCATGAAACGAGGGAATCGTACCAAAAACAGTGTAAATTGAAACACAAAATGGCTTTTCTCACATAAGTGTTTCTGTATATTTACTTTGCGAGAACTTTCTGTCATTTAAGTAAATTTCCAGCAATTATTGGAAGGATGTGAGAAAAAGTGTTTCTGTAATAATATTTTGTGAAAAAGCAAGAACTGCCAAAACAACTCGCATTTTAAATTGGTGCGAGAACAATCAAATTTGGATAAAAACATATGCATTTTTTAATTTGTGTGTGAAAATATGAAAAATAAATTATTTGAAAAGATATGAAACGAATTGTTGAACTAAAATTATTATTAACGAGTCGATATGATTATGTTTATTTAGAATTTGTGTGTGTGTGTAATTTTCATATATAGAAACAGTTGATAGAAAAAACAAATTTCAAGCATTTTACATTCACTTTATATACATGTTCATTACTTTATTTTCTTTTTCTTGTATATATTTTATTTATTTTTTATTAAAATAATACTTTTGTGACATTTTGTTTTCATTTGACGCTCGATGACTGGAAAAATTCCAGTAAAAACAAAATCAGTGTTGTCTGTTCTCGCATTCAAATACAGAAACACTTTTTTCTCACATATCAAGAAACGATGGAATTTGTGTTTCACATTTCATGTGAGAAATTTTACGATGCGAGAAATGCAGAAACGAGCTACTGGCCACCAGCTCCGTGCCCCTGATGATCGCCAAGATCTCAGCCTGGGAAACACTACATTCATTCGCCAGTCTGAAAGAACTACGAATATTCGTTCCCAAGATATAGATATAGTCCCTGTGCCTTCCACCATATTTCATCCGTCTGTAAAGACTGCACTAGGCCGTTCCAACCAAAAAGTCCACTATAAGAAGTAGATGAAGAATGACGTCCAAGGCAGCCTGAGTGTGCTCCTCGGAGCAACTGTGATGCCCATCAAAGCACATCTCTGAACCTTAGCTAGTAATCTCCTGTAACTTTCCTTCCTCAATGCCTCCCACCATACCACACAACCATAGGAAATAACCGGCTTGACAACCGATGTGTAAATCCAGTTTACTACCTTCGGTTTCAGACCCCAGTTCCTTACTATGGAATTCCTTTATGCGTAGTAGGCATTGAGACCCTTTTTTAACCTTTCCTGTGTGTTCTTTTTCCAAGAAAGCTTTCTACCTGGGAAAACCCCCAGAAATTTAGCCCCCTCTGCTAGTCTCAGATCAACCTCTTTTATCCTAGATAGTACAAAGCTTTCTACTTTGTATCTCCTGGTAAAGAGGATTAGCTCGGTTTTATCTGGGTTGACTCCTAGTCCTTTACTGCTGGCCCAGTAGTATAGATCGCCCAAAGCCGACTGCATGATTTCACTGATAGTGGAAAGAAACTTTCCCGTTACCAGTAAAACCACGTTATCCGCATATACAACTATTTTCCTTCCGCTCCTGTCAAAATGCCTAAGAATTGCGTTCATTTCCAACAACCACAATAGAGGGGATAAATCTCCTCCGTGTGGTGTACCTCTTGTCAATAATCTCCTTAGGCTTTCCCTTCCATACTCGAGTTGTTGATTCTTATCCACTTCACCAGAAAGTTCTGAACCCTAAGAGTCTCCAGCGACTCCCTAATAGCCTCTATACTTATATTGTTAAAGGCTCCCTCAATGTCTAAGAATGCAGACAGTGTGTAATCCATGTGCTCTAGTCCTCTCTCTATAACACCAACCACATCATGAAGCGCACTCTCAACAGACCTGCCTTTACGATTGGCATGATGAGCGCCACTAATGACACGTGTATCAATTGTGTTCCTTAGATGCAGATCAATCAGTCGTTCTAATGTTTTCAAAAGAAACGGCGAAAGACTGATTGGCCTTAAATCCTTCGGCGTTGAGTGTATTTATTGCATACGGTGCTTTTTCCAACGTCCGACAAGTAGTTGAAATTATATTGTATATATTGTATAATGGTTTATTGGTTTATTTCCTGTACAACAAGCGTTAATCTTATATTTACAGTACAGAAACGGATTTAGTTAAAAAAATAAAAAATTAATAGCAATTGCAATTATTACATTCGAATTAGATGTTAATTAATAATAATATATAAAAAATATAATTAAAAAATGAATATATATGTATGTATGTGTATTAAAAGATTGCACATGATATAATATAAAACAATTACCTACACATTTTTATTTAAAGGAATTAACTACAAATCTTTTGAAACTATTAGCGTTGCTGTTCAATTGCTGACATAGTGGAAGATTATTCCAAAGTCTGGCGGTATGCACATAAAATTGCCATTCGGAGACTAGGTATTGACGTCGAGGTATTATAATGTTTCGGTTTCGTGGCGATTGACTAAAACGTATATTTTCAAAAATGTATTTGGGAGTTTGAGTGTATATATATAATAAAATAATAATGCAAAAAAACTAGAGTGCGGATTTTTAACAGGCTATCGAAGCTTACTCCATAAAAGTTTTTAGAAACAGACGAAACATAATCAATCCATACACATACCGTATAATATTGTTAAATAAAACATTTAATTTTCTTCGACTTACAGAGTCGCAGTTTGCGAATAATTCACACCCATACAATAACGAAGGAACCAAATATGTCTTGGCAAGCAATATTCTAATTCTGATGGGTGTAAAGTATTGTGTAGACCAGAGAGTTCGTAACTTAAAATATGATTGACCAACCAGTGAGTTTACATGATCTGTCCAAGTCAAATGGTTATTAAAAACTATTCCTAAATTTTTTGCTCTCTTAACTATTTCAATTTTCTCACCATTTAAAACGATATCCCCAGAAATACAAGGATCTATAGTTTATTTACAGATAACAATACATTTAGATTTTTTAGGGTTCAAACAGAGCCCATTTGCATTAGCCCATATATTAATTTGATTTAATTCATGATTTAAGTGTGAGATGCCTGTGGCAATGTTTTCAGCTGCGATACTTAAAGTAAGTTGTATGTCATCTGCATAAAGATGGATATTACACTTTGAAAGTATTTTTGGCAAGTCATTTGCATATATTGAAAATAAAAGTGGACCTAAGATGGAGTCCTGAGGCACTCTCCTTTTAAGTGCAAATTTGTCTGACCAAATATTGTTTGCAAGAAACGATTGTGTTCGATTTGAAAGGTATGATGAAATAAGTTTAACTGATGTAGCTGAAAATCTGAAAAATTTTTTTAATTTGTTAATTAATGTGGCATGGTCTACTGTGTCAAATGCCTTGGAGTGGTCAAGAAGTACCAAGAAATTTATGTCCCCGTCCTCCAAACCCTGCCGTATGTGTTCACCTACTTCAACAAGAGCCGTAACGCAACTATGACTTTCGCGGAAACCAGATTGTTTACCAGAAAGCATGTTGTTGATATTTATATATGAAATCACTTGCTTATACAAAATTTTTTCCAGTATTTTCGAAAGAAAGCATAAGATGGCTATTGGTCTATATTCACCATTTTCTTTGGGTAAAGGAATAATTTTTGCATGTTTCCAATTTGAAGGAAACGTAGAAGACGTAATAATATTGTTTAAAAAGTGAGTGACGTATGGGAGAATTAGAGGCATAAGTATTCTCATAAATTTAGGATGTAAGTTGTCAGTTCCCACTGCGTTTGATTTTATTAGTGAGCACGTAGACATGACGTCAAATTGTGATATACATGAAAATCGAAAATAATTGCCGTTTACATCATTATCTGTATTTGTGGCGGATGAGGAAAAATTATAAAACAACGGATTTGCTTGGATCACAGGAGCTTTAGTGAACGTTTTATTAAGCATGTTTGCATCTACATTTATGTCTATGTTGTTCAACTGCTTGTCAATACCTATTTCGCGAATAGTATTCCAGATTTGTCGAGAATCAACTGCAGTACTGAATCGTGTGGAATAATATTCGGTTTTAGCAAGTCTTATATGTTTATTAACGTTGTTTCTAGCAGCTGTGTATAGCAATTTCATATCGAAAGTTTTATACCTTTTCCACCTGGCATATGCCAAGTCCCTTTGATGTATGGCTTCTTTTATAGTGTTTGAGAACCATGGTTCATGTTTAGTTGATATCTTTTTATATTTGATCGGTACTGTTAAATCAAAGAGGTATTGAATGTTGCGTTCTAAGAAATAGGCCTGCTCATCAATATTTGGCATAAAATAGATATTATTCCAGGCAATGTTTGATGAATATTCACATAAATTATTAAAATCAAGGCTATTAAAATCACGGTAACTGAAGCCCTGCTCAACATCATGAACGATAAAGTTATAATTTAAAAATATAAGGTCATGTTTGGAAAAACATGACGCAGATATCTGATCATATAAATTTATGTTCGCGGTACTAGATACGAAGTAAAGGTCAATGAGTGTACTAGTTGTGGATGTATGATGTGTCGGATATGTAGTATTTACGGGAAAAAGTCCAAATGACAACATATTGTCAGCAAGATTCGTCTCCATTAATATATTGGAATTAAAGTCACCAGTAATGATAATATCATCATATTGTGAGGCAAGAGTTTCAAGTGTAGAATACAAAGGCAAAAATGGTATTCTTTTATTCGGACGATATATACAACCCACTAACAGTTTTTTCCCAAATGATAAAATTTCAATAAAGATAGACTCAATTCTTAGTTCATTTGAATTAAGCACAAGAGATGATTTGCAGCATATTTTGCACGAAATAGTATTTCTTACGAATATGGCTACACCGCCATTATATGCACAACTTTAAGACCTTTTTTATACTTAGCGAGGATCCTGACCATATTCATTGTTATGTCTTTGGAACTTCCACGTTCATTACCGTTAAATCCCATTAAATCGAACTTTAAGAATCGCCATGCTAATAGAAACAAAAATTGTAGTGTACATGATGTAATTAAAATTTAAAATTTTAAATAATGTAGAATTGAAAACAAAACGTAAATATGATATTGGAGTCAAATAAACAAAAAAATTTAGGGAAAATAAAAGAGGTTTTAAAAATTAATATTAAAAATTTTAAAATATTGTTTCTAATCAGCCAAATTAATTGGACGAAAAAACTGTTCCAGTTGCTCTGGAAAGAGAATACTGATGGGCTCATCCTTTTCATTTTTCTTAACGTAGACAATACCTCGCAGCGTGTATACTGTCTTCAAAAGCATGTCTTTCTTGAGACTAAGAGCCGCTTTAAAAATCCCTAAGTTGTGGGGTGTGAGATTTTCATTAATGTGAAACGGAACATTACTTTGAAAACCAGCGTTTAACAATAGTAACGACGATTTGGTTTTACGGCGATAAGCTGCAACAATTTTCAGAAAATGATTTTTGTCGTACGGAGTGTTAAATTTTACTACAATTGGTGGGTCGTGAAGTGTTTCACACGGAAAATTGACTTTATTGATGGTATATTAACATGCAAAGTGTTAAAAATATTTTCGAAAATATCGTTTAAATTTTCATCATTATAAAAGGGTATACCAGTGATTCTAACATCTTGTGCCACTATAGAGTTTTCTTGTTTAAGGCATTTGATTTTTAAATTTTCAAAATCACTTTTTAATTTATAAATTTCCATATTGGCAGTCTCTAATTCATTTACTCGATCATTTAATTCTTTTACTTCTCTTTCTACATCATTTATTATTTCATCTCTTAATACTTTAAATTTTTGTACAATTTCAGCTAATAAAGTTCTCTTAGTCCCAATTTACACTATGCAAGTCTTATTGCTAAGCTGATTAGTTTGTTAGGCTAGAGAGACGGGGGGAAAAGAAACGTTGCTGTTCCCCTCGTCTCTCTCTCCCTGAAACGAATAATCTTAGCAATAAGACTTGCATAGTGTGATTTGGGACTTACTTTCCGCGATCATATTTTGTATTAACTCGGATTGTTCTCTTATATGTTCATCATGTTTTGCGAATTTAGCATCTAGCCAGTTCCACAAGCGAGTGCGTGAGCATGATTCATTTATATTGGAAAATATGAGACTAGCAGGAGTATTACACTGATCAGTGAGATTAAGTTCGGCTTCATCTACTGATCTCTTAGTTTTACGTGTTGACATTGCCATTACAAAGCACAGGATTCTTAGTGGCTTTTGTTTATTTATTTTCGTTATTTTTGTTGTCTTTAACCTCCGTCGTTGCCTCTTCCTCTACTTCCCTACAGCCAGGAAAGTGAGTGTCCATCAGAACAGAAAGTGTCTCAGAGCTGAATTCCGGCCATGTGCCATCAAATCTTTGAATATTCCCAGGAGCCCTAGGGTCTTTTGACAATACTCGCCGAAACCTCGATAACACATTAGTGGAATCAATCTCCTCACAGTATTTCTTCCATGAGGCTCTTTTCGCCCTTTTGAGATCATCCTTGTACTTATTATGCAATACTTTATGATTGTTCCAGTCCTTGACTGTTCAAAACATTTCCTACAAGTGTTAGTGAAATATTGCACCTCCTATTCCGCTCCTTTTTGTGTATCCACACCCTGCGAAGTGTCCCTTGCTCTAAAATCAACAGTGGCCCTATAGGTATCTCAGTTAGTCTTTCTTGGATTCATATATGGGTCACGCCTTTCCCCTGAAAAATTAAGACTGAATGATATCCTACTGTGGTCCGAAAACGTACAGTCCTTATCAACAATCCAGTTCTCTACCAGGTTCCCACCTCTGTTAGTTAGTGTTATGTTTATAACCTCTGCCCTATTCCTGTCACCGCTCGACCAGTTCGCACCATGGAATTGTAATTCCTCCTCCCATTTTACCCCCGCTGGGCCGATTTAATCGATGCGCTTACCTTCAACCAGCTGTCGCAGTTCAGGATTGATCCGCCACCCGTATCATTCCTACCTATGACAGCCGTCCGAAGGTCACCTTCCTGGCTCGTCGACTTCTTTGACGTAGAGGATATGTCATCGCCAGATCTCGCTCTCTTCGATGAGTCCTTTCGGGGGTCTAAGAGATCCAGCTGGTTTTACAGCCTTCTTACTACCTTACTGTGTCTTGTCAGCCTCAACCATCGAGGTCCTGATCGCCTTCGCAAACAAAGGTCTGCCAGACTCCTTATTATTTTGGGAGCTGGATGTGTTCTTCGATACAGCCCCTACACTCTTGCGAGGTATAGCCTGGACTCCGTCGACACCCACATCATTCTCCAAAGGAGATGATCTACCCAGGGAAACACTAACAGGGTCGTAAATTCTTTCGAACTTGATGTCCTGCCTGTGCTCCCTGACCAGATGTCTCTCCTTTGCCGATTATAACTTCGGATATCTCTTGCCTATCTTATTCAGAAAGTCCAGAGATTTCCTAGTGCCGCTCTGGGCTTTATCCAATTTTGTCCAAACATCCTTGCCCATATTTCCTGGCAAGGCGTCCTATCGGACAATTTTATTTGAGGAAGATGAATGCCCTCTCCAGAGTCTAAGAGATCCGTCTCTAAAATCCGACGGCTAGTTGAAATCAGTGTGATTTCCCTATTGTCGGCCGACCCCGATGACAGATCTTTCAGCTTCTCACTGACCCCTGCAACTAAGTCACCCGATGGAGCATTGAATTCATCAACTCCCTCCAGTTCTTTGAGTAACTGGCTCTCCTGCGTGAGCAAATTGTCATGCACGAGAGTCAGCAACTCGTCTCCTTTCAAACGTATCGTCCGTGGAGTCAACGTCACCGTCTTTTTGAATTTTTTTTTGTGAAGCGTCTATTTTGTTCCCACGAGTATGTTAGTAAATGACGCGCAGTGACGGCGTGCGCGGACTAAACAAAATTGTCTACAACCAACACGTGCCATAGGCTTTGGAGTAGGGTTACTGCTAGCGACTAATTTTATTTATCCACTAAATTAGCCATTCAGATAATCGGCACAGCCCCCTACTACCTTGACCTTAAAAAGTGTTTCTGTGTTCTAGCACAATACGAAAGTGAGCATAACTACCCAGCAAAAAATTACACATTACCATTAGAACTACTTGCCATATAATGACTTACTTTTCTGATTGCCAATTTTCATTATTCATTACTCGCTTACAAATCACATTACCTAAAATTTAAAAAAATTACGTCCAAGTTGCTAAATGAAGAGAATGATTTTTTAGACAAAATAGATTACGTAAAATGTTGACAAATAAAAAAATGTAAGTACTTCTCAAGAATCGATTATTTTAGTCTCACGCCTTGTTAAAATCGTTAAGTTGGTAATCCAGTAGGGAAGTGCTTCCACCAAAAATGCTTAATTCCAAACTAGATTACCTTTTTTGAAATTTTTTGCTGGGTATGTACCAGACACTTGTAACCGGACAACCTTTAGTATACATGCCTTAATAGTCACTGTCCTTAATTCAGAAAATCACTATGAACCCTGAAGCAATTACAGTAACAACAGCTTGCAATTAAGCTACCACATCACGACAAGATAGTTATCCAGGTGGTCAAAATATCAATCACTTTGTGCAAGTTTTAAGGAAGTTATAGCACTATGACTTGAGACTTATATTGGCTTAAATCTAGTTTAGGGACACCTCCCAAAAATGAAAAAAAAGTATCTTATCCTATAGTAAATTGAAAAATAAGAAAAAAAATTAAATAAAAATATTGGCGGCGAGGCTTAGTTTCCGAGTTATGGGCCTCTGAAATTCTAGTACAATATTGTGATTATACGGTGTTTTCCAACGAATATGACCAATATTGGTATCATCTTAAAGCTTTTGAGAATACGTTTCATGAAATGGTAAAAATAGACTCTTTGTCGGTTGGAAAACGCTATTAAGCAGGAAAACTTTGCAAGGCAGAAAATCTTTCTTAGGCTGCGCCGCACAGTGGCTCATTTGAAGAGATGGCGGCCAAAACTCTTCAAAAATTTTTTTTGTGTCACCGATTTAATTTTTTTTTATATAAAAGTAAACACATAGGAACCTCGAAATCCAGAAATTTAAGTTTTTATTTCGATTATTTCTCTTCAAATAGGGTGATCAAAAACGCGCTTTTTTAAGAGAAGCTGAAATTCAAAATATTTTAGAAAATTTTTGAACTTCAAGTGGGCATAACTTTTTTGGTTTTATATAATTTTGGAAAAAAAATTTTCTTCACACAATATCATTTCTTAACTTATAAAATAAATTAAAAAAATCGTGCCTTACTTTACTCGAGTCCCAGATTTGGGGATTGTAATAAAGGTCTAAAATATACCCAAATCTCGATGTTCAGTGGAACGCAACTTTTTTTCTGCGAAAAACTTCGTAAAATGACTTATAACGTGTTATAGTACGTACCTTGAGCTGTAATTATATGCTAATTTTTTAAATTTATATTTGCATCTCTAGGAACTAGTTACAATGATTTTACTGCTTGCATGTCGGATATTTTAGGTATGGGAGTGCGGTATATATACATGTGTTTGTATGTGTATTGTGTGTATGTTTTTCTTTTTTTCGAAGAAGTTTTATTAATGAAAAGGGTGTAATAAAAGACCGTTATTATAATGCATTAAATGCATTTTTGTAATTTAGGCCATTAAAAAATGTATAGTTACATATAAGCGGGGGTAGGTACATGAGTTGTTGTATTTGTACTGATATATTCGACTTTTGTTGTAACTTTATTATGTACCCAGGTAGCTGCTGCTCATATAAAGTTTAAAATACGATACACACATCAGGTTTTCTTGAAGCAGGTCTCTTTAATTCTCTTTTAAAGCTGCCCGGTTGCTTAGACACAGACAGTTTGTGTTCAAGTATTTAATGAGTTTTGAATATGAGAATGAAATAACAAAAGAGAATTGAAGTAACTTGTCGGTACAAGCATGTCTGTACTCCTCTTCTTTCTTCTTTCCTCTCTCTCGTTTAAACACATACCTGCTTCAAGAAAACTTGATGTGTATAAAAACAGACATAATTAATAAAGACGATCAGTATTGTCAAAACGATGGCTAAGTTCAGTTATAAAGATCTTGCTAAAATTTATTTTGAACAAAAAAACAAAAGCGATGTTATATTACACATTTTAAAAGACCCTTATTTTGAGTTGTGCGACCATTTAAAAAAAATTAATAATTTTTTAACGCGATTAAATAAACGGTATAATGAATGTAATAGAAATAAGGAAAAAATGTTTAACTGCAACAAACAATGGCTTACAAGCGAACTTGTATTTGAAAGCCAACCAAAACCAGCAAATGTGGGCCGACCTGCCAGACCAGTTGAGGAGTGTAGTGAAAGGTCCCGAAGACAAAAGCTGCAAAGCGTTAATGAAAATTTTTCTCAAGAAATAATTAAAGATACGTTTTTCCATCAACTAGGACCAACAAAAAATAAAATTAAAAAAATTGATATAATAGAAAATATAATGAAAGCGAGCCCCAAGCGTGTAAAAAGGATTTTAAAGAGCATTCCAACACCAACCGATGATAAAAAATTTACATCTGAAGAAGCATTTTCAATATTTCTGGACTTAAAGCTAACAAAATATCATTATATGGAATTGCGAAAGCGGGCAGTTGGAAAACATTGCTTCATTTATCCAGAATATAGAGATTTGGTTTTAATTAAAAAAGATTGTTTACCACCACAAAATTCTCTAAACATTACAGAAAGTTCAGCAGAGGTGGTATTGCAAGATATATAAAATCATACTGCGGAAAGATTGTTGAATACATTGGACGCAGATAATATTAAAAAGCTTGGTGACTGTAGCCTAACATTAATTTCTAAATGGGGATGCGATGGATCTTCTGGACAAAAGCGATATAAGCAATATAATGCAGAAAAAATATCAGATTCTGACTTATTTATGATATCTTTTGTTCCGTTAAGACTAAAAACAAATAACATTAATTTTGAGCCATCTACTAGCAAAGAAACCGATATTGACATATGGAAAAACGAAATACCTTCCTCAACAAAATATTGCAGACCAATTAAATTTGCTTTTAAGAAAAAAAAGGAAGGATGTAATATTAGAAGTATCTAAACTTAAACAACAAATAGATAAACTTCAACCGATAACTTTGTTACTTAACGATCAAGAGATTCAAATAAATTATCAAATGTTACTTACTATGATTGATGGAAAGTTGCACAGGCTATAACTGAAACAAAATCCCCTTCGAGCTGTGTTATTTGAAAAAAAAAACTGCAAGCCAATTAAGTCAACTTCCAACAGAAGACACCACTTTCCAAGAAGCCTATGAGTTTGGCTTGTCCCCACTCCATGCTAAAATTCGATTTATGGAACACATATTAAAGCTAAGCTATGATTTAGATTTTAAAGGAACAGTACGAAATAGTGACGAAAATAAAGCCAAAATAGAGGCAAAAAAGAAACGTACAAGAAAAATATTTAGAATTGGGTTTACTGATCGATCAGCCAAAGCAAGGAGAAGGAAACAAAAGTGATGGCAACACAGCAAGAAAATATTTTTCTGATCCTGAAACTGGTGCAGCTATTACTGGAGTAGACTTGAATTAATAAAACGCTACAAAATGATACTGCAAGTAATATCATGCAATAAAAAGGTAAATGCAAGAATATTTGGTCAGTATGCTAATGAAACAGCGAAACTATACAACGAAAAATATGATTGGAGAAATATGCCATCGACAGTCCATAACACAATATGCTGCCGTTTGGAGATCTTTCTGAAGAAGCGTAAGAAAAAAGGAACAAAGATTATAGATATTTTCGCGAGCACAACACAAGAAAGATATCTAGATATAGTACCAATGAAGACCTCTTTAATATTTTACTGTGCACTTCTGATCCATATATCTCCAGCATTCGACAAAAATGGAATTCCACCCCCATGGAATTGGACAAAGACGCCAAGCAGCTCCTTGAAGATGAACTGGAGACATACTTAGATGAAACTTTCACTAAGACAGTTAAATGAAAAATGTATTCTATGCAAATTTACATAAAAATTAGAGCAAAAAAGCACAATAAATATTGAAAATTTATAAGAGAAATTTTATTTTATTTGGAATAAAAAGATTTTCTTAGAATTTATGGTAAAACCTTTTTTCGGATATGGATCTCCTACATATCTGTTATGGATTCACGTTTAAAATATATTTAAATTGTTCATATAATAATTACATTGAAAGCTGTTGAACTTACATTTGTTAGTGAATTATGATCACCAAGGCTATTTTACGAAATTTGACTTACAAGGGCCCTATGAGTAAATGTGGACCGATTGCGACTAAAATAAAATTAGTTTTGCTAAATATTATATCAATATTAATATATTTAAAACAATTATGAGCTTCAAACCCGTATTCTAAGTGGTCCATTGGAGAAGAGGGCTAAAGGTCAAAATAAAATGGACCCGGGTGGACGGCTTAATTAAGTATGTAATTTTTTAGTTCAGTTAACGTTACTATTTATAAAATGCAATGTTAAATCTCTACATTCACAAATTTATTTTTTTAAGACCGATAATACCTATATTTTTAAACGTCATTTTTCAATCATATATAAGTGTACTTTAATAAGGCCCGATTTTAAAGTTAATCACCCCTATTCTGCGTTTCGATTACGTTCCCGCATTCAGTTACGCGCGGATCGAAAAGAGGTATTCTGCCAAAAAATTGAATCGAAAGAAAAAGAAGAAGAGAAGAGTATGTTTAAACCTGCTGCCTTGCTATGAAACGGGTGAAATAGGAACAAAAAAATTAAGCAATTTTAGCAAAAACTTAAATTTAGTGCAAAAAAACTGATTCAACATTAAAACAAATAATAATTAAAATTGTGAAAATTTTTATTATATAAATTCTTGCAAATTTAAGTACAGAGGAGTTACAAAAAACGAGATAAGCAAGACGTATTTGTGGCCAAACTTATCCAGTGTGAAGAATCCTGCCGCGCCGGAGGTGATATTTTAATTTTTTACACATAATTGTAACACAGAAATAAAGTTTATTTGTTTTAATTTAATTAAATCCGCAGCCATCGTTTTTCGTTGCCATTAAATAAATATGTCAACTTTTTAAACTGTTTTACCTGTAATAAATTAAATAAAAATCGCATTTCAGTATAGAAAAACAAAACAAAGTGTGTAGTTCATTAATTAAACCTTCTTTTGCATTTAATACTTGCATTATTTTTTGAATTAATCACTTTTTGAAGCTAAACAAACGAAAATTGAAAACACTCCGCCACTAAAATAACAACTTACCAAAACGTAGTTACGATCGAAATGCAGAATACATAGAATCGAAAGAAAAATCGAAGAACGGAATGCAGAATACCAAAGTTGCCAAACGGAGAAACTTTCGATTTGAATCGAAACGCAGAATAGGGGTGAATACATTAAATTGAAGCTTAAAATGTCTTCTATCCAACAAAAAAATTTCATTAAAAAATTTCAACCCAGTCAAAAGTTATAGAATTTTGACCGCCAACTCACAAAATGTGCCACTGTGCGCCGTCTCGGGAAACACCATGGTGGCGAAAATCCTTAAGCCCGGCCAAAGGCCGGCAATCCAAGAAAACGTTATTAGGCAAGAAAACTTTGCAAGACAGAAAATCTTTAATAGGCTGCGCTGTCTCGGGAAACACCATAATTATATATTAAATTATAATTAAGCCTCGTCGCCAGTCTTTGTTTAATTTTTTCTTCTTATTTTTCAATTTTCTATAAGACACGGTACTTTTTTTAAATTTTTCTGATATTAATATTGGTCATATTCGTTGAAAAACACCGTATGATCAAAATATTGTACTAGAATTTCAGAGGCCCATAACTCGGAAACTAAGCCTCGCCGCCAATATTTTTATTTAATTTTTTTTTCTTATTCTTTAATTTAATATAGGATGAGATACTTTTTTTTAATTTTGGGGAGGTGCCCCTAAACTAGATTTGTTCCCTTATATTTTTTAGACTTCTCATCTCATTTGGAATAATAGCTTAATTTAGGTTATACTTTGGTATATTTCAACTCGAATGTGTTATTTACAGTTTATAGAACGATGTTTGCTTTAAAAAAAAATAAAGGTTAACAGAGAATTTCCCAATTTAACTTTAAAAGAAATAAATTTCTGAAAATCGACTTCAAAGCTTAAAAGTGCTCTCCTACAAAACAGTAAAATATGACTTAAGCACTTTTTCCTTATTGCCACAGTATCAATTAGATCCAATACCAAGTAAATATCTAATTTTTGCGATTTCGATTTATGCTTCCTTTCGAGTAGTTTTGTGAATTAACTTTGTAGTCTTCAGTTTCTACTTTGTATTTAATACGAGGTACATAACCTTCTTCTGTAACTCGTTGTTATATAAAACTCCTCTCAGTTGTTATTAAGTTTAAAAAGCAGGACAACTCCAGAAAATTGTTAAAAAAAGAAGTGCTACCACCCCGCACGCTCTAAAAAAGAAGAGTCCGGTGCCCGAGGAAAAGAGGACGGGTGGCAACCCTACAAATAAAGTACTTTTAACGCAAAGCGAGGGGAAAAGTTTCTCTTCTTTTTGCGTGCTTTGACAACAGTTGGTATAATTTTATTGGCCAAACGCACGCGTAAATATAGATTTTCATAAACTTTTAGTAATTTTACATAAAAAGCGAGTAATCGAATTGTGCTGTTTTATGCACAACAAACCAACAGTGACACAAAAAGTGAGTGTTCTCAAAGTTTTTATTGTGTCATACATATTTTGGCTTACGCTTTTTGGTCAACGTTGGAAACGTCACGCAAAGTGACACAGTTGTATCTTCCACGGCCTTTAGTTGCGCATTTTGTGTAAAAAACACTTTTCAATATTTGGTAGTTTTTATTTTTCGGAATTCCCGAAAAAAAATCTCGTGAACCGGGAAATAAAAAATTAATAAGTATGAAATATTTAAACATAAATGTAAAATATAAAGGAAATACACACTTGTGTATTTCAAACTTACAATCATGGCATTTAAGCTAAAGTATCCCTTTGGATTTTTAACATATGTGCTGGTCCTCTTTATTACGCGCTAAACTTTTAATCTGGACGGAACTACAAACCGCACACCCATTAACAAAAATTCTGTTTTTTTTTGAACAAGTGTAACTTAGCCTCATTTTTTCAGCATCTGTCATTTCAAATTTTATCCATTATTCTCTCTCCATGACATCTAACACTCTGGATAACATCCTTGACACAACGGGCTGTGACAATCCGAGGTTAAAATAATTTCCAAAACTATTCGCATTATCATTCAGCGGAAAAACGTAAAGCGGCTGAAACGTGTTTGAAATAGAATTTAAAGGTTCTGTTGTTTCAAGCACACATTTGAACCATTAAGTCCAATTAAAGCTTTAAAATCTTAAAAAGAGTCACAAAATTAATAATTTTTTTTATAAAGAGAAGTAACACTCAGGCAATGAATGCTTACTACTATTACTAGGTTTTACCTAGTGATAGAGAAGACATGTGGTGAAGGAAGAGATAGAGGAAAGCTTCATTCTTTCTACAACTCTGCTTTTTGCACGTTTTTTAATAATGCAGAGTTGAAGCGCCTCAAGTGCAAATGTGGCATATAGTATTTTTCGCTTATAATCCATTCTGCTTAAAGGCCAAAAACGGGTGTAATTCAAAACTTTCATATTCACTTCCATGTTTTTTTTTCGAATTTCATACAAAGTATTTGCTGTAAAGTCCATCTTGTTTTTAGTCCATGTTCGTTTAAAGGCGTTGTTTTCTTTGCATGCGTAACTAATATTGTATGGAAAAATTTCGCATATAGTCCAGCCTGTTTTTTATTCTTAATTTTTCTTAACAAAATGGAAACCTTTTTTATTTAAATTTCTGGATACTTTTACAAATGTCAATATTTTCTAGCTAAATACAAAAATACATATGTATGTAGAAGTTGAAAAAAATTAGTAGATGCGTTATATCGAGTGAAAAAAAAAGAGAAAAAAATTTTATATTACTAAAAGATTACGAACAAAGTTTGATGAAGTGTGAACAAATGAGCGCTAAATATAAAGTGGACAGTTTATAAAATAATAACAAATAGTGCCAAAATTAAAAAAGTGTCCAATTCCTGTATTTTAAAAGCGTTGCGTAATAGAAAAGGGAATCACACTGATATTTTGCAACTTATGCTAACTTCATGTCATTTTTTTCTTTTGTTTGAAAATGTGTTTTTATTAAAGAAAACTATTTTTATGTGGTAAAAAAATGTGGATTATACCAGGATTGACTTATAATCCATAAAATGGCGCATAAAAAAATTTTGGTTAAAGTCCAAATTCACTTATAGTCCAGAGAACTTGTGCAACTATAATTGTGGAATATAAGCGAAAAGTATTGTATTAAATTTTTGAAACTGTGCTTAGCCCTTTTATTTTATTGATTATTTTACTTCGCCGATGATTCTGCTACGCAACGAAGGAGGGCGCTCTAATGTTGCATTAGGATTAGTATCTGCTGAAGTCGGTGTTTAGTCATTTGCGTAATATTTGTTTATTTACTGTGGTTTGCAATTCCATACATATATTTTACATTTATTACATTAAAATAATTATAACCAGTTTTCATGTGTATTGTAACGAGTTCTTTAATCAACCATGAATTGTTCAAGCATAAGGGAAATTTAATGAACTGTATTTTGCAAGAACCGTTTTTAAAGGATGAATAAAGAATATTATTGCGGTATTGGATTCGACACAAAGCTAACCGATCTCATAAATTTTTCACAAAGAGTTTTTTTTTATACTTAAAATAAAGTCGCCCTAAAATAATTAAGTTACTTTGAATAAACATTTTGGCGCCCGAGCAGGGACATGACTTATTTAATATAGTGTAAAATTCAAAGACCTTATCCACTGATACCGTAGTTCGTGTCATAACCTATAAAGTGTATTATTAATAGTAACAAATTAAATAAATTTGTTTTAAGTAAAACATTACACAAGTCAAGGTATCACAAATGATCAGTCATTGTGCTGTATTGCAAACTGTTAAATAATTGACATTCAATCATTTCAACGCTTTCATCATCACTTAATCATCATCATTATAATACTCGCAGTAATCATCATCATCATAGTAGTCAACGTTACCTACCCATGGCGTGCAACTGTTTCTTATGTCGTAAGATTCATAAGTAAAGCATACCCAGCAAACATTCTTACCATAAACGTAAAGCCATCGTAACAAGCATTTATAAATAATTTATTTTTTGATAAATTTCATTAGTATTATTAACTTAAAGGTTAGTTTATTGACTTGGAAGTTATAAGATCTCAGAACTATTACTCTCAGTGAAATTTCACATTGTTCTTTGAGATCCTTCCCTGCAACAAAGATAAAATTATCTGTTGAATACCTAGTAAGATATATTGAATATTTCAGTTGAAAATGCCTTCGAATAAAAGAGGTGGTCGTCAAAACAGTCTTGAAAACTTGTGCCAACAAAAAACCACGGTATTAAATAATATTGCAAGAATTAAGCGTTCGATAAAGGAAAAACAGAGTCTCAATGACACTACAATCAACCTCCAAGCACCCCATTCTAGTAGATTACCGAATATGAAATTGCCGAAATTTAGCGGCAAGTACTCCGAATACCAAAACTTCATCAGTCTATTCGATAATTTGGTACATGATGATCCATCCTTAACGGAAATTGAAAAATTTAACCATCTCATATCATGTCTCTCCGAAGAAGCTCTAGGCGCAGTTAAAGCTTTTCAAATAACAGACCAAAACTATTCTAAGGCATTGGCAAGTTTGAAGAGAGTTTATGACAATCCATGTCTCATATTTTTGGATTTTTGATTTGCCAAATATGTCTAGACCTTCAGCTTCAGCTTTAAGGAGCATGATAGACACAGTGTCCGCCATATATGACTCACTTTTGTCAATAGGGGATGATAAAGAAATTACAAACGCGATAATAATTCATTTAGTAATGTCTAAGGTTGATAAGGTAACTCGCACCAAATGGGAAGAGCAACTAAATTACGAGTCTCTACCCCTATGGAGTGATTGTGAGACAGTGTTAAATAGAAGATACCAACACATTTCAGCTGACGAAACATGTAGTTCAAAGCAAAAGGAAAACTTGACAAAGCACGATAATGTCACAAAAAAGAAAGCAAAATCATTTTCTTGCCAATCTAAGGCGCAAGTAGCCACTTCAAAATGCCTTTTTTGCAGTTCTACTGACCATTACATCTCTAATTGCCCATCGTTCATGGCTACGCCTATTCAACAGCGATTTAGCTTCATAAAAAGGTTACCAGCATGTATAAACTGCCTACGAAAAGGTCCACGGTAACAAAATGTAAAGCTTCAAAGTGTAGAGTTTGCAATCGCTCGCATAATACTTTATTGCACCAATATAATATAACAGATAGTCAATCACAAAGTTTTTCAAGTCCTGATCCTAATCAGCCCTCAACGTCAGCAGCTTTCGTCAATCATTCGTCATCTAGTGATGATAATGTAATATTGGCCACCGCATTAGTCAAACTTAAGGATAGATCTGGTCAGTATGTACTGGTTCGGGCTCTTTTGGACTCCGGTTCACAGATCAACTTTGTAACCGAGGAACTTTCGCAGCGATTGCAATTGCAAAGAGAAGAAAGAAATCTCAGCCTCATTGGTATTGGGAAAAGTAATTCCTCAGCTAAATTTAAGCTTCAAGCTACTGTGAAATCTCGACTAAATCCACACGAATTCTCGTCAGACCTGGATTCTTCGATCGATTTCAAAATATCAACCCGACCAAGTTATTTCAACATCTGGTTGGAATATACCAAAGAGTATTGAGTTAGCTGATCCATATTTCTTCAAACCACAAAAAATTGATATGTTGATTGGTGCTGAGCTTTTCTTTGAGCTACTGTGCGCGGAAAAAATTATAAAAATGTCACACCTTTCGAGGTTTCAAAAAACTCTATTAGGTTGGATTGTGTCTGGAAGGTACCATGAATCTAGAAATTTCGATAACGGCTCATGTCACTTGATTACAACTAATGGTACAGAAAACGAAACGTCTCTCAACAAAATAGTGCAAAAATTTTGGGAATTGGAAGAAATCTCAAATACTCCCAAGGTTTTGTCTAATGAACATCAACAATGTGAAAAAGAATTCATGCAGTCAGTAAAAATATTACCATCTGGCCGTTTTCAAGTGTCTCTCCCATTTAAAGATGATGTAGGGTCATTAGGCAGTTCCTTTGACGTCGCAAAGAGACGTTTTCTTTCGCTAGAACGTCGATTGTCAAAAGATCCTACAATGAAAGAGATGTATAACGACTTCATGAATGAATACATTGAACTGGGACACATGTCTGTTACGGATGGAAAAATCCCGGCAAAGGCTCATTATTTCATACCACATCAATGTGTATTACGCCCCCAGAGCTCTTCAACTAAACTTAGGGTAGTGTTTGATGCGTCAAGTAAGACCTCTACACAACGCTCACTGAACGATATATTGATGATTGGCCCTACAGTACAAGAAGAATTGTATTCCACTCTCATTCGTTTTCGTCTACATAAATACGTAATAACAGCTGACATTGAGAAAATGTATCGCCAAGTTTTAATAGACGATGCCGATAGAGATTTTCAATTAATCGTCTGGCGGCCAAATCAGTCAGACGATCTTCAAATATGTAAATTAAATACTGTGACTTATGGCACTTCTTCGGCTCCATTTTTAGCAATTCGATGCCTCATATATCTAAGCGATTTATTTAAAGATAAATTTCCAATAGGATCTGAAGTCATCCGTAAAGATTTTTACGTAGATGATTTGCTGACTGGAGCAAATTCCATTGAAGAACTCGAGGCGATTCGTTATCAAGTGAATGAAATCCTAAAATCAGCAGGGTTTAACTTAGCAAAGTGGTGTTCAAATTATGAAAAATCTAATAATTCCACAAAAAGTAAAGCCTTACAGAGCGACGATGATTTCACTCGAGCTCTCGGTACGTATTGGTTTCCGAAGGATGATATTTTTAAATATCATCTCGATCAATCCTTTCAAGACTTAAAGGCCACAAAACGCAATATTCTATCAGTTTCAGCCAGGTTGTTTGACCCACTTGGATTATTGTCCCCCTTGATTATTAAGGCCAAGGTATTATTACAAGAACTTTGGCTACAAAAAGTAGATTGGGATGACCCCATCCCGACACATCTAAATACCTCGTGGGATAATTTTAAGTCTGATTTAATAAAAATCAGCACCATTCGCATTCCCAGATACGTATCAACGTCTAAAGATTACAGTTTTCAAATACGTGGATTTTCAGACGCTTCTATTAGAGCTTACGGCTGTTGCTTATATGTAAGAAGTAGAGTGGCATCGAATATTGTCTGCAGTTTATTAACGGCAAAATCTATCTAATCGAAAATGTAAACTTTTGGACCGATTCCGAAATAACACTTCATTGGATTCGAAGTCACTCTTCAACGTTAACCACTTTTGTGTCAAATCGGGTGTCTGAAATCCAAGAACTTACAAACGATATCACCTGGCGTCATGTTCCAACTAAAGAAAATCCAGCTGATATTGTTTCGAGGGGTTGCAGTGTCCACGAAATCAACGATTCAATTTGGTTTAAAGGGCCTCAGTTTTTATCTAAGGAACCCAATAACTGGCCAAAGAATAAACATTTCACTTTAACCGAGGACCAAAAATCATTAGAAAAAAGAAAAATCAACGTATTTCTTACTAACAAAGACGACTCTAATCGTATTCTTGAATTGGTCAATAAACACTCATCATATTCTAAGTTGATCAGAATATTTTCTTACGTATTGCGGTTCGTTTCCATTACTAAAAAACATAAAGTTGATACGGACATATATCCTACTGCAAAGGAATTACGATGGTCATTTCTGAAACTGATTGAAATCATTCAGAAAAATGAATACATGGACGAGATTAAAAAACTCAAAAATCACAAGTTTTGCATCCAAATCTACAAAAATTAAATCCGTTTCTTCATGAGTTAAATGAAGAAAATCGCTCATTTTCTCTAATTAGGGTAGGTGGGCGGTTGCTTAATGCACCAATATCTTACGATGCTAAGTTTCCCCTTCTAATGCCAAAAAGGTCTTATTTTATGACACTTTATTTGCGCAATCTTCACTTCAGAAACTGCCATGCAGGAGCTAAAGCTCTCATAGCTCTTCTTCGAGACCAAATTTGGCTTATAAACGCCAAAAGCACCGCACTTCGGCGGTCTCTGGGAAGCAGCGGTGAAGTCTGCCAAAAGCCTATTACTAAAAACAATAGGAATCACGCTACTAACAACGGAAGAGTTATCAACAGTGCTAGCCGAAATAGAAGCCGTGCTGAACTCGCGACCAATAGCACCATTGTCCAGCGATCCCTACGATGGCGAAATTTTGACTCCAGCCCACTTATTAATCGGCGAGAGCCTTCGAGCGCTGCCCAGCGGATTGCCGCCAGACGAATCGGCCAAGCAAATGTACTCGAAGAGATGGCAACTTATTTCCGCACTCAAGCGGACATTTTGGCGGTCCTGGGCGAAAGACTACGTCCAGGGGCTTCAGGTCCGAACTCGGTGGCCCGAAGATGCGCCAGATCTCGCTGTCGGAAAAATCGTCGTCGTACACGAGGACAATCTACCTCCACTACAGTGGTTAACAGGAATAATAACGGCCGTTTTTCCCGGCCAAGACGGCAAAGTTCGGGTAGCGAAAGTGAGAACGAAGAACGGAAACTTTAAGCGCCCAATCGCAAAACTTGCGATCCTTCCAGTGGATTGAAACCTGTGGTCTTCAATGGGGCCGGCATGTTTAGTCATTTGCGTAAACTTTGTTTATTTACTGTGGTTTGCAATTCCATACATCTATTTTACATTTATTACATTAAAATAATTATAACCATTTTTTCATGTGTATTGTAACGAGTTCTTTAATCAACCATGAATTGTTCAAGCATAAGGGAAATTTAATGAACTGTATTTTGTAAGAACCATTTTTAAAGGATGAATAAAGAATATTATTGCGGTATTGGATTCGACATAAAGCTAACCGGTCTCATAAATTTTTCGCAAAGTTTTTTTTTATACTTAAAATAAAGTCGCCCTAAAATAATTAAGTTTCTTTGAATAAACAGTCGGTATAGTTCAGTGATCAGTGACTATGCCTTAATCACTTGAACTTTCCTACAACAACTGACACAAAGGAATAGTAATGCACATTAGAAAAATGCGTGGTGCTATTTAATGACTGATACCGAGCTCGAACCCAGGACCTTCGGTTTTGTAATGAACGTTCTAACTACTTCAGCTAACGATAATTAATTTATGACTTACTTTTCATCGGGCAAATTGAATATATATTATGATTTTAACAGGCTAAAGTTCGTATCGCTTTGTAAGCCAAATTACATGTGATAATTATTAATGAAGAAATAACATCAATGTTAGTTTTAAATATTCTGACAAGACATAGTTGAACGGAACAGCCAGCCGTTTTCGAAGGCCACTAAACCTTCATCATCAGCGTTCTTCTGTGTTTGGTCGAGTGTGTGTGGTGTCAGTTGATGTAGATTTCTGCTTTATATACGCAACTTTTTTTGCAAATGGAATATGTGAATTGTTTGGTTCATCGTATTTCAATTTGCTGAAAGATTTTTTGTAATGAAAGCTCACTTTACTATCTCTAAATTTACAACAGTCTTACCACAAACGACAACGGTAACAATTCACATATTCCATTTGCAAAAAAGTTGCGTATATAAAGCAGAAATCTACTAGAGTCGTGCAGCTCATGAATGAACTAGTTCAATTGAACGATTCACCTCACTGAGCGCTTTAAGCCGGTCAATCCACTGAGCGCTTTCAACTCAGTACTGAGTGGGTTGTATCGAACTCTTTCATTAGGTCGTTTTAAACACAAACCTATAATCAAATCCATTTAAATTACATGCAGACTTCCATCAAACTCTTTCAGCAGCTCGTTGTAGACACAAACCTATTTATTTTAAGTGGGTTTGATAATAGGTTTGTGTCTAACACGACCTAATGAAAGAGTTCGATACAAGTCTTGTGGTTTTAGCAAATTTTTGTGTCACACAAGTACATAAAAAAAGTTTTATATGTGTATTGTCATAATATTAAAATATCTGAAACATTAAATAATTTTAATTGTATTAATATGTATATGTATGTTGATATATTTATTAACAAATCCCACTCATTAAACTACTCGTATTTTAGTTTTATTTATTTTCTATACTTTATCTGCGTTGTTTTGTAATGTATGAATGACCACACAAACACACTCACTGCACGAGTCATCTGTCACTTTTTGTGCTTCTGTTTTCGCTCTTTCTTTATGCTTGATAAAATGTTTCACTATAAGTAAACTGAGCTACTGAGCCAACTGAATGAAATACTTCAGTAAGTGAGCTGAGCTGAAAAGAGCGGTCACTCAAAACAGCTGATAAGCACAACCCTAAAATCTACATCAACTGACACCACATACAAAAGAACGCTGATGATGAAGCTTTAGTGGCCTTCCGTTCAACCAAAGAATATAAATCATATAGAATGCGCATCTCATACAAGCTAAAATTTTCTATGACGGGTATTTCCACTACTACCCGTCCAGCGTACACACTCTCAACCATTTGTAACTACAAAGATTATATGTAAGATCAATTTATGAATTTAAACTTTTGTGCAAAAATTATTAAATCATTGGTAGGAATAAATATTTCATCGCCAAGGCACAATTCTTTGGCAAATATAGGGTGTTTTTTTCAGAGGTATAGAGCTTCGAATTGAAATAAAACACAAGAAAATCGTTTTAATGTCCATCAATTTGGCTTTATTGGAAGGATAATTTTATGCCATTATTGTTTAAATATGATTTCGGGCATGTGGCCGCCGCGGCTGGCTCGAATAAAGCCAATTCTACAGGTCCAATTTTCAACCACTTTTTCGAGCATATGGGGCCGTATGTTGGCAATAACGCCACGAATGTTGGCTTCCAAGTCCCCTAACGTTTCTGGTTTGTTGGCGTAGACGAGCGACTTCACATATCCCCAAAGAAAATAATCCAATGGTGTCAAATCACACGATCTTGGTGGCCAATTGACAGGTCCATTCCGCGAAATTATGCGCTCATCGAATGTTTCCTTCAATAAATCGATTGTGACGTGCGCTGTGTGGCATGTAGCGCCGTCTTGTTGGAACCACAACTCATCCACATTCATGCCATCCAATTCGGGAACAAAATAGTCGGTTAGTCGGCTCCAATTGCTGTGCACGGTGGCGAATCGATTCATTCGGGTCCTCTTCAACACTGCTCTACAGCGGCAATTGTTTCTTCGGTGCGCACTGTTCGACGTCTCTGCGGATGCGTATTATCACATAGAGTAAACGTAGTGCGAAAACGATCCATGGTTAACCGAATTAATTGCTCTGATGGACGATTATGTCGACCATAAAATGGACGGAGCTTGCGGTAAACTTCGCGAACTGAACCATTATTTTCGAAATAAATTTGCACGATTTGCAAGCGTTGTTCTTTTGTCAACCTGTTCATGATAAAATGGCAAACCAAACTAAATATTAATCACTTGATAGCTGACAAAATGGCCGCCAGTTAAAAAAGTGATGCCAACTTAAAGTTCTATACCACAATAAAAAACACCCTTTATTAGGTTACTTATAGTTTCAGTTTTTAACCGATTTCTTTGTTCTTTTTTAATGATTTTCATGACAGAAAATGACTGCTCTGCGGCCGCACTGCTATGTAGCAAAATAGACAATTTACACATACATATATCGACTTAAATTACTAAATAACAATATTCGGTAGATTTCAGGCCTTGTTTGGTAGAATTGTTTGTTAAATTCACAAACATATTCGGTAGAATCTACCAAATATCGGTAGAAGTGTGCACACTGCTTTTGATCCCTTTTCGTGCCAATGAAACTTTTTATGACCCTTTTTCAATTTATCCCTTTGTATCATTTTAACAGAATGTATGCCGTAGGGCAATCATATACACAGTTTAGCATATCAGGTATTAGAAAAAGAGCTGTTCGTGCAGTTGGCGAAATTCGGCTCGATGATGTCGATCATTTTATTGTTTTGGTCGATAGAAAAGCCAATAAATGGTGAAAATATTGCTAAAAATCTGATACCCAAATCCTTGATTCCAAATGCAAATTATTTCTCGGAGTATCACAATTAAAAAAATATGTATTTTAACTTACTTTCATCTTTAATCTTAATAAAACTTTTTATAAGTTAGTAAGTAAGATTTAATAAAATGTTTATAAGTTAAAATAGGTTCAAATGAGGTAAATTTGGAAGCCAAAATTGGGGCCTTAAAGTATACATGTATGTATATAAATGATCAGCATCAAGAAAAGTAAAGTAAAATATAGATGGAAAAACTGAAGTTAATTCATATTCTTTTTAACTCCCGACTAAAAAAACGTAAGTTTGTAGTGTGTCTGTGTATCTGTGTGTCTGTACAAGTACTCGTACAGACCAAACGGCTGGACCGATTTTGATTTAGTTTTTTCTGTTTGAAAGATGACTTAATCGAAAAGGTTCTTTGCTATGTTTTAATAAAATCGGTCCAGCTGCTTAGAATATATCACGTGTTTTCCAGAAATATTCGGGGGTTTTTAAAATTTTTAATTTTTGTTATTAATATAATTTTTCATTTATAAATGAAAAAAGTAAAAATAATTCAAATAATTAATTAATTAACTTTGAACATATTTCTATAATACCGGCCAGTAGAGTGTTTATAAATACAGTTTTTAATTGCAAATAAGACGAGTATAAACCTATTATAGATAGCTACTAAATGTAAAAAAATCATGAAATGTAAAAAAAGAGTGGTCAAGTTGCGGCATTTTATATCGAATGAAATTCCAATCGAAATTAAATGCATATTTCGTTCGATATCGATTATATTTAGTCTCAGTTATTTAGTTAGTCCCAAATCACACTGTGCAAGTCTTATTGCTAAGCTGATTAGTTCCAGGGAGAGAGAGACGCGGGGAACAGCAACGTTTCTTTTCCCCCCGTCTCTCTCTCCCAATAAACTAATCAGCTTAGCAATAAGACTTGCATAGCGTAAATAGGGACTTAAAAACCAGCATAACTCAAACAGCCGTATTCATAAAAATTTTAAACCGCGTTTCAAATATTGTTTAAGCAAAATTCGCTAAAATTGTATTCATAATAGAATTTTAGCTTAAAAAACGGTTTTTAAACCTTGCGTAAATCAGCAAATTTTAAAATTGACTGCCCCCATGTTTAAACCAATTTTAAGGTGACGTTGTTGTAATTTTGCTTCGTTTTTATTTACATTTTGAACTTTACCTGTATGTACATATGTGTGTATGTATGTATGTTCTTATGTATGCATGTATGTATGCATATGCCAGTGTTATTTAGAAGAAAACAATGTAATTTTTTTTTATAGAAACTATTGCCGAAATAACAAATATACTCCAAAGAATATTTAAAAGAAAAGGAGCGATCCAGTTTCCAATCCCAGTTATTGTTTTCTCATTTTGTGTTAACAAAAATAGTATAATTGTAGAAAATTAACTAGTGATGTATAAACACTCAAAACAAACAAAATAAAACTCGTTATTCTAGTGCTTCTTTATCTGCAATAAAATAAATAATATAAAAAGCACTTTTAACAAAGATTTGTTGTGAACTTTTTTTATTATTTTATTAAATACAAGTTGGAACATATCTTTTATTTTATAGAAACAATATTTCTCTGAAAACCGACAAATAAACAAAATAGACACGAGTACTTTGTGAGTTAACAATCGTTGTTTTGCAGAACTAATATGCAAGTGACAAATAAAGAATACAGTGTTGCCACGATATTTAAAAAAAATTTAGTTAATTGATTTTTAGTTAAAAAACTGATTATGAATACCAATATTTAAAAAACGTTATTTAGCTTTAAAACGTTTTTTAACTAATATGAATTTCAAACCTCAATCAACTTTTTTTTATGAATACGGCTGAAAGAATTTACTTTGAGGAAAAACCATTTAAAGTTTTGTAGAAAATTTTTAAATATTTATATGTAATTACACTATTCTTTCAAGGCATTATGCATAGTTCTTAAATACATATTTTTTTTTAATTGAACATCCTGTATTTCTTAATAAGTTCTTCACTTGGAATCTAATCTTTGACAAGTGTCTACTTTAAGTCTATTTGATAATTGTTTAGTAACGCTAATTTATGTTTATACGTTATGTTTTTTTGTAAATTATATTTTATAAAGATGAAGAAATAAGGTGTAATTCACTGACTTTACAACTGCAGAATTTGGAATCTTACCATCCTTAAAACAAGCTTTATTTCAGCAACAGCAACTTTCCTTCCGAAAATCGGTATTTTTTTTTTGGTAAAACTCGGATATTTTTACATAGTTTTTTTTGCTATTGGCCACATGTTTTGCTGTTGAAAAAGTAGCAAAATGCGACTTAAGTCGCACAACGGCAACGCTGGTGATAAGAGAAAAGAATATAATGCTCTCAGTGTGTGTTTGCTTGCGCTTTATACTTTCCCCCGCATCTAAAGCGTAAGCAAAAAATGTTTAATTTTTTAGCTCAGATGCGCATTCTATACAATTTATGTATATTCTTTGGTTCAACTATGTGTTGTCAGAATATTTACAACTTCATTAATAATTATCACATGTAATTTGGCTTACAAAGCGATACGAACTTTAGCCTGTTAAAATCATAATAGAAGCAAATGAAGTTCGAAAAATAATATTTACTGCCACTTACACTATGTCGAAAGAAAAACTCTGCGAAAGAAACCTAGTCGCTCGAATTCTAATAAATTTTCATTCCACTATGTCGTCAGCTTTCTTTCGCTTGTAATTACGTATGTCTTTTTTGGTTTTAAGTGTTTATAAATTAAAGTAATGCCAATTTGTATATTTCAAGTATTTCTAGCGATTTTTTAAAACTTACTAACATTTCCATGAAAATAAATACAACCATATTGAACAACGAAAAATAATTCAACAAAATAGTAGCACAGCAACAGCAAGTTATTGCTGTTTTGCTTTACAACTACATTCGTTTTGTTTAAAATGTGCGAGTACTTTTTATAATAAACATAAAACAATAATCAAAACAAAAGTGTTCAATAATATTTTGATGAATATCATGACTTTCCTCTACAAATAAAAAATAAATTGAAGAAATAAAAATAAAAAAATTATAATGCGATAAATTAATAATTTTACAAACTTTATTGAATTCTTTGCGAATAAATTTTATTACACGAAAGCAAAATAGCAAGTGAGTGATTTTGACATAGTGTTTGCTTTGTTGACGACTCATTCGATTTAGTGGTATGAAAATCTGTATGAAAACACTTATGTTTTCTTGCGACTTGTCGTTATGTTCGTACAGAAGTAAGATAGAGAAATGAAAATCAGTTTTCTTTCGCTTAGAATGCGAATGAAGACCTTCTTTCGAAATAGTGGAAGAGGCAGTTAAATTAACGAAAATATATGACTTCTGCCTAAGTATTCTTCATTCCACTATTAAGTTCTTTCTATTTTCTTCGCCGCTAGAATCCGAACAAGAAGCGAAAAACATTTTTATTAAATTTGTTTCACTATGTTAACAAAATAAAACGCGTTATTTTTCTATTTTTTTTTTTAATTTCGTATAGAACTTTTTACCAAAAACAATAAAATAATGGATCAGCTGACTCAATTATTAGATTGTATATGAAGTTTATTTTTTCAAAGTTATCGATAAACAGACAATGTCATAAGGGTGATTCTTAAAAATTTTAATCAGGAATAATTTTTGAATCGGGCCTAAATTCAGCATAATTTGGTTCAATTAAATGTTATATTTATCATTCTTAAAAATTTCCATAACGCCATTTACATTTATGTACATATTTTTCATTTATTTTATTTCAGCAAATCAAGAGACCATTGTAGAGCTTCTTGGAATTGGAAAAAGAATAATTGATAGTTATAAACGTTACCGCAGCTCTAGCAAAAAACCCAGTGATGAAGAAAGGCCGAAAGAACAACTTGTAGTTGATCGTATTAAGACTGAAGTTAATTTTGATTTTCATCGCCTAAACATTTTAGTATTAAGGAGAGTAAAATTTGAAAATGACAATATTGGTCGTAAAGTGGGAACACTTACAATGAATGATGCCAAAATACACGCCCAACTGGGAAAAGATGTGAGCGTAACAGGTGCATTAGGAGGCATACAAATCGTTGATATAACTTCCGAAAGTTTAAATCACAAGCGTATATTTTCCGTAGGAGTTGACCCTTTAACAGACCCTCCGAATATGTTAAAAACTGACGTATTTTATCCTCTTACCAACGAAGTATATGGAACGAGCGACGATGTATTTCAAAGTAGAAATGCCTTAAGTTTTAAAATAATTCAGATCCAGAATTCTAAAATAGTTGTTAAGATGAGAATGGCATCCGTTTGGTATACACATTGTCCGCGCTTTATCGAGGAAATATACTTGTGTGTTAAAGAGTTCAGGCAATATTTTATGTAAGTATTAACGCTTAAATTCATAAATATTCTTATATCAATATCAACGTGAGCAATTGCTATTTTACGTTTACATACTGAGTGTTTCCAGAAAGATAACAACAGAAGAAAAATCTGTTTTCTGTATTTGAAAGTTATTTTCATTAAGAAAAATATATAAATTATGACACCTATTAAGGTGGACTGTATTGAATATTAGCTGATTAACTCTCAGTAGGTGTAAATAAAATATTTCCGTCTTATGATATTATGATGAGAAAATAAAACAAAGGAAAGTTCTAATTGTTGTTTGGTGATATGTTTGGTGATATGAATCCAAGTGAAGTAAAACGTGACGGAAGTCAAGCTTTGTTGCCATACTGAAACATTTTCGATTTTCGTTACAGTACGAATAGACGAGCAATTTTTATTTCTGAACATAAGCAATAACGTCGGCAGAATGACGTCACAAAAAAGTTTGTGTTCAAAATTATTTTAAGGGGTGACTAGACGTATAATGTTAAAATTCAAAATTTAGGTTGTCGTATGCATACAAATTGCGCGTTTTAAGTTTTAATTTTTTAATACTTCTGCCACAAAGCATATATTTTGTGCTTCGGCTTGATTTTATTTTTTTTGTTGTTGTAATAAACTTATTATTTTTAGTTTCCCACCATTATTTTCTACGAAAAATGTAAATTTGGCAGCTTGTGCCCTAAAATAATTGCTCAGACTTGCGTTTGACCAATTATTTCCAAACATGTGTTCGAACACTAACATTTACGGTTTACACAGTCATTTTTTTTGTGTTAGCAACAGATTTTAACAATTGCCAACACAAAAATTTCCAAACTTATGTCTCGTGTAATCTCACTGTTAAGAGCCATATTAATAAAAGAGATTGCGTATTTATAAATTTCAATACAATGCAGCTTTCATTTATGTGAGACAATTTGCAGTTGCAAGTTGTAGAAATTAATGTTAAGATAATTCAGTGTTTATTTTGGCATTAACATTGCCGCCCGCCTTGCAGGATACGTGCAACAAAAATTAGACAATTTAACACAAATGTTTCTTCTGTTCAACAATACATATATAATAAAATTCCATCTGATAATAATTATGGTGAAAAATTTTGACAATTGAAACTATATGCATTAACAATACAATAAATGTATAATAATGGAATCTGACACGTAATGTTAGGAGGAACTTTATATATATAAAAGAGTAACGTTATTGAGTGACTGAACTGACTGATTCATCATTGCCCAGCCGAAACGACTACAGCTGTGTGTAGGTTCCCTTTATAATGTATAGATCCACTAAGTCGGGATTTTGGAAAATTCTAATGCGAAAGGGGTAAAAAGGGGGAAAAAGGGTAAAATCGGTATCTGTATATCTCGGAAACTACGATATATAGACTATAAATTCTAAGGGCACACGAATGCTCCCAAAAAATAAGTCGACACGTGTTTCGTACTTTTTCGATATTTGTACTTTTAGGGGTTAAAAGGGGATAAAAACTGCATTTTTGTACCTTTTTTTTCACTAGACATACATACATATCTTCTAAGTTATTGAACGTAGCAGAAAGCAAAAAAAAATACTTTTCAGGTGAGATACTTTTGCTGAAGCGATGCTTTATTCAAAAACATGCATATTGAAAAAAAGGTACTTCTTGAAAAAGGGTAATTTTTAGATAAAGTACTTGTTGTTACGGTACTTTTTGAAAAAATAAATTTTTTGGCAAAAGTTCTTTTTGAAAAATTTACTTTTTGGAGAAAGTACTTACTTTTTGAAAAAGGTACTTTTTTGAAAAAGTATATTTCGAAAAAGGTACTTTTTGAAAAAAGTATTTTTTGATAAAGGTAATATTTAGAAAAAGAACTTTTCGAAAGAGGTTCTTTTTGGAAAAAAGTGCTTTTTGAATTGATAAATTAATATATAAAAAATACTTAATCTGAATACGGCATTATTATTATTATTTTAATTATTGGTATTATTACTTTTTATATTCATAAAAAAGAGTAACCTGCCTGACTGGGTGATCATCAGTGTGCACACTTCTACCGATATTCGGTAGATTCTACCGAATATCTTTGTGAATTTAACAATCTACCAATTCTACCGAACAAGGCCTGAAATCTACCGAATATTGTTATTTAGTAATTTAAGTCGATATATGTGTAAATTGCCTATTTTGCTACATAGCAGTGCGGCTGCAGAGCGGTAATTTTCTGTTGTGAAAATCATTAAAACAGAACAAAGAAATCGGTTAAAAACTGAAACTATAAGTAACCTAATATTTGCCAAAGAATTGTGCCTTGGGGATTAGAGCTGCAAAACTATCGATAGTACTATCGATAGTATCGATAGTTTTTTCCACTATCGATACTATCGGTAAAAAAAACAAGTAATTAAAAGAGTAAAAATAATCGAAGTCAGTAAAGGCGGTTTCAGACTATAATACAAGTATTAATACTTTTGACGAAAATGCATCCCTGATCTAATTTCTGTTTAAAAAATTCCAAAAAACAATAACAACTCAACATGTCAGAGTTGCATTTTCCACAAAAGTATTAATACTTGTATTATAGTCTGAAACCGCCTTAAACAGTAGCCGGCAGCTTTGAAGCAAATTATCCGTCGTTGATTTAAGCTTTTGTACAGCGATGCAAAAGTTAGTACAATTGTATAATTTTGGCGCTATTTGAATGCCAAAAGTACCGTAGCACTACTGGAATCTCTTTATATTTATAACATGCCAAAAATATCGGGTGTTTTTTTTAGAGGTATAGAACTTTGAATTGAAATAAAACACAAGAAAATCGTTTTAATGTCCATAAATTTGGCTTTATTGGAAGGATAATTTTATGCCATTATTGTTTAAATATGATTTCGGGCATGTGGCCGCCGTGGCTGGCTCGAATAAAGCCAATTCTACAGGTCCAATTTTCAACCACTTTTTCGAGCATATGGGGCCGTATGTTGGCAATAACGCCACGAATGTTGGCTTCCAAGTCCCCTAACGTTTCTGGTTTGTTGGCGTAGACGAGCGACTTCACATATCCCCAAAGAAAATAATCCAATGGTGTCAAGTCACACGATCTTGGTGGCCAATTGACAGGTCCATTCCGCGAAATTATGCGCTCATCGAATGTTTCCTTCAATAAATCGATTGTGACGTGCGCTGTGTGGCATGTAGCGCCGTCTTGTTGGAACCAGAACTCATCCACATTCATGCCATCCAATTCGGGAACAAAGTAGTTGGTTAGTCGGCTCCAATTTCTGTGCACGGTGGCGAATCGATTCATTCGGGTCCTCTTCAACACTTTGCTCTACAGCGGCAATTGTTTCTTCGGTGCGCACTGTTCGACGTCTCTGCGGATGCGTATTATCACATAGAGTAAACGTAGTGCGAAAACGATCCATGGTTAACCGAATTAATTGCTCTGATGGACGATAATGTCGACCATAAAATGGACGGAGCTTGCGGTAAATTTCGCGAACTGAACCATTATTTTCGAAATAAATTTGCACGATTTGCAAGCGTTGTTCTTTTGTCAACCTGTTCATGATGAAATGGCAAACCAAACTAAATATTAATCACTTGATAGCTGACAAAATGGCCGCCAGTTAAAAAAGTGATGCCAACTTAAAGTTCTATACCTCAATAAAGAACACCTAGCATTAAAATATATTAACCCCCTTATGCAAAAAATAATGCGTACTTGAAGTGTACATTAAAACAAAATTTCCATAGAAAACCCGGTTTTAACGTTCACTTATTTTTTTGCACAAGGGGGTTAATCTTTAGCTCGAAGGTATTAGAAAATTATGTAAATCAAACAATGTTTTCCGGTACTTAAAGAATTGCTGGAGGAATGTTATTTATTCCAAATTCATCTGCAAATGTGGAAATTTTATTTTTGTACCAAAGGGAGAAGCCGACTATTTGCATCGACTGTGAACAATCGAATAAAAAGAAGGTTATAAACGTAGTATATCGTAAATGTTACTTTTATATTCAGATCCCAGCAACTAATATTCTTTGTACACCTTCTGGCGTTTTGTTAATTGATTTTTAGTTAATTAAAAAGTACAAGTATTAAAAAAATATAAATAAAGAATTAGGTACAATCGTACTGAAAAAATTAAATTTTTTTTTGAAAGTTAGTACAATTTGTAAATATGACATCACATCCCTGCTTCTGTATACATAAGTACTTAAATACATACATATGTATGTATATGAATTTATTTATAAATCCAAGTGTTATTCGACAAATAGTAGTCAAAAGTATCTTAATAAATTCAACATCGTCGACACAAAGATAAATTTTGGTGGTACTGATATCGCGACGGCCGCCAATCGTCTCGGATTTATTTTGACATACCCTAGCGTGTTTCCCTACAAAATTTTTTTTTATTGTAAATACCTACATATCCAGCCTAATCTTCGATGTAATCGTATGCGATAAAAATTAAATTTTCAGAAGAAGGTTAAAATTGTCGCTTACGATAAAACTTTACAGTTAGTGTCTTAAAAGTTATCAACAATTTTCGCATTTTGATAATTCTAAACCATGGGTAGGCCCATAAAATTATAAGTTCAATAAAAAAGTATATTTTCGATAATGTGCCGCTTACGATAAAATCGAAAAAAAGGCTTGATATATTTTTATATACTAATGAAAATGTTGAGGACTCTGGATTTTTTTTTCGAGTCAAATGTAGTTTATGTGGCAACTTTTATAAAACTATTCGATACTATCGATAGTATCGATAGTTTTACATAAAACTATCGAAACTATCGAGCGGAGCGACTATCGATAGTTTTGCAGCTCTATTGGGGATGAAATATTTATTCCTCCTAATGATTTAATAATTTTTGCACAAAAGTTTAAATTCATAAATGGATCTTACATATAATCTTTGTAGTTACAAAGGTTTGCCAAATAAAAGTTATTTTAGTAGCTTTATAAAACCTATGTACAAAAACTGAATTCCTGTTATTTATGTATATTATTTTATATATGCATATCATATCTATATAAAGGGTAAGGGCAAATAACTGGGGATGACACTTTTTTTATTGGAAATGCTTCATTGTTTAAAATCGATTGACTTAATAAAATTAAGTCTATGGCAGTTTAATTTCAAATTACATGTGAAGTTTTAAATGCGCTTTTGGAACCTGTTTAGTTTGGTACTGCTTACTTACCATTTATATATAACTACATATATTTTGTTATTTATTATGTTTCTTTGAATTGTTATTTTTTATGTTTCTCTGAATAAAAAAATTTCTACCGAATTTCATTCAAATCTACCGATTTTTTTTGTCGATTCTACCGAATTTAAAAAAATTAAGTGTGCACACTGGTCATCATCGAATAGCCCAAGCGAGTGGATAGAGAGCGTGTGTGCAGTCGCATTTTTATAAAAAAATATATGTGACAGTTGGTTGGTATTTTTTTGACAATTGTACATGTAGATGTCAAAAACGAATTACAGAACACAAAAAGAATATTTTATTTATGTTAATCTTTTCTTGAAAAAATTTCGAATACACATATGTATGTTTGCACGTTTTTAAAATTTGAACAAATAAATAGTAAAATTGATACCCGTTTTCTGGACTTTTCTTTTACATTTTATTTTTAGCTTTTTCTGCGGATGTATTAAAAATTGATTTTTGGAAATGCAACAACACGTGTAAGACCAGTAACGCAATATCAATGTATAATAACATCAAACTGAATTAAATTAAAATAAAAAAATGGGACTAGGTTAGTAATTATCTTCTGAAGTAAAATCAATAGAAGTAGTATTTGATCTTATTGTGAAAAAGTCTCGAAAATGTTTTGGCGCTCCATGGAAATTCACACAGATAATTGGTGAAAATAGTACCACTTTTTGGTATTTTCCCTATACAAATCCCATTTTATATAATAAATAAATGAACTCAAAATCACATGTGAAATTCACAGTAGAAAGGTTTAGGTTTTTCCAATCAAGAGAAAATAGCCAAAGCGAAAAAACTCACCTGACATGAAAGAAGTCGCAACAAAAAATTATATATTATATATATTTAATCCATTAATTCCTAGGAGGAACATAGGGCCGTAATAAACAAATTCCATTGAGCTCTATCTAAAGCTAGACGCTTGCATTCGCTCCAACTTCTTCCGCAATTTCTTAGCTCGGCAATAATCTGCCGCTTCCAAGTGTTGCGTGGACGACCAGATCTTTTACTGACTTGTAGCTTGAATTCGACGGCTTTCCTGGGGGTCGATTCTCGTTCTGTGAAACTATGAAATGAAAAGTTTTTTCACGATTTCATAGCATTTCTGATTACCGTTCAGTGAAAAATTAAAAGATTTTAAATACATTTTCATTATGAAAAAAATTGGGAATGGAACAAAACTTTTCATAGTTACATAATTCGATTCTCGTTTAGTGTAACTGTGAAAAAAAAAACTTAAAAAACTTTTCATATGATAAATTATTTTACACATTTTTACATAATCAAAAATAATACCTTGTGAATTATTTACGGGTGGATGTTGAAATTGCAAGCGACAATTCCGAAATTCAGTTAATAAAAAAAAAACAGCCAGTGAGTACCAAGATCAGAGAAGAAAAGTGCAGAGAGGTACATATAGGTCATGCCTTTGGGCCATGCTAAAATTTAAGATAATAGAATGTGGAAAATTAAGTTAGGTGGTTTAAGGTGTGCGCGGTAGCATTTAAAAAAGGAAATGATAACGTCCATGATGTCACGATGGGCATCATTTGCGTTTTGCAAAAACATAAAATCTTACGAGCATATCAAACAGTAGCTTCATAAGTGTTTAGCCTTCAAAGCTGTCGGCCGGACTAAAGGGGTTTCTCTTCTAAGTATAAGAATAATATTAATAACGACTTTGCTGAGTCAATATTTTTGCGTACCCAGCCTTCTGCAGAGGTTTATTATGTAATTCGATTCGAAACGGAAATGTGTTCGAATGTAATGTTAATAACATACAAATTCGGACAGTTTCCATTTCGAATCGAATTACGTAATAACCCCCCAGAACCTAATGGCTGACAAAGGGTTTCTTCATTAAAGGCTACAGGCAAGATAAAAAGAAAACCTTTACTCAGCACAGCCACTGTTCGATATTTAAGCTCGACAGGAGACGTGCACGGCATAACACAATTTCCCTATTCCCACAGAAGAAACGAATAATAACTCCTAGGGGTTGAAGTAAAGTTTGTCTTAAATTTTTCTTATGACGATTATTCGGAACAAACAACGGACCTTGCAATTGGAAGCGTAAATGTTACCAAATCTATAATAAAGATAAAAATATTAAGTTAAATTATGTAGCGATAAGCTTTTAAACACTTTTACCTGTGCTCATACCGAATTTCTTGCAATATGTACATAAATAATAAATAATATTATTTATTTACATGACATATTTCAATAGCATAAAAACAAAAGTTTCATAGGCACAACGGAATAAAGCAATTGCGGTATTCAAACAGTAGTGTTAAAGTCATAACGTCATACTGTTCTAAACTTTTAAACTAGTTTAAAATACGACTGCTGTGAGCAACCCCTCATTTAGTTGAAACATAAACAATATGATACAAAACAAATGAGAAAAAATATTACAAAAATTAAATAATATTTGGTACGAATATGTAAAATTATGAGAAAATTATTTAACAGCTTCTATCTGTTTCCGAGCATTTGACCTTTTAAAATTTTAAGGCTTTGGAATTTATTTGCAAATTTTCTTAAGTTTTGCGATCAGGTAATTTTTATAAAACCTGTTGCTCTTGTGTGTAATTTTAACAAATTAGTATTGAATCAAGCCACATCATTGTCTGATTGAAGTAATTTTGTTGTTGCAGTTTTTGCCTTTTTTACACATTAGGCGACTTTTATTTTATATCACACTTTGCTATCATTATTAGCAAGTTTTTGCAAATTTTCATTTTTGAGAATTTTTCCGATTTTTTGGAATTTCTTATATCTTTAGGTATTTATGTGTTATTTTAGGGCTTGCCTTTTTACCATTTTACCGATTTTTAATACATCTATCTATTTGTGCGAATTTTCATAATTTTGTCAATTTTCTGCGATTTTTGGAATTTCTTAGATCTTTAGGTATTTGTAAGTAATTTTGGAGCTTGTTTGCTATTTTGCATTTTTTGGTAAATTTTTACAATAAAAGTGATTGTTCCCAATTCTTTGTTTTTTTTTTAACAGTTTTAAACTTTTTATAATAAGTATCAGACTTTAATATATTTTTGATGTTACCAAGTTTTTGCGAATTTTAGTAATTGCGGATTTTTAAAAGTTTTTTGCATTCCCTACAATTTAAGCATTTTTTAAAATAAATTTTAGGTTTTTTCAATTACAAAATTATTCGCGAATTTTCGCAATTTTTTTTCACCCCAGCTAAAAAAATATGTATGGAGCATATATGGTATCCCATATATGGTTCGGAGGGTATATGGGAATATAATATATATTCATACATTTTCATACATGTGTGTATGTGTATATATTCCCTCTACAGTATTCAAAGTTCATATTCATACTCTCTTGATTACAAAAGCGCACTGCTGTGCAATAAATTAAATTACTAAAATTACTTTTTTTAGATTTTGAACAAGGAGGTTGTATTTAATGAAACATTTGTTTGGCCAAATAATGAAAATCGAACTAAAAGTCATTTCACTCATCATTTTAAGTCAAAAGGTGAATCAATTATTTAAAAAACACCAAACTCATATTCGTACACAAAATTTAATTTAAGAAATCGGACTAAAAACTAATGCAATTAATTATAAAAGAAAAAATAATCCTTCTAACAATAGTTTTCAATATAATTTTTTGCAGTAATATGAACTTTGTTTCTTATCTAGAGAATTTTGTTATTTTCTATAAAATTAATGACTGGATTATCCTTTTGATTATTTGATATATTAAACGGGGCCACAATGTATAAAATCATACAAGAATGGTGTTTTTTGTAACATAAGTTTTTCTTTTTTAAACGTTGAGGGTACGCATGTAAACTGCATACCGTATGTATTTTCTAATGGATTTCCAATTCACCAGTGATAAAATTCCAACCTTTTTTGATTGCAAAAACGATGTTATGTGAGACATCATCATTCTAATATGGCTCCATATATTAAATACTATTTCTATATATGGATCCACATATGAAGAGCTTCATAATTAAATTTCCATATATGAGCTCGCGTATTATAATACGATTCATATATGAGTCCATATATTAGTTCATATATAATAGTTTTGCCATGTATAATCCCATACATTTCCATACATGAATTCATACATTTTCATATATAGTTATATACATTCATATATTAAAAATATATAATTTTTTTAGCTGGGACGTGAGATAATTTTTGATTCATAATATCTACTGAGTTTGCTCGTTTACAGTTCTTGAGGCTTTGGAAATTGTTTGAAGATATTCGCATTTTTGCAAGTTTTCGCGGTTTATATGCTGTAAGTCTATACTGGAGTTATTACTTTTTTTTGCGGTCTATATAATCAGCTTTGGGAGATTGTTTCCATTATTTTAATCCCTTGCGAATTTTTATATTTTTGGCAATATATAATGATTTGAGTAGAAACTTGCTAAGGAAAAATTACACGTATTTAAACGTAAATGGACATTTTGTCGAAAAAGAAAAGTAAAAAGCAAAATAATTAGTTATGACAGTAACAAATACATAGAGTGAAGAATTGTATTAATATAGTACTCCTTTTATATAAAAGAAAATAAAAATAATTTTAAACTGATTTAAAATGTTAGGACTTTATGACACTTAGGACACCCTTGTGAGTACCCGAAATGTTTTCATAATAGCAACGTGAATCGCATTTTATGTAATTGTGAAAAGTATTATGAAAAATGGTTGTGAAAATGAAAATGAAAAGTTTTTTTTTCATTTCACATTATCACAGAACCAGAATCGGCCCCCTGGTGATGTCGTTTGCTGGCTTTCTTAACGTGTGGCCAAGCCATCTATATTTCCAGCAAATGATGTCTTTGTCTCTGGCCAAAATACGCGAAGAATGCGCCGGAGACAGCGGTTTACGAAAACCTGAAGGCTTTGCGAGTCGCTGGTGCAGAGGTTCCAGCTTTCACAGTCATACAGCAGAGTTGACTTTACATTGGAATTAAACAGACGCATTTTCGACAACAAAAAATTATGGAGGGAAATAATTATTTTTGGAGAAAAAACATTCGTATCAATATGGGTCTCAAACAAAAGGACTTGGTTAGTGCATTATTAAAAAGAGTATAAAAAATTCTGAGACGACCTCAAGAAGAAAATGGAGAGTGAAAGTTGATATGTTTGGGCAAAAAAACAAGCCCAATACAAGTCTGAAATAAAAGGGGTTGACGAGTAACTTTAAGGAATTAATATCAAAAGTGTCCCAGGTACATAATAGTGTGTATAACTCAGAAACTTTAACAATATTGATTTCAAATAAAAGGAATTGGTTGGTACATTATAAAAAATAAAACGAATTTCTCAAATGATTAGAACAAAATGGCTTTTCAAAATAGATTTCTTTCGGACAAGAACCACATAAATCAATATGGGTCACAATTAAAAGGGCTTTATGACTAGGTTTAATGAATCAACATGAATCTCAGTTGAACACAATGTCAATATGACGAGTTTCGCGTACTTCTATATTTGAAACCTATCTATTTGGATCTCAAATGCAAGAGCTCGGTTAGAACGTATAAAATATCCGCTAACAAAGTACCGGGCAATATGCTAGTACTATATAAAATATAAAAAAAACTCAAAACTGGCAAATAAATGAAAAATTATATATTAATGATATTTGTGTAAAAGTACACATAATTGTCCATTTACTAATTTGAACAAGGTCCAAAAATACTCCAGCCAAAAATAGTGCGTCGTGCTCATGGCATCCCAACTTTGGTAAGTACACCTTCTTGAATCACCTTTGGATACAAGTCAACACCGATGATTATGTCTACTCTAGCGCACTCATAGAAATTGGGGCCAGCTAAGAAAAGATCCCAAAAATGTTTTTTTTACTGATTTTGGTAGAGATTGCAATGGAATCTGCAGAGCAATTCGATTATTCACTCTGAGTGTTCCTCTAATTTTGGAATCAGAGTCAAATCGTGATTTAAGAACCACTGGACAGATTATCTCTTCCTTTAAAGAGCAGCACGTCAAATTAAGTTTGTCGACGATTTGTCTAGAAATACGGCTTATCGGCGATCCGGAGTCTGGAGGGCAACGAGCATGAGACGTCCTTGAGTCAGCTTTGGCCAGAATGCCAACAATGCAAAATTTTAGTGTTTTGACGTATTACAGCTGAGAGTGACACTGTTTCATCTGTGGAGGAACCTTGCACTGGAAGGGTTTTTAGAGATTCTGGAATCGCTGGGATCTGGTGATGGTGATCGGGATGAAGAAAATGATAACCCGAAATCCTTCAGTAGACGAGGGTTTACGTGAAGAAGAGCGTAATGATACTTTCGCAGTGCTTGCGAATTGTTATAATTTAAGTTTAAATTTTTTTTAAACGCACTAATATTCCCAAATTAATATTTTACTTATTAGGTAAAATATTTTTTTTTTTATTAAAAATACATTGAAATTGATTATTGAGGGGTTTAGCTGGATCCTATGCGCATTTCACTGTTGCGAATGCAGATCATCAGGGAACATTTACCCAAAGCTTCTTAGAACAACTAGAGTTATTATATTATAAACTTTCATTTAAACAAATGAGAAGCTCAATAACAAATAATTATTAGCTCTTAGACTTTGTGAGTACGCCCGAAACTGTCTCATCCGGTGTGCCACAAGATAGTATACTGAGACCAGTTTTGTATTTGATCTATACTAGTGATATGCCCCTGAGCAGTAATATCCACACTTTCACATTTGCCGATGATACAGCCTGCCATAGTATGCACGAAAACCCTCATGAGGCATCCCGATATCTTCAGGAACATATAACACAGCTTGAGCTATGGTTAAACTTATGGAGAATAAAAGTAAACGAACAGAACTGCGTACAGATGACAATTACCTTACGAAAAGATACTTGTCTCCCCATTGGAGTCAAGAGTCAAGTTGCTCCTCAACATTCACATGTGAAATACCTTGGTATATACCTTGATCGTCGGCTTACATGGAAACACCATATTGGTTCGAAGCTAACACAAATGAAACTTAAATTTACTCAGATACATTGGCTGATAGGTAGAAATTAAACCCTCAGTTTATATTGTAAGCTTTTAATATACAAGTCGCTTTTAAAACCAATATGGTGCTATGGAATTCAGCTTTGGGGCACTGATTCAGCTTCAAATGTAGAAAATATTCAATGAAGGCAAAACAAAGTTTTACGATTAATAACATCGGCTCCATCGTACATAAAAAACTCAAATTTACATCGTGATTTAAATATGCCACTAGTGATAGAAGAAATTGCAAAATACGCAGACAAATATTTCACAAAACTTGTCTCTCACCCTAATCCCCTTACTCGTAACATCTTGATTTTTACTGGATATATCCGTTTAAAAAAGAGGGACACTACGGCTCTAATACGCAACATTCCAGATTAAACTTCTTGAACATATTTTTGTGCTCAATGCGACATTTATGAATTATTAATTACTCTCAGTTAGTTTACGCCCGACACTAGTCGGGCCTAACTAATTATATTTATTCTTAAGACTTGAATACTTATTGTTAGAAGATACAATAAATAAATATCAGTATAAAAAAGGCTTTTACCTTAGGAATGCAGTATTGGGTTCTTATAATTCTCAGCATTAGCTGATTGCCACCTTGAAAAGTATCACCATGAACAAACTTGATGAGTAGGTTTGAATATTGACAGTAGTATGGCAGAATAATAGGGTGTTGTTGTGAATCAGAATTGAACAACCCTCGTACCCGCATATTGCACCAAATTGTTAACGCAGCAGCAACCAGTTCATTCACTTGTTTGTTTGCTAAATTCCTTGCGTTGACAAATTGTGCAATAGCGGTATTTCGTAATTGGGTCAAAAGCTTAATAACATTAAATAGTTTAGCAAGTTAGCATAATAATAATAGCTGTTAAGCATAATATTAATGTTGAAGTATATTAAATTAAGATTAAGTTTTGTATAAATAGTGCAGTTTTAATTAAAGAGTTGGAGTCTTGTATTTTAGCAGTTAAAAGTTAGAGTCATACCTGCGATTCCCACGGGATCCTCCAGGTTTAAAATTGTAAATTTGTAAAATAATCATACTAGTTATTAGCTTAAACAGTTTTTAATAAATCCTTTTAATATACTCCAGAAAGAACCTGTGTTTAATGAAAATACAACATTTTTTGGCGCAGCCGGTATTAGAAAAAGCACAGTTTGATACCTTTTGGCAGTTGAAAAGAAGTATATTGATATTGGAGAGCTATTTTAGCTCAATTTAATTTTAATATACTGAATTAAATTGTTAAAAGGATACGTTGTTCTGTATGCCAACATTTACTACACAACGCAAGGTTTTAATGAGCTATTTTAGCTGCCTTAAGTTGCACAGAATTTGGTGGTAAACTCAACGACGATCAAACATTTGCTCGAGACAAATGGGACCAACACAAATGGTAAAAATATTTATATAAGTGTTGAATTAGTAAATTAATCTAGACAAAAACAACGCATAGATAAACGCATAGTGAAAAATTCAAAATGATTAGCAGTATTTAAATAGAAGGAAAGTTTGTTTGTGAAATATAAATAGATTTAAGAAATTGTGCTTGAGCTATATGGAGGATTTGAAAAAAGAATTACGAAAGACACAAGAGGAGACCAGGGAAATTTCTGAGCGAGTGTGGAATCTCATAAAGTACCTTAACAATACCAAAGAGTATATAGAGTTAGTAAAGCATAAAGTGAGGAGCCAGGGAAACATAACTGAATTTGAAAAGATAGATATTTTATTAGGAGAACTACAAGTGCTACATGAACATCAACAAAGTCCAGCTATATCTAAGGAAATAGAAGAATACTTACACGTTAACAGGATCTTGAAGCAGCAGAACGAAAGCTTAAGAAAAACCATTGAAGAAGCTGAACAACAGATTCAAGAAAGCGAACAGAAGACACAGGCATTTAAAGGCTTCGCGCAGCGCGTTAACCCTAACTTGACTCCTGATCAGTTGCAGCAAGTTATCGAAAATAGAAAAGTGATAGAGGAAAAAAACTCAACAAATCGAAACGCTGAAGTCAAAGATACGAAACTTACAAGAAGTGATTACAATTAACACCACAACAAATAGTAACAACATGACAACTTTAAGTGAACTCTTGAAAACCATATCCCATGTGGTACCAATTTTTTATGGAACTGAGGGGCCAGAACTGCCAAGGGAAGCAAAAAAGTTTATTGAAGGATGTATGATAGCAAAGGATAAACTAGGGGAACCAGGTAATGTCGTCGACATAATCAAATGCATCAAAACGAGATTATTTGGAAATGCTTACTCATATTTACACAATAAAGAGTTCGCAACAATAGAAGCCTTATGCCAGGCTATTAGAGAAAAATTTATAAAAGGCAAAACTCTAACAGAAATACAAGAACTAATTTTTAGTAGTAAGCAAGGTTCAACGGAAACAGCATATGAATTTGGAGAGAGACTAGAAGGACTACTAACAGATGCAACAGAACTAATTGAAGCACAATGGCCAGAAGTATCCCATCAAAAATCTATGAAAGATCATTGCAACCAATCCGCAGTAAGGAGTTACATAAGAGGCTTACGAGATCCTAAATTGATGTCAAAATTCATCGGACACGAAAACTGCCCTGCTGAAAATCACCAAGGAGGCTCAAAATTTCTTCGGTTCTAATATGAAACCTTCAAATATCATGACAATGCATACCGAGGAACCTTTATATGAGAAGGTTCAGCAGTTGATAAAAGAAGTCAGACAATTATCAATGCATGCTTGGAACCATCCAATACCAAACAGTAATACACGATAAAACTCATTTAACAACTCAATATACTGCAGTCCTATGTTATAACCAAGGCAGCAATACGTGCTATAATCAAGGCAGACGACAGGGCTATAACGAATACAATTTTAGAATGGACATGAAACCTCCCGACTATGTTACAAATAGGCAAAATCTTGCAAGCTCGAAAACTCAAAATAAAAGTGGAACTAGATATAATAATAACGAGGAGCGACGCTGTTTTAAATGCAATCAACAGGGTCACATTTCTACTAATTGCCCAAGAAACAGGCAGAGTAGAAATAACAATAGTAGAAATGGCAACAATAGAGGCAACAATGATGTAAGCAGAAGCAGATATAATTACAACAGCAATAATTCGGGAAACGAGAATCGGCCCGGCCAAGATTAATTGACCGGAATGCCGAAAAATATAGAGAAATTAATAAAGAAGAAAATGAAAATAAAACACAACACACCGTAAGAACTAACTATGAAGAAGATAAAGCTTTTAATATCATAAATTTAGATATTAACAATATATACTTGACAGAGGAGCAGGATAATCAGAAACAGGAAGACAAGGATAACACCGAATTAATATCTGGTGCAAGATGCACAGATTCAGTATGAAAATCCCCGAATAATATGGCAATGATGACATTTAATGATAATAGAATAATTAAGGACGGAAATGTCGCAGAACATCACATAAACCAATCAGAGCACAAAAATAGACTTAGACTGTAGAGTGATGTTAGTAGCAACGAAAGTTGTGAGATAAACGATGCGTATATAAGCTTTCCTTGTAGAGAGGCAAAAGAAGAAAAATTACTACTGTTGGTAGACTCAGGCGCTGATACTATACTAGTAAAGGAAGAAGCTTTGACATCGTGCATAAAAGTTAATGAAAATGAGAAGAAAACCTTGTCAGGAGCCTTTGGAGGAAACATGAGTACCAAAGGAACTATAACTGTGAACCACAAATTCGTGGACAAACTAAGTTTTAAAATGCACATAGTACCAAAGGGCACAATTTTGCCAGCAGATGGTTTGCTGGGTCGAGATATGATGTGGAATAGGTCGGTTACCGACACAATAAACAAAAACATAAAATTTTTTGAGAACCAGAAAGAAATACTTTCCTTGCCACTTGTTTCAGAAATCCCTCCGTTATATATATCCGAAAATTTTTCTATAAAAGGACGTTCCCAACAAGTTGTATCAGTAGTAGTAACCAAGGCTACGGGAGAAACAATAGTATTTAAATAAACTAGAAATTTTACCAGGGGTTTTTGTGGGCGATACCCTAACATCGATCAAAGGGGGAATAGCATTTGTTCCCATTCTAAACACCAACAACTATACAGTGAACATCAATAAGAAAACAATGTTAAGTTATGAAAACCCTGAGGACTACCAGATAGAATCAACAACAGCCATTAATACAATAAATACCGCGGACAACAAAGATAGAACCAAATTGCTATTGGAAACAGTACAGCTTTCCGCAGATTTGAACCCGGAAGAGCGATTATCGATCGAGAGCATTTTGAAATCATACGACGACGTGTTTCAATTATCAGGTGACAGTTTAACTCACGCAAATGTACTTAAGCATAAAATCCCAACTGATTCTAGTCAACTTCTAATAAATACTAAACAATATAGACTACCTGAGGTCCACCGAAATGAAGTGAATAGCCAAGTAGACCAGATGATCAAAGATGGAATTATCTTTCCTAGTACTTCCCCGTGGAATTCACCAATACTCATAGTACCAAAAAGGGCAGGAAAAGATGGAAAGAAAAAATGGCGTTTAGTAGTAGATTTCAGAAAATTGAACGAGGCTACAATAAAGCAAGTCTTCCCCATACCAAGAATTGACGAAATCCTAGACCAACTGGGATACAGCCCATATTTTCCTACCCTCGATCTAGCGAGTGGGTACCACCAAGTTTTAATGGACCCACGGGACAGACAAAAAACAGCTTTTAGCACCAATTTGGGGCATTTCGAGTTTAATCGTATGCCTTTCGGATTAACAGGGGCACCAGCCACTTTTCAAAGAATCATGAACTCGATATTAACGGGGCTACAAGGAATCGACTGTTTCGTCTATCTGGACGATATAGTAATCTACGGCATGAACCTAGCGGATCACCAATTAAGGCTCAAGAGAGTATTAGATATATTAAGAAGGTACAACCTTAAGTTATACCCCGAAAAATGTCATTTCTTTCAAAGGGAGTTAGTTTATCTGGGCCACCAATGTTCGGAAAAAGGAGTCTTAGCGGATCCCCATAAAACTAAAGCAGTAAAAGATATTCCACCTCCTAGAAGTATTAAAGATCTGCAAGCATTTCTGGGATTGATCAACTACTACACGAAGTTTATACCGAACTCGTCTCAAATGACTTTACCCCTAAACAAACTACTAAGAAAGAACGTAAAATTTGAATGGACGCATGAGTGTCAGCAAGCTATGGACCAATTAAAAGCAGCAGTTGCGAATCCACCTCTATTACAATACCCTGACTTTCAGAATCAATTTGTTCTGACGACGGATGCTAGCAATGAAGCCCTAGGAGCTATCCTTTCTCAAGGAGAGCCTGGTAGCGATTTACCAGTATATTTTGCAAGCAGAGTACTAAGTGCCACAGAAAAACGATACTCTACAATAGAGAAGGAGTTGTTCGCCATCGTATGGGCAACAAAAACTTTTAGGCCATATTTACTCGGGAGACACTTCACCATTTTTACAGACCACAAACCCCTCAAGGGTATAGCTAATCTGAAAGATCAAGAAGGCAGACTGGGGCGCCTTAGACTAAAACTTTTAGAATATGATTTCGAGATACGGTATAAATCAGGAAAAACGAATCAAAACGCTGATGCCCTCAGTCGCCTTCCAATAGAGAATATAAATGTAGGGGCAATAACCAGATCAAAAGCTCGAGAATTACAAAACAACCAGAATGAGGAGAATGAAGAAATTATGCATCAAACAGAGGTAAACGAGAATATGGGAGAAGAATATATAGCTGTTTATTTAGCGAATGCAGAAGATATTAACAAAGTAATAAAAGCATTTCACGATACACCTTTGGGTGGACACCAAGGGACATTCAAAACTTATTCCCGCATCAGGAATCAGTATAAATGGGCCGGCATGTATCGTCAAATAAAAAATTATGTAACAACGTGTAGCCTATGCCAGAAAAACAAATGTTCGAAAGTTGAAAAAATGCCATTGGTTATAGCAAGCACTTCAAGTAAGCCTTTTGAAAAAGTTTTCATGGACCTAGTAGGTCCGTTGCCAGAATCAGCTAGGGGAAACAAATACATCGTCACCTTTCAAGACGATTTTTCAAAATTCTTCGCATGTGCAGCCGTGCCCGACGCAGAGGCACCAACTGTAGCTAAAGTCTTTTTTAAGGAAATAATTTCAAGATACTTTATTCCCAAGGTGTTGGTAACGGATAATGGTTCAAACTTCACATCCAGATTATTCAAGGAAACGTGTAAGATGCTAAGAATAAAGAAACTACTAACCACTCCTTATCATCCACAAGCGAATGGTGCTTTAGAACGAGCACATCGACCATTGGCCGAATTTCTGAGAAATTGCGTTAACCTGGATGGTACCAACTGGGACGAATGGACTCATCACGCCATGCATGTGAATAATAATAGCAAGCATTCAACAACAAAACAAACACCGACGAGAGTGTTATTCGGGTTTGAATTTGAAATACACATATCTTTGAAAATATCCCCGACACCACTATACAACGCGGATGATTATTGCAAAATTTTGAAATATCAAATCCAACGTTCTCATGAAATCGTTAGAGAGAATCAAGTGAGGGCAAAATTGAGAGCCAAACAGTATTATGATAAGGGTTCAAGGGACAGAGAGTATAAAATAGGTCAAAGGGTTTGGTTAAAAATCAAACTAGAAAAAATAAGTTTTCACCCTTATGGTTAGGACCATATGAAGTTATAGACATACCAACACGTGTAAACATAAAATTGAGAGTAAAAAAGTGTGAAAAGGTTACCATAAGAATTTAGTAAAACCCTACAAAGAACGGCATTTAATGTAATTGATCATTCATTTACAATCCAGGCTATTTAGTAGAGTGGTTCGATTTTAGACTTTTTTCGAATTCAATGCTCTACCACACCATAACCTATTGAGGGCATATAATAGAGCCCAAAAAACCATAGAAACAGTAATATTAGCGAAATTTCAGTTTTCGCCAGAGCCTCAAAGTTTTTCAAAAATGTCCAAAAATAGGCAAAATTTCGATGATTTTAATGTCACGTTTTCTGAATGGGCAAGTGATATACAATATTAAAACAAGTATAAAACTACATAAAATTCATATTTTAAACAAAATAAATCTTTATTTTAGTCGAAACCTGTCGACAAGCTATAAAAATTCTTTACAAAAAAGTGGTAAAAAAATATGATTTTCAGTGAAAAATTTAATGATGTTTGTTCGATTTCAATCAATCTTTCATGTATTTATCGTAATCTTTTTTGCTGTTTGCTTTTGGTAGAAGAGCTCTCGATGCTATTGTTGAATAGATTTTTTGATTACGGTTAGTTTCAACAACTTGTGAAGATACTGGTCTGACTAATTTAATTGATCTCTCGATGGCTTGTGTGTGATTTGGAATGCCTTTTACTGCATTATTTAGCCTATTATCTACATTCTCAATGCAATTTTTCAGCTGTTCCGTCGATAAAAACTGTGCGATGGGTGGAACTGTATTCCGTATATCAACCATTTCAAAGTATGCTGCTGCTTTGAAGTCAATTTTTGGTTTCGTAAATTTACGAATTTCATGTGCGTTTTTTGCGGAATCTTTTGCTTGTAAAATTTATTCAATAGCATTTTTTCTAATATTTAAATCATCATCCGTTAACATCGACAAGAGAATATTTTCGACATGTGCAAAATATCCATTTCTTGCGACAACATTGAAGATTTTCTCACGCAGTTTGGACTCGACATTGTTACGAACTAGTTCAATGAATTTAAAAATATGCTTTGGCCCCATTTTGAATGATTCATTTGCTTTGAGAGTAAACCACATCGGCGCATAAACTTTAATTATGAAATTTGTAAAGTTTTGTAAAGTTTTTCAACTTTTCTGATGATTGAATATCGATCAATATTGGGAATTTTTGTTTTCATCAATATATATTTTGAACTGTGCCTGCTGTGTCTTGCATGTACTTTTTATTGCTTTGAAACTTGTTATCATCTCTTCGGAAATATAAATAATTCTTCAAAACATCTGCGTTTGTAGGCAGTTGATTTGAATTTAATTCAGAACAAATTCCCAAAATGTTATCTGTATTTGCTGATCGTGTTTTACGAGCCATTGTTGAGAAATTAAGACCAATAATAAAATAAAAATTTATTTTGTTTAAAATATGAATTTTATGTAGTTTTATACTTGTTTTAATATTGTATATCGCTTGCCCATTCAGAAAACGTGACATTAAAATCATCGAAATTTTGCCTATTTTTGGACATTTTTGAAAAACTTTGAGGCTCTGGCGAAAAGTGAAATTTCGCTAATATTACTGTTTCTATGGTTTTTTGGGTTCTAATATACGTCCTCCAGAGGTTATGGTGTGGTAGAGCATTGAATTCGAAAAAAGTCGAAAATCGAACCACTCTACTATTTAGTTTATAAGGGAAAGCATTGAACTTTAATTATTTTATTTTTTTACGTTGTTTAACAATAACAACGAATTTATTTCCGCGTACTAAAACAAACAAAAAACACAAATATGCTTACAAAATGTTCTTTAAATAAAGAAAAAAATTTTCTAAACGGAAAAAAAAGTTAGTTGAATAAACCCTTGCTACAATAAGTAATTGCAATTAAACAAAATTATTGACAAACGCAAAATGATACAAAAATAAAAAATAAAAAGAATTTTTTTTAATTGCAATACGAGCATGAGGAAAGTTAAGCTAGGTCAGTTATGCATTGTACGTTATGAACTCGTGAATGCGCGCGTCAACAACCTGAAGTATCAAAGTGCTGATGACGTATTTATTTGTTCTGTATATATGCACACCTGTTGTAATGTTTTTGTTTATTTTTTAAGTTCAACAACTTTATGTTGACCTACTTTAAATTTGATGACCATTTATATTCAATAATTTTATTTTGAAAAAATAATAATAATAGTAATAATGATAAACAGTAAATATTCCGAAAACAAAATTTGTTGTATTGTATTGTATTGTATTGTTGTATTGTTGATAGCATAAGATCAATTACGTTTAAGATTTTAACATATGTAAAAGCATTTGATCCAATTAGTATTCTTGGAAAATATCTATAACTAGATATTTTCTTCTGCACCAAATTGTTAACGCAGCAGCAACCAGTTCATTCACTTGGTTGTTTGCTAAATTCCTTGCATTGACAAATTGTGCAAAGCGGTATTTCGTAATTGGGTCAAAAGCTTAATAACATTAAATAGTTTAGCAAGTTAGCATAATAATAATAGCTGTTAAGCATAATATTAATGTTGAAGTATATTAAATTAAGATTAAGTTTTGTATAAATAGTGCAGTTTTAATTAAAGAGTTGGAGTCTTGTATTTTAGCAGTTAAAAGTTAGAGTCATACCTGCGATTCCCACGGGACCCTCCAGGTTTAAAATTGTAAATTTGTAAAATAATCATACTAGTTATTAGCTTAAACAGTTTTTAATAAATCCTTTTAATATACTCCAGAAAGAACCTGTGTTTAATTAAAACACAACATTTGTCATTATAAGAGAGTGCTAGGGATGACGTCAGCCTACCACATGATCGCCTTCCGCATATGCCTTCCGAATTAAGAAAAGGATTTAAATTAAAATATTTGCTAGATGATAGAATTGTTTAGCTTCCAAGTGATTTTAATCATCTGGGTAGCATGTCTTTTGAGACATTATTATTAAAAATAAAGAAAATCGTTCGATTATATCCTCAAAATTTTGATAATATGAAAAATGTACTATTATTGCTTTTTTCTCAAGATCAGTTTCTGGTACGTGACACTTTTTATGATGAAAATGTTAACTTTCTGCTTCTCGAATCAATGCAGATCCCTTCCACCAGAGATCATTATTAACAATGTATTGCGGCCATACACCCCGAATAGCGGGTCAGCAGAATGTGTTGGGTCAATAATTTCAATTATTTTCTAAATTCTATTTGCAAGAAATGTTAGCCATGGCTTGGCTAACCACGCGAGAACTGTAGGAGAATCCGTCCAGCAAGCTTATTTGTAGTGTTCAAGATTTAGTTTTGGAAGAATTGCGTCAATCATTTTTGCGAGTAAAAGAGATTCACAAAGCTCTAAACGCGGAATAGATAATGGTTTTAGTGGAGCTACTTTTGTATATGCATCAATTAGATGTGCTGCCGTGTACTATACGAATATATAAAGCTGCTGCGTATCCCCTTTCAGATGTATCGCAAAATCCGTGAAATTGGATAGCAGCCTTTGGAACACAGTTAATCTATCTCGGAATATGGATAACTTTTATGTATGGATAATTGGATTGGAATGCTTTCCATTGAGTAAGTGCTTCAGGAGACTTCGTCCTAACCAGTACCTTCCATCTTTGCATCAGCATCTTTGCACGTGGTGCCAACTAACTTGCTGGACTAAATAAAGGAGCGATATGCGATAAAACTTTTCTCTTTGTGTATTTGAAGCGTTCAGAAAAATCATATGGAACAAAATAGAAAGAATCTGAACCAGCATTCCATCTGATACCCAGTGTATTTGCTGTGCTTCTGTCATCGAAATCTAAGAAGTCTTTTCGAAGTAAATGATTTGATGGTATATCAGCCAGAATTACATTAGAGTTGGTTGTGCACTTACGCAAGAAAAAATCTAGCAGTTTCCAGATCATTAATGAGGTCATTTTTGGTATTTATGGCTGCTGAAACTGTGTGTTCGCCAGTTAAAACATCATCATATGTATGTATGTCTTTTATGTCTTCAAATAATTGAGAACGTGTTCGAATAGCAAGGTAAGGAGCACAGTTGACGCCAAATGTGTTTCCAGTTCAAAATTTTGGACTACTTTGTCTGGACTTTTTCGGAAAAGTATTCTTTAAAATGGATTATGTTTTGGATCAACTAAGATCTGGCGATACATTTTTGAATGTCAGCATTAAACATAAAACGAAAGAAACGCCAATTTAGGATTAAAAGAGTTAAGTTATTTTGTAGGACTGGACTTGGATGCAAGATATCATTTAAACTTAACAAATTTGAAGATGGCAACGAAGCGTTAAATACCACACGAACTTTTACTCGTACTTTCTGGTTTTATCACCCCGTGGTGTGGAAGTTAGTATTGAAGTGGATCTCTTAAAGTGTCTTCAAAAATTCTTGACATATCCCTCTAGTCAGCCTAGAACCATATGTCTCTATGCCAATACTCTTTCTCCAGCGACATTTACACCAGTTAAAATGTCGACGACTTTCCTTTTATGCGCGAGTAGAGATACGTTAGAGACAACAGTTCTAGTGTATTTCTAGTGACATTGTCAACGAAACCGTCAATAGTTTGTTTTTCTTTTTTATTGTAATGTGCAATAATATTAAATAAATATCTCCATATGGTCGTAAAATAGCTACCTTCTCAATAGTGCTAAGGTCTACTGGTAGATTTTCAATGACAAGCCTATGTTACATGTCAATGGGCGATTACATTGGCTGGGGTACACCTATTGAGGAGCACTATTGACAATGTCACCAGAAAATCACTATAATTTTACTATTGACAACGAGCGAGAAAATATCGATATTGTAGACCAGAGCCCCTAAAATTTACTAGTGAATCTTTGGTGTCAATGTCTCCATGTCGTCCCAAAAGTACTAGTTAGTCAGTAGTGCTACAGTCTACTGGTGGATTTTCAATGACAAGCTAATGTTAAATGTCAATAGATACCACCATTGGCTGGGGTACACCTGGACAGTAGTACTACTGACAATATTACTAGTAAATCACCACATTTTCACTATTCGCAATTTCTGCAGGGATGTTTTCATTATTAATACTCTTGGATGACATTATCATATGTATATCGGTTTCAATATAGGATTTCGAAGGAGCTTGGACGCATTTCAGAAAAACTGCGCCAATACACTGTCTGGCGATTCGCCTAAGCCCAGTACCTCGGCATACCCTTCTCTGAGTGGTAAAGATACAATGTATCTTCCCTCTGGTCCATTTAAACAATTCTTCACATATTTTTTTTTTTAACACATAATTTTTTCCTTTGGAAGGTCTTTCACCCCCCCCCCCCCCCAAAAACGTGATAATTCGTTATTTAAAGAAATTTCACAGAAATAAGAAACTATATTGGGTGGTTTACTTGCAGAATTATTTGTAACTAGACAGATAGATCGAAAATCGTCTCTTGCGCTAGCAAGGAACTACAGACCGATTGTCTCACAACAGAACACATAATGGAAGAAATCACATCCCCTATTAAAATATCAATTGTCTAACTACTATGGCTCTAATAAAGCTTTTATCGAAATTTCACTTTTATCATCTACAAGAGAGGATCAAGAAACACATTTTTTTCACAGTAGCAGAAAGAGTGTTATTAAGTCCTGAAATCCTTGCGTTAATTCTATTGAACGGCACTTTCAATCCATTAAACATGCGTTCGGATATCAACGTTCTCTCCTATCTTGAATCAATAAGTGCGCGCGCCCTGAATTATACAGTAAGCAAAGAAAAAACTTGTACAGTAAACGCTCCGCTCTTGTAATGAAAGCATCTCTGTTGCTTTGTAAGATTTTAAGTTAAAACCAAAATCAATTTCAAGACAAATTAATGAGCTTTCTATTGAAATCTTTCATTTTCTTAACAAATTTATTTTAATACTAAAAAAAATAACCTAACATAAAATAACACTATTTTCAGGAGCAAAAAAAAACTTGTACACTAACTTTTCCTTCAGGAAAGAGCTATGAAATAAGAAATACACTAAAAATTAGTACTTGCTGTGGCCACGCCTAGCATCTAATAGATTGTTCTCATAGATTGAACTGGGTTTTTGGTAATTTTGGGAGGTATATGCATATATACCCTGGAGAGCACTTTTGAGTTAAGTTTTGCCCCTAATCTACAGCTTAAGCAATTTTTTCTCCACATACACCCACAGAATTTTATTAGTACTAAGATCAATGCTCTGGGGAGGATGTGCCTTCATTTTTTCCATTGGATGGAAGACATTCTCTTATTATTGAGGACAAGTGTTTGGGGTATTTAATTTTAACTAACCAATCATCTCCAGTTATATTTAATTTGTAAGTGGTAAAAAGTGCGTAACTTTTGAACTAGTGATTTCGATGGAACTAACTGTTTTGGAAAGAAGAAGTGTTGAGTGGGAAACTGCGGGTGTCGAAAATCTTTCGGAGCTTGTAACTTTTGTAAATATCGACCGATCCTAATAATTAACGTTAAGACACAAAAAACATGCTTAGAGCACCATTTTATCGCTTACAGCTTCCAAGTTATTTGACTTGCAAAATTTTTAATTTTTGGTCATAACTTTTTTAATCTTTTATTATCTTGCAAAAATCGTTTTGCTTTGTTGTTTGCAAAAGAAGACTTCATTCAAAATTATATGAACAATTTTTTTTTATATCTCACAAATTGTAGCAAGGAATACTTTTGCGATTGGGATTTCTGAAAATTTTGAGAAAATTTTATAGTTATATTTTGTTAAAAAAGTATTTTTAATTTTTTTGTAATATGTTAAAAAATTATTCAATATTTGTAAAAGATTTGATTGTTTCTAAGAGAAAAGGTTTTAAGAATGAATGTGAAATAAAGTTTAGAAATTTTTGCTGGTCACCCTACATCCATCCTTGGTCGAAAATTATAATTTTTTTTTAAATTTAATCTTTGGATCTGTCTGCACGGTCTTTTTTGTAAATTTTTTGGTCTTTTATTATAAATAAACTTGTTGTAAGTAACTTGTAAAAAACTCTTGATATCCTACACATAAATGTAGGCAGTAGAGGAGATTTTCTAAAAATTTTGAAATTTTTCTAGCACAATTTTTCCCAACAAAAAAAAAATTATAAAATTATATATTGGGAAACATTTTAATTTGGTTGAATAGTATACATTTAGCTTTGCAAACCAAAAAAAAAAAATTATTCTCATACCTTAAATACTTTTCGAAATATTCAAGGTGTATATAACCAGGTGGCAGCGCTACTTCAGCTGGTAATTTTTTGCTCTATGTGCTTTGTATCCGACGAATGTCAAAAATTTCTTTTTGTTTTGGTTTTGGTACAATTATTTTTGTACTTTTGACATTCTTCGGTTCTTTACACAGCTATGGTTGCCGTATTTTTGTAAAACAAATCCTTACGCAGTCACCTGTATAATTACACATTGGAAATATTCAACATTCAGTTTTGATTACAAAATTAAATTTTCTACATTTTTTATTTTTGCCTAAATTAATTATTGATATCATTTTTTTTACTTCAAATGTTTCTTAATTTTTTCTATGTAATCACAATAGAAGACGTAATTGTACTCGTATATTCAACGGTATATAATATGTATGTATGTATGTATGCCATTATATCAATCTTAAAATGTATACACAAATATAACACCTCAAAATTGACGTGGTTTTTCTGATATTCAAACCTCTTATGACCTCTTGAAGGTGTATTAAATATTTTTTTGTAATTAATCACTTTTATTTAGCCCAAACATATAAAAATTAATATACACAGACATTATATATACCCACAAGGGCAAGGGCACCTGCGCGTACACCCCTATTATGGGTATGTTTTTACCTAATATTTGTATCGCTTTTGTATCCGTTGCTTGTAAAATACATACATACCTATACATATAAGTTGCGATGGAATTAATGTTATTATTTCAGTTATAGCTGTCATGGGGATAACAATTAAAAATAAATCGGTCGGATAAGGTTGACCAAATGTTGTACGTTATAACTATTAAAGCAGGTCGTACACGACATGTTTTTTACGTCTGACTTGTCAACTTTTCAACTCAGATGTAATTCTGCATGTCTGTCAAAAATTTTGTTTTACAGAAGGTTTATAATATTCGGTCACAAACGTGCATGTACAAATACGTCTGACATTGTATGTGTTTGTATTTACCAGCTGATCTGTGCTCAAATTTTACTAAATATATATGCATGGATAATGTTAAAAACTTACCTTTATTAAATCTTTCTCCATTTCTAAAAAATAAATAAATGAAATTATAGTCTTTTTTATTATCTCTGTAAATATTTCGCACAGCTTTTTCACAAACCTATGTCGGCCTCCGTTTCAAAATGGAGTGTTGCCGGCACAAAAATGTTTCTTTACGCCGTAAAAAGTTCAGTCATTTTGAAGAATTTTTCTTTAAATTCGAAGAAATCATGTTAGGATATAAAAATGCAACGCTATTTTCTTGCATGTACATCACGGATGGAAATCATGGTACAATTGTACTTTTTATGGTACATTTTTGACCTTGTTGGTACCGTGGTACTACCGCGAGTTACTTGGTACAATTTAAAAATGTCAGTGTTTCACTATATAGTAACATTAATTTTGCATATTTTCTCATTAGTTTTTTTGTGTGTGTTTTATTTTAATCTCTAATATAATAGTCGAATCTACGAATGTATCTTTATGAATGTAATATTTGATGTTTTTTTGTGTTAAGTTTCTGTTTTTTATTGTAAACTTCTGTATTTTTATACTAATTTTTTTACGTTTCTGTTTTTATTAATAAATATTTATTAAAAATTGGTACCGTCATGGTCTAAAAAGTACATTTTATTTTCATAGTTGGTACAAAATCCAAGAAGTCATTTTCCTTCCCTGATGTACATGATTGCTATTGAATAGTTAAAAAAACATAAATATATCGGTGTTGTTATATATCAAATTTAGCCGGCTAATGCTTCCGTCAATAGCGGAACGCCGCTGTATGTTTCCTCACGGCATAAATTTTTGACAACATATTTTGCATAACAATAACAGCTAATGTCAGAAACTTTGTCAGAAGGAAATAGAACACGTTCTAATTGAAATTTGGCCAGAAGACGTTGCGTCTGACTTTTACAGAAGCAGAGTTTTAAAGGTACCACACGACATGTACGTGTTTTATAGTGGGAAATTTGACAAGTCAGATGTAAAAAACATGTCTACGGGGGGCTTAAATATGATTTATCGGCAAACACCGATTGAAATTTAAAATTTTTTAAATTACATGAAAAAAAAGATAAGTGAATGCAATAAATAAATTTCTAAGTGTCAGAATAGAAATAATTTTTTGTTGTATGTATGTATATAGAAAGAAGTTTGATCGGCCAAGTAAGGATTACGATAACGCTCGATGCAGAAGCAAAAGGATTAAAGAAAAAGCCTTGATAAATACGTATTCGGAAAAAAATCAAAGATTCACTCAAATTGATTTTAGCGAAAACCCAACCAATAGAAGCTGCCAAAATTGTAGATGTGCTACCAATTGCATCTAAAAAAAGATTAACACGGATGGTGGAAAGAATTCCAACGCCAAAGTATAGTAAACATTTTACGGTGGATGACGCATTAGCACTCATTCTTAATCTAGGCCTGTTTTTAAAAATAAAAGTGATATTTTATGGAAGGTGCTTAAAGAAAAATGTGGGCCTTTGTCATCAAGTACGTTGTTGTTAAAAAGTAAAGTGGAAATTTTATCATCTCCTATAATAGTGGATAATCGAAGCACAGTCATTGGTTTGTCAGACCTTCTTCACAATACAGCATCAACACTCATCGCTACTTTTGATGATCGATACTATCGATGGGATGGAATTATTTTACTTGCGCTCTACACGTAACATAAAATGACTATTTTTAACATTAATTTCTAGTTAGTGTTAAGTGTAGACTTCAAATGTTAATGTTTGGTTAAGGTTTACATTAAGGTATCTTGGATTGGGTCAATTTATTACTGCCCCTCTTTTCACAAACACAAAAACACAAACACAACTCGCAAAGCGATTAGCTTGTCTGCGAAAAACACCCAGGGTCTATGGTGGGAATCGAACCCACGACCTCTGGACTGAGAGGCTAGCATCGCTACCACTCAGCCACAGGGGCACCAAGCTAACCTAGCATGGCTGTTAAGGTATCTGTTTTAACAACAATATGAAATGACAAAAAAGGAGATAGCACTCAAAAAGATGTATTCGATCTCTATTCCACAACCTGCAATTCTGCTAGGCAAACTCTAACAGCGTACTTATTAGGGTTCCGTACACCAAAGGTGAAAAGGAACCCTATTGTTTTCGCTACGCTGTCCGTCTGTCCGTCACACGGTATTTTCTCAGGAACCGTAAGAGCTACGGACCTGAAATTTGGACAGAGTTTGTAGAACCTTGGCCGCTACAACAACAAATACATGAGAATTATGAATTAAAGGGTGTTCCAAAACGAGCAACGAAAAATGATAAAATCCCATGTAATATACATACAATTGTATGAACATATGTATATTGAAACTTGAAATTTTTAAAATAAGTGTATTTTTATACAGACTACAACAATTAACACTAAAATTTAAAAAATTTAAATTAAAGGGTGGTCCATCAGTTAATACAATTTTGACTATGTAATTTTTACAACTTGCTATATCTTGGAAACCTTAAGAGGCAAACACTTGAAATTTTCAAAAACGGTAAAATTAAAAAATCCGAAAATTATAAAATCGCCAAACCAAAAAAAAAATCGCCAAAAATTAAAAAAAATCGCCGAAACGAAAAAAATCGCCAAACTTAAAAAAATTCTAACACTAAAATAAATCGCCAAATTCGAAAAAATCGCCAAAATGAAAAAATCGCCAAAATGAAAAAAACCCCAAAAATCTAAAAAAAATCGCCAAAACGCGAAAATGTCGCCAAAACTAAAAAAAAATTTATATAAAAAAAATTGCAAAAATGAAAAAAATCGCCAAAAATAAAAAAAATCGCCAAAATGAAAAAACGCTGAAAACCGAAAAAAATCGCCAAAACGAGAAAATAAAGTGTAAAAACTAAAAAAGAGCCGAAACTTAAAAAAATCGCCAAAATCGAATAAACGCAAAAAACGCCAAAACAAAAAAACCGAAAAAACGCCAAAAACGAAAAAAAATGCCAAAACTATATAATTATTATATAGGATGAAGTTTGTATTAAATTACATATCTAGTGTTCGTACGGAACCCTTCGTGCGCGAGTCAGAGTCGCACTTTACTGAATTTTTTTTCTTTCTTGCAGTTAGTATTAAAGTCATTTCATGTCAGCAGGAGACGAAGAGTTAAGAATGTTAAATATATATGTTTTCAAATGAGTTGTTTTCAATTTACATATGTACAACTCAGTTGAGATATTGAAAAGTGTTCTATCAAGAGTTGATCAATTAGACGTGAAGTTTTCTGTATTACTAAGTCAATAAATTTTTTATTTATTATTTTGAGTTATGACGTTATTTGAGTAAATGAGCGACACGTGCGTACATGTATTTTCAATAAAAGAAAATCAATATGTTAATTTGATCGAGTTTATTGCCAATTTGTTACTACATTTTTTTCAACGATGGTATCGCTATCGAGAAAAAAAAGTATCGATAGTCTAATAGAAACAAAACTATTGATACAATCGATAGTTTGCCAGCTCTAAATCTCTTATTTGAGTCAGCAAATCGAAGCCGTTATAGCGATGAATTTGTCTTCTGAGCCATTAAATTAGTCTCAGTTAACACTATGCAAGTCTTATTGCTAAGTTTAAGTTTATTTGTTTAAGGGAGAGAGAGAGAGAGAGACGAGGGAACAGAAACGGTTCTTTTGCCCTCGTCTCTCTCTCTCTCTCTCCTATCAAACTAATCAGCTTAGCAATAAGACGTGCATAGTATAAACTAAGATTAAGGAAAATGAACAAAGTGTTTTATTTTACATAAACTTAACTTTTCTCAACAATGTGAATGTCAACAGCTAAAAGCGTAGGAATTTTGAGGCGAGCAAAAACAAGATAGAGAACAAATAATTTTACTGTTACCAAAAATGGTAAAGGGTATAATATGTATATAGGTTTGTCATTAGTAGTAGGGAACTGGCGGTTCTGGCGCCGATTAAAATTGTTAAATTGTGGCTGAAATTGTTAAATTGTTGCTGAAATTGTTAAATTTGGGTAATTAAAATTTGAAAATTGTTAAATTCTTGGAAATTTGTGTTTTCGGCGGCGCTTTGATGTTTTTTGTTTACATTAGGAGTTTTTGTTTACATTAAGTGTATGTCTGTCTGTCCGTCTGTCGGTCTGTCTGCCTGACCGTGGATGTTTGTGTGTGGAATATTTTGTGTGAATGTATTAAGGCGGTTCATAGTTTGGCGGTTTTTATGTGTGTATATACAGACGAGGAAAATCATGAAAATGATTTTTTCTAATACCAATGGTGAAATAGTGATTATTAATTTTTCCTAATGTCTACGGCAAAACATGTTTATTAATTTTTCCTAATGCCGACGGCAAAACATGAATATAATTTTTTCAAACGCCGACGGGAAAATGATTTTTCCTAATGACGACGGGAAAACATGATTATTATTTTTTTCCTAATGCCTACGGCATGCATGATAATTTTTCCTAATGCCTACGGCAATGCATGATAATTTTTCCTAATGCCGACGGCAATACATACTTATTTTTCCTAATGCCTACGGCAATACATAATTATTTTCAAATGCCGACGGCAATACATGATAATTTTTCCTAATGCCTACTGCAATACATGATTATTATTTTTTTCAAATGCCGACGGCAAAAAATGAATATAATTTTTTCAAATGCCGACGGGAAAATGATTTTTCCTAATGACGACGGGAAAACGTGAAAGTTATTTTTTCTAATGCTAATGTAGGTGTTGCTAGACTGTGGGAATTTAAGGCTGACCGTGATTTGAGTGGGCGGCGTTGTTGCCGTAATATGTAACCATAGGAATTTGTGGATGTGTCTGTCTGTCTGTGAGAATTTAGGTGAAGGTTTGATTGGCAGGGGGGCGGGGTTTAGTTGAGGTAGATCGATTGCGTGTGTAGTTGTGTGTGAATGTATGTGTATGTGTGTGTGTGTGTGTGTGTGTGTATGTGTATGTTTGTAGGAATTTCAATGTGTGTATTTCTGTAGGAGCTTAAGGCTGATTGTGATTTATGAGGGGTGAGGTGTTCTAGTAATATGCAACCGGGGGAATCTGTGTGTTTGTATGTCTGTAGGAGTTTAAGGCTGACCATGATTTGGGTGGGCAGGGTTGTTGACGTAATATGTATCCATGGGGATTTGTGGATGTGTCTGTCTATAGTAGTTTAAGGCTGATCGTGATTTGAGGTGGGTGAGAATGTTGTTGAGGTAAATTGGTTATGTGTATGTATGTATATATGTATTTTTGTAAGAATTTAAGATGATTGTGATTTATTAGGGCCGAGGTGTTCTTGTAATATGTAGCCGTGAGAATCTATGTGTATAGACGTCTGTAGAAGTTTAAGACTATCTGTAATTTCAGGTAGGTGAGAGTGTTGTGTTGTTGAGATTAATCTTATATATTGTATATGTATGTATGATCATGGGAATTTGTGTATGTATATCTGAGGGAGAATTTAAGGCTCGTCATGATTTGCAAAAGGTGGGGTGTTGTTGAAATTTTCTTGGATATTTCTTATATGAATTCTGCTATGTGTGTGTATTTGAGCTGGTATTTATGTGTAGGTAGAAATAAATTGTTTTCAATATCGACATATGGTACTATAAAATACTATCATATATCTGGACTTCCCTAATCCTAGTATGCTTTTATACTTACGATTGCTTTATATTTTCTCATGCTTAAATTTGTCTCGCGTTGAAGTCAGTCTGTGTGAAATTTGTTTATATTACAGATTTTGTTTATTTAACTACATTCGTCTTCTTTGACTGAAAGAGTTATCTACACACAGAGAAAAACCAACTTGAAATCAGTAAGAACCATGCTGAATTAATAAGAACCATTAGCGAAGGTTTAGTCATATTGAAATTTCTTATTTCAATATGGACAAAATATTAATTTACAGTATTCATTTATTAAACTCATTAGTTTGTAGATATCTCAATATACATTTTCTATTATATTAAAAATTATTGAATTAATGTGATGAATTCTTATTTTTAAGCTGCAGATTTTCCCTGAGTGTATGGATTGTTTATATTTGCATTGTGCTTTAACTAAACGACGCTTCATATATTTTCATGATGTAGGTCTAATAAATACTTAAGCATTGATAAGAAATTTGATATGTATACATACATATCTACAAATTGATTTTATGTATGTATGTATGTATGTATGTACATATATATGTACATACAAATAAGTGTTCAATTCAATCTTTGAATACATTTTTTATTTTATTTTTTGTCATGTGATGTCTGTTGTTGGTGAAATTAAAAACATTTTAATTTTTATCTGCGTTTACTTAAAAGTTTGTGAGGATTTTCTGTTGTAAGTAAAACTGAATTCTTGAAGATATGTGCTTACATACTCTATAGTAATAGTAACTATAATAGAAATATTTCTTATACTTAATTTACAGTTTTTTAAAGTATAGGGTATAAAATTTTTTCTAGCTATAGCCTTCTACATTTATTTTGGAAAGCTTGCTTTGCTTTTTAAAAATGTATAAACATTTTTAAATGAAACTGATCTGGCACTCCAGCTTAGGTACTGATAGTTTTTTTTTTTTTTTGTTGTTAGTTAACTTACTTATTTTTTATTTTTTATTGATAAACATTGGAAATCAAAAGGGAGTTTTATATTGTAATTATTATTTTCATAATTGTTGAAAACAATCGCTGCTTTTTGTTTGTTTTTTGCGATGAAATCATTTGAATTACTTTTGCAACTTTACGCGTTTATAAAAATTATGTTATTTTCTATATTTCTTAATTTATAAGACTTTTAGACTTTGTCCTTTAGGGGTTATATATTCTATTATACGATTATGAATAAGAATGCAGTAAGCTGATGTATTTGCTTACTGCTTCAAATTAAAATTTTATTAAATTGAATAAAAGGAGTTTTTTTTCTTAAACTCTGATGCAGTTAGAAGCGCTGGAGATTCTTTCATATAACAGCTTTTTTGAAATTTTTGATACATAGTATAATATAGAATTGGATAACATTTATTTTTAATTTTTATGTTAAGAAGTACGGGTATGAGACTGAATTTAAATGTACTTTTAAATTAGTTAAATCATAATGAACAAACATATTTTCTTCTTTAATAGCGATCAACAGAAAACTAACTCGTTTTCATATAATAACCCTATCGACGGCTCCTCTAGGATACAAGATGACTTTGTATGACGAAATTTCTGTTGCTTTATACTGATAATATGTTTACATTAATAAGATACATATACATATGTTTATTTTATGAACGGTGAGCACCTATGGCTTTTATTTAATGTTCTATATGACTTTTTTTTTTTTTTTTTTTTCATTTTCTTTAATAATTTTCTCCCCATAATAGCATTCTAAATATTTCAAGGGCTCAAATGCTGTGTAGTCTTCTTCTGCAAACTTAACTAAACGTCTAACTTCTTCCAATGCTTCTTTATAAGAAGATATTTTGCTATGGTCTTCTTCTACGATACGTGCCCATCGGGCAGAGTGTACGTATTAGTTGGTCAGTCAGTCTCTATTTTTATTTATTTTTTTTTTCTTCTAATGTGCCACTCCTTTTTTTAGATTTTACTACTTGGAATAGAGAATTTTTGTCTAATTTTTTTGGTGGGTATATACATTAGGTATGTAGAAATTAGTTTAGATACAAAGAAATGCATGTTTAATATACAACTATTGTATCAAATCGATCTCAAATAACTCAGTTACCTCTACCAGCAATTCACCGTTGGTGTATTCATAAAGTGTTAGAAACAATGAAATATCTATGTTTTGAGAGAATTTTTCCCCTCAAGTATTTCTACATGAGGTTTGAGGGGTCAATCACTGTCGCATTCATATGTAATGATTATTCACTTAAAAAACGTCATCATCACCATCAATCATCTCCGTATACAATACATTCATGAGTTGGGTTGATCCAGATACAATTGCTGTCTCATCACCTTCTAACAGCTTTATATATTTTGCTAGTATGCATGCCTTAGCATGCTTCTATCGATAGTGACGTAAGAGTCCGAGATGTAGTAGTGTTACAATTAAAAATCTTTACTATTAGAATTTACCAGTTCGCTCTTTTGAATTTTTGCAAAGTAGATACATATGTATGTATTTCATTGACCACAAAATCATAAAATTTCTTTGCTTACAAAATTGTATGACGTGAGGATTTTTTTTTTTTTTTTTTTTTTTTTTTTTAAATTATACATGCTTCGGCATGCTTTCATTTTTTTTTTCTATAAATTTATGTAATACTCATACAGATACAGATATAAAGTAAGATATGTTTACTGTACATTTTAAAATTTATGCATGCTTCAGCATGATTCTAGTTGAAGCGTATATTCATTCACTAAGTTTGTTTGATACTTATTCATACACATGTACATTCTTAAAGATTGGATATCAAAGTCCAATTTCCGTAGTTTATCTATATTTTCTAAAGATCTGATAGCTAAAGAAATAAATAGAGTGAAGATCTTCTATAATAATCCCATTTTCATATTGTAAAATTTTGCGTGCTAGCGCTTTCGATGGGAAAATATACATACAACTTTATAAAAAGTGATAATATGATGTGCTGCTGAATATTGCACTATGTTATAGTTCATTTTAAACACTGAAGTTTTAGCAATATTTCATTCCGACCAGAATTCCACTACATTTAGTTAATTATCTTTCTTAAGACTCATCATTCCTAATCAATCCTGCAAAAACAACACAAACTAGATTTTTCGTTTTAATTTTATTTTTTTTAAATTCAACATTCATTCTTCAAATTACTTTATACTATATTAAGTAGCTTTTCCTCATTTGTTGAGTTGACTTTAATAGGAGACATTTTAATGGTACGATGAACTTTTCTATTGCATGCATTGAGTAAATCTTTATACATACCAATCCACTTATATGAACCATTAAAGCTAATTCTTTTCACATCATACCTTTCAATGATCTATTAAATCATTCTAATATTGATGCTTTCATATTAAGTAATCTTTAATCTTCTATTTATGTATGAGTTTTCCCAAGTATTTATTAAAAAATTCTTTAGAATCATCTGTTTGTAAGTTTTTTGGTACCCGTACCACTTCAAAAATATTTTCCATTGCCTTGGTTTTTAGAGTGCAGCTTTTATTTTCAGCTGTACTTTGAGAATGTGTCAATTACAGTCTTCAAAAATCAACAATTTCTATTTTCTGTAGAATAGTTCTACATTTCACCTAACTTAGCTCCATAAAACATCATATATTCCTGTCATTACATCTCTACAAGCACAAACAGTTGTTGAAATCTAATATGGACTTCGTTAACTAAATTCCTTTTTAAAGACATTGAATTGTTTCACAGATTTTTTCGAAAGTGTTGTGATCTACATCTTGCACTTTCAGCTATTTATACTAACATGTAGTTAATTTTATAATCTATATATTTAACCGTAAACTCTTCAATTTGTTTTTAATTATTTACTTTTTAGAATTGCTTTTTCAATTTTATAACTGTCTTCTTTCTCTAATTTTATTTCACGTTGTTGTTCCTCAATTTGCATTTAAATATATTCTTGAATATTAATGCTTTAAGCTATATTATTAATTTGTCTTGTATTTTATCTTCATTCAGTTTAATGTAACTATCAACAATAGTTTGTATCTAATTCATTTATGCCTTCCAATACTGATAAGTCAGTATAAATGTCTTCAGAATTGGAAGTCTATGAGTAAAATCATCGTCATCATCATTCTCAGTATTAGCATCATTAAATATGATGGTATTATCAAATATTGTTCCTTCTACTAGTTTCTTTTGGGGTACTTGTCTATATCTTGAGTGAAGGTTTCTCAGGCTTTAAACTTGTATATTTTCAACTTCTGTCTTGATTTTACTTTCTTCTTTCATAAGAATTCTTTTAATATTTTTAGAACTATTTATGAATTCTTCTGCTATAGGTTTAAATGTATCTTTTAGTTGTTCACTTGTATCTATTTCACCAGTTTTTATACTACGAAGCTTTTTCTTCAACACATTTCTTGTCAACACCAACTGTTTTAAAATTTTCTCATCCAGGGCAAATAACAGGTATCAGCAATCATATCAGCTTTTCAGGAGCTGGTCTGGTTTTCAGATCAGCTTTTCAGGACCTGGTCTGGTTTTCAGATCAGCTTATCAGGACCTGGTCTGGTTTTCAGATCAGCTTTTCAGGACCTGGTCTGGTTTTCAGATCAGCTTTTCAGGACCTGGTCTGGTTTTCAGATCAGCTTTTCAGGACCTGGTCTGGTTTTCAGATCAGCTTATCAGGACCTGGTCTGGTTTTCAGATCAGCTTATCAGGAGCTGGTCTGGTTTTCAGATCAGCTTATCAGGAGCTGGTCTGGTTATCAGATCAGCTTATCAGGAGCTGGTCTGGTTTTCAGATCAGCTTATCAGGAGCTGATCTGATTTTTAGATCAGCTTATCAGGTAACAGATCAGGCTATCAGGAGCTATTCAGATTTTCATTTCAAGATATCTGAGTTAGATTTAGTTATCAGTGTACAAGTAGCTAGCCATTTATAACATTTATATACATGAAGTTTAAAGTCAGATGAAATACGAAAAAGTAAAGTTTTATCTAGTAAAATTATTTTCTATAACGATCATCGTTTAATTCACTATCTTTGCTTATAATCAAAAATCCATATTTATCCTTTCAACATGCTTTTTATTTTTCTCACCTAACTTAAACATTAAATATACATTATGATGATCTCTTATTAAATGTTTGGTGATTCTGGTGTAAGTTTTACATAAGTAGAATGAATCAACATTCTTATCTCTCCCCATACAAAAATATGCTTCCCATACGCATCATCGTTAAATATCATATTGGAATTACTTTGGACTGAAATAACAGATTCACTATCGGTAAATTTTGTAATATATTATTATTTTAATTGATGTAATTAATTTCTTCAGATATTTATATCTGGGGTGATATAAAGATTTTGAGTATAAATAAATGTTCTCAAAATTTAAGTCCATTAGGACTTTCTAGCAAGCCAATCATAGCGTTTTTTTTTCGTAATTTGACAGGTCAACTATTGTTGCACGAATAGAATTTGATATAAGGGAACTATGATTTATTTTTGAACTATCGTTCGATGAATCATCAATATTTCGTACCAAGGTATTTTAGGTTGTTTTACTAACCGCATTATGTAGCTAAATACATTTTATAAATATTATCTCTTATTATAAAAAAATAAACTAATACAGCTATACCATATCAGAAAATATTTTCTGAAATCGTATAGCTGCATTAGTTTATTTTTTCTATAATAAGAGATAATGATCCACACTCATAATCAAAACAGCATAAAAATATCCTTTTTTTGACTATGAGTATGCATCAATATTTATGAAATGCGTTTAGTTACAAAAATGTGGTTAGTAAAACAAAGTATATTTTAACAGCCTTATTTATAACACTTATTAGGGCTTTATAAAGACTTTTTAAGAAAAATTTTTTATAAAAAATTTGTTTTAAAAAGCCTTTCCAAAGCCTTAATAAGTATTATAAATAAGGCTGTAAGAGTTTAAAATCAGTATTTTTTATGATAATACTGATTTGAAACTCTTAAAATATTCTTTGTTTTGACTATAGGGGCCATTATCTCTTATTATAGGACAAATAAAATAATATGGCTATACGATTTCAGAAAATATTTTCTGATATCGTATAGCTACATTTTTAATTTTTCTATAATAAGAGATAATATTTATGAAATACATTTCATAAATATTGGCGCATACTCATAGTAAAAACAACCTAAAAATACCTTGGTACGAAATATTGATGAATCATCAAAATTTCATACCATCCTATATTTATGTTGTTTTACTAATCGCATTTTGTAAATAAATGCATTTCATAAATATTATCTATTATTATAGAAAGAATCAAATAGTATGGTTATATGATATTAGAAAACATGATTTCTGATATCATATAATCATACTATTTTATTTTTCTATAATAAGAGATAATGACTCATACTCATAGTCAAAACAAAGGATATTTATATGCTGTTTTGATTATGAGTATGCGTCAATATTTATGAAATGCATTTAGTTATAAAATGCGGTTAGTAAAACAAAGTATACTTTAAGTGTTTAAAACCACCATTTTTATGGTAATACCGGTTTTAAACACTTAAAGCATACTTTGTTTTGACTATGAGCATGAGCTGATATTTATGAAATAGATTTTATAAATATTGACTCATACCCTTAGTCAAAACAACATAAATAATTCTTGGTACGAAATATTGATGATTCATCGAACGATAGTTCAAAAATAAATCATAGTTCCTTTATATCAAATTCTATTCGTGCAACAATAGTTGACCTGTCAAATTGCAAAAAAAAAAACGCTATGATTGGCTTGCTAGAAAGTCCTAATGGACTTAAATTTGAGAACATTTATTTATACTCAAAATCTTTATATCACCCCAGATATAAATATCTGAAGAAATTAATTACATCAATTAAAATAATAATATATTACAAAATTTACCGATAGTGAATCTGTTATTTCAGTCCAAAGTAATTCCAATATGATATTTAACGATGATGCGTATGGGAAGCATATTTTTGTATGGGGAGAGATAAGAATGTTGATTCATTCTACTTATGTAAAACTTACATCAGAATCACCAAACATTTAATAAGAGATCATCATAATGTAATTTTAATGTTTAAGTTAGGTGAGAAAAATAAAAAGCATGTTGAAAGGATAAATATGGATTTTTGATTATAAGCAAAGATAGTGAATTAAACGATGATCGTTATAGAAAATAATTTTACTAGATAAAACTTTACTTTTTCGTATTTCATCTGACTTTAAACTTCATGTATATAAATGTTATAAATGGCTAGCTACTTGTACACTGATAACTAAATCTAACTCAGATATCTTGAAATGAAAATCTGAATAGCTCCTGATAGCCTGATCTGTTACCTGATAAGCTGATCTAAAAATCAGATCAGCTCCTGATAAGCTGATCTGAAAACCAGACCAGCTCCTGATAAGCTGATCTGATAACCAGACCAGCTCCTGATAAGCTGATCTGAAAACCAGATCAGCTCCTGATAAGCTGATCTGAAAACCAGATCAGGTCCTGATAAGCTGATCTGAAAACCAGACCAGGTCCTGATAAGCTGATCTGAAAACCAGACCAGGTCCTGAAAAGCTGATCTGAAAACCAGACCAGGTCCTGATAAGCTGATCTGAAAACCAGACCAGGTCCTGAAAAGCTGATCTGAAAACCAGACCAGGTCCTGAAAAGCTGATCTGAAAACCAGACCAGGTCCTGAAAAGCTGATCTGAAAACCAGACCAGGTCCTGATAAGCTGATCTGAAAACCAGACCAGGTCCTGAAAAGCTGATCTGAAAACCAGACCAGCTCCTGAAAAGCTGATATGATTGCTGATACCTGTTATTTGCCCTGGATGAGAAAATTTTAAAACAGTTGGTGTTGACAAGAAATGTGTTGAAGAAAAAGCTTCGTAGTATAAAAACTGGTGAAATAGATACAAGTGAACAACTAAAAGATACATTTAAACCTATAGCAGAAGAATTCATAAATAGTTCTAAAAATATTAAAAGAATTCTTATGAAAGAAGAAAGTAAAATCAAGACAGAAGTTGAAAATATACAAGTTTAAAGCCTGAGAAACCTTCACTCAAGATATAGACAAGTACCCCAAAAGAAACTAGTAGAAGGAACAATATTTGATAATACCATCATATTTAATGATGCTAATACTGAGAATGATGATGACGATGATTTTACTCATAGACTTCCAATTCTGAAGACATTTATACTGACTTATCAGTATTGGAAGGCATAAATGAATTAGATACAGACTATTGTTGATAGTTACATTAAACTGAATGAAGATAAAATACAAGACAAATTAATAATATAGCTTAAAGCATTAATATTCAAGAATATATTTAAATGCAAATTGAGGAACTACAACGTGAAATAAAATTAGAGAAAGAAGACAGTTATAAAATTGAAAAAGCAATTCTAAAAAGTAAATAATTAAAAACAAATTGAAGAGTTTACGGTTAAATATATAGATTATAAAATTAACTACATGTTAGTATAAATAGCTGAAAGTGCAAGATGTAGATCACAACACTTTCGAAAAAATCTGTGAAACAATTCAATGTCTTTAAAAAGGAATTTAGTTAACGAAGTCCATATTAGATTTCAACAACTGTTTGTGCTTGTAGAGATGTAATGACAGGAATATATGATGTTTTATGGAGCTAAGTTAGGTGAAATGTAGAACTATTCTACAGAAAATAGAAATTGTTGATTTTTGAAGACTGTAATTGACACATTCTCAAAGTACAGCTGAAAATAAAAGCTGCACTCTAAAAACCAAGGCAATGGAAAATATTTTTGAAGTGGTACGGGTACCAAAAAACTTACAAACAGATGATTCTAAAGAATTTTTTAATAAATACTTGGGAAAACTCATACATAAATAGAAGATTAAAGATTACTTAATATGAAAGCATCAATATTAGAATGATTTAATAGATCATTGAAAGGTATGATGTGAAAAGAATTAGCTTTAATGGTTCATATAAGTGGATTGGTATGTATAAAGATTTACTCAATGCATGCAATAGAAAAGTTCATCGTACCATTAAAATGTCTCCTATTAAAGTCAACTCAACAAATGAGGAAAAGCTACTTAATATAGTATAAAGTAATTTGAAGAATGAATGTTGAATTTAAAAAAAATAAAATTAAAACGAAAAATCTAGTTTGTGTTGTTTTTGCAGGATTGATTAGGAATGATGAGTCTTAAGAAAGATAATTAACTAAATGTAGTGGAATTCTGGTCGGAATGAAATATTGCTAAAACTTCAGTGTTTAAAATGAACTATAACATAGTGCAATATTCAGCAGCACATCATATTATCACTTTTTATAAAGTTGTATGTATATTTTCCCATCGAAAGCGCTAGCACGCAAAATTTTACAATATGAAAATGGGATTATTATAGAAGATCTTCACTCTATTTATTTCTTTAGCTATCAGATCTTTAGAAAATATAGATAAACTACGGAAATTGGACTTTGATATCCAATCTTTAAGAATGTACATGTGTATGAATAAGTATCAAACAAACTTAGTGAATGAATATACGCTTCAACTAGAATCATGCTGAAGCATGCATAAATTTTAAAATGTACAGTAAACATATCTTACTTTATATCTGTATCTGTATGAGTATTGCATAAATTTATAGAAAAAAAAAAATGAAAGCATGCCGAAGCATGTATAATTTAAAAAAAAAAAAAAAAAAAAAAAAAAATCCTCACGTCATACAATTTTGTAAGCAAAGAAATTTTATGATTTTGTGGTCAATGAAATACATACATATGTATCTACTTTGTAAAAATTCAAAAGAGCGAACTGGTATATTCTAATAGTAAAGATTTTTAATTGTAACACTCTACATCTCGGACTCTTACGTCACTATCGATAGAAGCATGCTAAGGCATGCATACTAGCAAAATATATAAAGCTGTTAGAAGGTGATGAGACAGCAATTGTATCTGGATCAACCCAACTCATGAATGTATTGTATACGGAGATGATTGATGGTGATGATGACGTTTTTTAAGTGAATAATCATTACATATGAATGCGACAGTGATTGACCCCTCAAACCTCATGTAGAAATACTTGAGGGGAAAAATTCTCTCAAAACATAGATATTTCATTGTTTCTAACACTTTATGAATACACCAACGGTGAATTGCTGGTAGAGGTAACTGAGTTATTTGAGATCGATTTGATACAATAGTTGTATATTAAACATGCATTTCTTTGTATCTAAACTAATTTCTACATACCTAATGTATATACCCACCAAAAAATTAGACAAAAATTCTCTATTCCAAGTAGTAAAATCTAAAAAAAGGAGTGGCACATTAGAAGAAAAAAAAAATAAATAAAAATAGAGACTGACTGACCAACTAATACGTACACTCTGCCCGATGGGCACGTATCGTAGAAGAAGACCATAGCAAAATATCTTCTTATAAAGAAGCATTGGAAGAAGTTAGACGTTTAGTTAAGTTTGCAGAAGAAGACTACACAGCATTTGAGCCCTTGAAATATTTAGAATGCTATTATGGGGAGAAAATTATTAAAGAAAATGAAAAAAAAAAAAAAAAAAAAAAAAGTCATATAGAACATTAAATAAAAGCCATAGGTGCTCACCGTTCATAAAATAAACATATGTATATGTATCTTATTAATGTAAACATATTATCAGTATAAAGCAACAGAAATTTCGTCATACAAAGTCATCTTGTATCCTAGAGGAGCCGTCGATAGGGTTATTATATGAAAACGAGTTAGTTTTCTGTTGATCGCTATTAAAGAAGAAAATATGTTTGTTCATTATGATTTAACTAATTTAAAAGTACATTTAAATTCAGTCTCATACCCGTACTTCTTAACATAAAAATTAAAAATAAATGTTATCCAATTCTATATTATACTATGTATCAAAAATTTCAAAAAAGCTGTTATATGAAAGAATCTCCAGCGCTTCTAACTGCATCAGAGTTTAAGAAAAAAAACTCCTTTTATTCAATTTAATAAAATTTTAATTTGAAGCAGTAAGCAAATACATCAGCTTACTGCATTCTTATTCATAATCGTATAATAGAATATATAACCCCTAAAGGACAAAGTCTAAAAGTCTTATAAATTAAGAAATATAGAAAATAACATAATTTTTATAAACGCGTAAAGTTGCAAAAGTAATTCAAATGATTTCATCGCAAAAAACAAACAAAAAGCAGCGATTGTTTTCAACAATTATGAAAATAATAATTACAATATAAAACTCCCTTTTGATTTCCAATGTTTATCAATAAAAAATAAAAAATAAGTAAGTTAACTAACAACAAAAAAAAAAAAACTATCAGTACCTAAGCTGGAGTGCCAGATCAGTTTCATTTAAAAATGTTTATACATTTTTAAAAAGCAAAGCAAGCTTTCCAAAATAAATGTAGAAGGCTATAGCTAGAAAAAATTTTATACCCTATACTTTAAAAAACTGTAAATTAAGTATAAGAAATATTTCTATTATAGTTACTATTACTATAGAGTATGTAAGCACATATCTTCAAGAATTCAGTTTTACTTACAACAGAAAATCCTCACAAACTTTTAAGTAAACGCAGATAAAAATTAAAATGTTTTTAATTTCACCAACAACAGACATCACATGACAAAAAATAAAATAAAAAATGTATTCAAAGATTGAATTGAACACTTATTTGTATGTACATATATATGTACATACATACATACATACATACATACATACATAAAATCAATTTGTAGATATGTATGTATACATATCAAATTTCTTATCAATGCTTAAGTATTTATTAGACCTACATCATGAAAATATATGAAGCGTCGTTTAGTTAAAGCACAATGCAAATATAAACAATCCATACACTCAGGGAAAATCTGCAGCTTAAAAATAAGAATTCATCACATTAATTCAATAATTTTTAATATAATAGAAAATGTATATTGAGATATCTACAAACTAATGAGTTTAATAAATGAATACTGTAAATTAATATTTTGTCCATATTGAAATAAGAAATTTCAATATGACTAAACCTTCGCTAATGGTTCTTATTAATTCAGCATGGTTCTTACTGATTTCAAGTTGGTTTTTCTCTGTGTGTAGATAACTCTTTCAGTCAAAGAAGACGAATGTAGTTAAATAAACAAAATCTGTAATATAAACAAATTTCACACAGACTGACTTCAACGCGAGACAAATTTAAGCATGAGAAAATATAAAGCAATCGTAAGTATAAAAGCATACTAGGATTAGGGAAGTCCAGATATATGATAGTATTTTATAGTACCATATGTCGATATTGAAAACAATTTATTTCTACCTACACATAAATACCAGCTCAAATACACACACATAGCAGAATTCATATAAGAAATATCCAAGAAAATTTCAACAACACCCCACCTTTTGCAAATCATGACGAGCCTTAAATTCTCCCTCAGATATACATACACAAATTCCCATGATCATACATACATATACAATATATAAGATTAATCTCAACAACACAACACTCTCACCTACCTGAAATTACAGATAGTCTTAAACTTCTACAGACGTCTATACACATAGATTCTCACGGCTACATATTACAAGAACACCTCGGCCCTAATAAATCACAATCATCTTAAATTCTTACAAAAATACATATATACATACATACACATAACCAATTTACCTCAACAACATTCTCACCCACCTCAAATCACGATCAGCCTTAAACTACTATAGACAGACACATCCACAAATCCCCATGGATACATATTACGTCAACAACCCTGCCCACCCAAATCATGGTCAGCCTTAAACTCCTACAGACATACAAACACACAGATTCCCCCGGTTGCATATTACTAGAACACCTCACCCCTCATAAATCACAATCAGCCTTAAGCTCCTACAGAAATACACACATTGAAATTCCTACAAACATACACATACACACACACACACACACACACATACACATACATTCACACACAACTACACACGCAATCGATCTACCTCAACTAAACCCCGCCCCCCTGCCAATCAAACCTTCACCTAAATTCTCACAGACAGACAGACACATCCACAAATTCCTATGGTTACATATTACGGCAACAACGCCGCCCACTCAAATCACGGTCAGCCTTAAATTCCCACAGTCTAGCAACACCTACATTAGCATTAGAAAAAATAACTTTCACGTTTTCCCGTCGTCATTAGGAAAAATCATTTTCCCGTCGGCATTTGAAAAAATTATATTCATTTTTTGCCGTCGGCATTTGAAAAAAATAATAATCATGTATTGCAGTAGGCATTAGGAAAAATTATCATGTATTGCCGTCGGCATTTGAAAATAATTATGTATTGCCGTAGGCATTAGGAAAAATAAGTATGTATTGCCGTCGGCATTAGGAAAAATTATCATGCATTGCCGTAGGCATTAGGAAAAATTATCATGCATGCCGTAGGCATTAGGAAAAAAAATAATAATCATGTTTTCCCGTCGTCATTAGGAAAAATCATTTTCCCGTCGGCGTTTGAAAAAATTATATTCATGTTTTGCCGTCGGCATTAGGAAAAATTAATAAACATGTTTTGCCGTAGACATTAGGAAAAATTAATAATCACTATTTCACCATTGGTATTAGAAAAAATCATTTTCATGATTTTCCTCGTCTGTATATACACACATAAAAACCGCCAAACTATGAACCGCCTTAATACATTCACACAAAATATTCCACACACAAACATCCACGGTCAGGCAGACAGACCGACAGACGGACAGACAGACATACACTTAATGTAAACAAAAACTCCTAATGTAAACAAAAAACATCAAAGCGCCGCCGAAAACACAAATTTCCAAGAATTTAACAATTTTCAAATTTTAATTACCCAAATTTAACAATTTCAGCAACAATTTAACAATTTCAGCCACAATTTAACAATTTTAATCGGCGCCAGAACCGCCAGTTCCCTACTACTGTCATTCCGTGTGTAATTTCCACAATATTAATATGCATCCATAAAGTATATACATACTCGTATATTCTGGGTCCATATGTCTGTACCTACGTGAAAAATTCGGGTATTCGAATATCCCAGAAAAGCTAGAGACTTCATCCTGTACTGGTGTATAAGAAATGGTATTGGAACTCAGAAAAATCGAGCGGATGGTTTCAGAGCTGGAAAACTTAAACTTTATTTTAACCAGCTAATACTAATTTTTTATATTTTTTTTAAAATCAACTTATCTTATATTTCAGTACCAATTAAGTTGGGTTGGACAATTTAATTTTTTTTTTATATAAAAGTAACTAGGTCAAATTATTTTTTTTCTTTTTGTTTACAAATTAAATATACTTTCTGTTTTAGAAAGAAATACTTGGTATAAAATATTAGAAAATAAAAAACCTTACTCCTGACCTGGAAAACTTAAACTTTTTCTGGTATATAAAACTAATTAAATAAAATTATGGCCCTCATTATGAGCAACCTTCGATTTTCGACTGTAGTCGAAAGTACTGATCGAACGAATTTGCATCTGGTATTGTGACAAGCATTTGACAAAGAATGTCCTTATTGTGAATACGACTTTAAAATTTGCAACAACTTTGCCTAAAAATAAAAACTAATCGTTTTAATAAGTTTTCATATTAAAATATTTCATCGAAAGCTAAATTCTGTTCGATAGAAAATTCGTTGCTCAACGAAATTTTCGATGCTCATAATATGAATAGAACATTCGATTTTCGATGTTCGATAGCCAGCGAAGATCGAAAATCGAATGTAACTCATAATAAGGGCCTATGTAATTATTTCTTTGGTAACTAGAAACAAATAAATTATTATAAAAAATCAAAATTATGGTTTCTGGGTTGGAAATTGAAAAAAAATGCAAATAATAACCAAAACTAATTTTTTTTCATTTAAACATATATCATGTTGTAGGAAGATCTTTACTCAAGATTATTTTATATTTGTTAAATTTTTATATGAATATCTAGTTTAAGTACTTATAAACAAAGGTGTGTATCATGTTGCTTATTATGCTCTCAGCAGCACAGTTATGTTTCAAATCGATGGTCTCTCGTTGACATCTTGTAACGAGTTCTTATTAATTTTTAGTAAATGGAGATAAAAATAAAATTTATCGCTAAAGAGCAGTCATAAATATAAAATAAATTAAAGGAAATGTTCCATTTCATTTCCCAGACTTCGTTTCCTTCTGCTGAAAAAATCGAAAAAATTCTTTAGGGATAAACCGTTCAATTAATTACAGCCAAACGGGTGGATTGATTTGAACGATTTTTTGGATTTGACTTTTGGTGAACACTTAAGAGAGAGGAAGTGACCAAAAAAGTTTTTCATACACTCAGAAAAAAGATAAGTAAATTTAGCTAAAAAATTAACAAATAATTAGTTCTAAAGCCTACAGTACACGGCATGTAAAAAACCACATGCGCATGTAGTTCTGACGTAATTTTGACGTCATCACGATGCTACATTTGCTACATGCCGTGTACTAGCAACATATGTACATGTAGATATTAACACTACATTTCAAATGTAATTGTTGCCATCATCCTGCATACAATTTTTCACTATTAAGTTTGGGTATCTTAAAGTTGACGTTTTCTAAAGTTTTATCACTTTATGTGGTTTTTCCTTTTCTTAACGAAATGTAGTTTGTGATTTTTCGCCAGAAATTAATTAGATATGAAAGCCTTCATGGCGACTAAAAATATGTTTTACTACCATTATATAGTGGCACAACCTTCAGTAAAACATCCATAACGAGGAAAGTTAAATTAAATATAAAAACTCCATTAAACAAGCAAATTTATCATCAATTTCATACACCATTTTGCTGCTCAATCATTAATCTTTGTGAGTATAAAACGCCTAAATATTTATAAACCTTTTTAAGATTGTCAAAGAAAAATTAAAAGTATTAACTCATTAAACATATTAATATTTCGCGCATTTGAGTGAAATTTTGAATTGCCACTCATATATTTTGGAAGCAATATTAAATTTCAAAGGTTTGATCACAATAATTTCTTCAATTCTCAATTTACATCTCTTCAAAGGCTATAGAGCTTCAAATTGTTAAATTTTCTTCTTGGTGCCATCTCCATTTGGTAATGTAACAAATAATCGGTTTTTTTTATTATAATCTTTTGTTATAATTTAATTTCATATAATTCATTTTTATAATTTAGAATTCATTGTAATTCTTTTAAATGCAGATTTGCCACCATTATACATACATACATGTACATGCAAAAATCATTAAAATGTTCTATGTTAAATTGAGAACTTCATCAAGTTATCATCTCTTAACATTAACATTGTATATTTGGACACCTAACTTCAATACAAGTAAATCGCTAATCTTCAGTTTGAGTAAGACTTTGGACAATATAACTAAAGTGCGAAAGTAAGAAACAGAAAAAATTTAATTTTAAAACTTTATTAGTACAGAATTTACAGAAAAACAAATATCAAAATATAAAATAAGTCTGTAAGTTAATACAAAAGTGAAAAAATATATATTTGATCGTATATATGTAAAATGATTTTTTTTAGTGTCAGAAAATCTGTATAAAATGAAGGGCATAAAGTTATAAGCGATTTTGGTAAACATATGTACATATAATTTTATTATAAAGTTTTGTGAATAGCAAATTTTAAAGAAATGTGATACTGTGAAAAAAGGAAAAAAATTAACCGTTGCAATTTTAATATTCGTTTTAAATTTTTTTTTGCTTTAAAAGAAAGAAAAAGAGAAGAAAAAAAGAATTAAAGTCAGACCCCCTTATGCAAAAAAATATTTTAATTTAGCTTTAAAGTTCATAGTAGTTGATAAGCACTTTAAGGCTAACACAGCTTTATTAAAAAATCATATGCAAAAGACAACTTTAAATATTTTGTGATTTAATAATAAATACTGGTAACACCACCGTGTTCAACAACCACTTCACAGCTTATGATGTACAAAATTGAATACAATTTCATTCGGGTATTCAAATATTTTTTTTTATTTTATTAAATAAATTTTTATTATCTTGAAGTAAAGCAACCTAATTTAAAAAATATGAGCTTAATAGGAAAACAGATAAACACAACCATGAAGTAAAAGTAAAAAAATGTGAAAAATTATCACAATTTGTTTTATTCGAATGAAACGAGTATTTGAATATCCAGCTTTTTTCGATTTGTTTTGATTGTGTGTACATCACTAAACCATTTTTGTATAATTGTATTTATTTTAATATTTTTTTATGGATTTTGCTATATATTTCGAAGAAGTTGGATAATTTGGTGATGTTTCCCATTACATGACAGAAATAATAAATTTAAGATAAGAGCAGGCACTTCCAGCTTCATTTTCAGATGTAACATGAATCAGTATGTGCTATATTAGTAAAAATATTTGAGGTACAAAATACACATTTTGGAAATATCAACTTAAAGTAGTCTTAACAAACGTGGGTGCCTACTTTAGAATTTTTATACAATAATTTTTTTAGAATACAACTTTACTTAACATTGCTTGGCAAAGCTTTATTAAGTTTTTTTGCATAAGACCCAGAGTATTTATTTTACATAATCTTTTTTGTTACAGTATAATTCAACATAGAGCAAAATTAATTTGATTTTGTGAGATTTTTTGTTCTTAAATTTCCTTTAGTTTTGTTTCTGTTAGTTAACATTTTTACATGGTAAAATGCTACAAATGTCTGTTACTGCTGATAATTACATTGTAAATGTTTATATACAAATGCAAGCAACACAACTTATTACAGCGTCAGCAACACCAACAAAGATCTTTGGATGGATGATTAGAGCTGAAAAAGAGTGAGTTGATTAATTTTTCGTAACTATTAAATTCATTTGTTTACCTTATTATATTAATTTGTTTTTTTTTTTATTTTCGTTACATTATTGCAATTTATTTCTCTTTTTTTTTTTTTTTTTTTGTTTGTTAGTATATAACTTGTTAATGATTTTTTTTAATTATGTAATTTTTATTTTGCTTTATTATCTACACTCTATCATTTATTATTTTGAGTTTAAATTTTTCTTTATCTTACACATATACCTAAATTATTAATTCATTTCATTTTACATATTTATATTTATCTTATCTCTCATCCAAATATTTCAATCTGTTTCAAAACATTTAATTTTAATTTTTATTTTAACATTTTTTTAATTTTTTTTTTTGTCTTAATTTGGTTATAATAAATTAAATATGTATCGCTAAATTACTTTTAATCTGTTTGTTTGTTGAATCCAGGAAATACAGTCATTGTAACGGTTAGTGATCATAAATTGTAGATATCACCTAATTCACACGAAGACTTTTATGAAGTCTATTTTTCGACGTCACTTTTTGTTTGTTAGCGAACGGGGTAGAGAAGAAAGAGGGGTAGAAAAAAATGACTCGATTTCTGTTTTCCATGGTTTTTTTCATTTTTCTCTTTACATTGCTCTTGTTGTTATTGTTGTTACGTTTCAATGTTACTCTTCTATCTTATTGTTATTTTTTATTGTTACTCTTCTAGCTTATTGGCTATATGAGTGGAGAGAAGTAAAATTAGACGACCAAAAAAAAACATCGTATGAATGCAAGGAATTTTTGGTAGCAACTTCAAAAGAGAATTAAGAAAAATAGACGTCATAAATTTCACCGTGTGAATTAGCACTATCTCAATGCGATATTATGATCAAATTGATTTCCATCAGTCTTAACGCAATGTGACTTTGTCAGAAATAATCTGAGTAACAATCTGCATATGTATGTCCTTTTTTTGTGAGCACGCATAATTAAAATTATAGTGTATAAAGTGTTATTATGGCAATTGGCTTGATGAAGATTTGAACCCCCATACTTTCGACGAGCTATAAGGCTGGTGTAAAAGCGTGCCACTTCATTAATACCCTACATACTATCAACCATTTCTTATTAATCACTCACAAATAAACATAACACATATTACATTAAATGGCTACATGTGCCAAATATGTATTTTGGAACAAAAATACTATAAAATTTACTAAATTTATAAAATTTAATAAAATTTACTATAAAATTTACTAGCCACTACTAGTAATTTTAAAAAATGCAACGAGCATGCTGAAAATTCTCGTGACGTCATCGCCACATACGCATGTGGCTTTTTACATGCCGTGTACTGTAGGCTTAAGAAGGGGTTACGGGTTATAGGTTCCAACATACAAGATTTTTTTAGACCTTTGATAGATAATCTGGTTTTTCTAAACTGCTTTTTTCTAAAAAAATTTTCGAGTGTACACTTACCTTTCGAATATAACAGGAGAAATTAATTTTACCAATTTAATGAAGTAACAAACAAAGTCATGTTTAAAAATGATTTTATTCAATAATTTTATTTTCCAAATCGTCAAAATGGATTCAAAATGCCACCACTCTCCATTTCTTCATCTTCATCAACTCGTCGTTTTCTGATCGAAGTATTGTCTTTAAGCCAAACAGCATGATGTGTTTCAAAATCTTTCAAATTTCTGGAACTATTACGCCATTTTATATTCATATTTGAACAAAATAATCGTGAATGCTCTATTAAATACTGTTTAAAGTTTTCGGAACAATCACTCTCAGATATGTATGACAAGAAATGGGCGTAAATAGCCTCAGTTTTGTCAATTTCGTCGTGTTTCTCTACCCATATATTGAATAATTCTGAATTTAGCACGCAGTTGAAAAAGTTTATTTTTTTTTAACTTTCAAAAAATTCGCAGGTGAAATATATTAAATTTGGAAGACAATTGATTGTTCTAGAGCACTATTATGATATTATGTCTAACATGTGTTATCATTTTTTCGTAAGTATATATAAAATTTTAATCCATAATTCCATTAGTAAATTTTAAGCTCACTTTAATTTTTCCAATTTAATCGATTTTATAGATGAGTTTACCAACATTTTGTAATGGAATGGAAAAGTACTTACCTTCGGCATTACTTTCCATTTTATAATTTTTCAAAAATATAAATTTTTGTTACAAAAACTTTTATTAGAAGATGTCACAAAATTCACTTCACTTCAAGGTTTTCTGATAACTGGTTTACAAATCGTAATCAAAACAGCTGTTTAAGTAACAAAAATTAAATTTTTTTGAAAAATTTAAAAAGCTATGTTTATTTTGTTATATTTTTTTTATTAAAGCAAAAAAATAAACTGCAAAAATTAACAGCCGTATTCATAAAAAAATTGATTGAGGTTTAAAATTCATATTATTTAAAAAGCGTTTTAAGGCTAAATGACGTTTTTTAAATATTGGTATTCATAATCAGTTTTTTAACTAAAAATCAATTAACCAAATTTTTTAAAAATATCGTGGCAACACTGTATTCTTTATTTGTCACTTGCATATTAGTTCTGCAAAACAACGATTGTTAACTCACAAAGTACTCGTGTCTATTTTGTTTATTTGTCGGTTTTCAGAGAAATATTGTTTCTATAAAATAAAAGATGTGTTCCAACTTGTATTTAATAAAAAAATAAAAAAAGTTCATAACAAATCTTTGTTAAAAGTGCTTTTTATATGATTTATTTTATTGCAGATAAAGAAGCACTAGAATAACGAGCTTTATTTTGTTTGTTTTGAGTGTTTATACATCACTAGTTAATTTTCTACAATCATATTATTTTTGTTAACACATAAAATGAGAAAACAATGACTGGGAATGGAAACTGGATCGCTCCTTTTCTTTTAAATATTATTTTGGAGTATATTTGATATTTCGGCATTAGTTTCTATAAAAAATTACATTGTTTTCTTCTAAATAATACTGGCATATGCATACATACATACATACATGAGTACATACATACATACACACATATGTACATATAGGTAAAGTTCAAAATGTAAACAAAAACGAGGCAAAATTACAACAACGTCATCTTAAATTTGGTTTAAACATGGGGGCAGTCAATTTTAAAATTTGCTGATTTACGCAAGGTTTAAAAACCGTTTTTTAAGCTAAAATTCTATTATGAATACAATTTTAGCGAATTTGGCTTAAACAATATTTGAAACGCGGTTTAAATTTTTTATGAATACGGCTGTAAAATTTTTTACTTTTGGCCAAAAAAATGGGTGAAATTTCCTACAGTGCAACGGTCTATTTCCTATGTTTTATCAAAGAATATAACTTGTATAGAATGCGCATCTGAGCTAAAAAATTAAACATTTTTTGCTTACGCTTTAGATGCGGGGGAAAGTATAAAGCACAAGCTCTTATCACCAGCGTTGCCGTTGTGCGACTTAAGTCGCATTTTGCTACTTTTTCAACAGCAAAACATGCGGTCAATTGCAAAAAAAAAACTATGTAAAAATATCCGAGTTTTACCACAAAAAATACCGATTTTCGGATGAAAGTTGCTGTTGCTGAAATAAAGCTTGTTTTAAGGATGATAAGTTTCCAAATTCTGTAGTTGTAAAGTGAGTGAATTACACCTTATTTCTTCATCTTTATAAAATATAATTTACAAAAAAAAAAAAACAAAGTATAAACATAAATTAGCGTTACTAAACAATTATCAAATAGACTTAAAGTAGACACTTGTCAAAGATTAGATTCCAAGTAAAGAACTTATTAAGAAATACAGGATGTTCAGTTAAAAAAAATATGTATTTAAGAACTATGCATAATGCCTTGACAGAATACTATAACTATATTATCCTCTTCAGAATCGAATTTTAAAATTTTGTACAAAACTTTAAATGGTTTTTCCTCAAAGTAAATTTTTTGATTTATGCTGGTTTTATAAATAAGTGAGATGAGCCATGTATAATGTATTTATGTTTTTACAGTCTCTAATTTTTTTTATAAATCTTAAGTAATTGGGTAAATTACGGCACTCGATATCTAACGAAATATGCATTTAATTTCGATTGGAATTTCATTCGATATGAAATGCTGCAACTTGATAACTCTTTTTTAGATATCATAATTTTTTTATATTTAGTAGCTTAGATACACACATACATGTATACTTTAAGGCCCCAAATTTTGGCTTCCAAATTTACTTCACTTCTACCTATTTTACTACTTTTACCTATTTTAACTTATAAACATTTTATAAAAACTTACTTACTACTAACTTATAAAAAGTTTTATTAAGATTAAAGATGAAAGTAAGTTAAAATACATATTTTTTTAATTGTGATACTCCGAGAAATAATTTGCATTTGGAATCAAGGATTTGGGTATCAGATTTTTAGCAATATTTTCACCATTTATTGGCTTTTCTATCGACCAAAACAATAAAATGATCGACATCATCGAGCCGAAAATCGCCAACTGAACGAACAGCTCTTTTTCTAATACCTGATATGCTAAACTGTGTATATGATTGCCCTACGCCATACATTCTGTTAAAATGATACAAAGGGATAAATTGAAAAAAGGGTAACAAAAAGTTTTATTTGCACAAAAAGGGGTCAAAAGTGATACTTTAATGTCACAACGGCAACGCTGCTTTCAGCAATGCGAGCTGTCGCATGTCGCATGTATTATACTAAACCAATAATAAATGCTGTCGTACTATAAGCGAAGCACGATGGATGTATTGGTGTATGTGTATACCAGTGTTAACAAGCGATGACGTCAAGACAGCTTGTCTGTAACAAACACTCAAAAGAAGTACTGTTGATTAGTGTATGCTTGTTATTTTTCATATTGTACGTTTGAGTGTGTGTGTAATATGTATGGAGATGGTAAACTATTATGTGGTTAACCGCATACAACTAATGTTAATGCACGTGTGTGCCTTTGCATGTGCCCAGAAAAATATAAAATCATACACACATACATGCATGACGTTTGTACACGCGCTCATGCGTAGAAAGAAGAAAGTATCACAAATTCTTCCGTCACAAAGTGTTTGTTTTCTTCTTTACTATTATACCTACAATACTCAAACAAATTTCTTGTAAACAATGTTGTTAACGTTTGTTTTATAAGATTTTGCTGTAGTAAAGCATTTGAAAAATCCCTCATGTCTTGAAAGTTCTTATAAGATGTCTTGTGCAGGAGACTAATGCGGGCGTAGCATACACTGCAGAAAGAAATGAGAGTGTGTACCCTGGACGGGTAGTACTGGAAATACCCGTCATAGAAAATTTTAGCTTGTATGAGATGCGCATTCTATATGATTTATATTCTTTGATTTAACTAAGCTTTTAAAAAATTACCTTATCTCAGGTTTTCTGCATTTTTTAATTTAACATAAATCACTTATCTCGACTTACCATCAACAAAAATTATTTTGCCTTTCAATATAATAGCTTAAGTGCACTTTAATTTTTATTTTTCTAACAATGGATTTTTCATAACATCTTAACTAAATAAAAAACATCGAATATTAACTAATAATAACTAATAAAACGTTTTCTTTTTTTTTATAAAATTAACAGTTTTGTTCTAAATAAATGTGCATTTTTTCGGAGGCTAAAAATTTTATATAAAAACCAAACACAATTAATTTTAGACAAAACCCTTAATATCTCAAAACACGAAATTTTGACTAAGCCATTATTATTTATTGGCACAGATATGTACATATATATGTATAGTATATTGGTTTTAAAAAGGCAAAAATCAAAAGAAGTTCATAAGTAAACAATTGAGACAGCCAATTGACGGTTTTTGCATATTTTTAATTAAAATCGTAAGAACATGTTACAAGTTTTTCATCAAATAAAAAGAAAACATATTAAATTTAACTTGCGTATCATTTTATTTTCTCTTTAAAGTGCAGTTTAAATAAAATAGACAAGATCGGCTGCAGTTGTGTTTTTTTTTTTTTTTTTTTTTTTTTTTTTTTTTTTTTTTTTTTTTTTTTTTTTTTGAGAAATACTAAGGAGAAAAGCGACAAGAGCAAGCAATTAACAATCAACCCCTTCCATAAAATATTAATGTGGTAGCTTTATTAACTGTAAAGTAAGCATACAAGAACATTGACATTTTGCATGAGAGAACTTTATTTTCAAAAACTGTTACTTGATAAATTGAGTCGCAGTTGTTAGTGATTTTTCAATCGCTATGAACAAGTAATAGGTTATATGGAAATATGGTTTATTTCTAATCGGCTTAGTATACACTAGTGTCTTACAGTGTTGCCATATGTGAAGATTTATCTTATTTTTGAAGTTTTTTGACATGTTAAAACGACAAAAAAGATTTCTTATCTAAAAATAACATTTTTAAAAATTTTATATTTGGTACTTTTAATATATTATTGAGGGATTTTTTGACTAAACTATTTACAAATTTTCTGATTTGCTTTATAATGATCTTACACATATTCTATACAGTAAATATTTTGTATTATTTTTCTTTACTTTTAATAGTTCACAAGAAACAAAATTAATTTTAACTAACTTTCATTCAATAAAATAACAAAAAAGATTTTTGGTAACAAAAAAAGATTTTTTGCTCGACTTGAAGGTTTTTGAAAAATAAATATGACAACACTAATGGCTTGAAAACTCCAAATTTCTAGAGTTTTCGTTTGTCAGAACACCTGTTTGCCGATATTAAATTAAGAACACCAATTTTAAGCGATATGCGATTTTCAGAATATAGGCGATAGTTGTTATTAAAACATTTATTTCGATGTGAGATCATTATCTCGAAACTTCTATCTTCAAAGAAAGTCAATAAGATCCTGAACTTGTGATTCGGAAGTAGTTCAAATTTGGATTATTTCTAATGATTTTTGCATAGGGTTGTCATTGCAAGAAGTTCATGTTCATGATGTTAAGTAAATCGGACTTTTCGTATGTTCTTTTTTTTCTCTCCCTTAATTTCATTTAAATCAATATATTTTTTATATATAAAAATCTAATACTTCATGAACCAATCAAGACATATCGTAAGCATATGTGAAAACTGAACGATTTCTTAAAAAAAATACACACTTATTGATACTTTGTGGAAGTAAAGAAAGAATAATTCCTGAATAATTTTTTTCAATGGGTAGTTATGCAGATAATGAAAAATAACACATTTGGCACTTCAAAGCAGAGGACTCGCTTCTATTACTACTCCTTAACATATATTACGAATTGACAATATAAAAAAGTTGCACAGGTAGGATAACCGGAATATGTACTGTAAGATTCACTATTAAGAAAAAGTATCTACATACAATACCAAAGTATATATATTTGAGATCCTACTTTAAATACAGATATTTAGTAAATATTTACTTAAATCACAATATTAACTTTTCGAATTGATTGTGGTGCTAAAACGGCACTTCTCTTCTTTACGCTTTTCTCAACATAGCGATTGTATTTCGAATTTGAAATTTATTTGCTGGTGGTTCAGCGCTGTATATATATTTCGTTGTTGCTGTAACAAATCATCAGTAGACTTCAACCACACATTTTGAATAGTCGCAAAAAACCCAGCAAATAATTTATATTCGATACAAATCTATTTTATTTTTCTACACCTTTCTTTGTGTGGGTTTCTAAGCCTACTACGCTTATTTTTTTTTTGTGATTTTCAAAAATATTATTTTGTGAATTCTCGGATAGTTCTTGAAAGTCTGTGCATAAGATAAGAGGTTTGTGACTATTCAAAATGTGTGGTTGAAGTCTACTGATGATTTGTTACAGCAACAACGAAATATATAGACAACGCTGAACCACCAGCAAATAAATTTCAAATTAAAATAAACTTCTGACAATATGTCGAATAATAAATTTCTTAATTGTACTTCGAGTTAACTTAGCTATTTTGCGCTATGCGTTTTTTAAGAATTTTGCGTATCAAAAACTAGTTTTTTATTGTGTTATAAATATTATTTATATTTGTATTGTTTTATAAACAATAAAAATAATCCTTACTAATAATACTAGGTTTGTTCAATTGTAACTGGAAAAAAAAAAAAAAATTCTTACAAATTATTGCTGGTAAAATTTTTACTTGCAAGAATTATCCAACCATATGTTGTGTGTTTTGAAAAAGGAAAACTGAAAAATGTGCATTTCTTTATTTAAAAAATATGTAAACGTATGAAAAAAAAACGCGGAATATTTTCTTAATTTATTGTTTTTCTTTCATTAAGCCACATATATCCCGTTTATACGCACTTCTTATTTGCAAATAAAACTGGAAAGCGTTGCCGTATAACTTTTTTTATTGTAAGTTAATAACTCACGAAAACTATTTGCAAATGCGCTGATTTACACGGGCATAATTGTGCTGGCATAACATGCCAGTTTGTGGGTGAGAGAGGCAAAGAGAGTGGTTTTACGGTTGGCATAACTTTTCAACCAGCTACAACCCCGCATTAGCAGCATAAAACCAATACACACACAAATTAAAAAACAGCAAGTGTTAAATGATTACGAAAAACACTAACACACACAAAGCTGTTTATACGTATACATTTTGTGCCAGATGAATTAGTCTCGTGTAATTTGGAAAAGAACAAAAATTGTGCGGCTTAAAAATTGTTCTCGTCTAAACTACCTCAATAACACATTATTTGCAAATAAGGTGTGAAATGTTGCCAATTATATTTGTTTTGTAAGAAATGTAATACATATTTAACAATGTATGGCAATATCATTCACAGATAGTAATGTATTCTATCTACGTATAAACGGTGAGTTCAGTGTTTGCAAATAGTCTTATTTGCAAATAAGATTTGCGTATAAACGAGGTAATAAATTCAATTTTATTGTCAAAGAATTTTTTTGTTTCTCATAGCTGATCGGGGATGGAAAGTCGCATTTTTGTATTTGTTAATGGAATAAAATAAAAAAATTATAAAAAATTTATAAAAATATTAAATAATACATGAAACCGTGTAAAGTATTTCATATTAAATGTCAATTTAAAAAAAATTACAATTGCAAACATTATCAAACAATAGACATCAGAAAAAGTACAATTGTATCATGATTTCCATCTATGGTTCTGATATGAATAAAATTTTCTTGCAAGTTTTTACAAGTAATGCTAGCAACACAACTGGGACGAACATCGAATTTTTCGGTGCGAACTTTCGTCATAAGAAATAAAACATATTTGTTCATATAAATTTGATACAACACCGCCGTAGAACGAAATTCGTCGTGCGTGACGAACTGTGAGATAGATTTATTTCTATTTTCAACAAACAAACAAATTTTCTAATGTTATTGTTGTTTCGACCGATTTCTGGTGACATCGTGGGACAGGCCGATAATAATTAACAAACAATTCCACTAAAGAATCAGGTATTCAATATTTTTTATTTCACATAATAAAAAAATATTTTAGATTAATACAATATCCAATTTCAAATTAGATTAATACAATCTTAGAAAATACGCAATTTAGATTAAAAAAGGCTAAAAAAGCTAAATCAATTTTAAAAAAGCTAAAAAAATAAGATAAGAGCTAAATGACAATTTTAAAGCTAAATCCAGAAGAAATGAGCCCAAAATTAGCTAATATGGTCACAATGACAATAACCAACTTGATCAATTATAAGAGCTTAACTCGCTGAGTAAATTCGTCGTTATTGTGCTTCAGACGAATTTACGCAGCGAATTCTTATCGACGAATTCGTCGACGTGTACGCAATTCGTCGTTCGTCCCAATTGTGTTCCTAACATAGAACGTTCATTTACTTTTTCGTATCTGGGAGAGTAATTTTGCAAATTTCTCGTTGCTGGTTTCTGCTGGGAAAGTAAATGAACAGACATATAAATGTGAAAATGTTTGTTTGCTACAATTTCACGCCCAAACCGCTAAACCGATTTGGAAAATTATATCACCAATTACCAGCGTCAAATATAGAATATTTTTTATCCGGTTCGGAACCAGTTTTTATACTAGGTACGGGGTTTTTCCGAAAAACACATTTTTTGGCTGGTTAGTTCAATTTTCGTTTCGGGTTTGTTGGTTTAACAAGTTTTAAGGCCGGATTTTATGTGTTTTTTTAAACAGATCAACGCGAGTGGAGCTGCGGGTAAAACCTAGTATAATATAAAAATGTCACTTAAAGACTGAATAAAAATAAGAGTTTTTATATTTAATGTAATGTTTGATTCTTTAATAGAGTCAGATTTAATATGATATATTTATTTATTTATTTAATACATATTCTGCAAAGTAAATTTGCAGAATATGGTTGCACAAAAATGGACAGGCGACTAAGACCATATGTCCATGATGTTGTTAACAGTATTCTTAAAAATGTTTTTGTGACTAACTGTACACGACCTATGCCTTCACATAGGAAGTAGCAACGTGGTTGTTAAGGAAATTCCACAAAAGAACCGCAAGATTAAACGGTAATCCGTGGCAGATCAGTCAACCAGTGCGAGTGAGACGCAAAACTCTCGAAGGTCAATAAACGACAGTGGCCTGGTTGCATTTAAGAAATAATTGCCAACGACGCGTGATGTTGACTCGCCCAGAGCTGCTTTACGACTGTAAATAATATGATATATATTTCTCATATATATAACGAAATACATATAATTTGATAAGTGGGCAATTATGACCCAACCCCCATGTCCGTGTAGCTAAAATCCACCCCCCATTCGAAGGGTTAAAAGTTTATATTTCATTAAGCTGAAAGTACATAACACGCGTTAGTGCGCCTGCGAGCTGTAGGCATCTGACAAAAAAAGTTGAAATAGTGCTTTTCCATACAACAAGTTACATACGAAACTCTTTGACGCGTTTGCCGCAGAAAGTTGGTTAACTTTTTAACGAGTTGTATTGTTTTGGCAACTAATCAGCCGACAATAAACAAAAAAAAATTAAAAAAAAATTATATTCATAGACTAAAAACTTATTGAAGAGTTTGGAAAAAACAGTATTGCATAAAAAAGGATTTGAAAATGTTACAAGTCCATTTTTCAATGTAAAAATAAGTAAAAAATCTGATAGAGTAGGCGTTTATGACGCGTGTTGTGTAACTTGCCATTTTTCATGCGGTAAAGTTTTCAAACGCACGATACTTGTAGACGAACTGACGCGTGTTATGTACTTCTACCTTTAAACTATAAAATTATATATTTCGAGAAGTTTATTAAAGCTCAACAAGTATTAAAGATTAAGTATATTTCTTTCAGGAATTTTGTAAAATCTTTGCGTAACAAAGCGACGCACATGGCCAAGGGACTTGTACATCACATTAGTTCGTCACGCAGAAAGAATAACAATACATTTGGAGACATTTCGTAAGTATGCCATTACTTTTTGCCATTATTTAAAATAACAAAATTGGTCAATATAAAAAAAATTAAAGACAGCAGACAGAGAGTTATTAATGAGTTAATGCAATGTGGCACTTACTTTTCAGTTTGAAAAAAGGGTGGTCGCGTGTCGAATATTTGAAACACTAAACGACCCGAACACGAATATCAAGACGTACGAAACACGCACGCTATAAAACATACACGAAATAAAATTAAATAGCCAAAAAGCATTTTTAGGGTTCCGTACACCAAAGGTGAAAAGGAACCCTATTGTCAGCGTTACCGTTGAAAAATTTCAAAAAGGGGCACAAAAAGGGGATTTCTAAGAAAAAAGGGGCAACTTTAAAATCAAAGAAAATTAAAGAAACAACCATATTTATAAACCTATTTATATTAAAAACAAATAATAAAAACAAATTTCTCATGTATAAAAAGTACACGAGCATTAATTTTATGAGAACTAATAAATTTTGTGACTATGCTTTTTAAATTTAAAAAATTTAATTTTTATCAGAAAACCATAATTATTTTGAAACATAATAACAAAAATTAAAAATTTTAAAAACCCCCGATTTTTTTCAGAAAAGGTGTTATATCTTCTAAACGGCTGGATCGTGGACACGGACAGACACACAGATACACAGACACACACTACAAACTTATAACACCCCTGTTTTAGTCGGGGGTTAAAAATAGACGAACTCATCACTTCAGTGGAAAACTGTGGCCGTTCTGCTCAGAAACAGGTGATAAGTTATAACATAAAATGTAACTATTAAAATTTAGAAACAGAACGACACAGCACATAACATCAACAGACAGTAAAAAATAATGAACCTTTACTAACTCACGTGAATAATTGCTGATTACGTGAATAATTGCTGTATGTATACAGAAAAATAAATTTTTAATTTTGCAATTGTTTATTTGACGATTGTAAATATATTTCTATAATACCGGTTAGTTGAGTATTTGCAAATACAGTTTTTATTTACAAATAAGACGAGTATAAACGTAGTATGAATAGCTACTAAAAAAATCATAAAATCTATAATAATAATGAAACACTGGTCAAAATGTGGCATTTCATATTGATCGAAATTCCAATAGAAAATAAATGGAAATTTCGTTCAATATTGAATGCCATAATTTGCCCCAGTTCTTAAGATTTACAAAAAATTAAAAAATACATTAATAAATTTTTTTGGCATCTTTTGGGGCATATCACTTTTTTACTTAAAAACCAGTATAATTCAAAAAATTTACTTAACCATTTAAAGTTTTGATAAAAAATTTTAAACTTCGATTCTGAAGAGGATAATATATGTATGGTACTCTTTGTATGCATAATGCATACTTATTAAATACCTTAAATATCAATTCTTTTGAAATTGTACATCTGTATTTATTAATTAGTTATTCACTTGCAATCCATTCTTTCTAATCATTTTGAAATAAATTTAAGGCAGACAGCATGGACAGACAAGTGTCTACTTTCAGTCTTTTTGAAAATTGTTTAGCAATGCTAATTTATGTTTACGCTTTATCCTTTTTTTTTTTGGTAAATTTTTTATAAAAATGAAATAAGGTGTAACTGACCGACTTTGCAACTGCTGTATCTGGGTATATTTTTGCGTTTAATTTGGCCAATTTGTCCATTGACTGAAGCGAGAAGTTGCAACTTATCATCAGCTATGGTCACTTTTCTCCGAAAATAAGTATTTTTGTGGTAAAAACTCGGATTATTTAGACCATTTGCTTTTGGGAATTGGCCACGTGTTTGGCTGTTTTAGTTTTCTAAAATCGTGCGATTTCAACTCGATCGGTTTACAGAACAGCCTTTTAAAAATATGTACTTTAATTAACATGCCTATTCTCAGAAAAAGTCTTAAGTCAGTCACAACTTTTGTTATGACAGAGTTCTATATGTACTCTTGTGACTCCGTCTTAATTTTGTATTCTCGTAACATAGTCACAAAAATTCAAATTTTATAGTTAACATTCTACGTTAATGAAAATTATGACATTAAAAATTATGGCATTTGAATATTGAATAAAAAATAAATAAAAAACATACATACATATACATACATACTAGGGATGCCAATTTAAAAAAACGGGATTCCGGGACGGATCGGGATTTTTCGGTATTTTATTATGTAAAAAATATTAGATAATCTCATTTATTAGCTTTTAGAATTATAATTTATTATTGATGTAGTTATAAGTATAAAAAAAATTCTTAATTCATGAAGAAAGTTAAATTCATTGCACAATCAAATAAAACATTTTTAATGTATTATTGGTAGGAATAATTTAAAGTAATATGGAAGTAATATTTGTATTTGTCGTATCTCTTAAGAAACTTCTTAAAAAAATTAATGCATTTAGGGTGGCAGCCGACAACCGAGATCGTATTTTATTGCAAATATAAGCTGCTGACGAAAAAAAAACGTTCGGTTGGTGCTGTAATTGCGCTATGAAATAAGGCCCAAGGAAATAATGCCCAAATAAGAAATGAAATAAGGCCCAATAAAATAAAACCCAAAAAAATGAGTTGAGGCCCAAGAGCAAATTTATGAAATAACACAATATAAATTAAATAAAGCCCAATTAAAAAAGCCCAATGAAACCAAACTCAAAATGAAATAAAGCCCAATATAAATGAAATAGAGCCCAATTAAAAATTCCTTAATTTTATTGGACTTTATTTCATTTTCTTATTTGGCCGTTATTTCCGTGGGCTTTATTTGATAGCGCCAAGCGACACCTCTCTTTGTGGGCCAAGAAAGTTAGTAATTTTTAGTATTTTTGGTTGAGGTATAACCTTCTAGCTGAATACCATGGGTCTATAAAAATATTTAAAACATTTTCTTTGATATATTTATCTGACAAAGTATACTTACATTAATATGTGTCAAAAGATCTTTGGTAGAACCTCCCTAAAGTTTTTAATATCTTTTTGCGAAATTTGCTTTTTGCGTGCGCAGTTCCATTATCATCCACCAAGAAAAAACACCAAACCGAGCTTCCGACTTTGTTTTGTGTGGTACAAAATTCATTACTAATATTTTTTTCGCCTACGACTTCTTTTTATAGCCAGTAAAAAGCATTTGATTCATGGCTACTATGATTAAATTTCAACTCATGTTTATTTAAAAAACGTAAACATAGTTGCATTTAATAAAAAAAAAAATTTAGATTTTTAGTGTTACCGAAATCCCGGTCACTTTTTTAGAATAATCCCGGGTTTTCGGTATTCGGGATTTCGGTATTGGCATCCCTAATACATACATATGTATCTACATAAAACCCTGCAAATAATATTGGAGTACGTGGTCCAATATACATAGGTGAAATAGACTAGTTACATCATGGTCCCATGTAATGCAGTCATGGACAATGGCGTTTTCATACAAGAATTCAATGCTGCACGATAAGTGTTCGTTTAGTCTATATCTGTTCCATATGCGGTAGTTTTGGGGTTAGTTCGATGTAATGCAAAGTTCGACCATGTGGTCAAACCCTAGAACATCGCAATGTTAAATCGACCAGCTTTTTTCATATATTTGAAGTAGTTTTGGAGTACTCCTACTGCTCTTTGGACTAGTCCTTACATACATGTATGGACTAGTCGCGTTATCTGCAGAGAATCAATCCCTATTTCCATTGGTCACGGTAGCACGCGTGAATGCCTGGATCACCTATCCTTTTTTTGTTCTGTTTTTTATTGTCTAGAGAAAAATGATATACAAAAAAAATTGAAAAAGCAGTGCGGAATAGAATAAATCGCGAGATTTTCACTGTTGGTATTTTGTCTGTTTTAGATTTGATTGGCGAAGTGCGAACAAAGTCGCGAGAAAATGCTAGTATAAATATAAATATAAGGGTAAAATCTGGGAGCACAACTTGCTCTTCGATTGTTTGTCGAAATTGTACATCACTCCCAAAATTGGCTATTAGCAAAAATATACATATTATGTACGACCCTATTCTCACTTTTAAATTAGTTTCTCTTTTTTAAATATTTTATATTAATTATTTTTAGGCTTGTGCCATTTAGTTCATTTCAGTGACCGGTCATTTTAGTTCATTATTTGTAAATGAACTAGTTCGTTCATTTAGTTCAATCGCTCTTTTTAGTTCAATGATCTAGTTAGGTCTTTTTAGTTCAATGATTTTACATCTACAATTCTACATGCATATGTATGAGTGTTGTGGTCTTTGACAATATTAAAAAGACAGATTCCGTGATTAAAATGTTTTATGAAAAATAAAATTAATTAATTAATAAGTAAGTTTGCTCTATAAAGGGTTTATAAAACAAATTTTTTAAAATCTCAAATCCAAAATATATTTTGTGAATAGGGTAGTATAAGTGTTTACTTGTTTATTGTATTTGTGGTAGTAGCAAGCCATGAACAAGAACTAAATATACATACACATACATACATATGGATGAGTATAGAAGATAATCACACAAACAGTGAAAAAGTAAAGCAAAACGTTGAAAACATTTAGTTCACAGCATCTGTGTTAGTTCATTTTGTGTTTTAGTTCTTAGTTCAAAAATTGAACTAGTTAGTTCAAAAATTGAACTACATAGTTCAAAAATTGAACTAGTGAGCGTAAAACAATTGAACTAGTTCACTTAGTTCAAAGTACTGAATCGTTCATTTGAACTAGTTCGTTCATGAACTGCACAAGACTAATTATATGCCTGTCACAATTCCTATGATTGTTTACATTCCTAGTCTTTATTTTAAAAATTTATGTTGATAGAATTTTGTTTTGAGAATCGGAAATTTTAGTCTTTAGTCACAATGTTAAAGTTATGACTATTTTTCAGTCTCAATACTTTCTGTGAATAGGCATGTAAATTTGGCTTTCGCAATAGCTGTCGAAAATACAGATAGAATTATCAAGTATGAGTGTGAAATTGTACTCGTATATTTAAAAATCTTACACAAATGAAAAGCTTTATACCAAGGTGTATGTTTTTATATGAAGTTTGACACATAGGAAATAAAATATTGTTGAATATGGTACAACCTGTACGAATCTGCGTACATTTATTGTCAAAATAAAAAAGAAAGTTGACTTTGAACAGAAAGGGGCAAAATGCGACTTTAGTCGCACAACGGTAACGCTGCCTATTGTTTTCGCTACGCTGTCCGTCTGTCCGTCACACGGTATTTTCTCAGGAACCGTAAGAGCTACGGACCTGAAATTTGGACAGAGTATGTAGAACCTTGGCCGCTGCAATCAAAAATACATGTGAGTTAAAAATTAAAGGATGTTCCAAAACGAGCAACGAAATATGTTAAAATCCAATGTAATATACATGCAATTGTATGTACATATGTATATTGACACTTGGAATTTGTAAAATTAGTGTATTTTTATACAGACTACAACAATTAACACTAAAATTTAATAAAATTTAAATTAAAGGATGGTCCATCAGTTGATGCAATTTTGACTATGTACTTTTGAAAACTTGCTGTATCTTGAAAGCCGTAAGAGGCAAACTCCTGAAATTTTCTAAAACGGTAAAACAAAAAAATCCAAAAATTATAAAATTGCCAAACCAAAAACAAAATCGCCAAACCAAAAATAAAATCGCCAAACCGAAAAAAATTGCCAAAAATTTAAAAAAATCGCCAAAACGAAAAAATCGCCAAAATTAAAAAAAAAAATCTAACACTAAAATAAATCGCAAAATCCGAAAAAATCGTCCAAATTAAAAAAAATTTCAAAATTAAAAAATCACCAAAAACCGAAAAAATCGCCAAAACGCGAAAAAGACGCCAGAACTAAAAAAAATTTTAACTTGAAATTTATTTGCTGGTGGTTCAGCTTTGTCTATATGCATTTCATTGTTGCTGTAACAAATCATCAGTAGACCTCAACCATACATTTTGAATAGTCACAAACCTCTTATCTTATGCAAAGACTTCAAAAAAAAAAAAAAAATAATAATATTTTTGAAAATCACAAAAGAAAAATAAGCATAGTAGGCTTAGAAACTTATACAAAACCCAGCAAGTAATTTATATTCGATATGAATTTATTTTATTTTTCTTCACTTTTATGCAATTAAAAAATTTTATTGAGACAAGTCAAACCATGCATGCTTTGCTTTGTTTAATCAGAGTTATTTTAATTTTTTGTACGTATTTTAAATACAAAATATAAAATACTTCCACATCATGTATATACATATGTATTTAATAGGATGTTAAATTAATCGATTAGAAATAATTTTTATAAATTTATTAATTCCAATAAATAAAAATACATCAATTATTATTTTATTAATAATAAAAATTTTCGAACTAAATCAGATGAGGATAAATTTATATATGCATCTACATATGGGGATTTCCTGGAGTCACGAACGTACGTTCGTACGCTTTTGTGTACAAAAAAATATAGAAAACAAAACTTTTGCAAGCATTTTTTTTTTGCAATTTGATAGCATTTGGAAGCTCTATGTTTAGTGCAAATTACGGATTTCATCGGATTTAAGTTTTCATATTGAAAGTTATAAACATGTTTTAACGAACGTACACAAAATAGAAGTCAACTTTGGCTGACAGTAGTGAAATGTAAAATTCTGCGAAATGGAATGAAGTATTCAAAAGTGATTAATTTTTTTAAAGTGTATTAATGTAGGTTTCTACCCAGTATTTACCTAATAAAATATCCCTATTGGTTTTTGTTTAATTGGCTTAATTACCGGTTGCGAACGTACCGGTTGGCATGGTTGAACCTTCCCAGCCAGCATGGCCTGTTAGGTCATTGCAACCGTAAGCCTCCGCACCACGACAAGGTGACTACTCCGCGAAGGAGTAGTAGTTATGCTAAGGTATTGTTTTAAAGGCGCGCAAAACAGCTGTTTTTCGTATAAAATGCTTGCTAATAAAATGTGACATTTTAGGACAGGCTGTAAGTAGTTTTTAACTTTATAGTAGGGAGGTAACGAATACCAGTTTAGCGAATACGAAAGCGAATACAGCATTTAAATTTTTGCGAATGCGAATATGAAAGCGAATGCAAATATTACAATAAGTTGAAAAGTCACATGAAAATTAATTTGTATAAGAACATGAAATTGTATTATATACATAGATGTACTACATATAGCATTTTATTTAAATTGAGTCTTGAATTGAGCAAATATTTATTATTTTATTGAAAATACAATTTCACAAAACAGAAAGATGTATGAAATTAATGAGTGGCACTTGTTTCGTGTGGTATTTACAACATACAATAGTAGATTAGTAATGGCGGAGATAGTCCTGTTTTGGGAATTCAAAACCGGGGAAAAATAAAAATGATGGCAACCCTGTTACAAATTGGGGGATTTTGGGCATTTTCATGCTGATATTGTGTGCGTGTGTGTGTGTGTGCGTGTGTGTGTGAGTCTGATTCTTTGGTTATGTCTATGCATGTGTATGTGGATGTTTGTATGTGTGTATAGGAGGGTGTGTGTGTGTGTGTGTTTGTGTATGTGTTTTTGTATTTACTTGTATGTTTGATGGTGTCCGATACTTTTGTTGTAGTGGCAGACAATCATTATACCCAGTAGGAAATGGCGATGGTGAAAATGTACTGAGTCGCTTTTGACTTGTCGCTTGTGCGACGTACATACAAATGTATGTATATTGACAAGTTATTGACAAGTCCACCACAAATACACCATATCTGTTTTCTTTACTTTCTTTATACTGACGGATAGAAGAAAACTTATTATAACAAAATTGTTACTAGAATTTTAGTGTTGACACAAAGACACTTGCTCCCAGTCTGACTGCAGGGTAGTTACAAGGGATCTGTGTATTTGTGTGCATATAGTGATTGTTATTTGATAGACTTTGGGCTGCTGTTTTGAGTTGTCGTTGATGATATGCTTATGTAGGTTTATTGTGTATATATGCATTTATGTTTGCGATTTCTGGGGGAAATAATCTAATAGCTGCAGAGAGTGGCAACCCTGTTGCGAATGAAAGTGGATAGGGAATGTATTAAGGCGGTTCATAGTTTGACTGTTTTTATGTGTGTATATGCCCACGGGAAAATGATATTTCCTAATGACGACGGGAAAACGTGAAAGTTATTTTTTCTAATGCTAATGTAGGTGTTGCTAGACTGTGGGAATTTAAGGCTGACCGTGATTTGAGTGGGTGGCGTTGTTGGCGTAATATGTATCCATGGGGATTTGTGGATGTGTCTGTCTATAGTAGTTTAAGGCTGATCGTGATTTGAGGTAGGTGAGGATGTTGTTGAGGTAAATTGGTTATGTGTATGTATGTATGTATGTATTTTTGTCAGAATTTAAGATGATTGTGATTTATTTGGGTCGAGGTGTTCTTGTAATATGTAGCCGTGAGAATCTATGTGTATAGACGTCTGTAGAAGTTTAAGACTATCTGTAATTTCAGGTAGGTGAGAGTGTTGTGTTGTTGAGATTAATCTTATATATTGTATATGTATGTATGTATGATCATGGGAATTTGTGTATGTATATCTGAGGGAGAATTTAAGGCTCGTCATGATTTGCAAAAGGTGGGGTGTTGTTGAAATTTTCTTGGATATTTCTTATATGAATTCTGCTATGTGTGTGTATTTGAGCTGGTATTTATATGTAGGTAGAAATAAATTGTTTTCAATATCGACATTTGGTACTATAAAATACTATCATATATCTGGACTTCCCTAATCCTAGTATGCTTTTATACTTACGATTGCTTTATATTTTCTCATGCTTAAATTTGTCTCGCGTTAAAGTCTGTCTATGTGAAACTTGTTTATATTACAGATTTTGTTTATTTAACTACATCCGTCTTCTTTGACTGAAAGAGTTTTCTGCACACAGAGAAAAACCAACTTGAAATCAGTAAAAACCATGCTGAATTAATAAGAACCATTAACAAAGGTTTAGTCATATTGAAATTTCTTATTTCAATATGGACAAAATATTAATTTACAGTATTCATTTATTAAACTCATTAGTTTCTAGATATCTCAATATACATTTTCTATTATATTAAAAATTATTGAATTAATGTGATGAATTCTTATTTTTAAGCTGCAGATTTTCCCTGAGTGTATGGATTGTTTATATTTGCATTGTGCTTTAACTAAACGACGCTTCATATATTTTCATGATGTAGATCTAATAAATACTTAAGCATTGATAAGAAATTTGATATGTATACATATCTACAAATTGATTTTATGTATGTATGTATGTATGTATGTATGTACATATATATGTACATACAAATAAATGTTTAACTCAATCTTTGAATACATTTTTTATTTTATTTTTTGTCATGTGATGTCTGTTGTTGTTGAAATTAAAAACATTTTAATTTTTATCTGCGTTTACTTAGAAGTTTGTGAGGATTTTCTGTTTTAAGTAAAACTGAATTCGTGAAGATATGTAATAGTAGTCTATAGTCTATAGTCTATAGTAATAGTAACTATAATAGAAATATTTCTTATACTTAATTTACATTTTTTTAAGGTTGATGCAATGTTAGTTAGTCAACGTTTGACATTTTTAGGGTATACAATTTTTTCTAACTATAGCCTTCTACATTTATTTTGCAAAGCTTGCTTTGCTTTTTAAAAATGTATAAACATTTTTAAATGAAACTGATCCGGCACTCCAGCTTAGGTACTGATAGTTTTTTTGTTGTTAGTTAACTTACTTCTTTTTTATTTTTTATTGATAAACATTTAAAATCAAAAGGGAGTTTGATATTGTAATTATTATTTTCATAATTGTTGAAAACAATCGCTGCTTTTTGTTTGTTTTTTGCGATGAAATCATTTGAATTACTTTTGCAACTTTACGCGTTTATAAAAATTATGTTATTTTCCATATTACTCAATTTATAAGACTTTTAGAATTTGTCCTTTAGTGGTTATATATTCTATTATGTGATCATGAATACGAATGCAGTAAGCTGATGTCTATGCTTACTGTTTCAAATTAAAATTTTATTCAATTGAATAAAAGGAGCTTTTTTCTTAAACTGTGATGTAGTTAGAAGCGCTGGAGATTCTTTCATATAACAGCTTTCTTGGAATTTTAGATACATATAATATAGAATTGGATAACATTTATGTACTTTTAATTTTTATGTTAAGAAGTACGAATATGAGACTGAATTTAAATGTACTTTTAAATTAGTTAAATCATAATGAACAAACATATTTTCTTCTTTAATAGCGATCAACAGAAAACGAACTCGTTTTCATATAATTTAGGTATCCTTTAGGATACAAGATGACTTTGTATGACGAAATTTCTGTTGCATTTGTTTATATACATATGTATGTTTATTTTATGAAGGGTGAGCACCTATGGCTTTTATTTGATGTTCTATATGATTTTTTTCATTTTATTAAAGTTCAGCGTATTGTGTATATATTTCTGAAATGTTTAAGTGTGCTTTGTGTGCCCATCGGACAGAGTGTACGTATTAGTTGGTCAGTCAGTCTATATTTTTATTTATTTTTTTTCTTCTAATGTGCCACTCCGTTTTTCAGATTTTACTACTTCGAATAGAATATTTTTGTCTAATTTTTTGCTGGGTATATACATTAGGTATGTAGAAATTAGTTTACTTACAAAGAAATGTATGTTTAATAAACAACTATTGTAGCAAATCGATCTCAAATAACTCAGTTACCGCTACCAGCAATTCACCGTCGGTGTTTTCATAAAGTGTTAGGAACAATGAAATATCTATGTTTGGGAGAATTTTTTTGCCTCAAGTAGGTATTTCTACATGAGGTTTGCTGCTTGACCCCTATCGCATTCATATGTAATGATTATCCACTTAAAAAAGGTCATCATCACCATCAATCATTCCCGTATACAATACATTCATGAGTTGAACTGATCCAGATAAAATTGCTGTCTCATCACCTTCTAACAGCTTTATATATTTTGCTAGTATACATGCCTTAGCATGCTTCTATCGATAGTGACGTAAGAGTCCAAGATGAAGTAGTGTTACAATTAAAAATCTTTACTATTAGAATTTACCAGTTCGCTTTTTTGAATTTTTACAAAGTAGATACATATGTATGTATTTCAGTGACCACAAAATCATAAAATTTCTTTGCTCACAAAATTGTATGACGTGAGGATTTTTTTTTTCTTTTTTTTTTTTTTTTTTGTTTGAAATTATACATGCTTCGGCATGCTTTCATTTTTTTCTGTAAATTTATTTAATACTCATACAGATACAGATATAAAGTAAGATCTGTTTGCAGTATGCATGCTTCAGCATGATTCTAGTTGAAGCGTATATTCACTCACTAAGTTTGCTTGATACTTATTCATACACATGTACATTCTTAAAGATTGGATATCAAAGTCCAAATTCCGTAGTTTATCTATATTTTCTAAAGATCTAATAGCTAAAGAAATAAATAGAGCGAAGATATTCTATAATAATCCCATTGTAAAATTTTGCGTTCTAGCGCTTTCGATGGGAAAATGTACATACAACTTTATAAAAAGTGATAATATGATGTGCTGCTGAATATTGCACTATGTTATATTTTATTTTAAACACTGAAGTTTTAGCAAATTTCATTCAGACCAACAAGTTTAGAGAATTCCACTACATTTAGCTAATTATCTAATTCCACTACATTTAGTTAATTACCTTTCTTAAGACCCATCATTCCTAATTAATCCTACAAAAAACTAGATTTTTCGTTTTAATTTAATTTTTATATTTATTAAATTCAACATTCATTCTTCAAATTACTTTATACTATATTAAGCAGCTTTTTCTCATTTGTGGAATGTTTAATCGTAAACATGTTAATGGTGAGATGAATTTTTCATAAAATTTTGTAAGCAAAGAAATTTTATGATTTTGTGGTCAATGAAATACATACATATGTATCTACTTTGTAAAAATTCAAAAGACCGAACTGGTAAATTCTAATAGTAAAGATTTTTAATTGTAACACTCTACATCTCGGACTCTTACGTCACTATCGATAGAAGCATGCTAAGGCATGCATACTAGCAAAATATATAAAGCTGTTAGAAGGTGATGAGACAGCAATTGTATCTGGATCAACCCAACTCATGAATGTATTGTATACGGGAATGATTGATGGTGATGATGACCTTTTTTAAGTGAATAATCATTACATATGAATGTGATAGGGGTCAAGCAGCAAACCTCATGTAGAAATACCTACTTGAGGCGGAAAAATTCACCCAAAACATAGATATTTCATTGTTTCTAACACTTTATGAAAACACGAAAACGGTGGTAGAGGTAACTGAGTTATTTGAGATCGATTTGCTACAATAGTTGTTTGTTAAACATTCATTTCGTTGTATGTAAACTAATTTCTACATACCTAATGTATATACCCAGCAAAAAATTAGACAAAAATTGTCTATTCCAAGTAGTAAAATCTGAAAAAAGGAGTGGCACATTAGAAGAAAAAAATAAATAAAAATAGAGACTGACTGAGCAACTAATAAGTACACTCTGTCCGATGGGCACACCTAAACATTTCAGAAATATATACACAATACGCTGAACTTTAATAAAATAAAAAAAAAAATCATATAGGACATCAAATAAAAGTCATAGGTGCTCACCCTTCATAAAACAAACATATATGTACCTTATTAATGTAAACATATTATCAGTATAAAGCAACAGAAATTTCGTCACACAAAGTCATCTTTTATCCTAGAGGAGCCGTCGATATACCCTAAATTATATGAAAACGAGTTCGTTTTCTGTTGATCGCTATTCAAGAAGAAAATATGTTTGTTCATTATGATTTAACTAATTTAAAAGTACATCTAAATTCATATCCGTACTTTTTAACATTAAAATTAAAAGTAAATGTTATCCAATTCTATATTATATGCATCTAAAATTCCAAGAAAGCTGTTATATGAAAGAATCTCCAGCGCTTCTAACTACATCACAGTTTAAGAAAAAAGCTCCTCTTATTCAATTGAATAAAATTTTAATTTGAAACAGTAAACAAAGACATCAGCTTACTGCATTCTTATTCATAATCGTATAATATAATATATAACTACCAAAGGACAAATTCTAAAAGTCTTATAAATTAAGCAATATAGAAAATAACATAATTTTCATAAACGCGTAAGGTTTCAAAAGTAATTCAAATGATTTCATCGCAAAAAAAACAAACAAAAAGCAGCGATTGTTTTCAACAATTATGAAAATAATAATTACAATATCAAACTCCCTTTTGATTGTAAATGTTTATCAAGAAAAAAAGAAGTAAGTTAACTAACAACAAAAAAACTATCAGTACCTAAGCTGGAGTGCCGGATCAGTTTCATTTAAAAATGTTTATACATTTTTAAAAAGCAAAGCAAGCTTTGCAAAATAAATGTAGAAGGCTATAGTTAGAAAAAATTGTATACCCTAAAAATGTCAAACGTTGACTAACTAACGTTGCATCAACTTTAAAAAAAAATGTAAATTAAGTATAAGAAATATTTCTATTATAGTTACTATTACTATAGAGTATGTACATATCTTCACGAATTCAGTTTTACTTAAAACAGAAAATCCTCACAAACTTCTAAGTAAACGCAAATTTTTATTTTTTTTTTAATGCATGTATTTATTTATTGTATCTTCATATATGAACTAACAATAAGTATTCAAATCTTAAATCTATAAAAAAAAATTATTAGGCCCGACCAGTGTCGGACATAAACTTAGTGTTAGTTATAAATAATACATTAGTAGTGATAATCCAAAAAAAAAAGGGTTGGGGGGGGGGGGGGGGGGGAAGTAAACGCAGATAAAAATTAAAATGTTTTTAATTTCAACAACAACAGACATCACATGACAAAAAATAAAATAAAAAATGTATTCAAAGATTGAGTTAAACACTTATTTGTATGTACATACATACATACATACATACATAAAATCAATTTGTAGATATGTATACATATCAAATTTCTTATCAATGCTTAAGTATTTATTAGATCTACATCATGAAAATATATGAAGCGTCGTTTAGTTAAATCACAATGCAAATATAAACAATCCATACACTCAGGGAAAATCTGCAGCTTAAAAATAAGAATTCGTCACATTAATTCAATAATTTTTAATATAATAGAAAATGTATATTGAGATATCTACAAACTAATGAGTTTAATAAATGAATACTGTAAATTAATATTTTGTCCATATTGAAATAAGAAATTTCAATATGACTAAACCTTTGTTAATGGTTCTTATTAATTCAGCATGGTTTTTACTGATTTCAAGTTGGTTTTTCTCTGTGTGCAGAAAACTCTTTCAGTCAAAGAAGACGGATGTAGTTAAATAAACAAAATCTGTAATATAAACAAATTTCCTCCAGGCAGACTTTAATGCGAGACAAGTTTAAGCATGAGAAAATATAAAGTAATCGTAAGTATAAAAGCATACTAGTATTAGGGAAGTCCAGATATATGATAGTATTTTATAGTACCAAATGTCGATATTGAAAACAATTTATTTCTACCTACATATAAATACCAGCTCAAATACACACACATAGCAGAATTCATATAAGAAATATCCAAGAAAATTTCAACAACACCCCACCTTTTGCAAATCATGACGAGCCTTAAATTCTCCCTCAGATATACATACACAAATTCCCATGATCATACATACATACATACATATACAATATATAAGATTAATCTCAACAACACAACACTCTCACCTACCTGAAATTACAGATAGTCTTAAACTTCTACAGACGTCTATACACATAGATTCTCACGGCTACATATTACAAGAACACCTCGCCCCTAATAAATCACAATCATCTTAAATTCTTACAAAAATACATACATACATACATACACATAACCAATTTACCTCAACAACATCCTCACCTACCTCAAATCACGATCAGCCTTAAACTACTATAGACAGACACATCCACAAATTCCTATGGTTACATATTACGCCAACAACGCCACCCACTCAAATCACGGTCAGCCTTAAATTCCCACAGTCTAGCAACACCTACATTAGCATTAGAAAAAATAACTTTCACGTTTTCCCGTCGTCATTAGGAAATATCATTTTCCCGTGGGTATATACACACATAAAAACAGTCAAACTATGAACCGCCTTAATACATTCCCTATCCACTTTCATTCGCAACAGGGTTGGCACTCTCTGCAGCTATTAGATTATTTCCCCCAGAAATCGCAAACATAAATGCATATATACACAATAAACCTACATAAGCATATCATCAACGACAACTCAAAACAGCAGCCCAAAGTCTATCAAATAACAATCACTATATGCACACAAATACACAGATCCCTTGTAACTACCCTGCAGTCAGACTGGGAGCAAGTGTCTTTGTGTCAACACTAAAATTCTAGTAACAATTTTGTTATAATAAGTTTTCTTCTATCCGTCAGTATAAAGAAAGTAAAGAAAACAGATATGGTGTATTTGTGGTGGACTTGTCAATAACTTGTCAATATACATACATTTGTATGTACGTCGCACAAGCGACAAGTCAAAAGCGACTCAGTACATTTTCACCATCGCCATTTCCTACTGGGTATAATGATTGTCTGCCACTACAACAAAAGTATCGGACACCATCAAACATACAAGTAAATACAAAAACACATACACAAACACACACACACACACACCCTCCTATACACACATACAAACATCCACATACACATGCATAGACATAACCAAAGAATCAGACTCACACACACACGCACACACACACACACGCACACAATATCAGCATGAAAATGCCCAAAATCCCCCAATTTGTAACAGGGTTGCCATCATTTTTATTTTTCCCCGGTTTTGAATTCCCAAAACAGGACTATCTCCGCCATTACTAATCTACTTACAATGACTAGTTAATATTGTTTGCGTTTCAAATTTTTTTTACGAATTAATGAATGGTGCTCAACACATTTTTTAAAAGTTTGAACGGACTAATGTTAAGTAGAAAATACTGCTGCCGAAAATACACTGCCTTTTCTTTTTCAAAAAATTAAAAATATTTCCAAACACCCTTTGGACTTTAGTTTAATTTTAATGCTTATGAGAACTTTTTTATAGAAAAGCTTTGTGCTAAAATTTTAAAGCTTTGAAGAATGCGTTACTTATAAGTCAGCTACGTCCAAGCCATGTGTACAATAAGCAAACTTTTATAGAGAGTTTTTTGTGCTTTCACACAGTCGAGATCACAACAGCCAATCAAAGAAATAAGAACAAATTGAAGAGCTCTCAAAGCTGTTTACCCCAAATGCAAATATCACAGTATGTGTGTTTGGACGTAGCTGTTGTAAGAATGGGTAGTATGAATAAAAAAATATTTGCTTTTTACTTAAAAATTTACAAAAAAAAAAAACAAAAAACACACATATTTGGGGTTTTAAAACAAATTTTTAAGTAAAAAGCAAAAACTTTTGATGTGTAAACATCTTACGCTAGGGGGTAAAAATCTTTTTTACAACACAATCACAAATTTTGAGTAAGATGCACACCGCGTTGTAAAATCGGTGTGAGCTATATATGAGTGTATTAGTGTTTGAAAGAAGCAATACAAACTTATTTAAAATATTGTAAATACATAGGAATTTGCTGGTTTTTGTTTGTTCTATTTATTATTGATAATTGCTTTATTAGAGTTCTATACACCAAAGGTGAAAATGAACCCTATTGTTTTCGCTAAGCTTTCCGTCTGTCCGTCCGTCTGTCACAGGGTATTTTCTCGAGAACCGTGAAAGCTACGGATCTGAAATTTGGACACAGTATGTAGACATTTGGCCGCTACAACAACAAATACATGAGAGTTAAAAATTAAAGGGTGTTCCAAAACGAGCAACGAAAAATTTTAAAATCCCATGTAATATACATACAATTGTATGTACATATATACACTTGAAATTTGTGAAGTTAGTGTATTTTTATACAGACTACAACAATTAACAGTAAATAAAAAAAATTTAAATTAAAGGGTGTTCCATCAGTTAATGCAATTTTGACTTTGTAATTTTGACAACTTTCTGTATCTTGGAAACCGTAAGAGAAAAACATTTCAAATTTTCAAAAACGGTAAAACTAAAAAATCAAAAAATTATAAAATCGCCAAATCTAAAAAAATCGCCAAAAACAAAAAAAAAATCGCCAAAACGAAAAAAGCACCAAATTAAAAAAAATTTTAGGACTAAAATAAATCGCAAAAGCGGGAAAATCGCCAAAATGAAAAAATCGCCTAAATAAAAAAACCCAAAAACAGAAAATAATCGCCAAAATGAAAAAAAATCGCCAAAATGAAAAAAAAAATCGCCAAAATAAAAAAATCGCCAAAATAAAAAAATCGCCAAAATTAAAAAAAGCCCTTAAATAAAAAAATCGCCAAAATGAAAAAATCGCCTAAATAAAAAAACCCAAAAACCGAAAAAATCGCCAAAATTAAGAAAATCGCCAAAATGAAAATATCGCCAAAAACAGAAAAAAATCGCCAAAATGAAAAAATTCCGAGAATTAAAAAAAACCCAAAAAAGAGAAAAAACACCATAAAACTGAAAAAACTTAAAAAAGGAAAGGAAGGAAAGGAAAAAACCACATCAAAAAATTCTCGAACCCGAATGTACGGAAACCTTCGTTCGCGAGTCAAAGTCGCACTTTAATGAATTTATTTTAATTGCAATGCGTACACAACATCAAGAACAGCTACAACTAAACGATGAATAATACGAATTAAAAATTAAAAAGTAAAACTAAAGGCATTTACCATAGATGAGCACTTTGCAGTACCACTAAAATTACAGTAAAAATAATAAAAAAAATTTAACCAGTAAATTTTTACTGGTTACTAAAATTTTTTTCTACAATTTTTATAAAGTGCCTAAATGATTTATTATATGATGAGGTGCATTGAATTTTCTGTAATCAGTAATGCTCGTATTCATAATGAAATTCTACCAAGTGGCTAAATTTTTTTCATACAAAAGTTTTAAAATTTGAATGAAAAAACTTTGCCACTTGCTACAATTTTATTATGAATACGGCTCTACGATTTTACTGGTAATGCAAATTAAATTTCATTAGCAGTAAAAATTTACTGAATTTTTTTAGTAATCAATAAATTTACTGCTTACTGCAATTTTGAATGTATTACATACACATATACTGCAGTTTGCCCATTTACTAACCAAATAAGTTTAATAAAACAAACAAAAACCAACAAATTCATATGTATTTACAATATTGAAAGTTTTGATACTTTTAATTTATTAATAAAAAAAATATACTAAAAGCACAAGTACTTCTAACTTAAAAAACATTTTCATTACTATTTCTTCTCTGTGATCGGACCTGTGTTTTCGGCGGCGCTTTGATGTTTTTGTTTACATTAGGAGTTTTTGTTTACATTAAGTGTATGTCTGTCTGTCTGCCTGACCGTGGAAATTTCTGTGTGGAATATTTTGTGTGAATGTATTAAGGCGTTTCATAGTTTGGCTGTTTTTATGTTTGTATATGCCGACGGGGAAAATCATCTAGTGATTTTTCCTAATGCCTACGGCAATGCATGATAATTTTTCCTAATGTCGACGACAAATCATGATTATTATTTTTTTCAAATACCGACGGGAAAACGTGAAAGTTATTTTTTCTAATGCTAATGTAGGTGTTGCTAGACTGGGGGAATTTAAGGGTGACCGTGATTTGAGTGGGTTGCGTTGTTGCCGTAATATGTATTCATAGGAATTTGTGGATGTGTCTGTCTGTCTGTGAGAATTTAGGTGCTGGTTTGATTGGCAGGAGGCGGGGTGTAGTTGAGGTAGATCGATTGAGTATATATATGTACGTGTGTGTGTGTGGCAGTGATGCCAATTTAGCAATTTTCTGGCTAAATTTAGCTATTTTCCATCCCATTTAGCCGGAAGAAAAGTGAATTTAGCTATTAGCTATTTTTTAGCCATTTTTATTTTAATTTAGCTATTTTTCAAAACATTAAATTTATTTGTGATTTTTCATAAAAAATTTGAGCTGGCATCAAAGGAACACTTATTTACTACCAAAAGAACACAATGGAGTTTTGTTTCGCATTACTTTCAATGAATCCTGGTTCAAACTTATAATCGTTGCCATGTTGTTATAAGATGTTGGGTCTAATTGGTGGTTTATGATATCAATCAAACAAGGGTCTTCTTTATTTTAAACGAGTTAAAATAAAAAATAAACCAAATTTTAAATGAAAGTTTAAAAAATAGAAAATGAATAAAAATTATAAACAAAAATTTCGCAAGGAATGGATTAGTAACCCAAAAATTTAAAGACTGAATAGCAGAATTTACAAATGAATACAAGGCGTATTGCAAGTATTGGATGTTCGCACTATATGCGCATTTGTTTGACTACCTGAAGAAGAATAACTTTATTTATTACTTATATTTGTTTTTATTTACTTTAGAAAAATTTCCGATTTATTTAGAAAAATTAATGTATGAAATACCTTCTTGTTTTTGCTAAATTTCATGATTTTTGCATTCGATGCCGCTTAGCCATTTTTTAGCTAGTTTTTAGCCAGTTTTTTGTATACATTTAGCCATTTTTGGTGAAGGAATTCTGCCATCACTGGTGTGTGTGTGTGTATGTTTGTAGGAATTTCAATGTATGTATTTCTGTAGGGGCTTAAGGCTGGGTATGTATGTGATTAACAATATTTTGTTCGTGAGCGTGCGTGATCGTGAAAACTTTCAATATCATTTGTGCGTGAAAGTGCGTGAGTAAGATATTTATCTGCGTGAGCACGTGTGTCGTGAGTCAAAAAACGCTCACGTACACATCTCTAGTAATATGCAACCGGGGGAATCTGTGTGTTTGTATGTCTGTAGGAGTTTAAGGCTGACCATGATTTGGGTGGGCAGGGTTGTTGACGTAATATGTAGCCATGGGGATTTGTGGATGTGTCTGTCTATAGTAGTTTAAGGCTGATCGTGATTTGAGGTGGGTGAGGATGTTGTTGAGGTAAATTGGTTATGTGTGATGATTGTGATTTATTAGGGGCGAGGTGTTCTTGTAATATGTAGCCGTGAGAATCTATGTGTATATATGTCTGTAGGAGTTTAAGACTATCTGTAATTTCGGGTTGGTGAGTGTGTTGTGTTGTTGAGATTAATCTCATATATTGTATATGTATGTATGTACGACCATTGGAATTTGTGTATGTATATCTTGGGGAGAATTTAAGGCTGGTCGTGATTTGTGAAAGGTGGGGTGTTGTTGAAATTTTCTTGGATTTTTCTCAGATGAATTCTGCTATGTGTGTGTATTTGCGCTGATATTTATTTGTAGATAGAAATAAATTGTTTTCAATATCGACATTTGGTACTATAAAATACTACCATATATCTGGACTTCCCTAATCATAGTATGCTTTTATACTTACGATTACTTTATATTTTCTCATGCTTAAACTTGTCTCGCATTAAAGTCTGCCTGGAGGAAATTTGTTTATATTACAGATTTTGTTTATTTAATTACATCCGTCTTCTTTGATTGAATGAGTTTTCTACACACAGAGAAAAACCAACTTAAAATCAGTAAAAACCATGTTGAATTAATAAGAAACATTAACGAAGGTTTAGTCATATTGAAGTTTCTTATTTCAATATGGACAAAATATTAATTTACAGTATTCATTTATTAAACTCATTAGTTTGTAGATATTTCAATATACATTTTCTATTATATTAAAAATTTGAATTAATGTGACGAATTCTTATTTTTAAGCTGCAGATTTTCCCTGAGTGTATGGATTGTTTATATTTCCATTGTGCTTTTACTAAGCGACGCTTCATATATTTTCATGATGTAGATCTAATAAATTCTTAAGCATTGATAAGAAATTTGATATGTATACATACATATCTACAAATTGATTTTATGTATGTATGTATGTACCCAGCAAAAAATTTCAAAAAAGGTAGTCGAGTTTGGAATTAAGCATTTTTGGTGGAAGCTATTCCTTACTGGATTACCAGCTTAATGATTTTAACAAGGCGCGAGACTAAAATAATCGATTCTTGAGAAGTACTTACTTTTTTTATTTGTCAACATTTCACGTAATCTATTTCATCTAAAAATATCATTCTCTTCATTTATCAACTTGCATGTCATTTTTTTAAATTTTAGGTAATGTGAATTGTAAGCGAGTAATGAAAATTGGCAATCAGAAAAGTAAGTCATTATATGGCAACTAGTTCTAATGGTAATGTGTAATTTTTTGCTGGGTATGTATGTGCATACAAAGAAGTGTTTAACTCAATCTTTGAATACATTTTTTTAATTTTTATTTCTTCATGCGATGTCTGTTGTTATTGTTGTAAATATTCGCCTGTATATAGACGCGAAATATTCATAGTTTTTTTATTTGAAATTAAAAACATTGTTTTAATTTTTATCTGCGTTTACTTAAAAGTTTGTGAGGATTTTCTGTTTTAAGTAAAACTGAATTCCTGAAGATACATACTCTATAGTAATAGTAACTATAATAGAAATATTTCTTATACTTAATATACATTTTTTTAAAGTTGATGCAACGTTAGTTAGTCAACGTTTGACATTTTTGTGGTATACAATTTTTTCTAACTACATTTATTTTTGAAATCTTGCTTTGCTTTTTAAAAATGTATAAACATTTTTAAATGAAACTGATCCGGCACTCCAGCTTAGATACTGATTGTTTTTTTTTCTTTGTTAGTTAACTTACTTCTTTTTTTATTTTTTTATTGATAAACATTTAAAATCAAAAGGGAGTTTTATGCAAGCCACAGACCTTGCGACCGTTGGTACAACACGTTGGTTTATCTAGTTGTGTGTTTTGGACACAAACTATACAACAACGTGTGCAACATTGGCGCACAACTTCATTTCACATATTGCAGTCGATGATTTTTTGTTGCAAAACGAAGAAGAAGAATGTAGTGCAGAAAAAAATTTGGTAAAAAAAAATTTGATTTATATAAAAAAACATATTCTAACAACAAACTTTCAAAAACACTAAAAGAAAGTGAGCCAAAAGACTACAAAAATTACATTTGCATAACATTTTAAACGCACATTTAAATTCGTGCGTGACGATTTTTTATATGACACTACGAAAATAAAAACAAAATGAAATGAAGTTGTACAACATACTCCTAAATTACACAACCTGTCTATACAACTTGCCAAAAAAATCAAATCTTTTTGATCTTTCATACAACCGAGACACAACTTCATACAACGACCCCACACACTTTACAATCTCATACACAACCTGCTCATGTTGTACCAACGGTCGCAAGGACTGTGGCTTGCTTTATATTGTAATTATTATTTTCATAATTTTTGAAAACAATCGCTACTTTTTTTTGCGATGAAATCATTTGAATTACTTTTGAAACCTTACGCGTTTATGAAAATTATGTTATTTTCTATATTGCTTAATTTATAAGACTTTTAGAATTTGTCCTTTGGTAGTTATATATTATATTATACGATTATGAATAAGAATGCAGTAAGCTGATGTCTTTGCTTACTGTGTCAAATTAAAATGTTATGCAATTGAATAAAAGGAGCTTTTTCTTAAACTCTGATGCAGTTAGAAGCGCTGGAGATTCTTTCATATAACAGCTTTCTTGGAATTTTAGATACATATACAGGCCAATTATGAATAAAATTCCGCGAGGAATATCTCCCTATTCCAATTAGAATTTTTTGTTTTCCCTATTACTTGCTATTAATTGGAATTGTTCCCAGGGAAAAATTTCCCGCGGAATTTTATTCATAATTGCCCTGATAATATAGAAGTGGATAACATTTATTTTTAATTTTTATGTTAAGAAGTACGGATATGAGACTGAATTTAAATGTACTTTTAAATTAGTTAAATCATAATGAACAAACATTTTTTCTTCTTGAAAAGCGATCAACAGAAAACGAACTCGTTTTCATATAATTTAGGTATACCCTCTCGAAGTTTCCTCTAGGATACAAGATGACTTTGTGTGGCGAAATTTCTGTTGCTTTATACTGATAATATGTTTACATTAATAAGGTACATATACATATGTTTATTTTATGAAGGGTGATCACCTATGGCTTTTATTTGATGTTCTATATGATTTTTTTTTAATTTTATTAAAGTTCAGCGTATTGTGTATATATTTCTGAAATGTTTAAGTGTGCTTTGTGTGCCCATCGGACAGAGTGTACGTATTAGTTGGTCAGTCAGTCTCTATTTTTATTTATTTTTTTCTTCTAATGTGCCACTCCTTTTTTCAGATTTTACTACTTGAAATAGAGACTTTTGTCTAATTTTTTTGCTGGGCAGTACATTAGGTAAATATGTGTATGTATGTAGAAATTGGTTTACATACAAAGAAATGCATGTTTAATAAACAACTATTGTAACAAATCGATCTCAAATAACTCAGTTACCTCTACAAGAATTCACCTTCGGTGTTTTCATAAAGTGTTAGAAACATTGAAATATCTATGTTTGGGAGAATTTTTCCCTCTCATCACCTTCTAACAGGTTTATATATTTTGCTAGTATGCATGCCTTAGCATGCTTCTATCGATAGTGACGTAAGAGTCCGAGATGTAGTAGAGTGTTACAATTAAAAATCTTTACTATTTGAATTTACCAGTTCACTCCTTTGAATTTTTTTACAAAGTATATACATATTTATTTCATTTGCAACAAGGTAATAAAATTTCTGTGCTTGCAAAATTGTATGACGTGAGGATTTATTCGAAATTATACATGCTTCGGCATGCTGTCATATTTTTTTGTTCTGTAAATTTATTTAATACTCATACAGATATAAAGTACCCTCTAGTCAACCTAGAACCACATATCTCTATGTCAATACTCTTTCTCCAGCGACAATTGCACTAGTTAAAATGTCGACAACTTTCCTTTTATGCGCGAGTAGAGATACGTTAGAGACGACAGTTCTAGTGTATTTCTGGTGATATTGTCAATGAACGCGTCAATAGTTTGTTTTTCTTTTTTATTATGTTGTGCAATAATATTAAATAAATATATGGAGACGAGGGTCATCTGTGAATCTTCGGTTAAAATATCTCCATATGGTCGTAAAAGAACTGCCTTCTCAATAGTGCTAAAGTCTACTGATAGATTTTGAATGACAACCCTATGTTATTTTTCAATAGGCATTTGCATTGGCTGGGGTAACCTAGTCAGTAGCACTACTGACAATGTCACTAAATATTACTATAAGTTTACTATTGACAACGAGAGAGGATATATCGATATTGTAGACTAGAGCCCCTAAATTTTACTATTGAATCCTTGGTACCAATGTCTCCATGTGGTCCCGAAATAACTACTAAGTCAGTAGTGCTATAGTCTAGTGGTTGATTTTCAATGACAAGCTAATGTTAAATGTCAATAGATGATACCATTGGCTGGGGTACACCTGGTCAGTAGTGCTACTGGCAACGTCACTAGTAAATCACCACAATTTCACTATTCGCACTTTCTGCAGGGTAAGATCTGTTTACATTCCATTTTACAATTTATATATGCTTCAGCATGATTCCAGTTGAAGTCCATATTTATTCACTAAGTTTGTTTGAAACTTATTCATACACATTAAAGATTGGATATCAAAGTCCAATTTCCGTAGTTTATCTATATTTTCTAAAGATCTGATAGCTAAAGAAATAAGTCAGACCAACAAGTTTAGAGAATTCCACTACATTTAGTTAATTATCTTTCTTAAGACCCATCATTCCTGAATTATTTTTATTAAATTCAACATTTTGTACATATTTAAATTACTTTATACTGTATTAAGAAGATTTTTCTCATTTGTTGAGTTAACTTTAATCGTAAACATTTTAATGGCGAGATAAATATTTCTATTTTATGCACTAAGTAATTCTTTATATATGTATACCAATCCTTTTATATCAACCATTAAAGCTAATTCTTTTCACATCATTCCTTTCAATGCTCAATTAAATCATTGTACTATTGATGCTTTCATATTAAGTTATGTTTAATCTTCTATTTATGTATGAGTTTCCCAAAGTATTTATTAAAGAATTCTTTAGAATCATCTGTTTGTAAGTTTTTTTTGTACCGTACCCGTACCACTTCACAAATATTTTCCATTGCCTTGGTTTTAGGAGCGCAGCTTTTATTTTCAACTGTACTGACTATATAAACTTTGAGAATGTGTCAATTACAGTCTTCAGAAATCAACAATTTCTATTTTCTGTAGAATACTTCTCCATTTCACTTAACTCAGCTATATAAAAGATCATATATTCCTGCCATTACATCTCTACAAGCACAAACAATTTTCGAGATTTAATATGGAGTTCGTTTACTAAATTTCTTTTTAAAGACAGTGAGTTGTTTTACAGATTTTTTCGAGAGTGTGGTGATCTACATGTTGCACTTTCAGCTATTTATACTAACATGTAATTAATTTTCTAATCCATATATTTAATCGTACAACTCTTCAATTTGTTTTTAATTATTTAATTTTTAGAATTGCTTTTTCAATTTTATAACTGTCTTCTTTCTCTAATTTTATTTCACGTTGTAGTCCATCAATATGCATTTGAATATATTCTTGAATTATATCAATGCCTTAAGCTATATTATTAATTTGTTCTTTAGTTTGTCGATTTGAGTTTCCAGAAAAATTAACTTATATCATCGTTCTCTGACGGAGAACGATGGTGATTCTGTATGCATACATTAGTAGTAATTAAAATCTTTTTATAGATTTCGATTTCAAATTTATCATAATTTTTTGGTATTTTATCATACATTAGAGAAAATAGTCCTAGTGTTAAAGCCCATATTTGACCACCAACTTGTATTTTATCTTCATTCAGTTTGAATCATTATCATTATCACCATTAGTTTGTATCTAATTTATTTCTTCCTTCCAATACTGATAAGTCTTCGGAATTGTAAGTCTGTGAGTACAAATCATCGTCATCATCATCATTCTCAGTATTAGCATCATTAAATAAGATGGTATTATCAAATATTGTTCCTTCTGCTAATTTCTTTGGTGCACTTGTCTCTATCTAGACTGATGGTTTCTCATGCTTTACACTTGTATATTTTCAACTTCTGTCTTGATTTTACTTTTTTCTTTCATAAGAATTCTTTTAATATTTTTAGAACTATTTATGAATTCTTCTGTTTTAGGTTTAAATGCATCTCTTTGTTGTTCAAACTAACTAACTATTGTTGCACGAATAGAATTTGATATAAGGGAACAGTAGTAGGGAACTGGCGGTTCTGCCCCAATTAAAATTGTTAAATTGTTGCTGAAATTGTTAAATTTGGGTAATTAAAATTTGAAAATTTTAAAATTCTTGAAATTTGATACCTACGAGGGTGGTTCGATAAGTCCTTTAAATATTTTTCGAGGGTGGTTCAATAAGTCTGTCTTTTTCCTAATGCCTACGGCATGCATGATAATTTTTCCTAATGCCTACGGCAATGCATGATAATTTTTTCAAATGCCGACGGCAATACATGATTATTTTTTTTCCTAATGCCGACGGCAATACATACTTATTTTTCCTAATGCCTACGGCAATACATAATTATTTTCAAATGCCGACGGGAAAATCATGAAAATGATTTTTTCTAATACCAATGGTGAAATAGTGGTTATTAATTTTTCTTAATGTCTACGCAAAACATGTTTATTAATTTTTCCTAATGCCGACGGCAAAACATGATAATTTTTCCTAATGCCGACGGCAAAACATGATTATTATTTTTTTCAAATGCCGACGGCAAAACATGATTATTATTTTCTAATGCTCCCAGTGTTGCCATACTGTAGAAATTTGTTATCGTAATACTATATCAGTAATATCAGAGAAAGAAGGTTTGATGACTACTAGGTCATATGGTTTCATATGAATCATGGGAATGTGCTTGTGTGATTTCCTCACGCTAATAAATTCTTATAAAATAAAATAATTAAATAAATGAATAAAATAATTACATAAATTATTTTATTTATTTATAAAACGTTCTCATGTATGTGAACACCCCTAATGCTTGTGTGTGGGGGGTCCAGCTTGTTTGTCGCTGGTAAGCTTATATTCTGTTTATTTGTTTAAGAAATATATTTGTATGTAGGTATGTATGTGTGTACGATGCATGCATGCATGTATGTATGTATGTATGTGTGTATGATGTTTGTATGTATGTATGTATGTATGTGCGATCGAAAGAACTTGTGCGTGGAATATTTTGTGGCTGTGTAGAATACATTTATATTTTGCAACGTAATCATTTTCTTTGGCTGCGATTATTTTAAAGCAGCAAGTTTCAACTAACTACAGTCATAAGCAGAGAAACAAAAAGTAAAAATTTGCAAGTTAGCAAAAATGCTAACTTCTCCTCCTCCTTCCCACTTCCTTCTCTTTCCTTTATGTAGTTTGTTTTTGAAATAAGAAAACACTTGTAGATTTTTTATTTTTCTATACATTTATTGTTTAAAGTTTTTTAAAATTTTATAATAATACATACATTAATATTTTAAAGAGTGTAAAAATTCATTTAAAGCAAGATATTTCTTTTGTTAGTAAAATAGCATTTTTTAATGCGCAAACACCAAGTTTATGATAATTACAATAAAAATATTCTGGATACTTAATCTCCATTTGTTTAAAGTTGATACAGCCTATATCCTCAACGTTAAAAATTTTTCGGCATAAAATTTTTTCCAACCATCGTCTTTTCTCTTCACCTTTTACATAAATTTTAGAACATCTTGCGTTGGCTTTTAAAAAATTGCAAACGCTTTCAAAAGAAACTGATCCAGCAGTCCAGCTGAGGTGATGATAGTTTTTCGTTAGCCACTTTGCTTCTCTTTGCTTTTTTATTGATAAGCATTTAAAATCAAATGGTGGTTTTATAATGAAATTGTTATATTCATAATTGTTGAAAACAATCGCTACTTCTTTTGCGATGAAATCATTTGAATTACTTTTGAAACCTTGTACGTCTATAAAAATTGTGTTATTTTCCATATTACTCAATTTATAAGACTTTTCGAACTTGTCCTTTGATGGGTATATATTCTATTATGCGATCATGAATAAGAATGCAGTAAGCTGATGTCTTTGCTGCAATATTAGTTGCTGTTTCAAATGCTATTTTTATATCAATCGGTCCATTATTGAGTGATTCATTCTGATGACTGACATCTACTACAATAATAGGAGCTTTTGTCTTAAACTCTGATGCAGATAGAAGCGGTTGAGATTCCCTCATATAGTAACTTTGTTGGAATCTTAGATACATATCATATAGAATTGCATATCGTTCATTTTTGAACTTTATGTTAAGATCATCATATGGATATGAGACTGAATTTAAATGTACTTTTAAATTAGTCAAATCACAATGAACAAACTTATTTTCTTGTTGAAAAGCAATCAATACAAAACGGGGGCGTTCTCTATTTGCAGCCAGTTTAACATTCCAAATATGGCTAGTACCTGTGTTTAATTGTGGATTAACATGACAATCCCAACTGCGAAATGCCATAGGTATAGAAGCACCATTGTTAATAATTTTTATCATATTCAATTTGCTAAAGTCGGATAATTGTACATGTGGGATTCTCCATGAGATGAGTGAAATTGTAAGTTTAGCTTTTTCAGTAGAAACACTCGAGCGTACAAGATCTTCATCATTCTTATTGCGCAAGAGTATCAATTCATGTTTTCCATTTAGTATAACTTTGTTGTAGTCTTCGGCGAATCCTAGAAGCATTTTTAGAGGTACATAAAAATTGAAAAATCCATTTTCAAGAGTGACATCGTCAATTTTGTTCCATCCAGCATTTTGCATCACATTGCTTTCTGTTGGTGACAGAGAAACCAAATTTTTTATAGTGCTTGTGGCTCCTAAATATCTTGTATGGTCAATTTCAATTCCATTGAGCTCATAGCGAATTTCATCAAATAGATATGCCACAAAGTTGTTTTTTAATAAAAAGTTCTCCGAAGAAGAAGAAGAAGAAGATTTGGCCTTATTATCATCGACAACAAATCCCTCTACATAAATGTAGCTCTCACTGGGTAGCACATACAAATCTTGATTTTGTATTGAAATTCTAATTTCATCATTATTGTTGTAAGATTGTAAGTATGGTACATATGTATGATAGTCCTTTTTGATTATATTCTCATCAGACAAGGGTTTATCTAAGACATCTATTATTGAACTCATTTTGTCTTCAATTTAAAATTCAAGGACTTTAGAAAATTTTTATTTGATGTTGTTAGAGCTTTTTGTTGAGCTGGTCGCTTTAATGTTGTTGTTGTTGTTCTTGATGCTATATTTTTCAATGTATTTGTGTTGTATATTAGCATTATTTAGTTGGCCTTAAATGTATTCGTATTGTAATTTCCTCTCCTCGGAAATTAATTAAATCACCGTGTTGATCCAGTACGCGCAGCGCTAGTGAACTTATCTCTCTGGTGTTTACAGGTAAATAGATAAGATTTCTTGGAACCTCATCTATTTTATAGCCTGGAGGCACATTAATCGGAAATTCATGAAGTGTATGCGATTTCGAGTTATTCATATATGTGTTTATAGCGATACTACTTTCAATTCGCAAGAGATTCACTTTAAAAATATTAACTGGAAGATCTGAATAATAATATTTGTTTGGTGTTAGGATTTTGCTATTGAATCCTAAAAGTTTTCCAATTGTATTGTCTTTATTAAAATATACAAGATCCTTGGAACTATTAACTTTAACTTGCATTGTATTGTTATTGGCTTCAATAAAAATCTTATTTGCTGGGCAGAGTCGTTTGTATTCCTCTTCTATAAAATCAACTATATTATTTAATTCGTAAGATCCAATTGGTATTTCAATTATATGTTCCCCTATATGAAACATATTGTTGTAGGTGTCTACATTTGGAATACTGTTGTATGAATGAAAATCAGTTAGAGCACACTCATATGCACCATGTAATTCAATAGGAGGAAAGTAACTAGCAGATAGTTCTGATGAGTTAGAGCTCAGAGTAAGTGTTATTGACATTATAACAGTCTGATTACAATTAAATAATGTTTAGTACACAGTATGGTTTATAAGTATGATTTACATATTTTATTTAAAACTTTTTCTCATTTTAAAATTAACATTAGTTTCTTAATATTAATGCTATTGTTGTTGTTGCTATTGATGTTGTTGTTGTTTCTAATTTAGTTTTTCTTCCAACTATAATATTTCATCTTTACTTATCCAAGAATTGTGTTGATTAGAAAATCCCAGCCATTTAACATATACCTCCTTCCCTTTAATTTTAAGAACCTTTTCAACTAGATATGTATTTGGAAATCTAGTTTTTGAAAGTTCCTCAGTATAGAAGCCACCTTTAATAGGATTGCCAAGATAGTCTTCTAATATGTATGTTGCAGGATTTGTATTTTGAACTCTTGTAATTGTGAAAATTTCTGTAGTCCAATTTGGAGTATAACCTTTTTCAAATGTGTGCTTATATTTGCTTATGCGAACATGATCTCCCACATTAAATTTTGACATTTTATACATTTTCAAATGACTGTATACTGTATTTAGCAGCTTTTCCTCATTTGTTGAGTTGACTTTAATAGGAGCCATTTTAATGGTACGATGAACTTTTCTATTGTATGCATTGAGTAAATCTTTGTATATATCAATCCACTTATATGAACCATTATAACTAAATTCTTTCCACATCATTCCTTTCAATGTTCTATTAAATCGTTCTACTATTGATGCTTTCATAATGCTATATGTTGAGTAGTGATTAATGTTGTATTTATGCATTAATTTTCCAAAGTGTTTGTTGAAAAATTCTTTGCCATCATCTGTTTGTAAGTTTTTTGGTACTCGTCCCAATTCAAAAATATCTTCCATTGCCTTGGTTGTTTCGAGTGCTGTTTTTGTTTTTAGCGGTACTGCCCATGCAAATTTTGAGAATGTGTCAATTACAGTCAACAAAAATCGATAATTTCTATTTTCTATAGAATAGTTCCCCATTTCAACTAAATCAGCTTGCCAAAGATCATCTATTCCTTTCATTACAACTCTGCGACGCACAAATTGTTTTCGTGCTTGCTTATGGAGTTCATTTACTAAATTTCTTTTTGAAGACATTAAGTTGTTTTTAAAGATTTTTTGCAGAGTGTTGTGATCTGCTTGACGCACTTTCAGCTATTGATACAAACATATAATTTTCTAATCTATAAATTTTCTCATTAAGCTGTTCAATTTGTTCTTCAAAGGATGTTTTAATATGTAGAATATCTTTTTCAATTTTATAATTTTCTTCTATATATAATTTTATTTCGCGTTGTAGTTCCTCAATTTGCATTTGAATATCTTCTCGTATTATAGTATTATCCCCCTTAAAGTATGTTAATAATTTCTCTTCTAATTTTTCGATTTGAGTTTGCAAAAACAATTTATTGATAACATCGTTTTCCTCCAGAGCTTTTGCATCATTTTTGATCCTTTTGTTTTGGACATCAATGTTGTTGTTCGTATCCACAAAGAACCCCAGCAGTTTAGGTGCATTTTTCAAAGAAATTGTGCTGCTAGTATCGTTTAAATAGTGTCCAAATTTATCAACAGACATACTCTATTTAGTTTATTAAAGTTAGTGTATTATATTCGCTTCACGTAGTTCTTCAATAATTGATACAATTTCGTTATTGTGATTAGTATGACCTGCACCTTGTGATGCGAGCAGTAGTCGAAGTCTATCTACTAACTCATTTGGATCGTCCCAGTATATATAGTTGGGATTATTGATGTTAACTTGCATCATTCCCTCACCTAAATAGCTACCTTTGGGCTTAGACCCTGTTGATTCAGGTAAATTCTTCTGGTTTTTCTCATCAATAAATTTCTTAATAATATATTTATATTTATATCCTCTAGTACCCTTAATTTGACCATCAGATTTAAAGTCTCTTCTATATGCATTAGTAGTAATTAAAATCTTTTTATAGATTTCAAGTTCAAATTTATCGTAATTTTTTGGTATTTTATGAAACATTAGAGAAAATAGTCCTGGTGTTAGAGCCCATATTTGACCACCAACTTGTATTTTATCTTCATTCAGTTTTAGGCTACTATCACCAAATTTCCATTCATTATTGTAATCTTTATGTGGGCCATAGTTTGTATCTAACTCATTTCTTCCTTCCAAAACTGATAAATCAGTATAAGTATATTCTGTATTGGAAGTCTGTGAGTAAAAATCATCTTCATCATCATCATCATCATCATCATTTTCAGTATTAACATCATTAAATAAGATGGTATTATCAAAAATTGTCCCTTCTACTAGTTTTTTTGGTGTACTTGTCTCTATCTTGACTGATGGGTTTTCAGGCTTTAAACTTGTATTATTTTCAACTTCTGTCTTGATGTTACTTTCTTCTTTTATACGAATTCTTTTAAAATTTTTAGAACTATTTATGAATTCTTTAAGAGGTTCTGTTATAGGTTTGAATGTATCTCTTATTTGTTCACGTGTATCTATTTCACCAGTTTTTATACTACGAAGCTTTTTCTTCAACACATTCCTTGTCAACACCAACTGTTTTAAAATTTTCTCATCCATGTTTGCTAAGGGCAAATAACAGGTATCAGCAATGAGATCAGCTTTTCAGGACCTGGTCTGGTTTTCAGATCAGCTTATCAGAACCTGGTCTGGTTTTCAGATCAGCTTTTCAGGACCTGGTGTGGTTTTCAGATCAGCTTATCAGGACCTGGTCTGGTTTTCAGATCAGCTTTTCAGGACCTGGTCTGGTTTTCAGATCAGCTTATCAGGACCTGGTCTGGTTTTTAGATCAGCTTATCAGAACCTGGTCTGGTTTTCAGATCAGCTTATCAGGACCTGGTCTGGTTTTCAGATCAGCTTTTCAGGACCTGGTCTGGTTTTTAGATCAGCTTATCAGAACCTGGTCTGGTTTTCAGATCAGCTTTTCAGGACCTGGTCTGGTTTTCAGATCAGCTTTTCAGGACCTGGTCTGGTTTTTAGATCAGCTTATCAGGACCTGGTCTGGTTTTCAGATCAGCTTATCAGGACCTGGTCTGGTTTTCAGATCAGCTTATCAGGACCTGGTCTGGTTTTTAGATCAGCTTATCAGGAGCTGGTCTGGTTTTCAGGTAGCTGGTATAGTTTGGAGATCAGCTTATCAGGTATCGGATGAGGTTATAGCAAATAGATGTATCAAGTTTAAAGTTAGATTAATAACTAAAGTCAATCTTTTATGAGAAGTAGTTTATATAGTTATGAAAAAGTCAAATTGCTTTCTGTAGCGACCATCATTTAATTCAGTATCTTTGCTTATCACTAAAAAGCCATATTTATCCTTCCAACATTCTCTACAAATTTCTTGGAACTTTTCGTAACTCATATCGCTGCCAACATGATCCCTATAAACATGCTTCATATTTGTATCATCTTGCTTAAACATTATAATAACATTTGCATTGTCTCTTATTAAATGCTTGGGAATTCTAGTATAAGTTTGACACAAGTAGAATGAATCAATATCCCTATGTCGCCCCATACAAAAATATGTACGTATATTATTCTGCTTTTCACATGCAACATCATCAAATATCATAATTGAATTAGTTTTAGCTTCGTCAGGTGGAATAACTGATTCATTATCGGTGAATGTATAATATCCCATTCCTTTAATTGGTGAAATTAGTTTCTTCAAGTACTCATATTTGGGTTGATAAAGAGATTTTGAGTATAAATAGATGTTTTCAAACTTGAGTCCATTAGGACTTTCTAGTAAGCCGATCATAACATTAGTCTTTCCACAATTTGATGGTCCCACTATTAGAGCACGAATAGAATTTGGTAAGAGGGGGATATGCTTTATTTTTGAAGTGATGTTCGATGATTCATCAATATTATGAACTAAAATATTTTTATGTTGTTTCACTAACTGCATTTTTGTAACTAAATACATTTCATAAATGTTACCTCTTATTATAGAAAAAATCAGATAATATGGTTATACGATATCAGAAAACGTTTAGTCATAAAAACACCTTCGTTGGAGGAGGTATAGTAGATAAAATAATAAACTCTCTACCTCTTGAACTTCATCTTCCTGGATATCAGTACTGTGGACCTGGAACAAAACTACAAAAACGTTTAAATCGAGGTGATAAAGGAATTAATTTATTGGACTCTGCTTGTAAAGATCACGATATAGCTTATTCGAAAAATAAGGATTTAAGCACTAGACACAAGGCTGATAAAATACTTGAAAATTCAGCTTGGGATCGAGTTTTATCAAAAGATAGTAGTATTGGTGAAAAATCATTTGCCTATATGGTTACTAACGCAATGAAAGCCAAAACAAAATTTGGTATGGGTGTGGAGAAAAAGAAAAATGTTAAAAAGAATAAGCTAAATGATAAAAAACTGTTTAGAACATCAATTAGAGCTGCAACAAAAATACTAAAGAAGGAAAAACCATTAGATATTAACTCAGCAATTAAAATTGCCCGAAAAACTATCAACAAATCATTAAAAGGAAGAAAATCTCAAATTATAGTACCACGTGTAATACGTGTCCCAAAAATTGGTGGGTTTTTGCCTCTAATACCGATTTTAACTGCTCTGGGTGCAATTGGTAGTCTAACAACTGGAGGTGCTGCTATAGCTAAAGCTGTAAATGCAACAAAGAATGCAAAAAATCAACTTGATGAAGCAACTAGACATAATAAAGCGATGGAATCTATTGCAGTTGGAAAGGGACTTTACTTAAAACCATATAAAAAGGGTTATGGTTTAGTTTTCAAAGAGGAATCAAAAAACTATTAGAGATGCTACCCAACAGACCACTATCTGATGAGGACCTAAACCGTTTCTCTATAAATATTCCATATTTTAGAGGAGTTTTCATGTTGAATACTCTACCAAAACGAACAAAGAAAATAGAATGTGGAATAATCAATTTAGACGTATCAACAGGACCTGGTACACATTGGGTAGCATATTATAAAAACAACAATGAAAAAGAATATTTCGACAGCTTTGGAAACTTACAACCTCCTTCGGAAGTAGTCAAATATCTTGGTACAAATATAAAATACAACTATAATCAACATCAGAATTTCAATACATTTACCTGTGGTCATTTATGTCTTAAATTTCTTTATGAAATAACTGAAAATATTAAATAAAAAAGCACAAACATTTATATTTTACAAACTCTTTAATGTCTTTTTATTTATAATTTAAAATACATAATTAGTACATATCATTGGCAAATAGAAAATTGGGATTAAGCTTTTTCGATTAGAAAATAAGAGAAACTTGTATGTAGTGAAAAATATAAGGACTTATCCGATTATCTTAATTGTTTCTCTTTATGAAAATATCTAATGAAATTTAATGGAATTTCATAATATTGTGAAATTCAATTTGTCTTGTGCAGATCCTCTTAAAGAAATCAAGACTGTGCATGTTTAAGCGATATGGAAGTAAAGCCAATAAAGAAATAAAAGTCATTCACACATTTAATTCTTTTTTCAATATTTTATTTCAAATTTTTTCTTAAAAACTCATATACATATGTACAATAGTTTTTCTTAATAAATAGGATTTTATTTACAATCATTTTTCTTAATAAATAGGATTTTATGTACAATAGTTTTTCTAAATAAAAAGGATTTTATTTAAAATCATTTTAACAACAATAAATAGGATTTTATTTACAATAATGTTTCTTAATAACTAAGATTTTATATACAATTTAAAAATTAACTACTTAACTAAAAATTAACTAATTTTAGCTATTTTCTTGCATTCTAGCAATTTCATCTAGCAACATATCAAGTTCGTATTCAGGGTTAGTTTCCTTAATACGAAAATGATACCATGCATATGTGTTAATATTATTTGACCTAATTTTTCTCTTATCGTCTCCATAACTTAAGACTACCTTATTTAATTTACTAGTATATATATGGTGAAGCTTAGATTTAAATGTTAACATATTATCGTATACATTAGTCTTATTGAATAAACAGTTTCTATAAGTAGCTAAACTATATTTATCTAATATGGATCTTTTTACCCCTTTGATTTTTTAACGTCATTTTGATTTTGTACACTGAATGAGTACATTTTTGATCGCAGCCCAACAAATTCTGTCATTATCTTACCACAATTTTCATCTTTCATCATGCCTAAAACTTTTTTATTTATTAATGGGAAATTATAAGTATTGTCCGTGGGATAGTCCGATGTATCAAAATGTTCTTCTATGTCATTTTTTATGTCAGCGTAAAAGTCATCCGTCTTTATTGAATATATAAAAGAGTCCGTGTCCATATAGTTCAATGAGAGTTTTGTCTTAAACTTAGGTTGCATGTACCCGTAATGAAAATTATACATTTTCCATTTGGGCAATTCAAGTACACAAAATCCTAAGTAAATTGGTTTATTGTAGCAGGTTTTGACTCTAGTCATTTCGATTGCTACCAGATCTTCGGAAAATATAGATAAAATATGAAAATTTGGTTTTGATATCCAATCTTGAGCCCCCAAACGATTACAATTCGTTCTCTCCCAATTATTGACAATTTTAACATCTCTCCTCTTATCCACATTTTCCATGGTTTTACCATAGACTGCATTATTGAGTAGTTTGAAAAAGTTTTTTTCAAAAGCATTTTTAGCAGTGGCTCTATGTCTGGTATTTAGGTCAATATAGCCTTTTAACCATGGAGATTGTTTAAATGCTAGAATACGATGAGTTTTCTTTAAAACTAAGCCATTTTCTAAGCATTGTTTAAGAACTCTAAAGTGTATCACGTATGATTGCTTTGTAGAGAAATCGGTTATCAACTTGTTATACTTCGCTTGCAGTGGTTTTTTATTTTCAGCGCAAAAAGGTAGGTCATTATGCAAGTCATGTAAGTGAGAAGGATAATCTAAAGTGACCTCATAAACATAACCGTCTGTTCCATTGTCAGATATGCTGTTTGGATCCAGATTCAGCTCGTCTTGCGATAACCATCTGAACCCCCCATGAGGAAGATATTCCGACATAGCCCAACCGTAAAGGTTATTTGCGTCTAAATAGACAAGAAGCTCCGAGGGCTTTTCTTTATCGAAATCTTCCAAATATTTGTTATTCGCTTTCGAATATCTTTGGCTACACTGTACGATTCCCCCACGTATACCTTTTTTCATAAAATTGTACATGTCTATGTCCGTAAATAATTCTAGTTCAATTTTTGTGTATTTTAACATTGCATCCCAGGAAAGTCCAGGTGCGGTATAGTATTGACATGGATCCAGCTCATAAATACCTTTACAAACTTTTCTAAAGTTCTCGAAAATATCTGTCAGTAAGAGGACATCTGTTTTTAAGTAAAGTTCCATGTAATCTTTCATTGTTTTGCACCCAAAAGTATTCCATACCTCTACAGCATGTGAGTATTCCTCTAAAGAACACTCTTTATTGTTCAACTTATTAAAGAAATCACTGCGTGAAGGCAGCTGGCACTCGTCTAATTTTTGAAATGAATTTAGGTACTCATAGGGGAAAATGCCTTTCTTCTTAATAAGCTGAAATTCTTTTTCTGTTTGAAATAAGGACCTTATAGTGTTAAAATCATTATCCGACAAATTGCAGGCTAATGATTCTAAACTCTCAGCCATAAAGCGTAATGTATCAAGAAATCTTATTTCAAGATTATGACCATCGCTCATTTCTGTAAATTGCGAGAGTGATATATAAAGCTCCTTATTGAGAGGGAGTACTTTCAGTTGCATAGAAATTTCACCTAGTTCTTTAATAAAAAGATGTGAATCATAATTTGAGTAATTGTGAAAGTAAACTGGTATAAACTTGGGAATTTGGTAATTCAAATTACAGTTATTGTGGGCTGCACCTCTATATTTACCGCTAATGTGACAATGATCTCTAACGCGATCTTTACCTAGAAATTTTTGACAAATATGACAATTCACCGCACTATAAAAATTATAAATATCAGAAGGGGATAAAGTATCCATTTGCCTATTATTTACTAAATGATTATTATAAATATCCTCACAATCTTTAATTAAAAATGAAACAAATTTTTGTGAAGCATCTTTCCCTGTATAAACCCTTAATTTATCTAACTTATTGTTATGGAGACACTTAATGTAGTAACTAAAAGCACAAGGAGTGTGCTTTTTGACAAGACTGGTTTTACTACTCACGTTATTACTAATGTCTTCCAGGATGCATTCAAAATCTGCGTACACCACAAAGGGGACATCCATTTTCCTCTGATGCCCCTTAAAACTTAGAACTGCATCTGGACCTGACGGCATAGTTGTCACTATTTTGCCGCATTCCGCCTTATGGCTACTCATACCATTTTCGTTATGTGTGTATTGGAGACAGGTGTTGCAGATATGAAGTTTGTGTTCATTCTGCGTTAATTGACTTCGTAAAAGTCTGTGAATGACAAAAAATATATAAAAGTTTATTAGTAAAATGTCTCTATTATAAAATATATAAGACAAGTAAATGTATCATTAAAATTAAAGAGTATTAGTATAATTTTCTAACTTACTTTGATATGTTCTTTATCAGTATGTAGTGATGAACTTCACCATTCTCCAAAAGCAACAAGTTGACATGCTTTACTTTCTCCTCCTTGGTCACATAATAGGGACCGATGATTTGATCTGCTCCCTCATCGTACCCAAACACATTAACACTTATTGCTGGATTATTTACTTCGAACTCCTTAATTTTGTTTAGTGCTAATGGGTAAGTTAAGTTTTTGAAATTTAATGCTACACCATTTCGCGTAGAAATAATGTCTGCAGAAATGTCCTGAATATTATAAGTACTGCAACGTTCTATATGGTTGTATTTGGTAGTATCCATGGCAGCGATTATACACCACTTGAAGCAGTATTCATCACTGTTTTCAATATTGATGCATGCTTTTCTGCCTTGTAATTTTTGAGGTGTGGATATCCAACTTGATCCTTTGACTAGCGAAGATTTGTTGATGTTGATTTCTGCTCGAACTATGCGTGACAAAGTCCAACCAGAATCTCGCTCTTCAAATTCGGACATTTTGGTTAAAATCTCCTCAACCTGTTTACGGAATAATTCTTCAATGTTATCTGCCTTCGTCAGCAAACTCATTTTGGCTACATGTGTTATAATACACAACTCCAATTCTTCTTCTACAATTTTGATGTACTCCGCCACAATACTCACATGAAATTTAATTATTGTATGCTTAGACAAAGACATTTGAAGTCTCTCAATAAAAATATTCATGTTTTCTTTAATAAATTCTTCCAAGAGAAGTTGGTCCTTTTTATTTAGTATTACATATGTGGCGATATGGTTTTTGAAGGCTTTCGATATTTTGTAATATCTCACATTCTCTTCGACTTCTTCTTCTCTCCTAGCATGCGAAGTACTCATTGCAGCTGGCAGAGTTTCTTCTCTTTTTTCTTCTACTTCTCCATCACTTTCCGGTAAACTTATGTCCATAGCATCGTTGTATAAAGTCCCTCCAAGGATATCCACACCTTGTTGATGAGCTTGTTGTTGTAGCTGCTGCTCTTGTTGATGATAATTAAGAGGTTGCCATTGCATCAAATTGGAATACTTCTCCATTTGATTAACTGGTGTGACGGGATTATAATTGTAACTTGGACACTCATATTGCATTGGTACTCCTGATGCCGAAAACTGATTACTCCATGACATTGGTATAGGGTAACAGATAGGCATACCGTATTGTTGATATTGGGGATACTGTAGAGAAGGGTGCTGCTGGTGATGAAATGAATTTATGTGCTGTTGACGATTTTGAACAAATGTCTGCGGTTGCTCTTGATTTGTACCCCGACTTACGACCATTTGATCCTGCACGCTATGACTTTTCACATGATCCAAAAAGGACTTTTGGTATTTGTATACCTTATGGCATCTATTACACTGATAACCTGTATAACTCATTTTTAGTTATTTTATTATTATAAAACTTTAACACAATTGCTGATGATACTACTTGTAAATACAATAAAGTACTGATGTGTTGGTTAGAAAAGTTGGCGTATTTATACGAAAATTAGTAGCAGTATCCTTGCAGCATTCACAGTTTTAACTTTTTGTTTCTCTGCTGATGACTGTAGTTAGTTGAAACTTTGCTGCTTTAAAATAATCGTAGACAAAAAAAATGATTACGTTGCAAAATATAAATGTATTCTACACAGCCACAAAATATTCCACGCACAAGTTCTTTCGATCGCACATACATACATACATACATACAAACATCATACACACATACATACATACATACATACATACATACATACATACATGCATGCATGCATCATACACACATACATACCTACATACAAATATATTTCTTAAACAAATAAACAGAATATAAGCTTACCAGCGACAAACAAGCTGGACCCCCCACACACAAGCATTAGGGGTGTTCACATACATGAGAACGTTTTATAAATAAATAAAATAATTTATGTAATTATTTTATTCATTTATTTAATTATTTTATTTTATAAGAATTTATTAGCGTGAGGAAATCACACAAGCACATTCCCATGATTCATATGAAACCATATGACCTAGTAGTCATCAAACCTTCTTTCTCTGATATTACTGATATAGTATTACGATAACAAATTTCTACAGTATGGCAACACTGGGAGCATTAGAAAATAATAATCATGTTTTGCCGTCGGCATTTGAAAAAAATAATAATCATGTTTTGCCGTCGGCATTAGGAAAAATTATCATGTTTTGCCGTCGGCATTAGGAAAAATTAATAAACATGTTTTGCGTAGACATTAAGAAAAATTAATAACCACTATTTCACCATTGGTATTAGAAAAAATCATTTTCATGATTTTCCCGTCGGCATTTGAAAATAATTATGTATTGCCGTAGGCATTAGGAAAAATAAGTATGTATTGCCGTCGGCATTAGGAAAAAAAATAATCATGTATTGCCGTCGGCATTTGAAAAAATTATCATGCATTGCCGTAGGCATTAGGAAAAATTATCATGCATGCCGTAGGCATTAGGAAAAAGACAGACTTATTGAACCACCCTCGAAAAATATTTAAAGGACTTATCGAACCACCCTCGTAGGTATCAAATTTCAAGAATTTTAAAATTTTCAAATTTTAATTACCCAAATTTAACAATTTCAGCAACAATTTAACAATTTTAATTGGGGCAGAACCGCCAGTTCCCTACTACTGTTCCCTTATATCAAATTCTATTCGTGCAACAATAGTTAGTTAGTTTGAACAACAAAGAGATGCATTTAAACCTAAAACAGAAGAATTCATAAATAGTTCTAAAAATATTAAAAGAATTCTTATGAAAGAAAAAAGTAAAATCAAGACAGAAGTTGAAAATATACAAGTGTAAAGCATGAGAAACCATCAGTCTAGATAGAGACAAGTGCACCAAAGAAATTAGCAGAAGGAACAATATTTGATAATACCATCTTATTTAATGATGCTAATACTGAGAATGATGATGATGACGATGATTTGTACTCACAGACTTACAATTCCGAAGACTTATCAGTATTGGAAGGAAGAAATAAATTAGATACAAACTAATGGTGATAATGATAATGATTCAAACTGAATGAAGATAAAATACAAGTTGGTGGTCAAATATGGGCTTTAACACTAGGACTATTTTCTCTAATGTATGATAAAATACCAAAAAATTATGATAAATTTGAAATCGAAATCTATAAAAAGATTTTAATTACTACTAATGTATGCATACAGAATCACCATCGTTCTCCGTCAGAGAACGATGATATAAGTTAATTTTTCTGGAAACTCAAATCGACAAACTAAAGAACAAATTAATAATATAGCTTAAGGCATTGATATAATTCAAGAATATATTCAAATGCATATTGATGGACTACAACGTGAAATAAAATTAGAGAAAGAAGACAGTTATAAAATTGAAAAAGCAATTCTAAAAATTAAATAATTAAAAACAAATTGAAGAGTTGTACGATTAAATATATGGATTAGAAAATTAATTACATGTTAGTATAAATAGCTGAAAGTGCAACATGTAGATCACCACACTCTCGAAAAAATCTGTAAAACAACTCACTGTCTTTAAAAAGAAATTTAGTAAACGAACTCCATATTAAATCTCGAAAATTGTTTGTGCTTGTAGAGATGTAATGACAGGAATATATGATCTTTTATATATATATTTTTTTTAATGCATGTTTTTTTTATTTATTGTATCTTCAAATATGAACTAACAATAAGTATTCAAATCTTAAATCTATAAAAAAATTATTAGGCCCGACCAATGGCGGACATAAGCAACAAAAAGAAAAAAGTGTTTTCAAGCAGCTTCATCATTTAAAGTGTTGAATATTAGAGCCCGTGTATCTCTCTTTTTTAAGCGGATGTGTCCAGTAAAGTTCAAAATATTACGAGCAAGCGGATTAGGATGTGACTCGAGTGTTGTTAGATATTTGCCTGCGTATTTTACAATTTCTTCAGTCACAAGTGGCATATTCAAATCGCAATGTATATTTGAATTTTTGATGTACCATGGAGCCGATGTTATCATGCGTAAAATTTTATTTTGCCTTCGTTGAATTTTCTCTACATTTGAAGCTGAAGCAGTGCCCCATAGTTGAATTCCGTAACACCATATTGACTTGTATATTAAAAGTTTGCAGTCTAGGCTAAGTGTTGAATTTCTACCAATCAGCCAATGTACCTGAGTTAATTTAAGTTTCATTTGTGATAGCTTAGAATCAATGTGGTGTTTCCATGTAAGTCGTCGATCAAGGTGTATACCAAGATATTTCACATGTGAATGTTGAGGAACAACTTGATTGTTAATCCGAATGGGGGAGCAAGTATCTCTTCTTAGGGTGAACGTTATATGGACACACTTTTGTTCATTGACTTTAATTCTCCACAAGTTTAACCAAAGCTCCATCTGGCTAATGTGTTCCTGGAGTTTGCGGGATGCCTCATGAGGGTTTTCGTGCATAGTAAGGCAGGCTGTATCGTCGGCAAATGTGGAAGTATGGATACTACTGCTCACAGGCATATCACAAGTATAAATCAAATATAAAACTGGTCCCAGTGTGCTCCCCTGTGGCACACCGGATGAAATAGTTTCAGGCCTACTCGTAGAGTCTCCTTCCACAACAGTGAACTTACGGGAAATAATGTAACTTTCCAAAAGATTTAAAATGTTTATTGGTAAGTAAGTCTTCAATTTTAAAATTAGGCCTTCGTGCCATACTTTATCAAACGCCTGAGAAACATCAATAAAGAGAGCAGAACAATACTTCTTTTCTTCAAATGTTCTTCTTACAACTTAGACCAGTCTATGCGTTTGTTCAATCGTGCTGTGCTGACTTTTAAAGCCAAATTGATGGTCCGGGATGCACCCATTATCAGTTAAAATTTTAGACAATTTAGTCATGAGCAGCTTTTCGAAAAGCTTTGAGATTGTAGATAGTAAGCTTATAGGCCTATATGACTCAGTCTTGGTAAGATCTTTGCCCGCCTTTGGAATCATTTTGATCTTGGCAAGTTTCCAGTTATGTGGAAAATACTGCATTCTTAAAATAGCATTAAAAATAAATAGCAGGATTCTTATTGCAATATGAGGCAAGTTCATGAGCATTTTGTTACTAATGCCATCAATACCTGCAGCTTTCTTCGGGTTGAGTTCAGCAATTACATTTTGTACTTCACGCATCTTAAACCTTAAGGGCCGAGGGGGTAGAGAAACTACACTCTGTAAATCAGTAGCACCCGTACATGAATTGGGAGTGAATACAGATTTTAAATGCTCAGAAAATAAGTTACCTTTCTCACTATCGCTTCTTGCCCAGCCTCCGGTCGCAGTACGCAGTGGTGATTTAAGATCAACGGGTCGTTTAAGATTTCTAGTAGCGCGCCATAAAGAGTAATTAGATGCGGACGTTACATCAAGACCTTCTAAATACTTTTCCAGTAGTGCAGTTTTTTCCGACGATAGCAGCTCTTTGAGTCGTTTAGTACATTCTTTAAGTCTGATTTTATTTAGAGGTGATCTGTGCTGTTGCCATTCTCTTCTAGCTCTCCTTTTTTCACATACAAGACGTTCAATTTCCGTAGAATAAATTCTGTTAAAGCCGGTCTGCGGATAGGAGGTAGTGGCGTGTTCGGCAGCCTGTTTAATATTTTCGTTTAGATTGGCAATGTTAAATTCAATATCATCGCATGATCTAAGCTGAAAGTTTTTTACGCAGTGACTACTAAGATATTTTTTGAATGCCAGCCAGTTGATACCATTAATCATCTTCACATATGAGTTAGTTAAATCACTCCTTAGTGGGTTGAAAATTGTAACTATTGTTGGAGAGTGATCGGAGGACAGATCTAGAGAGGCCTCTACGTGAATTAAGTCCCTATGAATATTTTTCGTGACGGCAATATCTATAACATCTGGCATTTTTCTTACGTCAGTAGGCCAGTAAGTAGGCTCGCCACTCGAAATGACATCTAAGCCCATTTTTGAAATTGTATTGAACAAGGCTCGACCTCTAGGTGTAACAAGACGCGATCCCCAGTACGTATGTTTTGCATTGTAGTCACCAGCTGCCACGAAACAAGATCCAAGCGATTTGTAGACCTTCTCATACTGATCTTCGGTAACTGAAAATCTGGGAGGTGAGTAAATTGATGATATCACGAAATTCGCACAAAAATTTTCTACGAAAATATTCGTTGCTTGCAAATATTCTTCACTAAGGTTGTCAAGGACATAGTGCTTGAGTCTTGACTTAATCAGAATTGCTGATCCACCGCATGCTCTCCCTCTCGGGTCGTTTGTATCATATAAAGTGTAACCATTTATTTTAAATAAGCTTCTTGAGGTCAAATGAGTCTCAGAAACCTACATTATATCAATATTTTTTTTCCATGAGGAAGTGCTCAAGTTCATTTTTATGTTGGCGAATGCCGTTTGCGTTCCAGAAACATATTTTTAACGTGTTCATGGTTTATTAACTAATTCTTGAAGCAGTGTATTCTGCATTTGCAGCATTTCTTGCATCATACTTGTCATATTTGTAGTAAAGTTGTTTATAGTTAGAACCAGATTCCCAATAGTAGCTTCAAGGCGACTAAAGTTAAAGCTTGAGTTTGAATTCGTTGAATTATTTGGCCGTGGAACATTTTGTGTGGGAATTGAACTAGTATTAGCAGCATCAGCATACGATATACGTGAAGTACTGGTTGGCTCATTTGAGCAATAGTGGCGGAGTTCGCGTTTGCTGGTTGAGCTGGAGTTAATTTGGGTTTTTGACCCATAAGTAGTAGGGGAATGTTCATCCTGGCGCCGATTAAAATTGTTAAATTGTGGCTGAAATTGTTAAATTGTGGGCTGAAATTGTTAAATTGTTGCTGAAATTGTTAAATTTGGGTAATTAAAATTTGAAAATTGTTAAATTCTTGGAAATTTGTGTTTTTTTGTTTACATAAGGAGTTTTTTGTTTACATTAGGAGTTTTTTGTTTACATTAGGAGTTTTTGTTTACATTAAGTGTATGTCTGTCTGTCGGTCTGTCTGTCTGCCTGCCTGACCGTGGGAAGTTTGTGTGTGGAATATTTTGTGTGAATGTATTAAGGCGGTTCATAGTTTGGCGGTTTTTATATGTGTATGTGACGACGGGGAAAATCATGAAAATGGTTTTTCCTAATGCTGACGGAAAATCATCTAATGATTTTTCGTAATTCCGAAGGCAAAACATGATAATTTTTCGTAATACCGAAGGCAATACATGATTATTTTTTTTTTTCAAATGCCGACGGCAAAACATGATTATTTTTTTTTTTTCAAATGCATACGGCATGCATGATAATTTTTCCTAATGCCTACGGCAATGCATGATAATTATTTTTTTCAAATGCCGACGGCAAAAAATGAATATAATTTTTTCAAATGCCGACGGGAAAATGATTTTTCCTAATGCCTACGGCAATGCATGATAATTTTTTCAAATGCCGACGGCAATACATGATTATTTTTTTTTTCCTAATGCCGACGGCAATACATACTTATTTTTCCTAATGCCTACGGCAATACATAATTATTTTCAAGTGCCGACGGCAATACATGATAATTTTTCCTAATGCCTACGTCAATGCATGATAATTTTTCCTAATGCCGAAGGCAAAACATGATAATTATTTTTTTCAAATGCCGACGGCAAAACATGATTATTATTTTTTTCCTAATGCCGACGGCAAAACGTGAAAGTTATTTTTTCTAATGCTAATGTAGGTGTTGCTAGACTGTGGGAATTTAAGGCTGACCGTGATTTGAGTGGGTGGCGTTGTTGCCGTAATATGTAACCATAGGAATTCGTGGGTGTGTCTGTCTGTCTGTGAGAATTTAGTTGAAGCTTCGATTGGAAGGGGGGGCGGGGTGTAGTAGAGCTAGATCAATTGCATGTATATATATATATATGTGTGTGTGTGTGTGTGTGTGTGTGTATGTGTGTGTGTGTACGTTTGTAGGAATTTCTATAGGAGCTTAAGGCTGATTGCGATTTATGAGGGGCGAGGTGTACTAGTAATATGTAACCGAGGGAGTCTGTCTGTTTGTATTTCTGTAGGAGTTTAAGGCTGACCATGATTTGGGTGGGCATGGTTGTTGACGTAATATGTAGCCATGGAGATTTGTGGGTGTGTCTGTCTGTAGGAGTTTAAGGCTGATCGTGATTTGAGGTGGGTGAGGATGTTATTGAGGTAAATTGGTTATGCGTATGTATGTATGTATGTATTTTTGTAAGAATTTAAGATGATTGTGATTTATTAGGGGCGAGGTGTTCTTGTAATATGTAGCCGTGAGAATCTATGTGTATAGACGTCTGTAGAAGTTTAAGACTATCTGTAATTTCAGGTAGGTGAGAGTGTTGTGTTGTTGAGATTAATCTTATATATTGTATATGTATGTATGATCATGGGAATTTGTGTATGTATATATGAGGAAGAATTTAAGGCTCGTCATGATTTGCAAAAGGTGGGGTGTTGTTGAAATTTTCTTGGATATTTCTTATATGAATTCTGCTATGTGTGTGTATTTGAGCTGGTATTTATATGTAGGTAGAAATAAATTGTTTTCAACATCGACATTTGGTACTATAAAATACTATCATATATCTGGACTTCCCTAATCCTAGTATGCTTTTATACTTACGATTGCTTTATATTTTCTCATGCTTAAATTTGTCTTGCGTTGAAGTCGGTCTGTGTGAAATTTGTTTATATTACAGATTTTGTTTATTTAACTACATTCGTCTTCTTTGACTGAAAGAGTTATCTACACACAGAGAAAAACCAACTTGAAATCAGTAAGAACCATGCTGAATTAATAAGAACCATTAGCGAAGGTTTAGTCATATTGAAATTTCTTATTTCAATATGGACAAAATATTAATTTACAGTATTCATTTATTAAACTCATTAGTTTGTAGATATCTCAATATACATTTTCTATTATATTAAAAATTATTGAATTAATGTGATGAATTCTTATTTTTAAGCTGCAGATTTTCCCTGAGTGTATGGATTGTTTATATTTGCATTGTGCTTTAACTAAACGACGCTTCATATATTTTCATGATGTAGATCTAATAAATACTTAAGCATTGATAAGAAATTTGATATGTATACATACAAATTGATTTTATGTGTGTATGTATGTATGTATGTATGTACGTACATACAAATAAGAGTACAACTCAATCTTTGAATTCATTTTTTTTTTGTCTTGTGATATCTTTTTGTTGTGTATTATCTGAAATTAAAAACGTTGTTTTATCTGCATTTACTTAAAAGTTTGTGAAGATTTTCTGTTTTAAGTAAAACTGAATTTCTGAAGATACATACTCCATAGTAATAGTAACTATAATAGAAATATTTCTTATACTTAATTTACATTTTTTTAAAGTTGACGCAACGTTAGTTAGTCAACGTTTGACATTTTTGGGGGTATGCAATTTTTTCTAACTATAGCCTTTTTTCTTCACTTTCTACATTTATTTTGGAAAACTTGCTTTGCTTTTTAAAAATGTATAAACATTTTTAAATGAAACTGATCCGGCACTCCAGCTTAGGTACTGATAGTTTTTTTTGTTGTTAGTTAACTTACTTATTTTTTATTTTTTATTGATAAACATTGGAAATCAAAAGGGAGTTTTATATTGTAATTATTATTTTCATAATTATTGAAAACAATCGCTGCTTTTTGTTTGTTTTTTGCGATGAAATCATTTGAATTACTTTTGCAACTTTACGCGTTTATAAAAATTATGTTATTTTCTATATTTCTTAATTTATAAGACTTTTAGACTTTGTCCTTTAGGGGTTATATATTCTATTATACGATTATGAGTAAGAATGCAGTAAGCTGATGTATTTGCTTACTGCTTCAAATTAAAATTTTATTAAATTGAATAAAAGGAGTTTTTTTTCTTAAACTCTGATGCAGTTAGAAGCGCTGGAGATTCTTTCATATAACAGCTTTTTTGAAATTTTTGATACATAGTATAATATAGAATTGGATAACATTTATTTTTAATTTTTATGTTAAGAAGTTCGGGTATGAGACTGAATTTAAATGTACTTTTAAATTAGTTAAATCATAATGAACAAACATATTTTCTTCTTTAATAGCGATCAACAGAAAACGAACTCGTTTTCATATAATTTAGGTATACCCTATCGACGGCTCCTCTAGGATACAAGATGACTTTGTATGACGAAATTTCTGTTGATTTATACTGATAATATGTTTACATTAATAAGATACATATACATATGTTTATTTTATGAACGGTGAGCACCTATGGCTTTTATTTAATGTTCTATATGACTTTTTTTTCATTTTATTAAAGTTCAGCGTATTGTATATATATTTCTGAAATGTTTAAGTGTGTTTTGTGTGCCCATCGGGCAGAGTGTACGTATTAGTTGGTCAGTCAGTCTCCATTTTTATTTATTTTTTTTTTCTTCTAATGTGCCACTCCTTTTTCAGATTTTACTACTTGGAATAGAGAATTTTTGTCTAATTTTTTGGTGGGTATATACATTAGGTATGTAGAAATTAGTTTAGATACAAAGAAATGCATGTTTAATATACAACTATTGTATCAAATCGATCTCAAATAACTCAGTTACCTCTACCAGCAATTCACCGTTGGTGTATTCATAAAGTGTTAGAAACAATGAAATATCTATGTTTTGAGAGAATTTTTCCCCTCAAGTATTTCTACATGAGGTTTGAGGGGTCAATCACTGTCGCATTCATATGTAATGATTATTAACTTAAAAAACGTCATCATCACCATCAATCATCTCCGTATACAATACATTCATGAGTTGGGTTGATCCAGATACAATTGCTGTCTCATCACCTTCTAACAGCTTTATATATTTTGCTAGTATGCATGCCTTAGCATGCTTCTATCGATAGTGACGTAAGAGTCCGAGATGTAGTAGTGTTACAATTAAAAATCTTTACTATTAGAATTTACCAGTTCGCTCTTTTGAATTTTTGCAAAGTAGATACATATGTATGTATTTCATTGACCACAAAATCATAAAATTTCTTTGCTTACAAAATTGTATGACGTGAGGATTTTTTTTTTTTTTTTTAAATTATACATGCTTCGGCATGCTTTAATTTTTTTTTCTATAAATTTATGTAATACTCATACAGATACAGATATAAAGTAAGATCTGTTTACTGTACATTTTAAAATTTATGCATGCTTCAGCATGATTCTAGTTGAAGCGTATATTCATTCACTAAGTTTGTTTGATACTTATTCATACACATGTACATTCTTAAAGATTGGATATCAAAGTCCAATTTCCGTAGTTTATCTATATTTTCTAAAGATCTGATAGCTAAAGAAATAAATAGAGTGAAGATCTTCTATAATAATCCCATTTTCATATTGTAAAATTTTGCGTGCTAGCGCTTTCGATGGGAAAATATACATACAACTTTATAAAAAGTGATAATATGATGTGCTGCTGAATATTGCACTATGTTATAGTTCATTTTAAACACTGAAGTTTTAGCAATATTTCATTCAGACCATCAAGTTTAGAGAATTCCACTACATTTAGTTAATTATCTTTCTTAAGACTCATCATTCCTAATCAATCCTACAAAAAACAACACAAACTAGATTTTTCGTTTTAATTTTATTTTTATTAAATTCAACATTCATTCTTCAAATTACTTTATACTATATTAAGTAGCTTTTCCTCATTTGTTGAGTTGACTTTAATAGGAGACATTTTAATGGTACGATGAACTTTTCTATTGCATGCATTGAGTAAATCTTTATACATACCAATCCACTTATATGAACCATTAAAGCTAATTCTTTTCACATCATACCTTTCAATGATCTATTAAATCATTCTAATATTGATGCTTTCATATTAAGTAATCTTTAATCTTCTATTTATGTATGAGTTTTCCCAAGTATTTATTAAAAAATTCTTTAGAATCATCTGTTTGTAAGTTTTTTGGTACCCGTACCACTTCAAAAATATTTTCCATTGCCTTGGTTTTTAGAGTGCAGCTTTCTTTTTTATCTGTACTTTGAGAATGTGTCAATTACAGTCTTCAAAAATCAACAATTTCTATTTTCTGTAGAATAGTTCTACATTTCACCTAACTTAGCTCCATAAAACATCATATATTCCTGTCATTACATCTCTACAAGCACAAACAGTTGTTGAAATTTAATATGGACTTCGTTAACTAAATTCCTTTTTAAAGACATTGAATTGTTTCACAGATTTTTTCGAAAGTGTTGTGATCTACATCTTGCATTTTCAGCTATTTATACTAACATGTAGTTAATTTTCTAATCTATATATTTAACCGTAAACTCTTCAATTTGTTTTTAATTATTTACTTTTTAGAATTGCTTTTTCAATTTTATAACTGTCTTCTTTCTCTAATTTTATTTCACGCTGTAGTTCCTCAATTTGCATTTAAATATATTCTTGAATATTAATGCTTTAAGCTATATTATTAATTTGTCTTGTATTTTATCTTCATTCAGTTTAATGTAACTATCAACAATAGTTTGTATCTAATTCATTTATGCCTTCCAATACTGATAAGTCAGTATAAATGTCTTCAGAATTGGAAGTCTATGAGTAAAATCATCGTCATCATCATTCTCAGTATTAGCATCATTAAATATGATGGTATTATCAAATATTGTTCCTTCTACTAGTTTCTTTTGGGGTACTTGTCTATATCTTGAGTGAAGGTTTCTCAGGCTTTAAACTTGTATATTTTCAACTTCTTGATTTTACTTTCTTCTTTCATAAGAATTCTTTTAATATTTTTAGAACTATTTATGAATTCTTCTGCTATAGGTTTAAATGTATCTTTTAGTTGATCACTTGTATCTTTTTCACCAGTTTTTATACTACGAAGCTTTTTCTTCAACACATTTCTTGTCAACACCAACTGTTTTAAAATTTTCTCATCCAGGGCAAATAACAGGTATCAGCAATCATATCAGCTTTTCAGGAGCTGGTCTGGTTTTCAGATCAGCTTTTAAGGACCTGGTCTGGTTTTCAGATCAGCTTTTCAGGACCTGGTCTGGTTTTCAGATCAGCTTATCAGGACCTGGTCTGGTTTTCAGATCAGCTTTTCAGGACCTGGTCTGGTTTTCAGATCAGCTTATCAGGACCTGGTCTGGTTTTCAGATCAGCTTTTCAGGACCTGGTCTGGTTTTCAGATCAGCTTATCAGGACCTGGTCTGGTTTTCAGATCAGCTTATCAGGAGCTGGTCTGGTTTTCAGATCAGCTTATCAGGAGCTGGTCTGGTTATCAGATCAGCTTATCAGGAGCTGATCTGATTTTTAGATCAGCTTATCAGGTAACAGATCAGGCTATCAGGAGCTGTTCAGATTTTTATTTCAAGATATGTGAGTCAAATTTAGTTATTAGTATACAAGTAGCTAGCCATTTATAACATTTATATAAATGGAGTTTAAGGTCAGATGAAATACAAAAAAGTAAACTTTTATGTATTTAAATTATTTTCTATAACGATCATCGTTTAATTCACTATCTTTGCTTATAATCAAAAATCCATATTTAGCCTTTCAACATGCTTTATATTTTTCTCACCTTACTTAAACATTAAAATTACATTATGATGATCTCTTATTAAATGTTTGGTGATTCTGATGTAAGTTTTACATAAGTAGAATGAATCAACATTCTTATCTCTCCCCATACAAAAATATGCTTCCCATACGCATCATCGTTAAATATCATATTGGAATTACTTTGGACTGAAATAACAGATTCACTATCGGTAAATTTTGTAATATATTATTATTTTAATTGATGTAATTAATTTCTTCAGATATTTATATCTGGGGTGATATAAAGATTTTGAGTATAAATAAATGTTCTCAAAATTTAAGTCCATTAGGACTTTCTAGCAAGCCAATCATAGCGTTTTTTTTTCGTAATTTGACAGGTCAACTATTGTTGCACGAATAGAATTTGATATAAGGGAACTATGATTTATTTTTGAACTATCGTTCGATGATTCATCAATATTTCGTACCAAGGTATTTTAGGTTGTTTTACTAACCGCATTTATGTAGCTAAATACATTTTATAAATATTATCTCTTATTATAAAAAAATAAACTAATACAGCTATACCATATCAGCAAATATTTTCTGAAATCGTATAGCTGCATTAGTTTATTTTTTCTATAATAAGAGATAATGATCCACACTCATAATCAAAACAGCATAAAAATATCCTTTTTTTGACTATGAGTATGCATCAATATTTATGAAATGCGTTTAGTTACAAAAATGTGGTTAATAAAACAAAGTATATTTTAACAGCCTTATTTATAACACTTATTAGGGCTTTATAAAGACTTTTTAAGAAAAAATTTTTATAAAAAATTTGTTTTAAAAAGCCTTTCCAAAGCCTTAATAAGTATTATAAATAAGGCTGTAAGAATTTAAAATCAGTATTTTTTATGATAATACTGATTTGAAACTCTTAAAATATTCTTTGTTTTGACTATGAGTAGGGGCCATTGTCTCTTATTATAGGACAAATAAAATAATATAGCTATACGATTTCAGAAAATATTTTCTGATATCGTATAGCTACATTTTTAATTTTTCTATAATAAGAGATAATATTTATGAAATACATTTCATAAATATTGGCGCATACTCATAGTAAAAACAACCTAAAAATACCTTGGTACGAAATATTGATGAATCATCAAAATTTCATACCATCCTATATTTATGTTGTTTTACTAATCGCATTTGCAAATAAATGCATTTCATAAATATTATCTATTATTATAGAAAGAATCAAATAGTATGGTTATATGATATTAGAAAACATGATTTCTGATATCATATAATCATACTATTTTATTTTTCTATAATAAGAGATAATGACTCATACTCATAGTCAAAACAAAGGATATTTATATGCTGTTTTGATTATGAGTATGCGTCAATATTTATGAAATGCATTTAGTTATAAAATGCGGTTAGTAAAACAAAGTATATTTTAAGTGTTTAAAACCACCATTTTTATGGTAATAGCGGTTTTAAACACTTAAAGCATACTTTGTTTTGACTATGAGCATGAGCTGATATTTATGAAATGGATTTTATAAATATTGACTCATACCCTTAGTCAAAACAACATAAATAATTCTTGGTACGAAATATTGATGATTCATCGAACGATAGTTCAAAAATAAATCATAGTTCCCTTATATCAAATTCTATTCGTGCAACAATAGTTGACCTGTCAAATTGCAAAAAAAAAACGCTATGATTGGCTTGCTAGAAAGTCCTAATGGACTTAAATTTGAGAACATTTATTTATACTCAAAATCTTTATATCACCCCAGATATAAATATCTGAAGAAATTAATTACATCAATTAAAATAATAATATATTACAAAATTTACCGATAGTGAATCTGTTATTTCAGTCCAAAGTAATTCCAATATGATATTTAACGATGATGCGTATGGGAAGCATATTTTTGTATGGGGAGAGATAAGAATGTTGATTCATTCTACTTATGTAAAACTTACACCAGAATCACCAAACATTTAATAAGAGATCATCATAATGTATATTTAATGTTTAAGTTAGGTGAGAAAAATAAAAAGCATGTTGAAAGGCTAAATATGGATTTTTGATTATAAGCAAAGATAGTGAATTAAACGATGATCGTTATAGAAAATAATTTAAATACATAAAAGTTTACTTTTTTGTATTTCATCTGACCTTAAACTCCATTTATATAAATGTTATAAATGGCTAGCTACTTGTATACTAATAACTAAATTTGACTCACATATCTTGAAATAAAAATCTGAACAGCTCCTGATAGCCTGATCTGTTACCTGATAAGCTGATCTAAAAATCAGATCAGCTCCTGATAAGCTGATCTGATAACCAGACCAGCTCCTGATAAGCTGATCTGAAAACCAGACCAGCTCCTGATAAGCTGATCTGAAAACCAGACCAGGTCCTGATAAGCTGATCTGAAAACCAGACCAGGTCCTGAAAAGCTGATCTGAAAACCAGACCAGGCCCTGATAAGCTGATCTGAAAACCAGACCAGCTCCTGATAAGCTGATCTGAAAACCAGATCAGGTCCTGATAAGCTGATCTGAAAACCAGATCAGGTCCTGATAAGCTGATCTGAAAACCAGATCAGGTCCTGATAAGCTGATCTGATAACCAGACCAGGTCCTGATAAGCTGATCTGAAAACCAGACCAGGTCCTGAAAAGCTGATCTGAAAACCAGACCAGGTCCTGATAAGCTGATCTGAAAACCAGACCAGGTCCTGAAAAGCTGATCTGAAAACCAGACCAGGTCCTTAAAAGCTGATCTGAAAACCAGACCAGCTCCTGAAAAGCTGATATGATTGCTGATACCTGTTATTTGCCCTGGATGAGAAAATTTTAAAACAGTTGGTGTTGACAAGAAATGTGTTGAAGAAAAAGCTTCGTAGTATAAAAACTGGTGAAAAAGATACAAGTGATCAACTAAAAGATACATTTAAACCTATAGCAGAAGAATTCATAAATAGTTCTAAAAATATTAAAAGAATTCTTATGAAAGAAGAAAGTAAAATCAAGAAGTTGAAAATATACAAGTTTAAAGCCTGAGAAACCTTCACTCAAGATATAGACAAGTACCCCAAAAGAAACTAGTAGAAGGAACAATATTTGATAATACCATCATATTTAATGATGCTAATACTGAGAATGATGATGACGATGATTTTACTCATAGACTTCCAATTCTGAAGACATTTATACTGACTTATCAGTATTGGAAGGCATAAATGAATTAGATACAAACTATTGTTGATAGTTACATTAAACTGAATGAAGATAAAATACAAGACAAATTAATAATATAGCTTAAAGCATTAATATTCAAGAATATATTTAAATGCAAATTGAGGAACTACAGCGTGAAATAAAATTAGAGAAAGAAGACAGTTATAAAATTGAAAAAGCAATTCTAAAAAGTAAATAATTAAAAACAAATTGAAGAGTTTACGGTTAAATATATAGATTAGAAAATTAACTACATGTTAGTATAAATAGCTGAAAGTGCAAGATGTAGATCACAACACTTTCGAAAAAATCTGTGAAACAATTCAATGTCTTTAAAAAGGAATTTAGTTAACGAAGTCCATATTAAATTTCAACAACTGTTTGTGCTTGTAGAGATGTAATGACAGGAATATATGATGTTTTATGGAGCTAAGTTAGGTGAAATGTAGAACTATTCTACAGAAAATAGAAATTGTTGATTTTTGAAGACTGTAATTGACACATTCTCAAAGTACAGATAAAAAAGAAAGCTGCACTCTAAAAACCAAGGCAATGGAAAATATTTTTGAAGTGGTACGGGTACCAAAAAACTTACAAACAGATGATTCTAAAGAATTTTTTAATAAATACTTGGGAAAACTCATACATAAATAGAAGATTAAAGATTACTTAATATGAAAGCATCAATATTAGAATGATTTAATAGATCATTGAAAGGTATGATGTGAAAAGAATTAGCTTTAATGGTTCATATAAGTGGATTGGTATGTATAAAGATTTACTCAATGCATGCAATAGAAAAGTTCATCGTACCATTAAAATGTCTCCTATTAAAGTCAACTCAACAAATGAGGAAAAGCTACTTAATATAGTATAAAGTAATTTGAAGAATGAATGTTGAATTTAATAAAAATAAAATTAAAACGAAAAATCTAGTTTGTGTTGTTTTTTGTAGGATTGATTAGGAATGATGAGTCTTAAGAAAGATAATTAACTAAATGTAGTGGAATTCTCTAAACTTGATGGTCTGAATGAAATATTGCTAAAACTTCAGTGTTTAAAATGAACTATAACATAGTGCAATATTCAGCAGCACATCATATTATCACTTTTTATAAAGTTGTATGTATATTTTCCCATCGAAAGCGCTAGCACGCAAAATTTTACAATATGAAAATGGGATTATTATAGAAGATCTTCACTCTATTTATTTCTTTAGCTATCAGATCTTTAGAAAATATAGATAAACTACGGAAATTGGACTTTGATATCCAATCTTTAAGAATGTACATGTGTATGAATAAGTATCAAACAAACTTAGTGAATGAATATACGCTTCAACTAGAATCATGCTGAAGCATGCATAAATTTTAAAATGTACAGTAAACAGATCTTACTTTATATCTGTATCTGTATGAGTATTACATAAATTTATAGAAAAAAAAATTAAAGCATGCCGAAGCATGTATAATTTAAAAAAAAAAAAAAAATCCTCACGTCATACAATTTTGTAAGCAAAGAAATTTTATGATTTTGTGGTCAATGAAATACATACATATGTATCTACTTTGCAAAAATTCAAAAGAGCGAACTGGTAAATTCTAATAGTAAAGATTTTTAATTGTAACACTACTACATCTCGGACTCTTACGTCACTATCGATAGAAGCATGCTAAGGCATGCATACTAGCAAAATATATAAAGCTGTTAGAAGGTGATGAGACAGCAATTGTATCTGGATCAACCCAACTCATGAATGTATTGTATACGGAGATGATTGATGGTGATGATGACGTTTTTTAAGTGAATAATCATTACATATGAATGCGACAGTGATTGACCCCTCAAACCTCATGTAGAAATACTTGAGGGGAAAAATTCTCTCAAAACATAGATATTTCATTGTTTCTAACACTTTATGAATACACCAACGGTGAATTGCTGGTAGAGGTAACTGAGTTATTTGAGATCGATTTGATACAATAGTTGTATATTAAACATGCATTTCTTTGTATCTAAACTAATTTCTACATACCTAATGTATATACCCACCAAAAAATTAGACAAAAATTCTCTATTCCAAGTAGTAAAATCTGAAAAAGGAGTGGCACATTAGAAGAAAAAAAAAATAAATAAAAATGGAGACTGACTGACCAACTAATACGTACACTCTGCCCGATGGGCACACAAAACACACTTAAACATTTCAGAAATATATATACAATACGCTGAACTTTAATAAAATGAAAAAAAAGTCATATAGAACATTAAATAAAAGCCATAGGTGCTCACCGTTCATAAAATAAACATATGTATATGTATCTTATTAATGTAAACATATTATCAGTATAAATCAACAGAAATTTCGTCATACAAAGTCATCTTGTATCCTAGAGGAGCCGTCGATAGGGTATACCTAAATTATATGAAAACGAGTTCGTTTTCTGTTGATCGCTATTAAAGAAGAAAATATGTTTGTTCATTATGATTTAACTAATTTAAAAGTACATTTAAATTCAGTCTCATACCCGAACTTCTTAACATAAAAATTAAAAATAAATGTTATCCAATTCTATATTATACTATGTATCAAAAATTTCAAAAAAGCTGTTATATGAAAGAATCTCCAGCGCTTCTAACTGCATCAGAGTTTAAGAAAAAAAACTCCTTTTATTCAATTTAATAAAATTTTAATTTGAAGCAGTAAGCAAATACATCAGCTTACTGCATTCTTACTCATAATCGTATAATAGAATATATAACCCCTAAAGGACAAAGTCTAAAAGTCTTATAAATTAAGAAATATAGAAAATAACATAATTTTTATAAACGCGTAAAGTTGCAAAAGTAATTCAAATGATTTCATCGCAAAAAACAAACAAAAAGCAGCGATTGTTTTCAATAATTATGAAAATAATAATTACAATATAAAACTCCCTTTTGATTTCCAATGTTTATCAATAAAAAATAAAAAATAAGTAAGTTAACTAACAACAAAAAAAACTATCAGTACCTAAGCTGGAGTGCCGGATCAGTTTCATTTAAAAATGTTTATACATTTTTAAAAAGCAAAGCAAGTTTTCCAAAATAAATGTAGAAAGTGAAGAAAAAAGGCTATAGTTAGAAAAAATTGCATACCCCCAAAAATGTCAAACGTTGACTAACTAACGTTGCGTCAACTTTAAAAAAATGTAAATTAAGTATAAGAAATATTTCTATTATAGTTACTATTACTATGGAGTATGTATCTTCAGAAATTCAGTTTTACTTAAAACAGAAAATCTTCACAAACTTTTAAGTAAATGCAGATAAAACAACGTTTTTAATTTCAGATAATACACAACAAAAAGATATCACAAGACAAAAAAAAAATGAATTCAAAGATTGAGTTGTACTCTTATTTGTATGTACGTACATACATACATACATACATACACACATAAAATCAATTTGTATGTATACATATCAAATTTCTTATCAATGCTTAAGTATTTATTAGACCTACATCATGAAAATATATGAAGCGTCGTTTAGTTAAAGCACAATGCAAATATAAACAATCCATACACTCAGGGAAAATCTGCAGCTTAAAAATAAGAATTCATCACATTAATTCAATAATTTTTAATATAATAGAAAATGTATATTGAGATATCTACAAACTAATGAGTTTAATAAATGAATACTGTAAATTAATATTTTGTCCATATTGAAATAAGAAATTTCAATATGACTAAACCTTCGCTAATGGTTCTTATTAATTCAGCATGGTTCTTACTGATTTCAAGTTGGTTTTTCTCTGTGTGTAGATAACTCTTTCAGTCAAAGAAGACGAATGTAGTTAAATAAACAAAATCTGTAATATAAACAAATTTCACACAGACCGACTTCAACGCAAGACAAATTTAAGCATGAGAAAATATAAAGCAATCGTAAGTATAAAAGCATACTAGGATTAGGGAAGTCCAGATATATGATAGTATTTTATAGTACCAAATGTCGATGTTGAAAACAATTTATTTCTACCTACATATAAATACCAGCTCAAATACACACACATAGCAGAATTCATATAAGAAATATCCAAGAAAATTTCAACAACACCCCACCTTTTGCAAATCATGACGAGCCTTAAATTCTTCCTCATATATACATACACAAATTCCCATGATCATACATACATATACAATATATAAGATTAATCTCAACAACACAACACTCTCACCTACCTGAAATTACAGATAGTCTTAAACTTCTACAGACGTCTATACACATAGATTCTCACGGCTACATATTACAAGAACACCTCGCCCCTAATAAATCACAATCATCTTAAATTCTTACAAAAATACATACATACATACATACGCATAACCAATTTACCTCAATAACATCCTCACCCACCTCAAATCACGATCAGCCTTAAACTCCTACAGACAGACACACCCACAAATCTCCATGGCTACATATTACGTCAACAACCATGCCCACCCAAATCATGGTCAGCCTTAAACTCCTACAGAAATACAAACAGACAGACTCCCTCGGTTACATATTACTAGTACACCTCGCCCCTCATAAATCGCAATCAGCCTTAAGCTCCTATAGAAATTCCTACAAACGTACACACACACACATATACACACACACACACACACACACATATATATATATATACATGCAATTGATCTAGCTCTACTACACCCCGCCCCCCCTTCCAATCGAAGCTTCAACTAAATTCTCACAGACAGACAGACACACCCACGAATTCCTATGGTTACATATTACGGCAACAACGCCACCCACTCAAATCACGGTCAGCCTTAAATTCCCACAGTCTAGCAACACCTACATTAGCATTAGAAAAAATAACTTTCACGTTTTGCCGTCGGCATTAGGAAAAAAATAATAATCATGTTTTGCCGTCGGCATTTGAAAAAAATAATTATCATGTTTTGCCTTCGGCATTAGGAAAAATTATCATGCATTGACGTAGGCATTAGGAAAAATTATCATGTATTGCCGTCGGCACTTGAAAATAATTATGTATTGCCGTAGGCATTAGGAAAAATAAGTATGTATTGCCGTCGGCATTAGGAAAAAAAAAATAATCATGTATTGCCGTCGGCATTTGAAAAAATTATCATGCATTGCCGTAGGCATTAGGAAAAATCATTTTCCCGTCGGCATTTGAAAAAATTATATTCATTTTTTGCCGTCGGCATTTGAAAAAAATAATTATCATGCATTGCCGTAGGCATTAGGAAAAATTATCATGCATGCCGTATGCATTTGAAAAAAAAAAAAAAAAAAATCATGTTTTGCCGTCGGCATTTGAAAAAAAAAAATAATCATGTATTGCCTTCGGTATTACGAAAAATTATCATGTTTTGCCTTCGGAATTACGAAAAATCATTAGATGATTTTCCGTCAGCATTAGGAAAAACCATTTTCATGATTTTCCCCGTCGTCACATACACATATAAAAACCGCCAAACTATGAACCGCCTTAATACATTCACACAAAATATTCCACACACAAACTTCCCACGGTCAGGCAGGCAGACAGACAGACCGACAGACAGACATACACTTAATGTAAACAAAAACTCCTAATGTAAACAAAAAACTCCTAATGTAAACAAAAAACTCCTTATGTAAACAAAAAAACACAAATTTCCAAGAATTTAACAATTTTCAAATTTTAATTACCCAAATTTAACAATTTCAGCAACAATTTAACAATTTCAGCCCACAATTTAACAATTTCAGCCACAATTTAACAATTTTAATCGGCGCCAGGATGAACATTCCCCTACTACTCCCATAGCCTGTTTAACGAAAGAATATACAGGCACCCTCTATAGTCAGCTGTGTGATTACCTCCACAATTACTACATTTTTTTTCTGCTTGATCTTTTGGCTTAGTGCAACTAGCAGTACCATGCAATTCACCGCAGATAACACATACTGTAGGTAACTTGCAGTAAGTTTTCGTATGGCCATATTCTTCGCAATTATGGCACTGTACGGGACCTGAACGCTTACGTGGCTCTTCAACTGTGATTTTTCAATGTAAGAGATACTTTACGTTATAAATTGGATGGGTTTTATTTTTTTTCAATTGTATGTCATTCGGGTCCAGTTCAACCCGAAATAGGGGTTGGGGGACCTTTTCTCTATTAATTATGTTGGTAACATTTTTTACCTTGAATCCTTGGTCGACAAGTGCACATTTTACTTCTTCGGGTTCAACATATGAATCTATGCCCTTTAATACTATCTGTAGGCCTTTAGCACTCTTAAGTTGGTATGTGTAAAAATTTGTTTTATTTTTTTCGAATTCACTAACAACTTTTCGGAAATCTTTTTCATTATATATTTGGATTTTAGTTTCATCAATATTACCTCGTTTAATTGGAATGATGTGAAAAGTATTTTCACCAATGGTCGACAGTAGTTTTTTTATAAGCGCGTTAGAATTTTTTCTCTCAGATAAATAGGTGGTGGCTTAAAAGACTTTTGCGATGATGTAGAGGGCTTGTCGTCGGTGTCTTGCAATAATGAAAAACGATTTTGACGATTGGTAGATGATGCGCTGTTATCCCTAGACATCTTTGGAACAGATGAAATTTTTGAAGAATTTGGGCTTCGCCCACGCTTTACCACGGTTATATATCTGTCCATTCCCACTTGTACCTTGGGTTTTGAGCTACTGTTATCTGTAGTGATAACTTGGTTTAGTGTTGAACGCGAGCCCGATGTGGATGATATCGCAGACATAAATGAAGAAGAACTAGGCAATGGTAATGTTAACGATTCACTAGTTGGCATTGGACAAAGCGAAGTTGATCGCTGACGAAAAATTGGCTTTGCCGTTAAAAAAAAGATTTTCATCAGATTTATTATTTATATTTTTTTCATTAAGAGTTTCAGAACTCACAGTAAAATAAGCATTTCTGCCGTTAGAACTCACTTCAAAATTTTTTTCCTTTGAGGTACTCATACAGAGTATTATTCCTCAAGGGAACTTTGTTTGTGTTTACGGTTTTTTTTTTGCTATTTCTTGCTATGTAAAAAATATTAGCAAAGCCAATAAGCTTATTTATCAAGGTGAATATGTATTACGAAAAATTATTATTAGAAAAAATAACTTTCACGTTTTCCCGTCGGTATTTGAAAAAAATAATAATCATGTTTTGCCGTCGGCATTAAGAAAAATTATCATGCATTGCCGTAGGCATTAGGAAAATCACTAGATGATTTTCCCCGTCGGGAAATTTCCACGGTCATGCAGACAGACAGACATACACTTAATGTAAACAAAAACTCCTAATGTAAACAAAAAAAACATCAAAGCGCCGCCGAAAACACAAATTTCCAAGAATTCAACAATTTTCAAATTTTAATTACCCAAATTTAACAATTTCAACAACAATTTAACAATTTCAGCACACAATTTAACAATTTCAGCAACAATTTAACAATTTTGTTCCAGAAGTGGGATTTCACTACTACTATACTACCCAATATTTATCTTTTTCTTGATGGCTTAAAATAGTTTTCGTGTTTTTGACGTTTGTTAATCGTAAACCTTATTTCGTAAAAGAAGTATGTACAAACATTTTTTGTCTTAAGTATTCGCTTGAAATATTAGCATATATTTTAGCGAATGCAAACAGCAAAAGTAAACGAATAATTTGCGAATGCGAACATTCATTACAACCCTACTTTATAGTGATATATTTGAAGTTGGATTATTTTTTTAAAGATTTATTTTAAAATTTTTAGTGCTAATTGATAATTCCCTCCTTTCTTTAGTCAGTTAAAAATTAGTTGTCTCCTTTAAATAATTGTTTGGTCATTTACCATTAGTTTCAACTTTAAAAGCTTTTAATATCAGTGTTGAGTAATAAAGTGTTTTTATTTGATAATAATTGTACACTTGGCTTTTTATTCAATTGAAAATACTCAGACGTACAAAAAAAAAACGTAACAATATTTGCATATGTATACAAATACGTACGAATCTTTCAAACAAAATTTTTAGCATAAATTTTATACGAAAATTTAAAATCACAAAGTATTCATTATTATTAGTATTGTTATTGAAGAATTTATAAAAAGTTAATGAAAAATATTATAATTTATTTTTAGGATCGACGTTGTACTGAGCACACCAGTACTTATCTTACCGCGCTCATCCGACAGCAAAGAAGTTTTTGTAGCAAATTTGGGCAAAATTACAATATATAATACCCATGAAAGTTCGGAGAACTGTCAGCAAATTTCAACGAGAGATACATATTTCGTAGATATTAGAAATGTAAATCTTTATTCCTTAATTAACGAAGAAGATAATGATTTGAGATCAAAACTTCTTCGCAGAGGCAGCGAATTTTATTCATGTCAAAATAAGGCAACTGCAATACTATATGACACCGCTCTTTTATTTCAATGTAAATATGAATCCAAATCACCTGGGCAAAGCGCAATGTTGGATGTGAACCAAACACTTTCAGTGAGTAAACAAAATTCTTTTAATTGAACATTTTTGATAGAAATTTCAATCATGGAAATATATTTATATCATTTCTCATATCATCCAGAAGTTTAATCTGGAAGGTTTACCAAGAGTTCTAAAATTGATGATTTTGAATTTTTTCGATGTGCTCTTCTCAAATTTTAATATACCACATCGTATCTTTACCGCCATATTGGGAAAATTTGCCACTAGAAATAGTTTTTTGACGATATACATGCATACATATACAAAGATAAGCGATGGTAATGTTGAAATTCGGAAAGAGGATATCGCGATCAATAAAAATCTCCAATTCGCAAAACTCCCGGAACACCTAAGGTAACCTCTTTTTTTAATACCGTATTATTAGCGTACCAATAATACAAAATCTTTAAATTCTTTGTACATAATACTCATTTACTAAAACAAATTTGAGTGCTTTGTTTTTGTTTCACAATATATATACATACATAAATAGACGGACGAGAACTTTTACTTGTGTTCTACGAGTATAAACTAGCAATAATTTGTGTGTAAATTGAAAAATTTAAATTTGTTTTCTGGCAAACTAATTTTTTGGTGTTATGACGTTGTTTTAGTAAATGAGCGATATGTATACTATTAGTATGTATATAGGTATAACATATCGGAAATTACGTTAACTTTAACTTTAAGCCTACTATTTCGCAACTAGTACTGACTGACACTTGGATTACTTTTAATGTAATCAACTGACTATTTTAACATTGCGATGTCATAGGCGGTAGTCAATAGTCTCACTCTGCATTACTTTCAGCTAACTTAAAGTTGATTATTTTAAATCACTTGGTAGTCAGTAAATTAAAAAAAATTTCTGGGATTCGAACATGTATCATCACACGTTGTGTACTCAACACGCTACCACTCAGCTAAGGTACCATCTATAATAACAACAGAAAAATGTTAATATGAAACTGAAATAAGTTTAAAAGTTGGCTCTCATCAAATTCGTTTACGTACTCAACTTGAGAATTAATTTTGGGTTTGTTCTGGATGACATTGCAGTTAGCTTTAAGTCAGTCTAAGAAAAGTTAACTATAAGTTAACTATTTCTGTAGTCAACCACACATTCTCCGATAGGGTAGTTACATAATTTTATGTACATATATCGCATATGTTTAAACGAAAACACTATTCTTGTGTATATATTGATAATATGTAAAATTTCCCCTAATTAATTAAATAGTACTCCGTCAAAGTCCAAATTTATTCCTCTTTTAATCATTCTTGATTTTTCGGAGTATTTTCTTGGACTTTGACTAGCAAAATATCTAACGGTTTGGTTTATTCGTTCGTTCGGTGCTTCGATATATTTTTTGTGCTAGTTAAATCATTCTTTTTTTGTGAACCTTTTCTTGCACAGCGTGAAGAAATACTTTGCATTTTGCACAATTTAAACAATTGTTTTTTATTTCCTCCCTTTTTACATGCAAACATTATAATTAGGGCTTAATTTTGTAAAACGAAAACGTGAAGTGTTCACAAATTTTGTATGTATTTTGCTTCTGTAATTTATATTTTTCCATATAAAATTTGTCATTACTTAACGTTTTCGTTTTACAAAATTTGGCCCTTATCCTTATACCAAAAGAAATTTTTAAATATGATCCAAAATGCAGCTGTGAGATATTTTAATTTAAACTTACTCCTTCCAAAACATGCTACGTCGACATAACATGTTATGCTGGGAATATCATTTCTGAATTCATCGTTTATTAACTCAGATTCTGTAAAATTTTGATAGTAATTGGAATATTCTATCAAAAGTTATGAGCAAAAATGTACTAAGCATAATTTTTCAAGTTAAAAAAAACTCCCTTTTTTAAATGTTTTAAGTGCACTTAGGCCCAATAATTGACTTCTCAATTAAGTCTCATTGATCTTTAAGTGCCATTTAAGTACCGAATTCATTTGCATAATTTAATTTAAAAAACCTCCTTTTTTAAATGTTTTAAATTTGGAACTATGAGTCAAAAAAAATTAATTTAAATTTATCTCCAAACTAAAACAACCTTACTCAGAGGACTAGGTAATAGATTTGTGATTCTAAGGCATTTTCAACTATGACTTACGACAAATTTAAAAAGTTGAAATAAACTAAAAAAATTCTATTCCAATTGTTATATGATTACAAAAAGTCTCAAGTTTCTATCTCATAACATTCCAAAGATATCATCAATGAAATTTTAAGGCGTTTATCTCAAAACTAGTTTTTTTGACTTAGCATGTTTTAAAATGGAGCTGTCGATATACTCCTATGTAACTTTGGCGAGAACTTTTGCAGGCGAAACATTTGTTAAAAAAAAAAACTTAGTTCCTCGATGATGGTTCTTGTAACTTTTTTTCAGTTTTTATATGAATCAGCCTGTCGAGAATAGGACAACCAGTATAATTGGTGTAATTTCTCACAAGTTGCATAACACATAACACAGATAAAAATATTGGGCACTTCTAAAGGGTTTAAACGGGTAAAACTTGGTACTTTTGATCTACTTGGTTTTTTTCTGGGTGCGAAAGAAGTCGCGGGAAGATGCTATGTATTAATATGTATGCATTAACAATATTAGCTCAAATCACAATCAGAATGTGCGTTTGAGATTGCAAGTTAATACAACTGTAAAAATTTCGAATCACGACAATGTTACAGCGTGGAGGACCTGTTGGCGACAACTCTAAAGAGATCATGAAAAATAAATTCGACCAAATGGCCGCTAAGTTCAAACATGACAAAAAGAGTGACATTTTCGCTCATATTTTCCTTGTCTCTGCAGAACTTTAAATATCAATAACATCCCTGCAGAAAGTGCGAATAGTGAAATTGTGGTCATTTACTAGTGACGTTGTCAGTAGCACTACTGACCAGGTGTACCCCACCCAATGGTACCATCTATTGACATTTAACATTAGCTTGTCATTGAAAATCCACTACTAGACTTTAACACTACTGACTAAGTAGTTCTTTTGGGACAACGTGGAGACATTGACACCAAAGAGTCACTAGTAAATTTTAGGGGCTCTAGTCTACAAAATCGATATTTCCTCGCTCGTTGTCAATAGTAATATTATAGTGATTTTCTAGTGACATTGTCAATAGTGCTACTGACTAGGTGCACCCCAGTCAATGTAATCGCCTATTGACATATGACATAGGCTTGTCATTGAAAATCTACCAGTAGACTTTAGCACTATTGAGAAGGTAGTTTTTTATGAATCAAAGATTCACCAGTAGATTTTAGTAACCCTCGTCTACATATATTTTTTAAATATTATTTCACAGCATAATAAAACAAATGCAGTAAAGTGCGACTCTGACTCGCGCACGAAGGGTTCCGTACGAACACTAGATATGTAATTTAATACAAACTTCATCCTATATAATATATAGTTTTGGCATTTTTTCGTTTTTGGGGTCTTTTCGGTTTTTTTGTTTTGGGGTTTTTTGCGATTTTTCGGTTTTGGCGATTTTTTAAAGTTTTGGATCTTTTTTTAGTTTTGACACTTTATTTTCTCGTTTCGGCGACTTTTTTCGGTTTTTGGCTTTCTTTCATTTTGGCGATTTTTTTATTTTTAGCGATTTTTTTCATTTTTGCGATTTTTTTTAAAATTTTTTTTAGTTTTGGCGTTTTGACGATTTTTGGCGTTTTTTTCATTTTGGCGATCAAGTACCAAAAACATTTACGTACTGGGTAGTAAAAGCAACACATAGTTTACAACACTACGCTTTATAGTGATCAGCTGTTTTTATTTTGCAATTTTTCCATTCGCGTATTTGCTATATCTTGGAAACCGTAAGAGGCAAACACTTGAAATTTTCAAAAACGGTAAAACTAAAAAACGGAAAATTATAAAATCACCAAACCAAAAAAAAAAAAAAAAAATCGCCAAAAATTAAAAAAACTCGTCAAAACGAAAAAAATCGCCAAAATTAAAAAAAAATTCTAGCACTAAAATAAATCGCCAAATTCGAAAAAATCGCCAAAATGAAAAAAACGCCAAAAATCCAAAAATCGCCAAAACCCCAGTGTCGCCAAAACAAAAAAAAATTTTATATAAAAAAAATCGCAAAAATGAAAAAAATCACCAAAAATAAAAAAAATCGCCAAAATGAAAAAATGCCAAAAACCGGAAAAAAATCGCCAAAACAACAAAATAAAGTGTCAAAACTAAAAAAAAGAGCCAAAACTTAAAAAAAATCGCCGAAACCGAAAAAACGCAAAAAACGCGAAAACGAAAGAACCGAAAAGACCCCAAAAACAAAAAAATGCCAAAACTAGTCAGAGGCGCACTTTACTGAATTTATTTATCCTTATTACTATTCTTTATTTAAAATTAATAAATTTAGGGTTTTTTCTATAAATACAATTTACTTCAATTCCGTAGTATTATGCCATCTGTTTCGTTTATGGTCTCGAATCAGTTTTTGACTTGGTTTCCTGGGAGTTATATTCTATGCTTCCATGATGAACTTGTCCCTTAATCTTGTGGTTCCATGTAGTGCCTTATCATTAAGATTGAAACCTCTGGATATTTTATTTACGTCCACACACAGCTGGACGTATCGACTACCAGCCTACTTTTCCCCGTTTTAGTTAAACTTTAAGGACATAGATGTCTAAATACTGTATTGCTTTGCAACTATGTAATCGCCAACAATATCTACTTGTCGAGGTTCTACTATATTGCTTTGCTACTAGGTAATCGCTAACAATGTTTGTAAATATTTATTTATCGAGGTTCTGCTATATTATTGCGAGTTATATTATTATTAAAGTTGTTACTGTTTTCCCTTTTTTTATTTTAAGATAATTTTTTAAGTATAATTCTATTAGTCTTCATTTATTTTATTATATATATGATATATATGTATATGTATTAATATTTATTTAAACTACATTCATGCAAACGATTTTAAAGAAGTTAAGTGATATTATTAACAAATATTTTTACAAAAAAATCAAAAAACCCAACTGCGACAAACTTTCCAACTTTGAACCGTTAAATATACTAAATGGTCATTCGAAATGAAAAGTCATAAGAGTGACTTAAAGCTGATTTTAAAATGCCTGTCGAATGATACCCATTTTGATATAGTTTGCCGACTTTTTATTTTTTTCATGTACACAAAATGGTGTCTGTTGGCCGCCATATTGAATTTTTACAAAAATATTCTGCGTAATACAAAGTTTTTAAACAGCCAGACATACAGCCACACATTTTCCATTCCATTTTTGTACACAAATGATTGTATGCAATGGTGATGATATCGAGCCTTATTTTCGATTTTATCGTAAGCGACATGTTATCGAAAATAGACTTTTTTTTATTGAAATTAACATTTTATGGGCCTACCTATAGTTTAGAATTATCAAAATGCCGAAATTTTTATAACTTTTAAGATACAGGCTGTAAAATTTTATCGTAAGCGACATTTTACGTACAAAAACATATTTGAAAATTTAAAAAAAAACCTCCTGAAAAATTTAATTTTTGTCGCTTACGATAAAATCGAAAATAAGGCTCGATATAATGATGAATAAATATTCCCAGTATGACTGTATTTTTGTCTTTCACTGAATAAATATTAACTGCCTGTCGCACGATGTCACCAGCAAACGTTCGATCGACAACTTATATTGAAAACAACAACAAATTTTCTAATGTTATTGTTGTTTGCAATACAAGTTGTCGATCGAACGCTTGCGAGTGACATCGTGGGACAGGCAGTAATATTCTGTATGTAAAAATATTCAGAATGAAAGTATGAGATAAAGTCATCGTTTTTTGAGAGAAAATATGTGAGCGTAGAAAATGTTTGTGCTACAATTAGAATTATACAAAGCTGCTAAAATTAAGAATATTTACTTATTTATATACATACATATATTTTTGAGTACTTATTGTCATTCTCTGATACGGACGTAGCACTTCCTGTATTAATATTAATTCGCCTTGCTTTATTGAAAAAGAAAAACAAGTCTCACACTTTCTTCATTCACAGAAAAAAATATTCCTGCAATAAACAACTTTATTTGAAAATAAAACCAAAAATCAACTAAAAATGTATTTAAGTCAATTAAACTTTTGTTTAAAAATAAAATATTTCTGCAATAAATAACTTTAATTGAAAGTAGAACCAAAAATTAATTAAATATGCTATTGAGTCAATTAAACTTTGTAGTTAATTAAATTTTTTAACAAAAGTTTAATTGACTTAAAAACATTTTGAGTTGATTTTTTATTTTATTTTCAATTAAAGTTGCTTATTGTTTATATTTTATTTTTAAACAAAAATTTAATTGACTCAAATACATTATTTAATTGATTTTTGGTTAATTTTTTAAATAAAGTTGTTTATTGCAGGAATATATTTTTCTGTGTTGAAATAGTTCGATCTCTTATATATGTACATAGAATGAGATAAAACACCACGAAATATAAACCAAATTAAAGAGTAGATCCCATAGAATTTGAAGCCATACAATTTTTTTCAGAACTCTTAGCGAAATTGTAGTAATTCACAAGAAAAAACACTTTGTTTTTGGCACAGCAAGTGTATTAAATAAATAAATCATTCTGCACTTCAAATAAAACAAAATCTTAAAAAACAGAAACAAAAAATTTAATAACCTTATTTATTGAAATTTTCTCCACTTCTGCGTCTTTATGTTGATTCGGAAAAAATGAATTTCCCTGTGTAGTTTAATGCGAAATGTACGATAGTGCAACTTCAAACACTTCACATTCAATTAAATACAAAATTTATAAATTTGAAAAGATATATTTTCTGAACCGATGATGAGAGTTCCGAGATGGTAAAACGTAAGAACTTGATATCCGGTCTTTAGCATTTTGGATTAGTTATTCAACACAGAAGTGTGACAAAAGTCCATTTTCAGAGTTGTCATTTTATCAAAATTAATAAACACATCATACATAGTCTGTTAACTTTACGTTACCCTACGTCTACATCTGGGGCCTGTTTCACTAAACTTCAATTCTACAAGTTTACAAGTTACAATCACAAGTCTCATTCTTACAACTGCTGATGAATTGTGTTTCATTAAAATTTTCACAACACTTGTAGTTTTTTTCACTTGTAAACTTCAATTTCTACAATAACAAGGCTTTTTATATATTGTGATATTAATTTTACAATTCTTTTATTATGTTTATTATTACTCAAAATGCTCAAATATCATATAAAAACGCAATATAATTAAACATATGTGTGAGTATATGTATATATGAAAATTTCAAAAGTTATTTTAAATACTTTTGCAATTATGGGTACTCCAATATATATCGATAATTTCTAATAAGCAAACAATGTGATATACTTTGTTTTATTGCATATAATCACATATTAAAAAAAATAAACAGTTAAAAATAAACAAAATAAATAAATGCTAATTAGTATTAAAATTGTTTGATATTGTGTTTATTTGAACTAATTTTTATTAAAAAATAGTTAAAAATCAAATTTTAATTCAATTTATCATTCACTTGTAACTTGTAAAATTTTTTCTGAGGGTCTCCGTCGACTCAACTTTTTTTTTCTACAATTGTACAAGTGCAAATTTAGTTTAGTGAAACAAAACCACTTGTAGAAGTATGACTTGTAACTTGTACAATTCACTTGTAGCTACAAACTTGTAATTGTATTTTTATGAAACACAATTATTCACAAGTTCACAAAAACACCTGTAATTGTCAACTTGTAGCTTAAGTCGCGTTCAGACTATTATACTTTGTATTTATACTTGTCAAAAATTCAAATAATACGTGCAAGTGTGATAGTCTGAACGCAAAATGTCATCAAAGTGGCAAATAATACGATAAAAATTTTGACATCCCATAAGACTTTTTCGTTTTTAGAAAATTTTCTAAACGATAATACTTTTCATTAGATCAGGGTTGCATTTTCACAAAAACCAAATTTTCAAGTCGGCTGTTTCGCCGCCGATAGAGTGTCGTAATTGATGTAATGTTTTGTCATATGTATATCGGTTCAAAATTTTTAATAAGTGAATCGTATGGAAGTATAATTCGTTGATGTAATTTTTAAACGTTTTTGTAATTTTCTTAAATTTTTTCATTTATTTACATAGAATATATTTAACTACTGAATTTTTTCAAGTGCCGGCACGTCCCCGCCTACATGAAACCGCTTTGCCGCCGCTAGTCAATGAATAGCACAGAGATTTCTATTGAACAGCTGTTTTGTTTTCTGCTTGTATTACACATTTTATTTGAAGTGTGATGGTCTGAACACAATATGTCATTTTACGTTAGATTTTTTCACAGTCGCAACGAATGTATTTTTATATTTCTGTACCGTAAAATCTGATGAAAGTATTAATACTTGTATAATAGTCTGAACGGGGCTTAAGAAGCATACTTTTTTCGTTCAGCATACACAAAATTCATATTCACGAGCTGAATGCTACATATTAAAAACAAAATATGCGCTCGGTCTTTAAGGTTTTGAACGCACCTCTAAAGTGGCGTAGTAAATGTGCCTACAAGCATTCAGCTTCTGTTTTTTCTTTGTATATATTTATATAACTCAACCATTACAATGAATTAATTAGATTTGTTTTTTAAATCCGTTATAATTAAAAAAAAAAGCAAGTTCCGCAGAATTGTTTCACTACTTTCGGCTTTAATAGCAGACAATTTTCTCTTGAAATCATCAAAATGACAACTTTAATTAAATTAGGTAGGTAGGTGTGTGTGCTTGTACAATCGTTCAAAAATTCTACAACAACAGAAGCGAATAAATTTTGCAAGAAACAATTTTGCATTAATAATTTGTCAACAATAAATTTTTTGGAACTTGAATTTTTGACAAAGTATAACACAAAACCATGCACAAAACCAAAATATCAGACAAAAATATGCTTTTATGACCAAATTATGCAAAATTATGCATTTATGACTAAAATATGTAAAAAATATGCACTAACAAATCGATGCCGTTTTTACGCAAATTCCTTGTTTAGTAAAGATATTTCGTTCTTGCCATTATAAGGTTTAAAGGAAAAATCATGCATTTGCATGAAACCCCTGTCCCTGCTTATGACGTTATTGCAGTAAGCCGACGAAAATTTGTATATTGTGCCGATAGTGTGATCCAGGGTTAAGAAACAATATCTTACCAAAACAAATAAATAAATATAAAATTGAAAGCAACAGTAAGCAACAATTAAGGAAAACAGTTAAAAATTATCCAGTCACGATAAAAAAATATTAGGTATAGACCCCCCCCCCCCCAAAAAAAAAGAAAGTAAAATATATAAAAATTCCATGGACTTTTTTATGTTCAGTTTTTTCACCTGAAAATCTGGTTTATCTTTTAAATTTAAGTTTTTCAAAAAAATATTATGACAGTTCTCTTTGTACCTTCATAGTGAATAGTCTATTAGCGGAATTTTTCTTAAATACTTACTAAACAAACAAAACATTATACAAAAAAATATTCGTAGTACATATTATTCGTAATAGGTACATACTGACTGTAATAAATAAGTTTATTGCTTTGCTAATATTTTTACATAGTAGAAATAACAAAAACAAAACGAAAACCGCAAGCAAAAAAACGCAAATAAAGTGCCCTTGAGGAATACTCTATATGAGTACCTCAAATACAAAAGATTTTAAAGTGAGTTCTAACGGCAGATGTGCTTATATTACTGTGAGTTCTGAAACTCTTAATGAAATCAATGAAAATAAAAAATCTGATGATAGTAGTACTGTGAGTTCTGGAGCTCTTAATGAAAACAATAAAAATAAAAAATCTGCTGATAGTATTTTTCTAACGGCAAATCCAATTTTTCGTCAGCGTTCAATTTCGCTTTGCCCAATGCCAACTAGTGATTTGTTAACATTTGAGTTGCCTGGTACTTCTTCAATTAAGTCAGCAATATCATTCGCTTCTGGCTCGTGTTCATCACTTAATCAAGTTATCACTTTAGATAACAGTAGTCAAAAATCTAAAGTTCAAGTCGGAATGGACAAATATATTGCAGTTGTAAAGCGTGGGCGAAGGCCAAATTCTTCAAAAATCTCATCGCTTCCCAAGATATCCAGGGATAACGACGCTGCATCAATTAATCGTAGTAATCGTTTTTCAGTATTGCAGGCTAATAATGACCAACCCGATGTATCTTCGACAAAAACCTTCAAACCACCAATAATATATTTGAGAGAAAATAATTCTAACTCCCTTATTAAAAAATTAGTCTCGGCAATTGGTGAGAACGCATTTCACGTTATTCCAATAAAACGTGGTAACATTGACAAAACTAAAATTCAAATATACGAAGAAAAAGATTTCCGCAAAATAGTAACAAAATTCGAAAAAAATAAAACAAGTTTTTATATGTACCAGCTTAAGAGTGCTAAAGGTATGCAAATCGTATTGAAGGGCATTGATTCTTATGTTAATCCCGAAGAAGTAAAAGATGCACTCATCATACAAGGATTTAAGGTAAAAAATGTTACTAATATATTCAACAGGGAGAAAATCCCACAGCCTCTATTTCGTGTTGAACTGGAGCCGAATGACATAAAGTTAAAAAAAACGAGACACATCCAATTTATAACCTAAAATACCTCTTATATCGATAAATCACAGCACATAAGCGATCAGGTCCCATAATTGCCAAGAATATGGTCACACAAAAACTTACTGCAAATTATCTACAGTTTGTGTTATTTGCGGTGAATTGCACGGTACTGCTAGTTGCAATAAACCAAAAGATCAAGCAGAAAAAAAATGCAGTAATTGTGGAGGTAACCACACCGTTAACTATAGAGGTTATCCTGTGTACTCTTTCGTCAAACAGACTATGGTGCAAAAACCTAAATTAGCTCCAGCTCAATCAGCAAACGCTTACTCCGCCACTGTTGCGCAAATGAGCCACCCAGTCACTTCCCGTGTTTCGTATGCCGATACTGCTAAGACAAATTCTATTCCATCACAAAATGTTTCACCACCAAATAATTCAACAAATGCAAACTCAAGCTTTAATTTCAGTCGCCTTGAAACCACTATAAACAACTTTACAACAAATATGACCAGCATGATGCAGGAAATGCTTCGAATGCAGAAGACACTGCTTCAAGCATTAGTTAACAAACCATGAAGATGTTAAAAATATGTTTCTGGAACGCAAACGGCATTCGCCAACATAAAAATGAACTTGAAAAATGAACTTACGGAAAAAAATATTAATGTAATGCTAGTCTCTGAGACTCATTTGACTTCGAGAAGAATTTTTAAAATTTATGGCTAGACCTTATATGATTCAAAGGACCCGAGAGGAAGAGCATGCGGTGGATCTGCGATTCTAATAAAGTCAAGACTCAAGCACTATATTCTTGACAACATTTGTGAACAATACCTATAAGCAACCCCGAGGTCGAGCGTTGTTCTACACAATTGCAAAAATGGACTTGGATGTTATAGATTTTGGCGTCATAAAAAATATATCTTAGGGATTTAATTCAAGTTCAAGCTTCTCTTGATCTCTCGTCCGATCACTCCCCAACGATCATTACAATTTGTAGCCCATTAAGAAGTAACTTACATGACCCATATGTGAAGATGATCAATCGTGTTAATTGGCTGGGGTTCAGTAGCCATTGCACGGAAAATATTACGCTAAGAAAACCCGATGATATTGAATCTATCATTGCCAATCTTAACAAAAATATTAAACAGGCTGCCACTACCTACCATCCCATTAATAGAATTGAACATTGAACGTCTCGTACGTGAAAAAAGAAGAGCTAGAAGGGAATGGCAACAGCACAGATCACCCCAAAATAAAATCAGAGTTAAAGAGTGCACTAAACGACTCCAAGAGTTGCTTGCATTTGAAAAAACTGCATCTCTTAAAAATTATCTGGAAGGTCTTGATGTCACACCAGCATCTAATTACTCCTTGTAGCGCGCTGCTAGAAAGCTTAAAATACCCGTTGAGTACAAGCCACCTCTACGCACATCTACAGTAGACAAGAAGCGATACTGAAAAAGGTAACATATTTGCTGAGCTCTTAAAATCCGTTTTTACGCCAAACATATGTACTGGTGTGGCTGATTTGCCAAGTGTAGTCGCTCTACCCCCTCAACAAATAAAGTTTAAGATGCGTGACTTACAAAAATTAATTGCCGAACTCAACCCGAAGAAAGCTCCGGGTATTGATGGAATTAGTAACCAGATGCTGATGAAGTTGCCTCGTATTGCAATGAGAATCCTGTTATTCATTTTTAATGATTTTTACGACTGGAGTATTATCCACACTGGAAGCTTGCCAAGGTTAAAATGATTCCAAAGCCGGGCAAAGATCTAACCAAGGCTGAGTCATATAGGCCAATAAGTCTGCTATCAACAATGTCAAACCTTTTCGAAAAACTGCTCAAAACAAAATTGTCCCCAATTCTAATTAGTAGTGGGTGCATACCAGACCATCAATTTGGTTTTATGGTTTATGAACAAACTCATAGATTGGTTCAATTTATAAGAAGAACTTTTGAAGAAAAAAAGTATTCTTCTGCGCTGTTTATTGACATTTCCCAGGCATTTGATAAAGTGTGGCACGAAGGCCTAATTTTAAAATTGAAGACTTACTTACCAATAAACATTTTAAAACTTTTGGAAAGTTACATTATTTCCCGTAAGTTCACTGTTGTGGAAGGAGACTTTACGAGTAGACCTGAAGCTATTTCATCCGGTGTGCCACAGGGGAGTATACTGGGAACAGTTTTATATGTGATTTATACTTGTGATATGCCTGTGAGCAGTAGTATCCATACTTCCACATTTGCCGACGATACAGCCTGCCTTAGTATGCATGAAACCCCTGATGAGGCATCCCGCAAACTCCAGGAACACATTAGCCAGATGGAGCTTTGGTTAAACTTATGGAGAATCAAGGTGAATGAACAAAAGTGTGTTCAAGTAACATTTACCTGACGAAGAGATACTTGTTCCCCCATTCGGATTAACAATCAAGTTGTTCCTCATTATTTACATGTGAAATATCTTGGTATACACCTTGATCGACGACTTACATGGAAACACCACATTGATTCTAAGCTATCACAAATGAAACTTAAATTAACTCAAATACATTGGCTGATTGGTAGAAATTCAACGCTTAGCCTAGACTGTAAACTTTTAATATACAAGTCGCTTTTAAAGCCAATATGGTGCTACGGAATTCAGCTATGGGGTACTGCCTTAGCTTCAAATGTAGAGAAAATCCAACGAAGGCAAAACAAAATTTTACGTTTGATAACATTGGCTTCATGGTTCATCAAAAATTCAAATATACATCGTGATTTAAATATGCCACTAGTGACTGAAGAAATTGCAAAATACGCAGGTAAATACCTAACAAAACTCGAGTCACATCCTAATCCGCTTGCTCGTAATATATTGAACTTTACTGGACACATCCGCTTAAGAAAGAGAGATACAAGGGCTCTAATAAACAACACTTCAGATTCAGCTGCTTAAAAATACTTTTTTTGTGCTTATCACTACTTATGTATTATTTATAACTATCACTAAGTTTATGTCCGACATTGGTTGGACCTAATAATTATACTTTAGATTAAGATTTGAATACTTATTGTTAGTTCATATTTGAAGATACAATAATTAAAAAAACGTCTTAAAAAAATATTATGGCAACGCTGCGTACACGGCATATACAGTATACAAAGTTCATATTTGTACACCCTAAATCAAAAAAACCCACTGCCTTGTAATGTCTTAAATAACTTAAATTACTTATTTCTTGCAAGATTTATTCCGATGTTTTTGATGTGTTAACATCTATACGCGCGCCTCTAGGGCAGTAATTTATCAGTTTCAATACATACGCAAGTGTTAGGTATGTAAGAGTAAATCATCGTTTGTTTGTTCGTTGCTTGGCAGTCGGTATTGAAAGTGATTATTGGGCGATTTTCATATAATTTTCCCACGCGATTTTCTCCGAAAATTCATGGCCGATTTTATTAATTTTTGGATTAAAAAGCTAGTGCGGGTTTCGACGAAGAGTTTAGGCCAAAAATTAAGGCGATCCGATATCGGCGAGCCGAGATTTAAGTGTTTTAATTTGGAGTATTAATTTGGAGTAATATTAAAAAAGTGTTTTATGTTGATCTTCGGTTTTGTCTTATGCATAGCAAAGAGAATAGTGACGTGGTTATACGTACATATATAAAAATGAGATAGCAAGACAGCAACGTATGTAGCTTATGTACAAACATAACAATGTATGTATGTACATTTGTCTGTTGCTTTGCATTCTCTTTGTTTTTTGTGGGTTTAATATAAAATAAATAAAAAGTATTAAGCAAGAAAATAATGAAATCATTAGCACTTCTGTTTAATTTTTTTCATTTTGAGTGCATCTACTAAATTTATATATATATATATATATATATATATATATATATATATATATATATATATTATATATTAACTGTGCTGAAACATAACATTAATAAATTATACAAAGTAAAATTAAATTCAATAAACTATTCTTTTTCATTAAATACTTTATATTAACTCTACCACCGGGTTTGTGGGTCTGTGTTCATAGAAATCGAACAGGTACCGTGTAACAAAAAGCTGTTAACACATCGCCCGTGAGTTCGAACACTCATTGTTTTTATTTATAAAATTATTGTTCGAAATGTCATTTTGATATTTGATTTGTTAAATAGAGCCTCTTTTTATGAATTCGTACAAGAAAAATAAAAATATAGTTATTTACTTAATTACAAGAGTTTTTCTTTTTTTTTAAAGTTGAGGGTGTACGAATACGAACTTTGTATACTGTAGCAAATGTATCCTGTAGTAAATAAAATAATCGGTTGGCAAAAAACACTAGCTATAAATTAATTATTTTGCAAGTGACTGCAAATTGGTTTAAATCTCAGATATCAACCAAACATATTGCATAGAAGCACACATAAAATATAAGTAAAAGCAAAATAAGTAAATGAAAAGAAAATAAAAAAACGGAAGAAGCATGCCATGAAGTCAAATGTCAAATGTTTGTGTTGAAAAGAAAAACTTAATAATTTCAATACTAATAAAGGGTGTCCCAAGATTTAAATTTGGCGCCATTCGAAGTGTCATTGTTTGACATTTGAACAATTGTTATTGTTTGCTAGTAGAAGGTACGAGGTTAGTAAAAATGGAGCGCTACACGAATGAACAACGCATTCTCATTGTGAAATTGTTTTACCAAAATGGTGAAAGTTTTGCGGCTACAGTTCGCAAATTTGCAATCAATTTGGGGTCACAATAATGCTCCAAAAGAGTCAACTGTAAAGAGATTAATGGATAAATTTGCCGAAACTGGGTCTGTTAGTGATGTAAAGACAACAAAGCGAATCCGGCCAGGTCAATCGACCGAAAATGTCGCAGCTGTATGTGATGATGTCGCTCAAACGCAGGTCAAGCACAAACAGTCAATGTTGTTCGGTGTTGTTAAATGATAACTAGTTTTTTCGTGCCTAGAATTGAAGAAATGAATGTGGAGGGCATGTGGTTTCAACAAGACGGCGCCACATGTCATACAGCCAGAGAAACAATTCAATTGCTACATCAGTCATTTCCCGGTCGTGTTATTTCGCGTTTTGGAGACTAGAATTGGCCGCCTAGATCGTGCGATTTAACACCACTAGACGTTTTTCTTTGGGGTTTTTTGAAGTCCGACTCAAGCCTTAAAAGAGGAAATTGGACGCTGTATTAATAAAATACCGCAGCATTTATGCAAAACGGCCATTGAAAATTTCATTAAAAGATCACGTGTGTGCCAGCAAAGCCGCGGCGGCCATCTGCCCGATTTGTTGTTCCACACATAACCTCATTTTGTCTACTTTACGATATAATAAAGATTCACGATTTTTTTTTAAATATCTGTGTTTTATTTAAAATTTAAATCTTGCGTTCTTGTTGGGACACCCTTTATGTATAACATTTTGTTTGAACAGTACAAACTTTCGTATGAATGTATGTATATATCGTCACCTAAAATCCAAAAGGCCGTAACAACCAAAAAATTCTTGATTGATTATGATGTGATTAACCAAAATACATATTTTCCTAAAATTTTACTCATATATGTTAAAAAATACCGATTTTATTCATTATTCAATTTGGCACCTAACATATAAATAGTATTAAATGTATGAAGTTTTTTGCTCCTCATGTAAAATAGTTAAAAGTGTACTTACGGCCTTTTGTATTTTAGGTGACGATATGTATTTTTATATTAAATATAAAAATACTAATTACTTCTAATATAAATATATATGTATACATTATATATAGTATATACATAAGGGCATTTTTCTCAAAAGGTCCACCGTGACCAAAAAATTAAAAGTTATTAAAAACTAACTATTGTACGATATTGTAATAGAGAAATATTTAAATTTTATTAATTTAATCAGTTTAATAATAATTTTTCCGCTAAGATGAAAAGGCAGTCCATTTTGTTGTACAACTGCCATTTCTTATTTCTGATACGATTCTTTGCATGTTTTTTTTTTTTAATATTATATTTCTTAAAAGAAAATAACAATTGTAACAACTATTCCAAAAAATTACTCTTATAAGCTTAGTAATTTAAGGAAAAGGGAAGAGAGAACTATGGAAATTTGATTAACGGTAAATTTTTAATTTCTTTTATTCTATTTCGTGATATCACGTTCGACCTAAAAGATCATTTATTGACATTGCGTCATAACTGCTCGAAGAAGTTGTTTCAAAGTTTGAATTGAAACAGAATTTTTTGCATTTTTATAATTCATCAGAGAAAATTTATAAAAAAAAATTAAATTTAAATATAAATTTAAAATTTTTAAACGCACTAATAATCCCAAACTAATATTTTACTTATTAAGTAAAATATTTTTTTTTTTATTAAAAATACATTGAAATTGATTATTGAGGGGTTTAGCTGGATCCTATGCGCATTTCACTGTTGCTAATGCAGATCATCAGGGAACCTTTACCCAAAGCTTCTTAGAACAACTAGAGTTATTATATTATAAACTTTCATTTAAACAAATGAGAAGCTCAATAAAAAATAACAAAGTTGAAACAAGAACTGAATAATCAACATGTTTTTTATTTACTTACCTTACTATTGCTACATTGGCTGACTTTTTTTCAGCTTCAAATTGTAGTCGTAAGAGTATGTAAAAGAAAATAAATGTAAATAACAACAACAGCTATTTAAGAATAGAGTTGCCACTTAAATTGTAACAATTCCCTCCTCAAATAATCCTCAAATACCCCTCTGTGCGATGGTGTAGAAATAAAAGCAGCTTGGACTGCGTATTCACATAAAGAAATATTTTAATCTGTATTAATAATATCCATTTTATATTTTGAATAACAAATTTGTTTAAGAGTTACTAAAAACTAAATAGTGGAATCATTGTGGAAAAAATTTCACGTTCGATACGTTGGCTGACTTTTTTCAGCTTCAAATTGTAGTCGTAAGAGTATGTAAAAGAAAATAAATGTTATTACGTTCGACACCAGAAAAATACCCATATGTATGCATATGATACACAAATGTATATCTATATATATAAAAATAAGTTGCATTGTGTTAGTAATTGATGTTCTCTGGAATGCGTGAACCGATTTTGATTCTGCAAAGTTTATATGAAAGGTGACCCCAATACCAAGGTTTTTATGTGTGTATGTGTATTGGTTCATGAGTTATAAAGGGTCCGCCAGATAACTTTTTTTTTGAAAATGCTATAAAAAAATACTGAATATTTTCTCAAATTTCTTTTTTTTATTTGAAAGTACAATCCTTCCGGTTAATAATGAAAAATAATTTCATTCAAATGGCTGCCACGGCTGGCCATGCAGTAGCCTACACGATCGGTCCAATTTTTAAGAACATTGTGTGCAGCTGTATTTCACCAATGGCTTCACGAATATTGTCCTTTAAAACGTCAATTATCTCTGGCTTGTCGGCGTAACACTTATCTTTGACGGCACCCCACAAATAATAGTCCAACGGTGTCAAATCGCAGCTCCGAGGTGGCCAAACGACATCAGTTCTGCGGCTGATAATGCGATCTTCAAAAACAGGGCGCAAAACATCGAGTGTAGCTGCGGCTGTGTGGCACGTAGCGCCGTCCTGTTGAAACCAAATGTTGCCAATATCCTCCTCTTCAATTTTTGTGAACAAAAATTCGTTCAACATGGCCCGATAACGATCGTCATTGACTGTAACGGCCACTCCTTGCTAATTTTCGAAAAAAAAAATGGCCCAATTATGCCTCTGGACCAAAATCCGCACCAAACAGTGACTCGTTTTGGGTGCGTCGGCTTTTCAATGTATGCGTGCGGGTTTTCTGTGCACCAAATGCGACAATTTTGCTTGTTTGCATACCCGCCAAGCTCAAAATGAGCTTCATCTGAAAAAATGATTATTTTTGGCAAAATCGGCATCTTCTGTGAGTCGATATTTCCCAGCGTTGTTCAAGCGTATACACAACCATATTCGTTCAGCGGAAAGATAAAACTAATTATCTGTCAAATCAGACATGAGCTAAGTGTTACCATTCACGAAATAAGCACTAGTTGCAAAAAAAAAAACGTTAGATGGCGGACCCTTTATTTTAGTGAACACTGCATTCATTTCGAAATATTTAAATTAATATTTTGAAAAACTGAAATGCAATTCGTTTTTAAATTCATTACAATTCAATTTTAGTCAAACCATTTAGGCTGAGTTTACATCTGGCATTTCTTGTGTGTCATTTGCCCAAAAAAGCGTAACCAACTAATTACTATTGAAAAACTATTTGATTCAGACATATATTTATTGATTTAAACAGTTTCCAATCATGTTGGATTCTATAAAATTGTCTATTAGTTATGTATGACACTGTTTAACTCAATAAATATGTGTCTAAATGAAACTGTTTTTCATTAGTAATTAGTGGTTACGCTTTTTTTTACGCTTGTATGGCACATGGCACACAGATGGAAACCCGGCCTTTATCATTTTACTTTCTACGGTTAAAAGGATCTTTTTTGCCATTTCAAAACTTGATGGTAAATATGGTGGATATTCTTTCCACAAAAGATCAGTTTCCAATTTGTTATCAATTTTTCGGGTAGTACTTTCCAGAATTTTTTGGGCATTTATATTTTCTTCTGAAAGAAGCAATTCGATATCCAAATCAGTTCCGAAATTCCCGTTTTCGATGAACTTTGCAACTATGTTATGGATTTCGTTTTCTTTTATCAGCATCACCTTTGATACAGGAGGTAAAATACTACTTGTTAGTCCATAAACTACCCAGCCAAGTTTTGTTTGAGCTGCTATTAATTTGATATCTTGAGATTCTTTGGTGTCTATTAGTCTATTCCCAGAAATATTACAGGAGAAGTATTACAATAACTTTCGAAAACTTTTTTATATTGATATTTGTAAAATTCTTGACTTGGTAAACTCAAATTTGAAACTGTATGGATGTTCTTCAAAGTATATCTTTGAGCTGATTCGTGGACGCCTTTGATTTCATACTGGACTTTAAAAGACTTTTCGGTAACAACCTTGTCACCATACCATTGTAATGTAAGTGGGAAGATCTGCCTTTAAACAACTAGCTGGGCCATAAATTGTTACAGGGAAAATTTTAAAGAGGATACTTGCCTGTTCCGTTCTACAATTTAATATCGGTTGCAACGAACTAGAAATTTCCTGATTTTCTCTCGGTAATACCTCTGAATAAGTTCTCTTTCATTCTTGAAGCATTTTATGATGATTTCGGTAACAATTTTCAGGCTTTGTTATAACGACACAAACCAGTTCCATGACCTTTTTGTAGACAAGAGAAACAAAGTTTGAACTGTTTTACTCTCTCCCATCGCGTTATTAAAGGCATTTTTTCAAAGTCCTTACATTTTGAAATATTGTAGTCTTTTTTGCAGATGACACATTGATTACTTCTTGTTTTCTCTATAAACATCATTTGTGTTGTCTGCATTAATTGGATGAGTTAGTCGGTATAAGTCTAAAAACCCTGGCCATATCACTCAATCAGGTAGAAAAGTCAACTATTGTTGTATACGGTTTGATCGGCATTGAGTGTCGGGCCCAATCGAACTGTTTATCTAATGGCAGTTTATTTACTAACTCATCTAATAAGGTAGTATTAGTTAGGTCCCAGCAAAAAAGTTTGCCTACTAGAATGCAAAAAAGTGTATGTACTCTCCAGTCGTGAGTACTTACAATTTGACTAAATAAGCCATTATTTTTGTATGAGAAGTTCAAAAAGTATGCGGTACCCTATACTTTTTGCCTACAAATATCCAAAAGTTAATAGATTACTGATTGCCTAAAAGTATTCAAAATATAATGGGTTATTTTATGCTCACAAAAATGCAAAATTTAATAAAATAGCCAAAAATTATAAACAAATAGAATTTTGTAACGTAATTATAAAATTTGAACCTTTTTTGGGATTGTTAAAAATCATAATTTTACAAAGCCAATATATGAATACGTATATTGAAGAATATGCGAAAATACTTAGATTTTGTAATAAATATTGTAGTAAACCAAAGTTATTTTAATGTTTTCGAAGCTGACTTTCACGATCAATAAATATTTTTTAGATAGATTTCAGGATTAACTAGGAAGTACTACAATAAGTACCTTCATGTAATGATATAAACTAGATATACCAAACGGACGACACACTCGTCCATATTCTAGAATCAAAATGAAAATACAGTCAAATCCCGATAATTCGTACCCCGATAAATCGTAATTCCCGATAATTCGTAATAAACTGTCAGTCCCTTGAAAAAATCTCGTTAATTCGTAAAATTTCCATACATTTTGGTCCCCTCGCTAATTCGTAATATTTTACTCAAATAAAATCTTTACCTCTTATAAATCTTAATTGTTTGGTAACTACCACTTATAATTCGTAATAAAAACAACAGAAACATGGAAAGAATGATTTTTTTGTTTACCGCTATTTTTTTTATTTTTTTTTTGCGTACAAAAACAACAAATTTTTATTTTGTATTTTATTTTTAACAATTTTTTTATGCTTTTGTATCGTTTTAGTAAATAAATTAACGGGGATTTAATTCGTATTTTTTTATTTTAACCCCGTTAAATCGAAACCCCGCTAAATCGAAAACCCCTATAATTCGTAAGGAATTGCCGGTCCCTTGCGATTACGAATTATCGGGATTTGACTGTAATTTAAGATTCAAAGAAACTGTATCTAAACTTCATAAAAAATTCATTAAAACACAGCCACACACAAACTTACATAAATATGCAAGCATAATTAAATAATACATGAAATTAAAAAAACATAAACAAAATCCCTTTAACCAAGTTAATTCAATTTATTCAACTCTCTTCCTTTAAGTATTATGGCTTTCATACAACAACAAATAAGAGAAAAAAATTGTTAGACCAAGAGAAATACTACAAACCCACACACACACTCATGTTTTGTTTCTTTTTTACTTGTAAGCTAATAAATGCGTGTGTAATATGTTTGCATGTAGTAGTAGCAACTTTAAACGCTTATAGCTCCCAAAATACTAAACCGATTTCAATAAAATATAGATTCTGCACATCTGTATAAAAAATCTTTTAAAACCATATAACCATATCTTTTTAAAATCGATGCAGTGGTACCAGCGTAAAAGGGATTACAAAAAACATGTTTGCCTATTAATGATATAGATAAGTTGTTATTTTATTCATTACAAGACAGTCATTATTATACACATAAAATAATTAAATAAATAAGTACCACTCATTACTTTGTAAGCCATTAAAAGAGTACTACCGATTACAAAATCTTCAATTTTTTTTGCTGGGGTGGTGGCTACAGTTCGCAAAATTAAGGAAAATCAACATTTCGTACTTTTTTAGAAAACTCATTCAGTTGATTCAACTTTTTGTAATTCATTGTAGGTAATTGCTGTATATTTAATAACTGTGAACGAACTAGTATATCTGGCCTTCCAAATCGAAATTCTAATTCTTCAATAACCTTCGGCACACTATTATGATATATTAACATTGAAATAACAGCTTCTCGTGCGTGACCTTGTAGGGATTTTTGCAAGCGCATTAAATTTTCACGATGGCTATATTTATACATACTATAGGGTTGCATTTGTATACTCGTTTGTATAGCCAAAACAAATATACCATGGTATGTACCATATAATTGTAGTGTGAGCGACAGAACTAGTATAAGAGTTATTGTGTGTGCGTGCTTTTCCAAATTAAAATACAATTGAAAACAAATAACAATTGCTTATTGTATTGCTGCTGAGCAACTGTTTGATCTGTTTTTGCCCAAAAATACATATTGTAATACAAATATATGAAAAAACCACTATTGAAACAAATACATGATGTGCAGATGTATGTGCGGACGTTCGTTATATTATTTTGTGGCGCAGCCAAAGTATAGAGAGAGAAAGAGACAATTTTGCTCTGAGAGTAATTACAAATGCATGTGTTTCATGTACATGTATCATTTACTTACATGTGTTTGTGAAATTTGTGGTACCATGTGGTACTTATGTTAAAACCAGTTTTATGTATCTTATTTGTTATAGAAAAACAAATACATACAAACGTGTTTTTCTCATTTGGTCATTGCACAACCATACAATAACTGCTTTAAAAATCAACATTTACAACTAGTAAAAGAAACGCTAAATAACATATTTTTTCATACAAGAACCAAAAAACACGCAAAACTGGTGCAAACATATGCATCTGTGCAATGCTATAATACATACTTGTTGTTTCGTTATAGTTAGCTATGAATAAGGTCCATTCTTCAGCCAAACCACAAAATTGTGAAATCATGTAGCTTATGGGTTCCACTAAAGGAATTTATAGGCATTTCTTGTGGCAATAATAACGGTTCTTGATTCATGTCAGGGTTCTCAGTATCTCTTCCAGAATCAGGTGCTTGAATTTCCTGTCTAGTGGGCAACTGATTTCTAAGCTTGGCTCCTCAAATTATATTGCTTATGCATTTTGTAAATTTATCGTAAATTTCACAAAATTCAGATGGCGACAAAATGTGAATTTACGAAAAAAGAAACAAATTAAGACGACTTTGTAAAGTTCAACAGCGACAAATATTTCTCACGAAATTATTATTGTATAAAAAATACCAAGAAAATGAAAACTTGTAAAATATTGAACTAATACGTTTCAATTTTATCGAACAATAATTTACCGGAAAAAAATATAAGACATTTGAAGAAAATATTCAAAGTTTACATTAATAAATATTTGTTGTTTCATTTTCGTAGAATAAGTACATTTTTATACAAGTGGCTTTAACAACTTCCAAGAGCGATTATTCATGAAATTTTAAAAAAGGGTCTGAAAATCCATCCTTTTAAAATTCAAATCGTTCAAGAACTGAAAGAAAGTGACTTTGATTTACGCAAAACTTTTTGTGAAACGATGTTGGAGCATTTTCGCACTGTAAATCCAATTTTTGAAGCGACGAGGCTCATTTGCACTTAAACGGCCACGTCAACAAGCAAAACTGCCGTTACTGGTGTCCAAGAACCCGCAACCCTCGATTGAAACATAAAAACCCATTGCATTGTGCATTATCCACTCATGAGATAATTGGACCATTTTTTTTTCGAAAATTCTTGAGGCCAGGCGACGAATGTCAGCGGTGAAAATTATCGACGCATTATTACGGAATTATTTTTGCCAAACTTGCGAGCTCATCATTCGTACACTTCACACACGTGGTTTCAACAGGATGGGGCGACTGCGCACACACCCAGAGCTTCGATGAATTTGCTTCGGGAAAATTTCCCCCCAAAACTGATCAGTCGCTTTGGGGACATTCGATGGTCACCGAGGATTTTTTATGGGGCTACCTCAAAGAGAGGGTTTATAATGACATTGGGGACTGTCTGTCTTTAAAGGAAAATATTCGTCGAGAAATCAGCTCAATTGAACAAAGTTAACTGCAACATGTGGCACAGAATACAAGGCTCCGTTTTGAACAGTGTGTTCAACGTGAAGGATGACATCTGGATGACATACACTTTAAAAAATAAAATCCGCATTCGTTCAATGCACTTAATAAAACTTTGTGTAAATTATTATGTTTTTTATTTAAGTTTCAAAATACTCGTATAAATCTGCTACCAGTCACCCTATTTCCCGGTCCAGACTTGCAATTTTTGTTGCAGAAATTTTTTAATGTTTGGGAGAGTGTTGAAATAGAAATATATACATTTTTTATTCCTCTCTCGTTCTTTTGCACTAAAAAATAAAAAGTTGCAGCAACAAAAAAAATTTTTTTTTTTGTTATTAGAGTATTGTAAAACTGTCGTTAGAGGTTTTCGTAATTTTTCGGCAGGTTTTTCATTTGGTTTCACACCTTTTAATTGATTATTATGTACTCCCTTTAAATGTCGAATTAGACCACTTGTGCTCCTTGCTTTGAAACTAATTTTTTTGTAATACAACGTGCAAACTGCAGGATCTGGTGTTTTATTTTTAAAATAGTCCCACAAATAAGATTTGTAATTTTCATAAAAATTATGTATTTGATGTATTTATCGAAGAACAAAAAATTTTTTGATTTTTCATTCAACCAATGAACCGTTGGTCAATCATACCACTAACGTAACAATTGGTTGTACAACTTAATCAAATTGTACAACAAGTCGCATCGTGTAGAGGCCGCATGAGAATGAGATGGATAAGCTGTGATATTTTCATTAGGTTTATCAAAGAAAACTATAAAATGAATATATTTTTCTTACGCTTTCCTGGTAATTTGATTACATCTTGCGAATATTGTAATGCTTCCAGATGTTCTTGGGTGTGGAACTGCAAGCATGGCGGCTCTGTCAATTCGAATTTATTCCAATTGATCATATCGAAACATGAGTCACTTTCGAAGTTCATAAAACTAACAACGTGTGGACCGAACATTTGACCAATGCATCCAGTTGCATCATTACGGGCTAATAAAATTTTAGTGTAGTCATCTGAACGCACTATCGCATCTTCGTCTGTTATAATCGATAATAAAACATTCTCAGGGTGGAAAAAGTACAAGGCTTTTATTTTATTTATTTTACTTGTTTTAATACTTTTTGTATAAATTGAGATATGATGGGTTGATACTATAGACGTTCTCGAGGCCAAAGATTTTTGAATAAGAAAAAATTAGTCTGCCACAAACTCATCGATATATTATACTTTAATATCTGTATGTAAATACTGAAGCTATGATAAATTTAAAAAGCATTTTTAAAATAGTTGTGCTGTAATTATCGAAATACTTTCTTAGCAAAAGTTATGATTTTTTGCGAGCTATAAATTTCTAACATTAGGGTGTCACATTAGGGTTGTAGGAAATGAGATTTGGAGGTAAGTACTAGAACGGTACACTTGAGGTCAATGGACCTGAGAGCAAAAATATTGGCCTTTCTGAGACAAAAAAAATCGCCATATCAAACTTTAAGATCGGACTGTAAATATGGAAGATATAACGAAAAAACTAAAAAGGCGACCCCTACGTTCCACAGTGGGGCCAAATGCATGAAAAGTGGCGATTAATTCATAGAAGTCGTAATTAAAAAAAAATATTTTTTATTAATGGATATTTATAAATACATAAAAAACCAACATTAAAAAAAAACAGAGTGAAAAAACACATTTTGTAACCCTTTATGGGCCATTTTGTGTTCTGTAAAAAATCCTCTTTTTTCACATTTTTTGCTGTAACTTTGGAACGGTGCGCTATAAATTATTCAATTAAATTGCAAATTAAAGCATACTAAATGTACTTTAAGGAAAATAAGTAATATTTTTGAAAATAATAAGGAATAAATATTTTATATGTGTTTTTATTAGAAAATGTTTAAATTAAAATCATACCTTTTTTCTCGAAATTTGAAAATTTCGCTCAAAAATGAAACATTTTAAAATCTAATTGTTTTTTTATTGATAAATAACCATAAACACACTATTTAAAAAAAATTTAATTAAATTCGGTTATTCTATTTTTTTTTTTTTTTTTTGAAAACAACAATTTTTTATTATATTCATTATTACCTTCAATGTTAGTATTTACTTCACATTCAATTTCATAATCATAAATTAATTCGTTACAATAATCTTAATCTTCATCTCCATCTTCATCTCCATCTTCATCTCCATCTTCATCTCCATCTTCATCTCCATCTTCATCTCCATCTTCATCATTGCTATTTTGATTGCTGGGAAGTACAAGCAACTCCAATGCAGATTTTGGCATTAGCTCTTTTTTCTTTTTAGAACTATTGTTCATGCTTGTTATAAACGGATCTGAACTTAAGAGAAATCTATTAAAGATATCTTCCATTGTTTTTTCTCGACTGCATTTACGGGCAAAATTCTCCCTATAACTTTTAAAATCTTTATTTCTGGCTTCCTGAGACTCTTCGGTTAGCTGACCAATTGGCAATGGCGATAATGATATAATTTCAGGCCCATGAATAAAATATTTGTGAAGAGTAGGAGGCATATAGTACCATGGATATTTTTTCACAAATAGCCTGGCAGTGTTATTAGCGAAGTTTGTAAATTTTTCAATGTTGACCTCAATACCACTAGAAACTACAATTAATATTGTGTGCATATTTTTGATCAACTCTAAATCAATATTAGTAATTTCAGCAGATACTTCTGCATTCTTAAAAAAACGTCTTGCAGTATTCCCCTCATTAGAGTTACCAAAACCAGGTTTTGGTCGATCAATGATCAATCCCGTTCTCTTTTTAAATTCGCGTTGAATACGACTTTTAGTTTCAGCAATAATTTTTTTTTCTTCGTCACTTCTTGCCTGCCATTTTTGAATTGGAAGTTTATATGCCACGTGAATAAGACATTCAAAAAATCTTATCCAGCCATGTAGGACAGACAAACCGAACTCCATGAAGTCTATGTTGGAATCTCTAGAAATCATTTGTTCAATATTGTTGAACTCCTTGCTGGTAGCGCCACATATGTAGCACTTTTGTGTGGACTTTGTGTCTGTAATCGCGTTACACACTTTACCGTCAATCATAACGAGAATTAGTTTGTGGTTCACTTTTATCTTTCTTTCTCCAACTGATATCACTGTATCGATAAGAGCATTTTTTTCTGTCTCCACTCTTTCTCTTTCTGTTTTAATACTGTTGACCGTTTCTTTCATAAATTCAATTTTTAATGGCCTGCAAAACCTAGTTGAAGACGGTCGAGGATTACGCCAAATGATTTTGTTTTTACAAACTAATTGTAATGGTACAATTGACGTAATAAATACAGAAGAATCAGATGCATTACTGTCATGAAAGGCTTGTTTGTAAGAACTATGCCCTGAACTTCCGTCAAAGCCCCACTTAGTGTATAAAGTAATATTTTCGATTTCTTCGTTGTCTAACGAATTTAAATCTGCATTTTTAACCGACAAAAGGCGTTCAGTGGTATGATCCAATATTCCTTGTAGGCTAACTTGCGCTGATGTTTCAGAAATTTTCATTTGTTCTCCCTTTGGGTAACATTTTTTCTTAGCTGTTTGGACCAATTTATATGATGGAAATTTCTCAGGTGCAACCTTTCTAATAACATTATATTGGTGGCGACTTAGCTTCGCTTCTACCAAAACGGACAGAGCTTCATCCGGAGTTAACTGCTGTGGTGGTACCTGTGCTATACTTTTTCGGTATTTTTTGGCTTTTGTTGGAGATGATATTATTTCCTTAACAATTTTCGACTCATCTATTTTTCCAGCAGCTCTCAAGCTCATTTGAGTGGCGTAAGCCAAAATAGGCAAAGAAATTTCATCTCTTATGTCTTTACATTTCTTAACTTTTGTTTTTTCTTTGCACTCTTCAAATGAGAGATCACTGCGACCTCTTTTTTGTTGTGGTTCTGGTGGTGGACTGAATGAGATTGAGGCATCCAGCCAATTCTTATTATATTTTACAAAAACTTCATTCTTTCTATGACATTTTTGCCACCGAATCTCATAGCTAGAGCAAAAATTATGAAACCTTGTCATAAAATCTACCATATCCGAAGGGTCGACACGTTTTATTACTTCCCATCTCAAAAGTTTAAATTTATCCTGAAGTGATTTAGGTTCTGCACTCCTCATAAAATTATGCAAATCATGACGAGGAATGAAAATTGTTTTGGGAGATGTTCCTAAAATTAATAAGATTTGTATTCGTTTAAAATTTGCAAAAAGTAATTCCTTTAACCCTGTACCGAATAATTTACACTTTCACAACACTTTAAATATGTAACATCACATCACAAAACATTGACAGCTAAAACAATAAATAAATATGATGCATGTATATGACCAACAGTTATTATGTAGGACTCAAATAAATGACAATAATAAATAGGGATGGGAGCGTCACCTCCTTCAATTTTTCAAAATAGTGCACTTGTGCCATATACAATTTTCTAATAATTTAAAATTAACAAATGTTTAAGTAAAATTCATTGAAATATCATAAACACATGTAAAATAATTTAATTACTTTTATTCATAGTAAATAAACCCAACATACGCAATCACGTGAGTATGCGTGAATTAAAGTTACTCACGCCCCCATCTCTAATTAACAACACATTTTTTAGCTACAATAACAACTACTATAACGAAAATAATAACAAAACAAAGTAAAAACAACTTGATGTTTTGTTTTGTTGTTTTTTTTTCATATTTGTGGATTTTTAGCATCTTGAGTTATTTCACAAAAACAAGCATAACAGAAAAATCGCAACAAGTCGCCAAAAAATATTTTGCGGTTTATTAGTTGAGATCTGATATTATAACACTATATAGACGATTTTACGCAAGCTCACGAACAAAGTTGTTGAAACTCCATATATAAAACAAAAATAGCCCATTTTTGGGCTAATTTTATTTTATTAACATTTAATATTTTTAAAACATTAATTTAAACAAAAAAACATGTACTATATAGTAAACTACCTGAAGTTGACGGTTCCATTATAAAAATTTAACTTTTAGAAGTATAAATAGAAAAAATTATCAATTGAAATATCAAAATTTTCACTTTTTTTCAATATGCACAAAAAAATAACAATTATTCAACTTTAAGTGCTCACTTCAACTAAAGCAAACAACATAAAAGTAAAATTTTTGCAATTAGTGATGCAGAATTTTATCCACTTTAACCCGGTACCAAACACGATTATGAATTTTAAAGTTCATATTTTCAATTAATCGCCACTTTTCATTCATTTGGCCCCAGTGTGCGTTCGGTCAAAAAAAAAAAAAAAAAATAAAAAACAAAAATTTGTTTGAAATGTCATTGGAACAATACTTTATATTCGCTGGTGTACGGAGAACTTTTTTTCTGATACGGTGTAGTATGTATACTAAACATTTTCTGAAAGTATGATGATTTGCAAATTAACGAATAAAAGTAAGCCAGAAATGTATATATATTTTTTTTTTGTTTCAGATAAAAGGAAGTGTGACGGAAACTTTTAATATATCTTTATCTAAGTCACAATATGAGCAACTTAAAGCTTCCATTTCTTACGCAACTGATATTAATATTTTACAAGAAGACATTAATAAAGAAGAAAATGAAGCCGATACAAAAAAAGACGATTTATCTACTACATTTGCAAAGTCTAACAGTTTTGGGAAAACTTGTTTACAGTTTTCCGTACCAATATTCAAACTTGACCTAAAAAACGAGCATAATATTTCACTTGTACATATAATATTTGAAGAATTTAGTTACTATAATAACAATTTCGGGCAACGAACAGAAGTGCAAGTCTTTTTACGATCTGTTATTATGGAAGACTTGAAATGTCCAACGGACTCCAAGTATAGAAACATGGTGGATTCTTCAACGGATGTCGACAACAAGAAGCATATATTAAGAAATAATATTTCCAGCTCGTGTCCAAACCTATCAGATATAAAAAACTTTGAAGCTGTCAACACCAGTTCATCCATACCATCGAATTTAAACGAAAATTCAATAATTCACTTAAAAAGTAAAAATTCTAATACAAATGAGTTAGGAAAAGTCGGCCTTGATATTAACCAGACTATCAAAACGAAGAATCTTGTTATATACAAGTCCATTGCAACTAAACACTCTGATACAAAAACACCATATGAACTTAAAAGTTCAATTGACTTTAATAGTCTAAATTTAATAATATCTACTGAAAAATGGTTTATGGTGTTTGATTTCTTTGGACTTATTACAAATGTTGCTGAGAAGTCGAAAGATCAAGGGAAAGATACAGTATGTGACAGTAAGTATGCATTCATAAAATATATGTACATATTTTAAAATTATTGTAAATTTGTGAATTAGTTTTCATTGTCACTGCCAAAATTACTTTTGGTTCTATGAAGTCTCCTTTGAAGAAAATATGAAATAACTTTTACAAAAATTACCCGAATTTCATGAAAGTTGGCATATTTGTAAAAATCTAATAGCATAGAACTGCGCGTGTCTGTTTTTAACTTACTTTCACGCATACTCACGATCAGAATATGTGAGATTTTCGTCATCTGCTACAGATTTTATGCAACACTGCGTTTCGTTTAAAAGTAAAAGAAACTGATAAGGTGGAAAGTAAAAGAAATAAGAATAACATGTACACTTAAGTATACTATTACTTCATCTTTGTGCTCATTTTTCTCGCACGTCTAAATTTTTAGTCATTAATTCTCGGGAATCAGATTTGTACAGCACGTACAATTATTTCTTTCTTTTGTTCTATTGAAGCTAATGAATTAAACTAAATAAAACTTAAAATACTTTAAATATATAATTGTATTTCATTGCATTGGTGTCAGATCAAATCTACAAAAAGATGTTTACCATGCCTAAATCAAAACATTGCAGAGATTTATTCGAGAAATGGAAGATCGTAAAGGCAGCACAGGAACTTCTCAAACAGTAGGTGGTGCTACATTTAAGTACAATTTATTTAACAGCAGTAAGACGTCGACTAGCACTCGAAAGACTGCGGCAGATATGTTCGAAAACACATAGCTAGTGAAGATCAGTGTGAGAATTCCCCCATTTATAGTGGAGCCGTGGCACTTTGTTGCCGTTTCTTAATCCGAAAAATATGTTAGAGGGAATAAATAAAAACAATTGTTCAGTTAGACTTCAAGGGCAATCGCCGAATCATTATGTTTCATTGCAATTTTTATTTTGTCGACTGGTTTTGCACTCGCGCGATGATGGCGCGAACAGTGCATTTAATATTCATCCATGTAAACATCTAATAGAGCAGTAGCGAAGACAATAGATAGTGATGTGGACGGCAATTGGGTCGAAAACTATTGTAGCCTTCGATCTGCTGCTTGCTTTGAAGTAGAGGTAGTGGTATCTAGAAATTGAGGGCGCTCACCTGTACGATCATGAGTCGTATTACTAATGGCGGTAGAAGCAGTAGGACTACGGCTGGGTGGTACACTTGCCCATTGAATTGATGATGAATTGAATTCCACTCGGAAGAGTAAAAAGTGATATTTCTTTTTTCAAACGTTGCAAACGAAACGACTCTTACATTTTTTAAGATCCTGGGAAGTCCCGATGCAATTTGTACAATGGTTTTGCTGTTTAACTACAATGAATCGTTCTTCAATGGACATTCAGATAAACGACGGACATAACCTTATGAGGTAGAAGTGAGAACATAAAAGGAAAAGTTAGTTTTCTAAAGAGTAAAAATGCCCATTTGATCGTTTGAGTGTGTGTGTAATATGTAGATGGTAAGCTATTATGTGATTAACCGCATACAACTAATGTTAATGCATGTGTGTGCCTTTGCATGTGCGCAGAAAAATAAAATATCAATAAAATATCATGACGTTTGTACACGCGCTCATGCATAGAAAGAAGCAAGTATCACAAATTCTTCCGCCACGAAGTGTTTTCTTCTTTACTCTTATACCTACAATACTGAAACAAATTTCTTGCAAACAGTGTTGTTAACGTTTGTTTTATAAGATTTCGCTGTAGTAAAGCATTTGAAAAATCCCTCATGTCTTGAAAGTTCTTATAAGATATATTGTGCAGGACACTAATATGATATGTATACATAAAATAATATACATAAATAACAGGAATTGAGTTTTTGTACATAGGTTTTATAAAGCTACTAAAATAGCTTTTATTTGACAAACATTTGTAACTATAAAGATTATATGTAAGATCCATTTATGAATTTAAACTTTTGTGCAAAAATTATTAAATCATTAGGAGGAATAAATATTTCATCCCCAAGGCACAATTCTTTGGCAAATATTAGGTTACTTATAGTTTCAGTTTTTAACCGATTTCTTTGTTCTGTTTTAATTATTTTCATGACAGAAAATGACCGCTCTGCGGCCGCACTGCTATGTGGCAAAATAGATAATTTACACTTATATCGACTTAAATGACTAAATAACAATATTCGGTAGATTTCAGGCCTTGTTCGGTAGAATTGGTAGGATTGTTAAATTCACAAACATATTCGGTAGAATCTACCGTATATCGGTAGAAGTGAGCACACTGGTTACTGTTGTAAATTATGAGAGGTTGCTCACAGCAGTTATATTTTTATGAGTACAAGAAAACGTTATTAAGCAGGAAAACTTTGCACCACAGAAAATCTTTACTAGGCTGCGCTGTGTCGGGAAACGCCATGGTGGAAAAAATCATTAATCATCATCATCATAAATCATTAATGCAGAAAATCTTTATTAGGCTACGCCGTGTTATGACTTAATTCTGTTCGACAATTGTGTTGTCTTGTCCTTGGACGAAAAAAGTCGTAGTCGTTGAAAAATGCACCATATAAGGACAATTTTTTACTGCAATTTCAGAGGCCCATAAATCGGAAACTAAACCTCGCCGCCAATTTTTATATATAATTTTTTCTTATTTTTCAATTTTCTATAGAATATGATACTTCTTTTTAAATTTTAAGAGGTGCCCCTAAACTTGATTTGTTGTCCGACCAAAAAGTTTGTCCGGAATTTTTTATTTTTTTTTTAGAACTAGTCTCAGCTTGAATTGATTCAATTTTATATTTTGTCTGGACAAAGTTGAACTGAGTTGCCAAAGGTTAAATTTTTTGATACAAAATTGTATTGAGTTACCTCGTCGTATAAAAAAGTTTGCATAGTCATTTTGTATTTATGAAATTGTCAGTGACATTTGATTTGAAAAATATTTTATAAAAATAAGAAAGAATACTAGTATTAATATGAAAAATGTAAAAGACGCCACGAATATAAAGCAAAATATAAACAATCTCTACAATGTATTTCAATGTTTCCAATGTATTAATTTACAATCAATACAATTTACAATCAATTCCTTTAAAAAAAAACTGCGATGACAGTCTTCTAGTTTATTAACTTGTGCTTTATTATTTACTTTTTATTATCATTCATTAATTTATAAAAATTATGAAAGCTGGCGTCAGTAAGTGGTCCAAGGTATACAGTTTTATAAAAAATAATTATTATATACCTATAAACCATCCATATTAAACATAAAAAATTTAAACAAAATACTACAACAATACGCTATTTTGGCGCATGACTTGAAAAAGCTTTCTTTTGAAATTTTCCACAGAAAAATTAGATACCTTTAAATCAGGTAGTAAGTCATTATATGCTGTAGCCACTATTACGTTAAATGAACGCTCCAAGATTGTTGTTAAACTTGGTATCATCAATTGCCTATTTCTACGTGATCTGAACAAGTCATATGATTCAATATGGAGTAAAGGTACTTGCAACTTAAATATTTTATAGAAGTGTAATAAATTACAAAATTTCACAAAATTCGCAAATGACAAACCTAAAAAATCTAAAACATGAGGTGAAACATGTTGACGCTGTCGAAGTGAATAAAGAAGCCTGATAACCCTATTAAAAGCTAACCAAATCTTCTTAAAAATATAACCCAAACTTCCAGAGCATATAAAAATAAAGGGATAATTAATCCATGAACAACATGTTTCTTGATGTGGAAAGTTAAAAGCATATAGTTTACGTGAAAAATTAGGCTTGCGGCGCAGTGACGAAAATGTGGCACAATTGGGGCTTTTGTGGCAATTTTGCATGCTTGATTGCCGTGTAGTACATTCGTAGCTATTTTGGCCCTTTCAGCTCCAAATTCAACTTGAATACATTTTTCAATATAGTTTTCCCGTTTTAAAAACTACATTCATTTCTGGTAATTTCCGCCAGGTTAGGTTAGTGAAGCTAATCGTATTGTACAACTTGTTATTAAACTTTTTCCTTAACACATACAACAACAAATTGATAACAAAAAAATATTTTTCAAAAATTTAAAATTTTGTCGCTAATTTTTTGTTTTTGCTGTAAAAAAATTAAACATGTGCATTATATTACTCGTACAATTACATAATTTTGTTTTTATTTAAATAAAAAGTTTGTAAAAAATGCATTAAATTTTTTTGGCCCTATCAAAGGTATTTTGGCCCTTTTAAATCGTTAGTTTGGCCCAAAACCAAAAAACTCAGAATTTATGATTGTTACGCCGTAATGCAATATAATCCCAGCAAAACATATTGATATCTTATCGGCATCGATACCTTATCGATAACTTGAGACCAATAGAGTTATCGCTGAAAATTTCATATTTGAGCAAAAGCGTTTTTGCGTTAGTACACTATTTAGCATTCTTCTATAAAATTTTGTTATATAATATTACGATTATTTTAATATTTATTAATCTTTTATCTTTTTAGGTCAAAGCAATTCCAAAACGGAATTACAAGTTTCAATACAGTCCCTTAACCTTATCTTGGTAAAAAATGAATCTGAATTATCTAAAGCCAACATTTCATGCGTTGCACTGCATATTTGTAAAGGAAATGAAATTGAGTCTATTGAGGGAAAATTAGGATCTATTTCCTTATCTGATCTAACATCATACGGATGCTTGTATAGGGAAAGGTTTTCAACATCCGGAACAGAGGCATTAAGTTTTACGTATAAAAGGTATGTTAACTGTTATTTATTTTACGCTACATTTACACATGAAAGTACTTTCTTGAAATTTCTATATACATAGTATGAATAGAAAATTTAACGAAATATATGACTCATAAAAATTTCTTGTTAATGTTCATAGGAAAGTGAAAGTTCATTTAAAAATGTCGTCGAAAAGTAAATTTGAAAAAAATTGTTTTGTTCACTTCTTAATTAGAGTTACCCAGAACATCGCCTACACAAATTTATAAAGCAATAAATTGGGAATAAATATTATTGTTAATATTATAATAATATTATTGTTTTCAAAAGGCATGAATTGTCTTTTTCATGTCTATTTGAACATGAGATATCGCCCCTACCACGTCAAACTATCCAATATGCAAAATTGGTATTTTAGATTCGTTATCTTGGCACCCTAATTTTAACGATATGTCTCGTTTCAAAATGCTGAAATTCTCACGGACGATAGATAACTCAATAAAAAAATTTTTTAAGCCTGGCACTTTTAGGAACACAATGACTTTAAATTTATATTTGATGTGTCTTCGCGCTCTTCTTAAAAGTTCAAATTAGCATATTGGACGATATTATAATTCTTTAAATATTTATACAAAATAAGGATAATTTATAATAATTAAATTGCTGGGTTTTTTGTGTGGGTTTGTAAGCCTACTACGCTTATTTTTCTTTTGTGATTTTCAAAAATATTATTATTTGTGAATTCTCAAATAGTTCTTGAAAGTCTGTGCATAAGATAAGAGGTTTGTGACTATTCAAAATGTGTGGTTGAAGTCTACTGATGATTTGTTACAGCAACAATGAAATATATAGACAACGCTGAACCACCAGCAAATAAATTTCAAATTAAAATAAACTTCTGACAATATGTCGAATAATTAATTTCTAGAGTTATTATGTTATAAACTTTCGTTTAAACAAATGAGAAGCTTAAAACAAATAACAAAGTTGAAACAAGAACTCAATAATCAACATGTTTTTTATTTTCTTACTTTACTATTGCTACATTGGCAGACTTTTTTTCAGCTTCAAATTGTACTCGTAATAGGCTTTTTACATTGACACACATTTCAGTGAAATGCATGGAAGATGTAAAAAATCATCTCACTTGTCAAAAAGACATCACGTTCTGCATAGGTTTTGTTAAGGAAATTATAAAAAATAGATTTTGATGTAAAATTAATAATTGGAGTAGTTGTTGATTTGCAAGAACAAACCCAACTAAAGTGCAGTACATGAAAATTATAAAAGATTTGCAAGAATAAGATGAAGATTTTTTAAAAGGTACATATGTATATGTACTATGTATCTATATACGTATGTCGTTTTTTCTTAGTTTTTGACCAGCGTTGCCACTACTGAAAAAAGAAATTACAAAGCCGCAAGTCTAAAATAATGCAAAACCGAATGAAATAGTGCAAAAAAATCTAAGAAAAATTTTTTATTTTCTTATTAGTGTTTTTAGTACATTGAAATTTAATACGAGCTAATTTTTTAATATATAAAAAACCTAAAATTTAAAATATAAAGAAAATTCATTAATTCGTAAATACTTACTTCAACGAAGAATAATTTACCACTTTCCTCTTAACATTTTGTCTAAATTAAATAACATTAACATTTTGTCTAAATTTAATAAAATATTCTTTGAACTAGGCGTTTGAGAAGAGGGTTATTTTCTTAATTTAAACTCATTTAAGTAGAAGTACTGTGCGATACTTATACTTTCTTTGGTTCTTTAAGCATATGTATATATTTACACTAAACTATTTTTTTCAATATCTTTTCATAATTTTAAGAAGCTAAAAATTTGCACCACAATTTTAAAATTGACGCTACTGTATTAGCTGATAACTCATTCTTGGGGTATCAGTTTTAATTAAGATCAGTTTACTTAAAAAAAAACTCTTTCAACAGAAGCGCTTAAGAATGGTAATATCACAATTTTTAAATTTGGAAAGAAAATATCGCCAGCACAGTTTTTACTTTGAGAAATTTGAGACCAATAAATTTCAAAACATCGAATTTATCCTTATGGTCTAAAAGTGCATATTCACGCCACTCATTGTCTAATTTTTAATAACCAAGCTTAACAAATGGAAATCTATTTCTATTTCAATGAGTGTGCAAATTCTGATTATACTACATCAATAAAAATTATAAAGGTCATCATGAAAGTTGATTTTTTTTTAATTTCTGTTGTGCCTCGGAACAGTATTTTAAGCAGTTAAATTAATATAAATTCCACTTTTGCTAACAAGTTGCTTGTTTTTATTGGTAAACTATTTTTAGTTTTATTAAAAAAATAAGCCTTTTGTAATTAGAAAAAAAATTTGCACAACTTTGATTACTTTAGCTTTTAATTTGTATAAAAGTAGGGAGCTACCAAGAGAATATGAAGGAAACTGCAAATAATATTTTGTAGATGTTTTATCTAAAGCAGAAAGAATAGATTCAGTTATTTTTGAATGATCTTCAAAAACTTGCAATATTCAATAATCTCAAAACTTTATATTGTTCCAGAGCACTTTCAATGCAACAAAATGTTTGCATTACGTTTATAATAGGATCCAAGATTTCTTAGCAAATCTTCTAATTCTTTTTAGTATAATTTGGGCCTTTTTAAACATTTTATTGGAATTTTATTAAGACTTACACAATATTGGTTTGTACATATCTTTATAATAAACTTTGTTAGAGACATGTTGATTGACATGATATGTTGCACATAAGTATAACTTGATTTTGTCTTAAGTCAACTCATGCTGTTATCGCTTTATAATATATAAATATAAATGCCATTAAAGTCAAATAGTGCAAAATTACACAAAAAATTTATGGTGCAAAAATACTGCGAAGAAATTTAAATAGTACAGATTTTGCACTATTGCACAGAAAGTGGCAAGGTTGTTTTTGACAGAACAATGTAATTTTGCTAGTGATGGCACTAAAATTAACGAAAGATGTTAGATGCAACAAAATGAGATCGGAACATCTTTTAAAGATGTAATGGGTGTTTTTTATTGAGGTATAGAACTTTAAGTTGGCATCACTTTTTTAACTGGCGGCCATTTTGTCAGCTGTCAAGTGATTAATATTTAGTTTGGTTTGCCATTTCATCATGAACAGGTTGACAAAAGAACAACGCTTGCAAATCGTGCAAATTTATTTCGAAAATAATGGTTCAGTTCGCGAAGTTTACCGCAAGCTCCGTCCATTTTATGGTCGACATAATCGTCCATCAGAGCAATTAATTCGGTTAACCATGGATCGTTTTCGCACTACGTTTATTCTATGTGATAATACGCATCCGCAGAGACGTCGAACAGTGCGCACCGAAGAAACAATTGCCGCTGTAGAGCAAAGTGTTGAAGAGGACCCGAATGAATCGATTCGCCACCGTGCACAGCAATTGGAGCTTTGTCCATCAACTTTATGGAAGATTTTGCGCAAAGATCTTGGCTTGCGACCTTACAAGATCCAGCTTGTGCAAGAATTAAAGCCGCGAGACCATGCAATGCGTCGTGATTTTGGTGTATGGGCCGAAAATGAGATTGATCTCGATGCTGATTTTCATCGCAAAATTTTGTTCAGTGATGAGGCTCATTTTTGGTTTAATGGCTACGTCAACAAGCAAAATTGCCGCATTTGGAGTGAAGAGAATCCACATGAGACCCTTGAGACGCCATTACATCCACAAAAACTGACTGTTTGGTGTGCTCTATGGGCTGGTGGAGTCATTGGGCCATACTTCTTCCGAAATAATGCTGGAGAGTCAGTTACCGTTAATGGAGACCGGTATAGAGCCATGATAACCGACTATTTTGTTCCCGAATTGGATGGCATGAATGTGGATGAGTTGTGGTTCCAACAAGACGGCGCTACATGCCACACAGCGCACGTCACAATCGATTTATTGAAGGAAACATTCGATGAGCGCATAATTTCGCGGAATGGACCTGTCAATTGGCCACCAAGATCGTGTGATTTGACACCATTGGATTATTTTCTTTGGGGATATGTGAAGTCGCTCGTCTACGCCAACAAACCAAAAACGTTAGGGGACTTGGAAGCCAACATTCGTGGCGTTATTGCCAACATACGGCCCCATATGCTCGAAAAAGTGGTTGAAAATTGGACCTGTAGAATTGGCTTTATTCGAGCCAGCCGCGGCGGCCACATGCCCGAAATCATATTTAAACATTAATGGCATAAAATTATCCTTCCAATAAAGCCAAATTGATGGACATTAAAACGATTTTCTTGTGTTTTATTTCAATTCGAAGTTCTATACCTCTAAAAAAAACACCCGTTAGAAAGATGTTGGTTTTTAGTACTGTGTATTTCTTATGGGAAGATGTTAACATTTTCGCAAATTGATGGTAGATGTTAGATGTGTGTTAGTGTAAAAAGCCTATAAGAGTATGTAAAAGAAAATAAATGTAAATAACAACAACAGCTATTTAAGAATAGAGTGTTGCCACACCAGTATTTTTTGACATTTTTTACATTTACATTTGTTATCTTTTTACATACTTTTACAACTACAATTTGAAGCTGAAAAAAAGCCAATGTAGGAATGGTAAAGAAAATAAAAAACATGTTGATTATTGAGTTCTTGTTTCAACTTTGCTATTTGTTTTAAGCTTCTCATTTGTTTAAATGAAAGCACAGAATACACAGAAGTGAAGAAAGTGATAGGTAAAAAAAGCTCCAATCAGGTTTTTGTTAAAATTAATGGAAGAAAGAGAAAAGCATAGTGATACTCTAGTGTATTACTACTTACCAATTAACACAGCTAATAAAAATGTATTGCACTAGATAGACGTAGCAAAACAAAACCGACGACAAAATTTGAGGGAAAACGAGACAAACTGAAAAATACCCGTATCTTCCGTCTCGTGACACTTCTGTATGTTTTGTGATGAAAGTTTATAACATAATAACTCTGGTTGTTCTAAGAAACTTTGGGTAAAGGTTCCCTGATGATCTGCATTAGCAACAGTGAAATGCGCATAGGATCCAGCTAAACCCCTCAATAATCAATTTCAATGTATTTTTAATAAAAAAATATTTTACTTAATAAGTAAAATATTAATTTGGGATTATTAGTGCGTTTAAAAAAGTCTAAACTTAAATTTTAACAATTCCCATAAAAAAACACTAATAATATTTTTTGAAATTTGAATTTTTTACCAAATATGACACAAACCCAGTCATTTATACCAAAATATGAGTCAAAAATATAGTGTTGTAAAAAGCGGCTACTTTTGAATACTCAGTACTACTTGATACTTTTTCAATTGGGTACTCGATACTACTTAATACTTTATATATGTTTATATATGGGAAGTTAAAAATTATTATTTATATTATTTTATTGATAATGCAATATGGAAAAACAAAGATTAAATACAAGTATTTATATTTAAATTAATTTATAAAAAATGAAAATAACTAAGCTTAAAGATTAATTTTTGTACATAAAAATTTTTTAACGTACTCTTAACACTTCTACTGCATTAATCTCTTAAATTATCTTCTAAATATTTTTAATAAACATTTTTTACTCACAATTGATGTTATTACTTAGTCATTGTTGAAATGTAGAAATAAAATTTTGCCGACATTGAAAGAATTTAAAATATTTTTCATGTTTGTGAGGACCTGACCTGACCTGGTTATATTATATCACGTGCCTTCCTTCCACTATTCTAAAGGATCACTTTTTCTGTCCAATAGTATTTGTTAATGACTGAAGTAGATTAATAATGCATTTTGTAGTACTTTTTTTTAGTGGCTGTTTGTTACACTAACTCCATGAGGTTCAGAGTCATATTTATTTGTATCAAGCTCACAGAGTTGTAAAATTCTGATGTATTTTAAAGAAAGACTTTCGCTTGAATACTACAAAATGCAACCCTGAAAGTATTGAGTAGTTACTTTTGTGTATTGAGTACCGGGAAAAACTGCCGGTATTGAGTACTCAGTACTCAAATACTCAATACTTTTACAACACTACAAAAATATGTATTTATGATAAAAATTATACAAAAATATGCAAAAATATGCACCAACAATTCGATGCTATTCTGACACAAATTCATTGTTTCGTAAAGATATTTTGCTCTTGCCATTATCAGGGTTAAGAGAAAAAACATGCATTTGCATGAAACACCTGTCCCTGATAATTACTAACCGAGCAACATTGCTCAGTTTTAACTCATTTTAGAACTGTCAAATGATAAATATCTACCCAATAATTGACTTCTCAATTATGTGTCATTTATCTTTAAGTGCCTCTTAAGTACCGAATTCATTTTTTCAGTATAAAGTTGAGAGCCATTTAAATGCCCAACCTTGTCTATTTAAATCACACTTAAGTCTTACGAGCATACCATATGTTATTGTGCTTGTATGTGTTTATTGAAAACATCTACATAAACATCATTTGGTCGTATTAAAAAGAATTTCGCATAATTTCCATAAATATATAACATATACAATGCATAGTATCATATCATGGAATAAATAAATAGAAAAATGCGTTCTGATGCTCTTTTGGTTTCATAAAATGTGTTTTATGCAATTTTAATTTTCTACATGTTGATAACCTAACTTTCTTATTTACATTAAACATCTGTTTTCTTTTAGAACTATCAACATTCCACAGTGCTACCACACTTTCATAATATTTAAGTGATCATTTAATTTTACGACTGAAAAAATGAAACTGCAATTAAGTGCAACTTAAAATTAAGTGGCTATTAGCTAAATAACACTTAATTGAGAATTCGATTATTGGGCCTTAGTGTCACTAATATTCGGTTTTCAGATTCAGAGTCAATAAAAAGTCTACCAAACAATGGCAACCATTTAAACTGAAAAATTTCCTTCATTATATTATTCAGCAATTGAGTCCAAACATGAATTCATAACAAATAATCTAAAAAATTATATCAGCTGGTAAAAACTGACATTAATATTCGGCTATACCTGAATGGGAGTGTTTTATGACAAGGGTCATATTCTTCGTAATACTGAAATGTGTTAAAAATATCTCGTTTCGTTTGATAATGTTTATAAATTTCTCTTAATCTATTCAAATACTGTCTGCAGTTGACATTTATGAATAAATGAGTGACAATTTAATCCCGCAAAGTCTATCACACATTCTGGACTTTAGTTACAACCTAAAGTTATAGTAGGAAAAAAATATCGTATTTTTTTTTTTTTCTTTAAAATATGTCAAATTATTTAAGTGGAGTCCTCTGATGAGATAAATATCCTTAAAAGGACTAATTACAATCAAAACGGTTCATACTCCCTTGATTTTTTCTTTACTAAACAAAAAACCGACTATTAATGACGCTACATTTTTTGAAATAAGTAGTAGGGAAATACCAGTCCCACCGCAATTAAAATTGTTATAATTTGGGTTGAAATTGTGAAATTTGGGTAATTAAAATTTGAAAATTTTAAAATTTGTGCGAAATTTGAGAAATTGTGTTTTCGGCGGCGCTTTGATGTTTACATTAACTTTGTGTGAACGGGTGATTTTTTTTGGTTAACATCAATTGTGTGGAATAATTGGGTTCATAGTTGGAGGTTTTTTTTTTATTATGTGTGAAAAATTTATTTTTCCTATTGCCGACGGCAAAACATTTTTTTTTTTATAATGCATGTATTTATTTATTGTATCTTCATATGTGAACTAACAATAAGTATTCAAATCTTAAATCTATAAAAAAAAAAAAATTATTAGGCCCGACCAGTGTCGGACATAAACTTAGTGGTAGTTATAAATAATACATTAGTAGTGATAATCAAAAAAGGGGGAGAAAAAGTATTTTCAAGTAGTCCCATCTGGAGTGTTAGGTATAAGAGCCCGTGTGTCCCTCTTTTTTAAGCGGATGTGTCCAGTAAAGTTCAAAATATTACGAGCAAGCGGATTAGGATGTGATTCGAGTTTTGTTAAATATTTGCCTGCGTATTTTGCAATTTCTTCAGTCACTAGTGGCATATTTAAATCACGATGTATAATAGAATTTTGGATGTACCATGGAGCCGATGTTATTAACCGTAAAATTTTGTTTTGCCTTCGTTGGATTCTCTCGACATTGGAAGCTGAAGCAGTGCCCCATAACTGAATATTGGCCATATTGGCTTCAAAAGCGACTTGTATAATAAAAGTTTGCAGTCTAGGCTGAGTGTTGAGTTTCTGCCAATCAACCAATATATTTGAGTTAACTTAAGTTTCATCTGAGTTAACTTAGAGTCAATATGATGTTTCCATGTAAGTCTTCGATCAAGGTGTATACCAAGGTATTTCACTTGGGAATGTTGAGGAATATTTTGATTGTTGATTCGAATGGGGGAGCAAGTATCTCTTCTTAGGGTGAACGTTATATGGACACACTTTTGTTCATTGACTTTAATTCTCCATAAGTTCAACCATATTTCCAGCTGAGTGATATGTTCCTGGAGATTGCGGGATGCCTCATAAGGGTTTTCGTGCACACTCATACAGGCTGTATCATCGGCAAAAGTAGAAATATGGATATTATTGCTCACAGGCATATCACAAGTATATATTAAATACAAGATAGGACCCAGAATACTACCCTGTGGCACACCAGAAGATATAGTTTCGGGCACACTCGTGAACTCTCCTTACACAACAGTGAACTTCCAACAATAATATAACTTTCCAAAAGCTTTTGAATGTTTATTGGCAGATATGTCTTCAATTTTAAAACTAGGCCTTCGTGCCATACTTTATCAAACGCCTGAGAAACATCAATAAAGAGAGCAGAACAATACTTCTTTTCTTCAAATGTTCTTCTTACAACTTGGACCAGTCTATGCGTTTGTTCAATCGTGCTGTGCTGACTTCTAAAGCCAAATTGATGGTCCGGGATGCACCCATTATCAGTTAAAATTTTGGACAATTTAGTCATGAGCAGCTTTTCGAAAAGCTTTGAGATTGTAGATAGTAAGCTTATAGGCCTATATGACTCAGTCTTGGTAAGATCTTTGCCCGCCTTTAGAATCATTTTGATCTTGGCCAGTTTCCAGTTATGTGGAAAATACTGCATTCTTAAAATAGCATTAAAAGTAAATAGCAGGATTCTTATTGCAATATGAGGCAAGTTCATGAGCATTTTGTTACTAATGCCATCAATACCTGGAGCTTTCTTCGGGTTGAGTTCAGCAATTACTTTTTGTACTTCACGCATCTTAAACCTTAAGGGACGAGGGGGTAGAGAAAATACACTCGGTAAATCAGCAGCACCCGTACATGAATTGGGAGTGAATACAGATTTTAAATGCTCAGAAAATAAGTTACCTTTCTCACTATCACTTCTTGCCCAGCCTCCGGTCGCAGTACGCAATGGTGATTTAAGATCAACGGGTCGTTTAAGATTTCTAGTAGCGCGCCATAAAGAGTAATTAGATTCGGACGTTACATCAAGACCTTCTAAATACTTTTCCAGTAGTGCAGTTTTTTCCGATGATAGCAGCTCTTTGAGTCGTTTAGTACATTCTTTAAGTCTGATTTTATTTAGGGGTGATCTGTATTGTTGCCATTCTCTTCTAGCTCTCCTTTTTTCACATACAAGACGTTCAATTTCCGTAGAATAAATTCTGTTAAAGCCGGTCTGCGGATAGGAGGTAGTGGCGTGTTCAGCAGCCTGTTTAATATTTTCGTTAAGATTGGCAATATTAAATTCAATATCATCGCATGATCTAAGCTGAATGTTTTCTACGCAGTGACTACTAAGATATTTTTTGAATACCAGCCAGTTGATTCCATTAATCATCTTCACATATGAGTTAGTTAAATCACTCCTTAGTGGGTTGAAAATTGTAACTATTGTTGGAGAGTGATCGGAGGACAGATCTAGAGAGGTCTCTACATGAATTAAGTCCCTATGAATATTTTTCGTGACGGCAAAATCTATAACATCTGGAATTTTTCTTACGTCAGTAGGCCAGTAAGTAGGCTCCCCACTCGAAATGACATCTAAGCCCATTTTTGAAATTGTATTGAACAAGGCTCGACCTCTAGGTGTAACAAGACGCGATCCCCAGTACGTATGTTTTGCATTGTAGTCACCAGCTGCCACGAAACAAGATCCAAGCGATTTGTAGACCTTCTCATACTGATCTTCGGTAACTGAAAATCTGGGAGGTGAGTAAATTGATGATATCACGAAATTCGCACAAAAATTTTTTACGAAAATATTCGTTGCTTGCAAATATTCTTCACTAAGGTTGTCAAGGACATAGTGCTTGAGTCTTGACTTAATCAGAATTGCTGATCCACCGCATGCTCTCCCTCTCGGGTCCTTTGTATCATATAAAGTGTAACCATTTATTTTAAATAAGCTTCTTGAGGTCAAATGAGTCTCAGAAACCTACATTATATCAATATTTTTTTTCCATGAGGAAGTGCTCAAGTTCATTTTTATGTTGGCGAATGCCGTTTGCGTTCCAGAAACATTTTTAACGTGTTCATGGTTTATTAACTAATTCTTGAAGCAGTGTATTCTGCATTCGCAGCATTTCTTGCATCATACTTGTCATATTTGTAGTAAAGTTGTTTATAGTTAGAACCAGATTCTCAATAGTAGCTTCAAGGCGACTAAAGTTAAAGCTTGAGTTTGAATTCGTTGAATTATTTGGCCGTGGAACATTTTGTGTGGGAATTGAACTAGTATTAGCAGCATCAGCATACGATATACGTGAAGTACTGGTTGGCTCATTTGAGCAATAGTGGCGGAGTTCGCGTTTGCTGGTTGAGCTGGAGTTAATTTGGGTTTTTGACCCATAGCCTGTTTAACGAAAGAATATACAGGCACCCTCTATAGTCAGCTGTGTGATTACCTCCACAATTACTACATTTTTTTTCTGCTTGATCTTTTGGCTTAGTGCAACTAGCAGTACCATGCAATTCACCGCAGATAACACATACTGTAGGTAACTTGCAGTAAGTTTTCGTATGGCCATATTCTTCGCAATTATGGCACTGTACGGGACCTGAACGCTTACGTGGCTCTTCAACTGTGATTTTTCAATGTAAGAGATACTTTACGCTATAAATTGGATGGGTTTTATTTTTTTTCAATTGTATGTCATTCGGCTCCAGTTCAACCCGAAATAGGGGTTGGGGGACCTTTTCTCTATTAAATATGTTGGTAACATTTTTTACCTTGAATCCTTGGTCGACAAGTGCACATTTTACTTCTTCGGGTTCAACATATGAATCTATGCCCTTTAATACTATCTGTAGGCCTTTAGCACTCTTAAGTTGGTATGTGTAAAAATTTGTTTTATTTTTTTCGAATTCACTAACAATTTTTCGGAAATCTTTTTCATTATATATTTGGATTTTAGTTTCATCAATATTACCTCGTTTAATTGGAATGATGTGAAAAGTATTTTCACCAATGGTCGACAGTAGTTTTTTTATAAGCGCGTTAGAATTTTTTTCTCTCAGATAAATAGGTGGTGGCTTAAAAGACTTTTGCGATGATGTAGAGGGCTTGTCGTCGGTGTCTTGCAATAATGAAAAACGATTTTGACGATTGGTAGATGATGCGCTGTTATCCCTAGACATCTTTGGAACAGATGAAATTTTTGAAGAATTTGGGCTTCGCCCACGCTTTACCACGGTTATATATCTGTCCATTCCCACTTGTACCTTGGGTTTTGAGCTACTGTTATCTGTAGTGATAACTTGGTTTAGTGATGAAGGCGAGCCCGATGCGGATGATATCGCAGACTTAAATGAATAAGTACTAGGCAATGGTAATGTTAACGATTCACTAGTTGGCATTGGACAAAGCGAAGTTGATCGCTGACGAAAAATTGGCTTTGCCGTTAAAAAAAGATTTTCATCAGATTTATTATTTATATTTTTTTCATTAAGAGTTTCAGAACTCACAGTAAAATAAGCATTTCTGCCGTTAGAACTCACTTCAAAATTTTTTTCCTTTGAGGTACTCATACAGAGTATTATTCCTCAAGGGAACTTTGTTTGTGTTTACGGTTTTTTTTTTGCTATTTCTTGCTATGTAAAAAATATTAGTAAAGCCAATAAGCTTATTTATCAAGGTGAATATGTATTACGAATATTTTTTGTATAATTTTTGATTTTGTTGTTTTTTATATTTGTTTCGTATGTATGTATGTAAAAAAAATCCGCTTTAATGTCATGATTATTATTTTTTCAAATGCCGACGGCACAACATGATTTTTTTTCTCATACCAACTGGAAAATCATGAAACTGATTTTTCCTAACGCCGAAGGGAAAACTGTGAGTGTTGCCAGACTGTGCAAATATGTGGATGTCTGTGATATAGGGTGGGTGAGGGTGTTATCGTAATACCATAAGAGAAAATAGATTTGATGACTACACCAGGATTCTCATATGAATCGTGGGAATGTGTGTGTGTATGATTTCCTCACGCTAATAAATTGTTTATAAATAAAATAATTAAATAAATTAATAAACAATTTATTTAATTTTTTATTTATGTATAAACTGTTCTCATATATGTGAACACACCTAATGCTTGTGTGTGGGGGTCGAGTTTGTTTGTCGCTGATAAGCTTATGTTTTGTTTAATTGTTTAAGAAATATATATTTGTTTGTATGTGTTTATATATTTGTTTATATGTATGTATGCATGCTTATATGTACGATCGTGGGAATTTGTGCGTGGAATATTTTGCGATTATGTAGAATACAAATGTTATGTGTAGATACATTTATATTTTGGAACGTAGTCATTTTTTTGGCTACGATTATTTTAAAGCATCAGAGTTTCAACTAACTACAGTCATAAGCAGAGGAACAAAAGGTAAAAATTTGCAAGTAAAGGGGCCCATACACTACAACAGCATGCATGCTCAATCAAGTGTTTGTGCCAGCGGTTTGGTCGTGTATGGGCATTTTGTGCGATTGTACGGGTTGCTGTAGCGATGTCAAGTAGAGGTTGATATTTTGCTGATGGTATCAGCTCGCTGGTGTGGTATATGGTGAAATTAGCTCAGTTGACCAAAGTTGTCATGGAGCAAACATGCATTTAAGTATGTAATATAATTTGTTGAAATATAATTTGTTTCAATGGTAAACAGAATTTTAGAACTTTAGTTATACATAGCTGCTAATTTTAACAACATACCAATAATAATTGCAACAAAATATGTGTCACTATTCATAACCACCCTTCCCGAAATTTTGTAAGAAATGAATATTGTACCAGCTTGCTGGTATGTTGTGTGGTTCGAGAACGAATGCTCAATCGCTTGATTGTGCGTGCATGCTGTTGTAGTGTATGGGCCGCTTAAGCAACAAAGTTAACTTCTCATTCTGCCTCCCACTTCCTTCTTTTTCCTTTATGTACTGTGTATTTGAAATAAGAAAACATTTGTACATTATTTACTTTCTATACATTTACCCCCATATTCATAAAAAAATAAAATAAATTTGAAACTAATTTTAGGAAAATTTTGCATGGAAAATTTGAAATAAAATACATATCAAATTCGTTTCAAATTTTATGAATATGCGGGTTATTATTTAAAATTTGATAAAATTTTATATTTAATACAGGGTGGGCCAAAAGAAACCAAGGGATGTACAAGTTTAATAACTTTTTTGTTTATTAACTTTTTTTTTTATTTTTTCTTTCAGATTATATAATATACAAAATGGAAATTTTTTTACACTAAGTATGAAAAATGATGTCTCTTAAATGACCACCGTTTTCAGCTTCGCACTGATGGGCTCTTTTTAGAGCATTTTCCATAACATCTTTCAAAACTTGTGGCTGTAGCGTTCGAATTTCTGCAACAATGTTTGCCTTGAGTTCAAGGATTGTCTCTGGCTTGTTCACATACACTCGCTCCTTCAAAAAACCCCAAAGAAAATAGTCGGGTGCTGTCAAATCTGGCGATCGCGCTGGCCAAATAATTTCCGAATTTCGAGAAATTATTCGCTCTCCAAAAATTTGACTTAAAAGTGCCATTGTGTCTCGGGCAGTATGGGCAGTGGCTCCGTCCTGCTGAAACCACATACCAGGTCTGTTTTCAAGAGCAGGACGTAAAAAATTTTCTATCATAAACCGATACCGCTCTCCATTTACGGTTACAGCACTTCCATCTTCATTCTCGAAGAAGTAGGGCCCAATGACATTTTCAGATGTGATCCCACACCATACTGTACACCTGATGGGGTGCAATTGGCGTTGATGAATGGCTCTTGGATTTTGAGAACCCCAGAACCTACAGTTCTGCTTATTAACAAAGCCATTCAAATGAAAATGAGCTTCATCACTCATAATCAAATTTTCAATAAAGTTGATTTCATTTAAATAATAAAATTCTATTGTTCTGGTTCTCTGTTCAGTTGTGAACCTCTCCATTATAAATTCTCCAAGTGTTGTCTATATAATCTGAAAGAAAAAATAAAAAAAAATTAATAAACAAAAAAGTTATTAAACTTTTACAGCCCTTGGTTTCTTTTGGCCCACCCTGTACATATGTACATTCATATTTTAAAAAGTGAAAAAGTTAATTTAAAGCTAGATATTTCTTTTGTTAGTGAAATAGCATTTTTTTTAAAGCGCAAACACCAAAATTATTATAATTACAATAAAAATATTCTAGATACCAAATCTCCATTTGTTTAAAGTTGATGCAGCCTATATCCTCAACGTTAAAAATTTTTCGGCATAAATTTTTTTTCCAAACATCGTCTTTTTTCTTCACCTTTAAGATAAATTTTAGAACATCTTGCATTGGCTTTTAAGAAATTGCAAACGCTTTGAAACAAAACTGATCCGGCAGTCCAGCTTAGATGATGATAGTTTTTGTTAGCCACTTTGCTTCTTTTTGCTTTTTTATTGATAAACATTTAAAATCTACGGGGGTTTATAATGAAATTGTTATACTCATAATTGTTGAACGCAATCGCCTCGTCTATAAAAATTGTGTTATTTTCCATATTACTTTGATGGGTATATATGTTATTATAGACGCAAAGAAAAAATATGGTTGAGGTAACCATAATCAAACAGCAACATACTATGATTGAATTATATGGTTGCAGTCAAAACATATTATTGTTAATAGAAAAGCAAACTTTAATAATATTATTATTTAAGTTAATAATAATATTATCTACAAAAATAATGAACTTTGTTATACCTTATCTTAGTATTGTAAATATGACAGCACTATTTTTAAATGTGACTAAGATATAATTGAGACTCGCCATACCATGTTCTAATATTATATTAATATTGTTAAATACGACCACAGTATTATTTAATATAATAATACCATTTTGTTTTTTAATCATAACAGCTGTGCGTTAAATTCGAAATAAAAATAGTTTAATATTGTTGAAATAAAATGTGTATATAGAAATGAATACTTACACCACATACAGACATGTCTGTATAAAGAGATACACAAATGTTTATATATTTTTATTGGTCTACCCTTTTGTTTATTCTTTATTTATTTATTAATTTATTTAACACCACCCGTGCACTACCGATAGCTTACAAACGAATTACTGAACTGACAGATGTTTCTGAAAAAGATTTTTTTAAAAACTTAACATGGTATGGTTTTGGATAACATTATATTGTTATTAACATGATATTATTTCAAATAATAATACAAATTATGTTGTAGTCATAAATTTTAAACAAAACTTTATTGTTAAACTCTAACCATATCACACTTTTATATGGATGTGATGTTGTAATTATTAAATTCAAACATTACTCTGTTTATCGTAACGAAATAAATGTTTAAAATAACAATAACTAGTTTTCAACGACCACACATTTGTTTCAGAGAACATAATATTGTTTTCTCAACCATTCTACAACCATATCTTTTCTTTGCGTGTACGATCATGAATAAGAACGCAGTAAGCTAATGTCGTTGCTGTAATATTAGTTGCTGTTTCAAATTATATTTTTATATCAATCGGTTCATTATTGAGGGATTCATTCTGATGACTGACATCTACTACAATAATAAAATTTTGTCTTAAACTCTGATGCAGTTAGAAGCGGTTGAGATTCTTTCATATAGTAGCTTTGTTGGAATCTTAGATACATATCATATAGAATTACATAACATTCATTTTTAAACTTTATGTTAAGATGATCATATGGATATGACACTGAATTTAAATGTACTTTTAAATTAGTCAAATCACAATGAACAAAGTTATTTTCTTGTTTAAAAGCAATCAATACAAAACGGGGGCGTTCTCTATTTGCAGCCAGTTTAACATTCCAAATATGGCTAGTACCTGTGTTTAATTGTGGATTAACATGACAATCCCAACTGCGAAATGCCATAGGTATGGAAGCACCATTGTTAATAATTTTTTATCATATTCAATTTGATAAAGTCGGATAATTGTACATGTGGAATTCTCCATGAGATGAGTAAAATTGTAAGTTTAGATTTTTCAGTAGAAACACTCGAGCGTACAAGATCTTCATCATTCTTATTGCACAAGAGTATCAATTCATGTTTTCCATTTAGTATAATGTTGTTGTAGTCTTCGGCGAATCCTAGAAGCATTTTTAGAGGTACATAGAAATTTAAAAATCCATTTGCAAGAGTGATATCGTCAATTTTGTTCCATCCAGCATTTTGCATCACATTGCTTTCTGTTGGTGACAGAGAAACCAAATTTGGTATGATGCTTGTGGCTCCTAAATATCTTGTATGGTCAATTTCAATTCCATTGAGCTCATAGCGAATTTCTTCAAATAGATATGCTACAAAGTTGTTTTTAATACAAAGTTCTCCGAAGAAGAAGAATATTTGGGCAACATCGGCAACAAACCCCTCTACATAAATGTAGCTCTCTCTGGGTAGCACGTACAAATCTTGATTTTGAATTGAAATTCTAATTTCATAATTATTTATAAAAATTATAAATATCAGAATGGGATAAAGTATGCATTTGCCTATTATTTACTAAATGATTATTATAAATATCTTCACAAACTTTAATTAAAAATTAAACAAATTTTTGTGAGGCATCTTTCCCTGTATATACTCTTAACTTATCTAAATTTTTGTTATGGAGAGACATTTAACATAATAGCTAAGTGCACATGGAGTGTGCTTTTTAACTAATCTAGTTTTACTACTTACCCTATCATTGACTTCTTCTAAAATGTATTCAAAGTACGCATTTATTACGAAGGGGACATCCATTTTTCTCTGATGTTCCTTAAACTGTATTATAGTATCCGACCTGAAGGCATAGTAGTTACAATTTTATCGCACTCCGCCTTGAGCATTAAACACATTCACCACAGCAGGCTATACGAACACACGACTTCAAATGCCGCTAGCAGCATTTGCCGCCTCGTAGCCGGCTACTTAATTATTTTGGAGACGGCAGCGGCACCATCTGCAGCTGATATTCAAGTACAAATACATTGTTCAGTATTGCCAATTTTATATATTTTTCATTTTATAAAAGTTAATTGCTCTTTTAAAATGTACTTATTTCACGTAAAAGTACAAAAATTAATCAATTTCTTTTTTACATCAATTTTTGGATATTGTTTATGTTAAATAATATGAAATAATTGTACAAAATCATTCATTCAACATTTTGTATTATACTGGCAATACTGAATTTTCTCATTGTAGCCAACAAAATAGAAATTAGTTTAATTGGACTACAACGACAAAACCAGCATAGACAACAACCTGCCGCCATATTGCCTTGCTGTCTTCAAAAGAATTATTCTCATATAAACATGTGTATTCTATCCTTGACATTTGGTAGTCGGTAGCTTGCTGTGGTGAATGTGTTTAATGCTTTATGGTTAGTCATGACGTTCTCTCTATGTGTGGACTGCACGTAGCTGTTGCTTAAATGTAGTTTATTATGGTTTTTGGTAGTCTGATTCCCTAAAAGTTTGTGAATGATTAAAAAAAATAGAAAAGTAGATAAAAGTTTATATGTAAAATGTATATATTTTATAAAATATATAAAACAAGCATATGTATTCTTAAATGAAAGTGTTTTATAATTCTCTAACTTACTTTGATATGTTCTTTATCAAAATGTAGTGATGAACTTCTCCATTTTCTAAAAGCAGTAAGTTCACATGGTTTATTTTCTCGTCATTGGTCACGTAATAAGGACCAATGATTTGATCTGCTCGCTCATCATACCCAAACACATTAACACTTATAGCCGGATTATTTACCTCGAATTCTTTGATTTTATTTAGTGCTAATGGGTAGGTTAAATTTTTAAAATTTAGTGCTACACCATTTTGTGTAAAAATCATTTCATCAGCAATATTTTGGATATTATACGAGCTACAACGTACTTGATTGTATCGGGTGTTTTTTTTAGAGGTATAGAACTTCGAATTGGAATAAAACACAAGAAAATCGTTTTAATGTCCATCAATTTGGCTTTATTGGAAGGATAATTTCATGCCATTAATGTTTAAATATGATTTCGGGCATGTGGCCGCCGCGGCTGGCTCGAATAAAGCCAATTCTACAGGTCCAATTTTCAACCACTTTTTCGAGCATATGGGGCCGTATGTTGGCAATAACGCCACGAATGTTGGCTTCCAAGTCCCCTAACGTTTCTGGTTTGTTGGCGTAGACGAGCGACTTCACATATTCCCAAAGAAAATAATCCAATGGTGTCAAATCACACGATCTTGGTGGCCAATTGACAGGTCCATTCCGCGAAATTATGCGCTCATCGAATGTTTCCTTCAATAAATCGATTGTGACGTGCGCTGTGTGGCATGTAGCGCCGTCTTGTTGGAACCAAAACTCATCCACATTCATGCCATCCAATTCGGGAACAAAATAGTCGGTTAGTCGGCTCCAATTGCTGTGCACGGTGGCGAATCGATTCATTCGGGTCCTCTTTGTTGTTTCTTCGGTGCGCACTGTTCGACGTCTCTGCGGATGCGTATTATCACATAGAGTAAACGTAGTGCGAAAACGATCCATGGTTAACCGAATTAATTGCTCTGATGGACGATTATGTCGACCATAAAATGGACGGAGCTTGCGGTAAACTTCGCGAACTGAACCATTATTTTCGAAATAAATTTGCACGATTTGCAAGCGTTGTTCTTTTGTCAACCTGTTCATGATAAAATGGCAAACCAAACTAAATATTAATCACTTGACAGCTGACAAAATGGCCGCCAGTTAAAAAAGTGATGCCAACTTAAAGTTCTATACCTCAATAAAAAACACCCTTTATTTGATAACATCCATGGCAGCGATTATACACCACTTGAAACAGTATTCATCATCGTTTTCTATATTTATGCAAGCTTTTCTTCTTTCTGTGGATATCCAATTCGAGCCTTTGGCGAGCGACGATTTGGAAATAAACATCATATATCCGCTCGGACTATGTGTGACAAAGTCCAACCAGAATCTCGCTCTTCAAATTCCCACATTTTGGTTAAAATCTTCTCAACTTGTTTATGGAATATTTCTTCTATACTATCTGCCTTAGTCAGCAAACTCATTTTGGCTACATGTATTATAAATACACAACTCCAATTCTTACATTAAATTTAATTATTATATGCTTAGTCAAATTCATTTGAACACTCTCAATAAAAACATTTTTATTTTCCTTAACAAACTCTTCCATATGTAGCGATATAATTTTTGAATGCTTTTGATATTTTGTAATATCTCACATTCTCTTCGACTTCTGTCATTGCATGCGAAGTACTCATTGGAGTTGGTAGAGTTTCTTCTCCTCTTTCTTCTACTTCTACTTCTTCATCATTATCCTCCAAGGATATCCACTCTTTGTTGTTGAGCTTGTTGTTGTTGTTGGTGTTGCTGCTGTTGTTGTTGATGGTAAGTAAGAGGTTGCCATTGCATCAAATTAGAATACTGCTGCAATTCATTATCTGCTGTCACGGGATTATAAGTGTAGCTTGGATACTCATATTGCTGACACGGCATTGGTACTCCTGATCCTTAAAACTGATTATTCCATGACATTGGTGTAGGGTAACAGTTAGGCATAACGTATTGCTGATTGTTCATTGGTAATTGATATTGGAGGTACTGTAGACAAGGGTGTTGCTGATGATGAAACGTATTTAGCTGCTGTTGGTGATTTTGAACAGATGTCTGCGGTTGCTCTTGATTTGTGTTCCAACTTAGGACCACTTGATCATGCACACAAGGATTTTTCACGTGGTCCAAAAAGTACGTTTTGTATTTGAATACCTTATGACACGTATTACACATATATCCAGAAGAACTCATTTTTAATTAGTTTATGGAATTACTATTTTAATTTAAGAACACAAATAAATTACTTCAAACTTATAAAAGTGGAAGTATTAAGGAATGCTAATGACGCTTGTAAATACAATAAAGTATTGATGTGTTTATTAGATAAGTTGATGTATTTATAAGAAAATTAGTAGCAGTAGCTTTGCGGCATTCACAGTTTTTACTTTTTGTTTCTCTGGTGATGACTGTACTTAGTTGAAACTCTGCTGCCTTAAAATAATCGTAGCCAAAGAAATGACTGCGTTGCAAAATATAAATGTATCTACACCTAATGTTTGTATTCTACACAGTCACAAAATATTCCACGCACAAATTTCCACGATCGCACATACATACATACAAATAAATATATATTTCTTAAACAAATAAACAAAACATAAGCTTATCAGCGACTAACAAACATACACAAGCATTAGGGGTGTTACCATATATGAGAACATTTTATACACAAATAAAATAATTTAATATATTGTTTATTAATTTATTTAATTATTTTATTTATGAACAATTTATTAGCGTGAGGAAATCACACACACACACACATTCCCACGATTCATATGAGAATCGCTGGTAGTCATCAAATCTAGTTTCTCTGATGGTATTACGATAACACTCACCCAACCCAAATCACAGACAACCATAAATTTGCACAGTCTGGCAACACTCACAATTTTCCCTTCGGCATTAGGAAAAATCATTCTCATTATTTTCCCGTCGGTATTACGAAAAAAAATAATTACGTTTTGCCGTCGGCATTTGGAAAAAAAATCATGCTTTGGCGTCGGCATTAGGAAAAAATAATTTTCACGTTTTCCCGTCGAAAATAGGAAAAACTATTTACACGTTTTCCCGTCGGCATTAGGAAAGCCATTTTCACGATTTTCCCCGTCGAAATGTACACTTATAAAAAACCTCAAAACAAATCACCCGTTATCATACAATTAATGTTAACAAAAAAATCACCCGTTATCACACAATTAATATAAACAAAAAAGCTCCTAATGTAAACAAAAAACATCAAAGCGCCGCCGAAAACACAAATTCTCAAATTTCACAAAAATTTTAAAATTTTCATATTTTAATTACCCAAATTTCACAATTTCAACCCAAATTTAACAATTTTAATTGTTCCAGGATGAACATTCCGCTACTACTCCGATCATATAGGCTTATTAGTTAAACAGTTTCCAGTAATGTTGTGTTCTATGACATTGTCTATTAGTTATGTATGAAAAGGTTTTTCATTATTATTTCTTGCTTGCACAAGTCTGAACGCATCTTAAGATATTGTGATATTAAACAGAAAAAATTTATAAAAAAAATAGAAAATATTATGAGCACATGAAATTTAAAAACTTTCTGCAAAAATTTAATATAAGCTGACTTAAGAATAAGTTATTTTTGTATTTACGAGTAATAAACCCACAGTTATTTATTTACAGATCCAATTTTTACGAAGTAAACAATATAAATTCATCAAAGTCGCTGGAAAAAGATGCCAACTTGTTAATTTTTATGTCATCTGTGAAATATGTACACACCAAGAGATTTATTGTGGAACTCCATTTGTTCATGCAAGAATTATTGCAACTGCAGTCGGTAAGGTTCTGTTATCCTCTTAAGCATGCATTTATGTAAATACATATGCATATATATTAGGGAAACTCGTTTAAGAATTTGAAATGAATTTAATTTAAATTTTTTTTACAAAATTTTCCTAAAATACATTTTAAATACATATTATTTTTGAATGAACATGGTAATCGTTTGAGCTTAACAGGTATAAGTCCTAGTTAAGAGGCATTTAGTAGCTTAAACGAGTATCCCCATTATATGTGTGGCAAAAAAAAGTGCTTAAGTCGAAATAAGCTGATTTTGAGTTATTGGTACTACCGTAGTCTGCATGTTCGAAAGTACGATTGATCAAAATCTCAGTTAATTAATCTGATTATTCAGGAAATTACTCGCGACTTATCTTTTTTCGACTTCTAATCTCATTTAGAATAATAACTTAATTTAGGTAATACTTTCGAATATTTCAAATTAAATTTATTACTCATAAGCTGTGTTCACATTATATGTATTTGCATTGTGGAATGTCACTTTTTCACATGGTAAATTTGTACATATAGTCTGAACACCTATAAACAATAGCATGTGTTATTTCTATGTGTGTAGTATAAACGACATTTTTTTTTAGAGCGTTTTCTAATTTCAAGTGACAAAGCATCTGACATCAGCTGGTTTAAAATAAAGCAAGTGATTGTGGCGTTAAAAATTAAGTAAAATTGTTAGATAAATTAAATTTGATTAAAACTAGTTTAAAAACTAAAAATTAAAGAAAAAATTTAAAAGGCATTAACAAATGTAAGCATTTGTTTACCTTTATAGGTTATGTCATATGTACATAACATACTGTTACGTTTAAATTTTATTAAACGTGTGAGTTCTTTTGATTGCTCAAAAATAAAAATAAATAATACACAATTTTTATTTGCTACTGTTTTTCCTTTTATTCTTAACGAAGCAAATTACAACTTGTTTTTTCTTAACTACTTCTTATCGTTATTATCCACTTTCAACGAGGTCTTAACTTGACTACTTTCTGATTAGTACTGCCCTGTTCTCGCACATGCTGCCACAGGAACCGGTTCTCGAATGTTCGCCCGATAGGTGCATGATGCCATCTGTATTGTCATTTACTATTGGTAGCCAGATGTTCAAACAGTCCTCTAGCACAATCGGGAAAATTCATGTTGCTGCTTCTAGGCGTTTGTAGGTAATTCGATTGGTCGTTATTTTTGAATTTCAAAGTAACGACTCTTATGTTGGCAATGCGGTTTGCTACTGGTAGTACAGTGCTCGCACTTTTATTTGCATGTGTGTGTGTCTGTAGCTATGTATACAATTATTGTTGTTGCTTTAGTGTTTGTACGTAAATATGTGTGTACGTTTAGTGCTTTAGTCAAATACTTCCAGATAGTTCTTTGCTTTAACCCTGTAGGAATATTTTTACGTAACAATACCAATGTGTGAACACAAAAATTATAAACCGTGTGTAAAACGCTTATTTTGACATGCACAGGAAATATCGTGTGTATAATAAAGTGACATTCCATGAGGCAAATACATATAATGTGAACACAGCTTTACAGTTAGTTAAAAATAGGATTTTATCGGACGTATAAAAAGCTTTCTATTATTGCAAATTGGATTTAACTTACCAGGTAGGATAAACTTGTCTGTAATTTATCGCTCACTTAAGGTTAAAATAAAATTTTGCAAATGATAAAGTTTTTATACGTCCAATAAAATCCTACTTTAACTATCTTTAAGTTGTAATAATGGCCCATAGTGTGAAAAACGATGTTTGCTTAAGAAAAATAAAGTCTAACATAGAATTTTCCTATTTAACTGTAAAAGAAATAAATTTCTGAAAATCGACTTGAACGCTTAAAAGTGCTCTCCTGCAAAACAGTAAAATATGACTTAAGCACTTTTTCCTTATTGCCACAGATATGTTTGAGGATTTGTACAAAGTTAAACATGTCACATAATTTGTAAATTTGCTGCGTATATTTGATAGGAAAATAACTTTTTTATTGCAGCCAGTTATGAGGCAATTAAAAAAAATCGAAGCAAGAAAGACCTTAAATAGAAGGAATGTAAAAATTGGATTGGAAATTCATGCAGAGTCTCCAATTGTCTTAATACCGGTATCATATAAAAGCAACCACTTATTAATCGCAGATCTGGGCAAATTTAGACTCGTAAATAGTTTCCAATACGCTAAAGATTTGAGTTCCCTACAAGAAAATGCACAAAATGAAATAGTCGATGTAATGAAAATTGATCTCGTCAACATTAATTTTCTAAGTGGCGAACGCGAAACTAATAATAAAAGAAGTCCTACTACGAAGAAAAATTTTAATGTCCTTCATGTCGGCAATTTTAGTATTGTAAAATTAGGTAATGCCATATTCAAAGAGAAGTGTCGTTTGAAGTTGCAAATTATAAGGAATACAGAATCAGATATGAGCCATAATATTCCTGATGTAAAAGTGGAGGGAACACTCTCCGAACTTCATGGCCTCGTGAATCTACAACAATACAAATTAATTCGAGGTTTTTTTAATTACAATTTGGGAGAAAATATCGACGATGTATACTACAACTTTCAAGTCAATCTTAGTGAATCTATAGAAAAACTAACTTCTATGACGAAAGTTAATATAACACAGAGTAGCCGAACTAGTTGGAATACCTTGTCAATGAATTTCCTGTTAGAAAATGTTATTATTTCTCTGGCAGAATCTGCTGATCTTAACAATCATACTTTGAATACTGCATTCGCTTGCATTAAATTTATAAAATCAACTCTGGAAATTGATTCCTTTAGTGATGGATCGCAAGACATCGATTTGATATCTAGTGAAATTCTTGTTATGGATGCCAGAGAACATTTTCCCGGTTTGATATCAAACAATGTATTCAAATACATCCTAATGCCAAAAGTTCAAAGTTCTTTTCAAAGTTCAGTTCAAGCAGAAGTTCACAGTCGCAAAAGAAACGATACATCCAAATACACAATTCTCTTAAATAACATGAGAATAATGGCAATACTCGATTATTTGGAAAAACTCAATATTTTTTTAAAGGAAGACTTCCAAATGCCCTTAGAAATTACTAAAACTTCGAATCATCAAAAAATGGCAAATACTCCACCAGAGAAACTGAAAACATATGCCGGCGTAGACAATCAACCTAAATATGAATTTGTGTTAAATATAACAAACTCTGAAATCGTATTTGTAGAAAACAACGATCAAATTGATACGAACGCTATAATATTAAAAAGCACAACCGTTTATTCATACAAACCAAATAATACTATTGTTCCAATTTCAATAGATATAAATCACCTAGAAATATTCTCTTGTATTTTGGGATCTGAAACCGAAAGCTCTCAATCCATTATTGATCCATTTTCGCTTAATATGGAGCTTCGTAGCAACTGTTTTCAAATCCAAATTCAAAATAAAATTTTTCTACGAATATCTTACCACGATGCAATGCTTTTTTCCAGAATAATGCAATCCATACCGAAACAGACAAACAAGCACGTGCTAAAAAACTGTATTCATCGGAACGACTTTGAAAAAATAGCTCCATTAGTAGCGATGGGTTTTAAACATTCGGAATGTTGGCTGGCAATGGAACAAAACTGTTTTAACATTAACGAGGCAGCTATTTGGTTATCACAACAAAAATATAACAACACGAGCCCTGCGCTTGAAGTTAACAGTATTAGCTTGAATGCCACCTCTATGTCTGTGTGTATAATAGACGATTGTTTGGATGCAGACGTACCTCTATTGGAAGTTTCACTCTCAAATTTAATGTTTACCCAAAAAATACAAACAAAAGAGGAAAATAATTCCACATATTATGAGGGTGAAATTGACACCTCAATAGCCACTGATTATTACAATCGTCGTCTGAGTGGTTGGGAGCCTATAACGGAACCCTGGAATTGTGTAGCATTTTGGAAATACACGAAATGTGCAGCAGCTAAAACAACATGCTTGTCAATACAAGCCAGTAGCAAGCAAGTATTAAAACTAAATATTACCTCTACACTTCTGGAATTATGTGATTTGGTGCATAAAAATTGGACAGAAGATTATTTAAAGCGATCATCGTATAGGGGTGAAAATGCTTCTGTAAACACCAATATTCGAAGAAGACTGCCGTTTGTTCCGTTTGCTTTGAAAAACCTTACCGGTGAACCACTCATATTTAAAATATTCTTCTCCCATGCTGGAGGTATAACGCGAACAGAAGTCACACAACAAGATCTTATGTGTGACTGGATATCGGCGCAACATAACGAAGTAGTTCCTTTCGATTTCGGTCCTCAAAGCAAGCTGAGGCATTTGGATTCCCATAAATTAAACATGCATCAGATACTTGTTCAGATCCATGGTTGGACATTAATTGGACCTATTTCTATTGATAAGGTTGGGACATTTTTCCGTTACGCTAGCCAAGATATGCAATATAATAAAAAAACTCGTATTGTTTTCGAAATATCATTGATGGGTTCCGCACAAAAACTTATTGTAGTTCGATCCGCCTTAAATGCTGTTAATAAGACTGTGAATACCTTTTTGTTACGTTTAAAGTTGAAGAACGAAAAGGAATCGATGACTATGACAATAAGTCCATTAGAAAAGTTAACAATACCATTGAGATATGTCGATTCTTTTATTTATTTAAAACCACAACATGTGATAAAATCCAATGAAGAAGATTCGAACGGCTTTTGCACGCGACCAATTCAGTGGACAAACTGTGTTACCATTGACAGTTTTCAGGACGTACATTCGTCTTTTGCTCCAAATAAAGTGCCATTTCATGTACTAGTAGAAATTAAAAAAGATAAATATCCTGTAAGGGAGATTATATCAATGCCAGGGCACACAATAAGTATTATACCTCCACTTAAGTTGAAAAACTTATTATGCTGCGATCTGCTTTTCAAAATTACAGGACACGCTCAGGGTAGATTGAATACTTCAGGAGAAGTAGAAATTTACTCAATTGACGTTAATGAATCATTTTGTCTCAGCATAACGCTGGACAATTATAAGCTATCTGGGCGACTTAAAATCCCAATGGGGCACTCTGGCATAGTAGAACCAAAGTTAAAATTAGTCGATCTTCTTAACAGAGAGTTATTTCTGCGCATCTCAATACAATCACTTCAAGGAAAAGGAATGGAAATTTTAATTGGAGCTCCCATCTGGCTGATAAACAAAACTGGTCTGCCACTCATCTTTAGGCAGGAAGGAACGAATCTTATAGCATCTGGCCAGTTTGATGAACATGAACACGCTAGAGAAGTATCGCCTCTTATGTTCTCCTTTTCTGATCAAGAAGGTTCGCCATTAATAGAATTTCGACTAGGGAAAAGTTTTGGAAGTAATAACAAGGTTAGTTCGATTGAATAATAATACGTTTTCTTTTTGTCAATTCATTAAAGAATTCTTATATAAAAATCTATTTATTTAACGAAGTATAAAATTATTAGTGATAAAAATATTTTTATTTCAGTGGTGCAAGAGTTTTGGAATTCACAAAGAAACGAGTTCCCGTGAGGTAATGTCCGAACAATCAAAGTCTATTTTTGTAATCGGTGTAAATGTGCAAAGAGGTACCGGTTTATATAACTGTACAACATTTATAACTCTGACACCGCGGTTCCAACTCTATAATAGAAGTAAATACAGACTTGAATTTGCTCAAAAGTGTGATATCAGAGAAATGGTACGTATTAATTGTAACACGTATTTTAAATCAAAAAAGTTATTTCCGTTCGAGTTATCTATCATTATTAGGTGTGTTCCACAAGATTTCGTACAAGTTCGGGCTAATGAGAGTAAAAAGAAAATTACTTCCTCCTGAATGTGCAAAAGTTATCCAAAATCGCTTACGTGAATTATTTAAAAATCATAAAAAGCATTTTTTTATATTAAAGAAATGGAGAAATATGCACAAATGTACTTACCACTTCAGCATTGTTTCAAAAATATTCCATTATGCTTTTTAATAAATTTGTATGTAAAAACTTTTGCTTTATTTGCAAATTTTCTAATTAATTTTTCAGTTCCATATGTAAAAAAACAGCTGATTATTCAATTCTTCTCCGAACTTACCCAAAAGAAAAAGTTCGTACAAGTTTGTACACGAAATGAAAAAAATTACTCTCTCATTCGCTCTCAAAATTGCACAAAAATTGCTATCTGGAAAGCTTTTGTATAACTTTGTACAAGTTCGGACTGTTTTGTTATGTATGTCTAATAGGTATGTTTGATCATAGAAAAATCTATTTAGTTTCTTAAAGCAAACTTCAATGTCTGATTGTACATATGTATATGCATCGTTAAGGTTTGGCAGTATTGACAAATAATTAAAAGTATGGCTTAAAAGCGCTGTCATGAATTTTAAAATGCTTCTGTATATTGCTCCGTTATTGTAAAACAAATACTAGCGATAAGAATACTGAAGCACAGAACAAAACTGTAATAGAACAATGTTGAAGTAAAACAAAGCCTTTCAAAACAAAAATGAAATAGAAAATCAAAATTCACACAGAACATTCAAAACATGTTTGAAAAAAAAAACCTACCGGGTGTAGAAAATTTCGGCTCCACTGCTCTTATAGTTCCAGAGATCATGCGTTAGGAACAAGCACACACTACGATTTTATATAAAGGGTGTTTAAATTTTAAAGGCCGATGTTGATTTTGAATAAAACACAAATTATTGACATTTCTTTTTATGATAATACGGATAGGCTAATTGTCCGCCACGACTTCGGCGGCACACCTTTATCCGATGTTCCAAATTTTCAATGACGCTGAGGCATAATTGAGGTTCTATGCCGTTAATGTGCCGAATTAACTCATCCGTTAGCTCTTGAATTGTTGCTGGCTTATCGATTCTTTCAAATAACACCAAAGAAAGAAGCCCAACGGTGTCAAATCACATGATCTTGGCGGCCAATTGACATCGCCACCACGTGAGATAACACGGCAAGTGGCATCCATATCTTCCAATTCGGACCATAAAAAGTTCCTTAACATCTCACAATACGCAATTCACAGCAACTGCCTTACCGGCCTTATTTTGGAAAAAATACGGCCCGATGATGCCGCCAGCCCATAAATCGCATCAAAAAGTCACTCTTTGTGGGTGCATTTGTTATTCGACAATCACTCTTGGATTATGATTCGCTCAAATGCGGCAATTCTGCTTATTGACGAATCCACTGAGGTGAAAATGTGCTTCATCACTGAAGATGAAGTGCACGATATGCATTTTAATTTGAACCCCCCATTTTCAAAGCACTCAAAATTTGTTTTTGTTTTCAATATAAATAGACAGCCGAGAATTTTCACATGGCTTCTATAAACTGGCAGTAAATTTGACTTTAAACCAGTGTCCCGCAAAATAAAATATGTTTGTATTGGTGAGAAAAATGAGAGTAAAATAAACTTGCACTTGAAGAAAAATTTTGTAATATAAAATACATGATGTGGTTATTAGTTGTATGAATTTTTTTTTTTGTAAATAAGCAATTTACTAAAAACTTAAAAAGTAAAAATTTAATAACCATTCAACAATTTAGTGCTAATTCACACGGTGAAATTTAGGACGTCTATTTTTCTTAATCTCTTTTGAAGTTGCTACCAAAATTTTACTTCTCTTCACCCATATAGCCAATAAGTTAGAAGAGCAAGAATAAAAAAATACAATAAGATAGAAGAGTAACATTAAAACGTAACAACAATAACAACAAGAGCAATGTAATGAGAAATATTAAAAAAACCATGGAAAACAGAAACCGAGTAATTTTTTCTACCCCTCTTTCTCTACACCGCTCGCTAACAAACAAAAAGTGACGTCGAAAAATAGACTTCATAAAAGTCTTCGTGTGAATTAGGTGTTAGTGTATAAATTCAAAATTAAATTTATTCACAGCTCTGTTGATACTATTAAAATGCCCTTTTAAACCATTTTCCCTATTATTTTTTAATGTTTCATAACATAAAATGCATTGCATATTGCGAAAAGCATTTTTCATTACGAAATATTTCTTAGCTTCCATAATTATATTATCAATTTTTTGTCTGTAGAAATTTATTAAATTTTAACTTTAATTTCGTTCCGTGTGCTCAAAAAAACTAAACCAAAAACCAGGAAAAAATTAATACATGCGTGCACAACTTAATTCGTCGCTTGCTCAGTGACGACTAAATGAAAGAGCATAAGTATGTATGTGATTTTCATCTGCACAATTGTGCTATGGCTTGCGGGCAGCGTGACCGTTTGACCGACTAAAGTGGCAATTTGCCACTTTTTCGACTGCGTTTCCCCTTTTTCGACTGCCTGGCCACTTTTTGAACTCCTTTATATAGGGTGAGTTATATGACAATATATTAAAAATAAAAAGTTAAGTGCAGTTTTCTCGTTTTTTTATAATTTTGCCCCTTTTTTTGATAAATCCCCTATTTAGTGCCACTTTTTGAAAAATGTAATCGGTCACCCTGCTTGCGGGTTACTGCTTTAAACTAACGCATGTTTGAAAATTTTTTTGGGAATAATTTTTGCTGTGTATGATTTACTGTTGTTTTGTTTGATTTCTGCTTTTTGTTTTGATGTTCTACTTGTTTTGAAAACACAAGCGGGAACAAAACTGTAGAGAAAAACTTTTCGAATGATGCTCTCTTTATTTTAGTAAGAGTCGTGTTTTGTTAGTTTCGTTTTGTTATATAGGCCAAGTTCCGGCTAATGCACGCAGTGTGTATATTTACAGGAAGCCATTCGAGTTATTTTTGCCCCCCTCATAACGTTGTTCACCGCAATCGTAAAATTATAAAATTTAGACCATAATTAGGGAAGTTTGAAGGTTTTACAGTAAGAGGTTCCGGAGATATGGAGGTGCAAAAAGTGCATATTTTAAGACATATTCACTGACTCACTGACACACTCATCAAATTGATGAAGCATAGGGTTTGCAAATAATCGCAGATTTTATGAAGATTAAAAAATATGCGATTATCGGTTAATCTCGATTAATAAAGAAAATATACTATTATAACTTTTTCTAAAACCAAAATAGATTGCGTCATGAGTTTTAGTCGAACTTTATGGGTTTAGCCACAAAAATTTAATTATATTGGGTCGTATTCAAAAAAACTTAACAAAGCTTTGAAAAGCAATGTTAAGAAAAGTTGTATTAAAAAAAAAAAATTATTGTATCAAAAATTCTAAAGTAGGCACCTACGTTTGTTAAGGCTACTTTAAGTTGATATTTCCAAAATGTGTATTTTGTACCTCAAATATTTTTGTTAATATAGCACATATTGATTCATGTTACATCTGAAAATGAAGCTAGAAGTGCTATTATTTTAAATTTATTATTTTTGTCATGTGATGGAAAAAATCACTAAATTATCCAACTGATTCGAAATACAGAGCAAAATCCATAAAAAATATTAAAATAAATACAATTATACAAAAATGTTTTAGTGATGTACATTCAAACAAAACAAATCGAAAAAAGCTGGATATTCAAATACTCATTTCGTTCGAATAAAATAATTGACATAATTTTTCTATGTTCATCATATTTTTTACTTTTACTTCATAAAAATGTTTATCTGTTTTGTTTCCATGTCAGAAGCTCATATTTTTTAAATAAGGTTGATTTACTTCAAGATCGTAAGAAGTTATTTAATAAAATAAAAATTTTTTTGAATATTCGAATAAAATTGTATTTGATTTTGTACATCATAAGCTGTGAAGTGGTTGTTGAACACGGTGGTGTTACCAGAATTTATTATTAAATCACAAAATAATTAAAGTTGTCTTTTGAATACAATTTCTTGACAAAGCAATGTTAGCCTTAAAGTGCTTGGTAACTACTATGAACTTTAAAGCTAAAGTAAAATATTTTTTTGAATAAGGGGGTTTGTCTTGAGTTCGCGTTTTAATTTAATTTATCAATTAATTTATATTTTTATTTTGAGAAAATTGTAAAGCATGTAAAATGAAGTTCGTAAATTAGAACTTATGAGTATCAAAAACAATACGAATAATGAGAAATCAATCTTTTGATAGGAACATTTTTCTAGGACGAAGTATATTTCTACTTTCTTAATTTATTCTTTATTTAATTTTCTATCCACATCTGATGATTTTATATCATAATTATTGAACAAGTTCATATAAAAATGGTATTTTTATATCGTTTTTTTTTTTGTACGAAGTTGTTCATTCATCATGATATAAATTCATCACGTGCGGACACTCACTTATAACTACATATCGATGGCTTAATATAAAAAGGGCCTGACTCAGCGACAACATATAATTGCATCCTCCTTGATGATCTTAGTACGTTACAGTTCAAAAACAAGGACTTATGGCAACTTTAAAAACTATTTCTGCATGTAAATGCTTAATTTTTTCTTCAGTTTTTTGCTTCTCCTGTAAAATATCGAAAATTCGAGTTAGGCCTTTTTTATATTAAGCCATCGATATGTATAACCTTTTTTTAGTATTTCTATGTTTCTATGTTTCTGTTCATTCATAATGATATACATAAATTCATCACGTGCGGACACTCACTTATAACTACATATGTATATCCTTTTTTTAGTATTTCTATGTTTCTTGGAATAATGCGAGATCCCAAGATAACACAAATTGCTCCTGCCTGCCAACCGAATAAAAAATATTTGTATCAAACTAGCTGAGCCCAGCAAACGTTGTCGTACCCTCAATCATTTATTTGTTTAAACTTCAAATTACACCACCCTGTGGTCACTTGTTAGGTTAAACACAAAACGAAAACCTACCGGGTATTGACTTGAACCTGGGGGCAAATTACGGCACTCGTTATCGAACGAAATTACGAAATATTTCAATAGATTTTATATGAAAACATTTTAAAATTTCGAACCGTATCGACTGCCGTAATTTGTACCCTGTTTTGAAAATTTCAGCTCCACAGCTCTTATAGTTGCAGAGATCATGCGCTAAGAACAAACACTACGATTTTATCGGTCTAATTCATAAAAAAATATTTTAGGTTTATTACAGGTTTATTTAACAAATCTCCCATAGAAATATGTCAAATAACCGCTTAATAAACCTGAAATTTAAGTTTAAAATTTTTTAAACGCACTAATAAAAACCAAATTAATATTTTACTTATTAAGTAAAATATTTTTTTAATTAAAAATACATTGAAATTGATTGTTGAGGGGTTTAGCTGAAACCTGAAATATTTTTTATGAATACGGCAGTATATATAGAAGATAGATAAAATAATAAATTTAATAAGAACTTTATTTGGAATTTAATTATCGTTTTGTCTTATAATACTTTTATTGTATTAAGATGTAAGAAAATAGAATAGATACACATCGATTATAAATCGTTTCTTGTGTTTTGTATACGTTTCTGAGCCTACTTGCTTATTGTATTGGAATTTCCAAAAAGGTTATTTAAATTCTCAAATGATTTTTGAAGCTGTGGTTGAAGTGTACTGATGATGTGTCAAAGCGTCAATGAAATGCAAACATATAGACATGTTTATTGTAAATGTAATATATTTTCTATTAAAAATTTTAATTTAAATTTATTAGTTGAATTTGCCCTCTATGAAAATTTGGCATAAATTCTTTGTTTAAATAAGGGCAAATTTTTTAACCTTAATCGAGCGATTAATGGGTTTGACTACGATTACGATTAAAAGGTGCGATTAATTACGATTACGATTATAATCGCTGTGCAAACCCTAATGAAGCACTTCCGCTATAGCTATAGTGCTAAAATTTGGTACACGAGTAGATATAGATGAGCAATGAACTAGAAAAATCTGAAAACCCTAAAATTTTAACCAGGCGGCGGGGCTACGCACATAAAAATTAAAATTTGTGCTAGCGAGCTGAAATTCAATACAGAATTAGGTCAAGGTGAGAAGCACTAGACTAAAAAAATCAGAAAACCCGAAAATTTTAGCCAAGAGGGCGGGCCTGCTCCCATAAATGTCAGAATTAAAAATGCAAATCTAAGACGCTTAATGGAAGCTATTGAAATTTGGCATATATACTGCGATAATGCAAGGCAATACATTTTTTTATTAAAAAAGTGGACGTTAACACGCCCATACAATAAAAGGCTCATTTTCATGTACTACGGCTCAGCATATTTAGATATGCTATTTATGTAAATATTATTACCCGTTTGCAACGAAACTTGACACGAATAATAAGCACTGGCCGAAAATAATCTTGAGTTTGGAAAAGCAGGGTTACACACATAAAAATTAAAAGTTGCTCTAAGGAGCTGAAAATTGATATACAAGTAGGTCTAGGTGAGAATCCAAGTAGAAAAACCTGAAAACCCGAAATTTTGGATAGGAACGGCCTTTTTTCACATTTATGTTTTTGTGAGGATTTACGTTTACACTAAAACACACTGTTTAAATTAATTTAAATAGAAATACAAAATTAATAAATTAAATTAAATAGAAAACAAAATAGAAAACAAAACTTTTAGAACGTCTTACGCAGGACTTTGGTATGTATACTAATATACCTTTTAAAAAATACTTATATAAAAAAAGTGGTAAAAAGCCCGCTAATTTTGAAGTAGTGAACCTTTTTCGATGAAACTAACTGTTTTGAAAAGAAGAAGTGTTGAACTTTTGAGAAAGTATATTTGGATGCACCCTGTTATCAGACAGGGTAGCTCCAGAGAGCCTTAAAGTGGGAAACTGCGGATATCGAAATTCTTTCGGAGCTTGTAGCTTTTGTAAATATCGACCGATCTTAATAATTTTTTCAGCGGGACAATAAACGAAACAAAAATAAAATATGCTTAGAGCACCATTTTATCTTTTACAGTTTCCAAGTTATTTGACTTGAAAATTTTTTATTTTTATTTTTGGCCCTGACTTTTTTAATCGTTAGTACATAACTTCTTTATTACTTGGCAAAAATTAGTTGGTTTTGTTGTTTTTGAAAGAAAAATTTTTTTGATATCTCAAAAATTATAGCAAGGAATAATTTTGCAATTTGGACTTTGAAAATTTTGTATTGTTTGTGAAAAAAGTATTGTTAATTTTTTGGAATATGTATTTTAAAAAATTATTAAGTATTTGATAAAAACTTTGATTGTTTTTTGAGAGCGAAGGCATTAAAAAAGACTGTGAATTGAATTTTAGATTTTTTTGTAAAAAATTTAATTTTTGAATGTGACAAAAAAATTGCACGCTCTTTTTTCTAATTTCTTTTGTTTTTTTTTTTATTATAAATAAACTTGTTTTAAGTAACTTGTAAGAAACTCTTGACATCCTCCACATAAATGTATGCAGAAAGGAGATGTTCTAAAAATGCTAAAATTTTTCTAACACAATTTTTCGCATTAAAAAAAATATAAAATTATATATTGGGAAAACATTTTAATTTGGTTCAATATTATACATTTAGCTTTGCAAACCAAAAAAAAATTACTCTCATATCTTTAATACTTTTCGAAATATTCAAAATCAAATTTTGATTTTAAAATTAAATTTTTTACAATTTTTCTTTTTGCCTAAATTATTGATCTCATTTTCTTTACTTCGAATGTTTCTTAATTTTTTTTTATGTAATCGCAATAGAAGACTATGCAACGATATATAATATGTATACATTTGCCATTATATCATTCTTAAAATGAATACATAAATATAACACCTCAATTGAAAATTTACGTGTTGTTTCTTCTATTCAAATAAACTCATATTTGTATGACCTCTTGAAGGTGTATTAATTATTTTTTTGTAATTAATTACTTTAATTTGACTCGAACATATAAAAATTAATATACAGAGACAGTATATATACCCACAAGGGCAAAGGCGCCTGCGCGCACACCCCTATTATGGGTATGTATTTAGCTAATATTTGTATCGCTTTTGTATCCGTTGCTTGTAAAATACATGGTTTCAATGTTATTATTTCAGTTATGGCTATCATGGAAATAACAATTAAAAATAAATCGCTCTGCAAATTGATATGGGAAACCTCACTGATGGGAATTCGGTCGGACAAGGTTGACCAAATGTTGCACATAATAACTACTACATATGCTTTATCGGCAAACACCGATTGAAATTGAACATTTGTTAATTATATGAAAAAAAATAATAGAAATAAGGATTTGTTATATGTATACAGAAAGAAGATTGATCCGACAAGTATGGATTACGATAACGTTCGATGCAGAAGCAAAAGGATTAAACAAAAAGCCTTTATAAGGTATTCGGAAAACGAAATCTAAGATTCATACAAACATATAAAAATAAATTCTCTCTAGGTATATTATGTCTTCATTGACAGTTTATGGATTGCAGTCATCAGTGCATTATAAAAACTTTCTGAATCTTCCAAACTTCTTAATGTTTTCTACTAATATTGACGTTCAATTACTATCGAGCCCTCCTCATGAAGAATACAAATTTTAATTAGGCTTTTATAAGGCCTGAAGATAGAGCATAGGTATGACCTTAGAAAATTTTAGGCTTTAAATCAGTTTAGGGGTGATAATGTACTATATAAAGGGTGTCCCAACAAGAACGCAAGATTTAAATTTTAAATAAAACACAGATATTTAAAAAAAAAATCGTGAAACTTTATTATATCGTAAATTAGACAAAATGAGGTTATGTGTGGAACAACAAATCGGGCAGATGGCCGCCGCGGCTTTGCTGGCACACACGCGATCTTTTAATGAAATTTTCAATGGCCGTTTTGCATAAATGCTGCGGTATTTCATTAATGCAGCGTCCAATTTCCTCTTTTAAGGCTTGAGTCGTCGTCGGCTTATTCGCGTAAATTATCGACTTCAGAAAACCCTAAAGAAAAAAGTCTAATGGTGTTAAATCGCACGAGCTAGGCGGCCAATTCTGGTCTCCAAAACGCGAAATAACACGACCGGGAAATGACTGATGTAGCAATTGAATTGTTTCTCTGGCTGTATGACATGTGGCGCCGTCTTGTTGAAACCACATGCCCTCCACATTCATTTCTTCAATTCTAGGCACGAAAAAACTGGTTATCATTTCACGATACCGAACACCATTGACTGTTTGCGCTTGACCTGCGATTGAGCGACATCATCACATACAGCTGCGACATTTTCGGTCGATCACCTGGTCGAAGGCGCGTTGTTGTCTTTACATCACTAACAGACCCAGTTTCGGCAAATTTATCCATTAATCTCTTTACAGTTGACTCTTTTGGAGCATTATTGTGACCCCAAATTGATTGCAAATTTCCGAACTGTAGCCGCAAAACTTTCACCATTTTGGTAAAACAATTTCGCAATGAGAATGCGTTATTCATTCGTGTAGCGCTCCATTTTTACTAACCTCGTACCTTCTACTAGCAAGCAATAACAATTGTTCAAATGTCAAACAATGACACTTCGAATGGCGCCAAATTTAAATCTTGCGTTCTTGTTGGGACACCCTTTAGGGAGTGGTGATGGGAGACAAATATGCTCGGAGAAAATGGAGTGGAAGAATTTATGAAGATCGGGGCATTGTGGTTGTGTTTATTTTTTGTTTCTATCAGTTTTTTATGTTTTCGTTTAAGTTTTGCTCTTTGCTTACGTTTTTGTTTTGATTCTTATTCTTGTTTTTATTTTTTATGTGGTCATAATGATATATAGCGATTTATGCAGTTCGTGAGCCGAACATTTCTAGCGAAATTTTCTTCTGTCCCTACCTTGATCTAGACGAGGAGCAATTACCCACCCATATGTAGATATTAGTTTCCCGTTGCTTGCCTGTCTGATTTGTTTACAGGTTCTAGGAATGTTCTTGGTGGTTCAGTGATTTTCATACTCGCTATCTGGTTTCCTGAAACCAACTCTGGCTTTCTAATGTTTTTTTCATTAATTCACCTATGTGTTGTTCCCGCTAATAAACATGCACACAGTGGTAGGGTACGACAACTAGAAATTATCATGGGCAGCGCTCTAGTGCCGGAGATGTGGTTTTAGAAAATATTCTCCTTTACAGCTGACTAACCTTTTAAGTTCTGGGTACAGTTAATTGCACATTAACCTTATGCGGAACAAAAATGTGATAAATTGAAAGGTGTTTTTTAAGTAAAGAACTTTTATTGAATAAATGAAAATATTTATTTAGTTATTTATTACATATTCTACAAAGTAAATTTAGTCGAAAACCGCACTAGCTTTTTAATCCAAAAATTAATAAAATCGGCTATGAATTTCCGGAGAAAATCGCGTGGGAAAATTATATGAAAATCGCATAAATTTTCACTTTCAATACCGACTGCCAAGCAACGAACAAACAAACGATGATTTACTCTTACATACCTAACACTTGCGTATGTATTGAAACTGATAGTTTACTGCCCTAGAGGCGCGCGTATAGATGTTAACACATCAAAAATATTTTACTTAATAAGTAAAATATTAATTTGGGATTACTAGGCGTTTAAAAATTTTAAACTGAAAAATACTTAAATCGTAAACTAATTCAAAACCTACTACGTTTATGTAATTAATATAAAGTACAATATCCATCAAAAAATAAGGGTTAGTAAGGAAAGAAAGTGAAGGTTGACTTGCTCAACTTTTTGTCATATATGTATGTATATGTATATTCAACGTTTTGTTATGAAGGGATTTAATTCCAAAGGGTTATTGATCTTCTGATACCAAATATAGCAAAATGTTCTAAGAATATAAGTATATAGATATGTAGGTATTTACCTACTTTGTATATTGTGGTAACAATATTAAAAACGGGTTTTGATGAACATTTTAAAACTTTTGTGAAATGGCTTTAAAGCAGCTACGTCCAAGCCATATGCACAATATGCAAACTTTTACTAAAGAGCTTTTGTGCTTTCACACCGACGAGCAGGGTGAACGATGCCATTTTTCAAAAAGTGGCACCTAATAGGGGATTTATCAAAAAAAAGGAGCAAAATTAAAAAAAATCGAGAAAACTACAATAAACTCTTTATTTTTAATGTATTTTCATACAACTAGCCCTAAAAAAGGGGGAAAAAAGTGGCAAGGCAGTCGAAAAAGTGGAAAGGCAGTCAAAAAAGTTGCAATTTGCCACTTTAGTCGGCCAAACAGTCACGCTGCCGACGAGAGCACAATATACACAACAACACAACAGACAACAATGCTTGCCCTTACTTTGCAAAGAAACAAGAACAAATTTAAGAGCTTTTAAAGCTGTTTACCTCAAATGTAAATATCAGTGTATGTGTGTTTGGATGTAGCTGCTTTAAAGGCACAGCACATGAAAAGTTGAAATGGGTTGTTTATATATTATATCCTGTAATTCCTAGAAGGAACATAGGGCCACAACGAAGTTTTTCCAATTATCCCTATCATTTGCGATGCGTTTTATTTGGCTCCAGCTGCGTCCTGACGTTCTTCTTTTAGTATCCAGCTGTCTCCTCCAAGTATGAGGCGGTCTTCCAATACGTCGTTGACCTTGGGGATTCCAGGCGATGGCCATTCCAGCGCATATCGAGCGCCATTTACGTCTACGTATCTCCAACTGGATGGGCATTTGGTGGGTGGTACACCATAGGTTTATGTTGCTTATTCTTTCAGGCCAGAATATACGAAGTATTCGACGAAGACATCTGTTTACGAAAACTTGGATGTTATTGATGTCTTTTGTTGCAGTATTCCAAGATTCACTGCCATAAAGCAATATAGACTTCACGTTGGAATTAAAGATTCGGATAGCTGAGTGGATCGCCATACAGGATTCAGCATAGCAAAAGCCCGTCTCGCCTTGTTCAATCTGGATTTCACATTCTGAGATGAGCCGCCGGTAGTTGTGATAGTGCAGCCCAAATAGCAAAACTAGCACTTAACATTAAACAAATGAAAGATGCTATTGCATGATTCATATTAATGAGACTGTTTTTAATAAATGCATGCCACTGCTTGCAATTTCTATTCATTCATATGATTCACTAAATGAATCAGTATGATTATTTTGAAAATTTCTTAAAACCCCTTCTGAAAAATATAGTTTTATGTTATATTTTAAATAAAATACCTAGTCTCATTTTATTTTATGAGTTACTTTAATACGAGAAAAACTATTAATTAATATGCAATGTTTTATTAACTTAAGACTTCATCGAGTCAACGTGCTTTTGTTAGTTATTTGATTACTATACAAAACAATCAAACCACAGTAGGATTTTTTTATTTATATTATTTTTTACAACGGCATTTAAAGAAAAAGAATGAGTTAAAGACAGTCAGTTGTTAGAGAGATAACTCTGCAAGCACTATCATTAATACATATTGATGTTAAAGAACAAAACAAAAGCAATGTAGAAGTGAGTGGAGAGCGAAAGTGAATCAACTCATACAGTTCTCTGATGAATATTATGTTTGTGTGCGTTTTATTGAGCCTTTTTTAATTCTTTATACAGATAAACTTATAAATAACCGTAAAATACAAAAAGAAATATCTTAAGACTATAATGTAAAATCTTATGTGTAAAATTGTATTCAGCACCAAGCTTTACAGAACAATTGAGAGTTATAAACATATATTAATTAATACATTAAAATGAAATAAGATCTAATATGCTTCTGCTCCCAAAGCTTTCATATTTCGAGTAAGTTTTATATATTACTCTAAAATATTCTTAAAACTAACTTAAAAACAACTTAAATCAAGAATTACAAAAAAAAAAAATTATATATAAAAAAAAATAAATATACTAACTATTTAATTATCCCCTGTGTGTACCAGGAGTAGTTTTATCATAAAATGCATAACGAATTGAATTGTTTAAATCAAATGATGGAGCATGCTCAGTTATATAACCCATTGGAGATAAATAATTGACATTGGACCAATTAAAATGACTTTGGCTGTCATAAATACTTTTTATGAAGGCATTATCATGATGCTGAACTCTAAGGATAAATCTTTGAATAATGTCACAAACATATAAACCGATTGGAGTAACTTTTGATTTAGAATAAATAAATTTATTTGAATATATTTTATTTGGGGAATGAAAGTGTTTTCCAATGCAGCATCTTAAAATTTTCCTTTCAAAAATCTCAAATTCTTTTAGAACAGATGGAGAAATGCTGAACCAAATAGGAAAAGCATATAAAAATACTGGTCTAATGCTAGTTTTATACAATAAAAGTTTTGTTTTCGTTGTTAAACTTCTATTTTTAAAAATCCGTGAAAATATTCCCATTATTTTATATGCTTTTCCTAGAGCAATACGAGAATGTTTATTAAATTTCAAGAGATTACTAAAATTAATTCCAAGATATTTAATTCTGTCTTTTATTGGAATCTCTGTTCCGTCAAGATAAAGATGAAGTAACTTGCTCTCGGGAACTACAAAACCTTTACACTTACCCGAAGCATTTCGGATACATATGGACTCACTTTTTGATGAATTGATTTTTATACCCCATTTATGATAAAAGTTTTTAACAATTATTAAATGGTGAGAAACTTTATTTAAAGCTCCATATGGAGACTCATCGTGCGCATATAGCAAAGAATCATCAGCATATAAGAGACCTGTAGAATCACTCGTTATGTGTGGAAAGTCATACATAAAAATGTTGAACAGGTGCGGTGCTAAAATAGAACCTTGTGGAACTCCACATTTAACTTCCCCTTGAGCGGATAGTTCATTGTTAAATACAACTTTGAAAGATCTATTAGTGAAGTAACTTTTAAACAATTTTATAAAAGGAGCAGTAAAACCAATTTCAATCATTTTATAAAGAATTCCGTTGTGATAAGAATGATCAAATGCCTTCTCAATATCTAAGGATATGGCAACCGTACAGCGACGTTCACGAAGGTTTTTAATCACATCATTATGAAATTTCAACAACGCATCTAAGGTAGAATGTCCATTTTTAAATCCAAATTGTAAGTCAGGAATGTAGTTAATAGCTACATTTATATCCATTTTCTTACGTATTATAATTTCAAAAACTTTACCTAAATTAGAAAGCAATGAAATTGGTCGAAAGTTATTTAGTTCATTGTCACCACATTTCTTGCGAATGGGTACGATTTTCGATGCCTTCCAAATGTCAGGGAAATATGAATTATTTAAACAGTTATTATATATAACAGTCAGGAATTGTAAAGCCTTTAGTGGAAGTTTCTTTAATATATAATTCGAGACATTATCTAAACCACAAGACTTTTTATTATTTACGTTACTTACACACATTGAAACCTGATCTAAATTAATAAGGTCATTGTTATCCTGATCGTTTAGAGACGAAAATGAATCACTGAACTCATATTGAAATTCTTGGCATGTAGAAATGACTCTTTGAATATTATCAACAATGAAGGACGTATCATAATCAAAAATTTTTTCTGCATAAATTTCAGAAAAGAAATCTTTAAGTTTAGTCAATTTCTGAAAATCATCTTCTAGAGAGATTCCATTACAATAAACTTCCTGAATAGGAGATTTTTTTTTATAACCGATTAATTTATATACTTTCTGATGAGCAGTAGGACCTGGTCTAATATACCTCAATTTATTTTTAAATAATTCATTTTGCTCCAATTCAACCTGTCTTTTTATTAAAATATTCAATAACTGAATTTGTTTAGCTAACAATAAATATTCAGGCCCTCGACGATTCAAAGTACGGTGATATATTTTCTTAAGATTTCTTTGCCAAGAATGTTTAACTTTAAATAAATACTTTATTTTATCTGAAATAAAAAACTTCCGAGTGCCAGCATTTATTTTTTCAGAATGAATATTTGAATTTATATTTATAATATTAAAAAAATCTATTAATATAATCATCAATCTCAAAATTAGTTAAATTTCTGTTACAATCAGGGAAATCGAAAATTACGTCGCGACGGACATCATGACGAAAATTGTCCCAATTTGTGTTTTTAAAAGAAGTAAATATAGAAGGAGTGTTTAATATTATTTCAAAATTTGATAGCTTAATACGAAGTTTTATTGGAAAGTGATCCGAAAATGTAGGAAGGCTCTCCATTTCAAAGTTAGGACCTAAGTGATCCAAACAGCCAGGGCTTACAAGAAAATGATCTAGATATGAACCAGAACTAGGGAATGTTGGTGAAAGACTAGATATGCGAACAAAATTCATCGAGTTTTGTTGTAAAAAATTGAAAAATATGTTACCATTAGCATTAGCCATACTGTCTCCCCAAGAAAAGTGACGAGAATTAAAGTCACCACCGATAAAATACATATCATAACCTTGAGAAATATTAGATGAACATGATAAGCTATCATTTAGCTGTGAAGAATTAAAGTTACAAGGGATATAAATTGAGCCAAGTAATATTTTTCTAATTTCATAATTAATTTTAATTTCAATACAAATAAAAATGTGTGGAAAATGTAAATTTAACGCAACTTGGGAAAACTTAAATGATTTTTTTATAGCTATAGCTACACCTTGTAAGCTATTATCTCGTACAACCGTATAATCATTTAAAATCACCTTATGTTTTCGACTAAGATGTGTTTCCTGGACAAAAGCTATGTCAATATTATGTCTCTTTAGAGTATTCAAAAGATCTATTCTGCGACTTACTTCCACAAGTGATCGAACATTAAATGTTAAAAAGTTAAATACATTATGGATCATACGTATTTTTTACTTCATCCAACAATACCAAACATTGTTTTTTGGCATCTTCCTTTGACATAGATTTATATCCATAAATAAACTTTTCAATTTTATTTTCTAGCGAAATGGTTTCAGGTTGACAAATAATTTTGGCAATCTTAAGAAATTCTTCAATTAGTGGTGAATTTTGTTTTGTTTTGTTTGATTTCATTGGAGACTTTTCCTTAAATAAACCAGCAAATGATACATTTGAATGTATCAAACCTGATTTTCCAACAACTTTCAAGACATTGGAAGAAGCACTCTGTCTTCTGTCTTCCGCAGTTTTCCTTATTTTTTTCTTCATCTCAATGTATTTTTTGTAGGCCAAACAGCCTCTAAAATTAGAAGGGTGTCCGTGCTGTTTACAGTTTGTACAGAAAGGTAAATTTTCCTTACTAGAAATAAACTGACATTCTCCTGGAGCATGATTAGTTTCACATTTGACGCACGCGTAGGGCCTATTACAATTACGAGAAGTATGCCCCCAGTGTTTACAACGCCAACATTGAATTTCCCTGAATTTAGACTTTGGAGACTCCCATGTAATCTTCTGGTTCAAAACAAATTTAATACCAGTCATTTCTGAAACAGACTTTCCAGGAAATAATGTTACTAAAAACAAACCCGTATCAAAACCATTCTTCTTTGAGAAAGTTGTAGAAAATTTAGAGACGCTTTCTACAGTATTTGGAACTAATAAATTTAATTCATTTCTAATTAAGTTTAAATCTGTTTTGTAATACACCCCTCGTAAAACTAAATTGATTCGTTTCAATTCCGACGGTGTATATGAATATGATTCGATATTTTTATCCCTTAGCAGTTGCATCAATTCCGCATGAACAGCAGAGTCTTTAACAAAAAGTTTGCTCTTAAATCTATTTCGATTGACAATTTTATAATCTATATTTTTTGAGTTAAGTTATTCAACCAAATTTACGATATTTACATTAAATAAAAATATGGGTGGGCAGAAAGATTTTTCTTTGGGTGGAGTAACTTTTGATGTACACAGTCTATTTCTAAAAGAATCGGATTGATCTTTTTCAATATCTATTTCTCCCAGAATCGAAACCTATTTTGTGAATCTTGCGTATGAGATATTTTTGAATGCCGCGGTATATTTTTCTGTTTACTTAAATTTATTAAATCTACCTTGGTGTCCTTTCTCTTTCGTTTATTTACTTGCATAAATTCTCCTTCTTCTGAGGATATTGATTGAAGTGATTCTTCATAGTCCATTTGTTTACATTTATTTGAGTCAAATCTTAATTCAGGTTTGCCCAGTGTTGGAATTCCATTTGGAATATAGTTGGAAGGGATTTTTATATTTTCAGTCACCAAAGCATCTGATGGATTAATGGATTGATTGAATTTGACATCATTTAATTCGCAAGCGCTTTGGATTGTATCACAGAGAGATTGGTTCTTGGCCTTCTTAAATAATCCAGACTTTGGAAATAGTTGATTGGAAGCCATTGGTAGAAATTTATCAGGGGGCAGTTTTTCATACAGATCAACAATATCCGTAATGGGCGGAATTGATTCCATTACAATTAAGTAAATTAATTATAATTCAAAAATTACAAATTTGAAACTTTTAAATAAAATTTAATTTTTAATTTTCTTTGTGTGCGTTAAAAAATGTAAACTCTTTATGTAAAATGTTTATACAATCAAGTAAAAATTGCATATGGAACATAAAACGGTATTTAAAAATGGAAAAACAATACTATTAGAAGTGCTTAATTTCTTAATAATCGAATACGTATACAGTTCCAAGTATTGCTTGTTAGACCATTAACAATTGTTTTATTTCTATTTCAGAATATAATATCAACGGATAAGTTCATAAATGCTTTGCCAGGATGTAATTTTCCCTTTCATTGGTCAAATTGTGAGCAGGAGCCATTGTTATGTGTTAGAGTAGTCGACAGCATCTGCTCCCATTGGTCTTGTGGGTTACCTGTAAATGAAGCAAAAAGTGTTTATATAAATGTAAGAAATGATCTCGGTGAAATGATATTTTTACGTTTGGAAGTTGTGCTACATGGGGGAACATATATTTTGCACTTTACGGATGCTAATAATTTACCACCTCCAATAAGAATCGATAACTATTCAGAAGTTTCAATGTACTTTTCGCAAAAAGGTGTAGTACCGAACTGGAGAACAAATGTCAAACCACAATCATCATTGGCGTACGTCTTAGATGATCCTTTGGGATCGCATGCACTACTTTTGGAAGCACCTGGTGGAAATTTCATTGAATACTCAATCAACAAAAATAAGGCTGCTAAAAGCATAACATATGCAAACTTCATATACATTTGTTTCAAGGAAACATTTCGAGTCATTTTGCCGGATAGTGATAACAAAAATGTTGGGATAGAAGGTCAGCAGTTGGTTTTGGGTGTTAAGGACAAGAGAGTTATAATAACTAGAAAGTGTACCGGAGACCGGTCTCAACTATGGTTAATGAATTCTTATGGCCAATTAGAACATGAAGGTTCCTCGCCACCGATTGAATTTTTTAAGACCAATCATTTAACTCCCCGCCTTGTATTAGATCTGGAAAAACCTCCAAATCCTAATGACTTCACTAGGCTTGTAGTACGACCGCAAAATAATCAAAGAGTAACAACACAAACTTGGCGCTTCGAAAACGGTAGATTGATGTGTCACGCAAACATGTGTGTACAGGTATGTTGAATTCTTTTTACTTTGATTACTTTTACATTATTTAATTTTTTTCTTTTATTTTGAACGTTGTCTACCGTTCCCTATTAAAATATATCTTAATGGAACTACTCGTAATGATGTCGAACATTTAAATAGTTGCTCATAATAAGAACAAAGTTCATTGATGTTACTTTTGCGGGACCAATTTTTGGAGTGGTCTCGCAACTATTACTATACAGGGTATCTTGAAAGAAAGTTTATATTTATTGAATCTATTGAAAAATAAGGAAGCCCTTAATCGAAAAATTAAATTAAATTATAATTATGTAAACACACAATTTGAAAGTTTATTTCTTAAAAATATCGTCCAAATGTAAAGACTCATGTTGACGGCACTTATATAATCGAACTGTATTATTTCTAGGTATGTAGAGTGCGTGATGGTTGTGATTTAATGCCAGTCGGTTTAAACTTTACATTTTAGATAACACTAGATTAAAAAGTAATAACAATAATCGTTGGAGCGAATAGCTCATTGAATTTTGTATTACTAATGACCTTATTACAATTAACATAGGCAATAAGCCGGTATAGTATCGGGTTGGATATCTAGGCGAACGGAAGTGCGCCAGGCCAAGTTCTGGCCAATGCATGCAGTGTGTATATTTACAGGAAGCCATTCGAGCTGTTTTTACCCCCCTCATAACTTTGTTCCCCGCAATGGTAAAATTATAAAATTTTAATCATAATTAGAATAAAATCATAATTAGAATAGTGTTGTAAAAAGCGGCTACTTTTGAATACTCAGTACTACTTGATACTTTTTCAATTGGGTACTCGATACTACTCAATACTTTATATATGTATGTATATGGGAAGTTAAAAATTATTATTTATACTATTTTATTGATAATGGAATATGGAAAACAAAGATTAAATGCAAGTATATTTATTTATTATTTTTTTTAGTGGCTGTTTGTTACACTAACTCCATGAGGTTCAGAGTCATATTTATTTGTATCAAGCTCACAGAGTTATACAATTCTGATGGAAGACTTTCGCTTAAATACTACAAAATGCAACCCTGAAAGTATTGAGTAGTTACTTTTGTGTATTGAGTACCGGGAAAAACTCCCGGTATTGAGTACTCAGTACTCAAATACTCAATACATTTACAACACTAAATTAGAATACCTCATATGCAAAGCTTGAAAGTTTTACAATGAAAGGTTTCGGAGATATGGAGGTGCAAAAAGTGCATATTTTAAGACATACTCACTGACTCACTCATCAATATTATGAAGCACTTGCGCTATAGCTAGAGATCTGAAATTTGGTACACAAGTAGATCTAGGTGAGCAATGAATTAGAAAAATCTGAAAACTCGGAAAATTTTACCAGGGGGGCGGGGCTACGCCCATAAAAATTAAAAGTTAAAAGTTGCGCTAAGGAGCTGAAATTTGATATACAAGTAGGTCTAGGTGAGAAACCAATTAGAAAAATCTAAAAACCCGGAAATTTTAGTTAGAGGGGCGGGGCTGCCCCCATAATAATTAAAAATTAAAAGAGAAACCAACTAGAAAAATCTAAAAACCCAAAAAATTTTACCAGAATGGGCGAGGTCACGCTAGTATTATTTTGAACTAAAAACTTAATACACAGCTTTTAATTCGAGCCAATTTAGTAAAATCTTGCATACGCGTTGCACGTTCACAATACTTTAAACTATCACCTTAATAATTTGGCGTGATCACTCCCATAAAATGTTAGCCTTGTGTTTAATCTACATCGGTCTAGCATATTTTAGAAGAAAATTAGCATGAATTATAAGCGCTGCTCACAACAAAATTTTGAGTTAGGAATAGTGGGGAGAGGTAATGCTGATAAAATCTAAAGATATAATTCGCGCTAGAAAGCTGACATTTTATATACTAGTATGTGTAGCTGCGTAAGCCAATGGGAAAATCTTAAAACCAAAAAGTTTTACCCGGTATGCGGGGCCACGACGTTTAAACTCCAATTCGCACTAGCGAGCTTAAATTTGATACACAAATAATTCTAGATAAGAGATCACTAAGAAAAATCTGAAAACCCAGAAGTTGCTATCAGAGGGCGGAAACAAGCACTTCAAGTTCAAAATTAACATACATTTTGTTAAAACTTTTCATACACATTGCACTTATCCCAAAAAATATTTCCTATTTTGAAAAGTAGCCGTGACTTCACCCATAAATCTTAGCTTTTTCGTTCAGGTACTTCGGCTTAGCAGTTTTTAATTTAATACTCAGGTATTTGTTATTAACTTTTTAATACCAAACTTTGCATGAACCATAAGCACTAGCAGATATAAAAGTCAGCGGGGCCAGGCTCATGAAAATTTTACGTAATATTATACTATAGAGAGCTGACAGTTTGTACACAAATAGTAATTGATTTACTCAATCGGAAAATCGAAAAATTAAAAGCACCAACTACCCTATTGAAACTTTGCATACACATTGGGCATATCCTTTTGATTTATGTACTTCGGCTAAGCAGACTTTAATATGTAAATATATTGAGAAAATAGGCGGGGTCATGCCCAGTAAAATTTACGCTGTATTTTACATGTTTCTTCCAGTCGACTCTTACCAAATTGCATACACACTGCCGACCCGTTGTAATGACACAATAGTTGTCAAGTTGGCAGATTATCTAGAAATTATATGACACCCTTACGATTATAAATTTATATCATATATAACATATTTCTGTGTTAGGTATTGTACCAAACAAGAACTTGGTCAAAATTTATATCTCACAACTTTTAATGGGCGAAATTTTGGATAGGAACTTGGCCGTTTTTCACATTTATGTTTTTGTGAGGATAATATTAATAAAGAACTTCAAAATAATATTGCTAACTATTAACAGTAAAAAGAGAAAATCAATTAAAAATTTGACGATTTTGCTAAAAAAAAAACAAAAGTACTGATAAAAAACTTATTTCCATGGGGGTTGAAACCAACATCCTACCTCTGGGAGAACTTACAAAAAAAGAGGCTCAAGAAGCAAGAGTTGCAAATCAGTAAAGATTATTTAATAATTGTTGTCCTCAGATCCACAGTTTTACAATCAATACGAATTGTTTCCAAATATAACTGAAGAAATAGAGAAAAACCACATTGAAGCAACTCAAATAAATAAGCTTCGATATTTCCCATTGTTGTTTTAAAAATAATTGAAATAAATAAATTGTAAAATTTAGGGCAATGAACAAATCTAAAACATCTAATTTAAAAATAAATACTTTTTTTATTACAAAGTAGTTTTTCCCACTTCACAGTGCGGCCGATTGCCAAAAAAGCTGGCCAAAATTCGACAATTCAAGTAATTCACTCCAAAATAGAATCTTAAGGGTTATTGGGGTCGCTGATTATAAATTTGATGTCAAATGTACGGAAATTCACCCCCTTCACCCCTAATCGACCAACTCCTGGGGTATAATATCATATATTATTTATCATAATCAAGTTATTGAGGGTTTTGAGGGTACCTGATTACGAATTTTCTGTCAGAATTATAAAATTCGAAATAGCAAATACAAAATGGCGTTTTATGCTCGTTATTTCTTCAAAAAGGTAATTTACCTACGACTTTGCCTTATAAAATTTGACTAACACGATAGATATCTGTACACCAATAGATATCTATGGCTAGATATAACGGGTATTAAACCCCAAGCGAGCCAACCGATAGGTAAAACTGAATTTTGTATAATTCTGGGCCATAAATTAAAAGCTTATGTACTAAAGTAGGCATGTTATACCACTCGTAAGTTTGTAATTTTTTTTTAGCTAATAGAACAGTATATTGGCGAAAATTATCTGTATTAATTTCATAACCACTTGAGATGGTTTGCAATATAATTAATATAAAACTCGATGTATTATATCTTCATCGATGCCAGTCACTTTCGCAGATTGATGATATTTTTCAAAAAAATGTCGAGCTGTATTGCCATCGTTCGAAGTGGCACTTTCAGCTTTTGGCTTATCTACATTGAGGCCCATTTCTGTTTTAAAGGCAGCTTGTATTATTTTTTCCTCTGTACTTCGTGCTTGTCATTTTCGAACTCGTAATTTCTGGGATAAATGCAACAAAAATTCGGAACATCTAATCCAACAATGATAAGGATGATAAGCCAAATTTCAAGTTATCTGTATTAACTTGTTGTATTAGCATTTCATCTATATCTTTAAATGGTTTTGAAGTAAAATTTCATAGATAACAACGCATTGCAGACATTATCTTAGTTCATGTATTGCACACTTTTGTATCTATCATTGTTAAAGTAAGGTTGTACTTTATATTCACGATTTGTCCGTTAACATTAGTTTCAAATGGTGTTAAATTCTTTATCTGCTTCTGTACATAATTATTTTTAGTCAAGTCTAGAGACTCTTTTGCACATTGAATCTTAATCGACCGACAAAATCTAGGTGATGATGGTCTAGGATTTTTCCAAACTATAGGTTTTTCCTTCATCTCAGATTATCTGTATGTAAGTTGTAAAGGGACGAGGAAGGTGAAAAAATATTTCCGTCACTGCATCTACCTTTTACTTATATTCACTGTGTCCTGAACTACCATCACAGCCTCACATAACCATTAAGGTAAAATTTTCTAGTTTTTTTGCAGATAAATATTTAACAACTTCATTTGATACAAAATAATACGATCAGTTGTGTGCTTCAATACGGACTGAAATGTAACTGATGCTTCATATTCATTGCAAGAAAGACCTAAAGCCTGATAGCACTGTAATTGTGCTTTTCGCAGATTTTTATAAGATGGAAGAATTTTTGATTGTTTTTTTAGATGTGCATTACGCAGCTGCTGATATTTCCCTTGCGATAAATTTCAATAATATTAAATTTTTGACTGAGAGGTTTGTGGTAAAAATAATACTTATTTTCATTAAACAACTTTCTATGTTCAACATGAATATTTTAACATAGTAAGATATTTTGAAGTTAAGTTTTTTCTTTCAAATATTTTTTGATTCGTTTTATAATTTTTGTTCAGAAAGTTGTTTTAAATAAATTGGAAATAAGTTTTTATATTTAAACTGAATTTTTCTCGGACTCAGATTCAAAGGTTATGGGCCCAGGACGTTTGGGTAAAGAATAATAAGTTTTGAGTTATACGTGAAAAAATAAAAATACAAAACATATATAAAACGAATCATCATATTACAAGATGGCCAGTTCATACCTTTATCAAATCGAAAAACTGGATGAAACGAATTTCGAAACCTGGAGTATTCAAGTTAAGAGTGTGCTTATTCATTGCGATTATTGGAAGCATTTAAGTGGAGAAGAAAAGAAAATTGCAACGTGGGATGCCAATAAGAAACTGGAATGGGACACCAATGATGGTACACAGAGAAAACAGTGCCTAATAAATACCTCATAAAATAGAACAAAATTAATAAGAAATCTCTATGGTTTTTTTCAATAAGGAAATCTTATTAATTTCATAGAGAAAACCTTTTTAAAAAAAATCAAGAAGAAATCTTGTGGTTTTTATGAGGTTATCTTATTGATTTTTTCAATAAGGTTTTCTTCTTGATTTTATTAGGCTATCTTATTGATTTTTTCAATAAGGTTTTCTTCTTGATTTTATTAGGCTATCTTATTGATTTTTTCAATAAGAGTTTCTTCTTGATTTTATTAGGCTATCTTATTGATTTTTTCAAAAATAAAACACAATACTTATTGATTTTATTTGAAAATTTTATTTATTTTCATTTACATATGTATTTACTTAGGAATACACACAATATATTAATAATAAGTAAGTTTTGTTAGCAGTATCTTTTTGAATATTTTAATTACATATTTGCTTATAAATATTGGGTAGTGTGAATAAAAAAAGCATTTGCTTTTTACTTAGAAATTTGTTTGAAACAAACAAAAATTACATATACATTTAAGACTTTACAACAAATTTTAAAGTAAAAAGCAAATGCCTTTTTTGTATTCACATTACCCATTTATACGTACTTAGGGCCATTATTACAACTTGTCGTTAGTTAAAGGCATGATTTTATCAGATATATAAATGGCTTTGCATTATAAAACCTTCATTTAATATTTTTTTGTCCATTAAGTTTTATTATTATTAATAATGACATCAATAAAAAAATTAAAATTGTAGCAATGCAAAGCTATTTATCGGGCAGACAAAATCAGACAAGTAGTAATAACGGCCCTTAATATATTATAATTTTCATATATTTAAAAATTTCATATAATTAAAATTAATTAAAAATTAATCAACACACTGGTCACCCAACCTGTATTGAAAATCTCCACTCCAAGGCTCTTGTATTTCCAGAGATTATTCCTTACCAAAAAACATACTACGATTATATATGTACATAAATATAATAATAATATAGATATAGGTACGCTCTATTTATAATTAGTTTTATTTTAATTTAGTTTATATTTTATGTTAGTGGAGAAATATTCAATTGTTCTTTCGACTTGTTCACTTCGCACTGGTTCACTTTCAACTAAAAGTTTAATTTTAATACATATGTATGTAAAGTAAAGAAGTAAAGTTATGAGCGGCAACACATATACAAAAATACATAAATACCCAGTTAGCCACGTCTTTAAAACATCTTCGACGACGGGTACAAGACAATGGTAAGTCGTACAAGACATATTGAAGACAGCGCCATACAAATCGTCGACGAATTTTTCATACAAATGGAGGCGAGGTTACACAAGACGAGATGAGCGACAATGTCGCTTAGATTGTCGTCAACACGGCTTTATTGAAGACAAAACGGGGGACATTGTCGTTCAGATTGTCCTCAAAAAAGTTTAATTGATGACAAAACATGTGACATTGTCGACGATTTCCTTTAAATTGTGAAATGTCGTACATTAATCGTAGAAGACAATGGGCAATATGAATAAAAAAAAGTATTTGCCTTCTACTTAAAAATTTGTTTGAAAACCCCAAATATGTGTATGTTTTTTGTATTTTTAAACAAATTTTTAAGTAAAAAGCAAATACTTTTTTTTATTCATACTACCCAATGTCGTCTGCGACGATTTGGCTAACTGGGTATGAATATTGAAGTCTCTGCAGCAGAGATATTACGGAACAAAAACGAAAAAGATCATTAAAAAATTGTCTCTATGTTTATTTATATCAGTGTCCCGCAAAATAAAATATGCTTGTATTGGTGAGAAAAATGAGAGTAAAATAAGGTTACACTTGAAGAAAAGTTTGTAATTTAAAATGCATGCGTTGGTTACCAATAGTTTGGTTTTTTTGTAAATAAGTAACTGAACAAAAACTTAAGTAAAAAATCTATGAATCCATTCAACAATGTAGTAAATAAATTCAGCGTAAAGAAAAATTTATTTTCTTTATTATTTTTATTTTTTTAAATACTAATTTTTAGGTAAAAAATTTTAAAGGGTGTTTTTATTAAAAAATGAAAAAATGCTCTAAAAGATATTTGGCAATATTAAATGATTTTTATATGATGAAACGTTTAAATATTATAAATCAGACGTTTAAAAAGTATTGTAATAGTTGTCACAGCGCTGTGAGTAAAATTAGTTTGAAAAAAACAACAAAACTATTTTTTAAAAAACACAACGAAATTTTTATGCAGAAATAAAAACTCTGGAGTAGAAAGTGAAAAGGAATACCTTCTCTACACTTTATGAGGTTTGATATTATTAAGTATGGTATACCTTTCTCTGATAAAGTATTTATCGAAAATATGCTAGTACTATCAAATTTTCCATTATCCCCTAATACTGTTGCCCGGCGTAGTATTCAGATAGGATAATGGCAGAGTTTGTCATTAAGGAAAAAGTAAAACTTTTAAATTTTTTCATTTTCTTTAGATGAAAGCACTGACATCAATGATCTTTCCCAACTTGTTATTTGTATTCGATGTACATATGTAGAGTATAATATTATTATAACAATGATTTCACTATACACTTTTTACTGCAGCGTAACAGGCTGCCGCTTGTACGAATCGTGCATTCGTACGAAGTTTCTCCAAGTCAGTTAAAAAGATATGGGCTAAAATTTTATGGTTTCAATTGCATTATTCATCAAATGTCTCTAATATCGAAATTATTAATAAAATTCTCTCATTCATAGAAAATTCGTATGTTTTTTAAAGAATGATGGAGCTGCGTACTGACTTGAAAAATGTTCGGTAGTTAAGCATACTATTCACTCTAAGGAAAGAACAGATAGAGTTTTTAGATTCAGAAAATATGGAAGAGCATTAGCTCTTAACAAACAGGTAATTGATTTCAGATCTATCTACCATCATTTTAAATAAATTGAGCTTAGAAGTCCAAATAGAAGAAAAAAGCTTATAAGTCTTTGATGATATTTTCAATTTTAATATTTTTGTTGCAATTACGTAGGAGCATAATATTTTTCAAATGTACGGAATTTATTATATTTCGCTGTTTTGAGCAAAGAAATTTCAAATCAGAAAAAATTTGTTCATACAGATAAGTGGATGGAAGGAAAGATAAGCATTTGTAAGAAATTCTTTTCAATTGCGGGTACTCCAAATAATTTACGTTTGTCCAAAACTTTAAAGTTTCTATTTGGTCTGGAGCTGCCATTTCGCTCTGCAGTATTATTAATTCTGTTTGAATTTCTAAATCGTATTTCAAAATATCACACTTAAAAGGATTTTGGAAAATATCAAGCATTGGCTTTATAGTTGAAAAATCTTTAAAGCGATCTTGCATATTATTTAAAATTTCTTCAATAATTGACATATGCTCTTGTTTTTTTATGCAACTTTCTCTGACATAAATAATTGCAGTCTTTGGAAAACTTGAAAAATCTTCCGACTGAATTTCAGCCAGGAGTAAAAATAATTTAGTTTTGAAGTTGGAAACAGTTTCATATAAATCAAACAAACTTTTTTCTTTGCCTTGAAGTCTTAAATTCAATTTATTTAAAATGGCGGTTGTATCAGCTAAAAAAGCTAGATCTAAAATAAATTCTCTATCTGTTAAGAACTTATGCTCTTCCATATTTTCTAATTTTAAAAACTCCATCACTTCTTTCCTTAGATTGAATAGCCTGTTTAGAGAGTCACCGCGGCTTAGCCACCGAACTTCTGTAAACATTTTCAAGTCATGGTGTGCCGCTCCTTTATTCTTTAAAAAACATACGAATTTTCTATGTGTGAGAGAGTGATGCCCGCCGCGAATTTTATTAATAATTCGCTCTGCAGTTTTCATGGCAGGGCGATCATTTAAAAATTTCGATGCTAGAGCAACTTGGTGAATAATGCAATGGAAACTATAAAATTCCAACTCATGTCTTTTTAACTGACCTATGAAACCTTCGTATCTACCACACATTACGTTTGCACCATCCGTACAAACGCCAGCTAATTTCCTTGTATCTACAAAAGAAAACAGTTTTTCGTTGACAACATCGAACAGCAACTTGCCTGTTACGTTGCCGTAAAATGTTTCAAGTGAAAACATTGTTTCGAAAATATTATAGTCTATATCTACACATCGAATACAAATAACAAGTTTGGCAAAGATCATTGATGTCAGTGCTTTCATCTAAAGAAAATGAAAAAAATTGGCAATTTTTTAGCTTTTCCTTAATGACAGACTCTACACATGATCCTATTTGGACACCTCTCCGGGCAACAGTATCAGGGGATAATGGAAGAGATTCGATAAAACTAGCACTATAATTTAGCTTTTGCATAACCTTGATTAGTGTACTTTTAATAAATAAGCCATCAGAAAAAGGTCTACCATGCCTAATAACATCAAGACTCATAAGGCTAGATATTTCCTGTCTCATTTTTTTATTTGTCGACTCCTCCCTTTTACTTTCTACATCAAGCAACCATCCCTTTAATTTCTGTATAAAAATTTCCTTATGTTTTTCAAAAAGTTGTTCTCTTTCTTTCAAGTTAAATTTTCCCACAGCGCTGTGGATACCATTAAAATGCCTTTTTAAACTATTCTCCCTATTATTTTTAAATATTCCATAACATAAAATGCATTGTATATTGCCAAAAGCATTTTTAATCATGAAATATTTTCCAGCTTCCATAATGATATTATCAATTTTTTGTCTGTAGAAATTTATTAAATTTGAACTTTAATTTCTTTCCGTGTGCTCAAAAAAACGAAACAAGAAACTAGGAAAAAATTGGAACATGCGTGCACAACTTCATTCGTGGCTTGCTCAGTGACGACTAAATGAAAGACCATAAGCATGTGTGTGATTTTCATCTGCACAATTGTGCTATGGCTTGCGGGTTACTGATTTATATAAATGCATACATACATAAATGTACGTACATATGTACATAAATGAAATAACAAGAAACCTAATAAAATCAAGAAGATTTCCTTACTTAAAAAAATCAATAAGATGCTTTCTTTACACATAACCATATATGAACCTAATAAATTCAAGAAGAAAACCTTTTTAAAAAAATCAATAAGGCAACCTAATAAAATCAATAAGCAATACCTATAGTTTACAATTTATAAGAAAACCTAATAGAATCAAGAAGTTTTTCTCTATGGAATGTTTTTTTGGTGCCAAAAATAAGGGAAATTGAGTAAAAAAAGTTGTGAATAATAAGATTTCTTCTTGATTTTATGTGGTTTTCTTCTTGATAAAATTAATAAGATTTACCACATAAAAACAATAAGGAATTTCTATGAAAAAATCTTCGCTTCTTTCTGCTGGGATACCCCTTAGCCTAAAAACGTTTCATAGAGAAAATCTTATTGATTCTATGAGACAGTTTTTTCTCTGTGTAAAGCGCTAGCGACAGTAATGTGGAGTATTAAAGCATCTCAACTAAATTACATAAACAATTGTGTTACAGCCAATGAAGCCTGGATTAAATTGAGTGAATCAGATATTGCAGAGAAACTGAATGTATATTTGTGATTTGAACGGGCTAAAGTTCGTATCGCTTTTTAAGCCAAATTACATGTGATAATTATTAATGAACAAATAACACCAAAGTCTGTTGTAAATATTCTGACTAACAACACATAGTTGAACGGAACAGCCAGCCGTTTTCGAAGGCCACTAAACCTTCATCATCAGCGTTCTTCTGTGCTTTGTCCACTGTGTGTGGCGTCAGATGATGTAGATTTCTGCTTTATATACTTAGCATTTTATTGCAAATGGAATATGTGAATTGTTGTGATTCATCGTATTTCAATTTGCTGAAAGCTTTTTTGTATTGTAAGCTCAATTTTACCATCACTATATTTACAACAGTCTTACCATTGTCGTTTTGTTCTTTTTACTAATTATACACATGTTACTTAATTTGCTTATTTTTTGTTCTACTTAAGACAAACTTTTTTGGTTTGTTACTATTAAGTATATTTTTATTTAATTTTTGCCACAGGCCCATGGCTATTAATTTTTAGTTAATTTTAATTATTATTCGAACTCCATTTGTTTCTATATTTGTGATTTGAATGAAGTTGGTATATAAATTCAAGACGAGCTACTTGTGATCATTTTGCTTTCAAGTCTTCCAAAAGATTATGAAAATTTCGTAATGATAATTGAAACAAGGGAAACATTACTTTCGTTATCCTTAGTGAAGCACAAACTTTTAGAAGAGGCTACACGAAGAAATAATCAAGAAATCGAAGAATCGAATAATCAACATGCATATGGTGCAATTAAGGAGCAATTTAATAAAAACAAGAATTTCAAAAATACTTTTGTTCCTAAAAATGTTAAAGGTTAAAAGAGAAAAACAAATCATTTTCGCTAATTGCAATGGGAAGAAATAGTAATCCAAACTTATCATCATGGTACATAGACAGTGGAGCTACTAGCCATATGTGGTCTAATCGTAAGTTGTTTACAACATTTGAAAATAATAATGACATTATTGCTATAATATTACATTTAAAGATGTTCTGTATTCACCAGACTTGCAAGGAAATTTTGTATCAGTAAGTAAAATTGTTCAATACGGTGGAACAATAAATTTCAATCAGAAGGGAGCTTTCTTAAGTGACAAAAATCAAAATGTGCTCATTCATGACAGGAAAGAGAACAATTTATTTGTTTTTGAAGCTGAAAAACCAAAACAGCAATTGAGCAATGAAAAATATGAATCAAATTTGGCATAGGAGATTTGGTCATCTCAATATGCAAGAAAGAAATGGTATGTGGCTTAAATTTAAGTTCAGAGACTCAAGTATGTATGGTTGGAAAAATTCACACCGATTCCTAAGCAATCTGAAAGAAAATCTGATGAATGTAGATTCCCTTGGAGGTTCGAAATATTTTCTATCGTTTATTGATGATAAGTCAAGATATATGTATTTGGATATACTTTCTGAAACGAGAAAGTGAAGTATTTGAGAAATTTAAAATATTTAAAAGCATGGTTGAGCGTCAAACTGGTCTTAAAATAAAAGCATTGCGAAGTGATAATGGTGGAGAATACATAAACAATTCATTTAATCGATATTTGGAAGAGTGTGGTATACAACGGCAGCTTGCAGTTCCATATACGCCACAACAAAATGAAGTTGCGGAGAGATATAACCGAACTTTAGTTGAAATGGTGCGTTGTTTGTTAATAGATTCCGGTCTTCATCACAAATTGTGGGCTGAAGCTATATCGACAGCAGCTTATATAAGGAATAGATGTCCTTCAAAATGCTTAGATATCAGAACTCCTTATGAAGATTGGACTGGACGATTACCTAACATAAAGCACTTGAAAGTATTTGGTTCAACTGCAGTGTCATTAAATAAAAAACGAAAAATTAAATTTGATAAGAAAGGTTCGTTATTAATAATGGTTGGATATTCGCTTGTGTCTAAGGCTTACAGATTATACAATAAGGAAACAAATGAAGTGGTCGAATGTCGATATGTTCTATTTGACGAATGTTGTCTACCGAGAGTGGATGAAAATTTTTCAAGAGAAGAATTCACTTCATTTTTTGATTTAATAAACAAACAAAAATCACTTAATAGTGAAGGTCAAGCTGAAGAAACAATAAGACAGGTTGAAGAAGCAGATAATGAAGATTTGGTTTCAGAAAATTTTTATGATATGGAAGATTTTGCCGGTTTTACTTCTCCTCTTGAGGATACTGACGATGAAATTAGTAATGTCAACCAAAGGTGTGGTCCTGGCAGACCAAAAATAATTAGAAACGGAAATCCAGAACGACCAAGAAAAATTAAACATCTAGTAAATAATGTAGTGGAGGAAGAGCAAGTTCCTGAAACTTTTATTGAAGCATTATCTAGTAGAAAATGTGATAAGTGGAAAGATGCAATGTCAAAAGAAATGTTATCTTTGCATTGGTACATGGACATTAACGGAACTTCCGAAAGACCATAAAGCAATAAAATGCAAGTGGGTCTATGTTTTGAAGAAAAATCAAATGGGTGAAGTTATACGGTACAAAGCGGGGTTGGTCGCGAAAGACTGTAGTCAAAAGTATGGCATTGATTACAAAGAAACTTTTTCACCTGTGGTCCGTTATGCAACAATAAGAATGTTGTTGGCGTTAGCTGTAGAACATAAAATGCATCTACATCAATTAGATATAGTCACTGCTTATTTAAATGCTGAACTTCACGACGAAATATACATATATGCAGCAACCTGAAGGCTTTGAAGATGAGTTACATCCAACAAAAGTTTTACGCCTCCACAAATCTCTTTATTAGTTGCAAGAACGAAAATTAAATTTTGAAAATCAAATCACAAATCAGTCGTGCATTTCAAATAAGTGATAAAGGTTTGTTAGAAAACTTTCTAGGAATGGAAGTTCAACGTGATGGAGAAACTGGTGACATCAAGTTAAGTCAATAAGGTTATATTAATGAAATATTACAAGAATACGGAATGGAAAATTGCAAACCTTCCTCGACACCATTGAATCCTGGTTTTTAAATTAGTCGTAACAAAGATTGTGACAGATTTGACAAAACCTCATATCAGTCACTAGTGCTAGCACTATTATACTTAGCTTTAACAATAAGGCCAGATATTATTAATCATTGGCACAACGAAACTCAGATGCACACATGGAGCATTGAATAGCAGCTAAAAATTTACTTCGTTATTTAAAAGGTACTCATAAGTTAAAATTAATTTTTTCTTGTGGTAGCAAGAAGCTTGAAGGTTATGCTGATGCTGATTGGGGAGGCTGTGCAGAAGATAGGAAATCCTACTCTGGTTTCATATTTTATCTTGGAAAAAACTTTATTTCATGGGAATCAAAGAAACAGGCAACAACTGCACTTAGTAGTACAGAAGCTGAATACATGTCCATATCTAATGCGTCGAAAGAAGCAGTATATTTAAGAAGATTATTGCAAGAGCTTGGTTTTTATGAAGATGAAAGTGTGACATTGAATGTTGACAATCAGGGTACTATGAAAATGCAATATACCACAATAGAAGTAAACACATCGATATCAAGTATCATCATATAAGTGGTGTTGTTCAATCCAAAGAACTACAATTAAAATATTGTCCAACCGAAAAAATTATTGCTGATATTTTTACCAAGAATTTACCAAAAACTAAGCATCAAAATTTTGTTAATTTGATGAATTTAAAATAATTTAATTTGTAAAGAATATCCATGTTGAGGAGGAGTGTTAAAAATAATACTTGTTTTCAATAAAAACCTTTCTATGTTCAACATGAGTATTTTAACATAGTAATATATTTTGAAGTTAAGTTTTTCCTTTCAAATATTTTTTGATTCGTTTTATAATTTTTGTTCAGAACGTTTTTTTAAATAAATTGGAAATAAGTTTTTATATTTAAACTGAATTTTTCTCGGACTCAGATTCTAAGATGCAAAGCATCATTAGAAAAAAAAATCCATAACAATTCAAGTGGCAGGAGGTGGCAACTGAATTTTGGCTTGATCGATAGTTAATACTTTTCCAAGTAACCTCCAAAAGGTTAGAAGACAGCAACCGACAGCGTTTTATTGTCATTTGATATGAAAACTCAAATTTTATTGGAAAAAAAAACGAAAAAAGTAACTTTATTATTGTGCTGCTAAAAATTTTCTGTCGAAAAACTGACGTTTACAAATTTTTTTACGTATTTTATTAACCTTCAAACGTACATTCTATTTGATGTTATTAGATTTTCTTTGCTGCACGCGCTTTCACCACGTTTAAAGGTTTTGCCGAATAATTACACCAATATTGCTCTTAACCCTAATCTTACTAACATGTGTCTGTGAGACAAAATTGGATGTTCCATTCAATTTAACTAGAAAAATATGTAACATATCGCAAACCAAACTTCATGAATAATTACACCAATATTGCTCTTAACCCTAATCTTACTAAAGCTATGTACAGACGGTTGTCAGATCTTACAATATTGCCAGTAAAATGTGCTCAAAATTTCTTATAACCGTGTGAACTGACAATTTTTGTCAGACGTTGTTGCTAGAAAAAGTATTGTCAGTCCATTGCAAGACTATCACCTGACAACAAATTGTCAGACATCTTTCAATCGTGTGAACACATTTTAAAATTATTGCCAGATATTTGTCAGACATTTTCATATTGTCAGATGTGCGAAGTTTTTGCATCTGACAATGGCGTCATTGTAAGAGAATTCTTTCTATGGGCAACACTGCACATGCTAGATTTTAAAGAAAAAATTTATGATAAAATATATGCAGAAAAAATCATTGCAATTGCTTCTTTATGGTCCATAATAATTTATACTTTCTCTTTTTGCGTTTAAAACAAACACAAACGATAAATTTTTTAGAATTTCTAACAAATGTTTTAAGTCTGGCAACGCATAACAACAGATCTAACAATTTTTGCATATAACAACCGTGTGAACTGACAATTTTTCTACAGACGATTTTGTCAGATGAATTTATTGTCATACAACCGTCTGGCAATAAATTGTAAGATTTTCTGACAACCGTGTGAACTGACGAGGAATATTGTGCTGGCAATTTTCGATTGCCAGCACATTGTTAGCACATTGCCAGATCTGACAATATTGTAAGATCTGACAATCGTCTGTACATACATTAAGATGTGTCTGTGAGACAAAATTGGATGTTCCATTCAATTTAACTAGCAAAATATGTAAGATATCGCAAACCAAACTTCATGACTTTTATTTGACATATGTTTTATATCATTTAATGAAAAAAAAAATTTAGGTAATGCCTTATTACATCTTTTATATGCCAAAACATAAAAATGTAGCAGTAAATACTGACATGTGTCTCAGAGACACATACATGCATATATGAATATTTTTGTTTACATATTTTTGGATGTCTATCGTTGTTACACCTCAACTACGCCAAAGATCGAAGAATAAATTACAACGACCTATCGTTCGACTAATGGAAAAAGTCCTTCAAGAAGGAATTGCACCTACTAATACCCAGAGTGCAATAAATAAACGCAAGAGGTGCTATTTATGCAATCCCAAAATAAGGCGTATTATTAAGAAATGTTGCCAAAAATGTAATAGTAATGTCTGCAGTGAACATGCTGTGAAAGTTCTTTTATGTAAAAAATGTAATGAATAAAAAATAAAAAAAGTTTAATAATTTTTCCATAAGTTTTTTTATATGTGTCTTAAGCTACGGTCACACTTGTCAAACATTTGCCCAAAAAAGCGTAACCACTAAATGCTAATGAAAAATCTTTCAATTCAGACAAAAGTTTGTCAAGTTAAAGAGTAGCCAATATTGTTGGATTCTATGACATTGTGCATTAGTTGTGTTCGAAACAGTTTAATATGATAAACAATTGTCTGGATTAAAACTTTTTTTAATAATGTCTGTTTGTAACGCTTTTTGGGCAAATGTTTGACAAGTGTGACCGTACCTTTAGAGAAACATGTTAGTAAGGCTGAGTTTACATCTGGCATTTCTTGTGTGCCAAATGCCCAAAAAAGCGTAACCCCTAATTACTAATGAAAAACTGCTTGATCCAGACATGTATTTATTGATTTAAACTGTTTCCAATCATGTTAGATTCTATAAAATTGTCTATTAGTTATGTATGAAACTGTTTAACTTAATAAATACGTGCTGAATCAAACTGGTTTTCATTAGTAATTAGTGGTTACGCTTTTTTGGGCACATGGCACACAGATGTAAACCCGGCCTAAGATTTGTAAGTTTTTATGTCAGTATGATTTGGGTTAAAAAAGGCCAAACTTCAACTTAAAACAAAGATAGAATTTGGGGCATAGGTCTTTACTCTTAACTATTTTTAATTCTTATAGGATCCCTCTAGCCAACTGCATTTTAAAAAAAATCTTTATAGACACTTATTTTTCGAGTTTTGGCCAGCTTTTTGGTAATCGACCGCACTGTTCACTTATAGCCTAATATTAAATAGATTATCTATTAGTAAATAATAAAAAAACAATACATACAAACAAAACTTTTTATAATACAGCATACTTTATAAACACCTTTGCGAATTTTATCTAATTAGCTGATGCCGTGAAGGGTTATTTATTTTAAACAGTAGCATAACCAGGTAGCACCTCCCGATGCCGCTGTAAAGTAATGCTCGAAAACCTTTTTTTTAAATCCATTACTAAATTTGTTTTGTTATTCGTTTAATGCTGCCTGTTACACCCCTTTTACACACGGAAAGTTTACTTTGCAAATTCTTAATTCAGCTGTGTGAAAGATAGAGGGAGGAATACTATCTATTTCTGTCTTTCTCCCAGCTGAATTAAGTCTTTGCAAAGTAAACTTTCCGTGTCTAAAAGGGGTATTATGAGCAAAAAGTACAATTATATGATAAAACATATCGTATAATTACGATAAATATTTTTTATTACGAAAAGTGTACGTATTAGGGATGCCAATCGGGGTCGATTTTTGGAAATGCCGGGATTCGGGATTTTGTAATCCCGACCTCGGGATTTTCGGGATCCCGGGATTTTTCGGGATCACGGGATTTTCGAGGTTTCGGGATCTAAATATTTTTCGTAAAATAAATTATTTTTTTAAATAAATATTACTTTAATAACAATTTAATGCATTTTAAAAGGTTTTATATTCATAATTTATCATTGCACAATTGTCTTTAAAGTGAACAATTTTCTAATACGAGTATGAAATAAAAATCAAAAGAATTTTTCTCATCTATTTTTAAGTTGATTAATCACATTTGATGTTAGAGAATTTATAGTGAAAACAATAACTAAATATGAAAACTTGTTTTTGTTTTCAATATAAATGTTTTTCTATAATCTAAACCAAAACGAATATACATACATATCGGTGGACTTTTAGCACTACCGCTTAAGTTGACTTACGAAAATTTTTAGATTCACTTTCATACAAATAAGTTGCAAAAACAATATTGTTTTGTTAAAAATATATCTACTAACGTTTTTTTAATTGCGATTGATCAACAACAAGTATAACGGTTGTTACATATGTATGTATACCAAGCATTATCTAATTTTTTATCGATTTCGTTACGACTATGACAATAAGAAATGTATACACTATTCTAATCAAATTCGATTAATTACGTCTAAAGATCACATTTTTATAGGCACATACATTAAAAGTTTGCCTGAGCACTTGAACAGTATTTTTGCTCTACTGAAAAATTTTAAATTCATACATAAGTTTTTTTCTATATACAAGTTCAACAGATACATATGTATGTATGTATTCATACGTTCGCTAAGAGGAGTATGGTTTATTAGTGTCCTGGCCTTCTACTCTGCAACTCGAATACAACTATAATTGAGTCGAACTCATTCAGTCGGTCGTTTTTGACTAAAACTATTAATCAAATCCATGTAATTTAAATGGGTTTGATCTTAGGTTTGTATCAAAAACGACCTAAACGGTCTAAATAAAAAACAAAATAATTTTGAACTGCAATGTAAAAAACATACATACACACTCGAGCAGTTTTTTAGACAAATTACTTCGCATTATTCTGTAAATATTTCTCGCTTTTACGTCAACCCGACAACAAAAAGTTTTCACTTGCCTTGTATTGTATTCTACTCCAATTGTAAGGAGGTGTCAATAGTACTCAATTGTTACCGACAAGTAGATAAGTGCTAATTTTTTTAGCGTTGTGGAGTCGACATACAGATAGTTATACACTGCAATTATGAATAAATTTCCGCAAGAAATTTCTCCCTTTCCCAATTAGATTTTTTTGTTTTCCCTATTATTTGCTACTGTTTGAAATTATTCCCCGGGAAAAATTTCTCGTGGAGTTTGAATTATAATTGCCCTCATAATATAGAATAAGACGGAATAAATTTGTCAAACTTATGAATTTTTCAAATGTTATTTTCCTTCCAAAGGTAATATGTTTCTTTTGTTTTCAAAATAATTCTAAAATGTATATATATTGTAGGGCCTTTGATGAAAATAACCGTAAGAAAGTAGTTAATTTATTTTGCTCTTGTTGTTAATTTATAAGAAATATGTCACGAATAGTCATTAAGTAGTTAAAACTGTACGTATAAAATTGTATGGGACTTTTAAATATTATAAAAAAATACCTTAAAATCAACGAAAATTTGAATTTATAAAGTTTTTATATAAAAATTGCTAAGAAATCCCGAAAATTAAATCCCGGGATTTCCGGGTTTGGGATTTCCCGTTTGGCATCCCTAGTATGTATACTTATTGAATAACATTCCAAATTTATTTTTGTTTTTCTATTTAGGTTGAATTTCAGAATTCACAACAGTTGTAAACAGCTGATGTGTGAATAAAGGGAAAGAAGTTGAGCGCATTCTATAAATTTTTTGAATTGCACCCTACAATCGGAATATCTCGAGATCAGTTAAATATGTCGGAATAATATTTTCAGACAGAATAAAAAGACTAATACGAAAGTCAAAAATGCCAATTTAAGAAAATAAAATTATTTTAGCAAATATTTTTATGGTACACAACAATATTTTTCCCAAATTTTTACTTCTTTCTAAAAATCTGCTCGTATGTCCGCATTTATACAAGGCTCTCTTAAATTTTAGTTAAAAATTTTTAACGCCTCGATTATCCATAATGGAAGCATTCTGGATAATCGATTTTCCCGGTTAATAAGGTAACAGGTTTTTCTTATTTTTTTTTTTAATATTTTTATTCATATTTTTTTATTTGCTTGCATATTTTTTATATACCACACATATAATAAAAGAAAGATTAATGGATTATATGTTTGTGTTTAATCAAATCATATATGTCGCACACTAAATCATAAACAGTCAAAACTCAAAATATTTCGGATGGTGAGAAGTGGTGAACAACTGTTGATACTGAAAAAATAACGCAAGTGTGTAACGTAAAAATAAGCATAACGGTATTGCAAAAAAAATGTTGCGGTCATTAGAAATTTGTTAAATTAACTCGTTTATAAAAAAAATCACTTTGAAAATTTCGAGTTGTGACAGTTTATGATTTAGTGTGCGATATGTATATGCACATATACATATATCGAGCCATAACCGCTAAAATAGCTTAAGCGACACATTTTTTGGACTTGTTTTTTTTTTTTTGACGAAAATCTACTATTTACGATCGCAAATAATCGATTTTGATAAAAAATTGAGGGTCGAAAATTATGTCGCTTAAGCTATTTCTGCGGTTATGGCACGATATACTGTAAGAAAAAATATTTTGAAAATAGTTGCGTCTTGCCATCCAGGATAATAGAGGTAATCACGGTTGATCGATGCAAAAAAACATTTTTTTAAAATGGATGATTTTCGCACATTGATGAATGTAGGGCACATTCCAAAACACAAAATAATTGGCTTTTAGAACATTCTCATTGGATTGCCTTTAGTGCTATGTGGTTAAAAAGTGAATGTGTAAGGCAAAGTTTTTTACAAAATTTAAAATAATGAAAATACTTAAAAAAACACGATTTTTCAGGGAAATTTTAAAGTTTTGATTTCTTAGCATTTTCATGATTTCACGAAAGCAGATATTAATCCCTTATTTTTATTTAGAATTTTGTCAAAAATGTAATGCTGTATTTTAATTTAAAATCCAAGAAAACTAAAAAAAAACTAAACTAAAAAGAAAAGTAAACTAAAAAGTTATAGACGAAATAATAAAAAAGTCAAGGCAAAAAAAATTTTTTTTGTCTTAAGTCAAATATCTTCTAAATGTCCTCGTCTAAGGATTTTCGAAGTTTCATATAAATCCAATCAGTAATTTAGAAGTTTCAGATTTATTGCATTTTATTTTTAAAAAGTCCCCACTGAGCAATATAACTAGCATTAATATTGTTATGCCCATTTCTTGACTTGGTAATCAAACTGTAACTATTTTTAAGTTCTAATTAAATACGAAATTGTGTTTTTGAGTTCATAATTAAATCTATATAATTAATAGGCAAACATGTTTTTTGTAATCCCTTTTACGCTGGTACCACTGCACCGATTTGAAAAAGATTTATATGGTTTTAAAGGATTTTTTATACAGATGTGGAGCTATAAGCGTTTAAAGTTGCTACTACTACATGCAAACATATTACACACGCATTTATTAGCATACAAGTAAAAAAGAAAGAAAACATGAGCGTGTGTGTGGGTTTGTAGTATTTCTCTTGATCTAACAATTTTTCTCTCTTATTTGTTGTTGAATGAAAGCCATAATACTTAAAGGAAGAGAGTTGAATAAATTGAATTAACTTGGTTAAAGGGATTTTGTTTATGTTTTTTTAATTTCATGTACTATTTAATTATGCTTGCATATGTATGTAAGTTTGTGTGTGGCTGTGTTTTAATGAATTTTTTTATGAAGTTTAGATACATTTTCTTTGAATCTTGAATTATTTACATTTTGATTCTAGAATACGGACGAGTGTGTCGTCCGTTTGGTATATCTAGTAATAATTAAATGCCCAACCTTGTGTAATTAAATACTATTTAAGTTTTATGAGCGCACCATATGTTTTTATGCGTGTGTGTGTTTATTGAAAACATACACATGAACATCATGTGGTTTGGTTGAAAACATCATGTGGTCGTATCAGGACAAATTTCGTTTAATTTGCATAAATACATAACACAAACAATTCATAGTTTCATATCATGCAATAAATAAATAGAAAAATATATTCTGTTGCTCCTTTGGTTTCATAAAATGTGTTTTTATGCAATTTTAATTTTCTGCATTTTGATAACCCAACTTTTTTGTTTATGTTAAACAGCTGTTATTTGGAAATTTTTTAGTGCTGCCGTACTTTCAACGTAATTTAATGAGAACTTTAATTAACCACTGAAAAAATGAAATCGTATTTAATTACATTACCATTAGAACTGCTTGCCATATAATGACTTACTTTTCTGATTGCCAAATTTCATTACTCGCTTACAAATCACATTACTTAAAATTTAAAAAAATGATGTACAAGTTTCTAAATGAAAAGAATGATTTTTTAGATGAAATAGATTACCTCAACAAGTTGCCAAATAAAAAAAGTAAGTTCTTCTCAAGAATCGATTATTTTAGTCTCACGCCTTGTTAAAATCATTAAGTTGGTAATCCAGTAGGGAAGAGCTTCCACCAAAAATGCTTAATTCCAAACTCGATTACCTTTTTTGAAATTTTTTGCTGGGTAGGGGTTAGTATCTTCTTTTATGTTTATCGTGTTTCTATCCTTTGCTGTATTCGTAAGCTTTCTATGATATATATCTTTTTCTCTCTACGAGTATATTCTCTATATTCCATATTTTCACATTATCGAAAACAACAGCATATTTGTTATTAACACCCGTTTTCCACACGTAAAGTTTACTTTGCAAAGTCTTAATTCAGCTGGGAGAAAGACAGAAAGAGCCTGTACTACTACCTCAGTCTTTCACACAGCTGAATTAAGACTTTGCAAATGAAACTTTATGTTTGGAAAAGGGGTATAATAATATGTGAAGATAAGGCGGTTGAAGTTTTTTGTTCCATTATGTCATTTTTAAGCTCACTCATTCTTGTCTCTAAATTTCTCTTTGTTGTACCTATGTATATATCTGTGGCAAAAAGGAATAAGTTCTTAAGTCGACTTAAGCAAAATTTGAGTTAATGGCACCTTTGCCATCTCCATATTCAAAAGTACCCATGGGCAAAGTTTCAATTGTTTGTACGATCTTTCAGGAAGTTATAGCAAAATTACTTTTTTCTTATCTTGTTATAATGTGCAATCGCATTTGGAATAAAAGCTTAAGAAACTTTAAGCTATTTTTCTAAATCACAAAATCCGCTTTCACAACTTATTAACTGCAACGCCGGAATATTTTTGACAGATATAAGAAGTTTTTCCAAAACGTACGTTTGGCTCCAATATTTAATATTTGAAAATAAACTATTTTTCCAAAATACTTAATTTTCTTTATTAATCCTAATATGTCTTAAGCGATTTTTCCAAATAAACACATGGATAAGTATCGTTACTAGTTCGACATAAGCTATTTTTCTGCTTTTATAATTAAGAGTCTATTGAGACATAAGCAATTATTTGGTGATAGTTTAGAAAATAGTTGTGTATTATATGAGTCATTTCGGTTATATGTACGTTTGATCTGTTTCTGCACACTTCTATAAATTTCTATAAAAGACAATTATAGACATTTAATTTAACATTACATGATGACCAAACGAAATTAGTCCATCTCTTTGTTATTTTTGCCAGTATTTAGGTTTAACTTGATTTCCTTTTAAGCTAATTGGGCCTAATGTTATATTTGTTTATATGCATATTTTTTATGTTGAGTATTGTTATTCAATATGTAAAATATGTATATGTACTTATGTAAATAACTATTCCATGAATTACGATCCCTTAAAAAAGTAGACAAAAAATCTACGAATCGTCGGGGAAAACTGTAAATAAATGGATTTTTATTTGCATTGAAACATTAGGCCCAAATAGCTTAAAAGGCAGTAAACTTAAAATTAGTCCATATTGTTTTTGTGGCATGAAGCATTGGCCAAACGAGGAGGCAATGAAAGTGCTTCACATTTGCTCAAGCATTTACTGCTGTTAGAACAAGACAAAAAAGTAAAAAAAAGTAATTTTTAATAGCGATTCGTGTGTGGGGTAAAATAGAATCTCCTTTTTTAACACTATACTTACGACGTTGTTAAAAAGTGCATGAAATGCATTCATTGGCGTAGCTAGACATTTTTTCTGGGGGGGGGGGGGCAAACACAATTTTTTTTAATTAGTGTTTTTTATGGGAATTGTTAAAATTTAAGCTTAAAATTTTTTAAACGCACTAATAATCCCAAATTAATATTTTGCTTATTAAGTTAAATACATAGTTTTTATTAAAAATACATTGAAATTGGAAATTAAAAAAATATATTTTACTTAATAAGTAAAATATTAATAAGTAAAATATTGATTTGGATTAGTGCGTTTAAAAAATTTTATACAGATGTTTTTTATTTAACATTTTTTTATTTAAGTTACAACATAAATTAACAGTCCAGTTTCAATAACAAAAATTAAGTTATAATTAAAACTAGAAAAACAAAACATTCAAAACAAAAACAATATATAGACAAAAAGTAAAGTATGTATTAGAAAAAAACTAAATAATAATAATAATAATCTAATAATAATAAACTAAATAATAATAAAATTAATATTCGTTTCCAACAAGTTTATATCCTCATATGGAAAAATTATTTATGTATATACTATATTTGAATACAATATTTTGAAAAGATACAAACAAGAAATGATTTCATTCATCATTCATGATTTCTTTTCTTAATAATTTATTATTTAATGTAAAAAAAATTTATCTGTTGGGCATAAATAAAAATAGAAAATTGCCATTTTTTATTTAGTTACCCTTCCAATATTGAAACTCTGAATCAATACTATATTGTTGCGATGAATGAATATACATACATAAATAAGTACAAACATATGTATGCAAGTATGTATGTATACGTGTTCAATTGAAAAAAATTTTATGTGCATATATGTATATACATGCATACATATCGATAGTTGAGTTTTTCAGTGATTTCAATAAATTTCACACTAATACACCTCATCACAAAAATTTATTGCAATAGTGTAAAAAATAGCTCTTTTACAAGCAGTTGTACAAAAAAGTTACATTTTGAATATTACACTTTCTATTATGTTTTACCTTCTCCTGTAAAGTTACAATTATTTGCGTTAGGGCCTTTCCATTTGAGACCAACGATATATTGACCTGTGTAAGTTGATATCCTATCAAAAATTTCGGTCATCAAAAGTACTGATACCAAAATTTGGACCTAGGAATATTTTTCACAAGTTTTCCACTAGTCTAACAAAGTTGTATATGAACATGAATTGTTTTGTTTCGTTTTCTAATAAAAATAAAACATATGTATACATGTTTAAAGAGGAAATTTTGATTTGTTCGATTTTCTGACGATTTTTCGGACATGAAATGACGATTATTTTATATTTTATCGGGATTTCGGTGATTTTTCCATCATTTTATCTGGCAGCCCTCGATTGAACCATAAATATGCATACATACATACATACATACATACATACATGTGTGTGTACGAGTATATATATTATATGAATATATACAAGGTATTTGCAGATCATAATTTTTCGCTATTTTTTAATTTTACTCTAAATAAAAATTTGTGGCTATTGTTACAAACAATTTGACAGTAGAAAATCTTAAGAACACCTTAAAACAACTTGTCTTGCTACTAACTACGTACACTAATACAATTTTATTAAGAATTTGTTGAAAGCTACATACACACATACATATCTACACACATGCATTATAAATCCACATGGAGTTTACTATTTGTGATGTTTTGAAGTGCTGTAAACTTATAGTTTTTTGGGTATTTGTTATCTAATAAAAGTATGCATATTTATATTTGTATAAAAATTACTGGTGATTTTCATGAGTAATTTTAAAATAAATAAAACATTTAATTTTTTAATATTACAGGCAAAAGAATGTTTTAAAAAGAATTTGTAATAAATCCTGGCGGGGGGGGGGGCAAAATCAAGTCTGAAAGGCCTAGCTACGCCTATGAATGCATTCTGAAGATTTCACGAATTTTATGTTATGAAATTGGATAAACAGAGACAAAAAGTCTGAAAATTTTACTTGAAAATATGTAAAATGGTTACGCTATTCAAATAAAAATTATATTAAAATTCGGTTGAAAACATCATTTAAAAAAGATAAGACTGTCAGTCTTAAGGGTAAATACAGGAAGAATCGACAAAATTCTTTCCTCAAAAAAGAAGAAAGATCTCTTAACCGAAGATATGTCTGATATACATCCGTATTTAGTTGAAGATGATATTAACGAAATAAATTAAAAATAAATATTTTCAAAGATTTGTATGTATATCGTATTTTTTTTTATCAACCCAGCTAAAAAAATTATATGTGGTCCGTATATTTTTAATATATGAATGTATATAAATATATATGAGTATAAGTATATGGGATTATACATGGCAAAACTATTATATGTATATGAACTAATATATGTACTAATATATGAAATGTATTATAATATATGAGTTCATATATGGAAATTTCAATATGAAGCTCTTCATATGTGGAACCATATATCAAAGAATAAGATTTAATATATGGAGCCATATAAGAATGTATGCATACATGATATCTCACAAAAGATCGTTGAACTGGAAATCCATTAGAAAATACATACGGTATGAAAAGTTTATATGCGTACCCTCAACGTTTAAAAAAGAAAAACTTTTGTTACAAAAAAAACCATTTTTATATTGTTTTTATACATTGTGGCCCCATTTAATATATCAAATAATTAAAAGGATAATTAATTATTATTTTGATCGAAAATAACAAAATTCTCTAGATAAGAAACAAAGTTCATATTACTGCAAAAAATTATATTGACAACTATTGTTAGACGGATTATTTTTTTCTTTTATAATTAATTGTATTAGTTTTTAATCTGATTTCTTAATTAAATTTTATCTACGAATATGATTTTTGTGTTTTTTAAATAATAGATTCACCTTTTTTACTTAAAGTGAGGAATGAAATGACTTTTATTTTTTAATTATTTGTCCAAACAAAAGTTACATTAAATACAACCTCTCAATTCAAAATCTAAAAAAAAGTAATTTTAGTAATTTAATTTATTGCACAGCAGTGCACTTTTGTGAATCAAGAGAGTATGAATATGAACTTTGCATACCGTATAGGGAATATTTACACATAGGTGTATGAAAATGTATGAATATACATATATAATCATATATGCCCATATATGGTGATCGATTATTCGACTTTTTCCAGAAACCGGTTTTCGAATAGTTCGAATATTTGAAATTATGAAAAAGCCGGTTTCGGTTTTTGCAATTCAGGAAAACCCGGTCAACCGGTTTTTTTAAGTAAGAAAATTACACAAAAGTTTTGATTTTAAATTGCTTTATAAAAAAAGAGTTAAGAGTTCATGTAAATATTATAAAACAATACAAAAATTAAAGGTAAAACATAAAAATTAACTTCATATACTTATGTATAAATAAATAAATATTTATATATAATATACAGTTGAGGAATAAACTCTACATACAACCATCATTTTTAGGGTTTGTGGAAACTTGGGAAGAAATTAAAAAATATGCCAATATTTAGGTTGCTAATAAATATGTTTATACAAAAAATAAAAAAACAATTATAACACCTACAGTAGCAAAAATATTAAAAATACATAGGAGAAAAGTCTACATACAGGCATAAAATACGTGAAAAAATACGTGCAAAATTTTTGATGTCATCAACTTGTTTGAAAATTCTGTGATTTCCGGTACGAAGCCGTCAACAAATGACATCCAAATACGGTCTATTAAGTTCTTATTATAATTATTTTTTAATTTTTTATTTTTTATATAAACATATTTATTAGCACCCTAAATATTGGCATAATTAATTTTTTTAATTTCTTCCCAAGTTTCCTCAAACCCCAAAAATGATAGGTGTATGTAGAGTTTATTCCTTAATGGTATATACATATGAATGTATGAACAAGGTGGATATCTACCTCTATACATATATAAAATATGAAGCAAAATTGCACCAAAACTAAAAAACATTTTTGCAACTGTATTTTGACATCCATTGTACACCATAAGGCTAATTAAATTCGCCTCTGCTATTAGCTCATCAAATAATTTCTCTTAAATTTCATAGTTCAGTAAATGTTGCCATGCTCTAAAAAAGCTTAGAGCTTTTACACTAAAAAAATACTTACGAAAATCAACAAAACATGCAAAATGTACAAACCGAAAAGTATTCGACTCAGCCGGTTTTTAAATTGTAAAAAAACCGGCCATAGCCATAACCAAACCAAAATTCAATTGGTTTCTATGGTGATAGTTATGGCGTTATGGCGAGTCACCTATAATCAAATACAGTGTTCCCCATTAGTTTGGTTCGAACGGCTATTTTCTATGGCTATGGTTATGTCACGTCTGATTGAAACTATAGTCAATGACATAAGCTTTCGAAATTGATAATTTTGGAGTGACCCTGTTACACTAGAAAGTGAGTTATACCCTTTTTACACTCACTCACATCTTTGAGAAATGTGTGGAATATGTTGAAATTTGAAAAAAGCTGTTCACATTACAACATCTTTCATCTGTCATGTATTATAATACTATTTTTACGATTGTGAGCAACTAAAAATTAAATAATAAAATGCAATTTAAAAATTCAGTAGAAATTGATTTAATTGCTGGCTCCTGAGAAGAAGAAACAAATAATGCTACAATATGCAGAATTAGTAGAAATTATGCCAGTGGACAATGATGATGAAGAAATATTACAAACTTTATCCGCAAAGATTTCGCGTAGACATTTGCAACTACTTTTATGTAATTTATTTGGAAAAATATATAACAGATTTTATTATATGCATACATATGTATATATAAATTCTTAGAGTAATTACGGATCTTTTTTTGGGAAGGATATTCCAAAATGTAGCCTTCAATGTATGTACATGCATATGTACATGCATATGTAGATATACATACATACATATATACATATGTATACATTTTTATAGTATGTATGCATTTATGTATATAGTTGTATAAATTTTTTCTAGTGATGACACTAAAATAATCGAAAGATGTTGAACGGAACAAAGTGAGATAGGAACATCTTTTGAAAATTTTGAAAGATGATGAACATTCAGCCCTGTATGATTCTTATGGGAAGATGTTATCATCTTGCCAAATTGATGAAAGATGTGAGTAAGTGTGAAAAGGCTATTAGAGAGTCCTAAAGCTGACCACTTCGAGATGGAAGAGGCTTTCTTTCAGTCAGGTTTAAGTTATTTTTCTATGGTATTTTATGTTTTTTCTTGTAGCTTTTCAATTATTATATCTAGTATTGAGTAAAAGATTTCACAAATTAATTAAAAAATAAATATATTAAAGGTATTCACATCAGTATTTTTCTTGTTGGAAAAATGGAAAAATGGAAATTTTTTACAACAAACACAGGAAAAAATTACATTTTTCCATTTTTCCAACAAGAAAAAAACTAATGTGAATACCTTTATTAAAAAAAATTAAATATTTTTTCCAACAAAATATGCTAACTAAAAAATATTTGTTTTTTGATCGACTAAAATATGCTATCTCATAAAACTACGCAAACCAGTGCAAAATAAAATATTTTTTGCAGACCTATAAATTAGTAAGCATATTTAAACCATATTATGGAAGACACGTATCTAGTTTTTTCACTCTACTGGAAAGTTAGCTTTTTTGAGTTGACATATTTTGTATATAGGCTCTCGATACGAGCTCATATATTATAATACATTTCATATATTAGTCCATATATTAGTTCATATATAATAGTTTTGCAATGTATAATCCCATATATTTCCATACATGAATTCATACATACACCCAGAAAAAAGATTGGTTGGAAAACGGTCCAATAAAATATCATTTGCATTAACTATATTTCAGTTCACGCTATCAATTTTCTGTTAATCCAAAAAACAATCCATGTTCATTGCCATAAGGGCATAATTGTAACAAAAATATGATTGTGACAATACTTAAATTTATTGCATCAACCGAGCGTATGCTTTTGTCATGACTAATAAACAGATTGATTAACCCAACCGAATAAAATATTACGAATTAGATTTTACTACCAACTTTTGGTATTAGCAACTAAAAAATTGTCGCTCTATATTAAAATTAAAATAAAAACTTTCAATCAGTTGCTGCAACTAACTAGAGGTTGAGTTTACTATCATAGTTTATAGCAGCAAATTAAAAAATTAAATTTTGTGACTTTCAAATATATTATGATTTGTGAATTCTCAAATGGTTTTTGAAAGTCTGTGCATAAGATAACAGGTTTGTGGCTTTTCAAAATGTGTGGTTGAAGAAATGTATATAGACATGCTTCGCCATTAGGAAATAAATTTCAATTAAAATAAACTTATGACAATATGCCAAATAATAAATTTCTTAAATTGTGTATTTTTATTTGCATTTATTGTTTATTTTTATTTGAGCAAGGACGGACAATTTTTCTGTTGCAAGTACCAATTATGATATTGTTTTAATTATATTAACCAAATTTTTGGTAGCATTTATTTCAAATTCCATACTGTCAACCAATTTTTTCTGTTGCTGCAACTATTGGGTTGAGGGTTATAATTAAAATATAGTGGTACCACAAGAAAATTTCAGTTGCTATAGCAGAATTCTATGATAGTTGCTGCAACCGCCAAAATTCAATTGGCAACAAATTCGGACTACGGGTGTGGCAACCCCGGGGCCCCAGCTGGGGTGATGTGGCTTTTTCCATTGACGTACCTTTGGCACATTACCCATAGAACTTATGTGTTACTACCCAATCTCTGAATATAAACAGAGCAAAGGATGTGCACATATTTATAACAAAAGGAAGACAGGGCCTGTTGATGTCAATTAGGTGCAGCGTCACCTAGAACTGCCCCTGAGTTCAAAAGACGATAGAGGTGAAGCCCTTGTGGTGGAACTTCGAGGTCTAACCAGAGGCTACTTCTGGTGCCACGGGTGCCGGTGGCCCGACAGCCGAGCTGCTTAGAGTTGAGTGCATGTAGCGGTCGTCAGTTTCCTTTGCTAAAATGCCGAGTTCGTCCTACCTCATGAGGTTAAAAGGATGATTTTGGTATGTGTGGAGTAGGCACTGGTTATTTGGCGACACAGGCATGGGTTCATCTCGGACGAGTGGTTGAGCTGTGCCGGCAATGGTTGAGGAATTCTCATGGGGACCTCGCTATGGGTGTATACACAACACCTTGGCGTGGAAGCCGGATAATTATCGTGGTGGCTGTGGTTGCTACCAAAATCGCTGGAAGAATAGTCTTGGCTTCCCAGTGTGAAATCAATACTAGACACTATTCTAGGTGCTGTTGCCATTCAACAGAAGCTGCTATGGGCACGGACATAGCAGCAGAGTTTAGATAGCTCAAATTACCTCAGCAAGGTAATTGAATATAGTACAGGGATAACTATATTCAAAGATTGCAACCTATGTTCCTTATGGAGTGGGCCATAGGTTCATTATAATAGGGTGCATGGGGGCGTTGGTCTGGCGTCTAACCCACATCCGGTGCTTTGGCACCCGTGAGATAAGGCCGTAATGGCAGGTGCTCACGGAAAGCTATCGCACATCTGTGTACTCATATATAGTTATATATATTCATATATTCAAAATATATGGGTGTACACACAAAAAAATCATAGGTTATATTTCCTAAAATAATGGTATAATTTTAACTAAGTGAAAGGGTAGAATGGCATTTACAAAGCTTTTTAGGCAATTTGACAAAAATTTTAGTTAATTTTTATGTTCGAAAAATCAACTAAAATTTTAACGACTAGGTAAATTCATACTTTTGTCTTCTTTGAATTATCTAAATAGCAAAGTAAATTTATACACATATAATCCGGCAAATTATCATGTATTTTAGTTAATATAACTATTTATAGTTCCATAATTGTGATGGACTTAAAGAATTTTTGAATTTCTAAAAAAAATTTATTATTTATTTATTTATTTATATATTTACATATATGTATACATATATAAAATGAAAAAAACATTTTAAGGGGAATGCTTGGAACACAACTGGGATGAACGACGAATTTTTCGTAGCGAGCTTTTGCCATAAAAAATAAAATACATTCATGCATATGCAAATTAACACAACACTGCCGTCGAACGAAACTCGTCGTGCGTGACGAACTCTCCGATATATTTCAGCACAAACCATAAACAACTTTATGAATTATAAGAGCTGTTATTTAGTCGTCGTTGTTGTGCTTCACACGACGAATTTACTCGGAGAATTATTATCGACGAATTCGTCACCGTCCACGAAATTCGTCGTTCTTCCCATTTGTGTTTCTTGCATAAGACCACGTTTACCGGCAATCGTAAAGCAGCTTTGAGTTGGTGGAGACCATTAAAACTTGGGATGGGGATCTTCCTATGTGAAGGTATAGGTCGTCTGTAGCTTCCGAAGGAAACACCTATGTATATGCAGGATACACTGGCAATTTGCGTACTTGCTTTTATACCATTAAAAAGTAAAACGGAAAGCACTTTTGCCGGGTTCAGCTAGTTCATCTATAATAATTAAAAAGAATTATTTTTCATAAATTTAAAAATTTTAAAAATTTAATGTATACATACCTTCTTGTTCAAAAATTTACTTTTGACAATAAAATAGAAAACATTTCAATAAAAATAGCTTCGAAAAATATATGTATGTATGTACCTTATTGTAATAGGTATATTAACTTGGATTTTAGGTAATGTGTAATGTACAAATTACCTAACTGCATAGTTAATAAAACCCAAGTTTTTTACTTTCATATAAAAAAAGTTACCTATGTAAGCTTAGTTAATATTACCTCTTATATTTTTTTTGTGTGTAGGAAAATAATTTATATTCATATATAACAGAAATTAAAAATTTTAAAAACACCGGACTTTTTTCAGGAAAGATGTAATATCTTCTAAACGGCTGGACCGATTTTCTTCAAACATAGCTAAGAACCCTCTCGATCAAGTCATCTTTCAAACAGAAAAAACTAAATGAAAATCGGTCCAGCCGTTTGGCCTGTGCGTGGACACGGACAGACACACAGATACACAGATGTACAGATACACAGATACACAGTCACACAGACACACACTACAAACTTATAACACCCCTTTTTTTTAGTCGGGGGTTAAAAAATATATTTTCACAACTATTTTACTTTTATGATTTGATCAGGCTAAAGTTCGTATCGCTTTTTAAGCCAAATTACATGTGATAATTATTAATGAAAAAATAGTGGCCTTCGAAAACGGCTAGCTGTTCCGTTCAACTATGTGTTGTCAGAATATTTACAACTAACTTTGGTGTTATTTGTTCATTAATAATTATCACATGTAATTTGTCTTAAAAAGCGATACGAACTTTAGCCTGTTCAAATCATAAATATAGAAACAAATGAAGTTCGAAAAATAATATTTAAAATTAACTATTTTACTTTTATTTCAACACTTGTAAGTTTTGAGATATAGGCCCCAGCAGTTGAAAACCTTTATTAAACCCCTTTCAATATGACCTTTATTTGAAGGCCTTTTAACAGCCATTCTCTGGAAGTCTTTTTAAGAGCCATTAATTTCAAGACCTTTCAGAATATCTGCGAAAGAAGTAAGAACGGAAGGCCTACCTCGCAATGACAACGTGTGTTAAAAAGATATGGAACATGGGATGGGGCGAGCAGGCCTTGTACATCCAAAAGAAGGAGTACAGAGGCCTTTTAGAAGGCATCCGTAATCCTTCTTTTTCCCGCTGGGAACATTTTTAAAATTGAAATAAAATAGTGATGCATAATGAAGTGCAGTAAAGTATTTGCCCACTTGCTGTACTCAGCCGAATATAAATGTGTTTAAATACAACCTTTTACAACATTTAAATTTTGTTAGTTTTATTTATTTAAAAAAAGTTAAAAAACTACATTTTAAGTTATATTTTACAGCCTGTTTTTCGAAAATGAATAAGTGTATACGTTATTTAAAATAACGAATGAAACCATGTTTTCGTTTTTAAAACATTTATTTATTTTCATGTGTGTGACAACAAAAGAGCTTTCAGTTTTCCACACTCATAAAAGTTTTTATGTAAAATTATTTAAAAATCAGTCTACATATTTTTCATTTGACTTTAACGAAAATGTTATTTAATTTTTAATTTTAGAATGTGAACTGACTTAAAACAATGAAAAACTATTTTTTACTTTTAGTTTTTACTACAAATTACAAAAAAAAAAAAAAAATAATAAACGAAAAAATCGAAATGGGTTTTTCTATAAGCGGATTGATTTAACTTTCACAAGAACGAATCTTGACTTCCGTACAAAGCAAAGATGTTTTCCTTGCTTCTATAGTTTTTCTGTGAAAGTATCAACACCAAATTCAATATAAACAAATAATTTTGCTTTATTTTCCACAATTTAACTGTCAAACAAATCACAAAAAATTCAAGTATTGAGTCAAAATAAAGTAAAGGTTACAGGAAAAAAAATAAACAACGGAAAATACGAAATGCAATGAAAATCTGTTTTAATGGGTCAATGGATTTCCAATTGAATGCTAAAATCAGTAAAAAATTAAATTTCTTACCACCTTATATATAAAATTTAAAATTAATTTGAAATGAATTTTATTTAAAATTTTCATAGAAATTTTTTTAATAGATATTATTTTTTGTATTCCTTCACTGTAATAATTTTGTGAGTGTGAATTTTTGGTTATACCTATAAAGCTCTTTTTATGTCAAAACGAAAGCTTTAGAATATGTTTTATAAAAATCAAATTTTAAACGTTATCGTTTATAAACGAAACATAAAAACGAAAGGGCGTATGTTTTCGAAAAACAGGCTGTTAATAACATTATGCGTAATGATTTACTTTTGTTTCGACTCCAACAGAATACCTAGATAATCGGCTCTTCGTTGTATGCATCAGTAAAGCCTACAGTATACGGCATGTAAAAAGCCACATGCGTATGTGGCGATGGCGTCACGAGAATTTTCAGCACGTTCGTTGCATTTTTTAAATTACTAGTAGTGGCTAGATGCCGTAAAATTTTTATAGTATTTTGGTTCCAAAATACATATTTGGTACATGTAGCCGAATCGAAGACATTTTCTGGGGCAGCTCATCTGTAAGCATGTTAATATATACATGTACAAATGTAGCATCGTGATGACATCAAAATTACGTCAGAACCACATGCGCATGTGGTTTTTTACATGCCGTGTACTGTATGTTTAAACATAAAATGAAAACGAAAGTAACATGATGTTGCCAACATAAAATTACAAAAGAAGCAAAATCGCTTAATAGTTAATTCACTGATATTAATCAGTTATGAATATAAATTTTTATTAGGGCTTAATAAAGCAAAATCTGTTTCATAAGTAATGTGCAGATTAGAGCTGAAATAAGGAATTTTTATGAATAATACCGTAAATGACTTTGGGCGGAGTTGAACCGGCAACCTCAGGTTTTGAGTTATTTACCTCTCAGCTAAAGAGCAACACTTTATTAAATACGCAAATGATGAATACACACAAAACATGATTTCTTACCTTTCTTCTACATGTGCGCATTCCGTTGTGGTATAATTTGTCAAATAATTTTGTTGAGTAATTTAATTGACTACAAAAATTTAAATTTGTTATATGAACAATGATGATTGTTAATTTTTAAATTAAATACTAACAATATGTTTTGTTGGTTGCATTTCGATGATATTTTTTTATGAACTGCTTGTAAACGCGTTATTTTTTACACCATTGCAATGAACTTTTGTGACGTGGTGTATTTGTGTGAAATGTATTGGAATCACTGAAGAACTCAATTACGAGTACTGGCCTTTCTACTTGTGACCATCGATAATGAATGTAGGAACAGTACAAGCAATTGTACTGTTTATTATTATGTTTTTACCTTCTCCTGTAAATTATTCGAGTTAGGTCCTTTCTAATTGTGACCAACGATGTTTAGATAGCGTTATGAAAATTTAACTCTGGCAAGATATGTCTCTTTTTGTCACAATTACTTTGTAACGAAAAAAAATCTTTTTCATTGCAGGCTGCTAATGGTGTATATGGGCTGCAGCCTGGGTTTGATGCCGTTTTAGGAAGAATGACAACAAATTCAAGAACTTCCAATTTAAATCATATACCGATTGAACAAAGTATTGAAGCCCAAAAACTTCGACCGGGCTCCGGACATCTTGAAGTAATAAACAAAATGGATGGTCCAATAAAATGTATACAAATTCGAGACGTAAAAATCAATGCGGAGGAAGTAACACTTTCACAAGATCCATCGTGGAACCATGCATCAGTGTTTAATAAAAAATCTAGTGATAAAACTAACAGGGCCATTCTGGACGAATTAATGGTAAAGTAAATATTTTTAAGAAATATTAAAAAAAATAAACTTGCATATATGGATTGCTTTTATGCAAAAATATATGCACATAAACAACTTTTAATTCCTGTTCTGAAAAGTATCAAATCACATACATACATTTTTTAAACCACGAGAACTTATATTTTTTAGCGTGACTTCAACTTTTGTTGAAATCATATATGGAAGAAACTTTTAATTATTAATTGAAAATTTCATCCACTAAATAATCTGAAATATGCAAATAAAAATGATCAACTAAGAATTACATGAATTAAAATTTTTATCGAAAACTGATACTTAATTTACATTTAGCATCTTTTCATGAAATTTCATGAATTTTGTTGCACGAAACTATTTTTATTTGCTAATTGCAGAGCATTGGAAGATAATTTTATATAAAAAAGGATGTAGAATGAATTTCTGATACATTTTTGGCACCTTTTTTGATATGGCCTCCTATTGACAAATGAAAAATTTTCATGCAATTAATTTCATGAAAAAAAATGCTTAATGTTTTCGATATTAGGCTTCTTTCGAACTATCAATATCACTAATTCATCACTTTAACCTGAACTACTTATGCACGCCATTATAATAATAAAACGTTAAGCTTACTATACTATACCCAACTTGTTCCAACCATGATATTGCTTGAACTTCTCATACGTTTAAATTGAATTTTAATTTAATATCTCTTGTTGTTCTAAACAAATTTTGGATAAAGGTCCCCGGTTGATGATCTGCATGAGCAACAGTGAAATGTGAATAGCGTAAAGCCAAACCCTTAGTAATAAATTTCAATGCATTTTTTATAAAAAATATTTCACTGAATAAGTATAATAATAATTTGGGATTATTAGTGCGTTAACAAATGTCAAACAATTCCAAAAAAAAAAGCTTTCAGCAAAATCAAATTTGTTTTAAATAAAATTATGTGTTATATATGGACATTAATTAATGCCATAAATTCAAATTAATTTCAGTTTTTTATCTATCATTTTTCATGGGCGTGACTAATATGACCTCCTACAATATAAATCGATAACGGTTTGTTCGATTTTAATATCTTAAAGTCAAACACATGTTATTTTCGGAGTTATTCAGTAATTATTGATGAAATAAAATATTTTTAATGTAAAATTAATTTCCCTATTACGGTTTTCAACTTTTAAAATAGTTTGGTTGGGATTGATTATTTTGCATTGCCATTCTCGACCAAATTAACAGCTGCCTTTTCACTTGTTTTTTGGTATTGTCATTTACAACTCTGCATGAGTTTGGTTGAGAAAAACGTTGAGCCTACACAACTGCTTTTTAGTAGTTGGGTCTGTGGTTGGGTTTTTCTAGTTAGTTGGTGGGTGTAATATAAAAACTTGATATTTTAAGTCGGTAACGCGATGATAATTTTAACTGAACAACAGTTGTGGTTTATAAAACTAAAACACAGTTTGGTCGTGCGTCAGTTTGGTCGACTCTTAGACAACCAACCTGAGTTGTTGAGAATCACGATAGGGGACTAAATTTTTGTTTTGTCTTCAAAAATTCATATAAAAATTAAAACGGCAAACATTTTACATTTTTCGGAATGCTAAGTATGTTAGAAATAAAATCAGCTACATATATTTAATGAAAATCTGTGCAAGATTTTTAATTTTATTCATAATTAAGACATTGTGTAATGAATTTCTCCGTAACACACTAGCACCTTATGGTTCAATTGCAGAGTCATACCAAGTAAAATATTTTTTTCTTTCTTTTGATTACTGAAATTAAAAATATAGTAATAATATGAATAAATGTTGTATTAAATGGCTCGAAGAGGAGTGTCGCTACATAATGGAAATCAATATGCGTCCGTACCATTAGCTCATTCAGTAACTATAAAAGAGGGGTAATAAAACGCAAAATGTTTGCTCAATAGAATTCACTATGATCGCTATTTGCGGAACATATGTATATTGTTGTTTTTCTGTTAATTGGTCCTTACGATGCCATGGTGAGAAACAAACTAAAAAAATCTGCATGCCCGAAATGTTTAACAGGAGGCGGCTTGAAGCCCAACAATGGCGGAGCTAAAAACTAAATTTAAAGCGTTTAATTCGTGCGATTTTATCATGAGAAGTTTCCTACAAAAATTTTCATCAATAATAATATGTACAAGTAGCTACACCCGGTGTGCTTTGCTACACTCTTTGTCTTTTCAATTTCATTTATATTGATTTGAAAGTGTTGCGCATTGGTGGTGCAATATTAAAATTGGATTTTGCCACGCCCCTCCGCCCGCAGACCGAATATAAAAAATCAGACTTCACAGTGTCACCCGCTTGAATATTCTGAAGATTCCCTGAAAATTTCATCAAAATCGGCCCAGCTGTTTTGGAGTACATACGTTACATACCATACATACATCCTCTTTTATATATATAAATTATAATAGTAAGTAGGGTTTGCACAGCGATTATAATCGTAATCGAAATCGCGATTAATCGCAACTTTAAATCATAATCGAATCCATTAATCGCTCGATTACGAACATTGGCGTTGGCTGAAGTACTTAGCACGTTGACTACAAGACCGAAGGTCCTGGGTTCGAGACCGGTATCCAACAGTCATTAAATAACAACACCACGCATTTTTCTGATGTGCATTAGTGTCCCTTAGTATCAGTTGTTGTAGGAAAGTTCAAGTAATGAACGCATAGTCACTTGTCACTGAACTATACCGACTTCAGCAGATACTAATCCTAATGTAACATCAGAGCGCCATCCATCCATCGTTGTGTAGTAGTATTATCGGCGAAGTAAAATAACCAACAAAGTGGCTACTAAAATCAGCTTCAAAAAATTAATTTTCCTTATTTACAACAGAGGCGCTTCAACTCATGTCTGTATGCCTCCCCCACAGGGGAGTCTATTTTTGACTACGGGTGTGGCAACCCCGGGGCCCCAGCTGGGGTGATGTGGCTTTTTCCATTGACGTACCTTTGGTACATTACCCATAGAACTTATGTGTTACTACCCGATCTCTGGCAACAGAGCAAAGGATGTGCACATATTTATAAAAGGAAGGCAGGTTCCTGTTGATATCAGTTAGGTGCAGCGTCACCTAGAACTGCCCCCCAGAGTTCAAAAGACTAAAGAGGTGAAGCCCTTGTGGTGGAACTTTCAGGTCTGACCAGAGGCTACTTCTGGTGCCACGGGTGCTGGTTGCCCGACAGCCGAGCTGCTTTGAAGTTTTGAGTGTATGTAGCGGTCGTCAGGTTCCTTTGCTAAAATGCAGAGTTCGTCCTACCCCACGGGGTTTAAGGGATGATTTTGGTACGTGTGGAGTAGGCACTGGACTTTTGGCGACACAGGCATGCGTTCAACTCGGATGAGTGGTTGAGCTGTGCCGGAAATGGTTCAGGAATTCTCTTGGGGACCTCGCTATGGGTGTATACACAACAGCTTAGCGCGGAAGCCGGAGAATTATCGTGGTGGCTGTGGTTGCTACCAAAATCGCTGGGAGAATAGTCTTGGCTTCCCAGTGTGAAATCAATGCTAGTGGTTGGTCTGACGCGGTCATCCAGACACTATTCTAGGTGCTGTTGCCATTCAACAGAAGCTGCTATGGGCACGGACATAGCAGCAGAGTTTAGAAAGCTCAAATTACCTCAGCAAGGTAATTGAATATAGTACAGGGATAACTATATCAAAGATTGCAACCTATGTGCCTTGAGGAGTGGGCCTTAGTTTCATTCTAAAAGGGTGCATGAGGGCGATGGTCTGGCGTCTTACCTGACCCGGTGGTTTGGCACCCGTGAGATAAGGCAGTAATGGCAGGTGCTCACATAAAGCTATTGCACATCTGTCTATATGCCTGGATTTCAAATCATCAGTAGACTTCAACCATACTTTTGAAAAGTTTTAAAGCTCTTATCTTATGCTCATACTTAAAAAAATTATTTGAGGATTTACATAAGATTTTTGAAAATTCCAAAAAATAAGCGAGTAGACTCAGAAACTTATACAAAACACAAGAACAAATTTATATTCGATATGCATCTATTTTTTATTTTCCTACAAGTTTATACAATAACGGTCTAATTCATAAAAAATATTTAAGTTTATTACATGTTTATTTGACAAATTTCCCATAGAAAGTGCCAAGTGCTTTTTTACTTAAATTACGCGCTTTTTTCCTCGTTACGTTGCTTTTTGAAATTTAAAACTTGACAACGCTGATTACCTCCTTTGCCAGCGCTTGCTGCCAACCAACTAATCATTGATACAACCAAGGCTGCCAAAAGTGCCGATTTTCCATTAAAAAACGAACAAATGCCGATCTGCCGATTTTAGGCCAAAAAATGCCGATTTGTATCAATCCAACTTAAACACGGTAACTCAGTTTTTAAATACATAAAAAACATGATTTATATGGGCAAAATAATATGGTATAACTAAAAAAAATATATTATAAAAAATATTATAAATTAGTTTGATAGATTTCACAGATGTAAATAACTTTTTGGAATTGGAAATATATTTAGGGTTTTATGTCACAGATTTAAGATTACAATCTAAGCTAAGTAAATCTGAAATTAACAACCCTGCAGAAAATTTGGTGACAATTTATCCAAACGTACTCGTCCTATGACTTGAGAAAATGCGAGTGTTATCAAAAGTACGGGGAAGTGTATGGTGAAAAAAGACATATCGTGTAAATAGTAATTTGGAGTCGGTGCAATATTGTAGTAAACGGCACTGAACATGTTCGATGTGGTTGAATACATGGACCTATCAAATAGTGTAAATATAATGTTAATTGCTCGCTACAATGTGACTTTGGAACCAGTCCCGTAACTATACTGAGATATTAGCCTAAGCTTAACAGGTATTTATACTTTTGAAACATGAATGTCCCTGTGGCTGAGTGCAAGCCTGTCATGCGCGAGGTTGTCGGTTCGAATCTCAAAAAATGTTCTGCTTAAAAATAAATTATAATTGCATTTGTAAAGCGCAGTATTCACGGTCAAAATGCATGACACAAGCATCGTATACGTGTGCATGAAGAACTTAGCATACACGTGCATGCATTGCACGATAAATTATTAGCATCTTGTTACAAGCTAATTGTAAGGCAATTGTCAAACTAAATACAAAAACTTTTTACGTATAGAATTTGACAGTTCTTTGTATAACCCAATGCTTTGAGTACTTTAATATGTTATGTTTGTGTTGCATACATGCATGTGCAAAAATCAAAAAATTTAGGTTTTGCTTCAAGCATCGTTGGTGTGACTTATATAAACAAAATTTCACTAATATTATTATAATGCAGGTCATGCATTTTGACCGCGAATAATGCTCTTAACAATAAAAAAAATTATAAGTTTTCATTGTTACAGTTAAATGTTGAAATAACATTGATATATAATTTATATTATTCTACACCGAATAGTCACAAGGTGCATAAAAAGTATCAATTAACCCCACCCTAGGCCATTCCCATGTAAAAGTGACTGGTCCGCTTCAGAGAAAGTGTTAGAACTCGGACTAGTGCCAATCACTTGGGGACCGGTCACGTGACTAGTATTGTTTCAGTTCAATTTCCTGCTGGGTACTTACATTTTTAAAACAAACCATGAAGAAAAGTGTCAAAATGAAATTTAATGTTAGAGTCGCAAATGCATAAATCATAAATCATGTTTTAAGTATAGTTGTATCGGCATACAAAAAATAGGAACACTTAAACTTTTACGTTGAATAAAGTTGTATTCTCATTCACATGCAAAGTTTACTTTGTAAAGTCTTGATTTTGTGGGAGAGAAGGGAAAAAGGAAGAATATGCTCGCAAAGTTGCTTTGTTTTTCTTTCGCTTCTTCGTGCATTACGCATAGTTACTTCATTGCATAGTGAAAATTTGTTTTCGTTTGCAGAAGTAAAACAAAACTTTGTCAAAGGAAACCTTTGGCGTGTAGCGTGCTCTAAATATCACTACGACCAACATTGTATAGTAAACATTTAAAGTCAACTTGACCGCAACATACATAACATCCAATTGCATTGAAAGTATTTTTGTGCACTGGACATTTGACACTCATGCATTCGGGCAAATACCGCTGCATGAAGTGTTAGATAAATGCATTTATAGACTGCAACGTAAATATGTATTTTGTACAACTGCTATTTGACACTCACAGGTCTGATCAAAGGCCGCAGCATAATGCACTTGAATAAATCATATTTAATAACCACGTGTGTTTATATATATAAATATAAACAATACAGAATCTATGTTTTCCAAATTTCTTATGAGACACACGCCGCACGCCTACCCTGAGAAACTAAAAGGAACAATTTGCCTATTAAGCATATACCTTTTCTTTTCTCTCTTATGTTAAGATAGGTTAAGCATTATTCTCATAAGTAGTATATAAGTCAATACAATTTTGTATTTAAATTAATGAATAAATAACTTTCTTGGGAGCTCCTCGCTGAGCTATAATTAAATAAAGAAATAGTTTACTTCATTACAAATTAAAGCATTCATCTGCTTTAACAAGGGCATTTATCTGCCTTAAAACCTTAGAGCCAGTGGCGTTAACTAGCGCCGGCACAATCGGGCAGGTAGAACCTTTAGGAAAGATATTAAATATTACATGGCGATCCTGCCAGTTCTCCTAAGAAAAATTTTTTAATTGTCCTGGCGGATTAACCTGTAAACAATCCGTCAGAATAGAAGGAAGACGCTGGCTGGCAAAAAGGCGGACAGCTATGACTGAAAACATCCAAACACCAAGTTATAAATCCACACCACGAAAAGAGGGACCAAAAACCTTGACTATAGAGGAATACCGCCAAAGACAGGTCAGAATATTGAGAAACAATTGACAACAATCCCTAAGATACAAAGACCACGGCATAAAAGAGGTGACAAAATTGTACGTATTCGGAAAAAAATGGCTGCGATGAAAAGGATTGTGGAATCCGATGCACCACCATCTTGGGAAAGAGCCACATAGATCTGGCTACAAATTGAAGCATTTGAGGCGTTAATGGAACAGCAACGCAAACACTAAAATTATTTCACTTATTTTTGTCTTTTATATTAATGTATAATTATTTTACAATTTAAAAAAAAGAGAAAAAAAATTTTAACACAATAAGAATATATCAAAAATAAAAAAAACTATAAAATTTAAAAATTAATATTTTTATAGAATAGAATAGGGGGAGATCTGGTCCAAAGACCGGCACTGCGACACCTGATGGATCTTTTGTACCATAGATCTATAAGTTAAGTTAATTCAATCTCTGTATGACTTTCCTTATGAAGGTCAGTACAGATATTGGAGAAGCGCGCCTAATATCATCTGAACACAAAAACTCAGAATGAAAAACACGCCTTCTACTGTCACACAATACGATACACTCACACAGAATGTGTGCCGTCGTCTTGTCATCTTCCAAGCACAAGTGACACAAAGGTGAACCAACTTGGTTACTTTTCCACAGAGGGTAGTTCAGTCCAAAGTGACCAGACAGAAAACCAGTAACAAGCCGTAAATTATTCCTGTTGAAGTTTGGCCTGCCTTAAGCCAGAAGAAGACAGCCAAATCTCCTTAGCGGTCGAAGTGACATCCTCTTTAATCAGAGACATTACAGTCGACCGACTTACGCCACAAAACGGCTCTGGGCCCATAAAAGGAGCAGCAGAGGCCCTCTTGGCTAATTCATCCGCTTTCTCATTCCCTGGATGACCGCTGTGATCAGGTATCCAATAAATGGAAACCTTGTTCCGTATGGATAGCTTCCGTAATGAGTCAAAGCACTCCAAAACTAGCCTGGAACGGAATTCCCATGAAAGGAGAGAGTTAAGAGAGTTAAGTTATCTAAATTAATGTCAACACATTTGGTGATTACCTGTATTTCCGCCTGAAATACCGTAGGCCATTTGCCCATGGGCAAAGAGGTTTTTACGTTGGGCCCAAAAACACCAGCACCAACTCCATCCTCCGTTTTGGATCCATCCGTATACCAACATAAACTTCTGGAATCCATAATAGGACCGTTTTCGTCCCATACTGCCCTGGGTGGAATTGTGATATTAAATCTCCTGTCGAACCTCAGTTCACAGTTTATCCTATCACTAGGCATTCCTAGCAGTCCTAAGCTGGGCATTGTACTCAAGACCGACGAGTACCCGTTGCCAACACAACGAGCAGATGTCCCGAAACCCATCCTATAAGCGGCCATTGCCGCAGATGATCTTATAAAGATTTGTATGGGTGGTAGTCCAATCAAGGCCTCAATGGCTAAGGTTGGACATGACCTCATTGTGTCTGTTGCAAGAAGACACGCCAGTCTCTGAACTTTACAGAGTTTAGTTGTCGCCACAACCTGGCGAGTCTTTTGCCACCAAACTACCGCGCAGTACGTTATAATTGGCCTAACAATCATTGTGTAGATCCACATAACCATTTTCGGGCTAATGCCCCAGGTGCGTCCAGCACAACTCTTCAACGCCCGGATCGCCCTAGTGGCTTACTGTGTAACGCATTCAACATGTCGGCTCCAAGTTAACTTATTATCAAGGGTAATCCCTAAGTATTTGACATCGGTCGAATAAGGAATATTACATCCATTCAACGACACTGTCCCTAGACCAAATTTTCTTCTAATTGAAAAAGGTACCAGAATAGTCTTATCAGAGTTGACCGCCAGGCCATGTCTCCCACACCATGTCGTTACAGTGCACAGAGCATTGTTCATGATGTCTGAGATAATGTTGCCGAATTTTCCAGTTGCCATCACAACTAGGTCATCAGCATACCCTATAACTTCGTGTCCTTGTTCACTAAGAATGAGGAGAAGTTCGTCAATCACCACTGACCAAAGGAGTGGTGATAAAACATCACCTTGGGGACACCCTTTGACTGCCTTAATAGTAACCATATCATCACCCATAGAAGCAGTTATGTCCCTGCTTTCTAGCATACACCTAATCCATTTCACAGACGCGTGATCAAGACCTTTTTGTCTAAGAGAGCGCTCTATTGATTCATAATCCGTATTATCAAATGCGCCATTTATGTCTAAAAAAGCACACAACGCAATTTCACCCGACCCATGAGCCCTCTCGATCTTTGTAACAAGATGATGCAGAGCATGCTCGGTCGATTAGCCTTAGCGTATGCATATTGATTTGCATGCAAGGGGGCGGAATTCAGAACCGTCGATCTAATGTGCAGATCAATAAGCCTCTCCATAGTTTTCAACAAAAACGATGTTAGGCTAATTGGTCTGTATGATTTGGCCAGATTTTCTGGCCTATTGCCCGTTTTAGGTATAAATACAACGTCAACCTTCCAACACAACAGGGGAATGTGTCCGAAGATAAAGCTAGCTCTAAATAGGGCGGCGAGGGCACAACGCAGTGTATCAATGCACCTTTGCAAAAACACTGGAAATATACCATCCCCGCCAGGAGCCTTGAAAGGCTGAAAAGAGGCAATAGCCCATTTTATCCTATCCGGATTAAAGATGACTTTAGACAATTTGAGAGCTGTTCTGTATGAAACAGGGGAGCAAATCGTCAGTCCATCACCACTTTGAACCTTGGGAATCTACTCGGGAAAATGAACACTAAGTAGATGTTCCAGCGTTTCTCTTTGGTTCTTGGTGTAATTGCCATCAGCTTTCCTTAGAAGGCTGATTTGGCTGACTTTAGATCGGGAGAGAGCTTTATGCAATCTCGCTGCTGTTGGGGTATTCTCGATATCCTCGCAGAATTTTCTCCATAACTCCCTTTTGGATTTCCTAATTTCTTTGTTGTAATTGGTTAGGTACCTTGTGTACACTTCCCAATTACCTGAACGCCTTGCGTAATTAAATAGTCTTCTAACTTCTTTGCGCATATCATCAAGAAGGTCACTCCATCACGGTACCTTTCGTATCGCTTTTCTGTTTCTCAGACTGCAACTATCTTGAAATGAGGAAATAACGACCTGATTAAGCTACCTCTAGTTCTTCCACAGAAGAAATATTGGGAATTAACAGATTGGCTCTCGAGTCTACCATTTCTTTAAACGCAGCCCAGTTAATATGTTTGCGACTCGTAAATTGTAGGGTAACGGACATGTCTCCTGGAAAATCAAACCTTATGTATCGATGATCCGACATGGAGACATCGTCAGAGACCCTCCAATTGGATATGTAGTTAGAAATATATGGACTAGATAAAGTGAGGTCTAATACCTCTTCCCTGATGGCATTAACAAAAATTGGCTCTGAGCCCCTATTCAAAACTTCTATACCCTCACAGCCTAGAAATTCTAAAAGAGCCTTACCCCTTCCATTAATGTCACTACTACCCCATATTGTGTGATTAGCATTAGCATCACAACCAATTATGAACTGAAAATTATTCTCATGACAGTTCCTTCACCCCTATGGGTGGTATAGGTAAGTCACCTGCAAAATATGCTGACGCACAGACTACTTGTCTAGTCCCTTGTTCCGTTTGGATCTCCAAAATGGCCGCCACCAAGTCCCTTCGGAGGAATTCTGGAATGGAAATGTAATTAATATACTTATTTATTAGCATTGCCGCTCTAGGAACACAATTTCCTTTATGAAATATTAACCTATTCTTGTTGAAGGCCTAAAATTTTACCTTCGATAGCCCATGGTTCTTGCATAAGAACCATGTCTATCCGTTTTTCGGCGAAAACCTTGCACAATGTGGCCGACGCACCTTTAGCGTTGTGCAAGTTCGCCTATAGCACCCTTATGGTGCTCACACCTCCTCAGTGTCCTTAGAGGATGCAGCAGCTATCCTTTGCAGCTGCGCTCTTCTTGGCCCTTTATTTGCTCTGACCGGGGTATTATATTTGCTAGATCCACTTCACCTACTATTATTTTTAGCGGCCATCACAGCTGCAACCTTGCCGGCGGATGGACTAACATCCCCAGAAACACCAAGTTTCTTTCCGTCGGTTTTGGCCCGCTTCGAGGTCTCACTAATGGACTGCTGGATCACACTTGGCTTTGGCGTTTTCTTACCAGCATTCACTGCGGCAGCCTTACTTGTGGATGGACCATCATCCTCAGGAACACTAAGTTCCGTACCACTAACCTGGGGCTGATTACTTACACGTATGTCATTTTTAGCACCCTCCTTTTGTGTGTCGTTAATTGACAGTTTTAGGTGGGTGAAGCGGTGGCAATCCGACCATTAGACTCCACGAGTTTGGCCCAGGAATTGTCATCTACAGCCATTATCAAATGAAGGAATGGACCATCGTTCTTCCTAATCGTTACCTTCCTAAGGTTCGCAGTCAGGTTATTCTGATCAGCGATGATAGCCAGAATCATCTCGTTGCTGATATCCTGGCTCTGCGTGAAATAACCTCGTACGTAGTGAGACCTGAGAAAATCAGGCTCTTCCACTAATTGTACCCCGAGGTTACATTTCTTGGCAATAGCACTGGTATTGACCTTAAGCCAATCAGCAGTTTTCCTGTTTGTACAGGTGACCATAAGCCAACCTCTTCTTGGGGCACAGCCATCGAATTCAGGGCGAACGTCTCCTCCCAGTTCAATTGTTGTGTCAATTATAGCCTCTTTCAGTCTTGCCATTTGCTCGGATGTCAGAGGATTTGCCGTGGTGTCATTAGTCACGAAACCAAACCTAACCAATCCAACGATATGGTTGTAAGCTGGCTTCGGACGAACTTGGGGCTGCCGCACCGAGCGTGCAGGAACGTGGCTACTCGCAGGCTTGAGTGTCTTGCCTTCCGAGACCTGTATCTCGTCAGATAGCGCACGTTTTGTTTTACAATTTGGATAGCTCACGACTAGAACCAGTTTCCAAAGCTCTTTTTAAGCGTCGTTTCTCCGATGCTGAAAACTTTACAAATGGAGATCCCGTTCGGATCTTCACATTGTCCAGACCTTTGCCTATTGTTGTAGCACCGGATCTGTCAGAACATAGACTTATATTGTCTGACTCGTTATTTCCCTCATGTGGGTACTCAGTTTCGGACACTTGTAGTCCCTGGGGGTTTGCAATATCGACATGAAGCGCATCAGGTTGCCCAACAGCATTCCCAATAAGCTCCATATCCACATTGACCTGCGCTTCCGTAGGGTTTGTGATTTTACCTCCGGATAGCCCAACAGCATTTCCTTCGGTTGATACTAATGTATCGGGGGTTTTATTTTTGTTTATTAAATATTTTTCCATGAAATATTGTTTTTTATTTGGGGAATGAACATAAAACTTCTAGCAGAGACCCTTGCTAGAGTGGGCATTAATTAAAACTGGCGTTCCCAGGTCCATAGTCCGCATAATCACGACTAATCTCCCTATTAGCCACGCATCCCTTGGCATATGCTGTTCCACCGTGGATTAGAGGTACCAGTTTTAAGATTGGATACCAGATCCCCGCCTACCTACAATTAACAGGAAGCTACAGCAGAGACATGACCGTACTGAGCTCCTGTTCCCGACCTTCCTCCAACCACCAACATGGAGAGAGGATGTAAGTACACTACCATCAGTGCATGAAGATACGGCACTCCTAAGAGCGTAGATCCCCCAACATGACTTTTGGCTGATCGGGACATACCTTCTTCCCATGGTTCAGACGCCCATCCACCTATTGCACCACTAGGACAGTACAGATAGCCAGATGAGTGCCTAGAACCTTAGCCAAGCACCATCCTGGGTATGCAAGGCAAAAATACGACGCAACTGTGGTGCTTGTTACCAGCCGGCACCCACGTGGAGGGTTAGGAGAAGGAATTTGTGTCGGCCGAAGTAGGGCTAAAAACCCAGTTCAATGAGAAAATAAGGAAAATGAGATAACTATGGAAGAGCGAATAAAGTATTTAAAACAGATTTGGGGATTAATAGGTATGGAAGGAACTCCAACAGAAGACGACGTGATAAATAAACCAAAAATTGAACAAGAAACCGTCTTACTCATGAGGAAATTTTTAGAGTGGTGAATTTTTTTACTTATAGAAAAAAAGTTTGATTTTTTGTTTTGGAGTGGTGAACTGTTATATTTATTTTTTCAATATGGGTATAACAGAATACAAAATGAAAATACCCAATGCTAACGTAATTACTAATTTGGAAATCATTGATCACAAGTGAGAAATAAATTCATTATGAATACTAATGCTAATATTGGTAATAATTTCAGCAATAAACTTGTTGCTTAAAATATATTTCTCATATAAAAGAGCTCTAAGAAAAAAGTATTTCAGTAAAGCAAATGACTTAGATAAGATATAAAAGAACATGGGTAATGGAATGGAAAGAAATAATTACTAAAGCCAGAATTATAAAAGAAGATTTTGAACGTTCCTACAAGTGTCTCAATATTGATAGACCAATTAAAAGCGAAACAATTAACAACCATTTTCAGAACATTTTAAAAAGATTAGAAGAAATAAGAGTTTTATTTAACGTTTATTACAATAGGCTTACAGTAGCTCACCAAAGAGCAGCAGACGCATTTTTCCTTGACTTAACAAGCAGAGTTTCAAAATTAGCCGATAAAAAATCGATACAAATCGAACTATCAAATTCAGTACACGAAAGTGTAACATTTAATATTTCTATGCTTATAACTGAATCCACAATGACTCAAACTGTAGTGGACTTTTTGAACACAGAATCATTGCTGATTATAGACTTTGATGGAAAATCAGAAAATTTACGACCCTTTATTGACTCCTTGTCCCTAGTAGATTCGATAAAAGGTACTCACGAAGCGGTGGCAGTATCTCTAATAAAAACAAAGTTAAAGGCAACTGCAAGAAATCTAATCAGCACTGAATCAACTATATCGGAAATAATAAACAAACTAAAAAGTAGCGTGCAGGGAGAGTCTGTGGAAGTGTTAACAGCAAAAATTTTAAATATAAAACAAAACAAAATAGTCCACACGAACTACCGTAAAGGCATTAACTAAAAACTGCACCATAGATAAAGTTAAGCTTATTATGGAAGCAGGTCAATGTAATAGCATGAATGATGCTATTAGTAAATTTGTCAATAGTTGTACAGATGCCACTGGTCAACAAAACACCATCTTGTACTATGGACAAAAGTATAAAGCTGGAAACAGTTACCGTGGTAATAACACACGATCACGTGGAAGAAATAATTATCCACGTTGAAATAACAACAACAACTATAATAATAACAATAATAATAATAAAAAATTTTACAGAAACCGGCAGAGACTTAATAATAATAATATGAACAATAACTACGTAAGAGCAACAGAATCAAATGATAATAGTTCGGAAAACTCCGAACTTGCCCTGGGATTAAATCAGTAAAAATTTACCATCTAAATCTAAACTTGAGCTTCTTTATACATATTCAATTAGGCAATACTAACACGTGCAGTAGACACGGGAGCAGACATTTCATTAATAAAATCAAAATTCTTTAAACTAAACCAAATTAACACTAATAAAACAACAACTTTAAGTGGAATAGGACAGGGTAATATCAAATCTATTGGAAATATATTTTGCGATTTAAAATTTAAAAACTTTTTAATACCACATTACTTCCAGGTCGTAGATAATAATTTTCCGATACCATGCGATGGAATCATTGGCATGGATTTTATCAAAAAATATAACTGTATATTGGATTTCAACCAAGATAATGATTGCCTTATCCTTACACCATTTAATATACCACATACAATAGATACACCGATTACGAAGAACTGCAATGAAATTAATATACCTCCAAGATGTAAAGTAATACGTAAAGTAAATTTTAACAATTTAAATAATGAAATATCAATTCCAAATCAAGAAATTGAACCAGGTGCTTTTATACCAAATACATTAGTTAAATCTGACAAAGCATTTATTCGTACTCTAAACACTAATAACACCATTACTAAAATCAAACAAAGTAATATAAAAACCGAAAACATCTCTGATTATGAAATTATCAAAGAAAATGTTGGCAAAAATTCACAAAGAAAATCAGAAATATTAAAAATTTTAAAGAAAAATTTTCCACAACAATTTAAAAATACGTTAACGGAACTATGTTCAACATATAGTGATATTTTCGGTTTAGAAACAGAAACAATAACAGCTAATAATTTTTATGGACAAAAGTTGAGAGTAAAAGATAAAGAACCAGTATACATTAAAAATTATCGTGTACCACATACACATAAAGAAGAAATTGATAGACAGGTGAAAAAATTAATAGACGATAAAATTATTGAACCTTGCTACTCTGAATACAATAGTCCAGTCTTGTTAGTACCAAAGAAATCACTTCCTAACTCTGACCAGAAAAGATGCAGACTTGTCATAGATTACAGACAAATAAATAAAAAATTAATTGCAGATAAATTCCCGTTACCTAGAATTGATGATGTATTAGACCAACTAGGTAGAGCAAAATATTTTTGCTGTTTAAACTTAATGTCAGGCTTTCACCAGATCAGTTTAGAGAAAAACTCTAGAGACTTAACAGCTTTTTCAACCAACGTTCATACAGATTTACTGGATTACCTTATGGTTTAAAGATAGCACCCAATTCCTTTCAACGAATGATGACACTTGCTTTCAGTGGTTTAAAACCATACCGAGCCTTTCTATATATGGATGATTTAGTTGTATTGGGATGTTCCGAAAAGCACATGCTTTCGAATTTAAAAAACCTTTTCGATCTATGTCGAAAGTACAATCTTAAATTACATCCTGAAAAATGTTAATTCTTCATGAGAGAAGTAACATACCTTGGTCACAAATACACAGATAAAGGAATATTACCAGAAACTATCCAACACCAACTGACGCAAAAAGATTCGTAGCTTTTTGTAACTACTATCGAAGATTTATTAAAAAATTTTCTGAATACTCCAGACATTTGACAAAATTATCAAAGAAGAATACACCATTTGAATGGACGAAGGATTGTGATTTGGCATTTAAATATCTCAAAAAGGCATTAATGAGTCCAACTCTACTCCAATATCCTGATTTCACCAAGGAATTTTGTATAACAACAGGTGCAAGCAAACACGCTTGTGGTGCTGTTTTAACACAGCAATACGAGGACAAACATTTACCTATTGTTTATGCATCCAAAACGTTCACAAAAGTTGAAAGTAACAAATCAACCATTGTGCAAGAATTAACTGAAATTCATTGGGCAATTAGCCACTTCAGACCATATGTATATGGAAAACATTTTCTTGTCCGTATTGATCAGATACCACTTTCTTATTTATTTTCAATGAAAAACCCAAGCTCCAAGTTAACAAGAATTAGACTCGATTTGGAAGCATATGACTTTACGCTCTAGCGCGAATAACAATAAATGACCTAAAATACATATGTTCTATATTAATAGTCACGACTAGATCGATGACCAATACAGAAAAAGAAAAAATAGTAATAAACTAAATAAACAGCATAAATCTGATAAAAATACAGTAGTTTTTGCTTATAGTCACATTTAAAATTGCACAGAAATTGTGGACTATATCGCTAATGTGGCTATAAGCCTAATTTTTTTATATGCAAAGTCATTAAATTGCAAGTAGTTCTAATGGTAATGTGTAATTTTTTGCTGGGGAGGTATATAAAAGAATTTCGATACAATCCAATTATGTCAATTACGAAACAATGTTGTATTTAAAAGGCACATTTGTGTGGCCTTTTATGCAACAATAGTTTGTTCTAAAGACATGTTCTTCTACTAAATAAATAACTAAAAAAAATCTGTTGAAAATTTTTGTGACTATAACGCGAATTGTTTGCATACAATTTGGATTTTGACTACCACAAAGTTGGTGCATATATGTCAAATATGACTATATAGTAAATTGACTATATCGTCAACTTTTTGATTGAAATTAAGTTCAAAAGTCACAAAAAACATTAAATATGGACTTTAATGTGACCATAAGCGGTAGTGACTATAAACGAAAACTACTGTAAAAATAATGATAAGCCCAGTATATATGTACCTTTAACAAACATTGACGTCAGAAAATACCATAAACTGAAAATTTCCCCCGGAAGATGTTATATCAAACGTGGAAAATCTATAGTAATTTTGACTCAGGACAATTTTTCTCTAGGCTCGAAAAAGTGGCCGATAAACACAATATATATAATTTACAAGTGGCACCTAGTGCGAAAATTTTCGAATTATTGAATAAAATTAAAGTAGCGCTACTGAATGAAGTGACCCAAATTGATAACAAGAATGCTAAGGCAATTATTGAGATTATGCTGAAATATCACGATGATCCCATAGAAGGAGGATATTGTGGACTATATAGAACATTAGAAAATATAAAAAGATATTACTATTGAAAAAATATGTCCAAAGACATATCTAAATACGTAAAAACATGTCATAAATGTCAAACGGCTAAAACTTTAAAACATAACAAAAGTCCAATGACTGTGACACTACCGCCAACAAAAGCATTTGATACGGTAGTGGTAGACACAATAGGACCATTCCCAAAATCATTATTTGGAAATGAATATACTATCACAATAATATGTGATATTTAGTTACTATACGCTAAAACAATCGCTAAGTCGATCTTTGAAAATTTTATACTTACCTATGGGCCAATGAAGACGTTCATTTCGGACATGGGAACAGAATATAAAAATTCTATATTAACAGAACTTTGTAATCTACTAAAAATTTAAAAATTAACTTCGACAGCTCATCACCACCAAACAGTAGGCACAATAGAAAGAAGTCATAGAACTTTCAATGAATACGTACGTTCCTATATATCTATAGACAAATATGATTGGGACGAATGGCTAAAATATTTCACTTACTGTTTTAATACAACACCTTCAACAATGCATAATTATTGCCCTTATGGGTTAGTCTTTGCAAAAACTCCTAATAGTTTTCAGATATTCAATGTAGATAGAAAAGAGCTAGGCAATTATTAGATAAAAATAAACTTAAGCAAAAATTAAATCAAACTTTGTATGAACATTCTTATAAAAAACATTCTTATAAAAGGTGGAGGTGTAGCGTGCTCTAAATATCACTACGACCAACATTGTATAGTAAACATTTAAAGTCAACTTGACCGCAACATACATAACATCCAATTGCATTGAAAGTATTTTTGTGCACTGGACATTTGACACTCATGCATTCGGGCAAATACCGCTGCATGAAGTGTTAGATAAATGCATTGATAGACTGCAACGTAAATATGTATTTTGTACAACTGCTATTTGACACTCACAGGTCTGATCAAAGGCCGCAGCATAATGCACTTGAATAAATCATATTTAATAACTACGTGTGTTTATATATATAAATATAAACAATACAGAATCTATGTTTTCCAAATTTCTTATGAGACACACGCCGCACGCCTACCGTGAGAAACTAAAAGGAACAATTTGCCTATTAAGCATATACCTTTTCTTTTCTCTCTTATGTTAAGATAGGTTAAGCATTATTCTCATAGTCAATACAATTTTGTATTTAAATTAATGAATAAATAACTTTCTTGGGAGCTCCTCGCTGAGCTATAATTAAATAAAGAAATAGTTTACTTCATTACAAATTAAAGCATTCATCTGCCTTAAAATCTTAGAGCCAGTGGCGTTAATTAGCGCAGGCACAATCGGGCAGGTAGAACCTTTAGGAAAGATATTAAATATTATAGGCGTGTGTGAAAGGAGTCTTCATTTAATTTTGAATTAATCACTTTTCTCAAAAGACCCCAAATTAATTCTAGCAATATCGCTGCACTTTTTGAAGGATAACTTTGCGAATAACAGTATTATTATTTTTCGTAAAAATATTAATAATTATTTATATTGCTATACTTTATTAATTAGTTTACTAATATCTCCTGGCATTTTGTAAACAACAATTTTGCTACTTAGCGAAATTTTTATCGTATCATTAAAGTCAGCATTTTCGTGCAAAAAAACATTAGCTTTATTTGTGTTAAGCAAATCAGCTGCTTTAATTAAGGTTACATTTTTGTTTATCATGCATTGTAATTTTGAAAGGATTGCTTTATTAATTGTATACAATTTTTCTTTATTTTTAAAGGTTCAACTCACGATGTCAAAGGGATTGGGCATATCTCTTGTCAGTCGATCGCCTTGCGAGGAATTGGCGTACATCAGCTTAGAAAACATTATTGTCAACATAATACTACTGCCTTTAACAAAATCAATAGATTTAAAAGTCGGAGACATGCAAATAGATAATCAACTCTTGGAATCGCAGTATCCAGTAGTGGTGCACACTTGGAAGTCGAATGCGGAAAATGTTAATGTAGATGCTTTAGTTTTTAAAACAAAGTTACTACGAAGTCCCAATAAAAATGCTGTCATATTTGAATGTTTTACATTAGATATCAAGCCGTGTACTGTCATTTTAGAAGAAAGATTTATTCTTAAGACAGCATTATTTTTGGACTATGAAAAACATGGACAATCAGAAGAGCAAGAAGCTTGTAATAACTTTTATCGTATTCACGAATATCAGTTTTCTACAAATACCAAGCGATTTTACTTCGAGGAGTGTTCTGTAGGCTCAACTCAGGTAAGTTTCTATAATTTAAGGCTTACTGCTAGCGTTTGGGAAAGTAACTAGTCTTATTTATGGCATTTTATTCGCAACCCTTTCCCGTCGTGCCTCGACAAGTGTTGTTGATAAACATACCGGTTTCGGAAATGGGTACCATCTTCACTGTTCTCTTGAATGCAGTGTTTAAAAACTGCATTCCAAGTAGCTTTAGCAACGAAAAAACACGAAATAGTCTAGCAAAAAAATTAAAAAACATGTAGCCGTTCATTTACTATTACTACCGCTACCGGCACATTTTGGCAGCAGTAGTTGTAATAATAGCAAAAAAATAAAATAATGGGGGCAGCGTAGTAAATAATATTTTACTGCTCTCGCTACCTTAAAATTTTTGTAGCAGTAAAAGTAGTTTTAAATTACTAGAATAACATTTTAGTAGCAATTTAATAACATTGAGGTAGTTTTAGAATAACATTTCAGCAGCAGTTTAATAAAATTGAAGTAGATATAAAATAACATTTAGGTAGCAGCAGAATTAGTTTAAAAAAATCAGAAAACTAAATACATACGAAGAATAAGTATGTGACATAATCAGTGTTGTCGTTTTCGTCATTTTTAACCAGAATTGGTTATTTTTTTTGCAATGTGTATTTGAATACTTTTTTTCCATTTTTATTATTAATTAAAAATTAAAAAAATTAAAAATTAATAAATAAATATCTTGAAAAACTCCAGCATGGTTGGATGAGTTTCCTTGGCTAGGAAACAAAGATGGATGAGTTTTATGCGTTCTTGCATAAATAAAACAACAAATAAAAATAAAGTTCTTTAGTAAGTTTATAACTTAAGTTATTTGGCTTTAAAAAACAAACAAACAAAATTATGTATATCCCAATGGAAATTGCTAATATTTTCTAAATTAGGGATAAAAAGTGTTTATATGGATATATGTACACATTTTAATACATAAATATACAAGTTCATTGGATGAGAAATATTTTAATGACTTCATTAATTAATAATTAATTTGTTTCACAAGTAAATATTGTTGCCAATATTTTAAAATTCGTATATTTTATGAATGTAAAGTAATGATAATTAATATTTTAGCAATTTTCAAGTGATATTGATGTAAGCAGCATATAAGCCTAAGCAAAAGAATAAGTAATAAATTTAGATTTTTTATTTTATTTATTTATTAATATTGATATTAAAGTGAAATACAATAACAATATTAGAGGGAGGTAGAAGCACTAGCTACTAAAGCCATCGGCTATAAATTTAGATTATTTAATATTATTGAACTGTATTTGACTCAATGTACATATCACATTTTTGTAGCAACATCGTCATAACCACAAAGTATACCAGGGGGTCGATTCTCGTTCTGTGAAACTATGAAATGAAAAGTTTTTTCACGATATCATAGCATTTCTGATTCCCGTTCAGAGAAAAATGAAAATAATTTAAATACATTTTCATTATGAAACAAAATGGGGAATGGAACAAAATTTTTCACAGTTACATAACTCTAGAGTTCTCGTAATACATTCATACAGAACAGTCGATTAGCGGAATTTTTCTTACATACTTACTAAACAAACAAAAAATTATACAAAAAAATATTCGTAGTACATATTATTCGTAATAGGTACATGCTGCCTTTACTAAATAAGCTTTATTGCTTTGCTAATAATTTTTACATAGTAGAAATAACAAAAACAAAAAAACCGCAAAGAAAAAAAAACACATATAAAGTGCCCTTGAGGAATACTCTATGAGTACCCCAAATACAAAAAAATTTGGAGGTGACTTCTAAAGGTAGAAATGCTTATTTTACTGTCAGTTCTGAAACTCTTAATGAAAACAATATCAATAATATATCTGATGAAAGTCTTTTTTTAACGGCAAAGCCAATGTTTCGTCAGCGAACAACTTCGCTTTGCCCAATGTCAAATAGTAGTGATTCATTAACATTACAGTTGCCTAGTACTTCTTCATATAAGTCAGTAATATCATCCCCTTGCGGCTCGTGTTCATCACTTAACAAAGTTATCGCTACAGATAACAGTAGCTCAAAACCCAAGGTACAAGTCGGAATGGACAGATATATAACCGTGGTAAAGCGTGAGCGAGTCCCGATTTATTCAAAAATTTCATCTGATCCAAAGATGCCTAGGGATAACAGCGCATCTTCTACTAATCGTCAAAACCGTTTTCAAATATTGCAAGATGACAACAAAAAATTCGATGTATCTGTAGGGTTTAAAAATTTACTTTTCAATTTATTATTATGTTTTCCTTGATATTATAATTATTGTTTTTACCTTTTTTGAAATTTGTATTTAAACTTCTTTATATATAATAAAATAATTGTTGAATAATAAAGATTAATATTAATTAACATAAAATATATTCGTCTCTGCATTTGGCGATCCTGCCTAAATATCGTGATGAGATTTCATACATTATAAAGAACAACGAAGTTTATAATTACATATTTGAAAGTATTGAGATCTGCTTTTTTTCATAATAAAAACAACGATTCTTTGGTGAAATACGGCCTATCGATCATTTCAACAAACCAAATAAACCAATTTAGATGTGGATCGATGTATTTGGGACTGCAAAGTTGATCCAAATAAAATCAAACAAATAAGCCAATTTGGATGTGAATCATCTTTCAAATCGATGTGTTTGGGACCGCAAAATTGATGCAAATAAAATTCAAACAATTTCAACAATGGAAAACAATAGCAACAGCACGTTCAAACTAATCAAATTTTAACAACCGATTACCATCGGAATCTTCTTTATCAAGACTGAAGATATTTCAAATATTTAAGAAATCAACCAATATCCAGGCATTTATAAATTTTGAAAATTCTTTTAATTTATAATAGTATATTTATATAATATAGTACTCATTCATTTTGTTTAGTTATTAAATATCTTTATATTCACTTAAATATCTCCTTTATACGTACATACACATACCTTTGAATAATTTTGTTTGCTATATTCCTGTAAACTCTTAATCCGGATAATGATACACTCACCCCATCGTGCAAATAATCCAACTGCGAACCAACAAAATTCTGAAAACAATACAGAAGTTGAACACAATAACAACAATAATACACTTAATAACAACCCAACTTGTTCTACGCTTTCATCTAATTTAATGTCACAAGCTAACATTGAAATTTCCGCCACTTCTGTTAAACTTCCACAGTTTTGGACTAATTGTCCCGAAGCATGGTTTATCCATGCAGAAATGCAATTCACAACCAAAAATATAACACAAAATAAGACAAAATATGAATATGTTGTAACAGCGTTACCTCAGGACGTCATTATTACAGTTTTGGATTTTATCCAAAATACTTCTTCAAATAATTGTTATGAACATTTAAAGAAAACATTGATTGAAAGACATTCAATGAGTGAGAATAGGAAATTGGATAAATTATTATCTGATTCCGAAATTGGTGACCAAAGACCATCGGAATTCTATAAATCATTGACTTTATTAGCAGGGTCTAATTTCAGTTCAGATATTATTAGAAAAATTTGGTTGAGGAAATTACCTAAAAATTTTAATATCGCCTTAGCTGGGTCAAATATATCTGATTTGTTAAGATTGCAGATGGTATATGGGAAGTTCTTCATAATGCTGAAATAAGTTCTCTAAATAAATCTTCGCCTGAACTAAGAAAAGGTAATTCTAATTTAGAAAATATGATAGAAAGCTTAGCAATTGCGACTACGAAAATAGCTGAAAGTTTTCAAACACTTTCTCTAGAAGTTTCTTCTATGAAAAGGCAGATAGATGATCAACACTATAAATTACGTTTTAGTGATTTTAACAGGAGTAGATCACGATCTCAAAGTAGGTCAAATAAAAGAAAATGGTTGTGCAGATTTCATTACAGGTTTGGAAATCAAGCTAGGAATTGTGAACAACCTTGTTCATATAATGAACAAAACGATGATATAAAAAACTAAATAATCCCATTGTTGAGGCGACTAACAATAGAAATATGGACACGCCGCTTATTTATTTACGACAAAACTAACAAATTGAAGTTTCTCATTGATAGCGGAGCAGACATATCTGTCATTCCATCATCAAAGTTTAGAATGCATAAAAGAGATTCTGACATTAAACAGCAGCCAATGGTACTTCTATAGCAACTTTCGGTAAAAGATTGTTGAATATTGATTTAGGATTACGACGTGAATTTTCCTTTGTTTTTCTTATTGCTAACATAGAGAAACCAATAATAGGTGCAGATTTTCTTTACAAATACGGGTTACTAATTGATGTTAAAAATAAATTGCTACTGGATCCTCTGACCAACTTATCAGTCAATGCCAATTTGCGTACGTGTAAACTAGCTCTGCCAAAAAATTTTTCATTTGAAAACCAGTATACAAACTTATTAAGACAATTTCCATCTTTAACAACAGAACCTGACTATACCAAACCAGTTAAACATAAGACTATCCATAAAATAGAGACTAAGGGTGTGTTACCATTTACTAAACCTAGGCGTTTGGATCCAGTAAAATATAAAATTGCCAAAACAGAATTCGATTATTTAGTTAAGTCTGGAATTTGTAGATCATCTAAGTCTTCTATAGCATCAGCATTACATTTAGTACCGAAGAAGGATTCTAATGATTGGCGACCATGCGGGGATTTTAGACGTTTGAACTTTGTAACTGTGCTAGATAGGTATCCTCTGCCACACATTCATGATATTAATTTCAATTTGAGGAACAAACAAGTATTTACAAAGATAGATTTAGTCCGAGCCTACCATCAAATTCCTATGGCGGAAGAAGATATTTATAAAACAGCAATCACTACACCATTTGGAATGTTCGAATTTGTGCCTTTCGGACTAAGAAATTCTGCCCAAACCTTTCAACGATTTATTAATGAAGTTTTAACGGTCTTGAGTTTATTTTCGTCTATATTGATGATGTAATGATCGCTAGTGAAAGTGAAAATGAACGTATGATTCATTTAAAAGCAGTTTTTGAAAGGCTTGAACTATATGGATTAAATATTAAACCTAGTAAATGTGTTTTCGGAGCATCGGAAATCGATTTTCTCAGTCACTATATCTCCGCAAGTGGAATTAAACCATCAGAAGATAAAGTATCGGCTATACGTAGGTATCCAAAACCAGACTCCGTTAAACAGATGCAAAAGTTTGAAGGTATGATAAATTACTATCACAGGTATATATCAAGATTAGCGGAATTGTCGAGACCAATTCATGCGATGATAAAAGACTGTTTTAAAAGAAAACGTAAAGATTTAAATTGGGATAGTCAAACAGTAAAATCTTTTGAAGAAATTAAAGAACGTTTTGCCTCTCGTGTATTACTAAATCATTTTAATGAAAATGCTAAATTGATCTTAACAGTCGATGCATCGAAGATTGCAATAGGGGGAGTTTTACAACAAATGCATAACGATGTAATTGAACCCTTGTCATTTTTCTCAAAAACGCTATCTCCATCTGAAACTAAATACAGTACTTTCGACAGGGAATTGCTAGCAATTTATCTCAATATCAAAGATTTTAGGCATATGATAGAAGGAAGATGTTTCACTGTTTATACAGATCATAAACCCTTAATTTCGGCACTTGATTCAAGAACAGAAAGAAGTCTAAGGCAAATTAGACACCTTGAATATATTTCTTAATTTACAAATGATATTCAACACATTCGTGGGGACTCTAATTTAATAGCAGATATCTTGTCAAGATCAATCCAGATTGATTCCCTTCAGAACACTGATTTAAATCTAAAAATATTATTCGAAGAGCAACAGAAAGATAAAGAACTGAATAGTATATTATTGAACAAGACCAATTACATAAATTTAAAATTAGTTAATATTTCTTGTTTTAATTTTGAGATCTGGTTTGAAACTTCACACAATAATCCTCGTCCATTTGTATCAGAAACTTTACGAAGAATTGTATTCGAAAAATTGCATTTTATTTCACATCCTGGTACAAAGTCTACTAGGAGACTTATTACTAATAAGTACTTTTGGCCAAATATGAATAAGGAAATCAATACATGGTCTAGGCATTGCATCAGTTGTCAGAAATCTAAAATTATTAAGCACACAAAATCTCCAATAAATAAAATAGAGATTCCAAAAGGTAGATTCTAGCATATCCATATGGATATAGTTGGACCTTTACCACCATCTAAAGGCCATATATATATATATATATATATAATATATATATATATATATATATATATATATATATAATATATATTATATATATATATATATATATATAATATATATATATATATATATATATATATATATATATATATTGACCATTATAGATAGGTATACACGATGGCCTGAGGCTTACCCTCTTAAGAATATTACTGTGTCGACAATAGCTCAAGTTTTTATAAGAAACGATATTAGTAGATTTGGGGTACCTTTAAAGATAACTATAGACCAAGGAGCTCAATTTACATCAAAATTTTTCGCGGAGCTGACAAAATGTCTTGGTAGTCAAAAAATAACTACAACGGCATATCATCCTCAGGCGAATGGAATGATAAAACGGTTCCATCGGCAATTGAAGTCGACCATTATGGTCAGTAGTAACAAAGAAAATTGGTACGATATTCTACCGTTAGTTCTGCTAGGGTTAAGGTCCATTTTTAAGGAAGATTTACAATCTACTCCTACAGAATTAGTGTTTGGTCAAAATTTACGACTACCCGGTGAAATTATGGCCCCGAATGCAGACAATATGCACTCAGATTTATTATACTCATTAAAAGAACATTTTAAATATGTTCATTCCAATCTGTCACACCATAAAGACTGCAAATCAAATGTATATATATTTTCCGAAGGAGTTGTATACATGTAAATATGTATTTGTGCGAGTTCAACAGAAGCGTTCATTAGAGCATTCATATGAAGGGCCATATAAAGTGCTCGAAAAAGATTAAAAATATTTTAAAATTGAAATTGATGGAAGTATAAGAAAAATAACCGTAGACAGATTAAAACCTGCATTCATAGATCAATTTAACATACCAGATAAAACAGACAACAGTTCACATAAAGCACGAAAAAAAGTAACATTCAATTTATTGAATATAAATTTTTCCGGGAGGGGAGTAATGTAGGGTTTAAAAATTTACTTTCCAATTTATTATTATGTTTTCCTTGATATTATAATTATTGTTTTTACCTTTTTTGAAATTTGTATTTAAACTTTTTTATATATAATAAAATAATTGTTGAATAATTAAGATTAATATTAATTAACATAAAATATATTAGTCTCTACAGTATCCACGAACAAAACATCTAAGCCGCCACCAATCTTTTTGAGAAAAAAAAATTCAAACGCTCTTATCAAAAAATTAATCTCGGTCATTGGTGAGAATAAATTTCATATAGTTCCAATAAAACGCGGCAACATCGATGAAACGAAAATTCAAATTAATGACGAAAAAGATTTCCGCAAAATGGCTGCTGAATTTGAAAAAAATAAAACAAGCTTCTACACATACCAGCTTAAGAGCGCTAAAGGCCTGCAGATCGTATTGAAAGGCATAGATTCTTATGTTGTTCCCGAGGAAATAAAAGATGCACTCGTCATCCAGGGGTTTAAGGTAAAAAATGTGTCCAATATAATAAATAGGGAGAAGATCCCCCAGCCTCTATTTCGCGTTGAACTGGAGCCAAATGATATAAAATTGTGTAAAAATTAGACACATCCAATTTATAGCTTAAAATATCTCTTATACCGAAAAATCACAGTTGAAGAACCACGCAAGCGTTCAGGTCCCGTACAGTGCCATAATTGCCAAGAATATGGCCATACAAAAACTTACTGCAATTTACCTACAGTGTGTGTTATCTGCGGTGAATTGCACGGTACTACTAGTTGTACTAAACTAAAAGACCAAGCTGGAAAAATTGTAGTAACTGTGGAGGTAATCACACCCATAACTACAGAAGTGTCCTGTATATTCTTTCGCTAAACAAACTATGGAACAAAAACCAAAATTAGCTCCAGCTCAATCAGTAAACGCTTACTCCGCAAATCTTGCTCAAATGAGCCAACCAGTTACTTCACGTGTATGGTATGCCGATGCTGCTAAGGCTAGTTCTATTCCGACATAAAATGTTTCACCGCAAAATAATTCAATAAATACAAACTCAAACTTTAATTTTAGTCGCCTTTAAGCTACTATTGATAACCTGGTGCAAACTATAAATAATTTTACAACAAATATGACTAGAATGATTCCAGAAATGATCCGAATGCAGAATACACTACTTCAAGCATTAGTTAACAAGCCATGAACACGTTAAAAATATGTTTCTGGAACGCAGAAGGCATTCGCCAACATAAAAATGAATTTGAGCACTTCCTCATGGAAAAAATATTGATATAATATTGGTCTCTCAGACACATTTGACTTCGAGAAGCCGTTTTAAAATTAATGGTTACAACTTATATGATTCAAAGGACCCTAGAGGAAGAGCATGTGGTGAGTCAGCAATTCTAATAAAGTTAAATTCTCAGCTGGCGACTACAATGCAAAGCATACGTTCTGTGGTTCGCGTCTTATTACACCCAGAGGTCGAGCGTTGTGCAACATAATTTCAAAAATGGGCTTGGAAGTTCTTTCGAGTGAGGAGCCCACATACTGGCCTAGTGACATACGAGAAATTTCGGATGTTATAGATTCTGGAGACATGAAAAATATCTCTAGGGGTTTATTTCATGTTGAAGCTTCTCTATATCTCTCATCCGACCAGTCTCCCACGATCGTTACAATTTGTAGCCCACTAAGAAATAAATTACCACACCCATATATGAAGGTGATCAATCGTGTTAATTGGTTGGTGTTCAAAAAATATCTCAGTAGTCATTGTATGGAAAACATTAAGCTAGGAACATCCGAAGTTATTGAATTTAACATTGGCAATCAACGAAAATATTAAACAGGCTGCTGAACATGCTACTACTTCCCAACCGCAGGCTGGGTTTAATAGAATTTATTCTACGGATATTGAACGTCTCGTATGTGAAAAAAGAAGATCTAGAAGGGAATGGCAACAGCACAGTTCACCTTAACATAAAGTCAGACTTAAAGAGTGCACTAAACGACTCCAAGAGTTGCTTGCATCTGAAAAAACTGCATCTCTTAAAAATTATCTGGTAAGTCTTGATGTCACACCAGCATCTAATTACTCTTTGTGGTGCGCAGATATATAGCTTAAAACACCCGTTGAGTATAAACCACCTCTGTGCACATCTACTGGAGGTTGGGCAAGAAGCGATACTGAAAAAGGTAACATATTTTTGCTGAGCACTTAAAATACGTATTTATCCCTAACACATGTACTGGTGTTGCTGATTTGCCGAGCTCTACCCGCTAGACCATTAAAATTTAAGATGTGTGATGTACAAAAATTAATTGCTGAACTCAACGCAAAGAAAGCTCCGGGTATTGATGGAAATAGTAACCAGATGCTGATGAAGTTGCCTCATATTGCCATGAGAATCCTGCTATTTATTTTTAGTACCATATTATGACTGGAGTATTATCCACAACACAGGCCAATAAGTCTGCTATCAATAATGTCAAAAATATTCGAAAAGCTGCTCATGACAAAATTGTCCCCTATTCTAACCCATAATATGTGCGTACCGGACCATCAATTTGGTTTTAGAAGCCAGCATAGCTCTATTGAACCAACGCATAGATTGGTTCAATTTATAAGAAGAAATTTTGATTAAAAGAAGTATTGTTCTGAGCTGTTTATTGACGTTTCTTAAGCATTTGATAAACTGTGGCACGAAAGCGTAATTTTGAAATTGAAAACAAGCAATAAACATTCTAAATCTTTACATTCTTGCCCGAAAGTTCACTGTTGTGGAAGGACACTTTACGAGTATGCCTGAAACTATCGCATCCGGTGTTCCACATGGGAGTTTACTGGGGCCAATTTTGTATTTGATTTATACTTGTAGCAGTAATATCCACACTTCTACATTTGTCGACGATACAGCCTGCCTTAGTATGCACGAAAACCCTCGCGAGGCATCCCGATATCTTCAGGAACACATTACTCAGCTGGAACTATGGTTAAACTTTTGGAGAAATAAAGTAAACGAACAAAAGTGTGTTTAGGTAACATTTAACCCACGAAAAGATACTTGTTACCCCATTGGAATCAACAATCCATTTATTCCTCAACATTCACATGTGAGATACCTTGGTATACACCTTTATCGAAGGCTTACATGGAAACACTATATTGACTCTAAGCTAACACAAACGAAAATAAAATTAACTCAAGGTACGGTCACACTTGTAAAACATTTGCCCCAAAAAAGCGTAACCAACAAATACTAATGAAAAAAGTTTTGATCTAGACACTTGTTTATCAAATTAAACATTTCGGACACAACTAATAGACAATGTCATTGAATCCGTAGCTTCAGCTACATTGGCTGATTGGTAGAAATTTAACCCTCAGCCTAGATTGCAAACTCTTGATATACAAGTCGCTTTTGAAAGCTATATGGTGCTACGGAATTCAAATTTGGGGCACTGTTTCAGCTTCCAATGTAGAGAGAATCCAACGAAGGTAAAACAAATTTTACGGCTGATAACATCGGCTCCATGCTGTATCAAAAATTCAAGTTTACATCGTGATATAAATATGCCACAAGTGATTGAAGAAATTGCAAAATACGCAGGCAAAAATTTAACAAAACTCGAATCACATCCTAATCCGCTTGCTCGTAATATTTTGAACTTTACTGGACACATCCGCTTAAGAAGGAAGGACACAAGGGCTCTAGTAAGCAACACTCCAGATGAAACTGCTTGAATTTTTTTTTTTGCTAAGCACGACTCATATATTATTAATTACATACTATCACTAAGTGTACGTCCGACACTGCTCGGGACTGATAATTATATTTAGATTTAAGATTTGAATACTTATTGTTAGTTCATATTTGAAGATACAATAAATAAATGTACATATGTATTATAAAAAAAGAGTTTTTTCAGCGATCCGCTGCAACGATAGGAAACAGTTGATTGATATTTAAATAGGAAAAGTGGGTTACATTACATTACATTAAAGGTATTCACGTCAAAAGTTGCACTTTTGCTGCAACAGCAACATTTTCTAAAAATATAATAACAACCACATAGAAAATTATTTTGCACAAATGATGCAAAATTGTCAGGGTCTGAGTAAGTGCGAGATTATCAGGGTAAATTTTGCAAAGTTGTGGAACTTTTTATGGCATTGCCAATCCAAAAAAATGGACAAAAAGTACAGGGTGGGCCAAAAGAAACCAAGGGGTGTAAAAGTTTAATAACTTTTTTGTTTATTAATTTTTTTTTTATTTTTTCTTTCAGATTATATAGACAACACTTGGAGAATTTATAATGGAGAGGTTCACAACTGAACAGAGAACCAGAACAATAGAATTTTATTATTTAAAGTGTGATGAAGAGTGATGAAGCTCATTTTCATTTGAATGGCTTTGTTAATAAGCAGAACTGTAGGTTCTGGGGTTCTCAAAAGCCAAGAGCCATTCATCAACGACAATTGCACCTCATCAGGTGTACAGTATGGTGTGGGATCACATCTGAAAATGTCATTGGGCCCTACTTCTTCGAGAATGAAGATGGAAGTGCTGTAACCGTAAATGGAGAGCGGTATCGGTTTATGATAGAAAATTTTTTACGTCCTGCTCTTGAAAACAGACCTGGTATGTGGTTTCAGCAGGACGGAGCCACTGCCCATACTGCCCGAGACACAATGGCTTTTTTAAGTCAAATTTTTGGAGAGCGAATAATTTCTCGAAATTCGGAAATTATTTGGCCAGCGCGATCGCCAGATTTGACAGCACCCGAGTATTTTCTTTGGGGTTTTTTGAAGGAGCGAGTGTATGTGAACAAGCCAGAGACAATCCTTGAACTCAAGGCAAACATTGTTGCAGAAATTCGAACGCTACAGCCACAAGTTTTGAAAGATGTTATGGAAAATGCTCTAAAAAGAGCCCATCAGTGCGAAGCTGAAAACGGTGGTCATTTAAGAGACATAATTTTTCATACTTAGTGTAAAAAAATTTCCATTTTGTATATTATATAATCTGAAAGAAAAAATAAAAAAAAGTTAATAAACAAAAAAGTTATTAAACTTTTAGACCCCTTGGTTTCTTTTGGCCCACCCTGTACTTATAAAATCAACATTACACCAAATTACAACGCAGAAATTCCTAAATGTTTTTCTTTTAAATGAAAAAACAAGTCTTTGAAGATATTTTCGATATAAAAAAATTAATTAAAAAGTTATACAATTAAAAAAAATATTTAAAAATTCTTAGCTAGAAATTATAAAGAAATCTTCAAATTCGATTTTCAGATAACAAATACATACATAATTTTGCTATTTTCAAGAGACCTGTGGCTCAAATAGTTATAGAATTTTGTTAAATAATCAATATTATTAATATTGATATTTTTATTAGCGAATTGATTACAAAATTAATCAGCGAAGTTTCAACACTTCGTTTCGGCATTTAAACAAACATACAAGTACAATATATCTATGCACATATTGTGTTGCTTTATAGACAATTAAACAAAATGGGTTGCTCACGTCAGAAAGTGCAATTATGCATTTTTGCACAGTTGCAAGAGTTGACGTGAATACCTTTATTACTTTTCACATAACAATATCTATCATCTGTTTCGTACCGTTGCACTTACATTCCATTACAGTCGACTAACTGAGCCTTAAGGTTTTGTAAGCTACATACATATTTTGAATTGTGGTTGAAGTATAGTAATGAGTTGTTTAAGCAGCAACGAAACACATCTAGACATGCTTAACCAACAACAAACAACCTTTTTTAATTTGCAGATTTTAATTATTGATTTTTTGTTTATTTTTTATTAAAATAATAAAAAATATCAACATAAGTACATACATACATATAAAAGGTGATTGTTTAGAAACTTTCTTTTTGGCAGAACTGTTTTTGGAACCTCTGTTGTGTTCGTGTATCACGTTACTGTTCAGTCGTAAAGCAGCTCTGGGTTGGGGAACAGCTCTCACGTCATCGTAATTATTTCTTAAGTGCGATTAGACTTCTGTGTGTTGTTTGGCCTTCGAGAGTTTTGCGTCTAACTTGCACTTATTAATGGTTAACGCAACTAACTGTGTCGCTTACAGTTAGTGATTTTGTGACATTTTCCATTATCACTTAAAAATGTTTTTAATAAGATTTAACTGGTGGAGACCATAAAAAACTTTAGGTGCAGATCCTGGAAACTCCTACTCCCTATGCGAAGTTATAGGTCGTTCGCAGCAACCGAAGGAAGCTTCTACACGCAGTATATCCTGGTTTTTTTGGCTACGTGCCTTTGCCATTTTTTGTTGCATTTAGAACACAGAGATTGCAGACAGAGGAAAATATATCATCTGTATCCGCCAGTTTTGTTGATGGCCTTGAATTCGTCGCCATTCGCAGCAATTTGGTCTATGTTACTTTTATTTGCCCAAAATGGAAGAGCTGGACTTGGCTGACCTGTGGTTTCAGCAAGACGGTGCTACATGCCACATACAACGCGAAACATTGGCCCAGGCGAGATCGCGTTTGGGGCCGGTCAATTGGCCGCCTAGATCGTGCGATTTAACGCCCTTAGGCTATTTTTTGTGGGGCTATTTTAAGGCTCATGTCTATACGGACAAGCCCGCAACAGTTGACGTGCTGGAAGACAATATTGAAGAATTTATTCGTGAGATACAGTGCGATATATTGGATAGAGTATGCCAAACTTGGACCCAGTCTATGAACCATGTCATACGTATCCGCGTCAACATTTACATGAAATAATCTTTAAACATTGAATTATATAGATCAAATATATAGACTCAAATAAAGATTTCATACATTTTTCTAAATTTTATGTTTTTTTGTTTAATCAAATCCAAAAGCTCTCAAAAAATCATCCAATATATAACAATTATGTACATAGAAAAGAAAAAAATTATAATGTAAAAATGTTTATGCTTGTTGGTTTCATTCAATGCTATTGAATTACATTTATATTTATAATTTTAACAGGCTAAAGTTCGTATCGCTTTTTAAGCCAAATTACATGTGATAATTATTAATGAACAAATAACACCAAAGTTAGTTGTAAATATTCTGACAACACATATAGGGAATTCACAATAGCGTTTTAAAATGTGTCTTAATATTAGGTCCGTTTGTTTACTTTTCCAGTAAAATCCAGTAGTTCAGTAAATTTTGGGTAATTTGAAAATTTTACTCTCAAGAATGTCTCTTGCACAAAAAAGTACGCGAACGGAAAAATTGCAAAAGTTTGCAGATTAATCAACACAAACTACGCAATGGAATTAAGGCCGAATCGCCAAAATCTTTTGGGTGTCTTGGATGCAGCCGGTTTGGAGTATCCACCCACGGCTACATTAAGCCAATTGCGCACATTATGGGAAACAATTCCCAAGGATGCGAATGACCAGGTGCAACAGAATGACCATGGTAAAGATGCCGAGGAAATAGACACCAAAGTTGCTACAATGCCAACTGGTGGAGCTCAAAATCTATTGTCGTCCGCAATAGAGCCTACAGAAGAGCTCAATACATCCGATGCCCTTAGGCCTGACGTACCTGCTGTACCGATGCCTGACGTACCTGCTGTACCGATGCCTGTCGTAAATAGCGGTGCTGAGAAAGCACTCGCAGGGCAACTTGTTGCCACTAACACTGATGCTCCTGCTGTACAAATGATGACGGAACAATATGCCACGATTCGCCCTGGCACTACTGCTGCCGATGCGGCAACAGACGAAATAAAAAAATTGCAGATGCGGTTGCAGGTACTGCAGTTAAAAGAACAGATTCGTGCTCTGGAAGAGGGTTTTGCTTCCCAACCTCTTGGGCGACGCATTGACTTTATGGAGCTAGACGCAGCAGTTCCCCTCTTTAATGGGGATGACAACCAAGACGTTTGTCGATGTTTCTTGCAGTTCGTGGACTATGCAGGTAGGTTCTCGGACAAAGAGAAATGCGTGGCGATCCGTCGGCGCCTGGAAGGGACGGCAAAACAATATGTCACGAATCTGGGACTGATTAAGTACGAAGACCTGAAAATAAACATGTTGAAAATGTTTAAACGTGTGATCTCGCGGCAGGAGGTGTACCGCCAACTGCAGTCTAGAAAGTTGAGTCCTGGTGAGACATGCCTTAGCTATGTGGTGGCCATGCAATCCATCGCAGCTAAATCTGACATAAGCGAACAGGAGCTGGTCGATTTCATTATTGAGGGCGTACCTGAAAACAACAGTGCCGTTCATTTACTTTACGGCGCCGCCACCATCGATGAACTAGTTCGCCGCCTAGATAAGTATGAACACCGCCGTCAACAGATGCGTAGTAACACAGCAAAGACTGTGAACAAAAAACCGACGTTACCGATGCCAGATGCCGATGTCCGCTGTTATAACTGCTCACAATATGGGCATTATCAGAGCCAGTGCCAGAAGCCCAAACGCCCACCAAATTCTTGTTTTATCTGTGCAGAGGTGGGACATTTCCATTAAAATTGTCCTAAAAAGAAGTCAGTAGGCACGGTTGCAGCAATAACTACTAAGGGTATGGATGCATTCCAGTCGGTAAGTGTTGCCTTCAAAAAACGAGATAAGTGCACCAATGTTATTAATTTTATTTCACTATTCGATACGGGTAGCCCTATTAGCTGTATAAGTGAGTCGCAAGTACCGTTTATAGTGCCGGTTTCCGATGAACATTTTTTATCTTTTCGTGGCGTTGGAAACAAAACCATAAGTATGATTGGTCGTGTTGAATGTGTCATATATTTTCAAAATAGAAAAGTAAAATGTAATTTATTTATCTTGCCAGACAATGAAGCCATAGTGCCGCAGTTGATTGGTCGAGACGTATTGCAGAAATTGAATGTTCACTTATGCAATGTAAAAATTAACTATACAAAAGATGAAATGTTACGGATGAATTTAAAATACATGAATATTGATAAGAAAACACATTGTGCTCTTATGTCGTTTAATATATATAAAGAGCCTGAATTTCAAACCATAGTAAGAGACTTATTTAATGAATTGCCATATGCCTTAAGTGACGAAGATTTTTTTCTTGACACTAGATTCCAAGTCAAGAGAAAAGGTTCGTATGACATGAAAAGTCGTAACGGTGATGAGGCGGTTGCTTCTGCTAGTGGCGATGGCATGCTTCAGAGGGGTAGTGGTTTGGAAATCCTTCAAGAGAACGAGGGTTGTGAGGAGGTCATGGGGATATCTTGTGGACTCGAGGGTGGCATGGATTTGAATATTGGCGAAGAATTAGATATAGTTAGTACGGACAGGGTGAGATCGATTGTGGGGGAAAAGTATTTCGGTGGATTGGATCGCAGACCAGATCCAATTGACTATTGCATGAGTATTAGAGTAGTCAGTGATGTGCCTATTTATAGCAGCCCTAGACGACTTTCTTATCGGGAACGCTGAGGTAAAATCGAAAATAGAGGAACTTTTGCGGAAGGGCATTGTACGGCCGAGTGACTCGGCATATGCGTCACCTATTGTATTGGTTAGGAGAAAGAACGGGGAATTGAGGATGTGGGTCGATTATAGGGCCCTGAATAAGATTACGCTCAAGGACAACTATCCCTTGCCGGTAATTGAGGATTGCTTGGACTACTTGGGTAACAAGAAATTTTTTTCGGCCCTCGATTTGCAAAATAGTTTCCATCAGGTGCCTATGCACGGTGAGTCTATTAAATACACGGCCTTTGTTATGCCTTTGGGACAGTATGAATACTGTTATATGCCTTTCGGGCTGAAGAATGCTGGTTCGGTATTTTAGCGGTTTATTAATAAAGTTTTAAGGGAATTTATAGACATGGGGAAAATAGTAGTATACTTGGACGATAATATCATTGCAACTAGGACACTTGAGGAGCACTTACGGCTATTATCTGACGTTTTATAAGTCTTGAGCAGAGCGGGACTACGACTGAATTTGGGCAAGTGTAAATTCGCATATCGTGAGTTGGATTATTTGGGGTATCACGTGAACGAAATGGCTATCAGGCCTAATGGTGATCATATTCGGTCCATAAGGGAATATCCTATGTCTACGGACTACGAAGAGGTGGAACGATGCGTAGGGCTGTTTTCGTACTTCCGCAGATTTGTGGCAGACTTTTCAAGGATAGCAAGACCACTGTGCGCTTTAAGGAAGAACAGGGTTTTTGACTGGACGATCGAATGTGAGGAGGCATTCGTGAAATTGAGGGATAAATTGGTGAACGCGCCGGTATTGGCAATTTATGACCAGCAACGAGAGACCGAGTTGCACACGGACGCAAGTACGAAAGGGTACGGCTCGGTTCTTTTACAAAAACAGGAAGATGGTAGATTTCACCCGGTGGCTTATTATTCAAAGTGCACATCCCCAGCGGAGTATAGATACCATAGCCTTGAACTGGAAACTCTAGCCATAATTTACGGCTTGAGGAGGTTTCGTGTATATTTGGAAGGGGTCCCATTCACAATAGTGACTGACTGTAATTCACTTGCGCTGACGCTGAGCAAGAAGTTGATGAACAATAGGATTGCTAGATGAGCAATGGAACTGGAGAACTATAGTTACTTTATAAGACACAGAAGGGGTGAACTGATGGCTCATGTCGATGCATTAAGTCGTGAACCAATTATGGGGGTTATTGATGGGGACGAGGTTGACATCAATATTCAGATTACACAGTCTAGGGATCCGGATATTCGGGACATACGGTTAGGACTGGAACGGGGGGAAGTGGAAGGATTTGTATTGGACAATGGTTTGGTATTCAGATTAGGTAATCGGGGGCAGAAACAATTGTACCTACCGGCGGAATTGGAAGAGAATGTAATGAGATTAATGCACGAAAAGTATAGTCATGTAGGGATTGGGAAGTGTATGGACCGTATAAGGGAATATTATTGGTTCCCAAACATGAAGGATAAATTGAATAAGTTTATAAGGAATTGTCTAAAGTGCATATACTATTCGGCCCCTCATAGGAAGAATGAAAGGAACTTGTATAGCATAGAGAAAAAGGCTATACCTTTTGACACCCTGCATATCGACCATTTTGGTCCGTTGCCATCGGTGAGATCCAAACGGAAACATGTATTAGTAATTGTGGACGCGTTTACAGAAATATTTTGATAACTATATCCGGCCAAGACGAATAATTAGCGATAGGGGTACATGTTTTACTTCCAATGAATTCAGTAGATTCGTGAGTGAAATTAATATTGTACATGTGAAGACATCTGTAGCATCGTCACAATCGAACGGGCAGGTAGAAAGGGTGAATAGAGACTTGCGAGGTATGCTGGCAAAGTTATCCGAACCTATAGACCATTCTGATTGGGTCGGAAGATTGTCACAGGCTGAATTTGCCATTAACAACTCAAGACACGGATCTACTAAACAGTCACCCGCCGTAATGCTGTTTGGGGTCGAACAACGCGGTTAAGTAATAGACGAACTGACGGAACATCTGCATGATGGGTATGGTAATAGGGACATAAACTTAGAAGCAGTAAGGGGGGAAGCATTAGAAGCTATAAAAAAGTCCCAAGAGAATAACTTTAGATATTTCTGTAAGAATCACAAACCAGCCAAAGAGTTCGGACTTGGGGATTTGGTAGTATTGAAAAACGTTAGCACAACCCCGGGGGTCAATAAGAAGCTGATACCGAAATACCGCGGCCCGTATGTCATACGGAAGCAACTGGGAAATGATCGTTACGAAATAACTGATGTTGAGAATTGTCAAGTGACACAGTTGCCATATAAGGGTGTAGTAGATTCAAGTCGGCTGAAGAAATGGTTAGAAATAAAGGACACAGATGATACTGAAGGTAACACAAGCGAATACGAAGACTATGAATTTTTAGAGGATGAATGCGTGCAAGACACGCTGCAATCGAGGTCGATTGCTTAGTCAGGTCGGCCGAGATTGTAGTGGTCTGACATACGGCAACTCCGGTAATGCACTTCTGTCTTGCTTTTGACATTTTAAGCGAGTGCAACCTTGCCTACACACTTCCGGTAAATGACATTTTAAAAATATCTTTGTAAGAAAGAACACGTTTATGCAAGTTGATATAAATAAAGCCCTTATAGTTGTATGTTTTTGTTGTTTTTGAAACCCATCAAATACATATTTTTGGTAATTGATGCATACATTTTTATAATTATAAATTTGAAGCGATATATACATACATATTTCTAAAATAGAAGTTGTGTGAAAGCTTAAACTTGTATTTGGATTTTAGTTTCATTTTTTCTGGGTAAATGGCATAGGAAAATACATCAATATTTGATTTCTGATACTCGGTACCCTGAATAGTATGCAGAAATAAGTATTCACATATACATAAACTTTACGGGTCTTATGCAAAAAAACTTAATAAAGCTTTGCCAAGCAATATTAAGCAAAGTTGTATTCTAAAAAAATTATTGTATAAAAATTCTAAAGTAGGCACCCACGTTTGTTAAGACTACTTTAAGTTGATATTTCCAAAATGTGTATTTTGTACCTCAGATATTTTTACTAATATGGCACATACTGATTCATGTTACATCTTAAAATGAAGCTAGAAGTGCCTGCTCTTATCTTAAATTTATTATTTCTGTCATGCAATGGGAAACATCACCAAATTATCCAACTGATTCGAAATACATAGCAAAATCCATAAAAAAAAATATTAAAATAAATACAATTATACAAAAATGTTTTAGTAATGTACATACAATCAAAACAAATCGAAAAAAGCTGGATATTCAAATACTCGTTTCATTCGAATAAATCAAATTGTGATAATTTTCCACAGTTTTTTAATTTTACTTCATGGTTGTGTTTATCTGTTTTCCTACTATGAAGAAGCACATATTTTTAAATTAGGTTGCTTTACTTCAAGATAATAAAAATTTATTTAATAAAATAAAAAAATATTTGAATACACGAATGAAATTGTATTCAATTTTGTACATCATAAGCTGTGAAGTGGTTGTTGAACATGGTGGTGTCACCAGAATTTATTATTAAATCACAAAATATTTAAAGTTGTCTTTTGCATATGATTTTTTAACAAAGCTATGTTAGCCTTAAAGTGCTTATCAACTACTATGAACTTTAAAGCTAAAGTAAAATATTTTTTTGCATAAGGGAGTACATCTCTAAAAAACTAAAGTAAATAACACAGTTAAATTAAATTTGAAAACTGATATATTTAACGATTATTACTCTTTAATTTGTTTCATCTTGAATATAAAAATTTTTAGATTTGTTTTGTTAAACTTTTACTTCAACTTTTCTTCTTTTAAATGTTTTTATTAAAAAAATATATACTTTGTATTTGCTTACTTTGGTTTATTTTATTGAATCATATGTTTTTCTCGTCTACTGGATTTTACTGGCAAAAATTTGTCCAGTAAAAATTTGCAGACTCTCAGTCAACAACTTTCAATTTACTCTCTCAATTGGCAATCTTTTTTGCAATTTTTGTGTGTAAACGAACGCATTTCAGTAAAATCCAGTACAAATTTGCACAAAATTGCACAAATTTTGGGGTAAACAAACGGACCTATTCCAACGTTTCAATTTTAATACTTTTATATGGTCTGGCAAGTTTGTTGTTTTTGTTTTGTATGTAAATCAAATTAATTACCATGTGGCAAATTTAACAGTATAAAAAACATGTCATTTTCAATATGGAAATATGGTAATGTTAAGCTTAACATGTTGTTGATGTAGTTGATGAAAAAATATTTGTATTTTTCGCAGAACAAAAGTTATTTTGATGAATTTATCCAATAATAATTTCTAATTAAAAATTTTTTTTTGTCATGAGCATTCGTACAAACGTGCATTTTACTCTCTCTCTCTCTCTCTCATGTTATACACTAATTTATAAATAATATAATGATGTATGTGTGTTTGCCTGACTTTGATATACACAGATGTGTATTTATACCAGTGGTGCCAACTTTTTTTAAAGCAAAAGCACTGTTCGGTCATGAAAAAAGCAATAAAAAGCACCAAATGCAATAAATATGTTTGAATGTTCATACATATATATGTGCAGGATAAAGATTTGAATTCAAAATTTTATTTTTACTCTTTTATATATTAAATTAAATCATCCACTATAGTCGAAATATTAAAACACTTGAATAAAATTTAAGTCGAATTGTTTTGAAATTTTGGTCCTTATCGATTGCCTTAGTTATACTTTTAAAATAATTCATAGCGCTAAAACTAATTTTCCATTTTTGTAGTCTTAAATTTTTACTGCTTCGTTCTTCTGTATAACGTCTATGTGTCCTCTGTAATTTCTATAAATGTGTTCTTAACGTTACATAGTTTTTTTACAATTTTGAAATTATGTAGCGATTTAGCTATAAAATCAATTACTTTTTGCGTGATAGCCATTTCTGCACACTGTGAATGAGAAAGTATGTAGTTACCTATCTGTCTTTCATCCAATTAAATAAATAAGGCAAAGAAAACATTCCGTATCAAAAAAGGGTCTAATCCATGGGTGAACATCATGTAGCAAATTTTTGCAAATCGAATTCAAACGTATTCTTATTCTCTTTCATTTAGTGTTATCTGAGAGAAATTTTTGCTTATCTTTTAACTAATTTTTCTCAAACGCACTGCGGTAGATTTATTATGTTTGTAGAACGCGACAAGGGCGACTCACGACGAGCCAGTTAATGGACGATTACGCAATGAAAAGCGTTTGTATAACGCGACTCGACTTTGTCGTGCAGCTTACGTTAATTCGCCTATTTGTCAAATATGTACTAAATCGTACTGTGGCCAACATGTTAAAAAGTAGTTTTAGTTTATATATTTTCATACGAAATTGTGTTTTAAGCTTAAAAAAATGGCAACCCTATTCTCGTGCATAAACAAAAGAAAAATAAACAAAAATATTTATTTCTCTTCAAAAAGAAATTATTGCCGCAAAATCAAATATAATATGGAGCTTTTGTTGAACCTTGAACATTATGAGTAAGTAATGCATATACATACATGCATATGGATGTATGTACATATGTTTATATGTACATGGTAGATATGTATGTACGTTTTTGTATGATGATTACATTAAAAAAATCTCTATTCCTTCAGAAGTCCACATTAGGGAGCAAAGTATAGTTTTGATAGTACTACCAGATGATAGTTAAGCCCTATCTATACTCTGTTTGTTGATTTTAGTGACCATTTTTTATGGGCCTCTAAAGATTTTTTAAATCAGTGCGCACTCAAACAATGGTGTTCAGTTTTTGGTCAATATCTTATTCAGACTTGGGGATAGGTCTAAACTATATATGGCAATAATATCGCCAAACTGGTTATAGGGTTTTACTACCTTCTAATAGTTCTATCGAAGCTATACTGCCAGAACCGTGTGTATTTTCCCCTGTTACACAGTTATTCATTATGCCTGTTTTTGCTCTTTTTCTTTGGTTCATCCTTTTCACCATTTTCTTCTTCTCAGAATTGTTATCTGTCCTGTAGTGCCATTGCCATTAGCTTCTAATTGAATTGGAGATTAGGAGCTACGAATATGTACATACATATATGTTTGTACATTGATGTAAAGCCAAGTAAAGATTTTCCAAAACATCCACAATGCTACCTGGAGTAGATATGAGAATTTCAAAGGCCATACGTAGATGAAAACCTTGCTAAACTTTAGCTCTGCTGTTATTTTGATGCTAGGAATTTAAACAATCAAAACAAGAACAATCTTAATATTAAAGTTTACTTACCTTTTTCTTGATGGAAATTAAATTTTTGTATTTTTGTTATAATTGTATTAATTTTATACTCTTCTTTGTTTTTTTTTTTTGTTTATTTTGGTTCATTTTTTTCAACACGACTAGAATTTTTCATTCGCCCACTTTGACGTTTATTGTGAGTCAAAGCGTGTTGTACAAACCCAATTTAATTGACATCTGTTACGTTTTTTAATAAAAATCGTCAACAGTCGTGTTCTAAAACCCCAAAAAATAAATGATGCTAACATGTAAGCGCTTTTTATTAACGAGTCGTGTTCTACAAACAGGCTGTTACAAATTGGTTTTTAGTAGTTTTAAACTTAGAATTAAAGTGAATAATAATGTTTATTTATTACTTTTTGTTGAAACGGTTTTCTAGAAAAAAAATTCTTTCATAAAAAAATCATATAAGAATTACTTTTATTAATTGTTTCTGCACTTACATAACCTTAAATTTATCTTGGTCACCCATGGTCTAATCAGATATGTTTGACATAAAAAATTTATATTATTATAATATTGTTATACAACCAAGACGTTACGTCCAATTCTCAAACTTCATATTGTTATTAAGTTTTTTCAGTATTTTTATAGGAAATCTGATAATTAGGAAGAAACGCAAAGAAGCAAGTACAGTCACATTTTTAGATTCAGTATGTGTGTATGTGTTTAAATTTAGAGTTTCAAAAAAGTGAAAATATCTTAATTCGCGTTTTTTAGGAAGCTACAAATTTATATTTAGTCTAATTGTAAAACGCACTAAAAGCACTAAATTCATAGTTAAAAAAGCACCAATTTAGTGCCTTTTTAAAAAAGCACCAACTTGAAAAAATGCGCACTGTTATGACTTAAAAAGCACTAAATCTAGTGCTAAAGGCACTAAATGGGCATCACTGATTTATATCGTTGCTTGCTCAAAATAAAAAAATTAAGATAACGCTATATTACCACATTCAAATTTTAATACCTATACTCATTGTGAATTCCCTAATAGTCATTGGCTTATGGCAAAAATTAAATAAATATACTCAATAGTAACAAACTAAAAAAATTTGTCTTAAGTAGAACAAAAATAAGCAAATTAACTAACATGTTTATAATTAGTAAAAGAACAAACGACAATGGTAAGACTGTTGTAAATGTAGAGATGGTAAAATTGAGCTTTCATTACAAAAAAGCTTTCAGCAAATTGAAATAAGATGAATCAAAACAATTCGCATATTCCATTTGCAATAATGCTAAGTATATAAAGCAGAAATCTACATCAACTGACACCACACACAGTGGACCAAACACAAAAGAACGCTGATGATGAAGGTTTAGTGTCCTTCGAAAACGGCTGGCTGTTCCGTTCAACTATGTGTTGTCAGAATATTTACAACTAACTTTGGTGTTATTTGTTCATTAATAATTATCGCATGTAATTTGGCTTAAAAAGCGATACGAACTTTAGCCTGTTCAAATTATAAATATAGAAACAAATGAAGTTCGGAAAATAATAATTAAATTAGCTATTGAATTAAGTTTTTAAACATGAGGCAAGGGGAAAACTTGTTAAATATACATACATATGTTGTAAACTTCATGGCAAACAGTTTTCTCTTACACTATATTGTTGTAAAATTAATATCTTTCAAGTTACAATACACTAAATACAGATTTTCAGAGAAATGGCTTTCCCTGAATTTCAGTGGGCTTGAGGCACGCCTTAATATTCACCAATTGACTTGAAATCTGACAAATTATATTTTTTTTTACCTTTAGTCACCAGTTTGGGGGATGAGACTGGATAAAGTTCAAACATTTTTAGGGAGACGAGGGGAACAGAAACTTTTATATTCCCTTCGTCTCTCTCTCCTAACAAACTAATCAGCTTAGCAATAAGACTTGCATATAGGGTTGCCAGGCGGCCTGGATTTTCCAGTTTTTTGGAGCCTTGTCCAGTTACCAGTTAAAATAAAATTTGTCCAGTTAAAAATTAATATCTTTAATTTTGAAAAATACTTATTTTGTATATTGTATATTTTCAGTTAACTCATACGAGGATTTAAAAATTCTGTTTTCTTTTCAACTCTTTTTAAAGGTTGCTTCCAAAACCATTTTACATTCGTACGAACACCAAAAATCGTGTTTCAAAAACATTGAAAAAATCAACGTGTGAACTATGTGAAAAAAATATGTTTCTTGCAAGTGTACAATAAAGTCCTGCACAAGACCACTTAAAAGAACTTCTAGGACATGAAGGATTTTTCAAATGTTTTACTTCTGCGAAATATTCTAAAAAGAAACGCTAAACAACACTGTTGGCAAGACAGTTGTTTCAGTTATTGCAGTTGTAGGAGTAAAGAAGAAAATACTTCGTGACGGAAGTATTTGTGATGCTTGCTTCTTCATACGCATAGGAGCGTATACAAACGTCATGCCTGTGCATACATGTATACACACATAAGTTGTGTGTATGATCTTTAATTTTTCTGTTCACATACAAACGCACATTGTATTGACATTAGTTGTGTACTCTTGCTATAAAAAAACCACCCTAAACACATACGATCTAATTCATAACAAATATTTTAGGTTTATTACAGGGTTATTTGACAAATTTCCCATAGAAATATGTAAAATAAGCGCTTAATAAACCAGAAATATTTTTTATGAATAAGGCAGATAATATTTAGTTTACGATATACATCATACACACACACACACTCAAACGTAGAATATGCAAAATAACATGCATACACGCATCAACACTGATTGATTTGATTATTTGTTATGGACAAGAAGTCTTCGCGACATCGCTTGTACATCAATACGTCCATCATGCTTCGCTTATTAAACGACATGATACATTATTGGCTTAGTATAATACACGCCACGGGAATACATTTAAAAAACAAGACGAATTTACATTTCAAGACTGTTTACGCAGACCTCTAATGTACAATTAGTTATATTTCTCCCTAACTCTGATTAGTACATCTATTTTGTACAGCACTAACCACTTACAACCAAAAAATATTTTCAAAAGGTATCAACAGTCAACGCTTTTTTGAACTATAAGTGCATATTTGAATTGTCCAGCTATTTTTTCAAAATCCAGGTGAATTTTTTCCAATTAATTGACTTCTGGTATCTGGCAACCCTACTTGCATACCACCTACACATCCAACTTGAAAAGTGATTTTATACATACATAAGTATATATTATTAATAATTTAAAGAGCGCTTTTGCTATGTTTGCATGTTTTATTAGATTCAAAATGCTCTTTTGTGACCCAAAATATAGTAGCAGGGATGTTTGTGCAAAATGGATTAAAGCACAAATGAGTGAACAAGAGCAAAACTCTTCAAAATTTTAATTTTATACAAAAAGTGGGTTTCTAGAAGTATTGGGATTTATCGCGATTGGACTCACGTTCGAATCATTTTCGTTTTTACCAAATTTTTTCTATAAATAAGTTCAAAATCGTAAATAAAAAAATGTATATAAGGTATTTAAAATAAATTACTTACAGTTCTCGTGGTACCTTCATAGCGAACAGTCGATTAGCGGAATTTTTCTTACTTACAAAAAATTAAACAAACAAAAAAATATTCGTAGTACATATTATTCGCAATAGGTACATACTGTCTTTAATAAATAAGCTTTATGCTTTGCTAATATTTTTACATAGTAAAAAAAAGCAAAAACAAAAAAAAAAACCGCAAACAAAAAAAAATTAAACAAAGTGATATTGAGGAATACTATATATGTGTACCTCTAAACAAATAAACAATCATAAATAACAAAAACAAAAAAAGACCGAAAACAAAAAAAAACACAAACGAATATCCCTTGAGGAATTCTTTGTATGAGTGCAAATACAAAAAAAATTTAAGTGAGTTCTAACGGCAGAAATGCTTATTTTACTGTGAGTTCTGAAACTCTTAATGAAAAAAATATAAATAATAAATCTGATGAAAAACTTTTTTTAACGGCAAAGCCAATTTTTCGTCAGCGATCAACTTCGCTTTGTCCAATGCCAAATAGTAATGATGCATTAACATTACAGTTGCCTAGTACTTCTTCATATAAGCCAGTAATATCATCCCCTTCAGGCTCGTGTTCATCACTTAACAAAGTTATCACTACAGATAACAGCGGCTCGAAACTCAAGGTACAAGTCGGAATGGACAGATATATAACCGTGGTAAAGCGTGGGCGAAGCCCGAATTCTTCAAAAATTTCATCTGCGCCAAAACCGCTTTAAAATTTTGCAAGATGAGAACGACAAACCCGATGTATCCTCGAATAAAATATCCAAGCCGCCACCAATCTATTTGAGACAAAAAAAGTCAAATGCCCTTATTAAAAAATTAATTTCGGTCATTGGTGAGAATAAATTTTACATTGTTCCAATAAAACGTGGCAACATCGATGAAACTAAAGTCCAAATTTATGACGAAAAAGATTTCCGCAAAATGGTTGCTGAATTTGAAAAAAATAAAACAAGCTTCTACACATACCAGCTTAAGAGCGCTAAAGCCATGCAGATCGTATTGAAGGGCTCTCTCTTACAGAGAGAAGATTCCCCAACCCCTATTTCGTGTTGAACTTGAGCCTAATGATATAAAATTGAAAAAAAAATGAGACGCATCCAATTTATAGCTTAAAATATCTCTTGTACCGAAAAATCACAGTTGAAGAGCCACATAAGCGTTCAGGTCCCGTGCAGTGCCATAATTGCCAAGAATATGGCCATACAAAAACATACTGCAATTTACCCTCTGTTTGTGTTGTGTGCGGCGAATTACACGGCACTGCTAGTTGCAATAAGCCAAAAGATCAAAGTGATAAAAAAATGCAGTAATTGTGGTGGTAACCACACTGCTAACTACAGAGGTTGTCCTGTGTACTCTTTCGTAAAGAAGACTATGGTGCAAAAACCTAAATTAGCTCCAGCTCAATCAGCAAACGCTTACTCTGCCACTTTTGCGCAAATGAGCCAACCAGTTACTTCCCGTGTATCGTATGCAGATGCTGCTAAGACAAATTCAATTCCCACACAAAATGCTTCCCCGCCAAATAATTCAAAAAATACTGACGCAAGCTTTAATTTTAATCGCCTTGAAGCTACTATTGAAAATCTGGTGCAAACTATAAACAATTTTACAACAAATATGACTAGCATGATGCAAGAAATGCTGCGAATGCAGAATACTCTGCTTCAAGCATTAATTAATAAGCCATGAACACGTTAACAATATGTTTCTGGAACGCAAACGGCATTCGCCAACATAAAAATGAACTTGAGCACTTCCTCACGGAAAAAAATATTGATGTAATGTTAGTATCTGAGACTCATTTGACTTCGAGAAGTCTTTTTAAAATTTATGGCTACACTATATATGATACAAAGGACCCTAGAGGAAGGGCTTGCGGTGGATCAGCAATTCTAATAAATTCAAGACTCAAGCACTATGTTCTTGATAACATTTGTGAAGAACACCTACAAGCAACAAATATTGGCATTGAAAGTTTTTGTACAAATTTTGTTATATCATCAATTTACTCCCCTCCCAGATTTTCAATCACTGAGAATCAATATGAGGATTTCTACAAATCTCTTGGACCTTGTTTTGTAGCAGCTGGCGACTACAATGCTAAGCATACGTTCTGGGGTTCGCGTCTTATTACCCCCAGAGGTCGAGCATTGTTCAGCACTATTTCAAAAATGGGCTTGGATGTCATTTGGAGTGGGGAGCCCACTTATTGGCCTACTGACGTTATAGATTTTGGCGTCATAAAAAATATCTCTAGGGATTTAATTCAAGTTCAAGCTTCTCTTGATCTCTCGTCCGATCACTCTCCGACGATCATTACAATTTGTAGTCCATTAAGAAGTAACTTACCTGACCCATATGTGAAGATGATCAATCGTGTTAATTGGCTGGGGTTCAAAAAATATCTCAGTAGTCATTGTACGGAAAACATTACGCTTAGAACATCCGATGATATTGAATCTAACATTGCCAATCTCAGCGAGAATATTAAACAGGCTGCTGAACATGCCACTATCTCACATCCGCAGACTGGGTTTAATAAAATTTATTCTACAGACATTGAACGTCTCGTACGTGAAAAAAGAAGAGCTAGAAGGGAATGGCAACAGCATAGATCACTACAAAATAAAATCAGATTTAAAGAGTGCACTAAACGACTCCAAGAGTTGCTTGCATCTCTTAAAAATTATCTGGAAGGTCTTGATGTCACACCAGCGTCTAATTTTACTCTTTGTGGCGCGCTGCTAGAAATCTTAAAACACCCATTGAGTATAAGCCACCTCTACGCAAATCTACCGGAAGTTGGGCAAAAAGCGATACTGATAAAGGTAAAATATTTGCTGAGCACTTAAAATCCGTTTTTACGCCAAACATATGTATTGGTGTTGCTGATTTGCCGAATGTAGTCGCTCTACCTCCTCAACACATAAAGTTTAAGATGCGTGATTTACAAAAATTAATTGCCGAACTCAACCCGAAGAAAGCTCCGGGTATTGATGGAATTAGTAACCAGATGCTTATGAACTTGCCTCGTATTGCAATGAGAATCCTATTATTCATATTTAATGCCATTTTACGACTGGAGTATTATCCACACAGCTGGAAGCTTGCCAAGGTTAAAATGATTCCAAAGCCGGGCAAAGATCTAACCAAGGCTGAGTCATATAGGCCAATAAGTCTACTATCAATTATGTCAAACCTTTTCGAAAAACTGCTCAAAACAAAATTGTCCCCAATTCTAATTAGTAGTGGGTGCATACCAGACCATCAATTTGGTTTTAGAAGTCAGCATAGCACCATTGAACAAACTCACAGATTGGTTCAATTTATAAGAAGAACTTTTGAGGAAAAAAAGTATTGTTCTGCGCTCTTTATTGACGTTTCCCAGGCATTTGATAAAGTGTGGCATGAAGGCCTAATTTTAAAATTGAAGACTTACTTACCAATAAACATTTTAAATCTTTTGGAAAGTTACATTATTTCCCGTAAGTTCACTGTTGTGGAAGGAGACTTTACGAGTAGGCCTGAAACTATTTCATCCGGTGTGCCACAGGGGAGCATACTGGGACCAGTTTTGTATTTGATTTATACTTGTGATATGCCTGTGAGCAGTAGTATCCATACTTCCACATTTGCCGACGATACAGCCTGCCTTAGTATGCACGAAAACCCTGATGAGACATCCCGCAAACTCCAGGAACACATTAGCCAGATGGAGCTTTGGTTAAACTTATGGAGAATTAAAGTCAATGAACAAAAGTGTGTCCATATAACGTTCACCCTAAGAAGAGATACTTGCTCCCCCATTCGGATTAACAATCAAGTTGTTCCTCAACATTCACATGTGAAATATCTTGGTATACACCTTGATCGACGACTTACATGGAAACACCACATTGACTCTAAGTTAACTCAAATGAAACTAAAATTAGCTCAGGTACATTGGCTTATTGGTAGAAATTCAACTCTCAGTCTAGACTGTAAACTTGTGATATACAAGTCGCTTTTAAAGCCAATATGGTGTTACGGAATTCAACTATGGGGCGCTGCTTCAGCTTCAAATGTAGAGAAAATTCAACGAAGGCAAAATAAAATTTTACGCATGATAACATCGGCTCCATGGTACATCAAAAATTCAAATATACATCGCGATTTGAATATGCCACTAGTGACTGAAGAAATTGTAAAATACGCAGGCAAATATCTAACAAAACTCGAGTCACATCCTAATCCGCTTGCTGGTAATATTTTGAACTTTACTGGACACATCCGCTTAAAAAAGAGAGATACACGGGCTCTAATATTCAACACTCTAGATGATGAAGCTGCTTGAAAACACTTTTTTCTTTTTGTTGCTTATCGCTACTTATGTATTATTAATAACTATCACTAAGCTTATGTCCGACATTGGTCGGGCCTAATAATTTTTTTATAGATTTAAGATTTGAATACTTATTGTTAGTTCATATTTGAAGATACAATAAATAAAAAACATGCATTAAAAAAAACATGCTTCATTTTATAATTAAATTTTTAAAACAAGTGCTAGTGATGAGTTTAATCATGTCGGTGCATGTTTCAGGATATGTTCATAAAGTTTAAAAATGTTCAAACTTTTTGCATTTTGAAGGCATGTAGTGGCGAGGTATTTCAACAAAGTATTTTTTGGTATTATCAGCCGTTAATTAATTTTATTAACTTTACCATTTTGTATTTGTTGTTTAATTTTAGGTGCGACTTAGCGTTTTGACAGCATCAAAATTAAGTTCAGAACTCTTAGAAATTAAGAAAAGCTTGGGATTGACACTTATAAAATTTGAAGATGCTGTGATTGAATTCGACAAATTTTCAGATAGACATCACTTTGAAACATTAGAAGTCTATATTAAAGCACTTAAATCCCATTACGTAAATCAACTTAAATGGCACGCAGCATCCATTCTAGGCAGTGTTGACTTCTTGGGAAACCCATTGGGATTTGCAAATGATTTGTCTGAAGGAGTGTCGGGACTCATTTTTGAGGGATCAGTTAAAAGTTTGGTTAAGAATGTAACCCACGGGATATCAAATTCGACGGCAAAGTTGACCGAGACATTATCTGACAGCCTTGGAAGAGTCGTTTTGGATGAACACGATAATGAAACCAGACAAAAAATATTGGAAGTTGCGCATCCTACATCAGGAGGAGGCCATTTAGCAGCAGGCTTGAAGGGTTTCGGGTTTGGGCTACTTGGAGGTGTCACGAGTATCGTACGTCATACATATATAGGTGCTCAGTCTGATGGATTTCCCGGATTTTTTAGTGGTCTTGGCAGAGGAATTGTTGGTACAGTCACGAAACCCTTAATAGGTGTCCTTGATTTGGCATCTGAGACTGCCAGCGCTGTTAGAGAAACAAGTAGAGGTTCCCATCATTTCTTGCCAGATCGCAAACGATTACCAAGATGTGTAACAGGCGCTCCAGGAGGACTTTTGCCATTTTATTCACATCGACAAAGTAAAGGTCAGCAGTACCTGTACATAATCAATAAACGGAATTTTGGTGAAAAACTTATCTTTTATGAACCAAATCTTTGTAATGACAAAGAGTCTCAGTTGAGGCTTTTAGTATCGACGGAATATGTACGAATTTTTTCAATGTGCGAAGAAGATCCCGCCATTATGTTTGAATGTCATTTAAGCGAAGTTTTATCATGTCATCCGCTTACAACTAATACGACCACATCATCCAATAAAATGCTACCCAGTTTTTATATAGAAATATCAACAAATGTGCCTAAAGTTACAAGACCAAGAGTGAAATGTCAGAGCGAAGAAATTTCAGAAAGAGCTTCCAGATGCGTGAGTATTTAAATTTAATTGAGCTTTTTTTTATTTCCTTTTAATGTTTGCATGTGTTTAATGGGCACCTTGAACATTTCATATATCGATAGATTTATCCCCAAAAACGTGCCGAAGAAATGATATTTTACATACAGAACAAAAAAAAAACAAAAATATCAAAAATTTGTTTTTGTTTTCTGAGCATTTGAGTCAAAATTCTTGTTAGATTAACAAAACAATTGAATAAGTCAATAACTTCATTAAATTGAAATGATGGCTTTACGTAAAAGCTGATGATAATTTTTCGAAGCCAATTGCAATTTTAGTTACAATAAATTTAAAATAATAATAATTTGTGTGCAACTAGGACTGTTGCTCTATTTTGATATGTTTTGTTTTTATAAAGATATTACTTTTTTATCCGACTCCCAAGAAGGATTATGTTTTTCGCGCGATTCTTGTATGTACATACATATGTTTGTAAATTTCCTTCTAATCACGCTTATCTCCCAAACGACTACATAAATTTCGACAATAAAGGTATCGTTATATTCGTCCAAAGGAACCAGGTGCTCAAAAACAAAAATGAAAATGGCAATTTTCCCCGCGAAATAGTGCTCGTAAAAAGCAACGAATATTTTTTTTTACCAAAACCGAGTAGGGTATCAAAATAAACTAAATTCAAAGGGGATTACATATGTTTGTTCATGAGAGTTTCCGGGACATTTGAAAGGTAAAATAACAAATATATATATGTATGTTAAAAATAAAAAAACCCGACTACCTAAAAAAAATTAAAATAAGAAAAAAAAATAATTCCTGTATTGCGCAAAATAGTGTCTTTTACAATCGGGAAACATTAAAAATCGAATCTTCAAGTTTTCTTAATAGTGGCTCCCGACTGTAAAAGTCACTATACTACATAGCGCTAAAGGCAATCTATTCAGAATGTGCTAAAAGCCAATTATTTTGTATTTTGAGCATGCACCCTACATTCAGCAGTATCGCCAATTTTAAAAATATTTTTATGTTTAAGAGCTTATAAAAAGTTGTGACAGTAGATTTTGAAAGTTTCAACTATAACATTTAATAATGTAGATAGTTTTCAACATGTTTAACTAAAATTTTAGAGAGCCTTTTCATAAATGCGGACATACACGCAGATTTTCTGAAAAAAGTCAAAATTTGGTAAATATATTGTTTTGTACCATAAAGAATATACATATATTAAAATAATTTCCTTGTCTTATATTGGCATTTTTAATTTCTATATGATTCTTTTAGCTTCACCTGAAAAAATTATTCTAATGTATTTAAGTGATCTCGACATATTCCGATTGTAGGGAGGGTGCAATTCAAAAAACATAACTTAACTTTTTTCCCTTTATTCACACATCAGCTATTTACAACTGTTGTGATTTCTAAAATTCTACTTAAATAGAAAAACAAAAATAAATTCAGAATATTATACAATAAGTGTATACTAGGGATGCCAAACGGGAAATCCCGAACCCGCAAATCCCGGGATTTTCGGGATTTGTAAAATTCAATCCCGGGATTTCATTTACGGGATTTCTTAGCAATTTTTATATAAAAACTTTATAAATTCAAATTTTCGTTGATTTTAAGGTATTTTTTATGATATTTAAAAGTCCCATACAATTTTATACGTACAGTTTTAACAATTTAATGACTATTCGTGACATATTTCTTATAAATTAACAACAAGAGCAAAATAAATAAACTACTTTCTTACGGTTATTTTCATCAAAGGCCCTACAATATATATACATTTTAGAATTATTTTGAAAACAAAAGAAACATATTACCTTTGGAAGGAAAATAACATTTGAAAAATTCATAAGTTTGACAAATTTATTCCGTCTTATTCTATATTATGAGGGCAATTATAATTCAAACTCCACGAGAAATTTTTCCCGGGGAATAATTTCAAACAGTAGCAAATAATAGGGAAAACAAAAAAATCTAATTGGGAAAGGGAGAAATTTCTTGCGGAAATTTATTCATAATTGCAGTGTATAACTATCTGTATGTCGACTCCTCAACGCTAAAAAAATTAGCACTTATCTACTTGTCGGTAACAATTGAGTACTATTGACACCTCCTTACAATTGGAGTAGAATACAATACAAGGCAAGTGAAAACTTTTTGTTGTCGGGTTGACGTAAAAGCGAGAAATATTTACAGAATAATGCGGAGTATTTTGTCTAAAAAACTGCTCGAGTGTGTATGTATGTTTTTTACATTGCAGTTCAAAATTATTTTGTTTTTTATTTAGACCGTTTAGGTCGTTTTTGATACAAACCTAAGATCAAACCCATTTAAATTACATGGATTTGATTAATAGTTTTAGTCAAGTATTGAACCAGCAAACTTCTGACTGATAGACAAACACTCTAACCAATATGATAACAAGCAGTCTGAATAACCATTGAAATAATTTTGCAAACATGCTTATACAAAAACGGAAAAGATATGAAATAACAAAAAAAAGAAGATTTCCTTATTAAAAAAATCAATAAGATGCTTTACACATAATAATATAGGAACCTAATAAAATCAAGAAGAAACCCTTTTTAAAAAAATCAATAAGGCAACCCAATAAAATCAATAAGAAATCCCTATAGTTTAGAATTTATAAGAAAACCTAATAGGATCAGGAAGTTTTTCTCTATGGATTGTTTTTTTGGTGCCAAAAACAACGGAAATTGAGTAAAAAAAGTTGTGAATAATAAGATTTCTTCTTGATTTTATGTGGTTTTCTTGATAAAATTAATAAGATTTACCACATAAAAACAATAAGGAATCTCTATGAAAAAATCTTCGCTTCTTCCTGCTGGAATACCCCTTAGCCCAAAAACGTTTCATAGAGAAAATCTTCTTGATTCTATGAGGCAGTTTTTTATCTGTGTACGGAAACACTTCTAGACGCTTTTTTGAGGATCCTGGGACCGCAACCTTGATAACCAGCTTGGATAAAAAATTAATAAGGAACTTCAAAATAATACTGGCAACTATTAACAGTAAAAAGCAAATCAATGCTGAAAAATTTGATGCTCTTGCTAATGAAACAAAAGTACTGGTAAAAAACTTATATCCATGGAGATCGTGTGCATAAGGTAAGGTATTCACCCTTATTTCAGTTGTCGAATCGACGTCACTTTATCACAATACCAATAACTTGGGGCTTGTTTACACGCTCTCGAGAACAATTTTGTGCTACCGGCAATCTATTTCCCTTCCCTAGAAAATAGCATACATCTACCAAAAGGAGTCAGTTGTTTTCCACACTGGGTACACTAGGCCCAATTTTTTGGTATTGTGTTAAACTGATATCGATGTCGATAACTGGAATAAGGGCTATTACTATCTCATAGAAAAGAAATCATTAAAACCAACAAGCACCCTTGCGAGAGCTTACAGAAGAAGCTCAAGAAGCAAGGAACAGAGATGTAAAGCAGTACAGATTATTTAATTGTCGAAGTGTTCGAAGTGCAGAAAATTATGATTTAATGCTTCACTTATTGTTATCCTCAGATCCAGTTTTACAAGCAATGCGATTGAAATGGTTACCAAAGATAACTAAAAAATAGAGAAAGACGACAGTGAAGCAATTCAAATAAATAACCTCTTAAGCTTCGATATTTCGGATTGTTTTCTTAAAAATAATTGAAATAAATAAATTGTAAAATGACGGTAATTAACATAGCAAAACATCTAATTTAAAAATAAATACTTTATTTAGTGTTAAAAACTTTTTCTTAGTTATAGCCTTACAGCTACAGTTATAGCCTTATAGCTACAACAGCAAGATGACAAAGTCTAATAATGTCTTAAACTCTTCAAAATTGTTAAAACTTCTAAAAAAAACCACGTGAAAAGCCGCCTTTATTGCAAACTTTGCAAAAAATCGCAAAAAATTGGCAAAATTTTAAGCAAGTCATAATATGGATTGAAAACCGCTAAAACTGTAAGGAATGCAAAAAATTCGGCAAAAATCGCGAAAATTACATAAATTCGCAAAAAGTTACTAACAGCGGGATGATGACAAATTCCAATATATCTTAAAAATCGGCAAAATTTTTAAGAGGCTGAAAGCATTCAAAAATTCGCTTTTATCTCGAACTAAAAAAAGTCGCGAGAAATTGCAAAATTTTAAAGAAATCATAATGTTGATTAAAAATCGCCAAAACTGTAAGGAATACAAAAAATTCAATAAAAGTCGCAAAAATGGCGAAAATTCGCAAAAAGTTACTAACAGCGGGATGTTGACGAATTCCAATATTTTTTAAAAATCGGCAAAACTTTTAGGAGGCTGAAAGCATGCAAAAAGTCGATTTTATTGCGAAGTTTGCTGGAATAAGATTGATTGTCTTCTTCAGAATCGTCTGAAATTTTTTTTATGAAATTTTAATTTCCCTTATTTTTTATTCACCCGAATTTACCATGAACATTTCTGCATTATATTTTTCGCGTAATGTAGAATTTTTTGTGTTTTTTTTTGCTTGTGTTCTACTATTTTTGTTATTTTAATATTTACGTTATTTTTATTTTAAAAATGGCAATCATTCCAATTAAACGAGGTAATATTGATGAAACTAAAATCCAAATATATAATGAAAAAGATTTCCGAAAAATTGTTAGTGAATTCGAAAAAAATAAAACAAATTTTTACACATGCCAACTTAAGAGTGCTAAAGGCCTACAGATAGTATTAAAGGGCATAGATTCATATGTTGAACCCGAAGAAGTAAAATGTGCACTTGTCGACCAAGGATTCAAGGTAAAAAATGTTACCAACATATTTAATAGAGAAAAGGTCCCCCAACCCCTATTTCGGGTTGAACTGGAGCCGAATGACATACAATTGAAAAAAAATGAAGCCCATCCAGTTTATAACGTAAAGTATCTCTTACATCGAAAAATCACAGTTGAAGAGCCACGTAAGCGTTCAGGTCCCGTACAGTGCCATAATTGCCAAGAATATGGCCATACGAAAACTTACTGCAAGTTACCTACAGTGTGTGTTATCTGCGGTGAATTGCATGGTACTGCTAGCTGCACTAAGCCAAAAGATCAAGCAGAAAAAAAATGTAGTAATTGTGGAGGTAATCACACAGCTAACTATAGAGGGTGCCCTGTATTTTCTTTCGTTAAACAGGCTATGGGTCAAAAACCCAAGCTAACTCCAGCTCTACAAGTAAACGCGAACTCCGACACTTTTGCTCAAATCAGCCAACCAGTTACTTCACGTGTATCGTATGCTGATGCTGCTAAGACTAGTTCAATTCCCACGCAAAATGTTCCACCGCCAAATAATTCAACGAATTCAAACTCAAGCTTTAACTTTAGTCGCCTTGAAGCTACTATTGAGAATCTGGTGCTAACTATAAACAACTTTACTACAAATATGACAAGTATGATGCAAGAAATGCTGCGAATGCAGAATACACTGCTTCAAGCATTAGTTAATAAACCATGAGCACGTTAAAAATATGTTTCTGGAACGCAAACGGCATTCGCCAACATAAAAATGAACTTGAGCACTTCCTCATGGAAAAAAATATTGATATAATGTTGGTTTCTGAGACTCATTTGACTTCAAGAAGCTTATTTAAAATAAATGGTTACACTTTATATGATACAAAGGACCCAAGAGAGTGAGCATGTGGTGGATCAGCAATTCTGATTAAGTCAAGACTCAAGCACTATGTCCTTGACAACGTTAGTGAAGAATATTTGCAAGCAACGAATATTTTCGTAGAAAATTTTTGTGCGAATTTCGTGATATCATCAATTTACTCACCTCCCAGATTTTCAGTTACCGAAGATCAGTATGAGAAGTTCTACAAATCGCTTGGATCTGGTTTCGTGGCAGCTGGTGACTACAATGCAAAACATACGTACTGGGGATCGCGTCTTGTTACACCTAGAGGTCGAGCCTTGTTCAATACAATTTCAAAAATGGGCTTAGATGTCATTTCGAGTGGGGAGCCTACTTACTGTCCTACTGACGTAAGAAAAATTCCAGATGTTATAGATTTTGCCGTCACGAAAAATATTCATAGGGACTTAATTCATGTAGAGGCCTCTCTAGATCTGTCCTCCGATCACTCTCCAACAATAGTTACAATTTTCAACCCACTAAGGAGTGATTTAACTAACTCATATGTGAAGATGATTAATGGTATCAACTGGCTGGCATTCAAAAAATATCTTAGTAGTCACTGCGTAAAAAACTTTCAGCTTAGATCATGCGATGATATTGAATTTAATATTGCCAATCTAAACGAAAATATTAAACAGGCTGCCGAACACGCCACTACCTCCTATCCGCAGACCGGCTTTAACATAATTTATTCTACGGAAATTGAACGTCTTGTATGTGAAAAAAGGAGAGCTAGAAGAGAATGGCAACAACACAGATCACCTCTAAATAAAATCAGACTTTAAGAATGTACTAAACGACTCAAAGAGCTGCTATCGTCGGAAAAAACTGCACTACTGGAAAAGTATTTAGAAGGTCTTGATGTAACGTCCGCATCTAATTACTCTTTATGGCGCGCTACTAGAAATCTTAAACGACCAGTTGATCTTAAATCACCATTGCGTACTGCGACCGGAGGCTGGGCAAGAAGTGATAGTGAGAAAGGTAACTTATTTTCTGAGCATTTAAAATCTATATTCACTCCCAATTCATGTACGGGTGCTGCTGATTTACCGAGTGTAGTTTCTCTACCCCCTCGTCCCTTAAGGTTTAAGATGCGTGAAGTACAAAAAGTAATTGCTGAACTCAACCCGAAGAAAGCTCCAGGTATTGATGGCATTAGTAACAAAATGCTCATGAACTTGCCTCATATTGCAATAAGAATCCTGCTATTTACTTTTAATGCTATTTTAAGAATGCAGTATTTTCCACATAACTGGAAACTGGCCAAGATCAAAATGATTCCAAAGGCGGGCAAAGATCTTACCAAGACTGAGTCATATAGGCCTATAAGCTTACTATCTACAATCTCAAAGCTTTTCGAAAAGCTGCTCATGACTAAATTGTCCAAAATTTTAACTGATAATGGGTGCATCCCGGACCATCAATTTGGCTTTAGAAGTCAGCACAGCACGATTGAACAAACGCATAGACTGGTCCAAGTTGTAAGAAGAACATTTGAAGAAAAGAAGTATTGTTCTGCTCTCTTTATTGATGTTTCTCAGGCATTTGATAAAGTATGGCACGAAGGCCTAGTTTTAAAATTGAAGACATATCTGCCAATAAACATTCAAAAGCTTTTGGAAAGTTATATTATTGATAGGAAGTTCACTGTTGTGGAAGGAGAGTTCACGATTGTGCCCGAATCTATATCTTCTGGTGTGCCCCAGGGTAGTATTCTGGGTCCTGTCTTGTATTTAATATATACTTGTGATATGCCTGTGAGCAATAATATCCATATTTCTACTTTTGCCGATGATACAGCCTGTATGAGTGTGCACGAAAACCCTTATGAGGCATCCCGCAATCTCTAGGAACATATCACTCAGCTGGAAATATGGTTGAACTTATGGAGAATTAAAGTCAATGAACAAAAGTGTGTCCATATAACGTTCACCCCATTCGAAATACCTTGGTATACACCTTGATCGAAGACTTACATGGAAACATCATATTGACTCTAAATTAACTCAGATGAAACTTAAGTTAACTCAAATATATTGGTTGATTGGCAGAAACTCAACACTCAGCTTAGACTGCAAACTTTTACTGTACAAGTCGCTTTTGAAGCCAATATGGTGCTACGGAATTCAGTTATGGGGCACTGCTTCAGCTTCCAATGTCGAGAGAATCCAACGAAGGCAAAACAAAATTTTACGGTTAATAACATCGGCTCCATGGTACATCCAAAATTCTATTATACATCGTGATTTAAATATGCCACTAGTGACTGAAGAAATTGCAAAATACGCAGGCAAATATTTAACAAAACTCGAATCACATCCTAATCCGCTTGCTCGTAATATTTTGAACTTTACTGGACACATCCGCTTAAAAAAGAGGGACACACGGGCTCTTATACCTAACACTCCAGATGGGACTACTTGAAAATACTTCCCCCCCCTTTTTTTTTGATTATCACTACTAATGTATTATTTATAACTACCACTAAGTTTATGTCCGACACTGGTCGGGCCTAATAATTTTTTTTTTTTATAGATTTAAGATTTGAATACTTATTGTTAGTTCACATATGAAGATACAATAAATAAATACATGCATTATAAAAAAAAAAAAAAAAATGGCAAATTAGGAAACACTGTTCATACCTGAGCAGAGTTAAAATATCAATTCTATATGCTATCAAATTTGCCGTATGCTGAAAAGCTTACATAGGCTTTTCAACAAATAACATATCTGACAGCATACATAGGAAATTTGTTACAAAGGAAAAATATGGTGGCTACACGATATACTAAAATCTTGAAAATACGTTTGTTGACAACGTTAACAAATGCCCTTCATATGTCGTTAAGCATACGTATGTTGAAAAAATTTAGTGTCTACACGATATGTTGGCACTGGTAACAAATTTTTTATCATAAATATGCTGATTCAACATATCGTCTAGACTTAGCTTTATATTAAATAGATAATCTATTGGTAAATAATAATTAAAAAAAAAAACAATACATACAAATAAAACTTTTCCAATTTTTTATACAATACAGCATACTTTATAAGCACCTTTGCTAATTTTGTCTAATTACCTGGTACTGTGAAGTGTTATTTATTTTAATCAGGTAGCACCTCCCGATGGATGCCGCTGTAAAGTAATGCGCGAAAACATTTTTTAAATCCATTAAAAATGTGTGTTGTTATTCGTTAAATGCTTAACTGTTATTAGCATTAACTACACTTACATGGAAAAACATATCGTATAATTACCAGAAGCATTTTTTATTGCGAAAAGTGTATATACTTATTGTATAATATTCTGAATTTATTTTGGTTTTTCTATTTAAGTAGAATTTTAGAAATTACAACAGTTGTAAATAGCTGATGTGTGAATAAAGGGAAAAAAGTTAAGTTATATTTTTTGAATTGCACCCTCCCTACAATGGGAATATCTCGAGATCACTTAAATACATTGGAATAATTTTTTCAGGTGAAGCTAAAATACTCATATAGAAATCAAAAATGCCAATATAAGACAAGGAAATTACTTTAATTATAAATTTTGACTTTTTTCAGAAAATCTGCGTGTATGTCCGCATTTATCCGAAAAGGCTCTCTAAAACTTTAGTTAAACATGTTGAAAACTATCTACATCATTAAATGTTATAGTTGAAACTTTCAAAATCTACTGTCACAACTTTTTATAAGCTCTTAAACACAAAAAATATTTTTAAAATTGGCGGTTTTCGGACACTGCTGAATGTAGGGTGCATGCTCAAACTACAAAATAATTGGCTTTTAGCACATTCTGAATAGATTGCCTTTAGCGCTATGTAGTTTAAAAGTACATGTGGTAAACAAAGGTTTTCACAAAATTAAAAATAATGAATATACTTTTTCTTTAAAAAAAAACATGTCTTTTTCAGTAAAATTTTAAAATTTTGAATTCTTAGCCTTTTCCCGATTTCAAGTATGCAGCTATTAATAAGTTTTTTACTTAGTTTTATTTAAAAATTTGTGAAAAATTCAATGCTCTCTTTTAATTTAAAATCTAACTATCTAAATCTACTAACTGCCTTATTCATCAAAAATATTTCAGGTTTATTAGGCGCTTATTTGACATATTTCTATGGGAAATTTGTCAAATAAACCTGTAATAAACCTTAAATATTTTTTATGAACTAGACCGTAAAAAGTTATAAGTAAAATACTAAATAACAAAAATTAAAAATTTTAAAAACCCCCGACTTTTTTCAGAAAAGATGTTATATCTTCTAAACGGCTGGACCGATTTTTTTCAAACATAGCTAAGAACCCTCTCGATCAAGTCATCTTTCAAACAGAAAAAACTAAATGAAAATCGGTCAGCCGTTTGGCCTGTACGTGGACACAGACAGACACACAGATACACAGACACACACTACAAACTTATAACACCCCTTTTTTTAGTCGGGGGTTAAAAAAAGTCAAGGCAAAAAAATATTTTTTGTCTAAAGTCAAATAAGAGTTAAAGTTATAAGAGATACGAAAACACATCCTAGGCCATTATTTCTTAAAAATTTTAAGCTTAGCTCAAAGCGCTTTATGACATAAAAATCGGATAATTTTTCTAAAAGTTACAAGCCTTTGAAGTTTTTTTGAGTCCTATATGGTCAACTTAGGCCCACTGTAAGTCCTGTCCAGCTTAAGCCAGAAGACTGTCAAGATATGTGTTATAAAGCCAAAGTCCTGCTCTACGGATTTTCGAAGTTTCATATAAATTCAATTGTTAGTTTAGAAGTTCCATATTTATTACCATTTATGGTGCAAAAGTCCCCACTGTGCAATGTTGGCTCTTTAAAGGCAGAATTAGTTTTTACTTTCTGTTCTTTTACGAATCAGTTGACTCTTTTTTGTTTATAAAAATCTACTACAAACCATTAGTTTTTTTTTGTTTCGTTCTATTCTGCTTCGATTTAACCTGTGAAAAGGAAAAAATTGTTAAGTAATTTTAGGTGACAGCATAAATTAGATAAAAAAAAATTTAAACAAATTGTGATTGTGCTTTTAGAAGTGAAAAGATTTAATTTTTAAAAGAAAAACGTAAAATTATATTGAAACTTAACAATGGACGATGCAAGACTTATTACTTTAGTAGAAAACTACTACGCTTCTGGTCAGAAACAGCTGATAAGTTACTACAGAAAAAGTAAAAGCAGAACGGCGCAGCACAGAACAACAACATAAAGTAAAGACTAATGAGACCTCGAGTTTCATTTAATTTTGGGGTGAAAAATAAAAATTTTGTATTTAAATAGGATTAAAAAATAAAATACATTTAATCATTGACTGATTTAATTACTTCCTTTTTTGAGTTGAAGTCTGCTTATTAGTTTCATAAGAGGGAACGGAATGCATATAGACAATGCTTAACAACAAAAAAACCAGCAACAGTTTCATATAAAAATTATTGTTACAAAAAAGTTAAAAAATAAGAACATTATATTTGAATAATTGGTAATTAGTGGTCATTGTGTGTTTAAAAATCATAAAACCTCTCAAATAGCCTCAAAAATCTCTTATAAAATACATTAAGGAGGAATTGTAAATAAAAGCAGCTAATTTTGTTCGAGTGTGGTAATGCAACATGTAGCACTTTGAGGGATTTTAATGTTTTTTAAAGGAAAAACTTTCGCTTGATTACTGCATTGAGTACTGTATTGAGTACTGTATTGAGTACCGGAAAAAACAGTCAATATTGAGCACTCAGTACTCAAACACTCAGTACTTTTACAACAATAACTGCCAGTTTATACAAGCCATGTGAAAATTCTCGTCTGCCTATTTATATTGAAAACAAAAACAAAGCACTCAAATTTGTTTTTGTTTTCAACATAAATACACAGACGAGAATTTTTACATGGCTTCTATAAACAGGCAGTTAATCACATTCATGTCGTTGGTAATTGATATTATTTTGAGTCGTTTGATCTCGCAAAATACCGCAAACAAATTTTAGAAAATGAAGTATTTTTTACATTTGTTTTAATAATTCCACGGCACATTATAGATTTACTTGAAGATGACAAACATAGCCATCTTAAAACTCCTTTACTCATTTATTTAACCCCCGACCAAAAAAAGGAGTGTTATAAGTTTGTAGTGTGTGTCTATGCATCTGTGTGTCTGTACAAGTACACGTACAGGCCAAACGGCTGAACCGATTTTAAATTAGTTTTTTATGTTTGAAAGGTGACTTAATTGAGTGTTCTTAGCTATGTTTAAAGAAAATTGGTCCAGCCGCTTAGAAGATATAACATCTTTTCTGAATAAATCGGGGGTTTTTAAAATTTTTAATTTTTGTTAGTTCGCATGAAAACTATTAACTAAAATAAGTTAAAAATGACTCAAATCACATAGTCCTTATATAATCAAAGTTATTTTAATATAAAGTAGAACCTGCTACGAAAATGCTTAAAAATTGTAGTTGTTATGGATGGTACGAATGGTAAAGTTTAATGCAACGTTGGAAGCGGTGTTAAAAAATCTTTAAAATGATGTATTTATTTGAATAAGTTGCAAAAAACTTTAAAAATGTAGCTTTTTAGACACGGTCCAGCTCACGAACGGTCATAGCTAGACCCCTCAAATATTTTGGGAGTCCTCATTAAAAAGATCGACATTTGATTTAGAGGGGTAACAAAGTCACGTTTTTCATCCACATACAAGCTGAGTCGCTCTACTGCTCAGTCATCAATACGGAAAACTATAGCAGAATATTTGTCGGAAAAACCGATAGGCCGGGTTCACATCTGCGTGCCATGTGCCCCACAATCTTAAAAAAACGTAACCACTAATTACTAGTGAAACACTTTTTGATTCAGACATGTATTTATTAAGTTAAATAGTTCCAAACAAAACTAATAGACAATTTTATATAATCCAACATGATTGCAAACTGCTTAAATCAATAAATACATGTCTGAATCAAACAGATTTTCATTAGTAATTAGTTGGTTACGCTTTTTTGGGCAAATGGCACACAAGAAATGCCAGATGTAAACTCAGCCATAGCAAATTATGTCATTAGATGAACCATGTTTGATAACGTGGTTCAAACTAAATATACTACAGTACAGGATAGTTACACCTATAGCTATGCAATATTTAGTCACACCCCCAAGAAGTCTTTCGAACGAACAAATGTTCACTGGTGTTGGTATTGTTTACACTCTTAATCGTGATAGGCTTTATGGAGAAAAATATTCCAAACTTTTATTTTTGGAGTTAAACATTCCTCTCCCGAGGTGAAGCAAAGTACTTTAACTTTTTAAAGTTTATTTTAAGTTGGCTACAAGAATATTGTTTATTTTTTGAATTGAAATAAATTTCTGTTTTTAAATACATAATTGTAAACTAGTATTCTTACGTCATTTATTCAAAAATAAACATTTTCGTATTCGTACTCGTCTGAATTTGGCGAATACGAACATCTAAAAACTAGCGAATATTCGGGAATTCGCCTACGAATACGAATATTCGCACGCACCTAGTACATGTTACTTACCTATTCATATACATATTTATCTTTTTATGCTTTCAGATCAATTATGCTAAGGCTGTGTTTGATGAGCGCGAACATTCTGTGGCTAATTGTTAAATATTTGCGGCATTAATGACAAACTTCTTCATTAACAACGAGATAAACTTTGTACATACACATATGCTATTATATTTCATGTAAGATATTTATGTATATCAATATTTGCTACTGATATTAATAATAAACTAGAGTATTTTGGTTACAATGCGATAAGAAAATTTTAGTTAGTTTATTGTTTATTGTTTATTTAAATAAGGAAAACGGGTAAGTACTTTTATGTATTTAAAATGAAATTAAACAAAGATGCATTTTTTAAATTGACATGAAATTTACTTTATTCGAAATATAATCTTCTGGCATTATAATTTAAATTAGGGTTTGCCAAAAACCGTGAAAATTAGAAAACCGCGGTTTCCGGTTTTAAGCTAATAAAACCGGTCGGTTTCGGTTCGGTTTCGGTTTTAAAAATACGCATGTATATAAGTAGGTATGTATGCTGGAAAGATAAATGATGATTTAAAAATAATCATCTCTATCGTGAAAAACAAATGGAATTTTTCTTCATGTGAAATTTTCATTCCCCTCAAAGAGAAAAATGCTATCTTGAAAATCCCGTGAATGTAAAAAAGGGAAGAATTTTTGTAAAGCTTAAAAATTAATTGAAAATCGGATAAATTTAAGTTGAATAAAAAAATCACACACATTTTAGGTTATAAACGACACTTATTTACTTTAAAGTTGTACTCATGGAGGTGCTTCTGTTGATTTAGCTATTTTTTCATTGAGTATACCACCGTGGTGCACCACCATGAAATTTACTGTCTATGAACCAATTATTAGGGAATTATTGTCCTAAAAATAAATAATTATAACTTTCAATATAAAATTCGAAGAAAAATATCGAAATTATTCGATGTAATAATTCAGTTGGCCTGCAAAAATAAAGTAAACAAAACCAAGGGAAAAGTGAAAAAATTCACGTGAAAAATATTCTGCCTTATTCATGTTAATGGGAACAAAAAAAAGGGAAAATATTTCTGGGAAAAAATTGTTACTATAGGGGTGATAGAGTTTCTCTGGGTTGTATTCAATTCAGGTACTTATATTAGAAAAGGAACATTTAGTACTGAGTATGTGTATAAAAAGCTTAAGAATAAAAAATGTATATTTAATTATTCAAGTAATAAAATTTCAGAAACGTTCAAGCGCTCAATGCAGAGTTGTTTAAACAAAATCTTATTTTTGTGCAGAAGTTACCAGAAAACACTATTTCGCATTCAGTTGAAGAGGGGTTTATTGTGTTATTGGTTGGTTGGTTGTTTTGTTGTTCGTTTTTTTATAAATTACAAATTCTTGTCGAAGAACGTTAAAATTATCGTCTTTTTGCTTTACATCTGCTAGAGCTTTTTTGATAACAAATTACAATTCTTCCTGCAAAGAATTGTTATAATTTTCTTTAAATTTTACAATTTTCTTACCTTTCATTGTTACAGAATGCTTAGTAATGTATAAAAGTCTTCAATGTAAAGTATTAGCTGTATTTTTAAACAATATAATCATGTTAAAGTAAAACTTAAAAACCGACGGTTTTTTTGTCGGTTTCGGTTTCGGCTTTTATGGGCTAAAAACCGCGGTTTCGGTTTCGGTTAAAACCGAACGGCAATCCCTAATTTAAATATGACTTCCGGTATATGGAGGTCCAATTTTCGATGACTTTTTATAATATTTGTGTTTATATTGGCAATAAAGACCTGCGTAAAAAGTCTTGAAATGTATGTAAATACCTCTTGTTTTTTTAATGTATTCTCGTGGCATAACTAAACTAATAATAAATGTCGTATAATAAGCGAAGCAAGATGGGTGCATTGGTGTTCGCCCATATGAGTGTTAACAAGCGATGTCGCGAAGACTTTTTGTTCATAGCAAACAATCAAAAGAAGTAGTGTTGATGCGTGTATGCTCATTATTTTGCATATTGTACGTTTGAGTGTGTGTAAGATGCAGGAATGACTTCTTCTGTACGGACTATAGGACGTCTCTGTGGATTTATATTATTATTTAAAGTAAACGTGGAGCGAAAACGTTACATAGTTAACCGCATTAATTGCTCTGATGGACGATTATGAGTCAAACCTAAATTGGAGCGTTGCGTTATGGACATGTATTTTCAGTACATTCAAATTATATTTTATACGTTTAAATGTACTGAAAATATGTACTTTGCTGTTAACGCAACGAAAATCTTAAATAATCAGTTACAAATATGTGAATAGAGTTTACACCAAAAATAAATTCAACTTAATTTTAATTGCAACTATGAATCTAAACTAAATTTCACAACACTTAAAATGTGTATACGAGTACTAAAACTAACATGAATTATTTGGGGTATTCACAAGGGTGTCCTAAGTGTCATAAACTCATAGAGTCCTAACACTTTAAACCGGTTTAAAATTATATTTATTTTCTTTCATATAAAAGGAGTACTATATTAATACAATTCTTCACTCTATTGCTTAATTCACAGCAACTTGTATTGTTGTATCTTGTATCAAATACACTTTCTGTTTATATGTTTATGAACACCCAGAGTATATTGTATTAACGTATTCTGTATTTTAAACGTCAAAAACATAATTAGAAGAAGAAAAGAAGTATTCAAAAGTAGATTTTCTGGATACAAAATGAAAAACAGAACTGAAAAAAGTAAATTAATAAACTTTTTGTGCGAAAAGTATAATTTTGAGATGTTAATGGTTGACTCAAGTAAGTTTCCAAAGAGTTTCTTCGTTTTTTGTGTGTTTTAATATTTGCCAATTTACAGGTGACGAAGAGGAAGAGGATGAAATTCAAGAAAATTTTAGGTTGAACTTAATTCACCTATTGTCGAATCGCAGAAGTGTTCATTTAGGACTACCAAAATCACCAGTATGGCATCACAAGATTTTGAGAAACTTTGACGATAATAGATTTAACCAAATGGTGCGACTACGACCAGATGAATTCGCTCACATATTGGATCTTATAAAAAATAACGAAGCTTTTCAAACGAAATGGCAAAAAATCCAACTTCCAATTGAGTTACAACTTAAAATCGCCTTTTCGTTCGGGATCATCAGGCGATGGAGCTTCTGTACGAAAAGTGGCATCCATGTTCGGCATAGGTGATGGCGGAACCATCCAAAATGTTACAAAACGAGTCTTTAAAGCAGTATTGAAACTTAAAAACCTATTTTTAAATTGGCCCAGCGAAGAGGAAATATCTTGGCTAGCTTTAGCGACAAGAAAAGAGTTACCTGGATGTGTTGGATACATTGATGGCTCAGAAATTAGACTAGCCGAAGCACCTTTCAAAAGACATGAGCTGTACTTTTGACGTAAACGACAGTATGCCATTAAAATAGCTATATGCGATCGCAACTTAAGCGTAAGACAGGATATCCAGGAAGTGTACACGATGCTAAAATTTTTTCAAGCTGTCCTATTGCCAAACATCCCCAAAGCTATTTATCTAGTGGCCAATGGATTGCGGGAGATAGTGCATACCGATTGAAGCAATTCTTAATTACGCCTTTCAGAAGAAATAGCTCAGAGCATTCTAGAGAAGCAAGGGAACAATTTAATACATACTTTTCTAAATATCGAGTGAGAATTGAAAATTGTTTTGGCATTCTGAAAGAAAAATTTAGCAGTTTGAAGGAGCTTAAATTTAGAATGTTAACAGAACAAAATAAGATGGATTGCAATGATTGGATTATGGTGTCTTGTATTCTGCATAACATTGACTATATCGTCAACTTTTTTATTGAAATTAAGTTCAAAAGACACAAAAAACATTAAATATGGACTATATCATTAATGTGACAATAAGCGGTAGTGACTATAAACGAAAACTACTGTCCCAAATTAATATTTTACTTATTAAGTAAAATATTTTTTTATTAAAAATACATTGAAATTGATTATTGATTGATTATTAACTTGACTGCACCCGGTCAAAAAAAAAAATACTTGTGTGGCAACACTCTATTCTTAAATAGCTGTTGTTGTTATTTACATGTATTTTCTTTTACATACTCTTACGACTACGATTTGAAGCTGAAAAAAAGTCAGCCAATGTAGCAATGGTAAAGTAAGAAAATAAAAAACATGTTGATTATTGAGCTCTTGTTTCAACTTTGTTATTTGTTATTGAGCATCTCATTTGTTTAAATGAAAGTTTATAATATAATGGCTCTAGTTGTTCTAAGAAGCTTTAGGTAAAGGTTCCCTGATGTTGCATTAGCAACAGTGAAATGCGCATAGGATCCAGCTAAACCCCTCAATAATCAATTTCAATGTATTATTAATAATAAAAAAATATTTTACTTTATAAGTAAAATATTAATTTGGGATTATTAGTGCGTTTAAAAAAAGTTTAAACTTAAATTGTAACAATTCCCATAAACAACACTAAAAACTACTGTAGTTAATCACCCCTATCGTGAACAGTTTTTCCCTCGAAATATTTTCCCTGTTCCACAAATTGCAATCGTGAATAATTTTTCCCCTGAAATGTGTTCCCTTTCTTGATTCCCCTTATCGTGAATAATATTTTTCACATGGATTTTTTCACTTTTCCCTTCGTTTGTTCACTTTATTTTTGCAGGCGAACTGAATTAATACACTGCGTAATTTCAATACTATACTTGCAATTATATATTAAAACTTATAAATAATTATTTTTAGAGCAACATTAATAAATAATGTCTACGATTAATAACAATAAATCCTTGGAACACCTTTTTTCATTGAACATGAATCTTTTAGGTTGACATGCAGTTAATTTTATGGCTGTGGTATGCTAAAAAAATTTTGCACGGCGCCTAAAACAATTAAAAATACAACTTTACACTCTATAACATTTCATTTTAAACCCGAAATATGTGTATTTCTTATTATTAAACTTAATTTGTTTGATTTTCCATTAATTTTGAAGCTTTACAGTTCTTCCCGTTTTTGTACATTCACTACGTGTCGATAACGGGAACAAACGTCCCATGAAATTCACAATTGCAAAATTCCCTTCATGAGGAATGAAAATTTCATGGGAACAAAAATTTCACATTTTATTCACGATAGGGGTGAATATAATAAACAAAAATCACTAAAGGCACTCCCCCTTATGCAAAAACGATTGTTAAGCTTAAAGTTGGTTTAACAAACGAATTTTGTAATGGCAAAACCGGTTTTAACACATGCTTTAACTTTAACAAACGTTTTTGCATACGGGGGACTAAAATTATATTCATTTATTAAAATATGTAAATATGAGAGGTATGTTAAAAATTTTGGAAAAGGTGCATAGGGGGAAAAGCTTAACTAAAGTGGAAGATTTAGAAATAAAAAAAATATGTAAGAAGTTTCAAAGGAATTTGGACAAATGGAGTTCGAATAATAATTAAAAATTAACTAAAAATTAATAGCCATGGGCCTGTGGCAAAAATTAAATAAAAATATACTTAATAGTAACAAACCAAAAAAGTTTGTCTTAAGTAGAACAAAAAATAAGCAAATTAAGTAACATGTGTATAATTAGTAAAAAGAACAAAACGACAATGGTAAGACTGTTGTAAATATAGTGATGGTAAATTGAGCTTACAATACAAAAAAGCTTTCAGCAAATTGAAATACGATGAATCAAAACAATTCACATATTCCATTTGCAATAAAATGCTAAGTATATAAAGCAGAAATCTACATCAACTGACACCACACACAGTGGACCAAACACAAAAGAACGCTGATGATGAAGGTTTAGTGGCGTTCGAAAACGGCTGGCTGGCTATGTGTTGTTAGTCAGAATATTTACAACAGACTTTAGTGTTATTTGTTCATTAATAATTATCACATGTAATTTGGCTTAAAAAGCGATACGAATATTGTTTGTTATTTGAACGAAACCACAGAGAGCACAAAATTTTTGAGCATGCACACTTATATAAATATGTATGTAGTAATGTTGTATGGCATACAATGTATGCACACACATAATTGAAGCTTATAGAGAAATTTAGTTGTGTGTGTGTTATATTTCTTGTTTAAAGCGCAGTCAAGTATTAGCAAAAATAAATAAAATAAAAATAACTAAAAGAAGTTTCTTGTTTTGATATATTCATGTGTAAAAATACGTGTTTTATTGTTGTAAAATTAAAAATAAGTTGATTCGCACCGAACTATAATTATGTTATTTAGAAATTTCAATTATATATACATATATATATATTCCTTACATAAGTTTGCAAACCATGATTATTTATTTTTGTTTACAAAAGAATAGGTTTTATTTATTGCTTTAAAATTTTGAGTTTTTCAGTGCTTGTTGATTTGAATTTATATGTTTCCCACGACGAATGTTTTCGTAGCAGTGTAAGAACTAATCAATTAAGCAAACCAAAAGGAATATATTGTATTTTTGGTACAATTTACGCATTGTTCAACAATAGTTTTTTTTTATGTTTTTTATTTCTTTAGAATTAGTAAAAACATTTTCGAAAACTTTTGTGTGAATCGTACACACTACAAAAAATAAGTCTGATGGAGCACACAAACTTCCAAAATCTGTTTCTTTATCATAATTTTTAGCGTGAACAAACATTTCTGAAGGGTATGACAAAACTTGTGCTGGTTTAATTATATCCACACGACATTTAGCGCAAGTAATTCGTTGAGCTATATAACCAACAAAATATCGGCTTGATGTTAACTCTATTGGAACATTATTAGAGTTAAAACAATCTGCATCTTCATTAAAATAATCTTCATTTTCATCGAATATGTTTGTTACATTAACGTCAGGTGTGCGACTACTTTCTGCTGTACTTCCACTTCTTTAAGTATCTTCTAAAATTGTTTGGAACTCAATAGGTAAAAATATCGCATCGTCGTTTGCACAATTTGAAGAGGTACTAAATTGCGTTATTTTAAGAGATAGCAGTTTAGCTACTGCGACATTTAATTCATAGAACGAAGGATTTTTGCAGTGTCCGCCTTTGGCACGTATATATGAAAACAAGTTTTCCAATGGATCTTGATTAAAATGGCTCGTTAAAATGCATATCAAATTTGAGTTTTCCGCAAACAATTCTGACGATAACGATAAAATAGCTCTCGTAGTTTGAATTAGGCCATCGATTGAAAATATTTTATTTCCTGCGTATTCAACCTGTTTCATATAGGTAATTAGCTCTTCGAGTAATTGCCAAGTTGTGCTTTTTGGCTTCAGGCCACGCTTCAGGGGCTTTTCATCGTTAAAATACATGCTTTTTAAGCAATCAAAATAGCTATCGAGTTTTTTTATAAAAGAGCACGTTGAAGTGGCTATTGCTGCGGAACTTCGTGTAAACTGGCGATTTTCATTTACAGATTGGATTGCAACAGCAACTGAATTGCTCAAAGTTTGGACAGCTATGCCAACACGCATCTTCTGAAAATTATTGGGTTTATGTGCACCTTTGTTAATTTTGTCATTTTGGTTACTTTTCCATACTCCAACTCGAATATTTCTCTAACAACGTCGAATCGCGCTACGCCATGCGGTGTTTTAAAATCGGCTTTGATGAACGCATTTCTTATGGATTTGAAAATATGGGGTAAAATATTGTAAAATATTTCTTTCTATAAAACTTCATTTCTACAACTTTTATAACAATTTGTGCAAAGCGATGGTGATTCCGATCTTTTGCGCTTAAGAGGCGGACATCTAAACAAGGGTAAGGCAACATCCTCACTTAATAAACACTTTTCTATACCCAGTCATCAGTCAAATTTAAGGTTGGTACTGCGTCGCGCTTCAAGTATTTCTTTCCTATATTTTCCGACGAAAAGTGTCTTTCACATATATATAATGTCCGCGATTTTTCCAAAAAGGTTTCGCCAAAGTTGCACTTTTCTATCCACGCTTTAAGTAATATGTCATTGCAATATGGGAAACGAAAGATTTTTAAGTTTGGAAAACTTCTTTTGGATCTGCCACAATGAGGCAAACGACACTTATTGCCTGCTTTAAGCGATAACTTCTTTTGTTTTACTACGGAAGTAATTTCAATTAGTTCACTCATTATGATATTATTTATTTATATTATTATTAAAATTTTTTTAATTTCACACTAGATTATATTTTCAAGCACTTGTAACTCACAACGAAAGCGATACTGAAATAAAGTTAAATAAATAGTTTCCAACGTAAACGCTAAATATATTAAATTCAAATAACGGTAAATTTATATTCGGTGCGAATCCATGTATTTGCAAAAGTACAACAATAAAATACATATTTTTGCCATACAAATAGACAATCGGTAACATTAAATTTTATGTAGCTTATGTCCATACACATATGCATATGTGCGAAAACACAAGTTCTTTTTGTTTGTGTAAATTTTTTCTTTGCTTTAAGTTAAATACACACATCCATTCATACTTACGCATGCAAAGGCACACACACATGCATGCGTATGCAGATGAATAGCGAAGACATGAGAATAATAAGTGCTCTGAGAAAATAAATTACTCTCTTTGAAACAAATGGATTTAGTAGAAAATCCACCAGCAAATTAAGCACTGGCAGTACATAGATAGATAGATTTATAGTCTTTGGCATTATCTCCGTTAATTTCCATTTTTATTTAATAATTTTTTGCTGCCAAAAATAAAAATAAGTAGTATTTTTTTCTTCTTGTCAATAAATGACATTCACATTACAACTTTTTAAAAACATATGAAATAAAAGTGTAATAGTGTATTTCATTTTTACATGAAAATTACCAACAACAAATTTTACACTATTGTATTTAATACAATAACGCTACAGTTACACGACCAAGATTTGCTTTCAAGTTTTTCACACACACTGGTTGTCAAAAGTCGTTTAAATTGAAAGCTGTGACGTAGGCTGCACGTAATTTCCAAGCAAATTTATTTTCAATATGCCGTTGATAAAAAAAACAGCTTAAGGCAACAAAACTTCATGATTTCTATATAGATCTATAAACCGCAACACTTCATTATACACTTTTTATTTTTGTTCCTAAACATATTTATTTAACTGTAATTAAAATTTTTCGGTGGAATATAACATTATTTGTAATAAAAGAACACAAAAATACTATGTCGAGAGAAAATTTGAAAACGAAAAGTGTGCTCATTGAAATTGCTGTCAGTTGTTTTTTTGCTTATAAATTGAACACACAATTGGAAAGAAAATTTGAAGTCAAAGATGAATCAAATTCTAAAAATATGAATTTATTAGTGAAAAAGTGTGAATGTATTGAAATTTGAAAGGCGAAACTTGATCGTGTAACCCTCAAGTAATACAATCGATGCAAGAGGTTTTGTGAATTAAGCATATGTATTTGTTACTGTCATAACAAATTATTTTGCTTTTTTACTTTTCTTTTTCGACAAAATGTCCATTTATGTTTAAATACGTGAAATTTTTCTTTAGCAAATTTCTACTCAAATCATTATATATTGGAAAAATATATAAAAATTCGCAAGGGATTAAAATAATGGAAACAATCTCCCAAAGCTGATTATATAGACCGCAAAAAAAAGTAATAACTCCAGTATAGACTTACAGCATATAAATCGCGAAAACTTGCAAAAATGCGAATATCTTCAAAAAATTTCCAAAGCCTCAAAAACTGTAAACGAGCAAACTCAGTAGCTTTTATGAATAAAAAATTATCTCAAGTGCAAAAAATGTGCGAAAATTCGCGAATAATTTTTTAATTGAAAAAAAAACCTAAAATTTATTTTAAAAAATGCTTAAATTGTAAGGAATGCAAAAAACTGTTAAAAATCCGCAAATAAGAAAATTCGCAAAAACTTGGTACCATCAAGAATATGTTAAAGTCTGATACTTATTAAGAAAAGTTTAAAACTGTTTAAAAAAAACGAAGAATTGGGAACAATCACTTTTATTTCAAAAACTTGCAACAAATTGCAAAATTGCAAACAAGCTCCAAAATTACTTATGAATACCTAAAGATCTAAGAAATTCCAAAAATCGCAGAAAATTTACAAAATTATGAAAACTCGCATAAATAGATAGATGTTTTAAAAATCGGTAAAACGGTACAAAGACAAGCCCTAAAATAACACATAAATACCTAAAGATATAAGAAATTCCAAAAAATCGGAAAAATTAACGAAAATATAAATTTGCAAAAACTTGATAATACCAAAATGATAGCAAAGTGTGATATAAAATAAAAGTCGCCTAATGTGTAAAAAAGGCAAAAACTGCAACAACAAAATTACTTCAATCAGACATGGATGTGGCTTGATTCAATACTAATTTGTTAAAATTACACACAAGAGCAATAAGTTTTATGAAAAATTACATGATCGCAAAACTTAAGAAAATTTGCAAATAAATTCCAAAGCCTTAAAATTGTAAAAGGTCAAATGCTCGAAAAAAATTTGTTTTACATATTGCAAAAATTCGCAAATAATTTTCGGAAACAGATAGAAGCCGTTAAATAATTTTCTCATAATTTTGCATATTCGTACCAAATATTATTTAATTTTTGTAATATTTTTTATCATTTGTTTTGTATCATATTATGTTTCAACTAACACACTAAAATATGAGGGGTTGCTCACAGCAGACGTATTTTAAACTAGTTTAAAAGTTTAGAACATTATGACGTTATGACTTTAACACTACCGTTTGAATACCCCAATTATGCACCGATTTTTAATATCAAATTGTATGGAGAAACTTATTTCAACTTCATACCAATAACGAATCAAATGGCATAATTTTACATTTTCTAAAATTAATATTGAGCTAGCACTTAACATTAAACAAATGAAAGATGCTATTGCATGATTCATATCAATGAGACTTTAATAAATGCATGCCACTGTTTGCAATTTCTATTCATTCATATGATTCACTAAAGGAATGAATCAGTATGATTGTTTTGAAATTTTCTTAAAACCCCTTCTGAAAAATATAGTTTTATGTTATATTTTAAATAAAATACTTAGTCTCATTTTATTTTATGAATTACTTTAATACGAGAAAAACTATTAATTAATATGCAATGTTTTATTAACTTAAGACTTCATCGAGTCAACGTGCTTTTGTGAGTTATTTGATTACTATACAAAACAATCAAACAACAGTAAGACTTTTTTTTTATTTATTTTTACAACGGAATTTAAAAATAAATTCAGTAAAGTGCGACTCTGACTCGCGCACGAAGGGTTCTGTACGAACACTAGATATATAATTTAATACAAACTTCAGCCTATATAATGTATAGTTTTTTTTCGTTTTTGGCATTTTTTCGGTTTTTTGTTTTGGCGTTTTTTCGGTTTTGGTGATTTTTTTAAGTTTCGGCTTTTTTTTAGTTTTTACACTTTATTTTCTCGTTTTGGCGATTTTTTTTGGTTTTAGGGGTTTTTTCATTTTGGCGATTTTTTTTATTTTTGGCGATTTTTTTCATTTTTGCGATTTTTTTATATAAATTTTTTTTTTAGTTTTGGCGACATTTTCGCGTTTTGGCGATTTTTTCGATTTTTGGCGTTTTTTTCATTTTGGCGATTTTTTTCATTTTGGCGATTTTATTTCGAATTTGGCGATTTATTTTAGTGTTAGATTTTTTTTTAATTTTGGCGATTTTTTTCGTTTTGGCAATTTTTTTTTAATTTTTGGCGATTTTTTTTTGGTTTGGCGATTTTATAATTTTCGGTTTTTTTAGTTTTACCGTTTTTGACAATTTCAAGTGTTTGCCTCTTACGGTTTCCAAGATATAGCAAGTTGTCAAAATTACATAATGAAAATTGCATTAACTGATGGACCACCCTTTAATTAAAATTTTTTTTAAAATTTTAGTGTTATTTGTTTTAGTCTATATAAAAATACACTGATTTTACAAAATTTAAGTTTCAATATACATATGTACATACATACAATCGTATGTATATTACATGGGATTTCAACATTTTTCGTTGCGCGTTTTGGAACACCCTTTAATTTTTGATTCTCATGTCTTTGTTGTTATAGCGGCCAAGGTTATACATACTCTGTCCAAATTTCAGGTCCGTAGCTCTTACGGTTCCTGAGAAAATACCGTGTGACGGACAGACGGACAGCGTAGCGAAAACAATAGGGTTCCTTTTCACCTTTGGTGTACGGAACCCTAAAAATGAAATATCAGAATTAGTCAGAAATCTAAAGTTCAAGTCGGAATGGACAGATATATCACAGTTGTTAATCGTTTTTAAATATTGAAACCTAATAACGACCCACCCACTCTATCATGGAAAAAAATCTCCAAACCACCACCAATATATCTGAGAGAAAATACTTCTAATGCCCTTATTAAAAAATTAGTCTCGGCCATTGGTGAGAACGCATTTCACGTAATTTCAATAAAACGTGGTAACATTGACGAAACTAAAATTCAAATACATATACGAAGAAAAAGATTTCCGCAAAATAGTAACAGAATTCGAAAAAAATAAAACAAGTTTTTATACTTACCAGCTTAAGAAAGCTAAAAGTCTGCAGATCGTATTGAAAGGTATAGATGCTTATGTTAATCCCGAAGAAGTAAAATATGCACTAATTTAAGGCAAAAAATTTTACTAATATAATCAATAGGGAGAATATCCCCCAACCTCTGTTTCGTGTTTAACTGGAGCCGAATGATATAAAGTTTAAAAAAACGAGACACATCCAATTTATAACCTAAAATACCTCTTATATCGATAAATCACAGTTGAAGAGCCACATAAGTGATCAGGTCCCGTAAAGTGCCATAATTGCCAAGAATATGGTCACACAAAAATTACCTACAGTTTGTGTTATCTGCGGTGAATTGCACGGTACTGCTAGTTGCAATAACCAAAAGATCAAGCAGAAAAAAATGCAGTAATTGTGGAGGTAACCACACTGCTAACTACAGAGGTTGTCCTGTGTACTCTTTCGTCAAGCAGGCTATGGTGCAAAAACCTAAATTAGTTCCAGTTCAAACAGCAAACGCTTCCTCCGCCACTTCTGCGCAAATGAGCCAACCAGTTACTTCCCGTATATCGTATGCAGATGCTGCTAAGGCTAGTTCTATTCCCACACAAAATGTTTCACCGGCAAATAATTCAACAAATACAAACTCGAGCTGACATACAAAAAATTGCGGATGTTATAGATTTGGGCGTCATAAAAAATATCTCTAGGGATTTAATTCAAGTTCAAGCTTCTCTTGATCTCTCGTCCGATCACTTTCCGACGGTCATTACAATTTGCAGCCCATTAAGAAGTAACTTATCTGACCCATATGTGAAGATAATCAGTCGTGTTAATTGGCTGGGGTTCAAAAAATATCTCAGTAGTCATTGTACGGAAAACATAACGCTTAGAACACCCGATGATATTGACTCTAACATTGCCAATCTCAACGAGAATATTAAACAGGCTGCTGAACATGCTACTACCTCCCATCCGCAGACTGGGTTTAATAAAATTTATTCTACAGACATTGAAGGTCTCGTACGTGAAAAAAGAAGAGCTAGGAGGAAAAAGCACAGATCACCCCAAAATAAAATCAGATTTAAAGAGTGCACGAAACGACTCCAAGAGTTGCTTGCATCTGAAAAAACTGCATCTCTTAAAAATTATCTGTAAGGTCTTGATGCCACACCAGCATCTAATTACTCTTTGTGGCGCGCTGCTAGAAAGCTTAAAACACCCGTTGAGTATAAGCCACCTCTACGCACAACTACCGGAGGTTGGGCAAGAAGCGATACTGCTGAGCACTTAAAATCCGTTTTTACGCCAAACATATGTACTGGTGTTGTTGATTTGCCGAGTGTAGTCGCTCTACCCCCTCAACACATAAAGTTTAAGACGCGCGATTTACAAAAATTAATTGCAGAACTCAACCCGAAGAAAGCTCCGGGTATTGATGGAAATAGTAACCAGATGCTGATGCAGTTGCCTCGTATTGCTATGAGAGTCCTGCTATTTATTTTTAATGCCATATTACGACTGGAGTATTATCCACAACACTGAAAGCTTGACAAGGTCAAAATGATTCCAAAGCCGGGCAAAGATCTTACCAAAGCTGAGTCATACAGGCCAATAAGTCTGCTATCAATAATGTCAAAAATATTCGAAAAGCTGCTCATGACAAAATTGTCCTCTATTCTAACCGATAATATGTGCTTACCGGACCATCAATTTGGTTTTAGAAGTCTGCATAGCTCCATTGAACCAACGCATAGATTGGTTCAATTTATAAGAAGAAATTTTGAAGAAAAGAAGTATTGTTCTGAGCTGTTTATTGACGTTTCTCAGGCATTTGATAAACTGTGGCACGAAAGCGTAATTTTGAAATTGAAAACAACCAATAAACATTCTGGCCCGAAAGTTCACTGTTGTGGAAGGAGACTTTACGAGTATGCCTGAAACTATCGCATCCGGTGTTCCACATGGGAGTTTACTGGGGCCAATTTTGTATTTGATTTATACTTGTGATATGCCTGATAGCAGTAATATCCACACTTCTACATTTGTCGACGATACAGCCTGCCTTAGTATACACGAAAACCCTCGCGGGGCATCCCGATTTCTTCAGGAACACATTACTCAGCTGGAACTATGGTTAAACTTTTGGAGAAATAAAGTAAACGAACAAAATTGTGTTTAGGTAACATTTAACCCACGAAAAGATACTTGTTACCCCATTGGAATCAATAATCCATTTATTCCTCAACATTCACATGTGAGATACCTTCGTATACACCTTGATCGAAGGCTTACATGGAAACACTATATTGACTCTAAGCTAACACAAACGAAAATAAAATTAACTCAAGGTACGGTCACACTTGTAAAACATTTGCCCAAAAAAGCGTAACCAACAAACACTAATAAAAAAAGTTTTGATCTAGACACTTGTTTATCAAATTAAACATTTTAGGACACAACTAATGTGTTCAATGTCATTGAATCCGTAGCTTCAGCTACATTGGCTGATTGCTAGAAATTTAACCCTCAGTCTAGATTGCAAACTCTTGATAGGCTTAGTTTACATCTGGCATTTCTTGTGTGTCATTTGCTAAAAAAAAGCGTAACCAACTGATTACTAATGAAAAGCTGTTTGATTCCGAAATACATTTATTGATTTAAACAGTTTGCAATCAAGCTGGATTCTATAAAATTTTCTATTAGTTATGGATGAAACTATTTAACTTAATAAATACATGTCTGAATCTAAAAGTTTTTCTTTAGTAATTAGTGGTTACGCTTTTTTTACGCTTGTGTGGCACATGGCACACAGGTGGAAACCCGGCCATATACAAGTCGCTTTTGAAAGATATATGGTGCTACGGAATTCAAATATGGGGCACTGTTTCAGCTTATAATGTAGAGAGAATCCAACGAAGGTAAAACAAATTTTACGGCTAATAACATCGGCTCCATGGTGTATCAAAAATTCAAGTTTTCATCGTGATTTAAATATGCCACAAGTGATTGAAGAAATTGCAAAATACGCAAGCAAATATTTAACAAAACTCGAATCACATCCTAATCCGCTTGCTCGTAATATTTTGAACTTTACTGGACACATCCGCTTAAGAAGGAAGAACACAAGGGCTCTAGTAAGCAACACTCCAGATGAAACTGCTGGAATTTTTTTTTTTTGCTAAGCACGACTCGTATATTATTAATTACATACTATCACTAAGTTTACGTCCGACACTGCTCGGGCCTGATAATTATATTTAGATTTAAGATTTGAATACTTATTGTTAGTTCATATTTGAAGATACAATAAAGAAATATACATATTGTTACAAAAATAGCCGTCGACAGCTTTAAGGCAGCATTACACAAAAATATTCCAACAGGGTTAATGTAAGTGGTACGCGAAAATATTCCTACAGGGTCAATGTAACGAATAATCTAAAATAGCAGCAAACAACTAAATAAGCTTGATTAAACGTAAACAAGCAAAAGCAACAACAAAAAGCGTCTGCTTATTAAGAAGATTCACATATTTACACACATACATACATGGTAATTCAAACGAAAATCAAAAGATAAACAACCACCGTGTACTGCTTAGTTAATGATGTACACACGCATGCATATACATATGTATGTACATAGTTACCACATGAACTTAATTAGGCACTTTGTAAACAGCATATAAGATGATAATGACCGTCTAGACATTGCTTGAAACTTCTAGTGGTATTTGTGTGGAATATAAAAAGAGGTGACGCAGCCAATGAGTTAGTTAGTTGCACTTGTGAGTTAGTTGCGAGGCAGTTATAGTTTTGTTGAGAACGAGTTGCGGTTGTGAGTCAGTTGCGAACAAGTTAGTTGCGAACAATCTGCGATATAGTAGTGAGTTGATAGCTAAGAGCAGTCTGTGCTTTACACGTGAGTTGGGAAAAGCAGAAACTATAGGACAGTCTATAGTGACAGCAAAGTCTGTCGTGGAATTGAGATTATTGTGGTGTCTATCGTGTCGACTGGAGTAAAGGGAACAGCGCAGCGTATAGACGTGTATAAGGGTGTAAGTAAAGCCAGTGAGTCTTTATTGGTGTATCAACTGTGAGTGTCGGCAGAGTGAGTGCCGTGTGTGACGAGCAGCAGAAAAAGAGGTATTGGTGTATCAACTGTGAGTGTCGGCAGAGTGAGTGCCTTAAGTGACGAGCAGCAGACAAAGAGGTGTCACGTGAATACTTGCGCAGCCATTTAAGGCACGTGCGTAAACGACAGCGAGGAAGGCGTGTGGTAACCAGTTGTGAATATTTGTGTGTAATTTATTAGTTTAAGTTGTATTAGTGTATTTAAGCTCTTGATTAATTTAGTTTAAGTGTATTTGTAAATAAAACTTGCATCATTCTTAACCCTAATTACTACACTCGGGTCTTGTATTAATTTGCAAATCTTCGGATCTACGGAAAAGCGTTTTTAAGGAGAGAAAAACGTAACAATATGTATTATAAAAAAAGAGTTTTTTCAGCGATCCGCTGCAACGGTAGGAAACAGTTGATTGATATTTGTATAGGAAAAATGGGTGACATTACATTACATTACTTTTCACATAACAATATCTATCATATGTTTCGTACCGTTGCACTTACATTCCATTACAGTCGACTAACTGAGCCTTAAGGTTTTGTAAGCTACATACATATTTTGAATTGTGGTTGAAGTATAGTAATGAGTTGTTTAAGCAGCAACGAAACACATCTAGACATGCTTAACCAACAACAAACAACCTTTTTTAATTTGAATATTTTAATTATTAATTTTTTGTATTTTTTTTACTAAAATAATAAAAAATGTTAACATAAGTACATACATACATATAAAAGGTGATTGTTTAGAAACTTTCTTTTTGGCAGAACTGTTTTTGGAACCTCTGTTGTGTTCGTGTATCACGTTACTGTTCAGTCGTAAAGCATCTCTGGGTTGGGAAACAGCTCTCACGTCATCGTAATTATTTCTTAAGTGCGATTAGACTTCTGTGTGTTGTTTGGCCTTCGAGAGTTTTGCGTCTAACTCGCACTTATTAATGGTTAACGCAACTAACTGTGTCGCTTACAGTTAGTGATTTTGTGACATTTTCCATTATCAAGTAAAAACGTTTTTAATAAGATTTAACTGGTGGAGACCATAAAAAACTTTAGGTGAAGATCCTGGAAACTCCTACTCCCTATGCGAAGTTATAGGTCGTTCGCAGCAACCGAAGGAAGCTTCTACACTATTCTATTACCCAGCACAACAATCATTTCTCATATTCCGTTTCATTAGAATTTACGTTAAATAGCTGATGTTAATAACAATCTCTACCCAAGTAGATAGATTAGGGTGCTGATGAAGTGAGTTGCTGCACAGAAAAATATCGGTATTTCCCCAGCTTAAAAGTCTAATTTAATTTTTCTTCTCTTCTTTAGAAACTCACATTAATTAATAAAAATATTTCATTCAATAAAAGAATTGAAATTACTGAACTTAAGCCTGACTAAAAATTATTTCTGATTAAAAATTGGTTAAATACCTAAAGATATAATAAATTCCAAAAAATCGGAAAAATTCGCGAAAATGAAAATTTGCAAAAACTTGCTAATACCAAAGCAAAGTGTGATATAAAATAAAAGTCGCCAAATGTGTAAAAAATACAAAAACTGCAACAACAAAAATACTTCAATCAGACAATGATGTGGCTTGATTCAATCCTAATTTGTTAAAATTACACACAAGAGCAATAAGTTTTATGAAAAATTACATGATCGCAAAACTTAAGAAAATTTGCAAATAAATTCCAAAGCCCTAAAATTGTAAAAGGTCAAATGCCCGAAAAAAATTTGTGTTACATATTGCAAAAATTCGCAAATAATTTTAGGAAACAGATAGAAGCCGTTAAATAATTTTCTCATAATTTTGCATATTCGTACCAAATATTATTTAATTTTTGTAATATTTTTTCTCATTTGTTTTGTATCATATTGTTTATGTTTCAACTAAATGAGGGGTTGCTCACAGCAGTCGTATTTTAAACTAGTTTAAAAGTTTAGAACATTATGACGTTATGACTTTAACACTACTGTTTGAATACCCCAATCATATACTTTACATGTAATGGGTGTTTTTTATTGAGGTATAGAACTTTAAGTTGGCATCACTTTTTTAACTGGCGGCCATTTTGTCAGCTGTCAAGTGATTAATATTTAGTTTGGTTTGCCATTTCATCATGAACAGGTTGACAAAAGAACAACGCTTGCAAATCGTGCAAATTTATTTCGAAAATAATGGTTCAGTTCGCGAAGTTTACCGCAAGCTCCGTCCATTTTATGGTCGACATAATCGTCCATCAGAGCAATTAATTCGGTTAACCATGGATCGTTTTCGCACTACGTTTACTCTATGTGATAATACGCATCCGCAGAGACGTCGAACAGTGCGCACCGAAGAAACAATTGCCGCTGTAGAGCAAAGTGTTGAAGAGGACCCGAATGAATCGATTCGCCACCGTGCACAGCAATTGGAGCTTTGTCCATCAACTTTATGGAAGATTTTGCGCAAAGATCTTGGCTTGCGACCTTACAAGATCCAGCTTGTGCAAGAATTAAAGCCGCGAGACCATGCAATGCGTCGTGATTTTGGTGTATGGGCCGAAAATGAGATTGATCTCGATGCTGATTTTCATCGCAAAATTTTGTTCAGTGATGAGGCTCATTTTTGGTTGAATGGCTACGTCAACAAGCAAAATTGCCGCATTTGAAGTGAAGAGAATCCGCATGAGACCCTTGAGACGCCATTACATCCACAAAAACTGACTGTTTGGTGTGCTCTATGGGCTGGTGGAGTCATTGGGCCATACTTCTTCCGAAATAATGCTGGAGAGTCAGTTACCGTTAATGGAGACCGGTATAGAGCCATGATAACCGACTATTTTGTTCCCGAATTGGATGGCATGAATGTGGATGAGTTGTGGTTCCAACAAGACGGCGCTACATGCCACACAGCGCACGTCACAATCGATTTATTGAAGGAAACATTCGATGAGCGCATAATTTCGCGGAATGGACCTGTCAATTGGCCACCAAGATCGTGTGATTTGACACCATTGGATTATTTTCTTTGGGGATATGTGAAGTCGCTCGTCTACGCCAACAAACCAGAAACGTTAGGGGACTTGGAAGCCAACATTCGTGGCGTTATTGCCAACATACGGCCCCATATGCTCGAAAAAGTGGTTGAAAATTGGACCTGTAGAATTGGCTTTATTCGAGCCAACCGCGGCGGCCACATGCCCGAAATCATATTTAAACATTAATGGCATAAAATTATCCTTCCAATAAAGCCAAATTGATGGACATTAAAACGATTTTCTTGTGTTTTATTTCAATTCGAAGTTCTATACCTCTAAAAAAACACCCGTTAGATATATTAAATTAAATATACTTACTTTATAAAGAACAGCTAAAGGCTTAATATTGCAAGGTGCATTTAAAAATTAAATAAATATTTCTTAAAACAAATTATCTAAAGCTAAGGTAATAAAAACAAATAAATATAAATAGAATAAAATGAATTAAAAACGAGTTCGCTTTCAGAATTTTACAGCGACATACATTTGCTCTTAAAACTTAGTTTTTCATTTAACAGATCTTTAAAATTCTTACAAATATGCCGCAAGAGAGAAATTTGATTTCCAGCTGCATTGTTTGCGTTGAGCCTGATAATGATGATATGGTTACATGCTCTAAGTGCCTTGGAAGTTATTATCATACATGTGGGAACATGACTTACAGCGCAGACATTTTTACTTGGATCTGCCAAAAATGTTTTCAACAACAATATTCCGAACATAACCTCATTCATTTATACCATGTTCACACTTATCGTCTTAAACGTGTTTAAGGCAAGTGTTTCAAAAAACTAAACACAACCGTTCACATTACGTTTGAGATGTTTTTTTTTGTCAATAAATTATTGAATTTGTACAAAATTACGAACAATTATGCTTTTTTATTGGTTTATTATTTTCAAACAACAAATGTTCTTGTAAATATTTGAGTATTTTTGAACTAATTACTTGTTTACCAAATAATTTTTGACGTGACGCCATTTAATAACAACACAAAGTTGCCAGAGTTATCAAAAAACGGACTGAACATACTCCATTATCGTGTTTAAGGAAGTGTTTTAATCTTAAACACTTCATTTGAGATGTTTAACAAAACAAGTCAATGTATGGTAAAACATCTCAAAATCGTCATGTTTAAGCTCTTAAGCACGAATGAGGCGTTAAACACGTTTAAAACCATAGGTGTGAACATGGTATTAGGTTCTATGTCAGAAGTAGTTCTTATTGCTGCCGATCAGACTGATTCAACAAGGTTGAACCAACAAGAGTACACCGCTGCCACCATTGCAACACAACAATCGTCCGTACAACGTGGTCTAAGCGCAGATAAACTACTACAAATACAACAGCTTGCAGTTAAGAAAAGAGTTTTCATATATATAAATTTATGTTTCAAAATTTCGTATTTATGTGTAATTTCTTTTTTTTTCGATAAGCTCAACACAAGTGATTGATTTTGACATTTGTTGTCGGTTGACTTTTTATAGTGGGTGTCAAATTTGTACGAAAATGAAAATGACGGAACAATCAAATATCTCATATGTGTGAACTCAATATTGTTCGAATCTTCTTCTAAAAAAAATTTTACTACACACAACTACAATTAGCACTCCACTAAACAGTCTACATTGCAATTATGTGATGTTCGTTTTTATCAATCGTCAAATCGTACATCAAGTCAGTGTTAAGATATATCATTTACTTTCTAAAAAAAACATAGTCCACAATACCCCAAGTTACTCCACTATGTGTAGATTCATTACGAAGGATTTTTTTGGAAATTCGAATTTTAAAGCAGTTAAAATTGGTAAAATAGTCGGCATCTTCGAAACTAATAAAGCTAGTAGCAAAAACTTAATCTGAATTTATGCAAAAAAAAAATAATAAGCCGAAACTTTTTTAAACATGCATACTTGGTCAATCGGAGTAAAATTTGGACTCAAGAGGCGTTATTTGCACATGTTGTGCTAAAAAAAACAGGACATTTTTGCAATATGGGCTATCTACGTACTTTGAATCACTGTTAAATAAATACCAGGTATTCAAAAACTTATGACGTGTTGTAATACTTCATTATCTATATCAAAAAAATAATAATTTAAAATCAAGAAGAAGCAACTTTATTTTAAAAATAAATGTTTATTAAATTGAACTCAGTTTGTTCAATTGGTTATCCATTGTGGCATTGGTTATTATCTGATGATCTATTTCCTTATAAATTTTGTACAATCTGTCTCCAAAATGAGAAACTGCATTTAAGCCATGCATATTGTTTTCCTTTTTTGAAGTAATCTTTCATGAACGTTATGAATTCGGCCATGACTTTTTCCAACTGTGTAACTTTATGGATGTTTGGCCTATCAAGAACCCTGCCAGTCATAGGACCCTCCCAAGCGAAGTCCTGTGCATTATGTTGGTTTGAGTTTAACTTTTCTTTTGCAACTGCCCTTTTACCTATGCTGCCGAACGATCGGGGTGCCAAAATTTTATTTACAGCCTTATCCTTATTCATTAAATTTCTAGGAGCTTTTCCACTACGATTTGGAAGTGATGGGAAACCATCTTCCAGGGGCATACGACTCAACAACTTCCTTGCGGGATAGTTTTTTAATGATAATTATTTTTGTAATATTGACCTCTTTTTCCCGCAAAGCACATAGATTTTTTTGTCCGACATTATGATTAACATTATTACAAAGAATACATTTCACTGTACCCCACCTGGGATCGCAGCCACCAGGCCTGCCACAGTTAAAACATCTTTTGTTTGTACGACACCCTCTTTCCGTATGACCAATACGATCACAATTTCTATACAATCTTACAAACGGATAATAATGATCTACCTTGAGAGTGGTGTAATTAATTATTATGTCATTGGGTAATTCATTGCCAAAAAATCCAATTTAACCGAATAGGTGGGTACAAATGATTCACTATTTTATCAGATCTCTTTCTAAAACGATTTATAGAGGAGACTTTAATGTCTGATATTATGGTTCTCTTTAACTATTCTTCAGATAGAGATAGAGGGATATTTCTTATAACACCAAAAGTTTCCAAAAAAGTCTTAGGCACAAAGCACGCATGTTTCTGGCCTTCAATTCAGAACTGTTAAGACAACGATTTGCATCAGCAGGATACTCAAAATGAATTTTATACAAGATAATGCCAATGGCCTTAATAGTCTTTATCCCCGATAAGTTTATATCTCTAATTTTTTCCCAGAGATAAAGGCAATTTTTAATATTTTTATTTAAAATAATTTCCGACCGCGAACTGTCAATCAATACATAAACGTCACCAGAATGGTCATGTGGGTAATAATTTATTTCTCCATCTGTAGTGTTTGTGTTTTTAGATACAGAAAAATTTACATTGGTATTTGTAGACGGCATACTGATACACACAGAATCAGCATTAGTATTCATAGATGCAACATTAGCGTTGCCAACCTGATCGTAGTACAAACTCACACCCTCACTAACACAATCAAATGTATCGGCCTCCATATTTAAATTTTCATCATCGGAATTGAGGTTATGTACACCTCTTATTTGAGGCTTATCATGACCAGATCCCCGCATTTCCCATACAGATCCCATATCAAAATTATTTATTTCATTTGTACTCACTTTGGTTCCAAAGGACGACAGGGAGAGATTACTCTTACCATCAGCCAGTACTGTATTTGCATCAGATGTGCCGAGTCCACCCAGAGGCTTACCAGCAGTTTATCTATTTATTCGTTGTAGTTCCATTATCTCCTTCTTGAATTCCTTTCGATGTTTCACTATTACCTTTTTATCATTTTCCCTTACTCCTCCACCACCAGCCAGATCCTTTAGGCCATCACACTTCCCAGAAAGAGAAGTCGCAAAACCTTCAAAGTCCCGCTGAGTCGCAGTAAAACGTTGAGATGCCATAGCATCACCATCCCTTGGAAAACTCACACCCTTCAGAAACCAAGATATTGTAACAGCAGCTTACACAACTCCCACGAGAAAAGACAAACCATGATTTGCCCAAAAAAATCCAGAGCAAAATGGCGCACCAGTCACTGCAGAAAAATATGCCAATAATACGAAGCAAACACAACCTCACCATCCGAAGACAAAAAACAAAGTGAGTTTAATTATGTAGCGATAAGCTTTTAAACACTTTTACTAGACTTGTGCCATTTAGTTAATTTCAGTGACCGGTCATTTTAGTTCATTATTTGTAAATGAACTAGTTCGTTCATTTAGTTCAATCGCTCTTTTTAGTTCAATGAACTAGTTAGGTCTTTTTAGTTCAATGATTTTACATATACAATTCTACATGCATATGTATGTATGAGTATTGTGGTCTTTGACAATATTAAAAACACAAATTCTGTGATTAAGATACTTTATGAAAACTAAAATTAATTAATTAATAAATTTGATTTATAAAATAATCTCATAAATCCAAAATATTTTTTGTGAATAGGGTAGTATGTATAAGTGTTTTCTTGTTTATTGCATTTTTGGTAGTAGCCAGCGATGAACAAGAACTAAATATACATACATACATATGGATGAGTATAGAAGATAAGCAAAGAAACAGTAAAAAAAGTAAAGCAAAACATTGAAAACATTTAGTTCATAGCTTCTGTGTTAGTTCATTTTGTGTATTAGTTCTTAGTTAAAAAAATTAACTAGTTCAAAAATTGAGCTAGTGAGCATAAAATAATTGAACTAGTTCACTTAGTTCAAAGTACTGAATCGTTCATTTGAACTAGTTCGTTCATGAACTACACAAGACTAACTTTTACCTATGCTCATACTGAGTTTCTTGCAATATGTACATAAATAATAATAATTATGTAATATTATTTATTTACATGACATATTTCAAAAGCATAAAAACAAAAGTTTCATAGGCACAACGGAATAAAACAATGTTTTCATAATAGCAACGAGAATCGCATTTTATGTAATTGTGAAAATTATTATGAAAAATTGTTATGAAAATGAGTATGAAAAGTTTTTTTTCATTTCACATTATCACAGAACCAGAATCGACGCCCTGTAGTGCAGTATGAAAAACAATAGACGGATTTACATACATATATTAAATTATTTTTTATTTTTCTCTTTTAAGTTAAAATGTCTATGTCCAAGAATTCTTATTTTAAAATTTCATGATGTACTTATGTATGTATGTATATGGGTGATCAAATAATATTTCAGGCTGGTAATAAGTCAAAGTCGTCGCTAACATGGACTATTGGAACATGATCACTTTCTACAATTATTTGCGAATTTAGATCACAAAGTTCATACTTCTTTAAGGCTGTTTCCCAATCCATTAGCTGCACAGCATGTAGACTTTCAGCTTCGTTATGATGTCGAAGGAGCATTGATTCCTATATAATTAAAAATAAAATCATATTTGTATCTTACTTTCAATTTGTTGAAGATTGTGCAGGTTGTCAATTCATAAATCCTAGGATATCTGATTATATATATTTGATTACTTAGAAATAAATATTACGCGTTTCTGATTTGAAATGTTGCATTAAGAGAAAATACTATGAAGAAATAGTATAGGCTAGGCAATTTATAATATGGTTCTATTAACTATTAATGATTTCAAATGTTACATTAACAGAAAATACTAAGAAAAAATCGTGCCGGCTAGACCATTGAAACTATGATTCTATTAAGAGATAACTATTAATAAATTGGAGGACTATTGCGGTTGAAATTTTCTTCGATCTCTTTCTTTAATTTGGTTTTTATTTATTGAGCTTAAGATATTTTCTGATGTGCATTATTGTATGTTTTTATCAATTGTTGTAGGAAAGTTCAAGTGATGAAGGCATAGACAATGGTCACTGAACTACACCGGCTTCAGCGGATACTAATGATAATGTAACATAAGAGCGCCCTCCTTCATCGTGTAGCAGAATCATTGGCGAAATAAAATGACAGATTCAAAAATATTTAAAACGCCTCATTTAACATCAGAGGCGTTGCATCACTGCATTATTAAAACCGTGCAAAAATCAGAGTTGTAAAAGAAGGAATCACCCTTATTCTATTTGGCGTCGGCAACATCGTCATCAATTTTGAAACAACATCAATATAACACAACATCAATGCTAACTTTGTATTCCCTAACAGTGTTATGACGACGTTGTCTGTTTATCGATAAATACAATCCACATATCCAATATTTGAGTCAGCTGGTTCATTTTGTTTACTATTTTTGGTAAAAGTATTTTTGAATAAGTAAAAGCTTTGTAAATAAATTAAAATAAAATGTTTTTCTTTCCTATTGAGACGATGAAAAAAAAAATTAATAGTGAAAATAAGATTTCTCAGACAAAAGTGATGCATTTGCCAGTTACCCAGTTATATTTTACAAATATTTTCGGCTGAACAAAACATCAATTAGGAATGTATTGGATACAATAGAGCCTAACTTTTGAAACAAAAGGGATCAGATCAACGTTTATTGGAGCTTGGAGCTTCCTCCAAAGGTACTCAGTGCTAATTGTTGTTGTTTGCAACCTTTTTTTTAATTTAAACCTCAGTATACTTTCCCAACACACTATTTACCTTACATTTTGCCATCCACCACTAGTTCTAATTCGTGGACCGAGGGAATGTAGTGCAGTCTCACTTTCTCACTGCACCTTGAAATTATTAGGAAACTACCCCTGAGGAATCCTCTAGCAAAAGAAGGACTTTTCCAACTCTTCCACAAGCTTTTCAAATTGGTTGGGGTTGGTAATTTTTTTGTCCATATTATATTTTTATTATTATTTATTTAGTACATATTACACAAAGTAAATTTGTATAATATGGTGTTGCACAAGTATGGGCGGAGTAACTAGACCATATGCCCAAGATGGTATTATCAGTATTTTAAAAGTTTTTGTGACTGACTGTACACGACCTATGCCTTCACATAGGAAGTAGCAACGTGGTTGTTAAAGACATTCAACAAAAAACCGCAAGATTATACGGTTATCCGTGGCAGATCAGTCAACCAGTGCGAGCGAGACGAAAAACTCTCGAAGGCCAAACAACACGCACAAGCCTGACCGCACTTAAGAAATAATTACGATGACGCGAGAGATGTTCCTCAACCCAGAGCTGCTTAACGACTGATTGATATCTACTTATATTTTACTTTTTTACCATTTAAATTATTTTTCAAATTCGTTGAGGCATGCACACAACAGAACACGACATCAAAAACACTGACGACAAAATGAACGGCAACATCAACATCAATGTTTCTTTCAGAATACCAAACATATGCTGACAGTCATCGATAAATGGCAATACTATCTACGGGAATACCGATTTGATAAAAAACATTAAAAACGACGTCGTGTTATGTTGCCGACGCCAAATAGAATAAGGGTGAATATCTCTTTCTTCGCCATCTGTCGTCCCTATAACTATCCCTTTCCTAAAGAAGGTAACATCTAGTAATAATTACTTCTCTTAAAATAGTATCTAAGGCACTTTTTCTAGAAGTAGTTCTCTTCAATTCTCGTTTAAAACGGTTTATTGTTCAATTTTCCTATTGTTTTAATGCAGCGAATGAAGTATATTTTCGGTACAAGCTATAGGTTTGCACAGATATACCTGTTTGCACTAGTTTTGCGTGTGTTGGTTCTGGTATGTACAGATACATATGGTATTCAGCGTTTCTGTTACTAGTCATGTTTTAGACCCAATTGTTTTTCTTGAATCAAGTATAACTATGGGAGAGAGAGGAACGAAGAAAGAAGAGGGGTACTAATTTGCTTGTACCGATAAGTTATGTAGTAACAAATCGCTGAATAACATATGTATCTATACATACCAGAACCAACACTCGTAAAACTGGTGCAAAGAGGTATATCTGTGCAGACCTATTGTAACAAATTAGTTTCATATATTCTTCCTTTTGTATGTGTCATGGGCACTGGTATTCGGTAGTTGGTATTTTTTCTTACTGTAACCGCTTTGTCGCACTAACGGCGTCAGGCTCTATTCTTTCATTATTCGAATTTAATGGAAAGGATAGAGTAAGTATTGTAGTATTCTAAGTGAAAAAATGTAATTATTATACAAACACTTTATTCTTTTCTATATACTTAGATAATAAAACGCACACACCAGTTATCAAGCTTGTTTTATTATTATCCGCAAGTTGCTGCCGAAACACTTTGTTAGTATTCGTAAGTCAGTAAGTTGCTACCGCAACATTTTTTATTATTCTGTCGAATACATGCTACGCCGTAGCGAACGAATCAAGGAACGAAATATGTCCACGAAGGATACTGACAACCACATGGAATCCCTGTCGGATAGCGAGCATGGGAAAACGGTGACTGAAGAAAAATACGTCTCAGTTGCCGATCTGAGGGAAGAAATCTTAGTGCTAAAAAACGCAGTAGAGAAACTACTACAGCTTGCCCATACGCCAATCGCTACACCACTTGCCGTAGCAGCCAATGATACCACAAATGTACCACTTGCCGGAGCAGCAAACAGCTTCAAATAAAAACCTTCTGCCACAGAAAGCGTTTCAGTTGATGAACTAATTGCCGTGAACACATGTTCTACGTCAGATGCCACCAGTGCTAATGTATGTGAGTATTCAATGCCCTGTCGAAATTTTTTGCCATATACCACCGCACAAACATACGCGTCGGCCCCAACCCCTTTGCCATATACCACCGCACAATCATTCGCGTTGGCCCCAACCCCTTCTCCATACACTTCTGCAAAAACATTAGCGCCTTTAACCCCTTTTCCAAACTATGCCGCACAGGCTTTTTTACAAACGTCTTTGCACCCATATACGGTCACACAAACATCAGCGTCAATAACGACCCCCTCGTCTTTTCCGTGAACTTCGGTCAACGATTTACCGCAGTTTTCAGGCCATCCAGAACAGTGGCCTATGTTTATAGTCGCGTTTAACGAAACAACAGACACTTATAATTACTCTTAACCTCGAGAATTTAATTCGCTTACAGAGGTGTTTGAAAGGGGAAGCCAGGTCCAAGGTGAAGTCATTTTTTATTCACCCAGAGAGCATTAACCACTTGATAAGCATACTCGAGTTTTACTACGGTCGCCCTCAGGTTTAAATCCGCAGTCAGATCGCGAAAGTCCGCGCCTTCCCAGTAATAACAGAAAAGAAAATTTATGATGTGGTGAATTATAGCACAATGGTGCTAAATTTATCTACATTTTTGATAAATGCGAATGCCACACCACACTTAAATAATCCTACATTACTCGATTGGCAAGTTGCCTCTTCAAAAACGTGAAGAATGGACGAATTCGTTGAACCATATTGGTCCCTACCCCAGTGTTAGCGATTTCAGTTTGTGGTTGCAGGAAGTCGCAACGTATATTTCTCCCTCTATGGAAGCAAAAATTAGCAAATACGATATCGGCTGTAACAAAAGGGAAAAGTTGAACTCGTCCTTTAGAATTATAAAAGATGAAAGTCGACTCACCAAATGCCTCATGTGCCAAAAGTTCCATCAATTGTACCAGTGTCAACAATTCAGAGGAGTATCAACTAAAGAGCGGTGGGATTTTGTTAAAAGCAATTCTCTTTGTTTCGGTTGTTTGCGTTCAGGCCATAATTCTATTAAATGCAAAAATAAACGCCAATGTGGATTATCAAATTGTACTAAATTCCACAACAAATTATTACACGGGGAGAGTGGAGTAAACAACACAATTGAGTGTAAGGTCAGCAAACCAGCGTTGGTAAAAAATAGTAATGTAAACACAATTGTTGAGAATTTCTTGGGCAAAGAAACGTTATTCAAATATTTGCCAGTAGATGTGACAGGTCCAAAAGGCACAATGAGAATTGTTGCCTTTATATATGAAGGTTCTAAAGTTAGTCTTTTAGAAAACGAAGTAGCAACTTATATTGGTTTACAAGGTTCACAAAGTAATTTATGCCTCAGCTGGATAGGGGGTAAGACAACCAACGAAAAGTCTAGAAGTGTGAACTTGGAAATCAGTGCAGCTCGTAAAGGACATTTAAGCTTTCAAATGAGAAATGTTTATACAACAATGAATTTAAAGCTACCTGCACAAAACATGCAATTGAGAAATTTAGAGAAAAATTTAATATTTTAAATAAATTTGCTGTTGATGATTATTATAATGCTCGTCCGCAGTTATTAATCGGTCTACCCCACATAAGGCTTGTTCGTCCATGTGAGGTCTTGAATTTAGACAAATGTTTTGCATTACATAAGACTAGTTTGGGTAACGTGATATTTGGGTCGAATGAGAACTCGTATGAGGCCGTGGTGTGCACAATCGATGTAGATACTTTGGATAATATCAACAAACAGGTATCTGAATATTTCGCTTTGGATAATTTGGGAGTCAAGGTTACGAAGCCATTGGTATCTCATGATGATAAAAGAGCCGAAGAAATACTTTGTTCTACAACAGTGAAAAAGGGCCTCCAATTTGAGACCGGTCTTTTATGGAAAAAAGGCATTTTTGAAATTAAAAACAGTTATACGATGGTGCTTAAACGTTTGCATAGCATGAAAACAAAGATGAAAAGGGATAAGGACTTGGAAGAATGGTGTACAGCCAAAATAAATGATTATGTATTTAAATCTTACGCCAGGAAATTGTCACCTAAAGAAGCTGCGATCAAAGACGGCCGCACTTGGTATTTGCCCCATTTTGTGGTCACAAACGTTAATAAAGAGAACAACAGGCGCCTCGTCTTTGATGCCGCGGCAACCGTGGACGGGCAGTCATTTAATTCAAGGCTAGTGAAAGGTCCTGCCGAATATCAGCCGAAGTCACTGCTATCAATTCTGTTTCGCTTTCGACAAGGAAAAATAGGTGTATGTGCCGATATTTAGGAAATGTTCCACCGTATCAGAATTCGAAGCGAAGATCAGACAGCCCAGCGTTTTTTGTGGCGAGGCGGTCAGTCCAGTCATCCTCCAGAAGAATACGTGATGCAAGTAATGATATTCGGCTCAGCCAGCTCCCCATGCTCTGCTCAATTTGTCAAGAACATGAACGCGCAAATGCACCAAGACACCCATCCTAAGGCATATCAGGCAATCGTTGATTATCATTACGTAGACGATTATGTTCAATCTTTCGATGTTGTAAGTGAGGCAATTAGTGTCGCCAAGGATGTAGTTAATATCCATAGGCAAGCTGGTTTTAACCTAAGAAGATTTGTGTCAAATTCGAATGAGCTGTTATTTGCATTGAAAAACAATGAAACGAGATGCGACGATGTGGTTCGCATGGTACAAGAGTTTATACGAGATACAACTTGTCAGTGTTCCTACGTGCTATGATAATAATTTCACTAGTGCTGAATCAGTTATTGAGCTGCATATTTTCGTGGATGCTAGTGAAGTAGCCTATGCTGCAGCTGCGTATTGGAGGGTATCCTGGAATGGTGAAGTTAAAATTGTTTTTGTAGCGGGAAAGTCTAGATGCGCGCCATTAAAATCGCTATCCATACCACGTCTCGAATTGCAAGCTGCTGCGTTGAGAGTGCGACTGAAAGACTCAATAGTATCTTGCCACGACATAAAGCCAAGCAGCATAACATTTTGGTCAGATTCCAAAACAGTTGTAAAGTGGATTCAATCTGACAGCCGAAGGTATAAACAGTTTGTTGCACATCGCATTGCTGAGGTATTGGAATCATCCGAAGTGGAACAATGGCGCTGGCTTCCAGGTACAGTTAATCCCGCGGACGACGCCACAAGGCCACAAAATTTCTCTAATTCGTATTCAACATCTTGTTGGTTAAATGGACCTGAATTTTTAAAAGATTATAAGAAAAATTGGCCTAAACTGCCCGACGACATTAACGAACATGAGTGCAAGGAAGAGAAAAGAGCAAAATTCATTTTTACTGTGAACGAAGAGTCGTTTACTTCACCGCATAGATATTCATGTTTTAACAGAATAGTAAGAGTTATGGCTTGGATCCAACGAGCTATAAAAATATTTAAATCTCGTAGCTTACGGAACCGAACGACAACAATTAAGTGTCAGAGAGATAAATGAAGCGAATGAATATTTATGCAAAATGGCGCAGCGCGACATTTTCTATGAGGAATACAAGCAGCTGAAAATAAGCAAACTCATATCTAAATCAAGTCAAATATTCAAACTTGCGCCATTTTTAGGTAAGGATGACTTAATTCGTTTATCTGGCCGTATTAATAACGCTACTTGCGTTAACCAGGGCACAAAGGAACCGATTATATACCCAAAAATCACGCGATAACGAAGCTGATTGTGAAAAAGTATAATGAAGACTTCAAACATCAGAATCAAGAGTCAAGTTCTGGTTAGTTAGTAAGGTCTGAAAAGAAAAACTGTCAAGTTTGTAAAAACATGTTTGCTGTTCCCAAACCATCTCTAATGGGACATCATCCGGAAGATAGACTCATACCGTATGTAAGGCCGTTCTCCTACACAGGGCTAGACTATATTGGCCCATTTTCTGTCAGAGTGTGCCGACGAAACGAAAAGAGATGGGTAGCGCTTTTTACGTGCTTAGCCGTAAGAGCAATACACCTCGAAATCGCAGGAAATTGATCAACTTGCGCGGCTATATTGTGTATACGCAATTTCATTAATAGAAGAGGGCTGCCTATTCGCATAGGGAGTGACAGGGGCACTAACTTCGTAGGGGCAAGCAAATAAATATTTGCATTGGATGGCAACGGGTTGGTCGACGAATGTGCACAACGTGGAATAGAATGGGTGTTCAATACCCCGGCATATCCGTCAGCGGGTGGGGCATGGGAGCGAATGGTGCGTTCCGTTAAAAATGTATTGGCCTTTACGTTAAAAGAAAAGGTTCCTCAGTTGGATACATTTTACAGTCTTTTAATAGAGGCAGAAAATTTGATAAATTCTCGTCCCCTCACACATCTTCCTATCGATAGCACTGAAGCGGAACCACTTTCTGATAGGGTGCCCAAACATAATGCAAACACCTACCATCACTGCAAAGATATGTTTGAAAAAGCAATGGCAAATATCGGAGCAACTAAAGCAAGCGTTTTGGAAAAGGTGGATACTAGAGTATCTCCCGGAGTTGACCCGATGGTCAAAGTGGTATCAAACAGTTAAGCCAATAAAGGTTGGTGACGTAGCGTAGTAATAATTTGCGGCGACAACGAAACTCGTGGGCAGCGGAAGCGTGGTTTAGTTGAAGAAGTCTTTCCTGCGGCAGATGGCCAAGTTCGTTCAGCGCTAGTAAGAACATCATCTGGCGTACTTAAACGACCGGCTTCAAAATTAGCTGTACTTGACGTCAGTGTTGTGTCTCCCTAGTCGTCACACTTGGACCGGGATGTAACAAATTAGTTTCATATATTTTTCCTTTTGTATGTGTCATGGGCACTGGTATTTGGTAGCTGGTCTTTTTTCTTACTGTAACCGCTTTGTCGCACTAGCGACGTCAGGCTTTATTCTTTCATTATTCGAATTTACTGGAAAGGATAGAGTAAGCATTGTAGTATTCTAAGTGAAAAAATGTAATTATTAAACAAACACTTCATTCTTTTCTATATACTTAGATAATAAAACGCACACGCCAGTTATCAAGCTTGTTTTATTATTATCCGCAAGTTGCTGCCGCAACACTTTATTAGTATTCGTAAGTCAGTAAGTTGCTACCGCAACACCTATAGTACAAACAAGTCAGTACCCCTCTATCTTCTTTCCTTTCTTCTATAAACTCAGACTTGCTTCAAGAAAAACTGCCGTGTCACAAGGCACAGTGTCAGATTTTACCATTTTAGGGGGACTAAAGTCGGTAATTTAAAAACTATTAAATGCAAAGGTATGAATTTTTGAACTAGGTACGAGGGCGGATCAATAAGTCCGCGACTTTTTGGATGAAACAGTTTTTTTGCAAAAAAAAAATTTGTTTTTCAACATAATCTCATTTTAACTCAATACACTTACTCAAACGTATCTCCAGTTTTTGTATCCCTTCCAAAAAATAGGATTTTCAAGGACCTTAAAATAGGCATTTGTTTGGTCGTTGGAGCTAAATCTCTTTTCACCGAGCCATTTCGTTAGGACTGGAAATAGGAAGTAGTCACTAGGGGCTAAATCCGGAGAATATGGCAGATGGAGTACCAATTCGTAGCCCAATTCATAGAGTTTTGTCATTGAGACTGCACACGTGTGCACTCGTGCATTATCTTGATGACAAATAACTTTTTTCTTGGCCATATGGGGTCGTTTTCTTTTTAAATCCTCATTAAATCGGTCTGATAAGTTGCACAATATTCGCCGTTTATTGTTTTTCCCTGTTGAAGGTAATCGATGTGGATTATCCTGCGTGCATACCAAAAAACTGTTGCCATCATCTTATTGGCCGACAAACTCACATTGGCCTTCTTCGTATCAGGTTTAGACTGCTGCTTGGTCTTCGGAGTACAGTAATGGATCCATGTTTCATCCACAGTTACAAAACGCCGTAAAAACCCATTTGGATTGCGGTTAAACAACTCCAAACAATCCTTTGAAGTTGTCAATAGGGAGCAAACGCGGCACCCATCTTGCAGACAACTTTCTTAAACCCAGCTGGCATCAACAATCTCACGCACTTTTACTATTCAATCAACCAACACAATATCGTGGATTTTTTCAACATTCTCGGGTGTCTGACCTCAATTGGCAGTCCAGAACGTTCAATGTCATTTGTACTTGTGCGACCACTACAAAAGTCAATAAAAGACTTTTTTACCATTGAAATCGAGTCCCCATAGTATTTATCGAGCTTTCCTTGGTTTTACTGACGGTTTTTTTTTCGTAAAATATAATGTTTAATGAGCACACGAAATTCACTTTTTCCATTTTCCTCTGACACTTGTATCTTGACAGGAGCAGTGTTGCCTTTTCAATCAAGAGGTGGGAAATTCAAAAAGACACTGAGTTAATGATCCACCCTCGTATTACCATGAAAATACGCAACTTTTTTGAAAAATTTTGCGAAATCGGACAACTTTTACGCACACTCCGCATATAACACTAAAAATAGCTATACACAAATGCAAAGTGGTCGGCTGGGGATTCTTTATGCGAAAATCATAATTTAAAAATATTATAGCTAGTCAAAAATATAATTTTTTGTATTTATTTTATTAAATCAATATTCAATTGGGAACATGGAAATTCTAAAAAAAATTTCGCCCGGAATATCTTCTTGAGCGATTTTTTTTCTTGCATTGATAATGACTTAAGAATTATAATTACATCACTGAAATTCGATATCGATAAAAACCTTATTCGCAGGCGCAACATAGTCTAACAACTGTATGATAAATTAATGATTGAAGATTAATAATACGACAACTATAACATCCGGATAACATAAACACTTCGGTTCTCATACTAATGTCCGTTATTTCTACCCATCGATATCTACCGTGTAAGTTAAATTGCACAAGTCAAACTCGTAGGTAAAAACCTTAGGCAAATTATCTGTATGTAGAAATTACGGACATAAATCGTGAGATGTATATATCTTGGAATCTACAGCTTTTTTATGTTGTTTTAGTAACTGCTATTTAAGCGTCGATAAATCAGTATCAATTGTCATTGACAGGGCCTGGTCAGGAGAAAGATTTGTTGACTTTCGCTAAACATTCTATCCATTTTTATTGTGAAACCTTTTTTTTTTGGTGATGTATTTGTTCAGTTACAATTACATTCGAAGATCGCTTACCAAATGAATGCGGTTCAACGGCACCTGTCATTAATAACTCATTCTAATTGGTCACAGAATCCTGGAATGCATGGTATTCTATATATATTTCCAGATATACTTATAATAAAACGATTTACTAAAAATGGCACGGAAAATTTATCATCACACATTTATTAAAAAGCTTTACTAATATTGTTAAATAGACTAAAAACTTGAAAAAACAAAATAAATGGCAAAAATGTTCAAAAACAAAAAAAGTTATAGTGGCTCAAAGTAAACGAACTGGCAGCAGGTAGAAATTATATTTTTTTTCTGTAATAAACACGACATTCGGAATACTGTTAACTTTCTTTGATTCACATTTCTGAACTTTGATACGCAGTTGTATATTGAATTTAAACTTAAGCAAAAAAAAAAAAAAAAAAAACGGAAACAAAATTTTTAGTTTAGTCCCCAAAAAATGTCAAAATCTGACACTGTGCAACGGTTAACTTCTTTAGGGAATATATGTATATAGTATAATAATTGACAATGAAAAATGTTTTTTAAACCAAATTGGAGGACTATTTTAAGAAACATGTTACCTTTATCTTTTCCCACTTGTCATCAACGTCTTGAAGCCAGCTTAACAGTAATCTCCCATTAAATCTGCAACGCGCATTTTTTTCTTTATCATCTATTTCTGGAGTAAGCATATTGTAAACTTCCTCGTCTTTGATATATGTACACACTGAAAATGGATAGGATTGATAGGACATACTTCTTGCCGCTTTAGAATGGATTCTTATAATTTCTTGTTCAACATTAAGACACAATTTTTCTTTTTCAACCATATGACGCTGATAAAGGTCGAACCTTTCTTTTTGCTGAATCAAAAATATATCTTTCATTTTCATGGATATTGATTTTGGTACTTCTGGACAGTTAACATTTTGTCGACGACACAGAATATACGACTTTTTGTGAATTAAATATTCGTTAAATCCTTGCGGAGGTCTCGGTTTAACAGCATATACATTTTTCCATTTTCGTTCTATCTGCTTTCTTATCGTCATATACATTTGAAAACAGTTTGTAAATGGAATATCATGAGGATGAGAATCAGTGCATAAACTTGGGTCGTTACTAGCATTATTTCCTGTATTTGAAGATTTTACTTCATCAGTTTTAGCTTTAATTTTCCTTTTTCTCGGATGTAACTCAGTTATATTACCCATGGTTTCTTTTGAAGATGAAGTGGATGATGTAGATGGACTGGGAAGATTCAATATATTATCAGTTTCAAAAGATGTACTTTGGTGTGTGGGACTGCTATTTGCATTAGAATATCCAATTTTTACTTCCCCTAAGTCATTTACTGTGGAAGACGCCGGCGAAGGAGAATTGCTTGGAATTTGTGGGGAGGAGTTGTTTGAATTTCTATCATGAGTTGTTAAACCAATGCGATGTGCACTTCTCAAGACTCTCAAATTTTTTTCTTCATTCATAAGTTTACAATTTTTATCATCTACAATTCCACATGACAAATTTATTTTTATGGGACTATCTCGAGGACTTGTATTTAAAACTGATGTATCTCGTTCATTTGAATCGCTGTTTGAACTTACAACATATGGCAATGCAGCATTTCGTGAAATATTGATTTTACCCGTTCGGGCTCCATTTCCATCAGAATCAATACCACAATTTTGTTGGGGGATTACAATTTTCAAGGGAGGAACTTTGAGGCCTCCATTGTATAATGGATCACTTTTAGAATCATCATCTTCTAAATCGGCATCATGGAATTTGCTCTTAGTTTCCTCCTTTTCACATAAAAACGAACTTTTAGCAACATTTGTTGTGCTTTTAGAGTTGATTGATTGTTTGAAGTTTTTTTCTATCCTATTTACAATACGTAGATTATTTTGTTTCGAGTCTTTTGCATTATCTAAATCTTTTTTCTTCTTCTTTTTAGTCTCATCGATTTCATCACTTTCATCTTCATCTATGTCAGAAAAGTGTCGCTTTGTGGAATTATTGACTTCCGAACTTGGTAAGCTCTCAAAGATTATCTCCTTTTTTGCATCACTTACTAGTTCCTCACATTTTTCTTTTGTGTCGCCTTTTTCAATTACATTACATTCCTCAAAGTCTTCATCTTTTTTATATTCTTTATTTTTTTGAGACTGCCGAGAGTTATCTATAATGGAAGGCATTAATAACATTTTATTAATTCAAATGAGATTACTAATTTGATTCAATTGAAAATTATGTTGGAAACTATTATAAGTGTTCTTTATAGTAGTACACAGGTTAAGATTTTAAGCCTCGGTTCTTTGAGAAAACTTTGATAATATGAAGCAAAGAAAGTGTGTGTATATATCGCTCATTTACTCAAAGAAGGTCATAACTAAATAAAATATTTTTTTTTTGCGTTAATGAAGCAGAATTATGCTAGGAACACAATTGGGACGAACGACGAATTTCGTCCACGTCGAAATTCGTCGATAAGAATTCGCTGCGTAAATTCGTCATGTGAAGCATAATAACGACGAATTTACTCAGCAAATTCCGCTCTTATAATTGATAAAGTTGGTTATTGTCAGTGTGACCATATTAGCTAATTTTGGGCTAAATTTAGCTTTAACATTTTTATTAAGCCCTTAGCTTCTTCTTTAGCTTTTTTAAAAACGGATTTAGTTTTTTTAGCTTTTTTTTAATCCAAGTTGCGTATTCTCTAAAAAATATCTTTAAGGCATACGTGATTTAGCTTAATTTTATTTTAAAATCTGGTTACACTGTTTATTGTGTATGTAAAGAGAGTGAGAGAAAATTGTTTTTTCGTCGTTCGTCGGCGTACAAAATAGAAATAAATCTATCTCAGAGTTCGTCACGCACGACGAATTTCGTTCTACGGCGGTGTTGTGTTCATTTTCATATGAACAAATGTGTTCTATTCTTTATGACGAAAGTTCGCACCGAAAAATTCGTCGTTCGTCCCAATTGTGTTCCTACCATTAATTCTCATATCGTTATTCATATTGTATAAAAATTTCATACAAATATCTTGTTTACTCACATTTTGAGAGAAAAATAAAATTTTCTATCTCCATTAAATTGTGTGTAAATTGAAAACTTTAAAGCTTAAATTAGACGTGACATAGCCATAATGCCATAGCCATAACCAACCCAAAATTCAATTGGTTTCTATGGTGAGAGTTATGGCGAGTCACCTATAATCAAATACAGTGTTGTTAATTTGGTTCGTACGGCTGTTTTCTATGGCTATGGTTATGTCACGTCTGATTGAGTCTTTAAACCAATGATGTCAGTTTCATGGCACAATTGTGCAATCTAAAATCACACACATTCTTATTAAATTATTAATACATTCGTATTAAATTCTTTATAGATACAGTGAAAGAAAAAAAGTAATGATTTTTTCTACATTCAATGTACTTTATGTTACAAAACTTTTAAGGAAATAAATGAAAATATATTAAAATGACATTTTGATTTTTTGGAGCAGCTTCACTAAACTGTATTTAAAATCAAAACTGAAAAGACCAATAACTCGGGAAATATTGGTCGCAGCCAATTTTTTTGTTTAATTCCTTCTTCTTATTTTTCAAGTTTCTATCAGATAAGCTATTTAAAAATTTATTTTTAGAAATTCTTCAGAGTTTCCTATGAAAAGTTCACAGCCTCGTAACTCGGAAAAAATGTCCCGCCCCCAAATTTTTTATTTAATTTTTATTCCTTCTTTTTTAGTTTTCTATCATATAGACTTCTTTTTATATATTTTAAGCTGCTTCACTAAACTGCATTTGTTGAAAATATTTATTTTTTTTCTATGTACTTCAGAGACGAATGAGAGAGATTTTCTCACACATACAACTATAGTTTTATTTTTGACACCACTGCTTTAAACCAAAGTCAAGCACGCACATACATCTTTATATTATTTATGTATTAGTGAGATTTCAATGAGAGTAAAATGTATGCTGTGTCCAAGGACCGAAGCAGATACTGAAATTTTATCGGCGGCGGCTAAAAGACGAATTGAGCCGATGAAATCGGCGGCGGCGGCTAAAAAATAAAACCGTCGGCGGCTAGTACAAATCGGCTGAGAGTCGGTTAATGTCAACAATTTGTATAAGCAAACCACTACCACAGAATAGTCTATCCGATCACTTCATGTCGCGTAATTCAAAATAAAGATATTTTTTAACAGAAAAAATATATTTTAAGTGAAAATATAGATAGCACTAACATGTTACTGTTATAATTAGGCATTTCATGATAGGTCTAGGGTTGTAAGAATTATATTGACGTTTTTCGTGAAATTCAATGTAAAAAATCGCTAACAAACATTTTTTATAAATCTGTACGTGGCCACGCGTGGGATAAAAGCTACACCAAGCCACATTTTTTGAAAATAATTTTTTTTATATTTTTGGTATCAGCATTTTTTTTCCTCTATCGATAGCTGAAATCCAAGGGACATTAGTATTGATCGGTTCAGCAGTTTGATCTGTACGTGGATTGGTACAGATACACAGACACACACTACAAATTTATAACACCCCTTTTTTGGTCGGGGTTTAACAATTACAACATAACAGAAACATTTACTTGAGTATTTGTTAATTGTTTGTGGTTATGAAACCTTCTTTTCATACATCTTTCGTACATTCGTAAAACCTCAGGTGCAGTACAGCGAGCCATGGTACCTTGGTTACACATTATTAAAGCCTGCCACAAAGTAAGTCTATTGGGATCTTTGCTTAGCTAGGATTCCAACATTTTACTAACATCATGGGATGTATAGGCCTCAGTTATTATGCCAATATATATTTATGCTTTACATAACTACGCCTTGCCCGGATGGTATATAAAAGATTTATGAACGTAATCGAGCTTTTTTCAGCTACTTTTAAGCGTGATCATTTCTAAAGATTATTCTTGACACTTTTCTATGGGTTTTGCAATTTCAGTCACCCATTTTTGATGCGTATTCGTTTTCATAACTTTGTTTCTGTTATTTTTAAATCATTAAAATTTGTTTTTATTTATGTATGTCAGATGTGTTTAATTTATGCCACAAAATACATTTATGCACATGAATAGAGTTGCCGTTTTTTAAGCTAAAAAAACAATTTCATATGAAAAAATATAAGCAACAGTTATTGTTGAACACGTGGGCAACAGTACGATTTAGTACATATTTGACATATGGGCGAGTTAACGTAAGCTGCACGACAAAGTCGAGTCGCGTTGCACAAACGCTTTTCATTACGTAGTCGTCCATGAACTGGCTCGTCGTGAGTCGCCTTTGTCGCGTTCTACAAACAGGCTGTTAGATATAAAAAATATTAGATTTTTTTGGGGTAAGTCAAACTGTTAATCCTACCGAGATTGAACCGAGATTGAACCATTAAGAGGCCCAGCCACTTGCAATACAATTTAGCAATTTTTCGTATTGTACATTAATATCGCCAAAGTGGCACAATATATTGGCATATATCAAAAGACTTGATTTATAACATATGCATCAATGGATGGGCCGCTTTAGCCATTTTCCAAATGTTTTAGCAATCTCCTGCAAAATTTTCAAGATGTGACTTGGTGACCAAACAGAAATAATAAAAATTAAATTTCATCCGAATCATTAAAATTTTCCGAAATATACATTTGATTTAATTTTTATTTAAACCAAAGCGCAAATGATTCGCGAATAGAAAATGGCAAAATGTATTATAAAATAGTTAATAGATTTTTATATACCATCTAGTTATAAGATGTGGCGTGATATCGCCACATCTGGCAGCCCTACTTCATTTTTCAATGCTTTATTTTTCAGTGATATCAAATTTGTATATCATAAAAATCACTATTTTTCAAAGCACAATTAGTTAGTTATCATTTCTGACAGAAGCTAACACATAATTTGCAAACAAAAAAATATCTGATGAACAGAAAACGGCTAAGCCGAAGACGAAAATGAGCCGCATAAGTCGGCGGCGGCTGAGGGTCTTTGAAAATGGCCGGCGGCGGCTGTTAGCCGACTCATAGCCGATCGGCTTCGTTCCCTGGCTGTGTCGAATGCTTATTAGAGATTGAGTTTCTTCCGAACGTGTGTATGTGTACTTGTAAAAAAGAGCATACCGAAGTGCCCACTGGCGGCCTTTTGCTTATCTCTGCTTTACTGCCAGTTTATAAAAGCCATGTGGAAATTCTCGGCTGTCTATTTATAATGAAAACAAAAACAAATTTTGAGTGCTTTGTTTTTGTTTTCAATATAAATAGCCCGACGAGAATTTCCACATGGCTTCTATGAACTGGCAGTTAAACTCGTTTTCTGGCAAACTAGTTTTTTTTTAGTTATGAGGTTGTTTGAGTAATTGAGCGATATGTATGTATATTGGAATCAGTGCTGCAAGAAAAATATTGACTCTTGTCCCCAATTTAAAACGTCATGTCATCAAAAATCCCCATTTCAACAGAAAAATCCTAACTTTTGTCCCCAAAAATATATCATTCATAAAATGATTATTAAGTCTTATGCGCAGGGATGCGAAATAAGATTTTCACAAAGTTACAAGAAAATTTTTACTTATTTCAGTACTATTGACCCAATTCTTTATTTTTATTTTTTTAATGTTTTTATTAACTAAAAACGTTCATAAAATGTGTGTGTAAAAACTTAACAATTAACAAAATGCACTTTCAAGTTTATTTGTTATAAGATTATTAATTAATACTATCAATTAATATCAATGTTTAATTTTAGAAGTTACATTAAGAGTTTCAATTAATTTTGAAGCTTTACAAGTCTTATTCACGTTTTTTACATTCACTACGCATTGATAGCGGGAACAAACGTTCCCCTGAAATTCGCGATTGCAAATTACCCTTCATGGGGAATGAAAATTTCATGGGAACAAAATTTTTCCATTTTATTCACGATAGGGGTGAATACGAATTTATGAATCTATGTTTTGTAATGTGCTTAAATTGCAAATTTTTAAAAAGTTTAAAGTTTTTCATATTTTCTGGGAATCACACATGCATACATAGTTTTTTTTTTATGCGTGACACAATAACTAAGGTAGAACCGTGCGTAGAACAATTGCACAATCAAAACTTTCAACAGTAATTTTTCTTTTTCAAAAGAAAAAAATTTAAATTGACAAAGAGCTAGTTCTGCAGCTGCGAGCACGGTTTTTTCTATGTACATATATATGTTCGCGGTCATGGTAATGATAGTAATATCATCTTCATTATATAGTATGATTACCACACTACTCTAAGAGATTTTTAAAAACTGAAATGTTACCAGTACTAAAATATTATGTCAACATCCACGATTAATTATTTTCCTGATACATGCAAATTGTTAGACCTCAAAATGAAAAGTCCCCAAATCCCTCCCCACGAAATTCTGTCCCCAAATTAGAGACGAAATCCCCATTTTGGGGACAAATTCCCTAGTCTGGTGGCACTGATTGGAATATTCCTTGATATTAAACATCAATAACATAAAAATATGCATTTATAGAATATAATCAATTCTCGTTGAACCTTCATAGTGAACAGACGTCTTAGCAGAGTTTTTCTTATATACTACACATGAGGAGTCACATAACAAAACGTGCTTTTTTCATTTTTTTTATAAAATGTTTTTCTAATATTTGCATTAATTTGGTTAAGTTATATTAGAAAAAAATTTTATTTGCATAATATTTCTTCACTTCTCAGAAAAATTTGGTCTTTAAAAAAATTCATGCAGAACAAAACGTGTTTTTTCTCCTTTTATTTTAACAAAACGTAGTTTTTTAATAACAATTTATTTATGTTTGTTCCATTATAGCTAGAGATAAGAAAATTTCGTGATTTTCTCAAATCACGCATGATTGTCTCTAATTATAACAGTAATTTTCGCGGAATGACTGATTTCATATATGTAAATAGTAATAATAATAATCAATAGTTTGATTATTATCTGGTATTTGAAAGTTATTAGAGCCTAAAAAATCTAGTTTAAAGATGGAAGATAAATACTGCTAATATGAATATCGAGTTATTATTGAAGATTTTGTTTTAAATGTGTAAATATATTTCGAATATACGATATTTCCATGTCGAAAATACGCACACCAAAACGTTTTTGTTTTGCATATTATTTGAGACATGCATGTATGTGTAAATATTCCCTCTACCGTATGCAAAGTTCATATTCATACTCTCTTGATTCACAAAAGCGCACTGCTGTGCAATAAATTAAATTACTAAAATAAATTTTTTTAGATTTTGAACAAGAAGGTTGTATTTAATCAAACATTTGTTTACACAAATAATGAAAAACGAACTAAAAGTCATTTCATTCATCATTTTAACTCAAAAAGTGAATCAATTATTTAAAAAACACAAAACTCATTTTCGTACATAAAATTTAATTTAAGAATTCAGATTAAAAGCTAATGAAATTAATTATAAAATAAAAAATATTCTGTCTAACAATAGTTTTCAATATAATTTTTTGCAGTAATATGAACTTTGTTTCTTATCTAGAGAATTCTGTTATTTTCTATAAAATTAATGACTGGATTATTCTTTTGATTATTTGATATATTGAATGGGGCCACAATGTATAAAATCATACAAGAATGGGTTTTTTTCAACAAAAGTTTTTCTTTTTTAAAGGTTGAGGCTGTACGAATATAAACTTTGAATACCGTATGTATTTTCTAATGGATTTCCAATTTACCAGTGATAAAATACCAAGCTTTTTTGATTGCAAAAACGATCTTATGTGAGATATCATGTATGCATACATTCTTATATGGCTCCATATATTAAATCTTATTTCTATATATGGATCCACGTATGAAGAGCTTCATAATTAAATTTCCATATATGAGCTCATGTATTATAATACGTTTCATATATTAGTCTATATATTAATTGATATATAATAGTTTTGTCATGTATAATCCCATACATTTCCATACATGAATTCATACATATTCATATATAGTTATATACATTCATATATTAAAAATATATGGACCATATGTGACGCGCAAAATAGAAAGGGACCTAAGGGTAAAAACCTGTTTTGTTCAGGAGAGCAATTTTAAAGATTTAAATACGTGTATCTTTGGTGTACCATCACTGAATAAAACGCGCATATCTCTGGGAGGGAACACTTTTGGAGCATGGGATCGGTCTCATTCGATGCTCAGATTAAATTAAATTTAAATTAAATTAAAATTTATTTTTTTTTACCCTTAGGTCCCTTTCTCTATGCGCTCTCACATATATAATTTTTTTAGCTGGGTACTGAGATATTTTTTGAACCCCAGTCATTTTTTAAGACATGTTTTTTTATTTTATTGTATCTTCAAACATAAACCAACAATAAGTATTCAAATCTTAATTTAAAGTATAATTATAATTAACCAATGTCGGACATAAACTTAGTGATAGTTATAAATAATACATAAGTAGTGATAAGCACAAAAAAAATATTTTTAAGCAGCTGCATCTGGAGTGTTGTTTATTAGAGCCCTTGTATCTCTCCTTTTTGAGCGGATGTGTCCAGTAAAGTTCAATATATTACGAGCAAGCGGATTAGGATGTGACTCGAGTTTTGTTAGGTATTTGCCTGCGTATTTTGCAATTTCTTCAGTCACTAGTGGCATATTTAAAGCACGATGTATATTTGAATTTTTGATGTACCATGGAGCCGACGTTATCAAGCGTAAAATTTTGTTTTGCCTTCGTTGGATTTTCTCAACATTTGAAGCTAAAGCAGTGCCCCATAGCTGAAGTCCGTAGCACCATATTGGCTTTAAAAGCGACTTGTATATTAAAAGTTTGCAGTCTAGGCTGAGTGTTGAATTTCCACCAATCAGCCAATGTACCTGAGTTATTCAAGTTTCATTTGAGTTAACTTAGAGTCAATGTGGTGTTTCCATGTAAGTCGTTGATCAAGGTGTATACCAAGATATTTCACATGTGAATGTTGAGGAACAACTTGATTGTTAATCCGAATGGGGGAACAAGTATCTCTTCTTAGTGTGAACGTTATATGGACACACTTTTGTTCATTGACTTTAATTCTCCATAAGTTTAACCAAAGCTCCATCTGGCTAATGTGGTCCTGGAGTTTGCGGGATGCCTCATCAGGGTTTTCGTGCATACTAAGACAGGCTGCATCGTCGGCAAATGTGGAAGTATGGATACTACTGCTCACAGGCATATCACAAGTATAAATCAAATATAAAACTGGTCCCAGTATGCTCCCCTGTGGCACACCGGATGAGATAGTTTCAGGCATACTCGTAAAGTCTCCTTCCAGAACAGTGAACGTACGGGAAGTAATGTAACTTTCGAAAAGAGTTAAAATGTTTATTGGTAAGTAAGTCTTCAATTTTAAAATTAGGCCTACATGCCACACTTTATCAAATGCCTGGGAAATGTCAATAAACAGCGCAGAACAATACTTTTTTTCTTCAAAAGTTCTTCTTATAAATTGAACCAATCTATGAGTTTGTTCAATGGTGCTACGCTGACTTCTAAAACCAAATTGATGGTCTGGCATGCACACAGTAATAATTAGAATTGGGGACAATTTTGTTTTGGGCAGTTTTTCGAAAAGTTTTGACATTGTTGATAGTAGACTTATTGGCCTATATGACTCAGCCTTAGTTAGATGTTTGCCCGGCTTTGGAATCATTTTAACCTTGGCAAGCTTCCAGCTGTGTGGATAATACTCCAGTCGTAAAATGGCATTAAATATGAATAATAGGATTCTCATTGCAATACGAGGCAAGTTCATAAGCATCTGGTTACTAATTCCATCCATTGAGTTCGGCAATTAATTTTTGTAAATCACGCGACTTAAACTTTATGTGTTGAGGGGGTAGTGCGACTACACTCGGCAAATCAGCAACACCAGTACATATGTTTGGCGTAAAAACGGATTTTAAGTGCTCAGCAAATATTTTACCTTTTTCAGTATCGCTTCTTGCCCAACCTCCAGTAGATGTGCGTAGATGTGGCTTATACTCAACGGGTGTTTTAAGCTTTCTAGCAGCGCGCCACAAGGAGTAATTAGATGCTGGTGTGACATCAAGACCTTCCAGATAATTTTCAAGAGATGCAGTTTTTTCAGATGCAAGCAACTCTTGGAGTCGTTTCGTGCACTCTTTAAATCTGATTTTATTTTGTGGTGATCTGTGAGTAGTAGGGAACTGCCAATTCGGCGACAATTAAAATTGTTAAATTGTGGGTGAAATTGTTAAATTTGGGTAATTAAAATTTGAAAATTTTAACATTCTTGAAATTTGATACCTACGAGGGTGGTTCAATAAGTCCTTTAAATATTTTTCGAGGGTGGTTCAATAAGTCCGTCTTTTTCCTAATGCCTACGGCAATGCATGATAATTTTTCCTAATGCCCACGGCAATGCATGATAATTTTTCCTAATGCCTACGGCAATGCATGACAATTTTTCCTAATGCCGGGCAATACATGAATATTGTTTTTTCAAATGCCGACGGGAAAATGATTTTTCCTAATGACGACGGGAAAACGTGAAAGTTATTTTTTCTAATGCTAATGTAGGTGTTGCTAGACTGTGGGAATTTATGGCTGACCGTGATTTGAGTGGGCGGCGTTGTTGCCGTAATATGTAACCATAGGAATTTGTGGATGTGTCTGTCTATCTGTGAGAATTTAGGTGAAGGTTTTATTGGCAGGGGGCGGGGTGTAGTTGAGGTAGATCGATTGCGTGTATATATATATATGTGTGTATGTGTGTGTGTGTGTGTGTGTATGTTTGTAGGAATTTCAATGTATGTTTTTCTGTAGGAGCTTAAGGCTGATTGTGATTTATGAGGGATGAGGTGTTCTAGTAATATGCAACCGGGGGAATCTGTGTGTTTGTATGTCTGTAGGAGTTTAAGACTGACCATGAGTAGGGTGGGCAGGGTTGTTGACGTAATATGTAGCCATGGGGATTTGTGTGTAGACGTCTGTAGAAGTTTAAGACTATCTGTAATTTCAGGTAGGTGAGAGTGTTGTGTTGTTGAGATTTATGAGGGGTGAGGTGTTCTAGTAATATGCAACCGGGGGAATCTGTGTGTTTGTATGTCTGTAGGAGTTTAAGGCTGACCATGATTTGGGTGGGCAGGGTTGCTCACGTAATATGTATCCATGGGGATTTGTGGATGTGTCTGTCTATAGTAGTTTAAGGCTGATAGTGATTTGAGGTGGGTGAGGATGTTGTTGAGGTAAATTGGTTATGTGTATGTATGTATGTATGTATTTCTGTAAGAATTTAAGATGATTGTGATTTATTAGGGGCGAGGTGTTCTTGTAATATGTAGCCGTGAGAATCTATGTGTATAGATGTCTGTAGAAGTTTAAGACTATCTGTAATTTCGGGTAGGTGAGAGTGTTGTGTTGTTGAAATTAATCTTATATATTGTATATGTATGTATGTATGACCATGGGAATTTGTGTATGTATATCAGGGGAGAATTTAAGGCTCGTCATGATTTGCAAAAGGTGGGGTGTTGTTGAAATTTTCTTGGATATTTCTTATATGAATTCTGCTATGTGTGTGTATTTGAGCTGGTATTTATATGTAGGTAGAAATAAATTGTTTTCAATATCGACATTTGGTACTATAAAATACTATCATATATCTGGACTTCCCTAATCCTAGTATGCTTTTATACTTACGATTGCTTTATATTTTCTCATGCTTAAATTTGTCTCGCGTTAAAGTCTGTCTGTGTGAAATTTGTTTATATTACAGATTTTGTTTATCTAACTACATCCGTCTTCTTTGACTGAAAGAGTTTTCTGCACACAGAGAAAAACCAACTTGAAATCAGTAAAAACCTTATGGAATTAATAAGAACCATTAACAAAGGTTTAGTCATATTGAAATTTCTTATTTCAATATGGACAAAATATTAATTTACAGTATTCATTTATTAAACTCATTAGTTTGTAGATATCTCAATATACATTTTCTATTATATTAAAAACTATTGAATTAATGTGACGAATTCTTATTTTTAAGCTGCAGATTTTCCCTGAGTGTATGGATTGTTTATATTTGCATTGTGCTTTAACTAAACGACGCTTCATATATTTTCATGATGTAGATCTAATAAATACTTAAGCATTGATAAGAAATTTGATATGTATACATACATATCTACAAATTGATTTTATGTATGTATGTATGTATGTATGTACATATATATGTGCATATGTACATATATAGTGTTTAACTCAATCTTTGAATACATTTTTTATTTTATTTTTTGTCATGTGATGTCTGTTGTTGTTGAAATTAAAAACATTTTAATTTTTATCTGCGTTTACTTAAAAGTTTGTGAGGATTTTCTGTTTTAAGTAAAACTGAATTCCTGAAGATATGTACATACTCTATAGTAATAGTAACTATAATAGAAATATTCCTTATACTTAATTTACATTTTTTTAAAGTTGATGCAATGTTAGTTAGTCAACGTTTGACATTTTTAGGGTATACAATTTTTTCTAGCTATAGCCTTCTACATTTATTTTGGAAAGCTTGCTTTGCTTTTTAAAAATGTATAAACATTTTTAAATGAAACTGATTCGGCACTCCAGCTTAGGTACTGATAGTTTTTTTGTTGTTAGTTAACTTACTTATTTTTTATTTTTTATTGATAAACATTGGAAATCAAAAGGGAGTTTTATATTGTAATTATTATTTTCATAATTGTTGAAAACAATCGCTGCTTTTTGTTTGTTTTTTTTTGCGATGAAATCATTTGAATTACTTTTGGAACCTTACGCGTTTATAAAAATTATGTTATTTTCTATATTGCTTAATTTATAAGACTTTTAGACTTTGTCCTTTAGTGGTTATATATTCTATTATACGATTATGAATAAGAATGCAGTAAGCTGATGTCTTTGCTTACTGCTTCAAATTAAAATTTTATTCAATTGAATAAAAGGAGCTTTTTTCTTAAACTCTGATGTAGTTAGAAGCGCTGGAGATTCTTTCATATAACAGCTTTCTTGGAATTTTAGATGCATATAATATAGAATTGGATAACATTTACTTTTAATTTTAATGTTAAAAAGTACGGATATGTGACTGAATTTAAATGTACTTTTAAATTAGTTAAATCATAATGAACAAACATATTTTCTTCTTGAATAGCGATCAACAGAAAACGAACTCGTTTTCATATAATTTAGGTATACCCTATCGATGGCTCCTCTAGGATAAAAGATGACTTTGTGTGGCGAAATTTCTGTTGCTTTATACTGATAATATGTTTACATTAATAAGGTACATATATGTTTGTTTTATGAAGGGTGAGCACCTATGACTTTTATTTGATGTCCAATATGATTTTTTTTTTTTCATTTTATTAAAGTTCAGCGTATTGTGTATATATTTCTGAAATGTTTAGGTGTGCTTTGTGTGCCCATCGGACAGAGTGTACTTATTAGTTGCTTAGTCAGTCTCTATTTTTATTTATTTTTTTTCTTCTAATGTGCCACTCCTTTTTTCAGATTTTACTACTTGGAATAGACAATTTTTGTCTAATTTTTTGCTGGGTATATACATTAGGTATGTAGAAATTAGTTTACATACAAAGAAATGAATGTTTAATAAACAACTATTGTAGCAAATCGATCTCAAATAACTCAGTTACCTCTACCAGCAATTCACCGTTAGTGTTTTCATAAAGTATTAGAAACAATGAAATATCTATGTTTTGGGTGAATTTTTCCGCCTCAAGTAGGTATTTCTACATGAGGTTTGCTGCTTGACCCCTATCACATTCATATGTAATGATTATTCACTTAAAAAAGGTCATCATCACCATCAATCATTCCCGTATACAATACATTCATGAGTTGGGTTTATCCAGATACAATTGCTGTCTCATCACCTTCTAACAGCTTTATATATTTTGCTAGTATGCTTCTATTGATAGTGACGTAAGAGTCCGAGCTGTAGAGTGTTACAATTAAAAATCTTTACTATTAGAATTTACCAGTTCGCTCTTTTGAATTTTTACAAAGTAGATACATATGTATGTATTTTGTTTTTAAATTATACATGCTTCGGCATGCTTTAATTTTTTTTTCTATAAATTTAATTAATACTCATACAGATACAGATATAAAGTAAGATCTGTTTACTGTACATTTTAAAATTTATGCATGCTTCAGCATGATTCTAGTTGAAGCGTATATTCATTCACTAAGTTTGTTTGATACTTATTCATACACATGTACATTCTTAAAGATTGGATATCAAAGTCCAAATTCCGTAGTTTATCTATATTTTCTAAAGATCTGATAGCTAAATAAATAAATAGAGCGAAGATCTTCTATAATAATCCCATTTTCATATTGTAAAATTTTGCGTTCTAGCGCTTTCGATGGGAAAATGTACATACAACTTTATAAAAAGTGATAATATGATGTGCTGCTGAATATTGCACTATGTTATAGTTTATTTTAAACACTGAAGTTTTAGCAAATTTCATTCAGACCAATAAGTTTAGAGAATTCCACTACATTTAGCTAATTATCTAATTCCACTACATTTAGTTAATTACCTTTCTTAAGACCCATCATTCCTAATCAATCCTACAAAAAACTAGATTTTTCGTTTTAATTTAATTTTTATTTTTATTAAATTCAACATTCATTCTTCAAATTACTTTATACTGTATTAAGCAGCTTTTTTTCATTTCTTGAGTTAACTTTAATCGTAAACATTTTAATGGTGAGATAAATTTTTCTATTTTATGCACTAAGCAATTCTTTATATATGTATACCAATCCTTTTATATGAACCATTAAAGCTAATTCTTTTCACATCATTCCTTTTAATGCTCAATTAAATCATTGTACTATTGATGCTTTCATATTAAGTAATGTTTAATCTTCTATTTATGTATGAGTTTTCCAAAGTATTTATTAAAAAATTCCTTAGAATCATCTGTTTGTAAGTTTTTTTTGTGGTACCCGTACCACTTCAAAAATATTTTCCATTCCTTGGTTTTTGGAGTGCAGCTTTTATTTTCAGCTGTACTACAATTTGAGAATGTGTCAATTACAGTCTTCAAAAATCAACAATTTCTATTTTCTGTAGAAAACTAACTTAGCTCCATAAAACTTCATATATTCCTGTCATTGCATCTCTACAAGCACAAACAATTTTCGAGTTTTAAAATGGAGTTCGTTTACTAAATTTCTTTTTAAGGACATTGAGTTGTTTTACAGATTTTTTCGATAGTGTGGTGATCTACATGTTGCACTTTCAGCTATTTATACTAACATGTAGTTAATTTTCTAATCTATATATTTAATCGAACAACTCTTCAATTTATTTTTAATTATTTAATTTTTAGAATTCCTTTTCAATTTTATAACTCTCTTCCTTCTCTAATTTTATTTCACGTTATAGTCCACCAATATGCATTTGAATATATTCTTGAATTATATCAATGCCTTAAGCTATATTATTAATTTGTTCTTTAGTTTGTCGATTTCAGTTTCCAGAAAAATTAACTTATATCATCGTTCTCTGACGGAGAACGATGATGATTCTGTATGCATACATTAGTAGTAATTAAAATCTTTTTATAGATTTCGAGTTCAAATTTATCATAATTTTTTGGTATTTTATCAAACATTAGAGAAAATAGTCCTAGTATTAGAGCCCATATTTGACCACCATTCTTCATTCAGTTTGAGGTTACTATCACCATTAATTTGTATCTAATTCATTTCCTCCTTCCAATACTGATAAGTCTTCGGAATTGGAAGTCTTTGAGTACAAATCATCGTCATCATCATTCTCAGTATTAGCATCATTAAATAAAATGGTATTATCAAATATTGTTCCTTCTGCTAGTTTCTTTGGTGTACTTGTCTCTATCTTGACTGATGGTTTCTCATGCTTTAAACTTGTATATTTTCAACTTCTGTCTTGATTTTACTTTTTTCTTTCATAAGAATTCTTTTAATATTTTTAGAACTATTTATGAATTCTTCTGTTATAGGTTTAAATGCATCTCTTAGTTGTTCATTTGTATCTATTTCACTAGTTTTTATACTACGAAGCTTTTTCTTAATCACATTTGTTCTCAACACCAAATGCTTTAAAACTTTCTCATCCATGTTTGCTAACAGCAAATTCAGGTATCGGCTACTAGATCAGCTTATCAGGAGCTGGTCTGGTTATCAGATCAGCTTATCAGGAGCTGGTCTGGTTATCAGATCAGCTTATCAGGAGCTGGTCTGGTTTTCAAATCAGCTTATCAGGAGCTGGTCTGGTTATCAGATCAGCTTATCAGGAGCTGGTCTGGTTTTCAGATCAGCTTATCAGGAGCTGGTCTGGTTATCAGATCAGCTTATCAGGACCTGATCTGATTTTCAGATCAGCTTATCAGGAGCTGGTCTGGTTTTCAGATCAGCTTATTAGGAACTGATCTGATTTTCAGATAAGCTTATCAGGTAACAGATCAGGCTATCAGGAGCTGTTCAGATTTTCATTTCAAGATATCTGAGTCAGATTTAGTTATCAGTGTACAAGTAGCTAGCCATTTATAACATTTATATACATGAAGTTTAAAGTCAGATGAAATACGAAAAAGTAAAGTTTTATGTAGTAAAATTATTTTCTATAATGATCATCGTTTAATTCAATATCTTTGCTTATAATCAAAAATTCATATTTAGCCTTTCAACATGCTTTATATTTTTCTCACCTTACTTAAACATTAAAATTACATTATGATGATCTCGTATTAAATGTTTGGTGATTCTGATGTAAGTTTTACATAAGTGAATGAATCAACATTCTTATCTCTCCCCATACAAAAATATGCTTCCCATACGCATCATCGTTAAATATCATATATCATATATCATATCATTTGGAATTACTTTGGACTGAAATAACAGATTCACTATCGGCAAATTTTGTAATATATTATTATTTTAATTGATGTAATTAATTTCTTCAGATATTTATATCTGGGTTGATATAAAGATTTTGAGTATAAATAAATGTTCTCAAATTTAAGTCCATCAGGACTTTCTAGCAAGCCAATCATAGCGTTTTTTTTTCGCAATTTGACAGGTCAACTATTGTTGTACGAATAGAATTTCGTATAAGGGAACTATGATTTATTTTTGAACTATCGTTCGATGAATCATCAATATTTCGTACCAAGGTATTTTAGATTGTTTTACTAACCGCATTTATGTAGCTAAATACATTTAATAAATTGTATCTCTTATTATAAAAAAATAAACTAATGCAACTATACCATATCAAAAAATATTTTCGGAAATCGTATAGCTGCATTAGTTTATTTTTTCTATAATAAGAGGTAATGATCCACACTCATAATCAAAACAGCATAAAAATATCCTTTGTTTTGACTATGAGTATGCATCAATATTTATGAAATGCGTTTAGTTACAAAAAATGTGGTTAGTAAAACAAAGTATATTTTAACAGCCTTATTTATAACACTTATTAGGGCTTTATGAAGACTTTTTAAGAAAAATTTTGTATCAAAATTTGATTTAAAAAGCCTTTATAAAGACTTAATATGTTTTATAAATAATGCTGTAAGAGTTTAAAATCAGTATTTTGTATGATAATACTGATTTGAAACTCTTAAAATATTCTTTGTTTTGACTATGAGTAGGGGCCATTATCTCTTATTATAGGACAAATAAAATAATATAGCTATAGGATTTCAGAAAATATTTTCTGATATCGTATAGCTACATTTTTAATTTTTCTATAATAAGAGATAATATTTATGAAATACATTTCATAAATATTGGCGCATACTCATAGTAAAAACAACCTGAAAATACCTTGGTACGAAATATTGATGAATCATCAAAATTTCATACCATCCTATATTTATGTTGTTTTACTAATCGCATTTTGTAAATAAATGCATTTCATAAATATTATCTATTATTATAGAAAGAATCAAATAGTATGGTTATATGATATTAGAAAACATGATTTCTGATATCATATAATCATACTATTTTATTTTTCTATAATAAGAGATAATGACTCATACTCATAGTCAAAACAAAGGATATTTATATGCTGTTTTGATTATAGTATGCGTCAATATTTATGAAATGCATTTAGTTATAAAATGCGGTTAGTAAAACAAAGTATATTTTAAGTGTTTAAAACCACCATTTTTATGGTAATAGCGGTTTTAAACACTTAAAGCATACTTTGTTTTGACTATGAGCATGAGCTGATATTTATGAAATGGATTTTATAAATATTGACTCATACCCTTAGTCAAAACAACATAAATATAGGATGGTACGAAATATTGATGATTCATCGAACGATAGTTCAAAAATAAATCATAGTTCCCTTATATCAAATTCTATTCGTGCAACAATAGTTGACCTGTCAAATTGCGAAAAAAAACGCTATGATTGGCTTGCTAGAAAGTCCTGATGGACTTAAATTTGAGAACATTTATTTATACTCAAAATCTTTATATCACCCCAAATATAAATACATGAAGAAATTAATTACATCAATTAAACCAATAAGATATTACAAAATTTACAGATAGTGAATCTGTTATTTCAGTCCAAAGTAATTCCAATATGATATTAAACGATGATGGGTATGGGAAGAATACTTTTGTATGGGGAGAGATAAGAATGTTGATTCATTCTACTTATGTAAAACTTACACCAGAATCACCAAACATTTAATAAGAGATCATCATAATGTAATTTTAATGTTTAAGTAAGGTGAGAAAAATATAAAGCATGTTGAAAGGCTAAATATGAATTTTTGATTATAAGCAAAGATATTGAATTAAACGATGATCGTTATAGAAAATCATTTTACTACATAAAACTTTACTTTTTCGTATTTCATCTGACAGCTCCTGATAAGCTGATCTGAAAATCAGATCAGGTCCTGATAAGCTGATCTGAAGACCAGATCAGGTCCTGATAAGCTGATCTGATAACCAGACCAGCTCCTGATAAGCTGATCTAGTAGCCGATACCTGAATTTGCTGTTAGCAAACATGGATGAGAAAGTTTTAAAGCATTTGGCGTTGAGAACAAATGTGATTAAGAAAAAGCTTCGTAGTATAAAAACTAGTGAAATAGATACAAATGAACAACTAAGAGATGCATTTAAACCTATAACAGAAGAATTCATAAATAGTTCTAAAAATATTAAAAGAATTCTTATGAAAGAAAAAAGTAAAATCAAGACAGAAGTTGAAAATATACAAGTTTAAAGCATGAGAAACCATCAGTCAAGATAGAGACAAGTACACCAAAGAAACTAGCAGAAGGAACAATATTTGATAATACCATTTTATTTAATGATGCTAATACTGAGAATGATGATGACGATGATTTGTACTCAAAGACTTCCAATTCCGAAGACTTATCAGTATTGGAAGGAGGAAATGAATTAGATACAAATTAATGGTGATAGTAACCTCAAACTGAATGAAGAATGGTGGTCAAATATGGGCTCTAATACTAGGACTATTTTCTCTAATGTTTGATAAAATACCAAAAAATTATGATAAATTTGAACTCGAAATCTATAAAAAGATTTTAATTACTACTAATGTATGCATACAGAATCACCATCGTTCTCCGTCAGAGAACGATGATATAAGTTAATTTTTCTGGAAACTGAAATCGACAAACTAAAGAACAATTTAATAATATAGCTTAAGGCATTGATATAATTCAAGAATATATTCAAATGCATATTGGTGGACTACAACGTGAAATAAAATTAGAGAAGGAAGAGAGTTATAAAATTGAAAAGGAATTCTAAAAATTAAATAATTAAAAATAAATTGAAGAGTTGTACGATTAAATATATAGATTAGAAAATTAACTACATGTTAGTATAAATAGCTGAAAGTGCAACATGTAGATCACCACACTATCGAAAAAATCTGTAAAACAACTCAATGTCTTTAAAAAGAAATTTAGTAAACGAACTCCATTTTAAAACTCGAAAATTGTTTGTGCTTGTAGAAATGCAATGACAGGAATATATGAAGTTTTATGGAGCTAAGTTAGGTGAAATGGAGAACTATTCTACAGAAAATAGAAATTGTTGATTTTTGAAGACTGTAATTGACACATTCTCAAATTGTAGTACAGCTGAAAATAAAAGCTGCACTCCAAAAACCAAGGAATGGAAAATATTTTTGAAGTGGTACGGGTACCACAAAAAAAAACTTACAAACAGATGATTCTAAGGAATTTTTTAATAAATACTTTGGAAAACTCATACATAAATAGAAGATTAAACATTACTTAATATGAAAGCATCAATAGTACAATGATTTAATTGAGCATTAAAAGGAATGATGTGAAAAGAATTAGCTTTAATGGTTCATATAAAAGGATTGGTATACATATATAAAGAATTGCTTAGTGCATAAAATAGAAAAATTTATCTCACCATTAAAATGTTTACGATTAAAGTTAACTCAAGAAATGAAAAAAAGCTGCTTAATACAGTATAAAGTAATTTGAAGAATGAATGTTGAATTTAATAAAAAATAAAAATTAAATTAAAACGAAAAATCTAGTTTTTTGTAGGATTGATTAGGAATGATGGGTCTTAAGAAAGGTAATTAACTAAATGTAGTGGAATTAGATAATTAGCTAAATGTAGTGGAATTCTCTAAACTTATTGGTCTGAATGAAATTTGCTAAAACTTCAGTGTTTAAAATAAACTATAACATAGTGCAATATTCAGCAGCACATCATATTATCACTTTTTATAAAGTTGTATGTACATTTTCCCATCGAAAGCGCTAGAACGCAAAATTTTACAATATGAAAATGGGATTATTATAGAAGATCTTCGCTCTATTTATTTATTTAGCTATCAGATCTTTAGAAAATATAGATAAACTACGGAATTTGGACTTTGATATCCAATCTTTAAGAATGTACATGTGTATGAATAAGTATCAAACAAACTTAGTGAATGAATATACGCTTCAACTAGAATCATGCTGAAGCATGCATAAATTTTAAAATGTACAGTAAACAGATCTTACTTTATATCTGTATCTGTATGAGTATTAATTAAATTTATAGAAAAAAAAATTAAAGCATGCCGAAGCATGTATAATTTAAAAACAAAATACATACATATGTATCTACTTTGTAAAAATTCAAAAGAGCGAACTGGTAAATTCTAATAGTAAAGATTTTTAATTGTAACACTCTACAGCTCGGACTCTTACATCACTATCAATAGAAGCATACTAGCAAAATATATAAAGCTGTTAGAAGGTGATGAGACAGCAATTGTATCTGGATAAACCCAACTCATGAATGTATTGTATACGGGAATGATTGATGGTGATGATGACCTTTTTTAAGTGAATAATCATTACATATGAATGTGATAGGGGTCAAGCAGCAAACCTCATGTAGAAATACCTACTTGAGGCGGAAAAATTCACCCAAAACATAGATATTTCATTGTTTCTAATACTTTATGAAAACACTAACGGTGAATTGCTGGTAGAGGTAACTGAGTTATTTGAGATCGATTTGCTACAATAGTTGTTTATTAAACATTCATTTCTTTGTATGTAAACTAATTTCTACATACCTAATGTATATACCCAGCAAAAAATTAGACAAAAATTGTCTATTCCAAGTAGTAAAATCTGAAAAAAGGAGTGGCACATTAGAAGAAAAAAAATAAATAAAAATAGAGACTGACTAAGCAACTAATAAGTACACTCTGTCCGATGGGCACACAAAGCACACCTAAACATTTCAGAAATATATACACAATACGCTGAACTTTAATAAAATGAAAAAAAAAAATCATATTGGACATCAAATAAAAGTCATAGGTGCTCACCCTTCATAAAACAAACATATATGTACCTTATTAATGTAAACATATTATCAGTATAAAGCAACAGAAATTTCGCCACACAAAGTCATCTTTTATCCTAGAGGAGCCATCGATAGGGTATACCTAAATTATATGAAAACGAGTTCGTTTTCTGTTGATCGCTATTCAAGAAGAAAATATGTTTGTTCATTATGATTTAACTAATTTAAAAGTACATTTAAATTCAGTCACATATCCGTACTTTTTAACATTAAAATTAAAAGTAAATGTTATCCAATTCTATATTATATGCATCTAAAATTCCAAGAAAGCTGTTATATGAAAGAATCTCCAGCGCTTCTAACTACATCAGAGTTTAAGAAAAAAGCTCCTTTTATTCAATTGAATAAAATTTTAATTTGAAGCAGTAAGCAAAGACATCAGCTTACTGCATTCTTATTCATAATCGTATAATAGAATATATAACCACTAAAGGACAAAGTCTAAAAGTCTTATAAATTAAGCAATATAGAAAATAACATAATTTTTATAAACGCGTAAGGTTCCAAAAGTAATTCAAATGATTTCATCGCAAAAAAAAAACAAACAAAAAGCAGCGATTGTTTTCAACAATTATGAAAATAATAATTACAATATAAAACTCCCTTTTGATTTCCAATGTTTATCAATAAAAAATAAAAAATAAGTAAGTTAACTAACAACAAAAAAACTATCAGTACCTAAGCTGGAGTGCCGAATCAGTTTCATTTAAAAATGTTTATACATTTTTAAAAAGCAAAGCAAGCTTTCCAAAATAAATGTAGAAGGCTATAGCTAGAAAAAATTGTATACCCTAAAAATGTCAAACGTTGACTAACTAACATTGCATCAACTTTAAAAAAATGTAAATTAAGTATAAGGAATATTTCTATTATAGTTACTATTACTATAGAGTATGTACATATCTTCAGGAATTCAGTTTTACTTAAAACAGAAAATCCTCACAAACTTTTAAGTAAACGCAGATAAAAATTAAAATGTTTTTAATTTCAACAACAACAGACATCACATGACAAAAAATAAAATAAAAAATGTATTCAAAGATTGAGTTAAACACTATATATGTACATATGCACATATATATGTACATACATACATACATACATACATAAAATCAATTTGTAGATATGTATGTATACATATCAAATTTCTTATCAATGCTTAAGTATTTATTAGATCTACATCATGAAAATATATGAAGCGTCGTTTAGTTAAAGCACAATGCAAATATAAACAATCCATACACTCAGGGAAAATCTGCAGCTTAAAAATAAGAATTCGTCACATTAATTCAATAGTTTTTAATATAATAGAAAATGTATATTGAGATATCTACAAACTAATGAGTTTAATAAATGAATACTGTAAATTAATATTTTGTCCATATTGAAATAAGAAATTTCAATATGACTAAACCTTTGTTAATGGTTCTTATTAATTCAATAAGGTTTTTACTGATTTCAAGTTGGTTTTTCTCTGTGTGCAGAAAACTCTTTCAGTCAAAGAAGACGGATGTAGTTAGATAAACAAAATCTGTAATATAAACAAATTTCACACAGACAGACTTTAACGCGAGACAAATTTAAGCATGAGAAAATATAAAGCAATCGTAAGTATAAAAGCATACTAGGATTAGGGAAGTCCAGATATATGATAGTATTTTATAGTACCAAATGTCGATGTTGAAAACAATTTATTTCTACCTACATATAAATACCAGCTCAAATACACACACATAGCAGAATTCATATAAGAAATATCCAAGAAAATTTCAACAACACCCCACCTTTTGCAAATCATGACGAGCCTTAAATTCTCCCCAGATATACATACACAAATTCCCATGGTCATACATACATACATATACAATATATAAGATTAATTTCAACAACACAACACTCTCACCTACCCGAAATTACAGATAGTCTTAAACTTCTACAGACATCTATACACATAGATTCTCACGGCTACATATTACAAGAACACCTCGCCCCTAATAAATCACAATCATCTTAAATTCTTACAGAAATACATACATACATACATACACATAACCAATTTACCTCAACAACATCCTCACCCACCTCAAATCACTATCAGCCTTAAACTACTATAGACAGACACATCCACAAATCCCCATGGATACATATTACGTGAGCAACCCTGCCCACCCAAATCATGGTCAGCCTTAAACTCCTACAGACATACAAACACACAGATTCCCCCGGTTGCATATTACTAGAACACCTCACCCCTCATAAATCTCAACAACACAACACTCTCACCTACCTGAAATTACAGATAGTCTTAAACTTCTACAGACGTCTACACACAAATCCCCATGGCTACATATTACGTCAACAACCCTGCCCACCCTACTCATGGTCAGTCTTAAACTCCTACAGACATACAAACACACAGATTCCCCCGGTTGCATATTACTAGAACACCTCATCCCTCATAAATCACAATCAGCCTTAAGCTCCTACAGAAAAACATACATTGAAATTCCTACAAACATACACACACACACACATACACACATATATATATATACACGCAATCGATCTACCTCAACTACACCCCGCCCCCTGCCAATAAAACCTTCACCTAAATTCTCACAGATAGACAGACACATCCACAAATTCCTATGGTTACATATTACGGCAACAACGCCGCCCACTCAAATCACGGTCAGCCATAAATTCCCACAGTCTAGCAACACCTACATTAGCATTAGAAAAAATAACTTTCACGTTTTCCCGTCGTCATTAGGAAAAATCATTTCCCGTCGGCATTTGAAAAAACAATATTCATGTATTGCCCGGCATTAGGAAAAATTGTCATGCATTGCCGTAGGCATTAGGAAAAATTATCATGCATGCCGTAGGCATTAGGAAAAATAATAATCATGTTTTGCCGTCGGCATTTGAAAAAAATAACAATCATGTTTTGCCGTCGGCATTTGAAAAAAATAACAATCATGTTTTGCCGTCGGCATTTGAAAAAAATATCATGCATTGCCGTAGGCATTAGGAAAAATTATCATGCATTGCCGTAGGCATTAGGAAAAATTATCATGCATTGCCGTAGGCATTAGGAAAAATTATCATGCATGCCGTAGGCATTAGGAAAAAGACAGACTTATTGAACCACCCTCGAAAAATATTTAAAGGACTTATTGAACCACCCTCGTAGGTATCAAATTTCAAGAATTTTAAAATTTTCAAATTTTAATTACCCAAATTTAACAATTTCACCCACAATTTAACAATTTTAATTGTCGCCGAATTGGCAGTTCCCTACTACTTCTGTGCTGTTGCCATTCCGTTCTAGCTCTTCTTTTTTCACGTACGAGACGTTCAATGTCTGTAGAATAAATTTTATTAAACCCAGTCTGCGGATGGGAGGTAGTGGCATATTCAGCAGCCTGTTTAATATTCTCGCTGAGATTGGCAATGTTAGATTCAATATCATCGGGTGTTCTAAGCGTTATGTTTTCCGTACAATGACTACTGAGATATTTTTTGAACCCCAGCCATTTAACACGATTGATCATCTTTACATATGGGTCAGGTAAGTTACTTCTTAATAGGCTACAAATTGTAATGATCGTCGGAGAGTGATCGGACGAGAGATCAAGAGAAGGTTGAACTTGAATTAAATCCCTAGAGATATTTTTTATGACGCCGAAATCTATAACATCCGGAATTTTTTGTATGTCAGTAGGCCAATAAGTGGGCCCCCACTCGAAATGACATCCAAGCCCATTTTTGAAATTGTGTTGAACAATGCTCGACTTCTGGGTGTAATAAGACGCGAACCCCAGAACATTTTTTTTTTGCATTGTAGTCGCCAGCTGCTACAGAAAGAGGTCCAAGAGATTTGTAGAAATTTTCGTATTGATCTTTAGTGATTGAAAATTTGGGAAGGGAGTAAATTGATGATATCACGAAGTTTGTACAAAAAATTTCAATGCCAATATTTGTTGCTGTAGGTGTTGTTCACAAATGTTGTCAAGAATATAGTGCTTGAGTCTTGACTTTATTAGAATCGCTGATCCACCGCATGCTCTTCCTCTCGGGTCCTATGAATCATATAAGGTGTAGCCATAAATTTTAAAAATGATTCTCGAAGTCAAATGAGTCTCAGAGACTAGCATTACATTAATATTTTTTTCCGTGAGGAAGTGCTCAAGTTCATTTTTATGTTGGCGAATGCCGTTTGCGTTCCAGAAACATATTTTGAACGTGTTGATGGCTTGTTAATTAAAGCTTGAAGCAGTGTATTCTGCATTCGCAGCATTTCTTGCATCATGCTAGTCATATTTGTTGTAAAATTATTTATAGTTTGAACCAGATTATCAATAGTAGCTTCAAGGCGATTGAAATTAAAGCTTGAATTTGTATTTGTTGAATTATTTGCCGGTGAAACATTTTATGTGGGAATAGAACTAGCCTTAGCAGCATCTGCATACGATATACGGGAAGTAACTCGTTGGCTCATTTGCGCAGAAGTGGCGGAGGAAGCGTTTGCTGTTTGAACTGGAACTAATTTAGGTTTTTGCACCATAGCCTGCTTGACGAGAGAGTACACAGGACAACCTCTGTAGTTAGCAGTGTGGTTACCTCCACAATTACTGCATTTTTTTCTGCTTGATCTTTTGGTTATTACAACTAGCAGTACCGTGTAATTCACCGCAGATAACACAAACTGTAGGTAATTTTTGTGTGACCATATTCTTGGCAATTATGGCACTTTACGGGACCTGATCGCTACTGTGATTTATCGATATAAGAGGTATTTTAGGTTATAAATTGGATGTGTCTCGTTTTTTTTAACTTTATATCATTCGGCTCCAGTTCAACACGAAAGAGGCTGGGGGATATTCTCCCTATTGATTATATTAGTAAAATTTGTTGCCTTAAATTAGTGCATATTTTACTTCTTCGGGATTAACATAAGCATCTATACCCGTGGTCGGCAACCCATACAATTGCATTTTACAATTGTGTGAGTTAAACTCTCAGCACGATCCGGTGTTGCCAGTGTCTCATTTCACTAATTTGAAATCTCCAAAGGCAAACTTGATATTATTACGGTCAGAAGAAACACAAAATTTTTTTATATAAAGAAATGCATCTTTTGTTGTAATGTAATGGTGGATAAAAAGATGGGCTTTGTAGGAGGGTTTCTTCAAATAATTTATATGCATTTGATTTTTCGATAAGTTTGAATGCCCAGCATATTAGTGCATTCATCTTTTTAAATATCAAGAAATAATAAGAAAGAAATAAACGAAGGCACTGATGTAAACGACATAACTCGGTTAATTATTTGTATATATAAGAACTGTCAATAAAATTTTGACGTACACAAAGAATTTTTTCCCTATATGGCTTATACAACAATGCAAAATGAAAGCATATTTTCGATAAAAAAAAAGGTTTCGTAGGAAGTTTGCTAAAAATAATTTAAATATATTTGTTTTTCATTGCAATATTCAACAACAGGCGTTATTTGAAAAAACTTTGAATGTAACGAGTACAATGAAAATAGTGGTTAAAATTTTGAAGAAAATAAATCATAGAGAGTTAAAAGTCATCTCGACTTTGCCGAATGTGGTGTATGAATTTGTTAATCAACATCTGGTTGCGAAGAAAAACGAAAAAAATTTGCGATTTTCTGCAATAAAACAATTTATTCGAATCTATTTACATCTTCAATATTAATTTCATACGGACAACATTTTATGCGTATTAAATTTTATAAATGTTCATCTGTTAAACGGTTTCGGCTTTTAGTTTGAATGTGCTTTAGTATGGAAAATGTTGACTCACAAATATAGGTAGCTCCAAACATTGAATATAATTTTAAAATTTCAGTTTTTGCCTCGGGGTATACATCTGCAGAAATATTTACTTCTCCAGAACTCTATCCCGCTAGTTAATGGTAAAGCTAGATCTTCTCTCATTTTAATTAACTCTGCTTTAATATCCTGATTTTGGTGTTCTATATTACATAACAAAGGGTTGTTATGCATTTCAATCAAATTTTCAATATTTTTAAAGTCATGAAAACGATTGTTGTAATTAATTAGTAGAGTCTGAAGCACATTTAGATATTCCTGTAGTTTGCTATTGCTATTTGGAATTTTGCTATAAATTTCAAATGTCCTTTTTAAGCTTATTACATTTTTATCTTTAAGGTTTTGTATCAAAATTTCAATTTTTCTAATAAATTGTTTTATTGCAGAAAATAGCTCAAAAATTGTTTTGGTGTTTCCTTGTAGCTGTATGTTTAGTTGATTAACAAACTCAGTTATGTCTGTCAAAAAACGCAAAATCTAATAAAAAAAACCTTATCGTTCAAATGCTCCGACAATACTTTGGTATCAGGTGTTTTATTTTGATCCAAAAACGATACAACTTCCTCACGAAGACTGAAAAGTCTTTGAAGACAACGACCTTTGCTTAACCACCTTACTTCTGTATACAGAAGCAAATCACCATATTCGGCATGCACGAGATCAATAAATTCTTTGAATTTTCTATGATTCAAGGCATTATGGCCAGCTCGTATTTTGTTAACAATTTGAATCACGATTTTCATTGTATTCATTACATTCAAACTTTTTGCAAGTAATGCTTGTTGGTGAATAATGCAATGAAAAACATATATATTTAAACCACTTTTAAGCAAATGTCCTACGAAACCCTCTTTTTTTATCCACCATTACATTGGCACCATCAGTACATACAGAGCAAAACTTATTCTTATCAGTAAAGGAAAAAACATTTTCGTTTATGATGTCGAAAATAAGTTTTCCTTTTACACTGTTATGTAAGCTACGTAGGGAGAACATGTCTTCATGTACGTAAAAAATTTTTATTGACAGTTCTTACACAAATAATTAACTGAGATATATCGTTTAGATCAGTGCATTCATCAAGGCATATGGAAAAATTGTACGAGGAGAGAGGGGAATGTCATTTATAAGCATGCGAATCTCTTCAGATTTGTCACCAAAGCATTTTAATACATCATTGCTCACCTCTTTAAAAAACTCGCCATCTTCAAAAGGACGGCAACGTTTAGCAAGAGATGCAGCAACAACAAAAGAGGCAATTCTTTTCTTAGAAAACTCGACTGCTTCTGCGTCTGAATTTCTAGAATCAGCAATCATTTTTTCATAAAAAGCTTTCTTAAGCTGAACAATACGGGCTTCTCTTGCATCACCAGTAATATTTTCATATTCCTTGTGATATGCTTGAAAATGTATTTGCATGTCATGTTTTTTCATGCGTGACAATGCCCGTTCACAAACCAGACATTCTGGTTTGCCAAAATAATTTTCTGAAAATAAAAATTTTAGTAAATTTTCATCACACATAATTTATTATTGTTGGGAAGAGTTTGTCTCTGGCAACACTGATTTTTAACAGTATGCGATGTACACGACCTGCCTGCTTGAATGTTTTAGCTAGGCTGATTAATGTTGCTTATTTCTCAACAATGCGTGTGTACACATACGTAACAAAAGAGAATAAGAAAAGGCGCGGCGCCCTTATTTTGCCTACCGCTGATCTATACCTTTCAATACGATCTGCAGACTTTTAGCTTTCTTAAGTTGGTACGTATAAAAACTTGTTTTATTTTTTTCGAATTCTGTTGCTATATTTCGGAAATCTTTTTCTTCGTATATGTATTTGAATTTTAGTTTCGTCAATGTTACCACGTTTTATTGAAATTACGTGAAATGCGTTCTCACCAATGGCCGAGACTAATTTTTTAATAAGGGCATTAGAAGTATTTTCTCTCAGATATATTGGTGGTGGTTTGGAGATTTTTTTCGATGATAGAGTGGGTGGGTCGTTATTAGGTTTCAATATTGAAAAACGATTTTGGCGGCGTCGTTACCCCTGGATATCTTGGGAACCGATGAGGTTTTTGATGAATTTGAGCTTCGCAAGTGCTTTACAACTGTGATATATCTGTCCATTCCGACTTAAACTTTAGATTTCTGACTACATCTGATATTTCCTTTTTAGGGTTCCGTACACCAAAGGTGAAAAGGAACTCTATTGTTTTCGCTACGCTGTCCTTCTGTCCGTCACACGGTATTTTCTCAGGAACCGTAAGAGCTACGGACCTGAAATTTGGACAGAGTATGTATAACCTTGGCCGCTATAACAACAAAGACATGAGAATCAAAAATTAAAGGGTGTTCCAAAACGAGCAACGAAAAATGTTGAAATCCCATGTAATATACATACGATTGTATGTACATATGTATATTGAAACTTAAATTTTGTAAAATCAGTGTATTTTTATATAGACTAAAACAAATAACACTAAAATTTAAAAAAAAAACTTTAATTAAAGGGTGGTCCATTAGTTAATGCAATTTTCACTATGTAATTTTGACAACTTGCTATATCTTGGAAACCGTAAGAGGCAAACACTTGAAATTTTCAAAAACGGTAAAACTAAAAAATGCGAAAATTATAAAATCGCCAAACCAAAAAAAAAATCGCCAAAAATTAAAAAATCGCCAAAACAAAAAAAAACGCCAAAATTAAAAAAAAATTCTAAAACTAAAATAAATCGCCAAATTCGAAAAAATCGCCTAAATGAAAAAATCGCCAATATGAAAAAATGCCAAAAATCGAAAAAAAATCGCCAAAACGCGAAAAAGGCGCCAAAACCAAAATAATTGTTTATATGAAAAAAATCGCCAAAATAAAAAAAGTCGCCAAAATGAAAAAAAGTCGCCAAATTGAAAAAAAGCCAAAAAAAACCAAAAATCGCCAAAACGCGAAAAAAGCGCCAAAACTAAAAAAATCGCTCAAACGAAAAAAAAACGCCAAAATGAAAAAAATCTCCAAAATTAAAAAAAATCGCCAAATTGAAAAAACGCCAAAAACCAAAAAAATGCCAAAACTATATATTATATAGGCTGAAGTTTGTATTAAATTACATATCTAGTGTTCGTACGGAACCCTTCGTGCGCGAGTCAGAGTCGCACTTTACTGAATTTATTTTATTTTTGTAATGCCAAATAGTTTATCGATAAAGTTCACTTTTTACGCACTCTGGTTTTTAATTTTTTATAATTTTACTTTTTTTATTTTTAAGTTACTTTTGTACACAGTTTGGTTCATGGTGTAATTATACAGATGACTGCGTAAGGATTAGTCAAAAGAACGTCAAAAGAACAAAAATAATGTACCAAAACCAAATCAAATCGAAGTTTTTGACATACTACAGGTACAAAGCACATAGAGCAAAAAATTACCAGCTGAAGTAGCGCTGCCACCTGCTTAGATATATACACCTTGGTTTGGCTTTTGATTTTTTTGTTTTAAGTTCGCTTTTTATTGGTTTTTTCGGTTGTTTACCCAGTTTTACACTTTTAAACATTTTACATTAATAATGATAGGGTAACATATCGATCATTTTCAAATGCCTATTAAATGGTACCCCACTAAATGTAGTTCATCTACTTTTTATTTTTTTTTATATATCGTCCATACACTTAGTGACTCTCAAGATTAAAACAAATCGATTGACATAGGAATCATCAAAATCGGCCCACGTGTTTGGTTTCTAATGAGCCACAAATTACGCTTTGACGTCGAGCAGTCAAGTAAATATAATAAATTCAGTGAAGTGCGACTTTGACCCGCGTACGAAGTGTTCCGTACGGACACTAGATATGTAATTCACGACGAACTTTAGCCTATATAAAATATAGTTTTGGCATTTTTTTTCGTTTTTGGGTTTTTTGGTTTTGAGTTTTGGCTTTCTAGTGTATACCTTAGCTGTAAAGCCTACGGATACAACAACGCATAAAGAAATCTATAAACACCAAAGAAGACAAAGACAACACCAAACTACAATATTCCATTGCAATAACCTGACAAGTAAAGTTCTGTGATATTAGTTTTTAAGTTCGACTGTGATATTTTCTTTTATTTATTATTATTTAAATTATATACTTAATTGTTCGTGATGTACAGTTTTTTATAATTTATTTAGTAATGTAACTGAAGAATCGTGAGTACAACATAAAAACTAATATAACACACAAAAACTATAAATAACAAACATTTTGTAATTTGTTGATAGAACTTAATAGTAAAAACTTCTCCTGAAGACGTCGGAAAAAAGCTGATGAAATGTTTGGAAAAAGATGAAATAGATTTGTTTTATTTGCATTTTAATAATTAAGAAAACTGACCAAAAATAGCCTACGTAAAAAAATAAAAATATTCACTAACGAAATTGGTCATAAAATATAAACCATATTGTTTTTTTCATTGTTGTATTTTTTCATTGTTTTTGTAATCCTGATATTACCTGGAAATAAATGTGCCTTGGTAAAAATTTTACTAGTAATAATTCAAGGCACATTCACCAGGTAGTAGCGGAAACGCAGCTGAGCTATTTTTTTTAAAATTATAGTTCATTCGAAGCTTCAAAAATTGTTTACGAATGAGAAATTAAAAAAAAATTTAAAAAAATTTTCAATGTGAAAAATATATTTTATTAAAAAAAATTTTTTGAAACAAATTTAAAAATATGAAAAAACTATTAAAAAATTGTGAAAAGTGCCTAAATGTTGCAAATTTTGTTAGTGGTAGCTGCCGTGAAGAAATTTTTTCAAATTTATGTGAATAATTTTCATTATTATTATTTTACAACAAATATTTTGGATATTTTGGATCAACTAAAAGCCATGTTGTTTTTTTTCATTGTTGTATTTTTTCATTGTTCTTGTAATCCTGATATTACCTGGAAATAAATGTGCCTTGTAATAATTTGTAGGAATTTTTTTGTCTCTCAATTTTTTCTCTCTTTTGAAGTTCTCTCCTTGCAAACTTTTTGAGTTAATGAAATCACAAACGAAAAATAATCGTAGTAGGCCTAGAAAAATATACAAAACCTAATTCTTGAAAGTCTCTGCATAAGATAAGAGGTTTGTGACTATTCCAAATGTATGGTTGAAGTCTAATGATGATTTGTTAGAGCAACAATGAAATGCATATAAACAAAGCTGAACCGCCAGCAAATGAATTTCAAATTAATAAATATACTTATGACAATATGTCGAATAATTAACTTCTTAAGTTTATGTTTTTATTATCATTATAATTATTATGATTAAACGTAACTATTTTTATTTTTATTGTTATTATTTTTATATGTATGTATGTTTTACATATTCATACATATATATGTGCATATACATATGTATATGTATATTAACAAAAAATAAACACATACGATTGGCAGTCACTGGTTTGATTTTATAAAAAAAAAGCAATGTTAGTCCGATCACAGGGGAGATGTGTAAATAACTAGTAATGAAAAATTTGTTTAAAGTGGAAGTACTTATGCTTTTAGTATTTTGGATCAACTAAAAGCCATGTTGTTTTTTTTCATTGTTGTATTTTTTCATTGTTCTTGTAATCCTGATATTACCTGGAAATAAATGTGCCTTGTAATAATTTGTAGGAATTTTTTTGTCTCTCAATTTTTTCTCTCTTTTGAAGTTCTCTCCTTGCAAACTTTTTGAGTTAATGAAATCACAAACGAAAAATAATCGTAGTAGGCCTAGAAAAATATACAAAACCTAATTCTTGAAAGTCTCTGCATAAGATAAGAGGTTTGTGACTATTCCAAATGTATGGTTGAAGTCTAATGATGATTTGTTAGAGCAACAATGAAATGCATATAAACAAAGCTGAACCGCCAGCAAATGAATTTCAAATTAATAAATATACTTATGACAATATGTCGAATAATTAACTTCTTAAGTTTATGTTTTTATTATCATTATAATTATTATGATTAAACGTAACTATTTTTATTTTTATTGTTATTATTTTTATATGTATGTATGTTTTACATATTCATACATATATATGTGCATATACATATGTATATGTATATTAACAAAAAATAAACACATACGATTGGCAGTCACTGGTTTGATTTTATAAAAAAAAAGCAATGTTAGTCCGATCACAGGGGAGATGTGTAAATAACTAGTAATGAAAAATTTGTTTAAAGTGGAAGTACTTATGCTTTTAGTATATTTTTTTTAATTAATCAATTAAAAGTATCAAAACTTTCAATATTGTAAATACATAGGAATTTGCTGGTTTTTGTTTGTTTTATTGCACACTGCATTAAAAATTGCAGTAAGCAGTAAATTTACTGATTACTGAAAAAGTTCAGTAAATTTTGTTGATAACGAAATTTAATTTGCATTACCAGTAAAATCTTAGGGCCGTATTCATAATAAAATTGTAGCAAATGGCAGTTTTTTTCATTCCAATTTTGAAATTTTTGTATGAAAAAAATTTAACCACTTGGTAGAATTTCATTATGAATACAAGCATTACTGATTACTGAAAATTCAATGCACCTCATCATATAATAAATCATTTAGGCACTTTATAAAAATTGCAGAAAAAAATTTTAGTAATCAGTAAAAATTTACTGGTTAAAAAATTATTTTTACTGAAACTTTAGTAGTACTGCAAAGTGCCCATCTATGGTAAATGCCTTAAGTACAAATAATTAATATTGGCTTATGGTAACTAAAATAAGATATATAAATTTTTGACTCACTGTATTTAAAAATCTATGGAAAACTGCATCTATAGTAGTGGAATTATTAGTTATGGGGGTTTGTGGAGAATTGCTTACATGCAAGTGGAAAACGTCAAATAAAAATTTTGATAAAGCTTGCGACTGTGGGTTTACAAAATTTGTATTAAAATCTCCACCCATAATAATTGGCATGAGATGGAGATTGATACCCAATTGTAGTGCACCAGCTTCAGTGTAAGGCAACAGTACGTAATGAAGATATGTTATATATAATATATATAATATATAATATTATAAATTCTTTATAAAGACTTCTATATATCTTTTAAACAAATATTTGACATTTAAAACGCTCTTTTATTTAAAAGTTTTTTTTATTTATTTTATATTTTTCAACTTTTTAACAAAATTATCCCCACTATTACACTTCACAAGCAATTTCTATTAAAATTAACTCCTGAAGGTATGCTTTAAAATTCGGATGAGTTATTTCTATGCAGCTGTTCAGTTTCTTTGTAAATACTTCTTGTTCGTACCCTGCAGTCAGACTGGGGCCAAGTGTCTCTATGTCAACACTAAAATTCTAGTAGTAGTTACATTGTCTACAATTTCTTTCTCTTCTATTCGTCAGTATAAGTCGGGTAAATCTGCCTTTACATTAGAAACGTAAAGTCAATCAAACGATAAGTTTTTTTTTAAAGCTAGAAGAAAATGAGTGACTTAGGCTGAGTTTACATCTGGCATTTCTTGTGTGCCATTTGCCCAAAACAGCGTAACCAACTAATTACTAATGAAAAACAGTTTGATTCAGACATATACAGGGTGGGCCAAAAGAAACCAAGGGGTGTAAAAGTTTAATAACTTTTTTGTTTATTAACTTTTTTTTATTTTTTCTTTCAGATTATATAATATACAAAATGGAAATTTTTTTACACTAAGTATGAAAAATGATTTCTCTTAAATGACCACCGTTTTCAGCCTCGCACTGATGGGCTCTTTTTAGAGCATTTTCCATAACATCTTTCAAAACTTGTGGCTGTAGCGTTCGAATTTCTGCAACAATGTTTGCCTTGAGTTCAAGGATTGTCTCTGGCTTGTTCACATACACTCGCTCCTTCAAAAAACCCCAAAGAAAATAGTCGGGTGCTGTCAAATCTGGCGATCGCGCTGGCCAAATAATTTCCGAATTTCGAGAAATTATTCGCTCTCCAAAAATTTGACTTGAAAGTGCCATTGTGTCTCGGGCAGTATGGACAGTGGCTCCGTCCTACTGAAACCACATACCAGGTCTGTTTTCAAGAGTAGGACGTAAAAAAATTTCTATCATAAACCGATACCGCCCTCCATGTACGGTTACAGCACTTCCATCTTCATTCTCGAAGAAGTAGGGCCCAATGACATTTTCAGATGTGATCCCACACCATACTGTACACCTGATGGGGTGCAATTGGCGTTGATGAATGGCTCTTGGATTTTGAGAACCCCAGAACCATCGCTTCAGATGGCGAAATTCTGACGTTAAAATGTCGACGATATGCTCTTTGCGTTAAAATAATTTATCTCTGGTTTAAATAATAAAATTCTATTGTTCTGGTTCTCTGTTCAGTTGTAAACCTCTCCATTATAAATTCTCCAAGTGTTGTCTATATAATCTGAAAGAAAAAATAAAAAAAAAATTAATAAACAAAAAAGTTATTAAACTTTTACACCCCTTGGTTTCTTTTGGCCCACCCTGTATTTATTGATTTAAACAGTTTCCAATCATGTTAGATTCTATAAAATTGTCTATTAGTTATGTATGAAACTGTTTACCTTAATAAATACGTGTCTGAATCAAACTGATTTTCATTAGTAATTAGTTGGTTACGCCTTTTTACGCTTGTGTGGCACATGGCACACAGATATAAACCCGGCGTTACTTTCGTTCTGTTAAGTTTTCTTTCTATAGCGTGGGGGAGGGAGGCAGAATATAAAAATACAAAAAATTATGACGCTATCTTAATTATTTACAAATTTATGATTTTTGTCGTCCTAAAATCTTAAATCAAACATTGTGCACCAGTGTAATGAATTGTAGCATTTTAAATTTTTTTAAGATATACAGATATTATTCATAACATGGGTACTAGACATAAGTATGGCACATAACGAACTTTTCAGTTTAACGAACAGGCTTAACGTACTGGTTCGTTAAACGGGAAGACTACTGTATTATAAAAATATTTACAAAACGTTTAACAAACAAATTTCCATACAAAGTTTGTTTTGTAAAACTTTTGTAAACCAAAAGTGTTTGTTTTAATACGGCAGAATAAGCAAAAATCTTTACAAGCTAACATCTTCGATTTTGGATCCATTATTATATTCTCATTACCTTTTTACAATTAGCTGCCACTTTGGTTGAAGTCTACTGATGAGTTTGACGGCTTTTCCAAATATAATAAGATCTCTTTTTTTCTCTCCTACAAACTCAAGACTTTGCAAATTAAACTTTCCGTGCGGAAACACCGTCTTTCTTTTGGAGAAACGAAATGCATACAACCAACAGACAAATAAAAATTCTTCATAGTTACGTGCAAATTATATAAAATCAACGAGAAATGAAATCGGACATAAAAAATTATACAAAAAGCGCCTGTTCGTAACTGCGCTGCAAATAGAAATTTAAATGTTCTAAACTGGTTCACTGAAGTATATAACGGACAAATAAATGTCAAATATGGTGTACAAACATGATTATTACTAAAACAGATAATCAGCGAACTTGTATTGCATTTTAAATAAAAGTTTGCACGTATGATGCAGAGCGGTGATGCATTTACGAACGTACCCAAAGTCATTTAATTTGATGAATAAATATCCAAAGGTCTTCGAAGTTTTGTTTTATTCAAGTTCACTTGGCTGAAAATAATTATTTCGGCATTTGCAAATGAATATGGTAAAGACATTACATTTTGAATAAACTTAGGGCTGCAAAATCGTAATCAGAATAAGCTCTTTTTATATCAAATAGTCGTTTCTAGAAGCTTCCCAAAGTTACTTATTCTTTTTCTTTAATGATGTCTTCTAAGTTCAAAAATTATAACTCTCTAAACTATGTCGTTCAATTTAAAAAAATTGCACTATAAATGAGTTGAAAAATCTGCGTTTTTATGCCAAAAATCTTCAAATCTGAATTCGGGCAACCGTGATACTTAATACAGGTTTTGATTACAATTCAATTTCCTTTCATTGCAGATACTTTTTTTAATTTGAAGCTGCTTCACTGAACTAGATTTAACCCCTTTGCAATTCCGTCATAACAAAGTTCGACAAAATGGTATATGCGTGTTATAGTTATGCGCCTACCAATGCAAGAGATTCATTCTTATACATAGTATATGTATGTAAGACCAGTCGACTCCCCGAAGCTAAAGTATGACGGTATTGTTAAATAATTTGCCTTACCAGACGAGGCAGTCATTTGGATTAGAAGTGCCATTTGTTGCCTTTCTGACATTGGGGTGTTTGGGTTCGATCTCGCTGGTGCAATTCCAGTGCTACATCCAATACCCCTTGGCCTTGGGGGTGGCATACTAATTTTGTCAATATTTTCGATAAAGATAAAAAATTATTTTAACACAAATTAACACAGAATATGAGAATATCCAAAACAATAAACTTCAACTTTAAAGTAGTGCTGGGGTACTATCGATATTTTTACTATCGATAGTTCAGGGGGCTTACTTACGATCTCCACCTGACATAACATAACATTAACTTCAAGTTAATGTTAAGTGTAGACTGTTCAAGTTAATGCTTTTTTCAAGTTATAACATAATTGTTAGCGCATTTGTTTTAACAACTCAGTTATAACTTCAAGTTACAGCAAAAGTTCATATCAGGTGGAGACGTAGAGTTAAGGATGGGTTAGCCGGACGTTTCTGTTTCCGTGCTGTACCATACCGTAGTGCTAAGCACGTTTCTCCACTTTTGGCTCAGTTAGCCGACTGTAATGTAACACCTGATCGATATTTTTATTGTTATAAGTTTTTAAAACTAAAAAATTGTTCGATTAACCAGATATTTATATTTTTAGTCTGCACCTTCCTTGTGAACTTTTTCCATATTCTGGCTACGATTTCCCATAGCCTTAACATAAGCAAAGCAATAATCAATATTGTTCCGCTATTCTGCCGGCGTTATTGCTATATTGCCAACATATTTATTGCCAGTCTATATTATAGAACATAAAACAGTGAGTTAATATATTCAAGTCGTGATTTTAGCGACAAAAGTACCTAATATATGCAAATGCTTCTTGAACTGTATTAATAGAGGCCGTTTAGATGAAAGATGGCCTAGTTACGACACGTAGCCTGCGAATCGTATTTGTAGTCGTGAAGTGAAGAGATGCTTGCGGGGTAGGAAAAGTCGCATGCAGGGTGACTGATGACATTTTCCAAAAAGTGGCACCAATTAGGGGATTTATCAAAAAAAAAAGGGGCAAAATTAAAAAAACGAGAAAACTTCATTAAACTTTAATGTATTTTCATATAACTCACCCTAAATAAAAGAGAAAAAAGTTAAGCGCATTCTGTATATTTTTTGAATTGCACCTTACAATCGGAATATCTCGTGATATATTGGAATAATTTTTTCAGGTGAAGTAGAAAGACTCATAGAAGTCAAAAAGGCCAACATAAGAACAGAAAGTTATTTTAATATATATTTTTATAGTACAAAACATTTTTCCAAAATTTGGACTTTTTTCAGAAAATTTGCTCGTATGTCGCATTTATGAAAAATCTGTCAAAAATTTAAGTTAAACATGTTGCAAACTACTTTCACAATTAAATGTAATAGTTAAATCTTTCGAAATCGACCGTCACAACTTTTTATAAGCGTATAAGCACAAAAATTATTTTCAAAATTGGCATTTTTCGGACACTGCTGAATGTAGAGTACATGCCCAAAAATACAAAATAATTGTATAAATAATAGTCTTAGCATATTCTGAATAGATTGTTTTTATGTGGTTTAAAAGTGCATGTGTTAAACAAAGTTTTTCACAAAATTTAAAATAATGAAGATACTTTTTCTTAAAAAAGCATGCCTTTTTCAGGAAAATTTAAAAATTTTGCATTCTTTGCCTTTTCCCGATTTTACGACTGCAGATATTAATAAGTTTTTTACTAATTTTTGTTTAAAATTTTATCGAAAATTTAATGCTGTCTTTTAATTTAAAATCCAACAATAGACTAAAAAGTTGTAGGTGATATATTAAAAAAAGTCAAAACAAAAAAAAATTTCTAAGCTATAAGAGATACGGAAACACATCTAAGAACATTATTTCTTAAAAATGTTAAGCTTAGATCAAAACGCTTTATCCCATAAAAATCGGATAATTTTTCTAAAAGTTGCAAGCCTCAGAATTTTTTTGAGTCCCATGTTGTCAAGTTAGGGCCACTGCAAACTCCTGTCCAGCTTGAGCCAGACGGCTTCCAAGACATTTGTTATAAGGCCTAAGTTATCTTCTATGGATGTTCGAAGTTTCATATAAATCCAATCAGTAGTTTAGAAATTCCAGATTTATTACCATTTATTTTGCAAAAGTCCCCACTGTGTATCGTTATAATTACGAACAAGTATTTTATTTAATTTTAATAAAACAAATAAAGCTGATTCAAAAGTAAAAACAACGATTCAGGAACATAAAAATTACAATTGCTGAATTCTTAAAACCTCTCGTATCTTTGTGTGATCGTTTTAAATATAATAGTGTAAAATTTGTTCTTATTATTTTCATATAAAAATGAAATACATAAAATAATTTAGCATTTTTATTTTATGTTTCAATGTATTTGCATGTATGCTATCTATCGATATTATGTGCAAGACATTTAAAAAATATCTTTTGTATTAAAAAATTGATTAATTTACTTTTTCAGTTCTATTCTTCATTGTATGTCCAGGAGCCGGATTCCGCAACGATGAATTCTGAAGTGTCCGGCTCCGAAAAACCTAATTTTGAATACTTCTTTTCCTCTTATAATTAGGTGTTTGACGTTTAAAATACATTAAAGCGGTTATTAGACGGTCATATTTAGTATATGAGTATGACAGACTTTGGTACATTTTAATAAACAATTTTAAAATTGCACGCTCTAACCAAGTCATCTTTACCCTTTGCTTACGAAAAAACAAATGAAATTTGCACTGAGTCTGACAGAAGATCTATTAAGCGAGTATGATAACAAACACAAAAAATCAACATTTTTTGAAAATTAATCTGAAAAACACGAATTTTGCATAATTACACCTTTCTCATATAACACACATGACATTCTTATAGCTGTTTACATGGTTTCCATCATTATATGAACGTAAAAATTATAAAATCCAATGTAAAATAATTTATGCAATTTTTAAAATTAAAAATGCTAAATAATGCTAAAAATTAATAGAAAAATTCTGAAAATAATGCTATATGCAAAATAAAAAATTCTCGCTGTTAAATCAAAATGCATAATGCTAAATTTAGCACTGAAAATGCTGAAAGGGTCACGCTGGCTGCTTCCGTTCATTTTAACTTCGCAGCACTGAATTTAGCAGTTAAAACAAGGTTGCATTTCATAAAACAAACTTAAAATCAATTAAAAATTTGTTTTAATGTGGTTTTAACAAAAACAATTTGTATGGTAAAAACCAAGTTGGTTTTAACAATTGGTTTTAACGATAAAACCAAATTTTATTAAAACCATGTCAGTGTGAAAACACTATAAGGAAATTCTAAGTATGCCGAAGGCGATAATTTTCTCTTTAATGAATGTAGTCTATTACATATCTTAAATATGCTCTACTGATTATAGCTACTTTGGGCAATGACAGATCATATGTTCAATGGTTTCTGGTTACTCTTCATCCACACACATTCTACAAAAATCTGCTGGTTCTTGCTCTGACCGAACAATGACATGTAAAAATGCCTATCATGATTTGCATCACCTTCCTATTCATGTCCAATAGCAGTTTAGATCTTCCTGAGTCAATTTTTAACCAAAAACCCCTCGAGGCACAGGGGATGGTGTCTAAATCTTGGAAACCAACATTCGTAGTTCTTTTAGGCTGGCGAATGAATATAGTGATTTCCAGGCTGAGATCTTGGCGATCTTCGGGGCCACGGAGCTGGTGGCAAGGAAAGTAGCTGAAGATGAGCTTCTACGTCGACAGCCAGGCCGTGCTAAAAGCTTTGAAGGGACACAATATCAAATCGAAATATGTTAGTGACTGTAGGAAAGCCTTCAACTTGCTTATGGATAAGTATAGTGTCAGACTATGTTATGTTCCTGGCCACGGTAGTGTTGAGGGATATGAAATTGCCGATGAGCTGGTAGGAATAGGGTCGGCGTTAGATGAGGGAATGTCAGACAGATCGGTGAAATTACCGATAGTTCATTACTATGAAGAGCTCAGTAATTGGGTAAAAAGGAGAACCAACAGTTCATAGCGCAGTAGGGAGGATTAACTGTAAAGACTGCACTACCCTCATACAGCCTATCGATTTGACGCAAATTACTAAACCTGTTTTACGAGTCTAAGGAGACTTCTAGTCGTCATTCCCACCCCAAAGTCCTATATAGGAAGAAGATGAAGAATGACATCCAAGGCAGCCTGAGGTATACCCCTCTGAGCACCTGTGAACCCCATCGAGTCACATCTATGAACCTTCGCCAGTAATCTCCTGTGACTTTCCTTTCTCAATGCCTCCGACCCTACCACACAACCATAGGAAATAACCGGTCTAACAACCGATGTGGACATCCATTTTACTACCTTCGGTTGCAGACCCCAGTTCCTTCCTATAGAGTTCCTGCATGCTTAGTAGGCATTGAGCCATTTCTTTAGCCTTTCGTGCTTGTTCATTTTCCAGAAAAGCTTGCTATCTGGGAAAACTCCAAATATTTGGCCCCTTCTGCCGGCCCAGGAGGATAGATTAACCAACGCCGACTGCATGACTTCACTGATAGTGGGAAGAAACTTTCCCGTTACCAGTAAAACCACGTCATCTGCATATGCAACTATCTTCTGTCCACTCTTCTAAGAATTGCGTTCATTTACAACTACCATAATAGAGGTGACAAAACTCCACCCTGTGGTGTTCCTCTTGTCACTAACCTGCTTAGGCTTTCCCTTTCCACAATCGAGTTGATGATTCTGCTATTATGCATGATAATTATCCACTCCAAGAGAAAGTTTTGAACCCTATATACTTATGTTTTTAAATGCTCCCTAAATTTCTAAGAATGCAGACAGTGTGTAATTCATGTGCTGCAATCCTCTCTCTATAACACCAACCACGTCATGAAGCGCACTCTCAACACACCTGCCTTTACGATAGGCATGCTGAGCGCCACTAATGACGCGGGTATCAATTGTGTTCCTTAGATGCAGATCAATCAATCGTTCTAATCCTGCTTAAGTATATCTTAAAGATATACATCAGAGACAGTAGTATGCGCTCTGGGACATTCTGCAACATGGCCGAAAAAATACCATCTGGGCCAGGTGTATTAATTGCTCATGTTGCTTTTTCCAAAGTCACTATGTCGTCCACTGTTCCCTCTAATTCTGGTTCTGACAAGTAGTTAAAATTAACTGCCGTCATTGCCTCTTCCACTACTTCCCTACAGCCAGGAAAGTGAGTGTCCATCAGAACAGAGTGTCTCAGAGCTGGATTCCGTCCATGTGCCATCCAATCTATGAATATTCCCAGCAGCCCTAGGGTCTTTTGACAATACTCGCCGAAACCTCGATAACTTATTAACGGAATCAATCTCCTCACAGTATTTCCTCCATGAGGCTCTTTTCGCCCTTTTGAGATCATCCTTGTACTTATTATACAAAACCTTATGATTGTTCCAGTCCTCAATACTTCCTGTAAGTTTCGCTTTATTGAACAATCTTCTAACCGAAGATTTCAGATCTTTGGTCCACCACGAAGGCTGCTTTCTTTTGCCCGTAAACCACTGGACAGGACTGTTCAAAACAATTCCTACAAGTATTAGTGAAATATTTCACCTCATCTTCCATTCCTCTTTGCGTATCCACACCCAACGGAGTGATCCTTGCTTTAATATCAACAGTTGCTCTTTAGGTATGCCAGTTAGTCTTTCTTGAATTCCTATATGGGTCACGCCTTTCCCCCGAAAAATTAAGACTGAATGATATCCTACTATCTGAAAGCATACAGTCATTATCTACCCTCCAGTTCTCTACCATGTTCCTATCTCTGTTAGTTAGTGCTATGTCTAAAACCTCTGCCATATCCCTATTCCTGAAAGTGGGTACGTAACCTTTGTTACAAATAAACATATTGCTAGGAGTTATACAATAAAACACTAACTGACTATGATGCGCATTAGCGTCGCAGCCGAGTGCCAACGCAACCCTTCTCAATCTTGCATACTCGGTTAGCTTGTGAACGACAGCCTCCGGTGGATCAACAGCATCATAGGACTTTTCCCATATTATAAGCTACGATTTTCCATAGCCTTAACTTAAGTAACATACCATTTACACATGCCACTATAGTGGCATGCCATTTCGAAAAACTCAATACACTCACGATTTTTCACTAACACACTCAAATTTTTCGCAATGGCAGCCCCAGTGGCAGCAAAATTTGCATGCGAGTGAAAATTTGGCAGTTGCATGCCATTGAAAGTCAAAACGAAGAAAAGTGTTACCCTGTTAAACATTTGATGCAAATTTATTGGATTACTGTGAAAATTAAATTAATATTTTAGCTTGTTAAATGTGTTATTATGATTTGTTACTTGATTTGTGTGTGAAAAACTTAAGTTTGTTAATTATAAAGAACTAATATTATTAAAATAATAATAATAATAATAAGTGTTAATAGTTTCTAGGTAACTAGGTACTAGGTACCTCTATTCTATAAACAAAAGAGAAGTAAAAATGGAAGCGAGACTGAGCCAGCTCGCTTCGACGACATTTTTAAAATGAATGTGTAAACAGCAAAGCAAATGGCAAGAGATTCGACTTTTGCGAACAATTTTTCGTCGATAATACGTACACAACACTGGCATGCCACTAGTGGCAGGTGTAATTGCAGTGTAAAGCAATCAGTAATATTGTTCTTTTATTCTGCCGGCGTTATTGCTATATTGCAAACATATTTATTGCTAGTCGAGAAGGGGGTTACACAAATTGCTTGTGTTCAACAATGCTGTTTGAAGTGGTGATTAGTCCAGATTCACACACGTCAGGTTGATTCGTCAAGTCTTGCGTTTTTAGGAGAGAGAGGAAAAGAGAATGGAGAGGGGTACAGACTTGATCGTACCAGTCAAGTTTGCTTTTTTGTTTGCTTTGTCATTCGTAATATTCTACTACAACACAAATTAATGAGACTTGATGAAACAAACTGGACGGTGTGTATGGACGCAAATGCAGGTTCAAAAAAAATTGAACCAAAACTGATCAGTTAAAACTGATGTATGTGAATCAGGACATACGCATATCCAGTAATATTAGTTTTTTACGCATATAAAGTTTATATTATAAACACTTAAATTGTCAATAAATAGCGATTTTTCTAATTGTAAATTGAACTTTTATTTGTTTTATGTAGTTAAAACATTTTTTTTTACATTTTTGTTGAAAAAAATTAATTTTATTTCATTTTGATAGCATGTCTTAAGAGATTATTTCTCAGCAATGTATTTTAACATTTTTTGCTGAATATATATTTGAACAAATATTCATATGGTCCACACGGTAATATCTTGTATATATTGATGTCTATTCTGGAATACGCGTCGACTTGGTGAAATTTACATGTAAAACAAAAACAAAACTTCATAAATGTTAAAAATTTGTTTTTGTTTATCATAAAAAATTTACCATTCAAAAAAGCAACGCGTTGAAATTCTCACGTTTGTTTCATTTTAGAATTGTATTGAAAACAATAATAATTTCAGAAACTTTGTTTTTGCTTTAATGTAAAGTTTCACTTCTTTGATGCGTTTTCCTGAATCAGCACCATTGTGTTCGAATTTGACAGTTCCCACGTCAATAACTGTCAAGATTATTGCTCGTGTGGACGGCTTGTTAAGTTTAAGACTGTCGCTAAATATATTATTAATTAAAACTATTTTTCTACTAGCAAAAGAAAACGATACTAAATGTAAAGATGTGGAGGAGACTGTTGTTACATTGACCAATCAGATTTTTTAAATAATTTATTTGTTTGATTATGTAAAAATTTAGTAGAGAAAGAAAACAGGCAAAACATGCTAAATAATATTATTTGCTGTTTTGGAAGAAGTTGCTTAGCCAACTATGACTGAAGTTTTGCAATTCTTAATAATTCATTGAGAGTAATTTTTTAAACATTAGGGTTTTGTAAGCTTTTGGAAATTGTGGTTGAAGTCTACATTTTGTAGATTCGTATTCATGTTGACACGCGTTAAATATACATGTATTATAATTTTATAAAGTGCGGGAAATTACAAATGATTATTATTTTTTTTTCTAATAATATAAATTAATGAAAAACTCATGCCGATTTCCGAACTTAACATGCTGAAAATGACAATGATTCTTAAATTGCTGAAATTTCATCAAAATCTTCTGGCAGCCTTGTGTCTGGCTGCAGCGAATATCGATAATACTATCGATAGTTCTGCAGCTATAAGAAGAAGAAGAACACGAACATGAAGCTTGTACGGTAAGTTAATTATTATATTTTAATCATAAATTTAAAATTAATATTTTATGAGTATTAAGTCACACTTTTAACTGCTGCTCTCATTGAATCGGTATATTACAAAATCATTAATGTATTGGAAGACGAGATTGTGTATATATGAAACTAATTTATAAATATAAACAAATGTTTTGTTCATATTGTAGACATAACTGATATCATATTTGGAAACATACGAAAATAACTTCTGGTTTCCATATGGAAACCATTACGTTTAAACGTTGTGAAATTATGCTTATGTTGTAGAATAGTGAGACTGGTACCGGCAAAAAAAGTGAACCAAATGCCGGCATGTTGATTGAAAGCCACCGCAGTTTAGATAGCATATCCCTTATGTGTGTCATTCTAGTACATCTGAGAATACAAGGCATGCCATTATTTTGAAGGTTTTGTAGTCTTTCTTTCATTTGTTGATTGCCCAGGAACAGGACAGTAGAACAGTATTCAAAATGCGGCTTTATAATTATGTTGTAAATGTTATTGGCTGTACTTGTTGATATTTTAAATCGTATTCTGCTCAAAAACGCAACTTTTTTTAAAATGTGGTACGAAATTTAACCTTTTGTCCATTATTATACCGAAATATTTTATTTGTTTAACTTTTTCGATATCACATTTTCCATATGAATATTATAGTTTGAGTTTTCGTTTATTAATATTGATTTAGTTTTATTTGTATTCACCCAGGCAGAAAGAGATAATCAGCACGACGTCCTACGATTGTCTCCGAGTACAACTAACATCAGTACAACATTCGTTTACCACCATTTTAATGTACTCATAACATTAAAATGATAACGCCGAATGACCGTCCTCCGACTCTTGTTTTCAATGTTATCACAATACTCTATAAAAATTTACAAGGTCGTCACAATGGAAATTTCCCATCTTAAGTCGAATTTTTGTATTTACGGTGTTGCAGCGGTAAAGAATTATTGCAAACGGGGTACTTGGGGAACTAAAGTCAAATTTTTGTATTTACGGTGTTGCAGCGGTAAAGAATTATTTTAATTAAACAACACACGCAGAAAAATACAATACGGATAACGTTGCACAGTGGCGTGAAATAAATAAAGTGTTAAAAAGTCCGCAAATTTTGAACTGGTGATCCAATTTCGATGAAACTAACTGTTTTGGAAAGAAAAAGTGTTGAACTTTTCAGGAAGTATATTTGGAGGCACCCTGTTGTAAGACAGGGTAGCTCCAAAGAGCCTCAAAGTGGTTAACTGCGGTTGTCGAAATTCTTTCGGAGCTTGTAACTTCTGTAAATATCGCCCGATCTTAATAATTTTTTCAGCGGTACAATCAACGTTAAGAAACAAAAATAAAACATGCTTAGAGCACCATTTTATCTCTTACATTTTCCAAGTTATTTGACTTGAATTTTTTTTTTAATTTTTGGCCCTGACTTTTTTTAACCGTTGGTACATAACTTTTTTATTACTTGGCAAAAATTAGTTGGTTTTGTTGTTTTTGAAAGAAAACTATATTACAATTTATATGAAAAAAGATTTTTTTTTGATATCTCAAAAATTGTAGCCAGAAATAATTTTGCAATTGGGATATTTGAAAATTATGAGAAAATTTTGTATATTTTGTGAAAAAAGTATGTTTAATTTTTTTCGAATATTTTAAAAAATCATCATCAAATTCGTAATAAACTGTCGGTCCCTTGAAAAAATCTCGTTAATTCGTAAAATTTCCATACATTTTGGTCCCCTCGCTAAATCGTATTTTTTTTTTTCAAATAAAATCTTTACCTCATAAATCGTAATTGTTTGCTAACTACCACTTATAATTCGTAAAGCACCCTATAGACGATTCAATTCAATTTTCAATTGAGTCAGTTGTCCAAATCAAAGCGTGTATGGCTTTGTCAATTGATTAGTTTGGCAGTTGTCGAGTTGGTTGAAGAAAAATCAAGATTTTAATTTTTCATGTTGACTAGTAAATCTTTCAATTATATTGTGCTGTGTGTGTTCGAGTCTTGATTAGCTGTCAAAATTTATGTTTGTAGCTTTATGTTGTATAGAAAAAGTTATGTATTTTTAAAATTGTATTTTAATTTCATTGAATTTTAAATAAAAAATATAAAAATTAATGAACGAATGCAATAGAAGTTTAAATTGTGCAAAAAATATAAATTTGACAGTTGAATGAAAATCTTTCAATTCAGTTTATGAAGTGTATGGCCAAGAATCAATTCAATTGATAGACGCAATTCACAATTGAAACGTGTATGGGGTTCTTAATAAAAACAACAGAAACATGGAAATAATGATTTTTTGCTTTTGCTTGTGTGTGTGTGTGCACGCATAAAACTCTGTCGGTGTTACAAAAACAAAATTTTTTTATTTTTTTAAACAATTTTTTATGCTTTTTTATCGTTTTAGTAAATAAATTGAAAAACCCCGTTAATTCGTACTTATTTTATTTTAACCCCGTTAAATTGAAACCCCGCTAAATCGAAAACCCCTATAATTCGTAAGAAATGGCCGGTCCCTTGCGATTACGAATTATCGGGATTTGACTGTATTTGATAAAAACTTTGATTGTTTCTGAACAATCTGTGAACTGACAATTTTTGTCAGACGTCGTTGCCAGAAAAAGCATTTTTAGTCCATTGCAAGACTAGGAGCTGACAACAAATTGTCAGATATCTTACAATCGTGTGAACACATTGTAAAATTATTGCCAGATATTTGTCAGACATTTTAATATTGTCAGATGTGCGAAGTTTAAGCATCTGACAATGGCGTCATTGTAAGAGAACATTTAAAATAAAATATATTCAGAAAAAATCATTGCAATTGCTTCTTCATGGTCCATAATAATTTACACTTTCACTTTTTACATTTAACACAAACACAAATGACAAATATTTAACAATTTCTAACAAATGCTTTAAGTCTGGCAACGTATAACAACAGATCCAACAATTTGTGCATATGACAACCGTGTGAACTGACAATTTTTCTACTGACGATTTTGTCAGGTGCATTTATTGTCATACAACCGTGTGGCAATAAATTGTAAGATTTTCTGACAACCGTGTGAACTGACAAGGAATATTGTGCTGGCAATTTTCGATTGCCAGTATGTTGTCAGCACATTGCCAGATCTGACAATATTGTAAGATCTGACAATCGTCTGTACATAGCTTAAGTTGTAAAAAACTGTTGACATCCTACACATAAATGTAGGCGGGGGAAGAAATTTTCTAAAAATGCTAAAATTTTTCTCAGAATTTTTCCCAATAAAAAAAGTTTTATAAAATTATATATCGGGAAACATATTAATTTACAGTAGTTTTGATTTAGCTGCCTTTTGTTTAAGTGGACTTTGGACTTAACTGCCTAAAATGATAAATTTCTGTCACTATTCCTTAAAATCCCATAGAAATTAGTTTTTTAAGTGCACTTTCTATACCTGGGGGTCGATTCTGGTTCTGTGATAATGTGAAGTGAAAAAAAAACGTTTAATTTTCGTTTTCATAGCAACTTTTCACACCGTCTTTTCACAGTTTCACAGATTGCGATTCTGGTTCAAGTAATGAAAAAATGTTTCATTCCAATGTACCTGTTAAAAGTTTCTATTCATGTTATTTAACTTTAACTGTGAAATACAGAGATCTAAGTTTCGCATTTACGGTGCCGCGCTAAGCCGCATGCAATTTTTTATTATTGCTTGAGCCGCTGCCGCTGCTTATATTTATGATTGAAGTATATAATCTGGCTTATATTTGAGCCTGATTTATTTATTAAAAAACAAATATATAAATAAAAAAGAAATAGCAATTGTTTTTGCAACTACATATGTACATATGTACTATGTACATTGTACATACATATGTAATTTAAATAAGAATGTGCATGAGGAAAAGTTAACTTCAAACAAGACAAACAGTTGCTTTCCCTTTTTTCATGCATGCTTATACTTATGTACATACTTATATATGTACATACATACATAATATGTATGTTCGTAAATATGTAGTTTTTTTATATTCCATGTATATAATTTTAATGGGATAATCGTGGCAGGGATTAAGTTCTTGTTGAATTTATATACATACATATGTACATACATATATGTATATGTTTCTACGTTTTTATGTATGTAAATAACACAACTTATGTATGTATGTATGTATGTATTTCATACTTTTTCAGCCCTTTACTTGCTTTAAGTTTCACTCAATAAAGAAAATAGTTCACATTACAATAAAATATTTTACGAGAAATACAATTTAAAATATGTTTGTCCAATGAAGTGGTTCCGTTTATGATCCTAGTGTGCATGTTTCTGTCAGATAGAGAATAGTGTAGAATACCAGCATAAACGAGGATTCAAAAAAAAAAAAAAAAAAAAAAAATGATAAAAGCTAAACAACATGCGTTTTTTACCTTTTTTTATAATGTGCATAGGAACATTCATACATACAAACTAGCAGACCTACATGTGTACACATTTATGTAAATACATACATATTTTTAATGTAGAAATTGGCATATTGTTCTTCACAATTCCTCATAGTGCTTCACAAATACAAATTGTTTTTAAAGACTTTGGAATTGTTACATTGATTTCTCTTTTCAGTACTAGAAAGCTACATATATTGTTTTGCAAATGGATTTTGAAACTTTCTTCAAGAAAACATATTAATTTTAGTGTGGTATGGCATTTTGATATATTAATTACTAAAAAAATTTACATTAAAAACTATTATAAATAACATTTCAAGTTAACTTCCACTCGTCGCCAAATTATTTTTTGCCGCCGATAATAACTTAACTTATGCCTACCTCGGCTTCTGATCAATTGCCAAATTATGCAAATATGAACATATGAACATGATTAAAAATAGAAAATGTCTGGATAAAATGTTTTAATGGACCTATCAGACGAAATTAGGGATGAGGATAAGTGAATTAAATATTTTAAAAGTGTTGTAGTAGTATTAGTATGGGTTTTTAATGGGTTTCCATGCTTTTTCACTAATGAATTGTGTGTGTAAAAAAACTTTTCATATGAAAAGGTTTTTACATTTGTGTACACTTTTTCATAAAACGAGAATCAGTAATGATGTGTAACTGTGAAAACGTTTTGTTTCATTCCAATTGTTTTCTTCAAAAGAAATCATTTCAATTTTGTTTTAATTTTTTCACTGAACTAGAATCAGAAACACTATGAAAAGATGAAAAAAGTTTTCATTTCACATTATCACAGAACCAGAATCGACCCCCTGCACATATAAGATAAGTGCCCTAAAATTTTGGAAATTTTAAAAGATTTTCATACAGAAAATCAATGTTAGCTGCACATTGACTTAACTGCACAAAATATATTTTTTCTGTAATTATTGTTCAAAATCCTTTTTTAAGTGCACTTTGTATACCTGCGCATTTAACATATTTTTTGTCAGTTTTAAATTATTCTCATATAAAAAATTTAAGTTATCTGCACACATTAAAAAAATGTTACTACATAGGTATGCAACCATGTATGTGTATAAAACTGAAGTCAAAAATTATATACATGCACATTTAGGCAGGTAAGTGCATTTAAGATAACATCATTTTTAACTTATCTGCACAAAAAGTCGTGCAAAGTTGATTGTGCAGCTAAGTCAAAATTACTGTAGTTCAATAGCATACATTTAGCTTTGCAAACAGAAAAAAAATTATTCTCATACCTTCAATAATTTTCGAAATATTCAAAATCCAATTTTGATTAAAAAATGAAATTTTCTACATTTTTTTATTTTTGCCTAAATTATTGATCTAATGCCCTTATTATGAGATGCATTCGATTTTCGATCATCGCTGGCTATCAAACATCGACAATCGAACATTCCATTCATATTATGAGCATCGAAAATTTCGCAGAGCAACGAATTCTCTATCGAACAGAATTTAGCTTTCGATAAAGTATTTTAATATGAAAACTTGTTAAAAACGATTAATTTTTATTTTTAGGCAAAGTTGTTGCAAATTTTAAAAATCACTTTGAGTGATATTCATAATAGGAACATTCTTTGTGGAATGCTCGTCATAATACCACAATTAACATCAGTACAACATTTGTTTATCAACATTTTAATGAACTCGTATCACTTTAATGTTATGAGTACATTAAAATGATAACGCCGAATGACCGTCCTCCGACTCTTGTTTTCAATGTTGTCACAATACTCTAAATACAAATTTATGAGATCGTCACAATGTAAATTTCCCAACTTAAGTCAAATTTTTGTATTTACGGTGTTGCAATGGTAGAGAATTATTGTATATCTGTAATTCGAAATGAAAGAAAATGCTTTCGAATATACACGTTATTTATTTTTATTTATTTATATTCAAACGAGCCGCAAGCCTTTCAAGGCCTAGTTAGCAGTAATACAAGAGTAGATTAGTAATGGCGGAGGACGACATGTTTGGGAAAAAACAAAAACGTTGGCAACCCTGTTACAAATGGGGGGGATTTTAGGGATTTTCATGCTGATATTGTGTGTGTGTGTGTGACTTTGATTCTTTGTTCATGTGTATGTATGTATACTTGTTTGCACAGCTTTTGTTTGTTGAGTGTGTGTGTGTGCGTATGAGTGTGTGTTTTTGTATTTACTTGTATGTTTGATGATGTCCGATACTTTTGTTGTAGTGGCAGACAATCATTATACCCAGTAGGAAATGTCGATGGTGAAAATGTACTGAGTCGCTTTTGACTTGTCGCTTGTGCGACTTACATACAAATGTATGTATATTGACAAGTTATTGACAATTCCACCACAAGTACACCATATCTGTTTTCTCTTCTTTTATACTGACGGATAGAAGAAAACTTATTATACCAAAACTGTGACTAGAACTTTAGTATTGACACAAAGACACTTGCTCCCAGTCTGACTGCAGGATAGTTACAAAGGATCTGTGTGAATTTGTGTGCATGTAGTGATTGTTATTTGATAGACTTAGGATTGCTGTTTTGAGTTATCGTTGGTATGCTTATATAGGATTATTGTGTGTATGCATTTATGTTTGCGATCTCTGGGGAAATAATCTGACAACCCTGTTGCGAATGAAAGTGGATAGGAAATGTATTTGGTAATGTATGTACATATATGTTGTTGGATTCATGTATGTGATCGCATCTATTTTTGCTTTGAAGAATGTCATTGCTTGTGTGAATTACATTATCACTTTTTCATACATATTTACAAATGAATGTATATATGTTTTCTAGACTATTCACGTTGCTATTCTTATGGAGATAGAAAATATTGTGTTGGCATAGGTTTTATGTGTACAAGTGCATTTCAGATGTTAAATGTTTTGAATCCAATCAGGTTGATAAGCAGAGTTTTTGAATAGGGGGTAGTGATATTTTTATTTCAGTATATTTTACTTTAATATAACAATTATAAGAAATAGTTTTTGGAGAAATACAGCAAAAATTTATAGAAGCACCTTCTTTCACGTGTCCCGATTTTTCTCCTACCTTTATATTGCAAACTGATGTTAGCGATTTTGTTCTGGGTGTTGCTATGTATATGAATTTCATCATATATCGTAATACCAACAGAGAATTGTGGAAATGTGTATGTGTGTGTGTGTGTGTGTGTATGAATTTCACCACATGTCGTAATACCATCAGATAAACTAGATTTGATGACTACTACGCGATTCTCACATAAAGTATATAAGTAGAAGAAATAATGTAGATTGTCATCAGTCTGCTCTGATATCTCAACAAGTCACAACCTATTTTCCCATCCAAAATTTCTTAAGTGTTTGAAATCCAAAAACTATAAAAGTGTTAGAACTAATTACTCTTTGTTAAAAAAGATATTAGTGCATAAAAAATAATTAAATAAATTGTTTATAACTGAAATATTTTGTTTATAAATAAAATAATTAAATTAATTAATAAACAAATAAATAATATGAATACTACAAGTTGTATTATCTGCAATAAAGTCTTTATGACTCAAACAAAACTAAACCAGTATATTGAAACGCACTCCTATGCTAGCCAATCGAAGGCTATGCTTGGAACTAGTAAGCTAAATCTTCAAAACAAATATTGTGAGGATTGTGATGAGATGATCCCATCAAATGGTTATATGGCTCATGTCAGAACCACAAAACACAAAAACAGTTGTCAGCAAGAACGGATTGGAGATTTTCTCACTAAGAGAGCAAGCAACTTCAATGGGAGGATCGAGACATACATCCTCCTCAACAAAAATGTGGGTGTCTTGTTTCCGGAGGAGTTTCTGAAATCGGCCAAGAGCTCCATAGTGCAACAATTAAATGAACGTAGTAAGATACATACTACATTCAAATTTAATATGGAGCTCACATGTGATTATATGAAGATGGTGAATGATGAGATGAATGTTTCCCAACTTGTACATATTACGAAAATGATGTTGGTGACTTTGTCTGATGACATAGAGGATATGTACAAGAAACAAGCCGAGGAGCTAAGAACCAAAATGGAAGAATTTCAAGAGAGGGATAGCGGATGGACCTTGATTTCAATAAATTCCCTTGAAGTTAATATAAACAAGGCGTCCATAACAAGAGGTTCGAGCTTTATCCCTCTCCCAAAAAATATTGCAGTGAAATGTGCATGCATAAATGTCGAGAATAATGATATTTATTGCTTTAAATGGTGTCTCATTGCGGCTTTGGACACAAATAGTACTTTAGATCGAAGACAACGGAAAAACCATAGAAATTACAATATTGCAAACACTTATGATGAGAATATTAATATAGGGGAAATTGTAATAAATTTTAAAGACCTAGAGTTTCCACTCCCATTGAAGCAGACAAAAAAATTTGAAAGTCAAAATTATGTGAGCATCAATGTATTTGGGCACAATGGAACGTCGCTTATAGGACCATACTACATAACAAAAGGAGAAAAACATATTCATATTAATCTCTTATTGCTCCAGTCTAATGAAAACTTCCACTATGTACTTATCAAGGATATATCAAAGTAAGTTTCACTTGTACATTTATGCAAAATGGGTTTTCATCTCTATTTAAACAGTTACTTCTTATTGTTATATGTATTTATATCGTATTGGTATTTTCTATATTTTCTTCAGACTCCTTCGTTCCAGCATAACATCACATGATCACAAGATCCTAATATGCAACACCTGCCTATATCATACACATGATGATTATGCGTATAATCATCACAGAAACGTTTGCGACAAAAAAGTCATCAGAATGCCAGAAGATGGATCTATTATCAAGTTTACGAAGCACTACAAACAGTTAGATGTACCATTTGTAATCTACGCAGACTTTGAGTCCATTTTAGAAAAAGTCAATGATCCTGTAAGTAAAAGCACTACAAATGTACAGAAACACCATGCGTGTGCATTCGGGTATTTTATTAATTGTAGTTTTAAGAGAGAAAATAATTTATATAGGAATTATTTTGGTGAAGATTCGGCAAATGTATTTATCAAAAAAATAGTTGAAGATTGTACAGATATTTATCTAAATTATTTACTTAAAGTTAAGAAAATGTTCATAACCCCAATAGAAATAGCCCAATATAGTAATGCAAAAAATTGTCATATATGTAAGAAAATATTAAATAACGATAAAGTTAGAGATCATTGTCATCTTACGGGGAATTATCGTGGGGCAGCTCATAGCGAATGTAATTTGAATTATAAAACACCTCAGTTTATACCGGTTATCCTGCATAATCTTTCTGCATATGATATACACCTATTTTTCAAAGAACTTTCTACTATAAAATACTCCACAATAAAAGTGATTCCCCAGAACACAGAGCGTTATATTTCTCTTTCAATTTTCATCAGATTAGATGAAAAATATGGATTCGAAATAAGATTTATAGACTCTTTTAGATTTATGGCTTCGAGCTTAGATACGTTAGCGAAAAATCTTGATAGCAATGATTTCAATACTATTCGATCATGTTTCATTGATGAAGATCATTTCAACCTGATTAGAAGAAAGGGTATATTTCCGTACTCTTACATGGATTCCATGACTAAGTTTAAGGAAACTAAGCTCCCTAGTAGAGACGAGTTCTTCAATATTCTAACGAATGAAGAATGTGATGTAGTCGAGTATGAACATGCTCAAAAAATATGGAGAGAGTTTAACTGTAAAACCCTCCTTAACTACACTGAACTCTACTTAAAGACAGATGTTCTACTTCTAGCCGATGTGTTTGAAAATTTTAGGAAAATTTGTAGAGATATATACGATTTGGACAACTGCCACTATTATACAGCACCAGGATTATCCTGGGATGCAATGTTGAAAACCACAGAAGTTTCACTGGAACAGTTCAATGATTCCGAAATGTATATGTTTATGCAAAACGGAATTAGAGGTGGACTAGTTCAATGCTCGCAAAGATATTCCAAAGCAAATAACAAATATTTGAAAGATTTTGATGCATCAAAACCATCAGAATTTCTTGTATATTTAGACGCTAACAATTTGTATGGTTGCGCGATGTCGGAATATCTTCCTTGCGGTGAATTTGAGTGGGTATGTGATACTGATTTTGATGTTAAAAAAATTTCTGATACTGCAGAGTATGGGTACATTTTGGAAGTAGATATAGATTATCCGGATTCAGTGCATGATCTTCATAATGATTTGCCATTTTGTCCCCAAAATAAGACCGTGGGGGGATCCAAAATCAAAAAATTAGTTGCAGACTTACACTTAAAAACAAATTACACCATACACTATAGAGTTTTAAAACAAGCCATTTCAAATGGCATCATTTTAAAACAAATCCATAGAATACTCAGATTTAAGCAATCCCCTTGGCTTAAAAAATATATTGACTTAAACACATTTCATAGGACAAATGCTAAAAATAACTTTGAAAAAGATTTCTTCAAACTTTTAAACAATGCTGTTTACGGGAAGACAATGGAAAACATTGAAAAACGTAGGGACATTAGAATTACTTCATCTTGGGAAACAACAAATAGGAATCATTTAGGTCTCAGAGCATTAATTGCGAAACCAAATTTTAAGCAGTGGACAAAATTTTCTGATGATATGTATGCGGTAGAGTTAGAAAAAATGGAACCACTATATGATAAACCCATATATGTTGGTTTTACAGTACTGGAGTTATCCAAGTGGAGAATGTATGACTTCCATTATGGCTTCATGAAGCCTAAATTTGGAGACAACATTTCTCTCAACTATATGGATACTGACTCATTTATTTATTCAATTAAAACTGATGATTTTTACGATGACATCCGTAATGACATTAGTTTGAATTTTGATACGTCAGAATATCCTATAGATAACCAATTTCGTTTGCCGCTACTAAATAAGAAGGTTTTAGGAATGATGAAAGATGAAAACCATGTTAATATAATGACAGAGTTTGTTGGTTTAAGAGCAAAAATGTATTCTCTGTCGACTCTTCGCTCGGAAGCTATTAAAAAATCAAAAGGGGTCAAAAAGTCTGTAATTAAAAAGTTGTCCATTAATGATTACAAAAGTTGCTTATTCGAATCCAAAATTATCTCGGATGAAATGTTTTTGTTTAGATCTAAAACACATCAACTATATACCCAAAAACTACATAAAATAGCACTTAGCTTTTCTGATGATAAAAGAAATATAATGAAAGATAAAATAAAAACGCGCGCTTGGGGACATTACATAGACCGAAATAATGATGTAATGGATGTAGAATAGAATGATTCCTACTAAATTGCATGTAAGATGTCAATGAAAATTTAATTTTGTACTAATTGTATTTATTTATTAATGTATTTCTTTAATTATTTATTAATTTATTTATTATTCACTTATTTGTTTATTAATAAATTTATGTATTTATTATTTATTTGTTTATTAATTTATTAATTAGTTTATTCCTTTATTTCTTTATTAATTTACTTGTCTATTAATTTATTTATTCTTTATATATTTGTTTATGAATTTATCTATTAATTTTAGTATTTTATTCACACAAAAGTATGTAAAAATTTAATGCTTTAAAGCTTTTATCTTTTTACCTATACCTAAGTTATCTTTAAATAAAAATTAAATATTAGATTAATGATCTTTTTTCTTTTTATATCTGTATATCTTTATTTACAAATAGAGTTAAATTTGTATTGGTACTAAGATTTTTAAGAAAAAATGATAAATAAAATATTGAAAAAATAATAATATATATAAATGGTTTTTATTTCAACTTAAATTTACTTAATAGAAATTTTAACTACAAATGTCCACATTTTTATATTTTGTTTCTTTATGGGCTTTACAGTAGTTGTGAACTGGGCATCCGGCCCCAATTAAAATTGTTAAATTGTTGCTGAAATTGTTAAATTTGGGTAATTAAAATTTGAAAATTGTTAAATTCTTGGAAATTTGTGTTTTTTTTTGTTTACATAAGGAGTTTTTTGTTTACATTAGGAGTTTTTTGTTTACATTAGGAGTTTTTGTTCACATTAAGTGTATGTCTGTCTGTCGGTCTGTCTGTCTGCCTGCCTGACCGTGGGAAGTTTGTGTGTGGAATATTTTGTGTGAATGTATTAAGGCGGTTCATAGTTTGGCGGTTTTTATGTGTGTATGTGACGACGGGGAAAATCATGAAAATGGTTTTTCCTAATGCTGACGGAAAATCATCTAATGATTTTTCGTAATTCCGAAGGCAAAACATGATAATTTTTCGTAATACCGAAGGCAAAACATGATAATTTTTCCTAATGCCTACTGCAATACATGATAATTTTTCCTAATGCCTACTGCAATACATGATTATTATTTTTTTCAAATGCCGACGGCAAAAAATGAATATAATTTTTTCAAATGCCGACGGGAAAATGATTTTTCCTAATGACGACGGGAAAACGTGAAAGTTATTTTTTCTAATGCTAATGTAGGTGTTGCTAGACTGTGGGAATTTAAGGCTGACCGTGATTTGAGTGGGCGGCGTTGTTGCCGTAATATGTAACCATAGGAATTTGTGGATGTGTCTGTCTGTCTGTGAGAATTTAGGTGAAGGTTTGATTGGCAGGGGGCGGGGTGTAGTTGAGGTAGATCGATTGCGTGTGTAGTTGTGTGTGAATGTATGTGTATGTGTGTGTGTGTGTATGTGTGTGTGTGTGTATGTTTGTAGGAATTTCAATGTGTGTATTTCTGTAGGAGCTTAAGGCTGATTGTGATTTATGAGGGGTGAGGTGTTCTAGTAATATGCAACCGGGGGAATCTGTGTGTTTGTATGTCTGTAGGAGTTTGAGGCTGACCATGATTTGGGTGGGCAGGGTTGTTGACGTAATATGTAGCCATGGGGATTTGTGAATGTGTCTCTCTATAGTAGTTTAAGGTTGATCGTGATTTGAGGTGGGTGAGGATGTTGTTGAGGTAAATTGGTTATGCGTATGTATGTATGTATGTATTTTTGTAAGAATTTAAGATGATTGTGATTTATTAGGGGCGAGGTGTTCTTGTAATATGTAGCCGTGAGAATCTATGTGTATAGACGTCTGTAGAAGTTTAAGACTATCTGTAATTTCAGGTAGGTGAGAGTGTTGTGTTGTTGAGATTAATCTTATATATTGTATATGTATGTATGATCATGGGAATTTGTGTATGTATATCTGAGGGAGAATTTAAGGCTCGTCATGATTTGCAAAAGGTGGGGTGTTGTTGAAATTTTCTTGGATATTTCTTATATGAATTCTGCTATGTGTGTGTATTTGAGCTGGTATTTATATGTAGGTAGAAATAAATTGTTTTCAACATCGACATTTGGTACTATAAAATACTATCATATATCTGGACTTCCCTAATCCTAGTATGCTTTTATACTTACGATTGCTTTATATTTTCTCATGCTTAAATTTGTCTCGCGTTGAAGTCGGTCTGTGTGAAATTTGTTTATATTACAGATTTTGTTTATTTAACTACATTCGTCTTCTTTGACTGAAAGAGTTATCTACACACAGAGAAAAACCAACTTGAAATCAGTAAGAACCATGCTGAATTAATAAGAACCATTAGCGAAGGTTTAGTCATATTGAAATTTCTTATTTCAATATGGACAAAATATTAATTTACAGTATTCATTTATTAAACTCATTAGTTTGTAGATATCTCAATATACATTTTCTATTATATTAAAAATTATTGAATTAATGTGATGATTCTTATTTTTAAGCTGCAGATTTTCCCTGAGTTTATGGATTGTTTATATTTGCATTGTGCTTTAACTAAACGACTCTTCATATATTTTCATGATGTAGATCTAATAAATACTTAAGCATTGATAAGAAATTTGATATGTATACATACATATCTACAAATTGATTTTATGTATGTATGTATGTATGTATGTATGTACATATATATGTACATACAAATAAGTGTTCAACTCAATCTTTGAATACATTTTTTATTTTATTTTTTGTCATGTGATGTCTGTTGTTGGTGAAATTAAAAACATTTTAATTTTTATCTGCGTTTACTTAAAAGTTTGTGAGGATTTTCTGTTGTAAGTAAAACTGAAAACTCTATAGTAATAGTAACTATAATAGAAATATTTCTTATACTTAATTTACAGTTTTTTAAAGTATAGGGTATAAAATTTTTTCTAGCTATAGCCTTCTACATTTATTTTGGAAAACTTGCTTTGCTTTTTAAAAATGTATAAACATTTTTAAATGAAACTGATCCGGCACTCCAGCTTAGGTACTGATAGTTTTTTTTTTGTTGTTAGTTAACTTACTTATTTTTTATTTTTTATTGATAAACATTGGAAATCAAAAGGGAGTTTTATATTGTAATTATTATTTTCATAATTGTTGAAAACAATCGCTGCTTTTTGTTTGTTTTTTGCGATGAAATCATTGAATTACTTTTGCAACTTTACGCGTTTATAAAAATTATGTTATTTTCTATATTTCTTAATTTATAAGACTTTTAGACTTTGTCCTTTAGGGGTTATATATTCTATTATACGATTATGAATAAGAATGCAGTAAGCTGATGTATTTGCTTACTGCTTCAAATTAAAATTTTATTAAATTGAATAAAAGGAGTTTTTTTTCTTAAACTCTGATGCAGTTAGAAGCGCTGGAGATTCTTTCATATAACAGCTTTTTTGAAATTTTTGATACATAGTATAATATAGAATTGGATAACATTTATTTTTAATTTTTATGTTAAGAAGTACGGGTATGAGACTGAATTTAAATGTACTTTTAAATTAGTTAAATCATAATGAACAAACATATTTTCTTCTTTAATAGCGATCAACAGAAAACGAACTCGTTTTCATATAATTTAGGTATACCCTATCGACGGCTCCTCTAGGATAGAAGATGACTTTGTATGACGAAATTTCTGTTGCTTTATACTGATAATATGTTTACATTAATAAGATACATATACATATGTTTATTTTATGAACGGTGAGCACCTATGGCTTTTATTTAATGTTCTATATGACTTTTTTTTCATTTTATTTAAGTTCAGCGTATTGTATATATATTTCTGAAATGTTTAAGTGTGTTTTGTGTGCCCATCGGGCAGAGTGTACGTATTAGTTGGTCAGTCAGTCTCTATTTTTATTTATTTTTTTCTTCTTCTAATGTGCCACTCCTTTTTCAGATTTTACTACTTGGAATAGAGAATTTTTGTCTAATTTTTTGGTGGGTATATACATTAGGTATGTAGAAATTAGTTTAGATACAAAGAAATGCATGTTTAATATACAACTATTGTATCAAATCGATCTCAAATAACTCAGTTACCTCTACCAGCAATTCACCGTTGGTGTATTCATAAAGTGTTAGAAACAATGAAATATCTATGTTTTGAGAGAATTTTTCCCCTCAAGTATTTCTACATGAGGTTTGAGGGGTCAATCACTGTCGCATTCATATGTAATGATTATTCACTTAAAAAACGTCATCATCACCATCAATCATCTCCGTATACAATACATTCATGAGTTGGGTTGATCCAGATACAATTGCTGTCTCATCACCTTCTAACAGCTTTATATATTTTGCTAGTATGCATGCCTTAGCATGCTTCTATCGATAGTGACGTAAGAGTCCGAGATGTAGTAGTGTTACAATTAAAAATCTTTACTATTAGAATTTACCAGTTCGCTCTTTTGAATTTTTGCAAAGTAGATACATATGTATGTATTTCATTGACCACAAAATCATAAAATTTCTTTGCTTACAAAATTGTATGACGTGAGGATTTTTTTTTTTTTTTTTTTTTTTAATTATACATGCTTCGGCATGCTTTCATTTTTTTTCTATAAATTTATGTAATACTCATACAGATACAGATATAAAGTAAGATCTGTTTGCTGTACATTTTAAAATGTATGCATGCTTCAGCATGATTCTAGTTGAAGCGTATATTCATTCACTAAGTTTGTTTGATACTTATTCATACACATGTACATTCTTAAAGATTGGACATCAAAGTCCAATTTCCGTAGTTTATCTATATTTTCTAAAGATCTGATAGCTAAAGAAATAAATAGAGTGAAGATCTTCTATAATAATCCCATTTTCATATTGTAAAATTTTGCGTGCTAGCGCTTTCGATGGGAAAATATACATACAACTTTATAAAAAGTGATAATATGATGTACTGCTGAATATTGCACTATGTTATAGTTCATTTTAAACACTGAAGTTTTAGCAATATTTCATTCAGACCAACAAGTTTAGTGAATTCCACTACATTTAATTAATTATCTTTCTTAAGACCCATCATTTCTAATCAATCCTACAAAAAACAACACAAACTAGATTTTTCGTTTTAATTTTATTTTTATTAAATTCAACATTCATTCTTCAAATTACTTTATACTATATTAAGTAGCTTTTCCTCATTTGTTGAGTTGACTTTAATAGGAGACATTTTAATGGTACGATGAACTTTTCTATTGCATGCATTGAGTAAATCTTTATACATACCAATCCACTTATATGAACCATTAAAGCTAATTCTTTTCACATCATACCTTTCAATGATCTATTAAATCATTCTAATATTGATGCTTTCATATTAAGTAATGTTTAATCTTCTATTTATGTATGAGTTTTGCCAAGTATTTATTAAAAAATTCTTTAGAATCATCTGTTTGTAAGTTTTTTGGTACCCGTACCACTTCAAAAATATTTTCCATTGCCTTGGTTTTTAGAGTGCAGCTTTTATTTTCAGCTGTACTTTGAGAATGTGTCAATTACAGTCTTCAAAAATCAACAATTTCTATTTTCTGTAGAATAGTTCTACATTTCACCTAACTTAGCTCCATAAAACATCATATATTCCTGTCATTACATCTCTACAAGCACAAACAGTTGTTGAAATTTAATATGGACTTCGTTAACTAAATTCCTTTTTAAGGACATAGAATTGTTTCACAGATTTTTTCGAAAGTGTTGTGATCTACATCTTGCACTTTCAGCTATTTATACTAACATGTAGTTAATTTTCTAATCTATATATTTAACCGTAAACTCTTCAATTTGTTTTTAATTATTTACTTTTTAGAATTGCTTTTTCAATTTTATAACTGTCTTCTTTCTCTAATTTTATTTCACGCTGTAGTTCCTCAATTTGCATTTAAATATATTCTTGAATATTAATGCTTTAAGCTATATTATTAATTTGTCTTGTATTTTATCTTCATTCAGTTTGATGTAACTATCAACAATAGTTTGTATCTAATTCATTTATGCCTTCCAATACTGATAAGTCAGTATAAATGTCTTCAGAATTGGAAGTCTATGAGTAAAATCATCGTCATCATCATTCTCAGTATTAGCATCATTAAATATGATGGTATTATCAAATATTGTTCCTTCTACTAGTTTCTTTGGGGTACTTGTCTATATCTTGAGTGAAGGTTTCTCAGGCTTTAAACTTGTACATTTTCAACTTCTGTCTTGATTTTACTTTCTTCTTTCATAAGAATTCTTTTAATATTTTTAGAACTATTTATGAATTCTTCTGCTATAGGTTTAAATGTATCTTTTAGTTGTTCACTTGTATCTATTTCACCAGTTTTTATACTACGAAGCTTTTTCTTCAACACATTTCTTGTCAACACCAACTGTTTTAAAATTTTCTCATCCAGGGCAAATAACAGGTATCAGCAATCATATCAGCTTTTCAGGAGCTGGTCTGGTTTTCAGATCAGCTTTTCAGGACCTGGTCTGGTTTTCAGATCAGCTTATCAGGACCTGGTCTGGTTTTCAGATCAGCTTTTCAGGACCTGGTCTGGTTTTCAGATCAGCTTTTCAGGACCTGGTCTGGTTTTCAGATCAGCTTATCAGGACCTGGTCTGGTTTTCAGATCAGCTTATCAGGAGCTGGTCTGGTTTTCAGATCAGCTTTTCAGGACCTGGTCTGGTTTTCAGATCAGCTTATCAGGAGCTGGTCTGGTTATCAGAACAGCTTATCAGGAGCTGGTCTGGTTTTCAGATCAGCTTATCAGGATCTGATCTGATTTTTAGATCAGCTTATCAGGTAACAGATCAGGCTATCAGGAGCTGTTCAGATTTTCATTTCAAGATATCTGAGTCAGATTTAGTTATCAGTGTACAAGTAGCTAGCCAGTTATAACATTTATATACATGAAGTTTAAAGTCAGATGAAATACGAAAAAGTAAAGTTTTATCTAATAAAATTATTTTCTATAACGATCATCGTTTAATTCACTATCTTTGCTTATAATCAAAAATCCATATTTATCCTTTCAACATGCTTTTTATTTTTCTCACCTAACTTAAACATTAAATATACATTATGATGATCTCTTATTAAATGTTTGGTGATTCTGGTGTAAGTTTTACATAAGTAGAATGAATCAACATTCTTATCTCTCCCCATACAAAAATATGCTTCCCATACGCATCATCGTTAAATATCATATTGGAATTACTTTGGACTGAAATAACAGATTCACTATCGGTAAATTTTGTAATATATTATTATTTTAATTGATGTAATTAATTTCTTCAGATATTTATATCTGGGGTGATATAAAGATTTTGAGTTTAAATAAATGTTCTCAAAATTTAAGTCCATTAGGACTTTCTAGCAAGCCAATCATAGCGTTTTTTTTTTCGTAATTTGACAGGTCAACTATTGTTGCACGAATGGAATTTGATATAAGGGAACTATGATTTATTTTTGAACTATCGTTCGATGAATCATCAATATTTCGTACCAAGGTATTTTAGGTTGTTTTACTAACCGCATTTATGTAGCTAAATACATTTTATAAATATTATCTCTTATTATAAAAAAGTAAACTAATACAGCTATACCATATCAGAAAATATTTTCTGAAATCGTATAGCTGCATTAGTTTATTTTTTCTATAATAAGAGGTAATGATCCACACTCATAATCAAAACAGCATAAAAATATCCTTTGTTTTGACTATGAGTATGCATCAATATTTATGAAATGCGTTTAGTTACAAAAAATGTGGTTAGTAAAACAGTATATTTTAACAGCCTTATTTATAACACTTATTAGGGCTTTATAAAGACTTTGTAAGAAAAAAATTTTATAAAAAATTTGTTTTAAAAAGCCTTTACAAAGCCTTAATAAGTTTTATAAATAATGCTGTAAGAGTTTAAAATCAGTATTTTGTATGATAATACTGATTTGAAACTCTTAAAATATTCTTTGTTTTGACTATGAGTAGGGGCCATTATCTCTTATTATAGGACAAATAAAATAATATAGCTATACGATTTCAGAAAATATTTTCTGATATCGTATAGCTACATTATTTAATTTTTCTATAATAAGAGATAATATTTATGAAATACATTTCATAAATATTGGCGCATACTCATAGTAAAAACAACCTAAAAATACCTTGGTACGAAATATTGATGAATCATCAAAATTTCATACCATCCTATATTTATGTTGTTTTACTAATCGCATTTTGTAAATAAATGCATTTCATAAATATTATCTATTATTATAGAAAGAATCAAATAGTATGGTTATATGATATTAGAAAACATGATTTCTGATATCATATAATCATACTATTTTATTTTTCTATAATAAGAGATAATGACTCATACTCATAGTCAAAACAAAGGATATTTATATGCTGTTTTGATTATGAGTATGCGTCAATATTTATGAAATACATTTAGTTATAAAATGCGGTTAGTAAAACAAAGTATATTTTAAGTGTTTAAAACCATCATTTTTATGGTAATAGCGGTTTTAAACACTTAAAGCATACTTTGTTTTGACTATGAGCATGAGCTGATATTTATGAAATGGATTTTATAAATATTGACTCATATCCTTAGTCAAAACAACATAAATAATTCTTGGTACGAAATATTGATGATTCATCGAACAATAGTTCAAAAATAAATCATAGTTCCCTTATATCAAATTCTATTCGTGCAACAATAGTTGACCTGTCAAATTACGAAAAAAAACGCTATGATTGGCTTGCTAGAAAGTCCTAATGGACTTAAATTTTGAGAACATTTATTTAAACTCAAAATCTTTATATCACCCCAGATATAAATATCTGAAGAAATTAATTACATCAATTAAAATAATAATATATTACAAAATTTACCGATAGTGAATCTGTTATTTCAGTCCAAAGTAATTCCAATATGATATTTAACGATGATGCGTATGGGAAGCATATTTTTGTATGGGGAGAGATAAGAATGTTGATTCATTCTACTTATGTAAAACTTACACCAGAATCACCAAACATTTAATAAGAGATCATCATAATGTATATTTAATGTTTAAGTTAGGTGAGAAAAATAAAAAGCATGTTGAAAGGATAAATATGGATTTTTGATTATAAGCAAAGATAGTGAATTAAACGATGATCGTTATAGAAAATAATTTTATTAGATAAAACTTTACTTTTTCGTATTTCATCTGACTTTAAACTTCATGTATATAAATGTTATAAATGGCTAGCTACTTGTACACTGATAACTAAATCTGACTCAGATATCTTGAAATGAAAATCTGAACAGCTCCTGATAGCCTGATCTGTTACCTGATAAGCTGATCTAAAAATCAGATCAGATCCTGATAAGCTGATCTGAAAACCAGACCAGCTCCTGATAAGCTGTTCTGATAACCAGACCAGCTCCTGATAAGCTGATCTGAAAACCAGACCAGGTCCTGAAAAGCTGATCTGAAAACCAGACCAGCTCCTGATAAGCTGATCTGAAAACCAGACCAGGTCCTGATAAGCTGATCTGAAAACCAGACCAGGTCCTGAAAAGCTGATCTGAAAACCAGACCAGGTCCTGAAAAGCTGATCTGAAAACCAGACCAGGTCCTGATAAGCTGATCTGAAAACCAAACCAGGTCCTGAAAAGCTGATCTGAAAACCAGACCAGCTCCTGAAAAGCTGATATGATTGCTGATACCTGTTATTTGCCCTGGATGAGAAAATTTTAAAACAGTTGGTGTTGACAAGAAATGTGTTGAAGAAAAAGCTTCGTAGTATAAAAACTGGTGAAATAGATACAAGTGAACAACTAAAAGATACATTTAAACCTATAGCAGAAGAATTCATAAATAGTTCTAAAAATATTAAAAGAATTCTTATGAAAGAAGAAAGTAAAATCAAGACAGAAGTTGAAAATGTACAAGTTTAAAGCCTGAGAAACCTTCACTCAAGATATAGACAAGTACCCCAAAGAAACTAGTAGAAGGAACAATATTTGATAATACCATCATATTTAATGATGCTAATACTGAGAATGATGATGACGATGATTTTACTCATAGACTTCCAATTCTGAAGACATTTATACTGACTTATCAGTATTGGAAGGCATAAATGAATTAGATACAAACTATTGTTGATAGTTACATCAAACTGAATGAAGATAAAATACAAGACAAATTAATAATATAGCTTAAAGCATTAATATTCAAGAATATATTTAAATGCAAATTGAGGAACTACAGCGTGAAATAAAATTAGAGAAAGAAGACAGTTATAAAATTGAAAAAGCAATTCTAAAAAGTAAATAATTAAAAACAAATTGAAGAGTTTACGGTTAAATATATAGATTAGAAAATTAACTACATGTTAGTATAAATAGCTGAAAGTGCAAGATGTAGATCACAACACTTTCGAAAAAATCTGTGAAACAATTCTATGTCCTTAAAAAGGAATTTAGTTAACGAAGTCCATATTAAATTTCAACAACTGTTTGTGCTTGTAGAGATGTAATGACAGGAATATATGATGTTTTATGGAGCTAAGTTAGGTGAAATGTAGAACTATTCTACAGAAAATAGAAATTGTTGATTTTTGAAGACTGTAATTGACACATTCTCAAAGTACAGCTGAAAATAAAAGCTGCACTCTAAAAACCAAGGCAATGGAAAATATTTTTGAAGTGGTACGGGTACCAAAAAACTTACAAACAGATGATTCTAAAGAATTTTTTAATAAATACTTGGCAAAACTCATACATAAATAGAAGATTAAACATTACTTAATATGAAAGCATCAATATTAGAATGATTTAATAGATCATTGAAAGGTATGATGTGAAAAGAATTAGCTTTAATGGTTCATATAAGTGGATTGGTATGTATAAAGATTTACTCAATGCATGCAATAGAAAAGTTCATCGTACCATTAAAATGTCTCCTATTAAAGTCAACTCAACAAATGAGGAAAAGCTACTTAATATAGTATAAAGTAATTTGAAGAATGAATGTTGAATTTAATAAAAATAAAATTAAAACGAAAAATCTAGTTTGTGTTGTTTTTTGTAGGATTGATTAGAAATGATGGGTCTTAAGAAAGATAATTAATTAAATGTAGTGGAATTCACTAAACTTGTTGGTCTGAATGAAATATTGCTAAAACTTCAGTGTTTAAAATGAACTATAACATAGTGCAATATTCAGCAGTACATCATATTATCACTTTTTATAAAGTTGTATGTATATTTTCCCATCGAAAGCGCTAGCACGCAAAATTTTACAATATGAAAATGGGATTATTATAGAAGATCTTCACTCTATTTATTTCTTTAGCTATCAGATCTTTAGAAAATATAGATAAACTACGGAAATTGGACTTTGATGTCCAATCTTTAAGAATGTACATGTGTATGAATAAGTATCAAACAAACTTAGTGAATGAATATACGCTTCAACTAGAATCATGCTGAAGCATGCATACATTTTAAAATGTACAGCAAACAGATCTTACTTTATATCTGTATCTGTATGAGTATTACATAAATTTATAGAAAAAAAATGAAAGCATGCCGAAGCATGTATAATTAAAAAAAAAAAAAAAAAAAAAATCCTCACGTCATACAATTTTGTAAGCAAAGAAATTTTATGATTTTGTGGTCAATGAAATACATACATATGTATCTACTTTGCAAAAATTCAAAAGAGCGAACTGGTAAATTCTAATAGTAAAGATTTTTAATTGTAACACTACTACATCTCGGACTCTTACGTCACTATCGATAGAAGCATGCTAAGGCATGCATACTAGCAAAATATATAAAGCTGTTAGAAGGTGATGAGACAGCAATTGTATCTGGATCAACCCAACTCATGAATGTATTGTATACGGAGATGATTGATGGTGATGATGACGTTTTTTAAGTGAATAATCATTACATATGAATGCGACAGTGATTGACCCCTCAAACCTCATGTAGAAATACTTGAGGGGAAAAATTCTCTCAAAACATAGATATTTCATTGTTTCTAACACTTTATGAATACACCAACGGTGAATTGCTGGTAGAGGTAACTGAGTTATTTGAGATCGATTTGATACAATAGTTGTATATTAAACATGCATTTCTTTGTATCTAAACTAATTTCTACATACCTAATGTATATACCCACCAAAAAATTAGACAAAAATTCTCTATTCCAAGTAGTAAAATCTGAAAAAGGAGTGGCACATTAGAAGAAGAAAAAAATAAATAAAAATAGAGACTGACTGACCAACTAATACGTACACTCTGCCCGATGGGCACACAAAACACACTTAAACATTTCAGAAATATATATACAATACGCTGAACTTAAATAAAATGAAAAAAAAAGTCATATAGAACATTAAATAAAAGCCATAGGTGCTCACCGTTCATAAAATAAACATATGTATATGTATCTTATTAATGTAAACATATTATCAGTATAAAGCAACAGAAATTTCGTCATACAAAGTCATCTTCTATCCTAGAGGAGCCGTCGATAGGGTATACCTAAATTATATGAAAACGAGTTCGTTTTCTGTTGATCGCTATTAAAGAAGAAAATATGTTTGTTCATTATGATTTAACTAATTTAAAAGTACATTTAAATTCAGTCTCATACCCGTACTTCTTAACATAAAAATTAAAAATAAATGTTATCCAATTCTATATTATACTATGTATCAAAAATTTCAAAAAAGCTGTTATATGAAAGAATCTCCAGCGCTTCTAACTGCATCAGAGTTTAAGAAAAAAAACTCCTTTTATTCAATTTAATAAAATTTTAATTTGAAGCAGTAAGCAAATACATCAGCTTACTGCATTCTTATTCATAATCGTATAATAGAATATATAACCCCTAAAGGACAAAGTCTAAAAGTCTTATAAATTAAGAAATATAGAAAATAACATAATTTTTATAAACGCGTAAAGTTGCAAAAGTAATTCAAATGATTTCATCGCAAAAAACAAACAAAAAGAAGCGATTGTTTTCAACAATTATGAAAATAATAATTACAATATAAAACTCCCTTTTGATTTCCAATGTTTATCAATAAAAAATAAAAAATAAGTAAGTTAACTAACAACAAAAAAAAAAAAACTATCAGTACCTAAGCTGGAGTGCCGGATCAGTTTCATTTAAAAATGTTTATACATTTTTAAAAAGCAAAGCAAGTTTTCCAAAATAAATGTAGAAGGCTATAGCTAGAAAAAATTTTATACCCTATACTTTAAAAAACTGTAAATTAAGTATAAGAAATATTTCTATTATAGTTACTATTACTATAGAGTTTTCAGTTTTACTTACAACAGAAAATCCTCACAAACTTTTAAGTAAACGCAGATAAAAATTAAAATGTTTTTAATTTCACCAACAACAGACATCACATGACAAAAAATAAAATAAAAAATGTATTCAAAGATTGAGTTGAACACTTATTTGTATGTACATATATATGTACATACATACATACATACATACATACATAAAATCAATTTGTAGATATGTATGTATACATATCAAATTTCTTATCAATGCTTAAGTATTTATTAGATCTACATCATGAAAATATATGAAGAGTCGTTTAGTTAAAGCACAATGCAAATATAAACAATCCATACACTCAGGGAAAATCTGCAGCTTAAAAATAAGAATCATCACATTAATTCAATAATTTTTAATATAATAGAAAATGTATATTGAGATATCTACAAACTAATGAGTTTAATAAATGAATACTGTAAATTAATATTTTGTCCATATTGAAATAAGAAATTTCAATATGACTAAACCTTCGCTAATGGTTCTTATTAATTCAGCATGGTTCTTACTGATTTCAAGTTGGTTTTTCTCTGTGTGTAGATAACTCTTTCAGTCAAAGAAGACGAATGTAGTTAAATAAACAAAATCTGTAATATAAACAAATTTCACACAGACCGACTTCAACGCGAGACAAATTTAAGCATGAGAAAATATAAAGCAATCGTAAGTATAAAAGCATACTAGGATTAGGGAAGTCCAGATATATGATAGTATTTTATAGTACCAAATGTCGATGTTGAAAACAATTTATTTCTACCTACATATAAATACCAGCTCAAATACACACACATAGCAGAATTCATATAAGAAATATCCAAGAAAATTTCAGCAACACCCCACCTTTTGCAAATCATGACGAGCCTTAAATTCTCCCTCAGATATACATACACAAATTCCCATGATCATACATACATATACAATATATAAGATTAATCTCAACAACACAACACTCTCACCTACCTGAAATTACAGATAGTCTTAAACTTCTACAGACGTCTATACACATAGATTCTCACGGCTACATATTACAAGAACACCTCGCCCCTAATAAATCACAATCATCTTAAATTCTTACAAAAATACATACATACATACATACGCATAACCAATTTACCTCAACAACATCCTCACCCACCTCAAATCACGATCAACCTTAAACTACTATAGAGAGACACATTCACAAATCCCCATGGCTACATATTACGTCAACAACCCTGCCCACCCAAATCATGGTCAGCCTCAAACTCCTACAGACATACAAACACACAGATTCCCCCGGTTGCATATTACTAGAACACCTCACCCCTCATAAATCACAATCAGCCTTAAGCTCCTACAGAAATACACACATTGAAATTCCTACAAACATACACACACACACACACACATACACACACACACACACACATACACATACATTCACACACAACTACACACGCAATCGATCTACCTCAACTACACCCCGCCCCCTGCCAATCAAACCTTCACCTAAATTCTCACAGACAGACAGACACATCCACAAATTCCTATGGTTACATATTACGGCAACAACGCCGCCCACTCAAATCACGGTCAGCCTTAAATTCCCACAGTCTAGCAACACCTACATTAGCATTAGAAAAAATAACTTTCACGTTTTCCCGTCGTCATTAGGAAAAATCATTTTCCCGTCGGCATTTGAAAAAATTATATTCATTTTTTGCCGTCGGCATTTGAAAAAAATAATAATCATGTATTGCAGTAGGCATTAGGAAAAATTATCATGTATTGCAGTAGGCATTAGGAAAAATTATCATGTTTTGCCTTCGGTATTACGAAAAATTATCATGTTTTGCCTTCGGAATTACGAAAAATCATTAGATGATTTTCCGTCAGCATTAGGAAAAACCATTTTCATGATTTTCCCCGTCGTCACATACACACATAAAAACCGCCAAACTATGAACCGCCTTAATACATTCACACAAAATATTCCACACACAAACTTCCCACGGTCAGGCAGGCAGACAGACAGACCGACAGACAGACATACACTTAATGTGAACAAAAACTCCTAATGTAAACAAAAAACTCCTAATGTAAACAAAAAACTCCTTATGTAAACAAAAAAAAACACAAATTTCCAAGAATTTAACAATTTTCAAATTTTAATTACCCAAATTTAACAATTTCAGCAACAATTTAACAATTTTAATTGGGGCCGGATGCCCAGTTCACAACTACTGTAAAGCCCATAAAGAAACAAAATATAAAAATGTGGACATTTGTAGTTAAAATTTCTATTAAGTAAATTTAAGTTGAAATAAAAACCATTTATATATATTATTATTTTTTCAATATTTTATTTATCATTTTTTCTTAAAAATCTTAGTACCAATACAAATTTAACTCTATTTGTAAATAAAGATATACAGATATAAAAAGAAAAAAGATCATTAATCTAATATTTAATTTTTATTTAAAGATAACTTAGGTATAGGTAAAAAGATAAAAGCTTTAAAGCATTAAATTTTTACATACTTTTGTGTGAATAAAATACTAAAATTAATAGATAAATTCATAAACAAATATATAAAGAATAAATAAATTAATAGACAAGTAAATTAATAAAGAAATAAAGGAATAAACTAATTAATAAATTAATAAACAAATAAATAATAAATACATAAATTTATTAATAAACAAATAAGTGAATAATAAATAAATTAATAAATAATTAAAGAAATACATTAATAAATAAATACAATTAGTACAAAATTAAATTTTCATTGACATCTTACATGCAATTTAGTAGGAATCATTCTATTCTACATCCATTACATCATTATTTCGGTCTATGTAATGTCCCCAAGCGCGCGTTTTTATTTTATCTTTCATTATATTTCTTTTATCATCAGAAAAGCTAAGTGCTATTTTATGTAGTTTTTGGGTATATAGTTGATGTGTTTTAGATCTAAACAAAAACATTTCATCCGAGATAATTTTGGATTCGAATAAGCAACTTTTGTAATCATTAATGGACAACTTTTTAATTACAGACTTTTTGACCCCTTTTGATTTTTTAATAGCTTCCGAGCGAAGAGTCGACAGAGAATACATTTTTGCTCTTAAACCAACAAACTCTGTCATTATATTAACATGGTTTTCATCTTTCATCATTCCTAAAACCTTCTTATTTAGTAGCGGCAAACGAAATTGGTTATCTATAGGATATTCTGACGTATCAAAATTCAAACTAATGTCATTACGGATGTCATCGTAAAAATCATCAGTTTTAATTGAATAAATAAATGAGTCAGTATCCATATAGTTGAGAGAAATGTTGTCTCCAAATTTAGGCTTCATGAAGCCATAATGGAAGTCATACATTCTCCACTTGGATAACTCCAGTACTGTAAAACCAACATATATGGGTTTATCATATAGTGGTTCCATTTTTTCTAACTACCGCATACATATCATCAGAAAATTTTGTCCACTGCTTAAAATTTGGTTTCGCAATTAATGCTCTGAGACCTAAATGATTCCTATTTGTTGTTTCCCAAGATGAAGTAATTCTAATGTCCCTACGTTTTTCAATGTTTTCCATTGTCTTCCCGTAAACAGCATTGTTTAAAAGTTTGAAGAAATCTTTTTCAAAGTTATTTTTAGCATTTGTCCTATGAAATGTGTTTAAGTCAATATATTTTTTAAGCCAAGGGGATTGCTTAAATCTGAGTATTCTATGGATTTGTTTTAAAATGATGCCATTTGAAATGGCTTGTTTTAAAACTCTATAGTGTATGGTGTAATTTGTTTTTAAGTGTAAGTCTGCAACTAATTTTTTGATTTTGGATACCCCCACGGTCTTATTTTGGGGACAAAATGGCAAATCATTATGAAGATCATGCACTGAATCCGGATAATCTATATCTACTTCCAAAATGTACCCATACTCTGCAGTATCAGAAATTTTTTTAACATCAAAATCAGTATCACATACCCACTCAAATTCACCGCAAGGAAGATATTCCGACATCGCGCAACCATACAAATTGTTAGCGTCTAAATATACAAGAAATTCTGATGGTTTTGATGCATCAAAATCTTTCAAATATTTGTTATTTGCTTTGGAATATCTTTGCGAGCATTGAACTAGTCCACCTCTAATTCCGTTTTGCATAAACATATACATTTCGGAATCAGTGAACTGTTCCAGTGAAACTTCTGTGGTTTTCAACATTGCATCCCAGGATAATCCTGGTGCTGTATAATAGTGGCAGGGGTCCAAATCGTATATATCTCTACAAATTTTCCTAAAATTTTCAAACACATCGGCTAGAAGTAGAACATCTGTCTTTAAGTAGAGTTCAGTGTAGTTAAGGAGGGTTTTACAGTTAAACTCTCTCCATATTTTTTGAGCATGTTCATACTCGACTACATCACATTCTTCATTCGTTAGAATATTGAAGAACTCGTCTCTACTAGGGAGCTTAGTTTCCTTAAACTTAGTCATGGAATCCATGTAAGAGTACGGAAATATACCCTTTCTTCTAATCAGGTTGAAATGATCTTCATAAATGAAACATGATCGAATAGTATTGAAATCATTGCTATCAAGATTTTTCGCTAACGTATCTAAGCTCGAAGCCATAAATCTAAACGAGTCTATAAATCTTATTTCGAATCCATATTTTTCATCTAATCTGATGAAAATTGAAAGAGAAATATAACGCTCTGTGTTCTGGGGAATCACTTTTATAGTGGAGTATTTTATAGTAGAAAGTTCTTTGAAAAATAGGTGTATATCATATGCAGAAAGATTATGCAGGATAACCGGTATAAACTGAGGTGTTTTATAATTCAAATTACATTCGCTATGAGCTGCCCCACGATAATTCCCCGTAAGATGACAATGATCTCTAACTTTATCGTTATTTAATATTTTCTTACATATATGACAATTTTTTGCATTACTATATTGGGCTATTTCTATTGGGGTTATGAACATTTTCTTAACTTTAAGTAAATAATTTAGATAAATATCTGTACAATCTTCAACTATTTTTTTGATAAATACATTTGCCGAATCTTCACCAAAATAATTCCTATATAAATTATTTTCTCTCTTAAAACTACAATTAATAAAATACCCGAATGCACACGCATGGTGTTTCTGTACATTTGTAGTGCTTTTACTTACAGGATCATTGACTTTTTCTAAAATGGACTCAAAGTCTGCGTAGATTACAAATGGTACATCTAACTGTTTGTAGTGCTTCGTAAACTTGATAATAGATCCATCTTCTGGCATTCTGATGACTTTTTTGTCGCAAACGTTTCTGTGATGATTATACGCATAATCATCATGTGTATGATATAGGCAGGTGTTGCATATTAGGATCTTGTGATCATGTGATGTTATGCTGGAACGAAGGAGTCTGAAGAAAATATAGAAAATACCAATACGATATAAATACATATAACAATAAGAAGTAACTGTTTAAATAGAGATGAAAACCCATTTTGCATAAATGTACAAGTGAAACTTACTTTGATATATCCTTGATAAGTACATAGTGGAAGTTTTCATTAGACTGGAGCAATAAGAGATTAATATGAATATGTTTTTCTCCTTTTGTTATGTAGTATGGTCCTATAAGCGACGTTCCATTGTGCCCAAATACATTGATGCTCACATAATTTTGACTTTCAAATTTTTTTGTCTGCTTCAATGGGAGTGGAAACTCTAGGTCTTTAAAATTTATTACAATTTCCCCTATATTAATATTCTCATCACAAGTGTTTGCAATATTGTAATTTCTATGGTTTTTCCGTTGTCTTCGATCTAAAGTACTATTTGTGTCCAAAGCCGCAATGAGACACCATTTAAAGCAATAAATATCATTATTCTCGACATTTATGCATGCACATTTCACTGCAATATTTTTTGGGAGAGGGATAAAGCTCGAACCTCTTGTTATGGACGCCTTGTTTATATTAACTTCAAGGGAATTTATTGAAATCAAGGTCCATCCGCTATCCCTCTCTTGAAATTCTTCCATTTTGGTTCTTAGCTCCTCGGCTTGTTTCTTGTACATATCCTCTATGTCATCAGACAAAGTCACCAACATCATTTTCGTAATATGTACAAGTTGGGAAACATTCATCTCATCATTCACCATCTTCATATAATCACATGTGAGCTCCATATTAAATTTGAATGTAGTATGTATCTTACTACGTTCATTTAATTGTTGCACTATGGAGCTCTTGGCCGATTTCAGAAACTCCTCCGGAAACAAGACACCCACATTTTTGTTGAGGAGGATGTATGTCTCGATCCTCCCATTGAAGTTGCTTGCTCTCTTAGTGAGAAAATCTCCAATCCGTTCTTGCTGACAACTGTTTTTGTGTTTTGTGGTTCTGACATGAGCCATATAACCATTTGATGGGATCATCTCATCACAATCCTCACAATATTTGTTTTGAAGATTTAGCTTACTAGTTCCAAGCATAGCCTTCGATTGGCTAGCATAGGAGTGCGTTTCAATATGCTGGTTTAGTTTTGTTTGAGTCATAAAGACTTTATTGCAGATAGTACAACTTGTAGTATTCATATTATTTATTTGTTTATTAATTAATTTAATTATTTTATTTATAAACAAAATATTTCAGTTATAAACAATTTATTTAATTATTTTTTATGCACTAACATCTTTTTTAACAAAGAGTAATTAGTTCTAACACTTTTATAGTTTTTGGATTTCAAACACTTAAGAAATTTTGGATGGGAAAATAGGTTGTGACTTGTTGAGATATCAGAGCAGACTGATGACAATCTACATTATTTCTTCTACTTATATACTTTATGTGAGAATCGCGTAGTAGTCATCAAATCTAGTTTATCTGATGGTATTACGACATGTGGTGAAATTCATACACACACACACACACACATACACATTTCCACAATTCTCTGTTGGTATTACGATATATGATGAAATTCATATACATAGCAACACCCAGAACAAAATCGCTAACATCAGTTTGCAATATAAAGGTAGGAGAAAAATCGGGACACGTGAAAGAAGGTGCTTCTATAAGTTTTTGCTGTATTTCTCCAAAAGCTATTTCTTATAATTGTTATATTAAAGTAAAATATACTGAAATAAAAATATCATTACCCCCTATTCAAAAACTCTGCTTATCAACCTGATTGGATTCAAAACATTTAACATCTGAAATGCACTTGTACACATAAAACCTATGCCAACACAATATTTTCTATCTCCATAAGAATAGCAACGTGAATAGTCTAGAAAACATATATACATTCATTTGTAAATATGTATGAAAAAGTGATAATGTAATTCACACAAGCAATGACATTCTTCAAAGCAAAAATAGATACGATCACATACATGAATCCAACAACATATACATACATTACCAAATACATTCCCTATCCACTTTCATTCGCAACAGGGTTGCCAGATTATTTCCCCAGAGATCGCAAACATAAATGCATACATACAATAATCCTATATAAGCATACCAACGATAACTCAAAACAGCAATCCTAAGTCTATCAAATAACAATCACTACATGCACACAAATTCACACAGATCCTTTGTAACTATCCTGCAGTCAGACTGGGAGCAAGTGTCTTTGTGTCAATACTAAAGTTCTAGTCACAGTTTTGGTATAATAAGTTTTCTTCTATCCGTCAGTATAAAAGAAGAGAAAACAGATATGGTGTACTTGTGGTGGAATTGTCAATAACTTGTCAATATACATACATTTGTATGTAAGTCGCACAAGCGACAAGTCAAAAGCGACTCAGTACATTTTCACCATCGACATTTCCTACTGGGTATAATGATTGTCTGCCACTACAACAAAAGTATCGGACATCATCAAACATACAAGTAAATACAAAAACACACACTCATACGCACACACACACACTCAACAAACAAAAGCTGTGCACACAAGTATACATACATACACATGAACAAAGAATCAAAGTCACACACACACACACAATATCAGCATGAAAATCCCTAAAATCCCCCCCATTTGTAACAGGGTTGCCAACGTTTTTGTTTTTTCCCAGTTTTGAATTCCCTAAACATGTCGTCCTCCGCCATTACTAATCTACTTACAAGGTAAAATCTTTATACAATTTAATATTGTTAAACTTAAATAAATTAGCTTAATTGCTAGTTCATATCAAAAGAATATTTATTAAAATTTAATACTAAAAAATAATATAACATGTATTTTCATTTACCCAAATTTTTATTATTATTTATATATATTTATATTTGCACAAACATTATGACTAGGGTTATCTTTCGGTATATCCAATAGCTAAGATTTAAGAGAATATTTTTACAAATTTGATAAAAATATATTTTTAATTTTTGATTGCGAATAAGAAAATCTTCTGTTCGAGTAAGGAATCGTTGTATTCCACAACCTAGCTATTTTTACACAAAACGATCGACTCATTATTAATGACGTATACCTAGGACAGACAATAGTGAGACTTCTACTAGACGAACCGAAATGAAATTTTTGCACCAAATATGTGGGATTACCATTTTTTATTGATTTATAAAAGAAAAGAAACTGTCTAAGGTCTACATACCGTTCAAATTCACATCCTAATACCTGTTTGCAATATGATGATACGCTTTCCATAATGTGAATACTATAAATGTAACGAACTACCCTATTGAAGCATTTTTTTAATTTGTTTATATTTCCCATCGAGGTACAAGAATAAATTTCCATTCCATATAGAAACAGTGGTAGGCACGTAGCCATTGCAACTTTATGCTCGATTCCCATAGGTAGATGAAATGAAACACCCCTAATACGACGTAATGACCAAGAAATACGAGATATTACATAATTTATATGTGCATTAAAACTTAATTTGTTGTCAATAATAAGACCTAGTGATTTGTATTGTTCCACAATTTCTAAGGTTCATTGTCAAGGTAGAAAATTAAATTTATATTTGGAAGTTTAGAGAAAATCATTACTTTACATTTTAAAGGGTTTAGGGTGAGGAAGTTTAATCTCGACCATTCCACAACTCTATTGAGATCACTATTAATTTGTTCCTCAAAGCGCTTAAGATTCAGAATACTCGATGATGCAAGTAGTTGAACATCATCCGCATACTTATAGCAATGAAGATGGGATAATTTTAAAAATATATCATTTATATATAAAAGAAACATCAGTGGACCTAATATAGAACCCTGGGTGACTCCTCTAAATAAACCAATTGTGTGAGACTGAGTATCTCCCAATTAAACAAATTGACAGCGACCATTCAGCATTGACCACAACAATTTACAACTACTTGAGCTGAAATTGAATTGTGTATACAGTTTCCGAATTAAGTTATTGGGGGCAAATAGAGTCAAAAGCTTTCCGAAAATCTAAAAAATTAGTGCAGTTACATTCCCATTATCCATTTCCCTTCTTATATTCTCAGTAATGTCTAACAGTACCCCAGTTGTACTATGATTTTTCCTGATTCCTGACTGAAAGTTTGATATATTTCTATTTAATTCCAGATATAATGAAATTTGATCCCTTAAAATTACTTCCAGTACTTTAAAGCAAACAGAGAGAATACCTATCGGACGAAAATCTGTTAATTCACTGGGTTTTTTTTATTTTAGGAATGGGCACAATTTTTGCAGACCTTCCAGCTACTTGGGATTATGGACGAAGTTATTACTGAATTAATTAAATGGGTAAAATGATTGGCTATCATTGGAAAAATTAATTTTAAAAACTTTAATTGTATACCATCTGCTCCAACTGAGTTCGATTTAATTTTAGATATTGCCTTGTATACTTCATCAACTGTAACATTTCGAAAAGAAAGTCTTCCAAGATCAGAATCTCTGAAAAGGTTAAAATTTATATCTTCGACTATAAGACGTGGCATTCTACTATTTTCATTAAAAAGCTCAATATCTAAATTGAATTACAAACTATCTCCACCAATTACACCAATAGATTTCAGTTTGTTCCATAGTTGTTTTTGATCGCAATTTGAAAAAAACCTTATAGTCTCTTCCTTCCTAACCTTACGTATAACGGACTTTAGCCTATTTCTACAAGTGCAGTAATATCGAAAGTTCTCATCTGACCCATTTACCCTATATGCACGATACGCATTATTTCTAATCCTTTTAGCCCTCGTAATCCGTGTATCATTCATAAAATCATAATCGGTTCGTCTTACTAACCTACGTAGAGGAATACTATTGTTAAATAGTTGTGTAATAGCACAGTTAAAGCATTCTAAAATACAGTCCACTGATGTTCTGTTATAAATTGAGGAGAAGTCAATTGCGTTATATTGTGCTAGACATTGTACAGGATCAAATAATTTATAATCTCTATAAAAAATGTCGGTAGATAACCTTGAGCTTGGAATATTATAAGATAAATGAATCATAGCATGATAAGAATCCAATGCTAGAAATTGAAATTGGTTTGAGCTTGTAACTCGATAAATATCTGATACAAAAAAATAGTCTATGAGTGAAGTGGATCCACCCTGTGGATAAAAGTGTGTGGGTAATGAGTTGTGCACAACTGAAAGGGATGACTGTAAACAAAATTCTCGTATCAATTGTCCATTTTGAAATATGTTGGTATTGAAATCGCCCATCATAATAATGTTTTGATATCCGGACGAAATATACATTAAGAAATTCTCGCACCCAATAAAATCACCAGTGGGAAGATATACCATTCCAAGTAACAAAATTACACTAGGACTCAAAAACACTTCTAAGAAGATAGCTTCCATTATACGATCATTAATATTTAAATCTATGTTATTCCTATTCGGACGTATATTGGCCCCATTATAAATAGATAACATTAACCTTAAGGTCTTCACGAACATACAAACAGAAAGCATACAAATTCGAAAGTATTTTCTTCGTTTCGAATTACACAGTGGACCCTCAGTACAAAAAATTAATAACTACATACATAGTTTCTGGACATTATTACTACATCAGTTGTAAAAACTACAAAATTAAAATTAATATTTACTCGTTACATATCAAGAGTATTAAAAAAGTTTTAGATTAGAATGTTAAAATACAAAACAGCTAATTTTGGTATTTTTCTGTGGAATAAATTTAAAAGCTTTGCACCATATTAGTGAAATATTCTCTCAATGCTAAATCATGTATGTATTTTGTTAAAAAAATTATTTCTTTTTTGTTAATTTCAGAATGAATTCAAATATCAATTTTAAATATTACTTATTTATTTATTTATTTATTTTTTAATGCATATTATACAAAGTAAATTTGCATAATATGGTGTTGCACAAATATGGGCGGAGTAACTAGACCATATACCTTTAAATACTAATAATCTCTTACACTAGCAGAAATCCTGTGCTCATCGAAACCGTTGTCGAACATACGTAGAGAAGAATAAGCGTGTTCGTTTACCCAGGCAGAAATTGCCAACCGTAGAAAATATCTATCACTGGAAACGTTATGGTTTATAATATGAAAAACTATTTGCCAATGCTTTTAAATAAATTTTAATTTGTTTATTTTTTTTTATTTCTCTTCGTTTTTATTTATTTTTATATTAATGTACATTATGTGAAAGAGTGACGGCAACTGTTTCATTTTGGCATTTGGTAAGAATGCACTTAACATCTACCATGCTTAGCTCTATTTCAAATTTTTTTCTGGTCTAAATCTTTAACGACACGTCATCCTACGTCCCTGGATGACAGTGGATACGTGACCACATGCCGACCACACGAGCAATAATCTTGGCAATTATTGCCATGGCAACTGTCAAATTCGATTGCCGACACAAGATATTAGCGTGTGGACCGTATGAATATGTGTTCAAATATATATTCCACACGAGCAATTTGATGTGTCTTAATACAAGCAATAACGCCGGCAGAATGATGACGTCAAATTGATTGTGTTCAACAATGTATCTGGAGGTGGTGAATACGTATATTCAAATATATTTGCTTCTTATTCACATAAATACTTAAATTATCAATAATTTTATCCTTTTATAATTTTAAATTGAACTTTTATTGGTTTTATGTAGTTAAAACTTTTCTTTTCTACTTTTGTGTTGAAAAAAACTTAATATAATTTGTATTTGACAGCATGTGTTAAGAGATTGTTGCTCAGCAATGTATTTTAACATTTGTTGCTGAATATATATTTGAACACATATTCAGCAACAAATGTTAAAATACATTGCTGAGCAACAATCTCTTAACACATGCTGTCAAATACAAATTATATTAAGTTTTTTTCAACACAAAAGTAGAAAAGAAAAGTTTTAACTACATAAAACCAATAAAAGTTCAATTTAAAATTATAAAAGGATAAAATTATTGATAATTTAAGTATTTATGTGAATAAGAAGCAAATATATTTGAATATACGTATTCACCACCTCCAGATACATTGTTGAACACAATCAATTTGACGTCATCATTCTGCCGGCGTTATTGCTTGTATTAAGACACATCAAATTGCTCGTGTGGTCGTAGTGTTATTGCCAATTTCACCAACTCTATTTAAATATGAATTCATATTTAAATGTCGATTTTCATTAATTTTTGTATGGAAAAACGACATTTAAATATGAATCGATATTTAAATAAATTGGTGAAATTGGCCCTTAGTTAGTAAACAGATATTAGGTGCGTTTGAGTACTTTTCCAGTAAAATCCAGTAACTGAGTAAATACTGAGTAATTTAAAGAAATTACTCTCAATAAAAAAGTTTGCAGCTAAAAGTACGCGAACGGAAAATTTGTAAAATCCAGTAAAATATACACAACAGCTGATAAACAATTTGGCGCTAAAAAATTATACATAAATATGTACATATGTATATGCAAAAAAACCTGAATATAATATTGTACTACGTGGTCCAATCGAGATGAAACAGACTAGTTATATCATGGTCCATGTAATGCAGTCATGGATCATGTCGTTTTCACTCAAGCATTCAATGCAATATGGAGTAGTTTTTGGGGTTAGGCCGATGTAATGCAAATGTGGACCACTTAGTCCAACCCTAGGACATAAACCTCCTTTTTCACATATTTGGAGTAGTTTCGGCGTATTCCTACTCCTCTTTGGAGTATTTGCATACATGTATGGAATAGTCGCATTATCTGCAGACAATATACAAAACTATACATACATAAGTATATATTATTGCTTCTGTGAAGCAATTTGGTACGGCAAAAAATTATGGCTTTTTGGAAGCTGAATAAATTGCTTCTAGCTGGCTCATCTCACACAAACAAAATCTCCTTATTCATGCGCAAGACCAAGTGATTCTCTAATATTATCTCCCTTACTCGCGGTCTCCACCTGACATAAAATAGCTCCCCCCAGGGGAGTCTGTTATGGACTACGGGTGTGGCAACCCCGGGGCCCCAGCTGGGGTGATGTGGCTTTTTCCATTGACGTACCTTTGGTACATTACCCATAGAACTTATGTGTTACTACCCAATCTCTGAATATAAACAGAGTAACGGATGTGCACATATTTATAACAAAAGGAAGACAGGTCCTGTTGATGTCAATTAGGTGCAGCGTCACCTAGAACTGCCCCTGAGTTCAAAAGACGATAGAGGTGAAGCCCTTGTGGTGGAACTTCGAGGTCTAACCAGAGGCTACTTCTGGTGCCACGGGTTCCGGTTGCCCGACAGCCGAGCTGCTTTGAAGTTTTGAGTGCATGTAGCGGTCGTCAGTTTCCTTTGCTAAAATGCCGACTTCGTCCTACCCCAATGGGGTATACCCCAAGGGGTTAAAGGGATGATTTTGGTATGTGTGGAGTAGGCACTGGTTATTTGGCGACACAGGCATGCGTTCATTATGGATGAGTGGTTGAGCTGTGCCGGCAATGGTTGAGGAATTCTCTTGGGGACCTCGCTATGGGTGTATACACAACACCTTAGCGTGGAAGCCGGAGAATTATCGTGGTGGCTGTGGTTGCTACCAAAATCGCTGGGAGAATAGTCTTGGCTTCCCAGTGTGAAATCAATGCTGGTGATTGGTCTGACGCGGTCAGCCAGACACTATTCTAGGTGCTGTTGCCATTCAACAGAAGCTGCTATGGGCACGGACATAGCAGCAGAGTTTAGATAGCTCAAATTACCTCAGCAAGGTAATTGAATATAGTACAGGGATAACTATATTCAAAGATTGCAACCTATGTGCCTTATGGAGTGGGCCATAGGTTCATTCTAATAGGGTGCATGGGGGCGTTGGTCTGGCGTCTAACCCACACCCGGTGCTTTGGCACCCGTGAGATAAGGCCGTAATGGCAGGTGCTCACGGAAAGCTATCGCACATCTGACATAAAATAGCTAGCTTTAACATTAACTTCTAAGAATTGTTAAGTGGTGAGTATCAATATCAATATCAATATCATTTTGCACATGCAACGATGCAAGAACATTTGCACAAGATTGTGGATTGGGCTATAGTTTTTATGTAGTCAGATGCAAAAGTTACTAGCTTGCAAATTTTTTTTACTTCTTCCTCTATTTTGTTAGAGAGCCTGCCTTATGTTAGTGCTTTTCAGAAGCAGTTTTCGAAGCTTTTGTGTTCAAGTAACAAGTACATTGCTTCCTTCAGTTGTTAGTGCTTCCAAATCAGATTTTTTTGCTGGGTAGTTACTGGCTAGCCGCATTGAAAAATTATATAGTTTTGAAAAAATCGATGAAGAATGTTTTTTTCATTTGTTTTATAAAAATACACCATAGTATATTTTCTTTAATAATAAAAGTAATAGATACATATGTTTTTATTTGAACTTACGGGCCTGGCCCACGATGTCGACAAGAAACTTTCTATAGCTTACTTGTAGACATCGCGCGTCAGGCCGTTAAGGTTTCTAAACTTTTTACCCTCGACGTGAATAATTAGGATGTACAGAAAAAGACAAAAATGTTTGCTGCCGTTTATACCAATCATCACCACAATATTGTTCACTTCCTTTCAAGTAGTTCCAATGAGTGCATTTATTTAGAGAAATATACAATGGGAAAAGAACTTTATATATCCTTATATATTCAAGATATCGAAAAACTGAAAACAAATTTAAGAAATGTACACATTAATCATATTTAATCGATCAATAACTAAATTTTTTTAATGTTCCATGCGGGGAACCAGTAACCCTCCGACTATATGTACATATAAACAAAAATTTAACTATAAAAATCTATTAACTTTATTCACATCTAAAAACAATCGGTTATGTTCTGCATTTCACGTGAAATTACATCGTTGGAAATTGTTGTTATAAATACATATTTCCAACAATTCTATGAAAATTCCACAGGTTTTAATTTCCCGTCGAATACATAAAACATACCCTTGTATTTTTTGCATCAAACTTAAATAAATGCAATATTTTTCATAACTTAATACATTTGTTTTTTGTTATTTTTAAAATTTCATCAAAAACCAAAAACTTTTGTTTCCCTTTGCTACTGATTGTTTATATTTAAAAACATATGGTTTCATTTTACTGGATTTTACTGGCAAAAATTTGTCCAGTAAAAACTTGCATTTACTCAGTAAATGAACTGTCATTTTTCTCTCTCAATTCGCCCTCTCATTTACTGGATTTTGTGTACTCGAACGCAATCCAGTAAAAAATAGTAAAAATTTGTACAAATTTTTGAGTTCTCGAACGCACTTATTAATTATCAAGAGGCACGGTTGTAATTTTATAGCCATAAATGTTGACAAAAAAATAGTGTTTTCGATTCAACTGTCTATAATTTTTCGCATTGAATATTTTCTATTTTTAACAAGAGAAACTGTTAGTATGGAAAATGTGAAATTTCCTTTGAATTTGTGCTATTGGATTTGTAGTTGATTTAACAATTAACTTTAAATACCCCAAACTATTTTCAAAGTCAAAAGCTGAAAATTGTAATAAAGGATTTCCTATGTTAATTACATCACCTGGTATATGGATTACATTATGTATATTCATAGTTTGCGAATTAGGGCCGTAATATCGAGGCATAAGTTCAACATGTGATTTTAAGATTCTAAAACGTATGTGGCTAACATGGTTGACGATAAAATACTACAAGAAGCAAATAAAATTAAAAACTGTTTGTATATTTCAACATCTAATAGATTTTTTAATGTAATTGCACCAGCATATAACAAGAAGAAACGGAATTGTTTAGAATTTGCTTAATTCATTAAATCGTATGATTTTCTTTGAAATTAAAAAGGTACCATGAGTAGGTTTTGTGGTGAAACATAGAGAATGAATTCTTTGCAATTAGATTTTGAAGTATTGGGAATGTATTACAATTATCAAAAAATCATGTTAGGAAAGCATTTAAAATGTGGTTTTCATAGTGTTTAGCCAACGACGTAAAAGATAGCTGGCCAACCCCATCATGAGGTTATCATTTGTGTGTTGGCACAACACTCCACAAGTAGAAATTGTGTTGTTCTGCCAACGTTCGAACCACCTTAGGAAACGCTTTGCCAACGTTATCCCAATTGTATTTTTCTGCGTGGGAATGTTTAATAAAATAGGTTACAAAATATTGTTACGTTTTTCTCTATATAAAAATGCTTTTCCGTGGACCCGAAGATTTGCAAATGAATACAAGAGCCGAGTGTAGTAATAAGGGTTGAGAATGATACAAGTTTTATGTACAAATACACTTAAACTAAATTAATCAAGAGCTTATATAAACTAATACAACTTAAACTACTGAATTACACACAAATATTCACAACTTGTTACCACTACGCCTTCCTCGCTGTAGTTTACACACGTTTCTTAGCTGGCTGCGCAAGTATTCACGTGAAACCTCTTTGTCTGCTCCTCGTCACTTACGAGACTCACTCTGCCGTCACTCAAAGTTGATACACCAATAAAAACTCACTGGCTTTACTTACACCCTTACACACGTCTATTCGCTGTGCTGTTCCCTTTACTTCAGTCGACACGATAGACTCCACAATAATCTCAATTCCACGAGAGACTTTGCTGTCACTATAGACTGTCCTATAGTTTCTCCTTTACTCCAACTCACGTGTAAAGCACAGACTGCTCTTTACTATCAACTCACCACTGTATCGCAGACTATTATTAATTCACAACTTAATTATCAACTGGCTGGTTCACTCGCAACTGATTGACTTGTTCGCAACTGACTTGTTCGTAACTGACTCACAACTGCAACTAACTAACTCATTGGCTGCGTCACCTCTTTTTATATTCCACACAAATACCACTAGAAGTTTCAAGCAATGTCTAGACGATCGTTATCATCTTAAATGTTGTTTACAAAGTGCCTAATTAAGTTCATGTGGTAATTATGTACATACATGTGTATATGCATAAGAGCTATTATTATTATGCTTTATAAATTAATTATTTTTTTAATGACTTTCACGATTTTCATTTAACCTTTTTTTAAATTTATACACTTTTCATTTGCTTACTTTCCATTTGTTTACATTTTGAATCATATGTTTTTCTCTTACTAAACTTTACTACGACAAATGTCTGCAGTAAAAATTTGCAAAACACTCAGTCAAGAACTGTCACTTTACTCTCTCAATTTGTGTTTTCATTTACTGTATTTTGGGCAAACGAACGCAATTTAGTAAAATGCAGTAAAGTTCAGTAAAAATTTTTAAAAACTTTTGAGTACGCGATGCAATTAATATCACAAAGACCGCTTAGGCATGTTATACTCTTAGTTATTCAGCAAAACCGCTTAGATATTTACAAACCCAGACGTGGGGAGAAAATTATTAAAGGCCGGGGCACAATGAATCCGTCACACGATATACTTCGCCTTTTTTAACTGACATTATCGCAACGACGGAGAAGTTTGGCACAATGAGTACTTTATTGACGGAAGCATTTGAACAGCTTCAATAGGTTGATTCTCCATTTTATTTATTAAATTAAATTTTTTTATTTATTTCGTTTATTTGCTTCCAGAAAACACAAAAACCTAATTCAGAACATACCAAACAAACAACCAATATCTGTCAAACTACTCAACGTATGCAAAAAATTAAAAGTTGACCAGGGCCCTATTCCACAAAAAACTTATCAACTTTTCACTTTGCACTTATCAAATTGCATTTTTTCGCAAAGTGATAAGTGTTTCTGTTCCACAATATTCTTTGCAAATTTCCCTTTGCACTAAGCAAAACTTTGCTCTTTTTGTAAATTCCTTGCACTCTTTGTAAAGTATTTGCGCTCTTTGCAAAGTCTTTGCGTTCTCCTGCAAAGTGAGTGTGCAAAGTGTTCCTGAAAACTTTTAACCATTTTTTCTTTTCTGTCTTATAACTTTTCACTTTGCATTTCTAAATAGAACTTGTTAAAATTAAACGCAAAATCAAAACTTGCAGTGTTTCATGTGATTAAAAAAATATTGTATTTGCTAGTTTTCAAAACAATAAAGTACTTATTTTTTATAAAATTATTGTAAATATATGCATCCATATTCATAGAAAATAAAATGTATTTGAAATATATTATTATATTTTTATTTTAAGAAGAAAGTTCTCGTGGTACCTTCATAGCGAACAGTCGATTAGCGGAATTTTACTTAAAAACGAAAAATTATACAAAAAAATATTCGTAGTACATATTATTCGTAATAGGTACATACTGACTTTAATACATAAGCTTTATGCTTTGCAAATATTTTTTTACATAGTAGAAATAACAGAAACAAAAAAAAATAACCGCAAACAAACAAAACATAAACAAAGTTACATTGAGGAATACTATGTGTACCTCAAAACAAATAAACAATCATAAATAACAAAAACAAAAAAAGACCGCAAACAAAAAAAAACACAAACGAATAACCCTTGAGGAATTCTTTGTATGAATGCCTCAAATACAAAAAAATTTGAAGTGAGTTCTAACGGCAGAAATGCTTATTTTACTGTGAGTTCTGAAACTCTTAATGAAAAAAATATAAATAATAAATCTGATGAAAACCTTTTTTTAACGTCAAAGCCAATTTTTCGTCAGCGATCAACTTCGCTTTGTCCAATGCCAAATAGTAATGATGCATTAACATTACAGTTGCCTAGTACTTCTTCATATAAGCCAGTAATATCATCCCCTTCAGGCTCGTGTTCATCACTTAACAAAGTTATCACTACAGATAACAGCGGCTCGAAACTCAAGGTACAAGTCGGAATGGACAGATATATAACCGTGGTAAAGCGTGGGCGAAGCCCGAATTCTTCAAAAATTTCATCTGCTCCAAAAATGTCTAGGGATAACAGCGCAGCCTCAACTAATCGCCAAAACCGCTTTAAAATTTTGCAAGATGAGAACGACAAACCCGATGTATCCTCGAATAAAATATCCAAGCCGCCACCAATCTATTTGAGACAAAAAAAGTCAAATGCCCTTATTAATAAATTAATTTCGGTCATTGGTGAGAATAAATTTTACATTGTTCCAATAAAACGTGGCAACATCGATGAAACTAAAGTCCAAATTTATGACGAAAAAGATTTCCGCAAAATGGTTGCTGAATTTGAAAAAAATAAAACAAGCTTCTACACATACCAGCTTAAGAGCGCTAAAGGCATGCAGATCGTATTGAAGGGCATAGATTCTTATGTTGTTCCCGAAGAAATAAAAGATGCACTCGTCCTCCAGGGGTTTAAGGTAAAAAATGTGTCCAATGTAATAAACAGAGAGAAGATTCCCCAACCCCTATTTCGTGTTGAACTTGAGCCTAATGATATAAAATTGAAAAAAAATGAGACGCATCCAATTTATAATTTGAAATACCTCTTGTACCGAAAAATCACAGTTGAAGAGCCACATAAGCGTTCAGGTCCCGTGCAGTGCCATAATTGCCAAGAATATGGCCATACAAAAACATACTGCAATTTACCCTCTGTTTGTGTTGTGTGCGGCGAATTACACGGCACTGCTAGTTGCAATAAGCCAAAAGATCAAAGTGATAAAAAATGCAGTAATTGTGGTGGTAACCACACTGCTAACTACAGAGGTTGTCCTGTGTACTCTTTCGTAAAGAAAACTATGGTGCAAAAACCTAAATTAGCTCCAGCTCAATCAGCAAACGCTTACTCTGCCACTTTTGCGCAAATGAGCCAACCAGTTACTTCCCGTGTATCGTATGCAGATGCTGCTAAGACAAATTCAATTCCCCCTCAAAATGTTTCCCCACTAAATTCAACAAATACAAACTCAAACTTTAATTTTAATCGCCTTGAAGCCATTATTGAAAATCTTGGGCAAACTATCAACAACTTTACAACAAATATGACTAGCATGATGCAAGAAATGCTGCGAATGCAGAATACTCTGCTTCAAGCATTAATTAATAAGCCATGAACACGTTAACAATATGTTTCTGGAACGCAAACGGCATTCGCCAACATAAAAATGAACTTGAGCACTTCCTCACGGAAAAAAATATTGATGTAATGATAGTATCTGAGACTCATTTGACTTCGAGAAGTCTTTTTAAAATTTATGGCTACACTATATATGATACAAAGGACCCTAGAGGAAGGGCTTGCGGTGGATCAGCAATTCTAATAAAGTCAAGACTCAAGCACTATATTCTTGACAACATTTGTGAAGAACATCTACAAGCAACAAACATCTGCATTGAGAATTTTTGTTCAAATTTCGTGATATCTTCAATCTACTCCCCTCCCAGATTTTCAATCACTGAGGATCAATACGAGAAATTCTATAAATCTCTTGGACCTTGTTTCGTAGCAGCTGGCGACTACAATGCTAAGCATACGTTCTGGGGTTCGCGTCTTATTACCCCCAGAGGTCGAGTATTGTTCAACACTATTTCAAAAATGGGCTTGGATGTCATTTCGAGTGGGGAGCCCACTTATTGGCCTACTGACATACAAAAAATTCCGAATGTTATAGACTTTGGCATCATAAAAAGTATTTCTAGGGAATTAATTCACGTTGAAGCTTCCCTAGATCTCTCGTCCGATCACTCCCACGATCGTTATAATATGTAGCCAACTAAGAAGTGACTTACCTCATCCATATATGAAGATGATAAATCGTGTTAATTGGCTGGGGTTCAAAAAATACCTTAGTAGTCATTGTACGGAAAATATTAAGCTAAGAACACCAAATGATATTGAATCTAACATTGCCAATCTCAACGAGAATATTAAACAGGCTGCTGAACATGCCACTACCTCCCATCCGCAGAGTGGGTTTAATAAAATTTATTCTTCAGACATTGAACGTCTCGTACGTGAAAAAAGAAGAGCTAACGGGTGTTTTTTATTGAGGTATAGAACTTTAAGTTGGCATCACTTTTTTAACTGGCGGCCATTTTGTCAGCTGTTAAGTGATTAATATTTAGTTTGGTGTGCCATTTTATCATGAACAGGTTGACAAAAGAACAACGCTTGCAAATCGTGCAAATTTATTTCGAAAATAATGGTTCAGTTCGCGAAGTTTACCGCAAGCTCCGTCCATTTTATGGTCGACATAATCGTCCATCAGAGCAATTAATTCGGTTAACCATGGATCGTTTTCGCACTACGTTTACTCTATGTGATAATACGCATCCACAGAGACGTCGAACAGTGCGCACCGAAGAAACAATTGCCGCTGTAGAGCAAAGTGTTGAAGAGGACCCGAATGAATCGATTCGCCACCGTGCACAGCAATTGGAGCCGACTAACCGACTATTTTGTTCCCGAATTGGATGGCATGAATGTGGATGAGTTGTGGTTCCAACAAGACGGCGCTACATGCCACACAGCGCACGTCACAATCGATTTATTGAAGGAAACATTCGATGAGCGCATAATTTCGCGGAATGGACCTGTCAATTGGCCACCAAGATCGTGTGATTTGACACCATTGGATTATTTTCTTTGGGGATATGTGAAGTCGCTCGTCTACGCCAACAAACCAGAAACGTTAGGGGACTTGGAAGCCAACATTCGTGGCGTTATTGCCAACATACGGCCCCATATGCTCGAAAAAGTGGTTGAAAATCGGACCTGTAGAATTGGCTTTATTCGAGCCAGCCGCGGCGGCTACATGCCCGAAATCATAATTAAACATTAATGGCATAAAATTATCCTTCCAATAAAGCCAAATTGATGGACATTAAAACGATTTTCTTGTGTTTTATTTCAATTCAAAGTTCTATACCTCTTAAAAAAACACCCTATAGAAGGGAATGGCAACAGCACAGATCACCCCAAAATAAAATTAGATTTAAAGAGTGCACGAAACGACTCCAAGAGTTGCTTGCATCTGAGAAAACTGCATCTTTTAAAAATTATCTGGAAGGTCTTGGTGTCACACCAGCATCTAATTTCTCTTTGTGGCGCGCTGCTAAAAAGCTTAAAAGACCCGTTGAGTTTAAACCACCTCTGCGCACTTCGACCGGTGATTGGACAAGAAGCGATACTGAAAAAGGTAAAATATTTGCTGAGCATTTAAAATCCGTATTTACCCCAAATACATGTACTGGTGTTGCTGATTTGCCGAGTGTAGTTGCTCTTCCCCCTCGACCCTTAAAGTTTAAGATGCGTGATGTACATAAACTAATTGCTGAGCTCAACCCGAAGAAAGCTCCAGGTATTGATGGTATTAGTAACAAGATGCTGATGAATCTGCCTCGCACTGCAACTAGAATCTTACTATTTATTTTTAATGCCATATTACGACTAGAGTATTATCCACACAGCTGGAAGCTTGCCAAGGTCAAAATGGTTCCAAAGCCGGGCAAAGATCTTACTAAAGCTGAGTCTTACAGGCCATTAAGTTTACTATCAACAATATCAAAGCTTTTCGAAAAGCTGCTCATGACAAAATTATCCCCAATTCTAACTGATAGTGGGTGCATACCGGACGATCAATTTGGTTTTAGAAGTCAGCATAGTACCATTGAACAAACGTATAGATTGGTTCAAGTTATAAGAAGAACATTTGAAGAAAAGAAGTATTGTTCTACTCTATTGATGTTTCTCAGGCATTTGATAAAGTATGGCATGAAGGCCTAATTTTAAAATTGAAGACATATCTACCAATAAATTTTCTAAAGCTATTGGAAAGTTATATTCTATCCCGGAAATTCATTGTTGTGGAAGGAGACTTCATGAGTGTTCCCGAATCTATATCTGCCGGTGTGCCACAGGGGAGTATACTGGGGCCAGTTTTGTATTTGATTTATACTTGTGATATGCCTGTTAGCACTAAAATCCATACATCTTTTTGCCGATGATACAGCCTTCTTTAGCATGCACGAAAACCCTCACGAGGCATCCCGATATCTTCAGGAACATATTACCCAACTGGAACTATGGTTAAAGTTATGGAGAATTAAAGTAAATGAGCAGAAGTGTGCGCAGGTAACATTTACTCTACGAAAAGATACTTGTTCCCCCATTAGAATCAATAATCAAATTGTTGCTCAACATTCACATGTAAAATACCTTGGTATACACCTTGATCGACGGCTTACATGGAAACAACACATTGATTCTAAGCTAACACAAATTAAACTAAAATTAGCTCAGGTACATTGGCTGATTGGTAGAAATTCAACTCTCAGTCTAGATTGCAAACTTTTGATATACAAGTCACTTTTGAAACCTATATGGTGCTACGGAATTCAACTATGGGGCACTGCTTCAGCTTCCAATGTCGAGAGAATCCAACGAAGGCAAAACAAAATTTTACGTATGATAACTTCGGCTCCATGGTACATCAAAAATTCAAATATACATCGTGATTTGAATATGCCACTAGTGATTGAAGAAATTGCAAAATATGCAGGCAAATATTTAACAAAACTCGAATCACATCCTAATCCGCTTGCTCGTAATATTTTGAACTTTACTGGACACATCCGCCTAAAAAAGAGGGACACAAAGGCTCTTATACTCAACACTCCAGATGGGACTACTTGAAAATACTTTTTTTTTCCTTTTTGATTATCACTACTTATGTATTATTTATAACTATCACTAAGTTTATGTCTGACAGTGGTCGGGCCTAATAATTATATTCTAGATTTAAGATTTGAATACTTATTGTTAGTTCATATTTGAAGATACAATAAATAAATACATGCATTAAAAAATATTTTAAGAAAACTTTGTATGAAAAACTTAAAATAGAATACATTTAAAACTTATTTTAAATATTTTGAATATGGATAAAATAGATAAATAGGCTGCTTGTGAAGAAGTTTTGAAAAATCCCAATCCCAATTTTGAACGTAACGTTTTCAATCTATTATTCTAAAATTATTTTGCTATCTTTAATAGACTATATAAGAACGCCTCAACAAGTTTATATAAATATAATTTAACATAATAATACAATTTAAAGGTCAAATATTTTCCCTTTTTTGCATATATATATATGTACATACGAACAGAATGTAAACTTGTTATATATTTGAAAATAATCGAAGATTTATTCACAAATTTAATTTCGTTAAGAGATCGTTTACCTTGCAAATTTTTGACAAACTTATCAAAATTTGCTTTGCAAAATTAGAATTTACAGTTATTGTGGAACCAAAAAGCATAATTTCTTGCAAAGTTTTTGCAAATTACACTTTTCAATATTAACTTTGCACTTTGCAAGAGATAATGTACGTGGAACAGGAAACGCAGAGCATAAAAATTTCAAAGGCTTTGCAAATTACAGTTATCAATTTCAACTTATCACTTATCTTATTTTACAGTTCTGAGGAACAAAAAGTTTTGCAAATTGTCGAAAAACTTGATAAGTGCAAAGTGAAAAGTTGATAAGTTGTTTTGTGGAATAGGGCCCAGTTTTTGTACTTTGCGTTGACGGACACGTACGAATGTAACAGCCCTCATAAGAAACCATGTATTTCAACTTAGCTGTCAGTTGAAAAAGGCGAAGTTTAACGTATGACGGATTCATTGTGCCCCGGCCTTAAGACCGACCAAAGGCCGCTTAGGCAACAAATCCATTGTCAGCGACGCTGGTATTTTATTTAATCATTGGCATAGCAAAATATTTCATTTTATTAAAGACAATTTGTTTTATTTTGTCTCAGTCGACAATAAAAATACAAACGCCTGCTTTTGACATTTGCGTGCGTACAAATGACTGAAAAAATTGTTAGTGGTCACGAATTTGTATTGAAATGCTTACGTAACAATTCAGATAAAAAAACACTAATTTTTAAATTGATTGCACCGGATCAAAAATACTTGTGTGGCAACACTCTATTCTTGAATAGATGTTGTTATTTAGATTTATTTTCTTTACATACTTTTACAACTATTACAATTAGAACTGAAAAAGTCAGCCAATGTGGTAAAGTAAGAAAATAAAAAACATGTTGATTATTGAGTTCTTGTTTCAACTTTGTTATTTGTTGAGATTCTCATTTGTTTAAATGAAACTTTATAACACAATAACTGTAGTTGTTCTAAGAAATAATCAATTTCAATGTATTTTTAATAAAAAAATATTTTACTAAATAAGTAAAATAATAATTTGGGATTATTAGTGTGTTAACAAATGTTAAACTTAAATTGTAACAATTCCCATAAAAAACACTAATTATTAACTTGACTGCATCCGGTCAAAAAATACTTGTGTAGCAACACTCTATTCTTAAATAGCTGTTGTTGTTATTTACATGTATTTTCTTTTACATACTCTTACGACTACAATTTGAAGCTGAAAAAAGTCAGCCAATGTAGCAATAGTAAAGTAAGAAAATAAAAAACATGTTGATTATTGAGTTCTTGTTTCAACTTTGTTATTTGTTATTCAGCTTCTCATTTGTTTAAATGAAAGTTTATAATATAATAACTCTAGTTGTTCTAAGAAGCTTTGGGTAAAGGTTCCCTGATGATCTGCATTAGCAACAGTGAAATGCGCATAGGATCCAGCTAAACCCCTCAATAATCAATTTCAATGTATTTTTAATAAAAAAAAATATTTTACTTAATAAGTAAAATATTAATTTGGGATTATTAGTGCGTTTAAAAATTTTAAACTGAAAAATACTTAAATTGTAAACTAATTCAAAACCTACTACGTTTATGTAATTAATATAAAGTACAATATCCATCAAAAAATAAGGGTTAGTAAGGAAAGAAAGTGAAGGTGGACTTGCTCAACGTTTTGTCATATATGTATGTATATGTATATTCAACAACGTTTTGTTATGAAGGGATTTAATTCCAAAGAGTTATTGATTTTCTGATACCAAATATAGCAAAATGTTCTAAGAATATAAGTATATAGATATGTAGGTATTTACCTACTTTGTATATTGTGGTAACAATATTAAAAACGGGTTTTGATGAACATTTTAAAACTTTTGGCGAAATGGCTTTAAAGCAGCTACGTCCAAGCCATATGCACAATGTGCAAACTTTTACTAAAGAGCTTTTGTGCTTTCACACCGACGAGCAGGGTGAACGATGACATTTTTCAAAAAGTGGCACCTAATAGGGGATTTATCAAAAAAAGGAGCAAAATTAAAAAAATCGAGAAAACTACACTAAACTCTTTATTTTTAATGTATTTTCATACAATTAACCCTAAAAAAAGGGGGGGAAAAGTGGCAAGGCAGTCGAAAAAGTGGAAAGGCAGTCAAAAAAGTGGCAATTTGCCACTTTAGTCGGTCAAACAGTCACGCTGCCGACGAGAGCACAACATACACAACAACACAACAGACAACAATGCTTGCCCTTACTTTGCAAAGAAACAAGAACAAATTTAAGAGCTTTTAAAGCTGTTTACCTCAAATGTAAATATCATTGTATGTGTGTTTGGATGTAGCTGCTTTAAAGGCACAGCACATAAAAAGTTGAAATGGGTTGTTTATATATTATATCCTGTAATTCCTAGAAGGAACATAGGGCCACAACGAAGTTTTTCCAATTATCCCTATCATTTGCGATGCGTTTTATTTGGCTCCAGCTGCGTCCTGACGTTCTTCTTTTAGTATCCAGCTGTCTCCTCCAAGTATGAGCAGGTCTTCCAATGCGTGGTTGACCTTGGAGATTCCAGTCGATGGCCATTCCAGCGCATATCGAGCGCCATTTACGTCTACGTATCTCCAACTGGATGGGCATTTGGTGGGTGGTACACCATAGGTTTATGTTGCTTATTCTTTCAGGCCAGAATATACGAAGTATTCGACGAAGACATCTGTTTACGAAAACTTGGATGTTATTGATGTCTTTGGTTGCAGTATTCCAAGATTCACTGCCATAAATCAATATAGACTTCACGTTGGAATTAAAGATTCGGATAGCTGAGTGGATCGCCATACAGGATTCAGCATAGCAAAAGCCCATCTCGCCTTGTTCAATCTGGATTTCACATTCTGAGATGAGCCGCCGGTAGTTGTGATAGTGCAGCCCAAATAGCAAAAAGAACTTACATCCTCCAAAGGTTGGTGCCGTAGAGGGAATGGCTGAGTGGTTGATGCATTTATGCGCAATGTCTTACTTGGGTTAATTTTCAGCCCTACTCTTGCGGACATTTCCTCTATTTCACGGAGTTTGTATTGCATGTCAGAGTATCTATGAGCAAGAAGGCAAATACCGTCTGCGTAATCAAGGTCTTCCAGACATCCCTGCAGTTCCCAGCTTATGCCTCTATTGGTGCGTGTAACATCTGTCATAATGACGTCAAGCACGATATTAAATAATAGAGGTGATAGTATGCATCCCTGTCTTACGCCCTTCTTGACTGCAATTGTATTACCAGTTCTATTTTCGTGCAGTACTCGGCAATTGGCATCAACTTAAAGCTTTTTTATGAGCGCTATTATTTTCTCCGGGATGCCCTTGCATTGTAAAGCCGCCCATACAGCTGAATGTGAGAGAGTATCGAAGGCTTTCTCGAAGTCAATGAATATTATCTAAAGAATATTATCTACGCTTGTCTTGCCTAGCGCTCCGTTTTACCATACGGTTCAGATTGTTGTGGCTCAGTTGCAGTTGTTGTTTAGTTCTGCGAGTCTTTGCGTTGTTTAATTGGCCTTTGACACTTTTCCTCTCTGATATTAGCGCCCACGTGGTGTCAGAAATCCATTCTTTACGTTGCTTTTTCTTTTGGCCTAAAAGTGTATTTGCTGGATTCAACAAAATAGCTTTCGTTACATTCCAGTCTTCTAGCTGTGTGTGGGTATGTGCAGTTAAAGCGGTGGAGAGATTTTCGACACATGCAGCAGATATGGTTGGCTGTTCTAACTTTCTGATATCTAGCTTTCTGTTCTGTACAGTATTATGAGGTTCTCGTATAGCTGCAATTTTGAGACGGACAGTAGCAATAAGCAGGTGGTGGTCACTTGCAGCATCAGCTCCTCTTCTGTTCCTCACGTCAAGAAGTGATTCCCGCCATTTGCTGCTAATTGCGATGTGGTCGATTTGGTTTTTAGTCCGCTGATCAGGGGATACCCAAGTCACTTTGTGGATATGTTTGTGAGGGAACAGCGTGCCACCAATAATTAATTCGTTTGCAGCACACATATCTGCAAAGAGCGTACCATTTTCGGTCATACGACCAGCTCCATGCTTGCCCATAGTGCGTTTCCGGTTGGTGTTATCGGATCCAAGTTGTGCGTTGAAGTCACCTATAAGCATTAGAATGTCGCCTCTGTGAGAAGACGCTATGGCTCTTTCGAGATGTTCGTAGAAATCTTTTTCCGGTAATTCGGCCATATCAGTAGGGGCGTAGCACTGCAATATAGTTATGTTTCTAGCCCTTGTGCGAAGTCTGATAGATACTAATCTGTCAGAGTGTGGATTCCAACTAACAACAGCATTCCGAGCTCTGGGGGATAATAAAAAGCCCACACCATTACTTTTTGGTTGGTCTGCTGGTCTGCCAGAGTATAGGAAAGTGAGTCCATTTGCAGTTCTCAGCTCACCTGAATCTGGCCATCTTGTCTCGGATAGACCAAGTACCTCGATGTTATAGGACTGACATTCTTTGCTAATTTGTGCGAGACGAGATGTTTCTAAAAGCGTTCTGATATTCCATGTTCCAAAACGTATCCTTTCTTTCATTCCATAGGTCGGCGTCGGTTGATCGCTTTGATTGTTATTATTCTCTGTTGTGGTTTCGGTAATCATAGTAGTTTAGGATAAATAGCTGATTAGGCTAGAGCATCCGATCCTGGTGCTGGGGCTGCCAGCAGGCCTCCAGGCCGACACAGTGCAACGGAATTTCCTCCGAGCGGATTTTAAGGCTATACCGCCTAAGGTCGGTAAATGGGCTGTTACTCAACAAAAATATCTGCAAGAAAAGCATTAATGTCATATGGTCAATTAATGGAGGATTTTTTATCAGTTTTTAGAGCTTCAGATGTTCACTGCTCAAAATGGCTCGACTAACGATTGATTTGCTTGCATTTACTCCAGCCAAATGCTTCTTTTTAGAGATAGAATGCGCTGAGTTTTAGACTCGGCAGTTTTTCTTGAAGCAAGTCTGAGTTTTTGGAAGAGAGAGGAAAGAAGAAAGAAGAGGGGTACCGACTTGCTTGTACAGAAAAGTTACTTCAATTCTCTTTTGTTATTTGATTCGCAGCATTAAAACAGTAGGAAAATTTAACAAAAAGTCGTCTGGTTGTAAACAAACGAACGGTTTTAAAAGAGAATTGGAAAGAACTGCTTCAAGTAAAACTGCCGAGTCTAAAACAAGACTTACCTTTTAAAATAAAAAGAAATATCTAAGAAACTTTAATTGTATGGTGGTGCGTCCTCTGTTTTGCGGTCTACTGATATGTACATATGTATTTATAATAATATTTATTATATACTGCAATTAGTAACAGAATTATCTCGCATTAATATACTCACTTAAAATACGTTATAAGGAAAAAATAAAATGATTTTTTGATTTTCTCAAACAAGGAATAAGGATAAATTATTTTAACACAAACCAAAGCTAAAATATTAAGATATCACAACCTAAAAACTGAAAATAAATTATACATTTAGTAAAGTGCTATTAAAAATTGTTGTATGTTTGTCTTTGTCTTTGTCTTTCCTTTAATTACTATTTTTTTTATTAGTTTCCTTATGCAGATTTCTTTACAATCAAGTTAATTGTTATGTTATAGAGTTTCAGCTTTTTGCTTAACGAAAAAATTAACATGGTTTTAACGATTTTTTCCCTAAAATTTTACATTAAAAATCACACTAGGATTTAATACTCGTGGTGGTTAAACCAATATTATGCACCGATTTTTAATATCAAATTGTATGGAGAAATTGTATGGCAATAAACACATTTGAACCATATAAATCACCGGGTTCAGATGGTATTTTTTCCGGCCATGTTGCAGAATGTCACAGAGCGCGTACTACTGTCTCTGGTGTATATCTTTAAGATATGCTTAAGCAGGACGTTTATACCGAAACGCTGGAGAGAGGTTAGGGTCATCTTCGTACCCAAAACGGGTAAGGCAAGCCACTCAAAGCCGAGGGATTTCAGGCCAATCAGTCTTTCGTTGTTTCTTTTAAAAACATTAGAACGACTGATTGTTATGCATCTAAGGAAAACAATCATAAGTGGCGCTCAGCATGCCTATCGTAAATGCAGATCTGTTGAGAGTGCGCTTCATGACATGGTTGGTGTTATAGAGAGAGGATTGCAGCAGTAAAGGACTAGGAGTCAACCCAGAGAAAACCGAGCTAGTCCTCTTTATCAGGAGATACAAAGGCTAAATACCTGGGTGTTTTCCTAGATAGGAAGCTTTCTTGGAAAATAAACACGCAGGAAAGGCTAAAGAAAGGGCTCAATGCCTACCCAGGAACTCCATAGGAAGGAACTGGGGTCTGCAACCGAAGGTAGTAAACTGGATTTACACATTGGTTGTCAGGCCGGTTATTTCCTATGGTTGTGTGGTATGGTGGGAGGCATTGAGGAAGGAAAGTCACAGGAGATTACTAGCTAAGGTTCAGAGATGTGTCTTGACGGGCATCACAGGTGCTCAGAGGAGCACACCTCAGGCTGCCTTGGACGTCATTCTTCACATACTTCCTATAGAGGACTTTGTGATGGGAACAGCGGCTAGAAGTCTCCTTAGTCCGCTTTTGCAATTGGGAAATTGAAAGGCAGACATTTTCTTCATTCTCTTGAACTTACCTAAACCTTTTATGCCTTGATACACATCAAGTATGCATACAACCCCTGAAAGGAGAGGAGGAGTGTACTAGACACTCTACCTCTTGAACCCCTCGCCTACAAACTTCGTCTGTCTGCCTTTCAATTTCGCAATTGTAAAAGGGGACAGATTTGGTGAGGACAGGAATATCAGGTCACACATCAATCTTAAATAAGATCGGTTTTGGTGACCAGGAATCCGTATCCCCTGGGTTTACGGACTATAAGGTCGCTGAGATCGATTTTAGTAGAACACCCTTAATGGTAATTCCGGATAGGGACTATTGAGTTAAATCCGATAGGCTCTATGAGGGTAGTGCAGTTGGATCAAAAATGGGGGAAGGCACAGGGGCTAGTGTCTTTATTTTGGGAACGAACATTCGTAGTTCTTTCAGACTGCCGAATGAATGTAGTGCTTTCCAGGCTGAGATCTCGGCGATCCTTAGAGCCACGGAGCTGGTGGCCAGGAATGTAGCTGAAGGTGAGAAGGTAACCTCTAAGTCGACAGCCAGGCAGCGCTAATAGCTTTGAAGGGACACAATGTCAAATCGAAACTTGTTAGTGACTGTAGGAAGGCCCTCAACTTGCTTATGGAAAAGTATAGTGTCAGACTAAGTTGGGTTTCTGGCCACAGGAATGTTGAGGGAAATGAAAAAAATGAAATGAAAATGAAGCTGGTAAGAATATGGTCGGCGTTGGATGAGGGAATGTCGGACAGATCGGTGAAATTACCGATAGGTCATTACTATAAAGAACTCAGTGATTGGGTAGAAAGCAGGACCAACAATTCATGGCGAAGTAGGGAGGATTGTAGAGTCTCGAGGGGTTTTTGGCGAAAACTAGACTCAGGAAGATCTAAACTACTACTGGACATGAATAGGAAGGCGATGCGAATCATGATAGGCCTGTTGACTGGTCACTGCTCAGTCAGAGCAAGAACCAGCGTTTGGAAGACTGGCACTCCAGATTTTTGTAGTATGTGCGAGGAACCAGAAACCATTGAACATATTATCTGTCATTGCCCGAAGCTGCAACGTCATAGGCTTAGATGGCTGAGCAGATGTTTCCATAAAAGCGTTACTGAAGTCGGGAAGTGTAAAGTAGAGGACATCAGGGGCTTTATTCGGTGGCTTAATGATGGATAATATGGTCGCTTCTGGCTGCAAATGGGAGGGTGAATATTATTTTTTATGGGCAACAGAAGGGAATCACAATGGACCCAATTGGGTCTCCGAGTGGAGGTGCGGTAAAGCACCACCCTTCCTAACCTAACCTATAGAGCTGGGTCCAACTCGTTCATTCGTCCATTTTTGCCACAAACCTATGATCAAACCCATTTAAATTACATGGGTTTGATCATAGGTTTGTGGCAAAAATGAACGAATGAACGAGTTGGACCCAGCTCTACTAACCTAACCCATGTATGAAACCGTTTACCTTAATAAATACGTGTCTGAATCAAACTATTTTTCATTAGTAATTAGCGGTTACGCTTTTTTTACGCTTGTGTGGCACATGGCACATATATGTAAACCTGGCCTTAGAGTCGAATAAAAATAAATACTACAAGCCACTCTATTTTTTTCGTCGATTTGCTTTGTACTGCTTTTACTTAATAAATACAAAGGAATGTTCTCTTATGAAAAACAAACCTAATAAGCCTAATGTTTTTGCCCCATAACTTATTTTTTGCTTTATATTATTAACATATTGATACAAGTTAAACATAAAAATAAAAATCAAGAAAATTTCTGCAGAAAATAATCAAAAAGACATAAATATTATTTAAAATAAAATAAAAAGGGGAACAAGTTGTAATTAAAAATTAAAATAATGAAAAAATAAAATAATTAAAAATATAACGGTTAAACAAAATAATATATACATATGTACATAATTGAGAAAAACAATTACTTTAAGTACAGTACAACTTCGACAATCCATACACATATAGTTTTAGGCTCGTTCGGATTAATGAGTTGTCCGGACTATAGCAGTTGAAAATATTAAAGTGAATTAAATACATACATACATGTATACATACATATGTACATCAGAGCTGCCCACAGAGAGAAACCCGAGATAAATGTATAAGCATATGTGTATTAATTTGTATAAAAAGCCGATTGATGTTCGGCACTCTGGCACATCTCTGGACAGCTATTTCATACATACTATGATATATTAAAAAACGATGTTATTTTGTGCAGACTAACTTTGTTGAGGTGGTTGATTTGTGCCTTTTGCTCTAGTCCCTTTAGCAACAGAATGTCCTGCATATCCAAATTATTCTCCTCAGCCCACTGAACGCAAACTTCAAAAGCTTTCTTTGCATCTGCATTAGAGATCTTTGTTTTTGCATCCAGTAATACTATTTTTAATGTCATAAATCGTTGATTTAAGAACATGGAAGTTTTCGGCAACCTGCCTAATAGTTTTTCCCTCATCAAGACTTTATAAAATATCACACTTCTCCTGTAAGCAGGGACCGAAAATAATTGTTATTCTTAAATTTTTAAAGAAAAAAATCAAGTACAAGGAAATGTCGTAGAGCCTAGGCAATCATACCGTTTTGAAGGTTATCATTTGTGTGTTGTGCGAACACACAAATGATAACCTCATGATGGGGCTCACCAACTATTTTTTACCTCGTTTGGTAAACACTTTGGAAACCTCAATTTAACTGCTTTCCCAACATAAGTTTTTTTATAAGTGTAATATATTACCAATACTTCAAACAATTGCTTCAAAATCTAATGATAAAGAATTCGTTCTCTTATATTTCACAAGAAAATGTATCAGGACTTCAACAAAACCTACTAATGGTATCTAAAAATGTAGCTTTTGAATTTCAAAGGAAAATCATCATAATTTAATGAATTTAGCAAACTGGAAAACTACACAATTCCGTTTCTCTTGTTATATGCTGGTGCAATTACTTTAAAAAATCTATTAGATGTTAAAATGTACACACATTTTTTAATTTTAATTACTTCTTGTCGTATTTGTTCGTCAACCTAGTTAGCCACATTAAAATCAAAATACGTTCAAGAATTGTTAAATCATTTGTTGAACTTATGCCTCGATATTACCGACCTAATTCGCAAACTATGAATATACGCATAATCGAATCCATATACCAGGTGATGTAATTAACATAGGAGATCCTTCATTACAATTTTCAGCTTTTGACTTTGAAAATAATTTGGGGTATTTATTTATTTATTTATTTACAAGAAAATATGTAATACAAAGCCTTTAAAGCCAATTATATAATATTACATAACAGTAAAAAATACCTTAGGTACTAAATAATAATTGTTAATTAAATTAAATTCATACCATAACAATTCATTGATTCATAATATTATTCATAAAATCAGCTCCCCAGCCAAAGATAACATAAGTAGGAAGTATAAAAAATTATAAAAAAAAGTAAAGTAAAGTAAGGTCCCATCAGTAGCCAGCAGTAGAAGTTAAGGTAAATTGAGTTAAATTTAATCTTTAGAGAGACATGAGTAATAATAGAGAATATAATTTTAAAAGTTTCAAACGAAATACATTGTTTGAATGAGAGAAGACACGTAACTGATGTGGTAACTGGTTCCACCACCGCGAAACCCTGGCAATAAAAGGTTTCTCTAAAAAAGATGAACGAATTCTTGGAAGAATAATCTGAGGGTTTCTGGTAGAGCGCGAAAATATGAATGACTCATATAAGGATAAGGGCCTAGAACTCTTAATAATTTTATAAAACAATAGAAGATTTATGTGCTTAATAAATTCATTAAAGCTGCACCCTACAAATCTGTGAAGAAAACCAGATATGTGCTCAAGACGACGAACACTAAAAACAAAACGTACAATTACATTAACAAGCCGATGTAAACGAGTAATATGTATACCACACGTTCCAGAATAAACTTCAATCCCATATAAAATTAGACATTAGCAAGGCCCACGACATTTGTAGTTTAACTGATAAAGGTAAGTACAAGTTAATAGAGTAAATCCTACGCAATATAACAAAGATCCTGCCGCTTAAGCAGTCAATATTTTTGTCAAACGAAAGTTTCCTATCAATAATAACTCCTAAACACTTCAGGTGATCAACAAATTCTATGCGTACTCCATTCAAAGATAAACTGAGATCCACAGAAAAACGATCAGTGGGCCCAAGCACAATAGCCTTAGTTTTTGTAGTATTAATCTTCAAGGATCTGCCAGCAGTCCACATATACACCCTTTCAAGGGTAACATTTATGCTCTCCATCAATCTATCTTCAAAGCTACGACATCCTCTAAAAAGTAAAAAAACGTCATCTACGAATAAAAATTAATCACATGTAGACGAATTTATATTTGAATGTAAACTGTTAATATATAACATAAATAGTAAGGGACCCAAAACTGAACTCTGAGGTACACCAGATGACATGGCACATAGTTCCGAGCAAGCATTATTCAAAGCAGTGAATTGAAATCTATCAATTAAGTACGAATATATAAGCCTACAGGCAGGCCGCGAAAAATTGAACTCACTACGAAGGACATCTAAGAGAATAACATGGTCAATCGAATTAAGTGCTTTTGACAAATCAAGAGATACAAGAACAATATACTGGCGTCATTAGCATAACGCCTAACATTATCAGTTAGAGTGAGTAGTTAGGAAGTAGTATTAAGACCTTTCTGAAAAGCAAACTGCTTAGTATAAATGTTAGTTGAAACCGATTAAAGAATTTTATCTTTAATGATGTGCTCAACTGCTTTTGATAAGGCAGGAACCGCGTACAACTGAAGCTTTAGGAATAGGAACAACTCTAGCAGTCTTCCAAGAGGAAGGAAATTTAGATGTTGTAAGTATAGCATTGACAAAGAATAATAGTTCCTTGGATATAACAAACAATTAACAAATTTAATAGCAATCCCATCAACCTTACCTTGAATAGCGCATCCCACAACTCACTATCAGTTATACAACGAAAGGAGAAAGAGTTAAAGGTATCCATATCATCAAAGTTCACCGTACTCCGATTTGGGGAGCAACTACCAGTAGCAAAAAAGTTATTAAGTTCATTAATATCACCCTGGAAAGGTATCTCATCATCCCCAATGCCCCCGGAACGTCTTAGGGTTTTCCAAAGGCCAGAAGTATCCACGACTTGAAAAACCCGAGAAAAGTATCTGCGCTTAGCTTTAAGAATAGTAGCCTTAGCTTTAATCCGATATCTACAAAAATTTTTCCAGTTAGACTCATATCGGTTCAATTTATACGCACGATAAGATAACTCACGAAAAGAGCAGGCACTGACAATCTCACTAGAATTCATCCAACAATGGTTATAATAAGGAATTCTTCTACTAACAACAGAAACAAAATCAAAAAGCAAGTTTAAAAGAGAATTTATGAAAAAACATTGAGAATCAGCATCACCATTGTAAAATTCAGTAAAATCATAATCTGCCAAGCATAAAAGTAGTCCTTCCCAGTCGATAGAATTGTAGTCCCTATATACGTAATATTCAGGTAGGTATTCAGGCTCAGCGAATAAAAATTCATGATTTGATATAGAGCATACCATCTGATCAGAAAACGCAACTATAGAAATGTCACTGACCAGCCAAAAATCAATAAGCGATGAAGATCCATGCGCAATATCAAAGTGAGTAGGACGAGAATTATGGACAATATTCAAACCACAACGAGAACAAAGAGAACGCATCAAACTGGATTTATTAATATCAAACATATTGCAATTGAAGCATTAAAGTTAATTGTTAAATCAACTACAAATCCAATAGCGCAAATTCAAAAGAATTTGCACATTTTCCCTACTAACAGTTTCTGAAATAATATGCCATTAGTATTTCCTCTTGTTGAAAATAGAAAATATTCACTGGGACAAATTTATAGACACAGTTGAATCGAAAACACTATTTTCTTTTGTCAACATTTATGGCTATAATATTACAACCGTTCCTCCTGATAATATCCGCTTACTAATTAAGTAATGGAAATTTCTGGTTATATCAGAAATAGAGCTAAGCATGTATGTATAATCAAAAACTGGCATGAAGTTAGCATAAGTGGCAAAATTGAACATGGTCTCAACGTGTTTTGCCATACAATTTTACATTAAAGATCATGCTAAGATATAATCGAGTGTTAAAACTTCATTATGCGGCGATTTTTAATGTAAAATTGTATAGAGGAACTCGTCAACACGTAGTTCAATTTTGCCACTTATGCTAACTTCATGTCAGTTTTTGATTATACATAAGGCCGTAAGTGTATTCTTACCAATAAATAAAAACGAAAAGAAAAAATAAAAATTATTAAAAAGCATTGGCATATAATTTTTCAGATTGTAATCCGTAACGTTGGCAAACCGTTTGGGTTCCTTGAGTAAGAGTGCTTTCCCAGTGCTAAAATTTTTGTACGGTTGGCAATTTCGGCCTGGGTACATATGTATGCACAATGTATAACATGTGCATATACAAATTATTTGTTACGTTTAATGTAAAAATGAGAAATTGATTTTTATTTCTACTCAAAGAAAAAAAAAAATCATGAAATAACAGTTATTTCTGCTCAGAAAAATAATAAATTCAGTAAAGTGCGACTCTGACTCGCGCACGAAAGGTTCCGTGCGAACACTAGATATGTAATTTAATACAAACTTCATCCTATATAATATATAGTTTTGGCACTTTTTTCGTTTTTGAGATCTTTTCGGTTTTGGCGATATTTTTAAGTTTTGGCTCTTTTTTTAGTTTTAACACTTTATTTTCTTGTTTTGGCGATTTTTTTTCGGTTTTTGGCGTTTTTTCATTTTGGCGATTTTTTTATTTTTGGCAATTTTTTTGCGTTTTTGCGATTTTTTTATTTAAATTTTTTTTTTAGTTTTTTCGCGTTTTGGCGATTTTTTTAGATTTTTGACGTTTTTTTTTTCATTTTGGCGTTTTTTTTTTATTTTGGCGATTTTTTTGAATTTGGCGATTTATTTTAGTAATATAATTTTTTTTTTTAATTTTGGCTCCTTTTTTAGTTTTGACACTTTCTTGTTTCTTGTTTTGGCGATTTTTTTCGGTTTTTGGCGATTTTTTTTTATTTTTGGCGATTTTTTTTATTTAAAATTTTTTTTAGTTTTGGGGATATTTTCGCGTTTTGGCGATTTTTTTCGATTTTTTGGGTTTTTTTTTCATTTTGGCGATTTTTTCGAATTTGGCGATTTATTTTAGTGTTAAAATTTTTTTTTAATTTTGGCTTTTTTTTCGTTTTGGCGATTTTTTTTTAATTTTTTGCGATTTTTTTTTTTTTGGTTTGGCGATTTTATAATTTTCGGTTTTTTTAGTTTTACCGTTTTTGAAAATTTCAAGTGTTTGCCTCTTACGGTTTCCAAGATATAGCAAATTGTCAAAATTACATAGTCAAAATTGCATTAACTGATGGACCACCCTTTAATTTAAATTTTTTTAAATTTTAGTGTTAATTGTTGTAGTCTGTATAAAAATACACTAATTTTACAAATTTCAATTTTCAATATACATATGTTCATACAATTGCATGCATATTACATGGGATTTTAACATTTTTCGTTGCTCGTTTTGGAACGCCCTTTAATTTTTAATTCTCATGTATTTGTTGTTGTAGCGGCCAAGGTTCTACATACTCTGTCCAAATTTCAGGTCCGTAGCTCTTTCGGTTCCTTAGAAAATACTGTGTGACGGACAGACGGACAGCGTAGCGAAAACAATAGGGTTCCTTTTCACCTTTGGTGTACGGAACCCTAAAAATCAGAAATTGATTTTTATTTCTGTTTAAAAAAATAAAAATCAGAAAATGATTTTTATTTCTGCTCAAAAAAATAAAAATCAGAAATTGATTTTTATTTCTGCTCAAAAAATAAAAATCAAAAAATAACAATTATTTCTGCTCGAAAAAATAAAAATCAAAAAATAACTAGTGTATTCTGATTTTTATTATAAAATGCATTGCAGTTACGGTCCCTGCCTGTAAGGTTAGTGTTTTATGTTTGCGTTTGTTATTTAAAAACATGACACTTCGAATGGAATTAAACAAACACGCTAGCGAAATAATGAACCGAAACTGAAGCAATAATAGTGCAAAGTGTAAATCAAAGTACGAATAACAAAACAAAACAAAAATTTTCGTTAACTCGCATGTTTTGCTTGGATATTAGTTTTTGTTCTTGCATAAAAAAAATTTGTCCGGATTGTACAGGCAAAAACTTTGAATTGTCCGGAATGTAGAAGCGTCCAAATTATTGGAGTGACCGGATTGGCGCATGTCCGGACTACCAAAGTTGTACTTTACATTTTTTTTATTTATTTAGTAGTAGTATTTAAAATACTTTAGTTTCTCTTAATTCTAGTTACATAATATAAAAGTTTAAATCTAAACAACGCTCTATGTTGAATTATTTTTCACAAATTATTCTATTAAATGTATTAAAATTCCTCTCATTTTTTGCTTCGTTTGGTAGCATATTATACGGGTTCAATCCTTTGTAAAATAATGATGGCTGCATTGCGGTTGTTGAAACTCTCTGAAGTCTAAAATTTTCTGAATTTCTAAGGCAGTAGGGTTGAACTTCTCCAACATATTCTAAAGGGTGTTTTTTATTGAGGTATAGAACTTTAAGTTGGCATCACTTTTTTTAACTGGCGGCCATTTTGTCAGCTGTCAAGTGATTAATATTTAGTTTGGTTTGCCATTTCATCATGAACAGGTTGACAAAAGAACAACGCTTGCAAATCGTGCAAATTTATTTCGAAAATAATGGTTCAGTTCGCGAAGTTTACCGCAAGCTCCGTCCATTTTATGGTCGACATAATCGTCCATCAGAGCAATTAATTCGGTTAACCATGGATCGTTTTCGCACTACGTTTACTCTATGTGATAATACGCATCCGCAGAGACGTCGAACAGTGCGCACCGAAGAAACAATTGCCGCTGTAGAGCAAAGTGTTGAAGAGGACCCGAATGAATCGATTCGCCACCGTGCACAGCAATTGGAGCCGACTAACCGACTATTTTGTTCCCGAATTGGATGGCATGAATGTGGATGAGTTGTGGTTCCAACAAGACGGCGCTACATGCCACACAGCGCACGTCACAATCGATTTATTGAAGGAAACATTCGATGAGCGCATAATTTCGCGGAATGGACCTGTCAATTGGCCACCAAGATCGTGTGATTTGACACCATTGGATTATTTTCTTTGGGGATATGTGAAGTCGCTCGTCTACGCCAACAAACCAGAAACGTTAGGGGACTTGGAAGCCAACATTCGTGGCGTTATTGCCAACATACGGCCCCATATGCTCGAAAAAGTGGTTGAAAATTGGACCTGTAGAATTGGCTTTATTCGAGCCAGCCGCGGCGGCCACATGCCCGAAATCATATTTAAACAATAATGGCATAAAATTATCCTTCCAATAAAGCAATTAAAACATTAAAACGATTTTCTTGTGTTTTATTTCAATTCAAAGTTCTATACCTCTAAAAAAACACCCGATATTTGGTCACGCAATTTTTGTGGTGCTTCGCCAATTTTTATTATTCTAATAAACTTAAGTGTGTTCAATTGTATCCTTTGGTTTATATTTAACAATTTCAGTGTGTTGAGCATAAATTGGGTTGGCGTATATTTATTGCATTTTAAAATTGATCTCATTGCTTTATTTTGTAATTTTTTAGTCTTTCTATTTGTGTATTTCTGCAGCATGTATGTATATAAAATAGTAGAACCGAATTCGAAATGTGGTTTTATTATTATGTTGTATATATTAATTGCAGTCATTATTGATACTTTATTTCTTAAGCCTGGATCACACGATCGGCACAATGTACCAATTTTCGTCGGCTCACTGCAATAAAGTCATAGGCAATAAGCCAAAATTACATTATTTCTTAATTAATTCTTGAATGAGTCTATATGCCTTTCCGGCCCCACCTACACAAATGTGTAGGTAAATTTACCGTTTATTGAAGAAACGTTTATTTAAAATCGAGTGGTTTTTTCGTACAATATTAAGTATCTCAATTTTATTTGTTATCTCTTTTTTGCTCTGAAATATTATTTTGTGAAATTTTGTGTAGTATTTGTGTGTATGAGCTCGAGCGAGGTGATCATGTTTCGCAGTGCGGGAGGCAACAAATGTAAGTATCATTATTTTTGCTAAGTAAACGTGAATACATGAAGATTGCATAATTTATTTGTAAAGAAGGCATCAAATATTTCAATTACATGAAAATATTTAAAAATGCACATAAGATTATACTACTTTTCCTTAGCACAATATGTGCCTACTAAGTGGGTTTCTACTAAGTCAGTTTATCGTTAGTACACCAAAAAATTATAATTTGGAGAATGATTCTGATGTAGAAGAAATTCTTCAATTACTTTGCGATTTTTCGGATATTGAATAAGACAGTTCATCGGATGAGTTTGAGGATCAAATAAGTGTTCAGTCTCCACATTCTGACGAGGTTCCAAATACCTCTAGGCGATTGGATACTTGGATTATAACCAAGTGGTTATTATGCGTTTAGTGAGGAGTTTGCCAGGGAACCCTTCAGTATTCTTTGATAGGTATGTCACCACCTCACCGCTATAGGAGCGATTAGTTCAAATTAACATTTATGATACTGCGAAAACTCTCTCTTTGGGATGACCGGCTAATGAAAAGAGGATAGAATGATCAAATAATAAGATCAGACGAAAAAAGTGAAAAGTGTTGTTGTCAAGTGGAGCGACAACAAGTATGTTATACTTGCTTCCACAATATATGGTAAGGATCCACCAGGTACCGTGAAAAGATGGAATAAATAGCAAAGAAACCGAATCGAAATTGTTTGATCTGCCATTGTAATGCAGTGCAACCAAAACATGGGTGGAGTGGATATTTGCGGACACATGAACATGGTCAAAACCAAACAAGTGGAGTTTAAAAGTAGCACTCCATTTTCTGGATTTGGCTGTTGTAAATTCTTGGATGCAGTACCGTAATGACTGCACATTCAAAAATATATCTGACTGGAAGTTGCAGAAGCTTTGCTAAAAGAGGAAATTTACGCAGCTGATCGAAGTAGAGGAGGAAAAAGCAATAATAACTGCCAACTGATGTTTCCCTTTGCCGGGAAGTAGTAAAAGTTGCATGGAGGTGCTCATTGCCCGTGGTCGACAAACCTTCCGTGCATGCCGTTTCCAACAATGTAATAGTCGCACTCGAACTCGGTACGAAAAATGCAATGTGTATTTGTGCCTTTCTTCCGAAAAGGACTGCTTTAAATGATTTCATACTGTGATGTAATGTAAAATTAATTGCTTGAATTGTTTTTGTTATTTTTAATTTATTATTTACACATTGTTAACTTAATACATGCTTTTCATAGTTTACAGGAGGAGGAAAAAACTTAATAAGAAAAGATGCAATATTGATACAAAATTTTTTTAAACGCAATATTATGTGCTTATATAAAGTGTTTTTAATAAAAATTGCGTTAAAAAAAATTTTGTATCAATATTGCATCTTTTTTATTTAGTTTTTTCCTCCTCCTGTAAACTATGAAAAACATGAGTTAGGGCCTTTTCGTATTAAGTCAACGATATATTTTTATTATTATTAGTTTTGTGAATTTTTAATTTAATTCAAATTTTTGAAATACGAAGCAAATGTTTTTTTATTCTGTTATTACATTATTTACATCTGATTTACTTGTACCTTTTCAGAGCAAAATATTGCTGTTTCTTATGTAATTTAATTTCATAAAAATCTATTTAAAAATTCAACTTTTGTTGAAATTTAATTTCCTGTGTTTGTTGTAAAAAAAATTACATTTTTCAATTTTTCCAACCAAAAAAAACTGAAATCAATACCTTTATTGACTCTTTCCATGACTCAGGAAAAATTCCTGTTTCTAAAGATTTATTTATTATATAAACTAGTTTATTTTAATTTGAAATTTATTTGCCGGTGGTTCAGCGTTGTCCATATACCCCACCGCCGCCGTAACAAACCATCAGCAGACCCCAACCACACATTTTGAATAGTCACAAACCTCTGCTGATGGAGAGGAACCAGAAACCATTGAACATATTATCTGTCATTGCCCGAAGCTGCAACGTCATAGGCTTAGATGGCTGAGCAGACGTTTTCATGATAGCATTACTGAAGTCGGGAAGTGTTAACTAGAGAACATCAGGGGCTTTATTATGGGAATTCGGTGGCTTAATGATGGATAATAGGATCACTTCTGGCTGCAAATGGGAGGGTGAATATTACTTTTTATGGGCAACAGAAGGGAATCACAATGGACCCAATTGGGTCTCCGAGTGGAGGTGAGGTAAAGCACCACCCTTCCTAACCTAACCTAACCTAGGAACTTATAGTGTTAATAAGTTTATTGATTAGTTTAACAAAAAGCACAGTCAAAGCTAAAGTGAGCCCAAGACTTTAGCTTTATGTTATATGATTATGTTTCAGTAAAATTATACAATGTGTGCTATTGGTACATCTTTTAATTAAATCGATTCAACTGATTTATCTACGTAGAAAATAAATATATTTTTACTCAACTACTCTATTTAACAATCTTAGAGATTTTTTTTCTGGGTATTTCATTCGCAGCTGGATTCGAAATTTTATAAATTAAATATTTAAAGCGGCCTATACATAAAATTTTATTAAATACATATCTTATTGTTCACATCATTGGTGTAACGTAAAAAGGTAAAATCTCGCACAATTTACTATGGAATGATTAATCCAAATCTTTCAAAAAAAAAAAAAAAAAAAAAAAAAAAAAAAAAAAAACTTGAGATAATACTATATATGTAATTATTGCAAGTGTATGGGCCACTTAAGGAATAAGAAACTAAAAATGTTAACTGATTTTAGCACGTTGTTGTGTGTGATGTAGAATATTTTGGGACTTTTATTTCTGCAATCTAGCACTTTTTCTTACATCTTATGGCAACACTGTAGGGCATAGCATCGAGTGTATTTGAAATTAAGTACATTTGCTTTTTTAAACATTCTCAGCGTAATTCAAATGCAAATGATGGACAAAGCAAGCTAATGCAAGGTAAAAAAAAAATACAAAATTTTACTCTCTTTATACGCCCCAAGAATTTCTATTACTCACACTTGCAAAACATAAAGAAAAAAAAAACAAAATTTTGCTGGTACACTCTTAAGTGTTATCGACTTTTAGAAACAATGGCGCATATTCAGAAATTATCACTAAATGTTAACTTTTTTAAGTACCTATTTAAGTTATTCATAGTTGATTACTTTCAGCAGTAAAAGTTTACACTTAATTATGGGTAAAGCTGTAACTAAGTGCCAACTAACTAATACATTCAAAGAACAGCTGACTGATTTCATTTACAATTTATTTGAAAAGTAAAATCAATTTGTGGCTTTTTAAAATGCACAAAACAACAAATACTCTTTATTTTCCAACATTTTTCTATATAATAAGCTTTCCTTTTTATCTTTACTTCTTGCAGTTATTTCTATTGCGTCCAAAAAAATATCCATATAAAGCAATAAAATAAATTAGAGATGTGTTTTTGGTCAACGAAATTCTATTGAATAATTTTATTTTTATTTTATTTTATTTTTAAAAAAATTACTTTTATAGATTTTGTAAATTTTTTAAAGGAAATAAAACTGTTTAATAGATTCATAAGCTTTTCAATTAATTACAGAATTTATCGTTCAAAATATTATCGACATTTTATTCTCTCTACATAACAATATGGAAGGTTGCATTTCGTTTACCAGCTGAAAGCATTTGCTGCACTAGTTATGAATTGTGAATAAGAGCTATAACTATCTATGAACTATATTTTAGATTCTGTTTTATTAGTTTCGACTTTGGTTACGATTTCTGAATATGCGCGCATATATATGTACCCAACGTAAAAATCTTACATCATTTTATTTATATCTTTTTCCTTGGTCATTGCACCTGTAAATTTTAGATAAAGCTCCATAAAATATTAATATTTAAATAAAAACGGTGTTGAAAATTAAAAAAAATGTATCAGAATTAATAAACTAATTTGGGACCATATGTGAACAATAAAATTTGTATAGTTCTATTATAAAAAACTATTTTATTTTTTTTGCGCTGCAATGCCGGCAGAATGCAGTAAATGTAGAACATTAATTAGGGGTGAGAAAAGCATACAATGTGATGGAGTTTGTAAAAAGAAACTACCATTGCACAGCAAAGTGTTCTGGGCTTGACCAATATTCGGTTGGAGTCCTTGAAATTAAAAATTATGTGAGATTCATATGCGATGACTGTATACAGTACATTCATAATGTTGATCTTGTGTTAAAAGACATACAAGATGGAGTCTCCAAAAACAAACAACAATTGGTGGATTATAAGTATGAATTTAATGCGGTTTTTTTAAAGAACACGAAAATGGGATTAAAAAATTATTGGGAGCTATTGAAAAGCGGTATGAAGAAAGGCTGAAGAAAATAGATAGTGCTCAAAAACTTTTTGATAAAAATTTACAAGAAGTTCAAAAATTATATGGATTTGTTAATGACTTTGAAAATAAAAACAAACAAAAACAACAATAAAATGTGCAACGAAATAGAAAGTTATAAGAGAAACAAGCGCGCCAAAAAATATAATGTCATATGCAGAAACAGTGAGAAGCAAAACAGTGATGCCTAGTGTAACAAAAAAAGTGCCTTTAATAATTAAACCCAAAGAAAAACAAGCAATTGAAAAAAAAACAAAGAAGAATTAAACAAGAAAGTAGACCCGGTAAATTTAAAAATAACTAGTGTTGAAAATAGAAGAAATGGAAATTTAATAATTCAAACAGATAATGATGAAGAAAGAGACGAAATAAAAGTAGCTATACACGACCAAATGAGTGAAGGATATGAAATAAAGGTGCCCAACTCAGTGGAAATGAGTGTTACAATAACAGATATATCATATAAATATTCTGAAGAAATAATGGATAAGCTAAAAAACAAAACCCAATTTTGAGTGAAAGTAAAATGAAAATTGCTAAAATATACAGTTTTAAAAATAATAACAAAATAATTTATAGTGGCAGAGTTAATGTCGATAATGAATTATACAAAAAAAAAAAACCAAGAACAAAAAGTAAATATTGGTTGGGAAAAATGTAGAGTTTTCGACGGAACCGAAATAACACAGTGCTTTAAATGCAAAGGTTTTAACCACATAGCTAAAGATTGTAGGAACCAAGAAATATGTATAAAATGTCATGGAAATCATAATAACAAAGAGTGTGATCAAGAAATAATAGAAAAATGTGTCAACTATATACGAATAAATAAAAAAGCTTAATCTTGGACTGGACGAAAATCACCATACGACGAATCGTGAGTGCCCCGTGTATAAAAATAAACTGAGCTCAAAACAGAAAAGAATTGTAATAAATTTGTAACAAAGAAATTAGTTCGTATTATTTATACAAATGTTCAGGGTTTAATCAATAATTATAATCAAGAAGAAATTATGGTCGAAAATAAGCACCCTGATTTTATAGTGCTCTCAGAAACTCACTTAACAAAAGACATCGAAGAAGAAGAATTAACATTAGGAGGATATGGACAAATCACAACATTTTCTGATTCCATAAGAACATTCGAAAATAAAGAAATTTTTTTAAAAAGTAGAGGACTTAAAATACGTGATAAACGCATGCACTGTAAAAAATAAAAAAAATTATTTTATAATGGCAGCAGTATATAGATCTCCATCATACAGTGAAGCTGAATTTTATGAACATTTTGAAAAAGTTATCGAAGAACTTAGTGAATATAATAATGAAATAGTAATAATAGATTTTAATATAGATTGGTCACGAAATTGATTTTATAAACAAAAACTAGAAAGTATACTTAATGACAACGGAGTAAAACAAATAGTTAATGAATATACAAGAATAACAGAGAATACAAGAACTATAATCGATTTAGTTATAACGAACAAAGACAAAATATCAGTAAACATTAACAGTGACAATAAAATATCGGATCATGAGACAATAAGCAGAAATATTGAATGTAACTCAAATGAATTAGAGCAAATACAATACAAAGAAGTAAAAAGCTTTAAATACAACAAAAATCTTTTTTCTAGAGAAATAAGTCAAGTACTAACAATTAATGAAAATGATAGCTTAAATAACAATGTCAACTTTTTTGATGTGTGCATTGAACAAACGATTGAAAAATTTACAAATATAATTAAAATAAAAGAAAATTATGATTGCCGCTGGTTTAATCAAGAACTAAGACAGTTAAAACAAGAAAAAAATTTTAAATACCAAATTGCAAGGGCAGTAAATACGAACATAGAATGGAACAATTACAAAACAATAAGAAATATATATAAAACCAAAATAATGAACGAGAAAAACAGATACATATGCAATAGAAACAAATATGGAAAGAAATCAAAGATTTAATTCTTAAGAAAGCCCGAACTGTGATAGAATCTGTTATATTTAATCAAATAGAATTTAAGGATAGTTACCAAATTGCTAATCAGTTTAACCTTTTCTTTATAAATAGCATAAAAGATATAAGAGATAGTAAAGAAGATGTGCAATATATAAATCAAGTACCTGTAATAACTAGCAAATTAAATTTTCGTGCAATAAATATTCAAGAACTATTAGTCCCTATCCAGACTTGCAATTTTTGTTGCAGCAATTCTTGAGTTTTTATAATTTTATTTCTTCAGTTGTATGAAAAACAAAAAAATTGTATCAAAAAGTAAATAGAATTGTTAATTTTTTAAGGAAATTTGTGGTGTAATAATTTTTTTTTAATGTATAATTGCAATATTAGAATTTCATAATATGGACACTTATGCAATTTGAGAGCAGCATTTTAAGAAATTGCAGCAACAAAAATTGCAAGTCTGGACGAGGACTTAGATATATGTAAAAGGATGAAAAAGAAACCAGACTTCAACAAAGTATCAATAAACATTATTTTAGATAATTGGAATTTCATAGGAAATAAACTACTTTATTTAAGAAATTTATTATTCGACATATTGTCAGAAGTTTATTTTAATTTGAAATTTATTTGCCGGTGGTTCAGCGTTGTCCATATACCCCACCGCCGCCGTAACAAACCATCAGCAGACCCCAACCACACATTTTGAATAGTCACAAACTCTCTCTTATATCTTTTATGCTATTTATAAAGAAAAGGTTAAACTGATTAGCAATTTGGTAACTATCCTTAAATTCTATTTGATTAAATATAACAGATTCTATCACAGTTCGGGCTTTCTTAAGAATTAAATCTTTGATTTCTTTCCATATTTGTTTCTATTGCATATGTATCTGTTTTTCTCGTTCATTATTTTGGTTTTATATATATTTCTTATTGTTTTGTAATTGTTCCATTCTATGTTCGTATTTACTGCCCTTGCAATTTGGTATTTAAAATTTTTTTCTTGTTTTAACTGTCTTAGTTCTTGATTAAACCAGCGGCAATCATAATTTTCTTTTATTTTAATTATATTTGTAAATTTTTCAATCGTTTGTTCAATGCACACATCAAAAAAGTTGACATTGTTATTTAAGCTATCATTTTCATTAATTGTTAGTACTTGACTTATTTCTCTAGAAAAAAGATTTTTGTTGTATTTAAAGCTTTTTACTTCTTTGTATTGTATTTGCTCTAATTCATTTGAGTTACATTCAATATTTCTGCTTATTGTCTCATGATCCGATATTTTATTGTCACTGTTAATGTTTACTGATATTTTGTCTTTGTTCGTTATAACTAAATCGATTATAGTTCTTGTATTCTCTGTTATTCTTGTATATTCATTAACTATTTGTTTTACTCCGTTGTCATTAAGTATACTTTCTAGTTTTTGTTTATAAAATCAATTTCGTGACCAATCTATATTAAAATCTATTATTACTATTTCATTATTATATTCACTAAGTTCTTCGATAACTTTTTCAAAATGTTCATAAAATTCAGCTTCACTGTATGATGGAGATCTATATACTGCTGCCATTATAAAATAATTTTTTTTATTTTTTACAGTGCATGCGTTTATCACGTATTTTAAGTCCTCTACTTTTTAAAAAAAATTCTTTATTTTCGAATGTTCTTATGGAATCAGAAAATGTTGTGATTTGTCCATATCCTCCTAATGTTAATTCTTCTTCTTCGATGTCTTTTGTTAAGTGAGTTTCTGAGAGCACTATAAAATCAGGGTGCTTATTTTCGACCATAATTTCTTCTTGATTATAATTATTGATTAAACCCTGAACATTTGTATAAATAATACGAACTAATTTCTTTGTTACAAATTTATTACAATTCTTTTCTGTTTTGAGCTCAGTTTATTTTTATACACGGGGCACTCACGATTCGTCGTATGGTGATTTTCGTCCAGTCCAAGATTAAGCTTTTTTATTTATTCGTATATAGTTGACACATTTTTCTATTATTTCTTGATCACACTCTTTGTTATTATGATTTCCATGACATTTTATACATATTTCTTGGTTCCTACAATCTTTAGCTATGTGGTTAAAACCTTTGCATTTAAAGCACTGTGTTATTTCGGTTCCGTCGAAAACTCTACATTTTTCCCAACCAATATTTACTTTTTGTTCTTCGTTTTTTTTTTTGTATAATTCATTATCGACATTAACTCTGCCACTATAAATTATTTTGTTATTATTTTTAAAACTGTATATTTTAGCAATTTTCATTTTACTTTCACTCAAAATTGGGTTTTGTTTTTTAGCTTATCCATTATTTCTTCAGAATATTTATATGATATATCTGTTATTGTAACACTCATTTCCACTGAGTTGGGCACCTTTATTTCATATCCTTCACTCATTTGGTCGTGTATAGCTACTTTTATTTCGTCTCTTTCTTCATCATTATCTGTTTGAATTATTAAATTTCCATTTCTTCTATTTTCAACACTAGTTATTTTTAAATTTACCGGGTCTACTTTCTTGTTTAATTCTTCTTTGTTTTTTTTCAATTGCTTGTTTTTCTTTGGGTTTAATTATTAAAGGCACTTTTTTTGTTACACTAGGCATCACTGTTTTGCTTCTCACTGTTTCTGCATATGACATTATATTTTTTGGCGCGCTTGTTTCTCTTATAACTTTCTATTTCGTTGCACATTTTATTGTTGTTTTTGTTTGTTTTTATTTTCAAAGTCATTAACAAATCCATATAATTTTTGAACTTCTTGTAAATTTTTATCAAAAAGTTTTTGAGCACTATCTATTTTCTTCAGCCTTTCTTCATACCGCTTTTCAATAGCTCCCAATAATTTTTTAATCCCATTTTCGTGTTCTTTAAAAAAACCGCATTAAATTCATACTTATAATCCACCAATTGTTGTTTGTTTTTGGAGACTCCATCTTGTATGTCTTTTAACACAAGATCAACATTATGAATGTACTGTATACAGTCATCGCATATGAATCTCACATAATTTTTAATTTCAAGGACTCCAACCGAATATTGGTCAAGCCCAGAACACTTTGCTGTGCAATGGTAGTTTCTTTTTACAAACTCCATCACATTGTATGCTTTTCTCACCCCTAATTAATGTTCTACATTTACTGCATTCTGCCGGCATTGCAGCGCAAAAAAAATAAAATAGTTTTTTATAATAGAACTATACAAATTTTATTGTTCACATATGGTCCCAAATTAGTTTATTAATTCTGATACATTTTTTTTAATTTTCAACACCGTTTTTATTTAAATATTAATATTTTATGGAGCTTTATCTAAAATTTACAGGTGCAATGACCAAGGAAAAAGATATAAATAAAATGATGTAAGATTTTTACGTTGGGTACATATATATGCGCGCATATTCAGAAATCGTAACCAAAGTCGAAACTAATAAAACAGAATCTAAAATATAGTTCATAGATAGTTATAGCTCTTATTCACAATTCATAACTAGTGCAGCAAATGCTTTCAGCTGGTAAACGAAATGCAACCTTCCATATTGTTATGTAGAGAGAATAAAATGTCGATAATATTTTGAACGATAAATTCTGTAATTAATTGAAAAGCTTATGAATCTATTAAACAGTTTTATTTCCTTTAAAAAATTTACAAAATCTATAAAAGTAATTTTTTTAAAAATAAAATAAAATAAAAATAAAATTATTCAATAGAATTTCGTTGACCAAAAACACATCTCTAATTTATTTTATTGCTTTATATGGATATTTTTTTGGACGCAATAGAAATAACTGCAAGAAGTAAAGATAAAAAGGAAAGCTTATTATATAGAAAAATGTTGGAAAATAAAGAGTATTTGTTGTTTTGTGCATTTTAAAAAGCCACAAATTGATTTTACTTTTCAAATAAATTGTAAATGAAATCAGTCAGCTGTTCTTTGAATGTATTAGTTAGTTGGCACTTAGTTACAGCTTTACCCATAATTAAGTGTAAACTTTTACTGCTGAAAGTAATCAACTATGAATAACTTAAATAGGTACTTAAAAAAGTTAACATTTAGTGATAATTTCTGAATATGCGCCATTGTTTCTAAAAGTCGATAACACTTAAGAGTGTACCAGCAAAATTTTGTTTTTTTTTTCTTTATGTTTTGCAAGTGTGAGTAATAGAAATTCTTGGGGCGTATAAAGAGAGTAAAATTTTGTATTTTTTTTTTACCTTGCATTAGCTTGCTTTGTCCATCATTTGCATTTGAATTACGCTGAGAATGTTTAAAAAAGCAAATGTACTTAATTTCAAATACACTCGATGCTATGCCCTACAGTGTTGCCATAAGATGTAAGAAAAAGTGCTAGATTGCAGAAATAAAAGTCCCAAAATATTCTACATCACACACAACAACGTGCTAAAATCAGTTAACATTTTTAGTTTCTTATTCCTTAAGTGGCCCATACACTTGCAATAATTACATATATAGTATTATCTCAAGTTTTTTTTTTTTTTTTTTTTTTTTTTTTTTTTTTTTTTGAAAGATTTGGATTAATCATTCCATAGTAAATTGTGCGAGATTTTACCTTTTTACGTTACACCAATGATGTGAACAATAAGATATGTATTTAATAAAATTTTATGTATAGGCCGCTTTAAATATTTAATTTATAAAATTTCGAATCCAGCTGCGAATGAAATACCCAGAAAAAAAATCTCTAAGATTGTTAAATAGAGTAGTTGAGTAAAAATATATTTATTTTCTACGTAGATAAATCAGTTGAATCGATTTAATTAAAAGATGTACCAATAGCACACATTGTATAATTTTACTGAAACATAATCATATAACATAAAGCTAAAGTCTTGGGCTCACTTTAGCTTTGACTGTGCTTTTTGTTAAACTAATCAATAAACTTATTAACACTATAAGTTCCTAGGTTAGGTTAGGTTAGGAAGGGTGGTGCTTTACCTCACCTCCACTCGGAGACCCAATTGGGTCCATTGTGATTCCCTTCTGTTGCCCATAAAAAGTAATATTCACCCTCCCATTTGCAGCCAGAAGTGATCCTATTATCCATCATTAAGCCACCGAATTCCCATAATAAAGCCCCTGATGTTCTCTAGTTAACACTTCCCGACTTCAGTAATGCTATCATGAAAACGTCTGCTCAGCCATCTAAGCCTATGACGTTGCAGCTTCGGGCAATGACAGATAATATGTTCAATGGTTTCTGGTTCCTCTTCATCCCCGCACATCCTACAAAAATTTGGAGTGCCAGTCTCCCAAATGCTGGTTCTTGCTCTGACCGAGCAGTGACCAGTCAACACGCCTATCATGATTCTCATCGCCTTCCTATTATGTCCAGTAGTAGTTTAGATTTTCCTTAGTCTAGTTTTGGCCAAAAACCCCTCGAGATTCTACAATCCTCCCTACTTCGCCATTAATTGTTGGTCCTGCTTTCTACCCAATCACTGAGTTCCTTATAGTAATGACCTATCGGTAATTTCACCGATCTGTCCGACATTCCCTCATCCAACGCCGACCCTATTCTTGCCAGCTCATCGGCAATTTCATTTCCCTCAACAGTGCTGTGGCCAGGAACCCAACATAGTCTGACACTATAATTTTCCACAAGCAAGTTGAGGGCCTTCCTACAGTCACTAATAAGTTTCGATTTGACATTGTGTCCCTTCAAAGCTTTTAGCGCTGCCTGGTTGTCGACGTAGAAGGTTACCTTCTTACCTTCAGCTACATTCCTGGCCACCAGCTCCGTGGCTCTAAGGATCGCCGAGATCTCAGCCTGGAAAACACTACATTCATTCCGCAGTCTGATAGGACTACGAATGTTCGTTCCCAAGATATAGACACTATACCCTGTGCCTTCCCCCATTTTTGATCCGTCTGTAAAGACTCAATAGTCCTTATCCGGAATTACCATTAAGGGTGTTCTACTAAAATCGATCTCTCTAGTCCGTAAACCCAGGGGTTACGGATTCCTGGTCACCAAAACCGATCTTATTTAAGATTGATGTGTGACCTGATATTCCTGTCCTCACCAAACCTGTTTCTACGAGTCTAAGGAGACTTCTAGCCGCCGTTCCCATCATAAAGTCCTCTATAGGAAGTAGATGAAGAATGACGTCCAAGGCAGCCTGAGGTGTGCTCCTCTGAGCACCTGTGATGCCCATCGAGGCACATCTCTGAACATTAGCTAGTAATCTCCTGTGACTTTCCTTCCTCAATGCCTCCCACCATACCACACAACCATAGGAAATAACCGGCCTGACAACCGATGTGTAAATTCAGTTTACTACCTTCGGTTGCAGACCCCAGTTCCTTCCTATGGAGTTCCTGGGTAGGCATTGAGCCCTTTCTTTAGCCTTTCCTGCGTGTTTATTTTCCAAGAAAGCTTCCTATCTAGGAAAACACCCAGGTATTTAGCCTTTGTATCTCCTGATAAAGAGGACTAGCTCGGTTTTCTCTGGGTTGACTCCTAGTCCTTTACTGCTGCAATCCTCTCTCTATAACACCAACCATGTCATGAAGCGCACTCTCAACAGATCTGCATTTACGATAGGCATGCTGAGCGCCACTTATGATTCTGTTCCTTAGATGCAGAACAATCAGTCGTTCTAATGTTTTTAAAAGAAACGACGAAAGACTGATTGGCCTGAAATCCCTCGGCTTTGAGTGGCTTGCCTTACCCGCTTTGGGTACGAAGATGACCCTAACCTCTCTCCAGCGTTTCGGTATAAACGTCCTGCTTAAGCATATCTTAAAGATATACACCAGAGACAGTAGTACGCGCTCTGTGACATTCTGCAACATGGCCGGAAAAAATACCATCTGAACCCGGTGATTTATATGGTTCAAATCTGTTTATTGCCCATGTTGCTTTTTCCAACGTCACTATGTCGTCCACTGCTCCTTCTAATCCCGGTTCCGACAAGTAGTTAAAATTAACCTCCGTCGTTTCCTCTTCCCCTACTTCCCTACAGTCAGGAAAGTGAGTGTCCATCAGAACAGAAAGTGTCTCAGAGCTGGATTCCGTCCATGTGCCATCCAATCGTTGAATATTCCCAGGAGCTCCTAAAAAGAATAAAACTTCAAACAAGTTTTGTTAATTTAGTATTTCAAATGGTGTACTTTAATATATTTGTACCCATGTGTATCTCAGAGCGGTTCAGTTATATATATATATATATTATACTAATGAAGATAAATAAATTTGATAAACATAATTATTAATTGGCTCACAATTTGTCTTAAGGAATTATTTATGGAAAATTTATAAATTTAATGAAATAAAAAAGTGCAAAAAAATGCCAAATAGTTTTAAGAAAGTGCTAAACTAGCACTTAAGGCCGTGATACACTATCATACAAAGTTGTGCGATCTACGAAAATATACAACCCTGGTGTGATGAATCGTTATTGTCTTTTGAAAATTTTCATAAACTCCATCATACCAGCGTTGTACTTTTTCGTAGATCGCACGACTTTGTATGATAGTGTATCACGGCCTTTAGCATTATTTTCAAAATCTTTATTGCTAAACGAAGAAAAAAGTGCTAAATCTAGCACAAAAGGTGCTAAAATTGCATGCCTGATGCCCTAGTACGTACACACATATGCCCTTATGTGTATAATTCCATTTTTCTTTTTGCCCGTGAATGAGATTTCTTCATGTATTTTTCTTATGCATACATACATATGCACATACCGACTCAATAAGAATAAACAAGAAACATAAAAGTGAAAAACCAAAGAAAATCTCTCATAAGGGACGAAAAATCAAGAATTATTCTTGATAATTGTTTATAAAACGCTTAAAGTAGCATAGGGGCTACATTAAAAATGTCTAAGTTATGAAATGTTGATTAAACGTTTAATAGCCTGTTAAGCAGTTATGAATAGTCTTTTTTCGATTTTTGCTTATTAAGCTGTTATGAAGCGTTTATGAATAAGACGGGATAACTCTAGTTGTCTAAGAAATTTTTGGGTAAAGGTTCCATGATGATATGCATTAGCAACACTGAAATTCGCATAGGATCCAGCTAAACTCCTCAATAATCAACTTCAATGTATTTTTAATAAAAACATATTTTACTAAATAAATAAAATAATCAGGGCAATTATGATAAAATTCCGCGAGAAATTTCTCCCTTTTCCATTTAAAATTTTTTGTTTTCCCTATTACTTGCTATTAGTTAGAATTGTTCCCCGGGAAAAATTTCTTGCGGAATTTTATTCATAACTGCATCCAATAATTTGGGATTATTAGTGCGTTAAGCTTACATGATCGTTCGAACTCATTGTCCTTGTCGTGCTAAAGGCATTTAGTGGAACGCAAAGCAGCTGTTTGTCGTGAATCTTCTTAATGAATTAGGACAAATGTTTTCAAAATTGTATTTGATGTATAAAAAGTATTTAAAAATGTAGATGAACAAAAATAATTGCATATTTATTAACATAAATCTTCATAAGCCTTACTATCTACATGAAAATAAGCTATCTAAAAGAATATACATATACATATTTCCTTTTTAGACGTGCCCCAAAAATTATAATACTTCACTAAATCTATATATAATTATATGAAAGAGGATGTGTGTATGTATGTATGTAACGTATGGACTCCAAAACGGCAGGTCCGATTTTGATGAAATTTTCAGGGAACCTTCAGAATGTTCAAGCGGGTGACACTGAATTTTTTATTTTCGGTCTGCGGGCGAAGGGGCGTGGCAAAATCAAATTTTCATATTGCACCACCAATGCGCAACACTTTCAAATCAATATAAATGAAATTGAAAAGGCAATGGGGGTAGCGAAGCACACTGGGTGTAGCTAGTAAAGAATAGAAACCCTTTTTTATTTAATCATATCATCAAAACTGTAAGGGCCATTATTACAACTTGGCGTTAGTTAAAAGTAGTATTTACAACTTTACCTTAACCTACCAGGTAGGATGGTCTTGCATTTAACTTTTTTTTAAGAGCAGTAACACTCAGGCAATTAATGCCTACTACTATTACTAGGTGTTACCTTCTTTCGGAAAGGGATAGTGATAGAAGACAGGTGGTGAAGGAAGATATAGGAGAAAGCTTTATTCTTTTATAACCCTGATCTGATCTTTTGCACGTTTTTTTTTTTTAATAATGCAGTGTTGCAGCTCCTGGCGTCAAATGAGGCGTATTAAATTTTGAAGCTGTGTTTAGTTGCCATTTTATTGGTTATTTTACTTCGCTGATGATTCTGCTACAAAATGCTGACGAAGGAGGGCGCTCTGATGTTACATTAGGATTAGCATCTGCTGAAGTCGGTTTAGTTCAGTGACCAGTGACTATGCTTTCATCACTTGAACTTTCCTACAACAACTGATACAAAGGCACACTAATGCAAATCGGAAAAATGCGTCTTGTAGTTATTTAATGGCTGTCGGATACACGTATTGAACCCAGGATCTTCGGTTTTGTAGTCAACGTGCCAACGCCACCCGCTTAAATTAGGTTAAAGTAAAATTGTAATAATGAAAAACTTTTTATACGTCCCATAAAATCCTACCTTTAACTAACGCCAAGTTATAATAATGGTTCTAAACCAAATAATGATGATCTTTTATCTTTTATAATTTTGATAACTAACATTATTTTTAAAGAATTCTACATTTTAATACATATTTTTATTTTAATAAATGTCTACATCCTTACTTATGTATATTTATATTTTTTTCAGGTTTTTAATGAAATTAAGTCACGAGACAGTGACAATTGAATTAAAAAACGGCACCCAGGTACATGGCACTATTACAGGTGTTGATGTCGCTATGAATACCCATTTAAAGTCTGTAAAAATGACAATAAAAAACAGAGATCCTGTTCAACTTGAAACTCTTAGTATAAGAGGAAATAATATCAGGTACTATATTTTACCTGACAGTCTTCCACTTGAAACTCTACTAATTGACGATACTCCTAAATCCAAATCTAAGAAAAAGGAAAATAATCGCAGCGGCAATAGAGGTAGGGGAAGAGGAACTCGTGGAAGAGGAGGAACTCGAGGGAGAGGCAGAGGAAGAGCTATCAGTAGACGTTAAAAACAAGGGTTTCATATATTTAAAAAATTACAATACGTTCACAGTTTGATAATACAAAGAGTAATAAATACATAATATTACTATTTCAACAAATCCTTTTAATGTTTTTCATTTGCTATTGTTTATGTTAGTAAGGACACCAGGATAGCTCCGTTGTTGAGTTCGGTCGATTTCTACATCCATTGTGCATGACTAGAGACAGAATCTAGTTCGTCTTCGATATCCATATTCTGAAATTCACTCGTTTTGCTTGTGATTTGCTCAGATCACTTACATCGGCTATTTGCAATGGATAGAGAAAATTGCCAAAATATTAAAAAAAATTCAAGTTTCATATTTTTAATAAAAATTTTGGTAATATATTAGCACAAGATTATTTTACAATATATGTATCAGGGAAAGCCAAAAAGCTACTTTTTGACTCCTCAATACATATCGATACTCCAACGACAATGAGTATGATAGCACATCCGCATCAACAAGCATGCTTACATAAAGGCATACATATCTATAGCTATCAACACAAATAAGTGCGCATATCGATAGGTGCGGGTTCGATCAAACCAATGTGCTATAGATATTCGTATCAATACGTGTGCGCACAAGCATGTAATGACGAGTATGACTATATGAACAATGTTACCAAATATGTAAGTAATAAAAAATCGTTGTTTATAACTTTAACAAATACTGAATTCACATTATGCATTTTTTCATAAAATATATTTGACGAAATGTTTTCTGTTTGCTAATTGCAGCGCTAGAAAAGATAGTAATATATAAAAAATGACCTAGCATGAATCTCATTTTTTACATTTTTTTAATCTAATTTCCTTTTCCATGCCACCTATTGACAAATGAAAAAATTTTCATACAACCAATTTCATGAAAAAGTGCGTAAATTCGTGGCGGTTTTTTTAGCAAACTTTCTTTTAAAAAAGTTATGAGTAGTATGTTTAGAGCGGTTCGTGACCACTTTTTCAGTACAAATGATGGAGCATGCCTGGATGGGAGTATGTATACCTTCAGTATGATATTTCTTCATAGAGTATCACCAACAGATCTGTTTATCTTTCTATTTTACTATCCATCCCTGATTTCAGTTCTACGTGGATGAGACTGTATTACTTTCGTTGTAAAATGCAATACTTATTTCAGTTCTATGTGTATGTGAGTGAAACTGTATTACCTTCGTTGTAAAATTAATTTTTTTTTAATACGAACGTGGTAAAATTCAGTTTTCAATATAGTTGTGTCCAACAGAACGAACTAGTTCAAAAAGAGCTGTTGGTTACAGCTCTGGTTTTCAATAGGAATGTTGTGAAATTCAATTTTTTTAATATTGATTTCAGTTGTGCTGGGTGTGTGTGTGTGTGTGTATGTGACAGTATTTTTTTTTAATTAACCTGCAGATAATGCGACTAGTCCATACATTCATGTAAGGACTAGTCGAAAGAGGAGTTGGAGTACTCCAAAACAACTCCAAATAACGATCATAATCGTTTAAAGCTGAACACTTATCGTGCAGCATTGCATGTTTGTATGAAAACGACATGATCCATGACTGCATTACATGGGACCATGATGTAACTAGTCTGTTTTATTTACAGGGTAACTTTTGTATCCAAATGCACACATACATACATACTAGACAGCTGCATGAACAAAAGAAAAAGCAGATTTGAAAATGATCTGCTAATTTTTTTTCATCATACTCGACTCTGTTCACTGTATTAAAGCAACAATGAGTAAAAATGTATGAAATATAAATGCTAGCGAGCAAGTATGAGCTTGAACATGAACATAAACTATCATGTGTGTTCGTGAGCATGTACACAGTTGCATACAATCATAAAAACTATAAGGAAATAAAACACGATTACATGTTCGAAGAATAAAAACATTAATTTTGTAGGCGAATTCGTATCAAATGATCTCAATTCAGCAGCTTATGATCAGCTATTAATTTCTGTTGTGTCAAATCAAAGCAAAACGTTCGAAAATTTTCCGACAGCAGAAAATTTTACACTTAAAACTTATATAAAATGCAATAGCTCCTTAATTCGAAAAAACCATATACCACGAGCACGAGCACATTATCACATTCAACACATTCAATTAATAAGAGTTTTATGTTAATGATACGATCAAACTTTTGCTTACAAACTTTGCAAACAAATGGTCAGTAAGTTACATTTTGTTCGAATATAGGTATTTTAAAATTTAGATCATACGGCTCTTTAATACATACATACATACAACAATTTTTATAGTAAAAATAACTGTGATGCTAATAAACAAACTTCATTCTTTAAATAACCACGTTTGTAACAACATTTAAAAAAAGTTATGGCAAGTTTTGTGTGCGAGTTTTGCGGAAAAATATTTTCTTTTAATAGAAATTTGAGAAAACATATCAGATTGCATCATGAAGGACCATCGTCCTCATTCAAATGTTCAACCTGTTATATACGTTTTTCAAACCTATCGGAGTTCCAGCGACATTCGCACTTAGTAGATCATTCTAAAAATAATAATAAAGAAAACATTTATTGTGAGTTGTGCAAAAAAGAAATTAAAACAACAATGTGGTATTACCATCTAAGAACAAATACTCACAAGTTGAAGAGTGCAGAAGTACTTGACAATGATGTGCGAATTATTAAGTCTTGCTTCAAAAACCGGATATCATTATTTATTTTAGAAAATAAAAATAAAGACAATTTAATACCAGAAAACTTTTTTAATGAGATTAATGAAAAAGTGATAAAGTTATTACAGAGTAATATTCAAAAACATTCAACTATAAAATTTAATTGTGAACTCTTGTGATTATATATTATTAAAAGAAGATGAAGACTCTTGCACCGTTGATATAAAATCGCATCAAACGAAGATGGTTATTCTTAATGAAACATCAACAATAGATGATATTAGACATCTTTACCAATAGCAGTGCGATATTATTATAAGAAAGATGAGTGAATTTCAGGAGCAGGATAGTGGATGGACCTTAACTGAAATATCTCATTTAGAAATTAATATTAATAAATATAAATGTATAAAGGGATCACAATACATACCTCTACCACCATCAATATTTAAAAAAGGTGCTTGTATTAACATAAAAAATCGTGATGAATATTGCTTCAAGTGGGCGATAATATCAGCATTTTATCCTATCACTTATCATTCAGACAGATGTTCATCATATAAAATTTAAAATATAGAAGATGAAATTATAAGACTGGAGAGTAATATTGTTTTAAATTTTAAAAACTTGAAGTTTCCGCTAGCAACCAACAAAATTGAAGTCTTTGAAACCAACAACCCTGAAATAAGTATAAATGTATTTGGCTTAGATGGTGATAATGTAGTGGGCCCATACTACTTTACTACAAAGCAAAAAGCTAATCACATTAATTTGTTGTTGCTGGAAGAAGGGGACAGATTTCATTATGTGTGGATCAAAAATATTTCAAGGTAATATAATTTTACGCACATTGATAATCACTGAAAATTATACTAATCAAAAAAATATTCTTTTATTTAATTATAGATTGATAAGGAGTCAATTAACTAAACGTCAGCATCAAGTGTATATATGTAATACCTGCTTAATACATTTCCATGCTGAGACATCACTAGAAAAACATAAACAAGAATGTAACAAATTGGTGACTAAGATGCCTACTGTAGACAATAATGTAGTAAGTTTTAAAAACTTTAAAAAGCAAATGGATGTGCCTTTTGTAGTGTACGCTGATTTTGAATGTATTCTAGAATCGGTAAACGTACAAAATTCAACAAACGTTAAATCAGTTCAGAAGCATATTCCATTTGCTTATAGTTATTATCACCCCCATTCTGCGTTTCGATTCGAATCGAAAGTTTCTCCGTTTGGCAACTTTGGTATTCTGCGTTCCGTTCTTCGATTTCTCTTTCGATTCTATGTATTCTGCATTTCGATCGTAACTACGTTTTTGTAAGTTGTTATTTTAGTGGCGGAGCGTTTTCAATTTTTGTTTGTTTAGCTTTAAAAAGTGATTAATTAAAAAAATAATGCAAGTATTAAATGAAGAAGGTTTAATTAATGAACTAAACAGTTTGTTTTGTTTTTCTGTACTGAAATGCGATTTTTATTTAGTTTATTACAGGTAGAACAGTTGACACATACCTATTTAATGGCAACGAAAAACGATTTTGTCTACGGATTTAATTAAATTTAAACAAATAAACTTTATTTTTGTGTTACAATTATGTGTAAAAAATTAAAATATCACCTCCGTCGCGACAGGATTCTTTAGACTGGAAAAGTTTGGCCACAAATACCTCTTGCTTATCCCGTTTTTTTAACTCTCTGTACTTAAATTTGCAAGAGTTTATTTAATGAAAATTTTCAAAATATTTAATTATTATTTGTTTTAATTGTTAAGTCTCTGTTTTTTGCACTAAATTTAACTTTTTGCTAAAAATTTTGCAAAATTGTTTAGTTTTACTGTTCCTATTTCACCCGTTTCAAAGCAAAGCAGCAGGTTTAAACATACTCTTCTCTTCTTCTTTTTCTTTCGATTCAGTTTTTTGGCAGAATACCTCTTTTCGATCCGTGCGTAACTGAATGCGGGAACGTAATCGAAACGCAGAATAGGGGTGTATATTAAATGTTCTTTTAACTCTAGCTTAGATTTGTTTAGATTATATAGTGGTAATGATTCACCTAAAAAAATTTTTGAAAATTTAGTCAAAGATTGTTTAGAGATTTATAATAATTATTTAAGTATAGTAAAATTAATGATTTTCTTAAATACCCTTCAACAGATGAAACAAAATACAGACACAACTTGTCACATTTGTAATAAATTTTTATCTGTTGAAGATAGAGTAGCTGACCACTGTCACTTGACCGGAGAATGTAGAGGTCCAGCTCATAATAAATGTAATTTAGAATATAAAATTGCAAATTTCATACCTATATTTTTCCACAATCTTTCGGCGTATGACTGTCATTTGTTTGTAAAAGAACTTTCATCTATCGAAGGCGATATAAATATAATTGCCTTAAATAAGGAATTATATATATCAATATCTAAGAGAATTTTGGTAAATGAAAAAGATACAATTGAACTGCGTTTTTTAGACTCACTTTATTTGTCTGATGATAATTTGAAAACTGTAAAATCAGTCTATCAGTGTGATAACGAGTTTGATTTAATGAAACGTAAGGGAATCTTTCCATATGATTATTTAGATTCAGTCAATCGTCTTCAAGAAACACAGTTAACGGAGTGTAACAGTCTTCTTTAATAAATTCACTAATGAGATTTGTAGTGTGGGCGATTATGAACATGCTGAAAGAGTATGGAATACGTTTCAGTGTACAACACTAATGGACTACCTTTTATTGTATTTAAAAGTAGATGTTTTATTACTTTGTGATGTGTTTGAAAATTTCCGCAAACTTTACAAAAGCATTTACAATTTAGATCCATCGCAATATTATACCACCCCAGGATTATCTTGGGATGCAATGTTGAAAACAACGGAAATAGAGTTGGAATTGTTAACTGATATTAACATGTACAATTTCGTTGTACGGAGTATTAGGGGAGGTATTGTACAATGCAGTAAACGACATTCGATAGCCAATAATAAATATGTTAGTGATTATGATCCTACAAAAGAATCAAAATATCTAATGTACTTAGATGTAAATAATTTATATGGTTATGCAATGTCTCATTACCTCCCCTTTAAAAATTTCAAATGGTTGGAAAACTTTCAAAACTTTAATGTAAATGATGTAACAGAAGATTCAGCATTTGGTTACATATTGGAAGTAGACTTAGAATATCCAACCACATTACACGACTACCATAGTGATTTAAAATTTTGTGCAGAAAACAAGAAAATTGAAAACATGAAACAGCGGAAGTTAATAACAGACTTAAACAATAAAACTAATTCTAATCTAATTTTAAAGAAAATTCATAGAATTCTTGAATTTAATCAGTCAAAATGGTTGAAAAAATATATTGATTTAAATAACCATCACCGAACGTTAGCTAAAAATTCATTCGAAGAAAACTTTTTTAAATTATTAAACAACGCTGTGTATTTTAAGACTATGGAAAATGTAGACAAAAGAAAAGACATTAAAATAGTATGTGAATGGGAAAATAAAGGTAAACGATTAGGAGCTAGAGCTCTTATTGCTAGACACAATTTTCATAGTTCCCTCAAAATTCATGAAAATATGGTTGCCATTGAAATGAGTAGAGTGCGAACTGAATATAATAAACCTATTTATATTGGATTCTCTGTTTTAGAATTATCAAAATGGAAAATTTATAATTTTCGTTACGATTATATGAAACCCAAATACAGTGAAAATATTAATCTGAATTATATGGATACTGACTCCTTTATATATGACGTTAGAACAAATGATATACATATATAATGATATTCGAAATGATATCAACTCACATTTTGATACATCTGCATATCCGAGAGAAAACGTTTATAATTTTCCATTAGTTAATAAAAAAGTATTAGGTATGATGAAAGATGAACGCAATGGAAACGTAATTAAAGAATTCATTGGTTTAAGAGCTAAAATGTATTCAGTTAAAACAGATAGAGCAGATAAGGATATTAAGAAAATTAAGGGTGTTAAACAATGTGTAACATCTAAACTAACTATTAATGATTTTAGAAAATGCTTGTTGGAAAAAAAATTTATTATGATTCTATGTATATATTTAGATCTAAGTTACATCAAATTTATACACAACATATTACTAAGTTAACTTTAAGTTATTTAGATGATAAGAGATTTATTAGAGAAAATGGTTGTGATACATACGCATGGGGACATTATAAAATAAGTTCTTCGTCATTAATAACATCATCAACACCAGAATTAGGGATTGTACATAGTTGGATTCAAAAATTTTTGTTTTTGCTTACTTGCAAATTTTTATTATTAAGTTTTTGTTTATTATTAATTTTATATATGTGTATCGCTTAATCCTCAAAGTTTATTTGAATAGCATATCGATTGAAAATAATCATAATTGTTTATATATGTATGTATATATAGCAATTTGTTTTATTTTAGTTGAATGATGATATGAATTATAACACAATTCTATTATATGATATAATTTCTATCTGAGATGAAAATGATACACAGGCAAGTGACAGGATCAGTAGTACGTTTAGCTAATAAGCTGATCAGATACCTGATAGCCTACTCTGATGCCTGATAACTTAATATAAAAAAGTAGATGTAGTTTAAAGTTAGATTAATAACTGAAGTCGACCTTGTATGTAGAATAATTTATATTGTTACGAAGTATAGTCGAAATTCCTTTTTAGAATTTTTCTTGGTTTCACTAATTCTGTTGATATACTTTCTTTCATGTTTGATTGCCGGATAATAACTTAGTTAGTTATAAACAGCTAAGCAGTCGTTCGAAACAGCAAAACAGCTTTTTGAAACAGCAAAACCGCTTTTTTAAACAGCAAAAAAGCTTTTTTAAACAGCAAAACAGCTTTTTGAAACAGCTAAACAGCTTTTTTAAACAGCTAAACAGCTTTTTGAAACAGCAAAAAAGCTTTTTTAAACAGCTAAACAGCTTCTTTATATACTGGTGGAACGAAGCATAGATGGCGGTAGTGGAGAAGGAAGAGAAAATAACGGGTTGTGAATTGTTGAGTGTCAATCCATGAGGCTTGGCTTATGGTGGTGAACAATAAATGAAGTTGGGATTTATATTTAACGCCTAAAAGTATGCGCGCATAAATTTTATTTGAAATTGAATAGGCATTTTGTGTTGTCATAATGCAGAATCACCATTTACTCGTACTATATACTCTTAAAAAGAATTTCGGAGAATAATTATAGAAAACATATATTTTGTGCAGTTAAGCCAATGCGCAGCTTACATTTTTTTTTTTTTGTATGAAAATAGTTTAAAATTACCAAAAATTTAGAACATTTATCTTAAAGGTGTATGTATAGAAAGTCTACTTAAAAATGAATTTGTATGGATTTTTAAAGAAAAGTGACAAAAACTTAGTTTTAGGTAGTTAAATGGTAGTAATGATCATTAATTTATGGTTTTGGAATATCACATATATATAATTTTAAAATTAATAGAAAACTATTGATAGTTGTTAAGTTATTTGAAATTGATTGATTTACAAAGATTTTGTAAATACAAAATTTTTTTTTGTTTTGAAGTTTGTATGAAAAAAATTTAAAACATATTTGTATTTCCTTTCATACAAATTTTAAGCGCTTATAAACCAAATATTTTACAAAATCAATTAGTTTTAAGAAATAATAACAGGGGGGAGTTTATTATTTTATTTACTTAACCGTATGCAACGACAGTTTTTATGACTAAACGATTTCTGATATTGTATAACCATAGTATTTTATTTTTCATATAATAAAATATAATATTTACGAATTGTATTAATATGAAAAAAGTGCGTTTAGTAAAACATAAAAATATTTTAGCAAAATTCTATTCGTGCTCTAACTAATAGTTGATCCATCATTTCATCAATTGTAGAAAAACTAATTTAATGCTTAGTTTAATCAAAAGGCCAAATGGATTAAAGTTTAAAAATATTTACTTGTATTCAAAGTCATTACAACAGCCAAAATATAGGTATCTTGAAAAACTTATTTTAGCAGTAAAGGGAATGGGTCTTTACACATTTACAGATAATGAAGATGTCATATCACCTGATAAGGCAAAGGGAAGCTCTATAATGATATTTGATGATGTTGCATGCGAAAAACATAATATTAGATCATATTTTTGTATGGGTCGTCATAGAGACATTGATTCGTTTTATTTGTGTCAAACGTATACACGTATTCCAAAACATTTAGTACGAGATAATGCAAACTTTATCATAGTGTTTAAACAAGACGACTTAAATTTAAAACATATTTATAATGATCATGTTGGAAGTGATATGAGTCCCAAAATGTTTCATAATATATGCAATGAATGTTGGAAGGAAATATATGGATTTCTTGTGATCAGATAGGATGATGATGTGTGGAATGGGCGCTATAGAAAAGGCTTTGATGTTTTCATTCAACATAAGTTATAAATATTCATCCAACTGCTGCAAACATTTTCTAATTAAAGGCTGGCTTACCTGTTTAAAAAGTTGTTTACCTGTTTCGCTGTTTAAAAAATCTGTTTTTGTTGTTTAAAAAAGCTGTTTTGGTGTTTAAAAAAGCTGTTTTGCTGTTTCAAAAAGCTGTTTAGCTGTTTCAAAAAGCTGTTTTGCTGTTTAAAAAAGCTTTTTTGCTGTTTAAAAAAGCTGTTTTGCTGTTTAAAAAAGTTGTTTTGCTGTTTAAAAAAGCTGTTTTGCTTTTTCAAAAAGCTGTTTTGCTGTTTCGAACGACTGCTTAGCTGTTTATAACTAACTAAGTTATTATCCGGCAATCAAACATGAAAGAAAGTATATCAACAGAATTAGTGAAACCAAGAAAAATTCTAAAAAGGAATTTCGACTATACTTCGTAACAATATAAATTATTCTGAATACAAGGTCGAATTCAGTTATTAATCTAACTTTAAACTACATATACTTTTTTATATTAAGTTATCAGGCATCAGAGTAGGCTATCAGGTATCTGATCAGCTTATTGGCTAAACGTACTACTGATCCTGTCACTTGCCTGTGTATCATTTTCATCTCAGATAAAAATTATATTATATAATAGAATTGTGTTATAATTCATATCATCATTCAATTAAAATAAAACAAATTGCTATATATACATACATATATAAACAATTATGATTATTTTCAATCGATATGCTATTCAAATAAACTTTGAGGATTAAGCGATACACATATATAAAATTAATAATAAACAAAAACTTAATAATAAAAATTTGCAAGCAAAAACAAAAATTTTTGAATCCAACTATGTACAGTCCAACTAACTGGATATTTGTAGTTCAAATTTCTATTTATTAATTTTAAGTTGAAATAAAAAACATTTATTTTATTCTTATTTTTCAATATTTTATTTTATATTTTATTTTATCATCTAAACAAAATACAAGATATGTTTTTTCTTATCTTAAGTTAATTAGTAATCTATATTTATATTAAGGAGGATGTCATAATCCTCTTCCATAAATTCAGTAGACAAGTTTGATTCTATTATTGCTGTTTTTCATTCTGGTGTTGATGATGTTATTAATGACGAAGAACTTATTTTATAATGTCCCCATGCGTATGTATCACAACCATTTTCTCTAATAAATCTCTTATCATCTAAATAACTTAAAGTTAACTTAGTAATATGTTGTGTATAAATTTGATGTAACTTAGATCTAAATATATACATAGAATCATAATAAATTTTTTTTCCAACAAGCATTTTCTAAAATTATTAATAGTTAGTTTAGATGTTACACATTGTTTAACACCCTTAATTTTCTTAATATCCTTATCTGCTCTATCTATTTTAACTGAATACATTTTAGCTCTTAAACCAATGAATTCTTTAATTACGTTTCCATTGCGTTCATCTTTCATCATACCTAATACTTTTTTATTAACTAATGGAAAATTATAAACGTTTTCTCTCGGATATGCAGATGTATCAAAATGTGAGTTGATATCATTTCGAATATCATTATATATGTATATCATTTGTTCTAACGTCATATATAAAGGAGTCAGTATCCATATAATTCAGATTAATATTTTCACTGTATTTGGGTTTCATATAATCGTAACGAAAATTATAAATTTTCCATTTTGATAATTCTAAAACAGAGAATCCAATATAAATAGGTTTATTATATTCAGTTCGCACTCTACTCATTTCAATGGCAACCATATTTTCATGAATTTTGAGGGAACTATGAAAATTGTGTCTAGCAATAAGAGCTCTAGCTCCTAATCGTTTACCTTTATTTTCCCATTCACATACTATTTTAATGTCTTTTCTTTTGTCTACATTTTCCATAGTCTTAAAATACACAGCGTTGTTTAATAATTTAAAAAAGTTTTCTTCGAATGAATTTTTAGCTAACGTTCGGTGATGGTTATTTAAATCAATATATTTTTTCAACCATTTTGACTGATTAAATTCAAGAATTCTATGAATTTTCTTTAAAATTAGATTAGAATTAGTTTTATTGTTTAAGTCTGTTATTAACTTCCGCTGTTTCATGTTTTCAATTTTCTTGCTTTCTGCACAAAATTTTAAATCACTATGGTAGTCGTGTAATGTGGTTGGATATTCTAAGTCTACTTCCAATATGTAACCAAATGCTGAATCTTCTGTTACATCATTTACATTAAAGTTTTGAAAGTTTTCCAACCATTTGAAATTTTTAAAGGGGAGGTAATGAGACATTGCATAACCATATAAATTATTTACATCTAAGTACATTAGATATTTTGATTCTTTTGTAGGATCATAATCACTAACATATTTATTATTGGCTATCGAATGTCGTTTACTGCATTGTACAATACCTCCCCTAATACTCCGTACAACGAAATTGTACATGTTAATATCAGTTAACAATTCCAACTCTATTTCCGTTGTTTTCAACATTGCATCCCAAGATAATCCTGGGGTGGTATAATATTGTGATGGATCTAAATTGTAAATGCTTTTGTAAAGTTTGCGGAAATTTTCAAACACATCACAAAGTAATAAAACATCTACTTTTAAATACAATAAAAGGTAGTCCATTAGTGTTGTACACTGAAACGTATTCCATACTCTTTCAGCATGTTCATAATCGCCCACACTACAAATCTCATTAGTGAATTTATTAAAGAAGACTGTTACACTCCGTTAACTGTGTTTCTTGAAGACGATTGACTGAATCTAAATAATCATATGGAAAGATTCCCTTACGTTTCATTAAATCAAACTCGTTATCACACTGATAGACTGATTTTACAGTTTTCAAATTATCATCAGACAAATAAAGTGAGTCTAAAAAACGCAGTTCAATTGTATCTTTTTCATTTACCAAAATTCTCTTAGATATTGATATATATAATTCCTTATTTAAGGCAATTATATTTATATCGCCTTCGATAGATGAAAGTTCTTTTACAAACAAATGACAGTCATACGCCGAAAGATTGTGGAAAAATATAGGTATGAAATTTGCAATTTTATATTCTAAATTACATTTATTATGAGCTGGACCTCTACATTCTCCGGTCAAGTGACAGTGGTCAGCTACTCTATCTTCAACAGATAAAAATTTATTACAAATGTGACAAGTTGTGTCTGTATTTTGTTTCATCTGTTGAAGGGTATTTAAGAAAATCATTAATTTTACTATACTTAAATAATTATTATAAATCTCTAAACAATCTTTGACTAAATTTTCAAAAAATTTTTTAGGTGAATCATTACCACTATATAATCTAAACAAATCTAAGCTAGAGTTAAAAGAACATTTAATATACACCCCTATTCTGCGTTTCGATTACGTTCCCGCATTCAGTTACGCACGGATCGAAAAGAGGTATTCTGCCAAAAAACTGAATCGAAAGAAAAAGAAGAAGAGAAGAGTATGTTTAAACCTGCTGCTTTGCTTTGAAACGGGTGAAATAGGAACAGTAAAACTAAACAATTTTGCAAAATTTTTAGCAAAAAGTTAAATTTAGTGCAAAAAACAGAGACTTAACAATTAAAACAAATAATAATTAAATATTTTGAAAATTTTCATTAAATAAACTCTTGCAAATTTAAGTACAGAGAGTTAAAAAAACGGGATAAGCAAGAGGTATTTGTGGCCAAACTTTTCCAGTCTAAAGAATCCTGTCGCGACGGAGGTGATATTTTAATTTTTTACACATAATTGTAACACAAAAATAAAGTTTATTTGTTTAAATTTAATTAAATCCGTAGACAAAATCGTTTTTCGTTGCCATTAAATAGGTATGTGTCAACTGTTCTACCTGTAATAAACTAAATAAAAATCGCATTTCAGTACAGAAAAACAAAACAAACTGTTTAGTTCATTAATTAAACCTTCTTCATTTAATACTTGCATTATTTTTTTAATTAATCACTTTTTAAAGCTAAACAAACAAAAATTGAAAACGCTCCGCCACTAAAATAACAACTTACAAAAACGTAGTTACGATCGAAATGCAGAATACATAGAATCGAAAGAGAAATCGAAGAACGGAACGCAGAATACCAAAGTTGCCAAACGGAGAAACTTTCGATTCGAATCGAAACGCAGAATGGGGGTGATAATAACTATAAGCAAATGGAATATGCTTCTGAACTGATTTAACGTTTGTTGAATTTTGTACGTTTACCGATTCTAGAATACATTCAAAATCAGCGTACACTACAAAAGGCACATCCATTTGCTTTTTAAAGTTTTTAAAACTTACTACATTATTGTCTACAGTAGGCATCTTAGTCACCAATTTGTTACATTCTTGTTTATGTTTTTCTAGTGATGTCTCAGCATGGAAATGTATTAAGCAGGTATTACATATATACACTTGATGCTGACGTTTAGTTAATTGACTCCTTATCAATCTATAATTAAATAAAAGAATGTTTTTTTGATTAGTATAATTTTCAGTGATTATCAATGTGCGTAAAATTATATTACCTTGAAATATTTTTTATCCACACATAATGAAATCTGTCCCCTTCTTCCAGCAACAACAAAGTAATGTGATTAGCTTTTTGCTTTGTAGTAAAGTAGTATGGGCCCACTACATTATCACCATCTAAGCCAAATACATTTATACTTATTTCAGGGTTGTTGGTTTCAAAGACTTCAATTTTGTTGGTTGCTAGCGGAAACTTCAAGTTTTTAAAATTTAAAACAATATTACTCTCCAGTCTTATAATTTCATCTTCTATATTTTAAATTTTATATGATGAACATCTGTCTGAATGATAAGTGATAGGAAAAAATGCTGATATTATCGCCCACTTGAAGCAATATTCATCACGATTTTTTATGTTAATACAAGCACCTTTTTTAAATATTGATGGTGGTAGAGGTATGTATTGTGATCCCTTTATACATTTATATTTATTAATATTAATTTCTAAATGAGATATTTCAGTTAAGGTCCATCCACTATCCTGCTCCTGAAATTCACTCATCTTATAATAATATCGCACTGCTATTGGTAAAGATGTCTAATATCATCTATTGTTGATGTTTCATTAAGAATAACCATCTTCGTTTGATGCGATTTTATATCAACGGTGCAAGAGTCTTCATCTTCTTTTAATAATATATAATCACAAGAGTTCACAATTAAATTTTATAGTTGAATGTTTTTGAATATTACTCTGTAATAACTTTATCACTTTTTCATTAATCTCATTAAAAAAGTTTTCTGGTATTAAATTGTCTTTATTTTTATTTTCTAAAATAAATAATGATATCCGGTTTTTGAAGCAAGACTTAATAATTCGCACATCATTGTCAAGTACTTCTGCACTCTTCAACTTGTGAGTATTTGTTCTTAGATGGTAATACCACATTGTTGTTTTAATTTCTTTTTTGCACAACTCACAATAAATGTTTTCTTTATTATTATTTTTAGAATGATCTACTAAGTGCGAATGTCGCTGGAACTCCGATAGGTTTGAAAAACGTATATAACAGGTTGAACATTTGAATGAGGACGATGGTCCTTCATGATGCAATCTGATATGTTTTCTCAAATTTCTATTAAAAGAAAATATTTTTCCGCAAAACTCGCACACAAAACTTGCCATAACTTTTTTTAAATGTTGTTACAAACGTGGTTATTTAAAGAATGAAGTTTGTTTATTAGCATCACAGTTATTTTTACTATAAAAATTGTTGTATGTATGTATGTATTAAAGAGCCGTATGATCTAAATTTTAAAATACCTATATTCGAACAAAATGTAACTTACTGACCATTTGTTTGCAAAGTTTGTAAGCAAAAGTTTGATCGTATCATTAACATAAAACTCTTATTAATTGAATGTGTTGAATGTGATAATGTGCTCGTGTTCGTGGTATATGGTTTTTTTCGAATTAAGGAGCTATTGCATTTTATATAAGTTTTAAGTGTAAAATTTTCTGCTGTCGGAAAATTTTCGAACGTTTTGCTTTGATTTGACACAACAGAAATTAATAGCTGATCATAAGCTGCTGAATTGAGATCATTTGATACGAATTCGCCTACAAAATTAATGTTTTTATTCTTCGAACATGTAATCGTGTTTTATTTCCTTATAGTTTTTATGATTGTATGCAACTGTGTACATGCTCACGAACACACATGATAGTTTATGTTCATGTTCAAGCTCATACTTGCTCGCTAGCATTTATATTTCATGCATTTTTACTCATTGTTGCTTTAATACAGTGAACAGAGTCGAGTATGATGAAAAAAAATTAGCAGATCATTTTCAAATCTGCTTTTTCTTTTGTTCATGCAGCTGTCTAGTATGTATTTATGTGTGCATTTGGATACAAAAGTTACCCTGTAAATAAAACAGACTAGTTACATCATGGTCCCATGTAATGCAGTCATGGATCATGTCGTTTTCATACAAACATGCAATGCTGCACGATAAGTGTTCATCTTTAAACGATTATGATCGTTATTTGGAGTTGTTTTGGAGTACTCCAACTCCTCTTTCGACTAGTCCTTACATGAATGTATGGACTAGTCGCATTATCTGCAGGGTAATTTAAAAAAATACTGTCACACATACACACACACACACACACCCAGCACAACTGAAATTAATATTAAAAAAAATTGAATTTCACAACATTCCTATTGAAAACCAGAGCTGTAACCAATAGCTCTTTTTGAACTAGTTCGTTCTGTTGGACACAACTATATTGAAAACTGAATTTTACCACGTTCGTATTAAAAAAAAAATAATAATTTTACAACGAAGGTAATACAGTTTCACTCACATACACATAGAACTGAAATAAGTATTGCATTTTACAACGAAAGTAATACAGTCTCATCCACATACAACTGAAATCAGGGATGGATAGTAAAATAGAAAGATAAACAGATCTGTTGGTGATACTCTATGAAGAAATATCATACTGAAGGTATACATACTCCCATCCAGGCATGATCCATCATTTGTACTGAAAAAGTGGTCACGAACCGCTCTAAACATACTACTGTTATGTATTGCAAAAATTACACAAACTCGCGATGATTAAAATAATAGAAACAAATCCCCTAAAGCTGATTATATAAACCGCAAAAAAAATGCACTAAGATATATAACCTAAGGCTGAGTTTACATCTGGCATTTATTGTGTGTAATTTGCACAAAAAAGCGTAACCAACTAATTACTAATGCAAAAGCGTTTGATTCAGACATGTATTTATTGATTTAAACAGTTTGCAATCATGTTGGATTCTATAAAATTGTTATTAGTTATGTATGAAACCGTTTAACTTAATAAATACATGTCTGAATCTAAAAGTTTTTCATTAGTAATTAGTGGTTACGCTTTTTTCACGCTTGTGTGGCACATGGTACACAGATGGAAACCCGGCCTAACTAACATATATATCGCGAAAACTTGCAAAAATGCGAATATACATATGTATATCAAAAATAATCTTATGTACAAAAAGTTGCGAAAATTCGCGAATATTTTAATAATTGTGAAGTCTGTTTTGAATGTCAAAAACTTGGAAAAATTTGCGAAGATTTTGAAAATTCGCAAAAAAAAGATATCAAGGTCTGATACTGGGGCCTAATTCCCCTATTCTATTGCGAGCGAGTTATTACTCGAATATGCGGGTTTTTTAACTTTTGGGTTTTTCGCATTCGGTTTCGAGTAACACATATCCAAGGCGCATTTATTAGGTGGCAGCACTACATCAGGTGACTAATGTTATTATACCAATCTAAATGTCAAATTTGGGTTGTATAGGTATAAGCCTAAAAGCATGCTTTTATTTGGGTATACATAAACACCTTTCGAATATTCAGTTTTGTATGGTGTTTGACATTTCCTATAAGAAACATGCAATCTGACGATGCTACCCTGTTTTGAAAAGTAAGAAGGTAATTTATACCAACAAAGTACATGAGGTTGTTCCTGTTGTAATATTTGTTGTAGAATCGCGGGTACCTGATTGATGTGCCTTGCACATATCGAAATTTCTAATGACATCATTCGGTAACGTGCATACATTCCAATGCAACCGTTCGTGTTTTTACTCGCAAGCAAAATGGCATTCGAAATCATGTTTAACATAGAAAAAGCGATGAAAAAGAAAATGTATGTTCAATATTAGACTTACATATTTATTTATAAATGAATGAATGCACAAATGTACTTATAAAAAAATACAAATTAAAGAATTTCTTGTTGACTTGAAATATAACAAAACACACTGACTTGGCAAATAATGTTTTGCCTAAGAGTTGTCGGGGAAAATAAAAAAAATCAACCAACTCTGGGAGCATCTAAATAACAAATTAACTGCTTCTAGTCAACCAATAAGAGAATTGAAAATGTGGCTACTGCTCTATTCTCTAGCTTTACACTTATTTATTATTATTAAGTTATTAATTAAATTAAAATAAAAATAACATTTATGTATATTCGTTCCTTTTTTCTGCATATATGTACGTTTGTATGTACTTACATACATATGTTTTTGCACACATACATATATACAAACATGCTTTTGCTTACAATTTATTCAGTGTTGTGAAATGAATTTATATATAAATATATTTGCCGTTTTCCAACACTAAAACAAAAACTCGATTCGCTTGGTAGCGAGTGACATCATCGGAAAATTTCTTCCCATCGAAATTAATTTCTATTCGAATGCAATTCCGATCACGAGTGCAGGAATTAGGCCCTTGATTTAAAATCTTTAAAACTGTCACAAAAAAACAAACAATTGGGAACAATCATAATAGAGAAAATTCGCGATAAATTGCAAAATTGCAATCAAGTTCTAAAATAACTTACAAATACCTACAGATCTAAAGAATGTCAAAATGACGAAAATTCGCTCAAATTCGCTAACATCACTTAGATAGATGGATTGAAATTCGGTAAAATAGTAAAAAGCAAAGATTTGGATAAAAATTTCTAACAAGTGCTAAAAATTTTTAAAAATTGCTAAAATTGTAAGCAATGCCATGGATAAGTCATTCTTTCACTAATTTCGCTTCAAATTCACTCTCAAATTAGTCCAGTAAAAATTTAATATGGGTTAAATCTAATAAGGACTGCGAAGAATTTATGTGTGGGCAAAATAGACTCATTGAATTTTGTGTTAAAATAATTAGTAATTCAACAAATACAAACTAGTATTTCTGGCAACACTTATCAAAAAATATTTAAAAAATCGAATGTGTTGCAAGTCATGGGTATGTCGATAGATATGCGGGATGTAACGAAGAATGCGCATCGATACATACAAGTATGAAATAAAGTGTGCAGGGGTATACGCAAGTATGAGAATGAATAGATATCAACGCGCACTAGCATAAAAAATGTTCGATATGTGCGGGAGTATCCAAAATTTTTTGTATCGATTGGCTTTCTCTGATATGTATATAACAAAAACGTGAAGATTTCCAAATCCAACGCCTTATAATATTACGTTTTTGACTAAAATTTCATTATTTTGTTGTTGCTTCAAAGTTCGATTTAGGCTAAATACAACAGTTCCCATCAATATAATCTTGCGATTTGAGTTTGCCAAACTTCATGCGATAACGATTTATAGAATACTGTACGCGAATTGAAGTCACAACACTTGCATAGTTAATATACGAGTGTCAGAACATAGTCGATAGATATACTCTACTTTTACTCCTGTCAGCTTACCTCTATAACTAGAACAAAATTCCTATACGGCCGATTTTTATTTTGTTATTTCACTGTTTGCAATCGAGCCTTTTTATAGGTCTTATACAATTGCTGAGTTAATAACTACGAAGTAAGTAATTAAGGCCCCTATTATGATTTACAACTAAATTGATAGTTTAGTTGTAGTTATAAAATTTTTATTATGGATTACAACCTTTTTCACCATGACAACTGCTTTTTATCAGTTGTATTTTGGTTTTTATTTCTAGTGTTGTATTAGGTTTGCTTCATTGTTCCAGACGCCAACCAATCCCATATGTCAACCAATATTGTTGCCATATTCATAAAACATGAAATCTAAAAATAAAATACTAGACCAAATCTTAAAATGTTTTGTGATGGCTACTATGATTTCAAAAAACATAGCATATATAAAAACCTATTCTTTTCGAACAATGTTTCGAATACAACTAAAATTAGTTGTAATTCAGAATGCCAAAAAACAGTTAAGTTGTTACAATTTCAACTAAACTTGGTTGAGTTGTAAACCGTAATAGGGGCATAAGTTTAAACATTATTTAATATAAGGTGACCAGTTTTCGGAGAAAGAAAAATATAACATCAACAAAAATAGAAAATATTTAATGTCTACATTTTTTACATACTATATAAAAAATTACATTCATATACATTCAATAATAAAAATTAAAAATTTAAAAATCCCCGGGCGCAGTTGACGCTGTAGCAAAACATAAAAACAGATCAAAATCTCAACAATATCACACCCCTGTATACATTAAGCTTACCAGTCTACACTCAAACCAGGTAATCACATAAGCTAGCTGTTTATTTCAACTATCAACCTCTTTATAAAACAAAACAAAATTACATATGGAGCTTGGTTGTTGTTAGAGCACGCAAATGAAAGTGTTTCGTCGATAAAAACAAATATAAATCATTCTTTTAACATTAAAGATTTTTTTATGTGTAGACTAGGGGGTAAAAATCTTTTTCACAATTCAAATGTTTCCCCGCCAAATAATTCAAAAGATACTGACACAAGCTTTAATTTTAATCGCCTTGAAGCTAGTTAAAGACTCTTGTCTTTTGTTAAATAAAAAAATTTATTTTATGGCACTCAACTAGTGCCTTTAAATTTTTTATTATTAATAGACCTTAATTCTAGAGTTGTTCTTAAACTATGTTAATACTAGACTGACTGTCAAAATTGTTTGTCAGTCATATTTATAATTATTCTTAATCTTAGGTACACAAATTGGTTATTAGTGTTTATCTCATCAAAGAGAACACATCCTTTGTTATTGATACAAATATTACTACAATTGTTTTTGTTTTAGCTTATCTCTTGTTACAATTTTGTTTTCTTATTTTCTATTTCGAAAGATATGTTTATCTTTTATTACAAGGTTGTTTCTTACTTTCTATTTAGAGAAAATATGTTTATCTTTTATTACAAGGTTGTTTCTTACTTTCTATTTAGAGAAAATATGTTTATCTTTTATTACAAGGTTGTTTCTTACTTTCTATTTAGAGAAAATATGTTTATTCATATGTATTTCTTATTATTCTTACAATATGTTTATCTCTAGTAGACATGTTTTGGTTAGTTCATGCTTAAGATTTACTTAACTATTTTTTATTTATTATTTAATGATAGCATTCCTTAACTCTCCCCTTCCTAAATTAAATCGTCCCGATTTTGTTTCTTTCAAGTTTTTCTAATTCTCTGTTATACAAAACTCTAAAGTTCTCGTTAACTCTATTCTGTCTATAAATCATACAATATTTAAATATCTTTAATGACAAGGATATAATGCTGATGATTCCTAATATAGTTAATGTTAAGTAAATAAATGATTTTACTGGGTGTTTTTCCACAGGAATAAAAAAAATTTTTTAACGAGTCTAAATTGTTAAAAGCGTATTCGCTTCCTGAATACATAATTTTTTCTATTTCAAAATCTTCTGTATGTTTATTGTGGATTGCTTCCAGTAGTTGGTCGTGTATATTTCTATATGTAATGTTGTCTATCTTTACCTCGTTTGTATATTCTACTAAAACGGTTCCTGATGTATTTTGATTGTTTATTGTATGTATGCCGTCTAATAGTATGAATCCATCATCTATCTGTTGAAAAGGTTTGTTATATTCTTGTATAATTGTACATTTTGAATCCCTGTTTTCTAGTAATGGTATGATACAGTCGTTTGTAGCATTGTTACGTTCACAAATGTTTTTTCCTAAATAGTTCTTACAATTTTTTACTCGTATATACTCATGATGGCACCTAGCTATGACTTTGTCTGTTACTATTTGTCCGTATTTGAAACTGATAGGCGTAATTTTAAAGAGATTGCAATAGTTATTCAATATAGGGTATTTATAAATGGTTATAAATGAGTCTGATGTTCTGGCAATGTATACATCCGAATACTCCATTATATTTACAATTGGAATATTTGTTAGTTCATGTGCTACTATTTTTTTCAAATCTTCCAAATCCAGAGCCTCTGATAAATATTCATTATTTTTGGCTGCATTTATTGTTCGCACTAGTACCAGCAATTTGTCATGTATTTGTTCCAATAGGATATGATTTTTTATGCGTTGTTTCCCTAAGGATTCTAAAATTTTATCAAATCTAGAGTTGATTATTTTCTGTTTTTCATTATTTTCAATAAGGGTATTAATTGCTGTTTCTATTTGTATAACGTCGTCATGATCTGGCACTCCTGTGATAAATTTTAACGCTGATCCCAAAAAATTTAATCCTCTCTTATGTATAACGTGTTCACTTAATTGTTCTTCTAATACTTTGATCTTTCGTATCCGGATAAGTTCTTCCGTAGTTGTAGAATATTTCCCTTCCAGTATTTGATTATAAGGTGCAAGGATTTTTGTCAAATTTGTTATATGAAATAGATGAGAAAATTCGTCGAACAATAATACGTCGTCGCTTCTAGTCAAAATATACTTCCTGTCAGTTATGGTTGTTACCTTGGTATCTCCCTTTGCCTGGATTGCGATTATGATAACCATGGCTAGTAATTTCAGATAATTCATTATCGTTTTCTGTAAGTGTGTAATTTTTTATGCTATCTTTGTGAATAACTTTCCCTTCCTTAGTCAAAATCGTGTCCTCGCGATCTTCCTGCACTATGTGTTTTTTATAACGGCTGTCGCTTTTACTTCTGATATTCGTTCTTAACACCAATACCTGGTCTCCTTGCTTGAATGTTCTGTGTCTACTTCCCTGGTTTAGACGTTGTAACGTTTTCTCTGATGCGTCTTTTAGTTTTTTCACTATGTCTTCCTTATTGTATGTTATTAGGTTAAAGTGTATATCCTTGGGTTTTTTTTCTGTGACAGTGTGAGTTGAGTTATTTAATTCTTTTACAGCTGTGAACAATTCTTCGGTTGCTGATGTAGAGTTCTTTATTTTTAAAATTCTTGCTAACTCAGATATAGAGTTGTGCGTTCGTTCTACTTGACCGTTTGCCTTTGATCTAAATACTGGTGTCTGTATTTTGTTGATTTTATATTTTATACACATTTGCTTCATCATAGCTGTATTTAAACAACTTTCGTTGTCTGTCATGAGTCGCTTGCAGTTCGGAAAATTGTTGATAATAATTTCTTCTACTCTTTTGTCCATATTTGTTTTTGAGTCTAGTTCTCTGATAGTTATATATTTTGAAAATTTGTCTACTGCTACTAAATATATTTTGTGTTCATTAAAATAAATATCTAAATGTATGTACTCCCCTGGTTGTGTTGGTATATCTGATTCTTTTAATGGTTCTTTCATGGGGTTCCGTTCATATTTGCCGTATAGACAAGCTGTGCACTTTTTGTTGTATGCCTTACATTGTTGTTTTATGTTCGGCCAATAGTATTGTTCTAGTAGTTCTTTTATATTGTTTTTGTATCCCCTATGTGCTCGTTCGTGTGTTTGTTTGACTAATTCTAGTTGTTTATCTGGTTGTGTTACGTCTTCAAGTTTCTTTGGTGTGTACACGAATTTTATGCCTGCAAATGTGTTCTTTATAATTTGACCGTACCTAAATAAATTTTCAGCTGTTGTATGTATTGCTGCGATTTTTTGTGGCTGCAAAAATTTCTTTAATTCGGATATCAGATAATTTTCATCGATGAAGTTTATAGTATGACGTACTTTACTTTGAAACATAATACATGTACGTGTCTCGTTCTTCTGTGTGTTTGGTACTAATTCTATTTGGGTGCCGTATAGTGACCATATAATAGCGAGTAACTCCTTCTCGTTCGTACTGTAATTCTGTTCAGTGGCACTAAGTGTGCGTGATAAGAAATAAATTGGGTTCCTGTTTTGACTCAGTACAGCTCCAATGGCTATATTGGAAGCGTCCGTAGTGAGTTCAAAAGCTTTCTCATAATTTGGTTGGTATAATTCTACTTGTTCCTTTAAGCAGTTTTTTAATTTATTTACAGCTTCTATGGCCGTTTGGTCTAAACTAATTTTTGTGTTTTTACTTTTATTTTTTCCGATATGAGAATTATCTCCTTTAAGGTATAGAGTCAAGGGTTTTGCTATCATTGCGTAGTTTTTTACAAATTTCCTATAGTAGCCGGTGAGCCCTAAAAATCCTCTAAGATCTTTCAGGGTTTCTGGTATTGGGTAATTTTCTATGGTTTTTACTTTGTTAGGATCAGTTGCAATCCTATTGTGCTTAACAATATGCCCTAGATATTCTACTTCTTCCATAAAAAATTTAGATTTTTCATTGGATACTTTTAAAGTAGCTTTATTTAATGCATTAAAAATAATTCGTATGTGTTCCATGTGCTCTTCAACAGATGAGGAGTAAATGATTATATCGTCAATGTAAACATATGCGAACTTGCCTATGAAGTCGCGCAAGATATCATCCACGCATCTTTAGAAAATAGATGGGGCATTTTTTAACCCAAAGGGCATTCGAACAAACTCATATTTGCCTCCATTTACACAAAAGGCTGTCTTCTCCCTGTCGCTTTCTTTTATTCTAATCTGGTGAAAACCGGATTATAAATCAAGTGTAGTAAAGAACTTAGCTTTCCCTAGGTTTTGCAGTGTGATATTTATGTCTGGTATCACATATCTGTCTGTGATTGTGTGTTCGTTTAATTTCCTAAAATCTATGACCATGCGTCTCTTAGGTTATCCGTTTACGTCCATGCTTTTCTTATGTACCGTTAACATGGGGGAGTTGTATGGGCTGTAACTTTTTTGTATTATTCCGTCCTTTAATAATTTATCGATTTCTTTATTTACAAATTCTACGTCATTTATGTTGCTTGTATATTGTTTGGTCCATATAGGATCCTTGGTATCTGTCCGTATGCTAGCTTCAATCCTTGTAGTGAAGGGTAATGGTCCTATGCCATTATTGTCCTTCATTAACCTATCGATTTCTGCTTTATAAGTATTTATCCCTATAATGTGATTTACATAATTTTCTTCCCTACTTTCTGGATTCCTCAATGCCTCAAATGTCATTTTATTCAAATCTATTACTGCGTTTAATTCTTTCATTCCGTTCCATCCCAAGATTAAATCGAATCCGTTTATTTTATCTACTTCAAAGAAATCTAGTTCCTTATTCATAAACCAAATAGTTTGCTTTGTGTTTATCATTGAATTACCATGCATTGATATTACTTGTATTGGCTTTACCTTTTTTGTCAAACTGAATTTCAAATTTTTCTTAACATAATTATGGGTTGCACCTGTATCTACTAAAACATTATAGTTTATTTTCCCATCATTCATTACTATACTGGGCAACCCGTTTATTAGTTTAAATACTTAATAGTTAAATGATTTTGTCTACCTGTTTCTACAATCGTGCTAGAGTTGTCTTCTTCGGATGTTAAGTTGTTGTTCCGCATGTTTTTTGGTTGTTGATGTTGATTGGTGAACTGCCCACTATGTGGTCTTTTCCAATACCTATTCCCGTTGTAGTAGTTGTTTTGGTGCTGTGTTGGTTGCCGGAATGCCGTATTCCCCGATGATGTATCCATGGGTTCTGGTTTTGGTAATTGTGCTGACTGTTGGTTATCGTTGTATTTCTGCTGATACATGGGACGTCTTTGGTGATGTTGTTTCTCATGATAGTGTTTATTGTTGGTTGGATGGTTATTCGGCTGAGCATAGCTTAGTCGTAACTTTCGATGTTCGTCATCGTGCTCAATGGTGCGGGCTACTGCAAAAGCATGCTCTAGATCCCTTATAGGATTTCCATATAGAGTGGAGCGAATATATGAATTATTTATTCCGTCTTTAAACACTCTCACCGCCTCTTGTGTTGCTTCATCAGTCATTACCTTGATTACTTCTAGGCTGTGACCGGACATAGATATTTTTGACGTGATTAGTGTCAGGGCTCTGTTTACATTGTCATGGAATTCGCTCAAGTTGTGTTTCCCTTGTGTGAGTCTCTTCATCTCGTCCTGTAACACATACAGTGGTCTTTGATCAGCATAGGTATAATCTAACCTATTCCTGATTGCGTCGAAGTTAAATATCGTGTTATGGTTAGTTAACACGTCGGCTGCTGCACCTTGTATTTTGGTTTTTATGATTGATAAGGCCTCTTCATATCTATTAGAGTTTCTGTGATTACTAATTCCGTCCATTAGTCTAGAAACATCTTCCCTCCATACGCGGTATTTTGAAATGTTGCCATCGAATACAGGTAGTGCTTTAAAAACATCTAAGTTGATTTCATTAGGGTTGGTATAGGATATGTCGACTGGTTCCAGTCGTTCCGTTACTTGTTGATTCATAGCGGGGTGAACTTGCATTTGATCTACCCTGGCTCTTAACGTTTCATTTTCTGTTTGAATTCTCTGGATCATCATTTGTAAGTTAGCCATCTGTTGGATCATGGTGTTCATGTTAGTTTGTTCCATTTCGTTAGTGGTGTCCAAGTTTCTTCGTTCGTTGAATTTATTTAAAGATTTCCTCATTTATTCCTTTTTAGTTCACTTATTTATAGTCACTTCTTTCTTTTACAGTTTTTGTTTTTTTCATTTATATTAATAGGTCCGCCCGTAGAAGGATAAAAGTATATTATCCTCCTGGCAGGATCGCCAGTTAAAGACTCTTGTCTTTTGTTAAATAAAAAAATTTATTTTATGGCACTCAACTAGTGCCTTTAAATTTTTTATTATTAATAGAACTTAATTCTAGAGTTGTTCTTAAACTATGTTAATACTAGACTGACTGTCAAAATTGTTTGTCAGTCATATTTATAATTATTCTTAATCTTAGGTACACAAATTGGTTATTAGTGTTTATCTCATCAAAGAGAACACATCCTTTGTTATTGATACAAATATTACTACAATTGTTTTTGTTTTAGCTTATCTCTTGTTACAATTTTGTTTTCTTATTTTCTATTTCGAAAGATATGTTTATCTTTTATTACAAGGTTGTTTCTTACTTTCTATTTAGAGAAAATATGTTTATCTTTTATTACAAGGTTGTTTCTTACTTTCTATTTAGAGAAAATATGTTTATTCATATGTATTTCTTATTATTCTTACAATATGTTTATCTCTAGTAGACATGTTTTGGTTAGTTCATGCTTAAGATTTACTTAACTATTTTTTATTTATTATTTAATGATAGCATTCCTTAACTAGCTTTGATAATCTGGTGCAAACTATAAACAATTTTGCAACAAATATGACTACCATGATGCAAGAAATGTTCCGAATGCAGAACACACTGCTTTAAGCATTAATTAACAAGCCATGAACACGTTAAAAATATGTTTCTGGAACGCAAACGACATTCGCCAACTTAAAAACGAAGTTAAGCACTTGCTCACGGATATTTCGTGATATCATCAATTTACTCACCTCGCAGATTTTCAGTTACCGAAGATCAGTATGAGAAGTTCTACAAATCGCTTGGATCTTGTTTCGTGGCAGCTGGTGACTACAATGCAAAACATACATACTGGGGATCGCGTCTTGTTACACCTAGAGGTCGAGCCTTGTTCAATACAATTTCAAAAATGGGCTTAGATGTCATTTCGAGTGGGGAGCCTACTTACTGGCCTACTGACGTAAGAAAAATTCCAGATGTTATAGATTTTGCCGTCACGAAAAATATTCATAGGGACTTAATTCATGTAGAGGCCTCTCTAGATCTGTCCTCCGACCACTCTCCAACAATAGTTACAATTTTCAACCCATTAAGGAGTGATTTAACTAACTCATATGTGAAGATGATTAATGGAATCAACTGGCTGGCATTAAAAAATATTTTAGTAGTCACTGCGTAGAAAACATTCAGCTTAGATCATGCGATGATATTGAATTTAATATTGCCAATCTTAACGAAAATATTAAACAGGCTGCTGAACACGCCACTACCTCCTATCCGCAGACCGGCTTTAACAGAATTTATTCTACGGAAATTGAACGTCTTGTATGTGAAAAAAGGAGAGCTAGAAGAGAATGGCAACAACACAGATCACCCCTAAATAAAATCAGACTTAAAGAATGTACTAAACGACTCAAAGAGCTGCTATCATCGGAAAAAACTGCACTACTGGAAAAGTATTTAGAAGGTCTTGATGTAACGTCCGCATCTAATCACTCTTTATGGCGCGCTACTAGAAATCTTAAACGACCCGTTGATCTTAAATCACCATTGCGTACTGCGACCAGAGGCTGGGCAAGAAGTGATAGTGAGAAAGGTAACTTATTTTCTGAGCATTTAAAATCTGTATTCACTCCCAATTCATGTACGGGTGCTGCTGATTTACCGTGTGTAGTTTCTCTACCCCCTCGTCCCTTAAGGTTTAAGATGCGTGAAGTACAAAAAGTAATTGCTGAACTCAACCCGAAGAAAGTTCCAGGTATTGATGGCATTAGTAACAAAATGCTCATGAACTTGCCTCATATTGCAATAAGAATCCTGCTATTTACTTTTAATGCTATTTTAAGAATGCAGTATTTTCCACATAACTGGAAACTGGCCAAGATCAAAATGATTCCAAAGGCGGGCAAAGATCTTACCAAGACTGAGTCATGTAGGCCTATAAGCTTACTATCTACAATCTCAAAGCTTTTCGAAAAGCTGCTCATGACTAAATTGTCCAAAATTTTAACTGATAATGGGTGCATCCCGGACCATCAATTTGGCTTTAGAAGTCAGCACAGCACGATTGAACAAACGCATAGACTGGTCCAAGTTGTAAGAAGAACATTTGAAGAAAAGAAGTATTGTTCTGCTCTCTTTATTGATGTTTCTCAGGCGTTTGATAAAGTATGGCACGAAGGCCTAGTTTTAAAATTGAAGACATATCTGCCAATAAACATTCAAAAGCTTTTGGAAAGTTATATTATTGATAGGAAGTTCACTGTTGTGGAAGGAGAGTTCACGAGTGTGCCCGAAACTATATCTTCTGGTGTGCCCCAGGGTAGTATTCTGGGTCCTGTCTTGTATTTAATATATACTTGTGATATGCCTGTGAGCAATAATATCCATATTTCTACTTTTGCCGATGATACAGCCTGTATGAGTGCGCACGAAAACCCTTATGAGGCATCCCGCAATCTCCAGGAACATATCACTCAGCTGGAAATATGGTTGAACTTATGGAGAATTAAAGTCAATGAACAAAAGTGTGTCCATATAACGTTCACCCTAAGAAGAGATACTTGCTCCCCCATTCGAATCAGCAATCAAAATATTCCTCAACATTCCCAAGTGAAATACCATCTTGATCGAAGACTTACATGGAAACATCATATTGACTCTAAGTTAACTCAGATGAAACTTAAGTTAACTCAAATATATTGGTTGATTGGCAGAAACTCAACACTCAGCCTAGACTGCAAACTTTTATTATACAAGTCGCTTTTGAAGCCAATATGGCGCTACGGAATTCAGTTATGGGGCACTGCTTCAGCTTCCAATGTCGAGAGAATCCAACGAAGGCAAAACAAAATTTTACGGTTAATAACATCGGCTCCATGGTACATCCAAAATTCTATTATACATCGTGATTTAAATATGCCACTAGTGACTGAAGAAATTGAAAAATACGCAGGCAAATATTTAACAAAACTCGAATCACATCCTAATCCGCTTGCTCGTAATATTTTGAACTTTACTGGACACGTCCGCTTAAAAAAGAGGGACACACGGGCTCTTATACCTAACACTCCAGATGGGAGTACTTGAAAATACTTTCCCCCTACTTTTTTTGTTTTGATTATCACTACTAATGTATTATTTATAACTACCACTAAGTTTATGTCCGACACTGGTCGGGCCTAATAATTTTTTTTTATAGATTTAAGATTTGAATACTTATTGTTAGTTCATATATGAAGATACAATAAATAAATACATGCATTAAAAAAAAAAAACTTGCTCACGGAAAAAATATGGAAAAATATGCATTTGACTTCGACAAGCCTTTTTAAAATTTATGGCTACACCTTATATGAGCATGCGGGTAGGTGAGCAATTCTTATAAAATCAAGACTCAAACACTATATTCTTGACAAGATTTGTGAAGAACATCTACAAGCGACAAATTATGGCATTGAAAGTTTTTGTACAAATTTCGTGATATCATCAATTTACTCCCCTCCCAGATTTGCAATCACTGAGAATCAATATGAGGATTTCTACAAATCTCTTGGACCTTGTTTTGTAGCAGCTGACGACACAATGCAAAACATACGTTCTGGGTTTCGCGCCTTATTACACCCATTGCTCAACACAATTTCAAAAAAGGCCTTGGACGTCATTTCGAGTGGGGAGCCCGCTTATTGGCCCACGGACATACAAAAAACTCCGGATGTTACAGATTTTGGCGTCATGAAAAATATCTAGGGATTTAATTCAAGTTGAAGCTTCTCTTGATCTCTCGTCCGATCACTCTCCCACGATCATTACAATTTGTAGCCCATTAAGAAGTAACTTACCTGACCCATATGTGAAAATGATCAATCGTGTTAATTGGGTGGGGTTCTAAAAATATCTCAGTAGTCATTGTATGGAAAATATTAACCTAAGAACACCAGATGATATTTGCAATCTTAACGAAAATATTAAACAGGCTGCTAAACATGCCACTACCTCTCATCCGCAGACTGGGTTTAAAAGAATTTATTCTACAGACATTAAACGTCTCGTACATGAAAAAAAGAAGAGATAGAAGGGAATGGCAACAGCACAGATCACCTCAACATAAAATTCGATTTAAATAGTGCACTAAACGACTCCAAGAACTGCTTTCATATGAAAAAACTTTTAAAAGTAATCTGGAAGGTCTTGATGTCACACCAGCATCTAATTACTCTTTGTGGCGCGCTGCTAGAAAGCTTAAAACAACCGTTGAGTAAAAGCCACCTGTTCGCATATATACCGGAGGTTGGGCAAGAAGTGATACTGAAAAAGGTAACATATTTGCCGAGCACTTAAACTCCGCTTTTACGCCAAACATATGTACTGGTGTTGTTGATTTGGCGAGTGTAGTCGCTCTACCCCCTCAACACATAAAGCTTAAAACGCGTGATTTACAATAATTAATTGTCGAACTCAACCCGAAGAAATCCAAGGGTATTGATGGAATTAATAACCAGATGCTGATGAAGTTGCCTCGTATTGCAATGAGAATCATGTTATTGATTTTTAATGCCATTTTACGACTGGAGTATTATCCATACAGCTGGAAGCTTGCCAAGGTTAAAATGATTCCAAAGCCGGGCAAAGATCTTACCAAGGCCAATAAGTCTACTATCAATAATGTCAAAGCTTTTCGAAAAATTCTAATTAGTAGTGGGTGTAGGGAAGTAACGAATGTTCGCATTCACTTTCGCAAATTATTCGCTTACTTTTGCTATTTGCACTCGCTAAAATATGCGAATATTTCAAGCGAATACTAAAGACAAAAAAATTTTGTACTTCTTTTACGTTTGCGATTAACAAACGTCAAAAACTCGAAAAATTTTTATAGTCCAGCATTAAAAAAATACATATACTGAAAAGTAAAGCATTCTAATCAAAGCTTTGAAATATTAAAAAATTATTAAAATAAAAGATGTGTTCCAACTTGTATTGAATAAAATAAAAAATAAAAAAAGTTCACAACAAATCTTTGTTAAAAGTGCTTTTTATATGATTTATTTTATTGCAGATAAAGAAGCACTAGAATAACGAGCTTTATTTTGTTTGTTTTGAGTGTTGATACATCACTAGTTAATTTTCTACAATTATATTATTTTTGTTAAAGCCTAGTACTCTGTTCGAAGTTGTGAAAAATTTTCAGCAACATTGATTATTTCGCGTGAAAAATTTGACACGTAACAAATGATGCCCATTATATTTTTTCGAAAAAAATTTTTGTATTTATTGGTTTGAAGTAGGCAACAATGATCGACTTTTGTTAGTAAAAACATCAGCTGTCAATATTTCGCACGAAATAAATGCCAGTCTCAAGGCCTATTTATTAGGTCTATGCAACTCTACAAAAATACAAAAAACAACTTTGTGTTTTAGTTGTCAGAAACACACACAAACATGAACTAAAGTGTATTTTGCAAACAGCTTTTGACAGTTAAAACACGAAAAGACAGGATACCATCAGGACGATTGCATTGACCTGACAAATAGGCCTTGGCCAGTTTCATTATTTCACAGATAGCAAGAAAATGTTGCCAGATACATTTCATACATTTTTCACGAGTTGAACAGAGTACAACTTTTGCAACATTATTTCATGTAAATTTCACGTAAACTTTTTTTGTATGGAGAATATCAACATTTCGCGTGAAATTTTGAACAGAGTACCAGGCTTAACACATAAAATGAGAAAACAATGACTGGGAATGGAAACTGGATCGCTCATTTTCTTTTAAATATTCTTTTTGGAGTATATTTGATATTTCGGCAATAGTTTCTATAAAAAAATTACATTGTTTTCTTCTAAATAACACTGGCATATGCATACATACATAAGTACATACATACCCTGCAGAAAGTGCGAATAGTAGAAATATACTGAGTCGCTTTTGACTTTGTCACCGGTACTACTCTAAAATTATTCCCCATACAATACTTTATGCTATAGACATTTAGCATGTGCTTGTCATTGAAAATCTACTAGTAACACTAAAACAATTGACTAGGTAGTGAATTCATAGTTCTTATGGGAACATGGAGACTTACCAACCAGACATTTACTGGTACATTTCTATACCTTACGTACATACAAATTTATGTATATTGACAAGTTGTTGCAAAATCCACCAGAAATACACCATATCTGTTTTCTCTATTTCTTTTATACTGACGAATAGAAGAGTAATTGTAGACAATGCAAGTATAGTTGCTACTAGAATTAGTATATATATATATATATATATATATATATATTAATATATAATAGTATACTACTAGAATTTTAGTGTTGACATAGAGACACTTGGCCCCAGTCTGACTGCAGGGTACATACACACAGATACAAGTAAAATTCAAAATATAAACAAAAACGAAGCAAAATTCCAACTACGTCATCTTAAAATTGGTTTAAACATGGGGGCAGTCAATTTTAAAATTTGCTGATTTACGCAAGCTTTAAAAACCGGTTTTTAAGCTAAAATTCTATTATGAATAAAATTTTAGTCAATTTTGCTTAAACATTTGAAACGCTGTTTAAAATTTTTATGAATATGGCTGTATGTATATGTTTTTCCCATGATGACCAGAGTACTATATACTTTTGCAACATTTCTTTATGAATAATTGATTCAAATTTTTTTTTAATATGACAGCATTTCACATGAAATGTTGAACACGCTTTAGGGCCAAAGTACGAATGGGTTGATTGTCTAACATTTTTAATTATCTATACTTATTTTAATATAATTTCATATATCTTTCTGTTTTAAGAATTTGTATTTTTAATAAATTGACAAATATTTGCTCAAACAAAAACTAAATTTGAATAAAATGCTATATGTAGTACATCTGTGTATACATATAATACAACTTCATGTTCTTATATAAATTTATTTTCATCTGATTTTTAACGTATTGTAATATCTGCATTCGCTTTCGCAGAAATTGAAATGTATTATTCGCTTTCGCATTCGCTAAACTCGTATTCGTTACATCCCTAAAAATAGTAAAATTTTTCGATAAAGCACGAAAAGGGGCTAATATTAAAATGTTTCTGTTGAAAATAAAAACATCAAATCAATTTTTGTAAAGTAATTTATTAGAATATAAATAACTATCATGAGATCAACACATACATAGCTTTAGAGCTTCAATATTGTACATATTTCATTTACATTTCATATTACATTTCAATAAGGTATGTAGATTAAATAGTTAGCATATGTATATGTATATGTATTTGTTTAAATGAAAGTTTATAATATAATAACTCTAGTTGTTCTAAGAAGCTTTGGGTAAAGGTTCCCTGATGATCTGCATTAGCAACAGTGAAATGCGCATAGGATCCAGCTAAACCCCTCAATAATCAATTTCAATGTATTTTTAATAAAAAAAAATATTTTACTTAATAAGTAAAATATTAATTTGGGATTATTAGTGCGTTTAAAAATTTTAAACTTAAATTGTAACAATTCCCATAAAAAACACTAATTATTAACTTGACTGCACCCGGTCAAAAAAATACTTGTGTGGCAACACTCTATTCTTAAATAGCTGTTGTTTTTATTTACATTTATTTTCTTTTACATACTCTTACGACTACAATTTGAAGCTGAAAAAAAGTCAGCCAATGTAGCAATAGTAAAGTATTGAGTTCTTGTATTGAGTATTGAGTTCTTGTTTCAACTTTGTTATTTGTTATTGAGCTTCTCATTTGTTTAAATGAAAGTTTATAATATAATAACTCTAGTTGTTCTAAGAAGCTTTGGGTAAAGGTTCCCTGATGATCTGCATTAGCAACAGTGAAATGCGCATAGGATCCAGCTAAACCCCTCAATAATCAATTTCAATGTATTTTTAATAAAAAAAAATATTTTACTTAATAAGTAAAATATTAATTTGGGATTATTAGTGCGTTTAAAAATTTTAAAGAAAAAAAGTATTGTTCTGCGCTGTTTATTGGCGTTTCTCAGGCATATGATAAAGTGTGGCATGAAGGCCTAGTTTAAAAATTGAAGTCTTACGTACCAATGATCATTTTAAATCTTTTGGAAAGTTACGTTATTTACCGTAAGTTCACTGTTCTGGAAGGAGACTTTATGAGTATGCCTGAAACTATCTCTCCGGCGTGCCACAGGGGAGTATACTGGCGCCAGTTTTGTATTTGATTTGTTCTTGTGATATGCCTGAGAGCAGTTGTATCCACATTTTTACGTTTGCGGACGATACAGCCTGCCTTAGTATGCACGAAAACCCTGATGAGGCATCCCGAGAACTGCAGGAACACATTATCCAGATGGAACTATGGTTAAACTTATAGAGAATAAAGGTAAATGAACAGAAGTGTGCTCAGGTAACATTTACACTACGAAAAAATACTTGTTGCCCCATTAGAATTAATAATCAAGTTGTTCTTCAATATTCACATGTAAAATACCTTGGTATACACCTTGATAGACGACTTACAACACATTGATTCTAAGCTAACACAAATGAAACTAAAATTAACTCAGGTACATTGGCTGATAGGTACAAATTCAACCATCAGTCTAGATTGCAAACTTTTAATATACAAGTCGCTTTTGAAGCCAATATGGTGCTACGGAATTCAGCTATGGGGCACTGCTTTAGCTTCAAATGTTGAGAAAATTCAACGAAGGCAAAACAAAATTTTACGTTTGATACCATTGGCTCCATGGTTCATCAAAAATTCAAATATGCATCGTGATTTAAATATGTCACTAGTGATTGAAAAAATTGCAAGGCAAATACCTAACAAAATCCGAGTCACATCCTAATCCGCTTGCTCGTAATATATTGAACTTTACTGAACACATCCGCTTAAAAAAAGAGATACAAGGGCTCTAATAAACAACACTCCAGATGCAGCCGCTTGAAAATATTTTTTTTGTGCTTATCATTACATGACATTGGTTGGGCCTAATAATTATACTTTAGATTAAGATTGGAATACTTATTGTTAGTTCATATTTGAAGATACAATAAATAAAAAACATGCATTAAAAAAAACTGGCAACAATAGTGTGTTGGGAAAGTATACTGTGTGATAAAATTATTTTTAAAGATCTGGCGAGACTTTAGGTTTAAATTAAAAAAAGGTTACAAATAGTGCTGAGTGTGAAGCAACTGGAGGCGGGATACATAAATAATTAGAAATTAGCCCCTTTGGAGGAAGCTCCAATCTCCAATAAACGTTGATCTGATCCCTTTTGTTTCAAAAAGTAGGCTCTATTGTATCCAATACATGCTTAAATTATGTTTTGTTCAGCCGAAAATAACTTCAAAATATTAAAAGGATGAACATTACTCATTATTTTCCAAAAACATAACAGAATTTATCACTTTTCCTTGGGAAACTGGCAAATGCATGACTTTTGTCTGAGAAATCTTATTTTCACTATTAAATTTTGTTATTTTCATCGTCCCAATAGGAAAGAAAAACATTTTATTTTAATTTATTTACAAAGCTTTTACTTATTCAAAAACACTTTTACCAAAAATAGTAAACAAAATGAATCAGTTGATTCTAATATTGGATATCGATGTTTTATTAACGCAACCTCGTAACTTAAAAACTAGTACTTATCAGGAGAGACAAAAATTTTTTTATAACAAGTATTTAAATTTTGTTTAATATATCGCTCATTTACTTCAATAGTGGCATAACTCAAAAAATTAGTTTTTTGAGTTAATAATGCAGAAAGATGCGGCATTTCTTATTTTATCTTGTGTAAAAATTTCATATAAATAGCTTGTACTATCACCTCCGGAGAGAAGAATTTTTTTTCATTTTTTCATTGAGCTGTATGCAAATTGAAAACTTAAAACGCGTTTTCTGCAAAACTGGTTTTTTTGAGGTGTGCCACTATTGAAGTAAATGAGCGATATGTTTTTTTATAATCTAATTACTTGGATGATTTTTGTTAAATTTGCAATACAAAAGTTGTGTTAAAAATAATCTACCATTATTTATTTATTCGCATTTTTTTGAGATACGTGTTTTCTGCACTGTAAAATTTATATAAAAGTTAACACACGATATTGTGTTATTTAACATTTCATCTTTTATGATTATTAACCCCCGACTCAAAAAGATGTGTTATAAGATTTTAGTGTGTGTCTGTGTATCTGAGTGTCTGTACAAGTACTCGTACTATGTTAGCTATGTTTAAAAGAAATCGGTCCAGATTCTAGGAAGATATCACATCTTTTCTGGATATATCGGGGGTTTTTAATTTTTGTTATTATTCTATTAGTGTTTATATGATATTTTATTTAATTTATTTTTCAATTATAACAAAACGGTTCTTTTTCATAACTTTTTTTGACCCTTAATTTTTAATATTATAACTATTACTAAAAATTTTATAATTTTTATATATATAGATTAGGGTTGTCATAATCTTTAAAAAGAGAACAGCAGAACGAAAAAAGCCGGTCATTCGCGTAAAAAAGTAGCACTTAATAATGAAACAAAATAATTTTTCCCAATTGCTGCCAATAAAATCTTAAATACATATCGAAGGTGTTGCGTAAAAAGAATATTAAATATTTTACCCTACATACATAAATATGTACACATTTTAAAATATTTGCATACATAAACGCACAGATATATCACTTAAAATATTGGAAATTTAAAGTTTATAATATTATAATAGTTTATTCGACCTTTTTTGTTAATTATATATAAATTTTATTAAAGCTATAGGTCTTTTTGTAATCAATTTACAATTTTATTTAATTTATCCGATATTTCGCTTCAACTTTGTGTAGCTTCTTCAGGAAATTAAATTGTTCTAATTTACTAATACATAGATATATAAATTGAAAAATATTTGTCAAAATTGAAAAAATACAAAAGTTCAAAAAAGCTTTTTACATACAAAAAGATGTTTAAAAGAATAAAAATATTAAAAATATTAAAATAAATATATATGTATGTCTATAACCATAATTGTTAATTATATATATATATATATATATATATATATATATATATATATATATATATATATACATATATATATATATATATATATATATATGCCCATGTACATATGCACACACACACATATACATGCCTAAACATACATACATCCATATACACACCTCTACATGATCATATATGCATGCACATACATATATGCTCACGAGAATCACGTGTACACTAGGGATGCCTAATGGGAAATCCCGAACCCGGAAATCCCGGGATTTTCGGGATTTGCCAAATCCCGAATTCCGGGATTTCTAAAATTCAATCCCGGGATTTCTTAGTAATTTTTGTATAAAAACTTTATAAATTCAAATTTTCGTTGATTTTAAGGTATTTTTTATAATAGTTAAAAGTCCCATACAATTGTATACGTACAGTTTTAACAATTTAATGACTATTCATGACATATTTCTTATAAATTAACAACAAGATCAAAATATATAAACTACTTTCTTACGGTTATTTTCATCAAAGGTGCTACAATATATGTACATTTTAGAATTATTTTGAAAACAAAAGAAACATATTACCTTTGGAAGGAAAATAACATTTGAAAAATTCATAAGTTTGACAAATTTATTCCGTCTTATTCTATATTATGAGGGCAATTATAATTCAAACTCCACGAGAAATTTTTCCCGGGGAATAATTTCAAACAGTAGCAAATAATAGGGAAAACAAAAAAATCTAATTGGAAAAGGGAGAAATTTCTTGCGGAAATTTATTCATAATTGCAGTTTATAACTATCTGTATGTCGACGTTAAAAAAATTAGCACTTATATACTTGTCGGTAACAATTGAGTACTATTGACACCTCCTTACAATTAGAGTAGAATACAATTCAAGGCAAGTAAAAACTTTTTGTTGTTGGGTTGACGTAAAAGCGAGAAATATTTACAGAATAATGCGGAGTATTTTGCCTAAAAAACTGCTCGAGTGTGTATGTATGTTTTTTACATTGCAGTTCAAAACTATTTACTTTTTTATTTAGACCGTTTAGGTCCTTTTGATACAAACCTAAGATCAAACCCATTTAAATTACATGGATTTGATTAATAGTTTTAGCCAAAAATTACCGACTGAATGAGTTCGACTCAATTATAGTTATATTCGAGTTGCAGAGTAGAAGGCCAGGACACTAATAAACCATACTCCTCTTAGCGAACGTATGAATACATACATATGTATGTATCTGTTGAACTTGTAGAAAAAAACTTATGTATGAATTTAAAATTTTTCAGTAGAGCCTATAAAAATGTGATCTTTAGACGTAATTAATCGAATTTGATTAGAATAGTGTATACATTTATTTTAATTTTTCGACATGTTCAGCCTTATTAGTCGTAACAAAATCGATAAAAAATTAGATAATGCTTGATATACATACAGATTGTTACGTAAAAATATTCCTACAGGGTTAAAGCAAAGAACTATCTGGAAGTATTTAACTAAAGCACTAAACGTACACACATATTTACGTGCAAATACTATAGCAACAACAATAATTGTATACATGGCTACAGACACACACATACAAATAAAAGTGCGAGCACTGTACTACCAGTAGCAAACCGCATTGCCAACATAAGAGTCGTTACTTTAAAATTCAAAAATAACGACCAATCGAATTATCTACAAACGCCTAGAAGCAGCAACATGAATTTTCCCGATTGTGCTAGAGGACTGTTTGAACATCTGGCTACCAATAGTAAATGACAATACAGATGTCATCATGCATAGATGCCATTACTAAGTACAGACATGTTATTACGCCACCTATCGGGCGAACATTCGAGAACCGATTCATGTACTATAAAAAGTGGCAGCATGTGCGAGAATAGAGCAGTGCTAAGCAGAAAGTAGTCAAGTTAAGACCTCGTTGAAAGTGGATACTAACGATAAGAAGTAGTTAAGTAAAGACAAGTTGTAATTTGCTTCGTTAAGAATAAAAGGAAAAACCAGTAGCAAATAAAAATTGTGTATTATTTATTTTTATTTTTGAGCAACCAAAAGAACTCACACGTTTAATAAAATTTAAACGTAACAATATGTAACAACCGTTATACTTGTTGTTGATCAATCGCAATTAAAAAAATGTTAGTAGATAGATTTTTAACGAAACAATATTGTGTTTGCAACTTATTTGTATGAAAGTGAATCTAAAAATTTTCGTAAGTCAACTTAAGCGGTAGTGCTAAAAGTCCACCGATATGTATATTCGTTTTGGTTTAGATAATAAGTAGGGTGTTGATGAGAGTTCTGGAAACAAGAGCAGGGAGTAAAACATTTATACTAATTTTGTATGGCATGAACGATGCAAAAACAGCGTAATGCACACTTGGCAACGCTGGTCAGTTGAATGTGTGGTTAAAATAGGGTGGCACTTATATACCTGGAAGTTTTTGAAATTGTGTGTGAGTAATGAGATTCGGCAACTGGGCTGGCACGACTTGGCTTGGCTGAGTTTGGGCGGGGGTTTGGCTGAGGTTGGTTAGGATTTGTATACTAATTTTGTATGAGAAAACTAACAACGATGATATAAGTGCCACCCTATTGTATTGTTGTTCTGTTGTTAAAAGTTCTGTTGTGGTTTTTTCATTGATATGTATGAATGTGTTTGGTATGTACCTACAAGTTTTTAAAATTGTGTGTAATCAGATTCGGAGATTTTTTTTCGAAACAAAATACGATTGATTCGAGTGTTGTATGTGTGTGTGTGTGTGATTGTAAATAATTTTTTTTTTTTGCAAAAAGCAAAAACTGTTTCTAATATATATATATAAATATATATATATATATACGTATACTTATATATATATATATATATAAATATATATATAAATATATATATATATATATATATATATATATATATATATATATATATATATATATATATATATATATATATATATATATATATATATATATATATAAAGAGATTCAGTTAAATTAAAAACTTTGATGAATATGTATTGGGGTCAATTTTTAAAAACTGGTGATAAATATTGTACTTGTCATGTACAGTGGAAAACTTTTGAAATAATAAATGCAATAGTTTTGGATATTATGATGCAGGTGTTTCTAACCGCAGAAGGAGGGACTAGAACGCAAATTTTTTCTCTTAATAGAGGACAACAAATGCCAACAAATATTCCAATATTTCAATTTAGTCACAATCAACATATAAAAATTGAGGTTATTGGTGGTATGATATCACTAGTTGGAACAGTCTATGAGGGTGGTTTTAAAGATATAAATGTATACTCATACAAACCATCATGTGTTTATAGTGAAATAGATGAACATGTTTTTAGTGATCCAACTAAATCTTATAATGGTAAGACTGGTATCCGCTCATTGAATAAAAATCAGCAAAAACCTCCCCTCCCTCAAAAAATGGTTAATAATAGTAAAGTTAAGAAAACAGCTGGTGGTGCTAGCGATGGTGATGACTCATTTCAATATGAAGATTATTAAATTAGTATATAAATATGAGAAACAATTCTTATCATCTCATTCAAAAATATATCGCTAACTTAAGAACATATCTATTAAAAAGAAAAACTAAAATGAAAAATATTTTTATCACATTGTTTTCATATATCTATATCATACAAGTGTTTTCAGCTTCATTACCTATTGATTTGAGTGAAAATGAACTTAAAAATACAGAATTTTCAATAAAATTACCAAATAATGATACTGTGAGCATACAACTAAATTTCAAACTTTTAAAGTTTAATAATGATTTAAATACAAACAACGAGTCAACAGCAAAAACAGAATATAAATCAAACGAAGAACAAGAAGATTCTCCACCACCTATAAATCAATCTTTTACTGTTGAACAAGCTATTGAAACATTTAGGCAAGATTTAGTAAAAAAAGAAAAAAATATTGCGGGAATAATTGAAAGTTCGACTCCATTTTATAGACATTTTCAACTTCAATACAAAGATAATATAAAATTGAGAATCCGTTGTACATATGACAGCAATTACTTGAAACGTCGATTAAATATTTCATGTTTCGAATACCGTCAAGTTGAATACGAGAGAATTTTAAGTAATGGTGAAATTGAGGCGGTTTCTGAGGATGATACTACATACCGATCCGATATTACATTAATCAACATTCAAGATTATACACATGATTTGGATATGGAAATATTATAAATTAACTAATATGATGAAATACATTTACTACTACTTAATATAAACTTTGTTGTTGATGTGTTAAGAAGTTTTATTTAACATAAATAAAAAAAATTAAAATAAGAAAAATAATGAATAATCAGTTTTATTCGAAAATTTTACATGACTTCTTGAATGAAGAAAGGTTTTTGTGGTATGAACATGAGATTATTTTGAAGAAATTAAAAACTCAATTCGATGAATATGCATTTTATAAGAAAAGTAAATCAAAATTTGGATATCATTACACCAATTGTGTGTGGTTCAACAATGAAACAACTTGTGGACCTCATACCAGTTAATGTTCCCTTATCGATAAAAGTTGGGAACAAGCATTATGTATAATGAATTTTTATAATAATTTAAAAACATAGACTTTATAAACAGTTCTACAGTCGTCGTTGTGACTTGATTAGTATTACACAATGTCTGAGGAGAGAATATTAGTTGTAGATGTACAAGGTTTTTATCTCAACAATAAATTCATTGAAAAAGAACTGAGTATTTCAATTAACGATATACAAGTACAAACATTTATTATTAAACCACCTTTTCCATATTCATTGTTGACAACAAAAGAAAAAGATTCAATTAATTGGCTTTATAATCATCATCATGGATTAAAATGGAAAGATGGCGATTCAACCTTAACAAATATTATGGAATATTATATTGCGCATGTTAAAGATAAAAATTTTATTTATTATGTTAAAGGATTAGAAAAAATTAAGTGGATTCAAAATATTTTTAAGGATAAAATTAATTTTTATATTTTTATACAATAAATTGTGGTCATTTATGTTTAAAATTTTTGTTTTCGAAGCTAAACTAAAAAGAAACTATAAATGTTTTAATAAAATACATCGATTAAGAATTAAAAAGATCATGTTTTATTTATATATATATATATATATATATATATATATATAAAAAAAATTTTTTTTCATTTATTAAAAATTTTAAAAGAAATATAATTAAATAATTTTTCTAATTTCGCTTGTTAGAGGTGAGTATTCGATTAAGCGATCATGAATAACTAAACAGTATGCTGATGTTTTTTCTGGAATTGGTTTGTTTGCTTCAGTATCAAATTCAATTCGTACATCAATAGGTCCAATTTTAACAGTCTCATTTTGATGTGAAACATCAACAACAATAAGTGGTGCGTAAGACTTGTAATCATTAACATCCAGCAATGGTTCAGGTTCTCGCATGTAAAAGCTTTTTACATACAAAAAGATGTTTAAAAGAATAAAAATATTAAAAATATTAAAATAAATATATATGTATGTCTATAACCATAATTGTTAATTATATATATATATATATATATATATATATATATATATATATATATATATACATATATATATATATATATATATATATATGCCCATGTACATATGCACACACACACATATACATGCCTAAACATACATACATCCATATACACACCTCTACATGATCATATATGCATGCACATACATATATGCTCACGAGAATCACGTGTACACTAGGGATGCCTAATGGGAAATCCCGAACCCGGAAATCCCGGGATTTTCGGGATTTGCCAAATCCCGAATTCCGGGATTTCTAAAATTCAATCCCGGGATTTCTTAGTAATTTTTGTATAAAAACTTTATAAATTCAAATTTTCGTTGATTTTAAGGTATTTTTTATAATAGTTAAAAGTCCCATACAATTGTATACGTACAGTTTTAACAATTTAATGACTATTCATGACATATTTCTTATAAATTAACAACAAGATCAAAATATATAAACTACTTTCTTACGGTTATTTTCATCAAAGGTGCTACAATATATGTACATTTTAGAATTATTTTGAAAACAAAAGAAACATATTACCTTTGGAAGGAAAATAACATTTGAAAAATTCATAAGTTTGACAAATTTATTCCGTCTTATTCTATATTATGAGGGCAATTATAATTCAAACTCCACGAGAAATTTTTCCCGGGGAATAATTTCAAACAGTAGCAAATAATAGGGAAAACAAAAAAATCTAATTGGAAAAGGGAGAAATTTCTTGCGGAAATTTATTCATAATTGCAGTTTATAACTATCTGTATGTCGACGTTAAAAAAATTAGCACTTATATACTTGTCGGTAACAATTGAGTACTATTGACACCTCCTTACAATTAGAGTAGAATACAATTCAAGGCAAGTAAAAACTTTTTGTTGTTGGGTTGACGTAAAAGCGAGAAATATTTACAGAATAATGCGGAGTATTTTGCCTAAAAAACTGCTCGAGTGTGTATGTATGTTTTTTACATTGCAGTTCAAAACTATTTACTTTTTTATTTAGACCGTTTAGGTCCTTTTGATACAAACCTAAGATCAAACCCATTTAAATTACATGGATTTGATTAATAGTTTTAGCCAAAAATTACCGACTGAATGAGTTCGACTCAATTATAGTTATATTCGAGTTGCAGAGTAGAAGGCCAGGACACTAATAAACCATACTCCTCTTAGCGAACGTATGAATACATACATATGTATGTATCTGTTGAACTTGTAGAAAAAAACTTATGTATGAATTTAAAATTTTTCAGTAGAGCCTATAAAAATGTGATCTTTAGACGTAATTAATCGAATTTGATTAGAATAGTGTATACATTTATTTTAATTTTTCGACATGTTCAGCCTTATTAGTCGTAACAAAATCGATAAAAAATTAGATAATGCTTGATATACATACAGATTGTTACGTAAAAATATTCCTACAGGGTTAAAGCAAAGAACTATCTGGAAGTATTTAACTAAAGCACTAAACGTACACACATATTTACGTGCAAATACTATAGCAACAACAATAATTGTATACATGGCTACAGACACACACATACAAATAAAAGTGCGAGCACTGTACTACCAGTAGCAAACCGCATTGCCAACATAAGAGTCGTTACTTTAAAATTCAAAAATAACGACCAATCGAATTATCTACAAACGCCTAGAAGCAGCAACATGAATTTTCCCGATTGTGCTAGAGGACTGTTTGAACATCTGGCTACCAATAGTAAATGACAATACAGATGTCATCATGCATAGATGCCATTACTAAGTACAGACATGTTATTACGCCACCTATCGGGCGAACATTCGAGAACCGATTCATGTACTATAAAAAGTGGCAGCATGTGCGAGAATAGAGCAGTGCTAAGCAGAAAGTAGTCAAGTTAAGACCTCGTTGAAAGTGGATACTAACGATAAGAAGTAGTTAAGTAAAGACAAGTTGTAATTTGCTTCGTTAAGAATAAAAGGAAAAACCAGTAGCAAATAAAAATTGTGTATTATTTATTTTTATTTTTGAGCAACCAAAAGAACTCACACGTTTAATAAAATTTAAACGTAACAATATGTAACAACCGTTATACTTGTTGTTGATCAATCGCAATTAAAAAAATGTTAGTAGATAGATTTTTAACGAAACAATATTGTGTTTGCAACTTATTTGTATGAAAGTGAATCTAAAAATTTTCGTAAGTCAACTTAAGCGGTAGTGCTAAAAGTCCACCGATATGTATATTCGTTTTGGTTTAGATAATAAGTAGGGTGTTGATGAGAGTTCTGGAAACAAGAGCAGGGAGTAAAACATTTATACTAATTTTGTATGGCATGAACGATGCAAAAACAGCGTAATGCACACTTGGCAACGCTGGTCAGTTGAATGTGTGGTTAAAATAGGGTGGCACTTATATACCTGGAAGTTTTTGAAATTGTGTGTGAGTAATGAGATTCGGCAACTGGGCTGGCACGACTTGGCTTGGCTGAGTTTGGGCGGGGGTTTGGCTGAGGTTGGTTAGGATTTGTATACTAATTTTGTATGAGAAAACTAACAACGATGATATAAGTGCCACCCTATTGTATTGTTGTTCTGTTGTTAAAAGTTCTGTTGTGGTTTTTTCATTGATATGTATGAATGTGTTTGGTATGTACCTACAAGTTTTTAAAATTGTGTGTAATCAGATTCGGAGATTTTTTTTTCGAAACAAAATACGATTGATTCGAGTGTTGTATGTGTGTGTGTGTGTGATTGTAAATAATTTTTTTTTTTTGCAAAAAGCAAAAACTGTTTCTAATATATATATATAAATATATATATATATATACGTATACTTATATATATATATATATATAAATATATATATAAATATATATATATATATATATATATATATATATATATATATATATATATATATATATATATATATATATATATATATATAAAGAGATTCAGTTAAATTAAAAACTTTGATGAATATGTATTGGGGTCAATTTTTAAAAACTGGTGATAAATATTGTACTTGTCATGTACAGTGGAAAACTTTTGAAATAATAAATGCAATAGTTTTGGATATTATGATGCAGGTGTTTCTAACCGCAGAAGGAGGGACTAGAACGCAAATTTTTTCTCTTAATAGAGGACAACAAATGCCAACAAATATTCCAATATTTCAATTTAGTCACAATCAACATATAAAAATTGAGGTTATTGGTGGTATGATATCACTAGTTGGAACAGTCTATGAGGGTGGTTTTAAAGATATAAATGTATACTCATACAAACCATCATGTGTTTATAGTGAAATAGATGAACATGTTTTTAGTGATCCAACTAAATCTTATAATGGTAAGACTGGTATCCGCTCATTGAATAAAAATCAGCAAAAACCTCCCCTCCCTCAAAAAATGGTTAATAATAGTAAAGTTAAGAAAACAGCTGGTGGTGCTAGCGATGGTGATGACTCATTTCAATATGAAGATTATTAAATTAGTATATAAATATGAGAAACAATTCTTATCATCTCATTCAAAAATATATCGCTAACTTAAGAACATATCTATTAAAAAGAAAAACTAAAATGAAAAATATTTTTATCACATTGTTTTCATATATCTATATCATACAAGTGTTTTCAGCTTCATTACCTATTGATTTGAGTGAAAATGAACTTAAAAATACAGAATTTTCAATAAAATTACCAAATAATGATACTGTGAGCATACAACTAAATTTCAAACTTTTAAAGTTTAATAATGATTTAAATACAAACAACGAGTCAACAGCAAAAACAGAATATAAATCAAACGAAGAACAAGAAGATTCTCCACCACCTATAAATCAATCTTTTACTGTTGAACAAGCTATTGAAACATTTAGGCAAGATTTAGTAAAAAAAGAAAAAAATATTGCGGGAATAATTGAAAGTTCGACTCCATTTTATAGACATTTTCAACTTCAATACAAAGATAATATAAAATTGAGAATCCGTTGTACATATGACAGCAATTACTTGAAACGTCGATTAAATATTTCATGTTTCGAATACCGTCAAGTTGAATACGAGAGAATTTTAAGTAATGGTGAAATTGAGGCGGTTTCTGAGGATGATACTACATACCGATCCGATATTACATTAATCAACATTCAAGATTATACACATGATTTGGATATGGAAATATTATAAATTAACTAATATGATGAAATACATTTACTACTACTTAATATAAACTTTGTTGTTGATGTGTTAAGAAGTTTTATTTAACATAAATAAAAAAAATTAAAATAAGAAAAATAATGAATAATCAGTTTTATTCGAAAATTTTACATGACTTCTTGAATGAAGAAAGGTTTTTGTGGTATGAACATGAGATTATTTTGAAGAAATTAAAAACTCAATTCGATGAATATGCATTTTATAAGAAAAGTAAATCAAAATTTGGATATCATTACACCAATTGTGTGTGGTTCAACAATGAAACAACTTGTGGACCTCATACCAGTTAATGTTCCCTTATCGATAAAAGTTGGGAACAAGCATTATGTATAATGAATTTTTATAATAATTTAAAAACATAGACTTTATAAACAGTTCTACAGTCGTCGTTGTGACTTGATTAGTATTACACAATGTCTGAGGAGAGAATATTAGTTGTAGATGTACAAGGTTTTTATCTCAACAATAAATTCATTGAAAAAGAACTGAGTATTTCAATTAACGATATACAAGTACAAACATTTATTATTAAACCACCTTTTCCATATTCATTGTTGACAACAAAAGAAAAAGATTCAATTAATTGGCTTTATAATCATCATCATGGATTAAAATGGAAAGATGGCGATTCAACCTTAACAAATATTATGGAATATTATATTGCGCATGTTAAAGATAAAAATTTTATTTATTATGTTAAAGGATTAGAAAAAATTAAGTGGATTCAAAATATTTTTAAGGATAAAATTAATTTTTATATTTTTATACAATAAATTGTGGTCATTTATGTTTAAAATTTTTGTTTTCGAAGCTAAACTAAAAAGAAACTATAAATGTTTTAATAAAATACATCGATTAAGAATTAAAAAGATCATGTTTTATTTATATATATATATATATATATATATATATAAAAAAAATTTTTTTTCATTTATTAAAAATTTTAAAAGAAATATAATTAAATAATTTTTCTAATTTCGCTTGTTAGAGGTGAGTATTCGATTAAGCGATCATGAATAACTAAACAGTATGCTGATGTTTTTTCTGGAATTGGTTTGTTTGCTTCAGTATCAAATTCAATTCGTACATCAATAGGTCCAATTTTAACAGTCTCATTTTGATGTGAAACATCAACAACAATAAGTGGTGCGTAAGACTTGTAATCATTAACATCCAGCAATGGTTCAGGTTCTCGCATGTAAAAGCTTTGTTGAAATTTTGCATACATATTATATAGTACAGAATACTGACCATTTTCAAAACGATTATTTAAATCGTCATATGGATATGACTCTGAGTTTAGATATACTTTTAAATTAGAGATATTACAATGGTCAAATATATTTCCTTGTTCTTTACTTTTCTCTTTTTGTAAACCAATTATAAGAAATCGTGGTCTTTCGTTTTGTGGAGAAAGCTTCACATTCCATAAAACCTTTGTATTCGTTGGTAGTGCAGGATTTACATGACAATCCCAACTACGAAATGCAATTGGTATAGAATTTTTACTGTTGATTATCTTAAACATTTCCAATTTTGCAAAGTCCGATAGTTGAATATGCGGCATTTTCCATGTTATATCCAGAATTGTTAATTTCAAATAATCAGTTGTATTTGTAGAATAATATGATCTCTCATCGGATGTAGAACGTTGAAGAATGAGCTCATGTTTCGAATTTAATAGTATTTTGTTATAATCTTCAGCAAACCCCATCAACATTTTCAGAGGTATACAACAGCTAAAATGACTTTTTTCTAAAACGAAAGTTTCGTTAAGACACCAACCAGCGTTTTTTAGTGTAGCAATTTCAGCCTTATTCAATGATACAAAATTTTTCATGGTGATGAAATTCCAAGTTTGCGTGTACGATCAACTTCAAAACCATTAATTTCATAACGAATTTCATCAAACAAATATGAAACAAAGTTGTTTTTAAATTTCACATCTATAGCTGGAACCTCTTTGTTTGCTTCCGTCTTTACTATAAACCCATTAATGTAAATCATACTCTCACTTGGTAAGACAAAGAGATCCTGATTTTGAATTGGTATACGAATTTCATCATTGTTGTTGAATGATTTTAGATATGGAGAGTAACTATGATATTCTCTTTTTACAATACTCTCATCATATATAGGTTTTTGAAGGACATTTAGTATTTCATTCATGGTTGAAGATTAAATCCTAATGATTTTAAGTATTCTGTATTATATAATGTTAACGGTTTTTTATTTTTTATACTTTCTCGAATGTGAGTTGATGAGGGATTGAATGGAAATCCTCTTTGCATTACGTTTTTATTGTAAATGATCATTATTCTGGTTTGAAGTGGAGTCTAAGAGTGATTTTTTCTCCTCTAAAATTTATAAGTTCACCGTCTTGATTTAAGATTCTAATCGTTATGTTGTTTATTTGCTGACAGTTGACGGGTAAATAAATAACATTTCGAGGTTTTTTAAATGATCCGGTTGTTAAGTTGCTTTCAATGCGTATTGTATTAACATCCGTAATATGTGTAGGTAAGTCATATTCAAATAACCTTGTAGTATTCAATTGATTAATATCTACAATCATCACTTCCAAAGATTTATTATTTTGAAGATTTTGATCAGTGTTATAATATTCAGTTGAATTTACTTCTAATTTTCTTTTGCTAAATCCGAGCAACTTTCCTATACTGTTTGGTTGTGAAAAATCTATATCCATTGATGAGGTTATTTCAGTTTTAAGTGTGTTATTGTTAGCTTCAATTATTAGATAAATTGATTCATCAATATCTTTTAAGCTTGAGTTTAAGAAAAAAGCAATATCCTCAAGTTCATATGAACCAACCGGAATAGTAATAATATGATTTCCTATATGAAACAAATTGTTGTGAACATCTACATTGGGTTTGGAATTGAATGTTACAAAATCAATAAGTCCACAAACATATTTTGTAGGGAGTTCAATTGGAGGAAAATATTCTCCAACCAGAGTTGAAGTGCTTCCGATTAAAGATATTGTTATTGACATTTCAAGTATTCAGAATGAACTGATGTTTGATGATTATTTTATCTGATTTAAGTGTTAAATAATAAATCAAAAAAAAAAATGTCTTTTATAATTTTATGTTTTCTTTATTAATATTTGATTTAATAAACTTTCTTAAGAGTATTACATTTTTTTGAGCACATATACAATATTTTCTATGATAACAACAAACATTTACAGATTTATCATTTTGATATAATGTTTTTAAATTTGGACAATTTAGATCATCTAATGGGTGTTTTTTATTGAGGTATAGAGCTTTAAGTTGGCATCACTTTTTTAACTGGCGGCCATTTTGTCAGCTGTCAAGTGATTAATATTTAGTTTGGTTTTCCATTTCATCATGAACAGGTTGACAAAAGAACAACGCTTGCACATCGTGCAAATTTATTTCGAAAATAATGGTTCAGTTCGCGAAGTTTACCGCAAGCTCCGTCCATTTTATGGTCGACATAATCGTCCATCAGAGCAATTAATTCGGTTAACCATGGATCGTTTTCGCACTACGTTTACTCTATGTGATAATACGCATCCGCAGAGACGTCGAACAGTGCGCACCGAAGAAACAATTGCCGCTGTAGAGCAAAGTGTTGAAGAGGACCCGAATGAATCGATTCGCCATCGTGCACAGCAATTGGAGCTTTGTCCATCAACTTTATGGAAGATTTTGCGCAAAGATCTTGGCTTGCGACCTTACAAGATCCAGCTTGTGCAAGAATTAAAGCCGCGAGACCATGCAATGCGTCGTGATTTTGGTGTATGGGCCGAAAATGAGATTGATCTCGATGCTGATTTTCATCGCAAAATTTTGTTCAGTGATGAGGCTCATTTTTGGTTGAATGGCTACGTCAACAAGCAAAATTGCCGCATTTGGAGTGAAGAGAATCCACATGAGACCCTTGAGACACCTTTACATCCACAAAAACTGACTGTTTGGTGTGCTCTATGGGCTGGTGGAGTCATTGGGCCATACTTCTTCCGAAATAATGCTGGAGAGTCAGTTACCGTTAATGGAGACCGGTATAGAGCCATGATAACCGACTATTTTGCTCCCGAATTGGATGGAATGAATGTGGATGAGTTGTGGTTCCAACAAGACGGCGCTACATGCCACACAGCGCACGTCACAATCGATTTATTGACGGAAACATTCGATGAGCGCATAATTTCGCGGAATGGACCTGTCATTTGGCCACCAAGATCGTGTGATTTGACACCATTGGATTATTTTTTTTGGGGATATGTGAAGTCGCTCGTCTACGCCAACAAACCAGAAACGTTAGGGGACTTGGAAGCCAACATTCGTGGCGTTATTGCCAACATACGGCCCCATATGCTTGAAAAAGTGGTTGAAAATTGGACCTGTAGAATTGGCTTTATTCGAGCCAGCCACGGCGGCCACATGCCCGAAATCATATTTAAATATTAATGGCATAAAATTATCCTTCCAATAAAGCCAAATTAATGGACATTAAAACGATTTTCTCGTGTTTTATTTCAATTCGAAGTTCTATACCTCTAAAAAAACACCCGTTACAACTGTTCGCATCAGTTTTGCGTGTGTTGGTTCTGGTATGTACAGATACTATATGGTATTCAGCGTTTCTGTTACTACTTATGTTTTAGACTTGGTTGTTTTTCTTGAATCAAGTCTGAGTTTATGAAAGAGAGAGGAAAGAAGAAAGTATAGGGGTTCCGATTTGCTTGCACCGAAAAGTTATGACTAGTAACAGAAACGCTGAATAACATATGTACTAGTGTCCTGCATAATACATCTTATAAGAACTTTCAAGACATGAGGGATTTTTCAAATGCTTTACTACAGCGAAATCTTATAAAACAAACGTTAACAACACTCTTTGCAAGAAATTTGTTTGAGTATTGTAGGTATAAGAGTAAAGAAGAAAACACTTCGTGACGGAAGAATTTGTGATACTTGCTTCTTTCTACGCATGAGCGCGTGTACAAACGTCATGCATGTATGTGTGTATGATTTTTTATTTTTCTGCGCACATGCAAAGGCGCACACATGCATTAACATTAGTTGTATGCGGTTAACCACATAATACTCTGCAGTCAGACTGGGGCCAAGTGTCTCTATGTCAACACTAAAATTCTAGTAGTAGTTGCATTGTCTACAATTTCTCTTCTATTCGTCAGTATAAAAGAAATAGAGAAAACATATGTGCTGTATTTCTGGTGAATTTTGCAACAACTTGTCAGTATACATAAATTTGTATGTACGTAAGTTATAGAAATGTACCAGTAAATGTCTGGTTGGTATGTCTCCATATTTCCATAAGAACTATGAATTCACTACCTAGTCAATTGTTTTAGTGTTACTAGTAGGTTTTCAATGACAAGCACATGTTAAATGTCTATAGCATAAAGTATTGTATGGGGAATAATTGTAGAGTAGTACTGGTGACAAAGTCAAAGGCGACTCAGTACATTTTCACTATTCGCACTTTCTGCAGGGTAGCTTTTACCATTTACATATTACACACACACACTCAAAGGTACAATATGAAAAATAACAACCATACACTAATCAACAGTACTTCTTTTGTAGTGTTGTAAAAAGCGGCTACTTTTGAATACTCAGTACTACTTGATACTTTTTCAATTGGGTACTCGATACTACTCAATACTTTATATATGTATGTATATGGGAAGTTAAAAATTATTATTTATATTATTTTATTGATGATACAATATGGAAAAACAAAGATTAAATACAAGTATATTGAAATTAATTTATAACAAATGAAAATAAATAAGTTGGAAGATTAGTTTTTGTACATAAAATTTTTTAACGTACTCAACACTTCTAGTGCATTAATCTCTTAAATTATCTTCTAAATATTTTTTATTAAACATTTTTTTCTCACAATTGATGTTATTACTTAGTCATTGTTGAAATGTAGATATAAAATTTTACCGACATTGAAAGAATTTAAAATATTTTTATGTTTGTGAGGACCTGACTTGCTGGTTATATTGTATCACGTGCCTTCCTTCCACTATTCTAAAGGGTCACTTTTTCTGTCCAATAGTATTTGTTAATGACTAAAGCAGTTCAAAAATGCATTTTGTAGTACTTTTTTTTAGTGGCTGTTTTCGTATCAAAATAATTCCTAACAGAAATGCTATTTGTAACACTAACTCCATGAGGTTCAGGGTCATTTATTTGTATTAAGCTCACAGAGTTGTATAATTCTGATGTATTTTAAAGGAAGACTTTCGCTTGAATACTACAAAATGCAACCCTGAAAGTATTGAGTAGTTACTTTTGTGTATTGAGTACCGGGAAAAACTCCCGGTATTGAGTACTCAATACTCAAATACTCAATACTTTTACAACACTATTCTTTTGAGTGTTTGTTACAAACAAGCTATCTTGCGACATCGCTTGTTAACACTGATATACACGTACACCAATACATCCATCGTGCTTCGCTTATAGTACGACAGCATTTATTATTGTTTTAGTATAATACATGCGACGTGAATACATTTAAAAATCATGACGTATTTACATTTAAAGACCTTTTACGCAGGTCTCTAATATGTACCTGTACATACCAGAACCAACATACGTTAAACTGGTGCAAACAGTTACATCTGTGCAGACCTATACTTCGAAATTGGGCTTTAGTAAACAAACATTTCAGTAGTTTCATTGATGGAATTGTTCATCCTACTCTATAATAGACAATAAATAATAATTGTTGTAAAGAATCAAACTGCGGCTTGTTTTCGTCCATAGACAAGACGATACAATCCTCGAATAGAATTAGAACATAGAATTAGTTATAATTCATAAAACAGTTAAGTTGTTTTAAATAAGTTGTTTTGTTTCAATTCAACTTAGCTGAATAAATAAGGATGCATTTTAATAATTCATAAAAATCGGGATAAATTATGGGTAACAAGTAAATTTCAATTTAGCTTAGCCATTAAAAAATGTTGAATCACAAGTCTACTTACTCTACTTACTTCGATTAAAAACAATTTAAATAAGTATGCACATACATCGTATATTCAAAGCACATTTTATTAAACGGCATGATGGAATGACATCATACGCATATACATAAGTATTTAAATCATAACAATAAAATAAAAGCTAAACCATATCTTCCTGTTCTGTTCCAAGTACGAATTATTTTGGATATTTCTGAAAAGAAAGAAATATAATATGCATTAATAAAAATCTCACTGAACCAGGTTGTGTACAAATTAAATGGCGCCCTAATGGTCATCAAAGAAAATTTATAAAAAATTATAATGATTGGTGTTGTAGATACTTAAAAAAAACGTGATCTATATTTGAATCTCGGTGATTTTAGTGGAAGGTTTTTTCATCTTTTTGATTTTGTAGGGATTTCACTCACTTTTTCTGAATTTTTTTCTGTAAAAGTATGTGAAATTTTATATTATATTATTATATTTACAAACACAACATAAGGTAAGTTGTTCCAAAAGTTGAAACAATCCTATGTACTTTTTTGTATGCTCTTGCATTCCAAAAAATACCGTAGTGCAACGAACTCTAATAAATATAAAATAAAAAATAAATATTCAGCCCAATCATAAACAAAAATTCCGCACAAGTTTTCTCACTTTTCCCTTTTCTCCTATTATGAATTTGTTTTTTCCCTCTTTTTACCAAATGCGGAAATAAAAAAAAACCCGATTAAAAAAGTAGGTATTATGAACGCAGTTGTTCTTGTTTTTTTTCACTAGAAATCTTTCCCTTGCAAAACAGAAGGGAGTTTACATAAAAACATAGTTAATACTCCATTAAAACAAAATTTATATACATAAACTGTATTTCATTGTTTTTGTATTTGCAAAATCTTAAATAATGCCCAAATAAATCATTTATAAACCTTTTTTACATATTTTTTTCAAGTTGTTGAATTGTAATAATTTTGCTTACTCTCTCACTCCAAAAAAAAAAGAGAAACAAAATGTCAACAAAGAAGCAAACAGCGAGGTTCGTGTTGTGGTGATGCCACGTATTACTTTTTTTTTGGAATTTATGATTGAAGGAATGTTTTCTGAAGAAAAAATTTTTCCGTGAGAAATAAATTTTGAGGGATTATTCATGATTGGGCTGATTAAAGGTAGAGGTCCATAGCTCGCTTTTTACGCGACGCACCTGTCAAAAAAGTAGAATCAATGTAATAGTATGTGACAAGTTACATTGCAAAAAGCGCAGCACGCGTAGGCGCGTTCAAAGCAAAAAGTAGGTCTACTTTCTACTTTTGTACGCATTACAAGCACCATGACAGAAAGTCAGCTGTTCTTGAAAGCTAAAGATGTTAAATAATACTTTATTTCTTACGTTATCGATAAGTATTATTTTGCCGTGGATAATTTTTTTCTTTTTTTTTCAATAAAAAAAATTTCTTAGTAAAAAAAAATTTGTTTAATAAAATATGTGAATATTTTAACTAATGCGATGTATTTTAATTAACTTTTCACCACACTTTTCTCAGTAACAAATTTTCCATATTAGTTATCGATTACTTTTATGTACTGAGTGTCATCTCCGCTAAATCTGTATTATTTACTTTGTGTGCATTACATATTTTTAAACAATAAAATGGAAGAAAATTTAATAAATTAAATATACAAACTCGAGTAACTCCACAAATTCTTTTAAAAACTCGATTTCACTCTTCATTTTTTCTTTATAAGTATTTATAAACAAACGCACACAGCCGATCAAAACAAAAATAAAATGCGCATGAAAAGAAGTGCATGTAACTCAACGAGACAAAGTATAGAATGAAACAAGAGGATGAAACGCGAGTAAAGCATAACGCGCAAAAAACGAGCTATGGACCTCTACCTTAAGGGTTCTTATGAAAACTTTTAAGTCTCCCAAACTGTGCAATTTTACATTTTTACAATCTCGTAAATAAAATGTCAAAAATTTTAATGAAATTTATTTGCACAAACCTAAGGTGCGTTCATATACTAAAAATTGTTACGAATTTGTAAAAAATTTTGCTAGAAAGTGTTCATTAACTCGAAAATTAGGCAAGGAGAGAGCGTCAAAAGAGAGTTAAAAATTGAGGGAAAAATAATGCTTACAAATTATTACCAGTGCTGCCAGAAAAATTTTGACTCTTGTCCCCAATTTAAAACTTCATGTCCCCAAAAAATCCCCATTTCAACAGAAAAATCCTAACTTTTGTCCCCAAAAATATATCATTCATAAAAAACGATTATTAAGTCCTATGCGCAGGGATGCGAAATAAAATTTTCACAAAGTTACAAGATAAATTGTACTTTGTTCAGTACGATTGACCAAATTCTTTATTTTTATTTTTTTTAATGTTTTTATTAACTAAAACGTACATAAAATTCATACATGCATATATTTACATATGTATGTCTGTAAAAACTTAACAATTAACAAAAAGGAACTTCCAAGCATGATCATAGGCGCAGCTAGGCCTTTCTGGGGGGGGGGGGCAATGATCCCCAACTTGATTTTGCCCCTCCAGGATTTATTACAAATTCTTTTTAAAACATATTTTTTGCCTGTAATATTAAAAAATTCTATTTTTTATTTATTTTAAAATTACTCATGAAAATCAACAGTAATTTTTATACAAACTTTTCGAATAATCGCTAAATATGTATACTTTTATTAGATAACAAATACCCAAAAAACTATAAGTTCACAGCACTTCAAAACATCACAAATAGTAAACTCCATGTGAATTTATAATGCATGTGTGTATATATGTATGTGTGCATGTAGCTTTCAAAAAATTCTTAATAAAATTGTATTAGGGTACGTAGTTACTAGCAAGACAAGTTTTTTAAGGTGTTCTTAATATTTTCTACTCTCAAATTGTTTGTAACAATAGCCACCAATTTTTATTTAGAGTAAAATAAAAAAAATAGCGAAAAATTATGATCTGCAAATACCTTGTATATATTCATATACTATATATACTCGTACACACACATGTATGTATGTATGTAAGCATATTTATGGTTCAATCCAGGGCTGCCAGATAAAATGATGGAAAAATCGCCGAAATCCCGATAAAATATAAAATAATCGTCATTTCATGTCCGAAAAATCGTCAGAAAATCGAACAAATCAAAATTTCCTCTTTAAACATGTCTACATATGTTTTATTTTTATTAGACTAGTGGAAAACTTGTGAAAAATATTCCTAGGTCCAAATTTTGGTATCAGTACTTTTGATTACCGAAATTTTTGATAGGATATCAACTTACACAGGTCAATATATCGTTGGTCTCAAAAGGAAAGGCCCTAACGCAAATAATTGTAACTTTACAGGAGAAGGTAAAACATAATAGAAAGTGTAATATTCAAAATGTAACTTTTTTGTACAACTGCTTATAAAAGCGCTATTTTTTACACTATTGCAATAAATTTTTGTGATGAGGTGTATTAGTGTGAAATTTATTGAAATCTCTGAAAAACTCAACTATCGATATGTATGCATGTATATATATGCACATAAAATTTTTTTCAATTGAACACGTATACATACATACTTGCATACATATGTTTGTACTTATTTATGTATGTATGTTCATTCATCGCAACAATATAGTATTGATTCAGAATTTCAATATTGGAAGGGTAACTAAATAATAAATGGCAATTTTCTATTTTTATTTATGCCCAACAGATAAATTTTTTTTACATTAAATAATAAATTATTAAGAAAAGAAATCATGAATGATGAATGAAATCATTTCTTGTTTGTATCTTTTCAAAATATTGTATTCAAATATAGTATATACATAAATAATTTTTCCATATGAGCATATAAACTTGTTGGAAACGAATATTAATTTTATTATTATTTAGTTTATTATTATTAGATTATTATTATTATTATTTAGTTTTTTTTCTAATACATACTTTACTTTTTGTCTATATATTGTTTTTGTTTTGAATGTTTTGTTTTTTTAGTTTTAATTATAACTTAATTTTTGTTATTGAAACTGGACTGTTAATTTATGTTTTAACTTAAATAAAAAAATGTTAAATAAAAAAAATCTGTATACAATTTTTTAAACGCACTAATAATCCCAAACCAATATTTTACTTTTTAATATTTTACCTATTAAGTAAAATATATTTTTTTTAATTTCCAATTTTAATGTATTTTTAATAAAAAATATATATTTAACTTAATAAGTAAAATATTAATTTGGGATTATTAGTGCGTTTAAAAAATTTTAAACTTAAATTTTAACAATTCCCATAAAAAACACTAATTAAAAAAATTGTGTTTGCCCCCCCCCCCCTCACCACCCTTCAGAAAAAATGTCTAGCTACGCCAATGAGCATGATATAAATATACAAGGTACTTCCATTCTCTTTGTTTTGAAAAATAAGGATTTTTGAAGTTTGTTTTTATTCAGTCGAAGTAAACAATCTGAAGAAGATAATAGCAAAAACATAACCTATCGTGAACAGTTTTCCCTCGAAATTGCAATCGTGAAATGTGTTCCCTTTCTTGATTCCTCTTCTCGTGAATATTTTTCACATGGATTTTTTCACTTCTTCCTTCGTTTTGTTCACTTTATTTTTGCAGGCGGATTGAATTAATACACTGCATAATTTCAATACTATACTTGCAATTATATATCGAGAGCCTATATTCAAAACACGTCAACTCAAATTTGGTCAAAATAAGATTCCGATGGCAAAAAGCTCCACTATGCTATATTCATCTGTAGTATAAATTTCGAATCAAAAAAGTGACTTTTTCCCCGTTTTATATATGTAAATATTTCTTATTCTGCTATCTCAAACCATAATTTTTCTTGGTGAAAATAAATGCATGTAAATTTCCAATATTTTTAAAAAATTTGTAATTTATAAAAAATCTACCTCATATCTGATTGCATTTGGTATGCTGAACACGAATCTGGTAAGGATTTTGAGATATGGTCACTTTTAAATTATTAGTACAGAGGGGTTCCAATAAAAAAAAATTGGTAATGTATGCATAACTTTTAAACTGTTAATCGAACAGAAACATTATGTATGGACCGATTATAGTCAATGACATAAGCTATCGAAGTTGATAATTTGCAGTGGCTCTGTTACACTAGAAAGTGGGTTAGAGAGTGCTAAAGCTGACCACTTCGAGATTGAAGATGCTTTCAGTCATCTTTATGTTATTTTTTATGGTATTTTAAGTTTTTTATTGTAGCTTTTCAATTCTTATATCTAGCATTGAGTAAAAGACATCACAAATTGATTAAATAATAAATATATTAAAAAAAATTATAATTTTTCCGACAAAATATTTGTTTTCTGATCGACTAAAATATGCTATCTCATAAAACTACGCAAACCAGTGCAAAATAAAATATTTTTTGCAGACCTATAAATTAGTAAGCATATTTAAACCATATTATAGAAGACACATCATTTATTTTTACAATAATGAGCGAATTATCTAATTTTTTCGTTCTGCTGAAAAGTTAGCTTTTTTGAGTTAACGTATTTTGAATATATGTAGGCTCTCGATATTAACTTATAAATAATTATTTTTAGGGCAAGATCAATAAATAATGTCTACGATTAATAACAATAATTCTTTGGAACACCTTTTTTCATTGAACATGAATCTCTTAGGTTGACATGCAGTAAATTTTATGGCTGTGGTATGCTAAAAAAATTTTGCACGGCGCCTAAAACAATTACAAACACAACTTTTCACTATATAAAATTTCATTTGTTCATTTGATTCATAAAATCCACTGAGTTGGCTCGTTTACAGTTTTTGAGGCTTTGGTAATTTTTTGAAGATATTCGCATTTTTGCAAGTTTTTGCGATTTATATGCTGTAAGTCTATACTCGAGTTATTACTTTTTTTTGCGGTCTATCTAATCAGCTTTGGGAGATTGTTTCCATTATTTTAATCCCTTGCGAATTTTTATATTTTTTGCAATATATAATGATTTGAGTAGAAGTTTGCTAAAGAAATGATAGTAACAAATACATAGGGTGAATAATTTGTATTAATATAGTACTCCTTTTAAATGAAAGAAAATAAAAATAATTCTAAACTGGTTTAAAATGTTAGGAATGACTATGACACTTAGGAACCTTGTGAATACCCCAATAATATATATATGTACATAAGTATTATTTCATTGTAAATAAAACCTCTTTTCAGCTTTCATATTCCTAACGAAACGCAATGTTTATTTTATATGGAAAATTGTCTTCAGAACATTGAAACATGTTTTAAATTCATTGTCTCAAGTGTGGGCGAGTTTTGGAAACATACCGGAGACGTAAAAAATAATTTCAATATGCACGTTGTAGGCAAATTCGGTGAAGAAAATGGTTTTCGGTTGGCATAATTTTTCAACCACCTGCAACCCCTGTTTAGCAGCACAAAACCAATACATACACAACTATAAAAGACAGACAAACGTGAAATGAATAAAAAACAATAACACACAAAAAACTGTATATACGAGTACGTATACATTTCATGCCAGATGAATTAATCTCGTGTGCTTTGGAGAAGAACAAAAATTATGCTGCTTAAGAAGTGTTCTCGTCCTTCACCACCTGTCTTCTCTATCACTATCACTATCATAAAGAAGGTTACAATTCCTACTTCTCTTTAAAAAAATTTGATATTTTTGAAATGGAGAAAAAATTGTTTCTGATTAAGAAAAAATTGTTTCTGATTAATTACCTCCAATTCTTTTCACTGGTAATATGAAAATTCATTCTGCATAATTAGCTCAACAATCTCTTTTTTCAGACATGACGCTGTTTTATTAGATGAGCGATGTATCTTATAGAATCATGTTTTGTTACATATATGTAAAGGACTAGCTGAGCCTGCTGAACGTTGCTTTGCCCCCAATTATTTTATTTTCGTCATGTGCTTGTTTTATATATACGTATGCATGTACATAAAAAGCATATATTTCAGTTTTCATAAAAATCAGGGGTCAAATCGTTACATCCGTGAACCTACAACTCGTCACGTAAAAGCACAATTTTCGGATTATGACGTACGTGAACGTATTGAAATCCTATTCAGTTTATACGATTGACGTATCATTTAATTTGTTTTCGTACGATTGCCAATACGATCACGTATGTAAAGATTTGAAGCCAGTTCAGAAGCCACTTTCGCATTAGGTCAGGTGACGGTCGAGCGGAAAGATAGACTGGAGGCGGAATGTAGGAGAAAAGCGCGTTTACGTTAAAATAGCTTTATTTTTCTTTTAAGTACGTAAAGTAATGCTTTAATAGATCTCTCCTCAAATGATAATTAATCGTGGACCTATCTCAAGTACTTTAATTGAAGCTTACATAGCCTACGGCCGTTAGAAGGTTCCATTCTCCATTTTGTTGATTAATACTCGTATCGGACCGGTTGTTCCGGAGATTAACAAACATACAAACCTGGAAACTTTTCAACTTTATAATATTAGTATAGAAGTATAGATTGTTCAGATCATAGGTATTTGTATTTGTAAAAGTAGACGTTAAATGTCTAAAAGTTACTAGTATAATTACTGGCACAGCAAGAACTAGTGCAAAAAGGGTTAAAGTTGTTGCGTAAAATTACTGGTGCTGATGCGTACCAGTACATAAAAAAAATAAAAAAATGTAATTACACATTCATTGATATTTGGGTTTATATAACATCTATGATTTGTCTTTGACAAAACACAATATTTTATTTTTAATTAACGCATTTCAAAATTGATACTTTTTTTACATTAACATTACTACCCTGCCATAGGACTTCAAACGAAAGCTTAGGCGAGCGATTAGCAGTCAGTCACTTCTATTCGAATAAGCGCCCCAATAACTTTCGACTTTTCGTTCGCCTGGTTTTACGTTTATAACATAAGTCATATACCCGTTATCAAACTTCAATATTGCTACATCAACCATTTTACACATTCATCATAAAATGTGAATAAAAAATCGTTCAAATATGTAAATTGCGCTTTAAGAAATGAAATTTGGTTCTAATTGCACTTGCAACAAGTCGCAGCCAAAAATAAATTAAAATAAGCGAACATGACAAAACAATTTTCGTCAAGGAAAATTTTGTGAAGAATTACCCAAATGGAAAAATTACCGATATCCATTTACTTGGGTCATTAATTATTGTCATTTGGGTGATTGCTCATTGTCTTTGTCTTTCAAAGATTCCAACAAACCCAAAAAAATCATTCTTTCTAGCCACATATGTATGTATGTATGTACATTGTACAACAAATCCATTGTCGGCGAGGCCGGTTCACTATTTACTCAATTTCAAAATAAAATATTTAATTTAATTAAAATTAGTTTGTTTTATTTTGTCTTACTCGACAATAAAAATGCAAGTGCCTTTTTTGACATGTGAGTGCGTACAAATGACAAGTGACTGTTAGTGGGGCCCAAATTTTTATTTTCTTTCAACTAGTCACGCTAAAGGCTTTTACTGAGACGCAAAACAGATGTATGTATATCGCCTGGGAGAGGCAGTAAACTATTCCCAACTTATTGTTAAACATCGCGACGCTCACAAATATGAATACCAAGTAAAGAAGTCTACTTTATTATTACTAAGGTCATATATAATATTAATTATAGATTTAAATGTAAAAGGCTATATTTCTTCAATTTAGTTTCTATTCCGTAAAATTAAAGATGCAGTGCAATAAAGCCATAGGCAATAAAGCCATATGGCCTTATTTCTCAATGGAATGAGAAATTAAGCCATATGGGCTTATTGCCTATACCCAAGTGCAATATCACCATAATCGTTTAGTAACCAAAGTGGAAATAACGCCATAACAGTGCAATTGTTACTGTTACAAATTGTCAAAGGAATGAGTTCCCATTGTCAAGTGTTGAAAAAATATGGTAGAGGAGGTGGAGAGGTTGTGGGGAGGGAGCGCGTCTGGCAGGAGATCGAAGCGCGCGCGCGGTCCCGCGACATACGCGGCAGGTGCGAATTTTTACGGTTACAAATTGCCAAAAGAGTAGGTTGCCATTGGCACGGGTTGCAAAAATATGGTACAGGAGGTGAATATGGGGGGGAGGGCGTGTCCGGCTGGCGATCACGGCGCTAGGTCCCGCGACATACGCGGCAGGTGCGAATTTTTGAAACCCCCAGGGGAGTCTATTTTTGACTACGGATGTGGAAATCCTGGGGCCCCAGCTGGGGCGATGTGACTTTTTCCATTGACGTACCTCTGATACATTATCCATAGAACTTATGTGTTACTACCCGATCTCTGGCAACAGAGCAAAGGATGTGCACATATTTATAAAAGGAAGACAGGTTCCTGTTGATGTCAGTTAGGTGCAGCGTCACCTAGAACTGCACCTGAGTTCAAAAGACGATAGAGGTGAAGCCCTTGTGGTGGAACCTCGAGGTCTGACCAGAGGCTACTTCTGGTGCCACGGGTGCCGGTTGCCCGACAGCCGAGCTGCTTTGAAGTTTTGAGTGTATGTAGCGGTCGTCAGGATCCTTTGCTAAAATGCCGAGTTCGTCCTACCCCACGGGGTTTAAGGGATGATTTTGGTACGTGTGGAGTAGGCACTGGATTTTTGGCGACACAGGCATGCGTTCAACTCGGATGAGTGGTTGAGCTGTGCCGGCAATGGTTGAGGAATTCTCTTGGGGACCTCGCTATGGGTGTATACACAACACCCTTGCGTGAGAACCGGGAGAATAAACGTGGTGGCTGTGGTTGCTACCAAAATCGCTGGGAGAATAGTCTAGTGATTGGTCTGACGCGATCAGCCAGACACTATTCTAGGTGCTGTTGTCAATCAACAGATAGTACTGTTTTGAAAAAGTCATTACGGCGAAGAGTTTAGATAGCTCAAAGTACCTCAGCAAGGTACTTGAATATAGTACAGGGATAACTATATCAAAGATTGCAACCTATGTGCCTTGAGGATTGGGCCATAGGTTCATTCTAAAAGGGTGCGTGGGGGCGTTGGTCTGGCGTCTAACCCACACCCGGTGCTTTTGCACCCGTGAGATAAGGCCGTAACGGCAGGTGCTCACGGAAAGCTATCGCACATCTTGTTGAAAAAATATGGTAGAGGAGGTGAAAGGGGAATGCGTCCGGCGGGCGATTGCGGCGTGCGTGACGGTCTGGCGACATACGCGGCAATGCGCTCTATATGACATTTTAACCGCCGTTCTTCAATATATTGAAAGCACTTTTGTCTGTATATTGTTAATTATTTAAAATTTATAAACATTCCATTTGTGAACTAAACTTTATTTTTTCTTATTTTTCTTTGTAAATAAAAGAAATCAAATAAATTTTAATTATATAAAACAAAAAAAAATTAAATGAGCAATAACACCATAATGGCTTTATTTCATTCCTTACATGGAAATAAAGCCATATGGCCTTATTTCTCAATGGAATGAGAAATAAGGTCGTATGGTTTTATAACACTGCACCAAAATTAAACTTTAGCGAATATTCAAATAAAGCTCTGACATTGAAATCTTCATTGCAAGATGCAGTGTTATAAAGCCATAGGGAATAAAGCCATATGGCCTTATTTCTCAATGACATATGAAATAAGACCATATGGCTTTATTTCCATGTAAAGAATGAAATAAAGCAATTATGGTGTTATTGCTCATTTAATTTTTTTTTATATACATACATAATTCAAATTTATTGATTTCTTTTATTTACAAAAAAAAAAAAATATAAGAAAAAAATAAAGTTTAGTTCACAAATGGAATGTTTATAAATTTTAAATAATTAACAATATGTACATATATAAATGTACCATTCTTGATAATGGCACGACATAGCAACAGACAAAAATGCTTTCAATATATTGAAGAACGGCGGTTAGAATGCAATATAGAGCGCATTGCCGCGGGCCCGCCACGCACGCCGCGATCGCCCACCGAACGCATTCCCCCCCCCCTTTCACCTCCTCAACAATATTTTTTCAACACTTGACAATGGCAATTAATTCTTTTGGGAATTTGTAATCGTAAAAATTCGCAATTGCCGCGATCGCCCACTGGACAGCCCCCCTTTAACCTACTCTACCATATTTTTTCAACACTTGACAATGGCAACGCACTCTTTTAGCGATTTGTAACCGTAAAAATTCGCACCTGCCGCGTATGTCGCGGGCCCGCGCGAGTTACGTCAGACTCAACGCCGACTCCAACAAAATTCAATATTAATTGGAACAAATAACAAAAGTTCAATAGCCCAACTTTAGCTGACGCTAAGTTGTGCTAAATAAATACGCAACTACTTTACTTTGCATAAAAGTTGTGCAATTGATAACCAAGCATTACGAAAGAACGTTGTTGATACTTCCGTAAGAATAAGCATTTAGTATTTTATAGTAATAAGCATTTTTGATTAATTATAAATAAATTTAACAAAGTAATTTTAAGTAGTATTGATCAAGCTATTAACAATAAAAGTTTAACTAATAAAACTTAAGTTTTGTTTTTTTTTATTCCTGAAGGAATATATACACATAACTGGCGCAGTCGGTAGGATCTAGTCCCGAAGGACAAGATAAAGTGCAATTGTGAAAAATTATAAATTCATAAGGGTCCAACTTAAGCTAATTGACCTCTTTGGTACTAGCATAAAATTCTACAAATGCAGCTATCATGCAAAAGACATACAAAACGAAGACGATGCTTACAAACAGATCGCGAAATACCATAAGCTAGAAACTGGACACGGTGGTATCACAGAAAACTACGAAGGACTGAAAAAGAAAATCTATTTTAAAAATCTTAAAACATTAGTACACAAATATATTAACAACTGTGATATCTGCAACAAGGCGAAATATGACCGCAAACCCATTAAACCCAAATTTCGCACAACAGAAACACCATCGGATGTTAACCAAATTATTCACTTGGACGTTTACACTATCAAAAAACACAGTTTCATGACCTTCATAGACAAATTCTCTAAACATGCTATTGCAATATACCTAGAGGACAGAAATAGTACAACAATAGTCGAAAAATTAAGACAATTTTTATCCACAAGAAGCAAACCCACTAAAATAATTACTGATAATGAATTTAAATCAACAAATGTTAAGGATTTTTTTAGACAGGAAGGAATCGAAGTACACTTCACAAAACCCAACAATCACACAGGAAACTCAGACATAGAAAGGTTACACAGTACACTGTCAGAAAAATTCAGAACACTGGAATCAGAAAATTCTTCCTTATCAACGCAAGAACGAATTTTTAAGTGTATAGAATGGTACAATAGGTCAATCCACTCACTTACTAAAGAAAAACCGATAGACATTATGGAAGGAAAAGTTGAAAAGTATAAAATAGAAGAAAAGATAAGACAAGCAAAGCAACGTATTATAGATAAGAGAAATGAAACCAGAGAAGATTTCCAAAGAACAGATAACGAAGGTTACGTTAGGAACTATAAAGTACTGAGACATAAATATGAACCTAGATATAGAAAACTAAAACTTGACAATATACATCCTTCAAACATTAAACGAAAAAATAAATTTTCAGACCAACTGGATATTGCTCGTTACGCTTCTGACACTAATACCAATGACGATAGCATCCCTGACGATTCAACCCATTAACAACAACAATGGATTTGCAGAAATTAAATTAGACGACGTTAAACTAATTATAAACTACAACAAAATTATCCACATAATTGATATTCAAAACATAAGAAACGTTATTAACTCTTTAGCAAAAGAAATAGAGCAGTTGCAATCGACAAATAAGAAAATATTGCTCGAACATGAAGTAGAAAAAATTAAATTAAAAGCACAAACCTTACTTCCTAACAGACAAAAACGAGGTTTAATTAATATGATAGGTTCAGGATTGAAATGGATAGCCGGAACGATGAACGACGATGACAGAGTAGAAATTGAAGAACACCTTAAGATAATAGACGAAAACAACCATAAAGCAATCGAAAATATTAACAGAAACATACATATAAACGATCATTTCAACCGAACTATTAACAAATTGAAATTAACGATTGATGCGGACAGAAAAACTCTATTTACAAGACTAAACTCGATAAGAAAAAACGATGACCAAATGATGGAGCAAATAAATTACGTGGAAATCCTACTTAAATTAAAAATTTTATCAGATAACTTGGAGCATATTCAAAACAACATAGCATCAGCCAAACTCAATGTAATGACCAGTAATATTTTGACCGACAAAGAAATTAACGACTTCAAAATTGACTTTTATGAATTACAATATGTACAGTTAGGAGCAGCAAAATATAAAGACGACCATATCATATTTGTCATAAAATTTCCAAGAGACACAGTCACAGTTAAAAGATCTCTGGTAACACCAATAACAGACACCAAATTCACACAATTAAACTTTACCCCACAAGAAATTATATATTATAACGGAACAGCCTATAATTACAAGCAAAATCCTAATCTTAAAGATATCAAGAAATCCAATTTATGTATTTTTAGTAATAAATGTAAAAAAGTAAGAGCATACAAACCAGAAATAACTGAAATAGAATCTGGATTAATACTATTAAAAAATTCGAACAATAGCTTTGTTACTAGCAATTGCGATGAAAGAAAATTTTCAATTAAAGGAAACAGTTTATTTACCTTTCATGATTGTAAATTAAAGATTGACAATGAAACATTTTCAAATTCAAAAAAAATATATAGAGATAATTTCATCATACCGTCTAGCAATCAAATTCAATTCGACACAATCGAACCAACATTCGATGAAATAGTTTTAAGTGAAATGGAAAATGTAAAAGAAATAGAAGAACTAAAATACCATAAAACATTTAGCAAAAACTCCATTGTAATCATATTTATAATAATAGTTGTAATAATTGTAGTATCAACAATGTTTTGCGTACACATAGTAATAAAACAAAATTCTTTAAAACAAAAAATTCAGGAGAATTTTAACATAAAGGAGGGAGGAGTTACGTCAGACTCAACGCCGACTCCAACAAAATTCAATATTAATTGGAACAAATAACAAAAGTTCAATAGCCCAACTTTAGCTGACGCTAAGTTGTGCTAAATAAATACGCAACTACTTTACTTTGCATAAAAGTTGTGCAATTGATAACCAAGCATTACGAAAGAACGTTGTTGATACTTCCGTAAGAATAAGCATTTATTATTTTATAGTAATAAGCATTTTTGATTAATTATAAATAAATTTAACAAAGTAATTTTAAGTAGTATTGATCAAGCTATTAACAATAAAAGTTTAACTAATAAAACTTAAGTTTTGTTTTTTTTTATTCCTGAAGGAATATATACACATAACTCGCGCGCTGCTATAGCCTGCCGGACGCGGCCCCCCGCCCTTTTCACCTCTTCTACCATATTTTTTCAACACTTGACAATGGGAACTCATTCATTTTTTTTTGGCAATTTGTAACATTAACAATGTTGCGGCCCACAACGGGTTATCAACAAAACATCCCAGCAAAAAATTTCAAAAAAGGTAATCGAGTTTGGAATTAAGCATTTTTGGTGGAAGGTGTTCCTTACTGGATTACCAACTTAATGATTTTAACAAGGCGTGAGACTAAAATAATCGATTCTTGAGAAGTAGTTATGTTGTTTATTGTAGGAATTAATTATATTTTCCGTTGTGGGAAATAGTAATTTTTTTTCTTGATTGAACTGCTTTTTTTAATATGCCGTTGTTTTAGTAAATGGAAGGTCTTGGTTAAGAACTCAGTTTGATTAAATATATAATAACTTTTAAGAAAAATTTAAAAAAACCTATTGTTTTACTACGAAATACACCATTTTGTAAAATTTCTTTTATAAACTCAATTGAAGTGGGTTATATTTTATTCGTATCAGTGCCTCTATTGTTACTAATAAATACTATATTTAGAAAAATTTAAATTGCTTTCATTGATGAACTTTTATTTAGAACTACTTATATTTAAATAATTATTTTCCAAAATGTAAGTTCTTATTTTTTAGTTTAAAATAAATAAGTAGGCAATTTAGAAATATTTATAATTTATTTAAAATAACTACTTATTTTGGCAATATTTTCACGTCTTCTTTTAAATCCCAAAGAATATGTTCAACTTCTGCTTCCTATTTTTAAAAATTTGCGTAATGTGTTTTGTAAGCGAGTACTTCAACTTGGCAATCTAAAAAGTAAGTTATTATATGGCAAGTAGTTCAGGTGGCAATGTCTAATTTTTTTGTTGGGATTTATTTATATTTATTTAGGTCAATTCATAAGTCCCAAGTTGCATTTTTATTATTTAGTTCACTTGCACTCTATTTAGTTAAGCACAATTCAAAACGTTGCATTTTTCATTTAATTACGTCATTTTAAACTCAAGCTATTTTGTTCTTGTATTTATTAAATGTTCCAATTAATTGTAACATTTTAGTTCCGCATATTATGCATTTTTATAACTTATTATTATTGTATGATTATGTTATTTAGTATATAAGACCAGCATTTCAATAAAGAATTCAATCAGTTAAAGCATAACAGATCACAACTCAAGATTTCAAGATTCCCCCCACCAGTGGTAAGGGTCCTGTAACATAAAAAAACAACACAGTGTATACAAATCCTCAGGACATCTTAAGTTCAAAAAGACGTGCTCCTGTCAATGATAAGTTTTTAACATCATTCATAAGCCCATCGTGGCTGCCATAGAAGAGCTAGTGAAGCGGCAAGACGACTTGGCGGTAGAAATTAATAAGTTAATTGCTAACGCAAAAAAACGCCCAAGGAGAGAAGAACTCTGGAGTACTACGAACGGAAGACCCAGTAGTTGGCACTCTTATGGGAAACATTTGAGAAAAACGACAATACGATTGGGAGAACAGCATCGGTTACACAGGAGCATCATTATATACAAAGTTGCCTATATGAAAAAATTGGCCAAAGGCACAGCGAGGCCATAGAAGAGATTGAAGCTGCCATGGCAACACTAAGGTCATTAGCAGGCACTTCAAGCAACACGTCAGACCACAAACAACCAAGGGTGCCAGCAGAAAGGCACGGATTAGTAATGAAGCTACAAACGCTTATTACCATCATCAACAATAAGTTGGATGAACTGCTGGAAGAAGATTCCGGAATTTCCCACTTATACATTAAATTAAAACTAAGGAATATAGATAGTCACATCAACACCATGCAGCAGCTACATGGAAAAATTTGTGCCGATAACTTAGAACATGACCTCAACCAGTACATGTTAGAAGAAACAGTCATTGAGGACAAGTACATTAAGGTCCAAGAAAGACAAGAGATAACCGTATCACCAACTCAACAAGAATCTTCAGTCCACCTACCGAACGTAACAATACCACACTTTTATGGAGACTACTTGCAATGGCGAGGATTCTATGAGCTGTTCAATGAAATTATTCATAAGAACCCGATGCCGACAATAAACAAAATGTGGTTCTTGAAGACTAATGTGAAGGGTGAGGCTCAGAAATTGATTCAACACCTATCGTTAACTGAAGCAAATTATACAACAGCATGGAACTTGCTTTAGAAAGGTATAATAACATGGGAGTTTTGCCATTCACGTTACTAGATAAACTCACAGGGCAAAGCAAATTATCGGAAAATCCATCTGCTTCTGCAATTAAAACTTTGCACGATAACATACAAGAAACTCTAGCAGCACTCAACAATTTAGGGGTAGACACAAACTCATGGGGCCCTATAGTCCTTCACATAGTCAAGAATAAGCTAGATAAAGGAACGTACATGTTGTATGAGCAATCATTGTCATCCCCAAAGGAAATTCCAGCACTAACAGAATTTCTCAAATTTCTTGAAACCAGATTTCAGTCTTTGGAAGCAATGGGGCAGAAAAACAAACAACAACAACAACAACAACAAGTTCAATCACAAGGGACAAGAAATGCGGCTCTTGCAACGCAAACCTGCATCCATTATACAGATGTCAAAGGTTTATAGGTCAGTCTATTGACAAAAGACTGCAGTATATAAAAACGAACAAATTATGTATAAATTGCCTCAAACCAGGCCATGTTGCCAAGATGTGCCCATCACAACATTGCACCAAATGCGAACAAAAACACAATACATTAGTGCACATTGATCAATTCATGTCGAACAACGCACAGCAGAGCGTCAAGAAGACTCCCGCTCCATCAACAGTGGCATCTCTGCAGCAATCTGGTACCCAACAGGGTTATGTGTTATTGGCAACTGCTCGAGTCAGAATACAGGGTAACAATGGACAAATCGGTGAGTTTAAGGCACTACTGCACTCCGGTTCTCAGATCAACATTGTAACCACCAGACTAGTGAAACGCTTAAACATTAAGCCTGCAGAAGCTATCATACGGATAGAACGCATCGGAAGTCAATCAAAAAAGTCTAATCAACGTGTTAATGTGAGTCTCCAGTCAACAACAAGTGAGTACAAAACTCGGCTCGAGGCCTTCGTTCTTCCCAGTATCATCCCTGTTCAGCCATCAAGGGATTTTAATCACTCATTATGGCCGATTCCAGAGAACGTTCAGCTCGCTGACCCTGAGTTTAGCAAGGGTGGTAACATAGATGTACTTTTGGGAGCCGAATATTATTTCGAACTGCTGACTTCCGGAAAAATTCATTTAGATAATGATCTACCAATATTACAAAACACAAAATTAGGTTGGGTTGTCAGTGGAAAATTAAACAAGAAGGCCAGCGAAACTGCAGTATGTGCAGTGTATGGTGAAAATGAATCAAGTGACACAAGCGAATTGTTACAACAGTTTTGGAAGGTAGACAACTTAGAATCAAGCAGTGAATTTACAATTGAGGAGCAATTTTGTGAAACACACTTCACACAAAATACATCAAGAAATCAAGACGGACGTTTTATTGTCAGACTACCATTCTCAAACAATTAAAGTGCTCTAGGTGAGACAAAGAGCATATCAATCTCAAGATTTCATACGTTAGAGCGACGACTATTCAGAGATAAGGACCTGAGATCCCAATACATTGAGTTCATGGATTAATACGAGGCACTGGGCCACATGATTCGCATCAATGACGACGAGGTCCAATCACCCCACTTTTATATTCATCATCATTGTGTGCTAAAACCAGAAAGTAGCACCACCAAGCTTCGTGTGGTATTCGATGCCTCGGCAAAATCCGCCTCAGGACTATCGTTGAACGACATTTTACACATCGGTCCTGCTACGCAAGGCGACCTATTCGGCATGTTACTACGTTTTCGAATGCCAAGATTCGTATTTTGCACGGACATTGAGAAAATGTACCGTCAAGTTTTAGTTCATCCAGCGGACCGTAATATGCAATTAGTCCTTTGGAGAAGGAATCCAGCCGAAGCTGTTTCAACGTACATGCTGAATACAGTAACGTATGGAACATCCTCAGCACCGTACCTTACAACAAAGTGCTTACAACAATTGGCCGAAGAAAACATGGAAAGATACCCGCTAGGGACGTATACATTAAAAAATAATTTCTATGCGGATGACGGCATGAGTGGAGCAGATAGTCTATGCACAGCAATTCAGATACAGCAGGAACTCACACAATTGCTCCGCGAAGCCGGATTCAACCCAAGAAAATGGTGTGCAAATCATTCTCAACTACTAAAGGGTATTCCTCTGGAAGATATGGAAGTTAATTTAGACTTCGACAATCAATCAACTAAGGTGCTGGGATTAACATGGAATCCAAAGTCAGATCAGTTTTTTCGGAAGACAAACATCCAAGACAACCAAAAAATAACTAAGCGTTCAATTGTATTTGATGTGGCAAAACTTTTCAATGCAATGGGCATTGCAGGGTCAGTAGTAGTGGCTGCAAAATGCTTTATATAGAAACTGTGGGAGTTACAAATTACATGGGATGATCCACTGCCGGAAAAATTAACTTCAGAATGAAGAACATTCCGCAAAACCTGAAAGAGCTAAACCTCGTACATACTGGAAGACACATCTTTAACGGTATGATAACGACTCACACACAATTACATACATTCGTTGATGCATCTGAAAGGGCGTATGGAGCTGCCGTCTACCTACGTTCAAGATTACAAGATGGAAGAATTATTGTTAGGCTGTTATGTGCAAAATCTCGAGTTGCTCCATTGAAAAAGTTGACGCTGCCGAGACTAGAACTATGTGCTGCTGTTCTAGGGGCAATGCTAGCCACAAGAGTAAGAAAGGAGCTTCACCTTGAAGGTCATAAAACATATTTCTGGTCCGACTCAGAAATAGTACTTCACTGGATTAATTCACAACCATCATCACTGCACACGTTTGTAGCAAATCGAATCACCAAAATTCAAGAATTAACTATAAGCACCCAATGGCGACACGTCAGCTCAAACCAAAATCCTGCAGACAATTCAAGAGGATTAATCCCCCAGGTATTGGGTGAATGCACCACATGGTTCTACGGACCAATTTTCCTTCATGGCAACGAAACCAATTGGCCTAAAGAATTCAATAAAAAACGACAACCACCCAGCACTGAAGAATTCAGATCTAACCCTGTTACTATGTCGACTGGACTGGAAGACATAATATACAAGATAAATCATCATGACTCCTTCATGTGCCTTCAAAGAATAGTAGTCTACATGCAGCGATTTATTATAAATACCAAAATATCAAATGACATTCGGCCATCAACTAAGCTACTCACCCCTCATGAGCTAACCTCTGCAATGCATCTGATAGTTAAAGCCATACAAATAGCTGATTTTAAGCAAGAAATCATGAGACTACAGAACAACAAGGAAATAAATAATTCGAGTTCTATATGTACACTGTCCCCCTTTCTTGATGACAATGGCGTGTTACGAGTTGGAGGAAGACTAGAAGCTTCAAACATTTCATACAACGCCAAACATCCAATACTCCTTCCACATAACGATCCGATCACAAAACTAATAATGAAAATGGTCCATCTTGACAACTATCACTGTGGTCCTCAAGCAATGTTGGCAATATCCAGACAGCAGTTTTGGATTGTCAAGGGAAAATCAGTGGCCAGAAACATCGTCCAGAACTGTGTGCGATGCACAAGATCGAAGCCAAGGTTACAAAATCAAGTTATGGGCGAGCTACCGGCAAGCAGAGTAACTCCAGCTCGCCCATTCATAAAATCAGGAGTGGATTACTGTGGACCATTCTGGGGCCACTACAATAAGAGGTAAAAGACAGCACAAGGTGTATGTAGCGGTATTCAGTTGTTTCGCAACGAAGGCTGTTCACTTAGAGGTAGTGACTGACCTTACCACTGAAGTATTCATTGGGGCCCTCAAGAGGTTTATAGCACGTCGAGGACGTTGTCAAACAATATACTCAGATAACGCTACAAATTTTGTTGACGCCCGAAATCAGCTAGACGAACTAAACATGGCCATATTTGCTGACATTTCGCAAGAGGTGATTGTTCGAGCATGTAGTAAGGATGGCATTGAGTTCAAATTCATACCACCGAGAGCACCTCACTTTGGCGGACTAGGAAGCAGCAGTCAAATCTGCAAAGCATCTTTTGTTAAGAAGTATGTCAACAGCGTCCCTCACGCACGAGGAATTCGAAACAGTTATAATTGAAATCGAAGCAATTTTAAACTCGCGACCATTGACCCCATTATCAACGGAATCTAACGATTTAACGGCATTAACACCAGGACATTTTCTAATTGGAGAACCACTCATAGCTCAAGTGTACTCCAGGGCTGCAACCTCATCCAGTTCTCTTGCAACACGATGGAGACTTGTTTCCCAACTGAAGCATGAGTTCTGGACGCGTTGGTCAACAGAATATTTACATAACTTGCAGGAGAAACGGAAGTGGAAAACAACATGTGAAAATGTGCGTGAGGGTCAAATGGTCATCATAAAGCAAGACAATATACCTGTTATGAAATGGCCTCTCGGCAGAATTCTCAAAACTTACAAGGGAGATGATGGCAAGGTTCGGGTGGCAGACATAAAAACGTCCTCTGGTATAACAAAAAGACCTATTCACAGGCTAGCTCCGCTCTTTCATAACGAAGGTCCAGTGGAGACTGAACCATCAACTTATGTTAAAAGGGCATCTACGCGCTTCCGCCCGAAGTCTACCGAAGAACCAAATAGTACCCCATCAAAGAGGGTTAAACTTATCACCAGCCCAATATTACTCGCCATGATACTAACAGTTCTACTCATCCCTGTCAAAAATTTTCGTACAGATCCCGGATTATATTTTGAAGGGATCGGAACAGCTAAATTGGTCACAGCTGAATGGAAATTAATGGTATTTTATGATCTGACTCCATTTTATTCTGAGCTAAGATCTTTCCAGTCAGGACTAAACAAGTTGCAACAACTCTGTTCAGGAATTCAACAACAGGCAATGTGTAGGATTTTGGTTAATAACTTCGAGCAAATTATGAATGAATTAACCGAGAAGGAGTTATTTGCAAACAGTAGAACAAAAAGGGCTGCATTCAACATTGTGGGAAACATTTCACGATCATTATTTGGTGTTCTCGATTCAGATTATGCAGATGAGATGTCAAACACAATTAAGCAAGCTAAGCGCCAGACGCATTACCTGTTTCAACTATTAAAAAATCAGACGTCCATTATTGACTCAACTATCAATATTATAAAACAGGACGAACTCAATGCTCAAGGTTAACTAAATGCCATCATCGAAAGAATAAATAAAGAAGCAAATGAGATAGACAGAGTCCGAAGAAATCAGCCAAACACAATTAATAGGACTACTAGCAAATCAAATGACGCTGACGGCAATAAATCTCCAAAGAAGAGAAACGGAGATCATAAATGTGCTCACCGACGCCCACAATGGGAGAATCAGTCCACTCTTATTATTCCTCCATCAACTGAGGAATGAACTTACCACAATCAAGGCACATCTTCCAGCATCTCGTACACTTCCAGTCGAAAATGCCAACCTTATACAACTATATAAGCTAATGAGTGCCAAGGGAGCTGTAACTAAGTATGAAATCATTTTCGAAGTCATGCTACCGCTAGTTGATCAACAATTTTTAGAGTTATTTAACATTGTGCCAGTACCAACCATCAGAAATGATGTTTTAGTTGCCATCAGCACAGAAAGTTCATTTTTAGCTGTAAATCCACACAGGGATGAATACGTGCCATTTACAAATGATGAATTGTCCAAATGTCAACAGTCAAGGACAACACATTTATATGTCACAACAAACAATTCAAACTTGGAAGGGGTTCGAATCACAATTCGTGTGAAATCAATATTTTTAACAACAGGAATACAACCGATTGCAAGCTAACCCTGCTTCCAGGCAACTCTACATGGTCGCAATTGAAAAATCAAAATAAATGGATCTTCGCGACTATCGGAGACATCGAAGTATCATCAGTATGCGGCACCGAAATCACCCAGTGCTCATTGAAGGGAAGTGGACTACTCGAAGTCGAAGCCAGCTGCACAGTAAAGACCAGCCTGATTACGATCCAAGGACATTTCGGCACAACCAGCTGCTACTAGCGCTCATTACTGTTAAATGTCGAATAAATCGCCACAACTACATCAACCATGATGACCAATCCACACCTCAGCCAGTTCCTCGATCACGGCCTGTCACGATTGACATCAAGATACCTAATTGACCGGTGGTCAAGGCGGGGAGAATGTTGCGGCCCACAACGGGATATCAACAAAACATTTATTTATATTTATTTAGGTCAATTCATAAGTCCCAAGTTGCATTTTTATTATTTAGTTCACTTGCACTCTATTTAGTTAAACACAATTCAAAACGTTGCATTTTTAATTTAATTATGTCATTTTAAACTCAAGCTATTTTGTTCTTGCATTTATTAAATGTTCCAATTAATTGTAACATTTTAGTTCCGCATATTATGCATTTTTATAACTTATTATTATTGTATGATTATATTACTTAGTATATAAGACCAGCATTTCAATAAAGAATTCAATCAGTTACAGCATAACAGATCACAACTCAATTATTTCAACACCTTTTCTGGTTCAAGTGCTAGAAGAAGGTAAAACCTTAATTACAATTTAGTGCCAAGCCCAAATTTATGTGTTTGGACTGATTTTCACTAAAGACCAAGAAACAAACAATTACAATGTTATGGCGTTATTTCCAATTTGGGTACTAAACGATTATGGTGATATTGCACTTGGGTGTAGGAAATAAGGCCATATGGTTTAATTTCTCATTCCATTGAGAAATAAGGCTATATAGCTTTATTGCCTATGGCTTTATTGCACTGCACCTCATCGCAATATATAAAAAAAGCAGCTTTTATTTTAGGTATCTTTTACGGTTCATGTTAAGATGTGACAAATTGGCAACAGTTCCAATTAATGTACCTTGGATGGTACCTGGCGCTACTGTTTAGTAAACTCTTGTATTATTGCTTTGAGGCATTCTATATTGTATTTCCATAGAAACTGACAACTTCTTGCGTTTTCATCTGCTCAGTTACAAGGTACATACACATAGCCCACAAAGTCTGCGTTCACGTTTAATTTTTTTTACGGATTTAAAAATAACATACTAAAATGTACTAATACAAATGTTTTGTATATATTTTCTACTTTTAAGACAGCTACGTCCAAACAGATATACACTGATATTTGCATTTGAGGTAAACCGCTTTGAAAGCTCTTAAATTTGTTCTTGTTTCTTTGCAAAATAAGAGCAAGAATTGCTGTCTGTTGTATTGTTGTTGTGGATGTTGTACCCTAGTCGGTGTGAAAGCAGAAAAAGCTCTTTATAGAAGTTTGCACATTGTGCAAACGTAGCTGTTTTAAGATATAGCTAATAAAAAAGAAACTAAATTCAGCTGTTCAGTTTTCCTATAAAGAGACTTCAGTTTAACAATACGTAAATCTGAGCACCAAAAATCTGCGTTCACTTTGTTTATGTTAACAATTCCGTTACTTTTTAAGAATTTCTGGATGCATTTTTGCTTTATTTTTATTTCTTATAATTTAAGTGATCGTTTGATGAGGTTAGAGGTACATTTTATTTACAAGTCATTATAGATTTTCGAATATGGAAGCCAAAGCTAAAGAAGTCAGTGTTTCGGAAAGAAAAATAATTATAAAATGTAGGAAGAAGAAAATAGCTTCCCAAAAATTGGTAAAACTATTGGGAGAACATATTCGTCCGTCCAACGCGTCATATATAATGTCAAAAATACAGGTATATTAGCTTCTATGCAAAAATATTTCTGCACGAGAAGAACGCATAATAGTTAATATGACAAAGAACAATCCTCGTATTACTTCCAAAAATATTATTGCACACGTCAGTCAGTCCTTTAATAAGAAAGTTTGTGCTGAAACAGGCAGAAAAACCTCACGAAAATCAGGATATCATGGTAGGATTGCATTAAAAAACCATACATTTCTAATTTGAACAGACCAAAGCCTATATATAAATCGTCCTCCTTAGTTTTGGACACACGTGAAATATTTGGATGATAGTAAATTTTGTATTTTTGCTATAAAAGGCCGTCAAATAGACAACGTCTGCTATTGAGAAGCGAAATCTAGTTGCTAGAGTTAAACACGGAGGTGGTGGAATTATGGTGTGGGGTTATATGGCGGCTGTAGGTCAGATAGAGTTTATTGAATCTTCAATGGATAGATGAGCATATTTAAACATTTTAAAAAGAAATTTAACTTGAGTGCAGAAAAACTTAATTTGACATCTTCATTTTGGTTCCAACAGGACAACGAGCCAAAGCATACAGCGGCGTTCGTTAAGCTATGTACAGACAGTTGTCAGATCTTTCAATATTGTTAGTAAAATGTGCTAAAAATGTGCAATTTTTGTCTCAGTGGATTACAATACAAAACAAATTGTCAGACATGTTACAATCGTGTGAACACATTGTAAAATTATTGCCAAATATTTGTCAGACATTTTATTATTGCCAGATGAGTAAAGTTTATGCATCTGACAATGGCGACATTGTAAGATAATTATTTCTATGGGCGACGCTGCACACGCTTGATTTTAAAGAAAAACTATATAATAAAATATATGCAGGGAAAATCAATTTTTCGACTGCCGATTTTTGACAATGAATTGCAAGATTTTCTGATAAATTTGATACAACCGTGTAAACTTACAAGCTACTTTGTGCTGACAATTTTTGATTGCCAGTAAATTGTCAGCACATTGCCAGATCTGACAATATTGTAACATCTGACAATCTTTAGTACAATGCCTTAGACTTTGGCTATTGGACAATGCTCCTGATCTCAATGCCATTGAACACCTCTGAGATTTTTAGAGAAAAAAATCGTCTGCACGTCATAACAAGCAAAGAAGGTCTTCGAAGTGTTATGCATACAGAGTGGGCCAAAATCACAGCTGAGGAAGCACAGAAGTTGATCAGTTCCATGTAGTGTTTTTCATACGGGATTTCCCGGGAAAAATTTCCCAGCAACTTTAGTTTGTATGTAGACATTCCTTTATGAGTGTCGTTATTCAATTTATAGTACGAATAATGGTGCAATTTTTATTTCTGAACATAAGCAATAACGTCGGCAAAATGACGTTATAAAAAAATTTGTGTTAAAACTATTCTAAGGAGTGGCTAGACGTATAATGATAAAAATCCACATTTAAGTTGTCGCATGCACACAAAGCGCGAGTTTTAAGTTTTGATTTTTTAATACTTCTTAATTTTTTTGTAATCAAGTTATAATTTCTACTTTTCCGCCATTACTTTATAAGAAAAAAGGTAAATTTTACAGCTTGTGTTCTAACATAATTGCTCAGACTTTTGATCAAGCAATTATTTCCAAACATGTGTTCAAACACCAACATTTACGGTTTATACAGTAATTTTTTGTGTAGCAACAGATTTTGACAATTGCCAACACAAAAATGTTCAATCCTATGTCTCGTGTAATCTCACTGTAATGAATGCGATGGGGCAATAATAATGTGATGGCACTAGAAAAATATCTAAAACTTTACAACAAGTAAAGCCGATTTTACATCTGGCACAAATGTTCTCCGACACTTAGAGGTCCTTATTTGCCAAAATCCGAACGCTATGTTCAAAATTTAATTCTACAAGAATTCATAAAAGTAAAAACAGAAACGCGCAAAGCAATAAAAGAAAAGTTACAAAACAATTACAGTCTCTCTTGGGTAAAACGAACGATTCTGTTAATGCGTATCCTGTACTACAGTCCTATTTCCAAAGAAATATTTTGTAATATTTTTTTAAATAATACTTGTAAAATTTGTTTTTTTAACCCCCGACTAAAAAAAGGGGTGTTATAAGTTTGTAGTGTGTGTCTGTGTATCTGTGTATATGTGTCTGTCCGTGTCCACGTACAGGACAAGCGGCTGGACCGATTTCCATTTAGTTTTTTCTGTTTGAAAGATGAATTGATCGAGAGGATTCTTAGCTATGTTTGAAGAAAATCGGTCCAGCCGTTTAGAAGATATAACATCTTTTCTGAAAAAAGTCGGGGGTTTTTAAAATTTTTAATTTTTGTTATATAATATTGATATTTATGTATTACTATTATTTTTTGACTACCCAGCTAAAAAAATATGTATGGAGCATATATGATATCCCATATATGGTTCGGATCCGAAAAATGAGGGTATATGGCCATATATGATAATATATATTTATACATTTGCATACATGAATGCGTATTCCCTATATAGTACGCAAAGTTCATATTCATACTCTCTTGATTCACAAAAGTTCACTGGTGTGCAATAAATTAAATTACTAAAATTACTTTTTTTAGAGTTTGAAGTAGGGATTGTATTTAATGAAACATTTGTTTGGACAAATAATGAAAAACGAACTAAAAGTCATTTCATTCATCATTTTAAGTCAAAAGGGCAATCAATTATTTAAAAAACACAAAACTCATAATCGTACATAAAATATAATTTAAGAAATCAGATTAAAAACTAATTCAATTAATTATAAAAGAAAAAATAATCCGTCTAACAATAGTTTTCAATATAATTTTTTGTAGTAATATGAACTTTGTTTCTTGTCTAAAGAATTTTGTTATTTTCTATAAAATTAATGACTGGATTGTCCTTTTGATTATTTGATATATTAAATGGGTGATTTTAATAGAAATTTCATTCTTTCATTAAATGAAAGTTAGTTAAGCCTGAAGTTTTGTGTTAAAATGAGTGTAAAAAACAGGGATTCAATATTTAGGGAGAACATGCACAGAGGAGTATTTGGCCAAAAAGGCAAAAATGATACACAATAAAATTTTACATCATATTGTAAAGTGTGAAAACTATAACTTGTGATTTGTAGCTCGAGATTCTGCTATAGTCATACCCATTTTAGACACGGTAAGTTTACTTTCCAAAGTCTTCAGCTGTGTGAAAGACAGAAAGAAAAAGTATTCCTCCCTCTGTCTTTCAGACAGCTGAATTAAGACTTTGCAAAGGAAACTTTGCGTGTCTCAGGAAAGTGAAGAAAACTACATAAGTTTTTGAATTTTTCTTCGGTTTTCACATGCTTATATGATATTTTTTGTGGCTAAACGAATAATGGTATTGCGTTAATTTTTTTAACTATATATGAATATGTATGAATTCATGTATGGAAATGTATGGGATTATACATGGCAAAACTATTATATATGAACTAATAATTATATGGACTAATATATTAAATGTATTATAATATATGAGCTCATATATGGAACTTTAATTATGAAGCTCTTCATATGTGGATCCATATATAGAAATAAGATTTAATGTATGGAGCCATATAAGAATGTATGCATGCATGATATCTCACATCGTTTTTGCAATCAAAAAAGCTTGGTATTTTATCACTGGTGAATTGGAAATCCATTAGAAAATACATACGGTATGCAAAGTTTACATGCGTACCCTCAACGTTTAAAAAGGAAAAACTTTTGTTACAAAAAAAAAAACATTCTTGTATGATTTTATACATTGTGGCCCCATTTAATATATCAAATAATCAAAAGGACAATCCAGTCATTAATTTTATAGAAAATAACAAAATTCTTTAGACAAGAAACAAAGTTCATATTACTACAAAAAATTATATTGAAAACTATTGTTAGACGGATTATTTTTTCTTTTATAATTAATTGAATTAGTTTTTAATCTGATTTCTTAAATTATATTTTATGTACGATTATGAGTTTTGTGTTTTTTAAATAATTGATTGCCCTTTTGACTTAAAATGATGAATGAAATGACTTTTAGTTCGTTCAAACTCTAAAAAAAGTAATTTTAGTAATTTAATTTATTGCACAGCAGTGAACTTTTGTGAATCAAGAGAGTATGAATATGAACTTTGCGTACTATATAGGGAATACGCATTCATGTATGCAAATGTATAAATATATATTATCATATATGGCCATATACCCTCATTTTTCGGATCCGAACCATATATGGGATATCATATATGCTCCATACATATTTTTTAGCTGGGAATAACTATTTTAGAGAAATTTTGCAAAGATTTTAAATTTTTACACCAATGTACAGCCAAATCAACTGGTTTTTTTTTTTTTTTGGTTTGTTTGTGTCTTTTTAGTATGATTTTTTTTTCGGTATTTAATTTTAATACGTACAGCTACGATCAAAATATCAGCACGAAATAATATGGACACCTAAGGGTAAAATTCAAAAAAGGCTTATCTTTAAAACTAAATCGAACATAACTAAAAAATAAATTGTTTTGTAGAAAATTTAGTTTAAACTATCATCTATTCTATAACAGTTTATATAAATAATGAATATGCTACGATGGTCAAACTGGAAAATCAAATTGTTTTAATATATTTTTAAGATACCGGTTTGTAAATTTTTTTTATATCTCGCTTTTTTTAAATAAATAATTATGTATTTTTTGTACTAATTTAGTTGATCACCCGTTATTCAGTCCTTTTAATTTTTGACCTTCAATTTTTTATTAGCTAAGGAAAATTTTTTTTTTGCTTATTTTTTATTGCTCTAAACAAAGATATAACAAAATTAATAAACAATACAATTCTTCCTTATTTATCAAAAATGTTGGGGGTCAAAATTAAAGGGGAATGAAAAACGGGTTTCTCTAGCAATCCGAATGTAGTTATACAATCTGTTCTAGATAGACGAAAACAAAAGCTAGATAAGTTATCCACAAAACACGTTTTAAGGATAAACCCTTTTGAATTTTAACGTTAGATGCTCATATTATTTCGTGTTACTATTATTTTGATCGTAGCTATACATATATACATATGGATAAATGAACTGAAAAAATTTAAGTTTAGTTATATTTGGCTCTGTGAATAGTGTATTAGAGTATTATATGAAAAATTTAAAAAACGATGTAAACATATATTTTCTAATAATATTGTTTGTATAACAAAAAAGTAACTATGCTTTCGTGAAAATTTTATTTCAAAATGTCCAGCTTTTTTTTTAATAATCCCACTTTTTTAATTCGAATGTCCAGCTTTTTGTAAATCTCAATCTGACAAGCCTAGTTACCAATAACCCCATTTCCGCGACTTGAGCACGAAATCTGGGTTGGAGTAACCTCACCAACATGAGTCGAAAGTATTTCACCACAAATTTTTAAAAGCCGTGTTCCATGATGTGTTTTAAATTTGGAAAACCATCCACCACTTGCAGTAAATGGATTTTCATCTTTATCATTAATATTTTAGCCTTACTATCTAAAGATTAACTGCCTTATTCATAAAAAATATTTCAGGTTTATTAAGAGCTTATTTAACATTTTTATATGGGAAATTTGTCAAATAAACCTGTAATAAACCTAAAATATTTTTTATGAATTAGACGGTAAGTATTTTTTTACGTTGTTTGGATTTTTTTTAACTTTCACACGTATGAACGTAGAAGCATTCCAAATTTCACACGCATATGACCGAACTGTACACACCAAGAATATCTCGGTTATTCCCCGTTTTATTTTAACCTAAATGAGCAAAAAAAAAATATTTTGTAGTGAATACCAGAAAAAAAAACTTCCAGAAATTTTCTCATTTTAGAGCAGGGATCGCAAATAACTATTATTTTCCAAATTTAAACTGAAAAACTCACAATAATAGAGAAGTGCTACGTGCACAAGGAATATACCACGATACTCCATGTTACATGGACTACATATATATGCAATGATTTTCATTTTTATTTTTTTTTTATTTATTCCTCACAGTTATTTCTTGATTTTTATTTAATCCTTACAAAAATAACAGTTAATTTTTAAAATGAATAAACTATAAAAAAGTAAATTTAATTTAACATATAAGAGGTTTTTTTGCAGACTCGGGCGATAAATTCAGTTTTAAATCGGTTAATATTAATTTTAACGCAAAAATTACGCTTTCTATATTTTAAATATTAAGCATAAAAATGGCCGGTTCTAATTTTTGGACGGTCCGATTTTGTGACGGTTCAAATTTGTGAGATTCTACTAAACTCTATGTGAAAAATTTGTGTGAAAATAAATTTAATCTAAATTAAACGTTTACGTGTTATTTTCCAATCACTTGAAATATTATTAAGGTGAACGCAGACTTTCTGGGCTATGTGTATATTCTTTCTGATTGATAAAAGATCGACATTTTACCAGGCTTTACGGTTGGATTTTACCAACAAGAAAATGAAGCCTACAATAAATATGATAACGAATAACGATAATTATGTATTTAGTGTGTTTAACTTTGACTGTAAAAATTCTTGCTGCGTGTACCTACCTCATCAGCGTGTTCATCATCTTTCAGATGTCTGGATCGTCTCTTGTCGCTTCCAGATAAAAGTTGGTTTACTTTGGACTGTTTTGCAAGATCTAAAGCTTCTTTTTTACTTCGAAGGGCACAGTCTTCTAAAGTCTCAGCAGCTTCAAACATTCCTTGTCTTCTATAAAGTGCTCCCAGATTCTTTAATGTTGTAGTAACAGTTGGTGAATCTACTTTTGCGGCTTTGTGCCAACCGCCATATTCCCCATAAGGTGTATTTTCTCTGTTATCATACTTATGCTCTTCCCGTTCTTCTGCAACCTTAAAAACACATATACTACATTAAAATATATATACGTCTAAATAATAAAAAGTCCATCCCTGTCGAAATTTGAGGTAACTTAGAGGTAGCTAACGGTTAGTCAGAGACGAGTGATACTGACTCAAAAGCTAACCCATTTTACATGTTAAACGCTATTCAGTTTTTCAACGTTATGTCCTCAAAATGAGTCAGTACTCACTCACGCTGCACAAGTTTCAATAACAACAAGTAAGCTCATTTCGAGTTAGTTTTTGGCTGATAAAATTGAAGTGCACCATTAGTTAGCTGCGTACTGACTAACTAATGGTTGGCAAATAATGAGTTAGTTTGTCGCGCATCAAAAAAGAGAGTGCTCGGAGTGCTATCAATGATTAAACTTAGTAATGATTCAAATTTTTGGTCAACTCAAATTTAAAACGATTTTAAATTGTTTTTTTTTGTAGAACCGTGATAAAAAAATTAGACGGCACATAGTTAACATAAACATGAATTTTATGCTGACATCTTCTCGATACACTTTGACCCATATATGCATCAGCTAAAAGTTAGTTGGAAAAATATCGAGATGTTAGTTGTACAAAACAAATCACTAATCTCTTTATCAGGTTTGATTTAGCTTAAAGTTAGTGTAATACTTATCGGGAAGAAGACAGTTGTACAAAAAAAAAAAAAAAAAACTGACTTACATCTGTATCATTTATGAGTTAAGCCTGAATCACACGATCGGCACAATGTACCAATTTTCGTCGGCTCACCGCAATAAAGTCATAGGTAATAAGCCAAAATGACATTATTTCTTAATTAATTATTGAATAAGTCTATATGGCTTTATTACCAATGCAATGTGGTGCAGTTATGTAATTATATTTCAATTAGTTGAGAAATAATGCAAATTTACCTTGTTACTTTTGAATTTATTTCAGTGAGGCGATGAAAATTTGTACATTGTGTCAATCGTGTGATCCCAGCTTTAGTTCAGAAGCTAGTTGTAAATGAATAAGCAAAGTCACTGATATTTTGAGCTAGCTATTAAAAATCCGACAGGGATATTATGAAACCAATGTAACTATAAGCCAAACATCAGGCACAATGATCATTTTGCATTTACGAAAACTTTATTTTATACTTATATTCAAATTGCGCTATCTGCGAAGCACGTTTTTTAGTCGGCTGAAAAAATTAATTTTCTCTTTTGATTTTTCTGTCGAGTTTTGGAAGGAACAATGTTACAAGGAAGTTAGTGTGGGTTCTAAGTACCAGTTAGGTTAGGAAGTAGATTTTGGCGCGTGTCGTATTTTTTTCGTGACACGAATACGCACGACTCAACGCGCGAAGTGTTTGTGACAGAAAATCTGATTTCGTGCGTATTCAGGTCGTATCGTATTGAGCAAATTTAACATGTTTTATCGATTTTAGGTGTAAAATATGTATGCATGAATTTCCAGTAAACAAAAAATTTAATATTTTGTATCGTCAAACGCGCACAACCCTCCAATTTTTTAATACGAGTAGTGTTGGGGTATCTTAAGCTTAAAGTTCTGAAATTAAACAAAAATGTATATCTATTTGAATATAAAAAAATGTTTTTTTGCTATTAAATTTGATTTCGTGCGTTGTACAGTTTCGTGTTGTTGGGAAAAATTTTCGCGTGCGTGTCTCGTACGTGTTCGGGTTGTGTCGTATTGGAAAAATTCAACACACAACACAGATATGTGCCCTAAATTATGAAAGTGGTCTTAAGGCTCAATCAGACGTGACATAACCATAGCCATAGAAAACAGCCGTTCGAACCAAACCAATGGGCAACACAGTATTTGATTATCGGTGACTCGCCATAACGCCATAACTCTCACCATAGAAACCAATTGAATTTTGGTTTGGTTATGGCTATGGTATTATGGCTATGTCAAGTCTAATTTAAGCTTTAAGCTGGATTCACCCATTGTTTCCAAATAAAATTTTTGTGAGGACAAATTTTTTTTATATGTACTTTGACGTCTCTCTTCTTGAGAGAGAGAAAATATTTTTTAGGAACAACTCTCAGCTTGAATTGGTTTAATTTTATAATTTGTCCGGACAAAATTGTACTGAGCTGCCAAGTATTTTATTTTTTCAGCCAAAGTTGAACTGAGCTGCCACATCATGTTATATGAATAATAAAAACACATTAGCCCAATTCACAATCTTGTGCAAATGGTCTTGCATCGTTGCATGTGCAAAATGGTATAGTATATTGATACTCACCACTAAGAATTGTTAAGTGGTGAGTATCAATATACTATACCATTTTGCACACGCAACGATGCAAGACCATTTGCACAAGATTGTGAATATATATATATATATATATATATATATATATATATATATATATATATATATATATATATATATATATATATATATATATATGTTTCAAAATCCTGAAATTCGCATAGACGATAGATAAGTCAATAAGAAATATTTCAAGCCTGGTACTTTTAGGATTGCGCCGACTTTAAATTCACAACTGACGGGTCTTTGCTCTATTCTGAAAAGTACAAATTTGCACATTTGATAGTTCGACATAGTAGGGACGATATGAGAGCGAGTCAATTAGTCCTTAATTTTTTGAACGAAAAGGTAACACTGCTCCTGTCAACAGGTAACTGACAGTTTACTCCTGCCAAAATTTGAATAAGCTGCATAATTTAGTTTGTGTTTGACAGCTATTGATAGGAAACTACCGCGTGATTTGAGATGAAAAAGTTAATTTCGAGTGGTCAATTTCAGGGATGCCAATCCCGGAATCATGACCCCGCGATTCAGGGAATTAAAGTAAAGTTTGTGTGGAAAAGTGAAAATAAAATAACTAAAATATATATTTATATAACATATGTTATAAGAAAAGTAAAATTGCATGTTCCTCTTAATAAGATGAAGAGAAATATCTGCATTTTATTTTTGTTATTCTGCCGAAGCTCTCTCAGATATTATGTCAGAATTAATTGCAGTTGTAGAAAAGGAGGAGCAATTACAATTCCATGGTGCGGACTGTGCGAGGGGTATCAAACTTGTCAACTGCGGCAATAAGAAATCATTTGATTTCTTCAAAACCGTCGTTGACATGTATGGAAATCTTCGCCTAGAGGCGAAACTGGTGGTGATATCTGCCTAAGATCTGCCTCTTTGGGCAGTGGTGACAGCGTGGTTTCCACCACCCGTAAGATCGATGGAAACCATACTGGCGATACTGGCAGCGCAGAGCTCGTATTTTAGGACAAACCAATGGAAGCCTTTGGTCTCAATGGATTGTAGAGGCTAAATATCCTTGAAGTTCGACCTGCGGACTGTCAGATTTAGATTTTCTAAGTCGGTTGATGGCAAGATGGCTGCGGGTGATGCAGATAAACCTGCACAATAGTGAAACAGCCTCGCCCGAAATAATAATAAACCTCAATAGGTCGCAGGTAGACGTGACTCTTATTCTAGAACCCTGGATTAATAAAAATAGGGTTTGCGGATTAAGAGTCATGGGCTAAACAATGCATGTCCCTGTCACAGTGGTGGAGCAGCAACATTAACAAAAGAGAGTTGGTGTTTGATTTTACTAGTTATAGCAATATGTTTATTTGTAACAAGGGTAATATATCCATATTCAGGAATAGGGATAAGGCAGAGGATATCATTCAGTCCTAATTTTAAGGGGGGGAAGGCGTGACCCATGTAGGAATCCAAGAAAAACTAACTGGGATACCTACACAGAAAAAAATTATTTTTATATTTGAATTTGTAATCGATAAATGATAAATAAAATTGTATGCACGTTTATTGAAAATATTTTTTTTTTTCAATCAATAAAGAAATTTACGACTTGTCCCACGGTGTTACCAGCAATCGTTCGATCGAATACTTATATCAAAAACAACAACAAATTTTTAATTATTTTAATTTTTTTTTTAATGTTATTGTTGTTTGTAATGCAAGTTGTCGATCGAACGATTTCTGGCGACATCATGGAGCGGGCCGTTAATGAATCAAAGAAAAAAGTTGTTGACTGATATTTTATTTTCAGTGATAATTGTTATTGTATGTTTGTGGATGAATGCAAAATTTTTCAACCACTTTTTGTTTGCTTTTGCTTGGCCTGCATGAGTATTATTTAATTATGGTTGCATATGTATGTATGTATGTAAGTATATATGCATGCTGTGTGGATGGGTTTTAATTAATTTTTAATGTCGTTTAGACCATTTTTCTTAAAATCTTAATAAAATTATTTACATCTAGAATACGGACGATTGTGTCATCCGTTTGGTTTATAATAGTTAATTTTCAATACACAGCACTAAGTATACGTATGCAGCACAAAGATATTTTTTAAAAATATTTCTATCCCGCTTTTTAGAGTGTTGAATTTTTCAATCTTTTATTCGATTTTTATTAAAATGTAACTGACAAAAATCCATTCCATTTGGCTTAACTATCCAAATCCCTGTATGCTTACCTATACCCCATATATGTTTTGAGATGAACAGAAAAATGGTTTACATTTGAAGTGCCACGCTGACAGTTCAATCTTCACTATTTTGTAGAATACAATTTTCATTATTAACATAAATAGTAGGGAGATCGATTATTCGACTTTTTCCAGAAACCGGTTTTCGAATATTTCAAATTAGGAAAAACCCGGTTTCGGTTTTTACAATTCAGGAAAAACTGGTCAACCGGTTTTTTAAGTAAGAAAAAATTATACAAAAGTTTTGATTTTAAATGTAAATACTATCTGCCTTATTCATAAAAAATATTTCAGGTTTATTAAGCGCTTATTTGACATATTTCTATGGGAAATTTGTCAAATAAACCTGTAATAAACCTAAAATATTTTTTATGAATTAGACCGTATAAAACAATACAAAAATTAAAGGTAAAACATAAAAATTAACTTCATATACTATGTATAGTACATACATATATATATAAAATATGAAGTAAAATGTAAAAAAAAAACTGAAAACACTTTTTGCAAATGGATTCTGACATCCATTGCGAACCATAAGACCAATTTAATTCGCCTCTTCATAAAATAATTTCGCTTAAATTTCATGTTTCAGTAAGTGTTGCCATGTTCAAAAAACGCTTAAGAGGGAAGTACATACCACTTTTTACGCGGCAACGCTTTTCTGGCTTGTTAAACGTTTAACGCTATACAAATGGAAAGTTACACACCACGCTTTTGAGGCTTTTTTAGTTGCAAAATTTAAAGCATTTGCCGGCTATTTTTTGTCTTGCATTTACGTTTTATTTTTCTTTAAATATTTAATGCATTTTTTATCCATTGTTTAATAAAAAAAAATAATTTCGAGTAATTTTTGTGTATGTTAGGTTATGAATCTGGCAACACTAGCTGTCATTTTTATACAAGGCGTGGAAGTTCAAGAATGTTCAACTTTTCGAGAGGTACGCGCGTCGGGAAATAAGTAACACTATTTCTTTTTTTTTTTTGACAGACGCGTATATCGTATTAGCGCATTGAACTCGTGTTATGTACTTTCACCGTTAGAACTTTTACACTGAAAAAATACTTAGGAAAATCAACAGAACACGTTGGTCTAAAATGTAATGTAATAAAAACTAATTTTATTGTAAAATGTACAAATCGAAAAGTATTCGACTCAGACGGTTTTTAAGTTGTAAAAAAAAACCGGACAATTCGAATTAATATTTAATTTACTTGGACACACTTTTTGCTCCATTATTGACTGGTTTCCAAGATATCTTGAAATAAATGTTGCTTCTATGTCGGAAGTAACATGTCAACTTTAGCACTTAAAAATTAATAGCCTATTGCTTCTTTTATACCATTCGCTGTGATCAAATCAACAAGATCGGTACACAGGTATTATTTTTGAAGACAAACAAAATTTTGCACTATATGAGAGGCACCATGCCTCATTTTTCGATTCTGAAATTGTTTCCAGAGAAAATTAACATTATCAACAGAGTTATTTATCCCTACAAAATTTTAACGTTCTCCGTGTATTCATTTTTCAGATATTTCAAATAAATATTTTGGGTATGTTCGTAAAAGCATTTGTAGTGCACGCCTGCAGCATGACGAACATCTAACGTTCAAAAATGCATAACTTGGCAGCACTGTTTGGTGTCAAACGTTTTTTAAAGCAACTCATCGGCATACCTGCCGCGAATCTCTATAAATGGCGCAGTAAATTATTTTAATACTTGATGACACTTGATGTGTCACACATTCACCCACCAAATCGTTTAAATATATCTTAATTGGTCCAGAAGTTAGTAGAAGTAGACTTTACATATTTATCCAAAAATTATCAACAAAAACAGCTATGTGTTAAAATAAAAAAATAATTTTATTAGAAATGATCTTGAAGCTGAAAAACAAAATGAGTTATGTGCAGTTTTTGAGGTAATTCCGCTTATCTACCAAATCTACAAGTATTTACGAGTAAAATTAATTTTACGAAATACTTATATAAATGATAGATATGTTTCAATATATCGTTGAAGTTTGCAAAAAATTTAGAAAAGTTTCAAAATATAACAGATTTTTGCTCTTCTGAAACCTTAGTAAAAAACACATAGCTGATATTGTCGCAGCAACGACGATATGTATGTATTTTGATATTTAAATTACATGTTTCGAATCTTACCAAAAAAGAAGATTGATAAATTCGAAAACGACTTTGAAACACATAATCTGATAGTATAGTTTTTACTACTTCAAAGGAATTTTTTTATTTTAGTTTACGGTCAATTATTTTTACGGCCGAACTTTTTCTTACTATATTTAAAAGAAAATTGCCACTTGGTTATCACGAATTTTTTAAATAAAATTACTTTAAAATCTAACGGTCTAATTCATAAAAAATATTTTGGGTTTATTGAAGGTTTATTTGACAAATTTCCCATAGAAATATGTCAAATAAGCACTTAATAAACCTGAAATATTTTTTATGAATAAGGCAGTAAGTTTTAAACTCGTTTGTAGTTTGTTTAAATATGTCAAGCAGTGATGCTAGTGAACATTTTTGAAATTCCCTACGCAATGGAAAAAAATCCCTTATTTTCCCTCCAACCAAAAATACTTTCCCTACATTTTTCCCTACGCTGAAAATTTTTTATATTTAACAACAAAAAACAAATACATGTATATATTGTGAATATTGTGCATATTTTACCCATTTTTATTTCATATAATGAACAAAACAGGCTATATATATAGTCTTAGTTGGGTACCAGGTAGAAAAGTAATTAAAGCATTAATTAACAAGAACAAACTAAAAACATATATGTACATTCTATATAAATCCCTAGATCCATATGAAAATTGTACTAAAAATTATGGTATAAAAATATTACTTATACAACTTCTTAGAATGTAATTATTTTGTTAAAATGTGTAGTTGTACATTAAAAGCAAAAACAAAGCAGTAGAATACATAGTAAATACCAATTTGACTTGCTTGTTAGATTGAAGTGCATTTTGTAACTTGTATGGCTTCCTTTTTTATGAAACTACACGTGTTTATCTTAAACATAACTATTTTATTTATTTTTTATTAAGTATTTTCGTAGAATATTCAAGTATAAAAAAGATCAGTTTGTGGGGCATTGGCAACACAATTTTATACGTTTCATATGCAAGTTAGTTTACATAATGCAAGACCATTTCTTTTTCTTTTGTAACTGTCTGTCAAACAAACTCAATATGTATGTATATACAAACATTAACATGTCCGTTTTCATTTCACATTTGATATAAAAGCTTTAAAAATAAGGTTCTTATGTCCGTGTACCCTGTATATACATATATGTGTATTATATTTCCGATTTGTCACATTTAACTATCTACATATATATTGTAAGTGATTTCCAGATTGTTAGAATTCATAATGTACGGTTTCTGCAAAATTTTAAGATATGTGAAAAATTTCAACTCCTAAATAAAAATCCTCGAAATATTTTTGCATTTTATGTCGTAACAAATTGAAAAGTAGTTTTTAAAAATTCCCTACAGAAAAATCCCTACAAAAAGGGAAAATTCTCTACTTTTGGCATCAGTGATGACAAGTGTGCACAGATCTAATATATATTTTTTTTTGTAAAACAACTCATATTATAAAATTTGTTACTTACTAAAAATTTCATGTTTCTTGCTGCATTAGATGCAAATTTATTCCAAAATAAAAAAAATTTGCATATGAGAAGTGACATGCCCACTTCTTCTATTCCGTCCTTTTCTTTTTTAATAACTCATAAGGTCAATGGAGTAACTCCTACAAAATATCAGGTGTTTTACCGTATTAGTTCGCAAAATATTTAAAAACAAATATTTGATATATATGTATGGGGGGGAGGTGCAACTATCATTTATCCACTCGTTACCACTATTTCTGTAAATTACTACGAATATTACAAAAATTTGACAAATCGGTACAGCTGTACATACATATGTACAGCTGTACATACATATGTACATGCATGTTACATATTCCACTTTCTAAAATACTAGATATACCAAACGGACGACACACTCTTCCGTATTCTACACAGAAAAAACTAAATTTCGTTTTCAGTAACCACATTCATTGAATCAGTAAATTTTTTGTGTGAATGCGGACCTACAAAGAAATTTGTAGATTCTGATAACAATTTTGAAAAAAAATTTATTTTTAGTTAACTTATTATGGCATTAGAGAAAAAAGTTAACTGAAACTCAAAATATTTTCAGTCAAATTTATTAATAGGAACAGAAAAACATTTTTGCAGATTTTTTTGTATTATTCATTCACTAAAATTTTTCGTATTATCAGAAAATAAATTAACTGAATCAATAACAATTCTAAAAAAAAATGTTTAAAAAAATTAGTAACAGTTTTATTTGAAAAAAATAACTGAATCAACTGAAAGGTTCAACTATTTTTTTTTTTACTTTGAAAAATGGGCTTGTTTTTATGCTTAAACATTTCGTTCCCGCTTTTGGAACTAGTTAGTAGACTTCAGCCCAAAAATTTTTTAAATTTAGCTAACAAACTCCGTATGTTTATAGTAATACTCTTAATACTATATTGAGAATTACAATATATTTACAAACATAATAAGTTTGAAAACTGCAAACAAAAATCTTTTAAAAAAATGAAATTTTTTTATATCTATAAAATAATTTAAAAAAAATCAGACAAATTTTTTTACAGTATATAAAAATAAATTTAACTGAATAAATAAAAAAAATCAGACAAATTTTTTTACAATATATGAAAATAAATTTAACTGAAAATAACAAATTTAAATGTAAAAAAAATAAATCTAAAATTTTTTTTTACAAATTTTACTTTATATAGATAATTTTCATTCTATACAGTTTTTTTTACATAAAATAAAATTGGAACAAATAATTTACTGGAACAGTAAAAAATATTTACTGAAACTAAATTATATTTCAAAACACACGTTTGTTTGAAAATTTTTTGGGAATAATTTTTTCTGTGTAGAATCAAAATGTAAATAATTTAAGATTCAAAGAAAATGTATCTAAACGTCATAAAAAAATTCATTAAAACACAGCCACACAAACTTACATACATATGCAAGCATAATTAAATAATACATGAACTTAAAAAAACATAAACAAAATCCCTTCAACCAACCTAACAGTGATGGTATTTTGGTGCCTTTCGAGTATTTTTTGGTGCTTTTTGCCTCTTCATAAACGCGAAATTTTGGCTAATACCCTTTTTTAAAAAGCGGGTATTTACAATGCTTTTAACAATTTCTTACAGTGCTTTTGGTGCTTTTTTGTTAAATAAAAATATGGTTAATTTACAAAACTAAAATGCTTTTAATCGCTAATAGCAGCATCTTTTAACTCAGGGTTCTTTAATTGTTTTTAAAGACAGTAACGGAAACTATGTTAAAAACAATGTAGAAAACTTTTCATAATTGGCATTGAAAAATTTAATTTTTTGTTTTGCAAAATAAAAAACGGAAGTAACTGGAAAGTACCACATAATTCTCTGCATAATAATTGATTGAAAGTAGTATGCAATAAGCATTTGTTAAAGCTTACACAAGTATTTAATCATTCTATAGAGTGGTTAAATTTTAAGGGCCGATTTCGGAATTTTCATAAGGCCGTTAATTTGTAAGTGCAAAGTAAATCAAAATGTTCACGTCTACAACAAAATGTAAGTAATTTTGTATTCAACGCAAAAGAGTGGTTAAATTTTAAGGGCCGATTTCGAGTGAAAGCATGAGGTTATCAAAAGCAGTCAGTTGTTTTAGACAACGAGTAGCCAACCCCCAATTTTTTCATATCGATTATTTGACTACTGGCTTTTTTATTATTTGTTTTTACATACTTATTTTTATTAAATTAATCAAGATTATTTTTTTAATTAATATGTCAATAAATTCTATTGTTACATCTCAAATAATTTGTTTATTTTGAAGCAAAAATTTTAAATTATATTTTGAGCTTTTACACTCTAAACTTTCCCCAAAATATTTTTTGGGGAATAGTACTTTAGTACAGAATAAGCATTAATAGGATCGTTCTTTTTACCAAAGAGAATCTGTAATTATTTTGTAAGTTTTCTTTTATTTCCTTGCGCATTTCTGTTTTTACTTTTACGAATTTTTGTAGAATTAAATTTTGAACGTCGCGTTCCGCTTTTGACAAATAAAGGCCTCTAAGTCTCAGAGCACATGTGTACCAGATGTATTAAAATTAAAACAAAATATTTTCGTGCTTTTTACCCTCTTTTTCGTATTTTATTGCGCTTTTTACCCTTTTGCTTTTGCTCTTCGTAGAGATGCCAACACTGCAACCTAATTCAATTTATTCAACTCTCTTCCTTTAAGTATTATGGCTTTGATACAACAACAAATAAGAGAAAAACAATTGTAAGGTCAAGAGAAATACTACAAACACACACACACACACACACTCATGCTTTGTTTCTTTTTTTACTTGTAAGCTAATAAACGCGTAAAACCGATAAACTGATTTCAATAAAATATAGATTCGGCACATCTGCATAAAAAAATCATTTAAAACCATTAAATCTTTTTAAAATCGGTGCGGTGGTACCAGCGTAAAAGGGATTACAAAAAACATGTTCGACTATTAATTATATAGATATTTATTTTTAAATCCCGCTTTTTGGCAGTATTTTCGTAAAAACTCCGCTTTTTGATCGATCATGTCCCGCTTTCTGCAAAAACCATCTGGTCGTGTTAGGTATGCGGTTTTTTAGCAAAACTCCTTCTCGGCTATTTGTCCCACACAAGACTTAGTCTGCGGACCCTCACTGTCTTTTCTTATTACTTCTGATCGTTATTATCGACCGCATGATGTCTTTACTTTCAACGATGTTGACTCCACTATTATTTGATTCCCGCTGACTGTTTCCCATACAGGGTACCACTTTTTATACTACAGGGAGCGGTTCTATAATATTCGCCATGTGCTTATAAATGGCGTAATGAAATGTGTGCACTTAGTAAAGCCAAATGGTAGAAACTGTGTCACTGCATAAATATGTATGTTGCTGCTATGCACTCGTTACCATATGTGCTGTCGTTTACTATTGGTAGCAGCGTTGTCAACTTTTAAATTTCAAAAAGCACCGAAACCAAGAAAAAAGCGCGTAATTTAAGTAAAAAAGCACTAAATTTAAAATTTTATTATATTATTTAAAAAAATTTTACACATCGTTTGGTTATTGATTTGCTGCAGACTTAATGTATTTTGAATATACTGTGCCGCAAACCAATAACCAACCGACAACATGTACATAAATTGTACAAATTTCAGGCATCCGAAAAACATTTTATTTTTATAAGACGAAGCATTTTCAAATTATTATAAAAAATTTTTAATTTTTTCCGTCAATGAACAAACGAATCTTTTGAGTTTAGTCAAATTGGCAGTAATCTACAAGTCTTTCTGAGATTAAGAGCCGATTACTCGTACATTTTGAGCTCGATGGGCTTAGCAGTTGAAAATATTTTAAAATCAAGACTTACAAAATTTGGTTTTTATTAAATTATGTGGAAATATTTTCTCGGCTGATATCTGACAAAGATAATAAATTTTTATCGAAATAAAAATTGTGACTTCTGCGTTTCAATATAGAAGTAACAGAAGTTTGATGGGAATGCAAGTTTTGATAATGATTCAAACGAGTTCATATCAACTGAATCTCTCAATAGTGGACTCAATATTTTTCCAATTGCATTAAGTGAATCAATCTTTCTCCACCCATTGTCTTTACTAGACAAAATTTCGCTATTAAACTATATTTGAGTAAATACTTGAATTATGTCTTCTTTGTTGTATGGCAAAACACTGTTTACATTAATTATGCTTAAAATGTTAAGGTTTGATGGTAATATGACACGTAGTTATTAAACCAAGCCTTTTAAAATTTTAGTAGATTTTTTTGAGATGCTCCATTTAACTTCAGAGCTTATGTTTTTTAATGAAAGACTTCCTCGAAAAAAAAAAATAGGTAAGGAAATTTTCCTTTGAGTTTTTGGCTTAGTGCCACCGCCTCGAAACAAAAAGCACCGAAAATTTATTTAAAAAAGCACTGAGCACTAACTTCAAGATTTGTCGCGTCGAACATTTCAAAAAGCACTAAAAACGGTGCGAAAAGCACCGAGTTGACAACGCTGATTGGTAGCCACCGATCAAACAGTCTTCTAACACAATCTGGAAAATTCATGTTACTATTTATATGTGTGTGTAGACAATTCGATTGGCCGTTATTTTGAATTTCAGAGTTACTGTGTAACGACTTTTATGTTGGTAATACCGTGTGTTGTTCCTAATACAGAGCTGTTTCTACCATGTGTTTGCACTATGTGTACTTGTGTACGTTTAATTCGTTAGTTAAATAATAACAGCCGAATTGATATAAAAAATTTGATTGAGGTTTAAAATGCATATTAGTTAAAAAACATTTTAAAGCTAAAAAAAAGGGTTTTTAAATATTGGTATTCACAATCAGTATTTTAACTAAAAATCACTTAATTTTTTTATAATATCGTGGCAACACTGTATTCTTTATTTGTCACTTGCATCTTATATCCCGTTTATACGCACTTCTTATTTGCAAATAAAACTGGAAAGCGTTGTCGTATAAATTTTTTATTGTAAGTTAATAACTCACGAAAACTATTTGCAAATAACGCACTATTTGCAAATAAGGTGTTAAATGTTGCCAATTATTTTTGTTTTGTAAAAACATTCGCAGATAGCAATGGTTTCTATTTACGTATAAACGGTCAGTTCAGTATTTGCAAATAGTTTTATTTGCAAATAAGATTTGCGTATAAACGAGGTATTAGTTCTGCAAAAAAACGATTGTTAATTCACAAAGTACTCGTGTTTATATTTGTTTGATTGTCCCTTTTCAGAGAAATATTGTTTCCGTAAAATAAAAAATGTGTTCCAACTTGTATTTAATATAAAAAAATAAAGAGAGTTCGCAACGAATCTTTGTTAAAAGTGCTTTTTATACTATTTTTTTATTTCAGATTAAGAAGCACTAGAAACGATCTTTATTTTGTTTGTTTTGATTTGTTAGTTAATTTTCTACAATTATATTATTTTTGTTAACACATAAAGTGAAAAAACAATGACTGGAAATGGAAACTGGATCGCTCCTTTTCTTTTCAATATTCTTTTGGAGTCTATTTGATATTACGACAATAGTTCCTATATAATTGGTTTAAACATGGGTGCAGTCAATTTTAAAATTTGCTGATTTACACAAGGTTTAAAAAACGTTTTTTAAGCTAAAATTCTATTATGAATATAATTTTAGCGAATTTTGTTTAAACAACATACTGTTTAAAATTTTTATGAATACGGCTGCAAATAGTTTTCTTTATTTACCAAATACTTTCGTTGTAATTTTTTTTAATACATGTTTTTTATTTACGGCCTGCGCTACGATGTCACTAGAAATCGTTCGATCGAATAATTATATTGAAAACAAAAACAAATTTTCTAATGTTATTGGTGTTTGCAATACAAGTTGTCGATTGAACGATTTCTGGTGACGTCGTGGGACAGGCCGTTATTGTATCTTCAACCGTTCGGTGTAAAAATAAATTGTTTTTTTCATTTACCAAATATTTTCGTTGTAAAAACATTTACATTAGCTTTGATCGCGGCCATTTCCGTAACAATGTTTCTCACTTTTAATAAAATAATATTAACTTCGAACTTCATTAATGAAATTTCAAAAAAATTTCTTCAAAAAATATGTCGAAGCAGTGGTGAAAATACAAAAAAAAAATCTATCTGGTATACTTTGAGAAAACTTGATTTAAATTTTTTTGTTGTTTTCTCCACTATAACTTGTTGGCATATGCGAAAAATCAATAATTAGTATACATTTTTTCTGCATTATTCACTCCAAAAACGCTTGTTTTGAGATATATCTATGCTGAAATAAAGGAGCGATAGGTAGTCAAATAATATTTACACATTTTGTGTGTTGTTAAAAGGTAAAGGAAACTATATATAATAATAATATATGTCTTAACATTGCAACGTTTCAATTTTAATGCTATAATATTTGCTGGCAAGTTTCTTGTTTTTATTTGTGAGTAAATCAAATTCAAAAGTATAAAAACCATGTGATTTTCAATATGGCAATGTTAAACTAAACAATTTCAAACTGTCAGCGCAGCTGTATTTGATGAAAAAATATTTCTATTTTTCGCTGTCTTAGGAAGTTTGCAACAATAATTTAAATAAAAAAATAATTAATATTTAAAAAATTTTATTTATTTTATTTTAAAGAGAAGTAATACTCAGGCAATGAATGCCTACTATTTAGGGTTTGGGATTTCCCGGAATTTTGCACTTCCGGTGAAACGGGAATGAAAAAATCGCGTTCCCGGGAATTCCCGGGATAACCGGGAAAAGCTAATTTTCTAATTTAAGTACATTTATTAAATGAAAGTTGGCGAAATTTCGATTGTTTTGTTAATGTAAGCATTCTTTTAAATAAAAGTTAATACAAAAGCATTTCTAAGATAAATTTATAAGAATTTTTAAGTGAATTCAAGCAAATATAATATACATAGCTATTACACAGTACTACCGTAATTAGTAAACAATTTTATAATAAGGCTTTCAAATGATTTTATTAAGAATTTTCCTTGCCTGTTTCTCATTATTTTTGAAAATTTTCCAGGATGATCTTATCGTTAAGTACTATACAAGCAACTTACAATAGTATACTCAGCTGCACCCTGAGCCACAGTCTGTCTAAATGTTTTTAATTTTAATAATTTTATTTCATCTAAGATATTTCCTTCAGGGTTTTAACAATAGCGTCAGCTTATAATGAATTTAAGTATTGTCAACTTAGAGTTCTTACAACTTCTATGAGCTTAGAATTTTCAATACACTTTCCAACATTTGTTCACTAATCCCAGAAAAATCAAGTCAAGTTTGTTTAACATCGAATTATTTACTTAACTAAATGATTTGATCATTGCAGTCATTGATACTCACACAAAGCATTTCACTTTCTTATGTTATAGTGATTAAAAGATAGTCATTAAAGCTGTTTCAGACTCTAATACAAGTAACGAAAATGCCTCCCTGATTTCATTTCATTTCCACAAAAGTAATAATACTTGTATTATAGTTTGAAACGGCCTTTACTAAATGCATCTTCCATGTACTCGTAGTTTTTGAAGAGAACAATAATTTTCTCGTAGTTAGATGAATTGGGTGAAATGGTATGACTTCAATTTTATGAAATTTCTCTATAAATTTGAGCAGCTCACATTTTTATTTTATATTAAAAAAAAATTTAATGGACATTTTACTGATTGATTGTTTATCGGTGTCGAAGAAATTTCTTCTTTCTTACAGTTACAATTGAAACAAAAATAATATTTTAGAATTTGATTTAAATGAAATTGTTCCAATGAAAAATTTCCTTCGACATCGATAAACAGGGTATTAAATATCAGTATCAACTTTATAAGATAACTTGAATAAATTTGATCGTAAAAATTTAGTCATACATCATTCAAACGAACTTTTGTAATATAAAAAACAATGAAACTTTTGATATTAAATTAAAACAGGATTATAAAACAATTTTTTTATATGAATGAAAATAAATATGACTGTCACTTAGGCAATTTTATTTGTGTTACAAAAGCCTATCCACCATATTTATAAAAAAAAAATAAAATGAATTTGAAATTCATTTTAGAAAAATTTTGTATGGAAAATTTGAACTAAAATACATTTCAAATTCGTTTCAAATTTTATGAATATGGGGGTGGGTATATGTTTATGAAATAACGTATAATTTAAATTTCCCGTTTTCCCGGGAAAATCTAAAAAATTTCCCGGGAATATCAGGTAGACATTTCCAGGGATTTCCCGCCCGGGAATTCCCGTTTCCCAAACCCTACTACTATTATTACTATGTGTTACCTTCCTTAAGGTACCAACAGACGACATGTTTTTCACATTGTATGTGCCAGAATTTACATATGTAAACGAAAACATGTCGTGTATTACCTTTAAAACATTGCTTGTGTAAAAAACATGACAAAAAACATAAGACATTATTTGAAATAGAGCGTGCTCTCTTTTCTTATGTTAAACATACAGCTCCAAATGTCTATGTCATGCGAACAAATTCGTCGGCGGTTGATTATGTGCACTATCATTAGCCGTCTGAATGAAGTATTTTGCAAGACAAATCAATTATATATTTTTTTTAATTTAACGTTGTCGTTTTATTAAAATAAGTCCAAAAATTTATAGATTTTTAGATACAACCTCAACGTCTTGTTTAAAAAAGAAAAAATTAAAAAAGCAAATTTGCGTCGCCAGTACTACAGCGACGGAACCAAAAATATTTCTACGGCTGAAAGCCATTTATAAAACAAACTACGTGGATATTTATGTACTGAAAAAGAAGAAGTGATACTACATGTACGTTTGTGACCAAAAATTATAAACCTTATGTAAATTAACCAATATTGACAAGCATAAAGAAAAACATACGAGTCGAAAACTTAAAAAACACATGTAAAAAACATGTCGTCTGTTGGTACCTTTAGGAAAGGGATAGTAATAGAGAAGACAGGTGGTGAAAGAAGGGATAGAGGAAAGCTTCATTCTTTTTAAAACTCTCTTTTTTTGCACGTTTTTTAATAATGCAGTGCTGCAGCGCCTCTGGTGTCAATGACACGTATTAAATTTTTGAAGCTGTGTTTAGTAGCCATTTTTATTAGTTATTTTACGACTTCACTTGGTTTTATATCGTTGCCTGTACACAATAAAGATTTATTAAAGAGAGAACGTACGTTGAACAGGAATCGCAAAGAGAGCATAAAAATTTTAAAAACTTTGCAAATTACACTTATCAATTTCAACTTTTCACTCATCAAATTTTACAGTTCTGAGGAACGAATAGTTCTGCAAATTGTCGAAAAATTTGATAAGTGCAAAGTGAAAAGTTGATAAGTTGTTTTTTGGAATAGGGCCCTGGTAGTCAGTAAATTAAAAATATTTTTCTGGGTTCAAACAAACGTTGTGTACTCATCACGCTACCACTCAGCTAATGTACACACGACATCAAATGCCGCTAGCAGCATTTGTCGCCTCGTAGCCGGCTACTTAATTATTTTGGAGACGGCAGCAGCACCATCTGCAACTGATATTCAAGTACAAATACATAGTTCAGTATTGCCATTTTCATATATTTTGCATTTTTAAAAATTAATTACTCTTTTAGAATATACTTATTTCACGTAGAAGTACAAAAACGAATCAATTTATTCCTTACATCAATTTTTGGATATTATTTCTGTTAAATAATACGAAATAATAGTACAAAATCATTCATTCAACATTTTGTATTGTACTGGCAACACTGAATTTTCTCATTGTAGTCAAATAAATAGAAATTAGTTTAATTCATGATACAATTATAACAGGTACATGCACAAGCCCAGCCTGTTAATGTATACAAAGCAAATAGTTGTCAAACTTCCCTGCAGTCAGACTGGGGCCAAGTGTCTCTATGTCAACACTAAAATTCTAGTAGTAGTTACATGGTCTACAATTTCTCTTCTATTCGTCAGTATAAAAGAAATAGAGAAAACAGATGTGGTGTATTTCTGGTGGATTTTGCAACAACTTGCCAATATACATATATATATACATGGTTGGTATGTGTCCATGTTCCCATAAGAACTATGAATTCACTACCTAGTCAATTGTTTTAGTGTTACTAGTAGATTTTCAATGACAAGCACATGCTAAATGTCTATAGCATAAAGTATTGTATGGGTAATAATTGTAGAATAGTACTGGTGACAAAGTCAAAAGCGACTCAGTACATTTTCACTATTCGCACTTTCTGCAGGGTTTGTTTACAAGCTGCGAAAAAGTTAGTGTATATGTGTGAATAAAATAATTACAGTGTTGCCAATGAATTTACACATCTCTGTGTCTCCAATTACACATCGAAGAAAATTACACTACATATCTTTTGTGTAGGTTAAAATTAAAATGAAAATAAATAAATATAGAACCCAAAGTAGAATTACACACAGATTATACAAGAATTTAATTATATGGCCTACACATGTGAGTAGAAATTACACACTGTCTAACTACACACAGATTGGCAACACTGAATAACTATAATCATGCAGGAATGCCGCGTCTGCAATTGTACTTTAGTTACCCTGTAATTGTTATTTTTAAAAACAAAAGGCATCTGTTTCTGACAATTATTCGTTTGTTTATACCAACAAAATGAATGTGTTTTTTGGTGTTGTAATTTTGTTGTAGTCGTGCATGTACCTAGCATAATTGTACCATGGTTTAATTGGACTACAACGACAAAATCAGCATAGACAACAACATGTCGCCATGTTGCCTTGCTGTCTTCAGAAGAATCATTCTCATATAAACTTGACATTTGGTAGTCGGTAGCTTGCTGTGGTGAATGTGTTTAATGCATTGATTTTGTGTTTGTTCTGTAGTCAACCACACATTCTCCGTCAGGGTATAGTTGCGTGTCTATTAAAGTAATAAAAAATGTGCACATGCACATGTCCGTGTGCACAAATCTTAGCTCATAAGATGCACACTGATGTGCAAATACGAACTCGTGGCAGTGTGCACACTTAATTTTTTTTTAAATTCGGTGGAATCGACAAAAAAAAAAAATCGGTAGAATTTTTTTTATTCAGAGAAACATAAAAAATAACAATTCAAAGAAACATAAAAAATAACAAAATATATGTGCTTATTTATAAAGGGTAAGTGCAAGGAGTATCAAACTAAACAGGTTCCAAAAGCGCATTTAAAACTTCACATGTGATTGGAAATTAAAATGCCATAAACAATGAAGCATTTCCAATAAAAAAAGTGTCATCCCCAGTTATTTGCCCTTACCCTTTATATAGATATGCTATGAATATATAAAATAATATACATAAATAACAGGAATTAAATTTTTTTTACATAGGTTTTATAACGCTACTAAAATAACTTTTATTTGACAAACATTTGTAACTACAAAGATTATATGTATGTAAGATCCATTTATGAATTTTAATTTTTGTGCAAAAATTATTAAATAATTGGTAGGAATAAATATTTCATCCCCAAGGCACAATTCTTTGGCAAATATTAGGTTACTTATAGTTTCAGTTTTTAACCGATTTCTTTGTTCTGTTTTAATGATTTTCATGGCAGAAAATGATCGCTCTGCGGCCGCACTGCTATGTGGCAAAATAGGCAATTTACACATATATCGACTTAAATTACTAAATAACAATATACGGTAGATTTCAGGCCTTGTTCGGTAGAATTGGTAGATTGTTAAATTCACAAACATATTCGGTAGAATCTACCGAATATCGGTAGAAGTGTGCACACTGACTCGTGGATTGAGTATATTTTGAATTATTTTAATGTGCTGTGTCTCATAAAAAAATAAAATAAAATAAAACATAATTAATCAGTTGGTCGTGTTTACATGCATTATTCTATACAATGGAATGTCATATTGCTCGTCGACGTTATATTTTTGATGTTTGGCTTTTCTACACTCTATAATTTGAACTGATAATGTGATTGAGCTCGTATTTTAACAAGCAATAAATTAAGTTGTTTGCTTTAATGTGGAAGTATATAGCACGCGTTCAATGCGCTAATGCGATACACGCATCTGTCAAAAAATTTTAAATAGTGTGTTTTCATAAGGCAAGTTACATAAAGAAGTTCGCAACGCGCGTACCTCGCGAAAAGTTGAACATTCTTCAACTTTCACGCGTTGTATAAAAATGACAGCTGGTGTTGCCAGATTCATAACCTAACATACACAAAAATTATTAGAAATTCATTTTTTTATTAAACAATGGATAAAAAATGCATTAAATATTTAAAGAGAAATAAAACGTAAATGCAAGCCAAAAAAAAATAGCCGGCAAAGGCTTTAAATTTTACAGCTAAAAAAACCTCAAAAGCGTGGTGTGTAACTCTCCATTTGTATAGAGTTAAACGTTTAACAAGCCAGAAAAGCGTTGGCGCGTAACGCGTGGTATGTATGTACATCCACCTTTAGTTTCCACGCAATGCATTTAGCTGTCGAAAAGGCCAAAAGTGATGATTTGTTCTCAGTTCTTATAATCGAAGGTTCATTGCACAAAAGCACATTTTATGTGGTAATTCAAAAGAAAATTGCGGTCTTTTTTCATTATACATAATAATTATTATTATTATAAATAAACACTGAAATATTTTAATCAAACTTTTGTTAATTGAACTCTTGATTATTTGACTTTTTTGTCTTCTGGATTTTAAATTATCTAGTCTAAAGTACATATTTTTTAGAAATAAATAACATTTACTGCCTATCTTCAGCTGCAGTTTATTTCCACTGCTATTGATTTTTTTCTCTTTTTATTAAACATATATTACATACTGTGAGCGTCAAAAGAAAGTCAACAGCTATTTCATATATGCAGATAAAAGCTTTTGTTACAGTACAGTAAATAATAATATTTAAGAAGTTTAATTGTAGTTTAAGAGGCTTATATAATAACTGCCACATTCATAAAAAATACTTCAGGTTTATTAAGCGTTTATTTGACATATTTATGTGGGAAATTTGTCAAATAAACCTGAATTATGAATTAGACCCTTACGGTCTGTAAACAGTAAACGAAAAGAAAATAATAACAAAAATAATTCACTTTATCTTAAAATACTGATGATTTTTACGCGTCACAAAAAAAAAAAGTAAATAGCTACAGCATTCTTTGAGTCTTCTTTAAATATTTCGGGATAAAACTTAAAATTCTTTGCAAAGCAGTTACTAATGTAGCAGGCCGATGTAGTGAAAATATTTTTGGCAAATTTTCTAAGAAAAAGTGCAAGCATAGATGTTAAACTTTCAAGAAATTGGTAAGCATACCACCAACGAATCGCGAGAAATCATTTTTGATTTATATATACATAAAAGATTGCTCGAAATTGGAGAAATCGTCGGAAGGAATCAATGCACTATAAAAAATTATAGCTAAATATGTGAAGCATCATACGGTAGATAATTTACCACAGTCGGGACGACCAAAACAGCTTAGTAGCACAGAACAGAACAGCACAGCTGTTCAAATATTAAAGACACATGTGGAAAACCAGTAACTGCCAGTATAGTTAGAAGAGAACTTTACAATAATAGACAACATGGCAGAATGACATTACTCCCTTACATATCTAAAGTGAATCAGCAGAATCGCGTGGAATGCGCAAAATAAAGTACAAAACTGAGATTGAGCTTCTGGAAAAACATTTTATATAGTGATGAGTGAAAATTAGATATATTTGGAGAGAAAAAGCTTCTAAAAATATTGCAGTCAAAGAATTAAGCTTTTATTGAAAAGTGTGTTACAAGCAACGCAAAACACGGCGGAGGGTCGGTTATGAACTGCTGCTCCATTGCGCCATCTGGAGTTAGCAATCTAGTTTTTGGTGAGTCTACAATGAATAAAATTCATTAATTAAATATTCTGAAAGAAAATGTTGCGTCCATCGTTGAAAAATTGGGACTTCTAATCAGCTTGGTCTTTCAAAATGACAACGACCCGAAAGGAATGGTTGTTATACCGATCGCCTAAGACTTTAGATCCACTGAAAAATTTGTGGAAGCATCTTCACAGAAATATCAGGCAGAGGGTCATTTCCAACAAGAACGACTTGAAAAAGGCTCTAACTGAAGAATAGAACAAAATACTTCGAAAAAAATATAACGAAAAACCTATTCGAATCAATGCCTAAGAGTTTGAATATATTGCTAAATGCAAATGAAAAACAAACCAAATATTAAAAGTTGACAGTAATTTAGCTTTTGGAAATAATTATCCAATGTAATGGGTTCTGTTTACTTTTTTTTGACGCGTAAAAATCATCAGTATTTTAAAATAAAGTGAATTATTTTTGTTATTATTTTCTTTTCATTTACTGTTTATACGGAATTAAATAATTAATTAATTAATTATATAAGCCTCTTAAACTACATATAAAGTTTTTAATTTTCATTAATTACTGCATTGTAACAGATGAAATAACTGTTTACTTTCTTTTGACGCTCATATCCATATATGAAGAGCTGGAGAACAAAACCAGGGGTCAAATCGTTACATCCGTGAACGTACAACTCGTCACGTAAAAACACAATTTTCGGATTATGACATACGTGAACGTATTGAAATCCCGTTCAGTTTATACGATTGACGTATAATTTAATTTGTTTTCATACGATTGCCGATACGATCACGTATGTAACGATTCGAAGCCAGACTAGTCACGTTAACTGTTTTTTACAGAACAGGCAAATTACTGAACTTTTTAGATAGGGACAAGCAAGGAAAAGTCAGTTTTCGTTATTTTTTTAAGGTAGGATCGAACGGTTTTGCATGAAAATATTTCGTGACTTCATAGATGTGTACTTGGAGTACGAAAAAAAAATTTAAAAAATCATTAACTGAGAACATGCCTAGTTTTGTTTGCCAGCTCATCATATGTATGTACAATAGATATGAATATCATTATTTTCGAGATTTTGGCAAAATGAAGACCACTATATTTAAAGAATCCTAGAAGAGCAATCCAATCAACGTAAATACTTCTTTTCAGAGTTTGCAAACTTACCTGCCAAATAGGCTTATTTTTACTGTCGATAGCTCCAAACTCCCGTTCGTGAGCACGTGTTAAAACCTGCTTATATAAAATTTCAGCCTCTGCATATTTTCCCTGCTTTAGGAAGCAACTAGCTAAATTGTTTTTCGTTTTGGCTACATTGGGATCATCGGGGCCCAATTTAGATTCATAAATTTCCAATGCTCGTTGATAATATTTTTCAACTTCATCATATTTTCCTTGATTTTGGCAAAGTAATGCCAAGTTATTTAATTGTTTTGCAACATCGGGATGATCTTTTCCTAAAACCTTTTCTCGAATTTCTAGTGCCCGTTTACAGAGAGGTTCAGCATCCTTATATTTTCCACGTTTACCATATAAAACCGCAAGATTATTTAAAGTTGCCGCAACCGCTGGGTGATTTTCTCCTAGAGTTTTTCCTCGAATAGACAAGGCATCGTTTAATAAGTTAGCAGCTTCCTTGTACTTATTCTGAAATTGTAATGGAAGGTGTATAAGTATTATATTATTATGTGTGCATAAATATGCATTTATATATGTTACGTATATATTTATGTTGCAATGTTTTTGACTGGTCAAAGTTGCATATGGGAGATCCGTTTCTGGCGTTACATGACATTTACACGACAAAAGGTTGAACAAAAATTTTAAAATCATGTTTGAAAAAAGTTTTTTTCTTACATTTGAGAAATGATTAAATAGCTCTATATTCAGTGAAAAAAATGCTAACAATCAAATCTAAGGATTTCAAGTTATACGCAAAATTGCTAAGCTGATTAGTTTGTTAGGAGAGAGAGAGACGGGGGGAAAAGAAACGTTTCTGTTCCCCTCGTCTCTCCCTCCCTAAAACTAATCAGCTTAGCAATAAGACTTGCATAGTGTGATTTGGGACTTTCAAAGGAGATGTGTTTTGTTTACGATAAGAATACTTCAGTACAGAACAAAACTGCAATAGAACAATGTTGAAGTAAAACCAAGCCTTTCAAAACAAAAATGAAATCGAACATCAAAATTCACACCGAACGTTCAAAATATGTTTGAATGTTCTGAAAGCAAAGACAATTACCCATATAAAAGAAGCATTGCGCTTCGTTAGGAATATGAAAGCTGAAAAGAGGTTTTATTTACTATGAAATAATATCATACATACTTATGTACATTTATATATAATTTCTTAATTTTTTTTTTCAATATATGTATTAGTGATGTAACGAATGTCAATTTCTGATATTCGCGAATACGAATATTTGAAACGATATTCGCGAATACGAATATTATATGCAATTTGAAAAATAAAAAAATTGTTATGAAAAAGGACTTCACACTCTTGTTGGCGTACTTTAAAGTTAATAAGTACCCAAAATTTTAATGATCGTCATTAAATAATATTTAAAAATGATACAACGCACAAATTTCTATAAAAATTAATTGATTTAAATTTCGTTTAGGATTTATGTATTTATTTATTTAATTTATTTTGAAAAAGTATTCGTATTCGCCTGAAAATGGCCGAATATTCGACAAATCGAATACGAATATTCGTGCATCACTAATATGTATACATGTATACATACATACATATACATACATAGTTTGCATGTTTGTGCTCGTGATCTAGTGCACTCGATGTTTCTGCTATGATTTACTGTTGTTTTGTTTCATTCTCGCTTTTTGTTTTGATGTTCTAAATACATACATGCATACATGCTAAAGGGCTGCGTAAGTCGTTCTAAAAGTTTTGTATTCTATTTCACACTACTGCCAATCAGTGTGTTTTAGTGTAAACATAAGCAACAAAACAAAACTAACAAAACATGACTCTCACTAAAATAAATCAAGCGTCATTCGAAAAGTTTTTCTCTGCACTTTTGTTACTTCTTGTGATCTCAAAACAAGTAAAGGGTGTTTTTTATTGAGGTATAGAACTTTAAGTTGGCATCAATTTTTTAACTGGCGGCCATTTTGTCAGCTGTCAAGTGATTAATATTTAGTTTGGTTTTCCATTTCATCATGAACAGGTTGACAAAAGAACAACGCTTGCACATCGTGCAAATTTATTTCGAAAATAATGGTTCAGTTCGCGAAGTTTACCGCAAGCTCCGTCCATTTTATGGTCGACATAATCGTCCATCAGAGCAATTAATTCGGTTAACCATGGATCGTTTTCGCACTACGTTTACTCTATGTGATAATACGCATCCGCAGAGACGTCGAACAGTGCGCACCGAAGAAACAATTGCCGCTGTAGAGCAAAGTGTTGAAGAGGACCCGAATGAATCGATTCGCCATCGTGCACAGCAATTGGAGCTTTGTCCATCAACTTTATGGAAGATTTTGCGCAAAGATCTTGGCTTGCGACCTTACAAGATCCAGCTTGTGCAAGAATTAAGGCCGCGAGACCATGCAATGCGTCGTGATTTTGGTGTATGGGCCGAAAATGAGATTGATCTCGATGCTGATTTTCATCGCAAAATTTTGTTCAGTGATGAGGCTCATTTTTGGTTGAATGGCTACGTCAACAAGCAAAATTGCCGCATTTGGAGTGAAGAGAATCCACATGAGACCCTTGAGACGCCATTACATCCACAAAAACTGACTGTTTGGTGTGCTCTATGGGCTGGTGGAGTCATTGGGCCATACTTCTTCCGAAATAATGCTGGAGAGTCAGTTACCGTTAATGGAGACCGGTATAGAGCCATGATAACCGACTATTTTGTTCCCGAATTGGATGGCATGAATGTGGATGAGTTGTGGTTCCAACAAGACGACGCTACATGCCACACAGCGCACGTCACAATCGATTTATTGAAGGAAACATTCGATGAGCGCATAATTTCGCGGAATGGACCTGTCAATTGGCCACCAAGATCGTGTGATTTGACACCATTGGATTATTTTCTTTGGGGATATGTGAAGTCGCTCGTCTACGCCAACAAACCAGAAACGTTAGGGGACTTGGAAGCCAACATTCGTGGCGTTATTGCCAACATACGGCCCCATATGCTCGAAAAAGTGGTTGAAAATTGGACCTGTAGAATTGGCTTTATTCGAGCCAGCCGCGGCGGCCACATGCCCGAAATCATATTTAAACATTAATGGCATAAAATTATCCTTCCAATAAAGCCAAATTAATGGACATTAAAACGATTTTCTTGTGTTTTATTTCAATTTGAAGTTCTATACCTCTAAAAAAAACACCCGATATATATGCTTTTTAGTTTTAATGGCATCTAGTTCCAATTTAGGTCCGGTGTCGCATGACAATATGTATTTGCATTCTATTTGGATAACTCAGCTAATGTCTTTAAAATCGGCCACTTTAATTGTCAGAGTTTTCGTGCTTCTTCTAGATATGCTAAAATTGATGAAATTCTCAATATTCTGCGAGAGAGTATTCTTGACGTAGTGGGAGTGAGTGACACCTGGCTTAAGTCACATATATCATCTAATGTGATATCCATTTCAGGCTATACTTTTTTCAGAAGTGATAGGCCTGGACGGGGGACTGCTTCAATGTCTCAGGTAGAAAATGGATGGTCAACGTGGCGGTGGAGTTGGTGTGTATCTTTCAAATAAATACAAGGGCAAAGTTATTTTCATATCAACGGATTTCGCTATCTTTGAGTCCATCTTTATTGAAATTAATTATTCTAACACAAAACTTCTTTAGGGTGTAGTTTATCTTCCACGTGGGAATATTGAAGTAATGTTAAATCGTTTAAGTGATTTATTGGTAAGATATCAGGATATAGTAATTATGGATGATTTCAACCTGAATTTATTCGATATTAGAACACCAACCTTATGCTTACACAATATGTAGACGATTGTGTTTGTCATATCGCCACAACAATTTACCAACACACTATATACATATATGCGAGTATATATGCTCATTCTGGAACCTGTTTTTTGCTAGACTATTTTCTCATGAGCACGTCACTTACTGTAGGTATTGCAATTTCGCGTCACTCATTTTTTCATGACTATTAATATTCTCTTTCGACCAAATGAGGAATTTGTTGAATACAAAAATTATAACAATAATATGAGCGTCACGTGCATAGTTTGATTTTTCTAATTTTTACGATAACTTTGATGTTGATTTTCAACTTTCCCAACTTATGACTTGTATTAATCAGTTACACTATTTTATTTCTATGAGTAGATATAGAATTTCTCCTACTGACGAAAATTGGTTCAATATACTCATTATTCAATATCATCTTTCACTTAGAGACCTAGCTTTCCGTGAGTACTTAAGGCAAGATAATTGGCGATACTATTGTAGAGCTCGTAATATATTTAAAATTAGGCAAGTCAAAAGAAGAGCTAATATGAGAATTTTTAGTGAGATTGATTCGAGAGGAATGTGGCGTATGTTACGTACAAATGGATGTTTTCAGGACTCTGTTTCTGTGGAAGGCTTGGATCCTGATGCATTCCACGTGAAATTAAAACGAGTGGAATTGCCATAAAATTGTTGTTGGAAATATGTAATTATAACAACAATGCTATGGCAATTCCACTCGTTTTAATTTCACGTGTAATGCAGAACATTACCGCTACTGATTTATTTAATACATTTGAATTAGATTTTCCTTATGACCGTTTTTCTTTTCAAAGAGTAGATTCAGTTGACCTGCCTAGTGCTTATTCCAAAACTGGTCATGACGATTTAACCCCAAAATTTGTAAAGTTAGTTTTTCTTATTATCCATCATCAGCTCTTATTTTTAATTAATTATTTTATCTCTAATGCACAAATTCCATCTGATTGGAAAGTTGATAAGGTTATTCCTATCAGAAAAAATAATTACATCTACTGAAGATTTTAGGAAAATATCCTTGGTTCCCGTTTTATGAAAAAAATTTTCAACACGTTATCAAAGAACAGCTCTGTTAGCTGTTTACTGAGCCCATACCAATCGGGATTTCGAGAAGGCTACAGCTCTTAATCGTTAACGTTGTGTTGACAAAGTTGATTTGCCTAAGGCCTTTGGCAAGCTAAGCCATGCAGTTTTGACCCGTAAGCTTATTACAAATTTTGATTTCTATTTATCTGCTTGCACATTAATTTTGTCTTACTTGTGTTATCGATAATAATTTGTACATTGTAGTACTCGTAATACGAATTCAGAATATTTACCAGTTACTAGTGGGGTACCAGAGGGATTTGTCATAGACCCTTTATTATTTATGCTTTATATGAATGTATATATATGTTTATATGTTTGTATTTGCAATGACATTCAACTATTGTTTAAGGGCAATCCTAATTGCAGTAATGTTTTTGAAAATGATGTTAACAATTTTATGTGTAATGTCTCAGTATTGATGAGAAATAGCAATCTGCGTATATATTCTGATAAAACTAAGGCTATGCTTTTAAATCACAAAACTGTTTAGTTAATCTGTCCATTTTTGTTGATAGTGAGGCCAATGAGTTTGTGGTACGCGTTAGATGCCTATGTGTCGTTTTGAATAACCATTTAGGTTTTCGCCACCATATTAGCGTCGTTAGTTCGAAAATTTATTTTGCCTTGCAAAGGTTATATTGTTTAAACCTATATTTGCCTCTGTCGATTAGGAAACGTGTTGCACATTCTCTGCTGATGTCGAACTTATTGTATTGCCTTCAAGTTTATTCAGGATGTAGCGTTAACGGCTTCTTTGCTTTTCAATAGAATAATACGTTTTGTTCTTCTAATACAACGTAGTGGTAAATAACTGCCCAGAGTACGTCTGTAGACAACTGTTATTTCCAGTAAGAAAACACGAGTTATCAAGTTATGGAACTCTTTACCCCGTTCTCTAAAATAATTTCACATCGCCTCGATTACATTCAATTAATTTTTTTTTCTTACTATTTAAATTTATAAATTTTTAATTACACAATTTAAAGCGCATTACATATAGTAATTTTGAAGACTTTAGTTATCTATATTTATATATATATATATATATATATATATATATATATATATATATATATATATATATATATATATATGAAGATACAATTTTTCTTATTATTGTTTGTTAAAATCAATCCAATTTTTCATTAAATACATCCTACCTGTACAGTTTGCAATAAACTTCACAGTAGTTAACAACCCTGCTGGGCCTTCTAAAAACCGTCAACAACACACTAGTGATGGAAAACATCGCGCAATTTCACAAAACGCATCCAAACTCCAACAAAGTATAATTTTAGCAAATTTTGAAAAATTAAAAACAACATCAATCTTTTCTTACTTTATATTAATGTGTTTATGAAATTGAATCAAATTTACAAATAAACAACTTTAGTCATATCGGCATTTCGCCTAAAACTGCAGCTTTTCTTAACAGAATACATACTACTGTTATTTACACCAACATCTTTATCTTAAAATTTCCTACCATACTGCATTTACATAATACAAAAGAAAGAAAGAAAGAAAAGGTAAGCAAAAATTAAAAAAATGTAAGTTCGTATTTGAAAATTTGGGGGCGAATTACGGCACTCGTTATCGAAGGAAATTACGAAATATTTCCATATAAACTCTATTGAAATATTTCGTAATTTCGTTCGATAACGTGTGCCATAATTCGCCCCCTGAATTTGTAATGCTATGATAAAAAACCATCGACAAAATGACAATGTTGTTTTAAAAAACATTTAGGAAATTTAATAAGCTTTCTAATGCATGTAATTAAGTTTAAATCCGATAAGAAATGCTTGCGTTAGAGGCAAATTACTAAAGCAAGATTTTTTAATTTTTTTGATAAGACATTTTTCTTCAAAAAACAAGAAAGCGATTTAAGACACCACTTCCCGTTCATCAATATTTAAGTGCTATACACCAAAATTCTTGGTTTTTAGTAGTTTCATTTGTTCAGTGGTTAATTAATAAAGTTCTTATTAAATTACGTTGAAAGTACGGCAGCACTACAAAATTTCCCAGTATTATGGAAGGCTTTTCAAACAACAGCTGCTTATTATAAATAAAAAAAGTTATGTTATCAAAATGCAGAAAACTAAAATTGCATAAAAACACAATTTATGAAACGAAAAGAGCATTAGAATTCATTTTTAACCCCCGACTAAAAAAGGGGTGTTATAAGTTTGTAGTGTGTGTCTGTGTATCTGTGTGTCTGTCCGTGTCCACGTACAGGCCAAACGGCTGGACCGATTTTCATTTAGTTTTTTCTGTTTGAAAATGACTTGATCGAGAGGGTTCTTAGCTATGTTTAAAGAAAATCGGTCCAGCCGTTTAGAAGATATCGGGTGTTTTTTTTAGAGGTATAGAACTTCGAATTGAAATAAAACACAAGAAAATCGTTTAAATGTCCATCAATTTGGCTTTATTGGAAGGATAATTTTATGCCATTAATGTTTAAATATGACTTCGGGCATGTGGCCGCCGCGGCTGGCTCGAATAAAGCCAATTCTACAGGTCCAATTTTCAACCACTTTTTCAAGCATATGGGGCCGTATGTTGGCAATAACGCCACGAATGTTGGCTTCCAAGTCCCCTAACGTTTCTGGTTTGTTGGCGCAGACGAGCGACTTCACATATCCCCAAAGAAAATAATCCAATGGTGCCAAATCACACGATCTTGGTGGCCAATTGACAGGTCCATTCCGCGAAATTATGCGCTCATCGAATGTTTCCTTCAATAAATCGATTGTGACGTGCGCTGTGTGGCATGTAGCGCCGTCTTGTTGGAACCACAACTCATCCACATTCATGCCATCCAATTCGGGAACAAAATAGTCGGTTATCATGGCTCTATACCGGTCTCCATTAACGGTAACTGACTCTCCAGCATTATTTCGGAAGAAGTATGGCCCAATGACTCCACCAGCCCATAGAGCACACCAAACAGTCAGTTTTTGTGGATGTAATGGCGTCTCAAGGGTCTCATGTGGATTCTCTTCACTCCAAATGCGGCAATTTTGCTTGTTGACGTAGCCATTCAACCAAAAATGAGCCTCATCACTGAACAAAATTTTGCGATGAAAATCAGCATCGAGATCAATCTCATTTTCGGCCCATACACCAAAATCACGACGCATTGCATGGTCTCGCGGCTTTAATTCTTGCACAAGCTGGATCTTGTAAGGTCGCAAGCCAAGATCTTTGCGCAAAATCTTCCATAAAGTTGATGGACAAAGCTCCAATTGCTGTGCACGATGGCGAATCGATTCATTCGGGTCCTCTTCAACACTTTGCTCTACAGCGGCAATTGTTTCTTCGGTGCGCACTGTTCGACGTCTCTGCGGATGCGTATTATCACATAGAGTAAACGTAGTGCGAAAACGATCCATGGTTAACCGAATTAATTGCTCTGATGGACGATTATGTCGACCATAAAATGGACGGAGCTTGCGGTAAACTTCGCGAACTGAACCATTATTTTCGAAATAAATTTGCACGATTTGCAAGCGTTGTTCTTTTGTCAACCTGTTCATGATGAAATGGCAAACCAAACTAAATATTAATCACTTGACAGCTGACAAAATGGCCGCCAGTTAAAAAAGTGATGCCAACTTAAAGTTCTATACCTCAATAAAAAACACCCTTTATAACATCTTTTCTGAAAAAAGTCGGGGGTTTTTAAAATTTTTAATTTTTGTTATTCTATTTATTTTTCCATGATATGAAACTATATATTGTCGGTCTAATTCATAAAAAAAAATATTTTAGGTTTATTACAGGTTTATTTCCCATAGAAATATGTTAACCTGAAATATTTCATATAAATAATATTTCATATATGAGTGTTAGCTTTTGTTTTTGACCAATGAATTCTTTTATGGCCTATTTCCCACCTGCGAAAGAAAACGTTCGACTTACAATTTATATTGAAAACAAAAACAAATTTTCGTATTTTATTGTTGTTTTCAATACAAATTGTAAGTCGAACGTTTTCTTTCGCAGGTGGGAAATAGGCCATTAGTATTACTAGGGGTTACCTCAGCCTAAGGTAACCCCTAGTAATACTAAAAAAAATATTTCATATATATGAAATAAATACAACATATATTCATATGTTATATCTTTATGAAAATTAAACGAAGTTCTTTTTAATACGACCACATGATGTTCATGTACGTGTTTTCAATAAACACACACAAGCACAATAACATATGGTATGCTCGTAAAAATTAAGTATGGTTTAAATACACAAGGTTGGACATTTAAATGTCTCTCAACTTTGTACTGAAGAAATGAATTCGGTACTTAAATGGCATTTAAAGATAAATAACACTTAATTGAGAAGTCAATTATTAGGCCTTAATTTAAAAAAAAATGTTCAAAACATCTCTCATAAGTGAACAGAAGCGTTGAAACACGGCAATAAGTGCTGTACAGGGTGGCGCAGAATGAGCTATATTGTTTATATGATTTATAACTTTTTTATTTACGCGATTATTACAATGTTTTTTTTTTAATGCAGTACATATATTATTTGTTAATTTTTTGCAATTAGCCTTGAAAAATGATATCCTGTAAGTGATGTCTATTTTCTGCTTCGCACATATTTACGTGCTCTTTTTAGCATATTTTCCATAACTATTCGTAAAATTTCTTGTGTAATGGCCATGATTTCATTTCGAATGTTAGTTTTTAGTTGGAGTATGGTTCTTGGTTTTTTAACGTGCACTCTACTCTTTCTTTCAAATATCCCCAAAGAAAACTGTCAGGAGCCAAATAAAAAAAGTAAGTACTCCTCAAGAATCGATTATTTTAGTCTCACGCCTTGTTAAAATCATTAAGTTGGTAATCCAGTAGGGAAGAGCTTCCACCAAAAATGCTTGATTCCAAACCTAATAACTTTTTTGAAATTTTTTGCTGGGTACATATGATTTTTTGGCTTGATTTAGTTTAAGAATTCTTATGTGTATTTTTTGTTTGTTTTACTAATAAAATCAAATTAATAAATAATTTATCCACTTTAACTTGTTGAAATTGCTTGATTTATGAAAAAAACTTTATTAATCGGTTAACCGGTTAATACCGAAATTAACCGATTAAGCCAAAAACTCGGTTAATTAATCGAGCGATTAACCGAATAAAGCAAAAACCCGATTAAAAGAATACCCTAGTAGAAGTCGTTTGCTTTGCTAGAGTCACAAAATGGCACAACAATTTTTCTTATCAATTAAAGAAAAAATAGAAATATTAAACGAGTTTGAAAAAAAGTAAAGTTTCTTGTGTATTTTAACAATGCATATTGTTACATTTCTTTAAAAATTGCCCGTATAAAGCATTATGATAGAAAAGACTTTGTTCAATTACAACAAATAAAAAACATTGAACTTGAAGCAGTCTATTTTTACCAAAATAAACTACCAAGCAAAAAAATGCAGGATTTTAAAATAAAATTTAAACTAAACTAAAAAATGTGTACCTTTTTTAAAAAAAAAAAGTCATGCCTTACTATCCTACACAATCGCACGACCTACGAAAAAATGCAACCCATTGGCTCGTTTCTGTATTTCTCGCATCGTAAAATTTCTCACATGAAATGTGAAACACAAAATTTCATCGTTTCTCGATATGTGAGAAAAAAGTGTTTCTGTATTTGAATGCGAGAACAGACAACACTGATTTTGTTTTTACTGGAATATTTCCAGTCATCGAGTGTCAAATGAAAACAAAATGTCACAAAAGTATTATTTTAATAACAAAAAAAAAATATATATATACAAGAAAAAGAAAATAAAATAATGAACATGTATATAAAGTGAATGTAAAATGCTTGAAATAAGTTTTTTCTATCAACTATTTCTACATATGAAAATTACACAAAAAAAATTCTAAATAAACATAATCATATCGACTCGTTAATTATAATTTTAGTTCAACAATTCGTTTCATATCTTTTCAAATAATTTATTTTTCATATTTTCACACACAAATTAAAAAATTCATATGTTTTTGTCCAAATTTGATTGTTCTCGCACCAATTTAAAATGCGAGTTGTTTTGGCAGTTCTTGCTTTTTCACAAAATATTGTTACAGAAACACTTTTTCTCACATCCTTCCAATAATTGCTAGAAATTTACTTAAATGACAGAAAGTTATCGCAAAGTAAATATACAGAAACACTTATGTGAGAAAAGCCATTTTGTGTTTCAATTTACACTGTTTTTGGTACGATTCCCTCGTTTCATGCGGGAAATTTTACGATGCGAGAAATACAGAAACGAGCTACAGATCTGATGAATTGTTACTGTCTTTTGAAATTTTTCATTCTCTATCATACCAGGATGTTGTATTTTCTCAAAAATCGCACGTTGTGTAGGATAGTGTCTCACGGCCTTAATACCGTTTTCACACTTACTCACATCTTTGAGGAATGCGTGGAATATGTTGAAAATTGAAAAAACCTGTTCACATTACAACATCTTTAATCTGTCATGTATTATAATACTATTTTTACGAGTGTGAGCAACTAATAATTAAATAATAAAATGCAATTTAAAAATTCAGTAGAAATTGATTTAATTGCTGGCTCCTGAGGAGCAGAAACAAATAATGCTAGAAATTATGTAGAAATTATGCCAGCGGACAATGATGATGAAGAAATATTAAAAATTTTATCAGCAAAGATTTTGCGTAGACATTTGCAACTATTTTTATCTAATTTATTTCGATTTGGAAAAATATATAACAGATTTTATTATATGCATACATATACATACATATGTATATAATAAAATCTTTGAGTAATTACGGATCTTTTTTTGGGAAAGATATTCCAAAATGTAGCTTTGAATGTATGTACATATGTACATGCATATGTAGATATACATACATACATACATATGTATACATTTTTATGGCATGTATGCATGTATGTACATAGTTGTATACATTTTTTCTAGTGATGACACTAAAACAATCGAAAGATGTTGAATGGAACAAAGTGAGATAGGAACATCTTTTGAAGATGTTGAAAGATGTTAAACATTCAGCCCTGTATAATTCTTATGGGAAGATGTTATCATCTTGCCAAATTGATGAAAGATGTGAGTAAGTGTGAAAAGGCTATAAAACGACATCTCAAATGTCCGGTCATGGGAGGTTTCACTGTGTATATGTATATGTATACAGCTATGGACATACATATAGATTGCACATTTTATAATTTGTTTTTTCATACGTCATAATATCGAAAATATAACACATAGACAACAAATTTTTGATTTTTTGCGAAGGTTTATTATCAATTTTTAATACTCGTATATATAAACTTGAGTTAAAATTCATTAATAAATAATAAAAAATTATAAAACAATTAACTATCTGTACTTAAATTTGCAAGAATTTATTTAATAAAAATTTTCACAATATTTAATTATTATTTGTTTTAATGTTAAATCACTGTTTTTTTGCACTAAATTTAACTTTTTGCTAAACATGCTGCAAAATTGCTTAATTTTTCTGTTCCTATTTCATCCGTTTCATAGCAAAGCAGCAGGTTTATAGGCTTTTTACACTGACGCACATCTAACATCTACCATCAATTTGCGAAAATGTTAACATCTTCCCATAAGAAATAAACAGTACTAACAACCAACATCTTTCTACATCTTTAAAAGATGTTCCTATCTCATTTTGTTTCATCTAACATCTTTCGTTAATTTTAGTGCCATCACTATCAAAATTACATTATTGTGTCAAAAACAACGTTGCCACTTTCTGTGTAATATTGCAAAATCTGGGGAGTTATTATGTAATTCGATTCGAAACGGAAACTGTTCGAATTTGTATGTTATTAACATTACATTCGAACACATTTCCGTTTCGAATCGAATTACATAATAACCCCCCTGTACTATTTATATATTTCCGCAGTATTTTTACACCATAAATTTTTTGTGTAATTTTGTACTATTTGACTTTAATGGCATTTATATTTATATGTTATAAGGCGATAACAGCATGAGTTGACTAAAGACAAAATCGAGTTATACTTATGTACTACAACATTCTACAGACGAAACTTCAAGCCTTATTGAACATTGCAAGTTTTTAAATATCATTCAAAAATAACTGAATCAATTCTTTCTGCTTTAGATGAAGCATCTACAATATATTATTTGCAGTTTCCTTCATATTCTCTTGGAGCTATACAAATTTATACAAATTAAAAGCTGAAGTAATCAAAGTTGTGCCAATTTTTTTTTTCTAATTACAAAAGGCTTTTTTTAATTTTTAGTTTACCAATAAAAACGAGCAACTTGTTAGCAAAAGTGGAATTTATATTAATTTGGCTGCTTAAAATACTGTTCCGAGGCACAACACAAATTAAAAAAAAAAATCAACTGTCATGACGACCTTTATAATTTTTATTGATGTAGTATAATCAGAATTTGCACAATCATTGAAATAAAAATCGATTTCCATTTGTTAAGCTAGATTGTCAAAAATTAGACAATGAGTAGCGTGAATATGCACTTTTAGACCATAAAGATAAATTCGATGTTTTGAAATTTATTGGTCTAAAATTTCTCAAAGTAAAAACTGTGCTGGCGGTATTTTCTTTCCAAATTTAAAAGTTGTGATATTACAATTCTTAAACGATTCTGTTGAAAGAGTTTTTTTTAAGTAAACTGATCTTAATTAAAACTGATACCCCAAGAATGAGTTATCAGCTAATACATAGCGTAAATTTTAAAATTGTGGTGCAAATTTTTAGCTTAAAATTATGAAAAGAAATTGGAAAAAATAGTTTAGTGTAAATATGTGCACATGCTTAAAGAACCAAAGAATGTATAAGTATCGCTCAGTACTTCTAGTTAAATGAGTTTAAATTAAGAAAAGAAAAGGTTGATAACCCTCTTCTCAAACGCCTGGTTCAACGAATATTTTATTAGATTTAGACAAAATGATAAGAGGAAAGTAGTAAATTATTCTTGGTTGAAGTAAATATTTACGAATTAGTGAATTTTTTTTATATTTTCAATTGTGTTTTTTAAATATTAAAAAATTAGCTCGTATTAAATTTCAATGTACTAAAAAAACTAATAAGAAAATAAAAAATTTTTCTTAGATTTTTTTGCACTATTTTCTTCGATTTTGCATTATTTTAGACTTGCGGCTTTGTAATTTCTTTTTTCACTAGTGGCAACGCTGGTCAAAAACTAAGAAAAAACGACATACGTATTAGAGGTACATACTGACTTTAATAAATAAGCTTTATGCTTTGCTAATATTTTTACATAGTAAAAATAACAAAAACAAAAAAAACCGCCAACAAAAAAAATTAAAAAAAGTGATATTGAGGAATACTATATATGTGTACCTCTAAACAAATAAACAATCATAAATAACAAAAACAAAAAAAGACCGCAAACAAAAAAAAAAACACAAACGAATATCCCTTGAGGAATTCTTTGTATGAGTGCCTCAAATACAAAAAAATTTGAAGTGAGTTCTAACGGCAGAAATGCTTATTTTACTGTGAGTTCTGAAACTCTTAATGAAAAAAATATAAATAATAAATCTGATGAAAGTCTTTTTTTAACGTCAAAGCCAATTTTTCGTCAGCGATCAACTTCGCTTTGTCCAATGTCAAATTCATTAACATTACAGTTGCCTAGTACTTCTTCATATAAGCCAGTAATATCATCCCCTTCAAGCTCGTGTTCATCACTTAACAAAGTTATCACTACAGATAACAGCGGCTCGAAACTCAAGGTACAAGTCGGAATGGACAGATATATAACCGTGGTAAAGCGTGGGCGAAGCCCGAATTCTTCAAAAATTTCATCTGCTCCAAAAATGTCTAGGGATAACAGCGCACCCTCAACTAATCGCCAAAACCGCTTTAAAATTTTGCAAGATGACAACGACAAACCCGAGGTATCCTCGAATAAAATATCCAAGCCGCCACCAATCTATTTGAGAGAGAAAAATTCAAATGCCCTTATTAAAAAATTAATTTCGGTCATTGGTGAGAATAAATTTCACATTGTTCCAATAAAACGTGGCAACATCGATGAAACTAAAGTCCAAATTTATGACGAAAAAGATTTCCGCAAAATGGTTGCTGAATTTGAAAAAAATAAAACAAGCTTCTACACATACCAGCTTAAGAGCGCTAAAGGCATGCAGATCGTATTGAAGGGCATAGATTCTTATGTTGTTCCCGAAGAAATAAAAGATGCACTCGTCCTCCAGGGGTTTAAGGTAAAAAATGTGTCCAATATAATAAACAGAGAGAAAATTCCCCAACCCCTATTTCGTGTTGAACTTGAGCCTAATATAAAATTGAAAAAAAAATGAGACGCATCCAATTTATAATTTGAAATACCTCTTGTACCGAAAAATCACAGTTGAAGAGCCACATAAGCGTTCAGGTCCTGTACAGTGCCATAATTGCCAAGAATATGGCCATACAAAAACATACTGCAATTTACCCTCTGTTTGTGTTGTGTGCGGCAAATTACACGGCACTGCCAGTTGCAATAAGCCAAAAGATCAAAGTGATAAAAAATGCAGTAATTGTGGAGGTAATCACACCGCTAACTACAGAGGTTGTCCTGTGTACTCTTTCGTAAAGAAGACTATGGTGCAAAAACCTAAATTAGCTCCAGCTCAATCAGCAAACGCTTACTCTGCCACTTTTGCGCAAATGAGCCAACCAGTTACTTCCCGTGTATCGTATGCAGATGCTGCTAAGACAAATTCAATTCCCACACAAAATGTTTCCCCGCCAAATAATTCAAAAAATACTGACGCAAGCTTTAATTTTAACCGCCTTGAAGCTACTATTGAAAATCTGGTGCAAACTATAAACAATTTTACAACAAATATGACTAGCATGATGCAAGAAATGCTGCGAATTCAGAATAATCTGCTTCAAGCATTAATTAATAAGCCATGAACACGTTAACAATATGTTTCTGGAACGCAAACAGCATTCGCCAACATAAAAATGAACTTGAGCACTTCCTCACGGAAAAAATATTGATGTAATGTTAGTATCTGAGACTCATTTGACTTCGAGAAGTCTTTTTAAAATTTATGGCTACACTATATATGATACAAAGGACCCTAGAGGAAGGGCTTGCGGTGGATCAGCAATTCTAATAAAGTCAAGACTCAAGCACTATGTTATTGATAACATTTGTGAAGAACACCTACAAGCAACAAATATTGGCATTAAAAGTTTTTGTACAAATTTTGTTATATCATCAATTTACTCCCCTCCCAGATTTTCAATCACTGAGAATCAATATGAGGATTTCTACAAATCTCTTGGACCTTGTTTTGTAGCAGCTGGCGACGGATTCCGGATGTCATAGATTTTGGCGTCATAAAAAATATCTCTAGGGATTTAATTCAAGTTCAAGCTTCTCTTGATCTTTCGTCCGATCACTCTCCGACGATCATTACAATTTGTAGTCCATTAAGAAGTAACTTACCTGACCCATATGTGAAGATGATCAATCGTGTTAAATGGCTGGGGTTCAAAAAATATCTCAGTAGTCATTGTACGGAAAACATTACGCTTAGAACATCCGATGATATTGAATCTAACATTGCCAATCTCAGCGAGAATATTAAACAGGCTGCTGAACATGCCACTATCTCCCATCCGCAGACTGGGTTTAATAAAATTTATTCTACAGACATTGAACGTCTCGTACGTGAAAAAAGAAGAGCTAGAAGGGAATCGCAACAGCACAGATCACCACAAAATAAAATCAGATTTAAAGAGTGCACTAAACGACTCCAAGAGTTGCTTGCATATGAAAAAACTGCATCTCTTAAAAATTATCTGGAAGGTCTTGATGTCACACCAGCGTCTAATTACTCTTTGTGGCGCACTGCTAGAAATCTTAAAACACCCATTGAGTATAAGCCACCTCTACGCACATCTACCGGAAGTTGGGCAAGAAGCGATACTGATAAAGGTAAAATATTTGCTGAGCACTTAAAATCCGTTTTTACGCCAAACATATGTACTGGTGTTGCTGATTTGCCGAATGTAGTCGCTCTACCTCCTCAACACATAAAGTTTAAGACGCGTGATTTACAAAAATTAATTGCCGAACTCAACCCGAAGAAAGCTACGGGTATTGATGGAATTAGTAACCAGATGCTTATGAACTTGCCTCGTATTTAATGCCATTTTACGACTGGAGTATTATCCACACAGCTGGAAGCTTGCCAAGGTTAAAATGATTCCAAAGCCGGGCAAAGATCTAACCAAGGCTGAGTCATATAGGCCAATAAGTCTACTATCAACTATGTCAAAGCTTTTCGAAAAACTGCTCAAAACAAAATTGTCCCCAATTCTAATTAGTAGTGGGTGCATACCAGACCATCAATTTGGTTTTAGAAGTCAGCATAGCACCATTGAACAAACTCACAGATTGGTTCAATTTATAAGAAGAACTTTTGAGGAAAAAAAGTATTGTTCTGCGCTCTTTATTGACGTTTCCCAGGCATTTGATAAAGTGTGGCATGAAGGCCTAATTTTAAAATTGAAGACTTACTTACCAATAAACATTTTAAATCTTTTGGAAAGTTACATTATTTCCCGTAAGTTCACTGTTGTGGAAGGAGACTTTACGAGTAGGCCTGAAACTATTTCATCCGGTGTGCTACAGGGGAGCATACTGGGACCAGTTTTATATTTGATTTATACTTGTGATATGCCTGTGAGCAGTAGTATCCATACTTCCACATTTGCCGACGATACAGCCTGTGTCCATATAACGTTCACCCTAAGAAGAGATACTTGCTCCCCCATTCGGATTAACAATCAAGTTGTTCCTCAACATTCACATGTGAAATATCTTGGTATACACCTTGATCGACGACTTACATGGAAACACCACATTGACTCTAAGTTAACTCAAATGGAACTTAAATTAACTCAGGTACATTGGCTGATTGGTAGAAATTCAACACTTAGCCTAGACTGCAAACTTTTAATATACAAGTCGCTTTTAAAGCCAATATGGTGTTACGGAATTTAACTATGGGGCACTGCTTCAGCTTCAAATGTAGAGAAAATTCAACGAAGGCAAAATAAAATTTTACGCATGATAACATCGGCTGGACACATCCGCTTAAAAAAGAGAGATACACGGGCTCTAATATTCAACACTCTAGATGATGAAGCTGCTTGAAAACACTTTTTTCTTTTTGTTGCTTATCACTACGTATGTATTATTAATAACTATCACTAAGCTTATGTCCGACATTGGTCGGGCCTAATAATTTTTTTTTATAGATTTAAGATACTTATTGTTAGTTCATATTTGAAGATACAATAAATAAAAAAAACATGCATTAAAAAAAAAAAAAAAAACCTATTAGAGAGCTGCGTAAACAGTCTTGAAATGTAAAAACGTCATGATTTTTAAATGTATTCACGTCGCATGCATTATACTAAACCAATAATAAATGCTGTCGTACTATAAGCGAAGCATGATGGATGTATTGGTTTATGTCTATATCAGTTGTAACAACCCTGCAGAAAGTGCGAATAGTGAAATTCTAATGATTTACTAGTGACATTGTCAGCAGTACTACTGACCAGGTGTACCCCAGCCAATGTAATCATCTATTGACATTTAACATTAGCTTGTCATTGAAAATCCACCACTAGACTGTATCACTACTGACTAAGTAGTTCTTTTGGGACCACATGGAGACATTGGTACCAAAGATTCACTAGTAAATTTTATGGGATCTAGTCTACAATATCAATATTTCCTCGCTCGTAGTCAAGACTAAAATTATAGTGAGTTTATAGTGACATTGTCAATAGTGCTACTGACTAGGTGTACCCCAGCCAATGTAATCGCCTATTGACATATAACATATAGACTTTAGCACTATTGGTAGTTCTTTTACGACCATATGGAAATATTTGAACCAAAGATTCACTAGTAGATTTTTGTGAACCTCGTCTGCACATATTTATTTAATATTATTGTAGAACATAATAAAAAAGAAAAACAAACTATTGACGCGTTCATTCACAATATCACCAGAAATACACTAGAACTGTTGTATTTAAGGAATCCTTACTCGCGCATAAAAGGAAAGTTGTCGAAATTTTAACTAGCACAATTGTCGCTGTAGAAAGAGTATTGACAAAGAGACTTATGGTTCTAGGCTGAGTAGAGGGAAGCGATGTCGCAAGACAGCTTGTTTGTAACAAACAATCAAAATAAGTACTGTTGATTAGTGTATGCTTGTTATTTTTCATATTGTACGTTTGAGTGTGTGTGTGTGTGTAATATGTAGATGGTAAGCTCCCTGTCGGAGAATGTGTGGTTGACTACAAAAATACTTAACTTATAGTTAACTTTTCTTAGACTGACTAAAAGCTAGCTGCAAAGTCATCCAGAACAAACCCAAAATTAATTCTAAAGTTGAGTACGTAATCGATTTTGGTGAGAGCCAACAAATTTATTCTGAGCTACTTTAAAACTCATTTCAGTTTTATATTAACATTTTGCTGTTGTTATTTTAGATGGCAGCTTAGCCGAGTGGTAGCGCGTGATGTTACATGTTCGAGCCACAGATTTTTTTTTTAATTTACTGACTACCAGCTGATTTAAAAAAGTCAACTTTAAGTTAGCTTAAAGTAGTGCCTAGTGAGACAATTGACTACCGCCTAGGACATCGCAATGTTAAAATAGTCAGTTGATTACATTGCAAGGTAATCCAAGTGTAGTCAGTACTAGTTGCGAAATAGTTAGCTTAAAGTTAGTTTAAAGTTAGCCAAATTTCCGATAGGGCTATTATGTGATTAACCGCATACAACTAATGTTAATGCATGTGTGTGCCTTTGCATGCGCGCAGAAAAATAAAAAATCATACACACATACATGTGGGATTGCTTGACTCAATATCGCTACATTGACAGCACCTACACGACTCTCATGCTCTCAAAGCTAAACAGACAAGACAATTACAAATAAAGAACAGTAGAGAAGTAGACGTGCAGTTGATTGGTGGTGTTTAGTTTAAATTAAATAGTCTAATGTCGAATTAAGTAATAAAGAAGTAATCAAACCTCTATGTAATATTAATTACAAATATATATTTTAAAACATTAAAAGTCGAAATAAATTGAAGTGAATATTTTATAACGTATTTTGAACTTGTTTTGAAATTAAATAATAAAGAGGTAATCAAACCCACAACTTGGGGGCTCGTCCGGGAAAATTATTATCAAAAAAGGAATATAAACTGTGTAAGCAAAAAACATTATAATCTAATGAAAATTAAAAATGTGCAGTGTTCACAAAACATATACATATGTAAAAGTATAGAAACAGTTTGAATTTTTTTTAGAAAAAATAACTGAAATTCACAAAATAAAATAAAAGAACACCAAATGTGAGTAAGAAAGAAAAGTGCCAACAAAAAACATGTACAAAATATAACAACCACCAAAAAGAACACAACCAAACATACCTAAATATATAAACGCAGACAAATTTTAGTCGCTCTGCTCCGAAGTAGCAGAGACTGCGTGAGAGGATAACCTACAACGAGTGATGCAGTGAGAAATAGACGCCAGTGTCGACGCAGCCAAGCAGACAACTTACCAAGCAGACAACTTACATAGCTGAAAAGTAACGAACAACACAATACATGCTTATAAGACTTGATACCTAACAAGTGCGGTGATGAAATGTGCAATTGTATTTACATAAGTATGTATATGAGTCGATGAAGAAAAAGTAGATTAAATACTTTGAGAAGTTTTGTTGAGTACATACATTTGTACGTACTTAGATGAGAGGTGATTTTTTGTTTGATGTGGAGATCTAGAGTAAGTGATAAATAGACATTCACATACATATTTGTAGAAGTATATAATATAAACAGAGTGCGTACAGTAAACCAAAAGAGTAAATTCATTATTTAGTGAAATAAACATTTTTGAAAAAAAAACAGAGAAAAAAAATAAATTCATTAAATAATTTAAAATAAACATTTTTGAGAAGAGGAAAAAAAGGGAACAAATAAAAAAAAAATAAATTCATTAAATAATTTAAAATAAAAATTTTGATAAAAAACAGAGAAACAAATAGAAGAATATATTCACTAAATAATAAAAAAGAAATATTTTTGAGAAAACGAACTAAAAAAGAATTAATTAAACCGTTTTGAACCAAATATTTTTTTTGTAGAATCAAATAAAATTCAATTTATAATATTTAAAATCAATTAATATTATACACTAGAATTACAATACAGATTGTAACACACATTATATTTAACTTTTATATTGAATTTTTATATATTATTAAATTAAAATTGTAAAGCACCAATTCCAATTGACATTACAACTAGACATGGACGTGAACGGTATTCTAAGCCTCACAGTGGAGGAACTAAGATCAAAGTTAGTTGATCTAAAATTGTCAAAAATAGGGAACAAAACTGAGTTACAAGACAGACTTATAACACATTTCGGACTCAGGAGAGAAATCGAATCAGATCAGGGGGAAACTTTTTCTGAACTTGACCAACCACTAGTACAACGCAGTAGTATTTTTTCACTGCGAGATATACAGGACTCGGTCTCAGCTTTCTATGGTGAGGGTTTGCCCGAGGTTACGCAATGGATACAGGAATTTGAAGACATCGCGTGCACAGTAGGCTGGGATGATTTGAGGAGGTTTGTATATGCAAAGCAGTTACTTAAAGGAGCTGCAAAAATGTTTGTCAGAAGTCAATCTGATATAACTAACTGGGCATCACTTAAACTAGTTTTGACAAAAGAATTTGGCACAAAACTGTCTTCATTGGAGATTCACAAAATCTTGTCAAATAGAAAAAAAAGAACAACGAAACATATAAAGAGTATTTGTACTGTTTGCAAGAAATTGGTAAACCAATCAAAATTGATGACGAAAGCCTTATAGACTATTTCGTTCAAGGCATTAGAGACACGACCGCGAACAAATCCATTTTATATCAGGCACAAAGCATAGATGAACTAAAACAAAATCTAAAAACCTATGAGAAGATGAAAATGGCTGGAGAGCCATCAAGCTCGAAGGGCATTGAATCGGAAACAAGACGAAACACAAACAATAAGAGCGAACTACGTTGTTTCAAATGCGGTGAAAAAGGACATTTGGCAAATGACTGCAGGAAATCTGATATCAAGTGCTTCAAATGCAAAGGCTTTGGCCATAAATCGTTTGATTGCACAGTTAATGCTAGAAAAGAGAGTCCAAGCGACAGAAATAATAAAAGGACTGGAAACAACAACGTCCATACGTTAGCCGATGATATAGCCTCTTCATCAAGAAGAATTTTTACAGAAATAGACTTAAACGGGAAGAAAATTTGCCCAATTATAGATACAGGAAGTGATATAAGCGTCTTGCGTTATGACACACTTATGTATTTGAGCGATGTAGAGCTAGGAAGAGAAGTTAAATTGTTAACAGGCATTGGCGGTAAAACAATTAAGACATTGGGAAATTTTAAAACTATTGCTAAACTAGATTCAATCGAACTGAACATAAATTTTCATGTATGCAGAGAGAGGGACGTACTATATTCGGCAATAATTGGGAACGACGTTTTGTCTCAGGTAGATTTAATAATAGACTCCAAGGGAGCTAGATTCCGCGCGAAAATCCCAACGATTTCATTATTTGAAAATAGAGAACCAAACGTATTTAGTAAGCAAAAAAGAGAGGACACTAATCCGATCGCTGACATAGGAAAAGAATTTGCAGATATAATCCACTCTGCATCGTCGGGCGTATTTGAAGAAGACAACTTAAAAACAGAACACCTTACAGAAGAGTACCAATTAGAGATCCAAAATATAGTAAGAAGGTATAGCCCGTCTAAACCACAAATGTTCCCAGTAAAAATGAAAATAATACTGAACGATGATATCCCAGTGGCGCATAGACCACGTCGAGTACCGTTCTCAGACCAAATTTTCATCGACAACCAAGTCAAAGAATGGCTAGAAGACGGCATAATAGTACAGAGTTATTCAGAGTACTCAGCTCCAGTAGTCCTGGTAAAGAAAAAAGATGGTACAAAACGTTTATGTTGCGATTTCCGTAAACTAAACGAAAAAATAATTAGAGGTAACTTCCCAATGACTTTGATTGACGAAGTAATTCAGAAACTAAAGGGGGCAAAAGTCTTCACAACGTTGGATTTGCGGAACGGGTTCTTTCATGTCCCTATAGAAGAAAATTCGCAAAAATACACTTCATTCGTAACAAATAAGGGTCAATATGAATTTAGATACGTACCTTTCGGTATTTCGAATTCCCCTGCTGTGTTTTGCAGATACATCGCTTCCGTTTTTCGCGAACTAATTAACGATAATACACTGGTCATTTACATGGACGATATTGTCATACCGTCTCAGAATGAGGAAGAAGGCATTTTAAAATTGAAAAAGGTTCTGTCAGTCGCGGAATCAAACGGACTGAACATAAAATGGAAAAAGTGCCAGTTTTTACAGAGAAAAATAAACTTTTTAGGCTATATATTTTAAAATTCAACAGTTTCCGCATCTACCGAAAAAACAAAGGCTGTGGCAAACTTCCCATTACCGACAAACATAAAAGCTTTACAGAGATTCCTTGGGCTAACTTCGTATTTGCGACGCTTTATACCAGGATATGCAACGATGGCGAGACCACTATCAAATTTGTTGAGAAAAGATGCTAAATTTAAAATGGGTGATGAAGAAGTATTGGCATTCAAACAGCTCAAAAACGCAATGATGAAACCACCAGTTTTAAAAATTGTTGACCCTAAAGCGATTACAGAAATACACACGGATGCAAGCCTATATGGATATGGCGCAGTTTTACTACAAAAAGGCGAAGACTCCCAATTCCACCCAATAGAGTACATGAGTAGAAAAACAACACAAATGGAGCAAAAGTATCACTCATACGAGCTAGAAGTTTTGGCTGTAATAGAAGCACTTAAAAGGTGGAGGATATTCGTGTTGGGAATACCAATAAAAATAGTCACAGACTGTAACGCATTTGCACTAACAATGCGCAAGCAGGATGTACCACCCAGAGTTTCTAGATGGGCTTTGTTCCTACAAGAGTTTAATTACAAAGTAGAGCACAGGCCAGGAGCAAAGATGAAACACGTAGATGCATTAAGCCGATTAACATGCCTAACGATAGAAGATTCTTTACATCACCGTTTACAACGAGCGCAAACACAAGACGAATGGATTAAAGCTGTAAGAAAAATATTAGAAACAGATACATACGATGACTATTTTATGAAATTCGGCATTTTACACAAAGACCCAAATAACGAACTTATAGTAATCCCGAGCTCAATGGAACAAGAAATAATTCAAATGGCACACAGACAAGGACACTTCGCTACCCGAAAAACGCAAGAGTTAATTCAAAAATCTTACTACATTTCAAACTTAACTGGAAAAGTTGAACAAGTTGTTAAAAGCTGTGTAGAGTGTTTAGTTTCCGAGGCGAAAAGGGGACGTAAGGAAGGATTTCTCAGTCCAATTGACAAGGCAGATAAACCGCTTCTGACATATCACATAGATCATATAGGTCCGATGGAATCCACTCAGAAGCAATACAACTATATACTAGTTGTTGTAGACGCATTTTCGAAATTTGTTTGGCTGTACCCCACTAAGAGTACTGGCTCAAACGAGGTTGTAGATCGATTGACTAAACAATCGATGCTGTTCGGGAACCCTAGAAGAATAATCACCGATAGGGGAAGCGCGTTTACATCTGGACAATTCGAAGAATACTGTATATCACAGAACATACAACATCTTTTGATAGCAACAGGTGTGCCAAGAGGAAATGGTCAGGTAGAGAGAATGAACAGCACCATAATATCGATGCTAACTAAATTATGCGTAGAGAAACCTAGCCACTGGTACAAACACGTAGGCCGAGTGCAGCAAACCCTAAACAGCACGCCGCCAAGAAGCACCAAACTTACACCATTTCAAGTATTAACTGGGTTGGATATGAGAAAAGACGATAGTACAGATATTCGCGAGCTAATTAATGAACTGTCAATAGAGACCTCAAATGCCGAACGAGACACCATAAGAGAGCAAGCTAAAGAGAACATTCACGATATACAACGGGAGAACCGCAGAGAATACAACCGTAAAAGAGTCCCAGAGACTATGTACGAGATCGGACAGCTGGTAGCCATTAAGCGTACCCAGTTTGGCACAGGAATGAAACTTAGACCGAAGTTCCTGGGGCCGTATCAAGTCAAGAAAAAGCTGAACCATGGTCGTTATGAAGTTGAGAAAGTAGGAAACGTAGAGGGCCCGAAAAACACGACGACAGTAGTAGACATGATGAAGAAGTGGGATTAGCATTCGAGGACGAATGTAGGGTCAGGAGGGCCGGATGTGGTGCTTGACTCAATATCGCTACATTGACAGCACCTACACGACTCTCATGCTCTCAAAGCCAAACAGACAAGACAATTACAAATAAAGAACAGTAGAGAAGTAGACGTGCAGTTGATTGGTGGTGTTTAGTTTAAATTAAATAGTCTAATGTCGAATTAAGTAATAAAGAAGTAATCAAACCTCTATGTAATATTAATTACAAATATATATTTTAAAACATTAAAAGTCGAAATAAATTGAAGTGAATATTTTATAACGTATTTTGAACTTGTTTTGAAATTAAATAATAAAGAGGTAATCAAACCCACATACATGCATGACGTTTGTACACGCGCTCATGCGTAGAAAGAAGCAAGTATCAGAAATTCTTCCGTCACGAAGTGTTTTCTTCTTTACTCTTATACCTACAATACTCAAAAAAATTTCTTGCAAGCAGTGTTGTTAACGTTTGTTTTATAAGATTTCGCTGTAGTAAAGCATTTGAAAAATCCCTCATGTCTTGAAAGTTCTTATAAGATGTCTTATGCAGGAGACTAATACGTATATACATAGTACATATACATATGTACCTTTTAAAAAATCTTCATCTTATTCTTGCAAATCTTTTATAATTTTCATGTACTGCACTTTAATTGGGTTTGTTCTTGCAAAGCAACAACTACTCCAATTATTAATTTTACATCAAAATCTATTTTTTGTAATTTCCTTAACAAAAACTATGCAGAACGTGTTGTCTTTTTGACAAGTGAGATGATGGTAGATGTTAGATATTGTCAATGTAAACGCATGTTTCACATTTTTTACATCTTCCATGCGTTTCACTGAAATGTATGTAAAAAGCCTATTAAATATAATCTTCTCTTCTTCTTATGATTCAGTTTTTTTTAGCAGAATACCTCTTTTCGATCCATGCGTAACTGAATGCGGGAACGTAATCGAAACGCAGAATAGGGGTGATTAATTTTTGTTTCGTCACTCCATAACACATTTTTCGAAAAATTTATATGTTTTTCTTTGTGTAGTCTGGCAAAGGCTAATAGTTTTGAACAATTTTTTTTTTTGAGAGGTGTGGCAAAGGTTCATTAATATCAGATGCTATTTGGCGCGATGAATTAAATGGAGCAACTTTCACCATTCTTACTATAGCTGCACCCGTACGTTTATCTGTTTTCGTGGACTTGGTTTGTGACTTTTACCCTTAACCTATATGTATGGATTTGCAACACATAACTTAATTGCAGAGTACACCTCTGCAAGCAATTTCAGCCACTGTTTTTTCTAACTTGATGCATTTTCCACATGATCCGCCTTTAACCAATTGTGGTATGTTTGCCTGGTCCAATTTAAAAAAAAGCAATGTAAGTCCGATCACAGAGATGTGTAAACATCTAGTAATGAAAATTTTTTTTAAGTTGGAAGTACTTATGCTTTTAGTATATTTTTTTTAAATTATTATGAATACAGCCCTACGATTTTACTGATAATGCAAATTAAATTTCATTATCAGTAAAAATTTACTGAATTTTTTCAGTAATCAGTAAATTTACTGCAATTTTTAATGCAGTACATACATATATACTGCAGTGTGCCCATTTACCTACTAACTAAATAAGTTAAATAAAACAAACAAAAACAAGCAAATTCCTATGTTTTTACAACATTATAAGTTTTGATACTTTTAATTGATTAGTTAATAAAAATATAATAAAAGAAAAAGTACTTCCAACTTAAAACAAATTTTTCATTACTAGATGTTTACACATCTCCCCCGTGATCGGACTCACATTGCTTTTTTTATTATTTTTACTGAAATTTTAGTGGTACTGCAGTGCCTTTACTTTTACTTTCTAATTTTTAATTCGTGTTGTTCATCGTTTAGTTTTTGCTGTTCTTGTTGTTGTGTACGCATTGCAATTAAAATAAATTAAGTAAAGTGCGACTTTGACTCGCGCACATTCGGTTTTGATAATTTTTTTTTTTTTTTGATTTAGCTTTCTTAATTTTTTAAGTTTTTTTCAGTTTTAACGTTTTTTTTTCAGTTTTATCGCTTTTTTCTCGTTTTGGCGTTTTTTTTCTCTTTTTGAGTTTTTTTAATTTTCACAATTTTTTTTATTTTGGCGATTTTTTCATTTAGGCGATTTTTTCTGTTTTTTGGGGTTTTTTCATTTTGGCGATTTTTTTCTGTTTTTGGGGTTTTTTTTATTTAGGCGATTTTTTCATGTTGGCGATTTTTTTGTTTAAGGATTTTTTTCATTTTGGCGATTTTTGCGGTGTTTCGCGATTTATTTTAGTCCTAGAGATTTTTTTTAATTTGGTGCTTTTTTCGTTTTGGCGATTTTTTATATTTGCCGATTTTATATTTTTTGATTTTTTAGTTTTACCGTTTTGAAGATTTCAAGAGTTTTGCTCTTACGGTTTCCAAGATACAGCAAATTGTCAAAATTACAAAGTCAAAATTGCATTAACTGATGGAACACCCATTGATTTAAATTTTTTAAATTTAGTGTTAATTGTTGTAGTCTGTATGAAAATACACTAACTTTTAAAATTTCAAGTGTATATACATATGTACATACAATTGTATGTATGGGATTTTAACATTTTTCGTTGCTCGTTTTGGAACACCCTTTAGTTTTTAACTCTCATGTATTTGTTGTTGTAGTGGCCAAATGTCTACACATTGTGTCCAAATTTCAAGTCCGTAGCTCTTACGGTTCATTTTCACCTTTGGTGTACGGAAATATACAGAAAAATAACCGGCGGCGGCGCACCGTCGGCTTCGACGGTGGTATTGTTTCTTTCAAACACTAATACTCTCATACATAGCTCACACCGATTTGACAATGCAAAGCAAAAGCAAAAGCAAAAAGCAAAGAAATCTCAGCAAAGAATCAAAGCCAAAAAATTTTTACACCCCAGCGTATAGATGTTTACACATCAAAATGTTCACTACTTTCAACTTTTTTTTTATACTAAAAAAAATTAAATAACTTTAATCGAATCTACGCTAAAACTAAATATGGTTAAACTTAAGGCCGGGGCACAATGAATTCATCATACGTTAAACTTCGTCTTTTTCAACTGACATTAACGCAATGATGGAGAAGGTTGGCACAAAGAATACTTTGTTTACGGATATTAATCAGTTGTTTTTTATGGCATATTTTTTTTAATAGAAGTTTGTTTATTAAAGATGGAGTTCGAGAAATCTCCAACGACTTTAGACACTGTTCAACTACAATTTTGTCCAATTTAATATATAGACACGTAAAAACACTGCTTGCATGTTACGCCTGTTGCAGTTGCTACAGAAGACCACGACTTTTGCTTTTTTAATATGTTTCGGTACTTTTGTTTAATTGTATTAAATAGGCAAGGAAACATTTGGACAGCTTCAATAAGTTTGTACTCAATTTTAATTATAAAACTAAAGTTTTTTTAACTTTATTTTATTTCTTTTTGTATTTATTAATTTTTGCTGCCACAACACACAGAAAGCAAACACAAAAAGTTAAAAGTTGACCAACTTTGTACTTTGCGTTGACGGAGACGTACTGAATGTAACAGTTGTGTCCCTAGCATCATGGCGTGTACACATCTGGCAAACAAAAGCGTAACCACTAATTACTAATGAAAACTGATTTATTAAGTTAAACAGTTTTATACATACACATAGCCTATAAAGACTGCGTTCGCTTTTAATTTTCTTTTACGGATTTAAAAATAACATAGAAGAATGTACATAACACAAATGTTTTTTATGTATTTTTTATGTATTTTTTACTTTTAAGCTATAGCTAAAACAAAAAACAAAACCTACATTCATTCCTTCAGTTTTCCTACAACGGGACTTCAGTTTAACAATACGTAAATCTGGGCACCATAAAGTCTGCGTTCACTTTGTTTATGTTAATAGTGTCGTTACTTTTTAAGAATTTTTGGATCCATTTTTGCTTTATTTTTATTTCTTATAATTTAAGAGATCGTTTGATGGCATTAGATTTAAATTTTATTTACAAGTAAATATAGATTTTCGAATATGGAAGCCAAACCTAAATAAGTCAGTGTCTTGGAAAGAAAAATAATTAAAAAATTCAGGAAGAAAGCAATAGCTTCCCCAAAAATTCGTAAAACTATTGGTTCGGAGAACATATTCGTCCGTCTAACGCGTCATATATAATGTCAAAAATATAGGTATATTAGCTTCCACGCCACGAACCGAACGCGGAAAAATATCTGTACGAGAAGAACGCATTCCCAGTATTACTTCCAAAAATATTATTGCATACGTCAGTCAGTCCTTTAATAAGAAAGTTTGTGCAAAAACAGGAAGAAAAATCTTACGAATATCAGAATATCATGGTAGGGTTGCTTGTAAAAAACTAAACATTTCTAATGTGATCATTCAAAGGCGTATCCAGTTTTCTCACTCCTATATAAATCGACCTACTTAGTTTAGGAGACACCTGAAATTTTTGGATGATAGTAAATTTTGTATTTTTGGCATAAAAGGCCGCCAAATAGTCGCTACAGTTAACCACGTAGATGGTGAAATTATGATGTCGGGTTGTATTCGCTGGCAGCCTCACGTTTTTTTTACTAACATCCAAACTTAAACGATACAACTTCAAAAGTAAGACGATACGATTTTACTAAGGCTGAGTTTACATCTGGCATTTTTTGTGTGTCATGTGCCCAAAAAAGCGTAACCAACTAATTACTAATTAAAAACTGTTTGATTCAGAGATATGTTTATTGATTTAAACAGTTTCCAATCATGTTGGTTTCTATAAAATTGTCTATTAGTTATGTATGAAAATGTTTAACTTAATAAATACGCGAATCAAACTGTTTTTCATTAGTAATTAGTGGTTACGCTTTTTTTACGCTTGTGTGGCACATGGCACACAGATGGAAACCCGGCCTAACCAAGCCAAAATGAATGAACATGTATAATTTATAAATAGTGTTGCCTGATCATAAATACCAACAGTGTACAGATTTACTAAAATAAGAACGTAACGTAGTACACTATTGATAAATGAATATTTAAATATGATTGAAGTTAAATTAAAAATAACCTAATATAAAATATTTACGAGTATGTTCTGTATTCCACGTGAAATTAAATCGTTCGTAATTGTCATAGCACTGTTGTTGTAAATACATACAGAGCATACCCGCGAATTATTTACCTGGTCTCGATAAACCAATGCCAATATATTGAGCATTGTGGCTACATCGGGATGGTCATGACCACTTGTTTTTTCTAAATCTTCTAGAGCCTGCTTACAAAGTGGTACTGCCACTTCGTATCTGCAAATATAAATAAAATAAATATTACTCATAAAAAAACATATTTATGTGTGTACATAATATGTATGTAGGTATGTGTGTATATATTTTTATTAGCTAGCTCAAAATATGGGTGACTTTTTGATAACTTATTTACAACTAGCTTCTGAGTCAGTTGTTTTTTGCATAACTGTCTTCTTCCCGATAAGTATTGAACTATCTTTAAGCTAACTCAAAACTGATGAAAAGATTAGTGAGTTGTTTTTGTACAACAAACTTCTTCTCGATAAGTTTTGAGCTAACTTTTAGCTAATTCAAAGCTGATACAGAGATGAGGCAAAGTTCAGAGAGAAGATGTCAGCATAAAATTCATATTTATGTTAACTCTGTGGCGTTTATATTTTATATGGCGCGATGGCAAAGTGTTAAGTATAATGGCTGACAATCAAAGTGATCACGGTTCGATACCCGTTCTCGTTCTTTAAAAAAAAATAATTTAAAATTGTTTAAACTTTAAGCTGACTAAAAAATGTTAATAAATAATAAGCTAAATCATAATTAACTAAAAATAACACTTTCTTTTTATTTATTTTTTTAATGGTTAGTTTAAAACTGATGCACTCGTCCTGCGGCCACTCAATGTTAAATCTGCAGCCGTATTCTGTAACTCGCTTAGCTAAAGCTTAATCTCCATAGCTAAAATGCTAAAAATATTTAGAAAATTTACTATTTTCGCCTCAGCTAATTTGCTATCCTTAGACTATTTCTTTCTTTCTGCTTTGGTGAACTGCTGCGAAAAAGAGACAAACATAATGTGTTGCTTTTTTACCAATTCAATATAGTGTTACCTTACTTTATAGTTTGTTTTCCCTTAAAATTATTAACACTTTTCTTCAATGAGTTTTTAAAATATTGTTACGTTTAAATTTTATTAAACGTGTGAGTTCTTTTGATTGCTCAAAAATAAAAATAAATAATACACAATTTTTATTTGCTACTGTTTTTCCTTTTATTCTTAACGAAGCAAATTACAAATTGTCTTTACTTAACTACTTATCGTTAGTATCCACTTTCAATGAGGTCTTAACTTGACTACTTTCTGATTAGCACTGCTCTATTCTCGCACATGCTGCCACTTTTTATAGTACATGAATCGGTTCTCGAATGTTCGCCCGATAGGTGGCGTAATAACATGTCTGTACTTAGTAATGGCATTTATGCATGATGACATCTGTATTGTCATTTACTATTGGTAGCCAGATGTTCAAACAGTCCTCTAGCACAATCGGGAAAATTCATGTTGCTGCTTCTATGCGTTTGTAGATAATTCGATTGGTCGTTATTTTTGAATTTCAAAGTAACGACTCTTATGTTGGCAATGCGGTTTGCTACTGGTAGTACAGTGCTCGCACTTTTATTTGCATGTGTGTGTGTCTGTAGCTATGTATACAATTATTGTTGTTGCTATAGTATTTGTACGTAAATATGTGTGTACGTTTAGTGCTTTAGTTAAATACTTCCAGATAGTTCTTTGCTTTAACCCTGTAGGAATATTTTTACGTAACAATATGTTCAAAAATCTTAATTCTAAAAAAATTATCTTATTAGCTCTAAAAAAATATTTTACTTAATAAGTAAAATATTAATTTGGGATTATTAGTGCGTTTAAAAATTTTAAACTTAAATTGTAACAATTCCCATAAAAACACTAATTAATAAAAAAGTGAATTTTTACATTTTACTTGACAAAGTTGAAGATAATTTTTATCTCCAAATACTGAATCGGCATATATTTTTCCTCTATTGTCACCTTTTTAGTTATTTTTTTCATTATATTGTTAAAATAATTTTTTTTACAAGAAACATCAGTTAAAAAACATTTGTATTTTACTTACTTTTTAGCACCTTAAAATTTTCGTTGCTAAAAATTTAGTGTTTTTGATACCAACAACTGCTTATTTGGCGTTAGAGAATACAAAATTTAAATAAACTAAAATTGCGACGAATTCAATTTTTATGGCATTGCCAAATTTAACAACGCATATTACAGAATTGCAATCGCAGCCAAAAATCGCTAAATCAACTTTATAGATTTTTAGCGATAGGGATTAAGCTTTAACGCGTTACAGAATACGGCTGCTGATCACTTTTAACGTGCAGAATGAGTGCTAATTTTAACCACCTCTGACTAATTTTTGGCTGATAATTCAATAGCTCTGAGTTAACTCAAATTCCCACTGGGAAAGCAGGGCAGTGATGCCAGAATTCCTTCACCAAAAATGGCTAAATGTAGAAAAAAGTAGTTAAAAAATGGCTAAGCGAAATCGAATGCAAAAATCATGAATTTTATTAAAAACAAAAAGGCATTTCATACATTATTTTTTTAAAGCAACTGGGGAACTTTTTTAAGTAAATAGAAACAACAAATTAAAGTAATAAATAAAATAATTTTTCTTCAGGTAAAGGTATAGTAGTAGGTATAGTGCAAACTTGCAGTACGCCTTCTATTCATTTCAGTAAATAGAAACAACAAATTAAAGTAATAAATAAAATAATTTTTCTTCAGGTAAAGGTATAGTAGTAGGTATAGTGCAAACTTGCAGTACGCCTTCTATTCATTTCAGTGAGGCCAATTTAGACATTTTCTGGCTAAATTTAGCTATTTTTTATTAGCTAGTACATTCTGCTATTCAGTCGTTAAATTTTTTGGGTTACGAATCGATTTCTTTAGAAGTTTTTCTTTATAATTCTTATTCATTTTCTATTTTTTTTTTCATTTAAACTTTAATTTATTTTTTATTTCACTCGTGTTAAATAAAAATATACTTAATAGTAACAAACCAAAAAAGTTTGTCTTAAGTAGAACTAAAAAATAAGCAAATTAAGTAACATGTGTATAATTAGTTAAAAGAACAAAACGACAATGGTAAGACTGTTGTAAATATAGTGATGGTAAAATTGAGCTTACAATACAAAAAAGCTTTCAGCAAATTGAAATACGATGAATCAAAACAATTCACATATTCTATTTGCAATAAAATGCTAAGTATATAAAGCAGAAATCTACATCAACTGACACCACACACAGTGGACCAAACACAAAAGAACGCTGATGATGAAGGTTTAGTGGCCTTCGAAAACGGCTGGCTGTTCCGTTCAACTATGTGTTGTTAGTCAGAATATTTACAACAGACTTTGGTGTTATTTGTTCATTAATAATTATCACATGTAATTTGGCTTAAAAAGCGATACGAACTTTAGCCCGTTCAAATCACAAATATAAAAATTAACCTTGTTTGATGGATATCATAAACCACCATTTTTTAGACCCGACAACTTATAACAATTGAGCCATCTCTTTCATATAAGCGCTTTTAGACTGCTGCAACAAAAATGGCAAATTTGAACCGGGATTTATAGATATTAATACGAAAACAATAACATTTTACTCTATTGTGTTTTTTTTTTGGTAGTTAATTAATGTTCCTTTGTTGCGAGTTTAAATTTTTATGAAAAATCACAAACAAATTTCATGTTTGGAAAAATGGCTAAAAAATAGCTAGATTAAAATAAAAATGGCTAAAAATAATAGCTAAACTCACTTTTCTTCCGGCTAAATGGGATTAAAAATGGATAAATTTATCCAGAAAATGGCTAATTGGCATCACTGAAGCAGGGAAGTTCAAAAATGTTTCGCAGCTGTATTGGTGAGAATTTGAAATACAGTGATACGAAAAAGTAAGCATAAAGATTTTAGTTAAAACTTAATCATAAAAAATTGTTTTGGTTTTAAAGAGTGCAGTTCACACAGAATTTGATATTTGTTGACTTCTGGGGGTTAATGCGGGATTATGAAATCTACGAACTCACCGCAGCTTAACTTCGGCTCTAGGAGCTTCTAGGAAAAATCGCTTTGTAAATAGGAGTACACCACAGGAAAAGTTGTTTCGCCAATGTTGTAGAATCTAGCTCTAAATCCCGTCCTGCTATCTCTAAAATCTCGGGGGTACAAAATCGTGGCTTATGCTTATGATGTGGCAATATCTTTCAGACGAAAATTCCTCACTTCTCTAAGGGATATCCTACATGATGGTCTTTCACAATTAACAAGATGGGCGGAGAAACGAGCGCTTACCGTTAATCCTTATAAAACGGAACTAGTCCTCTCCTCCAGGAAGCATAAGATACCTGTTTTCCAAGTTATCACTCTTAATACGGAAATAAAAGTGTCCAACACTGCAATATATCTCCGAGTTATTCCTGATTAAAAGCCGAGTTTCAAAACTAATATTCTAGAGAGAGTGAAGAACGCAACAATTTCATTCTATCTATGGGAAAACTACGGTCTTATCACAAAATTCGTTCATTGGATCTACACTGCAATAGTACGCGTAATTCTCATGTATGGGATCATCGTGTGGTGGCCGGTGCTTCAAAGAATTGCATCCATCTACATAAAAAGTGCTATTCGCACAACCACTACGGATGCATTGTAAAGCTTGAACGTGCTTACACGTAGTAGGAAAGGAGATAATAATAAACTCAGCAATCGATGAAGCTTGGGGATGGAGGACTGACCAGACCTCGCTTTCTCTACTACACGAACGTCCTTATAAAACCTGGATACCATCAACTGAATTATGAAGGAATGAAACTCCAGGTAGAACGAAATGTGTTGATTTTTATACAGACGGTTCCAAAAACCACAAGAATTTGTGGGTTATGGAGTCTTTTCAGAGACTTTAGATCTTCGTATTGCAAAGCGGCTTCCAGATCACTGCAATTTGATATTAGGATCATCTGGATTCCGGGGCATATGTAGATGCTTTCAGTGAAACTCTAGGTCTGATGAGCTTTCTATAACTGGGACAACCTTATAGTTCCGCCGGAATTGGAATATGTAAGTTTACCCCTACTCTCTTGCAAACTCAGACTTAGACAAAAAACAGAAGATGAAACAAATAGAAGGTGGGTTACAAGAAATGATTGCGTGATCACCAGGCAGTTATGGATTCATCTAAATAGAAAAAAAGCTTCTTTAATTTAAAAAAAAAAAGGAAACAAATCTCGATTCTAGTGTCCGTGCTAATCGGACACTGTCTCATAGGTAGGCATGCACAAAGGTTCAAGGTCGATCATAATGATTTTTGCGGCAGCTGCCAGCATATTGATGAAGAGGTTATCTAGAATATTGTTTGTGTCACTATTCTGGACTTGCAACTGCAATGTTTAGTAGCTTTATATTGAGCTATGGTTGGTTCGACGTTGGAGACACCGCATAAGCAGAGTATCCGTGGTACCACAATGGACCAAAACGGTATAAGTGAGTCCTAATGTAGACTTTGCCCTAATGGTTCACCTGTGTGAAACTGTGATAATGCAAACTGTGGCGTAATGTTTCACCATATCCCTGTTAAGATGGGCTTTAATTTTTTTTCAGTCTGTAAACAAAACTCCATAATGGGACCGATTTTAGGCAAGCTATAATATCTGCTCATTTTACTTTTCTAACTGCAGGGAGCCTTTGATGAAAATCATCAGGAAATACAAATGTTAGTTTAACCATAATTGCGCTAGAGATTCTAATATCCTTCAACATTCGATATACGGCGTCGACATGAGATCTGTGACTCATTGTGCACTCGTCCCAAACTATCACCGAAGTGCTTTCTAAAACTTTACCAAAGATGCTATTCTTGCGTATATAACACATAGATTATTTTTCTCTAGATGCTAATACAGGGAGTTTGAAAGAGGAATGTGCCGTTTTTCCCTCAATAGTGTTGAAACAGTTCCTGAAGAAGCCACTGTTAGAGCAACTTTAGCGATTGCCTTACTTGCGCAAGTAATAAATTAGTAAGAAAGGTTTTTCCCGTACCTACCTCCTGGTGCGCCCAAGAAAAATAGTTTTGCTCTATTGTTAGTTATGCTGTAATTATAGTATTGACTGCCAAAGCTGATCTGGCTCTTATTTATGTAAACTTTCAAATACAAAATCAGCCAATCATTAACATTATACTAACGTACTACACTTGTACCTACAATATCATTTGAGACCGAATGGGTGCGGGTAATCCAAAATTACTTAAACTTGTTTCGCTTAATTCTAATAATTTTTGTCTATTAGTATCAAGACTTCAACGCACGATCAATAAGTCCGTGACTTTTTGAATGAAACAGTTTTTTTTTTTTGGAAGATAAAAATTTATTTTTCAACATAATCTCCTTTTAACTCAATACAATTAGTCCAACGTTTTTCCAGTTTTTGTATACCTTCCAAAAAATAGGATTTTTCGAGGTTCCAATTCGTAACCCAATTCATAGAGTTTTGCCATTGAGACTGCACACGTGTGCACTCGTGCATTATCTTGATGAAAAAGAACTTTTTTCTTGGCAATACGGGGTCGTTTTCTTTTTAAATCCTCATTAAATCGGTCTACTAAGTTGGCATAATACTCGACGTTTATTGTCTTTCCCTTTTGAAGGTAATCGATGTGGATTATCACGCGTGCATCCCAAAAAACTGTTGCCATCACCTTATTGGCCGACTGCTGTTTGGTCTCCGGAGTACGCCCACAAAAACTCATTCGGATTGCGGTTAAACAACTCCAAACAATCCTTTGAAGTTGTCACACTTTTACGTTTATGGTCAATTGAGAGCAAAAGCGGCACCCATCTTACGGACAATTTTCTTAAACACACTGCTATATGAAATGCCTATGGCATCAAAAATCTCACGCACTTTTACTTCGGATGTACTGACCTTAATTGGCCGTCCAGAACGTTCAGCGTCATTTGTACTTGTGCGACCACAACGAAAGTCAGTAAACCACTTTTTTAGCATTGAAATCGATGGTGCAGAGTCCCCATAGTATTTATCGAGCTTTTCCTTTGATTGACGGTTTTTATGTTTAATGAGCACACAAAATTCACTTTTTTCCATTTCCTTCTCAAAAGGCGAGATAGTCTGTTACCAACAGCTGCCAAACACAAAGTAAATGATACAACTTGTGCAAATGACAGTTTCCGCTTGACAGGAGCATTGTTGCCATATCAACCAAGGGCGGGGAATTCAAAAAGAAACTTAGTTAATGATCCACACTCGCACATACATTACATCATTGAAAGGTAATGTATAATCGGTAAAATAGTTTCAAATAGACAGCAATTGCCCATATGTCCCTTGTAACGAACGCTAACTATAAGTCCCACTTTAAGAGCCCTTGATTGTGTATTAAAAATATTCTTAATATTACAATTATGATAATTAAAGTATGTACAGAAATTCAACAATTCACATTGTTAATTAATATAACAATAACTTTAATTGAAATAACTTTTAAATCAAACAAAAGTAAATGTTGAAAAAATAAATTAATTTCAACAAATTATTTGTTGATATATTTAATTGAAAATATTTTTCAGATTTTCCTTTAACTTGCAATTTCGTTGTATTTACAAAAATCGTTGTAGGTTGAAAATCAATTAATTATTTAATTGATATAACAAAAAAATTAATGGTATTTACAAATCACTTTTTTCTGTGCAGTTGAATTCCGTAGCACCACATAGGTTTCAAAAGCGACTTGTATATATATAATGTGGTGTTTCCATCTAAGCCGTCGATTAAGGTATATACCGAGATATTTCACATGTGAATGTTGAGGTACGACTTGATTGTTAATCCGAATAGGGGAACAAGTATCTTTTCGCAGGGTAAATGTTACCTGAACACACTTTTGTTCATTTACTTTAATTCTCCATAAGTTTAACCATAGTTCCAGCTGGGTAGTATGTTCCTGAAGATATCGGGATGCCTCGTAGAGGTATCCACACCTCACAGGCTCACAGGCATATCACAAGTATATATTAAATGCAAGACTGGACCCAGAATACTACCCTGTGGTACACCCGAATTTATAGATTCGGGCACACTCATGAAGTCTCCTTCCAAAACAGTGAACTTCCTATCAATAATATAACTTTCCAGAAGTTTTTGTATGTTTATTGGCAGATATGTCTTCAATTTTAAGACAAGGCCTTCGTGTCATACTTTATCAAATGCCTGAGAAACATCAATAAAGAGAGCAGAAAAATACTTCTTTTCTTCAAATGTTCTTCTTACAACTTGGACCAATCTATGCGTTACTTCAATGGTGCTATGCTAACTTCTAAAACCAAACTGATGGTCCGGTATGCACTCACTACTAATTAGAATTGGGGACAATTTTTTCATGAGAATTTTTTCGAAAAGTTTTGACATTTTTGATAGTAGATTTATTGGCCTGTATGACTCAGCCTTTGTAAGATCTTTGCCCTGCTTTGGAAGCATTTTAACATTGGCAAGCTTCCAGCTGTGTGGATAATACTACAGTCGTAAAATGGCATTAAAAATGAATAACAGGATTCTCATTGCAATACGAGGCATCTGGTTACTAATTCCATCAATACCTGGAGCTTTCTTCGGGTGAGTTCGGCAATTAATTTTTGTAAATCAAGCATCTTAAACTTTATGGATTGAGGGGGTAGAGCGACTACACTCGGCAAATCAGTAAAACCAGTACATGTGTTTGGCGTAAAAACGGATTTTAAGTGCTCAGCAAATATTTTACCTTTTTCAGTATCGCTTTTTGCCCAACTTCAGGTCGAAGTGCGCAAAGGTTGTTTAAACTCATAGGGAATTTTAGCTTTCTAGCAGCGCACCACACAGAGTAATTAGATGCTGGTGTGACATCAAGACCATCCAGATTATTTTTAAGAGAAGCAGTTTTTTCAGATGCAAGCAACTATTGGAGTTGTTTAGTGCACTCTTTAAATCTGAATTTATTTTGGGGTGATCTGTGCTATTGCCATTCCCTTCTAGCTCTTCTTTTTTTCACACACGAGACGTTCAATGTCTGTAGAATAAATTCTGTTAAACCCAGTCTGCGGATGGGAGGTAGTGGCGTGCTCAGCAGTCTGTTTAATATTCTCGTTAAGATAGGCAATGTTAGATTTAATATCGTCGGGTGTTCTTAGCGTTATATTTCCGTGCAATGGCTACTAAGATATTTTTTGAATCCCAGCCAATTAACACGATCTTTACATATGGTTGAGGTAAGTCACGTAATGGGCTACAAATTGTAACGATCGTGGTAGAGTAATCGGAGAAACATCTAGAGAAGCTTCAACTTGAATTAAATCGGTAGACATTTTTCATGACGCCATAATCTATAACATCCGGACTATTTTGTGTCACTGGTCACGTTGGCGTTGGCTGAAGTAGTTAGCACGTTGACTACAAAACTGAAGATCCTGGGTTCAATCCCTGTATCCGACAGTCCTTCATATAACAACACCACATTTTTCTGATGTGCATTAGAGTCACTTTGCATCAGCTCTTGTAGAAAAGTTCAAGTGGTCACTGAACTATACCGACTTCAGCAGATGCTAATCCTAATGTTACATCAGATCGCCCTCCTTCATCGGTATTGTGTAGCAAAATCATCGGCGAATTAAAATAACCAATAAAATGGCTACTAAACACAGCTTCAAAATTTAATACGGCTCATTTAACACCAGAAGGCGCTGCAACACTGCATTATTAAAAAGCGCGAAAAAAGCAGTTGTAAAAAGGATGAAGCTTTCTTCTATCTCTTCCTTCACCACCTGTCTTCTATCACTATCCCTTTCATAAAGAAGGTAACACCTAGTAATAGTAGTAGGCATTAATTGCCTGAGTGTTAATTCTCTTTATATAAAAAAAGTGAGATACCTACTAGAAAGGACGTCCAAGCCCATTTTTGAAATTGTGTTAAACAACGATCGACCTCTGGGTGTAATAAGACGCAAACCCCAGAACGTATGTTTTGCATTGTAGTCGCTCGCTGCTATACAACAAGATCCAAAAGTCTTATAGAAATCCTCGTATTATCCTCAGGGATTGAAAATTTGGGAAGGGAGTAAATTGATGATATTATGAAATTCGTTCAAAAATTTTCAATACAAATATTTGTTGTTTGTAGATGTTCTTCAGAAATTTTTTCATGGATATAATGCTTGAGTCTTGACTTTATTAGAACTGCTGATCCACCGCATGTTCTTCCTCTCGAGTATTTTGAATCATATAAGGTGTAGCCATAAATTTTAAAAAGGATTCTCGAAGTCAAATGAGTCTCAGAGACCAACATTATTAATATCAATACTTTTTTCTATATAAGAAGTGCTCAAGTTCATATTTATGTTGGCGAATGCCGTTTGCGTCCCAGAAACATATTTTTAACGTGTTCATGGCTTGTTATTTGTTGTAAAATTATTTATGGTATGCACTAGATTATCAATAGTAGTTTGTATTCGTTGAATTAGTTTGGGGTGAAACATTTTGTGTGGGAATATAATTTGTCTAAGCAGCATCATCATACTATACACGGGAAGTAATTGGTTGGCTCATTTGCGCAAAAGTGGTGGAGTAAGAGTTTGCTGATTGAGTTTGAGTTAATTTAGGTTTTTGCCCCATAGTCTGTTTGACGAAAGAGTACATAGGATAACCTCTGTAGTTACATCTACAGAATTTTTTATTACTTTGATCTTTTGGCTTATAGCAAACTAAGGCCGGGTTTCCATCTGTGTGTCATGTGCCACACAAGCGTAAAAAAAGCGTAACCACTAATTACTATTGAAAAACGTTTAGATTCAGACATGTATTTATTAAGTTAAACAGTTTCATACATAACTAATAGATAATTTTATAGAATCCAACATGAGTGCAAACTGTTTAAATCAATAAATACATGTCTGAATCAAACAGTTTTTCATTAGGAATTAGTTGGTTACGCTTTTTTGGGCAAATGACACGCAAGAAATGCCAGATGTAAACTCAGACTAACAGTACCGTGTAATTCGCCGCACACAACACAAACAGTAGGTAAATTGCAGTAAGTGTTCGTATGGCCATATTCTTGACAATTATGGTACTGTACGGGTCCAGAACACTTGTGTGGTTCTTCAACTGTTATTTTTCGATATAAGAGATATTTTAAATTATATATTGGATGGGTCTAATTTTTTCTAAATTTTATATCATTTGGCTCAAGTTCAACGCGAAATAGAGTTTGGTGGATCTTCTCCCTATTTATTATGTTAGACACATTTTTTACCTTAAATCCCTGGAGGACGAGTGCATCTTTTATTTCTTCGGGAACAACATAGAATATATGCCCTTCAATACGATCTGCAGATCCTTAGCTCTTTTAAGCTTGTTTTATTTTATTCAAATTCAGTAACCATTATGTGGAAATATTTTTCTTCATAAATTTGAATTTTTGTTTCATCAATGTTACCACGTTTTATTGGAAGAATGTGAAACTTATTCTCACCAATCGAGATCGAGATTAATTTTTTAATAAGGGCGGCTTGGAGATTTTGTTCGAGGATACATCGGGTTTATCGTTGTCATCTTGTAATATTTTAAAACGGATTTGACGATGCGCTGTTATCTCTAGATATCTTTGGAACAAATGAAATTTTAGAAGAATTTGGGCTTCGCCCGCGCTTTACCACAGTTCATTCCGACTTGCACCTTTGGTTTTAGGCTACTGTTATCTATAGTGACAACTTGGTTAATTGATGACTACGATCCCGAAGCGGATGATATCGCGGACTTAAATGTAGAGGTACTAGGTAAAGGTAATGTTAACGAATCACTAGTTGGCATTGGACAAAGCGAAGTAGATCGCTGACGAAAAAGTGACTTTTCCGTTAGAAAAATACTATCATCAGATTTTGTATTTTTATTGTGTTCATTAAGAGATTTAGAAATCACAGTAAAATGGGCATTTCTGCAGTTATAGCTCACTTCACAAATTTTTTGGTTTTGAGGTACTCATAAAAAGTATTCCTCAATGTCACTTTATATGTACATATATTACTTTATTGCAAAAACTATATTGTATAGGTAAATATCATCATACTTTTAACTTGATCACAAAAAAGGTTTTAAAACAGAGCCGATAGCCAATGTTGCTAGCGCTCTCAAATTAAATTTAATCTTAGAATTTTATTCGTTAAGATTAGACACATAAAAAAATAAATACATAAATATGTTTTTTTTAAGTTTTTATTACATTAAATTTAATTTAAGTGATTTTACATTATAAAAACAAAAATTTTGCATCATTGGCAACAGCTATAAAAAGTAAATGAAAATAAGTTCCAAAAAAGTAAAAGCTACGTGAATTATTTAAAAAAGAGCATTCTTTTATATTAAAGAAATGGAGAAATATGCACAAATGTACTTACAACTTCAACTTTGTTAAAAAAAACTCCCATTTTGTTTTTTAATACATTTTTATGTGAAAACTTTTTTCCTATATTTGCAAATTTTCTGATTAAATTTTAATTTCATATGTAAACAAAAACAGCTGGGGCAAATTACGGCATTCGATACGGTTCGAAATTTTAAAATGTTTCCATATAAAATGTATTGAAATATTTCGTAATTTCTTTCGATAACGAGTGCCGTAATTTGACCCTTCATTATTTAATTCTTGTCCGAACTTACCCAGAAGAAAAAGTTCGTACTAGTTTGTACAGGAAATGAAAAAATTACTCTCTCGTTCGCTCTCAAAATTGCACAAAAATTGCTATCTGGAACGCTTTTGCATAACTTTGTATAAGTTCGGACTGTTTTATTAAACATCTGGAACATATTATATATAAATATGTATATAGTATTCGAGTCGAAAAATTTATTATCATTCTGTGAAACACAGGGTGAGTAAGAAAAAAAATGTGTTTGTTGATATTTTTTGTAAGTTTATATGTATAAGTTTTTATGTGAGTAACCCCGTCTAAAATATGACAAACAATATAATTATTTAATTTTTCTCGATGCGAGAACTTTTCATAAGTTACAGAAAAGGGGCACTGATTACGATTGGCGTATTTCGACTACGCCTAGTACTGGATTAATGAAATATGTTGCGGTGTTCTTTAACCTACTAGTAGGCATATTCGAAATACGCTAACCGTAATGAGGCTGATTTTTTCGTCAATCAGAGGCTAAAAAATATTTATTGAGCATACATCGAGCCTTATTTTAGATTTTATCGTAAGCGACAAAAATTAAATTTTTCAGGAGAAGGTTTTTTTTTAATATTCAAATATGTTTTTGTACGTAAATTATCGCTTACGATAAAATTTTACAGCTCTTATCTTAAAAGTTATCAACAATTTTGGCATTTTGATATTTCTAAACTATGGGTAGGCCCATAAAATTTTAATTTAAATAAAAAGTCTATTTTCGATAACAAGTCGCTTACGATAAAATGGAAGATAAGGCTCGACATGATATCCCATATATGGTTCGGACCCGAAAAATTAGGCTATATGGATATATGTATGTATATGATATTATATATTCATATATATTCATACATGTATGTATGTAGAAATATTCCCTATACAGTATGCAAAGTTCATATTCATACACCTTTGATTTAAAAAAGCGCACTACTGTACAATAAATTAAATTATTAAAATTACTTTTTTTTAGATTTTGAACAGGGAGGTTGTATTTAATGAAAAATTTGTTTGCACAAATAATGAAAATCGAACTAAGTCATTTCATTCATCATTTTAAGTAAAAAAAACACAAAAATTATATTCGTACATAAAATTTTATTTAAGAAATCAGATTAAAAACTAATGCTAACAACAAAAGTTTTCAATATAATTTTTTGCAGTAATATGAACTTTGTTTCTTATCTAGAGAATTCTGTTATTTTCTATAAAATTAATGACTGGATTGTCCTTTTGATTATTTCCAATGGGGCCACAATGTATAAAATCATACAAGAATGTTTTTTTTTTGTAACAAAAGTTTTTGTTTTTTAAACGTTGAGGGTACGCGTGCAAACTTTGCATACCGTATGTATTTTCTAGTGGATTTCCAATTCACCAGTGATTAAATACCAAGCTTTTTTTATTGCAAAAACGATCTTATGTGAGATATCATGTATGCATACATTCTTATATGGCTCCATATATTAAATCATTTCTATATATGGATCCACATATGAATAGCTTTACAATGAAATTTCCATATATGAGCTCATATATTATAATACATTTCATATATTAGCCCATATATTATTTCATATATAATAGTTTTGCAATGTATAATCCCATACATTTCCATACATGAATTCATACATATTCAAATATAGTTATATACATTCATATATTAAAAATATATGGGCCATATATAATTTTTTAGCTGGGTTCATATATTAAAAGTATATGGACCATACATAATTATTTTAGCTGGGTTGGAACAAATAAACTGTGGTCAAATAAAAAAACTTTTCATTTTTATGCCATGTGCCAAAGAAAGCGTAACCACTAATTACTAATGAAAAACTGTTTGATTCAGGCATGTATTCATTGACTTAAACAGTTTCCGATCATGTCGGATTCTATAAAATTGTCTATTAGTTATATATGAAACTGTTTGACTTAATAAATACGTGTCTGAATCAAACAGCTTTTCATTATTTATTTAATTATTTATTTATTTATTTATTTATTACCAATAACCTAGCCAATGCAGGCCATAAATGGTTACAAATTTCTACTATAATAATATTATTTTAAATTAGTATGTAAAAATATAAGTTATATAATATAAAAAAAAAAATAAAATATATGCAATAAAAACAAAGTTTAACAATTAGGAAAATATGTAAGAACAATAGAATCATCCCAATTAGTCAAAATGTGATATCAGTGAGAAAGAGAGAAAAAAAAATTTTATAAAAAAAAGAAGTGAGAAATTGCCAACAATGGCTAACTTGCAAAATAGTTACTTATACATTATCAATCAATACCACAAATTATTACTAGAGAGTTCTAGAAATAGTTTTTTCTTATACGTGAACGGTGAGACATTAAGTTTTCAAAAAATTAGGCTAAACATTATATGCTCGTGCAACCCTTACACAAAAAGAACGTTCCAGTCCTCCACTCAGTCTTGGTATAATCAACTGTTTATTTCTAGTGGATCTACTAAACTCAAATAACTCAATCAAATAGCTTGGTGATTGCAATCTATATGACTTATAAAATTGATATAAATTACGGAACTTTATATAATCTGCAAAAGAAACTCCCAAAAATCTTACAATGTAAGGTGACACATGCTCCCATATTCGGAGAGCGTACATGTACCTAATAACTCTATTAAAAATTAACTTTAACTTCCTCAAGACATAACCAAAAGTACCAGAATAAACCTCCAAGCCATATAATAGAATAGGCATAATTATACCATAAACAACTCTTTTCTTAACATGAAAGGGTAGTATCATATAAATATAGTTTATTCTAGATACTAGTGTTTTAATATGCCCCTCAAAGATTAATTTCGAATCCAGTACTAAACTTAGGCAAGTGAGCTTATCAACAAATTCAATAGACTCATTACTGATAGTTACAGAAAATTGGCTACAACTACCACTGCCAAACAGCATTGCTTTTGTCTTTTTTGTATTAAGAGAAAGGCCATTATCAGAAATCCAGTTTTGTAGAACCCCAACGGTATAGTTAATCATATTTTGTAACACATCAGGAAAATCTACTGAACCTTTAAAAAGCAATTGCACATCATCAGCAAAAGCAAATGGAAGACATATGTTGCTAGAAACAATATCAAAAAGACCATTAATGAATAACAAAAAAAGCAAAGGTCCGAGCACAGATCCTTGTGGTACACCACTATGAACAGGAAGGACTCCAGAAACACGACCACAACTCAAAGCATATTGACTCCTTTCAGACAGGTAAGAATATATTAACTTGCAAGCGGAACTAGAACATAAATAAAACCTATGCAATTTATCAATTAAAAGAGAATGACTCACCCTATCAAAAGCTTTTGATATGTCCAGGGACAACAAAACACACACGCCTCTATTAGAAATATTATTCCTAATGTTGTCAGTCATACCAAGAAGCAACGAAGTAGTATTTCTGCAACTTCTAAACCCAGATTGGCAATCATGCAGAAAACGATTGTTTTCAATATGGCTCATAAGTTGAATTTTTATTATATGTTCCACTATTTTTGAGAGAATAGGCAATATCGATATTGGCCTAAACTCTTTACAACCAGCAATTGTACCTTTTTTTTCTATTGGAATAATCTTGGCAATCTTCCACATCAAAGGATATTTACAAGTAGTTAATATAGTGTTAACCAAATGCAGAAAATAGTTCCCAACAAACGGCATTAAAAGCCTGATATACTTGAGTGTAAATCCATCAAATCCTACAGCATTAGACTTAATCAGACCAAAAGCAGTAAGCAACTCCGACAATTCAACAGTTCGAAATGAAAAACCTCTATTATGATATCGTGAAAAATCAACAACCTCGCCACTAATTACCTGGTTAGTTGCAAACACACCATTCAAGAAATCAGGGTCCACACTCTCAACCTGGTCAATGCCGTCCACCACTCCATTTCTATTAAGAACTGACCAAATACCCTTACTATCCTTGTTTTCAAAAATTATACTGTGAGCCTCCTTTTTAATTTTTCTAATAATTTTCTTTACATAATTCCTACAACGACAGAATACTCTCCAATTATTATCGGTCCTATCACCTAAATTAGTAAGTAGTGGTTACGATTTTTGTGCACATGGAACACATAAAATGTCAGATGTAAACTATACTTTAGCATACATATTTTCTTTTTATGTGGTTGAAAAGTTAGCACAAGAATTGTGTATTACTTTTTCCTAATAATTATTTTCTTTATTTCCTTTTTTTTTAATTAATGTTGGGTTATAAGTTATTAAAAAAAATTCCAATTTGAATGACATACATACATACATACATATAAAAAAGAAAAAAAAAATAGAAACTTACCTTCCTTGAGAAGCGTACTGAATAACCAAATTATGAAGTGTTCTCAAACGAGCCGGAATTTCATATCCAGATGACTGATTTGAAAACTGACTTGGAGGTGTAGGAGATATATTATTTCTGTCATCGTTTTCTTCATCTGGGAATAGTTCAACAACAGGGTCTGGTCGAGGTTTTTCACTAATATCATCCTGTTCCTGGTTTTCGTCATATTTTTTTACAGACGCCATAAATTCCAAATGCTTTTTTTCCTCTTCCAATTGAGCAACTAACTGTTCGGAAGCTTGAAACTTTTGTTGCGTATTGGCCAATTCATCTCTTAACCATGCATTTTCCTGGTGTAGTCTACGAACTTGTGTCTTAAGTTTTTGTTTCTCTGCTTCTATATTTTGAAGATGAGACGCTAATGCCATCATTACTTGGGCTTCGCTTAATCCAAGATCAATATATTCAATATTTTTTTTTATAATGCATGACTTCTCATCATCCTTGTTAATTTCACTAATACCAGACATAAGTGACGCATGTTCCACACGAAGAGCCTCCAAACCTTGTAAGACGGTTTTTGTATTACTTACTATTTCATCTTGTGTCATTTGAGTCATTTTTCCAATATTTTCGATTTTTCGACTACAATTATAATAAATATGTTATTAGTTATCTCACATATTATAAAAATTTTCACTGGATTTTTCTTTTACATTCTATAATTTTTTATCGCCTTCGAAATAAGCATGACAAAGTTTTAACTTTATTAAACAAACTATTTTCAACGATGGTGTATCCATATGCATGTATGTATGTATGTGCGTATATTCATATGTATATAGATGTATATGGGTACGTATGGATGTATGCATATGTACATATATTAACCGAAATCAATATTTTTTATTACATGTCATGCGCACTGCAGCATAAGTATGTATATAGAAGAAACATAGTTATAAATTGATTGTACTTATAGTTTACAAAAAAAGGTTTTATTTTGACAAATTTATTCACATTTATTCCATTTGTCGGCATCGATGTCACTTTAACACAATACTAAAAAATCGGGGCTTGTGTACCTGTTATCGAAAACAACTGACTTCTTTTGGCAGGTTTCTAGACCTTAGTCCCAAATCACACTATGCAAGTCTTATTGCTGATTAGTTTTAGGGTGAGAGAGACGAGGGGAACAGAAACGTTTCTTTTCCCCTCGTCTCTCTCTCCTAACAAACTAATCAGCTTAGCAGTAAGACTTGCATAGTGTAAATTGGGAACGGAAATAAATTGCCGGTTGCACAAAATTGTTCTTGAGAACAATAAGGGTGATTGTGTTTTGGCAAACAATGGAGGAAATCCCCATCTATAGAAGAATAGTACTTTCCATGAATTTAATCGACCACGCATTGTCTAATATTTTTTCACTTTGAAAGTTTCAAGTTCTCCATTGTATGTACATTTTTAGCTTAATATAGAAATACCCTGACTCATTATTGTTGTTGAAATCGAGTTTTTTGTATATTTCGATAGAAGAACATCTAATATATCGAAAAATGCAAAAATCTCGATTTCAAACAAACAATGAATTGGGCCTTTCTATGGTAAGGTAACGATATGTATATGTACGCTAGAGTGACCGGATCTCATAGAGGGGGAAAACAATTTAGAAATTTAGTTCGTCTGGACTCCATTTTCCAGATATTGAGATAGCCGAAATTTGAGCTAGATTAAACGACGTTAACCCGTGCCGTTCGTCGCTCAAAGTAAAAAAAAAATCCAAATTTTTTGCAAAAAAGATGACATATGGAGCCATAACTCCAGAACGTTAAATAATAGAAACACGCTTAATATCTCTAAAGAAAGCTTATGTTGTACTTCAAAATTTATTTTGTAGACATAATTGTTGTTATATTAAGTCAAACCGAGTTACAACAGCCTTTAGCCCCAAAAAACGTGACCTGGTACCACTAGGAGCACACTTCGTATATTTTGTTAAGTGATAAATTTTTCTCTTTTTTTATATTTTTTAGTTTAAAGTAGAATATATAATTAAAAAACAAGTAATACTGATAAGTCTAATCATATTTTTTTCTTCAGTGTCTTATACTTCTTTGAACTTGTCTTCATCATCCGTCTCTAATGGCCTGTTTCTACATAACAAGTAAGCTCTCAAGCAAGCAAGCAGTACACAGGCGAGTACGTAACAAAATGAGTTTTTATAGTACACTTGTCTAGCTTACGTTGTACATATTTGTTATCACTTTTTGTATATTTAATTTCATTATTGCCATGGTATACAATTTGGTATTTGAGTTAATTTTTTTTCCATACTAGAAGCATTACTTAATGGCAGCTCTAGGAGAAAATCGAGCAAAATAAAAAGTTGCTTTTAAATTACAATGCAATATTAGATCAGTTCGTTTATTTTTCAAGCAAAATCGAGTAACTGAATAAATCCTGAGTATTTTTGCTATTAAGCATTAAAGAATGTTTGGATATGTTAAAAAGGCTGCATCATAGATTCTTAATTAATAACATCGATAGTGACATATTTTTTTTCATTTACGGTATGTTATGATTTTTTCACAATTATAAAAGCATTAAGATTTTGCTGAAACAAGCCAGAAAGCATTCATGCTTCATGAATGGATTTCATCCATCATATACGATATGTACATACATATTTCGTCAGATGGTTACTAATTGCCGCATTTAATGGAAATACTCCCAATCTTCTTGCTTTGAATATAGCTAGATCCAAGATAATAATGAATAAAAAACTTTACATTGAAATGTTGTTTAAAGCACAGGAGGTTATATATGAAACAAAATAATATGCCTTATCGTGGTTAGGAGGTTAATATCTTTCAATATATTGTAAATGTGGAAAAATGCATTACAGATATAAAAAACATATTTCATATACATAAAACCGATGCATATTCTTTTTTTAAATATGCTACACATCATACAAGAAAATGATTGAAGAATTTACTTAGAAAAAAAATTCACAAAAAAGAAAAGTGCAACCGCTATTTGCTGCAACCATTTAATCAGTAAGAGCTTGCAATTACTCAGTCTCAAATCACAAACGAACGAAATTCAATATAATACAGCGAAGCTCAGTAAAAAGTTTCAGGTAATCGAACAAACCTATTATTACTTTCCTTGAACAAATTTATGTAACAAAATTTAAAATAAAATTGTGATGAAAATACATACAATTATGGGATATAATGTAAGAATGTTTGGATTTATGCTTACAGGTTCCATAATGGTTCAATTAGACGATTGTGTGGACATTCGATTTCTTCTTTAATGAATAAAAACCTATTTTAATTTCCACACAAGTACTAATTTTTGATTGCCTATATTTGACATTAGATACAATTGAAATTGTTATGTGGAAACAAAAAAATAAAAAAGTATTACGTATTTTACTCAGAAAAAGTTGACACTTGTTTTATGAAACCCCAAAGCCAAATTTTGTACTCATATGAACAAAATTTTTGAGTTACTTGTAATGTAGAAACATGCCATAAGAAACGATATAAGAAAGAGAAAAAAGACTATACAAAATTATCGTTTTAGCAGAATATTAATAATACATAGGTACTAAATTACCTATTTCTAGTTGTCAATAGGCATTATTTAAAAAATATAAACTCAACTATAGCTTACGCAATGCCGGTGTTTCGACTTATATCGAACTCTTTCAGTAGTCGTTTTTTACAGAAACCTATGATCAAACCCATTTAAATTACAAGGTGCTGCTTAAAAATATTTTTCTTGTGATTATCACTACTTATGTATTATTAATAACTATCACTTAGTTTATGTCCGACATTGGCTGGGCCTAATAATTATACTTTAGATTAAGATTTGAATACTTATTGTTAGTTCATATTTGAAGATACAATAAATAAAAAACGTCTTTAAAAAAAATCTTACTTTTGACGATTATTTGAAGTTTCACTTGCCTATTTATCATTATAAAATTATCAAGTCACAAAGTCCGTTACATATTCAGGGCAATTATGAATAAAATTCAGCGAGAAATATCTCCCTTTTCCAATTAGAATTTTTTGTTTTCCCTATTACTTGCTATTAATTGGAATTGTTCCCAGGGAAAAATTTCACAAAGAATTTTATTCATGATTGCCCTGATAGTTTCCTCTCATTTTACCGAACTTTACCAAAAAAGTAAAGAAACAAACCTATTGTCATAATCAGGGCTATCATGAATAAAATTCCACGTGAAATTTTTTCCCTTTCCAATTACAATTTTTTGTTTTCCCTATTACTTGCTATTAGTTGGAAATAATTCCACGGAAAAATTTCACGTGGAATTTTATTCACGATAGCCCTGAATAAGTGTTCCTTTACACCAAAATTTATGAAATTTTCTGCAAATTTGTACTGGATTTAATAAAATGTGTTCATTTACACATAAAGGTGAATACACCCAAGTTGTCCGAACAAAATTTTTGTCATCCATGTTAACTAAACACCATGGGTGAATTCACCTTTACGGTTAAATGAACGCATTTTAGTAAAATCAAGTAATAATATTTTGGGGTAAACGAGTACAGCTATTATGATAATACATATAGAGCATTTTATTGCCACGTACAGACAACTTCAACTATTTCTAGGCGCTCATATTACATATGGGCAAGTACCAGAAACAGTCTACCAGTCAAAAATTTTTGAAATTAATCCAAATTAATTTTTTTTGCGGAACATTAGACTCGATATCTAATTTTATAAATATGTAAAAAAATATATTTCAATGATCATTAATACAAAAATTATTATTAAATCCTACCTCACCTCAGGTCTCTTAATGTCATACAAAAATTTAAAATTTTTTTACATGTTCATATCATTACTTTAGTGTTCATATCATTACCATATTGTTATTCATTCAATTCTCTTAGATTTTGGCAAAAAAAAAAAAATTTCTTTTGCTATTTTGGAAACACTAAAATTAGGTATAAAATGCCAGGTCCATGCGTTGTAGCGTGCGTCACGGAAAATTAGGTTTTGTTTATATTGTGGGCAGAAAAAAAATAAGTTTTACAATTCTTCTATAAATTTAACTAAATTAATATCCTGCTTTTAAGTAAATAAAATTATAAAATTCTACAATTAAAAACAAAAAAAAAAAAAAAATACAGCGTATTAATTTTTGTAGCGTGCGTCACGATTTGAGTTCTCCAAAAATTACAATAAAAATCTTTGCAATTTTTATTCTGCTTTCTTATCACTTCGCTTTTTAAATCTATTCTTCGCCTATTATAATGAGCAGAGCAACAACAATTTCGTTTACTTTGTTGGTATCATAGTCGTAGCAAGGGGGATGCTGGGGGCTGACGAACTTTTTAGTCCCTCCACCCCCAAACCTATAGATTTTTTGTAATAATTTTGTCTGGGTTATTGTGGGTGGTTATTTCCCGAGGAAATCTATTGCCCCGCTAATGGTTCGAGGGCCGTAACTCAATGAATTTTTATCCGATCAATACATTAAAAATATGGGCTGATAAAAAAACACATATCTTTGCAATGGTGTTAAATTTGCTAAATTTTAATAAACAGTTCTCAAAATTTTTGGAAATATCTTTGTAAACTTCAAAAAAAACAAGTTTTTCGCGAATATCTCGAAAACGCTTCTTAAGAAATATAAATAAATGCCATGTTCGTGTTTAGCGACCCTAAATTAACTAACGGCAGATTCATCAAAACATAAAATTTATTTATAAACATATGTACATTAATAAATTAATTTATAAACATAAAATATGAATTAAATAATGTTATTAAAAAAGAATATAAATTGTTTCGTTAAAATAAATACAATGGTTTTTATTTACTATATACTACTGGAAAAAATGTAGCGTGCGTCACGTAGCGTGCATCACATAGGGTTCACGGCTTTTGAAAAAAAAACTACAAAATTTTTTGCCTGAAAAAAACTTATTTTAGAATTCTCTTATATTCATCTTTTTTTAGGCATTTCATTTTGTGTGCTTTATTATGCAAAATTTGCTAAAAATTACGAAAACATACCACATCGTTCGAAGCTACTTCCATTTTTTGTAGCGTGCGGCACAATAATTTGTGATAAATTTTTTCGAAACTTATACCTGTTAAAAAAATTTTTTTTATGACAAATCAAATCTCCACTAAACACCATGTATAAGTTAAAGGTATCTCTCTGGAAAGACCAAAAAATCCGAAAACGCGTACGAATGTAGCGTTCGTCATGCAGGATTTGCTCATATAGTCCTTAAATGATAACACAATTATATAATTTTTTCTGTTATTTAATAGACTGCATTCTAGTCCTCAATCCTACATAGTAAGTTTTTCAATGATTAAAGAATTAATGAAGAAAATATTAAAATATAGAGATGTGCAAATGTCGTGATTTTATCGTGTCACGCGTGAGTCACGCGTGATTCACGTGATTCCTGATCAAATATTGTAACTAATCACGCGTGAGTGCGTAAGCGTGACTGAAAAAAAAATTACTCGTGCGTGATCGTGCGTGAGCTTTTTTTAATAACCACGAACGAATTCTCACGCTCTCACGAGATATCATTCCTGCATAGGTACATATGTAACTGTATTTAATCATTTGAAATAAATTATTTTATAATAATAAATGCATATATGTATGTATAGTAATATGTATGGTAGTATGAGCTTACAAACATAATCCCCTTTATCGCGGTTGGCGATTTTCTACTTCAAATTCGACTATTTGTAGTTGATTAAAGAAAACTAATTACATTTTTCTTTGATCTACTACAAAACGCCTGACTTTCGCCACAAAATCGCCAATGACAATAAGGGGGAATGAATACCCCCAAACAAAATGTTTCGACTTTTTCTGAAGTCAGACTTGTCGTACCGAATTCGTTAAGACATTTCTCAACAATTTTTTTTAAACATTGACCCCCATATTCATAAAATTTGAAACGATTTTGAAATGTATTTCATGAAAATGAATTTCAAATTCATTTTATTTTATGAGGGTAAAACTTTTATTTTTGAATACATAAGTAAAAGTCTGTGAAAATTTTTTTAAATAAATATGTATGTATATGTTGATAAAAAAGGATTGTAACAAATATTAAAAAAACGTGAGTATGTGCAAATTATTTCGACAATAGCAGCAACATAACGGTGAAGCGGTACTCTGCTATAAAAGCAAAAAGAAATCGTATCTACATGTCGTTACGAATTCGTACCGACTTATCGTAACGAATTCGTACCGACATATCGTTACGAAGTCATGTCAACCATTTCATACAAAAATTGTTACGATTTCGGTAATATTTCGGTACCGAAATCGGAAGATTTTGTCGACCAATCGTTACGAATTCTTTACGAATTCGGAGCATTTTGTTTGATGGGTATGTATGGATGTTTCTTAGATACCCTGTAGGAAGTATCAATTGAGAAACACTACTGATTCAACAGTGCCTTTGTCAACAATACTACTGACGAATTGTACCGCAGAAAATGTTTTTTGATTTAGGGGCCGTCCGTTTTTGTATGATTTGTTATGGTGGGGGTCCCCTCACCCCTTTGAAATGTTACGTAACAGGAAAATTTTTAGTAATTTGTATGTTTTCACATTTAATATGCTTTTCTCGTTTATTTGATTATCATTTATTTAATTGATCATACGTCTTACCTTCACATTTATATTATGCATTTATACATGCATACATGTGCGGAATGTAAATTTTTGATATACGAGAATTCGAATATTTAAAATGATATCTGCGAATACGAATATTTAAATCGATATTAAATTAACTTTGCTTTATTTTAATTTACATTGTAAATTTTACAAAAACACGAGCATACATATATACATAGATATGTTTATATGTATATCGTCACCTAAAATCCAAAAGGCCGTAAGTACACTTTTTACTATTTTACAGAAGCAAATAACTTCATAAATTTATTCTATTTACATATGTTAGATGCCAAATTGAATAATGAATAAAATCGGTATTTTTAAACATATGTGAGTAAAATTTTAAGTAAATATGTATTTTGGTTAATCACATCATAATCAATCAAAAAGTCTATTTTGAATTTTTTGGTTGTTACGGCCTTTTGGATTTTAGGTGACGATATGTAAGAACCTATTTTTCAAACCAAAAACATGAAAATTATATTATACATATACTTTTTCGTGAGCGTGCGTGATCGTGATAAGTTGTAAACCACTCGTGCGTGATTAAAAATATTTTATTCGTGAGCGTGCGTGATCGTGAAAATTTTCAATATCATTCTCGTGCTTGAAAGTGCGTGAGTAAAATATTTTTCTGCGTGAGCGTGCTTGTCGTGAGTCAGAAAACACTCACGTGCACATCTCTACTAAATAGGATAAATTTAATTTGAGCACCAAGATAAAAATTATTATTTAATTCAACTGAACTAACATTTACTTAAATGTGTATTGAAGTACACTTATCATATCCTTGAAGTTGTAAGTACCAGCAGCATCGATGTATTCATACACTCTAGGCGAGAACTATTATGGTGCTTCATTATCAAAATGTTGGCTCTAACTTATAAAAGAAAGTTTTCCTCACTATGTTTCATAAACACCAAATGAGATTTTGTGGTCCATATTCTTGATTTAAGCTTCCTGAATTTCAGAAAATTTTGTTTGAGATAAAGAGTCACAACATTTAGAATTTTTTGCACGAAATATTTTATGTTGTAGAAAAAATTCCTTAAAAAATATTTCATATTCTTAACATTATTCATTTTATTGAAATCATAAAAATATAGCCAAAAATATCGCCAGAGTTCAAATATTGCCAAGTAAATCGCCATTTCAAAATTTTCATCGCCAAAAATAAATTTTCGTCGCCACGTTTGGTGAGATATCGCCATATCTGACAACACTGCTTATAACGGTTCCCAAAACCTTTTTTATGTAATTTTACTGCATTTTGTCATTTTTTTAAGACAACATATACATACATATATACAGGGCAATTATGAATAAATTTGTTCGTGAGATTTCTCCCAGAGAACAATTTCAAGCAAAATTTTATAATCGGAAATGAAGTAAATTAAATTAAGTAATAGGAAAAGCAAAAAATTGTAATTGGAAAAGTGAGAAATCCCAAGCGGAATTTCATTCATAATTGCCCTGATAGACTGACGTATTCATAAAAAATAAATTTGGTACGAAAGGTTTACAAAACAATTGGGGAATTCAAACGGCAGTCATAAATGTCATATGGAGCATTCCATGAAAAAGTGGAAGTCTGAACGATTTCACTAACGTGAATTTTTTAAATATTTTTGCGACTACATACATAGTGGGATTATTTTCTCATCTTAACTAATTTAAATAAATCATAACGAATATATTACATTTTCTCGAAAAACCGTTAATTTTTTTAGTCTACCAGCAAGTAGACTTTTTAATTTACTTTTACAACATATTTTGTTACGTGGCTGTCGCTACTGTTAGTGAGATAAAAACAAAATTTCTTTTGTCAGTTCAAGTGCGTAGCGGAGAAGTTTTGAACTGCATAATCAGGGCTATCATGAATAAAATTCCGCGTGAAATTTCTCCCTTTTCCAATTAAAATTTTTTGTTTTCCCTATTAATTGCTATTAGTTGGAATTGTTCCCTGGGAAAATTTCACGCGGAATTTTATTCATGATAGCCCTGATTAATTTATTTTGTAAAGGGCTTTGTTGAGGAGAAATTTCTTAAAACGCGAAGGTAAGTTTATTTCTCCCCCACGTGACGCCTAACGTCGTTTTACAATGATAACTATAAACACAGTCAAGTGTACAAATTGATTTTTGTTTTTTACAAGTAACTTTTAGTGGTCTAAAAATTAACGAAATTTAAAAAAAAAAGTGTAATAGAAATACAATATACTTCGATTTTATTAATCTAAATTGATTAATGTTTACCAATTTTAAATAACACAAATATGAGTGGCGAACAACCCTCAACCAGCTCTAGCCGTATGCGAAAATCTCGCGAATAGCGTACGGAAGAAAATCTGAACATAATCAGTAATGAAACTAAAATAATACGCAAGCGAAGAAGAAAAAATATTTCCGAAAGTGAGTTAAAAGCTTCAAAGATTAACATAGGCGTAGGGGGCATTGCTACCCCCAGATTTGCTTTTGCCCCTTCCCCAGTAAAACTATTAAAAATTGCCTGTAATTATCTATTTTAATATTACTCGAAGAAAATCACCAGTCGTATTGCCGTTATGTAGGCGACTATAAACACAAACTTTAAAAGATTTAATTTAAGTTAGTTAAGTTTATTAATATTTAAAAATACAAAGTACAAAAACTTTAAAAGAAGTGTTAAGTTTAAGTTAGTTAAGTTTATTAATATTTAAAAATACAAAGTACAAAATATAATTCAGCGTGTGTCTGTGTTTCCTTTGGTTTTCTCTTCGCATGTTGAATGACTAGTGTCGTTATTTTAAAAATTGTTGTGTGAGGCAGAGAAGAAAAGTACAGCGTTGCATTTTATGCCAGTGATGACAACATTCCCCCACCGCAATCCTTTCTATGAGGATGATTCCTTAAATTTCAGGACAGCTAATTTCACCGCAGGACGACGTAAGAGCCCGTGGGCTGTAGAAACTTCTGCTGTACGTATTTGGCCATCTTTTCCAGGGAAAACTTGAGTTACTCTTCCCAATTTCCATTGACTTCTGGGCAAGTTGGAATCTAATATCAGGACAATGTCTTCGACTTGAATCGGTGTTATCTTTTCCTTCCATTTCGGACGTTGTAACAATTGTGGCAAGTATTCGACTACCCACCGCTTCCACAATCTATCCTTTAAATTTTGAGCTATACGCCACTGTTTTCGTAGGCATAAACTTTTATCACCAGGGCCGGGTGTTTGTGTCGAGTTTAGACCACCTATCACGAAGTGACTTGGTGTCAAAGGCTCTTCAGATCCAGTTTCTAAAGGCAGCTGAGTCAGTGGGCGGTTGTTTATAATGCATTCGGCCTCTATAATTGCGCTGCGAAACGTTTCTAGCCATGGCGCTTCTTCCCTCAAAATTTTGTATAACAGCTGCTTGACACATTTGACAAGTCTTTCCCAGCAACCACCTGCGTGTGGATTGGCCGGGCAATTGAAAATCCATTCGATGTTATCCTTTGAAAGGTTCATTTGTATATCGTCATAGTCGAAAAATCTATTTTCTTTCAATATTTCCTTTTGGGCACCAATGAAATTTGTGCCGTTGTCGCTTCGGATTCTGATGGGCACCCCTCTTCTATTTACGAAATTTGATACACAAAGCAAAAGTGTATCTGTGGACAGGTCGGCAGCAATTTCCAAATGCAATGCTCTTCTAGTTAAGCAGGTGAATAAGGCGATCCACCTCTTTTCTCTCCTTCGCCCAATTGTGACATAAAATGGACCACAATAGTCTAGTCCAACATAACTAAATGGACGCATGTAAGGGGTTAAGCGATCAACTGGGAGTTGTCCCATTAACGGGCACAGGTTTAGCGCTCTTAAGAATACAGGACGAACATGACTTTTTCACTGACTTCAACACAGATCGAATGTATGGCACCCAAAATTTTTGCCTTACCTCATTAATTACTATGTGATCGTTTTGGTGATGATTTTTCGATGATAATAAGCGACTACCATGAAGGTGACCGGGTGTTTGGTCGTCATAATAGTGGGATTCCTAGCGGTTTCTGGCAAACAGTACGCGTTTTCTATCCTGCCATTAACCTTAAGCAGCATGTCATTATCCATATAAGGTGTCAGCTGATGAATACTGTAAGACTTTGGTAAAGCGTTGCCCCTCATAATACACAGTCTTTCGGCCCCATATGCCTCCGTTTGCACCTGACGACAGATCAACTTCTCTCCCGCCTCAATTTCACCAGCAGTCAATTCATTGGATTCTCGCTTCATCCTTCTGGCTTTGATGTTAATAAATCGTAGAACCCAGGCAGCACATCGTTTTAATTTTAAAAAGTTTGAAAATTTTTTATATTCAAAAATTGTTTCACCGCATTTAACATTAAGACCACATCGACCCTTTCCTCCTCTTGGCTTTGTTTGGTCTCAGAAATAACCGTATCGACTGGCCAAGAGTGCTCTCCTAACGTTAGAAATTCAGGACCCTTCAGCCACCTAGTGTTGCTGTGAAACTCTTTAGGCAATTTTGCTCTGGTAGCCTCATATGCCACATTTAAGTTGGTAGGTAGCCATTTCCATTGGTCGGGTTCAGTTGTCGTCAAAATTTCACAAATGCGACAGGCTACGAATTGTTTGTATTCTCTCTCTGTTGACCTGATCCAACATAAAACCGTTTGGGAGTCGGACCAGAATATTGTTCGATGAATTTATGAGACTCTTCAATGACAGCTTTAAGACGACATCCCAAAACGGGTGCTTGCAATTCAAGGCGAGGAATCGTCATTCCTCTTGTTGGTGCACAACGAGCCTTGGCCATAACAAAGGAGGTGTGAATATCGCAGTGTTGTTTTATGCGAAAGTAGGCGGCAGCAGCAAAGGCACTTGAACTCGCATCCACAAAGATATGAAGCTGAATTTCATCAGCCACTGGCAATAAATTAAAGTAACAGCGAGGAATAGATATTTGTTTAACCTTTTCAAATTCTCGCCACCAGGCATTCTATTGGGTTAAAATTTGTTGAGGAAGTTGATCGTCCCATTGTATACACAATTTCTAGGTTCGCTGTATAAATAATTTTGAAAAAATCGTGAAATTCGCTAAAAACCCAAATGGATCGAAAACTGCCATTATTATACTCAAAACTTCCCTTTTAGTAGGTGGACGTTTGCCTTCTAACACGTCCGCGCAAATTTTATGAAACCTTAAATGAAATTCGAAACTGTCAGAGTCTTTGTTCCAGTATAGTCCAAGAATTTTATCTGTGTTGCTTCGTTTCTCCATTTTTAGCATTGTTGAACCACCGTTTTCACCACCATTTAGTAGATTTTGTAGCTCCCCTGAATTAGATGAGAAATTTCTTAACTTGAACCCAGCGGCAGCATTTATTTGTATAGCCTGCTGTGTAATCTCAAGAGCCTCTTCAAAAGAATTGAAACTAATGACAAGGTCACCCACATACATATTGTTAACAACAGCGCTGGTACCTTTAGGCAGTGTCGACTCAAACTCCCTGGCGTTTCGGTTTTTGACGTATTCCGCACAACAGGGTGAGCATATTGATCCAAAAATCATTGACCTCATTACATAAACATTGTTTTCGCTACCCAAACCATTTTCGCGCCACAAAAAACGTTGTGCATTTTGATCATTTTCTTTTATAAATACCTGAGAGAACATTTCCTGTATGTCTCCAGCTACTGCTATTCTACCTTGACGAAATTGAAACATGATCACTTGAAGAGATCTTGCTTGTTCAGGACCCTTTAATAATACTGAATTAAGAGACGTGTTTGACGACATTGCGGCAGCATCAAATACAATCCGCAGTTTTTCAGGCTTATGTAAATACCATACTTTACCACGCTCAAATGTTTTGGCCTCTATGGGTGACAATTTTCGGGCATAACCTTTTAAAATGTATTTTTCTATTTCTTTTTTATATCTGTCTGCGTAAGCTGGGTCTTGTTTCATTCTATTTTCTGTTTTCAGTAGACGATTCTTGGCCATTTCAAAACTTTCTGGTAGGCAAACACCATCACTTTTCCACAATAAACCGGTTTCGTAGTGACCTTCTATTTTTCGGCACGTATTTTCTAAAATGTTTCTGGCACGTTTATTGCCCTCCGACTCCAGTACGAAATTTGTTGCCTTTACACCAAAATTCTCAACTGAAAAGTAGTCTTGTACCAATTGGTGAACTTCCTTCCATGATTCACCTTCCTTAATATGGCATATTCTAGCAGTGCCAGTTGGTTTTTTCAACAATGGGCCATATGCCACCCATCCAAGCTTAGTGTATGATGCCACCGGTAAGTGAGGACCTACCTCAACAACTTGTTCGGCCAAACCAAGCATACAGTTATCCAGGCCAATTAACATTGATGGTTTTTTTATTTTCGTAGCATTGTATTGGAAGATGTGATAGGTATTAAAATCTCATTTTATCAAAACTTTGCACAGGAAGATTTAATTCCTTGACAGTCTGCAAATTTTTGATTGCATATTTTTTATGGCGATCATTCACAGGAGAAATGTCCACATTTACCCTCATAGAAGTTTCCGTTTTTCGCATTTTTTTCATACCATTGAAGTGTAATTGAAGCTTTTTGCCCCTTTAGGCCTATACCCCTGGCTACATTTTCTTCAATCAAAGAGACGGATGATCCCTCGTCCAGCAAAGCATAAACTGTTGCTGATCCATTCGGGCCATGTATGGTAACAGGCAATATTTTAAATAAATGTGAAACACTTTCACTTTGGCGGCACTGTAAAACATGTTCAGGTTGGTCATTACCAGTAACAGCCGACAGCCCTGAGACATCTTGATGAAGTATTGGGTGATGGTAACGATTACATTTATTTATACCACACTTTTCTTTTTCTGCACTGGGTCAAACTATGCCCTTTACGAAGGCAAGAGAAACAAACATGCAAGCGTTTAACTTGCTCCCACTTGGCGCTTGTTGATAACTCCTTAAATTTATCACATTCAGAAATGTCATGACTGCACTTACATTGCTGGCATTGTTTTGGCTGGGCTGTTCTTTACTGTAAAGTACTCTTCGGGTGGCCGATACGATTTGTTGACGATCGTGTGCTAACGCTGGGTCACGTGACGGCATAAGGCTACAATATCGAGCCAAGTCACCAATCCATTCGGCAAAATGCTCTACCGTTGGAAATGGTAACACCGAAACAGAAAATTTCGCCCACTCATATTGTCTGGACAAGGGCAACTTTAAAACTAATTGCTCTAATAGTGTTGGATTCATTAAATGGTTTTCACATTTTGCAGATTTAAAAAACGCGACCATATTTTTGGCACAACCAGACAAGCCTAAGATGCCTTCAGGTCGGCCTTCTATTATCAATGGATACATTTTTATTCTATCTAATTGCGATCGTATCAACAGTTCTGGACGACCAAAATTAAACCTTAGCACATCAATAATTTGCGGAACGTTTTCTGGATGAATCAGCATTGACATCACACTATTTCTGGCTGGGCCTTGCAACGCTTTTTGCAGCCTGATTAAATTTTGCTTATTAGTGTAAATAAATTCCATGGTTGTGTCTTCGTAAGTGGCCAAGAATAATGGCCAATCTTCCGGCTTTCCATCAAATTGTGGAAGATGATACAGCTTCGTTATGAACTCGTTTGACTGAATTGTTTTTGGTGGTCTTGCCGTATAAAAATTCGCTTCATTTGACTGCGGTCTACAATCGGCGTTTAGCGGCGGCGAATAATGATGTAAGTTTTCTGCTACTGACGGTAGCTGCTGAAAATTAAGCATAGGTTGAGATTGAGTACAATTATTCGACAATGGTAACACTTGCGCAAAACCTGATGATGCCTGCATTTGTTGTATGTTTATTCTTGGTTGAGACATTTCTTGAAAATTTCTCAAATGCGGTAATTCATTGTTGTTTGATTGAACGTTATTTGAGACACTTGTTGACGAATTTATTTCGTGTGCTGGCATACCCCCTCTCGTTAGGGGTGGCATTTGCCGAACAATATTTGGCAAACTTTGTTGATCATGCAATGAAGGCGGTATGGGATTTATATTAGATGCTGCAGATAGCATCTGCTGATTACACAAAATGTTTGACCCACCTTGTAGATGTGAATTTGGGCCATGCAATCCTTCATGTGTGTGTGTCGTAAGCGCTGAATCTTCAACGCCCCTTTGAGATGGAGGAGAGTGTTGAGGTGTGTTATTTTTGCGACCTGATTCTTGTCTCAAATCATCAATTGCAGATTTTAAAGAAGTGATTGCAGACATTAAATATAACAAAAGATCGGACGTAGTGACAGACTCTATAGACTTAATCACTGGCTGTGATGACATATTTTTTGTAGCAGCTTCTGTTGAATCTTTATCACTATGGTTGTTAACCACTATGTTGTCCAGGCATTGGCTATCAGACGAATTCTCATATTGCTCCTGTGAGCCCTCCTGACTGGATTGTGACCTTGTTTTTGTCATCTTGACTGACTGACTGACGACACAATTTGACGGCTTCCCAATGTACTAAAACCCGCAAAAAGCAAAGGAAAACAATGTAGGCGACTATAAACACAAACTTTAAAAGGTTTAATTTAAGTTAGTTAAGTTTATTAATATTTAAAAATACAAAGTACAAAATATAATTCAGCGTGTGTCTGTGTTTCCTTTGGTTTTCTCTTCGTGTTTAATGACTAGTGTCGTTATTTTAAAAATTGTTTTGTGAGGCAGAGAAGAAAAGTACAGCGTTGCATTTTATTCCAGTGATGGCAACACGTTATGTGGTAAAACTAACATAATGTTGAACGAAAATTGCGAAAAAAAATTTTGAATACCACGGTATAATTATGATAGATGGAATTGGCGGAAATATAAAAAGATAAGTTAGATAGAATATGATGATGAAATGAAAAAGTCGCGGAATGCAGAAAAAAAAGCAATGTGAGTCCGTTCACAGAGGAGATGTGTAAACATCTAGTAATGAAAATTTTTTTTTAAGTTGAAAGTACTTATGCTTTTAGTATCTTTTTTTTAAATTAATTAATTAAAAGTATCAAAACTTTCAATATTGTAAATACATATGAATTTGTTGGTTTTTGTTTGTTTTATTAAACTTATTTGGTTAGTAAATGGGCACACTGCAGTATATGAAAAAATCGCCTAAATAAAAAAAACCCCAAAAACAGAAAAAAGTCGCCAAAATGAAAAAAAAACCCAAAAAAAACAGAAAAAATCGCCAAAATGTAAAAATCGCCAAAATGGAAAAAAATTGCGAAAATTAAAAAAACCCAAAAAGAGAAAAAAAACGCAAAGCGAGAAAAAAGCGATAAAACTGAAAAATCGTTTTGACTGAAAAAACTTAAAAAAGGAGGAAAGCTAAATCAAAAAAAATGCTCAAAACCGAATGTGCGCGAGTCAAAGTCGCACTTTACTGAATTTATTTTAATTGCAATGCGTACACAACAACAAGAACAGCAACAACTAAACGATGAACAACAGGAATTAAAAATTAAAAAGTAAAAGTAAAGGCATTTACCATAGATGAGCACTGCAGTACCACTAAAGTTTCAGTAAAAACAATAAAAAATGTTTAACAAGTAAATTTTTACTGATTACTAAAATTTTTTTCTACAATTTTTATAAATTGCCTAAATGATTTATTATATGATGAGGTACATTGAATTTTCAGTAATCAGTAATGCCCGTATTCATAATGAAATTCTACTAAGTGGCTAAATGTTTTTCATACAAAAGTTTCAAAATTTGAATGAAAAAACTTTGCCACTTGCTACAATTTTATTATGATTACGGCCCTACGATTTTACTGGTAATGCAAATTAAATTTCATTAGCAGTAAAAATTTACCGAATTTTTTTTTAGTAATCAGTAAATTTACTGCTTACTGCAATTTTGAATGCAGTACATATTCATATACTGCAGTGTGCCCATTTACTAACCAAATAAGTTTAATAAAACAAACAAAAACCAACAAATTCATATGTATTTACAATATTGAAAGTTTTGATACTTTTAATTAATTTAAAAAAAGATACTAAAAGCATAAGTACTTCCAACTTAAAAAAAATTTCATTACTAGATGTTTACACATCTCCTCTGTGATCGGACTCACATTGCTTTTTTTTTGCCAACATCAAGCTTGCTTCTTAGTTATAATTTGCTTCTTAGACACATTTTCTCCATGTGTCAGAGTTTCGCTGGAATTTGCACTCAACCATATTCATTTCAAATGTTGGTTGACTAGACCTCTCCCAATCGTGACGGAGTGTATTTTACTAGAGATGTGCACGTGAGTGTTTTCCGACTCACGACACGCACGCTCACGCAGAAAAATATTTTACTCACGCACTTTCCCGCACGAATGATTTTGAAAATTTTCACGATCACTCACGCTCACGAATAAAATATTTTTAATCACGCACGAGTGGTTTACAACTTATCACGATCACGCATGCTCACGAAAAAGTATATGTATAATATAATTTTCATGTTTTTTGGGTTGAAAATTAGGTTCTTACATATCGTCACCTCAAATCCAAAAGGCCGTAACAACCAAAAATTCAAAATAGACTTATTGATTGATTATGATGTGATTAACCAAAATACATATTTTCCTTAAATTTTACTCACATATGTTTAAAAATACCGATTTTATTCATTATTCAATTTGGTATCTAACATATATGTATATAGAATAAATTTATGAAGTTTTTTGCTTCTCCTGTAAAATAGTAAAAAGTGTACTTACGGCCTTTTGGATTTTAGGTGACGATATACATATAAACATATCTATGTATATATGTATGTATGGTCGTGTTTTTTTTTAATTTACATTGTAAATTAAAATAAAGCAAAGTTAATTTAATATCGATTTAAATATTCGTATTCGCGGATATGTATGTATGTATGTATGTATGTATAAATGCATAATATAAATGTGATGGTAAGACGTATGATCAATTAAATAAATGATAATCAAATAAACGAGAAAAGCATATTAAATGTGAAAACATACAAATTACTAAAATTTTTCTGTTACGTAACATTTTCAAAGACTCCCCCCAGCCCCACCATAACAAATCATAAAAAAACTCGAACCCCCTACAGCGTTACGTAATATATGGACGGCCCCTAAATCAAAAAACATTTTCTGCGGTACAATTCGTCAGTAGTATTGTTGACAAAGGCATGACTTCGTAACGACATGTAGATACGATTTCTTTTTGCTTTTATAGCAGAGTACCGCTTCACCGTTATGTTGCTGCTATTGTCGAAATAATTTGCACATACTTCACGTTTTTTTAATATTTGTTACAATCCTTTTTTATCAACATATACATACATATTTATTTAAAAAAATTTTCACAGGCTTTTACTTATGTATTCAAAAATCAAAGTTTTACCCTCATAAAATAAAATGAATTTGAAATTCATTTTAGGAAAATTTTGTATTGGAAATTTGAAATAAAATACATTTCAAAATCGTTTCAAATTTTATGAATATGGGGGTCAATGTTTAAAAAAATTGTTCAGAAATGTCTTAACGAATTCGGTACGACAAGTCTGACTTCAGAAAAAGTCGAAACATTTTGTTTGGGGGTATTCATTCCCCCTTATTGTCATTGGCGATTTTGTGGCGAAAGTCAGGCGTTTTGTAGTATATTAAAGAAAAATGTAGTTAGTTTTCTTTAATCAACTACAAATAGTAGAATTTGAAGTCGAAAATCGCCAACCGCGATAAAGGGGATTATGTTTGTAAGCTCATACTACCATACATATTACTATACATACATATATGCATTTATTATTATAAAATAATTTATTTCAAATGATTGAATACAGTTACATACATATGTACCTATGCAGGAATGTTATCTCGTGAGAGCGTGATTATTTAAAAAAAAAGCTCACGCACGAGTAAATTTGTTTCAGTCACGCTCACGCACTCACGCGTGATAAGTTATATTTGATCACGAATCACGTGAATCACGCCATTTGCGCATCTCTACTATTTAGATTGATCTTTGGAATAAGTTATTTTTAAGTACTTTTTGTACGCCAGTATTTATATGTGAATGGTAACACTTTTTTACGTTTTTTAAATACTATTATTTTTATGTTTTACAATTAGGGGATGGTCACACTTGGGCAAATATTTGCTCAAAAAACGTGACCACAAAATATTAATGAAAAAGCTTTCAATTCAGATACGCGTTTGTTAAGTTAAATAGTTTCCAATAATGTTGGAATCAATGACGTTGTCTATTAGTTGTTTATGAAACTGTTTAACTTAAGAAACACTTGTCTGAATCAAATTGTTTTTCACAAACATTGAGTGGTTATGCTTTTTTGGGCAAATGTTTGGGAAATGTGACCGTACCTTTAGACTTACCACCTTTTGAAATTTCCAAAACGGGACACTACTAACAAAAAATAGAAAAATTTTGTAATTCAAACAAATTCGTTTATAATTTTTATTTACCAAAACCAACAATAACACATCCCAGCAAAAAGAAGGGAGGAAAAAGAAGTAGAAAAAGCACCACATCTGCTGAATCAAACCACTTCAAATTTAGGTATAAAACCAATGAATTTTACATTGAGGTGTCATTGGAAGGAAGTGGTTTGCTTTTAACATTTTTTAAATTCAATAAAAATCGTGTTTTTGGAGCAATAAAAATCCGAAATTCGGGAGTGAACATAATTCTCTTCACAAAAGTGCTTTTTATATGTATATGGTTTGAGAAGAAAAAAAGGTTACATTATTTAATTTTTTGTTATTTTTGATAATACAATTTTTTAATTTGAAAAGCCTTAAATGTAATAAAAAAAAAAACATTTGTATTTGGCTTGAGCCAAAAAACAATGACTTTGCTGAAAAAAAAGTAGTGATTTAAAATTCTATTTGATATGTGGTTAAAAATAACTTCTTTAACATCTAAAAATATGCATTAGATACTTTCGAAGTAATTTAAAAGTGGTTCGTAAGAAATCACTCCTTTTATATTTTGCTGGGTCAGTTTGAATTGGTTTAATTTTATATTTTGTCCGGACCAAGGTGTCTCTAACTATGTAGGTGGCAGCGCTACTTCAGCTGATAATTTTTTGCTCTATGTGCTTTGTAGCTGAAGAATGTCAAAAACTTGGATTTTGTTTTGGTTTTAGTACAATTATTTTTGTGCTTTTGACATTCTTCGGTTCTTTACACAGCTATGGTTGCCGTATTTTTGTATAACAAATCCTTAAGGGACCCATACACACATACTGCTCATGCTCATGCGATAAGCATGTGTTGGTAAATTTTCAATTTTTGTTAATGTATTTGTCACACAGACAATGCAGTATGAAAAATCAAAACAGTTTTGATTTTGAAATGAACTCATTCTGCTGACAGTTTTTCAAATGAACAAAAAATTGATTTATTAATTTTTTCTGATATGTATTTTTTTTAAATTTGAAGTTTTACTGAAAAAAAGAAAGTAAAACAAACATAAAAGGAAATAAAACAAACAAAAAATAAGTTTGGAAAACTTATTTATTTTTATTTAATTTCTTGAATTCCCAATATTTTTTTTTTCTCAAGGGCATGTTTATTTTATAAATTTTTATTTTAAATGATGATTGATAAGTTTCTGGTAAAATATCAATCACACACGTATACCAAGGGTTCATCGGCAGTAGCTGCAAGCAGTATGTGTGTATGGGCCCCTTTACGCAGTCACCTGTATAATTACACCATGGTCCGGACAAAATCGAATCGAGCTGCCAAGTATTTTAATTTTTCAGCCAAAGTTGAACTGAGCTGCCACATCATGTTATATGAATAATAAAAGCACAGAATATACTTGTATTAATTACAATAGAAATAAAGCAATACTGTAATATAAAACATATAAATATGGAGTTGAATGAAAGAATTGCATTGAGCAATTGAAAAGATACAGCTAATTGTAATCATTTCCCGATGTGCTGCCACTTGTAAAATTAATACGTATCGTTTACACACGTATTTCATATGGTAGCCTTGATTTTCCTGACAAAATGTTCGAAATGGATGAATCGCGCTTCAGAAAACTCTCAGTAAAAAAATTTTTGTCTGGACAAAAATTTTTTTCGGAAAAAATGGGTGAATCCAGCTTAAGTTTCAACCAGATTGGTTAAAGTTACCGGCTTTGCAATAATTTTTTCAGTAAAATTTTAAGGAGTTTCAATGATAAAAAAAACGAGCAAATTCAAAAGAACATACAGCCCAATTGTGAATAGCAATTACCCGGGAGTTTTTTCCTTTTTCCATTCCTCCTCTTATGAATCAAAAGTTCGCCGGGAAAAAAGTATTCTAAATATGAGGGAGTGGGAGAAAAAACTCCCGGGAAAAAAGTAGGTTCTCTAAATATGAGGGAGAGCGAGAATTTTTTGAGAGTTTTCTCCCCAAACATTTTGAAGGGAACTAATGCAAAAATTTAAAAATCAAATTAATAAATGTTGTAAAACAATGGTATAAGAATTTATTTAGAATAAAAAGTTTAAATAAACATCAGAATGTTGTATTTCCCTTTTATTTTAGGCATTTTTATTCAAGACCTGAGCACATCAATTCCAAAACCATGAACTACTTCTGCATTTAGAAAAAATACTAAAACACTAAAAATTGCACACCTTTAAGTTCACATAGCAGGTAAAAGGAAGACTTGTTTCCCTCTAATATCAAGACCGATAAGAAAAACTATAATATTTATAATTTCCTTTGACTGTATGCATTGGAAATGACTATGCATTGAAAATTTAATCCAATGACATCTGCACCTGGACAGTTTTAGCTCCAGTTTTTCAGCATGTAGTATTTCCGCATGCTTGTATTATGGTTACGCTGTTTATTTTATTTTTTATTTAAGCATAAATTATATTATCTTATCTTATTGGCAATGAAAACCTAAAATTTTTATTTAATTTCTATGGCTGAACTCTTGCATTAATTCAGAAAAATATGTAAACATTAAACAGCTGATCCAGATTTTACTCTCTCCCATATTTGTTTATTCCCCGACTATTTAGAATAGGAGGATTATTCTCCGGGAATAAATGATAGGGAAGAGAAAAAACTCCCCGGGGATATTCTTAATTCTTAATTAAAGTTTTATGAGTCTAGATTTTACACAATTTTAATTAATCCCAGCAAAAAATAAAAGTAGTACTTCCTTACGAACCACTTAAATTACTTCGAAAGTATCTAATGCATATTTTTAGATGTTAAAGAAGTTATTTTTAACCACATATCAAATAGAATTTTAAATCACTACTTTGATTTCAGCAAAGTCATTGTTTTTTGGCTCAAGCCAAATACAAATGTTTTTTTATTACATTTAAGGATTTTCAAATCAAAAAATTTGTATTATCAAAAAGAACAATGGAATAAAATAACAAAAAATTAAATAATTTAACCTTTTTTTCTTTTCAAACCATATACAAGTGAATAAAAAGCAATTTTTAGCTACTTTTTTGAAGTGAATTATTTTCACACCCGAATTTCGGATTTTTATAGCATCAAAAACATGATTTTTATAAGTTTAAAAAATGTCAAAAGCAAACCACTTCCTTCCAATGACAAGTCAATGGAAAATTCATTGGTTTTTTACCTAAATTTGAAGTGGTTCGATTCAGTAGATGTGGTGCTTTTTCTACTTCTTTTTCCTCACTTTTTTTGCTGGGGAGAGTTGTTCGTAAAAAATATTTTCTCTCTCTCAAGAAGAGAGAAGTAAAACTACATATAAAAAAATTTTGTCCGGAAAAAAATTTTGTTCGGAAACAATGGGTGAATCCAGCTTTACAATACCTTTTAGTTCAATTTTTTTTCCTTTTCGTATGTTACTGCCGATACATTCACATTTGCAATTCTTCCCCTGTTCATTTTCCTATGCAAAGTTTTATAATTTTAATATTTTTGGGAATATGTTGGAAATAATACCTACTTAAATAATAAATATGTAAATACTTCTGCAAGTAATCACGTTCTGTTAAAACTGTAATTGATTTGAAAGTTGACAAATGGAATAATAATGTCAAAGAAGAATCAAAATAATCAAGTGTTGCCAACCAATTAAAATAATTTCGGTGTTGCTAATAAAAAATAAGTTTAGTACGAAAATAGTTGCTAAATATCTCGATTTTTTTGTGACAATTCATGAAAAATTTAGTTTAATTACAATATTTTTCTATAATATAGCGCAGAAAAAGTTAGTTCTTTTTCTCAAAACGGGACAAATCGCGTTCCGGTCAGAGTATGACCGGGACATTCCACTGTAAAAATGGTCTGTCCCGACGAAAACTGAACGGTTGGCAAGTCTATTTACAATAGACGTTACCGACTGTATTTAAATCTTAATAAGATTTGTAATGTAATTACAAAATATAATATATTTTTGTACCTATAATTTGATGTTTTATTATATTGGCGATATTTGGCGATATTCGACAAGTCATTTGGAGAGGATCTGACAATACTGGTTATAAGCCGCAGTCAAGTCATCGTGAGCCTACGTAAACTAAGTATTTAAACATTTTCATATCATTAGCACCCTTTAACTATTCAACTCTTGTCAATAAGCACATATGTACATACATACATAATATGTACATGTTTATATATCGCACTTGTTCCTTTGAAGGGGTTAAACATAAGAATAATGCTGCGCCGTGTCGGGAAACATGTTGGGAAAAATCCTAAGCCCGGCCGAAGCCCGGCAATGTAGGAAAAATTTATTAGACAAGAAACCTGATATGCAGAAAGTCTTTATTGGGCTGCACCGTGTCGGGAAACACCATGGTGGAGAAAATCCTTAAGCCCGGCCGATGGCTGTCAGTTCAGGGTAACGTTAATAAGCAGGAAAACTTTGCAAAGCAGAAAATATTTACTAGCCTGCCGTGTCGGGAGATACCATGGTGGAAAAAATACTTAAGCTCGGCCGAAGACCCGCAGTGCTGAAAAACGTTATTAGGTCCTAATTTACACAATGCAAGTATTAGCAAGAGAGAGAGAGAGAGAGAGATACGAGGAGAAAAGAACCCAGTGGTAAAAATATACATTACGTAATCGATGATATCAGTAATACTTAGTAGCAGTCAGTGGTGATTCGTTAGCTTATTTTGCTACTTAGATTTAACATAAAAGTGTCATAGGACGCGTAAGTGGTGAGCTCTCGCTTACAAAATAAGCCACGATGTCAGTATGTATCACTAGCATTGCACTTACATCAACAGTGGAGTTGTAAGCGAGCATGATAATAAATTTATCCTAAAAGTAGACCAGTATTTCAATTTTGTTTTATAACAAACTGTTTGTTTTAATCAATAAATGAATCCCTGCTTACATCGTAATCGAGGTTATTAGTAGCACATGACATATCAGATTACGCGTACAATACAATGCAAGTACTTAGATGGCTCGCTTACGATGTCATACTGACGTCAGTGATTATTATCGAAGTACTTCGCTAAATTTCCCGACGGAAATCGTTTCTGTTCCCCTCGTCTCATTCTCCTAACAAACTAATCGGGGGGCAAATCGTCACATCCGTGAACGTACAACTCGTCACGTAAAAACACCATTTTCGGATTATGACATACGTGGACGTATTGAAATCCCATTCAGTTTATACGAATGGCGTATTACTTAATTTGTTTTCGTACGATTGCCGATACGATTACGTATGTAACGATTTGCCCCCAGCTTAGCAATAAGACTTGCATTGTGTGAATTAGGACTAGGCAGGAAAACTCGGCAATGGAAAAAATCTTTATTAGGCTGCGTCGTTTTGGGAAATACCATGGTGGAGAAAATTCTTATGGCCTAATTATGTTCGACAATGTGTTGTCTTGTCAATAGAGGGAAAAAAAACAAGTCGCAGTCGCCGGAAAATACACCATACATTCACAATTTTGTACTACAATTTCAGTCCAGTTTTTTTATTTCATTTTGTTGCTTATTATTAAATTTTCTATAGGATAGAATACTTATTTTTAATTTTTAAGAGGTGCCCCTAAACTTGATTTGTTCCAAATAATGTAAGATGTAAAAATAGGAAAGATTTTACAGTGGGTAGATATGAACCCTGTTTACCGTTTTTTTTTTTTTTGCAAAAAGTGAAGTCTTTATATTTTATTCATATATACACATAGAATTCAACTTATAATACGAATAAAATTGTCCCGATGGCTATATGTATTATTGCTAAGAAATAAATAAATAAATAAAAGAGCTAAACTTTAAGCTAACACCCTTTAGAGGAGCAAGTGCAATATGCATGTACTTATGTATGTACATAGAATGGACATAATATATACATATGTATGTACACCTATAGAGAGATGTACAAAAAGCAGCTCATACATATGTGTCTTATTAGAGAAGAGGCTCACTCTGGCCCAATTGGATACGACTTCAAACATGCTAAATACATATCTTACCTTTCCAGTACAACTTTCTGTTTATAGTTTGTTTATAATAAACATACATACATACATGTACGCAATTACAATGTCCACACGCAAATACATGTTAGACATAGGCGAGGCTTAGTGACTCATTGAACAAGCATTTTATAATTTGTTTTTTATAAAGTTCTTTACAATGATTTACTTACAATTGTTATTGACAAAAATTTCACAATACTTTCAAGAAATAATTTAATAAACTTTAAAAGATTTTATTAAGAATGTTGTATTCTTCTCTTAACGAATTATATCCAAACATATGTTATCGTTTTTCTTTAATTTTTCGATAACGATAACAGTCCATTTACACACAGCATGTATGCGAAATCAGGGCCCGTTTCAGTAATATGCGAGAAGCTCACGCATAGAGATATATTATATAATTATATTGGTTGTCCTATTTAACGTAGGGTTACTGACATAAAAACTTATATAAACTTTTATACTGTTTAGTCGGCGTGTTGAATCACATGCTTCGCTCTCTGAATCATGCTTATGAATCTTGTTGTTAACACGACGGTCACTAAGGTTTGGTGCAAGGCACATATATTAGGTGGCAGCACTACACCAGGTGACTAATGTCATTATACCAATTTAAATGTCAAATTTGGATTGTATAGGTATAAACCTAAGAGCAAGCTTTTACTTGGGTATTCATAAACACCTTTCGAATATTCAGTTTTGTATGGTGTTTGACATTTCCTATAAGAGATATGCAATCTGACTATGCTACCCTGTTTTGAAAAAAAGAAGGTAATTAACACCAACAAAGTACATGTGGTTATTGCTGTTGTAATATTTGTTGTAGAAATGCGGGTACCTGATTGATGTGCCTCGGTTTGGTGTATCGTGCGCAGTGTTCCAATTCAGTGCTTTTCGCAATAGATTCGAACTAGGTTTAGTGCTTTTTAATTCATAACAGTCCGGAATTTTTCAACTAGGTGCTTTTTAAAAAGGACCTAAATTGGTGCTTTTTTACCTTTGATTTTAGTGCCTTTAGTGCGTTTTACAAATCCACTAAATATTGATTTGTGATAGTCTGGTGACTTTATACAAAACACCAAATAAGAATTTTCCATTTTTCTATCTGATTTCACCCCTTTTAGATACGTAAAATTTCATTTGCAGAATGGTAATTTAGCTGGGTGAAATACAGACGAGGAACAACTTTCTCTTTTACATTGAAAAAATGCTATCGCAAAAAAAAACTATTAATTGTACAAGGAACGTTATAAACATATGAAATTAGAGTCAAATTGCCAAATAATTTTAAAATCAAAATAAACTTTTTTTATTATAACGAAAGCTTCGAAAAATGTTTCTAAAAATGCTTCTAGAGGCCGTGATACACTATCATACAAAGTCGTGCGATGTACGAAATTATACAACCCTGGTGTGATGAATTGTTATTGTCTTTTGAAAATTTTCATTAACTCCATCATACCCGCGTTGTACTTTTTCGTACATCGCACGACTTTGTATGATAGTGTATCACGGCCTCTAGAAGCATTTTTCGAAGCTTTCGTTATAATAAAAAAAGTTTATTTTAATTTTAAAATTATCATGTGTATCATGGCCTTAAAAAGCACTAACGTTAAGCGGGCTTACTAAAAAAGTTAAAAAAAAAATTGTTAGCCAGTAACTTTTACATCTGAGTAAACAAAACCTACACATTATTACTTCTGTGAAGCGATTTAGAAAGGAAAAAAATTCATGGCTTTTTGGAAGCTGAATGCAATTGCTTCTAGCTGGCTTTCAAGCACTGTTCTGGAAGGCTGTAATTTTTGCTGGAATGGTGAAATTGAAGAAATTGAAAGAAGTACCAGAAATTTAAGGTTACACAAATGGGAAAATTTGCTCAGAACTGATCAATTTTGGATTGATGTTTATAATTATAGAAATTCTATCCATAATCAATATTTGCTCTAAAGGGGTTTAGACACGGTCAAAATGCTTGCTGATATTGGTTATAGTATGAGTGATAATTTGTTAGTATGTGTGACACCAACGATGCTTGATGAAAAATCAAAAAATTTTGATTTTTTGCATGCTTGCTGTCACTTGTTATATATGTGTTTGTGTTAACCCGTCAAGCACGAACAAATTTCCATTACAATTATATTTTCATTGTGAACGGTTGCCCAAAACATCGGAATTAGAAGAAGAAAAACATAAATCTGACTAGTGAAGAAAAAAGAAGAGTTAGAACTTTCTTATTTTGCTTTTCTCATTTTTTTGTAAACAGTGCTGCCATTATTGCTATTGATTTTTTTTTATATTTTTTTTCAACCAAACGAACACCACAAAATCAAAATAAAAATGAATGCTTGGTGGGCCATCAAGCATGGTGACATCAAGCCGACAAGCACACGTACACGAACTTGACAGCAAGCATTTTGATCGTGTCCAAAGCCCTTAAGACTATTAACATTGCCATTTTTAAATGCTGAGGTTGAAAGAACTTTAAGCGGTAATAAGTATTTTAAAAGTAAGTTAGAAATAGAATATAAACTTGTAATACATCAAATTATTTAATTCATATGAAATACGGTCAAAAAGAAAAGACTTATGTCATTCAGAATGTAACATACATCATATAAAAATTAATTCAGATGAAACGCCTAAAAAATCAAGATTCGAGTTACAATGTAACCCCAATAACGAATTGAGGGACTCATTATCGACCAAAATCATAAAATATTTCCACATAAATTTTAATCAAATGTTTTGGTATTTAACTAAGGTAGTTATATAAAAGAGTACAAATAAAACTTGAATTGAAATCTTTATCCTGTAAATAAAATTATTTTGTTTCTGAAATTAAGTTTTAAGGATTATGAAAGTTTACGAGTTCTACTTTATTTTTCCAAAATAATTAAATCAAATAGCGTATTACAATTGTTTAGTTTGTTGTTGTCTTGAAGTTAAATTATTTTCCTACTCATATTCTACTTCTAACTAAACAAAATCGAAATATGTCTTTGCTGCATTTAGTGCTTTTTTATGAAGGCACAGTGCTTTTTGCTCTGAAAAAGTTGGCATCACTGTTCGTGTGACATCTTTTTATGTATACTAGATATACCAAACGGACGACACACTCGTCCGTATTCTAGAATCAAAATGTAAATAATTTAAGATTCAAAGAAAATGTACATATCTAAACTTCATAAAAAATTTATTAAAACACAGCCACACACAAACTTACATACATATGCAAGCATAATTAAATAATACATGAAATTAAAAAAACATAAGCAAAATCCCTTCAACCAAGCTAATTCACTTTATTCAATTCTCTTCGTTTAAGTATTATGGCTTTTATACAACAACAAATAAGAGAAAAAAAATTGTTAGATCAAAGGAAATACTACAAACACACACACACACACTCATGTTTTGTTTCTTTTTTACTTGTAAGCTAATAAATGCGTGTGTAATATGTGTGCATGTAGTAGTAGCAACTTTAAACGTTTATAGCTCCCAAAATACTAAACCGATTTCAATAAAATATAGATTCTGCACATCTGTACAGAAAATCATTTAAAACCATATAAATCTTTTTAAAATCGGTGTAGTGGTACCAGCGTAAAAGGGATTACAAAAAACATGTTCGCCTATTAATTATATAGATTCACACATCTTAAGACATTTTGAAACAGACATATAAATAATAGTACTTTACCATAATACTATAAATACAACTATATATGTAACTAATATTTAGAAGTCTTTAATACACCATTTTATAGCACGTTTCCATATACGTGATTTAGTTCAAAACATTTGATTTGCCCAAATTAAGTAATTTGCGAAGTGATTTGCCATACATTTTTCATATGAGCAAATTATCTAAAATAACAATTTGCTACAAATTAAGTCGAATTTGTCAATGCAACACTGCGCTGCTGCTATTCTTACAAATGCAACTCTGGGTCATCCATTATTGATGACTTACAAATCCGAAAAAGTGACATTTAATTACGAATTAAAATGGCAGATTCTATTTGCTTATAAAAAGGAAAAAGTAATTTACAAAAAGAAAGTTATTGTCAATGTTGTTTTCCATTCTTATGTATATGTTTTATTTATTTTGCTGTTCCAAATTATTATTAAACAAATTTGTGTGGTTCTTTTAGGTTATAAAAATAAGTAAACAATTCAAACGTCAAACACTTATAACACATAATGGAAACACTTCGACATGATTTTCTCAAATCAACTTAATTTGCTCATAATGGATTTTATTCTTTTTTTTTCAGTCGTAAAGCAGCTCTGGGTCGAGGAACATCTCTCGCGTCATCGTAATTATTTCTTAAGTGCGGTCAGGCTTGTGCGTGTTGTTTGGCCTTCGAGAGTTTTTCGTCTCGCTCGCACTGGTTGACTGATCTGCCACGGATAACCGTATAATCTTGCGCTTTTTTGTGGAATTTCTTTAACAACCACGTTGCTACTTCCTATGTGAAGGCATAGGTCGTGTACAGTCAGTCACAAAAACTTTTAAAATACCATTAATACCATCTTGGGCATATGGTCTAGTTACTCCGCCCATACTTGTGCAACACCATATTATACAAGTTTACTTTGTATAATATGTACTAAATAAATAAATAAATATTCTTTTTTTTGTCACTTCAATAAAAGCCATATTTGAAACAACAGGTTATGGGCCCAGAACAACGTGGAAAATATTTTTTATAAAGAAAATAAGAAATGAGCACATTTTGCGCTCAATTTCCTAAATTGTCTAACGACAATTGCCATGTATGGAAATTTAACATGGAATTGTTGCTGTTAGAGAGGGAGTTGTGGGATATAGTGGTTGAAGCTGTTCCGACGGTTCAGGATGCTAAATATTATTGGTTTGGCGGTTGAAGACTCGCAGAAGGTTCTTATTAAACAACACAAAACTGCAAAGGAGTTTTGGGAGACCTTGAAAAATCATCACGAAAAGCCGAACATAACAAATAAGGTTAGTCTTTTGAGGCAAATGTAGTCTATGTGCTTCGTTAGTGATAAAACAATGGAAGTTCACATTAATGAATTTTTGACAATTTTTGATCGTCTACGAGATTTAGACGAAGTGATTGAGGAACACAAATCAGGTACATTTTTGTTGGGCACATTACCCAAAAATTACAATAGTTTAATATCGTTATTGGAAATGCGACCCGAAGCAGACTTAACCATAGATTTTGTAAAAAAGAAGCTGCTTCAGGAATATAAAAGGAATTCCTCATGTGAAAATCATATAGTAAATGCATATAAAATACAAAAACGTAAATTTTTTCCAAAATGTTATACGTGTGGTAAGCAAGGGCATTTTAAAGAGATTGCCCAAATAAAGCTTCACAGAAACAGCAAAAAGTTGGTGGTAGCCGAGCTAATATAGTAAAAGATAATGACAGGAATATTTGTTTTGGAATAATGAAGAACAGATCAAATGCTGATTGGTATATCGATTCAGCTGCAACATGTCACATGTGTTGTGAAGAAAAATTCCTCATCAAAATAGATAAACAAAAACAAGAAACAGTTTATTTAGCTGATGGACAGTATATTTTAATGAAAATGGTTGTTTAATATGTAAAGATGGTCGTACATATGCAAAGGCATCGTTGTGTAATACATAATTTATTTGTGCTCTACCAGCAACAACATAAAGGTAATAAATTAACAAATAGCAAAAATGATTGTATACATATTTGGCATCGGCGTTTAGGCCACAAAAACATCAAGGCGATAAGATCAAGCATCAATAACGAAATAGTAACAGGCATTAAAATAAAAAAGTGTAATTGCACATCAAATTGTGAAATTTGTTTAAAGGCAAAGCTCAAAAGAAGCCCATTTCCAAATAAATCGGAAATTAAATCGAGCGAGATTTTGGATCTCATACATTGTGATCTTTTCGGGCCTATGCAAACTCCAACAACCGGTGGCAATCGTTATTTCTTAACACTTATAGATGATCACAGTCGTTTTTGTACAATGTATTTCATTGCATCAAAGAATTTGGCGTTTGACAAGATTAAAGAATTCGTGGAACAATCAGAAAACCAATTTGGCAAATGCTTAAAGGTGTTAAGAACTGATCGCGGCGGGGAATTTGTAAATGAAAAAATGAAACAATTATTTAAAAGCAAAGGTTTGTAGCGAATGTTTATGTCTATTTTTTTTTTGTATTTGTTATTGTTATTACTATTATGGGTTATTGTTGTATTTTTTTAGATTCATTTGAAGTGACAACTTCACGTACAACATATTCAGTGGTAAATGAAGGGGTGTTATGGGTATAAAAAGAAACAACAAAAAGGAAACAGGTAAATAAACAATGGGAACTAAGTAATGACCAAATAGGTAAGATTAGGTTTCGCGCCAAGTGGCGTACAAATTGGAAACTTTTTTGATTTGAGCAGCGTAGTGGCTTGGTACTAGTTGATGCCAATTGCATTATTGCTGACTAAATTACAAAATGACAAACTGTATAGTTTTGAATTTTTAAATGTTTATGTACACTTTTTTTTAGTCATAGTTGTTTCTATCTTATATGTAAAAATTTCAGCAATTAAGGCGTGTGGCTATAAACAGAGACCACAACTGCTTAATTGTTTTATGTCCAGTGGCCGGATGTAAAGTTATTGATAACATCTGATGTGCCGCGATAAACTTGTAGGGACTATAGGTAAATTAAGTACAAAAATATGTAATGAAATTAAGGCATACGATATTTTAATAGATCATATTTACTTAATTTAAATTCATTACAATATACAGTGGCCTGATGTATGGATTAAGTAACGTCTGTTGCACTGTAAGAATTAGGGAATAGATAATTCGTATGGTAGGTTAATGATACAATAAAAGAAACTGTGATATAATTAGGAATCTAGCATTAGGATATGATAATTTTGGTATTAAAATGGTCACGATACATACTTACATACACACATAAATATTTATGAAAATAACAAATATATTAAATTAATACTATACATTTTTTTTATAATTCATTGATTGCGTTAACACTTATGTCAAGATGAAGGATGGGAATAAGAGTAGACGGTCATTAGAATTTGATGTCAGCCGGGTAGGTTTCACTGGCCGAGTACAGCATTCTCCAAATCAGTCCACTGTCTTCCAGGATCCTCAATTCAGAGATCTGTCGGACACTATAAGAAAATAAAAAGATAATAGATTTAAAGAGACATTAATTGAGTTACCTGAAGAATTGTATAGCCAGGGTGCAACTTCAACCACAAACAGTAAAGAAAAATATTTTATGAACACATTACGGTCGGAAATGACCGAAATGATTCAAGTATCCTTACGTGAAGGTTTCAAGGGAATTATGAAGGAAGTCGATAAGGCGCTTCAACCCCTTACGAATTCCTTAGTAGAGGCTGCGAATCCGTGTCATTCCATTTCCAACCGTAATAGTCTGACAGGGGAAGGAAGAGCACAAGGCGCAATAAAGAAAACGGTAGAAACCTCTCGGGCTAGTGAACACCAGGAATATATTCAATTAGGCCAGAATAACCCTGAAGATACAAATAGTAGGAGTAATAGTAATACTAATGGAAATGGTAATAGTGAGGATCGGCATAAAAAACATTCAAGACAAAATGAAGCTAATAAAACGCATGGAAGAGGTCCTAGATTCTCTAATATTTTATAAAATGCTCCAAATTTTTACACGAACGAGAGGAACTTGAATGTACGCCCCGTAGAAGGTCAAATCAGAATAGACAAATGGGACATTGTCTTTGAAGGGGCTGGTAGTGGCATATCAATCGATGATTTTGTTTTTCGAGTAGAATTGTTGCAAGCAAGCTATTCAATACCTTGAGAAGAAGTAATTAGGGATTTCCACCGGCTTTTGAAGGGCCAGGCTAAAGAGTGGTATTGGTTGTATCTAAAGACACAAAATGGGGTAGCGGATTGGTCCACGTTAAGATATAGCCTTTTGAACCAATTTCAAGCGAAACGTAGCGATTTTCAAATAATGCAGGAAATGGTAGAAAGACGTCAACGTAATAATGAAACATTAGAAGATTATTTCCAATCAATGTTAACGCTAAGGTCAAAGCTACGATTCCCAATTCCTGAGTACGAGATGAGAAAGGTTTTGAAAAGAAATGTAAAAGAGCATATTGCAAAATTAGTGTACCCTATGGCCATTTATAATATAGAGCAGTTGAGGGAAGAGTGTAAGGAGATCGAGAAGAGATTCCCTAGACGCGAGGTAAAGTTCAATACTCCAAACAACAACCCACTACGTTATCCGCCGCGTCATAGAGTAAATGAAATAGAATGGGAAGAGGATGTACAGATGCAACTACATGAGGAAAATGGCAATACATTGGATGTGGAAGAAATAAATTATAAAGATAAAACAAAACTATTGTGCTGGAATTTTAGATGTAATGATCACACCTACATGGATTGCGAATCAGATGTGAGAAACATATTTTATTATAAATGTGGTTACGAGCGTACAATAACACCAAAGTGCCCAAACTGTAATAGGCAGGGAAACTGCTGGAGGAGCATGACTCAAGCGGGCGAGTCAAGCTCAACTCAGACGTCCGCAAACCACTAAGGAAATTTATTATCAATACTAATCAAAAAAATAAACAAAAAATTAGTACAAGTTACAGTTACAATTATTCACATCCATCACCAAATTTTAACATCCGGAATAACCGATCTTATGCCGAGAGATTACAAAATTATATAGCCGTGCGAAAAAAGATATTCGGCGATAATATAAAATCACCATACCCGATTTCAAAAAAGGTAGAAAATGCCAGGAAACGATATAACAATAGAAAAACAATAAGAAAAGAAATAAATTTATCTGTTACAGCGGTATCAAATAGAGACCCACGAGTTTTTGCCGACATCTACATAGGTGATAAGTTGGTTAGAGGTTTATTAGACACAGAAGCATCCGTGAGTATATTAGGTAGGGAATGTAAGGAATTTTTAAAAGAATTGGGTATTAGTGTTTCCCGATATAATTCGAATGTCAGGACAGCTTCTGGTCAAGCTCACAAAGTATGTGGTAAAGTTATACTCCCGGTCACTTATAAAGATGAGGTAGAGCTAATCAAATTCTATCTGTGTCCATCGCTAGAACAGAAATTGTACCTCGGGATTGATTTTTGGCGAATATTTAACTTGGCACTAGAAGTATTGTATGCACACGAAATATATATAGGGAGATTTAAACAGAGTTTGGAGCCCACTCATAAACAGTGCCCAGAACAACATGAATTAACTACGGAACAGGAAAAAGAGTTAGAAAAAGTAAAAGAATTGTTCAAAACGTTTGAAAACGACGGTCTAGGTAAAACGCACTTGGAACAACACAGTATACAATTACTCCCAGATTCTGTACCTTTTAAGGAACGTCACTATCCTGTGTCACCAAAAGTCCAGGAGTTACTGTATCAAGAAGTGGATAAGATGCTAGAATTAGGGGTGATCGAGGAGAGTGAAAGCCGTTACAATAACCGGGTCACTCTAGTGCGTAAACCAGGCAAGAATCGTCTATGCCTAGATGCGAGAAAATTGAATAGTTTAGCCATTAAGGATGCTTACCCTATTCAGAATATAGAGGGAATTCTTAGTAGAATAGATGAAACAGTTTATATTAGTAGCGTGGATCTTAAGTTTGCATTCTGGCAAATTAGTTTAGAGCCAAAAAGTCGAGAATACACAGCTTTTACAGTTCCAGGTAGGCCTCACTATCAATATAAAGTGATGCCTTTTGGCCTCTGTAATGCGGCCCAACGCCTGTGTCGTCTGATGGATAAAGTTATCCCACAAGCATTAAAAAACAATGTGTTTATCTACCTAGACGACCTGCTCATTATTTCAAAAGATTTTAGAACGCATGTGGAACTGTTAAGAAAAGTAGCCAGACATTTGTCAGACGCAAGTTTAACGATAGGGATGAGTAAGAGTGTATTCTGTTTTATCATTGGTGGGGGAAAATTACGCACAGATCCAGATAAAATAACAGCTATTGAACAAATACCGATACCAAAAAATCCAAGGCAGGTAAGGAGTTTTTTAGGCACTGCCGGTTGGTATCGGCGCTTTATATAAAAGGATTTGCCATAATTGCAGCACCTCTAAGCGACACTTTAAAAAAGAGCTCGAAATTTACAATGACGGAAGTAGCGGTAAAAGCCTTTGTTAAATTAAAAAATGCATTAATAATGGCACCAGTGCTAGTCCATCCTGATTTTAAAAGGCCCTTTTACATTCAGTGTGACGCATCACACGTGGGTTTTGGTGCAGTATTTCAGAAGGATGACGAAAAAAATGATCGGCCTATAGCATTTTTCTCCCAAAAATTAAATGGGGCACAGTCTAATTATACAGTCACCGAGAAAGAGTGCTTAGCTGCAGTACTGGCGGTGAAAAGATTCAGGCCATATATTGAATTGATGGAGTTCACCATAATAACAGATCATTCTAGCCTGAAATGGCTTATGAGCTTAAAGGACCTGAATGGTCGGCTAGCCCGCTGGTCACTGCAGCTACAAGCATTCAACTTCAAAATTGAACATCGAAAAGGATCGGAAAACGTTGTAGCGGATATGCTATCCAGGTCGTTAGATGGATACAACGCGGAGGAAGTGGAATTGTTAGAATTCGAAACAACAGAATTTGAATCCCCTGAATATATCCAGCTGGTACACACCGTTGAACAAAATAAGGACAGTCTACCTGATTTGAAAACAGAGGACGGGATGGTGTTTAAGAAAACACAGTTTGCAACAGATGACAGTGGCGTTGAATGGAAACTGTGGATTCCTGAGAACTTGGTGACGACATTGATTGAAAAAGCCCATGATACAGTTTCTCATGGCGGGATTGCAAAAACACTACATCAGTTAAGGCAGTTCTACTACTGGCCAAAAATGGTATGCCATGTAAAAAATTATATTCGAAATTGCCAAATTTGTAAAGAAGTTAAACCGGTTAATTATGAAACGCGACCGAGAATGGATGAAGAGGTGAAAACGTATCGTCCTTTTCAGAAAATATACATAGATTTCTTGGGCAAGTACCCGCGCTCAAAAAGGGGTAATGCATACTTCTTTATCGTAGCAGATCACTTTTCGAAATATGTACTTTTAGAGACAGTGAAAAAGGCAACGTCAAAACTGATAACCGAGTATCTAGTGCATAAGCCATTTATATCCCAACAATTCCAAGAACTAGTTAAAAACTCTAATATAACACACATTCGAACCCCAGCATATTCCCCGCAATCCAATGCTTCCGAAAGGGTTAATCAAACAATTTTAACAAGCATTAGAGCTTACTTGGATGAAGATCATCGGGAGTGGGATGCACATATTAGTGAGATAGAGTGCGCGATTAGGACAGCCATACACGAGGCCATATGAACAAGTCCGTATATGGCATTGTTCGGTCAGAAAATGTATACCTCCGGTACTGAATATGCCTTGGCAAGAAAATTAAAATCTTTAGGTGACAATGAGTTTGAAATAATTGAAAGGAAGGATGAATTAAAACTCATTAGGGATCAAATATTAGAAAACTTGCACGTGACAGAATTAGTAGAGAGGTACGATTCACTATTGGTCAAGAAGTGTACGTTAAAAATTTTGCGCAAAGCGACTTCAAAAAAAATTTTAATGCCAAGTTTGCACCAAAATTCAAGAAATGCAGAGTACTTAAAGTGATAGGAAACAGCTCATACGAATTGGAAACCCTACAGGGGAAAAGACTTGGTGTTTTTCATGCCAAAGACATGAAGCAATAATCTGTGATATCTCGGTTTTGAGGGACAAAACAATATAAGTGCAATATTAGTAGTAGATATTTTTGTATTGTGTTGTCCCGTTTTAACTTGATTAGTTTACGGATTATGTCTTTTACCTTTTTTCTATAGTGCTGTCCAGTTTTATTATTTTACTCGCTTACGATTTCTTTGGATGATTTAATTTATTAAGTATAAATACATCTGTGAGAACTGAGCTTCTGGCCTGAGTCAATTGTACCTGAAAGAAAAGAAAAGGGAAATAAAGTTCCGTATACGATCGATAAATGAATAGCAAAGCTTCCCGTAAAGCCACCAATCCAGGAGCCAACGTGTCCAGGGGAACCACCTCTCTTCCCGAACTCCTGCACGCTTCTATTCACCAAGGCCTCCAATTGCTGATCTATGAAAATAGAAACATAGATAAATTATACAATCGATAAAACTGCAAACATAGTTGACAAATCAGAAAACAGAAATAGGTATGAACATCATTGGGTAAATAGATCACCACACGCATCCCAAGGAAGGGAGAAAGAAATTATGAAGTTAACATTGAAGGAGAGATACAAATTTAAGCAACCATAATTCTTTATTGCAGGCAAAGATTTATTGGTTGTACTAGACATGAGCTACTGTTTCATTAATTAATACTAATATTGTTTTATCATGAAACAGATGCAACTGGCGGTATAATCCAGTAAAATCAAAAGCAATAAGGCATGGTTTGCATTCGTTTTATGCACGAAAATAAATGAAAATTGTAATTAATATTAAACAAAACGTGTGGAAGAAGAACAATAGAGAATTGGATAAAATAGATAATAATAATAATAATGACAACAATAGTAATAAGGACAAGATTAAGCGTGGAAGTGACAATGAAATATCAACCACAATTAATTAAATAAATAAAATAAATAAAAAAAATTAAAGGAAATTACGTACCCAATGATTTCAACCAGACCATTCCAACAGATTGGAACGCTGCAACCCTCTGATATTGTGTGAAAAAAAAACTTGCTTGAATAAATAACAAACGTTTGGCCAAAAAAATTTATTTTTGTTAAATGATAGCCATAAAAACTATCAATCAATTCATTTATTTCCACAAAAAAATTTGCCATGTCACCAGACAAGATTAAAAACAATCGTCACGTTTGGTGAGAAATCATCATATCTGATAACCCTGCTCGCCGGCAATGAAAGGCATCGAAACGCATGCCTCCACTGATTTTCAAACCTTTCATTACGAAAATCAGTCAAGTTAAAACGAAAACAAGGCAACTTTACTTAGTTTGTGTGGTTCGAAGTATTTTACTTAGTTTTTTTTCTCTCCTATAAAATTTAAAGGTGTAGTTACCTGATTTTGCATTTCAGCTAACGATATACTATATAGAATGGTATGCGATGGACACACACGTTGCCACGACATTTTATTCCGTGCAATTTTGTTGCAATTTTGTGTACAACCTGCGCAGGATGCGCCAGTGGTCGTAACGTATAGGGCAAACATGCGTACAGGGTCCTTTAATTTTTTTTGCTATGCATCGTGCATATGCCCACATTTTTTCGAAAATGAATAAGTGTATACGTTCTTTAAAATAACGAATGAAACCATGTTTTCGTTTTTAAAACATTTATTTATTTTTATGTGTGTGACAACAAAAGAGCTTTCAGTTTTCCACACTCATAAAATTTTTTATGTAAAATTAATTAAAAATCAGTCTATATATTTTTCATTTGACTTTAACGAAAATGTTATTTAATTTTTAATGTTAGAATCTGAACTGACTTAAAACAGTGAAAAACTATTTTTTCCTTTCATTTTTTACTATAAATTACGAAAAATTAATTAAATGAAAAAATCTAAATGGTTTTTACTATAAGCGGATTGATTTAACTTTCACAAGAACGAATCTTGACTTCCGTACAAAGCATAGATGTTCCTGTGAAAGATTCAAGACCAAATTCAGTATAAACATATTATTTTTGCTTTATTTTCCATAATTTAACTCTCAAACAAATCACAAAAAATTTAAGTATTGAGTCAAAATAAAGTAAAGGTTATAGAAAAAAAAACATAGTTAGTTCTAAGAAAAGACGGAAAATACGAAATGCAATGAAAACCTGTTTTAATGGGTAAATTGATTTCCAATTGAATGCTAGAATCAATTAAAAATTAAATTGCTTACCCCCTTATTGATAAAATTTAAAATTAATTTGAAATAAATTTTGTTTAAAATTTTTTTTTAATAGATATTATTTTTTGTATTCCTTCAGTGTAATAATTTTGTGAGTGTGATTTTTTCGTTATACCTGAAAAGCTCTTTTTATGTCAAAATGAAAGCTTTAGAATATGTTTTATAAAAATCAAATTTTAAACGTTATCTTTTATAAACGAAACATAAAAACGAAAGAGCTTATGTTTTCTAAAAACAGGCTGATAGTGCAGAGTACGAAGATATCACTAACGCACGTTGAAAGGTTGTCCAGGTTTGTTGCCTGGTCTAAAGCTTCTCGGCTCCTAGTACCGGCACAATAAAAGGAATTTTTTTTAGGCAAACAGACAGGCCATTAACATGATCATAGATCTAAACGCTGCAGCGGAACTGTATTCAAACAAGAGAAACAACCCGCCTTAAAAGGGCATCGGCGGCGGGTTAATGAAAATTAATCCGCGGCGGCGGCGGGTCTTGAGCCGGTTGTGAACCGATCGGTTTGCTTCTCTGATTCAAACTAGTTGATACGATTTGGAAGTCAACCATTCATACACTGGGACAGTGTAACTTCACCGGCGCCAATTGGTCAGCAGAGAGGTTTGCCAAAAAAAAAAAAAAAAAAAAAAAAAAAAAAAAAAAAAAAAACATGGGGAACATGTAAGGTAGCATTCAGAGTTCTGGAAAGCAGAGCACCACCACTCCCTAAGCGGCAGATCGCTATGATTTTTTTTTGTTGTGATGAGAATCGTCCATGCTATTCAGTGCACCCGTATCATTATATAGGGTGTTTTTTTTAGAGGTATAGAACTTCGAATTGAAATAAAACACAAAAAAATCGTTTTGATGTCCATCAATTTGGCTTTATTGGAAGGATAATTTTATGCCATTAATGTTTAAATATGATTTCGGGCATGTGGCTGCCGCGGCTGGCTCGAATAAAGCCAATTCTACAGGTCCAATTTTCAACCACTTTTTCGAGCATATGGGGCCGTATGTTGGCAATAACGCCACGAATGTTGGCTTCCAAGTCCCCTAACGTTTCTGGTTTGTTGGCGTAGACGAGCGACTTCACATATCCCCAAAGAAAATAATCCAATGGTGTCAAATCACACGATCTTGGTGGCCAATTGACAGGTACATTCCGCGAAATTATGCGCTCATCGAATGTTTCCTTCAATAAATCGATTGTGACGTGCGCTGTGTGGCATGTAGCGTCGTCTTGTTGGAACCACAACTCATCCACATTCATGCCATCCAATTCGGGAACAAAATAGTCGGTTATCATGGCTCTATACCGGTCTCCATTAACGGTAACTACGTACATGTGCACCACAATTTCCCTGTAATGCTCCGTATCAGTGTAGATTTACGTGGTAGAGTTTGGAACTTAATTTTTGGATCTCGTTTTTTTTAAATTATTTTATGTCAAATGGCAGGAAGACAGTTGATCTTTACAAAATGAAATAACGAAACTGGACGCGTGCTAAAATCTTTGCTTCTGTATCACAGAATACACAGAAGTGAAGAAAGTGACAGGTAAAAAAAGCTCCAATCAGGTTTTTGTTAAATTTCATGGAAGAAAGAGAAAAGCATAGTGTATTTGATACTGTACTGTATTACTACTTACCAATTAACACAGCTAATAAAAATGTATTGCACTAGAAAGACGTAGCAAAACAAAACCGACGACAAAATTTGAGGGAAAACGAGACGAACTGAAAAATACCCGTATCTTCCGTCTCGTGACACTTCTGTATGTTTTGTGTCTGTATTCATAATGGCCGACGAACAAGAGGAGTTGCCACAGTGTACAAATATATTAACTTATGCCTGAGCTGCCAGATTGAAATGTTCATTTAAGCGATTTTCACTATAGTTGCCCAGCTTTTTAGTCGGTGTAGCATGAGTATCTCAGGGTGTGGTCGTTTGCCTACGTTGGGCTTACACTATTGACCGAAAAATGTCCGCTCTTCCGTTTTTCATCTGACAGGCATTGAAAACCGAAAGATTTGTAGCGAATGTTTATGTCTATTTCTTTTTGTACTTGTTATTGTTATTACTATTGTGGGTTATTGTTGTATTTTTGTTAGATTCATTTGAAGTGACAACTTCACGTACAACATATTCAGTGGTAAATGAAGGGGTGTTATGGGTATAAAAAGAAACAACAAAAAGGAAAAAGGTAAATAAACAAAAATAAAACACTATGTATTGAGAAAGTAAACAATAAGGAAATTACGTGTGTAACGACCTACTGTTTTTATGTAAACCTGATATCAGCTACCTGATTGGGATAAGATTATGGCTGTTTATATGATAAATTAAACTGAAATTTATTTCTACAATAATTAAATAAGTATTATAAAGACAAACAACAGAGATCAATGATTTATAAGTAAATAAATAAAAAAAAAATAAAATGCCGCTAAGTCGACTTTACAAGTTTCTGGCGAGGTTCAAGGCCATAATTACAAAGGGTATTGACTTCATAGTTGGAGCGGTTAGGTATGGATAATCCGATTAGTACGGTCGGACAAAGGGAGAGTAATAAATATAACAAAGGGTGTGAAGTTTTATATGGCAGCGAGCGTAAAGGAGATAGAAATAGAAAGAGAAAAATATATTCATAAACTGGAACTGGAAAGGGTTTTGGGTTAGGCAAAGAAGATAAATTAGAGTTAAAATTAATTATTCAAGACTCGTTAAGCCAGATAGACGGTGGAAGCAATTCTGGGTATTATCTTTGAGTACAAGTGTTCAGGAACTCTTAAATCAGGTAACTATATAGTGAAAAATAAAGAAAATTCAGGAAAATTAAGTAGTGTCTATCCGACCCTAGGGTAAATAAAAAAACAAAAAATTTTTTCCGGAGGAAGATAATACTGTTGTGGGATTACAGTCCAAAAGAAGGATATCAGAAAAGAATTAAGAGGAATCCTCGGACTGCAATCCATCTATCTTTTACATATTGGAGTGGTTGTGTGCTTTGAGGGATCGATAGCCGAATATATCATCTTTCCTGGCCTAACTGGATCTGAGCGAAAGATCATCAGAGCCGTTAAGAATTTAAATTTGGCTTAATGGATCAACAATTGCCACCAAAACCCTCGCTAAATTTGTAACTTGGTGAGTCCAGTCCATATTATTTGCTTAAAAAAAGAAAAAAAAAAACATTTTTGCTTGTTATATAAAAACGATTTAAATAAAAAGCAAACAAGCAAACAATTACGGAAAATTTATAGTTAGAGTTAAGGCCCAGCCAACAGAAGGTGCCGAATCACAAAAAAAAAATTATATTTAACCACTAAGAATTAAAACGTTAGTTTAGTGTGCCATTAGTGTTAGTGATTTTGTTTTAATAAGTGTTCCAATTGTTAGCCCAAAATTATCTCTTTCGCGTGTTAAAGTAAAGATTCAAAGAGGAATCATAATTAAAAAAAAAAAATATAAAAAAAAGAAAGTCCGCTGTTTTAGAGAGCTCTTTAAAATAGGGAAAATAATAGTTTAATTTTTATTTGCTTTCATTCTGTTTGACTGAAGTCCAGAAAGGTTAGGGTAATTTTGGGGATTTTGTTAGGATAAATTTTGTACAAGTAATCTAAGTTTCATTTTGTTAGTATTTCATAGTTTAATTAAATTTTTTTATACTTATGTTTTTTTACATGATTCCAAAAACAAACAAAAATATATGATAAGGTAAACTTCTTTATTTTGATAAATTTCATTTTTATAACGTTTTAAAGAAAAAAAAATTATGTTTTCGTTTGGCTAAACTAAATTCAGATAATGTCAGTCTAAAGTTCTCGAGCGGTGTGTACAGTAAGTATGTAGTCAAGTGATCAAGTTTTTTTGTTTGTGTTGTAACATCACCATGTCTATTGTATGTTACCAAGGTAGGGTGGGCAGTTAGGGGGACAAATTGCAGCTTTCGTCTCCGTTTATCACAGTTTAGTTAATTGTAGGTCTGTCTGTCTGTCCGAGTAAGATTTATTTTTTTGTTTCAGTGTTTTCTTTTATTGTCTTTTGTGTTGTTTTGTTTTAATGTTTATAAATTTTTTTTTGTCAGCCCCTGCACCGGAAGTCGCGGGTCTTACCTCCCCTGACATCCCTGAGCTAGCTTGGATTTTGGATGGCGACTTACCATCTGCATAACAAAGGGTCTTGTGACAGGTTTTATTCACCAACTTACATCTCCATATACCCCCGAGCAGAACGGTGTTGCAGAGCGAAAAAATCGCAGCTTGGTAGAAATGGCTAGGTGCATGTTGAGCGACGCAGAAATGCACATAAAATTTTGGGCTGAAGCGGTCAATAATGCAAACTATATTCAAAATAGATTATTTTCTTCAGTTGTTAATAAAACACCGTTTGAGTTGTGGTTTAAGAAGACGCCAAATTTAAACCACGTTCGTATTTTTGGTTGTACTGCCTATGCTCACATTAATAAATTGAAACGAAGAAAATTATATGATGTTGCTGTCAAGTGCAAATTGTTAGGTTATGCTGAGGAGTCAAAGGGCTATCGTTTATTAGACTGTAAAGGTAGAATTAGTAAAATCGTATCGTGATGTTGCGTGTCAGCTGACAAAAACCGTACCATATACAATGCATGTTACTAGTTATAAAATATGTGGTGGTAGCACTGCTGACGTAGGAATCTGCAGAAAACAGATTTTTCTGTAGCGAATGTCATAAACGCCGCATTTAATGCCAGACAAAAAAATTGTGCTGTGCAAACTGTTACATTTTCTATAACTTGTGCACAAAGTTGAACGATACGGCAAGAATGATACGATTTTACTAATTCTACCTTAACACCAACAAAGTTTTTATCAGTCGAAATGTAAGATTTTTAGAAGCCAATGTAAATCGTCAGTCCAACGTCGTAAAAGATGAGCAAAGCTCAGCAGCAGAAGTAAATGTTTTATTCTCAAATCTCAAATCTGATGTTCAAAAGATTTTTCCACAGGAAGATCTATCAAATTTAGAAGATTTTCATGGTTTTGAGTCTATAGAAGAAACTTCATCATCATCAGAATCAGAAACAAATGAATCTGCTCAATTGGAAACAGAAAATAAGATTTCTCCACAGGAAGATCTATCAAATTTAGAAGATTTTCATGGTTTTGAGTCTATAGAAGAAACTTCATCAGAATCAGAAACAAATGAATCTGCACAAATGGAAACAGAAAATACGCCTAGAACTTCATTGAGGCAGAACAAGGGTATTCCACCACAAAGTTTACGCGGAAAATGATCCAGTCAGTTATGATGAGGCTGTATCAAGCCAACATAAAAATGAATGGTTGAACGCTATGAATGAAGAAATAGATGCACTCGAAAACAACAACACATAGAATTTGGTAGAATTGCCTAAAACTGAAAAAATAATAGGATGCAAATGTGTGTATAAAATTAAATATACAGCAGATGGTTCGAAGAAATATAGAGCACGCTTAGAGGCTAGAGGTTTTTCGCAGAAATACGGTGAAAGTTATGACGAATTTTTTGCAACGGTCGTCAAGCAAACTTTATTTCGAACATTATTAGCCATTGCAAGCAACAGGCAGATGAGAGTGAAGCTCATAGACATCAAAACAGCATTTTTATATGGTGAGTTGGACTCTAATATATATATTAAACAGCCTGAAGGTTTTGTTATGCCTAGAAGAGAAAATCTTGTATGCAAACTCAACCACAGTCTTTACGGCCTTAAACAGTACGCTCGATGTTGGAATCTCCGCATTAACCAACTTTTAATTGATGCGGGATTCAGAAGGGGAAAGGCAGAACCTTGCCTATATGTAAAGGGTGATGGAGAATTGATAACATATATCTTAATCTACGTGGATGATATAATAGTGGCCTCAAAGTCAGAAGAGGAAATTGAAAGTATTACACGAACTCTTGAATCAAACTTTGAAATAAATAAGTTGGGAGATTTAAAGCTTTATTTAGGAATAGAGGTAAGCTCAATCTCCGGATTATTTTAACTGTGTCAGGAACAATACATTGACAAATTATTGGCGGAGTTTAATCTCTTTGATGCGAAAGTCTCGTCCATTCCCATGGATCCGGAATACCTGAAAGTGGATTCTCAAAAATTTCTTGAAAGCAATGATTTATTTCGAAAAGCTGTTGGTTCACTATTATATATTTCAAACACCCGCCCGGATATTAGTGTGGCAATTTCGATTTTGTCGCGAAAGGTTACAAAACCAACTGAAAATGATTGGACAGAATTAAAACGTGTGATGAAATATCTAAAAGGTACCAAGCACTTAAAATTGCTCGTAGGCTCAAAGGCAGAATTAGGACTCAGAGGTTATGCTGATGCTGATTGGGCAGGGGAATTTAATGGTCGCAAATCTACAAGTGGATATGTATTCAAATTAGGTGATGCTATAATAAGCTATGCCAGCCGAAAACAAACAAACATCACTTTGTCATCTACCGAGACAGAATTCGTTTCTCTTGCAGAGGCATCACAGGAGTTCTTATGGATAGTTCAGCTAATGGAAGAGTTCCAAATTGATGTTAGTAATCCGGTAATTTATGAGAACAACCAAAGCTGTTTGAAAATTCTTCAAGATGAGAAAATATCATCAAGAACTAAACATATAGATGTTAAATAAAGGGTCCGCCAGATAACTTTTTTTTGAAAATGCTATAAAAAAAACTACTGAATATTTCCTCAAATTTCTTTTTTTATTTGAAAGTACAATCCTTCCGGTTAATAATGAAAAATAATGTCATTCAAATGGCTGCCTCGGCTGGCCATGGTCCAATTTTTAAGCACATTATCGATTGTGTGCAGCTGTATTTCAGCAATGGCTTCACGAATATTGTCCTTTAAAGCATCAATTGTCTCTGGCTTGTCGGCGTAACACTTATCTTCGACTGTACCCCACAAATAATAGTCCAACGGTGTCAAATCACAGCTCCGAGGTGGCCAAATGACATCAGCTCTGCGGCTGATAATACGATCTTCAAAAACAGGGCGCAAAACATCGAGTGTAGCTTCGGGTGTGTGGCACGTAGCGCCGTCCTGTTGAAACCAAATGCTGCCAATATCCTCCTCTTCAATTTTTGTGAACAAAAATTCGTTCAACATGGCCCGATAACGATCGGCATTGACTGTAACGGCCACTCCTTTCTCATTTTCGAAAAAAATGGCCCAATTATGCATCTGGACCAAAATCCGCACCAAACAGTGACGCGTTTTGGGTGCGTCGGCTTTTCAATGCATGCGTGCGGGCTTTCTGTGCCCCAAATGCGACAATTTTGCTTGTTTACATACCCGCCAAGATCAAAATGAGCTTCATCTGAAAAGATGATTTTTTTTGGCAAAATCGGCATCTTCTGTAAGTCGATCGCAGGCCCATTTAGCGTAGCGTATACACAACTATATTCGTTCAGAGGAAGGATAAAACTAATTATCTGTCAAATCAGACATGAGCTAAGCGTTACCATTCACGAAATAAGCACTAGTTGAAAAAAACCTTAAATGGCGGACCCTTTATTATTTCTTCCGCGATTTATTGAAATCTGGTAAGGTATCGTTTCATTATTGTTCGACTGAGTCTATTTTGGCCTACAATTTAACAAAGCTCTTATCAAAAATAAAATTATTAAAATTTAGAGAATTAATTGGTTTATATTAGTAACTAAAAATTTATTTAAATGAATTTTTCTTTTAATAATAATTTTTAAATTGCAATTGTAACAAAATGAACTATTAAATATTTTTTATATAATTATTTACATATGTACATGGAAACTTAAGTCTGATACAATATTGTAAATATTGAAAAGGGGTGTTAAGACATTTTGAAACAGACATATAAATAATAGTACTTTACTATAATACTATTAATACAACTATGTATGTAACTAATATTTAGAACTCTGTAATACACCATTTTATATTCTTTTTTTTTTTGTCACTTCAATAAAAGCCATATTTGAAACAACAACACATACATACGTATCATACGCACCCAGTGGGAAAAGGTAATGAATAGTAAATTATACGGTAATGCACATCATGTATAATTTTTCATTTCTGAATTGATTACTGTTAACACAGAACATGTCCTAGAAAAGTAATGAATTATTTTAATTGTGTTTGATCAAATTACCCTCTCGTTTCTAAGGGATGTAATTAGTGCCTACTTTTCCAGCTGGGTACATACGTATCATACGCACGTATATACATACATACAGATAAACATACATACCCTGCAGATTTACTAGTGACATTGTCAGTATTACTACTGACCAGGTGTACCCCAGCCAATGTAATCATCTATTGACATTTAACATTAGCTTGTCATTTGAAATCCACCACTAGACTGTATCACTACTGACTAAGTAGTTCTTTTGGGTCAACATGGAGACATTGACACCAAAGATTCACTAGTAAATTTTAGGGGCTCTAGTCTACAATATCGATATTTCCTCGCTCACTGTCAATAGTAAAATTATAGTGATTTTCTAGTGACATTGTCAATAGTGCTACTGACTAGGTGTATCCCAGCCAATGATTTACTATTATTGCACAGAATAACAAAAAAGAAAAACAATCTTTTGACGCGTTCATTGACAATATCACCAGAAATACACTAGAACTGTTTTCTCTAACGTATCTTTACTCGCACATAAAAAGTTGTCGACATTTTAACTAGTGCAATTGTCGCTGGAGAAAGAGTGTTGACATAGAGACATGTGGTTCTAGGCTGGCTAGAGGGTACTTACATACATTCGACTTATTCAAAATCTTGTTTTTGAATGCATCCCTATATTTTCTTCTTATTTTTCCTTTCTTTACTATTCATAACTTAATTAAATTTATTTATATAACTCACATCTATGTTTTTTTGGTTTGTTTTTATTTGTTCCAAAGAACACACACATACACATAAAAATATACTTAATAGTAACAAACCAAAAAAGTTTGTCTTAAGTAGAACAAAAAATAAGCAAATTAAGTAACATGTGTATAATTAGTAAAAAGAACAAAACGACAATGGTAAGACTGTTGTAAATATAGTGATGGTAAGATTGAGCTTACAATACAAAAAAGCTTTCAGCAAATTGAAATACGATGAATCAAAACAATTCACATATTCCATTTGCAATAAAATGCTAAGTATATAAAGCAGAAATCTACATCAACTGACACCACACACAGTGGACCAAACACAAAAGAACGCTGATGATGAAGGTTTAGTGGCCTTCGAAAACGGCTGGCTGTTCCGTTCAACTATGTGCTGTTAGTCAGAATATTTACAACAGACTTTGGTGTTATTTGTTCATTAATAATTATCACATGTAATTTGGCTTAAAAAGCGATACGAACTTTAGCCCGTTCAAATCACAAATATAGAAACAAATGGAGTTCGAATAATAATTAAAATTAACTAAATATTTTTTTTTTGATAGCTGGTTCAGCTAAACTGGTGGTAAAATGCGATAAAAGTTAGAGAAGATACCAATTTTACGTGCTCCGCAAGGAGATTCATTTTGAATCTACTTGATGCTATGTTCAGACGGCAACATGAACCACTTGGTTCGCTCTCTGAACCACGATTGCGAACTAGTGTCCTGCACAAGACTATTTATAAGACCTTTCAAGACATGAGAGATTATTTTCAAATGCTTTACTACAGCGAAATATTCTAAAAGAATCGCTAAGCAACACTGTTGGCAAGTAATTTTTTTCGGTGGTTTGTTTTGCCAACAGTGTTGTTTAGCGATTCTTTTAGAATATTTCGCTGTAGTAAAGCATTGGAAAAAATCTCTCAAGTCTTGAAAAGTCTTATAAATACTCTTGTGCATGACACTATTGCGAACCACGCCGTTCAAACGACACATTCGTGGTTCGTTTTGACAAATCTTTTTGATGCAGTGATGCCAGCCTACCCATAGTTTCTAAATTAATATTTAAATACATAATTAGCTAATTTTTACTTAAAATTAAATTTTTTTAGATACGATTTCATTTTTTCAATGCTCATTTAAAGTTCTTATTAAATTACGTTGAAAGTACGACAGCACTAGAAAATTTCCAAATACTGTTGAACGCTTTGTCTCAGTCCAGACTTGTAATTTTTGTTGCAGAAATTCTTGAGTTTATTGGTGAGAGGGGTAAGAAGATTAGGGAGGTGTACACAGTTTCATGTGCTCTGTAATTCTCTTTTGATTTGAAATTCGTAATTGTTAATTTCAAGTTGCTAGTTGTATTTGACGTGTTTTATAATTTTATTTCTTCAGTTGTATGAGAACAAAAAATATTAGGAAAAGCAAATATAAGTGTTAATTTTTCAGGAAAATTTGTGGTGTAATAGAATTTTTTAATGCATAATTGAATAATTATAATTTCATAATGTGGACACTTATGCAATTTCAAAGCAAAATTTTAAGAAATTCCAGCAACAAAAATTGCAAGTCTGAACGAGGAATTTCCAAAAACATAAGCAAAACATGTAGAAAATTATAATTGCATAAAATAAATTTTATGAAAACAAACGAACGTCATAATACATTTTTCTATTTATTTATTCCATGATATGAAACTATGTTTTGTCCTATATATTTATGATATTTGAACGAAATTCTTTTTAATACAAGCACATGATGTTTTCAACACGACCACATGATGTTTATGTATGTGTATGTTTTCAATAAACACACACGCATAAAAACATATGGTACGCTCATAAAGCTTAAGTGGTATTATATTACATAATGTTGGGAATTTAATTATTATTTAAATATGCACTCAAAAACACAAATTCGTATTTAAATATAACTTAAAAGTAATTACAATTTGGTTACCAACTCGAAATATGGGTATTAGCACTTTTCGGGCTAGATTTAACAAGAATTCAGTCACTCAAAACGCGAAAAAATGTTTGGTCCCAAAAAACGCGTGAATTAGTACTTTTTATAATTATCTTTAAGAACTCTTTTTACTTTTTGTGCAATATGTATATAAGTTATAATGTTTGTGCACTTTTTCTTCCTTTAATCTAATAATATCGACTTTTTACTCATTTAATTTTGCTAGCTTGCTTTATTAATTTAAAAAAGAAGACTATAGAATAATCTTTTATTTCTTCCAAATTTTTTGTGCTTTGATAAAAATAGATAATGTATGTTTTAGGAAGAGTCAGAAATCGAAATTTTATTTTAAAACGATCAATTCTATATGTATGTACTTATGTAAACGTAGATACATACATATGTATATATACTTCTATTATATATATGTATACAAATGTATATGTACACTATTTATGGGTACCTTATTGAAATTTAATATGAAATGTAATATCTCAAGCTATGTATGTGTTGATCTCATGATTTTCTAATAAATTATTGTACAACAATGTTTTCGATGTTTTGATTTACAACAGAAATAGTCTTGTGTAGTTCATGAACGAACTAGTTCAAATGAACGATTCAGTACTTTGAACTAAGTGAACTAGTTCAATTGTTTTACGCTCACTAGTTCAATTTTTGAACTAGTTCAATTTTTGCACTAAGAACTAAGACACAAAATGAACTAACACAGATGCTGTGAACTAAATGTTTTCAACGTTTTGCTTTACTTCTTCACTGTTTGTGTGCTTATCTTCTATACTCATCCATATGTATGTATATTTAGTTCTTGTTCATGGCTTGCTACTACCACAAATGCAATAAACAAGTAAACACTTATACTACCCTATTCACAAAATATATTTTGGATTTAAGAGATTTTAAAAAATTTGTTTTATAAACCCTTTATAGAGCAACTTTATTAATTAATTAATTTTATTTTCCATAAAACATTTTAATCGCAGAATCTGTATTTTTAATATTGTCAAAGACCACAACACTCATGCATATGCATGTAGAATTGTAGATGTAAAATCATTGAATTAAAAAGACCTAACTAGTTCATTGAACTAAAAAGAGCGATTGAACTAAATGAACGAACTAGTTCATTTACAAATAATGAACTAAAATGTCCGGTCACTGAAATGAGCTAAAAAGCACAAGTCTAAACAGAAACATTTTAATACTAGCCCCTTTTCGCGATTATTCGAAAATTTTTACTTTAGCGCTAAACGTATATTTTTTCAATTTAACCCTTTTTCAAATTTTTTTACGCTTTTTGAGTATCACTGTTCTCATTTATATATATATACAAACATGCACACATACATACATACGTGAATAGTTGGCAGGAGTTTTATTTTTTGTGTTATTTTTTACAGTAGATAAACAAATTAAGCAAAAAATAATGAATAAAATGTGTTCTATTTTTTTTAAATTCATACACGCATCCATTTTTTTGGTTTGTTTTTTGTTTACTCATGGATATGTGTATGTGTGTACTCATTTTGTTTTGATAGCTAGTTCAGATAAATTAGCGATAATGTGTTATCAAAACTAGCGATGATAGCAAATTCTTCAGGGTTCCCAACTAGGTTCAAAATGAACCAAGTTGGTTCGCTATCAAAAATTTGTATGGCGAACCATCTTGATTTAATCAAGATTCGACCGTGAACCTCGAATGAGAGAGCGAACCTAGATAATTGCTGTCCGTGTGAACATACTATGACTCGCTCTCATAATTTTGTATGGCGAAGCAAGTTGATTCGGTCATGATTGGGGTGTAAAGCATGAATAGAGAGTGAAGCACGTATCGTGTAAACATACTATAAGCTAATACACCGTGTTTGTGTTTTTTGTTTACATTAGGGGTTTTTTGTTTACATTAAGAGTTTTTTGTTTACATTAAGTGTATTAGGGATTGGTAAATCGATTTCGATTCAAATCGAAAACCGATTTTATGATGAAAAAACTCGATTTTTTGTAATCGATCTTACATCTACGATTTTATGCTGAAATCGATTATTGGGCTATAAAAATCGATTTTTTTTATGTCAAAATTTTGGCAATTTTTTTAAGTATTAATCTGAGTGAAGAAGATTGGTTTGATAACTAATATTATTCATCTTTATTCCGTAACTTTTTGTCGACATCAATGCCAAAACAATATCCAAAATAGGATATTTACAGCCTTACTTTCTCTAAAGGCTGGAAAATAGCAAGAATCGGTTAAAAATAAACAATTATTGAGAAAAAAATAGTATTTAAGTGTCTTATTTTGACATTGCCTGACGTTGATGTTATCAAGAACAAGTAAAAGTGATTAGTATGAAACATTAAAACTAATAATCCTTAGTAATAATTTCTGACACTAACTACATATAATAAATAATTCGTATAAAAAATATATAAAAAATTGCTAAAATAAAGCAAGTTTACGTATAATTTTAATTAAAAACACCGCATACGACAGATCCAGAAAAAATAATTTAGGTGTATAAAAGGTTTACGAAACAAATTTTGTATGTAAATTTGTTTGTTAAACTTTTAGTAAACCTAAGTTATTTTTTTCTGAATACGGCCTTTAATATTTAATATGCATATTTATATTATGTACCTTACTGAATTTAATGTGTTTCGCTAAATTAACTTTGTGTCTATTTTTAATGTACATAAATATGTTAACTTTTTTTTTGCTTGTTAATAATAATCTTTACTTGAATTTTTATGAATAAAGATTATTTTGTTTATAAATTAGCCAATTTGTCTTAAACGATTTTAAAACCGATCTTAAAATCGATTTTTATGCCCGATTAATCGATTTCAAAAAGCGAAATTAAAAGTTGATCGAAAAATCGAAAATCGATTTTAGAAGATATTTGCCAATCCCTAAAGTGTATGTCTGTCTGCCTGAGCGTGGGAAATGGTGCGTGGAACGTTTTGTGTGAATGGATTAAGGGCGTTCATAGTTTGCAGGTTTTTATGTGTATATATGCCGACGGGGGAAATCATGAAAATGGTTTTTCCTAATGTCGAAAATCATAAAAATGATTTGTCCTTATGCCGACGGGAAAATGATTTTCCTAATGTCGCAGAGTGTTCGATTTCAGAAAATAGGACGACAAAAATAAAAAAATAAAGTTATAATAGTTTATTTAAAAAAGAATTTACTAATTTTCTTATGTTTAAAATATTTAATTCTTTTAATAGTTTTTGTTTTAAATTTTAAATAGTTTTTTTTTTCATATAAAATATATAATTAAATGTTCCACTTTTCAATTCACAATTACACAGTTTTAATCTGCAAATACGGAATGAATAGTCAAAGAATTTCAAAGTAAATGCAGTCACCATCGCGACCAACACTACTCTAATTTCAGCAGCCAAACATACCTAGTAACAATCAACGATAACTATCGTCTCACGAAGATTGTATGCTAGTCTTGTTTGGCTGTTGACCATCCAAACCAACCTGCAAATACGGAATGAAATGTCTTCGTTTGTTGCTCTGCTTTTATACACGAAAGAAAGAACTTTTACTCAACCAATGATCTCAAAAATTATCAAGAGAGCTGTAAACATACAACGAAAGAGCTTTAAACAAACACTTCCCATATTGCAGTGTTGTATTTAGTTAAACAGTCACACATGCTAGTGACGTACAAAACATAATAAAGTAATCATGCAATTGATTACTAAATAAACGAAACGAGCAATATAAATGAATAAAATAAGACACACAAAGTAACAAAAATAAACAAAAGGAATAATAAAATAAGTATGTAAAGGTGGTCCGCTACAGTCTCCCCCTTTGGCGTACGGGATCTCGACCCGAGCAGTACGGCAACATCTTTTAGGGTTCATCATTAGGGTTTCCTAGGTCGACCAAGTCTCTTCATGGGATGAACTGGTGTTGGGGCTTCTTTACTATTGGTACACTTATACAAGGTTAATACCGAGGCATGGTAGGTGCCAAGTGAAATCGTCAAGTTGTCTGGCGATGACACTTCATACGAGGATGACCCAATCTTTTTCGGGATGAAGTAAGGGCCATCACGCTTAGGCACAAACTTGGATGAGATGCCCTTACCTATGTTACTCAAAATATGTCTTGTAACTAGTACTTTAGTACCGATGTCAAAATTTGGCTGTGGTCTTCTTTGTCTGTCGGCATAAGCTTTGTTTTTATCTTGGATTCTTGCCTCAGTCTCCTTTACATTTCCTAAGGCGTTGGAAATCGTTTGGAGGTATGATGTGATTTCGGGAATGAAACTCTCCGACTCGATTACAGTCCTGACGTAATGTTTCACGTCGTCTAAGGTACGCAGTTCCCTACCAAAGGTCAGATATGCTGAGCTACACCGAGTGCTCTGGCATTTTACAGTATTCATAGCGAAGCGTATAACAGCTAAGCTCTGATGCCAATTATTGTGTTGATTCTGCACCAAAATGGCCAGTTGACTCTTCAAATTCCTATTTTTTAGTTCTACAGGGTTAGCTTCAGGGTGATAAACTGGTGTGAACTGTTGTTGTATGCCAAGACAATATCTTACTTGCTGCATTATGGCTGAAATAAATATATTGAATAATTTTTCAAATAATAAAAAAATTTGCTAGTGTAGTATAAAAAAAAACAAAAACCAAACCTTGCCATTCCATTAGGAAAGGCGAGCTTAATCCGCAGCCTGTTCTTGGACCTTAGTCCAAGCACATCCGTTGCAGCCAAATTGAGAGCAGAGAAATCAGCCAAAACAACTTTGGGTGTGCCAACCGGGAAACCCTCGGCAGTGCTAACTGCACCCAAAAAGAAAACGGAAGGTGTGCCAGCTGGAGTAATACCAGCCGTGCCAACTGCACCTAAGAGCGTCAAGCCGACAGTGCCAACTGCATCTGGATCGAACGCACAAAACACGCGTGCGCGAAGCTTCCTGATGCGCAAAGCCACCGTCAAATTACGGGCTGCTCGATGCTATATCGAGCAGTTGAGCAATAAGCCGTCTAGGGAGCTCACTAGTAAGAAAAAATCCTCGCTGGCATGGGCAAAGGCTCACTTGGCCGCACACGATGGTAACTGCGATGGAGCAATAAATCACAAGTGGAGATTGATCTGTCAAAAGTTACTGGACATTTACCTGCAGGACAGTGACATGAGCCAAGCGCACTCGGCACAGTTCATGGATGCAGGCTGGTTTCAGGGACATGTGAAACTAGTTTCCTGCATGGACGATCTATCAGCGTCCAAACTAAAGGATATCATCCTATCCCTAGGGGAAGTGTGGCCCGGTTGGTGGTCGTAGGAAGGCTATCGTGGTCCTTAATAAGGAAACGTTGTCATTACTCCGGGAAAGGCAAGGTCTGGTGTACTACGGGTTTATGGGCATCAGACTTCGCATCTACCGGGGTGATGACAAACCCGATCCCGGAAACCCTGTTGCAACAGAGGGGTCGCAAGGGGCTGGCACTGATAAAGAAGCCAAGGCCAACACGGAGGCCATAGTTGAACCTGCGAATTCAGTCGCTTCGGGATGCTCTCAAACATACTCTTGTCTGATTAAGGACCTCCTGGATAGACTTGACTTCGCGGAGGATGAAAACGCTCTTCTGGACCCAAATCCAGCAGATGCAGACATCGCCTTCAACTATGACCCTGATATCTGAGGATGGCGAAGATAATACAGATCAACCTTCACCACTCAAAAGCAGCCTCAACGGCATTAACTAGCCGAATTTTAGGAGGTGTGGATATTGCACTTATCCAAGAACCATGGACTTCCAATGGCAAAATTCTTGGACTCAGTGCAAAGGGATACAGGCTACTGTATGTATATAAATCAGGTAACAATGATAAAAACATTAGATCCTGTATTATGGTGAAAACCAGCTTAAATGTCTTCATTCTATCTAATTTCAGTGATGAAGACACCATAGCAGTGGCATGGGAGACGGCAGAATCCACAGTATGGTGGCTACTCTCATGCTACATGGCCCATGACCATGTGGACCCCCACCAACCATATTGGTCCATAAGGCAGTGAAGGAAGCAACAACTTGCGGTATCCCTATTATAATAGGCGCTGACGCAAACGCGCATCAGCAGATCTGGGGCAGCTCAGATACAAATGACAGAGGTGAGTGCATTTTTGATTTTATTATTCATAACAATCTAGTCAATTCGAGGCACGCTCATTTGATTCGGGTATGGAGGGTCTCCTCGGACTGCTCATTCTCTGACCATCGCTATATAACATTCTTCATTAGCATTTCGGATAGGAGATAAAAATTATACGTTAACAGACGCAAAACAAACTGGGAGGTACAGAACCAAATCCTTACCAACTTGATTGCGCAACCACCTAATATAGAGGCCGCGGATATCGACTTAGCGGTAGATACGCTAACAAATGCGTTTAAAGAAGCTACTAGTTTATCCTGTAAGGCATCTGTACAATGCGAAAATAGGAGACTACCTTGGTGGTCTGACAGTATTGCAGAAACACGCAAGAACTGCAGACAATTATTGAATGCGGCAAACAGGACAGGTAATTGGTCACTGTATAAAGCCTCATTGAATAAATTCAAAAACGAAGTTTACTGACATAAAACTTGGAGAGATTTCTGCAATAAAGTAGAATCCCACTCCGAGACCTGTAGACTGCGTAAAATCCTAGCGAAAAAACCAACGATACCCAGTTACATCCAGGATAACGATGGAAACTAAACAACGAATAGAATCGGATCTCTAGAGATCCTAATGGACACCCATTTTCCGGGCTGTCAACCTTGTGGTGATATTCGACGAACATACCCCTCCCATGCCCAGGCACAAATATCCATAGATATTACTGTGGAAAAAGTGAAATGGGCTCTTAAAAGCTTCCATCCATTTAAATCTCCGGGTCCGGATGATATCATTCCTGCGGATCTGCAACATAATGCCGATCTAGTAATCTCATGGTTACTTGTAATATACAAGGCCTGTACTAAACGGTTATATATTCCAAATGCATGTACTAAATATAATGTGATCTTTATACCCAAAGGAGGGAAAGCGTCACATACCAAGGCGAAGGATTTTAGACCTATTAGTTTAACTTCCTTTCTTCTGAAAACCCTTGAGAGGATAATGGAAGTGCATATTAGAACACTCATTGATAACTCTCAACTTTCGGCCTCTCAATATGCATATACCAAGGGAAAATCGGTTGAGACCGCCTTAAACTCGCTTGTAGGATGCATAGAGAAGTCACTCGAGCATAAAAACTATACCATGGTGGCCTTCATGGATATTGAAGGTGCCTTTAATAATATTAATCCGTCGGCAATCATTCAGTCTTTCAGAGAACTGGGGGTCGACCGGGGGATTTATCAGCTCATTGAAAATTTGCTACTGCACAGAATCACCACTTCCACAATGGGAGCAGCTACCATCACAAGGCAGGCCCACAGAGGTATACCTCAGGGTGGTGTGTTGTCGCCCTTGCTGTGGAATGTGACAGTAATCAATCTGCTCAAAAAATTGGAATCCATGAATATCAAACCGGTTGCATATGCGGATGATTTAGCGATTGCGATATCAGGGTTTCACATGGATACTATATCACAAAGACTAGAAAATGCACTAAACGAGGTTAGTGCTTGGTGCTCACGGAGTGGCCTCAGTGTCAACCCGGATAAAACGGAACTAGTACTCTTTTCCAGGAGATACAAGATTCCAAACTTCAACCACCCAAAGCTAAATGATATTACTCTAACAATTTCGGATAAAGCCAAATATCTGGGTGTTGTCCTCGATAGTAAGCTTTCCTGGAGGGATAATCTTCAGGCAAGAGAAGCGAAAGCCACAACGGCAATGTACGTCTGTAGGAATGCAATCGGCCCTACATGGGGAATAAATCCTAAGGGATTCGGTTGGATACTAGAGATTGTTATAAAACCTCTATTATTTTATGGGATTTCGGTCTGGTGGAAAGCACTCGACTCAGTAAGTAATCAGTCCTGTATAGAGGGAATTCTCCTAAAAATGGCACTTATGCTCTAAGGCACAGGTGCTCTAAAATCAAAGCCAACAAAAGCGATCTTCGTTATGTTGGGTTGGCTTCCGGTGGACTTAACAGCCAGAAAGCCAGCTCTACGTACCGCCGTCAGACTAAACACAATAGCCGCATGGAACCACCTACTTTGGGGGCATGCAAGTATTTTAGGTATAGTGAACAACATACCGGACCTCACAGACTACTGCATTCCGAAACCCTACTTCAACAGGAACTTCCAAATTTCTATGGCAGAAGGGTATTCCCAACTGAACGGAGCCATACAGGTTTTCACAAACGGCTCAAAAAAAGGGGGAAAGGTTGGAGGAGGCATCTTCATTCCCGAATACGGAATTGAAATGTCCTTCAGACTACCGAACGAATATAGTATACTACAGGCAGAATTATCTGCTATTAAAAGAGCTACACACTGGCTAAGGTTCTACCGGATTTCAAATAGAGATGTCCATATTATGACTGACAGAAAATCTGCTATTAAGTCTCTCATAGGGGTGTATACCAAATCCTTTCTTGTTCAGGAATGTCGTAGCCTTGGATGGTCTTGCGCAGCACTCAAATATCTCGATAAAGTGGGTGCATGAACACGGGACTATTTCAGGAAACATGGGTGCGGATGAACTAGCAAAGAGGGGAACCACATTAAGAGAAGTCGATGTCGACAATCTTTGTGCACTACCACTCTCATCCTGCTGGAGACGTTTCGATGTAACCTTCTTGGAATTAGCTCAGAACATATGGTGAAATGAGTCCACCTGTGCAATAGCGAGAACCCTCTGGCCTCGCCTGGACTTCCGCAGAACGAAAAATCTCATTAAATTCAACAGGAAGCACCTAAGAAACATCGTGAAACATAATGACTACTGCTACAGTTGCAATGACGAGGAAGAGGAAGAAAGTATCCTGCATTTCCTGTCTTTGTCCCGCTCTGGAGAATCTCCGTCTTCACCTTCTTGACAGAACATCATTAAGAAGCTTATCCGAGTTATCGGAAGTCGGGCTCAAAAATCTGAGCCTCTATATTAGGAATAGTGGTTGGTATAATCGCTGACCCCCCCCCCCCCCCCCTAGCCAAATTTCTTGAACCACTCCCATTTTTCACTCTCACTTCTCATCTTTCTAATTCTACCCTTCTCACTTTCCTCTTATTTCTCTCTCTCTCTATCTCTCCCTTCTTTTCACTTACATGTGGAACAAAGGCATTATCATATTGGACCCAAGTGAGCTGGATTCTGCTTTTCCAATTTCCTACCAGCAGCCTGCTAACCTAACCTAACCTAACCTATGTATATACTTAACGCTATTTTAACAATAAGAAACTGTTGCGAAGTGGAAGAAGTCGAAAAAAGTTTAATATATTTTTTGGCTTAAAATCTAACTTCTTAGCTTATTTTACATACACTGTCATACTGTGTCACACTGATCACAGGTTTGTGCAGTCCAAATGTTCTTTCACAACAGAATTATAATCACAATTTATTTATTTAAATGACATATAGCCATATTTTGTTTCAATTTAAACTGTTTTTGTTACAATTCCCTCCTTTCATGTCGGAAATTTCATGATGCGAAAAATACCGAAACCTTCTACAGAATTGACCCCCCGCAGAAAGCTGATATGTAGCTGTTTTGCAATGGAGAACCATGTGGTTTAATTTTGGGAACAGAACTTCAAAAAGTATTGTAGCAAACCGCATTAGCGTCAAAACATGCTTAAATAAGTATGGCAATTTATAAATCACCTCTTGAATTATGTGATTACGCATTAATTTTATATTCGCACTGCATTAATTTTTATGTAAAAAAGCGCAAAGGCAAATCCATTAGTATTCAATACGAAATATCTTATTTCATATTTACATTTTAATTCCACATGCAAAAGAATGTCAAAATTTACTTAATAGATAAAATATTTGTTGGTCTAATATATAATAGATAAAAACTTGTTATATTTTTTGTAATATGTATGTACATTTTTATATATATATTTAATCTTCATTCAACATTTTTGCGAAAAGATGTGCAAGGTTTTCTGCGTTTTTTAGAACATCTTCTCTGCACATATTTTGGGAAACATCTTTAAACTCATGGAATTTGTTAAGTAATTCTTCGAATTCATTTAAAGCCTCCTCAACATTTTCATCACTTTCCTCCAATTCGCAGATTCCTGAAATAAAAATAAGGTATGAAAAACTATGATAAATAAATGAAATAGTTTAAAAACTTATATATTATATATGTTATAATTATAAGTATATGTACATATTTTATAATTACGGGTAGTGCTATTTTTTGAGATATTGTCATAATAACTACATATGTATATATATGCAGTGATTTTCACATTTTTTTTTTTTTGGTTGCGGCACACTTAACGATCTCAAAATTTTATGATTTTAACAGGCTAAAAATCGTATCGCTTTGTAAGACAAATTACATGTGATAATTATTATTGAACAAATAATATCAGAGTTAGTTGTAAATATTCTGACAACACATAGTTGAACGGAACAGCTAGCCGTTTTCGAAGGCCACCAAATCTTCATCATCAGCGTTCTTCTGTGTTTGGTCCACTGTGTGTGGTGTCAGTTGATGTAGATTTCTGCTTTTGCATACGCAACTTTTTTGCAAATGGAATATGTGAATTGTTTTGATTCATCGTATTTCAATTTGCTGAAAGATTTTTGTAAGGAAAGCTCAATTTACCATCTCTAAATTTACAACAGTTTTTCCATTGTCGTTTGTTCTTGTAACTAATTATGCACATGTTAGTTAATTTGCTTATATTTTGTTCTAGTTAAGATAAACTTTTTTGGTTGGTTGTTTCAAAATTTACTTACCTTTAGCACACTGCGTAAAATAGTTTAGTAATTTATACATATAATTTGCCCTTTGACGCGTGGTGTACATTATAATGTACGTTGATTTTATCAACCCGCCACTGATTTCAATTTTTAATTTTAATTTAATTTACAGTTATCGGTTCTTTGTTTTGTTGTTGTTTAAATTCTTGAGGGGCTGTAAAATTTCAAAACAACGTGAGCTCAGTTTTATATATTTTGTGTTTGCTTCTTTTTTTAATTAGATTTTAAATGCAAATATATTAAATTAAATGTAAATATACTAAAAAAATTAAAAACCACCAAAAAATAAAATAAATTGAAAAAGTCTACGTATGAAGCGGATTTTACATTAAAATGTACATCCTCAAAACCCACTGCAATAAAAATTTGTCCTCAGAATTTTTTACACTTGTCTTCTGAAGCCTCTTTAAGCTATAAAATCCATATATAAAATTTTTCGATGGGAAGAATTAATTCCCGCGTTAAATGGTTAATAGGCAAACACGTCTTTTGTAATTCCTTTTACGCCGGTACTACTATGTACTGAAGAGATTTATATGACTTTAAAGGTTTTTCTGCATAGATGTGATCAATCTACATATATTTGTAATGCGTTTTCTATAGAATTGCTCTATTCAGGCTTCCAAGGTCATTCAAAGACGTTTCGTTGGGATTTTCCAACATCTTCAGGGATACTATTTTTATTGAAATCTGGTAACATTAATAAATAAAAGAACAATTTTAATGCAATAAGAACAATAATAATTATAAAACAATTAATATTTTGCTTTAATTTACATATACTTTCTTCTAATAAAATTTGCATTTAAGTTTTTTTTAAATATTATTTTACGCGACGTAACAAAATACAACATAAAACACATAATTTAAAAATAATTGCGAAAATAATCAACAAATTTTAAATATCACAGTATAAAGCTTTTCTTAACGTTCTAATATCACAGCTGCAGTTACACTATAACTTAAATTAATACAATGCTATAAGTAGCATTTTTATCTTTGTCAGTCTTGTTGTTCATTGCTATGTCCATTTTTTTGTTGAATACTTAAGGTTTCCAAAGAGTATCTTTTGTTGTTGTCCTTTTTTTAATATCAGTTTGATGTTAAGCTACTCTTACGCCCAAATTCCTTTTTGTTGTCCTGATGTAAAATTGTTTACAGCTTTTATGTATGTACGTCGCCATTACATTTGATTTCATATCCTACACTGCTTTGATCTTTTTTATTTATTTTTGTTTTTAGATTTGTGAACAGTGTTTTTGTTGTTTTGTTTGGTTTGTGTAAAAATATAATTCTTTCTTCATTAATTATCTCTTTTATTTTATTATTCTCAGTGAGCTTTGGAATATACGATAAGCTTACATATTTAGTGTTGCCAGATGTTGTTTTTGTGTTATTGTTTTTTGTTTCATTATGTATTGATTTTTTTATACGGCTATTGATCAAGTATGTCGGATAATTATTGTTTCTAAGTATTTCTGTGATTGTTTTAATATTTCTATCTTTGAATTTTTTATGACTTATATGTACCGCTTTATTAATAAAGTTTGAAATTGTATTTATCTTATGTTTAATGGGCTGTGTTGAATTATAATTTATTATTCTGCCTGAAGATATTTGTTTCATGTACCAATCTGTTATAATTCTGTTCTTGCGTCTAATTATTCTCATGTCAAGGTAAGGCAGCGAATTGTTTATTTCTTTTTAAATTGTAAATTTTATTTTGCTGTGATAATTGTTAAAAGCCTCCATTATGAGTTTTTCGTCCATTCTTTTTACAATGGCAAATAAGTCATCTACATATTTTGTAAATAGTTTAATTTCTATATTTTTATTCCTTGGTTTATTCGTTGTTTTATCTAAAACAGTGTCTAACACAATGTCGGCGATAGTTGGAGATAGAGGGTTTCCCATTGGCATTCATTTGTTTGATTATATATTGTGCCTTCATATATGAAATAATTGTTTTCGTTTAAACAAAATTGTAGTAGTTTTAAAAATTGTGTTTTTGGTATTTTAGTGTGATTTTTTAAAATTTCCTATTTTTCTAGAAGTTATTTCATCCCTCTCTTATAATCCTCTCTGTACATAATCACAGTTTTATTTCCTTTGTCAGATTTTTGTATAACTATATTTTCCTTATGTCTACGTAATATTCGTTTGAGTCTTCATATATGTTGACTATAAATTTTTCTTTTGGGTTATTTTTGAAGTTCTTTTGTATGTAAGTATTCTATTTGTTATGCTGGATCTTATAACATCTTTTGCTTTATCATCTGTAATTGTTTGTACCCATTGCTGTAGTTCAGCTACCTAATTTATCGTTGAAAAATGTTCCTTATTAACTGGTAAAGAAAATTTTGACCCTAAAAAGAGTAACCATTTTATTTCATCTGTGAATTCTATGTCTGTCTTGTTTATAAACCACGAGGGGTTAAACTTTAAGTCATATTTCTCAAATTCTTTCCGCTTTAGTTTTCCTATCTTGGCTAGATGCGTCGATTTGTCTGATGATATAAAATTCTTATATCGCAGCTAAAAAAATTATTTTTAATATATGAATGTATGTAACTATATTTGAATATGTATGAATTCATGTATGGAAATGTATAGGATTATATGTGGCAAAACTATTATATATGAACTAATATATGGACTAATATATGAAATGTATTATAATATATGAGTTCATATGTGGAAATTTCATTATGAAGCTCTTCATATGTGGATCCATATATAGAAATAACATTTAATATATGGAGCCATATTAAAATGTGTGCATACATGATATCTCAAAAGATCGTTTTTGCAATCAAAAAAGCTTGGTATTTTATCATTGGTGAATTGGAAATCCATTAGAAAATAGATACGGTATGCAAAGTTTATATGCGTACCCTCAACGTTTAAAAAATTAAAACTTTTGTTACAAAAAAAACCATTCTTGTATGATTTTATACATTTTGGTCCCATTCAATATATCAAATAATCAAAAGGATAATTAATTTTATAGAAAATAACAGAATTCTCTGGATAACAAACAAAGTTCATATTACTGCAAAAAATTATATTGAAAACTATTGTTAGACGGATTATTTTTTCTTTTATAATTAATTGCATTACCCAGCTAAAAAAATATGTATGGAGCATATATGATATCCCATATAAGGTTCGGATCCGAAAAATGAGGGTATATGGCCATATATTATAATAGGTCCGTTTGTTTACCCCAAAATTTGTGAAAATTTGTACTGGATTTTACTGAAATGCGTTCGTTTACACACCAAAATTGCAAAAGAGTGTGCCAATTGAGAGAGTAAGTTGACAGTTGTTGACTCATTTTTACTCCACAAATTTTTGCCAGTAAAATCCAGTAGACGAGAAAAACATATGATTTAATAAAATAAACAAAAGTAAGCAAATACAAAGTAAATTATTTTTAATAAAAGCATTTAAATGAAGAAAAAGTTCAAGTAAAAGTTTAATAAAAAAAAAAAACTGAAAATTTTTATGTTCAAGATGAAAGAAATTAAGGAATAATAATCGTTAAATATATCAGTTTTTAAATTTAATTTAATTGTGTTATTTATTTTTAGAGATGTAAGGTTTATGTATAAGTGAATACTTATTTCTGCATACTATTCGGCGTACCGACTATTAGAAATCAAATATTGATGTATTTTCCTATGCCATTTACCGAGAATAAAAACTAAAAACCAAAAACAAGCTAAAGCTTTCACAGAACTTCTATTTTAGAAATATGTACTCGTATATATCGCTTCAAATTTATAATTATAAAAATGCATGCATAAATTATCAAAAATTTGTATTTGTTTTGATTAATCTGCAAATTTTTGCAATTTTTCCGTTCGCGTACTTTTTTGTGCAAGAGACATCATTGAGAGTAAAATTTTCAAATTACCCAAAATTTACTCAACCAGTAAGTGCCAGTAGAGTTAGAAGAGATCTTTACAATAATGGACAACATGGCAGAGTGACACAGAGTAAGCCTTACACATCTAAAGTGAATCAGCAGAATCACGTAGAATTCACAAAAAGTACAAAACTGAGCCGTAGGCTTCTAGAAAAACATTTTATATAGTGATGAGTGCAAATTCAATATATTTGGAGTAAAAAAAATTAAGCTTTTATCTGGATTCAGCAATATAGTTTTTGGTGAATACAATGAATAAAATTGATTAATTACATATTCTGAAAGAAAATGTTGCGTCCATCGTTGAAAAATTGGGACTTCTAAGCAACTTGGTCTTTCAAAATCACAACGACCCGAAACATACGACGATAATTGCTAAGGAATAGTTGTTATACCAAACGCCTAAGACTTTAGATCGTCCACCGTTAACCGATATAGCTGAACTACTAAAAATTAAATATCACGACATCAATCCAAACGGTTTTCTTGATGTACGAGCAAATTATAACTGCCTTATTCATAAAATATATTTCAGGTTTATTAAGCGCTTATTTGACATATTTCTACGGGAAATTTGTCAAATAAACCTGTTATAAACCTAAAATATTTTTTATGAATTAGATCGTAATACACTACAAACATGTATAAAAACCACTTCTGATTCAATTTATTTTAATAAAAAATCCTCAATTGGATCATTATTAGGCTTTAGTAGAAAAGTACTAGCATCAGGAATAGAACATTACTCCGATAAAACGATAGATATAACCAAAATTAATACAGTAATCGTTGAATGCAATATTGCATGTGGTTCGTATATAAACAACATGTCTACACATATTTTACATCAGTTTTCGCTTAGCATTAGTCCTGGATATAAAATAACAGAGACTCCAGCCACTGTAATATATTTACCTGTAAATTCAAGTACAATAAATAGTCTAATTTTGAAAGTTGTTGACCTAGACGGAAACTTAATAAACTTTCGTTGTGAAAAAAATAACAATACGATTACATTTCAAGCCTATGAAAGAATGATAGTATACAACAAAAGTGATATATTCAATGATTTAACAGTTATTCAATCACCATCAGCTGAAGACGAAGGTGTAAACCCATAAAATTTTTGAAAAAAGTTAAAAATACAATATTATAAAAATAATAAACATCGAAAGCCTAAAAATGCTAATGTTTTAAATAAAACTAATCAGGATTTTTTAAGAAATTTTGGATTTAAATTAAAATAATAAAATTAATTGCATAGTTACAACCAAGGAAAACAAACAAATGAGCAGTATAATTAATATATTGCAAAATCCTCAACTGGATAATTCAATCATCAAGAAAGAGTACCACAGTTACACATTATATTTACAGTCATCTAAAAATAATGATGAAATTTGTATATCAATTCAAAATCAAGATTTGTATGCTTCACCAAGTGAAAGTTTTCTATATATCGAAGGTCTTGCAACAAATGAAGACTCAACAGTTTCTACATCCATACGTCTCTTAAACAATTGTATGGCAGACCTATTTAATGAAATACGTTATGTGATTAATGGTATATAAATTGATCGCACACGTCATTTGGGCACAAAACATACATAAGTGTCACGAGACGGAAGATAAGGGTATTTTTCTGTTTGTCTCGTTTTCCTACAAATTTTGTCGTCGTTTTTGTTTTGATTCTTCCTTCTGGTGCAATAAAATTACAACGCTTTTTATTAGCTGTGTTAATTGGTAAGTAGTAATACACCACAGTATCAAATACTCTATACCTTTCTCTTTTTTCCACGAATTTAAAAAAACCTGATTGGAGCTTTTTTACCTGTCACTTTCTTCACTTCTGTGTATTCTATGATTTGGGTATTGCAACAGAATTAAAAACCTACGTGTAGTTGAATAAATTTGAAAGTGATAGTCTACTAAATGCAGGATGGTCACCATTTACCAATGATGGTCTTACACCCGAAAACGGATATTTCAATTTTTGTGTACCACTAAAATTATTACTTGGATTTGCCGAAGATTTTTACAAAATAATAGTTAATTCTAAGCATGAATTGATTCTTTTAAGATCTAAAGATGATAAACATGTTTTTAAATTTAAACTATCAACTGAAAAAACCAAGTTAACAATTTTAAATATAACTTGGAAAGTACCACACATTCAACTTGCTGATGCATACAAATTGCAGATACATATATAAAACAATAAACAACCGTCATCCATTATATGTATATATATGTATATGTATATGTATTAATATCTTTCACTTCCAAAAAGTACAAAGTTTTATTGAATGTTAAGCTAGCTGCTCACCTATTGGTAAGTCTTCGAAATAATGACAACACGTTTGAACATTGTAATTTAAGTGATGTAAAAGTACATCTTAACTCCATGTACTTAAAATTTCAACAAAAATTTAAAATTTCACGCAACACCCAACCATTATTAACACCAGAAAACTTCAAAACTATGCCGCCAATAGCTGCCTTGGATGTTACACATCAAAATGAATTAGTTAAAACTGGACCAATCGATATTAGAATTGAACTGAAAACTTTAAAAAATATATCACCTATACATCTGCGTATTACTTAATTATTCGTGATAAAATATTTGAATACATTCCACTAACAAACGAAATTAGAAAACTGGTATAACTTTATTTTTAGTTAGTTTAAGAGACTAATAATTATAGATATACATAAACTAAAAAATAATTGTATACAATTTATATAAATGTTAAGTGTAATAACATTATCGTTTATTCACAAACATTTTGTCTACACACTCAGTCACACTTATTTGTAAGGATGTTACTCAACGATATATATGAATTTTTCAAAAGATGTTCACACATTGTCTCCAATGAAGATAGATATAAACTGATTAATATTCAATCACATCTCGAAGAAGCAAATAACTTAAAAACAACTAAAAATAAATTTGGAGAGCATTATGAAGATTGTTCAGGGTCTAATGAGAATGAAACTTGTGGACCCGACACTTGTTCATGTTCATAATGGCTACTTTTATTTAGGAATGATTTTTGAAATGTGTAATTTGAGTTTAGAAATTGTAGTTGTACACATATTTTTTTAATGTTAATTTTTAACGTAATAACACCTACAAAAGCAAATATTTGATTAATTATTTAATTCATTAGATAATAAAAAAGCCTCACGGCTAGGGATGCAATATCGTTCTTAAAAACATCGATATAAAGAAACGCCGTAAATAGAAGCGATGCATCGATCTTTTATGATTTAAATGTTTTGCAATGCTTTTTGTTTTGAAATAAGTATCTGTTGTATCTCTTATATTTTAAGTTATTGTTAGTCCTGTTTTAGACTTACAGTTTTTCTTGAAGAAAGTCTGAGTTTATGGAAGAGAGAAGAAAGAAGAAGGGTACTGACTTGCTTGTACAGAGCGTATGTTTCATACATATAATACACATTCGCATATACTTCGTGTGCAAATTTAATGCTGGTTTACAACAAACAGCTTTGAAAGCTCTTAAATTTTTTCTTGTTTCTTTGCAAAGTAACAGCAAGCATTGTTGTCGCCAAGATCTGCTTGGCTGTTGTGCTGTCGTCGGTGTGAAAGTACAAAAAGCTCTTTATAAAAGTTTGCACATAGAGCATATGACTTGGGCGTAGCTGAATAAGAAGTAATGCTTTGTTGATAGATACAACAAACACTGTTCTAATTTTTTTGTTTGCAAAGGACATGACCTATGATTGGACTAGGAACATGTTGCAATTACTCTATTTCTTCTTAAAATGGAGCACGTGATACTTTTCTGAACACAATACATGCATACGTTCATCTGCAAAAAATTATCTTTGATTGGAAAATCCTCATATTCATCTACATTTATGATTTTTTTAATTGTTAAGTTTAAATAATGAAATAGAACGGTTTGCTTGTCCTTCATAGAAAGATATTTTTGTAATGATTTTTTTTCGCATACCCTTTTTCTCAGTTCTCGTTGTATTGTAAATATTCGTAGTACATATTATTCGTAATAGGTACATACTGACTTTAATAAATAAGCTTTATGCTTTGCTAATATTTTTACTTAGTATAAATAGCAGAAATAAAAAAAACCCAAATAAAAAAAAAAACAAATATAAAGTGCCCTTGAGGAATACTCTATGAGTACCTCAAATACAAAAAATTTTGAAGTGAGTTCTAACGGCAGAAATGCTTATTTTAATGTGAGTTCTGAAACTCTTAATGAAAACAATATCAATAATATATCTGATGAGTCTTTTTTTAACGGCAAAGCCAATTTTTCGTCAGCGAACAACTTCGCTTTGTCCACTCTCAAATAGTAGTGATTCATTAACATTACAGTTGCCTAGTACTTCTTCATATAAGTCAGTAATACCATCCCCTTCAGGCTCGTATTCATCACTTAAAAAAGTTATCACTACAGATAATAGTAGCTCAAAACGAAAGGTACAATTCAGAATGGACAGATATATCACCGTGGAAAAGCGTGGGCGAAGCCCGAATTCTTCAAAAATTTCATCTGCTCCAGAGATGTCTAGGCATAACAGCGCATCTTCTACTAATCGTCAAAACTGTTTTCAAATATTGCAAGATGAAAACAACAAATCCGATGTATCCATGAAAAAAACATCTGAGCCGCCACCAATCTATTTGATCCAGGGGTTTAAGGTAAAAAATGTGTTCAACATAATAAATAGGGAGAAGATTCCCCAACCCTTATTTCGTGTTGAACTTGAGCCTAATGATATAAAATTGAAAAAAAAATAGACTCACACATTTTATAGCTTAAAATACATGTTATACCGTAAAATATCAGTTGAAGAACCACACAAGCGTTCTGGGCCCGTACAGTGCCATAATTGTCAAGAATATGGCCATATGAAAACTTACTGCAATTTACCTACTCTTTGTGTTGTGTGCGGCGAATTACACGGCACTGCTAGTTGCAATAAACCAAAAATTCAGTAATTGTGGAGGTAATCACACCGCTAACTACAGAGGTTGTCCTGTGTACTCTTTCGTAAAGCAGACTATGTTGCAAAAACCTAAATTAGCTCCAGCTCAATCAGCAAACGCTTACTCTCGCACTTTTGCGCAAATGAGCCAACCAGTCACTTCCCGTGTTTCGTATGCCGATGCTGCTAAGACAAATTCAATTCCCACACAAAATGTTTCCCCACCAAATAATTAAAAAAATACTGACGCAAGCTTTAATTTTAATCGCCTTGAAGCTACTTTTGATAATCTGGTGCAAACGATAAACAATTTTACCACAAATATGACTAGCATGATGCAAGAAATCCTGCGAATGCAGAATACTCTGCTTCAAGCATTAATTAACAAGCCATAAACACGTTAACAATATGTTTCTGGAACGCAAAAGGCGTTCGCCATCATAAAAATGAGCTTGAGCACTTCCTCACGGAAAAACATATTGACATAATGTTAGTATCTGAGACTCATTTGACTTCGAGAAGACTTTTTAAAATTTATGGCTACACCTTATATGATTCAAAGGACCCTAGAGGAAGGGCATGCATTGGATCAGCAATTCTAATAAAGTCAAGACTCAAGCACTATATTCTTGACAACATTTGTGAAGAACACCTACAAGCAACAAATATTGGCATTGAAAGTTTTTGTACAAATTTCGTGATATCTTCAATTTACTCCCCTCCCAGATTTTCAATCACTGAGGATCAATACGAGACATTCTACAAATATCTTGGACCTTGTTTCGTAGCAGCTGACGACTACAACTGTAAGCATACAACAACACAATTTCAAAAATTGGCTTCTATGTTATTTCGAGTGGGAAGCCCACTTACTGGCCTACTGACGTACGAAAAATTCCGGATGTTATAGATTTTTGCGTCATAAAAAGTATTTCTAGGGAATTAATTCACGTTGAAACTTCCCTAGATCTTTCGTCCGCTCACTCTCCCACGATCGTTACAATCTGTAGCCCACTGAGAAGCGCTTTACCTGAACCATATGTCCAGATGATAAATCGTGTTAATTGGCTGGGATTAAAAAAATATCCTAGTAGTCATTGCACGGAAAATATTACCCTAAGAACACCCGATAATATTGAATCTAACATTGCCAATCTTAACGAGAATATTAAACAAGGTGCTGAACATGCCACTACCTCCCATCCATAATAGAATTTATTCTACAGACGTTGAACGTCTCGTACGTGAAAAAAGAAGAGCTAGAAGGGAATGGCAACAGCACAGATCACCTCAACACAAAATCAGATTTAAAGAGTGCACGAAACGACTCCAAGAGTTGCTTGCATCTGAGAAAACTGCATCTTTTAAAAATTATCTGGAAGGTCCTGATGTCACACCAGCATCTAATTACTCTTTGTGGCGCGCTGCTAAAAAGCTTAAAACTCCCGTTGAGTTTAAGCCACCTCTGCGCACATCTACCGAAGGTTGGGCAAGAAGCGATACGGAAAAAGGTAAAATATTTGCTGAGCACTTAAAATCCGTATTTACACCAAATACATGTACCGGTGTTGCTGATTTGCCGAGTGTAGTTGCTTTACCCCCTCGACCCTTAAAATTTAAGATGTGTGATGTACAAAAACTAGTAGCCGAACTCAACCCTAAAAAAACTACCGGTATTGATGGAATTAGTAACCAGATGCTGATTAAGTTGCCTCGTACTGCAATTAGAATCCTGTTATTCATTTTTAATGCCATTTTACGACTGCAGTATTATCCCCACTGCTGGAAGCTTGCCACGGTTAAAATTATTCCAAAGCCAGGTAAAGATCTTACCAAGGCTGAGTCATATATGTCAATAAGTTTGCTGTCAACAATGTCAAAGCTCTTTGAAAAGCTACTCATGACAAAATTGTCTTCAATTTTAGCTGATAATGGGTGCATCCCGGACCTTCAATTTGGTTTTAGAAGTCAGCATAGCACCGTTGAGCAAACGCATAGATTGGTTCAATTTATAAGAAAAACATTTGAGGAAAAGAAGTATTATTCTGCCCTGTTTATTGACATTTCTCAGGCATTTGATAAAGTGTGGCATGAAGGCCTGATTTAGAAATTGAAGACATACTTACCAATAAATATTCTAAATATTTTGGAAAGTTACATTCTTGCCCGAAAATTTACAGTTGTGGAAGGACACTTTATGAGTATGCCTGAAACTATCTCATCCGGTGTACCACAGGGTAGTATACTGGGACCAGTTTTATATTTGATTTAAACTTGTGATATGCCTGTGAGCAGTAGTATCCATACTTCCACATTTGCGGACGATACATCCTCCCTTAGTATGCACGAAAACCCTGATGAGGCATCCCGATATCTTCAGAAACATATAACACAGCTTGAGCTATGGTTAAACTTATGGTGAATTAAGGTAAATGAACAAAAGTGTATTCAAGTAACATTTGCCTTACGAAGAGATACTTGTTCCCCCATTCGGATTAATAATCAAGTTTTTCCTCAACATTCACATGTAAAATATATTGGTATACACCTTGATCGACAGCTTACATGGAAACATCACATTGACTCTAAGTTAACTCATATGAAATTAACTCAGGTACATTGGCTGATTGGCAGAAATTCAACACTCAGCCAAGACTGCAAACTTTTAATATAAAAGTCGCTTTTAAAGCCAATATGGTGCTACGGAATTCAGCTATGGGGCACTGCTCCAGCTTCAAATGTTGAGAAAATCCAACGTAAGCAAAACAAAATTTTACGTTTGATAACATCGGCTCCATGGTTCATCAAAAATTCAAATATACATCGTGATATAAATATGCCACTAGTGACTGAAGAAATTGCAAAATACGCATGCAAATATCTAACAAAACTCGAGTCACATCCTAATTTTGAACTTTACTGGACACATCCGCTTAAAAAAGAGAGATACAACGGCTCTAATACTAAAAAACTCCAGATGAAGCTGCTTGAAAATACTTTTTTTTGTCTATCACTACTTATGTATTATTAATAACTATCACTAAATTATGTCCGACATTGGTCGGGCCTACTAATTACATTTAAGATTTGAATACTTATTGTTAGTTCATATATGAAGATACAATAAATAAAAAAACATGCATTAAAAAACCATTTTCTCAGAACAAATAAAAAAAAAATTAAATAACGCACCCACGTAAATCTACAAAGAAAAGCATGTATACGCATGTCTTTCGTTCTTAATAGTTTTTTATGTAATTTTTTTGTAAGATTTTTGAAAAAAATTCCCATGTAAATCGAAAAAGTAATAAAATATTGTCATGGATATATGTCCATGTCTTGCATATGCATGTTTACCTTTCATTAAATTTTTAAATGTCATATCCTTTTTTTAAAATGAAAATTATATTTAAGCAAAATGCATCTACATGCTGCTACACGCGAAAAGTATGCAAACGCATGTCTTTCGTTCTTAATAGTATTTCGTGTAAGTTTTTTGCTAAGAATATTGAAAATTTTCATGTATATGGAAAAAGTAATGAAAAATTGTAATGGATATATGACCATGTGTCTTGCACCTGCATGTTTACCTTTCATTAAATTTTTAAATGTCCTATCCTTTTAATAAAATGGAAATAAATAAGAAATACGATAACTCATTTAAAACATAAGTCCTCATACATAAAACTTTAAATGAATTTGAAATATGTACATGTATTTTATTTAAAATTTTTCCTGCAAAATTTTTCTAAAATGCATTTTAGATTCATTTTATTTTTTTATGAATAAGGGGAAATAAAATACAAGCATGCGGACGTTTAACATAAAAATCAATACTAAACACATTTATTGCTTTAAAAAGTTTGCAACTACATAAAATTTCTTATGAAAAATAAAAAGTTTAACTATAGTTTAGTTCAAATATTGCTGAACCATTTGGTGATTTTGATTTTGTCATTTATTTTTGATCTGTTTAAATATGTAACGATTCTTTGCAGAAGATAAAACCACTTATTGTTGTCTAAATATGCAATAACTTTGGATCCATTTTGTAAGGATAATTTAAGGGAACATCATCACTTTTCGTGTATTCTGAGTTTATTCCTTGGGCAATGTTAAGTGTTTGTTGATAGATCTAAAACAAACAAAATTATAACGAATTAAATTTAATATGTATTTCTTAAACTTTCATATAATAAATAAAAAAAATCTAATGTTATATTAAACTTCATTCTTACCAGAACGTAATTTCAAGTACTTTTAATAACAATAACTAAAATTAAATTCTGATTGGTATTTTATAGAAATATTTGTGAGTCAGTCGAACTCTCATTTTAATAAAATTACTCAAATGAGAATTTCATTCGAATTGCTCCATTTACAAAAAATGTCTTTGTTAAACTTCTTATGAGAAAATTATATAATCTAGTTTCTTTTTCATATTTTTCTAATTGGTTTGATCTTTACGGAAAATATATATCAGAGTTATCGCATTTTTCTAAATAGTTTGATCCTTAGTGGTAAATATATGTTCTAATTGGAAAGATCGTCCTTATGGAAAAATATATGTGTGACAGACTTTCCAGATATATTCTAATTGGAATGATCCTTATGGACCATTACACTACTCCAATTGGAGTGATGCTCCTTATGGAAAAATACACGTGTGCCAGAATACCCTTACATATTCTAATTGGAATGATCTTTATGGACAAATACACTATTCTAATTGGAATAATCCTTATGGAAAAAATACACGTGTGCCAGAATGCTCATCAATATACTACTTTGGAATGATATATTTTTTTTGATTGGTTTGATCCCTATGGAAATTATCAGGGCAATTATGAATTGAATTCCGCGAGAAATTTCTCCCTTTTCCAATTAGAATTTTTTGTTTTCCCTATTACTTGCTATTAGTTGGATTTTTTCGCCGGAAAAAAATTCTCGCGGAATTTTATCCATAATTGCCCTCTATATGTATGACAATTATAACATTTTTCCAATTGGAATCATCCTCATGGAAAAAATGCATATTCTAATTGGAATGATCATTATGGAAAAAAATAACACGGTGTTACAAAAAATCACTTTTTGTCAGAACTTGAAAAGCGAACTAGTGGGAACTATAGGCGTAGGTCAGGACATACAAAAACCATTTTCAAATATTTTAAAACACTATTCGAGTTATTTTGAAAAAATAGTAGTACTTTATTACCTCTTAACTCACACATTTTTTAACCGATTTAAAAATTTTAAACAGTTTTGGAAAGGCAAAGAATTAGGTTTTTATAAAATGTTTGCATTAATTTTATGTTCCAAGAAATTGCGTAAGTTTTTATCAAACATTTGAATTTTTTTTTTATTTTTTTATGTAATTTTTCTAACTCATCAATTGTTATTTTAATTTCCTTCTATGAAGAACTATTTCTTTTTGCACATAACTTTAAAGAAAATTTTATATAGAAAAAAATTAGACATTATTTGTTAGAATCGATTTATATTTGCAAGTGTTATTAAACTTTTTCTAAAGTACAAATAATGCGATTGCAGACTTTTTTCCTCGAATATTTGATGATGCCAAATCATTGAGAAAGATAATAGTAATGGGTAGCTTATAAACTCTTTAGACTTAATTTTTCAAGTACACTAGAATAACTTTTACATACAAGCACTTTCGGGTTTATAGGCTGAGTTTACATCTGGCATTTCTTGTGTGTCATTTGCCCAAAAAAGCGTAACCAACTTATTACTAATGAAAAACTGTTTCATTCAGACATATATTTATTGATTTAAAAAGTTTCCAATCATGTTGGATTCTATAAAATTGTCTATTAGTTATGTATGGAACTATTTAACTTAATAAATACATGTCTGAATCAAACAGTTTTTCATTAGTAATTAGTGGTTACCCTTTTTTTACGCTTGTGTGGCACATGGAACACAAACGTAAACCCGGCCATAGTGTTTGCTAAAACTATGTGCTCAGTCAAAATATGTTTTGATGGCCTCGTTTGCGTGGCTGCCCGCTTCGCGCAGGTATTCCCGTAGAATTCAAGTCAGCGAATAAACCACAAACACAACAAAAATTATTATGCTTATCATACACTGCATGATGATTACAAAATCCACAAACTTATTTATTTTAATTAAAATAAGCACTGCACCTGTCAACAATTTTAATCTACTTCCAATTTTTTTACTCTTTTCTAAAAATAATAACTTTCGGCATTGTCTTGGTATTATTATTATGTGTTTATCCAAATATATTTGGTGCGTTTTATCCCTTGTACCAATCTTACGTAAAATAAATCACAATTTATATTTAGTTACTTCTATATTATAATTCAGTTTTTTATTTTATTTAATTACTAATTATAAGTTAATTATTTAAAAATGGTAGTTGCAAAATTTCACTTGACGCGTTTGTGAGTAGTCAGCAGACAAAATTAGAATTAGAATGGCGATCGTAAGTAAAAAAAGGAATTAAAAAGATAAGCTGGCATCTTTCATATTTTAGTTGTAAATAAAAGGTAAGTCCACACAGTTGGATAAATTGACAGGGCGCCACATATATATAACTAAAAATTGCATATAGAAACATTCTAAACTTTTTTAATGATTAACAAATATGGCAAAATAACTCCCATTCATTTGTATTATCTTCCACTTTAATTTTTTCAAATTAAGATAGATTGAAAATAAAGAATACCGAATATAACTTTGCTTATTAACAGCCTTACGCATAACGAGAAACTGGCATAAGTGTCAGAACTGAATATGGTCTTAACAAGTTTTGCCATACAATTTTACGTTAAAATTTAAGCTGGGATTTAATAGTGGGTTAAAACTACATTGTGCACCGATTTCTAATGTCAAATAGTATGAAACTCATTAAGACCATATTCAATTTTGCTACTTACGCTAACGGGTATGAAGGTTTTTGTTATGTATAAGGCTTTAATTATATACAAAAAAAAAATAACTGTAAGATTACGAAAGCATAATTAAGTTGGTGGATTTGTTTCTTTCGTTGTGTGTTGGGTTTGCAAATAATCGCATATTTTCATAATCGCGATTACGATTAAAAAATATGCGATTATCGGTTAAACGCGATTAATCGAGAAAATATAATATTATAATTTTTACTAAAACCAAAAAAAATTGCATCATGAGTTTTAGTCGAACTGTATGAGTTTATCCAAAGAAATCTATTTATTTTGTCTTGAGTTCGCGTTTTAATTTAATTTTCAATTAAATTATATTTTTTTTATTTTGACAAAATTGTAAAGCATGTAGAATGAAGTTCGTAATCAGAATTTATGAGTATCAAAAACAATACAAATAGTGGGAAAGCAATCTTTTGATATGAAAATTTTTCTAGGACGAAATATATTTCTACTTTCTGAATTTATTTTTATTTAATTTTGGATCCACACCTGATGAATTTACATATATTATAATGAATGAACAAGTTCATATAAAAAACAATATTTTTTATACCGTTATTTCTATATGAAGTTGTTCATTCATGATAATATAAATTCATCAGGGGCGGACACTTTTTGTTAATATTTTTTTTGTGATAATGCGAGGTCCCAAGACATATCTGAAAACCGAATGAAAAATATTGTATCAATCGTAATAAAATTTTTGAGATATTACGAAATTTTTGAAATAAAATTGGAGAATATAATAAAATAAAATAATAAATTTAATAAATGCTCAATTTGGATTTTATTTATCATTTTGCTTATAATACTTTTGTTCTATAAAGGTATAGGAAAATATAACCAGGGCTTTCATGAATAAAATTCCACGTGAAATTTTTCCCGGGGAACAATTCCAACTAATAGCAAGTAATAGGGAAAATAAAAAATTCTAACTGGGAAAGGGAGAAATTTCACGCGGAATTTTATTCATGATAGCCCTGAATAAATGCATATCGAATATTTTTTTAGTTTTTTAATGCATGTTTTTTATTTACTGTATCTTCAAATATGAACTAGAATAAGTATTCAAATCTTAAATCTAAAATATAATTATTAGGCCCAGCCAATGTCGGACATAAACTAAGTGATAGTTATTTATAATAAGAAGTAATAAGCAAAAAAAAAAAAAAAAAAAAGTGTTTTCAAGCAGCTTCATCATCTGGAGTGTTGATTATTAGAGCCCGTGTATCTCCCTTTTTTAAGCGGATGTGTCCAGTAAAGTTCAAAATTAGGATGTGACTCGAGTTTTGTTAGATATTTGCCTACGTATTTTGCAATTTCTTCAGTCACTAGTGGCATGTTTAAATCACGATGTATATTTGAATTTTTGATGTACCTTGGAGCCGATGTTATCAAACGTAAAATTTTGTTTTGCTTCGTTGGATTTTCTCAATTTTTTGAAGCTGAAGCAGTGGCCCATAGCTGAATTCCATAGTACCATATTGGCTTCAAAAGCGACTTGTGTATCAAAAGTTTGCAGTCTAGGCTGAGTGTTGAATTCCTGCCAATAATCAGCCAATGTACCTGAGTTAATTTTAGTTTAATTTTTGTTAGCTTAGAATCAATGTGTTGTTTCCATGTAAGCCGTCGATCAAGGTGAATACCAAGGTATTTTACATGTGAATGTTGAGGAACAGTTTGATTATTTATTCTAATGGGGGAACAAGTATTTTTTCGAAGGGAAAATGTTATCTGTACTCACTTCTGTTCGTTTACTTTTATTCTCCATAAGTTTAACCATAGCTCAAGCTGTGTTATATGTTTCTGAAGATATCGGGATGCCTCATCAGGGTTTTCGTGCACACTAAGGCAGGATGTATCGTCCGCAAATGTGGAAGTATGGATACTACTGCTCACAGGCATATCACAAGTAGAAATCAAATATAAAACTGGTCCCAGTATGCTCCCCTGTAGCACACCGGATGAAATAGTTTCAGGCCTACTCGTAAAGTCTCCTTCCACAACAGTGAACTTACGGGAAATAATGTAACTTTCCAAAAGATTTAAAATGTTTATTGGTAAGTCTTCAATTTTAAAATTAGGCCTTCATGCCACACTTTATCAAATGCCTGGGAAATGTCAATAAACAGCGCAGTACAATACTTTTTTCTTCAAAAGTTCTTCTTATAAATTAAACCAATCTATGACTTCTAAAACCAAATTGATGGTCTGGTATGCACCCACTACCAATTAGAATTGGGGACAATTTTGTCTTAAGCAGTTTTTCGAAAAGCTTTGACATTGTTGATAGTAGACTTATTGGCCTATATGACTCAGCCTTGGTTAGATCTTTGCCTGGCTTTGGAATCATTTTAACCTTGGCAAGCTTCCAGCTGTGTGGATAATACTCCAGTCGTAAAATGGCATTAAAAATTAATAACAGGATTTTCACTGCAATACGAGGCAACTTCATCAGCATCTGGTTACTAATTCCATCAATAACCGGAGCTTTCTTCGGGTTGAGTTCGGCAATTAATTTTTGTAAATCACGCGTCTTAAACTTTATGGATTGAGGGGGTAGAGCGACTACACTCGGCAAATCAGCACCACCAGTACATGCATTTGGGGTAAATACGGATTTTAAATGCTCAGCAAATATTTTACCTTTTTCAGTATCGCTTCTTGCCCAATCACCGGTCGAAGTGCGCAGAGGTGGTTTAAACTCAACGGGTCTTTTAAGCTTTTTAGTAGCGCGCCGCAAAGAGTAATTAGGTGCTGGTGTGACATCGAGATTTTCCAGATAATTTTTAAGAGATGCAGTTTTTTCATATGCAAGCAGCTCTTGGAGTCGTTTAGTGTACTCTTTACATCTAATTTTATTTTGGAGTGATATGTTCTGTTGCCATTCCCTTCTAGATCTTTTTTTTCACGTACGAGACGTTCAATGTCTGTAGAATAAATTATGTTAAACCCACGGATGGGAGGCAGCCTGTTTAATATTTTCGTTAAGTTTGGCAATATTAAATTCAATATCTTCGGATGTTATTAGCTTAATGTTTTCCATATAATTACTGAGATATTTTTTGAACCCCAGCTAATTAACACGATTGATCATCTTCACATATGGGTCAGATAAGTCACTTCTTAATGGGCTACAAATTGTAACGATCGTGGGTTAGTGATTGGAGAAAGATCTAGAAAACCTTAAACTTGAATTAAATCGGTAGACATTTTTCATGACGCCATAATCTATAACATCCGGAATTTTTTGTGTCACTGGTCAATAAGTGGGATACCTACTAGAAAGGACGTCCAAGCCCATTTTTGAAATTGTGTTAAACAACGATCGACCTCTGGGTGTAATAAGACGCAAACCCCAGAACGTATGTTTTGCATTGTAGTCGCCCGCTGCTATACAACAAGATCCAAGAGTTTTATAGAAATCCTCGTATTATCCTCAGGGATTGAAAATTTGGGAGGGGAGTAAATTGATGATATTATGAAATTCGTTCAATAATTTTCAATGCAAATATTTGTTGCTTGTAGATATTCTTCAGAAATTTTGTCACGGATATAATGCTTGAGTCTAGACTTTATTAGAACTACTGATCCACCGCATGCTCTTTCTCTCGAATCATTTGAATCATATAAGGTGTAGCCATAAATTTTAAAAAGGCTTCTCGAAGTCAAATGAGTCTCAGAGACCAAAATTAGTAATATCAATACTTTTTTCTATAAGAAAGTGTTCAAGTTCATTTTTATGTTGGCGAATGCCGTTTGAGTCCCAGAAACATATTTTTAACGTGTTTATGGCTTCTTAATTAATGCTTGCAGCAGTGTATTCTGCATTCGTAGCATTTCTTGAATCATGCTAGTTATAAAGGGTGTTTTTTATTGAGGTATAGAACTTTAAGTTGGCATCACTTTTTTAACTGGCGGCCATTTTGTCAGCTGTCAAGTGATTAATATTTAGTTTGGTTTGCCATTTCATCATGAACAGGTTGACAAAAGAACAACGCTTGCAAATCGTGCAAATTTATTTCGAAAATAATGGTTCAGTTCGCGAAGTTTACCGCAAGCTCCGTCCATTTTATGGTCGACATAATCGTCCATCAGAGCAATTAATTCGGTTAACCATGGATCGTTTTCGCACTACGTTTACTCTATGTGATAATACGCATCCGCAGAGACGTCGAACAGTGCGCACCGAAGAAACAATTGCCGCTGTAGAGCAAAGTGTTGAAGAGGACCCGAATGAATCGATTCGCCACCGTGCACAGCAATTGGAGCCGACTAACCGACTATTTTGTTCCCGAATTGGATGGCATGAATGTGGATGAGTTGTGGTTCCAACAAGACGGCGCTACATGCCACACAGCGCACGTCACAATCGATTTATTGAAGGAAACATTAGATGGGCGCATAATTTCGCAGAATGGACCTGTCAATTGGCCACCAAGATCGTGTGATTTGACACCATTGGATTATTTTCTTTGGGGATATGTGAAGTCGCTCGTCTACGCCAACAAACCAGAAACGTTAGGGGACTTGGAAGCCAACATTCGTGGCGTTATTGCCAACATACGGCCCCATATGCTCGAAAAAGTGGTTGAAAATTGGACCTGTAGAATTGGCTTTATTCGAGCCAGCCGCGGCGGCCACATGCCCGAAATCATATTTAAACATTAATGGCATAAAATTATCCTTCCAATAAAGCCAAATTGATGGACATTAAAACGATTTTCTTGTGTTTTATTTCAATGCAAAGTTCTATACCTCTTAAAAAAACACCCTATATTTGTTGTAAAATTATTTATAGTTTACACCAGATTATCAATAGTAGCTTCAAGGCGATTAAAATTAAAGCTTGCGTCAGTATTTTTTGAATTATTTGGCGGGGAAACATTTTGTGTGGGAATTGAATTTGTCTTAGCAGCATCTGCATATGATACACGGGAAGTAATTGATTGGGTCATTTGCGCAAGAGTGGCAGAGTAAGCTTTTGCTGCTTGTGCTGGAGCTAATTTAGGTTTTTGCCCCATTGCACTGTGGGTAAAGAGTAGGTTTTTTTTGGCATAAAGTCAATTTTTTTTGGATTCATATTTTGAAATTTAACTGATTTCCTTAATCTAGATACCCATATTAAAAAAAAATATTAAATATAAATTTGGATGGCAACCCTTTTTTGATGGCATGCTTCTAAAGTCAGCTGATTAAATATTACTTTGTTTTGGTACAACTGGCGGTAAACATCAGCTGAGTTCGAGTGCTTGTGAGAGTTGAAGTTGAATGAAATTAAAAAGTATTGTTATGGAAAATATTAGTGGAGGTATGTAAAATTATTACCTGCTACCAATTTGGTCATTATTATGTGTTGTTGTCCAATTGTGCAATGTTTTATTTATGTATAATATTAGATTTATATTTGTGTTTCGTGGATTATAATTTTTGAAGACAAACCAGTGCAAAAACTTACAAATGACAACTTATTAATTAAATTGTGTAAATGAATGAATAACTAACCATTATTGCTCCAATTTGCTCCATTAAAAAATAATCGCTTTTTTAGTTCAAACACTGATAGATGACCTAAAACGAGTTATTTGGGTAAATAAAACGCCGCAAGCGGTTCGATTTTGCCGTCCTTTAAAAATTGAATTCGCTAAAGAAAGTACAGCTCTTATATTAAAGGAAAGAGAAAATTTGGACAATAAATTTAAATAGTTAATACCAAAAATACCGCTTTTTTGCCAAGACGGACGTATTGTTTTAAGGGGGAGGCGGAAAAGGCGTGGTCCAATTATAAAAAAAAAAACAAAATTCTATTTTGGTGTTACCTAAATACATGCAAAGTTTTAAGTCTCTAGCTTTAAAACTACAATTAATGCCACAAATATCGCATTTTTCCCACAGTGCATAGTCTGCTTTACGCAAGAGCACACAGGACAACCTCTGTAGTTAGCGGTGTGATTACCTCCACAATTACTGAATTTTTGGTTTATTGCAACTAGCAGTGCCGTGTAATTCGCCGCACACAACACAAACAGTAGGTAAATTGCAGTAAGTTTTCATATGGCCATATTCTTGACAATTATGGCACGGGCCCAGAACGCTTGTGTGGTTCTTCAACTGATATTTTTCGGTATAACAGGTATTTTAAGCTATAAATTGGGTGCGTCTCATTTTTTTCAATTTTATATTATTCGGCTCAAGTTCAACGCGAAGCAGAGTTTGGAGGATTTTCTCCCTATTTATTATATTGGATAAATTTGTTACCTTAAACCCCTAGAGAACGGACGAGTGCATTTTTTATTTCTTCGGGAACAACATACGAATCTATGCCCTTTAATACGATTTGCAGGCCTTTAGCGCTCTTAAGCTGGTATTTGTAGAAACTTGTTTTATTTTTTTCAAATACAGCAAACCATTTTGCGGAAATCTTTTTCGCCATTAATTTGGATTTTAGTTTCATCGATGTTGCCACGTTTTATTGGAACAATATTAAATTTATTCTCACCAATGACCGAGATCAATTTTTTGATAAGAGCGTTTGAATTTTTTTCTCTCAAATATATTGGTGGCGGCTTGGAGGTTTTGTTTGTGGGTACATCGGGTTCGTCGTTGTCATCTTGCAATATTTGAAAACGGGTTTGACGATTAGTAAAGGATGCGCTGTTATCCCTAGATATCTTTGGGTCAGATGCAATTTTACTAGAATTCATGTTTTTTATTTTTATTGTTTTCATTAAGAGCTTCAGAGCTCACAGTAAAATAGGCATTTCTGTCGTTAGAGCTCACTTCACAATTTTTTGTTTTTGAGGTACTCATATAGAGTATTCCTCAAGGGCATTTTGTTTGAGTTTTTTTTGTTTGCGGTTTTTTTGTTTTTGTTGTTTCTGACTATGTAAAAAAATATGAGCAAAGCAAAAAAAAAACTTATTTATCAAAGTTAATATGTAAGTATGTATGTACTACGAATATTATGTACTACGAATATTTTTTTTGCATGATTTTTTTTTTGTTTAGTATGTAAGAAAAAACTCCGCTAAGAACGTCGGTCTGTTCACTATGAAGGTACAACGAGAACGAATATCGAATATAAACTTTTTATTGTGTTTGTACAAGTTTCTGAGCCTACCCGCTTATTCTACTTGTATTGGAATTTTCAAAAAGGTTATGCAAATTCTCAAATGATTTTTGAAAGTATGTGCATAAGATAAGCGGTTTGAAACTTTTCAAAGGTGTGGTTGAAGTCTACTGATGATTAGTTAAGCGCCAATGAAATCCAGGTTTATAAACATGTTTAGGGCAAATCTATGTATATATCGTCATGTGAGAACTTAAGTGTCCAATACGCCACGTTAAACTATTGGATATTGGACACTTAAGTTCTCACATGACGATATGTACATACATATTTTATATTTAAAATTTTAATGTAAATTTTTTGCGAGCAAATTTTTTTACACAGTGGATTCGCTCTGTGTGTAAATGGGTTCGATTACGATTACGATTAAAAGGTGCAATTAATCTCGATTACGATTACGATTACGATTATAATCGCCGTGCAAACCCTAATTGTGTGTTTATGCATATTTTTTGCTCTAAAAAGGGTGTTAATGAAAAGTTGAACAACTTTTAAAATTTTTATCCGATTTGAAAAATTAAAACCATATTTTGTTAAAAACTAAATTTGTTTAATATATTAGTATACATTTTTATAGTCTTCCATAGCAAAATAAGCAATGAAAAGCTACTAAAATCAAAAAAGTTGATAAATTTCATAATTTTTTTTTGATATTCTTAACAAAAACAATGCTCAAAATTTACAAGTGTATCAAGATATGCACATCGTTTTACAGCGTAATCTGCTCTCGTTCTTAAAATATTAAAAATATTTAGATCTAACAAAAACTGACTTATTTAAAGTTCGATAAGTTGACGAATATGTTTCTGAAATTATTAGACATAATTTGTAATAAACTTAACAAGACCTACAACTCACGATAGCTTGTTTTCCTAGTTTTTGTTTCACTGTAACACCGTGTAATTCTTCATTATGAATAAAAACAATTATTCAAACGGACTAAATTCATTACTTGATTTGAAAAAATGTTCTTCAAAGTAACTACGTGTAAAATAATATTCAATTTAACTATGTATATTAATTAGTTCTTACAAATAAGAATTCTTACTAAATGCCACTAACATTTAGTAATATTTACCACCCACTGAATAACGAAACAATGAGAGTCAAAATGAAGAAATTTCTTCTAGAGGGTGGTTAAATTTTAAGGGCCGATGTTGAATGTGCACTACACCTAAACGTCAAGTTTTTTTCTGCATTTCATTTGACATTCCTCAATTTCAGACTAACTCAGTTTGAACCATGGAAAGATACACAATCGCGAAACGCGTTAAAGTTATTCAGGCTTATTATGAAAATAGGCGTTCAAATCAAAATGCATATCGTTAGAAAATCATCTTCAGTGATGAGGCAAATTTTCAACTCAGTGGATTCGAAAATAAGCAGAATTGCCGCATTTGGGCGAATGATAATCCAAGTGATTGTCGAAAAACACATGCACCCATAAAGAGTGACTGTTTGGTGTGGTTTATGGGCTGGCGGCATCATCGGGCCATATATTTTTCCAAAATTAGGTCGGTCAGGCAGTTACTGTGAATGGTGTCCGCTATCGTGAGATGATAACGAACTTTTTATGGCCCGAATTGGAAGATATGGATGTGGACGATATGTGGTTTCAACAGGACGGTGGCACTTGCCACACAGCTAACGAAACAATGCGATGTCGATTGGCCGCTAAGATCATGTGATTTGACACCTTTGGACTTCTTTCTTTGGGGTTATTTTATAGAAAAGGTGTACGTTGATAAGCCAGTAACAATTCAAGAGCTAAAGGATGAGATAATTCGGCACAATAACAGCATAGAACCTCAATTATGCCTAACCGTCATCGAATATTTGGACCATCGGATAAAGGTGTGCCGCCGTGGTCGCGGCGGCGGTTTGGCCGATATTTTGTTTCATACATAATTGAACCATACCATATTATCATAATAAAAAGAAATGACAATAATTCCCTAAATAATTTGTTTTATTTAAAATCAACATCGGCCCTTAAAATTTAACCACCCTCAATTCCCGTTATTGATATTTATTAATATTCAAAGTTGTCATATGTCAGCGTGCAAGTCAACGTGCCTTAAATTTAAAAAAATTTAATGATTTTATTCAAAATGGTAACAAACAGAAGAAAACCAATCTCAGCGTAAAAATATTATATATTTGCACAAACAAGGCAAATCCTATGCTGAGATTGGAGAAATGATGGACAGACCTAAATGTTTAAGCAACCGAGAATGCAGCCAGGTAATCAGAAAGTTAAAGTAAATCCAAAAATATACCCAGCACAAATCGGTGCGGAGATTAAGCAAGACTTTTAAAAAGATGTTTATTCCATTACGGTCCCGAGAACACTACATGAGGCGAACTACAAGTGTCGTGTTTGCAGACGTTAACCTTTAATTTCCTCAGTCAACCAAAGGAAGTGTTTATTATATGGCAAGGAGAATTTGCGTATGTGGCTAACATATAAAGGGCAATTATGAATAAAATTCCGCGAGAAATATCTCCCTTTTCCAATTAGAATTTTTTGTTTTCCCTATTACTTGCTAGTAATTGGAATTGTTCCCAGGGAAAAATTTCCCACGGAATTTTATTCATAACTGTCCTTATAATGTTTCGCATGTTCTGCCACATCCATCACAATCACCAGACCTCAATCCGATTGAGCATTTATGCCAAGAGTTGGATAGGAGAGTGAAAAAGAGGGCAATAACGAATAGGAATGAGCTGAAGAGGACACTGGTCGAAGAATGGCAAAATATTGGAACAGACGTCACGAAAAAGTTGGTGAATTCTATGCCACATCGATTGGAGGTCGTTATAAATCAGAAAGGATTAGCAACTAAATATTAATATTCGCAAGTAACCACTACTTTATAGTTTTGAATGAAATGTGCCAATAATTTTGTTCAATGAACTTATTATTATTAATCAATAATCGCATAAAATATTGAAATGAAAAAAATTACATTTTGTCGAAAATCTATCATTCTATCTAGCAAAAATATTTGTTCATTAAAAATTATTTTATCAATGTCCTTAAATTAATCGGTAAGTTGAAATTGCTTACTGTGTCAATAATTTAGTTCGTCACAGTACATCAGATATATATATGTACATACTAGTCATGCACGAATATTCGTATTCGTATTCGCCAAACGAATATTTTTCCAACAAAATTAAATAAATAAATGCATAAATCCTAAACGAAACTTAAATAAATGGATAAAAATATTAGTTTTTACGAATCCATTAAATTTTTTATAGAAATTTGTGCTTTGTATCATTCTCAAATATTATTTACTGACGATCATTAAAATTTTGGGTAGTTTTTATTAACTTTAAAGTACGCCAAGATGAGTATAAAGTTCTTTTTCATAACAATTTTTTAATATTTCATATTGCATGCGTAAATAGAACCCTAGTTGAAGCCTATAAATTTCACATTAAATATTCGTATTCGCGAATATCGTTTCAAATATTCGTATTCGTATTCGCGAATATCAAAAATTGACATTCGTTACATCACTAGTACATACCTACTCTAACGAACAACAAAATAGCAATATTTGTTGATGATACCTGTATGCTATCAATTGATGATAATGAAGTGGAATCTTGTAGAGTTAGGCTGTAAAAAAATTAACTAGTTCAATTGAACTATTCCCATAATTCAACGATGTGAACTAGTTCGGTGTTGTTGTTCTTTTTGTTCTTTTGGTCCTCCTTGTTCTTTTGGTCTTTCTTGTTCTTTTAGTCTTTTTTGCTATTTTGGTCTTTCTTGTTCTTTCGTTCGTTTTTGTTCCCTCTTTCGCTTTTGGTCTTTATTTCGTTTTGTTTATCTTGTTCGCTGTTCTTGACCAATACACATGCAAAACATGAATTAAAAGATTAAAGTTTCTGATTTCCATACTGTTAAAAAGAGACAAATGTAGTGAGCTTATTAAATTTTTAGCACAATAATCAAAACAAACAACAGAAAATGTATGCTTAGTAAAATATACCATTGAGTTTTACAAAATTAAAAGAAATAATTTGTAGTATTGAATTAAAAAATAGATTGTGAAATTAAAAAAGTGATTAAAATTTGTTTTAAACTCATTGCGGATTTCATTTTAAAAATTTTCGTTCTAAAATATTACCCCCTTATGCAAAAACGATTATTAAACTTAAAGTTGGTTTAACAAACGAACTTTGTATGGCAAAACCAGTTTTAATACATGCTTTAACTTTAACAAACGTTTTTGCATAAGGAGGTTACTGTTTACCTTTTACTTACTGAAAGCATAAAGCGAATGAGAACACAAAGTGCAAATGAAAAAGGAATAAGGAAAATTTTTTACTTAATTAAAAGAAAGAATTTGTTGTGTTGAATATGAATCAGTATTAAAAAACGTGATTAAAATTTGTTTTCAATGATCACTGACTTCATTTTAAGCATTTTCAACCAAAAATATTAATTTTAACCATTTACTTACAAAAACGAACGAACTAGTTCTTTTTGTTGCTGGGAACAAAAAGGAACAATCCGCAAAAGGAACAACTATGCCCAACTCTAGAATCTTGCACTAAACTACAATCGTCTATATACAAGCACTAGAACGGACGAAAAAATAGAAAATAAAATGAAATGAAAATAAATATCCATGGTGATTTTACCTATATTCTGTATGCAATCTGAATTCAATGCTTTATTTTATTATTTAATGTTCAATGTCAAATAAAAGAGTAAATCTAAAATATAAAAGAGTTTACCTTATGTTAATGAATTATGTAAGTGTTGTATTAGAGCCGCTCACGTAAAAAACATCGATGTTTTACATTGATTATTACCATGAATACCAAGAAAATTTTGAAAATTTTGTCACAATAAAAATATATATTTGGATGCTGTTAAATAACACTGTTACTTCGATGACGCTTTGTAAATTGACAAAGAATACCTTTAGTATTGTTGTTACATCAAGCGATTTTAAAACAATTTTAAAATTTAAAAATAGTTTTAAAGTCATTCTTGGAGGGTTTTTTATTACTACATTAAATGAGTTGCAAGCATCAATAAATACAAAAAGTCGTCTTTTCGCTACATCGAATAAAAACATCGATGTATCGATTAACATCGTGTGATACGATACATCGGAATCTATTCGATGTACCATAACCAAAACATCGACGTTTACGATGCATCGATTAACATCGAGCAGCTCTATGTTGTATTCATTCCGTATGTAACAACCTACAAATCTACTAGATATAAACCCAAAAAATATCAAACTCTATAGTCCCATATGCTAACGATACTAAATATCTAAAACTACGAGTAACTGAACTAAAATGGAAAGTTTTAATTTGAAATTCCTTTGCTAGTGGTTCAGCACTGTCTATAAGAATTTCATTTCGAACAATCACAAATAATAATATTTTTGAAAATCACAAAAGAAAAGTAAGCGTAGTAGGCCTAGAAACTTATACAAAACCCACCAAATAATATATATTCGATATGAATCTATTCTATTTTTCTAAATTTCAATTTAAAATAAACTTATGACAATATGTAGAATAATAAATTTTTTAAAATAGATACAACACATAAAAATTAAAGAAGCAGAACTGAAAATAAAATTCAATAAACTTAAATGGATTATTGGAAGAAATTCTCCACTTTCAATTGAAAACGAGCTTTTTATTTACAATCAATTACTAAAACCAGTATGGTCGTATGGAGTTCAAATATCCGCCGCTAAAAAACAAAATTGATTTTATTTAACGCTTTCAAAACAAAGTACATACTTCAGAATATCGTAAATACGCCTTAACATATTCTTCTTTTATTGCATATCCAAATTAGAATATAAACGATTACATACAAGATTTTTTTTAACTTAAATCTACATTAATATATGTACAATTTATAAAATATTGTTTATTATTTGAGCAAAATCATCTCTGTTCCTTGCAGTATGGTTCTTCAATGGTTCTCAGACCAGTCGAGTTTCTAATGTTTCTTAACCACGACATTTGTTTTCTTCCAATGCCTCTTCTTCCTTATATACGGCCTTGTACGATCAGTTGCAGCAATTCATATTTCTCTCCACTAATAATGTGACCGAGGTACGCAGTTTTACGTGTTTTTATAATTTTTATTATTTCACGTTCTTTCTCTAGTCTGTTTAAAACTTCTACGTTCGACACACGATCTGTCCATGAAATTCTTAATATTCGACGATAGCACCACATTTCAAAAGCTTCTAATCTGTTTAAATCTGCAGATTTAAGTGTCCATGATTCTACTCCATACAAAAGTATTGACCAAACATAGAATTTCAAAAAACTTATACGAAGATTGATGTTCATAACACGACTTGTTAATAATTTTTCCAGCTTACAAAATGAACTTCTTGCCGTTTCTACGCGTACATTAATTTCTTAACATGTTGGAATTAATGATCTACACATAGATCTCAGAGTTATGAAAATCTTAGAAGTAGTACAGACATTTGAAGCTAAACACGCATATAAACTTCAGAATCACCTTAAACCAGAAGCAGCTGTATTATATAATGATGAAATTTATTTATTTCTACAGAGACCAACATTATATTAAGATTTTTTCCGTAAGGAAGTGCTCGAGTTCATTTTTGTGTTGGCGAATCCCGTTTGCGTTCTAGAAACAAATTTTTAAACTGTTTATTGCCTATTTATAATTCCTTGAAGCAGTGTATTTTGCATTCGCAGCATTTCTTGCATCAAGCTAGCCATGTTTGTTTTAAATTTGTTTATAGTTTGCATCGGATTATCAATAGTAGCTTTAATGCGATTAAAATTAAAGCTTAAGTTTGTATTCGATGAATTATTTGTCGGTGAAACAATTTGTGTGGGAATAGAATTTGTCTTACTAGTATCGGCATACGATACACATGAAGTAATTGGTTGGCTCATTTGAGCAAAAGTGGCGGAGTAAGCGCTTACTGATTGAGCTGGAGCTAATTTAGGTTTTTGTCCCATAGTCCGTTTAACGAAAGAATATGCAGGACATCCTCTGTCATAGCGGTGTGATTACCTCCACAATTACTACATTTTTTTCTGTTTGATCTTTTGGTTTAGTACAACTAGCAGTGCCGTGGAATTCACCGCAGATAACACAAACTGTAGGTAAATTGCAGTAATTTTTTTATGGACATATTTTTGGCAATTATGGCACTTTACGGGACCTGAACGCTTACGTGGCTCTTCAACTGTGATTTTTCGGTGTAAGAGAAACTTTACGCTATGAATTGGATGGGTTTAATTTTTTTCAATTGTGTCATTCGGCTCCAGTTCTACCCGAAATAGGGTTTGGGGGACCTTTTCTCTTTTTATTATATTAGTAACATTATTTACCTTTAATCCTTGGTCGATGAGTGGACATTTTACTTCTTCGGGTCAACATATGAATCTATGCCCTTCAATACTTTCTTCAGCTCTCTTTTTTTTTCAAATTCTGTCACAATTTTTCGGAAATCTTTTTCTGCATATATTTGAATTTTTATTTCGTCTATATTATATCGTTTATTTGGAATAATGTGAAAAGTATTCTCACAAATCGCCGACATTGGTGGTAGTAGTAGATTAATAGTGCGCTGTTATCCCTAGATATATTTGTAGAGGTGAAAGTTTAGAAGAAATTAGGCTTCGCCCACTCTTTACCACAATTATATATATATATGTCCATTCCGACTTGGACCTTGGGTTTTGAGCTACTGTTATATATAGTGATAACTTGGTTAAGTGATGAACACGAGCCCGAAGCCGATGATATTGCTGACTTGAATGAAGAAGTATCAGGCAACGGTAATGTTAAGGAATCACTAATTGGCAGTTGAGAAAGCGAAGTTGATCGCTGACGAAAAAATGGCTTTGCCCTTAGAAAGACTATCATTACATTTTTTATTTTTATTGTTTTCGTTAGGAGTTGCAGAACTTACAGTAAAATAGGCACTTCTGCCGTTAAAACTCACTTCATTTTTTTGTTTTTGAGATACTCATATAGAATATTCCTCAATGTCACTTTGTTTGCGGTATTCTTTTTTTGTTTTTGTTATAAAGCTTACTTATCAAAGTAAGTATGCAAAAAAAACTCCGCTAAGACGTCTGTTCACTATGAAGGTTCAACAAGAACTGATTATTTAAATATGCAATCAAAAACACAATTTCGTATTTAAACAGAACTTAAAAATACGAGTAATTAAAACTTAATTACCAAGTAAAAATTGGCCCTTAATGTTGACTGTATGCGCTACGGTAGTATTACATAAAAACTATAGTTTTTAAATAAAATTTAAATTTTTACTTACGGTTAGAATTTTGTGTTGGGATATGAATATTAGACCATGTATGATTTTTGAGAATTTCAAGCACCTCTGCAAACCCAACAGCTTCTTCGTTATCACTTTTAGCGTTTAAGTCAACCACATTTAAATCAAGTTTACATATACTTTTTATGTCATCATATGATATTCCATCTAAACTGTTTTCATTCAAATTTCGGGTGATTAAGGTTGAAACCCCTAGACGGTTGTCCTTAACAAATTTAACTAAATTCTTCACTTCAGACAAAAAGCCCAACTAGAATAAATACATATTAAAAAATAGGGTATTAAAATATGTTTTTATCGAAAAAAGTTGTTTTTTATATAAAGCTACATGGTAAATTTATTTTTACTAACTACATAAAATGTCATATATATGCACATACATACGATCATATCCGTGGCAATAGTGCATAATAGCTTAAGGAAATTTTGACGCTACGAGATTAAAAGCCTAACGCATGATTTGTACTATAAAAATGTTACGTAAAAGAAATTATTACATATGTATTTTTTTTAAATTTATTTATTTAATTGATTAAAGAAACTCATTCCATCAAGGATCATACAAGGTACGGTCACATTCGGCAAGCATTTGCTCAAAAATTACAAATATTTACTTCCCAGCAATGTGCCCACAAAATATTTTTAATAAGGCTGATTTCATACAAACAAACTAATTTGACACCAAATAATAATTTGTCTAATGTGAACATAGTGTGACCACTCAACGACAAATATTTTGCGCAAATAAATGTTTGTACTTACATAGTTTTTGTAAGACCAAACAGTAAAAAAATAACAGCTGTGAGAAAAATGTTGTTGGTAGGAATAGGATTTTAATGCATTTAAAATCGCGTTTTGTGCATTAAAAATAAAAAAATGCATTTAAAACTAATAAAATTTGCATTTATTGGATTTTTACAACATTTAATAACATTAAAAATTTTAAAAAGAGCAGCTTTCTTAACAAACATTTTGTCAAATCAAGTGGAATACAAAATAAAGTTAAGTCGAACTTTTATTTACGTACATACATACATATATAAAAGTTTTTTTTAAATTCTGAAAGTTAAATCTTTGACGATTTTCTTAAAAAAATATATATAATAAAAATTAACGTCAGCACAAGTTAAGGGTGCATATTTACATAAATGCTGCTAATTTGTTTGTGGAATATTCCATATTTTTTTGTAAATTTATATAATTTGTTTTCAATTCTCTCACTTGTTCTGCATCTTCAATTAATTCTATTTAATTGGGCTGTAGTGTGAACAAGAAAGCCATATGCTGTGTGCACAAAAAACAATTCAGTGCATAAGTTTTTTGTCTTTAAAATTTCTTTAATTTTTTTAATATAGTATCCGAAAGCCTTAAACCATGTTCCGCACCTATTTAAAATAGGCTGTAGGGGTAGTCGTATCCCTGGATACTTTTCTTTAAAGGCTGCAACACGCAAATAAGCTTTCAAAAACTCTTTCTATCCACATGAAATTAATACGGAATCAGTACAGAGGGCCCAAAAAATATAAAAAATTTGTGGATTTAAAAGGGATATTAGCCCAGGCATTTGTTTTTCATAGCTATGCTAGGACGTGATTTTCGTAACAAAAATAATTGACACTATTACAGCTATAAATTTATTTTTGTTTTGATTTCTTTCTACTTAAAAGCAGAGTATGAAAATAAACGAAACAAATTGTATGATATTCTTAGAATTCAATTTGTTTTTGTAATGTTTTTGCACACGAGCACAAATCAGAGAACACAGCGATCGGTTGTAAGCAGGCTAACAGCCGCCACCGGCCACAACAATACATTAATTTAATCTTACGCCGCACAGTGGCACATTTTGTGAGTTGGCGGACAAAATTCTATAATTTTTGACTGGGTTCAAATTTTTTAATGAGTTTTTTTTTGTTGGATAGAAGACATCTTAAGCTTCAATTTAATGTATTAACTTTAAAATCGGGCCATATTAAAGTACACTTATATATGATTGAAAAATTACTTTTAAAAAAATAGGTATTATCGGCCTTAAAAAAAATAAATTTGTGAATGTAGTGATTTAACATTGCATTTTATAAATACTAACGTTAACTGAACTAAAAAATTACATACTTAATTAAGCCGTCCACCCGGGTCCATTTTATTTTGACCTTCAGCCCTCTTCTCCAATGAACCACTTAGAATACGGGTTTGAAGCTCATAATTGTTTTAAATATATTAATATTGATATAATATTTAGCAAAACTAATTTTATTTTAGTCGTTGATATCCCTGTGTTTTGGGCAATCGGTCCACATTTACTCAGAGGGCTCTTGTAAGTCCAATTTCGTAAAATAGCCTTGGTGATCATAATTCACTAACTAATGTAAGTTAGACAGCTTTAAATGTTATTATTATATGAACAATTCAAATATATTTTAAACGTGAATCCATAACAGATATGTAAGAGATCCATATCCGAAAAAAGGTTTTACCATAAATTCCAAGAAAATCTTTTTATTCTAAATAAAATAAAATTTCTTGTATAAATTTTCAATATCTATTGTGCTTTTTTGCTCTAATTTTTATGTTAATTTGCATAGAATACATTTTTCATTTAACTGTCTTAGTGAAAATTTCATCTAAGTATGTCTCCTGCCCATCTTCAAGGAGCTGCTTGGAGCCTTTGTCCAATTCCATGGGGGTGGAATTCCATTTTTGTCGAATGCTGGAGATATATGGATCAGAAGTGCACAGTAAAATATTAAAGAGGTCTCCATTGGTACTATATCTAGATATCTTTCTTTGTTCCTTTTTTCTTGCGCTTCTTCAGAAAGAACTCCAATCGGCATGAATAATGTTTTCCCCATGATATAGTATTTTATGGACTGTCGATGGCATATTCCTCCAATCATATTTTTCATTGTATAGTTTCGCTGTTTCATTAGCATACTGACCAAATTTTCTTGCATTTACCTTTTTATTGCATGATATTACTTGTAGTATGATTTTGTAGCGTTTCATTACTTCAAAATCTACTAATGTAATAGCTGCAGCAGTTTCAGGATCAGAAAAAAATGTTCTTGCTGTGTTGCCATCATTTGTTTCCTTCTCCTTGCTTTGGCTGATCGATCAGTAAACCCAATTCTAAATATTTTTCTTGTACGTGTTTCTTTTTTGCCTCTCTTTTGGCTTTATTTTCGTCACGATTTCGTACTGTTCCTTTAAAATCTAAATCATAGCTTAGCTTTAATATGTGTTCCATAAATCGAATTTTAGCATGGAGTGGTGACTAGCCAAACTCATAGGCTTCTTGGAAAGTAGTGTCTTCTGTTGGAAGTTGACTTAATTGGCTTGCAGTTTTTTTTTGCAAATAACACAGCTCGAAGATGATTTTGTTTCAGTTATGATCTGTGCAACTTTTTCATCAGTCATTGTAAGTAACATTTGATAATTTATTTGAATCTCTTGATCGTTAAGTAACAAAGTTATCGGTTGAAGTTTATCTATTTGTTGTTTAAGTTTAGATACTTCTTCTAATATTACTTCCTTCGTTTCCTTCTTAAAAGCAAATTGAATTGGTCTGCAATATTTTGTTGAGGAAGGTATTTCGTTTTTCCGGAACAAAAGATATCATAAATAAGTCAGAATCTGATTATTTTTTCTGTATTATACTGCTTATATCGCTTTTGTCCAGAAGATCTATCGCATCCCCATTTAGAAATTAATGTTAGGCTACAGTCACCAAGCTGTTCAATATTATCTGCGTCCAATGTATTCAACAATCTTTCCGCAGTATGATTTAATATGTCTTGCAATACCACCTCTGCTGAACTTTCTGTAATGTTTATAGAATTTTGTGGTGGTAAACAATATTTTTTAATTAAAACCAAATCTCTATATTTTTATTTATTTATTTATTTATTTGTCTATGGAATAGTAATCCTTACAGACATTTTAAATTAACAAATACCTACATATGTTAACAAATAATATACATATCTATATTACATAATATTGAACAAAAATTAAAATAATTTACAAAAATATAAGTTACAATAAGTTACGAGTTTAAATGTATTAATAGACTATTTTTGATAGCAGTAGGGCATGCAGAATAATCAATGAATTTATAATATTTGTTGAAGTCGTTACACATCCTTCTCAGTGGATCAGCATTAGCATAGTTAGCTCTAACAAATATAACCGATAAAGGAATTAGATGACGTGAAGGGCGTTGTGGAACATTAAAATTTAGGTTGGTAATTAAAAAACCAGAGCATACGTTGCCATTAATTACATTGAGAAGAAACGAGATGTTTAGCACAATTCGGCGGCTTTTAAGGGATGGTAGCTTGATTAGAGTAAGCCTTGCAGAATAAGGTGGCATATTTCTACGACTAAAGTTTAGTCGACGAAGACAGTAAATCAGAAACTGCTTTTGCACTGATTCAATAGTGTCAGAATGTTTGTTATAGATAGGGTCCCATATTACCGATCCATACTCCAGTACAGGCCTTACGAGCGAAGTATACATATATATATGAAACCAAGTAATCCTCTAGCCTTGTTTGCCGTCATATTTATATGAGAAATAAAATTGAGTTTAGCATCCAATAAAATACCCAGGTCCAAGATATTATCGACAGACTCTAGCTGATAGTTTTCAACAAAGTAATAAGCAGCTATGGGACAATTACGAACAAAACGCATATATTTGCATTTCTTTAAGTTGAGTTTCATGAGATTAATTTTGCACCACATGATAAACGAATTTAAGTCATTTTGTAGAAGTTGTTGCTCATATTTTTGACGGTAACAGAGAAAAAGTTTTACATCATCAGCATACATCAAAACGTTGGATGAAAGAAAAACATCAGGTAAATCGTTGATAAACAATGTAAAAAGGAGTGGGCCAAGGTGACTTCCCTGAGGAACTCCAGAAAGAACATCAATGCATCTAGAAAATGCATTATTAAAACAAACGATTTGTTTTCTATTACTTAGATATGAATAAATCCATTTAGTAGCAATATCCGTAAGACCCAGTAAATGTAGTTTAGTTATCAAAAGCCTATGATTAACTTTATCAAAGGCCTTACTGAAGTCAGTATATATTACATCAGTTTGTTTTTGTTGCAGAAATCCACGATAAATAACAGTCGTAAGATGAAGAAGATTTGTAGTTGTGGAACATCTTTTTTGAAACCCGTGTTGATAGGGGAAATCAAATTTGCAACTTGATAACATAAACTCTCTGTAATGATTTTTTCAAAAACTTTTGGAATAACACTCAGTTTTGCAATACCACGATAATTTGTAATATCTGCTTTATTTCCTGATTTAAACAGTGGAATAATAAACGAGTTTTTCCATGCACTCGAAAATGTACCGTATTTCATAGAGGTATTAAATAATAGTGCTAAAGGGAAAGCAATAGATTCCACGCAGTTGATTAAAATGTTGCTTGGTATTTTATCAGGACCAGAGTTAAACGAAAACTTAAGACTTTTTAATTCCTTAGACGCAATTTACACTATGCCTTTTCTGCTTGTCTGTGCAGGCAGGCAGGCGTTTTTAGTTTATTGGTGAGAGGGGGTGAGAAGCTTGCGGTGTAGAACAAAAGGCACGAAATGAAAATTCGAGGGGATTTATGACATTTCTCTTTGCCTCTTTCGTATTCTCAGCATTAAGCGTGTATATAAATGCTAAAAAGGTATGAATAAAAAAGGCTTAATATAAATGTGTGTGACTTTTCGTAGCGGTTTCAAAAGAAAATTGTCAATACAAGGCAGGCTAAAAAGGCATAGTGTGAATAGCGACTTAGAGATTGTTGGAATGTAATGGAATAGATGTTGCCAGGTTGGCACATATTTTGAATGGATAATTACGCGATACGTCATAGGATGCATTTGAATAAGTTGTAGAGAAAAAATCAGCCAATAAATTACTTATGATATGATCATCCCTGGATTCCGTTTGTTGAAATTTCAGAGTAGAAGGGAAGTTATTTGTTTTTTTCTTAAAGTTATCAAATTTATAAAACGATTTTGGATTGTGTTTAAAATTGTACTTCATTGTATTTATATAGTTGGTATAACACGATTTATTAAGCGAGTAAAAAGCGCGACTAGTAGAGTACCTTAAGTAGTCAACAGAGGAGCCAGATTGTTTGTATTTTCTATGGTATTTGTTTTTTTTTTGTTTTTAGCTTGAGCCAAACGTTTATTGTTCCAAGGTGGACCAGTTCTTTGCCTAGGTATAGATATTGGAACACATAAATCAATAAAAGAATACAATTTATTGTAGAAGGCATTGCACATCTGATCAACTTCGTTATAGCATCCTAATGTGTCGTGCCAGTCTGTTTCAATAATCAGCTGAGTTAACATATCGTAATTAGTATGTTTGAACGAGTATATTTTTTGATTTATAATTGACGTTTGCTCAACGGGTATATTAGGAATTGAGAAGATCAATTCTGTTGTGGGATGGTAAGCATCTTCGGCCCCCGCGACGTTCCAACGAGAACTGGATAGTGTCATTGGACCAGAGATGGAACCCCACGCGTTTGCGTATTTAGACGATATAATCGTTATTGGGGCTTCGTTCGAAGAACATGTGAAAAATCTAAGGGAGGTATTCCATAGGTTGCGCGCCGCCAATTTGTGAATTTTTCAAGACCGAGACCAAATATCTCGGACACGTTAACACTCGGGATGGAATCCAAACAGACCCAGAAAAGGTCGCCGCAGTCGCCAACATGGCGCCACCAACAAACGTAAAAGAAGTACGAAGGTTTTTGGGAGTAACCTCCTGGTATCGCCGCTTTGTGCCTGAATTTGCCACAATCTCCAAACCATTGACCCAACTACTCCAAAAGGGCAAACATTGGAAATGGGAGAAAGAGCAACAGGAAGCGTTTGAACTATTAACAATTAGACTGACAGAGGCCCCAGTACTAGCATGCCCGGACTTCACCAAGACATTTACACTACAAACCGATGCCAGCGAACACGGATTAGGGGTCGTATTGACCCAAAATCTTGAGGGAGCCGAGCGAGTTATCGCATATGCAAGTAGACACCTCATCGGGGCCGAAAAAAATTATTCCGCCACCGAAAAGGAATGCTTGGCGATCATCTGGGGTATCCGTAAAATTAGGCCATATTTGGAAGGTTACAGGTTTGTGGTAGTTACCGATCATTTATCTCTAAAATGGTTGAATAGCATCGATAACCCAACAGGTAGACTCGCCCGGTGGGCATTAGGGCTACAACAACATCAATTCTCAATTCAATATCGTAAGGGTAAGCAAAATGTTGTAGCTGATGCCTTGTCACGAAAACCGTTAGACACCTTCAATATGGTCCAAACCACGAACACCAAAGAATGCATCTGGGTGAAGCGCCGGATGGCCGAAGTACGGCAGCAACCCGACAAATTCCCGAATTTCAGTATAATAAACGACCAACTATACAAACACACCAACCGTGGAACTCAAAAAGAAGATTGCACACTCTGGAAATTATGCGTCCCCACTCCATTACGAACGCAGGTAATGCGCGAGAATCATGACAGCGCCGCGGGCGGCCATCTAGGTACCAGAAAAACCCTCAACAAAGTGGCCAGTCGATACTTTTGGCCCGGTATGGCTACTGACGTCAGCCGTCACGTTCGTCAATGTGAGTCCTGCCAGAGATACAAAGTCAGCCAACAATTACCAGCAGGTGAAATGCTCACACGAATTCCAGAAGAACCATGGGCCACTGTGTGCGCGGATTTCGTCGGACCCCTGCCCCGAACTAAGCATGGGAACACAACTCTGTTGGTGTTTTTTGACCGTTTCTCAAAGTGATGTGAGCTGGTGCCACTTCGGCTACAGCCGAAGGACTGATCAAGGCCTTCCGGGAGCGAATACTGGCTAGATATGGGGTACCAAAAAGAATCATCACCGATAATGGAACCCAATTTCCGGCACGAATATTTAGCCGATTCCTGAACGAAATTGGAGTGTTGCAGCAAATTACTGCCCCGTACACCCCCCAGGAAAATCCAACCGAAAGGGCCAATCGCACCATTAAAACCATTATTGCACAGTTCTCCGGTAAACACCACAATACCTGGGATGAGTTTTTGCCAGAAATCATGCTAGCTATCAACTCGAGCACGGCCGAATCTACCGGATACTCACCCGCCTACCTAACTCAAGGACGGGAACCACGCCTCCCGAAGACTATATGATGAAGTCACTATAGGAACAGGAGAGCGCAATCCCACACCAAACGAGAGATCCAACGATCCAGCAGAGGCACTATAATCTAAGACGCCGGCGGTGGAAACCACAAATTGGCAATCAAGTGTTCCATTCTCAAAAGCAATCGAGAATTTTGCAGCAAAACTGGCCCCAAAATACGCGGGGCCATATATCGTCAAAGGATTTGTGTCTCCAGTTATAGTAAAAATCAGTGACGCCGAAACTAACGTTGACCGTACGGCACACCTCAGCGACCTCAAAGAATACCATCATTAAACGCCTATACTTTGTCTATCAAAATAACTGAAATCAAAAACGTCCGGACACCTGGCTACTTATAACTAGTAACGACTACACAGCGATCTTCGACGAGAGGGGGAAGTGTCACGGCCAAAGTCGGCGCCCTTGTTTTGGCCAACACGAAAACTTTATTTATTTGTTTTATTTCTTTTTCTTTATTTCTATTATTTATAAATTGAATGATTATTTAGGCATATTATTTTCTGATGAACACTAATTGGAGTAATTAAAGTATTTTTTTTTTGTTCCTATTGTCTATCCTTCAGCAATTTACTAATTATTTAAGAATAAGTCATATTATATAGTAATGCAGCGCTCTTCGAGTCATAATTCAAATATAACGGCCCCGCCACCTACATGTCAACTATAATGCTCGTTGGATTGAAAATACAACCATTAGTAAGAGCACAGCTGTTTAGAGTAAAATCACCATATACAAACACATGCGTGTGTGAGGGTATGTGTGTGTGCACAAGCAAACACAAGAATAAAGGCAGCAACATTGTAAAGCAAATGATCAGTCGGCTGGCAGAAGACCTGTAGGTAAGAGCTAATTTGGTGAGGAATTGTATAATTCCCCAAAATAATTCTTACACTCAGCATCAACTGCTATTAGTACATTATACACTAAAGGCTGCCTTGGTGAGGAATTGTTTAATTCCCTGATGTGGTTTCTAGTTGTTGTTTTTTTTTTTGTTTTTCTCGATACACTAAAGGCTGCTTTGGTGAGGAATTGTATAATTCCCTGAGGTGGTTTCTAGTTGTTGTTTTTCTCAATACACTAAAGGCTGCTTTGGTGAGGAATTGTATAATTCCCTGAAGTGGTTTCTAGTGTTTGATTTAATTACGTTTTGACTGATTTAGGAGGCTAAGAATTCGTTTTTGTACAAAAATTGTATGGTAAGCCGTGGTCAACAGACAACAGAGGACGTTTGGACGAGGAATTGTATAATTCCCTTAAACTATATCTGGTGTTGGACTACGATCGTGGTGGTCATCCCATAGCGGGTGACGTGTTTTGGCGAGGAATTGTATAATTCCCCAGAGTGCCCACACCTACGGCAGAACCAAGCAATAGTTGGCAGAACGCTGTGTCTAAAAAGACGGAAGTCATTGTTAGTTTTAATTATTTTACTTTATTGAATAAACAAACGAGTTTACGAATGAAAGCCTTAAATCGTGTTGTTTTTTATTTATGTACCGACCCTGGACGCGACTAAGCTATCCCAGCCACAAGCGGAAAATGTGTCGTTACATTGGCATTCTGGAGTTCTGGATAAATGGAGCAATGTTTTCCAACTGCCCGCTTTCGCAATTCCATATACTGATATTTTGTTAGCTTTAAGTCCAGAAATATTGAAAATGCTTCTTTTTTTTATCATCGGTTGGTGTTGGAATGCTCTTTAAAATCCTTTTTACACGCTTGGGGCTCGCTTTCATTACATTTTCTATTATATCAATTTTTTAGTTTTATTTTTTATTGGTCCTTGTTGATGGAAAAACGTATCTTTAATTATTTCTTGAGAAAATTCTTCATTAACGCTTTGCAGCTTTCGTCTTCGAGACCTTTCACTACACTCCTCAACTGGTCTGGCAGGTCGGCCCACATTTGCTGGTTTTGGTTGGCTTTCAAATACAAGTTCGCTTGTGAGCCATTGTTTGTTGCAGTTAAACATTTTTTCCTTATTTCTATTACATTCATTATACCGTTTATTTAATCGCGTTAAAAAATGATTAATTTTTTTTAAATGGTCGCACAACTCAAAATAAGGGTCTTTTAAAATGTGTAATATAACATCGTTTTTGTTTTTTTGTTCAAAATAGATTTTAGCAAGATCGTTATAACTGAACTTAGCCATCGTTTTGACAATACTGATCGTCTTTATTAATTTTGTCTTTTTTTATACACATCTAGTTTTCTTGAAGCAGGTATGTGTTTCAACGAGAGGAAAGAAGAAAGAAGAGGAGTACACACATGCTTGTACCGACAAGTTACTTCAATTCTCTTTTGTTATTTCATTCTCATATTCAAAACTCATTAAAAACTTGAACACAAACTGTGTGTCTTAACAACCGGACAGGTTTAAAAGAGAATTAAAGAGACCTGCTTCAAGAAAACCTGATGTGTCTATCGTATTTTAACCTTTATATGAGCAGCAGCTACCTGGGTACACAATAAAGTTATAAGAAAAGGTTGAATATATCAGTCCAAATACAACAACTAATGTACCTACCCCCGCTTATATGTAACTATACATTTTTTAATGGCCTAAATTACAAAAATGCATTTAATGCATTATAATAACAGTCTTTTATTATACCCTTTTCATTAATAAAACTTCTTCCAAAAAAAGAAAATATACACACAATACACACACAAACACATGTAGATATACATGTGTAGATATACATGTGTAGTTCCTAGAGATGCAAATATAAATTTAAAAAATGAGCATATAATAACAGTTCAAAGTACGTACTATAACACGTTATAAGAGATTTGGGTATATTTTAGACCTTTATTACAATCCCCAAATCTGGGAATCGAGCAAAGTAAAGCACGATTTTTTTAATTTATTTTATAAGTTAAGAAATGATGTTGCGTGAAGAAAAAAATTTTTTCCAAAAATATATAAAACCAAAAAAGTTATGCCCACTTGAAGTTCAAAAATTTTCTAAAATATTTTCAATTTCAGCTTCTCTTTAAAAAAGCGCGTTTTTGATCACCCTATTCGAAGAGAAATAATCGAAATAAAAACTTAAATTTCTGGATTTCGAGGTTCCTATGTGTTTACTTTTATATATAAAAAAAATTAAATCGGTGACACAAAAAAAATTTTTTTGAAGACTTTTGGCCGCCATCTCTTCAAATGTGCCACTGTGCGCCGCTAGAAAAGAAAATATTTGAAAATAAACGAAAGTTTTTAAAATATTTCCCGCGAATTTGACATCATCATATAATATGATTTTATTGGATTGTTATTTAACACATTAAGTTTATTTTATATAGCTAAGCAGCATAGCTATAACCGGGTGTTCTAAGACTTGAGCCAAGTATTGAATATTTCAAATGAGTTGAGGGCGTACCATGTTTTTGAAAATAGAATAATATCACAAAAGTTGCGATCGTAAATTTTCCATCCCTGTTGAAATTGTTTTCACTTTCCTGTTTTTGTTTTTTTACAAAGTCGTAAAAACTGCAACTTTTAAGTTCTTTATAACTAATCAAAAAACAACAAAATTTGTTTTAAAGCACGAAAAAACTAAAACATGTATTAAAAATATACAATGCAATATGCAAACATATTTATTTATTTTAAAATATACAGAAATAATCAGTAACAAATCAATGCCATTTTATCGAAAATTTGTTGATTCGCAAAAATACTTTGTTTGTGCTGAACTATGACCCACAACAGAAAATATATATTTACTATACGAACATCCTATCCCTATTGATGAGTGAGTCAGTTAGTGAGTATGACTTAAAATATTCACCTTTTGCACCCCCATATCTCAGGAAGCTTTCATTGTCAAACTTTCAAACTTCGTTTGTTAATAAAAAAAACAGGGCGAATGGCTCCGTGTAAATATACACACTAACGGGCGCCTAGATGTACATATGTATGTTTTGTGTAGCTAAATACAGTAAAACTTCGATAATCCGGACATGCGCCAGTCCGGTCACTCCAGTAATTGGGACGCTTCTACATTTCGGACAATTTAAAGTTTTTACCTCCACAATCCGGAAAAAATTTTTTTAATCAAGAACAAAAACTAAAATCCAAGCAAAACATGCGAGTTAACGGGATTTTTGTTTTGTTTTGTTATTCGTAATTTGATTTACATTTTTCACTGTTATTGCTTCAGTTTCGGTTCATTATTTCGCAAGCGTGTTTGTTTAATTCCATTCGAAGTGCCATATTTTTAAATAATAAACGCAAACATAAAATACTAACCTTACATTAGAAGTGTGATATTTTAAAATGTCTTGATGAGGAAAAAACTATTAGGCAGGTTGCCGAAAATTTCCATGTTCCTAAAACAACGATTTATGACATAAGAAAAAGTAGTAATGGATGCAAACACAAAGATCTCTAATGCAGATGCAAAGAAAGCATTTCCAATATGCATTCAGTGGGCTGAGGAGAATAAGAGAGACTAGAGCAAAAGGCACAAATCAACCACCTCAACAAAGTTAGTCAGCACAAAATAACTTCGTCTTTTTATATATCATAGTATGTATATGTATGCATGTATGTATTTAAATCACTAAGATTATTTTAATATTTTCAACTGCTATAGTCCGGACAACTCGTTAATCCGAACGAGCCTAAAACTATATGTGTCCGGATTGTCGAAGTTGTACTGTAATTGTAAAAATAATTAAGAAATTGTAAAAACACTATTACTTAATTCACAACAATCTTTATCGTGTATTTGTGAATCAAATACACTTTTTGTTTTTTAATTGTGAACACCCTCTGTGTAGTGTATTAATGTATTTTGTATTTTTAATGAAAAAAAGAAGAACAAGCTACGTACAAATTCTCTCAGAGAGCCTCTATCTGAATACAACATTTTAAAAACATATGAAATAAAAGTGTAATATGTAGTGTATTTCATTTTTATATGAAAATTTCAAACAACAAATGTTACACTCTTGTATTTAATATGATAATACCATCGATACAGAGATACAAGAGGTTTTGTGAATTAATCATATGTTAAAAATGTACAAAAACTTTTGGTAAATATTTTTATATTAAAAATTTCAACAACTAGATATATTAGTGTAAACTTATAATTGATACTTACATCGCTGGAATCGAAGTAGAATATAGATCCCTCTATTTTCATTTTAACTGCTTTTGGAATTAAGTTTAAATCGTTACATTCGAAAAGTAAAACTGCAGTGTTATAGTACCTTGTAGAAATTGATAATTTATATACTGGGAAATCATATGAACCTGACGGTATACTCATGGAATCCAGAAAGCTGTCACCATTTTCACGCAATATTTCTTAAAAGATACAAAATGCATATTACAGTAATTTCCGGTTAATTGATTTTCTAAAAATGTGCGGTTTTTGGTGCAATTAAACAGAAAAATCATTCAACCGATACTCTGTTAATTGATCCATTAACACAATTAGAAGAAACCCCATTTAATTAAGCATTTAGACCAATATTCGGAAACATGTTAAAACACGCTACCATGATTATATATGTATCAGAGAATGACAAAAGTGTCGTTTTAAGTACTTTTTGAGTGTTGGTCGTCAAACAACTACGAATGCGAGCAGCTAAAAATAAAGGCCCAACTATAATATAAATAAGCTGGCTTAAGCTAATGCCAGAATTGAACGAAAAGCCTGTCAAATGCTTAAGCAAATTCGAAGAGACTTTTAAGTGGCTATAATAAACTTATTTGACATAAAAATTTATTCGCCATAGTTGCACATATGTGTACCTTCTTATTTTCCATAAATTAATTGAATTTTGTTCATTAGACTATAAAATGATTATAATTTAAAAAAAAAATTGTGTTAAAGTATTATAATCTGCAATTATTTTTATTAACTATTAGGCTGCAAGAATCTCCATTCTTCTAACTAGTACATCCCACTACCTGATAGAGCTTCCATCCGTTTGAGCTCCTTGCAAAAACGTTCACGAAGTAATTTCCATTTGTGCATTTATAAATATTACAAATTTATACGCGAACAAACACTTCTAATGTACATATTGCATACATACCACTTTTATTGCAATTTCGCCTATTTATTTCCATACCTTTTCCTTGACGTTTTTGTTAAAGTAAAAGGGACTTCTTTTATCATAGAGACATTTATTTTTTCCACATTTTCTATTAAATTTGTAATAAAAACTATATCGTCTTTTTTTCATTTTAATTTATTTTATTTTAATGTCAGTTTGGCACATTACTTAAGCAAATGACATTTGACGAAACTTGACGAAAAGTTTCATTAAGTACATTATAGTTGCACACATACGTATTGTATGTAATCGCACAGTTGCTTAAGCTTGCTTATTCATATTATAGTTGGGCCTTAAAAACACTCAAAATTCAAACACACGTATTAATTTTAAACCGAATACCTATAACAACTATGTGTATACACATTTTTTAAATTATCCAGCACAAACGACAAACAACAGCTAAAATTTATGGACTGTGTGAATATAAAAATATTCTGAATATTAAACGGAATACACATGCCTAATACAGAGGTATTTTATTTACACACATATAAAGCATATTTTCAAATAGCCTCACACGCATCCACACATTCTCCAATCCATTTTATGTACCCAAATGATTGTATACAATGGCGAATGATCAATAAATATTGCGAGTATAACTGTATTTTTTTACCGAATAAATATTAATATTCCGTGTGTAAAAATATTCAGAATGAAAGTATGAGAGAGATTCAATTATTTTAATACGCATGTGCCTTTCTATTTGTAGTTGTAGAGTAGTTTAGTTATTTGCATACACAAAGTAGAGATGCTCTTTTGTGTTGGAATCGGCTTAAGTCATAGTTGTTTGAGAGAAAATATGTGCCGGTTCACACACTTCAACTTTTGTTGATCAACCCGTAATTCAGCTGTAAGAAAAAACGAGGCATTTTTATATCCGTCTCGGTCTTTCTTACAGCTGGATTACGAGTTGAGCAACAAAAGTTGAAACGTGTGAACCGGGACTTAGAATTATGCGCACTTGCTAAGTCCCGGTTCACACACTTCAACTTTTGTTGATCAACTCGTAATTCAGCTGTAAGAAAAAAAAGAGATATTTGTATTTCCTTTTCCGTCTTTCTCGTAGCTGATCACGAGTTGATCAACAAAAGTTGAAGTGTGTGAACCGGAACTAAAATTAAGAATATTTACTTATGTATTTATATATTTTTTTGAGTACTTATTGTCATTCTCTGGTATGTATGTACTTATGTATGTATGTATGTACACTAGGGTGAGTTTCTTATGCTCTCACCATCTAAATCGGTTCAGTTTTATATAAAAAAAATACAAAAAAATCCATAGCGATAAGTTGCGATTTAGGGGGTTCGTCCGCCCCTCAAACTTGGCCTTCAAGCCAATTTGTCAATGTAATTTTTTTTTTGCATATGACCATCTTTTTAAAAATCATTTTACAAGAATATTGTTACGAAAATGACCGTCGACAGGTTTAATGCAGCATTACACAAAAATATCCCAACAGGGTTATTGTAAATGTTACGCGAAAATATTCCTACAGGGTTAATGCAAAGAATAATCTAGAATAGTAGCAAACAACTAAATAAACATGCGTAGCACATACAAGCTTGATTAAACGTAAGCAAGCAAAAACAACAACAAAAAGCGTCTCTTTATTAAGAAGATTCACATATGTACATACATACATACATGCCAATTCAAACGAAAGGCAAAAGGTAAACAACCACCATGCATTGCTTAGTTAATGATGTACACACGTATGCATATACACATGTATGTACATAGTTACCACATGAACTTAATTAGGTACTTTGTAAACAACATATAAGGTGATAATGATGGTCTAGACATAGCTTGAAAATTCTAGTGGTATGTGTGCGAAGTATAGAAAGGGGTGATGCATCCAATGAGTTAGTTAGTTGCAAGTCAGTTATAGTTGTGTTGTTAGTGAGTTGCAGTTGTGAGTCAGTTGCGAACAAGTCAGTTGCAAACAAGTTGTGAACAAGTCAGTCAGTTGCGAGTAAACAAAACAGTTGATAATTAAGTTGAGAGTTAATAATAGTCTGCGATACAGTAGTGAGTTGATAGTTAAGAGCAGTCTGTGCCTTACATTGTAAAGTTTACAACACGTGAGTTGGGAAAAGGAGAAACTATAGGACAGTATATAGTGACAGCAAAGTCTGTCGTGGAATTGAGTTTATTGTGGAGTCTATCGTGTCGACTGGAGTAAAGCGAACAGAGCAGCGAATAGACGTGTGTAAGGGTTTAAGTAAAGCTAGTGAGTCTTTATTGGTGAATCAACTGTGAGTGGCGGCCAGAGAGTTGTTATTGCTGTATCAACGGTGAGTGTCGGCAGATTGAGTGCCGTGTGTGACGAGCAGCAGACAAAGAGGTATTGGTGTATCAACTGTGAGAAACGGCGGAGTGAGTCTCGTAAGTGACGAGCAGCAGACAAAGAGGTGTCACGTGAATACTTGCGCAGCCAGCTAAGAGACGTGCGTAAACTACAGCGAGGAAAGCGTAGTGGTAACCAGTTGTTAACATTTGTTTGTAATTCAGTAGTTTAAGCTGTATTAGTGTATTTAAGCACTTGATTTGTCTAGTTTGTGTATTTGTAAATAAAATTGGCATCATTCTTAACCCTAATCACTACACTTGGTCTTCTATTCATTTGCAAATCTTCGGGTCCATGGAAAAGCGTTTTTAAAGAGAGAAAAACGTAACATTTGGTGTCAGAAGTGGGATTGCAAAACTAAAATAAAAATAAAAAATTAATTAGGGAATAATGAATTTGTAATACAAGAAGAAAGAAAATCTACAATGAAGTTCGAAGACCTAAAAGTGGATCAAATCAAGAAAGAGCTGAACAATCTGGACTTGCCAACAACTGGTAACAAGGTCGAACTACAGAAAAGATTGTTGGAAGAGTTCCAGCGGCGCAACATCGACATAGAAAGCTATGAGTTCGATGAAAAAGAAGAAATTGAAGTATGTACTCGAGCAGCAACCAGTGCAGACATCAGCGCAATGTTGGCTGCCATGATGAGCGAAGTAAAAGTGGTCAATGAGAAAATGGAGACAAACAATGAGAAAATGGAGGCAAACAATGACAAACTTCTAGGCCTAATGGATGAGAGACTTCAGGAGTCTTCTAGAGCTTTCATAGCAAATGAGAAACTTCAAGAAATTTCTGAGGCCATAAAAAGACGGGCATATGGTGAAGAAATGCAAGTCAGTAAATCTGACGAAAAGAATACTGGCTTGGATGACATTTCTGGCAAAGATGAACACGTTGACCAAAGACTGAAGGCAGAAGATGAAATTAGCAGTGGGCAGTGTCAACAAGTTGGCCGTGAGCCAGAAGTTTCCAGCAAAGAAAATTAAGCTAGTGACGTAGAAGATGTACATGTGGTCTGTGAAACAGCGGAACAAGCTATGAGTGAAATGGTCTCGCTTGCTGAGGGTAAAGAAACTGCTATAGTATACAAAGCGCTTGGCATAAAAGCAGTCAGGAAGAAGAAGACAACTTCTATAAAGAACCTCAAGTGTGGTAAGGCAAACTCTAGTCAAGGGACAAAGTAGAGTCAGAGCCAAGGGCCATAAATGTGGAATGGTAAGGCAAGCTCTAGTCAAGGGACAATGTAGAGTCAGAGCCAAATGCCATAAGTGTGGAAGGAGTGGCCATCTCCAGTGTATGGTAAGGCAAGCTCTAGTCAATGTACAAGGTAGAGTCAGAGCCAAAGGCCATAAATGTGGAAAGAGGTGTCATCTACGCATACGGCAAGGTTAGCTGTAGTGGAAATACCAGGCAGATTCAGTACCATGGGCTGCAAATGTAAAAGATGGTTTCATCTTCAGCGTACGACAGGGCAAACTATAGCGGAAATACCAAGCAGAGTCAATACCAGGGGCCACAAATGTCAGCGAAGTAGTCACCTCCAGCGCATGGTAACACAAGTCCCAGTTGAAAGACAAAGCAGAGCCGGAACTAAAGCCTACAAATATGGAAGAGGAAGTCGTCTCCAACGTAACTACAAGGCGTATAGAAAACGAAGAAAGAAACAGGCAGTGATGATGTGCCTATTCGGGACGAATAGGCTTAAGTGGGCGGCAGTGTTACGTAAAAATATTCCTACAGGGTTAATGCAAAGAACTATCTAGAAGTATTTAACTAAAGCACTAAACGTACACACATATCAACGTGCAAACACTATAGCAACAACAATAATTGTGTACATAGCTACAGACATACACACATACAAATAAAAGTGCGAGCAATAATGGTAACCACCCTGTACTACCAGTAGCACACCGCATTGCCAACATAAGAGTCGTTACTTTGAAATTCAAATTATCTAAAAACGCCTAGAAGCAGCAACATGAATTTTCCCGATTGTGCTAGAGGACTGTTTGAACATCTGGCTACCAATAGTAAATGACAATACAGATGGCAACATGCATAGATGCCAATACTAAGTACAGACATATTATTACGCCATCTATCGGGCGAACATTCGAGAACCGGTTCCTGTGCTATAAAATGTGGCAGAATGTGCGAGAACAGTTCAGTCCTAATCAGAAAGTAGCCGAGTTGACATAGTTAAGTTCAGTGCTAATCAGAAAGCAGTCGAGTTGACATCGTTAAGTTCAGTGCTAATCAGAAAGTGGTCGAGTTGACATCGTTAAGTCAGTGCTAATTAAAGTTGATACACTTAAACTAAATTAATCAAGAGCTTATATAAACTAATACAACTTAAACTACTGAATTACACACAAATGTTCACAACTGGTTACCACTACGCCTTCCTCGCTGTAGTTTACGCACGTCTCCTAGCTGGCTGCTCAAGTATTCACGTGACACCTCTTTGTCTGCTGCTCGTCACTTACGAGACTCACTCTGCCGTGACTCACAGTTGATACACCAATACCTCTTTGTCTGCTGCTCGTCCCAAACGGCACTCACTCTGCCGACACTCACAGTTAATACATAAATAAAGACTCACTGGCTTTACTTACACCCTTACTCACGTCTATTCGCTGCCCTGTTCCCTATACTCCAGTCGACACGATAGACTCCACAATAATCCCAATTTCACGACAGACTTCGCTGTCAATATAGACTGTCCTATAGTTTCTCCTTTTACCAACTCACATGTTGTAAGGCACAGACTGCTCTTATATCACTCACTACTGTATCGCAGACTATTATTAATTCATAACTTAATTATCAACTGACTTGTTCACAACTTGTTCGCAACTGACTCACAACTGCAACTCGTTCACAACACAACTATAACTGACTAACCATTGGATGTGTCACCCCTTTTTATACTTCACACAAATACCACTAGAAGTTTCAAGCAATGTCTAGACGATCATTATCATCTTAAATGTTGTTAACAAAGTGCCCAATTAAGTAAATGTGGTAACTATGTACATACATGTGTATATGCATACGTGTGTACATCATTAACTAAGCAATGCATGGTGGTTGTTTACCTTTTGCTTTTCGTTTGAATTGGCATGTATGTAAGTACGTAGGAATGTGTATCTTCTTAACGAGCAGACTGTTTTTGTTGTTTTTTTTTTGCTTGCTTATAGTGTTTTCACACTGAAAGTTAAAACCTGGTTTTGACGTTAAAACCATAAACAGCTGATTTTGCATTCACACTGCAAATTTGTTAAATTCAGGTTTTAACTCACAGGCTGTCTAATAACTTTGCACACAATAAAATAAATCTCCTGCAGAAATGCGTGTATTTGTTGTTACATTTTGTCTGCTTTTTAATAACACTTGTTGGAGAAACTGTACAACAACAGTTTTTGTTAATATGAAAAACTGAGATATTTCACAATGCGCTCTAAAATGGAAATTATTTTATATTTTGTAAATAATTTTTTTTAAATTATGGAACTTCTTATACAGAATGAAGAACTGCTTGGAAATAAAGTTATTATATATAAAAAATGAACAAATACATTGTAGGATAAACTTTTTTTATAGGCAGATAAATGGCAGTCATATTGCCTATTTTCACTTTCCAGAGTTCAATGAAAATATTTTCTTTGTTTTCCTTATAAAAAAACTTTTTTTTCCATATTTTTTATTATTGTTGGTGCTGCATCCATTTTTAAGTTGAAAATCTTTCAAGCGCCATCTATTGTTATTCACTGGAATAAACATTATCAGCCGCTGTCGGTCATTTCAACTTGGCAGCACTGAATTTATCACAGCGAAACCAAGGTTGCATTTCATAAAACCAACTTAAAACCAATTCAAAAATGGTTTTAATTCGGTTTTAACAAAAACAATTTGTATGGTAAAACCAGGTTTTAACAGTTGCTTTTAACGTTAAAACCAACTTTTATTAAAATCATGTCAGTGTGAAAACACTATTACGTTTAATCAAGCTTGTATGTGCTACGCATGTATTTAATTGTTTGCTACTGTTCTAGATTATTCTTTGCATTGACCCTGTAGGAATATTTTCGCGTAACACTTACAATAACCCTGTTGGAATGTTTTTGTGTAATACTGCATTAAACCTGTCGACGGCCATTTTCGTAACAGTATGTTTCCACCGGCATGATTTAGACAAATCATGATGATTTGTGCAAATCATGTTAATTTATGCATGATTTACCATACATTTTGCATATGGATAAATCACTTCAAAGTAGTTGATTCATTTTAAATAATGTCGAAAATACTATTTTTCGAACTCAATTTATATATGCAACCCTGCGTTGCTTTTAAAATTACAAACGCCATCCCTGGGTCATCCATCAATAGTGATTGACAATTTCGAAAAATGACATTAAGGAATATTTAAACAATCATAAATGTCAACTACATGTGAATAAAATTCATATTACAGCTGCTGCGCCCACGTTACAAAGCAAGTATTTTTACTCTTTTATACATATATTAAATTATTAAAACACTTGAATAAAATTTAAGTGGAAACGTTTTGAAATTTTGGTCCTTATCGAGTGCACTAGTTATATTTTTAAAGTAATGCATAGCGCTAAAACTTCGTTTCTCATCAGTATTTGAATATGGCAATGTTAATGTTAATAGCACAAAAATTTAGTTTTAGAAATGGACTATTATTAGCTAAATTTCTATAATTGTGAACTTCAATCCAAAATTGATCAGTTCTGAGCAAATTTTTCCATTTATCTAGCCTTTAATTTGCAATGCTTCGTTTTTCTGTAATTCTTCAACTTCATCGTATTTCTTATTATATTCTTTTATAACGTCTATGTGTCCTCTGTTATTTCTAGAAATATGTTCGTAACGCTACATAAAGTTTATTTTACAATTTTGAAATTTCAATTAATTTTTTCGTGATAGCCATTTTTGAACACTGTGAATGAGAAAGTATTTCCCTATCTGTCTTTCATCCAATTGAATAAAGACTTTGCGAAGAAAACTTTGCGTAAAAGGGGTATAATCAGATATTTTTTGACAAACAAAATTTATAATATTGTATAATGCATGAAACCAAGACGTTACGTACAATTCTCAGACTTCACATGTATCTAAAAGGCAAACAGAATATTTTATTATGTTTTTTCAGTGTTTTTATAGGAAATTTGATAATTAAGAAAAATAATTTTTAAAATAATGCTTTGTAACTTTTAAAACTTATATTGAAGTGAAAAAACTGATGATTCAATTTAAAATGTGGATAAATTCTGAGTCATTAAAAAAATATTGAATTCGCTAATACCGTTTAAAAGTTATACCTCTTTTAATTTTTTTTATCCGTTGTGTGAAATTAAAAATATTGTATGTAATGTGTTTGCCAGCTATGCATCGGTTTATTTTTAATGTTAAATATTTATGTAGATGTTAGATATTCTTTCAAAATAGTAAATATGGGTGGTTTTTTGATCTGTTGAGCAGACTGCAGCAATGCGAACACAAAACACGTTAGGCAGCTTACTTCTCATACCCAAAATTTTTTCTTTCTTTAATTTTCAATTAATTATTGGCGCTTTTACGATGTAGCTCTATGCAATGCAATAAATTCTGAAACTTATTTCAGAGGTTGTTAGATTAATGTACCCCATCGGGATAACTACCTTGTCGTGGTGTGGTGGCTTAATTACAGACCGTGGTCTATGTCTTCAACCCAATACCATAGCTGACCTTTAATAGCCCTCTATGGTATTGGGTGAAGAAAAAGGCTTATTGGAACGGAGCCTTGCTGATACCTGGGGACATCAGCAAGTAGACGACGCCCTCACCACGTTATCGGGGGCTATGACGTGGCCTTAAAATACCCCATACTCGTGGGACCGAAAAATGAAAAAACATTCCAAAAACAAAATAAAAAACAAGACCGGGACCGATGGACTGACGGTGCTTTCTAGCGCGGAAGGACAGATGACCGGTTTCACGCAACCAGCTGTTACGGCTGGCACGTCTGGTACTAGAAAACTAGTTCAAACGAAGACTGCAGAGAACACTAGGCAGATAGTTGGTGCATGCAGCAGTTCATGCATGGATTCCGGCATTCCCATACACTAAACACTGAAACCCTCCCTCACTTGGCAAAGTCCCATAACATTGTATCGTACGCCTTTGGACAGGTTACGCTGAAGGTGTAAAAAGGAGATTAGCCTCCAGTGACGGATAGTTCCAAGACAGTGTGTGAAAACGCTGTGGAGGAAGAATCTGAGGAGAAGAAGGCCATCCTACGAGAATCGTCGGAAAAGGATGGCTACATTACATCCGACTCTGAAATTCTCGGAGGCGCTACATGTCTGTTCGACGCTGATTACGGTGAAGACAGTGACCCTCTTCTTGAAACTGACGACGAGTCCGATACAACGGTCGTGGATATGGATGTCGTAGCGGGTTTTGAACCTCTCCATCACTCTAAAGCAGCCTCAGCTGCTCTTCGGCTTCGCATGACGACATGCGAAGTTGACATAGTCCTAATCCAAGAACCCTGGATTTGTGGTGGCAGTTTGCGGATTGAGGACCAATGGTTTTAAGATGCTAGCTGTCAAGAATGAAGGTAGTAATAGAACCTGCATCTTGGCAAGGAATCACCTTAACATATTTCTATTATCTAACTTCAGCGGCAGAGATTTAACGGCGGTTAGCGTAGAAGTGGGAGCTATATGCTAGTGGCTAGCGTCGGTATACTGCGCTCATGACGATCGAGGCCCTCTACCGTCGGTAATGGTGAGGGACTTTATATTTGGGGTGTTCACAAAATATGTACTTTTAACTTATTTTCACACATGTTTTACATATGTATATAGAAATAAAAGAAATTTCATAAATTAACAATAATATAAAAAAATTATTTATATATTTGTGATATTCACAAAGTATGTACTCTAAATTTATGTTCACATATATTTTACAATAAAAAAAGTAAAATAAATTTCATAAATTAGCAATAATATAAAAAAATAACAATAACTTATTCTGAGTTGCTGCTCATATTGTACTTTTGAAAAAAAAATTTAATGGGGCAGCTTGGGCAGGAATTTTATGTAAAGTCTATAACATTAAGGTTGAAAGATTACAGAAACGATTATGGATGTGGTGAAACGAATGGATATCAAAAGATTTCGTCTGACAGAGTTAGTTTCTTTGGTAATAATTGTAAAAAAAACTCACTTTGCTTAACACTTAATAAAAAAACTTGCCATTTATTAGAAAATAATGTGATTTTGTGTGTTTTAACTAACACACAAAATCAAAGGTTACAATTGAATTAAAAAAATTAATATCGCATCTACATTTACTATTTACTTTTGAAATTGCACAAAATACCCATAGTATTTTTTTGTTTTTCTTTTTTTATTTTAACATGTCATTTAGAGTACCGTTACAAGCATACAAATTGAAAGATACACGTAATTCACACGATGATTTTTCAATGATTTTTTAAAACACGATTTTTAGAGTTTGTTGGCGAAGGGTATAGAAAAGCAAAAGGGGTAGAAAAAAATTACATTTTCCCTTCTACGAGTTTTTTTTAATTTTCTTTACACATATTTTAATTTTTTTATGTTGCTTTATTTTATTTTTTCATTCAATGTGACAACAGCTTTTTTTAATACAAAACAGTGTTACCTGTAGGTATTTTTGTCACTAATATATGAGTATAGGGAATATCGGAAAAATATTTTATTTTGGCCAAAATTTATTCTCATATTGCATTTTTTGTGCATAAATGCAAAAATAACTATACTAAAAATATATTTTTGCTCATAAACCATTTCAAAATTTGTTTTTGCTCGAAATTTCATAGACTTTTATTCAATTATTTTGGTGTCGCAGGGCCTGTCTTTGGTAGCACTGAAGAAAAAAAAGCTGTAAAAATAACATAGATCTCTCGACTGGTTTCTGGCGCTACTTTTTTGTGTCAATTTGTATGGAAAATGTGTTTATGCTGTAATTCTGTTTGATCATTAAGGCCTTAAATGTTTTTAATTTATCTTTCTTTAAATTAAATTACTCAAATTTTTAGATTTTCGTATGGGGGAAATTTTTTAACATGTAGGGAAAGGAAAAACGGATTTTTTAAAATCTACTGGCAACACTGATAAAATTTTTGGAAGAAAAAAAGTAAAAACTAGAAACATGGAAAAAATCATCATATAAATGCAAAATGTTTTTGGAAGCAACTTTTAAAAGAGAATCAAAAATAAAACAAGACTTTTAAATTATCGTATGAATTGGGCCTTATACAATAATCATATACAGCCGAATCATGAATATTCCCTCGGAATTCATTTCTCACGGAAATTAATTTTCTCGAGAAAAAATTCCTCCAATCATAAATTCCTTGGGAACAAAAAAGAGCAATACGTGGCCTCACCGCAGTACGAAGCTCGTTGTTTTGCTTTTGTGTGTTTTTGTAAAAATAAGTTTATAAATGATTTATTTGGGCATTATTTGTGTTTTTCCACATACAATAACTATAAAATAGAAGTTTTATGTATATATTCTTGTTTAATGGAGCATTAAGTGTATTTTTATGTAGACTCCCTTCTGTTTTGCAAGTGAAAGATTTTTAGTGAAAAAAGCAAGTTCAACTGCGTTCATGATACCTACATTTTTCCCCGGGAGTTTCTTTATTCCCGCATTTGGTTAAAAGAGGGAAAAAACAAATTCATAATAGGAGAAAAGGGAAAAGTGAGAAAACTCGTGCGGAATTTTTGTTTATGATTGGGCTAATAATTTTAAGCTAGTCTGGGTCTTCGCTTGCAAATAGTTTGGTCAATTTAAATTTTTAATTAACTTTATTTTTTTATTTTTGTCGTCCTATTTTCTGAAACACTATGCGGCGGTAAAAGCTGGACATCATATCATCCTGTGCTGTGACGCCAAAGCGCATCATACCATTTGGGAAAGTACGGACACTAATTAAAGAGGTGAGGAACTTTTAGAATTTGTAGTTAGTACTAACCTTAACATTTGTAATAGAGGTCAAGAACCTACGTTTATAACAAGGGACAGACAGGAAGTCTTGGATGTTACTTTCTTTCCTGATTCGGTAGCCGATAGAATCATAAACTGGCGTGTACTTCAGGAACACTCCTTTCCTGATCATAGGTTTATTGAGTTTAGTATTAGGGAGAGGGCACCAGAGGTAGAAATCTCCCGAAATATTAGACTAATTGGCGTCTGTATAGGTCTATTTTTTTCTAGACAATTAGGCTTTATTGGAGACTCGTCACTTCTAGAAACATCACTACAATCTTTAAAAATGCAAGGGAATCGTCTGGCCCTCTAAATAGGCCAAGGGGGAAGAAGAAACCGCCTTGGTGGAATAGAGATTTACAATTATGTAGGTGTACATGCAGAAAACTCTTCAATAAGGCTAAATCATACAGAAATGAACTGGACTGGATAGTTTATAAAGGTAAAATAAGGAATATTAAAAGCATATAAGAATTGCTAAAAATACAACATGGAAGAGGTTTTGTGAAAATATTGAAAATATTTCAGAAGCCTCTCTCATCAGAAAAATTTTGTCCGCTACTCCCTGCACTCTGGGGTATTTGAAGAATCAGAACAGGACGTGGACTACATCCATCGAGGAGTCGTTAAGAGTCCTGAGTGCCCAGACTCACTTTCCGCCTAACTCAATGTCTGAGATTCAGACATCTGATCTTTACCCAATTCCTACGGAAAATATATCTGACTGTCAATATGCAGACATTAAATTGGGCTATGAGAAGCTTCAAGCCTTATAGGTCTTCAGGACCCGAATGTATCATAGCGGCGGATATGTGGAAAGTATCGAATCTCATAGCCCCTAGGCTACTGAGAATTTACACCAGTTGTATAAGACTGAGTCATATTCCTAATAAGCGGAGGGAAGCAAGAGTGGTTTTCATTCCGAAGGCTGGTAAAAGCTCTCACACCACACCGAAGGACTTCAGACCAATAAGTCTATCATCATTTCTTCTGAAAACATTGGAAAGGATGGTTGGTTATTACATGCGCAAAACTATCAATGGTAAACTACTTTCCTCGCATTAGTATGCATATCAAAGGGGAAAGTCAACCGGATTGTGTAGGTGGATTCAAGATCTACTAACTCACCGCAGGATAACTTCGGCTCTAGGAGCTTCTAGGCAGACCATTTTGTAAATAGGGGTTCACCACAGGGACGAGTTATTTCGCCACTATTGTGGAATCAAGCTCTAAATCCCGTGCTGCTATTTGCTGATGATGTGGCAATATTTGTAATTGAATTCCTCTAAGGGATATCCTACAGGATGGTCTCTCACACTTAACAAGATGGTCGGAGAAACGAGGGCTTGCCGTTAATTCTAATAAAACGGAACTAGTACTCTTCTCCAGGAAGTATAAGATACCTGTTTTACGACCTATCACTCTTAATAATACAGGGATAAGTGTCCAAAACTGCAAAATATATCGGTGCTATGCTTGATTTAAAGCTGAGTTTGAAAACTAATATTCTAGAGAGATTGAAAAAAAACAACAATTTCACTCTATCTATGCAAAAAATCCATTGGAAAGAATTGGGATCTTACCAAAACAAATCTTTCATTGGATCTATACTACAATATTACGTCCGATTCTCATGTATGGGATCATCGTGTGGTGGCCGTCCCTGGAGAAAAAGACGTATTTACATATCTTACACAAGGTGCAAAGACTTGCATCCTTGTATATAACCAATGCTCTTCGCACTACTCCTACGGATGCACTGGGGATGCTCCTTCACCTGCTACTATTGAACCTAGTAGGGAAGGAGATGGCAACGTCCTCGGCAATCCGTCTTCGATGTACCTATCTGTGGAACGTAAATGGAACCGTCCACTGTAGAATACTCGATGATGAAGTTAGGGGATCGAAGATTGACCAAACCTCCCCTGCTTTCCTATACGAATGTCTTTATAAAACCTGGATACCATCCACAGAATTGTAGATGAATGGAACTCCAGGTAGAAGAAAAACTGTTGACTTTTATACGGACGGCTCCAAAATACAAAAAGGTGTGGGTTATGGAGCCTTTTCAGGGGCTTTAGATATTCGTATTGCAAAGCGACTTCCGGATCACTGAAGTGTCTTCCAGGCAGAGATCCTTGCAATAAGAGAAGTTGCGGATTGGTTGAAAGTGAATGTCACTTCACCGACTTTGATTAATACATGTATCTTCAAGTATGAACTAAAAATATATATTCAAATCTTACATCTAAAATAAAATTATTATTAGGCCTGACCAGTGTCGGACATAAACTTGTAGATAGTTATAAATAATACATAAGTAGTGATAATTGATCATAATCAAGAAGGAAAAAAATATTTTCAAAAAATCCTATCTGGAGTGTTGAGCATAAGAGCCCTTGTGTCCCTCTTTTTTAGGCGGATTTGTCCAGTAAAGTTCAAAACATTACGAGCAAGCGGATTAGGATGTGATTAACATATAAACCGATAGTCGAGCAGCTATTACGAATCCCCGCTTCTAAGAACAACAACAGCATAGAGGCTTTCAGGGGAACTCTAGGGCTGATGAGCTTGCTAAAATTGGGACAACCCTACAATTTCCATCGGATTTGGAATGTGTGGGTTTACCCCTACTCTCTTGCAAACTCAGCTTTAGGCGCAGGACAGAGGGTGAAACAAATAGAAGGTGGGTCACAAGAATTGATTGCGTAATAATAAGGCAGTTATGGATTCATGTAAATAGGAAAAAATTTGAAGAATAGGAAACAAATCTCAATTCTAGTGTCCGTGCTAACCGGACACTGTCTCATAGGTAGGCATGCACAAAGGTTAAAGGTTGAACACACCTAACCTAACCTAGATTAGTGTAAGTATTAACCAAGGTCAAGCCGCGTTCTGCTGAACTTTGTTCTTTGTTCATTAAATTATTTGTTTTTATGCCATTTTTTCCAGATCTGTTTGTAAAAAATCAACAGAAATTATGCTAGCTTCAAAAAGGCTGCCTTAGCGTTTTTGATGAACGCGTCTACACCAAAACTTTGCGTTTAATGGTCCAAAGTCTAAACGCACCAAGTAACGGCAAAGAATTATTAAAAGCAGAATTATCCGAAAACATGCTTAATAACAACAAAAATTCAAGATTTATTAGCTGAAGCCAGCCAGCCTAGCCCGTTTTGAAGCCAGCAACATTTCTATTGATTTTTTACAAAGAGATCCGTTTGTTTAGGCTCGCATTACTGAAGTCTTCGCAACAGAACAAAAAACCACCCATATTTAGTATTTTGAAAGAATACGAGTATCTAATACATATCTAAATATCTAACAATAAAACAAATTCGATGCATAGCTGACAAACACATAACAATATTTTATATTTCACAAAACTTAAAAAGGATATAACTTTGGATCGGTATGAGAGATTCAATATTTTTTTTAAATGACTCAGAATTTATTCACATTTTAAACTGAATCATTGGTGTTTTAACTTCAATAGAAATTTTCAATCTTACAAAGCATTATTTTTAAAATTTATGCTAAATTTACAAAAAAAAAATATCATAAAGGTTACCCGAATGAGCTAAAAAATAACGGAAACTTAGTTTGAACATTTTTTTTAAAAGTTTACTTAGTAGCAAAGAAAATTGTGATAATAAAAAAAATAAAAAAAATCGAGAAAACCCGATTTTAGGGTTAAATTCGATTTTAGCGGCCTTTAAATCTCTTCCAAAAAATCTGAAAAAAAAATACAAAAATACTTTACCCTATAAGCTTTCAAAATAAGCTCGGGCAAAGAAAAATATTTTTTTTGGGACACACTCATTTACTTCAATAGTTTCACAACTAAAAAACCAGTTTTGCAGAAAACGCGTTTTAAGTTTTAAATTTGCATACAACTTAATGAAGACATGAAAAAATATTCTTCACTCTGGAGGTGATGGTACAAGCTATTTATATGAAATTTTTTTCACAAGATAAAATAAGAAATGCCCCCATTATACTGCATTTTTAACACAAAAAAACAAATTTTTTGAGTTATGGTACTATTGAAGTAAATGAGCGATATGTATATGAAAAATATATGGACCATACATATTTTCTTTTAGCTGGGTGGGTAAATAAAAAATAACATGTGCTTAACATTATTCTATATTATTGAAATCATAAAAATATCGCCAAATATGTCGCCCAATAGTTCAAATATCGCAATTTAAAATGTACATAGTATATATACTCATATTTAAATATTTTTGAAACAAATGAGATTAAAGTTCTGTTTTTGATTTTTTTCTTCTATTATCTTACACATTTAACTATAAATACGGCAAAGTTTTTTGGCATACAGTTCTAAGTATCTTATCGTTCACCAATATTGGTGAAACATAAAAGACAGCCGTATGCATAAAAAAAGTTGATTGAGGTTTAAAATTCATATTAGTTAAAAACATTTTAAGGCTAAAAAGGTTTCTTAAATATTGGTATTCATAATCAGTATTTTATATTTAAATCAATTAACTTGATTTTTTTTTAATATCGTGGTAACACTGTATTCTTTATTTCTCAAAACAGCGATTGTTAATTCACAAAGTAATCGTGTCTACATTTGTTTGTTTTCCCCTTTTCAGAGAAATATTGCTTCTATAAAATAAAAAATGTGTTCCAATTTGTATTTTATGAATCTTTGCTAAAAATGCTTAATATGATTTTTTATTGCAGATTAAGAAGCACTAGAATAACAAGTTTTATTTTGTTTGTATTGAGTGTTTAACATCACTAGTTAATTTTCTACAATTATTATTGCTTTTGTTAACACATAAAGTGAGAAAACAATGATTGGGAATGGAAAGCGGATCGCTCATTTTCTTTTAAATATTCTTTTAGAGTCTATTTGATATTTAGGCAATAGTTTCTATAAAAAATATTTTTTTTCTTCTAAATAACACTAGCATATACATACATAAGTACATACAAAGTTGCAAATGTAAACAAACACGAAGCAAAATTTAAACAACGTCATCTTAAAATTGGTTTAAACATGGGTGCAGTCAATTTCAAAATTTGCTGATTTACGAAAGGTTGAAAACAGTTTTTAAGCTAAAATTCTATTATGAATACAATTTTAGCGAATTAAACATTTGAAATGCTGTTTAAAATGTTTATGAATACGGCTGAGATTGTTTAAAGCTATGGTCACCAAGAAGAGAAAATTCTCAAAAGCAGAACAGTACTATAATAAATGTTTAGTGCCGTTCCACTGAAAAAAAAAAAATCGCTCTTGTAAATGTTTAATTGGGTTTATGAAAAATATTTTTATGGGTTAATTTTATATTAACGAACGTTTGTAATTTAGTGGTGCCTACGACTGTATGTACTAGTTTTTTTTCAATTTCTGGATACATACTAGACACTCAGCATCTACAAAAGTATTTAAGCCAAATCAAATCTTATTTTTCAACTCTATATTCCATTTATTTTTTCAATTTATTATAGCAATATAAAGTGCTTTTATAAAAAGATTTAAATTAGATAATTTATTCATACAATTAGGGCTAATAAATCAGTGCAAGTTAATCTCCATTTTTGGTTTAAAATGTGATTAAACTAGCAAACCTATAAATCAATATAGTATTTAAACCATCTGTAAACGCATAAAATTGGGCGTTTAAACTACCAATACAGGCCATATGATTTTATTACTTACAGACCATATGTTTTGCATTGAACGAGCTTTCAACTTTTTTCCCAGCCTCCACTTTTTCTTCAGATCTTGTTCGACCTGTTTTCTTACACTCTAGTATTCTTTTATACTATTCTATTTCGCCAATCATAAACATAATTCCTTTCTTGGTACAATTTGGCGAAATATAATTGAAATTTTCTTAACTTTTTTGTCTTTTTGATTGTACAAAGAATTGATAGCCTGCTGCAAAACAGCTGTTTTTTGACATTTATTCTAGTGCTGCCACAATATTATTTTTTTAACTACACATAAAGCATGTTTCACTGATTTACTCCTGTTTAGTTTAAACTACAAATAAATTAGGGTTTAGTTTAATTAAACCAGCGTTTAAACTTTGACTGATTTATTAGGCCTTAATATAGAAAAATAAAATTAAGTAATTTTGGTTCTGTTTGAATACTAGAGTGTGGCACAAGCCATAAAAAAAGGCTTACAAACACTCTTATTAATTTTAAAATGTGTGTGTATATTGCTCCGCTATTGTAAAACAAAACTTTCAAAAGAGATGTGTTTTGCTTTACGATAAGAATACTGCAGTACAGAACAATACTGCAATAGAACAATGTTGAAGTAAAACCAAGCCTTTCAAATTAAAAATGAAACAGAACATCAAACTTCACACAGAACATTCAAAACATGTTTGAATGTTCTGATAGCAAAGACAATTTTCCATATAAAAGAAACATTGCGCTGAAAAGAGGTTTTATTTACTATGAAATAATATCATACATACTTATATACATTTATATATAATAACTATCTACACCCGGTGTGCTTCGCTACCCCCATCGTCTTTCCAATTTCATTTATATTGATTTTAAAGTATTGGAGGGGCAGAAATTAGATACATTGAGTACATAGAATGTGCCTTCTTTTAAATGAAGTTATCCCTTGCCCTTTGCTTGTGTTACTTATGAGAAAGTACATACAGTATGTCTCCTCCTAAGCGAAGGGGTATCTATATTTTAAATTTCACCAAAATCGAGTTGAAAATCAGAAATTGTAAGCAGATCTACTAAAATTTCTTTAAAATCAATTTGATTGTTTCTGAGAGGCAGAAATTTTCCCGTATCGCCCTCCTCGTCCTAGTTTAAAAAGAAGTAACGCCCTTAAATTTTCACGGAGTTGCACAGACCATTTGCATCAAATTTTATCACGATCGGTTGAGCGGTTTGGTCGCACATAAAGGACATACAAACAAACATTAATTTTTATATGCTCGGATGTATATAGATTAATTGTAGTTTTATAATTACTATATATAGGGGGTGGCCCTTCCCACTGTCCTATTCTACCAATACTTTGAACGACCCTTCGCCCGGTCCGTTTCTACCAATATTTTGAATTAATTTGCCTTTTACCGTGGTCCTGTTCTACAAATATTTTCCAAACTTCGGATCTCGCTCTCAAAGGAGTCCATACTAAATTTGAGGTCTCTTGCTTTTATAATTTTCAAGATATAAGATTATTATTAAATACTTTGAATGGGGGGAGCCCCTTCCCATGTGAGCGATGACGAAATATATAAAAATAACAAAACACCAAATATTTATTGTTTTAAATTTATTATTATTTATACTTACATTAATTGTTTTCAAATGAACTCATACCAAATTTGAAGACTTGCTGGCATAGCTTTGAAGATAAAAGATTTTTATAGTTACGTTGAATAGGGCGTGCCCCTTCCCCCAGTCCTATTCACCAATACTTTGAAGTACTTTGCGCTTCGCTCTCAAGAGTTCATAACAAATTTGATTACTCTTGCTATTATAGCTTTCAATTTATAAGATTATTATTAATTACTTTGTTGAGGGGTGCCCCTTCCCGTTACTGCTATTCTACCAAATATTTTGAATTACTTCGCACTTGGCTCTCAAAAGATTCCATACCAAATTTGAAGAGTTGCTGGTATAGCTTTGAAGATAAAAGATTTTTATAGTTACGTTGAATAGGGCGTGCCCCTTCCCCCAGTCCTATTCACCAATACTATGAACTACTTTGCGCTTCGCTCTCAAGAATTCATAACAAATTTGATTACTCTTGCTATTATAGCTTTCAAGATATAAGATTATAATTAATTACTTTGTATGGGAAGTGCCCCTTCCCATACTCATATGCTACCAACATCTTGAATTACTTCGCACCTCACATCACCGGCCAATAAAACTACCATTCCTCCCATAATATCTGTGCTTTCTCGTAAGTCCTGAAGATTTCGATTTAACGTTTCTATAGCTTTCTTATGAGACATCGTACTTTCATCCCACACTAAAAGGTTACATTGCCTGAGTATTCTGCCTCGGGAGCTATTTTTGCTGAAATCGCATATGGGTGAATCTTCATGTGCTAGATTCAGCGGTAATTTTAAAACGGAATGTGCAGTACGGCCGCCAGTTAGGAGTGTTGCAGCTATACCTGAAAAAGCAAAATCAATTGCTATCTTGTGGTCTTTTCTCATGGACATTAATATTAAGTTTAGTAAAAATGTTTTACCAGTTCCTCCAGGGGCGTCAAGAAAATAAGTGCACCACTGCCGGATTCTAATTTTCGTAATACTTTATGAAAAACGTCACTTTGCTCTGCCGTTAATTTAGGGATTAATTCTGTTACTTGACGTTGCAGTGCTACAAAATCATAGTCTAATTCCCTAGCGATTTGATTGTTACAGTTATGTCCGTCAACTCGCACGCCTCACCTCAAGTAATGTCGGAAAAATTTAAATTTTAAAAGAATTATTTTTGAAATTATTTTTAAATTTCATGCTTATTTTATCAACTGTTACTCAATTATTTAAAAAAAAACGAAAAAACCGTCAAAAAAGCCGACAATAAATTAAGAAAATAGAATAAAAACCGGGTTTAAAACTTGTCAAACAATCAAACCCGAAACGAAAATGTGGTTTTCTGCAAAAATCCGTACCAAATTAAAAAAACCGGTTCCAAACCGTATAAAAAATAGCCTATGTTTGGCACTGGTAATGTAGCTTTCCATTAGTGAAAATATTTTTTAAATTGGTTTAACGGTTTGAAAATCCGTGCCAAATATAAAAAACTGGTTCCGAACCGGATAATTTAAACAATTTAAAAACCATCCTCATGTTCTACAAAACGTATACAGCCATTTTTTATTTTATGCAGCCGTTCTTGAGTTATGGAGTGACAATCAAAATGTACACTTCTTTTTATATATATGTATAGATTTGTTAATTTTTATTTTCAATGTATGTATACATATATGTAGGGCTCGATACTAAAACACGATTGTTTTATATAAAAAATCAAATTTATTTAAAAAATATTTAAAACTATAAAAACTGATTAAATTCAATGACAGCAAAAAACTTAATGATTCTTTTTAAATTACTAAAAATATTTTAAAGCTTCTGAAAATATTATAACAGGGAACTTGATAGCCATTTTATTATACCAATGTAGTCCAAAGTTTCATATAGTCTGCACTTGTCGATTGTCATTTTTAACTCCGATATATAAAATTCTTTGTTAATAACATCTTTTATTTTGCCATCATTTTTATCATAATAATTATCTTCTGCGTAGTCATCATTTTCATCATGAAAATCATCTCCAGTGTAGTCATCATCTTCTGCATAGTCATTATCTTCATCATATTTTACATGCAAAACTTCCTTCTTTTTAAAATCGTCACTATTTATTTCACCGTCATTAGCTTGCTTCCTTACATTATCCACATGATCATTATAATTTAATACATCTAAACAATTATGTTCCCAGTGCCGGGATTCATAATCATCGTTTTCATTAATGATTTCCTTAACGTCATTAATTACATTAGCATCATGTTTTAAATTATCTAAATCTTGGTCTTCAGAAAGAGCTATTTTCGTATTTACTGGTGAATTCTTAATTAGTTTAGGTTCATATTCGTTGATTATTTGCTTGGCATCAGCTCGTATTGACTTGTTTTGAATGTGAGTAATATTCGGTAGCCACCTTTCTTCGTCGGAAATAAACAAGCAGTTTGATTGGTTTGGTATTTCAATTGACACTTTATCGTCTGTTGATATTGCTGATCTAGTCATTTTTACGCCATCTTGTGAAAAGCTTACAATTGCCTGATTAGTCAAATTCGTACCTATAATTAAGTCGATACTCACACATTTGTTTGCAACACATTGCATTGCCCTACGAGCTTGCACTCATCAGCTACGACCTCTACATCAAATACGCCAATTGCTTTTGTATATGCTGATCCGATACCACATATTGTCATATCTGTTTTTGAATATCTGCCGAAACCATTTCCGAAAAGTGTATCTTTGTATCTTTTCGAATTTAAGTTATTTGACTTCCGCTATCTATTAGTGCTTCCATTTCAATGCCGTTTATGTTGACAACTTCACATGATGTTTTGCATTCGATGACATTAACATTAGACCTTTGCATATGTATCTGAGATTTACTATAGCTGTTGGACTTATGACCAATCTCGTTGCATTTGAAAAATTTAGGTTCTTTACTTTTCTTTGGGCACATATCTAATACGTGAGATTTTTCGCCACAGTTGAAGCAGTATTTATCAGAATTGTCCTTCTCTAGGTTTGATTCAATTCTACGTTGAATTTGGTTATGCATCTGCAATCTTTCCTTCAATTCAGCAATTGATCTTGATTCATATAAAAAGATTTGTTGTATGGCGAGCCTTGTATTCCATCGACAATATAACTGATAATAGAACTTGTATCGATTTTTGCTTGTGAAGCAATATCAATCATCGTATATATATATATATATATATATATATATATATATATATATATTGACATGATTCATATGCCCTCTTTTTGCGCTCGCGTAACATTCGATGTACAGTAGCACTATTAACCATAAATTTGAACTCTTCTTTAAGCCCAGAAGCAAGCGCAGCATATGATTTTGCTAATCTGGTGCAAACTATAAACAATTTTACAACAAATATGACTAGCATGATGCAAGAAATGCTGCGAATGCAGAATACTCTGCTTCAAGCATTAATTAATAAGCCATGAACACGTTAACAATATGTTTCTGGAACGCAAACGGCGTTCGCCTTCATAAAAATGAACTTGAGCACTTCCTCACGGAAAAAAATATTGATATAATGTTAGTATCTGAGACTCATTTGACTTCGAGAAGTCTTTTTAAAATTTATGGTTACACTATATATGATACAAAGGACCCTAGAGGTAGAGCTTGCGGTGGATCAGCAATTCTAATAAAGTCAAGACTCACGCACTATATTCTTGATAACATTTGTGAAGAACACCTACAAGCAACAAATATCTGCATTGAAAGTTTTTGTACAAATTTTGTTATATCAATTTACTCCCCTCCCAGATTTTCAATCACTGAGAATCAATATGAGAATTTCTACAAATCTCTTGGATCTTGTTTTGTAGCAGCTGGCGACTACACTGCAAAACATACGTTCTGGGGTTCGCGTCTTATTACACCCAGAGGTCGAGCATTGTTCAACACTATTTTAAAAATGGGCTTGGATGTCATTTCGAGTGGGGAGCCCACTTATTGGCCTATTGACATACAAAAAATTCCGTATGTTATAGATTTCGGCGTCATAAAAAATATCTCTAGGGATTAAATTCAAGTTCAACCTTCTCTTGATCTCTCGTCCGATCACTCTCCGACGATCATTACAATTTGTAGCCCATTAAGAAGTAACTTACCTGACCCATATGTGAAGATAATCAATCGTGTTAAATGGCTGGGGTTCAAAAAATATCTCAGTAGTCATTGTACGGAAAACATAACGCTTAGAACACCCGATGATATTGAATCTAACATTGTCAATCTCAGCGAGAATATTAAACAGGCTGCTGAACATGCCACTACCTCCCATCCGCAGACTGGGTTTAATAAAATTTATTCTACAGACATTGAACGTCTCGTACGTGAAAAAAGAAGAGCTGGAAGGGAAAGGCAACAGCACAGATCACCACAAACTAAAATCAGATTTAAAGAGTGCACGAAACGACTCCAAGAGTTGCTTGCATCAGAAAAAACTGCATCTCTTGAAAATTATCTGGAAGGTCTTGATGTTACTCCAGCATCTAATTACTCCTTGTGGCGCGCTGCTAGAAAGCTTAAAACACCCGTTGAGTATAAGCCACATCTACGCACATCTACTGGAGGTTGGGCAAGAAGCGATACTAAAAAAGGTAAAATATTTGCTGAGCACTTAAAATCCGTTTTTACGTTAAACATATGTACTGGTGTTGCTGATTTGCCGAGTGTAGTCGCTCTACCCCCTCAACACATAAAGTTTAAGATGCGTGATTTACAAAAGTTAATTGCCGAACTCAACCCGAAGAAAGCTCCGGGTACTGATGGAATTAGTAACCAGATGCTGATGAACTTGCCTCGTATTGCAATGAGAATCCTGTTATACATTTTTAATGCCATTTTACGACTGGAGTATTATCCACACAGCTGGAAGCTTGCCAAGGTTAAAATGATTTCAAAGCCGGGCAAAGATCTAACCAAGGCTGAATCATATAGGCCAATAAGTCTACTATCAACAATGTCAAAACTTTTCGAAAAACTGCTCAAAACAAAATAGTCCCCAATTCTAATTAGAAGTGGGTGCATACCAGACCATCAATTTGGTTTTAGAAGTCAGCATAGCATCATTGAACAAACTCACAGATTGGTTCAATTTATAAGAAGAACTTTTGAAGAAAAAAAGTATTGTTCTGCGCTGTTCATTGACATTTCCCAGGCATTTGATAAAGTGTGGCATGAAGGCCTAATTTTAAAATTGAAGACTTACTTACCAATAATCATTTTAAATCTTTTGGAAAGTTACATTATTTCCCGTAATTTCACTGTTGTGGAAGGAGACTTTACGAGTATGCTTGAAACTATCTCATCCGGTGTGCCACAGGGGAGTATACTGGCGCCAGTTTTATATTTGATTTATACTTGTGATATGCCTGTGAGCAGTAGACCCATACTTTCACATTTTCCGACGATACAACCTGCCTTAGTATGCACGAAACCCCTGATGTGACATCCCGCAAACTACAGGAAAACATTAGCCAGATGGAGCTTTGGTTAAACTTATGGAGAATCAAGGTAAATGAACAAAAGTGTGTTCAAGTAACATTTACCTTACGAAGAGATACTTGTTCCCCCATTCGGATTAACAATCAAGTTGTTTCTCAACATTCACATGTGAAATATCTTGGTATACACCTTGATCGACGACTTACATGGAAACACCACATTGATTCTAAGCTATCACAAATGAAACTTAAATTAACTCAGATACATTGGCTGATTGGTAGAAATTCAACGCTTAGCCTAGACTGTAAACTTTTAATATACAAGTCGCTTTTAAAGCCAATATGGTGCTACGGAATTCAACTATGGGGCACTGCTTCAGCTTCAAATGAAGAGAAAATTCAACGAAGGCAAAACAAAATTTTACGTATGATAACATCGGCTCCATGGTACATCAAAAATTCAAATATACATCGTGATTTGAATATGCCACTAGTGACTGAAGAAATTGCAAAATACGCAGGCAAATATCTAACAAAACTCGTGTCACATCCTAATCCGCTTGCTCGTAATATTTTGAACTTTACTGGACACATCCGCTTAAAAAAGAGAGATACACGGGCTATAATATTCAGCACTCCAGATGATGAAGCTGCTTGAAAACGCTTTTTTTCTTTTTGTTGCTTATCAGTACTTATGTATTATTAATAACTATCACTAAGCTTATGTCCGACATTGGTTGGGCCTACTAATTACATTTTAGATTTAAGATTTGAATACTTATTGCTATTTCATATTTGAAGATACAATAAATAAAATACATGCATTAAAAAAATATATATATGATTTTGCTTTACATTCATGCTCCATGAAAAGTTCTGCAGTACCTGTTAGCAACCTTTTAGCATAGATTAGTTTTTGAAAATTTGTCCATTTTAGTAGACAAGCGTTTTGTTCAAAGTCACCAAGCTATTCGTCTATACTACGACCACCTTCACCGGAAAACTTTTGCATTAACTTATCAACATCTCGAAATGTAACTTCCGACTGACTTCTCCTCGCATTTTGATCAAAAATGTCTCCAAAACTTCTACGTGGTTGATATGATGCTACTGAGTCACTAATAGAACGTAGTTGTATATCTCGTAGCCGTTATAGTTCTATCATGACCCTTTTCTCGAATCGCTTTTCATCTTCGTAATTTTTTCTTCTTTTAGCTTCTTGTCTTACTCTTTCGTAAAACGTTTGTGATTCATCTTCCCTTGTTCTTTCGTCTGTATTTACTGATTTAGTGAACTGTCGTATTACCTGTTGAGTGTGTTCTCCGTCCAATCTTTTTTCATATTCGGCTCTTAATCTTTCTTCATCTTTCTTCCCTCTCACAGCTTCAGTCAGAATTCTTTCTTCTTCTTCGAATTTTCGTCTTTCTGCTCGATTTTTCTCAAAAAGTTTGATGCGTCCGATCAACGTGCTTCTATCATCATCGTCCGATAACTTGTATTCTTCACAAGAATCTTTAATATCCTGATCTGATGCGCTGGCCCATTCCATATTTGGTTGAAAAAAAATATATATTCCAATTTATGTTAAGGTTGAGCCCCCAAATGTAGGATTCGATACTAAAACACGATTGTTTTAAATATATAAAAAATCAAATTTATTTAAAAAATTTTAAAACTATAAAAACTGATTAAATTCAATGACAGCAAAAAACTTAATGATTCTTTTTAAATTACGAAAAATATTTTAAAGCTTCTGAAAATATTATAACAGGAAACTAGGTTAAAAATATTGCTACCAAGTAACAAACAGTACGGTGAATATAAACCCTATTCGTGCATCACTAATATGTATACATGTATACATACATACATATACATACATAGTTTACATGTTTGTGCTCGTGATCTAGTGCACTCGATGTTTGTGCTATGATTTACTTTTGTTTTGTTTCATTCTCGTTTTTTGTTTTGATGCTCTACTTGTTTTGAGAACACAAGCACTAACAAAACTGCAGAGAAAAACTTTTCGAATGATGCTTGATTTATTTTAGTGAATCATATTTTGTTAGTTTTGCTTTGTTATTTATGTTTACACTAAACCAGACTGCTCGACAGTAGTGTAAAATACTCTCGGTGTATTTTTTCATAAATAAAAAAAATTTAAAATTTTAAAAACCCCCGACTTTTTTCAGAAAAGATGTTATATATTCTAAACGACTGTACCGATTTTCTTCAAACATAGCTAAGAACCCTCTCTATCAAGTCATCAGAACAGAAAAAACTAAATGAGAATCGGTGCAGCCGTTTGGCCTGTACGTGGACACGGAGAGACACACAGATACACAGACACACACTACAAACTTATAACACCCCTTTTTTAGTCGGGGGTTAATAAATATATATAAGTTTACATAGCCTAGTGTTTTCAATTTCGGTTAACCGGTTAACCGAAAACCCGGTTTCCGGGCATATTTTCGGTTTTTAGGAAACCGGTTTTCCTACCCGGTTAACCGGTTTTTTATATCTGTAAAAATTGTAAATTTTCCTTATTTTTTTGTTGTGTGTACCTCACTGTTATCAGCTGTTATTATTTCGCAGTTAGCAATTTAAAAATTTATGTTGAAACACAATTCGAAAATCATATAAATAGCAGTTTCGCATAAATTCTACTACTTTGTTTACGTGAGAGAATTTCCCAAAGCAGAAATATTGCCCTAACTACACTACTTTTATATTTACATAATGGTTGTTTTCCGAAATATTGCGAATATATAAAATATTCGTCAAAGTCTACTCTACAAGAGACAATTTTTATTATAGAAAATGAAACAATTGAAAGTGAATTAGAATCTGAAGATTTTGAAGTTTTATCAAATTCCGAAAGTTTAGAACAACAACTAAACTTGACATTAAAATCTATTCAAGAGTTTAGTAATTAATGCAAGGGTGTTAATCTCAATAACCTTAAAAATGGCTCCGATGACAAGAGAACGGAAAAATTAAATATCCTATATCATGCTCTTCTTACTATTAATCCGTCCCACCTGGATAACTATCTTGTCGTGATGTGGTGGCTTAAGTGCAAGAAAGTGTCTGGTACATAGTTATGCCTACTGTCGTATTGTGCTAGAACACAGAAACACTTTTTAAGGTCAAGGTGGTAGGGGGCTGTGCCGATGACCTGCACCCGTATTCTGTAACTCGCTAAAGCTAAATCTCTATCGCTAAAAATCTAAAAAGTCGATTTATCGATTTTCGGCTACGAATTCAATTTTCAAACGCTTAGCGCTAAATCAGGCGTTGGATCAAAAATTTAATCCATCGAAATTTTAGTATTTTATGTCATCGCCAAAAATTTTTAATTTTCTATTTGTTCTGCATTTTAGCGATGAAATTAAGCTTTAGCTTTAGCGAGTTACAGAATACGGGGGCTGAATGGCTAATTTAGTGTATAAATAGTGTATAAATAGCTAGCAGTAACCCTCCTCCAACGCCTATGGCACGGGTTGGTTGTAGACAATTTTGCCTAGTCCGCGCTAGAAGTCACTGCGCGGATGGTCCTCTCATTTACTGGCATACGCGTGGGAACAAAATAGACGCTTCAACAAAAAAAATTTCATAAGGACGATAACGTTGACTCCGCGGACGATACGTTGGGGGAGAAGAGCTGCTGACTCTCGTGCATGAGAATTTGCTCATGCAGGAGAGTCAGTTACTCAAGAACTAGAGGGAGTTGATGAACTCAATGCTCCATCGGGTGACTTAGCTGCAGGGGTCAGTGAGAAGCTGGCAGATCTGTCACTGGGATCGGACAAGAGGGAAATCACAATGACTTCAACTAGCCGTCAGATTTTAGAGGCAGATCTCTTAGACTCTGGATCTAAGCAGATAAATGACTCAGTGGGTAAGGGAGGGCAGTCATCTACATCAAATAAAATTTTCCGACAGGACGCCTTGCCAGGAAATATGGGCAAGGATGGTCGGACAAAATTGGATAAAGCCAAGAGCGGCACTAGGAAATCTCTGGCCTTTCTGGATAAGATGGGCAAGAGAGATCCGAAGCTGTATACGGCAAAGGAGAGACATATGGTTAGGAAGCACAGGCAGGACGTTAAGAATTTCGAAAGAATTTACGGCCCTGTTAGTGTTCTCCTGGGTAGATCATCTCCTTTGGAGAAGGTTGTGGATGTCGACGGAGTCCAGGCTATACCTCGCACGAGTGTAGGGGCTGTATCGACAGTCGCATCCAGTTCCAAATATAAGGAGTCTGGCAGTGCCTTGTTTGCCAATGCGATCAGGTCGTCGATGGTTGAGGCTGACAAGGGACAGTCAGGTAGTAAGAAGAAGGCTGTCAAACCAGCTGGCTCTCTTGGGGACCCCCGAAAGGAGTCAACGAAGAGAGCGAGATCTGGCGATGACATACCCTCTACGTCAAAGAAGGTGAACAAGTCGACGACCTAGGAAGGTGACCTTGGGGCGGCTGTCATAGATAGGAATGATCCGGATAGGATGATCAATCCTGAACTGTGGCAGCTGGTTGAAGGTAGGCTCATTGATGAAATCGGCCTAGCGGGGGTAGAAAAGGAGGAGGAATTGCTATTCCATGGCGCGGAATGGGTGAGGGGTGTCAAACTTGTTAACTGCGGTAATAAGAAATCATTTGATTTCCTTAAAACCGTCGTTGACAGGTGTGGAGGTAATTTCAGCCTCAGATCAGCTTCTCCGAGCAGTGGTGACAGCGTGGTTTCCACCACCCGTTAGATCGATGGAAATCATACTGTCGGTACTGGCAGCGCAGAACTTGCTTCTCAGGTCAAACCAATGGAAACCTTTGGCTTCAATGGATTGTAGAGAACGCGGGTAAAGACCTTCGGTTTGCCGTAGATCATGAGTCTCTAAAAAGACTGCAGTTGTTGGGGGGTGTTGTAAAGTTGGGCTTGGGACCTGTCAGATTTACTAAGTCGGATGATCCCAAGGCTGCGGGTGGTGCAGATAAAGCTGCACCACAGTGAGGCAGCCTCGGCTGAACTGGTAACACACCTCAATAGGTCGCGAGTAGACGTGGCTCTTATCCAAGAACCCTGGATTAATAAAAATAGGGTTTGCGGTTTAAGAGTCACTGGCTACACATTGTATGTCCCTGTCACAGGGGATAAGGTAAGAACTTGCATTTTATCAAGGGATGGACAACGATTACAGTCGTTAATGGAGGGCCCAGTGGTAAGCAGGAAATTGTGTTTGCATCGGTCTATATGCCCTATGATGCGGTTGATCCACCGATGGCTGGTGTGCAGAAGCTGACCGAGTATGCAAGGGTAAGAAGGGTTGCATTGGTACTCGGCTGCGACGATAGTCAGTGGGGGAGCAGCGGCATTAACAAAAGAGGTGAGTTGGTATTTGATTTTATAACTTCTAGCAATATGTTTATTTGCAACAAAAGTAACGTACCCACGTTTAGAAATAGGGATAGGGCAGAGGTTATCGACATAACAATGACTTACAGAGATAGGAAACTGGTAGGGGACTAGATGGTAGATAAGGACTGTGTGTTTTCGGTTTACAGTAGGGTGTCATTCAGTCTAAATTTTTCAGGGGAAAGGCGTGACCCATATAGGAATCCAAGAAGCACTGACTGGGATACCTATAGGGCCACTGTTGATATGAGAGCAAGGGAAACTCCGCAGGGTGTGGATACACAGAGAGCAGTGAAATAGGAGGTGGAATATTTCACTAACACTTGTAGGGAATGTTTTGAACGGTCCTGTTCAGTGGTTTTCCCAGGCAAAAGAAAGCAGCCTTAGTGGTGGACCAAAGATTTAAAAGATCTGAGGTCCTCGGTTAGAAGATTGTTCAATAGGGTGAAACTCACAGGAAGGATTGAGGACTGGAAGAATCATAAGATATTGTATAAGTGCAAGGGTGATCTCAAAAGGGCCAAAAGAGCCTCATGGAGGAAATACTGTGAGATTGATTCCGTTAATGAATTATCGAGGTTTCGGCGAGTATTGTCAAAAGGCCCTAGCGCTGATGGGAATATTAAAATATTGGATGCCACGTGTACGGAATCCAGCTCTGAGACACTTTCTGTTCTAATGGACACTCACTTTCTTGGCTGTAGGGAAGTAGAGGAAGAGGCAACGACGGAGGTTAATTATAACTACTTGTCGGAACCGGGATTCGAAGGAGCAGTGGACGACATAAAGACGTTGGAAAAAGCAACATGGGCAATAAATACATTTGAACCATGTAAATCATCGGGTCCAGATGGCATTTTTCCGGCCATGTTGCAGAATGTAACAAAGCGCGTACTATTGTCTCTGGTGTATATCTTTAAGATATGCTTAAGCTGAAGGTTTATACCGAAAGGCTGGAGAGAGGTTAGGGTCATCTTCATATCCAAGGCCGGTAAGGCAAGCCACTCAAAGCCGAAGGATTTCAGGCCAATCAGTCTTTCTATTTTCTTTTGAAAACATTAGAACGAGTGATTGATCTGCATCTAAGGAACACAATTGATACCCGCGTCATAAGTGGCGCTCAGCTAGCCAATCGTAAATGCAGATATGTTGAGAGTGCGCAGAGAGGGCTGCAGCACAAGAATTACACACTGGCTGCATTCGTAGACATTGATGGAGCCTTTAACAACATAAGTATAGCGGCTATTACAGAGTCACTGGAGACTCTTAGGGTTCACAACTTTCTAGTGGAGTGGATAATTATCATGCTCAAGAGCAGAATCATCAACTCGAGTATGGGAATGACGTGGTTTTACTGGTAACGGGAAAGTTTCTTCCCACTATCAGTGAAACCATGCAGTCGGCGTTGGGTGATTTATCCTCCTGGGTCAGCAGTAAAGGACTAGTAGTCAACCCAGAGAAAACCGAGCTAGTCCTCTTTACCAGGAGAAACAAAGTAGAAAGCTTTGTACTACCTAGGATGGGAGGGGTGGAGCTGAGACTAGCAGAGGGGGCTAAATACCTGGATGTTTTCTTAGATAGCAAGCTTTATTGGAAAATTAACACGCAGCAAAGGCTAAAGAAAGGGCTCAATGCCTACTACGCATGCAGGAACTCCATAGGAAGGAACTGGGGTCTGCAACCGAAAGGAAGTAAACCGGATTTACACATCGGTTGTCAGGCGGGTTATTTCCTATGGTTGTGTGGTATGGTGGGAGACATTGAGGAAGGAAAGTCACAGGAGATTACTAGCTAAGGTTCAGAGATGTGCCTCTAAGGGCATCACAGGTGCTCAAAGGAGCACTCCTCAGGCTGCCTTGGACGTCATTCTTCATCTACTTCCTATAGAGGGCTTTGTGATGGGAACGGCGACTAGAAGTCTCCTTAGACTCATAGAAACAGGTTTGGTGAGGACAGGAATATCAGGTCATACATCAATCTTAAATAAGATCGGTTTTAGTGAACAGGAATCCGTAACCCCTGGGTTTACGGACTATAAGGTCGCTGAGATCGATTTTAGTAGAACACCCTTAATGGTAATTCCGGATAGGGACTATTAGGTCAAATCCAATAGGCTGTATGAGGGTAATGCAGTCTTTACAGACGGATCAAAAAAGGGGGAAGGGACAGGGGCTGGTGTCTATATCTTGGGAACGAACATTCGTAGTTCTTTCAGACTGCCGAATGAATGTAGTGTTTTCCAGGCTGAGATCTCGGCGATCCTTAGAGTCACGGAGCTGGTGGCCAGGAATGTAGCTGAAGGTGAGAAGGTAATCTTCTACGTCGACAACCAGGCAGCGCTAAAAGTTTTGAAGGGACACAATGTCAAATCGAAACTTGTTAGTGACTGTAGGAAGGCCCTCAACTTGCTTATGGAAAAGTATAGTGTCAGACTATGTTCCTGGCCACAGCAGTGCTGAGGGAAATGAAATTGCCGATGAGCTGGCTAGAATACAGTCAGCGTTGGATTAGGGAATGTCGGACAGATCGGTGAAATTACCGATAGGTCATTACTATAAGGAACTCAGTGATTGAATAGAAAGCAGGACCAACAATTCATGGCGAAATAGGGAGGATTGTAGAGTCTCGAGGGGTTTTTGGCCAACACTAGACTAAGGAAGATCTAAACTACTACTGGACATGAATAGGAAGGCGATGAGAATCATGATAGGCGTCGTGTTGACTGGTCACTGCTCGGTCAGAGCAAGAACCAGCATTTGGGAGACTGGCTCTCCAGATTTTTGTAGCATGTTCGGGGATGAAGAGGAACCAGAAAAAATTTAACATATTATCTGTCATTGCTCGAAGATGCAACGTCATAGGCTTAGATGGCTGAGCAGACGCTTCCATGAAAGCATTACTGAAGTCGGGAAGTGTAAACTAGAGGACATCAGGGGCTTTATTATGGGAATTAGGTGGCTTAGTGATGGATAATAGGGTCACTTCTGGCTGCAAATGGGAGGGCGAATATTACTTTTTATGGGCAACAGAAGGGAATCGCAATGGACCCAATTGGGTCTCCGAGTGGAGGTACGGTAACGCACCACCCTTCCTAACCTAATCTAACCTACTATTAATCAAACATCAACTGTCAGTAAAATAATCTTCTCTTATCTTTAATAAAAACTAAATTGAAAAACAGAATGTCTTCTAAACATTTGGATTGCGTTTTGTTATTGAAATATACTTTTAAAAAAGTTCATAAAATTCACTTGTGATCTTTATAACTTCTTTTAGTCACTATTTTCGTTTTTCTTACAACAAATTAAAAATTTTGTGTAACAAATGCTATTTTTAAGTTGTTTTTGTTGCTTTTTAAATTCAAATGAATTCTTTTTTACATTTAATTTATTTTATTATTTAATGCTCGGTTAACCGATTAACCGATTTTTTTGAATTCGGGTAACCGAAAACCCGGTTTTTAAAAAGTCGGTTTTTTGATAACACTAACATCATCAGAAACAAATAGCGAGAAATCGCCATATCTGACAAAGTCCCGCCCATACAGTAAATCATTTGCTGCGAAAAATTTTTAAATTACATATACTTGGAAAATGCATCCGTGTCTACACTGTGCAGCTTAATACAGTTTCTCATATATTTCTCATGAGATGAGAATGACATACTCAACAAGAACTGAAAAAAACACCCTTTTCTATTCCCCTTTCTTTCTTCATTAACAAACTCGAAAGTTTTGCAGCAATTATTTTCTAGTCTAGGCGAGGACATATGACTGATTAGCAGAGAATATGACAAAATAATGGGCAAAGGGAATTGTATACGCACGGATTTTCCTTACCGAGAGGAAACTGCAATGATGTTTGGACATTGATAATGACATGGGTAGAATTAGACCAGCTGGTGCTCACGCTTTCTGCAAAATGTTAAGAGTGGCGTTGGCAGAAGTAGTTAGCACTTTAACTACAAAGCCAAAGGTCCTGGATTCGAGCCCGGTCTCCGACAGTCGTTAAATAACAACACCACATTTTTCTGATGTGCATTAGTGTATGTACTTTGCAGTGATGCCAGCATTCCTTCACCAATAGGCTAAATGTGGACAAAAAATGGCTAAAAACTAGCTAAAAATGGCTAAGCGCTAATTAATGCAAAAATCATGAACTTTCAGCAAAAACAAGAAGGTATTTCATATATTATTTTTTTAAAGCAAATCTTAAACTTTTTAAGGTAAATAAAAACAAAAAATAGAAGTACTAAACAAAATTATATATTCAGGTAATAAAGAAACAAGCAAAAAGATTTCGCATTTAGTGAAAACTTGCAGTACGCCTTCTATTCATTTGTACATTCTGCTAGTCAGTTTTTAAATTTTTGGTTTTTTTCCTATTGGAATTTCGATTTATATCAAATTTCGCAATTTGACCACTGTTTCATTATTATCATAGATTTTATAATTTTTTTATATTTAGTGGCTATCTATACTACGTTTATATATCAGTTAGCCGGTATTATAGAAATATATTCACAGTCGTCAAATAAGAAATTACAATTTTAAAAATTTCTTTTTTTGTATTCGTGTACATACATCTCATCTCCAGTAATCAGTAATTGTACTCGTGAATTAGTAAAGGCTTCATTATTCTTTACATTATGTTGATGTTCTATGCTGTGGCGTTCTGAGTTTTGCATCGTCCATTTTTATGTGTCAATATAATATTGATTTTCTAGTAAAAATACAATTTTTCAAATTTTAAAAGCACAATTATAATTAATTTCAATATATTTTTATTTTATTTATGCTGTCACTTGAATTACTTTCAATTTTTTTCATTTTCACAAGTTGAACCGTAACAGAACTGAACGAAACAGAAAAACTAACGACTTGTATAAGATTTATATAAACAAAGAACAAAAGAAAACAGTTCTAAGTAATAATAACAAAAATTAAAAATTTTAAAAACCCCCGACTTTTTTTTTAGAAAAGATGTTATATCTTCTAAACGGCTGGACCGATTTTCTTCAAACATAGCTAAGAACCCTCTCGATCAAGTCATCTTTCAAACAGAAAAAACTAAATGAAAATCGGTCCAGCCGTTAAGCCTGTACGTGGACACGGACAGACACACAGATACACAGACACACACTACAAACTTATAACACCCCTTTTTTAGTCGGAGGTTAAAAAGTGTCAGCTGATTCGAACCAGAACAGAAAGTAAAGCGTGTTTTTTAGAGTGTCACAACTTTGAGTTGGCGTCACTGCTTTATTTGAGCACCCATTAAACAGCTGATAGTTGCTTTTTTTAGAGCAACGCATGCAAATTGTTAAAATTTTTATCAATATAATGGTCAAACTCATCGTTCACTTCTTCCATTTTATGGCGTCCATTATCGTCCTTCAGAGCGGCTAATTCGAAGAACAATAGCTGGTTTTCAGACCACATTTACAGTTACTGATAATGTGCATCTTTTTTTTTTTGAGGTTATGTTAAGTCACTTGTCTAATCCAATAAACCACAAACAATTGAACATCTGGAAATCAACATTCGAAGAGTTATCTGGCGACATATGGCCGCAAATGATGCGAAAAGTTGTTGAAAAATTGTGTTTCAGATTGCGCCTTCTACGAGCCACATGGCAGAAATCAAAATAAAAATTAATTTCATAAAATTTTCTTTCCAATAAAGCCCGTTTCAATGATATTAAAAATACATTTCCTTTTTTTTATGATTTAAACTTGTGTCACTCTATAAAAAATTAATTTTGCATCAAGTTAGAATTTTTACTTGCAAATAAAACGTGCGAATAAACGTAGTATATGAGTTCTCATAAAATTAATGTTTTTGAACTTCTTATACATGAGAAATTTGCTTTTATTGTTTGTTATTAATAAAAAATAGCTTAATAAATATCTTTGTTTCTTAAATTTTTCTTGTTTTTAAGGTTACCCCTTTTTTTAGAAATTACCTTTTTCTTCCACTTTTTTTTGAAAATCCCCTTTTTGAAAATTTTCAACGGTAACATACATGTTTGTATGAGACTGATTCTTTTGAAGAAAGCAAGGCAACAGGGCTTCCTATGCTGATTTTGTTGTTGTATTCCAATTAAACTATAGTTTTATCTATATATATATATATATATATATATATGTGACGCGAAAAATAGAAAGAGACCCAAGGTAAAAACAGGTTTTGTTCAGGAGAGCCATTTTAAAGATTTAAATACGTGTATCTTTGGTGTACCATCACATCATAACACGCGCATATCACTTTTGGGGCATGAGATCGGTCTCATTCGATGCTCAGATGTTGTCCACATCAAAAAAAAAAAAGTGAAAATTGATTATTTTTACCCTTAGGTCCTTTTCTCTATGCGCTGTCACATATATAAATCAATTGCTGTTCGTTAGTCTTACTAAAACCAAAGAATATAAATTGTATAGAATGCGCATCTGAACTAAAAAATTAAACATTATTTTCTTACGGTTTCGATGCGGCGGGAAAGTATAAAGCGCAAGCAAACACACACTGAGAGCATTATATTCTTTGCTCTTATCACCAGCGTTGCCGTTGTGCGACTTAAGTCGCATTTTGCTACTGTTTCAACAGCAAAACATGCGGCCAATTGCAAAAAAAAAACTATGTAAAAATATCCGAGTTTTACAACAAAAAATACCGATTTTCGGAGGAAAGTTGCTGTTGCTGAAATAAAACTTGTTTTAAGGATGATAAGTTTCCAAATTCTGCAGTTGTAAAGTCAGTGAATTACACCTTATTTCTTCATCTTTATAAAATATAATTTACAAAAAAAACATAAAGTACAAACATAAATTAGCGTTACTAAACAATTATCAAATAGACTTATAGTAGACACTTGTCAAAGATTAAATTCCAAGTGAAAAACTTATTAAGAAATACGGGATGTTCAGTTAAAAAAAATATGTATTTAAGAACTATGCATAACGCCTTGAAAGAATAGTATAAATATTAACTTTAAATGGTTTTTCCTCAAAGTAAATTTTTTGAGTTATGCTGGTTTTTAAGTAAATAAGTGAGATGAACCATGCCCAATGTATTTATGTTTTTACAGTCTCTAATTTTTGTTATAAATCTTAAGTGATTGGGTAAATTACGGCACTCGATATCTAACGAAATATTCATTTAATTTCGATTTTAACTTCATTCGATATGAAATGCCGCAACTTGACCACTCTTTTTTTAGATTTCATAATTTTTCCATATTTAGTAGCTATCTATAATAGGTTTATACTCGTCTTATTTGCAACTAAAAGCTGTATTTGAAAGCTGTATTTGTAAATACTCTACTAGCCGGTATTATAGAAATATATTCGTAGTTAATTAATTAATTATTTGAATTATTTTTACTTTTTTCATTTATACATGAAAAATTATAATAATAACAAAAATTAAAAATTTTAAAAACCCCCGAATATTTCTAGAAAAGACGTGATATCTTCTAAGCGGCTGGACCGATTTTATTAAAACATAGCTAAGAACCTTATCGATCAAGTCACCTTTCAAACAGAAAAAACTAAATCAAAATCGGTCCAGCCGTTTGGTCTGTACGAGTACTTGTACAGACACACAGATACACAGCCACACACAAAACAAACTTATAACACCCCTTTTTTTTAGTCGGGGGTTAAAAAGAAAATGAATGAACTTCAGTTTTTCCATCTATATTTTACTTTACTTTTCTTGATGCTGATCATTTATATACATACATGTATACTTTAAGGCCCCCATTTTTGCTTCCAAATTTACTTTATTTGAACCTATTTTAAATTCAAACATATTATAAAACTTACTAACTTATAAAAAGTTTTATTAAGATTAAAGATGAAAGTAAGTTACATTACATTACATATTTATTAATTACAATAATACAATTATGGCAATTAAGGAAGAAAAAAGACTAAGGCTTTCGTCCCGATCAATTTACAAGTTAAAATAAATATGATTTAAGTATTTATGTATGTAGTTGCATATTAGGTATCTGTTAAATGATACAGAATAAATTTACAACTTGTGTAACAGATTACATTTCAATATGAATTTATAAATTAAATTGATGTTGTCCTCGGATATATTTTTTAAACAGTCGGACGGCTTGTTGGATCCAAAAGTATTTGTTCTGGTGTTGTGGAAATCGGGGCATTCATCTAGAAGGTGGGATATGCTTAGTTGAACATTACAAGTTGAACATATTGGAGGTGGAGATCTTTCTCGACGGTATTTATGTGTAAGCTTGCTGTGTCCAATTCTCATTCTAACTACTAAGTTAGAAACGTTTTTAGGGCAGGATTTTGGATAGATTGGTTTAATCCCAGTGGTGTTAAATTCCTTGTAGGCGTGTTGGTAGTTCGACCATTTGTTATTTTTCATATTCTCTTGGAAATTGTGTATGAAATTTAAGATATCACGGGGTTCGTGCGTTAAAAATTTGAGCAGAGGCATGTGTTTTGCATTGACGGCAGTAGAGTCGGCATATTCGTTGCCAGTGATACCGTGTGAGGGAATTTACAAAATTTTAATTTTATTGAAATTTTTTATGCAAATGTTTCTGATTTTGGTTATCAGTGGCGAGTCATACATAATGTTCTTAATTGATAAAACAACTGAGAGGCTATCGGTGGAAATAATAACCCGGAGCGACTTTTGCGCTGCATATTCAACTGCTTTAAATATTGCTGCTGCTTCAGCTGTGAAATTCGAGCAATAGCTGTCGAGAAGGCCATGGCTGATGATTTTGCCGTTATTGTGCACAACTGCGAAAGAGGTCGAATAGATAGATTTTGAGCCATCGGTAAATATGAATTTCCAACCATTTTTTGTAAAGTCATCGCTAATATTATGGAAGACTTGTTTGTAGACCAGAGGTGCTGTAGAAGGCTTGGGGAACCTGGTAAACGAATCCATAAATATTGATTTTTTGAGAAGCCAAGGAGGTTCACGAGAGTATTTGTAAAGGAGTGGGTTCATATTTAATCCTAGGCTTTTGGCGTTTTCCAGGCAAATAACTAAAGCCGATTTGAATCTAGGCGTGCTAGATCGATTTAGTAACTTGACGACTTCGTTAAAAATAATATTATTGCGGCAAACCATAACTTTTGGAATTATTTTATTTGTAAGTAGGATACGGTCTTCTATAGAAGGCATTCCAGCTTCCGCCAAAATATTTTTGATGGGGCTAGTACGGAAAGCACGGATACTGCGTCTTATAGCGGCGTGATAAGGTGCTTGAATATATTTTATATTGGATTGAGCGCAGGTTCCATATATAGGGAGTGCGTAGTCGATTTTGGAGAGGATGATCGAGCGAGTTATATTAATCATAGATGATATATGGATAAGACAACGTTTTGATGTTATAAATTTTATAATGTTGAGTCTAGAGTTCAAATTCTTTCTAAGGTGTAGACAATGCTGTTTGAAAGTTAGATGTTTGTCGAATATGACACCCAAAATTTTTAGTTCGTCAACTGATTTGATTGTGAGCTTATTATATTGTATATCTGTCATATTGCAGTTTCGTTTTCTGCAGATGTGGAGAAGTTTGCATTTATTAATAGAGAGTTTGGCGCCAGAAATTTCACCCCAATCTTCGACTTCTTTTATAATATTTGAAAGAGCAGTTTTTATTTCATTATTACTGTTGTGTTTGGTGAAAAGTATTGCGTCGTCTGCATAGATAGCATGTTCGATGTTCTCTGTCTGGAAAAAATTACGCTGAGTTGATTAAATGCGATTAAAAATAGCACTACTGAGAGGGGCGAGCCTTGCGGTATACCGTTTTGTAGAGAAGATGTGTTAGAGTATTGGTTATTAACCTTCACTTTAAATTTGCGGTTACTTAAGAAATGTTTTAAAATTTGATACATTTCTTTGCAAATGTTCCATTCTTTTAACTGATTCAATACAATATGGATGCCGATCCGGTCGAAGGCTCTCTCAAAATCTGTTGATAGTACGTTAACATGGTTTTTACTAGACAGAGCGTTGTAGATATAGTGTTGGAGGTAAAGATGAACGTCGTTAGTGCCTTGACTCCTCATGAAAGCTACTTGGTTGGGTGAGATAAAATTATTGGATTTCATATACCACAAAGGCGTTTTGCCAGTATTTTTTCTAATATTTTGCTAATAGACGGGAGGAGGGATATGGGCCTGTACCCATCTACTACATGTATTTTTTTATTAGGTTTTTGAATTGGAACAACAGTAGCAATTTTCCAAGCTTGGGGATATATACCGCTAGAGTAAATACTATTATATAATTTTAGTATCGTCTGCTTAGATTTAGAACCTAGATTTTTTAACATAGAGTAAGGTATTCGATCTTCACCTGGCGTCTTGCCCTTGGATGATTGGAGAGCAGCTTCTAGCTCTGTAATAGTTATAGGGGATTGCATTTTTTGGGAAGACGAACTTAGTGCATTGGGGGAGTAAGGAGTGTTTATAGTATTAGCTTTAGTCCGAAGAAAAGATGGCGAAAAATTGTTATTGCCAGATAATTCAGACCAATGTTTAGCAAAACAGTCTGCAATATCAATTGATGATCTTAATAGCTCATTACCATACCTGATATATTTAATTGTATTGGGAGTATAGGCCCCTGTAATTCGCTTAATGTCATTCCACATACGTTGAGGGGTGGAGTTGGGGTTAATATTGGATGTAAATTTTTTTAAACAATCAGCTTTGCTTATTTTGACAAATCTTCTAAAGAGTGCATTACATTTCTTGTATAAGATTAAGTTAGTATCTCTTCTTAATCTTCTAAAAATGTGCCAAAGCCTTTGTTTCTCATTCCTTAAAGATTCTAAATTTGAGTTCCACCAAGCAACACGTGGTTTGTATTTTTTTGGAATAGTCTGCGGGATGATGGCGTTGCCTGCTGATTTGATGCATTTAATCACGCTTGCTGCCTGTTGGTTAGAGTTGGAAGAGGGTTTGATGTTATCCATATTGGAGTCGCAGCTTTTTCGGTAGTTTGTCCAGTTTGCAAGTTCGGTTTTGAATCTTGGCTTGGGCTTATTAGGTGAGGTAGTTAAGTTGGTAACAATTTCTATTAATATTGGGAAGTGGTCGCTACCATGCAAATTGGTGAAAGCTTTCCACGAGCAAAAGGGGTATAATGAAGTAGAGCAGAGAGAAACATCAATATGTGTAAAAGTGTTATGTGTGCTGAAGTGTGTAGGAGCGCCATCATTCAATATAATTAGGTCTTCGTTTAAAATAAAATTTTCCAATATTTTTCCACGATTGTTGGTATAAGTGGAACCCCATAAGGTACTCCAAGAGTGATGATGATGAAAGGGCGGCTGATGGTGTTTGTTTTTAACGTGAGTTCAGAAAAGCTCTCTAGCGGAGGAATGTAAATATCCTGCCAATATCGATTTGGACAGCAATACAGTTAGCGTTGGCGTAGACTAAATTATGTGGAATAGATTTTTTTTATTAGGATTCCTACTCCTTGCTTTGCCGTTGTGTTTCCAGGTATGTTATTGAAAAAAGCGTCGTATTGTTTAGGGTAAACAATGTTTATTGTGTTTAGAGGAATGTGGGTTTCTTGGATGGAAATAAAGTCTTTTATCAAGAGTTGTAACTCGTGATAGTTATTAATTAGGCCGTTAATATTCCACTGAATAATTTTAAAATCCATATTGAACACTTTGTAGAATTATTCTTCATCAAGAAACATAATTTCGTCTTGTTCATCGTAAGAGGAATTTTTATCCAAAGTTGTTTGTGTGGATAAGTTTAAATTATTATTTTGTTTTAAGTTGAGAGTTTCATTGGTTCCAGTCGACTTATTGTTTGCTGGGTCGTTAGCAAGAGTTTTTGCCATTGAACGTGTTAAAACAGAACGCAATGGTTTATTGTTACTTGTTGTTGCTGTTTGATCTTTTGTTACAGAAAAAGTAGCTTTAGTATTTTTTGGGGTTTCATTATAATTGGGGGCTAATGTGTTTGTGGTATTTAGTGGAATTGTTGTTTTATTTGAATTAGTTGTTTTGTTTACATCATTTCTTGATGTAATGTTTTTAAGTGTGTTGTTGTTGTGGTTGTTTGTATTTTTTTGCAATACTGTTATTGTTGGTGACCTCTGAATAGGACTGTACAAGGGGCTTATTTGGAGTAAATGCATGGTATTTCTCTTTTGCTATTTTCAAAGAACATTTTTCTATTGTTTTTATTTTTAATATTTCCTTTTGTTGTTGGAATGTTTGGCATTCCTTTGAGGAAGACGGGTGCTGTTCAGAGCAGTTAACGCAAAAAGTACGGGTACATTCAGTAGGAATATGAGGTGGTAAGGCACATATTTCACATTTTGGGAGATTTTTGCACCATTTTTTTGTGTGTCCAAGCATTTGGCAGTTTTTACACCGCATAGGGTTCGGAAAGAATTGCCTAACTTTTACCTTGTGCCAGGAGACCTCTAATTTTTCTGGGGTATGATACCTGTCGAATGTTAGAATCATGACACCACAGGGCAGCAGTTTACCATCTGTATTCTTTTTTTGGTACTTATATATGTCAACTACACCTTGTGAGCTTAGTTCCTTGAAAATTTCGGATTCGGGGATACAGTTTAAGTAGGGGGCATATATCGTTCCTTTGGAGAAATTTAAATTACTGTGATATTCACATTTAATACTGCATATTCCAGGAAGGTTTTTTGTGGTTATAAGTTTGTCTGCACTATTTTTGTTTCCAACTAATAGTAGGAGGTTACCGTCTCTTAATTCAGATACTGCAAGTATGTCGGAGCAAATTAGTTTCAAAGAACGGTGAACCGAGAAACATGAGTATTCTTGTAAATTTTTGTCGCTAAAGGATGCTGATATCACAACATATTTCTTGTCAGGTTTTATTAAATTTGGGAATTCAGGGAATATTTCGAGGATTCGATTTGTGCGTTTCTTCTTCGCACGGGGGATATCCGCTAATATTGAAAAGCGGTTATCCCCCAATTTGGGGGGGCCGGACATCACTTTTACACTACTGGGTAGAATACTATACGAACACTTTTATTGATCACAGTAACAAAATAATTTAGGTAACTGTTTTTGGAGAATGTAAATAAAAAATATGGTGAACTTGAAAATATAGAGAACACAACCAAACGCCGCAATAGTTAGTCGATGACTGGTGTGAAAGTAAGTTAAAATACATATTTTTTTTTAATTGTGATACTCTGAGAAATAATTTGCATTTGGAATCAAGGATTTGGGTGTCAGATTTTTTGCAATATTTTCACCATTTATTGGGTTTTCTATCGACCAAAACAATAAAATGATCGACGTCATCGAGCCGAATATCGCCAACTGGACGAACAGCTCTTTTTCTAATACCTGATAAAAGGGATAAATTGAAAAAAGGGTCATAAAAAGTATCATTGGCACGAAAAGGGGTCAAAAGTGATACTTTAATGTCACAACGGCTGCTCTCAGCAATGCGAGCGTAGCATACACTGCAGAAAGAAATGAGAGTGTGTACGCTGGACGGGTAGTACTGGAAATACCCGTCATAGAAAATTTTAGCTTGTATGAGATGCCCATTCTATATGATTTATATTCTTTGCTAAAACTCGAGAACGGCTGAACGGATTTATCTTATCTTGCTCTTGAAATGTTCGTGAAGGTCTAGGGAAGGTTTAAAAGGTGAGAACATTTTGAATAATTGCCGGAAAACCCCTAAAAACAGTCCTTTTCTCATATAAACGTTTTCTAAATAAAATGTAGTCAATTTGAACTTTATTGCTATTCAAACTTAATTTTAGCTAACTTCAGTTGTTAATCTATCAAATTATTTTGTTTTATATAGATTGATAAATATTAAGTTTTGTCACAAATTAAATTTTTGAACGCAACCATAATATTTGACATTAGATTTGGCAACAAACTAATATATCAATCCATTCTGTCGCACTTCAGAACAGGGAAAAAAGTATTGCGATATTGTGTTACAATATCTATGAGTGCGCGAGAACATTCTTTACTTTGCTGATCCTTTGTGTAAGTGACATTTCAAGTAATGTGCTCTTTTTTTATATTTGTGATTTTCGTCATACTCTTCCAGTTATTCCCCAATCAAGTGTTGCTGATGAACTAAATGCATGCCTAAAATCATCGAATTTGTGGCACTATGTAAAGACACTCCAATTAACAACTGACATGCGAGTATTCTTGCAACAAGATGAAACTGGAAATGTGTTTGCGAAGCAGTTGTTAGACATTGGAAATAACAAAGTTGCAGTGGACACCTCGACCGGCATCACATTGCCAACAGATTTCTGTCACATCACACACTCAAAAGAGGAGCTTATTCAGCGTGTTTTCACAGATATAGCGCAAAAGTTAAATTACCATAATTGGCTGCGGCGAAAAATAAAGATGTAGAGGATCTCAATGCGACCATTCAGAATTTTCTTTCAGGAAAGTTGGTTTCCTTCAAATCAGTCGACACCGTTATGAACCAGGATGACGTAGTCAACTATCCCACGGAGTTTTTAAATTCACTGGAATTGACTGGATTACTACCTCACAATTTGCAGTTAAAAGTTGGATCAGTTGTCATCATGCTGCGTAACATTAATCAACCTCGACTGTGCAATGGAGCAAGACTGGCTGTGAAAAAGCTGATGAATAACGTCATTGAGGCAACAATCATAAAAGGAAAATACAAAGGAGAGGATGTCTTGATCCCGCATGTACCAATGATTCCAACGGATTTACCATTCGATTTTAAATGCTTACAATTTCCAGTACGTCTGGCCTTTGCGATGACCATGAATAAATCGCAAGGACAATCGTTAGAAGCTTGCGGAATCAACTTGGAGTTTCCCTGTTTCACGCATGGACAATTATACGTCGCGTGTTCTTTGTTTATTTACGACCCACAAAACAAAACAAAAAATATTGTTTATGAGAAAGCTTTAAATTGATTAACAGACTGTATCATAATAACAGCCAGTATTTCAGGAAAACTATGTAAGTAAGCAACATGATGCTTCGAAAATAATAATTAAACTTCATGCTTCATTCAAAAAATGATTTTTTTATTAAATACGGATACGGCCAGCTAGTAAATTATAATTTCTATTTCTTTGGCTACAATGAGAAAATTCAATGTTGCCAGTACACTACAAAATGTGTAGAATGAATGTTATCGTACAATTATTTCATACTAGATATAGCAAACGGACGACACACTCGTCCGTATTCTAGAATCAAAATGTAAATAATTAAAGATTCAAAGAAAATGTACCTATCTAAATGTAGAAACAGAATAAAGTCTGCAACTTCAGGAAAATCGCTGACAAATTAATCAAGCCCATAATAACATCGACGGCAGTAACTTAAAATGCTCTCTAATTTTTGTTTTATTTTCTTTTGTGCTTATTTTTCTTTGTAGTTTTGTTTACAAAATGTATGAAATTTATTGAAAGTATGGTAACATTTTTGTGAGAATAAGTATTTATATGTGAGAGCATAAGAAAAAATGCTCTCAAAATAAAATAGATTCTATCTCACGACTGGTTTCTGCGGCTGTTTTTTTGTGTCAATTTGTATGGAAAATGTGTTGAAGTCGGTATTCTGCTTAATCATTAAACGTCATAAAAAATTCATAAAAACACAGCCACACACAAACTTGCATACATATGCAAGCATAATTAAATAATACATGAAATTAAAAAAAAACATAAGCAAAATCCCTTCAACCAAGCTGATTCACTTTATTCAATTCTCTTCCTTTAAGGGCCAATTTCACCAACTTATTTAAATATCAATTCATATTTAAATATTATTTTTCCATACAAAAATTAATCAAAATCTACATTTAAATATGAATTGATATTTAAATAGAGTTGGTGAAATTGGCCCTAAGTATTATGGCTTTCATACAACAGCAAATAAGAGAAAAAAAATGTTAGATCAAGAGAAATATGTACTACAAACACACACACACACACACACTGATGTTTTTCTTTTTTACTTGTAAGCTAATAAATGCGTGTGTAATATGAGTGCATGTAGTAGTAGCAACTTTAAACGCTTATAGCTCCCAAAATACTGAACCGATTTCAATAAAAGATATATAAATATAAATATAGATTCTGCACATCTGTACAGAAAATCCTTTAAAACCATATAAATATTTTTAAAATCGGTGTAGTGGTACCAGCGTAAAAGGGATTACAAAAAACATGTTCGCCTATTAATTATATAGATTATTTAACAGAAACAATATCAAATAATTGACGTGTCGTTAAGCAGCTCTGGGCTGAGGTCAGGCTTGTGTGTGTTGTTTGGCCTTCGTCTCGTTCGCACTGGTTGACTGACCTTGTCACGGATAACCGTATAATCTTGCAGTTTTTTGTGGAATTTCTTTAACAACCACGTTGCTACTTCCTATGTGAAGGCATAGGTCGTGTACAGTCAGTCACAAAACCTTTCAAAATAATGTTAATACCATCTTGGGCATATGGTCTACTTCCTCCGTCCATATTTGTCCAACACCATATTATTCAAATTAACTTTGTATAATATGTATAAATAAATAATTGACGTGAAGCATAAATTGATTCATTTTCAGGGTTCCGTACACCAAAGGTGAAAAGGAACCCTATTGTTTTCGCTACGCTGTCGTCTGTCCGTCACAGGCTATTTACTCAGGAACCGTAAGAGCTACGGACCTGAAATTTGGACAGAGTATCTAGAGCCTTAGCCGCTACAACAACAAATAAATTAGCGTTAAAAATTAAAGGGTTTTCCAAAACGAGCAACGAAAAATGTTAAAATCCCATGTAATATACATTTATACAGACTACAACAATTAACACTAAAATTTAAAAAAATTCAAGTTAAAGGGTGGTCCATCAGTTAATGCAATTCTGACTATGTAATTTTGACAACTTGCTATATCTTGGAAACCGTAAGAGGCAAAATCTTGAAATTTTCAAAAACGCTAAAACTTAAAAAATCCGAAAATTATAAAATCGCCAAAGCAAAAAACAATCGCCAAAACGAAAAAGCTCCAAATTAAAAAAAATTTCTAAAGCTGGGGTCACACTAGAGCCGTTCACGTAAAAAAACATCGATGTTTTTTCGCATTCGATTCATTATTAATTCACATCGATTTTATTCAATGTATCGATTTAAAAAAACATCGATGTTTACGATGCATCGTATTGATTAATTGGAACCAAGAAAATTTATTAAACAAATGAAAGTCGATTTTAAAATTTCATAAGGATTAAGAAAACCTAAACGTTGCAAATTTTGTTAGTGGTAGCTGCCGTGAAGAAATTTTTTCAAATTTATGTGAATAATTTTCATTATTATTATTTTACAACAAATTCTATTTTTGATATTTTGGATCAACTAAAAGCCATGTTGTTTTTTTTTTCATTGTTGTATTTTTTTATTGTTCTTGTAATCCTGATATTACCTGGAAATAAATTTGCCCTGATAAAAGGTGTGATGTGTTTTCTATGGTTGTTTTGTCAATAATTTTAAAATTTTTTTTTAATGATTTTCCAAAAATTTTTGATCATTTTCTTTTCACGGCCCTATTATATGTTTTATATTTCATCTTATAGTGTGCTTTTTAGAAGTGGGTAGTCTGAGATTGGCTCAAAAATGATACTTAAAATCGATCGGAATTCATCACACCTTTTCAAGACGATTGAATTGAAATCGTTTTGAAAACGATCGTTTTCCATCACATACCTGGATAATTGAAAAGCTACAAGAAAAAACTTAAAATACCATAAAAAATAACTTAAGCCTGACTGAAAGCCTCTTCCATGTAAAGGTGGTCAGCTTTACCACTCTCGAACTCACTCTGGTGAAACTGTGTACACCTCCCCAATTTTCTCACCCCTCTCTCCAATAAACTCAAGAATTGTTGCAACAAAAATTGCAGGTCAGGACAGGTACTTAGTTTCCGAGTTGTGGACCTCTGAAATGGAGGCAAAAAATTGTGATTGTATTGTGTATTTTCCAACTGCTACTTGTTTTCCGTCTATTGACAAGACAACACAACTGTCGAACAGAATTAGGCCATAAGAATTTTCTTCACCATATGGTATTTTCAGACACGGCGCAGCCTAATAAAGATTTTTTGCATTGACAAATTTTCCTGCTTGATAACGATTTTCTGCACTGCAGGGGTTCGGCCGGCCTTACATGGTATTTTCCGAAAAGGCGCAGTATAGTAAATATTTTCTGCCTTGCGAAGTTTTACTTCTTAATAACGTTTTCCTGGACTGGCGTCCATCAGCCGGGCTGAGAGATTTTCTCCACCGTGATATTTTCCGACACGGCGAATCTTAGTAAATATTTTCTGCCTTGCATAGTTTTCGTGCTTAGTAACGTTTTCTTGCACTGACGGCCTCCGGGGGGGTTTTAGGATTTCCCTCACCATTGTGCTCCCCGATACGACGCAGCCTAATAAAGATTTTCAAGCTCAAAATTTTTTCTTGCCTAATAAAGATATCCGACCAAGACTGCATTTTACCATTTCATGAAAGGTATTCTCAAAAGCTTTAAGATGATACCAGTATTGGTCATATTCGTTGGAAAACACCGTATAATCACAATATTGCGATAGAATTTCACAGGCTGATAACTCGGAAACTGGGGGGTCTACTCTGTATTTCGAAACGAAACAAGACCCTTTCGAATTTGTGCTACAATTCGAAAGCAATTGCTTTCGTTTCGAATTACAGAGTAGAACCCCTGAGCCTCGCCGTCAATTTTTTAATTTGATTTTTTTTTTTAATTTTTAATGAAGAATTTGGGTTTGTTGGTGGATAAGCTTGCCTATTTAGATTTATCGCATCTTAAGAATCATGAGTAGTTTGTAACCAAAAATATTGAAAGCAAGAAGTAGTTAAGTGATGAGTTGTCTAAGCAGTAACGAAACTCATCTAGACAAGCTTAACCAAAAGAATAAAAACCTAAAATTTTCTATCCAAGAATGCTTTTGTTTGGGTGAACATACAGGACAGATACACATGCATACAATATACATACATCCATATGTATGTGCTTTCCTCTGGAATGCACCCAATCGAAAACCAGCAACCATTCCAATAATTAACCACCAGCGCACTAAAATTATGCTGTCATACACATACCATTAACAATTTCAGCAACCTTTTCTTTTCCAAATGATTTAATGAGTACCAAAGGATACATTCTGGTTATAATTAATTAAATTGATTTTATACAAAATCAAAATAATGATCAAAACAAAACTATTGCACAGAAGACGACGCCGACCGTTTTAAAGCCACGGCTAAGTCGCCGCCGACTAATTTTCAAGCATCTTTGCCGCCGGTGGTCCTGGTGACTTTTTCGGCTAAACATTTTGTAGACATCAAGAAATTCCATACGCAAGGAAAGAAATCTCTATAACATTTTAAAATCTTTGACAGAGTAGCAAAAAAAAGAAAAAATTTGTTTTGGTTTGCATATAAAAAGTAAATCAATAGCTTAAATCTAGTTTAGTGAATTACGGACCACCCAAGTAGAGAATGTCTTGACAATTTCTTGGCACATTTTTGATTTAGTATAGCAATATGTGTATCATAAGAAATATTTTCAAAATTAAGCTGATTTGTTTGACGGAAAGAGACACAGACGATGAGAAACGTTTCTTTTCCCCTCGTCTCTCTCGCAACAACTTACTCAACTTAGCAATAAGACTTGCGTAGTGTAAATTAGTGAACAGTGAAATGCGAATAGGACCAGCTAAGCCTTTCAATAATTAATTCCAATGTATTTTTAGTAAAATAACTATTTTACTTGATAAGCGAAATAATAATTTGAGATTATTAGTGAATTTAAAAATGTTAAGCTTGAATTGTAACAATTCCCATAAAGAAACTAATTAATAAAAATAAATTTTTTTAATAAAAATATAAATAGCAATTAATTTTTATTAGAACATGACACAATAATTCAACAAAAATAACAGTCTTTAAAGGCGTCATTAGTCTTTACTTTCTGTTGCTGTTCTTTGCTGTGCCATTCTGCTTCTAAATTTGAGTACTTGCTTTTTCTGCAGTAACTTATCAGCTGTTTCTGACCAGATGGGTCGCAGTTTTCCACTAAAGTGATGAGTTTTGAATCGTCCATTGCTAAGATTCAACATAATTTTATGTTTTTCTTTTAAAAATTATTATTTTTTAATTCTAAGAGCACAATCACTATTTGTTTCAAAATATTTTTATATAATTTATGCTGTCACTTACAATTACTTAAAAATTTTTTGATTTTCACAAGTTGAACCGTAACAGGACAGAACGAAACAGAAAAACTAACGTCTTGTACTATATTTCTATTAAAAAAAACGACTCAGTTGATTCGTAACAGAACAGAAAGTTAAGACTAATTCTGCCTTAAGCCTGGTACACTGTTCAGAATTTCGTGCGAAATACTGTCAAACTACATATAAAAGTATTTGGTATGATATATTTGCGAAATGAATTCGCAAAACTAATACTCACTCAAATATGCCTTGATTTGTACCATAGACTAATAATAATATATATTCTGTGGTGTAAACCACATGGTGTTAATTTGTTTGTTTTAACAACTTGCGAGTTGTAACATCAGCTATAACTTCATTTTATCAAAAGTTATGTCAGGTGGAGACGTAGATTCAATGAATATGGCAATATGGTTACAAGAGCCAATTACCTATTACTTTCACAACTCTATTTAAAGTACTCTTTTGCTGTCTGTTTTTCGCTACAATTCATGTTTGAATATACGTGTCAATTAATTTATAAAAAGTTATTTATTTAAAATGCATACCGTGTTAACAAGAGGGAATGCTACAATTGCCTACACGTTGTCGGTTTTAGCTTGTTTGACATTTTGTTGTTTTATATCCACAGTATTTTTGGACTACAGAGTAAAATCCAATATCAGCACTGCCAAAATCTTGGTGTGAGTATAAAAATAATTTAAGAAAAATAATTTATATGCTATATTTATCCAAATTCTTAGCAAAAATGTACCAGACTATGGTGCTTCGAGAGAAAAACATGATCTGGGATTCATCACCTTTGATTTGGAAACTAACTTGACAAGCTTGTTTAACTGGAATGTTAAGCAGCTATTTTTATTCCTTACAGCTGAGTACAGCTCCAACGATAATGTATTAAATCAAGTTGTGTTGTGGGACAAAATTATACGAAGGGGCGAAAATGCATTGCTGGATTTTAAAAATATGAATACCAAATACTACTTTTGGGATGATGGAAATGGATTAAGGTAAATTAATTTTATTGTTTTTCATATACAGATTGTCCAAGTTTTTGAGAAGATACATGCTTAGGTATTAGATAAAATAACACTTGATTGACTATCTATTTGATTTAATTCATTAACAGTTTACAAATTTGGCCATTTATCCCGGGCCAGTACTCAGTGGGTAAACGTATATACATATCGTTATCTAAATATAGGAAGTCCCCCAACTCATTATTTTTTTTGCAATCGATTTTTGCATTTTTCTATCGAAATACACAAAAAGCCCGATTTAAAAAAATGAGTCAGGATCTTTCAATATTAAGGTAACGATATGAACATTAGAGTGGCCGCTAGTTGCATGGAGATTTTTTTCTTTTTGATTTTATGTTCGATAAATTGGGTTTTAGGGAGTGCGTCCGCCTCTACAAGGCAACCGTGAATTCCGCTAATGCATTTTTTTAGTTTTCTTTTGATTATATGTATGTATATATGTACATATATGTATGTATGTATGATATAATTTATTGTAACTGCTTAATATAAATAAATTTCCATATAAATATAATTTTGGTATATACAATTTTTGGTCTTTTGTAGGCTATTTTCTTCATTATTTTCTAATATATTAATTAAAGCAAAAAACTTTCTTTGAGACTAATGCTATTTACTTGAAGAGCTAAAATATTGACGGATATCATATTCTTGTAAAATGTTTTTTTAAAAAGATGTCACATGCAAAAAAACGTAGCCACTAATTACTTATGAAAAACAGTTTGATTGAGACATGTATTCATGATTTAGATTGTTTCCAATCATGTTGGATTCTATAAAATTGTCTATTAGTTATGTATGAAACTGTTTAACTTCATAAATACGTGTCAGTATCAAACAGTTTTTCATTAGTAATTAGTGGTTACGATTTTTACGCATAAGTGGCACATGGCACACTGATGTAAACCCGACCTAATGTACATACTACTGATGTAACGAATGTCAAATTTTCATATTCGCGAATACGAATATTTGAAACGATATTCGCGAATTTTTACGACTGAAAAAATGAAACTGCAATTAAGTGCAACTTAAAATTAAGTGGCTATTAGCTAAATGACACTTCATTGAGAAGTCGATTATTGGGCCTTAAGCCTGGTACTATGTTCAAGTTGTGCAAAATTTTCAGCAGCGTTGTCAACTTTGAAATTTCAAAACGCACCAAAGTGGACAAAAAAAAAAACGCATCAGGCTCAGAATTTCTTTTTTTTTAAGTAAATTATTTTTTTGTGTTAAAAATTTAACACTAAAACAGCGTTTTACAGTTCAGGGTTAAAAAAATTAAACCTAAAAAAACTTAGCAAATTTGTACTACATACATAGATAACATTTTTTCTTAATTTCATAAATTCTGTACAAAACTTTTTAAAGAGATCAACGATTAATATAAAGGATTCAAAAGCAATAAAAAATATTTATTTCTATATTTATGATTTGAATAATTATTTATCATTTTATTCAAATATTTTATTTTTTTTTATCAGAAGTTTATATAAAAATATAACAATAAAAACAAACAGCCTTTTACAATATATGTATGTATGTAATTCAAAAAACAACAAAAAAACAAATTATTACATATATTATAAAAGTGGTCTAAGTTATACGCATTTTTGATTCTATAGGTATAATAAAAGAAATTTATATTAATCGAGACTAGTACAACTCTAAATTAAACTGCTGCATAATAAAAAAATATTTTTGGATTTGTTCCAATGTAATCCACCTAATATCTCGAACAAAGAAATATATGACTTATACAACTTTTATAATTAAGGGCACATACATATCTTTGCATTCATTTGTACAAGATGATACATTTTTGTACATTATCGGTTTAAAAATTTTTAAAAAGCGACCAAAAATTAATTATTCCAAATTAATAAAGCTAATATTTTCATCATTATTGTTATCATCGGGCCATAAAACAGATTTCATTTCAAATTGTGACATTTTGTAAACATCATTATTATTAATATGGTAATTAACACTATCAGGAAGTTGGTAAGTTTCACAATAATAATTTTCCGGTTTTAACCCATTGTGTTAAATTTGCGTTGGTGCCACCAAAAATTAAAAAACGCACCGAAATTTAAAAAAAAGCGCACCATGTACCAACTAGGGAATTTTTCGCACAAAAAATTTCAAAAAGCACCCAAAATGGTGCGAAACCATTTTTCCGAAACCGGTTTTCAGCCGCGGCTAAGCCGCCGCCGATTTATTTGCAGGTATCTCAGCCGCCGCCGATTTTGAATTTGAATATTTGACAAGTGTTTGTTACACCAATGGGGTTAATAAATATTATTGTTTCGTCGCAAGCATCACATACCTGAGCAATCCCTCGGAAGGATCGCTAAATTTCTAGAATTGTGCATTGTGAATTTCTACATTGTTAAAAATATTTTTTGACAGACGTTGTAAGGAGTAGGTGTTTTTTATTGTTTTTTTATGCAAATATGGCTGAGTTTACATCTGGCATTTCTCTTGTGCCATGTGCCAAAAAAACGTAATTACTAATGAAAAACTGTTTGATTTAGACATGTATTTATTTATTAACTTGACTGCACCCGGTCAAAAAAATCTTTGTGTGCCAACACTCTATTCTTTAATAGCTGTTGTTGTTATTTAGATTTATTTTCTTTTTACAAAAGTAGAAAGTAAAGTAAGAATATAAAAAAAAAAAATTATTGAGTTTAGCTGAATTCACCCATTGTTTCCCAACAAAGTCTTTGTCCGGACAAATTTTTTTTATATGTAGTTTGAAGTCTCTCTTCTTGAGAGAGGGAAAATATTTTTACGAACAACTCTCAGCTTGAATTGGTTTAATTTTATATTTTGTTCGGACAAAATGGAACTGAGCTGCCAAGTATTTTATTTTTCCAGCCAAAGTTGAACTGAGCTGCCACATCATGTTATATGATTAATAAAAACACAGAGTATACTTGTATTAATTACAATAGAAATAAAAGAAAATTGGAAAATAAAGCATATACATGTGGAGCTGAACGATAGAATTGCATTAAAAATACACAGCGAATTGTAATCATTTGTCGCTGTGCTGCCACTTATAAAATTAATACACATCATTTATACACATATTTCATATGGTAGCTTTGATTTTCCAGACAAACGTTCACCTTGGTCTAATTCATAAAAAATATTTTAGGTTTATTACATGTTTATTTGACAAATTTCCCATAGAAATATGTTAAATAATCGCTTAATAAACCTGAAATATTTTTTATGAATAAGGCAGAAAATGTTCGAAATGCATGAACCGTGCTGCAGAAAACTCTCAGTAAAAAAATGGTTGTATGGACAAAAATTTTGTTCGGAAATAATGGGTGAAAGCTGGATTTCTTGTTTCTACTTTGTTATTTGGTATTGAGCTTCTTATTTGTTTAAATGAAAGCTTATAACATAATAACTCTAGTTGTTCTAAGAAGCTTTGGGTAAAGGTTCCATGATGATCTAAATTAGCAAGTAAAATATTAATTTGGGATTATTAGTGTGTTTAAAAAATTTTAAACTTAAATAATTATTTGATTTTGAACCTACAACGAGTTTTGTAAATACAATTAACGAAATTGTAAGTTAAAGGAAAATCTTAAAAATATTTTAAATTAAATATATCAATAAATAGTTTGTTGAAATTTATTTATTTTTGCAAATTTATTTTTGTTAGATTTCAAAGTTATTTCAATTAAAGTTATTGTTATATTAACAATGCGAATTGTTGAATTTCCGTACAAATTTTGACTATCATAATTGTTATATTAGCAATGTTTTTTTATATGTTTTTTTTTTGTCTGCGAAAAACATTGAGGGCCTGTCCTACCATGTCGACAGCGTTCGAATTGTCGCACACTTACATTCAAAAGGAAACAAATTTTAAAATTTTGTTTTGTTGTTTCCAATGTAACTGTGTGACAAGTCGAATGTTGCCGACATCGTGGGACAGACAGGCACTGCATGTCTTTGGGCAGAGTTGAACCGGTAACTTCAGGACTAATACACCAACTTACTTACCTCTCAGCTAAAGAGCAACACCTTATTAGATATGCAAATAATGAATACACTCAAAACATGGTTTCTTATCTTTATTCTACATTTTTAATTTTGTTATATCAACAATGATGATTGTTAATTTTTAAATTAAATATGAACAATTTGTTTTGTTGGTTGCATTTCGATATTTTTTGCCGTGTATCTACAAATGTTTAAAATCTGTCATAAGTAACGGTCAAATTGTAAATAATAATAGGGGTTATTTCATTCAGTTCAACTATTTCATTTCGTTACTACTTTCTCCATTTATGCTATGTATGTACTATATACAAGATGTTGCATGTATGTACGTATATATTTAATTAAAATAAATAAAATAAAGAAAAACTACATAAGTCGGCTTATACGTCTTTTTGTACTAGCCGTGCAAAAAACGTCTGGCCGATGTAATTGTCGGCTAACAGCCGAATTTGAGCCGCCGCCGCCGATGAACACCCTTCGGCGCATGTTTCTGAACAGCTGATCGATATTGTTATGTGAAAAGTAATGAAAATGATTATAGGGATGTAATCAAGGCACATTTAATACAAGTACATGCCGGCTAAGCCGTCTCGGCGCAGGTTACTGCTTGGCAGTTTTTCTTGAAGCAGTTATCTTCAATTCCCTTTTAAAACTGCTCGTTTGTTTACACGTTTCTTGTTCAATTTTCCTATTGTTTTAATGCTGCAAATGAAATAACAAAAGAGAATTGAAGTAACTTTTCTGTACAAGCAAGTCACTACCCCTCTTCTTTCTTCTTTCCTCTCTCTCCAATAAACTCAGACTTGCTTCAAGAAAAACTGCCGAGTCTAAAACATGAGAAAGTAATTTAAAATAATATATAAAATAAATAAAAAAATTTATGCATCAAACAAGGCACAAAAGTAATTGTCACACGAATTCTTCGTTATAAACTTGTAAACAAAATATCAACTGATGAACAATATGCCTGATACGTGTACCTGTTTGATATGCCTTGGATGTAATGTAACGTAACCTACTTTTCATATAAAAATATCGATCAGCTGTTTCCTGTTACATTACATTGCAGTCAGCTAACTGAGCCTTAGGAATCTGTACATTACTTTTCACATAACAATATGAATCAGCCGTTTCTTACCGTTGCAGTTAAATTCCTATTCCTATCCTATTATTCTTATTCCTATGCTGTGTAGTGGACAGTGACTCATAAGTTAATGTAGATGTGAATGCATGTCTTTATGAATTGTGTAAATCATTGTGTACGTGTGAATGCTATCATACTGAATGCTGAATTTATTAGAATTCGTGCGACTAGTTTTCTTTCGCAGGATTTTTCTTTCAACATAGTGGAAAAGGTAGTTACTGAAGTCAACAAATTGTTGTTGCTTCAATTTTGGTTGGTTGGTTTACGTGGCTGACTTCTTCACGTAGACATTCAACTAGAATCTAGGTAATTCCTTTTTGAAAGACCATTCCACTCCTCGGTGTCAACCTATGTAGAACCGTATCTAAGTATACGGATACGGTGATTCCTAATAGATCCAACCTGTCGCGTTGAGATACCTGATAGGTCGTTCAACCCAATCTCAGATAAATCTGAAAGGTCGTATAGTACATGTCTGCCTAAAAACTTGTGTCTCGAGAGATTCAAAGATGAACATTCGCAAAAAAGTGGAAGATTGTCTCTTCGTTGCTTTCTTCTCGACAACTTCGACAAAACTCATTGTAAGGCATTCCTATCCTATTAGCATGTCTGCCGACCGTCCAGTGCCCCGTCATGACTTCTACTTGTTAATTATATTGAACGCCTATCATTGTAGCAGGGCCACATATTCTTAGCAACCTTGCACGTGTTTATGTTGCGCCATCTGTATTCGGCCATATATAGATAATGCTTGAAGATACAGTTTATAATAGTACCGAACGGCATGACTACCTATTCGGCATTGGATGCATTCGTAGCAGAGCCAGCTCTAGCCATCTATGTTGCTATGTGCTGGCACCCAGATGAGGGTGAGGTCAACCTGACCACCCAGTCTAGATACCACACTCTTGCACTGCCCAATTTATTGTATCTTCAAATATGAACTAACAATAAGTATTCAAATCATAATCTAAAGTATAATTATTAGGCCCAACCAATGTCGGACATAAACTAAGTGATAGTTATTAATAATACATAAGTAGTGATAAACAGAAAAAAAAATATTTTTAAGCAGCCGCATCTGGAGTGCTGTTTATTAGAGCCCTTGTATCTCTCTTTTTTAAGCGGATGTGTCCAGTAAAGTTCAATATATTACGAGCAAGCGGATTAGGATGTGACTCGAGTTTCGTTAGGTATTTGCCTGCATATTTTGCTATATCTTCAGTCACTAGTGGCATATTTAAATAACGATGTATATTTGAATTTTTGATGTACCATGGAGCCGACGTTATCAAGCGTAAAATTTTGTTTGCCTTCGTTGGATTTTCTCAACATTTGAAGCTGAATCATTGCCCCATAGCTGAATTCCGTAGCACCATATTGGCTTTAAAAGCAACTTGTATATTAAAAGTTTGCAGTCTAGGCTGAGTGTTGAATTTCTACCAATCAGCCAATGTACCTGAGTTAATTTAAGTTTCATTTGTGATAGCTTAGAATCAATGTGGTTTCCATGTAAGTCGTCGATCAAGGTGTATACCAAGATATTTCACATGTGAATGTTGAAGAACAACTTGATTGTTAATCCGAATGGGGGAACAAGTAGCTCTACGTAAGGTAAATGTTACTTGAACACACTTGTTCATTTACCTTAATTCTCCATAAGTATAACCATAATGTGTTCTAATGTGTTCCTGGAGTTTGCGGGATGACTCATCAGGGTTTTCGTGCATACTAAGGCAGGCTGTATCGTCCGCAAATGTGGAAGTATGGGTCTACTGCTCACAGGCATATCACAAGTATAAATCAAAAATAAAACTGGCGCCAGTATACTCCCCTGTGGCACACCGGATGAGATAGTTTCAAGCATACTCGTAAAGTCTCCTTCCACAACAGTGAAATTACGGGAAATAATGTAACTTTCCAAAAGATTTAAAATGATTATTGGTAAGTAAGTCTTCAATTTTAAAATTAGGCCTTCATGCCACACTTTATCAAATGCCTGGGAAATGTCAATGAACAGCGCAGAACAATACTTTTTTTCTTCAAAAGTTCTTCTTATAAATTGAACCAATCTATGAGTTTGTTCAATGGTGCTATCAAAGACTATAGATTTATAAAGATGTTGCACTGCCTTACATTGTTCTGCCACTGCTAAATTCATGATGGGATTTTGCGAAAATCGCCTTGTGTATGACTAATGATAGAGTTCTGATCAACGGAGAGCAAAATACCAAAAAAGAAATAAACTCTCAGCAAAAGCAATTAATACTTATGAACATTGTTTATGTATGTGTGTTTATTTTGCCAATATTTTGCCCATCAAGCAATCAGGTATGCTTTCAGATAAGTAGCACTAATTAAAAATATTATGTGATCAAGCCTTTTCTTAGTAAACTAGCATTTAAAAAACAATTAATTACTTTTGACTTTCTAAACAGGAAAAAAAACAATTATTCTAAGCTTAGCCTCAGATTGTAAGCTAAAGTTATATACTATACATACGATTAGTAATAAACAACGTACATCAACGTTTTTATATTGTTTGTTGGGCTCTTTATATTTTGTTCGTTGGGCTTTACAAATTCGAATAATATTATCACGTATTGTATGCAAAACAAATTGGATCTTCTGTGTTGCCGTAGCAAAACCATACAGTTTTTTTATTGTATAAATAAAACAGCATGGTCTGTCGTCGAATTTTAGATGCCTTATAAACCAATAATTTCATTAAGGCAGTTGTATTATGATATTTTTCAAACTTTCCATATATTGAATTTTACTAGCGGTACTTTAATTAAATTATTAAATTTAATCAGTCTTATTTATAAAAATGTTCAAGGGCTTTGTTAAAACCTTATAAGGAAAACCCGAAAAACGTTATTTATTAATTGAAATTTACTTTATATGCTCAAGTTGTCAAAATTCTTAATAAATTATAAGTGCTTATTGCATTAAAGCATATGGCGTTACGTTACGAAAAGTAGACTTTTCGCTGGAAATGCCCATATAATATTTCTTAGACTCCTAAAATACCAATATTTGATTAATATCTCCATAAAATAATGTTTTATAAAGCTAAATATTTCAGAGATTCTTGGGTTTTATAAGCTTCTTTTAGGAGTATGATAAAAAAAGGAAATGGCAAGCCCTTCTTCTGGTTGATCTATATTTGATTTACGGTTATTTTGCTTTAGCACTTCTTTTACTGTATTTTCTCAATGTAGTTTTAAAATTTTTATAAAATATTTTAGTATTAAAGCTACAGTCAAAAACTATAGAGCTACAGTGGAATTTGCAGTAAAATACATTTATCTATATTAGAGACATACATAGTTTAAAAAAATAAAATAATGTATAAAACAAAAAAATTGAGTTAAATAATGCTGTGAAAAATAAAGTTTCAAAAAAGGCAGGCAATAAATGTTCTCTGCCACATTGTAGCAGATAGAAAATAAAATTTCCTGAAATGAAACTCTTTCGTTTTCCAAACACAAACTCGCCATTATTTAAAGAATGGTTAAAAAAGTGCAATTTTGAAAACCAGTTTGTGGAAAAAGCTACATCCCTCTTTTTATGTGATAGGCACTTTTCGCCTGATTTAATTGGTAAAAGACATTTACAGCGAGGTGCCGTACCAAGTTTATACTTAGCTGATAGTGCGGAGTCAGAAAGTATTGGACAACTTAACTGTTCTGAAAATGAGAATACCAACGATTTTTTCCTTCGAAGTCCGTCAAGTAAGCGAAAAAGATCTCAATCACCGCCACCTTTATGCTCAAACTGCCTTAAAAGTTTAAAAAATGAAGAATTTTATAGAAAATTTTTTTTCAACATGTTTAAAAGACTTAAGGGTATAACACAACAAAACCGAAGTTTGAAGTCGAAAAATGAATACTTGAAGAAAAGGTTGAAGGTATTAGAAGCAAAGCTAAAAGTAAAAGCCTCTGTTGAAAGCGAAATTGATAAACTTAGTATCAACCCTAATGAAAAAACATTCTGCAGAATTCTAATGAAGAAAAATAGGGAAACAAACGCTCGATGGGACGATTGTGAAAAAAATTTCGCTCAAAGCATATATTATAGATCAACCTCTACGTACTTATTCTTGCGTAACATTTTGAAATTGAACCTTCCAAGCCCTTCATCTTTAAGTCGGTGGAGTGAAATTAAGAATTTGCAGCCAGGTACCAATGTGTGCATATATAATGTTCTTAAGAAAACGGTTTCTACGATGAAACTTCTTGAAAGAGAGTGCGTGTTATAGATGCAGTTGTTGATATAGGATACGAGCGAAGAAATGAAATGGGTTCTCAAATTGGTGTTTTCATGATTAGAGGAATTATAGAAAATTGGAAATTTGTGTTAAACTACTTTGTAACTGCTAGTTCCATAAAAGGAGAAATATTGAAAACACTTTTAATATCAAATTTAGATGTACTAACCCAAATTGGATTAAAAGTTCGTGCAGTTACATGTGATCAAGGTCCTAACAACAGGAAATGTTACGACCTATTGGGAGTGTCACCGGAACAGCCTTATTTTCTTTATAACACTAATAAAGTGTATTTGTTATATGATGTTCCTCATGTTTTTAAATCCATAAGGAATGCCTTTATCAAAGGTGACTTTAAAACACCTGATGGAATAGCGCGATTTGATGTCATTAGAGAAGTTTTTGAACTAGAGCATGGGAAAGCCACAAAAATGACAAAGTTGACAATATCCCATATAAATCCAACGAATTTTCAGAAAATGCGCGTGGGCTTAGCTGTTCAAACTTTAAGCCGTTCTGTTGCAGCTGCGATTCAAACCGTTAACGAAAATCGTCAATTTAAAAGGACTTCATCGGAAATAGCCTCTTCTACTTACGTATTTATAAAAAAACTTGATAGTTACTTTGACTGTTTAAATAGTAAAAATTTTAGTGATCCCAATCCTCTAAAGCGTGGCTTAAAGCTTAATAATAATACTTGGCAAGTATTGCAGGAGCTAATAACATACATGCAACAAATTGAATATGTCGGCAATAAAATATTTTCCATCCGCGGTCTTATTCAAACCACCAGGGGCATATTATCTTTAAGTGAAGAAATGTTTCAAGAAAGTTCTAATTTATTCACTATTTTAACTAGCCGGTTTAATCAGGATCCATTAGAAAACTTATTTTCATATGTTCGCGCCAAAGGCGGACACTGTAAGAATCCTTCAGTTCACGAATTTAACATCGCAATGGCAAAGCTGATATCTTTAAAAATAAGCCAGTTTAGTTCGTCAAAGAATTGTGAAAACGACGATGGAATATTTTTACCTGTGGATTTTCAAAGCTCCGTCGAATATAATGAAACTGTATCAGCTGATAATAAATCTCCCGTGATAATTAGATATCGTAGACATATACCAGAATAATGAAGAATATTTTAATGAAAGTGCCGACTGTTTTAACTCTCTGAATGTCTCAATAGAACTTACTTCAAGCCGATATTTCATTGGATACATAGCGCAACGAATATCATGCAGGAAATGTAGAATGGATATAATAAAACCTTCACAAATTCTAACATATCCATCAGAAGAAAAAAACAATGAAACTGACTCAGATTTTGGAAGTTTATGTGCACCCTCTGACTTGTTTTTCGAAGTTTGTAAGATTCACATAAAAGTTTTCGAAGAGCTTTTTTCTACCAACAAATCAATCAAAAATATTAAAAAAAGTCATGATTCAACAATGCATAGAATGTACTAATAGTACAATTTACTCTTTTTGGTTTGATGAGAAGAATGCTTGTTACAATCATAGGCTGGAAATTTTAAATTTGCTTTTACTAATATTACTAAGAAAGCATTCTGCCTGGGAAACTTACCAGTATAAACCAGCACATATTGAAAAAGTAAAAATTTTAAAAAACTTCTTTCAATAAAAATTAAAATAACAAATCATACAAAATAAGTACTATACAAAAATGTACCAACCAACCAACCAACAGATCTCATACGCAAAGCTGTGCGCAGTTGAATTAACTTCAAAAAATAAGTAATTAAGCAAATCATGACTTCGGTGTGAACGTAAATACTTCCATTTATACAACAATAAAGTAAGTATATTTGCCCTACAATAATGAAAGAATCATGTTCGTTCCCTATTTATGTTGAACATCCATACAAGCTGTATGCTGAGTACATTAATAAAGTAGCTAGCGAAACTAAATTAATTTTTAATTTTAAAACAGAATTACAAATGTGTGAAATAAAAAAAAGAAATACCAAAAACAATACACACACCAATATTCATGGTAAGCATATACATGAATAAATGTGTGTTTCTGTGTATAAAATATACTACTCTCTTTTCTGTGATTGGTTTTGCTCAATGCAAAGAGAGTATTTTCTATTTACCCTTTAAGCTTTCCCCCCTCGTCATAAGAAGCTTAAAATTTCAGTTTATGTAAAATGTTCGCAGTGCAACATCTTTATAAATCTATAGTCTTTGGTGCTATGCTGACTTCTAAAACCAAATTGATGGTCTGGTATGCACCCACTACTAATTAGAATTGGGGACAATTTTGTTTTGAGCAGTTTTTTGAAAAGCTTTGACATTGTTGATAGTAGACTTATTGGCTTATATGACTCAGCCTTGGTTAGATATTTGCCCGGCTTTGGAATCATTTTAACCTTGGCAAGCTTCCAGCTGTGTGGATAATACTCCAGTCGTAAAATGGGATTAAAAATGAATAACAGGATTCTCACTGCAATACGAGGCAAGTTCATCAGCATCTGGTTACTAATTCCATCAGTACCCGGAGCTTTCTTCGGGTTGAGTTCGGCAATTAATTTTTGTAAATCACGCGTCTTAAACTTAATGTGTTGAGGGGGTAGAGCGACTACACTCGGCAAATCACCAACACCAATACATATATTTGGCGTAAAAACGGATTTTAAGTGCTCTTGCCCAACCTCCGGTAGATGTGCGTAGAGGTGGCTTATACTCAACGGGTGTTTTAAGCGTTCTAGCAGCGCGCCACAAGGAGTAATTAGATGCTGGTGTGACATCAAGACCTTCCAGATAATTTTTAAGAGATGCAGTTTTTTCAGATCCAAGCAACTCTTGGAGTCGTTTAGTGCACTCTTTAAATCCGATTTTATTTTGGTGTGATCTGTGCTGTTGCCATTCCCTTCTAGCTCTTCTTTTTTCACGTATGAGACGTTCAATGTCTGTAGAATAAATTCTATTAAACCCAGTCTGCGGATGGGAGGTAGTGGCATGTTCAGCAGCATGTTTAATATTTTTTTTTTTTTAAGATTGGCAATGCTAGATTCAATATCATTGGGTGCTCTTAGCGTAATATTTTCCGTGCAATGACTACTGAGATATTTTTTGAACCCCAGTCAATTAACACGATTGATCATCTTCACATATGGGTCAGGTAAGTTACTTCTTAATGGGCTACAAATTGTAATAATCGTTGGGGAGTGATGGGACGAGAGATCAAGAGAAGCTTGAACCTGAATTAAATCCCTAGAGATATTTTTTATGACGCCAAAATCTATAACATCCGGAATTTTTTGTATGTCAGTAGGCCAATAAGTGGGCTCCCCACTCGAAATGACATCCAAGCCCATTTTTGAAATTGTGTTGAACAATGCTCGACCTCTGGGTGTAATAAGACGCGAACCCCAAAACGTATGTTTTGCACTGTAGTCGCCAGCTGCTACAAAACGAGGTCCAAGAGATATGTAGAAATTTTCGTATTGATCTTCAGTGATTGAAAATCTGGGAGGGGAGTAAATTGATGATATCACGAAGTTTGTACAAAAACTTTCAACGCCAATATTTGTTGCTTTTAGGTGTTCTTCTCAAATGTTGTCAACAATATAGTGCTTGAGTCTTGACTTTATTAGAATCGCTGATTCACCGCATGCTCTTCCTCTAGGGTCCTTTGTGTCATATATAGTGTAGCCATTAATTTTAAAAAGGCTTCTCGAAGTCAAATGAGTCTCAGAGACCAACATTATGTCAATATTTTTTTCCGTAAAGAAGTGCTCAAGTTCATTTTTATGTTGGCGAATGCCGCTTGCGTTCCAGAAACATATTTTTAACGTGTTCATGGCTTGTTAATTAATGCATGAAGCAGTGTATTCTGCATTCGAAGCATTTCCTGCATCATGCTAGTCATATTTGTTGTAAAATTTTTTATAGTTTCCACCAGATTATCAATAGTAGCTTCAAGGCGGTTTAAATTAAAGCTTGACTTTGTATTTGTTGAATTATTTGCCGGTGAATCATTTTGTGTGGGAATAGAACTAGCCCTAGCAGCATCTGCATTCGATACACGGGAAGTAACTGGTTGGCTCATTTGCGCAGAAGTTGCGGGGGAAGCGTTTGCTGTTTGAACTGGAACTAATTTAGGTTTTTGCACCATAGCCTGCTTGACGAAAGAGTACACAGGACAACCTCTATAGTTAGCGGTGTGGTTACCTCCACAATTACTGCATTTTTTTTCTGCTTGATCTTTTGGCTTAGTGCAGCTAGCAGTACCATGCAATTCACCGCAGATAACACACACTGTAGGTAATTTGCAGTAAGTTTTTGTGTGACCATATTCTTGGCAATTATGGCACTGTACGGACCTGATCGCTTATGTGGCTCTTCAACTGTGATTTTTCGATATAAGAGGTATTTTAGGTTATAAATTGGATGTGTCTCGTTTTTTTTTAATTTTATATCATTCGGCTCCAGTTCAACTCGAAATAGAGGCTGGGGGATTTTCTCCCTATTGAATATATTAGTACAATTTTTTACCTTAAATCCTTGTATGATGAGTGCATCTTTTACTTCTTCGGGATTAACATAAGAATCAATGCCCTTCAACACGATTTGCATACCTTTAGCACTTTTAAGCTGGTACGTATAAAAACTTGTTTTATTTTTTTTCGAATTATGTTACTATTTTGCGGAAATCTTTTTCTTCGTATATTTGAATTTTAGTTTCGTCAATGTTACCACGTTTTATTGGAATAACGTGAAATGCGTTCTCACCAATTGCCGAGACTAATTTTTTAATAAGGGAGTTTGATTTTTTTTTCTCAAATATATTGGTGGTGGTTTGAAGGTTTTTGTCGAAGATACAGCGGGTTGGTCATTATTAGCCTGCAATACTGAAAAACGATTACTACGATTAATTGATGCAGCGTCGTTTCCCTGGATATCTTGGGAAGCGATGAGATTTTTGAAGAATTTGGGCTTCGCCCACGCCTTACAACTGAAATATACTTGTCCATTCCGACTTGAACTTTAGATTTTTGACTACTGTTATCTAAAGTGATAACTTAATTAAGTGATGAACACGAGCCAGAAGCGGATGATATCGCTGAAGTTGAAGTACCAGGCAACTCAAATGTTAACAAATCACTAGTTGGCATTAGGCAAAGCGAAGTTGAACGCTGACGAAAAATTGGATTTTCCGTTAGAAAAATACTATCACCAGATTTTTTATCTTTGTTGTTTTCATTAAGAGCTCCAGAACTCACAGTACTATTATCATCAGATTTTTATTTTCATTGATTTCATTAAGAGTTTCAGAACTCACAGTAAAATAAGCATTTCTGCCGTTAGAACTCACTTCAAAATGTTTTGTATTTGAGGTACTCATATAGAGTATGTATTCCTCAAGGGCACTTTATTTGGGTTTTTTTGCTTGCGGTTTTGTTTTTGTTATTTCTACTATGTAAAAAAATATCAAAGCAATAAAGCTTATTTATTACAGTCAGTATGTACCTATTACGAATAATATGTACTACGAATATTTTTTTGTATGTTTTGTTTGTTTAGTAAGTATTTAAGAAATATTCCGCTAATCGACTATTCACTATGAAGGTACAACGAGAACAGAAGTGTTACATGAAGTGATACATGATCTTAGAGATAAAAGAGTTGCTTGGCTGTCCGCAAAGATACCGAATTTACCCTGTACCTTCCTATCAATCAGCACTCTAGCCGCTTCCCTTACCGCCAAAATTTCAGCCTGAAGTACAGTGGCTTCTTTAGGGAGACGGAAGAACCATTCTATACCAAGATCGTTTCAAAAGACTCCAGAGCCGACACCGCAAACCATTCTTGATTAATCAGGGGATATTCTGACGTTCGTATTATTTTACTACTCGTATTGTGCCCCCTTTTACTCCTTTCTGGATGAAATCAGAACTTTAAACACTTTGTCAAAGTCCAGATGAGGCACCATGTAATTAGTAGATTTTCTTAGCGTATGACCTTGATATGCACCACCCAGATGCCGCTTATCTTGTCGCACTACTTGAGGATACCGCTAATATATGAAGGTCGATCGGAATAAGGTTTAGTATAGCATTCAGAGCCTCCGAAGGACTACTACGCAAACATCGTGTTATCCCTACGGAAGCGAATCTCTGTATTCTATAAAGTTGGTCTACCACGTATATCTTACTTGTGGCAAGGCCACCATACTATAGCGCCATAAGCCAGTATTGGACGCACAATGGCTGTATACATCCATTTAAGCATTTTGGGACTTAAGCCCCATTTAGATCCAAACATCATACGACAGGAGTTGTAGGCAACCGTTGCCTTTCTAGCCCTGTGTTGAATATTTCAGTTTGCTCCAGTATAACTCCTAGATATTTTGCGTTTTCTGATAGCGACAATTCATGCTTATTCATTAACCCGATGAAGCCTAAAGTTCTGTACCTTGGTATTTGTGCTAAATGGTACCGGATCCGTTTTTTTTACTCCTAGTCCACAGTCTATAGCCCAGTTGCTAAGTGTACCCAAAGCAGTGGACATGATATCGCTTATCACATCCGAGAACATACCTGAAACCATTGTTACCACATCGTTCGAGTACGCTACAACTTTAACCCCCCAACGCATCTAATCTAAAAAATATTCGGGTATGTTCTGCATTCCACGTGAAATTAAAACGAGTGGAATTGCCATAAAATTGTTGTTGGAAATATGTAATTATAACAACAATGCTATGGCAATTCCAATCGTTTTAATTTCACGTGGAATGGAGAACATACCCGGTTGTGTTAACCACAAGAAGCCAGAGCAAAGGTGAGTTCACCTCACCGTGTGTGCCCATTTTGACCTCTCGCTGTTACCTAATTTCGCAGTGACATTTCTTACCCCCAGAATTGTTATTATCCAGTAGCTGATGTAACATCTATGCCCAGGAGGTTAGGTTATTTTAGGAAGGGTGGTGCTTAACCGCACCTCCACTCGGAGACCCAATTGGGTCCATTGTGATTCCCTTCTGTTGCCCATAAAAAAGTAATATTCACCCTCCCATTTGCAGCCAGAAGTGAACTTATTATCCATCACTAAGCCACCGAATTCCCATAATAAAGCCCCTGATATCCTCTAGTTTACACTCCCCGACTTCAGTAATGCTTTCATGGAAACGTCTGCTCAGCCATCTAAGCCTATGACTTTGCATCTTCGGGCAATGACAGATAATATGTTCAATGGTTTCTGGTTCCTCTTCATCCCCGCACATCCTACAAAAATCTGGAGTGCCAGTCTCCCAAATGCTGGTTCTTGCTTTGACCGAGCAGTGACCTGCAAATACGCCTATCATGATTCGTATACCCTTCCTACTCACGTCCAGTAGTAGTTTAGATCTTCCTGAGTCTAGTTTTGACCAAAAACCCCTCGAGACTACAATCCTCCCTACTTCGCCATGAATTGTTGGTCCTGCTTTCTACCCAATCACTCAGTTCCTTATAGTAATTTCACCAATCTGTCTGACATCCCCTCATCCAACGACGACCCTATTCTTGCCAGCTCATCGCCAATTTCATTTCCCTCAACACTGCTGTGGCCAAGAACTCGACATAGTCTGACACAATAGTTTTCCATAAGCAAGTTCAGGGCCTTCCTACAGTCACTAAAGCCTACAGTACACGGCATGTAAAAAGCCATATGCGTATGTGGCGATGACGTCACGAGAATTTTCAGCATGATCGTTGCCTTTTTTAAAATTACTAGTAGCGGCTAGATGCCTTAAATATTTATAGTATTTTTGTTCCAAAATACATATGTGGCACATGTAGCCGAATCGAAGACATTTTCTGGGGCAGCTCATCTTTAAGCATGTTAATATCTACATGTACATATGTTGCTAGTACACGGCATGTATCAAATGTAGCATCGTGATGACGTCAAAATTACGTCAGAACCACATGCGCATGTGGTTTTTTACATGCCGTGTACTGTAGGCTTAACAAGTTTCGATTTGACATTGTGTCCCTTCAAAGTTTTTAGCGCTGCCTGGCTGTCGACGTAGAAGGTTACCTTCTCACCTTCAGCTACATTCCTGGTCACCAGCTCCGTGGCTCTAAGGATCGCCGAGATCTCAGCCTGGAAAACACTACATTTATTCGGCAGTCTGAAAGAACTACGAATGTTCGTTCCCAAGATATAGATACCAGCCCCTGTGCCTTCCCCCGTTTTTGATCCGTCTGTAAAGACTGCTGCACTACCCTCATACAGCCTATCGGATTTTACTCAATAGTCCCTATCCAGAATTACTAAAATCGATCTCAGCGAACGTATAGTCCGTAAACCCAGGGGTTACGATTTCCTGGTCACCAAAACCGATATTATTTAAGATTGATGTGTGACCTGATATTCCTGTCCTCACCAAACCTGTTTCTACGAGTCTAAGGAGACTTCCAGCCGCCGTTCCCATCATAAAGTCCTCTATAGGAAGTAGATAAAGAATGACGCCCAAGGCAGCCTGAGGTGTGCTCCTCTGAGCACCTGTGATGCCCACCGAGGCACATCTCTGAACCTTAGCTAGTAATCTCCTGTGACTTTCCTTCCTCAATGCCTCCCACCATATCACACAAACATAGGAAATAACCGGCCTGACAACCGATGTGTACATCCAGTTTACTACCTTCGGTTGCAGACCCCAGTTCCTTCCTATGGAGTTCCTGAATGGGTAGTACGCATTGAGCTTTTTTTTAGCCTTTCCTGCGTGTTCATTTTCCAAGAAAGCTTAATATCTAGGAAAACACCCAGGTATTTAGCTCTCTCTGCTAGTCTCAGCTCCACCCCTCCCATCCTGGGTAGTACAAAGCTTTGTACTTTGTATCTCCTGGTAAAGAGGACTAGCTCGGTTTTCTCTGGGTGGTTGACTACTAGTCCTTTACTGCTGGCCCAGGAGGATATATCACCCAACACCGACTGCATGATTTCACTGGTAGTGGGAAGAAACTTTCCCGTTATCAGTAAAACAACGTCATCCGCATATGCAACTATCTTCCGTCCGCTCCTGTCAAAAAGCTTAAGAATTACGTTCATTGCCAACAACCACAATAGAGGGGACAAAACTCTTCCCTGAGGTGTACCTCTTGTCACTAATCTCCTCAGGCTTCCTCTTCCCATACTCGAGTTGATGATTCTGCTCTTAAGCATGATAAGTATCCACTCCACTAGAAAGTTGTGAACCCTAAGAGTCTCCAGCGACTCCCTAATAGCCTCTATACTTATATTGTTAAAGGCTCCATCAATGTCTACGAATGCAGCCAGTGTGTAATTCTTGTGCTGCAATCCTCTCTCTAACACCAACCACGTCATGAAGCGCACTCTCAACAGATCTGCCTTTACGATAGGCATGCTGAGCGCCACTTATGACGCGAGTATCAATTGTGTTCCCTAGATGCAGATCAATCAGTCGTTCTAATGTTTTTAAAAGAAACGACGAAAGACTGATTGGCCTAGGAAGGCAAAATGGTTATTTTTTGTGCTCCAGGGATCTCTATGAACCTTACCATTTCATGTAGTGCTGTTTCTGTAGAGCGTCCCTTGACGTATGCATGCTGGATATTTGATAGTCTTGTCGGTCCTAACAGCCGTTTCCTAGTATGACTGTCTATTAGTCTTTTCTTTGCGTCTTTATGACTTCTTTTCCCAATCTTCGAAATGAAGACAACTCTGACTTTTCTCCAGCTGGCTGGAACGTAGATAAGAGACACAGAGTTTATAGAATTTAGAAAGCCGGGGGATGATGGAGCCTTTGGAGCTCTTAGCATCTTTGGCATGGTGCCATCCGGAAAAAACATTTTTGCGAACAAGAAGGTGACAAGTGTAGTGATAAATGGCCAATTTAAATTTCAAAAAAGTGAAGTCGAGAATGATAATTAAGGCGAAATTGATATATAGTGTGTGGATATAACCGGACCAACGAAGGCTGTTCTCTTCATGTTGGTAAGTGAATAAAACAATATTTTTGCTCGAGATTTAAGTCAAATTGGTAAAGTCTTTAGCACACGGCATGTAAAAAGCCACATGCGTATGCAGTCACGAGATTTTTCAGCATGTTGGTTGAATTTCTGAAAATTACTAGTAGTGGCTACATGCCATAAAATTTTGATAGTATTTTTATTCCAAAATACGCATGTGGCTCATGTAGCCGAATCGAACACATTTTCTGAGGCAGCACATCTGTAACGATGTGAATATCTACATGTACATATGTTACTATGTAGTACACAGCATGTAGCAAATGTAGCTTCGTGATGACGACAAAATTACGTCAGAGTTACATTCTCATGTGGTTTTTTACATGTCGTGTACTGGCTTAAGGCAAACTTAGTCTGAAATTTTTATGGAAAAAACATATTTTGAAACAAACTATCGTTATTTTTAACCGTCTTCAAGTTATCTGTTCGTCATGTATGTATATTTTTTTATGTTCACCGATTTCTCTGTAATTTGTGAAGCTATTTTAAAAATTCTTTTTCAATATGGTATACTACACAGGTGGTCCCATTTTCAGCAATATGCCATGGGAGCAGGGCGGTGCTTACATCCCGTACAAAGTAATTATTATGGCATATATGTATGAAATCCAGCAGAAAAGTGCTGGTGTAAGTGCAGGAGAAAGGCTCCCTCCCATACAGATTAATTATTAATTATGTACAAAAAAAACGATATTTGTTGTAAGTTTATTTAAGTATTTATATGAATAACTGCAAAATAGGAAAACCAATATACTTGTACATAATTATTTAATTTTTGTCGATGTGAGAACTTCTTACAAGTTAAAGAAACGAGGAACAGATGTTGAAAATATTTTATGTAAAGAAAGCAAAGCTTCAAAAACTTCAATAAGTTCTTCGTCGTCATAAGAAACATCAATTTTATTTAAACCTAGATAATGAACTGGACAATCTTCATTTGCAAAACAATATTTTCGGTCTAATTCATAAAAAATATTTTAGGTTTATTACAGGTTTGTTTGACATATTTCCCATAGAAATATGTCAAATAAGCGCTTAATAAACCTGAAATATTTTTGATGAATAAGGCAGTTTGACTTTAAGCTACAATTAAGTTTAGTTTATCCTAATATTAAAGACCAGCTCTTACTATGTTATTGACAATTACAATATACAAACATGAAAATACAGTGTGATGTTCGATGGACTGAACACATTTTTCAAATTGCAGAAGAAGCCTCGGCTTTTTGAAACGGTGCAAACGATATTTCACCCCATCTGATCTCCTTACTATTTATACCACTTACATCCGACCGAAAGTGGAATACAACTCTCATGTATGGGCCGACACTTCAAAGTCTACATATTTTGGGGCTGCTCGACCGCGTACAGGAGGGGGCGAAGAAGCTCATCGGTGACAGTAGGGTATCCAACTCTATTGATTCATTGGAGCATTGACGCAATGTGGGTGCATTTCAATGTTCTATCGTTACTACAACCTAATGTCTTCTACTGAAATTAGGGAACTTGTTCCTGAAACCCGCATATATATACGTAAAACACGCGCCTCATTCAGAGCACATCCCTTTGTTGTCGATTGGCCAATGAATCGCACTACGCATTACAGAGAGAATTCCATTTTTAGCCGTACTGTTCGTATGTGGAACCATCTACCTGCGGAGGTCTTTCCTATCACTACCAGCGTGGGAAAGTTTAAATCAAACGTCCACAGACTACTCCCTCCATCCTCCTTTCCTATAACCTATTTTCCTAGTTCTAGCACAATGCATTGAGTTATACCCTGAGTGATGGTCCTATTAAAAAAAAATATAAGGTTCTGAAAAGCAAATCACATGATTTCAAAAATAAACTACTAATAGCTGATTTGATAGTGACTTTTAATTTTATTTTAAGTATTTGTTTTTGTTTTCTTCCAAATCCCAACGCTATAAATCGTGCAATTTACAAAAGCAATGATATAGCTTTTATTAATTTTTATGAAATCACCGTGATTTGATATGTCGTGATTTGCAGAACAGACCCGATAATAAGTTTTATATCCTGAAATATATGAAGCTTTTTTTCATTTTATTTTTAATCCCCGACTAAAAAAAGGGGTGTTATAAGTTTGTAGTGTGTGTCTGTGTATCTGTACAAGTACACGTACAGACCAAACGGCTAGACCGATTTTGATTTAGTTTTTTCTGTTTGATCGAGAAGGTTCTTAGCTATGTTTTAATAAAATCGGTCCAGCTGCTTAGAAGATATCACATCTTTTCTAGAAATATTCCGTGCTGTTTTAAATTTTTAATTTTTGTTATATTTTAACTTATTTTATTAAGTTTAAAGTTTTTAGCGTAACGTTTCACAAGTAAACGTAACAGAATAAGCGATTTTTAAGCAATTTCTAAAGAATTGTTCGATAAAAATTCATCAACATTTTTCTTTTTATAGTATGAAAAATTTTTGCATTTAAAAAGGAAAGTTTTTGTAATCAAAACTGTATTCATTTATTTTCAGAAACAACAAAAACGTTACGCTGTTTTTATCATGGAATATAATACCTAATGCCGGCCTTTTGCCTACCGTGATGTCTTTAAATGCTCACCAGTTCAAATTTCCATCCGAGTATGCGTCTGCTTTAATGTAATAACATTTTACAAGTAATTTCATTAAATTTAATTCTTTTTAATTTAAATATAAATAAAAATTTTTAAAGTTTCTTATTGCATCTTCTTCATTGTGCTCAGCAAAATCTTTTAGGGTGGAATCAAAGGTCCAACTACAAATAATAGGTGAGCTTCTGTATTTTTTGGGTAAAATTCGGGAAAATGAGATAAGTTATAATTCTTGTGAAGAAGAAAAATTCTTAACAGTGGAAGAACCTTGGAATATGAACGCGTGTAACTTATAATGAATTCGCACGATGATATTTTTCCGTAAATTTCTTAGATTTAATGGACGAATGATGTAAAAAGCGCACAGAGGGACATCAAAAAACAAAAGCTAAAAAAGAGTGAAATTTTAATACTTTATTTTAACTCATAAATAAAATGTAACAAGCGGGCTAACGGCTAAACCGGAACCGATTTTATGAAATTTAGAACATAGATAGATCTAAGTCCAGATGGACAGACACATAGGTTATTTTTTTAACCTTTGATCACGAGGGGAATAAGGGGAATGTCTTATATCCGATTTTTATGAAATTCAAAACATAGTAGGTAGATCTGAGTCTGTTAAAGCACATGGCTATATATTTTTCAAAAATAGGAGCACGAGAAGGGGTAGAGGCAATTTCTTCCTCTTTTAAACTATCTAAATGATTTTGATGAAATTCAAAATATGAAAAAAATGTGTCTGGAAGAATACAAACACTATATATTTTATCAAAAATAAGCCCACTTGGTGGTAAGGGCGGTTTCTAAGGTAAGTAAAACGTAAAGAACTGCGTTCCTATCGGGTGTCCCATGACACCGTGCATTATTTTTTTATTATTTTATTAAAAAAAACAGCAAATAAGTAAAAACTATTTGATTATTGATAAGACACAATTTACACTGTGCCTTTTCTTCTTGCCTGTGCATGCAGGCTTTTTTAGTTTATTGGTGAGAGGGGGTGAGAAGCTTGCGGGGTAGAACAAAAGGCACAAAATGAAAATTCGAGGGGATTCATGACATTTCTCTTTGCCTTTTTGTACTCTCAGCATTAAACGTGTATATAAATGCCAAAAAGGCATGAAAAAAAGGCTTAATGTAAATGTGTGTGACTTTTCGTAGGGGGTTTAAAAGAAAATTGTCAATACAAGGCAGGCTAAAAAGGCATAGTGTGAAATGGCTCTAAATAAGTAAATTTTAATTCAGTTTAATGGTTTTGGACAACAAAACATAACAAAAGGTAAGATAACAATTCATAAAATGAACTATGAATGGAATGAATGTAGCCATCCGATATGGTTTTGCCGCTTCAAGTTGCTAACGCGGCAAGGTCCAGCACAAGTTTCTTGCAGACTTTTGTTATTCAATTGATCCTTTCAGACATGAAATAAAGTGAATTCAAGGCTATACGCATGTATGTACACTAGGGTGCGCCTTTTTTTAAGTAAAAAGAGCACCTTAACTCCCCTTAACCTTAACTCTCTGTACCCAAAAAATACGTTGTTGAACATTTCAGCCAGACTGGAATAGAAAAAGGCGTGCCGCATCCGCCCACAAAATGTTAATATTATCAAAATAAATTTCAAAATACAAAATTTCCACAGATGCTGTTTAAATGTAAGTTCGTGTTTAAATCTTAAATATTTGAAAATATTATAATGAATCTATTCCTTCTGAATCTGAGTTCCGTAATGAATAGTGTTCAAACATTGTTATTTTAAGTTACGCCATTTTTTCTCCAAACACTATGATTTTGATAGTTTGGGCCTGTGCCAAACGGTAGCAAAGTACTAATGTAAGTAAATTTTTGACACTTCTGAGGTGAATAAAATTTCACTAGCCCTAGGGGCTAGTAGAAATTTTGACACAACAGATAAATTTTTGACAAGCTGCAATAAAAAGCATGGTATCATAAAATTTAAATCCACCGCCGTCGCTTCGAGCCGTCGCCTAATACAAAGATTTTTACGTCTTTTAAGTTTAATTAGACTGTGAAAAAATCATTGTTTATTTTAGTTTGCGAAAAATGTTGTTAATACTTTTTTATAAAAGAAAATAACTTAAATAATCCTCTGTTTAGTTTAATTTATTGTGGTATTTTAATAATATTATATTATTTAGCTATTTACATTTGCCCTTTATACTTATTTCAAAATATTATTTTTATGAAATACTATTTTTAACCGCCGACTAAAAAAAGGGGTGTTATAAGTTTGTAGTGTGTGTCTGTGTATCTGTGTGTCTGTCTGTGTCCACGTACAGGCCAAACGGCTGGACCGATTTTCAGTTAGTTTTTTCTGTTTGAAAGATGACTTGATCGAGAGGGTTCTTAGCTATGTTTGAAAAAAATCGGTCCAGCCGTTTAGAAGATATAACATCTTTTCTGAAAAAAGTCGGGGGTTTTTAAAATTTTTAATTTTTGTTATTAACTAGTTTTTACGAAGCATATTTCGAAACAATTAATTATTCACTTATTAAAATTGATTTGTTTGCGTTAGGATATTGTTTCCTATAATAAGCTACAATTTGCATTATAAATTGTTTTTCTTCTTCACCATGTGATAAAACATGATTAAATTCTTCCATAATCTTGAGCCATTTCTGCAGTATCGGTAACAACCCTCAATTTACTTGCAAAAGTCAAGCCATTTTATACGACTGATAATTTTGCCATTCTCCAGCATCTTTCTGTAAAAAATACGTTGAAATTGAATAATTTTTAAAAAAAATCTATCTCTTTTACGAAGTAAAATTCTCGATATCTTTGTTCATATACTGATCTATTTGATGAGGATGAATTGTAATTTTCTTGTCATCTTCATCAGGCTAATTTAAAGCTGCTACCATAAGTCGTTTGAAATTTGTTTATCAAAGAGAGAAAGTGCTACTAATTCTGGTGAAATGTACCACAAATGGCTGCAGAACTTTCTAGTTAGCTCTCGACTTAGTAAATTTTCATCAACATTTTGTAAAGATATTTGGTGTGGTTTTATTTTAACTTCCAATAAATTAGAGCGATTGTATTTTTATAGTTTTCTTATTATTCTACTATTAACTAAAAATAGAGCAAATTAGGTAATTAAGTTTTTAAACTTTGACTTTAAATTATTTTTTGATCACAAGAAAGAAAATATTAATAAATTGCTGCACAGCTTCACAGTAGAGCTGGTCGATGTTAATCGATGCATCATGAACATCGATGTTTTAGTTGCGATACATCGAATAAATATCAATGTATCGTATCATGCGATGTTAATCGATACATCCATGTTTTTATTCGATGCATCGAAAAGCTGAATTTTAAGTTTTAATCATACGGCATATTTTGTACATATGTATATGTTGATGTTTGGAACTCATGTAGTTATGATAACGTATTTAAACTACAACCCTCCAAAAATGACTTCTTAAACGTTTTTTAAAGCTTTTAAAGCATAAAATTATTTTAATATCGCTTGATGTAACAACACAGTACTAAAGATACTTTTTGTCAATTTACATAGCGTCATTGAAGCAACAGCGTTATTTTACAAAAGAATTCAAAAACATTTTTATTGTAAAAGAATTTAAAAAATTTTCTTGGTATTTTGTGGCAGTAATCAGCAATGCAAGTTCTTTTTCCATATTTTATGTGAAAAGCAATAATATATTTGGCTTAAAATTGTAATGTTTGAACGTGCAGGCTTTAAAGGTTGGCCCTAACGTGCAGTAGTCAGTGTATGTGTAGACTGTAAGTGACCCTATAGTCCCTTGGTTATTTTATACAGCTGTTAGGGAGTCCAGCTTATCATTAGGCACTCAAAAGAGGTGCCAAAAGATTTCGAGAATATAATAAAAAAACAAGGCAAGTTATTGCCAATTTGCGTTTAGAAATTAAAGTCTGATTTTATTTAAGATTTTGACTGCTTATATACTATTTTATATTCTTCAATTTTTGTATTTCTTTATGTCTTTAGTTTTGCTATAACAACATAATTTATTAATAAAAATAAAAGTGTGTCATTTAAATATTATAAAGTAAGCGTTCTGTTAATTATTACAATGAACTGTGTTGCAATGCAATTAATTAATTATTATAGTAAGTGAGGTACACTACAAAATTACTGTTACAGTTTGTAATGTGGCACCTTGATGTCGCTTAGTTTGGAAATACTTTGAAATAAAAAAATAGCGATGGATTTGCAAAGTGTAAGCTGTGCGAAAAGAATATAAGGACCGCCGGTAATACCTCTATTTTTATGGTTCATATAAAACATATTCACAAGGCAACATTTTTGGAAATTATCAAAGTAAAAATTCTGAAAAACAAATATTACGAAATAGAAGTTTTGTGCGAGTGTTGAGAGGAAATTCAGCACTTGCTTCAGACTCCTGTGCGCCATCTACTTTGGGTTCATGTAATAAACATTCTGGGACTGAATCATGTATTGAGGTAAATGAAGACACTGAGAAGTCAATACAAAAAAAAATCGAAGATCTTGCCTCATACTACGGTGGTGACAAGGCAAGAAAAATTAACAGTGGAAAATATTACCACAGAATACACAGAAGTGAAGAAAGTGACAGTTAAAAATAATTAGCTCCAATCAGGTTTTTGTTAAAATTCGTGGAAAAAAGAGAAAGGCATAGTGTATTTGATACTGTAGTGCATTACTAATTACTTACCAATTAACACAGCTAATAAAAATGTATTGCACTAGAAAGACGTAGCAAAACAAAACCGACGACAAAATTTGAGGGAAAACGAGACAAACTGAAAAATACCCGTATCTTCCGTCTCGTGACACTTCTGTATGTTTTGTGATATTACTTTGACAACTGACATTTGGTCCGATTTGCAAATGCGAAGTTTTTTTTTTTTTGGGTGTCACAGCCCATTTTGGTATTGCAACTGAATTTCAGTCGAAAACGTTGGGAGTATACCACATGGATGAAAGAAACACTTAAATAGATAAACAGATAAAATAACAGCGGTAGTAACCGACAACGCATCCGATATGACAAAAGCTGTAGAATTAGACTTTGGAAAAAAAACACCGTGCTTTGCACACGCTAAATTTAATTGCGCAAAAAGTACTAAATGTGTCAGAGTTGCAGGCATTAGTAACCAAAAAAAAAATATAGTTACTTTCTTCAAACAAAGTTGTGTAGCGAGCGACGAATTAAGAAAAACAACAAAAGCTGACGTTCTCTATGATGGAAAGTTTTCTAGAACTTCGAGATGCTGTGAGTGAAATTTTACTTCGACACAAAACTGCGCCGCCAATGTTGACTGGTATGGAATTGGCCACATCCTCAAAAATACTTAGCATTTTACGCCCTATTGAGGCACCCACAAAAGAAATATCCGGTGAGACATATTGCAATATAAAGCAAAGATATCCCGCTCGTTCACTGTATGGTATCAACATTAAAAGCTATTGTAATTATTGTAAGTTATTCTTATTGAAATAAACAAGCGAATGGCTGCTATCGAACAAGTTTCACTTCTGGCTATCGCCACTCTATTGGTTCCACAGTTAAAAAAAATGGATTTTGAAGATACACTTGCATGTTCGAAAGCCGTTGGAAAAATCAACGATATATTACAGCCATCCCTAAACAAGGGCGGCAAGCGTTTTTAGCTGTCAAAAGTCCTCATGTCCATACATTTTGTATGGAGCATACCGAAATAACGCGGCGACAACGCGACGGCAACGCTTTGCTATTGGAAAATCCGATTTTGACATCGCGTTTCACAATGAAGTTAGTTGCAAAAGTTGTTTGCCATCATCAGCGTTACCATATGTGAAGATTTATCTTATTTTCGAAGTTTTTCGGGATGTTAAAAAGACTAAAAGATTTCTTTGTTAAAAATAAGATTTTTATGAATATGATATTTGGAACTCTTAGTATATTATTTAATGTCCTTTTGACAAAAGTACAGCAATATTTCTTCTTTCCGTCACCAAAAGTATGAATTATGTGCATACATATAATTATCTTATACATGTTCTATTCAGTGAATAGTTTGTGTTATTTACCTGTACGTTTGTTCCCTACAAGAAATGACCCTGAAGGAAATGTCGATGGTGAAAATGTACTGAGTCGAATTATTCCCCATACAATACTTTGTGCTATAGACATTTAGCATGTGCTTGTCATTGAAAATCTACTAGTAACACTAAAACAATTGACTAGGTAGTGAATTCATAGTTCTTATGGGAATATGCAGACGTAACAAACAGACATTTTTTACTGGTACATTTCTATACCTCACGTACATACAAATTTATGTATATTGACAAGTTGTTGCAAAATCCACCAGAAATGCGCCACATCTGTTTTCTCTCTTATACTGACGAATAGAAGAGAAATTGAAGACATTGTAACTACTACTAGCATTTTAGTGTTGACATAGAGACACTTGACCCCAGTCTGACTGCAGGGGAATGACTGAAACTAAGCCAACCAAAACTTTTTCACTAACACATTTGCAGCAATTTTACATTCACTAGTCATTTGATCGGAAGTGATGATAGATTTATTTATTATTTATAGTTGCTCTACTCTAGCATATATGTTAGAATGGGACATCTAATGTACATACATATGCCAAAACTTTTAAAACTCGAGTTTTATTTAAAAAAAATACAATTCATTCTGTCTGAAAATTAAAATTTATAAGTGTTGAAAAAGATAAGTAAAAACAATAGTGAATAAAAGAAATTCACAAAATTTAATATAATCAGCCCAATTATGAATAGCAATTCCCCGGGAGTTTTTTCCCTTTTCCCATTCCTCCTATTATGAATTAAAATTTCCCCGGGAAAAAACTCCCCAGGAAAAAAGTAGGTATTCTGAACATAAAGGAGAGGGAGAAAAAACTCCCCGGGAAAAAATTAGGTATTCTAAATATGACGGAGGGAGAATTTGTTGAGAGTATTCTCCCCAAAAATTTTGAAGGGAACTAATGCAAAAATTAAAAAATCATATTAATAAATGTTGCAAAACAATAGTATAAGCATTTATTTAGAACAAAAAGTTTAAATAAACACCGAAATGTTGTATTTTCCTTTTGTTATAGCATTTTTATCTAAACCCTGCATATGCACATCAAAAACATAAATTACTTCTGTGTTCAGAACAAATACTAAAAAACTGAATCTTGCACGCATTCTTTAAGCTCACATAATATGTAAATGGAAAATTTGTTTTCTTATAATATTATTAAAACCGATAAGAAAAACTTTAAAAAATTTACAATTTCCTGGCTCAGTTTTCACTCCACTTTCTCAGCACGAAGTTATTCAGCATGCCTGTGAATGATTGCACTGTTTATATAATTTTTATTTAAGCAAAAACAAATATTATATTAACACTCGATATTATTGGCAATGAAAACAAAATTTTTTTTATTAAATTTCTATTTCTGAACTCTTGCGTTAGTGCAAAAAATATGAAAACATTAAACAGCTGACGCAGATTTTACTCTCCCGTATTTGATTATTCCCCGGCTGTTTAGAATATGAGGGTTATTCCCCGGGAACAAATGATAAGGAAGGGAGAAAACTCCCCGGGAATATTCGTAATTGGGCTGAATATATACATACATATTTCTTTTCAAAGTTGTAGATATTTGTAAAAAGCAAGATGCGTTGGCCGTGAAAATTTGTGAAGAGGAGAGATACCTCCTAGGTTATTCTGTGTTTGCTTATTTATATCTTTAATTTAAAATTTTTTATTTACTTGTGTATTTTGAATGGATTTTTTAAAATAAAAAAAACAAAAATTATATTTATATATACATATACACTACCTGAACCCGGCAAACGTTGTCGTACCCTCAATAATTTATTTTTTAACTCTTATCACATTTTTAATTTGGCCCTTAATAATATTATAGAAACTTTGTTCTACGCAATGATGAACATATCCTGTATGACTTCCGATCAAATGACCGGTCAATTTACTGCTACTATTCTTGTAGGGTTAGTTCATTTGAAACAAAATAAATTTTTCCCGAATTTGAATTCAGTAAAATCAATGCATATTAATATATTTTGAGTAAAATCACTAAAAAAAAGATTTTTATTGAGAAAAATAGATTTTTTGTTCGACTTGAAGGTTTTTGAGAAAAAAATATGGCAACGCTGACCATCATCCTTAACACAAGCAAGTTTTCCAAATCTTCTAAATAACTTATTCTTTCAACATTATTTATTATTTTATTTTAATATAAATAACAAAATTTATCTAACAAAATATCAATAACAAAATCATAAACAACAATGTCGTCCGTCCGGCTGTTAAAATAATCAGGGTTGTTTTATTTATTTGTTTCATAACCCTGTTTTTATCGTTTGACATAACTTTGCCGCTTTTGTTTAGGTATGGCATTTCAGCGTTAAAGCTCGGCGGAAAAAAACGTTCCGCTTTCCGTCCTTGTTTAAGGCCGTGATACACAATCATACAAAGTCGTGCGATCTACGAAAAAATACAATGCTGGTATGATGGAGTTCATGAAAATTTTCAAAAGACAATAAGTGCATTCGAGAACTCAAAAATTTGTACAAATTTTTACTATTTTTTACTGGATTGCGTTCGAGTACACAAAATCCAGTAAATGAGAGGGCGAATTGAGAGAGAAAAATTACAGTTCATTTACTGAGTAAATGCAAGTTTTTACTGGACAAACTTTTGCCAGTAAAATCCAGTAAAATGAAATCATGTTTTTAAATATAAACAAACAATAGCAAATTGAAACAAAAGTTTTTGGTTTTTGATGAAATTTTAAAAATAACAAAAAACAAATGTATTAAGTTATGAACAATATTGCATTTATTTAAGTTTGATGCCAAAAAAATATAAGGGTATGTTTTATGTATTCCACGGGAAATTAAAACGTGTGGAATTTTCATAGAATTGTTGGAAATGTGTATTTATAACAACAATTTCCCAACGATGTAATTTCACGTGAAATGCAGAACATAACCGATTGTTTTTAAACGTGAATAAAGTTAATAGATTTGTATAGTTAAATTTTTGTTCATACATATAGTCGGACGGTTACTGGTTCCCCGCATAGAACATTAAAAAATTTAGTTATTGATCGATTAAATATGATTAATGTGTACATTTCTTAAATTTGTTTTCAGTTTTTCGATATCTTGAATATATTAGGCTATATAAAGTTCTTTTCCCATTGTATATTTCTCTTAATAAATGCACTCATTGGAACTACTTGAAAAGAAGTGAACAATATTGTTGTGATGATTGGTATAAGCGGCAACAAACATTTTTGTCATTTCTGAACATCCTAATTATTCACGTCGAGGGTAAAAAGTTTAGAAACTTTAACGGCTTGACGCGCGATGTCGGCAAGTAAGCTATAGAAAGTTTCTTGTCGACATCGTGGGCCAGGCCCGTAAGTTCAAATAAAAACATATGTATCTATTACTTTTATTATTAAAGAAAATATACTACGGTGTATTTTTATAAAACAAATGAAAAAAACATTCTTCATCGATTTTCTCAAAACCATATAATTTTTCCATGCGGCTAGCCAGTAACTACCCAGCAAAAAAAAAACTGATTTGGAAGCGCTAACAACTGAGGGAGGCAATGTACTGTTTACTTGATCACAAAAGCTTCGAAAACTGCTTCTGAAAAGCACTAACATAAGGCAGGCTCTCTAACAAAATAGAGGAAAAAGTAAAAAAAAAATGCAAGCTAGTAACTTTTGCATCTGAGTACATAAAAACTATAGCCCAATTCACAATCTTGTGCAAATGGTCTTGTATCGTTGCATGTGCAAAATGGTATAGTATATTGACACTCACCACTTAACAATTCTTAGACGTTAATGTTAAAGTTAGCTATTTTATGTCAGGTGGAGACCGCGAGTAAGGGAGATAATGTTAGAGAATCACTTGGTGTTGCGTATGAATAAGGAGATTTTTTTGTGCGAGATGAGCCAGCTAGAAGCAATTTATTCAGCTTCCAAAAAGCCATAATTTTTTGCTTTACCAAAGTGCTTCACAGAAGCAATAATATATACTTATGAATGTATAGTTTTGTATATTGTCTGCAGATAATGCGACTATTCCATACATGTATGTAAATACTCCAAAGAGGAGTAGGAATACGCCAAAATGACTCCAAATATGTGAGAAAAGGAGGTTTATGTCCTAGGGTTGGACTAAATGGTCCAAATTTGCATTACATCGGCCTAACCCCAAAACTACTCCATATTGCATTGAATGCTTGTGTGAAAACGACATGATCCATGAAACATTACATGGACCATAATGTAACTAGTCTATTTCATCTCGATTGGACCACGTAGTACAATATTATATTCAGGTTTTTTTGCATATACATATGTAAATACTTATGTATAATTTTTTTAGCGCCAAATTGTCTATCAGCTGTTGTGTATATTTTACAATTTTTCCGTTCGCGTACTTTTAGCTGCAAACTTTTTTATTGAGAGTAATTTCTTTAAATTACTCAGTATTTACTCAGTTACTGGATTTTACTAGAAAAGTACTCAAACGCACCTAATAACAATTCATCACACCAGGGTTTTATATTTTCGTAGATCGCACGACTTTGTATGATAGTGTATCAGGGCCTTTAGGGATGGAAAAAGATAAAGCAGACGAAAAGTCTGGGGATTGCGACTCCGATATACAGTAGCTTTGGTTTAGCTGCCTTTTGCTTAAGTGCACTTTGTACTTAACTGACTATAATGATAAATTTCTGTCACTATTCTTTAAAATCCCATACAAATTCGTTTTTTATGTGCACTTTCTATCATAGACTTAAAAACACGTGTAAAATAATTCACTTTTGGAAAATTTAATTTTGTACTTTTTCACAATCACATGTTCACAAATGCTACGTATAGCCATTGCTTTTTATATATGCAAAAAGCATATTTTTTCTCTCCCTTCATATATTTATACATCAACTGATGCGACGATTTCGCCTCACTCAGAAGTGAGGATTCTGGTTAATATTCTGTGCTTTCTATACCTGTACATTTACTATAAGTGCACCAAAATTTTGGTAATTTTAAAATATTTTCATACAAAAAATCAATGATAGCTGCACATTCATTTAACTGCACAAAATAGATTTTTTCTGTAACTATTGTTCAAAATCCTTTTTTAAGCGCACTTTGTATACCTGCGCATTTATCATATTTTTTGGCAGTTTTAAATTATTCTCAAATAAAAAATTTAAGTTAGCTCCACACATTAAAAAAATTTAGCTACATAAATATGCAACAATGTATGTGTATAAAACGGAAGTAAAAAATTGCATACCTGCACATTTAGGCAGGTAAGTGCATTTAAGATAACAGGATTTTTGACTTATCTGCACAAAAAGTCGCACAAAGTTGATTGTGCAGCTAAGTCAAAATTACTGTATGAGAGAAAACGACGGACGATTTTAGTCTCTGGAATGATCACCACAAATGTAATGTATTTATTGATATATAGTAACCATTATTTTCTATGTCATAATTTGTTGATAAATTAAATTGTTTCATTAATTGTTATAATATTGTTAATACTACATGTATGTATGTTAATTTTCAATATAAGGACATAACAATTAATGGCGACGAGGATTAAAATTGAAAAAGAATAAAAAGTTTTAATTGAAATTGCAAATCTAAACAAAAGAATCAAATTTCAAATAATCCTGAACGGTCATAACCTCAAGATAAAATGTAAGCTCAAGTGCATCATTTGTTACAGGCAACAACTGCCATGACACAAACGATGCAGCAACAATAACAGCTAATTTTTGCAAATCAATCGAATCAACAACCGGGCAGCACCAGCGTAAATATCATCTCAAACTTCGAAGCATTTGACCCGAAGATAGAGTCATTTAAAACAAATAAAGAGCGCCCGGAAATCCATTTCAATATTAAGAAAATCTTTGGGGACAAGGAAATGTTTGCAAAATTGCTTTTGCAATACATTGGTTCGGGTACGTATTCTCGTTAGAGCTGTGCCAAATCGTTCATTTAAGTGACCGGTCATTTTCGTTCATTTTCTAAAAAAGAACGAGTTCGTTCATTTCGTTCATCCGCTCTTTTCAAGAACGGATGGAACGAAATAAAATCAAACAGTTGATTTGTCAAATAAAAAGAGACAAATGCAGTGAGTTTCTTATGAATTGTTTAGCAAAATAAGCAAAACAAACAATATAAATATAAGCATCAAAAAAAATCAGGAAGTAAAAACTTTTAAAATATTAAAGTATTTTATATTCTTAGGAATAAGAAATCAAAAGATTCATATTGCCAAAAGAGCCACATATAAAGAATAAAAATTAACTGTTATTAATATCTACGTATCAAATTTGTTTAAAAAAAATCTTAATATGTTCTAAAACCTTAACCAATATTAATGACAATTTTATTAATGGCCTATTTCCCACCTGCGAAAGAAAACGTTCGACTTACAATTTATATTGAAAACAACAATAAAATATGGAAATTTGTTTTTGTTTTCAATATAAATTGTAAGTCGAACGTTTTCTTTCGCAGGTGAGAAATAGGCCATAATTTCATAATGATCATAATATTACTAAAAGCAAATAAAAAGGCAAATGAAAACCAGAATGTGACAAAAAATCTCTCATGAATAAAGAAGAAGTAAACAAAACAACACAAAAACACACAAGTACGTTCGTTCGTTCATTTCGTTCAATTGTACTTTTTATCAGTACTGCTGAGCCAAAACAGCTCAGTAAAGTGGCCGGCTCACTTCGTTCATTTTACTGATTCGTTCAATTGTACTCGTTCGTTCATGAACGACACAGCTCTAATTCTCGTGTAGCAACATTGGCATCCCCCAAGGACATAAACGAGTTAAAATATGATGAAATAATGAATCTGTTAGAAAAACATTTTTGTCCCACAAAGAACGTTTTGGAAGAGCAACACAAATTTCTTTGTGAAATTCAAAATAGTGAACAATCTTTTCAGATTTTGTAGCTATTTTACAGAAAATAGCAATGAAGTGTGGTTTTGTATGTGAATGTGGAAAGTCGGTCGCAGATATTTTTCTAAGGTCTCAACTAATCAGAGGAATACGTGATGGGCATATTCGAGAGCAACGTAATCGAAGCTTTTCTAGAGGTAGAAATTCGAAGTCATGGACAAGAGTTAACTACAGTGAATTGGGCATAGAAGGTTTGTGTTTCAATGTGGACGTAAAAATCATATATCGATAGATTGCAGAGTAGATAACTAGCGGTCTCCACTAGCCATGAACTTGGTATGAGCATCATGTCGGACATCGCAAATGGCTAATGGAGACCGCTCATGTCCAACTTTCGTCCATGCTCTGACATCAATGCCCGAGCATATGTCTGAGCAAAAATGTTCGCCATGAGATTTCAGGTTCGCAACCATTTGCAATAGAAAGAAAAGATACAGAACAAAATTGGTAAATATTCCATCTCTATTGCACTACCGCAAAATACTTTGATATGCCTGAACATGGACATCGCACATGTTCACCATAACAAGGAAGTTGATGAATTTTTCACAGTTGCTCTGCCGGCGTCATGTCCATGTCATGTCGAGGTCGATGGCTAGTGGAGACGTAGGGTAAAGGCCAGTTAAAATGTAATTCAGGTGGTAAAGCTGTTCACGTGCAAAAAGTATGTATCCAGGATAGAATGAAACAAAAGAAACCGAAGAATATAAACAACAACACAGCTACGTCAAATGCAATTGAATCGTACACATTGGAAGAAGATGAATATTTTGGTGTAAATAAAATTATCGGTATTTATGATAATAGTACTGTGCAAATAGCATCTATAGATGCGGAAAAATTTTATGCAGATGTTTTAATTAATGGAAGAAAACAAAATTTCGAAGTCGACTCAAGTGCCGGCTACACTCTACTGCCGGAAAATCAATTTATGAAATTAAATATTAAAACACCGCTCAGAAAAAAAATTATTGCTTTTCGCGTCTATACAGATGATGTTTTTGTACCGATTGGAGTCGTAAGCGTAGACGTAATGTACAAAAATCAAAAGAAAATTTATACATTGTATACGACATTTTAAAATTGATCTGAATGAAATCGACGAAGACAGTGCTAAAAACACTATTAATCACATCAACATAAATTCAATATCGGAAATAGAACAATTTTCAGAAATCTTTGAAGAAAGAGTTGGATGCATTCCAGATGTGTTCTGTAGTCTGAAGTTGCAACAGGGAGCAAAACCTGTATTTTTAAAAGAAAGGCAAGTACCTTTTGCACTGCGTGAAAAAGTGGAGCGTGAACTTGATAATTTGGAACGAAACGACATAATTACAAAGATTAATATCAGTAATTGGGGTTCACCTTTAGTGGTAATACCAAAATCTGATGGTAATGTTCGATTGTGCGTTGACTACAAAGTAGTTGTTAACCCTCAACTACAAGCCGCTCATTATCCAATCAAGAGAATAGATGAAATTTTCAACAGTTTAAAGAATTCCAAATATTTTTGTAAGTTGGATATACACAAAGCATATCTTCATGTATTAGTGGACGATGACCGTAAAGCTGTACAAACTATTTCAACACACCGAGGTATGTATCAGATAAATCGTTTTTCTTTTGGAATTAAAACTGCTCCAAGTGAGTTTAACCGTATTCTAGGCCTCGAGGGTACAGTCTCGTATTTTGATGACAATCATCCATGGTGCAACGATGAAAGAATGTGAAGAGCGACTCGTCAAATGTTTTGAAAGATTAAATAAATATAACTTGCATATCAACAAAAGAAAATGCGAATATTTTAAAGAAACAATCAAATATCTTGGGTATGTAGTAAGCCATAACAAGATATCGAAATGTCAAGATAAAGTACAGGCAATTGTAAATATGCCAAGAGCACAAAATATTGAAGAAACAAAAAGATTCCTTGGGATGATTACATATTATTCAAAATTTTTACCAGATGTCTCAACGTTAACATTTCCGTTACGTCAACTTTTAGAGAAAAAAAAAATAGAAAATTTAATTGGACTGCAAAATGTGAAAAAGCTTTTAAAAATCTCAAACAGGAGATACTTAAAGACAGGGCAATAGTACCTTTTAATGAATAATTGCCGGTAACGTTAGCTTGTGACGCAAGCCCGGTGGGTATAGCAGCTGTATTATCGTATATTATTGATGAGGAGGAGCGTCCCGCTGCATTTATTTCAAGAGCACTAACGAAAGCAGAGAAAAATTACAGTCAGCTCGACAGAGAAGCGTTAGCAATCATTTTTGCTGTTGATAAATTTTTTATGTATTTGTATGGAAGAGAATTCACATTATTGGCGGATAATCGACCTCTTTCCAGAATTTTTCACCAAAATGCAAAATCGCCAGCTATGACATCAACAAAACTACTTCAATATGCTTCGTTCCTACAAGGATTCAACTATAAAATACAACATCGTAAAGCTGAAGATAATGTAAACGCGGATTGTTTATCAAGAGCACAAATCAACGAAACGCCGCTGTTTAAACATTTTTTTGGATGAAGAAGTGCGTAATATTCAGCACCAGATGATGAATCAAATGTCAACATTTTCAATCGATGCTACATCTATTTCAAATGAAACAGAACATTATTCGGAACTCTCAAAATTAAAGAGGGATTTATTGAATGGACAAAATTACGATTCCGATTATTCGATTCAAGATGGTGTCATATTTAAAGGTCATCGTGTGATAATACCGTCGAGTTTACTTGCAGAAATTTTGAAAGAGTTACATCACACATATTTGGGTGTGGTAAAAATGAAGCAGCTTGCAAGGAAGTACTATTTTTGTAAGGCCATTGACTGTGATATAGAACGATTGTTGAAATCTTGTTCTAATTATGCAGAAGTGAGACAAGATACACCGGAAGTTATAACTCATCATTGGGAGGAGGCTAATAAAAATTTTCAAAGAGTCCACATTGATTATGCTGGACCATTTCATAATAATTTTTTCGTACTAATAGATGCTAAATTAAAATGGCCTGAGATCCGGATGATAAGAGATGCTCCAACCTCTGAGAAAGCAATAACGCTATTACAAGATATTTGTGCAACGCATGGTCTACCACAAACTATTGTATCAACCAATGCAACGATATTTCAAAGTTCGATGTTTAAAGAAATTTGTTTTGAAAATGGTATCATCCAAAAGTTTATAGCTCCTGGACATCCGGCAACTAACGGCCTGGCGGAGAGATACGTCCGAATATTGAAAACTAAATTAAAAGCGATGGATGACGAAGGGTTACCCTTAAATATTAAGTTACGGGAAATTCTATTTCGCTATAGGGCAACCCCATTGGCAAATGGGCAAACCCAGCTCAAATGTACCTGAGACGTGAATTAAGAATTAAATTAGATGCTTTGCGGCCAGTAAGGCAATTAAAATCAACAATATCTACCCCCAAAGTGCGCCAACTGCACGTGGGAGATAGGGAACAAGTGCGGTGGTTCCAAAGAAATAAGCCGACTTGGAAATTTGGTGTAGTTAAACGCAAATTTGGACATCTTCATTATTAAATAAAATTAGATGATGGGTATGAATTAAAACGACATATAAACCAATTATACACATCTGGTGTGGAACAACCGAAAAAGTCTGTAACGTTTTCGGAACCGGTCGTACAACAAAAGTCAAAAATTGATGAAATATGCATCGAACACAGATTTTACACTCCTGATAGTCAACCAGTGCTAAATTTACAACCTATCCTAGTATCAACACCTGAAGAAAGTGTAAGAAGATGGAACCGGCTTGGAAGACCTCCAGTCCATTTAGAAGATCACGTACGATATTAAGCGTGGGAGACAAGGCGAATTAATAACAGGTGATCTTGACGGCTCAGGTGACTATTTTTGCTTCTTGTACATTTGCATACTTGGGATGTCAAAAATTATTTACATACATACATACATATATTGTCAACACATACTGTTTTCAAATTTGATTTAAAACCATACAATTGTGAAAAAGATGAAAATATTTATTAATTGTGTATTTTGACTGTGCTGGATGCGCGTAAGGAATTAAAAATAATAATTGTGTTTGTGTGTGTAATAAGCTTATTTTCCCTTTCAACAGGAAATTGGTGTCAAAACGAATTGTTAAGAACTCCCACAAAAATTAAGGTTCTGCTTTTGTGCATCGTATTCGCGTAATGGATGAAGCTAGACTTTCGCACTTAAACAACAATTTCTTATTTTTTTTATCACTTGTATTCTTTATTTGAAAAAATAAAGTTTGCTTGACATTTATCTACCAAAAATTACGCAAAAAGAATTTTAAGTTGCACTAAAATATTTCTGTGTTACCCATAAGGGAATTATATTAAAAAAGAACTTATGTATAAAAGTATGTATGTATGTATGTATACACTGAAAAAACTATTTTTCATAAATTCTATGAATGAAATTCATTGACGAAGATTCATTAATATTTTCTAAAAATCCGTTGATTCAATGTACTCATACATTGTTTCAATGAATCAATTCATTGAAACTTAATATGAACTTTAATGTACGTATGAACGGTACGTTGAAAGCATTCATTAAAGATAAATATCAAAAATTTTAATGAACCAGTTCCTTGAATCAACGTACTAGTACATCCATATTTTTACATATAGAAACGCAGACTTAACAAAATGTGTAAAAGCAAAATAAATGGTGAGTACAAACAAATATAATGAATTAGTATCTTGATTCAATGAACCTTTTCATTAACTCAATGTACTCATACATTGTTTTCCAACGGGAATTAACTAAAAAAAATCAAAGCAAAGAGAAACATAAAGATAACTAGTTTGAAGCTGTCATTTAACAAGCAATGTTGTGTTTGGTCATTTGTGTTAATTATTTTGTGTAATATAGATTTAATAAAAAATTGGTAATTAAAAATGATGTGCTTTGATTGTAAAGAAAAATTTAAAAATGTATACTTATTAGCTCGTCATTTTAAGCAAAAACATAATTTCTCTAAATATAGTTGTTACGATGGTGATTGCTCATTAGTTTTTTCAAATTTGTCTCGGTATAAAAGACACATAATACGAGCACACGGTGCATCAAAGTTTGAAAATCCTGATAAAAGCGAAAAATATAAAGAAGACAAGCAAATTGTATCAAATAATAATGAAAATAGTGCTAAAATATTAAATAGTGATAAGTCCGAGAAAAGTTTACAAACTAATGTGAGGGACATAAGTGACGCAGCAGAAATGAATAAGGAATTTCAAACAGAAATAGAACTCTTTGTCTTCCCCATTTTGAATATATTTGAAAAATTTGTGATGGAAAAAATAAAAAATGTTGGTATAATTAATGAGTTTTTTGGCATTATTAGTAATAGCAAAAATCCTTTAGGTTCGATTCGCTCTGATTATCTTTTACAAAAGAAACTAATTTCTAACGGGTATATGTCAGAAGTTAATGAATTTATTATTGAAGCTAATCTGAAGCCTGTATTTCATAAAGGCGAACTAAAGTATGAGGAAAAAAATCAACAGGTGTGCTCTTGCCTCTGCGTTTTCAATTCCAAAAATTTCTTCAATGCGATGACTTAATAGTCAAAATGCTTCGTCATATGAAAAACTTGGAACTCAGCGTAAGTTATACGAATTTTATTCAGGGACAGCTTTGGAAAGAAAAGACGCAAATGTATCCCAATAAAATATTGATTCCCTATTTTTTATATGCAGATGAGTTCGAAATAAACAATCCCCTTGGATCCCAATCAAAAACTCATTCAATTTGCAATTTTTATTATTCATTCCCATGTTTACCTTTAGACAACTCTAGACTGGAAAATATATTTTTGGCATATGTGATAAAGTAAGATATAAAAATATACGGTAATAAAAAATATAATATATATATATATATATATATATATATATACATATATATATATATATATATATATATATATATATATATATATATATATATATATATATATATATATATATATATATATTATAAAAATTATTAAGGCTTTATAAAGTTTTTTTAAAACAAATTTTCATAAAGTTTTTTTTTTAAAAACTTAACAGTTTTTATAAATAAGACTGTATATATATTATTATATAATATTAATATCTCATACCAAAATTAATAAAAAAAATAAAATGTGTATATGCACGTATATCCTGCAGCAGAAAAAATTACAATAGCAGTACTAAAGGTTATGCAACATCATCATATTCCACTCTTATTCAAAAATCAAAAAATGGGAGATATGATTATTTGTGAACATCACTTAAAAGAATGTACAAAATCACATTCAATTACGATTCAAGATATAACTCCACAACAATCAAAATCAGTGTCGCAGTGCTCATCCCAGTTATCTTCATCTTACACACTTGCCGGAAGTCCAAGCGGAACCAACACGCCTGATATAAGCTTGGGAGAAATTTTAAATCAAAACAAGAAGTCACTACCTTTGACAGAATTTTACGCTACAAATTCACGATTGGAGTGCCATCACCGCTCTTTGTTAATTAACATTATTTGTAATTATTTCGAAGAGAAAAATATTCATATGACACTAAGTATGAGTTACAAACTAGAAGAAGAAATACTTGATCGCTTTCCCACCGAAAAATTAAACTACTACCGGACTTCTAAGCGAGGAAAAGTATATGTAAAATCTTGTAACTCCAAACTGACCCGAAAAGATATAAAAAGAAAGGCTGTTACAGAAGTACCTGAAACAAGTACTACTATTTCCGAAGGTAAAGTTCTCTGTAAGTATAAGCACATAATATAAATTTAATATATTATAATATATATAATATAAATTATTCCTTACTTATATTTAAAGGTTCAGAAAGTAACGCGGTTGAATGCGTGAGAAGTCTAAGGTATGATAATTTGAATGCGCAGGATTTTGACATATGTTGGCAAGCATGCTGTAATTTTAGACTGAACGAAATAAAACAAGCTTCGTCTTCAGCTGAAATATTTAAACAATGGCCCGAATATAAGAAGCCAGGTGGATTTCGATATGTAAGAATAATTATTGTATACATATATTTTCTATTAAGTGATTACGAAATAAATGCATTTCAGATTGATAAAGATTTTAGTGTTCTTTTTGGCAATCGTCGAGGCGTTCTTGAGAGCTGGCCAGAAAATTTTAATAAGATAAAATAGTTCCTTCTAAAGAACTTACGGGACAAAGCCATGAAAAATATTTTAAATGATTTGGACGATTCGCAAAGCAATAATGGTAAATAGAATTTTATCTGTTCCTTTTGCAATAAATAAGAATAATTTACCCTTAAATAATAAAATAAATTTATATATAATTTGTACATATATATATTTACTATTAATAAATAAAAATAAAGAAATAAATAAAATAAACAAAATAAATAAACAAATATCGATTATTTGTACACGGCTTTTCCTGCAACATTTATGTGCAACATGTAATGTGCATGAAAGTCAATGTAGAAGTTCATTGAAAAAATGTATGCGTTCATTGGGTCAACGTATCGATGCATTAAAGTCAATGTAAAAGTTCATTGAGATAATGTATGCGTTCATTGGGTCAACTTATAGGTGCATTGAAATCAATGTAAAAGTTCATTGAAAAAGTGTATGCGTTCATTGGATCAACGTATCGATGCATTAAAGTCAATGTAAAAGTTCATTGAGATAATGTATGCGTTCATTGGGTCAACTTATAGGTGCATTGAAATCAATGTAAAAGTTCATTGAAAAAATGTATGCGTTCATTGGATCAACGTATCGATGCATTGAAATCAATGTAAAAGTTCATTGAGATAATGTATGCGCTCATTGGGTCAACTTATAGGTGCATTGAAATCAATGCAAAAGTTCATTGAAACAATGTATTAGTACATTGCTTCAAATTACAGTTTCACTTAACTCAATGCAAAAGTTCATTAAAATAACGAACTGTTTCATTGTGCCAATGAACTTATACATTGATTTTAAAAATGTAAATTTTTCAATGAACAGTAGTTCATTGATTCAATGTACCTGTGTCTTAGGTCAAAATTAAGACAAAAGTTCATTGAAACAATGAGCTTTTTCATTGTTTTTATGTACTTTTTTGGTTCAGTGTAGGTAGTATATTCAGCATCTATATGGTAATGATTTTGCATCAACTTTCTCCATAACTGAAATTGCAAAGTTTGTTCCCATTTTACAGTCCATACATTATACAATCTAAAACACTGAAAATGCATAATACATTTATTTATGTACACATACATATAATCAGATAATTTTTGCCCTTGTGTACTTATAGATAAACGTTCCATGCGTTTTATTTTTAAATTATTATCCATTTCTCTGCCTGGTGTACATAAAACCACAACCATTGCATAGAGTGATTTACAAACCATCTGCTTGGCGATTTGCACCCACTTAGACCCTTATTAAAAGGTATAACAAAAAGTAGCAAAGCTTTCAATTGTTTTAAAACCAACAAGGATAGAACCGTTGCAGCCGGCTGTTCATTCTCGGTACAAATTAACTTATTCCTCAGGCTTCTTAAGCATATTTTTACTACCCATACCAACTTAATGCAATTACGGACAGTAACACTATGGTTTGGGGGACACATAAAATACTTTTTTTAAGTTTCTTTATTTTTATTTTTCTGTGTATTAGTTTTTATAACAAAACACTCAAAAAATACTTTTTTTTTTCTAAAACACAACAGCTTTTTTTTGACATCCAAAGTATATAAAATACTAAAAGCGAATTCAAAAATTTGACGTGAGTATACCTTATATGAATCTGCCTTGCGTGGGAGATTCTAATGTATTTATTGATATATAGTAACCATTATTTTCTATGTCATAATTTTTTTATAAAATAAATTGTTTCATCAATTGTTATAATATTATTAATACTACACGTATGTATGTTAATTTTCAATATAAAGACATAACAACAAATTAGTCGAAAGAAATTGGAAAACAATTAAGACTGAAGGAACTTTTCTGACAAACTCTCAGTTTGCTTGCGAAGGCCAGTAAGTCGGTTTAATGAAAGCCTCTTAGAAGTGTGGGCCGACTACAAAAATCAGTTCCCCAGATTGTATAATATAGCATACAAATATTTAACTATGGTTACCACTTCCGTGCCATCTGAAAGACTTTTCAAAGGCTTCATTAGTGTTGTCGCAGAAAAGGAGCAGTTTGCAAGCAGAGAGGGTAAACAAAATATTGTTCTTAAAAAGCCTAAATAAAAAATATTGGGATGTTTAATAAAGACAATTTCCTTATTTGATTTTGTTTGTTGTTGGTCGTTTCAGCTTAAGAAAGTCATCAGTAGACTTCAAGCACTATTGAAAAATGTTTCAAATACTCGTACATATTGACATACTCGTATCTTGGATAAACAAAAAAATATAATTTTTTTAATCTGTGTAAAATTTTAAATTCCAATTAATCAATACGATGCATTGCAAACATCGATGTTCTTTTTAATAGAATAACATTGACGTGAATTAATGATGAATCGAATTGAAAAAACATCGATGTTTTTTTACGTGAACGGCTCTATTTCACAGGCATAGATCGAATGAATTAAAAATGGTTTATTTTCAACTTAAGTGGTTGTAAACATTGATAGCACACAAGCGTGTGCAGTGTTGTGGTTAAAACGGGGCGCCACATCATTCCCCGTGGTGGAGAGGACTCACCTGAACCTTGAAGAGAAGGTGAATTCTGGGGCAGAGCTTACGTTTCGTCTATCTGGTGTTTCGATATGGCCTTTAGGGAAGTCTGATGATTCGTCTTGGTCGTCAATTGGTTGGTCGTCTTGGCAGGTGGGAAAATCTGGTGAATCGTTTTGACAGGTAGGAATGTCTTGGCAGGTGTGAAAATCTGTTGAATCGTTTTAGCAGGTGGGAACGTCTTGTAATTTGCTCAGATCTGCGGGAACGTCAGGTGTTGCACAATCTTCGCTTGCTTCGGTGCCTGTAAAAAAAGCTGGTTTTAATCTGTCTACGAATTGTTTAACGAATTCGTATCATGATTTTGAAAAAATTTTTAAAGCGTTTTAATACTAGGTAGGGACCATTGTGTGGATGTATGAGTGACGGTCCGACGGAGTCATTTCGAACAAAAACGTGTGTTCAAAGATTTTTCGACATGAAGGTTGGCGCCGTAGAGCGGTAGGCGGAATCGGTCGGTCTAATTTTATTCATAGCTGATCGGAAGTCTGCAAATAAGTTGTCGGAGCTATCGATATTTTTTTCACTGAAAAATTCTGGTATTGTAAGGGTTGTTCCATATACTAATTCTGCTAGCGACGCATTGATATCCGGTTTATAAGCGATTCGTAGGCCTAGTAAGATCATGGGTAAGTGTGATACCAATTTTTTTGGATTATGACATAATATAGCCGCCTTAAAAGTTCGATGCCAACTCTCAATGAACCCATTTAACTGCGGGTTGTAAGGCGAGGTGCGTTGCGACAATGGTGTTGATAATCTCATTGAAAATTTAAAATTATGAATAGCAATTCGCCGGGAGTTTTTTCCCTTTTCCCATTCCTCCTATTATGAATTAAAATTTCCTTGGGATAAAAGTAGGTAATCTGAACATGAGGGAGAGGGAGATAAAACTCCCCGGGAAAAAAGAAGGTATTCTAAATATGAGGGAGAGGGAGAATTTGTTGAGAGTTTTCTCCCCAAACATCTTGAAGGGAACTAATGCAAAAATTTGAAAATATTAATAAATGTTGCAAAACAATAGTAGTATAAGCATTTATTTAGAACAAAAAGGTTAAATTATTATATTTTCCTTTTGTATTTTTGCATTTTTATCTAAACTCTACGCAAATGCACTTCAAAAACATAAACTACTTCCGTATTCAGAACAAATACTAAAACACTAAATTTTGCAGGCCTGCTTTAAGTTCTCATCATAGGTAAATATAAGATTTGTTTCCTTCTAATATTATCAAGACCGATAAGAAAAACTTTATAAAATTTACAACTTCCTTTGTACACACAGTCCTTGGGAATTTAATCCATTTGCATCTGCACCTGGCTTAGTTTTCACTCGACTTTCTCAGCACAAAGTTATTCCGCATGTCTGTGAATGGTTCCACTGTTTATTGACAATGAAAAAATAAAATTTTTAATAAATTTCTATTGCTGAACTCTTGCGTTAGTGCAGAAAAATATGTAAACATTAAACTGCTGATCCAGATTTTACTCTCTCCCGTATATGCTTATTCCCCGGCTATTTAGAATATGAGGATTATTCCCTTGGGAACAAATGATAGGGAAGGGAAAAACCTCCCGGGGAATATTCATAATTGGGCTGATAGAGTATTCCTCAATGTAACTTTGTTTGTTGTTTTTTTTTCTGTTTGCGGTTGTTTTTGTTTTGGTAATTTCTACTATGCAAAACAAATAAACCTTATTACTTAAAGTCAATATGTACTACGAATATTTTTTTGAATGATTTTTTGTTTCAAATGTACAGTGTCGGAAAAAATAATCGGGATGGTACCTTCATTCCGAATAACATACCAACAAATTTTTTGTGCTGAACTTTAATTGATGCAACTCACTGACAAATTCTTTCAGACATAACGGGTTTTCTGATGATACTCAAACGATTATGGTATTTTAATGTTTTGCCGATTGTCGTTTTTGAAAACCAATGCTGGTTTCATTTGGTGTCATGAAACCAAGTTAGTTTGTTTAATTTCGAATGTAATTTAAACCAATGATCGAATCAGCTGTTTCTTACATTTGCTTATTGTTTGCAAATTTTTATTTTACTTTTTTGCAGGAAATATAAAAAAATATTGTTTTCATTAAAATAACAATAAAATTAATTATAATGGGTGTTTTTTATTGAGGTATAGAACTTTAAGTTGGCATCACTTTTTTAACTGGCGGCCATTTTGTCAGCTGTCAAGTGATTAATATTTAGTTTGGTTTGCCATTTCATCATGAACAGGTTGACAAAAGAACAACGCTTGCAAATCGTACAAATTTATTTCGAAAATAATGGTTCAGTTCGCGAAGTTTACCGCAAGCTCCGTCCATTTTATGGTCGACATAATCGTCCATCAGAGCAATTAATTCGGTTAACCATGGATCGTTTTCGCACTACGTTTACTCTATGTGATAATACGCATCCGCAGAGACGTCGAACAGTGCGCACCGAAGAAACAATTGCCGCTGTAGAGCAAAGTGTTGAAGAGGACCCGAATGAATCGATTCGCCACCGTGCACAGCAATTGGAGCTTTGTCCATCAACTTTATGGCAGATTTTGCGCAAAGATCTTGGCTTGCGACCTTACAAGATCCAGCTTGTGCAAGAATTAAAGCCGCGAGACCATGCAATGCGTCGTGATTTTGGTGTATGGGCCGAAAATGAGATTGATCTCGATGCTGATTTTCATCGCAAAATTTTGTTCAGTGATGAGGCTCATTTTTGGTTGAATGGCTACGTCAACAAGCAAAATTGCCGCATTTGGAGTGAAGAGAATCCACATGAGACCCTTGAGACGCCATTACATCCACAAAAACTGACTGTTTGGTGTGCTCTATGGGCTGGTGGAGTCATTGGGCCATACTTCTTCCGAAATAATGCTGGAGAGTCAGTTACCGTTAATGGAGACCGGTATAGAGCCATGATAACCGACTATTTTGTTCCCGAATTGGATGGCATGAATGTGGATGAGTTGTGGTTCCAACAAGACGGCGCTACATGCCACACAGCGCACGTCACAATCGATTTATTGAAGGAAACATTCGATGAGCGCATAATTTCGCGGAATGGACCTGTCAATTGGCCACCAAGATCGTGTGATTTGACACCATTGGATTATTTTCTTTGGGGATATGTGAACTCGCTCGTCTACGCCAACAAACCAGAAACGTTAGGGGACTTGGAAGCCAACATTCGTGGCGTTATTGCCAACATACGGCCCCATATGCTCGAAAAAGTGGTTGAAAATTGGACCTGTAGAATTGGCTTTATTCGAGCCAGCCGCGGCGGCCACATGCCTGAAATCATATTTAAACATTAATGGCATAAAATTATCCTTCCAATAAAGCCAAATTGATGGACATTAAAACGATTTTCTTGTGTTTTATTTCAATTCGAAGTTCTATACCTCTAAAAAAACACCCGTTACTTTATTATTTATTATTAAATTAAGGAATAAGGTGCTGTAAATAAATTAAATTGGCAACTGCAGTTGCAACAGTTTTCTTATTAGATGAAGAGCGCTTAGAAATAGTGACGAGAAAAATTTATGAGGGATTATTGCATCAATTTGCTTGAGCTTCCGGAGACAGCGTACATGTATTGTTTCATTGTGCGTTTATGTTGAAAGCTGCTTTGCAGATTTGTTGCTAATTATATTTTAAACAAGTAAGTATTTCGTATTTAAGGGCCTTTATCCCGTTGCGGTTTAATTCGGAAGGATGTTATCAAAAAACAGTCGGGAAGGACAAAAGTCTAGGTAGAAGCACTATGACAACAATATAAGATGATGTGCTCAACTTTGCGGAGCGGTTCATTTGTCCACAGTGTGTACGGTTGGAAACGGACAGCAATGATAAACGCAGACTGAGACTATTTTTACAAGAAATATAAGATTCCTTGCACAATTAGTTGCATTGACGGGACACATAAAAACTAGTATTTTCGAGCATTTATAATTTAATCGGTATAGTTATGGTTTAAATGCCATGATTTTAAGTATGCAATGTATGTGAAAATAGTTCTTTCATGAAGCAAATATTCTAATAAATAAGTAAATTTATTTACATTTCTGCAAAAAAAATAGCGAATATATTTTTCTAAGAAATTTTTGGGTAAAGGTTCCCTGCATTAGCAGCAGTGAAATACAAAATAATAATTTGGTATTATTAGTGCGTTCACAAATGTTAAATTTAAATAATTTTTAGTTAATTTTAATTATTATTCGAACTCCATTTGTTTCTATATTTGTGATTTGAACGGGCTAAAGTTCGTATCGCTTTTTAAGTGAAATTACATGTGATAATTATTAATGAACACATTCAACTATGTGTTGTTAGTCAGAATATTTACAACAGACTTTGGTGTTATTTGTTCATTAATAATTATCACATGTAATTTGGCTTAAAAAGCAATACGAACTTTAGCCCGTTCAAATCACAAATATAGAAACAAATGGAGTTCGAATAATAATTAAAATTAACTAAAAATTAATAGCCATGGGCCTGTGGCAAAAATAAAAATATACTTAATAGTAACAAACCCAAAAAGTTTGTCTTAAGTAGAACAAAAAAAAAAAAAAGCAAATTAAGTAACATGTGTATAATTAGTAAAAAAGAACAAAACGACAATGGTAAGACTGTTGTAAATATAGTGATGGTAAAATTGAGCTTACAATACAAAAAAGCTTTCAGCAAATTGAAATACGATGAATCAAAACAATTCATATATTCCATTTGCAATAAAATGCTAAGTATATAAAGCAGAAATCTACATCAACTGACACCACACACAGTGGACCAAACACAAAAGAACGCTGATGATGAAGGTTTAGTGGCCTTCGAAAACGGCTGGCTGTTCCGTTCAACTATGTGTTGTTAGTCAGAATATTTACAACAGACTTTGGTGTTATTTGTTCATTAATAATTATCACATGTAATTTGGCTTAAAAAGCGATACGAACTTTAGCCCGTTCAAATCACAAATATAGAAACAAATGGAGTTCGAATAATAATTAAAATTAACTAAAAATTAATAGCCATGGGCCTGTGGCAAAAATAAAAATATACTTAATAGTAACAAACCAAAAAAGTTTGTCTTAAGTAGAACAAAAAATAAGCAAATTAAGTAACATGTGTATAATTAGTAAAAAAGAACAAAACGACAATGGTAAGACTGTTGTAAATATAGTGATGGTAAAATTGAGCTTACAATACAAAAAAGCTTTCAGCAAATTGAAATACGATGAATCAAAACAATTCACATATTCCATTTGCAATAAAATGCTAAGTATATAAAGCAGAAATCTACATCAACTGGCACCACACACAGTGGACCAAACACAAAAGAACGCTGATGATGAAGGTTTAGTGGCCTTCGAAAACGGCTGGCTGTTCCGTTCAACCATGTGTTGTTAGTCAGAATATTTACAACAGACTTTGGTGTTATTTGTTCATTAATAATTATCACATGTAATTTGGCTTAAAAAGCGATACGAACTTTAGCCCGTTCAAATCACAAATATTAAATAATTTTTTTCAAAAAAATAAAAAATAAAAAAACACGAAAATGAAAACTGACAGTTGTTAACTACTTGATTTATTTCCATTAACAAAACCGATAACACTGATTTCCATGACACCTAAAAACGACATCAATTCTAGTTCGAATATAAAATCGACAGCATTGGTTTTCATGACACCAAGGTTTCGATGGTATTTTCCAGCTTCTTCAGGGATAAGTTTTATTAATCTGGCAACGATATGTAAATAAAATAGATGTAACAAATAAATTAAAGGCGGTGTCAGATACAACTTCAACGCCTTGCGTGACGTTTCTAACTTTGGGAAAAACGAAGCGTGAAGCAAAGTGTCCATGACACAATAAAAACTTTGACAACACTCACTGTTTGTTTCACTATTCTATTTCATGTATAAAACACACACATACCAGCTTAAGAGTGCTAAAGACCTGCAGATCGTATTGAAGGGCATAGATTCCTATGTTGTTCCCGAAGAAATAAAAGATGCACTCGTCCTCCAGGGATTTAAGGTAAAAAATGTTTCTAACATAATAAGCAGAGAAAAGGTACCCCAACCCCTATTTCGTGTTGAACTGGAGCCGAATGATATAAAATTAAGAAAAAATGAGACTCATCCTATTTATAGCTTAAAATACCTTTTATACAGAAAAATCACAGTTGAAGAGCCACATAAGCGTTCAGGTCCCGTGCAGTGCCATAATTGCCAAGAATATGGCCATACAAAAACTTACTGCAATTTACCTACTGTTTGTGTTGTGTGCAGTGAATTACACGGCACTGCTAGTTGTACTAACCCAAAAGATCAAGCGGAAAAAAATGCAGTAATTGTGGAGGTAATCACACCGCTAACTACAGAGGTTGTCCTGTGTACTCTTTCGTAAAGAAGACTATGGTGCAAAAACCTAAATTAGCTCCAGTTCAAACAACAAACGCTTCCTCAGGCACTTTTGCGCAAATTAGCCAACCAGTTACTTCCCGTGTATCGTATGCAGATGCTGCTAAGACAAATTCAATTCCCACACAAAATGTTTCCCCACTAAATAATTCAACAAATACAAACTCAAACTTTAATTTTAATCGCCTTGAAGCCACTATTGAAAATCTTGTGCAAACTATCAACAACTTTACAACAAATATGACTAGAATGATGCAAGAAATGCTACGAATGCAGAATACACTGCTTCAAGCATTAATTAACAAGCCATGAACACGTTAAAAATATGTTTCTGGAACGCAAACGGCATTCGCCAACATAAAAATGAACTTGAGCACTTCCTTACGGAAAAAAATATTGATGTAATGTTGGTCTCTGAGACTCATTTGACTTCTAGAAGCCTCTTTAAAATGAATGGCTACACATTATATGATACAAATGACCCTAGAGGGAGAGCATGCGGTGGATCAGCAATTCTAATAAAGTCAAGACTCAAGCACTATATTCTTGACAACATTTGTGAAGAACATCTACAAGCAACAAACATCTGCATTGAGAATTTTTGTTCAAATTTCGTGATATCTTCAATTTACTCCCCTCCTAGATTTTCAATCACTGAGGATCAATACGAGAAATTCTATAAATCTCTTGGACCTTGTTTCGTAGCAGCTGGCGACTACAATGCTAAGCATGCGTTCTGGGGTTCGCGTCTTATTACCCCCAGAGGTCGAGCATTGTTCAACACTATTTCAAAAATGGGCTTGGATGTCATTTCGAGTGGGGAGCCCACTTATTGGCCTACTGACATACAAAAAATTCCGGATGTTATAGACTTTGGCATCATAAAAAGTATTTCTAGGGAATTAATTCACGTTGAAGCTTCCCTAGATCTCTCGTCCGATCACTCTCCCACGATCGTTACAATATGTAGCCAACTAAGAAGTGACTTACCTCATCCATATATGAAGATGATAAATCGTGTTAATTGGCTGGGGTTCAAAAAATACCTTAGTAGTCATTGTACGGAAAATATTAAGCTAAGAACACCAAATGATATTGAATTTAACATTGCCAATCTCAACGAGAATATTAAACAGGCTGCTGAACATGCCACTACCTCCCATCCGCAGAGTGGGTTTAATAAAATTTATTCTTCAGACATTGAACGTCTCGTACGTCAAAAAAGAAGAGCTAGAAAAGAATGGCAACAGCACAGATCACCCCAAAATAAAATTAGATTTAAAGAGTGCACGAAACGACTCCAAGAGTTGCTTGCATCTGAGAAAACTGCATCTTTTAAAAATTATCTGGAAGGTCTTGGTGTCACACCAGCATCTAATTTCTCTTTGTGGCGCGCTGCTAAAAAGCTTAAAAGACCCGTTGAGTTTAAACGACCTCTGCGAACTTCGACCGGTGATTGGGCAAGAAGCGATACTGAAAAAGGTAAAATATTTGCTGAGCATTTAAAATCCGTATTTACCCCAAATACATGTACTGGTGTTGCTGATTTGCCGATTGTAGTTGTTCTTCCCCCTCGACCCTTAAAGTTTAAGATGCGTGATGTACATAAACTAATTGCTGAGCTCAACCCGAAGAAAGCTCCAGGTATTGATGGTATTAGTAACAAGATGCTGATGAATCTGCCTCGCACTGCAACTAGAATCTTACTATTTATTTTTAATGCCATATTACGACTAGAGTATTATCCACACAGCTGGAAGCTTGCCAAGGTCAAAATGGTTCCAAAGCCGGGCAAAGATCTTACTAAAGCTGAGTCTTACAGGCCAATAAGTTTACTATCAACAATATCAAAGCTTTTCGAAAAGCTGCTCATGACAAAATTATCCCCAATTCTAACTGATAGTGGGTGCATACCGGACCATCAATTTGGTTTTAGAAGCCAGCATAGCACCATTGAGCAAACGCATAGATTGGTTCAAGTTATAAGAAGAACATTTGAAGAAAAGAAGTATTGTTCTACTCTCTTTATTGATGTTTCTCAGGCATTTGATAAAGTATGGCATGAAGGCCTAATTTTAAAATTGAAGACATATCTACCAATAAATTTTCTAAAGCTATTGGAAAGTTATATTCTATCCCGGAAATTCATTGTTGTGGAAGGAGACTTCATGAGTGTTCCCGAATCTATATCTGCCGGTGTGCCACAGGGGAGTATACTGGGACCAGTTTTGTATTTGATTTATACTTGTGATATGCCTGTTAGCACTAAAATCCATACATCTACTTTTGCCGATGATACAGCCTTCTTTAGCATGCACGAAAACCCTCACGAGGCATCCCGATATCTTCAGGAACATATTACCCAACTGGAACTATGGTTAAAGTTATGGAGAAGCAGAAGTGTGCGCAGGTAACATTTACTCTACGAAAAGATACTTGTTCCCCCATTAGAATCAATAATCAAATTGTTGCTCAACATTCACATGTAAAATACCTTGGTATACACCTTGATCGACGGCTTACATGGAAACAACACATTGATTCTAAGCTAACACAAATTAAACTAAAATAAGCTCAGGTACATTGGCTGATTGGTAGAAATTCAACTCTCAGTCTAGATTGCAAACTTTTGATATACAAGTCACTTTTGAAACCTATATGGTGCTACGGAATTCAACTATGGGGCACTGCTTCAGCTTCTAATGTCGAGAGAATCCAACGAACGGAAAACAAAATTTTACGTATGATAACTTCGGCTCCATGGTACATCAAAAATTCAAATATACATCGTGATTTGAATATGCCACTAGTGATTGAAGAAATTGCAAAATACGCAGGCAAATATTTAACAAAACTCGAATCACATCCTAATCCGCTTGCTCGAAATATTTTGAACTTTACTGGACACATCCGCCTAAAAAAGAGGGACACAAGGGCTCTTATACTCAACACTCCAGATGGGACTACTTGAAAATATTTTTTTTCCTTTTTGATTATCACTACTTATGTATTATTTATAACTATCACTAAGTTTATGTCCGACAGTGGTCGGGCCTAATAATTATATTCTAGACTTAAGATTTGAATACTTATTGTTAGTTCATATTTGAAGATACAATAAATAAATACATGCATTAAAAAAAATGTATAAAACACAGCACAATTCGATTACTCTGATGCCAAGAACTCGTTTTTTATGTAAATTTACCGACATTTTAATAAAAATTTCATATTTACATGCGAGTTTGGTCAAAAAATTAGATCAAGTATACCAACTGATTGTCAAAGCACGCAAAAAGTTGAGAGTTGCCTAACTTTTCGCTTCGCTTTGCGTTAAAAGTTCTTTATGTGACATGTTTCATATAAGCACGTACATTTCATCTTAGATGTCAAAGCGAATCTTCAACGCAATGCGAAGCAAAAGTTTTATCTGACATGGGCTTTAACAAAGAAAAATTCATACATACATAAAGGTTTACTTATTTTACTTACATTAAAATTTTTTCAAAATATCGTCAAATCATTAATCATTATCAGTTTGTTTTTAAGGCATGTTCTTTTTAATTTTTTTTTTTTTTGCTTTTTGGAAAAATCTACAACAGAAGAAATGAATACGGAAATATTAATGGGGAAAAAATTTTTAGAAGCGTGTTAAAATTAAAAATCTTTAAAAAATGAGTATAAAAATTCAGAAGTTTACAATAAAAAACAGAAACTTAACATAAATGTGTATAAAAATTCAATATACAATAAAAAATAACAAAAAAATATTTGGGGTATTCACAAGGGTGTCATAAAGTCATAAAGTCCTAACATTTTTAACCAGTTTAAAATTATTTTTATATTCTTTCATATAAAAGGAGTACTATATTAATACAATTCTTCACTCTATGTATTTGTTACTGTCGTAACTAATTATTTTGTTTTTAATTTTCTTTTTCGACAAAATGTCCATTTACGTTTAAATACGTGGCGTTTTTCTTTAGCAAATTTCTACTCAAATCATATATTGCAAAAAAGTTTACAAATTCACAAAGGATTAAAATAATGGAAACAATCTCCCAAAGCTGATTATATAGACCACAAAAAAAGTAATAACTCGAGTATAGACTTACAGCATATAAATCGCGAAAACTTGCAAAAATGCCAGTATCTTCAAAAAATTTCAAAGCCTCAAAAACTGTAAACGAGCAAACTCAGATTTTATGAATCAAAAATTATCTCACGTGCAAAAAATTTGCGAATAATTTTTTTATTGAAAAAAATCTAAAATTTATTTAACAAAATGCTTAAATTGTAAGGAATGCAAAAAACTTTTAAAAATCCGCAAAAATTACGAAAATTCGCAAAAACTTGGTAACATCAAAAATATATTAAAATCTGATACTTATTAAAAAAAAGTTTAAAACTGTAAAAAAAACAAAGAATTGGGAACAATCACTTATATTGCAAAAATTCGCAATAAATTGCAAAATTGCAAACAAGCTCCAAAATTACTTACAGATACCTAAAGATTTAAGAAATTCCAAAAATCGCAGAAAATTGACAAAATGATGAAAATTTGCACAAATAGATAGATTAAAAATCGGTAAAATGGTAAAAAGGCAAGATTTGCCTAAAAATCACTTTAATCGTAAAAATAGCGAAAATTGGCGAAAAATTGCAAAATTATAAACAAGCCCTAAAATAACACATAAATACCTAAAGATAGAAGAAATTCCAAAAAATCGGAAAAATTAGCGAAAATTAAAATTTGCAAAAACTTGCCAAAATGATAGTAAAGTGTGATATAAAATAAAAGTCTCCAAATGTGTGAAAAAGGAAAAAAAACTGCAACAACAAAAATACTTCAATCAGACAATGATGTGGCTTGATTCAATCCTAATTTGTTAAAATTACACACAAGAGCAATAAGTTTTATGAAAAATTACCTGATTCGCAAAACTTAAGAAAATTTGCAAATAAATTCCAAAGTCTTACAATTTTAAAACGATAAATGCTCGAAAAAAATTTTGTGTTACATATTGCAAAAATTCGCAAATAATTTTCGGAAGCAGATAGAAGCCGTTAAATAATTTTCTCATAATTTTACATATTCGTACCAAATATTACTTAATTTTTGTAATATTTTTTCTCATTTGTTTTGTATCATATTGCTTATGTTTCAACTAAGGCCGGGTTTCCATCTGTGTGCCATGTGCCACACAAGCGTAAAAAAAGCGTAACCAATGATTAACAGTTTGATTCAGACACGTATTTATTAAGTTAAACAGTTTCATACATAACTGATAGACAATTTTATAGAATCCAACATGGTTGGAAAATGTTTAAATCAATAAATATATGTCTGAATCAAACATTTTTTCATTAGTAATTAGTTGGTTACGCTTTTTTGGGCAAATGACACAAAAGAAATGACAGATGTAAGCTCAGCTTAACACACTAAAATATGAGGGCTTGCTCACAGCTCACAGTTTAAAAGTTTAGAACATTATGATGTTATGACTTTAACACTACCGTTTGAATACCCCAATTAAATATTACATTCATAAAGGTACATACATTCGTAGATTCGAGTATTATATTAGAGATTAAAATAAAACACACACAAAAAAATTAAAGAGAACATAGGCAAAATTAATGTTACCATATAGTGAAACATTGGCATTTTGAAATTGTACCAAGTAACTCGCGGTAGTACCACGGTACCAACAAGTTCAAAAATGTACCATAAAAAGTACAATTGTACCATGATTTCCATCCGTGATCAGCACCTTTTGACAAGCTTTTAGTTCGGTACTCAAAAAAGAACCCCTTCGATTCAGCAAATGACTTTAATAATAAGTTATGTGCTCCAGTAACAGGTCGTACAATAACAAACAGACTACAAGAGGCTGGTCTTATGGGTCGCAGTGCAAGAAAACTACCTCTTCTTAGCAAGAAAGATTTTCAAAAAAGAGTGCAGTTTGCTAGGCAACATCTCTAACGTCAAAATTAGAATAATGTGCTGTGGTCCGATGAAACAAAGATCAATATGTTTGGATCAGGCGGAATATTATTTGTACGTGCCCTGCCAACAGCGCATTTGACCCAAAGTACACAAAAAAAATTTAAACACGGTGGCGGATCATTGATGATTTTGAGTTGTTTTTCTGCGTCTGGCGTCGGTCCAATTTTCTGGCTACAAGAAAATATGACAGCTGTAGATTATCTGAGTATATTGCAGAATAAAATGCTTCCATTTGCCGAGGAAGAAATTCCGTTAAAATGGGAGTTTATGTAAGATAATGATTCTAAGCACTCCGTCCGAAGTGTGAAATCGTCGGTTGAACAAAATCAAGTACCCTTTATGGAGTGACCATCTCAATCGCCGGACTTGAATCCCATAAAGCACCTCTGGGGTGTTCTTAAAAACAAGGTTGGAACGTATAAATGTACAAATAAGCAAATAATGTGGGATAAAATTCAGGAACCTTGGTATTCCATTTCCCCGAATAATTATGCCAATCTTTTACGTTCAATGAAAAAACGATGCGAGGAAGTAATTAAAATAAAAAGAGCTTCTAGCAAATATTAAAATAATATCTGGATTTCATAGCAAAAACTATATGTTTTCTATAATATGTATATGGAATGTCCCTACTATTTTTTCCGGTCATTATTTTTAATTTGATTAATTTTTCGAATACATCAAACCTGTAATTTTTATTTGTTGCGCTTTTATAAAGAAAAATTGAATATCTTTAATTTTTAAATATTGTTACGTTTTTCTCTCTATAAAAACGCTTTTCCATAGATCCGAAGATTTGCAAATGAATACAAGAGCCGAGTGTAGTAATTAGGTTTAAGAATGATACAAGTTTTATTTACAAATACACTTATACTAAATTACTCAAGAGCTTAATTACACTAATACAACTTAAACTAATAAATTGCACACAGATATTCACAACTGGTTACCACTACGCCTTCCTCGCTGTAGTTTACGCACGTCTCTTACAAGTATTCACGTGACACCTCTCTGTCTGCTGCTCGTCACTTACGAGACTCGCTCTGCCGTCACTCACAGTTGATACACCAATACCTCTTTGTCTGCTGCTCGTCACACACGGCACTCACTCTGCCGATACTCACAGTTTATACACCAATAAAGACTCACTGGCTTTACTTACACCCTTATACACGTCTATTCGCTGCGCTGTTCACTTTACTCCAGTCGACACGATAGACTCCACAATAATCTCAATTCCACGACAGACTATTATTAATTCACAACTTAATTATCAACTGACTTGTTTACTTGCAAATGACTGACTTGTTCGCGACTGACTTGTTCGTAACTGACTCACAACTGCAACTAACTAACTCATTGGATGCGTCACCTCTTTTTATATTTCACACAAATTCAACTAGAAGTTTCAAGCAATGTCTAGACGATCATTATCATCTTATATGCTGCCTAATTAAGTTCATGTGGTAACTATGTACATACATGTGTATATGCGTACGTGTGTACATCATTAACTAAGCAACACACGGTGGTTGTTTATCTTTTGCTTTTCGTTTGAATTGGCATGTATGTATGTGTGTAAATATGTGAATCTTCTTAATAGCAGACGCTTTTTGTTGTTGTTGCTCTTGCTTGTTTAATCAAGCTAGGCATGCTTATTTAGTTGTTGGCTACTATTCTAGACTATTCTTTGCTTTGACCCTGTAGGAATATTTTCGCGTAGCACTTACATTAACCCTGTTGGAATATTTTTGTGTAATGCTGCTTAAACCTGTCGACGGCTTTTTTCGTAACACTGCCGCCCACTTAAGCCTATTCGTCCCGAATAGGCATATCATCGCCTTTTCTTTCTTCGTTTTCTATACTCCTGGTAGTTACGCTGGAGACGACTACCTCTTCCATATTTGTTGGCTTTAGTACTGGATCTGTCTCGTTTCTCAACTGGAACTTGTATTGCCATACGCTGGAGGTGACTACTTCGATATTCGTGGCCCCTGGTAGTACTGACTCTGCTTAGTATTTCCGCTACAGCTTGCCTTGCCGTTCGTTGGAGATGAAACCATCTTTGACATTTGCAGCCCTTGGTACTGAATCTGTTTCGTATTTCCAATACAGCTTGTCTTGTTTTACGCTGGAGATGACAAGTTCTTCCACATTTGCAGGCCATGGTACTGAATGGTATTTCCACTACAGCTTGCCTTGCCGTACGCTGTAGATGACAACTCCTTCCACATTTATGGCCTTTGGCTCTGACTCTACCTTGTGCCTTGACTAGAGCTTGCCTTACCATTCCACATTTATGGCCCTTGGCTCTGACTCTACTTTGTCCCTTGACTAGAGCTTGCCTTACCATTCCACATTTATGGCCCTTGGCTCTCACTCTGCTTTGTCCCTCGACTAGAGTTTGCCTTACCACACGCTTGAGGTTCTTTATAGAAGTTGTCTTCTTCTTCCTGACTGCTTTTATGCTAAGCGCTTTGTATACTATAGCAGTTTCTTTACCCTCAGCAAGCGAGACCATTTCACTCATAGCTTGTTCCGCTGTTTCACAGACCACCACATCTTCTACGTCACTAGCTTCATTTTCTTTGCTGGAAACTTCTTGCTCACGTCCAACTTGTTTACACTGTCCACTGCTAATTTCATCTTCTGCCTTCAGTCTTTGGTCAACGTTTTCCTCTGTGCCAGAAACGTCTTTGTTGACACTGTTCTTCAAGTCAGAAATCTCCTCCTGAAGTCTCGCATTCATTTTATCATACCAAGCGTCCATTCTCTCCATCATAATAGCTATCATTGCACAAATTTCCTCATTGCTAGTCTCAGCACGAGAACTTACTTCTTTTTCTTCGAACTCATAAATCTCAATGTCGATTTTGCGCCGCTGAAACTCTTGCAGTAGTCTCTTCCTAAGTTGTACCTTGTCACCATTTTTCGATAGTTTCCGCTTATTCAACTCTTTCTTGAGTTGCTCCACATTAAGCTCTTGAATTTTCATTTTCCTCAAAACCAATTACTACGTTTAATCTTTTCAAACGGATGTGGTTTCGTTCCCGTTTAACTTTTTCAAACGTGTGAGGTTCTCCTTTTCTTTTTCCTCTTGCCTTTCGCTTAACCCTTTTTAAAAGTATCGCTTGTATTTGCAAATCCCACTTCTGACACCAAATGTTACGTTTTTCTCTCTATAAAAACGCTTTTCCGTAGATCCGAAGATTTGCAAATGAATACAAGACCCGAGTGTAGTAATTAGGTTTAAGAATGATACAAGTTTTATTTACAAATACACTTATACTAAATTACTCAAGAGCTTAAATACACTAATACAACTTAAACTAATAAATTGCACACAGATATTCACAACTGGTTACCACTACTCCTTCCTCGCTGTAGTTTACGCACGTCTCTTACAAGTATTCACGTGACACCTCTCTGTCTGCTGCTCGTCACTTACGAGACTCGCTCTGCCGTCACTCACAGTTGATACACCAATACCTCTTTGTCTGCTGCTCGTCACACACGGCACTCACTCTGCCGACACTCACAGTTGATACACAAATAAAGACTCACTGGCTTTACTTACACCCTTATACACGTCTATTCGCTGCGCTGTTCCCTTTACTGCTGTCGACACGATAGACTCCACAATAATCTCAATTCCACGACAGACTATTATTAATTCACAACTTAATTATCAACTGACTTGTTTACTTGCAAATGACTGACTTGTTCGCGACTGACTTGTTCGTAACTGACTCACAACTGCAACTAACTAACTCATTGGATGCGTCACCTCTTTTTATATTTCACACAAATTCCACTAGAAGTTTCAAGCAATGTCTAGACGATCATTATCATCTTATATGCTGCCTAATTAAGTTCATGTGGTAACTATGTACATACATGTGTATATGCGTACGTGTGTACATCATTAACTAAGCAACACGCGGTGGTTGTTTATCTTTTGCTTTTCGTTTGAATTGGCATGTATGTATGTGTGTAAATATGTGAATCTTCCTACAAGAAATGAATGACCGAAACTAACACAAACAAAACTTTTTTACTGACACACATGCAACAATTTTATGTTGAAATTTTGCTACTGGAGCTGCCACTGTTTCGTTTTTTCAATAAAATTTGAAGGATTCTTTTTACAATATTTATTGCATTTTTTTGTTAATGCATGTATTTATTTATTGTATCTTCATATATGAACTAATAATAAGTATTCAAATCTTAAATCTATAAAAAAATTATTAGGCCCGACCAGTGTCGGACATAAACTTAGTGGTAGTTATAAATAATACATTAGTAGTGATAATCAAAAAAAAGGGGGGGGGGAAAGTATTTTCAAGTAGTCCCATCTGGAGTGTTAGGTATAAGAGCCCATGTGTCCCTCTTTTTTAAGCGGACGTGTCCAGTAAAGTTCAAAATATTACGAGCAAGCGGATTAGGATGTGATTCGAGTTTTGTTAAATATTTGCCTGCGTATTTTGCAATTTCTTCAGTCACTAGTGGCATATTTAAATCACGATGTATAATAGAATTTTGGATGTACCATGGAGCCGATGTTATTAACCGTAAAATTTTGTTTTGCCTTCGTTGGATTCTCTCGACATTGGAAGCTGAAGCAGTGCCCCATAACTAAATTCCGTAGCGCCATATTGGCTTCAAAAGTGACTTGTATAATAAAAGTTTGCAGTCTAGGCTGAGTGTTGAGTTTCTGCCAATCAACCAATATATTTGAGTTAACTTAAGTTTCATCTGAGTTAACTTAGAGTCAATATGATGTTTCCATGTAAGTCTTCGATCAAGGTGTATACCAAGGTATTTCACTTGGGAATGTTGAGGAATATTTTGATTGTTGATTCGAATGGGGGAGCAAGTATCTCTTCTTAGGGTGAACGTTATATGGACACACTTTTGTTCATTGACTTTAATTCTCCATAAGTTCAACCATATTTCCAGCTGGGTAATATGTTCCTGGAGATTGCGGGATGCCTCATAAGGGTTTTCGTGCACAACTAATACAGGCTGTATCATCGGCAAAAGTAGAAATATGGGTATTATTGCTTGCAGGCATATCACAAGTATATATTAAATACAAGACAGGACCCAGAATACTACCCTGGGGCACACCAGAAGATATAGTTTCGGGCACACTCGTGAACTCTCCTTCCACAACAGTGAACTTCCTATCAATAATATAACTTTCCAAAAGCTTTTGAATGTTTATTGGCAGATATGTCTTCAATTTTAAAACTAGACCTTCGTGCCATACTTTATCAAACGCCTGAGAAACATCAATAAAGAGAGCAGAACAATACTTCTTTTCTTCAAATGTTCTTCTTACAACTTGGACCAGTCTATGCGTTTGTTCAATCGTGCTGTGCTGGCTTCTAAAGCCAAATTGATGGTCCGGGATGCACCCATTATCAGTTAAAATTTTGGACAATTTAGTCATGAGCAGCTTTTCGAAAAGCTTTGAGATTGTAGATAGTAAGCTTATAGGCCTATATGACTCAGTCTTGGTAAGATCTTTGCCCGCCTTTGGAATCATTTTGATCTTGGCCAGTTTCCAGTTATGTGGAAAATACTGCATTCTTAAAATAGCATTAAAAGTAAATAGCAGGATTCTTATTGCAATATGAGGCAAGTTCATGAGCATTTTGTTACTAATGCCATCAATACCTGGAGCTTTCTTCGGGTTGAGTTCAGCAATTACTTTTTGTACTTCACGCATCTTAAACCTTAAGGGACGAGGGGGTAGAGAAACTACACACGGTAAATCAGCAGCACCCGTACATGAATTGGGAGTGAATACAGATTTTAAATGCTCAGAAAATAAGTTACCTTTCTCACTATCACTTCTTGCCCAGCCTCCGGCCGCAGTACGCAATGGTGATTTAAGATCAACGGGTCGTTTAAGATTTCTAGTAGCGCGCCATAAAGAGTAATTAGATGCGGACGTTACATCAAGACCTTCTAAATACTTTTCCAGTAGTGCAGTTTTTTCCGACGATAGCAGCTCTTTGAGTCGTTTAGTACATTCTTTAAGTCTGATTTTATTTAGGGGTGATCTGTGTTGTTGCCATTCTCTTCTAGCTCTCCTTTTTTCGCATACAAGACGTTCAATTTCCGTAGAATAAATTCTGTTAAAGCCGGTCTGCGGATAGGAGGTAGTGGCGTGTTCAGCAGCCTGTTTAATATTTTCGTTAAGATTGGCAATGTTAAATTCAATATCATCGCATGATCTAAGCTGAATGTTTTCTACGCAGTGACTACTAAGATATTTTTTGAATGCCAGCCAGTTGATTCCATTAATCATCTTCACATATGAGTTAGTTAAATCACTCCTTAGTGGGTTGAAAATTGTAACTATTGTTGGAGAGTGATCGGAGGACAGATCTAGAGAGGCCTCTACATGAATTAAGTCCCTATGAATATTTTTCGTGACGGCAAAATCTATAACATCTGGAATTTTTCTTACGTCAGTAGGCCAGTAAGTAGGCTCCCCACTCGAAATGACATCTAAGCCCATTTTTGAAATTGTATTGAACAAGGCTCGACCTCTAGGTGTAACAAGACGCGATCCCCAGTACGTATGTTTTGCATTGTAGTCACCAGCTGCCACGAAACAAGATCCAAGCGATTTGTAGAACTTCTCATACTGATCTTCGGTAACTGAAAATCTGGGAGGTGAGTAAATTGATGATATCACGAAATTCGCACAAAATTTTCTACGAAAATATTCGTTGCTTGCAAATATTCTTCACTAACGTTGTCAAGGACATAGTGCTTGAGTCTTGACTTAATCAGAATTGCTGATCCACCACATGCTCTCTCTCTCGGGTCCTTTGTATCATATAAAGTGTAACCATTTATTTTAAATAAGCTTCTTGAGGTCAAATGAGTCTCAGAAACCAACATTATATCAATATTTTTTTCCATGAGGAAGTGCTCAAGTTCATTTTTATGTTGGCGAATGCCGTTTGCGTTCCAGAAACATATTTTTAACATGTTCATGGTTTATTAACTAATGCTTGAAGCAGTGCATTCTGCATTCGCAGCATTTCTTGCATCATACCTGTCATATTTGTAGTAAAGTTGTTTATAGTTAGCACCAGATTCTCAATAGTAGCTTCAAGGCGACTAAAGTTAAAGCTTGAGTTTGAATTCGTTGAATTATTTGGCGGTGGAACATTTTGCGTGGGAATTGAACTAGTCTTAGCAGCATCAGCATACGATACACGCGAAGTAACTGGTTGGCTGATTTGAGCAAAAGTGTCGGAGTTCGCGTTTACTTGTAGAGCTAGAGTTAACTTGGGTTTTTGACCCATAGCCTGTTTAACGAAAGAAAATACAGGGCACCCTCTATAGTTAGCTGTGTGATTACCTCCACAATTACTACATTTTTTTTCTGCTTGATCTTTTGGCTTAGTGCAGCTAGCAGTACCATGCAATTCACCGCAGATAACACACACTGTAGGTAACTTGCAGTAAGTTTTCGTATGGCCATATTCTTGGCAATTATGGCACTGTACGGGACCTGAACGCTTACGTGGCTCTTCAACTGTGATTTTTCGATGTAAGAGATACTTTACGTTATAAACTGGATGGGCTTCATTTTTTTTCAATTGTATGTCGTTCGGCTCCAGTTCAACCCGAAATAGGGGTTGGGGGACCTTTTCTCTATTAAATATGTTGGTAACATTTTTTACCTTGAATCCTTGGTCGACAAGTGCACATTTTACTTCTTCGGGTTCAACATATGAATCTATGCCCTTTAATACTATCTGTAGGCCTTTAGCACTCTTAAGTTGGTATGTGTAAAAATTTGTTTTATTTTTTTCGAATTCACTAACAATTTTTCGGAAATCTTTTTCATTATATATTTGAATTTTAGTTTCATCAATATTACCTCGTTTAATTGGAATGATGTGAAAAGTATTTTCACCAATGGTCGACAGTAGTTTTTTTATAAGCGCGTTAGAATTTTTTTCTCTCAGATAAATAGGTGGTGGCTTAAAAGACTTTTGCGATGATGTAGAGGGCTTGTCGTCGGTGTCTTGCAATAATGAAAAACGATTTTGACGATTGGTAGATGATGCGCTGTTATCCCTGGACATCTTTGGAGCAGATGAAATTTTTGAAGAATTTGGGCTTCGCCCACGCTTTACCACTGTTATATATCTGTCCATTCCCACTTGTACCTTGGGTTTTGAGCTACTGTTATCTGTAGTGATAACTTGGTTTAGTGATGAAGGCGAGCCCGATGCGGATGATATCGCAGACTTAAATGAAGAAGTACTAGGCAATGGTAATGTTAACGATTCACTAGTTGGCATTGGACAAAGCGAAGTTGATCGCTGACGAAAAATTGGCTTTGCCGTTAAAAAAAGATTTTCATCAGATTTATTATTTATATTTTTTTCATTAAGAGTTTCAGAACCCACAGTAAAATAAGCATTTCTGCCGTTAGAACTCACTTCAAAATTTTTTTCCTTTGAGGTGCTCATACAGAGTATTATTCCTCAAGGGAACTTTGTTTGTGTTTACGGTTTTTTTTTGTTTTTGCTATTTCTTGCTATGTAAAAAATATTAGTAAAGCCAATAAGCTTATTTATCAAGGTGATGTATTACGAATATTTTTTGTATGATTTTTGATTTTGTTGTTTTTTATATTTGTTTCGAATGTATGTATGTAAAAAAAATCCGCTTTAATGTCTCATAGTGAAGGTTCAACGAGAACTGATTGCATATTTTTTTATAGTAATTTTTGTACATATTTATATATGTTTTATTTTAATTAAAGTTTTATTAAACTAATTTGATAATGCTTCCATAAATTATAATTATTTGATTATTTATTAAAAAAAAAAAATATAATTAGTATACAAATGGGTTTTCGAAATTTTTGGGGGTTTTTAGGAAAAAAAAACGTATTGAACAAAAATTTTTGCTAGTGGCAGTTCAGGCATATATTGCATCAGTTGTTTCACTCTAACACATATTTTATATGCGTACATGCAATAATTCTTGCTAATACTTTTTGCATGTATAAAAAGCACTAGCTATACATAGCATTTGTGAACACATGATTGTGAAAACCACTAAATAAAATTTTCTAAAAGTCAACTTTTACATGTATTTGTAATAAAATTTAAATAATTGTGCAATATGGCTGCAATTTTTGTGTTTTAAATTCCTTAATCAAAGGCCAGTAGTGTTCCTCAAATTCTGACTGTGAAATAAAGCCTAAATAATGGGAAAGTGATGAAATATTTGTAGAATCATGTTCAAGAATTTGCATTGACAAAATAAATTAATTTTAAATATTTTTTACGCTTAATAGCCTTTTCACACTTACTCACATCTTTCATCTTTCATCAATTTGGCAAGATGATAATATCTTCCCATAAGAATTATACGGGGCTGAATGTTCAACATCTTTCAACATCTTCAAAAGATGTTCCTATCTCACTTTGTTCCGTTCAACATCTTTCGATTATTTTAGTGTCATCACTAGAAAAAATGTATACAACTTTATACATACATGCATACATACTATAAAAATGTATTCATATGTTTGTATGTATATCTACATATGCATATATGTACATACATTCAAGGCTACATTTTGGAATATCCTTCCCAAAAAAAAGATCCGTAATTACTCCAAAACTTTATTATATACATATGTATGTATATTTAAGTATATAATAAAATCTTGTATATATTTTTCCTAATCGAAATAAATTACATAAAAGTAGTTGCAAATGTCTACGCGAAATCTTTGCGGATAAGGTTTTGAATATTTCTTCATCATCATTGTCCGCTGGCATAATTTCTACTAATTCTGCATATTGTAGCATTATTTGTTTCTGCTCCTCAGGAGCCAGCAATTAAATCAATTTCTAGTGAAGTTTTAAATTGCATTTTATTATTTAATTTTTTGTTGCTTTCACTCGTAAAAGTAGTATTATAATAAATGACAGATGAAAGATGAAAGATGTTGTAATGTGAACAGGTTTTTTCAATTTTCAACATATTCCACGCATTCCTCAAAGATGTGAGTGAGTGTGCAAAGGGTATAATGCGCTTTAAATATAATCAATTTTGATTCGTACTATATGTTATTAATAATTTCCGTCATTAAGGCATGGTCATATTTCTACTTTTGCCGATGATACAGCCTGTATGAGTGTGCACGAAAACCCTTATGAGGCATCCCGCAATCTCCAGGAACATATCACTCAGCTGGAAATATGGTTGAACTTATGGAGAATTAAAGTCAATGAACAAAAGTGTGTCCATATAACGTTCACCCTAAGAAGAGATACTTGCTCCCCCATTCGAATCAACAATCAAAATATTCCTCAACATTCCCAAGTGAAATACCTTGGTATACACCTTGATCGAAGACTTACATGGAAACATCATATTGACTCTAAGTTAACTCAGATGAAACTTAAGTTAACTCAAATATATTGGTTGATTGGCAGAAACTCAACACTCAGCTTAGACTGCAAACTTTTACTGTACAAGTCGCTTTTGAAGCCAATATGGTGCTACGGAATTCAGTTATGGGGCACTGCTTCAGCTTCCAATGTCGAGAGAATCCAACGAAGGCAAAACAAAATTTTACGGTTAATAACATCGGCTCCATAGTACATCCAAAATTCTATTATACATCGTGATTTAAATATGCCACTAGTGACTGAAGAAATTGCAAAATACGCAGGCAAATATTTAACAAAACTCGAATCACATCCTAATCCGCTTGCTCGTAATATTTTGAACTTTACTGGACACATCCGCTTAAAAAAGAGGGACACACGGGCTCTTATACCTAACACTCCAGATGGGACTACTTGAAAATACTTCCCCCCCCCCCTTTTTTTTTTTGATTATCACTACTAATGTATTATTTATAACTACCACTAAGTTTATGTCCGACACTGGTCGGGCCTAATAATTTTTTTTATAGATTTAAGATTTGAATACTTATTGTTAGTTCACATATGAAGATACAATAAATAAATACATGCAAAAAAAAATTAAGGCATGGTACATGCAACAACTTGGCCAAATGTTCCCACTTAATGCCGCTTGTGGTTTCTTTGCCTAGAATGGGACCCGGCCAACGTTTCTATGTCCAAAGTTCCCACAACACTCAACAGATTCAAGCAACTCTGGCTATTCCGCAAATGCATCAAAACGGTAATATGTTTTTTAAATCATTTTGTTTTAGAAGTTTTAATTGTTCTCGCCATTTATTTAAGGACCTGAAAATATTTTGTCTCGCTGTTGGTAAATGCAATACCAGAAGATCAGAAGCTGGGTGAACGTTCATACCAAATGATAGAACGTATGGATCCATCTAAGACCACGGGCATATTGGAATAAAAATATCCAAACTCGTGCATGACGGAAGTTCATAAAGCTCTTTGTTGGAAAATGTAATACCATAAGAGCAAATTCTGGGCGGACGCTTACACCCAATGACCGAAAGCATGCATCCATCTTTGGCTAGTAAGATGAAGAGCATGTTGCTTAAATTAGTTTTAAGAACATTAATATTTATTGTTTTATGTTAAATAAAAACTTTGATTTAAAATGTAAATTTTAATTGACAAATATTTATGTTAGGACCTAATAGTTAGAGCTAACCAATATTTTCGTTTGCCTGACTGGTTAGAGCTTACCAGTATTTACGTTTGCCTAACTGGTTGGAGCTAACCAATATTTACGTTTGCCTAACTAGTTAGAGCTAACCAATATATACGTTCCCCTTACTATTTGGAGCTAACCCATATTTTCGTAGTCATAACCTTATAAAAGGAATCAGAGTGAGCAGCACAGATATATGTTACATAGTCGGGTGGAATTAATAAGATAGAGAGAGATGCAAAATCACATGTACACAAGAGTTTCGGTTAGTTTTTACATTTTGCTCTTAAGAAACTAATAGAAACTTTAACAGGCATATCAGTAAGCCCAACCGGTTAAATGACCGGTCATTTAACTGGTAGTGTTCTTGTAGGGTAGCCAACAACTAAATAAGCATGCCTAGCTTGATTAAACAAGCAAGAGCAACAACAACAAAAAGCGTCTGCTATTAAGAGTGTTAGAGTGAAACAACTGATGCAATATATGCCTGAGCTGCCACTAGCAAAAATTTTTGTTCAATACGTTTTTTTCCTAAAAACCCCCAAAATTTCGAAAACCCATTTGTATACTAATTATATTTTTTTTGACAATAAATAATCAAATAATTATAATTTATTGAAGCATTATCAAATTAGTTTAATAAAACTTTAATTAAAATAAAACATATAAATATAAATATGTACAAAAATTACTATACAAAAATATGCAATATAACCCCCATACCTAAATAACAGTGAGTCTATACCTGATAAATTTTTATCATGATAAAAGTCAAATCGTTATCAAGAGAAAAATTTATCAGCTATAGACTCCATTTATTAGTGTTATTGCAGTGTCTTGACAATTTTGTCAGAGCTCAAGCTCAGACAAATTTGTCTTGATAAAAAACGTAAACAAACTGTTTGACGTTTTAATTTATTTGCAGAAAATACAATTTTTAAGTGATTTTTGAGAGAAAAAACTATAAAAATAAAGAAAAGTATTGATGTTTTTATTAAATAAAACCTTTTTAATAAATATGAAGGGAAATATTGCAGGTATTGTGACAAACTTTCTTCTCGACGACAAAGAAATTATGATTTATCATAATAAAAAAACCACAACGTCTTCGCATGTATGCTTGCATTAACAAAAATTTGACAACGCCTCTGCCGACGTTTTGTTAGTTGTTATGATAAATTTTTATCACGTATAGACGCTATGTAAGAGCGGAAAGCGTTGCGTTAGCAGCAGGGTACGTATTTTCAGGACAATCAAAAAATATTTTTATATTCAAATGTACTAAAAATGCGTACCCTGTTGCTAACGCAACGATTGACTCTATTATTTAGGTATGAGGGTAAGCGAAAAAAAGCACAAAATTAAAAAAAAGGCGCCAAAACTAAAAAAATGGCCTGAATGAAAAGAAATCGCCAAAATGAAAACAAAATCGTCAAATTGAAAAACGCCAAAAACCGAAAAAAGTCGCCAAAACGCGAAAAACGCCAAAACTAAAAAATCTCCTATATGAAAAAAAAAATCGCCAAAATGAAAAAACGCCAAAAACCAAAAAAAATCTACAAAACGGGGAAAAAAGCCAAAACTAAAAAAAGCGCCAAAAACTGAAATAACGCCAAAACTAAAAAACGCTCAAAACCGAAAAAAACCAAAACTATTATATAGGCTAAAGTTCGTATTGAATTACATATCTAGTGTCCGTACGGAACCCTTCGTGCGCGGGTCAAAGTCGCACTTCACTGAATTTATTTAATTTAATCCCTTTTATCATTTTAACAAAATGTATGCAGTAGGGCAATCACATGCTCAAAAATTGGACGAAGCACAGTCTAACATATCAGGTATTGGAAAAAGTGATGTTCGTCCAGTTGGCGATATTCTGTTCGATACAAAAGCCAATAATATTACGGAGTAGCTTTTATAGCTAAACTTATAGAAAACAACAAACTTAAGGAGATAATTAAAGAATAGAATGTAACAATTGCACATAAACCCAACAAAACAATTCAACATTTATCTACACAAACAAAAATAGAAAGGAGGGACCAAAGTAATGTGGTAATAAGTGTTACCATATGTGAAGATTTATCTTATTTTTGAAGTTTTTAGACTTGTTAAAACGACAAAAAAGATTTCTTATCTAAAAATAAGATTTTTAAAAATTTACTTTTGGTACTTTTAATATATTATTGAGGGATTTTTTGACTAAACTACTTTAAAATTTTCTGATTTGCTTCATAATGATCTTACACATATTCTATACAGTAAATATTTTGTGTTGTTTGACTTTACTTTTAATAGTTCACAAGAAACAAAATAAATTCTAACTCATTTTCATTCAATAAAATAAAAAAAAGATTTTTGGTAACAAAAAAAGATTTTTTTGCTCGGCCTGAAGATTTTTAAAAATAAATATGGCAACACTGGTGGTAATGGTAATGACGACGAACAGTGCGACAAAGTATACATCGGTACAATCAAGAGAAGTTTAGGAGTTAGAATTGATGAACATAAGGCAGATATTAGGAAAAGTAAACAATCAACTGCACTTTCGCAACATTGTATAGAAAGTGGACATAAAGAAATAATTGAAGAAGGAAGAGTTTTGGATAAAAAGAAAAAATTAAACAAAAGATATACATTGCAGAGTTTAAGGACCCAAAAAAGGTGATAAAGCAATAAACACCAAAGATGGCATTGACAACATTAATGCTAGCTACACCATAGGTCTAGTATAGTGACGACAATAGTGAGAGTAATTTAGGTGTGTTATATTTTTTAGTTTTTTAAAACATTTTTTAATTTATACATACATATTTAATATATGTATTAAGTTTGTGTTTGTCCAGTTTACACAAAACGCTGTGATATTTTAAATTATGTTGATATTTTAAAGATTAAATGTAAGTAACATGAATAAGAAAGAATAAGACAGATGCATGATACAATTATAACAGGTACATGCACAAGCCCAGCGTGTTATTGTATACAATAGTTGTCAAACTTTGTTTACAAGCCACAAAAATGTTAGTGTATGTGTGTATATAAAATAATTACAGTGTTGCCAATGAAATTAGACATGGCTGTGTTTCCAATTACATATTGAAGAAAATTACCCTACACATGTTTTTTGTAGGTTAAAATGAAAACAAAAATAAATAAAAATAGAACATAAAGTAGAATTACAGACAGATTATACATGAATCTAATTGCGTGGCCTACACATGGGAGTAATTGGACACTCTGTGTAATTACACACCTATGGCAACACTGAATGACCATAATCATTCATGAATGCCGCGTCTGCAATTGTACTTTAGCTACGTAATTGTTATTTTTAAAAACAAAAGGCATCTGTTTCTGACAATTATACGTTTGTTTATACCAACAAAATGCATGTTTTCTGGTGTTGTAATTTTGTTGTAATCGTGCATGTACCTAGTATGATTTTACCATGGACAGATGTTTATTATTGTTTAATATAAACTTTGTTTTTGCTTTTATTAATACTTATATGGTTGCCAGATTTTCATAAAGAATAATCCCTGAAGGATGGAAAATAAAAATATTTAAAGAGTATTTTATTTATTTGAATATATAATTAAAATGACCTTGAAAGCCTGAATTTTGGGGAAAAAGCCAAATAACATCAAATTAATGTAAAATACAAATATTTTTATGCTTGGGCTTTATAGTTAAGCAGTAGCGCTGCCCTTCGCATAATGTAAATGGTCCCGCAATATCAACGTTGATATGTGCAAAACGTTGTCTAGGCGGGTCATATTTAGCTTAGAAGTTAGAGCAATCTCTTCTTATGCCCGGCCAGCAGAACCTTGCAGTGGCTAGTTTTGTAGTAGCCCTAACGCTAGGGTGTGACAAATTATGTATTGTCCTTAAAATGGTATGGCGAAATTGTTTAGGAATAAAAAGGCGAATATTGGACGTAGATGTGTCGCAAACTATATGGCTAATACAATCTGGAATAGGGAAGGATTTTAGTTTAAGTGAATTTGTTTGACTACCCAAATTGTGAAGCATTTGGTCAAGCTCCTCATTGGTCTCCTGAGCCGTTGCTATGCGAGAGTAGTCTACTAGTTGGCTAATTGATTCGATACGTCAAAGTGCATCAGCTGGTGTGTAACGAATGTGAATAAAATATATTGAAAAATTTACTTTAGCTAGAGCTATAAAAAAAGTTCCAAACAGTTCCACGACTTTTCCTTATGAGTTAAAAAACACAAGTACTAATAAGTATTAAAAAGTCAAGTGGTGGTCCCCCGTTTCCCCTTTCAATAAATAGAGCATATGTATTTTCCTTAGGTAGTACACCTAATTCCCGTGTAATAAGTTTTAAGCGAATTCGATAAATTTTTTAAAAATTTTACGCCATTTTGAATATTATTCGTAATCTGCGACCCCAAAAAACAAAAAAGATTTTGAATGGGGTGTCACACACGGGAGTAATTTTAATGCCGGCAAAATTTTTGTTATTTTTAGAACACACGAGACTAATTAATCTGGCATAATAATGTATGCGTACATACAGCTTTGTGTGTATTGGTGTTTTTTGTATTATTTTAACATTTGCTGTTTTTTAAGTTGTGTGTATTGGTTTTGTGCCGATGATGCGGGGTTGTGCCTGGGTGAAAAATTATGCTAAACACAATACCACTCTCTTTGCCTCTCTCACCAACAAACTGGCATGTTATGCCAGCACAATTGTTCTCGTGTGCAGAGCTGCCAGATAAAATGATGGAAAAATTGTCAAAATCCCGATAAAATATAAAATAATCGTAATTTCATACTCGAAAAATAGTCAGAAAAATCGGACAAACCAATATTTCCTTTTTTTACATGTATACATATGTATTATCCCGTTTATACGCACTTCTTATTTGCAAATAAAACTGGAAAGCGGTGCCGTATAATTTTTTTATTGTAAGTTAATAACTCACGAAAACTATTTGCAAATAAAGTGTAAAATATTGCCAATTATTTTTGTTTTGTAAGAAATTTAATACAAATTTTACAATGTGTGGCAATATCATTCACAGATAGTAATTTATTCTATCTACGTATAAACGGTGAGTTAAGTATTTGCAAATAGTTTTATTTGCAAATAAGATTTGCGTATAAACGAGGTATATGTTTTATTTTATAAATTTTATTAGAAAACAAAACAAAAAAATTCATGTTCATATATAACTTTGTTACCCTAAAGGAAAACTTATGAAAAATATTCCTAAGTTAGCAGGTCCAAGTTTTGGTTATATAAAGTGCAATATTCAAAATGTAACTTTTTTGTACAACTGCTGGTAAAAGTGCAATTTTTTACACTATTGCAATAAATTTTTGTGATGAGGTGTATTAGTATCAAATATATTGAAATCACTGAAAAACTCAACTATCGATATGTATTCATGTATATACATATATGCACATAAAATCTTTTTTAATTGAACCCATATACATACATACTTGCATACATATGTATGTACATATTTATGTTTGTATGTTCATTCATCGCAACAATATAGTATTGACTAAGAACTTCAATATTGGAAGAGTAAATATATAATAAATTATTTATGTACCAACAAATAAATTTTTTTTAATTAAATAATAAATTATAAAGAAATAGTCTCAAACACTACACCAAAATCTTTTGTTTTTATGCATATAAATATGAATTCCAACAGCAGATTTTTCATAAAAAGCTGCCCTTTTTAGACTATTGAAAAATCGTCAATTTTAAGGAAAAAATCGTCAAATCGTCATTTTGCAATTTCGTCTCCAAAAATCGTCAAAATGACGATAAATCGTCACATCTGGCAGCCGTGCTCGTGTGTGATAGCCAGTGGAACAAGAAGTTACACCACAAAACAGTAGTTGTAGTAGGCTTAGAAACTAATACAAAAAACCGAGCCTACTACGCTTATTTTTCTTTTGTGATTTTCAAAAATATTATTATTTGCGAATTCTAAAATAGTTCTTGAAAGTCTGTGCATAAGATAAGAGGTTTGTGACTATTCAAAATGTGTGGTTCAAGTCTACTGATGATTCGTTACAGCAACAATGAAATATATAGACAACGCTGAACCATCAGCAAATAAATTTCAAATTAAAATAAACTTCTGACAATATGTCGAATAATAAATTTCTTATATGCATAATGCCTTGAAAGAATAGTAGCGGAATTCACTCTTGGTATTAAATTTAAACCCCTTTTATATATACTACGATCAGCGTGACCATTTTAGCATTTTTGCAGCTAAATTTAGTATTTTTTTTTTGTTGATTTAGCTGCAAAATTTTCGATTTAGCAGTTAGCATTTTCGTTAGCATTTTTAAATTTTTTATTTAGCATTTTCTACCATTTTTTCATATTAATCTACATAACTTTTAACAATATCTCTTACACGTAAAAGAGGCTGACTTCCAAAACGTCAACTGCCTTCCAACAAAGTGTAGTGTTTCATAACACTGCAGAAGAAAACATTGGCAATGCATACCCTTTCACAACGTCGTTGACAAGTATTTAGAACACCGCAAACAATCAATCAGCGCATCGGTTGCAAAGTTGGTGCTCATGGTTACAATGTTTCGCAACTTTGGATCTGTGCACGTTATAAATACCGTATCCTAAGACTGTACAAACTTTCTACTTTTTACGTAAAAATTGAATAGGCGAAAGCCTTAGAATATTTTACAAAAACCAATATTTAAACGTTGTTTATAAACGAAACGTAAGTGAGAAACGAATTCTTTTCGAAGAACCGTCCGTGAATTAATATTTTTGGTTTGCTTTAAATACTTTATGTATAGTGACAAACTAGTATTTACTTAGCATAACCCAGCAAAAATTATTGCTTTCCCGAAGCATATTTGTGAGGGATACAATGTTACAGAATCACTTGATGTTGCGCATGAATAAGGAATTTTTTTGTTCGAGATGAGCCAGTTAGAATCAACACATTTAGCTTACTAAAGTGCTTCAAAGAAGTAATACTCAGATGCAAAAGTTACTGGCTTGCAAAAGTTTTTGTGATAACTTTCTATTTTGCTAGAGAGTCCGCCTTACGTTAGTGCTTGTTGTTGTTATTGCTTCCAAATCACTATTTTTTCTGGGAAATGACGAAATTTAAATAAGTTAAATTTTCTAGCAGTCTAGAAAACGTTTTTAAGCAGGGAAACTTTGCAAAGACAGAAATCTTTATTATGCTCCGCAGTTTCAGGAAATACCTTGGTGGAGAAAGTCCTTAACCCCGGCCAAAGGCCGGCAGTCTAAAAAACATTGTTATTATACACGAGTTCCTCCATAAAACTTGTCATTAAAAGTCGGCGCATGATGTACTTTTTACCCACTATTAGATCCTAGCGTGATTTTTAATGTAATAATATTATGGGCCAAAAATCGTTAAGCGTATGTTTCATTTTGCCACTTATGCTAACTTCATGCCATTTTTTCATGCAAGTAGTTGTGAACTGCCAATTCGGCCCCAATTAAAATTGTTAAATTGTTGCTGAAATTGTTAAATTTGGGTAATTAAAATTTGAAAATTGTTAAATTCTTGGAAATTTGTGTTTTTTTGTTTACATAAGGAGTTTTTTGTTTACATTAGGAGTTTTTTGTTTACATTAGGAGTTTTTGTTTACATTAAGTGTATGTCTGTCTGTCGGTCTGTCTGTCTGCCTGCCTGACCGTGGGAAGTTTGTGTGTGGAATATTTTGTGTGAATGTATTAAGGCGGTTCATAGTATGGCGGTTTTTATGTGTGTATGTGACGACGGGGAAAATCATGAAAATGGTTTTTCCTCATGCTGACGGAAAATCATCTAATGATTTTTCGTAATTCCGAAGGCAATGCATGATAATTTTTTCAAATGCCGACGGCAATACATGATTATTTTTTTTCCTAATGCCGACGGCAATACATACTTATTTTTCCTAATGCCTACGGCAATACATAATTATTTTCAAATGCCGACGGCAAAACATGATTATTATATTCTCCTAATGCCTACGGCAATACATAATTATTTTCAAATGCCTACGGCAATACATGATTATTTTTTTTTTTCAAATGCCGACGGCAAAACATGATTATTATTTTTTTCAAATGCCGACGGCAAAACATGATTATTTTTTTCAAATGCCGACGGCAAAACATGATTATTATTTTTTTCAAATGCCGACGGCAAAAAATGAATATAATTTTTTCAAATGCCGACGGGAAAATGATTTTTCCTAATGACGACGGGAAAACGTGAAAGTTATTTTTTCTAATGCTAATGTAGGTGTTGCTAGACTGTGGGAATTTAAGGCTGACCGTGATTTGAGTGGGCGGCGTTGTTGCCGTAATATGTAACCATAGGAATTTGTGGATGTGTCTGTCTGTCTGTGAGAATTTAGGTGAAGGTTTGATTGGCAGGGGGCGGGGTGTAGTTGAGGTAGATCGATTGCGTGTGTATGTGTGTGTGTGTATGTGTGTGTGTGTGTGTGTGTGTATGTGTGTGTGTGTGTGTGTGTGTGTGTGTGTATGTTTGTAGGAATTTCAATGTGTGTATTTCTGTAGGAGCTTAGGGCTGATTGTGATTTATGAGGGGTGAGGTGTTCTAGTAATATGCAACCGGGGGAATCTGTGTGTTTGTATGTCTGTAGGAGTTTAAGGCTGACCATGATTTGGGTGGGCAGGGTTGTTGACGTAATATGTATCCATGGGGATTTGTGGATGTGTCTGTCTATAGTAGTTTAAGGCTGATCGTGATTTGAGGTGGGTGAGAATGTTGTTGAGGTAAATTGGTTATGTGTATGTATGTATATATGTATTTTTGTAAGAATTTAAGATGATTGTGAGTTATTAGGGCCGAGGTGTTCTTGTAATATGTAGCCGTGAGAATCTATGTGTATAGACGTCTGTAGAAGTTTAAGACTATCTGTAATTTCAGGTAGGTGAGAGTGTTGTGTTGTTGAGATTAATCTTATATATTGTATATGTATGTATGATCATGGGAATTTGTGTATGTATATCTGAGGGAGAATTTAAGGCTCGTCATGATTTGCAAAAGGTGGGGTGTTGTTGAAATTTTCTTGGATATTTCTTATATGAATTCTGCTATGTGTGTGTATTTGAGCTGGTATTTATGTGTAGGTAGAAATAAATTGTTTTCAATATCGACATTTGGTACTATAAAATACTATCATATATCTGGACTTCCCTAATCCTAGTATGCTTTTATACTTACGATTGCTTTATATTTTCTCATGCTTAAATTTGTCTCGCGTTGAAGTCAGTCTGTGTGAAATTTGTTTATATTACAGATTTTGTTTATTTAACTACATTCGTCTTCTTTGACTGAAAGAGTTATCTACACACAGAGAAAAACCAACTTGAAATCAGTAAGAACCATGCTGAATTAATAAGAACCATTAGCGAAGGTTTAGTCATATTGAAATTTCTTATTTCAATATGGACAAAATATTAATTTACAGTATTCATTTATTAAACTCATTAGTTTGTAGATATCTCAATATACATTTTCTATTATATTAAAAATTATTGAATTAATGTGATGAATTCTTATTTTTAAGCTGCAGATTTTCCCTGAGTGTATGGATTGTTTATATTTGCATTGTGCTTTAACTAAACGACGCTTCATATATTTTCATGATGTAGGTCTAATAAATACTTAAGCATTGATAAGAAATTTGATATGTATACATACATATCTACAAATTGATTTTATGTATGTATGTATGTATGTATGTATGTACATATATATGTACATACAAATAAGTGTTCAATTCAATCTTTGAATACATTTTTTATTTTATTTTTTGTCATGTGATGTCTGTTGTTGGTGAAATTAAAAACATTTTAATTTTTATCTGCGTTTACTTAAAAGTTTGTGAGGATTTTCTGTTGTAAGTAAAACTGAATTCTTGAAGATATGTGCTTACATACTCTATAGTAATAGTAACTATAATAGAAATATTTCTTATACTTAATTTACAGTTTTTTAAAGTATAGGGTATAAAATTTTTTCTAGCTATAGCCTTCTACATTTATTTTGGAAAGCATGCTTTGCTTTTTGAAAATGTATAAACATTTTTAAATGAAACTGATCCGGCACTCCAGCTTAGGTACTGATAGTTTTTTTTTGTTGTTAGTTAACTTACTTATTTTTTATTTTTTATTGATAAACATTGGAAATCAAAAGGGAGTTTTATATTGTAATTATTATTTTCATAATTGTTGAAAACAATCGCTGCTTTTTGTTTGTTTTTTGCGATGAAATCATTTGAATTACTTTTGCAACTTTACGCGTTTATAAAAATTATGTTATTTTCTATATTTCTTAATTTATAAGACTTTTAGACTTTGTCCTTTAGGGGTTATATATTCTATTATACGATTATGAATAAGAATGCAGTAAGCTGATGTATTTGCTTACTGCTTCAAATTAAAATTTTATTAAATTGAATAAAAGGAGTTTTTTTTTCTTAAACTCTGATGCAGTTAGAAGCGCTGGAGATTCTTTCATATAACAGCTTTTTTGAAATTTTTGATACATAGTATAATATAGAATTGGATAACATTTATTTTTAATTTTTATGTTAAGAAGTACGGGTATGAGACTGAATTTAAATGTACTTTTAAATTAGTTAAATCATAATGAACAAACATATTTTCTTCTTTAATAGCGATCAACAGAAAACGAACTCGTTTTCATATAATTTAGGTATACCCTATCGACGGCTCCTCTAGGATACAAGATGACTTTGTATGACGAAATTTCTGTTGCTTTATACTGATAATATGTTTACATTAATAAGATACATATACATATGTTTATTTTATGAACGGTGAGCACCTATGGCTTTTATTTAATGTTCTATATGACTTTTTTTTTCATTTTCTTTAATAATTTTCTCCCCATAATAGCATTCTAAATATTTCAAGGGCTCAAATGCTGTGTAGTCTTCTTCTGCAAACTTAACTAAACGTCTAACTTCTTCCAATGCTTCTTTATAAGAAGATATTTTGTTATGGTCTTCTTCTACGATACGTGCCCATCGGGCAGAGTGTACGTATTAGTTGGTCAGTCAGTCTCTATTTTTATCTATTTTTTTTTTCTTCTAATGTGCCACTCCTTTTTTTAGATTTTACTACTTGGAATAGAGAATTTTTGTCTAATTTTTTGGTGGGTATATACATTAGGTATGTAGAAATTAGTTTAGATACAAAGAAATGCATGTTTAATATACAACTATTGTATCAAATCGATCTCAAATAACTCAGTTACCTCTACCAGCAATTCACCGTCGGTGTATTCATAAAGTGTTAGAAACAATGAAATATCTATGTTTTGAGAGAATTTTTCCCCTCAAGTATTTCTACATGAGGTTTGAGGGGTCAATCACTGTCGCATTCATATGTAATGATTATTCACTTAAAAAACGTCATCATCACCATCAATCATCTCCGTATACAATACATTCATGAGTTGGGTTGATCCAGATACAATTGCTGTCTCATCACCTTCTAACAGCTTTATATATTTTGCTAGTATGCATGCCTTAGCATGCTTCTATCGATAGTGACGTAAGAGTCCGAGATGTAGAGTGTTACAATTAAAAATCTTTACTATTAGAATATACCAGTTTGCTCTTTTGAATTTTTACAAAGTAGATACATATGTATGTATTTCATTGACCACAAAATCATAAAATTTCTTTGCTTACAAAATTGTATGACGTGAGGATTTTTTTTTTCTTTTTTTAAATTATACATGCTTCGGCATGCTTTCATTTTTTTTTCTATAAATTTATGTAATACTCATACAGATACAGATATAAAGTAAGATCTGTTTACTGTACATTTTAAAATTTATGCATGCTTCAGCATGATTCTAGTTGAAGCGTATATTCATTCACTAAGTTTGTTTGATACTTATTCATACACATGTACATTCTTAAAGATTGGATATCAAAGTCCAATTTCCGTAGTTTATCTATATTTTCTAAAGATCTGATAGCTAAAGAAATAAATAGAGTGAAGATCTTCTATAATAATCCCATTTTCATATTGTAAAATTTTGCGTGCTAGCGCTTTCGATGGGAAAATATACATACAACTTTATAAAAAGTGATAATATGATGTGCTGCTGAATATTGCACTATGTTATAGTTCATTTTAAACACTGAAGTTTTAGCAATATTTCATTCCGACCAGAATTCCACTACATTTAGTTAATTATCTTTCTTAAGACTCATCATTCCTAATCAATCCTGCAAAAACAACACAAACTAGATTTTTCGTTTTAATTTTATTTTTTTTAAATTCAACATTCATTCTTCAAATTACTTTATACTATATTAAGTAGCTTTTCCTCATTTGTTGAGTTGACTTTAATAGGAGACATTTTAATGGTACGATGAACTTTTCTATTGCATGCATTGAGTAAATCTTTATACATACCAATCCACTTATATGAACCATTAAAGCTAATTCTTTTCACATCATACCTTTCAATGATCTATTAAATCATTCTAATATTGATGCTTTCATATTAAGTAATCTTTAATCTTCTATTTATGTATGAGTTTTCCCAAGTATTTATTAAAAAATTCTTTAGAATCATCTGTTTGTAAGTTTTTTGGTACCCGTACCACTTCAAAAATATTTTCCATTGCCTTGGTTCTTAGAGTGCAGCTTTTATTTTCAGCTGTACTTTGAGAATGTGTCAATTACAGTCTTCAAAAATCAACAATTTCTATTTTCTGTAGAATAGTTCTACATTTCACCTAACTTAGCTCCATAAAACATCATATATTCCTGTCATTACATCTCTACAAGCACAAACAGTTGTTGAAATTTAATATGGACTTCGTTAACTAAATTCCTTTTTAAAGACATTGAATTGTTTCACAGATTTTTTCGAAAGTGTTGTGATCTACATCTTGCACTTTTAGCTATTTATACTAACATGTAGTTAATTTTCTAATCTATATATTTAACCGTAAACTGTTCAATTTGTTTTTAATTATTTACTTTTTAGAATTGCTTTTTCAATTTTATAACTGTCTTCTTTCTCTAATTTTATTTCACGTTGTTGTTCCTCAATTTGCATTTAAATATATTCTTGAATATTAATGCTTTAAGCTATATTATTAATTTGTCTTGTATTTTATCTTCATTCAGTTTAATGTAACTATCAACAATAGTTTGTATCTAATTCATTTATGCCTTCCAATACTGATAAGTCAGTATAAATGTCTTCAGAATTGGAAGTCTATGAATAAAATCATCGTCATCATCATTCTCAGTATTAGCATCATTAAATATGATGGTATTATCAAATATTGTTCCTTCTACTAGTTTCTTTTGGGGTACTTGTCTATATCTTGAGTGAAGGTTTCTCAGGCTTTAAACTTGTATATTTTCAACTTCTGTCTTGATTTTACTTTCTTCTTTCATAAGAATTCTTTTAATATTTTTAGAACTATTTATGAATTCTTCTGCTATAGGTTTAAATGTATCTTTTAGTTGTTCACTTGTATCTATTTCACCAGTTTTTATACTACGAAGCTTTTTCTTCAACACATTTCTTGTAAACACCAACTGTTTTAAAATTTTCTCATCCAGGGCAAATAACAGGTATCAGCAATCATATCAGCTTTTCAGGAGCTGGTCTGGTTTTCAGATCAGCTTTTCAAGACCTGGTCTGGTTTTCAGATCAGCTTATCAGGACCTGGTCTGGTTTTCAGATCAGCTTTTCAGGACCTGGTCTGGTTTTCAGATCAGCTTTTCAGGACCTGGTCTGGTTTTCAGATCAGCTTTTCAGGACCTGGTCTGGTTTTCAGATCAGCTTATCAGGACCTGGTCTGGTTTTCAGATCAGCTTATCAGGAGCTGGTCTGGTTTTCAGATCAGCTTATCAGGAGCTGGTCTGGTTATCAGATCAGCTTATCAGGAGCTGGTCTGGTTTTCAGATCAGCTTATCAGGAGCTGATCTGATTTTTAGATCAGCTTATCAGGTAACAGATCAGGCTATCAGGAGCTATTCAGATTTTCATTTCAAGATATCTGAGTTAGATTTAGTTATCAGTGTACAAGTAGCTAGCCATTTATAACATTTATATACATGAAGTTTAAAGTCAGATGAAATACGAAAAAGTAAAGTTTTATCTAGTAAAATTATTTTCTATAACGATCATCGTTTAATTCACTATCTTTGCTTATAATCAAAAATCCATATTTATCCTTTCAACATGTTTTTTATTTTTCTCACCTAACTTAAACATTAAATATACATTATGATGATCTCTTATTAAATGTTTGGTGATTCTGGTGTAAGTTTTACATAAGTAGAATGAATCAACATTCTTATCTCTCCCCATACAAAAATATGCTTCCCATACGCATCATCGTTAAATATCATATTGGAATTACTTTGGACTGAAATAACAGATTCACTATCGGTAAATTTTGTAATATATTATTGTTTTAATTGATGTAATTAATTTCTTCAGATATTTATATCTGGGGTGATATAAAGATTTTGAGTATAAATAAATGTTCTCAAAATTTAAGTCCATTAGGACTTTCTAGCAAGCCAATCATAGCGTTTTTTTTTTCGTAATTTGACAGGTCAACTATTGTTGCACGAATAGAATTTGATATAAGGGAACTATGATTTATTTTTGAGCTATCGTTCGATGAATCATCAATATTTCGTACCAAGAATTATTTATGTTGTTTTGACTAAGGGTATGAGTCAATATTTATAAAATCCATTTCATAAATATCAGCTGATGCTCATAGTCAAAACAAAGTATGCTTTAAGTGTTTAAAACCGGTATTACCATAAAAATGGTGGTTTTAAACACTTAAAATATACTTTGTTTTACTAACCGCATTTTATAACTAAATGCATTTCATAAATATTGACGCATACTCATAATCAAAACAGCATATAAATATCCTTTGTTTTGACTATGAGTATGAGTCATTATCTCTTATTATAGAAAAATAAAATAGTATGATTATATGATATCAGAAATCATGTTTTCTAATATCATATAACCATACTATTTGATTCTTTCTATAATAATAGATAATATTTGTGAAATGCATTTATTTACAAAATGCGATTAGTAAAACAACATAAATATAGGATGGTATGAAATTTTGATGATTCATCAATATTTCGTACCAAGGTATTTTTAGGTTGTTTTTACTATGAGTATGCGCCAATATTTATGAAATGTATTTCATAAATATTATCTCTTATTATAGAAAAATTAAAAATGTAGCTATACGATATCAGAAAATATTTTCTGAAATCGTATAGCTATATTATTTTATTTGTCCTATAATAAGAGATAATGGCCCCTACTCATAGTCAAAACAAAGAATATTTTAAGAGTTTCAAATCAGTATTATCATATAAAATACTGATTTTAAACTCTTACAGTCTTATTTATAATACTTATTAAGGCTTTGGAAAGGCTTTTTAAAACAAATTTTTTATAAAAATTTTTTCTTAAAAAGTCTTTATAAAGCCCTAATAAGTGTTATAAATAAGGCTGTTAAAATATACTTTGTTTTACTAACCACATTTTTGTAACTAAACGCATTTCATAAATATTGATGCATACTCATAGTCAAAAAAAGGATATTTTTATGCTGTTTTGATTATGAGTGTGGATCATTATCTCTTATTATAGAAAAAATAAACTAATGCAGCTATACGATTTCAGAAAATATTTTCTGATATGGTATAGCTGTATTAGTTTATTTTTTTATAATAAGAGATAATATTTATAAAATGTATTTAGCTACATAAATGCGGTTACTAAAACAACCTAAAATACCTTGGTACGAAATATTGATGATTCATCGAACGATAGCTCAAAAATAAATCATAGTTCCCTTATATCAAATTCTATTCGTGCAACAATAGTTGACCTGTCAAATTACGAAAAAAAAAACGCTATGATTGGCTTGCTAGAAAGTCCTAATGGACTTAAATTTTGAGAACATTTATTTATACTCAAAATCTTTATATCACCCCAGATATAAATATCTGAAGAAATTAATTACATCAATTAAAACAATAATATATTACAAAATTTACCGATAGTGAATCTGTTATTTCAGTCCAAAGTAATTCCAATATGATATTTAACGATGATGCGTATGGGAAGCATATTTTTGTATGGGGAGAGATAAGAATGTTGATTCATTCTACTTATGTAAAACTTACACCAGAATCACCAAACATTTAATAAGAGATCATCATAATGTATATTTAATGTTTAAGTTAGGTGAGAAAAATAAAAAACATGTTGAAAGGATAAATATGGATTTTTGATTATAAGCAAAGATAGTGAATTAAACGATGATCGTTATAGAAAATAATTTTACTAGATAAAACTTTACTTTTTCGTATTTCATCTGACTTTAAACTTCATGTATATAAATGTTATAAATGGCTAGCTACTTGTACACTGATAACTAAATCTAACTCAGATATCTTGAAATGAAAATCTGAATAGCTCCTGATAGCCTGATCTGTTACCTGATAAGCTGATCTAAAAATCAGATCAGCTCCTGATAAGCTGATCTGAAAACCAGACCAGCTCCTGATAAGCTGATCTGATAACCAGACCAGCTCCTGATAAGCTGATCTGAAAACCAGACCAGCTCCTGATAAGCTGATCTGAAAACCAGACCAGGTCCTGATAAGCTGATCTGAAAACCAGACCAGGTCCTGAAAAGCTGATCTGAAAACCAGACCAGGTCCTGAAAAGCTGATCTGAAAACCAGACCAGGTCCTGAAAAGCTGATCTGAAAACCAGACCAGGTCCTGATAAGCTGATCTGAAAACCAGACCAGGTCTTGAAAAGCTGATCTGAAAACCAGACCAGCTCCTGAAAAGCTGATATGATTGCTGATACCTGTTATTTGCCCTGGATGAGAAAATTTTAAAACAGTTGGTGTTTACAAGAAATGTGTTGAAGAAAAAGCTTCGTAGTATAAAAACTGGTGAAATAGATACAAGTGAACAACTAAAAGATACATTTAAACCTATAGCAGAAGAATTCATAAATAGTTCTAAAAATATTAAAAGAATTCTTATGAAAGAAGAAAGTAAAATCAAGACAGAAGTTGAAAATATACAAGTTTAAAGCCTGAGAAACCTTCACTCAAGATATAGACAAGTACCCCAAAAGAAACTAGTAGAAGGAACAATATTTGATAATACCATCATATTTAATGATGCTAATACTGAGAATGATGATGACGATGATTTTATTCATAGACTTCCAATTCTGAAGACATTTATACTGACTTATCAGTATTGGAAGGCATAAATGAATTAGATACAAACTATTGTTGATAGTTACATTAAACTGAATGAAGATAAAATACAAGACAAATTAATAATATAGCTTAAAGCATTAATATTCAAGAATGTATTTAAATGCAAATTGAGGAACAACAACGTGAAATAAAATTAGAGAAAGAAGATAGTTATAAAATTGAAAAAGCAATTCTAAAAAGTAAATAATTAAAAACAAATTGAACAGTTTACGGTTAAATATATAGATTAGAAAATTAACTACATGTTAGTATAAATAGCTAAAAGTGCAAGATGTAGATCACAACACTTTCGAAAAAATCTGTGAAACAATTCAATGTCTTTAAAAAGGAATTTAGTTAACGAAGTCCATATTAAATTTCAACAACTGTTTGTGCTTGTAGAGATGTAATGACAGGAATATATGATGTTTTATGGAGCTAAGTTAGGTGAAATGTAGAACTATTCTACAGAAAATAGAAATTGTTGATTTTTGAAGACTGTAATTGACACATTCTCAAAGTACAGCTGAAAATAAAAGCTGCACTCTAAGAACCAAGGCAATGGAAAATATTTTTGAAGTGGTACGGGTACCAAAAAACTTACAAACAGATGATTCTAAAGAATTTTTTAATAAATACTTGGGAAAACTCATACATAAATAGAAGATTAAAGATTACTTAATATGAAAGCATCAATATTAGAATGATTTAATAGATCATTGAAAGGTATGATGTGAAAAGAATTAGCTTTAATGGTTCATATAAGTGGATTGGTATGTATAAAGATTTACTCAATGCATGCAATAGAAAAGTTCATCGTACCATTAAAATGTCTCCTATTAAAGTCAACTCAACAAATGAGGAAAAGCTACTTAATATAGTATAAAGTAATTTGAAGAATGAATGTTGAATTTAAAAAAAATAAAATTAAAACGAAAAATCTAGTTTGTGTTGTTTTTGCAGGATTGATTAGGAATGATGAGTCTTAAGAAAGATAATTAACTAAATGTAGTGGAATTCTGGTCGGAATGAAATATTGCTAAAACTTCAGTGTTTAAAATGAACTATAACATAGTGCAATATTCAGCAGCACATCATATTATCACTTTTTATAAAGTTGTATGTATATTTTCCCATCGAAAGCGCTAGCACGCAAAATTTTACAATATGAAAATGGGATTATTATAGAAGATCTTCACTCTATTTATTTCTTTAGCTATCAGATCTTTAGAAAATATAGATAAACTACGGAAATTGGACTTTGATATCCAATCTTTAAGAATGTACATGTGTATGAATAAGTATCAAACAAACTTAGTGAATGAATATACGCTTCAACTAGAATCATGCTGAAGCATGCATAAATTTTAAAATGTACAGTAAACAGATCTTACTTTATATCTGTATCTGTATGAGTATTACATAAATTTATAGAAAAAAAAAATGAAAGCATGCCGAAGCATGTATAATTTAAAAAAAGAAAAAAAAAAATCCTCACGTCATACAATTTTGTAAGCAAAGAAATTTTATGATTTTGTGGTCAATGAAATACATACATATGTATCTACTTTGTAAAAATTCAAAAGAGCAAACTGGTATATTCTAATAGTAAAGATTTTTAATTGTAACACTCTACATCTCGGACTCTTACGTCACTATCGATAGAAGCATGCTAAGGCATGCATACTAGCAAAATATATAAAGCTGTTAGAAGGTGATGAGACAGCAATTGTATCTGGATCAACCCAACTCATGAATGTATTGTATACGGAGATGATTGATGGTGATGATGACGTTTTTTAAGTGAATAATCATTACATATGAATGCGACAGTGATTGACCCCTCAAACCTCATGTAGAAATACTTGAGGGGAAAAATTCTCTCAAAACATAGATATTTCATTGTTTCTAACACTTTATGAATACACCGACGGTGAATTGCTGGTAGAGGTAACTGAGTTATTTGAGATCGATTTGATACAATAGTTGTATATTAAACATGCATTTCTTTGTATCTAAACTAATTTCTACATACCTAATGTATATACCCACCAAAAAATTAGACAAAAATTCTCTATTCCAAGTAGTAAAATCTAAAAAAAGGAGTGGCACATTAGAAGAAAAAAAAAATAGATAAAAATAGAGACTGACTGACCAACTAATACGTACACTCTGCCCGATGGGCACGTATCGTAGAAGAAGACCATAACAAAATATCTTCTTATAAAGAAGCATTGGAAGAAGTTAGACGTTTAGTTAAGTTTGCAGAAGAAGACTACACAGCATTTGAGCCCTTGAAATATTTAGAATGCTATTATGGGGAGAAAATTATTAAAGAAAATGAAAAAAAAGTCATATAGAACATTAAATAAAAGCCATAGGTGCTCACCGTTCATAAAATAAACATATGTATATGTATCTTATTAATGTAAACATATTATCAGTATAAAGCAACAGAAATTTCGTCATACAAAGTCATCTTGTATCCTAGAGGAGCCGTCGATAGGGTATACCTAAATTATATGAAAACGAGTTCGTTTTCTGTTGATCGCTATTAAAGAAGAAAATATGTTTGTTCATTATGATTTAACTAATTTAAAAGTACATTTAAATTCAGTCTCATACCCGTACTTCTTAACATAAAAATTAAAAATAAATGTTATCCAATTCTATATTATACTATGTATCAAAAATTTCAAAAAAGCTGTTATATGAAAGAATCTCCAGCGCTTCTAACTGCATCAGAGTTTAAGAAAAAAAAACTCCTTTTATTCAATTTAATAAAATTTTAATTTGAAGCAGTAAGCAAATACATCAGCTTACTGCATTCTTATTCATAATCGTATAATAGAATATATAACCCCTAAAGGACAAAGTCTAAAAGTCTTATAAATTAAGAAATATAGAAAATAACATAATTTTTATAAACGCGTAAAGTTGCAAAAGTAATTCAAATGATTTCATCGCAAAAAACAAACAAAAAGCAGCGATTGTTTTCAACAATTATGAAAATAATAATTACAATATAAAACTCCCTTTTGATTTCCAATGTTTATCAATAAAAAATAAAAAATAAGTAAGTTAACTAACAACAAAAAAAAACTATCAGTACCTAAGCTGGAGTGCCGGATCAGTTTCATTTAAAAATGTTTATACATTTTCAAAAAGCAAAGCATGCTTTCCAAAATAAATGTAGAAGGCTATAGCTAGAAAAAATTTTATACCCTATACTTTAAAAAACTGTAAATTAAGTATAAGAAATATTTCTATTATAGTTACTATTACTATAGAGTATGTAAGCACATATCTTCAAGAATTCAGTTTTACTTACAACAGAAAATCCTCACAAACTTTTAAGTAAACGCAGATAAAAATTAAAATGTTTTTAATTTCACCAACAACAGACATCACATGACAAAAAATAAAATAAAAAATGTATTCAAAGATTGAATTGAACACTTATTTGTATGTACATATATATGTACATACATACATACATACATACATACATAAAATCAATTTGTAGATATGTATGTATACATATCAAATTTCTTATCAATGCTTAAGTATTTATTAGACCTACATCATGAAAATATATGAAGCGTCGTTTAGTTAAAGCACAATGCAAATATAAACAATCCATACACTCAGGGAAAATCTGCAGCTTAAAAATAAGAATTCATCACATTAATTCAATAATTTTTAATATAATAGAAAATGTATATTGAGATATCTACAAACTAATGAGTTTAATAAATGAATACTGTAAATTAATATTTTGTCCATATTGAAATAAGAAATTTCAATATGACTAAACCTTCGCTAATGGTTCTTATTAATTCAGCATGGTTCTTACTGATTTCAAGTTGGTTTTTCTCTGTGTGTAGATAACTCTTTCAGTCAAAGAAGACGAATGTAGTTAAATAAACAAAATCTGTAATATAAACAAATTTCACACAGACTGACTTCAACGCGAGACAAATTTAAGCATGAGAAAATATAAAGCAATCGTAAGTATAAAAGCATACTAGGATTAGGGAAGTCCAGATATATGATAGTATTTTATAGTACCAAATGTCGATATTGAAAACAATTTATTTCTACCTACACATAAATACCAGCTCAAATACACACACATAGCAGAATTCATATAAGAAATATCCAAGAAAATTTCAACAACACCCCACCTTTTGCAAATCATGACGAGCCTTAAATTCTCCCTCAGATATACATACACAAATTCCCATGATCATACATACATATACAATATATAAGATTAATCTCAACAACACAACACTCTCACCTACCTGAAATTACAGATAGTCTTAAACTTCTACAGACGTCTATACACATAGATTCTCACGGCTACATATTACAAGAACACCTCGGCCCTAATAACTCACAATCATCTTAAATTCTTACAAAAATACATATATACATACATACACATAACCAATTTACCTCAACAACATTCTCACCCACCTCAAATCACGATCAGCCTTAAACTACTATAGACAGACACATCCACAAATCCCCATGGATACATATTACGTCAACAACCCTGCCCACCCAAATCATGGTCAGCCTTAAACTCCTACAGACATACAAACACACAGATTCCCCCGGTTGCATATTACTAGAACACCTCACCCCTCATAAATCACAATCAGCCCTAAGCTCCTACAGAAATACACACATTGAAATTCCTACAAACATACACACACACACACACACACACACACACACACATACACACACACACACACACACATACACACACACACATACACACGCAATCGATCTACCTCAACTACACCCCGCCCCCTGCCAATCAAACCTTCACCTAAATTCTCACAGACAGACAGACACATCCACAAATTCCTATGGTTACATATTACGGCAACAACGCCGCCCACTCAAATCACGGTCAGCCTTAAATTCCCACAGTCTAGCAACACCTACATTAGCATTAGAAAAAATAACTTTCACGTTTTCCCGTCGTCATTAGGAAAAATCATTTTCCCGTCGGCATTTGAAAAAATTATATTCATTTTTTGCCGTCGGCATTTGAAAAAAATAATAATCATGTTTTGCCGTCGGCATTTGAAAAAAATAATCATGTTTTGCCGTCGGCATTTGAAAAAAATAATAATCATGTTTTGCCGTCGGCATTTGAAAAAAAAAATAATCATGTATTGCCGTAGGCATTTGAAAATAATTATGTATTGCCGTAGGCATTAGGAGAATATAATAATCATGTTTTGCCGTCGGCATTTGAAAATAATTATGTATTGCCGTAGGCATTAGGAAAAATAAGTATGTATTGCCGTCGGCATTAGGAAAAAAAATAATCATGTATTGCCGTCGGCATTTGAAAAAATTATCATGCATTGCCTTCGGAATTACGAAAAATCATTAGATGATTTTCCGTCAGCATGAGGAAAAACCATTTTCATGATTTTCCCCGTCGTCACATACACACATAAAAACCGCCATACTATGAACCGCCTTAATACATTCACACAAAATATTCCACACACAAACTTCCCACGGTCAGGCAGGCAGACAGACAGACCGACAGACAGACATACACTTAATGTAAACAAAAACTCCTAATGTAAACAAAAAACTCCTAATGTAAACAAAAAACTCCTTATGTAAACAAAAAAACACAAATTTCCAAGAATTTAACAATTTTCAAATTTTAATTACCCAAATTTAACAATTTCAGCAACAATTTAACAATTTTAATTGGGGCCGAATTGGCAGTTCACAACTACTCATGCATAATGCAGTTTAGGTTCAAGAAATAATTTGTAATTAAAACAACATCTGTTTCATTCAAAGGAAATACATTTTATTTAATATTAGTAAGGCGATGTAAGCAGAAATTACAAAAATAACAACTTTAAAAGAAACAATTGGATTAAAAAAGGTAAATATTAAGTTTTAGCAGTATGTTTTAGCACTTTAATAATTTTTTAGCATATTTTAGCTTTATTTTGAAGTTAATTTAGCCGCAAAAATTTTTAGGATCTGGTCACACTGGTAGTAATACACTACAGTATCAAATACACTATGCTTTTCTCTTTTTTCCACGAATTTTAAGTTAATGTTAATTTTATTGAGATTTTTTAAATTTAAATTTGCAAGAAAGATTTGCTATAAGTGATTTCTGATCATGCAAATAATGAATTTAAAGTTTCTTTTTCGAAAATTTTTTTGAAAATATTATTTTATTAATTACATATGCATTGGTACAAAGTATACATTGAATTAATTTTTTGTTTTAAGAATGGTTAAAGCTAGGAATGTAACGAATGTTCGCATTTGCAAGTTTTTCGCTTATTTTTGCTATTTGCAAATGTTTGCGAATATTTACTACAAAAAAATTTTGTACTTCTTTTACGAAAAAAATTGCTATTAACAAACGTCAAAAACACGAAAATTATTTTAAGCCAGCATGAAAAAGATAAATATAGGGTACGTTCGTAGATTCAGCAAATTTATGCAGAAGTTCTGCGAATTTTTTCTGCGTATGCATGATCAACTGTTGCACATGCTTTGCAACTGCTCAATATCTGTGCATAGTTGGCATTTTTGAACGAACTGCAAACAATTTTTAAGTCGGCAAGTAACTTTATTTAAGAAAGTTGTCATCTCGTCGATGTGAAAGCACAAAAAACTCTTTATAAAAGTTTGCACATTGTGCACATGGCTTGGACGTAGCTGACTTCTTCAAAGCTTTTTCAGAAAGCTTTTCTATAAAAAAGTTCTTATAAGCATCAAAATTAAACTAAAGTCCAGCGGTGTTTGGAAATATACCAATTTAATTTTTGGAAAAAGAAAAGACATTGTATTTTCGGCAGCAGTACTTTCTAATTAAGACTAGTCTTAATTTGAAGAAACAAACAATATTAACTAGTCATTGTTTGTAGTAAATTCCACGCGAAACAAGTGTCACTAATTAATTTCATATACAAACATATGTATGTACCTTTCTGTTTTATGAATTCGTGTTTTTAATAAATTAATACATATTTGCTCAATGCAAGACTCAGTTTAAATAAAATGCTATATGTAGTACATCCATGTATGTAATACAACTTCATGTTCTTATATAAATTTATTTTCACGTAATTTTTTAACGCATTGTAATATTTGCATTCGCTTTCGCAAAATTTAAAAGTAGTATTCGCATTCGCATGCGCTAAACTGGATTAGTTACATTCCTAGTTAAAGCCTTTTATATTGAAAAAATTAATGTACTGATTTTTTTTCAATTGTACTGATTTTTTTCTCTAATGTACTGATTTTTACGATTTCAAAACTGGCAACCCTACGTCATAGCTACATACGCATGTGGCTTTTTACATGCGCATGTGGTTCTGACGTAATTTTGACGTCATCACAAAGCTACATTTGCTACATGCCGTGTACTAGTAACATATGTACATGCAAATATTCACATGCTTACAAATTTGCTGCCTTAGAAAATGTATTCAACTCGGCTAAATATGTCACATTTGTATTTTCGAACAAAATTTTATATCAAAATTTTACGGCATGTAGCCACTACTACATAGTAATTTTAAAAAATGCAGCCAACATGCTGAAAATTTCCGTGACGTCTTCGCCACATATGCATGTGGCTTTTTACATGCCGTGTACTATAGACTTTAGACCACTTTCATAATTAAGGGCATTTGATTTCATCATTTTTTTTTTTGTTTTTTTTTTTGGTTTTTTAGGTTTAAAAGCATTTTTTTTAATCTCCCACAAGTGTTCATTTTTTATTTATTTGTTACTGGAATGCAATACAAATAACAAAAATATCAGTGCGAATTCACATCGAGGCGCATACATATATGTACATACATACATATGTTTTTAAGGGATGGTTTTATTACTTACCTAGAATTTTGTGTGCTAATTCTACAACAACAAACGAAACGCGCTCAAAAGGATCAATTTCATTCCAAGAAGTCGTTAGCAGTCAGGTCATTTGGAATTTTCATTTATGAATAAAAAATAATTGCCCCAAGAATGCGGTATGTTAATTGCTACCTGTAATATTTTTCAATGTGATCTATTTTGTTTATATTTTTGGTGCACCTCTTTTTGCGTGAATCAAGTCATTTGGAATTTTCATTTATGAATAAAGAAATAAATCCCGCAAGAATGCGGAATGTTAATTGTTACCTGTAATATTTTTCAAGGTGATGCTTCTTATTTTATTATTGGTTGTACTTCTTATTTCACGAATCAAATCATTTGGAATGTAAAATATCAATTGGAATGAAAAATATTTGAAAAGCAAAATTTTATTCGCATGCCTTAAGTACACGACATGTAAAAAGCCACATGCATATGTGGCGATGACGTCACGGACATTTTCAGCATGTTGGCTACATTTTTCAAAATTACTAGTAGTGGCGACATGCCGTAAAATTTTTATACAAAATTTTGTTCCGAAATACAAATGTAACAATTTTAGCCGAATTCAACACATTTTCTGAGGCAGCAAATTTGTAAGAATGTGAATATTTGCATGTACATATCTATGTTACTAGTGCACGGCATGTAGCAAATGTAGCTTAGTGATGACGACAAAATTACATCAGAACCACATGCGCATGTAGTTTTTTACATGTCGTGTACTATAGACTTTATATATGTAAGTCAAAATTTAACTGTTTTATTTTATTGTTTTTAGTATATATGCATGATTTTAATATAATTGCTTTTATCAGCGCGTCCATTTAATTTTAATTCGTTGCACGTTTTGTAAAAAAAATATAAAAAATGAGTTCCCAAATAACATTTTCATCAATTTTGTCTGTCGAGAATTTGGTTTTATAAATTTAAATAGTAAAATAATAAAACACCAATATCTACAATGTGCTAGAAGAAAAAACTACAAAGATATAATTACGATAATTCTGCATTGACATTTGATTTGGGAAGAGCTTATTAATTATTTAAAATTATGATTTTATCGGACGTATAAAAAGTTTTTTTCATTATTACAACTTTAGTTTAACCTAAAGTGAGCGATAACTTAAGGGCAAGTTTGTCCTATCTAACGTATTTTTTAGTAATATCTAATATGAATTGTAGTTTTACTATTTTGTTCATCCTAGAAGGAAATGTTTCCTTAGTGAACATTTTATTTACTTACACATTCTAAGTAAAATATATTTAAAAAAAGCAATAATTAAAATTATTATTATTATTACTATTATTATTAATAATAATAATGATAATAAACTTTGCGTAAATTAATTAACATACGTACACACATAAATATACAACATACACACATAGTCAAATCCTATCATAGTCAATACCTATGATAATGAGACAGAAATATTTTTTGCGATAAATATGCATATTTCTTCAAAATATTTCTTGAAAATATTTTCAAAATGACAATATTTCTTGTTTGCATATCTACATATTTTTTTCTCAAATATTTCAATTTTCTCATATTTCATTTAGCATATTTTTCAGAGTAGTTGAATGGCGAAATACTTTTTAGAGTTGAAATATTTTTCTATGCATATTTTTCGGTAGTTGTTATCTGTAATATTTGTGTGCTATAATATTTTGCAGTCACAAAAATATAACACAAGCTAATATGTAAAAATTGAAATCTGTGTACTGCGTAAAATATTATTGTGGATATATTTTCAGTTTGTGTGCATAGAAAAATTTTACTACAAAAATATTTCTGTTCTGTTTGCTATGGAAAATATTAAATAGTGTGACTGTATAAAATATTTATTTGCGCATATATGTAATATGCAAATGCACTTGAATATTTTTATTATGCACCTTGTCAAAAATTCAAACAAGTCATATTTTCATAATAGTCATATTTAAACTAAAAATTTTTAAAAACTAATTTTTAAACCCTGCTTCATATATAAAAACCAATAGAAAAAGGTCAAAAATAAAAACAAACAAAAAACAATTAAAATAATTCATTACTTTCCTCAAACATGTTCTGTGTTAACAGTAATGAGTTCAGAAATGAAAAATTATACATGATGTGCATCACCTTAATAATAATTTACTATTCATTTCCTTTTCCCACTGGTTATGTATATGCGTGCGTGTGATACGTATGTATGTGTGAATAAACATAAAAAGATGCCACACGAACAGTGATGCTAACTTTTTCAGAGCAAAAAGTACTGTGCCTTCATAAAAAAGCACTAAATGCAATAAAGCCATGTTTCGATTTTGCTTAGATATACCAAAGAATATAAATCATATACAGGGCAATTACGAATTAATATTCCGCGAGCAATTTCTCTCTTTTCCAATTAGAATTTTTTGTTTTCCCTATTACTTGCGCGGAATTTCATTCATAATTGCCCTCATAGAATGCGCATTTCATACAAGCTAAAATTTTCTATGACGGGCAGCGTGACCATATTAGCTTATTTAGGTCTAAATTTAGCTTTATTTTTTGGGATTTAGCTGCAAAATTTCCATTTAGCTCTTAGCTTATTTTTTAGCTTTTTTCAAAAACTCATTTAGCTTTTTTAGCCGTTTTTTTTAAATCTAAATTGCACGTTTTCAAAAAATATGCATGACATAAAAAAGTTACAATAACAAAAATTAAAGATTTTAAAAACCCCAACGTACTGACCAAACGGCTGTACCGGATTTTCTTCAAGTATAGGCAAGATCAAGTCACTTTTCAAACGACAAAAATAAAATCAAAATAGGTGCAGCCGTTTTGGGAGCTACGGCGTACAGATTCAGCTAAATATATCTAGAAAAGAAGTGACATTTTCTAAACGGGTGGACCGATTTTCTTCAGCTTTCAAACTAAATCAAAATTGATCCAGCGATATGGTATGTACGTGGACTCGTACAGACATACAGATACACCTACACACACACACACACACACACTACAAAATTACAACACCCCTTCTTTGGCGGAATTTAAAAATTATAGTTTGTTGACATTTAAAAATACAAAAATTTTTCATTGGAAAATGATTTAAAAAATACAAAATATAAATTGCTTATTTATAAGAGAAATTGCAAATTTAAATATAGAGGACATTGATTGTAATTTAGGAGTTACAATGACAAAAGATAAATAATTAATATTACACATAAGAATTTTAAAGAGCTGCATGAATTTACTTAAAACAAAAATTAGAAATAGATTTAAAAAAGGTTTCGTATTTTAGTGTAAATGCTTTTACATTTTTGAAGACTGGTTAAGCTTATTTTGGGAAGTTTTTCTTTTGTTTTTCCTTAAACTCAAATATAATAATGAATAAATAATAATTAAAAAATTATTCAATATTTTTTTTCAAATAATAGAAAAATATGTTTGTGTATGTATATTTTTTTAACGTTATTTTAGCAATAAGAAACTATTGCAAATTAATCAAAGTCGAAAAAAGTTTAGCTTTATTTTCTGGCTTAAAATTTAAATTTTTAGCTTATCTTAGCTCTTTTTCAAACGTGATTTAGCTTAATGTTATTTTAAAATCTGGTCACACTGGTGACGGGTATTACTACCCGTCCAGCGTACACACTCTTATTTCTTTCTGCAGTGTATGCTACGCTCGCATTGCTGAGAGCAGCGTTGCCGTTGTGACATTAAAGTATCACTTTTGACCCCTTTTCGTGCCAATGAAACTTTTTATGACCCTTTTTTCAATTTATCCCTTTGTATCATTTTAACAGAATGTATGCCGTAGGGCAATTATATACACAGTTTAGCATATCAGGTATTAGGAAAAGAGCTGTTCGTCCAGTTGGCGATATTCGGCTTGATGATGTCGATCATTTCTTTAATCTTAATAAAACTTTTTATAAGTTAGTAACTAAGTTTTTATGTATGTATATAAATGATCAGCATCAAGTAAAGTGAAGTAAAATATAGATGGACAAACTGAAGTTAATTCATTTTCTTTTTAACCCCCGACTAAAAAAGGGGTGATAAGTTTGTAATTTGTGTCTGTGTGTCTATAAGTACTCGTACAGATCAAACGGCTGGACCGATTTTGATTTAGTTTTTTCTGTTTGAAATGTGACTTGAACGAGAAGGTTCTTAGCTTTTTTTCTTTAGCTTTTTTTTTTTTTTTTAATAAAATCGGTCCAGCCGATTAAAAGATATCACGTCTTTTCTAGAAATATTCGGGGGTTTTTAAAATTTTTAATTTTTGTTATTATTATAATTTTTCATTTATAAATGAAAAAAGTAAAAATAATTCAAATAATTAATTGATTAACTACGAACATATTTCTATAATACCGGCTAGTAGAGTATTTACAAATACAGTTTTTAATTGCAAATAAGACGAGTATAAACTTATTATAGATAGCAACTAAATATAAAAAATCATAAAATTTAAAAAAGGAGTGGTCAAGTTGCGGGATTTCATATCGAATGAAATTCCAATCGAAATTAAATGCATATTTCATACGATATCGAGTGCCGTAATCTACCCAATTACTTTTTATAAAAAAATTAGAAACTCTAAAAACATAAATACATATATTTGGCATGGTTCATCTCACTTATTTACTTAAAAACCAGCATTACTCAAAAAATTTACTTTGAGGAAAAACCATTTACAGTTTTATAGAAAATTTTAAAATTTGATTCTGACGAGGATAATATAATTATACTATTCTTTCAAGGCATTATGCATAGTTCTTAAATACATATTTTTTTTAACTGAACATCCTATATATCTTAATAAGTTCTTCACTTGGAATCTAATCTTTGACAAGTGTTTACTTTAAGTCTATTTGATAATTGTTTAGTAACGCTAATTTACGTTTATACTTTATGTTTTTTTTTTCGTAAATTATATTTTATAAAGATGAAGAAATAAGGTGTAATTCACTGTCTTTACAACTGCAGAATTTGGAAACTTATCATCCTTAAAACAAGCTTTATTTCAACAACAGCAACTTTCCTCCGAAAATCGGTATTTTTTGTGGTAAAACTGGATATTTTTACATAGTTTTTTTGTTATTGGCCGCATGTTTTGCTGTTGAAAAAGTAGCAAAATGCGACTTAAATCGCACAACGGCAACACTGGTGATAGAAGCAAAGTGTGTGTTTGCTTGCGCTTTATACTTTCCCCCGAAAATAAGGCGTAAGCAAAAAAGGTTTAATTTTTTAGCTCAGATGCGCATTCTATACAATTTATTAGACATCTGCATGAAACTAAATAATGATGTTTATGAAACTCGCTATAATTTTTTATTCGTTTCATTTCTATTTCATACAGATGAATAACTATGAAACAAGAGCAATGAATACCCAATAGTTAAGAACGCAGTAAAATGATGTTGGTTTGTTTACTTATACAAGAGCATACTACATTTACAAATGTGAAACAGAACATGTGTTGAATAAATCTCGATTAAGTTCATGCAAAAACAATATGCTTTTAAAGATCAGTGTTGCCAGTTGTAGGAAAAGGGAAAATATAAGAAAAGGAAGTTAAAAAATTACACATAATTATCTTTCTTTTCAATGCAATATTATTGTTGTTTAAAATTTCGTATTTTTACATAGGGTGATGATAATCAAATTTTTTGAGTTTTATTACAAATATTAATTTCAAAAATAATTGTTAGTTATATTTTTGCTTGGAAGAATATAAATAGTTATTTTCGCTTGGAAACGAGTACTTTTGTTGAGTTTTGTTTAATTTTTGTCAATTTAAATTTTTTTTATATCATATGAAATTAAAAAAAACAAGCACGTGACCAAAACCGCTAGACACCTACACAACTAATAATCAAATTTGCTTAAGAATATATTCATTTCTCATAAACCAATTCCTTTTTTTCATTTTTCATCTAAAAGTGTGTGTTTCTTTTCATTCCAGGGTTGTGTGCAGTTCATTACAAGAATATATAATATATTAAAATAGTTTAAAGATTTATGTATATTATTTAAAAATGCAAATGACAAATTAAAATATGTATTACTAATATGTATGGTATATACATATGTACTTAGTTATGTATGTATGTGTAAAAGTTAAAACTTTACTTTAAAAGTGAAACCTATTACACATGTGCGACCCATACAAAAAATTCCATGATTTCACTATATTGGCAACATTGCTATTGCGAATTAATCAGGGCTATCATGAATAAAATTCCACGTGCAAATTTTCTCTTTTCCAATTAGAATTTTTTGTTTTCCCTATTACATGCTATAAGTTGGAAATAATTCCACGGATAAATTTCACGTGGAATTTTATTCACAATTGCCCTGAACAACAAAAGATGAGATGAGAGAAACCAGCATGAACAAAAATCGTTTCAATGAACAATCTCTTTGTGTTAACAGTATGAAACGAAACGTTTTCACTCACAGTATGATAAAAGCAACAGTTTGTTTAGTATTAACATATTTATTCGAAGTTGGGCTTTAGTAAACAAATATTTCAGTAGTTCCATGGATGGAATTGTTCATGCAACTCTATACAATTTATATTCTTTGGCTATATACAGGGTATTTAAGAAAAAAAGGGTCAATAAAAGGGTATTTTATAGTAAAATAGGGTCAAGTTTTTTTTGGAAGAAAAAAATAACATTTATTTCAATTTAAAAAAAAAGAAACAAGAATTTTAACAATTAATTAAATACATTAGACTAAAATAAAATTAATTAACATACATACATACTTTAATTATAAATCAATGTTAGACCTCTAACTGGCCAGATCGTAAAAATGATCGGATGAAGCTAATATTTTTTTGAAAGTGGATATAGCCAAAAGAACCGTAAGTTTTAACTTACGATGAAAAAACATTAGGAACGAACACCAGGTAAAGAATAGTGAAAACCGCCTGTAGACGGTCTTGCCGATTTGCAAGTAATGAAAAATCACATTTAAATTTTATTTATAAAACGATGAAAGTAAGTTAAAATACATATTTTTTAATTGTGATACTCCCAAAAATAATTTGCATTTGGAATCAGGGATTTGAGTTTCATATATTTTGCAATATTTTCACCATTTATTGGCTTTTGTATCGACTAAAACAGTAAAATGATGGACGAACAGCACTTTTTCCAATTACTGATATGCTAGACTGTGCTTCGTCAAATTTTTGAGCACATGATTGCCCTACCGCATACATTTTGTTAAAATGATACAAAGGGATAAATTAAAAAAAGGGTCATAAAAAGGGTCGAAAGTGATACTTTAGTGTCACAACGGCAACGCTGGTTATACATACGTAGAATATGAGTAGGAAAATAATTTAAGTTCAAGACAACAACAAATTAAACAATTGTAATGGGATATTTGATATAATTTTGGAAAAATAAAGTAAAACTCGTAAGCTTATATAATCCTTAAAACTAAGCTTCAGAAACAAATTAATTTATTTACAGGATAAAGAATTCAATTAAAATTTTATTTGTACTATTTTATATAACTGCCTAAATTAAATCATTCCGTATAGACGAAATATCAAAGCATTTGATTAAAATTTATGTGGAAATGTAGGATTTTGGTCGATATCGACTCCCTCAGTTTGTTACTGTAACCTCAGTAATTGTAAATAGAATCGAAATAAAATAAATTATGCGTGTAATTAGCATACAAATCGAAAGAATTATCTTTTGTTTCAAATTGCAGAGTTCAGAGTACACTTAATTATATACATACATGTACATATTATAGCATTGCACAGATACATCTGTTTGCACTAGTTTTGCGTGTTTTTTTGTTCTGGTATGAACAAATATGTTATTTATCGTTTTCTGTTACTAGTTGTAAATGTTGATTTTTTAAGCAATTATTGTATGGTTGGCCAATGAGCAAATGAAAACAAGACATTTATTTTTTTGTTTTTCTAAGGCAAATAAGATACATAAAACTGCTTTTACCATAAGTGCCTTATTATGTGTTGAGAAAAAATATAATTGGTTGATGAATGAATGAATGAAAGCAAAATTGCACATACATATGTAAGTAAATGATACATGTACATGAAACACATGCATTTGTAATTACTCTCAGAGCAAAATTGTCTCTTTCTCTCTCTATACTTTGGCTGCGCCACAAAATAACATAACGAACGTCCGCACATACATCTGCACATCATGTATTTGTTTCAGTAGTGGTTTTTTTTATATATTTGATCATTTGATTTGATTTGAACAGATCAAACAGTTGCTCAGCAGTAATACAATAAGCAATTGCATATTAATTTGGAAAAGCACGCACACACAATAACTGTTATACTAGTTCTGTCCCTCACACTACAATTATATGGTACATATCATGGTATATTTGTTTTGGCTATACAAACGAGTATCCAAATGCAACCCTTTAGTACATATATGTAAGTTTTTATGCATATGTACATGCGTATAAACATGTAGGTACCTATGTGTCAATTAATTAACAAAAACTATTTGTTATGTATGGATGTACATATGTATATAAATACTTTAACAGAAAGACATATATATATATATATATATATATATATATATATATATATATATATATATACATAGTTATACTCCTCGTTTAAGGAAAAAGTCGTTTCATCTTTTTCCTCTGGCCATAAAACTTTTTTAATAACACTTTTATTTTTAGGCGTTTCATCTGAATTAATTTTTACATGATGTATGTAGGTATGTTACATTCTGAATAACATAAGTGTTTTCTTTTTAGACCGTATTTTATATGAATTCAATAATTTGATGTATTAAGAATTAATATTCTATTTCTAACTTTTAACATAGCCATTAGCGCTAAAAATTCTTTCCACCTCAGCATTTGAACATGGAAATATTAATAGTCCTGGAGCAAATATTGACAATTTTAGAAATGGATTATCATTAGTAGAATTTCTATAATTAAAAACTTTAGTCCAAAATTTATCAGTTCAGAGCAAATTTTTCCATTAATGTAACCTTAAATTTCTGATACTTCGTTCTATTTCTTCAATTTCACAATCCCAGCAAAAATTACCGCTTTCCAGAAGAGTATTTGTAAGCCAGCTAGAAGCAATACATTCACATTCCAAAAAGCCATGCATTTTTGTCTTACTAAATCGCTTCACAGAAGTAATAGTGTGTAGATTTTGTGTATTTAGATGCAAAAGTTACTGGTTTACAATTTTTTTTTACTTCTTTGGACTTTTTTAGAGAGCATGCTTTACGTTAGTTCTTTTCAGAAGCATTTTTCGAAGCTTTCGTTATCAACAAAGCAATAAATTGCTGCCCTCAGTTGTTAGTTCTTCCAAATCAGAATTCTTTTTTGCTGGGATTATTGCAACTAAATTATTTTATAACGTGTATTCTCTGTAATTCCTATAAAAATGTTTTTAGCGATGAATAAACAAAGTTTATTTTAATTTTAAAATTATATTGCAATTCGGCTTTATTTTCATACATATGTATATAAGTTCCTTGTACAATCAATATTTTTTTCGTAATATCAATTTTTTCTCACTGTGAAAGAGAAAGTTGGTCTTTCTCTGTATTTGATCCAGATGAATTAACATTCTACAAAGGAAACTTTGCGTATCTGAAAGGGGTGTAATCAGACAGAAAAGTGGAAAATGTTTATTTGTTGTTTTGTATAAAGCCACCGTACTATCACAAATTTTTATTTAGTGGATTTGTAAAACGCACTAAAGGCACTAAAGTCAAGGGTTAAAAAGTACCAATTTAGGGTATTTAAAAAAAGCACCTAGTTGAAAAATTCCAAACTGTTATGATTTAAAAAGCACTAAATCTATTGCAAAAAGCACTAAATCTATTGCGAAAAGCACTAAAATCTAGTGCGAAAAGCACTAAATTGGCACGCTGCACACGAAGCACGAATGCGTCGTATAAACGGCAATATTCAAAAACATGATTCAGAGAGCGAAGCATGGGATTCAACTCGTCGTCTAAACATAGTATTAGCTCACGGTCATATGCTGAGTACTTCTGTTGCGTGCTGTTAATTTTTTTTAACAAAAGGCTGAAGGCCAGCGTTGCCAATTTAGTGCCTTTATACCGTGTTCAGACATACCATTAATTGCACAATTAGGACATTTTATGCAATTAAGGCCTTAATTGAGCACAATTTGCCATAGAATAAGTCAATTAATAAATTGAGCAATTAGTAGTTAATTGTATCACTAATTGCGAAAAACTCGAAATGCAACCCTGTTGTTTGTTGAGAACTGTGTTCAGAACCAAATGTCAAAAAAAGTATATAAACAATGCAAAAGGAAATGGTAAGATGGTAAGTTTATTTATTTGGAGCATAGGGCTCCAAGTAATTCGGTTTATTATAATCATTATTTGTTAGCGATTCGGTAGCAATTTTATTTCAGGTAACGTAGGTTGCTAACCTTCATTCCCGAGTTTGGTGATAGGGCTGCTATCTGAGCACCCAAACGTGCTGTAATCCTGGAGCCAGTGTTTCAGAGAATTTAGTGTTCGCAATCCTCCTAGTTCCTGAGACGCTCTTAGGCCATTCAGGGTTCACCGACACTCCATCCCTCCTCCTTAACGGACTCAGGGTTTGCGTCAGAATTTCCTCTGTGCAGTTCTGAAGGTTATACCGCCTAAGGTCGGTCGCCAGAGCCTCGTTTGTGAAAACAAGAAATACCAAGTCCTTTATGGACAGTGGGTGAGGTTGACAATTGAAAAGGATAAGCTTTGTATACAAATCGACAAGTAAAATTTTGTATTCGCATTACTTTTCCATTGGTCTCTCAAGTTTATTTAAAATTCCTAAATAAATTTACTTTTTAACAAATACCTTTTACAAATACCAAAAAAATTGAAGATGAAGAGGCAGGCGTTGAGTGGGGCCAATGCAGCTGCTCTGATGGAATTGTGACCATGTCGAGTAGAGTTTCGTGGCCAAAGAAGAAATGGCCGCGTCTAAGCTGAGATGAGCTGCAGCAGTTGGGTTTTCAATAAAGTCCGTGAGATGTACATTTATTAATAATAATAGTTGTAATAAATTAAAAATGAATTGTATGAGTTTTAATAGTGTTTAAATATTGTTTTCATTCTCAAAGATTCTTCCACATCATCAAAATTTTTATAATTTTCTAACTTTTGCTCTCATAATGCAAAGAGCAAATGCTTCTGCTTTCTAACACTTTATAGAATTATCAAGTTTTTCGTTTTCTGTTTCTATTCTGATAATTTTGATGACTTCGACATTTCTGTTATATATTAGTGAAATTTCTTTTAAAGCCGAATTTGCATCAGTTCTTGAAATTCATAAACACGAATATTCACGAAACAAATAAAAACAATGTTTTTTTTCAGCTGTCAAATGATAATTGAGTCAGCTAAATTAAGTATGTGCGAACACTAGATTTAATTGCTCAATTAAAATTAAATTGACTCAATTAAAAATGCATGTCTGAACACAGTATTAGCACTAGATTTAGTGCTTTTTAGGGTTCTTTACACAGCGTTGCCAAATGTGCATTTTTAACTGATTTCAGCAGTTTTTTAAAGCACAGAGCAGTTTTGCAGTTATTTGCTTAAGAAATAAGTTTTTCTACAATATGAGCAGTTTTTAATTTTTAATTTATCTCAAGTTTGTTATTTTAATTCCGATATCTAAAGCCATAGTTTTACCCATTTTGCTAAATATACTAGTTAAGGTTTATTAGTAGTTTTTCAAACACCAAGAGAAAATTCCTTATGGAATTTGGTCTTATTGTTTGCAAGTTGGGTTCATATGGACGAAGCACTTCCTTTATTAATATTAATTTGATTTGTCTTATTGAAAAAGAACGACAAGTTTCTTCATTGAAATAATTCGATACTCGTATATACCAAATTAAAGGATAGACCGCATAGAATTTAAGGCCATAGGCCATTATTTTGCACTTCAAGTAAAATAAAATCTTAAAAAACAAAAGCAAACATTTTAGTTACCTTATTTATTGAATTGTTTATCCACTTACTTCTTAAGGTTTATTCGGAAAAACAGAATTTCTCTGTGTAATTTAATACGAAATATCCCATAGTGCAACTAATACACTTTCATTTCAATGAATTAAAAACATAACTGATGCTGATGAGGCTTTGGAGGTGGTAAAACGTAACAACTTGACAAACATTATCAAGTCATGATATCTACAACAAATATTACAACAGCAACAACCACACGTACTTTGTTGGTATAAATTACCTTCTTACTTTTCAAAATAGGGTAGCATCGTCAGATTGCATGTTTCTTATAGGAAATGTCAAACACCATACAAAACCTAATATTCGAAAGGTGTTTATGTATACCCAACTAAAAGCATGCTTTTAGGCTTAAACCTAGACAATCCAAATTTGACATTTAGATTGGTATAATGACATTAGTCACCTGGTGTAGTGCTGCCACCTAATAAATGCGCCTTGGCTTTACAAAGTAATTGTCATTAATTTGTATGAATCAAACAAGGCACAAAAGTAATTGTCAAACGAATTCTTCGTTATAAACTTGTAAAGAAAAAATCAGCGGATGAGCAATATGCCTGATACGTGTACCTGTCTGATATGCCTTGCATGAGAGTTAAAAATTAAAAGGTGTTCCCATTCCATATAATATATTTACATACAATTACTTGTATGTATATTGGCACTTGAAATTTGTAAGATTAGTGTCTTTTTATACAGACTACAACAATTAACACTAAAATTTAAATTAAAGGTTGGTCCATCAGTTAATGCAATTTTGACTAGGTAATTTTGACAAGTTGCTATATCTTGGGAAACCGTAAGAGGCAAACTATTGAAATTTTCAAAAACGGTAAAACTAAAAAATCCGAAAAATTACAAAATCGCCAAACCAAAAACCAAAAAAAATCGCTAAAACGAAAAAAGCACCAAACTAAAAAAATTTCTAACACTAAAATAATTCGGCAAAACCGAAAAAATCGCCATAATGAAAAAAAACACCAGAAAGCAAAAAAATCAGCAAAACGAAAAAAAATCGCCAAAACCGAAAAAATCCAAAAACGAAAAAAAGCCAAAACTATTTAATATATAGGCTAAAGTTCGTATTGATTTACATATCTAGTGTCCGTACGGAACCCTTCGTGCGCTGGTCAAAGTCGCACTTTACTGACTTTATTAAGTCATAACAATGCGTATATTTTAAGTTGGTGCTTTTTTTAAAAAGGCTTGGTGCTTTTTTACCTTGATTTCAGTGCTTTTTGTGCTTAATTAAAAACGCGAATTAGAATTTTTCCACTCTTTTCAAACTCTAATTTTAAACACATACTCAATGAAAATCTAACAGGGTGACTGTACTTGACTATAAAGTGTTCCTTCAAATTAAAATTGATCAAATTTCATGTAAAAACACAAAATAATAATATTCTGTTGGCTTTTTAAGGCTGGAACAGTATAGTAGCTGTAAGTTTTTGCAAATTTTTGTCCTTTTCGCATTTTGTTTGCATTCCTTACAGTTTTAGGGATTTTTAACCTATATTATGGTTTATTTAAAATTTTGCAATTTTTCGCGATTTTTTACAAAGTTCGCTGAAAAGTGACTTTTTGCATGTTTTCAGAGTCCTAACATTTTTGCCGATTTTTAAACGATATTAGACTGTTATCATTCCGCTGTTAGTAACTTTTTTGCGAATTTTCGACTTTTTCACGATTTTTACCGAATGTTTTGCAGTTCTTACAGTTTTAACGATTTGTAATCAATATTATAACTTGTTTAAAAGTTTGCAACTTTTCGCGAATTATCGCTTTTTTCGAGACAGGCGTAATTTTCCCAAATTTTTTTTGCTATCTTAGATTTTTAAGGACTTTTAATCAATATTGTGCTCTGCTATCGTTAAAATTTTACAAACATACATATTTACTGCAGTTAGTGCTTTTTTCATGAACGAACAATGCTTTTTGCTCTGAAAAAGTTGGCATCGCTGCTAAAGACTATTGTCGAGTTTTTGATGTAGTGCCGCTCCGACGGCTGTATTGGATCATCCACGCTGAGAAACAAGTCGATCAGCTAAAAGTCGACTTTGAGCCGCCGCCGAAAATTTTCTGGCAACCAAACTGCCGCCGAAGCGGCCGGCTTGTTTCCACTCGCAAATGTTATTTCATATTCACACTTATAATCTTAAACGTGTTTAAGGCAAGTGTTTTAAAAAACTAAACACGACCGTTTACATTACATTTGGGATGTTTAAGGTTGACGTTTTTTCAATAAATTGTTGTATATGTAAAAAATTACGAACAATTATGCTTTTTTATTGGTTTGTTATTTTCAAACATCAAATGTTCTTGTAAATATTTGAGTATTTATTTAACTGATTACTTGTTTACCAAATAATTTTTGACGTGACGCCATTTAATAACAACACAAAGTTGACACAGCTATAAAAAAACGGATTGAATATACTCCATTTACGTGTTTAAGGAAGTGTTTTAATCTTAAACACTTTGAGATGTTTAACAAAACAAGTCAATGTATGGTAAAACATCTCAAAATCGTCGTGTTTAAGCTCTTAAACACGAATGAGGCTTTACAAACGTTTAAGAACATAAGTTTGAAAATAGTATTAGCCGATAAAATTTTAATCGAAATATGATATACATATGTAGTAAATGTAAGTTTTTTAATTTAGAAACGATTATTAAATATACTTTGAAATGCCAAATTAATTAAAGAAAACCAAGGACGTCGTGACTGCACTTTATAAAACTGCGATATATCTGCTCACTTGGGAGCCTTGGCTGTGAAGACATTCACACACTGTTTGCACACAGTCTTCATTAACCATCGATTACATAAAGTCTATACCTGATATAATATCAAATATATTTCTATCAGCAAACGTCAAATTTCATAGCAGAGCGAATTATATTACGTGTGGACTGCAATATTAGTATTATATTAATATTATATCAGATATTATAATATTGTTTTCATAATATATATTTAGAAAACAATATTATGATACCAAGTGTCAAAAAACGCACACATACATAGATACGTGCAGAGAATTTTGTGTATTAAAGTGAAAATTAATATATTTTGATAAAAAAAATGCGGAAATGTTTAAATTATGCACGATGTATTAAGGAAATACTAAAATTTTTGTGAAACACACATTACTATTACAACAAACGAAGATGTTTACTGCACGGCTGCCTGATATTTATGAAATATTATGATATTTACAAGAGTACGTTTTCCCCTACATAGATATTAATATCAATATTAATATATTTTTCTTCTAATTCTGCCGACGTTCTCTCTCATATTATATCAGAGTTAATATCAGGTATAGACGTTATGTTACGGAAAAATAACAAATTTTTGTTCGAACATGAATGTGTTTAATGCAGGGAAGGAAAATGATTTCTTGGATTTTGTACCAACTTTGAAAATAAAATGTACTTTTTAGACCATGAGGTACCAATTTTTAATATTTATTAACCTTTATGTCAACGGCAACATACCTGGGTATGTTTTTAGTTTTGAAAACGCTGTAGCTCTAAACTGAATAACCGGATCGACTTGAAATTTTTTGATATCCTAGTCAAAACTGTTTTACGCAATAGTTCCAAGTTTGGTTAGGATTAGATCATCCGTTCGGAAGATAAAGCCCATTTACAAAGTTGCACCCTTAAGTCAACAGAATACATACCTGGGTATGTATAGTAAAACGCATGCAAATATGACAATATAATATAAAAGTATAGTTTATTTTGAGCTAAGTTTTGTAATTATTTTTTTATTATTATTATATAATGTCAGTTTTAATTATTTTTGCTTAAAATTATTGAAATTCAAATACATCTATCGCATTGAGGTAAGTCTTTGGAATGCTCTGCGCACACTGGTTTGTTGCATAATGTGCATGCTTTACGAGTAGGGCGTCGTTTCGAGCAGATGTAGCAATTCCCCTTTACTTTTAGCCGGTCCGTACTATCACGTTCCTCCGATGCATGTGCCTCAGCATCTACAACTCCATTGGGCCCACCTTTCATGGCTTCGATGGCGTTGCGCGTTGAAAAAACTCTGGATATTCTGCTGTTATTCGCCCTTCTTTCCATTTCTGGCTTGCACAATTGCTCGCTAAGCTGATGGAGAAACATCATACGGCGGCTTGTAGATGTCTTCAGGTGAGTGTTGTTGTCAATGTATATTACGTATGCAGCAAACGCAGCAACGTCCACAGTATTATAAAAGAAAGCCAGAGGCCATTTATTTGTGCGCCGCTTCGTACTAAATTCGGACAAGCACTTGTCCATGTTATCAACGCCACCTTTGGTTTTGTTGTAGTCCAATATAAGCAATGGCTTCTTCTTAGGACCGGTCGTTTCTTTTGTATAATGAGTAGTGGACAACATTACAACTGCCTTGTTTTTCTTGGGAACGTACGAGCACATCGTAACGTGATTACAGAACCCAAACTTTGATGATTCAGCCTCACGTCGTTTCGGGTTGGCAAATGCTGCTGGCACGAATGTACGCCTTTTGTTGCAAGTACCCAATATAGATAAATTGTTGTCTAACATCAAAGTTTTTGCCAAGTTGTAGCTAGTGAAAAAGTTGTCACATACAATATTTCTTCCACTTCCAGCAAAAAGGTTGACACATAAATCCTTTACTACTCTTTCGCCAACGTTTCTTTCACGTTCACCAGACGGTGCCATTCCTGTATAGATTTGTCCCTGCATTGAAAAATTATATTCAATTTAGTTATTTAGATTTTCAACAATTTTCAACAATATTCATTGTACCTGCAATGGATAGGAAGAAATGGAGTCGCACACCCACCACACTTTTATTCCATATTTGGCAGGTTTTGATGGTGAAGCCAGTTCCACCACGATAAGCATACAATTGTTCATCTACGGTGACGTTGGCTCCAGCCATGTAATATCTACGAAGACAGCTGTTAAGCATAAAAAAAACGTCCGATATTGCTGCTGATTTGTCAGTTTGTTTTCGTTGCTGGCGTGTGTTTCCATTATCAAAACGTATGAAGCGGCTTATTTCCCAAAATCGTCGTACACTCATTGCGGCACGATATAGTGCACGTAACCAGAATGTGTAACGCCACTTAGCAAAAGTAGGCCCAAATATGCATCAAATTCACTTTTTGTAATGGGAATCCATGATCTCGGTTCTCTTGTTGGATGTTTTGCGTTGTCAATATCATAAAATTGCCTTGCCTTTCGATTTGATTCACGAATAATTATGTCGCATATTTCGTTTGACATTATCAATTGGAACGTTTTTGCAATGGTCAAACCCTGCGTTGCCCGTACTGGTCCAGATTCTGCACTTCTTAGAATGTTGTGCGTACGGAATCTTACAGGTTGTGGTAATATCGAGGACCAAACATTACCATCTCTGGCAGTAAAAACTTCGCCAGTTTCAATTGGTGCATCTTCAAGATCTTCATCAGAATCACTGTCGCCCTCTGGGTCATATTCTGGTAACATGGGTTCTTCAACGTCTGATTCATCTCCACCAATATCACCTAAAGCCTCGTCACCAACTATTGAATCGTGGTCACTTGTTTCTTCTTGGCTCTCTTCAAGCGCTTGCCGAATATATGCTTGTTGTTCTTCGTACGAAAGTGCGCTTAGTTGTCGCGGAGTAAGCCATTCACCATCAGCCATTTCACTTTTTATATTTTTTTATTTCCACAAAATAAACAGAAACGTCTTTTCACTTCGAATCACAAATGTAAACTAAATTTTCTGATGATACTACAAAGAATGAAATTTCCGAAACAATAAATGTTTCTACCTGCCTATATTATATATTTATTATATACGTATGTCGTCTACCTATACAACCACTTTTTTCAACAAACAATGACTGTGAGGATGAAATTGATTATCATAAAATTTTTTAGCTTTTTGTCCATTTCTAACAAACTAAAAAAATAATTCGGAAATTCCAACAAACCAGGTAGATACGTAATTAGCATAACGTATGTACATACCCAGGTATGCTGCTGTGGACGTGCGTAAAGCATTTCTGCTGTTGAAATAAAGGTTAATAAGAACAGAAAAGTAAAAAAATTAGTATAAAAATTCAGAAGTTTACAATAAAAAACAAGAAACTTAACACAAATGTGTATAAAAATTCAGTATACAATAAATAATTACAAAAAAATATGTGTGGCACTCGGGGACTGCCGCGGTAAAGCTATTGCTTAGCATTTTTTATCAACGTATGCAAATTTATTTTTTAAAATAAAAAACCTACGATTTGTCTGTTTGTTTGTGTTTATCGTTTTTTGTCAACCACAATTGCTCTTAAGTACGCCACATTGTGTTTTCCTACATGTAAAAATCTGTTCTAGCAATACTGTATGTTAATGAAATCAATAGCATACTTTTGGGGTTAACATACACTGGGCGATTCAAATAAAAATAGTCTTAGGTTTTTTTCGTTACGGAATTTCTTTATTCGGTCGACACCATCAAAGCCTGCGATAAAAGCTATGCAATAGCTTAAAAAAAATATAAAATTTTACATTCATAAAGGTACATTTGTACATTCGAATATTATATTAGAGATTAAAATAAAACACACACAAAAAAATTAAAGAGAACATAGGCAAAATTAATGTTACCATATAGTGAAACACTGACATTTTGAAATTGTACCAAGTAACTAGCTGTAGTACCACGGTACCAACAAGGTCAAAAATGTACCATAAAAAGTACAATTGTACCATGATTTCCATCCGTGGCCTAATGTGAACCGCTGATGTTCATATTTTTATCTTATTCGAACATCTCAAGATATACTTCACATAGAACATAAAAAAATATTTTTCTTGTTATTCTGCCGGAACGTTGCAACGTTGTGTAGCCTCCGGAAAGCGCTGATATAAAACTCATATATATGAATAAGCAATAAAAAAGAATGAAAAAAACTAAAACTAATGTAAATATATTTCATAAAACATTTTCCTAAGATGGATTTCAAATACATTCTATATATATGAATACAATTTAAAACAACAAATGAAAATTCTAAAATTAAAAATGGTTAACTTATTTATTTACTCTGTGATGTATTTCTTTAAAAAATTATAGTCAACGGCTGAAAGCCTCCCATCGGCTCTAGCTGACTTTTAGCCGCCGCCGACATTTATTTACCCAAGCGTCAGGATGTGCTAAAAGGGTGACTTGATAATTCGTCTTTAGTTCTGTGAAAAACGGCTTTTGCTGTCGGGTCCCATTTTAGTGGTGTTTTAGAGCTGGCAAACTATCGATGGTCACGCCATTCGATATTTTCGATAGTTTGTTCGAAAACTATCGATACACTATGTTCACACACCAACACGAACAGTCGTTTTGACTGTTGATATATGGATAAGGTTAAAAAAAATTAGGTAAAAATTATAACTACCTTATTCAGAAGAAATAATTTTGGTTTACAAATGGTTTACAATGGTTTGTATGAAAATTTGTTTGTTAAACGTTTTTTAAACTTAAATTATTTGTTTCTGAATAAGGTCTTAAATAATTAATTTTATTCTAATTTTTCAATTTTAAACACATCTGAAATTTATTTGCTGGTGGTTCAGCGTTGTCTATATATTTCATTGTTGCTGTAACAAATCATCAGTAGACTTCAACCACACATTTTGAATAGTCACAAACCTCTTATCTTATGCACAGACTTTCAAGAACTATTTGAGAATTCATAAATAATAATATTTTTGAAAATCACAAAAGAAGAATAAGCGTAGTAGGCTTTGAAACTAATACAAAAAACCCAGCAAATAATTTATATTCGATTTGAATCTATTTTATTTTTCTACACCTTTATACAATTAGAAATCCATTGGATAACAATAAAAGTAATTATAAGGCAAAATGAAAAATAAAATATAAACTCAACACCCAAGGAATCTATTATTCGACATATTGTCAGAAGTCTATTTCAATCTGAAATTTATTTGCTGGTGGTTCAGCGTTGTCTATATATTTCATTGTTGCTGTAACAAATCATCAGTAGACTTCAACCACACATTTTGAATAGTCACAAACCTCTTATCTTATGCACAGACTTTCAAGAACTATTTGAGAATTCATAAATAATAATATTTTTGAAAATCACAAAAGAAGAATAAGCGTAGTAGGCTTTGAAACTAATACAAAAAACCCAGCAAATAATTTATATTCGATTTGAATCTATTTTATTTTTCTACACATTTATACAATTAGAAATCCATTGGATAACAATATAAGTAATTATAAGGCAAAATGAAAAATAAAATATAAACTCAACACCCAAGGAATCTATTATTCGACATATTGTCAGAAGTCTATTTCAATCTGAAATTTATTTGCTGGTGGTTCAGCGTTGTCTATATATTTCATTGTTGCTGTAACAAATCATCAGTAGACTTCAACCACACATTTTGAATAGTCACAAACCTCTTATCTTATGCACAGACTTTCAAGAACTATTTGAGAATTCATAAATAATAATATTTTTGAAAATCACAAAAGAAGAATAAGCGTAGTAGGCTTTGAAACTAATACAAAAAACCCAGCAAATAATTTATATTCGATTTGAATCTATTTTATTTTTCTACACCTTTATACAATTAGAAATCCATTGGATAACAATAAAAGTAATTATAAGGCAAAATGAAAAATAAAATATAAACTCAACACCCAAGGAATCTATTATTCGACATATTGTCAGAAGTCTATTTCAATCTGAAATTTATTTGCTGGTGGTTCAGCGTTGTCTATATATTTCATTGTTGCTGTAACAAATCATCAGTAGACTTCAACCACACATTTTGAATAGTCACAAACCTCTTATCTTATGCACAGACTTTCAAGAACTATTTGAGAATTCATAAATAATAATATTTTTGAAAATCACAAAAGAAGAATAAGCGTAGTAGGCTTTGAAACTAATACAAAAAAACCCAGCAAATAATTTATATTCGATTTGAATCTATTTTATTTTTCTATTATTTATTTATTTATTATTATTATTATTATTATTTTATTTTTTGCTGGGTTTTTTGTATTAGTTTCAAAGCCTACTACGCTTATTCTTCTTTTGTGATTTTCAAAAATATTATTATTTATGAATTCTCAAATAGTTCTTGAAAGTCTGTGCATAAGATAAGAGGTTTGTGACTATTCAAAATGTGTGGTTGAAGTCTACTGATGATTTGTTACAGCAACAATAAAATATATAGACAACGCTGAACCACCAGCAAATAAATTTCAGATTGAAATAGACTTCTGACAATATGTCGAATAATAGATTCCTTGGGTGTTGAGTTTATATTTTATTTTTCATTTTGCCTTATAATTACTTTTATTGTTATCCAATGGATTTCTAATTGCATAAAGGTGTAGAAAAATAAAATAGATTCAAATCGAATATAAATTATTTGCTGGGTTTTTTGTATTAGTTTCAAAGCCTACTACGCTTATTCTTCTTTTGTGATTTTCAAAAATATTATTATTTATGAATTCTCAAATAGTTCTTGAAAGTCTGTGCATAAGATAAGAGGTTTGTGACTATTCAAAATGTGTGGTTGAAGTCTACTGATGATTTGTTACAGCAACAATGAAATATATAGACAACGCTGAACCACCAGCAAATAAATTTCAGATTGAAATAGACTTCTGACAATATGTCGAATAATAGATTCCTTGGGTGTTGAGTTTATATTTTATTTTTCATTTTGCCTTATAATTACTTTTATTGCTATCCAATGGATTTCTAATTGTATAAAGGTGTAGAAAAATAAAATAGATTCAAATCGAATATAAATTATTTGCTGGGTTTTTTGTATTAGTTTCAAAGCCTACTACGCTTATTCTTCTTTTGTGATTTTCAAAAATATTATTATTTATGAATTCTCAAATAGTTCTTGAAAGTCTGTGCATAAGATATGAGGTTTGTGACTATTCAAAATGTGTGGTTGAAGTCTACTGATGATTTGTTACAGCAACAATGAAATATATAGACAACGCTGAACCACCAGCAAATAAATTTCAGATTGAAATAGACTTCTGACAATATGTCGAATAATAGATTCCTTGGGTGTTGAGCTTATATTTTATTTTTCATTTTGCCTTATAATTACTTTTATTGTTATTCAATGGATTTCTAATTGTATAAAGGTGTAGAAAAATAAATAAGATTCAAATCGAATATAAATTATTTGCTGGGTTTTTTGTATTAGTTTCAAAGCCTACTACGCTTATTCTTCTTTTGTGATTTTCAAAAATATTATTATTTATGAATTCTCAAATAGTTCTTGAAAGTCTGTGCATAAGATAAGAGGTTTGTGACTATTCAAAATGTGTGGTTGAAGTCTACTGATGATTTGTTACAGCAACAATGAAATATATAGACAACGCTGAACCACCAGCAAATAAATTTCAGATTGAAATAGACTTCTGACAATATGTCGAATAATAGATTCCTTGGGTGTTGAGTTTATATTTTATTTTTCATTTTGCCTTATAATTACTTTTATTGTTATCCAATGGATTTCTAATTGTATAAAGGTGTAGAAAAATAAAATAGATTCAAATCGAATATAAATTATTTGCTGGGTTTTTTGTATTAGTTTCAAAGCCTACTACGCTTATTCTTCTTTTGTGATTTTCAAAAATATTATTATTTATGAATTCTCAAATAGTTCTTGAAAGTCTGTGCATAAGATAAGAGGTTTGTGACTATTCAAAATGTGTGGTTGAAGTCTACTGATGATTTGTTACAGCAACAATGAAATATATTGTTACGTTTTTCCTCACTGTAAAAACGCTTTTCCGTAGATCAGAAGATTTGCAAATGAATACAAGAGCCGAGTGTAGTAATTAGGGTTAAGAATGATACAAGTTTTATTTACAAATACACTTATACTAAATTACTCAAGAGCTTAAATACCTAATACAACTTAAACTAATAAATTACACACAAATATTCACAACTGGTTACCACTACGCCTTCCTCGCTGTAGTTTACACACGTCTCTTAGCTGGCTGCGCAAGTAATCACGTGACACCTCTTTGTCTACTGCTCGTCACTTACGAGACTCACTCTGCCGTCACTCACAGTTGATACACCAATACTTCTTTGTCTGCTGCTTGTCACACACGGCACTCACTCTGCCGACACTCACAGTTGATACACCAATAAAGACTCACTGGCTTTACTTACACCCTTATACACGTCTATTCGCTGCGCTGTTCCCTTTACTCCAGTCGACACGATAGACTCCACAATAATCTCAATTCCACGACAGACTATTATTAATTCACAACTAAATTATCAACTGTCTAACGAGTTCTTAACTTCACTATTTTCTGATTAGCACTAACTATAACTGTTCGCGACTGACTTACAACTGCAACTAACTAACTCATTGGATGCGTCACCTCTATTTATATTTCACAGAAATTCCACTAGAAGTTTCAAGCAATGTCTAGACGATCATTATCATCTTATATGCTGCCTAATTAAGTTCATGTGGTAACTATGTACATACATGTGTATATGCGTACGTGTGTACACCATTAACTAAGCAACACACGGTGGTTGTTTATCTTTTGCTTTTCGTTTGAATTGGCATGTATGTATGTGTACAAATATGTGAATCTTCTTAATAAGCAGACGCTTTTTGTTGTTACTTTTGCTTGTTTACGTTTAATCAAGCTAGGCATGCTTATTTAGTTGTTGGCTACTATTCTAGACTATTCTTTACTTTGACCCTGTAGGAATATTTTCGCGTAGCATTTACATTAACCCTGTTGGAATATTTCTGTATAATGCTACTTAACATTGTTGACGGCTATTTTCGTAACACTGCCGCCCACTTAAGCCTATTCGTCCCGAATAGGCACATCATCGCCTTTTCTTTCTTCTGCGTTTTCTAAACGCCTTGTAGTTACGCTGGAGACGACTACCTCTTCCATATTTGTAGGCTTTAATTCTGGCGCTGCCTCGTTTCTCAACTGGAACTTGTATTGCCATACGCTGGGGATGACTACTTCGTTGACATTTGTGGCCCCTGGTACTGACTCTGCTTCCTGTTTCCAATACAGCTTGCCTTGCCTTGCGCTGACGATGACAAGTTCTTCCACATTTGCAGCCCATGGTACTGAATCTGCCTGGTATTTCTACTACAGCTTGCCTTGCCGTACGCTGTAGATGACAACTCCTTCTACATTTATGGAATTTGGCTCTGACTCTACCTTGTCCCTTGACTAGAGCTTGCCTTACCATTCTACATTTATGGCCCTTTGCTCTGACTCTACCTTGTCCCTTAACTAGAGCTTGCCTTACCATTCCACATTTATGGCCTTTGGCTCCGACTCTTCCTTGTACCTTGACTAGAGCTTGCCTTACCACACGCTTTAGGCTCCGTATAGAAGTTGTCTTTTTCTTCCTGACTGCTTTTATGCTATGCGCTTTGTATACTGTAGCAGTTTCTTTACCCTGAGCAAGCGAGACCATTTCATCCATAGCTTGTTCCGCTGTTTCACAGACCACCACATCTTCTACGTCACTAGCTTCATTTTCTTCGCTGGAAACTTCTGTCTCACGTCCAACTTGTTGACAGTGTCCACTGCTAATTTCATCTTCTGCCTTCAATCTTTGGTCAACGTTTTCCTCTGTGCCAGAAACGTCTTTGTTGACACTGTTCCCCAGGTCAGAAATCTTTTCGTGTATCTCTTTGTCTGAATTACTGACTTGTATTTCTTCACCATCTGCTTGTCTGTTTACGGGTTCAGCAATTTCTTGAACTTTCTCATTTCTGGCTCTATGGGGTTCTTGAACGTTAGTCACAATTTTCGCTTTCCATTTGTCAAGTATGTCGTTTGTGGCCGAAACTTCAATTAGAATTTTCTCGTTGTTGGCTCTAGAAATTTCTTGCAAATCTGCCTTCATATCTCTAGAAGACTCCTGAATTTCAGCCTTCATTGCTCTAGAAGACTCCTGAAGTCTAACATCCATTTGGCCTAGAAGTTTGTCGTTGTTTGCTTTCATTTCCTCATTGACCGCTTTTATTTTGCTCATCATGGCAGCCAATATTGTGCTGATGTCTGCAATGTTTGTCGCCGCACGATAACATACCTCTTTCTCTTCGACCTCATATGTCTCGATTTCAATGTTGCGCCGCTGGAACTCCTGTAGTAGTCTCTCCTGTAGTTGTACTTTATTACCAGTTGTCGACAGTTTCCGCTTATTCAACTCTTCCTTGAGTTGCTCCACATTAAGCTCTTGAAATTTCATTTTCCTCAAAAACCAATTACTACGTTTAACCTTTTCAAACGTATGTGGTTTTGTTCACGTTTAAGCTTCTCAAACGTGTGAGGTTCTCCTTTTCTTATTACTCTTGCTTTTCGCTTAACTCTTTTAAAACGTATCGCTTGTATTTGCAAATCCCACTTCTGACACCAAATGTTACGTTTTTCCTCACTGTAAAAACGCTTTTCCGTAGATCCGAAGATTTGCAAATGAATACAAGAGCCGAGTGTAGTAATTAGGGTTAAGAATGATACAAGTTTTATTTACAAATACACTTATACTAAATTACTCAAGAGCTTAAATACCTAATACAACTTAAACTAATAAATTACACACAAATATTCACAACTGGTTACCACTACGCCTTCCTCGCTGTAGTTTACACACGTCTCTTAGCTGGCTGCGCAAGTAATCACGTGACACCTCTTTGTCTACTGCTAGTCACTTACGAGACTCACTCTGCCGTCACTCACAGTTGATACACCAATACTTCTTTGTCTGCTGCTTGTCACACACGGCACTCACTCTGCCGACACTCACAGTTGATACACCAATAAAGACTCACTGGCTTTACTTACACCCTTATACACGTCTATTCGCTGCGCTGTTCCCTTTACTCCAGTCGACACGATAGACTCCACAATAATCTCAATTCCACGACAGACTATTATTAATTCACAACTAAATTATCAACTGTCTAACGAGTTCTTAACTTCACTAGTTTCTGATTAGCACTAACTATAACTGTTCGCGACTGACTTACAACTGCAACTAACTAACTCATTGGATGCGTCACCTCTATTTATATTTCACAGAAATTCCACTAGAAGTTTCAAGCAATGTCTAGACGATCATTATCATCTTATATGCTGCCTAATTAAGTTCATGTGGTAACTATGTACATACATGTGTATATGCGTACGTGTGTACACCATTAACTAAGCAACACACGGTGGTTGTTTATCTTTTTGACTTTTCGTTTGAATTGGCATGTATGTATGTGTACAAATATGTGAATCTTCTTAATAAGCAGACGCTTTTTGTTGTTATTTTTGCTTGTTTACGTTTAATCCAGCTAGGCATGCTTATTTAGTTGTTGGCTACTATTCTAGACTATTTTTTACTTTGACCCTGTAGGAATATTTTCGCGTAGCATTTACATTAACCCTGTTGGAATATTTCTGTGTAATGCTACTTAACATTGTTGACGGCTATTTTCGTAACAATATAGACAACGCTGAACCACCAGCAAATAAATTTCAGATTGAAATAGACTTCTGACAATGTGTCGAATAATAGATTCCTTGGGTTAAACACATATCTTTTTTTTTTCGTTTACAAAAACATACCTACATATCGTCACCTTAAATGCAAACAGACGTAGCTACACAAAAATTCGAAATCGAGTTTTTGATTGATTATAGTTCATTTTATCAAACTACATGTTCACGCAAATATTTAGACCTCTGCGATGAAAAATTACGATTTTATTAAAGAAATTCAAACGGGCGTAATTACGAATGCATCTATTTTTTATTGCAAGGAACGTAACTAACATAAAAGCTTAAAGATACATAAAAAGGAAATAAATGTTTAAAAAGATATAAGCATCCATACTAAAAGTAAATTTCGAAGAAAATTTTCAAGAATACTTTATTATTATTGATTTTGTAACGTTATTTTTTTTTCTCCTGTAACATATATAAAAGTGTAGTAACATACGTTTGCATTTAAGGTGACGATATGTATATACTCGTATGTATGTAATAATTTTGTTTTAATAGCCAATTCAGATAAATTAGCGATAATTTGCTATCAAAAAATTCAGTAAGATTCAGAATGGAACAAAATGGTTCGATCACAAAATTTTATATATTTCAATCAATATTCGAGCGCGAATCGTGAATACGCGTGAGAGCGAGCCTCGATATTTGTTGTCCGTGTGATCATGCTATTAGGAATGCTGAATTTTATTTTTCAATACATATCGCTCATTTATTCATTATTATAACTCAAATAAAACTAGTTTTGAACAAATGTGTTAAGTTCTCAATTTACATACAACTCAGTGGATATATTAATAAAGGTTTCTTCTATCAAGAGGTGAGCTTGCACGCCATTGCGTGAATTTTTTTTACACAAGATGAAATATGAATTGCCGGCGCACTCTGAATTATTAACTGAATAAATTAATTTTTTGAGTTATGACGTTATTATATTAATAGAGTGATATATACTTATGTATTCAATAGAAGACAACTAATATGTTAAATTTTATCGAGTTTGTTGACAATTTGGTAATAAATTTTTTCAACGATAGTGTATCGCTATCGAGAAAAAACTATCGATAGTCTAATAAAAACAAAACCATCGATACTATCGATAGTACTATCGATAGTTTGCCAGATCTATGGTATTTTGTCGTTTTTCCTATTACCGGTGATCAATTTTTGTAGGTGTAACTGGTACCAAGCGGCTTGAGGCAAAAATTTTCGATGAAAATTTACCATTGCTATGAATCGCTTAAAGTGCTGGGCCACTATAGGTTTCGGAAAGTTCATAATGAATTTTTAAGAAAAAATGTGCCACGTGTAATAACGAAATGTGGATCAACACTAAAAATTGAATCGGAAACCACATAATGTTCCTGCCTAAAAGAAACAATACTTTAACCGATGATGAAATTAAAGAACTTTCGAACGGATCATATCGCTTAAGTAGAGAAGGTGGACAAAAGTTAATCGTTGAGAGTGAGGTGAATGAATTTTTAACTCAAAATGCCCAATATTCTATTTAGCAATAAAATATATTAATTATGTATTTGAAATTATAAAAAAATACATTAAAGAGTTTTGTAAAATATATACATATGTATGTTTGTGCTTTTATGAAACTATTTTATAAGCTTTAGGTCAGTAAATTTTATATATTTTTAGTTTTATATCGATATTTCGTTAACCTTTGGTTAACTTCTTCAGGATTATATTTATTTTATTTTTTGGTAATTAGTTTTTGTCTTTTTTCCTTTTAATCAGAAAAAAAATATTTGTTGATAGTTATAAATAACAATGTCTGTCATATAAAATTTCTTTTAACAATTTTTGAAAAGTATTGGTAGAAAAACAAAATAGGTATAAGTCTACAATATTTTTTCATAAAAAAATTTTTAAAAGAAAAGCTTTTTAACATATACAATTTTGTAATGGTTTTTGGAAAAGGTAATAAATATTTTTAATACATTAACATAACATTTTCAAACTTTGAAAATTGTTTAAAAAATTTTTTTGGAAAAATGTTAACAACATTGGTATTAGTCTAAAATATTTTATTATGGTATTGAATATTTACAGAATATGAATTTAAAAGGTATTATAATATACATGTACATATATAATAAAAATTTTACTTAATTTCATATAATTTACATATACAAAAAAATAGCTAACTACATTATTTAATTAAACATTTTTTTATATTTTTTATATTTTTTATAAAAAAAAATTATAATCACATGAACAAACAAAAAAAAATGCATAGTGTATTACTTTCTTAAACCCGACACAATCGTCCGTATTTTAGAATCTAAATGTACATAAATAATTTTGTTAACATTCAAAGAAACTTTATCTAAATGTCATAAAAAATTCATTAAAATACAGCCACACACATACCTACATATATGTGCAACCATAATTGAATAATATGTACATTAAATTAAAAAAAAACAATCCCTCTAACCAAGCTAATTCAATTTATTGACCTCTCTTCCTTTCCTTCCTTTTTTAAGTATTATGGTTTTCATACAATCACAAATAAGAGAAAAATAATGTTAGATTAAGAGAAATACTACAAACGCGCACACGCACTCAGGTTTTCTTTTGTTTTTACTTGTAAGCTAATAAATGCGCAATATGTGTGCATGCAGTAGTAGCAACTTTAAACGCTTATAGCTCCCAAAATACTCAACCGATTTCAATATACTATGGATTGTCTGTACAGAAAAACCTTTAAAACCATATAAATCTTTTTCAAATCGGTGCAGTAGTACCAGCGTAAGAGAGATTACAAAAAACATGTTTGCCTATTAATTATATAGATTTTCAGTTATTTCATAAAGAAATTTAAGACAAATAGTACCTACCATGTCAAACTATCCAATATGCAAAATTAGTTTTTTAGATTCGTTGTCTTGGTACCCTAATTTTTACGATATGCTTCGTTTCAAAATGCTGAAATTCTCACGGACGGTAGATAACTCAATCACAAATATTTTAAGCCTGGCACTTTTAGGAATACGCTGACTTCAAATTCATAATTGGGGGGTCTTCGCGCTAGTTAATGCACAGGGTATAGTCTACATGGCAACACTGGCATAAATAGATAAAGCTATGTACAGACGGTTGTCAGATCTTACAATATTGCCAGTAAAATGTGCTAAAAATTTCTTACAACCGTGTTAACTGGCAATTTTTGTCAGACGACGTTGCCAGAAAAAGCATTGTCAGTCCATTGCAAGACTAGCAACTGACAACATATTGTCAGACATCTTACAATCGTGTGAACACATTGTAAAATTATTGCCAGATATTTGTCAGACATTTTAATATTGTCAGATGTGCGAAGTTCATGCATCTGACAATGGCGTCATTGTAAGATAATTCTTGCTATGGGCAAAACTGCACACGCTTGATTTTAAAGAAAAAGTTTATAATAAAATATATGCAGACAAAATCATTGCAATTGCTTCTTTATGGTCCATAATAATTTATACTTTCACTTTTTACATTTAACACAAACACAAACGATAAATATTTAACAAATTTCCAACAAATGGTTTAAGTCTGGCAACGCATAACAACAGATCCAACAATTTGTGCATATGACAACCGTGTGAACTGACAATTTTTCTACTGACGATTTTGTCAGATGAATTTATTGTCATACAACCGTCTAGCAATAAATTGTAAGATTTTCTGACATCCGTGTGAACTGACAAGAAATATTGTGCTGACAATTTTCGATTGCCAGTACATTGTCAGCACATTGCCAGATCTGACAATATTGTAAGATCTGACAATCGTCTGTACATAGCTTAAGTAGACACACACATCTTCATAATGGGGAACAAAGGTCAACATCAATATTATCACTTACATACGTTAGAACAAAGACTTAAAGCTCAGTTAGCCGACTGTAATGTAAAGTAACTGCAACAGTAGTAAACAGCTGATCGATATTGGTATGTGAAAAGTAATGAAAATGATTATAGAGATGCAATGTAACGTAACCTACTTTTCATATAAAAATATCGATCAGCTGTTTTCTACGTTGCAGTTACATTACAGTCGGCTAACTGAGCCTTTACAACGAGACCACTATCAGTCAAAGTAAAATCAAAATAGACTTGGGTCGAACTCGTTCACTAGTTCATTTTTGCCACAAACCACTGATCAAACCCATTTAAATTACATGGGTTTGATCATTGGTTTGTGGCAAAAATGAACTAGTGAACGAGTTCGACCCAAGTCTAAATCAAAATATGTTTTAATAATAAAAAGATACTAGTAGAAAACATATTCCGAGATAAAAGACAAAGAAACGATAAACATAATTATTACTATAAATAAATGTTAAGAAAATATTTTAAGTAGTCTTAAGAAGATAAATAATAAAGAAACACACGTTTCGGTGTGAAAAAAACTTTATTTAAATTTTTTTGATTCATTCCTTCACCAAGGAATTAACTCGCTCTTCTGAAAAGTTAAAATTTGCATATTGGATAGTTTGACGTGACTTAGAAGATATTTGACTTTTACCAAAAAAAAATTTAGTATTAATTATTATTATTATTTAGTATTTATTAATTAGTATTTCACCTATAACTTTTTAGTATATTGTTGGATTTCAAATTAAAAGATAGCAAGTAAATTTTATTCAGGCAATTTGCAATTTTTTAATGCACTATGGTTCTTCTTTTTTTGTTTTGATAATTAAAATAGAAAAAATTAAATGAAATGAAAATAACTAATTTGTTTTCTACTTTTCTGTTGCTCACAATCTGTCCAACAGTATTGGTAAAATAGGACCATGGGAAGGGGCACCCCCATACAATGTAATTAATAATAATCTTATTTCTTGAAAGCTATAATAGCAAGAGTCCTCAAATTTAGTATGGACTCCTATGAAAGCGAGGTGCGAAGTATTTCAAAATATTGGTATAATACGACCATGAAAAAAGTAATTCATAATAATATATTTTAAAAGCTATAAAAGCAAGAGTACTAAAATTTGGTATGATCTGTTTTGAGAGTGAGGTGCGAAGTAATATAAGATATTGATAGAATATGATCATGAGAATGGGCACACCCATACAAAATAATTAATTATAATCTTATATCTTGAAAGCTATAGCAATAAGAATCTTCAAATTTAATATGGACTACACAGTTTCAATCCCTCACTTATCAATATGACTTCCACATCCCAAAGATCAAGCTCTTCTCAAGAGCATTTTGAATTTGATTGCGAACACCTGGTTGCTTTGCGCGAAAGGCTTGCAACGACTCCAGTAGAAGATCTTACGGATACAATTCTAGAAGTCATACTAAGAGACCTAGACTCCAGATGGGATAATTTAAACTTCTCTTACGAAAAAGTCATGTCCTGCAATGACATTAGAATTATCCAAAAAATGAAACAAGAGGCCAAAGAGAGATTTGAACAATGTGCCACAGAGTATTATAACTGTTCATCTCAAATACTGGACCTTGGGAAAATATTCCAATAAGAAAACCCAGGTATACTAAGATTTCAGTCTACTTCTCGTCACTCAACACCCCACCAAGCACCTGCCCAAACTTTTACCCAATTCTAGCGACTGTATTAAACTCCCCCCCCCCCCTCCCCTGTGACACAGAGATATTCAATGGTAGTTATGAAGAGTGGCCCTCTTTTCGTGACATTTTCACGGCTTTATATATCAACCATTCAAAACTTAATCCCATCACAAAACTTTACCACGCGACACAAAACGAGGGGTGAAGCAGGAGCGATAGTAAAAAGATATCCTTTGTCACACGATAATTTTGAACACGCTTGGAACGCGCTATGAAAAAAAACGTGTACTTGTCGATAACCAGATCAACATTCTGTTTGACATACCAGCAGCAAAAAATGATAGCAGTGAATCTATCAGAAAGATTCAATCATTTGTTAACGATTCATTAGCAACGTTATTGAAGTTGATGTGTCAAGTTGGGATCCGATTCTAATTCGATTAGTATCCACAAAACTTCCAGAAGCAACTTTGACACTATGGGACCAATCTCTCACATCTCCTAGAGAATTGCCACAATGGTCACAAATGTCCCAATTTCTCGTAAACAGATATGAGGCAGTAGAACGCGTTAATAGCATAAGAAAGTCTAAATATGATTTCAGCCTCAAAACTACAAGCCCACATAGCGTATAAATGTAATTGTCACAAGAAAATCTAAGAGCAATGCAACGAAGATCACCCACTCAGGCTGAGTTTACATCTGGCATTTCTTGTGTGCCATGTTCCCAAAAAACGTAACCAGTAGTTTCTAATTAAAAACTGTTTGATTCAGACATCTATTTATTGAGTTAAACTTTTTCCAATCATGTTATATTCTATAAAATGGTCTATTAGTTATGTATGAAACTGTTTAACTTAATAAATACGTGTCTGAAGCAAACTGTTTTTCATTATTAATTACCCTGTCGGGATTTGGGCTAACTTAAAGTAACTAATGGTTAATCAGAGGCGAGTGACAACTGACTCAAAAGCTAACTCATTTTACATGTTAAACGCTATTCAGTTTTTCAACGTAATTTCCTCAGAACGAGTCAGTACTCACTCACGCTGCATAAGTTTCAAATAACCACAAGTTAGCTCATCTCGAGTGACTTTTTTGTTGATAAAATGCAAGTGCACTATTAGTTAGTTGCAAACTTATTATGACTTAGTTTGTGGCTCATCAAAAAAGAAGAAAACAGGTCTTCCTTCATCTAACCGTTATTTTTAACTTACTAATGATTAAAATTTTTAGTCAACTTAAATTTGAAACAATTTTAAATTTTTTTTAGAGACGAGAATTGGTATCAAACCGTGATCACTTTGTTTGTCAGCCATCATACTTAAGACTTTGCTATTGCGTCATATAAAATAAAGAAGGTACAGAGTTAACATAAACATGAATTTTACGCTGACATATATTCCATAAACTTTGACTCATCTCTGCATCAGCTTTGAGTTAGCTTAAATTTAGTTCAAAACTTATCGAGGAGATGTTAGTTGTACAAACACAACTCACTAATCTCAGCATCATTTTTGAGTTAGTTTAAAGTTAGTTCAATACTTATCAGGAAGAAGACAGTTCTACAAAAAGCTACTGAATCACATCTGCATCAGTTATAAGTTAGTTCAGAAGCTAGGTGTAAATGAGTTAGCAAAAAGTCACCTATATTTTGAGCTAGCTAATAAAAATCCGACAGGGTAGTGGTAAAGCTTTTTTTACGCTTATGTGGCACATGGCGCACAGATGGAAACCCGGCCTTAGAATGTGTCCCAAATTCCGAGACTTTACTATTCAGCAAAGAATGTTTCAAAACAAATTTTGCAACAATTGTCTAGGATCTTCCCACATCAAAGCGCTTTGCAAAAGCAAGCATACTTGTACTTATTGTAAGAAACCCCATGACCCATTATTGCATATGCCCCAAAAGCCTCAAATCATTACTCACCAGGCAGGCAACTCCCAGCAAAAATTCTTCAAACAAAAACTCTGTCTCTCAAAAATTATCCCATAGTATTACAGAGGTATCGACAAGTAATACAGAAGAAGAGCTTCCGACTACATCAAGGCAAGTACAAGCTAACTATTCACAAGGCAACGAAAATATTTTATTACGCACAGCGCTAATGCAGATAGAATTCAGAGGAGAACGGTTCACTATAAGAGCGTTAATAGACCCAGGCTCTCAGCGTACGTTTTTGACTGAAAGGATTAGAAACCGCCTCCAGCTCCCTTACCAGAAGTCTCAGTTTGAGATTGTTGGATTTGGCAGTCAAAAACAAACAGCTACCAAAGAATGTGAACTGACACTCTATGCCAGAAGAACAAACACGCGTATCCCCGTTAAGGCCATAGTCTTACCAAAGGTCACGAAAAGATTCCCAGCCTGTAGCTTTGAAGCTCCCTTCTCAAAGGAGCTTAAAAAATTAGATCTTGCCGATCCAAATTTTAATAAATCTGCACAAATAGATCTCATACTTGGTAATGACTATGAGCAAAACATTAACATTGAAGGCATAAAGAAAAATATATGTAGCAACATATCGGCCTATAACACAATCTTTGGGTGGGTACTTAGCGGTCCGATAAAAACGCAAACAATCCATTCATTCAAAACTTTTTATGTTAAAACGACTACACGTTACAAGAATGGAAGATATATAGTAAGACTGCCATTCAAAACAGAACATCCCGAAAAGGTCTTTTTAGGATCGTCACGTTTTGTAGCTTTAGCTCAATACATCAGGATGGAAAAGATATTAGCAGTTCTCAATGAATATTTGACTCTTGACCATATGGAAGAAACTTCCTCCGAAGAAATAATATCAGAAGGTAAATATTTCTGCTTTTATTTTCCGCATCATGCAGTAGTGCGCCTAGAGCACAAGACCACAAAAGTCAGAGTCGTATTCAACGCTTCGAGAAAAACAAAATCTTAATTTGCTCTTAACGATGTGTTTTATACTGGCCCTATTTTGCAAAATGACTTAATAACAATTATACTCAACTGGAGGAAATACAAATACGTGTTTAGTGGTGATATACAAAAAATGTATCGCCAAATCCTCGTGCACCCAGAAGACAGACAGTTTCAAAGAATTGTGTTCCAGCCTGCAATCGATGGCCCAATTAAAGACTTTGAGTTGAAGACAGTAACGTTTGGGGTTAACTTTGCCCCATATCTCGCAATACGCACCCTTCTTCAACTTGCAACAGATTGCGAAGCTGAATACCCGAAGGCAGCTCAATTTTGCGTTCGCAAACGTACGTAGATTACATTCTGGCAGGAGGTTTTTCTATTGACGAAACTTTATCCGCACAAACGCAACTCATTAATGTGTTAAAATCAGCTGGTTTACCTCTAAAAAAAACATAACAGCAAATAACTCCCAATTACTCAACCATTTTCCAAAAGAAGATCTATATGATTTATATTTTCTTCGATTTCAAGAATCAAGTTCAACTAAAACCCTTGAGATTAAGCGGAATGCAGTCTCAGATGCATTCACTTATAATTTCTGTCTAGTTGACCAATGCACAAAAATTACAAAAAGGCAAATTCTCTCGTCAGTCGCAAAGCTATTTGACCCTGCAGGATGGCTGACACCCATAGTAATCAGGGCCAAGATAATAATGCAGCAGTTGTGGCTCGAAGGGTTAGAATGGGATGAAGACATCTCAAATGCATTTCTAAGAAATTGGAATGATTTGGTTTCAGACCTATCCAAAATAAAAACTGTTGCCATGCCTCGTTGGCTCCAATACTATCCCCTCAGATGAAATCCAAATTCATGGCTTTTGTGACGCTTCCAAAGCAGCTTATTGCGCTAGGACTTACATTCGTTGCAAAACTAAATCTCATGCAACTTTCGCGAACTTATTGCTGGCAAAATGTAAAGTAGCGCCTATACAAACAGTCTGTTTAGAGCTCAATGGAGCAGTACTCTTGGCAAACCTCATCAAGTACGTACAGTCATCATTGAGTTTCCAAGACTCAAGAGTGTTTTTATGGACAGATTCATCGATAGTCCTGGGTTGGCTCTCGAAACCCCCCTCAACATAAGAGACTTACGTGGCAAACAGAATTGCCCAAATTCATCGCCTTGTTCCAATGGCAACGTGAAAACATGTCCCAACGCACAATAACCCTGTAGATCTCGGAACTCGGGGATGTAAGTCTCAAGAACTTGGTGGTTTGGGCCACCATGGATAATTAAACCTGAGTCCGAGTGGCCAAAAAGAAATCCTCTGAAAATACAAGAGGCCCCGGCAGAAGTCCATAGTTTTCATTCAAACACTCAAGAGGAAGATATTTTGATCAGATTTTCAACATATAGTAAATCCCTGCGAGTTTTAGGATATGTGTTCCGTTTCTTTAATAGAAGTATTAGGAAAGTCAGACCTGATATTCGTTGTGAATTCCAAAATGAATTAACACAATCAGAAGTTCAATATGTAAAGTATAGGCTTCATATTCTAGCTCAAAAAAGGTTTCATTCAGAAGAGTTTACTCAGTGGTCAAGATATACCGAATAAAAGTTCTCTCAAAACGTTAAACCCACTTTTAGATAAAAACTCGATTCTGCGGGTAAGTTATAGATTGTCTGAATCATTGTTATAGTGTCTCCCACTATTCCCTTAACACTAGTTTGGTCACACACATATGCACATGCTATTTTGACCTATTAAGAATTTTACCAATTATTTTTAATACTTTATTCGCTGCAAAGATTTTTATTAATTGTATTTTCCAAAGAATTTTAATAAGTTTATTGACTTGCAACAGTTAACAAAATGTACCATTAATTCAAAATAATTTTAATAACTTTAAATTGTCCAAGTACATTAATTCCAAAGAATTTTAATAAGTTTATTGACTGTGCATTTCCGCTAACGAAAATACAACTTTATTACATATTTATTAATTATATATTTTTTCCAAAGAATTGTTATACTTACTTTATTCAAGTGCAAAATGCACCAGGCAAATTTCTTAAGAATTATTATTCAAACATGTATTTTAAGTTTATATTCCCAAAATGCAAAAGACAACAAAATAATAGTATTTAAGAAAGTAGAAAATAAAAAAGATTGATTATTATTGATTATACCTAAAACACGGTTGTTTTATTTATTTTTTTTTGTTGTTTCTCATTTCGGTGAAAAAAGTGGCGCAGTCGGTAGGATACCCGTGTATCCTCGTGTAAATCATTTAAATTCGAGAATATTTGATATTTTAATATCTGTAACGGGTAAAGAGAAACAACGAACGCGAACCCTTTAAAGGACATACAAAAATTAAAGGACATACAAAATATTTTGTGAAAGTGACATTTGAACAAATCCTTTAAACATACAAACTTTTTCCTTTAAAAGATTAAGGGAAATACAACATTTTTGTGAAAGTGAATTTGAACGAATCCTTCTAACATGCAAAATTTTTTGTGAAGAAAAAAAAGAAGAAAAAAAAAACAACAACGAAAGGTGAAGAAAAGGATAAAAAGATTTACCTTATCAATAATACATCCAGACAATAGTCGAAATATAAATATACATCATTATCAACTCTAAGCTCAACATAGTGACAATTCTCTCTTCAATCTTGAAAAGCATCCTAATCAACTTTAAACTTAACAGTAGAAACACAAAGCCAAGCAGACAGCTATATAACTTCCAACAACAGCATCAAAAAGTAAGAATTTGATTAAATATATTGTATTTATTTATTAATATTATTAAATGCATGTAACTGAAAAAATAAGTATAGAGTCAGAAATTAAAAGAAAATTATTGTATTCTGCAGGAGAACAAGAAACCAAAAGGTTACAAGACTTATATAAAATAACCTTGATAAAAACCAAAGCAAGAAAAAATTATTTAAAACATAAAAGTGAAAGAAACAAACGCATTCGTGTATAAGAGAGTATTCCCTTTTTTCCTTTTCCCAAATCTATTAAAACAAAAAAAAAACTGCAAATGGCAGTACAGGTTGAAAACCCAATGAACAGATTAACTATAAACCCTTTGAAATATCTTAATAACTTACCTGAGTTCTGTGGCGACTCAAGAGACCTACAAACGTTCACCACACTTATTGACCGAATACACCCACACCTACAAACATATGACGAATTGTCTCAACTACTTTTTTCAGACATAATAAAATCAAAACTCAAAGGAAGGGCAAGACAGGCAATAGAAATAAATTGCCACGCTACTTCATGGACAGAGATTAAAAACATACTACAGAATAATTTTGGAGATAGACGTTCCTGCGAAGAACTTTTTGACGAATTACGAAGCGTGACCCTTAGAACAAATACCCTAGATTTCTACAACGACATGAAAAACAGGCTACACAGATTAAATAACAAATTAGTAGTTATTCTAGGAGAAACCGAAGCAACTAGACAGAGTGCGATGAACAACAAACGCACTGCCCTCAACATCTTTAAAAACAAGATCCCTGAACCGATGAAATCTATCCTGTTCTGTAGGAACCCAGAAGACTTGGAACAGGCCATGGACATACTGTTCCAAGCCGGATACGCACATATAGGAAACAATAACGGGAACGGCCCAGAATTCAGAACTCATTCAAGTAATAGGAACAATAACTTTAGGAACAATACACAATACAATAAAAAGGATGGTAGGAATAGAACACAACAACCATTCAACAGAAAGAATTTCCAATCAATGCCCCAAAACAACAGAAGAGACTACCAACAACCCCAACCATACCAACAACCATTCCAACAACCATTCCAACAACACCGACCCTACCAACAACCATTCCAACAAAACCCTAATCCTCAAAATCGATCATCCCAGAGACCAAATTTTAGAAACCAACCAGAACCAATGGACATAGGAAAAATTGAAGTGGCTGAAAATTTTCAGGAATCAGCCTCAAGAATAAATTACCATTTATAATAATAAAGACAAAGATAGGTTTTATAAAACTTATAATAGATACAGGCGCAACAACTTCCATTTTAAATCCTGGGATCTGCGACCCCAAAAGAATTCACCCAACTAGTCCACTTTTAATTAAAACTCTTCAACATCAAATTTACGTTGACGAAAAAGCCATAATACCTATATTCAAAGAATTTAGCGACATTGGAACAAATAGAACACTAGAATTTTACATAATAAGATTTCATAACTTCTTTGACGGTCTAATAGGTAACGATATACTGAGACCACTTAATGCCTGTATCGATTATAAAAAGAAAGAAATAACCATCGGTGACAAGACACTCACTATGCACTTTGAAAACGAAAACTTAAATAAAAAAAAGAATAATAGCACCAGATGACTCTGACCTAGTATATTATAAGGAAGAAAACGGCGGAAATATTGTAAGAGAAGGAATTTTAAATGTAGAAAATGGAGAAGGTAGATCACGAAAATTTTAACATAATCGAGAATAAAGAATTTAAACCATTGAATGACCAAATTAGAATAGGACACTTAAACCCCGAGGAAAGATCACAACTATTACAAATAATAAATAGATATCATAATATTTTTTACCAGGAAAGCAATACACTTTCATTTACCTCCGCAATAAAACATAAAATACGCACTATTAATAACGTTCCGATATTTTCCAAATCTTATCGTTATCCATACGTTCATAAGGAAGAGGTAAAAGAACAAATCCAGCAAATGCTTAAAGATAAAATAATCAGACCCAGTAATTCACCCTACTCCGCACCTATATGGATCGTGCCAAAGAAGGCCGATGCCAGCAACAAAACCAAATGGAGACTTGTCATCGATTACCGTAAACTAAATGAAGTAACGGTAGATGACAAGTATCCAATACCAAACATTGATGAAATATTAGACAAATTGGGAAGATGCCAATATTTCACCACCCTTGACTTAGCCAAGGGATTTCATCAAATTGAAATCGCGGAAGAGGACATTCATAAGACCGCCTTCAGCGTAGAAAATGGTCACTATGAGTTTCTAAGAATGCCGTTTGGGCTCAAGACAGCCCCAGCGATATTTCAAAGACTGATGAACACAGTCTTAAGCGAATACATAAATAAGATATGTCTAGTCTACTTAGACGACATTATTATTTTTTCTACATCCTTGCAAGAGCATTTAAACTCAATTAATCTTATTTTTAATAAATTAAAAGAAGCTAATTTAAAGGTAAAATTAGATAAATCAGAGTTTCTGAAGAAAGAAACTGAATTTTTAGGACACATTGTAACACAAGATGGAATTAAACCAAATCCCAAAAAAAATGAATGTGTAAAGAGCTTCCCTATCCCAAAGACACCAAAACAGATAAAACAATTCCTAGGACTCACCGGGTATTATAGGAAATTCATCAAAGATTATTCAATGATTGCAAAACCAATGACCAGATATCTAAAGAAGGATGCCAAAATAAAAATCTCTGACCCACAATATCAAAAAAGCTTCAATACACTCAAAACCTTGTTAATAAATGAACCAATTTTAACATACCCAGATTTCTCAAAAACATTCACGGTCACTACAGACGCGAGCAATTTCGCCTTAGGCGCTGTTTTATCACAAGAAAATCATCCAATTTGTTTTGCAAGTCGTACACTCAACGAGCATGAATGCAATTATAGTACGATTGAAAAAGAACTTCTAGCTATCATATGGCCACTAAATATTTTAGGCCATATATTTTCGGGCGTAAATTCATCATAGAAACCGACCACAAGCCATTAACATGGCTCTTTTCTATAAAGGAACCTAATTCAAAACTTGTTAGGTGGAGATTAAGATTATCAGAATACGATTACGAAATTAGGTACAAGAAAGGAACAAGTAATAGTAATGCCGACGCTTTGTCGAGGATCGAAACTGAAGCCAGCATTAATACACTAGAGTGTGACAGTGTAACGATAAAAAGTACTACTTCACCAATTAACATGTTTAAGAACCAAGTAGTTATAACAAAAACAACCTCTAGATCATTAAGAATAAAGAATAAATCTGTTTTTAATAATAAAAGGAAAATTATTTCTATGAAGGAAATGGACAGGGAAACAGCAATTACAATACTAAAGAATCATTTTAATCCAACACAACTGAATGCTATATTTATCGAAGACGAATTTTATACAACGTTTAAAAATGTTTATGAAGAACTATTTTCAAATAACACAAATTTTAAAGTACTTAGATCTACACTCATGACAGAAGACATAGAAGATGAAAATCGGTTAACGGAAATCATTAAAAACGAACATCTTAGCAAAAACCATAGAGGAATTCAAGCAGTATATAAGGAATTAATTACGCAAATTTACAATCCTAAATTAAAAAAAAGGATAACTCAGTTCATAAATAATTGTGAAATCTGTAGCTTAGAAAAACATGACAGAAAACCCCCAAAGATCCCTTACAAAATTACAGAAACTCCATATAAACCTCGCGAAGTATTACACATAGATGTATTTTATACCTTGGATAAGAAACTCTTCATGACAACAATCGACAAATTCTCAAAATTCGCCTTAGCATTTCAAATAAACGGTAGAATCTGGACGGAATTCAAAACAAAACTTTTGCTGATAATCAATACCTACGGGAAAATGGATAAAATCATCGTAGACAACGAATTAGGATTTAAGGCTATACCGATGCAGGAATTTTTAAAAGAAGAGAACATAGATATTCACTATACCTCAAATAGCAACCATACATCCAACGCCGACATCGAAAGACTACACAACACAATCAACGAACACATACGCTTACTAAGACACGACAAAGAACACAAAGACGAAAGTATGGAGGATAAAATGATAAGAATAATAGGTTTTTATAACAATACAATACATAGCACAACCGGCATCAAACCAATTGATTTTGTAAACGGCAAAATACATGAGGATAGGTATACGGAAATTCGTGATCTCATGAGCGCAAAAAAAGAAAAATATATCCAGAAACTGAACGAAAACCGGAAAGATTTTGAATTAGAAGGAGGACTAAATTATATTAAAGAAATAAGAGGTGGGAAAAACCACAGAAAATATAGGAAAGTTAGTGCAGAAAAAATAGATGATGACCACATACAGACAATAGGAACTGGACATAAATATTACAAAACTCACGTTAGACCTACTAAGAAATATCAAGACAAAAATAACCCCAAAATCAAAGCAATAACTAAATAAATATATTCTTTTAGATGAACCATCAGGGCCCAGACCATCGACATACAGGACCTATCACACAATAACGGCTATATACCAATCAAAACAGGGGAGACCAAAATCGTTGAACACTACATCAAAATACTACACATAGTAAATACAACAGAATACGAACGAACATTGGACATAATCAAGAACAACATGGACATGCTTAAGACATCAAGTACCGAATCAAAAAGATTAATGGACACAGTAAACAAGAACTTTATGCTATTGAAGGTAAAAATAGAAAATCTTAACCCACATTTCCGAAGGAAACGAGCTCTACTAAATATTATAGGTAAAGGCCTAAAAGTAATTGCAGGTACAATGGACAGCGACGACGAAGAACAAATAAGTAAAACTCTTAAATTATTAAACACACATGACGAAAACTTAACAAACAAGATGAACAACCTAACTTTTATTAACAATGTCATGAACTCCCAGATTCAGAATATTACCAATCATATAAATTACCAGCAGAACAAAATTGGAAATTATTTAACTAAGTTCAAAAATATTATAGGAAATAAAATTTCAACCATAGAAGACGAGATAACATTTATAGAACACATATATCAGATTAACAACGACATCTCGCTCTTACGTCAACATGTAGATGACATCGGTCAAATTATTTTTTCCGGAAAACTGGGAATTATCCCCACAGATATTCTTACTCAAACCGAACTTAACCTAATCTCAGACTTTGACAGTTATACCAACATTAAGATATCCATAGCACTTCACGACGGTAACATGATTATTATTCTCTCTGTACCACAATTCTCACAAGACCCACTATCCATGGTGACATTCGTACCAATACCTGACAAGAATAATAAATCCATACAACTTAATCATTCCGATGTTCTCATAGATTCAGAAAACAATATTTATAGTACGTATATTAAGGAAAATTTAAAAAGAAATCTAATAAAAATCAACGACAATTGCTTGAATAATATATTAAATTTTGAAGAAGCTAACTGCAAAATGCAAACATTAAATAAACAAGAAATAGTTGAGATCATTCCAGGAATATTAGTTCTCAAACAATTCAATGGTAACATATCGCACAATTGCAACAAAGCTAAATTAAAGATTTCAGGAAATCACTTAATCAAATTCGAAAATTGTGAAATAAATGCGTTAAATAAAACTTTTACAAATGTTAAAATAAAAATACAAGACAAATTTATCCTACCTAATCTCATTACAAAAATTAAAGACAATAGTAATACAACACTTGCAGACATAAAAATTGAATCTTTATATCTAAAACAAATAGAATATGAAGAAACACTGAAACAAGTACTATATACAGATAAGAACTCAAAAATACTTAGTTTTAGCATAGATATCTCAATTATTATATCAATATGTATCTTAATTATTTTTATATACTTTAAAAATACAAAAACATATATTCCAAATGTACAATTAAAAAATGAAACTACTATAAACAACCCGGCAAAGATACTTTAATTTCGTCGGAGCCTCAAACTAACGGTGGGGGTGTTATAGTGTCTCCCACTATTCCCTTAACACTAGTTTGGTCACACACATATGCACATGCTATTTTGACCTATTAAGAATTTTACCAATTATTTTTAATACTTTATGCGCTGCAAAGATTTTTATTAATTGTATTTTCCAAAGAATTTTAATAAGTTTATTGACTTGCAACAGTTAACAAAATGTACCATTAATTCCAAATAATTTTAATAACTTTAAATTGTCCAAGTACATTAATTCCAAAGAATTTTAATAAGTTTATTGACTGTGCATTTCCGCTAACGAAAATACAACTTTATTACATATTTATTAATTATATATTTTTTCCAAAGAATTGTTATACTTACTTTATTCAAGTGCAAAATGCACCAGGCAAATTTCTTAAGAATTATTATTCAAACATGTATTTTAAGTTTATATTCCCAAAATGCAAAAGACAACAAAATAATAGTATTTAAGAAAGTAGAAAATAAAAAAGATTGATTATTATTGATTATACCTAAAACACGGTTGTTTTATTTATTTTTTTTTTGTTGTTTCTCATTTCGGTGAAAAAAGTAATCATCTCTTCCCTACGGCGAGCGTCACCCAATTATTCTACCTGGAAATTCTAATTTTTCCTACCTTTATCTCAATCATCTGCACAAATTCCTCTTGCATGCTGAATGCAGTCAAATTTGCCGAATGGCACAAACTGAATTTTACATATTCAGACTTAAATCGCGATTAAAAAATATAATGTCATTGTAAAACATGCACTCTTTACAAACAGAAGCCATGCACACAACTCATGGCTCCCTTACCACCTGAAAGGTGCAATTTATCTCTTCCGTTTCAAGTCACGGGTATTGACTTTGCTGGCCCGTTTGAATTGAAAACATCTCTCCTGCGAAAATCCCCGTCAGTTAAAGGATATGTAAGTGTCTTTGTATGCTTCAGTACCCGAGCAATACATGTAGAAGCGTGGTCAGACTTATCCTCTGCAGCGTCCCAGGCAGCATTTTCTCGCTTCGTTGTGAGGCGAGGGCTCCCCAGAGGGTAGTTAGTGATAATGGTAGAAACTTCTTGGGCTTTAGTAAAATTCTAGAACGTGAATTCGCAACGTTCGTGCAAAATGCAGCACAAGAACGAGTGGAAATTCATACCTCCACATGCTCCTCACATGGGCGGATTATGGGAAGCTGCTGTAAAAACCTTCAAATTTCATTTGAAACGAATTGCAGGCGCTCAAAAATTCACCTTCGAAGAATTCGCTACAATATTGGCCAGAATTGAGGGAATACTCAACTCCAGACCAATATCGGCATTCTCTGAAGACCCTACAGGTTTGACAGCATTAACCCCAGGTCATTTCCTAAGAGGTGCTCCCTTGATAGCCTTTCCAGAGCACAATTTTCAAAGTATGTCACTTATTAATAGCTGGGAAAAGTTAAAAGCCCTTCAACATCAGTTCGTAAACGTTGGAAGGATGATTATCTCAAAGCACTGCGTAAACATTATAAATGGAAGGAGTCCACTCCAAATTTAAAGGTAGGAGATCTTGTAGTTGATGGACGATTTACAACCTACCTATAAATGCCGTCTGGGAAGAATAGACACAACATATCCCATCCCTGACAATAATGTACGCATAGCTGAAGTGCGCATCGCTTCAGGAACTAAAACTAGGCCTACAACTAAGCTATGCTGCCTTCCTTTACTCCATAATGAAAATTTGAATAAAAACTACTCATAACTCTAAATGCATTTATTTTCACATTACTTTACAATTCACATACTTCATTAAGCATTTATGAATAATAATTCACATTAATAAATTAATCATGTAGTTTCGCCCATAGAAACAACCGCCGACTCGAAAAAACACGATCTACCGAGCTTCGTCGCAGCAACCATAAATTTCATTAAAAACACATATCAGTGCGTATTATGTAAAAAATTTCACGCCTTGAGATTTTGCCGAAAATTCTTAAAAATGACACCGCAAAGGAGAGAAGAAGTAGTGGAAAACGATCCGTATTGTGTTAATTGCTTGGCAAGAAGCCACAAGTTAAAGGGATGCTCGTCGTTAGACACCTGTAGGAGATGCGGGAAGTTCCACCATACGTTGCTCCACTCCAGGCAGCAGTCTACAAATCAGCGTAACAAAAGGGCCAAGAAAATCATCCACCAACGCAATTCTCACAAAACCAAGTCATCAGCAACAAGTGCAGCTACAACAACAACACCAGACACCAGATTACTTCCGTAGGCAATTAAACCCTTATCACATGTAATATGTGCTACTGACAAGGCTGCATCTATTGCATAACGGCAAGGCCGGCGCCATGTCCAAACGAATGTTTGAACACTTAGTAATTCCAATAATGAATTATGTAAAAAAAAAACTTTTTAATTTTTAAATTGTACTTAATTAATTAATTAATTAATTAATTAATCTACTTACCTTATTTTATACTTACCTTATATTATACTTACCTTGAATTATACCTACCTTTAATTCACTGTAATTAGTTGTCTAAAAAGTTGTGTAAAGTTGCCCTCACCGAAATCTAGTATATAAAACGGTCAAACCGTTTCAACTTCGTTTTTAGTACCAAAGTGCTCACTAAAGTTTAGCTAAAACTAGCATACACTTCTTATTTAACGTTCGTGAGAACAATTAAATCTTCCATTTTCATAGTGTTACTGAATAAATCAACATTAATTGAAATCTAAATATTTAAAGTTTAATTTGCACATTCCCACAGTCACAGTAATTAAAGCAAGTATAATAACATATCTTCTTTGCTTTTCTTACATGCTTATCTCTAATTATACATAATTACTCTAAATGATCATTTATCCCTCTGCAATACTCAGAAAGAAAAAGGGCCATGGTAAAATTATAGTATGTACATACACGACTACAACAAAATTACAACACCAAAAAACACATGCATTTTGTTGGTATAAACAAACCTATAATTGTCAGAAACAGATGCCTTTTGTTTTTAAAAATAACAATAACAGAGTAACTAAAGTACAATTGCAGACGCGGTATTCATGAATGATTATAATCATTCAGTGTTGCCAATAGGCAGACAGAGTGTGCAATTACTCTCATGTGTAATCAGATTTATGTATAATCTGTGTGTAATTCTACTTTGGTTTCTATTTTTAACCCCCGACTAAAAAAAAGGGGTGTTATAAGTTTGTAGTGTGTGTTTGCGTATCTGTGTGTCTGTCCGTGTCCACGTACAGGCCAAGCGGCTGGACCGATTTTCATTTCGTTTTTTCTGTTTGAAAGATGATCGAGAGGGTTCTTAGCTTTGTTTGAAGAAAATCGGTCCAGCCGTTTAGAAGATATACCATCTTTTCTAAAAAAAAGTCGGGGGTTTTTAAAATATTAAATTTTTGTTATTATTTATTTGTGTAGTGTAATTTTCTTCGACATGTAATTGGAAACACAGCCATGTGTAATTTCATTGGCAACACTGTAATCATTTTATATACATACATCCACTAACATTTTTGCAGCTTGTAAACAAAGTTTGACAACTATTAGTATTGTATACAATAACAGGCTGGGCTTGTGCATGTACCTGTTATAATTGTATCATGCAAAGGGTGGTTTGTATTATTACATACACAAATGTACAAAGGTTTTTAATGAAATCTGGCGAATAATAAGGAAATGTTTTTAGAAAAATTCAGAAAAAAATAACATGCTTAATAATAAATCAAATTAACGGCCTGGCCAACGATGACGACAAGAAACTATCGATCGCTTACTTATATTGAAAACAATAATAAATTTTCTTATTTTGTTTTTGTTTTCAATATAACTAAGCGACAGATAATTTCTTGTCGACATCGTGGGCCAAGTCGGTAGTCTCGGCATGGTAATATCAATGACGGAAATACTGATCGTCACTTTTTCTCAGATAGTGCTGTACCAGCCGAAATAACTGGTTTAAACAATTTTTTGCAAGTTTTGTATTATAGTAAGGGTATATGTCGCTAGCAAATAAACATAAAATATTTCAAAGACTAGAAATATATATTCATGTATTTAATTCATAATGGATGGTATCCAGGGCTATCATGAATAAAATTCTGCCTGAAATTTCTCCCTTTTCCAATTAGAATTTTTTGTTTCCCCTATTACTTGCTATTAGTTGGAATGATTCCCCGTGAAAAATTTCACGCGGAATTTTAATTATAATAGCCCTGCTCATATGCCAAGTACTGTACACAAAATTTTAATTCATGGGCGCGATGAATGCAATTGTTTATTTTAAAATTACTAATTAAAATTACTATCCATAATACATAGAAAGAACATTATGGGCTGGTTGTGATAAGAAGCGTTAGAAGCCAATCATAAAAATGTGAGAAAGATGCAGTTGTCGCATGCTAAAAATTTCTCTCGGATAAACACTCATAAGGATTTAATAACTCATTTGTTCCTTACCTCAGATCCTTTTTTTCTTAAAAGAGCGTTAGAAGCCATAACTTAAAAAAAATATATATGTACACACAAAAAAAAAATCATAGGTTATACATATTTCCTAAAACAATGGTATAATTTTAATTAAGTGAAAGGGTACAATGGCATTTACAAAGTTTTTTCAGGTAATTTGACAACAATTTTAGTTGATTTCTATGTTCGAAAAATCAACTAATGCCCGTTATTTCTAGCCATAGATAGATCTATTAGTGTACAGGTATCTATCGAGTGTTAAATTTTTTAAGGCAAACTCGTAGGTAAAAACCTTAGGTAAATTACCTGTTTGTAGAAACAACGGGCATAAAATTTTAGTTGAAACTCCTTAACGACTAGGTAAATTCATACTTTTGTTTTCTGTGAACTATCTAAATAGCAAAGTAAATTTATACATATACAATGCAGCAAATTATCATGGATTTTAGTTATATTAACTATTTATAATTCGATAACTGTCATGGATTTAGTATTGATAATAAAAATATTTTTATGCCATTTTGGCCAAACAAGTTTCCGCACCAAATGCAATTTCTAAAGCCCCTCCAAAAATATCTTTTTTTAATTTCCATACACATTATATATGGTACATTTATTGTTTATATATGTGTGTATGTACATATGTTATATATTCTGCTTAGCTCAGATAGCGATAAATCCATTTTTTTTATATCATAACATTTTTTTGAAGTCTGTAAATCTGAAAAAGGTTTTTTTCCAACCAGTGGATTTTTTTTTAATAGCTGTTGAACGCGAAATGCGACGAATAAAAGAAAAAATATACCGATATAATACAAACAACAATAATTAAAACACTTGTAATAAAAATTTCGACACCTCCCTTGATTCAACTCATATTTAATAAAAATTAAGTAGATTTTTTTAATACATTGGTGCGTAACAAAATAAAAAATATAGTTAGTCCGAAAAGTCCAAAATAAAATTAAATGAAACTTTTACCTGAAAAGGTAAAATTGCAAATTATCACTGTTCCATATAATATCCGCGAAACAATTCATCTATGCAAAACATCTATCATTTGACATTAAAATTTAGTTTATTAAAAAAAAACTGCGAAATAGAATCATAATAAGTGCGTTCGAGAACTCAAAAATTTTTACAAATTTTTACTATTTTTTACTGGATTGCGTTCGAGTACACAAAATCCAGTAAAGGAGAGGGCGAATTGAGAGAGAAAAATGACAGTTCTTTTACTGAGTAAATGCAAGTTTTTACTGGACAAACTTTTGCCAGTAAAATCCAGTAAAATTAAACCATATGTTTTTAAATATAAACAAACAATGGCAAATGGAAACAAAAGTTTTTGGTTTTTGATGAAATTTTAAAAATAACAAAAAACAAATGTATTAAGTTATGAACAATATTGCATTTATTTAAGTTTGATGCTAGAAAAATATAAGGGTATGTTTTATGTATTCCACGGGAAATTAAAACGTGTGGAATTTTCATAGAATTGTTGGAAATATGTATTTATTATAACAATTTTCTAACGATGTAATTTCACGTGAAATGCAGAACATAACCGATTGTTTTTGAACGTGAATAAAGTTAATAGATTTGTATAGTTAAATTTTTGTTTATACATATAGTCGGACGGTTACTGGTTCCCCGTATGGAATATTCAAAAAATTTAGTTATTGATCGATTAAATATGATTAATGTGTACATTTCTTAAATTTGTTTTCAGTTTTTCGATATCTTTAATATATTAGGATATATAAAGTTCTTTTCCCATTGTATATTTCTCTTAATAAATGCACTCATTGGAACTTCTTGAAAGGAAGTGAACAATATTGTTGTGATGATTGGTATAAGCGGCAACAAACATTTTTGTCTTTTTCTGTACATCCTAATTATTCACGTCGAGGGTAAAAAGTTTAGAAACTTTAACGGCCTGACGCGCGATGTCGACAAGTAAGCTATAGAAAGTTTCTTGTCGACATCGTGGGCCAGGCCCGTAAGTTCAAATAAAAACATATGTATCTATTACTTTTATTGTTAAAGAAAATATATTATGGTGTATTTTTAAAAAACAAATGAAAAAAACATTCTTCATCGATTTTTTCAAAACCATATAACTTTTCCATGCGGCTAGCCAGTAACTACCCAGCAAAAAAATCTGATTTGGAAGCACTAACAACTGAGGGAAGCAATGTACTGTTTACTTGATCACAAAAGCTTCGAAAACTGCTTCTGAAAAGCACTAACATAAGGCAGGCTCTCTAACAAAATAGAGGAAAAAGTAAAAAAAAAATGCAAGCTAGTAACTTTTGCATCTGAGTACATAAAAACTATAGCCCAATTCACAATCTTGTGCAAATGGTCTTGTATCGTTGCATGTGCAAAATGGTATAGTATATTGACACTCACCACTTAACAATTCTTAGAAGTTAATGTTAAAGTTAGCTATTTTATGTCAGGTAGACCGCGAGTAAGGGAGATAATGTTAGAGAATCACTTGGTGTTGCGCATAAATAAGGAAATTTTTTTTGTGCGAGATGAGCCAGCTAGAAGCAATTTATTCAGCTTCCAAAAAGCCATAATTTTTTGCCTTACCAAAGTGCTTCACAGAAGCAATAACATATACTTATGTATGTATAGTTATGTATATTGTTTGCAGATAATGCGACTATTCCATACATGTATGTAAATACTCCAAAGAGGAGTAGGAATATGCCAAAACTCCAAATATGTGAAAAAAGGAGGTTTATGTCCTAGGGTTGGACTAAATGGTCCAAATTTGCATTACATCGGCCTAACCCCAAAACTACTCCATATTGCATTGAATGCTTGTGTGAAAACGACATGATCCATGAAACATTACATGGACCATAATGTAACTAGTCTATTTCATCTCGATTGGACCACGTAGTACAATATTATATTCAGGTTTTTTAGCATATACATATGTACATACTTATGTATAATTTTTTAGCGCCAAATTGTCTATCAACTGTTTTGTATGTTTTACTGGATTTGACAATATTTCCGTTCGCGTACTTTTAGCTGCAAACTTTTTTTTTGAGAGTAATTTCTTTAAATTACTCAGTATTTACTCAGTTACTGGATTTTACTGGAAAAGTACTCAAACGCACCTAATATCAAGATTTCTTTTTGCGCCCTTCTTCCTTACAAATGGTAAGATCTTGTTATATTCATGACTTTATTAAAAAAAATACTTAAAATTTTGTTATTAAATGGTAATTTTGTAAACTTCGGAGAAAAATTTTAATTCAAAACTTCATCGCGTTTGGTGCGGAAACTTTTTTAACGATCGCGAAAAAGTAATACATCATTTCTTAATAGTTTTTAATGATCTTTACGGCTATGCGATGAAGAATTTGATATTCGCAAAAATTTTAAAAAATTTTAACCCTAATCTACATGCATACATACACATAAATAAAATCGAAAAAAACACCACGAAAATAAAACATCTAAAGATAATGCTAGGAACATAACTGGGACGAACGAAGAATTTTGTCATAAAAAATAAAACACATTCATGTATATGCAAGTATATGCAAATTAACACAACACTGCCGCCGAACGAAACTCGTCATGCGTGACGAACTCTCCAATATATTTGTTTCTATTCTCTAAGCCGACGAACAAACAGTTTTATCTCTCTTTGCACAAACAATAAGCAACTTTATCAATTATAAGAACTCTTATTTATTCGTCGAGGTTGTGGTTCATACGACGAATTTACTCAGCGAATTATTATAGACGAATTCATACAGGATACACTGGCAATTTGCGTAATTGCTTCTATACCATTAAAAAGTAAGATCGGAAAGAAATGAATGGAGAGGACGTTTGCCTTGCTCAGCTAGCTTATCTATAATAATTTAAAAGAATTATTTTACATAAATTTAAAAATTTAAAGTATACATACCTTCTTGCTCAAAAATTTACTTTTGACAATAAAATAGAAAATATTTCAATAAAAATAATTTCGAAAAATATATGTATGTATGTACCTTATTATAATAGTTTATATTAACTTGGATTTTAGGTAATGTTTAATGTACAAATTACCTAAATCAAGCCACAGACCTTGCGACCGTTGGTACAATATGAGCAGGTTGTGTATGAGATTGTAAAGTGTGTGGGGTCGTTGTATGAAGTTGTGTCTCGGTTGTATGAAAGATTAAAAAGATTTGATTTTTTGGCAAGTTGTACAGACAGGTTGTGTAATTTAGGAGTATGTTGTACAACTTCATTTCATTTTGTTTTTATTTTCGTAGTGTCATATAAAAAATCGTCACGCACGAATTCAAATGTGCGTTTAAAATGTTATGCAAATGTAATTTTTGTAGTCTTTTGGCTTACTTTCTTTTACTGTTTTTAAAAGTTTGTTGTTAGAATATGTTTCTTTTTAAATAAATCAAATTTTTTTCTGCACTTTTTTACATTCTTTGCACGAAAAAAAATCATCGACTACAATATGCGCAGTAGTACCCGATGTCATGTTTACTCAAATTTTTTTTTTGTGAAATGAAGTTGTGCGCTAATGTTGCACACGTTGTTGTATAGTTTGTGTCCAAAACACACAACTTGATAACCCAACGTGTTGTACCAACGGTCGCAAGGTCTGTGGCTTGCATAACTGTATAGTTAATAAAACCCAAGTTTTTTACTTGCATATAAAAAAAGTTAAATATTACCTCATATTTTTTGTGTGTATGTACAAATATACAATGTCACTAATAATGTTAAAATCAGACTTTTAATAACAAAAATAAATAAAAAGTTCAATTAAAAATTATCCGTTATGAAATATAAAAAAGCGTACTTATGTTTTGACGTGAGAGTGTGTGAGTTAGTTGTGTATAATCATTCAAGAATAAATATGTTTTCAAAGAAAATTTGCGTGTCAGTCTCGTTCACTTGAGTGACTACATATATTTTCACTGTGAGTGTGCGTGACAGTTAGTCAAAAAACAGACACGTGCACTTCTGTGCTATTGGATTTCTACAAATAATTCAACTTTCATGAAATTCTGTTAATGTTTGTAAATGTTATTGCATATTTTCTTAAAATGACACTAAACAGGACGAAAGGTCCTTTTAACAGTTACGATAAAAACTAACACACGAGTTGTGATTAATATGGTTTCAAAAAATATAAGTTTATACAGTTTTATTTTGAAAAATATACCAAATTCAAAAATTTTGACTTTTTCGAGATATGGGCGGTAGGCGTGTCCTTGGTCCGATGTTTTCAAAACTTGAATTTTTCTTAACTAAGGTGAATGTAAATATTGTACCAAATTTTAGAAGCCTAGGTCAACTCCTATTTTTGTCCAGTCGTTATATGGGAACATTTATCGGTGATTCAAAGATTATTTAAGGATTCGTGGCTACACTGAGAAGGACTGCTGCCTCCGTCTGCGGCGTCGGCTAAAGGGTACTGCCCAGAAATACATATATCTTAAATTCAGGTCTTTAAAAAAACCATAATGCCATGAGGTTTATCGCCAATAGCAGGCTTGCAGATTGTGGCCAAACAAAACCTCGCTGTGTTATATTACAGACTTGCAGACTATAGTTAACCAGTCCAGCATTTAGGTGGAAGAGTTGATGGACCTAATTTTTTTTTGCACATGAAGGAATTGATTAACTGACTATACCGCTTTAAAAAGCGGCGTCAACTTGGGTACTACCAAAGTATGTGTCCAAAGCCTATGCGGCCACCGAATTCCTGTTTATTCTGTAGAGAGGTCAGCCATTACTACCAGAGCTGTCCGAAGAGAGGCCGAGCTGTAGCAGACGTTGCCGATGATGAGGAAAAAAAACATCTCGTTGATGCCATTCGAATGGTAGTTGTTGTCTTTTATTTAAGAGATATATATATTATATATATATGTATATATATTAGGGCCACAACAAAGTTCTTCCAATCATCTCTATCATTTTCGATACGCTTGATTTCGCTCCAGCTGCGTCCTGAAGTTCTTATTTTGGTATACAGCTGTCTCCTCCAAGTATGAGCAGGTCTTCCAATATGTCGTTGACCTTGAGGATTCCAGTCGATGGCCGTTTTGCTAATATCGACGGGTTGCTTCCTAAGCGTATGGCTAATCCAGCGCCATTTACGTTTACGTATCTCCAGGTGGATGGGCATTTGGTGAGTGGTATACCAGAGGTTTGGATGCCGGTGATGTATTTGGGTGCAGTATTCAAAGATTCACTGCCATAAAGCAATATATATATATACTTAACGTAGGAATTAAAGATTCGGAGTTTGGTGGTGATGGATAGGTGGTTGGATCACCATATAGGATTCAGCATAGCAAAAGCGGAAAATTTTGGTCTTTCTTTGGTTAATTTTTAGTCCTACTCTTGCGGACATTCCCTCTATCACACGGAGTTTGTCTTGCATGTCAGAGTATCTGTGAGCAATATCGTCTGCGTAATCGTGGTCTTCCAAATATCCCTGCAGTTCGTAGGTTACGCCTCTGTTGATGCGTGTAACATGTGTCGTAGTGAAGTCAAAAACGATATGAAATAACAGATGTGATAGTATGCAGCCATGTCTAACACCCTTCCGGACTGCAATTATGACACCAGTTCTGTTTTCGTGCAGTACTCGACAATTGGCATCAACGAAAAAGTTTCTTGCATCGTAATGTGCGAGAGTATCGAAGGCTTTGTCGAACTCAGTGAACATTAGGTAAAGGGGAGAGTGCTATTATGCGGATTGCTCGATCTGAACTGCGTGATCAACACAGGATCTTCCAAGGCAAAATGTTGCTTGCTCTTATCCCAATTCACTACATAGCGCTAAACATAATCGAAGAAGTGAAAATTTACATTAAAGCAAAAATAAAGTTTCAAAAATTGTTTTTGTTGTCCACACAATTCTAAAATGAAATAAACGTGAAAGTTTCAACGCGTTGCTCTCTTTTTTAAAAACTGTGAATTTTATATGATAAACAAAAACAAATTTTTAACATATGTATATGAAGTTTTGTTTTTGTTTTACATGTAAATTTCCCCAAGTCGACGTGTATTCCAGAATAGACACCAATGATTCCTTCTTTAAGGTCAGCAGGTGACCAGAGATCCAGAGTTTTTTAATAATAAGAAGAAGTATTTGAGCGCTGATGTTGGGTGATAGCTTAAAGAGCTCAGTTGATATACAAGGTGGCGTAGAATGAGCTATATGGTTTTAATGGTTTAAACTTTTTTATTTATGCGATTATTATATATATTTTTTTAATATAGTATATTATTGGGGAATTGTTTGCAATTAGCTTTGAAAAATTATATCCTGTGAATGATGTCCATTTTCTGCTTCGCACATACATACGTGCTCTTTTTAGCATATTTTCCATAACTTTTCGCAAAATTTCGGGTGTAATGATAATGCTTTCATTTCGAATGTTGGTTTTTACTTGGAGTATGATTCTTGGTTTGTTAATATACACTCTTTCTTTCAAATTTCCCCAAAGAAAAATGTCAGTAGCTATTAAATCTGGTGAACGTGGAGGCCAGTTAAAATCGCTTTTGTGCGAAATAATGCGTTCTCCGAACAATTCCCTTAACAAAGCCATTGAGGCACCTGCAGTATGTGCTGTGGCTACATCTTGTTGAAACCACAAGTTTGGATGGTTTTCCACAGCTGGCCTAAGTCCAAGTTGTGTCGAACGCCTCCTTGTTGATGTTGATAGACTATGCTGTACGCTCTCCCGTACACGTTCATTCGGCACCAGGAATACCCATGTTGACGAAAATTTCCAATGAAATGGTTTATTGCTGACGCTGTGGATGCAATGCACACATTAAAATGACGACGATATGCACGCTGTGTCAACACAATAGACTGTTGGTTTGAAAAATAAAATTCAATTATTTTTGTACGTTGTTCGATCGTGTAATGATTCATAATTAATTCCCCAAGCCTTCTTCACAAAATGCTGAAAACAACAAAGAAAGAATAATAATTAAAAAAGTTATAAAGAATTTAAACAATATGGCCCATTCTGCGCCACCCAGTATTTATAATATTTCCTATTAAAAAAATTGATATAAGGCAAAATAAAAGAGTATGTTGGTGAGTTTTCAAATTTTGACTTTTGACCTGATTTTGGCACGGGTTGGCACCATCCGATCAACCTGAAAATTTGCTACATCAATTTTGATATCAAATCGCATATTTTCATCGCTTTATACATGCGAAATTCCAAAAAAGTTTTTAACGCCAGGTCTATTATTGTATTATATCATATATATTTGTTAAACAAAAGCTCGATAAGTAATTTTGGTTTGTTTCCAATTATGGACTTTTCTCAATTTCAAATTGAAATTCACAATTTCAAATTAAACTTCTCAATTTCAAATTGTAACTCCCAATTTTATTTGAAATTTTCTCAATATTATCTTGCATTTTCTCAATTTCAATGAAAAATGTTGCAGTATATATAAATTGTCGAAACATATGTGACCTTCTCCGAGAAAAAAGACCTAGTGTGTGAAAATGAAGTTTTGGGAAAAACGCATTTCAAAAATAAAATTTTAATGTTTTTCTCATTTTTTATCGATTTTCCCAAGTTCCCGTTTTTTGACATACTAGATCCCTTTTCTCGGAAAATGTCACATATATTAAAGAAAGAAAAATTAGCCTATTATTCAAGTAAAACTAATACATAATCGCACGATTTGCTAAAAATACAACCCTGTTATGATGAAGTCTATGCTCATTTTCAATAAAAATGACAATAACAAGTCATCAGATTTAGTCGTGCGATTGTGAGTCATGTCCTTAAGACAAATAGTCGTGTGGTTGAAATTGATGTAAAGCGCAGCGAATCCTGATTTTATGCTGTAATACCATTATGTAATGCCTCTCTAGCAAAATTCATTATATGATGATATTTATTTAACACAACTTTTGATAATTCATTCTGTTATGCATTTATATAATACTATTTCACCTCGAGTATATTTCGAAAAGATTGGAATTATGCCAAGCTTATTCCAGTCCCAGAGGGAATATCTCCCGATTTCAATTCTAGTTTATCTAACCAACGTTTTTGAAAATCTTTTACTAACTGAGCATCATTCAGGGTTCAGACCTCTGCGAACCCTGCCAGCCCTAAGTGGTATTGGTGAAGAAGTTAAGAATAACTTAAATACTGGAAACATTAAAATTTTGGTATTAGGTTTTGTAAGATTGAAAAGAGGATGTTGTGCGCTCTTAAGGAGGTATCAAGCTTGGTCAAGTTAAGAACCTAGTTTCTTCACTATATCTTCTTAAGTTTTTCCAATTTGAGTATGCAATATATTTTTTATCTCTTATATTTTTCAAATAGAAGATTTGTCTTCTGCTGTGATTAAATGATTTTTATTACTACTATTATCAATACGACCCATACCATCCATGTGATTCTGTAATTCTGTATGCCCTGTTTTCATGTTAAGCAATTTCCGAAATGTTGGCTTTTTGAAACTTAGAACCTCTTTTGTTTTTCCTGAGTTCTGATATCTCTGCTGTGTTAGGTCTTTTTTGAATTTTTTAATATGTCATGAAATATTTTATTAATTAATGTGAGTTTCTAAAGAAGAGAAGAAAAATTAAATTAGACTTTTAAGCTGGGGGAAATACCGATATTTTTCTGTGCAGCAACGCACTTCATCAGCACCCTAGTCTATCTACTTGGCTGATTTTAATAACAATCTCTACCCAAGTAGATAGACTAGGGTGCTGATGAAGTGCGTTGCTGCACAGAAAAATATCGGTATTTCCCCCAGCTTAAAAGTCTAATTTAATTTTTCTTCTCTTCTTTAGAAACTCACATTAATTAATAAAATATTTCATTCAATAAAAAGAATTGAAATTACTGAACTTAAGACTGACTAAAAATTATTTCTGATTAAAAATTCACTATAGTTCAATTAAAAATCTAAAAATGTCTCATTTTTTAATATGTTTAGCATTTTTTGGTGTGATGCCGTTCAGTAATAATCCTATCCTCTCCAGCCTATCGGTCTCGTAAATTCCAGTAATATTCTGATGTCCTGGAATCTATATTATCGTGAAATGTCCACAATACCGGTATGAGTTTGTCTTATTTTTGCATTGAAAGACATTTGGAGCTTCAACTTTATGATCGAAAGCTAGTATTTGATAAGCAGTTGTATGAGCTCTGATTTTCTGGATGTTAACATTATTGTGGAAGCTTTATTTTGTTCTCTGTAAAAAACAGCGAAGTTAACGGCCTGGCTCACGATGTCGACAAGAAATTATCTGTCGCTTAGTTATTTTGAAAACAAAAGCAAAATAAGAAAATTTGTTTTTGTTTTCAATATAGGTAAGTGATAGATATATTTTTGTCGACATCGTGGGCCAGGCCGTAAGATTGCGGTATTCCAGCAGTGAATTATTTTAAGTGTTCTGTTCAACTAATTTTTTAATTAACTGAAAATATTCCAACCTACAACAACAACGTTTTTGAAAGGTAAAAACGTTACAATATGTAGTATGTATATTACATGTATTACAAATCGGGAGGTTAGTTCGTAGTGGGTTAATGTTTATTTAATAAATAGATTGTAAAATATAGTTCTTTTATAATGATTTTCGTCATTATTATTAGGGTCTGTTACGGGAAAAACTAAGGGAGCTGAGAAACAGTAATAACTCCGTAGTTCCGTAGTTTTTTAACAGCCCCTAAATAAGAACTTAAAAGAAAATAAACCAAACGCTTGATGTAAGGCACATTGTATAATAAAAGTGAAATATACATATGTATATATATATATTTAATTTACAATAATACTATTTATCTTAAAAATATAATTATTTAAATAAATACAATATTTTTATAATTTTGAGTAAAAAAGACAAGCCATAACAGAAGATTACATAAACTTATTGTATTATTCACTCCGTTTGTTATACCCATTTTATATTCCATATCTAAGTCGAGCAGCAAATCGTGATTCCTAGTATAAAATTGATGAATGTCGCTAATCTAAAAAAAAAACAAACAAATAAATATTTATCAGAAATAATTTGCATTAGCTAAAATTCTCGTCAGTTGTGTTTTGTATATATTAGGGAAGTAACGAATGTTCGCATTCGCTTTCGCATTCGCAAATTATTCACTTACTTTTTCTATTTGCATTCGCATTTGCATTCGCTAAAATGTATGCGAATATTTCAAGCGAATACTAAATCAAAATCCATCTATATTTGGAAATATTCATCATTTTTTGAAAAAGACTTAAGACTAGTCTGTTCAAACTTTTGAAAAATGTTGACCACCATTCATTACTTCGCACAGAAAATTTTAAATGCAAACAATTTTAACTAGCCCAAGGCGAATACATACTAGGTAGTCGCAGTGGATCAGGTGACTATTTTCGCCGCTTGTAATTTGAATATACGTTGGATGTCAACACAAAATTTTCAGTACATTTTTTTGACATTTAAAGTATAAATTTCTCAAAGCGAATTGAGCTGAGTATACCTTATGTGAATTTGCCTTGAACTAGCCCTTGTTTGTTGTAAATTCTAAGCAAAAAACACGTGCCGCGTATAGTATCTCGCATGAAAGCTTGAAGTGTTAAAGATGTATTTCATATGTTTTCCGCAAGATGAACAGAGTACTACTTCTCCAAATTTGTTTCATGAATTCATGCCAATTTTTCTTACATAATATTGGCAGCATTTCACATGAAATGTTGAACAATGTTGTAAATTTATTTTTTATTATCTATACTTATTTTAATTTAATTTCATATACATGTCGCACTTAATCAACAAGAGGGTATTAACTCAAAATTTTAAAATTTTCAGTAGAGATGAAGAACTGTTTGTAGTTACATTAACAATTTGATTATTTTTAACTTGAATCTATATTCCAATCAAAATAATAATATGAAAATATACGATTCATTTCTATGTCCACTTTTGTATAAACACAAAATAATACCTCTTTGGTGGTATAAAGGTAGTCACTACACTATCACAAAAATGATCTCAAATGTAGTTTTCCAGATGAAAGAGTAATCGGAATACGTTGAAACTTTTACAGTAGATAGATATTGGTGTTGTTAGTTGATTTCTTGCAAAAAGTGAAATTTTCAAAATTTTGAGTTAGTACCCTCTTGTTGATTAAGTGCGATATATCCTTATATCTGTGGATATATCTATTTCTTTCTGTTTTAAGAATTTAATCAATTAATAAATATTTGCTCAATTCAAGACTCAATTTAAATAAAATGCTATATGTAGTACATTTATGTATATAATACAACTACATGCTCTTAAACAAATTTAGTTTCACAAAAAACGGCCGGTAAATTCGATTTTTGGCGAAAATTCGACTAGTGCGACCTTTAAACCTCTTCCGAAAAATCTCAAAAATAATTGGCTCTATAGGCTTTCAAATTATGCTTGACCCACCAAAAAATTTTTTTTTGGGAAGCCTGATATACATATTTACTACATACGAATGAGAAGCGTATGTACAGTATAATAGTGAGATCGTTAACAAATTATTTTTCAGAGCTAATATTATTCTCGACGCGGAAGATTTAACCACAAATTTTATGGGAGTACTAGACTAGAAACGACTGATTTCTTTTCAATAGTGGAATTCACTGTTGTCCTTCTAGATCTTTTACATCTTGTAGCTTTGGTAAATTGTTGTTACCTTGCTCTAAATTTAACAAAATTTACCAAAGCTGGTGGTCTAATCTGTAATTCGAAACGAAAGAAAAGCCTTTCGAATTTACATGTTTTTAAAATACAAATTCGTAAATGTTTTCTTTCGTTTCGAATTACAGAGTAGACCCCCTGTAATTTGTAAAATATCTACAAGGCCAACCGTGAATTCCGCTAATATATTTATGTACTTTGAGCCAGTTTGATCGAGTACTGTTATATTAAGATAATACTTTTATATCATACCTCATTCCAGCCATATTTATTTCTTGCTTGCACAATGGCTTCATATACTGCATTGTGTTCAAGATTTTTTATAACATAAGACATTATATAATGCGTATTGTCGGTTCGTATTGCAGTGGGTTTAATGTGATATTCATGCCATTTTCCAGGGTGTTGATAAGTTTCATTCATCTGGGAGAGAAATATTACATTTTATATAGACTAAATAATTTGATTTAGAAAACTCTTACTAAAAGTCGTCTGTACAAAAGCTTAATTTCTTCCAGTGGGGGTATGGACTCAATAGTCCAAGTAAGATTATAATGATCTAGTGAACCACTTAACGCTGGCGAAATGAAGTCGGCGGGCCCAGGACGCCCTGAAACTTCTATGTATTTTTTTGTGCGGCCCAGAGCATTGTCAGCAACACAACTGTAGTTTCCGAAATCTGAAGATTGAAAATTTCGAATAATTAGGCTATACCTGTCATCTCTTGGATACATAGAACGCCTGTCTGTCTGGTCGAGTAAAAAAGAGTTTTGATACCATAACATCTGAAATTTTAAGAAATATCATATAAGAAAATTTATTTCTTTTAATTAGTACGCACGTTTAAGAAAGTTAATAAAAATTGCAAAACAGGAAGATTCCAACAATGGATACATTAGAGACAAAATACATCGTGTTGTGCATGTGAAAATCTGTCTGTACTATCTTACAACTAAGTCTAAGATTTTTGACAGCTCCATTTCGATCAAAACACAGCGGAACAGTTTGTTTTGTTGTTTAAATAAAAATTGCCTACTGATTACAATGGCATCACAAGTTTTTTTTCTAGCAGCTCTAGTGTGAAGGATATAGTGATATTTAGCGTTTCCTTAATTTACACTCCTTTTTTTATTTTTCAAGCAATATTTCACGAATAGCCCTTCAAACATTAAAATACTTTGTGGATTATTCATCTACATAAAATACTGTTTCGTTTGAGTGGAGTCGCATTGATGAGCATACCAGTGCCTCGTTTCTGTAACTTGTGAGAAGTTTTCTCATCGAGAAAAATTAAATAATTATATTGGTTGTCCTATTTAACAGGTTATTCATATAAAAACTTGAATAAACTTACAAAAAATATAAACAGATATAGTTTTTGTCTTACTCACCCTGTGTATCACAGGGTGATAAGAAATTTTTCGACGCGAAAAGTTCCCATATTCCTTACAGAAACGAGGAACAGGATATTTTACTGGTATTGCAAGGATGTTAGGTTTAGTCCTTGAATTTTTTTATCATAATTTTTATTGAAAATGAATCAAGCACCGATCAAATCAAGAGCTAAATTATTTTGCTCGACAATATTTTTTACAAAGAATATCAAAATTTTTTCTGAAGTAGTTACATATATAAAAAAACAAGTAAAACAAATGACAATTATCTTTATACATATGTGCGATTAATTATGAAAGTGGTCTAAGTCATGTGAATTTTAAATAAATATTTAATAAATATTATATATTTTCATTTTAACCGACACTAGAACAGCTCTAAATTAAAAGATTGCATAATATAAAAATATTGTTTGATTTGTTCAAATGTAATCTACTAAATATCTCGACCAAAGAAATAAATGACTTAGACCCCTTTCATAATTAAGGGCACATATATAGAGTCTAAAGACAATGTTTGAGGTGCGGTGCGATTTCTCGTTGCGGGAGAGAAAAATAAACATAATACAACGGAAGACGGCGACGGCAATACTTGTCATTGTTTGTTTAAATTTTTATTAATTTTTTTGTGCATTAATTTTTAAAAAAAAATTACGCTTTGTGTTAAATATTTTGTACTAGCAGTAACTAAAAACAAAAAATTATTAATATTTTTACATTCGCAGATATATTTGATATGTTTTTAAACTTTTATATTTTATTACAAACATTTTTGAACTTCAAAATCATGATTTTTGTTTACAATAATGTTGTGAACACCGCCAATTATTCAAAAACTATGGCAACATCAGAAAGAGAAAGAGTGTTAAAAATTGAGAGAATAAGGCCGAGTACACACTGTGGCATTTTGTGACAAATATAGCAAAAATAACAGCGGAAACTATTGGTAACGTTTGTCATTTTCGATATTTTTTGTTGTGTGGCATTACCAAACAAACTGTTTACGTATCTGATGTAAACAGTTGTGAGAATAAGTTGGCTGCATTGCAACCACCAAAAGAAAATGTCAACGTGTTGACATTTTGACATTGATAAAATACCGAAAGAATTTTAAATGTGTACGGGTATAAGAATTTAAAAGCATGGAAAATGTAAAAGAAAGTGGAAAAGCATAGGAGAGTGTGAGAGGAATTCAAGCGCCCTGGACGCATGACATGACGACAGCTTGTGGAGGTTCGTGAGGCTGTATGGAAACATACATATGTATGTATGTGTATGTAGCACTTAAAGGTATAGAAATGCAAAAAAGGTCAGAAATTTCGGTGGAGTTAGGTCTTTATTCACATGCAATTTTTAAACCAACTGACATCCTGCTTCCGTAAACTGAAATGCAGAGTACAATAGAATCCTTTGGTGGCACGCATATTAAGCCCTGGTCTTTTCCACCACTTTCTTTGCCTTTTTTTAGATTTTCTTAATTTTTTTATAAACACACGGTGGCACTAGCCAATTGAATAATTTTGCGATTATCCATCTGTATAAATATTAATTAACAAACAATACGAAAATCAAAGTCTCACAATGATAAATCAAACGACATTAAATATAATTATGTCAAAATTAGTTCTTGATGTAGACAACGATACCGTATTGCCATTATTTAGGGATGGGACTCTTTTCTGTCACAAAGACACAACAAAATTGTGAGTCATCGAAAAATTTGATGGGAACGGCACTGCACACATATGAAAATGACACCACAAAATGACAACATTTGAAATGCCCAATGTAAACTCGTCATAAGAAAAGTCCGCAATGAAAATAAAATTGATTTTGAGTTTTTGCTTCAACTTTGTTATTTGTTGTTGAGCTTCTCATTTGTTTAAATGAAAGTTTACAACATAACTTGTTCTAAGAAACCTTGGGTAAAGTTTCCCTCATGATCTGCATTAGCAACAGTGAAATGCGTATAGGATCCTGCTAAACCCCTCAATAATCAATTTCAATGTATTTTTAATAAAAAAAAATATTTTATTTTTAGTGAGTTAAAAATTTTAAACTAAAATTGATTTTAATTTTATGCCGTTTCGCACTGCGGTTTCTTACTTCCGTTACATTGTGTTCGGACTCATACTCGTATAATATTACGGCACGTTTGTGTGTACGTGTGTATGTCACTGAACTCCTCCTAAACGACTGGACAGATTTGAATGATTTTTTTTTATGGATGGTTTAGATTCACAAATCGGCCCGGCAGATGGCGCTGCAATCGGTAACTAGGTTATTTATCTATAGTGCAACGGCTGTATCGACTTCAATGAATTTTTGTGTATGCATTCAAGTGTGAGAGTAAGACAACGTTTGCCGCGCTCAGCTAGTAGTTATTAGAAAAATGTGTTTGTGAAATTTGAAGTTAAGTTATTTTTCAACACTAGTCCTTAAATTAGTAAACACCAGTACCTGGATTCAGTAACTTTTTGCGAACCGAAAATCGTAATATTTATCGACATATTTATTCGCTTGCGATAACGATAATGTGATTCTGTAATTTTTTTTTACGATAGTCTCCAGATTTATCTTATTCACCATTTAATTCAATATTATGTGGTACTATGTATAGAAAATGTGAAAATAAGCGAAAAGCACAAAGAATAATAAAGAAAAACTCAACAAATTTGATTTTGTGATTTAATTTTTTTTTCTCCAACCGACAGCGAATATCGTTAAAATATGTTACTGAATAGCAAAGTCGATAAATTTTCGTTATATTTATTATAACGATACGATTATCGTAATAAAAGTTACTGAATCCAGATACAGGTCACATCCGTGATCGTATCGACAATCGTACGAAAACAAATTAAGTAATTCGCCAACCGTATGAGCTGAATAGGATTTTAATACGTTCAGGTATGTGATAATCCGAAAATGGTGGTTTCACGTGACAAGTTGAACGTTAACGGATGTGACGATTCGACCCCCGATTTTAGCCTAAATATTTATAGCTTTGTTGTAGGCAAAACCTTTGTTAGCGTATCGGCAGCCAGCTTCTCAAAAGGGCAGTAGTCACAACTGACAACGGTCGATGTAGTCTTTTACAAAATAAAATTTTGTGTCTATATCTTGGAATCAAATGGATCAAAATGGCATCCTTTGCAGCTTAGGAGAATGCGATGAACTCCACTTCTGTTGTTGATATTGATACGTAAGTTTGCTTTTTACAAACCCAGCTGAGTCATTTTTCAAAAATTTGCTTAACATAAAACAACTAGTCCGCATGTGTTTTTATCCGCTGATTACAAAAGGATTTTTATTTTTCTAACCCCTCTAGTTTCAGATATATTGTGCGTTATATAAAAAAAAAACTTTAAAATTGTCTTTTTTCACAACATCCAAAAAGATTTGTTTTTTTAACTTACATTTGTCAATTTACAAGTCATTAATGCAATTATTACCTAAAAAATATTGCTAAGGAGCAGTCCAGATATTTGTTGTGTTATTATATCATATATTTTTTATAAAACATTTTTTTTGGTGGCGTAAGAAAAAAAATTTATTTATATTGTTTAATATAATTCACAATATCTCCAAAACTAGAGGGACTAGTTATTTTAGGTTAAAAAAATTATAAGGCCTAAACGAAAAACGTTCGATACTTAACATCCTTGCAATAACAGTAAAATATCTTGGAATACTTGTATACTCATCAATGCGACTCTACTTGAATAAAAAACATTTTTTGTAGATTAATAATCCAGAAAGTATTTTCATATTTGGATATATTAGGCGAATAATACAAAAAGTGAGTAAACTATGAGTAGATTAGTAATGGGGACGGACGACATGTTTTGGGAATTCAAAACCGGGAAAAAATAAAAACGATGGCAACCCTGTTACAAATGTTGGGATTTTGGGGATTTTCATGCTGGGAGTTTCTTGGCTATGTGTGTGTGTGAGTTTGATTCTTGGTTTATGTGTATGTATACTTGTGTGCCCAGCTTTTGTTGTTATTGTAGAGAAACGTTGTGCTTACAGTGCATGGATGTATGTATATGTGGGTGTTGTATGTGTGTATGTGTGTGAGTTTGATTCTTTCTGTGTATGGGAATGTATGTACACTTATGTGTACAGGTTTTGTTGTTATTGTAGAGAAACGTTGTGCTTACAGTGGATGTATACATACAGTGTATGTATGTGTGGGATGTTTGTGTATGTATGTATGTATGTGTATACATGTGTGCGTTTTTGTATTTAATTGTATGTTTGTCGGTCTCAGATAATTTTGTCGTAGTAGCAGACAATCATTATATCCAGTAGGAAATGTCGATGGTGAAAATGCACTGAGTCGCTTTTGACTTTGTCACCAGTACTACTATATAATTATATCCCATTCAATAATTTTCACTATAAACATTTAGCATATGCTTGTCATTTAAAATCTACTAGTAACACTAAAACAATTGAATAGGTATGACTACGTGGTTCTTATTGGAACGTAGAGACATACCAACCAGACAGTTAGTTACTGTTATATTTCTATAATTTATGTACATACAAAAAGGTATGTATATTGACAAGTTGTTGCAAAATCTATCCTTTTTACTGACAGATAGAATAAAACGTATTTTACTATAATGGTCACTAGAATTTTAGTGTTGACACAAAGACACTTGATCCCTGTCTGACTGCAGGGTAGTGACAACGAATTCGTGTGTATGTAGAATCATTATTTTTGTTGTTGTGAGTTGTCGTTGCTATGCATATGTATGGTTATTGTGCTCGTATGTATGCATGCATTTTTTATTTCTGGGGAAATATTCTAGTAGCTGCAGATAGTGGCAACCCTGATATCTGCTGAAAATGGAAGTGGAGAGGGAATGTATTTGATAATGTATGTACATATATGTTTTTGGAGTAATGTACGTGATCGTATGGTGGGAGACGAAGGTGATGTTATGAAATCTTCGTTTATTTATTTAAGAAATATTGTTTCGTATTTCATGACAGAGGAGTTTGAATTGCATAATATTATAAAATTTCATTATGTATGTATGTTTGTGTATTACGTGATCACTTCCTTGTGTATGTGTGTGTGCCAGTATGTAAATGACTTTCTCGCGCTGATATTTATATGTAGGTAGAAGTAAATTGTTTTCAATATCGACATTTGGTACTGTAAAATACTATCATATATCTGAACTTCCCTAATCCTAGTATGTTTTTATACATTAACGAAGGTTTATTCATATTGAAATTTCTTATTTCAATACGGAAAAATATTAATTTACAGTATTCATTTATTAAACTCATTAGTTTTTAGGTATTTCAATATACATTTTCTATTATATTGAAAATTATTGAATTAATGTGAAGCATTCTTATTTTTAAGCTGCACATTTTCCCTGAGTGTATTGATTGATTATATATACATTGTGCTTTGACTAAACGACGCTTCATATATTTTCATGATGTAGATATGTAAGTGTGATTGTTAAGATCTAATAAATACTTGAGCATTCCATGCAAATAATATTGGAGTATGTGGTCCAATCTAGATGAAACAGTCTAGTTACATCATAGTCTCATGTAATGCAGTCATGGATCATATCGTTTCCATACAACCATTCAATGCTGCACGATAAATATTCTTCTTATTCACTCACAAATTGTATGCGAGTAGTCTATAACTATTCCATATGGGGTAATTTTTGGGGTTAGTCCGATGTAATGCAACGTTGTACCATGTGGTCCAACCCTAGGACATCGCAATGTTAAATCGACCACCTTTTTTTTCATATATTTGGAGTAGTTTTGGAGTACTCCAACTCCTCTTTGGACTAGTCCTTACATGCATGTATGGACTAGTCGCATTATCTGCAGGGTTGATAAGAAATTTGATATGTATACATACAAATTGATTTTATGTGTGTATGTATGTATGTATGTATGTACGTACATACAAATAAGAGTACAACTCAATCTTTGAATTCATTTTTTTTTTGTCTTGTGATATCTTTTTGTTGTGTATTATCTGAAATTAAAAACGTTGTTTTATCTGCATTTACTTAAAAGTTTGTGAAGATTTTCTGTTTTAAGTAAAACTGAATTCCTGAAGATACATACTCTATAGTAATAGTAACTATAATAGAAATATTTCTTATACTTAATTTACATTTTTTTAAAGTTGACGCAACGTTAGTTAGTCAACGTTTGACATTTTTGGGGGTATGCAATTTTTTCTAACTATAGCCTTTTTTCTTCACTTTCTACATTTATTTTTGGAAATCTTGCATTGCTTTTTTATAAAATTTATAAACATTTTTAAAAGAAACTGATCCGGCACTCCAGCTTAGATACTGATAGTGTTTTTTTGTTTTGTTTTTTTTTTACTCAACTTACTGTTTATTTTTTATTGATAAACATTTAAAATCAAAAGGGAGTTTTATATTGAAATTATTATTTTCATAATTGTTGAAAACAATCGCTACTTCTTTTGCGATGAAATCATTTGAATTACTTTTGAAACCTTACATGTTTATAAAAATTATGTTATTTTCTATATTGCTTAATTTATAAGACTTTTAGAATTTGTACTTTGGTGGTTATATTTTCTATTATACGATTATGAACAAGAATGCAGTAAGCTGATGTCTTTGCTTACTGTTTCAAATTAAAATTTTATTCAACTGAACAAAAGGAGATTTTTTCTTAAACTCTAATGCAGTTAGAAGCGCTGGAGATTCTTTCATATAACAGCTTTTTGGAATTTTTGATACATAGTATAATATAGAATTGGATAACATTTATTTTTAATTTTTATGTTAAGAAGTACGGATATGAGACTGAATTTAAATGTACTTTTAAATTAGTTAAATCATAATGAACAAACATATTTTCTTCTTTAATAGCGATCAACAGAAAACGAACTCGTTTTCATATAATTTAGGTATACACTTTCGACGGCTCCTCTAGGATACAAGATGACTTTGTATGACGAAATTTCTGTTGCTTTATACTGATAATATGTTTACATTAATAAGGTACATATACATATGTTTATTTTATGAAGGGTGAGCACCTATAGCTTCTATTTAATGTTCTATATGATTTTTTTTTTCATTTTATTAAAGTTCAGCGTATTGTATATATATTTCTGAAATGTTTAAGTGTGTTATGTGTGCCCATCGGGCAGAGTGTACGTATTAGTTGGTCAGTCAGTCTCTATTTTTATTTATTTTATTTTTTTTTCTTCTAATGTGCCACTCCTTTTTTCAGATTTTACTACTTGGAATAGAGAATTTTTGTATAATTTTTTGCTGGGTATATACATTAGGTATGTAGAAATTAGTTTAGATACAAAGAAATGCATGTTTAATAAGCAACTATTGTATCAAATCGATCTCAAATAACTCAGTTACCTCTACCAGCAATTCACCGTTGGTGTTTTCATAAAGTGTTAGAAACAATGAAATATCTATGTTTTGAGAGAATTGTTCCCCTCAAGTATTTCTACATGAGGTTTGAGGGGTCAATCACTGTCGCATTCATATGTAATGATTATTCACTTAAAAAAGGTCATCATCACCATCAATCACTCCCGTATACAATACATTCATGAGTTGGGTTGATCCAGATACAATTGCTGTCTCATCACCTTCTAACAGCTTTATATATTTTGCTAGTATGCATGCCTTAGCATGCTTCTATCGATAGTGACGTAAGAGTCCGAGATGGAGAGTGTTACAATTAAAAATCTGTACTATTAGAATTTACCAGTTCGCTCTTTTGAATTTTTACAAAGTAGATACATATGTATGTATTTCATTGACCACAAAATCATAAAATTTCTTTGCTTACAAAATTGTATGACGTGAGGATTTTTTTTTTTTTTTTGAAATTATACATGCTTCGGCATGCTTTAATTTTTTTTTTCTATAAATTTATGTAATACTCATACAGATACAGATATAAAGTAAGATCTGTTTACTGTATATTTTAAAATTTATGCATGCTTCAGCATGATTCTAGTTGAAGCGTATATTCATTCACTAAGTTTGTTTGATACTTATTCATACACATGTACATTCTTAAAGATTGGATATCAAAGTCCAATTTCCATAGTTTATCTATATTTTCTAAAGATCTGATAGCTAAAGAAATAAATAGAGTGAAGATCTTCTATAATAATCCCATTTTCATATTGTAAAATTTTGCGTGCTAGCGCTTTCGATGGGAGAATATACATACAACTTTTTAAAAAGTGATAATATGATGTGCTGCTAAATATTGCACTGAAGTTTTAGCAATATTTCATTCAGACCAACAAGTTTAGAGAATTCCACTACATCTAGTTAATTATCTTTCTTAAGACCCATCATTCCTAATCAATCCTAGAAAAAACAACACAAACTAGATTTTTCGTTTTAATTTTATTTTTATTAAATTCAACATTCATTCTTCAAATTACTTTATACTATATTAAGTAGCTTTTTCTCATTTGTGGAATGTTTAATCGTAAACATTTTAATGGTGAGATGAATTTTTCTATCTTATGCACTAAAATCTAAATCTTTATATATACCAATCCACTTATATGAACCATTATTAAATCATTCTAATATTGATGCTCTCATATTAAGTAATGTTTAATCTTCTATTTATGTATGAGTTTTCCCAAGTATTTATTAAAAAATTCTTTAGAATCATCTGTTTATAAGTTTTTTGGTACCCGTACCACTTAAAAATATTTTCCATTGCCTTGGTTTTTAGAGTGCAGCTTTTATTTTCAGCTGTACTTTGAGAATGTGTCAATTAAAGTCTTCAAAAATCAACAATTTCTATTTTCTGTAGAATAGTTCTACATTTCACCTAACTTAGCTCCATAAAACATCATATATTCCTGTCATTACAACTCTACAAGCACAAACAGTTGTTGAGATTTAATATGGAGTTCGTTTACTAAATTCCTTTTTAAAGACATTGAGTTGTTTCACAGATTTTTTCGAAAGTGTTGTGATCTACATCTTGCACTTTCAGCTATTTATACTAACATGTAGTTAATTTTCTAATCTATATATTTAACCGTAAACTCTTCAATTTGTTTTTAATTATTTAATTTTTAGAATTGCTTTTTCAATTTTATAACTGTCTTCTTTCTCTAATTGTATTTCACGTTTTAGTTCCTCAATTTGCATTTAAATATATTCTTGAATATTAATGCTTTAAGCTATATTATTAATTTGTCTTGTATTTTATCTTCATTCAGTTTGAGGTAACTATCAACAATAGTTTGTATCTAATTCATTTATGCCTTCCAATACTGATAAGTCAGTATAAATGTCTTCAGAATTGGAAGTCTATGAGTAAAATCATCGTCATCATCATTCTCAGTATTAGCATCATTAAATATGATGGTATTATCAAATATTGTTCCTTCTACTAGTTTCTTTTGGGGAACTTGTCTATATCATGAGTGAAGGTTTCTCAGGCTTTAAACTTGTATATTTTCAACTTTTGTCTTGATTTTACTTTCTTCTTTCATAAGAATTCTTTTAATATTTTTAGAACTATTTATGAATTCTTCTGTTATAGGTTTAAATGTATCTTTTAGTTGTTCACTTGTATCTTTTTCACCAGTTTTTATACTACGAAGCTTTTTCTTCAACACATTTCTTGTCAACACCAACTGTTTTAAAATTTTCTCATCCATGTTTGCTAAGGGCAAATAACAGGTATCAGCAATCAGATCAGCTTTTCAGGACCTGGTCTGGTTTTCAGATCAGCTTTTCAGGACCTGGTCTGGTTTTCAGATCAGCTTTTCAGGACCTGGTCTGGTTTTCAGATCAGCTTTTCAGGACCTGGTCTGGTTTTCAGATCAGCTTTTCAGGACCTGGTCTGGTTTTCAGATCAGCTTATCAGGACCTGGTCTGGTTTTCAGATCAGCTTCTCAGGACCTGGTCTGGTTTTCAGATCAGCTTATCAGGACCTGGTCTGGTTTTCAGATCAGCTTTTCAGGACCTGGTCTGGTTTTCAGATCAGCTTTTCAGGACCTGGTCTGGTTTTCAGATAAGCTTTTCAGGACTTGGTCTGGTTTTCAGATCAGCTTTTCAGGACCTGGTCTGGTTTTAAGATCAGCTTATCAGGACCTGGTCTGGTTTTCAGATCAGCTTTTCAGGATCTGGTCTGGTTTTCAGATCAGCTTTTCAGGACCTGGTCTGGTTTTCAGATCAGCTTTTCAGGACCTGGTCTGGTTTTCAGATCAGCTTATCAGGACCTGGTCTGGTTTTCAGATCAGCTTCTCAGGACCTGGTCTGGTTTTCAGATCAGCTTATCAGGACCTGGTCTGGTTTTCAGATCAGCTTTTCAGGACCTGGTCTGGTTTTCAGATCAGCTTTTCAGGACCTGGTCTGGTTTTCAGATAAGCTTTTCAGGACCTGGTCTGGTTTTCAGATCAGCTTTTCAGGACCTGGTCTGGTTTTAAGATCAGCTTATCAGGACCTGGTCTGGTTTTCAGATCAGCTTTTCAGGATCTGGTCTGGTTTTCAATCAGCTTATCAAGACCTGGTCTGGTTTTCAGATCAGCTTATCAAGACCTGGTCTGGTTTTCAGATCAGCTTTTCAGGACCTGGTCTGGTTTTCAGATCAGCTAATCAGGAGCTGGTCTGGTTTTCAGATCAGCTTATCAGGAGCTGGTCTTGTTTTTAGATCAGCTTATCAGGAGCTGATCTGATTTTCAGATCAGCTTATCAGGTAACAGATCAGATTATCAGGAGCTGTTCAGATTTTCATATCAAAATATCTGATTCAGATTGAATTATCAGCATACAAGAAGCTGGCCATTCATAACATCTAGATGCATGAAGTTTAAGGTCAGATGAAATACGAAAAAGTAAACATTTATGTAGTAAAATTATTTTCTATAACGATCATCGTTTAATTCACTATCTTTGCTTATAATCAAAAATCCATATTTATCCTTTCAACATGCTTTTTATTTTTGTCACCTTACTTTAACATTAAAATTACAGTATGATGATCTCTTATTAAATGTTTGGTGATTCTAGTATAAGTTTTACAGAAGTAGAATGAATCAACATTCTTATCTCTCCCCATACAAAAATATGCTTCCCATACGCATCATCGTTAAATATCATATTGGAATTACTTTGGACTGAAATAACAGATTCACTATCGGTAAATTTTGTAATATATTATTATTTTAATTGATGTAATTAATTTCTTCAGATATTTATATCTGGGGTGATATAAAGATTTTGAGTATAAATAAATGTTCTCAAAATTTAAGTCCATTAGGACTTTCTAGCAAGCCAATCATAGTGTTTTTTTTTTCGTAATTTGACAGGTCAACTTTGCACGAATAGAATTTGATATAAAGGAACTATGATTTATTTTTGAACTATCGTTCGATGATTCATCAATATTTCGTACCAAGGTTTTTTAGGTTATTTTACTAACCGCATTTATGTAGCTAAATACATTTTATAAATATTATCTCTTATTATAAAAAAATAAACTAATACAGATATACCATATCAGAAAATATTTTCTGAAATCGTATAGCTGCATTAGTTTATTTTTTCTATAATAAGAGATAATGATCCACACTCATAATCAAAACAGCATAAAAATATCCTTTTTTTGACTATGAGTATGCATCAATATTTATGAAATGCGTTTAGTTACAAAAATGTGGTTAGTAAAACAAAGTATATTTTAACAGCCTTATTTATAACACTTATTAGGGCTTTATAAAGACTTTGTAAGAAAAAAATTTTATAAAAAATTTGTTTTAAAAAGCCTTTACAAAGCCTTAATAAGTTTTATAAATAATGCTGTAAGAGTTTAAAATCAGTATTTTGTATGATAATACTGATTTGAAACTCTTAAAATATTCTTTGTTTTGACTATGAGTAGGGGCCATTATCTCTTATTATAGGACAAATAAAATAATATAGCTATACGATTTCAGAAAATATTTTCTGATATCGTATAGCTACATTATTTAATTTTTCTATAATAAGAGATAATATTTATGAAATACATTTCATAAATATTGGCGCATACTCATAGTAAAAACAACCTAAAAATACCTTGGTACGAAATATTGATGAATCATCAAAATTTCATACCATCCTATATTTATGTTGTTTTACTAATCGCATTTTGTAAATAAATGCATTTCATAAATATTATCTATTATTATAGAAAGAATCAAATAGCATGGTTATATGATATTAGAAAACATGATTTCTGATATCATATAATCATACTATTTTATTTTTCTATAATAAGAGATAATGACTCATACTCATAGTCAAAACAAAGGATATTTATATGCTGTTTTGATTATGAGTATACGTCAATATTTATGAAATGCATTTAGTTATAAAATGCGGTTAGTAAAACAAAGTATATTTTAAGTGTTTTAGACCACCATTTTATGGTAATACCGGTTTTAAACACTTAAAGCATACTTTGTTTTGACTATGAGCATGAGCTGATATTTATGAAATGGATTTTATAAATATTGACTCATACCCTTAGTCAAAACAACATAAATAATTCTTGGTACGAAATATTGATGAATCATCGAACGATAGTTCAAAAATAAATCATAGTTCCTTTATATCAAATTCTATTCGTGCAAAGTTGACCTGTCAAATTACGAAAAAAAAACGCTATGATTGGCTTGCTAGAAAGTCCTAATGGACTTAAATTTTGAGAACATTTATTTATACTCAAAATCTTTATATCACCCCAGATATAAATATCTGAAGAAATTAATTACATCAATTAAAATAATAATATATTACAAAATTTACCGATAGTGAATCTGTTATTTCAGTCCAAAGTAATTCCAATATGATATTTAACGATGATGCGTGTGGGAAGCATATTTTTGTATGGGGAGAGATAAGAATGTTGATTCATTCTACTTATGTAAAACTTACACCAGAATCACCAAACATTTAATAAGAGATCATCATAATGTATATTTAATGTTTAAGTTAGGTGAGAAAAATAAAAAGCATGTTGAAAGGATAAATATGGATTTTTGATTATAAGCAAAGATAGTGAATTAAACGATGATCGTTATAGAAAATAATTTTACTAGATAAAACTTTACTTTTTCGTATTTCATCTGACTTTAAACTTCATGTATATAAATGTTATAAATGGCCAGCTTCTTGTATGCTGATAATTCAATCTGAATCAGATATTTTGATATGAAAATCTGAACAGCTCCTGATAATCTGATCTGTTACCTGATAAGCTGATCTGAAAATCAGATCAGCTCCTGATAAGCTGATCTAAAAACAAGACCAGCTCCTGATAAGCTGATCTGAAAACCAGACCAGCTCCTGATAAGCTGATCTGAAAACCAGACCAGGTCCTGAAAAGCTGATCTGAAAACCAGACCAGGTCTTGATAAGCTGATCTGAAAACCAGACCAGGTCTTGATAAGCTGATCTGAAAACCAGACCAGATCCTGAAAAGCTGATCTGAAAACCAGACCAGGTCCTGATAAGCTGATCTTAAAACCAGACCAGGTCCTGAAAAGCTGATCTGAAAACCAGACCAGGTCCTGAAAAGCTTATCTGAAAACCAGACCAGGTCCTGAAAAGCTGATCTGAAAATCAGATCAGCTCCTGATAAGCTGATCTAAAAACAAGACCAGCTCCTGATAAGCTGATCTGAAAACCAGACCAGCTCCTGATAAGCTGATCTGAAAACCAGACCAGGTCCTGAAAAGCTGATCTGAAAACCAGACCAGGTCTTGATAAGCTGATCTGAAAACCAGACCAGGTCTTGATAAGCTGATCTGAAAACCAGACCAGATCCTGAAAAGCTGATCTGAAAACCAGACCAGGTCCTGATAAGCTGATCTTAAAGCCAGACCAGGTCCTGAAAAGCTGATCTGAAAACCAGACCAGGTCCTGAAAAGCTTATCTGAAAACCAGACCAGGTCCTGAAAAGCTGATCTGAAAACCAGACCAGGTCCTGAAAAGCTGATCTGAAAACCAGACCAGGTCCTGATAAGCTGATCTGAAAACCAGACCAGGTCCTGAGAAGCTGATCTGAAAACCAGACCAGGTCCTGATAAGCTGATCTAAAAACCAGACCAGGTCCTGAAAAGCTGATCTGAAAACCAGACCAGGTCCTGAAAAGCTGATCTGAAAACCAGACCAGGTCCTGAAAAGCTGATCTGAAAACCAGACCAGGTCCTGAAAAGCTGATCTGAAAACCAGACCAGGTCCTGAAAAGCTGATCTGATTGCTGATACCTGTTATTTGCCCTTAGCAAACATGGATGAGAAAATTTTAAAACAGTTGGTGTTGACAAGAAATGTGTTGAAGAAAAAGCTTCGTAGTATAAAAACTGGTGAAATAGATACAAGTGAACAATTAAAGATACTTTTAAACCTATAACAGAAGAATTCATAAATAGTTCTAAAAATATTAAAAGAATTCTTATGAAAGAAGAAAGTAAAATTAAGACAGAAGTTGAAAATATACAAGTTTAAAGCCTGAGAAACCTTCACTCAAGATATAGACAAGTACCCCCAAGAAACTAGTAGAAGGAACAATATTTGATAAAACCATCATATTTAATGATGCTAATACTGAGAATGATGATGACGATGATTTTACTCATAGACTTCCAATTCTGAAGACATTTATACTGACTTATCAGTATTGGAAGGCATAAATGAATTAGATACAAACTATTGTTGATAGTTACCTCAAACTGAATGAAGATAAAATACAAGACAAATTAATAATATAGCTTAAAGCATTAATATTCAAGAATATATTTAAATGCAAATTGAGGAACTAAAACGTGAAATACAATTAGAGAAAGAAGACAGTTATAAAATTGAAAAAGCAATTCTAAAAATTAAATAATTAAAAACAAATTGAAGAGTTTACGGTTAAATATATAGATTAGAAAATTAACTACATGTTAGTATAAATAGCTGAAAGTGCAAGATGTAGATCACAACACTTTCGAAAAAATCTGTGAAACAACTCAATGTCTTTAAAAAGGAATTTAGTAAACGAACTCCATATTAAATCTCAACAACTGTTTGTGCTTGTAGAGTTGTAATGACAGGAATATATGATGTTTTATGGAGCTAAGTTAGGTGAAATGTAGAACTATTCTACAGAAAATAGAAATTGTTGATTTTTGAAGACTTTAATTGACACATTCTCAAAGTACAGCTGAAAATAAAAGCTGCACTCTAAAAACCAAGGCAATGGAAAATATTTTTAAGTGGTACGGGTACCAAAAAACTTATAAACAGATGATTCTAAAGAATTTTTTAATAAATACTTGGGAAAACTCATACATAAATAGAAGATTAAACATTACTTAATATGAGAGCATCAATATTAGAATGATTTAATAATGGTTCATATAAGTGGATTGGTATATATAAAGATTTAGATTTTAGTGCATAAAATAGAAAAATTCATCTCACCATTAAAATGTTTGCGATTAAACATTCCACAAATGAGAAAAAGCTACTTAATATAGTATAAAGTAATTTGAAGAATGAATGTTGAATTTAATAAAAATAAAATTAAAACGAAAAATCTAGTTTGTGTTGTTTTTTCTAGGATTGATTAGGAATGATGGGTCTTAAGAAAGATAATTAACTAGATGTAGTGGAATTCTCTAAACTTGTTGGTCTGAATGAAATATTGCTAAAACTTCAGTGCAATATTCAGCAGCACATCATATTATCACTTTTTAAAAAGTTGTATGTATATTCTCCCATCGAAAGCGCTAGCACGCAAAATTTTACAATATGAAAATGGGATTATTATAGAAGATCTTCACTCTATTTATTTCTTTAGCTATCAGATCTTTAGAAAATATAGATAAACTATGGAAATTGGACTTTGATATCCAATCTTTAAGAATGTACATGTGTATGAATAAGTATCAAACAAACTTAGTGAATGAATATACGCTTCAACTAGAATCATGCTGAAGCATGCATAAATTTTAAAATATACAGTAAACAGATCTTACTTTATATCTGTATCTGTATGAGTATTACATAAATTTATAGAAAAAAAAAATTAAAGCATGCCGAAGCATGTATAATTTCAAAAAAAAAATCCTCACGTCATACAATTTTGTAAGCAAAGAAATTTTATGATTTTGTGGTCAATGAAATACATACATATGTATCTACTTTGTAAAAATTCAAAAGAGCGAACTGGTAAATTCTAATAGTACAGATTTTTAATTGTAACACTCTCCATCTCGGACTCTTACGTCACTATCGATACAAGCATGCTAAGGCATGCATACTAGCAAAATATATAAAGCTGTTAGAAGGTGATGAGACAGCAATTGTATCTGGATCAACCCAACTCATGAATGTATTGTATACGGGAGTGACTGATGGTGATGATGACCTTTTTTAAGTGAATAATCAGTAGTTGTGAACTGGGCATCCCGGGACAATTAAAATTGTTAAATTGTGGCTGAAATTGTTAAATTGTTGCTGAAATTGTTAAATTTGGGTAATTAAAATTTGAAAATTTTAAAATTCTTGAAATTTGATACCTACGAGGGTGGTTCGATAAGTCCTTTAAATATTTTTCGAGGGTGGTTCAATAAGTCTGTCTTTTTCCTAATGCCTACGGCATGCATGATAATTTTTCCTAATGCCTACGGCAATACATAATTATTTTCAAATGCCGACGGGAAAATCATGAAAATGATTTTTTCTAATACCAATGTTGAAATAGTGATTATTAATTTTTCCTAATGTCTACGGCAAAACATGTTTATTAATTTTTCCTAATGCCGACGGCAAAACATGATTATTTTTTTCAAATGCCGACGGCAATACATACTTATTTTTCCTAATGCCTACGGCAATACATACTTATTTTTCCTAATGCCTACGGCAATACATAATTATTTTCAAATGCCGACGGCAATACATGATAATTTTTCCTAATGCCGACGGCAAAACATGAATATAATTTTTTCAAATGCCGACGGGAAAATGATTTTTCCTAATGCATACGGCATGCATGATAATTTTTCCTAATGCCTACGGCAATGCATGATAATTTTTCCTAATGCCGACGGCAAAACATGATTATTTTTTCCTAATGCCGACGGCAAAACATGATTATTTTTTTCAAATGCCGACGGTAAAACATGATTATTATTTTTTTCAAATGCCGACGGCAAAACATGATTATTATTTTCTAATGCTCCCAGTGTTGCCATACTGTAGAAATTTGTTATCGTAATACTATATCAGTAATATCAGAGAAAGAAGGTTTGATGACTACTAGGTCATATGGTTTCATATGAATCATGGGAATGTGCTTGTGTGATTTCCTCACGCTAATAAATTCTTATAAAATAAAATAATTAAATAAATGAATAAAATAATTACATAAATTATTTTATTTATTTATAAAACGTTCTCATGTATGTGAACACCCTAATGCTTGTGTGTGGGGGGTCCAGCTTGTTTGTCGCTCAATAAGTCTGTCTTTTTCCTAATGCCTACGGCATGCATGATAATTTTTCCTAATGCCTACGGCAATACATAATTATTTTCAAATGCCGACGGGAAAATCATGAAAATGATTTTTTCTAATACCAATGTTGAAATAGTGATTATTAATTTTTCCTAATGTTTACGGCAAAACATGTTTATTAATTTTTCCTAATGCCGACGGCAAAACATGATTATTTTTTTCAAATGCCGACGGCAATACATACTTATTTTTCCTAATGCCTACGGCAATACATACTTATTTTTCCTAATGCCTACGGCAATACATAATTATTTTCAAATGCCGACGGCAATACATGATAATTTTTCCTAATGCCGACGGCAAAACATGAATATAATTTTTTCAAATGCCGACGGGAAAATGATTTTTCCTAATGCATACGGCATGCATGATAATTTTTCCTAATGCCTACGGCAATGCATGATAATTTTTCCTAATGCCGACGGCAAAACATGATTATTTTTTCCTAATGCCGACGGCAAAACATGATTATTTTTTTCAAATGCCGACGGTAAAACATGATTATTATTTTTTTCAAATGCCGACGGCAAAACATGATTATTATTTTCTAATGCTCCCAGTGTTGCCATACTGTAGAAATTTGTTATCGTAATACTATATCAGTAATATCAGAGAAAGAAGGTTTGATGACTACTAGGTCATATGGTTTCATATGAATCATGGGAATGTGCTTGTGTGATTTCCTCACGCTAATAAATTCTTATAAAATAAAATAATTAAATAAATGAATAAAATAATTACATAAATTATTTTATTTATTTATAAAACGTTCTCATGTATGTGAACACCCCTAATGCTTGTGTGTGGGGGGTCCAGCTTGTTTGTCGCTGGTAAGCTTATATTCTGTTTATTTGTTTAAGAAATATATTTGTATGTAGGTATGTATGTGTGTATGATGCATGCATGCATGTATGCATGTATGTATGTATGTGTGTATGATGTTTGTATGTATGTATGTATGTATGTGCGATCGAAAGAACTTGTGCGTGGAATATTTTGTGGCTGTGTAGAATACATTTATATTTTGCAACGCAATCATTTTCTTTGGCTGCGATTATTTTAAAGCAGCAAGTTTCAACTAACTACAGTCATAAGCAGAGAAACAAAAAGTAAAAATTTGCAAGTTAGCAAAAATGCTAACTTCTCCTCCTCCTTCCCACTTCCTTCTCTTTCCTTTATGTAGTTTGTTTTTGAAATAAGAAAACACTTGTAGATTTTTTATTTTTCTATACATTTATTGTTTAAAGTTTTTTAAAATTTTATAATAATACATACATTAATATTTTAAAGAGTGTAAAAATTCATTTAAAGCAAGATATTTCTTTTGTTAGTAAAATAGCATTTTTTAATGCGCAAACACCAAGTTTATGATAATTACAATAAAAATATTCTGGATACTTAATCTCCATTTGTTTAAAGTTGATACAGCCTATATCCTCAACGTTAAAAATTTTTCGGCATAAAATTTTTTCCAACCATCGTCTTTTCTCTTCACCTTTTACATAAATTTTAGAACATCTTGCGTTGGCTTTTAAGAAATTGCAAACGCTTTCAAAAGAAACTGATCCAGCAGTCCAGCTGAGGTGATGATAGTTTTTCGTTAGCCACTTTGCTTCTCTTTGCTTTTTTATTGATAAGCATTTAAAATCAAAAGGTGGTTTTATAATGAAATTGTTATATTCATAATTGTTGAAAACAATCGCTACTTCTTTTGCGATGAAATCATTTGAATTACTTTTGAAACCTTGTACGTCTATAAAAATTGTGTTATTTTCCATATTACTCAATTTATAAGACTTTTCGAACTTGTCCTTTGATAGGTATATATTCTATTATGCGATCATGAATAAGAATGCAGTAAGCTGATGTCTTTGCTGCAATATTAGTTGCTGTTTCAAATGCTATTTTTATATCAATCGGTCCATTATTGAGTGATTCATTCTGATGACTGACATCTACTACAATAATAGGAGCTTTTGTCTTAAACTCTGATGCAGATAGAAGCGGTTGAGATTCCCTCATATAGTAACTTTGTTGGAATCTTAGATACATATCATATAGAATTGCATATCGTTCATTTTTGAACTTTATGTTAAGATCATCATATGGATATGAGACTGAATTTAAATGTACTTTTAAATTAGTCAAATCACAATGAACAAACTTATTTTCTTGTTGAAAAGCAATCAATACAAAACGGGGGCGTTCTCTATTTGCAGCCAGTTTAACATTCCAAATATGGCTAGTACCTGTGTTTAATTGTGGATTAACATGACAATCCCAACTGCGAAATGCCATAGGTATAGAAGCACCATTGTTAATAATTTTTATCATATTCAATTTGCTAAAGTCGGATAATTGTACATGTGGGATTCTCCATGAGATGAGTGAAATTGTAAGTTTAGCTTTTTCAGTAGAAACACTCGAGCGTACAAGATCTTCATCATTCTTATTGCGCAAGAGTATCAATTCATGTTTTCCATTTAGTATAACTTTGTTGTAGTCTTCGGCGAATCCTAGAAGCATTTTTAGAGGTACATAAAAATTGAAAAATCCATTTTCAAGAGTGACATCGTCAATTTTGTTCCATCCAGCATTTTGCATCACATTGCTTTCTGTTGGTGACAGAGAAACCAAATTTTTTATAGTGCTTGTGGCTCCTAAATATCTTGTATGGTCAATTTCAATTCCATTGAGCTCATAGCGAATTTCATCAAATAGATATGCCACAAAGTTGTTTTTTAATAAAAAGTTCTCCGAAGAAGAAGAAGAAGATTTGGCCTTATTATCATCGACAACAAATCCCTCTACATAAATGTAGCTCTCACTGGGTAGCACATACAAATCTTGATTTTGTATTGAAATTCTAATTTCATCATTATTGTTGTAAGATTGTAAGTATGGTACATATGTATGATAGTCCTTTTTGATTATATTCTCATCAGACAAGGGTTTATCTAAGACATCTATTATTGAACTCATTTTGTCTTCAATTTAAAATTCAAGGACTTTAGAAAATTTTTATTTGATGTTGTTAGAGCTTTTTGTTGAGCTGGTCGCTTTAATGTTGTTGTTGTTGTTCTTGCTGCTGCTATATTTTTCAATGTATTTGTGTTGTATATTAGCATTATTTAGTTGGCCTTAAATGTATTCGTATTGTAATTTCCTCTCCTCGGAAATTAATTAAATCACCGTGTTGATCCAGTACGCGCAGCGCTAGTGAACTTATCTCTCTGGTGTTTACAGGTTAATAGATAAGATTTCTTGGAACCTCATCTATTTTATAGCCTGGAGGCACATTAATCGGAAATTCATGAAGTGTATGCGATTTCGAGTTATTCATATATGTGTTCATAGCGATACTACTTTCAATTCGCAAGAGATTCACTTTAAAAATATTAACTGGAAGATCTGAATAATAATATTTGTTTGGTGTTAGGATTTTGCTATTGAATCCTAAAAGTTTTCCAATTGTATTGTCTTTATTAAAATATACAAGATCCTTGGAACTATTAACTTTAACTTGCATTGTATTGTTATTGGCTTCAATAAAAATCTTATTTGCTGGGCAGAGTCGTTTGTATTCCTCTTCTATAAAATCAACTATATTATTTAATTCGTAAGATCCAATTGGTATTTCAATTATATGTTCCCCTATATGAAACATATTGTTGTAGGTGTCTACATTTGGAATACTGTTGTATGAATGAAAATCAGTTAGAGCACACTCATATGCACCATGTAATTCAATAGGAGGAAAGTAACTAGCAGATAGTTCTGATGAGTTAGAGCTCAGAGTAAGTGTTATTGACATTATACATTGATTACAATTAAATAATGTTTAGTACACAGTATGGTTTATAAGTATGATTTACATATTTTATTTAAAACTTTTTCTCATTTTAAAATTAACATTAGTTTCTTAATATTAATGCTATTGTTGTTGTTGCAATTGATGTTGTTGTTGTTTCTATTTTAGTTTTTCTTCCAACTATAATATTTCATCTTTACTTATCCAAGAATTGTGTTGATTAGAAAATCCCAGCCATTTAACATATACCTCCTTCCCTTTAATTTTAAGAACCTTTTCAACTAGATATGTATTTGGAAATCTAGTTTTTGAAAGTTCCTCAGTATAGAAGCCACCTTTAATAGGATTGCCAAGATAGTCTTCCAATATGTATGTTGCAGGATTTGTATTTTGAACTCTTGTAATTGTGAAAATTTCTGTAGTCCAATTTGGAGTATAACCTTTTTCAAATGTGTGCTTATATTTGCTTATGCGAACATGATCTCCCACATTAAATTTTGACATTTTATACATTTTCAAATGACTGTATACTGTATTTAGCAGCTTTTCCTCATTTGTTGAGTTGACTTTAATAGGAGCCATTTTAATGGTACGATGAACTTTTCTATTGTATGCATTGAGTAAATCCTTGTATATATCAATCCACTTATATGAACCATTATAACTAAATTCTTTCCACATCATTCCTTTCAATGTTCTATTAAATCGTTCTACTATTGATGCTTTCATAATGCTATATGTTGAGTAGTGATTAATGTTGTATTTATGGATTAATTTTCCAAAGTGTTTGTTGAAAAATTCTTTTCCATCATCTGTTTGTAAGTTTTTTGGTACTCGTCCCAATTCAAAAATATCTTCCATTGCCTTGGTTGTTTCGAGTGCTGTTTTTGTTTTTAGCGGTACTGCCCATGCAAATTTTGAGAATGTGTCAATTACAGTCAACAAAAATCGATAATTTCTATTTTCTTTAGAATAGTTCCCCATTTCAACTAAATCAGCTTGCCAAAGATCATCTATTCCTTTCATTACAACTCTGCGACGCACAAATTGTTTTCGTGCTTGCTTATGGAGATCATTTACTAAATTTCTTTTTGAAGACATTAAGTTGTTTTTAAAGATTTTTTGCATTCTTTGTTGCATTTACAGCTTTAGCTATAGCAGCACCTCCAGTTGTTAGACTACCAATTGCACCCAGAGCAGTTAAAATCGGTATTAGAGGCAAAAACCCACCAATTTTTGGGACACGTATTACACGTGGTACTATAATTTGAGATTTTCTTCCTTTTAATGATTTGTTGATAGTTTTTCGGGCAATTTTAATTGCTGAGTTAATATCTAATGGTTTTTCCTTCTTTAGTATTTTTGTTGCAGCTCTAATTGATGTTCTAAACAGTTTTTTATCATTTAGCTTGTTCTTTTTAACATTTTTCTTTTTCTCCACACCCATACCAAATTTTGTTTTGGCTTTCATTGCGTTAGTAACCATATAGGCAAATGATTTTTCAGCAATACTACTATCTTTTGATAAAACTCGATCCCAAGCTGAATTTTCAAGTATTTTATCAGCCTTGTGTCTAGTGCTTAAATCCTTATTTTTCGAATAAGCTATATCGTGATCTTTACAAGCAGACTCCAATAAATTAATTCATTTATCACCTCGATTTAAACGTTTTTGTAGTTTTGTTCCAGGTCCACAGTACTGATATCCAGGAAGATGAAGTTCAACAGGTAGAGAGTTTATTATTTTATCTACTATACCTCCTCCAACGAAGGTGTTTTTATGACTAAACGTTTTCTGATATCGTATAACCATATTATCTGATTTTTTCTATAATAAGAGGTAACATTTATGAAATGTATTTAGTTACAAAAATGCAGTTAGTGAAACAACATAAAAATATTTTAGTTCGTAATATTGATGAATCATCGAACATCACTTCAAAAATAAAGCATAGCCCCCTCTTACCAAATTCTATTCGTGCTCTAATAGTGGGACCATCAAATTGTGGAAAGACTAATGTTATGATCGGCTTACTAGAAAGTCCTAATGGACTCAAGTTTGAAAACATCTATTTATACTCAAAATCTCTTTATCAACCCAAATATGAGTACTTGAAGAAACTAATTTCACCAATTAAAGGAATGGGATATTATACATTCACCGATAATGAATCAGTTATTCCACCTGACGAAGCTAAAACTAATTCAATTATGATATTTGATGATGTTGCATGTGAAAAGCAGAATAATATACGTACATATTTTTGTATGGGGCGACATAGGGATATTGATTCTTTCTACTTGTGTCAAACTTATACTAGAATTCCCAAGCATTTAATAAGAGACAATGCAAATGTTATTATAATGTTTAAGCAAGATGATACAAATATGAAGCATGTTTATAGGGATCATGTTGGCAGCGATATGAGTTACGAAAAGTTCCAAGAAATTTGTGGAGAATGTTGGAAGGATAAATATGGCTTTTTAGTGATAAGCAAAGATAATGAATTAAATGATGGTCGCTACAGAAAGCAATTTGACTTTTTCATAACTATATAAACTACTTCTCATAAAAGATTGACTTTAGTTATTAATCTAACTTTAAACTTGATACATCTATTTGCTATAACCTCATCCGATACCTGATAAGCTGATCTCCAAACTATACCAGCTACCTGAAAACCAGACCAGCTCCTGATAACCTGATCTAAAAACCAGACCAGGTCCTGATAAGCTGATCTGAAAACCAGACCAGGTCCTGAAAAGCTGATCTGAAAACCAGACCAGGTCCTGATAAGCTGATCTAAAAACCAGACCAGGTCCTGAAAAGCTGATCTGAAAACCAGACCAGGTTCTGATAAGCTGATCTAAAAACCAGACCAGGTCCTGATAAGCTGATCTGAAAACCAGACCAGGTCCTGAAAAGCTGATCTGAAAACCAGACCAGGTCCTGATAAGCTGATCTGAAAACCAGACCAGGTCCTGAAAAGCTGATCTGAAAACCAGACCAGGTCCTGATAAGCTGATCTGAAAACCAGACCAGGTCCTGAAAAGCTGATCTCATTGCTGATACCTGTTATTTGCCCTTAGCAAACATGGATGAGAAAATTTTAAAACAGTTGGTGTTGACAAGGAAAGTGTTGAAGAAAAAGCTTCGTAGTATAAAAACTGGTGAAATAGATACACGTGAACAATTAAGAGATACATTCAAACCTATAACAGAACCTCTTAAAGAATTCATAAATAGTTCTAAAAATTTTAAAAGAATTCGTATAAAAGAAGAAAGTAACATCAAGACAGAAGTTGAAAATAATACAAGTTTAAAGCCTGAAAACCCATCAGTCAAGATAGAGACAAGTACACCAAAAAAACTAGTAGAAGGGACAATTTTTGATAATACCATCTTATTTAATGATGTTAATACTGAAAATGATGATGATGATGATGAAGATGATTTTTACTCACAGACTTCCAATACAGAATATACTTATACTGATTTATCAGTTTTGGAAGGAAGAAATCAGTTAGATACAAACTATGGCCCACATAAAGATTACAATAATGAATGGAAATTTGGTGATAGTAGCCTAAAACTGAATGAAGATAAAATACAAGTTGGTGGTCAAATATGGGCTCTAACACCAGGACTATTTTCTCTAATGTTTCATAAAATACCAAAAAATTACGATAAATTTGAACTTGAAATCTATAAAAAGATTTTAATTACTACTAATGCATATAGAAGAGACTTTAAACCTGATGGTCAAATTAAGGGTACTAGAGGATATAAATATAAATATATTATTAAGAAATTTATTGATGAGAAAAACCAGAAGAATTTACCTGAATCAACAGCGTCTAAGCCCAAAGGTAGCTATTTAGGTGAGGGAATGATGCAAGTTAACATCAATAATCCCAACTATATATACTGGGACGATCCAAATGAGTTAGTAGATAGACTTCGACTACTGCTCGCATCACAAGGTGCAGGTCATACTAATCACAATAACGAAATTGTATCAATTATTGAAGAACTACGTGAAGCGAATATAATACACTAACTTTAATAAACTAAATAGAGTATGTCTGTTGATAAATTTGGACACTATTTAAACGATACTAGCAGCACAATTTCTTTGAAAAATGCACCTAAACTGCTGGGGTTCTTTGTGGATACGAACAACAACATTGATGTCCAAAACAAAAGGATCAAAAATGTTGCAAAAGCTCTGGAGGAAAACGATGTTATCAATAAATTGTTTTTGCAAACTCAAATCGAAAAATTAGAAGAGAAATTATTAACATACTTTAAGGGGGATAATACTATAATACGAGAAGATATTCAAATGCAAATTGAGGAACTACAACGCGAAATAAAATTATATATAGAAGAAAATTATAAAATTGAAAAAGATATTCTACATATTAAAACATCCCTTGAAGAACAAATTGAACAGCTTAATGAGAAAATTTATAGATTAGAAAATTATATGTTTGTATCAATAGCTGAAAGTGCGTCAAGCAGATCACAACACTCTGCAAAAAATCTTTAAAAACAACTTAATGTCTTCAAAAAGAAATTTAGTAAATGAACTCCATAAGCAAGCACGAAAACAATTTGTGCGTCGCAGAGTTGTAATGAAAGGAATAGATGATCTTTGGCAAGCTGATTTAGTTGAAATGGGGAACTATTCTAAAGAAAATAGAAATTATCGATTTTTGTTGACTGTAATTGACACATTCTCAAAATTTGCATGGGCAGTACCGCTAAAAACAAAAACAGCACTCGAAACAACCAAGGCAATGGAAGATATTTTTGAATTGGGACGAGTACCAAAAAACTTACAAACAGATGATGGAAAAGAATTTTTCAACAAACACTTTGGAAAATTAATCCATAAATACAACATTAATCACTACTCAACATATAGCATTATGAAAGCATCAATAGTAGAACGATTTAATAGAACATTGAAAGGAATGATGTGGAAAGAATTTAGTTATAATGGTTCATATAAGTGGATTGATATATACAAGGATTTACTCAATGCATACAATAGAAAAGTTCATCGTACCATTAAAATGGCTCCTATTAAAGTCAACTCAACAAATGAGGAAAAGCTGCTAAATACAGTATACAGTCATTTGAAAATGTATAAAATGTCAAAATTTAATGTGGGAGATCATGTTCGCATAAGCAAATATAAGCACACATTTGAAAAAGGTTATACTCCAAATTGGACTACAGAAATTTTCACAATTACAAGAGTTCAAAATACAAATCCTGCAACATACATATTGGAAGACTATCTTGGCAATCCTATTAAAGGTGGCTTCTATACTGAGGAACTTTCAAAAACTAGATTTCCAAATACATATCTAGTTGAAAAGGTTCTTAAAATTAAAGGGAAGGAGGTATATGTTAAATGGCTGGGATTTTCTAATCAACACAATTCTTGGATAAGTAAAGATGAAATATTATAGTTGGAAGAAAAACTAAATTAGAAACAACAACAACATCAATTGCAACAACAACAATAGCATTAATATTAAGAAACTAATGTTAATTTTAAAATGAGAAAAAGTTTTAAATAAAATATGTAAATCATACTTATAAACCATACTGTGTACTAAACATTATTTAATTGTAATCAGACTGTTATAATGTCAATAACACTTACTCTGAGCTCTAACTCATCAGAACTATCTGCTAGTTACTTTCCTCCTATTGAATTACATAGTGCATATGAGTGTGCTCTAACTGATTTTCATTCATACAACAGTATTCCAAATGTAGACACCTACAACAATATGTTTCATATAGGGGAACATATAATTGAAATACCAATTGGATCTTACGAATTAAATAATATAGTTGATTTTATAGAAGAGGAATACAAACGACTCTGCCCAGCAAATAAGATTTTTATTGAAGCCAATAACAATACAATGCAAGTTAAAGTTAATAGTTCCAAGGATCTTGTATATTTTAATAAAGACAATACAATTGGAAAACTTTTAGGATTCAATAGCAAAATCCTAACACCAAACAAATATTATTATTCAGATCTTCCAGTTAATATTTTTAAAGTGAATCTCTTGCGAATTGAAAGTAGTATCGCTATGAACACATATATGAATAACTCGAAATCGCATACACTTCATGAATTTCCGATTAATGTGCCTCCAGGCTATAAAATAGATGAGGTTCCAAGAAATCTTATCTATTAACCTGTAAACACCAGAGAGATAAGTTCACTAGCGCTGCGCGTACTGGATCAACACGGTGATTTAATTAATTTCCGAGGAGAGGAAATTACAATACGAATACATTTAAGGCCAACTAAATAATGCTAATATACAACACAAATACATTGAAAAATATAGCAGCAGCAAGAACAACAACAACAACATTAAAGCGACCAGCTCAACAAAAAGCTCTAACAACATCAAATAAAAATTTTCTAAAGTCCTTGAATTTTAAATTGAAGACAAAATGAGTTCAATAATAGATGTCTTAGATAAACCCTTGTCTGATGAGAATATAATCAAAAAGGACTATCATACATATGTACCATACTTACAATCTTACAACAATAATGATGAAATTAGAATTTCAATACAAAATCAAGATTTGTATGTGCTACCCAGTGAGAGCTACATTTATGTTGTAGAGGGATTTGTTGTCGATGATAATAAGGCCAAATCTTCTTCTTCTTCTTCTTCTTCGGAGAACTTTTTATTAAAAAACAACTTTGTGGCATATCTATTTGATGAAATTCGCTATGAGCTCAATGGAATTGAAATTGACCATACAAGATATTTAGGAGCCACAAGCACTATAAAAAATTTGGTTTCTCTGTCACCAACAGAAAGCAATGTGATGCAAAATGCTGGATGGAACAAAATTGACGATGTCACTCTTGAAAATGGATTTTTCAATTTTTATGTACCTCTAAAAATGCTTCTAGGATTCGCCGAAGACTACAACAAAGTTATACTAAATGGAAAACATGAATTGATACTCTTGCGCAATAAGAATGATGAAGATCTTGTACGCTCGAGTGTTTCTACTGAAAAAGCTAAACTTACAATTTCACTCATCTCATGGAGAATCCCACATGTACAATTATCCGACTTTAGCAAATTGAATATGATAAAAATTATTAACAATGGTGCTTCTATACCTATGGCATTTCGCAGTTGGGATTGTCATGTTAATCCACAATTAAACACAGGTACTAGCCATATTTGGAATGTTAAACTGGCTGCAAATAGAGAACGCCCCCGTTTTGTATTGATTGCTTTTCAACAAGAAAATAAGTTTGTTCATTGTGATTTGACTAATTTAAAAGTACATTTAAATTCAGTCTCATATCCATATGATGATCTTAACATAAAGTTCAAAAATGAACGATATGCAATTCTATATGATATGTATCTAAGATTCCAACAAAGTTACTATATGAGGGAATCTCAACCGCTTCTATCTGCATCAGAGTTTAAGACAAAAGCTCCTATTATTGTAGTAGATGTCAGTCATCAGAATGAATCACTCAATAATGGACCGATTGATATAAAAATAGCATTTGAAACAGCAACTAATATTGCAGCAAAGACATCAGCTTACTGCATTCTTATTCATGATCGCATAATAGAATATATACCTATCAAATGACAAGTTCGAAAAGTCTTATAAATTGAGTAATATGGAAAATAACACAATTTTTATAGACGTACAAGGTTTCAAAAGTAATTCAAATGATTTCATCGCAAAAGAAGTAGCGATTGTTTTCAACAATTATGAATATAACAATTTCATTATAAAACCACCTTTTGATTTTAAATGCTTATCAATAAAAAAGCAAAGAGAAGCAAAGTGGCTAACGAAAAACTATCATCACCTCAGCTGGACTGCTGGATCAGTTTCTTTTGAAAGCGTTTGCAATTTCTTAAAAGCCAACGCAAGATGTTCTAAAATTTATGTAAAAGGTGAAGAGAAAAGACGATGGTTGGAAAAAATTTTATGCCGAAAAATTTTTAACGTTGAGGATATAGGCTGTATCAACTTTAAACAAATGGAGATTAAGTATCCAGAATATTTTTATTGTAATTATCATAAACTTGGTGTTTGCGCATTAAAAAATGCTATTTTACTAACAAAAGAAATATCTTGCTTTAAATGAATTTTTACACTCTTTAAAATATTAATGTATGTATTATTATAAAATTTTAAAAAACTTTAAACAATAAATGTATAGAAAAATAAAAAATCTACAAGTGTTTTCTTATTTCAAAAACAAACTACATAAAGGAAAGAGAAGGAAGTGGGAAGGAGGAGGAGAAGTTAGCATTTTCGCTAACTTGCAAATTTTTACTTTTTGTTTCTCTGCTTATGACTGTAGTTAGTTGAAACTTGCTGCTTTAAAATAATCGCAGCCAAAGAAAATGATTGCGTTGCAAAATATAAATGTATTCTACACAGCCACAAAATATTCCACGCACAAGTTCTTTCGATCGCACATACATACATACATACATACAAACATCATACACACATACATACATACATACATACATGCATACATGCATGCATGCATCATACACACATACATACCTACATACAAATATATTTCTTAAACAAATAAACAGAATATAAGCTTACCAGCGACAAACAAGCTGGACCCCCCACACACAAGCATTAGGGGTGTTCACATACATGAGAACGTTTTATAAATAAATAAAATAATTTATGTAATTATTTTATTCATTTATTTAATTATTTTATTTTATAAGAATTTATTAGCGTGAGGAAATCACACAAGCACATTCCCATGATTCATATGAAACCATATGACCTAGTAGTCATCAAACCTTCTTTCTCTGATATTACTGATATAGTATTACGATAACAAATTTCTACAGTATGGCAACACTGGGAGCATTAGAAAATAATAATCATGTTTTGCCGTCGGCATTTGAAAAAAATAATAATCATGTTTTGCCGTCGGCATTAGGAAAAATTATCATGCATTGACGTAGGCATTAGGAAAAATTATCATGTATTGCCGTCGGCATTTGAAAATAATTATGTATTGCCGTAGGCATTAGGAAATAATTATGTATTGCCGTAGGCATTAGGAAAAATAAGTATGTATTGCCGTCGGCATTAGGAAAAAAAATAATCATGTATTGCCGTCGGCATTTGAAAAAAATAATCATGTTTTGCCGTCGGCATTTGAAAATAATTATGTATTGCCGTAGGCATTAGGAAAAATAAGTATGTATTGCCGTCGGCATTAGGAAAAAAAATAATCATGTATTGCCGTCGGCATTTGAAAAAAATAATCATGTTTTGCCGTCGGCATTAGGAAAAATTAATAAACATGTTTTGCCGTAGACATTAGGAAAAATTAATAATCACTATTTCAACATTGGTATTAGAAAAAATCATTTTCATGATTTTCCCGTCGGCATTTGAAAATAATTATGTATTGCCGTAGGCATTAGGAAAAATTATCATGCATGCCGTAGGCATTAGGAAAAAGACAGACTTATTGAACCACCCTCGAAAAATATTTAAAGGACTTATCGAACCACCCTCGTAGGTATCAAATTTCAAGAATTTTAAAATTTTCAAATTTTAATTACCCAAATTTAACAATTTCAGCAACAATTTAACAATTTTAATTGGGGCAGAACCGGCAGTTCCCTACTACTATAATCATTACATATGAATGCGACAGTGATTGACCCCTCAAACCTCATGTAGAAATACTTGAGGGGAACAATTCTCTCAAAACATAGATATTTCATTGTTTCTAACACTTTATGAAAACACCAACGGTGAATTGCTGGTAGAGGTAACTGAGTTATTTGAGATCGATTTGATACAATAGTTGCTTATTAAACATGCATTTCTTTGTATCTAAACTAATTTCTACATACCTAATGTATATACCCAGCAAAAAATTATACAAAAATTCTCTATTCCAAGTAGTAAAATCTGAAAAAAGGAGTGGCACATTAGAAGAAAAAAAAAATAAAATAAATAAAAATAGAGACTGACTGACCAACTAATACGTACACTCTGCCCGATGGGCACACATAACACACTTAAACATTTCAGAAATATATATACAATACGCTGAACTTTAATAAAATGAAAAAAAAAATCATATAGAACATTAAATAGAAGCTATAGGTGCTCACCCTTCATAAAATAAACATATGTATATGTACCTTATTAATGTAAACATATTATCAGTATAAAGCAACAGAAATTTCGTCATACAAAGTCATCTTGTATCCTAGAGGAGCCGTCGAAAGTGTATACCTAAATTATATGAAAACGAGTTCGTTTTCTGTTGATCGCTATTAAAGAAGAAAATATGTTTGTTCATTATGATTTAACTAATTTAAAAGTACATTTAAATTCAGTCTCATATCCGTACTTCTTAACATAAAAATTAAAAATAAATGTTATCCAATTCTATATTATACTATGTATCAAAAATTTCAAAAAGCTGTTATATGAAAGAATCTCCAGCGCTTCTAACTGCATTAGAGTTTAAGAAAAAATCTCCTTTTGTTCAGTTGAATAAAATTTTAATTTGAAACAGTAAGCAAAGACATCAGCTTACTGCATTCTTGTTCATAATCGTATAATAGAAAATATAACCACCAAAGTACAAATTCTAAAAGTCTTATAAATTAAGCAATATAGAAAATAACATAATTTTTATAAACATGTAAGGTTTCAAAAGTAATTCAAATGATTTCATCGCAAAAGAAGTAGCGATTGTTTTCAACAATTATGAAAATAATAATTTCAATATAAAACTCCCTTTTGATTTTAAATGTTTATCAATAAAAAATAAACAGTAAGTTGAGTAAAAAAAAAAAACAAAAGAAAAAAACACTATCAGTATCTAAGCTGGAGTGCCGGATCAGTTTCTTTTAAAAATGTTTATAAGTTTTATAAAAAAGCAATGCAAGATTTCCAAAAATAAATGTAGAAAGTGAAGAAAAAAGGCTATAGTTAGAAAAAATTGCATACCCCCAAAAATGTCAAACGTTGACTAACTAACGTTGCGTCAACTTTAAAAAAATGTAAATTAAGTATAAGAAATATTTCTATTATAGTTACTATTACTATAGAGTATGTATCTTCAGGAATTCAGTTTTACTTAAAACAGAAAATCTTCACAAACTTTTAAGTAAATGCAGATAAAACAACGTTTTTAATTTCAGATAATACACAACAAAAAGATATCACAAGACAAAAAAAAAATGAATTCAAAGATTGAGTTGTACTCTTATTTGTATGTACGTACATACATACATACATACATACACACATAAAATCAATTTGTATGTATACATATCAAATTTCTTATCAACCCTGCAGATAATGCGACTAGTCCATACATGCATGTAAGGACTAGTCCAAAGAGGAGTTGGAGTACTCCAAAACTACTCCAAATATATGAAAAAAAGGTGGTCGATTTAACATTGCGATGTCCTAGGGTTGGACCACATGGTACAACGTTGCATTACATCGGACTAACCCCAAAAACTACCCCATATGGAATAGTTATAGACTACTCGCATACAATTTGTGAGTGAATAAGAAGAATATTTATCGTGCAGCATTGAATGGTTGTATGGAAACGATATGATCCATGACTGCATTACATGAGACTATGATGTAACTAGACTGTTTCATCTAGATTGGACCACATACTCCAATATTATTTGCATGGAATGCTCAAGTATTTATTAGATCTTAACAATCACACTTACATATCTACATCATGAAAATATATGAAGCGTCGTTTAGTCAAAGCACAATGTATATATAATCAATCAATACACTCGGGAAAATGTGCAGCTTAAAAATAAGAATGCTTCACATTAATTCAATAATTTTCAATATAATAGAAAATGTATATTGAAATACCTAAAAACTAATGAGTTTAATAAATGAATACTGTAAATTAATATTTTTCCGTATTGAAATAAGAAATTTCAATATGAATAAACCTTCGTTAATGTATAAAAACATACTAGGATTAGGGAAGTTCAGATATATGATAGTATTTTACAGTACCAAATGTCGATATTGAAAACAATTTACTTCTACACATACACAAGGAAGTGATCACGTAATACACAAACATACATACATAATGAAATTTTATAATATTATGCAATTCAAACTCCTCTGTCATGAAATACGAAACAATATTTCTTAAATAAATAAACGAAGATTTCATAACATCACCTTCGTCTCCCACCATACGATCACGTACATTACTCCAAAAACATATATGTACATACATTATCAAATACATTCCCTCTCCACTTCCATTTTCAGCAGATATCAGGGTTGCCACTATCTGCAGCTACTAGAATATTTCCCCAGAAATAAAAAAAATGCATGCATACATACGAGCACAATAACCATACATATGCATAGCAACGACAACTCACAACAACAAAAATAATGATTCTACATACACACGAATTCGTTGTCACTACCCTGCAGTCAGACAGGGATCAAGTGTCTTTGTGTCAACACTAAAATTCTAGTGACCATTATAGTAAAATACGTTTTATTCTATCTGTCAGTAAAAAGGATAGATTTTGCAACAACTTGTCAATATACATACCTTTTTGTATGTACATAAATTATAGAAATATAACAGTAACTAACTGTCTGGTTGGTATGTCTCTACGTTCCAATAAGAACCACGTAGTCATACCTATTCAATTGTTTTAGTGTTACTAGTAGATTTTAAATGACAAGCATATGCTAAATGTTTATAGTGAAAATTATTGAATGGGATATAATTATATAGTAGTACTGGTGACAAAGTCAAAAGCGACTCAGTACATTTTCACCATCGACATTTCCTACTGGATATAATGATTGTCTGCTACTACGACAAAATTATCTGAGACCGACAAACATACAATTAAATACAAAAACGCACACATGTATACACATACATACATACATACACAAACATCCCACACATACATACACTGTATGTATACATCCACTGTAAGCACAACGTTTCTCTACAATAACAACAAAACCTGTACACATAAGTGTACATACATTCCCATACACAGAAAGAATCAAACTCACACACATACACACATACAACACCCACATACACATACATCCATGCACTGTAAGCACAACGTTTCTCTACAATAACAACAAAAGCTGGGCACACAAGTATACATACACATAAACCAAGAATCAAACTCACACACACACACACACACACACATAGCCAAGAAACTCCCAGCATGAAAATCCCCAAAATCCCAACATTTGTAACAGGGTTGCCATCGTTTTTATTTTTTCCCGGTTTTGAATTCCCAAAACATGTCGTCCGTCCCCATTACTAATCTACTACTATGCGAACCCTAAATATCACTTTATTTTTAAAAGTACATCTGATATGGAAAAACTATCAGGAGATATAAATACGTAAGCATCAGCTATTTTTATTTAAATAACATTCGTAAAAAGCCTTTGTTTTGTTGTGCTGTGTAATGTTATCCTTTAATTCTCTTCTCCTTATTTCTCACATTGTTTTAACAGTAGGATTCATAAAATATTTTTAAGATCTGTTTACACTCAGCTGTTCCTTATCAGTTCCGTGTCCGTTCAGTGTCAATGAAAATCTGAATCGATCATTGTTGTTAATTTACACTCATCCGTTGTATGTACAGTGTTTTCCATTAATGAATATCACTTATTTTACGGATAATTAATTTGCAGTTATTGTAGGCTAGGAAGAAAATCAATTACAATAGCGAAAACAGGTTCATAAGTCTTGAACAAAAGGAGAAAGTGAAGGAGAATATATCACATTGTAAAATAAAATAAAAATAGGTAAAAAGTTGCTACAAAATAACTATAAATTCATATTTGAAAAAAATTTTAAGCTTGCAATAAAATACTGGTAACGTCATTGCAAAATTCAAAAATATCGTGGCCGAATTATTTCTGTGGTAACAATGATAAGGTGCTTAAGTCATGTTTTACTGTTTTGTACGAGAGCACTTTTCAAGTTTCAGAAACTTATTTATTTTACAGTTAAATTAGAAAATTTGTTGTTTACTTGAATTTTTTAAAAAAGATATTATTCTGCACACTTTATATAATACATTCAATTTGAAATATAAGAAAGTATAAGCTAAATTAAGCCATTATTACATATGAGATTATGAGAAAAAAAAAATTAAGCACGCAGTCAATGCGCTATAACTTCATGGAAAATCGCACAAAATAATTAAGATTTTACCCATGGGTACTTTCAACCCTTAACTACATTCGCTTTTCCAACTTACGTTACCACATTGGTGGGGTAATTTTCTACCCCAATCAAAAATTCTATTTATCTTGCAGCGCCTCACATAAAAAAAGAAAGTATTAATGTGAAATATTACATTTGTTTATTTTTTATTAAAATATGACAAAAATCATATTAAAAAATTTCATATATTAGAAAATGGCATTTTTTTTCGAGCACCTCAGAAAATTTACTTAAAAAATTAAGTGTATTCTCCTTACAGAAAAAAAAAATTTTATATGTATTATTATAAAACTTTAAATTAGTAATTTATATTAAAGGAACATTAAATTAAATAAAATTAAAGAAAAAAGATATATATAACATAACATACAAATTCTGACAGACAATATTTTTCGTGAAAAACAGTATGTATGAAAACACTTATAACATACTGTACATACTTTTAGTTCTTTAGAATGCATTTTAAAAATAAAATTTATTGCACTTGGAACATATTTTAGTTTTTTTTTTGATTCTTTAAAATGCGGACATATATAATGTCGGGCACTTTTTGGCGTTTCTGGCCGACTCGGTCCATATTGGTTCTCAAGAAAATATTATCATCTCTTGCGTCGTCAGATGAGTCGTCTTCCGCACAAATTTTTTCTATTTCAGATTTACTTCAATAGCGCTTCATTTTGTGTATATAATAAAAAATCAATCAATACCAAGAATAAAAATAAATTACATAAATGCTTTCGTGGGGTAATTTTGTACCCCAATATATATCTACCCTAAATTTTATTTGACGTAGCGCAATCTCCACACATACACTTCAAGATACCGGTATGAACGGAGAATACACGGAGTTTTAAAGAATATGCTTCAGTACAAAGTAAGTTATAAAATATGGAGTGCAGTGTGGGGTAAAAAATTACCCCACGAATGTAGTTAAGGGTTAAATATGAAGATTATAGGCGTGCCATTAACTCAAACCCAGCTTATATCGACTTAAGCTATTTTTTTTGCCATAGATGAAAAAACAAGGGACGGACAGGGAAGCAGTACTGATGGCAAAATAGCTCAATTTAAACGATACTGTGATACTGCACTGTACTGATATGGAACGGAGGAGTGTGAATTGTCCTTTACTTTCAAAAACTTCCCCCCTGTTTGTGCAAGACGTTTGAGTTAGAAATCTTGGCGTTTCTGTAATAGATTAAAGAAAAGTTGTACAAGTTTCCTTTAATCTATTACAAAAACGCCCTGATTTCTAACTCAAACGTCTTACACAAACAGGGGGTTCATCATATTTTACCTTCACAATTACAACACATTTCTAAGCGTTTTTAACTTAACTTCTGACCTTAATTTTATGAGGTTAAAGTTGTTCCTTTTAGAAAACTATTATGAGAACCTTAACTTTGAATTTTGAGCCTTATTGGATTCAGATATTTTCTTAATTTTAGGAAAATATCTGAATCCGTATTAAATAATTCGTCATATCGTATTTTTCTTGTTTAAAAATTACACACAAATATTGTAGCTTAGGCGAGTATTTAATATTGTAAACTAACCTTTTGTAAAACCATTTTGAATTAATTATAAATATGTATATTGCTATAAATAACCGATATATTTTTGTTGAACATTTTGACCCAACACATTCTTGTTTTAGAAGTAAAAGTCTACAAGAAGACAAAAAATAGGGTTAAAGTGTCACAAAAATGTTCCTCGCAGTTTTTCTTATAAAAGTGGGGCCAAATTACACTCTTTAAAATAAAACTCAGACATACAAATTTAAAACGTCGACACTAGCGTATTGTTTTTGTCCTCTCTACCCGAATTGTTTGTTGGAACCTTCTTTTTTATGTTGTGAAGTGTAATCATACATACCTCCGAATTAACGTCTCCATGCACAATGCACATCAGTTCAATATCATAACCCTCTGACGCATGAACCCAGGATTTTTCCACGGTTATTTCTGGTGGAGCTAATAAGCAATTGACTTCTATTATAAGTATTCATGTACATATGTAGGTATATTTATATATAGGTATGTGTATGTATGCAGCCAATAAAATGATTATTGTAATATATTTTACTACTACGTGTAACAATATTAATTAAAAAACTTTATGATTTTAAAATTTTTGTAGAATGCTTGAGAGTTTTTGCGCAAGCATTTCCATTTTTCCCCTATTTTAATTTTTGTATTGAAGTCTGCTGATAAGGTCCCGAAAGGCATGGTCACACTTGGCAAACCTTTGCACCAAAAAGCGTAACCACTAAATACTACTGAAAGCCCTTTTGATGCAGAAACATGATTGTAAAATGTCATAAAATTCAGTATTATTGTTGCAAACTGTTTAACTTAATAAACACGTGTCTGAATCAAAATGTTTTTCATTGGTATGTAGTGTTAATGCTTTTTTGTGCAAATGTTTGCCTAAGTATGACCGTCGTACCTTAATCAGCAAAGAAATACAAAAGGCAAGGTTAACCAACAACAAAAACAAATTCTTCTACTGAAAAGGAAAAAATATGATAAGTTTTTGTCTTAACAAACTGGGCTTTGCAACTGAGTTTAAGTTTTCTCCCTAGAACCAAATTTTTCGACGTTTTTGTCTAAACTCAGACTTTTCGTAAAGAATTAGTTAACGCTACATTTACACATTTTCTTGAAACTTCTGTGTACGTATTATGAATAAAAATTTTAATAGAATTTAATTTTAAAAATGTCATCGAAACATAAAGTTGTTAAAAATAGTTTTATTTACGATTTAATTAGAGATATCCAGAATATGCACATACAAAAATTTATAGGGCAACAAGTTGGAAATAAGTATTATTGTTACGGCCTTATGTATAAGAAAAAATTAGCAAGAAGTTAGCATAAGTGACGAGTTTTGCTGTACAATTTTACATTAAAAATCACGTTAGGATTTAAAAGAAGGTTAAAACTACATTCTGTACCTATTTTTAATGTCAAATTGTAAATAGGAACTCATTAGCAACTGTTTCAATGTCATCACTTATGCTAACTTAATGCCTGTTTTTTCTTATACATACATATATGGCCGTTAATATTTAAATAATATTATTGTTTTAAAAAGGCACGAATTGTGTTCTATGTTAATCTATGTTAATCTAACAAGGTTTATAGTAATTTCCGAAGAAAATTTTTCCTTTTGAAATGACTTTATTTCACGTTGATTTAACAGAAGAATTATGTCGAATCAAAGTTATATAAAGTTGGAACAAAATGAATTTAATTTAACGTAGTAATTGTATTTTATTAATTACTTAACTTACATGTGGTTGACATAGACATCACAAAAATGTTTGTTTGTATATAAATTGGTTTCCTCGGTCAAGATTTGAACTCGGAACTTATCGCGTGGTGGTCAACGAGCCATGACCTTAAAACTCAAATTCTTACAAGAGAGCTGAAATTTTATACACAAATAAATCTAGATCGGAGATCCAAAAAAAACTCTAAAAAGCTGGAAGTTTCAATCAGGGAGGCGGGGCGGGGACAAACACTTTAAACTCAAAATTAAGATCAATTTTATTGAAAATTTTCAGAAAGATTGCACTTATTTAAAGTAAATGCTTTCTGTTTTGAAAAATGGGCGTGACTACACCCATAAACGTTAGCTTTCTCTTTCATTCACTTCGACTGAGCAGTTTTTAATCTATTACTATTCGTTCTTCATAGGAGCATAGCACTACTGCAAAAAGGAAAAATGCTCACCGTCTGCTAGTAACTCTAGAAAACTTCGCCTTAACCAAATCAAAAGAGACTCTAGTCGGCCTCAAACTGATGCGGAAGGCAAAGCTTCCGCGGTTACTAAAAAGACAAGTGCTTCGATCAGCTCAGTCCTTGAGGGGGATGCAAATCAACCTAAGCGAAAGATAAAGCTGGAGACTAAAAACAGTAAGGAGCCACCATTATACGCAAAAGCATTATATAGGCGAACTCTGCTTTGCAGTGATTGATACCAATAATCCTTCGGGTCAATTTCATGTGGATCGTCAAGGAACTATTGATTATTTAAAAAATAACAGTATTATAGAACTTGTCTTGGAAACAAAGAATGGCTCTGCTATACAAACTATAAGTTATGAGTTCAAGTGGGAATATTGATGATAAGGCTGGCATCAACTTCATGCATCAAAACCCTCAGCTAAAGGCTAATCGCAGTGGAATGAGATGGCAGCCATCGCTGTGATGAAAAAAATAAATAAAGGTAAGGGTCACATTGCTTTGATCCAGGAGCTCTAGACCGCGCTCTTCTATCGCCGAACCGAATAAGTTTCAGAAACAACGCAAAAACCGAATTTGAAAGGTTCACCAAATTACTCAGCAATCGTCTAAGGCAAACATCGTGTGACTGCATGTTATGGGAAGACATCGATAACAATGTGAATACGACTACTGAGACTCGGGTTAAATCTTTAGAAGAGAGTTGGCCTTTTCTGGGAAGAAAATCCATCTATGAGAAGACCTGGGTTATTTTTTTATTTATTTATTTACAAATTTATTACAATCAAAATAAACCAAAAGCTAACTAAAACCAATGGCTATCGGCTTACAGGAAAAATTCGCTTTATAAGGAAGGATATCGGTTTGCTATTTAACAGAGCCAATAATATATTAAATTAATTTGGACAGAAAAATACAACTCCTGAAAGCTTTTCTACTAATAAGTTGATAGTGTGAACGAAGTCTCGAAGACAATAAATTTCTTTGCAAAACACATCCAAACTGAAATGCTGGTTGACGATATGGGCAAAAGTATCACTCAGGTAATGAATGTCTACTACTATTACTAGGTGTTAACTTCTTTAGGAAAGGGATAGTTATAGTAAAGACAGGTGGTGAAGGAAGATATAGAGGAAAACTTCATTATGTTACAACTCTGGTTTTTTGCACGGTTTTAATAATGCAGTGTTGCTGCGCCTCCGGTGTCAACGAGTCGTATTAAATTTTGAAGCTGTGCTTAGTATCCATTTTATTGGTTATTTTACTTTGCCAATGATTCTGCTACACAAAGAAGGAGGGCGCTCTGATGTAATATTAGGATTAGTATCTGCTGAACTCGGTATTGGTTCAGTGACCAGTGACTATGCCTTCATCAATTGAACTTTCCTGCAACAACTGATACAAAGGCGCACTAATACACATCAGAAAAATGCATGGTGTTGTTATTTAATGACTGTTCGTTACCTTTCTCGAACGCAGGACCTTCGGTTTTGTAGTCAACGTGCTAACTACATCAGCCAACGCCACCCCACCTCAGTGGAATCGCCACTAGTTGGAAATGTGGCTCGCCAGGAGCCAACTATCAGAGATGGCATGGTTAGGAATGCAGTACGTAGCTTATCTTCTTTCAAGGCAAGCGGGCCAGATGGCATTTTCCTGACATAGGTGGATACCTTACCATCTCATCTGGTTAGAATTTTTAATGCCTACCTAAAATACGCATAAATACCAAAAAAGCTGACAGGAGGCAAGGAATGTTTTTATACCTAAACCTGGCAAGGCGAGTTAGACGATTTCAAAGGCTTACAGACCAATAAGTCTTACTTCCTTTCTGCTCAAGACCATGGAACGACTAGTGGACGATATGATTAACAGCAGGATATTAGATGACAGTCTGAGGTTAAGACAACATGCGTATTTCAAAGGAAGGTCAGTAGAAACGGCTCTTCACAAAGTAATTAACTATACCGAAAAACCCTTCAATGACAAGTTATATACTCTTGGCATTTGTACTGAAATTTAAGGTGGTTTTAAAAATGTGAATACCGACACCCTTATCCAATCCATAGTACAGTTCAACCTGACGAATCAATAAATGATAGGGTATGCTTCATGCTGGGGAACAGGTGGATAAGCAGCGCTTTGCACAATGTAAACGATAGGAACAGGCTGCAACGTGGGACGCCTCAAGGAGGAATAATTTCACCCCTTCTTTGGGTAACCACTAAACACAACCTGCTTAGGGACCTGACTAATGAGCATTATAAGTTTTGCCAGTTTTGCGGACAATGTCTGATACTTCTAAGAGAGGCAAAAAAAACTTTGCCGAGAGGAATGAAGACCCAGAAAAAACGGAAGACAAAGATCATTCAGTATATTGATCCTAGTTTTCAGGGAAGAACTATCATCTTATCCGAAAGGATTAAATATATAAGAGTGGTCCAAGATCGGAAACTGTTGAAGAGACATCACATAGAGGAAAGAGTCAAGAAGGCTAACTCGTGCTGGTCTCCCTGCAGTAGGGCCATTAGGTCCAGATGTGGACTTACCCCTATTGCAACACACTGGATCTAAAGGAACAGAGAAACAAGTAAATCGGCTAAAAGTCGACTTTGAACCGCCGACGAAAATTTTCTGGCAACCATGCCGCCGAAGCGCCCGGCTTCTTTCCACTCACAAATGTTAGCCGATAAAATTTTAACCGGATATCAGATTTCGAATAAATGTAAGTTTTTTTATTTAAAAATGAATGTTAAATATACTTTCAAATGCCAAATTAATTGAAAAAATACCAAGAACGCGATAAATCTGCGCAAATACGCAGGCAAATATTTAACAAAACTTGAGTCACATGCTAATCCGCTTGCTCGTAATATCTTGAACTTTACTGAACACATTCGCTTAAAAAAGAGGGACACAAGTTCTCCAATACTCAGCAATCCAAATGATACTTCTTGAAAATAATTTTTGTGCTTGATGCGACACATATTTTTTTTAATTACTGTCACTAAGTTTATGTCCGATAGTAGTCGTGCCTCATTATTATATTTAGATTTAAAATTTGAATACTTATTGTTAGTTAATTTTTGAAGATACAATAAATAAATATATGTATATATAAAAAAATCTGCGCACTTGGGAGCTCTTGCTTTGAAGACATTCACACACCGTTTACATACAGTCTTCATTAACCATCAATTACGGACAACTAACAAATTTTCGTTCGCACATGAATGTGTCTAATGTGAACTGCTGATGTTCATGTTTTGTTATTATTCGAACAACTTAAGATATACCTCACATAGAAGAGCATAAGGAAATATTTTTCCTGTTATTCTGCCGGATCTATGCTCCAGACGAACTAATTTATGTCTACTGTACTACATACTATTGTCACCCTGTATGAAGATGCAACCCTGCAGATTTATCTGTTTATTTGCTTATCTTTTCTTTAAATCTTTAAAGAATACGAATGATCGACAGAAAAGGGAATTATTGTAGAGAGAACTTTGCAAAGATTCGGTCGGTCATACGATGAAATGTATCGTATTTTGAAATAAGATAAGTATTTTATAACTTGTGTGTATTTGTGAAAGACATTTGTTTTCATTGCTGACGGACTTTGATGTCCACGTAAGTGACTTTATATCAGAAGTGGGATTTATATTGATTTATATGTATCCATGTGCATTGTCCAAAACGCCTAGAAACAAAAGTAGAACAAACGGTTTCATAGTTTTGTGAAAAAAAAAATCAAGATGGAAAATTTTCAGAGTATGACGGTAAAAGAACTACAATAGAAATGTAAAGCAAACGGTGTGTCGTGTGCGGGTAAAAAGAGACAGATGTGCAATAGCTTTACGTGAGTACCTGCCATTACGGCCTAATCTCACGTGTGCCAAAGCACCAGGTTTGGGTTAGACGCCAGACCAACGCCCCCATGCACCCTTTTAGAATGAACCTATGGCCCACTCCATAAGGCACATAGGTTTCAATATTTGAATATAGTTATCCCTGTTCTATATTCAAGTACCTTGCTGAGGTACTTTGAGCTATCTAAACTCTGCTGCTATGTCCGTGCCCATAGCTGCTCTGTTGAATGGCAACAGCACCTAGAATAGTGTCTGGCTGACCGCGTCAGACAAACCACTAGCATTGATTTCACACTGGGAAGCCAAGACTATTCTCCCAGCGATTTTGGTAGCAACCACAGCCACCACGATAATTCTGCGGCTTCCACGCTATGATGTTGTGTATACACCAACAGCGAGGTTCCCAAGAGAATTCCTCAACCATTTCCGGCACAGCTAACCACTCATCCGAAATGAACGCATGCCTGTGTCGCCAAATAACCAGTGCCTACTCCACACATAAATCATCCCTTTAACACCGTGGGATAGGACGAACTCGGCATTTTAGCAAAGGAAACTGACGACCGCTACATGCACTCAAAACTTCAGAGCAGCGAGAACCACTCACGCGAGAAAAACTCAAGCTCGCCACCAAAAGCCTGTGCCTAATACGATCCGACACAAAAGTGACAATGCCCTGGGGTCATATCCAGGAGTGAAAAACCTTTTTAACACAGAATTTTGACAACCGCAATACATTTATCTCTAAGCAGCTCAGCTGTCGGGCAACCGGCACCCGTGGCACCAGAAGTAGCCTCTGATGAGACCTCGAAGTTCCACCACAAGGGCTCCATCTCTATCGTCTTTTGAACTCAGGGGCAGTTCTAGGTGACTCTGCACCTAGCTGACAACAACGAGCGTACAATATTTGTTTTCCTTTTATAAATATGTGTACATCCGTTGCTCTGTTTCCAGAGATCGGGTGGTAACACATAAGTTTTACGGGTAATGAGCCAAAGGTCCGTCAGTGGAAAAAGCCACATTACCCTAGCTGGGGCCCCGGGATTGCCACACTCGTAGTCAAAAATAGACTCCCCCGGGGGTGGGTAAAAAGAGACAGATGTGCAATTGCTTTACGTGAGTACCTGCCGTTACGGCCTTATCTCACGTGTGCCAAAGCACCGGGTGTGGGTTAGACGCCAGACCAATGCCCCCATGCACCCTTTTAGAATGAACCTATGGGTCACTCCATAAGGCACATAGGTTGCAATCTTTGAATATAGTTATCCCTGTTCTATATTCAAGTACCTTGCTGAGGTACTTTGAGCTATCTAAACTCTGCTGCTATGTCCGTGCCCATAGCAGCTCTGTTGAATAGCAACAGCACCTAGAACAGTGTCTGGCTGACCGCTTCAGACCAACCACTAGCATGGATTTAACACTGGGAAGCCAAGACTATTCTCCTAGCGATTTTTGTAGCAACCACAACCACCACGATAATTCTCCGGCTTTCACGCTAAGGTGTTGTGTATACACCTTAGTGATGTCCCCAAGAAAATTCCTCAACCATTGCCGGCACAGCTAACCACTCATCCATAATGAACGCATGCCTGTGTCGCCAAATAACCAGTGCCTACTCCACACCTACCAAAATCATCCCTTTAACCCCGTGGGGTATACCCCATTGGGGTAGGACGAACTCGGCATTTTAGCAAAGGAAACTGACGACCGCTACATGCACTCAGAACTTCAGAGCAGCGAGGACCACTTATGCGAGAAGAATGCAAGCACGCCACCTAAGTTTCTGTGCCTACTACGGCAAGACACTAAAAAGTGAAAGAGCCCTGGGGTTGTATCCAGGACAAAAGCCATTTTGGACCAGTCAACAACGAATGTAATGTGGAACAGCCCCAGATTTTCCAGCAGTCATTAAAACGCCTTCAACAATCAGGTATGTTACCAACTTTGTCACAAAACGTAAGTTTTGGTTCTGCAGCACAATACCTCGTGTGTCTAATCAACAATATTGCTATCCGCAAACTCACGTACAAATGCCACAACGAAATACGTGCATTTTAACATCTGCTCATACACCGAATCTCATGTCAAATGGTACCCCGTCGCATCATGGTGGTCAAAGACAATACACATGGTCTACGTTCAACGTTAACGGACAACAAAAGCACCAACCACAACAAGGTTTACTTCGCAACAACGCTAACGACTGTCTGCATGAAGATGTAAGACAGATGATAGGAATTCTACCTGAATTCAATCCGTCGTCTGAAGAGTCGCTAAATTCCTCTCAGTTTATAAAGCGTGTAAATGCTTTAAAGTCCGCTTATCGTTGGAATGACTTTAACCTAATATTTGCAGTACAGCAGAAGATGTACGGTCCTGCGAAATAGTGGGTCGATTCGTTACAAATCGTTTTTAATACTTGGCAGCAGTTCGTAGACAAGTTTTTACGAGAAAATTCGGCCGATATACATATAAAAATGTGCCATTCAAAGCGAGCTCCAGGTGAACCACCGCAAGAGTATTATTTCAAAATTTTCGCTCTAGGTACTAGAGGTGGATTGTCTGAATCAGCAATTTCAAGACACATTACAAATAGTATAAATGAACCCAATTTGAAAAAAAGAATTTCAAATGAATATGATTCGTGTAATAGATTACTAAAAGACATTATAAATTATTGCACATACAACGATATTGTGAATGGTCACACAACAGTACAGCGCCACGAAATATTAACGCCGTCATATAATGAATATTCCGCAAGTACAAAGAACGTCAGGAGTAATAATGAAAACTCGCTTAGCAAAATAAAGTGCTACAATTGTTTAAAATTAGGACATTTTTCCGTAAATTGTCCTGAGCCGTCACGAAAACCAAGGTGCAAAATTTGTCAGCGTACTACACACCCCACGGAAAAGTGCACGGAGAAAACAACGTTAAAAATCGGCGTTAATCAGATTAATTTCAAAACGAATGAGAGTGATATTATTAAGGTTGTCAACGTAAGTGGACATATAACCAATACCTATGTGGACCCAGACAGCAATAAGTCTTTAATCCGAAAATCGTATGCTGCTATCGTCGGTGGTATAGATGGGACAAAAGTTATTCTAGAAGGTTTTGGTGGTGGTAAATACATGTGTACTAGTAAAGTACATGCCGTTTTGATTATTGATGACAATGCGTTCGAAGTGGACCTGTTTGTTGTCAGCGATGCACTTTTAAGTGAAAATATCCCACTAGGTCGAGACGTTTTATGCGGAAACGGGAAACGTTTGATTATCGAAGATGAAGACTGTCACTTGGAAAAAATTAATGCGTTGAAGCTTCAGATGAGCTTATACCGTCGGAAAAGGGCAGATTAAAAGAATTACTTTTTAAACATCGTTATTGTTTTGCAGAAGACACTTCCCATCTTGGAAAGTGCAACGTAGCCAAAATGGAAATACGTCTAATTTCTGATAAGCCCATTCAAATGAAACCGTATCGAGTACCTTTCGCCAAACGATCAATTTTAACTAATATCACAAATGATTTGCTCGAAAAGAAAATTATTCGTCTATCTGATTGAGCGTACGCATCGCCGAATGTGTGTCGACTATCGGCAATTAAATGCTATAACGTTAAAAACGCCATATTCTATGCCGGTTATGGACGAACAATTCGCTTACTTAGCTGGAAATCGGTTTTTTTCTACACTAGATTTACGTATGGGATATCATCAAATTGAGGTTGATGAATTATCTAGGAAGTACACCGCTTTCGTTACTCATGACGGTCATTATGAATACAACCGTATGCCTTTCGGTCTCGTGAACGCTCCCGCAGTTTTTCAAGGTGTCATGAATAAGCTTATATCCAGAATGAAGCCAGGTGAGATTTTAGCCTATCTGAACGACATCGTAATTCCCAGCCGATCAATCGAAGAAGCATGAGATCGCCTTGATAGATTTTTCGACATTTTAAATGAAAGTGGCCTTACCCTCCGATTTGATAAATGTGTTTTTCTTGTGAAACAAATTTCCCATTTGGGACACCTCATTGATGAAAATTTTAGTATGCCGACAAACGTAACCGAAGTAAGAAGATTTCTAGGTTTAACGAGCTTCTTCAGAAAATTCTTACAAGACTATTCCATAATATCAAGACCGATTACCATTTTATTACGTAAACAAAATGTTTTTGTATGGGATACTGACCAACAGAAATCTTTCGAAAAGCTCATAGATGCCCTAACTAAACAACCAGTTTTAGCACTTTACAACAGTAAAGCTCACCACGAGGTTCATACAGATGCCAGTAGTATAGGACTCGCCGCTATTTTTTTGCAGTCTGATGATAGTAAGCAGTGGAAACCTGTTTTTTACTATAGTCGCCACTGTACTGAAGCAGAAAGTCGTTACCATAGCTACGAACTTGAAGTCCTGGCTGCAGTTGAGGCTCTCGAACATTTTAGAATTTATTTGTTGGGAAAATCTTTTTGCTTAGTGACCGGTTGTGCAGCCGTGGCCAAAATTAAAGCTAACAAGGAACTCAAGTCACGAATTGCTAGGTGGTGGATGCGTCTGCAAGAATTTGATTTCAAACTTATTCATCGAGAAGGTAGCCGTATGTCACACGTTGATGCCTTGAGCCGTGCCCCAGATAAGCCTCCAAATGAAATTGAACCAGCAGGATTTATAATGAAGGTGACTGCTGAGGTTGAAGACTGGGTGGTTACAATGCAACTAAAAGATGAAAAACTTATTAATATTATTACAGTACTCAGAGGTGATTCAACATCTGATCAAGAAAAACAAATAAAATCTGGATTTTGTTTACGAAATCACAGACTTTACCGAAAAGACAAAAATGGTTTGAAACTAGTCATACCGAAACACATCCGATGGAGAATCGTGAAATATTCTCATGACGATATGGGTAATTTTGGACTTGACAAGACCATTCAGCGAATACAACAAAAATTCTGGTTTCCGAAAATGAGAAAGTACACGAAGGAATATATCGCTAGCTGCATTAAATGTTGATACAACAAAAATAGACCCGTTAAGTCTGAAGCTCGTTTACAGTGTGAGATACCACCAATTCCATTCCAAACCGTGCACGTTGACCATCTTGGTCCTTTTACGAAGAGCAAAAGACGGTATTGTTATATATTAGCAGTATCGGATTCATGTAGCAAGTACTTAATTTAAAAGGTGTACGCAACACGAAAACAACCCTCGTGATCAGCGTTTTAAATGAAATGTCAACATATTTTGGTCTTCCAAAATGAATCGTCAGCGACCGATGCACCGATTTCAGCTCAAAACAGTTTGAAGATTTCTGTAATGAAAACACGATAAGGCATATTAAAACCGCAGTCCGTACTCCTAGAGCAAATGGTCAGGTCGAGCGTGCAAACCAGATTATTCTTTCCTACATTAGAACTACTGTTGAAGATCCAAAAGATTGGGATCTTACATACGTGAGCTGCAATTGGCCGTGAACTCTCAAAAGAACTCAACATCAGGTTTTACGCCCAACGAACTTGTATTTGATTTCCAACTACGGGATATATCAAATAAGCATTTAGTCGCAGCCATTCATGATGAAATTTTAGAAAACGCATTACCCATTGTTGACAAACGTAATATTGCCGCTGAGAATATCCAGAAGGAACGAAAAAAATGGGAAAACGTTTTAATTCCAAATATACAACGCCATATCAATATGCTGAAGGTGATGTGGTGGTAATCGAAAATAAGGCTCCTGCTACACGTGACTCAAGAAAACTTGAACCGAAATTCGTTGGCCCGTACATCATTTCAAAAGTACTAGGAAAAGCCCGTTATTTGATAGAAGACGTACCAGGAATTCAGATAACGAATCGAAAATTTTCATCAGTTTATTCACCCGAGAAGATCAAGCCATGGTGCCGCAATTGTCCAAACCTGGACGAATCGTACGAAGAAATCGAGGACGATTTGGAGTCAAAATAGGCCGAGCTGTCACCCTGTATGAAGATGCAACCCTGCAGATTTATCTGTTTATTTGCTTATCTTTTCTTTAGTCTTTTTTTTATTATCTAATTTTTAAATCCTTAACGAATACTAATGATCGACAGAAAAGGGCATTATTGTAGAGAGAACTTTGCAAAGCGTCGGTCGGTCATACGATGAAATGTGTCATGCCAAAAATCAGGAGTCTTCGTTTTTGTCAAACATAAGCTCTAAAGAAGAAGCAGCATTTTAAGTTATTATTTATACAATAATAGTTTATTTTTACCTTTTTTCCCCTTTCATAAAACAAAAATCTAATTATTCATGCTTAAACGCCTTTGATTTTCTCACCAGTGAATTAATAACTTTAATTTTGCCTCACTAAAACAAATAATTTTGCGCTAACGGAAAGTGTTTTAACCTTAACTGATGTTAACTATTTACCCTTGGTACTAAATTAGTTTACGCTAGTATTATTTACGGAATTGTAAACATGTTTTTGCAAGAACTTAATTTGTTTTGTTAGTTTAGATTTTTTCTGTAAAGTAGCAGCTGGTTGTAGAGTAACGCCATCTATGTGTCAATGTGAAATTGACAAACATCTGTGAAGGTATAAATACATACATACAAACACTTCCTAAATGTTGACAGCCAACATATGAGGTCGTATGAATGTACACGTGTGTGTATATGTGTGTATGCTGCCGATGGGTATAAAAGGCCGTGCATTGGCAATGAATAGTGAGTAGCTGTGCAGCCAAGCTGTAGGTAAGACATTTCTTTGAGAAGTTTTGAATTTCTCAAATTATTTTTATTTACGGTTTGGTAACAATTGGGGGAAGACATCAATACCACAGGCTTTTGAAGTCTACCGGTATTATATTTTCCTGCGGAAGCATTGTTGGGAGAGTTCTGAATACTTCCAACAGTGTTTCACTCAGTTTGAAACCCTCCCATTGACAACGTACACTCTGGATTGGTGTAATTTCGCTGGAGACTGCGTGAACAAGTGCTGAGGAGCTCCAACAGTTGGTGTAACTCAACTGACCAGCCACTACTCTTTTAGATTCCCCTGTAAAAACTTTGAATACAAATAAACATTAATTTATAACGTTTTAAGAAAACAGCTGTGTTTTACTAAGGACAACCACGATCCCTGGCCCCCCCTGACCTATCCCAACAACCAGCGGAATCGTGTCGTTACAAATGTATCGTATTTTGAAATAAAATAAATATTTTATAACTTGTGGGTATTTGTGAAAGACATTTGTTTTCATTGCGGACGGACTTTGATGTCCACGTAGGTGACACTATTTTTTAAATCATGGCCTATTCGACTATGGTAGGGCCCTATGCGGCAACCAATTGGGAAAAGGTTGTGAAAAAATAATAATAGAATCAGACAATGGGGAATGGATCAGACAAGACAACATACCATACCATCGGAACATATGGACGGCACTGCACGGATATGACCAGAACTTGGAAATGTCCGACCGGGTACGTGAGACTAGGGTAGAAGACTGGAACAAACACTCGTGGAAGTTTGATGTTACATGGATGGCTCGAAGAAAGGGAAAAGGGGGCCTAGGTTTCTTTATAGAAGAATGCCAGACCAAAATTTACTTACGGTTACCTGAGGTTCAGTGTAAATATTAGGGTCACAGAGGTAAAAAATATATTTGCTAAAGGGCTTCGTAAGTCGTTCTAAAAGTTTTGTGTTCTATTTCACACTGCTGCCAAGCAGTCTGTTTTAGTGTAAACATAAATAACAAAACAAAACTAACAAAACATGACTCTCAATAAAATAAATCAAGCGTCATTCGAAAAGTTTTTCTCTGCACTTTTGTTAGTGCTTGTATGCTGAAAACAAGTAGAACATCAAAACAAAAAGCGAGAATGAAACAAAACAACAGTAAAGCATTAAACACATTCACCACAGCAAGCTACCGACTACCAAATGTCAAGAATAGAATACACATGTTTATATGAGAATAATTCTTTTGAAGACAGCAATGCAACATGGCGGCAGGTTGTTGACTATGCTGATTTTGTCGTTGTAGTCCAATTAAACTAATTTCTATTTTGTGGGCTACAATGAGAAAATTCAGTATTGCCAATAATACAAAATGTTGAATGAATGATTTTGTACAATTACTTCATATTATTTAACAGAAATAATATCCAAAAATTGATGTTAGGAATAAATTGATTCATTTTTGTACTTTTACGTGAAGTAAGTACATTTTAAAAGAGTAATTAATTTTTATAAATGCAAAACATATAAAAGTGACAATAATGAACTATGTATTTGTACTTGAACATCAACTGCAGATGGTGCTGCTGCCGTCTCCAAAATAATTAAGTAGCCGGCTACGAGGCGACAAATGCTGCTAGCGACATTTGAAGTCGTGTGTTCGTGTAGCCTGCTGTGGTGAATGTGTTTAATGCTTAAATCATAGCAGAAACATCGAGTGCACTAAAACACGAGCACAAGCATGCAGATGTATGCATATGAATGCATACATGAATTCATATATTGAAAATAAACATTAACATATTCTTATATATAAATGTACATAAGTACATATGTAATATATTATTTCATAGTAAATGAAACTTATTTTCAGCTTTCATATTCCCAACGAAGCGCAATGCTTCTTGCTATCAGAACATTCAAACATGTTTTGAATGTTCTGTGTGAATTTTGATGTTCTATTTCATATTTGTTTTGAAAGGCTTGGTTTTACTTCAACATTGTTCTATTGCAGCTTTGTTCTGTACTACAGTATTCTTATCGTAAACAAAACACAACCCTTTTGTAAGTTTTGTTTTACAGAAACGAAGCAATATACACACACATTTTGAAATTAATGAGAATGCTCGTACGCCTTTATTTTACCATAGCAAGTCGGCAATTACAGTGAGTCTATACCTGATAAATTTTTATCATGATAAACGTCAAATCGTTATCAAGAGAACAATTTATCAGGTGTAGACTGTAATTATTAGTGTTATTGTAGTGTCTTAACAATTTTGTCAGAACTTCAGCTTTGACAATTTTGTATTGATAAAAAATGTAAATAAACTGTGTGACGTTTTAATTTATTTGTCAAAAAAAAAATATTTACGTAATTTTTAGAAAAAAAAATTCAAATAAAGAAAAATATTGATGTTCTTACCAAATAAAAGCTTTTTAATAAATATGAAGTGAAATATTGCAGGCATTGTGACAAACTTTCTTCACGACGACACAGATATTATGATTTATCCCAATAAAAAAAACACAACGTCTTCGAATGCATGCTAGCATTAACAAAAATCTGTCGTCTGTTTTTTTTACTAATTATGCACAATGGCAAGACTCTTGTAAATTTAGAAATGGTTGAATTGAGCTTTCGTCACAAAAAAATCTTTCAGGAAATTGTAATACGAAGAATCAAAACAATTCACATATGTATTCCATTTGCAATAACGGCTGAGTATATAAAGCAGAAATCTACATCAACTGACACCACACACAATGAACCAAACGCAAAGAACGCTGATGATGAAGGTGTAGTTTTTTTAGTACATGTTTTTTATTTATTGTATCTTCAATATCTTCAATACTTACAATAAGTATTCAAATCTTAAATCTCAAATATAATTAATAGGCCCGACCAATGTCGGACATACATAAACTTAGTGATAGTTATTAATAATACATAAGTAGTGATAAGCAAAAAAAAAAGTATTTTCAAGCTGCTTCATCTGGAGAGTTGAGTATAAGAGCCCTTGTACCCTTTTTTTAAGCGGATGTGTCCAGTAAAGCTCAAAATATTACGAGCAAGCGGATTAGGATGTGACTCGAATTTCGTTAGATATTTGCTTCCGTGTTTTCCAATTTCTTCAGCCACAACTGCCATATATAAATCACGATGTATATTTGAATTTTTGATATACCGATGTTATCAAACGCAAAATTTTGTGTTGCCTTCGTTGGATTTTCTCAACATTTGAAGCTGGAGCAGTGCCCCATAGCTGAATTCCGTAGCACCATATTGGCTTTAGAAGCGAGTTGTATATTAAAAGTTTGCAGTCTAGGCCGAGTGTTGAATTTCTGCCAATCAGCCAATGTACCTGAGCTAATTTTAGTTTCATTTGTGTTAGCTTAGAATCAATGTGTTGTTTCCATGTAAGCCGTCTATCAAGGTGTATACCAAGGTATTTTACATGTGAATGTTGAGGAACAACTTGATTGTTAATCCGAATGGGGGAACAAGTATCTCTTCGTAAGGTAAATGTTACTTCAACACACTTTTGTTCATAAGATATCGAGACACCTCGTAAGGGTTTTCATGCATACTAAAGCAGGCTGTATCATCGGCAATTATAGAAGTGTGGATACTACTGCTCACAGGCATATCACAAGTATAAATCAAATACAAAACTGTCTCCAGTATATTCTCTGTGGCACACCGGATGAGATAGTTTCAGGCATACTCATAAAGTCTCCTTCCACAACAATAAATTTTCGGGCAAGAATGTAGCATTCCAAAAGATTTAGAATGTTTATTGGTAGGTATGTCTTCAATTTTAAAATTAGGCCTTCATGCCACACTTTATCAAATGCCTGAGAAACGTCAATAAATAATGCAGAACAATACTTTTCTTCAAAAGTTTTTCTTATAAATTTAACCAATCTATGCGTTTATTCAATGGTGCTATGCTGACTTCTTAAATCAAATTGATGGTCCGGTATGCACTCATTCAGTTGAAGGTGAAGGTGTAGTGGCCTTCCAAAACAGGTAGTTTTTATCAGAATATTTACAACTAACTTTGGTGTCATTTGCTCATTAATAATTATCACATGTAATTTGGCTTGCAAAGTGATACGAATTTTGGCCTAATCAGGTCATGAACATATTATTTTAAGTTATTAAAAAATTATTTTTCAGAAAGATCTTCTGTCAGTTCAGTGTTTTGCTTGTAAGTTATCGGTAGTGTACGCGTATTGTTCAATAAATAAATACATAATTGTCCATACATAAATAACCAATTTGATAAGTAAAGTGGAAGTGATAAGTAAAAGATATGTACATACTCGTATATTTATATATGTGACGAGCAAAATAGAAAGGGACCTAAGGGTAAAAACCTGTTTTGTTCAGGAGAGCCATTTTAAAGATTGAAATACGTGTATCTTTGGTGTACCATCACTGAATAAAACGCGCATATCTCTGGGAAGGAACACTTTTGGGGCATGGGATCGGTCTCATTCGATGCTCAGATGTTGTCCACATCAAAAAAAAAGTGAAAATTGATTTTTTTTACCCTTAGGTCCCTTTCTCTATGCGCTGTCACATATACATATGTACGTGTCTGCATTTCATGCATATGCACATTAGAGCGACTCAACTTTGTATGGAAGAGAAAAAAGTGATTTTGTTTGTATAAAGTTTGCACGATTCTATTTTGCTTGGAATATGACCTGGTCGATTGCTTTCGATAACAGAAAGACATGATTGGCGTACTAGTTTAACAAATCGTTCCGTGTTTTGCGAATGGCATGTAAAAGCAGTTAATTTTATCGTGCAAACTTTATACAAAGATAGAATCGCGAAAAGATTTTTTATAAATTTTATATTTTTAATTTTTTAAATAGATCTCACAGCATCCTAGATTTGAAAACAGATCTTTTGCTTATCACTAAATTATTATAATTTAAAAATGAAAAAAATTTATACCCATATTGCCTATATTCAAAATATATCGCGATTTTCGCGTTTTATGTGAATAATTACAAAAAAAAAACAAATTAACATTATTTTAAAACAGATTCAATTTGAAAAGCAAAACATTATTTCTAAATACGTAGAATTTGTATGAAAACCCGAAATGAGAATATGTATTCAGTTAAATATCTCAACTAGTAGTTCGCAAGAGGTCAAGTTTTAGGTACCATGCTGCTTCAAAAACTCTTTTCGATGATACCAAATTTTATTTACGTCTGAAAAAAGACATTTTTTTTAAAATGGTCCAGCTCACGGATGGTCAACGGTAGAACCAAAATATTTTGGGAATCATCGTAAAACATAGCAAGCTTTATTTCCAGAGGGGTAACAAAATCACTTTTTTTTAGTCGCTTTAACGCACATACGTATGTATGTATCTCATGTTTTAGAATCGGCAGTTTTTCTTGAAGCAAGTCTGAGTTTATGGGAGAGAGAGGAAAGAAGAAAGAAGAGGGGTACTGACTTGCTTGTACAGAAAAGTTAGTTCAATTCACTTTTCTTCTTTCATTCGCAGCATTAAAACAATAGGAAAATTTAACAAGAAACCGTCTGAGTGTAAAAAAACGAGCAGTTTTAAAAGAGAATTGAAGATAATTGCTTCAAGAAAAACTGCCAAGTCTAAAACATGACTAAGTTTGGGGACCTTCATAAATTCCACAAATTGATGCATATATTCAGCAGTTCTGCCAAGTTTTACTGCGTATGCGTGGTTAGCTGTTGCACATGCTTTGCAACTGCTCAACATCTGTGCATAGTTGACATTTTTGAAAGAACTGCAAACAATTTTAAGTCGGCAAGTAATTTTATTTAAGAAAATTTTGATAACAAAAATAACAATTTTCTTTTAAATTATTGTAAGAAAAAGATTGGAAAGAAAATCAAAGCGGTCATTTCTTGTAAAAATACAATTGTCCGTAAGAAGAAGACTACTCAAATGAAAAATTACCAAGATTGTGTGTTTCAAAGTCGTGTTCGAATATATCAATCTTATTTTTTGTTAAAATTCGTAAAATGTATTTTATATGTATATCAAAATACATACATAAATTCAACTTATTGTTCCACTGCAACTTGTTGCATCTTAAAATAATTTACATCGCCATTTTCAGATATTTGCGGCAGATATGCCGTTAAACGCATTAGAAAACCCTTGACGCTAAACAGTGCTGCTAAGTTATACATTTTTGAACGTTATAGTGTTTTCACACTGAAAGTTTAAACCTGGTTTTATGGTTTTAAACAGCGGATTTTGCATTCAAACTGCGAGTTTGGCAAATTCAGGTTTTAACTCACAGAGTGTTAATAACTTTGCTCAAAAATAAAACAAATCTCCTGCAGAAATGCTTGTGTACTCAACGCGCTGGAAGTAAAAAGGTAATGGTATGGTATGAGATTTGAAGAAATTTTCAGATTCTGTTTGAGGTTGGATAGTTAACAAAAACACTCAGTTAAGGTACCATCTAAACTAACAACACCAAAATGTTAATATAAAACTGAATGAGTTTCAAAGTAGCTGAGAATAAATTTGTTGGGTCTCATCAAATTCGATTACGTACTCAACTTAAGAATTAAGGCTCAGTTAGCCGACTGTAATGTAATGTAACTGTAACGTAGAAAACAGCTGATTGATATTTTTATATGAAAAGTAGGTTACGTTACATTACATTTCTATAACCATTTTCATTACTTTTCACATAACAAAATCGAGCAGCTGTTTCTTACTGTTGCAGTTACATTACATTACAGCCGGCTAAAGGCCGTGATACACTATCATACAAAGTCGTGCGATCTACGAAAAAGTACATCGCTGGTATGATGGAGTTTATGAAAATTTTCAAAAGACAATAACAATTCATCACACCAGGATTGTATATTTTCGTAGATCGCACGACTTTGTATGATAGTGTATCATGGCCTTAACTGAGCCTTAAATTTTGGATTTGTTCTGGATGACATTGCAGTTAGCTTTTAGTCAGTCTAAGAAAAGTTAACTATAAGTTAAATATTTTTTTAGTCATCCCCGAATTCTCCGACAGGGTGGTAAGCTATTATGTATGTTTGTGTTAAAGGCCGGGTTTCCATCTATGTGCCATGTGCCACACAAGCGTAAAAAAAGCGTAACGTATTTATTAAGTTAAACAGTTTCAGACATAACTAATAGACAATTTTATAGAATCCAAATGATTGGAAACTTTTTAAATCAATAAATATATGTCTGAATCAGTTTTTCATTAGTAATTAGTTGGTTACGCTTTTTTGGGCAAATGACACACAAGAAATGCCAGATGTAAACTCAGCCTAATGGATTTTTTTTAAGCAAGCTAATGTCAATGTATATGTGCGTTTGTATGTGCTCAGCAAAATAAAAGAGCATACACACAACGTGTGTGGGTGTATGTACATCCATGCCATTTGTATATGCGCCCATGCGTAGGAAGAAGCAAGCCTCACAAATTCTTTCGTCACGAGGTATTATCTTCTTCACTTCTATGTCTGCAATAACGGAAACAAATGCCTTGCAAACAGTGTTGTTTAGCATTTGTTTTAGAAGACTTTGCTGTAGCATTTGATGAATCCCTTATGTCTTGAAAGTTTTTTTAAATGGTCTTTTGTATATATAAAATTCTTCCTCATCTGACTGAGTTCGAAAATGGTTTCTGTTATGTTATCGTTTTTATTATCAATAAAATCTTAAAATTATGAATAATTTATGTAATTTTATTTATTGAAATTTATGAATTTATGAAAATTGTCTTGTCAGTTAACCGATTAATCTAAAATTAATCGATTATTATCTGATTTTTAAGTGACTAACCGATTAAATCAAAAACCCGATTAATTGAGTTAGGATATTAAATACCACATCGAAAGTGGATACTTTGTACATATGTGACGCGCAAAATAGAAAGGGACCTAAGGGTAAAAACCGGTTTTGTTCAGGAGAGCCATTTTAAAGATTTAAATACGTGTATCTTTGGTGTATCTTCAATTTCATAAAATGCGCATATCTCTGGGAGGGAGCTCTTTTGGGGCATGGGATCGGTCTCATTCGATGCTCAGATGTTATCCACATAAAAAAAGGTCCCCTTCTCTATGCGCTGTCACATATACGTTTGGAAGTCAGCCATATAAAATAACATATATGAGTATATATTTTGAATAAATACATACATATGTATGTATCCTGTCGGAAAATCACTATTCGATTAAAAAAATAATTAGCTTATAATTAACTTTTCTTAGACTAATTAAAAGCTAACTACAATGTGATCCAGTACTCACCCAAAATCAATTCTTAGTTAACTACTTCTGTAATCGGACAAACAAATTTACCTTAGCTGGGTGGTATATGTATATACAACGTATGATGATGTTTGGTTTAAACCCCGTCAATACCTTTTTTTAAAGTCATTGACTACCAGTTGACTTAAATAAAGTCAACCTTAAGTTAGTTGAAAATCAGTGCATAGTGGGACAATTGACTACGACCTAGAACATCGCTATATTAAAAGAGTTAGTTGTTTCCGTTGAAAAGTAATTCAAGTGTCAGTCTGTACTAGTTGCGAAAAAGTTAGCTTAAAGCAGCTACGTCCAAACACACATACACTGATATTTGCATTTGAGGTAAACAGCTTTGGAAGCTCTTAAATTTGTTCTTGTTTCTTTGGAAAGTAAGAGCAAGCATTGGTGTCTGTTGTGTTGTTGTTGGGATGTTGTACTCTAATCGGTGTGAAAGCACAAAAAGCTCTTTATAAAAGTTTGCACATTGTGCATATGGGTTGGACGTAGCTGGCTTAAAGTTAACAGGGTACATACATACTCATGTGTATCTGTGTATATGTACATACACATCATTGTATGTTAAAATCTGTGCTAATAAACTTACATAATATTGTGAGCTGAATATCCATCGAAACTCTTTCTTTTACTCCATTGTCTGCCGAACATTGATATACTCCTGCATGATGTCTATCTACATTTTCCAAGATTAAAGTCGAGCTATCTGATAAATGTGTAGGTCCAGAGAACATATCCTTTTTGAACCAATATATAGTTGGTACCGGGTTTCCGGAAGCCTTGCACTCGAGTGTTACAGTGCTGCCTTTCCTAGCAGTAACCTGCCCATTATGTGGAAGTGCTCGGAGTGTGGGTGGAACTGAAACACAAGAAAACATGCATATGTATTAGAATTGTCATTTGGATTATTCGAATATTAAAATAACTGTTTTTATGTTTGTTCCAACGAACAAAACTTCAATTTAGAATACAAAATTGTTCAAACAATTTTGGTTGAATATACTAATGACACTGTGCTAGGGGTTTTATAATATGTCTTTTGATGTATTTTAATTGAATTCAAAATGTTTTTCCTTATTCATAAGTAAATTTGCGTTTTTAAGAAGTGTGTATTGAAATCTTTGAAAAAGTGATGATTTCTTATAAACATCAAAAACAATGTGGTTAAATGACTAAACCATTTTATTTATACATTTTTATTAAAAAACACTATAAAATATCGAAAAAATAATTACATATTCGTGAAATCTTGCTTCGATTCATTGCTAGACATCATTCTTCGTCTGGTTTCCTGAGCTCTAATGAATCCGTCCCGTTTCTCATGAGTGTACACTTTGCCAGAAGCCTCATAAAGTACTATCATGATCATTTCTTAATTCAATTATCTTTTGGACCCCTGCAATCCTTTCTTCTTTGTTCTCCGATCATAAAACTGTGTGAAAACCATTTCACTAAAAGCGAACCAGGATGTCCGTTGCATTGTTGGAAAAACAATATCGGCTACTGCTTTCTTTTGAAATCTGAAGAGCTTTAATTGAAGAAGAATCTGGCGAGGTCTTTCCTCCCAAAAAAATTTCGATTTATTGTTTGATTGATTGATTTCAAGTTCAGTTGCAGTATGAAGCATGTTGCCAATCGGTCCACTCCAGTTATTGTTAGACAAAATTTTTCCATCCTAAACTGTAATTAAGTGCCGTAGAGGTACATCATTGCAACAAACCAGCTAGATGAGTTTATGATTCAGTTTTGCCTCTACCCAATGCATGACTCCTCCTTGCCAACCAGCATTTAAATTTATTGAGTCACCAAATAGCTTGCAAACTTTTATCAATGCTGTTCTTAACGAAAATGACAAGGTAGTCAGCATTAGCTTCAGCGGATTTTCTTTTCGTTAACTTCTTCTCTGAAGTAAAATGGCAAAGAAACCTTTCACCTAGCTCACTACAAAGAGTGTGATGCTCTACTTTTATATTTGGAAGCTGATGACTTGAGTTATCTGCTTTTGACAAAACTTTTGTTGAATTTTTACATCCACCAAAGAAGATACATTCATTATTGACTGTTTCGAACGTTCGTGATATTCTTCATCAAATCAATTAATTTTATAACTTTTTCTTGTGCACTTTTAATTTTATCACAAAACATACAGAAGTGTCACGAGACGGAAGATACGGGTATTTTTCAGTTTGTCTCGTTTCCCTCAAATTTTGTCGTCGGTTTTGTTTTGCTACGTCTTTCTAGTGCAATACATTTTTATTAGCTGTGTTAATTGGCATGTAGTAATACACTTCAGTATCAAATACACTATGCTTTTCTCTTTCTTCCATGAATTTTAACAAAGACCTGATTGGAGCTTTTTTTACCTGTCACTTTCTTCACTTCTGTGTATTCTGTGATTTTATTATGAACAACTACAAGTCTCTTATTTCCTTCTGTAATTAAGCCAGCATCCAAAACAGCAGCTGTTATAATGGCAGTTTTAGCACGTAGACCGTAAAAGTACATAACACCCGTCAGTTCGTCTACAAGTATCATGCGTTTGAAAACTTTACAGCATGAAAAATGGCAAGTTACACAACACGTGTTATAAAAGCCTTTTCTATCAGCTTTTTTTTATTATTTTTGCATTGAAAAATGGACTTGGAACATTTTCAAATCCTTTTTTATCCAATGCTGTATGTTTTTCAAACTTTTCAATAAGTTTTTACTCCATGATTCTAGTTTTTTTTTTAATTTTTTTATTTATTGCCGTAAAAACAATACAACGCGTTAAAAAGTTGAAAGTTAACCAACTTTCTGTGGCAAAGGCGTCAAAGAGTTTCGTATGTAACTTGTTGTATGCAAAAAGACTATTTCAAATTTTTTTGGCAGATGCCTACAAGTCGCACGCGCACTAACGCGTGTTATGTACTTTCAGCTTAACACTTTGCAATGCAACATTACGTAATTTTAATGTATTTTTAAGATTTATTTTTTGAGTTGAAGGGGTTTAAAAATCATCGCATGGAATCTGCAAAGGTTCTTCGGATTCAGGGGTTGGCTGTTCATCTTCGCTTTCATGCAATGCTATCTCTGCCTTGTTTTTTGCTACCTAGGCATGCATCCTCAAACTCTGAACTAGAGAAGGGCGCGTATCGAATTTTTCTAACATGACACGTCACGAACACAAATAACAAGACGCTCAACACGTACACGAAAAATTTGGGGAACACGATACTGCACAACACGCACGACATATTATTGGCATGGTATTAAAAATCAGAAAATTTAATTCAAGGCGCATTTATTAGGTGGCAACACTACACCACGTGACTAATGTCATTATACCAAGCCAAATGTCAAATTCGGATTGTGTATGTATAAGCCTAAAACATGCTTTTATTTGGCTATCCATAAACGGCTATCGAATATTCAGTTTTGTATGGTGTTTGACATTTCCTATAAGAAACATGCAATCTGACGATGCTACCCTGTTTTGAAAAGTAAGATGGTAATTTATACCAACATAGTACATGTGGTTATTGCTGTTGTAATATTTGTTGTAGAATCGCGGGTACCTGATTGATGTGCCTTGATTTAATTGATTTTTTTCAAGGGTCGCTTTTCAAAATATGGCACCAAGTTGGCACTGTCAGGTGCTACTATCTGCAACCACAGCTGATACTATTGGTTTGCATACAATACTTTAAGCTTCAGATGCCCATGCAACATCAAAAAATATGCTGGTGTTGTGTGTTTGACTATACAAAATATTAAATTTGTTCTCTACTGGAAATTTATTCATATTGTAGTGTATACATAGTATGACATATGCATGAACCTCACCAAACAGTCACAGCAACATGATATTCATAAAAAACAATAATATTCAAAAGTATGTAAACAAATTGAACTAACTTAAAGTCAACGTCTTCTTAATATGGGTCAGTAATTTAAGTTTGATTGCAAACACACTTAGTCATAAACGCTGGAATTTCGGTAACATAATATTCTTATAATTATCGCTCAATGCTCGCTACTGCTAAATAGTTTGAATTATGCTGACTTGAATAAACTGTTGCCATAACTAAAGCGAAATGGCACTGACCTTCAAATATAAAATAAGAAAAAGCGAAGAAATTGTTAAATAAGATATCAATGTACTTTGATCACGCTTGTGTATTACACCTTTTTTTAACACATTACATGGCGATGCTGCCCTTTCATTTATAAGGAATACACAGCATTATTCCTTATCCTTTTAACAGCCCTTTTCACAATGTACAATTAAAATCTAACAGGGACTTTAACGGCAACTTTTGTATGAAGAACTGTCAGTTAAAGTTCACGTTAACTCTTAATCATACATTGTGAAAAGGGACGTAAGTGAAAAGGACCGTAATATAGACCACCACATAGAGAGCTTATGCTTAGCAGGGATCATCTATATTACATTTTTAATACATTACATGGCAATGAGTTCCGACAAAAACTGGATGAAGGAAGAACGGAAATCCAAATGGGAAACCAAAACAGCCAAATGGGAAAATTAGTTCAACGATGTTAAAAATGGATCTCAGAATTTTTAATTTGATGATTGTAATGATGACAACAATGCATATGTTAATGCCCAACTGTGTACCAAAGCGATGATGGCAAAGATGGCAAGAAGGATGAAGAAGAAAAGGATAAAACGTAACCATTATAAAATTTAAAATAAACAAAATATTAATGAACATCTTACTTAAAAAACTTTAGATGTACAAAAAAAAATATTTCAAAAAAATGCTTAACCTAAAAATGTTATACGGAATATTTTACAAGTCTATTTACTATTGAGTTATAAAAATGTAAGCTACCAACTGAATTACAAACATATAATAATGTCAAACTGCAAAAATAAAAATAAAAAAAAGTAATAATAAATGCAATTTTAATAAAAATGTCAAAATCTTTTTCAAAGCAAAAAAATAAATTTAAACAAAACTAAAATTTTATTTCAATTCTGTTAAGAAGTATTAACTAGGGATGTTACGAATGTTCGCATTCGCAAACTATTCGCTTACTTTTGCTATTTGCATTTGCTTTTGCACTCGCTAAAATATGCGAATATTTCAAGCGAACACTAAAGACAAAAAAAAATTTGTACTTCTTTTACGAAAATAGTTTGCGATTAACAAACGTCAAAAAATCGAAAATTTTGTATAAAGCCTGGTACTCTGTTCAAAGTTGTGAAAAATTTTCAGCACCATTTATTATTTCGCGTGAAAAATTTGACATGTACTAAATGTAGCCCAACTCGCGGTTTTTTTTATAAATTTCTCGCTTTTATTGCTTGAAAGTATGCAACATTGTTAAAATTCCGTGCGAAAAAAGCGCTGCTCATGTTGTTTCGCAGCTAAACTATAATGTGTTTTTCACAACAAGAACAGATTACTACTTTTGCGAATTTATTTCGCAAATATTTCATACTAAATACTTTTATATGTAGTTTGACAGCATTTCGCACGAAATTGCGAACAGAGTACCAGGCTTAAGCCAGCATGAAAAAGATGCATATACTGACAAGTAAAGCATTCTAATCAAAGCTTTTTACATTTTAGCGGAAAACTTTTCTACAAATAAGTTCTCACAAGTATAAAAATTAGGGACCGAAAATAATTGTTATTTTTTTTAAATGAAAAGGTTACTGAAAAATGTGTTTTATTTGGTTTGGGTTATTTTTAACCATTATCGTAAGAGATATTTTATTTGGTTATTGTAACCAATTTGAGTGAGAAATATTTTTTTTTGGTTACGAATAGCAATTATAGCAACCAAAAAATTTTTTGGTTACCAATAACTATTATCTAAAGAATTTAAGTGTTTTTGGTCATTGCAGCCTAAAATACCGTATTTTATATGTAAAAGAAGCATTTGAAAGGGGTATGCAGACAAGAAATTTAAATATCTTTGGCAAAGCTGACAAAACGGGCCGTTTTATAATAAATATTTATCAATTTCATAAATATAGTAATTGAGGTATCTAAACTAGTTATTTTGCTTTTTACTTTTCTTTTCGACAAAATGTCCAATAATGTTCAAATACGTAGCGTTTTTCTATAACAAATTTCTACTCAAAACATTATTTATTGCAAAAAAAAAAAAAAATAATAATAATTCGCAAGGGATTAAAATAATGGAAAATATCTCCAAAAACTGATTATATAGACAAAAAGGCAATAGCTCGAGAATAGGCCTACAACATATATGTATGTAAATCCAGAAAGCTTGCAAAACTGTGAATATCTGTAAAAAATATATGTAGATTTTAAGAATCAAAAATAATCTCATGTGCAAAAAATTGCGAAAATTCGCAAAAACTTGGTAACATCAAAAATGTATCCAACTCTGATACTTATTAAAAATAGTAAAACTGCAATAAAGCAAAGAATTGTGAACAATCAATTTTACTGCAAAAATTGCCAAATTACAAAAATTCGCACCAAATTTCTAACATCAAATAGATAGATGGATTAAAAATCGGAAAAATGGCAAGAGTTGGCTTAAAATCTCTTTTATCGCGAAAATTGGCACAAAACTGCAAGCAATCCCGAAATTGTTAAGTGCAATCAAATTAAAATTAAAAAATTATTGTTATGCACAAGAGCAATAAGTTTTATTTAAAATTACTTGATTCGTAAAACTTACTGAAATTTGCAAATAAATCCTAAAGCCCTAAAATTTAAAAAACACTCGAAAAAATTTTGTTTTACATATCGGATACAGGTAGAAGTCGTTCAATAATTTTCGAAAATACAGTAGTTTAGGTAGCAATAACCAAGATATTTAAATTCTTTAGGTAATTGTTATTGGTAACCAAAAAATTTTTTTGGTTGCTATAGTAGTTATTTGTAACCAAAAAATATATTTCTCACTTTAATTGGTTATAATAACCAAAATGAAATATATCTTACGATAATCGTTGATTATAACCATTATTTGAATTCATCAATTTTAATCGTTAAATATAACCTTTTTGTCATTTCTGTTATGTCCCTGATAATCCAGCGGTGTTTGGAAATTTCTTTAAACTTTTGATTTGCGTAAACATATTTTTTACTTAAGACTAGTTTGTTCAAACTTTTGAAAAGTGTTGAACACAATTCATTACTTCGTATAAAAAATTCGAAATGCAATCAATATTAACTAGTCGCATGAAACTTAAAATGTTGAAGATATATTTTATATGTTTTTCCCAAGATGACCAGAGTAATATAATTTCATATGTCTGTCTATTTTATATGTATTTGTTAAATTAACAAATATTTGCTCAATTAAAAACTAAATTTAAATAAAATGCTATAAAATGTTACGTTTTTCTCTCTTTAAAAACGCTTTTCCGTGGACTCGAAGATTTGCAAATGAATACAAGAGCCGGTGTAGTAATTAGGGTTAAGAATGATACAAGTTTTATTTACAAATACACTTAAATTAAATTACACAAGAGCTTATATAAACTAATACAGCTTAAACTACTGAATTATACACAAATATTCACAACTGGTTACCACTACGTCTTCCTCGCTATAGTTTACACACGTCTTTTAGCTGGCTGCGCAAGTATTCACGTGACACCTCTTTGTCACTCGTCACTTACGAGACTCACTCTGCCGTCACTCACAGTTGATACACCAATACCTCTTTGTCTGCTGCTTGTCACACACGGCACTCACTCTGCCGATAATCACAGTTGATACACAAATAAAGACTCACTGGCTTTACTTACACCCTTACTCAAGTATATTCGCTGCGCTGTTCCCTTTTCTCCAGTCGACACGGTAGACTCCACAATAATATCAATTCCACGACACACTTTGCTGTCACTATAGACTGTCCTATAGTTTCTCCTTTACTCCAACTCACGTGTAAAGCACAGACTGCTCTTAACTATCAACTCACCACTGTATCGCAGACTATTATTAATTCACAACTTAATTATCAACTTAATTGTTCACTCGCAACTGACTAACTTGTTTGCAACTGACTCACAACCGCAACTAACGCACAACTGCAACTAACTAACTCATTGGATTCGTCACCGCTTTTAATACTTAACACAAATACCACTAGAAGTTTCAAGCAATGTCTAGACGATCATTATCATCTTATATGCTGTTTACAAAGTACTTAATTAAGTTCATGTGGTAACTCTGTACATACGTGTACATATGCATACGTGTGTACATCATTAACTAAGCAATACACGGTGGTTGTTTATCTTTTACTTTTCGTTTGAATTAGCATGTACATATGTATGTGTGTAAATATGTGAATCTTCTTAATAAGCAGACGCTTTTTGTTGTTGCTTTTGCTTGTTTACGTTTAATGCTGCGCATGCTTATTTAGTTGTTTGCTACTATTCTTTGCTTTGACCCTGTAGGAATATGTGAGGACCATCATTTATTAAACCTGTAAAATACTCTGAAACACTTTGAATATTATGTAAAAAATATACCTGTCTATAATTGAATAAAAAATAAATTAATTAGAAGAGAAATCAAGTGGGTTTGCTATTGTAGGAGACAATAGAAAAAAAAAATAAAAAAAGGTTGTAGAGAGTTGGAAAAAAGAAAAAAGGATTATTGATTTGGGGAGAACGGAAAATATATTAAAAGTGAACATTTTAACTTTAAAAAAAGGAATAAAAGGATTAAATCTGGTGAAGAATACTGGAACATCACGCACTAAACATTTAAATAAAATCTGGCCAATGGTTTTACCTTTTAAGCCTTATCTTGAACTTGAGCTTTCCTTTTATTTATCAACGTACAATCTTGAGTTGTAATCCATATATTCTTGACTTCGTTGGAATATCTCCAAAAGCAAATTCATTAAATTGATAAGAAGGTCTCCATATAAATATAATATTTGAAGAAATTAAGAAAATCTGCTCTAAATTACCTACATACATATATTTAAATCAATAAAGAAGAAAAGAGAAATCCTAAAATATAAATAGTGGAAACGATTATACTTAATAAATAAAAGAAATATTTGGACTTAAAAACTAAAGAAACAGAAAGAACTAAAATGTAACAATAAACAATAAACCAAACAATAAACAATTACACAAACATAAAATTATTCATCTATTAACATACTTACATATGCACTAACGAATTTTAAGAAATCATATCAACATGATACTTTTGTATTGTTAATTAAAAAATTTAATTTAAAAATTGCAATTTTGTGAACGAGTCAAATTCAAGCTCCATTGATGACAGGCCTGCAATCATCGGAACGGGAATTTTGGTGAGTTATACTAATTTTGTGTGTGTTTATATTACATTCCATAATAACTAAATAAAAATTTAAACAATTAGACTAAAATATATAATTAAAGAGAAATAATAAGATTATATTATTTGTTAAATTATAGGATACTATTATATTATACTATTATATTATTTTGGGCTATTCATCGTTATATAAGAAATAGCATAGGATATGGGAGGGTTTAGAAAAGAGAGACTATCATCATCTTTAGTCTCTAACATAGCATATACTTTACCTTATACAAATTATTACTTATTTTTATTTTTTTATTATTATTTAGGTTGGATTAACGTATCGGTATAATAATATAGCTACCTAAGTTTTAATTTTGTTGATAACGAAATAAACCATATTTGAAAGAATAATAAAGAATCACCCCAAATTTCCAATGAGCTTAGCAGGTGTTATATGTAGCGCTTTTTCCGGAAAATATGGGTCCCGTCAGGGAATCGTTACATAAATTAAATGGCGCCCAACGTGGGGTACAGCAAATATGAGATTCATTAGTTCATAAACTTTTTGGAAAATTTAATATTTTATTAACTACACCTTGCTGTTGCTTCAAAATTTATCAAAATGCAAATACGTTAATTCATTATGTTTTTTTTTTTTTTTTTAATGCATGCATTTATTTATTGTATCTTCATATATGAACTAACAATAAGTATTCAAATCTTAAATCTATAAAAAAAATTATTAGGCCCAACCAGTGTCGGACATAAACTTAGTGGTAGTTATAAATAATACATTAGTAGTGATAATCAAAAAAAAAGGGGGGGGGGGGGGGGGGGGGGAAAGTATTTTCAAGTAGTCCCATCTGGAGTGTTAGGTATAAGAGCCCGTGTGTCCCTTTTTTTTAAGCGGATGTGACCAGTAAAGTTCAAAATATTACGAGCAAGCGGATTAGGATGTGATTCGAGTTTTGTTAAATATTTGCCTGCGTACTTTGCAATTTCTTCAGTCACTAGTGGCATATTTAAGTCACGATGTATAATAGAATTTTGGATGTACCATGGAGCCGATGTTATTAACCGTAAAATTTTGTTTTGCCTTCGTTGGATTCTCTCGACATTGGAAGCTGAAGCAGTGCCCCATAACTGAATTCCGTAGCGCCATATTGGCTTCAAGAGCGACTTGTATAATAAAAGTTTGCAGTCTAGGCTGAGTGTTGAGTTTCTGCCAATCAACCAATATATTTGAGTTAACTTAAGTTTCATCTGAGTTAACTTAGAGTCAATATGATGTTTCCATGTAAGTCTTCGATCAAGGTGTATACCAAGGTATTTCACTTGGGAATGTTGAGGAATATTTTGATTGTTGATTCGAATGGGGGAGCAAGTATCTCTTCTTAGGGTGAACGTTATATGGATACACTTTTGTTCATTGACTTTAATTCTCCATAAGTTCAACCATATTTCCAGCTGAGTGATATGTTCCTGGAGATTGCGGGATGCCTCATAAGGGTTTTCGTGCACACTCATACAGGCTGTATCATCGGCAAAAGTAGAAATATGAATATTATTGCTCACAGGCATATCACAAGTATATATTAAATACAAGACAGGACCCAGAATACTACCCTGGGGCACACCAGAAGATATAGTTTCGGGCACACTCGTGAACTCTCCTTCCACAACAGTGAACTTCCTATCAATAATATAACTTTCCAAAAGCTTTTGAATGTTTATTGGCAGATATGTCTTCAATTTTAAAACTAGGCCTTCGTGCCATACTTTATCAAACGCCTGAGAAACATCAATAAAGAGAGCAGAACAATACTTCTTTTCTTCAAATGTTCTTCTTACAACTTGGACCAGTCTATGCGTTTGTTCAATCGTGCTGTGCTGACTTCTAAAGCCAAATTGATGGTCCGGGATGCATCCATTATCAGTTAAAATTTTGGACAATTTAGTCATGAGCAGCTTTTCGAAAAGCTTTGAGATTGTAGATAGTAAGCTTATAGGCCTATATGACTCAGTCTTGGTAAGATCTTTGCCCGCCTTTAGAATCATTTTGATCTTGGCCAGTTTCCAGTTATGTGGAAAATACTGCATTCTTAAAATAGCATTAAAAGTACATAGCAGGATTCTTATTGCAATATAAGGCAAGTTCATGAGCATTTTGTTACTAATGCCATCAATACCTGGAGCTTTCTTCGGGTTGAGTTCAGCAATTACTTTTTGTACTTCACGCATCTTAAACCTTAAGGGACGAGGGGGTAGAGAAACTACACTCGGTAAATCAGCAGCACCCGTACATGAATTGGGAGTGAATACAGATTTTAAATGCTCAGAAAATAAGTTACCTTTCTCACTATCACTTCTTGCCCAGCCTCCGGTCGCAGTACGCAATGGTGATTTAAGATCAACGGGTCGTTTAAGATTTCTAGTAGCGCGCCATAAAGAGTAATTAGATGCGGACGTTACATAAAGACCTTCTAAATACTTTTCCAGTAGTGCAGTTTTTTCCGACGATAGCAGCTCTTTGAGTCGTTTAGTACATTCTTTAAGTCTGATTTTATTTAGGGGTGATCTGTGTTGTTGCCATTCTCTTCTAGCTCTCCTTTTTTCACATACAAGACGTTCAATTTCCGTAGAATAAATTCTGTTAAAGCCGGTCTGCGGATAGGAGGTAGTGGCGTGTTCAGCAGCCTGTTTAATATTTTCGTTAAGATTGGCAATGTTAAATTCAATATCATCGCATGATCTAAGCTGAATGTTTTCTACGCAGTGACTACTAAGATATTTTTTGAATGCCAGCCAGTTGATTCCATTAATCATCTTCACATATGAGTTAGTTAAATCACTCCTTAGTGGGTTGAAAATTGTAACTATTGTTGGAGAGTGATCGGAGGACAGATCTAGAGAGGCCTCTACATGAATTAAGTCCCTATGAATATTTTTCGTGACGGCAAAATCTATAACATCTGGAATTTTTCTTACGTCAGTAGGCCAGTAAGTAGGCTCCCCACTCGAAATGACATCTAAGCCCATTTTTGAAATTGTATTGAACAATGCTCGACCTCTAGGTGTAACAAGACGCGATCCCCAGTACGTATGTTTTGCATTGTAGTCACCAGCTGCCACGAAACAGGATCCAAGCGATTTGTAGAACTTCTCATACTGATCTTCGGTAACTGAAAATCTGGGAGGTGAGTAAATTGATGATATCACGAAATTCGCACAAAAATTTTCTACGAAAATATTCGTTGCTTGCAAATATTCTTCACTAACGTTGTCAAGGACATAGTGCTTGAGTCTTGACTTAATCAGAATTGCTGATCCACCACATGCTCTCTCTCTCGGGTCCTTTGTATCATATAAAGTGTAACCATTTATTTTAAATAAGCTTCTTGAGGTCAAATGAGTTTCAGAAACCAACATTATATCAATATTTTTTTCCATGAGGAAGTGCTCAAGTTCATTTTTATGTTGGCGAATGCCGTTTGCGTTCCAGAAACATATTTTTAACGTGTTCATGGTTTATTAACTAATGCTTGAAGCAGTGTATTCTGCATTCGCAGCATTTCTTGCATCATACTTGTCATATTTGTAGTAAAGTTGTTTATAGTTAGCACCAGATTCTCAATAGTAGCTTCAAGGCGACTAAAGTTAAAGCTTGAGTTTGAATTCGTTGAAATATTTGGCGGTGGAACATTTTGCGTGGGAATGGAACTAGTCTTAGCAGCATCAGCATTCGATAAACGTGAAGTAACTGGTTGGCTGATTTGAGCAAAAGTGTCGGAGTTCGCGTTTACTTGTAGAGCTGGAGTTAGCTTGGGTTTCTGACCCATAGCCTGTTTAACGAAAGAAAATACAGGGCACCCTCTATAGTTAGCTGTGTGATTACCTCCACAATTACTACATTTTTTTTCTGCTTGATCTTTTGGCTTAGTGCAGCTAGCAGTACCATGCAATTCACCGCAGATAACACACACTGTAGGTAACTTGCAGTAAGTTTTCGTATGGCCATATTCTTGGCAATTATGGCACTGTACGGGACCTGAACGCTTACGTGGCTCTTCAACTGTGATTTTTCGATGTAAGAGATACTTTACGTTATAAACTGGATGGGCTTCATTTTTTTTAATTGTATGTCATTCGGCTCCAGTTCAACCCGAAATAGGGGTTGGGGGACTTTTTCTCTATTAAATATGTTGGTAACATTTTTTACCTTGAATCCTTGGTCGACAAGTGCACATTTTACTTCTTCGGGTTCAACATATGAATCTATGCCCTTTAATACTATCTGTAGGCCTTTAGCACTCTTAAGTTGGCATGTGTAAAAATTTGTTTTATTTTTTTCGAATTCACTAACAATTTTTCGGAAATCTTTTTCATTATATATTTGGATTTTAGTTTCATCAATATTACCTAGTTTAATTGGAATGATGTGAAAAGTATTTTCACCAATGGTCGACAGTAGTTTTTTTATAAGCGCGTTAGAATTTTTTTCTCTCAGATAAATAGGTGGTGGCTTAAAAGACTTTTGCGATGATGTAGAGGGCTTGTCGTCGGTGTCTTGCAATAATGAAAAACGATTTTGACGATTGGTAGATGATGCGCTGTTATCCCTAGACATCTTTGGAGCAGATGAAATTTTTGAAGAATTTGGGCTTCGCCCACGCTTTACCACTGTTATATATCTGTCCATTCCCACTTGTACCTTGGGTTTTGAGCTACTGTTATCTGTAGTGATAACTTGGTTTAGTGATGAAGGCGAGCCCGATGCGGATGATATCGCAGACTTAAATGAAGAAGTACTAGGCAATGGTAATGTTAACGATTCACTAGTTGGCATTGGACAAAGCGAAGTTGATCGCTGACGAAAAATTGGCTTTGCCGTTAAAAAAAGATTTTCATCAGATTTATTATTTATATTTTTTTCATTAAGAGTTTCAGAACTCACAGTAAAATAAGCATTTCTGCCGTTAGAACTCACTTCAAAATTTTTTTCCTTTGAGGTACTCATACAGAGTATTATTCCTCAAGGGAACTTTGTTTGTGTTTACGGTTTTTTTTGTTTTTGCTATTTCTTGCTATGTAAAAAATATTAGTAAAGCCAATAAGCTTATTTATCAAGGTGAATATGTATTACTAATATTTTTTGTATGATTTTTGATTTTGTTGTTTTTTATATTTGTTTCGTTTGTATGTATGTAAAAAAAATCCGCTTTAATGTCTCTTTACTATGAAGGTTCAACGAGAACTCAATTCATTATGTTACTTTTTTTGTAGTTAACGGGTATATTAAATATAAATTAATAGAAGACAAAATTTGTTTCGGATGTTTGAGATTTAGAGTATTGGCGCAAAGGTGTTGATACACTACTCACATTTAATTATAACTTTTTTTTGGAATTTTATTAATTTATTTTTATTCTAAATTGTTGGCTCTAAATTGATTATGATTGAGAATTTTGTTTCTGAGGTTTATATTTGGTTACATACTCTTGTAATAAAATTTGAGTCAAGTTTTTTAATTTTGTTTATATATTTAATTTGGTTTATTCGAGATTTTATCATTAAAAAAAACAACATTGTTTTGTTTATGATTCACTCATATTCCATTTTAAATCGATATGATTATTTTTTTTTATATTCCATACTTATTATTTGTTATTAGGGTAAGGTTTATCTTTTTTTATATATATTAATCTTTGGTATTTTATGGAGTAGTGAAATAAAAATATTTTCTTTCGTTTAGTAACTTTAAATTATTTAAAAATAATGGTCTTGACAAGAAGTCAAGAAAATTTAAATGAGGTTGGTCGTTCAGCTAATGTTAGTTTTGTTGTTAATTTAGAGCAATATAATGCAACTTCTAACATACAGAATGCTCAAACAGTGGGTTCAAGGAATAATCCGAGAGCTCATAATTGGGGTATTCCTCAGGATCTACAGGTAGATTCTCCCGTGGTGGTACAAATTCTATCTGATCAATTGAATGAATTTCGAAATGAAATGACTAATATGGTATCGAACGAAGTAAGATTAATGTTTAACAATTTAAATATTCAACCAAATCCTAATTTACCTAGAACGTCTGATAATTCTTTACCAAATTCACCTGCAAGGAGAAATTCAGACTCTACTCAGGAAACTTTCTTTGCAGAGAAGGTTTTGAATATTATACGTAACTGGAAAATAAAGTTTAGCGGCCTTGATAGCGAAATGTCAGTTGATGAATTTGTTTATCGAGTAAACATTTTAACATCCAATCGTCTAAAGGGAGATTTTCAATTATTGTGCAAACATGCCTATAGTTTGTTCGAAGGGAAAGCGTTAGTGTGGTTTTGGCGCTTTCACCGACAACACGATAATCACATTGATTGGGCAGCTTTGACAAGTGCTTTAAAAAAACAATACAAAGTAGACTACAATGACATAGACATTTTGGAAGATATTAGACGACGGAAACAGAAATCTAACGAATGTTTTGATGACTACTTGGACATAATATCGGCAATGACCGATAAATTAAAAACATCGATTGTTGACTCTGATTTGTGTGAAATTTTATTGAGGAATATTAGAAGCGAAGTTAGGTATGAACTACTACATGTTGAAATTAAGTGTTTCTCAGCTTCGCCGCGAGGTAAGCAAACATGAAAAATTTATGAAGGATTTTAATAGTGTAGGTTCTCGTCCGACTAAGGGACACGTGTCGGAATTAACTGTAAAAGACAAAGAAGATTTTAGAAAAATTTCAGTGAACCAGCATGATGAAATTTGTGGATTACAACATTTGAAATGTTGGAATTGTGAAAAGCCTGGTCATACGTATTTTGACTGTACGGATATTAGACGGCTGTGGCTTAAAGGATATGTATAGGCCAACATGTCCCAATTGTAAAGGAAAACAGGGAAACTTTCAGAAGGATGTTCGTCGCAAATAGTGCGGACATCCGGATCAGTTATAAATCAAATACAACAAGGAAAAGATTTTACGAATTATGAATACAAAACCAAAAATTCCATTCACCCATTGATGCGACCATACCATATTCGTTTAAAAGAATACCAACAGCGATGTAGAGGTAGTGTACGGACGGCTGACGGACAAAAACAACTTGTGTTAGGGACAGTTATACTGAGCATAACATGCCAGGGACAGACAAAAACTATTGAATTTCTTGTTGTATCTTCAATTAAACAAAATTTAATATGTGGTTTCGATTTTTGGACTTTATTTGGGCTAAAAATAGTTGTGCCGGAAATAGGGCAGATTAACAGTAATATTACAGAACCGAACAAAATACTGTTGACAAATGAACAACAGGAAAAATTAAATAGAGTTATAGCAGCGTTTCCTAATTCAGAGATTGAAGATTTAGGGTGCACGAGTCTTGTCGAGCATTGTATAGACACCGGCAATTCCAAACCTATTAAGCAACGTTACTACCCGATTTCTCCTGCTATTGAGAAAAAACTTAGTAGTGAAATAGATAGGATGTTAGCACTAGGTGTAATAGAGGAAGCTCCTTGCTCTCCTTGGTCTTCGCCCGCAGTGGTGGTTGTTAAACCTGGTAAGGTAAGAATGTGTGTAGACAGCCGTAAATTGAACAGCGTGACTGTGAAAGATGCATACACCATTCCTAACATTGACGGAATTATTGCGAGGTTGCCTTCAGTTTATTTTATATCAAATATTGATTTGAAAGATGCTTTTTGGCAAATAAAACTGGAAGCAACTTCAAGGCAAAAGACTGCTTTTACAGTTCCTAATCGGCCCTTGTATCAATTCACAAGAATGCCGTTTGGACTGTGCAATGCACCGCAGACGTTGTGCCGACTGATGAACATTGTTATTCCGTTTAATCTAAAATCATACGTTTTTGTGTATTTGGATGACTTATTGATAGTCTCTCATACCTTTGACTAACATATAACACATTTATCTGAGGTAGCATCACAGCTGCGAAAAGCAGGACTCACGATTAATGTTAAGAAAAGTAATTTTGCATTGAATAAGGTAAAGTATTTAGGATATGTAGTAGGAAATGGTACATTGCAAATTGACGATGATAAGATTAAAGCTATACAAGATTTTCCTGTACCGAAGTCTATCAAACATTTACGACGGTTTTTGGGTATGAGAGGATGGTACCGACGTTTTATACATAATTATTCAGACATTACTTTTCCTTTGACTGATCTCTTGTGCAAAAAGAAGACATTTGTATGGACTAACCAGGCACAAGTGGCATTTAATGATCTTAAGGACAAATTGACAACAGCACCAGTATTAGTTCATCCGGATGATGGGAAAGGTTTCATTTTGCAATGCGACGCAAGCACGTATGGCGTGGGTGCGGTTTTGGCACAAGAAGACGAAGACGGGACTGAACGACCAATTGCTTTCATGTCACAGAAATTAAATAAAGCACAACGCAATTACACAATAACGGAACTGGAATGTTTTGCTGTTATATTAGCTGTTAAGAAATTTCGACCTTATATAGAAGTACACGAATTTCGGGTTGTAACAGACCAAGCAAGCCTAAAATGGCTAATGGGTCAAAAGGATCTTTCGGGGCGTTTGGCTAGATGGTCTTTAAAACTTCAAGCTTTTGATTTCAAGATTGAGCACCGCAGTGGGAAACAGAATATAGTTCCAGATACGTTATCTCGCACACATGAAGGTGAAGATTTTGTAGAAAGTATTGAATTGGAAACACTCCCGGCTATAGATCTTGAGTCAGTGGCCTTTGATTCTAAAGAATACTTTAAACTACGTGAAGACTTTAAAGAATCTGGTTTACCAGATTTTAAAATAATCGACAAATATATATACAAACGGACGAACTTTTCTACAGGTCAGGTAGATGAATCAAATTCGTGGAAGCTATTAGTACCGACTGAGCTACGACAGAACGTAATTTATTCAGCACATAATGTTCCAAATTCATCGCACGGTGGGATTGGAGAGACCTCAGAGCTCATAAGGCGATATTTTTACTGGCCGAAAATTGTGACAGACGTAAAGGACTACATTTCAAATTGTGACTTATGTAAAACTTCCAAGACACCTAATTTTATTTTAAGACCACCACTTGGACAAATGGTCAAAACAGAGCGACCATTTCAACGGCTATATATTGACCTAATAGGACCACTTCCTAGGACAACGAGTGGATATACATACATTTTAAATATTCTTGACCATTTTTCGAAATTTACCTTTTTAGAACCTTTAAGGAAACCCAATTCTAATATATTAATTAGCTATATTCGGACAAAAATTTTCGACTGTTATGGAGTGCCAGAGATTCTAGTGTCAGATCATGGATCCCAATTCAGGAGTAGGGATTTTAAGGAATTTTTGAAGAAATATGGAATTCAACATATTGTTACGAAAATGGCCGTCGACAAGGTTAAGCAGCATTACATTCCAACAGGGTTAACGTAAATGCTACGCGAAAATATTCCTACAGGGTCAAAGCAAAGAATAGTCTAGAATAGTAGCCAACAACTAAATAAGCATGCCTAGCTTGATTAAACGTAAACAAGCAAAAGCAACAACAACATAAAGCGTCTGCTTATTAAGAAGATTCACATATTTACACACATACATACATGCCAATTCAAACGAAAAGCAGAAGATAAACAACAACCACCGTGTATTGCTTAGTTAATGATGTACACACGTATGCATATACACATGTATGTACATAGTTACCACATGAACTTAATTAGCCAGCATATAAGATGATAATGATCGTCTAGACATTGCTTGAAACTTCTAGTGGAATTTGTGTGAAATATAAAAGGAGCTGACGCATCCAAAGAGTTAGTTAGTTGCAGTTGTAAGTCAGTCGCGAACAGTTATAGTTAGTGCTAATCAGAAAGTAGTGAAGTTAAGAACTCGTTAGTCAGTTGATAATTAAGTTGTAAATTAATAATAGTCTGTCGTGGAATTGAGATTATTGTGGAGTCTATCGTGTCGACTGGAGTAAAGGGAACAGCGCAGCGAATAGACGTGTATAAGGGTGTAAGTAAAGCCAGTGAGCCTTTATTGGTGTATCAACTGTGAGTGTCGGCAAAGTGAGTGCCGTGTGTGACAAGCAGCAGACAAAGAGGTATTGGTGTATTAACTGTGAGTGACGGCAGAGTGAGTCTCGTAAGTGACGAGTAGCAGACAGGGAGGTGTCACGTGATTACTTGCGCAGCCAGCTAAGAGACGTGTGTAAACTACAGCGAGGAAGGCGTAGTGGTAACCAGTTGTGAATATTTGTGTGTAATTTTATTAGTTTAAGTTGTATTAGTGTATTTAAGCTCTTGAGTAATATAGTATAAGTGTATTTGTAAATAAAACTTGTATCATTCTTAACCCTAATTACTACACTCGGCTCTTGTATTCATTTGCAAATCTTCAGATCTGCGGAGAGAAAAACGTAACAATATGTTAACAGCTGTGTATAGTCCTCAGACTAATGCATGCGAGCGTGTTAACAGATCAATTAATGAAGCTTTACGGTCATATATTAGAGGCAATCAACGTAAGTGGGACATGTACATCAGTTATATCAATTGCGCCCTACACAGAAAAAACTAAATATCGTTTTCAGTAACCAAATTCATTGAATCAGTAAATTTTTTGTGTGAATGCGGACCTACAAAGAAATTTGTAGATTCTGATAACAATTTTGTAAAAATTTAACTGAAAAAAATTTTTTATATTTAGTTAACTTATTATGGCATTAGAGAAAAAAGTTAACTGAAACTCAAAATATTTTCAGTCAAATTTATTAATAGGAACAGAAAAACATTTTTGCAGATTTTTTTTTGTATTATTCAGCAAATTTTTTTTCTATAATTTACAAACACATTCACTAAAATTTTTCGTATTATCAGAAAATAAGTTAACTGAATCAATAACAATTCTTAAATTTTTTTTTAATTAGTAAAAGTTTCATCTGAAATAAATAACTGAATCAAATGAAAGGTTCAACTATTTTTTTACTTTCAAGAATTGGCTTGTTTTTATGGTTAAGCATTTCGTTCCCGCTTTTGGAACTCGTCAGTAGACTTCAACCCAAAAATTTTTTGAATTTAGCTAACAAACAAGCTAACTATAAACAGTTAGACTCTTAATACTATATTGAGAATCACAATATAAAAACATAATAAGTGTGAAAACCGCAAACAAAAATCTTAAAAAAAAAATAAAATGTTAAAATAAATCAGACAAATTTTTTTACAGTATATAAAAATAAATTTAACTGAAAAAATTAGTATATAAAATAGATTTAACTAAAAATAACAAATTTAAATAAAAAAAAAAATAAATCTAAAATTTTTTTTTTTACAAATTTTACTTTATATAGATATTTTTCATTCTATACAGTTTTTTATATAAAATAAAATTGGAACAAATAATTTACTGGAACAGTAAAAAATATTTACTGAAACTAAATTATATTTCAAAATACACGTTTGTTTGAAAATTTTTTGGGAATAATTTTTTCTGTGTACGCAATATTATACATCAGACTTTGGGAAAATCTCCATACGAAATACTATTCGGACAAATAATGATAACGCGTGGACTAGAATATACACTTTTAAATAAATTTAATCTTTTGACTGAAACGGATTTACAAATTGAGAGACAGGATGAATTTTCTTTGATACGGGATTCGATAGGAAATTTAATGAAACAAGCATACGAGAAAAATGCACGGTCGTACAATTTGCGGACACGGACAAAGGAGTACTTAGTCGGACAGGAAGTAATAAGACGAAATTTTAGACAAAGTTCCAAAATAGAATACTTTAGCTCAAAACTGGCACCCATTGGAATAAGGGCTAGGGTCATTCGGAAAATCGGACAAGTAAATTATGAATTGAAAGACTTAGATAGTGATAATATTGGCATATATCATGCTAAAGATATGTGGACTTAACATCTTAATAAAGAATGTATTCGGAAAGAGTATGGATATGAAAAGAAAATTCGTTGTCCTTTACAGAACCAGTTTCTTCGGTATATTTATTCTTTATACTGTTTCTGTTTTGTGAGGACCATCATTTATTAAACCTGTAAAATACTCTGAAACACTTTGAATATTATGTAGAAAATATACCTGTCTATAATTGAATAAAAAATAAATTAATTAGAAAAGAAATCAAGTGGGTTTGCTATTGTAGGAGACAATAGAAAAAAATAAAAATAAGAAAAAGGTTGTAGAGAGTTGGAAAAAAGAAAAGAGGATTATTGATTTGGGGAGAACGGAAAATATATTAAAAGTGAACATTTTAACTTTAAAAAAAAAGGAATAAAAGGATTAAAGCTATGAGGAAAATAAATCTGGTGAAGAATACTGGAACATCACGCACTAAAAATTTAAATAAAATCTGGCCAATGGTTTTACCTTTTAAGCCTTATCTTGAACTTGAGCTTTCCTTTTATTTATCAACGTACAATCTTGAGTTGTAATCCATATATTCTTGACTTCGTTGGAATATCTCCAAAAGCAAATTCATTAAATTGATAAGAAGGTCTCCATATAAATATAATATTTGAAGAAATTAAGAAAATCTGCTCTAAATTACCTACATACATATATTTAAATCAATAAAGAAGAAAAGAGAAATCCGAAAATATAAATAGTGGAAACGATTATACTTAATAAATAAAAGAAAAATTTGGACTTAAAAACTAAAGAAACAGAAAGAACTAAAATGTAACAATAAACAATAAACCAAACAATAAACAATTACACAAACATAAAATTATTCATCTATTAACATACTTACATATGCACTAACGAATTTTAAGAAATCATATCAACATGATACTTTTGTATTGTTAATTCAAAAATTTAATTTAAAAATTGCAATTTTGTGAACGAGTCAAATTCAAGCTCCATTGATGACAGGCCTGCAATCATCGGAACGGGAATTTTGGTGAGTTATACTAATTTTGTGTGTGTTTATATTACATTCCATAATAACTAAATAAAAATTTAAACAATTAGACTAAAATATATAATTAAAGAGAAATAATAAGATTATATTATTTGTTAAATTATAGGATACTATTATATTATACTATTATATTATTTTGGGCTATTCATCGTTATATAAGAAATAGCATAGGATATGGGAGGGTTTAGAAAAGAGAGACTATCATCATCTTTAGTCTCTAACATAACATATACTTTACCTTATACAAATTATTACTTTTTTTTTATTTTTTATTATTATTTAGGTTGGATTAACGTATCTGTATAATAATATAGCTACCTAAGTCTTAATTTTGTTGATAACGAAATAAACCATATTTGAAAGAATAATAAAGAATCACCCCAAATTCCCAGGTGTTATAGGTAGCGCTTTTTCCGGAAAATATGGGTCCCGTCAGGGAATCGTTACAAATATTTTCGCGTAGCACTTACATTAACCCTGTTGGAATATTTTTGTGTAGTGCTGCTTAACCTTGTCGACGGCCATTTTCGTAATTTATTTTCATGTGATTTTTAACGTATTGTAATATTTGCATTCGCTTTCGCAGAAATTAAAATGTATTATTCGCTTTCGCATTCGCTAAACTGGTATTCGTTACATCCTTAGTATTAACTAAATTATAAAAATTATTATTATTTATATATATGTGTATTATCTATATGTGTATAATTTTTTAATTTTAATAATGATTGACTTTAACATTAAAAATATATTAATACTAATTATAATTATTCTTTTTCACCAATTATCATTTATACTATTTTTGAAAACCATGAAACTAATATTAGAAACACTATCATAAATAGAAAATCCCATTTAGAAAACCTATGAAATAAGAAACATATTAAAAAAAAAACAAATTAACAATGTGTTTAAAAATACAGATATTTTTTCAAGATTTTAAGAAATTTCCGAACATATATTTGGGCTGCATATAAATAGATAGATATAAAAAAATTAAGACTTATAAAAGTTTTTTAAAAGAAATAATACTAAATAAATGAATGTCAGTATGCTGAGGACACAATAAATGATAATGGATAGAAATCAGAACTAAAAAAATTTTTTTTTCAAACTTTGATATGGGAAGAAAAACAAAGATAATTAATAGATTTGCTACATAGAAAAAAAGCCATAGATTCATCGGAATAACGTACAAAAAAAAATTATTAAAAACATGTTACGATAAATAAAAACTAACTTAAAGTAATCTTTAAGCAATTAATACAATTTAAGTAAGAATAAAAATAAGAACTAATATTTCATAGATAGAATGTATAAGATTAAGGGCGACTTTTTGGGTTCGAAATTAAGATTAGTTTATTTCAAAAATTGGCTTGTTTTTATGGTTAAGCAATTCTATATAGTCTATATGCATTTCGTTCCCGCTTGTGAAACTCGTCAGTAGACTTCAACCCACAAGCGGGAACGAAATGCATATAGACAATTGCTTAACCATAAAAACAAGCCAATTTTTGAAATTAAATAAAGACATTATGTCAAATAAATGTACTTCAGTATTAGTTTATTTCTCTAATTATCTAATCCGAAAATTAGCTTAATCTCAAATTAATTTAGTTTGATATTTTGAGTGGTATTTTAAACTTCTTATGTGTAGTATTACCATACTGAGGAACAAAATATTGGCAACATTTTCTGTGTAAAAGTCATGCATTTTATCAACACATTTTGATTTCTTGTGGGAAGAAGAAGAAACTGCCATGTTTTATTATTTACAAGTAAAATATTGTGCGTGTTAAAGGAAATAGATAAATAACATGAATCAAGAAAACAAGATTGCGCACTCAGCCGTACAAAACAATTTTCTACTGCGCATGTATGTACGTCAATATAGAATACACACGAGTGTTTGTTGCAAAAAGTGTGTGAAAGAGAGAGAGTACATTCCACAAACAAATGTATGCATTTTGTTTACAACAAAATTCTACATCTACGTCACAGGCAGAAAATAAAATAACGGACCTGCGCAATCTTGTTTTCTTGATTCATGGATAAATAATATAAAATAAATACATATATATGTATATATATATATATATATATATATATATATATATATATATATATATTTACATATTTATGTGTTTTTAAATTAATTTATCATATAATTTTTACAAAAAGTTATATATTTCACAAGTGTATGTTGTCAATATTAATGCATGATTAAACCACCACGATTGCCCGCTTAAACTAGCAAGCAAAACCATATAATCGACTACCCAAAAATCACAAATGAAGATTAAGGTTAATTTAATCTCTAATCTTGAACTCAAAAAGTCACCCTAAATGATTGATACAAATTGGTTACAATATTTTGGAAGTATTACAGAAGAAATTGAACAAAAATATTGAAAAATCAATAACAATGATAGTTATACTAGGACACAATTTTTTAGACGTTACCTATATGGTAGAAAGTTTATTGTCATTACATTCACATAAAAGTTCAAATTCTAAATTAACTAGAATACGTTTAGAATTATCAGACTACAACTTTGAAATAACTTACAAAAGAGGAAGTAACAACACAAACGCAGATGCATTGTCGATAATACAATTGGACTCAGAAATATTAAAAGAAGTGATTCATAATAAAATTGATGAACGTATACAAAAAAACAACGCTGTTGATAACAAGAAACATGAATAAAAAGACGGTACAAAATGAGGAAACCAAAAACATAGGTAAATACAGAAAAAATGAAAAGAGCAAAGGTACACTTAAGAAAAATAAAAATGGTAATACAAGTCCTAATGAGCCTGATCAGCTCATAGTTTGGGATTGTACATTCATAAGTAATATAAAACTTGCTAGAAAAGAAAAGAAGGAAATAAAAATTGAAAACGATTCTTTTCTAAATGAAATACGCATCAGATGTAGCAATCCTTATTATGTAGATAATATATTGGTGAAACTACCTTCTGTTTAAGGCAAAAAAAATTAAGATTCGCACTAGAAAAAGATGACGAAATATTTAAAAAAAATAAGTATAGAAAAGTTTAAAGAAAAGTTAGACACGTGCAAAGAAAATAATGAAAAAGTAATGTTATATAGCAATCCTCAAAGAATGACAGATGAAAACAGAAAAAATTAATTAATTAAATTGCATCACAACACACCATGCGGAGGACATTTCGGAGTAAGATAAACTTTAATCAAATTGAAACAAAAATACATGAGGAAAAATATGTACAAAATGATAGAAAAGTTCGTTTTAGAGTGTGATCTATGTCAGAGAAATAAACAAGTATTTAAGACACACTAAAGAACCGTTATGCATTTCAGACACACCAAAAAATAGTTTTTCGACTATAGTCATAGATACAGTTGGCCCTTTACGACCTTCGAGAAACTATCGAATAATATTAAAAATGCAATGCAAAATAAATACATAACAGCTGCACCAATGGAAGCAAAGGAAGCCAAATCAATCGCAAAATGTTTGAGAGAAAATTTAATATTGAAGTATGGCATATTTAAAATGTTAAAATCGGACAGAGGTGCAAAGTTTGTAAATGAATTAATGAAAGAAATATGTATTTTGCTAAAAATAGAACATAATATATCCACACTGCACCATCATGAAACACTCGGTACTGTAGAAAGAAATCATAGAGTTCTAAATGAATACTTCTTGTCATTCGTGAATGATGACTACTGGCACGACTGGATACCTTAATATTCTTTTGCATACAATATAACGCCTCACGTAGACACAAATTGCACACCATTTGAATTAATATTTAGCAAAATACCTACATTACCAGCCCCCGTATTCTGTAACTCGCTAAAGCTAAATCTCTATAGCTAAAAATCTATAAGGTCGATTTATTGATTTTCGTCTACGAATACAATTTTCAAACGTGTATTGGCATTTGCTCAAAAATATAATCTGCCGAAATTTTGGTGTTTTTTGTCATCACCAAAAATTTATAATTTTCGATTTGTTCAGCATTTTAACGATAGAATTTAGCTTTAGCTTTAGAGACTTACAGAATACGGGGGCAGGTGAAGAAATAATGGATAATGACAGTATGACTTATAATTTAGACAGTTACGGATGTGAATTAAGAGTTAGAATTAAAAATTCACTAGAAAATGCTAGAATGCTTATAGAAGCAGTAGAGAAAAAGAGACAGAATCATATAACAAAACTAACAGAATAGATCTTAGAATAGATGATTTAGTTTTAACGAAAAAGAGAATAGAAGAAAATATGAAGCACCATATCATGTACTTACGAAATAGTAAATATGGATAATGTAAATGTAGAATTAAAAATTAATGGTAAAATCAAAACTGTGCATAAAAATTTATTAAAGAAATGTCAGAATAAGTATATTTAGCATAGGAATTGCAAACATTTATGTATATATACAATACAAAAAAAAAAAAAAGATTTAATTAGTTGTAATAAGTTCCTAAAATTAAGAGCTATGAAAATCAACCAATATTGTACCACTTAAAACATCACACTACTTTTCTAAACAAATAAATACAACAAGAATTTAATATTTATCTATGTATACAAAAATAAAAATAATAATGTAAACATTGTGCCACGCAGGCAAGGCAACACATTAACAAATAATTATTACATAAAATTGCAAAATTTTGAAGAAAACATACACAAAATTGTCTAATCTATATAATTAATAGGCGAACAAGTTTTTTGTGATCCCTTTTACGCTGGTACCACTGCACCGATTTTAAAAAGATTTAAAGGATTTTCTGTACAGATGTGCAGAATCTATATTTTATTGAAATCGGTTTAGTATTTTGGGAGCTATAAGCGTTTAAAGTTGCTACTACTACATGCACACATATTACACACGCATTTATTAACTTACAAGTAAAAAAGAAACAAAACATGAGTGTGTGTGTGTGTTTGTAGTATTTCTCTTGATCTAAATGTTTTTTCTTTTTTTGTTTTGTTGTTGTATGAAAGGCATGATACTTAAAGGAAGATAATTGAATAAAGTGAATTAGCTTGGTTGAAGGGATTTTGTTTATGTTTTTTTAATTTCATGTATTATTTAATTATGCTTGCATATGTATGTAAGTTTGTGTGTGACTGTGTTTTAATGAATTTTTTATGACGTTTAGACACATACATACGTTTTCTTTGAATCTTAAATTATTTACATTTTGATTCTAGAATACGGACGAGTGTGTCGTCCGTTTGGTATATCTAGTTTTAACTGAAAGAGTAGGGGTGTAGTGTATACATAGTATGAAATACGTATGAACCTCACCAAACAGTCACAGCAACATGATATTCATAAAAAACAATAATATTCAAAAGTATGTAAACAAATTGAACTAACTTAAAGTCAACGTGTTCTTAAGATAGCTCAGTAATGATTTTTAATTGCAAACATACTTACAGCCTAACCCACGCTGTCGATCGAAAACTCGACCGACTGACGACAAGTCACTCATTATAGTTCGTTTGAGCGACCCACTAAGAGGCCGTTTAGATGAAGGGTGGCCTCGCTGCGACACGTCGCCTGCGAGCCGTGTTTTTAGGCGAGAAGTGAGGAGAAGCTTGTGGGGTTGCAAAAGTCGCACGTACTGGGAAGAGGCCGTTTAGATGAAGGGAGACCTCGCTGCGACACATCGCCTGCGATTCTTGTTTTTAGGCGAGAAGTGAGGAGAAGCTTGCGGGGTAGCAAAAGTCGCACGTACTGGGAACTGAAGCGACGGTTTTATCTCTTCTCGCTCACATATTTCTTTCTCTCGTATTTTTGTTTTGTTATGTATGAGCAGTGTTACCAGTTAGATTTTGTTTTTGGAAATTAGTGATTAGTTATGTTACGGCAACACTGCGTGAAATAAACAGTTAAATATAAGAATTAAAAACAAAGAAAGTGTGAATAGAAAACGAATTATTTTATTTTGGTGGTAAATAGAAAAAGTAAAACTATGTGGACAAAGCATTTAATAGAAAATTTAATTTTAAAATATCAAGAAAATGAACACCTTTATAACGTGCGTCATCCAATGTATTTAGACAGAGCTAAACGATCAAATACATTGTTTGAAGTAAGTAATGAATTGAAAAACATTAATAAAGATATTACGGTGGATGAGGTAAAAAAAAAAAATACATTCATTAAGATCACAGTACGTCAGAGAAGTGCGTGAAGTTATAAGAAGCAAAGAAAGTGGAGCTGGCTTAGAAGATGTGTATAAACCTAAACTATGGTGTTTTAACCAACTGGAATTTTTAAAACCACATTCTGCAATCAGAAAATCTGTTTCAAATCTTTCTACTTCAAGCGAGGTAAGAAAATTATAGGTGTTTATCTTAAAATTTACATATTGTATAAATCTTTGACAGGTTGATGAGTATATCATCCGTCCAGAAAAGGAAGAAAATACTTCCGAAGGAAATTATGATGCTAAGGAATTAAACCAACGTAAAAAACGTAAGTTTTCTATGCAGGTTATATGTATATACAGAAGTTCTCCACTTTAACGAAGAATCATTTTAATGCACGAGAATTAAAAATTAAAGGGTGCTCCAAAACAAGAAACGAAAAATGTTAAAATCCCATGTAATATACATACAATTGTATGAATATGCTTTTGAACAATTAACAATTAAACAATTAAAATACAACAATTAACACTAAAATTTAAAACAAATTAAATTAAAGGGTGTTCTATTACTTAATGTAAATTTGCCTATGTAATTTGGACAACTTGCTATATCTTGGAAACCGTAAGAGCAAAACTCTTGAAATTTTCAAAAACGGTAAAACTAAAAAATAATAAAATCGCTAAACCGAAAAAAACGCCAAAAACCAAACAAAAAATCACCAAAACGAAAAAACGCCATATTAAAAAAATTTCTAAAATAAATCGCGAAAACCGGAAAAATCGCCAAAATGGAAAAAATGCCAAAATTAAAAAACGGCCAAAATGAAAAAAACCCCAAAAACAGAAAAAAATCGCCAAAACGAGAAAAATTCGACAAAACTTGAAAAAAATCGTTTAAGCTGAAAAATGATAAAAACGTAAAAAACGCAATTGATAGAATGCTCGTGCGCGAGTCGAAGTCGCACTTTACCGAATTTATTTTATTTCATAATTTCTTAGAAATCTGTATAAATTTCTAACCCTAGTAAATGCTCTGAATATATGAATAAACACAAGTTTTAGTTTTAGCAATATTTTAGATATTTAATTTTTATTTTTTCTCATTTGTGCTTTTCTGTTTTTTTAATTTATATATATCTTTTAAAACTTATGATTAATTTAGTTTTTTATCTAGCCAATTTAGTTTCCCCTCATTATTGAAATACTCCTCGAATCCTTCTCTAATAGACTGTGCAACACTTCTTTGGCTACTTGATTGATCTTCAATTAATGATTCCGTTTGGGTGGAGACATCTGAGAGTGAAAAATTTAAATAGTCTTTATTTTTTTTAGTCAGTAAATTGTGCAAAAGGCAACATGTTTTTGTAACTAGTTCAACCTTTTCTACTGACAAATTCATTTTCTTTTGAAATATTTGAAATCTGTTTGACAAAATTCCAAATGCCTGCTCCGCCACATGTCTAGCCCGTGAAAGTCGCAAATTAAAAATTTGTCTACTTTTGACATTTGTTTTGTGGGAGTATGGTTTCATTATATGCTTTTGCAATGGAAAAGCATCGTCACCAATTATTACGTAGGGTAGTCTTAGACAACTGCCTATTATTTTTTCTTTTGGAAAACATTCGTCCGCATTATTAATTAATTTCTTTGCAATAAAAACCCAGCATCATTTGTTCGCCCATTACATCCAATATCTATATAAATAAATTGGCAATCAGCATCAACCAGAGCCAACTAAACTATGCTGTTGGTCCTTTTATAGTTATAAAAATATGAACCATCTTTTCGTAAAGATTGAAACGTAATATGCTTCCCATCCAGTGCGCCTAAACAGTTAGGAAATTGCCACTTCAAAGCGAAATTTTCAGCGATGCCTTCCCATTCGCTTACTCTTGTCGGAAACTGTGAATAAGAATTTAAAATATTATAAGATTTTTTAAATACCTACTCTTATTTATTTCAGGAAAAAAAAAATGAGAAATTAAATGAGAGTATGCAAGACATTAAAACGTTACTTGCTAACAAGTTAATGGATACAAAAAAATATGACTGGCTTGGTAAACAGGTTGTGTTTGAAATAAACGCAATCAAAGATGAGCAACTGCAGCGAGAAACAGCATGGAAAATCCAAACAATTTTGCACAAAGCTTTTCAAAATGATTCACAATATAGTGCTGAATATTCTGCACAGGCAAGCTCAAGCGCATTTTTATTGAGAAACTCCTCAAATATAGGTGTAAGTAGAATTCCCCTATAACCAACATCATTGAAAAACTAAATTAATTAAATTTTGTTTCAGGCTCAGCGAATAACATTTCACATAATACATCTCCTGATATATTGCAATTGTCGCTAGAAGGCATATTAGATGAAGAAGACTTTTAACAACAATATTTTTTTAATAATGCAGTATTCCCCCAGTCAAAAATCTACTTTAAGTTTTTTTTATAGAAAATCACATTAATTTATAAAAATATTTAAATCCTTAATAAAAGCTGAAAATCTATATATTTATATTTGTGAATATCGTTATACTTTCAATGAACAAACCTTCAAATATTCGTCTTTAAAATTTTTCCATATTGCTTCACATACTTCGGGAATAGCATCAGAAAGAAGTGATGGTGATAATCGTGTTTGGTAATTGATGCTTCTGTAAGATTCCCCAGTAGCTAGATAACGAAGAGTGGCGGCTAACTTTTCTGCCGGAGATATTGAGTTCCTGCACACTGTATCCATCTTTTTAAGCTGTCTTTACATGGTAATACAATGTATTACGACATGTCAAAATATGCTGTAGAACATATAAAATCTTATCATGTAAACGCAAAATGTATCGAGTAGGAGAGAATACGGATAGAAAATTTGATAAGCGGTCGGTAAATGTTTATTTTCTAAACCATTTTAGAAACTTAAGTATTCTCATCACACCAGAGGTGTATTTCAAAGTAAACGTTGCCAGCACTGATGGTATTTATTTAAGGGTTTAACACTTTTACAAAAACAACCAAAATCAACTCAGGAAATGTTCATGTTGTTTTTGTAATCATTGTACAACTGCAACCATCAGCTACTTAACCCGTACCACAAAACCAAACAAACAATAAACAAAGCTATAAAAAAAATATATTTTGTAGTAAAATTACATTGCAATAATAAAATGTTTTCTCCAAGATTTAGTTATATTAGTACATATTTTCTTTTTTTGCCATTATCCAATTTTTATTTTTACCTCAAAAGTTTAATGTCTTTGCTTGCATTTTACTTATAGTATCAGTGTAAATATGAAAAATATGTACCTACAACAGACTATTGTTCTCTTTTTTTAAACACGGAGAGAATTTCATAATATTTTGATTCTACAAAGTCGTAATACTTTGTATTACCATGTAAAGACACCTTTAATATCACTCTCAATTTTTCTTAGTATGAAGTTAAATGTTTCTTCATTCATTCTAATATAATTAAAAAATGAAGAAGTATTCAATGAAAGTTCTTTCATCAGAAATAAAAAAGAGCCTCGCATCTCTCGCTCCAGCCTCCATGGTTTTACCCACTTCTTTCACCTTCTTTTATTTTGCAAATTATTTGCATTTTCTAAGCATTCCAGCAAATTCAAAATTATTTCAATGCTTTCAGCATCATCTAAATCTAAAGTTTCAACAGCAAGTTCAGTTAGGTCCACAATTTCTTCAATAATTTCTTGCTTGGCTAAATCAGAGATTTTGCTTCTATATAAGTTATTTTAAGTGTTGCCTATAAAGCATATTAATTTTACATTTCCCAAACTAACAATTAGTTCTTTACGGCAACACTGCTACGAATGAACGAATAAAAAGCATTGAACAAATTAACGTCAAAAAGTCGCCTGACTATTGTGACAAAAAATTTCATGTAAACGCGCGTGGATTTAAGAAGAGACTCCAAAAGAGAACGTAAGCGTTGTCGCAGCGAGTCCTCCCTTTATCTAAATGGGCTCTAATTGAAGCGACAATTTTATCTCATCTCTCTCAAAATTTTTTTCTCTCGTATTTTTTGTGTGCTATGTACAGACAGTGTTGCCAGTTAGACCAATTTTTTATAACATGCATCAAATAAACAGTTATAATATAAAATTATAAACAAATAAATTAAGGAGAGAAAAGGAATTATTGTATTTTGGTAGTAAATTAAAAAAAAAATAAAAATATGTGGACATATTAATTCTACATTTCTCAAACTAACAATTAGTTCCTTTACGGCAACAATGCTACGAATGAACGAATAAAAAGCATTGAACAAATTAATATCGAAAAGTCGCCTGACTATTGCGACAAAAAAGGCTTCATGTAAACGCGCGTGGATTTAAGAAGGGATTCCAAAAGAGAACGTAAGCGTTGTCGCAGCGAGGCCACCCTTCATCTAAATGGGCTCTAACTATCGACTTGCCGGTCGTCATGCTTTACGTTGTTAAAGTAATGCATTTACTAATTGTCAAATTACCATATTGCCACACCAAAAATAGCACAAATAAAACGCTGCTTTACAAATAAAGTGCTGAAATGTGAAAAAAAATGCAACTCTATGCTACTTAAAGTTTCTACAAATAAATAATGAAAATAAAAACAATAATAAACATAAGACAATACAAAAAAATTAAAAAAATATTTTTAAATTTTTTAATTGAACTATAGTGAATTTTTAATCAGAAATAATTTTTAGTCAGGCTTGAGTTCAGTAATTTCAATTCTTTTTATTGAATGAAATATTTTATTAATTAATGTGAGTTTCTAAAGAAGAGAAGAAAAATTAAATTAGACTTTTAAGCTGGGGGAAATACCGATATTTTTCTGTGCAGCAACGCACTTCATCAGCACCCTAGTCTATCAGCTTAAAAGTCTAATTTAATTTTTCTTCTCTTTAGAAACTCACATTAATTAATAAAATATTTCATTCAATAAAAAGAATTGAAATTACTGAACTCAAGCCTGACTAAAAATTATTTCTGATTAAAATTCACTACAGTTCAATTAAAAAATCTAAAAATGTCTCAATTCATCATGGGCACGTGACAAAAATATGTTCACTTGGTAATCACTGTTCACTTGGCAATCACTAATGTTCGAAAACCAAATAAACGGGAGAATGCAACAACAAAAGTAACATAATATCCACTACTATAATACTTATATGCATGTACCGACGGTATATCGAATAAGTAAAAATAATTAATGTGATGATCGTAAAAGGTAAACAAGAGTAGTTAAACATACGTAGGTAGAGTAATATAACTTCGTGCTAACCTAAATAGAAAAATGAAAAAATGGAAAAACAGGGGAAATAAATAGTGATACTTACATATGTATTTACCAAAGGTAAATCAATAATTGTACACAACAATCATTTCTCACATTCCGTTTCATTAGAATTTACGTTAAATAGCTGATGTTAATAACAATCTCTACCCAAGTAGATAGACTAGGGTGCTGATGAAGTGCGTTGCTGCACAGAAAAATATCGGTATTTCCCCCAGCTTAAAAGTCTAATTTAATTTTTCTTCTCTTCTTTAGAAACTCACATTAATTAATAAAATATTTCATTCAATAAAAAGAATTGAAATTACTGAACTCAAGCCTGACTAAAAATTATTTCTGATTAAAAAAATATTTTTAAAATTTTGTGTGAAATATAAACAAATATATCAGTTGAAATGTGTAGATACTCCTAAAATAATGCAAGTGGAGTGTAATGAAGAATGGACGGGAGTAACACCAATGGGACAAGCAATCTATTGAAGTGGAAAGAGTAATGTGCCTCATTGAGAGTGTTTTTGAAGAATTGGTTAGAGAAATTGCGTGTATGTATGTATGTGTGTATGTACATATGTATGTATGTAATTCAAGGAAAATAATTATGTGACAAAAATGTATGTTTGTGAGCAAAATAAATAAAAAACAAGAAAATAAAGTTAACATTTTTATTTTTGATTTTCATAAATGTAAATTTGTTTAAAAATTTGGTGTTTATGTGTACTTTTTTGTTTTGTCGACAAGCACAAAACAAGTGACTGATTTTGACATTTGTTGTCGTTTGAATTTCCATAGTGGGTACCAAATTTGTATGAAAATGGTTACGTCATCGTTCGCATCCTTTGTCGATCGACTTGTCGTGCTAAACAAGTTTAGTGGGTCCCAAATCAGCTGTTTGTCGTTAAAAATGATTGCAAACGACAAAGTTCGATATCTTGGGTTTGGCTGATAGTCTTGTTTTAGACTTGGCAGTTTTTCTTGAAGCTATTCTCTTCTCAATTTCTTCAATTCTCTTTTAAAATTGCTCGTTTGCTTACACTCAGACGGTTTCTTGTTAAATTTTTCTATTGTTTTAATGCGGCGATTGGAATAACAAAAGAAAATTGAAGTAACTTTTCTGTACAAGCAAGTCAGTACCCCTCTTCTTTCTTCTTTCCTCTCTCTCCCATAAACTCAGACTTGCTTCAAGAAAAACTGCCGAGTCTAAAACATGAGTTAGTTAGTTAGAACATAGTCCGCTTTTACAATTGGGAAATTGAAAGGCAGACATTTTTCTAATTCTCTTTTGAACTTACCCAAACCTTTTGAAGCAACAAAAATAAATTGCGAAAAATAGAAAAGAGAAACAAAAAATGTCCGTTAGAGAGGTTCGTGTACTACACACTCTACCTCTTCAAGTTCTCCCATACAAATTTCGTCTGTCTGCCTTTCAATTTCTCAATTGTAAAAGGGGCCATAATATTCTCATAATTATCGGTCAATGCTCGCTATTACTAAATAGTTTGAATTATGCTGACTTGAATAAACTGTTACTATGACTAAAGCGAAATGGCACTGAACTTCAAATATACAAAAACACACACATCCTGGTACAATGTAAATATAATACAATGTAAATCAAATGTATGAATGTATGTATATTAAAATAAGTAAAAATAAGAAAAAGCGAACTTCTCATGTTAGTATATAAGCTGAAGAAATTGTTAAATAAAATATCAATACACTTTGATCACGATTGTGGAAATATATTACAATACATATTTTTTTACATCTAAAATCGTTTCGTGTTTTTCGTGTCAATTTTGCTCAAAACGAAACGACCCGAACACGCATGAAATCAGATTTTTTGTCACGATCTTAACACATCACGAAGAGTTGGAAGTTAAATTTGTTTAAATCGAGATTTTTGCATTTTTCGATACATTCTATAGATATATTTAATTAAACTATTTTTTTGAGCTTTAGGCCTGTTTATATTTGTATTATTTGTGAAATATTTCGTAACTTCTTCAGGATATTTACAGCCTAACCCACGATGTCGATCGACAACTCGAGCGACTGAGGACAAGTCACTCAATATAGTTCGTTTGAGCGACCCAGTAACTATCGACTTGTCGGTCGTCAGGCTTTACGTAATGCATTTTCTTATTGTCAAATTAATATTAATATTGGCACATCAAAAATTTCCCAAATAAAACGCTACTTTTCAAATAAAAAGCGCTGAGTTGCATAAAAAATGCAACTCTATACTACTTAAAGTTGCTACAAATGCAAACATGACGCAATATTGTGATAAATTTTGTGCAAAGCAAAAATGTACAAATTTTCATTTTATAAATGTTTATATATTTTTCTGCCTTATTCATAAAAAATATTTCAGGTTTATTACACTACGACCACATGAGCAATTTGATGTATCTTAATACAAGCAATAACGCCGGCAGAATGATGACGTCAAATTGCTTGTGTTCAACAATGTATCTGGAGGTGGTGAACACGTATATTCAAATATGTATATTGGCTTTTTATTCACATAAATACTTAAATTATCAATAATTTTATCCTTTTCTAGTTTAAGTTGAAGTTTTATTAATTTTATGTAGTTAAAACTTTTGGTTTCTACTTTTTTGTTGAAAAAAATTAATATAATTTGTATTTGACAGAGATTGTTGCTCAGCAATGTATTTTAACATTTGTTGCTGAATATATAATTGAACACATATTCATACGGTCCTGGCGCTAATATCTTGTGTGGGCAATCGAATTTGACAGTTGCAATGGCAATAATTGCCAAGATTATTGCTCGTGTGGTCGGCATGTTAAGCGCTTATTTGACATATTTCTATGGGAAATTTGTCAAATAAACCTGTAATAAACTAAAAATATTTTTTATGAATTAAACCGTTTATCTATGAAGAAAAATAATTTATTCAAAATTATACGAACATATTAATATGTACACTGTTGGACAAAATATAGTGCAAAATCATCTTTGTTATATCGTCAGCCCATTATTGGTTTGACCTACCAACCATTTAAAAAAAAATGAGTTAGGTATGGAGTATATATATTTCGAATATACACTTTCTGAACCCAAAAAGTGTTTCGCGAAATTAATTATGGTTTCTGAAATATTTATCATTCATTTTGCTCCATTTCAACTATTTTTAGGTTTAATAAGTATTGTTTGGCTGTAAACGCCACTGTTTGGCTATTGCGTCAAATTATTCATACAAAAACGTACAAAATAAATTTAACTCTTGTTTTGCTTCATTTCCGTAATGTTATAAAAATAATTGGGACGACCGACGAACTTCGCATAGTTCGATGAACTTGTCTTCAAGAATTCGATCTACTCCAAACCTCTGCCTTGCTATGGATATATTTGTAGTGTATGGATGCCAAGTTATGCAAATATTAACTGCGGCAAAAATGGATTGTGTACTTGAAATAAAAATTAATGCAAAAATCGATATCAAGTCTTGAAATAAACAAAAGTCTCTTAAACTCTAAAAAGGCAGAAATTTGGAATAAATCACACCTATTGCGAAAATCTTAAAAATTCGCAATGTTGAAAACAAGCTCAAAACTAAAATTGAGTTATTAAACCAGCCATAATTTTTAATACAAATTGCTAAAACTATAAGGAATGCTAAAAATTCCATAAAAACGTGAAAATTGCAAAAATTCGCGAAAACTTGGTCACAGCAGCATATGCAAAACCAAGGTCTAATATTGTTCAAAATTAACTGTTAAGAAGAATACTTGCAAAAACTCGCTTTCATCGCGAACATTGCAAAAATTCGCGAGAAATTTTAAATCGGAAACAACCCTTAAAATTAATTAGAAATTGCCAAAACTGTTAAAAAAATTTAGTTGAAAAGAACGCGAAAAAATCTCAAATACGCGAAAAATTCCTAAATGCATTGTAAAAATTACTTACACTGCAATGAATAAAAAAACCTCAGAAAATTAGATCAATTGCAAAAAAATTGCTAACATCGCGGAAATTACAATGTCTGGTAAGGGTTTTTGTTTAATTTTGGGGTTATCGTTAAACCGATCGATTTATTTCTATGGACTGCAAGCATAAATTTTCTTCTCAACAACAAGTTTCTCAGCAGTAAAGTTGTATACATATGCAGCACAAAAAGCTACTTTTTAAAAATAGATTATGAAAAGTGGCGTATGTGGCACAAAACATTATTTTTCTCTTTCAATAAAGTAATATTAACTTTTAACTCTATTCATGGAAGTTCACAAAAATTTACATATTTCTTCTAAGCATTTGTCGGAAACAATGGTGAAAATATAAAAAAATTCTATCGGGTATACCTTGAGAAAACTTCATGTAAACCTTCTTTGTCGTTTTTCTCCATTCCTACTTTTTGGCATATGCTCCAAACCAATAATGGGCTGACGATATATAAATAGAGAAAAAATAATCAAACTCATTTTTAATCCTAAAAAATTAATTAAATTCATTTATTTAGTTAACATTGTAATATAAATAACAATAAAACTTAAAACTTAAACTTTTTCTTCCAAATAACATAAATTAAACAGGTTCTTGCGCACGGTTGGACAAAATAAAGTGCAAAATCAAAATATTTAAACATAATCAGAGAAACATGAAGAAATAATATACATAATAATCAGTACTTAGTAGCTCCTCCCTTATTAATTACAACTTCTCGAAGTCTTTTAGGTATACTTAATGTCAAGTTTTTCAAAATCTCTTTCCATTCGGTTTGCATTTTTTTCCAAAATGTTTGAAGGTTATTGCGAGAGTCCATTGGAATTTTGTCATCTAGTATAGTCCACAGGTGCTCTATGGGGTTCAGGTCAGGACTTTGGGACGGCCGTTCCAGTATTTTGATACCGCTTTTCTTAAAATATTTATTTGCGACCTTGCACGTATGCTTAGGGTCATTATCTTGTTGGAAGATAAAGTCCCCCATGCCCATTTCCATAGTACTACTGGTAAGATTTTCTTGCAAAATCCTTACATAACGCCCACCAGTCATTTTTGTGTCGATTTTGACTAGTCGACCTACTCCCGAAGATGAAAAGCACCCCCACACCATGAGACTTCCTCCACCATGCTTTACAGTATGTGTAATATGTTTAGATTTAAGTTTTTGTGAAGGCTCACACCATACTCTTTTAACACGCTTCGCATGCATTTTTTAGCTCATACTTCGATTCATCTGACCAAATTACTCGATTCCAAAATGATTCTGGCATATTTACATAATTTTTAGCAAAGACCAAACGCTTTCTGATATTAGCAACTCGAAGTAGTGGTTGTTTCTTAGCATAAGAACTTTTTAGACCACTTTGGTTGAGCCTTCTCCGTATAGTGCGTGATGAAACACTCAAATTTAAGTGATCCTTTATCTCTCTAGAAGAAGCAAAAGGTTTTTTTTTGCTAGGATTACTATACGGCTATCCTCTCGCTTTGTTGTCTTCACCTTCCTCCCACAAAATTTTTTTTAACTTTCATTTGTCTTTCTAATCTTAAACAGCTCAAAGACTTTTCTTGCTCCTGATATAGAAATATTATATTTTTGTGACAAATCTTTATATTTCATTCCATTTTCTCTGTCTCTTACTAACAGATCCTTAACAGTTTTTGACAGCGGCTTCATTTTGATGTCCAGTGGATATGTCTGAGGAAGTATTAATTTTTTTGGTAATTAGAGTGTAACGAAAGTAAAATTTACTGAATTCTGCACTTAGATAATTTAAACATTGGCTTACCTATAGTTTTTTATAATAAATTTTAACAAACGTATATAAATATTTTCACAAAAAAAAATACTTTATTTTGTCTAGACCACCGATAGACAAACTGAATTGATTTGTTCACAAAACAGCAATGAATCATTAAACTTGAATTTTGTTTTTTGCTAAATAAACACAACATTTACAGTTGTAACGGTATAGTAAATAAGTAGATTGTTAATGGGGGAGGACATGTTTTGGGAATTCAAAACCGGGAAAAAACAAAAACGTTGGCAACCCTGTTACAAATGGGGGATTTTGGGGATTTTCATGCTGATATTGTGTGTGTGTGTGCGTGTGTGAGTTTGATTCTTTGTTCATGTGTATGTATGTATACTTGTGTGCACAGCTTTTGTTCTTATTGTAGAGAAACGTTGTGGTTACAGTGCATGGATGTATGTATGTACGTGTGGGATGTGTGTGTGTGTGTGTGTGTGTGTGAGTCTGATTCTTTGGTTATGTGTATGCATGTATATGTGGGTGTTTGTATGTGTGTATGGGAGTGTGTGTGTGTGTATGAGTGTGTGTTTTTGTATTTACTTGTATGTTTGATGGTGTCCGATACTTTTGTTGTAGTGGCAGACAATCATTATACCCAGTAGGAAATGTCGATGGTGAAAATGTACTGAGTCGCTTTTGACTTGTCGCTTGTGCGACTTACATACAAATGTATGTATATTGACAAGTTATTGACAATTCCACCACAAATACACCATATCTGTTTTCTCTTCTTTTATACTTACGGATAGAAGAAAACTTATTATACCAAAACTGTTACTAGAACTTTAGTGTTGACACAAAGACACTTGTTCCCAGTCTGACTGCAGGGTAGTTACAAAGGATCTGTGTGAATTTGTGTGCATGTAGTGATTGATATTTGATAGACTTAGGATTGCTGTTATGAGTTATCGTTGGTATGCTTATATAGGATTATTGTATGTATGCATTTATGTTTGCGATCTCTGGGGAAATAATCTGACAACCCTGTTGCGAATGAAAGTGGATAGGAAATGTATTTGGTAATGTATGTATATGTTGTATTCATGTATGTGATCGTATCTATTTTTGCTTTGAAGAATGTCATTGCTTGTGTGAATTACATAATCACTTTTCTAGGCTATTCACGTTGCATAGGTTTATGTGTATAAGTGCATTTCAGATGTTAAATCTTTTGAATCCAATCAGGTTGATAAGCAGAGTTTTTGTATAGGGGTTAGTGATATTTTTATTTCAGTATATTATACTTTAATATAACAATTATAAGAAATAGCTTTTGGAGAAATACAACAAAAACTTATAGAAGCACCCTCTTTCACGTGGCCCGATTTTTCTCGTACCTTTATATTGCAAACTGATGTTAGCGATTTTGTTCTGGGTGTTGCTGTGTATATGAATTTCATCATATATCGTAATACCAACAAAGAATTGTGGAAATGTGTGTGTGAGTATATATATATATATATATATATATATATATATGTGTTTGTGTGTGTATGCATTTCATCATATGTCGTAATAAATTAGATTTGATGACTACTACGCGATTCTCATATAAAGTACATAAGTAGAAATAATGTAGATTATCATCAGTCTGCTCTGATATCTCAACAAGTGACAACCTATTTCCCCAACCAAAATTTCTAAAGTGTTTGAAATACAAAAACTATAAAAGTGCTAGAACTAACTAACTACTGTTTGTTAAACAAGTTTAAAGTGTATAAAAAATAATTAAATAAATTGTTTATAACTGAAATAAATTGTTTATAAATAAAATAATTAAATTAATTAATAAACAAACAAATAATTAAACAAAATGAATACAACAAGTTGTACCATCGGCAATAAAGTGTTTATGACTCTAACAAAACTAAATCAGCATATAGAAACGCACTCATATGCTAGCCAATCGAAGGCTGTCCTTGGAACTAGTAAGCTAAATCTTCAAAACAAATATTGTGAGGATTTTGATGAGATGGTCCCATCAAATGGTTATATGGTTCATGTCAGAACCACAAAAACAGTTGTCAGCAAGAACGGATTGGAGATTTTCTCCCTTCAATGGGAGGATCGAGACGTACATCCTCCTCAACAAAAATGTGGTTGTCTTGTTTCCGGAGGAGTTTCTGAAATCTGCCAAGAGCTCCATAGTACAACAATTAAATGAACGTAGTAAGATACATACTACATTCAAATTTAATATGGAGCTCACATGTGATTATATGAAGATGGTGAATGATGAGATGAATGTTTCCCAACTTGTACATATTACGAAAATGATGTTGGTGACTTTGTCTGATGACATAGAGGACATGTACAAGAAACAAGCCGAGAAGCTAAGAACCAAAATGGAAGAATTTCAAGAGAGGGATAGCGGATGGACCTTGACTTCAATAAATTCCCTTGAAGTTAATATAAACAAGGCGTCCATAATAAGAGGATCAAGCTTTATTCCTCTCCCGAAAAATATTGCAGTGAAATATGCATGCATAAATGTCGACAACAATGATATTTATTGCTTTAAATGGTGTCTCATTGCGGCTTTGTACACAAATAGTACTTTAGATCGAAGACCACGGAAAAACCATAGAAATTACAATATTGCAAACATATCTGATGAGAATATTAATATAGGGGAAATTGTACTAAATTTTAAAGACCTAGAGTTTCCACTCCCATTGAAGCAGATAAAAAAATTTGAAAGTCAAAATTATCTGAGCATCAATGTATTTGGGCACAATGGAACGTCGCTTATAGGACCATACTACATAACAAAAGGAGCAAAACATGTTCATATTAATCTCTTATTGCTCCAGTCTAATGAAAACTTCCACTATGTACTCATCAAGGATATATCAAAGTAAGTTTCATTTGTGCATTTAAGCGAAATGTGTTTTAATCTCTATTTAAACAGTTACTTCTTATTGTTATATTTATTCATATCGTATTGGTATTTTCAATATTTTCTTCAGACTCCTTCGTTCCAGCATAACATCGCATGATCATAAGATCCTAATATGCAACACCTGCCTATATCATACACATGATGATTATATGTATAATCATCATAAAAACGTTTGCAGGCAAAAAATCATCAGAATGCCAGAAGATGGATCTATTATCAACTTTACGAAGCACTACAAACAGTTAGATGTACCATTTGTAATCTACGCAGACTTTGAGTCTATTTTGGAAAAAGTCGATGATCCTATAAGTAAAAGCACTACAAATGTACAGAAACACCATTCATGTGCATTCGGGTATTTTATTAATTGTAGTTTTAAGCGAGAAAATAATTTATATAGGAATTACTTTGGTGAAGATTCGGCTAATGTATTTATCAAAAGAATTGTTGAAGATTTTACAGATATTTATCTAAATTATTTACCTAAAGTTAAGAAAATGTTCATAACCCCAATAGAAATAGCTCAATACAATAATGCAAAAAATTGTCATATATGTAAGAAAATATTAAATACCGATAAAGTTAGAGATCATTGTCATCTTACGGGCAATTATCGTGAGGCAGCTCATAGCGAATGTAATTTGAATTATAAAACACCTCAGTTTATACCGGTTATCTTGCATAATCTTTCTGCATATGATATACACCTATTTTTCAAAGAACTTTCTACTATAAAATATTGCACAATAAAAGTGATTCCCCAGAACACAGATCATTATATCCTCTTTCAATTTTCTTCAGATTAGATGAAAAATATGGATTCGAAATAAAATTTATAGACTCGTTTAGATTTATGGCTTCGAGCTTAGATACGTTAGTGAAAAATCTTGATAGCAATGATTCCAATACTATTCGATCATGTTTCGTTGATGAAGATCATTTCAACTTGATTAGAAGAAAGGGTATATTTCCGTACTCTTACATGGATTCTATGACTAAGTTTAAGGAAACTAAACTTCCTAGTAGAGACGAGTTCTTCAATATTCTAACGAATGAAGAATGTAATGTAGTCGGATATGAACATGCTCAAAAAATATGGAGGGTGTTTAATTGTAAAACCTTCCTTGACTATACTGAACTCTACTTAAAGACGGATGTTCTTCTTCTAGCCGATGTGTTTGAAAATTTAAGAAAAATGTGTAGAGATATATACGATTTGGACCCCTGCCACTATTATACAGTACCAGGATTATCTTGGGATGCAATGTTGAAATCCACAGAAGTTTCACTGGAACAGTTCACTGATTCTGAAATGTATATGTTTATGCAAAACGGAATCAGAGGTGGACTAGTTCAATGCTCGCAAAGATATTCGAAGGCGAATAACAAATATTCAGAAGATTTTGATGCATCAAAACCATCAGAATTTCTTGTATATTTAGACGCTAACAATTTGTATGGTTGGGCGATGTCTGAATATCTTCCTTGCGGTGAATTTGAGTGGGTATGTGATACTGATTTTGATGTTAAAAAAATTTCTAATACTGCAGAGTATGGGTATATTTTGGAAGTGGATATAGATTATCCGGATTCAGCGAATGATCTTCATAATGATTTGCCATTTTGTCCCCAAAATAAGACCGTGGGGGGATCCAAAATCAAAAAATTAGTTGCAGACTTACACTCAAAAACAAATTACACCATACACTAAAGAGTTTTAAAACAAGCCATTTCAAATGGCCTCATTTTAAAACCAATCCATAGAATACTCAGATTTAAGCAATCCCCTTGGCTTAAAAAATATATTGACTTAAACACATTTCATAGGACAAATGCTAAAAATAATTTTGAAAAAGATTTCTTCAAACTTTTAAACAATGCTGTTTACGGGAAGACAATGGAAAATATTGAAAAACGTAGGGACATTAGAATTACTTCATCTTGGGAAACAACAAATAGGAATCATTTAGGTCTCAGAGCATTAATTGCGAAACCAAATTTTAAGCAGTTGACAAAATTTTCTGATGATATGTATGCGGTAGAGTCAGAAAAAATGAAACCACTATATGATAAACCCATATATGTTGGTTTTACAGTACTGGAGTTATCCAAGTGGAGAATGTATGACTTCCATTATGGCTTCATGAAGCCTAAATTTGGAGACAACATTTCTATCAACTGACTCATTTATTTATTCAATTAAAACTGATGATTTTTACGATGACATCCGTAATGACATTAGTTTGAATTTTGATACGTCAGAATATCCTATAGATAACCAATTTCGTTTGCCGCTACTAAATAAGAAGGTTTTAGGAATGATGAAAGATGAAAACCATGTTGATATAATGACAGAGTTTGTTGGTTTAAGAGCAAAAATGTATTCTCTGTCGACTCTTCGCTCGGAAGCTATTAAAAAATCAAAAGGGGTCAAAAAGTCTGTAATTAAAAAGTTGTACATTAATGATTACAAAAGTTGCTTATTCGAATCCAAAATTATCTCGGATGAAATGTTTTTGTTTAGATCGAAAACACATCAACTATATACCCAAAAACTACATAAAATAGCACTTAGCTTTTCTGATGATAAAAGAAATATAATGAAAGATAAAATAAAAACGCGCGCTTGGGGACATTACATAGACCGAAATAATGATGTAATGGATGTAGAATAGAATGATTCCTACTAAATTGCATGTAAGATGTCAATGAAAATTTAATTTTGTACTAATTGTATTTATTTATTAATGTATTTCTTTAATTATTTATTAATTTATTTATTATTTACTTGTTTATTAATTAATTTATGCATTTATTGTTTATTTGTTTATTAATTTATTAATTAGTTTATTCCTTTATTTCTTTATTAATTTACTTATCTATTAATTTATTTATTGTTTATATATTTGTTTATAAATTTATCTATTAATTTTAGTATTTTATTCACACAAAAGTATGTAAAAATTTAATGCTTTAAGGCTTTTATCTTTTTACCTATACCTAAGTTATCTTTAAATAAAAATTAAATATTAGATTAATGATTTTTTTTCTTTTTATATCCGTATATTTTTATTTATAAATAGAGTAAAATTTGTATTGGTAGTAAGATTTTTAAGAAAAAATGTTAAATAAAATATTGAAAAAATAATAATATATATAAATGGTTTTTATTTCAACTTAAATTTACTTAAAGAAATTTTAACTACAAATGTCCACATTTTCATATTTTGTTTCTTTATGGGATTTACTTCGCTATATCAAAAAATTTTTCTTTTTGCTTATTTACAAATTCTTGTTTTTTCTTTTCATATCGCTTAAACATGCACAGCCTTGTTATCTTTGAAAGGTTCTACACAAGAGGAATTGAGTTTCACAATATTATGAAATTCCATTATATTTCATTAGATATTCTCTTATCGACACCAACTGCTTTAACACCATCTCATCCACGTTTGCTAACAGCAAATAGCAGTACAGATATCAGCTATTACATCAGCTTATCAGATCAGCTTATCAGGACCTGGTCTGGTTTTTAGATCAGCTTATCAGGACCTGGTCTGGTTTTCAGATCAGCTTATCAGGACCTGATCTGGTTTTCAGATCAGCTTTTCAAGACCTGGTCTGGTTCTCAGAGCAGCTTTTCAGGACCTGGTCTGGTTTTCAGATCAGCTTATTAGGACCCGGTCTGGTTTTCAGATCAGCTTATCAGGACCTGGTCTGGTTTCAGATCAGCTTTTCAGGACCTGATCTGGTTTTCAGATCAGCTTATAAGGACCTCTTGAACCTTTCAAAGATAACAAGACTGTGCATGTTTAAGCGATATGAAAAGAAAAAACAAGAATTTTTAAATAAGCAAAAAGGAAAATTTTTTGATCTAGCGAAGTAAAGCCCATAAAGAAACAAAATATAAAAATGTGGACATTTGTAGTTAAAATTTCTATTAAGTAAATTTAAGTTGAAATAAAAACCATTTATATATATTATTATTTTTTCAATATTTTATTTAACATTTTTTCTTAAAAATCTTAGTACCAATACAAATTTAACTCTATTTATAAATAAAAATATACGGATATAAAAAGAAAAAAAAATCATTAATCTAATATTTAATTTTTATTTAAAGATAACTTAGGTATAGGTAAAAATATAAAAGCTTTAAAGCATTAAATTTTTACATACTTTTGTGTGAATAAAATACTAAAATTAATAGATAAATTTATAAACAAATATATAAACAATAAATAAATTAATAGATAAGTAAATTAATAAAGAAATAAAGGAATAAACTAATTAATAAATTAATAAACAAATAAACAATAAATGCATAAATTAATTAATAAACAAGTAAATAATAAATAAATTAATAAATAATTAAAGAAATACATTAATAAATAAATACAATTAGTACAAAATTAAATTTTCATTGACATCTTACATGCAATTTAGTAGGAATCATTCTATTCTACATCCATTGCATCATTATTTCGGTCTATGTAATGTCCCCAAGCACGCGTTTTTATTTTATCTTTCATTATATTTCTTTTATCATCAGAAAAGCTAACTGCTATTTTATGCAGTTTTTGTGTATATAGTTGATGTGTTTTAGATCTAAACAAAAACATTTCATCCGAGATGATTTTGGATTCGAATAAGCAACTTTTGTAATCATTAATGGACAACTTTTTAATTACAGACTTTTTGATCCCTTTTGATTTTTTAACAGCTTCCGAGCGAAGAGTCGACAGAGAATACATTTTTGCTCTTAAACCAACAAACTCTGTCATTATATCCCCATGGTTTTCATCTTTCATCATTCCTAAAACCTTCTTATTTAGTAGCGGCAAACGAAATTGATTATCTATAGGATATTCTGACGTATCAAAATTCAAACTAATGTCATTACGGATGTCATCGTAAAAATCATCAGTTTTAATTGAATAAATAAATGAGTCAGTATCCATATAGTTGAGAGAAATGTTGTCTCCAAATTTAGGCTTCATGAAGCCATAATGGAAGTCATACATTCTCCACTTGGATAACTCCAGTACTGTAAAACCAACATATATGGGTTTATCATATAGTGGTTCCATTTTTTCTAACTCTACCGCATACATATCATCAGAAAATTTTGTCAACTGCTTAAAATTTGGTTTCGCAATTAATGCTCTGAGACCTAAATGATTCCTATTTGTTGTTTCCCAAGATGAAGTAATTCTAATGTCCATACGTTTTTCAATGTTTTCCATTGTCTTCCCGTAAATAGCATTGTTTAAAAGTTTGAAGAAATCTTTTTCAAAATTATTTTTAGCATTTGTCCTATATATTTTTTAAGCCATGGGGATTGCTTAAATCTGAGTATTCTATGGATTTGTTTTAAAATGAGGCCATTTGAAATGGCTTGTTTTAAAACTCTTTAGTGTATGGTGTAATTTGTTTTTGAGTGTAAGTCTGCAACTAATTTTTTGATTTTGGATCCCCCCACGGTCTTATTTTGGGGACAAAATGGCAAATCATTATGAAGATCATTCGCTGAATCCGGATAATCTATATCCACTTCCAAAATATACCCATACTCTGCAGTATTAGAAATTTTTTTAACATCAAAATCAGTATCACATACCCACTCAAATTCACCGCAAGGAAGATATTCAGACATCGCCCAACCATACAAATTGTTAGCGTCTAAATATACAAGAAATTCTGATGGTTTTGATGCATCAAAATCTTCTGAATATTTGTTATTCGCCTTCGAATATCTTTGCGAGCATTGAACTAGTCCACATCTGATTCCGTTTTGCATAAACATATACATAATCAGTGAACTGTTCCAGTGAAACTTCTGTGGTTTTCAACATTGCATCCCAAGATAATCCTGGTACTGTATAATAGTGGCAGGGGTCCAAATCGTATATATCTCTACACATTTTTCTTACATTTTCAAACACATCGGCTAGAAGAAGAACATCCGTCTTTAAGTAGAGTTCAGTATAGTCAAGGAGGGTTTTACAATTAAACACCCTCCATATTTTTTGAGCATGTTCATATCCGACTACATCACATTCTTCATTCGTTAGAATATTGAAGAACTCGTCTCTACTAGGAAGTTTAGTTTCCTTAAACTTAGTCATAGAATTCATGTAAGAGTACGGAAATATACCCTTTCTTCTAATCAAGTTGAAATGATATTCATCAACGAAACATGATCGAATAGTATTGAAATCATTGCTATCAAGATTTTTCGCTAACGTATCTAAGCTCGAAGCCATAAATCTAAACGAGTCTATAAATCTTATTTCGAATCCATATTTTTCATCTAATCTGATGAAAATTGAAAGAGAGATATAATGCTCTATGTTCTGGGGAATCACTTTTATTGTGGAATATTTTATAGTAGAAAGTTCTTTGAAAAATAGATGTATATCATATGCAGAAAGATTATGCAAGATAACCGGTATAAACTGAGGTGTTTTATAATTCAAATTACATTCGTTATGAGCTACCTCACGATAATTGCCCGTAAGATGACAATGATCTCTAACTTTATCGTTATTTAATATTTTCTTACATATATGACAATTTTTTGCATTATGATATTGGGCTATTTCTATTGGGGTTATGAACATTTTCTTAACTTTAGGTAAATAATTTAGATAAATATCTGTAAAATCTTCAACAATTCTTTTGATAAATACATTTGCCGAATCTTCACCAAAATAATTCCTATATAAATTATTTTCTCGCTTAAAACTACAATTAATAAAATGCCCGAATGCACATGCATGGTGTTTCTGTACATTTGTAGTGCTTTTACTTATAGGATCATCGACTTTTTCCAAAATAGACTCAAAGTCTGCGTAGATTACAAATGGTACATCTAACTGTTTGTAGTGCTTCGTAAACTTGATAATAGATCCATCTTCTGGCATTCTGATGATTTTTTGCCCGCAAACGTTTTTATGATGATTATACATATAATCATCATGTGTATGATATAGGCAGGTGTTGCATATTAGGATCTTATGATCATGCGATGTTATGCTGGAACGAAGGAGTCTGAAGAAAATATTGAAAATACCAATACGATATGAATAAATATAACAATAAGAAGTAACTGTTTAAATAGAGATTAAAACACATTTCGCTTAAATGCACAAATGAAACTTACTTTGATATATCCTTGATGAGTACATAGTGGAAGTTTTCATTAGACTGGAGCAATAAGAGATTAATATGAACATGTTTTTCTCCTTTTGTTATGTAGTATGGTCCTATAAGCGACGTTCCATTGTGCCCAAATACATTGATGCTCACATAATTTTGACTTTCAAATTTTTTTATCTGCTTCAATAGGAGTGGAAACTCTAGGTCTTTAAAATTTAGTACAATTTCCCCTACATTGATATTCTCATCAGAAATGTTTGCAATATTGTAATTTCTATGGTTTTTCCGTTGTCTTCGATCTAAAGTACTATTTGTGTACAAAGCCGCAATGAGACACCATTTAAAGCAATAAATATCATTGTTGTCGACATTTATGCATGCATATTTCACTGCAATATTTTTCGGGAGAGGAATAAAGCTTGATCCTCTTATTATGGACGCCTTGTTTATATTAACTTCAAGGGAATTTATTGAAGTCAAGGTCCATCCGCTATCCCTCTCTTGAAATTCTTCCATTTTGGTTCTTAGCTTCTCGGCTTGTTTTTTGTACATGTCCTCTATGTCATCAGACAAAGTCACCAACATCATTTTCGTAATATGTACAAGTTGGGAAACATTCATCTCATCATTCACCATCTTCATATAATCACATGTGAGCTCCATATTAAATTTGAATGTAGTATGTATCTTACTACGTTCATTTAATTGTTGTACTATGGAGCTCTTGGCAGATTTCAGAAACTCCTCCGGAAACAAGACAACCACATTTTTGTTGAGGAGGATGTACGTCTCAATCCTCCCATTGAAGGGAGAAAATCTCCAATCCGTTCTTGCTGACAACTGTTTTTGTGGTTCTGACATGAACCATATAACCATTTGATGGGACCATCTCATCAAAATCCTCACAATATTTGTTTTGAAGATTTAGCTTACTAGTTCCAAGGACAGCCTTCGATTGGCTAGCATATGAGTGCGTTTCTATATGCTGATTTAGTTTTGTTAGAGTCATAAAGACTTTATTGCCGATGGTACAACTTGTTGTATTCATTTTGTTTAATTATTTATTTGTTTATTAATTAATTTAATTATTTTATTTATAAACAATTTATTTCAGTTATAAACAATTTATTTAATTATTTTTTATACACTTTAAACTTGTTTAACAAACAGTAGTTAGTTAGTTCTAGCACTTTTATAGTTTTTGTATTTCAAACACTTTAGAAATTTTGGTTGGGGAAATAGGTTGTCACTTGTTGAGATATCAGAGCAGACTGATGATAATCTACATTATTTCTACTTATGTACTTTATATGAGAATCGCGTAGTAGTCATCAAATCTAATTTATTACGACATATGATGAAATTCATACACACACACACACACACACACACATATATATATATATATATATATATATATATATACTCACACACACATTTCCACAATTCTCTGTTGGTATTACGATATATGATGAAATTCATACACACAGCAACACAAAGAACAAAATCGCTAACATCAGTTTGCAATATAAAGGTACGAGAAAAATCGGGCCACGTGAAAGAGGGTGCTTCTATAAGTTTTTGTTGTATTTCTCCAAAAGCTATTTCTTATAATTGTTATATTAAAGTATAATATACTGAAATAAAAATATCACTAACCCCTATACAAAAACTCTGCTTATCAACCTGATTGGATTCAAAACATTTAACATCTGAAATGCACTTGTACATATAAAACCTATGCCAACACAATATTTTCTATCTCCATAAAAATAGCAACGTGAATAGCCTAGAAAACATATATACATTCATTTGTAAATATGTATGAAAAAGTGATTATGTAATTCACACAAGCAATGACATTCTTCAAAGCAAAAATAGATGCGATCACATACATGAATCCAACAACATATATGTACATACATTACCAAATACATTTCCTATCCACTTTCATTCGCAACAGGGTTGTCAGATTATTTCCCCAGAGATCGCAAACATAAATGCATACACACAATAATCCTATATAAGCATACCAACGATAACTCAAAACAGCAATCCTAAGTCTATCAAATAACAATCACTACATGCACACAAATTCACACAGATCCTTTGTAACTACCCTGCAGTCAGACTGGGAACAAGTGTCTTTGTGTCAACACTAAAGTTCTAGTAACAGTTTTGGTATAATAAGTTTTCTTCTATCCGTAAGTATAAAAGAAGAGAAAACAGATATGGTGTATTTGTGGTGGAATTGTCAATAACTTGTCAATATACATACATTTGTATGTAAGTCGCACAAGCGACAAGTCAAAAGCGACTCAGTGCATTTTCACCATCGACATTTCCTACTGGGTATAATGATTGTCTGCCACTACAACAAAAGTATCGGACACCATCAAACATACAAGTAAGTACAAAAAAACACACACTCATACACACAAACACACTCCCATACACACATACAAGCACCCACATATACATGCATACACATAACCAAACCCTGTAGTCAGCCTAGAACCATATGTCTAGGCTGTCAATAATCTTTCTCCAGGGACAATTGCACTAGTTAAAATGTCGTCAAGTTTCCTATTTTGTGCGAGTAGAGATACGTTAGAGGCAACAGTTCTAGTGTATTTCTGGTATATATTATTATTATATATTTTCAATGAACGCGTCAATAGTTTGTTTTTCTTTTTTATTATGCTGTGCAATGATATTAAATAAATATATGTAGACGAGGGTCACTAAAACCTACTAGTGAATCTTTGGTTCAAATATCTCCATATGGTCGTAAAAGAACTACCTTCGCAATATTGCTAAAGTCTACTGGTAGTTTTTCGATGACAACCCTATGCTATGTGTCAATAGGCGATTAAATTGGCTGGAGTGCACCTAGTCAGTAGCACTATTGACAATGTCACTAGAAAATCACTATAATTTTAGTATTGACAACGAGCGAGGAAAAGTCGATATTGTAGACTAGAGCCCCTAAAAATTTACTAGTGAATCTTTGGTGTCAATGTCTCCATGTTGACCCAAAAGAACTACTTAGTCAGTAGTTCTACAGTCTAGTGGTGGATTTTCAATGATAAGCTAATGTTAAATGTCAATAGATGATACCACTGGATGGGGTACACCTGGTCAGTAGTACTACTGACAACGTCACTAGTAAATCACCACAATTTCACCATTCGCACTTTCTGCAGGGAAGAATCAGACTTACACACACACACACACACATCCCACACGTACATACATACATCCATGCACTGTACGCACAACGTTTCTCTACAATAAGAACAACAGCTGTGCACACAAGTATACATACATACACATGAACAAAGAATCAAACTCAGACACGCACACACACACACACAATATCAGCATGAAAATCCCCAAAATCCCCCCATTTGTAACAGGGTTGCCAAGGTTTTTGTTTTTTTCCCGGTTTTGAATTCCCAAAACATGTCGTCCTCCGCCATTAACAATCTACTTAAATAATCATGTTTTCGTATGTTGAAAACTTCAAACTTAAATTACAATTGTTAGTCTCACTCTTTTGCACTATATTTTGTCCAACAGTGTATGTTTGTATTGTATTGATGACAATTCATGTATCATAATTCCTGTGGTTTAATAAATTCAAAGAAAATTTGAATTTTGTAATAAATATATTTCTATATTTTTATACATAACTTTTATAAAAGATTAAGACACTTTTATTTTGTAAGAATTAAAATAATTTATAATTTTAGTTTATGTTCTGGTTTATTCAAATATTTTTAAAAAGCTTGCATATAATTTTCAAAAAGGAATTATAATAAGAACTATGTTAACATGATTAGAAATTAAAATAACTCAGTAACAAAGTTTTAAGGTGAAAAGTAAAACAATATATTATATGTACATAAGTCGCCCCTCCATAAAAAGTTCGAGACCCATCGAATATTTGATTAAATATAATACTACCTTAATATTTATTATAATAATTAATATATATGTGCCCTTAATTATGAAAGTGGTCTAAGTCATATGCATTTTTGCTTCGAAATATCAAAAAAATTTCTGAAAAACTTCAATAAATATTTTAGAAATATTAAATTATATAAATCGTGATGGTGATGGTACACCAAAGATACACGTATTTAAATCTTTAAAATGGCTCTCCTGAACAAAACAGGTTTTTACCCTTAGGTCCCTTTCTATTTTGCGCGTCACATATATATATTTTTTAATAAAACTTAAAATATGTTTAAATAAAATTATAAAATTTACATAAGAAGAAAACAAATTCACTTGTGATTCTTTGGTTTTCGACATTTTAATAGAAAATGTGAGTCGATTATTAAAAAAAACACAAAACACACATTCGTACACAACATATAATCAGATTAAAAACTTATGCAATTATAAAAGAAAAATTAATCCGTTTTTATACTAACACTAGTTTTTAATATTATTTTTTTGCAGTTATATAAATTTTGTTTCGTAAATATATCTGAGAATTCTGTTACTTTTTATAAAAGTAATGACTGAATTATCTTTTTGATTATTTGATTTATTAAATAGGCCCACAATATATAAAATCCTACAAGTACGATTTTTTGGTTGCACGAGTTTTTATTTTTTAAACCTTGAGGCTCTACGCATATTAACTTTGCATCCGCCTATGTATTTTTTAACAGACTTCCAATTCACCAGTGATTAAAAAGAGGGAAAAAGATCGAATTAATAAAATTTAATCTGTTTTGATTTCTATATATGAATCACATATGAAGAGCTTCATAATTAAAATTTCCATATATGAGTTCATATATTATAATACATTTCATATATTAGTCCATATATCAATTCATATATAATGGTTTTGCCATCTATAATCCCAAACATTTCCATACATGAATTCATACATACTCATATATATTTATATACATTCATATATTAAAAATATATGGAATATATATAATTTTTTTAGCTGGGTATACATTTCAATGGTCGTCGGAATTGGGCTACGTCCATTTTATTTGGATTAATGTAATGTTATCTATTAAATCTTTTCGCAACCTTTTGCCTTACAGCCGCTGGGTTCTTAATATATAAATCAGGACTTTGCAAATTCAGTAACTTTTTCCCGTTTCATATTTTCCCCATCAATCGCTTTCCTCTTATTTGTCTCTAATCTTTCTTTAACTTCCCTTAAATTTATATCCAGCTTGTAAATAAAGTCAGTCGGTTTTAACTTAGTCGTACTATGTACAGTATTGTTATAATAATTGACTGCTTTTAATACCAATTCCTCAGAGTCATTAACCCTTTCAGCATTATTTAATATTCTTATGTGCTCTAAATGTGTCAAATGCATCCTTTCTACATCTGAATTTCCAGTGTGGGAGTTTGGTGTAGTGAAATGAGTTTCTATATTATTTTCCTGACAGAATAGTTTTATGAGCGCATTATTAAATTCATTATCAATTATTAATTTGTCAGGCTTACCCAAAAATGCAATTCGCTCATCAATTTTTGTTTTGACTGTAACCATATTTTTATCATTAAGTCTGTGTGCTGTGCCTAATTTTGTGAATTTGTCAATTGTGGTTAAGAAACAAGTTTTTTGAATTTGGAAAATATCCATATGTATAATTGCATTTGGTTTGTCCGGTGTATATGTATATGTATATTCAAATATTTTATTTATAGGTTTACGGTCATATTTATTCTCGTTACATATCCTACAGATATTACAATATCAATTTATTAATTTAAATAATTTAGGATTAAAATAATTATCTTTTAGTTCCTCATAGTTTTCTTCTATTCCTCTGTGATTGCCTTTTATGTGAATATCGTCATCTGTATTACCATAAGCAAACAGTTGAGTATTGGAATGAAACATTTTATTTTGCCAATTCATTTTTCCTGATATTTTAAGCACACTTAGCAAAGGAATTTGTATGGGATTTTAAAGAATAGTGACACAAATTAATACTTATCTGTAGTTAAATCAAAAAGTGCGCCTACGCAAAAGGCAGCTAAATCATAACTACATAATAAAAAATCAAAGTTTTGTTTAAAATGCTCGTTAACATTGGCCTGAAGGTGAGTAATACAATTTTATTTAACCCTGGAAGTTTACTCTTTATTTTATTAGATTAATAGTACGTTTCCGATATGAGAAAACAAGTCGTTTTGCACAAAATCACTACTAAAAACTAAAAATCTCCTGGGGGTCTACTCTGTATTCGAATTGTAATATTATGTATTAACATTACAATTCGAAAGCATTTGCTTTCGTTTCGAATTACAGAGTAGACCACCTGGTTTTTAGAAATCGTTTGTGATTTGAAATCACCGTATTTTCAGAATGTGCCTGATAATAAAAATATTTAGATTTATTTTGTTGCTTTCCGACAAAAGGTTATATTCGAGCAACCAGAAATTTCAAAAAGTTTATAATTAATCCAATATATCACTCACCTAGAATTTCCACCGTGTGAACTTGATCTCTGTTTTCTTGATCTCCTAGTTGACATATGTAGTCGCCGGCGTCTTGTGTTTTAACACCATTAATTTGAAGATTGTAATCGCCGACTATTTTAAATCTAACGTCTCTCGTTATTTTTAAATGCCCGGCGGTTAAGACTGATGATCCCTTTCTCCACAGTAGTACAAATGATCCTAAGTTTTGAACCTTACATGGAAGTTCAATCGTTTCTCCAACAATCACTTTGTATAAATGCCCTCGTGATAAAAATTTTGGTGCAACGGAAGGTGTTTCATTGTCTGCTGCAATATACGATCCATCAGCGTGGGACTCTGTAAAAGGTGTTTCACGTTAAAATTAATACAATAGGATATAACAAAATTACGGGCCTAAATAAATTTAAATCAGAAAAACAAAACACATACGAGATTCGTCAACGGTTGGAGTTGTGTTTTACAAAATAAAGCACTAAATTTCTTAGTATTGTACATGTGGAGTTGTTTAATTGTCTTTTTATCGAATGTATTACCAGATGAAGGAATGCGCGCCTGGCTCACATTTTGATATGAGATAACGGATTATACATCTTGCCTTTAACATTAGAGACTTCTGCAACTAGTTACGGACAAAATATAACAAAGGTGGTGTAGATAAAAATCGAAACGTGGAAAAAGCAGTGCAGAACCTAAATAACTCAGAATCGGTGGGTGGCTGTGTGTCAACATCGAACGAGCGTCATCAGTTTTTTTTAAATACGGAAAGTATGTGCATATAGATAGTATTATTTTTTTAGTTTTTTATTAATATGTATTATTTTAATTTAAAATACACGTTTGATTAAAAATATAAGGATAAATTCATAAAAACTCTGTACTACAAAAATAACACAGTTTGACAAAAAAAATACCTGCGGCGTGTTACTAGTTTTCTGGTAGGTATTGTCGAGTATAATCACAATCTTGTTTTTTCGCACCCGGAGGCTCTTATCAACCTATAACTAAGTTAAATATCCACGGATTTAAATTTATAAACGGAACCATATATATCTTGTTTCAGTAAATTTCAGATATATGTCTGTATTTTTCACCAATTATAATTTTTTCGGTTTTTTCAATACTTTTCTACTTTGGACTCGTTCTTAGGCAATATTTTTGTACTGGAACCATAATGTTTTTAACTTTATTTATAAAACATAATTGAATAAGAGTAATTCACAGGTTTGTTTTAAAAAATTCCCTATAATTGACTGAGTTATACCTGATTTACAATAAGCATTTTTTCATGAAATTTCATGAATTTTGTTGCACGCAACTTTTTCTATTTGCTAATTTCAGCGCTATAAAAGAAAATTTTATATAAAAACGGACATAGAATAAATCTCTGATGCATTTTTGGCAGCTTTTATGGTATAAGATGCTTCTCCAGGCCTCCTACTGACAAATAAAAAATGTTCATGCAACTAATTTCATGAAAAAAATGCTTAATGTAAATTAGGTATTATTAAACATTTTATTAGAAGACTTTTTGTTAAAAAACTACCTGTATGATGTATTTCGCGTTCTATTTATACTCTTTCAGAGTACAAAATTGGTACAACAGTGGTCGCCAAACTTTTTTCTTGAGAACCAGAAGAAAACAAATCTGTTGGTGAACTTTAATTTTTTCCGTCATGGTAGACTTTTCTTTGAAAGTGCCCATATGTATGTATGTACTTATGTTCACATTTTATTATTATTTTAATAAGAAAAATAAAAATTAGCAATTAAAATCTGCAAATGAAAAAAGCTTGCTTGTTGTTCATGAAGCACGTCTATATGAATTTCGTTCATTAATATACTTCAACCACAATTTAAAATATGTAGCTTGCAAAACAATGCTCATACATGAAACTCAATATAACGAATCTTGTTCTTGGTTCGCAAGAACCAAATTCAGAATAATGAAAAAAATAAATTTTAACCAAAGTCGCGATGTCAAAACAACGAAATTTTAATTTATCTGCAAGTGAATATGTGATGCGTTAAAAGCCTAGTCAGTTCTGTTTTAATTCATGCCAAAATTAGTGGATTAAAACATAAATAAATTTCTACGCGAGAAAAAATTTCTGTGATTGATGACGATAATCGTGCTGACAAATCTATCGAGAAATTGCTAAAGAATTCAACATATCACCGAGGACTCCTTTTATAATTTAAAAAATCGGGAGAATTCGCTTTGCTGAATGTGAAGACCTTTAGCAATGTTTATCTAAATGGTTTACGCCATGTCGAATTCAAAACATGCATTTGGGAGGAGCAATGCTAAAAAGCAAAGCTGAACACTGCCGCATGATTGGACAAATATTTTAAAGCTAGTAATGGTTCCAATAAGTGAATGCAGCAAGTGCAAGGCGAATTCATTCATATGAATTCGCCTTGAGCAAGTGCAGCTGTAAGTGATCAAGTTTGTTCTGATTGGAATGCGCTGTTACCAATCTTGTTGGCAGAATATGAGCCGCACAATATTTTTAATGCAAGCGAAACAGGATTGTTTACAAATTTGCAACAGAACGAACAATGGCGTTAAAATCTAAAGCTGAAATTAGACGTGACATAGCCATAACGCCATAACCATAACCAAACCAAAATTCAATTCTTTCTATGGTGAGCGTTATGGCGAGTCACGTATAATCGAATACAGTGTTGCCCATTAGTTTGGTTCGAACGGTTGCTCTCTATGACTATGGTTATGTCACGTCTGATTGAGCCTTAAGAAATGCAACGGTGGAAAACGTGGTAAGGAAAGGCTACTTATTTTATTTACTGCTAATCAGGGTAAGTAAATGCTCACTCTTTTGCTCTTTGTGCACTGTTTACTTGCTCATTAAAATGTAGAGCAGTGGTGTCAAAAATAAAACTATGGTTGTATGTGTGAGAAAAATTGTCTTATTCGTCTCTGAAGTACATCGAAAAAAATAAATATTTGCAACAAATGCAGTTTAGTGAAGCAGGTCATAACATATAAAAAGGAGTCTATATGATAGAAAACCAAAAAATAAAGAATAAAAATTAAATAAAAAATTTTGGGGCGGCCCATATTTTCTGAGTTACGGGGCTGTGAACTTTTCATGGGAAACTATGAAGAGTTTTTAAAAATAAATTTTTAAATATCTTATCTGATAGAAACGTTAAAAATAAGAAGAAAAAATTTAACAAAAAAATTGACTGCGACCAATATTTCCCGAGTTAATGGTCTTTTAAGTTTTGATTTAAAATGCAGTTTAGTGAATCTGCTAAAAAAAACCAAAACGTCTTTTTAATATATATTCATTTATTTCCTTAAAACTTTTGTAACATAAAATACATTGAATGTCGCAAAAAAGCATTACTGATCATAAAATATTTTTCGCATACCTCTTTTTTTCTTTCATTGTATCTAATTATAAAGAATTTAATACACCCGCTGCACATGTGTTTTCGTCGCTGTTTCATTGACGACTAAATGGAAAAGAATAAGAATGTGTGTGATTTTAGTTTGCACAATTGTGCCATGAAACTGACATCATTGATGTAGAGCATGCTCAACATGCGGAGCCAGGGTTACCGCTGGGAATTTTTGAAAAGTCGCACAAAAAGTCGTTTTGTAAAAATAAAGTCGCATAAAAAAGTCGCGTGAGAAAATAAAAGTTGCACATCTTTTGAAACGTTTTTTTTATTTAAAAAGATCATTGAATTAAAACAAAAAGCTTATTGCATATATTATAAAATATACAGTTGAATTACGCAACTTTTTCTTTCATTGACTCGGCAGTTAAAAATAGTTTTGTAAAATAAGCACTGCAAAACGACAATATTTTAAAAAGCTTTTTTGCTAAAACTATTCTTTGAAATTTCTACTGAAAATTTGGGAAAAATTTCTTAAATACATTGTACACATGACAAGTTTGCAAAAAAGTAATATAATAGAAAATAATAAAAGTGCTTCCAAATCAACAATAATCTGTGAATGGCTTTTAAATTATGACGGCGTTATTTTGACTATTTTTTGATAAGAAAATCTTAATTTACTAAATGTATTTTGTAAGAATCTTTACAAAAAAAGGGTAAAAAGTAACAAGAATCAAAAAAGTCGCAAAAGTAGGTCATAAAAAAGTCAAATTGCGACTTTAGTCGGATGAACGGTAACCCTGTGCGGAGCACAAAAAAAGAACAACCACTGTTTGCGCTTTATGTTTTCTCCTTACTTACAGGAGCAAGCTCTTTGAGCAATGAGCAACCTTGTTTACATTTTGCTCTTTTGCACCGCGTATTGCGTACATTGCGCGGCTCATTACATCTGCTCTTTTTGACATTAACAGTGGTTACTTTGAGTTAAATTAAATAATATAAAGTATTAAATTAAATAATATATATTTTCTCAACAAAAAGATTTATTTAATTTAAAAAAATTTTCTTGCATGTAAATGCTTTAGTTTTTTCAGTTTTTTCTTTCTCCTGTAAAATATCGAAAATTCGAGTTACGCCTTTTTTATATTAAGCCATCGATATATATGTACATATTAATATATGTATGGACATGTACATATGAACATATACATACATATGTACGTATATGTATATTCTGTTATTTTTTTAACTAGGTCTAAAGGTGTGGCGATATCTTCGTCTCCGAAACTATTAAACTAATATTAATGAAATTTTTCCTAGCAAACTTTTTTTAACCTTACGCTTAAAAAATTAAAACGGTGCTTAATACTTTGAAGATTGGAAGAGTGGTATTAAAATATATTTTTAAGGCACATCAAGGGACGTAAGATCATATACATATGTATGTATGTATACCTGGTTGGCCCCTTTTTAAGGAAAAGCAAAATTTTTTTATGAATACGGTGTAGTGTGCCTCACTTACTATAATACATTGTATCATAGTTTAATTGCATTGCAACACAGTTCATTGTAATAATTAACAGAATGCTTACTTTATAATATTTAAATGACACACTTTTATTTTTATTAATAAATTATGTTGTTATATCAAAACTAAAGACATAAAGAAACACAAAAATTGAAGAATGTAAAATAGTATATAAGCAGTCAAAATGTTAAATAAAATCAGACTTTAATTTCTAAACGCAAACTGGCAATAACTTGCCTTGTTTTTTAATTAAATTCTCCAAATCTTTTGGCACCTCTTTTGAGCGGCTATTGACAAGCTGTAGTTCGATTCACTAACTTATTTTAGCGATAATCGTATCGTTTAGAAACAATAACATCAAAATTACCGACTTTTCTATGCAGTAACACTTTTAAACCACATGTGTTGTTGTTAACTAAACGACGATAATTTTTGTGGTGTTATTGAATCGACAACAGTCAGGTGCTCTTTTAGCAGAACTCAAGTAATTATTTTACAGCATTATACACACATGTAAAAACTTTAAGCTATAAATAACGATATTGCTATTATTTAAATATTCAATTCAACCTTTATTTCTCAAAATTAAAGAAATTGATGAAAATATGTTTGTGTACAAGTACAAATTCATTTATTTATTTTCTATTCCTCTTTGTGCTTTTCGTTAATTTTGACAGAGCTGCCACATTATTGTGATATCTTTAAAGTCAAGACACGTGGATTTCAAAATACTACTTCAATATATATATATATATATATATATATATATATATATATATATATATATAGCTTTATTATATAATTCAGTTGTTTAATGTTCAAAGGGAAAAAAGGTAAGTGAGTAAAAAAAGGAATGAATATAATATGTATGCATATCATTATAATGATGTTAAAACATATATAACTGATATTCAGTAACTAGTAATCTAGTGTTGCCATCGGGGATATATTAAGTTACAATAGTTCTCCCTCGCTTATAGGCCAGCCTCGCCATCAGTCACGTAGTCGTCCAAATACGCGGGACGTCGACGAGGACGAACGGTTCTTTCATTAGGGGGTAGCTCTGGTTGCCGATCTTCAACCGGATCAATCGTGCTCTCAATTGCTAAGTCATCCGTAGTAGAGTTGGTAGAAATCTGTACAAGATCTTGAAGATTTGGTTCAGGAGTTATATGCTCTTGGTACTCTATTATAGGTTCCTTCTGTTGTGCACTTGCTGTATGCTGTATCATGGTTGATTGAAGTTGATTAATATGACGTTTTAACACGTAGCCTGTATCCAATTTGACTAGGTAATGTAGATGGCCCAATTTCTTGATGATTGTACCTAACTTCCACAATTTTTTATTATTTGTGTAATATCGAGTTTGTACTCTGTCACCCTCGCTTAACTGACGCGTTTTGCAAAAGTCTACGGCGTTATGTTGAATGTTGGGAGGTTTTAGCGCATCCAATTGGATACGGATTTGACGGTTAAGATATTGTTCTGACGGTGTTTTCCCATTTATGAGGGGCGTGGCTCGGTAGCGGAAAAGTATCTCCCTTATTTTTTCACGTACAGGTTGGTTATCATGTGACATTGTCTCGAGTCGACGTTTTAACGTTTGAATATTACGTTCGACTAAGCCGTTAGTGGCTGGATGACCCGGGGCATTAAACTTCTGAAAAATGTCTCGATGCCTGCAGAATGACTGAAACTCGTTGCTGGTGAATATAGTGGCATTGTTGGATACGATAACGTCTGGGTACCCATGTCTCGCAAATAAATCAAGCAACATTTCTATAGTTGAGCTAGAGTTAGGTGCCGATGATGTTACGCCAACTTCGGCCCACTTGGATTTAGCATCCATTACGACTAGATAATAATACCCTTGAAACATACCTGCATAATCGACATGAAGCCTCTGCCAATTATATTCTGGTTCCTCCCATGAATGTAGCCTGGCCTTTGGTGGGCTTGATTTAACATGACCGCAAAGCAAACATTGTTTTACCACCCGCTCTATGTCTTTGTCAATAGATGTCCAATAGACGTAACGACGAGCTAGCTGTTTCATTTTTGATATCCCGATATGGGTTTGGTGTAATTCTGCTAATACTAATTGTTCCAAGGTAGAAGGAATTACTACGCGTAGTCCTCTAAAAACGATTCCCTTGTTGATCGTGAACATGGTATCTTCTACTTGATTACTTTACACATTTTGTATCAACGTTGATAGTCGAGGGTCTTTTGCCGTTTCCACCTGAAGAGTCTTGAAATCTAGATTTAATGTTGAAATCTGTTGTATTGACGCTTCACAGAGTTTGTTTACTTCTTCATTGATAGCGCTGTCTGTTAACCTTGGTGATTTGATAGGGAGGCGTGAAAAACAGTCGGCATTAACATTTTCGCTGCCCTTTTTGTACTTTACTTTGTACTCGAATCCCGAAAGGAAGGCTGCATATCTCTGTAGACGTGAGAAGGTCATTCGTGGTAACTTTTTTGCATTCTGATGAAAAATTCGAACTAGGGGTTGGTTATCAGTGATGAGTGTAAATGGGTTTCCAAACAAGTATTGGTAGAAATGGTCTACTGAAAAAAAATCGCAAAGGCCTCACGATCAATTTGGGAATAATTCTTTTCAGCATCTGTAAGCGACCTAGATGCGAAGGAAATTGGACGTTCTTGTCCATCTATAACATGGGATAACACTCCCACAACACCGGTGGGGCTAGCGTCACAAGCCAATTGTAGTGGATATTTAGGATCAAAAGGCACAAGAACACGATCGCTAATTATTTCTTTTTTAATATTTTTAAAAGCATTTTCGCACTGAGTATTCCAATTAAATATAACATTTTTTTTGTAAGATTACGTAACGGTGCTGTGATTGTTGAACAATTTGGGATAAAACGTGAATAGTAAGTGATTATTCCTAGAAATCGCCTCACATCATCAATCGACTTCGGCCTTGGGAGTTTTGTTACGGTTGCTATTTTACTTTCTGATTTCAAAATGGTTGATAACTGTTTTAAACATTTTACTAGGTTTTCCCTACATTCTGATTTTGTTTCCCCATGTATGATGATGTCATCAAAATATGCTTCAGTTTTTAGAATATCTTGCAAAATTAGATTTAAAATTCTATTAAATTCAGAAGGGGCTGTGTTGATGCCAAAGGACAATATATTTACTTTATACGTGCCCCTGTGGGTCGAAATCGTTTGGATTTTACTCGAATTCTCATCCACTGGTATATGTAAATAAGCTTTGTAGAGATCTAGCCTGCAAAAGTATTTCGAGTCTCGTAAACAATTGAAAATATCTTGAACTTTGCGTATTGGCCCATGAGCGTCCACAATACGTTCGTTTACGCCCACCTTGTAGTCAACACACAATCGTAGCCCCCATCTGTTTTTGGTATGACAACTAAGGGGGAACCCCAGTCACAATGATATCAAATTTTAACGAAGTTGTTAACAAGAAGTTAGTAAATAACATAATCGTTAATGCAAACAATAATAACTGTAGAGAAAAATAACATTATTCTATTCGTTAAAAGTTAGTAAATTTCACTACTGGAATTAGTTTTTTAACTTAATGGCGGGAATTGTATAAAATCATACAAGAATGGTTTTTTTTAACAACAGTTTTCCTTTTTTTAACGTTGAGGGTACGCATATAAACTTTGCATACCGTATCTATTTTCTAATGGATTTCCAACTCACCAGTGATAAAATACCAAGCTTTTTTGATTGCATAAACGATCTTCTGTGAGATATTATGTATGCATACATTCTTATATGGCTCTATATATTAAATCGTATTTCTATATATGGATGCATATATGAAGAGCTTCATAATTAAATTTCCATATATGAGCTCATATGTTATAATACATTTCATATATTAGTCCATATATTAGTTCATATGTAATAGTTTTGCCATGTATCATCCCATACATTTCCATACATGAATTCATACATATTCATATATACATATTTATATACATTCATACATTAAAAATATATGGACCGTACATAATTTTTTTAGCTGGGGTTATAAAAAAGTGACCTAGAGCTCATTAGTTTTTGTTTTCTGTTTCTTACAAATATCTAGAGCATTCCGTTATTTTCTATCAAATTAATTAATTTATCCATTCTTAAGAAATAATTCCCTGAGATGTGTTTCCGTATCTCTCATAACTTAGACGACATTTGACTGAAGACAAAAACAATTTTTTTTTTGCCTTGACTTTTTTTAATATTTCACCTATAACTTTTTAGCTTATTGTTGGATTTTAAATTAAAAGACAGCATTAAAAAACCAGCAGTAAAAACAAAATTCTAAAAAAAAACAAGGGAAAAAATTGTTAATATCTGCTTTCGTGAAATCAAAATAGATTAAAGAAATCAAAATTTTAAAATTTTCCCGAAAATAGCATGTTTTTTTAAGTATCTTCATTATTTTCAATTTTGTAAAAACTTTGTTTTACACATTCACTTTCTAAACACGTACTGCTAAAGGAAATCCTAAAACAATGTATTTTCGACATGTACCCTATATTTAGCACTGTCCGAAAATCATCCATTTTAAAAATATTTTTTATGTTTAAGCGCTTACAAAAAGTTGTGAAGGTAGATTTTGAAAATTTTAACTACAACATTTTAAATTATAATTTAAGAGAGCCTTTTCTTAAATTGGGACATTCTCGCTGATTTTCTGAATAAAGTCAAAATTTCCGAAAAATATGAAAATATATATTAATATAATTTTATTTTCTAAAATGTGCCTGAAAAAATTCCAATATGTTTAACTGATCTCGAGATATTCCGATTCTAGGGTGCAATTCTAAAGATTTATAGAATGCGCTTAACTTTTTTCCCTTGATTCACACATCAGCTGCTTACAACTGTTGGGAATTCTGAAATGCAACCTAAATAGAAAAATAAAAATAAACATGGAATGTTATGCAATAAGTCTATATACACTAGGGTTATAATTTTTTTGGACAAAATTTCTTCATTCCACCACGCGATGGGCAATTTAGTATTGATAATAAAAATAATTTTTTTAGGCTATTTTGGCCAAAAAAGTTTCCGCACAAAACTCAAAAAAATTTTTTTTAGGTTTAAAATTTTTTAAACGCACTAATAATAACAGCTGGATCCAGCTAAACCCGTCAATAATTAATTTCAATGTATTTTTAATTTAAATTTAAAAAAAAAAAAATTAAAATTAATATTTTACTTAATAAGTAAAATATTAATTTGGGATTATTAGTGCGTTTAAAAAATTTTAAACTTAACGATTCCCATAAAATAATAGTTTTTTTTTTAATTTCCATACACATTATATATGGTACATTTGTATATATATTGTATATATAAAAAAATAAGTAACTGTATAACAACATTTTTTTGAAGCCTTTCTAAATCTGGACAAGTTCTTTTTCCACCCAGTGGAATTTTTTAATAGCTATTGAACTTTTTTAAATTTCATTTTAAATAACGCAAGTCGCGAGGAGTAAAAGAAAAGAAAAAACGATATAATACAAACAACAATAATTAAAAAACTTGTAATTAAAATTTCGACACCTCATTTGATTCAACTCATATTCAATAAAAATTAAGTGGATTTTTAGTACATTGGTGCGTACTAGTCTCCTGCATAAGACGTCTTATAAGAACTTTCAAGACATGAGGGATTTTTCAAATGCTTTACTACAGCGAAATCTTATAAAACAAACGTTAACAGCACTGTTTGCAAGAAATTTTGTTTGAGTATTGTAGGTATAAGAGTAAAGGCCGGGGCACAATGAATCCATCATACGTTATACTTCGCCTTTTTCAACTGACATTATCGCAACGACGGAGAATGTTGGCACAATGAGTACTTTATTGACGGAAGTATTTGAAAAGCTTCAATAGGTTTATTCTCCATTTTATTTATTAAATTCAAATTTTTTATTTATTTCGTTTAGTTCTTTTGTTTAATTTTATTTTTTCTGCCACAAAACACAAAAACCTAATTCAGAACATACCAAAAAAAAAAAAAACCAATACCTGTCAAACTACTCAACGTACGCAAAAAGTTAAAAGTTGACCAGTTTTTGTACTTTGCGTTGACGGACACGTACTGAACGTAACAGCCCCCATGTATTTCAACTTAGCTGTCAGTTGAAAAAGGCGAAGTTTAACGTATGACGGATTCATTGTGCCCCGGCCTTAAAGAAGAAAACACTTCGTGACGGAAGAATTTGTGATACTTGCTTCTTTCTACGCATGAGCGCGTGTACAAACGTCATGCATGTATGTGTGTATGATTTTTTATTTTTCTGCGTACATGCAAAGGCACATACATCCCTGTCGGAGAATATGTTGTTGACTACAAAAATAGTTAACTAATAGTTAACTTTTCTTAGACCGACTAACGTCCCTTTTCACAATGTATGATTAAGAGTTAACGTGAGCGTTAACTGACAGTTCTTCATACAAAACTTGCCGTTAAAGTTCCTGTTAGCTTTTAATTGTACATTGTGAAAAGGGATGTAAAACCTAACTGCAATGTCATCCAGAATAAACCTCAAATTAATTCCTAAAATAAGTACGTAATCGAATTTGATGAGAGCCAACAAATTTATTCTCAGCTACTTTGAAACTCATTTCAGTTTTATATTAACATTTTGCTGTAGTTATTTTAGATGGTACCTTAGCTGAATGGTAGCGCGTCGAGTACACAACGTGTGATGATTAGGGATGCCAATCGGGATCGATTTTTGGAAATCCCGGGATTCGGGATTTTGTAATCCCGATCCCGCAAATCCCGGGACACTAATAAACCATACTCCTCTTAGCGAACGTATGAGTACATACATATGTATCTGTTGAACTTGTAGAAAAAAACTAATGTATGAATTTAAAATTTTTCAATAGAGCAAAAATACTGTTCAAGTGCTCAGGCAAACTTTTAATGTATGTGCCTATAAAAATGTGATCTTTAGACGTAATTAATCGAATTTGATTAGAATAGTGTATACATTTCTTTTAATTTTTCGACATGTTCAGCCTTATTATCGTTGTCATAGTCATAACGAAATTGATAAAAAATTAGATAATGCTTGGTATACATACATATGTAACAACCGTTATACTTGCTGTTGATCAATCGCAATTAAAAAAACGTTAGTAGATATATTTTTAACAAAACAATATTGTTTTTGCAACTTATTTGTATGAAAGTGAATCTAAAAATTTTCGTAAGTCAACTTAAGCGGTAGTGCTAAAAGTCCACCGATATGTATATTCGTTTTGGTTTAGATAATAGAAAAACATTTATATTGAAAACAAAAACAAGTTTTCATATTTAGTTATTGTTTTCACTGAAAAATTCTTTTGACTTTTATTTCATAATTGTATTAGAAAATTTTTTACTTTAAAGACAATTGTGCAATGATAAATTATGAAAATAAAACTTTTTAAAATGCATTAAATTGTTATTAAAGTAATATTTATTTAAAAAAATAATTTATTTTACGAAAAATACTTAGATCCCGAAATCTCGAAAATCCCGTGATCCCGAAAAATCCCGGGATTTTCGGGATCGGGATTACGAAATCCCGAATCCCGGGATTTCTAAAAATCGATCCCGATTGGCATCCCTAGTCCTGGCCTTCTACTCTGCAACTCGAATACAACTATAATTGAGTCGAACTCATTCAGTCGGTCGTTTTTGACTAAAACTATTTATCAAATCCATGTAATTTAAATGGTTTTGATTTTAGGTTTGTATCAAAAACGAACTAAACGGTATAAATAAAAAACAAAATAATTTTGAACTGTAATGTAAGAAACATACATACACACTCGAGCAGTTTTTTAGACAAAATACTCCGCTTTATTCTGTAAATATTTCTCGATTTTACATCAACCCGACAACAAGAAGTTTTCACTTGCCTTGTATTGTATTCTACTCCAATTGTAAGGAGGCGTCAATAGTACTCAATTGTTACCGACAAGTAGATATGTAAGTGCTAATTTTTTTAGCGTTGAGGAGTCGACATACAGATAGTTATACACTGCAATTATGAATAAATTTCCGCAAGAAATTTTTACCTTTTTCAAATAGATTTTTTGTTTTCCCTATTATTTGCTACTGTTTGAAATTATTCCCCGGGAAAAATTTCTCGTGGAATTTGAATTATAATTGCCCTCATAATATAGAATAAGACGGAATAAATTTATCAAACTTATGAATTTTTCAAATATTATTTCCCTTCAAAATAATTCTAAAATGTACATATATTGTAGCACCTTTGATGAAAATAACCGTAAGAAAGTAGTTTATTTATTTTGCTCTTGTTGTTAATTTATGAATTATTTATGTCACGAATAGTCATTAAATTGTTAAAACTGTACGTATAAAATTGTATGGGACTTTTAAATATTATAAGAAATGCCTTAGAATCAACGAAAATTTGAATTTATAAAGTTTTTATATAAAAATTGCTAAGAAATCCCGAAAATGAAATCCCGGGATTCGGGATTTACCAAATCCCGAAAATCCCGGGATTTCTGGGATCGGGATTTCCCGTTTGGCATCCCTAGTGATGATACATGTTCGAACACCAGAAAAATTTTTTTAATTTACTGACTACCAAGTGGTTTAAAAAAAACAACTTTAAGTTAGTTGAAAAGTAATGCAGAGTGAGACTATTGACTACTGCCTAGGACATCGCAATGTTAAAATAGTCAGTTGATTACTTTGAAAAGTAATCCAGGTGTCAGTCAGTACTAGTTGCGAAATAGTTAGCTTAAAGTTAGTTTAAAGTTAACGTAATTTCCGACAGGGATGCATTAACATTAGTTGTATGCGGTTAATCACATAATAGCTTAAGGTACCAACAGACGACTTGTTTTTTATATGTGTTTTTTAAGTTTGCGACTCGTATGGTTTTCTTTATGCTTGTCAATATTGGTTAATTTACATAAGGTTTATAATTTTTGGTCACAAACGTACATGTAGTATCACTTCTTTTTCAGTACATAAATATCCACGTAGTTTGTTTTATAAATGGCTTGCAGCCGTCGAAATATTTTTGGTTCCGTCGCTGTAGTACTGGCGACGCAAATTTCCTTTTTTAATTTTTTCTTTTTTAAACAAGACGTTGAGGTTGTATCTAAAAATCTATACATTTTTGGACTTATTTTAATAAAACGACGTTAAATTAAAAAAAATATAATTAATTTGTCTTGCAAAATACTTCATTCAGACGGCTAATGATAGTGCACATAATCAACCGCCGACGAATTTGTTCGCATGACATAGACATTTGGAGCTGTATGTTTAACATAAGAAAATAGAGCACGCTCTATTTCAAATAATGTCTTATGTTTTTTGTCATGTTTTTTACACAAGCAATGTTTTAAAGGTAACACACGACATGATTTCGTTCATATATGTAAATTCTGGCACATACAATGTGAAAAACATGTCGTCTGTTGGTACCTTTACAATCTACATATTACACACACACACTCAAACGTACAATATGAAAAATAACAAGCATACACTAATCAACAGTACTTCTTTTGAGTGTTTGTTACAAACAAGCTGTCTTGCGACATCGCTTGTTAACACTGATATACACTTACACCAATACATCCATCATGCTTCGCTTATAGCACGACAGCATTTATTATTGGTTTAGTATAATACATACGACGTGAATACATTTAAAAATCATGACGTATTTACATTTAAAGACTTTTTACGCCGGTCTCTAGTGCGTACCAAAATTAAAAAATAAAATTAGTCAGAAAAGTCCAAAATAAAATTAAGTAAAGCTTTTTCCTGCTAGCTTTTTTTCTGAAAATTATCACTATTTCATATTATATTGGCCAAACAACTCATCTATCACAACATCTATCATTTGACATTAAAATTTAGTTTATTACAAAAAAACGCGAAATAGCGTCATAATAATGCGGTTGTTTTTGCGCCATTATTATGTACAAATGGCACGATCTTGTTATATTCATAAAGTTATTAGAAAATACCTAAAATTTTGTTATTATACAAATCAAGACTTAGTTGTGGCAAAAAGTGCAGAAAATATGGTATGATGACCCTATTGACACCTGCCCCAAGATTATCTCTTCTATGCCCAACGGATTAGATAATGTCATTAAAACTAATGGTGGACATAGTGGCTACTAATGTAATTTAGCTGTTCCAATGTTATTTTTGTGCAAAATGACCCAATAATCCTTTTATTTTCAGGATATACTTTTTGGAACTTATTTTAATGGCCAACTGAATTTCGTGTTTTTTTTCGCATAGTATGTTAATTAATTTAAAATGTTAATTTTTTATTGTTATTTTTATTTAATCTAGTGCTGCAGGCAATAAATATTAGCGAAGATCGGCTATTTGTTGACATAAAATCGAAAAATATGCATTTTCACAGATTAAATAGGTCGTACCTATTTTAATGGCCCTATGTGTATGTTGATTTTGTATAATAATAAGGAGAAAAATTGAAATTCAAAACTTCATCGCGTTTGGTGCTGAAGCTTTTTTAGCGATCGCGAAAAAGTAATACATCATTTCTTAATATTTTTTCATGGTTTATACGGCTATGCGATGAAGAATTTGACATTCGCAAAAATTGCAAAAAATTATAACCCTAATGTAAATTTTCTTAATAAAAAATATTTATGGTAATTTTACGATATGTTTTATCATGTAATGGCCATTTTAACAATGTACTATTAAAAACTAACAGGGACTTTAACGGCATGTTTTGTATAAAGAACTGTCAGTTAAAGTTCACGTTTACTCTTAATCATACATTGTGAAAAGGGACGTAAGTGTACTCAGTACTAATAACAGGTAGCATTAAACGAATAACAAAATACATTTATTAATTAATTAATTACTTTACAGCGGAGGTGCTACCTGGTTATGCTACTGTTTAAAATAAATAACCCCTCACGGCACCAGATAATTAGACAAAATTGGTAAAAGTGCTTATAAAGTATGCTGTATTGTATAAAAACGTATGATTCTTTTATAAGAATAATCACCCTATATTGAACTGTTATGGAGATTAGTATTAAATATAACGCGTTATGTAAACTTCTATGGGAATACGTTCCTGTTAGTTTATTGCGCCAAGAAAAATTTCCTAAAAACATAGATATAATTGACAACTCATTTGGATTGAAACTAAATGAAGATGCTACTAAAAAAATAGAGATTTTAATGATAGCGTAGGAAAGAAAATGAAAGAATTACAAAAAAACAAACTTAACTGCCACTTCCACTATGTCGAAAGAAAAACTCTGCAAAAGAAAACTAGTCGCTCGATTTCTAATACATTTTCATTCCACTATGTCGTCGGATTTCTGTAGCTTGTGGTTACGCATGTCATTTTGTGTATGTTTTACGTGTTTATAAATTCAAGTAGTGCTAGTTTGTATATTTCAGGTATTTCTAACGATTTTTTTAAACTCACTAACATCAAAATAAATACCATCATATTGAACAACGAAAAAGAATTCAACAAAATAGTCGCACAGCAACAGCATGTTATTACTGGTTTGCTTTACAACTACATTCGTTTTGTTTAAAATGTGCGAGTACACTTTATTGTAATGAACATAAGACAATAATCAAAACTAAAGTGTTCAATAATATTTTGATTAATATTTTATGACTTTTCTCTACAAATAAAAAATAAATTGAAGAAATGTAAATAAAAATAAATAAAACTGAGGTAAAATAATATTTTTACAAACTTTATTGCATTCTTTGCAAATAAATTTTATTACACGAAAGCAAAATAGCAAGTGATTGATTTTGACATAGTGTTCGCTTTGTTGAACACTCATTCGAATTAGTGGTATGAAAATCTGTATTTAAACACTCACGTTTTCTTGCGACTTGTCATTCGAGTCAATGTTCGTACAGAAGTAAGATAAAGAAATCCAAATCAGTTTTCTTTCGCTTAGGAAAACTGAGATAGTTCCACAGAATGATATGAAACAATTGGGAAGGCCTAATAAATTATAAGAGAAACTTCAAGCAAGAAGCCAGAAGAGAAAGCAAGAGGACTTCATTGCGAAACACTCTTTTGGCCTTATAAAAGATACCTTTAGAAGTGACTTAACCAAATAGAATATAACGTATGGTGGAAAGTATGCCAACACCTAAATCTAAAACAGATTTTGGTAATGAAGGTGCATTAGCCCTTATTCTAAACAAGGAATAGATATAGTTACGCAAAAATGTTCCAACAGGGTTAATGTAAGTGTTACGTGAAAATATTCCTACAGGGTCAATGCAAAGAATCATCTAGAATAGTAGCTAAAGAACTAACGTAAACACGTATTCACGTACAAGCACACAGAAGCCCTATAGCAACATCAATTGTACAAGCTACCCTACAAGAACAATGACGGCCATTTGATGCATCTGATGGCCATTTTTGATGTGTGTATACATCAGAAGTTGCTATCATTTTGTTAAAGGCAATATGAAAAAACTTATGTAAACATTCAAGTACGTATGATTTTGTTTTCTCTCACACGTGTAAACTTCATGAACTAGTAAAACGTATACCATGATACAATTATAACAGGTACATGCACAAGCCCAGTCTGTTAATGTATATAATGCAAATGCTTGTCAAACTTCCCTGCAGAAAGTGCGAGTAGTGAAATTGTAGTGATCTACTAGTGACATTGTCAGTAGTACTACTGACCAGGTGTACCCCAGCCAATGTAATCATCTATTGACATTCAACATTAGCTTGTCATTGAAAATCCACCACTAGACTGTAGCACTACTAAGTAGTTATTTTGGGACCACATTGAGACATTGGCACCAAAGATTCACTAGTAAATTTTAGGGGCTCTAGTCTACAATATCGATATATCCTGTCTCGTTGTCAATAGTAAAATTATAGCGATTTTCTAGTGACATTGTCAATAGTGTTACTGACTAGGTGTACCCAAGCCAATGTAAATGTCTACTGACACATTACATAGGGTTGCCATTCAAAACCTACCAGTAAACTTTAGCACTATTGAGAAGTCAGTTCTTTTACGACCACATGGAGATATTTGAACCGGAGATTCACTGGTAGATTTTAGTGACCCTCGTCTACATATCTTTATTTAATATTATTGCACAACATAATAAAAAAGAAAAACAAACTATTGACGCGTTCATTGACAATAGCACCAGAAATACACTAGAACTGTTTTCTCTAACGTATCTCTACTCGCGCATAAAAGGTAAGTTGTCGACATTTTAACTAGTGAAAGCGTCGCTAGTGAAAGAGTATTGACATACAGACATATGGTTCTAGGCTGACTAGAGGGTTTGTTTACAAGTATACTTGGGTCGAACTCGTTCACTAGTTTATTTTTGCCACAAACCAATGGATCAAACCCATTTAAATTACATGTGTTTGATCATTGGTTTGTGGCAAAAATGAACTAGTGAACGAGTTCGACACAAGTCTATTTACAAGCTGCAAAAATCTTAGTGTATGTGTGTGAATAAAACGATTACAGTGTTGTTGCCAAAGAATTTACACATGGCTGTGTCTCCAATTACACATTGAAGAAAATTACACTACACATCTTTTGTGTAGGTTAAAATTAAAACAAAAATAAATAAAAATAAAACCCAAAGTACAATTACACACAGATTATACAAGAATTTAATTACATGGCTTACACATGGGAGTAGAAATTACACACTGCCTAACTACACACAGATTGGCAACACTGAATAACTATAATCATGCAGGAATGCCGCGTCTGCAATTGTACTTTAGTTACCCTGTAATTGATATTTTTATAAACAAAAGACATTTGTTTCTGACAATTTTCCATTTGCTTATATTTGCATTTTTTTAAACTCAAACAAGCAGCAGCAGAAAATATTCATTGATTTTAAATATTTTTTTATTGTTTCTTATTTTAAACTCAGAAAATAAAGCAAAACTTTTATTTTCATTGTTAGTTTTACAATACACATATACACACATACTCATGTATTTACTTATCGATGGTTTACTAACGCAACCTCGTAACTTAAAAACTACTACTTTTCAGGAGAGACAAAAAATGATTTATAACAAGTATTTAATGAAAATTTCCAAGTATTTGATTGAAAATTTAACAAAAATCATCCAAGTAATTAGATTATAAAAAAACATATATTAAAAATGTTTAAATACTTGTTATAAATCACTTTTTGTCTCTCCTGAAAAGTAGTAGTTTTTAAGTTACGAGATTGCGTTAGTAAACCATCGTTATGTATATTCACTGTTGTACTTTTTAGTAGGCAAAACAAATAAAACAAGTAATAAGGTGATGGATATATTTTTATGCGAATTTCATTCTTTCAAGTTAGTTTGATTGAATTGCATTCATTTATGGCCGTGATACACTATCATACAAAGTCGTGCGATCTACGAAATTATACAACCCTGGTGTGATGAATTGTTATTGTCTTCTGAAAATTTTCATAAGCTCCATCATACCAGCGTTGTACTTTTTCGTAGATCGCACGACTTTGTATGATGGTGTATCACGGCCTTTAGGAGTTATGAGAAGAAACAAAATTACTACAAAATTATTGACAATACCTAGATGTGCAGCTGTGGCTAAAGAATATTTAAGTGCATGTAAGTATGTACATTGTGGCCACCTAAAAGTCACATCTGAATTGTTTAAGCATTTGACAGACTTATCGTTCAATTCTGACATTAGCTTAAGCCAGCTTATTCATATTATAGTTGCGCCTTAATTCTATTAGATGATTATCTAGCAATATCACAGTTTTATCTTCTAGAAGAATTGCATTCGTATTTCTTCGAAGTATCGTCCTGGCCGCACAAACTCTCCCGAAGGGGGAATCTTCCGCAATACGAATATGCTTGTTGCCGCAATAATATATTTCTTCCAAGCAATACGATTTCGAATCATTTTCGTATTACTTTGCTTGTAGGGATTGCGGGCTTTTACAAAGTAAATGGCAATAAATCTGGATCTTCTAAACTACTAATTAGATTTATATGAAACTCCTAATGTCCGTAGGGGACGACTTAGGATTTATAACACATGTCATGACACCTTTCTGGCTTGAGCTGGACAGGAGTTAGAGTGGGCCAAAGTTGACTACCTGGGTTTCAAAAAAAAAACTTCTGAAGATTGAAACTTTCTTAAAAATTATCCGATTTTTACCAGATAAAGTTGAAATTCTTAAGAAATAATTTCCCAAGATGGGTTTCCGTATCTCTCATAAAATATTTTACTTAAGACAAAAACATTTTTTGCCTCGACTTTTTAGTTTATTGTTGGATTTTAAATTAAAAGACAGCATTAAATTTTTGACAAAATTTTAATTAAAAATAGAAAAAAAATATTAATACTCATTTTGTGATATCGGGAAAAGGCTAAAAAATCAAATTTTTAAAATTACCCTGAAAGAGGCACGTGTTTTTTAAATATCTGGATTATTTTCAGTTTTGTAAAAAACTTTGTTTAAAAAATTCACTTTTTAATTACATAACGCTGAAGACAATGCATTAAGTGCCTGGCTCACGATGTCGACAAGAAATTTTCTTTTGCTTATCTATATTGAAAACAAAAACAAGTTTTCCTATTTTGTTTTTGTTTTCAATATATATAAGCGAAATAAAATGCCTTGTCGACATCGTGAGCCAGGCAGTAAGAATATGCTTAGAGCCAATTATTTTGTATTTTGGACATGTACCCAACATTCAGCAATGTCCTAAAATAGTAAATTTTAAAAATATTGCTTCTGTTTAAGCCCTTATAAAAAGTTGTGACGTTAGATCTCGAAAGTTTTAACTATAACATTTAATTATGTAGATAATTTTCAACATGTTAAATAAATTTTAGAGAGTCTTTTCATAAATATTGACATATCAGATTTTGTGAAAAAGTCAAAATTTAGGGAAAATATAGTTGTATACCATAAAAAATATATTAAAATAATTTTATTTTTCCATATTGGTATTTCCGAATTTCATATGAGCCAGTTTACTACGCCTGAAAAAATTATAACAATAGTCCAATTCACAATCTTGTGCAAATGGTCTTGCATCGTAGCATGTGCAAAATGGTATAGTATATTGATACTCACCTACGCAGGAACGATGTGTCGTGGGAGCGTGAGAATTCGTGCCTGATTATTAAAAATAGCTCACGCACTCACGCTTGATTAATTGTAAATTTGATCACGATCATGCGTGAATCACGCGTGACACGACAAAATCACGACATTTTCACATATCTAGTATTTTACTAATCAGTACTGATGTAAGAATCCTCAGAGTTGACTAATCAGTACCGGGGGGTTATTATGTAATTCGATTCGAAACGGAAAATGTTTGAATTTGTATATTATTAACATTACAATTGGAACACATTTCCTTTCGATTCGGATTACATAATAACCCCCCGGATGTAAAAATCGTCAGAGCTGAAGAAACGAAGACATACATATGTATGCATATTTTAAATTAAACTTTATAATTTTTTTTTTGTAAATTATTGTTCTTATCTTACTTTTTGACAAGTTTCACAATTTTCTTATCACTTTTATACATTTTAATTTTACAAACCGAACGAACTATACATTATTTTCAGTAAAATTTAATATTTTGGAATTTTTGACATGTACATTAGATGTTCCACTCTGGCATATATGTTAGAGTAGAGCAACTATAATCGCTGGTTGAATTGAATGTAAAATTGTTGCAAATGTGTTAGTAAAAAATGTTGTTTGTTAGTTTCAGTCGTTCATTTCTTGTAGGGTAGGTGTCTATCCCAGTATTTACACGAAATATCTCTTTTGTTTTTGTTTAATTGGCTTAAGTACCGGTGTGATCGGACGGGTCGCGAACGTACAAATTTCCATGTTTTTTTTTTATTATTATCACCAGGGATGATAAAGTTGGTATAATTGTACTTTTTTTAGTACTATTAAAACCTTAAAAGTACATTGGTACCCCCATGACTCATTTGGTACTATTTGACAAATTTGCGAGAGACTCTTGTTTTTTTTTTTCATACAAAAAATATATATCGATCATTTAAAGTATATCCAGTTTGACAGAAAAGTGGCGAATTTTATTTGTTGTTGAGAGCCACTACCTTGTTAGATATGCATTACTCTTGTTTGATTTATTTATTACAATGAACTACGTCTAAGTTCACAGGTGTTTCGTTTTCAATATGATAGCGTCGTCTTCATTTATTTTATCTATTGTATTATTATAATTTTTGTAAGAAATAAAAGACTTGCTATATTAATAACATATCAATCGTTTAAGTGATGAAATTTAATGAAACTAGGTATGCTACATACATATGTAAACAATTAAAATTTACTTTGAAATCCAAAACTTTATCCCCCTTATGCAAAAACGTTTGTTAAAGTTAAAGCACGTGTTAAAACCAGTTTTGCCATACAAAATTCATTTGTTAAACCAACTTTAAGTTTAACAATCGTTTTTGCATAAGGGGTACATACATATCTAGAAATAAAATTAAAAGTTGTATAGTTACGGATTTTAAAAGAAATGCTAAACAGTTCTATATGACCTTTTGTGAAACTAAATAAAGTTACTGTTCATGACGAAATTTTAAATTAGGTAACAAAATTTACTCCCGAAAATGTTTGTAGTATAGTACCTTTTTTATTAAAAAATATTTCCAAAAGAAAATGGAAATTGTTTAAGTCGAATTTCTATTTAATTTACTCTATATAAATTTAAATGCAAGTGGCTGGTTTGGTTATTTAACTCCCTTTTTTGAGACATAGATTTTGTTCCTTAAGTTTACAACTTTGTGCCTTCGGAGTAACTATTTATATTTCAACGAGTAAACCGCTAACAGAACGCTTAAACGTTCCTTTCGTCAGCTTACCGACGAACACATTTGTTTCTTTTTTTTCATTATCTAAGAGCCTTGGTCTGCGAACATACAAACTCCATATTGGAATAAATCAAAATCAATTTAACTTAAATATTGTAAATACTCCTCTTTTTTTTATTCACAAACGGTCTAAAAGGTAATATTCACTATTTATTTAAAATTTGTGTATATTTGACATTTTTCCTCTTTGCACGCAAACATTTGGTCCTTCGAGCCGTATTCTGTGGTTTTTCCCAAGAAATCTACTAATTTTGGTTTTTTTTCACCTTGTGTTAAAGGAATCAACGTCGTGACCACAATTCACCATCGCAACTTTTTTTAATAAAAAGGTGCGTAAGAATATTTTATTTTAAATTAACACAAGTGAAAAAGCAGTGTAAAAGAAAAAGGAAAATAATATATATATACATATACTTAACTATACGTATGTATATATTATATACACAACACACATATACATAAATAAAGTGAATATTATTGCAAAATATATATTGCCAGTAATTGATCGCTTCTCAACACTAACAATTAATTTGACGTTTGCTTTGATATTTTCGTGTTCGGTACTTAAAATATCAACGGTGCGATTTGTTTACGTGGACGGACGGAATCGATATAAAAATGTTTGTATTTAGTTGGTGAATTTCTAAATTAATAATCTGTGTTAATAATATTAAATCGTTTATCGTTTATCGCGATTGTCATTATAATACTTTATTTCGTGGAAATATAAATATACATTGTGCACAAAATATATGTACATATTTAAATACACTTGTGTATTTTTTGTTTTGTATTTCTTCCTTTGATCAATTGTCACCCTATTGTCGGTCTAATTGGTCAAGATATTGTTTGTGGAAAGAATTTTTAAAGAAAATAAATTTGTTTGTAGTAATTTTAAATAAAATAAAGTGCAAAAAGAGTTGCGTATTTTTTAATCAATAAAGAAAAAACAAATCAAAATAAGAAAAAATGGCAATCGCAGCTTTCAAAAAATTTATTAGAGTGTCGGATGCTCTTATTCAATTTGAAGCGCGATTTAATGATATTCGTGACGATTTACATACTGCGTACACATTAGAAATTCACCGGGAAGAATTAAAGGATTCATGGGAAAAGGTAAAGGTAGCATATGAAAGCTATTTAGATGCTGCAGATAGTAAAGAAAAAACAGATTCTTGTGACACTACTGCAGCTACTGCTAAATATAGCGTTACATTTACAGCATACCTTAACTGCCTGTCCACAATAAATGAGAAAGTGCATCATTTCGAAACTGTGAAATTGAATGCCACTGCTATAAAAAAGGTGGACAGTAGCAATTCTGACCATAACCTTACCCTTCCACCATGTGACGTTAAAACATTTTCAGGCGATTATGTTGAGTGGCCCGCGCTTAGGGATTTAATCACTGTTATATATATATGTAAATAGCTCGCGTCTTAGCAATATTGAAAGACTCTGTCATTTAACACGTGAGACTAGTGGGGAGGCAAATGAAATAGTTTCAAAATGCCCTTAAAGTAATGAAGGATTCGACATGACTTGGCGTAATCTGAAAGACGCTTATGATAATCCTCGCATGTTGGTTAACAACCAATCAAAAAAATTATTTAACCTTTCTTCCATTGACAAAGACACATACAACGCGGTATGAATAATTGTTTAAATGCCCTTTCAATTTATAAGGTTAGTACTGAAAATTGGGACCCAATTTTAATTTTTATGTGCATAGAACGTCTACCTACGTCCATTGTTAGTATATGGGAAAAAGCGTACGGAATAAATCAGCCTTATCTTCTTGGAAAGATTTTGACTCCTTTCCGACAGAAAGAGTTCAAACTTTAGAATGTGTTCGCGAACTCAAAGATACCCAACCCTCTATGAGACCTGTAGCTCCGAAAATTAAAGCTCATGTGGTAAATTCTAATTCGAGTTCTTGTATTTTATGTCGTTCTTCTGATCATTTTTTGCGAAACTGTAAACGATTTAAAAATCTCTCGATTTCGGAAAGATTTTCAACAGTGAAAAAACATCACTTTTGTGTAAATTGTTTGTCCCGTGAACATGAAGTTAAAAATTGCAAAAGTGCTTTCAATTGCGCAACGTGTAATAAAAGGTATCATACTTTGCTACATCGTGAAAGTTCTAATACTGAAGTTGCGACTCAAGATAATTCTACAACAGTTGCAAGTACAGTTGCTCATAATACTAGCGTGACTCCTAGTAGTAGCAATGTGGTACCCGGTACTGACATAAATGCATGTCTGCCTTCTACATCGACGGGAATTTATTCCAATAATAATTTTTCTCGGCAGGCTTTTCATGTCTCTCAGAACCGCCAAGTGCTTCTGAGAACAGCAATGGTGAATATAGTTCATCAGGGTGTGACATACCCAGCCAGGGCTCTTATTCACCCAGCTTCAGAGTCATCGTTTATCTCTGAAAATTTGCAAAATCGCTTGAAATTGCGACCAGTTTCAACGAAAGTATCCGTTTCGGGCATAAATCAAACTCTTTCGGCTACGACTAGGAAAATTTGTAATTTGAAGATCAGTTCTCCATTAGATCATTCTATTCTATTGGAAACTATGGCTTTGGTATTACCAAAGATATCAGGGGACTTGCCCTCGTTTATCATTGATTCAAATCTTCATGAAAGTTTTCCTAATTTACAATTAGCTGATCCTAACTTTTGGTAACCTAAGTCAGTTGATATACTGTAAGGGGCCGACTTGTATCCTCAAATCATTCTAGGGGGAATTCATCGTGCAACTGTGGGAGCTCTGTTAGCTCAAAGAACTGTATTCGGGTGGATTATCACAGGATCAGTTCCAAAGCCACAAGTTCAAGTATATTCTATCAGAATAGAAGAATCTCCGGAGGATAGCTTAAATAGAAATCTTCTTAAATTTTGGGAACTACAAGAGACTCCAAAAAGAAAAATATTAAGTCCTTTTGATAAATTTTGTTAGGATAATTATAGGAAAACAACCCGACGTGATTCCGATGGCCGATATGTAGTGACGCTACCCTTTAAGCCAGAATTTCCTCAAGATGTCAACTTAGGTGTTTCCAGACAGAATGTGATGGCACAGTTATTGAGAAACGAAACGTCGCTTCTACGCAAACCTGACGTTAAGACCTTATATGATAGTGTTGTGCAGGAATATTTGTTGTTGGACAATATGAGGCCAGTTATGCGCGGGCTGACGGCCCCAGGTCTATCTTGCTATTTGCCTCATCATCCAATAATAAAGCCTGACCGCAAAACTACAAAGTTACGAGTCGTATTTAACGCTTCGAACAAAACCTCAAATGGAAATACCCTAAACGATTGTCTTCATGTGGGCCCCACTTTACAATCTGATTTAGTGCTATTAATATTACGGTGGAGATTATTCAAATATGTGTTTAATTGCGACATTACTCAAATGTATCGACAAATTCGTCTTAATTCAGCTCATACCCCTTTTCAACGTATACTTTTTAGATCATCTCCAACAGAGGAGGTGAAGGAGTATGAGTTACATACCGTTACTTTTGGTGTAAATTGTGCTCCTTATTTGGCAATAAGGACCCTTTTACAATTAGCTGAAGATTCAGAGACGGAGTACCCTCTTGCAGCACATATTTTACGCAAGCATATGCACGTTGACGACGTACTAACGGGGGCTCATGATGTTTCATCGGCTTTAAGATCGCGAAATGATTTGATAACTGTATTGTCGTGAGCTGGAGTCGAATTGAGGAAATGGACTTCGAATGAAATCCAAATTATACTAGATCTTCCCACGGAATATTTAGTGGATACAAAATTATTTACTTTTTTTGAATCAAGCAGCTCCAAAACATTGGGTATTAAATGGAATGCTCAATTGGATTCTTTTTATTTTTGTGTAGAGCCTATTACTCATAAGGCTCAATACACTAAAAGAGAAGTTTTGTCCACCATTGCTAAACTGTTTGACCCTGTAGGTTGGCTTGGTCCAGTCATTGTGGTTGCAAAAATGATTATGCAAAATATCTGGAAAGATAATATAGACTGGGATAATTTTTTACTGCCCTCTACAAAAAATGATTGGGAAAAATTCGTTTCCTTTTACACGGAAGTGAACAATATAAAAATACCCAGGTGGGTACATTATGGCTCTGATACGTCAGCTGAACTTCATGTTTTTTCTGATGCCTCAGAAAAAGCATACGCCGGGGTAGTTTATATACGCATTTAGTCACTTGCTTTCATGTAAAACTAAAGTAGCTCTAATTAAATCTATTTCCCTGCCTCGATTGGAACTTTGTGGTACAGTATTAGCCTCAGAACTATTGAGGAGATTAAAGAATGAATTAGATATTACCCTCAGTCGAATATATTGCTGGACAGATTCCACAATTGTTCTTTGTTGGTTGAGAAAAACTCCTAGTAGTTGGACGACCTTTGTGGCCAATCGAGTGTGTAGGATTCAGGAAAATGTAGGGAGTCATAATTGGTACCATTTTAGGTCTGAAGAAAATCCTGCAGATTTAGGTAGCAGGGGACTCACTCCTTCGGCACTAGCGGAAAGTGATATTTGGTGGAATGGACCTACGTAACTTAGAAGATGCAAAAGTGAATGGAAAATCAACGATATACACTCTCTAGAAACAGACCTTGAGGCCAAACCTGCCAAGACACATGCGACGTTTTTCTCTAATTACGAAGATATTCTTGAAAGATTTTCAAAGTTTGATCGTGCTCTTAGGGTGATAGCGTATATGTTTCGATTTTATTATAGAATACATGCTTCACATAAGGGAAATCGTCAATTTTCATCTAATGCAATATCGAGTTGTGAGATAATACAAGTGAAGATACGTTTTGGCTCAAAAAGTTCATTTTACAGATGAATATCAGGCTTTATTATTAAAGAAACCAATTGCATCGAAAAGTTCGTTACTTCCACTCAATCCCTTTTTAGAAAACAATGGTGTAATGAGATTAAATGGTCGGTTAGAAAAGTCTCCTTGTTTATCGTAACGGGAAAACACCCGTTTATCTTACCATATTCTTGTCGTTTTACGATTTTATTGGTCGATTTTATTCATTTGGTTTCAATTCATGGTGGAAATCAATTGATGCTGAGAATTATTCGAATTGAATACTGGGTTCCTCGTCTGAAAAACTTAGTGTGAGCTACACTTAACCGTTGCAAGCGTTGCATTTTAAATAAAAAACGTTCTTGTACTCAGATTTTGTGGGAGCTTCTAGAGACATTCAAAGAGATTTTCGAACATTTCTAGCAGAATGTAAAGCCCGAATGACTTCTACTTTCGGCCTACAAGGTCTTACATGGCGCTTTGTCCCCGCTGGTGCCCCACATATGGGGCATTATGGAAAGCTGCTTTTAAAAGTTTTAAAACACATTTTCGAAAAGAGGCTCAGGATATCAAATATACATTCGAAGAACTGTCCACCATATTAGCAAGAATTGAAGCGTGCCTCAATTCTCGGCCCTTGTGTCCCTTATCAGACAGTCCCAATGAACCTGTGGCGCTTACGCCTGGCCATTTTTTAATAGGTTGTCCAATATTAGCTCCGCCGGAACCTACGATTTTGGAAACCCATGATAGCATAATAAATAGATATCGTAAAATTAAAGCATTTTCACAAGATTTTTGTCACCGATGGAAGGAAGAATATTTGCAAAATTTACACAAAAGATATAAATGGAAATTCCCTGAAAGGGATATACAAGTTGACGACTTGGTAGCTATTCGCCATGGACAGCTTTCTCCCACTTCCTGGAAATTAGAGCGCGTCATTAAAAATTATCCAGGAAGTGATGACCACGTTCGAGTCGCGGACATACGCACTGCAAACGGAGTTTTGAAGCGACCAATCACTAAATTGGTCATATTGACTAAGTAAGACATTCCTACCATATATTCTTAACCACATTGTTCCCTAGTACCATGCACGCTTTGCCTAATTTCTTTGAGGACGCTCTATTGGAGGAATATGAGGAAGCGATGGAAGTATCCAATTAGACTCCAGTGTGTTTTACGACCACTGAAGCCGTTTTAGTTCAAGTGGCGTCACCAATTCCGAAGTTATGTCTAAAAGCTGAAGCTGTTGTTACGGTCACTGAACAAGTCGTGATTACTGACGTTGTAGAATGTCATAATAAAAATGCCGATACACCAAGTATAGCCAATAGCTCGGAACCGAAAAATAATTCCAATGAGAATTTACCAAAGCCGATTCCCTTGCAATGCAGCCTCTGCAAAAGGCATCACCCCTTGAGAGGATGTCCCAAAAAAAAGGTTAAGACACGTTTTGGTATTTGGCCATTGTTCGCGATGTCTATCTCTGGTGCATGCGGTCAAAGATTGTCCTAGCAAGCGTAAATGTGAAAAATGCCAAGGCGATCATAATACGCTTTTGTGTTCTCCGCCTCGAAAAGCTAAACCAATGGTCCAAAAGACAAATAAAAATTCGAAAAAACCTAGTGGTTCGAGCAATGGTTCGAATTTATTGACTCCGTTACCTATCGGTCACGTGATAAACTTCTCGCCGACGCTTCAGTTGATGGATCTGTTGTAAAAACCATATATTACTCGTAAATATTATATATACCACTTTATATTGGAATGTATGAATTTTTTTTCTAATATATGTATGTATATATCAATGTTAAGCTATTATTAATTGCTCAAAATGATGTTCTCGCAAGGTGGCCGGCAATGTTTAAGTCGAATTTCTATTTAATTTACTCTATATAAATTTAAATGCAAGTGGCTGGTTTGGTTATTTAACTCCCTTTTTTGAGACATAGATTTTGCTCCTTAAGCTTATAACTTTGTGCCTTCGGAGTAACTATTTATATTTCAACGAGTAAACCGCTAACAGAACGCTTAAACGTTGCTTTCGCCAGCTTACCGACGAACACATTTTTTTTCTTTTTTTCATTATCTAAGAGCCTTGGTCTGCGAACACACAAACTCCATATTGGAATAAATAGAAATCAATTAAACTTAAATATTGGAAATACTCGTCTTTTTAATTCACAAACGGTCTAAAAGGTAATATTCACTATTTATTTAAAATTTGTGTATATTTGACATTTTCCCTCTTTTCACGCAAACAGAAATTATGATACTATAAATAACGAGTTTCGAGATTTGAAAAATTAGTCAGATGAGCTAATGTTTCCGTAGCTTTCAAAAGTTATAAGGATAATATTGTGAGTTCCACACTCATTGGCGAATGTGGAAAGAATATTTTCATAATCAGAACGAAGACTCGAAAGTCTAATACAAACAAAAGACTTTTTGAAAGGCAAAATAACTCGTATTTTTTACGAAATTCAGCTTTTCAGTGATTCCAATATATTTCATACAAAAAAAAAACAGATCGTCACAAAAATGTATAACAATAGTGTAAAAAATATCTCTTTTACAATCGGTTGTACAAAAATATTACAGAGACTTACAGTTTCTATTGTGTTTATTACATTCTGTTGTAAAATAACGGTACTATTTGTCAATGTCGATAACGTTCGACTTGTCGCACACTTACATTCAAAACAAAAACTAATTTTAAAATTTTGTTTTTGTTTCAAATGTAAATGCACGACAAGTCGAACGTTGTCGACATTGACCAACCGGCCCAACAATTATTTGAGTTAGGCCCTTTCTTTTGATACCAACGATATGTATTTACTGCCTCTTCCAATATGTGGAAAGAAAAACCCTGCGAAATTCTAATAAATTTTTATTTCATACTGATGCAGATTATTCCTCGTGTCGCCCTTTTATTTTATTTTTTGAATTAAAAATTTTAAACTTGTGTTCTGGAAATCTACTTTTTTGAGTTATTTCGTTATTTGAGCAAATGAGTGATATGTTCTATAAATATAATAAAAAAAAACTTAAAACAAAAGAACGGGTTTAGTACTATTGGGGTCGAAAAAGTACAGTTTTGAAAGCTAATTGGTACGAAATTAATTTTCTCATTTATCACATTTGGTAACTACCTTATATTACCATTAACACACGGTATTACCAACATTAAAGTCGATACAAAGTTACTCTGATATTAAAATAACGGCCAATCCAATTATCTACAAACACCTAGAAACAGTTACAGGTTGTGTTAAGCTATGTACAGACGGTTGTCAGATCTTACAATATTGCCAGTAAAATGTGCTAAAAATTTCTTACAACCGTGTGAACTGGCAATTTTTGTCAGACGACGTTGCCAGAAAAAGCATTTTCAGTCCATTGCAAGACTATCAACTGACAACATATTGTCAGACATCTTACAATCGTGTGAACACATTGTAAAATTATTGCCAGATATTTGTCAGACATTTTAATATTGTCAGATGTGCGAAGTTCATGCATCTGACAATGGCTTCATTGTAAGCTAATTCTTTCTATGGGCAACACTGCAAACGCTTGATTTTAAAGAAAAAGTTTATAATAAAATATATGCAGACAAAATCATTGCAATTGCTTCTTTATAATAATAATTTATACTTTCACTTTTTACATTTAACACAAACACAAACGATAAATATTTAACAATGGCCAACAAATGGTTTAAGTCTGGCAACGCATAACAACAGATCCAACAATTTGTGCATATGACAACCGTGTGAACTGACAATTTTTCTACTGACGATTTTGTCAGATGAATTTATTGTCATACAACCGTCCAGCAACAAATTGTAAGATTTTCTGACATCCGTGTGAACTGACAAGAAATATTGTGCTGGCAATTTTCGATTGCCAGTACATTGTCAGCACATTGCCAGATCTGACAATATTGTAAGATCTGACAATCGTCTGTACATAGCTTTAGAAGACTGTTTGATGACCTGTGCGTCATTTCTGTAAGGAATGTGAAAATTTCTTTAGTCGAAAAAATTGTTATCATCCTGCAAAACACAGGGCAAGTAAGAAAAAACTGAATTTGTTGATAATTTTTGTAAGTTTGTACAAGTTTTTATGTGAGTAACCCTGTGTAAAGTAGGACGACCAACATATTTATTTAATTTTTCTCGATGCGAGAACTTCTCACAAGTTACAGAAACGGGACACTGGCTACCAATACCAAATGACAACACAGATAAACTATGGTCCCAATACCAAATTTAGAGCGAAAAAAGTAGTTTTTTTAAAGGGTTCAAAAGTGAAAATTTTGGATGGTTCTTCAATGAAAAGCATCCAACGTGCAAAACGGTTAAATTTTTTTTTATATATTTCCAATATTATAACTGCAGTATTGTTTTAAACAGAAGCAATTGCTTAATTTTGTTTTTAATAAGAACCCATTCGATAAATTTGTGTGGTTTGGAGAGCTTATAATATAAAGTGAAAGAAATTTCTGTACTATTTGTTGGTTTTATATTATACAGTAGAGGTATGTATTTTTTTGATTCTGAATATCCACTTGATTTATCATTTCGTTTAGAAAAATATGTATGAACATTAAAATGTATTCCTTAATTGTCCAATTGTATCTGTATCGAATCTTTAGGTTACAAAGTCTAGCACCAAAAGGGATTTGTTCAATGTTTGGTATGCTGAAACGGACCAAAATAAAAATAATGATGCTGACATAGTTTACGTTTTCACCAAAAGTGGCATACCAAATAATCAAAAATTATGAAAAATTATGACTATAAAATAAAATAGAGCAAGCATATCGAAATTTAGTTAGAAAGTTGTCGAAGAAGTGGATGAAAGCACATCAAACAAAGAATGTGTTCGAGTATACTTATTAGTGTTGGTTGCATGATATTTTTCTATTTCCCGGTAAAGCCTCGCGAATTTTTTTGGATGACAAGACGGTAGACGGACATAAAACATAAACAACATAAAAATACGGCCGATCTTGTAAACTGTTTTTAGAAGGGAGCAAGGATCAAAACAATCAAAATTGAAATCTCTTGTGAACACTTACTCCCCAGAAGAGTTAACATTTGCTGCTGCAAGTAGTCTTTATAAAGCAGGAAAACGAGTTGGTGTCTACGTTATTAGAAACATAGATATGAGATGCCAGATGATAATTATTTTAAAAAATACGAAACGTTTAAATTAACATAAACTTATCTTTTTGTGTATTTTTTTATTATTTCTTATTTTTTTTTTGTTTGCAGTGAATATTTACATATTTTGATTACACATGTGGCAGCACTGAATCTGCTAATTGGCAAAACAAACAACATGGCAAGAGAAAAGGAAGAAAACAGACATTGACTCCGCGTGCGATTTTTGCTGCTACAGCTGCAGCATTTTAATCTTGTAATTGTTTTCAATTAATTAAATCCACAATTCGCATTATTTAAATAAAGAGTAGTATAAGTAATAATTCAGTGTTTTATTACCACACTAACAACATTGGTGACCCCGATAAAGGACACGTATTCCTGAAATCAAATTGTATTTCAACGCAGTAGAAAAAATTTTTTTCTTGGAAGCAGCGCAGTCGCGTGGTTTTTGAGTTCAACGTTTTTCTTCGAACAAGTTGAAGATTTTGCTCAAACGACAATAGATTTTAGTTAATTTTAATTATTATTCGAACTCCATTTGTTTCTATATTTATGATTTTAACAGGCTTAAGTTCGTATCGCTTTTTAAGCCAAATTACATGTGATAATTATTAATGAACAAATAACACCAAAGTTAGTTGTAAATATTCTGACAACACATAGTTGAACGGAACAGCCAGCCGTTTTCGAAGGCCACTAAACCTTCATCATCAGCGTTCCTTTGTGTTTGGTCCACTGTGTGTGGTGTCAGTTGATATAGATTTCTGCTTTATATACTTAGCATTATTGCAAAGGGAATATGTGAATTGTTTTGATTCATCGTATTTCAATTTGCTGAAAGCTTTTTTGTATTGTACGCTCAATTTTACCATCTCTATATTTACAACAGTATTACCATTGTCGTTTTGTTCTTTTACTAATTATACATATGTTGGTTAATTTGCTTATTTTTTTTTTTTTTGTTCTACTTAAGACAAACTTTTTTGGTTTGTTACTATTAAGTATATTTTTATTTAATTTTTGCCACAGGCCCATGGCTATTAATTTTAGTTAATTTTAATTATTATTCGAACTTCATTGGTTTCTATATTTATGATTTTAACAGGCTAAAGTTCGTATCGCTTTTTAATAGATTTGCTAATGAGTAGAGAGCCTTACAGTTTAAGGCAACGAGGTACAGCCACATACAAAGAGGAATCATCTAGCGAGGAATTTTTTGAAACCGATAGTCTTGACATGGCAGAGATGGAAAGCATTTTAGCTTAAATGCAGACGTTACAGCGTGAATTAAATTCGCTTCGTGAGTCTCAAAGAAATTTAACTGGTGGATCAAGATCGAATCTTTAAAAGGTCCACATACCGAAGTTTAACAAATTGAATCCCCACTTGTGGTTTGCACAGATTGAAAGATCTTTTTCGTTGTGTGACATTACACCAGATGCAGACAAATTTGATCTTGTCACAGTTCGCCTTGAGGACGAAATACTTTTGTGTATTGAGGACTTAATAACAAATCCTCCTTCTAATAACAAATTTGCCGAGCTTAAAGAGAGACTTGTCTCAAAATTTTCTGAGTCATCAGAATCGAAATTACGACGTTTACTACAAGGCGGAGAAACAGCAGGTATGAAGCCATCAGAAATATTATCCCATATGAAACGTTTAGCTCCTGGTAAAGGTAACGAAGCTATAATTCGCATATTATTTCTCGGCCAGATGTCAGATTCTATTCGTCCTCTCTTAACGGTGTGGCAAGAAGAAAATTTGAAAAAGCTAGTTGAAATGGCCGACAAAATGCTAGAGGCCAATTGCAACAACAATGTATATGCTGTATCAGCAAATTCAAAACACGAAGCAAGCAATTTTATAGAAGCTGTTGCCCCCTCTACATCAATTTCGGATATGTGTGATGCAATAAAAAATTTAACAGACAAGGTCGAAAAAATGCAGATACAATTAGATAAGGGAAATTATAATAAACAACGCTCCCGATCCAGCAGCCGGTCAAGAATGTCTCCAAATGAGGGTGCTACTCAGCTATGCTGGTACCATAAAAAATTTGGCGATGCAGCCCAACATTGCAACCCTACTTGTACTCGTTTTAATTCCAAGCCGGAAAACTAATGAGGCTGTCGTCAGTCAAAAAGGTTGGCGGCAGCAGCGATGTTAACCTCATCGAAGAGAATCGTCTACACATTTTCGATAAATCAACCAAATCTCGTTTTCTAGTCGATTCAGGATCAGTGGTATCAGTTGTACCCCCATCTTTCGTCAAAGCGTCATTAACACCGTCAACAATAACACTACTCGCTGCAAATAGTAGTGAAATACGTACATATGGTAACTGCGTTTTTAAACTAGATCATTCGCAAAACGAATGAATTTAGTATTTCAACATTATTTCCAAAAACATTAAACGCGTTTTCATCTTTACTTAAAGATTTCATAGATATCACAACAACAACAACAGCTGAAACACGTAAACGAAATTCTGAGGAAAGTATAGTTCATCACATAGAAACTACAGGCAAGCCAGTAGCCGATCGTCCACGAAGATTGTCTGGTGATAAACTTACTGCAGCAAGGGCCGAAATCGAATTTTCGCTAGACCAGGGAATATGTCGCCCTTCAAAAAGTTCATGGGCCAGCCCTATTCACATGGTCGCTAAAAAAACTGGTGGTTGGCGAGCATGCGGCGATTACCGGAAACTCAATGCATCTACTGTTCCATACCGGTACCCTATAGCCAACATTAATGATTTTGCTGAAAACTTGCATGTAAGTCAATTTTTGCAACTCTTGACTTGGTTAGGGCCTACTATCAAATACCGATGGCTGCCGAGGACATTCAGAAGACCGCAGTTTGCACACCTTTTGGACTCTTTGAATTCTTATTTATGCCTTTCGGCTTACGGAATGCCACTCAGACATTTCAGAGGTTCATGGATGCGGTATTGAGAGGTCTTGATTTTGTATATTGCTACATCGACGATATAATTATCTTGCCTGAGTCTGTTGAGGAACATGAACGCCATTTGCAAGAGGTTTTTGAACGTCTTCGTAAAAACGGGTTGACAATCAATGTGAACAAATGCCATTTTGGTCAATCTGAAGTACAATTTCTAGGTTTTGTCATCAATGGTAGTGGTTTTCGACCGCCGGCTGATCGTGTCACTGCCATAGTAAATTATACCAAGCCCGAAACCATATGAGAACTTCGTAGGTTCCTTGGTGTCATAAATTATTATCGCCGATGTATTCCTCATGCTGCTCAACTTTAGGCGCCATTGAACAATTTCCTTACCAACTCAAAAAAGAGCGACAAGAGAAAGTTATCGTGGACACTCGAAGCCGAAGATGCATTCTTAAAATGTAAACAAAGTCTAAGTGAAACTGTTTTGTTAGCTCATCCAGCGCCAAACTCGGATCTTATTCTCACCACAGATGCTTCTGATTCTGCTATAGGAGCTGTCCTAGAACAGGAAGCTAACGGCATTTGGAGACCGCTTGGTTTTTTCTCTCGTAAGCTATCAAAAGCAGAAACAAATTATAGTACTTACGACCGGGAATTACTCGCAATTTATGACGCCATAAAGTATTTTAGACATCTCCTAGATGCACGTCATTTCGTGATCAGAACTGATCATAAACCAATTATTTATGCGTTCTCGCAAAAACCTGAAAAGGCTTCACCTCGACAGCTGAGACATCTCGATTTTATATCGCAGTTTACGACGGAAATAGTTTATTTGGCAGGCTCTGACAATGCAGTGGCGGACGCTTTTTCTCGTCTTAGTGCAATTTCAATGCCATCGGACATTAACATGGATGAACTTCAAGCAGCGCAAGAAGATGATGAAGAGTTAAAAGCTTTGGCGGATGGCAAAAGTTCTTTAAAACTTCATATTATTCAGTTTGGTTCAACATCACTACATTGTGACATTTCAACTGGTGTTTTACGTGCGTATGTCCCCGAAAAACTTCGATTACAAGTTTTCAACTCCATCCATAACATCTCCCACCCAAGCGGCAAATACAGTCTACAACAAATACGCACAAAATACGTATGTCCTAACATGAAAAAGCAAATAATCAGTTGGTCTAAAAATTGCATATCTTGCCAAAGATAGAAAATTTCTAGACATAATCGTTTCACTCCAAACAAAATGGATGTTCCTGATAATCGTTTTGACCATATCCACTTAGATATTGTTGTAATGCCATTGGTACAAGGCTATAGGTATTGCCTAACAATGATCGACCGTTTCTCTAGATGGCCTGAGGCAGTCCATATCCCCTTAGGGATATGTCAGCACAAACAGTGGCAACCGCATTTTGGAATACTTGGATATCACGATTTGGTTGCCCAAAAACAATCACCACAGACCAGAGGACGCAATTCGAATCCGCCCTTTTCAAAACTCTTCGCAGATTAACGGGATCAAAGCGTGCACGAACTTCAGCATACCACCCTCAGACTAATGGCATGGTCGAAAGGTGGCATAGAACGTTCAAAGCTGCCCTTATGTGTCATCAGGATATTTCGTGGGTAAATATACTACCAACTGTTCTGCTTGGATTAAGAACAGTTTTTAAAGAAGACCTGCAAGCATCACCATCGGATCTGCTTTACGGCGGTGAACTGCGACTGCCAAATGAATATTTTGATAACACCGAAGAATTGGCTGATTCTTCAGAATTTTTGAAAGAACTTCGAAAATATTTTAATGTACTACGCCCTCTACCTGCTGCACATCACAACAAGAGCAAATGTTTATTTTTAAAGACCTGAGTAATTGCAGTCATGTTTTTCTACGCACTGATGCGACTCGAGCGCCACTTGAAGCTCACTATTCTGGTCCCTACGAGGTGGTAAAGAGACTTTCAGATACACTATTCACTATCCGTATAAAAGGAAAAGACGTAAATGTTTCGGCAGACAGAGTAAAGCCAGCTTTCGTGTTAAATGATACTCGGTCATCAGAAACGAATACTGGCATGTCCTCATCCGACACTCAACAAAAGCCAACAAGTACTAAAACACTCATTGCATCATCTCGAACTACACCATCTACTTCAAAATCCACAGCAGAAAATACTTCGCAAAACAAACAATCTGGCAAGAGAAAAGAAAGAAAACAGACATTGACTCTCCCTGCGATTTTTGCTGCTACAGCTGCAGCATTTTAATCTTGTAATTGTTTTCAATTAATTAAATCCACAATTCGCATTATTTAAATAAAGAGTAGTATAAGTAATAATTCAGTGTTTTATTACCACACTAACTACACACAAAACACAGAAATCAATTTAAGTAATGTCAGTGATTATGAATTGATTTTGCACGTCTTATGTCAGTTACTTGTTATATGAAAAGTGCCACACCCACTCAATAGAATTCACCTATTTTTGGCGTAAGATCATGTTATGTTAAGTCATTTGTTTATAAAAATTTTTATGGTTATAGGTACTTCTAAAAGAGATTTACGACTTTTTTCGCGCTAAATTGCTCATTGGGAGCACTGTGAGATGGTAAACTGCATAGCAGCAAAATCTTTATGCAGTAATACAGTTCCTTCCATTGCGCTGATTTACACGGGCATAATTGTGCTGGAATAACATTCCAGTTTGTTGGTGAGAGAGGCAAAGAGAGTGGTTTTGCGGTTGGCATAACTTTTCAACCAGCTTCAACCCCGCATTAGCCGCATAAAACCAATACACACATAACCTAAAAAACAACAAATGTTAAATGAATATACGTTTTGTGCCAGATGAATTAGTCTCGTGTAATTTGGAAAAGAACAAAAATTGTACGGCTTAAAAATTGTTCTCGTGTAAACTACATCATTTGGCTTTACTAAGTGCACATATTTCATTACGCCATCTATGAGACAATGCGAACATTCTAGAACCGGTTTCTGTAGTATAAAAAGAGGTACCCTGTGTGAGAGTCAGTCAGTATAAAGCAGATTTTAGTCGAGTCAACATCGTTGAAAGTAAATACCTCGTGCGGTGGATAATAATGATAATAGTGTTTTAAACAAATACAAACACAACCCGCAAAGCGATTAGCTTGTCTGCGAAAAATACCCAGGATCTATAGTGGGAATCCAACCCACGACCTCTGGACTGAGAGGGTAGCATCGCTACTACTCAGCCACAGGGGTACACTGATATGGTTTTAACGTAACGTAACGTTTTTAACGTAAAAACGAACTGTTAAAACCTGGTTTTACCATACAAATTGTTGTTGTTAAAACCAACTTAAAACCATTTTTGAATTGGTCTTATAGTGTTTTCACACTGACATGGTTTTAATAAAAGTTGGTTTTAACGTTAAAACCAACTTTTATTAAAACCTGGTTTCTCCCAAAAAAAAATTGTTATTGTAAAAACCAACTTAAAACCATTTTAGAATTGGTTTTAAGTTGGTTTTATGAAATGCAACCTTGTTTTCGCTGGGCTAAATTTAGTGCTGCCAAGTTAAATGACCGGGAGCAGCTGATAATGGGTGCATTCATAAGACGTAGCTGTTGTGCAACCGTTGAGTGTTTGTCTTAGAAACGCATTGTTGAGTAGTTCCGCTCCACTCAACAGTTGAGTAATTTTCCATCATAAAATTTTTTCGCTACCTATAGTCAACATGTTGTGCTCAGCCTGAACAGCTGATCGAATAGAACTTTATCTTTTATTTGATTTGTTAGGTGGCAGGAGCAAATATTTGTTAAATTTTACATTACAAATGCGATGAAGTAACAAAATAAAGATATAAGATTAAATTATATCCATCAAGCCGTTTCTAAGACGTAACTGTTTCTGGCCAATAGTTTCACAACTGTTGAGCTCAACAGCTACGTCTTATGAATGCGCCCAATGCCAGTGAATAACAATAGATGTCGCATGAAAGATTGTAAACTTAAAAATGGACGCAGGAGCAACAATAATAAAAAAATTATGGGAAAAAGAATTTTTTGAAAGGGAAACAACGAAAATTTTTCATTGATCTTTGGGAAGTGAAAACAGACGATATGACTTATATCGATCACCCGATAAAAAAGTTTTATAATTAGTGATTTTTTATGGGAATTGTTAAAATTTAAGATTAGAATTTTTTAAACGCACTAATAATCCCAAATTAATATTTTACTTATTAAAGGTACCAATACACTACATGTTTTTGATTGTGTTTTTTCAAGTTTACAATTCACATGTTTTATTTGTGTCTGTCAAACTTGATTAATTTACATACGGTTTTAATTTTTGGTCAACAACTTGTATGTACAATTACACGTGACATCGGCCATGATTGTTTCAAAACCTCTTTTATTATAACATTAAAGTCGCTGGAAATTTCTTTTGTAGCGTTGCTGAAGTGCCGGCGTCACTGAAGTGCCGGCGTCAAAAATATTTATTTAAGTTTTTTTCTTTTTAATCTAAAAAATATGGAGCTTGTATCAACACTTGTTATATACTTTATATCATTGTAATTAAAATTTTAAAATGAGATAAAAAATAATTAATTTATCACTAATGCAAATATTTTAAACGGACGGCTAATTATATCGGAGACATTCAACCGTCGATAAATGTTTTCACATGGCATAGACATTTGAAAACACATGTGTGAACATAAGAAAGAGAACATGCTCTAATTGAAAATTTGTCTTATGTTTTTGCTTGTGTATTTTTACACAAGCAAAGTTTTTGAGGTCACCAACTACATGTTTTTACCGAATTATCTAAAATTTGACAGGTGCAATGTAAAAAACATGTAGTGTATAGGCACCTTAAGTAAAATATTTTTTTTTAATAAAAATACATTGAAATTGATTATTGAGGGGTTTAGCTGGATCCTATGCGCATAACAAGCCTGTTATAGTTGGACCTTAAGCTGGCTTAAGCTAATGTCAGAATTGACCGATAAGTCTGTCAAATGCTTAAACAATTCAGATGTGACTTTTAGGTGGCCACAATGTACTTACATGCACTTAAGTATTCTTTACCCACAGCTGCACATCTAGGTATTGTCAATAATTTTGTAGTAATTTTGTTTCTTCTCATAACTCCTAAATGAATACAATTCAATCAAACTAACTTGAAAGAATGACCTAATCTATTAGAAATTCACATATAAATATATCCATCACCTTATTACTTGTTTTATTTGTTTTGCCTACTAAAAAGTACAACAGTGAATATACATAAGTAAATACATGAGTATGTGTGCATATGTGTATTGTAAAACAAACAATGAAAATAAAAGCTTTGCTTTATTTTCTGAGTTTAAAATAAGAAACAATAAAAAAATATTTAAAATCAATGAATATTTTCTGCCGCTGCTTGTTTGAGTTTAAAAAATGCACAAACAGTTGTTTCCTCACGGAATGTGCGTTCAGTTTGGCCCTTTACTTAAGCAAATGACATTTGACGAAACTTGACGAAAAGTTTGTTAAGTACATTATAGTTTGCCACATACGTTTTATATGTAACCGTACAGTTGCTTAAGCTAGCTTATTCATATTATAGTTTGGCCTTTAAGGCCCAATGGCTAAATTTAGCCATTTTTAATCCCATTTATCCGGAAGAAAATTGAATTTAGCTATTAGCTATTTTTTGAGTCATTTTTTTTTTTAATTTAGCTATTTTTCCAAACATGAACTTTATTTGAAATTTTTCATAAAAAATTTAAACTCGCATGAAAGGAACACTTATTTTTGTTGCAGCAGTCTAAAAGAAAGAAATGGCCAAATTGGTAGCAATAAGATTTGCTACTCCGCTCTTATAATCGTTGCAATGTTGTTAAAGTTGTCGGGTCTAATTGGTGGTTTATGATATCAATCAAGGCGCATTTATTAGGTGGCAGCACTACACCAGGTGACTAATGTCATTACACCAATCTAAATGTCAAATTTGGATTGTCTAGGTATAAGCCTTAAAGCATGCTTTACTTGGGTATCCATAAGCACCTTTCGAATATTCAGTTTTGTATGGTGTTTGACATTTCCTGTAAGAAACATGCAATCTGACGATGCTACCCTGTTTTGAAAAGTAAGAAGGTAATTTACATCAACAAAGTACATGTGGTTATTGCTGTTGTAATATTTGTTGTAGAAATGCGGGTACCTGATTGATGTGCCTTGATATCAATCAAACAAGGGCTATTTTTTTTTAAACGAGTGAAAATAAAAAATAAATCAAAGTTTAAATGAAAGTTTAAAAAATGGAAATGAAAAAAAGTATACACAAAAATTTCGCAAGGAATGGATTAGTATCCCAAAAATTTAAAGACAGAATAGCAGAATGTACAAGTCAATACAATGCAAGTTTGCACTACCTGAAGAAAAATAATTTTATTTACTACTTAAATTTATTGTTTTTATTTACATTAAAAATTCCGATTTGCTATAAAAAGTAATATATGAAATAGCTCTATGTTTTTGTTAAAGTGCATAATTTTTGCATTCGATTGCGCTTAGCCATTTGTTAGCTAGTTCTTATCCATTTTTGGTGAAGGAATTCTGGCATCAATGGTTGTATGAGACGTGTGTATACAACAGCAGGAAGACGTAGTTGTAACCAATTGTGGTATATTTAAGAAATCTATGTATATGTGTGTATTTAAGCTCTTGATTTTATTAGATTAAGTGTTATTGTTAAATAAAGTGTCATTCTTAACCCTAATTAGTACACTGGGGTCTTTTATTCATATTCAAAAAAATAATAATTGTGTTTGTGTGTACAATAAGCTTATTTTCCCTTTAAACAGGAAACGGGTGTTAAAACGAATTGTTAAGAACTCCCACAAAAATTAAAGTTCTGCTTTTGTGCATCGTATTCGCGTAATGGAGAAGCTAGACTTTCGCACTTAAACAACAATTTATTATTTGGTTTATCACTTGTATTCTTTATTTGAAAAAATAAAGTTTGCTTGACATTTATCTAACAAAAATTACGAAAAAAGGATTTTAAGTTGCACTAAAATATTTCTGTGTTACCCATAAGGGAATTATATTAAAAAAGAACTTATGTATAAAAGTATGTATGTATGTATGTATACACTGAAAAAACTATTTTTCATAAATTCTATGAATGAAATTCATTGACGAAGATTCATTAATATTTTCTAAAAATCCGTTGATTCAATGTACTCATACATTGTTTCAATGAATCAATTCATTGAAACTTAATATGAACTTTAATGTACGTATGAACGGTACGTTGAAAGCATTCATTAAAGATAAATATCAAAAATTTTAATGAACCAGTTCCTTGAATCAACGTACTAGTACATCCATATTTTTACATATAGAAACGCAGACTTAACAAAATGTGTAAAAGCAAAATAAATGGTGAGTACAAACAAATATAATGAATTAGTATCTTGATTCAATGAACCTTTTCATTAACTCAATGTACTCATACATTGTTTTCCAACGGGAATTACACAAAAGGGAATTTTATTAAAAAAGCACTTATAAAACTATATACATACATATGTATGTATCTATATCTAGGTACTATATTCAGCATCTATATGGTAATGATTTTGCATCAACTTTCTCCATAACTGAAATTGCAAAGTTTATTCCCATTTTACAGGTCATATATTATACAACCTAAAGCACTGAAAATGCATAATACATTTATTTGTGTACACATACATATAATCACATAATTTTTTGCCTTTTTGTACTTACTCCTGGATGTGGCACACTTTCATGATTCCATTATATGTATATGGCATTTATAGATAAACGTTCCACGCGTTTTATTTTTAAATTATTATCCATTTCTCTGCCTGGTGTACATAAAACCACAACCATTGCACAGAGTGATTTACAAACCATCTGCTTAAGCCGCGTTCAGACTATTATACTTTGTATTTATACTTGTCAAAAATTCAAATAATACGTGCAAGTGTGATAGTCTGAACGCAAAATGTCATAAAAGTGGCAAATAATACGATACAAATTTTGACATCCCATAAGACTTTTTCGTTTTTAGAAAATTTTCTAAACGATAATACTTTTCATTAGATCAGGGTTGCATTTTCACACAAACCAAACTTCCAAGTCGGCTGTTTCGCCGCCGATAGCGTGTCGTCATTGATGTAATGTTTTGTCATATGTATATCGGCTCAAAATTTTGAATAAGTGAATCGTATGGAAGTATATTTCGTTGACGTAATTTTTTAACGTTTTTGTAATATATTTTCTTAAATTTTTTTTCTGTTATTTACATAGAATATTTTTAACTGCTGAATTTTTTCAAGTGTCGGCACGTCCCCGCCTGCATGAAGCCGTTTTTCCGCCGCTAGTAAATGAATAGCGCAGACATTTTCATTGAACAGCTGTTTTATTTTCTACTTGTATTACACATTTGATTTGAAGTGTGATGGTCTGAACACAGTATGTGATTTTACGTTAGATTTTTTTGACAGTCGCAACGAATGTTCTTCTGTATCGTAAAATGTGATGAAAGTATTAATACTTGTATAATAGTCTGAATGGGGCTTTAGCGATTTGCACCCACTTAGACACTTATTAAAAGGTATAACAAAGAGTATTAAAGCTTTCAATTGTTTTAAAGCCAACAAGGATAGAACCGTTCAAGGCACATTTACTACAGGTACATGCATTAGGAAAAACTCTGTGGCAACTCTGTGCTTCTCACATAGCTTTAAAAAGTAATTGACAAAAATTTGTATGCATCAAACAAGGCACATAAGTAATTGTCAAACGAATTCTTCGTTATAAACTTGTAAACAAAAAATCAGCGGATGAACAATATGACTGATACGTGTACCTGTTTGATATGCCTTGGAACCGTTGCAGCCGGCTGTTCATTCTCGGTACAAATTAACTTATTCCTCAGACTTCTTAAGCATATTTTTACTACTAATACCAACTTAATGCAATTCCGGAGCAGTAACACTATGGTTTGGAGGACACATAAAATACTTTTTTTAAAGTTTTTTTATCTTTATTTTTCTGTTTATTAATTTTTACAACAAAGCGCTGAAAAAATACTTTTTTTTTAAATACAACAGCTTTTTTTTGACATCCCAAGTATATAAAATACTAAAAGTGAATTCAAAAATTTGACGTGAGTATACCTTATATGAATTTGTCTTGAGTAAAAATTTGTACAAATTTTTGAGTTCTCGAACGCACTTAGTGCTGACATGTTTTTGATTATCAGTGTTGCCGTAATATTATAAATGCAAAAGTAAATTATTGATTTTTTGTTGCGATTTAACTGCTAAAACCGATTTTGATGAAATTCAAAACATAAATAGATTTGAATTTAAAAGAACGCAAAGGCTATTATATTTTTTTCAGAAATAAGACCAAAAAGGAGGTAGTGGGAATTTAATTCTCTTTGCAACTATCTATCCGATTCTTTGAAACTATCTATCCAATTTTGATAAAATTCGAAACATAGATAGATAGATTTGGGGTCAAATCGTCACATCCGTGAACGTACAACTAGTCACGTAAAACCACCATTTTCGGATTATGACATACGTCAACGTACTGAAATCCCATTCGCATGTAGCGATTTGAAGCCTGAGTCTAAAAGAAGGGAGGTAAAGTGAAATGTCTTTCTGGTTATATAACTACCCATAGAGCACAAAATATTGCTGGAATTTTTCTGGAATGTTATTAAGTTGCAGGTAATGGGTAATATTGCAGGAATATTGCCGGAATAGTTTTTGGTAATATTTCATTTGCAACATAGTACCAATATTGTTCTAATATTACAAATTTTTTTAGAAAATTAAAAAGTTTGTTGTTGTTTTCAATACAAGTATTCGATCGAACGATTTCTGGTGACATCGTGGGACAGGCCGTATATCTAGCAAAATTGTTTTTGTTAAATTAATATATCGCGTTGTAGATTCCATAAGGCCATATACCGGCAAAAGTTCCCATGAAAAGACATAAGAGCGTATAATAAAAATTTAACTTTTTTCCAAGTCCAAAAAAAAATTTACTTGGCGAAATCTTTTTTTGTTTTTCTTTAAGTTTTAGGTAAAAATACGTAGATTCCCAAAAACATTTTTTTCTAAAATTCAATTATCTCTACATATATAAAAATCACGTGCTCTATGGGCCGTGAGTAGTGTTTCTGTGTAGTTTGAAGTTCGTCCGACAGATGGCGCAATATTTAGTTTTTTTGTGTTTTTGCACCGTAACTCAAGAACTACTGCACCGATTTTGACCAAACTTTATATACATGCTCTATGGGGAATAAGGCGTGTTTCTGTGGAGTTTGAAGTTCGCCCGACAGACGGCGCAATATTTAGTTTTTTCGTGTTTTGCCTGATAGATATTAGCGCGATAAGCCTATGCTGTGTTTCGCTGAAGGCGTTGTTGGGTCCTTAATCAGCTTTAGTGGAGTTAATTAGACCGATATCGCAGACTTGCAGTAAAAATAAAATTTGAAGGCAAAACAACGTTTGCCCGGGTCAGCTAATTTCTGTATAAAAAGATAAATTTTTTTGGCAATTCTGGACGTTTCAGGCGAAAGCACGTTATTTCAAAAAAAAAAATAAAAAATATAAATAAAAAAACCCTTACGGTTCCCGGTTGACATAATAGAAATTATTGCCATATCTCTGCAATGTTGCAGTGAAATATTTCTGCAATCTTGCTGGCAAAACAAAAAAGCGGACATAGGAATATTGCAGGAATATTGCAAGAATATTGTCTGTGACATCACAACATTACGAAACAATATTCCTGCAAAATCCCAGCAATAATTTGTGCTCTATGGGTATCTATGCAATTTTGACTACATTTTTTTTTAAATGAGACCGCGAGAGGAAGTAAGGAGAAATTTCTGCCTCTTTGAAACTCTCTAACTGATTTTGATGAAATTCAGAATATGGATAGATCTAAGTCTGGAAGGACACAAACGCTATATATTTTATCAAAAAGCGCAATTTTATAAGATAAGTAAAACGAAGGAACTACGTTCCTAAATGGTTTCCTATGACACCGTGCATTCTTTTTTTGTTTTCCCTATTATTTTCTCTCATAATATAAAGTAAGAGGGAATAAATTTGTCAAACTTATCAAGTTTCCAAATGCTTTTTTCCTTCCAAAGCTCATATACTGCTCTTTGCCTTCAAAATAATTCTAGTTGTGTATTGTAGCACCTATGATGAAAATAACCGTAAGAAAGTAGTTAATTTATTTTGCTCTTGTTATAAATTTATAAGAAATATGTCACGAATAGTCATTAAATTGTTAAAACTGTGCGTATAAAATTGTATGGGACTTTTAAATATTATAAAAAAATACCATAAAATCAACGAAAATTTGAATTTATAAATAGTTTTTTACATAATAATTGCTAAGAAATCCCGAAATAAAAATCCTGGAATTGAATTTTACAAATCCCGGGAATCGGGATTTGCCAAGTCCTGAAAATCCCGGGATTTCTGGATTCGGGATTTCTCGTTTGGCATCCCTAGTAGCAATACATTAAAAACTAAAGATCTTGGGTCTTATGCAAAAAAACTTAATAAAGCTTTGCCAAGCAATGTTAAGTAAAGTTGTATTCTAAAAAAATTATTGTATAAAAATTCTAAAGTAGGCACCCACGTTTGTTAAGACTACTTTAAGTTGATATTTCCAAAATGTGTATTTTGTACTTCAAATATTTTTACTAATATAGCACATACTGATTCATGTTACATCTGAAAATGAAGGTAGAAGTGCCTGCTCTTATCTTAAATTTATTATTTCTGTCATGTAATGGGAAACATCACCAAATTATCCAACTGCTTCGAAATACATAGCAAAATCCATAAAAAAAATATTAAAATAAATACAATTGTACAAAAATGTTTTAGTGATGTACATACAATCAAAACAAATCGAAAAAAGCTGGATATTCAAATACTCGTTTCATTCGAATAAAACAAATTGTGATAATTTTTCACATTTTTTTACTTTTACTTCATGGTTGTGTTTATCTGTTTTCCTATTAAGTCAGAAGCTCATTTTTCTTAAATTAGGTTGCTTTACTTCAAGATAAAAAAAATTTATTTAATAAAATAAAAAAAATATTTGAATACCCGAATGAAATTGTATTCAATTTTGTACATCATAAGCTGTGAAGTGGTTGTTGAACACGGTGGTGTTACCAGTATTTATTGTTAAATCACAAAATATTTAAAGTTGTCTTTTGCATATGATATTTTAATAAAGCTATGTTAGCCTTAAAGTGCTTATCAACTACTACGAACTTTAAAGCTAAAGTAAAATATTTTTTTGCATAAGGGGGCTTATTCATAAAAAAAATAATTTTGGTTTACAAAACGTTTAACAAATATTTTGAAAATATTTTTTAAACTATGCATTTTGCATGTAGTGTTCGATTCAAGCAGTAGTTCTTCTAGTAGACGAATTAGGAGAAATGGTATGACTTCAACTTTATGGCATTTTTATGAAATTTTCGCATAAATTTGAACAGCTCACATTTAAATTTTAAAAGCAATTATGGACAATTTTCTGCTTGTTCATCGGTGTCGAAGGAATTATTGTTTTTACACTCATTTGAAACAAAAACAAAATTTAAGAATTTGTTTTTGTTTTAAATAAGATTTTTAGAATGAAAAATTTCATAAAAAATATTTCAAAGAATTTTATAGTGTAAATTTAGTCATACAATCATTCAAACGAACTTTTGTAATATATAAAAACACTGAAAGTTTTGATATTAAAGTAAAGCAGGACTATAATAGATATTTCTGATGAAGATAAATTTCACTGTCACTTTCGCTGTTTGTGTGTTACAAAAGTCTAATATTTTTAAAATAACGTGTAAAATTTCCCGGGAATATTAGGTAGACATTTCTCGGAATTTCTGTCTCGTGAATTCCCGTTTCCCAAACCCTAGTTGTTATCCGTCCTTTTATTCCCGGACACTGTCCTCTTTTTGGGATCTCTGTCCTCGGAAAAAATTTCCGTCCGGAAAAGTCCTACTTTTTAAGGACAGTTTTCAGTTTTGCGCTTTTACATTGCTTGAAAATTTTTATTAAAAACCAAGCTAAAAAGGGGATTAATAGGTATTGGATGTCCAGCTTATCTTATAAACAACATTGTTCATGAGATTTGTGGTATGTGATTTTAAGACGTATAATATTAAGATATATATAAAATATCGATGGAGTTCTGTTTTAGAGCCAAAATAATATAGTGCAAAGCCTTAAAGCGACAATATAACTCTGAAACTTTTCGTATTTTACAATAATAACGCCAATGTATATGTCACATTCGAATGTGGCACATTATATTGGCAAATATCAAAAGACTTATGATTTTTATTGTACAAGCAAGACAATTGCCTAATGCGGTGGCAACATAGATCAATGTTGTTTACTTTTGGGCAATATTTTCTTTGATAGTTTAGGCCAAAACGGCAATAATATGTACAACAACATATGCAATAATATTTTATAATGTAATAATTGTATAATAAGAATAAGACATTTTAACCAAACAATGAAAGTTTATTGAGAGTCGGTAGCCCTACCGTTATAGGCATTTTGGTATGAAATTGGTACAACCTTGGTCCATTATTATGACTTGACGATAAAGTTTCGTATAGTTAATCTTAACTGTAGCAAAACTGAACTATAAAGTGAACTTTAAGTTTTTCCATTATTACAACTGTCCGATAAAATAAATAATATAATTGTAGTTTGGTTGCAACATTTCTGTGGGCATTGTGGATATTGATTGTTAAAAATACTTAGTGGCAACTTGCGTTTTTTATTTGCCAGATTGCAAACAAATTGAAACCTATTTTGTCAATTATTTTATATTATAAAGCATAGAATAACAATATTCTGTGTTATAAAGTACTAGGCAGATTTTGTTGTTGCAGGCTTGACACCACCTGGTATATGATTTCGCCTTGGCATATACATACATACACACTGGCGTCCCCAACTTTTTAAAACACAATAAACTCTGGAAAGCGATTTTAACGAAACGAAAATTTTTGAACCGTTTTGAAAACGAAAATATTACTAAAAAACTTTATGTTTGCATTTATTTCATAAATAATGCGACATTAAAAATCCCTACATTTTAGAGAATATAAAAAATGTTCCCTACGCTTCTATTTTAGTATCAAAACTACCTACATGTAATGATTTTCCCCAACTTCTGGCAACACTGTACACAACTATAAAATACAGGTTAACGTCAAATGCATAAAAAACAGTAACTAACACAAAACTGTGGATACGTATACATTTTATGCCAGATGAATTAAGGCTCAGTTAGCCGACTGTAATGTAATGTAACTGCAACAGTAGGAAACAGCTGATCGATATTGTTATGTGAAAAGTAATGAAAATGGTTATAGAGATGTAATGTAACGTAATCTACTTTTCATATAAAAATATCGATCAGCTGTTTTCTACGTTACAGTTACATTACGTTACAGTCGGCTAACTGGGCCTTTAGTCTTGGTTAAAATTTTCGGGTTTTCAGATTTTTCTAGTTCATTGCTCACCTAGATCTACTTGTGTACCAAATTTCAGATCTCTAGATATAGCGGAAGTGCTTCATAATATTGATGAGTGAGTCAGTAGGTCAGTGAGTCAGTGAGTATGTCTTAAAATATGCACTTTTTGCACCTCCATATCTCCGGAACCTTTCATTGTAAAACTTTCAAAATTTGCATATGAGGTAACATGGATTAAATTTCATGATTTAAATTTCATAATTTTACGGTCGCGGGGAACAAAGTTATGAGGGGGTAAAAACAGCTCGAATGGCTTCCTGTAAATATACACACTGCGTGTATTGGCCGGAACTTGGCCTGGCGCACTACCGTGCGCCTAGATATATGCAAGGTTTCACTAAAATGGCTTAAGTTAAAAGCTGTATATTAACAGCCTTATTTATAAAACTTTTTAAAGAGGTTTTAAGACAAATTTGTATAAGAAATTGTTCTTAAAAAGTAGAGATGTGCACGTGAGTGTTTTCTGACTCACGACACGCACGCTCACGCAGAAAAATATATTACTCACGAATAAAATATTTTTAATCACGCACGAGTGGTTTACAACTTATCACGATCACGCACGCTCACGAAAAAGTATATGTATAATATAATTTTCATGTTTTTTGGGTTGAAAAATAGGTTCTTACATATACATATGTACATATGTATCTATGTATATATGTATGCTCGTGTTTTTGTAAAATTTACAATGTAAATTAAAATAAAGCAAAGTTAATTTAATATCGTTTTAAATATTCGTATTCGCGGATATCATTTTAAATATTCCAATTCTAATTCTCGTATATCAAAAATTGACATTCCGCAGACATGTATGTATGTATACTAGGGTTTGCCAAAACCGTAGAAATTAGAAAACCGCGGTTTTCGGTTTTAAGCTACTAAAACCGGTCGGTTTCGGTTCGGTTTCGGGTTAAAAAATATGCATGTATATAAATATGTATATATGCTGGAAAGATAAATGATGATTTAAAAATAACCATCCCTATCGTGAAAAACAAATAGAATTTTTCTTCACGTGAAATTTTTATTCCCCTAGACGAGAAAAATGCTATTTTGAATATCCCCTAAAATTTTTTCCCTGCTATCAGTCCACGTGAATGCAAAAAAGGAAGAATTTTTGTAAATCTTAAAAATTAATTGAAAATCGGACAAATTTAAGTTTAATAAAAAAATCACATATATTTTAGGTTATAAATGAAACTTATTTAACCTTATAGCATATTCACACGGACAGCAATTGTCGAGGTTCGCTCTCTCATTCGAGGTTCGCGGTCGAATCTTGATTGAATCAAGATAGTTCACCATACAAATTTTTGCGAGCGAACCAACTTGGTTCATTTTGAACCTACTTGCGAATAATGAAGAATTTGCTGTCATCGCTAGTTTTGATAACACATTATCGCTAATCTATCTGAACTAGCTATCAAAACAAAATAAGTACACACATACACATAAGTAAACAAAAAAAAACAAACCAAAAAAATGAGTAGTAGGGAAATCCCACTCCGGCCCCACAGTGGGTCGATTCGCTAACCTGGCAGGTCAAAATTATTTGATGGTTAGTCTATACGGTTTTGGAGATGCTGAGTTCGACAGAAATAATTAAAAAATTCTAGCTCAATTTGTTAAGAAATATGACAGAGTTTTGCTATTGCGAACTTCGGTAGTAGTAATTTTTCATGTAATATTTTCAATATTTAATTTTTCATATAATATTTTCAGTACTTTTAGAACAAGTTCTTAGCTATCCAGAAATCCTTTTATTTTCTTGATATTGAAATGCTAATATTTATGGTTTTAGTCCAGATAAATTAAGCATTCATTCCACTGTGCACCCCCAAATTGTTAAATTTGGGTAATTAAAATTTGAAAATTGTTAAATTCTTGGAAATTTGTGTTTTTTGTTTACATTAGGAGTTTTTGTTTACATTAGAAGTTTTTGTTTAAAGTGTATGTCTGTCTGTCTGTCTGTATGCCTGACCGTGGATGTTTGTGTCTGGAATATTTTATGTGAATGTATTAAGGCGGTTCACAGTTTGGCGGTTTTTATGTGTGTATATGCCGACCGTGAAAATCATGAAAATGATTTTTCCTAATACCAATGGTGAAATAGTGATTATTATTTTTTTCAAATGCCGACGGGATAATGATTTTTCTTAATGACGACGGGAAAACGTGAAAGTTATTTTTTCTAATGCTAATGTAGGTGTTGGTAGACTGTGGGAATTTAAGGCTGACCGTGATTTGAGTGGGTGGCGTTGTTGCCGTAATATGTAACCATAGGAATTTGTGGATGTGTCTCTCTGTCTGTGAGAATTTAGGTGAAGGTTTGATTGGCAGGGGGCGGGGTGTAGTTGAGGTAGATCGATTGCGTGTGTAGTTGTGTGTGAATGTGTGTGTGTGTGTGTGTGTATGTTTGTAGGAATTTCAATGTGTATATTTCTGTAGGAGCTTAAGGCTGATTGTGATTTATGAGGGGTGAGGTGTTCTAATAATATGCAACCGGGGGAATCTGTGTGTTTGTATGCCTGTAGGAGTTTAAGGCTGACCATGATTTGGGTGGGCAGGGTTGTTGACGTAATATGTAGCCATGGGGATTTGTGGATGTGTCTGTCTATAGTAGTTTAAGGCTGATCGTGATTTGAGGTGGGTGAGGATGTTGTTGAGGTAAATTGGTTATGTGTATGTATGTATGTATGTATTTCTGTAAGAATTTAAGATGATTATGATTTATTAGGGGCGAGGTGTTCTTGTAATATGTAGCCGTGAGAATCTATGTGTATAGATGTCTGTAGAAGTTTAAGACTATCTGTAATTTCCGGTAGGTGTGAGTGTTGAGTTGTTGAGATTAATCTTGTATATTGTATATGTACGTATGTATGATCATAGGAATTTGTGTATGTATATCTGGGGAAAATTTAAGGCTGGTCATGATTTGTAAAAGGTGTGGTGTTGTGGAAATTTTCTTGGATATTTCTTTTATGAATTCTGCTATGTGTGTGTATTTGCGCTGATATTTATATGTAGGTAAAAATAAATTGTTTTCAATATCGACATTTGGTACTATAAAATACTATCATATATCTGGACTTCCCTAATCCTAGTATGCTTTTATACTTACGATTGCTTTATATTTTTGCTCATACTTAAATTTGTCTCGCGTTAAAGCCTGCGTGTGTGAAATTTGTTTATGTATATTACAGATTTTGTTTATTTAAATACATCAGTCTTCTTTGACTGAAAGAGTTTTCTACACACAGAGAAAAAACAAACTTAAAATCAGTAAAAACCATTAACCAAAACCATTAACGAAGGTTTAGTCATATTGAAATTTCTTAGTTCAATATGGACAAAATATTAATTTACAGTATTCATTTATTAAACTCATTAGTTTGTAGATATCTCAATATACATTTATATTTGCATTGTGCTTTAACTAAACGACGCTTCATATATTTTCATGATCTAATAAATACTTAAGCATTGATAAGAAATTTGATATGTATACATACATATCTACAAATTGATTTTATGTATGTATGTATGTACATATATATGTACATACAAATAAGTGTTTAACTCAATCTTCGAATACATTTTTTATTTTATTTTTTGTCATGTGATGTCTGTTGTTGTTGAAATTAAAAACATTTTAATTTTTATCTGCGTTTACTTAAAAGTTTGTGAGGATTTTCTGTTTTAAGTAAAACTGAATTCCTGAAGATATGTACATACTCTATAGTAATAGTAACTATAATAGAAATATTCCTTATACTTAATTTACATTTTTTTAAAGTTGATGCAACGTTAGATAGTCAACGTTTGACATTTTTAGGGTATACAATTTTTTCAACTATAGCCTTCTACATTTATTTTGGAAAGCTTGCTTTGCTTTTTAAAAATGTATAATCATTTTTGAATGAAACTGATCCGGCACTCCAGCTTAGATACTGATAGTTTTTTGTTGTTAGTTAACTTAATTTTTTTTATTTTTTATTGATAAACATTTAAAATCAAAAGGGAGTTTGGTATTGTAATTATTATTTTCATAATTGTTGAAAACAATCGCTGCTTTTTTTTTTGTTTTGTTTTTTGCGATGCAATCATTTGAATTACTTTTAAAACCTTACGCGTTTATAAAAATTATGTTATGTTTTGTTTTTTGCGATGAAATCATTTGAATTACTTTTAAAACCTTACGCGTTTATAAAAGTTATGTTATTTTCCATATTACTCAATTTATTAGACTTTTAGAATTTGTCCTTTAGTGGTTTTATATTCTATTATGTGATCATGAATACGAATGCAGTAAGCTGTTGTCTTTGCTTACTGTTTCAAATTAAAATTTTATTCAATTGAATAAAAGGAGCTTTTTTTCTTAAACTCTGATGTAGTTAGAAGCGCTGGAGATTCTTTCATATAACAGCTTTCTTGGAATTTTAGATGCATATAATATAGAATTGGATAACATTTACTTTTAATTTTTATGTTAAGAAGTACAGATATGAGACTAAATTTAAATGTACTTTTAAATTAGTTAAATCGTAATGAACAAACATATTTTACTCTATGATACAAGATGACTTTGTGTGACGAAATTTCTGTTGCTTTATACTGATAATATGTTTACATTAATAAGGTACATATATGTTTGTTTTATGAAGGGTGAGCACCTATGACTTTTATTTGTTGTCCTATATGATTTTTTTTCTTTTTTTAATTTTATTAAAGTTCAGCGTATTGTGTATATATTTCTGAAATGTTTAGGTGTGCTTTGTGTGCCCATCGGACAGAGTGTACGTATTAGTTGGTCAGTCACTCTCTTTTTTTATTTATTTTTTTCTTCTAATGTGATACTCCTTTTTTCAGATTTTACTGCTTGAAATAGAGCATTTTTGTCTAATTTTTTGCTGGGTATATACATTTCCCCTCAAGTATTTCTACATGAGGTTTGCTGGTTGACCCCTATCGCATTCATATGTAATGATTATTCACTTAGAAAATGTCATCATCACAATCAATCATTCCCGTATACAATACATTCATGAGTTGGATTGATCCAGATACAATTGCTGTCTCATCACCTTCTAACAGCTTTATATATTTTGCTAGTATGCATGCCTTAGCATGCTTCTATCGATAGTGACGTAAGAGTCCGAGATGTAGTAGTGCTACAATTAAAAATCTTTACTATTAGAATTTACCAGTTCGCTATTTTGAATTTTTACAAAGTAGATACATATGTATGTATTTCAGTGCCCACAAAATCATAAAATTTCTTTGCTTACAAAATTGTATGACGTGAGGATTTTTCTTTTTTTTTTAAATTATACATGCTTCGGCCTGCTTTCATTTTTTTCTGTAAATTTATTTAATACTCATACAGATACAGATATAAAGTAAGATCTGTTTGCAGTATGCATGCTTCAGCATGATTCTAGTTGAAGCGTATATTCATTCACTAAGTTTGCTTGATACTTATTCATACACATGTACATTCTTAAAGATTGGATATCAAAGTCCAAATTCCGTAGTTTATCTATATTTTCTAAAGATCTGATAGCTAAAGAAATAAATAGAGCGAAGATCTTCTATAATAATCCCATTTTCATATTGTAAAATTTTGCGTTCTAGCGCTTTCGATGGGAAAATCTACATACAACTTTATAAAAAGTGATAATATGATGTGCTGCTGAATATTGCACTATGTTATAGTTCATTTTAAACACTGAAGTTTTAGCAATATTTCATTCAGACCAACAAGTTTAGAGAATTCCACTACATTTAGCTAATTATCTTTCTTAAGACCCATCATTCCTAATCAATCCTGCAAAAAACAACACAAACTAGATTTTTCGTTTTTAATTTTATTTTTATTAAATTCAACATTTTGTACATCTTCAAATTACTTTATACTGTATTAAGCAGCTTTTACTCATTTGTTGAATGTTTAATCGTAAACATTTTAATGGTGAGATAAATTTTTCTATTTTTTTATTTTATATATACTAATCCACTTATATGAACCATTAAAGCTAATTCTTTTCACATCATTCCTTTTAATGCTCAATTAAATCATTGTACTATTCATGCTTTCATATTAAGTAATGTTTAATCTTCTATTTATGTGTGAGTTTCCAAAGTATTTATTAAAAAATTCTTTAGAATCATCTGTTTGTAAGTTTTTTTTTTGGTACCCGTACCACTTCAAAAATATTTTGCATTGCATTGGTTTTTGGAGTGCAGCTTTAATTTTCAGCTGTACCGACTATATAAACTTTCAGAATGTGTCAATTACAGTCTTCAAAAATCAACAATTTCTATTTTCTGTAGAATAGTTCTCCATTTCACTTAACTCACCTCCATAAAAGATCATATATTCGTATCAATACAAGCACAAACAATTTTCGAGTTTTAATATGGAGTTCGTTTACTAAATTTCTTTTTAAAGACATTGAGTTGTTTTACAGATTTTTTTCGAGAGTGTGGTGATATACATGTTGCACTTTCAGCTATTTATACTAACATGTAGTTAATTTTCTAATCTATATATTTAATCGTACAACTCTTCAATTTATTTTTAATTATTTAATTTTTAGAATTGCTTTTCAATTTTATAACTCTCTTCCTTCTCTAATTTTATTTCACGTTGTAGTCCACCAATATGCATTTGAATATATTCTTGAATTATATCAATGCCTTAAGCTATATTATTAATTTGTTCTTTAGTTTGTCGATTTCAGTTTCCAGAAAAATTAACTTATATCATCGTTCTCTGACGGAGAACGATGATGATTCTGTATGCATACATTAGTAGTAATTAAAATCTTTTTATAGATTTCGAGATCAAATTTATCATAATTTTTTGGTATTTTATCAAACATTAGAGAAAATACTCCTAGTGTTAGAGCCCATATTTGACCACCAACTTGTATTTTATCTTCATTCAGTTTGAGGTTACTATCACCATTAGTTTGTCTCTAATTCATTTCTTCCTTCAAATACTGATAAGTCTTCGGAATTGGAAGTCTGTGAGTACAAATCATCGTCATCATCGTCATCATCATTCCCAGTATTAGCATCATTAAATAAGATGGTATTATCAAATATTGTTCCTTCTGTTAGTTTCTTTGGTGTACCTTGGTACTAAATATTGATATCAAAATTTCATACCATGCTATATATATGTTGTTTTACTAATCGCATTTTGTAAATAAATGCATTTCATAAATATTATCTATTATTATAGAAAGAATAAAATAGTATGGTTATATGATATTAGAAAACATGATTTCTGATATCATATAATCATACTATTTTATTTTTCTATAATAAGAGATAATGACTCATACTCATAGTCAAAACAAAGGATATTTATATGCTGTTTTGATTATGAGTATGCGTCAACATTTATGAAATGCATTTAGTTATAAAATGCGGTTAGTAAAACAAAGTATATTTTAAGTGTTTAAAACCACCATTTTCTATTCGTGCAACAATAGTTGACCTGTCAAATTGCAAAAAAAAGCTATGATTGGCTTGCTAGAAAGTCTTAATGGACTTAAATTTGAGAATATTTATTTATACTTAAAATGTTTTTATCCATCCAAATATGAATACCTGAATAAATTAATTTCATCAATTAAAACAATAAGATATTACAAAATTTACCGATAGTGAATCTGTTATTTCAGTCCAAAGTAATTCCAATATGATATTTAACGATGATGCGTATGGGAAGAATACTTTTGTATGGGGAGAGATAAGAATGTTGATTCATTCTACTTATGTAAAACTTACACCAGAATCACCAAACATTTAATAAGAGATCATCATATTGTAATTTTAATGTTTAAGTAAGGTGCGAAAAATATAAAGCATGTTGAAAGGCTAAATATGAATTTTGATTATAAGCAAAGATATTGAATTAAACGATGATCGTTATAGAAAATAATTTTACTACATAAAACTTCACTTTTTCGTATTTCATCTGACTTTAAACTTCATGTATATAAATGTTATAAATGGCTAGCTACTTGTAACTACACTGATAACTAAATCTGACTCAGATATCTTGAAATGAAAATCTGAACAGCTCCTGATAGCCTGATCTGTTACCTGATAAGCTGATCTGAAAACCAGACCAGCTCCTGATAAGCTGATCTGAAAACCAGACCAGCTCCTGATAAGCTCATCTGATAACCAGACAAGCTCCTGATAAGCTGATCTGAAAACCAGACCAGCTCCTGATAAGCTGATCTAAAAACCAGACCAGCTCCTGATAAGCTGATCTGAAAACCAGATCAGCGCCTGATAAGCTGATCTGATAACCAGACCAGCTCCTGATAAGCTGATCTAGTAGCCGATACCTGAATTTTCTGTTAGCAAACATGGATGAGAAAGTTTTAAAGCATTTGGTGTTGAGAACAAATGTGATTAAGAAAAAGCTTCGTAGTATAAAAACTAGTGAAATAGATACAAATGAACAACTAAGAGATGCATTTAAACCTATAACAGAAGAATTCATAAATAGTTCTAAAAATATTAAAAGAATTCTTATGAAAGAAAAAAGTAAAATCAAGACAGAAGTTGAAAATATACAAGTTTAAAGCATGAGAAACCATCAGTCAAGATAGAGACAAGTACACCAAAGAAACTAGCAGAAGGAACAATATTTGATAATACCATCTTATTTAATGATGCTAATACTGAGAATGATGATGACGATGATTTGTACTCAAAGACTTCCAATTCCGAAGACTTATCAGTATTGGAAGGAGGAAATGAATTAGATACAAATTAATGGTGATAGTAACCTCAAAGTGAATGAAGATAAAATACAAGTTGGTGGTCAAATATGGGCTCCAACACTAGGACTATTTTCTCTAATGTTTGATAAAATACCAAAAAATTATGATAAATTTGAACTCGAAATCTATAAAAAGATTTTAATTACTACTAATGTATGCATAGAGAATCATCATCGTTCTCCGTCAGAGAACGATGATATAAGTTAATTTTTCTGGAAACTGAAATCGACAAACTAAAGAACAAATTAATAATATAGCTTAAGGCATTGATATAATTCAAGAATATATTCAAATGCATATTGGTGGACTACAACGTGAAATAAAATTAGAGAAGGAAGAGAGTTATAAAATTGAAAAGCAATTCTAAAAATTAAATAATTAAAAATAAATTGAAGAGTTGTACGATTAAATATATAGATTAGAAAATTAACTACATGTTAGTATAAATAGCTGAAAGTGCAACATTTATATCACCACACTCTGGAAAAAAATCTATAAAACAACTCAATGTCTTTAAAAAGAAATTTAGTAAACGAACTCCATATTAAAACTCGAAAATTGTTTGTGCTTGTATTGATACGAATATATGATCTTTTATGGAGGTGAGTTAAGTGAAATGGAGAACTATTCTACAGAAAATAGAAATTGTTGATTTTTGAAGACTGTAATTGACACATTCTGAAAGTTTATATAGTCGGTACAGCTGAAAATTAAAGCTGCACTCCAAAAACCAATGCAATGGAAAATATTTTTGAAGTGGTACGGGTACCAAAAAAAAAAAACTTACAAACAGATGATTCTAAAGAATTTTTTAATAAATACTTTGGAAACTCACACATAAATAGAAGATTAAACATTACTTAATATGAAAGCATCAATAGTACAATGATTTAATTGAGCATTAAAAGGAATGATGTGAAAAGAATTAGCTTTAATGGTTCATATAAGTGGATTAGTATATATAAAGATTTACTTAGTGCATAAAATAGAAAAATTTATCTCACCATTAAAATGTTTACGATTAAACATTCAACAAATGAGTAAAAGCTGCTTAATACAGTATAAAGTAATTTAAAGATGTACAAAATGTTGAATTTAATAAAAATAAAATTAAAAACGAAAAATCTAGTTTGTGTTGTTTTTTGCAGGATTGATTAGGAATGATGGGTCTTAAGAAAGATAATTAGCTAAATGTAGTGGAATTCTCTAAACTTGTTGGTCTGAATGAAATATTGCTAAAACTTCAGTGTTTAAAATGAACTATAACATAGTGCAATATTCATCAGCACATCATATTATCACTTTTTATAAAGTTGCATGTAGATTTTCCCATCGAAAGCGCTAGTACGCAAAATTTTACAATATGAAAATGGGATTATTATAGAAGATCTTCGCTCTATTTATTTCTTTAGCTATCAGATCTTTAGAAAATATAGATAAACTACGGAATTTGGACTTTGATATCCAATCTTTAAGAATGTACATGTGTATGAATAAGTATCAAGCAAACTTAGTGAATGAATATACGCTTCAACTAGAATCATGCTGAAGCATGCATACTGCAAACAGATCTTACTTTATATCTGTATCTGTATGAGTATTAAATAAATTTACAGAAAAAAAATGAAAGCATGCCGAAGCATGTATAATTTAAAAAAAAAAAAAGAAAAATCCTCACGTCATACAATTTTGTAAGCAAAGAAATTTTATGATTTTGTGGGCACTGAAATACATACATATGTATCTACTTTGTAAAAAATTCAAAATAGCGAACTGGTAAATTCTAATAGTAAAGAAGTAGATTAGTAATGGGGACCTGAGTCCTGTTTTGGGAATTCAAAACCGGGAAAAAACAAAAACGATGGCAACCCTGTTACAAATGGGGGGATCTAGGGGATTTTCATGCTGATATGGTGTGTGTGTGTGAGTTTGATTCTTTGGCCATGTGTATGTATGTATACTTGTGTGCACAGCTTTTGTTGTTATTGTAGAGAAACGTTGTGCTTACAGTGCATGGATGTATGTACGTGTGGGATGTGTATGTGTGTGTGTGTGAGTGTAATTCTTTGGTTGTGTGTGCATGTATATGTGGGTGTTTGTATGTATGTATGGGTGTGTGCGTATGTGTGTGATTGTTTTTTGATAGACTTATGGTTGCTGTTTTGAGTTATAGTTGGTATGCTTATGTAGGGTTATTGTATGTATGCATTTATGTTTGTGATCTCTGGGGGGGAAATAATCTAATAGCTGCAGAGAGTGGCAACCCTATTGCAAATGGAAGTCGTTAGGGAATGTATTTGGTAATGTATGTATATGTTGTTGGATTAATGTATGTGATCTTATCTATTTTTGCTTTGAAGAATGTCATTGCTTGTGTGAGTTACATCAACACTTTTTCATACATATTTACAAATGCATGTATATATGTTTTTAAGGCTATTGACGTTGCTATTATGGAGATAGAAAATATTGTGTCGGCATAGGTTTCATATATGTTCAAGTGAATTTCAGATGTTAAATGTTTTGAATCCGATCAGGTTGATAAGAAGAGCTTTTCAATAGCGGTAGTGATATCTTTATTTCGGTATATTTTACTTTAATGTAACAATTATAAGAAATAGCTTTTGGAGAAATACAGCAAAAACTTATAGAAGCACCTTCTTTCACGTGTCCCGATTTTTCTAGTACCTTTATATTGCAAACTGATGCTAGCGATTTTGTTCTGGGTGTTGCTGTGTATATGAATTTCATCATATATCGTAATACCAACAGAGAATTGTGGAAATGTGTGTGTGTGTGGGTATGTGTTTATGTTTGTGTGTGTGTGTGTGTGTGTGTATGTTTGTAGGAATTTTAATGTGTGTATTTCTGTAGGAGCTTAGGGCTGATTGTGATTTATGAGGGGTGAGGTGTTCTAGTAATATGTAACCGGGGGAATCTGTGTGTTTGTATGTCTGTAGGAGTTTAAGGCTGACCATGATTTGGGTGGGCAGGGTTGTTGACGTAATATGTATCCATGGGGATTTGTGAATGTGTCTGTCTATAGTAGTTTAAGGCTGATCGTGATTTGAGGTAGGTGAGGATGTTGTTGAGGTAAATTGGTTATGTGTATGTATGTATGTATGTATTTTTGTAAGAATTTAAGATGATTGTGATTTATTAGGGGCGAGGTGTTCTTGTAATATGTAGCCGTGAGAATCTATGTGTATAGACGTCTGTAGAAGTTTAAGACTATCTGTAATTTCAGGTAGGTGATAGTGTTGTGTTGTTGAGATTAATCTTATATATTGTATATGTATGTATGTATGATCATGAGAATTTGTGTATGTATATCTGGGGAGAATTTGAGGCTGGTCATGATTTGTAAAAGGTGGGGTGTTGTTGAAATTTTCTTGGATATTTCTTATATGAATTCTGCTATGTGTGTGTGTATTTGCGTTAATATTTATATGTAGATAGAAATAAATTGTTTTCAGTATCGACATTTGGTACTATAAAATACTATCATATGTCTGAACTTCCCTAATCTTATTATGTTTTTATACTTACGCTTGTTTTATATTTTCTCATACTTAAATTTGTCTCGCGTTAAAGTCTGCCTATATGAAATTTGTTTATATTACAGATTTTGTTTATTTCAATCTTTGAATACATTTTTTTTTGTCATTGATATCTTTTGTTCTTCTTGTTGTTGGTGTTGTTGTTGTAAATATTCGTCTGTGTATAGATGCGATATATTCAGTTTTTTTTTATTTGAAAATAAAAACGTTTTAATTTTTATCTGCGTTTACTTAAAAGTTTGTGAGGATTTTCTGTTTTTAAGTAAAACTGAATTCCTAAAGATACATACTCTATAGTAATAGCAACTATAATAGAAATATTTCTTATACTTAATTTAAATTTTTTTAAAGTTGATGCAACGTTAGTAAGTTAACGTTGGAAATTTTTGGGGTACATAATTTTTTCTAACTATAGACTTTTTTCTTCACTTTCTACATTTGTTTTCGAAATCTTGCTTTGCTTTATGAAAATGTATAAACATTTTTAAATGAAACTGATCCGGCACTCCAGCTTATATACTGATAGTTTTTTTTTCTTTGGTAGTCAACTTACTTCTTTTTTTATTTTTATTGATAAACATTTAAAATCAAAAGGGAGCTTTATATTGAAATTATTATTTTCATAATTGTTGAAAACAATCACTAGTTTTTTTTTTGTGATGAAATCATTTGAAGTTGAAGCTGATATCTTTGCTTACTGTTTTAAATTAAAATTTTATTCAATAGAATAAAAGGAGCTTTTTTCTTAAATTCTGATGCCGTTAAGATCGGATATGAGACTGAATTTAAATGTACTTTTAAATTAGTCACAATGAACAAACTTATTTTCTTGTTGAAAAGCGATCATCAGAAAACGAAGTGGGTTTCAGAGACTTTAGGTATACCCTTTCGAGGATTCCTCTAGGATACAAGATGACTTTGTTTGACGAAATTTCTGTTGTTTTATACTGATAATATGTTTACATTAATAAGGTACATATGTATATGTTTATTTTATGAAGGGCTATTACCTATGGCTTTCATTTGACGTTCTATATGATTTTTTTTTCTTCTCAATTTATTAAAGTTCAGCGTGTTGTGTATATATTTCTGAAATGTTTAAGTGTGCTTTGTGTGTCCATCGGACAGAGTGTACGTATTAGTTGGTCAGTCAGTCTATATATTTATTTATTTTTTTCTTCTAATGTGCCACTCCTTTTTTCAGATTTTACTACTTGGAATAGAGTATTTTTGTCTAATTTTTTTCTGGGTATCTACATACATTAGTTAAATATGTCTATGAATTTTTAAGAAAAAATTTTAAATAAAATATTGGAAAAAGAATTAATTATGTGAATGGTTTTTATTTCTTTATTAGCTTTACTTCGCTAGATCAAAAAAATTTTTGTTTTTGCTTATTTGCAAATTCTTGTTTTCATGTCGCTTAAACATGTACAGTCTTGTTTTCATGACGCTTAAACATGCACAGTCTTGTTTCCATATCGTTTAAGCATGCAGAGTCTTGTTTTCATGTCGCTTAAACATGGACAGTCTTGTTTTCTTTGAAAAGTTATGCACATGACAAATTGAATTTCATAATGTTATGAAATTCCAGTAAATTTCATTAGATTTTTTCATAAAGAGAAACAATTTAGACAATCGGATAAGTCCTTATATTTTTCACTACATACAAGTTTCTGTTATTTTATATTCGAATAGATGAAACCTAAATTTCCTTTAAAAAATAACACACAACAAGGAATAATTTAATTTAATTTTATTTATATTAATAATACATTTTAATTTAATTTTATTTATTTTTATTATAATGATGGAAACATTTCATAATATCCAATTATTAAATTTTCTAATATACTTTTACGCAAAAAATATATTGTACATCTGCAAGTATCTGGTCCTTCCTCACACTCAGGATTATACCAAGAACAGCTTTTGAAGTGTCCTTCTGTGTTGTCTTCATCTTCCATGATACCATATTCTTCGTTCTCATCCAGCATATTTTGAAAAAATTTGATCATCTCCCAATGATCAAAAAGCCTGAAGCTTTCAAAATCTCTTATAAATTGGTTTAGAGTACGTCTAATTTGGCTCATTATATTTGCCGATAAATTAATGAATGATGATTGCTTGAAGGTTTCTTTAAGACTAATTTGCTCTTTAAATTTTTAAAGTACTATCTTTTGATATTTAAAATATCTACACCATCATCTATATTCCATATTTCTTTTTTAGCACTCTATCTCTCTCTATCCCTTTTCTCTCTATAACTATCTCTTTCTGTCTATCACTACCCCTCCACTTATTCACTATTTCACCATATTTTCGATTAGCCTTCTTGAAGTCGTCATCGCTACTTTTAAGATCATTTTCAGTTAAACATTCAAAGTGCGGAGAAGTAAATAAAAAAAAAATAAATAAATAAAACAAAAATGGAGTCTACAACAAATCTAACATCAAAATTTAATTCACTAAAAAATAAAACCTTAATCCACATAAAGGAGCTTGAGACATCAACTAAATACACCATTCGAAAAGTGTCAAGAGTATCAACAAAATATGGGCCAACACTAAAAGTTGAAATGGAAAAGCACATAATGTTCCTCCCAAAGCGATATAATGCTTTAACCGATGCTGAAATTAAAGAACTCTCGAGCGGATCATATTGCTTAAGTAGAGAAGGTGAACAAAGCTTAATTGTTGAAAGCGAGCTGAGTGAATTTCTAATTCAAAATTCCCAATTTCCAATTTGGCAATAATATATAATAATTTTGTATTTTAAATTATAAATAAAAATACATGAAAGAGTTTTGTAAAATATAAATGTTTGTGCTTTTTTATTTAATATTTTCAGTTATTTCATAAAGAAATTTAAGACATAAATGACCACAGGTAAATGTATTGAAATTCTGATGTTGATTATAGTTGTATTTTATATTTCTACCAAGATATTTGACTACTTCCGAAGGAGATTGTAAGTTTCCAAAGCTGTCGAAATATTCTTTTTCATTGTTGTTTTTATAATATGCTACCCAATGTGTACCAGATCCGGTTGATACGTCTAAATTGATTATTCCACATTCTATTTTCTTTGTTCGTTTTGGTAGAGTATTCAACATGAAAACTCCTCTAAAATATGGAATATTTATAGAGAAACGGTTTATGTCCACATCAGATAGTGGTCTGTTCGTAGCATCTGTAAGAGTTTTTTGATTCCTCTTTGTAAACTAAACCATAACCCTTTTTATATGGTTTTAAGTAAAGTCCCTTTCCAACTGCTATAGATTCCATCGCTCTATTATGTCTAATTGCTTCATCAAGTTGATTTTTTGCATTCTTTGTTGCATTAACAGCTTTAGCTATAGCAGCACCTCCAGTTGTTAGACTACCAATTGCACCCAGAGCAGTTAAAATCGGTATTAGAGGCAAAAACCCACCAATTTTTGGTACACGTATTACATGTGGTACTATAATTTGAGATTTTCTTCCTTTTAATGATTTGTTGATAGTTTTTCGGGCAATTTTAATTGCTGAGTTAATATCTAATGGTTTTTCCTTCTTTAGTATTTTTGTTGCAGCTCTAATTAATGTTCTAAACAGTTGTTTATCATTTATCTTGTTCTTTTTAACATTTTTCTTTTTCTCCACACCCATACCAAATTTTGTTTTGGCTTTCATTGCGTTAGTAACCATATAGGCAAATGAGTTTTCAGCAATACTACTATCTTTTGATAAAACTCGATCCCAAGCTGAATTTTCAAGTATTTTATCAGCTTTATGTCTAATGCTTAAATCCTTACAAGCAGAGTCCAATAAATTAATTCCTTTGTCACCTCAATTTAAACGTTTTTGTATTTTTGTTTCAGGTCCACAATACTAATATCCGGGAAGATAAAGTTCACCAGTTAGAGAGTTTATTCTTTTTATCTACTATACCTCCTCCAACGAAGGTGTTTTTATGACTAAACGTTTTCTGATATTGTATAACTATATCATCTAATTTTGTCGATAATAACAGGTAACATTTATAAAATCTATTTAGTTCGTAATATTGTTCCTTCTACTATTTTTTTTTTTTTTTGTTTACTTGCCTCTATCTTGACTGATCGTTTCTCAGTCCTTAAACTTGTATATTCTGAACTTCTGTCTTGATATTACTTTCTTCTTTCATGCGAATTCTTATTTTTTCTTTTCATATCACTTAAACATGCACAGTCTTGTTATCGTTGAAAGGTTCTGTACAAAACAAATCGAATTTCACAATATTATGAAATTCCATTAGGTATTTTCTTATCGACACCAACTGCTTTAACACCATCTCATTTACGTTTGCTAACAGCAAATAGTACAATAGGTGTCAGCTATTAGATCAGCTTATCAGCTATTAGATCAGCTTATTAGCACCTGGTCTGTTTTTCAGATCAGCTTTTCAGGAGCTGGTCTGGTTTTCAGATCAGCTTATCAGGACCTGGTCTGGTTTTCAGATCAGCTTTTCAGGACCTGGTCTGGTTTTCAGATCAACTTTTCAGGACCTGGTCTGGTTTTCAGATCAGCTTATCAGGACCTGGTCTGGTTTTCAGATCAGCTTTCCGGACCTGGTCTGGTTTTCAGATCAGCTTTTCAGGACCTGGTCTGGTTTTCAGATCAGCTTATCAGGACCTGGTCTGGTTTTCAGATCAGCTTATCAGGACCTGGTCTGGTTTTCAGATCAGGCTATCAGGACCTGGTCTGGTTTTCAGATCAGCTTATCAGGAGCTGGTCTGATTTTCAGGTCAGATTATTAGGAGCTGGTCTGATTTTCAGGTCAGCTTATTAGGAGCTGGTCTGGTTTTCAGGTCAGATGAAATAACTAAAGTCTATCTTTTATTAGCAGTATTTTTTTTTCTATAACGAAAATCGTTTAATTCAATATATTTGCTTATAATCAAAAATCCATATTTATCCTTCCAACACTCTACAAGTTTTTTAAAACTTGTCAAAATTCATATTACTGCCAACATGAACCTTGTAAACATGCTTCATATTTTCCTCATCTTACTTAAACATTATAATTACATTTGCATTGTCTCTTATTAAATGCTTTTAGCCATATTCATAAAAATTTTAAACAGCATTTCAAATGTTGTTTGAGCAAAATTCGCTAAAATTATTGTATTCATAATAGAATATTAGCGTAAAAACGTTTTTTAACTTGCGTAAATCACCAAATCTTAAAAATTAAATGCACCCATATTTAAAATAATTTTGAATTGACGTCGTTGTAGTTTTGCTTCTTGCTTATTTATATTTTAAACTTTGTCTGTATGTATGTATGTATGCATGTATTAAGAATTATGCTTATGTTTGACACAAGTAGAATGAGTCATCATTATTCTGTCGCCCCATACAAAAATATGTACGTATATTATTCTGCTTTTCACATGCAACATCATCAAATATCATAATTGAATTAGTTTTAGCTTCGTCAGGTGGAATAACTGATTCATTATCGGTGAATGTATAATATCCCATTCCTTTAATTGGTGAAATTATGTAATTTCTTTAACTATTCATATTTGTAGTAGTATATAGATAATTTTAGTATAAATATATGTTTTTAAACCTCAGATAGTAGTTGTGAACTGGGCATCCGGCGTAGATTAAAATTTTTAAGTTTAATTACCCATAACCCCGACAAAGGACACCCAGAAATTATTACACAACCCAAATCACTGAAAGACTCAAATTTCCACGGTCATGCAGACAGACAGAGAGAGAGACAGACATACACTTAATGTAAACAAAAACTCCTTATGTTAAAAAAATAAGAGTGACTTATTGAACCACCCTCGAAAAATATTTAAAGGACTTATTGAACCACCCTCGTAGGTATCAAATTTCAAGAATTTTAAAATTTTCAAATTTTAATTACCCAAATTTAACAATTTCAGCAACAATTTAACAGTTTTAATTGGGGCCGAACCGCCAGTTCACAACTACTATCTGAGGTTTAAAAACATATATTTATACTAAAATTATCTATATACTACTACAAATATGAATAGTTAAAGAAATTACATAATTTCACCAATTAAAGGAATGGGATATTATACATTCACCGATAATGAATCAGTTATTCCACCTGACGAAGCTAAAACTAATTCAATTATGATATTTGATGATGTTGCATGTGAAAAGCAGAATAATATGCGTACATATTTTTGTATGGGGCGACAGAATAATGATGACTCATTCTACTTGTGTCAAACATAAGCATAATTCTTAATACATGCATACATACATACATACAGACAAAGTTTAAAATATAAATAAGCAAGAAGCAAAACTACAACGACGTCAATTCAAAATTATTTTAAATATGGGTGCATTTAATTTTTAAGATTTGGTGATTTACGCAAGTTAAAAAACGTTTTTACGCTAATATTCTATTATGAATACAATAATTTTAGCGAATTTTGCTCAAACAACATTTGAAATGCTGTTTAAAATTTTTATGAATATGGCTAAAAGCATTTAATAAGAGACAATGCAAATGTAATTATAATGTTTAAGTAAGATGAGGAAAATATGAAGCATGTTTACAAGGTTCATGTTGGCAGTAATATGAATTTTGACAAGTTTTAAAAAACTTGTAGAGTGTTGGAAGGATAAATATGGATTTTTGATTATAAGCAAATATATTGAATTAAACGATTTTCGTTATAGAAAAAAAAAATACTGCTAATAAAAGATAGACTTTAGTTATTTCATCTGACCTGAAAACCAGACCAGCTCCTAATAAGCTGACCTGAAAATCAGACCAGCTCCTAATAATCTGACCTGAAAATCAGACCAGCTCCTGATAAGCTGATCTGAAAACCAGACCAGGTCCTGATAGCCTGATCTGAAAACCAGACCAGGTCCTGATAAGCTGATCTGAAAACCAGACCAGGTCCTGATAAGCTGATCTGAAAACCAGACCAGGTCCTGAAAAGCTGATCTGAAAACCAGACCAGGTCCGGAAAGCTGATCTGAAAACCAGACCAGGTCCTGATAAGCTGATCTGAAAACCAGACCAGGTCCTGAAAAGCTGATCTGAAAACCAGACCAGGTCCTGAAAAGCTGATCTGAAAACCAGACCAGGTCCTGATAAGCTGATCTGAAAACCAGACCAGCTCCTGAAAAGCTGATCTGAAAAACAGACCAGGTGCTAATAAGCTGATCTAATAGCTGATAAGCTGATCTAATAGCTGACACCTATTGTACTATTTGCTGTTAGCAAACGTAAATGAGATGGTGTTAAAGCAGTTGGTGTCGATAAGAAAATACCTAATGGAATTTCATAATATTGTGAAATTCGATTTGTTTTGTACAGAACCTTTCAACGATAACAAGACTGTGCATGTTTAAGTGATATGAAAAGAAAAAATAAGAATTCGCATGAAAGAAGAAAGTAATATCAAGACAGAAGTTCAGAATATACAAGTTTAAGGACTGAGAAACGATCAGTCAAGATAGAGGCAAGTAAACAAAAAAAAAAAAAAAAAAAAAAAGTAGAAGGAACAATATTACGAACTAAATAGATTTTATAAATGTTACCTGTTATTATCGACAAAATTAGATGATATAGTTATACAATATCAGAAAACGTTTAGTCATAAAAACACCTTCGTTGGAGGAGGTATAGTAGATAAAAAGAATAAACTCTCTAACTGGTGAACTTTATCTTCCCGGATATTAGTATTGTGGACCTGAAACAAAAATACAAAAACGTTTAAATTGAGGTGACAAAGGAATTAATTTATTGGACTCTGCTTGTAAGGATTTAAGCATTAGACATAAAGCTGATAAAATACTTGAAAATTCAGCTTGGGATCGAGTTTTATCAAAAGATAGTAGTATTGCTGAAAACTCATTTGCCTATATGGTTACTAACGCAATGAAAGCCAAAACAAAATTTGGTATGGGTGTGGAGAAAAAGAAAAATGTTAAAAAGAACAAGATAAATGATAAACAACTGTTTAGAACATTAATTAGAGCTGCAACAAAAATACTAAAGAAGGAAAAACCATTAGATATTAACTCAGCAATTAAAATTGCCCGAAAAACTATCAACAAATCATTAAAAGGAAGAAAATCTCAAATTATAGTACCACATGTAATACGTGTACCAAAAATTGGTGGGTTTTTGCCTCTAATACCGATTTTAACTGCTCTGGGTGCAATTGGTAGTCTAACAACTGGAGGTGCTGCTATAGCTAAAGCTGTTAATGCAACAAAGAATGCAAAAAATCAACTTGATGAAGCAATTAGACATAATAGAGCGATGGAATCTATAGCAGTTGGAAAGGGACTTTACTTAAAACCATATAAAAAGGGTTATGGTTTAGTTTACAAAGAGGAATCAAAAAACTCTTACAGATGCTACGAACAGACCACTATCTGATGTGGACATAAACCGTTTCTCTATAAATATTCCATATTTTAGAGGAGTTTTCATGTTGAATACTCTACCAAAACGAACAAAGAAAATAGAATGTGGAATAATCAATTTAGACGTATCAACCGGATCTGGTACACATTGGGTAGCATATTATAAAAACAACAATGAAAAAGAATATTTCGACAGCTTTGGAAACTTACAATCTCCTTCGGAAGTAGTCAAATATCTTGGTAGAAATATAAAATACAACTATAATCAACATCAGAATTTCAATACATTTACCTGTGGTCATTTATGTCTTAAATTTCTTTATGAAATAACTGAAAATATTAAATAAAAAAGCACAAACATTTATATTTTACAAAACTCTTTCATGTATTTTTATTTATAATTTAAAATACAAAATTATTATATATTATTGCCAAATTGGAAATTGGGAATTTTGAATTAGAAATTCACTCAGCTCGCTTTCAACAATTAAGCTTTGTTCACCTTCTCTACTTAAGCAATATGATCCGCTCGAGAGTTCTTTAATTTCAGCATCGGTTAAAGCATTATATCGCTTTGGGAGGAACATTATGTGCTTTTCCATTTCAACTTTTAGTGTTGGCCCATATTTTGTTGATACTCTTGACACTTTTCGAATGGTGTATTTAGTTGATGTCTCAAGCTCCTTTATGTGGATTAAGGTTTTATTTTTTAGTGAATTAAATTTTGATGTTAGATTTGTTGTAGACTCCATTTTTGTTTTATTTATTTATTTTTTTTTTATTTACTTCTCCGCACTTTGAATGTTTAACTGAAAATGATCTTAAAAGTAGCGATGACGACTTCAAGAAGGCTAATCGAAAATATGGTGAAATAGTGAATAAGTGGAGGGGTAGTGATAGACAGAAAGAGATAGTTATAGAGAGAAAAGGGATAGAGAGAGATAGAGTGCTAAAAAAGAAATATGGAATATAGATGATGGTGTAGATATTTTAAATATCAAAAGATAGTACTTTAAAAATTTAAAGAGCAAATTAGTCTTAAAGAAACCTTCAAGCAATCATCATTCATTAATTTATCGGCAAATATAATGAGCCAAATTAGACGTACTCTAAACCAATTTATAAGAGATTTTGAAAGCTTCAGGCTTTTTGATCATTGGGAGATGATCAAATTTTTTCAAAATATGCTGGATGAGAACGAAGAATATGGTATCATGGAAGATGAAGACAACACAGAAGGACACTTCAAAAGCTGTTCTTGGTATAATCCTGAGTGTGAGGAAGGACCAGATACTTGCAGATGTACAATATATTTTTTGCGTAAAAGTATATTAGAAAATTTAATAATTGGATATTATGAAATGTTTCCATCATTATAATAAAAATAAATAAAATTAAATTAAAATGTATTATTAATATAAATAAAATTAAATTAAATTATTCCTTGTTGTGTGTTATTTTTTAAAGGAAATTTAGGTTTCATCTATTCGAATATAAAATAACAGAAACTTGTATGTAGTGAAAAATATAAGGACTTATCCGATTGTCTAAATTGTTTCTCTTTATGAAAAAATCTAATGAAATTTACTGGAATTTCATAACATTATGAAATTCAATTTGTCATGTGCATAACTTTTCAAAGAAAACAAGACTGTCCATGTTTAAGCGACATGAAAACAAGACTCTGCATGCTTAAACGATATGGAAACAAGACTGTGCATGTTTAAGCGTCATGAAAACAAGACTGTACATGTTTAAGCGACATGAAAACAAGAATTTGCAAATAAGCAAAAACAAAAATTTTTTTGATCTAGCGAAGTAAAGCTAATAAAGAAATAAAAACCATTCACATAATTAATTCTTTTTCCAATATTTTATTTAAAATTTTTTCTTAAAAATTCATAGACATATTTAACTAATGTATGTAGATACCCAGAAAAAAATTAGACAAAAATACTCTATTCCAAGTAGTAAAATCTGAAAAAAGGAGTGGCACATTAGAAGAAAAAAATAAATAAATATATAGACTGACTGACCAACTAATACGTACACTCTGTCCGATGGACACACAAAGCACACTTAAACATTTCAGAAATATATACACAACACGCTGAACTTTAATAAATTGAGAAGAAAAAAAAATCATATAGAACGTCAAATGAAAGCCATAGGTAATAGCCCTTCATAAAATAAACATATACATATGTACCTTATTAATGTAAACATATTATCAGTATAAAACAACAGAAATTTCGTCAAACAAAGTCATCTTGTATCCTAGAGGAATCCTCGAAAGGGTATACCTAAAGTCTCTGAAACCCACTTCGTTTTCTGATGATCGCTTTTCAACAAGAAAATAAGTTTGTTCATTGTGACTAATTTAAAAGTACATTTAAATTCAGTCTCATATCCGATCTTAACGGCATCAGAATTTAAGAAAAAAGCTCCTTTTATTCTATTGAATAAAATTTTAATTTAAAACAGTAAGCAAAGATATCAGCTTCAACTTCAAATGATTTCATCACAAAAAAAAAACTAGTGATTGTTTTCAACAATTATGAAAATAATAATTTCAATATAAAGCTCCCTTTTGATTTTAAATGTTTATCAATAAAAATAAAAAAAGAAGTAAGTTGACTACCAAAGAAAAAAAAACTATCAGTATATAAGCTGGAGTGCCGGATCAGTTTCATTTAAAAATGTTTATACATTTTCATAAAGCAAAGCAAGATTTCGAAAACAAATGTAGAAAGTGAAGAAAAAAGTCTATAGTTAGAAAAAATTATGTACCCCAAAAATTTCCAACGTTAACTTACTAACGTTGCATCAACTTTAAAAAAATTTAAATTAAGTATAAGAAATATTTCTATTATAGTTGCTATTACTATAGAGTATGTATCTTTAGGAATTCAGTTTTACTTAAAAACAGAAAATCCTCACAAACTTTTAAGTAAACGCAGATAAAAATTAAAACGTTTTTATTTTCAAATAAAAAAAAAACTGAATATATCGCATCTATACACAGACGAATATTTACAACAACAACACCAACAACAAGAAGAACAAAAGATATCAATGACAAAAAAAAAATGTATTCAAAGATTGAAATAAACAAAATCTGTAATATAAACAAATTTCATATAGGCAGACTTTAACGCGAGACAAATTTAAGTATGAGAAAATATAAAACAAGCGTAAGTATAAAAACATAATAAGATTAGGGAAGTTCAGACATATGATAGTATTTTATAGTACCAAATGTCGATACTGAAAACAATTTATTTCTATCTACATATAAATATTAACGCAAATACACACACACATAGCAGAATTCATATAAGAAATATCCAAGAAAATTTCAACAACACCCCACCTTTTACAAATCATGACCAGCCTCAAATTCTCCCCAGATATACATACACAAATTCTCATGATCATACATACATACATATACAATATATAAGATTAATCTCAACAACACAACACTATCACCTACCTGAAATTACAGATAGTCTTAAACTTCTACAGACGTCTATACACATAGATTCTCACGGCTACATATTACAAGAACACCTCGCCCCTAATAAATCACAATCATCTTAAATTCTTACAAAAATACATACATACATACATACACATAACCAATTTACCTCAACAACATCCTCACCTACCTCAAATCACGATCAGCCTTAAACTACTATAGACAGACACATTCACAAATCCCCATGGATACATATTACGTCAACAACCCTGCCCACCCAAATCATGGTCAGCCTTAAACTCCTACAGACATACAAACACACAGATTCCCCCGGTTACATATTACTAGAACACCTCACCCCTCATAAATCACAATCAGCCCTAAGCTCCTACAGAAATACACACATTAAAATTCCTACAAACATACACACACACACACACAAACATAAACACATACCCACACACACACACATTTCCACAATTCTCTGTTGGTATTACGATATATGATGAAATTCATATACACAGCAACACCCAGAACAAAATCGCTAGCATCAGTTTGCAATATAAAGGTACTAGAAAAATCGGGACACGTGAAAGTAGGTGCTTCTATAAGTTTTTGCTGTATTTCTCCAAAAGCTATTTCTTATAATTGTTACATTAAAGTAAAATATACCGAAATAAAGATATCACTACCGCTATTGAAAAGCTCTTCTTATCAACCTGATCGGATTCAAAACATTTAACATCTGAAATTCACTTGAACATATATGAAACCTATGCCGACACAATATTTTCTATCTCCATAATAGCAACGTCAATAGCCTTAAAAACATATATACATGCATTTGTAAATATGTATGAAAAAGTGTTGATGTAACTCACACAAGCAATGACATTCTTCAAAGCAAAAATAGATAAGATCACATACATTAATCCAACAACATATACATACATTACCAAATACATTCCCTAACGACTTCCATTTGCAATAGGGTTGCCACTCTCTGCAGCTATTAGATTATTTCCCCCCCAGAGATCACAAACATAAATGCATACATACAATAACCCTACATAAGCATACCAACTATAACTCAAAACAGCAACCATAAGTCTATCAAAAAACAATCACACACATACGCACACACCCATACATACATACAAACACCCACATATACATGCACACACAACCAAAGAATTACACTCACACACACACACATACACATCCCACACGTACATACATCCATGCACTGTAAGCACAACGTTTCTCTACAATAACAACAAAAGCTGTGCACACAAGTATACATACATACACATGGCCAAAGAATCAAACTCACACACACACACCATATCAGCATGAAAATCCCCTATATCCCCCCATTTGTAACAGGGTTGCCATCGTTTTTGTTTTTTCCCGGTTTTGAATTCCCAAAACAGGACTCAGGTCCCCATTACTAATCTACTTAAAGATTTTTAATTGTAGCACTACTACATCTCGGACTCTTACGTCACTATCGATAGAAGCATGCTAAGGCATGCATACTAGCAAAATATATAAAGCTGTTAGAAGGTGATGAGACAGCAATTGTATCTGGATCAATCCAACTCATGAATGTATTGTATACGGGAATGATTGATTGTGATGATGACCTTTTCTAAGTGAATAATCATTACATATGAATGCGATAGGGGTCAACCAGCAAACCTCATGTAAATAGAAATACTTGAGGGGAAAAATTTTCCCAAACATAGGTATTTCATTGTTTCTAACACTTTATGAAAACACCAACGGTGAATTGCTGGTAGAGGTAACTGATTTATTTGAGATCGATTTGCTACAATAGTTGTTTATTAAACATCTATTTCTTTGTATGTAAACTAATTTATACATACCTAATGTATATACCCAGCAAAAAATTAGACAAAAATGCTCTATTTCAAGCAGTAAAATCTGAAAAAAGGAGTAGCACATTAGAAGAAAAAAATAAACAAAAAAAGAGAGTGACTGACCAACTAATACGTACACTCTGTCCGGTGGGCACACAAAGCACACCTAAACATTTCAGAAATATATACACAATACGCTGAACTTTAATAAAATTAAAAAAAGAAAAAAAATCATATAGGACAACAAATAAAAGTCATAGGTGCTCACCCTTCATAAAACAAACATATATGTACCTTATTAATGTAAACATATTATCAGTATAAAGCAACAGAAATTTCGTCACACAAAGTCATCTTGTATCATAGAGTAAAATATGTTTGTTCATTACGATTTAACTAATTTAAAAGTACATTTAAATTTAGTCTCATATCTGTACTTCTTAACATAAAAATTAAAAGTAAATGTTATCCAATTCTATATTATATGCATCTAAAATTCCAAGAAAGCTGTTATATGAAAGAATCTCCAGCGCTTCTAACTACATCAGAGTTTAAGAAAAAAAGCTCCTTTTATTCAATTGAATAAAATTTTAATTTGAAACAGTAAGCAAAGACAACAGCTTACTGCATTCGTATTCATGATCACATAATAGAATATAAAACCACTAAAGGACAAATTCTAAAAGTCTAATAAATTGAGTAATATGGAAAATAACATAACTTTTATAAACGCGTAAGGTTTTAAAAGTAATTCAAATGATTTCATCGCAAAAAACAAAACATAACATAATTTTTATAAACGCGTAAGGTTTTAAAAGTAATTCAAATGATTGCATCGCAAAAAACAAAACAAAAAAAAAGCAGCGATTGTTTTCAACAATTATGAAAATAATAATTACAATACCAAACTCCCTTTTGATTTTAAATGTTTATCAATAAAAAATAAAAAAAATTAAGTTAACTAACAACAAAAAACTATCAGTATCTAAGCTGGAGTTCCGGATCAGTTTCATTCAAAAATGATTATACATTTTTAAAAAGCAAAGCAAGCTTTCCAAAATAAATGTAGAAGGCTATAGTTGAAAAAATTGTATACCCTAAAAATGTCAAACGTTGACTATCTAACGTTGCATCAACTTTAAAAAAATGTAAATTAAGTATAAGGAATATTTCTATTATAGTTACTATTACTATAGAGTATGTACATATCTTCAGGAATTCAGTTTTACTTAAAACAGAAAATCCTCACAAACTTTTAAGTAAACGCAGATAAAAATTAAAATGTTTTTAATTTCAACAACAACAGACATCACATGACAAAAAATAAAATAAAAAATGTATTCGAAGATTGAGTTAAACACTTATTTGTATGTACATATATATGTACATACATACATACATAAAATCAATTTGTAGATATGTATGTATACATATCAAATTTCTTATCAATGCTTAAGTATTTATTAGATCTACATCATGAAAATATATGAAGCGTCGTTTAGTTAAAGCACAATGCAAATATAAATGTATATTGAGATATCTACAAACTAATGAGTTTAATAAATGAATACTGTAAATTAATATTTTGTCCATATTGAACTAAGAAATTTCAATATGACTAAACCTTCGTTAATGGTTTTGGTTAATGGTTTTTACTGATTTTAAGTTTGTTTTTTCTCTGTGTGTAGAAAACTCTTTCAGTCAAAGAAGACTGATGTATTTAAATAAACAAAATCTGTAATATACATAAACAAATTTCACACACGCAGGCTTTAACGCGAGACAAATTTAAGTATGAGCAAAAATATAAAGCAATCGTAAGTATAAAAGCATACTAGGATTAGGGAAGTCCAGATATATGATAGTATTTTATAGTACCAAATGTCGATATTGAAAACAATTTATTTTTACCTACATATAAATATCAGCGCAAATACACACACATAGCAGAATTCATAAAAGAAATATCCAAGAAAATTTCCACAACACCACACCTTTTACAAATCATGACCAGCCTTAAATTTTCCCCAGATATACGTACACAAATTCCTATGATCATACATACGTACATATACAATATACAAGATTAATCTCAACAACTCAACACTCACACCTACCCGAAATTACAGATAGTCTTAAACTTCTACAGACATCTATACACATAGATTCTCACGGCTACATATTACAAGAACACCTCGCCCCTAATAAATCATAATCATCTTAAATTCTTACAGAAATACATACATACATACATACACATAACCAATTTACCTCAACAACATCCTCACCCACCTCAAATCACGATCAGCCTTAAACTACTATAGACAGACACATCCACAAATCCCCATGGCTACATATTACGTCAACAACCCTGCCCACCCAAATCATGGTCAGCCTTAAACTCCTACAGACATACAAACACACAGATTCCCCCGGTTGCATATTATTAGAACACCTCACCCCTCATAAATCACAATCAGCCTTAAGCTCCTACAGAAATATACACATTGAAATTACTACAAACATACACACACACACACACACACACATTCACACACAACTACACACGCAATCGATCTACCTCAACTACACCCCGCCCCCTGCCAATCAAACCTTCACCTAAATTCTCACAGACAGAGAGACACATCCACAAATTCCTATGGTTACATATTACGGCAACAACGCCACCCACTCAAATCACGGTCAGCCTTAAATTCCCACAGTCTACCAACACCTACATTAGCATTAGAAAAAATAACTTTCACGTTTTCCCGTCGTCATTAAGAAAAATCATTATCCCGTCGGCATTTGAAAAAAATAATAATCACTATTTCACCATTGGTATTAGGAAAAATCATTTTCATGATTTTCCCCGTCGGCATATACACACATAAAAACCGCCAAACTGTGAACCGCCTTAATACATTCACATAAAATATTCCAGACACAAACATCCACGGTCAGGCATACAGACAGACAGACAGACATACACTTAATGTAAACAAAAACTTCTAATGTAAACAAAAACTCCTAATGTAAACAAAAAACACAAATTTCCAAGAATTTAACAATTTTCAAATTTTAATTACCCAAATTTAACAATTTGGGGGTGCACAGTGGAATGAATGCTTAATTTATCTGGACTAAAACCATAAATATTAGCATTTCAATATCAAGATAATAAAAGGATTTCTGGATAGCTAAGAACTTATTCTAAAAGTACTGAAAATATTATATGAAAAATTAAATATTGAAAATATTACATGAAAAATTACTACTACCGAAGTTCGCAATAGCAAAACTCTGTCATATTTCTTAACAAATTGAGCTAGAATTTTTTAATTATTTCTGTCGAACTCAGCATCCCCAAAACCGTATAGACTAACCATCAAATAATTTTGACCTGCCAGGTTAGCGAATCGACCCACTGTGGGGCCGGAGTGGGATTTCCCTACTACTAAAATGTATGAATTAAAAAAAATAGAACACATTTTATTAATTATTTTTTTGCTTAATTTGTTTATCTACTGTAAAAAAGCAAATAACACAGAAAATAAAACTCCTGCCAACTATTCACGTATGTATGAATGTGTGCATGTAGTATATATATATATATATATATATATATATATATATGTGAGAACAGTGATGCCAACTCTTGATACTCAAAAAGCGTAAAAAAATTTGAAAAAGGGTTAAATTGAAAAAATATACGTTTAGCGCTAAATAAAGTAAATTTTTTCGAATAATCGCGAAAAGGGGCTCGTATTAAAATGTTTTTGTTGATAATCAAAACATCAAAAACATTTTTGTACAGTAATTTATTAGAAAATCATGAGATCAACACATACATAGCTTGAGATATTGCATATCATATTACATTTCAATAAGGTACCCACAAACAGTGTGCATACATATATATTATGTATTAGTGACGCACGAATATTCGTATTCGAATTGTCGAGTATTCGGCCATTTTCAGGTGAATACGAATATTTTTCCAAAGAAATTAAATAAATAAATGCATAAATCCTAAACGAAATTTAAATAAATGACTAAAAATTTTAGTTTGTACAACAAATACATTAATTTTTTATAGAAATTTGTGCTTTGTATCATTTTCAAATATTATTTAATGACGATCATTAAAATTTTGGGATTCTTTTTATTAGCTTTAAAGTACGCCAACAAGAGTGTGAAGTCCTTTTTCATAAAAGTTTTTTAATATTTCATATTGCATATAATATTCGTATTCGCGAATATCGTTTCAAATATTCGTATTTGTATTCGTATTCGCTAATATCAAAAATTGACATTCGTTACATCACTAGTATGTATATATACATGTGTATGTATCTACGTTTACAAAAGTACTTACATATCAATTTGGTATTTTTAATATAAAATTTCGATTTCTCGCTCTTCCTAAAACATAAACTATCTGTTTTTATCAAAGCTCAAAAAATTTGGAAGAAATTAAAGATTATTCTATAGACTTCTTCTTTTTTAAATTAACAAAGTCCCCTTTTACAATTGAGAAATTGAATGGTAGACAGACGAAGCTTGCCGGCGAGGGGTTGAATAGGTAGAGTGTGTAGTACACGAACCTCTGTACCGGACAGAAAAATAATATCAAGAAGTGCTAATTTGCGCGTTTTTTGTGACCAAATATGTTATTTCGCGTTTGAGTGTCTGAAATCGGGTTAAATCTAGCCCGAAAAGTGCTAATGCCCATATTTTGAGTTTGTAACCAAATTGTAATTACTTTTAAATTATATTTAAATAGTCCCTATTTACACTATGCAAGTCTTATTGCTAAGCTGATTAGTTTATTAGGAGAGACGGGGGGAAAAGAAACGTTGCTGTTCCCCTCGTCTCTCTCTCCATGAAACTAATCAGCTTAGCAATAAGACTTGCACAGTGTGATTTGGGACATACGAAATTGTGTTTTTGAGTGCATATTTAAATAATCATTAAATTCCCAACTTTGTGTAATATAATACTACTTTAGTTTTATGAGCGTGCCATTTGTTTTTATGCGTGTGTGTGTTTATTGAAAACATACACATTAACATCATGTGCTCGTGTTGAAAACATCATGTGCTCGTATTAAAAAGAATTTCGTTCAAATTTCATAAATATATTGGACAATACATAGTTTCATATCATGGAATAAATAAATAGAAAAATGCATTATGACGTTTGTTTGGTTTTATAAAATTTATTTTGTGGAATTATAATTTTCTACATGTTTTGTTTATGTTCTTTGGAAAGTCCTTGTCCAGGCTTCCAATTTTTGTTGCTGAAATTTCTTAAAAATTTGTTTTGAAATTGCATAAGTGTCCACATTATGAAATTCAAATTTTTTGCAATTATGCATTAAAAAATTCTATTACATCACAAATTTCCCTGAAAAATTAACACTTATATTTACTTTTTCTAACATTTTTGGTTTTCATACAACTGAAGAAATAAAATTATAAAAAACGTCAAATACAACTAGCAACTTGAAATTAACAATTACGAATTTCAAATCAAAAGAGAATTGCAGAGCACATGAAACTGTGTACCCCTCTCTAAGCTTTTCACCCCTCTCCCAATAAACTCAAGAATTGCTGCAACAAAAATTACAAGTCTGGACAGAGACAAAGCGTTCACGAATATTTAGAACTTTTCTCGTGCTGTCGTGCTTTTAACGTAATTTAATAAGAACTTTAATTAACCATTGAAAAAATGAAATCGTATCTAAAAAATTTAATTTTAAGTAAAAATTAGCTAATTATGTACTTAAATATTAAGTTAGAAACTATGGGTAGGTTGGCATCACTGCATCAAAAAGATTTGTGAAGACGAACCACGAATGTGTCGTTTGAACGGCATGGTTCGCAATCGTGGTTCAGAGACCGAACCAAGTGGTTCATGTTGCCGTCTGAACATAGCATTAAAGTTGTACTCATGAAGGTGCTTCTGTTGATTTAGCTATTTTTTCATTAAGTATACCACCGTGGTGCACCACCATGAAATTCACTGTCTGTGAACCAAAGAGATTCATACTCTGTGACAAAATGTGTTGTAGGGAATTATTGTCCTAAAAATAAAAATGTTAACTTTTAATATATAATTCGAAGAAAAATATCGAAACTATTCGATGTAATAATTCAGTTCGCCTGCAAAAATAAAGTGAACAAACCCAAGGGAAAAGTGAAAAAATTCACGTGAAAAATATTCTGCCTTATCGTGAAAAACTGTCTTTTTTAATCTATTACCAAACAGTCGTAGTCGTATTTGAAATACGCCAACCACGATAAGACAGATTATTCATGATAAGGGAAACCAAAAAAGGGATAATATTTCTGAGAAAAATTGTTCGAGGGAAAAAATTGTTACTATAGGGGTGATAGAGTTTCTCTAATTTGTATTCAACTCAGGAACATTTAGTAGTATGAGCATGTGTATAAAAACTTTAAGAATAAAAGATTTATATTTAATTATCCAAGTATTAAAATTTCAGAAACGTTAAAGCGTTCAATGTATTGTCGTTTAAACGAAATCTTATTTTTGTGCAGAATTTACCAGCGACAGAAAACACTCCTTCGCTTTCAGTTGAAGAGGGCTTTATTGTGTTCTTGCCTTGTGAAGCAATAATATGTTGGTTGTTTTGTTGTTCGTTTTTTTATAAAGTAAAAATTCTTGCCGAAGAACATTAAAAGTATCGAATTTTTGCTTTACATCTGCTAGAGATTTTTTGATAACAGATTACAATTCTTCCTGCAAAGAATTGTTATAATTTTCTTAAAATTTTACAATTTTCTTACCTTTCATTGTTACAGAATGCTTAGTAATGTATATAAGTCTTCAATGTAAAGTACATTTGCTGTATTTTTAAACAAGATAATAATGTTAAAGTAAAACTTAAAAACCGACGCTTTTTTGTCGGTTTCGGTTTTTATGGGTTAAAAACCGCGGTTTCGGTTTCGGTTAAAACCGAACGGCAATCCTTAATTTATACATACATAATATAAATGTGAAGGTAAGACGTATGATCAATAAATAAATAAGAAAAGCATATTAACTGAGAAAACATACAAATTACTAAAATTTTTCCTGTTACTTGAGGGTTACACGATCAAGTTTTGCCTTTCAAATTTCAATACATTCACACTTTTTCACTACTACATTCATACTTTTAGAATTTGATTCTACTTTGACTTCAAATTTTCTTTCCAATTGTGTTACCCCTTTTCCACGCGCAAAGTTTACTTTGCAAAGTCTCAATTCAGCTGTGTGAAAGACAAAGGTAGTATTACAGTCTCTTTCTGTCTTTCTCCCAGCTGAATTAAGACTTTGCAAAGTAAACTTTCCGTGTGGAAAAGGGGTGTGTGTTCAATTTATAGGCAAAAAAACAACTGACAGCAATTTCAGTGAGCATAATTTTCGTTTTTATTTCCAAATTTTCTGCCGACATACCATTTTTGTGTTTTTTTATTACAAATAATGTTATATTCCACCGAAAATGTTTAATTACACTTAAATAAATATGTTTATGAACAAAAATTAAAAGTATAATGATGTGTTGCGATTTATAGACCTATATATAGAAGCCATGAAGTTTTGTTGTCTTGAGCTGTTTTTTTTTATCAATTTCATATTGAAAATAAATTTGCTTGGAAATTGCGTGCAGCTTACGTCACAGCTTTCAATTTTAACGACTTTTGACAACCAGTATGTGTGAAAAACTTGAAAGCAAATCTTGGTCGTGTAACTGTAGCGTTACGTAACATTTTCAAAGACTCCCTCATGCAAAAGCAAAATGTATCGAGTAGGAGAGAATACGAATAGAAAATTTGGCAAGGGGTCGGTTAATGTTTATTTTCTAAACCATTTTAGAAACTTAAGTATTCTCATCACACCAGAGGTGTATTTCAAAGTAAACGTTGCACAGTCGGGGATTGTGAAAAAAAGTGTAAATAATACTGCAGTTTCTAACGATTGTTATGAAATTTCATACAGCGATTAAGGAGCTGCTACCGAGCTTAAGTATACAATTTGGATTATATATCATTAAAGGGGGCGGAGCCACAAAGCCCCAAAGTGGGCAACCTCGGGTTAATGAAAAATTCAAACCGATGCCAAGTTGGTGTTTTAGATCTGATAAAAAAGATTTTTTGCAGGTGGATTTCTCTATCTAAGAGCTAAAAAAAAAGTCTTCTACATTTATGCAGTTTCGCTTACAGTTTAGGAAATATTCGAGGAAATTATTAAATTTTATGTTTTTTACATACCTTGGTCCACTGTTCTGCTAATGGAGAAGTCAAATCTTGTTCGATTTTAAAATGGACTTGGTATGAGTTAAGAACAAAATTTTTTTGCATTTAGAAAAAGATTTGATATTAAAATCACTACTAAGTGAAAAGTAATACTGAAATTAAATAAAATGTTTAAAAAAGTTGGTTAATTATTTCGCTATTATTTAAAAATTTTGCTTCGATACCAACCCCATATTTTTTGTTATTCAAAACATTATACTATAAGAAACATTACAAGAAAAATTTTTGTTCAAAATTTTCGTTATTAAAGGTGCCAGATAATTTCGAAATTGACATATTTTTGTTATAAATATCAAATGTAAGGCATTTTTTCTCAAATTCCAAGGCTGGAACCAAAAATTTTCTCATTTAATCTTACGACATCATATGTTTTAAATATTTCCCAAAATATTATCTGCGCCCGGCGAAACATATAAAATACAGCAGAAATACAAAAAAATCCCATTTTCGGGATTTTATGAAATCTTTATGGGAATTACCGGGAACTCAAAGAAAATTATATGTGGTTTTACTTTTTGTGCATTTATTGTATAATTTTGCACCTAAGTAAGAATTTTCAGCCGAAAATATTGATAAATGCGAATTTTATAGCATTCATTTGTGTAAGACCTCTGTCTTCTGGGAAAACTATTTGTATGTTGTACACAGATGCAGGTAATTAAAAAAAACTTAGTACAAATTCATTTTTATAGGAAAATTAATACTTCCCAGCTAAAAAAAAAATGTATGGAGCATATATGATATCCCATATATGGTTTGGATCCGAAAAATGAGGGTATATATATTCATACATTTCATACATTTATGAGTAAATATTTCCTCTACAGTATGCAAAGTTCATATTCATAGGTTGAGTTTACATCTGGCATTTCTTGTGTGTCATTTGCCCAAAAAAGCGTAACCAACTAATTACTAATGAAAAACTGATTAAGACATATATTTATTGATTTAAACACTTTCCAATCATGTTGGATTCTATAAAATTTTCTATTATTTATGTATGAAACTGTTTAACTTCGGCCATACTCTCTTGATTCACAAAAGCGCACTGCTGTGCAATAAATTAAATTACTAAAATTACTTTTTTTAGATTTTGAACAGGGAGGTTGTATTTAATAAAACATTTGTTTGGACAATTAATGAAAAACGAACTAATAGTCGTTTAATTCATAATTTTAAGTCAAAAGGTGAATCAATTATTTAAAAAACACAAAAATTATATTCGTACATTAAATTTAATTTAAGAAATCAGGTTAAAAACTAATGCAATTAATTATAAAAGAAAAAATAGTCCGTCTAACAATAGTTTTCAATATAATTTTTTGTAGTAATATGAACTTAGTTTCTTATCTAAAGAATTTTGTTATTTTCTATAAAATTAATGACTGGATTATCCTTTTGATTATTTGATATATTAAATGGGGCCACAATGTATAAAATCATACAAGAATGGTTTTTTTTGTAACAAAAGTTTTTCCTTTTTAAACGTTGAGGGTACGCATGTAAACTTTGCATACCGTATGTATTTTCTAATGGATTTCCAATTCACCAGTGATAAAATACCAAGCTTTTTTGATTGCAAAAACGATGTGAGATATCATGTATGCATACATTCTTATATGGCTCCATACATTAAATCTTATTTCTATATATGGATCCAAATATGAAGAGCTTCATAATTAAAGTTCCATATATGAGCTCATATATTATAATACATTTAATATATTAGTCCACATATTACTTCATATATAATAGTTTTGCCATGTATAATCCCATATATTTCCATACATGAATTCATACATATTCATATATAGTTATATACATTCATATATTAAAAATATATGGACCATATATAATTTTTTTAGCTGGGTAGTCATAAACCTCTTATCTTATGCACAGAGTTTCAAGAACTATTTGAGAATTCACAAATAATAATATTTTTGAAAATCACAAAAAAAAATAAGCGTAGTAGGCTTAGAAACTAATACAAAAAACCCAGCAAATAATTTATATTCGATTTGAATCTATTTTATTTTTCTACACCTTTATACAATTAGAAATACAATGGATTTCTTAAATATTCATGTATGTAATTATACAGCTATGCCTATTTTTGAAAAATACCTAAGAAAATACTCGTAATTTTACTTGTACACTAGGCTGTCTCAAAAAAAATTTTTTTGGGCCACAAGAATAATTTGAAACCTTATAAAATCAAGTATTTTTGAGATTTTTCGGATGAGTCGAATTTTTGCAAAAAATCGACCGGCCGTTTTTTTTTTATTTTCTTAATAACTTTAACCATAACCACGACTTTCTTCACTTTTGAAGACACAATTTAAAAGAAAAATGTCCAAGCTTTATTTTTGTGTGCAAAAATTATGGGTTTTTAGTGTATTGGTTCTTTTAGGTAGCCTACATTACAATTTTGCGTAACTTTTACATAAATTTTGTAAATAACGCTTTATAACTTTTAAAATTTTTATAAAAATTAAAAAACTAATGATGTAGGTTAAAAAGTTAATTAGCTTCGTTTAAAAACTGCAGAATTATTTCCACTTTTTTTTCAAAATCCCCCACTGTGCGTTGGCAGCACTGTTTTTTTACAAAAACAACCAAAATCAACTCAAGATATTGTCATTAGAGATGCTAATCGGGACAGGTTTTTAGATATCCCTAGCCTCGGGATTTAGTGATGGAGTCTCGAAATCCGGAACCGGGATCCCGGGATTTTCGGGACTAACAAAATCCCGAAAAAATTGTGAACAAATGTGCATCTTTATATTTAAAATAATATTTTTATTTAACAATTTATTTTTTTTTTTGCATATTTAAAAGGTGCATACAGACGAACATATGTACATATGTATGTGTGTATGTACTTATATAATTCAGATTTTTAATTAAAATATTAAACACTAATGCCCTTTTCGTTTCTAAAAAAAATTTCACATTTTTTATTTTTTGCCATAAAATTTGGCGTTCGTGTGATACAATAATTTCTAATAAACTCTCTATTTCAAAAAACCATTTTATTGCAAATTTTTATTTCGTGTAATATTTTTTCCTAGCAAAGATGGCTTTCATTTTACTTATGGTATCAGTGTAAACATGATTTCACTACGCTGTCCGTCACAGGCTATTTTCTCAGGAACTGTAAGAGCTACGGACCTGAAATTTGAACAGAGTGTGTAGAACCCTGGCCGCTACAACAACAAATACATGACAGTTAAAAATTAAAGGGTGTTCCAAAACTAGCAATGAAAAATTTTAAAATCCCATGTAATATACATACAATTGTATGAACATATGTATATTGACACTTGAAATTTGTAAAATTGGTGTATTTTTATACAGACTACAAAAATTAACACTAAAATTTTAAAAAATTTAAATTAAAGGGTGTTCCATCAGTTAATGCAATTTTCACTATGTAATTTTGACGACTTGCTACCGTAAGATGCAAACTCCTGAAATTTTCAAAAACGGTTAAATTCAAAATCGAAAAATTATACAATCGCGAAACCAAAAAAAAAAAACCGCCAAAAACCAAAAAAAAATTGCCAAAACGAAAAAAAGCACCAAATTAAAAAAAATCTAACAACTAAAATAAATCGGTTAAACCGAAAAAATCGACAAAATTAAAAAATCGCCAAAATGAAAAAAACGCCAAAAAATCGAAAAAAGTCGCCAAAACTAAAAAGCCGCCTAAATAAAAAAACTTAGAAATGAAAAAATAAAAAAAAAACGCCAAAAACCGAAAAAAATTACCAAAACGCAAAAAAAAGTGCCAAAACTAAAAAAAGCACCAAGACTTAAAAAAATCACCAAAACCGAAAAAACACAAAAACACCAAACTAAAAAACGCTCAAAACCGAAAAATGAAAAAAAGCCAAAACTATTTATTATATAGGCTAAAGTTCGTATTGAATTACATGTCTAGTGTATTTCATAATATTTTGATTCTACAAAGTCGTAATACTTTGTATTACCATGTAAAGACACCTTAAGTAATACATTTAAGTTGAAGTATAACCTAAATTAAGCTAATATTCCAAATGAGATTAGAAGTCCAAAAAAGATAAGACTAGGGGTATTTTCAAATGTGCAGGCTACGGAGCTACCATTAACTCAAAATCAGCTTATATCGACTTAAGTACTTTTTTCCTTTTTGCCACAGATATAACAAAAATAATTCGTATTACAAAATATAAATACATAATATAGAAAGGCCCTAACTCATTATTCTTTTGAAATAGAGCTTTTTGTATATTTCGATGGATGTATTGAAAAGTGCGAAAATATCAATTTAAAAAAATTCGAGTTAGGGCCTTTCTATATTAAGGTAAAGATATGTATATTTTATTGCAGAATTGCATAAATACATACTTTGGTAGTTTTGGGCAAATAAACGAGGTGATTTTAATGGAAATTTCATTCTTTCATTAAATGAAAGTTAGTTAAGCCTGAAGTTTTGTGTTAAAATGAGTGTAAAAAACAGGGATTCAATATTTAGGGAGAACATGCACAGAGGAGTATTTGGCCAAAAAGGCAAAAATGATACACAATAAAATTTTACATCATATTGTAAAGTGTGAAAACTATAACTTGTGATTTGCAGCTCGAGATTCTGCTATAGTCATACCCATTTTAGACACGGTAAGTTTACTTTCCAAAGTCTTCAGCTGTGTGAAAGACAGAAAGAAAAAGTATTCCTCCCTCTGTCTTTCAAACAGCTGAATTAAGACTTTGCAGAGGAAACTTTGCGTGTCTCAGGAAAGTGAAGAAAACTACATAAGTTTTTGAATTTTTCTTCGGTTTTCACATGCTTATATGATATTTTTTGTGGCTAAACGAATAATGGTATTGCGTTAATTTTTTTCGCAGAAAGATTTGATTAAAGATAGTTTTAGTGAAGTAGTGAAGGTACGTACATTTAGAATTATGTTTTATACTACAATAAAATTTTAAATCTCTTATTTTAGACGCAAGAAAAAAGTTTGAGCAAGTTTGCGGCATTTTTGTGATTTTTTTTTAAATTTCACCTACTTCTGTTTTTGCTCAACTTGCATAGGTAGATATGAGTAGAGCCTACAGTACACGGCATGTAAAAAGTCACACGCGTATGTGACGATGACGTCACGGTAAATTTCAGCATGTTGGTTGCATTTTTTAAAATTACCAGTAGTGGCTGCATGCCATAAAATTTTGATCCAAATTATGTTCCAAAATAGAAATGCAGCCGATTCCAACACATTTTCTGAGGCATGTAGCATATGTAGCTTCGTGATGACGTCAAAATTACATCAGAGCCACATGCGTATGTGGTTTTTTACACGCTTAAGAAACCTTTTTGTAATTCATAAAGTGTTTTTCTTTGAAAAAAGGCATACTTCCCCCTACCCATAAAAACTCAAAAGTTTATCTTTTATGTATGATATTAAAAGTACTAAATTTTTTCATATTTATATTATTTTTGCAAACAATACTCGTATTTTTGTCACCGCCCACAAAAGGCAGCGAGGACGAAAATGGCATCTTACGGTCTCCTGACTCCAAGTTTAGGGTTTTGAACTTTCGCGGGTGTTAAAAGTTGCATTTGCTAAACAAAAGTATGAAAAAAGCCAAGAAAAACATTTTATTTTTCATAGGTATAATTAGTTCCTCTGAGGGAAACTTTTTCCCCTTTTTCCGATTTTTCTTTTTTCAATGTTTAACATTCTAGGACTCTTACGGCCATATGTAAATTGGCATGAAGTTAGCATAAGTGGCAAAATTTAGCATGATCTTAACGTGTTTTGCCATATAATTTTACATTAAAAATCATGCTGGGATGTAATCCTGTGTTAAAACTACATTATGCGGGGATTTTTAATGTCAAATTGTATAGCGGAACTCGTCAACACTTGGTTCAATTTAGTCACTTATGCTAACTTCATGCCAATTTTTGATTATACATATGGCCGTTATAGTCTATATTTCTGCCAAGTTTCATTGATCTAGTTGTACTCATTAACTTTTCACAAGCAATATAAACTAAAAAAAATAGTAATGGTGTTTTACACCAAAATTCTTGGTTTTTATAGTAGACTAGCTTAAACCGGTGTGCTTCGCTACCCCTCCTCATGGTATTGGTGGTGCAATATGAAAATTGAATTTTGCCACGTCCCTCCGCCAGCAGACCGAAAATAAAAAATCAGACTTCACAGTGTCACCCGCCTGAATATTCTGAAGATTTCCTAAAATTTCATCAAAATCGGCCCAGCCGTTTTGGAGTCCATACGTTACATACATACATACATACACACATCCTCTTTTATATATATATATATATAGATTAAGCAAATCTATGTTCATGAAGGAATTTCGCAAAAAGTGTAAAAACTGAGACGGGATATGTACATATGTACATATGTGGATATAATGCTAATATTCCAACTCATTTTTAGGAAACATTTTCTTAAGGATAAGATCCTACAGAAATTAAAAATAAAACAAAATATAAATATAAACTTCAAAATTTTATTCTGACAAAACAAGTTATGTCAGAACACTTGGAAGTGTTTCTATTTTGCTTTTTTGTGTTTTGGTTAAACGAATTTTGGAAATCAGTTTGATTTTATTATCAAGGCCGCTAACCTTATTATTTAGATTAGTAAATTTTTCACTCATTTACATATAAACAGCATATAAATACAACTGTGCAATTGCTTAAAAAATTTAATATTCTGTATTAGTGCCATCTTTTGTTAGAACATTGCGGCTTGTTTTTGAAGTTTCAGCCAGCAACGCAGTGTTGCACTAACAAATTTGTTCATGTTTTGAAAGAAAACAACTTATTTGAGGTGTTTTGCTGATATGAAAAATATGTGGGAAAACATATAGCAAAACATTGGTTTTCGAGCAAAACAAGTTTTCTGCTCCAAAACACGTATATGGAAACGCACTATTAGGCTATATAAAATATAATTGTGGAATTTTTTTCGTTTTTGGGTTTTTTCGGTTTTGAGCGCTTTTTTTTAGTTTCGACACTTTTTACCTCGTTTTGGCGATTTTTTTTTAATTTCGGCGATTTTTTTTATTTCGGCGTTTTTTTCATTCTAGCGATTTTTTTATAAAGGTGATTTTTTAGTTTTGGCGACTTTTTCACGTTTTTTTTTGGCGTTTTTTTCATTTTCGTTTCATTCGTTTTGAACACCCTTTAGTTTTTAACCCTCATGTATTTGTTGTTGTAGCGGCCAAGGTTCTACATACTCAGTGCAAGTTTCAGGTCCGTAGCTCTTACGGTTCCTGAGAAAATAGCCTGTGACGGACAGCGTAGCGAAAACAATAGGGTTCCTTTTCACCTTTGGTGTACGGAACCCTACAAAACGTAGAAGTTGTGTTGGACAAAAATGAAATAAGTTCATATTTAAAAAAATTTTATAAAAAGCATTTAAAATTTGACATCATAAACTCAAAATGAGAAAAATTGAGCATTCTTATATTTTTTAATGAAGTTAACCTTAAATACCATCAAATTTTATAATTTAAATAGCTCACAATACAAATAAGTTTTTGGCAATGTATAACTTTGATTATAATTTTTTTTTCATTTTACTATTTGTTTCATGGCATAGGCCCATACACATCCTTACATATGTATGTAGGTGTGAATAACCCACATGCCTTCAAAATTTACCTGATTTTGGTATGCAGAACATAGTTGAAATAAATAGGAGAAATGCGAATGTTGACAGCTGATTTAAGTGACTGTTGCTCCACATCTAGAATGAAAAAAAGTATTATTCTATTACTAATAAAATTAAAACATAAAGAGTAAAAATTAACAAGGGTAGTAATGGCATTAAACATTACAAAATAGTTTTATTTCAGTTTTGATATAAATTCCCTGCGAAAAATGGTACATGCAATTAGCGTTGCCATCAGAAAAACCAAAAACTGTAAAGAAGTTGGGCCAAAATAGTACAAAATCCAATCTAATTTTACCAAAAACCTTCGACGAAAAAAACCTTCGAGTAAAAATCTTTTTCACAATCACAAATTTTGAGTGAGATGCATGCACACCGCGTTGTCAAATCGGTGTGAGCTATATATGAGTGTATTAGTGTTTGAAAGAAGCAATACAAACTTATTTAAAATATTGTAAATACATATGAATTTGCTGGTTTTTGTTTGTTTCATTTAATTTGATAATTGCTTTATTAGGGTTCCCATAGGCGTAGCTAGGCATTTCTACTTGAATTTGCCCCCCCCCAGGCTTTATTACAAATTCTTTTTAAAACATATTCTTTTGCCTGTAATATTAAAAAAATCTATTTTTTATTTATTTTAAAATTACTCATGAAAATCACCAGTAATTTTTATACAAACTTTTCGAATAATTGCTAAATATGCATACTTTTATTAGATAACAAATACCCAAAAAACTATAAGTTTACAGCACTTCAAAACATCACAAATAGTAAACTCCATGTGAATTTATAATGCATGTGTGTATGTAGCTTCCCTGCAATCAGACTGAGGCCAAGTGTCTCTATGTCAACACTAAAACTCTAGTAGTAGTTACATTGTCTACAAACAGATGTGGTGTATTTCTGGTGGATTTTGCAACAACTTGTCAATATACATAAATTAAGGTATAGAAAAGTACCAGTAAATTTCTGGTTTGTATGTATCCATGTTCCCATAAGAACTATGAACTCACTATCTAGTCAATTGTTTTAGTGTTACTAGTAGATTTTCAATGACAAGCACATGCTAAATGTCTATAGCACAAAGTATTATTTGGGGAATAATTGTAGAGTAGTACTGGCGACAAAGTCAAAAGCGACTCAGTACATTTTCACCATCGACATTTCCTTCAGGGTATCAACAAATTCTTAATAATATTGTATTAGTGTACGTAGTTAGTAGCAAGACAAGTTGTTTTAAGGTGTTCTTAAGATTTTCTACTGTCAAATTGTTTGTAACAATAGCCACCAATTTTTATTTAGAGTAAAATTAAAAAAATAGCGAAAAATTATGATCTGCACAAGGCGAATTGATATAAGGTGGTCTTGATTTGCAACTCTGCGTATTTGCCTTGTATATTTGTTAGTGTAAAATTTCCTGCTGTCAAAATATTTCTTAACGTTTTGGTTCATTTGACAGCAGGAAATTTATGTCAGCTGGCGAATTAAGATCACCTTATGTGAATTCGCCTTGGATCTGCATATACTATATATACTCGTACACACACATGTATGTATGTATGCATATTTATGGTTCAATCCAGGGCTGTCAGATAAAATGATGGAAAAATCGCCGAAATCCCGATAAAATATAAAATAATCGTCATTTCATGTCCGAAAAATCGTCAGAAAATCGAACAAATCAAAATTTCCACTTTAAACATGTATACATATGTTTTATTTTTATTAGAAAACAAAACAAAACAATTCATGTTCATATACAACTTTGTTAGACTAGTGGAAAACTTGTGAAAAATATTCCTAGGTCCAAATTTTGGTATCAGTACTTTTGATGACCGAAATTTTTGATAGGATATCAACTTACACAGGTCAATATATCATTGGTCTCAAATGGAAATGCCCTAACGCAAATAATTTTAACTTTACAGGAGAAGGTAAAACATAATAGAAAGTGTAATATTCAAAATGTATCTTTGTTGTACAACTGCTTGTAAAAGCGCTATTTTTTACACTATTGCAATAAATTTTTGTGATGAGGTGTATTAGTGTGAAATTTATTGAAATCACTGAAAAACTCAACTATCGATATGTATGCATGTATATATATGCACATAAAATTTTTTTCAATTGAACACGTATACATACATACTTGCATACATATGTTTGTACTTATTTATGTATGTATGTTCATTCATCGCAACAATATAGTTTTGATTCAGAACTTCAATATTGGATTTTTCATTTAGCCTTGTAAATACTTTTATTGTTATCCAATGGATTTCTAATTGTATAAGGATGTAGAAAAATAAAATGAGTTCACCTGGATATAAATTATTTGCTGGGTTTTGTATCAGTTTCAAAGCCTACTAAGCTTATTTTTTCTTTTGTGATTTTCAAAAGTATTATTATTTTATGAATTCTCGTATAGTTTTTGAAAGTCTATGCATAAAGTAAGAGGTTTGTGGCTGTTTGGGATTTGTTGTTGGGGTCTACTGATGATTTGGTTCAAGCGCCAATGAAATACGTATATAGAAATGCTAAACTACCAGCAAATAAATTTCAATTATTTTATAATAAATTTTTAAGAAATGAAATCATGAATGATGAATGAAATCATTTCTTGCTTGTATCTTTTCAAAATATTGCATTCAAATATAGTATATACATAAATAATTTTTCCATATGAACATATAAACTTGTTGGAAACGAATATTAATTTTATTATTATTTAGTTTATTATTATTAGATTATTATTATTATTATTTAGTTTTTTTCTAATACATACTTTACTTTTTGTCTATATATTGTTTTTGTTTTGAATGTTTTGTTTTTTTAGTTTTAATTATAACTTCATTTTTGTTATTGAAACTGGACTGTTAATTTATGTTTTAACTTAAATAAAAAAATGTTAAATAAAAAACATCTGTATAAAATTTTTTAAACGCACTAATAATCCCAAACCAATATTTTACTTATTAATATTTTACTTATTAAGTAAAATTTATTTTTTTAATTTCCAATTTCAATGTATTTTTAATAAAAAATATATATTTAACTTAATAACTTATTAGTGCGTTTAAAAAATTTTAAGCTTAAATTTTAACAATTCCCATAAAAAACACTAATTAAAAAAAAATAGTGTTTGCCAACCCCAGAAAAAATGTCTAGCTACGCCAATGAGGGTTCCGTACACCAAAGGTGAAAATAAACAATATTGTTTTCGCTACGCTGTCCGCCAGTCTGTCACAGGGTATTTTCTCGAGAACCATAAGAGCAACGGACCTGAAATTCGGACACAGTGTGTAGACATTTGGCCACTTAAACTACAAATACATGAGAGTTAAAAATTAAAGGGTGTTGCAAAACGAGCAACGAAAAATTTTACAATCCCATGTAATATACATACACTTGAAATTTGTAAAGTTAGTGTATTTTTATACAGACTACAACAATTAACACTAAATTTAAAAAATTTAAATTAAAGGGTGGCAATTTTGACTTTGTAATTTTGACAACGAGCTGTATCTTGGAAACCGTAAGAGCAAAACTCTTGAAATTTTCAAAAACGGTAAAACTAAAACATGAAAAAATTATAAAATCGCCAAAAACAAAAAAATTGCCAAAACGAAAAAAGCACCAAATTAAAAAAAAATTTAAGACTAAAATAAATCGCGAAAACCCGGAAAAATCGCCAAAATGAAAAAACCCTTGAACAAAAAAATCGCCAAAATGGAAAAATCGCCAAAATAAAAAAAACCCCAAAAACAGAAAAAAATCGCCAAAATTAAAGAAAAAATCGCCGAAATGAAAAAACCCCAAAAACAGAAAAAAATCGCAAAAATTAAAAAAAAAATCGCCAAAATGAAAAAAATTGCGAAAATGAAAAAAAAACCCAAAAAAGAGAAAAAACGCCAAAACGAGGCGACAAAACTGAAAAAAATCGTTTAAACTGAAAAAACTTAAAAAAAGGAAAAAAGCCACATCCAAAAAATGCTCAAAGCCGAATATACGGAACCCATCGTGCGCGAGTCAAATTCGCACTTTATTGAATTTATATTAATTGCAATGCGTACACAACAACAAGAACAGCAACAGCTAAACGCTCAACAACAGGAATCAAAAAGTAAAAGTAAAGGCATTTACCATGGATGAGCAGTACCACTAAAATTTCAGTAAAAAGGATAAAAAATTTTTAACCAGTAAATTTTTACTGATTACTAAAATTACATGAGATTACTAAAAATTTTTTCTAAAATTTTTATAAAGTGCCTAAATGATTTATTATACACTGAACCAAAAAGGTACATAAATTCAACGAAAAAATTCGTTGATTCAACGAATTTATTCCTTATTTTTCACCTAAGGAATATGTTCATTGAATTCAACGTATGCCAACCATTGGCTTGCTGAATTCAACGTACCAGTTCGTTGAAGTTAAGAATCCATACGTTGAAACCTTACGTAAATTCATTAAACCTATATATTTATACTTTGAATTTAATGAAATAGTTCCTTAAATTTAAGGAACCTATTCCTTGACCCAATGAACGCAATCATTGATTTTAGGAATATATTCCTTGAATCAACGTATACATACTTTGAATTTCATGAAATAGTTCCTTGAATTTAAAGACCTATTCCTTGATCCAATGAACACATTCATTGGTTTTTCTAAATTTATTCCTTGACCCAATGCAACTATACATTCAAAATTTCACTTTAATAAATATAATAATAGACAAGTTCATATTAAATTGATTATTTTATTTAAAAATTCATATAATCAAAAATAATTTACATGTGTATATACATATATGTATGTATGTATTTACATAAAAAAATTTGTTTATGATAGTATCATAGTCTACAAATTATTATTGCCTTATTTGTAAAAATTATTAAAGCTTTATAAAGGGTTAATATGGAAATCTGTTTTATAAACCCTTTATAAAGCCTTAATAATTTTCAGAAATTAGACTGTAAATTTATAATTCATGTATAAATTTAAAAATGCAGTTGTTAGTTTAAAATACTTATACTTAAAAAACTTATCCAAATTATTCAATATTTCTATCAAAGCTTTATCTTTGATGTTGTTATCTTCGCGAATCATTCCGGCCAGTTAAAGAAAACTCCTTCACGTTTCCCAAAAGCAACACCAAAGTCTTTGTCAATCTGAAATATAGTTATAAATATTTATTTTGCAATAAATACTAAAGTATAAAACAGTAAAGATTTGTATACCCACATATCGAAATCTACTCGGTTTCTTATACTCGGGCCATCTTTTAAAAACTTCGGCTAAAGTGGAAGCTTGGTTTACTTCATTAATTCTGCCTGTCAAGTGCTATTGAATTCCTCTGCACTGGAATTGTCATATCTGAGGCTTCTAACGCAAACCTCTGCGTTGGTTCCGAATCTTTAAAATTAACATACATAAATATGTATAGTATATGTATAAAATTATACTATCTAAATAGCATCCAAAATAATTACTTGCATAAAAATTGTTTCAGGAGTGGATGCACCTGGAACTTATTTTCCAGCTTTAGAGTAGTTCAGCAAGTTCCTGATATACGGGATATTATACAGCTATATTTCTTTTTGCAATTAAAATTAATTATAATCACTTCTTATTATTAACTTACTTTTTGGCACTTTTTTATTTTAAATTTCTTTCTTAATTGCGCACAAACTTATTTGTTCAACGAAGAACAACAACTGATTGCTCTTTGTTTATTTTTTCTTTTCATTATGTTTTTTCCCGTTGTAAAACAAGGAACTAGTACGTTGAATTGAACCAAGTAAAACAAAAATTCAAATGGTGGTTCCTTGAATCAAAGTACTCGTTCATTGAATAAAACATCTTCTTCTTGTTCTTGAAGTCAAATTCAACGTACATTACTTAAAATCAATGAACAGGTTCCTTGAATCAAGGTACACTTTCTTGAAATTTACTAAACTTTTTTATTTTATTTATATAAGAAAGAACGTGTTCCTTAAATTCAACGTATTATACGTTAAATCAATAAAGTAGTTCGTTGTTAAATTCAACGAATAATATCAAGGATTGGTTTCAACATTCAGTTCATATCTACATAAAATTTTACGTTGAATTTCAAGGAATATTTTTTTGAAACAACGTATAATACGTTGAATTTCAATGAATTTAAATCAATGAATGCGATTTCGTTCAATTTATGTAAAACTGTTTTTTCAGTGTATGATGAAGTGCATTGAATTTACAGTAATCAGTAATGCTCGTATTCGTAATGAAATTCTGCCAAGTGGCTAAATGTTTTTCATACAAAACTTTAAAAATTTTAATGAAAAAAATTTTGCCACAATTTTATTATGAATACCGCCCTAAGATTTTACTGGTAATGCAAATTAAATTTCATTAACAGGAAAAATTTACTGAATTTTTTCAATAATTAGTAAATTTACTGCTTACTGCAATTTTTAATGCAGTACATATATACTGCAGTGTGCCCATTTACTAACCAAATAAGTTAAATAAAACAACCAAAAACTAGCAAATTCCTATGTTTTTACAATATTGAAAATTTTGATACTTTTAATTGATTAATTTAAAAAAATATACTAAAAGCATAAGTACTACCAACTTAAAAAAAATTTTTCATTACTAGATGTTTACATATCTCTCCTGTGATCGGACTGACATTGCTTTTTTATGAAAAAATTACTTTTAAATATGAACTGATATTTAAATAACTTGGTGCAATAGGCTGTCACTATTAAAATATTCACCCTCATTCCAGTTGTCGACATCATCGTCACTTTAACACAATTCCAAGGAATTGGGACTTGTGTTCCCGTGGCCGAAAATAACTGAATCCTATTGGCAGGTTTCTTCTATTTTCTAGACCTTAGGGAACGGAAATATATAGATTGTCAATAAAACAAAATTCTTCTCGAGAGTGAGTCAACAAGTCCCATTTTTTTAATATTCTGTTAAAGTGACGTCGATGTCGACAACTGGAATAAGGGTGATTAATAGGGCGACAATTTCAATGCAAATGCATATTTATTGTCGACACCTTAAAAGCTATTCTGAACAATTTTCTTTGCGTTTCATAAGATTTCCTGTAAAATGGCATGAATTTGTTTTTGCATATTTTAACAAAAATCTAAGTTCTGTGCATATTTTTGTAATAAGTGCATATTTATTTGCATATGTTCCAAGTTTTTCACAGCTATAACAATATCAAAAAAAAAAAAAAATTCTCCATTTTCTCAAACTTGCACTGAATACTTTAATATCATTTCTAAAATAACCGCCATTTAATACAAGATACAACGTCCATACTATGTACATACATACATATGTACATATTTAAATGTTATTCATTATACAGGGTGGGCCAAAAGAAACCAAGGGGTGTAAAAGGTTAATAACTTTTTTGTTTATTACCTTTTTTTATTTTTTCTTTTAGATTATATAATATACAAAATGGAAATTTGTTTACACTAAGTATGAAAAATGATGTCTCTTAAATGACCACCGTTTTCAGCTTCGCACTGATGGGCTCTTTTTAGAGCATTTTTAAAAACTTGTGGCTGTAGCGTTCGAATTTCTGCAACAATGTTTGCCTTGAGTTCAAGGATTGTCTCTGGCTTGTTCACATACACTTGCTACTTCAAAAAACCCCAAAGAAAATAGTCGGGTGCTGTCAAATCTGGCGATCGCGCTGACCAAATAATTTCCGAATTTCGAGAAATTATTCGCTCTCCAAAAATTTGACTTAAAGGTGCCATTGTGTCTCGGGCAGTATGGGCAGTGGCTCCGTCCTGCTGATACCACATACCAGGTCTGTTTTCAAGAGCAGGAGGTAAAAAATTTTCTATCATAAACCGATACCGCTCTCCATTTACGGTTACAGCACTTCCATCTTCATTCTCGAAGAAGTAGGGCCCAATGACATTTTCAGATGTGATCCCACACCATACTGTACACCTGATGGGGTGCAATTGGCGTTGATGAATGGCTCTTGGATTTTGAGAACCCCAGAACCTACAGTTCTGCTTATTAACAAAGCCATTCAAATGAAAATGAGCTTAAAATAATTGATCTCTGGTTTAAATAATAAAATTCTATTGTTCTGGTTCTCTGTTCAGTTGTGAACCTCTCCATTATAAATTCTCCAAGTGTTGTCTATATAATCTGAAAAAAAAAATAAAAAAAATTAATAAACAAAAAACTTATTAAACTTTTACACCCCTTGGTTTCTTTTGGCCCACCCTGTACCAGCTGATGTGGCAATGCCGGTGAAAATTTATGTAGCCCCCTTTTTAAACACAAGAAAACGCATTTTAAAAAAACGAACGATCGAACATTTTCGATGTACAAAAAATTTCTGCGCCCCAATATGCACTTTACATATGAATATTTAAAAAACTGTATTTATTTATACAAAAAAAATTTATGTTAATACTACTCGTTTAAATGTTAAGATTCTATGAACTGATTTTATTTTTATATTTTAATTTTTTATTTGATTGTGTAGACTGGATCTTATTTTTTGTTATGTTATGTTATTTTGTTATGTTTTAATAAATCTAGTAAAAAATTAATTGTTTTTTGTTGCATATTTTTATTTGCGCATATTTTCATTATTTTGTGCATATTTTGACTTCTATGGTGCATATTATATGCGCATATTTTTAATTTTATAGTGCATGAAATTTGTCGCCCTAGTGATTAATATAAATTTGTTCAAAATAAGGCCGGATTTACATCCGGAAAAAAGCGTAACCACTAATTACTAATGAAAAACATTTTGATTCAGACACGTATTTATTAAGTTAAACAGTTCCATACATAACTAATAGACAATTTTATAGAATCTAACATGATTGGACACAGTTTAAATCAACAAATACATGTCTGGATCAAACAGTTTTTCATTAGTAATTAGTTGTTACGCTTTTTTTGGGCATTTGAAACACAAGAAATGCCAGATGTAAATTCAGCCTAACTTTGTTTTCTAAACATAATTAGAATCATAACTAATTTTAAGTTATTAGTTTGTTGTAAATAATATTTACGATATCATTTTTATGTTCTTTAGTAAAGAGTGTGTTATTTTATGTTATTGAATGAATTTAAGGACGTTTTCAATAAATTTTTTTTTATTAATTGTACTGCTTTTTTTCTTTGATGTACTTTTTTTTGCCAACCCAATATCTGGCTACCCTAGTCGCCGGCAACATTTTCGTCTGTCTGAAAGCGAAGGAAACTACAAAAAGAGTTCCAGATATTTTCTTTCCAAATGTTCGTCCGTTTAAACTAGGACAATGATTCTGATGATGAAAAATCAAAGAGCAAGTCACATCAATCAGGTACCCGCATTTCTACAACAAATATTACAACAGCAATAACTACATGTACTTTGTCAGTATAAATTACCATCTTACTTTTCAAAACAGGGTAGCATCGTCAGATTGCATGTTTCTTATAGGAAATGTCAAACACCATACAAAACTGAATATTCGTTAAGTGTTTGAGGATAACCCAAATAACAGCAGGTTTTTAGGCATATACCTACACAATCCAAATTTGATTTGGTGTAGTGCTGCCACCTAATAAATGCGCCTTGATCAAAGAGCATACGCACAACCAAGGCGCATTTATTATGTGACAGCACTACACCAGGTGACATGTCGTTACACCAAGCCAAATGTCAAATTTGGATTGTGTAGGTATAAGCCTAAAAGCAAGCATTTATTTTGGTATACATAAACACCCTAGGCGCATTTGTTAGGTGGCAGCACTACACCAGGTGACTAATGTCATTATACCAATCTAAATGTCAAATCTGGATTGTGTAGGTATAAGCCTAAAAGCATGCTTTTGTTTTGGTATCCATAAACACCTTTCGAATATTCAGTTTTGTATGGTGTTTGACATTTCCTATAAGAAACACGCAATCTGACGATACTACCCTGTTCTGAAAAGTAAGAAGGTAATTTATACCTTTAAATACCTACACAATCCAAATTTGATTTGGTGTAGTGCTGCCACCTAATAAATGCGCCTTAATCAAAGAGCATACGCACAACCAAGGCGCATTTATTATGTGGCAGCACTACACCAGGTGACTTATGTCGTTACACCAAGCCAAATTTGGTTATTGCTGTTGTAATATTTGTTATAGAAATGCGGGTACCTGATCGATGTGCCTTGCACACAACTTATATTATACATGCATGACGTTTGTATACGCGCACATGCGTATGAAAAACCAAGCAAATTCTTTCGGCACGAAGTATTTTCTTTTTACTCCTATACCTACAATGCTGAAATAAATTTCTTGCAAACAGTCATACGGAAATAAATTTCTTGCAAACAGTGTTGTTCAGAGTTTATTTTTCAGTAGATTTCGCTGCAGTAAAGCTTTTGATAAATCCCTCATGTCTTAAAAGTTCTTGTAAGAGGTCTTGTGCAGGATTTTAATAGATATCGTCACCGTATTGAACAAAATTTAGTTATTGACCGATTATATACATATGTATGAATAATGTGTACTTTTCCTATATTTGCTTTCAGTTTTTCTATATCTAGAATATATCAGAATATATCAAGTTATTTTCCCCTTTTATATTTCTCTTAATAAATGCACCCATTGGAACTACTTGAAAGGAAGTGAACAATATTGTTGTCATGATTGGTATGTACATATGTATGTATATATGTATGAATATGCGGCAACAAAGATTTTTGTCTTTTTCTGTAAAAAATATTCTATCGTGTATTTTTATGAAACAAATGAAAAAAACATTCTTCACCGATTTTCCCGAAAACAAATACATATTTTTTATATGCGTTTGGCCAGTAACTAACTACCCAGCAAAAAATTCTGATTTGGAAGCACTAACAACTGAGGGAAGCAATGTATGTATTGATTACTTGACTACAAAAGCTTCGAAAAATGCTTCTAAAAGCACTAACGTAAGGCAGCTTCTCTAACAAAATAGAGAAAAAAAAAAGTAAAAAAAAATTTGCAAGCCAGTAACTTTTGCATCTGAGTACACAAAAACTATTAACTATTAACTATAAACTATTTTCTTACATTGTCTCCCTTACAAAAAAGCTTCTGGGAAGTAGTAATTTTAGGTATCCAGGGGATATATATGTATATAATTTATACATACTTTTTTTGCATGTAATACATACATCAGCATAATTTTTTTAGCGCCAAAATTGTCAATCAGCTGTTGTATATATGTTAGATTTTTCCGTCCGCGTAATTTTATATGAATTTTTATTGAGAGTAAAGGTAGAATTAGTAAAATCGTATCATTCTACTTTACAGCTTGCCGTATCGTCCAACTTTGTGCACAAGTTATAGAAAATGTAACAGTTTGCACAGCACATTTTTTTTGTCTGGCATTTAATTTCTTTTAATTACTCAGTACATATTTACTTAGTTACTGGATTTTACTGGAAAAGTACTCAAACGTTATTTATATATTGTCTAGTTACAGTTATTCGTTTATTCAAAAAAATGCTCAAGTGGAATTGTTGTATTTGTTTATGGAGCTTCTCAATTATGCCTCATGTTCATCGAAAATTTGGACCATCGGATAGAGGTGTGTCGCTGAGGTCTCGGCGGCAATTTGGCCGATATTTTGTTCCACACTTAATTGAACCATGCCATATTATCATAATAAAAAGTAATGACAATAATGTCATCAATAATTTTTTATTCAAAATCAACATCGGCCCTTAAAATTTAACCACATTTAATGTATATATCCCCACGACTCAAAAATCCCTTCATATCTATTAAGGATTGGCAAAAAACTTTTGATACTCTTCAAATGACGCAAGTATGCAACATAAAAACAAGCATAACGATACTGTATATTGCTCAAGGAGACTGCATTTCAAAATTACGGTCGTTAAAGATTTGTTAAGTCAACTGCCTTATGAAAAAAAAACAAAACTATTTCAATAATTTCGAGTTGCGACATGTATGTATATAAGCATATTTCTTTCCACAGATTTGTAAGTTTCTTTTTAACATATGTATTTTATGTTGGTGGTATCGTTACGCCAAATTCAAACGTCAACCGCTACTTCTTTATTAAGGCCCAACTATAATATGAATAAGCTGGCTTAAGCTAATGTCAGAATTGAACGATAAGTCTGTCAAATGCTTAAACAATTCAGATGTGACTTTTAGGTGGCCACAATGTGCTTACATGCACTTAAGTATTCTTTAGCCACAGCTGCACATCTAGGTATTGTCAATAATTTTGTATTAATTCTGTTTCTTCTCATAACTCATAAATGAATGCAATTAAATCAAACTAACTTGAAAGAATGTCCTAATCTATTAAAAATTCACATATAAATATATCCATCACCTTATTACTTGTTTTATTTGTTTTGCCTACTAAAAAGTACAACAGTGAATATACATAAGTAAATACATGTGTATTTGTGTATATCTGTATTGTAAAACAAACAATGAAAATAAAAGTTTTGCTTTATTTTCCGAGTTTAAAATAAGAAACAATACAAAAATATTTAAAATCAATGAATATTTTCTGCTGCTGCTTGTTTGAGTTTAAAAAATGCACAAACAGTTGTTTCCTTATCGAATGTGCGTTCAGTTTGGCACTTTACTTAAGCAAATGACATTTGACGAAACTTGACGAAAAGTTTGTTAAGTACATTATAGTTTGCCACATACGTTTTATATGTAACCGCACAGTTGCTTAAGCTAGCTTATTCATATTATAGTTGGGCCTTTAGTGTTTCTATGTGCCTGACCATGTTTATTTCTTTTACGGAAATAATGTAATGATGTTACACAAACATTTCAGAAAATCTGCAATTTGGCAGGAAAATCTGCAAATCTCATTTTTGCAATGAAAAATCAGCAAAATGCAGAAAAATCTGGCAACAGTGCACGTACTGTTTTCCGTGAGACCCCTTTTTGAATTTTTTTGTTAGATTTAATATCGCTTGGACTTAAACTCGGTAAATTAAAATTGTATATTATATACCTAGATGTGTATGTATGTACATATGTGTGTATATATACATATATACATACATATACATATGTATTAATGTATATACAGAACATGCATTATATATGTACATATTTATATACATACTTGTGTGCGTATATATATGTAAATACATACATGTATTGTATGTACACATACATATACATACATACATATGTATATACATATACATATATATATATGTGTATACACATTTCCACATATATATATATATGCATAAGTAACACTTACGGCTATGCATGTACATAAATACATCCTGTGTACATAATATATATGTATGTATGTATATGTATGTACATACACATGTACAGCTCTTTTTCTTTTTAGCATTGGTAAGAAATTCTTATACAGAATAAACAAAGGCGCTAACAAATTTTGTGTACAATATTATACACTGTTATGCACTCATAACTTTATTAAGTTGCTTGCAATTGAAAAACATATCCACAATTCATTTCATTTTTTTGTAATTCACATACCCTTTTGAAATATTGATATGCTCGTCGATATGAAATATATGTAGGTATGTGTATGTATGTAATTATGTTATTTAGTTTTTCACTTTAACTATAACTTTTATTAAAGTCTTTTAATTTTTCTTTGTAAATTTTTAACAGAATATTAATAAATACTATTTACCCCTAATATTTTTGTTTCAGCCAAAGCGCAGGCTCAAATTCAATCAACCCCGTATAGTACATACATATGTACATACATACATACTCGTAGGTAATTACTATGCATTAGTGGATTTACATTTTTCGTGGTAGAAAAGTTTTCTTTTTATTTTAATATGTAAGTTTGTGAGTTACCACGTAGACGAATAATACGAGTATGTATTACGCCAGCAATTCTATGTAGGTTAAAGCGATTCTCGTAAACAAGCAGCTGATTCTTCATAGCTCTCGTTAGTTTTCAACTTTGTCTGTATGAATGATCACCGAAGTGCAAGTCGTCCAAATCAACAATATGGAGGATCGCCAGGAAATTGGGTAATTGTTGGTCGGCTTCTTTAAATATGTGGGTACCTGTTCCAAATGAAAAATTGCCAAAATTTATTTGGATGTTTATCCATTTCGATCTTTAACAATTTTTTATTTCATGCTTTGGGCATTCAACAGAAAACCCTGCTATAAGGAATGCAATTTTTGCAGCTTCAGATATTTTGGGGTTTTCTTGACAAGATCGAGAGGTCGTTTAAAAATTAAAAAAAATTTCAAAATTAAAAAAATAAATAAATTTAAAATAAACGGATCAGGTATTCTTCTTGGTCTCATGCTATCTTCCATTGTTTCTTTTTTTCTTGAATCAATGTTAGAGCTTGATGAATCTTGTTTAATTCTTGACATACCATCTTTCAATACATATGTATGTATAAGGGACGTTTGTCAGAATAATATAATCGATTTATTATGGCTCCAACAATTTTCTCACGGATTATGCCTATACAGATACTTGACATTTGACTCGCTTTATATGCCGTTGAATGTGTGCCCACATTCAAATGTATTCAGATGTGTGCCCACATTTGAAAATTTCACTTTTTATTTGACTGGAAAGTGTTATATTTCGTCGCAGTGTTGGCGCAGTGTTGCTATTTGAAATTGTGTTTCGTTCTTCACTGTCTCCGGTTCTGTTTTCAAGGTTTCTAGTTGTATTGTGAAGGCAGCGGTGTTCGCCTTAATTATGGCTACTTCATTCACCTTAATAGCCTCCGGTATTGATCGGAATGAGTTCAAAATTTATGGCGTTTTGAACAAGAATGGAGTATGTATTATCAATTACAAAAAAATTGAAACTGAATTTATTTCCAATTTTTCAGGAACTTTTAAAGTTATCCTTCTTCAGGGATTATTTCGCTTATATCCTTATTGAGCACCCAGTTATATTCTTTGGTAAGGATTGAGACAAGAAAATATATTTTTTTTTCTTTGCAAGGAATGTGCGTCTTAACAACTATTTCAAGATGTTTTCTTGTTAATGATGGTGGCTTTCAATATTTTGTTTGTGATAAGGGATTCTTCATCTTAACTGTAATTAATATTTTGAAAATATCAAAGATGATTTTTACTTAGGTTATATGTAATACATTGCTTGAGTTAAGTCTTGTGAGGATCTTTTGTTATCAGAAAGTATGTATTTAGGGTTTGTTTGTCTATATGTACTAGAGATGGGCGCGTGTCATGTTTTTTTTTTTTTTTGTAACACGAACACGTAGGACTCAACACGAAATGCTCGCGACAGAAAATCTGATTTCATGCGAATTCGGATGATATCGTGTTGAGCAAAATTGATCGAATAAAACACGAAACGATTTTAAGTCTAAAATTAAGATACATGAATTTCCAGTAAAAAAAAATTTAATTTTTTGTATCGTCAAACACGCAAAACCAATAAATTTTTTGATAATGTAGAGGTCTCTTAAGCTTAAAGTTCTGAAATTAAACAAAAATATATATCTATTTGAATATAAAATATGTTATAATTTTAGCTCAAAGGACTTTCTATTAAGAAGAGTATGAACGTTTAGAAAACTCAAACCCATTGCAAACAAAAGTTCGCTTAAAACCCTTAATCCCTTCCTAGACTCGAATTTAAATCTAACAGTAAATGGAATATTATCTCAATCATAACGAGAGCTACCCTATAATCTTACCAGCTGCCTCTAGGTTGTGCATATTGTACGAGTATCTATCTCATTTCCATACATTTTTATATCATGCTCAATGCTCAATTTAGACTAAAAAATCTAGTAAAAAATGTAACCCGACAGTGCAAAACGTGCTTAATTCATATGCAAGAGCCCCGTTACAACCGGAAAAATTTATCGCTTCCATTTAAAATCACGGGTATTGACTTTACAGGTCCCTTCGAAAGCAAAACAAGCTCCCACGATAAAGGGGCATGTCAGTGTTTTCGTCTGCTTATGCACGAAAGCGACGCATTTAGAGATCTATTCCATCCTATCATCGGCGGCATTCCAAGCCGCATTTGCTCGTTTCGTTGGGAGGTGGGGGCTACTCCAGAGGATAGATACGGATAATGGAAGACATTTTCTAGGTGCGAGCCTAGAACGCGAATTTACCGATTTTCTGAATCCTAGAGCAAGATTGCGCAACCATGTCAGTTATAGAGTTTTTCTTTTCTCGGACTTTTTCATTTCCCGGGAAAGCGGGAACGACTGTTCGGTTTCCCGGGAAATCCCGCACAGTGCAAAACAATACATAATACTTTTAAGTTAATTATTCCAACAACAAAAAAAAATACATACTAAAAAAAATATTACAAAATATTTCTTTGGAAATAGGACTTTTAGTACAGAATAAACATATATGGCCCTTTTCACAATGTAAAATTATAAGCTAACAGAGACTTTAATGACAAGTTTTGTATGAAGAACTGTCAGTTAAAGTTCACGTTCCTTGCAAATTTCTGTTTTTAATTTTATGAATTGTAGAATTAAATTTTGAACGTTGCGTTTCGTTTATGGAACATAAAGGCCTCTTAGTCTCAGATTGGCTTGTGTCATTCTTGAACGAATTACTTCAAATGAATGATTCTTGCATGTGAAAGAATGAAATAATTCTATATTTTCTCTATATATCTTTCGTCTTTAGGTTTCATTTTATCTGTTTAACTTCATATTCCTTTTAGCTTTCATTTTTCTGCTTTTGAGCTGATAGGAATCAAGACTATGGATTTGCCTTAAGAAATTTTAATTTCAAATTAATATTAAAAATGTTTTGTTTTTAATATAACAATTCATTCAAACTGAAACATCTTCAAAAAGATATAGATAATTCATTCTGAAAAGTGTGTGACATTCAGAAAGATGAAAAAAAAGAAAAAATTACTTCACTCAACCTTTCTGAAAGAGAATGGTTGTAAAGTTTTAGCTATTGTGCTAGTGCCATTATTATTGCACCATCAAACTCATAAAAAGAATAACGCCACTCATCAAGTTGCCATAATATCAAAAAAAAAAATCCGCGAACTCCCGCACAAACTTCACTGTACTTCTTTCCCAGAAAATGTGCGGGATCCCTGGAAATCCCGTTTGAAAAACACTGGTCAGTTATCAACCGATTGTCTAAAATCTCTGCAAAAACGATACAAGTGAAGGAACTGGATTCTAAATATTCAGGTGGGCGATCCAGTACCAGTGATAGACGACTTGCAATCACGGTAATAGTGGCTTTTGGTAAGAGCAGATAAAATCTTCGCAGGACCAGAGTAATAGCCTTTTCACACTTACTCACATCTTTCATCAATTTGCCAAGATGATACCTTCTTTCCATAAGAATTATACAGGGCTGAATGTTCAACATCTTCAAAAGATGTTCCTATCTCACTTTGTTCCATTCAACATCTTTCCATTATTTTAGTGTCATCACGAGAAAAAATGTGTACAACTATATACATACATGCATTCATACTATAAACATGTATACATACATATATACATATGTATACATACATACATGTGTATGTAAATATGTATTTATATCTACCCTGCAGAAAGTGCGAATAGTGAAGTTGTGGTGATTTACTAGTGACGTTGTCAGTAGCACTAGTGGCCAAGTGTACCCCAGCCAATGGTATCATCTATTGACATTTAACATTAGCTTGTCATTGAAAATCCACCACTAGACTATAGCACTACTGACTTAGTAGTTCTTTCGGGACCACATGGAGACATTGGCACCAAATATTCACTAGTAAATTTTAGGGGCTCTAGTCTACAATATCGATACATCCTCTCTCGTTGTCAATAGTAAACTCATAGTGATTTTCTAGTGACATTTTCAATAGTGTTACTGACTAGGTGTACCCCAGCCAATGCAAATGCCTATTGACAAATAACATAGGGTTGTCATTCAAATGCTATCAGTAGACTTTAGCACTATTGAGAGGGTAGTTCTTTTACGACCATATGGAGATATTTGAACCGGAGATTCACTCGTAGATTTTAGTGACCCTCGTCTACATATATTTATTTAATATTATTGCACAACATAATAGCCCAATTTACGATCTTGTGCAAATGGTTTTGCATCGTAGCATGAGCGAAATGGTATAGTATATTGATTCTCACCACTTAACAATTCTTAGTGGTGAGTATTAATATACTATACCATTTTGCATATGCAACGAAGCAATACCATTTGCACAAGATTGTGAATTGGGTCAATAAAAAGAAAAACAAACTATTGACGCGTTCATTGACAATATCACCAGAAATACACTACAACTGTCGTCTCTAACGTATCTCTCTCTACTCACGCATAAAAGGAAAGTAGTCGACATTTTAACTAGTGCATTTTTCGCTGGATAAAGAGTATTGACATAGAGACATATGGTTCTAAGTTGACTAGAGGGTACATATGCATGTGCATATGTATATACCCACCAAACAAAATGCTCCGAATTCGTAAAGAATTCGTAACGACTGGTCGACAAAGCCTTCCGATTTCAGAACCGAAATATTACCGAAATCGTAACGATTTTTGTATGAAATGATGACACGCTTTCGTAACGATATTTCGGTACGAAATCGATACGATATGTCGGTAGGAGTTCGTAACGACATGTAGGTGCGAATTCTTTTTGCTTTTATAGCAGAACACCGCGTTATGTTGCTGCTATTGTCGAAATAATTTACACATATGTACATTTTTTAATATTTGTTACAATCTTTTTTTATCAGCATATAATTATTTATTTGAAAATAAAATTTTCACAGACTTTTACTTATGTACTTAAAAATCAAAGTTTTAATGTTTTTAAAAAAATTGTTGAGAGAAACTCCCGAAATTTTTTAACGAATTCACTACGAAAAGTCTGAGTTCAGACAAACTACCGAAATATCTTAACGAATTCGGTACGACAAGTCTGATTTCAGAAAAAGTCGAAACATTTGGTTTGAGGGGCACATTCAAGGCTACATTTTGGAATATCCTTCCCACAGAAAGATCCGTAACTACTCCAAGACTTTATTATATACATATGTATATGTATGTATGTAATAGAATCTTGTATATATTTTTCCAAATCAAAATAAATTACATAAAAGTAGTTGCAAATGTCTACAAAGTAAAAATTTGCAAGTTAGCAAAAATGCTAACTTCTCCTCCTCCTTCCCACTTCCTTCTCTTTCCTTTATGTAGTTTGTATTTGAAATAAGAAAACACTTGTAGATTTTTTATTTTTCTATACATTTATTGCTTAAAATTTTTTAAAATTTTATAATAATACATACATTAATATTTTAAAGAGTGAAAAAATTCATTTAAAGCAAGATATTTCTTTTGTTAGTAAAATAGCATTTTTTAATGCGCAAACACCAAGTTTATGATAATTACAATAAAAATATTCTGGATACTTAATCTCCATTTGTTTAAAGTTGATACAGCCTATATCCTCAACGTTAAAAATTTTTCGGCATAAAATTTTTTCCAACCATCGTCTTTTCTCTTCGCCTTTTACATAAATTTTAGAACATCTTGCGTTGGCTTTTAAAAAATTGCAAACGCTTTCAAAAGAAACTGATCCAGCAGTCCAGCTGAGGTGATGATAGTTTTTCGTTAGCCACTTTGCTTCTCTTTGCTTTTTTATTGATAAGCATTTAAAATCAAAAGGTGGTTTTATAATGAAATTGTTATATTCATAATTGTTGAAAACAATCGCTACTTCTTTTGCGATGAAATCATTTGAATTACTTTTGAAACCTTGTACGTCTATAAAAATTGTGTTATTTTCCATATTACTCAATTTATAAGACTTTTCGAACTTGTCCTTTGATGGGTATATATTCTATTATGCGATCATGAATAAGAATGCAGTAAGCTGATGTCTTTGCTGCAATATTAGTTGCTGTTTCAAATGCTATTTTTATATCAATCGGTCCATTATTGAGTAATTCATTCTGATGACTGACATCTACTACAATAATAGGAGCTTTTGTCTTAAACTCTGATGCAGATAGAAGCGGTTGAGATTCCCTCATATAGTAACTTTGTTGGAATCTTAGATACATATCATATAGAATTGCATATCGTTCATTTTTGAACTTTATGTTAAGATCATCATATGGATATGAGACTGAATTTAAATGTACTTTTAAATTAGTCAAATCACAATGAACAAACTTATTTTCTTGTTGAAAAGCAATCAATACAAAACGGGGGCGTTCTCTATTTGCAGCCAGTTTAACATTCCAGATATGGCTAGTACCTGTGTTTAATTGTGGATTAACATGACAATCCCAACTGCGAAATGCCATAGGTATAGAAGCACCATTGTTAATAATTTTTATCATATTCAATTTGCTAAAGTCGGATAATTGTACATGTGGGATTCTCCATGAGATGAGTGAAATTGTAAGTTTAGCTTTTTCAGTAGAAACATTCGAGCGTACAAGATCTTCATCATTCTTATTGCGCAAGAGTATCAATTCATGTTTTCCATTTAGTATAACTTTGTTGTAGTCTTCGGCGAATCCTAGAAGCATTTTTAGAGGTACATAAAAATTGAAAAATCCATTTTCAAGAGTGACATCGTCAATTTTGTTCCATCCAGCATTTTGCATCACATTGCTTTCTGTTGGTGACAGAGAAACCAAATTTTTTATAGTGCTTGTGGCTCCTAAATATCTTGTATGGTCAATTTCAATTCCATTGAGCTCATAGCGAATTTCATCAAATAGATATGCCACAAAGTTGTTTTTTAATAAAAAGTTCTCCGAAGAAGAAGAAGAAGAAGATTTGGCCTTATTATCATCGAAAACAAATCCCTCTACATAAATGTAGCTCTCACTGGGTAGCACATACAAATCTTGATTTTGTATTGAAATTCTAATTTCATCATTATTGTTGTAAGATTGTAAGTATGGTACATATGTATGATAGTCCTTTTTGATTATATTCTCATCAGACAAGGGTTTATCTAAGACATCTATTATTGAACTCATTTTGTCTTCAATTTAAAATTCAAGGACTTTAGAAAATTTTTATTTGATGTTGTTAGAGCTTTTTGTTGAGCTGGTCGCTTTAATGTTGTTGTTGTTGTTCTTGCTGCTATATTTTTCAATGTATTTGTGTTGTATATTAGCATTATTTAGTTGGCCTTAAATGTATTCGTATTGTAATTTCCTCTCCTCGGAAATTAATTAAATCACCGTGTTGATCCAGTACGCGCAGCGCTAGTGAACTTATCTCTCTGGTGTTTACAGGTAAATAGATAAGATTTCTTGGAACCTCATCTATTTTATAGCCTGGAGGCACATTAATCGGAAATTCATGAAGTGTATGCGATTTCGAGTTATTCATATATGTGTTCATAGCGATACTACTTTCAATTCGCAAGAGATTCACTTTAAAAATATTAACTGGAAGATCTGAATAATAATATTTGTTTGGTGTTAGGATTTTGCTATTGAATCCTAAAAGTTTTCCAATTGTATTGTCTTTATTAAAATATACAAGATCCTTGGAACTATTAACTTTAACTTGCATTGTATTGTTATTGGCTTCAATAAAAATCTTATTTGCTGGGCAGAGTCGTTTGTATTCCTCTTCTATAAAATCAACTATATTATTTAATTCGTAAGATCCAATTGGTATTTCAATTATATGTTCCCCTATATGAAACATATTGTTGTAGGTGTCTACATTTGGAATACTGTTGTATGAATGAAAATCAGTTAGAGCACACTCATATGCACCATGTAATTCAATAGGAGGAAAGTAACTAGCAGATAGTTCTGATGAGTTAGAGCTCAGAGTAAATGTTATTGACATTATAACAGTCTGATTACAATTAAATAATGTTTAGTACACAGTATGGTTTATAAGTATGATTTACATATTTTATTTATAACTTTTTCTCATTTTAAAATTAACATTAGTTTCTTAATATTAATGCTATTGTTGTTGTTGCAATTGATGTTGTTGTTGTTTCTAATTTAGTTTTTCTTCCAACTATAATATTTCATCTTTACTTATCCAAGAATTGTGTTGATTAGAAAATCCCATCCATTTAACATATACCTCCTTCCCTTTAATTTTAAGAACCTTTTCAACTAGATATGTATTTGGAAATCTAGTTTTTGAAAGTTCCTCAGTATAGAAGCCACCTTTAATAGGATTGCCAAGATAGTCTTCTAATATGTATGTTGCAGGATTTGTATTTTGAACTCTTGTAATTGTGAAAATTTCTGTAGTCCAATTTGGAGTATAACCTTTTTCAAATGTGTGCTTATATTTGCTTATGCGAACATGATCTCCCACATTAAATTTTGACATTTTATACATTTTCAAATGACTGTATACTGTATTTAGCAGCTTTTCCTCATTTGTTGAGTTGACTTTAATAGGAGCCATTTTAATGGTACGATGAACTTTTCTATTGTATGCATTGAGTAAATCTTTGTATATATCAATCCACTTATATGAACCATTATAACTAAATTCTTTCCACATCATTCCTTTCAATGTTCTATTAAATCGTTCTACTATTGATGCTTTCATAATGCTATATGTTGAGTAGTGATTAATGTTGTATTTATGCATTAATTTTCCAAAGTGTTTGTTGAAAAATTCTTTTCCATCATCTGTTTGTAAGTATTTTGGTACTCGTCCCAATTCAAAAATATCTTCCATTGCCTTGGTTGTTTCGAGTGCTGTTTTTGTTTTTAGCGGTACTGCCCATGCAAATTTTGAGAATGTGTCAATTACAGTCAACAAAAATCGATAATTTCTATTTTCTTTAGAATAGTTCCCCATTTCAACTAAATCAGCTTGCCAAAGATCATCTATTCCTTTCATTACAACTCTGCGACGCACAAATTGTTTTCGTGCTTGCTTATGGAGTTCATTTACTAAATTTCTTTTTGAAGACATTAAGTTGTTTTTAAAGATTTTTGCAGAGTGTTGTGATCTGCTTGACGCACTTTCAGCTATTGATACAAACATATAATTTTCTAATCTATAAATTTTTTCATTAAGCTGTTCAATTTGTTCTTCAAAGGATGTTTTAATATGTAGAATATCTTTTTCAATTTTATAATTTTCTTCTATCTCTGATTTTATTTCGCTTTGTCGTTCTTCAATTTGCATTTGAATATCTTCTCGTATTATAGTATTATGTCCCTTAAAGTATGTTAATAATTTCTCTTCTAATTTTTCGATTTGAGTTTGCAGAAACAATTTATTGATAACATCGTTTTCCTCCAGAGCTTTTGCAACATTTTTGATCCTTTTGTTTTGGACATCAATATTGTTGTTCGTATCCACAAAGAACCCCAGCAGTTTAGGTGCATTTTTCAAAGAAATTGTGCTGCTAGTATCGTTTAAATAGTGTCCAAATTTATCAACAGACATACTCTATTTAGTTTATTAAAGTTAGTGTATTATATTCGCTTCACGTAGTTCTTCAATAATTGATACAATTTCGTTATTGTGATTAGTATGACCTGCACCTTATGATGCGAGCAGTAGTCGAAGTCGATCTACTAACTCATTTGGATCGTCCCAGTATATATAGTTGGGCTTATTGATGTTAAACTGCATCATTCCATCACCTAAATAGCTACCTTTGGGATTAGATGCTGTTGATTCAGGTAAATTCTTCTGGTTTTTCTCATCAATAAATTTCTTAATAATATGTTTATATTTATATCCTCTAGTACCCTTAATTTGACCATCAGGTTTAAAGTCTCTTCTATATGCATTAGTAGTAATTAAAATCTTTTTATAGATTTCAAGTTCAAATTTATCGTAATTTTTTGGTATTTTATGAAACATTAGAGAAAATAGTCCTGGTGTTAGAGCCCATATTTGACCACCAACTTGTATTTTATCTTCATTCAGTTTTAGGCTACTATCACCAAATTTCCATTCATTATTGTAATTTTTATGTGGGCCATAGTTTGTATCTAACTCATTTCTTCCTTCCAAAACTGATAAATCAGTATAAGTATATTCTGTATTGGAAGTCTGTGAGTAAAAATCATCATCATCATCATCATCATCATTTTCAGTATTAACATCATTAAATAAGATGGTATTATCAAAAATTGTCCCTTCTACTAGTTTTTTTGGTGTACTTGTCTCTATCTTGACTGATGGTTTCTCATGCTTTAAACTTGTATATTTTCAACTTCTGTCTTGATGTTACTTTCTTCTTTCATACGAATTCTTTTAAAATTTTTAGAACTATTTATGAATTCTTTAAGAGGTTCTGTTATAGGTTTGAATGTATCTCTTAATTGTTCACGTGTATCTATTTCACCAGTTTTTATACTACGAAGCTTTTTCTTCAACACATTCCTTGTCAACACCAACTGTTTTAAAATTTTCTCATCCATGTTTGCTAAGGGCAAATAACAGGTATCAGCAATGAGATCAGCTTTTCAGGACCTGGTCTGGTTTTCAGATCAGCTTTTCAGGACCTGGTCTGGTTTTCAGATCAGCTTTTCAGGACCTGGTCTGGTTTTCAGATCAGCTTATCAGGACCTGGTCTGGTTTTCAGATCAGCTTTTCAGGACCTGGTCTGGTTTTCAGATCAGCTTATCAGGACCTGGTCTGGTTTTTAGATCAGCTTATCAGGACCTGGTCTGGTTTTCAGATCAGCTTTTCAGGACCTGGTCTGGTTTTCAGATCAGCTTATCAGGACCTGGTCTAGTTTTTAGATCAGCTTATCAGGAGCTGGTCTGGTTTTCAGGTAGCTGGTATAGTTTGGAGATCAGCTTATCAGGTATCGGATGAGGTTATAGCAAATACATCTATCAAGTTTAAAGTTAGATTAATAACTAAAGTCAATCTTTTATGAGAAGTAGTTTATATAGTTATGAAAAAGTCAAATTGCTTTCTGTAGCGACCATCATTTAATTCGTTATCTTTGCTTATCACTAAAAAGCCATATTTATCCTTCCAACATTCTCTACAAATTTCTTGGAACTTTTCGTAACTCATATCGCTGCCAACATGATCCTTATAAACATGCTTCATATTTGTATCATCTTGCTTAAACATTATAATAACATTTGCATTGTCTCTTATTAAATGCTTGGGAATTCTAGCATAAGTTTGACACAAGTAGAATGAATCAATATCCCTATGTCGCCCCATACAAAAATATGTACGTATATTATTCTGCTTTTCACATGCAACATCATCAAATATCATAATTGAATTAGTTTTAGCTTCGTCAGGTGGAATAACGGATTCATTATCGGTGAATGTATAATATCCCATTCCTTTAATTGGTGAAATTAGTTTCTTCAAGTACTCATATTTGGGTTGATAAAGAGATTTTGAGTATAAATAGATGTTTTCAAACTTGAGTCCATTAGGACTTTCTAGTAAGCCGATCATAACATTAGTCTTTCCACAATTTGATGGTCCCACTATTAGAGCACGAATAGAATTTGGTAAGAGGGGGCTATGCTTTATTTTTGAAGTGATGTTCGATGATTCATCAATATTACGAACTAAAATATTTTTATGTTGTTTCACTAACTGCATTTTTGTAACTAAATACATTTCATAAATGTTACCTCTTATTATAGAAAAAATCAGATAATATGGTTATACGATATCAGAAAACGTTTAGTCATAAAAACACCTTCGTTGGAGGAGGTATAGTAGATAAAATAATAAACTCTCTACCTGTTGAACTTCATCTTCCTGGATATCAGTACTGTGGACCTGGAACAAAACTACAAAAACGTTTAAATCGAGGTGACAAAGGAATTAATTTATTGGACTCTGCTTGTAAAGATCACGATATAGCTTATTCGAAAAATAAGGATTTAAGCACTAGACACAAGGCTGATAAAATACTTGAAAATTCAGCTTGGGATCGAGTTTTAGCAAAAGATAGTAGTATTGCTGAAAAATCATTTGCCTATATGGTTACTAACGCAATGAAAGCCAAAACAAAATTTGGTATGGGTGTGGAGAAAAAGAAAAATGTTAAAAAGAACAAGCTAAATGATAAAAAACTGTTTAGAACATCAATTAGAGCTGCAACAAAAATACTAAAGAAGGAAAAACCATTAGATATTAACTCAGCAATTAAGATTGCCCGAAAAACTATCAACAAATCATTAAAAGGAAGAAAATCTCAAATTATAGTACCACGTGTAATACGTGTCCCAAAAATTGGTGGGTTTTTGCCTCTAATACCGATTTTAACTGCTCTGGGTGCAATTGGTAGTCTAACAACTGGAGGTGCTGCTATAGCTAAAGTTGTAAATGCAACAAAGAATGCAAAAAATCAACTTGATGAAGCAACTAGACATAATAAAGCGATGGAATCTATTGCAGTTGGAAAGGGACTTTACTTAAAACCATATAAAAAGGGTTATGGTTTAGTTTTCAAAGAGGAATCAAAAAACTATTAGAGATGCTACCCAACAGACCACTATTTGATGAGGACCTAAACCGTTTCTCTATAAATATTCCATACTTTAGAGGAGTTTTCATGTTGAATACTCTACCAAAACGAACAAAGAAAATAGAATGTGGAATAATCAATTTAGACGTATCAACAGGACCTGGTACACATTGGGTAGCATATTATAAAAACAACAATGAAAAAGAATATTTCGACAGCTTTGGAAACTTACAACCTCCTTCGGAAGTAGTCAAATATCTTGGTACAAATATAAAACACAACTATAATCAACATCAGAATTTCAATACATTTACCTGTGGTCATTTATGTCTTAAATTTCTTTATGAAATAACTGAAAATATTAAATAAAAAAGCACAAACATTTATTTTTTACAAAACTGTTTCATGTATTTTTATTTATAATTTAAAATACAAAATTATTATATATTATTGCCAAATTGGAAATTGGGAATTTTGAATTAGAAATTCACTCAGCTCGCTTTCAACAATTAAGCTTTGTTCACCTTCTCTACTTAAGCAATATGATCCGCTCGAGAGTTCTTTAATTTCAGCATCGGTTAAAGCATTATATCGCTTTGGGAGGAACATTATGTGGTTTTCCATTTCAACTTTTAGTGTTGGCCCATATTTTGTTGTTACTCTTGACACTTTTCGAATGGTGTATTTAGTTGATGTCTCAAGCTCCTTTATGTGGATTAAGGTTTTATTTTTTAGTGAATTAAATTTTGATGTTAGATTTGTTGTAGACTCCATTTTTTATTTACTTCTGCTCACTTTAAATGTTTAACTGAAAATGATCTTAAAAGTAGCGATGATGACTTCTAGAAGGCTAATCGAAAATATTTATGGTGAAATAGTGAATAAGTGGGGGATAGTGATAGACAGAAAGAGATGGTTATAGAGAGAAAAGGGATAGAGAGAGATAGAGTGCTAAAAAAGAAGTATGGAATATAGATGATGTTATAGATATTTTAAATATCAAAAGATAGTACTTTTAAAATTTAAAGAGCAAATTAGTCTTAAAGAAACCTTCAAACAATCATCATTCATTAATTTATCGGCAAATACAATGAGCCAAATTAGATGTACTCTAAACCCATTTTTAAGAGATTTCGAAAGCGTCAGGCTTTTTGATCATTGGGAGATAATCAAATTTTTCGAAAATATGCTAGATGAGAACGAAGAATATGGTATCATGGAAGATGAAGACAATACAGAAGGACACTTCAAAAGCTGTCCTTGGTATGATCCTGAGTGTGAGGAAGGACCTGATACTTGCAGATGTACAATATATTTTTTGCGTAAAAGTATATTAGAAAATTTAATAATTAGATACTATGAAATGTTTCCATCATTATAATAAAAATAAATGAAATTAAATTAAATTATTTCTTGGTTTGTATTATTTTTTAAAGGATATTTAGGAATCATTTATTCGAATAGAAAATTACAGAAACTTGTATGTAGTGAAAAATATAAGGACTTATCCGATTATCTAAATTGTTTCTCTTTATGAAAATATGAAATTTAATGGAATTTCATAATATTGTGAAATTCAATTTGTTTTGTGCAGAACCTCTCAGGGAAAACAAGACTGTGCATGTTTAAGCGATATGAAAACAAGAATTTGCAAATAAGCAAAAACGAACGTTTTTTTGATTCAACGGAGTAAAGCCAATAAAGAAATAAACACTTTGGAAAATTAATGCATAAATACAACATTAATCACTACTCAACATATAGCATTATGAAAGCATCAATAGTAGAACGATTTAATAGAACATTGAAAGGAATGATGTGGAAAGAATTTAGTTATAATGGTTCATATAAGTGGATTGATATATACAAAGATTTACTCAATGCATACAATAGAAAAGTTCATCGTACCATTAAAATGGCTCCTATTAAAGTCAACTCAACAAATGAGGAAAAGCTGCTAAATACAGTATACAGTCATTTGAAAATGTATAAAATGTCAAAATTTAATGTGGGAGATCATGTTCGCATAAGCAAATATAAGCACACATTTGAAAAAGGTTATACTCCAAATTGGACTACAGAAATTTTCACAATTACAAGAGTTCAAAATACAAATCCTGCAACATACATATTAGAAGACTATCTTGGCAATCCTATTAAAGGTGGCTTCTATACTGAGGAACTTTCAAAAACTAGATTTCCAAATACATATCTAGTTGAAAAGGTTCTTAAAATTAAAGGGAAGGAGGTATATGTTAAATGGATGGGATTTTCTAATCAACACAATTCTTGGATAAGTAAAGATGAAATATTATAGTTGGAAGAAAAACTAAATTAGAAACAACAACAACATCAATTGCAACAACAACAATAGCATTAATATTAAGAAACTAATGTTAATTTTAAAATGAGAAAAAGTTATAAATAAAATATGTAAATCATACTTATAAACCATACTGTGTACTAAACATTATTTAATTGTAATCAGACTGTTATAATGTCAATAACATTTACTCTGAGCTCTAACTCATCAGAACTATCTGCTAGTTACTTTCCTCCTATTGAATTACATGGTGCATATGAGTGTGCTCTAACTGATTTTCATTCATACAACAGTATTCCAAATGTAGACACCTACAACAATATGTTTCATATAGGGGAACATATAATTGAAATACCAATTGGATCTTACGAATTAAATAATATAGTTGATTTTATAGAAGAGGAATACAAACGACTCTGCCCAGCAAATAAGATTTTTATTGAAGCCAATAACAATACAATGCAAGTTAAAGTTAATAGTTCCAAGGATCTTGTATATTTTAATAAAGACAATACAATTGGAAAACTTTTAGGATTCAATAGCAAAATCCTAACACCAAACAAATATTATTATTCAGATCTTCCAGTTAATATTTTTAAAGTGAATCTCTTGCGAATTGAAAGTAGTATCGCTATGAACACATATATGAATAACTCGAAATCGCATACACTTCATGAATTTCCGATTAATGTGCCTCCAGGCTATAAAATAGATGAGGTTCCAAGAAATCTTATCTATTTACCTGTAAACACCAGAGAGATAAGTTCACTAGCGCTGCGCGTACTGGATCAACACGGTGATTTAATTAATTTCCGAGGAGAGGAAATTACAATACGAATACATTTAAGGCCAACTAAATAATGCTAATATACAACACAAATACATTGAAAAATATAGCAGCAAGAACAACAACAACAACATTAAAGCGACCAGCTCAACAAAAAGCTCTAACAACATCAAATAAAAATTTTCTAAAGTCCTTGAATTTTAAATTGAAGACAAAATGAGTTCAATAATAGATGTCTTAGATAAACCCTTGTCTGATGAGAATATAATCAAAAAGGACTATCATACATATGTACCATACTTACAATCTTACAACAATAATGATGAAATTAGAATTTCAATACAAAATCAAGATTTGTATGTGCTACCCAGTGAGAGCTACATTTATGTAGAGGGATTTGTTGTCGATGATAATAAGGCCAAATCTTCTTCTTCTTCTTCTTCGGAGAACTTTTTATTAAAAAACAACTTTGTGGCATATCTATTTGATGAAATTCGCTATGAGCTCAATGGAATTGAAATTGACCATACAAGATATTTAGGAGCCACAAGCACTATAAAAAATTTGGTTTCTCTGTCACCAACAGAAAGCAATGTGATGCAAAATGCTGGATGGAACAAAATTGACGATGTCACTCTTGAAAATGGATTTTTCAATTTTTATGTACCTCTAAAAATGCTTCTAGGATTCGCCGAAGACTACAACAAAGTTATACTAAATGGAAAACATGAATTGATACTCTTGCGCAATAAGAATGATGAAGATCTTGTACGCTCGAATGTTTCTACTGAAAAAGCTAAACTTACAATTTCACTCATCTCATGGAGAATCCCACATGTACAATTATCCGACTTTAGCAAATTGAATATGATAAAAATTATTAACAATGGTGCTTCTATACCTATGGCATTTCGCAGTTGGGATTGTCATGTTAATCCACAATTAAACACAGGTACTAGCCATATCTGGAATGTTAAACTGGCTGCAAATAGAGAACGCCCCCGTTTTGTATTGATTGCTTTTCAACAAGAAAATAAGTTTGTTCATTGTGATTTGACTAATTTAAAAGTACATTTAAATTCAGTCTCATATCCATATGATGATCTTAACATAAAGTTCAAAAATGAACGATATGCAATTCTATATGATATGTATCTAAGATTCCAACAAAGTTACTATATGAGGGAATCTCAACCGCTTCTATCTGCATCAGAGTTTAAGACAAAAGCTCCTATTATTGTAGTAGATGTCAGTCATCAGAATGAATCACTCAATAATGGACCGATTGATATAAAAATAGCATTTGAAACAGCAACTAATATTGCAGCAAAGACATCAGCTTACTGCATTCTTATTCATGATCGCATAATAGAATATATACCCATCAAAGGACAAGTTCGAAAAGTCTTATAAATTGAGTAATATGGAAAATAACACAATTTTTATAGACGTACAAGGTTTCAAAAGTAATTCAAATGATTTCATCGCAAAAGAAGTAGCGATTGTTTTCAACAATTATGAATATAACAATTTCATTATAAAACCACCTTTTGATTTTAAATGCTTATCAATAAAAAAGCAAAGAGAAGCAAAGTGGCTAACGAAAAACTATCATCACCTCAGCTGGACTGCTGGATCAGTTTCTTTTGAAAGCGTTTGCAATTTTTTAAAAGCCAACGCAAGATGTTCTAAAATTTATGTAAAAGGTGAAGAGAAAAGACGATGGTTGGAAAAAATTTTATGCCGAAAAATTTTTAACGTTGAGGATATAGGCTGTATCAACTTTAAACAAATGGAGATTAAGTATCCAGAATATTTTTATTGTAATTATCATAAACTTGGTGTTTGCGCATTAAAAAATGCTATTTTACTAACAAAAGAAATATCTTGCTTTAAATGAATTTTTACACTCTTTAAAATATTAATGTATGTATTATTATAAAATTTTAAAAAATTTTAAGCAATAAATGTATAGAAAAATAAAAAATCTACAAGTGTTTTCTTATTTCAAAAACAAACTACATAAAGGAAAGAGAAGGAAGTGGGAAGGAGGAGGAGAAGTTAGCATTTTTGCTAACTTGCAAATTTTTACTTTTTGTTTCTCTGCTTATGACTGTAGTTAGTTGAAACTTTGCTGCTTTAAAATAATCGTAGACAAAGAAAATGATTATGTTGCAAAATATAAATGTATTCTACACAGCCACAAAATATTCCACGCACAAGTTCTTTCGATCGTACATACATACATACATACATACATACATCATACACACATACATACATACATACACCATACACACATACATACATACAAATATATATCTTAAACAAATAAACAGAATATAAGCTTACCAGCGACAAACAAGCTGGACCCCCCACACACAAGCATTAGGGGTGTTCACATACATGAGAACGTTTTATAAATAAATAAAATAATTTATGTAATTATTTTATTCATTTATTTAATTATTTTATTTTATAAGAATTTATTAGCGTGAGGAAATCACACAAGCACATTCCCATGATTCATATGAAACCATAGGAACTAGTAGTCATCAAACCTTCTTTCTCTGATATTACTGATGTATTATTACGATATGAAATTTCTACAGTCTGGCAGCACTGGGAGCATTAGAAAAAAATAACAAAAATGTTTTGCCGTCGGCATTTGAAAAAATAATAATCATGTTTTGCCGTCGGCATTAGGAAAAATTATCATGCATTGCCGTAGGCATTAGGAAAAATTATCATGCATTGCCGTAGGCATTAGGAAAAATTATCATGCATGCCGTATGCATTAGGAAAAATATAATAATAATCATGTTTTCCCGTCGTCATTAGGAAAAATCATTTTCCCGTCGGCATTTGAAAAAATTATATTCATGTTTTGCCGTCGGCATTAGGAAAAATTAATAAACATGTTTTGCCGTAGACATTAGGAAAAATTAATAATCACTATTTCACCATTGGTATTAGAAAAAATCATTTTCATGATTTTCCTCGTCTGTATATACACACATAAAAACTGCTAAACTATGAACTGCCTTAATACATTCACACAAAATATTCCACACACAAACATCCACGGTCAGGCAGACAGACCGACAGACGGACAGACAGACATACACTTAATGTAAACAAAAACTCCTAATGTAAACAAAAAACATCAAAGCGCCGCCGAAAACACAAATTTCCAAGAATTTAACAATTTTCAAATTTTAATTACCCAAATTTAACAATTTCAGCAACAATTTAACAATTTTAATTTCCACAGAATGCCCAGTTCACAACTACTTATTTTTTTCTGTTCTTCTTTAATATTTTTAATGGTTTTTTGAGTGCAAATTTGTACAAATATCATTATAATTTAAAGATATCGAATTAATCGCTTCTCCATATATCTGCATAAGTATATTAACTCCATCTTGATTTTCATATCTTAGCTGGTTATTTTTATTCCACCAGAACCATTTTTCTTCTATTTTTATTTTGTCACTTCGAACTTTTATGCTATATTCTTTACTCAAATTCAGGAGCATTTTCTTGAGTTCAAGCATTACACGTTTATCGCTTTGTTTCTCGCTGTTTAAATCATGTCCTAAAAACAATATTATTTCGTTTTACATAGTCTTATTCGTATATAATATGGTAATGATCATTCTGATTTTCCTCTCTCAACAGCTCTCTCATTTCGTCTTTCAACATTTTATTTTCCGATTTTAAGTCATCGAAATTAGAGCTGAGCTGGATTACATTTGTATTAATTTCATCAATATCAAGTTATGTTGGCATATTTTTTATTTTATCGTGCATCATCGTTGACATCATATGCATTAGCTCATTGACCACCATAGGTCCAACCGAGTTTTCCCCTTCATCCTTATCTGCCGATAATTTCCCATCTTGCGTTTTTCTCACTCCCACTTGTGCCATTTAGCTTAGGGGAAAAATTATATACTTAGTTATTTACCATAAGGAGATAGCAATTTCATTGAATAAATGTACACATGCAAGTGTTGTCTACAAGCTTTTTTTTATTATTTAATTTTTTTATGTTTCTGTTATGTTACAAAAAATCAGTTCTGTGTTACAAGACAGTTTGTAGCCAATATGCCAACTCTTAAAAATATTGACTGACAAGTAGATACATAGAAAATAAGTAGAAATAAGGATATAAAAATTTTTGTAAGCACATGCATAACTTCGCCTGACGGAAATAAAGCAAAAACTATAAAAAGATATTTATAATAAACTTTGTGTAATTATTCAATGGGAACCGAAACATGGTGTCAGGTGTGAATTAAAAAGGCAACGTAATATAAACGAAAAGGAATGAATTCTGAAAGTACGGAGATAACACAGAAATCAGTACAAGCAAAATTGGAAGCAAATCAACAAATGATGGATGCAAATGTCAGTCCTGCGGGTATTAGTGGCCCTGAAGCAATGCAGTTTGACGATCCTGGAAAATACTGGCCGAAATGGAAGCTGCGATTTAATATATATTTGTTGGCATCAGGCAAAAAGAAGGAAGCAAACGATGTAAAGGTTGCGTTGCTTCTGCACTACTTTGGTGAAAAGGGGCTAGATGTGTATAATTCCTTTAATTTAACAGAGGAGGTGAAACCATTGAAATCATTTTAAGCAAATTCAATGTGTACTGCAATCCCAAGAAAAATGTGACTATGGAAACCTTTAAGTTTTTCAGTATCACACAACAACAGAGTCAGCCATTTTGTGAGTTTGAGATGGCCCTACGCAAGAAAATTAAATAACTATTGTGAATTTACTTGCCCAAATTCATGTAAGAAATTTGAAGATCGGATACTGCGGGATAAAATAATTCTGGGTGTGTTTGATAAGAATCTACAAACAAAATTTTTAGAGTCCAAAGAAAGTAGTTTGGATGATATTATTCACAAGTGCAAAGTTGCAGAGTTAGCTGAAAAAAACAAAAAGACACTGGAAGAAAAAGATCATGTCCGAATCGATGCGATGCAGGGTAACAAACGAATGAAAAATCTGAAGCAGCAGAAAAAACACTGTGCTACAGTTGTGGCTCTACCTGGACGTATGAACATTCGAAAGTTCGCCCAGTAACAAGAAATAGGCGAAAATGTAACAGGTGCAAGCAGCCGGGGCATTTTGCGGTAATGTGTCGGTTGAAGTCGTTTGGTGGTGGAACAAATGACCGGCGTGTCAGTGTGTTGTCAACCTCTATAGAGGGAGAAGACATGAATCTAGTCAACACAGAGTATTTTGATGAAGGTAATTGTTATGAAGAAGATTATAAGAAAAAATGTATTATAAGTTTAATTGAAAATATTTCTGATTGTAGAATAAGTTATGGTGGTGGTGGTTGGTTTAATAAGATAAAATTGGATGGCTATGAAGTGGTATTTAAAATGGATACTCGTTTGTTTGCCTATGGTAATACGGAAATAGAAATAGTGGGAAGGATTAGATTGGAATGTACTGTTGGCGGTATTAGATAGCCAGTGAGCCTTGCGTTTGAGGTAGTAGGTAATCAGCCAATATTAGGAAGAGATTCGTGTGAGGGCTTAGGGCTAATTAAGAGAATTGACAACATTGATTGTTGTGAAATAGTAAATGGTAGAAAAGCAATGAGTACATCAACAACTGGAAATATTATACGTGTTTTGCCTGATGGCAAGGATGAATTTATTCGAGAAAATATTGAAGTTTTTGATGGACTTGGTAGTATGCCTACCATAGCCTAGACTTAATTATAGAAAGAGAATACCATTTACTTTACTTGAGCAACTTAGAAAACAGTTGGAGGTAATGATAAAGGATGGTGTTATAAGTAAGGTGAACAAACCTACAGAATATGTAAATAATGTGCAAATTATAGAGAAGGCAGATGGTTCATTAAGAATATGCCTTGATCCCAAACCGTTGAATAAATGCATCAAGAGGGAACGTTGTACCATACAGACGTCTGAGTCAATAATAAGTCGGATGGGGGGAACAAAATTCTTTACAGTCATGGACCTTAAAAACGGGTTTTGGCAGGTTGTCCTTGATGAAAAGTGCTCAGAGTTAACAACTTTCGTGACTCCATTTGGATTGTATAAATGGAATCGCATGCCTTTCGGATTGAGTAGTGCTCCAGAAATATTCATGCGATATATGCTTAGAATATTTGGTGATCTGGAGGGAGTTGAAGTGTATTTTGATGATTTATGTATTTTCGGACGGACTAAGCAAGAACATGATGAGCGACTGATCAAGGTAATCAATAGGGCAAGGGAATTTAAGGTGCGGTTTAATGGAAGCAAGGTTCAGTATAGGTCAACAGAAGTGCGGTTTATGGACAGGTAATCTCGGAGGGGACAATCAAACCAGATAGGAAATATATAAGAGCAATTGAAGACATGCCAATGCCAAAGAACGAAGAGGACGTATTGCGTATATTGAGAACGTGCAAATTTCTTGCACGGTATATACCTAATTTGTCGGCAATAACGGCTAATCTGAGAGAATTGACTCACAATAATGTTAAATGGCAGTGGAGTGTGGATCATTGTAGGGATATTGAGCGATTAAAGAAAATAATTTGTACCCCGCCCGTATTGAGAATTTATGACCCAGAACTACCAATTGTCATTCAAACGGATGCGTCCAAGGATGGTATCGGGTGTGTGCTGTTGCACACACAAACTCCGTTGCCTTTACATCTCGGAGTTTAAATGAGTGTGAACAAAGATATGCATGAGAAAGAGTTATTAGCAGTAGTTGTTGCATGTGAAAAATTTCCCTACTTTATTTACGGGCGAGAGATAGATGGACCGGATCATAAGCCACTAGAAACTCTGATTAGGAAGGACTTAGATAAAGGTAACGACAAGGCTACAGAACATGTTTATGCGACTTTGAGGTAGATTGCCTCTCAAGGGCATTTTTGCCTGAAACTGAATCAGACAATTTGCCCTCGGCGCAGTGATGCCAATTTAGCCATTTTCTGGCTAAATGTAGCTATTTTTCATCCCAATTAGCCGGAAGAAAAGTAAATTTAGCTATTAGCTATTTTTTTTAGCAATTTTTATTTTAATCTAGCTATTTTTTCCAAACATGAAGTTCGTTTGTGATTTTTCGTAAAATATTTATATTTGCAGCAAAGGTAGACTTATTTACTACCAAAAAAAAAATACAAGTAATATGTTATTGTTTTTGCATTAATATCAATAAATCCCGGTTCAAACTTGCAACTTTTGTTGCCGCAACACACACACATGTATATGTGTATTTCTACTCCAATACTCTACCACATATTCAAGAACTTATATGAAAGAGATGGCTAAATGGTAATAATAAGTTTTGCTACTCCGTTCTTATAATCGTTGCAATTTTGTTATAAATTGTTGGGTCTAGTTGGTGGTTTATGATATCAATCAAACAAGGGTCATTTTTGCTTTGCAGGAATGAAAATATTTAAATGAAAGTTTAAAAAATGGAAAATAAACAAAAAGTTTAAAAAAAAATTCACATGAAATGATTTAGTAACCCAAAAATTTAAAGACTGAATAGCAGAATATATGAGCAGTTTCTTGATTATCTGAAGAAAGATAATTTTATTTATTACTTCAATTTATTGTTTTTATTTACTTTGAAAAAGTTCCCGATTTGCTTAAAAAAAATAATATATGAAATACCTTTTTGTTTTTGCTTAAAGTTCATGACTTTTGCATTCGATGGCGCTTAGCAATTTTTTAGCCATTTTTTGTCTACGTTTAGCCATTTTTGGTAAAGGAATTCTGGCATCACTGCCTCGGCGTCAATTTTACACGCAAAGATTAGGAAAACGTGCATGTCAGAATGGAATAGACTAACATATATCAATGCTACTAGCGCTGATAAGTGCTTGAGTAGGGTAATGTCGTACATTCAAGGAGTGTGGCCAAAAGGTAGAAAGATGACAGGTGAGGAGAGGAAGTTCTATGAGCTCAGAGATGAGCTGATTTGCAACGATGGATTATTATATTTTAGAGAAAGACTGGTTGTTCCGATTGAGCTGCGAAGACAAACAATGCGTCTATTGCACTCTGCTCATCTAGGAGTAGAAAAAACGCGCATGCGTGCACGGGAATTATATTATTGGCCCGGGCTGTCGACAGATATCGAACAGTTTATTAGTGGTTGTGTGATTTACGAGAAGGTGCGTAACAGAACCAGAAAAAGCTACTGCTACAGCACTCAGAACCCAAATAAGCTTGGGAGCAGGTGGCAATGGATATTTTTGAGAATGCTGGTGAATCCTATTTGACTGTTATTGACTCTTACTCAGGGTGGCTGATTGCGGAAAAACTGAAAAATAAATCAATTGATGCCGTTGTTACTGTTTTGAAGCAAACATTCTGTAGGTTTGGTGTACCCACTGAAATTAGATCAGATAATGTGCCATTTAATAGTTATAGGTTTAAACAATTTTCAGATTATTATAATTTCAGCATAAAATTTTCAAGCCCTCATACCCACAGAGTAATAGACTGGCGGAAAAAGCAGTATCTATTGCAAAAGGCATTAAAAAAATATTCTTGGTGGAAGGTGTGATTACCAGGACCGAATTCTTGAGTATAATGTTAGTCCGTTGCAAGATATGCTTTTATCGCCAGCAGAATTATTCATGGGTAGGACATTAAAGACACGACGTCCGGTGTCTAGCGGGATATTGAGTGAGAGGCAAAAGGACGTTCACAGAGTTCGGGAACGGATAGCGCGAAAAGTAAAACAACAGTTTTATTATAAGAGGTCAGCCAGGCTATTAAATAAATTTAGAATTTTGGATAAAGTTTTGGTTTTAAAATATGGTGGATGGCAAAATGGGACAATAGTATTAATTTATAATGGTGGCTATTCGAGAAAACGCGTCGAAGAAGTGAAACTTTACATTAAAGCAAAAACAAAGTTTCAAAAATTGTTTTTGTTTTCCATACAATTCTAAAATGAAATAAACGTGAGAATTTCAGCGCGTTGCTCTCTTTTTTAAAAACTGTGAATTTTATATGATAAGCAAAAACAAATTTTTAACATTTATGAAGTTTTGTTTTTGTTTTACATATAAATTTCACGAAGTCGACGCGTATTCCAGAATAGACACCAATGACAGGTCGTATATAGTGAAGGATTGGAAGGGAAATAGATATCGAAGGAATAGGCGATTGTTACGTAAGTCAAGTAACAATGATACGGGTAATAACTTGGAATATATCGATGGTGAGGGAAATGAACAGAATGGAGGGAGGAAGGTAATGCAGAAGAGGCAAGCGTTGGTCAGAAGTGGGCCGGATGTGAAGGAGACTGAGAATGGGGAAATGTTGCTGAGAATAGTCATTGAGGGACAGTCTAGTGTTATATTGCAGGATGAAGATAATAGAAATGGGTCTGATAGTACAAATTATGAGGAGGCCAACAATGAGACTGGTCCAGGGTGATTCAGAAACCCCAACATTATGGGGAATGGGAAGAATTTTAGGGGAAATAGAACTAAGTATATTTAGATATAGATTTATTTAGTCAGTACAATTATATATTGTTAAAAATTTTTGTAAGCACATGCATAACCTCGCCTGACGGAAATAAAGAAAAAACTATAAAAAGATATTTATAATAAACTGTGTGTAATTATTCAATATGAACCGAAACACTCTGCACACATCAAATTAATTTGTTTTTTTTTTCTTTCTTTTAAATTTTAAGTACACAATTATTAACTGTTTTTTATATATATATGATTTTGAAACAATTCTTTTCATAGATATTTCTTTCATATGCATATATTTACTTCTGTAAGTTAGCACCCACCTGGATAACTATCTTGCCGTGATGTGATGGCTTAAGTGCAAGCTGTGGTTACTGTCCTTGCCTCAGGGTCACTGTGATTTTCGCAATTAAGGGCAGTGGCCATTAACGAATGCATACTAAAGGTTGTCCGGTTACAACAAGTGTCTGATACATAGTTATGCCTGCTATCGTATTGTGCTAGAACACAGAAACACTTTTTGAGATCAAGGTAGTAGGGCGCTGTGCCGATGATCTGAATGGCTAATTTAGTGGATAAATAAAATTTGTCGCTAGCAGTAACCCTCCTCCAACACCTAGTCCGCACACGCCGTCACTGCGCGGATGGTCCTCTCATTTACTGGTATACTCGTGGGAACAAAATAGACTTTTCAAATTAAATATTTCATAAGGACGATGACTCTACGAACGATACGTTGGGTTGATGACTCTCGTGCATGAGAATTCGCTCACGCAGGAGAGTCAATTACTCAAAGAACTGGAGGGAGTTGATGAACTCAATGCACCATCGGGTGACTTAGCTTCAGGTGGGAGATCTGTCACTGGGTCGGACGACAAGAGGGAAATCACACTGATTTCAACTAGCCGTCGGATAGGGGCTGTATCGACGAGCACATCCAGCTCCAAAAATAATGAGTCTGGCAGTGCTTTGTTTGGTTTGCGAAGGCGATCAGGTCCTCGATGGTTGAGGCTGACAAGGCACAGTCAGGTAATAAGTAGAAGGCTGTCAAACTAACTGGATCTCTTAGGGACCCCCGAAAGTAATCATCGAAGAGGATGAGATCTGGCGATGACTTACCCTCTACGTCAAAGAAGGTGAAGGTCGACGAGCAAGCTGGATGAAGGTAAGCTCATCGATGAAATCGGCCTAGCGGGGGTAGAAAAGGAGGAGGAATTACAATTCCATGACGCGGACTGGTCGGGGGTGTCAAACTTTTTAACTGCTATAATAAGAAATCATTTGATTTCCTTAAAACCGTCGTATACAGGAGCGGAAACCTTCTACCGTAGGCGAAACTCTAGGTAATTTTAGCCTCAGATCTGCCTCTCCGGGAAGTGGTGACAGCGTGGTTTCCACCACCCGTTAGATCGATGGAAACCATACTGTTGGTACTGGCAGTGCGGAACTCGCCTCTCAGGACAAACCATTGGAAGCCTTTGGCTTCAATGGATTGTAGAGAGAACGTGGTAAAGATCTTCGGTTTGCCGTAGATCAAGAATTTCTGAAGAGACTGCAGCTGTGCTGGAGTGTTGTGAAGTTCGACTTGGGGACTGTCAGATTTAGATTTACTAAATCGGATAATCTCAAGAAGGCTGCGGGTGGTGCAGGGGTAAACCTACACCACAGTGAGGCAGCCTCGGTCGAACTAGTAATACACTTCAATAGGTCGCGAGTAGACGCGGCTCTTATCAAAGAACCATGGATTAATAAAAATAGGGTTTCCGATTTAAGATTCACGGGCTACATTGTATGTCCTTGTCACAGGGGATAAGGTAAGAACTTGCATTTTTAGTAAGGGATGGTCAAGGATTATCTTTAATTAATTCTTTCAGTAACGGAGACCTTACAGTCGTTAATGTAGGGGCCAGGGGTAAGCAGGAAATCGTGCTTGCAGCAGTCTATATGCCCTATGATGCGATTGATCCAGCGGGGGCTGGTGTGCAGAAGCTGAACGAGTATGCAAAGTTGAGAAGAGTTGCATTGGTACTCGGCTGCGAAGCTAATGCGTATCATAGTCAGTGGGGGAGCAGAAACATTAACAAAAGAGGTGAGTTAGTGTTTGATTTTATAACTTCTAGCAATATGTTTATTTGTAACAAGGGTAACGTACCCACGTTCAGGAATAGGGATAGGGCAGAGGATATAGACATAACACTAACAGAGATGGGAACCTGGTAGAGAACTGGATGGTAGATGACGGTACGTTTTCGGACCACAGTAGGATATCATTCAATCTAAATTTTTCAGGGGAAAGGCATGACTCTTATAGGAATCCAAGAAATACTAACTAGGAGACCTATAGGGCCACTGTTGATATTGGAGCAAGAGGCACTCCGCAGGGTGTGGATACACAAAGAGGACTGAAAGAGCAGGTGGAATATTTCACTAACACTTGTAGGGAATGTTTTGAACAGTAATGTCCAGTGGTTTTCCCGGACAAAAGAAAGCAGCCTTCGTTGTAGACCAAAGATCTAAAAGATCTGAGGTCCTCGGTTAGAAGATTGTTCAATAGGGCGAAACTCACAGGAAGGATTGAGGACTGGAACAATCACAAGGTATTGTATAATAAGTACCAAGGCGAATTCACTTAGTGATAGCGGAAACACCGCTGCACTATTTTTTTTAAATAAGTTCATCTGAAACTTCAAAAGTTGTTTACATTAAAATTCAAAATTAGAAATTTAAAATAATATATTTTAATGTGAAAATAAAAAAATACATATCATCAAAGCTTAAGATCCGATGAAGAGAAAGAACATTTAAGGCAGTTGGAGAGAGAAAAAGAAGCAGAAGAGGCTTTAGAGGAGGCAAAACAAGCAGCGGAACAACGCAAAGATGTAACTCATCTTAACAAAACAAATGATTAAAGAAAAGCAGAAAAAATTCATATTACAGGAAATTGATCAATTAAAACTTGATATGGCTGAACAAGTTCCAGCTGAGCCACCTGCTGATGCTGTTAATGCGATAAGTGTAGTTTTCAAGCTTCCAAACGGTGCCCGTGTTGAACGTAGATTTCTGCAATCAGATTCCTTAATAGTAAAAAGCGCAGTTTTGTTTAATTTTGTACAATAATAATTTCCTATTTTTTACGATGTTTCCAATTATTTATTCTGCCATCCGAATTCACTAGATGAATTTGAAATTACAACGAATTTTCCCAAACGTATTATATATTCCAAATCAAATGATATCGATTATGCTGCCTCAGCTATTGCTAACAGAACTTTATCTGATGTGGGCTTAAAAAATCGTGAGGTTCTTTTCGTCAATGACTTAGAAGCGTAATATACATTGTTTTGTGGTGAACTATATATATATCTACAACTTTTCCTGACGTGCAACAAGCGTACAGAACGTAATACAAAATCACCATCTCTTACCGTTTAGATATCACGGTATACAAGTATGTTTTACAAGACATAATTCCTTTTTTTAAGGTATCTAGAAAAAAATATTATAAATAAGTTCAAATGCAATCATGGATGATGTTTGCTTGTAAAGATGGAGGAAATAAAAAAACATTGTTTAAATTGTTGAAAATAAAAGATATATTATTTTCGTTATTTTACCTTTAAGATATGTAAGTCGTATACGTACACACAGCTTTGCGTGTGTTAGTGTTTTTGGTACTCATTTAACATTTGCTATTTTTTAAGTTGTGTGTGTATTGGTTTTGTGCTGCTAAATCTTATACTAGACGTGACATAGCCATAATGCCATAGCCATAACTAAACCAAAATTCAATTGGTTTCTATGGTGAGAGTTATGGCGTTATGGCGACTCACCTATAATCAAATACAGTGTTGCCCATTAGCTTGGTTAGAACGACTGTTTTTTATAGCTACGGTTATGTCACGTATGATTGAACCTTAATGCAAAATCACTCTTTTTGCCTCTTCACCTACAAACTGGCATGTTATGCCAGCACAATTATGCCCAAGTAAACCAGCGCATTGCCCTGTATGTGCTGATTTTAAATGTCAAATTGTATGTAGGAACACGTTAACACCTAGCTTTTTCTTACACATACGGCTGTTAAAATTCACCTATTATAAAAATATACAATGATTATTAAAAGAAAACAATAGCTTCCTTAATACTAACCAAATATTCATACATATGTATGTATGCATATATGTATATATGTACATCAATGCTGGCCACCGAAGGAAATGTATTTGCGTGTATTCATTTGTATAAAAAGCCAATTGATATTCGGCACTCTGGAGTCCATATTGGGTTCATTGTCTTCATCCATGGGTTCTGTATACTTCAACCATTGACGCAATTTATTGTTACGAAGTCGTTTGTTGTGTTTAAAATTTTTATGTGTGTCATGCTGTTTTTGGGTGCTATTGAATTACTTAAACATATTCCCTCTTGTAATTGTTTATTAAATATGACGCAATCTTCTTTTAGTTCTAATTTTATGGCTTGAATAATTTCTGTTCTAGGTGGTATTGTTATTTGTAATGAAGAAATTGGTTTTGATTGCATGGGCAGAATTGTGGTAGACTCGTTTATAAATAAAGAAATTGTAAATGTCTCGTAATCAATTTTACAAAGATATTTTTGCAGAAAATCTCTACCAATTACGCCATCTGTTTCTATAGGAAAATCTGAATTTACTAGTTGGAAAGAATGTGTACATTTTTCATTTGATAGGGAGAGTTCAAGTTTTATTGTGCCTAAAGGGTATATTTCTTCTTTTGTGATTTCAGTAAGTTTGCATTTTTGTTCTGGGTTAAATTGTTCACCTTCAAAGTCTTTACACATACGACAGAGTGATATGTCAGCGCCTGTGTCAATAAGGAATGTCAATATTCTATTCTTGCATTTTGTGTTTATAAAATTTGTTCTGTTTGCACATATCCTAGGTATTCTTAATTCTGGCTCTCCGGAATAGTTATGTATTCCGGGCCTACTTCGTTTCCCGAACTTTGTATGGTGTGTACATACTTGTTGTTGTTTCTGTTGGTGTAATCTTGGTTATTGTTAAAGTTTCTTCTGTAATTGTTGTTATTCTTATTGTTACTTAGATTATTTCTATTATTGAAATTATTTCTATTATTGTTGAAATTATTGTTTCTAGTGAAATTGTTGTTTCTTGGTGAGTTATTGTTACTATTGCCATAATTGTTATTTCTTGTGTAACTATTTCTGGTTAAGTTTTGTTTGTTATAAGAACTGTTATTATTGTAGTTAGTAAATGTGTTATTATTTCTGTTGTGATTTTGTGATTGATACTGTGGTTTCTCTTTTCTGATATGTAGAATTGCATTATTAGTTACCTTCTTTTCATTTTCAAGTTCACTTGCAAGTTCTGATGCTTCTTGCAATGTGGTTGGTCGCGACGCGTATATGGTCGATTTAAAGTTTTCATTTAGTCCCTTTTTGAAAGTATCTAGGGATAATTTATTATTTAATTTAACTATGATATTCTTTTCTGCTACTGTCGCAGTATTTCCTAGTTCTTCTATCCCTAACTTGTTTAGGCTATCTATTATATATATTTTGTCTTTAAACGAATTAACTGACATTTTTCCTTGGAACAATGTACTAAGCTTGTTTTGCAATTCTGCTATTGTTTTAGTGGTTTTGTATCTTTTTTCTAACAATTCTTTTAATGCTTCAAAGTTTTCTGGTTTGATGTAACTTCGTATCGCTGTTCTAACGTTAGATGTTAGTTTAGCATAATAAATGTATTGAAGAAAATCTACTTTAGCTGTTGCTGATAATGATTTGTTTATCAGCTCCGCTGTTATTAAGAAACTTTCTAGTTCTACGAAATTACCAGCAAACAATGGTAAAGCTTTTGAAACGGTTTCTAAGCTAAATGATGCCATTGTGGTATTTTGTTGTTCTAATTCTTTTTGATTTTCTAATAATAATTCTTTAATTCTTTCATAAGTGCTATTAAATTCTATCTTTAGAGAAGATAATTTTTCTTCGTTTTCTTCTTCGAGGGTATTTGATTGAAAATCTTCTTTTATTTTTTCTATCGCTTCTAATTTGCTTTTAACTGTCTTCTCTGTTTAAGTTCTGCTTGGATTTTTCTTTAGAATATTTAGTATTTCGTTTAAATCGAAAATATTTTTCCCCATTTAAATTATTTATTATCATTTACAATTACAAATGTGAACATTTTTATTTTTTTTTTAAATTTCTGTAATAGTATTATCTGTGTTAAGTCTGTTTTTGTGTTTGCGAACATAATTTTTGAAATAGGTATTAATTTTATAGGCCATATATAATATTAATGCTATTATGATTAAAGTTATAATACACTCTGGTATAATATTGGTAGTATTTTTTCCTTCACCGTTGTTTACAATATTTTCTTGGATTTCCACCTAGCTCTGTGGTTTTCCCATTTTGTTTTTCATTTTATTGCCCCAAATGGGTCCTACCATTAGAATGAATACTGTATTTAGAGAAAACTTTATATTAATAATTTTTGTATTTTAAACATTGGAAAATTCATTTTAATAATTTAATTTTATTTTGAATTTTTTTCTTTGTCTCTAGTGTTGTTGCTAGGGTTGATTCCTTGTAGAGTATAGCTAACTCTTTTCGCTTTTGGAATTTATTGCCGGCTCTTTCTTCTTAATCTTTTTTTCGGTTGTAACTGGTGCTTGGCTATTATTTGGCTTTTTGTTCCTTCTTCTATATTCTTCAATCGTGATCGGTTTAGGGCCAGCGTTACGTGGAAGTGGTATATAAACGGGTGCTGCTTCCAGTGTGTTTCGTGTGACGGCAGGCTCGTATTCTTCGCTGCAGTTTTCTCTGATATACTTTTCCCAGCGGCTTACAATTTCATCTATCTCCGATTCTGACATTTGGGAAAACAAAAATACTGTGTTTTTATCTAATTGTCCGATGTTGCAGGATCGCCATGTAATACGCAAGGATCGGCAAATTATGCAATATAAAACGTCTTTGAAAAGGGAGTCCCTATAGCCCCTTTTTTATTTTACAACAGCTGGGGGGTCCCAGCTAAAACTTAGGCGTTCAAAAGATCTGCCAAAAGAAGTTTTGAAACTTTAAAAGAAAACAAGGCTAAAGAGCCGATTTATGTTAATCAAATTAAAGTCTGATTTTATTCTACTTATTCTTTGGCTTATATACTAATTTTGAAAATAAATCTTAACCTTTCTAACTTATTCTGAACATATTATAATATTATATATTATTGTTTATTTATAATATTATTGTTTTCTCTTTCAATACTATGAAGGATCGTATTCACATTTCCGTTTAACCAATCATCGTATTTCATATTTAGAATTGCACTCAAACAGAAATGTGTCACTCAAACAATTATTCGTAAGCAGTTCAGCATTGCACCATGCATGCATACTGTTAAAGAACATACATACATACATTTACTTTCATATATAAAATAAATAAAAAGACAACATAGTTTACAATCATACATACATACATTCATACACAACGATATTTTGCTGTTATTAACAAACATACAATCATACACAATTATAAGTTATTAACATTTAATTAATTGCTTACACATCATAAGGTTCATTAACCATTGCTAAGGAAATTTGCTTATTAATTATTAATATAAATACAGAGTGCATTTACCTCATTTATAAATTAGGTCATGTTATTGTGTTTACTCAAACAATATTAATATTGCATATGTTATTATCTATAAGCTAAGCACTTTTATTAATTCTTAATTTTATATAAAAGAAAGTAAAAATAAATCATATTTTAAGTCGTTTTCAATAAGCATATCAAGAGTGTTTTATTACTGAACGGCTTCCTTCAAGTTACAAGTGCTTGTAAGGAATAACTATTTGGGAACCTAGTGCTAGTTCAAATTTGTGTGTTTGAACTAATCAACACTAGCCCATTCAGAAACATTTTGGTGACCCCGACGTGATCTATAACAGGATCAAAATTCAATCAATAACTACATATTAACACTAGGACATCACTAAGCAGTGGGTATTGCTTAGATTCTCCAATCAGTGGATACCATTTATTCAACTACATCAAAGGTTAAATCAAGTCATCCTCTGGTCCACAACAAGGCGAAGATGGCGAGTCTACAAGCTCTTATGATCCAGCAGGAGGAAAGGGCAAATGACATAGACAGAATTATTGCTAATATCAAGAAGGCCCCACAGGATCGAAGGAATCTAGAATTTTACAAAAGCAAGTCCGATGAATTAGCGAAACTTTGGAAGGACTTTGAGAAAACAGAGAATGCCATTCGTAGAGATCAAACACTTCCTGACAATGATCCGTATATTGTGAGAAATTTGCACGGGTCCCTTGGAGAAAGGTATACCACTGCTATGGAAAATATTGACCTTCAAATCAAGAACCTAACTGAGGGCACAAAGCCATTGCCAGCAGTAAGAACTTCAGAAACTTCATTGAGTAACCAGAATACACTAGTTCAAGGACTAGCCAGACGAATGACTGCCCGTATGATTGCCTTTACACGGCTATTACAAACGTTGACACCATTAGAGGAAGATCAACCGCCAGAGTTTTATACAATCAAGGCAGACACAATAAAAAATCTATGGAATCAAGTCCAAACCTTGTATGATGAGGTATGGCAACAGACCGAAGATCCTTCAACATTAGGATTAAATAAAAATGAATATAATGATTTGGAAGACTTAGTGCAATATACATTAATACAACTCGCAATAAATACAAATAAACAAAAGGAGAGCGGTATTAGCGGACGTAGCGTAGCATGTTCAACACAATTACGAGCAGAGCTATCATCAAACAGTTCACTACCGCTTCCAAAAATTGTTATTCCCCACTTCAATGGAGACTATTTGAAATGGATGCAATTTTATGAACTATTTCAAGAAATGGTACACAAGCAACCGCTTCCAAGCGTACAGAAAATGTGGTATCTCAAAACCAATTTGTCAGGAGAAGCTGGCAAACTGATAAGTCACTTAGCTTTATCAGAAGAAAACTACACCACAGCGTGGTCGCTACTTTATGAACGGTACAACAACAAAAGAGTACTGGTAGCTACACTGATTGAAAAAATTCTGAATCAGCCCAAGGGAACATTATCTTCTGCATCAATAAAGGCTCTTCATGATACCACAAAAGAATGCTTGCTGGCATTGAACAATTTAAACATCGACACGTCATCATGGGATGCCATACTTATTCAATTATTGCTGAAAAACTCGAACAAACCATTTACATTCGATTCATGCAATCACTACAAAAGCCAAAAGAAGTGCCTACAATTAGTGAATTATTGTCGTTTCTAGAGAGGTTATTCGAATCAATGGAATCGATTGGGCACAAAGAAAAATCAACCAATCATCAAACTACAAGCAAGGCTATAACTGCTGTAGCATCAGGAGAAGGTAGCATCAAATGTAAGCTGCGCAACAACAGTAACCATCGCATTCACCATTGTAAGCAATTCATTGCAATGAAAGAACATGACCGACTAAAATGGGTACAACAACACGGATTATGTGTGAACTGTTTCAAGGCCAATCATTCAGCAAAGGCATGTCCTCATGGTAATTGCAAGAAATGTAATAATAAACACAACACGTTATTACACTTGCCACCAAAATCACAGCATATAGGTATCTCAAGTTCACCCATTCAGTTGACTAACCAAAAACAACAAGCAACGCAGTTGCAGTCTCTTCAGCCTCGACTGCATCTGAAGCTAGGAACCAGAGCTACGTCATCTTAGCTACGGCAAGAGTCATCATCAAGGCCGCAAATGGCAATTCAAGTGAATTTAGAGCCATACTATACTCAGGATCACAAGTCAACATTGTGAGTGAACGACTTATCAAAAAATTATCCCTTTCAACTACAGAAGCCCCATTATGCGTTGATGGAGTTGGAAGAATCCAGAAAAAAGCACATAAACGCATTAATGTGCAAATGTTATCCAGAGATCATAACGTCTCAACAAACTTGGAAGCCTTCGTGTTACCCAGCATCATCGCAGCGCAACCGAGTCATATTATCGATGTTTCATATTGGAAAATTCCAAAGGGCATTCATCTGGCGGACCCCAAGTTTAACATGCCAGAGAAAATTGATATTCTTCTTGGCGCCGAGTTATACTTCAGCCTGATACAACCTGGCACGATAAAGTTAAGCGACAGTCTTCCAATACTTCAAAATACGTCACTTGGGTGGGTTGTAGGTGGATCAATCAAAGAGCACACTCCATCTTGCTCATCCTCGCCATTGACGTGCGCAGTATTTGGTAATGAAAGGTCATTAGAAGAATCAATAGAACAACTATGGAAACTCGATGAAGTAGAAACGAACGCGAAAATATTGTCTCCGGCAGAAAATCTGTGTGAAAATCATTTCAACCAACATATAAGGAATAATTCTGATGGGCGCTTCATCGTCAGCTTACCATTTAAAGAGAATCCAACTGCACTAGGCCACTCACACCAATTGGCTTACAATAGATTCATTAGTTTGGAAAATCGGCTCCATAAGAACGAAAATATAAGACGTGAGTACATTAAGTTTATGAGAGAATATAAGCAATTGGGTCACATGGAAAAGGTTAATATATACAATATACCTAATCCAAGATATTTTATTCCACATCATTGCGTGCTAAAGCCCGAGAGTACATCAACAAAACTTAGAGTAGTGTTCGACGCTTCCGCTAAAACGTCAACAGGATACTCGTTAATGTATACTGGCCCTACTGTACAAAGTGATTTATTTTCGATTCTACTTAGATTTCGCATGCTTAAATTCGTATTTACAACTGACATCGAGAAAATGTATCGTCAAATACTAATCAACCCAGCCGACCATCAGTATCAGTTGATCATTTGGAGAGAGGACCCTTCATCACTAATTAATTATTACAGGTTAAACACCGTTGCCTACGGCACTAGAGCAGCTCCATACTTGGCCACAAGGTGCTTACAACGTATTGCAGAAGAAAATACAGCACGATACCCACTCGGCTCTCAGATGCTAAGAGACAACTTTTATGTGGATGATGGTCTCGGTGGCTCAGATAGTCTAAATTTGGCGATTGAGACTCAATGGCAACTACAAATGATACTGCAAGAACATGGCTTAATCCTGAAAAAATGGTGCTCAAATAGTGAAAGGCTGCTGAAAGATATACCCCACAGTGACAGAGTAGTTGATTTAGATCTTGATGGCAACAGTAATAAAACAATAAAAACTTTGGGTTTACATTGGGTGCCCCAAGATGATCAGTTTTGCATCAAAGTAAAACTCAATGAGCTCCAAGTAATCTCAAAACGGACAGTTACATCAGAGCTTGGAAAATTATTTGATCCTCTGGGTCTCCTTGCTCCTGTTGTTGTCAAGGCAAAAATCTTTATCCAACAACTGTTGCAGCATTCGTTAGATTGGGATGAACCATTACCTCACAATCTTCAAATGACTTGGGAGAGTTTCCGAAATGATTTGAAAACACTAGATGAGTTCAAAATTGCGAGACATATATTCTATGGTGGCATTCCAGTAAAAACACAGCTTCAGCTTGCAGCTGTATACATTCGCGCAAAACTTAAAGATGGAACAATAACTGTTCGACTGCTATGTGCAAAATCAAGAGTAGCCCCTGTGAAACAACAAACATTACCTCGGTTAGAGCTATGTGCTGCGGTCATAGCAGCCCAACTTGCTCATCGAGTAAAAACGGATCTGTCCCTACAAAATCGTGGTCATTATCAAAACATTTACTGTGACAACGCAACAAATTTTGTAGGAGCAAAGAACACTTTATCGGAAATATCTGAAGCAATACATGCTGATAAGGCACAAGAGGCAGATGTGCAATCGCTTTACGTGAGTACCTGCCATTACGGCCTAATCTCACGTGTGCCAAATCACCGGGTCTGGGTTAGACGCCAGACCAACGCCCCCATGCACCCCTTTAGAATGAACCTATGGCCCACTCCACAAGGCACATAGGTTGCAATCTTTGAATATAGTTATCCCTGTATTATATTCAATTACCTTGCTGAGGTAATTTGAGCTATCTAAACTCTGCTGCTATGTCCGTGCCCATAGCAGCTCTGTTGAATGGCAACAGCACCTAGAACCGTGTCTGGCTGACCGCGTCACACCAACCACTAGCATTGATTTAACACTGGGAAGCCAAGACTATTCTCCCAGCGATGTTTGGTAGCAAACCACAGCCACCACGATAATTCTCCGGCTTCCACGCTTAGGTGTTGTGTACACACCTAAGCGAGGTCCCCAAGAAAATTCCTCAACCATTGCCGGCACAGCTAACCACTCATCTATAAAGAACGCATGCCTGTGTCGCCAAATAACCAGTGCCTACTCCACACTTACCAAAATCATCCCTTTAACCCCTTAGGGGTCTACCCCTTTGGGGTAGGACGAACTCGGCATTTTAGCAAAGGAAACTGACGACCGCTACATGCACTCAAAACTTCAGAGCAGCGAGGACCACTCACGCGAGAAGAACGCAAGCTCGCCACCAAAACTTCTGCACCTACTAAGACCCGACACTAAAAAGTGAGTGTCCTGGGGTCATATCCAGGACGAAAAGCCATTTTAGCACAGAATTTTTGACAACCGCAATGCATTTATCTCTAAGCAGCCCGGCTGTCGGGCAACCGGCACCCGTGGTACCAGAAGTAGCCTCTGGTTAGACCTCGAAGTTCCACCACAAGGGCTTCACCTCTATCGTCTTTTGAACTCAGGGGCAGTTCTAGGTGACGCTGCACCTAGCTGACAACAACGGGCTTACAATATTTGTTTTCCTTTTATAAATATGTGCACATCCGTTACTCTGCTTATATTCAGAGATTGGGTAGTAACACATAAGTTTTACGGCTAATGAGCCAAAGGTCGGCCAGCGGAAAAAGCTACATTAACCTAGCTGGGGCCCCGGGTTGCCACACCCGTAGTCCATAACAGACTCCCCTGGGGGGGCACAAAAGGCAATAATATCCGCTTCGAGCGCTAAGGGGATACACTTTCATTTTATCCCACCAAGAGCTCCTCACTTTGGAGGCTTATGGGAGGCCGCCGTGAAGTCACCAAAGCACCTTTTGGTACGCAGTGTGTCAACCGAATCATTAACCCATGAAGAGTTGTAGACGATAATCATAGAAGTAGAAGCAATATTGAACTCACGTCCACTAACACCGCTCTCAAATGATCCGGACAATCTCGAAGCTTTAACTCAACTCCTGGCCATTTTCTGATTGGCGAAGCACTTACTGCTCAAGTAGATAGCAGAGCAGAAAAGCTGAAGATTTCAGGCGTGTCTCACTAGAAGTTAGTTTCACAATTAAAACACAAATTTTGGAAAAGGTGGTCTACCGAATATTTAAACGAACTTCAACAACGCTAGAAATGGAAAACTAAGGCCAAAAATCCCAAACCAGGGGATATGGTCATAATCAAAGAAGACAATCTACCTACAATGAAATGGCCACTAGGAAGAATTGTCAGTGTTTATGCTGGAGATGACGGCGCGGTGAGAGTGGCCGAAGTAAAAACAGCAACAGGAATCTTCAAACGACCTATTCACAGATTGGCTCCACTGTGTCAAGAAGAGGAAAGTGAAACAGTGTTGGAACGACCGATGTCAAATAACCAAGAAATAGATGTCATTCCACTAAAGAGGTTTAAGCCGACAATAAATTCCGTAGCACTCACTATGGTCATATCCGTTCTTCTCCTTCCTATTGCTCTATGCAACAACTTAGTGATAAAGCAGTTCCAGGATGATCCAGGGTTGTATTTTGAGGGAATATGTACCGCAAAACTGAATACAGCAGAATGGAAATTAATGGTGTACTATGACCTTACCCCGTTTTCAGCTGAACTTAATTCATTATCAGTGGGCTTGGAAACTTTGCAGCAACTGTGTCCTGCGATACAAAGATACCCAATGTGCAAGGTTTTGGTGAAGAACTTAAGGCAAATCAAAAATGAATTATATCAAGAAGATGATTTAATCAGCCACGGACGTACAAAAAGGTCACCATTTAATATAGTCGGCAATATTGCCCGGTCACTGTTTGGTGTTCTTGATTCGGAGTATGCAGAAGAAATGTCAAGGACTATTAACACAGCCAAAACAGAGCAGGACCACATTGTAAAATTGTTAAGAAATCAAACATCAATAATTGATTCAACCATAAATGTTATCAAACAAGATGAAATAAACTCGCAGCAGAAGATTACCGAGCTTCTAAAAATGGTTGATGAAAACAAAAATGAATTGTTTAAGGAAGCTTCACAAGCCAGTAACTTTCAAATCATTGGACTCCTCTCAACACATTTAACATTAGTAGCAATAAACCTACAAAAAATTTAGGCTGAAATCATAAATGTAATTGCCGACGTTCACAATGGAAAAATTAGTCCTCTTTTGTTATCCCCTCAGCAATTAAAAAAGGAAATGGCTACAATCAAGATTCACCTTCCAGCAACTTGCACGCTTCCAATAACAGAAGATAATTTGATGGATCTATATAAACTGATGATTGCTAAGGGTGCCGTAACAAGGAGAGAAGTGATTTTTGAAATTAAAATACCTCTAATTAATCAACATATCTTTGAGTTATTTAAAATAGTACCAGTTCCGACAGTCAAAAACAATACTTTAATTGCTATTAAACCAGACATGTCATACTTTGCCATAGATGCACACAGAGATGAATATATACCATTTACGACAGATGATGTATCTAACTGTATCATGACAAAAAACAAAGAGTACATTTGCAAAAATAAGCAATCTAAGTTCAAAAGGAATTCTGAGGTTGATATTTGTGAGATCAATATATTCAACAATCGATCCACAGCCAACTGCAACCTCAACAAGATCCCAGGTCCAGCAGCCTGGATTCAATTAAATCAACTAAACAAGTGGATTTTTGCTACTACTGTGGAAATTGAATCATCCATGGTATGTGGCAGGGAAACTACGCTGTTCATAATTAAAAACACTGGACTAATGGAAGTTGGTCCCGACTGCGTAATTAAAAACAATTTTGTAACAATACAAGGACATTTTGGCATTACAAATAGTGTCCATGCATCATATGTTAAATTAAAGCATATTGACTCAATAAGTAGGCCAGAAGAAATAGAAAGGATATTTAATACTACAAGCCATCATTACAATACGCAATTAGACCAGCTAACAAACCTTCAAAAACAATTAAATGACGCAAATCTAGAACATTTACCCGAAGTTATTAACTCTAATAGTCAACATCATCATGCAGTAAGCTACACCGCATTAGTCCTATGCTTAATAACATTACTTATTCTGCTAATATGGAAAGTACACAACAAACAAAGGCAAACCTACCAAAATGCACCGAGGCCCGCATTTCGATCAAGACCAGCAACCATAGATACTTCAAGAGTTTGAATCTCTCCCATCAACCAGTAACAGTGCCCAGAACTTATTTGAACTGTGTTCAACGCGGCGGAGAATGTTAAAGAACATACATACATACATTTACCTTCATAAATAAAATAAATAAAAAGACAACATAGTTTACAATCATACATATATACATTCATACACAACGATATTTTGCTGTTATTAACAAACATACAATCATACACAATTATAAGTTATTAACATTTAATTAATTGCTTACACATCATAAGGTTCATTAACCATTGCTAAGGAAATTTGCTTATTAATTAATTGTTTAAATACAGAGTGCATTTACCTCATTTATAAATTAGGTCATGTTATTGTGTTTACTCAAACAATATTAATTTTGCACTTGTTATTATCTATAAGCTAAGCACTTTTATTAATTCTTAATTTTATATAAAAGAAAGTAAAAATAAATCATATTTTAAGTCGTTTTCAATAAGCATATCAAGAGTGTTTTGTTACTGAACGGCTTCCTTCAAGTTACAAGTGCTTGTAAGGAATAACTATTTGGGAACCTAGTGCTAGTTCAAATTTATGTGTTTGAACTAATCAACAATAGCCCATTCACAAACACATACAAAGAAAGTAATGTTATTGATACTTTATTAGTTCTTTGTTGCTTTCATTGTGCAAGCATTATTAACTTGTGTGATACACTACAAATGACCGCTCATTTAGATTGATTCGATATGGCCCAGTTTTCGTGCATGAATTAATATTTTTAAATTGTTCATTAGTAATTTAGCACACACTTACTTACCTTTTCAGAAGTCTTCATTCAAGTCTCCCCATTGATTTCATTTAGTTGCACTCAAAAACACAACAAACACAACAACTATAAAATTTTATATAATATATTATGTATATGAAAATTTCAAAAATTTTTTCAAGGCATTTTATTTTTATTTTGTAAACAAATAAATTCGCCTTAGTTATATTTTTCACAGTTTTGATGAACTAAAAAAGTATGTTGTTTTTTGCATTGTTGTAATTTTGTAATCCTGCCATCACCTGCAATAAATTCGCCTTGATAAGTACAAGGGTGATCTCAAAAGGGCGAAAAGAGCCTCATAGAGGAAATACTGTGAGGAGATTGATTCCGTTAATGAGTAATCGAAGTTTCGGTGAGTGTTTTCAAAAGACCCTAGGGCTCCTGGGAGTATTCAAAGACTGGATGGCATATGGACGGAATCTAGCTCTGAGACACTTTCTGTTTTGATTGACACTCACTTTCCTGGCTGTAGGGAAGTAGGTACACAAGAAGTACACCACAGAAGGAGTTTTGTCACCTCTATTGTGGTTGTTGGCAATGAACGTAATTCTTATGCGTTTTGACAGGAGCGGACGGAAATAGTTGCATATGCGGATGACGTTGTTTTACTGGTAACGGGAAAGTTTCTTCCCACTATCAGTGAAATCATGCATTCGGCGTGGGCGATCTATCCTCCTGTGCCAGCAGTAAAGTACTAGGAGTCAAACCAGAGAAAACCGAGCTAGTCCTCTTTACCAGGAGATACAAATTAGAAAGCTTTGTACTACCCAGGATGGAAGGGGTGGAGCTGAGACTAGCAAAGGGGCTAAATACCTGGGTGTTTTCCTAGATAGCAAGCTTTCTTGGAAAATAAACACGCATAAAAGGCTAGAGAAAGGGCTCAATGCCTACTACGCATGCAGGAACTTCATAGGAAGGAACTGGGGTCTTCAACCGAAGGTAGTAAACTGGATTTACACATCGGTTGTCAGGCCGGTTCTTTCCTATGGCTGTGTGGAATGGTGGGAGGCATTGAGGAAGGAAAGTCACAGGAGATTACTAGCTAAAGTTCAGAGATGTGCCTCGATAGGCATCACAGTTGCTCATATGGACGTCATTCTTCATCTACTTCCTATAGAGGACTTTTTGATGCCAACGGCGACTAGAAGCCTCCTTAGACACGTAGAAACAGGTTTGGTGAGGACAGGAATATCAGGTCACACATAAATCTTAAATAAAATTGGTTTTTGTGATCAGGAATCCGTAACCCCTGGGCTTACGGAGTATAAGGTTGCTGAAATCGATTTTAGCAGAACACCCTTAATGGTAATTCCGGATAAGGACTATTGAGTCAAAACCGATAGGCTGTATGATGGTAGTGCAGTCTTTACAGACGGATCAGAAATGGGGGAAGGCACAGGAGCTGGTGTCTATATCTTGGGAACGAACATTTGTAGTTCTTTCAGACTGCCGAATGAATGTAGTGTTTTCCAGGCTATCTTGGCGATCCTTAGAGCCACGGAGCTGGTGGGCAGGAATGTAGCTGAAGGTGAGAAGGTCACAATGTCAATGACTGTAGGAAAGCCCTCAACTTGCTTATGGATAGGTATAGTGTTAGACTATATTGGGTTCCTGGCCACAGCAGTGTTGAGGGAAATGAAATTGCCGATGAGCTGGCAAGGATTAGGTCGGCGTTAGATGAGGGAACATCGGACAGATCGGTGAAATTACCGATAGATAATTACTATGAAGAACTCAGTAATTGGGTAGAAAGCAGGACCTACAGTTTATGGTCAAAACTTGACTCAGTAAGATCTAAACTACTACTGGACATGCTCGGTCAGAGCAAGAACCAGCATTTGGGAGAATGCCACTCCAGATTTAGGATGTGCGGGGATGAAGAGGAACTAGAAACCATTGAACATATTATCTGTCACTGTCCGAAGCTGCAACGTCATAGGCTTAGATGTCGGGAAGTGTAAACTATAGGACATCAGGGGCTTCATCATGGGAATTCGGTGGCTTAGTCATGAATAATAGGGTCACTTCTGGCTGCAAATGGGAGGGTAAATATTGCTTTTTGGACAACAGAAGGGAATCAGAATGAACCCAATTGGGTCTCCGAGTGGAGGTGCGGTAAAGCACCACCCTTCCTAACCTAACCTAACACCCCAAATGTTGCAATTCCACAACAAACAGTTTTGTTCATCGAAAATAATTAATTTGCTGATATTTAATTTGCTGACAATATCTTTCCTATTAACCAACGAGTTCATTTACATTTATTAAACTTGGCCTGTGCCAAACGGTAGCAAAGTACTAGTGTAAGTAAATTTTTGACACTTCTGAGGTGAATAACATTTCACTAGCCTTGGGGGCTAGAAGAAATTTTGACAAAACAGGTAAATTTTTGACAAGCTACAATAAAAAGCGTGGTATCATAAAATTTAAATCCACCGCCGTCGTTTCGAGCCGTCGCCCAATACAAAGATTTTAACGTCTTTTAAGTTTAATTAAACTGTGAAAAAAATCAATGTTTATTTTAGTTTGCGAAAAATTTTGCATCATATATATAATATTATATAATTTTTTGCTACAAGAATATTGTTTTATATAAAAATGTCCTCTTAAAAATTTGTTGGTAGCAGGCGGCTTGTAGTCAGGCGAAGCAAAACCGCCGCCGCAGCAATTGTTTCATCAGCTTCTTTCTATGCTCAAGCGAATTTGTCAAAATTTTACATTGTCAAAAAAGATATTGCCAAGTTAGCAGATTGTCTAGATATTATATGACACCCTTACGATTACAAATTTGTATAATGCAAAGCATATGTCAATTAAAGGTGTTGTGCCAAACAAGAACTTGGTCAAAACTTATATCTCTCTTATATTCTATGATAACACTTTTTAAACTTAAAATTTCTAGGGTATTTTATTTCTATTCATGATCACTGTGCTAGTTAAAAATTTCATAGTTTCACTGGGTTAGAGCGTGATGAGTGTTGGATTGTACACCTTAAAAATGCACTATTGTGTCATTACAACAGGTCGCCAGTCTGTACGCAATTTGGTAAGAGTCGTCTGGAAGAAACATGTTAAATACAGCGTAAATTTTTTGTAGACGTGACACCGCCTATTTTCTCAATATATTTACATATTAAAATCTGCTTAGCTGCTAGCCAAAGTAGCTAGTGCTATTTAAATATTATATTAGTCTTATATTTATATAAGTTTAATATCATGTAAATAAATAAATAAATAAAATAATAATAAAGTCTGCTTAGCCGAAGTACATAAATCAAAAGGATATGTCCAATGTGCATGCAAATTTTCAATAGGGTTGTTTAATTTTTTGGATTTTCTGATTGAGTAAATTAATTAAGACTTTTTGTCTACAAAATGTCAGCTCTATACAGTATAGTATTACGTAAAATTTTTATGGGCCTGGCCCCGCCGACTTTTATATCTGATTGTGCTTATGGTTAGTGTAAAGTTTCGTAGGAAAAAGCTAATGAGAAATACTTGAGTAATAGACTAAAAACTGCTAAGCCAAAGTACATGAAAGAAAAAGCTAAGATTTATGTGTATAGTCACGGCTACTTTTCAAAACAGGAAATTTTTACTCTGGATAAGTGCAGAGTATATGAAAAGTTTCAATAAAATATATCTGATGTCTGATCAAGATTTATTTATGTATAAAATTTCAGCTCTCTAGCGCAAATTATACCTTTAAATTTTATGAGCATTACCCCTCCCACTATTTGAAACTCACAGTTTTGTTGTGAGCAGCGCTTATAATTCATGCTAATTTTCTTTTAAAATATGCTATACCGAAGTAAACATAAGGCTAACATTTTATGGGAGTGATCACAACCATTTTTTTAGATGATAGTTTAAAGACTTGCATGCGTGTAACGTATATGCAAGGTTTCACTAAAATGGCTTAAGTTAAAAGCTCTAGACCTACTTGTGTATCAAATTTCAGCTCATAAGCGCAACTTTTATTAATTTTTATGGGCGCAGCCCCGCCCCTCTGACCTAAATTTCAGGTTTTTCCTGTGATTTTCTCACCTATACCTACTCGTGCAACTTTTAATTTTTAAGTTTTATGGGCGTAACCCTGCCCACTTTTCCAAATTCAAGATTGTTTTGCCAGTGGTTATTATTCGTCTCAAGTTTCGTTGCAAACGGATTATAATACATACAGAAATAGTATATCTAAACATGCTGAGCCGTAGTACACGAAATTGAGGTTGAAATTGTATGGGCGTGTCAACGCCAACTTTTTAAATTAAAAATTTTTAGGCTTGCATTATCACAGTACCTATGCCGAATTTCAATAAAATAACTTCCATTAAGCGCCTTAGATTTTCTTTTTTAATTCTAGCCTTTATGGGCGTTGCCCCGCCCTCCTGGCCAAAATTTTCGGGTTTTAAAATTTTTTTTAGTTTATTCCCCACCTAGACCTAGCTCTGTAGCAAATTTCAGCTAACTAGCACAGATTTTAATTTTTATGGGCGTAGCTCCGCTCCCTTTGTTAAAATTTTCGGGTTTTGAGATTTTTCTGGTTCATTGCTTAGCTCTCTAGCTATAGCGGAAGTGCTTCATAAATTTGATGAGTGATCAGTGAGTCAGTGAGTATGTCTTAAAATATGCACTTTTTGCACCTCCATATCTCCGGAACCTTTTAGTGTAAAACTTTCAAACTTCGCATAGGTTACATGAATTTATTCTAATTATGATTTAAATTTCATAATTTTACGGTCGCTGGGAACAAAGTTCTTGTTTCAACTTTGTTATTTGTTGTTGAGCTTCTCATTTGTTAAAATAAAAGTTTATAACATAATAACTCTAGTTCTAAGAAGCTTTCGGTAAAGGTTCCCTGATGATCTGCATTAGCAACAGTGAAATGCGCATAGGATCCAGCTAAACCCCTCAATAATCAATTTCAATGTACTTTTGATAAAAAAATATTTTACTTAATAAGTAAAATATTAATTTGGGATTATTAGTGCGTTTAAAACATTTTAAACTTAAATTTTAACAATTCCCATAAAAAATCACTAATTATTAAATTGACTGCACCAGGTCAAAAAATACTTGTGTGGCAACACTCTATTCTTAAATAGCTGTTGTTGTTATTTACATTTATTTTCTTTTACATACTCTTACGACTACAATTTGAAACTGAAAAATAGTCAGCCAATGTAGCAATGGTAAAGTAAGAAAATAAAAAAACATGTTGATTATTGAGTTCTTTTTTCAACTTTGATATTTGTTGTTGAGCACTTCATTTGTTTAAATGGAAGTTTATAACATAACTCTAGTTGTTCTAAGAAACTTTGGGTAAAGGTTCCCTGATGATCTGCATTAGCAACAGTGAAATGCGCATAGGATCCAGCTAAGCCCCTCAATAATCAATTTCAATGTACTTTTAATAAAAAAATATTTTACTTAATAAGTAAAATATTAATTTGGGATTATTAGTGCGTTTAAAACATTTTAAACTTAAATTTTAACAATTCCCATAAAAAATCACTAATTATTAAATTGACTGCACCAGGTCAAAAAATACTTGTGTGGCAACACTCTATTCTTAAATAGCTGTTGTTGTTATTTACATTTATTTTCTTTTACATACTCTTACGACTACAATTTGAAGCTGAAAAATAGTCAGCCAATGTAGCAATGGTAAAGTAACAAAATAAAAAAACATGTTGATTATTGAGTTCTTTTTTCAACTTTGATATTTGTTGTTGAGCTCCTCATTTGTTTAAATGGAAGTTTATAATATAATCAGGGCTATCGTGAATAAAATTCCCATAATTCGCATTGTTTGAGTATCAAACTCATAAGTTCTCACTTGCGAATTTCATTTTACATGCTTTACAATTTTCTCAAAATAAAAATATAATTTAATTGCAAAATTAAATTAAAACGCGAACTCAAGACAAAATAATAAAATTTGTTTGGCTAAACCCACATAGTTCAACTAAACTCCATGAATTTATTTTGGTTTAAAAAAAATTATAATAGTATACTTTCTTGATTAATCGAGATTAAGCGATAATCGCGATTAATCGCATATTTTTAATCATAATTGCGATTATGAAAATCTGTGATTATTTGCAAAGCCTAGTCCGCACTCCAAGCTACAGGGCCGCCGCGAGAGATCATCCGCATTACCATGTGTTATGCCCCTTCTGTGCTCAATACTGAAGTCATAGCTTTGAAGCCGCACAATCCATCGTGCTAGCTGACCTTCCGGATTTTTAAATTGCAACAGCCACCTTAGAGCTGAATTTTCAGTTTTTAGTGTAAATTGCTGGCCATACAGGTACTTATGGTAGTGTTTAGTACACTCTACCACTTGCAATAGCTCTCGCCGCGTCACACAGTAGTTTTTCTCAGGGTTTGAAAATGTTCGGCTAAAGTAGCCTATGACTTTTTGTACCCCATTAACTACTTGCGAGAGCACACCGTCGATACCATACCCGCTCGCATCACTATCTAGCACAAACATTTCTCCTGGAACTGGATATGCTAAAACCGGTGCCGCACATAATAAATCCTTTAACGTTTTAACGCTCTTTCTTGCGGTTCACCCCAATGGTACGGCCGAGATTTCTTGGTCAGCTCATGTAAACTGGCTGCGAAGTTCGGCACAAAGCGTCTGTAATATGTGCAAAGTCCCAAAAAGCTGCACAATTCCTGAAGATTCTGAGCACGTGGCCAGTCCTTTACTGCTCGTATTTTATCCTCATCTGTGGAAATCCCACTCGCCGTGACACGGTGCCCTAAGTACTTCGCCTCTTTTTGAAACAAAGCACACTTTTTTAAGCTAAGCTTTAAGCCAGCCGCTGATATTCGCTGAATAATTTCTGCCAGGTTCTTAAGGTACTCATCAAACGTTTTATGTCATCGAGGTATACTAAGCAAGTTTTCCAGTGCAGTCCCTTCAGTACTCGCTCCATGAGGCGCTCAAAAGTAGCCGGAGCATTGCAGAGTCTAAACGGCATTACTTTGAACTGCCATAAACCATCACTCGCACTAAAGGCAGTTTTCTCCGTATCTTTTTCTGCAATTTCTACCTGCTAATATCCACTTTGTAGGTCTAATGTGAAGAACCATTTTGTACCAGCTAGTGTGTCCAACGTGTCGTCAATTCTTGGTATCGGGTAGCTATCCTTCTTAGTGATATCGTTCAGCTTCCTGTAGTCCGCGCAGAATCTCGAGCTGCCATCTTTCTGACTAAGACCACAGGCGAGCTACAGGGACTCGACGATGGCTCGATTACTCCACTATTCTCCATTTCATTAACGAGCTCTTTCACCTCATTCCTTTTTGCCAAAGGTACGCTTCTGGGCGCCTGTTTGATTGGCTTGACATCGCCTGTGTCAATTTCATTTTTAACTATCGATGTCCTTCCTTGGCTTTGACCTGACCAGGCGAAAACACAGGCATGTTTCCTAAGCAGCTTCTTGGCCTTATTTCTATCGGAAGCTGCTAATCCTACTACCATCTTCTCCACATGCACCTCAAATATATCACGGTCCTTGACAGACATTTTGGCAGGATCCGACTTTTTCTCAAAATTTATTACTGCTTCTGCTGGAACGCATCGACAAAATTTCGGAATTCTCAATGATGACTCTTTCTTGGCCGAATAAGTTGAGCACTCTCAGAGGGACTATACCTCCATTGATAGTTTTCACGAGGGCTTTTGCTTTTATCACGTCGTTCTTTATATCTGATGGTTCTACCACCCACAAACGGTTGTCCTCACAATTTCCCTCCATACGAGCCCATATCAACGTTTCAGCCAGTGGTGATAACTTTTGCTGTCCAACAGCAACTAGTCTTCTAATATGTGTCCGGTTGTCGCACCCAACATCAAAAGCTATTTCCACGTTACGCCAAGAGATTGCTGTTTCTCTGCTGGATCACTGATATGGAGATTGTGGGGCCCTCGCGTGTGGGAGCTATCTCTTGCCCCTTAGTGCTAGCTCGGTTTAGTTTAACGGGGACTCATGAGGTGTTGTTGGTTCACCCGTTTGTATTTCTGGTCGGCGAAGCGGATCTAGATTTTTTCCTTGGTGACCTGGAGTTTCGCTGGAAATGTCCGAAATACCGCAGTTAAAGCACTTGACCTTTGGTTTAGGTTGACTCTCTGCTATTGCCTGTAGTACTGCATCCTTCACTTGCTGAAGAGGTTGTCCTCCTTCTCAACAACGACCTCTACATTTCGCACTTTATACAACTGTGGTTTGGAAATCACCCTAGCAGTTTCCTGGGCTAGCGCAAAGGACACAGTTTCCGCAAACGTTGGTTTTTGCGTAGCACACAGTGCAAGTTTTACGTCCGGACCACGGATGCCTCTATTTTAAATTGATCCAGGAATGGGTGATGTTCGCCTGGATAGGTAAGCTACACTAACCGTTCGATTTCCATGGCAAGGACTCATTGGGCTTCTGTGTTCTACCTCTCAATTCCATGCGGTAAATTTCACGCTTGTGTTCACCACCATACTTACGTTGTAATGCCGCCATTATGTCCTCATAGTTGCTTCTGCAGCTCACTGGTACGGTTTCTAGCACTTCTGCTGATGCACCTTTTAAGGCCAAAATCAACTCTATGGCCTATTCGCCATCCCAGCCGTTTTTGCTGGCAACTGTTTCAAATTGAAACTTGAAGATGTTTAATGGTGCGTTGCCATCAAAGCATGGAGTCTTTGTTCGGCTAGAAATCTCTGGAATAACTCGCAATGGAACGCCCTACAACTGAAGATTGACGATTTTTGCTTCCAATTCATGTAATTTCTCGTCAACATCTTTTAACTGTACTTCGACGCCACCAATTTCGAGGCTATGGACTTTATTCTCTAGCTCTGAGAATCTCTCGTCAAACTTGCTGACTTGTGCTTTAATTCCATCTATTCTTTTATATATGGCCTTATAAATTTCTACAAGTTTCGCATCCATCTTATCTAGAAGTTCATCTTTTGTGGCCTTAGATGTTTCTCGTATTTCAAGGGGGTTATTATGTAATTCAATTCGAAACGGAAATGTGTTCGAATACAATGTTAATAACATACAAATTCGAACAGTTTCCGTTTCGAATCGAATTACATAATAACCCCCCAGTTCTGCCTTCAGTTAGAATTTTCTTATTTTTTCTAGTAGTTTCTCCTTTGTAGCCTTAAAACTTTCTTGAATTCTCGCGTCCATTCTTTCAAATTTAGTTTTCATTTTCTCATTGTTTGCATTCATTTCGCTCATCATAGCAGCAAATATTGATCTAATGTCTACTGTTTGCGGCTGCACGATTGCCTCAATTTTTTCATTCTCGTCGAACTCATAACTTTCTATGTCGATGTTGCGCCGCTGGAACTCTCCCAAAAATCTTTTCTGTAGTTCGACCTTGTTACCAGTTGTTGGTAGATCCAAATTGTTCAACTCTTTCTTCAGTTGCTCCAACTTAAGCTCTTGAAATTTCATCTTTCCTCAAAAACCAATTGCTACGTTTAAAATTTTTCTCTTTTTTAGTTTCTCTCTCTTTAAAAACTCGAATTACACACAAATATTCACAACTGGTTAATACTACGCTTTCCTCGCTGTTGTATACGTACGTCTCTTAGCTGGCTACACTGGTATTGTAGCAATTCTCTTTGGATGCTGCTCGTCACACACGAAGACTCTCTGTGTTGACACTCTTTGTTTGTACAACCAAAATCTTCCACTGCTTTTACTATAACACACACTTATGTACGACTTTCAACAGAGATTTACTCTTTCTCCACGATAACACATGTTTTAGACTCGGCAGTTTTTCTTGAAGCAAGTCTGAGTTTATGGGAGAGAGAGGAAAGAAGAAAGAAGAGGGGTACTGACTTGCTTGTACAGAAAAGTTACTTCAATTCTCTTTTGTTATTTCATTCGCAACATTAAAATAATAGGAAAATTGAACAAGAAACTGTCTGAGTGTAAACAAGCGAGCAGCTTTAAAAGAGAATTGAAGATAACTGCTTCAAGAAAAATTGCCAAGTCTAAAACATGACTAACGAACTGAACTCTTAAGTAGACAACTCTTTTAAATGATCTCTTCACAATAGACGCTTTAAGGCCGGGGCACAATGAATCCGTCACACGTTAAACTTCGCCTTTTTCATATGTGTATATTAGAGTGAACATTTTTTTTTTTTTTTTAATAACATGTTATTCGCCCCCTAATTTTTTTATTTTGGGCACAAATAACATATTTCCAAAACTGTAGACTGTTTGGTCAACGTTAAGGCGTGGCACATGCGCCCTCAAGTTGACAAGAAGGGATTTTGCACAATTTAATAAGAAAAAAGTTATAACTTCATTATTATTTATCAAAATTTATGTTAAGTATCGATATTATATTTAATTTTGACTATTATTTTAATGCGTGCCCCTAAAAAGGCGTGGCACCTTATATAATTTAAGTAATATATACGAAAATATGTAGTTTTTGCTTCAGAATATGATGGAATCTTACATATGTATGTAAAATTTATTTCCTAAAAGTCATTAAATAAATGCCGGCAAATTGGGGCGTGGCAAGTTAAAATTTTAAACTGCTACTAACAAATGCAGCTCTGTGTTAATTAGTTGCGATCAAGCAAACTTATATTTTCATAGAAGTAGCAATACTGGAATAACGGTATCTAGTACACATGTGCTTTTGTTAAGCTAAAAAAGAGCGTTGATAATGTGTTGTTATACATGCAAATGTCAAAATATTAATTTGATTTGATTGAAAGATAAGGTTTATAAAATTGGTAAGTTTAAACAACAAAGTGCTCGATATTTTCAAAATATAATAACATATTTAATATTATTAATGTAACTCAAACAGCAATGGAAACAAGAACAAATGAAAAGTTATTTCTGCTTGGGCACGACGAAAGTCAAATCATTGGGTGCAAGTTACCATCAAAAGGGCAAATATTAAAAGTTCTTTTTTACAATATGCGGAAAATTAAGCTCAATCTTCGTCCGAGTGCATATCTTGTAATTAAAGAAGCAGAAGTACTCTGGGATAAAGCACGTATTCCCACAAGCCAGAATATTCGTAGCGTTCAGAAAGTGGAAGCTCTATATCATCAGTGGAAGACACTTCAGAAAACTTGTAAGCGCCGTACAGCTCTACAGGAGAAACGTGAGCACGATTTTGTGGAAGAATTAGACGGTTTGTTTGATATCGCTCATGGTGATGCGTTAAGTATTATTCAAATCGAAGAAGATAGACTATTTCTACTTAATCAACGGAAAAAAGGCAGACCAGGTGGTATGATTGGAAGCGATCGAGCACTTTTTGAAAGAGAGAAAAGAAGAAATATGCGTGAAGAAAGAGAACTGATAAGGCAAGAAAAGTATCACCAGGAGCAATCTCAAAATTTGGTTGCAAGTCAGGACTACTCAGATGATGAAGGACAATTGACTGAAATAGACAGTGATGAGCTTCAAGACAATTTTCAACAAACATCTACTGGAAATGTGGGAAAGAAACGTAAAATGAAAAACTTTATAACACCCAAGCTTGTTGCGACTCTGGACAAGTGTAAAGTTAGCGACAGAGATGCTGTTCGAATTCTCATAGCCACTGCTGAAGCATTGGGCCATGATTTAAGTCAGTTAGCAATAAGTAAAACTACAATTCGAAATTGCCGTAAACAAATTCGATCTGAAACAGCTATAAATTTAAAGGAAAAATTTCAAAACATTTTACCGCAAACCATTACAGTACATTGGGATGGAAAGCTGTTACCATCATTAACTGGAAAGGAAAAAGTAGACAGATTGCCAGTTGTTATTACATCTACAGAGACAGAGCATCTACTTGGAGTTCCTGCATTACAGGCTGGTACAGGAAGGCAACAGGCTGAAGCAATAATCCAATTATTAAAAGAGTGGAATTTGACAGACAAAGTTCAGGCCCTGTGTTTTGATACAACAGCAACAAACACGGGAAGACTTCAAGGTGCTTGCGTGATATTGGAACAGGAATTAGGAAAAGATCTTTTGTACTTGCCGTGTCGTCACCACATCTACGAAATTGTATTAAAGAGCGTATTTGAAAAAAGAAATTTGTCTTCAAGTGGACCAACTTTGTCAATTTTCCAAAAGTTTAAAGGGTCCTGGGCGATGATAAACCAAGAAAATTTTAAATTTGGAGTTGATGACGAGAAGGTAAGTCAGCATATTAGCGTTTTCGAATTAGAAGATCTAGCCACGTTTTTCCGCCAATATTTAAAAATAAAACAGCCTAGGGCTGATTATAAGGAGCTTCTGGAATTAAGCCTAATATTTCTTGGGGAGCACGATAGGAATTATAAATTCAAGTCACCAAGAGCATATCATCACGCTCGTTGGATGGCCAAGGCGATTTATTCATTAAAAATGTTTTTATTCAGAGAAGAGTTTGTCATGTCGTCAGATGAAATAGACGCCATACGCGATGCTTGTTTATTTATTGTGAAAATTTATGTAAAAGTCTGGATAGAAGCGCCAATAGCTGCCAAAGCGCCTAATCAAGACCTTCTTTTTATTAAATCTCTTTTCGCCTACAAAAATGTCAACGAAAACGTAAGCAATGCAACTTTGGGAAAATTCCGTAACCATTTATGGTATTTAGCAGCAGAAACAGTAGGTTTTTCGTTTTTTGATGAAACCATTACTTCTGAAACAAAAACTCGTATGATAAAGAGACTTCGTGTAGAGTCAGAAAATGAGAGCAAGCGGCTGATTACTGATATACAGGACTTACAATCAAAATCAATTGAGGACTTCGTAACCAAAACTACACTTCACTTCTTTGAACGTTTTCCCAATGGCAGAACGAGCCAAGCTATATACAGGGCGTAAATATCGTCAGTAAAATGAGGGTAGTTAACGATACTGCCGAACGAAATGTTAAATTAATGGAAGAATATAATAATTCATTATCAATAAATGAAGAAGAAAAACAATTTATCTTACAAATTGTAACTGATTATCGAAAAAACTATAAAGGTATTAATAAATCAGATCTCATGGAACACTAATCTATTTGTGTTTTATTTTAACTTGCCGGCATTTATTTAATGACTTTTAGGAAATAAATTTTACATACATATGTAAGATTCCATCATATTTTGAAGCAAAAACTACATATTTTCGTATATATTACTTAAATTATATAAGGTGCCACGCCTTTTTAGGGGCACGCATTAAAATAATAGTCAAAATTAAATATAATATCGATACTTAACATAAATTTTGATAAATAATAATGAAGTTATAACTTTTTTCTTATTAAATTGTGCAAAATCCCTTCTTGTCAACTTGAGGGCGCATGTGCCACGCCTTAACGTTGACCAAACAGTCTACAGTTTTGGAAATATGTTATTTGTGCCCAAAATAAAAAAAATTAGGGGGCGAACCACCTCCTACAAAAAACAAAAATAATTCCATATAAATATTGTCCACTCTAGTGTATATGCATACATACATCAGTAATTCATTTAATTGTTTACTTTATTTGTGTTTTTCCTTGGAATTGGCATGCATGTATGTATGTAGGCATGCGTATCTTCTTAACGAGCAGACGGTTTGTTGTTATTGCTTGTTTACGTTTAATTAAGCTTGTATGTGCTATGAGGCCCTATGCTCCTTGTAGGAACGACGGGAACCTATATATGTGCTACGCATGTATTTAGTTGTTTGCTACTATGGTAGATTATTCTTTGCATTGACCCTGTAGGAATATTTTCGCGCAATACTTACATTAACCCTGGAATATTTTTGCATAACGCTGAATTAACCTTGTCGACGGCCATTTCCGTAACAATATATTTTATCAATATTTACAGAATTGAGACAAATAATTGAGATAATAAATTGTTGCAGTAATAGAACACAAATATAGCAATCGTTTGGTATGAAAAAGTCAAAACCGTATTTTTTTAAGCTACGAGGCATCGAAATGTTACATATTTACCATGGATGCACAGGCAGTAAAACTTTTACCTGATATAAACGCATCTGCCATTTACTATAAGCAGCGTCTTCAGGTGCACAACTTTACTTTTACTTTACAATCTTGCAACACATCAATGCACAAACTACTGGCGGAGCGAAAGCCAAGGGGATCTATCAGCATCGACATTTGTTTCCTGTATAATGCATCATTTAAACCATAGACTAACAATTAGACATAACACGCGAATTCAACCGTATAAATAATCTGATAGAGATAGCAACATTGGGCAGTTTTGACATTTGTAAAATTTTGTAAACATCAAAAATAAAATTTCTTGGCAGGATTTGGCACAAAGTGGAGAAAAAGTAATATTGCGCCAAAATCTTAGCCAAAGTTGGTAATTTATGGACAAAATTTGGTAGATTATTTTGTCCACATATTACCAACAGTGAGAAAAGTGCACAAAACAAAACTGATGGTGAAAAAAACATGGATTACTAGGAGCATCACTTAGCAAAAGTGAAAATGTAAGTATTTATTATCACTTTTTTAATTATTTAAAATAGTTTAAAATATATATTATTGTTTTTCTAGGAGAAAAAGGTGTACCTTATATTGTCATGCAGCAGAGAAGCTGCATTTGTCCCCAAAAGAACCCACGAGGTATGTAATTTATATGACTTCTGTGAAAAGTGAATTTTTCAAATTGAATTGTGTGTGTCGGAATTTGTACATTGGAAGGGATAATGATGTTCTTGTCCAATGTACAAACTCTTTGGTTAACGTGTCGCCGTGAAATGAAGGTTTGATATCAAGTTCATTCCAAATATGTCTGGTTTGTGTTCTGTACAAACCAGTAGTACTAAATTTGCGTGTATATGCACATGTAAAGTGAATTTTATGAGTGGTATTTTGTAAATTGGAAGGAACATTGATGTTATTACTCAATGTACAAATACGTTTGTTAACAAATCGCTTAAAAAAGAGTGGTCGGATCAATTGGAATCAAAATGTGAATGACAAATGTGTACATATGTACATATAAAGTGAATTGAAAGGGTGGAATTTTGTACATTGGAAAGAACGATGATGGTTATATCCAATGTACAATACCACAAGTTAATAAGTCGTTCTGTGACGACTATTGTACTATTGTACAAGTACTTGATACGAAAAAGAAATAACTTTTCAATAAATGAAAAGCCCTACAGCTACAGAATATTTTTCAAGAAAATATTGAATAGTTTTTATTTTATAATTAAATATACAATTTTAATAATGCAAAATTTTTTTATTTTATTTTATTTTTTTTCAATATATGTGAACGTCAACAAGAAAACCAAGAAGAACCTGAAAGAAATAGCTGTTCCAAAACTTTATTCGATCCCTAAAAATCTAAACTGGAAGGATAAGAAATGCATTTAAAAAGGAAGAATGTTCGCAAAGAAAACAACTTTAGACTTTGATGGCATAAGTAAATGAATATATATTTCTGTGAATAAAATGTTTAATTGTTATTAATAAAAATCAAAGTTATTTAAAAGATGTTAATTAATTATAATAGTAAATACTCCAAAATTTTGTTTTTCAGTTTGCAAATTTTGGGATTTATTTTTGTTTACATATGTATGTAGTGCAGATTTCTTTTTGTAACAATTTTAGATGATTTACAAATATAAATACATTTATACAGATACTAAAAAAATTTATAATAAGATTTTGTTACTATAAATTGGGGTGAGTAATTTTTTCATGCAGATTGGCCATTTTATACATAGAAACACCTTCGGCATCACCCTCACATGCTATACTGTAACACTTTATGGCATTTTAAAATATATCTAGTTTTTCATAGGTCTCTCCTAAAATGAAAATAATTTTAGAAAGCATGTATAAAAAAGTTATATATGTATCTAATATGGATTGAATCAACATTTAAAACTTACCTACAGCTTTTCTATAGCTTTGTATCGCAGCATTCGGGGGTTTCAGCTATATAAATTCATGACACATTAAAGTCCAAGCCGCCAGATATTTGGGATTTAGTTTAAAAGCTCTTTGAAAGTATGTAATGGCCATAAAATGACCACATCCACATAAGAACTCCAAAAATAGGTGCTGAACGTATCGATTGTACCAGTACCTCCTGAGCTGCTTGATTAAGATCAACTGCTTTCAATACTACACCGAAGAAATACATGCCATAACCATCCAAAAGTCCCCGAGTATTCAGCTTTTATAGTTGCCAACAAATCTGCCAAATCTTTTACGTGGCCAGAATCATTAAGATTCGACTGGTCTGTACTTGAGTCCAATCTTGGCTTTTCCAAGCCCATATATGTAACGTAGAGATGCAGAAATCTAGGCACTGGGGATTCGGCTTACGCACCAAATACGCCGCCCGGTCGTATTCCCGTACATCAAAATAACATTTGGCCAAAAAGTAATTGTCATATACCACTTTGCTTATGCCTTGTAATGTTACCTCGCTGAAATTTTTCACTATTTGCATCGATGTCTATGCATATCGCACATGGTTCCATTTCAGCCAGGCCAGCCATTTGCCATTTTGCATCAGACCGCGTTTTTGGCATTCCACAATGCCGCAACGTACATAATTCGCGTTTGACATCCTTCAAAGGCACGTTAAAATAGTCATCTTCACTTTTCGCAGTCTGAACTAATTCCAGCTAGTTTTCTTTTTTCAATTTTAGCTTTTTTATTACACAAAATTGATAAATTTAACAAGCGACCATCTACTAACAATTCAAATTTTTTATGAAAACAACTGTTATGAACACGAACAAATCGATGGGTGATGGTTTCTTATTTGACACAAGTCTAATAGAAGAAGTTTGCTTAAGTTGGACTGCGGGAGCCATTGATTTAGACTAGCTAACAGTCGGGCGTGTGGGGGGGGGGGGTGGGTTCGGTCCGCCTTAAACAAGCTTCATATTTGAACAGCTGGATTTATTTTTTTTAGACTCCCTAGTTTTTCTAAGTTGTTATGAAGCTACTCTATGATGATTAAAATTATAAAAAAAACGAATGCCCGATATGATCATCAAATAAGCTAAATTAGCTATGGAAACCATATTTTGTTGGCGGTATCTCTAAAAGGACGCTACATCAGGTGTTGTTGACAAGCTTGGTCACTTTACCCTACCGCCACGAATGTCCTACGACCAATAGTTTTGTAGGACCCCTAAAAAAATCACCCTGTTATACCAAACCTTAGAAAGAAGAAATGAGCCGAATTTATTTCATGTTATTCCACGATACTACTAACTTTATTTACAGATTTCACTGAGAAATATTATTTTCTTGCTTTTAAATTATTAAAAAAATTACATTCTCATCCTAAATTAAGGAAATTTCTATATATTGATATTTTCAAGTAAATTAAAAAAATTAATATTGGAGATAAAATAAAAAAATATTTTATATATGCATATTCTTTCTTTTTCTTTTTTTTATATTAATTAAAGGAGTATTATAAATGACCAGTAAGAAAAAAAAGTATTAATTAATCAGTATAGAAAAACGTTACAAGGCAAATTAGGTTAAGGGGATAAAATCAAATACAGAATTTTCAAAAGAAACTTCCAGCTTAACCCTTGAAAGATAGCTAGGTAAATATTAAAAAAAACTCACCAATCATGCGTCGTAGTTCTCGAAGGCCTCCGGAGCTCGATGGACACGATTTGTACTTAGCTGCTGAAAAAGAACTACATATGTATGTTATTTGACTTGATTTCCTTAACCCTTTTTGCTTGGTCTTATGAATCTTTTTATTTTTACACTTTTATTTTCTTGTACAAATTTTTGTGATTACTTCTATTCTTATGTAAGGTTTTGCCAACATATTTCTCTTACAACAAAATTTTAGTTATTATTTTTTTTATTATTTTTATGAAAACAAGCAATTTGTAGACTTTGGCATATCAATTTTATATTTTTTTTTTTTTTTGAGATTTTCTCTTTACGATAAACTATTTAAGTAACGACAAAAGCTTTTGGTAACTATCAGAATACTATACATATTCGTCCCCTGGGACACACGGTGGCTGCTGGCAAAGATGAAAGATTTGGTTATGCCTTGCTTGTCTTTTCCAGCCGATACACTGAGCGTTGATTTTTGGTTTCTAGCAATTAATTTTTTTTTGATGAAAGATTTTCACTTGTATGTACGTTATTGGTGGAGTACAGCGATGGTAGCTTAGTGAGCGGTGTTTAGGGTATCCTTTTAAATAAATTTAGGTCGGCAGAACAACCCTGACGTTTTATATTTATTTGTACTTTTAAGTATAGTTTATTTATTGAGCACTTGAATAACAAAATGGCTGTTAAGCGACCAATTTTTCGGTTCTTCTTTTAATTTTTTGAAGTTATACACGTTTTTGGTTAGGTTACGTTGGAAAATCAGGCACCTATTTTATTTTATAACACTTTCGTCACTATAACTTAGTTTTGCTCTTCTAAACAATTGCGGGTAAATTTTTTCTGATATTCTTTATACATTTGAAAACTTATAGTTGAGTTGTATATTCCATGGTACTTATATTTTAACTTTCTTTTTTCCTTTTTTTTTAATTTTTGTTCTGCACTTCTACACGTTCACCAACTCAATGTCCAAACACGCCATCTTACTATCCTTTTCAGCTACCGTTTTGTTTTTTTCTTCTGTTCTCTAATTTTTTTTGTTTTTGTTTTTCTCCTTCAAACTATAATCGTACGATTATACCGTTAGGCGATACAATAAAATCTATGCAACAAAAATGTATCAAATGACGTGTACTGTTGGAAATAATATTTCATATAATTTATATTTGCTTTTCCCACCTGTGCATATTTTTCTTACAACTACTTGTTATTCTGTTTTTAAAAATAATCGTAGTATCATTTTGAATTTCATTCTAATAATTTGTAAAACTTAATAATATTTTTGAGTTCTAAATAAATCTTTGAATTAACAGGTTATGGGCCCAGAGCTCGTATAAAATAAAATAAAACATTTTTTTTTGAAGAAATAGTTTGTGTTAGTCACAATATTTGGCGTTAGTCGCAATACTCAATTGAATTAAAAATGAATTCCCTTTATCAAATTGATAAATTAAACGAAGAAAACTATGACACGTGGACATTCGGAATTATGGAGTGTAGCTAATGGAAGTAGCCAAAAGCCAAAGGCTGCCGCAGAAGCTTTGATATGGGAACAACAAAACGAAAAAGCTTTAACTACCATTATGCTTTCAGTCAAACCATCTCAACTAAGCTATTTAAAAAGTTGTGAAACAGCTGCTGATGCATGGAATAAATTGGCTGGTGTGTATAAACCAAGTGGACCACTAAGAAAGGTCAGTCTTTATAAAAAATTGTTAGCACTTCGTATGTCGGAGGCTGTTAGCATGATGCAGTATCTTAATTTGTTTGTCGAAATTGATGAAAAACTAAGCGAAGTAAATATTACTCTGGGTGATGAGCTACTAGCAATAATTTTGCTATCCAGTCTCCCTAAAGATTTCGAAAATTTCGTCATAGCTATCAAAACGAGGGACGTATTGCCGACGTTTGATGTTCTGAAAGTTAAGCTTTTAGAAGAGTGGGAAAGACGCAACCAGCATACTGAAAAAGAAGAAATTGTTTCTGTACAACAAGCATTTTCGTTAAAACCAAATAGTACATCAAATAATAAAAAGAGCTTTGGCAAGAATAACTTTAAATGCTATAAATGTGGGAAGCGTGGACACTATGCAAAAAACTGTCGAGCAAAAGATGAACCAAAGAACCAACAACAACGTTTATTTGCTTTATTAGCTGCATACAAAAACAATGAGTTGAACAAAACTTCTTGGTGCATTGACAGCGGCGCAACGGTGCACATTTGCTGCGACCGTGAGAGATTTATTTCGTTTGCCGAATATAAAGAAAAAGTGATGCTAGCTTGTGATCAGTTCATAGAAGCCGAAAGGAAAGGGGACGTTGTGATTAAAGCTAAAAGCGGAAGCATAACACTAACAGATGTTCTTTACGTTCCAAGTATGATAGGTAACTTTATTTCAGTGGCGGAGCTACAAATAATGGACTGACAGTGAAGTTCGAACGAGAATCTGCCATATTTATAGACAACTGTGGTAAAGAGTTACTGAAAGCAAATAAAAGCTCAAATTTCTTTGTATTTTCAGAAGAAGTGTCGTTCAATTATTGTTTGAATGCTAGCAGTACATTTCTTTGGCATAATCGCTATGGTCACCTTAATTTTAAAGCCCTTAGTGATCTTTTCAACAAAAATTCCGTCCATGGTTTGAAGCTGGATAGTATTCCAAGACATTTTTCGTGTAATACATGCATGAGAAGCAAAATATGCAGTCAACCATTTTCCGTAAGTGAAACCAGATCAAAGAATTTATTGGAATTAATTCATGCGATATTTTGTGAGTTTTATTGACGATATGTCTCGTTGGATTTTCGTATATTTTATAAAGTGTTTGAAAAATTTAAAATATTCAAGACTTTTGTAGAAAATCATACCGAACACAAAATTAAGGCGATTCGCAGCGACAATGGTACGGAGTATGTAAATAAAAAATTTTATAATTTCCTTGAACAATGTGGCATTCAACGGCAATTGACTGTACCGTATACGCCACAGCAAAACGGTGTTGCGTAACGTGCCAACAGGACGATTATTGAAATGCCGAGCAGCATGATGTTGCATGCAAACGTAAATGAATCCTTGTGGGCAGAGGCTGTAAACACATCTGTTTATATACGCAACAGAACTACAACAAAAATTTTGCATGAAAAAACGCCTTTTGAAATGTGGCACTCAAGAAAACCAAACGTTAAGCACTTTCGTGTTTTTGGCTCACCAGCTGTTGCTTTGGATAAGACTCAACATAAAAAGTTTGCAGCAAGGGGTAAGAGTTACATATTTGTCGGATACTCAGCAACATCCAAAGCATATAGGTTATATGATGTCGACTCCAGAAATGTTGTTGAGAAAAGAGATGTTAAATTTTGCGAGGTCCAGAAGCTTAGACTCATACAATTTTCCTGAAATTATAGCCCAGAAAGATGAAAATATCAAATTAAAAGATGGCAACAATATACAAGAAGATGATAATAGCGATAACATTGAGCGAGATAAAGAAAGTGGCGAAGAGTTTGAAACCTGCAGCTCAGAGAGTGATGGCGAGAATGAAAATGCATTTCCTGTTGAAGTTACAAGAGGAAGAGGTAGGCCAAAATTAATTCGTACGGGTACCAAAGGAAGACCTAGAAAAGTTTACCAAGCAGTCAGTTTTATGAGAAACGAAAATATTGAAATTCCCCAAACAGTGCAAGAAGCTTATGACAATGAGTTTTGTGATTATTTGAAGGATGCCATGACAAAAGAATATAAGGCCCTGATAGACAATAATACATGGAATGTTGTAGATTTGCGAAAAACAAAAAGACAATTGGCTGTAAGTGGGTTTTTAGTTTGAAAAAAGATGAGAACGGTAACGTACAGCGATTTAAAGCACGACTTGTAGCTAAGGGTTGTAGCCAACAATTTGGTGTCAATTTTAACGAAACATTTTCTCCAGTTGTCCGCTACTCAATTAGAATGATGCTGGCATTAGCAGCAGAACATAACTTGCATTTACATCACGTTGATGTTTCAACTGCGTATCTGAACAGCAAGCTGGAAGATGAGGTATTTATGAAACCACCACATGGATTTTCAGATGAGTTTAAGCCAAACAAAGTACTTAAGTTGAATCATTCAATTTATGGTCTTAAGCAGTCTGGACGTGCATGGAATACTACTCTTGATGCGGCTATTCGTGAAATTGGTTTCGTGCCTTGTAAGAACGAACCGTGCCTTTACCATGCGAATGATGGTGATAAATTTAACTTGATAGCGGTATACGTTGATGACATCATGATTGCATGCAGTGATAAAAAATATTTAGAGGAAATAAAACGCAAGATAGCTGAAAAGTTTAAAATTGTTGATGGTGGAGAAGTCAAGCGTTTTTTGGGGATGGAAATAGAAAGAGAAGTCGAAACAGGTTCTATTGCAGTTGGTCATAAGCAGTATGTTAGAAATCTATTGGAAGAATATGGTATGGCACATTGCAGACCCGTATCAACGCCCTTAGATCCAGGGTTTCAAATACAATGCTGCAGCTCTGAATGTAAAAAAGTTGAGCCTAAAACCTATCAGTCATTAATCGGAGCACTTATGTATTTAGCGATTTCAACCAGGCCAGACATACTTCATTCTGTGGGGAAATTGGCGCAGAAAAATACAAATCCTCATATTGAACACTTGAAGGCTGCCGAACATATTTTAAGGTATCTTTCTGCAACATTGGATTTTAGATTGATTTATTCTAAAACAGGTGAACCGCCAAAAGCATTTGTGGATGCTGATTGGGCTAGTTGCAAGGAAGATCGCAAGTCTTACACTTACTTACACACAACCCAATATTGCGTTAAGTAGTACGGATGCAGAATTTGTAGCCTTATCTATGGCAGCAAGAGAAGCAGTTTATTTAAAAAGATTGCTTAGTGAAATAAACTGCTATGGTGTCAATAAGCCAATATCTGTTTATGGAGATAACTTAAGCGCTCAGTGTATAGCTAAAAATCCAGTTTTACACGGAAGAAGCAAGCACATTGATGTCAAATATTTACATGTGAGAGATGTCGTGAAGGCAAATGAGATTGAATTGTAGTATATTCCAACAGATGAAAACGTATCAGATGTACTAACCAAAAATCTTACTAAATCTAAGCACTTTAAGTTTTTAAGAGGTCTCGGACTTCAGTCAACTAAATTTAATTAAAATGTATGTATGTATAATTATTTATAAAAATATGCCAGTTTGAGGCGAAGTGTTGGAAATAATATTTCATATAATTTATATTTGCTTTTCCCACCTGTACATATTTTTCTTACAACTACTTGTTATTCTGTTTTTAAAAATAATCGTAGTATCATTTTGAATTTCATTCTAATAATTTGTAAAACTTTATAATATTTTTGAGTTCTAAATAAATCTTTGAATTAACATGGACCAAAAAAGTAGGAAAATTTGCAGCACTGAAGATCATTGACGTGTCGTTGCCAGATTTTATTTTAAAACAACGTTGCCTATTAAAATCAAACACTCAGGGGCACTCACAAAAAATTGCTCACTACACAACCAATTCCAGAACGATGCATTGGAAGATATCATTGAGAACACGTAATAAGAATATGTTTATTACCGATTACATCAACATTTATTGTATTTAAAGCGCATTAAGCGTAAAAAAGTATATTTAAATTAAATTTATTTTGTGGCAATGAAAACTCATGGAATTGTTTTTGCAAATATTTCAACTTTTTCACATTATTTAGGTCGCAATTTACAATCACTAGTTGAGGAACACCACTGGCCTTTAATTAAACAATTTAAGCACAAAAATAAACGCTCTTTTATGCAAATATTTATATATTATTAAAAATACGTGTAAAATATTTCACTTTTGGAAAATTTAATTTTGTACTTTTTCACAATCATATGTTCACAAATGCTATGTATAGCCATTGCTTTTTATACATGCAAAAAGCATATCTTTTCTCTCCCTTCAAATATTTATACATCAGCTGAAACGACGATTTCCCCTCACTCAGAAGTGAGGATTCTAGTTAATATTCTGTGATTTAAACATCCATTACTTGTCGGATACGCTACCAATCATTATATACTCCGATGGCTGTGGTTATCAAAATAGTAACCATATTTTAGCAAGTGCACTGTCGATTTTTTTCTATAGAAAATAATAAAAGAATTGAGCAAAAATACTTAGAGAAGGGACACACTCCAATGGATGAGATGAAGCTAAAAAATTAAACATTTATACTTATGCCGAACTATTATATACATAAGAGTAACATATGACGTCATAAAGACTGTGAAAATATATGGTAAAATAGTCAAAATACCTTTTGATGGTCTTCATCTAAACTATGATTTTTTAAGACTATACCGACAAAAAACTATTTCGGTGCACATCTATTAGGCCCCCGTATTCTGTAACTCGCTAAAACTAAGTATCCATCGCTAAAAATTTATAAAGTCGATTTATCGATTTTTGGTTACGAATTCAACTTTCAAACGCTTAGTGCATTGGGTCAAAAATTTAATCCGTTGAAATTTTAGTATTTTATGTCATCGCCAAAAATGTTTAATTTTATATTTGTTCTGCATTTCAGCGATGGAATTAAGCTTTAGCTTTAGCGAGTTACAAAATACGGGGGGTGCTGGTGGAAAAAAACGATCCAACTGGGGGCAAATCACGGCATTCGAAATCGAGTGCACGTTCGTGTAGAGAAGTATTTCGATGAATGCAATTTTTTTGGATCACGGTATTGGATCGTATTTTATGTTACCTACTACTATTTTTAACATTGCTGTTAGCATATGACAATAAGAAAAACAAAACGAAACGTGATGTTCCATCATAAATTGCTCCAATACTTCTTTTTGTTTCCCATTTACTTTATTTGTATATGTTTTGGAAACGATTTTTCCCTTATTTATTTTTTTTTGCACTGTCCATTGGGCAATCTTTGTATTCATATTCACTTTCCGTACAAACAATTAAAAATATATTTTCTAAACTAATTGTGCGAATATATCAGAAAAATACCTATTTTTATTTTTACTACTTCTTTCTTGTTTCATTTGTTTTGTTTCTTTGGTTTGTTTCGGGGCAAAAAGGTAGAGTTTACTTGTTTTCTATAGTAGATTACCAATCGAGTGCAACTTCGAGTAGATACGTTTCGAAAACGATTGCCGTGATCCACGTTAGCAACATTTCGATGACAAAGTACTCGATTTCGCATGCGGCGATTTGCCCCCTATTTCACAATTAAAATCACTTATCTAACTACCTAGTGGTGATATAAAATATAATGTTAATTTTGATGACGATTATAATAGCCTCCCGACTAGAATTAAATTGCACGGCGGTACGGTAGAGGCAAAACCCTTACAATCTGGGCCCGTCCAATTCAACAAAGTGGAAGCATTTGCAGGCGCTAAAGACTGTTATTAGAGTTAAAAGAGTAATTGTTTATTGATTTTTTTGTGTATTTTATCTAATACCTTGAATTCTATTAATTTCATTATAATAAATCTATATATATATATATATATATATGTATATGTATATACATATATGTATGTATATAGATTACTTAATAGGAAGAAATGTTAACTTTTTGTTTAAATAATTTTATTAATGTTTCGCAGACATTCTGAAAATGTTTTTGCATTAAAAATTTTTAATAATACGTTGTAACTTCAGCTTTAGATATGGTTTATTTTTGTTGTTCAGGGTTAGTTGCTCCAGATATGAAAACCAAAAGAACTACTGGAATAATATACATCCACTGAAAATAAAAACCAAATTTTAAATAAGTTAGTATTGTTAGCTATTACATTATGTATATATCGCTACTTTATTACAACATAGAGCGATATATATGTACATATGGGCATTTTTCTCAAAAGGTCCACCGTGACCAAAATATTAAGGGTCTTATGCAAAAAACTTAATAAAGCTTTGCCAAGCAATGTTAAGTAAAGTTGTATTCTAAAAAAATTATTGTATAAAAATTCTAAAGTAGGCACCCACGTTTGTTAAGACTACTTTAAGTTGATATTTACAAAATGTGTGTTTTGTACCTCAAATATTTTTATTAATATAGCACATACTGATTCATGTTACATCTGAAAATGAAGCTAGAAGTGCCTGCCCTTATCTTAAATTTATTATTTCTGTCATGTAATGGGAAACATCACCAAATTATCCAACTGATTCGAAATACATAGCAAAATCCATAAAAAAAATATTAAAATAAATACAATTATACAAAAATGTTTTAGTGATCTACATACAATCAAAACAAATCGAAAAAACTGTATATTCAAATACTAGTTTCATTCGAATAAAACAAATTGTGATAATTTTTCACATTTTTTTACTTTTACTTCATAGTTGTGTTTATATGTTTTATTACCCTGTCATAAGCTCATATTTTTTAAATTAGGTTGCTTTACTTCAAGATAATGAAAATTTATTTAATAAAATAAAAATTTATTTGAATACCCGAATGAAATTGTATTCGATTTTGTATATCATAAGCTATGAAGTGGTTGTTGAACACGGTGGTGTTACCAGTATTCATTATTAGATAACAAAATAATTAAAGTTGTCTTTTGCATATGATTTCTTAACAAAGCTATGTTAGCCTTAAAGTGCTTGGCAACTAATATGAACTTTAAAGCTAAAGTAAAATATTTTTTTGCATAAGGGGGTAAGTCATTAAAAACTAACCATTGTACGATATTGTAATAGAGAAATATTTAAATTTTATTAATTTAATCAGTTTAATAATAATTTTTTCCGATAAGATGAAAAGGGAGTCCATTGTGTTGCACAAATGCCATTTCTTATTTGTGATACGATTTTTTGCATGTTTTTTTTAATATTATATTCCTTAAAAGAAAATAACAATTGTAACAACTATTCCAAAAAATTAGTCTTATAAGCTAACGGCCATATGTATAATCAAAAATTGCCATGAAGTTAGCATAAGTGACAAAATTGAACTAAGTGTTGACGAGTTCCGCTATAAAATTTGACATTAAAAATCCCCGCATAATGTAGTTTTAACACAGGATTACATCCTAGCATGATTTTTAATGTAAAATTATATGGCAAAACACGTTAAGATCATGTTAAATTTTGCCACTTATACTAACTTCATGCCAATTTTTGATTATACATATGGCCGTAAGTAATTTAAGGAAAAGGGAAGAGAAAACGATGGAAATTTGATTAACGGTAAATTTTTATTTTCTTTTAGTCTATTTCGTGATATCACGTTCGACCTTAAAAAAGATCATTTATTGACATTGCGTCAAAGCTGCTCGAAGAAGTTGTTTCAAAGTTTGAATTTAAACAAAATTTTTTTGCATTTTTATAACCCATCAGAGAAAATTTATAAAAAAAAATTTAATTTAAATAATTTAAATCTATTCGAATTTGGTGACGTTCGACATAAAAAGTATTTACTTTTCTTTACTTTTACTTTTTAAAACTTACAGCCTGTTTGTATAAGACGCTGACGATGGAAATCTTGATGTTTCTGTAATAGATTAAAGAAAAGTTGTACAAGTTTCCTTAAATCTATTACAAAAACGCCAAGATTTCTAACGTCAACGTCTTACACAAACAGGGGCTTAATTCCTGCTAACGTGTATGTTTTGGCAAATTACCAAATCCAAAAATATGGTATTATCTGACGCTTTTTCATTTATTATTTTCATATTTTATGTCATCTGAACAAGTTGAAGAGTATTCCTTTCAATTCATTGACAAATGGAAGAAAGTAAAAAAAATTCCTGGTATCCAAAAATTGCACTTGTTTTCTTGCGATGCACAGAGGAGTATTTGCGCAAAAATATCACCTTTTTTGTTTTTGCTCCTCTTTGCATAGGTAAATATGAGTTAGAAACTTTTTTGACAGGGGTGTTGCAAAATACGCAGGCAAATACCTAACAAAACTCGAGTCACACCCTAATCCGCTTACTCGTAATATATTGAACTTTACTGGACACATCCGCTTAAAAAAGAGAAATACAAGGGCTCTAATAAACAACACTCCAGATGCAGCTGCTTAAAAAGTTTTTTTGTGCTTATCACTACTTAAGTATGTATTATAACTAACATTCAGTTTATGTCCGACATTGGTCGGGCCTAACAATTATATTTTAGATCTAAGATTTGACTGCTTATTGTTAGTTCAAATATGAAGATACAATAAATAAAAAAACGTCAAAAAAAAGGTGTTCCGGGGACGTTAACTTCCAGGTGCCAACAAAAGCTCAAAAGTTTATTTTTTTATATTGAAGCACAAGTAGCACATTTTTAGATTATTTATGCAAATAATAAATTGTCACCGCACACAAAATGATATGGTGACGAAAATGGCATTTTACGGTCTCCTTGGGCCAACTTTAAGGCTTTGAACTTTCGCCGACATAAAAAGTTGCATTTGCAAAACAAAAGTTAAGAAAAAAAAATTAATTTTTTCATTTATTAGAGGTAGGATTAGTTTCTCTACGGGTAATTTGCTTCCCCTTTGTCCAATTTTTCTTATTTTTAAGATTTAAAATCCCATGAATATAGGAGCACTCAATAACTTTTCGCGAGCAATATGAACTAAAAAAAGCAATGGGCAGCTTTTTGACTCAAATACCCCTCTGTGCGATAGTGTAGAAATAAAAGCAGCTCGAAATGCGTATTCACATAATGAAATATTTTAATTTATATTAACCCATTTTTCGCCGACCGGTGATTATAATTACCAGAAGTTCTACTGTCCATAACCGACAAACAAAATAGTTTTGATTCGATAGACTTTTTTTAATAAGTTATTTAGTTACTAGTTTGTTTATTAAATACTCAGTTCAGTTCCTTTCGCTACTTAAATTTCTTATTTTTGGTCATTTTAGAAATAAGTAATTAAAGGGAATTGAAAAACATGGAGATAAAGTAGCAAGACTTTATTATACTTATCTATCAATTACACCTATTTTTATAAAAGAAAAAGTTTACTTTTATCTTTTGTGTACTATTTACCAAAAATAATATCTATATATAATCTAAAAGTTCATTATTTATATTGTGGTACTTATAATAACCGTTGGCGAAAAACGTATACACCTTATAGTACGTCTTATTCATATGCCTTGTTCTACACGCTCTCTCTGAAGAAATGTATAGTACATAAATTGACCCCGGTTCTCTCGTGGCCTTAAACTTTATCGAATATGTGAAGCATCCTGAGCGTCTGTCTACTATCTGAAATGAAATTTAATGTAGTTGGCTCAGTGCGCAAAAACAGATTGCCAGATAATTAATCTAGAAATGAAATATGTCGAAGGTAATACTGCATCGAACTACCGCACAAATGTTAGAAGCAAGAAGTGGTTAGGTTAGGTGAGGTTAGCAGACTGCTGGTAAGGAATTGTGAAATTTAGAGTCCACTTGGTCACTTGGGTCCAATACAATGATCACTGTTTGCTACCTTTGAGTGAGAGAGGGATAGTGACAGAAAATACAGGTGGTGAAGGAAGAGATAGAGGAAAGCTGCATTCTTTTACAGCTCTGCTTTTTGCACGTTTTTAATGATGCAGTGTTGAAGCGCCTCTGGTGTCAATGAGGCGCATTAAATTTTGAAGGTGTATTAGCTTGCCATTTTTAATTTTTATTTTACTTCGCCGATGATTCTGCTACACAATAACGACGAAGGAGGGTGTTCTGATGTTGGCGGATTAGTATCCGCTGAACCCAATGTAGTTCAATACCCAGTGTCTTTGCCTTCATCACTCGAACTTTCCTACAACAACTGACACAAAGGGACAAGAACAAACATCAGAAAAATTTCTGGTGTTATAATTGAGTGACTTCTTCAGTGACCGGGCTCAAACCCAGGACCTTCGGTTTTGTAGTAAACGTGCTAACTACTTCAGCCAACTCCACCCTCAGCGAGAAGTGGTGATGGTCTCACTTTTCGAAAGTAGTTAACTCGGTTGTTGTGAATGCTTGCAAGTTAAACCTTTTTTTTTGTGCAACATTAGGAAAAATTGAGGGAAAAGCCAACACTAATTTCGGTCGGAAATGACTAGAACTCGTCTGGTTTGCGAGGATTCCGACGAACAGTAAATGGAAACAGAGTTACCAAGACCAAAACGCATGATAGTGACCCAATACGTTATTGCAAGCAAGATGAAGGCGAAATTATCGGTGCAAGAAATGCCATATCCGCACCCCATTTGTATGTAAAAAATGTGAGGAGCACCTGCTTACCATAATAAAAACATTTTATCATTAAATAAAATGTCTTCTAGTTACCTTTGAAAAATCGTACACCTGTATACATATTACGCCGATGGTGATTATAATTACCAGTTATTTTCGGGAAAACGGGAAAAGCCACTAGTCCAAAGTTGGAAATTTTCTTATTTAGTATCAGAATATGTTCTATATAAAATTTTATTCAAATCGGTCAACAGGAACTTGGTGCGGCGAAAAATGGGTTAATATCCATTTTATATTTTGAAGAACAAATTTGTTTAAAAGTTACTAATAACCAGGGCAACTTTTTGTGCCATATGCCAGTTTTGTAACATTGGCCATTCCTTCAATCAATGACATAAAAATCCATTATGAGTCCACTTTGCCATGAAATACCCTTTTTGCAAAGTGGAATAGATATTTATGTGTCAAAGTTTTTTGCCAAGCATTTTGAACCGTCCCTCGTGCCACAAAAAACTTGCCCTGCTAATAACTAAATAGTGGAATCATTGTGGAAAAAATGTCACGTTCGATACGTCACGTATCGACCCAGATTTTAGCTTAAAAAAAATACAAACACGAGATTTTTTTCCCAAAGTCAAACGCGTGTAAAAAGTAAAACTGCTACATAAAATTCTAAGTTAATTGCAATACAAAATTATGTCAGGCTTTGCTGAATTTCTCCTTTCTAAGCGTGTGCATGAAAATTACTTCCATTTTTGTCGCGTTCGAACCTCTACTTCTTTTTGCCATTTTCTTTTATCCCTACTGCTATCTGCTGTCAACTTTAACATATATTCTAGTGCTCCCTATAAGTTATAACTTAGAATAAAAACTATATACTACTATATCACATTACAATGTTTACAAAATTTTAAGAAATTCAAATTTTTTTATCATCAAACGCATTATTTTCTTAAACAACATCATCACACGTTTTTAAATAATATAGTTGGCATTGATTTTAATGTCTTAAATCGATATACCCTTACTGTTTATAGCCTATACGGGATTTACACGATGACTTTTTCCCTTGCATTTTTCTTGAATTCTCTTTTATGTTGCTACCCCTTTGATCACCTTTGTACTCCTTTTGTCAATAAACTTTAGAAAAGTCACGGTAAAAAGTCATAGGTAAATCCCGTACTACACTATTTTTGTTTAGATTATGAAATCCTTCTAATGCGGTTCATCTATTCAACCAAGTAATTAATACATTTCATTTCAAAAAAATTTAAAATATTTTTAATGTAGAGATTTCCATTTTTAAGGAAATAAAATTAGAGTCCCTACTACAAACATGATTCGAGTTTTGTCGTACGAGCACGATGCACAACCGTCCACTCTTATAAGGGACATTACACTATTCTAGGCTCTTTATTACACTATTTATTTTGTGTACACTATTTGTTCACTTTTAAAGACATGGGACCCTTTTGTGCAGATTTTTCCACCATCAAATGTTCACTTTTGTCAACTTTTTCCATTGTATTCATAAAAAATATTTTAGGTTTATTGCAGGTTTATTTGACAAATTTCCCATAGAAATACGTCAAATAAGAGCTTAATAAACCTGAAATATTTTTTATGAATAAGGCAGATAATATTTATGGATTTAATAATAAATACAAAACAGTTTTATTTTATACAAGGTGTAAAAACCTAGTATTGTATGCTAATTTGTTTTATAAACTTTTATAAAACAAAAACATTTTTATGAATAAGACCGTTGAAATCACAAGCTTTTAAAAATGTTTAAAGTTGCAAATTAATAAATAATCTAAAGATTTTGATATATCGCTAATTTACTCAAAGAACGTCCGTCATAACTCCAAAAACGGAATATTAGGGTTAATGCTGCAGAATTAATCCTCATATCGGTCTTTATGTTTTGCAAAAATTTCGTACAAATACCTTGGTTACTCAACTCTTGAAAGCAAAGTAAAATTTTAGTCTTCCATTAAGATTGTTTTAATGTATATATTTGTTTATTGTATTTTCAAAAATGAACTAAAAATGAGTGCTGAAATATTAAATCTAAATATAATTAAGGCCCAAATTTACAGTCATTAGTTAACTAATAGCAATAGTTTAACCAATAATATTTGATTCACAGCTCTTTGTTTACCATTATTTAAACCGCCAAATGTCATTGGTTAACAAATAGTTAGACAACAGCTGATTCGCTAAAACTTTATTAGTATTGGTGCATTGTGAAAACTTGTATACACATTTTACACAAACATTATCAGGCATCTTCTTTGTATTTAGCTGTAACACATTCTTTTTATTTTATTTTCTATTATATTTTGGTTTTTCGGAACCAATTTCAGCACTAATTCAATATTTTGTATGGTAAAGTTACATAATCGAGCACTGTTTTATCGATTTTTAAGAAATAATATAGCAAATGTAAACAAAAACCATATGCTATAGCAGAGCTGCCAATATTGAAACTTAATTGTTTGATAGGGTTGCCAATTTTTGCTCATATTAAGAACTTTAGTTAAACAATGCACTGTGAATATGAAGTATTAGTTAAACAATAGTTATCATTTTAGTTTACTAATAATTAACTAATGACTGTAAATTTGGCCCTAATAGGGCCGACCACTGTCGCACATAAACTTAGTGATAGTTACTACTAATACATAAAAGTCGTGCTAAACAAATATATTTTCAAGCAGTTTCATCTAAAGTGTTGAGTTCTTTTTTAAGCGGATGTGTCCAGTAACGTTTAAGATATTACGAGCAAGAGGATTAGTGTATGACTTGAGTTTTGTTTGCCAGCGTATTTTGCAATTTCTTCAGTTACTTGTGGCAAATTTAAATCACGATGTAAATTTTAATTTTTTTATATACCATGGAGCCGATCTTATTAACCGTAAAATTTGGTTTTACCTTCGTGGGATTTTCCTTACCTTTGAAGCTAAACCAGTACCCCATGGCTGAATTCCGTAGCATCATATAGGTTTCAAAACCGACTTGTATATCAAAAGTTTGCAATCTAGACTGACCCAGCAAAAAATAAAAGGAGTACTTACGAACCACTTTTAAATTACTTCGAAAGTATCTAATGTGTATTGTTAGATGTTAAAGAAGTTATTTTTTAACCACATATCAAATTGAATTTTAAATCACTACTTTGTTTTCAGCAAATTTATTACTTTTTGGCTCAAGTCAAATACAAGTGTTTTTTATTACATTTAAGGCTTTTCAAATCAAAAAATTTTCATTATTAAAAATAACAATGGAATAAAATAACAAAAAATTAAATAATTTAAAATTTTTTCTTTTCAAACCATATACTCAAACCATATGCTCAAAACCCAAGGTACAAGTGGGAATGGTAAAGCGTGGGCGAAGCCCAAATTCTTCAAAAATTTCATCTGCTCCAAAGATGTCTAGGGATAACAGCGCATCATCTACCAATCGTCAAAATCGTTTTTCATTATTGCAAGACACCGACGACAAGCCCTCTATATCATCGCAAAAGTCTTTTAAGCAGGGACCGAAAATAATTGTTATTTTTTTATTTTAAATGAAAAGCTTACTGAAAAATGTGTTTTATTTGGTTTGGGTTATTTTTAACCATTATCGTAAGAGATATTTTATTTTGGTTATTGTAACCAATTTAAATGAGAAATATTTTTTTTTTGGTTACGAATAACAATTATAGCAACCAAAAAATTTTTTTGGTTACCAATAACTATTATCTAAAGAATTTAAGTTTTTTGGTTATTGCTACCTAAAATACGGTATTTTAGATGTAAAAGAAGCATTTGTAAGACGTATGCAGGACAAGAAATTTAAATATTTTTGGCAAAGCTGAGGAAACGGGCAGTTTTATAATAAATATTTACCAATTTCATAAATACCCATATAGTAATTGAGGTATTTAAACTAGTTATTTGCTTTTTACTTTTTTTTTCGACAAAATGTCCAATTACGTGGCGTTTTTCTTTAGTGAATTACAAAACATTATTTATTGCAAAAAAAATATAATAATTCGCAAGGGATTAAAATAATGAAAAATATCTCCAAAAACTGATTATAAAGATCGCAAAAAAGGCAATAACTCGAGAATAGGCTTACGACATATATATAAATCGAGAAAACTTGCAAAAATGTGAATATCTGTAAAAAAAATAGCAGTAGATAAGAGTAAAAAAAAACTTAAAATTTATTTTTAAACGTTAATATTAAAAGCAATGCAAAAAACTAAAAAAATTCGCAAAAATTACGACAATTCGCAAAAAATTGGTAACATATAAAATATATCTAAGTCTGATACTTATTAAAAATAGTAAAACTGCAACAAAACAAAGAATTGTGAACAATCACTTGTACTGCAAAAATTCCAAAATTATACAAATTCGCACCAAATTTCTAACATTAAATAGATATGTAGATGGAATAAAAATCGGTAAAATGGCAACATTTGGCTTAAAATCACTTTTGTTGCAAAAACTGGCACAAAATTGCAAACAAACCCGAAATTGCTTAGATGAAATTATGAGGAATACCAAAAAATCGGCAAAATTCGCGAAAATTTGCAATCAAATTAAAATTAAAAAATTAAAGTTATGCACAAGAGCATCAAGTTTTATTTAAAATTACCTGATTCGCAAAACTTACTGAAATTTTCAAATAAATCCTAAAGCCCTAAAATTTTAAAAGGGCTCGAAAAAATTTTGTTTTACATTTCGGATACAGATAGAAGCCGTTCAATAATTTGCCCATAATTTTGCATTTTCGTACCAAGTATTATTTTGGATTTTTTCATCTAAAAGTCCGTATTTAGGGTAGCAATAACCAAAAATTTTAAATTGTTTAGATAATTATTATTGGTAATCAAAAAATTTTTTTGGTTGCTATAATTGTTATTTGTAACCAAAAAAATATATTTCTCACTTTAATTGGTTACAATAACAAAAATGAAATATATCTTACGATAATCGTTGGTTATAACCAATATTTGAATTCATCAATTTTAATGGTTAAATATAACCTTTTTGTCATTTCTCTTATAACTGTTATGTCCCTGCTTTTAAGCCACCACCTATTTATCTGAGAGAGAAAAATTCTAACGCGCTTATAAAAAAACTACTGTCGACCATTGGTGAAAATGCTTTTCACATCATTCCAATTAAACGAGGTAATATTGATGAAACTAAAATCCAAATATATAATGAAAAAGATTTTCGAAAAATTGTTAGTGAATTCGAAAAAAAATAAAACAAATTTTTATACATACGAACTTAAGAGTGCTAAAGGCCTACAGATAGTATTAAAGGGCATAGATTCATATGTTGAACCCGAAGAAGTAAAATGTGCACTTGTCGAGCAAGGATTTAAGGTAAAAAATTTTACCAACATAATTAATAGAGAAAAGGTCCCCCAACCCCTATAACTATAAAGTATCTCTTACATCGAAAAATCAAAGTTGAAGAGCCACGTAAGCGTTCAGGTCCCGTACAGTGCCATAATTGCCAAGAATATTGCCATACGAAAACTTACTGCAAGTTACCTACAGTGAGTGTTATCTGCGGTGAATTGCATGTACTGCTAGCTGCACTAAGCCAAAAGATCAATCAGAAAAAAATGTAGTAATTGTGGAGGTAATCACACAGCTAACTATAGAGGGTGCCCCGTATATTCTTTCGTTAATTAACTCCAGCTCAACCAGTAAACGCGAACTCCACCACTTTTGCTCAAATGAGCCAACCAGTTACTTCACGTGTATCGTATGCTGATGCTGCTAAGACTAGTTCAGTTCCCACGCAAAATGTTCCACCGCCAAATAATTCAACGAATTCAAATTCAAGCTTTAACTTTAGTCGCCTTGAAGCTACTATTGAGAATCTGGTGCTAACTATAAACAACTTTACTACAAATATGACAAGTATGATGCAAGAAATGCTGCGAATGCAGAATACACTGCTTCAAGCATTAGTTAATAAACCATGAACACGTTAAAAATATGTTTCTGGAACGCAAACGGCATTCGCCAACATAAAAATGAACTTGAGCACTTCCTCATGGAAAAAAATATTGATATAATGTTGGTTTCTGAGACTCATTTGACTTCAAGAAGCTTATTTAAAATAAATGGTTACACTTTATATGATACAATGGACCCGAGAGGGAGAGAATGCGGTGGATCAGCAATTCATATTAAGTCAAGACTCAAGCACTATGTCCTTGACAACGTTAGTGAAGAATATTTGCAAGCAACGAATATTTTCGTAGAAAATTTTGTGTGAATTTCGTGATATCATCAATTTGCTCACCTCCCAGATTTTCAGTTACCGAAGATCAGTATGAGACGTTCTACAAATCGCTTGGATTTGGATTCGTGGCAGCTGGTGACTACAATGCAAAACATACCTACTGGGGATCGCGTCTTGTTACACCTAGAGGTCGAGCCTTGTTCAATACAATTTCAAAAATGGGCTTAGATGTCATTTCGAGTGGGGAGCCTAATTACTGGCCTACTGACGCACACTGGGGCCAAATGAATGAAAAGTGGCGATTAATTGAAAATATGAACTTTAAAATTCATAATCGTGTTTGGTACCGGGTTAAAGTGGATAAAATTCTGCATCACTAATTGCAAAAATTTTACTTTTATGTTGTTTGCTTTACTTGAAGTGAGCACTTAAAGTTGAATAATTGTTATTTTTTTGTGCATATTGAAAAAAAGTGAAAATTTTGATATTTCAATTGATAATTTTTTCTATTTATACTTCTAAAAGTTAAATTTTTATAATGGAACCGTCAACTTCAGGTAGTTTACTATATAGTACATGTTTTTTTGTTTAAATTAATGTTTTAAAAATATTAAATGTTAATAAAATAAAATTAGCCCAAAAATGGGCTATTTTTGATTTATATATGGAGTTTCAACAACTTTGTTCGTGAGCTTGCGTAAAATCGTCTATATAGTGTTATAATATCAGATCTCAACTAATAAACCGCAAAATATTTTTTGGCGACTTGTTGCGATTTTTCTGTTATGCTTGTTTTTGTGAAATAACTCAAGATGCTAAAAATCCACAAATATGAAAAAAAAACAACAAAACAAAACATCAAGTTGTTTTTACTTTGTTTTGTTATTATTTTCGTTATAGTAGTTGTTATTGTAGCTAAAAAATGTGTTGTTAATTAGAGATGGGGGCGTGAGTAACTTTAATTCACGCATACTCACGTGATTGCGTATGTTGGGTTTATTTACTATGAATAAAAGTAATTAAATTATTTTACATGTGTTTATGATATTTCAATGAATTTTACTTAAACATTTGTTAATTTTAAATTATTAGAAAATTGTATATGGCACAAGTGCACTATTTTGAAAAATTGAAGGAGGTGACGCTCCCATCCCTATTTATTATTGTCATTTATTTGAGTCCTACATAATAACTGTTGGTCATATACATGCATCATATTTATTTATTGTTTTAGCTGTCAATGTTTTGTGATGTGATGTTACATATTTAAAGTGTTGTGAAAGTGTAAATTATTCGGTACAGGGTTAAAGGAATTACTTTTTGCAAATTTTAAACGAATACAAATCTTATTAATTTTAGGAACATCTCCCAAAACAATTTTCATTCCTCGTCATGAGTTGCATAATTTTATGAGGAGTGCAGAACCTAAATCACTTCAGGATAAATTTAAACTTTTGAGATGGGAAGTAATAAAACGTGTCGACCCTTCGGATATGGTAGATTTTATGACAAGGTTTCATAATTTTTGCTCTAGCTATGAGATTCGGTGGCAAAAATGTCATAGAAAGAATGAAGTTTTTGTAAAAAATAATAAGAATTGGCTGGATGCCTCAATCTCATTCAGTCCACCACCAGAACCACAACAAAAAAGAGGTCGCAGTGATCTCTCATTTGAAGAGTGCAAAGAAAAAACAAAAGTTAAGAAATGTAAAGACATAAGAGATGAAATTTCTTTGCCTATTTTGGCTTACGCCACTCAAATGAGCTTGAGAGCTGCTGGAAAAATAGATGAGTCGAAAATTGTTAAGGAAATAATATCATCTCCAACAAAAGCCAAAAAATACCGAAAAAGTATAGCACAGGTACCACCACAGCAGTTAACTCCGGATGAAGCTCTGTCCGTTTTGGTAGAAGCGAAGCTAAGTCGCCACCAATATAATGTTATTAGAAAGGTTGCACCTGAGAAATTTCCATCATATAAATTGGTCCAAACAGCTAAGAAAAAATGTTACCCAAAGGGAGAACAAATGAAAATTTCTGAAACATCAGCGCAAGTTAGCCTACAAGGAATATTGGATCATACCACTGAACGCCTTTTGTCGGTTAAAAATGCAGATTTAAATTCGTTAGACAACGAAGAAATCGAAAATATTACTTTATACACTAAGTGGGGCTTTGACGGAAGTTCAGGGCATAGTTCTTACAAACAAGCCTTTCATGACAGTAATGCATCTGATTCTTCTGTATTTATTACGTCAATTGTACCATTACAATTAGTTTGTAAAAACAAAATCATTTGGCGTAATCCTCGACCGTCTTCAACTAGGTTTTGCAGGCCATTAAAAATTGAATTTATGAAAGAAACGGTCAACAGTATTAAAACAGAAAGAGAAAGAGTGGAGACAGAAAAAAATGCTCTTATCGATACAGTGATATCAGTTGGAGAAAGAAAGATAAAAGTGAACCACAAACTAATTCTCGTTATGATTGACGGTAAAGTGTGTAACGCGATTACAGACACAAAGTCCACACAAAAGTGCTACATATGTGGCGCTACCAGCAAGGAGTTCAACAATATTGAACAAATGATTTCTAGAGATTCCAACATAGACTTCATGGAGTTCTGTTTGTCTGTCCTACATGGCTGGATAAGATTTTTTGAATGTCTTATTCACGTGGCATATAAACTTCCAATTCAAAAATGGCAGGCAAGAAGTGACGAAGAAAAAAAAATTATTGCTGAAACTAAAAGTCGTATTCAACGCGAATTTAAAAAGAGAACGGGATTGATCATTGATCGACCAAAACCTGGTTTTGGTAACTCTAATGAGGGGAATACTGCAAGACGTTTTTTTAAGAATGCAGAAGTATCTGCTGAAATTACTAATATTGATTTAGATTTGATCAAAAATATGCACACAATATTAATTGTAGTTTCTAGTGGTATTGAGGTCAACATTGAAAAATTTACAAACTTCGCTAATAACACTGCCAGGCTATTTGTGAAAAAATATCCATGGTACTATATGCCTCCTACTCTTCACAAATATTTTATTCATGGGCCTGAAATTATATCATTATCGCCATTGCCAATTGGTCAGCTAACCGAAGAGTCTCAGGAAGCCAGAAATAAAGATTTTAAAAGTTATAGGGAGAATTTTGCCCGTAAATGCAGTCGAGAAAAAACAATGGAAGATATCTTTAATAGATTTCTCTTAAGTTCAGATCCGTTTATAACAAGCATGAACAATAGTTCTAAAAAGAAAAAAGAGCTAATGCCAAAATCTGCATTGGAGTTGCTTGTACTTCCCAGCAATCAAAATAGCAATGATGAAGATGGAGATGAAGATGGAGATGAAGATGGAGATGAAGATGGAGATGAAGATGGAGATGAAGATGAAGATGGAGATGAAGATTAAGATTATTGTAACGAATTAATTTATGATTATGAAATTGAATGTGAAGTAAATACTAACATTGAAGGTAATAATGAATATAATAAAAAATTGTTGTTTTCAAAAAAAAAAAAATAGAATAACCGAATTTAATTAAATTTTTTTTAAATAGTGTGTTTATGGTTATTTATCAATAAAAAAACAATTAGATTTTAAAATGTTTCATTTTTGAGCGAAATTTTCAAATTTCGAGAAAAAAGGTATGATTTTAATTTAAACATTTTCTAATAAAAATACATATAAAATATTTATTCCTTATTATTTTTAAAAATATTACTTATTTTTCTTAAAGTACATTTAGTATGCTTTAATTTGCAATTTAATTGAATAATTTATAGCGCACCGTTCCAAAGTTACAGCAAAAAATGTGAAAAAAGAGAATTTTTTACAGAACACAAAATGGCCCATAAAGGGTTACAAAATGTGTTTTTTCACTCTGTTTTTTTTTAATGTTGGTTTTTTATGTATTTATAAATATCCATTAATAAAAAATATTTTTTTTTTAATTACGACTTCTATGAATTAATCGCCACTTTTCATGCATTTGGCCCCACTGTGTGACGTAAGAAAAATTCCAGATGTTATAGATTTTGCCGTCTCGAAAAATATTCATAGGGACTTAATTCACGTAGAGGCCTCTCTAGATCTGTCCTCCGATCACTCTCCAACAATAGTTACAATTTTCAACCCACTAAGGAGTGATTTAACTAACTCACATGTGAAGATGATTAATGGAATCAACTGGCTGGTATTCAAAAAATATCTTGGTAGTCACTGCGTAGAAAACATTCAGCTTAGATCATGCGATGATATTGAATTTAATATTGCCAATCTTAACGAAAATATTAAACAGGCTGCTGAACACGCCACTACCTCCTATCCGCAGACCGGCTTTAACAGAATTTATTCTACGGAAATTGAACGTCTTGTATGTGAAAAAAGGAGAGCTAGAAGAGAATGGCAACAACACAGATCGCCCCTAAATAAAATCAGACTTAAAGAATGTACTAAACGACTCAAGGAGCTGCTATCGTCGGAAAAAACTGCACTACTGGAAGAGTACTTAGAAGGTCTTGATGTAACGTCCGCATCTAATTACTCTTTATGGCTCGCTACTAGAAATCTTAAACGACCCGTTGATCTTAAATCACCACTGAGTACTGCGAACGGAGGCTGGGCAAGAAGCGATAGTGAGAAAGGTAACTTATTTTCTGAGCATTTAAAATCTGTATTCACCCCCAATTCATGTACGGGTGCAGCTGATTTACCGAGTGTAGTTTCTCTACCCCCTTGTCCCTTAAGGTGTAAGATGCGTGAAGTACAAAAAGTAATTCCTGAACTCAACCCGAAGAAAGCTCCAGATATTGATGGCATTAGTAACAAAATGCTCATGAACTTGCCTCATATTGCAATAAGAAACTTGTTATTTATTTTTAATGCTATTTTAAGAATGCAGTATTTTCCACATAACTGGAAACTTGCCGAGATCGAAATGATTCCAAAGGCGGGCAAAGATCTTACCAAGACTGAGTCATATAGGCCTATAAGCTTACTATCTACAATCTCAAAGCTTTTCGAAAACGTTCTCATGACTAAATTGTCCAAAATTTTAACTGATAATGGGTGCATCCCGGACCATCAATTTGGCTTTAGAAGTCAGGACAGCACGATTGAACAAACGCATAGACTGTTCCAAGTTGTAAGAAGAACATTTGAAGAAAAGAAGTATTGTTCTGCTCTCTTTATTGATGTTTCTCAGGTGTTTGATAAAGTATGGCACGAAGGCCTAGTTTTAAAATTGAAGACATATCTGCCAATAAACATTCAAAAGCTTTTGGAAAGTTATATTATTGAGTTCACTAATGTGCCCGAATCTATATCTTCTGGTGTGCCACAGGGTAGTATTCTGGGTCCTGTCTTGTATTTAATATATACTTGTGATATGCCTGTGAGCAATAATATCCATATTTCTACATTTGCCGATGATACAGCCTGTATGAGTGTGCACGAAAACCCTTATGAGGCATCCCGCAATCTCCAAGAACATATTACCCAGCTGGAAATATGGTTGAACTTATGGAGAATTAAAGTCAATGAACAAAAGTGTGTCCATATAACGTTCACCCTAAGAAGAGATACTTGCTCCCCCATTCGAATCAACAATCAAAATATTCCTCAACATTCCGAAGTGAAATACCTTGGTATACACCTTGATCGAAGACTTACATGGAAACATCATATTGACTCTAAGTTAACTCAGATGAAACTTAAGTTAACTCAAATATATTGGTTGATTGGCAGAAACTCAACACTCAGCCTAGACTGCAAACTTTTACTATACAAGTCGCTCTTGAAGCCAATATTGTGCTACGGAATTCAGTTATGGGGCACTGCTTCAGCTTCCAATGTCGAGAATCCAAAGAAGGCAAAACAAAATTTTACGGTTAATAACATCGGTTCCATGGTACATCCAAAATGCTACTATACATCGTGATTTAAATATGCCACTAGTGACTGAAGAAATTGCAAAATACGCAGGCGAATATTTAACAAAACTCGAATCACATCCTAATCCGCCTAAAAAAGAGGGACACACGGGCTCTTATAGCTAACACTCCAGATGGGACTACTTGAAAATACTTCCCCCCCCCCTTTTTTTTTTTGATTATCACTACTAATGTATTATTTATAACTATCACTAAGTTTATGTCCGACACTGGTCGGGCCTAATAAATTTTTTTATGGATTTAAGATTTGAATACTTATTGTTAGTTCATATATGAAGATACAATAAATAAATACATGTATAAAAAAAACCATAGACTGAATAAAAAGCACTTTTTAACTACTTTTGTGAAGTGAATTGTTTTTATGCCCGAATTTCGGATTTTTATAGCATCAAAAACATGATTTTTTTGATTCAGTAGATGTGGTGCTTTTTCTACTTCTTTTTCCTAATTTTTTTTTTTTTTTTTTTTTTTTTTTTTTTTTTGGTGGGGAGGGTTGAATTTCTACCAATCAGCCAATGTACCTGAGTTAATTTTAGTTTCATTTGCGTTAGCTTTGAGTCAATATGGTGTTTCCATGTAAGACGTCGATCAAGGTGTACCAAAGTATTTCACTTGGGAATGTTGAGGAACAATTTGATTGTTTATTCTAATGGCGGAACAAGTATATTTTCGTTGCGTAAATGTTACCTGAACAAACTTTTTTTCGTTCACATTAATTCTCCATAGCTTTAATAATAGTTCCAGCTGGGTAATATGTTCCTGAAGATATCGGAATGCCTTTTGAGGGTTTCGTGCATACTAAGACAGGCTGTATGATCGGCAAATGTAGATGTATGGATATTAGTGCTCGCAGGCATATCACAAGTATATATCAAATACAAAACTGTCCACAATATAACTTTCCAATAGATTTAGAAAATGTATAGATATGTATGTCTTCTATTTTGGAATTAAGCCGTCATGCCATATCAAATGCCTTAGAAATGACGATAAACAGAGCAGAATAATACTTTTTTTCTTTAGATGTTCTTATTATATCTTGAACCATTATATGTGTTTGTTTAATGGTGCTATGCTGACTTTTAAAACCAAATAGATGGTCCGAGATGGACCCACTATCAGTTAGAATTGGGGACAATTTTGTTATGAGCAGCTTTTGGAATAGCTTTGACATTGTTAATAGTAAACTTATTGGCCTATATGAGTCAGCCTTGGTAAGATCTTTGCCCGGCTTTGGAATCATTTTGACCTTGACAATCTCCCAGTGGTGTGGATAATACTCCAGTCGTAATATTGCGTTAAAAATAAATACCAGAATTCTAATTGCAATACGAGGCAACTTCATTAGCATCTTGTTACTAATTCCATCAATACCTGGAACTTTCTTCGGGTTGAGTTCAGCAATAATTTTTTGTACGTCACGCATTTTAAACTCAATGGGTCGAGGGGGTACAGCAAGTACACTCGACAAATAAAAAACCCCAGTACATGTGTTTCGGATAAATACGGATTTTAAATGATTAGCATACATGTTACCTTTTTCATGCCCAACCTCCGGTAGATGTGCGCAGAGGTGCTTTAAACTGAAGAGGTGTTTTAAGCTTTTTAGCAGCGCGCCACAAAGAGTAATTAGATGCTGGTGTGACATCGGGACCTTCCAGATAATTTCTAAGAGATGCAAGGTTTTCAGATGCAAGCAACTCTTGGAGTCGTTTAGTGCACTCTTTATGCCTTATTTTATGTTGAGGTGATCTGTGCAGTTAAAATTCCCTTCTGGCTCTTTTTTTCACACACGAGGCATTCAATATCCGTATAATAAATTCTTAGTCTGCGGATGGGAGGTAGTGGCACGTTCAGCAGCCTTTTTAATATTTTCGTTAAGATTGCCAATGTTAGATTCAATATCATCGGATGTTCTTAGATTAATGTTTTCCGTACAATGACTACTGAGATATCTTTTGAACCCCAGCCAATTAACACGATTAATCATCTTCACATATGAGTGAGGTAAGTCACTTCTTGGTGGGTTATATATTGTAACGATAGTGCGAGAGTGATCGGAGGAGAGATCTGAGAAACTTCAACGTAAATTAAATACCTAGACATTTTTTCATGACGCCAAAATCTATAACATCCGTAATTTTTTGTATGTCAGTAGGCTAATAAGTAAGCTCCCCACTCGAAATGACGTCCAAGCCCAGTTTAGAGATTCTGTTGAACAATGCTCAACATCTAGGAGTAATAAGACGCGATCCCCCGAACGTATGTTTTGTAATGTAGTCGCCAGCTGCTACGAAACAAGGCCCAAATGATTTGTAGAAATCCTCGTATTGATCCTCAGTGATTGAGAATCTCATGGTATCACGAAATTTGTACAAAAATTTTAAATGTAAATATTTGTTGCTTGTATATGTTCTTCAAAAATGTTGTCAAGAATATATTGCTTGAGTCTTGACTTTATTATAATTGCAGATCCACCGCATGGCCTTTCTCTCGGGTGTAGACAATCATTTTGAAAAGGCTTCTCGAAGACAAATCATCGGTTGTTTATTGTTTGCTGCATACATAATTTATTTTGAATATACTTTGCCGCAAACCAATAACCAAGCGACGAAATGAGCGTCAGAAACCAACATTATATCATATTTTTTCCGTAGGGAAGTGCTCGAGTTCATTTTTGTGTTGGCGAATGCCATTTGCGTTCCAGAAACATAAGCATGACAGAACAGTACTTATTTTCTTCAAATGTTATTCTTATAAATTGAACCAATCTATGCTTTTCTTCAATGGTGCTTTGCTGACTTCTAAAACCAAATTGATGGTCCACTACTAATTAGAATTGGGGACAATTTTGTCATGAACAGTTTTTCGAAAAGTTTTGACATTGTTGGTAGTAGACTTATTGGCCTGTATGACCCAGCCTTGGTAAGATCTTTTCCCGGCTTTAGAAACATTTTGACCTTGGCAAGCTTCCAAGACTCTAGTAGTAATGTGGCATTAAAAATAAATAGCAGGATTCTAATGCAATACGAGGTAAATTCATCAGAAGCTTGTTACTAATTCCATCCATACCTGGAGCTTTCTTCGAGTTGAGCTCAGCAATTAGTTTCTGTACATCACACATCTGAAACTTTAAGGGTCGATGGTGTAGAGCAACTACAATCGGTAAATCAGCAACACCAGTTCATGTGTTTGGAGTAAATACGGATTTTAAATGCTCAGCAAATATGTTACCTTTTTCAGTATCGCTTCTTGCCCAAACTCTGGTAAATGTGCGCAGAGGTGGTTTAAACTCAACGGGTGTTTTAAGCTTTTTAGCAGCGCCACAAAAAGTAATTAGATGCTGGTGTGACATCGAGACCTTCCAGATAGTTTTTAAGAGATGCAGTTTTTTCAAATGCAACCATTTCTTGGAGTCATTTAGTGCACTCTTTAAATCTGATTTTATATTGGGGTTATCTGTGGTGTTGCCATTCCTTCTTTTTTTCACATACGAGACGTTCAATATCCGTAGAATAAATTCTATTAAGCCCAGTCTGCGGATGGGATGCATATTCAGCAGCGCGTTTAATATTTTCATTAAGATGGACAATATTAAATTCAATATCTACAGAAGTTCTTAGCTTAGTGTTTTCCGTACAACGACTACTGAGATATTTTTTGAACTCCAGCCAATTAACACGATTAATCATCTTCGCATATGGGTGAGATAAGTCACTTCTTAGTGGGTTACATATTGTAATGATTATGGGAGAGTGATTGGAGGAGAAGTCTAGAGAAGCTTCTACATGAATTAAGAGTCGACCAAACTTACACACGATCAAACTGTTTTAGCATTATGAAACATAACTATTTTTTAGTTGAAATTATCATCCCGTTACCAACTTAAAGTATCAAGTTTGACATATCACACCAACTTGTTACAAGAAAAACAGACCACAGACCTAGCTACTAAAAAGCCGTTGTGTATACTAAACGTTGTTCTCAACTAAACTTGCGCAGAGTTGCAAATGATAATACCAAAACAGATCTAAAAATTCAACTGTTAATTTGTTTGAGAATGGCAATGCAAATTTATCAATCCCAACCAAAACTATTTTAAAAGTTGAAACCCGTTCTAGGGGCATGTATTTAATTAAATATATTCTTATATTATAAAGACTTACGGCCTTACGTATAAGCAAAAATTGGCATGAAGTTAGCATAAGTGACCAAATTGAATTGGGTGTTAACGAGTTCCTATATACAATTTAACATTAAAAATGGTCGCAACACGTAGTTTTAACCTACTACTAAGTCCTAGCATGATTTTTAATTTGAAGTTTATGACAAAACTCTTTAAGATCTTGTTCAATTTTGCCACTTATCCTAACTTCATGCCAATTTTTGTTTATACATATGGTCGTTAAACTGTATAGGAACTAGTAAGATATATATACTGTGAGCGTCAAAAGAACGTAAACAGTTATTTCATCTGTATAAAAGGTTTTGTTACAGTACAGTAATTAATAAAAATTAAAAACTTTAATTGTAGTTTAAGACGCTTACATATATAACAACGGTCTAATTCATAAAAAATATTTTAGATTTATTGCAGGTTTATTTGACAAATGTCCCATAAAAATATGTAAAATAAACGCTTAAGGCCGTGATACACTATCATTCACAGTCGTACGATCCATTCACTGGAAAATCGAATTTAATTCTGTTACATTCCAAAAAAATCGCAACAAAATCTCTTATGGGTGCCACACTATTTCACAAAAAAAAATGCAAAAACATTCAAAATAATTTTTATGTTTAATTATTTTGCATTTCTAATGAAATAGAAACGCAAAATGTAATTTTCAAAATGTATCTCTCTATCTTTAAATAAATGAAGCAGAATTTGCTGTTTTCTTATCAACTGTTTTATAAAATGCATCTCTGATCTTATAGAAATTATCATTTTATGAAAGTTTTCATAAACTTTCGGAAATCGGACAGACTTGTCAAAAAATCTGTCACACATGTCAAATCTATCATACTTTTTGAGCACACACGATTTTTTTTGACAGATCGAACGACTGTGTATGATAGTGTATCACAGCCTTTAATAAACCTGACATATTTTTTATAAATAAGGCAGTAAGAGTTTAATTCTGTATAAACAGTAAATAAAAAGAAAATAATAACAAAAATAATTCACTTCATCTTAAAATACTGACGATTTTTACGCGTCGAAAAATAGTTAACAGAACCCATTACATTAGATAATTAGGTCCATAACAGAGAAGCGCAATGAGCAGTGAAAAAGTGAGTAGAGTTGAATCGTGATTTATAATTTCTTGTACTTATGCGATGCGCTATCATACTTAGTGAAATGTTGTCTATGAATCATATTCACTCGAAAGTTTGAAGTGCGTATCGAACTCATACTTAGCAAGATTTATGTCGTTGTTTACTTCCACTCTCCTGAACTCAATGTTTATAGACGATGCAAAAAAAAGTATTGTATGGCAAAGCCAACTTCGTATACGAGCATTGAAATACTCTTTATGAGGTTATGTGTTTGCTGATTATGAGGTTACAAATATGTTTTTTTATACACTTTATACTGTTGTAGTTGTACTATATTCATGAGTTGAATGAGCTGAATCAATGTAAGTAGTATAATGTGTAGTTTCCACAATACAAGCAAGTGACTTGTCTAGAAAAAATATATGAAAAAGCACTCAAATTTTCTAGACAAGTCGCTTGTTTGCAGTGTGGAAACTACACATAAGTATTTTTCTGAAATTATAAATCAAGCTGAGGTGATTTATGAGTGTAAGTGTGATATGATTATGATGTCGACGTCGCATTCATGTTTATTACAACCTACACTTATAAATCAATCTTATTGTGAGTAGTTGATTTTAAATGGTGTCTACTCACTTACATTTAAAATTTTATGATTCAGTATGAATAGCGAAAACATGATTCATTGCCAATTAAGTTCTGGAGACCGCGGTGGACAATCTGAAGTCTTAGGCGTTCGGTATAACAACCATTCCTTAAAAATTATCGTCGTGTTTTGGGTCGTTGTCACGTTGTCCACGCGATTCTGCTGATTCACTTTAGATATGTAAGGATTGCTCTGTGTCACTCTGCCATGTTGTCCATTATTGTAAAGTTCTCTTCTAACTATACTGGTACTTAATGGTTTCATGTGCCTTTAATATTTGAACGGCATTTGGCGATGGATTGGTCCTTACTTCTCGCACTACTGCTCATACTTCTGTGCTACTAAGTCGTTTTGTCGTCCCGAATGTGGTAAATTGTCTACCGTATGATGCTTAACATATTTAGCTATAATTTTTTATAGTGCAGTGATTCCCTCTGACGATTTCACGCAACGTTTATATATATATATGGATGGCTTAATATAAAAAGGGCCTAACTCAATTTTTTTCGAAATCGTGTTTTTAATGTTTTCTGGGCGACAACGTATAATTGCATCCTCCTTGAAGAACTTAGTGCGTTACAATCCAAATTCAAGGACTTATGGCAACTTTAAAAAATATTTCTGCATGTAAATGCTTTATTTTTTCCTCAGTTTTTTGCTTCTCCTATAAAATATCGAAAATTCGAGTTAGGCCTTTTTTGTATTAAGCCATCGATATATATATAAATCTAAAATTATTTCTAGCGTCTCGTTGGTGGTACACAGAGGGAAAAAACCGGTCGAAAAACACCGAAATTGACACCATCCGTTGACAAAAGTGAGTTAAGTACGTTTGTTCTCACTTTGACAACGGATGTTGTCAATCTTTTAAGAACAACTCGTTCACAAATTGTCAACAAATGTTCTTGTTTTGACAACGCTTCGTTCTCATTTTGACAACGCTTCGTTCTCGTTTTGACAACAAAGCGTTCTTGCTTTGACAACGGCCCGTTGCCATGTTCACAAATTGTCAACAAATGTTCTTGTTTTGACAACGCTTCGTTCTCATTTTGAAAACGCTTCATTCTTCTTTTGACAACGTTCCGTTCTCGTTAGGACAACGCTTCGTTCTCGTTTTGACAACGAAGCGTTCTCACTTTGAAAATGCTTCGTTCTAACATTGATAACCCATTGCGAACATAAAACGACAGATGTAATATAAACACTTTCATTAATATGTACATATATGATTTATTTAATGAATTTTGTTTTCATGAAAAGTTAAATAACTCAGTCAATTGCTTAGCTATTTTTAACCACAAATATACATTGTAATTGTAAATAAACGTACTTTTTGAATAAATTCAATAGTATTATAGTTTCTTGATAAAAATAATGTATAAAAACGTCACCAAAGTTGAAAAATTTTTGAAAAATCTACAAAATTTGTGTTTGCTGGACAATAACACCCAAATTTCTCAAGTTTTCTTAGATAAATTATATATCATATAAAAAATAAATATAAAAATAAATAAATTATCGAAAGCTCTCAGTTTCTTCTTTCCAAATCTAGTAAGAAATTGAAAATCGGATCATTATCAACAAAGTTACAGGCTTATAATCCGGATTTTGGAGGTGTCCGGCATATTTCACTATTGGAATCTTGTTTTACTCGACAAGCCCTACAAGAAAAATAATATCCGGTCCCAGGTTTTTTGGACTGTCGCACCGTGTTATAAATACTTAATTCTGAAATATGAGTTAGCATTATTTGTTGCATACAATGGAGACATTGTGGTACTATCATCACTTTTATTGAGCCATTGCTCCACTTTGGATGGCACTGAAATTGTTTCATCATCGATTCCCAACTATATAGAAAAATTTAAATTAGAAAATGTTAGTAATAAACGCAAGAATTTAAAACAATTTTTCCCTGAACTCAATCCGAAGCCCTAAGGGCGGCACTGCTTCTTTTAGGTCTTCTTTTTTGATATACGGCAAACTTCTAAATGTGATTTTTTTTAATACATGTATTTATTTATTTGGGGTATTCACAAAGGTGTCCTAAGTGTTATAAAGTCATAAAGTCCTAACATTTTAAACCAGTTTAAAATTATTTTTATTTTCTTTCATATAAAAGGAGTACTACATTAATACGATTCTTCACTCTATGTATTTGTTACTGTCATAACTAATTATTTTGCTTTTTACTTTTCTTTTTCGACAAAATGTCCATTTACGTTTAAATACGTGGCATTTTTCTTTAGCAAATTTCTACTCAAGTCATTATATATTGCAAAATATATAAAAATTCGCAAGGGATTAAACTAATGGAAACAATCTCCCAAAGCTGATTATATAGACCGCAAAAAAAGTAATAACTCGAGTATAGACTTACAGCATATAAATCGCGAAAACTTGCAAAAATGCGAATATCTTCAAAAAATTTTCAAAGCCTCAAAAACTGTAAACGAGCAAACTCAGTAGATTTTATGAATAAAAAATTATCTCACGTGCAAAAAATTTGTGAAAATTCGCGAATAGTTTTTTAATTGAAAAAAAACCTAAAATTTATTTTAAAAAATGCTTAAATTGTAAGGAATGCAAAAAACTTTTAAAAATCCGCAATTACGAAAATTCGCAAAAAATTGGTAACATCAAAAATATATTAAAGTCTGATACTTATTAAAAAAAGTATAAAACTGTTTAAAAAAGAACAAAGAATTGGGAACAATCACTTTTATTGCAAAAATTTGCAACAAATTTCAAAATTGCAAACAAGCTCCACAATTACTTACAAATACATACCTAAAGATAAAAAAAATTCCAAAAATCGCAGAAAATTGACAAAATTATGAAAATTCGCACGAATAGATAGATGTATTAAAAATCGGTAAAATGGTAAAAGGGCAAGCAAAAACTTGAAAAAACTTGCTAATACCAAAATGATAGCAAAGTGTGATATAAAATAAAAGTCGCCAAATGTGTAAAAAAAGGCAAAAACTGCAACAACAAAAATACTTCAATCAGACAATGATGTGGCTTTATTCAATCCTTATTTGTTAAAATTACACACAAGAGCAATAAGTTTTGTCAAAAATTACCTGATCGCAAAACTTGAGAAAATTTGCAAATAAATTCCAAACCCTTAAAAGGATTTGACCTCGAAAAAATTTTGTTTTACATATCGCAAAAATTCGCAAATAATTTTCGGAAACATATAGAAGCCGTTAAATAATTTTCTCATAATTTTGCACATTCGTACCAAATATTATTTAATTTTTGTAATATTTTTTCTCATCTGTTTTGTATCATATTGTTTATGTTTCAACTAACACACTAAAATATGAGGCGTTGCTCACAGCAGTCGTATTTTAAACTAGTTTAAAAGCTTAGAACATTATGACGTTATGACTTTAACACTATCGTTTGAATACCCCAATTGTATCTTCAAATATGAACTAACAATAAGTATTCAAATCTTAAATCTAAAATAAAATTATTAGGCCCGACCACTGTCGGACATAAACTTAGTGATAGTTATAAATAATACATAAGTAGTGATAATCAAATAGAAAAAAATGTATTTGCAAGTAGTTCCATCTGGAGTGTTGAGTATAAGAAACCTTGTGTCCCTCTTCTGATGTGTCCAGTAAAGTTCAAAATATTACGAGCAAGCGGATTAGGATGTGATTCGAGTTTTGTTAAATATTTGCCTGCGTATTTTGCAATTTCTTCAATCACTAGTGGCATATTCAAATTACGATGTATATTTGAATTTTTGATGTACCATGGAACCGAAGTTATCATACGTAAAATTTTGTTTTGCCTTCGTTGGATTCTCTCGACATTGGAAGCTGAATCAGTGGCCCATAGTTGAATTCCGTAGCACCATATAGGTTTCAAAAGTGACTTGTATATTAAAAGTTTGCAATCTAGACTGAGAGTTGAATTTCTACCATTTAGCCAATGTACCTGAGCTAATTTTAGTTTCATTTGTGTTAGCTTAGAATCAATGAGTTGTTTCCATGTAAGCCGTCGATCAAGGTGTATACAAAGGTATTTTACATGTGAATGTTGAGGAACAATTTGATTATTGATTCTAATGGGGGAACAAGTATCTTTTCGTAGAGTAAATGTTACCTGCGCGCACTTCCGCTCATTTACTTTAATTCTCCATAACTTTGACCATAGTTCCAGCTGGGTAATATGTTCCTGAAGATATCGGGATGCCTCGTGAGGGTTTTCGTGAATGCTAAAGAATGTTGTATCATCGGCAAAAGTAGATGTATGGATTTTAGTGCTAACAGGCATATCACAAGTATAAATCAAATACAAAACTGGTCCCAGTATACTGCCCTGTGGCACACCGGCAGAGATAGATTCGGGAACACTCATGAAGTCTCCTTCCACAACAATGAATTCCCGTGATAGAATATAATTTTCCAATAGCTTTAGAAAATTTATTGGTAGATATGTCTTCAATTTTAAAATTAGGCCCTCATGCCATACTTTATCAAATGCCTGAGAAACATCAATAGAGTAGAACAATACTTCTTTTCTTCAAATGTTCTTCTTACAACTTGAACCAATCTATGCGTTTGTTCAATGGTACTATGCTGACTTCTAAAACCAAATTGATGGTCCGGTATGCACCCACTATCAGTTAGAATTGGGGATAATTTTGTCATGAGCAGCTTTTTGAAAAGCTTTGACATAGTTGATAGTAGACTTATTGGCCTATATGACTCAGCCTTGGTTAGATCTTTGCCCGGCTTTGGAATCATTTTAACCTTGGCAAGCTTCCAGCTGTGTGGATAATACTCTAGTCGTAATATGGCATTAAAAATAAATAGTAAGATTCTAGTTGCAGTGCGAGGCAGATTCATCAGCATCTTGTTACTAATACCATCAATACCTGGAGCTTTCTTCGGGTTGAGCTCAACAATTAGTTTATGTACATCACGCATCTTAAACTTTTAGGGTCGAGGGGTTAGAGCAACTACACTCGGAAAATCAGCAATCACCGGTCAAAGTGCGCAGAGGTGGTTTAAACTCAACGGGTCTTTTAAGCTTTTTAGTAGCGCGCCACAAGGAGTAATTAGATGCTGGTGTCACATCAAGACTTTCAGGATAATTTTTAAAAGATGCAGTTTTCTCAGATGCAAGCAACTCTTGGAGTCGTTTCGTGCACTCTTTAAATCTAATTTTATTTTGGGGTGATCTGTGTTGTTGCCATTCCCTTCTAGCTCTGTAGAATAAATTTTATTAAACCCAGTCCGCGGATGGTAGGTAGTGGAATGTTCAGCAGCCTGTTTAATATTCTCGTTGAGATTGGCAATGTTAGATTCAATATCATTTGGTGTTCTTAGCTTAATATTTTCCGTACAATGACTACTAAGGTATTTTTTGAACCCCAGCCAATTAACACGATTTATCATCTTCATATATGGATGAGGTAAGTCACTTCTTAGTGGGTTATAGATTGTCACGATAGTGGGAGATTGATCGGACGAGAGATCTAGAGAAGCTTCAACTTGAACTAAGTCCCTAGAGATATTTTTCATGTACGCCAAAATCTATGACATCCAAAAATTTTTGTATGTCAGTAGGCCAATAAGTGGGCTCCCCACTCGAAATGACGTCCAAGTCCATTTTTGAAATTGTGTTGAACAACGCTCGACCTCTAGGTGTAACAAGACGCGATCCCCAGTACGTATGTTTTGCATTGTAGTCGCCAGCTGCTACAAAACAAGGTCCAAGTGATTTGTAGAAATTCTCGTATTGATCCTCAGTGATTGAAAATCTGGGAGGGGAGTAAATTGATGATATCACGAAATTCCCACAAAAATTTTCTACGAAAATATTCGTAGCTTGCATATATTCTTCACTAGCGTTGTCAAGGATATAGTGCTTGAGTCTTGACTTAATTTGAATTGCAGATCCACCGCATGCTCTCCCTCTAGGGTCCTTTGTGTCATATATATATAGTGCAGCCATTAATTTTAAAAAGACTTCTCGAAGTCAAATGAGTCTCAGATACTAACATTACATCAATATTTTTTTCCGTGAGGAAGTGCTCAAGTTCATTTTTATGTTGGCGAATGCCGTTTGCGTTCCAGAAACATATTTTTAACGTGTTCATGGCTTGTTAATTAATGCTTGAAGCAGAGTATTCTGCATTCGCAGCATTTCTTGCATCATGCTAGTCATATTTGTTGTAAAGTTGTTGATAGTTTGCAGAAGATTTTCAATAGTGGTTTCAAGGCGATTAAAATTAAAGTTTGAGTTTGTATTTGTTGAATTATTTGGTAGGGAAACATTTTGTGTGGGAAATGAATTTGTCTTAACACCATCTGCATACGATACACGGGAAGTAACTGGTTGGCTCATTTGAGCAAGATTGGCGGAGTAAGCGTTTACTGATTGGACTGGAGCTAATTTTGGTTTTTGTCCCATAGTTTGTTTAACGAAAGAATATACAGGATATCCTCTGAAGTTAGCGGTGTGATTACCTCCACAGTTACTACATTTTTTATCACTTTGGTTTTTTGGCTTATTGCAACTAGCAGTATCGTGTAATTAACCGCACACAACGCAAACAGAGGGTAAATTGCAGTATGTTTTTGTATGGCTATATTCTTAGCAATTATGGCACTGTACAGGACCTGAACGCTTATGTGGCTCTTCAACTGTGATTTTTCGGTACAAAAAGTATTTTAAATTATAAATTGGATGTGTCTCATTTTTTCTTAATTTTATATCATTTGGCTCAAGATCAACTCGAAATAGAGGTTTGTGGGATCTTCTCCATATTTATTATGTTAGATACATTTTTTACCTTAAATCCCTGGAGGACGAGTGCATCTTTTATTTCTTCGGGAACAACGTAAGAATCTATGCCCTTCAATACGATCTGCAGGCCTTTAGCACTCTTAAGCTGGTATGTGTAGAAGCTTCTTTTATTTTTTTCAAATTCAGAAACCATTTTGCGGAAATCTTTTTCATCATAAATTTGAATTTTCGTTTCATCGATGTTGCCACGTTTTATGGGAACAATGTGAAATTTATTCTCACCAATGACCGAAATTAATTTTTTAATAAGAGCATTTGAATTTTTTTCTCTCAAATAGATTGATGCTGGCTTGGATGTTTTATTCGAGGATACCTCGGGTTTGTCGTTGTCATCTTGCAAAATTTTAAAGCGGTTTTGGCGTTTAGTTGAGCCTGCGCTGTTATCCCTAGACATTTTTAGAGCAGATGAAATTTTTGAAGAATTCGGGCTTCGCCCACGCTTTACCACGGTTATATATCTGTCCATTCCGACTTGTACCTTGAGTTTCGAGCTACTGTTATCTGTAGTGATAACTTTGTTAAGTGATAAACACGAGCCTGAAGGGGATGATATTACTGTCTTATATGAAGAAGTACTGGACAACTGTAATGTTAATGAATCACTACTATTTGACATTGGACAAAGCGAAGTTGATCGCTGACGAAAAATTGGCTTTGCCGTTAAAAGAAGACTTTCATCAGATTTATTATTTATATTGTTTTCATTAAGAGTTTCAGAACTCACTGTAAAATAAGCGTTTCAGCCGTTAGAACTGATTTCAAAATTTTTTGTATTTGAGGTACTCATAGAGTATTCCTCAAGGGTACTTTATTTGTGTTTTTTTTTTGCGGTTTTTTTTTTGTTTTTGTTATTTCTACTATGTAAAGAATATTAGCAAAGCAATAAAGCTTATTTATTAAAGTCAGTATGTACCTATTACGAATAATATGTACTACGAATATTTTTTTGTATAATTTTTTTGTTTGTTTGGTAAGTATGTAAGCAAAATTCCGCTAATCGACTGTTCGTTATGAAGGTACCACGAGAACTGATGATAATGTGATATGGAAAGATTTTATTTTTGTTAATAGCTTACCTTTTAAGAAATCATAAATGCATTCCATATCTATTGATTTTAAGAAATTTTCAGTTTCTAATCGTCACTACTAACAAGCTCCAGAGTTGTGTTTACTTCCCTGTTAATGTTAGAGTTTTCTTATATAAAACTCTCGTCCACATTTAAATAAAACAAATTAGTTTCATCATTAAAAATATTTTTATTAACTTTTTTTCCATTTTTATTTTATCTTTATAAGCAACCGCACTTAGAAAATTCTGAAAACACAATGAGAAAATTTGATTTTGGAGATGACAACATTTGTTCTTGTTTTGACAACGGATTGTTCTCAATTTGACAACGAATCGTTCTTGATTTCGGAGGTGACAACATTTGTTCTTGTTTTGACAACATATCCTTCATAATTTGACAACGGATTTTTATCAATTTGACAACGAGTCGTTCTTGATTTTAGAGATGACAACATTTGTTCTTGTTTTGACAACGGATTGTTCTCAATTTGACAATGAATCGTTATTGATTTTGGAGAAGACAACATTTGTTCTTGTTTTGACAACGGATTGGTAACAACATTTGTTCATATTTTGACAACGGGTCGTTCATAATTTGACATGTCGTTCATAATTTGACAACGGTGTTCTTGATTTGACACCATCTGGTATTTTTGTACTTTTCGTTCTCGATTTGACAACGAAACATTCTTGAATTGTCAACGCTGGTTGTCAAAATATTGTCCACATTTCGTTGTCAAATTGACAACGGCCGTGGACAATTTTAGAACGTTATTTTTCCCTCTGTGTATGCTTACCAATAGCTTTGTTTCTTTACTTTTTGGGTAAAGTTCGATAAAATGAGAGGAAACTATAATTTCGCTTAATATTATACAAAAATGCACAAAAGTACGGGAACGCAAAAAACCAACATTTTAACACGAAAATACACGTAAATGCATGTATGAATATATGTACATACGTATACACATAACTAAACACATGCTTATGTACATACACACGCAATTATTTACTTACATGATTCAGGATACTTATATAGGTTTTTTATCTTAATTTCATATAAAAACTTATTAAACTTTGTTTACCACTAGTTTTTAAAAAAAATTTTCATAAATTTTTCCATTTTTTTAGTTTTTAGATAAATGTAATTTTTCTTTGTGATTGTTTATTTTCCAAACAGCTGATTGATTTTGTGTTTGCCCAAATTAGCACGAAGAAAAAGCACGGGCTGTCGTGCAAGAAGAAAATTACTCTCACAAAACCTCTCTCATTTACCCAATTTTCGATACGGAAACGCTTTTCGTGCAAATTGGGATCCCGCAGGACCCCAATTTAGAGTAAAGAAACACACCTAATTTCTTATAGTTTAATATCAATGCTTGCACTTTTTCTTAGAAAATTTGATATTAAAATGCCAAAAATATTTTCACTACATCGGCTTGCTACATTAGTAACTGCTTTGCAAAGAATTTTAGGTTTTATCCCGAAATATTTAAAGAAGACTCAAGGAATGTTGCAGCTGTTTACTTTTTTTGACACGTAAAAAACATCAGTATTTTAAGATAAAGTGAATTATTTTTGTTATTATTTTCTTTACGTTTACTGTTTATACAGAATTAAATTCTTATTATACAAGCTTCTTAAACTACAATTAAACTTTTTAATTTTTATCACTTAAAAGCTTCTATACATATGAAATAGCTGTTTACTTTCTTTTGACGCTCACAGTATTTACATATTTATGAGACGAGTGACAAATTGAATACAAATGAAGAGCATGCATTCATCAATAAGTTCAATATAATTACGTAAGCCGTCGTAAAGCACCTCTGGGTTGAGGAACATCTCTCGTGTCATCGTAATTATTTCTTAAGTGCAGTCATGCTTGGGTATGTTGTTTGGCCTTCGAGAGTTTTTCGTCTCGCTCGCACTGGTTGACTGATCTGCCACGGATAACCGTGTAATCTTAAGGTTTTTTGTCGAATTTCTTTAACAACCACGTTGCTACATCCTATGTGAAGGCATAGGTCGTGTACTGTCAGTCACAAAACCTTTTAAAATACTGTTAATACCATCTTGGGCATATGGTATAGTTACCCCGCCCATATTTGTGCAACACCATATTGTTACGTTTTTCTCTCTATAAAAACGCTTTTCCGTAGATCCGAAGATTTGCAAATGAATACAAGAGCCGAGTGTAGTAATTAGGGTTAAGAGTGATACAAGTTTTATTTACAAATACACTTATACTAAATTACTCAAGAGCTTAAATACACTAATACAACTTAAACTAATAAATTACACACAGATATTCACAACTGGTTACCACTACGCCTTCCTCGCTGTAGTTTACGCACGTCTCTTAGCTGGCTGCGCAAGTAATCACGTGACACCTCTTTATCTGCTACTCGTCACTTACGAGACTCACTCTGCCGTCACTCACAGTTAATATACCAATTCCTCTTTGTCTGCTGCTTGTCACACACGGCACTCACTCTGCCGACACTTACAGTTGATACACCAATAAAGACTCACTGGCTTTACTTACACCCTTATACACGTCTATTCGCTGCGCTGTTCCCTTTACTCCAGTCGACACGATAGACTCCACAATAATCTTAATTCCACGACAGACTATTATTAATTCACAACTTAATTATCAACTGACTAACGAGTTCTTAACTTCACTACTTTCTGATTAGCACTAACTATAACTGTTCGCGACTGACTTACAAATGCAACTAACTCACCATTGGATGCGTCACCTCTATTTATATTTCACAGAAATTCCACTAGAAGTTTCAAGCAATGTCTAGACGATCATTATCATCTTATATGCTGCCTAATTAAGTTCATGTGGTAACTATGTACATACATGTGTATATGCGTACGTGTGTACATCATTAACTAAGCAACACACGGTGGTTGTTTATCTTTTGCTTTTCGTTTGAATTGGCATGTATGTATGTGTACAAATATGTGAATCTTCTTAATAAGCAGACGCTTTTTTTGTTGTTGTTGCTTTTGCTTGTTTAATCAAGCTAGGCATGCTTATTTAGTTGTTGGCTACTTTCTAGACTATTCTTTGCTTTGATCCTGTAGGAATATTTTCGCGTAGCATTTACATTAACCCTGTTGGAATATTTTTGTGTAATGCTGCTTAACATTGTTGACGGCTATTTTCGTAACACTGCCGCCCACTTAAGCCTATTCGTCCCGAATAGGCACATCATCGCCTTTCTTTTTTCTGCGTTTTCTAAACGCCTTGTAGTTACGCTGGAGACGACTAACTCTTCCATATTTGTAGGCTTTAATTCTGGCGCTGCCTCGTTTCTCAACTGGAACTTGTATTGCCATACGCTGGAGATGACTACTTCGTTGACATTTGTGGCCCCTGGTACTGACTCTGCTTCCTGTTTCCAATACAGCTTGCCTTGCCTTGCGCTGGCGATGACAAGTTCTTCCACATTTGCAGCCCATGGTACTGAATCTGCCTGGTATTTCTACTACAGCTTGCCTTGCCGTACGCTGTAGATGACAACTCCTTCCACATTTATGGCCTTTGGCTCTGACTCTACCTTGTCCCTTGACTAGAGCTTGCCTTACCATTCTACATTTATGGCCCTTGGCTCTGACTCTACATTGTCCATTAACTAGAGCTTGCCTTACCATTCCACATTTATGGCCTTTGGCTCCGACTCTTCCTTGTACCTTGACTAGAGCTTGCCTTACCACACGCTTTAGGCTCCGTATAGAAGTTGTCTTTTTCTTCCTGACTGTTTTTATGCTATGCGCTTTGTATGCTGTAGCAGTTTCTTTACCCTGAGCAAGTGAGACCATTTCACCCATAGCTTGTTCCGCTGTTTCACAGACCACCACATCTTCTACGTCACTAGCTTCATTTTATTTGCTGGAAACTTCTGGCTCACGTCCAACTTGTTGACACTGTCCACTGCTAATTTCATCTTCTGCCTTCAGTCTTTGGTCAACGTTTTACTCTGTGCCAGAAACGTCTTTGTTGACACTGTTCCCCAAGTCAGAAGTCTCTTCGTGTATCTCTTTGTCTGAATTACTGACTTGTATTTCTTCACCATCTGCTTGTCTGTTTACGGGTTCAGCAATTTCTTGAACTTTCTCATTTCTGGCTCTAGGGGGTTCTTGAACGTTAGTCACAATTTTCGCTTTCCATTTGTCAAGTATGTCGTTTGTGGCCCAAGCTTCAGCTAAAACTCTGTCGTTGTTGGCTTTAGAAGTTTCTTGAAAATCAGCCTTCATAGCTCTAGAAGACTCCTGAATTTCAGCCTTCATTGCTCTAGAAGACTCCTGAAGTCTCTCATCCATTTGGCCTAGAAGTTTGTCGTTGTTTAGCTTAGAAGACTCCTGAAGTCTCTCATCCATTTGGCCTAGAAGTTTGTCATTGTTTGCCTCCATTTTCTCTATCATGGTGGCCAACATTGCGCTGATGTCTGTACTGGTTGCTGCTGCACGAGTACATACCTCAATTTCTTCTTTTTCATCAAACTCATAGGTTTCTATGTCGATGTTGCGCCGCTGAAATTCGTCTATTAACCTCTTTTGAAGTTCGACCTTGTTACCAGTTGCTGACAAGTCCAGATTGTTCAACTCTTTCTTGAGTTGCTCCACCTTAAGCTCTTGAAATTTCATCTCTCCTCAAAAACCAATTACTACGTTTAACCTTTTCAAACGTATGTGGTTTTGTTCACGTTTAACCTTTTCAAACGTATGAGGTTCTCCTTTTCTTATTACTCTTGCTTTTCGCTTAACCCTTTTTAAACGTATCGCTTGTATTTGCAAATCCCACTTCTGACACCAAAATGTTACGTTTTTCTCTCTATAAAAACGCTTTTCCGTAGATCCGAAGATTTGCAAATGAATACAAGAGCCGAGTGTAGCAATTAGGGTTAAGAGTGATACAAGTTTTATTTACAAATACACTTATACTAAATTACTCAAGAGCTTAAATACACTAATACAACTTAAACTAATAAATTACACACAGATATTCACAACTGGTTACCACTACGCCTTCCTCGCTGTAGTTTTCGCACGTCTCTTAGCTGGCTGCGCAAGTAATCACGTGACACCTCTTTATCTGCTACTCGTCACTTACGAGACTCACTCTGCCGTCACTCACAGTTAATACACCAATTCCTCTTTGTCTGCTGCTTGTCACACACGGCACTCACTCTGCCGACACTTACAGTTGATACACCAATAAAGACTCACTGGCTTTACTTACACCCTTATACACGTCTATTCGCTGCGCTGTTCCCTTTACTCCAGTCGACACGATAGACTCCACAATAATCTTAATTCCACGACAGACTATTATTAATTCACAACTTAATTATCAACTGACTAACAACTCACTACTTTCTGATTAGCACTAACTATAACTGTTCGCGACTGACTTACAACTGCAACTAACTCACCATTGGATGCGTCACCTCTATTTATATTTCACAGAAATTCCACTAGAAGTTTCAAGCAATGTCTAGACGATCATTATCATCTTATATGCTGCCTAATTAAGTTCATGTGGTAACTATGTACATACATGTGTATATGCGTACGTGTGTACATCATTAACTAAGCAACACACGGTGGTTACTTTCTAGACTATTCTTTGCTTTGACCCTGTAGGAATATTTTCGCGTAGCATTTACATTAACCCTGTTGGAATATTTTTGTGTAATGCTGCTTACCATTGTTGACGGCTATTTTCGTAACAATATTATACAAATTTACTTTGTATATGTATAATAAATAAATAAATAAATAATTATGTAAACATACATACATATGTACTTACGTATTTTGCAAAGAACCCACGATTGTCCTTGCTGTCTCCACGTTCCCTTGCTTCGCGTTCCCGCTCTATTTTTTGAATAAAACTAGCTGTATCTGGTACGGGGGCAAGTTCGGCATGCCTGATTAAAATTTCAGTATTAAATTCCTTTGTTGACAAATTTGAAAAATCCATTGTTGAACAATCCTCGTAATCTCCTTCAGACGTTGACAAAGAAATTGAATTAACGTAACCATTACCATCTATTGAAATCCATATTTCATCACTTAATTTGCTACTAAGTAAGCTACAAGCCTTGTTTGCCGTATAAAATGTTCGTTTTAAGCCATTTGGATATTCCACAACCGCTTTTAAACGATAAAATCCATCAGATACTGAAAGTCGCTATTAAAGAAGTTATAAAAATTGTTGAGTTGGAAATGAAAAATGTTACCTTAAGATTTTCCAAATCATTCGATTTTAACACGGTTTGAGCTATATTTGAAAGACCAGAATTCAAACTTGGAATTGAAATATTTGCGCGGTATACAAAATTATCCCGGTCATTAAAATCAAGCGCGTGTTGTAAGTCAATATTAATCCATCCATCAAATTCCAAGTAAGCCTTTAATTATAGAAAATACTGTTTTATAAATCAAATCAAAATCATGTCCATGACTGCTATGAAATTGCTTTTTTCTCTATTAAACCCATTCTGCCGGGGTTGAGGGTTTTCTCCGCCATGGTGTTTCCCGACAAGGCGCACGTTGGGAAAAACAGTAAAAACTAGAGGTGTTAACGTGAGCGTTTTTGGACTCACAACACGCAGAAAAATATTTTGCTCACGCACTTTCACGCACGAACGATCATGAAAATTTTCACGATCACGCACGCTCACGAATAAAATATTCTTAATCTCGCACGAGTAGTTTACAACTTATCACGATAACACACGCTTACGAAAAAGTAATAGAAAAGTAGGTTCTTACTACTGTTTTCAGATTTGCAGATTTCTCTGCATTTTGCTGATTTTTCATTGCAAAAATTATAAAGTCAGATTTGCAGATGTTTGCTGCTAAATTGCAGATTTTCTGAAATGCTTGTTTGTGTAACATCAAAACATCAATATTTCGTGTTTTTCTTTACTCCGTAAAGTGTTACACATAAACAAACACTAACAAATAATAGTTTTCAAAGTTTAATTTTGCAGCAGCCATTAGAGATGAGCATTTTTGTGATTTTTAAAAAAAAATGTTGCTCCTTGTGAACGTGATTTCTAAATTACTGTTCTTTTAAACTGTGACTGTGATCACAGTTTAGCAGTATTTTGTTTTTAGCAGTTCTGTTATTTTGAGGAAATCTAATAAGAGCAGCAGTGAAATTAAACAGTGACTGTGATGACGGTTTAGCACATTTTAGCTCTTCTGCTTTAAAAGTATTTATTAGTATGTATTGGTTTTTGATAAATGCTAATAAGAACAGCGACAAGAACAAACAATTAGAACCATTTTTCATAAAGGGACTGTACCTTTGTCTTTCACAGCCGCAAAGTAAACTATGCGAGTGGAAAAGGGGTATTAGCAATCAACCCAACCAAATATTGTAAGTTGTCGTATAAGAAGCAAAGAGACAATAAAATTGCAAATACAAAAAATGTGATAGTTACCAAAAAACACGATTTGACACGACGATTTTTTCTCGACAAAAGCTGTAGGTATAAAAAAATTTATGTGGTAACTTAATTTACTGTAAAGTAAGCATGAAAGAACAATCACAGTTTGTATGAAAGAACTGTATTTTCCAAAACCTGTGAAAAAGTAACAGGTTTCGAAATATGGCTCACCTCTACTAGCCATACCACCAACATGTTAAAAAGAAACTAAAAAAATCCTTGCAAAGATATATGTATGTATACATACATATTAGAGATGGGCGCGTCGAATTTTTCTAACACGACACGCACAAACACGAATACCATGATATTCAACATATACGAAACACACACGCCAAAAGTTTTCCCAACACGAAACTGCACAACACGCATGAAATGAAATACAATAACAAAAAATCGTTTTTAATTAGTGTATTTTTATGGGAATTGCTACAATTTAAGTTTAAAATTTTTTAAACGCACTAATAATCCCAAATTAATATTTTACTTATTAAGTAAAATATTTTAAGTGAGACATTTTTAGATTTTTAATTGAACTATAGTGAATTTTTAATCAGAAATAATTTTTAGTCAGGCTAAAGTTCAGTAATTTCAATTCTTTATTGAATGAAATATTTTTATTAATTAATGTGAGTTTCTAAAGAAGAGAAGAAGAATTTAACTTAGACTTTATAGCTGGGGGAAATACCGATATTTTTCTGTGCAGCCACGCACTTCATCAGCACACACGTCTATCCACTGGGGTAGAGTTTTGTTATTAACATCAGCTATTTAACGCAAATTTAGTATGAAATGGAATATGAGAAATGCTTATTGTGTATACAATTGTTATTTACCATTGGTAAATACATTTATAAGTATCACTATTCGTTTTCTGTTTTTCCATTTTTTTACTTTCTATTTGGTTAGCACGAAGTTATATCACTCTACCTAAGTATGTTGAACTATTCTTGCTTATCTTTTACGATCATGCCGATGGAAAACCCTCTTTCACCAACGATCGCAGATATTGTATTAGACACTCTCTTGGAAAAAACAACAAAAGAATTAAACGAGGAAAAGATAACGATTAAATTATTATCAAAGTGTGTTGACGACTTATTTGCAATTATTAAAAGAAAAGATGAAGAAAGGATTTTGCAACTATTTAACAATTATCACAACAAAATTTAATTCACAATTGAAAAAAATTAAATTTTCAAACAGTGGTGCCAAGTTGGCACTGTCAACAGCTGATACTATATACGAAACTTTAACCTTAAAAGTGCCATACCATGGCTGGTGCTTGCGTGTTTGACGATACAAAATAGGCATTAAATTTTTTCCTGGAAATTCATGCATACATATCGAGCCATAACCGCTAAAATAACTCAAGCGACACATTTTTTTGACTTAGTTTTTTTGACGAAAATCGACTATTTACGATCGCAAATAATCGATTTTGGTCAAAAATTGAAGTTCGAAAATTATGTCGCTTAAGCTATTTTGGAGGTTATGCACGTAAAATCGTTTCGTGTTTTTCGTGTCAATGTTGCTGAGCACGATACGAAACGAACACGCACGAAATCAGATTTTCTGACACGAACACTGAGTGTTCAATCGTGCGTGTTCGTATCACGAAAAAAAAACACGACACGCGCCCATCTCTAATACATATCGCACACTAAATCATAAAAGGTCAAAACTCAAAATTATGAAAATGCTTATGTTTTTCATGGACCGCAAAAATGTCTTTTCCAGTAACATCTTTTTGAACAGTTTTTTGCCATTCCTGAACATCTGAGATTTTTTGAGTTGGCATTGTTTATGATTTAGTGTGCGATGTGTATGTTTATTTATATGCAGAGATTTGTATGTATGTATGTATATGTATTATTTTTTTTTAAGTTTGATGTAGAAAACTTGAGTATATATAATTATGTCTTTTTTTTTTTTTTTTTTGTTAATGTTTATTTTTAACCCCCGACTAAAAAAAGCGGTGTTATAAGTTTGTAGTGTGTGTCTGTGTGTCCGTGTCCACGTACAGACACAGAAAGGTGACTTGATCGAAAGGGTTCTTAGATATGTTTGAAGAAAATTGGTCCAGCCGTTTAAAAGATATCGCATCTTTTCTAGATATGTTCAAATTTTAAATTTTTGTTATTATTAAACAATTTGTAATATCGGCATGAGTTTTTGCATAGCAAAATAATTTATTTTAATTCGAAAACAAAATGAAAAACAATTCAAAATGAAGGTGTTTACATTGTTGTAAATTTTTTTGCCGATTTTTTAAAATAATTTTTCAGATATAGCCATCTTTTGCAGATTTTTGACAAAATTTTCTGGCAACAGTGGTTCTAACACTTACATACATATGTATGTATGTACGTATGTATGTAAAATTTACATTACAACTAAATTTAATTAGCATAACAAAGTGATGGGTGGAGCCAATTAACAATTGCTGAGTGATTGCCTTAAACACATAATAAAGGGTCCGCCAGATAACTTTTTTTTTTTTTTTTGAAAATGCTATAAAAAAAACTACTGAAGCTTCGGCTGTGTGCGCCGTCCTGTTGAAACCAAATGTTGCCAATATCCTCCTCTTCAATTTTTGTGAACAAAAATTCGTTCAACATGGCCCGATAACGATCGCCATTGACTGTAACGGCCACTCCTTGCTCATTTTCGAAAAAAAATGGCCCAATTATGCCTCTTGACCAAAATCCGCACCGTGCGTCGGCTTTTCAATGTATGCGTGCGAGTTTTCTGTACCCCAAATGCGACAATTTTGCTTTTTTACATACCCGCCAAGATCAAAATGAGCTTCATCTGAAAATATGATTTTTTTTTGGCAAAATCGCCATCTTCTGTAAGTCGATCGCAGGAACACTTAGCGAAGCGAAAACGAATTGGATGGTCAGTTGGCTCGTTCAGCGGAAGGATAAAACTAATTATCTGTCAAATCAGACATGAGCTAAGTGTTACCATTCACGAAATAAGCACTAGTTGAAAAAAAAAACGTTAGAAGGCGGACCCTTTAGCTTACCATCTACATCTTACATACACACTCAAACGTACAATATACAAAATAACAAGCACACACGCATCAACACTACTTCTTTTGATTGTTTGTTAAGAACAAGAAGTCTTCAAGACATCGCTTGGAAACACTCATACACACGAACATCAATACATGATTCGTGCTTCGCTTATTCTATGAAAGCATTTATTATTGGTTTAGTATAATACATGCCACGAGTTACTAGAGGTAACTGTCTGCGAAAACTTAATATCAGCTATCACAATGGAGGTGCGGTATAGCACCACCCTTCCTAACCTAATATCAGCTGGCCAAACTTCCGGCTTCACTTGTGCGCTACAAAGGGAACTGGATATACCAATTTTTTTGATGAGCTTGAAGCAGGACACATAATATTTATTTATTTTCGCATAGTCCAGAATTTGGTCAGCAGTAACTGTTCAAGTGAAGAAATGTGGATACATTTCTGTTGGGATATAATATATAAATCATTTGATGAGTTAGCGCAATAAATAACACGGCCTTTTTTAGTTTTATCTCTATTCAAGTTGCTAACAGATATATGCTTACCAACAACATCAGTACTATGTAACGAATGTGAAGGTGAAGAAGATATCGGGTCTAATTATTCATTCCGTTCCGCGATTGCGGAAAGCATTTTTTTGCGGAAGCAAAATTTGCAATTATTCATTCAGTTGCTGCGGTATTTTTCTCTATTTTGCTTACGCTCAAATTTTATAACCGAAAGCGTACGGAAAGAACAAAATTGTAAGGAAAATATTCAAATCAGCAAAATAAAGCTTACTTTAATATTGCTTGTTTAATTTTTATAAGAATATAAAAAAAATCAAATAGAAGCAATTATTAATTCAATTTAACTTATATTAAAATTTCTTTATTCCAACTTACTTTCTATGATTAATCTGTAACTCTTCTTGCTATATTTTCTTGTTTTTATGTTTCAGAAATACTGACATACCCAGCGGGAAAAAGAATGAGTGCGGAAGCCTTCCTAAAATTCCTCTGTACTCCTTCTTTTAGATGTACAAGGCCTGCTTGCCCCATCCCATCTTCACAACTTTTTTACACACCTTGTCATTGCGAGGTAGGCCTTCCGTTCTCACTTCTTTCGCAGATATTCTAAAAGGCCTTCAAATTAATGGCTCTTAAAAGGAATTCCAGAAAATGGCTGTTAAATGGCCTTTCAGAGAATGGCTTTTAAAAGGCCTTCAAAGTGCTGGGATACTATCGATATTTTCTACTATCGATAGTTCAGATTTCACTATCGATACTATCGATATTACTATCGCGCATATGTTTGTACTTGAGAAAGATAAAATAAAGTTAGTTACACTTATTATTTTATCACTTTATTGAAATCATATAGTCTTGTGTTTATTTTAATATGTATAAATGTATCTACGAACGTTATTTTAGGTTATAGTTTATGAAAAATTGTGCTGATGTCTTTTAAAAATTTTTTATAACACCTCACATTTTTCAAAATTACATTTTATATAATATCGATATTTTTTCCTATCAATATTTTCGGTATTTAAAACTATCGATAGTATCGATAGTACTATCGATAATGTCCCAGCACTATGCTTTGGACTGTATCTCAAAACTTACAAGTGTTGAAATACAAGTAAAATAGTTGTAAAAATATATTATTATATATTATATTATATTATAAATTATTTCCCCAACAGTTTTACTTGTATTACAGCACTTGCAAGTTTTTAAAAACAGGCCATATGTATTCAATATACACATGTACATATATACAGCCGTAATCAACAATTTTAAACAGCATTTCAAATGTTGTTTAAGCAAAATTCACTAAAATTGTATTCATAATAGAATTTTAGATTAAAAAACATTTTTTAAACCTTGCGTAAATCGGCAAATTTCAAAATTGACATGTTTAAAACATGTTTGTTTACATTTTTAACTTTCCCTGTATGTATGTACTTATGTATGTATGTTTATGCCAGTGTTATTTAGAAGAAAAAATTAGTTTTTTTTTTGTAGAAACTATTGCCGAAATATCGAATAGACTCCAAAAGAATATTTAAAAGAAAAAGGAGCGATCCAGTTTCCATTCCCAATCATTCTTTTCTCACTTATGTGCAAAGCATATTTATATAAAACAAGAATGATAAACTACAAGATTACGCCAGTGCAAAAAAAATAGTAGACGTGTGACGTCACGCACACTGTGTTTCTATTGGCTGATAATTTGGTTTATTTTTTTTATAAAACTCTTTAAAGCTATTTTGACTGCAGGATTGCCAACCACTATACAAGTACTGGTTTTGCTAAGTTCGGTGAAGAAAAGTGGACATATAATAATCCCACTTTTTTACTTTTGCAGTTACTTACGAACAAGAAGACAAAACAATATTGTTTTTGTTTTAGGTATTTACCCTTTTTTAATATTATCCGTAATTAGATAATTGAGTTTTAACCCATATACAAATTAAGACCCGTGAACTTTTAAGCAGTTCAGTTTGTGTGTGTTGTTAGCAGGTAACCAAAAGTATTTGTAACAACTTTTTCATAAAAAATGTTAAAATATTTTTTTAATAATTCACTGACCGCTATGTGTATCTATGTAGATGTTATGTTTGTATGGATATACATACACACTACATACGCATATTCATAGGTATATATACATATAGTATATAGTATGTACATTGTACTGGTACATTGGGTATTTATAACCACAAAAAACTAGTTTAAGTATTATATATTGAAATATAAATACATATGTGTATATATACATATACAAATGTACATAAGTTTGTACATTAGAGCCGCTCACATAAAAAATTCTTGTTGTTATGAAAATAGCTATTTAAAAATATATCATAGTTAGAGTCTTTAGTTTTGGTATGTTTCGATTTGATGCCACATATGTATTAACACAGAAAATATTAAGTAAGTAATAAAATTCAAAATTAGGCGCTTTGTTAAGTTAATAAAACAAGTTTAATTTCAAAAATTAAAAGAAACTCTCAACAACAAATAAGAAAAATTTTTGTAGAGAAAATAAAATAATAGAATATAATTTGATTGTTGCGATTTCTTTGTTTAAATTTCTTAGTTTCCCATACTTATGCTTTAAGTCTTTCATTTGATTTTTCCCAGCCTTTATGGCAACTCTTACAATAGACGTGTGACGTCACGTCTAACGGTAAACTCTCTGATTGGCGTAATCTTGTAGTTTATCATTCTTGATATAAAGTATATGCAGGTCTACAAGAACTAAGAAAATACAAAAACAACAGGAGTTTTGTTTGTGTAAAAATACTGGATGAATGTAAAAAACAGATGAATACAACCAGACCTGTGCCTCGTTTCTGTAAGGAATGTGAGAACTTTTCGAGTCGAGAAAATTGTTATCATCCTGTGAAACACAGGGTGAGTAAGAAAAAAACTGTATTTGTTGATATTTTTTGTAAGTTTGTATAAGTTTTTATGTGAGTAACCCTGTGTAAAATAGGACAACCAATATAATTATTTAATTTATCTCGATGCGAGAACTTTAAATAGAAATGGGGTACTGGATAACTTGCATTGCAAAGTTATGTAACCGAAATAAATCAAAAAAAAAAAAAAATTAATGTATATTAAAAAATGTAAATACATATGTAATAAATATGTATGTGCAAATCACGACAAAAACAGCAATATAATTAGCAACAAATTTGCACTAAAATCATCAAAGATGGTGCCAATGCAATAAATTTGCATTTGCATTGATTTGGATTAGCGTGAGAAAATGGTCAATGCATTTGCATATTAATGTAATAGTTCCAGATCTGCATACAAAAAAAAGGAAATGTATGGATAAGAAAAAAAATTAATTTATTAATTGATAAACTTTTAATACGTGAAATAATTAAAATATAACGAAAATTAAAAATTTTAAAAACCCCCGATTTATTCAGAAAAGATGTTATTTATATCTTCTAAACTGCTGGACCGATTTTCTTTAAACAGAGCTAAGAACACTCTCGATCAAGTAACCTTTCAAACGTAAACTAATTTAAAATCGGTCCAGCAATTTGGCCTGTACGTGGACACGGACAGACACACAGACACATAGACACACACTACAAACTTTTTAGTCGGGGGTTAAAAATAAAACTCATAATTAAAAATATTTACAATTATACATTCAGTTTCATATACTCAAACCAAAGTTTCCATCTCATCATCACCGTGAATTACTCCAATCACTTTAATGAAAATAGAAAATAGCTAAATAGGAAGCCAATACGATAATTAGCGATCAATATTGTTAAAATAGTCAACAAGACGTCGTTTGAAAGTAGTTATCGACATTGCAAAACACCTCAAATTTTTGGGTAAACAGTTCCATAGGCGCGCTGAACGAACTACAAATGAGTTCTCATAGGTAGTGTTGCGTATACGAGGGATAACCATTTGAGGGTTTCTGACTGATTTAGTAAAAGAAATCAATTGCAAAATGTGCAACGGCCTATGAAACTTAATGATATTAAACAAATAAATAAGTAGCCGAAACTTGAGGTAATCATCAAACGAAAAATTTAGAAAATTCTTAACGTGATCAGAAACGTGGGTTCTTAATCTGAGTTCATACACAAATCTAATGACCCTATGTACAATAGCTTTGATTTTCTTTTTATTACCGGTATTGCATTCTGAGTAGACTTCAATACAATATGTAATTAATTTGTGACATTAGTAGCGCATGCCCAATCGACTTCTTAACATTAATGGGCAAGAATAAATTCCTGTGATATAATCTGTGTAATATAAAACAAATTTTAGAGCATGTGTTGTTAATATGAGGTTCAAACGATAGTTTGTCATCAATCAACATATCAAGACATTTCATCTTGTTAACAAATTCAATCGTGGATTCACATATATTTAAGTTTAGATCAATTAGTTCATTCCTATTAGATTTAAAAACAATAGCCTTGGTCTTATTTGGATTAACGTGAAGGTTATTAACAACCATCCAGCTATTAACTACGTACAAATCATTATTGATCGTTTCCTCTAGGCAATCGTTAAACTCAGGCTCTTCTGACCACAACAATTGTATGTCATCTGCAAAGGCGAAAGGTTTACAAAAACAAAGAGAATTAAATAAATCATTTAGAAATATAATAAAGAGGATAGGTCCAAGTACAGATCCTTGTGGGACTCCTGACACAACAGGTAATGATTCTGAAGCCAGCCGATTAAATATGACCAGACTAGGCGACAAGCAGATGTAGAAAACATGTAGTTGAAATTGAGTTTATTAATAAGTCCCAAATCACACTGTGCAAGTCTTATTGCTAAGCTGATTAGTTTCAGGAAGAGAGAGACGAGGGGAACAGCAACGTTTCTTTTCCCCCCGTCTCTCTCTCCTAATAAACTAATGAGCTTAGCATTAAGACTTGCATAGTGTAAATAGGGAGTAAGCAGCGAGATCCGAATTAGGTCAAAGGCTTTAGCCAGGTCGATTGAAACAAGAACTCCCACTTTACCATTATTCATGGCAGTCCTGATGGATTCAGTCATTTCAATTAACCTACCATTTACACATGAAACTAATTGCAAGAAAGTAGCAATACAATCATATTTTTTCACTACCACGCTCACATTGTTTTTAATTTCCAGTCAGCTTTCAACTATTTTTTCAAGAAAGTAAATTTTTGATGTTTTCAGAAAGTAAAATGAAAAAAAAGGTTTACAGTGTTACCCCCTTTAAAGATTTGTACAAATATACAGGATTTTGGTAAATAGTTATTATAAATTATCCTTATTTTGTATAAACATTTAAAGAATTATAATATCGTCCCTACCACGTCAAACTATCCAATATGCAAATTTGAAGAAATTTTAAAAAGAGCGCGAAGACCCATCAATTATAAATTTAAAGTCAGCTTGTTCCTGAAAGTGCCAGGCTTAAAAAAATTTCTTATTGAGTTATCTATCGTCCGTGAGAATTTCAGCATTTTGAAACGAGGCATATCGTAAAAATCAGGGTACCAAGATAACGAATCTAAAATACTAATTTTGCATATTGGATAGTTTGACGTGGTAGGGACGATATCTCATGTTCAAATATACATGGAGAAGACACTTCATGCCTTTTGAAAGCAATAATATTATTACAATATTAACAATAATATTTATTCCCAATTTATTGCCTCCTAAATTTGTGTAGTTGATGTTCTGGATAACTAATTAAGAAGTGAACAAAACAATTTTTTTCAACTTTACTTATCGACCAGATTTTTAAAATGAACTTTCACTTTCCTATGAAAATTAACAAGAAATGTTCATGAAAGTCATTTATTTCATTAAATTTTTTATTCATAATATGTATACAGAAATTTCAAGAAAGTACTTTCATGTGTAAATGTAGCGTAAAATATTGTCCATAAAGTAAATTAGATGTTTAATAATATATGGAAGCACAATTTTAAGTTAATGGAAATGCCATCAGATCCGACTGACGTAGTTTTTATTTTATATAAAGCTATAATTAGTTCAGATTCTGTAATATTAGAGAAGGAAAAGTAGTCAGGCTCATTTTTTAAAATTTCCCAGTTTGGCTCATGATCAGGGGTATCCAGTTGATTGCTCACAAAAATTTTATTAATTTCATTGATCAATATCAGAAAACGAGGGGCGGTCATCAAGAATACTTGTGTTTCGTAAGGAACGCCATCTTTGTTTGCTGTCCATACAACTAAACATTGGACAACGTGTTATCCTGAAGTTACGTATTTTTGATTTAGTAATATTCCTGAGACGTTTATAGATCTCACGATTACCATCACGTCTATTCTTATGATATGATTGCAAAGCTATATTAGTTAAGGATCTATAATAGTTGATAAAGTTCGGGAAATTTAGCCTACCTCGTTGTGTATGACAATATAACTTCTTAAAAGGAACGTAAATTAAGAAATCGTTAAAAAGCGTTTTAAAAAAAGTAGACTGCTCGTCAGAATCATTAGTCAAGTATAATTGTGAGAAATCAGTGTTCGATATAAGTATTTCTATGGCAATTGTACCAGTACGGGTAAAATCCCTAACGTATGCCGTATTCTGTGAATAAGACATATTAAATTTAAAGGATGCACAAATTAGAGAGTGATCAGAAATAAAAGGAGCTTGGAATTGAGCCGAAGTACAGACTGTCATGCTTTTGCTAACGATAAAATAGTCAATCAGTGATGATGAAAAGAATCGTGATGTGTTGGAGCAGAATTATGTACGTAACTTAATTCAAGGCGCTCACAAAGCAAGTGTAGTTTTTCAGGTTTATTAGGATTAAATAGGTCATTATTGAAGTCACCCATTACCAAAATGTCTTTATAACGCACGAAAATATCACCGAATTAGTCCTCAAATGAATTGAGGTCATCCCTCGGGAGGTATATAGCACCGACAACCAAAGATTTAGTACTGATGATTTCAAAAAAGACACCCTTATATAAAAAGAAATCATTACATTTATAAATACATTTAAACTTTATAATTTTAGCTATGTAAATAGCCACACCACCACCTCTACACTCTTGTGGCCTATCGCTACGGCAAACTGAATATCCCGGTATGCAAACTGCTTGGTCAGGAATAGTAGAATCTAACCAAGTTTCGGAAATGTAGATTATATCAGGGGAAGTAATTCTTGAAATTAAAATTAGTTCATCAAGCTTAAGGGATCTGTCAGATGGGCATAAGCTTTGTGCATTAATATGAATCACTCTAAATTCCTCCGGTCTAGTAGGGAAGATGCAATTGAAACAGTTATCACTAATTATCGGGCCTAGGTTAGTTCTAGAACTCAAACGCTACCAATGACGGTGAATAGAGAAAACGCAGTGATGAGAGATTACGGAAATTAATAAATTATAATAGGTAATTCATGTTAACAATTTATAATAATATAAAATTAAAGTTACTAAAACATATTATTTCCACTATCAACTGATTATATGTTTTAATATAAAATTTGGAGATCGATATGAAATAGAAAAGATAGTCAATCACAATCAAGAAGAACGTAACTCTGAGCATTGAGCTGCAGTAAGGTCCTTAAATTTCCCGTCTTGGAGTTTAACTCTAGCCATAGGAACATGCCTGTTTAAAATTTTGAATGACAAGATTGAATTTTCTCTTCTTAAAGAGCGGCAAAGAGCTTATAGTTTTAAGCTAGACGGAGTAAGATTGTCATTAATGTAAGCCCTTGAAGTAATATCTGTTTTGATTGCGCCATTAAGTTTAATATTGGGCTGCTGAAAATAAGCTATATAAGGTTATCTCTGACAAATACATTGTTAAATTTAACGAGAATTGATATACCTCGCTGAATATATAAACAGTGGTGTATATCTTTAACGTCCGCAGCAATGCCATAATATCTGCAGATTACAATAATGTGATCCGACAAAGAGTCAATGCCAGACGGCAACCCAGTAATAACTAAATCAGCACGGTTAAGTCTACGCTGTAATTTATTTTCTTCCAGTTCCAGGCGTGAGAACCTTGCCTCAGTTTGTAACTCAACTTGCTTGATATTACAGCTATCCATTTTTATTTTAAATTCATTTTGAAATGAAACGAGATCAGAGCGTAATTCTGTAAGTGACAATTCAATTAAAGTTTTTAAATCTCGCTGCTCGGTACGCAGTTCTGTAGAAAAAGAGTTGAAGGTGTTGATGAATTTTTTATCAAGTTCATCAATATACTGCCGTATTATTGAATTTTCATCTTTTGCACTGGTACGGCATCTGGTGCAGTTAAAATTATAAACTATCAGTCTTACCCAAAGCGGCATAAATTTCCTTAGGTATGTTGATACATGAGATATGGTACCAAGTTTTGCAATTGTCGCAGTTAATCCCAAGGTCGGAGCTTGTAACCTTTTTACCACATTCACCGCATTTAGCCGCAGGAGCCATGATTGATTTTGTACTAAATGTATGTAGGAGCAGCAATTGTATATACAAAACTATGAAAAATTATGTGTGTTGTTTGCGTTTACTTGACAATTGACTTTGTTGTTATATTAAGCGGTTAACAGTTTAATAATTATTTAATTTTTTTAATATTTAATTGTTTTATAAGTGCGTTTGTATTACAATTATAAAGGTGTTGGTATTGAAAAAGTCTTCATGAAGCAGGTACATGTGTATATTTTAACACACCAACCATCTATGTACATACGTGTATATATATGTATGTATGTAAGTACATACAGATGTATGCAAAAACCAAACCAGGGGGTCGATTCTGGTTCTGTGATAATGAGAAATGAAAACTTTTTTCATCTTTTCATAGTGTTTCTGATTCTAGTTCAATGAAAAAATTAAAACAAAATTGAAATGATTTCATATGAAAAAAACAATTGGAATGAAATAAAACGTTTTCACAGTTACACATCATTACTGATTCTCGTTTTATGAAAAAGTGTAAACAAATGTCAAAACCTTTTCATATGAAAAGTTTTTTTACACACACAATTCATTAGTGAAAAAGCATGGAAACCCATTAAAAACCTATACTAATATTACTAAAACACTTTTAAAATATTTAATTCACTTATCCTCATCCCTAATTTCGTCTGATACATCCATTAAAACATTTTATCCAGACATTTTCTATTTTTATTCATGTTCATATTTGCATAATTTGGCAATTGATCAGAAGTCGAGGGAGGCATAAGTTAAGTTATTATCGGCGGCAAAAAAATAATTTGGCGACGAGTGGAAGTTAACTTGAAATGTTATTATAATAGTTTTTATTATAAAATTTTTTAGTTATAAATATATCAAAATGCCATACCACACTAAAATTAATATGTTTTCTATAAGAAAGTTTCAAACTCCATTTGCAAAAGAATACATTTAGCTTTCTAGTACTGAAAAGAGAAATCAATGCAACACTTCCAAAGTCTTTAAAAACAATTTGTATTTGTGAAGCACTATGAGGAATTTTGAAGAACAATATGCCAATTTCTACATGAAAAATATGTGTATTTACATAAATGTGTACACATGTACGTATGCTAGTTTGTATGTATGAATGTTCCTATGCACATTATTAAAAAGATAGGTAAAAAACGCATGTTGTTTAGCTTGCTTATCATTTTTTTGGAATCCTCGTTTATGCTGGTATTTTACACTTTTCTCTACCTGACAGAAACATGCACACTAGCATCATAAATGAAACCACTTCATTGGACAAACATATTTTAAATTGTATTTCTCGTAAAATATTTTATTGTAATGTGAACTATTTTCTTTATTGAGTGAAACTTAAAGCTAGTAAAAGGCTGAAAAATATGAAAAATATGAAATACTAATAAAAATAATTGTGTTATTTACATACATAAAAACGCAGAAACATATACATATATGTATGTACATACATATGTATATACATAAATTCAACAAGAACTTAATCCCTGCCACGATTATCCCATTAAAATTAGATACATGGAATAAAAAAAAAGAATTGCCTAAAAACGAACCAAAAAAACTTTACATATTTACGAACATACATATGTATGTATGTACATATATAAGTATGTACATAAGTATGCATGAAAAAAAGGAAAGCAACTGTTTGTCTTGTTTGAACTTAACTTTTCCTCATGTACATTCTTATTTAAATTACATTGTACATATGTATGTAGTTGCAAAAACAATTACTATTTCTTTTTTATTTATGTATATATTTGTTTTTTTATAAATAAATCAGGCTCAAATATAAGCCAGATTATATACTTCATTCATAAATATAAGCAGCGGCAGTGGCTCAGGAATTAATAAAAAATTGCATGCGGCTTAGCGCGGCATCGTAACTGCGAAACTTAGATCTCTGCATTTGACAATTAAAGTTAAATAACATGAATAGAAACTTTTCACAGCTACACTGGAATGAAACATTTTTTCATTTCTTGAACCAAAATCGTAATCTGTGAAACTGTGAAAAGACGGTGTGAAAAGTTGCTATGAAAACGAAAATGAAACGTTTTTTTTTCACTTCACATTATCACTGAACTAGAATCGACCCCCAGCTTTATGAACGTGGCAACAATATTGGTTGACAAATGGGATTGGTTGGCGTCTGGAATAATGAAGTAAAACTAATACAACACTCGAAATAAAAACCAAAATACAACTGATAAAAAGCAGTTGCCTCATGGTGTTGAGGCTAATTTCTTCGTTTCCTTGTATTTACTAGAGCGTGGCAAAAGCCCTAAAAAAAAGGCTTACAAGCACTCTCATTAATTTCAAAATGTGTGTGTATATTGCTCCGTTATTTTAAAACAAAACTTTCAAAAGAGATGTGTTTTGCTTTACGATAAGAACACTGCAGTACAGAACAAAACTGCAATAGAACAATGTTGGAGTAAAACCAAGCCTTTCAAAACAAAAATGAAATAGAACATCAAAATTCACACAGAACATTCAAAACATGTTTGAATGTTCTGATAGCAAGAAGCATTGCGCTTCTTTAGGAATATGAAATAATTTGTTAATTTTTACTTTCAATATGTATACACATATACATACATACATAGCTTGCATGTTTGTGCTCGTGTTCTAGTGCACTCGATGTTTCTGCTATGATTTACTGTTGTTTTGTTTCTCGCTTTTCGTTTTGATGTTCTACTTGTTTTGAGAACACAAGCACTAACAAAACTGCAGAGAAAAACTATTCGAATGATGCTTGATTGATTTTAGTGAGAGTCATGTTTTGTTAGTTTTGTTTTGTTATTTATGTTTGCACTAAAACAGAATGCTTTGCAGTAGTATGAAATAGAATGCAAAACTTTTAGAACGATTTACGCAGCCCTTTAGTATACACAAAAAAATATAAGAGGTAATATTAACTAAGCTTGCATAGGTAACTTTTTTTTATATGAAAGTAAAAAACTTGGGTTTTATTAACTATGCAGTTAGGTAATTTGTACATTACATTTTACCTAAAATCCAAGTTAATATAACTATTACAATTAGGCATCTTCTTCGAAATTATTTGTATTGAATTGTTTTCTATTTTATTGTCAAAAAAAAATATTTGAAGAAGGTATGTATACTAAAGGGTTGCATTTGTATACTCGTTTGTATAGCCAAAACAAATATACCATGGTATGTACCATATAATTGTAGTGTGAGCGACAGAACTAGTATAAGAGTTGTGTGTGCGTGCTTTTCCAAATTAAAATACAATTGAAAACAAATAACAATTGCTTATTGTATTGCTGCTGAGCAACTGTTTGATCTGTTTTTGCTCAAAAAATACATATTGTAATACAAATATATGAAAAAACCACTATTGAAACATGATGTGCAGATGTATGTGCGGGGACGTTCGTTATGTTATTTTGTGGGGCAGACAAAGTATAGAGAGAGAAAGAGACAATTATGCTCTGAGAGTAATTACAAATGCATGTGTTTCATGTACATGTATCATTTACTTACATATGTATGTGCAATTTTGCTTTAATTCATTCATTCATAAGCCAATTTTTTTTCTCAACACATCATAAAGCACTTATGGTAAAAGCAGTTTTATGTATCTTATTTGCCTTAGAAAAACAAAAAAAATAAATGTGTTGTTTTCATTTGCTCATTGCCCAACCATACAATAATTGCTTAAAAATCAACATTTACAACTAGTAACTGAAAACGATAAATAACATATTTGTTCATACCAGAACCAAAAAAACAGGCAAAACTAGTGCAAACAGATGTATCTGTGCAATGCTATAATGTATACATGAAATTTTCATAATGTTTATGTAAAATAACTGTTTTTAATTATTACAGATAAACCAACTGAGCCCGGCTATTTTCGTTGTATTTGTGGTGTGGTGCCTTGCGCAACGAGAGTTATACTTTTCCTAGAATTCTGCCCAACAAAGTTGATCCCTTAGTATAACTTATGATGGTCGAAAATGTTCCAGAATACTTATGAAATGGTTGAAGGCTTGTTAAACAAATTAATGTAGTTATTAAATAACCCGTTAAGCATACATAACTTTTAGATTCCCTGTGTATAGCTCAAACAAAGGAAGTGCTCTTGTACAGACCATCTGATACAGGTAGAACACTATTGCCAGAGCTGTAGCTCACCACACTGAATGTACGACTACGTTTATAAGAGTTTCGGGTGAAGAATTGGTACACCAATTCATTTTTGATGATTCTCGTATGGTACGTAAGTTTTTCGTTATTGCTCGAGAGCATGTGCTGATGTAAAGGATGTACATATATACAGAAGCCAGTATGCATGCATTTCTTGACAGGCGTGTTCATGTTAGACAGGAAGATTTTGAAATGGAGGTGGCTAAATTCCGAAAAGAATCGGCTCTGTTCTGCAAATTTAATCGGTTTGAAAAAGTTATGGAAATAAATTTTATTTTTTTGTATAAATCCGGAGACATTTGTTTCCTATGAATATATTTGTGTACATACCTACATATGCAACACATATTACAACACTTTCTAATAAATTATTAAAAAATGTAAAAAGTCTTTAATTATTATTTTATATCGCGAAGATAGCTAAAATTCATGACCATTATCCAATTATAAATAGTTAATTTAACCAAAATCCATGATAATTTGCCGCATTATATATGTATAAATTTACTTTGATATTTAAATAATTCACAAAAAGTAAAAATATGAATTTACCTAGTCGTTAAGGAGTTTTAACTAAAGTTTTAGTTGATTTTTCGAACATAGAAATCAACTAAATTTTTTGTTGAATTATCTAAAAATCTTTGTAAATGCCATTCTACCCTTTCACTTAGTTAAAATTATACCATAATTTTAGGAAATATAATTAGTGATTTTTTATGGGAATTGTTGAAATTTAAGTTTAAAATTTTTTAAACGCACTAATAATCCCAAATTAATATTTTACTTATTAAATAAAATAATTTTTTTAATTAAAAATACATTGAAATTGATTATTGAGGGGTTTAGCTGGATCCTATGCGCATTTCACTGCTGCTAATGCAGATCATCAGGGAACCTTTACCCAAAGTTTCTTAGAACAACTAGAGTTATTATGTTATAAACTTTCATTTACACAAATGAGAAGCTTATAACAAATAACAAAGTTGAAACAAGAACTCAATAATCAACATGTTTTTAATTTTCTTTACCATAACTACATTGGCTGACTTTTTTTCAGCTTCAAATTGTAGTCGTAAAGCTGGGATCACACGATTGGCACAAATGCACCAATTTTCGTCAGCTCACTGCGATAGAGTCATAAGTAATAAGCCAAAATGACATTATTACTTAATTAATTCTTGAATAAGTCTATATGGCTTTATTACTAATGCAGTGTGGTGCAGATATGTAATTATATTTCAATTAGTTGAGAAATAAGGAAAATTTACTTTGTTACTTATGAATTTATTTCAGTGAGCCGACGAAAATTGGTTCATTGTGCCAATCGTGTGATCCCAGCTTAAAAGTATGTAAAAAGAAAATAAATGTAAATAACAACAACAGCTATTTAAGAATAGAGTGTTGCCACACAAGTATTTTTTGACCTGGTGCAGTCAATTTAATAATTAGTGATTTTTTATGGGAATTGTTGAAATTTAAGTTTAAAATTTTTTAAACGCACTAATAATCCCAAATTAATATTTTACTTATTAAATTAAATCTCAGTTCTCATTGAACCTTCATAGTGAAGAGACATTAAAGCGGATTTTTTTTTACATACATACATACGAAACAAATATAAAAAACAACAAAATCAAAAATTATACAAAAAATATTCGTAATACATATTCACCTTGATAAATAAGCTTATTGGCTTTACTAATATTTTTTACATAGCAAGAAATAGCAAAAACAAAAAAAAAACCGTAAACACAAACAAAGTTCCCTTGAGGAATAATACTCTGTATGAGTACCTCAAAGGAAAAAAATTTTGAAATCAGTTCTAACGGCTGAAACGCTTATTTTACAGTGAGTTCTGAAACTCTTAATGAAAACAATATAAATAATAAATCTGATGAAAGTCTTCTTTTAACGGCAAAGCCAATTTTTCGTCAGCGATCAACTTCGCTTTGTCCAATGTCAAATAGTAGTGATTCATTAACATTACAGTTGTCCAGTACTTCTTCATATAAGACAGTAATATCATCCCCTTCAGGCTCGTGTTTATCACTTAACAAAGTTATCACTACAGATAACAGTAGCTCGAAACTCAAGGTACAAGTCGGAATGGACAGATATATAACCGTGGTAAAGCGTGGGCGAAGCCCGAATTCTTCAAAAATTTCATCTGCTCTAAAAATGTCTAGGGATAACAGCGCAGGCTCAACTAAACGCCAAAACCGCTTTAAAATTTTGCAAGATGACAACGACAAACCCGAGGTATCCTCGAATAAAACATCCAAGCCAGCATCAATCTATTTGAGAGAAAAAAATTCAAATGCTCTTATTAAAAAATTAATTTCGGTCATTGGTGAGAATAAATTTCACATTGTTCCCATAAAACGTGGCAACATCGATGAAACGAAAATTCAAATTTATGATGAAAAAGATTTCCGCAAAATGGTTTCTGAATTTGAAAAAAATAAAAGAAGCTTCTACACATACCAGCTTAAGAGTGCTAAAGGCCTGCAGATCGTATTGAAGGGCATAGATTCTTACGTTGTTCCCGAAGAAATAAAAGATGCACTCGTCCTCCAGGGATTTAAGGTAAAAAATGTATCTAACATAATAAATATGGAGAAGATCCCACAAACCTCTATTTCGAGTTGATCTTGAGCCAAATGATATAAAATTAAGAAAAAATGAGACACATCCAATTTATAATTTAAAATACTTTTTGTACCGAAAAATCACAGTTGAAGAGCCACATAAGCGTTCAGGTCCTGTACAGTGCCATAATTGCTAAGAATATAGCCATACAAAAACATACTGCAATTTACCCTCTGTTTGCGTTGTGTGCGGTTAATTACACGATACTGCTAGTTGCAATAAGCCAAAAAACCAAAGTGATAAAAAATGTAGTAACTGTGGAGGTAATCACACCGCTAACTTCAGAGGATATCCTGTATATTCTTTCGTTAAACAAACTATGGGACAAAAACCAAAATTAGCTCCAGTCCAATCAGTAAACGCTTACTCCGCCAATCTTGCTCAAATGAGCCAACCAGTTACTTCCCGTGTATCGTATGCAGATGGTGTTAAGACAAATTCAATTCCCACGCAAAATGTTCCACCGCCAAATAATTCAACGAATTCAAACTCAAGCTTTAACTTTAGTCGCCTTGAAGCTACTATTGAGAATCTGGTGCTAACTATAAACAACTTTACTACAAATATGACAAGTATGATGCAAGAAATGCTGCGAATGCAGAATACACTGCTTCAAGCATTAGTTAATAAACCATGAACACGTTAAAAATATGTTTCTGGAACGCAAACGGCATTCGCCAACATAAAAATGAACTTGAGCACTTCCTCATGGAAAAAAATATTGATATAATGTTGGTTTCTGAGACTCATTTGACCTCAAGAAGCTTATTTAAAATAAATGGTTACACTTTATATGATACAAAGGACCCGAGAGAGAGAGCATGTGGTGGATCAGCAATTCTGATTAAGTCAAGACTCAAGCACTATGTCCTTGACAACGTTAGTGAAGAATATTTGCAAGCAACGAATATTTTCGTAGAAAATTTTTGTGCGAATTTCGTGATATCATCAATTTACTCACCTCCCAGATTTTCAGTTACCGAAGATCAGTATGAGAAGTTCTACAAATCGCTTGGATCTTGTTTCGTGGCAGCTGGTGACTACAATGCAAAACATATGTACTGGGGATCACGTCTTGTTACACCTAGAGGTCGAGCCTTGTTCAATACAATTTCAAAAATGGGCTTAGATGTCATTTCGAGTGGGGAGCCTACTTACTGGCCTACTGACGTAAGAAAAATTCCAGATGTTATAGATTTTGCCGTCACGAAAAATATTCATAGGGACTTAATTCATGTAGAGGCCTCTCTAGATCTGTCCTCCGATCACTCTCCAACAATAGTTACAATTTTCAACTCACTAAGGAGTGATTTAACTAACTCATATGTGAAGATGATTAATGGAATCAACTGGCTGGCATTCAAAAAATATCTTAGTAGTCACTGCGTAGAAAACATTCAGCTTAGATCATGTGATGATATTGAATTTAACATTGCCAATCTTAACGAAAATATTAAACAGGCTGCCGAACACGCCACTACCTCCTATCCGCAGACCGGCTTTAACAGAATTTATTCTACGGAAATTGAACATCTTGTATGTGAAAAAAGGAGAGCTAGAAGAGAATGGCAACAACACAGATCACCCCTAAATAAAATCAGACTTAAAGAATGTACTAAACGACTCAAAGAGCTGCTATCGTCGGAAAAAACTGCACTACTGGAAAAGTATTTAGAAGGTCTTGATGTAACGTCCGCATCTAATTACTCTTTATGGCGAGCTACTAGAAATCTTAAACGACCCGTTGATCTTAAATCACCATTGCGTACTGCGACCGGAGGCTGGGCAAGAAGCGATAGTGAGAAAGGTAACTTATTTTCTGAGCATTTAAAATCTGTATTCACTCCCAATTCATGTACGGGTGCTGCTGATTTACCGAGTGTAGTTTCTCTACCCCCTCGTCCCTTAAGGTTTAAGATGCGTGAAGTACAAAAAGTAATTGCTGAACTCAACCCGAAGAAAGCTCCAGGTATTGATGGCATTAGTAACAAAATGCTCATGAACTTGCCTCATATTGCAATAAGAATCCTGCTATTTACTTTTAATGCTATTTTAAGAATGCAGTATTTTCCACATAACTGGAAACTGGCCAAGATCAAAATGATTCCAAAGGCGGGCAAAGATCTTACCAAGACTGAGTCATATAGGCCTATAAGCATACTATCTACAATCTCAAAGCTTTTCGAAAAGCTGCTCATGACTAAATTGTCCAAAATTTTAACTGATAATGGGTGCATCCCGGACCATCAATTTGGCTTTAGAAGTCAGCACAGCACGATTGAACAAACGCATAGACTGGTCCAAGTTGTAAGAAGAACATTTGAAGAAAAGAAGTATTGTTCTGCTCTCTTTATTGATGTTTCTCAGGCATTTGATAAAGTATGGCACGAAGGCCTAGTTTTAAAATTGAAGACATATCTGCCAATAAACATTCAAAAGCTTTTGGAAAGTTATATTATTGATAGGAAGTTCACTGTTGTGGAAGGAGAGTTCACGAGTGTGCCCGAAACTATATCTTCTGGTGTGCCCCAGGGTAGTATTCTGGGTCCTGTCTTGTATTTAATATATACTTGTGATATGCCTGTGAGCAATAATATCCATATTTCTACTTTTGCCGATGATACAGCCTGTATGAGTGTGCACGAAAACCCTTATGAGGCATCCCGCAATCTCCAGGAACATATCACTCAGCTGGAAATATGGTTGAACTTATGGAGAATTAAAGTCAATGAACAAAAGTGTGTCCATATAACGTTCACCCTAAGAAGAGATACTTGCTCCCCCATTCGAATCAACAATCAAAATATTCCTCAACATTCCCAAGTGAAATACCTTGGTATACACCTTGATCGAAGACTTACATGGAAACATCATATTGACTCTAAGTTAACTCAGATGAAACTTAAGTTAACTCAAATATATTGGTTGATTGGCAGAAACTCAACACTCAGCCTAGACTGCAAACTTTTATTATACAAGTCGCTTTTGAAGCCAATATGGCGCTACGGAATTCAGTTATGGGGCACTGCTTCAGCTTCCAATGTCGAGAGAATCCAACGAAGGCAAAACAAAATTTTACGGTTAATAACATCGGCTCCATGGTACATCCAAAATTCTATTATACATCGTGATTTAAATATGCCACTAGTGACTGAAGAAATTGCAAAATACGCAGGCAAATATTTAACAAAACTCGAATCACATCCTAATCCGCTTGCTCGTAATATTTTGAACTTTACTGGACACATCCGCTTAAAAAAGAGGGACACACGGACTCTTATACCTAACACTCCAGATGGGACTACTTGAAAATACTTCCCCCCCCCCTTTTTTGATTATCACTACTAATGTATTATTTATAACTACCACTAAGTTTATGTCCGACACTGGTCGGGCCTAATAATTTTTTTTTTATAGATTTAAGATTTGAATACTTATTGTTAGTTCACATATGAAGATACAATAAATAAATACATGCATTAAAAAAAAAAAAAAAAAAAAAACTTATTAAATAAAATAACTTTTTTAATTAAAAATACATTGAAATTGATTACTGAGGGGTTTAGCTGGATCCTATGCGCATTTCACTGCTGCTAATGCAGATCATCAGGGAACCTTTACCCATTGTAGTAATGGTAAAGAAAATAAAAAAACATGTTGATTATTGAGTTCTTGTTTCAACTTTGTTATTTGTTTTAAGCTTCTCATTTGTTTAAATGAAAGTTTATAACATAATAACTCTAGTTGTTCTAAGAAACTTTGGGTAAAGGTTCCCTGATGATCTGCATTAGCAGCAGTGAAATGCGCATAGGATCCAGCTAAACCCCTCAATAATCAATTTCAATGTATTTTTAATTAAAAAAAATTATTTTATTTAATAAGTAAAATATTAATTTGGGATTATTAGTGCGTTTAAAAAATTTTAAATTTAGGAAATATAGCCTATGAATTTTTCTGTGTGTATTTACTAAATATTGAATTGATTTGTATAACTGATATATTTTATGGTTTGTTATATTGTTAATAATGACAGCTCCGTCTCTGCTTTGTAACAGATTAATCTTTGTGTTAAAAAACCCGACAACATTGAGCTGTAGGTTGACTACTCGGGTATATGATGGTTACGGATTACTTTACAGCAATATTAAAAGTAAAAAAGAATGACGTGGCGATATCCTAGTGGAGTTGGAAAAACGAAATCACGTGGTAAAGAAGGTCACATTGAAATTGAAGTAGAACTTATACTGAAGTAAATATAAAAGAAAATATTGAAGTTTAAAATATTAATTAAAAAGCAAAAAAAAAAAAAAAAATTATTTCTTTATAGGAATTTTAAAATTCATCATTTTTACAAATAAAGAGAATTAAAAAAAACTTCAGCGTTCTTTGGATTTTATTATTACCACTTTCAGAGTTAACAAATTTTAAAATTCTTCATTGGCGATGCCGTCAGAAAAAGGACGTCCCAATAAAAGTTGTATCCTATGCTCTGAAGAAGATAACAACGAAATGGTATGTTGTGATAAATGTAATGGTTGGTATCATTTTTCGTGTGTCGGCGTTACTGAAGCAATTGCGAATTTAGATTGGAATTGCACCTCGTGCACTGAATTGGACGATATAGCAGCAGCTGAGCCACAACCACCTAAAATCGTTACAAGCAGCAACAGCAATGTAGACGTGTCTGTTGTACACCTATCAGACAGTGCGCTAGTTGACAAGCCTGTGTCTATACCTAATAAAAATCTAAGTGCTTCCAAAAAAAATTATTTAAGAAGCAGAAGGTTTTCCGAGGAACTAAAAATTCTAGAAGAGGAAGAGCAACTATTGTGTCGCAAAGAGGCGATTCTACATAAAAAGCGAGAATTGATTAAGCAAATGGAATCCGAAAGCGATAATGAAGGGGGTGAAATGTGGAACGATGCAACAAGAACCAATAAATTAACCGTGCCTGAGGCGGAGAGTACTAAGGCTGTAGATGTCGGCAATGGCAACGAAGAACCTAATGGTAGTGCCGGTTTAATGCAAATGAGGAGGTTAATGGACTCAATGGTGAGCAGAATGAACGAGTTAGAATTAAATCGTAGTGTGTCACGTGAAACACACTCTATGTCCACATGGTTGCCAGGTGTTGTTCCTGAACCATCGCTAAATACACAACAGTCTACAACGGTAGCCCCGACACTTACTCGGGAGCAAATTGCTTCCAGACAGAGTTTTGCTAAAGAGCTGCCTAAATTTTCTGGCAACCCTGAGGACTGGCCACTGTTCTTAGCAACGTACCAACAAACAACGGATATATGCGGGTTTTGCGACAGTGAGAACCTTCTGCGGTTAAGAAGTTCCTTAGAAGGTGACGCACTAAAATCTGTACGTAACCTCTTGTTTCATTCCTCTTGTGTGCCGCAAATTATAGAGACTTTAAGAATTAAATTTGGTAGGCCAGAAATAGTTTTAAATATTTTGCTTAAACGAGTAAGAGAGTTGTCGCCTATCAAAGAAAATAAGTTAGATTCGCTAGTTGACTTCGCCCTGGAAGTGCAGAACATAATTGCCACTATGAAATCAGCTGACTTAAAAAATTATCTAAATAACCCAGAAATTGAACAAGAGCTTGTCCTCAAATTGCCAGGAATAATAGCAGCCTTTTGGGGTATGCACAAGCTTTCCTTATCATCGTGTAATTTAGAAAATTTTGGTTCATGGCTGTTCCAGTTAGCTCAAGGGGCCAACAACGTGCTAATGCCTGAATGTCGTGGAGGTAAGTCTGGTAAACGAGGTAACGTGAACGCACATTTTGAGCTTGAAAATGAAACAAATTGTGTAGCATGTGGAAACACATGCAGAAACGTATCCCTATGTGACGAATTTAAAAGATGGAGTAGAAAAAAAAAATGGGAATTGATACACACGTACAAACTTTGCCGGAGATGTTTACTGTGTCATCCAATATCTGAATGTGAAGTAGATCAGGTATGTGGGGTCGACTCTTGTCAATTTTTACATCATCCCCTATTACACAAAAACGCACATGGGGTTTGTAACGTCGTCAGAAAGGCAGAAAACTCAGTATTGTTTAGAATCCTGCCTGTCGTCTTATACGGAAATGGTAAGCAGGTAAAAACGTATGCGCTGTTTGACGATGGGTCCTCACTTACACTAATGGAAGACAGTCTTCTACAGGAGCTGAATTTAAAAGGCAGGCCTAGTCCTCTATGTTTAAAATGGACCGCCGGCACTCACCGCTATGAAGACGATTCGCAGGTGCTTAATATCAAGATATCAGGTGATCCTAAGAAAAAATTATTCGAATTGGCTAATGTACACACTGTAAAGAACTTAGATCTTCCAAAGCAAACTGTAGACGTTCAGCAACTCAAGAGCTTGTATAGTCACTTAAAAGATATTCCCCTATCATCGTATGTGGACGCTGAACCCAAACTTCTGATTGGGTTGAACAATAGTTGGTTGAGTGCGAGCCAAAAAATAAGAGAACGAACGGTTTTAGAACCAGTTGCCGAAAAGACGCGTCTGGGATGGTCCGTGAAAGGCCCATGTATGTTTAAAAGCGAGAGTGTCAAGTTTAATGCCTTTCATACATGCAGTGACGTCAACGAATGCTCTGAATTATTACGAGCAGTGAAACAATACGTTTTTATGGATAATATTGATGTAAATAGAAGCCACAAAAATATAAACTCCGCAGAAGATATTGAATGTTTACAACAACTTACGGCAAATACGCAGAAGGTAGATGGTCGTTACGAAACACGACTTCTTTGGAAATACCCAAAAACAAATCTTCCCGATAGCTTCCCGATGGCAAAAAAGAGGGCTTTAAGCCTTCTATTAAGACTAAAACGTGACCCTCAATTGCATACTTTAATAGAGTCCCGGATTCAGGAATATCTACGTAAAGGTTATGCAATTCGCATACCAGATGACGCGCGGGTAGTGGATTGTTGGTATCTACCTATATTTCCGGTCCTCAATCCCAGCAAGCCCGGTAAAGTACGCATAGTATGGGATGCAGCTGCCAAAGTCAATGGAGTGTCACTTAATTCAATGTTGTTGAAAGGACCAGACTTAACTGCTCCCTTAGTCGATATACTAAGACGATTTCGCCAAAAACGTTTTGCAGTCAATGGCGATATCAAAGAGATGTACCATCAAGTAAAAATCCATCCAGAGGACCAAAACTATCAACGTTTCTTATGGACTGAAAATGGAAAGACAGAGCCAACAAAATTTGCACTCACGGTGATGACGTTCGGAGCAACCTGTTCCCCAAGCGCAGCTCAGTTTGTAAAAAACATAAATGCTGAAGAATTTCGGTCTGTTTATCCTAGAGCGGTGGAAGCAATTGTAGACAACCATTATGTCGATGACATGCTCGATGGAGCTGACACAGAGGAAGAGGCCCTCCAGTTAGCAAAAGATGTCCATTTCATACACGCACAAGGCGGTTTCACGATTAGGAATTGGAGGTCAAATTCGGAAAAAGTTTTACGTGCACTCAACGCAGAATCAGAAGATCTTAATTTAGACATTGAAAAGGCTATGGGGGCCGACAAAGTTTTGGGAATGTGGTGGCTGGCCTCCGAAGATTCCTTTTCCTTCAAGTTATCGCTAAAGTACAGAAGCTGTAAACACCTTAATGGCAGCTGCAGACCAACTAAAAGAGAGGTTCTTAGTACAGTTATGGGCATATTCGACCCTCTCGGCCTTGTCGGATTCTACGTCATGTACGCCAAAATAATTTTACAGGAAATTTGGCGCAGTGGCTGCGCCTGGGACGAATATATACAAGATGCAGAATATCTGAAATGGCTACGCTGGAGTCAGTACCTAAAGGAAATTGAGCAACTTAATATACCCAGACACTATTTTTGCAAAACGTCCACTCCAGTTGATGGCTTAGAGCTACACACATTTGTTGACGCATCCGAAAACGGGTTTGCAGCAGTCTCGTATATACGCTACAATATAGAAGGCAGTGTCAGGTGTAGTCTTATTGGAAGTAAAACTAAGGTGGCCCCGCTCAAAATGTTATCAATTCCCCGACTAGAACTTCAGTCCGCATTATTGGGCGCTCGCTTTGCAGCAAACGTGGCTTCATGCCTTAAGCTTAATTTCAATCAGCAGGTGTTTTGGACAGACTCTAAGACAGTTTTATCGTGGATACGGTCCGATCATCGCAAATACTCAACGTTTGTTGCCTTTAGAGTAAGCGAAATACTTAGCTTAACGGAGATTGAGGAATGGAAGTGGGTCCCCTCCACAAATAACGTCGCTGATGAAGCCACTAAATGGCAAAAGGAGCCACAATTTTGTCAAGACAGTCGCTGGTTCAAGGGTCCGGAATTCCTGTTAAAGCAAGATGCCCCCTGGTATGAAGATCCCAACGAACACACATCCGAAGAGTTAAGACCAAAGTACGTTGGAGCCCACACCGCAGTGTTACGAAACGTATTTCTCATAACTCCAGGACGATTTTCTCGATGGTCCCGTTTCCTTGGTGCAACGTCGACTCTTATGCAGATTGCCCGCATTATAAAAAGTAAAAGCCGACGTGAAAAGGTCATACATGCCAAAACTCAGGAGGATATAGCGTCAGCGGAAATTATGATCTGGAAATGTACACAGACAGAAGCTTTCGGGGACGAGTTAATAATGCTGCAGAAAAATCGGACTTTACCATCATCAAGCACCTTATATCAACTTTCAGCATACTTAGATGACAGTGGGCTAATACGATTAGGAAGCAGAGTACATATAAATGGTCGAAACGATCCAATAATTCTACCTAAAAAACATTATGTGACATCCCTATTGGTTGACGATTACCATATTAAGTACCTACACGGTAATCACGAAACGGTGGTCAACGAAATACGTCAGAACTTCTGGATACCAAGCCTCAGAAGTGTACTTAAACAAGTTCGAAAGTCATGTCAAAAGTGTCGTACTCTAAACGCTAAGCCTAGGCCGCCGAAAATGTCTGTGTTGCCAGCGCCTAGATTGGCTTCATTTTGTCAGCCATTTACTTATGTAGGAGTCGATTATTTTGGGCCGATATCTGTCACAATTCGGCGTAGCTCTGAAAAACGATATGGAGTGCTATTCACCTGTTTGACCACACGAGCCATTCACCTCGAAGTTGCAAACTCCTTGTCTACAGCCTCATGTATAATCGCCATTCGAAGTTTTATTGCACGACGAGGTATTCCTCGAGAGTGGTGGAGTGATAATGGAACCAACTTTCATGGAGCTGAGCGCGAACTACGCAACGCATTTGAGTTGATGGATAGATATGAAATTGTGAAAAACTTCACCAATTCAACCATGCGCTGGAACTTTATCCCACCATCGGCCCCACATATGGGAGGGGCCTGGGAAAGGCTAGTCAGATCGGTGAAGGTTTCACTTTCATCCATTCTACCCAGATACAAACTCACAGATGAATTGCTGAGAGCGGCCTTTGTTGAAGCCGAGAACATCGTAAATTCTCGTCCTCTCACCTACATACCAATCGATCATGAAGAGCAAGAGTCCCTGACACCAAACCATTTTTTGCTGGGAAGCTCTAATGGTATGAAACCTTTAGCGCTACGTGAAGAGAATGGTATGTCCCTGCGTCAGGGTTGGAAAGCTGCCCAGGACTTAGCAGATTCGTTCTGGGAACGTTGGCTTCGAGAATATCTACCTGTAATTACTCGCCGAACAAAATGGTTTCAAAATACTGAGCCTATCAATGTTGGAGACGTCGTATATATTGTCGACCCGAACAATCCCAGAAATTGTTGGCCGAAAGGGAAAGTCATAAAAGTAAAAGTTTCTGCCGATGGACAGGTCCGTAGCGCTCATATTAAGACAGCTGCTGGTATTTATGAAAGACCAGCTACAAAGATTGCCGTGCTTTCGTTGGACAAAGAGGTAAGTCCGCAGAAGGACATACCGGGGGGGAGTGTTAAAAAACCCGACAACATTGAGCTGTAGGTTGACTACTCGGGTATATGATGGTTACGGATTACTTTACAGCAATATTAAAAGTAAAAAAGAATGACGTGGCGATATCCTAGTGGAGTTGGAAAAACGAAATCACGTGGTAAAGAAGGTCACATTGAAATTGAAGTAGAACTTATACTGAAGTAAATATAAAAGAAAATATTGAAGTTTAAAATATTAATTAAAAAGCAAAAAAAAAAAAAAATTATTTCTTTATAGGAATTTTAAAATTCATCATTTTTATAAATAAAGAGAATTAAAAAAAACTTCAGCGTTCTTTGGATTTTATTATTACCACTTTCAGAGTTAACACTTTGTTTAGTTAACAAATTAATTTCCCCTTTTTTATATACTTTTTTTAAATCAGATTTCTGTGTGGTTCGGCTCTGATCATGAAAGAAACTCATTTTTTATTACTTAACATACAGTAGCCCAGCCGACAAAGTGTGAAGACTACATTTTGGCAAATAAATATATATACACACATATATATATATATATATATATATATATATATATATATATATATATATATATATATATAGTAGCTATCATTGCACAAATTTCCTCATTGCTAGTCTCAGCACGAGAACTTACTTCTTTTTCTTCGAACTCATAAATCTCAATGTCAATTTTGCGCCGCTGAAACTCTTGCAGTAGTCTCTTCTTAAGTTGTACCTTGTCACCAGTTGTCGATAGTTTCCGCTTATTCAACTCTTCCTTGAGTTGCTCCACATTAAGCTCTTGAAATTTCATTTTCCTCAAAACCAATTACTACGTTTAACCTTTTCAAACGTATGTGGTTTTGTTCTCGTTTAACCTTTTTCAAACGTGTGAGGTTCTCATTTTCTTTTTCCTCTTGCCTTTCCGCTTAACCCTTTTAAAACGTATCGCTTGTATTTGCAAATCCCACTTCTGACACCAAATGTTACGTTTTTCTCTCTATAAAAACGCTTTTCCGTAGATCCGAAGATTTGCAAATGAATACAAGAGCCGAATGTAGTAATTAGGGTTAAGAATGATACAAGTTTTATTTACAAATACCCTTAAACTAAATTAATCAAGAGCTTATATAAACTAATACAACTTAAACTAATAAATTACATACAGATATTCACAACTGGTTACCACTACGCCTTCCTCGCTGTAGTTTACGCACGTCTCTTAGCTGGCTGCGCAAGTATTCACGTGACACCTCTCTGTCTGCTGCCGTCACTTACGAGACTCTCTCTGCCGTCACTCACAGTTGATACACCAATACCTCTTTGTCTGCTGCTTGTCACACACGGCACTCACTCTGCCGATACTCACAGTTGATACACCAATAAAGACTCACTGGCTTTACTTACACCCTTATACACGTCTATTCGCTGCGCTGTTCCCTTTACTCCAGTCGACACGATAGACTCCACAATAATCTCAATTCCACGACAGACTATTATTAATTCACAACTTAATTATCAACTGACTAACGAGTTCTTAACTTCACTACTTTCTGATTAGCACTAACTATAACTGTTCGCGACTGACTTACAACTGCAACTAACTAACTCATTGGCTGCTTCACCTCTTTTTATATTTCACACAAATTCCACTAGAAGTTTCAAGCAATGTCTAGACGATCATTATCATCTTATATGCTGCCTAATTAAGTTCATGTGGTAACTATGTACATACATGTGTATATGCATACGTGTGTACATCATTAACTAAGCAATACACGGTGGTTGTTTATCTTTTGCTTTTCGTTTGAATTGGCATGTATTTTTGTGTGTAAATATGTTAATCTTCTTAATAGCAGACGCTTTTTTTGTTGTTGTTGTTGCTTTTGCTTGTTTAATCAAGCTAGGCATGCTTATTTAGTTGTTGGCTACTATTCTAGACTATTCTTTGCTTTGACCCTGTAGGAATATTTTCGCGTAGCATTTACATTAACCCTGTTGGAATATTTTTGTGTAATGCTGCTTAACATTGTTGACGGCTATTTTCGTAACAATACTAATATGGCTTTACTTGAGCGTCAAGTGCAGCAGTTTGATTTTTCTAATTTTTACGATAGCTTTGATGTTGATTTTCAACTTTCTCAACTTATGACTTGTATTAATCAATTACACTCTTCTACCCCTATGAGTAGATTTAAAATTTCTCCCACTGACGATAATTGGTTCAATATTCCCATTATTCAATATCATCTTTCACTTAGAGACCTAGCTTTCCGTGAGTACTTAAGGCAGCCATCGGCAGATAATTTGCGATACTATTGTAGAGCTCGTAATAAATCTAAATCTATTATTAGACGAGTCAAAAGAAGAACTCATATGAGAATTTTTAGTGGCCTTGATTCGAAAGGAATTTGGCGTTTGTTGCGTACAAATGGATGTTTTCAGGACTCTGCTTCTGTGGAAGACTTGGATCCTAATGCTTTAAATAGTCAGTTTTCTAATCATAGAACTACTGATTTATTTAATCCCTTTGAATTTGATTTTCCTTATAACCGTTTTTCTTTCCAAAGAGTAGATTCAGTTGACCTGATTAATGCTTTTTCCAAAATTAAATCCAATGCGGCTGGTCATGACGATTTACCCCTAAAATTTGTAAAGCTAATTTTTCCTTTTATCCAACATCAGCTCTTATTCCTAATTAACAATATTATCTCGAAAGCACAATTTCCATCTGATTGGAAAATTGCTAAAGTTATTCCTATCAGAAAAAAATACATCTACTGAAGATTTTAGGCCAATCTCCTTGGTTCCTGTTTTATCTAAAATTGTTGAACATGTCATCAAAGAACAAATAGTATTGTTCTTGAAACAGAGCTGTTTACTGAGCCCATACCAATCGGGGTTTCGTGAAGGATACAGCACTACTGCGCTCTTAATCGGTTTGACAGATTCCATTAGACGTTGTGTTGACAAGGATAATTTAGCATTGTTAGTATCCCTCGATTTATCTAAGGCCTTTGACAACGTAAGCCATACAGTTTTGATCCGCAAGCTTAGTACAAATTTTGGGTTGTCTTTATCTGATTGCAGATTAATTTTTTCTTACTTGTGTAATCGATACCAATTTGTACATTGTAGTAATACGAATTCAGAATGTTTACCGGTGGCTAGTGGGGTACCACAGGGATCTGTCATAGGCCCTTTATTATTTATGCTTTATATGAATGACTTTTTCACGCTGTTACATGATATTGAATGCGAATCGTTTGTATTTGCAGATGACATTCAACTTTTGTTTAAGGCCAATCCTACTAGCAGCAATGTTTTTGAAAATGATGTGTGTAATGTCTCATTGTGGATGAGAAATAGCAATCTACGTATAAATTCTGCTAAGACTAAGACTTTTTAAATCACAAAACTGTTTAGTTAATATGTCCATTTTTGTTGATGGTGAGGCCATCGAGTTTGTTGAGCGCATGAGATGCCTAGGTGTCGTTTTGGATAACCATTTAAAATTTAGCCACCATATTAGTGTTGTTAGCTCTAAAATTAATTTTACCTTACGAAGGTTATATTCTTTAAACCTATATCTGCCGCTGTCGATTAGGAAACGTTTTGCACACTCTCTGCTGATGAAACTTATTGTATTGCATTGAAATTTATTCAGGATGTAGTGTTAACGACTTCAATAGATGCTCTTTGCTTTTCAATAGAATAATACGTTTTGTTTATAAACTAAAGCTTCATGACCAGTAAGAAACCATGTTATTCGTGCAAGATCATTTCATGTGCGAGTTATCAAGTTATGGAACTCTTTACCCCGTTCTCTTAAAGCATTTCACGTCGCCCCTATCATATTCAAGAGAAATCTTGTAGCATATGCTTCTTCAAATAGTTTTTAACAGTTAAATTTTTCTTAAATATTTTAATTTTTTTTAGACATTTTTGCGTATACAATTTAAAGCGCATCACATATTGTCATTTTATTTTGGAGACTTTAGTTATCCACATATATATGTATGTGTATACATATGTATATGTATATATGTATACCTTTATGAAGATAAAATTTTTCTAACCATTGTTTGTTATATAATCTTTATTGTTTTAATATTTGTTGCATACATAATTATATTTAAATTTTTATATTACTCCACCAACTATATATGGCTCTATGAGCTCGGTTGGTTTTCTTGAAATAAATAAATAAGATGCAAGTCCAGTCGTTAAGCAGCTCTGGGTTGAGGAACATCTCTCGCGTCATCGTAATTATTTCTTAAGTGCGGTCAGGCTTGTGCGTGTTGTTTGGCCTTCGAGAGTTTTTCGTCTCGCTCGCACTGGTTGACTGATCTGCCACGGATAACCGTATAATCTTGCGGTTTTTTGGAATTTCTTTAACAACCACGTTGCTACTTCCTATGTGAAGGCATAGGTCGTGTACAGTCAGTCACAAAAACTTTTAAAATACTGTTAATACCATCTTGGGCATATGGTCTAGTTACTCCGCCCATACTTGTGCAACACCATATTATACAAATTTACTTTGTATATGTACTAAATAAATAAATAAAGATGCAAGTAACAAGTAAAGAATACAGTGTTGCCACGATATTTTTAATAAATTCAGTAAAGTGCGACTCTGACTCGCGCACGAAGGGTACGTACGGACACTAGATATGTAATTCTATACAAACTTTAGCCTATACAATATATAGTTTTGGCATTTTTTTTTTCGTTTTTGGGTTTTTTTCGGTTTTGGTCGTTTTTCTAGTTTTGGCGCTTTTTGCGTTTTTTCGGTTTTTTGTGATTTTTTTTAAGTTTTGGCGCTTTTTTCTCGTTTTGGCGATTTTTTTTTTGGTTTTTGGCGTTTTTTCATTTTGACGATTTTTTTTAATTTTGGCGATTTTTTAATTTTTCCGATTTTTTTATATACAGGTATGTTCTGCATTCCACGTAAAATTAAAACGAGTGGAATTGCTACATAATTGTTGTTGGAAATATGTAATTATAACAACAATGCTATGGCAATTCCACTCGTTTTAATTTCACGTGGAATGCAGAACACACCCGATAAAAAAAATTTTTTACTTTTGTACCATTTTCGCGTTTTGGCGATTTTTTCGGTTTTTTGGCGTTTTTTCCTTCATGGCGATTTTTGTCATTTTGGCGAATCTTTTAGAATTTGGCGATTTATTTTAGTGTTAGAATTTTTTTAATTTTGGCGATTTTTTTTCGTTTTGGCGATTTTTTTAGTTTTTGGCGATTTTTTTCGGTTTGGCGATTTTATAATTTTGGGATTTTTTAGTTTTACCGTTTTTGAAAATTTCAAGAGTTTGCCTCTTACGGCTTCTAAGGTACAGCAATTTGTCAAAATTACATAGTCAAAATTGCATAAACTGATAGAACACCCTTTAATTTAAGTTTTTTTACATTTTAGTGTTTATTGTTGTAGTATGTATAAAAATACACTAATTTTACAAAGTGTTAATATAAATATGTATGTTTTTTTTCATTTTGGCGTTTTTTTCATTTTGGCGATTTTTTCGAATTTGGCGATTTATTTTAGTGTTAGAAATTTTTTTTTTAATTTTGGCGATTTTTTTTGTTTGGCGATTTTTTTTTAATTTTTCGCGATTTTTTTTTTGGTTTGGCGATTTTATAATTTTCGGTTTTTTTTAGTTTTACCGTTTTTGAAAATTTCAAGTGTTTGCCTCCTACGGTTTCCAAGATATAGCAAGTTGTCAAAATTACATAGTCAAAATTGCATTAACTGATGGACCACGCTTTAATTTTAATTTTTTAAATTTTAGTGTTAATTGTTGTAGTCTGTATAAAAATACACTAATTTTACAAATTTCAAGTTTCAATATACAATTGTATGTATATTACATGAGATTTTAACATTTTTCGTTGCTCGTTTTGGAACACCCTTTAATTTTTAATTCTCATGTATTTGTTGTAGCGGCCAGGGTTCTACACACTCTGTCCAAATTTCAGATCCGTAGATCTTACGGTTCCTGAGAAAATAGCGTGTTACGGATAGACGGCCAGACTTTAACCATAGTTTTGAAAAGTTTCAAACCTCTGCACATACTTTCAAAAATCATTTGAGAATTTACATAAGATTTTTGAAAACTCCAATAGGAAAAGCAAGTAGGCTCAGAAACTTATAGAAAACATAAGAAACGATTTATGTATATTCAATGTGCGTCTATTTTATTTACTTATTTACTTATTAAATTTATTATTTTATTTTATTATATTCTCCCAATTTTATTTCAAAAATGTGGTGACATCTCAAAAATTTAATTTCAATTGATACAATTATTTTGCATTCGGTTGATAGGTGCAGTTTGTTTTATCTTGGGCCTTGGGGTATAGTTATAAGTAATTGTCCGCACGGCACATTAATTTATATCATGATGACTGCACAACTTCGTATAAAATATGATATGAAAATACTGATTTTATATGAACTTGTTTATTATGATATGAATTCATCAGATGTGGATACAAAATTAAATAAAAAATACATTCAGGGCTATCGTGAATAAAATTCCACGTGAAATTTTTCAATTTTCCTAGTAGAATTTTTTGTTTTCCCTATTACTTGCTATTAGTTGGAAATAATTCCACGGAAAAATTTCACGTGGAATTTTATTCACGATAGCCCTGATTAAGAAAGTAGAAATATACTTCGTCCTAGGAAAAGTTTCCTAACAAAAAATTGATTTCCCATAATTCGTATTGTTTTGGATACTCATAAGCTCTGATTTACGAACTGGATTTCACATGCTTTAAAATTTTCTCAAAATAAAAATATAATTTAATTGAAAAATTAAATTAAAGCGCATACTCAAGACAAAATAAATAAATTTCTTTGGCTAAACCCATACAGTTCGACTTAAACTCATGACGCAATTTATTTTGGTTTTAAAAAAAATTATAATAGTACATTTTTTTGATTAATCGCGTTTAACCGATAATCGCAATTAATCGCAAATTTTTTAATCGAAATCGCGATTATGAAAAATCTGCGATTATTTGCAAACCCTGGTATATCCCATCTTTTTTTTACTAAAGAGCTGAAGTCTTCTATAAGGCCTTCTTCAGAAGTTACATAACCGACTCGAAAACATGAATTCGTTTGCTTTTGTTTTGGCAAAATAACAAAACAAAAAATCTTAGTTATTCACCTTTCTTTGCCACATCACATCCATCTTGTTAGGGAATTTCTTGTCAACTTTATAAAAAACTCTGCATCCAAAAGCTTTAATAAAGGTCATTGCCTGGTGGCTTAGAAAATCATAATTCATAAGTTCTTTCTACAGCTCTTGACGGTAAACGATTTTGTAAAGAATTAGCAGTATTTAGTGCTTCTGCCCAGTACCTTTTGTCTAAGCCATAATGATTTAACATACGTGTCATTTCAACTAAGCTACGGTTTTTGCACTCATCAACTCCATTCTGTTCTGGTGTATATGGAGCCGAAAACTGCTGTTGAATGCACTTATACTTAACAAATTCTTCAAGTTTATTTTTAAACACGCCACCTCTACCGCTTGTTAAAATTTGCATGTGTCTTCCAAAAAAAATTTTCAGCAAAACTTATATAGTCCTTTGACTTTTGGAACACTTGATTTTTATTTTGCAAAAAATAAACAGTACAATATCTGCTATAATCATCAATCAATGTGAGCACATATTTGTTTCCGCTTGGTGTCACATTTCGAATCGGTCCACATAAATCGGCATGGACGATATCCAATACATTTAAGGAACGACTTTTCGAACATTTTGGGAATTCTTTTCTCGACATCTTGCCTTTTAAACAAGGCTAACATATGTCTACACAGTTGCAATTCTTTTTTAATGCAACCAACACCAGTTATTAATTTGGATTCAAAACCTTTAATAATACTGATATTTTCGCGATGACCGAATCTGCGTTGAAAGGTGTGAATACATTGAGTTTCAATTACCTTAACTTTCCGAGCAATGTGATCTCCATTTAAAACGTAAAGATTGTTGTATAAACTTCCAGTTGCATATACGCAGCCACGATATAAAATTTCACATTTACCTCTTCTAAAAATCACATCCAAACCGTTTTCAACTAGTTTTCTTAAAGATAGCAAATTTCCATACAAATTGGGAACATAAAGCACATTCTTTACAGGAATTATTTAATTTTGACAATGTAGTAGTCCGTTACCCAAACCAACAGCCTTAATTATCATTCTGTTTGCTAAATAAATGCTGTCAGAAACATTCTGATTAAAATTTTTTAAAAATTTGTTGTCGTTACACATTTGGGTAGTAGCCGCTGAGTCTATGTACCATTGCGAACTCATTTTTGTTTTAGTAGAACTAAAACCTACCTCGAATTTATAATCAGTATCGCCAATTTTATTTAAACTTTGGAAAGATTTCTCAGCTTTGCACTGCTTTTTCTGCAATTTCTGCAATCTCTCTTCAAATGTCCTGGTTCACCGCATGCATAACATTTTACGTTCTTAAAACTCTTTAGTTTTCAGTGCCACATCATTATTTTCTAATGACTACCTCAGATTTTCACGAGCTCAAGTGTTAAATCTTTTTCAGGTCTGACTTCCAATGCTGTAGTTATTGAAGGAAAGCAACCACCAAATGTTCTGCTAATTGTTCACCTAATCCAAATAGTCAATCCATAATATCAAGCATCTCAGAAATATGATTTTCCATTGTTTTCCCTTGTTTCAGTTTCATTCTGCATAACAATTTTGACAGCATTACCTTATTAGAAAGAGTAGATTTTTCATGTGCTTTCCTTAATGGCTCCCAGTACTCATGAGCTGTCTTCAATTTCCGAAGATTTCCTAACTGAGCAACTTCCACCAGAAGTCCAATTGTTGCACGAGCTTTCCCATCTTTCAACAACGAACCGGAATTTGCATTTGCTGGCATTTCAAAATTAACCACATCGCACAAATCTTCTTTGATAAGTAGCTCATGCTTATATTTCCAAACTTGATAATTTGTGCTATTTAGTTTCTGGATTGCAGATTTGACTTCATCCATTTTAAAGACTTTTTTTTTAAGTTATGCCAACGGGAACTTTCTTATAAATTAGTATTCTTTCTTTAATAATTTTAATTTAATAATTGGTAAATAAGTTTGGGTTCAAAAAACAGAAAATACGCAGTTAAATTTATTACGACTTTTATTAAAGAAAAAATTATATGAAGTGAAGAAACAATAAAATGAAAAACTAAGCAGTTTTCTTATTCAAAAACTTAAATAACAGTGATTTCTATATTTTGTTCAGTGTTTTTGGATACTAATATCAACACCATGGTGGAGAAAATCTTTAAGCTCGGCCAAAGGCCAGCAGTGCAGGAAAACGTTATTAGTTAGAACTTGGCAATGCAGAAAATCCTATGGCCTAATTCTGTTCGAAAATTGTGTTGTCTTGTCTTGCGACGAAAAAAAAGTCGCAGTCGTTGAAATATACACCATATAATCAAAATTTTGTACTAGAATTTAGATGCCCATAGGACTCTTAATTTTTTTTAAGGGTTCACTATACTTGGTTTGTTCCAAAAGAGCAATTGTTTATATTATAAAGATGTGGGTTACACCACTTCTGCGTTGGTGGCATATGAAACATGCTGAACTACTTTTGAATAGATTCATTACCAATTTGTTGCTCCTGAAATTTTTATTACTTACATCTGCGTTATTTAACAGGCCTACACAATATATTAAGAACACCCAACTATTTCCAATCACTTTCATTTTAGTATCAGAAATTTTTACACATGCTTATTAAAAAGCAAATATTTACATTTAATTCTACAAGCTCGACGCCGATTAGTTTTTCGACGCCGTCCATGTTGCTGACAAGGCGGGTATGGAATCGAAGATTACTTACGCTGGGGGGGGGTATTTACATGGATGGTTATGTCGCTCAAATTCGTATTTGTTGTATGTAACCTAGCATTTACACGTGCAAGCATTGTACCCAATTTTATTTTTCAAACATCTTCAAGTTGTTTAAAGCCTGGTACTCTGTTCAAAATAGTCAAAACTTTCAGCACCATTGATTATTTCGCGTGAAAAATTTGACATATACTAAATGTAGCCCAACTCAAGGTTTTTTTTTTATAAATATCTCGCTTTTATTGCTTGAAAGTATGCAACATTGTTAAAATTCCGTGCGAAAAAAGCACTGCTCATGTTCCCTACAAGAAATGAATGACTGAAACTAACACAAACGACATTTTTCACAAATACATTTGCAATAATTTTCCATTGAATTTATGACTGCCAGTCAATTGACTGGTCATTTGACTGGTAGAGATGACCGACACAACAATTGTTTCGCAGCTAAACTAAAATGATGCCAGACTAATTTTGCATGGAAAGACATGATTTTAGGTGCTTTTCACAACAAGAACAGAGTACTACTTTTGCGAATTTATTTCGCAAATATTTCATACCGAATACTTTTATATGTAGTTGGACAGCATTTCTCACGAAATTGTGAACAGAGTACCAGGCTTAAGTCGAAACTCAATTACATATCACTAATTAACCTTCATTGCTTTCTAGTAAAATGGAAGCTTTATCTACTCTATTCGATGACGCCATACACGTAAAACACGAGGAAGCAATGGAGGTAGTCGGCCCGTCTCCTGTGACATCACCTGCTCCCACATCAGAACGCCCAGCACTAGTAGCAGCACCAACTTCAACCAAAAAGGTGGATACGGAAAAAAGTTGATCCCATCCAGGCAGAGGCGGTTGTAACTGAACTTATAGATGTCACGCATGGTTCGCCTTTGAATTGCGCTACGAGAAAGCGACAAATGAAGTTGTGCACGCGGGGCATAAATGTAAACATAAATTTGGCTTAAAAAGCGATACGAACTTTAGCCCGTTCAAACCACAAATATAGAAACAAATGGAGTTCGAATAATAATTAAAATTAACTAAAAATTAATAGCCATGGGCCTGTGGCAAAAATTAAAAATAAAAATGTACTTAATAGTAACAAACCAAAAAAGTTTGTCTTAAGTAGAACAAAAAATAAGCAAATTAAGTAACATGTGTATAATTAGTAAAAAGAACAAAACGACAATGGTAAGACTGTTGTAAATATAGTGATGGTAAAATTGAGCTTACAATACAAAAAAGCTTTCAGCAAATTGAAATACGATGAATCAAAACAATTCACATATTCCATTTGCAATAAAATGCTAAGTAGATATATAAAGCAGAAATCTACATCAACTGACACCACACACAGTGGACCAAACACAAAAGAACGCTGATGATGAAGGTTTAGTGGCCTTCGAAAACGGCTGGCTGTTCCGTTCAACTATGTGTTGTTAGTCAGAATATTTACAACAGACTTTGGTGTTATTTGTTCATTAATAATTATCACATGTAATTTGGCTTAAAAAGCGATACGAACTTTAGCCCGTTCAAATCACAAATATAGAAACAAATGGAGTTCGAATAATAATTAAAATTAACTAAAAAGTAAACTTTGTGATTTCGGATTTAATACAGTAAACCGTATTTAAAAAATTTAAAATTTATCCTGAGTTGTTGAAAATTGGTTTCTGTATTTAAAGCTTGTATGATAGCAAAAATTGGTATTAAAACATAATCGTAAAAGTCGAAAAACTATTTTGCTTAAATTTGCTAGGTAAAATGTGCACGGATTTAAGGTAAAAAATGTACTTAATATAATCAATAGGGAGAAGATACCCCAGCCTCTATTTCGTATTGAACTGGAGTTGAGAAAAACAAGACACATTCCATTTATAGCCTAAAATACCTCTTGTACCGAAAAATCACAGTTGAAGAGCCACATAAGCGTTCAGGTCCAGTGCAGTGCCATAATTGCCAAGAATATGGCCATACAAAAACTTACTGTGTGCGGCGAATTACACGGCACTGCTAGTTGCAATAAGCCAACTACTCCGCTAACTACTGAGGATGTCCTCTATATTCTTTCGTTAAACAAACTATGGGACAAAAATCAAAATTAGCTCCGGCCCAATCAGTAAACGCTTACTTCGCCAATCTTGCTCAAATTAGCCAACCAGTTTCTTCACGTGTATCGTATGCCGATTGTGCTAAGGCCAGTTCTATTCGACACAAAATGTATCACCGCAAAACAATTCAACAAATACAAACTCAAACTTTAATTCTAATCGCCTTGAAGCCACTATTGAAAATCTTGTGCAAACTATCAACAACTTTACAACAAATATGACAAGCAAGATGCAAGAAATGCTAAGAATGCAGAATACACTGCTTCAAGCATTAATCAACAAGCCATGAACACGTTAAAAATATGTTTCTGGAGCGCAAACGGCATTCGCCAACATAAAAATGAACTTGAGCACTTCCTTACGGAAAAAAATTGACATAATGTTGGTCTCTGAGACTCATTTGACTTCGAGAAGCTTTTTCAAAATTAATGGCTACACTATGTATGATACAAACGACCATATAGGGAGAGCATGCGGTGGATCTGCAATTCTAATTAAGTCAAGACTCCAGCACTATATCCTTGACAACGTTAGTGAAGAATATAGGGCAGCTAACAATATTTTTGTAGAAAATTTTTGTTCGAATTTTGTGATATCATCAATTTATTTACCTCCCAGATTTTCAGTTCCCGAAATAAAAAGTTCTACAAATCGCTTGGATCTTATTTCGTGGCAGCTGGAGACTACAATGCAAAACATACGTACTGGGGTTCGCGCCTTGTAGCACCTAGAGGTCGAGCTTTGTTTAATACAATTTCAAAAATGGAATTGGGGGAGCCCACTTACTGGCCTACTGACGTACGAAAAATTCCGGATGTTATAGGTTTGGCGTCATGAAAAATGTATCTAGGGATTTCATTCATGTTGAAGCTTCTCTAGATCTCTCCTCCGATCACTCTCCGACTATCGTTTCAATCTGTAACCCACTAAGAAGTGACTTACCTCAACCATTTATGAAGATGATCAATCGTGTTAATTGGCTGGGATTAAAAAAATATCTTAATAGTCATTGTACGGAAAATATTACGCTAAGAACACCCAATGATATTGAATCTAGCATTGCCTATATTAATGAAAATATTAAACAGGCTGCTGAGCATGCCACTACCTCCCATCCGCAGACTGGGTTTAATAAAATTTATTCTAGGGATATTGAACATCTCGTATATGAAAAAAGAAGAGCTAGAAGGGAATTGCAACAGCACAGATCACCCCAAAATACAATCAGATTGAAAGAGTGTACTCCAAGAGTTGCTTGCATCTGAAAAAACTGCATCTCTTAAAAATTACCTGGATGGTCTTGATGTCACACAAGCATCAAATTACTCTTTGTGGCGCGCTGCTAGAAAGCTTAAAATACCCGTTGAGTTTAAGCCACCTCTGCGCACATCTACCAGAGGTTGGGCAAGAAGCGATACGGAAAAATGTAAAATATTTTGCTGAGCACTTAAAATTCGTATTTACGCCAAACACATGTACTGGTGTTTTTGATTTGCCGAGTGTAGTTGCTCTACCCCCTCGACCCTTAAAGTTTAAGATGCGTGATATACAAAAAGTAATTGCTGAACTCAAACCAAAGAAAGCTCCAGTATTGATGGAATTAGTAACAAGATGCTGATGAACTTGCCGCATATTGCAAGAAGAATTCTGTTATTCATTTTTAATGCCATATTGCGACTGGAGTATTATCCACAACACTGAAAGCTTGCCAAGGTCAAAATGATTCCAAAGCCGGACAAAGATCTTACCAAAGCAGAGTCATATAGGCCAATAAGTTTGCTGTCAACTATGTCAAAACTCTTCGAAAAGCTGCACATCACAAAAGTGTCTCCTTGTCTAACAGATATTATGTGCATACCGGACCATCAATTTGGTTTTAGAAGTCAGCATAGCAACATTGAGCAAACGCATAGATTGGTTCAATTTATAAGGAAAACATTTGAGAAAAGAAGTATTGTTCTGCCCTGTTTATTGATGTTTCTCAGGCATTTGATAAAGTTTGGCATGATGGCCTAATTTTAGAATTGAAGACATTCTAAAACTTTTGGAAAGTTATATTTTAGGCCGGAAGTTCTCTGTTATGGAAGGAGAATTTATGAGTTCGCCCGAAACTATCTCATCCGTTGTACCACAAGAGAGTATACTGGGGCCAGTTTTGTATTTGATTGTGATATGCCTGTGAACAGTTATATCCATACTTCTACATACATACATATAACCTTTACCCTACGAAAAGATTATTGTCCCCCAATTAGAATCAACAGTCAAGTTGTTCCTCAACATTCACATATAAAATACCTTGGTACACACCTTGATCGTCGGCTTACACGAAAACACCATATTGACTCAAAGCTAACGCAAATGAAAATTAAAATAACTCAGATACATTGGCTGATTGGTAGAAATTCAACACTCAGTCTCGATTGTAAACTTTTAATATACAAGTCGATTTTGAAACCAATATGGTGTTACGGAATTCAACTATGGGGCACTGCTTCAGCTTCCAATGTCGAGAGAATCCAACCAAGGCAAAACAAAATTTTACGTATGATAACATCGGCTCCATGGTACATCAAAAATTCAAATATACATCGTGATTTGAATATGCCACTATTGATAGAAGAAATTGCAAAATGCGCAAGCAAATATTTAACAAAACTCGAGTCACATCCTAATCCGCTTGCTAGTAATATTTTGAACTTTACTGGACACATCCGCCTTAAAAAGAGAGACATAAGGGCTCTTATACACAATACTCCAGATGGGAGTGCTTGATAATACATTTATTTTTCATTTTTGATTATCACTACTTATAAATTATTTATAACTATCATAAGTTTATGTCCGACACTGGTCGGGCCTAATAATTATATTTTAGATTTAAGATTTGAACACTTATTGTTAGTTCACATATGAAGATACAATAAATAAATACATACAAATAACTACATACAAACCAACATCTAAAATAATAACTTTGAATTGTTGCAAACAATGGGAAGACAAAACGGATGAATTTCAGAGAATAACATCTTTATTGGAAAATCTAAATTCTTCAGATAGTCAGATTGTAAATAAAATTGTTGATTTAAAACATGAAGTAAATAGGAGCGTAATTGGAAAATATGGCACAGTTAAGTGCAAATGTGATAGTGCGCGCTTAAACAATACTACTATATCATATCAGATACTCTTCATGCTAATGAATCTCTAGCAAACATCGCTCAACTTAATACATGTAATAATAAAATCATTAAATGCTAATTTAATCTGCTTACCTGACTAACCCTTTGTTGGATCAACTTTGTGTATGTATCAACGGATTGAATCAATATTATATTTGTGTTTCGTATATACCACCTAATAGTAACGATGCTATTTATGCGTCTCATGTTGATAATGTGGTTCACATTTCAAATACTGTGGGTGTGGAAAATCTTTGTGTGCTAGGTGATTTTAATCTTAATGAAATTTGTTGGATTGACCTATTCGAAGAAGGTGTTCTGACCCCCACAAATGTTAATAAATCACATGAAATAAATCTCGTCGATTCTTTCTTAAGTCTTGGTCTAATGCAAATTAATCCATATAAAAATAAATTATATCGTATACTTGATTTATTATTTATTTCTGATAATTTAAAATATTCATTGTCTATTTGTCCGTTTCCTATGTGTATGACTGACATGCATCATAATTTTATCATTATCTTGCTTTACAGGCTTTGGACACGATCAAAATGCTTGCTGTCAAGTTCGTGTACGTGTGCTTGTCGGCTCGATGTTACCATGCTTGATGCCTCACCAAGCATTCATTTTTATTTTGATTTTGTGCTGTTAGTTTGGTTTAAAAAAAAATACATAAAAAGGTCTAAATAAAGAAAAAAAGAACAAAGCAAAGTAAGAAAGTTCTAACACTTCTTTTTTCTTCGCCAGTCAAATTTATGTTTTTCTTCTTCTAATTCCGTTATTTTGGGCAACCGTTCGCAATGGAAATACAATTATAATGAAAATTTGTACGCATTAACAAGTGACAGCAAGCATACCGAAAATCAAAATTTTTTGATTTTCCATCAAGCATCGTTGGTGTCACATATACTTACAAATTTCCACTCATACTAAATATAACCAATCTCAGCAAGCATTTTGACCGTGTCTAAACCCCTTTAAATATATTTCTGTGAATAATAATAAAGCTGTCTCTACATGGTAATACAATGTATCACGACATGTCAAAATATGCTGTGGAAAATACAAAATCTTATCATGTAAACGCAAAATGTATCGAGTAGGAGAGGATACGGATAGAAAATTTGACAAGCGGTCGGTAAATGTTTATTTTCTAAACCATTTTAGAAACTTAAGGTGGAAGTACACACCACGCGTTACGCGGCAACGATTTTCTGGCTTTTTAAACGTTTAACGCTATACAAATGGAAAGTTACACAACACGCTTTTGAGGTTTTTTTAGTTGTAAAATTTAAAGCCTATGCCGGCTATTTTTTCGTCTTGCATTTACGTTTTATATTTCTTTAAATATTTAATGCATTTTTTATCCATTGTTTAATAAAAAAATTAATTTCTAATCATATTTGTGTATGTTAGCTTATGAATCTGGCAACACTAGCTGTAATTTTGTATACAACGTGTGAAAGTTGAAGAATTTTCAACTTTTTGCGAGGTACGTGCGTCGCAAACTTCACTGTGTAACTTACCTTATGAAAACACACCATTTCAACTTTTTTGACAGACGCGTGTATCGCATTAGCGCATTGAACGCGAGTTATGTACTTCCACCTTTAAGTTTTCTCATCACACTAGAGGTACATTTCAAAGTAAACATTGGCAGCACTGAATGTAATTATTGAAGGGGTTAGCACTTTTACAAAAACTACCAAAATCAACTCAGGAAATTTTCATGTTGTTTTTGTAATCATTGTACAACTGCAACCATCAGCTACTTAACCCGTACCACAAGACCAAATAAACCTATAAAAAATTATATTTTGTATTAAAATTTCATTGCAATAATAATATGTTTTCTCCAAGATTTAGTTATATTAGTACACATTTTTTTTTGTTGCAACTATCCAATTTTTTATTTTTAGCTCAACAGTTTAACAGTACGTCTCCACGCGCAATATTTATTTCCGAAAATAAGCAATAACGTCGGCAGCATGACGTCACAAATATGTTCATGTACGAGCTTACGTTCTAGGCTGTAGAACACGCATTGTGGTATTGGACATAAATTTAAAAAAGTCACTATGTATAGATCGATGTTTTTTATGTTTATTTTATTTTATTTAAAACTAATTAATTTATATTCGTTTTATTATACATTAAAAATGCTGTATTTTTACCACACTCACAAGTTTATTATATTTAATTCTCACAAACAACAAATGTCTATGAAATTTGACAGCTTATGTTCAACATTATTTCTTCGAAATAAGTTTGAACAACTATTTCGCAATTTATTTGCAAATAAATGTCTATTCGGTCCACATGTGGACATATGGTGTTGGAAATAGAATTTGACAGTTGAGAACATAATTATTTCCAAGTCTATTGCGCGTGGAGACCCCAAGTAATGTCTTTGCTGGCATTTTACTTATAGTATCAGTGTAAACATGAAAAATACCTACAACAGACTCTTGCTCTCTTTTTTTAAATACGGAGCGAATTTCATAATATTTTGATTCTAAAAAGTCGTAATACTTTGTATTATCATGCGCAGATACGTTAATAATATTAGCTGCTATAATTTTAAAGCTTTGTGATTATATTAAATTAAATGCTGAAATTAGTGCTATAAATTGGGAAATACTTTTCAGTAACAAAGATACATCTGATTGTTATAGTATGTTTATATGTAAATACTCTGAATGATATTGTTACACGTTCTGTTCCTCTTTTGTCAAATAAGATTCATAGGCTTCCTTGGTACACTAAAGGTTTAAAAAAATTAAAAAATCTTAGAAATAAGTGTTATAATAAGTTTAAAGTTATTGGTGATTTAAAACATAAAGCGGCTTACGAGCACTATATGAAGGAATTTAATTTTCTGGATAAATTTCTGTATAAAAAGTATATGTGACAGCGCATAGAGAAAGGGACCTAGGGGTAAAAAAAACAAATTTTCCCTTTTTTTATGTGGACAACATCTGAGCATCGAATGAGACCGATCCCATGCCCCAAAAGTGTTTCCTCCCAGAGATATGCGCGTCTTATGATGTGATGGTACACCAAAGATACACGTATTTGAACGTTTAAAATGGCTCTCCTGAACAAAACCGTTTTTTACCCTTAGGTCCCTTTCTATTTTGCGCGTCACATATATTGAATTTTGAATCTTCGATCAAAAACAACCCAAATAAATTTTGGAGTTACATTAGATCTAAAAAATCTAGTTCAGACTATCCTTCTACCATGCATTTCAATGATACACTTCTGTGTTCAGGAAATGACATTGTTAGTTCGTTTGATCTAGTTTTTTCAATAGAATTTTGAAAGCAGTAATAGTTCAATTGATCCTATTATCGTAAAATATATTGAGCCCATTGTTGATTTTGGTGTTATACAATTAATTGCTGATGATATTTTAAATGGGATCAGAAGTATAAAAAGTTCTTATGGTACTGACATTGATGGGCTGAGTTCGTTTTTTATTAAAAATTTGGCTGAAAATTTGGTTTTACCTCTTCTACTTATTTTTAATAGATCTCTTGCGGATGGCTGTTTTATTGACAGATGGAAAGTTGCTTCTATTACTCCAATTTTTAAAGCTGGGGATAAATCCGATATTTCTAATTATAGGCCTATCCACTATTTCCAAAATTTTTGAGCATGTAATCAAGGAAAAAATTTTTTTTCACTTAAGCTGTGTTCACATTATATGTATTTGTATTGTGGAATGTCACTTTTTGTACATATAGTCTGAACACCTATAAACAATAGCATGTGTTATTTCTATGTGTGTAGTACAAACGACATTTTTGATTTAGAGCGTGTTCTATTTTCAAGTGACAAAGCATCTGACATCAGCTGGTTTAAAATAAAGCAAGTGATTGTGGCGTTAAAAATTAAGTAAAATTGTTAGATAAATTAAATTAAAAATGATTTAATAGTTTAAAAACTAAAAATTAAAGAAAAAATTTAAAAGGCATTAACAAAAGTAAGCATTTGTTTACCTTTATAGGTTATGCCATATGTACATAACATACCAATGTGTGAACACAAAAATTATAAACCGTGTGCAAAACGCAGATTTTGACATACACAGGAAATATCGTGTGTATAAAAAAGTGACATTCCATAAGGCAAATACATATAATGTGAACACACCCTACAAGAACACTACCAGTCAATTGACTGCTCATTTGATCGGAAGTCATGAACGATATATTCATCAACGCGTAGAACAAAGTTTCTATCACATTGTTAAAGGCAAAATTAAAAATGTGATGGAAACTTTTGTGTACGTGTGATGTTGCATCTCTCTCTAACCAATGAATATAACATATAGTTGAACTGCTCACTCCAGTGCTTTTTAATAATCAATGATAGCATAAATATTACTCAAGTTTGACTGTTCATAATTGAATAATATATCTCCCACAATTGAGTATTCATTTATGATTGATATATTGACAGAAAATATAATTTTTATTTTATTTGCTTTTTTATTATAAAAAATAACTTTAAATTACACAAGTAATAGCATATTTAAAACAAATAATAATACAAATAAAAACACCAAATAACTTCAGCGGTATCTAGCCCTGTTAACACCTTTTCATCTCAAACGCACCTTGCCCTTTACAAATATTTAAAATTTTGAAAATAAATATACATATTAAATTAAACTTTGTGAATTTCTTTTATTCACTATTTTACTTATCTTTTTAACACTTTTATAACCTTTTCACAGACAGAATGAATTTTGTACTACCTCCTTCTTCAACCCACAACGCATCTTGGTCTTTCCAAATATCTAAAAATTTAAAAAGACACGAAAACATACATATGTATGTACATATGTATATTTTTAATTAAACTGTGTAAAATTTCTTTTGTTTATTATTGTTTTTATCTTACTTTTTCACAAACACCATAATTCTTTTTACCACTTTTATAATTTATAAATTTAATTTTACAAACCGAACGAACTAATTATAAATTAGTTTAAATAATTATTTTCAGTAAAATTCAATATTTTAAAAATTTCGACATATGTATATTAGACGTTCCACTCTAGCATATATGTTAGAGTAGAGCAACTATAATAACTGAATTGAATGTAAAATTGTTGCAAATGTGTTAGTAAAAAAATGTTGTTTGTGTTAGTTTCAGTCATTCATTTCTTGTAGGGCAGTTTTAAACGTTATGTATGTAATGAACAACATGGTTTTTTCCGGAACGTTCTACGGCTACTAATTTTGCAGTTTTCAACCACTTTTGCATCTCTGTTTTTGAGAGACATAATCAAGTGGATGCAGTTTTCATGGACTTATCTAAAGCGTTTGATAAGGTAGCACATGACATACTTAAACTCCAATCCATGGGCTTTCATGGTGTATTTCTTAATTGGTTGAAATCGTACGTATTGGAAAATTTTGTGTCTGGCTTATACTGCTACTTCTGGGGTACCTCAAGGTAGTATATTGGGCCCTTTGTTATTTTTAATATTTATTAATATTAGAAATTGCATTTCCGACTCTCATTTCTTATTATATGCAAATGATCTAAATTTTTTTAAGAAAATCCGTTCAGAAACATATGCTCTTATTTTACAAAATTGTATTAGTATCAAATTGGTGTTCGCTTAACAAATTATTGTTAAATATAAATAAATGTTACCAGATGTCTTTTTGTCTTCAAGTTTGCGTAATCAAAGAGTTTTCCCAATATAAATTATGTAATGAAAACTTGACAGTTGTTACTAAAATAATAGATCTTGGCATTGTGCTTGATTGTGAATTAAATATTAAGTCCCACCTTGATTATATGATATCAAAGGTGTATTCTGCATGTGCTTTTATTAGAAGGAATTGCAAAAAATTTTAGGATACTTGTACATTGAAAATGCTATATACTAGTTTTGTTCGTTCTAAATTAGAATATTGTTCCTTTGTATGGAGCCCATTCCCCAGCAAGATCACTCCCAGTTAAATGACCGGTCACTTGACTGCGAGTCGTGATGGCTTTATCTATCTAAGTTTCTATCAGTTTGTTAAGGCCAATGTGGAAAATCATTGATGATGCATGTGGTAGTCACGTCTGACTGATCACACTTGATGTATAACACCGTCATAGCAAACTAGCCAAACCTACATAATTACATTAATAAACATGATTTTCTTACTGTTTTATTTGTTTTTTATTATAGAAAAATAAAGATATGTATAATTAAAATATTTAAAAACAAATAAAAGCACAAAATAATGTAGGTGGTCTAGCCTCTTCACGTTTCCTTAAACCTGCAACGCACTTTGATTTTTATAAATACGTATCTAAAATTTGAAAAAGAAATACATGTGTAAATAAATAAATATATATATATATATATATATATATATATATATATATATATATTTAATTAAACTTTTGAAACTTCTTTTATACACTGTTGATTTTTACTTAACTTTTTTAATTCTTATATTAATTTTAGTTTCACAGACCGAGTTGTATATTTTAAGCACCCCATACATGTTTCAATTCAATTGTGAATTGAGTCTTTCAATTGAATTGATTCTTGGCCACATATTTCATAAACTGAATTGAAAGATTTTCATTCAACTGTCAAATTTATATTTTTTTCACAATTAAAAATTTTAAAATTTAAAACTTCTATTGCTTTTATTCATTAATTTTAATATTTTTTATTTAGAATTCGATGAAATTAAATAAAATTTTAAAAATACATAACTTTTTCTATACAAAATACAGCTACAAACATAAATTCTGACAGCAAATCAAGAGACTCGGGCACACACAGCACAATCGAATTGAAAGATTTACTAGTCAACATGAAAAATCAAAATCTTTTGATTTTTCTTCAACCAGCTCGACAACTGCCAAACTAATCAATTGACAAAGCCATACACGCTTTGATTTGGACAACAACCGACTCAATTGAAAATTGAATTGAATCGTGTATGGGCTGCTTTACAATAAAATGCTATTTTTTAATTTTTGGGGTGTGTACATTAGATGTTCCACTCTTACATACATGTTAGAGTAGAGCAACTAGAGCAATTAACTGTCACTGTTGATTTCAATACAAAATTGTTGTAATTGTGTTAGTGAAAAAATTACTATTGTGTTAGTTTCGGTCATTCATTTCTTGCAGGGTCTATACTGTTCATATAAATAGAATTGAGAGAATCCAGAAAAAATTTCTTAAATTCGCTTTTCGTGAAAGTCGTGTTTACTTAGCATCACCTTCATATTACTCTCGTTGCTTGCTTTTAGGTTTATTGTAGGTGTCAGACCTATAATAGGGGTGTGCGCGCAGGTGCCTTTGCCCTTGTAGGTATATATACTGTCTGTGCTTATTAATTTTTACCAGACCCAGGCCAAATATGTACATTACCTTTGCATTGAAATTAAATTTAAAAAAAAAATGCAAATGCAAATTTATTTTATTAGCATTAAATCTTTTGCTTTTAGAGTAATGCATTAATATTGCATTGGCATTAAATTTGATATTTTTAATGCACTATTTTTTGCATTGAATTAAAATATCTTCAAAATAATGCAATAATATTGCATTAGCATTAAATTTCATATTTTTAATGCACTAGTTTTTGCATTGAATTAAAATATCTTCAAAGAAATGCGTTAATATTGCATTGGCACTAAATAACACGTAAAAACAACAACACTAACACTAATTTTGCATTAAAACTAATGAAGTAATGATTGCATTGTTACTATGTGAAACATATTGTACAAAATAAAATTAAATAAAGGGTGAACAAAACAGATAAAGATTAAACAATATAGTAAGGCTCACATTGAGGCCGTAAGTTTTAACCCTTTTAGACACGTAAAGCTTACTTTGCAAGGTCTTAATTCAGCTGTGTGAAAAACAGAGGAACACTATCTCTTTCTGTCTTTCTCCCAGCTGAATTTAGACTTTGCAAAGTAAACTTTCCCTGTCTTAAAGGGATATACATATTCATAATAAAATAATTTTTTTGATCTGAGCAATGAAAAAAAAGAAAAAATTTTCTATTTATTACATCATTTCATAACCAATTGGAAAATATTTTACGACCCAACTATGTAATTTTAGATTGCATCCATAGCTTTCACGAAAAACTTCGAAAAAGTAATCGTACTTAAGTTTTTGCTAATTTTATTGTAAAGTTATATTCTTAAAGGTAGCTATTTTATAAACGAAAAATAATATCCCTTGGAAAAATTTTATCAAGTTTTTTCTTTCTCTTGAAAAATTATAAAAAACGAAGTTAATTGATCTTTCGTCTAAATGCCTCATTAGTCTTTACCTTCTGGTTACAAAGTAGTAGTAGTATCACAAAACATACAGAAGTGTCACGAGACGGAAGATACGGATATTTTTCAGTTTTTCTCGTTTTCCCTCAAATTTTGTCGTCGGTTTTGTTTTGATACGTCTTTCCAGTGCAATACATTTTTATTAGCTGTGTTAATTGGTAAGTAGTAATACACTACAGTATCAAATACACTATGCTTTTCTCTTTCTTCCATGAATTTTAACAAAAACCTGATTGGAGCTTTTTTTACCTGTCACTTTCTTCACTTCTGTGTATTCTGTGGTAGTATATCCTCTATGCTAATACGACCACATGATGTTTTCAACCCAACTACATGATGTACGTGTGTATTTTTTCAATAAACACACACACGCATAAAAACATATGGTACGCTCATAAAACTTAAAGCCGCGTTCAGACTGTTATACTTTGTATTTATACTTGTCAAAAATTCAAATAATACGTGCAAGTGTGATAGTCTGAACACAAAATGTCATCAAAGTGGCAATTAATACGATAAAAATTTTGACATCCCATAAGACTTATTCGTTTTTAGAAAATTTTCTAAACGATAATACTTTTCATTAGATCAGGGTTGCATTTTCACACAAACCAAATTTCCAAGTAGGTTGTTTCGCCGCCGATAGCGTGTCGTCATTGATGTAATGTTTTGTCATATGTATATCGGCTCAAAATTTTGAATAAGTGAATCGTATGGAAGTATTGACATAATTTTTTAACGTTTTTGTAATATTTTTTCTTAAATGTTTTCTATTATTTAAGAATATTTTTAACTGCTGCATTTTTTCAAGTGCCGGCACGTCCCCGCCTGCATGAAACCGCTTTGTCGCCGATAGTCAATGAATAGCTCAAACAAGCTGTTTTGATTTCTATTTTCTATTATTTGAAGTGTGATAGTCTGAACACAATATGTGATTTTACGTTAGATTTTTTGACAGTCGCAACGAATGTATTTAGATTTCTGTATCGTAAAATGTGATGAAAGTATTAATACTTGTATAATAGTCTGAACGGGGCTTAAGTAGTATTTAATTACACAAGGTTGGGCATGTAATTATTATTTAATTATGCACTCAAAAACACAATTTCGTATTTAATTAGAACTTAAAAATAATTACAGTTTTATTACCAAGTCAAGAAATGGGCATAAGACACAAACAGTGCTTTCTATTTATCACTTTAATTATTTGAGGGTATATATACCCTACAAGAAACGATTCAATGAAACTAACACAAACAAAACAGCCAATTGACTTTGATATAAACTACCATCTACTACTAGTATTTTTATTTATTAATTATAGTTCTTTCACTCTAGCATATATGTTAGAGTGCGACATCTAATGTATATATGTTATATCTAAAAAAATACAATTCATTCTGTCTGTGAAACTTTAAATTTATGTCTTAAAAACAAAAATCAAAATTTAAAAAAAATCCCGACATATCTAGAAAAGATGAGATATCTTTTAAAAGGCTGGACCGTTTTTCTTAAAACATATATAGCTAAGAGCCCTCTCGATCAAGTCAGCTTTCAAACAGAAAAAAAATCTAAATCCAAATCCGTCCAGTCGTTTGGTCTCTAAAGCTGCGTTCAGACTATTGTACAAGTATTAATACTTTCATCACATTTTACGATACAGAAATCTAAATACATTCGTTGCGACTGTCAAAAAAATCTAACGTAAAATCACATATTGTGTTCAGACCACAACACTTCAAATCAAATGTGTAATACAAGTAGAAAACAAAACAGCTGTTCAATGAAAATGTCTGTGCTATTCATTGACTAGCTGCGGCAAAGCGGTTTCATGTATGCGGGGACGTGTCGGCACTTGAAAAAAATCAGCAGTTAAATATATTCTATGTAAATAAAAGAAAAAAATTTAAGAAAAGATATTACAAAAACGTTAAAAAATTACGTCAACGAAATATACTTCCATACGATTCCCTTATTCAAAATTTTGAGCTGATATACATATGACAAAACATTACATCAATGACGACACGCTATCGGCGGCGAAACAGCCGACTTGGAAGTTTAGTTTGTGTGAAAATGCAACCCTGATCTAATGAAAAGTATTATCGTTTAGAAAATTTTCTAAAAAGGAAAAAGTCTTATGGGATGTCAAAATTTTTATCGTAATATTTGCCACTTTGAGGACATTTTGCGTTCAGACTATCACACTTGCACGTATTATTTGAATTTTTGACAAGTATAAATACAAAGTATAATAGTCTGAACGCGGCTTAAGTGGACACGGACAGACATACAGATACACTCTAAGAACTTATAACACCCCTTTTTCGCAAACTTTAATTAAATATATGTATATTTCTTTTCAAAATTTTAGATAAGTATTTGTAAAGAGCAAGATGCGTTGGTGGTGAAAAGGTGTGGAGAGGGCTAGATGCCGCCTAGGTTATTCTGTTTTTGTTAATTGATTTAATATTTATATTAAATCATAGTAATTTCTTTTTATTTTTATTTGTGAGCATTAATTTTGAAATTTTAAATTTGAAAAATGTTAATTTAAAAACTTCAAAACAATTTTTTTTTCTAATATGTGATTTATACATCAGTACTGATTAGTCAGCTCTAACGATATTTACATCAGTACTAATTAGTTAGCTCTGACGATGCTTACATCAGTACTGATTAGTAGTATACTATGGAGTGGGCAGTCCAGCTATATGTTTTACTAGTTTATGAAAGAGAAACAAAATCACACGTACACGAATGTTTACATCAGTTTTTTGATATTGCCCTTACATAGTGTCCAAACCTGATGATTTAATATCAGACCTCGTAATATGACGCCGGCAGAGCAACTGTCATTTTTTCATTTATATCAACACAAAGGGGTAGACGTTGATGATTTTATATTACGATGAATCAAACAAATATTTGAAAAATACTTGCCAAAAATAAGTAATTTGCGTGTTGTTTAATTTGTTGGTCACAAATAATAGTTGTGCCGCATTTTTTAAACGAAAATTGTTTAATAAATAAACGTTAAATGCACAATAACACATAAAATGATATTGGATATAAAGATGAATTCATCAGGCCGTGAGCTCTGGTGATTATATCATAACGCTACCATAATATTAATAAATTGAGTCTATACGTGTTGAATTTTCATCATGATATCAATTTGACATTCATCATGATATATATTCATCAGGTGTGGACACTATGTTAACAAAATGATAGAAACTTCTGATGTATAAAGGCCTGGGTACAATGAATCCGTCATACGTTATACCACAAAACACACAGAAGTGTCACGAGACGGAAGATACGCGTATTTTCCTGTTTGTCTCGTTTTCCCTCAAATTTTGTCGTCGTTTTTGTTTTGCTACGTCTTTCTAGTGCAATAAATCTTTATTAGCGTTTATTAGTGTTAATTGGTAAGTAGTAATACACTACAGTATCAAATACACTATGCTTTTCTCTTTTTTCCACGAATTTTAACTAAAACCTGATTGGAGCTTTTTTTACCTGTCACTTTCTTCACTTCTGTGTATTCTGTGGTTATACTTCGCCTTTTACAACTAACATTATCGCAACGACGGATAAGGTTGGCATAATGAATACTTTATTGACGGAAGCATTTGAACAGCTTCAATAGGTTGATTCTCCATTTTATTTATTAAATTCAAATTTTTTATTTTTTTCGTTTATTTCTTTTGCTTAATTTTATTTTTGCTGCCACAAAACACAAAAACCTAATTCAGAACATACCAAAAAAACCAACCAATATCTGTCAAACTACTCAACGTACGCAAAAAGTTAAAAGTTTACCAGTTTTCATACTTTGCGTTGACGGACACGTACTGAATGTAACAGCCCTCATAATGCCGGCCATACACTACATAAGTTCAGAGCTCAAGTCTGGCACTGCGTAAACTAAGCTTGTGACACACACTATACAAGTAAACTGTGCAGTTTTTATTTTAAAGCTATAAGTGAAGAAGACAACATGTGCAAATACTTCCCTATTTTATTAATTGCTGTGGCAATAAAAACAGCCTAAATCCTAAATGTGTTAATCTTTTTAATAGCCATTTCTCTATTTGCATCGGGGTATTTTTCCTTTAGTTTATTAATTAATTTTTCGTAGGCTTCGATTTTCATACTTCTATTGCTATAAGCACTGCTTTTAATGCGCCATAATGCAGGCGATCATTGTATAATTCTAGGAACTCTGTCCAGAATATTTTTTCTGCGCTCATTTTTTGTTTTTAACTCTTAAAAAATCACGACAAAACTGAGCGTTTACAACATACACTACACAAGTTCACTGTACAGTTTTCAAACTTGAGCAAATATCAAAATCGTTTTGATATTTACTCAGTTCACTGCGTAAATAGCACAGCCGCCCCCATACACTACACAAACGCACTGTACAGTGCCAGACTTGAGCACTGAACTTGTGTAGTGTATATCCGGCATAAGAAACCATGTATTTCATCTTCGCTGTCAGTTTAAAAAGGCGAAGTTTAACGTATGACGGATTCATTGTGCCCCGTCCTTAAACCCATTAGAAATGTCCATCAGGTGATGCATGAAATGACCGTCATTGTTCTTGTATGTTTTATATTTATTTTGTGTTTGAATTGATACTAGTCTTGCACATAATGTAAGAAATAATGTTTTTATTTGTTAAAAACCAAATTTCAATGATATTTAGCGCAAACACGTACTTTTAATATAAGCAAAAACAAAAATACTTCTTTTTTGCAACCCTGCGGGAAAAAATTATTTAGCAACAGTAAATGTTGGTTGAATCGTGCGAAGAACACAGCAGCTTGGATTGGCTGCAGCTGTTAAGCCAGCTAGCGTCAAACGGCCTTAAGCTCCGGTTATTACGTCCTGATTCACACACGTCAGGTCTGAGTCGTCAAGTCTTGAGTTTTTAGGAGAGAGGAAAAGAGAATGGAAAGGGGTACAGACTTGACCGTACCAGTCAAGTTTGCTTTTTCCTTTTGTTTTGTCATTCGTAATACTCTACTACAACACAAATTGATGAGACTTGATGAGACAAACTTGACGGTGTGTATGAACGTAAATTCAGGTTCAAAAGAAAATTGAACAAAAACTGATCAGCTAAACCTGATGTTTGTGAATCAGGACTACTGTAGAGCAGGCAACTATCGACATTCACGCCATTCGATATTTTCGATAGTTTCTTGGAACACTATCGATAGTTACGAATTTTTTTACACTATGTTTACACGCCAACACGAATTGTTATTTTGACTGTAAATATAGATATGGATAAAATAACTTAGGTACAAATTATAACTGACTCATTCATAAAAAATTATTTTGTTTTACAACACATTTTGAATGGGAATTTGTTAACTAAACGTTTTTAAACCTAAATAATTTTTTCCTGAATTAGCCCTTAAATAATTAATTTTGTGTTTAATTTTATTCCAATTTTTAAATTTTAATCATAGATCTATTTGTTGGGCTAATGATGCAGAATTAATCGTTATATAAAAAAAAATTCTTTTCCATTAAAGCTGTGTACACATCAGATTTATTTTTATTGTGGAATGTCACTTTTTCACATGGTAAATTTGTATATATAGTCTGAACACCTACAAACAATAGCATATGTTACTTCTGTGTGTATTACAAATGACATTTTTGACTTAGAGCGTGTTCTGTTTTCAAGTGACAAAGCATCTGACAAAGGCTGGTTTAAAATAAAGCAAGTGTAAGATAAATTAAATTAAACTTGATTTAATAGTTTAAAAACGAATCCCCATATTCAAAAAAATAAAATTAATTTAAAATTTATTTTAGAAAAATTGTGTATGAAAAATTTCAAATAAAATTCATTTCAAATTCATTTTAAATTTTTTGAATATGGGGGTAAAAATTAAAAAAAAGTTTTAAATTCATTAACACAAATAAGTATTTGTTTACCTTTATAGGCTATGTTAAATGTACATAAATAACATACCAACATGTGAACATAAAAATTATAGACCGTATGTAAAGCTTGGATCACACGATTGACACAATGTACCAATTTTCGTCGGCTTACTGAAATGAATTCATAAGTAATAAGCCAAAATGACATTACTACTTAATTAATTCTTGAATAAGTGTATATGGCTTTATTACCAATGCCATAACTTCATATTCTGTAGTTATGAGCCTCTAAAATTCTAGTACAACACGGTGTTTTCCAACGCATATGAAATATGAAATAGTGAAATGCAAGAAAATTTTATGAAGCAGAAAATCTTTATTATGCTGCGTCGTGTGGGGAAACACCATGGTGGAGAAAAACTTAAACCCGGCCGAAAGCCGGCAGTGCAGGAAAACGTTATTACGCAAGAAAACTTTGCAAGCAGAAAATATTTATTACTCTGCGCCGTGTCGGGAACACCATGGAAGAGAAAATATTTAAGCCGGCCGAAGGTCGGCAGTGCAGCAAAACATTATTAGGCAACAATACTTTGCAAGGCAGAAAATCTTTATTAGGCTGCACCGTGGCGGGAAACACCATGGTGGAGAAAATTCTTAAGCTAAGCCGAATGCCGGCTGTGCACCGTGTTCGGAAATACCATGGTGGAGAATTTTCTTATGGCCAAATTTTGTTCGAAAATTGTCACAGCCCTTGAAAAATACACCCTATAATCACAGTTTTGTACTACAATTTAAGATGCTCATAATTCGTAAATTAAGCATCGCCAATTTTTTTAATTTAATTTTTTTATGTTATTTTTCAATTTTCTATAGGATAGGACATTCTTTTAATTTTTAAGGGGTGCCACTTAACTTGATTTGTTCCAAACTTAGTTGTTTTTTAATAAATATGTTGACATATATTGCAGCAGTTATTTTCAGGGACTTGCGATACATGTTGAAATAATTGTCAAATTAGTTGTTGGCTAAATTAATAAAAATTACATGACTATTTGTTAATGTTACAAGTGCGATACTAAGTACCCAGATACTTTACACTTTTACAACTCTGAGTAATTAAAATACATTGCAAAACAAAAAGATTAATAAAAAATATTACAAAATATGTATATTAACAGCTATTATTATTATGATTTATAAATTAACTAGCCGAGCCCGGCAAACGCTGACTTACCTTCAACTATTTTATTTATTTTAAACTACAAATTACTCCACACAGTGGTCACTTGTTGGGTACGAAACAAAAACCTACCGGGTATTGACCCGAACCTGTGTTAAAAATTTGAGCTCCAAAGCCCTTATAGTTCCACAGTTTATGCGTTAGGAGCAAACACACAATACGATTTTATACATGTAGGTTATTTTTTTAATGACTCACGATTTTAATTAATTTTTTCTCAAATTTTTACATTTTTAATTTGCTTACTTTTCATTTGTTTACATTTTGAATCATATGTTTTTATCTTATAGGCTTTATACATTGACACACATTTCAGTGAAACGCATGCATGGAAGATGTAAAAAATGTGAAACATGCGTTTACATTGACAACATCTACCATCATCTCACTTGTCAAAAAGAGAACACGTTCTGCATAGGTTTTGTTAAGGAAATTATACAAAATAGATTTTGATGTAAAATTAATAATTGGAGTAGTTGTTGATTTGCAAGAACAAACCCAATTAAAGTGCAGTACATGAAAATTATAAAAGATTTGCAAGAATAAGATGAAGATTTTTTAAAAGGTGTATATGTATATGTACTATGTATATACGTATGTCATTTTTTCTTAGTTTTTGACCAGCGTTGCCACTAGTGAAAAAAGAAATTACAAAGCCGCAAGTCTAAAGTAATGCAAAACCGAATGAAATAGTGCAAAAAATCTAAGAAAAAATTTTTATTTTCTTATTAGTTTTTTAGTACATTGAAATTTAATACCAGCTAATTTTTTAATATATAAAAAACGTACAATTTAAAATATAAAAAAAAAACTAATTCGTAAATATTTACTTCAACGAAGAATAATTTACCACTTTCCTGTAAACATTTTGTCTAAATTTAATAAAATATTCTTTGAACCAGGCGTTTGAGAAGAGGGTTATTAACCTTTTCTTATCTTAATTTAAACTCATTTAAATAGAAGTACTGAGCGATACTTATACATTCTTTGGTTCTTTAAGCATATGTATATACTTACACTAAACTATTTTTTCCAATTTCTTTTCATAATTTTAAGCTAAAAATTTGCATCACAATTTTAAAATTGACGCTACTGTATTAGCTGATAACTTCTTCTTGGGGTATCCGTTTTAATTAAGATCAGTTTACTTAAAAAAAACTCTTTCAACAGAAGCGTTAAGAATGGTAATATCATAACTTTTAAATCTGGAAAGAAAATACCGCCAGCACAGTTTTTACTTTGAGAAATTTGAGACCAATAAATTTCAAAACATCGAATTTATCCTTATGGTCTAAAAGTGCATATTCACGCCACTCATTGTCTAATTTTTGATAACCTAGCTTGACAAATGGAAATACTACATGCGAAGAAATTTAAATAGTACAGATTTTGCACTATTACACAGAAAGTGGCAACGTTGTTTTTGGCACAACAATGTAATTTTGCTATTGATGGCACTAAAAATAACGAAAGATGTTAGATGAATCAGTCGTTAAGCAGCTCTGGGTTGAGGAACATCTCTCGCGTCATCGCAATTATTTCTAAGTGCGGTCAGGCTTGTGCGTGTTGTTTGGCCTTCGAGAGTTTTTCGTCTCGCTCGCACTGGTTGACTGATCTGCCACGGATAACCGTATAACCTTGCGGTTTTTTGTGGAATTTCTTTAACAACCACGTTGCTACTTCCTATGTGAAGGCATAGGTCGTGTACAGTCAGTCACAAAAACTTTTAAAATACTGTTAATAACATCTTGGGCATATGGTCTAGTTACTCCGCCCATACTTGTGCAACACCATATTATACAAATTTACTTTGTATAATTTGTACTAAATAAATAAATAAATGTTAGATGAAAAAAATGAGATAGGAACATATTTTAAAGATGTAGAAAGATGTTGGTTTTTAGTACTGTGTATTTCTTAAGGGAAGATAATAACATTTTCGCAAATTGATTGTAAATGTTAGATGTGCGTCAGTGTAAAAAGCCTATTACTAAATTTTACTACGACCAATTTCAGCAGTAAAAATTTGCAAAACACTCAGTCAAGCACTGTCACTTTACTCTCTAAATTTGTGTTCTCATTTACTGTATTTTGGGTAAACGAACGTAGTAAAATTCAGTAAAAATATGTAAAAACTTTTGGGTACGTGAACAGAGACCTGCGCCGAGCATTTTCATCGGCGGCGGTGGCTAGACGAAAATAGATCGGCGGCGGCTCAAAACCGGCTGTAGCCGACGATTAGCTAGCCGTTTTATATAAATACAAAAAAATCGGCTTGAATTCAGTTATTTTCAAGATTTTCAATAATAAATTGTTTAAATATTTTAGGTTCATAAATTCGTATAGATATCGTTTTACAAAATGTATACATATGTATGTATATGGATACATATGTATGTATATGGATACATATGTAAGTGCGTGCATGTTTGTATATACGGATATGTATTAATACATTCATATAAATGCATTTATACCCAGCGGTAAAACTCAGAAGACCTTGGTGCAGGCCTTATTAAAGGACTCTTTCGCATAAAATATACGATACACATTCCACACTCGCTTCTGTGAGAAGGAAAAGAGAAGGAGTAACATGTTTTGTTTTTTTTTTACCAAAGCAAAAACAAAATCTATTAGTTTGTAGCCCTTCCAGAATCTCTGGAGAAAGAAGCAAGAACAGAAGGCCTGCTCCGCAATGACAACGCGTGTAAAAAAGATATGAGTATGGAAGGGAGTGATCAGGCCTTCTACATCCAAAAGAAGGCGTACAGAGGCCTTCTAGAAGGCATCCCTACTCCTTCTAGTTCTCGCTGGGTATTACTTTATACTAAAAATGGGTTTACTTTTTTAAATGGTTAATAAATATTATTATTTAGTTATTGATACATTTTATACAAAGTAAATCAAGAAATAATTACGATGACACTAGAGCTGTTATTCAGGCCAGCCAGAGCTGCTCAACGACTGTATAGATATTATATTTTGCAATAATTTATAAATGGTCAATAGACCACATTTTACGTTAAATGAAATGAAAATATTTTGTCGCACAATTCGAATAATTTGAAGTATATAGTTAAAAAAAATATATGTATATTCCGCATCATAAGTTTTATTTTTCAGGAATAAATAAATGTTGAATTGATTAATTTGATTGTACATGTTCATTTATATATGTACATTTTCATATGTACATATAAATACATAAATTTATGTATAGTTTTCTAAAAAAATTTTGTTTTTCCAATTATTTCCTTTACTAGGTCATAATTATCATGAATAAAAAGAGCCTTTTTGACTGTAAGTGCGTTTAAATTTGACCTCTTCGCAGTAACTAGGGAACCAGCACTAGAGAAGGCTTCCTCTGTGGAGGAACTCGTAGAGGGTACACTTAATATAAAAGCAGCAAGCTTTGCAATATGGGGATAATCCTAAAATGTGATTTTTTTATAAGAATTAAATGGAAATTAATTAGCTGAATTTGTAATAATATTTACTTTTTCATTATTTTGCCACCAGGAAAAAGTTTCAGTACTATCATGGGAAGCAGCGAAATACTTAGAAACTTCTGTGAACATTGGGTCTTCTGGTTTATTTTGTGACGTAGCTAATACAAACGACGCAACGATATTTTCTTCTTGTTTCTGAAAGAAACAAAATCCTTAAAATTTATTTTCAAAATGTATTTATTTGTTAATGCATTACTCTGCGTTTTATTGTACAGGATGACGTTGGCTTATCCAAATTATCACTGCTACCAAACATTTTTATATGGAGCTATCTTCAATAGCTGTTTGTATTTTTAATACATTGTCAGTGTTATAATTTAAACTTTTAAAAATTATCTTTAATTTGCGCGTGACGTCACAAAAGACCTTGAACTTGGGGTTTAGCATGATATCTTGCACTATTAATCTGTGCAAACTGTGGACAGAACAGCCAAGTCTTTTCATATTGTTGTGTTTTATTGCTGCAATTATATTGCTTGCGCCATCGCTTACTACAACAATTTCCTTATTTTCTAAATGAAAATTCTTAAGTGTTTCTGTTATTTTTTCGGCTATCGTGTATTTTTTGTGCGATTGAGGAAACACTTCAGTTTTCATTGTTATATATATCGGCTTAAATTGGCGGCAAAAAATTAAACGTATATTTATATAACTATGTCTTTTATACGAATCTGTCCACATGTCCAGCATTAACGACACATTTTTTGGGCAGTTTTTTTAAATAAAATCTGTTACAATATTTTCATTTTGTATATACATTCGTTAAGGCAGAGCGACTGAGAGTTGTGGCCAACGGCAATTTTATGTTGGGTCTAATGGCATGCATATAACTAGCGAAACCTGGCTGTTCAACTATGTTGAATGGTCGCAGGTCTTTGCAACACATTTCCACCAATAGTCGAGCATTGGCAAACTTATGTGTATCCGGTCTGTTGAGTAGACCACAGTTCCCCGAAAGAGTAGATATAGTTTTTTTTGGGTTGATTCCGCAATTTTCGAGATGATGTTTATTTCATGCGCATTCCGTAAATGGTGGCTAAGATTGGACGTCGAAGTGGATGTCCCAAATCTAAAGATATTTTTCCTTAATTTAATAAAATTTGCACAGCAAAGAAAATATATGCTGAAGGCAAAAACATACCTTTTCCAGAGAAGTACCGTTTTCAAAAAAGTACCCTTTCTAGAGAAGTACCTTTTCCATATAAAGTACATTGTGCAAAATAGTACTTTTTCCAATAAAAGTTACTTTTCCAAATATGTGTATTTTTTAATAAAAGTGGATTTTCCAATAAAATTACCTTTTTCAGAGAATTACCTTTTACAATAAAAGTATATTTTGCAAAAAGTACATTTTTCCAAAAAAGTACCTTTCCCAAAAAAGGATATTTTCTAAAAAAAAGTTCTTCCATAAAAAAAATTCAATTTGGTAAAATCTGTCCACGTCTTTATGCATTAAACACATTCACCACATCGAAAAAACGCGAAAAAATGGCAATTTTGCGAAAAACTGCTAAAAGTATTGAAGAAATTACTGATTTGTTTTTATATTTTTGAATAAACTATTTTATTTTTATAAATGTGCAATATTTGAAAGTAGCACCACTGAAATACATATTTATATTGCTCCTGCCGTCTTCAAAATAATTAAGTAGCTGGCTACCATGCAACACTTGTTGCCAGCGGCAGGTTTAGCTGTGTAGCCATGAAGCCTGCTGTCGTCTATGTGTTTAATGCTTTAGTCTTACCCAGTCAGCAAGTGGAAGATTTTTTCACCAAACTGACTCTTTTTCGACTGCCTTAGATGATAAAAAACTGATTAATCAGTCCTGCGCTTAAAATATGTCTCGAAAATGATTCCGAGAAACACTTAGAAAGTGATTTGTGTAGAAAATATAAAAATTTAAAACAAAAAAAAAACTGATCGTAAAATACTACCACAAATTGTCGCGAAAGTGAATCAAAATTGATCAGAAATGCGAGTCATAAAAGACTCTTTTAGAAGACTCGCGGCTAGGGTACCATTTTCTAACGAATGAACAATCATTTTCGACTCGAAAACGTGCGCATAAATACTTATTTTAATCGTGCGGAGGAGTCGAAAAAGAATCGAATATGATCATTAATTTCATAAAATGCTGACTGGGTAATATGCTGTAAAGAAACACATACATACATACATGTGTAGATATGTGTGTACATACCTATGTATGTTGATTAACTATAAAACACTTACCCCTTTATCCTGGTCGGTGTATCTTCAAAACACTGCTTGCAGACAAAATATTTCTTAAGGATAGCTTTGTTGTTAATATACATTTGGCCGAAATGGTTCCACACGGTGGACCCTCCTGCGCTCCTCTTATTCAAAACTATTTAAGTTTTACTATTTAATTCTGTTTTTTGATTCATTATATCTTGATAATGCTTCAAATCCGATTCCAGCTCAGTAAGCTCCACGGATTCTTCCGAGCTAGTGCAATCATCACAATTTTTATTGAGTTCTGAGCCTTTTTCAATTGATTTTTTAAAAAAATTGGTTATATTGCTGTTGCTCATTATTTTAAATATACACCCTCATATTCATAAAAAAATTAAATGAAATTGAAATTCATTTTAGAAAAATTTTGTATTGAAGATTTGAAATAAAATACATTTTAAATTTTATGAATATGGGGGACAGTATACGAATGCACCGAAAAAATTTATTAAACTTAACAAGCACAAAACACCGACAAATTCAATTTACCAAGTCAATTCTTATGTACATTATCAAGCAAAAAAGTTGGCAGAATAACGGAAAAAACAAAAAACATGCAAACAAAATTTGCATGTTCTTGTTCTGCGATGCTAACTTAGCGCTTTTCGTGCAAGACGAAATGATACGAAAAGTTGTTAAATAATAAAAAAAAGTTATTTTACTTTATTATAAACAATTTTGTTATCAATTAAGCATATCCGGTTTTCGTATTTTGCATCTTTGTGTCAAATTTCTTTCTTGAATGACGGTTTGAGAGTCAAACAAAATCCATAGTATGTACTCTGCAAACTAAAAAGCATCAAAATCGCTAGATTCGACGAAAAAATCACTAGACTATCATCACTAACAACGGAATCGATCAGTGTTGCCAGTTACAGGTATACAACCTTAAAATTACGTTAAAAAAATCATAGAAAATGTCAAAACGAAAAATAGAAAAATATTAGAAATTCTTGTAGAAAAAAGGAAAAATAAATCGGCTGCTAGTTTTAATCTGATTTTAGTCGTCAAATTTTCGGCGGCGGCGGCTATCAAAACTCATCGGCGGCTAGGCTTAGCCGGCTTTAGCTTAATCGGCGCAGGTCTCTGTACGCGAACGCAATTAATAAATATTTTCAACGATAGTAACGCTATCGAGAAAAAACTATCGATAGTTTATCAGCTCTATATTACTCAACATCACAGAATGTGCTCAACATGCTCAAGTTATTGAACCAAAAAAATCATAGAACTTGCGAACGGAAACTTTCCCAACTTCTTTCAAAGATCGAAAATCATGAAGCGTCTGAAACTGCTGAACGTCAAATATCCTGCAACAAATCGGGTCTATTAAACCATCATCGTAATGTGCTCCATAATAAGGTCCCATATAAGGAACCCAATTCGTGGATTCATTTGACGGAAAAATATCAGCGCAAGGTTTTTGGTCGTTATGGCTCCGATAGCGGTGTTAGCCCTAGGATATGCTTTGGTACAAAATATGATAATTCATTAAAATTTAATTACGAACAACTGGCGGAGCCTGAAATATTACAGTCAATGGTTAATAAATATAAATTGGATCAAAAACATAAAACTGATCAAATATTAAAGCGCGAGGAAGAAATTTCCAAAAAAATTGAAAAACTAAATCAGTGGAAACAGGATCTTAATGCAAGAAAGAGTAAAAAAGAAGCTGATGCTATTGCTGCCAAAGAAAAAAAGGATCGGTTAATTGAAGAAGTACGGAGATATTTCGGCTACAAAATAGATCCTAGGGACGAACGCTTTAAAGAGATGCTAGATCAGAAGGAAAGGGAGGATAAAAAGAAGAATCGCGAAGAAAAGCGAAAGGCTAAAGAAGAGAAGTTACTGTCTAAACTTACACAAAATATCTAAAAATTAACGTTAAAGTTAACATATAACTAAATTATTATATCGATAGAGAGTTAAGCATTCTTTTTTGTTCTGGTATGTAAGGAAAACATTTCACACAGTTACATCTCCGTCAAAATGTAATCAGCAGATTTGGTGAATTTGGAAAATGTGCAAAAAAAAAAAATGTATAAAAACTGTATGTATAAACAAGTGTTCTGCATTTGAAGCGTAGATAAACGAACCCAAAAATGGTTAAATAAATAATTATTCCAAATGTATTACTTAGTTTGGCTCAATTAGGATATAAGGTACCATTGTGTTACAAACTATCGTTGAGTCCATGTTGATTTTATTTATATTCTCTGGTGACCGGAGAGTGAATGGAGTTGTTTCAATACATTGTAGAGCAGTGGGCATGAGAGAAAATGCTTAAAGTAGAAAAAAATTGATATAGTAAATATTTATTATTTTTAAATGCAAATGGCCAGAGGTCCAATTCGTCACAAAATTGTCGGCGACGGCGGCTAGCCGGTCGGAGCCAATTTTTTTTACATAAGTTTAGTATGTACTTACTAAGCCATTGGTATATACTAAAGAACTGCGTAAACAGTCTTGAAATGTAAAAACGTCATGATTTTTAAATGTATTCACGTCACTTGTATTATACCAAGGCACATTTACTTTGATATGCCTTGTATTATACTAAACCAATAATAAATGCTGTCGTACTATAAGCGAAGCACGATGGATGTATTGGTGTACGTGTATATCAGTGTTAACAAGCGAAGTACTGTTGATTAGTGTATGCTTGTTATTTTTCATATTGTACGTTTGAGTGAGTGTGTAATATGTACATGGTAAGCTATTATGTGATTAACCGCATACAACTAATGTTAATGCATGTGTGTGCCTTTGCATGTGCGCAGAAAAATAAAAAATCATACGCACATACATGCATGGCGTTTGTACACGCGCTCATGCGTAGAAAGAAGCAAGTATCACAAATTCTTCCGTCACGAAGTGTTTTCTTTACTCTTATCCCTAAAATACTCAAAAAAATTTCTTGCAAACAGTGTTGTTCACGTTTGTTTTATAAGATTTCGCTGTAGTAAAACATTGAAAAATCCCTCGTCTTGAAAGTTCTTATAAGATGTCTTATGCAGGAGATACAATTATAGCAGGTACATGCACAAGCCCAGCCTGTTAATGTATACAATGCAAATAGTTGTCAAACTTTGTTTACAAGCTGCAAAAATGTTATTGTATGTGTGTGAATAAAATGATTACAGTGTTGCCAGTGAATTCTCACATGGCTGTGTCTCCAATTACACATCGAAGAAAATTACACTACACATCTTTTGTGTAGGTTAAAATTAAAACAAAAATAAATAAAATAGAACCCAAAGTAGAATTACACACAGATTTAACAATAATTTAATTACATGGCCTACACATGTGAGTAGAAATTACACACTGTCTAACTACACACAGATTGGCAACACTGAATAACTATAATCATGCAGGAATGCCGCGTCTGTATGATTGTGCTTTAGTTACCCTGTAATTGCTATTTTTAAAAACAAAAGGCATCTGTTTCTGTCAATTATTCGTTTGTTTATACCTACAAAATACATGTGTTTTTTGGTGTTGTATTTTTGTTGTAGTCGTGCATGTACCTAGTATAATTGTATCATGGTATATACTGTAAGTTAAAAATAACCGATCCTTACGTACTTTAATCTGCTGATTGGAACAAATCTAGTTTAGGGGCACCTCCCCAAAATTAAAAAAAAGTATCCCATCCTATAGTAAATTGAAAAATAAGAAAAAAAAATAAATAAAAATATTGGCGGCGAGGCTTAGTTTTCGAGTTATGGTCCTCTGAAATTCTAGTACAATATTTTGATTATAAGGTGTTTTCCAACGAATATGACCAATATTGGTATCACAAAAATTTTAAAAAAGTACCGTATCTTATACAAAATTGAAAAATAAGAAGAAAAAATTAAACAAAAGGACTAGCGGCGAGGCTTAATAATAATTTAAAACTATAATTTAATATATAATTATGGCGTTTCCCTAGACGGTACAGCCTAGTAAAAATTTTCTGCCTTGCAAAGTTTTCTTGCCTAATAACGTTTTTCTGCATTGCCGGGCTTCGGCCGGGCTTAATGATTTCTCCACCATTGTGTTTCCCGAGACGGCGCAGCCTAGTAAAAATTTTCTGCCTTGCAAAGTTTTCTTGCCTAATAACGCTTTTCTGCATTGCCGGCCTTCGGCCGGGCTTAAGGATTTTCTCCACCATCGTGTTTCCCGAGGCGGCGCAGCCTAGTAAAGAGTTTCACCCTTGCAAAATTTTCTTGCCTAATAATGTGTTCTTGCATTGCCGGCCTTCGGCCGGGCTTAAGGATTTTCTCCACCATGGTGTTTCCCGAGACGGAGCAGCCTAGTAAAGATTTTCTGTCTTGTAAAGTTTTCCTGCTTAATAGCGTTTTCCTGCATGACCGACCAAGAGTCAATTTTTACTAGGGTTTGTCAAAAACCGTGGAAATTATAAAACCGCGGTTTCCGGTTTTAAGCTATTAAAACCGGTCGGTTTCGGTTTTAAAAATATGCATAACTGATAATTTAAAAATAATCATCCCTGTCGTGAGAAACAAATGAAATTTTTCTTCATGTGAAATTTTTATTACCCTCGAAGAGGAAAATGTTATCTTAAATATCCCGTGGAAAATTTTCCCCGCTATCAGTCCACGTGAATGTAAAAAAGGGAAGAATTTTTGTAAAGTTTAAAAATTAATTAAAAATCGGAAAAATTTAAGTTAAATAAAAAAATCACACAAATTTCAGGTTATAAATTAAATTTATTTAACTTTAAAGTTGTACTCATGGAGGCGCTTCTGTTGATTTAACTATTTTTTCATTAAGTATACCACCGTGGTGCGCCACCTTGAAATTTACTGTCTCTGATCCAAAGAGATTCATACTCTATGAAAAAATGTGTTGTAGGGAACTATTGTTAACAATCGTAAGCTTTACTTAATAATCTTGTCCCAAAAATGAATAATTTTAACTTTTAATATATAATTCGAAGAAAAATATTGAAATTATTCGATGTAATAGTTCAGTTCGCCTGCAAAAATAAAGTGAACAAAACCAAGGGAGTAGTGAAAAAATTCACGTATTTCAAATACGACTACGATTGTTTGGTAATAGATTAAAGAAGACTTTAATAGGCAGATTTTTCATGATAAGGGGAACCAAAAAATGAAAAATATTTCTGGGAAAACTTTTCGAGAAAAAAATGTTTACTAGAGGGGAGATAAAGTTTCTCTGGTTTGCATTCAATTCAGGAAAAAGAAACATTTAGTAGTGAGTATGTGTATAAAAAGCTTAAGAATAAAAAATTTATATTTAATTATCCAAGTAATGAAATTTTTCGAATCGTTAAAGCGTTCAATGTAGAGTCGTTTAAACGAAATCTTATTTTTGTGCAGAAGTTACCAGCGACAGAAAACACTATTTCGCTTTTATTTGAATAGGGCTTTATTGTGTAATTGCCTTGTTAAGCAATAATATGTTGGTTGTTTTGTTGTTCGTTTTTTATAAATTACAAATTCTTGTCGAAGAACGTTAGAATTATCGTCTTTTTGCTTTACATCTGCTAGAGCTTTTTTGATAACATATTACAATTCTTCCTGCAAAGAATTGTTATAATTTTCTTAAAATTTTACAATTTTCTTACCTTTCGTTGTTACAGAATGCTTAATAATGTATAAAACTCTTGAATGTAAAGTACATTTGCTGTATTTTTAAACAAGATAATAATGTTAAAGTAAAACTGAAAAACCGTCGCTTTTTTGTCGGTTTCGGTTTTTATGGGTTGAAAACCGCGGTTTCGATTTCGGTTAAAACCGAACGGCAATCCCTAATTTTTACCATTTCATGAAATGTATTCTCAAAAGCTTCAAGATGATACCAATATTCATATTCGTTGAAAAACACCGTATAATCAAAATATTGTACTAGAATTTTTTTTCTTCTTTTTCAATTTACTATAGGATAGGATACTTTTTTTCATTTTTGGGAGGTGCCCCTAAACTAGACTTAAGCCAAAATTTTTGTTATTTGTAGTTAGTATATCGCAAAATTGAAATTTTCAGCTTTTATCAAGGCGAATTCACATAAGGTGATCTTAATTCGCCAGCTGACATAAATTTCCTGCTGTCAAATGAACCAAAACGTTAAGAAATATTTTGACAGCAGGAAATTTTACACTAACAAATATACAAGGCGAATACGCAGAGTTGCAAATCAAGACCACCTTATATCAATTCGCCTTGGCTTTTATGGAATAAAAACAAACTAGGGATTGGTAAATCGATTTCGATTCCATTCGAAAACCGATTTTATGTTATAAAAACCCGATTTTTTGTAATCGATCTTACGTCTGCGATTTTGTACTGAAATCGATTATTGGGCTATAAAAATCGATTTTTTATTATTATCAAAATTTTGGCAATTTTTTAAGTATTACTGAGTGAAGAAGATTGGTTTGATAACTAATATTATTCATCTTTATTCCGTAACTTTTTATCGAAATTGTCCAATACAATATCGAAAAAAGGAAACTTACTTTCTCTAATGCTATGTTCAGACGGCAACATGAACCACTTGGTTCGCTCTCTGAACTAGTGATGAGCGATAGCGTGATTTTTTAATAATGTTGCTCCTTGTGAACGTGATTTCTAAATCGCTGTTCTTTTAAACTGTGACTGATCACAGTTTAGCAGTATTTTGTTTGTAGCAGTTCTGAAAATCTAATAAGAAGAGCAGCAATGAAATTAAACAGTGACTGTGATCACGGTTTAACACATTTCAGCTCTTCTGCTTTAAAAGTATTTATTAGTATTGATGTTTTGATAAATACTAATAAGAAGAGCAGCAAGAACAAGCAATTAGCAATCAACCCCGTTCAAATATTGAGAATAAATAAAAAAAATATATAAGAGGCAGAGAGACAATAAAATTGCAAATATAAAAATGTGAGTTGTACATATATGTAGTTACCAGAAAAGATGATTTGACACGATTTTACGATTTTTGTTTTCTTGACAAAAGCTGAAGGTATAAAAAAAAATTAATGTGGTAGCTTTATTTACTGTAAAGTAAGCATGCAAGAACAATCACAGTTTGTATGAAAGAACTATATTTCCAAAACCTGTCACTTGATAAATTCAGTCACAGTTGTGATTTGTGATTTTTCAATCGCCGTGAAAAAGTAACAGGTTTCTAAATATCGCTCAACTCTAATCGCCACCCTCTCGCTTACATTCGGTTGACGAAAACAGTGGCGAATATTCATCATAGTTTTCATTCACAAAAATACTATGATGAAAAGAACACTGAAGCCGAAATGATTAAAAATTTATTGTCAATTTACATTCAGTAAAAATATTAACTGTTTTTTACCTGAAAGTACTGAAAAAAATTTTTTGTGTTCTTTAAAGCTCTTCTTCCATTGAACACCATCATGCTTATGCTATAAAACTATTGTACACATTTTTCTTTTCAACGTAAACACTAGAATATGACAGAAAAAGAATTTTGGTCGCTTGCTTATATACGATCAACGAATTCATATAATATATTGGTACACCAAGTAAGTACTGCTAACTGTGAGTGACGAATTTATTACAGAAAAAACGTCAATAGCAGTTTTGCTGAACAAGCGGATTCTTGTTCGTATGATTACACGAATAGACTCATACATAGCTCACACCTATTTCATAACGCGATGTGCATCTTATTCAAAATTTGTGATTGTATTGTAAAAAATATGTTTTTTTATGTGCTTATGTAAAGTGTTTTAAATAAAAATTGCGTTTAAAAAAATTTTGTATCAATATTGCATCTTTTTTTATTTAGTTTTTTCCTCCTCCTGTAAAATATTAAAAAATGAGTTAGGGCCTTTTCGTATTAAGTTAACGATATATTAGTGGCTACTTTCAATATGTAAATATTTCACATTTAGAAAAATATAATTACTTATTTAAAATTAAGTTACATTAAGTAAACATATAAAAACGAATAAATTTATTTCTTTATACATATGATGATGTTAAATAATATCCAATCAGTTTAAACCTTCATTCATTTAACATTTTTTATCATATTGTATTTGAGCATTGTCGTTTAAAAAAATAGAAATGAGACTAATTTGGTGATGTAAGTATGTTGACAGGTTGTAGCCGGTAGCCTGCTGTTGTCTATAAACGCTTTCACTTAAACTAATAGAAAAGATATGAAAACTTAAACCAATCGCAAAAAATTAAATATACATACATACATATGTGCCCTTAATTATGAAAGTGGTCTTAGTCATATATTTTTTGGTCGAGATATTAGTACATTAGAACAAACCAAGAAATATTTTTATATTATATTATATTATACTATATTATTTAATATTTATTGAAGTTTTTAAGGTTCATTTAATATTTTGAAGCAAAAATTCATATGATTTAGACCGCTTTCATGATTAAAGGCACATAAAAGAAATTAATTATAAATTCTACGCTCTGAATTATTATAAAAATCGATCTTAAACTGTTCGAACTGTCCGCATGAATTTTCATATCACATTATAACGCCGACTTGAATCAACGCACTATTACAACTCAAAGATACGGAAGAAGAAACACGAAACAAACAGATATATTGATGTATAAATTGTATCCGATTGTCCCCGGATACAATTTGCTACATGGAATGTTCACGCTTTGTTTCAAGTAGGAAAATTAGCTTAACTGTCGGCAGAATGCAAAAGACTAAATATATATGTCATAGGTATTAGCGAAATTAGCTAGAATGGCAGCGGAGACTTCACAAGCTCTCGGGGCGATCGCATACTGTTGTCTGGTGGTAAAGAAGGATAAGCTCATTCACACGGAGTATGAATCTTTACAAATCACAGACTACGAAACACCCTTATAAACTGGTCGGCTATTTCCGAACGAATTATAACAGCAGTATCGGTAAAATTACAATTGTACAATCTTACGCGCCCAACGAAATATATGACCTGGAAACTAAGGAAAAAGTTTACGATCAATCTAAACCACGTTTTGCATAAAGTTGATAGGAATGATATCTTTATGTTAATGGGTCATCTTAATGCACACATCGGGCACCAAAATGAACGAATTATAGGAAAAAACAGCCCGGCTCATAGAAATGAAAAAGGCGTTTTGTTTCTGGAAACATGTGCGACATATGAACTCACAAACTAAACCACAAAAATACGTGAAAATCGAGAGACACGGCATACCATTCAGAGCCAAATCGTTAATTTCTGTATTACTAGAAGATGACTAAAAATACTACAAGATGTCAGAGTACTACATGTGTCTATTGGTTACCGAGCTAAAAGTAACGCTTCGCAAACAAAAACATCTACCGATATCGAATAGACTATATCGACGAACTTACAAAACCAATAAGCTAAATCCGAAGATGTTAACAAAATAAGTTCCTTGCATTACTGAAAAACATAAAAGTATTCCACCAATTTATCAACGAAGTTCTAACTTAGATGACGAATGGATGAGGATCAATGACATTATCCGTGACTCTACCAACGAAAGCGTGGGTTTTTCTAGAAGGGAAAATAATAAATGGCTTTCCGCTGACTTTAAGAAACGTGCTGCAAACCAAACTATCAAAAATTATCAAAAAAGTTAAGAGACAATCCAGAAACGATAAAAGAAACTATTTTAACACCTTAGCCACAGAAGCAGACAATTCTGTACACCAAGATAACCTACAAACCGTTTTCAATGTTATCATAAAACTTTTCGGAAAGAAACACAACACAAATATACCGATAAAAAGATGGAAATGTGCTAACTTCTTTTGATGACCAACTATTAAGATAGTAGGAATATATTGAGGAAACCATCACCATCACATCAATAAATCAGATAGATCCTCTCAAATGATATCACAACCCCATCCCTCTTGACAACAATCTGCAAAGATCCGCTTGCTCTCCACAAAATTTCAAAACCCATTACACAGCTTAAAAAAAACCGAAGAACTGCCGGCATCGATAACCTAACCGCCGAATTTTACAAATCTTCGCCAACTAGAACCGCTGAAATACTACTGTCTCCATTCAAAAAATATATGGACTACCTGATACTACCTCTCAGGAATGAAGAAAAGTCTGATTATTAAAATAACTAAAAAGGAGATCTAAAATCATGCAGTAACTGGAGAGGCATCGTACTAAGATCCTCTGTATGTAAGATATTTAACAGGGTAATAATTAATCGTATGCTCGAGCCTTTGGATGAGCATGTCCGAAAAAACGTTCCAACCGGTTTCCGTTCCAACCGCTCTTGTGTAGACCAGACAGCCTTCGGCTCATAATAGAACAATGTAACGAGTATAATACAACGCTTTTTGAAAAAAGGTCTTTGTTGCGATAACTGGGGAAAAATATGGAGAGCCCTAGAAAGCTAACCTTATCAAACCCCAATATACTGATGCAAAAATTAGTGTACTATACCTCGGAAAAAGCAACGAACTGTTGAATATATTACGCGGATGTATTCTCTCTCCACTCTTTTTATCACAACCCTTGATATTATTCTTGCATATACTAACGTCCAAAACATGGATATCCAATGGAGTATAAAACAGCAACTCGAAGATCTAGAATACGCTGACAATATTGAGCTACTTGCACAACGAAAGACAACATGCAGAGAAATATTGATGACGGGGGGGCAAATTACGGCACTCGTTATCGAACGAAATTACGAAGTATTTCAATAGAGTTTATATGGAAATATTTCGTAATTTCGTTCGATAACGAGTGCCGTAATTTGCCCCCTGTACCGAAGACCAGACATTTAGTGATTTGGATATTTATTGGACATTATTGAATATTTTTGAATTACATGTTCTCTTAATATTTCACGAATGGCACTCCAAAATTAAAAAAAATCTGAATTATCCATTATTATTAGTTAATTTTAATTATTATTATTTTTTCTATATTTATGATTTGATTACGCTAAAGTTCGTATCGCTTTTTAAGCCAAATTACATGTGATAATTATTAATAACCAAATAACACCAAAGTTAATTTTAAATATTCTGACAAACGCTAGCAGAACGGAACAACTAGCTGCTTTCGATGGTCTCCCACACCTTCATCATAACCGTTTTTGTATTTGGTTCCGTGTATGTAATGTCAGTTGATGTAAATTTCAGCTTGATATAAAAATTTTTTTGCATGGAATATGGGAATTGTTTTGATTCATCGTATTAAAATTTGTTGAAACCGTTTATTAATGAAATATTTCAATGGAGTTTATATGAAATAATTAAAAATTTCGATCGATGTCGAATGCCATAATATGCCACTAGGTTGCATTTCGAAGAATAGATACACACTTATGAAACTCAAAAAATAGAGTTTTCGGTTACAATTAATTTCCAACGTCTACAGAATTCGGATGGATTTTTTATTTGAATAAAAAATCTTATAAACGTACGATGTGATAATGATTGGCGTAGAATTCATTGTTATAATAAAATTAATAAAGGTATTCACGGCAACTCTTGCAACTGTGCAAAAATGCATAATTGCACTTTCCGACGTGAGCAACCCATTTTGTTTAATTGTCTATACAGCAACACAATATATGCACAGATATATTGTACTCGTATGTTTGTTTAAATGCTGAAACGAAGTAAAAATATCAATATTAATAATATTGGTATTATTTAACAGAATTCTAATAACTATTTGAGCCATAAGTCTTTTGAAAATAACAAAATTATGTATTTGTTATCTTAAAATCGACTTTGAAGATTTCTTTATAATTTCTAGATAATAATTTTTAAATATTTCTTAATTTTATAGTTTTTTTAATTAATTTATTTGTATCGAAAATATCTTCAACCACTTGTTTTTTCTATATTTGTGATTTGAACGGGCTAAGGTTCGTATCGCTTTTTAAGCCAAATTACATGTGATAATTATTAATGAACAAATAACACCAAAGTCTGTTGTAAATATTCTGACTAACAACACATAGTTGAACGGAACAGCCAGCCGTTTTCGAAGGCCACTAAACCTTCATGATCAGCGTTCTTTTGTGTTTGGTCCACTGTGTGTGGTGTCAGTTGATGTAGATTTCTGCTTTATATATCTACTTAGCATTTTATTGCAAATGGAATATGTGAATTGTTTTGATTCATCGTATTTCAATTTGCTGAAATCTTTTTTGTATTGTAAGCTCAATTTTACCATCACTATATTTACAACAGTCTTACCATTGTCGTTTTGTTCTTTTTACTAATTATACACATGTTACTTAATTTGCTTATTTTTTGTTCTACTTAAGACAAACTTTTTTGGTTTGTTACTATTAAGTATATTATTATTTTTAATTTTTTCCACAGGCCCATGGCTATTAATTTTTAGTTAATTTTAATTATTATTTTTCATTTAAAAGAAAAACATTTAGGTATTTCTGCGTTGTAATTTGGTGTATGGTTATTTTATAAGTACTTTTTGTCCATTTTTAGGGTTCCGTACACCAAAGGTGAAAAGGAACCCTATTGTTTTCGCTACGCTGTCCGTCTGTCCGTCACACGGTATTTTCTCAGGAACCGTAAGAGCTACGGACCTGAAATTTGGACACAGTATGAAGAACCTTGGCCGCTACAACAAATACATGAGAATTAAAAATTAAAGGGTGTTCCAAAACGAGCAACGAAAAATGTTAAAATCTCATGTAATATACATACAATTGTATATTGAAACTTGAAATTTGTAAAATTAGTGTATTTTTATACAGACTACAACAATTAACACTAAAATTTAAAAAATTAAAATTAAAGCGTGGTCCATCAGTTAATGCAATTTTGACTATGTAATTTTGACAACTTGCTATATCTTGGAAACCGTAGGAGGCAAACACTTGAAATTTTCAAAAACGGTAAAACTAAAAAAAACCGAAAATTATAAAATCGCCAAACCAAAAAAAAAATCGCGAAAAATTAAAAAAAAATCGCCAAAATTAAAAAAAAAATTTCTAACACTAAAATAAATCGCCAAATTCGAAAAAATCGCCAAAATGAAAAAAACGCCAAAATGAAAAAAAACGCCAAAAATCGCTAAAACGCGAAAATGTCGCCAAAACTAAAAAAAATTTAAATAAACTTTCACAAAAATGAAAAAAATCGCCAAAAATAAAAAAAAATCGCCAAAATGAAAAAAAGCCAAAAACCGAAAAAAATCGCCAAAACAAGAAAATAAAGTGTCAAAACTAAATGAATGAAATATTTTTTTATTAATTAAAGTGAGTTTCTAAAGAAGAGAAGAAAATTTAAACTAGACTTTATTAGCTGGGAGAAATACCGATCTTTTTCTGTGCAGCCACGCACTTCATTAGCACCCTAGTCTATCTACTTGGGTAAAGATTATTATTAACATCAACTATTTAACGTAAATTTTAATGAAACGGAATATGAAAAACGGAATATGAGAAATGATTGTTGTGTATACAATTATTGATTTACCTTTGATAAATACATTTGTAAGTATCTCTATTCATTTTATGTTTTTCCATTTTTTCAATTTTCTATTTAGGTTACCACGAAGTTATATAAAAAAAGCAATGTGAGTCCGATCGCAGGAGAGATGTGTAAACATCTAGTAATAAAAAAATTTTTTAAGTTGGAAGTACTTATGCTTTTAGTAAAGGGTCCGCCAGATAACTTTTTTTTTTGAAAATGCTATAAAAAAACTACTGAAGCTTCGGCTGTGTGGCACGTTGAAACCAAATGTTGCCAATATCCTCCTCTTCAATTTTTGTGAACAAAAATTTGTTCAAAATGGCCCGATAACGATCGCCATTGACTGTAACGGCCACTCCTTGCTTAATGGCCCAATTATGCCTCTGGACCAAAATCCGCACCAAACAGTGACTCGTTTTGGGTGCGTCGGCTTTTCAGTGTATGCGTGCGACAATTTTGCTTGTTTACATACCCGCCAAGATCAAAATGATCTTCATCTGAAAATATGATTTTTTTGGCAAAATCGGCAATCGGGTCAGTTGGCTCATTCAGCGGAAGGATAAAACTAATTATCTGTCAAATCAGACATGAGCTAAGTGTTACCATTCACGAAATAAGCACTAGTTGAAAAAAAACGTTAGATGGGGGACCCTATATACTTTTTTAAATTAATCAATTAAAAGTATCAAAACTTTCAATATTGTAAATACATAGGAATTTGTCGGTTTTTGTTTGTTTTATTAAACTTATTTGGTTAGTATGTAAATGGGCACACTGCAGTATCTGTATATGTACTGCATTGAAAATTGCAGTAAGTAGTAAATTCACTGATTACTAAAAAAATTCAGTAATTTTTTATTGATAATGAAATTTAGTTTGCATTACCAGTAAAATCGTATTCATAATAAAATTGTAGCAAGTGGCAAAGTTTTTTTCATTCAAATTTTTGTATGAAAAATATTTAGCCACTTGGTAGAATTTCATTATGAGTAAGGGCATTACTGATTACTGAAAATTCAATGCACCTCATCATATAATAAATCATTTAGGCACTTTATAAAAATTGCAGAAAAAAATGTTAGTAATCATTAAAAATTTACTGGTTAAAATATAATTTTTACTGAAATTTTAGTAGTACTGCAAAGTGCCCATCTATGGTCAACGCCTTAAGTACAAATAGTTAATATTGGCTTATGGTACCTAAAATAAGACATATAAATTTTTGACTCTACTGTATTTAAAAATTAATGGAAAACTGCATCTATAGTAGTGGAATTATTAGTTGTAGGGGTTTGTGGAGAATAGCTCATATGCAAGTGGAAAAAGTCAAATAAAAATTTTGATAAAGCTTGCGACTGTGGGTTTGCAAAGTTTGTATGAAAGTCTCCACTCATAATAATTGGCATGAGATGGAGATTGTTACCCAATTGTCGTGCACCAGCTTCAGTGTAAGGTAACAGTACGTAATGAAGATATGTTATAATACCCCATATTGTGAATGGCGTCGTCGACGTCACATCAAGACGAAAGTAAATATTATCACTTGTCCACTATTTATCGGCAACAATTGACAATCTCTTACTAATCTCTAAGGTTTTGTAAATTAATGTAGTATGTTAATTGTAGTCAATTGTTGTCGACAAAGAGTAGACAAGTGACAGTTTTTACTGCTGTCTTGATGTGACGTCGACGACGCCATTCGCAATAAGGTGGAATATAATATTATAAATTCTTTACATAGCGTCTACAACTGCGATTAACTCTGACATAATATGTGAGAAAACGTCAGCAGAATAACAAAAATAAAGTGCCGATATTTCTCTTCATCTTATATGTACAAGAGGATAACGTAATTTAACTTTTCTTATAACATTTCATTTTATGCAAATTTTCATCGAGCTAACATGTTTTATTTTTGTATAATTAGTTATTTTATTTTCACTTTTTCACACAAACTTTAATTTATAAACCAATTAAACACATTTAAACATATAAAATCCCAGAAATTTAGTTCAAAGCATAGTTTTTCAATTGTTTTAATAAACACTAACGCATGCATACTAATTTATTTTCATGTACGTGTTTTTTTTTTTGACAGTTCATCGTATAAGATTGTTTTTTTTTTAAATTCATGTTTTTTATTTATTGTATCTTCAAATATGAACTAACAATAAGTATTCCTACCTTAAATCTATAAAAAAAATTATTAGGCCCGACCAATGTCGGACATAAGCTTAGTGATAATTATTAATAGTACATAAGTAGTGATAAGCAACAAAAAGAAAAAAGTGTTTTCAAGCAGCTTCATCATCTAGAGTGTTGAATATTAGAGCCCGTGTATCTCTCTTTTTTAAGCGGATGTGTCCAGTAAAGTTCAAAATATTACGAGCAAGCGGATTACGATGTGACTCGAGTTTTGTTAGATATTTGCCTGCGTATTTTACAATTTCTTCAGTCACTAGTGGCATATTCAAATTGCGATGTATATTTGAATTTTTGATGTACCATGGAGCCGATGTTATCATGCGTAAAATTTTATTTTGTCTTCGTTGAATTTTCTCTACATTTGAAGCTGAAGCAGTGCCCCATAGTTGAATTCCGTAACACCATATTGGCTTTAAAAGCGACTTGTATATTAAAAGTTTGCAGTCTAGGCTAAGTGTTGAATTTCTGCCAATCAGCCAATGTACCTGAGTTAATTTAAGTTTCATTTGAGTTAACTTAGAGTCAATGTGGTGTTTCCATGTAAGTCGTCGATCAAGGTGTATACCAAGATATTTCACATGTGAATGTTGAGGAACAACTTGATTGTTAATCCGAATGGGGGAGCAAGTATCTCTTCTTAGTGTGAACGTTATATGGACACACTTTTGTTCATTGAATTTAATTCTCCATAAGTTTAACCAAAGCTCCATCTGGCTAATGTGGTCCTGGAGTTTGCGGGATGCCTCATCAGGGTTTTCGTGCATACTAAGGCAGGCTGTATCGTCGGCAATTGTGGAAGTATGGATACTACTGCTCACAGGCATATCACAAGTATAAATCAAATATAAAACTGGTCCCAGTATGCTCCCCTGTGGCACACCGGATGAAATAGTTTCAGGCCTACTCGTAAAGTCTCCTTCCACAACAGTGAACTTACGGGAAATAATGTAACTTTCCAAAAGATTTAAAATGTTTATTGGTAAGTAAGTCTTCAATTTAAATCAAATTAGGCCTTCATGCCACACTTTATCCAATGCCTGGGAAACGTCAATAAAGAGCGCAGAACAATACTTTTTTTTCCTCAAAAGTTCTTCTTATAAATTGAATCAATCTGTGAGTTTGTTCAATGGTGCTATGCTGACTTCTAAAACCAAATTGATGGTCTGGTATGCACCCACTACTAATTAGAATTGGGGACAATTTTCTTTTGGGCAGTTTTCGAAAAGCTTTGACATAGTTGATAGTAGACTTATTGGCCTATATGACTCAGCCTTGGTTAGATCTTTGCCCGGCTTTGGAATCATTTTAACCTTGGCAAGCTTCCAACTGTGTGGATAATACTCCAGTCGTAAAATGGCATTATATATATGAATAATAGGATTCTCATTGCAATACGAGGCAAGTTCATAAGCATCTGGTTACTAATTCCATCAATACCCGGAGCTTTCTTCGGGTTGAGTTCGGCAATTAATTTTTGTAAATCACGCGTCTTAAACTTTATGTGTTGAGGGGGTAGAGCGACTACATTCGGCAAATCAGCAACACCAGTACATATGTTTGGCGTAAAAACGGATTTTAAGTGCTCAGCAAATATTTTACCTTTTTCAGTATCGCTTCTTGCTTAACTTCCGGTAGATGTGCGTAGATGTGGCTTATACTCAACGGGTGTTTTAAGCTTTCTAGCAGCGCGCCACAAGGAGTAATTAGATGCTGGAGTAACATCAAGACCTTCCAGATAATTTTCAAGAGATGCAGTTTTTTCAGATGCAAGCAACTCTTGGAGTCGTTTCGTGCACTCTTTAAATCTGATTTTATTTTGTGTTGATCTGTGCTGTTGCCATTCCCTTCTAGCTCTTCTTTTTTCACGTACGAGACGTTCAATGTCTGTAGAATAAATTTTATTAAACCCAGTCTGCGGATGGGAAGTAGTGGCATGTTCAGCAGCCTGTTTAATATTCTCGCTGAGATTGGCAATGTTAGATTCAATATCATCGGTTGTTCTAAGCGTTATGTTTTCCGTACAATGACTACTGAGATATTTTTTGAACCCCAGCCATTTAACACGATTGATCATCTTCACATATGGGTCAGGTAAGTTACTTCTTAATGGGCTACAAATTGTAATGATCGTCGGAGAGTGATCGGACGAGAGATCAAGAGAAGCTTGAACTTGAATTAAATCCCTAGAGATATTTTTTATGACGCCAAAATCTATAACATCCGGAATTTTTTGTATGTCGGTAGGCCAATAAGTGGGCTCCCCACTCGAAATGACATCCAAGCCCATTTTTGAAATAGTGTTGAACAATGCTTGACCTCTGGGGGTAATAAGACGCGAACCCCAGAACGTATGCTTAGCATTGTAGTCGCCAGCTGCTACAAAACAAGGTAAAAGAGATTTGTAGAAATCCTCATATTGATTCTCAGTGATTGAAAATCTGGGAGGGGAGTAAATTGATGATATAATAAAATTTGTACAATAACTTTCAATGCCAATATATGTTGCTTGTAGGTGTTCTTCACAAATGTTATCAAGAACATAGTGCTTGAGTCTTGACTTTATTAGAATTGCTGATCCACCGCAAGCCCTTCCTCTAGGGCCCTTTGTATCATATATAGTGTAGTCATAAATTTTAAAAAGACTTCTCGAAGTCAAATGAGTCTCAGATACTAACATTACATCAATATTTTTTTCCGTGAGGAAGTGCTCAAGTTATTTTTTATGTTGGCGAATGCCGTTTGCGTTCCAGAAACATATTGTTAACGTGTTCATAGCTTATTAATTGATATTGGTATAAGATTGTTGTTATATAATTATTTGTTGTATTTCTTATAACAACGCTCTCATGAAAAATCTTATAAGATTGAGATAACACTATTTTGAATTCTACACGTAACATAATTCTCTTTGCGATTGAATTTGACGCTCTCATCTTAAATATTATGTTAGGTGTAGACTCTATGTTATAAAGACTGCTATGTATCTTTTAAGCAAATATTTGACATTTAAAACGCTCTTTTATTTAAAAGTTTATATATATTTTATTTATTTTATATTTTTCAACTTTTTAACAAAATTATACCCACTGGCAACACTATTACACTTCACAAGCAATTTCAAAATTAACTCCTAAAGGTATGCTTTAAAATTCGGATGACTGTACTTCTATGCAGCTGTTAAGTTTCTTTGTACTTCCCGCTTGTCAGCGGATATATTCCATAAGTTATTATACCATTATGCACAAAGCAATGACCTATGCTTGCTCGGCAATACCTACGCAGTGCGTTTGAGTGACGAATTTAACATGGGGATGTCATTGGAAGTATACAATCGCCACTAGTGATGAGCGATAGCGTGATTTTTTAATAATGACGCTCCTTTTGAATGTGATTTCTAAATCGCTGTTCTTTTAAACTGTGACTGTGATCACAGTTTAGCAGTATTTTGTTTGTAGCAGTTCTGTTATTTTGAGAAAATCTAATAAGAAGAGCAGCAGTGAAATTAAACAGTGACTGTGATCACGGTTTAACACATTTCAGCTCTTCTGCTTTAAAAGTATTTATTAGTATTGGTGTTTTGATAAATACTAATAAGAAGAGCAGCAAGAACAAGCAATTAGCAATCAACCCCGTTCAAATATTGAGAATAAATAAAAAAAATATAAGAGGCAGAGACAATAAAATTGCAAGTATAAAAATGTGAGTTGCACATAATTACCAGAAAATATGATTTGACACGATTCGACGATTTTTTTCTTGACAAAAGCTGAAGGCATAAAAAAATTAATGTGGTAGCTTTATTTACTGTAAAGTAAGCATGCAACAACAATCACAGTTTGTATGAAAGAACAATATTTCCAAAACCTGTTACTTGATAAATTCAGTCACAGTTGTGATTTGTGATTTTTCAATCGCTGTGAAAAAGTAACATGTTTCGAAATATCGCTCAACTCTACTCTGAACCACGATTGCGAACCATGCCGTTCAAACGTCACATTCGTGGCAGTGATGCCAACTTTTTTGGCTCTAAAAGTACATCAGAATTTAAAAAAGCACTAAAAAGCGTAATTTTGTGATCTAAAAAGCGTAAAAAGCACTAACGTGAAAAACGAGTGAAGTGTAATAATGTTTTCTAAGCTATTCTCTACTTCGGCAAAATTTTTATGAAATATATCAGATGAAAGAGGATGCTTTACACTGAGAAAATAAATACACCAAGTGTTTGAAGAAATACACAAATTTCTTAAAAGCACTACTTAGTGCTTTTTCTTACTTTGGCACTAACGCTCAAAATTTGGCGTTTTGAGTCTTCAAAAAGCACTAAAAATAGTGCCAAAAGCACTAAGTTGGCATCGCTGATTCGTGGTTCGTTTTGACAAATCTTTTTGATGCAGTGATGCCAACGTACCCATAGTTTCTAACTTAATATTTAAGTACATAATTAGCTAATTTTTACTTAAAATTAAATATTTTTGGGTACGATTTCATTTTTTCAATGGCTAATTAAAGTTCTTATTAAATTACGTTGAAAGTACGAAAGCACTAAAAAATTTCTAAACATTATTGAACGCTTTGTCTTTGTCCAGACTTGCAATTTTTGTTGCAGCAATTCTTGAGTTTATTGGTGAGAGGTGTGAAAAGATTAGGGATGTAGGATGGTGTACAAGTGATGGGAAATGTGGCACAATTGTGCCATTTTTGGCACTATTGGATGTTGCCTGGTACTGTGGCACTCTCGCGCCTTTTTCTGCCACTTTTTGATCATTAAGTATGGACACTTTTCTTATTGCAATAATAAGTAATCTTCTTGTTCTTTTTATGTTTTTAAGTAATGAAAACTTAGTAGGATTTCAGGCTGAAAACTGTTCGGTTCTGACGATCTATTAAAACTAGATATACCAAACGGACGACACACTCGTCCGTATTCTAGAATCAAAATGTAAATAATTTAAGATTCAAAGAAAATGTACATATCTAAACGTCATAAAAAATTCATTAAAACACAGCCACACACAAACTTACATACATATGCAAGCATAATTAAATAATACATGAAATTAAAAAAAACATAAACGAAATCCCTTCAACTATGTAGTACGTTTTTTGGCCTCTGGGCTTTTGTATTACAATATGAACAAATAAATAAATAAATAATTCAATTTATTCAATTCTCTTCCTTTAAGTATTATGGCTTTCATACAACAACAAATAAGAGAAAAAAATTTTTAGATCAAGAGAAATACTACAAACACACACACACACACACACACTTATTTTTTGTTTCTTTTTTACTTGTAATCTAATAAATGCGTGTGTAATATGTGTGCATGTAGTAGTAGCAACTTTAAACGCTTATAGCTCCCAAAATACTAAACCGATTTCAATAAAATATAGATTCTGCACATCTGTACAGGAAATCCTTTAAAACCATATAAATCTTTTTAAAATCGGTGTAGTGGTACCAGCGTAAAAGGGATTACATAAAACATGTTCGCCTATTAATTATATAGATGAATATATAAATTTGTTTGTAACAGCTCATGTCGTAGAGATGATTTTATAAATTTTTAGAAATATTTTAACTCTGAAATTTATGAAATTCTTAAGTATTCCGCACACCGTTGGTTGTCTTGTCAAGTTGTTGCAGATAGAGTCTTTAAACAGTGGGAGCCCATGAAGTATTTATTCACACTATAAAATTTTCAGTCATAATGCAATGATAAAACTTTATTCATATTAAATAGTTTAACGAATTATATAAGGAAAATGTATTTTTATTTTTAGCTTATGTCCTTGAGATAGTAAATTACCGAAATGCAATCTAAAAATGTGAGACTACATTTAATTTTAAAGGGGCTTTTTTATTTATATTGATAATCTCCATGTTGACAATATAGTTCGAAATTCTAACCATCTTCCAACGGAAGAAAATTATTATTGCACTGAAATTAAACTACTCATAATCAAAAATTAACTTTCCCAGCATAAAGTTGTAGAATTCAAAAATAGAATTAAAGTCTTCTTATAATTCTTTTGTGTCATATTTGAAAACTAAATATTACTCCAAGGATTATTATTTAATTGTTTTCTAAAGTATGCGCCAGAATATGTTCTAAGTGGAGACACAAATAATACTGTTTCTTTTGATAAAAATGAAACAATTAAAAGTGAATACATATCCATATTAGACTTTGAAGGTTTAAAAAAATTCAAGAGCTTAAGTATGAGAGAATTTTTGAAAGACATGGAGACGTAAACGATAGTTTGAATGAAAAATTTTTAAGTAATATTTATATAATCGTTCTAGGTATTCTTTTTATTCACTACTCTTCATCAAGCGTGGAAAGTATACTTTTAGTTCGAAATTTTATCAAAAGTAAAATGTTAAATGGACTGCAATTATAAACTTTAGCATCTTTTATATATGGTAAAGACTTTTGAAGTCTAACAATATATTGTTACGAAAATAGCCGTCCACAATGTTAAGCAGCAGTACACAAAAATATTCCAACAGGGTTAATGTAAATGCTACGCGAAAATATTCCTACAGGGTCAAAACAAAGAATAGTCTAGAAAGTAGCCAACAACTAAATAAGCATGCCTAGCTTGATTAAACAAGCAAAAGCAACAACAACAAAAAAAGCGTCTGCTTATTAAGAAGATTCACATATTTGTACACATACATACATGCCAATTCAAACGAAAAGCAAAAGATAAACAACCACCGTGTGTTGCTTAGTTAATGATGTACACACGTACGCATATACACATGTATGTACATAGTTACCACATGAACTTAATTAGGCAGCATATAAGATGATAATGATCGTCTAGACATTGCTTGAAACTTCTAGTGGAATTTCTGTGAAATATAAATAGAGGTGACGCATCCAATGAGAGAGTGAGTTGCAGTTGTAAGTCAGTCGCGAACAGTTATAGTTAGTGCTAATCAGAAACTAGTGAAGTTAAGAACTCGTTAGACAGTTGATAATTTAGTTGTGAATTAATAATAGTCTGTCGTGGAATTGAGATTATTGTGGAGTCTATCGTGTCGACTGGAGTAAAGGGAACAGCGCAGCGAATAGACGTGTATAAGGGTGTAAGTAAAGCCAGTGAGTCTTTATTGGTGTATCAACTGTGAGTATCGGCAGAGTGAGTGCCGTGTGTGACAAGCAGCAGACAAAGAGGTATTGGTGTATCAACTGTGAGTGACGGCAGAGTGAGTCTCGTGAGTGACGAGCAGCAGACAGAGAGGTGTCACGTGAATACTTGTGCAGCCAGATAAGAGACGTGTGCAAACTACAGCGAGGAAGGCGTAGTGGTAACCAGTTGTGAATATTTGTGTGTAATTCATTAGTTTAAGTTGTATTAGTGTATTTAAGCTCTTGAGTAATTTAGTTTAAGTGTATTTGTAAATAAAACTTGTATCATTCTTAACCCTAATTACTACACTCGGCTCTTGTATTCATTTGCAAATCTTCGGATCTACGGAAAAGCGTTTTTACAGAGAGAAAAACGTAACATTTGGTGTCAGAAGTGGGATTTGCAAATACAAGCGATACGTTTTAAAAGGGTTAAGCGAAAAGCAAGAGTAATAAGAAAAGGAGAACCTCACACGTTTGAAAAGCTTAAACGTGAACAAAACCACATACGTTTGAAAAGTTTAAACGTAATAATTGGTTTTGAGGAAAATGAAATTTCAAGAGCTTAAGTTGGAGCAACTCAAGGAAGAGTTGAATAATCGAAAACTGTCGACAACTGGTAATAAAGTACAACTACAGGAGAGACTACTGCAAGAGTTCCAGCGGCGCAACATCGACATTGAAACTTATGAGTTCGATGAAAAAGAAGAAATTGAGGTATGTACTCGTGCAGCGGCAACCAGTACTGACATCGGTGCAATGTTTGCTGCTTTGATGAGTAAAATGGAGACAAACAACCAGAAAATGGAAACAATGCTTCAAGAAACTTCTAGAACTATGATGAGCGATTTGCATGAAACATTAAGAGCTAACAAGGAGAAACTTCTAGGTCAGATGGATGAGGTGTTTGAAAAATGGAAATGGAAAACTGTGCCTAATGTTCCAGAATCACCTAGAGCCAGAAATGAGAAAATTCAAGAAATGCCTGAAGCCACAAACAGACGGGCCGGTGGTGTAGAAATCCAAGTCAGTAAATCTAACGAAAATAATACTGGCTTCAATGACATTTCTGGCAAAGAGAAAAACGTTGACCAAAGACTGAAGGCAGAAGATGAAATCAGCAGTGGTCAGTGTCAACAAGTTGGACGTGAGCCAGAAGTTTCCAGCGAAATAAATGAAGCTCGTGACATAGAAGTTTCCAGCAAAACAAAGAACGTTGCTAACTTAGCTGATAGTAAAGCGGTTTGCGAAACAGCGGAACAAGCTATGGGTGAAATGGTCTCGCTTGCTCAAGGTAAAGAAACTGCTACAGTATACAAAGCGCGCAGTATAAAAGCAGCCAGGAAGAGGAAGACAACTTCTATAAAGAATCTCAGGCGTGTGGTAAGGCAAACTCTAGTCGAGGGACAAGGTAGAGTCAGAGCCAAGGGCCATAAATGTAGAATGGTAAGGCAAGCTCTAGTCAAGGGACAAGGTAGAGTCAGAGCCAAAAGCCACAAATGTGGAAGGAGTTGTCATCTACAGCGTAAAACAAGACAAGCTGTGTTGGAAATACGAAACAGATTCAGTACCAAGGGTTGCAAATGTCAAATATGGTTTCATCTCCAACGAACGGCAAGGCAAGCTGCAGCGGAAATACTAAGCAGAGTCAGTACTACCAGGGGCCACGAATATCGAAGTAGTCACCTCAAGCGTATGGCAATACAAGTTCCAGTTGAGAAACGAGACAGAGCCAGAACTAAAGCCGACAAATGTGGAAGAGGTAGTCGTCTCCAGCGTAACTACAAGGCGTTTAGAAAACGCAGAAAAAGAAAGGCGATGATGTGCCTATTCGGGACGAATAGGCTTAAGTGGGCGGCAGTGTTACGAAAATAGCCGTCCACAATGTTAAGCAGCAGTACACAAAAATATTCCAACAGGGTTAATGTAAATGCTACGCGAAAATATTCCTACAGGGTCAAAACAAAGAATAGTCTAGAAAGTAGCCAACAACTAAATAAGCATGCCTAGCTTGATTAAACAAGCAAAAGCAACAACAACAAAAAAAGCGTCTGCTTATTAAGAAGATTCACATATTTGTACACATACATACATGCCAATTCAAACGAAAAGCAAAAGATAAACAACCACCGTGTGTTGCTTAGTTAATGATGTACACACGTACGCATATACACATGTATGTACATAGTTACCACATGAACTTAATTAGGCAGCATATAAGATGATAATGATCGTCTAGACATTGCTTGAAACTTCTAGTGGAATTTCTGTGAAATATAAATAGAGGTGACGCATCCAATGAGAGAGTGAGTTGCAGTTGTAAGTCAGTCGCGAACAGTTATAGTTAGTGCTAATCAGAAACTAGTGAAGTTAAGAACTCGTTAGACAGTTGATAATTTAGTTGTGAATTAATAATAGTCTGTCGTGGAATTGAGATTATTGTGGAGTCTATCGTGTCGACTGGAGTAAAGGGAACAGCGCAGCGAATAGACGTGTATAAGGGTGTAAGTAAAGCCAGTGAGTCTTTATTGGTGTATCAACTGTGAGTATCGGCAGAGTGAGTGCCGTGTGTGACAAGCAGCAGACAAAGAGGTATTGGTGTATCAACTGTGAGTGACGGCAGAGTGAGTCTCGTGAGTGACGAGCAGCAGACAGAGAGGTGTCACGTGAATACTTGTGCAGCCAGATAAGAGACGTGTGCAAACTACAGCGAGGAAGGCGTAGTGGTAACCAGTTGTGAATATTTGTGTGTAATTCATTAGTTTAAGTTGTATTAGTGTATTTAAGCTCTTGAGTAATTTAGTTTAAGTGTATTTGTAAATAAAACTTGTATCATTCTTAACCCTAATTACTACACTCGGCTCTTGTATTCATTTGCAAATCTTCGGATCTACGGAAAAGCGTTTTTACAGAGAGAAAAACGTAACAATATGTATCTTGTTTTAATCCTAATCTTATACATATATAAATATGGCACACGTTTTTTTGTCGTGCACTTTTTAAGTATCTTATCGTCCACCAATCTTGGTGAAACATATATGGTTTAAAAGGTATTTTTCTGTAGATATGCACAATATGTGTATGTAAATATTTCTTTTTCAAAATTATTGATTCAAAAGTAGTAAAAAGCGATTTAAATGAGTTTGAAAAAAAAACAACTTTCTCCTTTGTGTTTGTTTTGTACACATGTATTTATAATAAATAAAGACACACTAGGTGTAAGTGGTCTAATTTAGACCACTTGGCGATCCAAGTACATATAAAATGATGAACCAAAAACAACAATACAAATTCTACTATACCGACGAAGATTTGTTCGATGAAAATAAATAGGTAACAATTATTATTATTTTTAACGTGCACGAAATTGTAAAACTCGGCAGTATATTAACCATAAAAAATTATAAACTATAATTGTCACTATATATGTATGTACATCTAATAAGAAAAAGCTATTTTATCATTTAAATTAGTTTAGGGTTATTATAGTCTTTAAGTATGCCGTTTAGAATCATTACTATAAAGTAAAAAATGTTTTTATATTTGTATTTCTTGTAAATAAGTACAAATTATTAATATATGATGTCTATATATGTATGAATATCGAGCATTATTTGCGATTTAGGAGAAGGTTTTCTTTAATATTCAAATATGTTTTACGAGAACATAAGTAAATGTACCTTACTATAAATTTTACAATTTGCAATTTTAATGTGTATATACATATATACAACTAATTTTAGACCGTGTTTTTTGTAATATTCGTAAATTTTTCTAGTTATAAACGCAATAAATTATCATTCAACAAGTGCCAACATTAAAATTATATAAAAAGTGGTTTGGCACTATTCAAGTGATTTTGGTACTATGTATAAGCAGATTTGGCACGAAATCTAGATTTCCAATTCCCATCACTGGTGTACACTCATTTTGTTTTGAACCAAGATGGTTCGCTCTCAAAAATTTGTATGGCGAACAGGGCTGTCAGATGTGCCGATTTCTCGCCAAACCTGGCGACTTTAAAGCTAGTTTGGCGTCCTAATTTTCGATTTGGCGACATGGCGATATTTTAGCGTTTTATAAAAAAGTTGGCGATTTTGTTGGCTATTTTTGATGAACCATGATTTAGCTTGAAAATCGTTAAATATTATTTTTATTATGGTATTTGTCTCGTGTAGATAATGTGCTAAGAACATTTAATACTGGTATTAAGGCACATTTACTACAGGTACATGCATTAGGCATAACCCTGTGGCAACTCTGTTCTTCTCACATAGTTTTACAAAGTAATTGTCAAAAAATTGTATGCATCAAACAAGGCACAAAAGTAAGTGCCAAACGAATTCTTCGTTATAAACTTGTAAACAAAAACTCAGCGGATGAGTAATATGCCTGATACGTGTACCTGTTTAATATGCCTTGACTGTTATTAACAGCAACCGTTTTAGAAAACTTGGGGAAATTTCTGCAACTCGTTGGTTGTTTTATGGAGCGGGTATAAGACGAATTTTGGAGTAATGGGTAGAGCTTAAATATCATTTTTCACTTATTTCAACAGCCGAAAATGATGAGACTGCCCCAAACACATACAAAGAATTATTTGACGAAAAGACAAGACTTTTTTAGATATTTATAAATCCAATAGTAAATGAAATAAACCATTTAAATCTTGAATTTCAGTCAGATAACATGCATGCAGGCAGTATGCATCAGAGGCTATATTCTACTCTTCTTTCATTTTCCTCAAAAGTTTTCAAGCCAACAATTTCGAATGAAACTCATAATAACGAAAAATTGATAACCAATGAATGTTATTATAGCTATTGATATACCAAACACTTTTCTCCCACTAAATCCAATCGATTTTGGGTCAGCATTTGAAACTGAATTAAGCAATGTTGAAATGGCTGATGAACATTTTGAAATACTTGGAGAATATTGTTTTTCGTATTTTAAGTTGCTCGTGAAAGAATTAATAAATAGAATACCTGAAAACATGAATATATTTAAAGTTTACGAATATTTTCCATTATAAAATGTTGCAATCCATTATCTTAAACAAAATTTGTTTTTGTTAAAGATATTTTTATTATTTTTATGAATCCTAACATGCCGCTAGATGTTTATGAAACACAATGGACAAAATTATCGCTTGTGGATTGGAAAGATTATTTTAATGGTGATATTACATCTAACTTAAATCAGTTTTGGCCAAAAGTTTATGATTATAAGGATACGGTAGTCACGTACCATTTTATAGAACTTGCTTTGGCTGTACTTTACATGCTGGTAATTCCAACAACTAATGCCTGAGTTGAAAGGGTATTTTCAATAATGAACTCAACTAAAACGCGCTTCCGAAATATCATGCAATATTAACCTCTTGACGCGTTATTAAGCTATGTACAGACGATTGTCAGATCTTACAATATTGTCAGATCTGGCAATGTGCTGACAATGTACTGGCAATCGAAAATTGCCAGCACAATATTTCTTGTCAGTTCACACGGTTGTCAGAAAATCTTACAATTTATTGCCAGACGGTTGTATGACAATAAATTCATCTGACAAAATCGTCAGTAGAAAAATTGTCAGTTCACACGGTTGTCACATGCACAAATTGTTAGATCTGTTGTTATACGTTGCCAGACTTAAACCATTTGTTGGAAATTGTTAAATATTTATCGTTTGTGTTTGTGTTTAATGTAAAAAGTGAAAGTATAAATTATTATGGACCATAAAGAAGCAATTGCAATGATTTTGTCTGCATATATTTTATTATAAATTTTTATTTAAAATCAAGCGTGTGCGGTGTTGCCCATAGAAAGAATTATCTTACAATGACGCCATTGTCAGATGCATGAAATTCGCACATCTGACAATATTAAAATGTCTGACAAATATCTGGCAATAATTTTACAATGTGTTCGCACGATTGTAAGATGTCTGACAATTTGTTGTCAGTTGCTAGTCTTGCAATGGACTGACAATGCTTTTTCTAGCAACGGCGTCTGGCAAAAATTGCCAGTTCACACGGTTGTAAGAAATTTTTAGCACATTTTACTGGCAATATTGTAAGATCTGACAACCGTCTGTACATAGCTTTACGAGTTATAAATTATATGAATGTAAATAGCACATGTTGCACTTCTTTTATACCTTCGCAATATATGTTGAAAGAGTTCAATTCTCATACGATGTATTCAAAAGAAGAAGACAATATGGAATGTCTTGACGATGAAGTATATATCGTTTTAGATATGTAATAGAACTGCCACTACATACAAATGTACATACATATATCTAATATTTGATGAATACTAAGCTACTTTACATTGTACCTTTTTATGTTCATAATCATTTTTACATTGTTATAAATAAAAATAACCAAAATATATATAATGGCGATATTTTCCCCATTTTTGGCGAATTTTAGCGATTCGGAACAATTTAATTTTTTATAATTTATAAAACAAATTTTTAATAATTTATAAAATACATATTTCATTGTCAAAAACTAAAAAAATTAGACTTTGGCGATTTTTGGCGATTTTTGACATTGGATTTGGCGAAAACGGTGAAAATAAATCTGACAGCCCTGATGGCGAACCATGTTGATTCAATCAAGATTCGACCGCGAACCGTGAATGAGAGAGCGAACCTCGATAATTGCTGTCCGTGTGAACATGGTATAAGGGCTAGAAAATAGCAAGAGTCGGTTAAAAATAAACAATTATGTTGATGTTAAGAATAACAAGTAAAGGTGATTAGTTTAAAATATTTAAACTAATAATCCTTAGAAGTAATTTCTGAAATTTATTTTATGTAATATAAAAAAATGTTAAACCAAAGCAAGTTTACGTATCATTTTAATTTAAAAATTCAGCTTTAATATCTAATATGCATATACATACATACATATGTATGTACATACCTTACTGAGTTTAATGTGTTTCGCTAAATTAACTTTGTGTGTATTTTTAATTTACATAAATATGTTTGTATTTTTTTGTTATTTGAATTTTTATGAATAAAGATAATTTTGTTTATAAACTAGCCAATTTGCCTTAAACGATTTTAAAATCGATTTTCATGTGCGATTAATCGATTTAAAAAATCGAAATAAAAAAAGATCGAAAATCGATTTTTGAAGATATTTACTAATCCCTACAGTAAAGTTTATATCAAGGCACATTTACTACAGATACATGCATTAGGCACAACCCTGTGGCAACTCTGTGCTTCTCACATAGTTCTACAAAGTAATTGTGAAAAAATTGTATGCATCAAACAAGGCACAAAAGTAATTGTCAAACGAATTCTTCGTTATAAACTTGTAAACGAAAAATCAGCGGATGAGCAATATGCCTGATACGTGTACCCAAGGTGCATTTATTAGGTGGCAGTACTACACCAGGTGACTAATGTCATTATACCAATCTAAATGTCAAATTTGGATTGTGTTGGTGTAATTCTAAAAGCATGCTTTTATTTGCGTATCCATAAACACCTATCGAATATTCAGTTTTGTATGGTGTTTGACATTTCCTTAAGAAACATGCAATCTGACGATGCTACCCTGTTTTGAAAAGTAAAAGGGTAATTTATACCAACAAAGTTCATGTGGTTATTGTTGTTGTAATATTTATTGTAGAAATGCGGCTGCCTGATTGATGTGCCTTGCCTGTACCTGCTTGATATGCCGTGGTTTATGTGTTTAAAAACTTTTGCGCACGAGTTGCATATAACAATAATATAGATACTATTGATGACTTTTTAAACAAAATAGGTAAATGAACTTTATTTGTGCTTACTAAAGAATATTACCAACAAACTGTTACACTTATATTTTTTTAAACATTTTTTTGCAATACTTGCATTTCCTTTTTACTTTTGCATTTCGAAACTTTAAAGTTCATTTACTTAATAAATTTATCAAAATCAGCAAATTATTGTAAATAACTAATTTTTATTTTAATAAGAAATATAAAAAGTAAAATCAGCAAACAATAAGAATATAAAGTAAGAATAAATGTAAATTGATTGTCTTTTGTGAAATTTAGTCAAAGTGAGCTGATCATTGTATTAATGTATTTTTAAATAAAATTGTAATTCTTTCAGCTTTAACTACTGTGATGGTGGTAAATTTTACCCTCTCCTATTTATTTTTTTTAATTTACTCTCTTCAGTTGAGTGCTATCAATTTTATTCTGTTTGTATCTTCTCATAATCTTATTACTATTATTTAGTTATGTTTTGATCGTCGTATGTATCATACAAGCAGATATTTATACGTGCATGTATAAAAATTACCACTCCTCCGGGCATACGTTTTTTATTATATATATATATATATATATATATATATATGTATATATATATGTATATATAATTTATAATTTTTCTTTGTTTTCTTTTTTACTATTAATGATATAAATTTGCCTGTGAAAAAAATGCCTTTATTGTTTTTTTTAATACGTTTTTTTTTAAAGTTATGTTTGTTCCTTTTTTTAGTTTTAAGAAAGGTGAATATGAAATAAAATCCTTGTTTTGTTTAACTAGAAGTTAGATTTCTTTATTTTATTACTTTATTCATTTAAAAATGTGTCATCGAATTCCAAATAAAAGCAAATAAATCCAAAAAATCTTTTTTTTTTTTTGCAAAATTTTCTAAAAATTAAAAAGGGGTAAAATTTACCACCACCACAGCATGTACGCCAAAATATTTCACCTCAGTAGTTAAAGGTTAAATAAACTTTTGTTGGTTTTTTTAAAACTCCAATAAGAACACGAATTACGAAAGTGGCGCAGTCGGTAGAATCCAACGTCAGTGAACAGGATCCAGTGGTCGAACAAACGAAAATTTCTAATAACAAAATAAGAAAAAAATCCTGCGAATCCTACGGGACCCTCCAGGATTCTGAAATAATAAAACCCAAAAAATTAAAAAATCTTAATACAGTGAACATTAAATCAGATTAGTGGACGCAATTAAAATCCTAATTCAGTGAACATTAAAAAAAGATTAGTGGACGCAATTAAGAAAATAAAAAAAAATAATAAAAAAAAGAGAAATCTTAATGCAGTGAACTTTAAGCATATTGGACACCATTAAGTAAAAAGTATATTTAAAAGTACATTGATCAAAACAGAAAAATTCCGTGGCAAACAATAAAGAAAAACAAAGCCCATCGCTTTGACCAACAAAGACCAAGAATGGAGGAACATTCTAACGCACAAGTAAATCTGGTAGAGTAACTGACCAGAAAAGACCAACAACTCGATCGTTTAAGACAAGCTTACACAAAATTGCAACAACAATTACAACAAATTCAACAACAACAACAAATCCAACAGATGCAACAACCACAGCAAAATCCATTTTTACGCAACAGTTCCAGAGAGAACATAACTACTACAGACTATCAATCATTTACCAGTATTCACAGGAACGGGAGATGTAACAGTAAATAGCTTTTTCTGCAGTACAGAATATTTGTTATCCACAATTCAGGATGAAAAAAAAAATTCTAGAAGAGAAGCAGTTAAACTAATATTCTATAAAACAATACAAGAACAGGCAAAAGATGCAGTAATAAATATACCAGCACCAGATAATTGGACATTGATAAAAGAAACCTTAAAATTGCGGTACAGACCTAATGTGGAAACTCATCACATATATCGAATGTTATCAAACCTTAGAGTAAATCGAGCTTATTATAGAAATACAAAATATTAAATATAAAGCGGACGAACTCACTGTATACTACCACAACGACAATTATATTGACTTATCAAACGTAGACAGCCTTTTAGTAAACACAGTAAAGTAGATGACTCAGGGTATTCTTTTGGACAAAATATATGATGAAAGAAACATAAATGACATACTCAAAATACTGACTAGAAGACGTTTTGAAGATAGTTGTATTAAAGAGCAGTATAAGAAATCTAAAATTAATAACTTTAACATCACAAATTCAGATAGAAATCCAAATTATAAAGGACAAACAAATTTTAATAACTATAACCATAATAATTACAATAATAACCATAATCAGAATAGTTAGAACCCTAATTATAGGAACAATCAAATAAATAGTTCAGGAAGATATAGATTCCAAAACAATTCAGGACAATACAGGGTCCAAAATAATTCAGGTAACTTCCAAAGGTTTTCACAGCCAGGAAACCCTAGGCATTTCGTTAGCCAAAATCGCTTTACGCAACCTAGCTAGGCAAGGGCAAGGAGAACCTATGGAAATCGATAACATACAAATAAATAACGTTCATGAATTCTCTCAACAGGTAGGAAACCCTAAGCAACATTGCAGTACAAATTACTGTAATCAATTTAGGCAAGACCAGCGGAGATTAGTGGATAAGAAAGATATAGAAAGTAATAATATTCAGACATTAGAAAATGTAGAACAAACATTAAAGTCAGACCAATATTTACCCACCATAAACATAAAAATAAATGGAAAAATATATACTGCCTTAATAGACATAGGATCGAGCATTAGCCTAATAGATAATAACATAAATGAGTTTCAGAAAAATTTATTGATAAAACCAATTCCATTCAGTACCATAAATAAGAAAGATGTAATAAAATATGAAGTTTTAACAGATGCTCCTGATGAATTTAATATACCACATTATTAAAAGATTAGATGGAAAGTAACCGATTTAAAAGGAAGACATTATAAATTTATAATAGGGATTGATTTACTAAATGGTTTCAAAACCATGATAAATATAGATGAGGGATATATTTCAATTAATGACAGAATTGGAGATTTGTACGTTGGAAGCAACCGAAGTTGATTGGGATAGATTTTCATTAGATCATCTTAATAATGAAGAGTGTAAAGAAATAAAAAATATTTTAAGAAGATTCAAAAAATTGTTTTTAAAGAAGGTGATCAACTTACCAGCACAACAAGTATTCAACATGAAATAAGGACAATAACATATCAACAAATAAACGCTAAATTGTACAGATATCCTCCACAGCATGAAGAAGAGGTAAGGAGACAAATAAAAGAGATGGAACAGCAGAAAAAGTAACTCCAGGTATTCAAGTCCTTTAATAGTAGTTCCCAAGAAATTAGATAATTCAGGACTGAAAAAATACAGAAAAAAATTAAAGTAATTCAAGCAGTAGAGATCCCCAAAACAGAAAAACAAATAAAAAGTTTCCTAGGGCTTACGGGATACTATAGAAAGTTTGTAAAAGATGACGTCAAGGTGGCACAGCCGATAACAAAGTATCTAAAAAAAGGTGTAAAAATAAATATTAAAGATGCAATGTATATAATTAGAAGCATTCGAAAGATTAAAAACTCTAATAACTTCACATCCAATTCTTAAATATTCAAATTTTGAAAAAAAGTTCACTTTAACCACAGATGCATCTAATTATGCAATCGGTGCTGTCTTTTCACAAGAAGGACATCCGATATGTTTCGCATCTAGAACATTAAACAACCATGAAAGAAATTATTCAGCAACGGATAAAGGGTTTCTTGTAATATTATGGAGTGTGAACTATTTGCGACTGTACCTCAACGGAAGAAAATTTAGCATCTTGACAGACCATGAACCAATTAAGTTTCTGCATTCAAAATATAAAGGAAAAGATATGTCTCCCAGACATCAGAGATGGCTATTGAAATTGGGAGAATACGATTTTGAAATAGACTACATAAAAGGGAAGGAGAATAGAGTAGCAGATTTTTTAAGTAGAGTAGAAAATACTGATATAAAAACAGAAAACGAAAAAACTAATTTTCAGGAAAATTCAAATAAGGAATATAGTTTCAAAATAAATAATGTGGAAGAAGATAATGTATCTCTACTGACAATTCACTCAGCCGAAGAAAATCTTTTGGATCATTTTTATATTAAAGATGAAATAGTTAACAAGTATAAAACCCAAATTATATTAACCAACAATAAAGTAGAAGAAATGAGAACAATAAATGGAAAAAGAACTATTTTTGTAACTGAGGCTGATTTTAGCGAAATGGGAAATATATTCAGAAGATATATTGCTAAAGAAAAAATAGGTATATTTTCCGAGTTATCTGAACATAGTTACAACGCAGTACAAGAAAAACTAATAGAAATGTATTCAAATGACAAGCAAATAAAATTCATTAAATGTACTAGAAGAGCTCAGGACATAGAAACCGAGACAGAAGCAGTCAAGAAAATTTATTTTTATCACATTACAGAAAGTATACACTCTGGCATACAGGAAACATACAACCAAATCAAATATAAAATTTATTATCCAAAATTATTAGAATTAATTGAGATAGTAATTAATCAATGCGAGATTTGCAAAGAAGTAAAATATGATATAAATCCGATAAAACAAAAATTTAAACTTACAGAAACGCCGACAACTAAAAATCAAATTATACATGTAGACACATATGTAATGAAAAGTTTCCGGTTTCTAACAGTGATTGATAAATTCTCAAAATTCGGGGTCGCTTATCATTTAACAGACAGAAATCCCATTACGATAATAGATCAATTGGAAGATCATTTTTCAAAAATAGGCAAACCAGAAAAAATTGTAGCTGATGGTGAGTTCAATGCAATTCAAATTAAAGAATTTCTTAACCAAGAGGGAATTCAATTACAAATTACAAAGCCAAATAGTCACACGGGAAACGCAGATATCGAAAGATTACACATTATATTAGCAGAAAAATTTAGAATCTTATATAAAATTCCAATAAAACAACTTATTCAAAGGGCTATGCGGAATTATAATGAACGATATCACTCCAGTACTAAATATACACCAAATGATATACAACAAGGAAAAATAGATGAAGAAAAAGTTAAAAAGAATTTAGAAGAAAATAAAAAGAAAGTAATTGAAAAATTAAATAAATCTGGGGAAGATTATTAGAAAGTTAGGAGCGAAGGTTATATAAAGAATTATAAGGCTTTAAGACATAAGGAACAACCAAGATATAGAAAAGAAAAATTAAAAAATATAGACCCTTTTAATATAAAGAAACCTCTTAAATTCACAGACTCTGACAATATTGACGATACTGATATGGATTCCGCTGATTACAGGACTAATGACAACTAAACTATTGACAGAGCATAAAGGATACATAGACATTTACACAAGAGAACAGGAAATTGTTAAAGAAAAAGACATAATCTTACATATTATTAATCTACAAGAACTTGAAGAAATTTTAGGCAACATAACATATAACATTAATTCTATGAATATTGATAACAAGGAAATATTAAATTTTGAAATAAACGACTTTAGAAATAAACTAATGACACTATTACCAAGACAAACAAGAGAAAGACGCGGACTAGTTAACGGTATAGGTAGTATATCTAAATGGTTATTTGGAACTATGGACGACGAGGACAGAAAAACGATACAAAACCATCTTTTTAAAATTAATGAAATAACAGAAAACAATAACCAACAGATTGTAATTAATGATTATTTCAGCACCACTATAAATCATTTAAAGAATGTAATAATAAATGATAGAAAGAAAGTAGAGAAAGAAATTAATTATATACATACATTTGTAGAAACAGAACATAATAAAAATTTGTACTTGGAACAATTAACCAGTATTCAATTGATAAAAAATAAAATAGAACAATTACAAGATAATGTTAATTCAGCAAAATATGGTATGATACATCCAAGCATCTTAACTAGCAATGAAATTCAAACATATGAAATAGATTACAATAAACCAAAGCACATTCTGTTGAATATAATTTAACTTGTCAACAAAAGTTTTTATTTAAATTGAATTGTATCAAGTAATCTTTGAATCAAATCGTCAAATATTTTTTTTCAATAAAAATTATTCTACTGTTGTAACTTCAAAGAGAAGCTTGTATAATTATTCTTGGGTTCTAATAGGTTATGGGCCCAGACCGTGAATAATTTAAATCGTAGAATTGGCAAATTTGTTTAATATGGAACAAAAGTGTATATTTCCTTTGTTGAATTCCACTAACTATTTTACGTGGAAATTTAAAATGCAAATGCATTTAATTCAATAGGATCTATGGGATGTAGTGGAAAAGGAAACATCTAATCCAACCACATCGGAGTTCAAAATGATCAAAAAGCAAGAGCTGCTATTGCAATGTGTGTGGATAATTCGCAAGTCCATCTTATAAGAATGGTAACTTCAGTAAAATCAATGTGGTTGAAGATAAAACAAACATACGAGAGGAAAACAATGACTTCTAAGTTACATCTTTTAAGAAAGCTATATGATAAAAGAATGATAGAAGGCGAAAGTATGCAAGAACACGTTAACAGTTCAAATCTTTTAAGAGCCCAATTACTCGACAGAGGGGAAGACATCAAGGACAACTCAATGGTCGCCATTATGCTAAATAGTTTGCCAAAATTCTTTGGATCCTTGGTTACATCAATTGAAGGTTAGCCGGAGGAATCAATTAAGTTAGAGTACGTGCAAGAAAAGCTGTTAGATGAAGCTGAACGAAGAGGTGAGTGCGAAAATTTATCAAATGTTCCTGGTAATGAAGCATTGAAAAGTCAACAAGCAAGATTCAAGAAAAGAAATCAATTAAAATGTTATCATTGTAACAAACTTGGTCATATCAAGAAAGATTGCTACAAATTGAAAAGAGAAAAAGAAGATTGCGGCAACGTAGCATCAACAGAAATTTGTTTAAACATCTCTGATATGAAAAAAGGTTGGGTAATTGACTCTGGTGCATCGATTCACATGACAAATGATCCCGATTTCTTTCTAAAAATGGAAAAAAGAAATACAAAAGTTCACATAGCGGATGGTAGAGCTCTTGAGTCAACTGGAATTGGAGAAGGTGTAATATGTGGTAAATATAATCAGATTTTACTTCAAAATGTATTGTATGTTCCAAGTTTGAATGGCAGTTTAATGTCAGTCAAAGCTATGACTAGAAAGGGCTGCAAGATTATGTTTGAAGAAAATATATGCAAAACTTTAAAAAATAACGAAGTTATTGGCGATGGAATATTCAAAGAAAATTTGTACGTTTTTAACGAAATCAATAAAAATGAAGCATATAGTGCCCAATATTCATTTGAATGTGTTCATTTGTGGCATAGAAGATTAGGTCATCATAATTTTGCAGATATTAATAAGTTACAAAAGTTAGCGGATGGTATTGATTTTAAACGCTGTCATAAAGAAACCTTTTGCGATATTTGTGCAAAAAGTAAATTAACACGATTACCATTCCCTAAAGAAAGTTACAGCTATATACAAAACCGATTGCCTTGCAAATGTATCAGTAAAACTCCTTACGAAATTTGGTTTGATAGAAAACCAAATTTAAGCAATATAAAAGTTTATGGTAGCAAGGCATATGTACAAGTGCCTAAATGTAAACGTCGTAAACTCGATAATGTATCAGTTGAAGGTGTATTAGTTGGTTATGCTGTAAACTGTAAAGAATATAGAATTCTACAGAATGAAAATAACAGAGTTATTATTAGTAAAGATGTAAAATTTGTAGAAGATTTCAATATACCAGATAAAACATGTAAACAAATTGATGAAACGATTCTTGTAGACTTAATAAATAAAAATGAAGAAATAGATGACGAAGAATCTAATTTTCAATCTGCTGATGAATTGGACGATTCTTCTGAAGATAATGATGATGTTAATGAGTCATTTGATATAAAAGTCTTACCAGCTCCCGAATCTACAATTCGTCAGTCGCAATGACTTCAGAATAAACCAAAACTTAATTACAAGCAAATTGAAAAAAGTGCAGTAATGAACAATGAAGCAATTCCTGGATCTTGGGATGAGATGATAAGTTTATCTAAACCAAACAGGGACCTTTGGACGGCAGCCGCCAATGCAGAAATCGATTGTTTAAAAAATAAAAAGACATGGAAATTGGTTAAAGTTCCAAATGGAAAGAAAATTATTGGATGTAAATGGGTATTTCAAATGAAAGGTGATACATTGATTAAACCTAAATATAAAGCTAGATTAGTAGCTAAAGGTTATACGCAATCTTTTGGTAAAGACTTTGATGAAACATTTGCTCCAGTAGGAAAATTTGTTACGTTCAGAACTCTTTTGGCAGTAAGTGCAATTAAGAAGTATATTGTCAAACATTTAGATGTCAAGTCAGCTTTCTTGAATGGTGACATTCAGGAGGAAATATATATGGAACAACCTGAAGGTTATATAGAAAAGGGTAAAGAACACCTTGTTTGCAAATTACAAAAATCACTTTATGGACTGAAACAAGCAGCAAAATCTTGGTATGACAAGCTGAATGAAGTTTTGTTAAAAATTGGTTTTAAAGCTGGAAAATCAGATACATGTCTATATTCAAAACGAATTAACAATGAAATAGTATATTTACTTATATGTATATGTAGATGACATATTAATTTGTGCTAAAAAAGAAGAAAATATAGAAGAAATTAATGATCAATTAAATAAATATTTTGAATGCAAGGATCTTGAAAATGTAAAATCTTATTTGGGGATACAAATAAACCGAGATTCGAACGGAGATTTTCTTCTCCACCAAGAAGATAAAATAAAGAAACTAATAGAAGAAATAAAACTGGAAGACGGAAAGCTGAGTTCAATTCCAATGGATCCAGAATTTATCAAAATTTGTCATGATGAAAATTTATTACCTAATAATGAAAATTTTAGATCAATTATTGGTATGTTACTTCATCTTTCAATAACTACAAGGCCAGATATAGCGGTAGCAGTTTCAATACTGTGTAGAAGAGTTGAAAACCCCAGACAATGCGATTAGGAAGCATCAAAGAAAATTGTAAAGTATCTTAAGGGCACAATTCATAAACACTTAATAATTATAGGAAAATCAGATCTAAAATTAAAATGTTATACCGATGCAAATTGGGCTAGATATCATAATGACAGGAAATCTACTAGCGGTTTTATATTTTTATTAGGCGTGAATGCTATTTCCTGGTCATCCAAAAAGCAGTCAACAGTTGCATTGTCATCTACTGAAGCGGAATTTAAGGCTGCTTCATTTGCAGCTCAAGAATTATTATGGATTAAACAATTGCTTGATGTATGCACACCGATTCCTATTTACGAAGACAACCAAAGCTGTATTAAAATAATTGAGTCTGCAAAATTTAGTGCAAGAACGAAACACATTGATGTAAAGTTCCACCATATAAAAGGCCTTCAAGATAATGGTGTTATTGAAGTTACGTATTGTCCGACAGACGAACAAGTAGCAGATTTTCTCACAAAGGCTTTACCACTTCCGAAATTCCGACAATTAATTAAAAATATATTTTGTTGAGAGGGGATGTTGAATATAATTTAACTTGTCAACAAAAGTTTTTATTTAAATTAAATTGTATCAAGTAATCTTTGAATCAAATCGTCAAATTTTTGTTTTCAATAAAAATTATTCTACTGTTGTAACTTCAAAGAGAAGCTTGTATAATTATTCTTGGGTTCTAATGCATTCAGCTAGGAACTGCATATTTTAATAATTCATTTTTAATTTTTGGTATAAAAATTACTAAGAAATTGAATTTTGAATTGAAATTTTAAGAAAATAAATATCTAAAAGAATTAAAATTAAGTAATCATTGTGTTTTAAAAAATAATTGCCAACTTATAAGTAACACAGATTTGGAAGTTTTACCACTGGACATAAATACTATTTTAATTAAAAATACAAATAACGTCACAATAAACCAAACTTGTAATAAGGAATATGATGTATTAAATGGAAACTATTTAATAAATTTTAATAATTGTACGATTAGAGTCAAAGATTATTATTTTTCAAATACACTGGAAAACGCTGAAGAAAAATATATATATGTATATAAAAATACCAATATCATAAAAAATTTTACTCATAAAATAACGCTTGAAAAAATTAACATAGAACATCAAAATAATATTAAAAATATAAAAGAATTCAAATATCATACTAAATTAACATACGGATACAATACTTTAATTGCAATCACACTAATAATTTTCATAATTTTAATTTGGACAAATCATAAAACCATAAAAATAAAATTAAATAACAGAATTCAGGAGAATTCTAATTTAAAGGGGGGAGTAGTTACATATAACAATAATATAGATACTATTGATGACTTTTTAAACAAAATAGGTAAATGAACTTTATTTGTGCTTACTAAAGAATATTACCAACAAACTGTTACACTTATATTTTTTTAAAACATTTTTTGCAATACTTGCATTTCCTTTTTGCTTTTGCATTTCGAAACTTTAAAGTTCATTTACTTAATAAATTTATCAAAATCAGCAAATTATTGTAAAGAACTAATTTTTATTTTAATGAGAAATATAAAAAGAAAAATCAACAAACAATAAGAATGTAAAGTAAGAATAAATGTAAATTGATTGTCTTTTGTGAAATTTAGTCAAAGTGAGCTGATCATTGTATTAATGTATTTTTAAATAAAATTGTAATTCTTTAAATAAACTTTTGTTGTTTTTTTAAAAACTCCAATAAGAAAACGAATTACGAAAGTCACGCGAACACAATCACCATCACTTTTTCAGTTCCCGGGAAAGCGGGAACTACTTTTCGGTTTTCCGGGAATTCCCGCACAATGCAAAACAATACAAAATATTTTTTAATTTAATTATTTCAACCAAAAAAATTATAGTTCATGAAATCGATTAAATATTAACGTTCTGTAAGCACATTAGTAAAAAAATAATACCATTTCAGTTGTTTTAGAAATAGTAATGTATAAATACCAATATTATACGTAAATGCAAAAAAAAAAAAAAATACATACTAAAAAATGTTACAAAATATTTCTTTGGAAATAGGACTTTTAGTACAGAAGTCGATTCATTTAGCTAGAATTCGTCGCCTGGAGAATATGGTGGTACGTTTCATTTATAATGTTCGCCGAAGGGAACATATTTCTCCTTTTGTGCATCGCTTTCTAGGATGCAGCTTCAACAAATTCCTTATGCATCGTAATCTGGTTCTATTTTATAAAGTTATTAAAAGCGGCAGGCCGTTAGCGTTAAACAGATCTTTTTCATTTCTGCGATCAACCAGGAATCCTCAGTTACTCATTCCGCGAGTTTATTATTCTTTTTTTGAGAAATCCTTTTTGGTAAGGATCGCTCGTTGGTGGAATTACTTGCCTTTTGCTTTACGTATTTTTTCTCATTCTAATAACGTTTTTCGTTTGAAACTTATGGAATTTTGTTCAATTACGTAACATTTGCTCATGCTCACTGAACAATGCTTTTACACTGGATGGGACCTGTCATATATTTGCTTGATATATTATGTTTTTACTTTTCAATTTCAGCTGGGGAGCTGATAAATAGAACTTCTAATTATAACTACTTTATTTTATTTTATAATAGTTTTAAGTTTATTTGATCTCAGGTATTATTAGTACTGTTATGTAATGTTTTTAGTTGGCCACTGTGGCTTTATATTACATATTTTGTAAATAAATGAAATGAAATGAATTCATTAATAGAATCGTTCTTTTTACCAAAGAAAATAAGAAATTATTTTGTAATATTTCTTTTATTTCCTTGCGCATTTTTGTTTTTAATTTTATGAATTGTTGTAGAATTAAATTTTGAACATCACGTTCCGCTTTTGACAAATAAAGGGCTCTTTCTTATTCTCAGAGCACATGTGTGCCAGATGTAAGCTCGACCTTAACTGTTGTAAACTTTTAGCTATTGTGCTAGTGCCATTATTATTGCACCATCTCATTCATAAAGTGAATAACGACACGCATCAAAAAAAAAAAAAAAAAAAAAAAAAAAAATCCCGGGAATTCCCGCACAAATTTCCCGGTATTTATTTCCCGGAAAATGTGCGGGATCCCGGGAAATCCCGTTTGAAAAACACTCGATTATCCAAAATACAGTAAATGAGAATACAAATTGAGTGCAAATTTTTACTGCAGAAATTTGTCATAGTAAACACTATATTAATTGGTCTATATTGTTAGTCTGTGATTAGTCTATGGTAGTAAAGCAGAGGTGCCCACCGAGAGAAACAAGAGTAATGTATTCGCGTATGCGTATTCATTTGTATAAGGCGCCATCCATATATTACGTAACGCTATTTTGATTCTCTTGTGATTAATTTCCTTATACCACTCCGATGTGTTCGTCCATAGGTATTCTGTGTGGGTAAAATCTTTAATCAACCCATGAATAAAAATTCTCCGGGAGTTTTTTCCTGTTCCTCCTATTATGAATTAAAATTTTTCCGGGAAAAAAGTAGGTATTCTAAATATGAGGGAGAGCGAATATTTGTTGAGAGTTTTCTCCCCAAACACTTTGAAGGGAGCTTATGCAAAAATTTAAAAACCATATTAATAAATGTTGTAAAACAATAGTATAAGCATTTATTTGGAACAAAAAGTTAAATAAACACCGAAATTTTGTATTTCCCTTTTTTTCGGCATTTTTATATAAACCCTGCATATGCACTTCAAAAACAAACTAATTCGTTATTCAGAAAAAATACTAAAACACTCAATTTTGCACGCCTCCTTTAAGTTCACATAATAGGTAAATGGAAGATTTCTTTTTTTCCAATATCAAGACCGATAAGAAAAACTTTATAAAATTTACAATTTCCTTTCCACACACAGTCCTTGGAACTTAATCCATTTGCATCTGCACCTGGCTCATTTTTTCAATAAATATAATGAAAATCACATTTAATTAAAATGAAGTTTATATTTCTTTTACGGAAGATAAGCTCTAGCCTAACTCTTATAATTTTTATTTAGAACTATTATAAACATAGACATATTTAACAACAGTGGCGTACATACATAAAATATATAAACTAAATTAATGAGAAAAAAAAAGATTTCAAAAAATGCATTTTTATCATTTAACATTTCAAATAATAAGTTTAGACTAGTACATAAGTTTGTATTCCGATTTCTTATTATATCGTTTCATGATAAATCTAGACATCAGCCTCGATCGAATGTAGCCATCTCCTAGCTACTACAGCTTCTGTCACCAAACGGACGCAGCGTTCGACGGCTTAAGTGTGACACACAAGTTATGGAAAAGTTATCATTTCTTCGCCGTTAGTTATGTAATTTTTAAGTTCGGCTGTTGTAAGTGATCTTGTTAAGGAGGTTCAATATTTTTAAAAGACTCATGATCTATCATCTTGTAGTATTCTTGGGCATCAAAATTTAACAAAGGAACTTTAAACTGTCGTATTGAATTAGGCCTCTGTTGCTCTCTTGTACGTATTATTCGACAAAGGGCAAGTTTCCGAATATTTGGTCTTTTATCTTTAATCATAGCCAATAACAAGTTCTCCGGGTGCGCGAAATAGGCGTTTCTTTGGATAACTGGATCAACTACATCCTTCAAATGTTTTGGAATATATCTAGTTAAAAAGATGAGTTTTCACAAATGTCTTGGACCTTCCCAGCAAACTGATTTAACTTTAATACTAAACCAGACCGGTACATACACTTTTTTACATATGTAGCTAAAATGATCAGATTTTGTGTAGCTTCGTTGGAGGAGACATATAAACGAAGTATTCGACTGGCAGTTGTGAGCCAGCAGGAGTGTGATATTGGTCCAGGTTGAATATTGGCCAGATCTTTATTACATTCACAGCAAGAACCATCTTATACAGATATTTCTGAGCATTGCTTAATTCCTTTAAATCAATTTGCGGCAGTGGAGATCCTTCATGTCCTTCAATTGGTTTAAATTTTATAACGGGCTGAACGCATTCTTTTAAAGATTTACCAATTGGACCACCAAATGATTTAGGACCATGTGTTGCGCCGTCTAGACTAGTGAAGATATGTCTTAGCGGAAGTTCATTTGTGTGCAACAAGCACACAAACCAATGGAGAGATTTGTTGTAATGGAGCTCTAACTTTCTTATCACACCATTTTCATAACCGGTGTTGACATTTGTCCCATCACATCCTATAGCAATTAATTCTTGAGTGTCATATTTTTTCAGTAAACAGTAATCGGTAATGGCGTTTGAAATATTAATAGCATTTCCAGACGGAGGAGTAACATGTCCTAAGTATTCGGAATTTGGTTCCCGAAGAATGACAATATGTTCTTCAATAGTTGTTACCGGATGATATACTCCAACTTTTATAATAGTTTTTTTTTTGCATGGATCTTTCCTTCCATCGAAATAAATAGATCTTAGCACCTTATTTTCCCCGGAATCACACTGGAATTTACTCCGACATTTCTGTCTCTCACGTCTAATTTGCGATCGATAATAGACGCTGCATCGTTTTCATGAACAATGCCTAAATCTTGTAATAACGCAGAAGAAAAAGCAGCAGCACCACGGTTAGAAAGACCCCATCGATCAAATTAATTAATTAATTAATGTTGGCAGAGTTTTACGCATTCGGCCATATGTGGAAATACCAGATGAAGTAGAGGGGGTGGTAATATCTTCAAATAAAGGCAAGTCTGAATTCATAGTTAGATCATCTAACAGATTATCACGTAACTCCACGGATGTGGCTTTATGGGGTTCGTCAAATTTCTGCATTTTAGAACTTTTGGCTTCTTGTAGGCATTGTTTTTGTTTCAATTTTCTTTTTTCCAGTACTTGGAGCTGTTTTGTCGTTTTTTTTTTATCAATATTTCCTATCATCATTTTTCTTGCAGTTCTTTGGTCTAGTAGAAACAATCTTTCCGTCACAGGAACTGTTTTGTTCTTTTCGCAAATGCACTTTTCGCAATTTTTACATTTGCATGAAGAAATGTCGAACAAAACTTTCGATTTATCCTTAAATTCTTCGGTTTCCTTTATAAAACTGACAATATTGGATCGTTGTTTACAATGTTTCATAAGATTTCTGTATTTACAGTGGTAGTCATGGATTCTTTTAATAATGCGTTCAGTAGATATTATAGGTATGGACGCTTTCTTCCAAAGTGCTTCAAGAGAAGGGACGATAACGTAGGACGTAGGCTCATTTAACTGACCTTCCAATTTTAAGTAGTTAGGTGTAAATATATACTGCCTCAATATATCACCATATGTGGGTAAAACATTTTCATTGAATGGTACTCCAACTCCAAATAACGGACAGTTACTATCTTTTGCACGCGTTAAAGTTGCCATTTTATTTGGTATATTACTTGCCCTAATCTAAAACAAAAGAAATGTAATTATAAAAGAAATATAATTATACAATTAAGAAAACGAAAAACTGGAAAATATGTGTGATTTTGGTGGTAAATCTTCAAAATTTAGTAATATTGCGGCACCTCAAGAAATCTGTTTGAAATTATGAAATAATTATTTCAGGGCGTTACTGATAGCATAAATATTTAATTTTTGGCTCAAGTTCAATCATATTTTGAACGAAACACAAATTGCTTAAGCATTGATTTTTGCGTAATTTTAATTTTTTTAAAATTTTTAAGGTTGACGTGGCACCCGAAGATATAATTCGATTTATTGCAAATTCTAAGGGCACAATCAGTATACGGAGTAACAACTTTTGACCACCCAAGTCTAATCAAATTTTGAAAAAATTCAAAACGCTCATTTTCGCTCCACCGCAATGTGCATGCTTTTATATAATTTTTATTTAAACAATATTAATATTAACACAATCTTATTGGCAATGAAAACAAAATTTTTATTAAATTTTTGTTGATGAACTCGCGTTAGTGCAAAAAATATGTAAACATTAAACAGTTGATGCAGATTTTACTCTCTCCCCTATTTGCTTATTCTCCGACTGTTTAGAATAGGAGGATTATTCCTCGGGAGCAAATGATAAGAAAGGGAGAAAACTCCACGGGAATATTCATAATTGGGCTGAATATGTTTAGTTATGTCTTTTGTGTTGACGTTTACGGTTAGATAGGCTGGAGAGTGTAGGGTACCTTTTGCTGTAGCATCAACGAATTCGTTCCCTTAAATGGCACAATGACCTGGGACCCATAGGATAATAACTTGTGGGCAATTGTTTATTAAGCATTTCCTAATAAAGTTTACATAATAATTATGGTTGTGGAAATTTTTTATAGCGCTGATGGACGAAAGAGAATCATTGCATATGAGTATTTTGTATTTTGTCAAATCAATTTAATGCGTAGTTGATGGCTTCAAACATGGCAATTACATATGTATCTCCGCATGGAAAACAGAGGTGAAGATTTAGTAAGGCGATTTTAATTTTGCTGTTATTGGTTGTTACACTATAAGATGCATTTTGCTAATTTTTAGACCCATCCGCATAAAGTATGGTGTAATTTCGGTTGCTTGCAGAAATAATTGATTACAAATGTCCGGTGGAGTGTTAGCGTTTAAATGCTGGCTTAATGAAATATTTAGACTGTCTGTTTTGAGGTGCCAGGTTGGTTCATTGGCTATTGGAAGGTTTCTAATAGGTTCTATTGGGAGGTGGTTTTGTTTCGAATAATTTATGATTTTTTTTAGTATAGAATCCTTCGAGTTAGGGTTCATACTGTCTAAATCGTTACGAATTTCGAAAATTGGCGAGTTCGTGCAGTTAATAACGTTGCGTAAAAATCTAAATGTTTCGTTTCGAGGGTTAAAGTTATTTGTTTATGTTATTTGTTTATGTTATGTATTGTTAACATTAAGTGCGTTCAAGAACTCAAAAATTTGTACAAATTTTTACTATTTTTTACTGGATTGCGTTCGAGTACACAAAATCTAGTCAATGAGAGGGCGAACTGAGATCGAAAAATGACAGTAAATTTATTGAGTAAATGCAAATTTTTACTGGACAAATTTTTGCCAGTAAAATCCAGTAAAATGAAACCATATGTTCTTAAATATAAATAAACAGTAGCAAAGGGAAACAAAAGTTTTTGGTTTTTGATAAAATTTTAAAAATAACAAAAAACAAATGTATTAAGTTATGAACAATATTGCATTTATTTAAGTTTGATGCCAGAAAAATATAAGGGTATGATTTATGTATTCCACGGGAAATTAAAATGTGTGGAATTTTCATAGAATTGTTGGAAATATGTATTTATAACAACAATTTCCCAACGATGTAATTTCACGTGAAACGCAGAACATAACAGATTGTGTTTAAACGTGAATAAAGTTAATAGATTTTTATAGTTAAATTTTTGTTTATACATATAGTCGGACGGTTACTGGTTCCCAGCATGGAACATTCAAAAAATTTAGTTATTGATCGATTATATATGATTAATGTGTACATTTCTTAAATTTTTTTTTCAGTTTTTCGATATCTTAAATATATTGGATATATAAAGTTCTTTTCCCCTTGTATATTTCTCTTAATAAATGCACTCATTGGAACTACTTGATAGGAAGTGAACAATATTGTTGTGATGATTGGTATAAGCGGCAACAAACATTTTTGTCTTTTTCTGTACATCCTAATTATTCACGTCGAGGGTAAAAAGTTTAGAAACTTTAACGGCCTGACGCGAGATGACGTCAAGTAAGCTATAGAAAGTTTCTTGTCGACATCGTGGGCCAGGCCCGTAAGTTCAAATAAAAACATATGTATCTATTACTTTTATTATTAAAGAAAATATACTATGGTGTGTTTTTATAAAACAAATGAAAAAAAAACATTCTTCATCGATTTTTTCAAAACCATATAATTTTTCCATGCGGCTAGCCAGTAACTACCCAGCAAAAAAATCTGATTTGGAAGCACTAACAACTGAGGGAAGCAATGTACTGTTTACTTGATCACAAAAGCTTCGAAAACTGCTTCTGTAAAGCACTAACATAAGGCAGGCTCTGTAACAAAATAGAGGAAAAAGTAAAAAAAAATGCAAGCTAGTAACTTTTGCATCTGAGTACATAAAAACTATAGCCCAATTCACAATCTTGTGCAAATGGTCTTGCATCGTTACATGTGCAAAATCGTATAGTATATTGATACTGACCACTTAACAATTCTTAGAAGTTAATGTTAAAGTTAGCTATTTTATGTCAGGTGGTGACCGCGAGTAAGGGAGATAATGTTAGAGAATCACTTGGTGTTGAGCCAGCTAGAAGCAATTTATTCAGCTTCCAAAAAGCCATAATTTTTTGCCTTGCCAAAGTGCTTCACAGAAGCAATAATATTCATGTATGTATAGTTTTGTATATTCTCTGCAGATAATGCGACTATTCCATACATGTATGTAAATACTCCAAAGAGGAGTGGGAATAATCCAAAACTACTCCAAATATGTGAAAAAAGGAGGTTGATGTCCTAGGGTTGGACTAAATGGTCCAAATTTGCATTACATCGGCCTAACCCCAACACTACTCCTATTTGCATTGAATGCTTGTGTGAAAACGACATGATCCATGACTGCATTATATGGACCATGATGTAACTAGTCTGTTTCATCTAGATTGGACCACGTAGTACAATATTATATTCAGGTTTTTTTTTTGCATATACATATGTACATACTTATGTATAATTTTTTAGCGCCAAATTGTCTATCAGCTGTTGTATATATTACTGGATTTTACAATTTTTCCGTTCGCGTACTTTTAGCTGCAAACTTTTTTATTGAGAGTAATTTCTTTAAATTACTAAGTATTTACTCAGTTACTGGATTTTACTGGAAAAGTACTCAAACGCACCTATTGTTTTAATACAAATTATATGTACCTTGGTTTTCATACACATTTTTCAATCTAGTTAACATACCATTTACACATGCCACTATAGTGGCATGCCATTTCGAAAAACTCAATACACTCACGATTTCTCACCAACACACTCAAATTTTTCGCAATGGCAGCCCCAGTGGCAGCAAAATTTGCATGCGAGTGAAAATTTGGCAGTTGCATGCCATTGAATATCAAAACGAAGAAAAGTGTTACCCTGTTATACATTTCATGCGAATTTATTGGATTACTGTGAAAATTAAATTAATATTTTAGCTTGTTAAATGTGTTATTATGATTTATAAATTGATTTGTGTATGAAAAACTGGAGTTTGTTAATTATAAAGAACTAATATTATTAAAATAATAATAATAAGTGTTAATAGTTTCCTCAATAATGTGCATTTGTGACGTACTAGGTAACTCTATTCTATAAACAAAAGGAAAAGTAAAAATGGAAGCGAGACTGAGCCAGCTCGCTTCGACGACATTTTTAAAATGGAGTGGCAATGGCATGTGTAAACAGCAAAGCAAATGGCAAGAGATTCAACTTTTTCGAACAATTTTTCATCGATAATACGTACACAACACTGGCATGCCACTAGTGGCATGTGTAATTGCAGTGTAACTTATAGTTTATTGTAACTATTATTTTTCCACTTCTTATTAAATACAGTTAGTCCAATAAAAACTTTTACTCTAAAAGGTTATGGACCCAGATAGTTGTATTTGAAAAATAAATTAAACAAAAATTAATAGTAATGGATTTTTCAAAACATTTAAAGACATTGCAAAAAGAAGCAGACTGGCCGATGTGGAAGAGAAAAATTCATGATATTCTTGATTATCATGAAGGATCTGTAGACGTTATTGATCGAGTTTTATTGAAGCCAGCTGATTTAAAAGAAAATGCAAGCACGGAAGTTAGAAAAGAGCATAAATTGAAGAACGATCTTTACAGAAAAGCCAACAGTTACGCAAAGTCCATGCTTATAAGTGCAGTAAGTGATGAAATTTATGAAAAAATTATGGATCAAAATTCTGCTGCTGATACATGGGATGTACTTAAATCGCAATTTGAAGCAACGTCCAGAGATCAGGTTTTTAAAATATGTATTGACTTTTTCCAATTTAATTGGAGTAATAATTTAGATATATCAACGCATATTGCAAAATTAAAAACTTTATGTTAATTTTTAATTATTATTCGAACTCCATTTGTTTCTATATTTATGATTTTAACAGGCTAAAGTTATAATAATTATCACATGTAATTTGGCTTAAAAATCGATACGAACTTTAGCCTGTTAAAATCATAAATATAAAAACTTTATGGTCTGAACTAAATAACGGTCTCAGAGCAAGAAACGAAAATGTTTTGCAAGATTTATTACTTGTATGCAAAATTTTACAGATATTGCCTAATCGGTTTCAGACGTTTAAATCCAGTTGGATGTTAATTTCAAAGAATGAAGAGAAGACATTTGAAGAAATGGCATCACAACCATGTATGTTTCAACGTAATTTTGGTTGTTCAGAAGAAAAGGATACTACTGAAGTTTTAGTTTTGAGATATCCGAAGAGCAAGAAGCCAGAATATACTCAAACCCCGGCGAAATATCAAAATAAAAAGTTAGACATATGCCATTATTGCAAAAAAGAGGACACTGGGTGCGAGACTGTCGAAAATGGTTAAACAATGGTAACGAAGAAAAAATTAAAGCTGGAGAAATTGAATTAGTATAAGACACTTTGCAAGTATGTGATCAAGTTAATGCGACTCAAGATGCTAATTCAAATTTTTGGTGGATAGACAATGGAGCGACACGTCATGTATGTATGTAACAACTATAAGTTTTTCAAAAGTTTTGAAAAATTTATAAGCCCTTGTTATATAAAAGCAGCTGGAAAAGAAATTTTAGAAGCAGTCGGTAAAGGGACAATTGAAATGAAATCAATTGTCAATAATAAAAAATTTTAATTGATTTATGTATGTAACGTGTGGTATGTACCTAAAATTAATAGAAATTTGTTTTCGGTACTAATGGCTCACGATAATCTGAAAAACAGTGAATTTAATTCAACAGCAACACATTGTTCATTCAAAGTAAATAATAAAACTTTATTAACTGGTTCTCGCGTAGCTGGAGGTTCACTCTATAGAGCAAGTATTGAGGCAGTGTATTCAAAGGTTCCTAAAATTAACTCTGTAGAAGATAAATCTTTATTGCAATTGTACCACGAACGTTTCGGACACCCGGACAAACGTCATATAAAAAAATTGTTGAAATCTATTTTAAATATTGACGTAAAAGTTAACAGCAATATTTGGGAACCCTGTATTTTTTGAAAGGCTCACAGATTACCGTTTGGAAAGAGAATAAAAGCTTCCAGTCCAGGAGAATTGATTTCTGTTGATGTATGTGGACCTTTTGTGAACTTATTTAGTAAACACAGATACTTATTAATATTTAAAGACGCATTTACCAAGTATCGTTTTGGGTATTTACTTAAGCAAAAATCGGAAGTGAAAGATTTTCTTGAAATTGAATTGAATTTAGCAAGAACTTAGGGGCACTCAGTGAAAGAATTTCTTACAGATAATGGAGGAGAATTTGATAATAATGATGTACGAACTATATTAAATAAGTATGGAGTAATGCATAGGCTTACTGCACCATATACACCGCAACAAAATAGCTGAAGTGAAAGAGAGAATAAACTCTAATTAGGGTTTGCCAAAAACCGTGGAAATTAGAAAATCGCGGCTTTTGGCGGTTTTAAAAATATAAATGTATGTGAAAAACAAATGGAATTTTTCTTAGCGTGAAATTTTCATTCCCCTCGAAGAGAAAAATGCTATCTTGAATATCCTGTGAAATTTTTTTCCGCTTTCAGTCCACGTGAATATTAAAAAGGAAGGATTTCTGTAAAGCTTAAAAATTAATTGAAAATCGGAAAAATTTAAGTTTAATAAAAAAGTCACAAAAATTTTAGGTTATAAATAAAGTTTATTTAATTTAAAGTTGTACTCATGGAGGCGATTCTGTTGATTTAGCTATTTTTTCATTAAGTATACCACGTGGTGCACTACCATATAATTTACTGTTTGTGAACCAAAGAAATTCATACTCTATGAAAATATTGTTGTGGGGAATTATTGTTAACAATCGTAAGCATTACATACTAATCTTGCCCCAAAAATTAATAGTTTTAACTTTTAATATATAATTCGAAGAAAAATATCGAAATTGTTGGATGTAATAATTCAGTTCGCCTTAGGCTTGCCAGATGGGCCTTATTTGGCCTGATTGTCAAGTTTCTTAATGCGCGTCAAGTGTCAAGTGAAAAAGTTACTTATCAAGCTTTTTTGTAAGTTAATTTTTTTTCTCAAATTTATTCTAGCTATGTAATAATACTTAAAAAAAGTAAGTTTATATTTCTAAAAAACAAATCTTAAGCCCATATTTTTACTATCAATAGAACTAAGGACTAATATAATACATATTTTTTTTACTATCAATAGAACTAAGGACTAATATGATACATATTTTTTTCTGTGCAATTATAGTTTAAAGAATACTAGATACTATGATTATATAGATAGTTCTCTTTCTGTACAATTATCTATATAATTAATAGGCGAACATTTTTTTTGTAATCCCTTTTACGCTGGTACCACTACACCGACTTTAAAAAGATTTATATGGTTTTAAAGGATTTTCTGTACAGATGTGCAGAATCTATATTTTACAAGTAAAAAAGAAACATAAGATATAACCATTTTTTTCTCTTATTTGTTGTTGTATGAAAGCCATAATACTTAAAGGAAGAGAATTGAATAAAGTGAATTAGCTTGGTTGAAGGGATTTTGTTTATGTTTTTTTTAATATCATGTATTATTTAATTATGCTTGCATATGTATGTAAGTTTGTGTGTGGCTGTGTTTTAATGAATTTTTTATGACGTTTATATATTTTCTTTGAATCTTAAATTATTTATGTACATTTTGATTCTAGAATACGGACGAGTGTGTCGTCCGTTTGGTATATCTAGTTATAATAAAAGTGCCAACACTGATATATACCCCAGTACTCAACACTAGTAAATTGACAACATTTAACAGCTGAGTTGCAATACGTACATTAAAGTTTTTGGAAAAAAGTGAGTTTATTTATTTATTTATGTAGTACATATTCTGCAAAGTAAATTTGCAGAATATGGTTGCACAAAAATGGACAGGTGACTAAGACCATATGTCAATGATGTTGTTAACAGTATTCTTAAAAATGTTTTTGTGACTGACTGTACACGACCTATGCCTTCATATAGGAAGTAGCAATGAGGTTGTTAAGGAAATTCCACAAAAGAACCGCAAGATTAAACTGTAATCCGTAGCAGATCAGTCAACCAGTGCGAGTGAGACGCAAAACTCTCGAAGGCCAATAAACAACAGTGGCCTGGTTGCATTTAAGAAATAATTGCCAACGACGCGTGATGTTGACTCGCCCAGAGCTGCTTTACGAGTGAAAGTGAGTTTATATTTTTGTTTGTTAATTTGTTTTAACGATTATATTATTTGCAGAATATTCCATTGTGATACGTTGGATTAGTGAAAATATAACAAAAATGTTGGAAGGTAACGAAGATGCTGGACCATCTTCGAGAAAATTACGATATTTTACCAAAAGATATACGAAATAATAAAATATGGTCATATTTAAAGAAAAAAGTGTGCAGAAAGCAATCTTCAAAATATAAAAAACTTGATCTCATTTGTATTTTCTATCCCAATAAGCAATGCCTCTTGTGAAAAAGCATTTAGTGTTCTAATATACCAAAGATAGGAATAGAATGTCCTTCGATCTTATAAAAGCCGAACTATTAATAAGAATAAATTTTAATGAGGATTGCAAAAACTTTAAAAATTTTTTAACAACACCCGATGGTAGAGAATTAATTAATTCTGTGTCTAAGAATACGAAATAAATGTGGCAAAATAAATAGAACCTACATTTTTTTCTTAAGATAGTACCTACATACATGTATATTTTTTTAAATAACACCTACGTCTTCTTTAAAATATATAAAGACTGAATTTTTATTGTTATATTGTTTTTTGTTTCTTTTATATTGTTTATGTTATTTTTACTTTTTATGATACTTTTGTTCTTTTATGAAAAAAATAATAAAAAATTAAATACAAAACAGGAGTATGAGTATTTTTATTTGTCAAGTTTTTTTTTCAAAATCAAGTTTTTTTTTTGGTCAATGTTAATCTTTGGCAAATAAGATCTGGCAAGCCTAGTTCGCCTGCAAAAATAAAGGAATAGTGAAAAAATTCACGTGATAAATATTTTGCCTTATCGTGGTTGGCGTATTTCAAATACGACTACGACTGTTTGGTAATAGATTAAAGAAGACAGTTTTTCTTTAATCTATTGCCAAACAGTCGTAGTCGTATTTGAAATACGCCAACAACGATAAGGCAGATTATTCATGATAAGGGAACCAAAAAAGGGAAAATATTTCTGGGAAACATTTTCCTAGAGAAAAATTGTTACTATAGGGGTGATAGAGTTTCTCGGGTTTGTATTCAATTCAGGTACTTATATTAGAAAAGGAACATTTAGCAATGAGTATGTGTATAAAAAGCTTAAGAATAAAAGATTTATATTTAATTATCCAAGTAATAAAATTTCAGAAACGTTAAAGCATTCAATGTGGAGTCGTTTAAACGAAATCTTATTTTTGTGCAGAAGTTACCAGCGACAGAAAACACTCTTTTGCTTTCAGTTGAAGAGGGCTTTATTGTGTTATTGCCTTGTGAAGCAATAATATGTTGGTTGTTTTGTTGTTCGTTATTTTATAAAGTACAAATTCTTGCCGAAGAACGTTAAAATTATCGTCTTTTTGCTTTACATCTGCTAGAGATTTTTTGATAACATATTACAATTCTTCCTGCAAAGAATTGTTATAATTTTCTTAAAATTTAAACATTGGTTTGCCTTTCATTTTAAATAATGCTAAGTAATGTATACAAGTCTTCGATGTAAAGTACATTTGCTGCATTTTTAAACAAGATAAGAATGTTAAAGTAAAATTAAAAACCGACCCTTTTTTTGTCGGTTTCGGTTTTTATGGCTTAAAAACCGCGGTTTCGGTTTCGGTTAAAGCCGAACGGGAATCCCTAGCTGTAATAGAAATGGCTAGGACTTTTAAATATTCCAATAAAAATGCAGATTTTCCTGATGCCATATGGGCAGAGTTGACCAAAACGGCTATTTATATATTAAATCGCACTGGCAAATTTTCTATCGCTAATAAAAGCCCATATGAATTTTAGATTGGCAAGAAACCGAGAATAAAACATCTGAGAATCATTGGGTGTGACTGCTTTGCTCATATTCCAAGTCAAAAAGGGAAGAAAATGGACTGCAAAGCAGTGAAAGGGTACCTTAATGGGGTACAATGAAAATGAGAGTTACAGAATTTATAATAAAGAAACAAAGAGTTTGATAATATCAAGGGATGTTAAATTTAATGAAAACGTAGAAAGCTGTGAAAATGAAACTTGCAAGAGTGATGATGTAGTACATGTGAAAATGAGGCAGTATGATCCGCATCCTTCAATGATAAATTTTGATCAACATTTATATGACGAGAACGATTCTATCGAATTGCAAAATGAAGACCCTAGTGAAATATTTGACGAAATTTCAAACGAAAATTCCAGTGAGTCTTCAGATGGAACGCATAATGACAATTCTTTAAAAGAAATTAGAGCTAAAGATTTATTAGAAGAACAAAATGTAAGGAAAAGGCCACGTGAACCAGAACGAATTTGGAAACGCTTGAGAGATCGAACGCTGATTTCGAATTCAAAATATGATGACTATGTAATAATTTCAGAAGATTTTGTGAATGGAATAGTAACTCCTCTCGCATATAACGAAGCGATTTATAGCAAACAAAGTTTACAATGGAAAGAAGCCATGAAAATAGAAATGAAGTCTCCATGAAAATAAAACATGGGTTATGGATTTCTTACCACAAGGTGCGAAGGCTCTTCCTTCAAAGTGGGTATATAAATTGAAGCTGAATTCAGATTGAGGCATTGATAAGTTTAAAACAAGGCTTGTAATAAAAGGATTTTTTCAAAAGGAAGGTATAGATTATAATGAAACATTTAGTCCTGTTGCAAAGATGGGGACAATACGAGCGGTTTTAAGCATAGCTGCAAATCAAAATATGCATTTAGCGCAATTTGATGTTTCGACAGCGTTTTTATATGGCGAACTGGATGAAACAATATATATCAAACAACCAGAAGGTTTTGAAGATGGGAGCAAAAAGGTATGCAAGTTTTTTTTTTACATGTATTTATTTATTGTATCTTCATATATGAACTAACAATAAGTATTCGAATCTTAAAACTATAAAAAAAATTATTAGGCCCGACCAGTGTCGAACCTAAACTTAGTGATAGTTATAAAATAATACATTAGTAGTGATAATCAAAAAAGGAAAAAAAAAGTAGTAGCATCTGTAGTGTTAGGTATAAGAGCCCGTGTGTCCCTCTTTTTTAGGCGGATGTGTTCAGTAAAGTTCAAAATATTACGAGCAAGCGGATTAGGATGTGATTCGAGTTTTGTTAAATATTTGCCTGCGTATTTTGCAATTTCTTCAGTCACTAGTGGCATATCTAAATCACGATGTATAATAGAATTTTGGATGTACCATGGAGCCGATGTTATTAACCGTAAAATTTTGTTTTGCTTTCGTTGCGGAGTTTTTCTTACATATTAAACAAAAAAAAATCATACAAAAAATATTCGTAGTACATAATATTCGTATGTAGTACATACTTATATACTTTGATAAATAACCTTTTTTGCTTTGCTCATGTTTTTTACATAGTAAGAAACAACAAAAACAAAAACTCAAACAAAAAATACAAATAAAGCGCCCTTGAGGAATACTCTATATGAGTACCTCAAAAAAAAAATTTGGAGTGAGCTCTAACGGCAGAAATGCCTATTTTACTGCGAGTTCTGAAGCTCCTAATGAAAACAATAAAAATAAAAAGTCTGATGTGAGGCTTAATGTGAGTTCTGAAGATCTTAATGAAAACAATAAAAATAAAAAATCCGATGTAAGACTTTTTCTAACGGTAAAGCCACTGTTTCGTCAGCGATCAACCTCGCTTTGCGAATGACAACTAGTGATTCGTTAACATTACCGTTGCCTAGTACTTCTACATTTAACTCAGCGATATCATCCGCTTCGAGTTCGTGGTCATCACTTAACCAAGTTATCAACAGTAGCCCAAAAGTTAGGGTCCAAGTCGGAATGGACAGATATAAACTGTGATAAAGCGCGGGCGAAGCCCAAATTCTACTAAAATTGCATCTGCTCCAAAGATATCTAGGAATAACAGCGTATCCTCTACCAAAAAAAATCGCCAAAAGCGCAATTAGTAGAGGATGCATTGCAAGATGACAACGACAAACCCGAAATTAATCTCGGTCATTGGTGAGAATAAATTTCACATTTTTCCAATAAAACGTGACAGCATCGATGAAACGAAAATTCAAATTTATGATGAAAAAGATTTCCGCAAAATGGTTTCTGAATTTGAAAAAAATAAAACAAGTTTCTACACATACCAGCTTAAGAGTGCTAAAGGCCTGCAGATCGTATTGAAGGGCATAGATTCTTATGTTGTTCCCGAAGAAATAAAAGATGCACTCGTCCTCCAGGGATTTTAGGTAAAAAATGTATCCAATATAAAAAATAGCGAGAAAATCCCCTAACCTCTATTTCGCGTTGAACTTGAGCCGAATGATATAAAATTGAGAAAAAATGGGACGCATCCAATTTATAATTTAAAATATCTTTTCTACCGAAAAATAACAGTTGAAGAACCACACAAGCGTTCTGGGCCCGTGTAGTGCCATAATTTTCAAGAATATGGCCACACAAAAACTTACTGCAAATTACCTACTGTTTGTGCTGTGTGCGGCGAATTAGCCCGAGGCCACGCAATGAGCGGTAAAGCGGTGAGCGGTAAGGGGCAAAAAATTAAAACATGCGGAATTTTGCCCAAATGAGCCAACGAGTTACTTCACGTGTATCGTATGCCGATGCTGCTAAGGCCAGTTCTATTCCCAAACAAAGTGTTTCACCGGCAAATAATTCAACAAATTCAAACTAAATTCTGGAACAGAATAGAATAGTTGTAGTAGTAGCTGAAGCTGACGACGTAACTAGTAGCGCAGCAACAAAAAAATGTGAACAGAATATTGAAGCTTTCTGCATGGTTACCAAATAAATATTTTCTTAATAACCTTGTAAGATTATACAAGAATAATTTGTGAATTTGTTGAATACACAAGCTCGAATCAACTTCGTATCTGTTGTCTAAAAACCAATAAAAAATTTTAAATATCTGATAACTAACACCAGAAAATACGTTCTTCTTAAAGTGCGTTTACTCAAGCAACAAAATTCCGCAAATTTGCAAAAATCACAATATTGGAAAGAAACATTAAAATTTATTAAAACTCGGTAAAACTGTAAAGCAAGCAAACATTCCGAAAATTTGTGAAAACTATGAAAATTTGCAAAAACTTGCTAAAATTTTAACGATAGCAGAGCACAATATTGATTAAAAGTCCTTACAAACATAAGATAGCAAAAAAAAAAAAAATGGGAAAATTACGCCTGTCGCAAAAAAGCGATAATTCGGGAAAAGTTGCAAAATGTTAAACAAGATATAATATTGATTACAAATCGCTAAAACTGTAAGAAATGCAAATATATAATATCATTTAAAAATCGGCAAAAATGTTCGGACTCTGAAAATGTGCAAAAAGTCACTTTTTCGCGAACTTTGCAAAAAATCGCGAAAAATTGCAAAATTTTAATTAAGCCATAATATAGATTAAAAATCTCTAAAACTGTAAGGAATGAGAAAAAAATTTCGAAAATTTGCAAAAACTTACTAACAGCGAGATGATAACGAAGTTTAATATTGTTTAAAAATTATCGAAACTGTCAGGAAGCTGAAAAATTGCAAAAGTTAATAATATCGCGAACTTTGCAAAAATTAGCGAGAAGTTGCAAAATCGGAAGGAAGCCTTAAAATTGATTAGAAATCGCCAATGCCGTTAAAAAATAAAAAAAAGTTCGGAAAAAATGCGAAAAAAATCGCAAGTTAGCAAAAAATTGCTAAATTTATTAAGGAAATTACCAATAATAATTGACTACACAATATTTTACTCAAAAGCATGGTAATCCTTGTTGACATATACAGACATTTATTTTTTGTCGCGCAACAAAGTTCACAATTTCGAATTTATCGCTTCAACCACCACTGCAACGGCTACCACAACTACGCATTCTGTTTACTTCCCTTTAAAACAACAGTTTTTAACTTTTGACAGCTTGCAGCGATACTCGTTACGTTGTACTACAGCTGCTATTCTGTTCCAGCCTTTCAGTCGCCTTGAAACTACTATTGATAATCTGGTGCAAACTATCAACATTGTTGTTGATAAAAACTTTGTTGTTGATTCAACAACTTTACAACAAATATGACTAGCATGATGCAAGAAATGCTACGAATGCAGAATACATTGCTTCAAGCATTAATTATCAAACCAAGAACACGTTAAAAATATGTTTCTGGAAAGGAAACAGTATTCGCCAACATAAAAATGAACTTGAGCACTTCCTTACGGAAAAAATATACATAATGTTGGTCTCTGAGACTCATTTGATATCTAGAAGCCTCTTTAAATGAATGGCTACACTATATATGATACAAAGGACCCTAGAGGGAGAGCATGCAGTGGATTAGAAATTCTAATTAAATCAAGACTCAAACACTATATCCTTGACAACGTTAGTGAAGAATATATGCAAGCAACGAATGATTCTACAAATCTCTTGGCCCTTGTTTCGTGGCAGCTGGCGACTACAATGCAAAACATACGTTCTGGGGTTCGCGTATTGTTACACCTTGGAAGTCATTTTGAGTGGGGACCCCACCTACTGGCCTACGGACATACAAAAAATTCCAGATGTTATAGATTTAGGAAGAATCTAGGGATTAAATTCGTGTTGAAGCTTCTCTAGGTCTCTCCTCCGATCACTCTCCCACGAGAAGTGACTTACCTCACTCATATGTGAAGATGATCAACCGTGTTAATTGGCTGGGGTTCAGAAAATATCTCGTATGTCATAATATTATCCACACAGTTGGAAGCTTGCCAAGGTCAAAATGATTCCAAGGCCGGGCAAAGACCTTACCCAGGCTGAGTCATACAGGCCAATAAGTCTGCTATCAATAATGTCAAAACTTTTCGAAAAACTGCTCATGACAAAATTGTCCCCTATTCTAATTAGTAGTGGGTGCATCCCAGACCATCAATTTGGTTTTAGAAGTCAACATAGCACCATTGAAAAAAAGCATAGATTCGTTAAATTTATAAGAAAAACATTTGAAGAAAACAAGTATTAGTGTTTTTTATGGGAATTGTTACAATTTAAGTTTAAAATTTTTAAACGCACAAATAATCCCAAATTAATATTTTACTTATTAAGTAAAATATTTTTTTTATTAAAAATACATTGAAATTGATTATTGAGGGGCTTCGCTGGATCCTATGCGCATTTCACTGTTGCTAATGCAGATCATCAGGGAACCTTTACCGAAAGCTTCTTAGAACAACTAGAGTTATTATATTATAAACTTTCATTTAAACAAATGAGAAGCTCAATAACAAATAACAAAGTTGAAACAAGAACTCAATAATCAACATGTCTTTTATTTTCTTACTTTACTATTGCCACATTGGCTGACTTTTTTTCAGCTTAAAATTGTAGTCGTAAGAGTATGTAAAAGAAAATAAATGTAAATAAAAACAACAGCATAGAGTGTTGCCACACAAGTATTTTTTTGACCGGGTGCAGTCAAGTTAATAATTAGTGTTTTTTATGGGAATTGTTACAATTTAAGTTTAAAATTTTTAAACGCACTAATAATCCCAAATTAATATTTTACTTATTAAGTAAAATTTTTTTTTTATTAAAAATACATTGAAATTGATTATTGAGGGGTTTAGCTGGATCCTATGCGCATTTCACTGTTGCTAATGCAGATCATCAGGGAACCTTTACCCAAAGCTTCTTAGAACAACTAGAGTTATTATATTATAAACTTTCATTTAAACAAATGAATAGCTCAATAACAAATAACAAAGTTGAAACAAGAACTCAATAATCAACATGTTTTTTATTTTCTTACTTTACTGTTGCTACATTGGCTGACTTTTTTTCAGCTTCAAATTGTAGTCGTAAGAGTATGTAAAAGAAAATAAATGTAAATAACAACAACAGCTATTTAAGAATAGAGTGTTGCCACACAAGTATTTTTTGACCGGGTGCAGTCAAGTTAATAATTAGTGTTTTTTATGGGAATTGTTACAATTTAAGTTTAAAATTTTTAAACGCACTAATAATCCCAAATTAATATTTTACTTATTAAGTAAAATATTTTTGTTTTAATTAGAAATACATTGAAATTGATTATTGAGGGGTTTAGCTGGATCCTATTCGCATTTCACTGTTGCTAATGCAGATCATCAGGGAACCTTTACCCAAAGCTTCTTAGAACAACTAGAGTTATTATATTATAAACTTTCATTTAAACAAATGAGAAGCTCAGTAACAAATAACAAAGTTGAAACAAGAACTCAATAATCAACATGTTTTTATTTTCTTACTTTAAACAGTTTTGGGGCACTGCTTCAGCTTCCAATATAGAGAGAATCCAACGAAGGCAAAACAAGATTTAAAGTCCAATAACATCGGCTCCATGGTACATCAAAAATTCAAATATACATCGTGATTTGAATATGCAACTAGTGATTGAAGAAATTGCAAAATACGCAGGCAAATACTTAACAAAACTCGAGACCCATCCTAATCCTCTTGCTCGTAATATTTTGAATTTTACTGGACACAGCCGCTTGAAAAAGCGGGACACGAGGGCTCTAATACTTAACACTCCAGAAGAAACTGCTTGAAAATTCTTTTGTTTTTGCATATCACGACTTATGTATTATTAATAACTATCACTTAGCTTATGTCCGACACTGGTCGGACCTAAGTAATTATATTTTAGATTTAAGATTTGAATACTTATTGCTAGTCCATATTTGAAGATACAATAAATAAATATATGTATGCATTAAAAAAAAAGTTGCACAAGTTTCCTTTAATCTATTACAAAAACGCCAAGATTTCTAACTCAAACGTCTTACACAAACAGGGGGTAAATTATAAAAGAAAATTGTTTGTGCATGTACATATATATTTAACGTTATTTTAGCGATAAGAAAATATTACAAAGTGAAAGAAGTTGAAAAAGTTAGCTTTATTTTTTGGCTTAAAATTTTACTTTCTAGCTTAGTTTAGCTCTTTTTCAAACGTGATTTAGCTTAATATTCCCCCATATTGTGAATTGTGTCGTCGACATCACATCACGACGACAGTAAATATTGCCACTTGTCTACTCTTTATCGGCAACAGTTGGCTCTTAAGGACAATCTCTTACTAATCTCTAAGGCTTTGTAAATTAATGCAGCATGTAAATAGTAGTCAATTGTCGACAACGATTAGACAATGGACTCTTTTTACTGTCGTCTTGATGTGACGTTGACGACGCCATTCGCAATAGGGGGATTATTTTCAAATCTGGTCACACTGATAGAGGTAGATATCCATCTTGTCTACACATTCATATTTATACTCTACATATGTAAGTATATGAAGTTAGTCCCTATTTACACTATGCAAGTCTTATTGCTAAGCTGATTAGTTTATTAGGAGAGAGAGACGGGGGGGAAAAGAAACGTTGCTGTTCCCCTCGTCTCTCTCTCCCTGAAACTAATCAGCTTAGCAATAAGACTTGCACAGTGTGATTTGGGACTTAATTTTTATGTTTTACCTTTAATTTTTGTATTGTTTTATTATATTTACATGAAATGTTCTCTTTTTTTAATAAAAATTTAAATTTAAAACCAAAATTTCTGTATAATAATTTTCTTACTTAAAAAACCGGTTGACCAGTTTTTCCTGAATTGTAAAAACCGAAACTGGGTTTCGTAATTTCAAATATCCGAACTATTCGAAAACCAGTTTCTCGAAAAAGTCGAATAATCGATCACCCTATTACTCGTACAGTAGCAAACAGTACAGTTATCAGCGCAATTTTTGCTGCAGTTATGAGCAAAATGACAGCAAACAACGAGAAAATGGATGAGAGACTTATCGAACTTAAAGCAGAAATGCTAGCTGAAGTTCAAGAAACATCTAGAGTGAACAATGAGAAAATGGAAGCGAGACTTCTGGCTCAAATTAATGCTAACAGTGAGAAACTTGGCGAATTGAAAGCAGAAATGAAGGCTGATTTTCAAGAAATTTTTAAGGCCACAAAAGAGGAACTTCTTGAAAAAAATGAGAGAATGCTAGCTGAAGCCAGGAGCAAAGTACCAGAAACATTTAGGGCAGCGAACGAGAAGCTTATGGAAATTTCTGAATCCATAAATAGAAGAGTAGATTGCATTGAAGTGCAAGTTAGCAAATTTGACGAGAAAATATCAGAGCTTGAAAATAATGGCTCGATTATGGATGGCAACCGAACTTTGGTTGCGTTGCTAGTTGCCGAAATGGTATTACGGATGGCAATTGGCAACTAACAGCTGGTAATATCAGTTGCCATATTAGCAACCACAAATTTGTAGTTGCTGCATAGTTTTTAATGCAAAAAATTGGAAAACTTAAAAAGCAATTGCAATATTATTTTTGATTTTGAATTTTTTCTATGCATATTTAAAGAAAATATGCTTTACAGATAAAAAGAAGATTTTTAACACTTGTTTTATACAATAACATATACTCACAGTACAGGCGGTAATTCAGTACAGCCGTCTAATAGATTCAACATTTTGTACTTCCCTCTCTTCATCAAAAATTAATTCCACATAACTAATCATTTTTATGATCAGTAATGATTTTAAGCACTTAATTAATAATTTTCTTTTTAGCACTTGTATTTCTTATATATTAAATTTTTGTGTACATTATTTTCAGTTGCTTATCTTTCATAATCGTATTTTCAATAACATTTTGGCAACTGGAGGAAGTTGTCATACATAATAATTATTTTAAGTTCAATTTCGTTGGTAGTTAACTCGGCAACTGAATTTCGGTTGTCATCTAATCGAGCTATAAAGTTCATAGCCTAGAAATTGTTGGCCACGAAATCACATTAAATCGAAGCAAAAATCGTCAATCTTCAGTGCCAAGGCGGTTCAGTGCGAGTTGTTCCCGAGATTTTTAGCCGAGCAAAGACGCCATGTTTTGATGGCAACACACCATTAGACATCTTCAAGTTTCAGTTTGAAACATTTGCCAACAAAAATGGATGGGATGGTGAAGAAAAGGCCATAGAGTTGATTTTGATTTAAAATATGCCGCAGCAGAAGTGTTATAAACCGTACTAGTGAGCTGCCGAAGCAACTATGAGGATGTAATGCTGACCACAAGCGTTAGATTTACCGCATGATATTGAGATGTAGAACACAGAAGCCTAATGAGTCCCTACAAGATTTTGCCATGGGCATCGAGTGGTTGGTTCAGCTTACCCAAGTGAAAATCACCCATTCCTGGATCCTGATGTAAAACGTCCAGTGTGTGCTACACAAAAGCCTACGTTTGCAGAAACTGTATCTTTTGCGCTGGCTCAGGAAACTGCAAGGGAGATTTCTAAGCCACAGCTGTATAAAGTTCGAAATGAAGAGGTCGTTGCTGAGAAGGATGGCAACCTCTTCAGCCAAGTGAAGGACGCAGTACTACAGGCAATAACAGAGAGTCAACCTAAACCAAAGGTCAAGTGCTCTAACTGCGGTAAAGTCGGACATTTCCAGCCAAACTGCAGGGTACCAAGGAAAAGATCTAGATCCAATTCGCCACTAGGAAATAGCAAACTGGTGAACCAACAAACAGCTCAGGAGTCCCCTTAAACTAAACCGAGCTAGCTCCCATAAGCGAGGGCCGCACAATCTTCTTATCAGCAAGACCGTTGCCAACATCAGCGTAAAACATGTGTTTATTGTTGCCGATACTGTGGACGAAGTTATCATTGGTGCAGATTTCGTGATAAGGCATAGCATCAGCCTACACATGGGGCAACAAGTAATGTCGTGTTCCAATTGAGCTCATGATTACTAGGTCATTTTTCCAATACAGTTTTAACTAGCATAGGACTATTTAAGTAAGACACCATATTACATGCCTCCATTTTTGAGCAAATATTTCGTATAGTGAGAGCATATTCGATAATGCTTTCAAGCTTATTTTTTAAGGAAGGAATCTTCGCTGCTTTCTCTATCATAGTGTCGAGGATATGTTCTGGTCGGCAAAAACACATTTCAAGAGTTTTAATTTTTTTGCCCACCATTGACGGAATAAGCAGTTTACTCTTCACAAGCTCTTTAGCACGTCCACGGAGAGACGATTGTAAACGCATCAAATCTTCGGCATCATTGTAACCGGTTATTTTTATAGTTGCTGATGAACAGGGGCCAGTCCTCTGGGTTTCCGTCGAAATTTGGTAATTTTTGGGTATTGTCTAGATGTTGGCTGGAAGAGCGAAAACTGCTCACAAAGAACCCGTAGCTTGACTCATCGCCTGGTGAAATAATTTTATATTTCTGTTTTGAAGTACTCTTTCTTCCAGCATTTGCAATTGTAACTGTGTTTAGAATGATAAACTAAAACCGTTGCATTTGGACCAGTAGTGTCTAGAAAAATTCGATGCATATATTAATTTGGTATCGTTGTCGTTATTGGCGTCATGTTAATGGAACCACGGTTAATTTCAGTTTGGCGTGCTTTTGGATATGCCCTTTGTCATGGCCGCCATTGGTTTGACTTACTGGTGGTTGTTTATTAGCGTACGATGGACCTGGTACACTTGCGTTGATTTCTACAGGAGTCCGGTTTTTAGGCGATGATTATCTTTGGGCATCAACAGAAAACTCGCCTGTTGTATTTATCGGCCTTATATCTTGCGCTGAGCTGCCACTATTCTTTAAGGCTACAGGCTGCTCAATACCACATGAGCAATTCCAGCTTATATTAGCAATGTCGCTACTTACACATGCGCACTCAAAATGGAACCACTTATCACACGAACCTCACTGCACCATGCGTTCGGTGTCTTTAGATTTACATTTGTTGCAGTTATAGTTGGATTCCGACATTGGTTTGTCACAATTTGAACAATTATATATATTTTTTAATATAAATCCAAAAAAAATTTTCAGATAATGTTGGCTTAATAGTAAATAAATTAAAAAAACTTTTAAGAGCGACAAATTTAGATATTACTCTATTTTATGCATTTAGAAATATTATTAAAAAGGAAATTATTACAGATATTTAGACCGCTGTTAAAATAACCAAGGATAATTAGTACAATGGTATTTAAACATCATACGATCATAAAGCAAATCTGTTATTAAGCTATTGAGCAGAGGGACCGAAAATAATTTTTATTCTTGAATTTAAATTTAATTTTTTAATTTAAATTACAAATATTGAAAATTTTAAAAACCCCCGACTTTTTTCAGAAAAGATGTTATATCTTCTAAACGGCTGGGCCGATTTTCTTCAAACATAGCTAAGAACACTCTCGATCAAGTCATCTTTCAAACAGAAAAAATTAAAATCGGTCCAGCCGTTTGGCCTTTACGTGGACACGGACAGACACACAGATACACAGTCACACACTACAAACTTATAACACCCCTTTTTTAGTCGGGGGTTAAAAAAATCAAATACAAGGAAATGTCGTAAAGCACAGCCAATTACACCATTATGATTATTTTCAATTAGATTTTTCAAAACTGGAATGATTTAAAAATTTTGGATTTTTATTTTTTTAAACATAAATAATTGTAATTTTCTGATTTTTATTTTTTTGAGCAGAAATAAAAATAATTTTCTGATTTTTATTTTTTTGAGCAGAAATAAAAATCAACTTCTTATTATTTGTATATTCACATGTTTGTACATACATAAGTACTAGATCAACCTGTGGACATTCCGCTGACGACAAAAAGATGGTGGACACAAGAGTGGTTCGAAAAAAAGTTATGCCACTATGATTAAAGATAATGTAAAAACAATTCCAAAAATACAGTTTTTACAAATACCGCCCTTTTAGTATTTTGTTCACAGTGAACAAAATACTAAAAGGGCGGTATTTGTAGGCGTGGCAAAAAAATAAAAATATATTTTTGGAATTTTTTTTACATTATCTTTAATCCTAGTGGGTGACTGGCATAACTTTTTTTCGAACCACTCTAGTGGACACCAAAAAGGATCGAATAACTCTTTGTAACACTTTTGTGATATGGGTATCAAATGAAAGGGATTTTCGAGAAGATGACCAAAAAAGCAATGGACAAAATGGTGGAGATGCCAAAAGGGCGGACACCTATGTATATTTATCACTTTCATGATATGGGTATCAAATGAAAGTGATTTTCGAGAAGATGACCAAAAATTCAATGGATAAAATGGCGGAGGCGTCAAAAGGGCGGACATCTATGTACATTAAAGCGGGTCGATTTGTTTGTATTCGATTTTTCGATAGCTTTTAGCATGAGGGAAAAAATTTCACTGCGATGAATCAAAACAATTCACATATTCCATTTGCAATAAAATGCTAAGTATATAAAGCAGAAATCTACATCAACTGACACCACACACAGTGGACCAAACACAAAAGAACGCTGATGATGAAGGTTTAGTGGCCTTCGAAAACGTCTGGCTGTTCCGTTCAACTATGTGTTGTTAGTCAGAATATTTACAACAGACTTTGGTGTTATTTGTTCATTAATAATTATCACATGTAATTTGGCTTAGAAAGCGATACGAACTTTAGCCCGTTCAAATCACAAATATACAATTATTTTTGCTACCACAAAACACAAAAATATAAATCAGAACATACCAAAAAAACCAACCAATATCTGTCAAACTACTTAACGTACGCAGAAAGTTAAAAGTTGACAAAATTTTGTACTTTGCGTTGACGCACACGTACTGAATGAACAGACCTCATAAGAAACCATGTATTTTAACTTAGCTGTCAGTTGAAAAAGGCGAAGTTCAACGCATGACGGATTCATTGTGCCCCGGCCTTTATGCCGGCGTTATTGCTTGTGTTAATACACATCATATTGCTGGTGTGGTCGTAGTGTTATCAGTACGCAAAATCCTTTAATTTGACAATATTTTGTTCTATAGCCTCTCTTACATAGTGATATTTATAATGGATGTGTTTAGTACGGGCATGATTTGCACCAAATTCTGACATCCTTTGAGCACTTTGTGAATCTGTATTTATCATCACTGGATTATAACTAGAATACCCAAGTTCTTCCAAAATGTAACCCAAATATGCAGCTGCTTTAATTGCTTCAGTTAATGCTACGTATTCCTCCTCTGCACTGGATGTTGTAATGCGTGAAGGTGCAGGATTCAAAGGTTAGCCCTAACGTGTAGTAGTCAGTGTGCGTGTGTAGCCCTATAGTCCCTCGTTTAGTTTTTACAGCTGTCAGGGAGAACAGCCTGTCACTAGGCGCTCAAAAGACGTGCCAAAAGATTTGTAGAATGTAATTAAAAAAACAAGGCAAGTTATTGCCAGTTTGCGTTTAGAAATTAAAGTCTGATTTTATTTAACATTTTGACTGCTTATATACTATTTTACATTCTTCAATTTTTGTGTTTCTTTATGTCTTTAATTTTTCTATAACAACATAATTTATTAAATATTATAAAGTAAGCGTTCTGTTAATTATTTCAATGAACGGTGTTGCAATGCAATTAAACTATGATACAGTGATTTACAGTAAGTGAGGTACACTACAATGTTGCTACAACCTTTTGCTTCTTTGACTCCCAGAAAACAAGACCACCTGCGAGTAGAAAACAAAAACCTGATTGAGATCTTCTATCATTTACATCTTGATCCCAATTCGCGTCACAAAACCAACAACTGGTAAACCATTTTTCCTATATATCAATTCAGCATTTTTTGTGTAACTCAAATATCTAATTACATGATATGCTGAATTTAAATGTTGTTTACGAGGGTCTTTAGAAAATTGTGATAACATATTAACAGCACACGTTATATCAGGTCTGCTATACAATGACAAGTAGAGTAAAGATCCAATGATTTCTTGATAAAACTCTTCATATACTTTTCCTGCTTCCCCGCAAATTTTTGGTTCTTTTTCTAATTTAATACCTGGTGGCATAGGAATTTTTTACAGGTTTACAATTCTCTAAATCGTATTTCTTTATCAAATTTGATATATATCGTGGTTGCGAAATTGATATTACTCCATCTATAACATTTATTTCGAGCTCAATACAATGCTTTGGAACTCCCATGTCACGAATGTCAAAATTATCTTTTAATACACTTACAAATTCTTCTATGAAATGTGTGTTATTAGCAGCAATTATATTATCATCCACATATAAGGCGACTACCATGTTTTCTTGTCTTCTCTAAGGAAATAAATACATTCGTCATACTTTGATTGTTTCAAGCCAAACTCTTTTATAACATAATCAATTCTTTTAAACCAGTGTCTGCCAGGTTGCTTTATTTAACCTACACACTTTTCCTCTTGTTGCCTCCTTAATAAATGCTTCTGGTTGTTCCATATATATTTCTAGTTCTAAATTTCCGTTCAGAAATGCAGTTGATACATCTAATTGCCATAATTTCAAATTATTTTCAACTGCCAAGGCATATAATATTCTAAGAAAGGTTTGTCGAACTACTGGAGCAAAGGTATCCACATAATCTAATCCAACTTTTTGGAAATAACCTTTTGCTACTAATCTTGCCTTACGATTTTCTATACTTCCATCTGGCCTAATTTTTGATTTGAAAATCTATTTGCATCCTACTACCTTACGACCACTTGGTAAATCTGTTAAGCTCCAAGTACTATTTTTTATTAATGATTTGTACTCATTTTCGATTACTCTTAGTCAATCTTCTGCATGATCAAATGCCATAGCTTCTAGCATATTTCTAGGATCTATTACATTTTCTTTCACTGCTTGAGCCGTCGCTCGATTTTTTCTTGGGAATCAATAAAATTTTCTACCACACTTTCCTTCTGACTTATATTTTCCACAGGTTTCTCATTAGGTTCTTCTCCATTTGTATATTTTATCTCTAATTCGTGATCTTCCAAGTTTCCTTCATCTTCTTGATGCTGTATTATTTCTCTAGGCTCAATTTCATAAAAATTAGGACTCCTACTGCATTTTGTATGGTCGTACATTTTGGTTTCGATAAATTTCTTATTATGATTTGCTTTGTTTCTGCTTTCCATTATCGGTAAGCTTTGGATTCCTCGGAGTAACCTACAAGAATGTGTTCATGACTTCTAGCATCCCACTTAGATCTTTTGGATGTCTTATCTAACACAAATGATATGCAGCCAATACTCCTTAAATGTTTAACAATTGGATTTCATCTTGTCCATAATTCCTCTGGGATTTTAGTACCATTTAACTTTGTTGGACAACGATTTCTTAAATATGCGGAAGTGTGTACTAGCTCTGACTATGAACTTTCAGGTAACCCTGATTCTAATATTAGACAACTCGCCATTTCTACTAATGTTCTATTCATTCTTTCCGCGATACCATTTTGTTGTGGTGTATAAGTTGTAGTTAACTGCCTCTTTTTCGCTTTCTTTTAAAAACTTCCCGCTTAATAATTCCACGCCATTGTCGCTTCGTAAGATTTTAATTTTCCTTCCTGTTTGCGTCTCTGCCATTTTCTTAAATTCGAAAATTTTTTCTAAATATTGACTTTTTTGTCGAATAAAATAGACAAATACAAACTACCACCAAGTGATTGAGTTCTCATTGGACCGCAAAGATCAGTATGAATAAGCGATAGTAGTTCAGAAGTTGATTTTTCGTTTTTGGGAGGAAATGGTAAACACGTTTGTTTTCCTCGACTGCACTGTACACAATTAATTTTTATATCTTTAACCACAGGTAATCCCTTAACCATTTCACCTTTCTGCATTTTTCTCAATTGATTCATATTTAAGTGACCGTATCTTTTGTGCCATAGTTCTGTTTCGAAGTTATTAGATTTTTCAGTTGCATGTATCATATTTCCGTGTTTCTAAGCAGTTGTACAAAATATAAGTTGTCTAATTTATGGCCTTCTATATATTATTTTATTTATGTCTTTCTCCTACTCTTGATCATTCCATAACAACTATACAGCCGTTATCGGTCAATTTGTTAGTTGATATAAGATTGCACCGCAAGTCTGGGACATATAGAGTATTTTATAGACCTATTTATTGCTTTCTATCATTTAAGTTTGCAATTATTTCGACCTTTCTAATGCCTTTGATGTTCAATTCATTATCATCTGCTAATCTGACTTTACCTCTAAATTCCAAATTTATATTCACAAATAATGATTTTTGTGTACACATATGAGAAGAAGCACCACTGTGAATCATCCAAGTTTCTTGAGAATTACTACAAAATACCTTTCCTGTCATAGTTACTGACACTTCATTTACAATTTTATGTTTGATATTTTGTCTTACATGTCTAGCAATTTCAACATATGTCTTACATTCTTTGGCTTTATGACCTTTTTTTTACCACATAGAAAACATTTTTAAGAAAAATAAAAATAAAAATAAAATTTTACGCATGATAACATCGGCTCCATGGTACATCAAAAATTTAAATATACATCGCGATTTGAATATGCCATTAGTGACTGAAGAAATTGTAAAATACGCAGGCAAATATCTAACAAAACTCGAGTCACATCCTAATCCGCTTGCTCGTAATATTTTGAACTTTACTGGGCACATCCGCTTAAAAAAGAGAGATACACGGGCTCTAATATTCAACACTCTAGATGATGAAGCTGCTTGAAAACACTTTTTTCTTTTTGTTGCTTATCACTACTTATGTATTATTAATAACTATCACTAAGCTTATGTCCGACATTGGTCGGGCCTAATAATTTTTTTATAGACTTAAGATTTGAATACTTATTGTTAGTTCATATTTGAAGATACAATAAATAAAAAAAAAACATGCATTAAAAAAAAAAAAAATGTATTTTTAGACATAGGAACCATTCTATAAAATTGAGCTTGAAAGGCAGAAGTACTTGCATTTTTCTCTTCTATATATGTCACCAATCTCAAGGAATCTTGATTTTAAAATAGCCAATTTAGGAAATTCATTTGCAGTATCCACAGCAGCCTTGATAGCTGAAAAACGTTCTGGTAATGCATCTAGCATAACAACAACTAGAAGGTCTTCATCAATCTCGATTCCCATTTCCATTATGCATGAAACACATATGTACATCAAAATCAATTAAAAATTGTGATTTACGATCAGATCTATCTTGAAGATAATACCAGATTTCATGAGATCCTTTCATATTCTTCACCATTGTTACAATACTAACATCTATTGCCATTAAAATTTCAGCTCTTGCATCTTTATCTAAATATTGTTGCAGATTAGTAGTAGTGAACTGGGCATTCGGCCGCAATTAAAATTGTTAAATTGTTGCTGAAATTGTTAAATTTGGGTAATTAAAATTTGAAAATTGTTAAATTCTTGGAAATTTGTGTTTTCGGCGGCGCTTTGATGTTTTTTGTTTACATTAGGAGTTTTTGTTTACATAAGAAGTTTTTTGTTTACATTAACCCTTGTGGGAACGGGTGATTTTTTGGGTAACATTAATTGTGATAACGGGTGATTTTTTTGAGGTTTTTTATGAGTGTATATGTCGACGGGAAAATCATGAAAAGATTTTTCCTAATACCAATGGTGAAATAGTGTTATTTAATTTTTCCTAATGCCAACGGCAATGCATGATAATTTTTCCTAATGCCGACGGCAAAACATGATTATTATTTTTTCAAATGCCTACGGCGAAACATGATTATTATTTTTTTCAAATGCCTACGGCAAAACATGATTATTATTTTTTTCAAATGCCTACGGCAAAACATGATTATTATTTTCTAATGCTCCCAGTGTTGCCAGACTGTGGAAATTTGTCATCATAATACTTTATCAGTAATATCAGAGAAAATAGGTTTGATGACTACTAGACGATTCTCATATGAATCGTGGGAATGTGCTTGTGTGATTTCCTCACAAAATAAATTGTTTATAAATAAAATAATTAAATAAATTAATAAAATAATTAAATAAATTATTTTATTTATTTATAAAACGTTCTCATGTATGTGAACCCCCTAATGCTTGTGTGTGGGGGGTCCAGCTTGTTTGTCGCTGTAAGCTTACATTCTGTTTATTTGTTTAAGAAATATATATATATATATATATATATATTATTGTATATATGTATGTGTGTATGAAGCATGCATGTATGTATGTATGTATGTGTGTATGATGCATGTATGTATGTATGTGTATGTATGTATGTGTATGTATGTATGTGCGATCGAAGGGACTTGTGCGTGGAATATTTTGTGGCTGTGTAGAATACATTTATATATTGCAACGTAATCATTTTCTTTGGCTGCGATTATTTTAAAGCAGCACAGTTTCAACTAAGTACAGTCATCAGCAGAGAAACAAAAAGTAAAAACTGTGAATGCTGCAAGGATACTGCTACTAATTTTCGTATAAATACGCCAACTTTTCTAATTAACACATCAGTACTTTATTGTATTTACAAGTAGTATCATCAGCAATTTTGTTAAAGTGAAATAATAATAAAATAATTAAAAATGAGTTATACAGGTTACCAGTGTAGTAGATGTCATAAGGTATACAATTACCAAAAGTCCTTTTTGGATCATGTGAAAAGTCATAGCGTGCAGGATCAAATGTACGACGGGGTACAAATCAAGAGCAACCGCAGACGTTTGTTCAAAACCCTTAACAGCAGATAAATTCATTTCATTACCAGCAGCACCCTTCTCTACAGTATCCCCAATATCAACAATACGGTATGGCTAACTGTTAAGGTAGAATTAGCTGAACGTCCACGTAAGCTAACGAAACAGCTGATAGTTTTTGTTGATTGAAAACAATGCAAACGCTTACCGAAATTTGCTGTAACGTTGACGGCACGTCTCAACCTGTATAAAATAGAATTTCCTAACGTTGTTAAGTGACGTTTGTAAGCCAGTGATGGTACCATTGTAAGTTAAATGTAATAGAGCTATTTTGGCTCTGTTTTTTGGTACTTTTGTTAAAAATATATATGTGAAAAATTAATTTAAAACAATACATAAATATTTGGGTATGTATATACATACTTATGTACACAAATATATACATACATGTGTATGTATATGTACTTATATATAATAAAGAAATGTATAAATATGTATGGGCATAATGTAAATGTGATATGTATTAAAGGATTTAAATGGTATCAATATTCTCATTGTGTATGCACACATGTAAAAATTATTTCATGTTGCATACATATCGTTGGTCACAAGTAGAAAGGCCCTAATTCAAATAATTGTAATTTAACAGGGGAAGATAATAACATAATAATAAAAAGTACAACTGCTTTTAAAAGTGTTATTTTTACGGTATTTCCAATAAATTTTTGTAACGATGTGTACTTGTGTCCATCGATATGTATGTATGTATGAACATATTTATTTATTATAAATGTATAACATACATATTTAGGTACTTTTAGGAACTTTTCTTCGGTACATTCACCATTTGAACTTTTTTATTTCCCATCACTGTTTTGTGAACAGCTGTTCCTTTTTCATATTAAAACTAAAAAAACGATGTAAAGCATACGCACGTTTTTAAATGTTCTATAAGTGCACCAACGTGCTAACAGTACGGTACGGTACGGTACAGCAACAGCAACGTTCGGCTAACCCAGCCTTTACCCTACACCAATGTCATGGAGTAATCAGTTTTTGGCATCAGGAGTACCAATGCAATATGAGTATCCAAGTTACAATTATAATCACGTCACACCAGTTAATCAAATGGAGCAGTATTCCAATTTGATGCAATGGCAATCTCTTACTTATCATCAACAAGAGCAGCAGCAGCAACAACAACAACAACCTCATCCACAAGGTGTGGATATCCTTGGAGGGACTTTATACAACGATGCTATGGACATAAGTTTACCGGAAAGTGATGGAGAAGTAGAAGCACAAGAAAAAAGAGAAGAAACTCTGGCAACTCCAATGAGTACTTCGCATGCTAGGAGAGAAGAAGTCGAAGAGAATGTGAGATATTACAAAATATCGAAAGCCTTCAAAAAGCATATCGCCACATATGTAATACTAAATTAAAAGGACCAACTTCTCTTGGAAGAATTTATTAAAGAAAACATGAATATTTTTATTGAGAGACTTCAAATGTCTTTGTCTAAGCATACAATAATTAAATTTCATGTGAGTATTGTGGCTGAGTACATCAAAATTGTAGAAGAAGAATTAGAGTTGTGTGTTATAACACATGTAGCCAAAATGAGTTTGCTGACGAAGGCAGATAACATTGAAGAATTATTCCGTAAACAGGTTGAGGAGATTTCAACCAAAATGTCCGAATTTGAAGAGCGAGATTTTCGTTGGACTTTGTCACGCATAGTTCGAGCAGAAATCAACATCAACAAATCTTCGCTAGTCAAAGGATCAAGTTGGATATCCACTCCGGAAAAGCTATTAAGAAAATTTGCATGCATCAATATTGAAAATAGTGATGAATACTGCTTCAAGTGGTGTATAATCGCTGCCATGGATACTACCAACTATCATAATGCAAGACGCTGTAGTTCTTATAACATTCAGGATATTTCTGCAGAGACGATTATTATGCGAAATGGTGTAGCGTTAAATTTCAAAAACTTAACTTACCCATTGGCACTAAACAAAATTAAGGAGTTCGAGGTAAATAATCCAGCAATAAGTGTTAATGTGTTTGGGTATGATCAAATCATCGGTCCCTATTATGTGACCAAGGATGAGAAAGTAAATCATGTCAACTTGTTGCTTTTGGAGAATGGTGAAGTTCATCACTACATTTTGATAAAGGACATATCAAGGTAAGTTAGAAAATTATACAATTATATTTTATACTATGTACATTTTACTAATAAACTTTCATATATTTTTTGTTATTCACAGACTTTTACGAAGTCAAATAACTCACGACCATGATAAGCTACATTTCTGCAACACCTGTCTCCAATACACTCATAACGAAAATGGTATGAGTAGCCATAAGGCGGAATGCGGCAAAATCGTGACAACTATGCCGTCAGGTCCAGATGCAGTTCTAAGCCTTAAGGGGCATCAGAGGAAAATGGATGTCTCCTTTGTGGTGTACGCAGACTTCGAATGCATCCTTGAAGACATTAGTGATAACGTGAGTAGTAGAACCAGTATTGTCAAAAAGCACACTCCTTGTGCTTTTAGTTATTACATTAAGTGTCTCCATAGCAATAAGTTAGATAAATTAAGGGTTTATACAGGGAAAGATGCTTCACAAAAATTTGTTTCATTTTTAATTAAAGATTGTGAGGATATTTATAATAATCATTTAGTAAATAATAGGCAAATGGATACTTTATCCCCTTCTGATATATATAATTTTTATAGTGCGGTTAATTGTCATATTTGTCAAAAAATTTTAGGTAAAGATCGCGTTAGAGATCATTGTCACATTATCGGTAAATATAGAGGTGCAGCCCACAATAACTGTAATTTGAATTACCAAATTCCCAAGTTTATACCAGTTTACTTTCACAATTACTCAAATTATGACTCACATCTTTTTATTAAAGAACTAGGTGAAATTTCTATGCAACTGAAAGTACTCCCTCTCAATAAGGAGCTTTATATATCACTCTCGCAATTTACAGAAATGAGCGATGGTCATAATCTTGCAATAAGATTTCTTGATACATTACGCTTTATGGCTGAGAGTTTAGAATCATTAGCCTGCAATTTGTCGGATAATGATTTTAACACTATAAGGTCCTTATTTCAGTCAGAAAAAGAATTTCAGCTTATTAAGAAGAAAGGTATTTTCCCCTATGAGTACCTAAATTCATTCAAAAAATTAGACGAGTGTCAGCTACCTTCACGCAGTGATTTCTTTATTAAGTTGAACAATAAAGAGTGTTCTTTAGAGGAATACTCACATGCTGTAGCGATATGGAATACTTTTGGTTGCAAAACAATGAAAGATTACATGGAACTTTACTTAAAAACAGATGTCCTCTTACTGACAGATATTTTCGAGAACTTTAGAAAAGTTTGTAAAGGTATTTATGAGCTGGATCCATGTCAATACTATACCGCACCTGGACTTTCCTGGGATGCAATGTTAAAATACACAAAAATTGAATTAGAATTATTGACGGACATAGACATGTACAATTTTATGAAAAAAGATATATTGTATATAAAATCTTAGTTATTAAGAAACATTATTGTAAACAAAATCCTATTTATTGTTGTTAAAATTATTGTAAATAAAATCGTATTTATTGTTGTTAAAATGATTTTAAATAAAATCCTATTTATTAGAATAACATAAAATCCTATTTATTATGAGAAACTATTGTACATAAATATGTAAATAAATTTTTAAGAAAAAATTTTAAATAAAATATTGAAAAGAGAATGAAATATGTGAATAGTTTTTATTTCTTTATTGGCTTTACTCCGTTGAATCAAAAAAACTTTCGTTTTTGCTTATTTGCAAATTCTTATTTTCATATCGCTTAACCATGCACAGTCTTGTTTTCCCTGAGAGGTTCTGCACAAAACAAATTGAATTTCACAATATTATGAAATTCCATTAAATTTCATTAGATATTTTCATAAAGTCCTTATATTTTTCACTACATACAAGTTTCTGTAATTTTCTATTCGAATAAATGATTCCTAATTTTCCTTTAAAAAAATAATAGAAAACAAGGAATAATTTAATTTAATTTTGTTTATATTCATAATACATTTTAATTTAATTTTATTTATTTTAATTATAATGATGGAAACATTTCATAGTATCCATTTATTAAATGTTGTAATATACTTTTGTGCAAAAAATATATTGTACATCAAGTACATACAAGTATCAGGTCCTCCCTCACACTCAGGATCATACCAAGGACAGCTTTTGAAGTGTCCTTCTGTGTTGTCTTCATCTTCCATGATACCATATTCTTCGTTCTCATCTAGCATATTTTCGAAAAATTTGATCATCTCCCAATGATCAAAAAGCCTGAAGTTTTCAAAATCTCTTATAAATTGGTTTAGAGTACGTCTAATTTGGCTCATTTTATTTGCCGATAAATTAATGAATGATGATTGTTTGAAGGTTTCTTTAAGACTAATTTGATCTTTAAAATATCTATACCATCATCTATATTCGATACTTCTTTTTTAGCACTCTATCTCTCTCTTTCCCTTTTCTCTCTATAACCATCTCTTTCTGCCTGTCACTATCCCCCACTTATTCACTATTTCACCATAAATATTTTCGATTAGCCTTCTTGAAGTCATCATCACTACTTTTAAGATCATTTTCAGTTAAACATTCAAAGTGAGCAGAAGTAAATAAAAAAAATGGAGTCTACAAAAAATCTAGCATCAAAATTTAATTCACTAAAAAATAAAACCTTAATCCACATAAAGGAGCTTGAGACATCAATAAATACACGATTCGAAAAGTGACAAGAGTAACAACAAAATATGGGCCAACACTAAAAGTTGAAATGGAAAACCACATAATGTTCCTCCCAAAGCGATATAATGCTTTAACCGATGCTGAAATTAAAGAACTCTCGAGCGGATCATATTGCTTAAGTAGAGAAGGTGAACAAAGCTTAATTGTTGAAAGCGAGCTGAGTGAATTTCTAATTCAAAATTCCCAATTTCCAATTTGGCAATAATATATAATAATTTTGTATTTTAAATTATAAATAAAAATACATGAAACAGTTTTGTAAAAAATAAATGTTTGTGCTTTTTTATTTAATATTTTCAGTTATTTCATAAAGAAATTTAAGACATAAATGACCACAGGTAAATGTATTGAAATTCTGATGTTGATTATAGTTGTGTTTTATATTTCTACCAAGATATTTGACTACTTCCGAAGGAGGTTGTAAGTTTCCAAAGCTGTCGAAATATTCTTTTTCATTGTTGTTTTTATAATATGCTACCCAATATGTACCAGGTCCTGTTGATACGTCTAAATTGATTATTCCACATTCTATTTTCTTTGTTCGTTTTGGTAGAGTATTCAACATGAAAACTCCTCTAAAATATGGAATATTTATAGAGAAACGGTTTAGGTCCTCATCAGATAGTGGTCTGTTGGGTAGCATCTCTAATAGTTTTTTGATTCCTCTTTGAAAACTAAACCATAACCCTTTTTATATGGTTTTAAGTAAAGTCCCTTTCCAACTGCAATAGATTCCATCGCTTTATTATGTCTAGTTGCTTCATCAAGTTGATTTTTTGCATTCTTTGTTGCATTTACAGCTTTAGCTATAGCAGCACCTCCAGTTGTTAGACTACCAATTGCACCCAGAGCAGTTAAAATCGGTATTAGAGGCAAAAACCCACCAATTTTTGGGACACGTATTACACGTGGTACTATAATTTGAGATTTTCTTCCTTTTAATGATTTGTTGATAGTTTTTCGGGCAATTTTAATTGCTGAGTTAATATCTAATGGTTTTTCCTTCTTTAGTATTTTTGTTGCAGCTCTAATTGATGTTCTAAACAGTTTTTTATCATTTAGCTTGTTCTTTTTAACATTTTTCTTTTTCTCCACACCCATACCAAATTTTGTTTTGGCTTTCATTGCGTTAGTAACCATATAGGCAAATGATTTTTCAGCAATACTACTATCTTTTGCTAAAACTCGATCCCAAGCTGAATTTTCAAGTATTTTATCAGCCTTGTGTCTAGTGCTTAAATCCTTATTTTTCGAATAAGCTATATCGTGATCTTTACAAGCATAGTCCAATAAATTAATTCCTTTATCACCTCGATTTAAACGTTTTTGTAGTTTTGTTCCAGGTCCACAGTACTGATATCCAGGAAGATGAAGTTCAACAGGTAGAGAGTTTATTATTTTATCTACTATACCTCCTCCAACGAAGGTGTTTTTATGACTTAACGTTTTCTGATATCGTATAACCATATTATCTGATTTTTTCTATAATAAGAGGTAACATTTATGAAATGTATTTAGTTACAAAAATGCAGTTAGTGAAACAACATAAAAATATTTTAGTTCGTAATATTGATGAATCATCGAACATCACTTCAAAAATAAAGCATAGTGCCCTCTTACCAAATTCTATTCGTGCTCTAATAGTGGGACCATCAAATTGTGGAAAGACTAATGTTATGATCGGCTTACTAGAAAGTCCTAATGGACTCAAGTTTGAAAACATCTATTTATACTCAAAATCTCTTTATCAACCCAAATATGAGTACTTGAAGAAATTAATTTCACCAATTAAAGGAATGGGATATTATACATTCACCGATGACGAAGCTAAAACTAATTCAATTATGATGTTGCATGTGAGAAGCAGAATAATATACGTTCATGTTTTTGTATGGGATGGCATAGGGATGTTGATTCATTCTACTTTTGTCAAACTTATACTAGAATTCCCAAACATTTAATAAGAGACAATGCAAATGTTATTATAATGTTTAAGCAAGATGAGACAAATATGAAGAATGTTTATAGGGATTATGTTGGCAGCTATATGAGTTATGAAAAGTTCCAAGAAATTTGTCGAGAGTGTTGGAAGGATAAATATGGCTTTTTAGTGATAAGCAAAGATAATGAATTAAATGATGGTCGCTACAGAAAGCAATATGACTATTTCATAACTATATAAACTACTCCTCATAAAAGATTGACTTTAGTTATTAATCTTACTTTAAACTTGATACATCTATTTGCTATAACCTCATCTGATACCTGATAAGCTGATCTCCAAACTAGACCAGCTACCTGTAAACCAGACCAGCTCCTGATAAGCTGATCTGAAAACCAGACCAGCTCCTGATAAGCTGATCTGAAAACCAGACCAGCTCCTGATAAGCTGATCTGAAAACCAGACCAGGTCCTGAAAAGCTGATCTAAAAACCAGACCAGGTCCTGAAAAGCTGATCTGAAAACCAGACCAGGTCCTGATAAGCTGATCTGAAAACCAGACCAGCTCCTGAAAAGCAGATCTGAAAACCAGACCAGGTCCTGATAAGCTGATCTGAAAATCAGACCAGGTCCTGATAAGCTGATCTGAAAACCAGACCAGGTCCTGAAAATCTGATCTGAAAACCAGACCAGGTCCTGATAAGCTGATCTGAAAACCAGACCAGGTCCTGAAAAGCTGATCTGAAAACCAGACCAGGTCCTGAAAAGCTGATCTGAAAACCAGACCAGGTCCTGATAAGCTGATCTGAAAACCAGACCAGGTCCTGAAAAGCTGATCTGAAAACCAGACCAGGTCCTGATAAGCTGATCTGAAAACCAGACCAGCTCCTGATAAGCTGATCTGATTGCTGATACCTGTTATTTGCCCTTAGCAAACATGGATGAGAAAATTTTGAAACAGTTGGTATTGAAAAGAAATGTGTTGAAGAAAAAGCTTCGTAGTATAAAAACTGGTGAAATAGATACACGTGAACAACTAAGAGATACATTTAAACCTATAACAGAACCTCTTAAAGAATTCATAAATAGTTCTAAAAATATTAAAAGAATTCGCATGAAAGAAGAAAGTAACATCAAGACAGAAGTTGAAAATAATACAAGTTTTAAGCCTGAAACCCCATCAGTCAAGATAGAGACAAGTATACCAAAAAAACTAGCAGAAGGAACAATATTTGATAATACCATCTTATTTAATGATGCTAATACTGAAAATGATGATGATGATGATGAAGATGATTTTTACTCATATACTTCCAATACAGAATATACTTATACTGATTTATCAGTTTTGGAAGGAAGAAATGAATTAGATACAAACTATGGCTCACATAAAGATTACAAGTATGAATGGAAATTTGGTGATAGTAACCTAAAACTGAATGACGATAAAATACAAGTTGGTGGTCAAATATGGGCTCTAACACCAAAACTATTTTCTCTAATGTTTCATAAAATACCAAAAAAATACGATAAATTTGAACTTGAAATCTATAAAAAGATTTTAATTACTACTAATGCATATAGATGAGACTTTAAACCTGATGGTCAAATTAAGGGTACTAGAGGATATAAATATAAACATATTATTAAGAAATTTATTGATGAGAAAAACCAGAAGAATTTACCTGAATCAACAGCATCTAATCCCAAAGGTAGCTATTTAGGTGATGGAATGATGCAGTTTAACATCAATAAGCCCAACTATATATACTGGGACGATCCAAATGAGTTAGTAGATCGACTTCGACTACTGCTCGCATCATAAGGTGCAGGTCATACTAATCACAATAACGAGATTGTATCAATTATTGAAGAACTACATGAAGCGAATATAATACACTAACTTTAATGAAGTATATAGAGTATGTCTGTTGATAAATTTGGACACTATTTAAACGATACTAGCAGCACAATTTCATTGAAAAATACACTTAAACTGCTGTGGTTCTTTTTGAATACGAACAACAACATTGATGTCCAAAACAAAAGGATCAAAAATGTTGCAAAAGCTCTGGAGGAAAACGATGTTATCAATAAATTGTTTTTGCAAACTCAAATCGAAAAATTAGAAGAGAAATTATTAACATACTTTAAGGGACATAATACTATAATACGAGAAGATATTCAAATGCAAATTGAGGAACGACAAAGCGAAATAAAATTAGAGATAGAAGAAAATTATAAAATTGAACAAGATATTCTACAAATTAAAACATCCTTTGAAGAACAAATTGAACAACTAAATGAAAAAATTTATAGATTAGAAAATTACATGTTTGTATCAATAGCTGAAAGTGCGTCAAGTAGATCACAACACTGCAAAAAATCTTTAAAAACAACTTAATGTCTTCAAAAAGAAATTTAGTAAATGAACTCCATAAGCAAGCACGAAAACATTTTGTACGTCGCAGAGTTGTAATGAAAGGAATAGATGATCTTTGGCATTCTGATTTAGTTGAAATGGGGAACTATTCTAAAGAAAATAGAAATTATCGATTTTTGTTGACTGTAATTGACACATTCTCAAAATTTGCTTGGGCAGTATCGCTAAAAACAAAAACTGCACTGGAAACAACCAAGGCAATGGAAGATATTTTTGAATTGGGACGAGTACCAAAAAACTTACAAACAGATGACGGCAAAGAATTTTTCAACAAACACTTTGGAAAATTAATGCATAAATACAACATTAATCACTACTCAACGTATAGCATTATGAAAGCATCAATAGTAGAACGATTTAATAGAACATTGAAAGGAATGATGTGGAAAGAATTATAATGGTTCACATAAGTGGATTGATATATACAAAGATTTACTCAATGCATACAATAGAAAAGTTCATCGTACCATTAAAATGTCTCCTATTAAAGTCAACTCAACAAATGAGGAAAAGCTGCTAAATACAGTATACAGTCATTTGAAAATGTATAAAATGTCGAAATTTAATGTGGGAGATCATGTTCGCATAAGCAAATATAAGCACACATTTGAAAAAGGTTATACTCCAAATTGGACTACAGAAATTTTCACAATTACAAGAGTTCAAAATACAAATCCTGCAACATACATATTAGAAGATTATCTTGGTAATCCTATTAAAGGTGGCTTCTATACTGAGGAACTTTCAAAAACTAGATTTCCAAATACATATCTAGTTGAAAAGGTTCTTAAAATTAAAGGGAAGGAGGTATATGTTAAAAGGCTGGGATTTTCTAATCAACACAATTCTTGGATAAGTAAAGATGAAATATTATAGTTGAAAGAAAAACTAAATTAGCAACAACTACAAAATCAATACCAACAACAACAATAGCATTATATTAAGAAACTAATGTTAATTTTAAAATAAGAAAAAATTTGAAATAAAATATGTAAATCATGCTTATAAACCATACTGTGTACTAAACATTATTTAATTGTAATCAGTCTGTTATAATGTCAATAACACTTACTCTGAGCTCTAACTCATCAGAACTATCTGCTAGTTACTTTCCTCCTATTGAATTACATGGTGCATATGAGTGTACTCTAACTGATTTTCATTCATACAACAGTATTCCAAATGTAGACACCTACAACAATATGTTTCATATAGGGGAACATATAATTGAAATACCAATTGGATCTTACGAATTAAATGATATAGTTGATTTTATAGAAGAGGAATACAAACGACTCTGCCCAGTAAATAAAATTTTTATTGAAGCCAATAACAATACAATGCAAGTTAAAGTTAATAGTTCCAAGGATCCTGTATATTTTAATAAAGACAATACAATTGGAAAACTTTTAGGATTCAATAGCAAAATCCTGGCACCAAACAAATATTATTATTCAGATCTTCCAGTTAATATTTTTAAATCTCTTGCGAATTGAAAGTAATATCGCTATAAACACATATATGAATAACTCCAAATCGCATACACTTCATGAATTTCCGATTAATGTGCCTCCAGGCAATAAAATAGATGAGGTTCCAAGAAATCTCATCTATTTACCTGTAAACACCAGAGAGATAAGTTCACTAGCGCTGCGCGTACTGAATCAACACGGTGATTTAATTAATTTCCGAGGAGAGGAAATTACAATACGAATACATTTAAGGCCAACTAAATAATACTAATATACAACACAAATACATTGAAAAATATAGCAGCAAGAACAACAACAACATTAAAGCGACCAGCTCAACAAAAGCTCTAACAACATCAAATAAAAATTTTCTAAAGTCCTTGAATTTTAAATTGAAGACAAAATGAGTTCAATAATAGATATCTTAGATAAACCCTGGTCTGATGAGAATATAATCAAAAAGGACTATCATACATATGTACCATACTTACAATCTTACAACAATAATGATGAAATTAGAATTTCAATACAAAATCAAGATTTGTACGTGCTACCCAGTGAGAGCTACATTTATGTAGAGGGGTTTGTTGCCGATGATAATAAGACCAAATCTTCTTCTTCGGAGGAGCAGGACTTTTTATTAAAAAACAACTTTGTAGCATATCTATTTGATGAAATTCGCTATGAGCTCAATGGAATTGAAATTGACCTTACAAGATATTTAGGAGCCACAAGCACCATAAAAAATTTGGTTTCTCTGTTTCCAACAGAAAGCAATGTTATACAAAATGCTGGATGGAACAAAATTGACGATGTCACTCTTGAAAATGGATTTTTCAATTTTTATGTACCTCTAAAAATGCTTCTAGGATTCGCTGAAGACTACAAAAAAGTTATACTAAATGGAAAACATGAATTGATACTCTTGCGCAATAAGAACGATGAAGATCTTGCACGCTCGAGTGTTTCTACTGAGAAAGCTAAACTTACAATTTCACTCATCTCCTGGAGAATCCCACATGTACAATTATCCGACTTTAGCAAATTGAATATGATAAAAATTATTAACAATGGTGCTTCTATACCTATGGCATTTCGCAGTTGGGATTTTCATGTTAATCCACAATTAAACACAGGCACTAGCCATATCTGGAATGTTAAACTGGCTGCAAATAGAGAACGCCCCCGTTTTGTATTGATTGCTTTTCAACAAGAAAATAAGTTTGTTCATTGTGATTTGACTAATTTAAAAGTACATTTAAATTCAGTCTCATATCCATATGATGATCTTAACATAAAGTTCAAAAATGAACGATATGCAATTCTATATGATATGTATCTAAGATTCCAACAAAGCTACTATATGAAAGAATCTACACCGCTTCTAACTGCATCAGAGTTTAAAACAAAAGCTCGTATTATCGTAGTAGATGTCAGTCACCAGAATGAATCACTCAATAATGGACCGATTGATATAAAAATAGCATTTGAAACAGCAACTAATATTGCAGCAAAGACATTAGCTTACTGCATTCTTATTCATGATCGCATAATAGAATATATACCCATCAAAGGACAAGTTCGAAAAGTCTTATAAATTGAGTAATAAGGAAAATAACACAATTTTTATAGACGTACAAGGTTTCAAAAGTAATTCAAATGATTTCATCGCAAACGAAGTAGCGATTGTTTTCAAGAATTATGAATATAACAATTTCATTATAAAACCACCATTTGATTTTAAATGCTTATCAATAAAAAAGCAAAGAGAAGCAAAGTGGCTAACGAAAAACTATCATCACCTCAGCTGGACTGCTGGATCAGTTTCTTTTCAAAGCGTTTGCAATTTTTTAAAAGCCAACGCAAGATGTTCTAAAATTTATGTAAAAGGTGAAGAGAAAAGACGATGGTTGGAAAAAATTCTTAACGTTGAGGATATAGGCTGCATAAACTTTAAACAAATGGAGATTAAGTATCCAGAATCTTTTTATTGTAATTATCATAAACTTTGTGTTTGCGCATTAAAAAATGCTATTTTACTAACAAAACAAAAATCTTGCTTTAAATGAACTTTTTCACTCTTTAAAATATTAATGTATGTATTATTATAAAATTTTAAAGAATTTTATACAATAAATGTATAGAAAAATAAAAAATCTACAAGTGTTTTCTTATTTCAATTACAAACCACATAAAGGAAAGAGAAGGAAGTGGAAAGGAGGAGGAGAAGTTAGTCTTTTTGCTTACTTGCAAATTTTTACTTTTTGTTTCTCTGCTTATGACTGTACTTAGTTGAAACTGTGCTGCTTTAAAATAATCGCAGCCAAAGAAAATGATTACGTTGCAATATATAAATGTATTCTACACAGCCACAAAATATTCCACGCACAAGTTCCTTCGATCGCACATACATACATACATGCATCATACATACGGTGACCATAATTTTTAAATCAAAATACAGAACAAGGAAATATTTAATAAACAGCAACTAAAGTACAAACAACCTTACAGACATATTAAATATATTGAATTTAATGGATTTATTAAATTTTTATTTTTTGACAAAGGCAAAATTTCCAAAAAAAAAAAATTAAAAGTAACATAACAATGTAATTACATACGCTACGTATATCATGCGGTTAACTCTGTAATTGTTTCGAATTACACGGTAGACCCCCAGTACAAAAAATTAATAGCTACATACATAGTTTTAATTTTGGTATTTTTCTGTGAAATAAATTTGTTTTACCAAGTATTGATTTCCTTTTATATATTCTTTAAACTCATTCATTTAAGATTTTTTACTGGTCCATATATTATTTAAAACAGAAAATACTCTTTCTGTTGGGGCATTAGAACCAGATAAAAATAAACTGAATTCGACAACTTTCAAACTATTTTGGAAACTTATGTCTCCTTATTTAAAATGTTTAAACATTTTTACCCATCGCTCTTCTGCAGATTTTTTATTCTCATTCTATTTATTTAATTTTTCTAAAGAGGTTTATCTTTTAACAAGAGTTAATTCATCATATAATTCGGTGTCATTTATGTTTAACTCATTTATTTTATCCATAATGAAAACAAAACTGGATTTAACATCTTTCCACGTAGGCAGTATCCCATTAATTTAAGTATTCAATCAATCTGTATAAAATCAGCGTTCATTAGCTTTAAACTAATCCATATCAATTATATTTTTCTGGCTTAGCTCAATTACGATGTTTTTTTAACAGCAATAGGCAAAAATTTTTCCTCTTTACGTTGTGTGATTTTGAACTTAAGTTCATTAATAATGAGAAAGACCTCAGTCATACATATTTTTGGGACTCAGTCTGCGTTATATAATCATAAAATAAAGTATCTTGACAAAGCCAGGCTCCTGAAGCGGGATCATCAAAAATAAGATTTAAAACATAAGATGTCAATAAAACAGACAAATTTTATATACACGCTCTCAAAGAAAAAATTAAGGAAACAAAACTCATTTTGTTTCTGTATTTTTATAGAACTGCGGCATTTGTATAGTTCACTTTTACAATGTTGATTAAAACAGTGTTGTGCAGAAACTGCGTTACGTTTTGAAATGCAGTTTGAGTCATGAAAATACAGAACAAATACTGAACAGTAAATAAAATACAGAACATTTGCACGTTATTTCCCAATGAATAATTTATACAGAACAGGACTCTCAAATACAGTACTGTTCTGTATAATACAGAACGGATGGTCACCGTAATCATACACATATACATACATACATGCATGCTTCATACACACATACATACATACATATATACAATAATATATATATATTTCTTAAACAAATAAACAGAATGTAAGCTTACCAACGACAAACAAGCTGGACCCCCCACACACAAGCATTAGGGGGTTCACATACATGAGAACGTTTTATAAATAAATAAAATAATTTATTTAATTATTTTATTAATTTATTTAATTATTTTATTTATAAACAATTTATTTTGTGAGGAAATCACACAAGCACATTCCCACGATTCATATGAGAATCGTCTAGTAGTCATCAAACCTATTTTCTCTGATATTACTGATAAAGTATTGTGATGACAAATTTCCACAGTCTGGCAACACTGGGAGCATTAGAAAATAATAATCATGTTTTGCCGTCGGCATTTGAAAAAAATAATAATCATGTTTTGCCGTAGGCATTTGAAAAAAATAATAATCATGTTTTGCCGTCTGCATTTGAAAAAAATAATAATGTTTTGCCGTAGGCATTTGAAAAAAATAATAATCATGTTTTGCCGTCGGCATTAGGAAAAATTATCATGCATTGCCGTAGGCATTAGGAAAAATTATCATGCATTGCCGTAGGCATTAGGAAAACTTAAATAACACTATTTCACCATTGGTATTAGGAAAAATCTTTTCATGATTTTCCCGTCGGCATATACACTCATAAAAAACCTCAAAAAAATCACCCGTTATCACAATTAATGTTACCAAAAAAAAATCACCCGTTCCCACAAGGGTTAATGTAAACAAAAAACTTCTTATGTAAACAAAAACTCCTAATGTAAACAAAAAACATCAAAGCGCCGCCGAAAACACAAATTTCCAAGAATTTAACAATTTTCAAATTTTAATTACCCAAATTTAACAATTTTATGCAACAATTTAACAATTTTAATTGCGGCCGAATGCCTAGTTCACTACTACTAATCTGCAACAATATTTAGATAAAGATGCAAGAGCTGAAATTTTAATGGCAATAGATGTTAGTATTGTAACAATGGTGAAGAATATGAAAGGATCTCATGAAATCTGGTATTATCTTCAAGATAGATCTGATCGTAAATCGATAAGGAAGAGAATAGAGTGCTACCGTAAGTTGTTAAATATGAAAATGTCCGAAAATGAGTCAATATCACAATTTTTAATTGATTTTGATGTACATATGTGTTTCATGCATAATGGAAATGGGAATCGAGATTGATGAAGACCTTCTAGTTGTTGTTATGCTAGATGCATTACCAGAACGTTTTTCAGCTATCAAAGCTGATGTGGATACTGCAAATGAATTTCCTAAATTGGCTATTTTAAAATCAAGATTGCTTGAGATTGGTGACATAGAAGAGAAAAATGCAAGTACTTCTGCTTTTCAAGCTCAATTTTATAGAATGGTTCCTCATGATCAATCTAAAAAGTCAAAACATCAAGAAGAAGGTATGTCTAAAAATACATTTTCTTATAAATGTTTTCGATGTGGTAGAAAAAGGTCATAAAGCCAAAGAATGTAAGACATATGTTGAAATTGCTAGACATGTAAGACAAAATATCAATTTTAAAATTAATGACTTCCCATAACCTATTGTAATAAAAACAGATTTGCGTATATCCAAAAAAGGTATAACTCGGTTGAAAAGTATATTTTAAGTGAAGAAAAATATTTATTTATTTATTTATTTAGTACATATTATACAAAGTAAATTTGTATAATATGGTGTTGCACAAGTATGGGCGGAGTAACTAGACCATATGCCCAAGATGGTATTAACAGTATTTTAAAAGTTTTTGTGACTGACTGTACACGACCTATGCCTTCACATAGGAAGTAGCAACGTGGTTGTTAAAGAAATTCCACAAAAAACCGCAAGATTATACGGTTATCCGTGGCAGATCAGTCAACCAGTGCGAGCGAGACGAAAAACTCTCGAAGGCCAAACAACACGCACAAGCCTGACCGCACTTAAGAAATAATTACGATGACGCGAGAGATGTTCCTTAACCCAGAGCTGCTTTACGACTGTGAAGAAAAATATGTTTATACAAAAACTTTACAAACAATAAAAACTAGATTAATTCATTTTGTTCATTTATGGTACATAACAACCAAAAAAAAGTGCTTAAGTCATGTTTTACTGTTTTGCAGGAAAGCACTTTTATTTAAACTTTCACGTCGATTTTCAGAAATTTGTTTATTTTACAGTTAAATTGGGAAATTCTCTGTGTACCGTTATTTTTTTAAGCAAACATCGTTCTACACACAATAAGTAACACATTTAAGTTGAAATATACTAAAGTATAACCTAAATTAAGCTATTGTTCCAAATCAGATTATACGTAAGTCTAAAAAAGATGAGTCGCAAGTCATAGCGCTATTACTTGCTGAAAAATCACTTAAATTGATTGATATTTTGACCAGGAGTACCTTCGAATATGCATAATACGGTGGTACCCTTAACTTAAAATCAGCTTATCTCGTCTTAAGCACTTTTTCCGTTTTGCCACAGATATTATGGCGTTTTCTTTTCTAGGAAAAATATTACATGAAATGAAAATTTGCAATAATGGTTTTTTGAAATAGAGAGTTAGTAGAAATTATTGTATCTTACCTTACGAACGTAAATTTTTGCTTAAAACGAACGCCAAATTAAAAAATGGGAAAATTTTTCTACAACCGAAAACGGCATTAGTGTTTAATCTTTTAATTAAAAGCCTGAATTATATAAGCACATACACCCAAAAAAAAAGTTTTAAAATCAAGAAAAAACAATGAAATAGAACTAAGTTTGTTTTCTGTTATTTTAAAAATTTTCACTCTTGTTTCAAAAGTGGAAAATATTTTGAAATCAAAAAAGATATTTTTTGTTTGAAAAAGACAGCTCAAATTAAAGGATTCTGTTTTTGAGTTAAGAATGAAATATTCTTGAAGTAATAATGAAGCATTTTTTATTTTAAAATTTATTATTTTTATATTAAAAATGAAGCGTTTGAATTAATAATAGAGAATTATTAAGGGAAGAATGAAAGATCTTAAATTAATAATGAAGCATTTTTGAATTAAGAATGAAACGTCTTAAATTAATAATGGAGAGTTTTCAAATTAAGAATGAAACGTTTTAAAAATAGAATTTTCGTTTTAAAATTAAAAATATTTTTAATCACTCCTAGAGGTAGGGCGTTGTTCAACACAATTTCAAAAATGGGATTTGATATTATTTCGAGTGGGGAGCCCACTTACTGGCTTGCTGACGTACGAAAAATTCCGGATGTTATAGACTTTGGCGTCATAAAAAGTATTTCTAGGGAATTAATTCACGTTGAAGCTTCCCTAAATCTCTCGTCCGATCACTCCTCCCACGATCGTTACAATCTGTAGCCCACTAAGAAGTGACTTACCTCATCCATATATGAAAATAATAAATCGTGTTAATTAGCTGGGGTTCAAAAAATACCTTAGTAGTCATTGTACGGAAAATATTAAGCTAAGAACACCAAATGATATTGAATCTAACATTGCCAATCTCAACGAAAATATTAAATATTTATTCTACAGAGCTAGAAGGGAATGGCAACAGCACAGATCACCCCAAAATAAAATTAGATTTAAAGAGTGCACGAAAATACTCCAAGAGTTGCTTGCATCTGAGAAAACTGCATCTTTTAAAAATTATCTGGAAGGTCTTGATGTCACAGCTGCATCTTGTTACTCTTTGTGGCGCGCTGCTAAAAAGCTTAAAAGACCCGTTGAGTTTAAACCACCACTGCGCACTTCGACCGTTGATTGGGCAAGAAGCAATACTGAAAAAGGTAAAATATTTGCTGAACATTTAAAATCCGTTTTTACCCCAAATACATGTACTGGTGTTGCTGGTTTGTTGAGTGAAGTTGCTTTAACTTCTCGACCCTTAAAGTTTAAGATGCGTAATGTACATAAACTAATTGCTGAGCTCAACCCGAAGAAAGCTCTAGGTATTGATGGTATTAGTAACAAGATGCTTATGAATCTGCCTCGCACTGCAACTAGAATCTTACTATTTATTTTTAATGCCATATTACGACTAGAGTATTATCCACACAGCTGGAAGCTTGCCAAGGTCAAAATGATTCCAAAGCCAGGCAAAGATCTTACCAAAGCTGAGTCTTACAGGCCAATAAGTTTACTATCAACAATATCAAAGCTTTTCGAAAAGCTGCTCATGACAAAATTGTCCCCAATTCTAACTGATAGTGGGTGCATACCGAACCATCAATTTGGTTTTAGAAGTCAGCATAGTACCATTGAACAAACGCATAGATTGGTTCAAGTTATAAGAAGAACATTTGAAGAAAAGAAGTATTGTTCTACTCTCTTTATTGATGTTTCTCAGGCATTTGATAAAGTATGGCATGAAGGCCTAATTTTAAAATTGAAGACATATCTACCAATAAATTTTTTAAAGCTATTGGAAGGTTGTATTCTATCCCGGAAATTCATTGTTGTGGACGGAGACTTCATGAGTGTTCCCGAATCTATATCTGCCGGTGTGCCACAGGGGAGTATACTGGGACCAGTTTTGTATTTGATTTATACTTGTGATATGCCTGTTAGCACTAAAATCCATATATCTACTTTTGCCGATGATACAGCCTTCTTTAGCATGCACGAAAACCCTCACGAGGCATCCCGATATCTTCAGGAACATATTACCCAACTGGAACTATGGTTAAAGTTATGGAGAATTAAAGTAAATGAGCGGAAGTGCGCGCAGGTAACATTTACTCTACGAAAAGATACTTGTTCCCCCATTAGAATCAATAATCAAATTGTTCCTCAACATTCACATGTAAAATACCTTGGTATACACCGTGATCGACGGCTTACATGGAAACAACACATTGATTCTAAGCTAACACAAACGAAACTAAAATTAGCTCAGGTACATTGGCTGATTGCTAGAAATTCAACTCTCAGTCTAGATTGCAAACTTTTGATATACAAGTCACTTTTGAAACCTATATGGTGCTACGGAATTCAACTATGGGCCACTGATTCAGCTTCCAATGTCGAGAGAATCCAACGAAGGCAAAACAAAATTTTACGTATGATAACTTCGGCTCCATGGTACATCTAAAATTCAAATATACATCGTAATTTGAATATGCCACTAGTGATTGAAGAAATTGCAAAGTACGCAGGCAAATATTTAACAAAACTCGAATCACATCCTAATCCGCTTGCTCGTAATATTTTAAACTTTACTGGACACATCCGCCTAAAAAAGAGGGACACAAGGGCTCTTATACTCAACACTCCAGATGGAACTACTTGAAAATACTTTTGTTTTCCTTTTTGATTATCACTACTTATGTATTATTTATAACTATCACTAAGTTTATGTCCGACAGTGGTCGGGCCTAATAATTATGTTCTAGATTTAAGATTTGAATACTTATTGTTAGTTCATATTTGAAGATACGATAAATAAATACATGCATTAAAAATATAAAAAAAAAATAAAAAAATCAGAAATAATTTTTAGTCAGGCTTAAGTTCAGTAATTTCAGTTCTTTATTGAATGAAATATTTTTATTAATTAATGTGAGTTTCTAAAGAACTATTGAACTATTGTTGAACTATTATTGCTTTTCTTTTACGATCATCACATTAATTACTATTACTTATTCGATGTACCGTCGGTACATACATACTTAGGTAGAGTGATATAACTTCGTGCTAACCAAATAGAAAGTAAAAAAATGGAAAAAACAGAAAATGAATAGTGATACTTATAAATGTATTTACCAATGGTAAATCAATAATTATATACACAATAATCATTTCTCATATTCCAATTCATTAAAATTTACATTAAATAGCTGATGTTAAGAACAGCTCTACCCAAGTAGATAGACTAGGGTGCTGATGAAGTGCGTGGTCGCACAGAAAAATATCGGTATTTCCCCTAGCTAATAAAAAGTCTAAGTTTAATTTTTCTTCTCTTCTTTAGAAACTCACATTAGTAGATTAGTAATGGGGACCTGAGTCCTGTTTTGGGAATTCAAAACCGGGAAAAAAATAAAAACGTTGGCAACCCTGTTACAAATGGGGGGATTTTCATGCTGATATTGTGTGTGTGTGCGTGTGTGAGTTTGATTCTTTGTTTATGTGTATGTACACTTGTGTGTACAGGTTTTGTTGTTATTGTAGAGAAACGTTGTGCTTACAGTGTATGGATGTATGTATGTGTGGGATGTTTGTGTGTGTATGTATGTGTGTGTATATGTGTGCGTTTTTGTATTTAATTGTATGTTTGTCGGTCTCAGATACTTTTCTCGTAGTGGCAGACAATCATTATACCCGGTAGGAAATGTCGATGGTGAAAATGTACTGAGTCGCTTTTGACTTTGTCACCAGTACTACTAAATAATTATATCCCATTCAATACTTTTCACTATAGACATTTAGCATATGCTTCTCATTTAAAATCTACTAGTAACACTAAAACAATTGAATAGGTAATGACTACGTGGTTCTTATTAGAACGTAGAGAAATACCAACCAGACAGTTAGTTACTGGTATATATCTATAATTTATGTACATACAAAAAGGTATGTATATTGACAAGTTGTTGCAAAATCTTTCCTTTTTACTGACATATAGAATACAACGTATTATACCATAATGATCACTAGAATTTTAGTGTTGACACACAGACAATTGATCCCTGTCTGACTGCAGGGTAGTGACAACGAATTCGTGTTTATGTAGAATCATTATTTTTATTGTTGTGAGTTGTCGTTGCTATGCATATGTATGGTTATTGTGCTCGTATGTATGCATGCATTTTTTTATTTCTGGGGAAATAATCTAGTAGCTGCAGATAGTGGCAACCCTGATATCTGCTGAAAATGGAAGTGGAGAGGGAATGTATTTGATAATATATGTACATACATGTTTTTGGAGTAATGTACGTGATCGTATGGTGGGGGACGAAGGTGATGTTATGAAATCTTCGTTTATTTATTTAAGAAATATTGTTTCATATTTCATGACAGAGGAGTTTGAATTTCATAATATTATAAAATTTCATTATGTATGTATGTTTGTGTATTACGTGATCACTTCTTTGTGTATGTGTATGTGCCAGTATGTAAATGATTTTCTCGCGCTGATATTTATATGTAGGTAAAAATAAATTGTTTTCAATATCGACATTTGGTACTATAAAATACTATCATATATCCCTAATCCTAGTATGCTTTTATACTTACGATTGCGTTATATTTTCTCATGCTTAAATTTGTCTCGCGTTAAAGTCTGTCTGTGTGAAATTTGTTTATATTACAGATTTTGTTTATTTAACTACATAAGTCTTCTTTGACTGAAAGAGTATTCTGCACACAGAGAAAAAACCAACTTGAAATCAGTAAAAACCATGCTGAATTAATAAGAACCATTAACAAAGGTTTAGTCATATTGAAATTTCTTATTTCAATATGGACAAAATATTAATTTACATTATTCATTTATTAAACTCATTAGTTTGTAGATATCTCAATATACATTTTCTATTATATTAAAAATTATTGAATTAATGTTACGAATTCTTATTTTTAAGCTGCAGATTTTCCCTGAGTGTATGGATTGTTTATATTTGCATTGTGCTTTAACTAAACGACGCTTCATATATTTTCATGATGTAGATCTAATAAATAATTAAGCATTGATAAGAAATTTGATATGTATACATACATATCTACAAATTGATTTTATGTATGTATGTATGTATGTATGTATGTACATATATATGTACATACAAATAAGTGTTTAACTCAATCTTTGAATACATTTTTTATTTTATTTTTTGTCATGTGATGTCTGTTGTTGTTGAAATTAAAAACATTTTAATTTTTATCTGCGTTTTCTTAAAAGTTTGTGAGGATTTTCTGTTTTAAGTAAAACTGAATTCCTGAAGATATGTACATACTCTATAGTAATAGTAACTATAATAAAAATATTCCTTATACTCAATTTACATTTTTTTAAAGTTGATGCAATGTTAGTTAGTCAACGCTTGACATTTTTAGGGTATACAATTTTTTCTAGCTATAGCCTTCTACATTTATTTTGGAAAGCTTGCTTTGCTTTTTAAAAATGTATAAACATTTTTAAATGAAACTGATCCGGCACTCCAGCTAAGATACTGATAGTTTTTTGTTGTTAGTTAACTTACTTATTTTTTATTTTTTATTGATAAACATTGGAAATCAAAAGGGAGTTTTATATTGTAATTATTATTTTCATAATTGTTGAAAACAATGGTTTTTTGCGATGAAATCATTTGAATTACTTTTGAAACTTTACGCGTTTATAAAAATTATGTTATTTTCTATATTTCTTAATTTATAAGACTTTTAGACTTTGTGCTTTAGTGGTTATATATTCTATTATACGATTATGAATAAGAATGCAGTAAGCTGATGTATTTGCTTACTGCTTCAAATTAAAATTTTATTCAATTGAATAAAAGGAGCTTTTTTCTTAAATTCTGATGCAGTTAAGATCGGATATGAGACTAAATTTAAATGTACTTTTAAATTAGTCACAATGAACAAACTTATTTTCTTGTTGAAAAGCGATCATCAGAAAACGAAGTGGTTTTCAGAGACTTTAGGTATACCCTTTCGACGGTTCCTCTAGGATACAAGAAGACTTTGTTTGACGAAATTTCTGTTGCTTTATACTGATAATATGTTTACATTAATAAGGTACATATGTATATGTTTATTTTATGAAGGGCTATTACCTATGGCTTTCATTTGACGTTCTATATGATTTTTTTTCTCATTTTATTAAAGTTCAGCGTGTTGTGTATATATTTCTGAAATGTTTAAGTGTGCTTTGTGTGTCCATCGGACAGAGTGTACGTTTTAGTTGGTCAGTCAGTCTATATATTTATTTTTTTTTTCTTCTAATGTACCACACCTTTTTTTCACATTTTACTACTTGAAATAGAGAATTTTTGTCAAATTTTTTTCTGGGTATCTACATACATTAGTTAAATATGTGTATGAATTTTTAAGAAAAAATTTTAAATAAAATATTGGAAAAAGAATTAATTATGTGAATGGTTTTTATTTCTTTATTAGCTTTACTTCGCTAGATCAAAAAAAAATTTTTGTTTTTGCTTATTTGCAAATTCTTGTTTTCATGTCACTTAAACATGTACAGTCTTGTTTTCATAACGCTTAAACATGCACAGTCTTGTTTCCATATCGTTTAAGCATGCACAGTCTTGTTTTCATGCCGCTTAAACATATACAGTCTTGTTTTCTTTGAAAAGTTATGCACATGACAAATTGAATTTCACAATGTTATGAAATTCCATTAAATTTCATTAGATTTTTTCATAAAGAGAAACAATTTAGACAATCGGATAAGTCCTTATATTTTTCACTACATACAAGTTTCTGTTATTTTATATTCGAATAGATGAATCCTAAATTTCCTTTAAAAAATAACACACAACAAGGAATAATTTAATTTTATTTTATTTATATCAATAATACATTTTAATTTAATTTTATTTATTTTTATTATAATGATGGAAACATTTCATAATATCCAATTATTAAATTTTGTAATATACTTTTACGCAAAAAATATATTGTACATCTGCAAGTATCTGGTCCTTCCTCACACTCAGGATTATACCAAGGACAGCTTTTGAAGTGTCCTTATGTGTTGTCTTCATCTTCCATGATACCATATTCTTCGTTCTCATTCAGCATATTTTGAAAAAATTTGATCATCTCCCAATGATCAAAAAGCCTGAAGCTTTCAAAATCTCTTATAAATTGGTTTAGAGTACGTCTAATTTGGCTCATATTTGCCGATAAATTAATGAATGATGATTGTTTGAAGGTTTCTTTAAGACTAATTTGCTCTTTTAATTTTTAAAGTACTATCTTTTGATATTTAAAATATCTATACCATCATCTATATTCCATACTTCTTTTTTAGCACTCTATCTCTCTCTATCCCTTTTCTCTCTATAACTATCTCTTTCTGTCTATCACTACCCCTCCACTTATTCACTATTTCACCATATTTTCGATTAGGCTTCTTGAAGTCGTCATCGCTACTTTTAAGATCATTTTCAGTTAAACATTCAAAGTGCGGAGAATTAAATAAAAAAAATAAATAAATAAAACAAAAATGGAGTCTACAAAAAATCTAACATCAAAATTTAATTCACTAAAAAATAAAACCTTAATCCACATAAAGGAGCTTGAGATATCAACTAAATACACCATTCGAAAAGTGTTAAGAGTAACAACAAAATATGGGCCAACACTAAAAGTTGAAATGGAAAACCACATAATGTTCCTCCCAAAGCGATATAATGCTTTAACCGATGCTGAAATTAAAGAACTCTCGAGCGGATCATATTGCTTAAGTAGAGAAGGTGAACAAAGCTTAATTGTTGAAAGCGAGCTGAGTGAATTTCTAATTCAAAATTCCCAATTTCCAATTTGGCAATAATATACATATAATGATTTTGTATTTTAAATTATAAATAAAAATACATGAAAGAGTTTTGTAAAATATAAATGTTTGTGCTTTTTTATTTAATATTTTCAGTTATTTCATAAAGAAATTTAAGACATAAATGACCACAGGTAAATGTATTGAAATTCTGATGTTGATTATAGTTGTGTTTTATATTTCTACCAAGATATTTGACTACTTCCGAAGGAGGTTGTAAGTTTCCAAAGCTGTCGAAATATTCTTTTTCATTGTTGTTTTTATAATATGCTACCCAATGTGTACCAGGTCCTGTTGATACGTCTAAATTGATTATTCCACATTCTATTTTCTTTGTTCGTTTTAGTAGAGTATTCAACATGAAAACTCCTCTAAAATATGGAATATTTATAGAGAAACAGTTTATGTCCACATCAGATAGTGGTCTGTTCGTAGCATCTCTAAGAGTTTTTTGATTCCTCTTTGTAAACTAAACCATAACCCTTTTTATATGGTTTTAAGTAAAGTCCCTTTCCAACTGCTATAGATTACATCGCTCTATTATGTCTAATTGCTTCATCAAGTTGATTTTTTGCGTTCTTTGTTGATATTTGCTGATGTTGCATGTGGAAAGCAGAATAATATACATACATATGTACGTGTACGTGTATATTTTTGTATGGGGCGACAGAAGAATGATGACTCATTCTACTTGTGCCAAATATAACCATAATTCTTAATACAGGCATACATACATACATACAGACAAAGTTAAAAATATAAATAAACAAGAAGCAAAACTAGAACGACGTCAGCTCAAAATTATTTTAAGTATGGGTTCATTTAATTTATAAGATTTGTTGATTTACGCAAGTAAAAAACGTTTTTAAGCTAGTATTCTATTATGAATACAATTTTAGCGAATTTTGCTCAAACAACATTTGAAATGCTGTTTAAAATTTTAATGAATATGGCTATAAGCATTTAATAAGAGACAATGCAAATGTAATTATAATGTTTAAGTAAGATGAGAAAAATATGAAGCATGTTTACAAGGTTCATGTTGGCAGTAATATGAATTTTGACAAGTTTTAAAAAATTTGTAGAGTGTTGGAAAGATAAATATGGATTTTTGATTATAAGCAAATATATTGAATTAAACGATTTTCGTTATAGAAAAAAAATACTGCTAATAAAAGATAGACTTTAGTTATTTCATCTGACCTGAAAACCAGACCAGCTCCTAATAAGCTGACCTGAAAATCAGACCAGCTCCTGATAAGCTGATCTGAAAACCAGACCAGGTCCTGATAGCCTGATCTGAAAACCAGACCAGGTCCTGATAAGCTGATCTGAAAACCAGACCAGGTCCTGAAAAGCTGATCTGAAAACCAGACCAGGTCCTGAAAAGCTGATCTGAAAACCAAACCAGGTCCTGATAAGCTGATCTGAAAACCAGACCAGGTTCTGATAAGCTGATCTCATAACCAGACCAGGTCCTGATAAGCTGATCTGATAACCAGACCAGGTCAGTAGTAGGGAACTGTTCATCCTGCCCCACAGTGGGTCGGTTCGCTAACCTGGCAGGTCAAAATTATTTGATGGTCAGTCTATACGGTTTTGAGGATGCTGAGTTCGACAAAAATAATTAAAAAATTCTAGCTCAATTTGTTAGGAAATATTACAGAGTTTTGCTATTGCGAACTTCGGTAGTATTAATTTTTCATGTAATATTTTCAATATTTCATTTTTTATACAATATTTTCAGTACTTTTAGAACAAGTTCTTAGCTGTCCAGAAATCCTTTAATTTTTTTTATATTGAAATGGTAATATTTATGGTTTTAGTCCAGATAAATTAAGCATTCATTCCACTGTGGCAATTAAAATTGTTAAATTTGGGTAATTAAAATTTGAAAATTGTTAAATTCTTGGAAATTTGTGTTTTTTTGTTTACATAAGGAGTTTTTTGTTTATATAAGGAGTTTTTTTGTTAACATTAGGAGTTTTTTGTTTACATTAGGAGTTTTTGTTTACATTAAGTGTATGTCTGTCTGTCGGTCTGTCTGTCTGCCTGCCTGACCGTGGGAAGTTTGTGTGTGGAATATTTTGTGTGAATGTATTAAGGCGGTTCATAGTTTGGCGGTTTTTATGTGTGTATGTGACGACGGGGAAAATCATGAAAATGGTTTTTCCTAATGCTGACGGAAAATCATCTAATGATTTTTCGTAATACCGAAGGCAATACATGATAATTTTTCCTAATGCCTACTGCAATACATGATAATTTTTCCTAATGCCTACTGCAATACATGATTATTATTTTTTTCAAATGCCGACGGCAAAAAATGAATATAATTTTTTCAAATGCCGACGGGAAAATGATTTTTCCTAATGACGACGGGAAAACGTGAAAGTTATTTTTTCTAATGCTAATGTAGGTGTTGCTAGACTGTGGGAATTTAAGGCTGACCGTGATTTGAGTGGGCGGCGTTGTTGCCGTAATATGTAACCATAGGAATTTGTGGATGTGTCTGTCTGTCTGTGAGAATTTAGGTGAAGGTTTGATTGGCAGGGGGCGGGGTGTAGTTGAGGTAGATCGATTGCGTGTGTAGTTGTGTGTGAATGTATGTGTGTGTGTGTGTGTGTGTGTGTGTATGTGTATGTTTGTAGGAATTTCAATGTGTGTATTTCTGTAGGAGCTTAAGGCTGATTGTGATTTATGAGGGGTGAGGTGTTCTAGTAATATGCAACCGGGGGAATCTGTGTGTTTGTATGTCTGTAGGAGTTTAAGGCTGACCATGATTTGGGTGGGCAGGGTTGTTGACGTAATATGTATCCATGGGGATTTGTGGATGTGTCTGTCTATAGTAGTTTAAGGCTGATCGTGATTTGAGGTGGGTGAGGATGTTGTTGAGGTAAATTGGTTATGTGTATGTATGTATATATGTATTTTTGTAAGAATTTAAGATGATTGTGATTTATTAGGGCCGAGGTGTTCTTGTAATATGTAGCCGTGAGAATCTATGTGTATAGACGTCTGTAGAAGTTTAAGACTATCTGTAATTTCAGGTAGGTGAGAGTGTTGTGTTGTTGAGATTAATCTTATATATTGTATATGTATGTATGATCATGGGAATTTGTGTATGTATATCTGAGGGAGAATTTAAGGCTCGTCATGATTTGCAAAAGGTGGGGTGTTGTTGAAATTTTCTTGGATATTTCTTATATGAATTCTGCTATGTGTGTGTGTGTGTATTTGCGCTAATATTTATATGTAGATAGAAATAAATTGTTTTCAATATCGACATTTGGTACTATAAAATACTATCATATATCTGGACTTCCCTAATCCTAGTATGCTTTTATACTTACGATTGCTTTATATTTTCTCATGCTTAAATTTGTCTCGCGTTGAAGTCAGTCTGTGTGAAATTTGTTTATATTACAGATTTTGTTTATTTAACTACATTCGTCTTCTTTGACTGAAAGAGTTATCTACACACAGAGAAAAACCAACTTGAAATCAGTAAGAACCATGCTGAATTAATAAGAACCATTAGCGAAGGTTTAGTCATATTGAAATTTCTTATTTCAATATGGACAAAATATTAATTTACAGTATTCATTTATTAAACTCATTAGTTTGTAGATATCTCAATATACATTTTCTATTATATTAAAAATTATTGAATTAATGTGATGAATTCTTATTTTTAAGCTGCAGATTTTCCCTGAGTGTATTGATTGTTTATATTTGCATTGTGCTTTAACTAAACGACGCTTCATATATTTTCATGATGTAGGTCTAATAAATACTTAAGCATTGATAAGAAATTTGATATGTATACATACATATCTACAAATTGATTTTATGTATGTATGTATGTATGTATGTATGTATGTACATATATATGTACATACAAATAAGTGTTCAATTCAATCTTTGAATACATTTTTTATTTTATTTTTTGTCATGTGATGTCTGTTGTTGGTGAAATTAAAAACATTTTAATTTTTATCTGCGTTTACTTAAAAGTTTGTGAGGATTTTCTGTTGTAAGTAAAACTGAATTCTTGAAGATATGTGCTTACATACTCTATAGTAATAGTAACTATAATAGAAATATTTCTTATACTTAATTTACAGTTTTTTAAAGTATAGGGTATAAAATTTTTTCTAGCTATAGCCTTCTACATTTATTTTGGAAAGCTTGCTTTGCTTTTTGAAAATGTATAAACATTTTTAAATGAAACTGATCCGGCACTCCAGCTTAGGTACTGATAGTATTTTTTGTTGTTAGTTAACTTACTTATTTTTTATTTTTTATTGATAAACATTGGAAATCAAAAGGGAGTTTTATATTGTAATTATTATTTTCATAATTGTTGAAAACAATCGCTGCTTTTTGTTTGTTTTTTTGCGATGAAATCATTTGAATTACTTTTGCAACTTTACGCGTTTATAAAAATTATGTTATTTTCTATATTTCTTAATTTATAAGACTTTTAGACTTTGTCCTTTAGGGGTTATATATTCTATTATACGATTATGAATAAGAATGCAGTAAGCTGATGTATTTGCTTACTGCTTCAAATTAAAATTTTATTAAATTGAATAAAAGGAGTTTTTTTTCTTAAACTCTGATGCAGTTAGAAGCGCTGGAGATTCTTTCATATAACAGCTTTTTTGAAATTTTTGATACATAGTATAATATAGAATTGGATAACATTTATTTTTAATTTTTATGTTAAGAAGTACGGGTATGAGACTGAATTTAAATGTACTTTTAAATTAGTTAAATCATAATGAACAAACATATTTTCTTCTTTAATAGCGATCAACAGAAAACGAACTCGTTTTCATATAATTTAGGTATACCCTATCGACGGCTCCTCTAGGATACAAGATGACTTTGTATGACGAAATTTCTGTTGCTTTATACTGATAATATGTTTACATTAATAAGATACATATACATATGTTTATTTTATGAACGGTGAGCACCTATGGCTTTTATTTAATGTTCTATATGACTTTTTTTTTCATTTTATTAAAGTTCAGCGTATTGTATATATATTTCTGAAATGTTTAAGTGTGTTTTGTGTGCCCATCGGAGAGAGTGTACGTATTAGTTGGTCAGTCAGTCTCTATTTTTATTTATTTTTTTTTTCTTCTAATGTGCCACTCCTTTTTCAGATTTTACTACTTGGAATAGAGAATTTTTGTCTAATTTTTTGGTGGGTATATACATTAGGTATGTAGAAATTAGTTTAGATACAAAGAAATGCATGTTTAATATACAACTATTGTATCAAATCGATCTCAAATAACTCAGTTACCTCTACCAGCAATTCACCGTTGGTGTATTCATAAAGTGTTAGAAACAATGAAATATCTATGTTTTGAGAGAATTTTTCCCCTCAAGTATTTCTACATGAGGTTTGAGGGGTCAATCACTGTCGCATTCATATGTAATGATTATTCACTTAAAAAACGTCATCATCACCATCAATCATCTCCGTATACAATACATTCATGAGTTGGGTTGATCCAGATACAATTGCTGTCTCATCACCTTCTAACAGCTTTATATATTTTGCTAGTATGCATGCCTTAGCATGCTTCTATCGATAGTGACGTAAGAGTCCGAGATGTAGTAGTGTTACAATTAAAAATCTTTACTATTAGAATTTACCAGTTCGCTCTTTTGAATTTTTGCAAAGTAGATACATATGTATGTATTTCATTGACCACAAAATCATAAAATTTCTTTGCTTACAAAATTGTATGACGTGAGGATTTTTTTTTTTTTTTTTTTTTTTTTTTTTTTAAATTATACATGCTTCGGCATGCTTTCATTTTTTTTCTATAAATTTATGTAATACTCATACAGATACAGATATAAAGTAAGATCTGTTTACTGTACATTTTAAAATTTATGCATGCTTCAGCATGATTCTAGTTGAAGCGTATATTCATTCACTAAGTTTGTTTGATACTTATTCATACACATGTACATTCTTAAAGATTGGATATCAAAGTCCAATTTCCGTAGTTTATCTATATTTTCTAAAGATCTGATAGCTAAAGAAATAAATAGAGTGAAGATCTTCTATAATAATCCCATTTTCATATTGTAAAATTTTGCGTGCTAGCGCTTTCGATGGGAAAATATACATACAACTTTATAAAAACTATGTTATAGTTCATTTTAAACACTGAAGTTTTAGCAATATTTCATTCAGACCAACAAGTTTAGAGAATTCCACTACATTTAGTTAATTATCTTTCTTAAGACTCATCATTCCTAATCAATCCTACAAAAAACAACACAAACTAGATTTTTCGTTTTAATTTTATTTTTATTAAATTCAACATTCATTCTTCAAATAACTTTATACTATATTAAGTAGCTTTTCCTCATTTGTTGAGTTGACTTTAATAGGAGACATTTTAATGGTACGATGAACTTTTCTATTGCATGCATTGAGTAAATCTTTATACATACCAATCCACTTATATGAACCATTAAAGCTAATTCTTTTCACATCATACCTTTCAATGATCTATTAAATCATTCTAATATTGATGCTTTCATATTAAGTAATGTTTAATCTTCTATTTATGTATGAGTTTTCCCAAGTATTTATTAAAAAATTCTTTAAAATCATCTGTTTGTAAGTTTTTTGGTACCCGTACCACTTCAAAAATATTTTCCATTGCCTTGGTTTTTAGAGTGCAGCTTTTATTTTCAGCTGTACTTTGAGAATGTGTCAATTACAGTCTTCAAAAATCAACAATTTCTATTTTCTGTAGAATAGTTCTACATTTCACCTAACTTAGCTCCATAAAACATCATATATTCCTATCATTACATCTCTACAAGCACAAACAGTTGTTGAAATTTAATATGGACTTCGTTAACTAAATTCCTTTTTAAAGACATTGAATTGTTTCACAGATTTTTTCGAAAGTGTTGTGATCTACATCTTGCACTTTCAGCTATTTATACTAACATGTAGTTAATTTTCTAATCTATATATTTAACCGTAAACTCTTCAATTTGTTTTTAATTATTTACTTTTTAGAATTGCTTTTTCAATTTTATAACTGTCTTCTTTCTCTAATTTTATTTCACGTTGTAGTTCCTCAATTTGCATTTAAATATATTCTTGAATATTAATGCTTTAAGCTATATTATTAATTTGTCTTGTATTTTATCTTCATTCAGTTTAATGTAACTATCAACAATAGTTTGTATCTAATTCATTTATGCCTTCCAATACTGATAAGTCAGTATAAATGTCTTCAGAATTGGAAGTCTATGAGTAAAATCATCGTCATCATCATTCTCAGTATTAGCATCATTAAATATGATGGTATTATCAAATATTGTTCCTTCTACTAGTTTCTTTTTGGGTACTTGTCTATATCTTGAGTGAAGGTTTCTCAGGCTTTAAACTTGTATATTTTCAACTTCTGTCTTGATTTTACTTTCTTCTTTCATAAGAATTCTTTTAATATTTTTAGAACTATTTATGAATTCTTCTGCTATAGGTTTAAATGTATCTTTTAGTTGTTCACTTGTATCTATTTCACCAGTTTTTATACTACGAAGCTTTTTCTTCAACACATTTCTTGTCAACACCAACTGTTTTAAAATTTTCTCATCCAGGGCAAATAACAGGTATCAACAATCATATCAGCTTTTCAGGAGCTGGTCTGGTTTTCAGATCAGCTTTTCAGGACCTGGTCTGGTTTTCAGATCAGCTTTTCAGGACCTGGTCTGGTTTTCAGATCAGCTTTTCAGGACCTGGTCTGGTTTTCAGATCAGCTTATCAGGACCTGGTCTGGTTTTCAGATCAGCTTTTCAGGACCTGGTCTGGTTTTCAGATCAGCTTATCAGGACCTGGTCTGGTTTTCAGATCAGCTTTTCAGGACCTGGTCTGGTTTTCAGATCAGCTTATCAGGACCTGGTCTGGTTTTCAGATCAGCTTATCAGGAGCTGGTCTGGTTTTCAGATCAGCTTATCAGGAGCTGGTCTGGTTATCAGATCAGCTTATCAGGAGCTGGTCTGGTTTTCAGATCAGCTTATCAGGAGCTGATCTGATTTTTAGATCAGCTTATCAGGTAACAGATCAGGCTATCAGGAGCTGTTCAGATTTTCATTTCAAGATATCTGAGTCAGATTTAGTCATCAGTGTACAAGTAGCTAGCCATTTATAACATTTATATACATGAAGTTTAAAGTCAGATGAAATACGAAAAAGTAAAGTTTTATCTAGTAAAATTATTTTCTATAACGATCATCGTTTAATTCACTATCTTTGCTTATAATCAAAAATCCATATTTATCCTTTCAACATGCTTTTTATTTTTCTCACCTAACTTAAACATTAAATATACATTATGATGATCTCTTATTAAATGTTTGGTGATTCTGGTGTAAGTTTTACATAAGTAGAATGAATCAACATTCTTATCTCTCCCCATACAAAAATATGCTTCCCATACGCATCATCGTTAAATATCATATTAGAATTACTTTGGACTGAAATAACAGATTCACTATCGGTAAATTTTGTAATATATTATTATTTTAATTGATGTAATTAATTTCTTCAGATATTTATATCTGGGGTGATATAAAGATTTTGAGTATAAATAAATGTTCTCAAAATTTAAGTCCATTAGGACTTTCTAGCAAGCCAATCATAGCGTTTTTTTTTTCGCAATTTGACAGGTCAACTATTGTTGCACGAATAGAATTTGATATAAAGGAACTATGATTTATTTTTGAACTATCATTCGATGATTCATCAATATTTCGTACCAAGATATTTTTAGGTTGTTTTTACTATGAGTATGCGCCAATATTTATGAAATGTATTTCATAAATATTATCTCTTATTATAGAAAAATTAAAAATGTAGCTATACGATATCAGAAAATATTTTCTGAAATCGTATAGCTATATTATTTTATTTGTCCTATAATAAGAGATAATGGCCCCCACTCATAGTCAAAACAAAGAATATTTTAAGAGTTTCAAATCAGTATTATCATAAAAAATACTGATTTTAAACTCTTACAGCCTTATTTATAATACTTATTAAGGCTTTGGAAAGGCTTTTTAAAACAAATTTTTTATAAAAATTTTTTCTTAAAAAGTCTTTATAAAGCCCTAATAAGTGTTATAAATAAGGCTGTTAAAATATACTTTGTTTTACTAACCACATTTTTGTAACTAAACGCATTTCATAAATATTGATGCATACTCATAGTCAAAAAAAGGATATTTTTATGCTGTTTTGATTATGAGTGTGGATCATTATCTCTTATTATAGAAAAAATAAACTAATGCAGCTATACGATTTCAGAAAATATTTTCTGATATGGTATAGCTGTATTAGTTTATTTTTTTATAATAAGAGATAATATTTATAAAATGTATTTAGCTACATAAATGCGGTTATCAAATTCTATTCGTGCAACAATAGTTGACCTGTCAAATTGCAAAAAAAAACGCTATGATTAGCTTGCTAGAAAGTCCTAATGGACTTAAATTTGAGAACATTTATTTATACTCAAAATCTTTATATCAACCCAAATATAAATACCTGAAGAAATTAATTTCATCAATTAAAACAATAAGATATTACAAAATTTACAGATAGTGATTCTGTTATTTCAGTCCAAAGTAATTCCAATATGATATTTAAGGATGATGCGTATGGGAAGCATATTTTTGTATGGGGAGAGATAAGAATGTTGATTAATTCACTTATGTAAAACTTACATCAGAATCATCAAACATTTAATAAGAGATCATCATAATGTAATTTTAATGTTTAAGTAAGGTGAGAAAAATATAAAGCATGTTGAAAGGATAAATATGGATTTTTGATTATAAGCAAAGATAGTGAATTAAATGATGATCGTTATAGAAAATAATTTTACTAGATAAAAAAAACTTTACTTTTTCGTATTTCATCTGACTTTAAACTTCATGTATATAAATGTTATAAATGGCTAGCTACTTGTACACTGATAACTAAATCTGACTCAGATATCTTGAAATGAAAATCTGAACAGCTCCTGATAGCCTGATCTGTTACCTGATAAGCTGATCTAAAAATCAGATCAGATCCTGATAAGCTGATCCGAAAACCAGACCAGCTCCTGATAAGCTGATCTGATAACCAGACCAGCTCCTGATAAGCTGATCTGAAAACCAGACCAGCTCCTGATAAGCTGATCTGAAAACCAGACCAGGTCCTGATAAGCTGATCTGAAAACCAGACCAGGTCCTGAAAAGCTGATCTGAAAACCAGACCAGGTCCTGATAAGCTGATCTGAAAACCAGACCAGGTCCTGAAAAGCTGATCTGAAAACCAGACCAGGTCCTGATAAGCTGATCTGAAAACCAGACCAGGTCCTGAAAAGCTGATCTGAAAACCAGACCAGGTCCTGAAAAGCTGATCTGAAAACCAGACCAGGTCCTGAAAAGCTGATCTGAAAACCAGACCAGCTCCTGAAAAGCTGATATGATTGTTGATACCTGTTATTTGCCCTGGATGAGAAAATTTTAAAACAGTTGGTGTTGACAAGAAATGTGTTGAAGAAAAAGCTTCGTAGTATAAAAACTTGTGAAATAGATACAAGTGAACAACTAAAAGATATTTTAAACCTATAACAGAAGAATTCAAAAATAGTTCTAAAAATATTAAAAGAATTCTTATGAAATAGGAAAGTAAAATCAAGACAGAAGTTGAAAATATACAAGTTTAAAGCCTGAGAAACCTTCACTCAAGATATAGACAAGTACCCAAAAAGAAACTAGTAGAAGGAACAATATTTGATAATACCATCATATTTAATGATGCTAATACTGAGAATGATGATGACGATGATTTTACTCATAGACTTCCAATTCTGAAGACATTTATACTGACTTATCAGTATTGGAAGGCATAAATGAATTAGATACAAACTATTGTTGATAGTTACATTAAACTGAATGAAGATAAAATACAAGACAAATTAATAATATAGCTTAAAGCATTAATATTCAAGAATATATTTAAATGCAAATTGAGGAACTACAACGTGAAATAAAATTAGAGAAAGAAGACAGTTATAAAATTGAAAAAGCAATTCTAAAAAGTAAATAATTAAAAACAAATTGAAGAGTTTACGGTTAAATATATAGATTAGAAAATTAACTACATGTTAGTATAAATAGCTGAAAGTGCAAGATGTAGATCACAACACTTTCGAAAAAATCTGTGAAACAATTCAATGTCTTTAAAAAGGAATTTAGTTAACGAAGTCCATATTAAATTTCAACAACTGTTTGTGCTTGTAGAGATGTAATGATAGGAATATATGATGTTTTATGGAGCTAAGTTAGGTGAAATGTAGAACTATTCTACAGAAAATAGAAATTGTTGATTTTTGAAGACTGTAATTGACACATTCTCAAAGTACAGCTGAAAATAAAAGCTGCACTCTAAAAACCAAGGCAATGGAAAATATTTTTGAAGTGGTACGGGTACCAAAAAACTTACAAACAGATGATTTTAAAGAATTTTTTAATAAATACTTGGGAAAACTCATACATAAATAGAAGATTAAACATTACTTAATATGAAAGCATCAATATTAGAATGATTTAATAGATCATTGAAAGGTATGATGTGAAAAGAATTAGCTTTAATGGTTCATATAAGTGGATTGGTATGTATAAAGATTTACTCAATGCATGCAATAGAAAAGTTCATCGTACCATTAAAATGTCTCCTATTAAAGTCAACTCAACAAATGAGGAAAAGCTACTTAATATAGTATAAAGTTATTTGAAGAATGAATGTTGAATTTAATAAAAATAAAATTAAAACGAAAAATCTAGTTTGTGTTGTTTTTTGTAGGATTGATTAGGAATGATGAGTCTTAAGAAAGATAATTAACTAAATGTAGTGGAATTCTCTAAACTTGTTGGTCTGAATGAAATATTGCTAAAACTTCAGTGTTTAAAATGAACTATAACATAGTTTTTATAAAGTTGTATGTATATTTTCCCATCGAAAGCGCTAGCACGCAAAATTTTACAATATGAAAATGGGATTATTATAGAAGATCTTCACTCTATTTATTTCTTTAGCTATCAGATCTTTAGAAAATATAGATAAACTACGGAAATTGGACTTTGATATCCAATCTTTAAGAATGTACATGTGTATGAATAAGTATCAAACAAACTTAGTGAATGAATATACGCTTCAACTAGAATCATGCTGAAGCATGCATAAATTTTAAAATGTACAGTAAACAGATCTTACTTTATATCTGTATCTGTATGAGTATTACATAAATTTATAGAAAAAAAATGAAAGCATGCCGAAGCATGTATAATTTAAAAAAAAAAAAAAAAAAAAAAAAAAAAAATCCTCACGTCATACAATTTTGTAAGCAAAGAAATTTTATGATTTTGTGGTCAATGAAATACATACATATGTATCTACTTTGCAAAAATTCAAAAGAGCGAACTGGTAAATTCTAATAGTAAAGATTTTTAATTGTAACACTACTACATCTCGGACTCTTACGTCACTATCGATAGAAGCATGCTAAGGCATGCATACTAGCAAAATATATAAAGCTGTTAGAAGGTGATGAGACAGCAATTGTATCTGGATCAACCCAACTCATGAATGTATTGTATACGGAGATGATTGATGGTGATGATGACGTTTTTTAAGTGAATAATCATTACATATGAATGCGACAGTGATTGACCCCTCAAACCTCATGTAGAAATACTTGAGGGGAAAAATTCTCTCAAAACATAGATATTTCATTGTTTCTAACACTTTATGAATACACCAACGGTGAATTGCTGGTAGAGGTAACTGAGTTATTTGAGATCGATTTGATACAATAGTTGTATATTAAACATGCATTTCTTTGTATCTAAACTAATTTCTACATACCTAATGTATATACCCACCAAAAAATTAGACAAAAATTCTCTATTCCAAGTAGTAAAATCTGAAAAAGGAGTGGCACATTAGAAGAAAAAAAAAATAAATAAAAATAGAGACTGACTGACCAACTAATACGTACACTCTCTCCGATGGGCACACAAAACACACTTAAACATTTCAGAAATATATATACAATACGCTGAACTTTAATAAAATGAAAAAAAAAAGTCATATAGAACATTAAATAAAAGCCATAGGTGCTTACCGTTCATAAAATAAACATATGTATATGTATCTTATTAATGTAAACATATTATCAGTATAAAGCAACAGAAATTTCGTCATACAAAGTCATCTTGTATCCTAGAGGAGCCGTCGATAGGGTATACCTAAATTATATGAAAACGAGTTCGTTTTCTGTTGATCGCTATTAAAGAAGAAAATATGTTTGTTCATTATGATTTAACTAATTTAAAAGTACATTTAAATTCAGTCTCATACCCGTACTTCTTAACATAAAAATTAAAAATAAATGTTATCCAATTCTATATTATACTATGTATCAAAAATTTCAAAAAAGCTGTTATATGAAAGAATCTCCAGCGCTTCTAACTGCATCAGAGTTTAAGAAAAAAACTCCTTTTATTCAATTTAATAAAATTTTAATTTGAAGCAGTAAGCAAATACATCAGCTTACTGCATTCTTATTCATAATCGTATAATAGAATATATAACCCCTAAAGGACAAAGTCTAAAAGTCTTATAAATTAAGAAATATAGAAAATAACATAATTTTTATAAACGCGTAAAGTTGCAAAAGTAATTCAAATGATTTCATCGCAAAAAAACAAACAAAAAGCAGCGATTGTTTTCAACAATTATGAAAATAATAATTACAATATAAAACTCCCTTTTGATTTCCAATGTTTATCAATAAAAAATAAAAAATAAGTAAGTTAACTAACAACAAAAAAAACTATCAGTACCTAAGCTGGAGTGCCGGATCAGTTTCATTTAAAAATGTTTATACATTTTCAAAAAGCAAAGCAAGCTTTCCAAAATAAATGTAGAAGGCTATAGCTAGAAAAAATTTTATACCCTATACTTTAAAAAACTGTAAATTAAGTATAAGAAATATTTCTATTATAGTTACTATTACTATAGAGTATGTAAGCACATATCTTCAAGAATTCAGTTTTACTTACAACAGAAAATCCTCACAAACTTTTAAGTAAACGCAGATAAAAATTAAAATGTTTTTAATTTCACCAACAACAGACATCACATGACAAAAAATAAAATAAAAAATGTATTCAAAGATTGAATTGAACACTTATTTGTATGTACATATATATGTACATACATACATACATACATACATACATACATAAAATCAATTTGTAGATATGTATGTATACATATCAAATTTCTTATCAATGCTTAAGTATTTATTAGACCTACATCATGAAAATATATGAAGCGTCGTTTAGTTAAAGCACAATGCAAATATAAACAATCAATACACTCAGGGAAAATCTGCAGCTTAAAAATAAGAATTCATCACATTAATTCAATAATTTTTAATATAATAGAAAATGTATATTGAGATATCTACAAACTAATGAGTTTAATAAATGAATACTGTAAATTAATATTTTGTCCATATTGAAATAAGAAATTTCAATATGACTAAACCTTCGCTAATGGTTCTTATTAATTCAGCATGGTTCTTACTGATTTCAAGTTGGTTTTTCTCTGTGTGTAGATAACTCTTTCAGTCAAAGAAGACGAATGTAGTTAAATAAACAAAATCTGTAATATAAACAAATTTCACACAGACTGACTTCAACGCGAGACAAATTTAAGCATGAGAAAATATAAAGCAATCGTAAGTATAAAAGCATACTAGGATTAGGGAAGTCCAGATATATGATAGTATTTTATAGTACCAAATGTCGATATTGAAAACAATTTATTTCTATCTACATATAAATATTAGCGCAAATACACACACACACACATAGCAGAATTCATATAAGAAATATCCAAGAAAATTTCAACAACACCCCACCTTTTGCAAATCATGACGAGCCTTAAATTCTCCCTCAGATATACATACACAAATTCCCATGATCATACATACATATACAATATATAAGATTAATCTCAACAACACAACACTCTCACCTACCTGAAATTACAGATAGTCTTAAACTTCTACAGACGTCTATACACATAGATTCTCACGGCTACATATTACAAGAACACCTCGGCCCTAATAAATCACAATCATCTTAAATTCTTACAAAAATACATATATACATACATACACATAACCAATTTACCTCAACAACATCCTCACCCACCTCAAATCACGATCAGCCTTAAACTACTATAGACAGACACATCCACAAATCCCCATGGATACATATTACGTCAACAACCCTGCCCACCCAAATCATGGTCAGCCTTAAACTCCTACAGACATACAAACACACAGATTCCCCCGGTTGCATATTACTAGAACACCTCACCCCTCATAAATCACAATCAGCCTTAAGCTCCTACAGAAATACACACATTGAAATTCCTACAAACATACACATACACACACACACACACACACACACACACACACACACACATACATTCACACACAACTACACACGCAATCGATCTACCTCAACTACACCCCGCCCCCTGCCAATCAAACCTTCACCTAAATTCTCACAGACAGACAGACACATCCACAAATTCCTATGGTTACATATTACGGCAACAACGCCGCCCACTCAAATCACGGTCAGCCTTAAATTCCCACAGTCTAGCAACACCTACATTAGCATTAGAAAAAATAACTTTCACGTTTTCCCGTCGTCATTAGGAAAAATCATTTTCCCGTCGGCATTTGAAAAAATTATATTCATTTTTTGCCGTCGGCATTTGAAAAAAATAATAATCATGTATTGCAGTAGGCATTAGGAAAAATTATCATGTATTGCAGTAGGCATTAGGAAAAATTATCATGTATTGCAGTAGGCATTAGGAAAAATTATAATGTTTTGCCTTCGGTATTACGAAAAATCATTAGATGATTTTCCGTCAGCATTAGGAAAAACCATTTTCATGATTTTCCCCGTCGTCACATACACACATAAAAACCGCCAAACTATGAACCGCCTTAATACATTCACACAAAATATTCCACACACAAACTTCCCACGGTCAGGCAGGCAGACAGACAGACCGACAGACAGACATACACTTAATGTAAACAAAAACTCCTAATGTAAACAAAAAACTCCTAATGTAAACAAAAAAACTCCTTATATAAACAAAAAACTCCTTATGTAAACAAAAAAACACAAATTTCCAAGAATTTAACAATTTTCAAATTTTAATTACCCAAATTTAACAATTTTAATTGCCACAGTGGAATGAATGCTTAATTTATCTGGACTAAAACCATAAATATTACCATTTCAATATAAAAAAAATTAAAGGATTTCTGGACAGCTAAGAACTTGTTCTAAAAGTACTGAAAATATTGTATAAAAAATGAAATATTGAAAATATTACATGAAAAATTAATACTACCGAAGTTCGCAATAGCAAAACTCTGTAATATTTCCTAACAAATTGAGCTAGAATTTTTTAATTATTTTTGTCGAACTCAGCATCCTCAAAACCGTATAGACTGACCATCAAATAATTTTGACCTGCCAGGTTAGCGAACCGACCCACTGTGGGGCAGGATGAACAGTTCCCTACTACTCAGGTCCTGATAAGCTGATCTGAAAACCAGACCAGCTCCTGAAAAGCTGATCTGAAAAACAGACCAGGTGCTAATAAGCTGATCTAATAGCTGATAAGCTGATCTAATAGCTGACAACTATTGTACTATTTGCTGTTAGCAAACGTAAATGAGATGGTTTTAAAGCAGTTGGTGTCGATAAGAAAATACCTAATGAAATATAATGGAATTTCATAATATTGTGAAATTCGATTTGTTTTGTGCAGAACCTTTCAAAGATAACAAGACTGTGCATGTTTAAGCGATATGAAAAGAAAAAACAAGAATTTGCATGAAAGAAGAAAGTAACATCAAGACAGAAGTTGAGAATATACAAGTTTAAAGACTGAGAAACCATCAGTCAAGATAGAGGCAAGTAAACAAAAAAAAATTAGTAGAAGGAACAATATTACGAACTAAATAGATTTTATAAATGTTACCTGTTATTATCGAAAAAATTAGATGATATAGTTATACAATATCAGAAAACGTTTAGTCATAAAAACACCTTCGTTGGAGGAGGTATAGTAGATAAAAAAATAAACTCTCTAACTGGTGAAGTTTATCTTCCTGGATATTAGTATTGTGGACCTGAAACAAAACTACAAAAACGTTTAAATTGAGGTGACAAAGGAATTAATTTATTGGACTCTGCTTGTAAAGATCACGATATAGCTTATTAAAAAATAAGGATTTAAGCATTAGACATAAAGCTGATAAAATACTTGAAAGTTCAGCTTGGGATCGAGTTTTATCAAAAGATAGTAGTATTGCTGAAAAATCATTTGCCTATATGGTTACTAACGCAATGAAAGCCAAAACAAAATTTGGTATGGGTGTGGAGAAAAAGAAAAATGTTAAAAAGAACAAGATAAATAATAAAAAACTGTTTAGAACATCAATTAGAGCTGCAACAAAAATACTAAAGAAGGAAAAACCATTAGATATTAACTCAGCAATTAAAATTGCCCGAAAAACTATCAACAAATCATTAAAAGGAAGAAAATCTCAAATTATAGTACCACGTGTAATACGTGTCCCAAAAATTGGTGGGTTTTTGCCTCTAATACCGATTTTAACTGCTCTGGGTGCAATTGGTAGTCTAACAACTGGAGGTGCTGCTATAGCTAAAGCTGTTAACGCAACAAAGAATGCAAAAAATCAACTTGATGAAGCAATTAGACATAATAGAGCGATGTAATCTATAGCAGTTGGAAAGGGACTTTACTTAAAACCATATAAAAAGGGTTATGGTTTAGTTTACAAAGAGGAATCAAAAAACTCTTAGAGATGCTACGAACAGACCACTATCTGATGTGGACATAAACCGTTTCTCTATAAATATTCCATATTTTAGAGGAGTTTTCATGTTGAATACTCTACCAAAACGAACAAAGAAAATAGAATGTGGAATAATCAATTTAGACGTATCAACAGGACCTGGTACACATTGGGTAGCATATTATAAAAACAACAATGAAAAAGAATATTTCGACAGCTTTGGAAACTTACAACCTCCTTCGGAAGTAGTCAAATATCTTGGTAGAAATATAAAATACAACTATAATCAACATCAGAATTTCAATACATTTACCTGTGGTCATTTATGTATTTATTTATAGACTGACTGACCAACTAAAACGTACACTCTGTCCGATGGACACACAAAGCACACTTAAACATTTCAGAAATATATACACAACACGCTGAACTTTAATAAAATGAGAAAAAAAATCATATAGAACGTCAAATGAAAGCCATAGGTAATAGCCCTTCATAAAATAAACATATACATATGTACCTTATTAATGTAAACATATTATCAGTATAAAGCAACAGAAATTTCGTCAAACAAAGTCATCTTGTATCCTAGAGGAACCGTCGAAAGGGTATACCTAAAGTCTCTGAAAACCACTTCGTTTTCTGATGATCGCTTTTCAACAAGAAAATAAGTTTGTTCATTGTGACTAATTTAAAAGTACATTTAAATTCAGTCTCATATCCGATCTTAACTGCATCAGAATTTAAGAAAAAAGCTACTTTTATTCAATTGAATAAAATTTTAATTTGAAGCAGTAAGCAAATACATCAGCTTACTGCATTCTTATTCATAATCGTATAATAGAATATATAACCACTAAAGCACAAAGTCTAAAAGTCTTATAAATTAAGAAATATAGAAAATAACATAATTTTTATAAACGCGTAAAGTTTCAAAAGTAATTCAAATGATTTCATCGCAAAAAACCATTGTTTTCAACAATTATGAAAATAATAATTACAATATAAAACTCCCTTTTGATTTCCAATGTTTATCAATAAAAAATAAAAAATAAGTAAGTTAACTAACAACAAAAAAACTATCAGTACCTAAGCTGGAGTGCCGGATCAGTTTCATTTAAAAATGTTTATACATTTTTAAAAAGCAAAGCAAGCTTTCCAAAATAAATGTAGAAGGCTATAGCTAGAAAAAATTGTATACCCTAAAAATGTCAAGCGTTGACTAACTAACATTGCATCAACTTTAAAAAAATGTAAATTGAGTATAAGGAATATTTTTATTATAGTTACTATTACTATAGAGTATGTACATATCTTCAGGAATTCAGTTTTACTTAAAACAGAAAATCCTCACAAACTTTTAAGAAAACGCAGATAAAAATTAAAATGTTTTTAATTTCAACAACAACAGACATCACATGACAAAAAATAAAATAAAAAATGTATTCAAAGATTGAGTTAAACACTTATTTGTATGTACATATATATGTACATACATACATACATACATACATACATAAAATCAATTTGTAGATATGTATGTATACATATCAAATTTCTTATCAATGCTTAATTATTTATTAGATCTACATCATGAAAATATATGAAGCGTCGTTTAGTTAAAGCACAATGCAAATATAAACAATCCATACACTCAGGGAAAATCTGCAGCTTAAAAATAAGAATTCGTAACATTAATTCAATAATTTTTAATATAATAGAAAATGTATATTGAGATATCTACAAACTAATGAGTTTAATAAATGAATAATGTAAATTAATATTTTGTCCATATTGAAATAAGAAATTTCAATATGACTAAACCTTTGTTAATGGTTCTTATTAATTCAGCATGGTTTTTACTGATTTCAAGTTGGTTTTTCTCTGTGTGCAGAATACTCTTTCAGTCAAAGAAGACTTATGTAGTTAAATAAACAAAATCTGTAATATAAACAAATTTCACACAGACAGACTTTAACGCGAGACAAATTTAAGCATGAGAAAATATAACGCAATCGTAAGTATAAAAGCATACTAGGATTAGGGAAGTCCAGATATATGATAGTATTTTATATTTAGTACCAAATGTCGATATTGAAAACAATTTATTTTTACCTACATATAAATATCAGCGCGAGAAAATCATTTACATACTGGCACATACACATACACAAAGAAGTGATCACGTAATACACAAACATACATACATAATGAAATTTTATAATATTATGAAATTCAAACTCCTCTGTCATGAAATATGAAACAATATTTCTTAAATAAATAAACGAAGATTTCATAACATCACCTTCGTCCCCCACCATACGATCACGTACATTACTCCAAAAACATGTATGTACATATATTATCAAATACATTCCCTCTCCACTTCCATTGTCAGCAGATATCAGGGTTGCCACTATCTGCAGCTACTAGATTATTTCCCCAGAAATAAAAAATGCATGCATACATACGAGCACAATAACCATACATATGCATAGCAACGACAACTCACAACAATAAAAATAATGATTCTACATAAACACGAATTCGTTGTCACTACCCTGCAGTCAGACAGGGATCAATTGTCTGTGTGTCAACACTAAAATTCTAGTGATCATTATGGTATAATACGTTGTATTCTATCTGTCAGTAAAAAGGAAAGATTTTGCAACAACTTGTCAATATACATACCTTTTTGTATGTACATAAATTATAGATATATACCAGTAACTAACTGTCTGGTTGGTATGTCTCTACGTTCTAATAAGAACCACGTAGTCATTACCTATTCAATTGTTTTAGTGTTACTAGTAGATTTTAAATGAGAAGCATATGCTAAATGTCTATAGTGAAAAGTATTGAATGGGATATAATTATTTAGTAGTACTGGTGACAAAGTCAAAAGCGACTCAGTACATTTTCACCATCGACATTTCCTACCGGGTATAATGATTGTCTGCCACTACGAGAAAAGTATCTGAGACCGACAAACATACAATTAAATACAAAAACGCACACATATACACACACATACATACACACACAAACATCCCACACATACATACATCCATACACTGTAAGCACAACGTTTCTCTACAATAACAACAAAACCTGTACACACAAGTGTACATACACATAAACAAAGAATCAAACTCACACACGCACACACACACAATATCAGCATGAAAATCCCCTCATTTGTAACAGGGTTGCCAACGTTTTTATTTTTTCCCGGTTTTGAATTCCCAAAACAGGACTCAGGTCCCCATTACTAATCTACTCACATTAATTAATAAAAATATTTCATTCAATAAAGAATTGAAATTACTGAACTTAAGCCTGACTAAAAAATATTTCTGATTAAAAATTCACTACAGTTCAATTAAAATCTTAAAATGTCTCACTTAATTAAAAATATTAATATATCAAAATGCCCTTATTATGAAAATTTTCGATCTTTGACTGTAGTCCAAACCACTTCTGTGAAGATAAATTCCGAAATTTAAACCCAAGACACAAACCAATTGCATTAACAGAGCTACATATGTTAACCTGATAACGTGCCCTGTTAGACATGAAAATTTTGGAAGTAATTACATACTCAAAATGGAATCCTGGCCATATTTTTCAACAAAATGAGCTAAAAAAAATCGAAATATGCAGACAATTATGTTTTTCTATATAAAAACAAAAAAAATGTCATAAAAAATTAAAAGAAACTATAATTTTTTAACTATCAAATAAATAAGTTTTTGATGTGTAAACATTTATACGCTAGGGGGTAAAAATTTTTTGGCTTTGATTCTTTGCTGAGATTTCTTTGCTGAGATTTCTTTGCTTTTTGCTTTTTCTTTGCATTGTCAAATCGGTTGGAGCTATGTATGAGTGTATTAGTGTTTGAAAGAAGCAATACCAAGCAGAGAAACAAGTCGACCGGCTCGAAGCCGACGGTGCGCCGCCGCCGGTTATTTTTCTGTATATTTCCGTACACCAGAGGTGAAAATGAACCGTAAGAGCTACGGACTTGAAATTTGGACACAATATGTAGACATTTGGCCACTACAACAACAAAGACATGAGAGTTAAAAACTAAAGGGTGTTCCAAAACGAGCAACGAAAAATATTAAAATCCCATGTAAGAGCAAAACTCTTGAAATTTTCATAAACGGTAAAACTAAAAAATCAAAAAAATATAAAATCGCCAAATATAAAAAAATCGCCAAAAACAAAAAACAAATCGCCAAATCGAAAAAAGCACCAAATTAAAAAAAATCTCTAGGACTAAAATAAATCGCGAAAAACCGGAAAAGTCGCCAAAATGAAAAAAATCCTTTAACAAAAAATCGCCAATATGAAATAATCGCCAAAATGAAAAAATCGCCTAAATAAAAAAGCCCCCCCCAAAAAAATTCGCCAAAATGAAAAAAACCCCCCAAAAACAGAAAAAAATCGCCAAAATGAAAAAATCGCCAAAATAAAAAAATCGCCAAAATGAAAAAAAATTGCGAAAACTAAAAAACGCAAAAAGAGAAAAAAAAACGCCGAAACGAGAAAAAAGCGATAAAACTGAAAAAAAGTCGTTTAAACTGAAAAAATTTAAAAAAGGAAGAAAGCTAAATAAAAAAAAATAAAAAATCAAAACCGAATGTGCGCGAGTCAAAGTCGCACTTTACTGAATTTATTTTAATTGCAATGCGTACACAACAACAAGAACAGCAACAACTAAACGATGAACAACAGGAATTAAAAATTAAAAAGTAAAAGTAAAGGCATTTACCATAGACCAGCACTGCAGTACCACTAAAGTTTCAGTAAAAACAACTATGTGTTGTTAGTCAGAATATTTACAACAGACTTTGGTGTTATTTGTTCATTAATAATTATCACATGTAATTTGGCTTAAAAAGCGATACGAACTTTAGCCCGTTCAAATCACAAATATAGAAAAAAAAATTGAGTTCGAATAATAATTAAAATTAACTAAAAATTAATAGCCATGGGCCTGTGGCAAAAATTAAATAAAAATATACTTAATAGTAACAAACCAAAAAAGTTTGTCTTAAGTAGAACAAAAAATAAGCAAATTAAGTAACATGTGTATAATTAGTAAAAAGAACAAAACTACAATGGTAAGACTGTTGTAAATATAGTGATGATAAAATTGAGCTTACAATACAAAAAAGCTTTCAGCAAATTGAAATACGATGAATCAAAACAATTCACATATTTCATTTGCAATAAAATGCTAAGTATATAAAGCAGAAATATACATGAACTGACACCACACACAGTGGACCAAACACAAAAGAACGCTGATGATGAAGGTTTAGTGGCCTTCGAAAACGGCTGGCTGTTGCGTTCAACTATGTGTTGTTAGTCAGAATATTTAAAACAGACTTTGGTGTTATTTGTTCATTAATAATTATCACATGTAATTTGGCTTAAAAAGCGATACGAACTTTAGCCCGTTCAAATCACAAATATAAACAATAAAAAATGTTTAACAAGTAAATTTTTACTGATTACTAAAATTTTGTTTCTACAATTTTTATAAATTGCCTAAATGATTTGTTATATGATGAGGTGCATTGAATTTTCAGTAATCAGTAATGCCCGTATTCATAATGAAATTCTACCAAGTGGCTAAATGTTTTTCATATAAAAGTTTCAAAATTTGAATGAAAAAACTTTGCCACTTGCTACAATTTTATTATGATTACGGCCCTACGATTTTACTGGTAATGCAAATTAAATTTCATTAGCAGTAAAAATTTACTGAATTTTTTTAGTAATCAGTAAATTTACTGCTTACTGCAATTTTGAATGCAGTACATATACATATACTGCAGTGTGCCCATTTACTAACCAAATAAGTTTAATAAAACCAACAAATTCATATGTATTTACAATATTGAAAGTTTTGATACTTTTAATTAATTAATTTAAAAAAAGATACTAAAAGCATAAGTACTTCCAACTTAAAAAAAAAATTCATTACTAGATGTTTACACATCTCCTCTGTGATCGGACTCACATTGCTTTTTTTATGGAAATTTTTGAATTCCTAGAGAACGAACATACCTGGGCGGCAAAATTTTTTTTGAAATTTATGTCTTTTGTGCCTTTTTATAATATCCAGGTTTCAAAACCCTTAACATTTGCGTTTTTCATAAAAAAAAATTTGATTTTTCTAAATTTTCAAATTTCGATTATCACTAAAGGACGAATTTCAGGAGAACGAACATATTTGGGCAGCTAAATTTTTTTGAAATTTATGTCTTTTGTGCCCTTTTATAATATCCAGGGGGCAAATTACGGCACTCGTTATCAAACGAAATTGCGAAATATTTCAATAGAGTTTATATGGAAATGTTTCGTAATTTCGTTCGATAACGAGTGCCGTAATTTGCACCCAGGTTTCAAAACACTTAACATTTGCATTTTTTCATAAAAAAATTAATTTTATGAAACGATATTGTTGAAAGCCTTCCCTAAAGCTTTACATTTGCTTTCGCTAAGATCATGTTAAATTTTATTACTTATGTTAATTTTATGCTAGTTTTTTCATTTTTCATAAGACTGTAGTAATATTTTCTGAATCAAATACGTTTGATACAAAATTTGAATCGAGCGTGAGAGCAATTCAACCTAATGATGTTGTAATAACTTTTCGAGCAGAATTTTTCTTTTAGTTGATGCAAAAATTTGAAGGTAAAACATAATTTGGATTTTGCAGTGAAGAAAACTTCTTAGTTTTTGATCGGAAGTAGTAAATCGGTATTTAAAAAAAAATGAGAAAAGACAATATTATAATATTATTTGCAAAAATATATTTCCTTAATCTTACTGAAAAGCGCAATATAACATTAAGCGATTTTAAATTTTGGAAAAATAATGAATTGTATTCAGATTTTTTTCATAAAGTGAATATTGTCCTGGCTCCCCTCGGCAATAAAGTTAAGCAAGTTATAACCAAAAGAAAAGATTTTATTCTGTATTTAAATCCGTGGTAAGTAAAACTTAAAATTTAGTTCGATTAATACGTTATATATTATGTGGAAAACAATTACTAATATATTATTAATTACTTAAATTGCAAAGAGGTTAAAATAATTATTTGTTAAATATATATGGTAAATTTTTTACAAAATACTTGGAAATTCAAATATTAGTCTTACGGTGGTATTCTCGAATTCATGATATCTATAATCTATCAATTGTTTTTATTTTTTTATATGTCTTTTTTGTTTGACAAAATTTTGAAATACCTTTCCAAAAGTATTTATTGCCACATATATAAAAGGGAAATAAATGGTAAAAACATATAAGTGCCCATACTACAAATAAATTTCGAAGAACATTTTCAAGAACTATTTATTTTTATTGATTTTCAAACGTTTTTTGTTTCCCTTGTAAAAAATATAAAAGTGTAGTTACGTCCGTTTGCATTTAAGGTGACGATATGTATGTGTATACAAAATTTCAGCCTCTTTACTTTCTATTTGACTGAAGATAAATATTATATTATTAATAATCATCACCCAAGATTCCTTTTTGTAACGTACATGTATTTGCCTTTGTTTCTTTTTAAGAAATTCACAAAAGTTCCTTTTTGTAACGTTTATTTGCGATTTCTATTCTTTTTTTAATACCTACATACATACATATTGTTACGTTTAAGTTTTATTAAACGTGTGAGTTCTTTTGATTGCTCAAAAAATAAAAATAAATAACACACAATTTTTATTTGATACTGTTTTTCCTTTTATTCTTAACGAAGCAAATTACAACTTGTCTTTACTTAACTACTTCTTATCGTTACTATCCACTTTCAACGAGGTCTTAACTTGAATACTTTCTGATTAGCACTGCTCTATTCTTGCACATGCTGCCACTTTTTATAGTACATGAATCGGTTCTCGAATGTTCGTCCGATAGGTGGCGTAATAACATGTCTGTACTTAGTAATGGCATCTATGCATGATGACATCTGTATTGTCATTTACTATTGGTAGCCAGATGTTCAAATAGTCCTCTAGCACAATCGGGAAAATTCATGTTGCTGCTTCTAGGCGTTTGTAGATAATTCGATTGGTCGTTATTTTTGAATTTCAAAGTAACGACTCTTATGTTGGCAATGCGGTTTGCTACTGATAGTACAGTGCTCGCACTTTTATTTGTATGTGTGTGTGTCTGTAGCTATGTATACAATTATTGTTGTTGCTATAGTATTTGCACGTAAATATGTGTGTACGTTTAGTGCTTTAGTTAAATACTTCCAGATAGTTCTTTGCTTTAACCCTGTAGGAATATTTTTTACGTAACACTGCCACCCACTTAAGCCTATTCGTCCCGAATAGGCACATTATCCGGCTCTCTGTTTCTTCGTTTTCTATACGCCTTGTAGTTACGCTGGAGACGACTACCTCTTCCATATTTGTAGGCTTTAGTTCTGGCTCTGTCTCGTTTCTCAACTGGAACTTGTGTTACCATACGCTGGAGGTGACTAATTCTATGACATTTGTGGTCCCTGGTACTGACTCTGCTTCCTGTTTCCACTACAGCTTGCTTTGCCTTCGGCTGAAGATGACAAGTTCTTCCACATTTGCAGCCCATGGTACCGAATCTGCCTGGTATTTCCACTACAGCTTGCCTTACCGTATGCTGTAGATGACAACTCTTTCCACATTTATGGCCTTTTGCTCTGACTCTACCTTGTGCCTTGAATAGAGCTTGCCTTACCATTCCACATTTATGGCCCTTGGCTCTGACTCTACTTTGTCCCTTGACTAGAGCTTGCCTTACCATTCCACATTTATGGCCCTTGGCTCTGAATCTACTTTGTCCCTTGACTAGAGCTTGTCTTACCATTCCACATTTATGGCCCTTGGCTCTGACTCTACTTTGTCCCTCGACTAGAGTTTGCCTTACCACACGCTTGAGGTTCTTTATAGAAGTTGTCTTCTTCTTCCTGGCTGCTTTTATGCTACGCGCTTTGTATACGGTAGCATTTTCTTTACCCTGAGCAAGCGATACCATTTCACCCATAGCTTGCATAGCTTGTTTCTCTGTTTCACAGACCACATGTACATCTTCTACGTCACTAGCTTCATTTTCTTTGCTGAAAACTTCTGGCTCACGTCCAACTTGTTGACACTGCCCACTGCTAATTTCATCTTCTGCCTTCAGTCTTTGGTCAATGTTTTCCTCTTTGCCAGAAATGTCATCCAAGCCAGTATTCTTTTCGTCAGATTTACTGAATTGCATTTCTACATCACATGCCCGTCTTTTTATGGCCTCAGAAATTTCTTGAAGTTTCTCATTTCTGGCCTTAACTTCAGCTAAAACTTTCTCGTTGTTGGCTTTAGAAGTTTCTCGAAAATCAGCCTTCATAGCTCTAAAAGACTCCTGAATTTCAGCCTTCATTGCTCTAGAAGACTCCTGAAGTTTCTCATCCATTTGGCCTAGAAGTTTGTCATTGTATGCCTCCATTTTCTCATTGCTTGCTCTAGAAGTTTCTTGAAACATTGTTTCCATTTTCTCATTGTTTGCCTCCATTTTACTCATCATAGCAGCAAACATTGCACCGATGTCTGTACTGGTTGCTGCTGCACGAGTACATATCTCAATTTCTTCTTTTTCATCGAACTCATAGCTTTCTATATCGATGTTGCGCCGCTGGAACTCTTCCAACAATCTTTTCTGTAGTTCGACCTTATTACCAGTTGTTGGCAAGTCCAGATTGTTCAACTCTTTCTTGAGTTGCTCCACCTTAAGCTCTTGAAATTTCATTCTTCCTCGTATTACAAATTAATTATTTTCTAATTAATTTATTATTTTTATTTTAATTTTGCAATCCCACTTCTGACACCAAATGTTACGTTTAAATTTTATTAAACGTGTGAGTTCTTTTGATTGCTCAAAAAATAAGAATAAATAACACACAATTTTTATTTGATACTGTTTTTCCTTTTATTCTTGACGAAGCAAATTACAACTTGTCTTTACTTAACTACTTCTTATCGTTATTATCCACTTTCAACGAGGTCTTAACTTGAATACTTTCTGATTAGCACTGCTCTATTCTTGCACATGCTGCCACTTTTTATAGTACATGAATCGGTTCTCGAATGTTCGTCCGATAGGTGGCGTAATAACATGTCTGTACTTAGTAATGGCATCTATGCATGATGACATCTGTATTGTCATTTACTATTGGTAGCCAGATGTTCAAATAGTCCTCTAGCACAATCGGGAAAATTCATGTTGCTGCTTCTAGGCGTTTGTAGATAATTCGATTGGTCGTTATTTTTGAATTTCAAAGTAACGACTCTTATGTTGGCAATGCGGTTTGCTACTGATAGTACAGTGCTCGCACTTTTATTTGTATGTGTGTGTGTCTATAGCTATGTATACAATTATTGTTCTTGCTATAGTATTTGCACGTAAATATGTGTGTACATTTAGTGCTTTAGTTAAATACTTCCAGATAGTTCTTTGCTTTAACCCTTTAGGAATATTTTTTACGTAACAATATGTACAATGTTCTTTTTTTAGACGTGCTTGGTAACTGTCCTGTGTTTGTTGGATCTTTTAAATTGACTTGTGTCCAACAGCGGCGTTTGAACTATTTGTTTGAAACCTATTTAATTTACGTACCGCCACGGTTGCCAGATTTGACGATTTTGGGTGCCAAAAATAGCATTTTGACGACTGGACGATTTTCACCTTCAATCTGACGATTTCAAATAATTATAAATTTACACCTTTTTCAGGACTACAAAACAATTTTGAACTTGACCAAGAGCTTGACAGTAGGGATTGCCGTTCGGTTTTAACCAAAACCGCGGGTTTTAACCCATAAAAACCGAAACCGACAAAAAAGCGTCGGTTTTTAAGTTTTACTTTAACATTATTATCTTGTTTAAAAATACAGCAAATGTACTTTACATTGAAGACTTTTATACATTACATAAGAAATATTTCCCTTTTTTTAGTTCCCCTGTATTCTTTAATATATTACCAAACAGTCGTAGGCGTATTTGAAATACGCCAACGACGATAAGGCAAATTATTTTTCACGTGAATTTTTTCACTTTTCCCTTGGTTTTGTTCACTTTATTTTTGCAAGAGAACTGAATTATTAGATCGAATAATTTCGATATTTTTTTCCAATTAAATATTAAAATTCAATACTATTATAGAAAATAAAAGTTCTTTCTACGATAAGAAGAGTATAAAATTAATAAAATTATAACAAAAATACAAAAATTTAATTTCCATCAAGAAAAAGGTAAGTAAACTTTAATATTAAGATTGTTCTTGTTTTGATTGTTTAAATTCCTAGCATCAAAATAACAACAGAGTTAAAGTTTAGCAAGGTTTTCATCTACGTTTGGCCTTTGAAATTCTCATAGCTACTCCAGGTAGCATTCTGGATGTTTTGGAAAATCTTTACTTGGCTTTACATCAATGTACAAACATATATGTATGCACATATGCGTAGCTCCTAATCTTTAATCCAATTAGAAGCTAATGGCAATGGCACTACAGGACAGATAACAATTCTGAGAAAGTCGTACCACCTGCTGCAGCAGAAGAAAATGGTGAAGAGGATGAACCAAAGAAAAAGACCAAAAACAAACATAATGAATAACTGTGTAACAGGGAAAAATCCACACGGTTCTGGCAGTATAGCTTCGATAGAACTACTAGAAGGTAGTAAAACCCTATAACCAGTTTTTGCCATATATAGTTTAGAGCTATCCCCAAGTCTGAATAAGATATTGACCAAAAACTGAACACAATTGTTTGAGTGCGCACTGATTTAAAAAATCTTTAGAGGCCCATAAAAATGGTCACTAAAATCAACAAACAGAGTATAGATAGGGCTTAACTATCCTCTTGTAGTACTATCAAAACTATACTGTCCAGTTCGTGTGTTTTTCAAAAAGTCTAAATATATGAGTCACAATATTGCTACAATAATAAAATACATCTGCATAAAACTTTTAATTGGCTTTATTTTACATACAATTCAGAATTAATTACGAAGATGCGAGAGCTGTTCGTCAGCAGAGAGCAGTTTAACGACTGCTTTCCTAAAAATATCATTGGATTTTTATAGGTTAAAAATTTACCATAACCAAAGAAATTTGTCTGACAAGCACTCTGTTAATAAGCCAATAAATTCCTCTGCAGGCAACATACTTGCTTTACTGAAATTTAAAAAAAAAAAACATAAAAATTCCCGAACATATACATTATGTTCATATATTAACTTACGGATTCGTCAATACAGCCTCCACATAATAATTAGAAACACCGCGAAATGCACTCAATCTAAAGTGTGCATCGCAACATGGTCAAAAAGTGTTTCGAGTCATCATCCGGCAAGCCACCGTCCGCTCCTTCAAACCCTTCATTTTCCGTTTGAGTCTGAATAGAACGAAATATCACACGGAATAAGGCACGACTTCTTTTGAGTTAATACATGGCATATGGTTCTTGAACGTACTCGCATGGAGGTCCTTTTTTATGCAAAATGGAGTAGCTTACTGAAGAAATGAAACTTTGCTCCCTTATGTGGACTTCTGTAGGAATAGGGATTTTTTGAATGTAATCATCGTATAAAAACGTACATACATATCTACAATGTAAATATGTATAAATTTTACATAATACATATGCATGTATGTATATGCATTACTTACTCATAATGTTCAAGGTTCAACAAAAGCTCCATATTATATTTGGTTTTGTGGCAATAATTTCTTTTTGAAGAGAAATAAATATTTTTGTTTATTTTTCTTTTGTTTATGCACGAGAATAGGGTTGCCATTTTTTAAAGCTAAAAACACAATTTCGTGTGAAAAAATATAAACTAAAACTACTTTTCAACATATTGGCAACAGTACGATTTAGTACATATTTGGCAAATAGGCGAATTAACGTGAGATGCATGACAAAGTCGAGTCGCGTTATACAAACGCTTTTCATGACGTAGTCGTCCATGAACTGGCTCGTCGTGAGTCACCCTTGTCGCGTTCTACAAACAGGCTGTAAAGGCTCAGTTAGCCGACTTTAATGTAAAGTAACTGCAACAGTAGTAAACAGCTGGTCGATATTGGTATGTGAAAAGTAATGAAAATGATTATAGAGATGTAATGTAACGTAACCTACTTTTCATATAAAAATGTCGATCAGCAGTTTTCTACGTTACAGTTACATTACATTACAGTCGGCTAACTGAGCCTTAAGAGTTTTCACACTTTGTTAAAGAATGTTGAAAACAGGAAAAAAAATCTGAAATGTTGACGATTTTTATGATTTTTCGCTTGGACTTTGACCTCTATTTCATTATTTATCAACATAAAAGCATGCCTTTAGTATGTATGATGAATGATGCTGATTTTACTCAGGGAATTCACAAACGCGTTTTAAAATGTGTCTTAATATTGCAACGTTACAATTTTAATACTTTTATATGGTCTGGCAAATTTTTTGTTTTTGTTTAGTATGTAAATCAAATTAGTTACCATGTGGCAAATTTAACTGTTGGGAGTTCACAATAGCGTTTTAAAATGTGTCTTACTCATGTTTTAGACTCGGCAGTTTTTCTTGAAGCAAGTCTCAGTTTATGGCAGAGAGAGGAAAGAAGAAATAAGAGGGGTACTGACTTGCTTGTACAGAAAAGTTACTTCAATTCTCTTTTGTTATTTCATTCGCAGCATTAAAATAATATGAAAATCGAACAAGAAACTGTCTGAGTGTAAACAAGCGAGCAGTTTTAAAAGAGAATTGAAGATAACTGCTTCAAGAAAAATTGCCAAGTCTAAAACATGACTTAATATTGCAACGTTTCAATTTTAATACTTTAATATGGTCTGGCAAGTTTGTTGTTTTTGTTTTGTATGGGCCTGTGCCAAACGGTAGCAAAGTACTACTGTAAGTAAATTTTTGGCACTTCTGAGGTGAATAAAATTTGACTAGCCCTGAGGGCTAGTAGAATTTTGACACAACAGATACATTTTTGACATTTTTGGTATCATAAAAGGCAAAACCACCGCCGTCGCTAGTTAAGGAATGCTATCATTAAATAATAAATAAAAAATAGTTAAGTAAATCTTAAGCATGAACTAACCAAAACATGTCTACCAGAGATAAACATATTGTAAGAATAATAAGAAATACATATGAATAAACATATTTTCTCTAAATAGAAAGTAAGAAACAACCTTGTAATAAAAGATAAACATATTTTCTCTAAATAGAAAGTAAGAAACAACCTTGTAATAAAAGATAAACATATCTTTCGAAATAGAAAATAAGAAAACAAAATTGTAACAAGAGATAAGCTAAAACAAAAACAATTGTACTAATATTTGTATCAATAACAAAGGATGTGTTCTTTTTGATGAGATAAACACTAATAACCAATTTGTGTACCTAAGATTAAGAATAATTATAAATATGACTGACAAACAATTTTGACAGTCAGTCTAGTATTAACATAGTTTAAGAACAACTCTAGAATTAAGTTCTATTAATAATAAAAAATTTAAAGGCACTAGTTGAGTGCCATAAAATAAATTTTTTTATTTAACAAAAGACAAGAGTCTTTAACTGGCGATCCTGCCAGGAGGATAATATACTTTTATCCTTCTACGGGCGGACCTATTAATATAAATGAAAAAAACAAAAACTGTAAAAGAAAGAAGTGACTATAAATAAGTGAACTAAAAAGGAATAAATGAGGAAATCTTTAAATAAATTCAACGAACGAAGAAACTTGGACACCACTAACGAAATGGAACAAACTAACATGAACACCATGATCCAACAGATGGCTAACTTACAAATGATGATCCAGAGAATTCAAACAGAAAATGAAACGTTAAGAGCCAGGGTAGATCAAATGCAAGTTCACCCCGCTATGAATCAACAAGTAACGGAACGACTGGAACCAGTCGACATATCCTATACCAACCCTAATGAAATCAACCTAGATGTTTTTAAAGCACTACCTGTATTCGATGGCAACATTTCAAAATACCGCGTATGGAGGGAAGATGTTTCTAGACTAATGGACGGAATTAGTAATCACAGAAACTCTAATAGATATGTAGAGGCCTTATCAATCATAAAAACCAAAATACAAGGTGCAGCAGCCGACGTGTTAACTAACCATAACACGATATTTAACTTCGACGCAATCAGGAATAGGTTAGATTATACCTATGCTGATCAAAGACCACTGTATGTGTTACAGGACGAGATGAAGAGACTCACACAAGGGAAACACAACTTGAGCGAATTCCATGACAATGTAAACAGAGCCCTGACACTAATCACGTCAAAAATATCTATGTCCGGTCACAGCCTAGAAGTAATCAAGGTAATGACTGATGAAGCAACACAAGAGGCGGTGAGAGTGTTTAAAGACGGAATAAATAATTCATATATTCGCTCCACTCTATATGGAAATCCTATAAGGGATCTAGAGCATGCTTTTGCAGTAGCCCGCACCATTGAGCACGATGACGAACATCGAAAGTTACGACTAAGCTACGCTCAGCTGAATAACCATCCAACCAAAAATAAACACTATCATGAGAAACAACATCAACAAAGACGTCCCATGTATCAGCAGAAATACAACGATAACCAACAGTCAGCACAATTACCAAAACCAGAACCCATGGATACATCATCGGGGAATACGGCATTCCGGCAACCAACACAGCACCAAAACAACTACTACAACGGGAATAGGTATTGGGAAAGACCACATAGTGGGCAGTTCACCAATCAACATCAACAACCAAAAAACATGCGGAACAACAACTTAACATCCGAAGAAGACAACTCTAGCACGATTGTAGAAACAGGTAGACAAAATCATTTAACTATTAAGTATTTAAACTAATAAACGTGTTGCCCAGTATAGTAATGAATGATGGGAAAATAAACTATAATGTTTTAGTAGATACAGGTGCAACCCATAATTATGTTAAGAAAAATTTGAAATTCAGTTTGACAAAAAAGGTAAAGCCAATACAAGTAATATCAATGCATGGTAATTCAATGATAAACACAAAGCAAACTATTTGGTTTATGAATAAGGAACTAGATTTCTTTGAAGTAGATAAAATAAACGGATTCGATTTAATCTTGGGATGGAACGGAATGAAAGAATTAAACGCAGTAATAGATTTGAATAAAATGACATTTGAGGCATTGAGGAATCCAGAAAGTAGGGAAGAAAATTATGTAAATCACATTATAGGGATAAATACTTATAAAGCAGAAATCGATAGGTTAATGAAGGACAATAATGGCATAGGACCATTACCCTTCACTACAAGGATTGAAGCTAGCATACGGACAGATACCAAGGATCCTATATGGACCAAACAATATACAAGCAACATAAATGACGTAGAATTTGTAAATAAAGAAATCGATAAATTATTAAAGGACGGAATAATACAAAAAAGTTACAGCCCATACAACTCCCCCATGTTAACGGTACATAAGAAAGGCATGGACGTAAACGGAAAACCTAAGAGACGCATGGTCATAGATTTTAGGAAATTAAACGAACACACAATCACAGACAGATATGTGATACCAGACATAAATATCACACTGCAAAACCTAGGGAAAGCTAAGTTCTTTACTACACTTGATTTAGAATCCGGTTTTCACCAGATTAGAATAAAAGAAAGCGACAGGGAGAAGACAGCCTTTTGTGTAAATGGAGGCAAATATGAGTTTGTTCGAATGCCCTTTGGGTTAAAAAATGCCCCATCTATTTTCCAAAGATGCGTGGATGATATCTTGCGCGACTTCATAGGCAAGTTCGCATATGTTTACATTGACGATATAATCATTTACTCCTCATCTGTTGAAGAGCACATGGAACACATACGAATTATTTTTAATGCATTAAATAAAGCTACTTTAAAAGTATCCAATGAAAAATCTAAATTTTTTATGGAAGAAGTAGAATATCTAGGGCATATTGTTAAGCACAATAGGATTGCAACTGATCCTAACAAAGTAAAAACCATAGAAAATTACCCAATACCAGAAACCCTGAAAGATCTTAGAGGATTTTTAGGGCTCACCGGCTACTATAGGAAATTTGTAAAAAACTACGCAATGATAGCAAAACCCTTGACTCTATACCTTAAAGGAGATAATTCTCATATCGGAAAAAATAAAAGTAAAAACACAAAAATTAGTTTAGACCAAACGGCCATAGAAGCTGTAAATAAATTGAAAAACTGCTTAAAGGAACAAGTAGAATTATACCAACCAAATTATGAGAAAGCTTTTGAACTCACTACGGACGCTTCCAATATAGCCATTGGAGCTGTACTGAGTCAAAACAGGAACCCAATTTATTTCTTATCACGCACACTTAGTGCCACTGAACAGAATTACAGTACGAACGAGAAGGAGTTACTCGCTATTATATGGTCACTACAAAAATTACGAAATTACATATACGGCATAGCCGACTTAACCATATATACTGATCATCAATCGTTGATGTATGCTATATCAGACAAGAATCCGAATCATAAATTAAAGAGATGGAAAAATATTATCGAGGATTACGGAGCAAAAATTATGTATAAACCCGGTGCACAGAATGTCGTAGCCGACGCCTTGTCACGACAAATAATTAACACATCATCTATAGATACTGTACATTCATCCGATAGTTCATTCAACGACATAATGAAAGCAGTGACTCAACCGCTAAATGCCTACGGCACCCTAATAGAATTAGTACCAAACACACAGAAGAACGAGACACGTACATGTATTATGTTTCAAAGTAAAGTACGTCATACTATAAACTTCATCGATGAAAATTATCTGATATCCGAATTAAAGAAATTTTTGCAGCCACAAAAAATCGCAGCAATACATACAACAGCTGAAAATTTATTTAGGTACGGTCAAGTTATAAAGAACACATTTGCAGGCATAAAATTCGTGTACACACCAAAGAAACTTGAAGACGTAACACAACCAGATAAACAACTAGAATTAGTCAAACAAACACACGAACGAGCACATAGGGGATACAAAAACAATATAAAAGAACTACTAGAACAATACTATTGGCCGAACATAAAACAACAATGTAAGGCATACAACAAAAAGTGCACAGCTTGTCTATACGGCAAATATGAACGGAACCCCATGAAAGAACCATTAAAAGAATCAGATATACCAACACAACCAGGGGAGTACATACATTTAGATATTTATTTTAATGAACACAAAATATATTTAGTAGCAGTAGACAAATTTTCAAAATATATAACTATCAGAGAACTAGGCTCAAAAACAAATATGGACAAAAGAGTAGAAGAAATTATTATCAACAATTTTCCGAACTGCAAGCGACTCATGACAGACAACGAAAGTTGTTTAAATACAGCTATGATGAAGCAAATGTGTATAAAATATAAAATCAACAAAATACAGACACCAGTATTTAGATCAAAGGCAAACGGTCAAGTAGAACGAACGCACAACTCTATATCTGAGTTAGCAAGAATTTTAAAAATAAGGAACTCTACATCAGCAACCGAAGAATTGTTCACAGCTGTAAAAGAATTAAATAACTCAACTCACACTGTCACAGAAAAAAAACCCAAGGATATACACTTTAACCTAATAACATACAATAAGGAAGACATAGTGAAAAAACTAAAAGACGCATCAGAGAAAACGTTACAACGTCTAAACCAGGGAAGTAGACACAGAACATTCAAGCAAGGAGACCAGGTATTGGTGTTAAGAACGAATATCAGAAGTAAAAGCGACAGCCGTTATAAAAAACACATAGTGCAGGAAGATCGCGAGGACACGATTTTGACTAAGGAAGGGAAAGTTATTCACAAAGATAGCATAAAAAATTACACACTTACAGAAAACGATAATGAATTACCTGAAATTACTAGCCATGGTTATCATAATCGCAATCCAGGCAAAGGGAGATACCAAGGTAACAACCATAACTGACAGGAAGTATATTTTGACTAGAAGCGACGACGTATTATTGTTCGATGAATTTTCTCATCTATTTCATATAACAAATTTGACAAAAATCCTTGCACCTTATAATCAAATACTGGAAGGGAAATATTCTACAACTACGGAAGAACTTATCTGGATACGAAAGATCAAAGTATTAGAAGAACAATTAAGTGAACACGTTATACATAAGAGAGGATTAAATTTTTTGGGATCAGCGTTAAAATTTATCACAGGAGTGCCAGATCATGACGACGTTATACAAATAGAAACAGCGATTAATACCCTTATTGAAAATAATGAAAAACAGAAAATAATCAACTCTAGATTTGATAAAATTTTAGAATCCTTAGGGAAACAACGCATAAAAAATCATATCCTATTGGAACAAATACATGACAAATTGCTGGTACTAGTGCGAACAATAAATGCAGCCAAAAATAATGAATATTTATCAGAGGCTCTGGATTTGGAAGATTTGAAAAAAATAGTAGCACATGAACTAACAAATATTCCAATTGTAAATATAATGGAGTATTCGGATGTATACATTGCCAGGACATCAGACTCATTTATAACCATTTATAAATACCCTATATTGAATAACTATTGCAATCTCTTTAAAATTACGCCTATCAGTTTCAAATACGGACAAATAGTAACAGACAAAGTCATAGCTAGGTGCCATCATGAGTATATACGAGTAAAAAATTGTAAGAACTATTTAGGAAAAAACATTTGTGAACGTAACAATGCTACAAACGACTGTATCATACCATTACTAGAAAACAGGGATTCAAAATGTACAATTATACAAGAATATAACAAACCTTTTCAACAGATAGATGATGGATTCATACTATTAGACGGCATACATACAATAAACAATCAAAATACATCAGGAACCGTTTTAGTAGAATATACAAACGAGGTAAAGATAGACAACATTACATATAGAAATATACACGACCAACTACTGGCAGCAATCCACAATAAACATACAGAAGATTTTGAAATAGAAAAAATTATGTATTCAGGAAGCGAATACGCTTTTAACAATTTAGACTCGTTAAAAAAATTTTTTATTCCTGTGGAAAAACACCCAGTAAAATCATTTATTTACTTAACATTAACTATATTAGGAATCATCAGCATTATATCCTTGTCATTAAAGATATTTAAATATTGTATGATTTATAGACAGAATAGAGTTAACGAGAACTTTAGAGTTTTGTATAACAGAGAATTAGAAAAACTTGAAAGAAACAAAATCGGGACGATTTAATTTAGGAAGGGGAGAGTTAAGGAATGCTATCATTAAATAATAAATAAAAAATAGTTAAGTAAATCTTAAGCATGAACTAACCAAAACATGTCTACCAGAGATAAACATATTGTAAGAATAATAAGAAATACATATGAATAAACATATTTTCTCTAAATAGAAAGTAAGAAACAACCTTGTAATAAAAGATAAACATATTTTCTCTAAATAGAAAGTAAGAAACAACCTTGTAATAAAAGATAAACATATCTTTCGAAATAGAAAATAAGAAAACAAAATTGTAACAAGAGATAAGCTAAAACAAAAACAATTGTAGTAATATTTGTATCAATAACAAAGGATGTGTTCTTTTTGATGAGATAAACACTAATAACCAATTTGTGTACCTAAGATTAAGAATAATTATAAATATGACTGACAAACAATTTTGACAGTCAGTCTAGTATTAACATAGTTTAAGAACAACTCTAGAATTAAGTTCTATTAATAATAAAAAATTTAAAGGCACTAGTTGAGTGCCATAAAATAAATTTTTTTATTTAACAAAAGACAAGAGTCTTTAACTCGCTTCGAGTCGTCGCCTTTTACATACATTCTTACGTCTCTTAAATGTAGTTATACTGTGAAAAATGCATTGTTTAATTTAATTTGTAAAAAATTTTGAATCATTTATATAATTTTTTGCTACGAGAATATTGTTTTACAAAAAAATTTTCTTTTAAAAAATTGATGGTAGTCGGCGGCTTGTAGTCAAATTTTTTGTTTCGCCGCCGCAGCAATTTTTTCATCAGCTTCTTTCTATGCTAAAGCGAATTTGTCAAAATTTTACATTGTCAAAAAAGATATCATTTGGCACAGCATAAAAATGAAATTTTTCCCCACAGGCAAATATTTTTTTACCATACTACATACCGTTTGGCACACGCCCTATGTATGTAAATCAAATTAATAACCATGTGGCAAATTTAACAGTATAAAAAGCATGCCATTTTCAATATGGCAATATGGTAATGTTAAACTAAACATGTTAAAACTGTCAACGCAGATGTAGTTGATGAAAAAATATTTTTATTTTTAGCAGAACAAAAATTATTTTGATAAATTTATCCAATAATAATTTCTAATTAAAAAGTATTTGTTATTTTAATACGTACGGAAGAAAATAATTCAGTCCCTCATAAGCATTCGTACAAACATGCAGTTTACTCTCCCTCTCATATTATACACTGATATATAAATAATAAAAAGATGTATGTATGTGTGTTTGCCTGACTTTGTTATACAAAGTAATTATGTGTATTTATATCAGTGGTGCCAACTTTTTTAAAGCAAAAAGCACTGTTCGGTGATGAAAAAAGCACCAAATGCAATAAATATGTTTTTATGTACATACATACATACATATGTGCAGGATAAAGATTTGAATTTAAAATTTTATTTTTACTCTTTTATATATTCAATTAAATCATCCACTATAGTCGAAATATTAACACTTGAATAAAATGTTCTTAACGTTATGTAGCGATTTAGCTCTAAAATCAATTACTTTTTTCTTGATAGCCATTTCTGCACACTGGGAATGAAAAAGTATATAGTTCCTTATCTGTCTTTCATCCAATTAAATAAATAAGGCAAAGAAAACATTCAGTATCAAAAAAGGGTCTAATGATTAGACTCTAATCAGATATTTTTGACATAAAAAATTTATATTATTGTATCATGCATACAACCAAGACGTTACGTCCAATTCTCAAACTTCATACTCTTATTAAGTTTTTCAGTATTTTTATAGGAAATCTGATAATTAGGAAGGAACGCAAAGAAGCAAGTACAGTCACATTGTTAGATTGAGTATGTGTGTATGTGTTTAAATTTAGAGTTTCAAAAAAGACTTAAGACTTTTAGGAAGCTACTAGACTATCACAAATTTATATTTAGTCTAATTCATAGTTAAAAAAGCACCAATTTAGTGCCTTTAAAAAAAGCACCAACTTGAAAATATGCTCACTGCTATGACCTAAAAAGCACTAAATCTAGTGCTAAAGGCACTAAATGGGCATCACTGATTTATATCGTTGCTTGCTCACAATAAAAAAATTAAGATGGCGCAATATTACCACATTAAAATTTTAATACCTATACTCATTGTGAATTCCCTAAATGTTAGTTTGTTCCCTGCAGTCAGACTGGGGCCAAGTGTCTCTATGTCAACACTAAAACTCTAGTAGTAGTTACATTGTCTACAATTTCTCTTTTATTCGTCAGTATAAAATAAAGAGAGAAAACAGATGTGGTGGGATTTTGCAACAACTTGTCAATATACATAAATTAAGGTATAGAAATGTACCAGTAAATTTCTGGTTGGTATGTCTCCATGTTCCCATAAGAACTATGAATTCACTATCTAGTAAATTGTTTTAGTGTTACTAGTAGATTTTCAATGACAAGCACATGCTAAATGTCTATAGCACAAAGTATTATATGGGGAATAATTGTAGAGTAGTACTGGTGACAAAGTCAAAAGCGACATTTTCACCATCGACATTTCCTTCAGGGTTTTGCATGATAAAAGTGAATAAAAAATTTAATGTAGGATTAAATCAGGGGCCTAGTTCCTGCACTCGTGATCGGAATTGCATTCGAATAGAAATTAATTCCGATGGCAAGAAATTTTCTGATGATGTCACTCGCTACCAAGCGAATCGAGTTTTGGTTTTAGTGTTGGAAAAAGGCAAATATATTTATATATAAATTCATTTCACAACACTGAATAAATTGTAAGCAAAAGCATATGTTTGTATATATGTATGTATGCAAAAACATATGTATGTACGTACATACACACGTATAGCAGAAAAAAGAAACGAATACATAAATGTTATTTTCATTTTAATTTTATTAATAACTTAATAATAATAAATTAGTGTAAAGTTAGAGAATAGAGCACTAGCCACATGTTCGATTCTTTTATTGCTTGACCAGAAGCATTTAATTTGTTATTTAGGTGCTCCCAGAGTTGGTTGATTTTTTTTTATTTTCCCCGGGACAACTCTTGGGCAAAACATTATGTTTTTGCCAAGCCAGTGTGTTTTGTTATATTTAAAGTCAACTAGAAATTTTTTAATTTGTAGTTTTTTATACGTACATTTGTGCATTCATTCATTTTTAAATAAATAAGTAAAATATTGAACATACATTTTCTATTTCTTCGTTTTTTCTATGTTAAAAATGATTTCGAATGCCTTTTTGCTTGCGAGTAAAAACACGAACGGTTGCATTCGAATGTATGCACGTTATCGAATGCTGTCATTAGAAATTTCAATATGTGTTACTCGAAACCGAATGCGAAAATTCGAGTAATAACTCGCTCGCAATCGAATGCGGGAATTAGGCCCCAGGAAATATGTATGTTATTTTTGTCGTTCTCTGCCGCTCATTTACTCAACCCATGTAATTTAAATGGGTTTGATCATCGGATTGTGTTTGTGAACGAGTTCGACCTAAGTCTAATTAATGTGCATTAGAGCTTATTTACGCACTAGAATCAAACCTATTTTATATATTTACATTTTGCTCTTTTAAACTAAAAGTTCTGAACTTGGTATTTCAATGTAAAGAAAATATTCAAAATATGCAACAATAAAAACACATTCAATTTGAATTGTTTTTCATTTTGTTTTCGAATTAAGATAAATTATCTTGTTATACAAATTGTTTAATAATAACAAAATTTAAAAATTTTAAGAACACCCGATGTATGTATGTATCTACGAAAAATCAGCAAAATGCAGGGAAATCTGCCAACAATGGTTTGAAACCATTTACGATTCGAACGTTATGATATTGAAGCCGGACTATTTTGCGAAATTTACCTTCACATAAAATATTTTTAGATTTCTTTTCCAAATTTAAGAATTTATGGTAATAATAGTAATCAGAAATAATTTCTTATTCGGGCTTAAGTTCAGTAATTTCAATTCTTATTGAATGAAATATTTTTATTAATTAATGTGAGTTTCTAAAGAAGAGAAGAAAAAGAGAAGAAAAAGAGAAGAAATTAGACTGGGGGAAATACCGATATTTTTCTATGCAGGCACGCACTTCATCAGCACCCTAGTCTATCTACTTGGGTAGAGATTGTTATTAACATCAGCTATTTAACGTAAATTTCAATAAAACGGAAATCAATAATTTACACATAGTAATCTTTTTCGTTAGTTACACCACAACATTCATATATATAAGTATATAAATACTGTATTAAATAAATTTGATATAATTTAGTTTTTGTTTATATACAGTAGTTCACGGATAAATGCGTTTGTGAAAAAGCCTAAAGCCCAACGCATTTAAACGATAAACGCTTTTAAAAAAACACGGTTAAGTGCGTTGCCGGCGCATTTAAAAGAATCATGGTATAACATAACAATTCAAGCAAAACATCTTAAAAACTAAAAAAACAATTTCACAAATTGTAATTTAAGGCAATAGATTTAAGTTCATGTGCATGTAACATACATATGTATGTACATTGTACGGCAGGAGAAACGTACATACATACATATGTATGTATGTATGGTTCATTTGAACTGCGAGCTGATTTGCCTTTTCCATAACCATGGTACCTGAAACAATTGCGCCCGACTGCCGCATTTGGTTAAACCAAAGAGAAACTGCCTGTTCTATTTATTTCGGGGTAATTGGTTTTGCGATCCCTTTTGGAGCGTATGTTACTCGTTTTACACTTTTCCAACAATACCTTTTCATTTTGAATAATTCGATTTTACAGTCCATTGCGAACAGCCGTATTTTTGCATATTTCGTCTTTAGAAATTTCTTTATGAATTACCTGAAATTACTAGCCATGGTTATCATAATCGCAATCCAGGCAAAGGGAGATACCAAGGTAACAACCATAACTGACAGGAAGTATATTTTGACTAGAAGCGACGACGTATTATTGTTCGATGAATTTTCTCATCTATTTCATATAACAAATTTGACAAAAATCCTTGCACCTTATAATCAAATACTGGAAGGGAAATATTCTACAACTACGGAAGAACTTATCTGGATACGAAAGATCAAAGTATTAGAAGAACAATTAAGTGAACACGTTATACATAAGAGAGGATTAAATTTTTTGGGATCAGCGTTAAAATTTATCACAGGAGTGCCAGATCATGACGACGTTATACAAATAGAAACAGCGATTAATACCCTTATTGAAAATAATGAAAAACAGAAAATAATCAACTCTAGATTTGATAAAATTTTAGAATCCTTAGGGAAACAACGCATAAAAAATCATATCCTATTGGAACAAATACATGACAAATTGCTGGTACTAGTGCGAACAATAAATGCAGCCAAAAATAATGAATATTTATCAGAGGCTCTGGATTTGGAAGATTTGAAAAAAATAGTAGCACATGAACTAACAAATATTCCAATTGTAAATATAATGGAGTATTCGGATGTATACATTGCCAGGACATCAGACTCATTTATAACCATTTATAAATACCCTATATTGAATAACTATTGCAATCTCTTTAAAATTACGCCTATCAGTTTCAAATACGGACAAATAGTAACAGACAAAGTCATAGCTAGGTGCCATCATGAGTATATACGAGTAAAAAATTGTAAGAACTATTTAGGAAAAAACATTTGTGAACGTAACAATGCTACAAACGACTGTATCATACCATTACTAGAAAACAGGGATTCAAAATGTACAATTATACAAGAATATAACAAACCTTTTCAACAGATAGATGATGGATTCATACTATTAGACGGCATACATACAATAAACAATCAAAATACATCAGGAACCGTTTTAGTAGAATATACAAACGAGGTAAAGATAGACAACATTACATATAGAAATATACACGACCAACTACTGGCAGCAATCCACAATAAACATACAGAAGATTTTGAAATAGAAAAAATTATGTATTCAGGAAGCGAATACGCTTTTAACAATTTAGACTCGTTAAAAAAATTTTTTATTCCTGTGGAAAAACACCCAGTAAAATCATTTATTTACTTAACATTAACTATATTAGGAATCATCAGCATTATATCCTTGTCATTAAAGATATTTAAATATTGTATGATTTATAGACAGAATAGAGTTAACGAGAACTTTAGAGTTTTGTATAACAGAGAATTAGAAAAACTTGAAAGAAACAAAATCGGGACGATTTAATTTAGGAAGGGGAGAGTTAAGGAATGCTATCATTAAATAATAAATAAAAAATAGTTAAGTAAATCTTAAGCATGAACTAACCAAAACATGTCTACCAGAGATAAACATATTGTAAGAATAATAAGAAATACATATGAATAAACATATTTTCTCTAAATAGAAAGTAAGAAACAACCTTGTAATAAAAGATAAACATATTTTCTCTAAATAGAAAGTAAGAAACAACCTTGTAATAAAAGATAAACATATCTTTCGAAATAGAAAATAAGAAAACAAAATTGTAACAAGAGATAAGCTAAAACAAAAACAATTGTAGTAATATTTGTATCAATAACAAAGGATGTGTTCTTTTTGATGAGATAAACACTAATAACCAATTTGTGTACCTAAGATTAAGAATAATTATAAATATGACTGACAAACAATTTTGACAGTCAGTCTAGTATTAACATAGTTTAAGAACAACTCTAGAATTAAGTTCTATTAATAATAAAAAATTTAAAGGCACTAGTTGAGTGCCATAAAATAAATTTTTTTATTTAACAAAAGACAAGAGTCTTTAACTCGCTTCGAGTCGTCGCCTTTTACATACATTCTTACGTCTCTTAAATGTAGTTATACTGTGAAAAATGCATTGTTTAATTTAATTTGTAAAAAATTTTGAATCATTTATATAATTTTTTGCTACGAGAATATTGTTTTACAAAAAAATTTTCTTTTAAAAAATTGATGGTAGTCGGCGGCTTGTAGTCAAATTTTTTGTTTCGCCGCCGCAGCAATTTTTTCATCAGCTTCTTTCTATGCTAAAGCGAATTTGTCAAAATTTTACATTGTCAAAAAAGATATCATTTGGCACAGCATAAAAATGAAATTTTTCCCCACAGGCAAATATTTTTTTACCATACTACATACCGTTTGGCACACGCCCTATGTATGTAAATCAAATTAATAACCATGTGGCAAATTTAACAGTATAAAAAGCATGCCATTTTCAATATGGCAATATGGTAATGTTAAACTAAACATGTTAAAACTGTCAACGCAGATGTAGTTGATGAAAAAATATTTTTATTTTTAGCAGAACAAAAATTATTTTGATAAATTTATCCAATAATAATTTCTAATTAAAAAGTATTTGTTATTTTAATACGTACGGAAGAAAATAATTCAGTCCCTCATAAGCATTCGTACAAACATGCAGTTTACTCTCCCTCTCATATTATACACTGATATATAAATAATAAAAAGATGTATGTATGTGTGTTTGCCTGACTTTGTTATACAAAGTAATTATGTGTATTTATATCAGTGGTGCCAACTTTTTTAAAGCAAAAAGCACTGTTCGGTGATGAAAAAAGCACCAAATGCAATAAATATGTTTTTATGTACATACATACATACATATGTGCAGGATAAAGATTTGAATTTAAAATTTTATTTTTACTCTTTTATATATTCAATTAAATCATCCACTATAGTCGAAATATTAACACTTGAATAAAATGTTCTTAACGTTATGTAGCGATTTAGCTCTAAAATCAATTACTTTTTTCTTGATAGCCATTTCTGCACACTGGGAATGAAAAAGTATATAGTTCCTTATCTGTCTTTCATCCAATTAAATAAATAAGCCAAAGAAAACATTCAGTATCAAAAAAGGGTCTAATGATTAGACTCTAATCAGATATTTTTGACATAAAAAATTTATATTATTGTATCATGCATACAACCAAGACGTTACGTCCAATTCTCAAACTTCATACTCTTATTAAGTTTTTCAGTATTTTTATAGGAAATCTGATAATTAGGAAGGAACGCAAAGAAGCAAGTACAGTCACATTGTTAGATTGAGTATGTGTGTATGTGTTTAAATTTAGAGTTTCAAAAAAGACTTAAGACTTTTAGGAAGCTACTAGACTATCACAAATTTATATTTAGTCTAATTCATAGTTAAAAAAGCACCAATTTAGTGCCTTTAAAAAAAGCACCAACTTGAAAATATGCTCACTGCTATGACCTAAAAAGCACTAAATCTAGTGCTAAAGGCACTAAATGGGCATCACTGATTTATATCGTTGCTTGCTCACAATAAAAAAATTAAGATGGCGCAATATTACCACATTAAAATTTTAATACCTATACTCATTGTGAATTCCCTAAATGTTAGTTTGTTCCCTGCAGTCAGACTGGGGCCAAGTGTCTCTATGTCAACACTAAAACTCTAGTAGTAGTTACATTGTCTACAATTTCTCTTTTATTCGTCAGTATAAAATAAAGAGAGAAAACAGATGTGGTGGGATTTTGCAACAACTTGTCAATATACATAAATTAAGGTATAGAAATGTACCAGTAAATTTCTGGTTGGTATGTCTCCATGTTCCCATAAGAACTATGAATTCAATATCTAGTAAATTGTTTTAGTGTTACTAGTAGATTTTCAATGACAAGCACATGCTAAATGTCTATAGCACAAAGTATTATATGGGGAATAATTGTAGAGTAGTACTGGTGACAAAGTCAAAAGCGACATTTTCACCATCGACATTTCCTTCAGGGTTTTGCATGATAAAAGTGAATAAAAAATTTAATGTAGGATTAAATCAGGGGCCTAGTTCCTGCACTCGTGATCGGAATTGCATTCGAATAGAAATTAATTCCGATGGCAAGAAATTTTCTGATGATGTCACTCGCTACCAAGCGAATCGAGTTTTGGTTTTAGTGTTGGAAAAAGGCAAATATATTTATATATAAATTCATTTCACAACACTGAATAAATTGTAAGCAAAAGCATATGTTTGTATATATGTATGTATGCAAAAACATATGTATGTACGTACATACACACGTATAGCAGAAAAAAGAAACGAATACATAAATGTTATTTTCATTTTAATTTTATTAATAACTTAATAATAATAAATTAGTGTAAAGTTAGAGAATAGAGCACTAGCCACATGTTCGATTCTTTTATTGCTTGACCAGAAGCATTTAATTTGTTATTTAGGTGCTCCCAGAGTTGGTTGATTTTTTTTTATTTTCCCCGGGACAACTCTTGGGCAAAACATTATGTTTTTGCCAAGCCAGTGTGTTTTGTTATATTTAAAGTCAACTAGAAATTTTTTAATTTGTAGTTTTTTATACGTACATTTGTGCATTCATTCATTTTTAAATAAATAAGTAAAATATTGAACATACATTTTCTATTTCTTCGTTTTTTCTATGTTAAAAATGATTTCGAATGCCTTTTTGCTTGCGAGTAAAAACACGAACGGTTGCATTCGAATGTATGCACGTTATCGAATGCTGTCATTAGAAATTTCAATATGTGTTACTCGAAACCGAATGCGAAAATTCGAGTAATAACTCGCTCGCAATCGAATGCGGGAATTAGGCCCCAGGAAATATGTATGTTATTTTTGTCGTTCTCTGCCGCTCATTTACTCAACCCATGTAATTTAAATGGGTTTGATCATCGGATTGTGTTTGTGAACGAGTTCGACCTAAGTCTAATTAATGTGCATTAGAGCTTATTTACGCACTAGAATCAAACCTATTTTATATATTTACATTTTGCTCTTTTAAACTAAAAGTTCTGAACTTGGTATTTCAATGTAAAGAAAATATTCAAAATATGCAACAATAAAAACACATTCAATTTGAATTGTTTTTCATTTTGTTTTCGAATTAAGATAAATTATCTTGTTATACAAATTGTTTAATAATAACAAAATTTAAAAATTTTAAGAACACCCGATGTATGTATGTATCTACGAAAAATCAGCAAAATGCAGGGAAATCTGCCAACAATGGTTTGAAACCATTTACGATTCGAACGTTATGATATTGAAGCCGGACTATTTTGCGAAATTTACCTTCACATAAAATATTTTTAGATTTCTTTTCCAAATTTAAGAATTTATGGTAATAATAGTAATCAGAAATAATTTCTTATTCGGGCTTAAGTTCAGTAATTTCAATTCTTATTGAATGAAATATTTTTATTAATTAATGTGAGTTTCTAAAGAAGAGAAGAAAAAGAGAAGAAAAAGAGAAGAAATTAGACTGGGGGAAATACCGATATTTTTCTATGCAGGCACGCACTTCATCAGCACCCTAGTCTATCTACTTGGGTAGAGATTGTTATTAACATCAGCTATTTAACGTAAATTTCAATAAAACGGAAATCAATAATTTACACATAGTAATCTTTTTCGTTAGTTACACCACAACATTCATATATATAAGTATATAAATACTGTATTAAATAAATTTGATATAATTTAGTTTTTGTTTATATACAGTAGTTCACGGATAAATGCGTTTGTGAAAAAGCCTAAAGCCCAACGCATTTAAACGATAAACGCTTTTAAAAAAACACGGTTAAGTGCGTTGCCGGCGCATTTAAAAGAATCATGGTTATTTGCATTACCAACGCATTTAACAAAATTCCCTCTGAAGTGCGTGCTTCAAAATCAAATTCTATCCCTTTTCATTCATACTAAAAAAAACGAGATCCTCGTTTTCCGATTTGTTATTCAATTCAATAAAACAAAAAATAAATTTATTTTAAAGTATAACATAACAATTCAAGCAAAACATCTTAAAAACTAAAAAAACAATTTCACAAATTGTAATTTAAGGCAATAGATTTAAGTTCATGTGCATGTAACATACATATGTATGTACATTGTACGGCAGGAGAAACGTACATACATACATATGTATGTATGTATGGTTCATTTGAACTGCGAGCTGATTTGCCTTTTCCATAACCATGGTACCTGAAACAATTGCGCCCGACTGCCGCATTTGGTTAAACCAAAGAGAAACTGCCTGTTCTATTTATTTCGGGGTAATTGGTTTTGCGATCCCTTTTGGAGCGTACGTTACTCGTTTTACACTTTTCCAACAATACCTTTTCATTTTGAATAATTCGATTTTACAGTCCATTGCGAACAGCCGTATTTTTGCATATTTCGTCTTTAGAAATTTCTTTAATTTCTGCACAAATCTGAAGTTTTTGTTTCAACGATAGCTGCACTTTCTTCGTAGACATTGTGATGAAAACCAAATGATTGTAAGCAAATAATACAGGCTTGCCAAATTTGATGATTTACATATTTTCATTTTTGGCGTTTTTTTCGGTTAGTTTAATTAATTTTAATGTGTGGAATTTTTAAAGAAACAATTTACAAGGTTGACAATTTTAATTCAGTTTGTGCATTTAACCGTGAAAGTCTGCATGATAAATAATTTATTTTTATGAAATATACGACCTATATATGAGTGAAACGCATTCAGAGAATTTCATACATATATGAAAAAACTGCTCAAGTTCTCGATATTAATATTGAAAATACATGTGGTAAATATAATAAAAAATTAAATTTTTTAAATGATTTTAAAATAACATCATTTTGTAGAAGGAAAGGTTGAAAAACTCGTCAACAATGGTGAAGTGGATATAAGTCAGAGCTTATATGGTATACATATGTAAATAACCTTAAAAATAAATATTCATCTTCTACAATATAATTTTCTTTATAGCTGCAGTCGAAGAAACTTCTTCCAGCAGTTGTAGCAAAGAAAATGATAGCATTCCATTGGATGTGCTACAAAATCAATCTAATGAATTGAATATAGATCTGCTCGAATCAATCCTATTCGGAAAGTTTTTTTGGACTACCGACGTTTTTAATGCCGAAGTTAAACTATCTTCAACGAATAAAGGAAAAAGTTTCAATGTAACGAATTCCACGGTTACAGAATACAAATTGCTTCGTAAGCGCGTCGCCGAGGAAACGAATTTAAATTTTGATATCCCGGCAAATTCTTTAAAAAAAACAAAATTTATACAAAATTTTAAGCTGAAATAAAATTTTACCCCAGGGAATTGCTATTTCTACAAGAATGCTTTCAAAATTACAGCAATCCTGACAAAATGATTCCAATCTTAGAAGATATCTTACGCGAGAAGTTTAAATCATTGAATTCTATATGTCCTATAACATATACAAGTACAACTTGGAACAAGGCAAAAAATTTTATATATTTATATGCAAAATGCATTTACCATAAAAATAATGGTTGCGGTCGCTACCGACTTGCCATTAAAATGGAACGTGGAGGTATTTCTGGAAATATAGAGTAACATGGCGCACTCCGATCACATCCAAATGAAATTAAGAGGCAACAAATAAGAAGTGTTCGCCGCGTAATTGCAAAAGATGAATTAAAGTCTCAAAAAGCCTCCAATTGGAGAAATAAAAAATTATGTCGGCAGAAAACACTGTTACGAACTCTGGGAAATGATCAAGAAATACCATCGTCGGACGTGGCCAGAAAAATAAAATCTGAGCAAATTCGTTGTTTGCAGCGAGACAATGACATGTTTATTGATTTGTACAAAATGCAAACTGAAAATGTTGGAACGGCTTCATACAGCATATAGCGAACCCACTGGAAATATATCTCTTTTCGCATAAACAGTTGAAACTTCTACATGCTGATAAAAAAAATTTTAAAGCTAAGCAAAAATATCTTGTTTTTTGATGCCACTGGAAATATTTTTCGCAAATTGGACCCGAATTCTAGAAGAGTATATTTATATTCATTAGTTGCGCATATACGGGAGAAGAAAGAGCGCGGTATTTTGGTACCAATTGCAGAATCTCTCCTAAGTAGTAATTTTTCGGACGATATAGAGAGATTCTTGCTATTTTTAAAAGTATCGTGCATTAATAATAATATTACATGGCCATTGTGTAAAAGGGTTTGCGTAGATTGGAGTTCCGCAATTATTAATGCAGTCGTAAGATCATTCAACAAGGAGCACAATATTAATAATTTGGAAGAATATATATGTAAATAGAGCATATATGATAAGTAAAAACAATATATCTCCAATTAAAATTGTTGTTATCCAGATATGTTGCGCACATTTCCTCCGGGTAACATACAAAGATGTTGAAAATATGTTGGAAAATAATTCTATAATGAATTTTTATAAGTGGCAGTTTGTTTCCGCCGTGAACATAAGCGATATGGGTTCTTTATTTCAATGGATGCAGTACATGTTCACTGTGCTTCGCTTAAAGTTTTAAAAAATGGAATGACGTGCATACCAGTAGAAGATAAAGGAGAAGAAATAATCAAGAGAAACATTACTTCAAAGATAATATCAAAATACAAAAGGAGCCCATTTTATTTGAAAGCCCTGCAAATTTTTAATAATGCAAAAAAAACAACAACAAAATCCAAAATAACAAATACATATTCTAATGAAAGTTTTGCAGCTCTACTATTAAAAAAATACGCTACTTATGCTCCTTTATAGACGAACATAATGGGAAAATTTGTTGACAGTAAAAACACCAGAATATCTAACAGCGCCATAGAAAGTTATTTTAATATAACAAAAAATGTAACCTTGGAACGAAAGAGTAAAATTGTGGATTCCGAATATATAAGAAAAAGTTTCACTTTCACAAAAATAAAAGATATTGAAAATACGTACGTTAACGATGTTAAAGGTGAAATAGAAGAAAGCGGAATAATTTTCAACAAGCAAGATAAAAGTCAAACCATTAAATTAGAAAAAGATGTTTGGAAGAGAACTAAGACCAAAGACAAAAAAAAAATTAGTTCAACAATGATTTTTGAAAAAATTTTAAATAGTTTCACATCTTGGCCGAGATCTTTGAAAGAAATTAGATATGTATTTTATTCATTTCGGGGCCTATTTAAAAATAAAATAGTTAACTATCCTTTAACTATTGATTTATCAGAATATAAGAGTCTTGGTCCAGGTAAATAAATATATAATAATATAGTCGTTATAATTTAAATATTTTAGTAACACAAAGCAGTAAGTCTGTTCATCTACTTTGCACGGAGGAAGGGAACATTTTATTTCATTCAACTAATATAATAAATCTACCACTAGAAAATTTTGAATTCATTTTTATTCTATTATATTTAGTCAGCATTATATTTTAGTATACTGAAATACAAAAAATAATATTTTTATTATTTGGACTCCATAAAAGAAAATTCACGCAAGGTTTTCGATTTGTTAAAATTTTTTCAAAATAAGGTCAGCAATGGTAAAGAATGGCAAATAATTGAAAATGAACACGACTGTCAAAATGATAATTTCAATTGTGGAATATTTTTATGCCAATATGTAGAAAGAATATTAAATGATAAACAACTGACACATCTTGAAGATCCAAACAAATACCGAAACACTATAAAATTATGCTTGAGGCAATACCGATGACATGGAACAAGTTTGTGTTCATTGTGGTGACACGGTTATGTGCTCAAATTTCTTTTGCGTGCAGTGCAGGCGCCCAGTATGCGTAGGCTGCATTAAATATAGATATAAGAACAAAGTTGCTTATATAACCAAAAGTGTATATTTTGTCAAAAATAGAATATACGCACTGTTATTTTTTATTATATACTGATTCTTCTAGTTTTTTTGTTTAAATATTTTTAAAATTATAATAATCCTTATTTATCAAGTTCCGTTGTTCCCTAATTAGAGAGCTGCGTAAACAGTCTTGAAATGTAAAAACATCATGATTTTTAAATGTATTCACGTCGCATGTATTATACTAAACCAATAATAAATGCTGTCGTACTATAAGCGAAGCACGATGGATGTATTGGTGTACGTGTATATCAGTATTAACAAGCGATGTCGCCAAGACAGCAAAACAAAACAAACACTCAAAAGAAGTACTGTTGATTAGTGTATGCTTGTTATTTTTCATATTGTACGTTTGAGTGTGTGTGTAATATGTAGATGGTAACCCTGCAGTAAAACTGGGGCCAAGTGTCTCTATGTCAACACTAAAACTCTAGTAGTAGTTACATTGTCTACAATTTCTCTTTTATTCGTCAGTATAAAATAAAGAGAGAAAACAGATGTGGTGTATTTCTAGTGGATTTTGCAACAACTTGTCAATATACATAAATTATGGTATACAAATGTACCAGTAAATTTCTGGTTGGTATGTCTCCATGTTCCCATAAGAACTATGAATTCACTATCTAGTCAATTCTTTTAGTGTTACTAGTAGATTTTCAATGACAAGCACATGCTAAATGTCTATAGCACAAAGTATTATATGGGGAATAATTGTAGAGTAGTACTGGTGACAAAGTCAAAAGCGACTTAGTACATTTTCACCATGGACATTTCCTTCAGGGAAGCTATTATGTGATTAACCGCATACAACTAATGTTAATGAATGTGTGTGCCTTTGCATGTGCGCAGAAAAATAAAAAATCATACACACATCCATGCATGACGTTTGTACACTCGCTCATGTGTAGAAAGAAGCAAGTATCACGAATTCTTCCGTCACGTCTTCTTCTTCTTTACTCTTACACCTACAATACTGAAAGAAATTTCTTGCAAACAGTGTTGTTAACGTTTGTTTTATAAGATTTCGCTGTAGTAAAGCATTTGAAAAATCCCTCATGTCTTAGTTCTTATAAGATGTCCTGTGCAGGAGACTATCCCTAATAAATTCTCTCTTTATGTTTCGATATTTCGTCACATCTTGTATGGCTTCTTCAGGAAAACATTTTTTGATTATTTTTTTATATTTATTTAAAAAAGATTCGGCCAGGTCACAGGCTTCAATTCCGTTCGGAAACGGAATTCAACCCAATATCAGTAGATGGTGTCTAAAAAAAAGAAAACTTATTTACATGAGTTGGATTGAATTCTCTTTCCGAACAGAATTGAACTCTGTGACATGGCCGAATATTTTCCTTAAAAAGCCACACAAGATGTGACAAAATATCGAAACAAAAATAGGAAATTTTTAAATAAAAACAAATGGTCGTTAGCTTAATAAGCTTAGAGATTATTACAACTTATTTTTTATTGATACTTTTCAGGGTTCCGTACACCAAAGGTGAAAAGGAACAGTATTGTTTTCGCTACGCTGTCCTCCTGTCCGTCACACGGCATTTTCTCAGGAACCGTAAGAGCTACGGGCCTGAAATTTGGACAGAGTATGCAGAACCTTGGCCGCTACAACAACAAATACATGAGAATTAAAAATTAAAGGGTGTTCCAAAACGAGCAACGAATAATGTTAAAATCCCATGTAATATACATACTATTGTATGAACATATGTATATTGAAACTTGTAATTTGTAAAATTAGTGTATTTTTATACAGACTAAAACAAATACCACTAAAATTTAAATTAAAGGGTGGTACATCAGTTAATGCAATTTTGACTATGTAATTTTGACAACTTGCTATATCTTGGAAACCGTAGGAGGCAAACACTTGAAATTTTCATAAACGGTAAAACTAAAAAATCCGAAAATTACAAAATCACCAAACCAAACAAAATCGCCGAAAATTAAAAAAAATCGCCAAAACGAAAAAAATCGGCAAAATTAAAAAAACGCCAAAAACCAAAAAAAAAATGCCAAAACTATATATTATATAAACTATATACTATATATTTATATAGGCGAAATAAAAAACAAACGCCAAGAATCGCCAAAACGCGAAAAAGGCGCAAAAGCCAAAATAATTGTTTATACGAAAAAAAAACTACTAAAATTAAAAAAAAATCCGCCAAAATGAAAAAAAATCGCCAAATTGAAAAAACGCCAAAAACCAAAAAAAAATGCCAAAACTATATATTATATAGGCTGAAGTTTGTATTAAATTACATATCTAGTGTTCGTACGGAACCCTTTGTGCGCGAGTCAGAGTCGCACTTTACTGAATTTATTTTATATGTATTACTTTTTATAAACTTAGCCCATTATTCAAAAAATTTAAAGAGAGTGAACTGTATTTTATTTCAAATTTTTTGAAATTGAAAACAAATAAATTTAATTTTTTTATGAATATTATAATTATTGTACAAAAATATACAGCCCTAATTATAAAATAATAATAAGAATAATTTTGTATGAAAATCTGTTTTAAATATCAATAATTTGTAGAAATAACGCGGTTAATTTAAAAAAAAATAAAGAAGGGACTTATTTCTCAATAATACATTTTAATGCCATGAAGTAAAATATTCTGAAATAAAAACAAAGCTCTAAGCATTTATTTAAGAAATTAATAAATTTATAACGTTGTTTGAAAAAACTTAAAATAAAATTTTTTTCCTGTCATAAAAGGGCACAAAAGACATAAATTTTAAAAAAATTTAGCCGCCCAAGTATGTTCGTTCTACTGAAATTCGTCCTTTAGTGAAAATCGAAATTTGAAAATTTAGAAAAATCAAATTTTTTTTATGAACAACGCAAATGTTAAGGGTTTTGAAATCTGGATATTATAAAAGGGCACAAAAGACATAAATTTCAAAAAAATTTAGCCGCCCAGGTATGTTCGTTCTCCTGAAATTCGTCCTTTAGTGAAAATCGAAATTTGAAAATTTAAAAAAATCAATTTTTTTTATGAAAAAACGCAAATGTTAAGGGTTTTGAAATCTGGATATTATAAAAGGGCACAAAAGACATAAATTCCAAAAAACTTTAGCCGCCCAGGTATGTTCGCTCTCTAGGAATTCACAAATTTCCATAAAAAAATTAATTTATTTGATAGTTAAAAAATTATAGTTTCTTTTAATTTTTTATGACTTTTTTTGTTTTTATATAGAAAAATATAAAATAGTCTGCATATTTCGATTTTTTTTTAGCTCATTTTGTTGAAAAATATGGCCAGGATTCCATTTTGAGTATGTACTTCCAAAATTTTCATGTCTAACAGGACTCGTTATCAGTCGTCAAATCGTTACATCCGTGAACGTACAACTCGTCACGTAAAAACAAAATTTTCAGATTATGACATACGTGAACGTATTGAAATCCCATTCAGTTTATACGATTAACGTATCATTTAATTTGTTTTCGTACGATTGCCGATACGATCACGTATGTAACGATTTGAAGCCAGGTTAACATAGCTCTGTTAATGCAATTGGTTTGTGTCTTGGGTTTAAATTTCAAAATTTATCTTCACACACGTGTCCAAACCGCTAATGGAACGAATTTTCATTTGGGTTATGACGATTTTTTTTGTGCTCCAGGATCATACAGGGCATAGCTGTAATAAGTAAATGGAATGAAAACTAAAAATATTTTTGTTTCAGTTATAGTTTTTATTTTAAATTAGAAATAATAAAAATTTAAACAATTATTTGTTATGTGAAAATTCAATACAATTATTTATTTTAAAACGATTGAAATTTTTTAAATTTATACATTGCTCAAATCCAATTTTTAGGGTATTAAATCAATTTACAATATTCGAAATACAATTTTGTTCGTATTTTTAAAACAAAAGAAAATTTTATGAATTTAAATATCCAAAATTTCAATAAAATTCATTTCAATATTATTTGACTACAAAAAAATCAAATAGTTTTTCTCAGAATTTAATTTAAAAACAAACAATAAATTAATTAAATCAGGCTATTATTTCTTGAATAGAAACTATTTCTGAAAAATAAAAAGGAATATTTATTAGACTTAAAAATATATAACAACCATTTATGATATATTTAGGTCAGAGAGTTCTATAGTTGAACTTTTTTTTTTTTAAACGGACTAATGGTATCAGCAATGAAAAAGAGCACTTTTTGAGCGAACGCGTTTTTCTTATCTTTTCGTACTACTACTATGAAATTTCCTTAGGTGTACAATAAAATTTGAATTTTATTTAGAGTTAGCACATAATGATTTCGCGTACGTTTTGCAAAAACATAATACCTTGTTATTTTTATTGAGCTAAATATTTTGTTATATGAAAATAACGTTAAAAGTAGACAAAACACGGATATGGCGCTAAATTTATTTCTCAATTATCCAAGGTGACATTACTAGAAATCATCTTAAAAGGAGTATGTTCAATAATAAAACAAAATTTTTTTATTTGTATATGTTTTTACAATTTAAAACTATTTGAAACTATTTTTTATGAATTTGAAATAATCAATAAAGTTTTTGTTGAATAATATAAATTTGGTTTATTAACAAAAAATTATTTGAATAAAAATAAAATAAAATTTCATTCAAACTATAGAAATATAATTTAAAAAAATTTCAGTCGCTGAATTCAAAAATTACAATTTTTATTTTAATAACACATTATTGTTTTTGAAATTTTTAAAATGAAAGCGCTTATTTTTGTTTAAAATTGCTTCGTTATAAAAATAAGAATGTTATGTATTAATATCATACAAGAAACATTTTTATTTTAATAATAATTTTTAAAAATGCTGCATTTTTAAAACCTAAACGCCAATTTTTGTTTTAAAACTGCTTCGTTATAAACATAAGAGTGTTATTTATTAATGTAATAAGAAACATTCTTATATTAAAAATGATTTTTGAAAATGCTGCATTCTTAAAAAGAACACACAAATTTTTGTTTTCAAACTACTTCGTTATAAAAATAAGAATGTTATATATTAATGTTATAAGAAACATTCTTATTTTAACAATTATTTTTAAAAATGCTGCATTTTTAAAGCGAAAATGTAAAATTCTTGTTTTAAAAATGCTTTTTTGGTTCAGTGTACATACTACATATGTACATATGTATATTCGTCTGTATGCAACTTTTAAGTATGCAAAGAAATAAATTGTTAAATAAAAATATTATTTTTAATATAAAGACACACATTTGTTCACAATGTTTTCGGGATTTTGTAAGTCACGAAAATCCGGCGTTCCCGGTTCGGGATATCGAGACTCCATCACTAAATCCCGAAGCCCGGGATTTCTAAAAACCTGTCCCGATTAGCACCTCTACTTGGGTCCAATACAATGATCCCTTTGTGCTACCTGTGTGTTGAAGTGAAGATAGTGAGGGAGGGTGATAGGAAAGGGATAGTGATAGAGAAGACAGGTGGTGAAGGAAGATATAGAGGAAAGCTTCATTATTTTAGAACTCTGCTTTTTGCAGCGCCTTCTGGTGTCATGTAAGGCGTAATTTTGAAGCTGTGTTTAGTTAGTAGTTTATTGGTTATTTTACAAAGCCGATGATTCTGCTACACAACGAAGGAGGGCGCTCTGATGTTACATTAGGATTAGTATCTGCTGAAGTCGGTATAGTTTATTGACCAGTGCCTTATGCCTGCATCACTACAATTTTTCCCACAACTGATACAAAGGACTCTCATGCAGATCAGAAAAATTCGTTGTGTTGTTATTTTTAATGACTGTCGGACACCGGGCTCGAACCCAGGACCTTCGGTTTTGTAGTCAACGTGCTAACTACTTCAGCCAACGACTTCCTCTGCTACCCTGCAAGCTTCTCTTCACTTCTCTTCACATGACTCGCAGGCGACGTGTCGCAGCTAGGCCACCCTTAATCTAAACTGGTTGTAACAAATGTTGGGGGGCAAATTACGGCATTCTATATCGACCGAAATTTAAAAATATTTAAGCAGAGTTTGAATGGAAACAGTTTAAAATTTTGTTCGATTTCGAATGCCGTAATTTACCCCCTGTTGTATTGTCTAGCAATGTTTAAATTGAAAATATTTAAAAAATTCTTTATTATTTATTTCCAAAAACTTTCTAAAGAAAATAAACTTTCAATTATTGTTTAATGAAGAAATTGCAAATAATATATTAATCATTGTTTACACATTTTAACTTTTTATATGAAATTTTGTATATACAAAACATAAGTTATTTTATATCTAAATTATGGTATTCTAAAGGAAACAACTATCGATTCTTTGTGTTCTATTTTAACTTCTTGCAATGCAGCATGTAACTGTTCAATGGCATTATTGATCTGTAAGAAAAAACATGTTGAATTAGAATAGTTTTATTAAATAAAATTTGCATTTTTAATACCGCAACATAGTGCTGGCAAGTTGTACTACTTTTCATTACACAAAAGGTAGGTTTATTTAGTTTTTGGGTAAAGTGAGAGCAGGTTATAATAAAAAATGTACAAAAGTTCGGGAATGCGAAAAACCAAAAATTTTAACATAAAAGGAAACATTAATGCATGTATGCATATACTATATACATCTAGAGATAAGTAAACACATACTTATGCTGAGTACACATCTGTAATTTCTTGTGTTGCCATTTTGTGGTGTCATTTTCAAAATGTGTGCAACGCCGTTCTCATTATGTTCAAAGAATAAGGGATACAGTTTTTTTTTTCAAAGAGAACCTAAATTTAGTATTTTGGCATGGAATTGATCAACTTCTGTGCTTCTTCAACTATGATTTTGGACCACTCTGTCTGCATAAAACTTCAAAGAGCTTCTTTGCTTATTATGATGTGTTGACGATTTTTTGTTTCTCTAAAAATGCCAGAGGTGCTCAGTAGAATTAAGATCAGGTGATTGGGGGTGTTTGAAGCTGCTTAGGAGCATTGAAGAATAGCCAAAGTCTAAAGATCGCCGCTATGTGCCTTGGGTCATTGTCCTGTTGGAACCAAAATGTATATGACTAATAAAGTTTTTCCGCCTTCAGTTTTAAATTTCTTTTTAAAACTTTTAAATATGCTCATTAACCCATTGAAGATTCAATAAACTTCATCTGACCTATACCTGCAGCCGCCATACAACCCCACACCATAATTCCACTACCTCCGTGTTTAACTGTAGCAACTAGATTTTGCTTCCCAAGAGCAGACCCTGACTAATTGAAGGCCTTTTATGCCAAAAATATAAAATTTACTATCATCAAAACATTTTACGAGCCCGATTTTGGTTTACAACAGTTGTTATTTTAATGTAATTAATAATTTAATTTTCAAATCGTGAATACGGTTTACAACATGTGTTCTTATGTGTTAGAACTGTGAAAAATTGGCATCTGGTCATGAGGTGTTGTATTATTTTCGTTTAAGAAAATTTAATTTAAAATATTTTATTTTTCATTTTGCCTTATATTTTATTGTTATCCAATGGATTTCTAGTTTATTTTTCTTTTGTGATTTTCAAAAATATTAATATTTGTGAATTCTCAAATAGTTTTTGAAAGTCTTTGCATAAGATAAGCGGTTTGTTACTGTTCAAAATGTGTGGTTGGAGTCTACTGATGATTTGTTACAGCAACAATGAAATGCATATAGACAACGCTGAACCACCAGCAAATAAATTTCAAATTAATTATTTTTCTTTAGAACTTTGCCTTTTTGGCACGCAGCTTTGCATATTTATGTACATATCAACTACGATTAAAATAAAACTGTGTGACATGCACAACACCTAGATGTTGCAAAAAAGATTAATGTTGTGTTGTAGCCGAGACAACACAACATTTTTTGTTGTAAGCCGTAATCGGTGCATACGTGTCTCCAAAACTACGGAGGCCGATTTATATAGGCGTGAGCAAACTGGATACGCTTTTATCTGTTCACATTAGAAATGTATGGTTTTTTACGGGCAACCCTACTATGATATCCTGCTTTTCGTAAAATTTTTCTGTCTGTGTCTGCACAAACTTTCTTATTAAAGGACTGACGGACGTGTTCAACAATATTTTTGGAAGTAATACGGGGATTACTCTTTGTCATAATAACTATTTTGCGTTCTTCTTGTTCAGATATTTTTGGGCGTCTGTATCGTGACGTAGAAGCTAATATATATAGTTGTATTTTTGGCATTGCATATGTCGCGTTGAGCGGAAAAATATGTTCTACCAATAGTTTTACCAATTTTCGGGAAGCTATTGCCTTCTTCCTAAATTTTTATAATTACTTTTCTTTCCGAAACAAGTCAGTGTACCTTTGGCTTCCATATTCGAAAATCTATATTTTTTTGTGAATAAAATGTACCTCTAATCAAATCAAACGATCACTTAAATTATAAGATATAAAAATAAAGCAAAAATGGATCCAGAAATTCTTAAAAAGTAACGGTAATATTAGCATAAACAAAGTGAACGCGGATTTTATGGTGCCCAGATTTACGTATTGTTAAACTGAAGCCCCGTTATTACAAACCTGAAGAAATGAATTTAGTTTTTGTTTTTTGGTTTTTATTAGCTATAGTTTCAAAGTAGAAAATACATAAAAACATTATTTGTGTTAGGTACGTTTTTATACGTTATTTTTAAACCCGTAAAAACATTTAACGTGAACGCAGACTTTACGGGCTATGTGTATATCTACAAAATTTTGAAACTATTCGATGCTCAGTACTAGAGATGGGCAATGAAAAAAAATTTATCGATATTTTGAACAGTATCGATATATATATTTTTTAAAACATCGAAATTTCGATATATCGATATTTTTGTTTACAAATCGTCGGGTGGTTTCTGGTCAGATAATTGGAACATTTAAAAAAAATTAAGTTATTGATTGATTATATGAATATTATGTTCTTTTTCCAAATTCGTTAGCAGTTTTCCGAAATCTTGAATATATCAGGAGATACAGAGCTGCAATATTGCGTCATTTCCACAATTGTTGAACATTTAGGGAATTCACAATGAGTATAGGTATTAAAATTTTAATGTGGTAATATTGCGCCATCTTAATTTTTTTATTGTGAGCAAACAACGATATAAATCAGTGATGCCCATTTAGTGCCTTTAGCACTAGATTTAGTGCTTTTTAGGTCATAACAGTGAGCATTTTTTCAAGTTGGTGCTTTTTTTAAAAAGGCACTAAATTGGTGCTTTTTTAACTATGAATTTAGTGCTTTTAGTGCGTTTTACAATTAGAATAAATAGAAATTTGTGATAGTCTAGTAGCTTCCTAAAAAACGCGAATTAAGATTTTTTCACTTTTTTGAAACTCTAAATTTAAACACATACACAAATGTATGTTTGTACGAATGCTTATGAGAGACTGAATTATTTTCTTCCGTACGTATTAAAATAACAAAAACCTTTTAATTAGAAATTATTATTGGATAAATTTATCAAAATAATTTTTGTTCTGCTAAAAACACAAATATTTTTTCATCAACTACATCTGCGTTGAAAGTTTTCACATGTTTAGTTTAACATTACCATATTTCCATATTGAAAATGACATGCTTTTTATACTGTTAAATTTGCCACATGGTAGCTAATTTGATTTACATACTAAACAAAAACAACAAACTTGCCAGACCATATTAAAGTATTAAAATTGAAGCGTTGCAATATCAAGACACATTTTAAAACGCTATTGTGAATTACCTAATTATAAAATCTGAACATTTTTGGGTATGTGGCACATTTCTTACGTAAGAGTATTAATATGGTTATTCGCATCTGTTATAATGCATTTCAATGCATATTCTACTCAAAGAACGTGAATCAAAGCAAAGTACAAATATTTAATTACTGTGTTATGTTTTAATCAAATGAATTGATATTTATTTTTTTATTAATAAAACTTCTTTTATTAAATACATTCAAATCTCTTCCGTTGTTTCTTCTCTAAAAGTCATGCTATATGAATAAAACTGACATTTTCACTTTTTTATCTACTTAAATATAAACAGTAATTTAACCTACTTTAAGAAGTAGTGAACAATATTGTTGTTATGATTTTGGCATATGTTGACGAAGATTTTTGTAATTTTTTCTTTAAGTCCTAATAACTTTTCGAGTTGGATGTAAAAAGTTTATCAACTTTAAGTTTGAATAAAAGACATATCGATGGCTTACTAACGCAACCTCGTAACTTAAAAACTACTACTTTTCAGGAGAGACAAAAAATGATTTATAACAAGTATTTAAACATTTTTAATATATGTTTTTTATAATCTAATTACTTGGATGATTTTTGTTAAATTTTCAATTAAATACTTGTAAATTTTCATTAAATACTTGTTATAAATCATTTTTGTCTCTCCTGAAAAGTAGTAGTTTTTAAGTTACGAGGTTGCGTTAGTAAACCATCGATATGTATCTATTACTTTTATTATTAAACAAAAATTTCTATCGTGTATTTTTATAAAACTAATGAACTAAACATTCTTCATCGATTTTCTCGAAAACACATTTTGTAAACTACTGTAGCTCCTTAAGGCTTAATGAGTCTTTACTTTCTGTTGCTGTTCTGTGCAGTGCCGTTCTGTTACTAAATTTCAATAGTTACTTTTTCTGTAATAAATTATCACCTGTTTGGTCACTGTTTTCCACTAAAGTGATGATTGTTATGTTTCAAAGTTAAATTTTTTAAATTCTTAAGGCACAGTCACCCACCGTTTACTTCGAAATGTTTATATTTTATTTATACCGTCACTTAAAATTACTTAACAGTTTTTTATTTTCACAGGTTGAACCGAAACAAAACAGAACGAAAACGAAAAACTAACGACTTGTGTAAGATTTACATTATGAAATTTCTCTTTTTTATTCTTCGCATCACTAACAGTGATGCCAATATGGTACAGTTACAAAACGGCTAAAATTTACATAGCTTCTAAAAATATCGAAACTCGATACTCGTAAATAAAAATCGATGTATCGATACTTCAGTTTTGAAATATCGGCGATATATATCGATATTTTTGCCCATTTCTAATTAGTACACAATAAGCACAATTTGCCACCACTAACGCATCAATTACCTGAATAATATCCTCCAATAGAACTGGCAAGGCTAGCAATTTTTCCGGATTTGAAATATCCTTCAAAATACCTACAAATAAGAATATTAAATATGAATTTAAGAAATCAGTGTATACATATTAGACATAATTAGTTAAATAAGAGGACTACTTCATTTTAAAAAATTTCAACATATGCACATTATATAATTTTTTATTAACTCCAATACATATTTTACTTCTTTGTGTGGTTTATTTAAAGTTATAATTTGTTTAACTTCCCGCTGTAGGAAATTAAGGGCATTATTCACGGTCAAAATGTATGACCTGCATTGTAATAATATTAGTGAAATTTTCTTTGTATGAGTCACACCGACGAGGCTTGAAGAAAAATCTAAATTTTTTGATTTTTGCACATGCATGTGTGCGACACAAACATAAGAAGATGAACTACTCAAAGCATTGGGTTATACAAAGAACTGTCAAATTCTATACGTAAAAAGTTTTTGTATGTAGTTTGACAATTGCCTTACAATTAGCTTGTAGCAAGATGCTATTAATTTATAGTGCAATGCATGCACGTGTATGCTGAGTTCTTCATGTACACGTATACGATGCTTGTGTCATGCATTTGGACCGTGAATACTGCGCTTTACTGATTTCACCCGATTTATCGAACATCACGTTTTCATCGATTGTATTTTCGCGATGATGTCACTGTTGATGTATTAATAATACAGTATTATGTATGTGTGTGTATATATGCATGTGTGTTTATGTCTGTATGTTAACATTTTACAACTTAAGAACAGGTCAACGGATCGGGTGAACATTTTTCCGCATTCCAGAAATGTTGAATTCACTTAGATATCGTAAGGTAGTGCATAGATTCGGTTTGGTAGGTTTCGAAAATGAAATTTTTACAAAACAATTTTTCTTAAAAAAAAAGGTTAACTACTGAACCAATCGAGTTCAAAATGTAATCAGCACTTAGCCTTAAAAAGACATGCCGATTGCTGCCAATTTTACTAAAATAGGGAGATTCGTTCGCGAGATATCATTGCCGAAAAATTTAATGCATGTAATAATTTCATAACTTAAAAATGGGTCAACGAATAAGATAGTGAATCGATTCAATAGATTTCCAAAATGAAGTTTTCACGAAACGTTTTTTTTTTTAATTTTAAACTATTAAGCCGATTACATTCAAAATTTAATGAACATTTAGCAGCTCTTAACCACAAAGACACGTCGATTGATGACACTTCTGTTAAAATCAACAAACAGTTTCAACAAAGCAATCACTTTTTTCAAAAAGATTGGTAGAACACTGCACATATTCATGTGAAGTGAAGTGTATGTGTACTAGAGATGAGCAATACTGTGAATTTTTTAATAATGTTGTGTCTTGTGAACGTGACTTCTAAATCGCTGTTCTTTTAAACTGACAGTGATCACAGTTTAGCAGTACATATTTTGTTTGTATCAGTTCTGTTATTTTAAGAAAATATAATATAAGAGCAGCAGTGAAATTAAACAGTGCCTGTTATCACGGTTTAACACATTACTGCTCTTCTGCTTTTAAAGCATTTATTAGTATTGGTGTTTTGATAAATACCCTGTCGGAAAATGTGTGGCTAACTACAAAAATAATTAACTTATAGTTAACTTTTCTTAGACCGACTAAAAGCTAACTCCAATGTCATCCAGAACAAATCCAAAATTAATTCTTAAGTTGAGTACGTAATCGAATTTGGTGAGAACCAAAAAATTTATTTTCACCCAGCTAAAAAAATTATATATGGTCCATATATTTTTAATATATGAATGTATATAACTATATATGAATATGTATGAATTCATGTATGGAAATGTATGGGATTATACATGGCAAAACTATTATATATGAAGTAATATATGGACTAATATATGAAATGTATTATAATATATGAGCTCATATATGGAAATTTAATTATGAAGCTCTTCATATGTGAATCCATTTACAGAAATAAGATGCAATATATGGCGCCATATAAAAATACATGCATACATAATATCTCACATAAGATCGCATTTGCAATAAAAAAAGCTTGAATTTTATTAATTCGATCTTTTTCCATCCTTTTTTATCACTGGTACATTAGAAGTCTGTTAGAAAATACATACGCATAAGCAAAGTTTATATGCGTAGAGCCTCAAGGTTTAAAATATAAAAACTCGTGTAACGAAAAAAATCTTTTTTGTTGATTTTATATATTGTGGGTCTATTTAATAAATCAAATAATCAAAAAGATAATGCAGCCATTAAAAAAAATTCATATAACTGCCAAAAATAATATTGAAAACTAGTGTTAGTATAAAAACGGTTTATTTTTTCTTTTATAATTGGCATTAGTTTTTAATCTGATTTTAATCGACTCACATTTTCTCTTAAAATGTCGAATGAAAAGTCTTTTAGTTCGTTTTGAATTATTTTGTTCGAACGTTTCATTAAACCCAACCTTTCTCCACAAAATCTTACAAAAAAATTGTTTTAATAATTTAATTTGTTGCACAGCAGTGCGCTTTTTGAATCAATATGAACTTTGCATTCTATATAGGGAATACACATTCATGTATGAAAATGTATGAATATATATTATCATATATGCCCATATACCCTCATTTTTCGGATCCGAACCATATATGGGATATCATATATGCAGCTGGGCAGCTAAAAAAATTATATATGGTACATATATTTTTAATATATGAATGTATATAACCATATATGAATATGTATGAATTCATGTATGGAAATGTATGGGATTACACATGGCAAAACTATTGTATATGAACTAATATATGGACTAATATATGAAATGTATTATAATATATGAGCTCATATATGGAAATTTAATTATGAAGCTGTTCATATGTGGATCCATATATAGAAATAAGATTTAATATATGGAGACATATAAGAATGTATGCATACATGATATCTCACATAAGATCGTTTTTGCAATCAAAAAAGCTTGGAATTTTATCACTGGTGAATTGGAAATCCATTAGAAAATACATACGGTATGCAAAGTTTATATGCGTACAGCCTCAACCATTTAAAAAGAACAGATTTTGTTAAAAAAAACCATTCTTGTACGATTTTATATATTGTGGTCCCATTTAATATATCAAATAATCAAAAGGATAATCCAGTCATTAATTTTATAAAAAATAACACAATTCTCAGATATATTTAAGAAACAAAATTCACGTAACTGCCAAAAATAATATTGACAACTAGTTTTAGTATAAAAACGGATTAATTTTTTTATAATTGCATTAGTTTGTAATCTCATTTCGTAAATTATATGTTGTGTATGAATATGTGTTTTGCGTTTTTTAAATAAACGATTCACCTTTTGACTTAAAATGATGAATGATATGACTTTTAGTTCGTTTTTCATTATATGTCCAAACAAATGTTTCATTAAATACAACCTTCCTGTTCAAAATCTAAAAAATAATAATATTAGTAATTTAATTTATTGCACAGCAGTGCGCTTTTGTGAATGAAGAGAGTATGAATACGAACTTTGCATACTGTAGTGGGAATATTTACACATAAATGTATGCAAATGTATGAATATATATTATCATATATGGCCTACCCTCATTTTTCGGATCCGAACCATATATGGGATATCATATATGCTCTATACATATTTTTTTAGCTTGGCATGGTATATCCCGAAACGGCGGAGCATAACAAAGATTTTCCGCTTTTGCAAAGTTGCCCTGCCTAAAAACGTTTTATAGACTGCATGCTTTCGGCCGGGCTGAAGGATTTTCACCACCATGGTATTTCTCGAAACGGCGGAGCGTAATAAAGATTTTCTGCTTGCAATTTTTGCTGCCTAATAATGTTTTCTAGACTGCCGGCCTTGGGCCGGGCTTAAGGATTTTCTCCAGCATGGTTTTTTGCCTTGCAAAGTTTCCCTGCCTAATAATGTTTTCTAGAGTGTCGGCTTTGCCGGCCTAAAGAATTTTCTCCACCATGGTATTTCCCGAAACGCCAGAGCGTAATAAATATTTTCTGCCTTGCAAATTTTCCTTGCCTAATATTGTTTTCCAGACTGCCGGCCTTTGGCCGGGCTTAAAGCTTTTCTCCACCATGGTATTTTATTTATGTGATTTGTGTGATTTTTTTTATAGGCGATTGTTCATTCAGCTATTTTGGGCAATTGTTCATCATAAACTTGGGTGATTTGGCATAATGAACAATGACCCAAATTAATGGGCGATGGTTCATTTTGTATTTAAGTTATTTTTCACAAAATTTCGGGCGATTTGCACTTTTTTGGGTCTTTGTTCATTATGAATAAAATCCCAAAAACATTGGGCGATTATTCACTTTGGTATTATGGGGGACTGTTCATGTAACCTGAAATTATCGAAAAATCGTCGAAATCCTGATAAAATGTAAGATAATCGTCATTACAAACTCGAAAAATCGTCAAAAAAAATGGGATAAATTAAAATTGGCGTTTTTATGCATAGTACATGTTTTATTTTACAAATGTATTAGGAAGCAAAAACATAACAATTCATGTCCATACGTGAATTTTTCACGAAGCCATTTGCATTGTCTTCATTCCCTCATAACTTTGTTCACCTCGGTGGAAATATTTTGAAAAAGTTTTGGTCTCAGTACTTTTGATGGCCAAAAATGTTTATAAGAACTTTGCTTATCACACATATGTTTTTGAGGATATAAATTTACACAGAGATCAACTTATCGTTGGTCTCAAGTAGAAAGGCTCTAATTTAAATAATTGTAACTTTACAGTCTAATATGCAAAAAGTAATGCTCCTATCACCGTTTTCAACTTTTAAAATAGTTTGGTTGGGATTGATAAATTTGCATTGCCATTCTCCACTAAATTAACAGGTGACTTTTCAGTTGAGTTGGGTTGGGTTTTTGTAATTACTGATTGGTGCGATGTAAAAAGCAGAAAAAGTGGAAAAATCGTAATTAGAAATATTTGTTAGGCTTAATAACAAAATTTTTTTAACAATTTCATTATCGGCGGTATAGCGGGCACATACAAAGATTTCTTTAAATATGGTTTCTAGTTATCCAACAAATAACGAAACGTTTCTTTGTTCTGCCGGAATAACTAAAAACATTCAAAACTTTTTTTTAAAGAATTCGTTCCCTATTTTGATTATTCCTTACCTTGCATTGGGTAGTTCAAGAAAGTTGGAATCATCACAAATTGTTCTTCTGATACGTGGCACATCTACAATTGCGACTTCGTTTCCGTCGTCATAAAATAAATCTACACATATTTGTATCCATTTGGTATGATTTCTTTGAACTAAAACACTAAAAACAATACTTTTTCTAAAACTTTGTGTTTTGTTTTCGTGTCAAAGTACATACATATTTTAAGTTGGCAACGCGATGATAATTTCAACTAAAAAACAGTTGTGGTTCATAATACTAAAACACAGTTTGGTCTATTAGACGACCAAACTGAATTTAGTTGAGAACCGAGATAGGGGCATAACTTTTTTGTACAACTGTTTGTAAATAAAAGCGTTATTCTGTGACAAGGTGTACTTGTGTAATGTATTGGAATCACTGAAAAACTCAATATCCTAAAAATACGAGTTAGTGCCTTTCTACTTGAGACCATCGATATGTATTCATGTATATATACATAAAATTTCTTTTAATTGAACCCATATACATACTAGCATATGTATGTATGTATGTATGTTCATTTATCGCAAAAATATAGTATTGACTAAAGGGCTGCGTGAGACGTTATAGAAGTTTTGTATTCTACTTCACACTACTTCCAAGCAGTGTGTTTCAAAGTAAACATAAATAACAAAACAAAACTAATACCATCTTCAGACGGCAACATGAACCACTTGGTTCGCTCTCTGAACCACGATTGCGAACCATGCCGTTCAGACGACACATTTGTGGGTCGTTTTGACAAATATGTTTGATGTAGTGATGCCGACCTACCCATAGTTTCTTAACTTAATATTTAAATACGTAATTAGCTAATTTTTACTTAAAATTAAATTGTTTTTAAATACGATTTAATTTTTTCAATGGTTAATTAAAGTTTTTATTATATTACGTTGAAAGTACGGCAGCACTAAAAAAATTCTTAATATTATGGAAAGCTTTCCAAAGAACATAAACAAAACATGTAGAAAATTAAAAATGCAATTTTTTGAAACCAAACGAACATCATAATGCATTTTTCTATTTATTTATTCCATGATATGAAACTATGTACTGTCTTATATATGTATTTATGAAATTTAAACGAAATTCTTTTTAATACGACCACGTGATGTTTATGTGTATGTTTTCAATAAACACACACATGCATAAAAAGATTTGGTACGCTCATAAAACTTAATTACACAAGGTTGGGCATTTATTTATTATTTAAATACGCACTCAAAAACACATTTTCGTATTTAAATAGAACTTAAAACTAAGTACAACTTAATTATATTTTATATTATATATATATATTATATTTTATATCTCTAGCCGGTTCCAAGGCCGGATAAAGAAGGAGGAGAAGCCGACCAACCCCATTTGTCAACAGTGTACTGAGCGTCTTGGGAAGTAGGAGTGTATAAATCCCGACCTCTGAAACATCGGCTTCACCATGTCCCTCGCCATCACCGAAGTAGGTTGAGCTTTGGGATAATAACCGAATCTTGTAAAAAAAACACTATTACTGAAACGTCTACAGATGAAAATGAAACAACAACTACCCTCCACACGATGACGACCTTTGGATTTAAACAACGGATAATGATTGGAACCAGAATACAGAATGAAACCATTTGCATTTGCTAACAATTCATAAATTCGTTGCTTTTGTCATATATTTATTCGACAACAATAACAAATGTAATTGCTATGATACAATTCATTGCGATTTGTTGATTGCTCATACGCACTCTGTTATTATAATGTCTTTATAACACAAGCAGTGAAATGAAATGATGCAGCATGAAAGAATGGATTTCTTTCATACCATTCACTCTTTTATACATATATCATGTTTAAATAACAAGTTTATTTTACTTGATTTTAATGGTCATAAATATAAAAAAATGTAGTGCGAGGGAGAAAATGTTATAAAAAATAAATTCCGTTAAAAAAAGATATAAAAATTAAAATTTGGAAAAAATTTAATTGATTGAAATGTTTTTCAAATAACTGTTTCATATAAAATTTTACATAAAATGCATTTAAAATCTATATCGCGTTTTATGAATACTAATGTAAGAGTTTTATACTAGCACAAAGTACAAAGACTACGTTGTGTTCAATAACAGTAAAATGTATTCGCATCATTCACTGAGTATTAGTTGTTTTTGACAAGACCAGTGAACATTTCGACATTCGATCGATAGTCTGATTGGAGCCTGGAATGTGAGAGCTATCTCCGAACCGTCCAGACTCAACCAAGTCTGCAACGAGATGACAACCTACAACATCGACATAGGATGTCGATGCCTAACTGAGGTAAGATGGCTGAAAAGTGGTATTACCCACATGGCATCTGGTCGCAAATTCCTGCATGCAGGTAACCCAACCTGAAAGTAAACGGTGTTGGTCTCCTATTTTTTCAAGAGCAAAAAGGGCTCTAATCCAATACACGGCTATATCTGAGCGCCTAATTTCCACACGGTTTCGGTCTAAATTCTGCAGTGCTATGTACCCACCGACCCAGATGACGATGAAAAAAAAATAACTTCTATGAGTTATTAGAATCCACAGTGTTCAATCAAAATCCTAATCGGCGACTTCAACGCAAAAGTTGATAACAACAACAGGAACCTTAAATCCGTTATAGGCACGCATGGCCTAGATATAGTAAGGAATGATAATGGAGACAGACTGATCGACCTGTGTGCCAGACACCACATTTTCATCGGCGGTACAAAATTCATACACAAAAACATTCGCAAATACACATGGGAGTCTCCAGATGGCCGCACACATAATAAAATATACCATTTTATGATTAGTAGTAAGTCAATTCTCGGATGTCTCCTAGATATTGAGACACGACGCGGTGCTGACATCGATAGCGACCACCATCTCTTCATAGGCAGCTTTTAACTCCGTCCTGCTGCGTTTCATTTTAAAAAGAAGCAGCCCAAATATAACACATATAAACTGCAAAACATACACATAGCAAACCAATATAAGCACGCTGTCGCACAACATTTTAAACCGCCCCATGTAGAACACTCTTGGTCCGATGCACAAAACGCATGTCACCAAAGCGCGACTCAAATTCTTGGCACTCGGAAATGTAACCACAAACAGTGGATAACCGATGCTACGTTGCAGGAAATAGCAGTCCGCAAAAGTCTTAAAAATAAAATCAATCGGGCTAAAACGGACAATATCAAGCGAAATGCAAAGGCCGAATACCGCCAGAGTGCTACCAAAGTCAAATATATTACGCGGGTCGATAGAGAAGCTACTACAGTAATATTGCTGAAAAAGCAGAACAAGCATCAGCAGTGGGTAATATGCGTGGTGTCTAGAAGGCTATCAGACAACTGAGTTGTAAACAGGCACGGGCTACAAACATCATCAAGGATATAAATGGTAATGATCTCAGCTCCACAAATGAACAACTCAAAGGTTGCAGTACTCCTGGCACGAAACAAGACGCCTCCCGAGAAGAGAAATTTCCGCCTCAAACCTACTTTTACTGAAGTACTTCGCAGACTGTCAAACTTGAAGAACTCAAAAGATTTCAGAGCTATTAAAATATGGAGCTGAACATATCGCCGAGGCTTTGACACCCATAATCAAAAAAATATGGGAACAAGAGTCTATTCCGAATAGCTGGAAGGAAGGCGTGGTACTGACAAACCCGAAGGGTGCTCTACGGCAATGCAGTTACTGGAGAGGCATAACGTTACTAAATGCAATCAACAAATTGCTTTCGTCCCTAATTCTACAGCGAATGTCCCCAGTTGTAGATACTATCCTACGGAAAAAACAAGCTGGATTCCGACCGGGAAGTTCGTGTGTTGATGATATTAACACAACGCGCATTATCATCGAGCAATCCATTGAATACAACAGCACCCTTTATTTACTATTTGTTAGTTTCAAACATGCCTTCGATACGGTATCCAGACCGGCACTCTGGGATGCTCTGAGCAGTGCTGCCAGAAAAATTCTGACTCTTGCCCCCAATTTAAAACATCATGTCCCCAAAAATCCCCATTTCAACAGAAAAATCCTAACTTTTGTCCCCAAAAATATATCATTCATAAAAAACGATTATTAAGCACTATGAGCAGGGATGCGAAATAAGATTTTCACAAAGTTACAAGAAAAATTGTACTTTTTTTAGTACGATTGACCAAATTCTTTATTTTTATTTTTTTTTTAATGTTTTTATTAACTTAAAACGTACATAAAATTACATACATATATATGTGTGTTAAACATTAACAATTAATAAAGAGGCACTTTCAAGTTTATTTATTAAAAGATTATTAATTAATACTATCAATTAATATTAATGTTTAATTTTAGAAGGTACATAAGAGAGTATTAGTTTTTGAGATCAGAATATAAAACTAAAATTTAGGATTTACTTTTCCATACATTGTTTTGATTCGATTGGAGTCAGTCGAAGTAAACAATCTGAAGAAGATAATAGCAAAAATATAATCACCCCTACCGTGAACAGTTTTTCCCTCGAAATATTTTCCCTGTTCCCCAAATTGCAATCGTGAATAATTTTTCCCCTGAAATGTGTTTCCTTTCTTGTTTCCCCTTATCGTGAGTAATATTTTTCACATGGATTTTTTCACTTTTCCCTTCGTTTTGTTCACTTTATTTTTGCATGCGAACTGAATTAATACACTGCGTGATGTTAATACTATACTTGTAATTATATATTAAAACTTATAAATTACCATTTTTAGGGCAAGATCAATAAATAATGCCCACGATTAATAACAATAAAACCTTGGAACACCTTTTTCATTGAACATGAATCTCTTTGGTTTACATGCCGTAAATTTTATGGCTGTGGTATACTAAAAAAATTTTTGCACGGCCACTAAAACAATTAAAAACACAAAAATATGTGTATCTCTTATTATTAAAATTAATTTGTATGATTTTCAATTATTTTTGAAGCTTTACAAGTCTTCTTCCCGTTTTTTTACATTCACTACGCATTGATAGGGAGAACAAACGTTCCCATGAAATTCACAATTGCAAATTTCCCTTCATTGGGAATGAAAATTTCATGGGAACAAAAATTTCACATTTTATTCACGATAGGGGTGAATACAAATTTATGAAGATATTACATACATACATACATTCATTCTTGCAATCGAAATATTCTAAATAATTTCCCAATCCAAAACTTTATAGACATCAAGTTCGTCTCCGTCCAATACAACTCGCTTGTACATATTTTCCCATTTGAAGTTTTTTTATCATTTCTTCAGGAAGGAAGCTCAAATTTATGGCAGCAGATCTTATAAATATTTAAATGTGATTTTATTATTATTAAAGATTCTAACATTTCATATTACAGATTATTCCTTAATTTGCTTTTGATAGTCTTCATGCATGAAAATAATCTCTTTACAAACGCATTACTTATTGGCACTACCAACAGGTTAAACACAGCGGCTACAATTTCACGAAAGAAGTAATTTCCGTAGAGCTCAAAATGAAAAGTCCCCAAATCCCTCCCCACGAAATTCTGTCCCCAAATTAGAGGCGAAATCCCCATTTTGGGGACAAATCCCCTAATCTGGTGGCACTGGCTCTGGGTAGTAGGGGAATCCCGACGAAAATAATTTTCACCTCATTCGCGAACTATATAGAGATGCCAAATGCAGAGTGCGATGCAAAGGCGAAGAAAGTCATCCATTCGAACTCAACTCAGGAGTAAGCAAGGTTGCCTTCTGTCCCTCACACTATTTATACTGCTGCTGGACTGTGTGCTTCAACAAACAAACTCCAAAATACCGCAGGGCATCCGCTGGAACTTAAGTGAGTTTCTCAGTAACATCGAATATGCTGGCGATATATGTGTCTTTGCATATCGCTGCGATAATATGTGCAAAAGATCCAATGCCTATCCATCAATGCCAATAAAGTCGGCCTGAAAATCAACGTCAAGAAAACCAAACTGATGCGGATTTCCACCAGCAATACGGTACCCTTAACACTACAAGGACAGCTGATTGAGGATCTAGATTAATTTTCATATCTCGGAAGTACAATTTGCAAGGACGGAGGCTCCAGTGCCGATATCACTGATAGAATCAATAAAGCCAGGACCGCTTTTCATTCCCTGCACAAAATATGGTGAGCGAATAATATAACTACCACTCAGTCGTAAAGCAGCTCTGGATTGAGGAACATTTCTCGCGTCATCGTAATTATTTCTTAAGTGCGGTCAGGCTTGTGTATGTTGTTTGGCCTTCGAGAGTTTTTCGTCTCGCTCGCACTGGTTTTTGATCTGCCACGGATAACCGTATAATCTTTCGGTTTTTTGTGGAATTTCTTTAACAACCACGTTGTTACTTCCTATGTGAAGGCATAGGTCGTGTACAGTCAGTCACAAAACCTTTTAAAATACTGTTAATACCATCTTGGGCATATGGTAAAGTTACTCCGCCCATATTTGTGCAACACCATATTATAAAAATTTACTTTGTATAATATGTATTAAATAAATAAATAACTACTACTACAAAGATAAAAATCTTCAACAGTAGTGTCAACCCCGTATTACTGTATGGTTGCAACACCTGGAGTACAACGCAGCACAGTGGCGTGAAATAAAAAAAAAGTGGTAAAAAGTCCGCAACTTTTGAACTAGTGAACCGATTTCGACCAAACTAACTGTTTTGGAAAGAAGAATAGGTGAAAGTATATTTGGAGGCACCCTGTTGTAAGACAGGGTAGCTCCAAAGAACCTCAAAGTGGGAAACTGCGGTTTTTGGCCCTGACTTTTTTTAATCGTTAGTACATAACTTATATATTGTTAGGCAAAAATCAGTTGGTTTTGTTGTTTTTGAAAGAAAACTTCATTACAATTTATATGAAAAAATTTTTTTTTCATATCTCAAAAATTGTAGCGGGGAATAATTTTACAATTTGGATTTTTGAAAATTATGAGAAAATTGTGCATATTTTGTGAAAAAAGTATACTTAATTTTTTCGGAATATTTTAAAAAATTATTAAGTATTTGATAAAAACTTTGATTGTTTGTGAGAGAAGAGACATTAAGAAATACTATGAATTAAATTTTAGAGAGTTTTGATGGTGCACCCTACATCCAGCATTAACCGAAAATTAGATTTTTTTTGCAAAAAATCTAATTTTTGGATGTGGTAAAAAAAATTGCACGCTCGGTTTTGTAAATTTTTTGATTTTTTATTATAAATAAACTTGTTTTAAGTAACTTGTGAGAAACTCTTGACATCCTGCACATATATGTATGTATGTAGGCAGGAGAGGAGATTTTCTAAAAATGCTAAAATTTTTCTAACACAATTTTTCCCAACAAAAAAAAGTTTTATAAAATTATATATTGGGAAACATTTTGATGTATTTCAATAGTATACATTAAACTTTGCAAACTCAAAAAAAAATATTCTCATACCTTCAACACTTTTCGAAATATTCAAAATCCATTTTTGATTACAAAATTAAATTTCCTAGATTTCCAAAAAACCTGGGACCGGATATTATCTTTCTGGTAGGACTTGTCGAGTAAAACAAGATTCCAATAGTGAAATATGCCGGACACCTCCAAAATCCGGATTTAAAGTTAAATAACTCAGTCAATTGCTTATCTATTTTTAACCCCAAATATGCATTGTAATCGTAAATAAACGTCCTTTTTGAATAAATTCAATAGTATTATAGTTTCTTAATAAAATTTATGTATAAAAACGTCCCCAAAGTTGAAATTTTTTTTTAATCTACAAAATTTGTGTTTGCTGGACAATAACACTCAAATTTCTCAAGTTTTCTTAGAAAAATTATATATCATTCGAAAGATCTCAGTTTCTTCTTTCCAAATGGAAAATCGGATCATTATCAACAAAGTTACAGGCTTATAAGTGCGTAAAGGTTAAAAAACGGGGTTTTAACCGTAAATCCGGAATTTGGAGGTGTACGGCATATTTCACTATTGGATTCTTCTTTAACTCGACAAGAAAAAACATCACTCCCCAGGTTTTTCTATTTCATTAAATTTTGTACCACTGTGTTATTGATCTCATTTTCTTTACTTTAAATGTTTCTAAACTTTTTCTATGTCATCACAATAGAGGACATAACTGTCTATTCAACGGTAAAAATTTTCGTGTTCTTGTCACTATTCAAAGAATCCCACATTTTTTATGACCTCTTGAAGGTGTATTAAATATTTTTTTGTAATTAATTAATTTTATTTCGCTGAAACATGTAAAAATTAATATACAGACAGTATATATACCCACAAGGGTCAAGGCACCTGCGCGCACACCCCTATTATGGGTATGTTTTTACCTAATATTTGTATCGCTTTTGTATCCGTTGCTTATAAAATACATACCTATACATTTAAGTTGTGATGGGTTCAATGTTATTATTTCATAACAATTAAAAATAAATCACTCTGCAAATTGATGTGGAAAAACCTCACCGATGAGACTACTCGGTCGGACAAGGTTGACCAAATGTTGTACATAATAACTACTACGTATGGTTTATCTGCCAACACCTATTGAAATTTTTTAAATTATATGAAAAAAAAGATAAGTGAGCAATAAATAAATTTCGAAATGTCAGAATAGATATAAGGATTGGTTATCTGTAGATACTAGTGATGCACGAATATTCGTATTCGTATCTTTAGACATTCGTATTCGGATTCGCCAAATTCGGGCATTTTCAAAAGCTATTTAATGACGATCATTAAAATTTCGGGTAGTTTGTATTAACTTTAAAGTAGCCAACAGGAGTATGAAGTTCTTTTTCCTAACAATGTTTTTGATCGTCCAAGTAAGAATTACGATAACGTTCTATGCAGGAACAAAAGCATTAAAAAAGAAGCCTTTATAAATAATATAAATTCGGAAATTGAAATTAAAGATCTCCGAAAAGATTAACACGGATGGTGGAAAGCATTCCAACGGCAAAGTATAGTAAACATTTTACAGTGGACGACACACTAGCACTCATTCTTAATCGACTCATTCTAAATCGACAGGTTTAATGCAGTATTACACAAAAATATTCCAACAGGGTTATTGTAAGTATTACGCGAAAATATTCCTACATTGTCAATGCAAAGAATAATCTAGAATAGTAGCAAACAACTAAATACATGCGTAGCACATACATACAAGCTTGATTAAAAGTAAGCAAGCAAAAACAACAACAAAAAGCGTCTGCTTATTAAGAAGATACACATGCCTACGTACATACATACATGCCAATTCAAACGAAAAGCAAAAGGTAAACAACCACCAAATCATTGCTTAGTTAATGATGTACACACGTATGCATATACACATGTATGTACATAGTTACCACATGAACTTAATTAGGCACTTTGTAAACAACATATAAGATGATAATGATCGTCTAGACATTGCCTGAAAATTCTAGTGGTATTTGTGCGAAGTATAAAAAGGGGTGACGCATCCAATGGCAAGTTATAGTGTTTTCACACTGACATGGTTTTAATAAAAGCTGATTTTAACGTTAAAACCAACTGTTAAAAACCTGGTTTTACCATACAAATTGTTTTTGTTAAAACCAAATTAAAACCATTTTTGAATTGTTTTTAAGTTGATTTTATGAAATGCAACCTTGTTTTTGCTGTGATAAATTCAGTGCTGCCAAGTTGAAATGACCCACAGCAGATGGTAATGGTATGCTAGTGAATAACAATAGATGGCGCCTGAAAAATTTTCAACTTAAAAATTAATGCAGCAGCAACAATAATCAAAAAATTATGGAAAAAAGTTTTTTGGAAGGAAAACAACGAAAAAATTTTAAATTGAACTGTGGAAAGTGAAAATAGACATTATGACTGACATTCATCTGCCTATAAAAAAAGCTTTATCTTATAATGTATTTGTGCATTTTCATATTATTAACAATATTTCCAAGCACTTCTTCATTCTGTATAAGTTTTATAATTTAAAAAAATTTTATTTGCAAAATATAAAATAATTTCCATTTTAGAGCGCATTGTGAAATATCTCAGTTTTTCATACAAACAAAAACAGTTGAACAGTATGTCCAACAAGTGTTATTAAAAAGCAGAAAAAATGCAACAACAAATACACGCATTTCGGCAGGAGATTTATTTTATTTTGAGCAAAGTTATTAGACAGCCTGTGAGTTAAAAACTGAATTTAACAAACTTGCAGTGTGAAAGCAAAATCAGCTTTTTTGGTTTTAACGTTAAAAACAGGTTTTAACTTTAAGTGTGAAAACGCTATTAGTTGCGAATGAGTTATAGTTGTGTTGTGAACGAGTTGCAGTTTTGAGTCAGTTGCAAACAAGTCAGTCAGTTGTGAGTAAACAAGTCAGTTGATAATTAAGTTGTGAGTAGGGCGATCGACTCGGTTTTTCAAACGGTTTTAAAACCCGGTTTTTTAACAATACAGTTGTCGGTTTTTTCAAAATGTTGATTTTTCGAATGTCGAATGTTCCGGTTTTTTTACAATTTAAAAACCGGCTGAGTCGAATACTTTTCGATTTGTACATTTTGCAATAAAATTAGTTTTTACTATGTTAAAACTTAGACCAACGTGTTTTGTTTATTTTCCTAAGTATTTATTTAGTGTAAAAGCTCTAAGCTTTTTTTGAGCATGCCAACATTTACTGAAACATTAAATTTAAGCGAAATTATTTTATGAGGTAATAGCAGAGGCGAATTTAATTGGCCTAATGTATGTCAAAATCCAGTTGCAAAAAGTGAGTTTTAGTTTTGTTGACATTTTGCTTCATATTTTGTATAGGGGTAGATATCCACATTCATATGTACATATATACCATTAAGGAATAAAATCTACATACACACATCATTTTTAGGGTTTGAAAAAACTTGGGAAGAAATTAAAAAATTAATTATGCCAGTATTTAGGGTGCTAATAAATATGTTTCTACAAAAAATAAAAAATTAAAAAATAATTATGATAACAACGTAATAGACCATATTTTGATGTCATTTGTTGACGGCTTGGTACCGGAAATCACAGGATTTTCAAATAAGTTGACGACATCAAACCTTTTGCACGTATTTTTTCATGTATTTTATGCCTGTATTTAGACTTTTTTCCTATGTATTTTGAATATTTTTGCTACTGTAGGTGTTATTATATCTATTTTTTTATTTTTTGGATAAACATATTTATTAGCACCCTAAATATTGGCATAATTAATTTTTTAAATTTACTTCCAAGTTTCCACAAACCCTAAAAATGATGGTTGTATGTAGAGTTTGTTCCTCAACTGTATATTATATATGTATAAATATTTATGTACTATACATAAGTATATGAAGTTCATTCCTATTCTTTATCAACATTTATTTTGATTCTTTGGACATCCAGAAGTTTATATTTTAATTTTACCAGGATTTGGAATAATTTCTCATATTATTAGTCAAGAATCTGGTTGACCGGTTTTTCCTGAATTGTAAAAAATCGAAACCGGGTTTTTCATAATTTCAAATAATCGAACTATTCGAAAACCGGTTTCTGGAAAAAGTCGACTAATCGATCACCCTAGTTGTGAGTTAGTCTAGGAACACAACTTGGGCGAACGACGAGTTTTTCGGTGCGAACTTTCGTCTTACAAAATAAAACACATTTGTTCGTATGAAAATGAACACAACACCGCCGTAGAACGAAATTCGTCGTGCGTGACGAACTCTGAGATAGATTTATTTATATTTTGTACCTCGACGAACGACGAAAAGAACAATTTTCTCACTATCTTTACATACACAATAAACAGTGTGACCAGATTTTAAAATAAAATTAAGCTAAATCACGTATGTCTTTAATATATTTTTAGAGAATACGCAATTTGGATTAAAAAAGGCTAAAAAAGCTAAATCCGTTTTTAAAAAAGCTAAAAAAAAAAGAAGCTAAGAGCTTAATAAAAATTTTAAAGCTGAATCCAGAAGAAATAAGCTAAATTTTGCACAAAATTAGCTAATATGGTCACACTGACAATAACCAACTTTACCAATTATAAGAGTTAAGTTCGCTGAGTAAATTCGTCGTTATTGTGCTTCACACGACGAATTTACGCAACGAATTCTTATCGACGAGTTCTGCTAGGAACACAACTGGGACGAACGACGAATTTTTCGGTGCGAACTTTCGTCATAAAAAATAAAACACATTTGTCCATATGAAAATGAACACAACACCGCCGTAGAACGAAATTCGTCGTGCGTGACGAACTCTGAGATAGATTTATTTCTATTTTATACGCCGACCACTGTTGCCAATTCAGCTACCTTCTCGTCAAATCTAGCGATTTTTAAGTACATTTTTCGGGAAAATTATGATTTAGCTATTAGCGGGAATTCAGCGGTTTTTTATCCATCATAATTCGAATTAAAATGTGAGCTTGTTCAGATGCGGTGAACCTATATGAAGCAAACTATAGAAAAAAGGTCATTGAATAGCGCCACAACAATGCAGGTTTAAAGGTGAGCTAATGTACTCATATCCATCCTAACATCCGTTTTGATAAGTGCTTTTATACATAAGTAAATACGTTTATATTAATTCTTTAAATAGCGTAGTACTCCACAACAGGAACTCGCCATACAAAAATCAGCAGGTTTGTCAGCGCTACTTTTACTCTATAATTTTAAGCAATTTTTAACTGGGGAAGTCCCGAAGTAGCAGAAACGATGAGTAACATATGTATCTGTACATACCAGAACCAACACAAGCAAAACTGGTGCAAACAGGTATATCTGTGCAGGTCTGTAATATGTATATGTTTTTAAATAAAATAAGCCTTTTATTAACATATTACATTACTTTTATATGGTATTTTATACAATTTTTGGGGAAATTTGGGAAGTACGAAAGAAGTTAACAAGTTACCGTGAACTTTTTGAAACAACCTAAAAATAAATTTATTTTTTAGCTATTTATCGCAAAATTTTCAAGTCATTTTGAAATTGAGCTATTTTCTTGTCTACTTTAGCGATATTTATTGGAAAAAAGTTGGCAACAGTGACGCCGACGAACGACGAAAAAAACAATATTCTCTCACACTCTTTACATACACAATAAACAGTGTGACCAGATTTTTAAATTAAATTAAGCTAAATCACGTATGTCTTTAATATATTTTTAGAGAATACGCAATTTGGATTTAAAAAGGCTAAAAAAGCTAAATCCATTTTTTAAAAAAGCTAAAAAAAAGCTAAGAGCTTAATAAAAATTTTAAAGTTAAATCCAGAAGAAATAAGCTAAATTTAGCCCAAAATTAGCTAATATGGTCACACTGACAATAACCAACTTTATCAATTATAAGAGCTGAGTTCGCTGAGTAAATTCGTCGTTATTGTGCTTCACACGACGAATTTACGCAGCGAATTCTTATCGACGAATTCGTCGATGTGGACGAAATTCGTCGTTCGTCCTAATTGTGTTCCTAGCATTCGTCGACGTGGACGAAATTCGTCGTTCGTCCCAATTGTGTTCCTAGCATTAATAATAGTCTGCGATACAGTAGTGATTGATATAAGAGCAGTTTGTGCTTTACAACACGTGAGTTCGGAAAAGGAGAAACTATAGGACAGTCTATACTGACTGTTGTGGAATTGGGATTATTGTGGAGTCTATGACCGTATTTAGACACGAAAACATTTGGAAGGGAAACATTTAGTTTGGTAGCAATTTACGGGTAAGGAAGAGAGAATCATTTTTGTGTTCGGTAATCGGCGACCATCTTTGTTTTCATATTCTTTGCTACATATACACGCATACATGTACAAATATGCTTGCTTTTATGCAGTAATATTGGAATGTCGCCGGCAACATTTTCGTCTGTGTGGAAGCGAAGGAAATAACAGAAGAGAATTCCAGATGTTTTCCTTCCAAATGTTCGTCCGTCTAAACTGGGACTATCGTGTCGACTGGAGTAAAGGGAACAGAGCAGCAAAAAGACGTGTGTAAGGGTGTAAGAAAAGCCAGTGAGTCTTTATTGGTGTATCGACTGTGAGTGTCGGCAGAGTGAGTGCCGTGTGTGACGAGCAGCAGCAAAGAGGTATTGGTGTATCAACTGTGAGTGACGGCAGAGTGAGTCTCGTAAGTGACGAGCAGCAGACAAAGAGGTGTCACGTGAATACGTGCGCAGCCAGCTAAGAGACGTGCGTAAACTACAGTCAGGAAGGCGAAGTGGTAACGAGTTGTGAATATTTGTGTGTAATTTAGTAGTTTAAGCTATATTAGTTTATATAAGCTCTTGAGTAATTTAGTTTAAGTGTATTTGTAAATAAAACTTGTATCATTCTTAACCCTAATCAGTACACTGGGTCTTGTATTCATTTGCAAATCTTAGGGTCCACGGAAAAGCGTTTTTAAAGAGAGAAAAACTTAATAGTATTTTTAATAAAAAAAATATTTTACTTAATAAGCCTGACTAAAAATTATTTCTGATTAAAAATTCACTATAGTTCAATTAAAATCTAAAAATGTCTCAATAAGTAAAGTAGTTAGATACTGGCGGTTCTATAACAATTAAAATTGTCAAATTTGGGTAATTAAAATTGAAAATTTGTAATTTATGGGAAAATTTAGGTAATTAAAGTCAAGGGTGTGAAGTGACGAGGGTACTCGATGGTTTGTAGATGCATATGTATGTGATGATGATGTTTTGTTTTGTTGTGTGAGCATAAGTGTGAGCTAAGGATAGTTTGATGTACATATTCGTAGTTTATTTTCGTTGGCACGCATGCTTTGTACGTATGTTTTTGTTTGTCAAGTGGTTGCAGCAGGTTTATGGTTTTAGAGTGCAATGTTTTTTTTTTAAGTGAGAGTATGCATAGAGAAAATGTTGCCTTAGTTTTTTGTAATATTCTTTTTAGCTGGTGGAGATGGAAGGGTATTTTGGAAAGAAAGAAATTATTTATGCTTGTGGGATATCTATGAATGTTTTTGTTGTTGGTTTTGGTTTAGTTTGATTTTGTACGTATGTTTTTGTTTTAATTTTGAATTGAAGTGTGATTTTTTTGTCAAGTGGTTGCAGCAGGTTTATGGTGTGTGTGTGTGTGTGCATAGAGGAAATGTTGCTTTAGTTGTTTTTATTTTCTTTTTTGATGGTGACCATGGAAGGTAATTTTAGAAGACCTTATGTATGCTTGTGGGAAATCGATGAATGTTTTTTGTTGTTGGTTCTATTTAATTTGATTTTCCTATGTTTAAAGAGTTTGAAGAGATGAATAAAATATGTAATTTATGAGCAACGAACTTACTTGAAGGTTGGAAAAATTGAAGTGTAAGATATTTAGGATTGTCAAAGGGAATTAGAGATGCGTGATCATGGGAGCCAACGTTATGCTCATGCATATGTATTTGTGTATGTTTTTACAATAACTTGAGCGTTGAAAGGTGGGTAAGTAGTCGTATATGTATATAAAAAAGCGAGTGTGTAATGCCGAGTACACATCTGGCATTTCTTGTGTTATAATCATTTTTTAAAATGTGTGCAACGTCTTTCACGTTATGTTTTTTTATAGGGAAAGCAATACCACACAACAAGAAAAAATTTCAAAAATAACAAACGTTGGCACTAGTACACACTGTTGCGATGTTACAAAATATCATAGTATGTACTCGGCATTTGTTTTTTTGTAATATTCTTTTTAGCTGATGGAGATGGAAGGGTATTTTAGAAAGTAATTATGTATGCTGGTGAGATATTAATGGTTTTGTTGTTGGTTTTTTTAGTTTTATTTATTGCTTGCTTTTTGTGCAAAGAGGCTGACATTTGTCAAACAAACCATACAGACTTATATACATACATACTTACTTACTACATACATATGTATGTATATGTAAATAAATTAATGAACAGCAGTTTTGTATATTTTTTAATCTACATATTTTAAAGAAATATCGTAAATATATGTACGTGTATGTTGTAACAATGTAAGAATAGAACGTAATTCGTATAAATTGAGACGTTCTCTAATCTAGTAGCAAGTACAGCATTGTATCTAGCAAGTACATCATCGTATAAATCTTAAAAAATATATATTTTTATTTTTTTAAATGCATGTTTATTATTTATTGTATCTTCAAATATGAACTAACAATAAGTATTCAAATCTTAAATCTATAAAAAAAATTATTAGGCCCGACCAATGTCGGACATAAGCTTAGTGATAGTTATTAATAATACATAAGTAGTGATAAGCAACAAAAAGAAAAAGGTGTTTTCAAGCAGCTTCATCATCTAGAGTGTTGAATATTAGAGCCCGTGTATCTCTCTTTTTTAAGCGGATGTGTCCAGTAAAGTTCAAAATATTACGAGCAAGCGGATCAGGATGTGACTCGAGTTTTGTTAGATATTTGCCTGCGTATTTTACAATTTCTTCAGTCACTAGTGGCATATTCAAATCGCGATGTATATTTGAATTTTTGATATACCATGGAGCCGATGTTATCATGCGTAAAATTTTATTTTGCCTTCGTTGAATTTTCTCTACATTTGAAGCTGAAGCAGTGCCCCATAGTTGAATTCCGTAACACCATATTGGCTTTAAAAGCGACTTGTATATTAAAAGTTTGCAGTGTAGGCTAAGTGTTGAATTTCTACCAATCAGCAAATGTACCTGAGTTAATTTAAGTTTCATTTGAGTTAACTTAGAGTCAATGTGGTGTTTCCATGTAAGTCGTCGATCAAGGTGTATACCAAGATATTTCACATGTGAATGTTGAGGAACAACTTGATTGTTAATCCGAATGGGGGAGCAAGTATCTCTTCTTAGGGTGAACGTTATATGGACACACTTTTGTTCATTGACTTTAATTCTCCATAAGTTTAACCAAAGCTCCATCTGGCTAATGTGTTCCTGGAGTTTGCGGGATGCCTCATCAGGGTTTTCGTGCATACTAAGGCAGGCTGTATCGTCGGCAAATGTGGAAGTATGGATACTACTGCTCACAGGCATATCACAAGTATAAATCAAATATAAAACTGGTCCCAGTATGCTCCCCTGTGGCACACCGGATGAAATAGTTTCAGGCCTACTCGTAAAGTCTCCTTCCACAACAGTGAACTTACGGGAAATAATGTAACTTTCCAAAAGATTTAAAATGTTTATTGGTAAGTAAGTCTTCAATTTTAAAATTAGGCCTTCATGCCACACTTTATCAAATGCCTGGGAAACGTCAATAAAGAGCGCAGAGCAATACTTTTTTTCCTCAAAAATTTTTCTTATAAATTGAACCAGTCTGTGAGTTTGTTCAATGGTGCTATGCTGACTTCTAAAACCAAATTGATGGTCTGGTATGCACCCACTACTAATTAGAATTTGGGACAATTTTGTTTTGAGCAGTTTTTCGAAAAGCTTTGACATAGTTGATAGTAGACTTATTGGCCTATATGACTCAGCCTTGGTTAGATCTTTGCCCGGCTTTGGAATCATTTTAACCTTGGCAAGCTTCCAGCTGTGTGGATAATACTCCAGTCGTAAAATGGCATTAAATATGAATAATAGGATTCTCATTGCAATACGAGGCAAGTTCATAAGCATCTGGTTACTAATTCCATCAATACCCGGAGCTTTCTTCGGGTTGAGTTCGGCAATTAATTTTTGTAAATCACGCGTCTTAAACTTTATGTGTTGAGGGGGTAGAGCGACTACATTCGGCAAATCAGCAACACCAGTACATATGTTTGGCGTAAAAACGGATTTTAAGTGCTCAGCAAATATTTTACCTTTTTCAGTATCGCTTCTTGCCCAACTTCCGGTAGATGTGCGTAGAGGTGGCTTATACTCAACGGGTGTTTTAAGCTTTCTAGCAGCGCGCCACAAAGAGTAATTAGACGCTGGTGTGACATCAAGACCTTCCAGATAATTTTTAAGAGATGCAGTTTTTTCAGATGCAAGCAACTCTTGGAGTCGTTTAGTGCACTCTTTAAATCTGATTTTATTTTGTGGTGATCTGTGCTGTTGCCATTCCCTTCTAGCTCTTCTTTTTTCACGTACGAGACGTTCAATGTCTGTAGAATAAATTTTATTAAACCTAGTCTGCGGATGGGAGTTAGTGGCATGTTCAGCAGCCTGTTTAATATTCTCGCTGAGATTGGCAATGTTAGATTCAATATCATCGGATGTTCTAAGCGTAATGTTTTCCGTACAATGACTACTGAGATATTTTTTGAACCCCAGCCAATTAACACGATTGATCATCTTCACATATGGGCCAGGTAAGTTACTTCTTAATGGACTACAAATTGTAATGATCGTCGGAGAGTGATCGGACGAAAGATCAATAGAAGCTTGAACTTGAATTAAATCCCTAGAGATATTTTTTATGACGCCAAAATCTATAACATCCGGAATTTTTTGTATGTCAGTAGGCCAATAAGTGGGCTCCCCACTCGAAATGACATCCAAGCCCATTTTTGAAATAGTGTTGAACAATGCTCGACCTCTGGGGGTAATAAGACGCGAACCCCAGAACGTATGCTTAGCATTGTAGTCGCCAGCTGCTACAAAACAAGGTCCAAGAGATTTGTAGAAATCCTCATATTGATTCTCAGTGATTGAAAATCTGGGAGGGGAGTAAATTGATGATATAACAAAATTTGTACAAAAACTTTCAATGCCAATATTTGTTGCTTGTAGGTGTTCTTCACAAATGTTATCAAGAACATAGTGCTTGAGTCTTGACTTTATTAGAATTGCTGTTCCACCGCAAGCCCTTCCTCTAGGGTCCTTTGTATCATATATAGTGTAGCCATAAATTTTAAAAAGACTTCTCGAAGTCAAATGAGTCTCAGATACTAACATTACATCAATATTTTTTTCCATGAGGAAGTGCTCAAGTTCATTTTTATGTTGGCGAATGCCGTTTGCGTTCCAGAAACATATTGTTAACGTGTTCATGGCTTATTAATTAATGCTTGAAGCAGAGTATTCTACATTCGCAGCATTTCTTGCATCATGCTAGTCATATTTGTTGTAAAATTGTTTATAGTTTGCACCAGATTTTCAATAGTAGCTTCAAGGCGATTAAAATTAAAGCTTGCGTCAGTATTTTTTGAATTATTTGGCGAGGAAACATTTTGTGTGGGAATTGAATTTGTCTTAGCAGCATCTGCATACGATACACGGGAAGTAACTGGTTGGCTCATTTGCGCAAAAGTGGCAGAGTAAGCTTTTGCTGATTGAGCTGGAGCTAATTTAGGTTTTTGCACCATAGTCTTCTTTACGAAAGAGTACACAGGACAACCTCTGTAGTTAGCGGTGTGATTACCTCCACAATTACTACATTTTTTATCACTTTGATCTTTTGGCTTATTGCAACTAGCAGTGCCGTGTAATTCGCCGCACACAACACAAACAGAGGGTAAATTGCAGTATGTTTTTGTATGGCCATATTCTTGGCAATTATGGCACTGTACAGGACCTGAACGCTTATGTGGCTCTTCAACTGTGATTTTTCGGTACAAGAGGTATTTCAAATTATAAATTGGATGCGTCTCATTATTTTTCAATTTTATATCATTAGGCTCAAGTTCAACACGAAATAGGGGTTGGGGAATCTTCTCTCTGTTTATTATATTGGACACATTTTTTACCTTAAACCCCTGGAGGACGAGTGCATCTTTTATTTCTTCGGGAACAACATAAGAATCTATGCCCTTCAATACGATCTGCATGCCTTTAGCGCTCTTAAGCTGGTATGTGTAGAAGCTTGTTTTATTTTTTTCAAATTCAGCAACCATTTTGCGGAAATCTTTTTCGTCATAAATTTGGACTTTAGTTTCATCGATGTTGCCACGTTTTATTGGAACAATGTGAAATTTATTCTCACCAATGACCGAAATTAATTTTTTAATAAGGGCATTTGAATTTTTTTGTCTCAAATATATTGGTGGCGGCTTGGATATTTTATTCGAGGCTACCTCGGGTTTGTCGTTGTCATCTTGCAAAATTTCGAAGCGGTTTTGGCGATTAGTTGAGGCTGCGCTGTTATCCCTAGACATTTTTGGAGCAGATGAAATTTTTGAAGAATTCGGGCTTCGCCCACGCTTTACCACGGTTATATATCTGTCCATTCCGACTTGTACCTTGAGTTTCGAGCCGCTGTTATCTGTAGTGATAACTTTGTTAAGTGATGAACACGAGCCTGAAGGGGATGATATTACTGGCTTATATGAAGAAGTACTGGGCAACTGTAATGTTAATGCATCATTACTATTTGGCATTGGACAAAGCGAAGTTGATCGCTGACGAAAAATTGGCTTTGACGTTAAAAAAAGACTCATCAGATTTATTATTTATATTTTTTTCATTAAGAGTTTCAGAACTCACAGTAAAATAAGCATTTCTGCCGTTAGAACTCACTTCAATTTTTTTTGTATTTGAGGCACTCATACAAAGAATTCCTCAAGGGATATTCGTTTGTGTTTTTTTTTTGTTTGCGGTCTTTTTTTGTTTTTGTTATTTATGATTGTTTATTTGTTTAGAGGTACACATATATAGCATTCCTCAATATCACTTTGTTTAATTTTTTTGTTTGCGTTTTTTTTTTTTTGTTTTTGTTATTTTTACTATGTAAAAATATTAGCAAAGCATAAAGCTTATTTATTAAAGACAGTATGTACCTATTACGAATAATATGTACTACGAATATTTTTTGTTTGTTTAATTTTTTGTAAGAAAAATTCCGCTAATCGACTGTTCGCTATGAAGGTACCACGAGAATATATTCTACATTCTATAAATTATTAAAATGGACACATTAAGCAGCAGCCCAATTTTAGTATCTTTGAACGGCTCACAAACTCATCCAGCGACATTTGTGAAATTGTTCTCCAGCAATCAGGAAGAGGTAACCGTAAGCCCTCTGTCAATAGAGCTGTCTTACGACGATTTGCCTCCTAATATATCCATTAGAGATATTTTTGAGGATGAGATAGATGACTGTGACGTCATTCCAAACAACCAAATGGCATACTTCTACAATGAAAACTTCCAAAAGGAAGAAGAAAAGTTTATGGTAGATGAAGAGGGCGATGCTTTATTGGCAACATTTAACTATATGCCAGAAGATGTAGACGATTTAACTGCAATATTTATGCAAGACGAAGAGGGGGACGCATTATTGGCGGCCTTAAATTTAAGATTTTAATTTGATTAATTTTTTAATCATAAATCCAAATTAATTTACTTAAAACGTAAAAAATGTGTAAACAGATTTTTTATTGTCGCTTTTTCACATTTGTCTCTGTCCTTGTACAAACCATATACATATAAATAAATGATTGAACAAAATTTTGTATACTTTTAATCCACATATTTATTTTAAAGAAATATCGTAAATATATGTATGTTGTAACAATGTAAGAATAGAAAATTAAAAAAAAATGGTTTAGTTATTTTCCTGATAAAGTAAATATGCATTTCTTAAGGCACAAACTGCATAATTGTGATAGCTGCAGTAAAAATATTCCGGATATTTAAGTTGTATTTGCTTAAAGTTGATGCAGCCAATATCCTCAATGTTGAAAACTCTAAGTTGAAGTAGTTTTTCAAACCATTTCTTCTTTTCCACACCCTTAACATAGATTGAAGAATGTTTTAAATTGGATTTTAAAAATTTTACAACACTCTTAAATGATATTGATCCGTCATTCCAATTCATATGATGAAAGTTTCTTATTAGCCAATTCGCTTCTCTTTGTTTTGCTATTGATAATCTTTTGAAGTTAAATGGTGGTTTAATAATAAAATTTATGTGCTCCTTATGGTTAAAAACAATTGATATTTCTTTTGCAATGAAGATGTTTGAATTGGATTTAAATCCTTGCATATCGATGAAAACTTTATCCCCAATCATCTTATTTTTTTATTTACATTATTTTACGAACATGACCTTTTAAGGGTATATATTCTATTATGCGATCGTGGATGAGAATGCAAAAAGCTGATGTATCGGTAGGAATGTTGGAGTCCGTTTCAATTTCAATTTTTATATCAACAGGACCATTAGAGAGGGCTTAGTTTTGATGACTAACATCTACTACCACTATCGGCACACTATTTTTAAATTCTTGAGCAGTTAGAAGTGGTTGTGATTCCCTCATATAGTAGCTTTGTTGAAACCGTAGATACATATCATATAGGATGGCATACCGATCGTTTTTAAATTTTATATTTAGATCATCATATGGGTACGATTCGGAATTCAAATGCACTTTTAAGTTGTTTAGATTACAGTGAACAAACTTATTTTCTTGTTGAAATGCAATCAACACAAAACGGGGTCGTTCTCTATTTGCAGCCAATTTAACATTCCATATATAGCTAGTTCCTGTATTTAGTTGAGGATTAATGTGACAATCCCAACTGCGAAATGCCATCGGTATAGAAGCACCACTGTTAATAATTTTAATCATATTCAATTTGCTCAGATCGGATAATTGTACATGCGGAATTCTCCATGATATGTTTGAGATACTAATTTTTGGTTTGTCAGTAGCAACAGTATATACAGAGTATACGAGTTTTTCATCGCTCTTACTACGTAAGAGAACCAATTCATGTTTACCGCGGAGTATAATTTTATTATAGTCTTCAGCAAAGCCTAAAAATAGTTTCAGTGGTACAAAATAGTAAAGTGCCCATTTGAAATATCCAAATCATCGAGTTTGTTCCATCTTGCATTGTACAAGCCAATATTTTCTGCAGATGGTAAAGAAACAAAGTTTTTTAGGCTGCTTGTAATCGCTAAATGTCTTGTATGATCAATTTCTATGCCATTAAGTTCATATCGAATTTCGTCAAAGAGATGTGCCACAAAGTTATTTTTTAATTTTAGATTTAAAAACGAAGATATTTTGCTGTTATTATCATCTACAATACTTCCCTCAACATATATGTAGCTTTCGCTGGGTAGCACATATAAGTCTTGATTTTGTATTGAAATTCGAATCTCATCATTATTGTTGAAGGCTTGTAGGTATATGTATATGTGTGTATATGTGTGATAGTCCTTTTTAATTATACTTTCGTCTGATTGAGGTTTTTCTAGAACATCTAGTATGTTCTCATCTAGTATGTAACTCATTTCTTTGCCAACTTTAAATTGAGAGACTTCAAAATTTTTTTATTTCCTTGTGTCAAATGTTTTTTGTGTAATGATCTCTTTAATCGTGGTTTGGTTTGCAATAGTGTTTTATGAGTGTATTCAATTTTATCCTTAGATTTGCTAGATCTCAAATGTATTCTTGTTGTAATTTTCTCTCCTCGGAAATTAATTAAATCACCGTTCTGATCAACTATGCGTAGAGTGAGAGAACTTATCTCTCGGCAGTTAACTGGCAAATAGATAAGATTTCGAGGAATCTCAACAATTTTATACCCTGGGGGGACATTGATCGCAAATTCATGTAATGTGTGTGCTTGTGAGTTATTCGTATATGTGTTAACGACTATACTACATTCAACACGCAAGATATTCACGATGAAAATATTGACTGGTAGATCTGAGTAATGGTCTTGGTTAGGAGCTAGAATTTTCTTATTGAATCCAAAAAGTTTTCCAATTGTGTTATCCTTGTTAAAATATATGGGATCCTTAGAGCTATTAACTTTAACTTGCATTGTATTGTTATTAGCTTCTATATCAATTTTATTTTCCGGCCAATACTGCTTATAGTGGTGTTTAATATAATCAACTATATCATTCAATTCATAAGATCCTATTGGTATTTTAATTACATGTTGACCAATATGAAATATATTGTTATAATCATCTACATTGGGAATGCTATTATATGAATGAAAATCAGTTAGAGCACATTCATATTCACCATCCAAACGAATAGGAGGAAAGTAATTAGCAGATAACTCAGATGAGTTTGAGCTAAGAGTAAGTGTTATTGACATTATGATTGTCTGATTACAAATAAGTGAAATTAAACACAGCACTTTGTATAAAAAGGAAGTTTATATTTTATTTAAATATATTAGATACAAATATAGACTTATATATACACTTAACTACAATATTTCATTTTTATTGATCCAAGAATTATGTTGATTGGTAAATCCTAACCATTTAACATATGCCTTCTCGCCTTTAGTTTTAAGAACTTTTTCAACTAGATATGTATTTGGATATCTGGTTTTTGAAAGTTCTTCACCATAGAATCCACCTTTAATAGGGTTACCACGATAGTCTTCTAATATGTATGTAGCTGGATGTGTATTTTGAACTCTTAATCGTAAAAATTTCTGTGGTCCAATTTGGTGTATATCCTTTTTCAAAAACATGTTTATATTTACTTATGCGCACATGATCTCCCACATTGAACTTTGATAATTTGAATAGTTTTAAGCGGTAATATACCGTGTTTAATAATTTTTTCTCATGTTTATAGTTAACTTGAATCGGTGGCATTTTGATGGTGCGATGAATTTTTTTATTATATGTATTAATCAAGTCTTTGTAAATGTCGAGCCAGTTATAAGACCCATTAAAGCTAAACTCTTTCCACATCATTCCTTTTAATGTTCTGTTAAATCGTTCTACTATTGATGCTTTCATTCTGCTATATGTTGAGTAGTGATTAATGCTGTATTTATTCATCAATTTTCCAAAGTGTTTATTGAAAAACTCTTTACCGTCGTCTGTTTGCAAGTTTTTTGGTATTCGTCCCAGTTGAAAAATACTCTGCATAGCCTGGCTTGTTTCCAATGCAGTCTTTCTTTTCAAGGGTACTGCCCAAGCAAATTTTGAAAATGTATCAATTACGGTCAGCAAAAATCGATAATCTCTACTGTCTGTAGAATAGTTCCCCATTTCAACTAAATCAGCTTGCCAAAGATCATCTATTCCTTTCATAACAACTCTTCGACGTGGAAAATTTTTTCGTGCTTGCTTATGCAGTTCATTTACTAAACTTCTTTTTGAAGTCATTATTTAACGTATTTTGAATTTTAAAGGATATGTTGAGTTCAGAGTGAGTTCATTTAAGTACTGTCGACCATCATATTTCTTACATACCCATAAATTAACTCATTTATCTTTTTAATTTCTTTTTCAAAAAATAGTTTCATACTTGAAATTTTTTCCTGAATTTCATTGAGTTTTTGACTTAAGATCATGTAGATTTCATCTCGAACCTCTTGAATTTGACTTTGCAGAAGCAATTTATTAACAACATCGCTTTCCTCCAAAGCTTTTGCCACATTTTTGATTCTTTTGTTTTGAACGTCAATGTTATTAGTTGTATCCACAACGAAGCCCAGCAGCTTAGGAACATTTTTCACAAAAACAGTACCACTTGTATCATTAAGATAGTGCCCGAACTTATCGATGGACATGATTTATGCAGATAAATATTATTCTATAATGTTTGCCTCATATAATTCTTCGATAATTGAGACAATTTCGTTATTGTGATTAGTATGACCTGCAGCTTGTGATGCCAGCAATAGCCTAAGGCGATCTACTAACTCATTAGGATCGTCCCAGTATATATAGTTAGGTTTGTATGTGTTTAGTTGCATCAAACCCTCACCCTTGTAAGGACTTTTTATTTTATGTAATGATGATGAAGTTGATGAGTTCTTTTCACTTTCTTTCTTAAACAATTTACTGATGCTTATATTTATATGCTCTCGTTCCTTTGATTTGTGCATCAGGTCTATATTCTCTTTTGTATGCATTTGTGCTTACTAAAATTTTCTTATAGATATCTAATTCATGTTTATCATAATATTTTGGTGTTTTGTGAAACAGTAAAGAAAATAAACCTGGTGTGAAAGCCCATATTTGATTTCCAATCGCTATTTTATCTTCAGTAAGTTTAATACTACTATTGCCAAACTTCCATTCATTATTAAAATCTTTATGTGGGCCGTATATAGTATCTAATTCGTTTCTGCTTTCCAAGAGTGCTAGGTCAGTATAACTCTTATTATTATCTGAATTGTCTAAAGTTTCCGATTGAGAGTAAAAATCATCGTTGTCATCATCATCGTCATCAGTATCAACATTATCAGCCTTATTTGCGTTTCGATTACTAAGTGAGATATTTTTATTGCATAACGTTTCTTCAACAAGTTTCTTTGGAGTACTTGTCTCTAACTTAACTGATTGTTCGTTGAATGGACATTTTGAATTTTTATAAACTTTCGTTTGAAATTCATCTCTTTCTGCTTTAATACTTCTTTTATTATTTTTAGAATTGTTCACAAATTCTGTTAATGGTTCTATTATTGGTTTAAATGTATCTTTGAATTGCTCATGTGTATCTGCTTCATCAACTTTTATACTACGAAATTTTTTCTTTAAAACATTTCTTGTCTTTATTAGCTCTTTTAAAACTTTTTCATCCATTTTCAACTATTAGGCACCAGATCAGGTATCAGCTATCAGATCAGCTATTACTTAACAGATGACTTATTAGATCAGCTATCAGATCAGGTATCAGATCAGGTATCAGGTATCGGATCAGGTATCAGCTATTAGATCAGGTAACAGATCAGCTTTCAGCTCAGGTATGGTAAGTACTTTAGGAAATAAGTAGATGTACTATGCGCAAGGCCAAATTAAGTACTAATGTTTTACTTGTATGTAGAGTAATTTATATCGTTATAAAATAGTCGAATTGCTTTCTATAGCGACCATTTTTAAAGTCATTATCTTTGCTTATCATCAAAAATCCATATTTATCCTTCCAACACTCTCGACAAATTTCATGAAACTTTTCATAACTCATGTCGCTGGCAATATGATCAGTATAAACGTGCTTCATGTTTGTCTCATCTTGTTTAAACATTATAATCACATTTGCATTGTCTCTTATTAAGTGCTTGGGAATTCTCGTATAGTTTGGCACAAGTAGAATGAATCAACATCCTTATGTCGTCCCATGCAAAAATATGCTCGTATATTATTTTGCTTCTCGCATGCAACATCATCAAAGATCATAATAGAATTAGTTTTCGCCTCGTCAGGAGGAATAACTTTTTCATTATCTGTAAATGTGTAATATCCCATCCCTTTAATTGGTGAAATTAATCGCTTTAAGTATTCATATTTAGGTTGATAAAGGGATTTTGAGTATAAATAGATGTTTTGAAACTTGAGTCCATTAGGACTTTCTACCAAGCTAATCATAACATTAGTCTTTCCACAATTTGATGGTCCAACTATTAGAGCACGAATAGAATTTGGTAAGAGAGAGCTATGTTTTATTTTAGATCTGATGTTCGTTGAAGAATCAATATTGCGAATCACAATATTTTTATGTTGTTTTACTACTTGCATTCTTATAACTAATTGCATTTCATATATGTTACTTTTATTATAGAAGAAAAAAGTTAAATAAGATGCTTGTACATTATAACAAAACGTTTAGTTATAAAAAACCAGCCGTTGGAAAAGGTTTAGTGAATAGAGTAATAAACTCTCTACCTGTTGAACTACACCTTCCTGGATATCAGTTTTGTGGACCCGGAACAAAATTACAAAAACGTTTAGACCGCGGTGACAAAGGAATAAATTTATTAAACGCTGCATGTAAAAATCACGACATTGCTTATTCCAAAACAAATGATTTAAATAGTAGACATCAAGCTGATAAAATTCTTGAAAATAAAGCTTGGGAACGAGTTCTTTCAAAAGATAGCAGTCTTGCAGAAAAATCGTTTGCGTATATGGTTACTAACGCAATGAAAGCCAAAAGAAAATTTGGTATGGGATTGAAGAAGAAGGTTGGAAAAAAAGTGAACAAAATGCAAAAAAACTGTTCAGTACATCAATTAAAAATGCAACAAAAATACTGAAGAAGAAAAAACCTCGACATTAACTCTGCCATTATGATTGCACGTAAGGTTATCAACAAGTCGTTAAGGGGGAAGAAATCGCAAGTTATAATACCAGGCATAATTAATGTTCCAAAGATTGGTGGCTTCTTACCTTTGGTACCCATTCTTACTGCTCTGAGTGCAATTGGTAGTCTTTCTACTGGCGGAGCAGCTATAGCAAAAGCAATAAATGCTGCAAAGAATGCCAAACAACAACTTGATGAAGCAACTAGACATAATAAAACAATGGAAGCAGTAGCCATGGGGAAAGGTTTTTACCTTAAACCATATAAAAAAGGATATGGATTGGTTTGTCAAGCAAAACAAAAACCAAATTTTTCGTAAAGCTACCCAATAAACCTCTATCTGATGTTGATCTGAGAAATTTTTCAACAAACATTCCATACTTTAGAGGAGTTTTCATGTTGGATACACTACCAAAACGATCGAGAAAAAGAGAATGCGGAATCATTAATTTGGATTTATCAAGAGGACCTGGAACCCATTGGGTAGCATATTATAAAAACAATGAACATAAAGAATATTTCGACAGTTTTGGAAATTTACAACCTCCATTAGAATTTGTTAAATATCTAGGCAAAAATATAAAATATAATTACAATCAATATCAAGATTATAATTCATTTAAATGTGGACATTTATGTCTTCAATTTCTTTACAAAATAAATGAAAAGAATAAATAAATACAACACACGAACATTTTTTAAATTTTACTGTTTTATTAATGAAAAAAAGTTTATAAAATATAGTTTCTACATATTATTCCCACTGTGGGTATTGAGCATTTGTTAGAAATATACTTATTTCAGCAGCAGTATCCAATTTTAAGGAATTTTCTCCTTGCTTACATATGCAATATACCCCGGATGGTAGTTCCATTACATCATTATCCGATAGCGTGTTGTATCGATTTGGTAAAAACATTATGTTATTTTCCAGTTCAATTTGAATTGTGGGGCCATATTTACTAGTCACCCGTTTAGCATTTGTAACTGTATATTTAGTTGAGTCCTGGAGCTCTTTTATATGGATTAAGGTTTTTTTATTTAAATTGTTGAACTTTGCTATCAAATTTGGTGGATTCATTATCAAAAATATTAATTAATTAATTGATTAAATTTAATTTTTTAATGTGTATTTTTTATATGTTTTTTCTTCTTCTCTTTTTGACAGATTGCTCAATCTGCTTTTGTAAACTGATGTATTAAAAAATTTCTACCAATCTTTAAATAGGCAAGAAACAAAAAAAATCTTAAAAACAAAGATCAGTAACGTAGCTATCTCTTTTTCTCATATTGTAATTATTTTTTATGTGAATGTTTGTTTGTTTTGTCACTGAATAAAATTGTAGTGAAAGAGATAGTTATATTGACGTTCTCAAACGTAAGTAAAACATAAAATTTCAAAACAAAGATCAGAGAGATAGTTATATTAATGTTCTAAAGTGTAAGTGAAACAAAAAATTTCAAAAGAACTCAAAATTGCTTGTAAAATTTTGATTTTACAAGATTATTTTACTATAAATAGGTACGTAAACCTTTCAAGAATATTAGTGTAAAAATAGCATTCAACAAAATTCTTTAAAGAAATAAAATTAATGTAAAAATGAGCCAAATTCGTGAGACATTGTTTGAATTCCTTCATTCGTTTGGAGACTTATTGCTCTATGAGCATAAGGAAACAATACATTTTTTTATCTCTATGCTAAATGAAAATGAAGAGTATGGAGTTGTAGAGCAGGAAGACTCCGCAGAAGGTGGACATTTTGAAAGCTGCCCCTGGTATAGCAAAGGATGCGAGGAAGGGCCGGACACTTGTCGGTGTACAATGTTCCACAGAAGAAAAAAAATTATTTTTAAAATTATTGAGACCTATAAAAATGTATCTCAAAAAAAACTATGAATAAATATAAAATGTATTTGTATGTGTATGATTTATTATTTACTTCAATGTACATATTTATGTATATATACAGATTAATGGACCGAAAAAGCTATTAGTTTAAATATTATTTTCATTGAGGATGGATAAACGTACTTTAAAGAATATATTTCACAACAATGAAGAACGAACACCTCAAATAAATGATTTGGTTTTTGAGTTTGAATACTTGCTCAATTGGAAATTGAAGATTGCATGTGGATTTTCTACAGCTTTTGGTTTTAAGCCAATGATATGGTTGAATTATAAAAATAAGCAATACATTGGACTGGATCGAGAAGAGTGGTTACATCTCATGTGCTATAAGGAGTATATTCATGATATGCTTAATCGTCGGGATTTTTTAAATTCTATAAATATAATTGATAATGAAAGTGAGAGAGATGTTGAATATAAGTTTCAATATAAAAGAGGTGTTTGTTTTTTAGTTTTCATACAAGGAAACTTTAAAATAAAAATCGATTCTGACACTTGGAGATCACTAACTCAAATTCGAGTATTTTTTACATCAATTTTATGTTGGAACAACATTCTAAGAAAACAAATCCTTCATTTCTATCATAAATATTATATACCAACTTGCTCCGCTTTAAACAAAACAAAACTTCAAATCAATGAAATACAAGGAATACACGAAAGGAATGTAAAGATTGAATTAACACGACTTTGTTATGAGATTGGAGAAAAAATGCAACACAAGATTGTAACAGATGTGAAAATTCATAAATTTTATTTAAGGATGGATAATAAATAAAAAAACTGCACACAAAAATATATGTTTTTATTGTTTTTTTTATTGGTTATATTTTCTTTGTTTTTTCATAAAATTTTTTTTAATAATTAATATTTACATTTATTTTTAACAAAAGAATTTTTCTTAATAATTAATATTTACATTTATTTTAACAATAAAAATTTACAATAATTTGCATTTATTTTAACTTTCTTCTTCTTCTTGAAGTCTATCAATTTCCATTAATAGCATGTCAAGCTCATAATCAGGATTGGTTTCCTCTATTGCTGAATGATACCATGCATATGTGCTTATACCATCACTTTTGATTTTTCTTTTATCATCTTGATAACTTAGTATTAGTTTATGTAGTTGCATAGTATATAATTGATGCAAACTCGACTTAAAGGTAAGCATATTATCAAATACATTTGATTTATTAAACAGACAATCTCTATATGAACTTAGGCTATACTTATCTAAAATGGTTTTCTTGATCCCCTTCGATTTCTTTACATCACTTTGATCTTGAACACTAAATGAATACATTTTAGATCGCAACCCAACAAACTCTTTCATTATTTTTCCACAATTTTCCTCTTTCATCATACCCAACACCTTTTTGTTTAAACGAGGAATACCATATATGTTATCTGCAGGATAATCAGATGTGTCAAATTCATCACGTATGTCCATTTTTATGTCAGCATAGAAGTCATCAGTCCGTATTGTATATATTAATGAATCAGTATCCATATAGTTTAATGACAATTTTGATTTAAATTTAGGCTGCATGTAGCCATAATGGAAATTATACATTTTCCATTTGGACACTTCTAGCACACAAAATCCTAAGTAAGTAGGCTTATTATAATATGTCTGGAGCCTATTCATTTGAATCGCCACCATGTCTTCTGAAAATATAGACAAAATATGGAAATTGGGCTTAGATATCCAATCTTGGGCTCCCAAATGATTGCAATTCGTTCTGTTCCAGTTTGTTACAATTCTAACATCTTTTCTCTTATCTACATTTTCCATGGTCTTGCCATATACCGCATTATTGAGCAATTTGAAGAAGTTTTTCTCAAACGTATTTTTAGCGTTAGCTCTATGCTTGGTATTTAAGTCTATATATGATTTTAACCATGGAGATTGTTTGAAAGTGAGAATCCGATGTATTTTCTTTAGAATCAAACCATACTCTAAACATTGTTTAAGAATTCTATAGTGAATAATATATTAATGTTTAGTAGAAAAGTCAGCAATTAATTTAGTTTGATTCTTTCCATAAGGTTTTTTATTTTCCGCACAAAAAGGTAGGTCATTGTGCGATTCGTGCAAATTCGAGGGATATTCTAAAGTAACTTCACAAACATAACCATCATTTGAATTATTATCTATCCGATTTGGATCCAGATTTAGCTCATCACTTGATAACCATCTGAATCCTCCGTATGGAAGATATTCGGACATAGCCCAACCGTAAAGGTTATTAGCATCTAGGTACATTAGAAATTCTGAGGGTTTCTCTTTATCGAAATCCTCTAGATATTTATTGTTTGCTTTTGAATACCTTTTACTACATTGTACAATACCCCCACGTATCCCTTTTTTAAAGAAATTATACATATCTATGTCAGCTAACAATTCCAGTTCTATATTTGTGTACTTCAACATAGCATCCCACGACAGTTCAGGAGCAGTATAGTACTGGCTTGGATCTAGGTTATATATTCCCTTACAAACTTTTCGAAAGTTTTCGAATACATCAGTTAGTAATAGTACGTCTGTTTTTAAATACAACTCCATATAGTCTTGTAAAGTTTTGCAGTCAAATGTGTGCCAAATTTTTTTTGCATGCTCATAATCTTCATGCGAACATTCTCTATTGGTAAGTGTGCTGAAAAAGTCTTCCCTCGCTGGAAGTTGACTATCATTTAATTTTTTAAAAGAATTGAGATAGTTGTAAGGGAAAACACCCTTCCTTCTAACCAGATCAAACTCTATTTTTGATGTAAATTGCTCTTTAATTGTACAGAAATCGTCATCCGTAAGATTATTGGCTAAAGTTTCTAAGCTTTCGGGCATAAAACGTAAGGTGTCTAGAAATCTAAGTTCAAGATTGAAATCGTCATTCATTTTTGTATATGTTGATAAAGATATGTAACGTTCTTTATTTAGCGGAAGGACTTTTATGTTGTCACACTTTTCTCCTAACTCTTTAACAAAAAGATGTGAGTCATAAGACGAATAATTATGAAAATAAATAGGGATAAATTTTGGTTGTTGATATTTTAAGTTGCACATATTATGAGCTGCACCTCTAAATTTGCCAGTTACATGACAATGATCCCTTACGCGATCACTACCTAAAAATGTATCACATATGTGGCAATTTACAGCATTTTGAAAACTGAATATCTCTGAAGGGGACAAAGAATGCATTTGTGTCTTACTCATTAAATAATTAGTATATATATCCCCACAATCCTTAACTAAATAAGCAATAGGGAATATGCTTTTTGGTTAAATTATGTTTTTCACTTACTCTACATTGGATGTCCTCAAGTATGCACTCAAAATCTGCATACACGACAAAAGGCACATCCATCTGTCGTTGGTGGTCCTTAAATTTAAGTGTAGCATTCTTATGGGATGGTAGCTGGGCTACAATTTTACCACACTCCGCTTTGTGTTGCTCCATGATCCTATCACTGTGCGTATATTGCAGACATACATTACACAATTGAAGTGTGTGTTCATGTTTTGTCGTTTGACCTCTTAATAATCTGTAAACAAATTTAAATTAAATCATTTATAATGAATATTATAAAAAGTTTACCTTAAATTTATATATATATATATATATATATATATATATATATATATATATATATATATATATATATATATATATATATATATATATATATATATATATATATATATATATTTATTTATATTAACTAGTACTTGACACTTTTAGCTTACCTAGACATATTTTCTATTAGAACGTAATGATGACCAACGATATTTTCGAACAACAATAAGTTGATATGATTACATTTTTCCTCCTTTGTAATATAATACGGACCAACAACTACATCATTTTCCTCATCATAACCAAATACGTTTACGCTGATTCCGCTATTCCGCTTCTCAAATATTTTAATATATTTTAAAGATATTGGAAATATTAAATTCTTAAAATCTAGCGTTACACCGTTTTGGGTACAAATGATGTCAGCAGTTGTTATGAATATTGTATGAGCTACATCGCTGTTTACTCTTTATTTGAGAAGTATCCACTGCGGCGATTAGACACCACTTGAAACAATATTGATCGGTGTTTTCTACATTGATACAAGCTTTTCTTTTTTGAAGTTTTTCTGGTAAACTCATCCAGTTTGCTCCTTTAACTAGAGAAGCCTTATTAATGCTTAGCTCTGCTCTGACTATGCGTATCAAAGTCCAACCAGAGTCCTTCTCTTGAAATTCAGACATTTTATTTTGAATTTCTGAAATTTGGTTAGAAAATATTTCATATATTTCATCTCCTCTGGTCAACAAATTCATTTTGGCCCTATGATGAATAATATTGAACTCCAATTCCTCTCCTACAATTTTTACATATTCTGCAACAATACTTACATTAAATTTTATTACAGTGTGGCTTAGTAAATGACTTTCAAGTATCTCTATGAAAATTGATTCATTTTCACGAATGAAATCTTCTACTAAAAGTTCATCTCTTTTATTATTTAAACCATACGTTACAATATTATTTTTGAACGCTTTGCTTATGGTGTAAAATTTCCTATTATCTTCATGTCTTCCTTGATTTTCTTCATCAATGCTGGTATTATTTATTAAGTTACCTCCATAAGCATCCGCTCCTTGTAGTTCTCGTTGTTGTTGTTGTTGTTGTTGTTGTTGTTGTGGTTGATACTGTAGTTGTTGATGTTCATAAGTATTTGTGTACCATTGCATGGAGGTAGAGGGTTTTTGCCAATACATTTGTTTTTGTTGCTGTTGTAGTTGATATTGCAATTGTTGGTCAGTATTTGGGTACCATTGCATGGCCGTAGGAGTTTGCTCCCAATACATTTGTAATTGTTGTTGTTGAGGATATTGATATTGTTGTTGTTGTTGAGGATATTGATATTGTTGTTGTTGTTGTTGTTGTTGAGAATATTGATATTGTTGCTGTTGTTGAGGATATTGATATTGTTGTTGTTGTTGTTGAGGATATTGATATTGTTGTTGCTGAGGATATTGATATTGTTGCTGTTGTTGAGTATATTGATATTGTTGCTGTTGTTGAGGATATTGATATTGTTGTTGTTGTTGTTGAGGATATCGATATTGTTGTTTTTGAGGATATTGATATTGTTGTTGTTGTTGTTGAGGATATTGATATTGTTGCTGTTATTGAGGATATATATATTGGTCCTCAACATCATAATTTTGGATATGATCCAAGAAACACTTTTGATATTTGTATATCTTTTTACAGATATGACATTCATATACCGAATCCATTTTAATAATTTATAGAATGTAGAATATATATTTTTTAAGATTTTATACGATGATGTACTTGCTAGATACAATGCTGTACTTGCTACTAGATTAGAGAACGTCTCAATTTATACGAATTACGTTCTATTCTTACATTGTTACAACATACTTACATATATTTACGATATTTCTTTAAAATATGTAGATTAAAAAATATATAAAACTGCTGTTCATTAATTTATTTACATATACATACATATGTATGTAGTAAGTATGTATGTATATAAGTCTGTATGGTTTGTTTGACAAATGTCAGCCTCTTTGCACAAAAAAACAAAAAATAAATAAAACTAAATAAAACTAAATAAAACCAACAACAAAACCATTAATATCTCACCAGCATACATAATTACTTTCTAAAATACCCTTCCATCTCCATCAGCTAAAAAGAATATTACAAAAAAACAAATGCCGAGTACATACTATGATATTTTGTAACATCGCAACAGTGTGTACTAGTGCCAACGTTTGTCATTTTTGAAATTTTTTCTTGTTGTGTGGTATTGCTTTCCCTATAAAAAACATAACGTGAAAGACGTTGCACACATTTTAAAAAATGATTATAACACAAGAAATGCCAGATGTGTACTCGGCATTACACACTCGCTTTTTTATATATATATACGACTACTTACCCACCTTTCAACGCTCAAGTTATTGTAAAAACATACACAAATACACATGCATGAGCATAACGTTGGCTCCCATGATCACGCATCTCTAATTCCCTTTGACAATCCTAAATATCTTACACTTCAATTTTTCCAACCTTCAAGTAAGTTCGTTGCTCATAAATTACATATTTTATTCATCTCTTCAAACTCTTTAAACATAGGAAAATCAAATTAAATAGAACCAACAACAAAAAACATTTATCGATTTCCCACAAGCATACATAAGGTCTTCTAAAATTACCTTCCATGGTCACCATCAAAAAAGAAAATAAAAACAACTAAAGCAACATTTCCTCTATGCACACACACACACACACCATAAACCTGCTGAAACCACTTGACAAAAAAATCACACTTCAATTCAAAATTAAAACAAAAACATACGTACAAAATCAAACTAAACCAAAACCAACAACAAAAACATTCATAGATATCCCACAAGCATAAATAATTTCTTTCTTTCCAAAATACCCTTCCATCTCCATCAGCTAAAAAGAATATTACAAAAAACTAAGGCAAAATTTGCTCGATGCGTACTCTCACTTAAAAAAAAACATTGCACTCTAAAACCATAAACCTGCTGCAACCACTTGACAAACAAAAAAATCAAAATTAAAACAAAAATCTAAAACATACATACAAGTTTGCGCGCAAACATAATAAACTACGAGTATGTACATCAACCCAAAATTAAAACAAAAACATGCGTACAAAATCAAACCAAAACAAAACCAACAACAAAAACATTCATAGATATCCCACAAGCATAAATAATTTCTTTCTTTCCAAAATACCCTTCCATATCCACCAGCTAAAAAGAATATTACAAAAAACTAAGGCAACATTTTCTCTATGCATACTCTCACTTAAAAAAAAACATTGCACTCTAAAACCATAAACCTGCTGCAACCACTTGACAAACAAAAACATACGTACAAAGCATGCGTGCCAACGAAAATAAACTACGAATATGTACATCAAACTATCCTTATCTCACACTTATGCTCACACAACAAAACAAAACATCATCATCACATACATATGCATCTACAAACCATCGAGTACCCTCGTCACTTCACACCCTTGACTTTAATTACCTAAATTTTCCCATAAATTACAAATTTTCAATTTTAATTACCCAAATTTGACAATTTTAATTGTTATAGAACCGCCAGTATCTAACTACTAAGTAAAATATTAAATTGGGATTAGTGCGTTTAAAAAAATTAAAAAAAAATCGTTTTTGTTTTATTTTATTGTTTCATACGTAATTTATACGTTTGCCATCGCAATCAATGAGAGACAAATTCTTCCAAACATCTCTTCTGGCTTAGTCGTTCGTTACCAATTGGTATTTTTCATCATTTCTACGAATAGCTTCTTGAATTTTATTTTTCATTTTGCTCCCAAAAATTAATTACTTTTTCCAAGCGTAAAGTTGGGACTGCCAACAGCTGATACTATATTCGAAACTTTAACAGTGCCATACTATGGCTGGTGCTTGCGTATTTGACGGTACAAAATAGGCATTAAATTTTCTTCCTGCAAATTCATGCATACATATTTTGCACGTAAAATCGCTTCGTGTTTTTCGTGTCAATGTTGCTGAACACGATAAGAAACGAACACGCACGAAATCAGATTTTCTGACACGAACACTGCGTGTTGAATCGTGCGTGTTCGTGTCACGAAAAATAGGGTGTTCTCTATTTGGATGGGATTTTTATTATATTCGAAAAAGGTAGGTCTCACCCCCCAAAAAGTTGTCAAATAATCTCAGAAGTAAGCTGGAGAAATGTAACGCCCCTACGACCCCGCCTTCCCATGCCGCCGTTCGATTGAAAAAAAAAATATTTACCACTCATACGCCTTGCTTCCTCATTTTGAAAATTATTTTGTTTTATAGTGCATAAACTGTGAAAATCAGTTCAAAGTTATTATACAATATGGAAAATGTATTATTTTTAACATCTATCATATTGTCATACGCAATATTATATAAGTTTCATTTATGTTATTCATATGCGAACGCAATAACATTTTATAAAGCAATGTATAGCCATACAAGTGGCGACGGCGCGCCGCTTGATTTTTATCGGACGGCTTGGGGCTCTGACAATTTTGACAATTACTGGGTGCTTGACAACTACTAAAAACAACATTTTACAAATGGCCGTCTTGCAGCCACTTTTATACTTACACTATGATATTTGCATTAAAGTTTATTTTATCGGTCATAGTGACAATCAAGTGTGTGAAAATGTCGTTGCGAAATGTAAATATTATTTATTTAGTTGGTCCGATTAATTTTAGTATTACTGGTTAAAAATTGCCATCCAATAAACAAGTGTTACAGGTATTATTTTACAATACTAGAAACCTTAAATTAAACCTTAAAGAAAGTGCAAGTTTGGTGAATCGTGAAGTGATGATATTCTGGGAAAAGGCGCGCATACCCACTAGGCAATTACAGCATTGTGTTACAAAACTTTTGAAAATGCATGAGGATTGGCAAAACTTGCAAAAGAACGCGCACAGAGCCAAAATAAGTTTTAAAGAAAGAGAGAATTTGTGTTTTTTTTATGTGAATTGTTACAATTTAAGTTTAAAATTTTTTAAACGCACTAATAATCCCAAATTAATCCCCCTTATTGCGAGTGGCGTCGTCGACGTCACATCAAGACGACAGTAAATACTGTCACTTGTCTACTCTTTATCGTCAAAAACTGGCTCTTACTGACAATCTCTTTCTAATCTCTAAGGCTTACTAAAATAATGGAGCATGTTAATAGTAGTCCATTGTTGTCGACAAAGAGTGGACAAGCCACAACTTTTACTGTCGTCTTGATGTGACGTCAACGACGCCATTCACAATAAGGGGGAATATTTTACTTATTAAGTAAAATATTTTTTTATTAAAAATACATTGAAATTGATTATTGAAGGGCTTAGCTGGATCCTATGCGCATTTCACTGTTGCTAATGCAGATCATCAGGGAACCTTTACCCAAAGCTTCTTAGAACAACTAGAGTTATTATATTATAAACTTTCATTTAAACAAATGAGAAGCTCATAACAAATAACAAAGTTGAAACAAGAACTCAATAATCAAGATGTTTTTTATTTTCTTACTTTACCATTGCTACATTGGCTGACTTTTTTCAGCTTCAAATTGTAGTCGTAAGAGTATGTAAAAGAAAATAAATGTAAATAACAACAACAGCTATTTAACAATAGAGTGTTGCCACACAAGTATTTTTTGACCGGGTGCAGTCAAGTTAATAATTAGTGTTTTTTATGGGAATTGTTACAATTTAAGTTTGAAATTTTTTAAACGCACTAATAATCCCAAATTAATATTTTACTTATTAAGTAAAATATTTTTTTATTAAAAATACATTGGAATTGATTATTGAGGGGCTTAGCTGGATCCTATGCGCATTTCACTGTTGCTAATGCAGATCATCAGGGAACCTTTACCCAAAGCTTCTTAGAACAACTAGACAAAAGGCTTCCTTTACATATTGAGGATATCAGGAACTGGGAAGGTAATAATGCGATTAAATAACTTTTAAATTTTAAACTAATAATTAAAAACGTGCTGACAGATAAGACGGTTGACGAATTTATAAATGAGAAAAGTGCGGAAATGTTTCGTCGATTTAAAATCGATGACAGTTTTCTCAGTTGTGACCCGGAAAATTGGAGTAGCCATGAAGCTTATATTGATGGGGAAAAAATTGTAAAGTCGTTGCGTGTTGTCAATGATACTGCTGAGAGAGCAGTTAAGCTGATGGAAGACTATCATGGCCATCTCACCAAAGACGAGAATAAAAAAATACATTCTACGTTCAGGAGCACAGAAAATTTACACAAATTGTTCGAAATCTGTTTTGAGTAAAAATTATTAATAAATACATATTGTATATTGAACTGATTTTCACAGTTTATGCACTATAAAACAAAATAATTTTCAAAATGACAAAGCAAGGGGTATGAGTGATAAATATTTTTTTTTCAATCGAACGGCGGCATGGGAAGGCGGGGTCGTAGGGGCGTTAAATTTTTCTTGCTTACTTCTGAGATCATTTGACAACTTTTTGGGGGTGAGACCTACCTTTTTCATAAAAACTAAAATAGAGAACCCCTAATATGTATATTTAGTTCTTGTTCATCGCTGGCTACTACCAAAATTCAAGAAAACACAAGTGAACACTCATACTACCCTATTCACAAAAAATATTTCGGATTTAAGAGATTTTGTATAAAACAAATTTATTTAATTAATTTTAGTTTTCATAAAGTATTTTAATCACAGAATTTGTGTTTTTAATATTGTGAGACCACAACTTGAATGGAGAATTGTAGATGTAAAATCATTGAACTAAGTTCATTCCCACTTGACCTGAGATTCGATAAAAAAGAATGTTCACTAAAGCGAAGGATTTTCGAAACAAAATTCTTCGATATTTGTTCGCAAATCTAACAAAATTCAAATGTTCGCTAAAGCTCGGAACTTCGCACTTCTCTCGATAGTTTTTCGAATGTGTGACGGTAGTTGCATGGAAGTGTATCAGCCTGTTAGTCTGAAGATACCAAGTTCAATGCATGACAGCACTGTAAGTTAAAAAAAGATAAGAACACACATTTACATATGTGCAATAATTGAATGAAAAAAAATTTGCCACGATAGCCCAGTGGATGTGTGTTAGTCTGTTAAAATCGAGGTACCATGTTCAACGCCTGCAGCGTAAGCTACGGAATTAAACAAATAAATAAAATTAATAAAATAAGTAAGTTAAAATAAATAAATAAAAAAATTACTTTTTACTTTTTCTGCTGCATTTTCGCGATATCGAAATTAATTCGATAATCTCTCACTTTTGATATTGCTAACGAAATCCGAGATCGAAGGTTTTTTTGGGAGAAAACTGAGCGACGGATGAACATTTCTCGATTAATTTTTGAGTGTCACTCTCGATCGTTTTACAATTAACTAACAGGAACGTATTCCCAAAGCTTACATACCGCATTATATTTAATTCTAATCTCCATAACAGTTTAATATAGAGTGATTATTCTTATAAAAGAATCCTGCGTTTTTATACAATACAGCATACTTTATAAGCACCTTTGCTAATTTGGTCTAATTACCTGGTACTGTGAAGTGTTATTTATTTTAAGTTGTTGCATAATAAGGTAGCATCTCCCGATGCCGCTGTAAAATAATGCGCGAAAACCTTTTTTTAATCCATTAAAAATGTGTGTTGTTATTCGTTAAATTCTTACCTGTTATTATATTATTATTATTTATTATATTTATATATTATTATATTATATATTATATTTATTTATTATTATATTATATTATATTGGAAAAACATATGGTATAATTACCATAAATATTTTTTATTGCGAAAAGTACATAGACTTATTGGATAACATTCCAAATTTAGTTTTGCTTTTCTATTTAGGTTGAATTTCAGAATTCATAAAAGTTTTAAACAGCTGATGTGTGAATAAAGGGGAAAAAGTTAAGCGCATTCTATATATATTTTGAATTGCACCCTACAATCGGAATATCTCGAGATCAGTTAATTATATTGGAATAATTTTTTCAGGTGAAGTAGAAAGACTCATATAAAAGTGAAAAAGGCCAACATAAGAAAACAAAATTATTTTAATATATATTTTGTATGGTACAAAACAACACTTTTACAAAATTTTGACTTTTTTTCAAAAAATTTGCAGGTATGTTCGCATTTATGAAAAGACTGTCAAAAATTTAAGTCTAACATGTTGCAAACTATCCTATACAATTAAATGCAATAGTTAAAACTTTCAAAATCGACTGTCACAACTTTTTATAAGCGCATAAGCACAAAAAATATTTTTAAAATTGGCAATTTTCGGACACTGCTGAATGTAGGGTGCATGCCCAAAATACAAAATAATTGCCTCTTAGCATATTCTGAATAGATTGTTTTTAGCGCTATGTTGTTTAAAAGTGTATGTGTTAAACAGTTTTTCACAAAATTGAAAATAATGACGATACTTTTTCTTAAAAAAACATGCCTTTTTCAGGAAAATTTTAAAATTTTGGATTCTTTGCCTTTTCCCGATTTCACGACTGCAGATATTAATAAGTTTTTTACTTATTTTTATTTAAAATTTTATCGGAAATTTAATGCTGTCTTTTAATTTAAAATCCAACAATAGACTAAAAAGTTGTAGGTGAAATACTAAAAAAAGTCAAGACAAAAAGTCAAGTCAAATATCTTCTAAGTTATGAGAGATACGAAAACACATCTCAGGACATTATTTCTTAAAAATTAGAGCTTAGATCAAAACACTGTATCCCATAAAAATCTGATAATTTTTCTAAAAGTTACAAGCCTCAGAATTTTTTTGAGTCCCATGTTGTCAACTTAGGCGCACTGTAACTCCTGTCCAGCTTAAGCCAGACGGCTGCCAAGACATCTGTTATAAAGCCTAAGTCTTCCTCTACTTATGTTCGAAGTTTCATATAAATCCAATTAGTAGTTTAGAAGTTCCAGATTTATTACCATTTATTTTGCAAAAGTCCCCACTGTGGAGTGCTATATTCGGCTGTTCCGAATCTTATATACCCTTTACCAACGTATGTACGATAAAGATACATACATAAGTACATACATACATATTTGATTATTGAGAATTGAATGGAATTGAAAGTCAAAAATTTAACGTGTGGCCCCCAAGTTAATACAAATTTTATTCGTACTGAAATATAAAATAAGTTTTTAGTTAATTTTAATTATTATTCGAACTCCATTTGTTTCTATATTTGTGATTTGAACGGGCTAAAGTTCGTATCGCTTTTTAAGCCAAATTACATGTGATAATTATTAATGAACAAATAACACCAGTCTGTTGTAAATATTCTGACTAACAACACATAGTTGAACGGAACAGCCAGCCGTTTTCGAAGGCCACTAAACCTTCATCATCAGCGTTCTTTTGTGTTTGGTCCACTGTGTGTGGTGTCAGTTGATGTAGATTTCTGCTTTATATACTTAGCATTTTATTGCAAATGGAATATGTGAATTGTTTTGATTCATCGTATTTCAATTTGCTGAAAGCTTTTTTGTATTGTAAGCTCAATTTTACCATCACTATATTTACAACAGTCTTACCATTGTCGTTTTGTTCTTTTTACTAATTATACACATGTTACTTAATTCGCTTATTTTTTGTTCTACTTAAGACAAACTTTTTTGGTTTGTTACTATTACGTATATTTTTATTTAATTTTTGCCACAGGCCCATGGCTATTAATTTTTAGTTAATTTTAATTATTATTCGAACTCCATTTGTTTCTATATTTGTGATTTGAACGGGCTAAAGTTCGTATCGCTTTTTAAGCCAAATTACATGTGATAATTATTAATGAACAAATAACACCAAAGTCTGTTGTAAATATTCTGACTAACAACACATAGTTGAACGGAACAGCCAGCCGTTTTCGAAGGCCACTAAACCTTCATCATCAGCGTTCTTTTGTGTTTGGTCCACTGTGTGTGGTGTCAGTTGATGTAGATTTCTGCTTTATATACTTAGCATTTTATTGCAAATGGAATATGTGAATTGTTTTGATTCATCGTATTTCAATTTGCTGAAAGCTTTTTTGTATTGTAAGCTCAATTTTACCATCACTATATTTACAACAGTCTTACCATTGTCGTTTTGTTCTTTTTACTAATTATACACATGTTACTTAATTTGCTTATTTTTTGTTCTACTTAAGACAAACTTTTTTGGTTTGTTACTATTAAGTAACTTTAGCCCGTTCAAATCACAAATATAGAAACAAATGGAGTTCGAATAATAATTAAAATTAACTAAAAATTAATAGCCATGGGCCTGTGGCAAAAATTAAATAAAAATATACTTAATAGTAACAAACCAAAAAAGTTTGTCTTAAGTAGAACAAAAAATAAGCAAATTAAGTAACATGTGTATAATTAGTAAAAAGAACAAAACGACAATGGTAAGACTGTTGTAAATATAGTGATGGTAAAATTGAGCTTACAATACAAAAAAGCTTTCAGCAAATTGAAATACGATGAATCAAAACAATTCACATATTCCATTTGCAATAAAATGCTAAGTATATAAAGCAGAAATCTACATCAACTGACACCACACACAGTGGACCAAACACAAAAGAACGCTGATGATGAAGGTTTAGTGGCCTTCGAAAACGGCTGGCTGTTCCGTTCAACTATGTGTTGTTAGTCAGAATATTTACAACAGACTTTGGTGTTATTTGTTCATTAATAATTATCACATGTAATTTGGCTTAAAAAGCGATACGAACTTTAGCCCGTTCAAATCACAAATATATAAAATAAGTTTATTTAACCAAAAAATCAAAAAATTTGTGTTATCTAGTTACTTTTATATGGCAAAAACAAGTCTGCTCGATTTTGCTGATTTTCAATACCAATCTATTTTAACCATTTCTGATACACCAGTCCAAGCACTTTTATTTCTGCAATCTAGCACTTTTCCTTTTACATCTTATGGCAACACTGGGGAACAGACACATTTCTTCTCCACTCGCCTCTCTCTCCTAACAAACTAATCAGCTTAGCAATAAGACTTGCATAGTGTAAACTAGGACTAATTGTGAATTTTTTGTATTCTATATCATCGCTAACGTGTATATCATATTCATAGGTGCACAATACATTTTTTTCATAACAAAGAATACAATTATATTGTGTTTTGGAAAAATTATATAGTATTATGTAAAGTTTTTTACCGTGAGAAAAATTTCGCCATATTTTTTGTAAGATTTGTATCAATCTATGGGTCAAACCGACAATAATATCGATGGTGTTGCGTATGTTTTGCGAGATTTGACCTTTTTACGTAACCCGAACGATGTAAACAATAAAATATTCAATAATATTGTATTTATAGGCCGCTTGATATATTTAATTTATAAATTTTTAATCCTGCTGCGAGTGTTAAATAAAGTAGTTGAGTAAAAATATATTTTATACTTAGATAAATCCTATGAACCGATTTAATTAACAGATATACTAATTGCACATGTTGTAATGACTTAATGAAACATAATCGTATAACCGACAACTAAAGTTTTAGGCTCACTTTATATTTGACTGTGTTTTTTGTTAAGCTGATTAATAACCATATTAACAATATAACCTTTTAAAAATGAATAAAACTTAAAGCAAGTTTTGTTAATTTAGTATTTCAAATGGTGTACTTTAATATATTTGTATCCATATGTGCATCTCAAAGCGGTTCAGTTATATGACTCCTGTCATACTAAACACTTACTGCCGTATTCATAAAAAAATATTTCAGGTTCATTAAGCGCTTATTTGACAAATTTGTCAAATAAACCTGTAATAAACCTAAAATATATTTTATGAATTAGACCGTTAATGAAGATAAATAAATTTGATAAAGACATAATATTAATTGGCTCCCAATTTGTCTTAAGGAATTATATATGGAAAATTTATAAATTTAATGCAATAAAAAAGTGCTAAATAGTTTTAAGAAAGTGCTGAACTAGCTAGCACTATTTTCGAACCCCCATATGCAAAAAAAAATAACGCGTGCTTCAAGTGTACGGTAAAACCGGTTTTTGTATGGAAATTTCGTTTTAACATACACTTCAAGCACACGTTAAGTTTTTTTTTTGCATATGGGGGAAAATCTTTAGTGCTAAACGTAGAAAAAAGTGCTAGCTTAAATATACTTTAGGTCCCCTCGCAGAAATAATTAAAAACTAGCCTATCCGATAGGAAATTGAAAAATAAGAAGAAAAAATTAACTAAAAAAATTGGCGGCGAGCCTTAGTTTCCGAGTTATGGGCCTTTAAAGTTTTCATATAAAAGTGTGATTTAGCATTGTATTTCTGAATGTAACGGTCCAATATTGGTATCAATTAACATATAAGTATGCCAAGAATATTTAGTAAGTACCGCCGTGTTGGGTAAAACCATGGTGGAGAAAATCTTTAAGCCCGGGCGAAAGGCCGGCTATACAGGAAAACTTAAGTACGCAGCGCCGTGTTGGGAAAAGCCATGGTAAAGAAAATCCTTAAGCCCGGCCAAAGGCCGGCTATGCAAAAAAACTTTAGTAGGCAACGTCGTACACGGCCGAAGGCCGGCTATACAGAAAAACTTTACTCTGCAGCGCCGTGTTGGGAAAACCCATGGTGGAGAAAATTCTTAAGCCCGGCCTAAGGCCGGCTATACAGAAAAACTTTACTATGCAGAGCCGTGTTGGGAAAAACCAAAGTGGAGAAAATCCTTAAGCTATACAAAAAAACTTTAGTACGCAACGCCGTGTTGAGAAAATCCATGGTGGAGAAAATTCTTCAGCCCGGCCGAAGGCCGGCTATACAGAAAAACTTTACTATGCAGCGCCGTGTTAGGAAAAACCATGGTGGAAAAAAAGTTTTAAGACCGGCCGAAGACCGGGTATACAGGAAAACTTTACTATACAGCGCCGTGTTGGGAAAAGCCATGGTGGAGAAAATCCTTAAGCCCGGCTATACAGAAAAACTTTACTCTGCAGCATCGTGTTGGGAAAAACCAAAGTGGAGAAAATCCTTAAGCTATACAAAAAAACTTTAGTACGCAACGCCGTGTTGAGAAAATCCATGGTGGAGAAAATTCTTCAGCCCGGCCGAAGGACGGCTATACATAAAAACTTTACTCTGCAGCGCCGTGTTGGGAAAACCCATGGTGGAGAAATTTCTTAAGCCCGGCCCAAGGCCGGCTATACAGAAAAACTTTACTATGCAGCGCCGTGTTGGGAAAAACCAAAGTGGAGAAAATCCTTAAGCTATACAAAAAAACTTTAGTACGCAGCGCCGTGTTGGGAAAAACCAAAGGGGAGAAAATCCTTAAGCCCGGCCGAAGGCCGGCAATGCAAAGAAAATCTAGTACGCAACGTCGTGTTGGGAAAACCCATGATGGAGAAAATCCATAGTGGAGAAAAATCTTTAAGCCCGGCCGAAGGTCGGCTATGCAGAAAAACTTTACTATGCAGCGCCGTGTTGGGAAAAACCATGGTGGAGAAAATCCTTAAGCCCGGCAGAAGGCCGGCTATACAGAAAACTTTACTATGCAGCGCCGTGTTGGGAAAAACCATGGTGGAGAAAATCCTTAAGCCCGGCCGAAGGCCGGCTATACAGAAAAACTTTACTATGCAGCGCCGTGTTGGGAAAAACCATGGTGGAGAAAATCCTTAAGCCCGACCGAAGGCCGGCTATACAGAAAAACTTTACTATGCAGCGCCGTGTTGGGAAAAACCATGGTGGAGAAAATCCTTAAGCCCGCCGAAGGCCGGCTATACAGATAAACTTTACTATGCAGCACCGTGTTGGGAAAAACCAAAGTGGAGAAAATCCTTAAGCTATACAAAAAAACTTTAGTACGCAGCGCCGTGTTGGGAAAAACCAAAGGGGAGAAAATCCTTAAGCCCGGCCGAAGGCCGGCAATGCAAAAAAATCTAGTACGCAACGTCGTGTTGGGAAAACCCATGGTGGAGAAAATCCATAGTGGAGAAAAATCTTTAAGCCCGGCCGAAGGTCGGCTATGCAGAAAAACTTTACTATGCAGCGCCGTGTTGGGAAAAACCAAAGTGGAGAAAATCCTTAAGCTATACAAAAAAACTTTAGTACGCAGCGCCGTGTTGGGAAAAACCAAAGGGGAGAAAATCCTTAAGCCCGGCCGAAGGCCGGCAATGCAAAGAAAATCTAGTACGCAACGTCGTGTTGGGAAAACCCATGATGGAGAAAATCCATAGTGGAGAAAAATCTTTAAGCCCGGCCGAAGGTCGGCTATGCAGAAAAACTTTACTATGCAGCGCCGTGTTGGGAAAAACCATGGTGGAGAAAATCCTTAAGCCCGGCAGAAGGCCGGCTATACAGAAAAACTTTACTATGCAGCGCCGTGTTGAGAAAAATCATGGTGGAGAAAATCCTTAAGCCCGGCCGAAGGCCGGCTATACAGAAAAACTTTAGTATGCAGCGCCGTGTTGGGAAAAACCATGGTGGAGAAAATCCTTAAGCCCGACCGAAGGCCGGCTATACAGAAAAACTTTACTATGCAGCGCCGTGTTGGGAAAAACCATGGTGGAGAAAATCCTTAAGCCCGCCGAAGGCCGGCTATACAGATAAACTTTACTATGCAGCACCGTGTTGGGAAAAACCAAAGTGGAGAAAATCCTTAAGCTATACAAAAAAACTTTAGTACGCAGCGCTGTGTTGGGAAAAACCAAAGGGGAGAAAATCCTTAAGCCCGGCCGAAGGCCGGCAATGCAAAAAAAATCTAGTACGCAACGTCGTGTTGGGAAAACCCATGGTGGAGAAAATCCATAGTGGAGAAAAATCTTTAAGCCCGGCCGAAGGTCGGATATGCAGAAAAACTTTACTATGCAGCGCCGTGTTGGGAAAAACCATGGTGGAGAAAATCCTTAAGCCCGGCCGAAGGCCGGCTATACAGAAAAAACTTTACTATGCAGCGCCGTGTTGGGAAAACCCATGGTGGAGAAAATCCTTAAGCCCGGCCGAAGGCCGGCTATACAGAAAAACTTTAGTATGCAGCGCCGTGTTGGGAAAAACCAAAGGGGAGAAAATCCTTAAGCCCGGCAGAAGGCCGGCTATACAGAAAAACTTTACTATGCAGCGCCGTGTTGGGAAAAACCATGGTGGAGAAAATCCTTAAGCCCGGCCGAAGGCCGGCTATACAGAAAAACTTTACTATGCAGCGCCGTGTTGGGAAAAACCATGGTGGAGAAAATCCTTAAGCCCGGCCGAAGGCCGGCTATACAGAAAAAACTTTACTATGCAGCGCCGTGTTGGGAAAACCCATGGTGGAGAAAATCCTTAAGCCCGGCCGAAGGCCGGCTATACAGAAAAACTTTAGTATGCAGCGCCGTGTTGGGAAAAACCAAAGGGGAGAAAATCCTTAAGCCCGGCAGAAGGCCGGCTATACAGAAAAACTTTACTATGCAGCGCCGTGTTGGGAAAAACCATGGTGGAGAAAATCCTTAAGCCCGGCCGAAGGCCGGCTATACAGAAAAACTTTACTATGCAGCGCCGTGTTGGGAAAAACCATGGTGGAGAAAATCCTTAAGCCCGACCGAAGGCCGGCTATACAGAAAAACTTTACTATGCAGCGCCGTGTTGGGAAAAACCATGGTGGAGAAAATCCTTAAGCCCGCCGAAGGCCGGCTATACAGATAAACTTTACTATGCAGCACCGTGTTGGGAAAAACCAAAGTGGAGAAAATCCTTAAGCTATACAAAAAAACTTTAGTACGCAGCGCCGTGTTGGGAAAAACCAAAGGGGAGAAAATCCTTAAGCCCGGCCGAAGGCCGGCAATGCAAAAAAAATCTAGTACGCAACGTCGTGTTGGGAAAACCCATGGTGGAGAAAATCCATAGTGGAGAAAAATCTTTAAGCCCGGCCGAAGGTCGGATATGCAGAAAAACTTTACTATGCAGCGCCGTGTTGGGAAAAACCATGGTGGAGAAAATCCTTAAGCCCGGCAGAAGGCCGGCTATACAGAAAAACTTTACTATGCAGCGCCGTGTTGGGAAAAACCATGGTGGAGAAAATCCTTAAGCCCGGCCAAAGGCCGGCTATACAGAAAAAACTTTACTATGCAGCGCCGTGTTGGGAAAACCCATGGTGGAGAAAATCCTTAAGCCAGGCCGAAGGCCGGCTATACAGGAAAACTTTACTATGCAGCACCGTGTTGGGAAAAACCATGGTGGAGAAAATCCTTAAGCCCGGCCAAAGTCCGGCTATACAGAAAAACTTTACTATGCAGCGCCGTGTTGGGAAAAACCATGGTGGAGAAAATCCTTAAGCCCGGCCGAAGGCCGGCTATACAAACAAACTTTACTATGCAGCGCAGTGTTGGGAAAAACCATGGCGGAGAAAATTTTTAAGCGCAAGCTATACAAAAAAAAAACTAATGGGTTAACGTTTTTTTTTTAATTTCAATAAATTATTAAAGATCGTCTTAAAAGCTTTTAAATGATTCCAATATTGACTGTATTGGATGAAAAATACAACAAAGAATCAGAATTGTATACTGCAACTTTGAATGCCCATAACTCGGGAACGAAAGCTTGCCGCCAATTTTTTAATTTTATTTTTTCTTCTTATTTTTTAATTTCATATCGGATTGGCTAGTTTTTATTTATTTCTGCGAGGGGGACCTAAAGTATATTTGTTCCAATATCGCCATGTGGTCCAAAAGACAAGCTAATGGTAAATGTCAATAGATGATTACATTGGCTTGGGTACACCTAGTCAGTAGTACTACTGACAATGTCACTAGTAAATCACTACAATTTCACTATTCACATTTCCTGCAGTGTATGTACGACGTACATACATATACACAAGTAGATATTTGCTTATGGATATGTTGTTATTAAGCTCTTACCAGTATGGATATTTGATGGATTTTGCACATTGCTCCATTGTTGTTGTAAGCGTTGTGAGTATAACTTTATTCTATCATCACACTCTTGGTGCTCCAAGTTATGAGAGTCCATTGCACCGACATCAATCATATTGCTAAAAAAAAATAATTATTCATTTTCTTTTGGTAATCATTATTCTCACATACATAGCCGTATTTTGTACTAAGCGACATAATGCATTTTGATCATCTTTTTTTGGAAGCGAATGGGCGTAGTCCGTGCTTATGTTATCAGAGTTTGTTCTTCGTAATGCAGGGCTATTGTTGATAGGATCAGCTAACAGATGTGTCCGTTCAGTGGGTTCATAACCCTGCAAACAATATACAGAACTTTAGGGCTCATATTCTAATAAATGTGTGTACCTGGTTGCTCAACTCCTCCGAACAATGTAAGCAGCTACAAAATGTTTTAAAGCAGTTCCATAAAGGACGCAAATATTCCATGTTCAAAACAAAAGATTAAATAAAGAACAAAAGAAAAACAAATTCAGTGATACCAAAGTCCATTAATACACTTTGAGTGATACCATATCTTTCACAATTTACACTTCATGGAATATCGAGAAATAATATTACCCCTTTTAGACACGCAATGTTTAATTTCAAAGTCTTAATTCAGCTGGTTGATAGACAGAAAGAGAAAGTATTTTCTCCTATGTCTTGCACACAGATGAATTAAGACTGCAAAGTAAACATTGTGTGTCTAAAAGGGGTATATTATAGTAATGCCCAATAATCGACTTCTCAATTAAGTGTCATTTAGTTAATAGCCACTTAATTTTAAGTTGCACTTAAGGCTGATGACAGAGTGGCCGCTAGAAGCTATACTATAAGATGGCGCTACAATGTGCTACAAACCACCGCCTGTGGTTTCTTATGTGATCGCTCAAATTATGTCAGAGTGCCAGCGAAGCGAGATGCGAGTGTGTGCTACAAAGCAGGTTGTGTAATGGTTTCTAGCACGTTGTAGCTTCTTCCCTTTTGTTTTTGTTTTTCTGTCGTGGCATTTTCTTGTTTTCTTTTCTTTGTGAAATTTTGATTATTTAATAAACTTTTGTGTATTAAAATCAAATAAAAATTAAATTAAACAAAATATAAGAAACTTGTGTGTTAAAAAATCTTGACGTAATGGAAGTGGATACCGAAAAATCGCTTTGTTCAATATAGCGTTCACTCTGACATCTTATAGCATGGTATAGCACAAAATATTATGGCTTCTATCATCGCTTCGCTTCTAGCGGCCACTCTGTAATCAGCCTAATTGCAGTTTCATTTTTTCAGTCGTAAAATTAAATGATCACTTAAATACTATGAAAGTGTGGTAGCACTGTGAAATGTTGATAGTTCTAAAAGAAAACAGATGTTTAATGTAAATAAGAAAGTTAGGTTATCAACATGTAGAAAATCAAAACTGCATAAAAACACATTTTATGAAACCAAAAGAGCATCATAACGCAGTTTTCTATTTATTTATTCCATGATATGATACTATGCATTCTATATGTTATATATTTATGAAAATTAAACGAAATTCTTTTTAATACGATCACATGATGTTCATGTACATGTTTTCAATAAACACACACAAGCACAATAACATATGGTATGCTCGTAAGACTTAAGTGTGATTTAAATAGACAAGGTTGGGCATTTAAATGGCTCTCAACTTTATACTGAAAAAATTAATTCGGTACTTAAGAGACACTTAAAGATAAATGACACATAATTGAGAAGTCAATTATTGGGCCTAAAGCACCCCATACACGATTCAATTTAATTTTCAATTGAGTCGGTTGTTGTCCAAATCGAAACGTGTATGGCTCTGTCAATTGATTAGTGTGGCAGTTGTCGAGTTGGTTGAAGAAAAATCAAAAGATTTTGATTTTTAATGTTGACTAATAAATCTTTCAATTCGACTATGCTGTGTGTGTTCGAGTCTCTTGATTAGCTGCCAAAATTTATGTTTGTAGCTTTATTTTGTATAGAAAAATTTATGTATTTTTAAAATTGTATTTAATTTCATTGAATTCTAAATAAAAAATATCAAAATTAATGAATAAATGCAATACAAGTTTTAAATTTTAAAATTTTTAATTGTGAAAAAAATATAAATTTGACAGTTGAATGAAAATCTTTCAATTCAGTTTATGAAGTGTGTGGCCAAGAATCAATTCAATTGAAAGACTCAATTCACAATTGAATTGAAACGTGTATGGGGTGCTTAAGAGTCGGCAGTCTGGCAGTTATGGGATTATGGTTGTACACAAAAACAAAACTATTACGGGATTTACCCTGCGTTTTTCTTGAATTCTCTTTTATGTTGCTACCCCTTTGATCACCTTTGTACCCCTTTTGTCAATAAACTCTAGAAAAGTCACGGTAAAAAGTCATAAATGCCGTATATCAGATTGCAGTGTGGTACAAAATATGTTTATATGTTTTATATATGTACATATGTATGTATTCAAATATTTACATATATATAAGTAGTAGTTATATGTAACTTATGTATGTATATTCAATTATACACATATAAGCAGTAATTATATGGAACTCCTCTACCCTTTGTTAGAAAATTCTGAATTCAATTATTTATTCTTCTATTTCATATTTTTTTAATTTCTTTTATTTGAGGAGAGGGTTCATTTATATTAATTTTTACTAGATTTTTCTTCAGAAAACAGGTTAGTACAATAATTATAATAATAATTGTGATTATTATCGAGAAACTTATTCCATAGCTTATATTTTGATGTAAGAAATTCTTTTATTTCTTTTATATTTTGATAATTGTTTTCATATGGTTTATTCTGAAACGTTATATTGAAATCTTCCGTAAATGCATTTATATTGGTTTCATAGTTAAATTCGTCAAATGTCATTTCATTTTTGTTAAGATATACATAATTATCAATTTGGATTTCACAATTATAATAGGATATGAAATAATTTCCATTCAAAATAAATTCCTTATCGTCACAATTTTGAATTAATTAATTTTTTTTTGCATTTTTTATTATTATTGTTTCATCATCGACATTTATTATTTGAAATTTTTTGTTTTGCCTTAACTTGCAGTTTCCCATTAGTATACAGCTTGAACTTATGTCGATGTATTTAATGGGGGTATTTTCTTTGAATTTGTATGTTGTGTTATCAACATTTACAAAATATTCTATATTATTATCATGAAAAATATATATTCTATCGTATCATCTATTTTATACAAGTTTAAGTTTGGCATTGGGAATATTGCCCTTAAATCAGTGGTATAAGAATTTAAAGGTATTTTTAGGGCAATCACTAATAAATCGTCTTTGTATTACATAACGCCTAATTTTATAAGTTGAAGTTTGTAAAAGTCATGATTTCTATATTTGGGTGTAATACATATGTGGTTCTTAGCTGAAGCAATGCTGTTCTGTATTTGATTAACTTTATCTTCAATGTAATTTAGTTTTAGCATAATGTCTGCATATAGTACTTGAACTGCTATATGATTATTTTTCGTTTTTAAATCTTCGAAGGCAGTATTTATTGTATTGCGACCTGATTGCATAGTAGACTGAAGCAAATTGATCATTTATTATGATTTGTTTGTTGAGGTTTTCTATTATTTTCGGATACTAAATTTAAATGGGTTAAAATGTCATTTCTATCTTTGTTATCCATGGTACCAAAGAAAAATTTCTGTGCTGAACCAATAATATTTAGTAATCCTCTCTTTTTCCTGTGAGTGTAGTTGTGGGGGCTAATTGATTTAATTTTAGTTTTAGTCTTTGTATTTGACTTTCGATGAGACCATTTGGGGGTTTATTAGTTAATTTTGTTATTTTTAATTCTATATCTGGTATTATTTTATAATATTGATTAGTGTCTGTTAAATGAATTACAGTAATGGTTTGATTAATTATTTCCACTGGTCTAATTCTAATTATCTCAAATCCTTTGTTCTGATGCAGTGTGTTCACTTGAAGTCGTTGAGATGATTGTCAGGGCAATTATTATCCATATGAATTTCTGAAAATTTAAAAGGATGCTTGATATTAGTTGGATGTATATTATCTAGTGTTTATCGAATTATTTTCTTGTACGTCAGCCTTAATTATGGAAAGACTTACGGTCTTAGGTTGTAGATTTGATCAATATATCAAATTGAGTCATGATCCTTTTTTATAAAACTGTAAAATCTGGATGTCCTACATACTTGTCTAATAAATTTCACTTTGGTGTCTCTAGTAGAACACATACTATGGTTTGCCCTGAATACACTTCGCTGGTAATGGATAGATCCTTCAATATTAAGATCACACGATTGTGGAATACAGTTATACCGTATCAAGATCGTTGCTTCAGTCATTCCTTGTCTGTTTTTAAAGAGTTTTGTCTTTAACACCTATAATACAATACGTTTTTGTAGTCTATAGCTGTGAGATCTATCGCATTATACAGCAACGTACCCCTAGTTTTTAACTTAATAATTAAGTACCTAGTTAGCTAATTTTTCTTTCAAATTAAGTTGTACTGTTTAATTTTTTCAGTGGTTAATTGAAGTTCTTATTAAATTACGTTGAAAGTACGGCAGCACTAAAAAGTTTCAAATAACATCTGTTTAACATAAACAAAAAGTTTGGATTATCTCAAGGCGAATTCACATAAGGTGATCTTAATTCACCAGCTGACATAAATTCCCTGCTGTCAAATGCACCAAAACGTCAAGAAATATTCTGACAGCAGGAAATTTTACACTAACAAATATACAAGGCAAATACGCAGAGCTGCAAATTAAGCCCACCTTGTATCAATTCGCCTTGGGTTATCTAAATGCAGAAAATTAAAATTGCATAAAAACACATTTTATGAAACCAAAGGAGTATCAGAGTACATTTTTCTATTTATTTATTCCATGATATGAAACTATAAATAGCTTATGTTATGTATTAATGCAAATTAAATGAAATTCGTCCTAATACGACCACGTGATGCTTTCAACCCAACCACATGATATTCATGTGTATGTTCTCAATAAACACACACGCATAAAAACATATGTTACGCTCATAAAACTTAAGTAGTATTTAATTACACAAGGTTGGGCATTTAATTATTATTTAATCAAATCAATTTAATCAATAACACAATTTCGTATTTAATTAGAACTTAAAACTAATTACAGTTTGATTATCAAGTCAAAAAAATGGGCAGTAATATATCGTTTTAAAAAAAATTTCTTAATGCATTTGTTTCTAGCGGTTGTACGAATTATCGCCCAAGTTACTATCGCCTGAAACAACTAAATGAAGGGACGTTCAAAATTATTGGGTAATTAGTCAGTGTGAAGAAGTACCCAAAAAAACAGTGCCCAATCGCCAAAAAAGGAAGAAAACCCCAAAAGTGTAAAATATATAATCGCCTAAGTTTTTGGGTGTTTATTCATTATGTACAATCACCCGAATTTGAAATGAATATTCGCCCAAATTTGTTTGTTGGGATTTTTTAACATTTTGCGAAAATTTGGCAACTTATCATTGTGAAAAAATACGAAAATATCTAAAAATGTTGAGTCGCCCAAAGTGGATGAACAATCACCCAATCTACCATGCGCCAGGCCAAATTCCGGCCATACAACTTATGTCAATGCATGTGTGTGCGTTTGTATGAGCGCAGAAAAATAAAAGTTCACACACAAAACGTGTGTGCGTTTTTTCATGCGTGACGTTCGTATACGCGTCCATGCGTGTGAAGAAGCAAGCGTCACAAATTCTTCCGTCACGAAGTATTTTCTTCTTTACTCCTATATTTGCAATAATTGAAACAAATTTTTGCACGCACTGCTGTTTAAGGCTGTGATACACTATCATACAAAGTTGTGCGATCTACGAAAAATTACAATGCTGGTATGATGGAGTTTATGAAAATTTTCAAAAGACAATAACAATTCATCACTCCAGGGTTGTATATTTTGGTACATCGCACGTCTTTGTATGATATTGTATCACGGGCTTTAGAGTTTTAGAATATATAGCAGTTGTAAATATTTGAAGCATCTCTCGTTTTTAAAGTTCTTGTAAGTGGTCTTGTGCAGTAGTCTATTGAAAGACTATATATGGGCCGCCGCCCAGACTTCGCGGTAAGCGCAGGCGAACAGTATCGACCATCCGCCGTCGATCAAAAGGCATCGGCCTGTAACTCTGCTTTCTAGGAAGAGAATGAAAATGTTTTTGGAAATGTTAGTGCAAATAGAATTATTAATATTATTAAGTTTCATTAATTACTTTCATTTAATAGATTTTATATAATTAACGGAGTTTTGCTGGTTATAGCACTTTGCTTGCTGATAGCACTATTGTCTCTACGGCAGTATTTGAAGTCTATCAAAACAAAGTTAGAGCCGCGTCATCCAAGTGTTAGTGTTGGAATATTTCATCCTTACTGCAATGCAGGTGGTGGTGGAGAGCGAGTATTATGGTGTTCTGTAAGATCCATTCAGGTATTGTTGTTTTAATTTCAGCCTAAAAAGAAAATAGGAACAAATCAAGTTTAGGGGTACCTTTTAAAAATTAAAAAAAATTTCTTATCCTATAGAAAATGAAAAAATAAAAAAAAATTTGCGGCGAGGCTTAGTTTCCGAGTTATGGGCCTCTGAAAGTGTAGTACAAAATTGTGATTGTATTTTCCAACGACTGCGACTTTTTTACGTCTATTTACAAAACAACACTTGTCGAACAGAATTAGGCTATAATAATTTTCTCCACTATGGTATTTCCCGGCACGTCGTAGCCTAATAAATATTTTCTGTCTTGCAAAGTTTTCCTGCTAAATAATGTTCTTCTGCACTGCCGGCCTTCGGTCGGGCTTAAAGGCTCAGTTAGCCGACTGTAATGTAAAGTAACTGTAACGTAGAAAACAGCTGATCGATATTTTTATATGAAAAGTAGGTTACGTTACATTACATCTCTATATCCATTTTCATCACTTTTCACATAACAAAATCGATCAGCTGTTTCTTACTGTTGCAGTTACATTACATTACAGTCGGCTAACTGAGCCTTAACTGAGCCTTCAATCATTTTCTCCACTATGGAGTTTCCCGATGCGGCGCATCATACTAAAGTTTTCCTGCTTCCTGGAGTGCCGGGCTTGAGGATTTGCTCCACCATGGTAAATATTTTCTGCCTTGCAGTTTTCCTGCTTAACGTTTTCCTGGACTTCCAGCCTTCGGCGGGTCTGAATGTTTTTCTCCACCGTGGTGTTTTCCGACAGGGTGCAGCCTAATAAAGATTTTTTGCATTGCAGCTTTCCTGCCTAATAAGGATTTTCTCGACCATGATGTTTCCAGACACGGCGCAGCCTAATAAAGATTTTCTGCCTTATACATTTTTCTTGCCTAATAAATATTTCCTGCATGGTCGACCAAGACTGCATTTTACAATGTTATGAAAAAAGCTTTATTAAATATTAACAGTTTGCAATAAACTTAATTAAAAACGGCCAACAACACACTAGTGATGGAAAACTGTGTGCGAACATTTTCACAAAATGCAACCACAATCACATGTGTACAAAAAAACCCAAAGAAGAAAGTCGTCATTTTTTCAAGCAAATTTAAATCGCTTTTTACAGCTTTTCAGTAAAAAAAATTAAAAAAACATTTATATTGTAGATATCTACAAAACACCTTTCAAACCACATATGTTTTACCAATATTCGTGGACGATAAGATACTTAAAAGTGTACTACAAAAAAATGTGTGCCGTATTTATATATAAGAAGATGTATTTATGAAATTGAAGCAAATTTCTTTAGTAATTTCGGCATTTCGACTAAAACTGTAGTTTTACTGTTAAATGAGACATTTTTAGATTTAGTTGAACTGTAGTGAATTTTAATCAGAAATAACTTCTTATTCGGGCTTAAGTTAAACTAAATCTAATAATGTCTCATTTAAATCATCATGGGCACGTGACGGAGTAGAGTAATATAACTTCGTGCTAACCTAAATAGAAAAATGAAAAAATGGAAAAATAGCGGAAATGAATAGTGATACATATGTATTTATCAAAGGTAAATCAATAATTGTACACAACAATCATTTCTCACATTCCGTTTCATTAGAATTTACGTTAAATAGCTGATGTTAATAACAATCTCTACCCAAGTAGAGAGATTAGGGTGCTGATGAAGTGCGTTGCTGCACAGAAAAATATCAGTATTTCCCCCAGCTTAAAAGTCTAATTTAATTTTTCTTCTCTTTAGAAACTCACATTAATTAATAAAAATATTTCATTCAATAAGAAATGAAATTACTGAACTTAAGCCCGAATAAGAAATTATTTATAATACTACTGTTATTTACACCAAAATCTATATCTTAAAATTTCCTACCATACTGCATTTACAGAAAATACAAATTTTGCATTATTCAATTTTTATATAAAAAAAATTTAAGCAAAAATTAAAACCAAAATAATAAGTGGACATTTGAAAATCTGAATTTGTAATGCTATGAATAAAAAACCATCGATAAAATGGTTCATCGACATTTAGGAAATTTAATAAGCTTTCTAATAGAGACCTGCGTAAACAGTCTTGAAATGTAAATACGTCATGTTTTTTAAATGTATTCACGTTGCATGTATTATACTAAACCAATAATAAATGATGTCGTAGTGTAAGCGAAGCAAGATGGATGTATTTGTGTACGTGTATATCAGTGTTAACAAGCGATGTCCAAAGACTGATTGTTTGTAACAAACACTCAAAGAAGTAGTGTTGATTTGTGCATGCTTGTTATCTTGCATATTGTACGTTTGAGTGTGTGTGTAAGATGTAGATGGTAAGCTCCCTTCAGAAAATGCAAAATAGTGAAATTGTAGTGATTTACTAGTGACATTGTCAATAGAACTACTGACCAGGTGTACCCCAGCCAATGTAATCATCTATAGACATTTAGCATTAGCTTGTCATTGAAAATCCACCACTAGACTGTATCACTACTGACTAATTAGTTATTTTGGATTAACATGGAGACATTGGCACCAAAGATTCACTAGTAAATTTTAGGTGCTCTAGTCTACAATATCGATATTTCCTCGCTCGTTGTAAATAGTAAAATTATAGTGATTTTCTAGTGACATTGTCAATAGTGCTACTGACTAGGTGCACCACAGCCAATCTAATCACCTATTGACATATAACATACGGTTGTCATTTAAATTCTACCAGTACACTTTAGCACTATTGAGAAGGTAGTTCTTTTACGACCATATGGAGATATTTGAACCAAAGATTCACTAGTAGATTTTAGTAACCCTCGTCTACATACATATGTTTATTTAATATTATTGGATAGCATAATAAAAAAGAAAAACAAACTATTGACGAGTTCATTGACAATGTCACCAGAAATACACTAGAACTGTTGTCTCTAACGTATCTCTACTGGCGCATAAAAGGAAAATTGTCGACATTTTAACTAGTGCAATTGTCGCTGGAGAAAGAGTATTGACATAGAGACATATGGTTCTAGGCTGACTAGAGGGCTATTATGTGATTAACCGCATACAACCAAAGAATATAAATCATATAGAATGCGCATCTCATACAAGCTAAAATTTTCTATGACGGGTATTTCCAGTACTACCCGTCCAGCGTACGCACTCATTTCTTTCTGCAGTGTATGCTACGCTCGCATTTCTGAGAGCAGCGTTGCCGTTGTGACACTAAAGTATCACTTTTGACCCTTTTTTTTATGACCCTTTTTTCAATTTATCCCTTTGTATCATTTAACAGAATGTATGCCGTAGGGCAATCATATACACAGTTTAGCATATCAGGTATTAGAAAAAGAGCTGTTCGTCCAGTTGGCGATATTCGGCTCGATGATGTCGATCATTTTGTTGTTTTGGTCGATAGAAAAGCCAATAAATGGTGAAAATATTGCAAAAAATCTGACACCAAAATCCTTGATTCCAAATGCAAATTATTTATCGGAGTATCACAATTTAAAAAATATGTATTTTAACTTACTTTCATCTGTAATCTTAATAAAATTCGTTATAAATGTTTATAAGTTAGTAAGTAAGTTTTTATAAAATGTTTATAAGTTAAAATAGGTTAAATGAAGTAAATTTGAAAGCCAAAATTGGGACCTTAAAGTATACATGTATGTATATAAATGATCAGCATCAAAAAAAGTAAAGTAAAATATAGATGGAAAAACTGTTAATTCATTTTCTTTTTATTATAATTTTTCATTTATAAATGAAAAAAGGAAAAATAATTCAAATAATTAATTAATTAACTACACTCAAAATATTTTAAAATAAACGAAAAATGTGGTTCATTTTACGAAAATATTCGTGGTTTTTACGGTGCGAAATACTTCTTAAATAGTAGAAATGATTTTGTCTGCAAATAACAAAATTTAGTGTTTTTAAAAATTTTTTTTCGTAAATTTACGAAAAACAATGTTTATATTACAAAAGATATTCGTGAATCATGAAAATACATTTTGTGTAATATACGAATATTTGTGTAAAATTTGAATCAGTAAAAAAATAAAATCTGCAAAAAATTATATTTTCTAACATTTGGGAAATAGTTTTGTAGTATAAGCTGTAATTCTTGGAATTGGAGGTTGTAGTTAATAATTATGAAAAGAAAAGATAATTTAAGGGGAATTTTTACAGCATCTGTATTCCTCATACATCACGTACACATACTCGTACATACATACATACAAACATATATACATATTTTGCACTGAAACTCACGAATCAAACTGGGAACACAACTGGGACGAACAACGATTTTTTTATACGAACTTTCGTCATAAAAAATAAAACGCATTTGTTCATATGAAAATTAACACAACACCACCGTCAAACGAAATCCGTCGTGCAAGAGGAAATCTGCGATATATTTATTTCTACGAGTATTTCTTACGCCTATGAACGACAAAAGCAATTTTATATCTCTCAGCCAATTTCATATCGAATGAAATTCCAATCGAAATTAAATGCATATTTCGTTCGATATCGAGTGCCGTAATTTACCCAATTACTTAAGATTTATAAAAAAATTAGGGACTGTAAAAACATAAATACATATCGCTCATTTACTTCAATAGTGGCATAACTCAAAAAATAAGTTTTTTGAGTTAATAATGCAGAAAGATGCGGTATTTCGTATTTTATCTTGTGTAAAAATTTCATATAAATAGCTTGTACCATCACCTCCTGAGAGAAGAATTTTTTTTCATTTCTCCATTGAGTTTTATGCAAATTGAAAACTTAAAACGCGTTTTCTGCAAAACTGGTTTTTTTGAGTTGTGCCACTATTGAAGCAAATGAGCGATATGTATATTGGACATGGTTCATCTCACTTATTAACTTAAAAACCAGCATAACTCAAAAAATTTACTTCGAGGAAAAACCATTTAAAGTTTTGTAGAAAATTTTAAAATTCGATTCTGAAGAGGATAATATCTGTGCCAATAAATAATAATGGCTTAAGTCGAAATTTCATGTTTTGAGATATTAAAGGTTTTGCCTAAAATTAATTGTGTTTGGTTTTTATATAAAATTTTTTGCATCCGAAAAAGATGCACATTTATTTAGAACAAAACTTTTAGTTTTATAAAAAATTAAAACGTTTTATTAGTTAATATTCGCTGTTTTTTAGTTAAGATGTTATGAAAAAATCCACTGTTAGAAAAATAAAAATTAAAGTGCACTTAAGCTATTATATTGAAAATCAAAATAATTATTATTGATGGTAAGTCGAGATAAGTGCTTTAGGTTAAATTCAAAAATGCGGAAAACCTGAGATAAGATAATTTTTTAAAAGCTTACCTAGCAAAAAATTACACATTACCATTAGAACTACTTGCCATATAATGACTTACTTTTTTGATTGCCAAATTTCATTACTCGCTTACAAATCAAATTACCTTAAATTTAAAAAAATTATGTACAAGTTGCTAAATGAAGAGAATGACTTTTTTAGAATAAATAGATTACGTGAACAAGTTGCCAATAAAAAAAGTAAGTACTTCTCAAGAATAGATTATTTTAGTCTCACTCCTTGTTAAAATCATTAAGTTGGTAATCCAGTAAGGAAGTGCTTCCACCAAAAATGTTTAATTCCAAACTCGATTACTTTTTTTTGAAATTTTTTGCTGGTTAGTTAAATATAAGTTTTTTTTTTTAATGAAGAATAATTTGGATGCGATGTTAGTTATTGAACTTAAGTGTATGCAAGTTTTTATGCTCAAATATTTTAATGTTGATGTAGCTACCGAAAAAAAATTAATTTGAGGTAAGATGTTATGGCTTACGTATTATTTTCCAAGAAGACTTAAGTTAAAATATAAATGCGTATAGTTTTGTTAATAATGACATTTTTTTAATTGAAATTTAGTTGAGTAATAGATCTTGAAGAAGAGAATAAGAATATGTAATAAAATGAAAAAGCACTTATGTCAACTTAAGCCATTATTATTTATTGCCACAGATATAGTTATACTATTCTTTCAAGGTATTATGCATAGTTCTTAAATACTATGTAAATTATATTTTACAAAGATGAAGAAATAAGGTGTAATTCACTAACTTTACAACTGCTGAATTTGGAAACTTATCATCATTAAAACAAGCTTTATTTCCGCAACAGCAACTTTCCTCCGAAAATCGCTATTTTTTGTGGTAAAACTCGGATATTTTTACATATTTTTTTTTTGCAATTGACCGCATGTTTTGCTGTTGAAAAAGTAGCAAAATGCGACTTAAGTCGCACAACGGCAAAGCTGGTGATAAGAACAAAGAATATAATGCTCTCAGTGTGTGTTTGCTTGCGCTTTATACTTTCCCCCCGCGCATCTAAAGCGTAAGCAATAAATGTTTAATTTTTTAGCTCAGATGCGCATTCTATACAATTTATATTCTTTGATACAACTAATGTTAATGCATGTGTGTGCGTTTGCATGTGCGCAGAAAAATAAAAGATCATACACACATACATGCATGACGTTTGTACACGCGCTCACGCGTAGAAATAAGCAAGTATCACAAATTCTTCTGTCACGAAGTATTTTCTTCTTTAAGGTAGAGGTCCATAGCTCGCTTTTTGCGCGTTATGCTTTACACGCGTTTCATCCTCTTGTTTCATTCTGTACTTTGTTGGAGTTGAGTTACATGCACTGCTTTTCATGCGCCATTTTATTTTTTGTTTTGATCGGCTGTGTGCGTTTGTTTATAAAAAAATTGAGAGTGAAATCGAGTTTTTAAAAGAATTTGTGGAGTTAGTCGAGTTTGAATATTTAATTTATTAAATTTTCTTCCATTTTATTGTTTAAAAATATGTAATGCACACAAAGTAAATAATACAGATTTAGCGGAGATGACACTCAGTACGTAAAAGTAATTGATAACTAATATGGAAAATTTGTTACTGAGAAAAGTGTGGTGAAAAGTTAATTAAAATACATCGCATTAATGAAAATATTCACATATTTTATTAAACAAATTTTTTTTTTTACTAAAAAAAAAAGAAAAAAATTATCCACGGCAAAATAATACTTATCGATAACGTAAGAAATAAAGTATTATTTAACATCTTTAGATTTCAAGAACAGCTGACTTTCTTTCATGTTGCTTGTAACGCGTACAAAAGTAGAAAGTAGACCTACTTTTTGCTTTGAACGCGCCTATGCGTGATGCGCTTTTTGCAATGTTGTTTTTAACGTTTGTTTTAGAAGATTTTGCTGTAGTAAAACATTTGAAAAATCCCTCATGTCTTAAAAGTTCTTATAAGATATCTTGTGCAGGACACTTCTTTATAATGCATGTAATTAGGCTGAGTTTACATCTGGCATTTCTTGTGTGTCATTTGCCCAAAATAGCGTAACCAACTAATTACTAATGAAAAACTTTTAGATTCAGACATGTATTTATTGATTTAAACAGTTTCCAATCATGCTGGATTCGATAAAATTGTCTATAAGATATGTATTAAACTATTTAACTTAATAAATGCATTTCTGAATCTAAAAGTTTTTCATTAGTAATTAGTGGTTACGCTTTTTTTACGCTTGTGTGGCACATGGCACACAGATGGAAACCCGGCCTTTTGTTGAAATCCGTTAAGAACTGCATGAGTTAGAGGCAAATTACTAAAGCAAGATTTTTTTAATTTTTTTTTTTGGAAAAAAAGGCATTTTTGTTCAGAAAACAAAAAAGCGATTTGAGAGACCACTTCCAGTTCATCAATATTTAAGTGTTGTACACCAAAATTATTGGTTTTTAGAGAAAATGAAAAAAAAAATGAAAAGTGAGACGGTCTAATTTACATATTTACTGATAATAGCACAAAACTTAACAATTAAATAAATTCAGTAAAGTGCGACTCTGACTCGCGCACGAAGGGTTCCGTACGGACACTATGTAATACTATACGAACTTTAGCCTTTACATAACGTGACCAGATGGTTTTTGCAAAAAGTTATACATAATCGACCAAAAAGCGGGATTTTGAAGAAAATATCGCAAAAAAGCGGGATGTGTAATATGCACAATCATAGTTTCGTATGTACTTAGGAAACACTTTTAAATAAACAAAAATATGTACATATATCTATATGCATGTAAATAAAAATCAAATGTCGTTCGTTGGTACTCGCATCAATTAAAAGCGGCTGCACCGATTTCGATATTTTTTTTAATGTGGCACGCCGCATGTATTATTTTTTTTATTTTGAAGTACTTTTCAGCAAGAAGCGTGAAGTTTCGTGTGAGTAACGATTTGTATAATGTGCCCTCTCCCATAAAGAAAAAAAAATACATATTTAGTTTGAGATATCTAGAAAACTAATAAAGAGAGAACCTTGAAATTTTGTGAGGATAGCTCTGCTGATATTTTGCATTGTCTCTGGAAACAATTTAAGAATTTAACAAGTAGGCGTGGTGCCTCTCGTCAGGTGCAAATTTTCGAAGTCGTAAAAAATAATACCAACGTATCGCTTTTGCTGATTTGCTACAGCGTATTACTGATGGTCTAGAAGGAGTATTATGCTATTAATTTTTCAATGAACGAAGTTGGCGTGGCACTTCCCACATATATGCAATATTTGCTTAAAGTTATCTTGGAAGCGAAAACAGTAAAAAAATTAAATGTTTTCGTAACGTTGATAGTATAATAAAAAGAAGTCAATAATGGAGCAAAACGTGTATCACCTCCTAAGTAAATTAAATATTAATTTTTATAATATCTTGCTATCTGCTACAGATACAAATTTGAAATTCTGCCTGTCTGCCGATGATAGAAAATAATCGGTATTCGACAAGAGAACATGGCTCCTCTCAAATAAAGAAAATGTGTAATTAAAAAAATATCTTGGAAACTACGTAATGTAGTGAGAACTTTAAACCAGCCATGACTATTTGCGTTAACAATGAACATTTTTCTTTTTATTTCATAACGTATCTGGGGTGTAGCGAAGCACACAGACTTTTGGCTAGTTAACAACACTTAAAAAATATGTGGAATGAACTTTTTATGTGAGTCACTTTTAAATAAAAAATCGAATTAGAGATGGAAAATTTCAAAACTCTAAAAAGCGGAATAGAAATTCTAGGCAGGATCGACTTGGGAAAAGCGGGGTGTCTGGTTAGCCCCCGCTTTCTGTAACTCTCTAAAGCTAAAGCTAAATTCGATCGCTAAAATGCTGAACAAATTGAAAATTAAAAAATATTTGACGATGATATAAAACACTAACATTTCGGCGAATTACATTGCTACGCCAATGCCTGATTTAGCAATACACGTTTGAAAATTGTATTCGAAGCCCAAAATCGATAAATCGACTTTATAGAATTTTAGCGATGGAGATTTAGCTTTAGCGAGTTACAGAATACCGGGCCTGGTTATCTATACAATACATAGTTTAAGCATTTTTGTTTGTTTTTGGAGCTTTTCGGTTTTGGCGATTTTTTAGTTTTTGCGCTTTTTTTTCTCGTTTTAGCAATTTTTTTTTAATTTGGTGCTTTTTTCGTTTTGTCGATTTTCTTCCGTATTTGCCGATTTTTTTTCGGTTTGGCGATTTTATAATTTTCGGATTTTTTACTTTTACCGTTTTTTGAAAATTTCAAGAGTTTGCCACTTACGGTTTCCAAAATACAGCAAGTTGTCAATAGTCAAAATTGCATTAACTGGTAGAACACCCTTTAATTTTTTTAAATTTTAGTGTTAATTGTTGTAGTCTATTAAAAAATACACTAACTTTACAAATTTCAAGTGTCTATATACATACATACATAGATACAGATTACATCCCATGTAATATGTATATTACATGGGATGTTAACATTTTTCGTTGCTCGTTTTGGAACACCCTTCAATTTTTAACTCTCATGTATTTGTTGTTGTAGCGGCCAAAGTTCTACACACTGTCCAAATTTCAGGGCCGTAGCTCTTACGGTTCTCGAGAAAATAGCCTGTGACACACACACGGACAACGTAGCGAAAACAATAGGGGTCCTTTTCAACTTTGGTGTACGGAACCCTAAAAAGGATATAACAGGAATACATTGTATTAAATTTTCTACCCGCGACAAAACGCACGAAATAATTTACATGTGTATTCAGTGATTTTGAGAGTCAGAACGCGTAAAAATTTTTGAAAAAAGGGATAAATTGAAAAAAGGTATGCTTTTGGCCAAAATAAAGTAAAATTTTTCTTAAAACGCGAAAAGGGCATAGTTTTAAAATGTTTCTGTTGAAAGTCAAGGCAACAAACACATTTTTGTAAAATAATTTATTAGAAAATAAATAACTATCATGAGAAGAACATATGTACGTATGTATATGCACATAGCGTCAGATATTACACTTCAATAAGGTACATATTTCATTTACATTTCATATTACATTTCAATAAGGTATATACGTAGATTAAATAGTATATACATACATATATAATAATAGTTTATGTACATATATGTATGTGTGTATGAATGTTTACCCTATCTTAAAGGCAACTAATGGTTAATCAGAGACAAGTGGCAGCTGACTCAAAAGCTAACTCATTTCATTTTACATGTTAAACGCTATTCAGTTTTTCAACGTTATGTCCTCAGAATGACTCAATATTCACTCACGCTACATAAGTTCCAAATAACCACAAGTTAGCTCATTTCGAGTTAATTTTTGGCTGATAAAATTCAAGTACACTATTAGTTAGCTGCAAACTGACTAACTAATGGTTGGCCCATATTTTAGTTTGTGGCGCATAAAAAAAGAGTGTTTTGAGCTAACCATGATTTGATTTAACTTACTAATGATTAACATTTTTAGTCAACGTAATTTTGAAACAATTTTAAATGATTTTTTTGGAGACGAGAATAAGTGCGTTCGAGAACTCAAAAATTTGTACAAATTTTTACTATTTTTTACTGGATTGCGTTCGAGTACACAAAATCCAGTAAATGAGAGGGCGAATTGAGAGAGAAAAATGACACTTCTTTTACTGAGTAAATGCAAGTTTTTACTGGACAAATTTTTGCCAGTAAAATCCAGTAAAATGAAACCATATGTTTTTAAATATAAACAAACAATAGCAAAGGGAAACAAAAGTTTTTGGTTTGTATTAAGTTATGAACAATATTGCATTTATTTAAGTTTGATGCCAGAAAAATATAAGGGTATGTTTTATGTATTCCACGGGAAATTAAAACGTGTGGAATTTTCATAGAATTGTTGGAAATATGTATTTATAACAACAATTTCCCAACGATGTAATTTCACGTGAAATGCAGAACATAACAGATTGTGTTTGAACGTGAATAAAGTTAATAGATTTGTATAGTTAAATTTTTGTTTATACATATAGTCGGACGGTTACTGGTTCCCCGCATGGAACATTCAAAAAATTTAGTTATTGATCGATTAAATATGATTAATGTGTACATTTCTTAAATTTGTTTTCAGTTTTTCGATATCTTAAATATATTGGATATATAAAGTTCTTTTCCCCTTGTATATTTCTCTTAATAAATGCACTCATTGGAACTACTTGAAAGGAAGTGAACAATATTGTTGTGATGATTGGTATAAGCGGCAACAAACATTTTTGTCTTTTTCTGTACATCCTAATTATTCACGTCGAGGGTAAAAAGTTTAGAAACTTTAACGGCCTGACGCGCGATGTCGGCAAGTAAGCTATATAAAGTTTCTTGTCGACATCGTGGGCCAGGCCCGTAAGTTCAAATAAAAACATATGTATCTATTACTTTTATTATTAAAGAAAATATACTATGGTGTATTTTTATAAAACAAATGAAAAAAACATTCTTCATCAATTTTCTCAAAACCATATAATTTTTCCATGCGGCTAGCCAGTAACTACCCAGCAAAAAAAATCTGATTTGGAAGCACTAACAACTGAGGGAAGCAATGTACTGTTTACTTGATCACAAAAGCTTCGAAAACTGCTTCTGTAAAGCACTAACATAAGGCAGGCTCTGTAACAAAATAGAGGAAAAAGTAAAAAAAATTGCAAGATAGTAAGTTAGCTATTTTATGTCAGGTGGAGACCGCGAGTAAGGGAGATAATGTTAGAGAATCACTTGGTGTTGCGCATGAATAAGGAAATTTTTTTTGTGCGAGATGAGCCAGCTAGAAGCAATTTATTCAGCTTCCAAAAAGCCATAATTTTTTGTCTTACCAAAGTGCTTCACAGAAGCAATAATATATACTTATGTATGTATAGTTTTGTATATTGTTTGCAGATAATGCGACTATTCCATACATGTATGTAAATACTCCAAAGAGGAGTAGGAATACACCAAAACTCCAAATATGCGAAAAAAGGAGGTTTATGTCCTAGGGTTGGACTAAATGGTCCAAATTTGCATTACATCGGCCTAACCCCAAAACTACTCCATATTGCATTGAATGCTTGTGTGAGAACGACATGATCCATGACTGCATTACATGGACCATAATGTAACTAGTCTGTTTCATCTCGATTGGACCACGAAGTACAATATTATATTCAGGTTTTTTTTGCATATACATATGTACATACTTATGTATAATTTTTTTTAGCGCCAAATTGTCTATCAGCTGTTGTGTATATTTTACTGGATTTTACAATTTTTCCGTTCGCGTACTTTTAGCTGCAAACTTTTTTATTGAGAATAATTTCTTTAAATTACTCAGTATTTACTCAGTTACTGGATTTTACTGGAAAAGTACTCAAACGCCTCTAATGTGTATCGAATCGTGATCACCGTGTTTTTTAAAAAGTTAGTTCAAAACTTATCGAGGAGAAGTTAGTTATACAAAAACAACTCACTAATCTCTGTAAAATACCAGCTACTCCTATGGAACATGCATCGGTATGCAGCTCATGCTTTTTGTTTACATCATAGATGTCTAAAACTGGAGCGCTCGTTAATAATCTGATCATTTTCTCAAAAGCTTCAGAACATTCTTCCAGTCCATTCAAATTTGAAATTTTTTTTGTGTTAGCTGAGTTAGAGGAGCTGCTATTGTACTCGAAATGCCCATTATGTGTAACGAACGCTGTATATTGTTTTGACTCTTCGATAATTGGGATTGGATAATACCCGGACATCATGTCCAGCACAGTGAAATATTTCTGCCGTGAAAGCGATTGCAAAACACCTTCCACTAACACCTTCCATAAGCCAAGGTTGCTTCTCTGTGATCGTATTTCATTCGCGGTAGTCGACACATAGGCGATCTTCATCATTTTGTTTAGCTACAAGTACGATTGGTGATGCGCACAACGATACGGTAGGACGAATTATATTCACCTCTAATAGTTCATTTCCTATCTTTTCGACAATTTTTTTGTTTTGAAATGAGGATATTATACGGTTTACGTGCTATTAGTCTGTCGGAATTAACTTTTATTTTCATTTCAGTAACATTACATTTCGTCATGTGAGAACTTAAGTGTCCAATATCCTATAGTTTATAATGGCGTATTGAACACTTCAGTTCTCACATGACGATTTGCCGATCTCATTTAAGTTATCCGTGAAACGCTGCGAGTATTTTTCAAGCAAATTTTGCAACTTATACCTAATTTACATTAAACATTTTTACACCCTTTACCAAAAACTGGTAAAAGGGTATATATAGGGTTGTCATTCCGTTTGTAATGTAACAATATTAATAAGCGACCCATAAATAATATATATTCTGGATCCTTATGCATAGAGAAGACGAATACGCGATGTCCGTTTATCCTTCTGTCTGTACGTGAAATCGGTTTTCCGAAGCTCCCAGAAAAGCTAGAGACTTCGTTCTTGAACTGGTGTGTCAGAAATGGTCCAAAAAAAGATTTGTATTGAAAATCAGCAAAATCGAGCCGACGGTTTCAGAACTGGAAAACTTAAACTTTATTTTGCCATACTAAAGTAACTACCGAAAACTAATTTTTATTATTTTTTTTGATGTGTAAGCATCTATACGCTAGGGGGTAAAATTCTTTTTCACAATACAATCACAAATTTTGCTGAGATTCACACCGCGTTGTCAAATCGGTGTGAGCTACATATGTATGAGTGTATTAGTGTTTGAAAGAAGCAATACAAACTTCTTTAAAACATTGTAAATACATAGGAATTTGCTGGTTTTTGTTTGTTTTATTTAACTTGATAATTGCTTTATTAGGGTTCCGTACACCAAAGGAGAAAATGAACCGTAAGAGCTACGGACCTGAAATTTGGACACAGTGTGTAGACATTTGGCCACTACAACAAAGCAAATACATGATAGTTAAAAATTAAAGGGTGTTCCAAAACGAGGAACGAAAAATGTTAAAATCCCATGTAATATACATAATAATTGTATGTACATATAAACACTTGAAATTTTAAAAGTTATTGTATTTTTATACAGGCTACAACAATTAATACTAAATTTAATAAATTTAAATCAATGGGTGTTCCATCAGTTAATGCAATTTTGACTTTGTAATTTTGACAACTTGCTGTATCTTGGAAACCATAAGAGCAAAACTCTTGAAATTTTCAAAAACGGGAAAACTAAAAAATCAAAAATATATAAAATCGCCAAATCTAAAAAAATCGTCAAAAACAAAAAAATCGCCAAAACGAAAAAAGCACCAAATTAAAAAAAAATTCTAGGACTAAAATAGATCTCGAAAACCCTGAAACATCGCCAAAATGAAAAAACCCCTTAAACAAAAAAATCAGGCAATTGAAAAAATCGCCAAAGTGAATAAAATCGCCCAAATAAAAAAACCCCAAAAACAGAAAAAATGGCCAAATTGAAAAAAATCGCAAAAATGAAAAAACCCCAAAAAAACAGCAACAACTAAACGATGAACAACAGGAATTAAAAATTAAGAAGTTAAGGCATTTACCATAGATGAGCACTGCAGTACCACTAAAGTTTCAGTAAAAATAATAAAAAATTTTTAACAAGTAAATTTTTCTGATTACTAAATTTTTTTTCTTTTTTTTTTTTAATTTCAAAAACTATTTAATTAAGCTTGAGGTCTTTTGTTTTAACAATAAATATATTATTATTTGTTTTCGATATTTCGACACGGCTTTTGTGTGTCTTCTTCAGGAATTTTTTTTTTGTTTTTTTTTTTATCAAAAAAATTTCCTGAAGAAGACACACAAAGGCGTGTCGAAATATCGAAACAAATAATAATATATTTATTGTTAAAACAAAAGACCTCAAGCTTAATTAAATAGTTTTTGAAATTAAAAATAAAAGGTCAAACAAAAATAGCAAAACTCATTAAATTTTTTTTCTACAATTTCTATAAATTGCCTAAAGATTTGTTATATGATGAGGTGCATTGAATTTTCAGTAATCAGTAATGCTTGTATTCATAATGAAATTCTACCAAGTGGCTAAATGTTTTTCATACAAAAGTTTCAAAATTTTAATGAAAAAACTTTGCCACTTGCTACAATTTTATTATGATTACGGCCCTACGATTTTACTGGTAATGCAAATTAAATTTCATTAGCAGTAAAAATTTACTGAATTTTTTTTAGTAATCAGCAAATTTACTGCTTACTGCAATTTTTAATGCAGTACATATACGTACATATACTGCAGTGTGCCCATTTACTAACCAAATAAGTTTAATAAAACAAACAAAAACCAACAAATTCCTATGTATTTACAATATTGAAAGTTTTGATACTTTTAATTAATTAATTTAAAAAAATATACTAAAAGCATAAGTACTTCCAACTTAAAAAAATTTTTCATTACTAGATGTTTACACATCTCCTCTGTGATCGGACTCACATTGCTTTTTTTTTATTAAATAAACTTATTTTATACTTCAATATAATAAAATTGGCATTTCAAAAAAAAAAAAAAAAAAAAAAAAATTAAAAAAATGTTTCCAGGGTTGGAAAACGTGAAATTTTTTTATACAAAATTAACTTACTAAAAGAAATTTTTCCTTTTTCCTATAAATTAAATATATTTTATATTCCTAAAAGAAAAAGATTGGTGTAAGAAATCCGAAAAATCAAAAAGGATGATTTCAGGGTTGGAAAACTTACACTTTTTGTGATATTAACTACCGAAAACTAATTTTTTTTTATTAAATAAACTTATTTTATACTTCATTACAAATAAAATTAGTATTTCAAATTAAAAAAAGTAAAAAAATAAAGAAATTTTTTTATACAAAATTATACAAAAGTAACTTACTAAAATAAATTTTTCCTTTTTCTCTATAAATTAAACATATTTTATATTCTTGAAAGGAAGAGATTGGTGTAAAAATCAAAAAAATCAAAAAGGATGATTCCAGGGTTGGGAAACTAACACTTTTTGTGATATAAAAAAGTAACTAGGTCTAATTAATTTTTTTCTTTTCCATTATAAATTATATATATTTTACGTTTTGTAAGGACAAGTTTAGCGTAGAAAATTATAAAAATAAAACCACAGCTCCAGAGCTGGAAATTTTGAACTTTTTTCTGGATATTAATGTAACTAAATAAAACATTTTTAAAATTTCCTTCTTTCACTTTCTATATTTTTTAATACTAGATTGGTATACGGAATCCGAAAAATCTGAAATAATGATTCTAAGGTTTAAAAATTAATTTTTTTTTGTACATAAAAGTAACTAGGTCAAATTATTTTTTTCTTTTTGTTTATTTATTTATCTCTATACTACATAAACGCACTTTGGTAAAGGGTATATAAGATTCGGCCTAGCCGAATATAGCACTCTTACTTGTTTTCTTTCAATTATTTACATGAACATTTTTCATTTGTCAATAGGAGACCTGCATGAACAGCTGATATCAGAAAAGTTGTCATTCTACGCCCTTTTTTTATAAAATTGTCTTTTATAGCGCTGCAGTTAGCAAATAGAAAAAATTTTGTGCAACAAAATTCATTAAATTTCATGAAAAAATGCTTAATGTAATTTAGGTATTACACTTTTCGTTCTCATTTAGGGATTCATTTACTTCTAGTTTCTCACCTTTCACTGCAATTACGTGACATTGTCCCTTTTCCATGATAACCCTATTTTTAGATAAAATGTCTCGTCATCGTTACCTAACAAAAATTCCGCTTTTAGATTCAAATCATCAATTTTTAAGACCGTAACGCGGCACACATATTCTCCACCAGCGAACCCGTATAATTTTTCATTGCATTTTTTGACCAGTCCCTCACATTTTGATGTTACACGTTTAGCTATCAGCGATTTAACACTTCCACTTATACTTATTTCTTTCAATTTCGATTTCTTTATCTTTTTCAGTTTCGATTTCTCTGTTTTTCATATAGTCATTCTGGTTGTCTATTAAATTGACAGATCACGACGTGCACTTATCTGCTTCGTGACAGTTTGTTACACTTTTTACAATATAATTTCTTCGATTTCTTATTACAATTTCTAGCGATATGACTGCGTTCACGGCAGTTGAACCACTTTTGATCCTATCATTATCCCCGGACGTACACGATTTTTCATTAAACTGAAACGTCACGTAACTGTAACGTCTGAACCTGCAGCAAATAGAATTTGACGACGAGGTTACGTGACATTTGTAGACAGTGATGGGATGTATGTATACTTAATCAGAGTGTTGCAAAATAGCTCTATTTTGGTACTTTTGTTTTTTTTTTATAATTTAAGCTTTTGAGATGCTAAATTTGTATACGTACATGGCATAATTAATAAATTTAGTTTTCTAACAAAGTTTTTTTTCTTTATAAAATCTAACCAAGGGCTGCCAGTCGTATGTGTTTCTTTTTTGTTAATGTACATACCTATACATAGATATGTACAGTAAGCAAATAAAAAACTTGTACAGCAAATGCTCTGCTCTTCTTATCAAAGTATCTCTGTTGCTTTGTAAGATTTTAAGCTAAAACTCAAAGCAGTTTGAAGACAAATTAATCAGCTTTCTATGGAAATCTTTCATTTTATTAACAAATTTATTTTAATACTAAAAAAATAACCTATCATAAAATAACACTATTTTCAAGAGCAAAAAAAGAACTTGTACACTAACTTTTCCTTTAGGAAGGAGCTATGAAATAAGGAATACACTAAAAATTAGTACTAACTGTGGCCACATCTAAAATCTAATAGATTATTCTCATAGAATGAACTGGGTTTTTGGTAATTTTGGGAGGTATATGCTCCCAATTTTTTCTCCACATATACCCACAGAATTTCATTAGTAGTAAGGCTAAAGCTCTAGGGAGGATGTGCCTTCACTTTTTTCCATGGGATGGAAGCCATTCTCTTGTTATTGAGGACAAATCTTTCGGGTATTTCATTCTAACTAACCAATCATCTCCAGTTATATTTAATGTGGTAGCTTACTATTCTAAATTATCTTTTAGTATTTTTAAATAATCCATTTTACTAATTGTACGTTCTATAAAAACTGGATTTTGTACACCACTCGATCCCATTGAGCCCCATAGGGGCAGGGATTATTTGTGTCGAAAACACATGACGCGTTTTTAAGTATTCTATAAGCGTTTAAACGATTACTTTTATATTACATTTACGATTTCTGCAGTCGGCTAGCAAGCCCTTTAGATAGTTTATGAGTCCAATTAAATCGCTAGGTATCTTCTACCCACAACGAGCAGCTGTTTTTCTCGTGCCTTTAAAAATGGATTTTGTCAATTTTCCAGCAATACAAATTGCGCAATCGACTACGCTTTGCCATTACAAAAGCTGTGGCCAAATTTTTTGTATAAATCAGCTTTGCTGGACTAGCTTCTATTTTAAATGAATTTGAGCTTTCAATTTGAAAAATCTGCCCACTTTCATCATTTATTATATCTTTGTTATTTCTTTAACCGAAATCAAATTTTTTTTCCAAACTTGGTACCATTAAAATCATTGGTCCACCATTAGTTTTCAATTATAAATTTCCTTTTTTACAAATCAAATGCTCATTCTTTTTGATGGAATCTACAGAAAACAGATTTTTTCTGTAGTGAATGTCAAAAAACCTCATTCAAAGCCAAGCAAAAATAATATGCTGTGCAAACTGTTTGTTACATTTTCTATAACTTGTATACAAAGCTGAACGATACGTCAAGCTGTAAAGTAGAGCGATACGATTTTATTAATTCTACTTTTTTTTGGGGGGGTTTCGTAGTTTATGGCTAGCTACTAGGAGCAAAGTGCCAGGTTCCTCAACAAATAGAAGTTTTCTCAAGGCCTCATTCGACCCACGCCTTCACATGGGAAGTAGAGAATCCTAGAGTCAACTCCTAGAGTTTAAATGGTCTCCACCAGTCAAAATTCTCTTCAAATTCGAGTTATATATGGTTCTCCACCAGGTTCTACAACAAATTGCCAATTATGCCCAACACAAACACTATCCACCATCCGAGTATTATATTTGGTCTCCACCAGGTTCTTCAACAAAATTCTATCGTCAGATTAGTATTACGTGTTACAAATCAGTTTATTTATCCAGTTCATAGAGTATTCAATATGGTCTCCACCAGTTAATTGTTCCAAAATTTTAAAAAGTCAGTATGTAGTATTTATATGTTTCATCGAAATCCTTCACGTGTCATACAATCCATAAAAAAGTGTAGTTATGCTAGTTACAATATAAGCGGTTGAACAGGTCATCAAAATGTCACAAATCACGAACAGTTATGCATATGAGTATGTACTTAACAAACAAAACGATTGCATATGTCAATGAAGAATTCCAGACAGAACCGCAATTAATTACGGTTAATAGTGGAAAAAAACACTAAACAATGCGACAGCCGCAAAATTCTCGAAAGCAAGACAACAACAAAATGCCTGGCCGCATTTAAAAAATAACTACGACGACGCGAAAAGGTGTTCTCCCACCCAAAGTTAAATTACGACTGGTAATTCTACTTTAAATTACTTTTCAAATCAGGGTAGCATTGTCAGAGTGTATGTTTCTTATAGGAAATGTCAAACACCATACAAAACTGAGTATTTGTTTGGTGTTTGAGGGTAACACAGATTAAAGCATGTCTTTAGTCTTATACCACCACAATCTAAATTTGACATTTGGATTGGTAAACATACACGAGTCACATAGCTTAGTCCGGTCACCTTATTAATGCGCCAGTGTTAGGATAGGTTGGAAAGAATAGCCATTACGCTCATGTTCGGGGACATATACATAAGCCAATATAGGCCTGTTATGCGCTCTCACATAAATTAACAAACGAATCCCATCTTTATAGGGACTCAGTATCGTTCACGTAGTCCCTCAAGGTTTTCCAGTCAATACCTCGTAAGGTGCTTAATGTCCGGTAAGATGTCATCCCCGAAATAACGGGATCTCCGCTGGGCTAAAGCTGGACAATGAGAAAGAAAGTGCTCCATTATATCCGTGTCCTCCATGCATGCCCCGCATTCATTGTCATTCGTGGCTCCAATCCATTGCAAATGCCCTTGCATGTTAGAGTGCCTCGTTAATATGCCGGTCAACTTTTCTAGCTGGGGATTGTTTAGCTTTAACAGTCTCCTTGTTTTGTGTTCGTCCAGGTCGCCCCATATAATCTTGGTTAGATTACCCACAGTATAACAATTCCATCGTGTCCTGTGGACCATCTTCGCCCAATTGTGTAACTCAATCTTCTTTGCCTTGAAAGGCTTCGCATTGGTTAGAATTACTGACCGTAACGTTCTGGCATTTTTCGCCAGTTCGTTTCCGGTTACGCCGTATCGGGTCGGGACCCATACAAGACGAATATTGCCATGAACTGCGTAATCGTTTATCCTAGAGTTTGCTCTTTCGCTTGAGATTGCTCTAATTGCCGATTTACTGTCGGTAAATACATATATTGACCTCTGTGGGTCTAATACTCACACTGATCCATTTTAAAGCCTCCGTGATCGTACGAACCTCCGCCTGGAATACTATATTATGGCCAGGCAAGCGGAAGTAAATGTTGGTCTCCGGTAGTGCTGGGATACTATCGATAGTTCAGATTTTACTATCGATACTATAGATAGTGCTATCGACTGAACGTTTGTATTTACCTGAAAAAGAAAAAATATAATTAATTTTTTTATCAGGTTACAGTTAGGTTTTTTATCCTTTTATTGAAATTATATAGTCTTATGTTTATTTTATGTATCTACGAACGTTATTTCAGGTGACAGTTTTTGAAAAATTGTGCTATCAGTTAAAAAAAATTTATAACACCTCAGGTTTGCGAAACTGCATAATATCGATATCGATATTTTTCCTATCGATATTTTAAAATTATCGATAGTATCTCGGCACTAGCCTCCGGTTCGTCTATGAAGAAACATAGACCAGATCTTTCAACAGATTCGAGCCATCCGTGTGGCAGCCAGCTCACACGGGTGTTTTTTTTTAGGGTTCGATTCACCAAGGGGTGTCTTTCTGTCGCGCATTCGCTTATAAACATAGTCTCACGTACCCGGTTGGACATTTCCAAAGCCTGGTTTTATCCGTTCAGTGGCGTCCATATGTTCTGATGGTGTGGTATCTTGTCTTGTACGATTCATTCCCCATTAATTGTAGACGTTTTGCGTCGTGCTAGCTGCTTCGTATATAATACGAATGTCTATAGGTTGGACAGTAAGATTAGTTTCCAATGACCTGGTGGATGTTCTCATAGCATCACTTTTACCTAATCAGCACATTCGTTGAACCTTCTCCAAAATTTTAGTGTTGCATTTTCTATTGACCTCCACCATACTACCGATGCGTATGTTAGAGCTGGTCTGATCACACTCCTATAGAGGCAATGTGTCACAATAGGGCTAAGTCCCCATCTGGACCCAATGGCCCTTCTGCAGAGAGATAAGCACGAGTTATCCTTCTTGACTCTTTCCTCTATGTGATGTCTCCGCAACATTTTCCGATCTAGGATCAGGTGATGGTCTTTCCCTGGAATCTAGGATCAATATACTGCACGGTCTTTGTTTAGTTGGTGAAAAGACCTACTTCCGTTTTTCTTGGGTTAATATTCAGTCCTCTCGGCCGAGCCTAGTTTAGCGCAATGTTGAGAGTTTTCCGCCAGTTAACACCAGAGCCAACGACACTAGCATTAACCATACGAATACAAATCTCAACTTAAAGTAATTTTTCTTATATAAATTAAATTAAATAATTAAAAACACAATTGAAGCATTTCAAAATTTATCGAGATATATGATATAAATCATGATATAAATATAGAAGGTACTTCCATTCTCTCTTTGTTTTTAAAAATAAGTATTTTTGAAGTTTGTTTTTTGAGAGAAATAAAGAAAAATGTTCCCATATAGTAAAAAATTTAAGTCTTCCCCTAGAAATTTTTTTTACAAAAATGTGTAATTTTCTTAATAAAAATTTAGGAATAAATAAAATTATATACATAACTACATATCTGTAAAGTTTAAAAAGTGATTATGTAATAACTTATCTCATATTTTTAAGTTTTCTGCTTAATGCAAATCTTTTAACTATATTTTCATCTAAATTTGGCATTGTGAAGCCAAATTGATTGATGATTTGGATTATTTGACAACGATTTTTCATTAAGTTTAACAAATATTAATTGATATTGCCTTCTGTTTAATCTACATAATATGTTTCTTGTTGATTGTAACAACCTTTTCTAAAAATAAAATTGCTTTAATAACCGGTCAGATCTTTTGGCAAGTCTATTTCACAGATCTTATAGGCTCTTAGCCACTGTTGGCGAACACCAGGAAATGAAGGGAATTTAAAAATGCTGCACTCTTATTTCTTTACTTATGCCCTAATTAAGTACGAAGATTTATGACGTTTTTTTTTTGTTTTAAAATAATTTTCTTGTTTTTGAATTGTCTAAATTATTATTAGATTATTATTATTATATTATTTTTTTAAAAATGGTTGTTGTCTTTGATAATGAAAAATTAAAATATTATTACCATGTTTTTAAAACATAAAAATAAAATAAAATTATTATACAAAAGTTTAAAAAATAAAGGAAAAAATATGTGTTGGATATAATGTTTGAAACATAAATCATAAAGCAAATACACGAACCTTCTAGCATAGACAATAACTAATAATTGTTTTAAAGATTCTGCTTCTTTTTTTCGTCCATAGACAAGACGATACAGTCGTCGAACAGAATTTGGGCATTAATTGTTTAATTTATACATTCTGTATTTTATAAAAACAATTTTGAAATAATTTTTGAATAAAATTTTCAAACAAACAGGAAACAGGGGGGGAAATATTAAATTAATACGGTAGCACGATTTTACCGGAAACTTCACAATACTTATACTTGTCAGATGGTGAATGTCAAGAAAAATTGAGAGAATGGAAGTACCTTCTATATTTATATCATGATATAAATTATAAAGACGAATATTTTCATTACGCGCACTAATATAAATTTTTTATTATTTTTATTTAATAGGCAAAATATGACAACATTAAAGTGGTAATATATACTGGCGATATGGAGGCTTCACCAACCAATATCCTAGATAAAGTAAAACATGTGTTCAATATTAATCTAGAAAAGGATAATATCACATTTGTGTACTTAAAGTTTCGATATCTAGTGGAAGCAAATAGATATCCTATATTTACTCTACTCGGCCAAAGTATTGGATCAATTATCTTAGGATTGGAAGCGTTGCTCAGATTTCCGCCGGATATATATCTTGATACAATGGGATATTCCTTTACATTACCTCTTTTCCGTTTTATTGGATGTTGCAAGGTCGGATGTTACGTGCATTACCCGACTATAAGCACTGAAATGTTACGAAGAGTTCAGCAGCGTGAATATTCTCATAATAATCATAGTTATGTTGTACGAAACCCTTTTTTAACATGGCTTAAAGTGACTTACTATAAACTATTTTCAAAGGTAAGAATTAATTAAAATTGCAGATTTCTTAAAGAGTATGATATAATTTAGAATATGATAAATGTTTTCTATATTAGAAGCGAAATAAATATTAACGAGTTAACCGATTGCCTAAACATGATATAGACAAAAAAAACTTAGTTAATTGTTACAGATATCTTCTAGTCAATATATCAGCTCTGTGAAAAAAATTTAAAGTAATTATTCAGGGAACTACTTTTTCTCTACTTCCAAAATATCATTATGTGTCTATTTTTTACTTTTCAGGAGAATTAATTAGAAAGCTTTTTCACTTATGCAAAGAACGGCATAACTCAAGAAAGCAGTTTGCCAGAAAACGAGTTTGAAGTTTTCTAAAGAGTTGAGTAGACAAGATATTTTTATAAAATTTTTACACAATATAAAGAACGATATGAGGATTAATTCTGCATCACTAACTCGAAATTTAAATTGTTTTAGTTATGACGTTCTTTGAGTAAATGACCGATTTGTTATATTTTTCGCAAGTACTTACAATATGTCTTGATTTTTTAGGAAGTATTAGATTTTTATTTATAAAAAATATATTGATTTAAAAGAAATTTAGGAAAATAAAAAAAAAAAACAAACAAAAAATCAGATTTACACTCAACATCATGGACATACATATGTAGAAGACTTCGGATTCACTGAATATGGATGAAAAAAGAGAACTATGACAACCCGATGTAAAAATCATTAGAAATTATACAAATTTGTAAGTTCAGGATCTTATTGACTTCTTTGGAAGAATTGGAAGCCAAATAATGGATGGTTTTATTGATTCAACGGAAATAAATGTTATTGATTCCCGCGAAATGTGTTTACATCCCTGTTTTCATTAATTCTGAGCTGGTGCAGTGTCAGGTGTAGAAAACCATTTTAAAAGATTTTATTGGCTAGGTTCTAAATTCGTAAAATGAAACGAAATTGAAATATACTCTTGGTTTTTGAATTTTGTAAAAGTGATTTAAAAAGTAAAATTTCATTTACAGTTTGTTTCACACGGAATTGAAGTGTTCTGCAATCCAATTTCACCACAAAAAAGTAATTTTAAATCGACAGCAAACAACATTGTGAAAGAAAAAATAAAATATTTCTAACTATTTATTGGAAAAATGCGAAAATTTAAAGAAGTTTATAACATTGTTATATAAACTTTTTTTTTCAACGATTTTATTTGTGTTTTAAAGCAAAAAAACCCGGAGAAAGAGGAGGCGTTGCTAAAATATAGGGAGGAAAATCGGGGAATAGCTACAAGGTTCTGCAAGTAATTTCTTCAATGCGGTTAGATTTTATTCGGGAATTTGAGATTTTTCACGTTTTTTAGTTTATTTTATTTTTAACAGTTTTTGCGATTTCTAATGAACTTTAAGGCTTGCTTCCGATTTTGCAACTTCGTTAAAAATTTTTGCATTGTTCGCAATGAAAGCGAGTTTTTGCATGTATTCTGCTTCTTAGTCCGCTTTTACAATTGGGAAATTGAAAGGCAGACATTTTTCTCGTTCTATTTTGAACTTACTAAACCTTTTATAATTAGGCAAATCTGTTAAAGACAGACGGAAAATTTATTGCTTGTTTACTTCTTCGCGTTTTCTACTCACATACATAGACATAAATATGCCTTGATACACATCAAGTATGCATACAGCCCCTGAAAGAAAAAAAAACATGTGAAGCAACAAGAATAAATTACGAAAAGTAGAAAAGAGAAACAAAAAATGTCCGGTGCAGAGGTTCGTGTACTACACTCTAAATCTTCAACCCCTCGAGTACAAACTTCGTCTGTCTGCCTTTCAATTTCTCAATTGTAAAAGGAGACTAAGCAATTCCTCGAATTCTGAACAATATTAGACTTTCCGATTATGCTGTTGTTAGTTTTGGCGAATTTTCGCCATTTTCGCGGTTCTTAAAAAATTTTTAGCAATCCTTATAGTTTTAGCGATTTTTAATAAAAATTGTGGCTTGCTTAAAATTGATAAATTTTTCACGTATTTCTGTTATTTTTGCGAAAGATGTAATTTTTGCAAAGTTTTTTGCATTCATTATTAATATTTATTCAGGGACTTAAAATTTAAATTTTTTCCAAGCTTTGGTAATTTTTCATAATGTTTTGCGCTTTATCCTGAGTTAATGACTTACCTTAGGCTGAGTTTACATCTGGCATTTATTGTGTGTCATTTGCACAAAAAAGCGTAACCAACTAATTACTAATGAAAAACTGTTTGATTCAGACATATATTTATTGATTTAAACAATTTCCAATCATGTTGGACTCTATAGAATTGTCTATTAGTTATGTATGGAACTATTTAACTTAATAAATACGTGTCTGAGTCAAACAGTTTTTCATTAGTAATTAGTGGTTCCGTTTTTTTCACGCTTGTGTGGCACATGGCACACAGATAAAAACCCGGCCTTACAGTTTTAGCGAGTTTAATAAATTTTAGTTTTAATTTCTAATATTGCGAATTTTCAATATTTTTGCGATAGGTGTGATTTATTCGACTTTTAATCAAGTTCAAGACTTGATATATATTTTTGCATTTATTTTTATGGTAAGTATATAATAATAAATTTTTGTGTGTATTTGGTATTTGGCTTTTCCTTAATTTTGAAATAACATTTATGATATTGCCAAAAATTTTCTGATATAAAATAATAAACATATTCATAGCTCTTTTCTGTATTACAGACTTTTTACATACCTTGCACAAAATAAATTATAAAAATTAAAATGCGAAGAAGTTCAAGCAAGTAATTTTGCAACTGTGCAAAAATGTCTAGTATAAGGGATAAATTCAACTTTATGAAAGTTAAATTATGTTGATAAAGAATAGGATCTATTCCTCCTGCTGGATCAAAAAATGATGTATTTAAATTTCGGTCGGTCAATAATGACATTAGACTGCAATTAATGGTTTTGCAACGTTTTTGTTGGATTTATTTTTGTATTAGAAGCAATAGGTCGAAAAGGTAAAAATATTTCATTAGAGAAAAGAGAATTGGTGATTTTTCATTAAAATAATGGAAAGACGTATAAAAATATTGCTGAATTATTAAATATGAAGCCTAATACTGTCGGTGACATTGTTCGAAGATACAAAAACGAAGGCCGTATTGATGGCAAAAAACAAACTGGTCAGCCAAAAAATTAACCGAAGTGGAAGAAAAATTAAGATTAATCCGCGCTTAAATGCTTCTAAAATAGTAAGTTATGTTAAAGAGGAATTAAATAAGACTGTATCTGCAGACAAAATACCTCGAGCCATTGAAAGGCAAGGGAAGAATGACCGACTTGATCGTAAGACGTTCCTAAATTTAAAGAATAGGAAATTTAGACTAAAATTTGCCAAGAAACGTATAAAAAAGGATGTGAGTTGGTGGGAAGACGTTATTTTGCTTGATGAAAGCAAATTCAACATATTTGGTCCGGCGGAAACCCAATAAAGAATTGAAACGAAAACAAGGAGGTGGACACGTCATGGTTTGGCGCTGTATATCAGCAAAAGCAGTCGGTAAACTGGTTTTTATTGACGGTACGATGATAAGGATATGTATTTCAACATTTTGCTTCATAACTTGAAGCAGTCTGACGAAGAAATGGAAATTTCTTCGACCTTCAAACTATATCAAGACAACGACCCCAAACAAAACTTTCATGTTGTCCACAAACGGTTGCTTTACAACTGTACAAAAGTGATTGATATACTCGTCCAATCCCCTGATATTAACCCCATATAAAATTTATGGGATCATTTGGATCGCCAAGTGCGTAAAAGTCCTATTTCATTCAGAAATGAGCTTAAAAAAGACTGCAAGAAGAATGCTATAAGAGTAGTGTAGATTACTTAAAAAAATTATTTATAACTAGCGAACCCCTGCACACTTCGTAGTGCAAAAAAGAAATTAAAAATAGCGACATCATCCATTGTGGGAGCATTAAATCGTCTGACATGTTGCCAAGGAGGCGTTTTATCAGCTCGAATCACAATTGCATATTCATCAGATGGCATTTGATCGAGAGCAGTTTGAAAAAGTCGCACTAATTCATTTTCAGCATGCAACATATTCTGCAAACGCTCAATAATATCCCTTCGCAAATTTGATGAAATATCACAACGACAATCAATTTCCACATTTGAGTTACCCACAAAGTATACTTGCAAAAATTGATAGCTTTGATCAGGAAAGGGCAACAAAGAACCAAGTCGCTGGATTTCGCAGAGTCTTACCACGCGCCATGGCATTTCGAGCAGCCAAAATATTATTTACACGCTGTTCGTCACTTTGAGATGCTCTATATGCCGCAACATTTCTAGCATTACGTGATTGACGCCCCAAATTACTGCGCGTACGTACCATATTGTATTAAAAAATTTAGCTACACCAATTAAATATGAAGTAATTGAAATTTTATTTATTCGCGAAATTCAAAAATTGAAATACATACATATGTTAGTTGAATAATGCAATTATTAAGAATATAAATAAATCAGCTGATCGTTAAATGTCAGTCATAGCATGTACTCAAAAGCTAGCGACCTTGGAGAAAAAGTCCGTTACAGCATTACATGTATATATTAGCTGTTTGATTTAATGTTTGGAATATCCGTTAAGTTAACATATAAGAAAGCTCATCGCTGTGCATAAATATTTAAGTTTTTTATATGTAATTTATTTCATAGATCCCCGAAGTTGTGATTTACAATAGCTAAGTATATAAATGGTTTGACTAAAATTGAATTGTAATAAATTTAAAAACGAATTGTATTTCAGTTTTTCAAAATATTAACTCAAATATTTCGAAATTAATGCAGTGTTCACTAAAATATAACTCATCAACCAATTCACATACAGAGACTGTTTGTACATAAAAACCTTGGTATTGACGTCACCTCTCGTATAAACTTTGCAGAATCAAAATCGGTTCACGCATTCCAGAGAACATCAATTACTAACAATGCAACTTATTTTTATATATATAGATATATAGATATGTGCTTAATCGTTTATCAGAGGTTACAAAAATTGTGGATTTCCCACAAGTTATTAGCTTTTTTCTTTTAACATAATTTTAAGGGAGGTTATTTTAATTTTATGCGCTTTCATAAAAACCGAATATTAGTGAAGAATGGACTTTGTTAAGTTTATACTTTTTGTTCTTTTAAGTATATTTTTATTGATTCTTTATGGTCTACTAATAGATTAATTTGATCTCAAGAAATATATTTTCCTTTCATCAACATGAAATTTTGAGTTATATTCACTTTCTTGCTAAAATGTTCGTGTAAATAATTCGAAATAATAATACCGAATATTAATGAGATCCACTGTGTATATAAGGTATCCAATTAATCGGGTTTTTGTTTTAATCGGTTAATAGCTCGATTAATTAATTGAGGTCTTGGTTTAACTGATTAAATATTCATTATTTTGAGTTTTTTTTTTAATTTTAATACATTTAGTTATTTATTGTATCTTCAAAATGATCTAACAATCAGTAATTAAATCTTAAATTTAATTATTATGCCCGACCAGTATCGGACATAAACTTGTTGATAGTTATTAATAATACATAAGTAGTGATAATAAGAAGAGTATTTTCAACCAGTCCCACCGGGAGTGTTGAGTATAAGAGCCCTTGTGTCCCTCTTTTTAGGGGGATGTGTCCAGTAAAGTTCAAAATATTACAAGCAAGCGGATTGGGATGTGTTTAGAGTTTTGTTAAGTATTTGCCTGCGTATCTTACAATTTCTTTATTTCTTCATATTAAAAAAAACAACAAAAGTAACAATTTTCGAACTACTGTGAGCGTCAAAAGAAAGTAAACAGCTATTTCTCATCTGTATAAAAGTTTTTGTTACAGTACAGTAATTAGTAATAATTAAAAACTTTAATTGTATTTTAAGAGGCTTATACAATATGAGTTTAATTCTGTATAAACAGTAAATGAAAAAAAAAATAATAATAAAAAAGTGAATTCTATTATCTTAAAACATTACGCTAAGAACGATGTTGAATCTAACATTGTCAATCTTAATGAAAATATTACACAGCCTGCTGAACATGCCACTACCTTCCATCCGCAGACTGTGTTTACTAAAATTTATTCTACGTATATTGAACGTCGCGTACTTGAAAAAAGGAGAGCTAGAAGAGAATGGCAACAACACAGATCACCCCTAAATAAAATCAAATTTAAAGAGTGCACTAAACGACTCCAGAAAAAACTGCATCTCTTAAAAAATATTTGGAAAATTTCGATGTCACACCAGCATCGAATTGCTCTTTGTGGCGCGCTGCGAAAAGGATTAAAACACCCGTTGAGTTTAAACCACACCTGCGCACTTCTACCAGAGGTTGGGCAAGGAGTGATACTGAAAAAGGTAACTTGTTTGCAAAGCATTTAAAATCCGTACTTACCCCAAATACATGTACTGGTGCTGTTGATTTACCGAGTGTAGCTGCTCTGCCCCCTCGACCCTTAAAGTTTAAGATGCGTGACGTACAGAAACTAATTACTGAACTCAACCCGAAAAAAGCTCCAGATATTGATCAAGATGGTGATGAATTTTCCTCGTATTGCTATTAGAATCCTTCTATTTATTTTTAGTGCCATATTACGACTAGTATTATCCACACCACTCGAAGCTTGCCAAGGTCAAAATGATTCCAAAGGCGGGCAAAGATCTTACCAACGCTGAATCATACAGGCCAATAAGTCTGCTATCAACGACAAAACTTTTCGAAAAACTGCTCATGTAAAAATTATCCCTAATTCTAATTGGTAGTGGGTGCATACCGGACCATTAATTTGGCTTTCGAAGTCAGCATAGCACCATTGCACAAACTCATAGATTGGTTCAATTTATAAGGAGAACTTTTGAAGTAAAGAAAAATTGTTCTGCCTTGTTTATTGACGTTTCTCAGGCATTTGACAAAGAGTGGCATGATGGCTTTATTTTAAAATTGAAATCATGTCTACCAAAAAATTTTCTGAAGCTATTAGAAAGTTACATTACTACCCGGAAGTTCACTGTATTGGAAGGAGAATTTATGAGTACGCCCGAAACTATCTCATCCGGTGTACCACAAAGGAGTATACTCGGACCAGTTTTGTATTTGATTTATACTTGTGATATGCCTGTGAGCAGTAATATCCACACATATACATTTGGTGATGATACAACCTGCCTTAGTATTCACAAAAACCCTGATGAGGCATCCCACAATCTCCAGGAATATATTACCCAGCTGGAAGCATGGTTGAACCTATGGAGAATTAAAGTAAATGAAAAAAATGTGTCCATATAACGTTTAAGTTTTTGATATAAATACAAGTCGCTTTTGCCAATATGGTGCTACGGAATTCAGTTATGGGGCACTGCTTCAGCTTCAAATGTTGAGAAAATTTAACGAAGCCAAAACAAAATTTTAAGTTTGATAACATCGGCTCCATGGTACATCAAAAATTCAAATATACATCGTGATTTAAATATGCCACTAGTGACTGAAGAAATTGCAAAATACGCAGGCAAACACTCAACAAAACTCGAGTCACATCCTAATCCGCTTGCTCGTAATATCTTGAATTTTACTGGACACGTCCGCTTAAAAAAGGGGGACACAAGGGCTCTAATACTCAGCAATCCAAATTATACTTCTTGAAAATAATTTTTGTGTTTAATACAACATTTATGATTTTTAATTACTGTCACTAAGTTTATGTCCGATACTGGTCGGGCTTCATTATTATATTTAGATTTAAGATTTGATTACTTATTGTTAGTTAATTTTTGAAGATACAATAAATAATATCTTGAACTTTCAGTTTTCAGTTACAAATCTATTTACCAAAGGTAAATCAATAATTACATTAAAAATTCACGTTAAATAGCTGATGCCCAAGTAGGTAAACATGGGTGCTGATGAAGTGCGTGGCTGCACAGAAAAATGCAGCCCAGCTAAAAAGTCTAGTTTAATTTTTCTTCTCTTTAGAAATTCACATCAATTAATAAAAATATTTCATTCAATAAGAATTGAAAATACTGAACTTAAGGCCGATTAGGAAATTATTCCTGATTAAAAAAAGTTACTCTTAAAACATTAACATGCTTCAAAAAATTGGTTTAGTTAAAAATGTGTAGTGAAATTTTGTCAAAAATTAATAGAAGCTATAAAAGACTGATTGTATTTAAGTATTTATTTAGACCCGGCATTTATTAAATTGTTTCCGTTTTTAGTAATATAATAAGTGAACTAGATGTTTTTGTAAGAGAGTTAAAGTTACGCGTATAAGATAGCTAAGCAAATAAAGAAAGCTGTGATGCAATTTTCCAAATATCTCAACTTGAAATGTTGGTTCCAAAAAGCAATTTCTCAAGTTGCTTAATTTATATCCAAAGTTATGTACATTTGCTTTATATATGTATGTATCTTTAGATTGCTCCCGCTTAGCGCTGCGCTTTCTAAATTGGCATCAGTAGAAAATAAATTATCTAACGATCTGAAAGTTGAAACTTGTCATACCGTGTTATCTTCTTTAAGTTTGTAGCAAAGTGATATGGAAGTCTGTACTCCAAATGATGATCCTATTCAAAAGTACAGACATACAGTTTTAAAATATAGGCTATAAAAATTTCTCCAAACGACCTTTCTCCGTTAATTAAAAAATGTAACGTAGGTACAAAATTTTACAAAATTTTCACTTGCCTGTTTCTTGAAAATTCAATATTCAGATATTTATCAAAAGTTAAATAAATAAGTTAAATAAGCTGAGTTAGTTTTATTTTTTGTAAATAAAAATATATATGTATCTTCAGAAGATTCAAGTAATTTATTATTATAAGCACAGATTATATGAATTATTTTTATATTTTGTGGCTTTATTTTATCATAAAAATAGAATTTTTTAGTCCTTAAATATGCAAAACCTGATTTTTATTTTTGATGTTTTTAAAAATTAGCAGATTTGTTTTAAGTTTTCTTGTTTTTAAGGTTGCCCTTTTTTTCTTAAAATTCCCTTTTTGGTGCTACCTTTTTTTAAAAAAATCCACTTTTTGTGCCACTCCTTGAAATTTTACAATAATAAGCAACACTCCATATGAAGCTGCTTGAAAACATATTTTTTTTGCTTAGCACGACTCGTATTATTAATTACTATCACTAAGTAATTATATTTAGATTTAAGATTTGAATACTTAAGCTATGTACAGACGATTGTCAGATCTTACAATATTGTCAGATCTGGCAATGTGCTGACAATGTACTGGCAATCGAAAATTGCCAGCACAATATTTCTTGTCAGTTCACACGGATGTCAGAAAATCTTCCAATTTATTGCCAGACGGTTGTATGACAATAAATTCATCTGACAAAATCGTCAGTAGTAAAATTGTCCGTTCACACGGTAGTCATATGCACAAATTGTTGGATCTGTTGTTATGCGTTGCCAGACTTAAAGCATTTGTTGGGAATTGTTAAATATTTATCGTTAGTGTTTGTGTTAAATGTAAAAAGTGAAAGTATAAACTATTATGGACCATAAAGAAGCAATTGCAATGATTTTGTCTGCATATATTTTGTTATAAACTTTTTCTTTAAAATCAAGCGTGTGCAGTGTTGCCCATAGAAAGAATTATCTTACAATGACGCCATTGTCAGATGCATGAACTTCGCACATCTGACAATATTAAAATGTCTGACAAATATCTAGCAATAATTTTACAATGTGTTCACACGATTGTAAGATGTCTGACAATATGTTGTCAGTTGCTAGTCTTGCAATGGATTGACAATGCTTTTTCTGGCAACGTCGTCTGACAAAAATTGCCAGTTCACACGGTTGTAAGAAATTTTTAGCACATTTTACTGGCAATATTGTAAGATCTGACAACCGTCTGTACATAGCTTTATTGTTAGTTCATATTTGAAGATACAATAAATAAATATACATAATAAAAAGAAGCAAATTTAAATCGTTTTTAGCACTTTTATGCTTAGAATTAAAAAAAAACATTTATAATGTGCATATCTTCACAAAAATACCTTTTAAACCTTATCTTTTTCACTAATATTGCTGGACGATAAGATACTTAAAAGTGTACGACAAAAAATGTGTGCCGTATTTATATATAAGATTTGGTTTACTCAAATGGATTTTTAAGGTAAAAAATAACTAAAATGAAGACATTTAAATTACTTACTCACTTGCATACATAAAGGGAGATATTTTAGCAACTTTCTTTTTGGCAACAATGTTTTTGGCAACGCTGTTTTCGTGTATCATGTTACTGATAAAGATGTTCAGTTTGGTCTATAATTTAATCATGAATCGACTTACAAATAAACAAAGCTTGCCGATTATGAAATTTTATTATCAAAATTCATATTTCGTTGAGAAAGTGGATCCGCGCACTTTCTGGGCGACCTTCTGAGGTGGCTATTCAGAATCGTTTGATTAAATTTCGCACCAAAATTACATTATTGAACATTAAACCACCAACACGCATACGTAGAGTGCAGACAGAGGAAAATATCGCAGCTGTATTCGCCAATGTGGTTGATGGCCGTGAATTATCGATTCAGCGCCGTTAGCAGCTATTAGGCCTCTGTTATTTCCCCATCCGCCAAATGAAAGAGTTGGACTTGGCTAACATATGGTTTCAGAAAGACGGTGCCACTTGCCACATACCACGTGAAACAATGGCCCAATTGAGAGACGAGTTCGGTGAACAGTTTATTTCACGTTTGGGGGCGGTCAATTGGCCACCTAGATCGTGCGATTTAACACCTAGTCTAACTATTTTTTGTTTGGCTGTGTTAAGGATCATGTCGATAGGGACAAGCCCGCAACGGCTGACGCACTGGAAAACAATATTGAAGAATTTATTCGTGTGATACCGGGCGATGAAATGATGCCAAAATTGGACCCATCGTATAAACCATTACAGACCTATCGGCGGCCAACATTTACATTAAATCATCTCTAAACATTAAATTATAAGATCGTTCTACCAACTCTAATAAACATTTCATTCATATCTCTAAATTTTATGTGTTTTTAATAAATCAAATCCGAAAGCTCTTAAAAAATCACCCTATATAAAAACTGTGATTTACCATAACATAAAACAAAATAAAACAAAATTAATTGAATTGGCAGTAAATTCATCATATTATTAATTATAATTTAATACTACTAGTACTAGTGTTTGTCAGAATATCGAGCCATTACCACCAAAGAAGCTTAACAAACATAATTTTCGAAATGCGTTTTTTTATAAAAATCATTAACTTGTTATGATTGTCATTATATTGCAAAACTTTACAACCATAGGATAAATTATATAGCAAAAAAATATTTAAGCTTAAGTACACATTATTTTTTGTTTACAGTTTTTGTAACAGCAACATGTTACTTAAGCTAAAAGTTCCTTTTGAAAATAAAGCAAGTAAGAGTGCTATCGGATAATAATTCGGATTATTCGAATATTATATACGCTTCACCAACATCGGACGACGTATATTCATACATCCAATGTTACAGACATACATGTTAGTTTTGTAAAAGAAAAATAGTTTACTTATTTTTTGGTCTACTGCAATTTTTCGACTAAACAACTTCGATTCAAATACTTTATTTTCGATATTAGCAATAGCTTAATAACTTATTTTGCATTTTTTGCATTGTTAATATTTATCTATTTTTAAGCTATTGCATATCTTTTATCGCAGACTTTGAGGGTGTCGACCGAATCAAGAAATTCCGTAGAGAAAAAAAAACCTAAGACTATTTTTATTTGAATCGTCCAGTGTATGATAACCCCTAAAGTACGCTATTGATTTCATTAACATACAGTATTGCTAGAACACATTTTTACATGTAGGAAAACACAATGTGGCGTGCTTAAGAGCAATTGTGGTTGACAAAAAATGATAAACACAAAGAGACATTTCGTAGGTTTTTAGGGTGTCGACCGAATCCAGAAATTCCGTAACGAGAATAAAAACCCAATACTATTTTTATTTGAATTGCCCAGTGTATGTTAACCCCTAAAGTATGCTATTGATTTCATTAACATACAGCAGGGCTATTTAACCTGTGGTACGCGAAACTTTCCCAGGTGGTACGCCAAATCTTCGAAAATTTGAGCATTTTTTTCATTAACTAACCAAGCAATGCAATAAAAAAAAACAATATGTTGTATTTTTTTATGTTTGATCCTAAAAGTATACTTACGTATTTTTCATGAATTTCCATTTTTATTATACCGAGCATTTCTGTTGTAGAACGATCCATATGCACAGATGTTCTCATGTTATATACATGCATATGGACGTATATGGTCGTTGCTCTTCATCTTCTCTTGCTTGCTCTCCATTTCCTATACGTATTCCTGTTGTCTGCAAATTAAGGGCGGCTTTTTTATTATTATTTTTTTATTCTAAAAATTATAATGGCAGCAGAGGCACACAGCCACAAAGCCAGGGTATCCCACAAATTATGAAGTGACAGGAAGCAGGTTTATTATGACTAACACATCTAGTGGTGTAGCAGCAGTTAAATGTTTTGTCTAATTAGTTTAGTACTACAGTGTGTGATAAAAACGTTGGGCATTGAAAAATGCCTACTTCCGCAAAAGTCGGGGGTAAAACTTGCGTAAGCGTTGTTATGAACGTCTAAATCCGATCGGCAATCTTAGCCTCATCAATAAATAAACATAATTTAGAATTGTGTGAATTCAGTAAGGAAAAAAGGTCAGAGAAATCATTAAAAATTTCGTGTCTCAGACGAATACTGTTATACTCAGAACAATGAAATATCATGTGTTCAGCGTTGTCAACCACATTACAATTGGAACACAAATTGGAGGCCCGCACCCTGATCATGTGTAAATACACACCATGATAGGAGTGGCCAATAAGAAGGCGATTCAATATTTTGATATGGAGCGAACCCAAACGGGTCCCCAAAAACCACGGTCGTCTAGGAATTTCTGGAAACAAGGAGAATAAAAATGCTCCAGTGGAGCACGATCTCTCAATAAACTTCTCATTCCACTGATGTTGCAAAAGGTGTCTGATCTCGCGAATAGCTTCCGAAGGTGTTAACATTGCCTCCGATGGGATGCCAATATTTGTAGCCTGTCTTGCCATATAATCTACCTTATCATTAAACGATATACCCACATGTGAAGGCACCCAAACAATGTGTACTTCAAGAATTATAGAGCCCTCTACCAAAGCATGGATCTCATGTACGATGTAATTTAATGTCCTCGGGTTACGTAATATAAAATACAAGTCCCGAATATCCGTAAAAATAACCAAACGAGTAACCGCATTATCAATGGCGATGTCAATCGCTTTCCTGATAGCCAGGAGTTCCCCAGCTAGTGAAGAGAAACGATGGGAAAATATGTAAAGATTAAAACGGTCTTCAGTTATGCGGTAGACCGCACATCCAGTCGAACTAGTGGAAATAGACGCGTCAGTTGCAAAGGGCACAAATCCATTTAAGATATATCTGTCAATGCAGGAGTAAAAGTGCGACCTCATGAATTCGACTGGGGCACCAGCTTTCTAATTAAACGGGGGCTTCTCAAAAATCTTTATTCTACCCGACAGGTCAAAGGAACCAATAGGAGAAATTTTATCAAATGTGGTCCTAAACTTGTTATAAACAAACGTGTAGCTATTCCCCAAGGTGGGCGAGGAGGAGCTGATCTCGCGGACTAGATCTGAATTGAATAGCGTCATTTTCAACAATTCCTTTTCCGCTAACAAGATAGCCCTTAAATCAGGGGGTAGCTCATTAGCCAACACATATATCGCCTGCACCGGCGTGGAGGGATTAAGTCCAAGGCATTGCCGAAGGTTTGAGTTTTGAAAGGTTCTTATCCTCTGTTCTATGTACTGGGGTGCATGTGCCGTAACCGACCTGGCATACTCAATTTTTCCTCTAACAAACGATCTGTAAAACTTCAAAGCAACATTAGGTCTCAGACCTGCTCTAATAGATGTAAGTCTCTTCAAAAGGTTAGCCACAGGCGCGGCCTCCCTTATAACACGATTATAATGATCCTGAATCGTCATTGTGTTTCTTATTGTCATACATAGAAATTTGAAGGATTTAGTCATCTCAATGGGTATATTGTCCATTGACAGAGTAATCCTTTTGGAGGGGGCTGTTCCAAAGTACATTGTCTTGGTCTTGTTGATGTTAACAAAAATATTTAGGGACCGACATCGACATTACTGCAAAGTAATTTAAAGTATGAATCGTATGATAACAATATGAAATCATCCGCATATTGAGAGAGAAGGGTGTTAGGGTCCTCAATTTCATGGAGCGAAGCAGTGTAGAGATTGAATAAAGTCGGACTCAATCAGCTGCCCTGTGGTAGGCCATTATACACATGAATAGACTTGTCCCCAAGACATAGCTCGCGATCAGACAAAAAAGAAGTTATCCAATAAATGATGTGTGGCAGGTGCAGGTTAATCAATTTAACAAAAACCGAAATTAGGGCAATAGGCCTAAAATTCCTGTAGTCATCCAAGGGCTTATCCTTTTTTGGAATTGGGACAATCCTAATTCTCCTCCATAAAGGATGTAGTTGACCAATAATATAGTGGTGATTCAAAACCGATAATAAGGAAAGTTTAGAAGCCTCAGGCAGAGCCTGTATCATCCGATACGTAACTCGATCAATTCCTCCGTTCAGCATTCAGAACCCTGATAAAGTCATCATATGCAAAGGGTGATGGGGGTGAATATGAGAATTGTGAGTAGACAATTGGGGTATTATTGGGGACCTTATCAGATAGACACTGAAGAAATAGCATATCATTGTCACTATTCCATGGTGATGGTTGGTTGCGTCCCTTAACGTTTCTCACAAAACGCCAGGCATCCCTAGTATTGGAGCATCGATTGAGCTCCGATATTCTATCTCTATAGCTCTGACTTTTAGCCTCGCGCACCGCCTTTTCCAGGCCTCATAGGCCAACAATGCATCTTCCATGTTGGTAAGGCATGGATAGCGATTCGCCTTCTTACGAGCCGCTACATGCCTACGAAATAGTATATTAAGGTCATTATTCCACCAGGTTTTCGGTGTACGTTTCACAGAATCAATAGGATATGTAGCTTTAGATAATTCCCTGTTAAATGCATCAGATATATCACGCGGGTCGCTAGGTAAAATTAACGATGACAAATTCCTCATCAACATCTTTTCAGCGATAAATCTAACTGGTTTAGTTATTACAGCATCGGTCTCCATAAGAATCGGAAGGTGATGAGAGCCGCCAATAAAAAAATGAAAGGGTCCTCCAAGAAATGCTAAAACGAGTATTAGTGAAGCTAAGGTCGAGAACAGTCCCAGAATCCACGCCCAAATTCGGAAAGAAAGTAGGTGATCCATCATTCAAGCATGAAAAGTTAGATTGATTGATAAGACTAAAAACCATATTTCCTCTTGGAAGATCAACACGATCACCCCAGGAGGTATGACGCGCATTGAAATCACCGGCAAAAATTACATTCTCCATGTTCTAAATTACAGAAATGAGACGAGCAATCTCACTCCTATAGATATCAATAGAGAGGTCAGGTTTAAAATATACCGAAACAAAAGTAAAGTTCGGATTAAGATTTAAAGTTTTAACAATAAGTATCTCACCATTAGTAGTATATGTGATCCTCTGGGCACGAATGTTCTTTTTTAGGCATATGGCGGTACCACCGTGCCGCCCATCCCGCAATTTATGAAAAATGTTATAATTAAATAATCTGTAGTTATCGTCAGTGTCGTCGATTCTAAAAATCTCAGATAGGAGGCAAACGTCAATATTGTTGTAATTAAGAAAGTGTTCTAAGTTTGGCTTATTTGAGTAAAAACTTTGTATATTGTACTGTATGATCTCCATTTTGAATACCAATAGACTACGGCGTAACTGCATCAGCTGCCTCAAAATTTTGTGAGTTTGTGAATGAATTAATCATCTGGGAATTAAAATTGTCTAAGGCGCGAAGGGCGGAGGTATTTCCATCCTTCGCGAAATAGGTGCTAATGAATTCCGTGAATTGTGAGAAAATCCTTTGAAATTCGGGGACTTTCTCATTACCCCTGTAAATTACAGGGGTAGTTGGATCTTTATTAATTGGCTGTGGGACAAAGTAGTTAGGCTTAGGTCGAGGAGGCGGCGGAGGTTTACGAGAAACCACCTTACTATATCTGCTTGATGTCAGGATCCTGTTTTTAACAGGGGCAGGGTGATTGATTCTGGCCAAGATCCGGAAAATTGCCATCATAGTCATTAAAAATGTCAAACCTGTTTGTAGAATATGAGGTGAGCACCTCTTTTCTAGAGATCTTTTTCAAGGTCATGATTTTAAGTACATCATTTTCCTGTTGCCACTTGGGGCAAGCTTTTTTATCAGTGCTTGCGTGGGATATGTCACCACAGAGATTGCATTTTATATCACATTGACCAGTGCAGTTAGTCTTTGTGCATCTGAGGCATCTTTTTTTTTGACCGGCATCCCTTCTTGGTATGTCCAAGACGTCCACAGTTAGCGCATTGATGCACAGGTGGGTAGTACAGCTGTACTTGTACATGGTAGTATTCGAGGATCACATATTCAGGGATGTATGATGAATAAAAACCAATTTTCACTGAGAGTGTTGGCTCCTCGGAGCCAGTGCTCATATCCTTTTTAATAAAACGTTTTACCGAAACAACCGGAATGGTAGATATAATGTTGTCTTTAATGTATTCTTCGCTCAATTCGAGGGGAATACCACGAATCACCCCATAGGCGTAAACAAAAGAATCAGGTATAAATGGTCGAAGACCTAAGTTGTCGAGTTTCATTGCAGCAAAAGCATTGGCATTAGCAGCCAAGTCATTTTTAATCCTATATAGTGTCCTGCCTATATCCTTAATGAATACGATACCACTAATCTTAAGATGTCTAATCTTTCTGTACAAAAAGATTGCATTCCTAATTCTATCAGTCTCAGGGTCGGCACCAGAAGTATCAACTAGTACTAAATAATCACCAGGATGTTCAGAAGGATAAAAAATACTTTCCTTACGCACCGAGTCGGAGGCAACATTACCAGTATTTCGAGCCACTTCAACATCATTACCATCATTATTATCGTCATTCACCTTTCGCTCACCTTCATGATCCATGTATTCCATATTCCTATCCTCCTTATTTCCAGAAATGTCAGACTTTTCTAAAGTACGATCAACAATTAGGGTCTTAACAGGTAGTGAATCAACAGGTCCACCAGAGCCATTCCTCTTGCCAAGGTACCGGCCAGTGGACATTTTGCCAGAAAAGAAATTCCCAAATTGCTCTTCCTTGGCGTCGAGAGAGGTAGGGGACGGGTTAGCGTCCCCCATTATACGAATTTTCTTGCTTGACAGCAAATAATATTATTTTTAACAAAAACCAAAACGCGACAAAACCAAAAACAAATAATCCAATGAATTAATCAAATTACTCTCCTTTTTACCCTTCAGTATCACCGGGAAATTTCACACAACTCCGATAGAATAATTTTATTCTTTTATACGCAAACGCACGCTTTGAATGGCAAAAGGGAATTGGCGCCTTTTCTTATACTCTTCTATTACGTATGTGTACACACGCATTACTGCCAGAGAACAATTTCTTCCAAAAAATAAGAAAATATGTGTGATGAGAATTTCCTAAATTTTTTATTTTCAGAAAATTATTATGACAAATGAGAAAATTTGGTTTGTCAACAAGAGTAATTAATTGTGGTTGACAAAAAATGATAAACACAAACAAACAGACAATTCGTAGGTTTTTTTAATTTAAAAAATAAATTTGCAGAAGTTGATAAAAAAAATGTTAAGCAATAGCTTTACCGGCAGTTCCCGAGTGCCACACGTATTTTTTTAAAATAATTAACTAGAGACGACTTCAACATGGAACAGGCTTTTCTGACAGCACACAAAAAAAAACTTGAATACACATTAGACCACCCAAATTGCCCAAAGTATTTATATTATTCTCTCCACCGGCAGTTTCTGATAGACTGGCCATAAAAAATCACATGTTTCTAAAAATTGCACTGATACCTCGCATACCTACTGGCCATGCGCATTGCACTTTTCACCTAAAAAATAACATTCTGGCTATAAACACTTTTGGCACCATAACTTTTAAATGCGGCGATTTTCGGAAAATATTTTATAACCATTTTTGTTTAGGATAAATACCGCAACATCTTTCTTCTACATAATTTTCCCCTAAATATGGCATATCATACATAGTCCTTTAATGGGATGAAACTAAGTTTTTTCCGACAGACTTTGTTCAACAGCTCTCGCTAAAAATTGGATAGCGATAATTATAATTCGTTTTCATTATTTTATAAGGTAAGATGTGTATATATAGACGATAGAGGAAAACATATTTTCGTGGAAAAAATCTGCATATATACTTGCATACAAATATTATGTAAATCCTAATCCAAAAAATATGATTGTATTGAAGTGAGTTAGCATTGTTTTAAAGGCTATGTTTCCCAACTTGAAAAGAAAAATCATCCATAAGTCTTAAATATGGTTATTTTTATAACTCTGAAACAGTTTATTATGATTTAAATTTTATTACGTGATCCAGGCAAAAAAAAAAAAAAAACTGATATAGTCGGCAGTTCAGTTTAGATACGTAGCAATTTATTAAAAAGTTATTCACAGAGTATATGTTCTTGAAAATTCTTTCCATCAGTAAAACTATACACAAAAAATTTAATAGCGAACTCTTTAATTTGAAAAGTCATAAGTCTGTAGAAGATTCACTACATGGAGCCGATCAAGAAGCCAATAATTAATCAATTTGGAGACAAGTTTACGTAAAAAACTGATATGTTCTTAAAAATTTTTTTTTTAGCTTAACCAGCACAAAAATATACGCCTTAGGTTTTCAGGGAGACAGCAAAAAAACTTAAGTTACAAAAAATACCGTTATCATAGTAATATTTAGTTAAAATTCGTTGCCTTACTTATATTTAGCATAACAACACCTGTTCATTAAAAATTATCACATGTAATTTGGCTTACTGAGCGATACGAACTTCAGCCTAATCAAATCATAAATATAGAAACAAATAAAGTTCGAACAATAATAAAAGTTAACTAATTTTTAAGAAGTGGACTTATACCACTTTAAAAAATAACAGCTTACTGCTATGAATATAAACCATAATCTTATTTCTTTTTTTATTAGTTTTACAGTTGGGCTGGAAAGACTTCTGAGACAGTTATGGTAAACTCTTCTTGGACGGAGAATCACATTTTGGATTTATGGGACGTTCCTTTTAAGACGCATCGTGTGTATCCTCCATGTGAAGTAAATCATATCAAAAGTTTGCAGCGATCCGAAAACCCCGATGAAATAATTATTTTATCAGTGGGACAATTTCGACCAGAAAAAGATCACCCACTTCAATTACAGGCCATGTATGAACTGCGTACTTTATTGAACCATAACGAAGATTTGTGGAACAAAATAAAATTACTTGTTGTAGGATCATGTCGCAATGAGTCTGATTATGAACGACTGAAAAATATGCAAGACTTGGCAAAACATTTGTCATTGGAAAACAATGTCGATTTTAAAGTTAATGTTCCATATGATGAATTATTAGATTTATATAAGAAAGCTAGTATTGGGATTCACACAATGTGGAATGAACACTTCGGTATTGGCGTTGTTGAATGTATGGCAGCTGGTATTATAATGGTGGCTCACAAATCAGGTGGACCTTTGTTAGATATTATAGAAACATCCGAAGGAAGTCAAAATGGGTTCTTAGCTGTTGATGCAGTTGAATATGCAAAATGCATTTTAACTATAATTTATAATTCAAAGGAGGATAACGACCGTATCAGAAAAGCTGCAAGGTAAGATACATTTTTTTATAATTTAAAAAAAAAACTTAAAAAAGTGGTAAAAAGTCCGCAAATTTTGAACTAGTCAACCGATATCGATGAAACCAACTTTTTGGAAAAGAAGAAGTGTTGAACTTTGGAGGCAGTATATTTGGAGGCACCCTGTCGTAAGACCGGGTAGCTCCAAAGATCCCTAAAGTTGGAAACTGCGGTTGTTGAAACTCTTTCAAAGCTTGTAACTTTTGTAAATATCGGCCGATCTTAATAATTTTTTTTTGTGGGACAATCAACACTAAGAAGCAAAAATAAATCATGCTTCGAGCAGCATTTTATCTCTTAAGCTAAGTCTAGACGATATGTTGAATCAGCAAATGTATGCTTATGTTCATATGCTTTAAAATAACAACAAATCCTGCTGTCAGCATATATATATATATAATATATATATATATGTTAGCCGTCTACACAGTATGCTGAAAGTACCACATTTTTTAAAGTCAACATATGTCAGCAAATGATAATACAACATATGAGTTAGCATAAAATTTTTGTGTCTACATGATATGTTGAATTTCGTATTCCAATATATATGTTGAGTCATGTGAGCATTTGCTTAGATATAAAATAAATTTTGACAATTCTTTTTCTTTTTTCAATTATCGCTTTCAGTGCAAAAAATTATATTTTTGGTTAATAAAAATTAGTGCAATTATACATGTATATAAATAAAAAGAAATTCGCGAAATGACGGAAATTGGCAAAAAGCTACAACAGCAAGATGACAAAGTCTAATAATGTTTTAAACTCTTCAAAATTGTTAAAACTTCTAAAAAACCACGCGAAAAGCCGCCTTTATTGCAAACTTTGCAAAAAATTGGCAAAATTGTAAGCAAGTCATAATATGGATTGAAAACCGCTAAAACTGTAAGGAATGCAAAAAATTCGGCAAAAATCGCGAAAATTACATAAATTTCTCAAAAAGTTACTAACAGCGGGATGATGACAAATTCCAATATTTGTTAAAAATCAGCAAAATGTTTAAGAGGTTGAAAGCATCCAAAAATTCGCTTTTATCTCGAACTACAAAAATTCGCGAGAAGTTGCAAAATTTTAAACAAACCATAATGTTGATTAAAAATCGCCAAAACTGTAAGGAATACAAAAAATTCAATAAAAGTCGCAAAAATGGCGAAAATTCGCAAAAAGTTACTAACAGCGGGATGTTGACGAATTCCAATATTTTTGATGACAAATTCCAATATTTCTTAAAAATCGGCAAAACTTTTAGGAGGCTGAAAGCATGCAAACAGTCGATTTTATTGCGAAGTTTGCTGGAATAAGATTGATTGTCTTTTTCAGAATCGCCTGAATTTTTTTTTATGAAATTTTAATTTCCCTTATTTTTTATTCACCCGAATTTACCATGAACATTTCTGCAGTATATTTTTCGCGTAATGTAGAATTTTTTGTGTTTTTTTTGCTTTTGTTCTACTATTTTTGTTATTTTAATATTGTTCATACCTGAGCAGAGTTAAAATATCAATTCTATATGCTATCAAATTTGCCGTATGCTGAAAAGCTTACATAGGCTTTTCAACAAATAACATATCTGACAGCATACATAGGAAATTTGTTACAAAGGAAAAATATGGTGGCTACATTTTATTGTCTACACGATATGTTGGCACTGGTAACAAATTTTTTATCATAAATATGCTGATTCAACATATCGTCTAGACTTAGCTTTACAGTTTTCAAGTTATTTGACTTGAAATTGTTTTTTTTTTTAACACCCGACTAAAAAATGGGGTGTTATAAGTTTGTAGTGTGTGTCTGTGTATCTGTGCATCTGTGTGTCTGTGCATCTGTGTGTCTGTCCGTGTCTACGTACAGGCCAAACGGCTAGACCGATTTTCATTTAGTTTTTTCTGTTTGAAAGATGACTTGATCGAGAGGGTTCTTAGCTATGTTTGAAGAAAATCGGTCCAGCCGTTTAGAAGATATAACATCTTTTCTGAAACAAGTCGGGGCTTTTAAAATTTTTAATTTTTATTATTTTAATTTTAACCATGACTTTTTGTAATCGTTAGTATATAAATTCTTTACTAATTTGCAAAAATCGTTTGGTGTTGTTGTTTTTAAAAGTGATTTTTATTTAAATTTATATAAAAAAAGTATTTTTGATATCTCTAGAATTGAAGCAAGGAATAATTTTGCAATTTGGATTTTTTAAAAATATGAGAAAATCTAATATATTTTGTGAAAAAAGTATTCTTAATATTTATTTTAAAGGTATTCATTTCAGTTTTTTTTTTGTTGGAAAAATGGGAAAATGTAATTTTTTTACAACAAACTTAGGAAAATAAAATACACCAAAAGTTGAATATAAAGTTGGTTTTTTGTTTTTTTTTTTTCAAAATTTGATAAAATTGTACTTTGTTGGAGTTTGGATGCGTTTTGTGAAAATGCTCGATGTTTTCCATCGCTGGTGTGTTGTTGATGGTTTTTAGAAGGCGAATTGCGTGCTCAGTAGGGTCGTTAACCACTGTGAAGCTTATTGCAAACTGTTAAATTGATGAAGATGGACTTCGAATAAAGTCATAATTGATTTCAATAATATTCAAAAAGATTTTTGAGTTCCCTGACACCAGGTCAACGATTTTGAGGTTAGCTTCTTTAAAAAAACATTTGTAGCGAAAGAAAATTTGCTGGTGTCTTGATCAAAGAAAGGCACCAGCAAAATTTGTTTCTTTATGTTTTAGTGCAAAATATGAAAAGAAATTCGATATAAATAAAAACACGATACTTTTAATAAAATTAAGAGAAATAATTTCAGCTTTATTTTACCTTTTGTATGGTGTTATTTTGTTAAGGCCCAACTATAATATGAATAAGCTAGCTTAAGCAACTTTGCGGTTACATATAAAACGCATGTGGCAAACTATAATGTACTTAGCAAACTTTTCGTCAAGTTTCGTCAAATGTCATTTGCTTAAGTAAAGTGCCAAACTGAACGCACATTCCGTAAGGAAACAACTGTTTGTACATTTTTTAAACTCAAACAAGCATCAGCAGAAAATATTCATTGATTTTAAATATTTTTTTTATTGTTTCTTATTTTAAACTCGGAAAATAAACCAAAACTTTTATTTTCAATGTTTGTTTTACAATACACATATACACACATACACATGTATTTACTTATGTATGTTCACTGTTGTACTTTTTAGTAAGCAAAACAAATAAAACAAGTGATAAGGTGATGGATATATTTATATGTAAATTTCTAATCGATTAGGACATTCTTTCCAGTTAGTTTGATTGAATTGCATTCATTTAGGAGATATGAGAAGAAACAAAATTATTGACAATACCTAGATGTGCAGCAGTGGCTAAAGAATACTTAAGTGCATGTAAGTACATTATGGCCACCTAAAAGTCACATCTGAATTGTTTAAGCATTTGACAGACATCGTTCAATTCTGACATTAGCTTAAGCCAACTTATTCATATTATAGTTGGGCCTTTATTTATTAAAATGTTTTCTGGTATATGATTGTACTTTATATTTTATTTTTTGAAAATTGTTTTAATATTTATATTGAAAACGTTGTCTAATAATTTTCATTAGTTGAAAACTTTTTGAGAGAGACACACAAAATTGTAAGCAAATTTATTTTATAATATTAATCATTAAATATATTATAATTGTTAATTATTTAATTTATATCGTAGTGAATAAACATTTGGCAAATAATTAAGCAAAGTTTGTTCAATAACCGTCTTGTTTCAACATTTTTATTAAAATTTTTATTTGTCTGGAACTTTTGGAGTCGTCTGCCCTGTCTTTTTGGGGAACTAAGTTTGTATATTGCATCCTGTCTTTTTGAATGCGTTCTCATTCAAGTTGCCTTTGTGAGAACTGAATACTGCATCCTGTCTTCTCCTGAAGAATTAGTTACAATTGCAAGAAACTTATTGTTTTCTTTGGCGAACTAAGTTTGCATATTGTGTCTTTTTTAACGCGTTCTCATTCAAGTTGCCTTTGTGAGAACTGAATATTCCGTACTGTCTCTTTTAGGGAATCAATAATCTTTAACAGAAACTGAATACTACATCTTGTATTTTCTTTGGAGAGCTAAAGTTTGTATATTGTGAACTTGATATTTTTTATAAGAAAAAGCAGAAGAGTTCGAGCATTTTCTCCAACAATGCCAACGATAAGATCACCAACATCAATTGACGTTGCAACAACCAGTTCCAATGATAACGAGCCTGAAAAGGTCGTTCAATATTCTAGCCCAGAAAGTTTAAGCCAGACTCGAGACAGTCAAGAACAGGTAACAAGTCATATTAATAAACTTTTAGAAGAAATGCAGACTCTTTTATTAAATCAAATAAGAGCCAAGCAGTCTCTAGTGGAGACAAATAATATAAATACACAGAATTAATCGATTACTGCTCTAAGAGACGAACTACGAATTGTAGAGTCAAATGTTGTATGTTTAAATAATCCAAACACATCAGAAAGCCATCTTAATAGTTCAAATGCAGCATATGTAAATGTTTCAACAGTTCCAAATCGGTTAGAAACGTCTCTTACCACTTCAAATGTTAATGTTGCAACTACAACAAATATACTTTTTCCAAATTGTAATATATCTTCTTCAATAACACCATATACTTCGTATTCAAATAATCCTATGTTTAATTCTATTCCGTCACTATCCACTTTTGTAAACTCTCAACCTATAGTTCATAATGCGCCATTTATTTCACACCCCACACAATCAAGTTGGTCTCAATCTTTAAACAATCAAAGACAAAAGAAAATTTATCGTTTACCAAAATTTTCTGGATTATCAGAAGATTGGCAAACTTTTTACGAAACCTTTGTATCTTCAACTCAAGAGTTCGAGTATTCAGATCTGCACAATGTTATGCGCCTTACAGAAAGTCTTGAAGGAGATGCTCGAGAATCAGTCGCAGCATTATTAGTAAGCTCGAGAAATGTAAACGCAATAATTGAAACTTTATCGCAAATTATCTGAAATTGTTCAGAAACTAGGTATCTCTGGTCGGAAAGACACTTTAGAGTTACGGTGGATAAATAATCATGTTTCTCGAGAACAAACTCAAATAATAGATGTTGAGTTAAGCGGTTTAGAAAATAATAATAATAGATACAACATGAAAAATGTATATGTGTCGACACGTTTAGACCTTCCAAGTCAAAGTCTCAATACATCCAAATATGATTATATAATGAGTAATTTACCTGTTGAAATGTCCAATTTTAGTTATAATCAAATAAAACCTAAAATGATAATAAGTTTGGCCCATGACTATTTAACTGTTGCAATTGAAACACCGCAATCATTATCTCCAAGTGGATTAATAGCTACAAAAACAAGGCTAGGCTGGATAGTTTATGGAAATTTAAATAATAAAGAGTACCAAAGAAATTTACTTTCATGTCATTTTAAAGGAAATAGTGGAGAAACAAATAGCGACAATGACTTAGAAATTTTAATGAAGAGTTATTTTAGAATAGAATCCTTTGGTATTCGTCATTCCCAGCCTTTATTAGCTGAAGGAGATAAAAGAGCACTAGAAATTCTCAACAATACGGCAAAAAGAATTGACGATAGATTCGAGTCTGGATTGATTTGGCGTGGAGATTTTAAATCATTCCCTGATTCATATAATATGGTTTTTAGAAGATTAAATATTGTAGAAAGAAAAATGTCGTTGGATGCACTATATGCCGAGGAATACTGTAAAAGAATTGAAGAGTATTTAGAGAAAGGTTATGCATGCATACTTTTTGATGAAGAAGTTTCAAGACATTCCAACAAGAGATTTTATCTACCACATTTTGGTGTAAAAAATCCAAATAAAAAGAAACTTCGTTTTGTTTTTGATGCTACAGCAGAAGTTGAAAATATGTCCCTAAACAAAGCACTTCTTCTTCTTCAACCTCTGCAAATGGTATTATTTAAATTTAGGCAAGCCCCTATTGCCGTTTGTGGAGACCTTAAAGAGATGTTCCATCAAATAGGAATTATTCCTGAAGATCAGGACGCACTGCGATTTCTTTGGAGGAACGGCAATACTTCTGAAAAGCCCAGGGTTTATATTATGCAAATAATGATTTTTGGAGCGGCTTGTTCTCCTTCTACAGCTCAATTCGCAAAAAACCGGAATTTAAGAGACTATATGGACAAGTATCCTCAAGCTGCGGCTAGTATTATAGAAAAAACATTATGTTGATGATTACGTTGATTATTTTGACTCAGAGCAGGAAGCCATTACCGCAGTAAGAGCTGTAAAGTTAATTTATGAATCTGGAGGATTTCAAATGCATAACCTTATAACAAATTCAAAAGTTGTTGCAAAAGAACTTGAAATTGAAAATGACAATGAGATGCAAATTTATACGAACAATATAGAACGTATTTTGGGAATGCATTGGGCGTCGAATTCAGATTGTTTTATTTTTATATTAAAATTTCATAAAGTTCCAGAGAATATACTTCAATTAAAAACAGTACCATCAAAAAGACAACTTTTAAGTATTACAATGTCTGTTTTTGACCCATTTGGTTTTGTAGCAGATTTTATGGTGGTTGCTAAAATCTTAATGCAGGAAGTTTGGAGAAGCAGTATTGATTGGGAATCAAAATTACCTAATCAGATTTATGAAAAGTTTAAGCTATGGCTAAAGGAATTGCCAAAAATCAGTCAGTACAAAATCCCTCGATATTATTTTCACAAATGTGGCAGTTTAAATAATTTTGATAATATCGAACTTCATTTGTTTTGTGACGCCAGCAAAAAATTACACATTACCATTAGAACTACTTGCCATATAATGACTTACTTTTCTGATTGCCAATTTTCATTACTCGCTTACAAATCACACACAGAGAATGATTTTTTTAGACGAAATAGATTACGTGAAATGTTGACAAATAAAAAAAAATGTAAGCACTTCTCAAAAATCGATTATTTTAGTCTCACGCCTTGTTAAAATCATTAAGTTGGTAATCCAGTAGGGAAGTGCTTCCACCAAAAATGCTTAATTCGAAACTCGATTACCTTTTTGGAAATTTTTTGCTGGAACGTTTCCACTCAATACCAAAACTGGAGTTACAACCAGCCGTAATGGCCGTACGTCTAAAAGATACAATAGTAAAATGTCGTAATCGAATTAAAATAAAAAAACAGTATTCTGGACCGATTCACATACTGTTATTCGTTGAATTAGGTCAGATCACCGGAAATATAAACAATATGTAGGGAATCGTGTATCAGAAATATTGGAAAATTCGGAAATCGGAAACTGGCGTTGGTGTCCAACTTTACAAAATCCTGCTGATGTTGCAACTAGATCGAAATTCCCTATTAATTATAATTCGGAAGGACGTTGGAAGAACGGTCCAGACTTTCTTTTGTGTGGGGAGGATCAGTGGCCAAATGAGAATACTATGGGGAATAGAGAGGACAAAAGCGATGAATTTTTGAAATCGAATCATGTAGTTATGATGATCCAGGACTTGAATATTTTTGATGCTACCGTTAACCGTTTTTCAACATTTATAAAGGTGATTCGAGTTATATCATGGGTAATAAGATTTTGTAGAAACGCTAAGTCAAAATTGGAATTTAAGAATAGAGCTGAAGGAGAACTAACAGCAGATGAATTATCAGAGGCTGAAAATAAAATTTTATATAATATTCAAAGGAAACATTTTCCGAATGAACTCAAAAGGTTAATGTCGAAAACTAATATTGATATGTCTTTAAAAACATTGAATCCTTATGTTGATGAAGTTGGTTTATTACGAGTTGGTGCCCGCTTGGAAAATGCTTCTGTACTTTCAAAATCTGAAAAACGACCTATAATACTCCCAAAAATTGATAGGTTCTCTCACTTATTAGTAGAATTCTATCATAAAAAGAATTGTCATCAGAATACTAGCAACGTAATGGGGGAGATATATGTACGTCAGAAATATTGGATTCCGTCATTAAGAAGTTTAGTTCGTTTTATCGAAAACAATTGTATTGTTTGTAAAATAAGAAAAGCTAAACCTATTCAGCCACAGATGGGAATTTTACCCGTTGATAGGGTTACACCTTTTATTAAACCATTTTCTTATACTGGTGAGGACCTTTTCGGACCGTTTAAAATTAACATACGTCGTTGTCAAGAAAAAATATGGGTTGCTTTATTTACTTGTTTGACTGTCAGAGCGATACATATTGAAGTTGTATCTGATTTGTCCACTGATTCGTTCTTATTAAGTTTGAGGAACTTTGTTAATAGACGTGGAGTACCAATTCAAATCCGCAGCGATAATCGGCGAAGTTTTGTTGGTATAAATAAGGAATTAGAAAATTATTTTTTTTTATGGATTATAATGAACTAATTTGCCGTTCATCACCTCTAGCCATTAAATGGATTTTCAATACCACTTATGATCCAAATTCTGGTGGCGTTTGGGAACGCTTAATACAATCTGTAAAGAAATCGCTTTCCATACTATTAGGAAATTAGTCTTGATCGAATGTGAAAATATTGGAATTCAAGACCTTTAACACATGTTCCTGTATCCCCTTACGAGCCGAAACCAATAACACCAAACCATTTTTTATTGGGGTGCATAAATTCTACACAAATTCCTGATAATTTTGATCCAAAGCTTAATTGTTTAAGAAAACAATGGCGAATACTACAAAATTTAAAAAACAGATTTTGGATACGGTGGATTAGGGAGTATCTACCAGAATTAACAAGAAGAGTAAAGTGGTGCCTACCAACTACTTCGTTACAAGTTGGGGCATTAGTACTTATTTGTGATGATTGTGCACCAAGATCAAAGTGAAGCCGTGCACGTGTAGTAAACATTTACACCGATAAGCTTGGAACGGCAAGATCAGCAGATGTAAAAACGTATGATGGAGTTTTAAAGAGGCCAGTATCGAAACTGGCAGTGCTGGATGTCATAAACGATTGAATTCCCTGATAAATTCACGCGGGGTAGAATTTGTTATTTTGTTATTTATTAAAATGTTTTCTGGTATACATATGATTGTACTTTATATTTTATTTTTTGAAAATTGTTTTAATATTTATATTGAAAACGTTGTCTAATAATTTTCATTAGTTGAAAACTTTTTGAGAGAGACACACAAAATTGTAAGCAAATTTATTTTATAATATTAATTATTAAATATATTATAATTGTTAATTATTTAATTTATATCGTAGTGAATAAACATTTGGCAAATAATTAAGCAACGTTTGTTCAATAACCGTCTTGTTTTCAACATATGGGAAAAAGATATATTAAAATATGTATTTACAAAGTTTAATCGCACCGTTAGCGGTAGAGCTGCAAAACTATCGATAGTTGCTCCACTCGATAGTTTCGATAGTTTTATGTAAAACTATCGATACTATCGATAGTATCGAATAGTTTTATAAAAGTTGCCACATAAACTACATGTGACTCGAAAAAAAATCCAGAATCCTCAACATTTTCATTAGTATATAAAAATATATCAAGCCTTTTTTTCGATTTTATCGTAAGCTGGGCATATTATCGAAAATATACTTTTTTATTGAACTTAAAATTTTATGGGCCTACACATGGTTTAGAATTATCAAAATGCGAAAATTGTTGATAACTTTTAAGACACTAACTGTAAAGTTTTATCGTAAGAGACGATTGGCGGCCGTCGCGATATCAGTACCACCAAAATTTATCTTTGTGTCGACGATGTTGAATTTATTAAGATACTTGTGACTACTATTTGTCGAATAACACTTGGATTTATAAATAAATTCATATACATACATATATATTTAAGTACTTGTGTATACAGAAGCAGGGATGCGATGTCATATATATTTACAAATTGTACTAACTTTCAAAAAAAAATTTATTTTTTTCAGTACGATTGTACCTAATTCTTTATTTATATTTTTTTAATACTTGTACTCTTCAATTAACTAAAAATCAATTAACAAAACGCCAGAAGGTGCACAAAGAATATTAGTTGCTGGGATCTGAATATAAAAGTAACATTTACAATATACTACGTTTAGAACCTTTTTTTATTCGATTGTTCACAGTCGATGCAAATAGTCGGCTTCTCTCCTTGGTACGAAAATAAAATTTCCACATTTGCAGATGACTTTGGAATAAATAACATTCCTCCAGCAATTCTTTAAGTACCGGAAAACATCGTTTGATTTACTTAATTTTCTAATACCTTCGAGCTAAAGATTAACCCCCTTGTGCAAAAAAATAAGTGAACGTTAAAACCGGTTTTTCTATGAAAATTTTTTTTAATGTACGCTTCAAGCACGCATTATTTTTTGCATAAGGGGGTTAATATATTTTAATGCAATTTTGGCATGTAATATAATATAAAGAGATTCCAGTAGTGCTAAATGGGTCATTGCGGTGCTACGGTACTTTTGGCATTCAAATAGCGCTAAAATTATACAATTGTACCAACTTTTCTTTCCATCGCTGTAAAAAAGCATAAATCAACTACGGATAATTTGCTTCAAAGCTGCCGGCTACTGTTTACTGACTTCGATTATTTTTACTCTTTTAATTACTTGTTTTTTTTGCCGATAGTATCGATAGTGGAAAAAACTATCGATATTTCATTTACAGCAAAACTATCGATACTATCGATAGTACTATCGATAGTTTTGCAGCTCTAGTTAGCGGTTTACTCGTTAGAACCTAAGTGAGTACTCCGAAAACACAAAGTTGCTAGCAACAGGAGTTAAATTTAGGCTCTAACAGAGGAGTCAAACCAAAAGGTCAAGATTGAACTAAACATTATAAATTATAAAAGAAAAATAGAAAATTTACATTTCAGATTAAACACTTTATAAGTGTTTTTCAAGGAAGCAAAAAAATTTAACAGTTTGCAATAAACTTAACAGTAGTTAACGACCCTGCTGAGCGCGCAGTTGGCCTTCTAAAAATGGTCAACAACATAGTAGTAATGGCAAACAGTGAGCAAAATGATGTGATTCAAGTCATCGAGCATTTTCACAAAACACAACCAAACTCCAATAAAAGTACAATTTTATCTAATTTGAAAAAATAAAAAACCAACATAAATCTCTTCTTACTTTATATTAACTAGGATCGCTCTTTGGTCTAAATTAGACTACTTAACACCCAGTATCTTGTCTTTATTTATTACAATCACATGTTTACAAAAAAAAAACCAACGAAGAAAGTGTTTTTTCAAGCAAATTTAAATCGCATTTTACTACTTTTGCGCCAACAAATTTGAAAAAAAAACTCTCAAACCATATATGTATGTATGTTTTAGCAATATTCGTGGACCATGAGATACTTAAAAGTGTACGACAAAAAAATGTATGCCGTATTTATATGTATATAAGCACCCCTGTCGTGAACAGTTTTTCCCTCGAAATATTTTCCCTTTTCCCCAAATTGCAATCGTGAATAATTTTTCCCTGAAATATGTTCCCTTTCTTGATTCCCCTTATCGTGAATAATATTTTTCACATGGATTTTTTTCACTTTTCCCTTCGTTTTGCTCACTTTATTTTTGCAGGCGAACTGAATTAATACACTGCGTAATTTCAATATTACACTTGCAATTATATATTAAAACTTATAAATAATTATTTTTAGGGCAAGATCAATAAATAATGTTCACGATTAATAACAATTCCTTGGAACACCTTTTTTTCATTGAACATGAATCTCTTTGGCTCTAAGAACATTTTTTGCACGGCGCCGAAAACAATTAAAAAGAACAACAACAACAACAAACGTTCCCATGAAATTCACGATTGCAAATTTCCCTTCATGGGGAATAAAAATTTCATGGGAACAAAAATTTGACATTTTATTCACGATAGCAGTGAAGATGTATTTATGAAATTGAAGCAAATTTACATACACCCCCTTTACACACGGAAAGTTTACTTTGCAAAGTCTTAATTCAGCTGAGTGAAAGACAGGGGGAGGAATACTCTCTCTTTCTGTCTTTCTCCCAGCTGAATTGAAACTTTGCAAAGTAAACTTTCCGTGTGTAAAAGGGGTAATACATTTACAACTTTCGTCGATAAGAATTCGCTGCGTAAATTCGTTGTGTGAAGCACAATAACGACGAATTTACTCAGCGAATTCAGCTCTTATAATTGATAAAGTTGGTTATTGTCAGTGTGACCATATTAGGTAATTTTGGGCTAAATTTAGCTAATTTCTTCTGGATTTAGCTTTAAAATTTTCATTTAGCTCTTAGCTTATTTTTTAGCTTTTTTAAAACTGATTTAGCTTTTTTAGCCTTTTTTAATCTAAATTGAGTATTCTCTAAAAATGTATTAAAGACATACGTGGTTTAGCTTAATTTTATTTTAACATCTGGTCACACTGGTTATTCAGGTTTATTATGAAGAGCAACCATCAACTGGTTGAAAAGTGAAAAAATTTGTCAACTATGGTTGAAATACGTATTACCAAAACCATTTGATAAAGTTGTGAATAATTCAGGCTTATTATGAACAGCAACGTGTGGTTGATAAGAGAAATTTTTACAACAAAGTTGATAAATCGGTATTACGAAATGTTTGCTGTTGAAAAGATGTATCAACCAGAATTTATCAACCATCAACTACAAAATCACTATTGTGAATAGCTATCTACGGAAATTTATTCTCTTTTTTTTTCAACTACAAAATATTAGGAGAAAAATATTCAATCGAACTTATTTTGAAAATAAAATTTGTCTACTAATTTTTATTTATGTCATTTGATAGCTGTTATATATGTATTTTTCCTTCAATTGCATATTCATAATAGCGAAAACAATTCTCTTTTGTTTTGAAATTCTCCCTCGTTAATTTAAATGAATTTGCCGTTTAATGTTATTTTCTTTCTTCAGTTTTATGAAAAACACAAAATATAACAAAAATTAAATAGAATTGTTAACTTTTCAGGGAAATTTGTGGTGTAATAGAACTTTTTAAGACATAATTGCAAGACTAGATTTTCCTAATGTGGACACATCTGCAATTTCAAAGCAGAATTTTAAAAAATTGCAGCAACAAAAATTGCAAGTCTAGACGAGGACTTACAGTTACAATTGAAACAAAAGCTAAATTTAATAATTTTTAATAATTTGTTTTTGTTGAGACATTTTTAGATTTAGTTGAACTGTATAGAATTTTAATCAGAAATAATTTCTTATTCGGGCTTAAGTTCAGTAATTTAATTTCTTATTGAATGAAATATCTATATAATTAATAGGCGAACATGTTTTTTGTAATCCCTTTTACGCTGGTACCACTACACCGATTTTAAAAAGATTTATATGGTTTTAAATGATTTTCTGTACAGATGTGCAGAATCTATATTTTATTGAAATCGGTTTAGTATTTTGGGAGCTATAAACGTTTAAAGTTGCTACTACTACATGCACACATATTACACACGCATTTATTAGCTTACAAGTAAAAAAAGAAACAAAACATGAGTGTGTGTGTGTGTTTGTAGTATTTCTCTTGATCTAACAATTTTTTTTCTCTTATTTGTTGTTGTATGAAAGCCATAATACTTAAACGATGAGAATTGAATAAAGTGAATTAGCTTGGTTGAAGGGATTTTGTTTATGTTTTTTTAATTTCATGTATTATTTAATTATGCTTGCATATGTATGTAAGTTTGTGTGTGGCTGTGTTTTAATAAATTTTTTATGAAGTTTAGATATGTACATTTTCTTTGAATCTTAAATTATTTACATTTTGATTCTAGAATACGGACGAGTGTGTCGTCCGTTTGGTATATCTAGTTTTTATTAATTAATGTGAGTTTCTAAAGAAGAGAATAAAAATTAAATTAGACTTTTAAGCTGTGCAGCAACGCACTTCATCACAGAAAAATATCGGTATTTCCCCCAGCTTAAAAGTCTAATTTAATTTTTATTCTCTTCTTTAGAAACTCACATTAATTAATAAAAATATTTAATTCAATAAAAAATGAAATTACTGAAGTTAAGACCGAATAAGAAATTATTTCTGATTAAAATTGAATACAGTTCAACTAAATCTAAAAATGTCTCATTTAAAATCATCATGGGCACGTGACGGAAATATGCTTACTCGGCAACACAGTTAATAATGCTGGAAAGCAAAATCAACTGTTGAAAGCAAAAACAATGTAACATAATGTCCACTACTATAATACTTACATGTATGTACCGACGGTACATCGAATAAGTAAAAAATAATTAATGTGATGATCGTAAAAGATAAGCAAGAATAGTTAAACATACGTAGGTAGAGTAATATAACTTCGTGCTAACCTAAATAGAAAAATGGAAAAACAGGGGAAATGAATAGTGATACTTACATATGTATTTACCAAAGGTAAATTTTGTAATATAAAAAAACAATGAGTATTTTGATATTAAACTAAAACAGAATTATAAAAGAAATGAATGAAAATAAATTTTACTTACACTTAGGCCATTTGATAAATATTTGTGTAACAAAAGTCTATCCCCTTATGAAAAAACGATTATTAAACTTACAGCCAGGCCCACTAACTGCTTTCGACTCGTTCGAGTAGTCGTCTCAGTCACTCACTTTTTTTCGTCTATGAGGCATCTATCTACTTATCGTTCGCTTAGCCTTACGTGTGCAACGTAAGCCATTTAAATATTATTGTTACCATATCAATAAATTCAGAAATTAATCGGCTATTTAAATAAAAAATCGCTAAAACAAGTAAAATCTAGTTTTAAAATTACAACTCTACAGTACTTTACGATGTGCTTAATGACAGAAAAAATGTAAACAAAAAAAAAAAAAATAAAATAAACAAAAATATTATAAACAGAAAATTTTAAGCAAAACTGTTCCAAAATTTTTATTTTTTTATAAAGTGCGATGGAAATATAAATAAATGTAAACAAAAAACAAAATAAACAAAAATATTATAAACAGAAAATTATAAGCAAGTGTTTCAAATTTTTTTTTTATTTTTATAAAGTGCGATGGAAATATCGGTGGCAGTATATTTTTTAAGTGATGATGAAGAGGCGGTAGAAATACCTCGAAGACAACTTCGAGATGCTACAAATGTTTTGGACCTGACGACAAACCAGTAAGTAAATAATTAATTATGTATGTATGTACATGTATATAAATACATATACTATAAACTGAAGCAGTGTTCTTTTATATGCATTAACTATATAACCTTGCATTATTTTAGATTTGTTGCAAATTTTCGAGTATCTAAAGATATATTTCTTATGATACTGGAAAAATTGCAGAACAAATGGGTACAAGGAAGCCGTGCCACTTATGTTCGGCCTGATATTAAGTTGGCAACGTTTTTACGTTTCCTAGCAACTGGAGGTTACCAGAGGTCGCTTGGAAATGAAAGTGTTTCATCAACAGGTAAAGCAACGGTTTATAGAATTATAAACGAATGCCTTAAGCTGTTTGCAAGTTTCATTTGTCCGGAGTGGATTAAAATGCCCGCACCTAATGAGGAACAGGAAGTCATCCAAAAATTCTTTGAACGCTTCGGATTTCCAGGTGTGTTAGGATGTGTTGATGGAACACATATTCGCATAAAAACTCCGGGAGATGAAGTTAAGCATTTGTACTTCAATAGGAAGGGCTATTGCAGTTTAAATGCAATGATGGTAAATATATGGGTAGTCTAATATCGTTATAGTTTTTAATAAACTTTTTTTATTTTTAGATATGTGATTACAAAATGAGGATAATGTTTGTAGATGCTAGGTATCCCGGCTCCAACCACGATTCATTCATATGGGAGTACAGCGTCGTTAACCACAAATTACAAAATCAGTTTGAAACCGGAAGAAAAAATATGTGGATTCTAGGTAATATATACATAAGTATATAGAATATGTTTATATACTCATTTATTTATTATGTTGTTTTAGGGGATAGCGGTTATAAATTAAAGCCCTTCCTGATGACGCCATTTAGAAACCCAACAGATGTGTATGAAAGGTTGTACAACCAAAAACATACAAGCACACGAAATGTAGTTGAACGTTGTTTTGGTGTGCTCAAAAATCGGTTTCGGTGTATTCTTGGCTCATGAGGGCTTCACTACACCACCGAAAAAGCAACACAAATCATAAATGCTTGTTGCGCTGTCCACAATATGTGCATAACATATAAATGCTTTGATGAAGCACTTCAACATTTGGAAGCTAACATACAACGCTAATGACCCAGTAGAAACGGCTGCTGTTGCAATTCGACGTAACATTGCAATTAATTTGTAAATTTAATTATTATTATCATTATTATTATTATTATTATTATTATTATTATTATTCTTACCTCTTATTATTTCAAACACCATACAAAAAGATCATATTTTCTTATCAGTTTTGTCATTTTAGTTAATTTTATTACATTTTTATATTTTTGTTTCCATAAATTCATTTCTTAAATAATATTGCATAAAATAAAAAAAAAATTATCATAAAATAATTTGTTAATTCAAAAAAAAAAGTAAATAAATTTAAATTATTATATATATATATAAAAAACAAATAAAAATAGTTAAACATTAATTCATATACATATCTAAGTAAAGCTTTGGCAAATATTTGAGATCAAAAGTACTCGTATATAAAAAATGTATTATTATTTAGGCTGTTTTAGGCACTTACTTTAAATTATTTGCTAAAATTTCAATTGCCTGCAGCATTTTTAGTTGGGTTTCTGATTGTTTTTCCACAGCTTCTGCCACTCGATTTACGGCAACAACCAAGTTTTTCGTAGCTTCAACCTGCTCTTGCGACGTTGAAGCTAACTTTTCACTGGCTGCCAACTGTTGTGAAATTAGGGCATGTTGATTTCCAGCTACCAGCACTTTCTTCTTTTTTGAAGATGATGGTAAAAAAAACATTTTCAACATTGCCCTCAAAACTCTTCTGTTGTTGTGTTTGCTGTTGTGGCTGGCGTTTTTCAGTGCCTTTATTTTGATGTTGCCTGGTGGGAGTAATTACTGCAACTGACTTGCTAGTCTTTGGTGGTGAATCCGTAAGCGCTATGAAGCAGTCATCTATTGAGTCAATAGTCTGCGAACAGTGTGCTTCTGAGTACCCAAACACATCCCCACTTGGTGCTGCAGATTTGGAAAGCGACAGAGTTCGGTCAACTATTTCCTCAATTGAAGACAACTGGTTCATACGATACGGGCCACCACCAGTTGCATTCATATTTTTTTTATTTTCCGCTACTTTTTTTTTGTTCGGGATTTCAAGTCAGCCCAGGTCTATAAAAATATTCGTTAATGTACTCGTATGTACACACTTACATAAGTATTAAAACATGCAATTTTACTTACATTCTTCCACTCAACAACAGAACGTAGAGACGGGCCCATAGCGTTTAATTTGGTTGTTAGTAGCTTCCACTGCTCTTCAAGGGACATCCTACTACTTCCAAATACAAAAAGGCCTCTAGCGAACTCCGGATTTTGCTCCATATGTTCACCTAGAGCTTGTAATTGTCCTGGTGTAGACTTCTTAATGCTGCAATATAAAATATTTATAAGTACCACTTTTTTCACAACATATACATATATATTTATACATTTATATACATATATGTATGTACAAATGTATGTAAATGTAAAAAATATATTACTTACCATTTAGATTGTTCCATTTTTTTAAAATTAATTTTTTTTTTCAAATTGCACTTCACTGGTCGCTAATAAAAAAATAAGTGACTTCTTTGACATTTGTTTTCTCTTAGATACCATATGTTTTTACTTAGCGGGCCGCAAATTTGTATGTAGAGTTTTACGTTATCGGTTTCTTGTCGACTTGTCGAGATAAATGTTGTTAGTGGGCCGCAAATCAGCTGTTTTTCGTTAGGTATGCGACAACTCGAAAACGAAAATCATCGTGGGCCTGGCTGTTAAAGTTGGTTTAACAAACGAATTTTTTATGGCAAAACCGGTTTTAACACATATATTTATGAAATAACGTGTACTTTTAATTTCCCGTTTTTCCGGGAAAATCTAAAAAATTTCCCGGGAATATCAGGCAGACATTTCGCGGGATTTCCCGCCCGCGAATTCCCGTTTCCCAAACCCTATTTACAACACATATATTATATCTATTGCTGAGTACACATCTGGCATTTCTTGTGTTATCATTTTTAAAATGTGTGCAACGCCGTTCACATTATGGTTTTTATATGCCACGCAACGTAAAATATCGGAAATGACAAACGTTGCCACTAGTACACACTTTCGATGTCACAAAATGCTACAGTGTGTCGGCATATGACTTGATTGATAATTTCAGATAGCTGTTACTTGACAAATTCATTGCTGTAGTGACTAGTGATTTTTCAATCACTGTGCAAAAGTAACAGGTATCGAAATATCCCTCATCTCTAATGTGTTGTGATATTGCTGTTGTTTAAACTATGCAAGTCTTATTGCTAAGCTGATTAGTTTCTGTTCCCCTCGTCTCTCTCTCCTAACAAACTAATCAGCTTAGCAATAAGATTTGCATAGTGTAAACTAGGACCTTTTGTAAAATCATTTTTGTGTTCACTTATTCTTATTTCTAAAGCGTAGATCCCACTATCGGCACAATCTGCCGATTTTCGTCGGCTCGCTGCAATAAATTCATAATTAATAAACCAAATTGGCCCTATTTCTCAATTAATTCCGGAATAAGTCTATATGGCTTTATAACCAGTTACAGTGTGGTGCAACTATGTCCTTATATTTCCATTAGTTGAGAAATAAGGCCAATTAAGCTTAGTACTTATGACTTTATTTCAGTGAGTGAGGAAAATCGTCACTGCTGATAATGGGATCTAGGCTTAAAGCTCTTTTCGTTGGTCCAATATATTTTAACTCACAGCCTTATCTTTCATTGCCTTTACATAGGGTTTCATAAAGAACATTGCATTGCAAGTGATTTGGACATTTTCATTCGCATTGTTACATGCCGACCACACGAGCAATAATCTTGGCAATTATTGCCGTGGCAACTGTCAAATTCGATTGCCGAGACAGTCAAGCGTGTGGACCGTATGATTATGTGTTCAAATATATATCCAGCAACAAATGTTAAAATACATTGCTGAGCAACAATCTCTTAACACATGCTGTCAAATACAAATTATATTAAATTTTTTTCAACGTAAATGTAGAAAACAAAAGTTTTAACTAAATAAAACCCATAAAATTTCAATTTAAAATTAGACAAGGATAAAATTATTAATAACTGAAGTATTTATGTGAATAAAAGCAAATATATTTGAATATACGTATTCACCACCTCTAGATACATTGTTGAACACAAGCAATTGGACGTCATCATTCTGCCGGCGTTATTGCTTGCGTTAAGACACATCAAATTGCTCGTGTGGTCGTAGTGTTACAGATAGAGGAATTTGATTTTTTATTAAAATACAATTTTATTTGCCTTGTACATTTACATATTTAGAAAAGCCCAAATCAGTTGTAAATGTAAATAAATAAAATTTAAAGTTTTCGTAGAAGAACTTCGAAATAGTCCATCATCCAATATAATTTTAATAACCTTATTTTTATTTATTTCTTATACTAATTGCATAATTAATGTTTTATTTACAGATCAGCTGTCGAGCGGTTTTCGGAAAAGGAATTTGAAGCAAATTTTCTTCGTGCAATTATACCTCTTTTTAACAAAAATATAAAAAAATGAATACAACACATTGTCATACACATATAAAAAATTTTGTTTTATGTTAAATTGGACACCATTTTTTTTTTTATTACAATTAGTAATGATCGAACTTAGGATTGGAGCAGACTTGCGTTTATTATTATATATTATACAAAGTAAATTGGCAGAATATGGTTGCACAAAAATGAAAGTGTGACTAATTAATGGCTTCGTTAATCAAATCGTATCGTCGTTGTCATATCGTTTTAAGTTTTGATGTTAGTAAAAACGTGGGGCTGCCAGCGAATATGTCAGCTATTGTACTTCTCTTTGCTTTATACGTGTGTGCGTAGCCTAGCCGGTAATTTCACTTACTAGCACTTTAAACTGCTCTAAAGCTAATGGTATTTAAAAAATTTTAAATTTATTTGCTGGTGGTTCAGCTTTGCCTATATGCATTTCATTGTTGCTGTAACAAATCGTCAGTAGACTTCAATCACACATTTTCAATAATCACAAACCTTTTATCTTATACACAGACTTTCAAGAACTATTTGAGAATTCACAAATAATAATATTTTTGAAGTTTTTAGACATGTTAAAACGGCAAAAAAGATTTCTTATTTTAAAATAAGATTTTTAAAAATTTTAATATTGGTACTTTTGATATATTATTGAGGGATTTTTTGACTAAACTACTTACAAATTTTCTGATTTGCTTGATAATGATCTTACAGATATTATATACAGTAAATATTTTGTATTATTTGGCTTTACTTTTAATAGTTCACAAGAAACAAAATAAATTTTAACTCATTTTCATTCAATGAAATAACAAAAAAGATTTTTAACGACCCTTTTCACAATGTATGATTAAGAGTTAACGTGAACTTTAACTGACGGTTCTTCATATAAAACTTGCCGTTAAAGTCCCTGTTAGCTTTAAATTGTACATTGTGAAAAGGGTCGTAAATGAGACAATTTTTAGATTTAGTTGAACTGTAGTGAATTTTAATTAGAAATAACTTCTTATTCGGGCTTAAGTTCAGTAATTTCAATTCTTATTGAATGAAATATTTTTATTAATTAATGTGAGTTTCTAAAGAAGAGAAGAAAAATTAATCTAGACTTTTTTTTTTTTTTTAGCTGGGGGAAATACCGATATTTTTGTGTGCAGCCACGCACTTCATCAGCACCCTAGTCTATCTACTTGGGTAGAGCTTGTTCTTAAAATCAGCTATTTAATGTAAATTTTAATGAAACGGAATATGAGAAATGATTGTTGTATATTTATATATATATATATTTATATTTACCTTTGGTAAATACATTTGTAAGTATCACTATTCATTATCTGTTTCCATTTTTTTTTTTTTTTTTTTTTTTTTTTTTGATATAACTTAGTGCTAACCTAAATAGCAAAATGAAAAATGGAAAAACAGATAATGAATTGAAAAAAGGGCAATTGTCCCCAAATGCCCTTTGAAGTTTTTAATTTTTATATGCATACAATGTATACCTACGCCCACTGTCAGTACATAGTAGCTAAAATCTTGGGAAAGATTTTAATTCCTTTCTGACAGAGAGGGTTCAAACTTAAGAGTGTATTCGTGAACTCAAAGATATCCAACCCTCTATAAACCTGTAGCCCTGAAAGCTAGAGCTCATGTTGTAAATTATAGTTCTTGATTTAGAAATCTCAACTCCGGAGAGATTTTCAACGGTCACTGTTGTGTAAATTGTTCGTCCCACACATGAGGTTAAAAATAGCAAAAGTGCATTTAATTGTGCAACATCATGCTACATCAGGAAGGTTATAATACTGATGTTGTGGCTCCAGATAATTCTGCAACATTTACAAATTCAGTTGCCCATAATACTAGCGTGACTCCTAGTACTAGCAACGTAGTACACAATACTCTGCTTCTACATCGACGGGAATCTATTCCCGCCAAGTGCTTATCGAAACAGCAATGGTGAATAGAGTTTATCAGAGTATGACATACCTAGCCAGGGCTCTTATTGCCCCAGCTTCAGAGTCATCGTTTATCTCTGAAAATTTGCAAAATAGTTTGAAACTGCGACCAGTTTCGACGAAAGTGTCCATTTCGGGAATAAGTCAAACTCTGGAAGATTAGTTCTCCATTATATCAGTCTGTTCTATTGGAAACCATGGCTGTGGTATTGCCAAACATGTCAGGAGACTTGCCCTCGTTTATTATTGACTAAAATCTTCATATATTTATGATTTGAACAGGCTAAAGTTCGTATCGCTTTTTAAGCCAAATTACATGTGATAATTATTAATGAACAAATAACACCAAAGTTAGTTGTAAATATTCTCACAACACATAGTTGAACGGAACAGCTAGCCGTTTTCGAAGGCCACTAAACCTTCATCATCAGCGTTCTTCTGTGTTTGGTCCACTGTGTGTGATGTCAGTTGATGTAGATTTCTGCTTTATATACGAAACTTTTTTGCAAATGGAATATGTGAATTGTTTTGATTCATCGTATTTCAATTTGCTAAAAGATATTTTGTAATGAAAGCTCACTTTACCATCTCTAAATTTAGAACAGTCTTACCATTGTCGTTTGTTCTTTACTAATTATGCACATGTTAGTTAATTTGTTTATTTTTGTTCTCCTTAAGACAAACTTTTTTGGTTTGTTACTATTGCGTATATTTATTTAATTTTTGCCACATATCATATCATATGAGACCAGTTGTGTGCGAGCTGACAAACCCAGGTTTATTTTGTTATCTTCCTCATCATCTAATAATAAGGCCTAACAGAAAAACTACTAAATTACAAGTCGCATTTAAGGCTTCGAACAAAATCTCCGATGGGACTAGGTTAAATAATATGTGGGCCCATTTTTCAATCTGATTTAGTGCTATTAATATTACGATGGAGATTCTTCAAAAACGTGAAGCACATGTTTTGCGCAAACATGATGTTTCATCGGCTTTAAAATCGCGTAATGAATTGATAACGGTATTTTCCGCAGCTAAATTTTAATTGAGAAAGTGGACTTTATAATGCAGTTTTATTTCCCAGCCGAGGTATGCTCAATCTGTCCAGGATTTCCAAAGTTATGCTTCCTTTGTATGTTGGTCGAATTAACATTGCGATGTCCTAGGGTTGGACCACATGGTGCAACTTTGCATTACATCGGACTAACCCCAAAACTACTCCATATGGAATAGTTATAGACTACTCGCATACAATTTGTAAATGCCTAAGAAGAACGATCATATTCTTTTAAACAAGAACACTTATCGTGCAGCATTGAATGCTTGTATGAAAACGACATGATCCATGACTGCATTACATGTCTGTTTCATCTAGATTGGACCACGTACTCCAATATTATATGCAGGTAGTAGGTGTTTTATATGTAGGTCATATAAATGAATGTTTATGATAATTATATATAAATATTAGGTTGGGGTAATTGTAACGTCACGTTAGAGTCTCCGCTTACGTTAAACAAAAAAAAAAAGTTAAACAAATTTTGTTTTCCTACTAGGCGAGTTTTGACTAGGGTTTGGGAAACGGGAATTCCCGGGCTGGAAAATCCGGGAAATGTCTACCTAATATTCCCGGGAAATTTTTGAGATTTTTCCGGCAAAATGGGAAATTAAAAGCACACGTTATTTTAAAAATATATAGTCCTTTGTGGCAAAAATTCAGAAAGTGACAGGGAAATTTATTTTCATCCATATGATAAGTTTGTATTATAATCCTGTTTTACTTGTTTAAAAAAGCAGTAAAATGTTGATAATTTTTTATTTTATATAAAATAAAAATGTGAGCTGTTCAAATTTATACGGAAATTTCATAAAAATTCGATAAAATTGAAGACATGCCATTGCTTCTAATCTACTACAAAAATTATTGCTTGACTAGAAAACTACATGCAAAATGCATTTCGTAAAGGCCGTTCCACACTATAATACAAGTATTAACACTTTTGTAAAATATTAAATTTTGACATGATGAATTGATATTGTTTTTTGAATTTTTTTAAACAGAAATTAGACCAGCGAGGCATTTTATTCAAAAGTATTGATAGCTTTAATGTTTTTAATCATTATAACTTAAGAAAGTGGAATACTTTGTATAATAGCCCATTCAGGCTGACGCCAAATTAAGTAATTTCGTGATTTCGGTAGAAATCAAGTTCAAATTAAGTAATTTCCCATATACTTTGACATTTTCCAAATTAAGTTATTTTACTTAAATTCGAAGAAATTAACAAGAAATTACAATATACAACTCTGTTTTTGTACTTAAGCTACTTTTTTTTCCAAACATGAGTAAATTTGCAACTATGAGAAAGAAAAATTAAGAGAAATAAAAAATTTTAAATTCAATATGTCCCAGTTTAGACGGACGAACATTTGGAAGGAAAACATCTGGAATTCTCTTTTGTTGTTTCCTTCGCGTCCACACAAACGAAAATGTTGCCGGCGACATTCCAATATTACTGCATAAAGGCAAGCATATTTGTACGTGTATGCGTGTATATGTAGCAAAGAATATGAAAACAAAGCGTGTCGCCGATTACCGAACACAAAAATGATTCTCTCTTCCCCACCCGTAAATTGCTCACAAACTAAATGTTACCCTTCCAAATGTTTTCGTGTCTAAATACGGTCTATGAAATTAAAAGAAGATTGAAAATTAATATACATATTAATGAAAATTTTTGAAAGAAAATTTTGTATAAGTGTAACAAAGAATTTATTCAACTCAAAAAAGTAGTTCAATGTCTGGCGCAGTGAATAAAATCAACAAATGTCATTCAGTACCTGTACAAACACTTTTCATTTCGTTCGTAATTTGAGCTTCAAATTACTTAATTTCGTGTCAGCCTGAATGGGCTAAAGTATCAATGGTTTCAATGATTAAATTGTTTCCTTTTTGTTTTGTAAATAAAAATAATTCGATGTTAAACTAATTTGAAGTGATATTTTGCCGAATTAGTGAACAAATTTTGGAAATTGTACACAGAAAAAAAAAGAATTGTAAATACAACTAATTTATTTGTGAATACAATTAAAATATTATTTAAAACGGCACCTACAACGATTTTTGTAAATACAAACACACATTTGTAACATAAGAAAACAAAATCAACTCAATTATTTCCAATTAAAATTATTGTGTTATTTACAATTGAGTTGTTAACAGAAAACAAAAATTTTTATTGAATTTGTTGTTTTTCAAATTCTAATGTGTGGTTTCTTTGTTTGTTTTTTTCGTTTAATTTTTTTTTACAATTTAATTTGGTTTTGTGTTAAATTTTAAAGATGTTTGGGATGAGTCGGACCCGCAACTTACCACTCAGCTAAAGAGCAAATCGTTATTGGGTACGCAAATAATGAATACACACAAAACATGATTTCTTATGTTTCTTCCGCATGGCGCATTGCGTTGATATCAAGGCGAATTGATATAAGGTGGTCTTGATTTGCAATTCTGCGTATTCGCCTTGTATATTTGTTAGTGTAAAATTTCCTGCTGTCAAAATATTTCTAACGTTTTGGTTCATTTGACAGCAGGGACTTTATGTCAGCTGGCGAATTAAGATCACCTTATGTGAATTCGCCTTGGTTGATATAATCTAAAAATAACTGCACCCGGTCAAAAAATACTTGTGTGGCAACACTCTATTCTTAAATAGCTGTTGTTGTTATTTACATTTATTTTCTTTTACATACTCTTACGACTACAATTTGAAGCTGAAAAAAAGTCAGCCAATGTAGCAATGGCAAAGTAAAAAAACATGTTGATTATTGAGTTCTTGTTTCAACTTTGTTATTTGTTATTGAGCTTCTCATTTGTTTAAATGAAATCTTATAGTATAATAACTCTAGTTGTTCTAAGAAGCTTTGGGTAAAGGTTCCCTGATGATCTGCATTAGCAACAGTGAAATGCGCATACTGGATCCAGCTAAACCCCTCAATAATCAATTTCAATGTATTTTAGTAAAAAAATATTTTACTTAATAAGTAAAATATTAATTTGGGATTATTAGTGCGTTTAAAAATTTTAAACCTAAAAATAACTTTGTTAATTAAAAAAACAAGCCTCGACGTTTTTCGGCTTTTTGCCGGAATTCACACGTATACAACACCAAAAATCAAAATAAACAACAACAATAGCACATGAGCGTGTTGTATCAATCAACAAGCAAGATAAACACCGACACAAGCAAAGTACATTAAAATATATTTTAAAATGAGCGGTATTGATAAACACAATATTTAAGTTAATGACAAATATTATTGAAATTAAAAATTTTATTCAACAACATGGTTTTGTTGAACATAGTTCATGTCTATTTTTTTCTGTGTAGTGAAAATTTTAAGCTCATAGAAGCAGTAAAAACTGTCACGTTATAATACTTAAATTTATTATAAGCCGACGTTATTATTGAAACCCTTAAGGACATATTTTGGGAAAAAAGAAATGAAAAATGAAAGACATTTACACAGACTGTGGCTTAGGCTATGTAAAATTTGGCGCAACTAACTATAGTACTGTAACTTGCTTGTACTTAATGATAATAATCCTCAAGAAGAATGAGAAACAAGCAAGGCATATTTTTAATAAAATAATTTGGAAGCTATGTTCAGAAATAGTCAAACTGAATGCTAGTATGTACATTTACTACGCCCCTTTAAATTTACATTAAAAAATCGAAACACTGAATGCTTATTTTGCTATTTACTACGCGACGTTCAGCTCGTATTAGATCAAGTAATCGTTTTTCTAAACGAAACATATTCAAATGCACTAGCATACTGAACGTTTTGTTCAGACTTTTTGAATCAATTAATTAATTCTTTGCTGAACACTCGTTTAGATTAACTGAATCCAAAATTCAGTAAAGCTCTTCATAGATACCATTAAACGCGATGCTCAGCATAGTTAAGTAGTAAAGTAAACAACTCTTTACAACTAAACCAAACGTTCAGTAAATCTGAACGTGGTAAAAATATTTTTGGCAATTTTGTTAAACTTTAAACTTATTTCACTTGCAATAGACAGAAGTAACGGGATTCTAACATAAACCCAATAAACATTTAACAAAATGATGCATTAAAATAAAAGTTCAGTAACTGAAACAGATCGACATACACATATCTATAAATTTACATTATGGATATATTTTCTTCTTAAATATCAACTCATATTTAAGAGTTGTTTTTCATATATTTTTTTCAATGAAAAACAACAGTTTTAACTATTTTAAAATGTTTTCCTTATATAACTAAAATATGAAAAACAGAATTTAATGCATTAACAACAATGAAGTTTCATATTCTTATTAAAATGTTTACTTTGACCGAATCTCATTTGTGTGTTGACAATTGAAGTGGAAAGTAGTGTAAAGATACAACATTCAGTAACATTATGGAAGCTTTGTTAGAGAAATTCAGTCTTCAATATCTTTTGCGGGAGTTAGAAGGTAAGTCGTCTATATCTTTATTAATTTTTAATAATTATTGGCCATAATTGACTATATACCTAATTGTTTATTATAGAAGCGGGAATCGAATATAAGCATCTATGATATTTGAATAAAAGCGATATTGCTGATGCCATAAAAAAATTGGAAAAAAGCTAACACCATCCGATTTTAAAGTAATTGTCGATGATATATGTAGCGAGTTTCCTCCTGTTGTTATCAACTAAAATAGCTGTTTATGTAGAGATTTGTGTAAAAATAATGCTTATTTCATTGATCTAGGATTATTATTACTAGCCCCATAATGGGAAAAAAGCTCCTAGAGGAAAATTATTTCATCGTTACCATAACTACAAGTCAAAAAACAGAAAACTAGACCAGTGCCCAGAGGAAACCGTAGTCGAAATAATTGTCGGCAACAGTAAAAGACTAAAAGAAGAGTTGCTGTGGCCCTTACACAGTTGGGACACTATATGCGATCGCTGGTTGAGAACATATTTATTGAGAAAAGAGGACATTAAAAATCTTGATGTCTCGGTTTTAAAAGAATGGCCAGTTCTAAAAGATTCCAGAGCAATTGATTTTGTAAGTTTCCATGTTTTACGATAAAGTTATTAGGTCTATCTCATGTGTTTGTTTTTCCTAATTCGATTTTATGTTTTTTTATTCACTTATTTTCTGCTTACGAATTTCTTAATAAAATAAAGTAAATTTATTCATTAAATTCATTAATGAACTTAGGGAAATATAATCAAATTATAAATTATTACCCTACAGACAATGAAAATGTGTCAATGCGATAATATATTCCATATATTTATATAGATAAATATCGATTTCGATATTGCATTTCCGGGAAAGTATAGCTGAAAAGTGGACAAAATTCAAAGAAGATATCATAAAATACTATTCAAAATTTATTTGCTGGTGGCTCAGCGTTGTCTATATGCATTTCATTGTTGCTGTAACAAATCAGTAGACTTCAACCACACATTTTGAATAGTCACAAACCTCTTATCTTATGCACAGACTTTCAAGAACTATTTGAAAATTCACAAATAATAATATTTTTGAAAATCACAAAAGAAAAATAAACGTAGTAGGCTTAGAAAGTCTGTGCATAAGAGGTTTGTGACTATTCAAAATGTGTGGTTGAAGTCTACTGATGATTTATTACAGCAACAATGAAATGCATATAGACAACGCTGAACCACCAGCAAATAAATTTCAAATTAAAATAAACTTCTGACAATATGTCGAATAATAAATTGCTTAAAATACTATTCAGCGAAACAGTTAAATCAAAATTGCAGAAAACTGCTTAAAAGTGTCTTAGAATCTAGTAATAGAGGTATTTTTTAGGATATAAATACATAATATATGTACCTAGTATGACAATTTTTTTTAATTACCCTTTTTTAATTTCAGATTTTCAAACAGCATCTTATTAAATTTGCTAAATGCGGTTCTGGTATCAATTGGTTTTGGAGGAAAGGCATAAACAATTTTGGACGCTCAACAATTTTTCTATGATTATAACATATGCTAATAACTGAAAAATGTACACACGTTACCAAAACTTATGAATTCATAAATTAATACGAAAATATTAAATAAATTTTGTTAATATTAAAAATTGTTTAGAAATCAATGCATTAAAAACGCAATGCATTAAAAACTACATTCACGTTCAGTAATGTAGAAATTAAACGCATCTTATCAGAAACTAAACTTACGTTCAGTATTGCAAAAATTAAACGCATATAAGTATAAACTGAACGCCCGTATAGCAAAAAAATTGAACGCACGTTCAACGTTAGCTGAATTTTTTATTAGATTTTTTACTACAGGCGTTTACGGTGCAAAAAACCTAAGAAATATTCAGAAAAACTAAACGTTTGTTCTAATTTTTACTACGTAATTTTTTCTGTGTACGATGATTTTGCACTAGAGTGAGGAGCATTGCAAAATATTTTCTTTAATATAGTAAAAAATCGTTGCAGTCGTAGTGGAAATACAACACTAGTAATTAGGCCCATTATAAAATTGTTGTCAATTAGCCTTAATATGATCTCTCACTGTGTAATAGCTATTGACTTGAATTATCTTAAAGATTCTTAAGAATTTGTCTTAGAACTGCTTTTGTGTTAACTTTTATTTAAAAAGAATGCTTAAATTAATAAAACAATCGAAATTTTGTCAACTTTCATTCAATAAATGTACTTAATTTAGTGAAGTATCTTTTCCCGGGAACGTAATTTTTTCATTCCCGTTTCCCGGGAAGTGCAAAAGTCCGGGAAATCCCAAACCCTAGTTTTGACTCTATGGTCTGTACTACCCGAAGGTAAGATTTATCTTTATATATGTATATATTTTTCAATAAGTAATAATTCAATTTTTTTATATTTTTATATATGTACATATATTTCTTTTAATAATAATTAGAAAGAAAGGAAAAAAATCTGTTCAATTCAAAAATCCACTCTATAATAAGAAAATAATAAAAAAAATTGTGGGATTTAAATCTGCAACTATAACGAAACCCTTTTTAATTTTTCCTAAGCACTTCATGGTCACTTTTTTATTTTTGACTGTGACTCTAATTTATGGCCTCCCAGGGGGAAGATGTACCACATCTTTGGTACTTCAGGGTCGCTTATGACGATTCCTTCGAAGAGGCCTTCTTCTTGATTTTTGGTGTCCTTTAAGAGGGCTTCCAACTCTTCCGTTGGAGAAGCTAACTAAAGAATATCTATCCTTAAGTCCTCCTCTGCTAAGTTTCTTTGATTTATTTTATCGCCAGCTTTTTCCTTTTTTATGGGCTTCTGTTTACGTGAGTGGAGCTAAAGGTGGGGGACAGGTTAAACTATAAAGTGTGTTGACTTGCTGATTACTAAGGAACACTTTTGCGTCGGCTATTATATCGCCTGATTTAGCTACGGCTGAAGTTTTAGTATTTATAATATGTAAGTATGGTTTAGCCTCAGCCTTTCGCTTCCTGGCTTCAAATGGTGGCACATACTCCTTTATTTATTTTGGCGTTGCTGTTTGGCGTAAGTATTTTTTTATGTGCCCTGGTGCTAGAGGTCTGGTGGTTTTCCTTTCCATTTATAGACTGATTTAAAAAATTTGTTTGATTTGCTAGCTATTTATATTAGAGTGAAGGAAGAAAAAAAATTTATTTGTTTCGATTAGTCCCACGAGTCGCGGTCGTGGTATGGCTTAAGATCCTGGATATGAACCTTGTGTATTTTGTCATCAATTTTAATGACTATTTTTAATGACGTATTTTTTATGATTTGGTGAGGACCACTTAATTTTGGAGTTAGTTTTCCAGCGAAGTGGTTAATAGCCAACGACAGTTGATGATTTCGGCGATATACTAGGTCTTTTACGCGTGGTTCCCAATCGCGTCGTCGTAGATTATAATATTGCTTCTGACGATTGGAAGATTCGGTAGCTATTTCGGTAATTTTTTTCCACTCCTTTTCTCCAATTACCTGTCGTGGCAGTTCTATTGGTACTTCCCCTTCTCTTCGAAACTGTAATGATGAAGAAGGGTTTTTACCGAACAAAATTTCGGCAGCTGAATGTTTAGTTGATTCGTGTACGGTGGTGTTTATAGCAAATGCGATTTCGGCCAACTTGCTATCCCAGAGGCGGTGATTATCTCCTGTTGAGAGATCATTGTCTTTACTACATGAATCGTTCTTTCGGTAGGATTTTCTTGCGGCGTATACTGTGCGGAGAGCTGATGTTAGACTCCTAGATGTTTTAAAAAATGTTGACAGCCTTACCTTTAAATTGTGAACCATTGTCGGATATTAGCATCCAAGGAAAACCAAATTGGTAGATCACTTTTTCTTTTAACGCTGTCATTACTGCGTTCGCGGTTGCTGTCCTCATAGGTACTAACTCCACCTATCTACTGAACTTATCGGTGATGACTAATACCCAACGGTTTCCTTTTGTAGATCTCGGTAGGGGGCCTATGAAATCGATGCTAATGATTTCCCATGGCTCGGATGCGTGTTGCCGCAGGTAGTGCACGTGCGGACGTATTCTCGCATGTCTCGGCTCATACCTGGCCAATAATAGTTTTGTTGTGCTCGTTTCAATGTTTTATGAACATCTAAGTGTCGCGCTGTAACTTCGTCGTGTGTTTCGGTTAGTATCTGCATTATTTTTTCGGGTGGTATACATAGCTTCCATTGGGGGTATCGGCAAATTTGTTCTTTCGGAAAAGGTGTCATTGTACAGGTTCACACTGCCGTTCGCATCAAATTTCTATGTGTAAAAAATATGATGTTGGTTTATGCAAAAATACCAATTTTTTCATGAAACCATCTTATATGTATGTGTGAAATATCTTTAAAAAAATATTTTCTGTTTCCTTTTATTTAATAAATTGAAGTTTTTTTAAGTTTTGTTTATAAAGTATATGAGTATTATATGAAAAAGTAAATGTCGAAAAGTTGTAAATACTGCCCACTGTTGCGTATATGTAACAGTTTCTAAGACCGATTGTGAAGCCAATACAAATTTTTTTTGTTAAATTAAACTTATTTAAGTTAGATTACTTGCTATTTAAAATTTCATTGAACTACCTAGTCTAAAACTCTGTTGGTATTAATGGGTTATGCTGAAAATAAACTCTTTCATTTCACGGCATACAAAAGGTAATATTCACTATAAATTTCATATTTATTGCATTGGTGTATGAAAAAATTACCATGTTTTTAATTTCCCGCTTTTGTACGCAAACAGATAGCCAATAGTACATTTTAGTCATTGCAGTCAGTGCTGCCAGAAAAATGTTGACTCTTGTCCCCAATTTAAAACGTCATGTCCCCAAAAATCCCCATTTCAACAGAAAAATCCTAACTTTTGTCCCCAAAAATATATCATTCATAAAAAACGATTATTAAGCACTATGCGCAGGGATGCGAAATAAGATTTTCACAAAGTTACAAGAAAAATTGTACTTTTTTCAGTACAATTGACCAAATTCTTTATTTTTATTTTCTTTAAATGTTTTTATTAACTTAAAACGTACATAAAATTACATACATATATATGTGTGTTAAAACTTAACAATTAATAAAAAGGCACTTTCAAGTTTATTTATTACAAGATTATTAATTAATTAATTATTAATTTAGAAGGTACATAAAAGAGTATTAGTTTTTGAGATCAGAATATAAAACTAAAATTTAGGATTTACTTTTCCATACATTGTTTTGATTCGATTGGAGTCAGTCGAAGTAAACAATCTGAAGAAGATAATAGCAAAAATATAATCACCCCTACCGTGAACAGTTTTTCCCTCGAAATATTTTCCCTGTACCCCAAATTGCAATCGTGAATAATTTTTCCCCTGAAATGTGTTTCCTTTCTTGTTTCCCCTTATCGTGAATAATATTTTTCACATGGATTTTTCACTTTTCCCTTCGTTTTGTTCACTTTATTTTTGCATGCGAACTGAATTAATACACTGCGTGATTTCAATACTATACTTGCAATTATATATTAGAACTTATAAATTACCATTTTTAGGGCAAGATCAATAAATAATGCCCACGAATAATAACAATAATACCTTGGAACAGCTTTTTTCATTGAACATGAATCTCTTTGGTTTGCATGCCGTACATTTTATGACTGTGGTATACTAAAAAAAATTTTGCACGGCGCCTAAAACAATTAAAAACACAAAAATATGTGTATCTCTTATTATTAAAATTAATTTGTATGATTTTCAATTATTTTTGAAGCTTGTAGTCTTCTTCCCGTTTTTTTACATTCACTACGCATTGATAGGGGGAACAAACGTTCCCATGAAATTCACAATTGCAAATTTCCCTTCATTGGGAATGAAAATTTCGTGGGAACAAAAATTTCACATTTTATTCACGATAGGGGTGAATACGAATTTATGAAGATATTACATACATACATACATTCATTCTTGCAATCGAAATATTCTAAATAATTTCCCAATCATAGACATCAAGTTCGTCTCGGTCCACTACAACTCGCTTGTACATATTTTCCCATTTGAACTTTTTTTTTATCATTTCTTCAGGAAGGAAGCTCAAATTTATGGCAGCAGATCTTACAAATATTTATTTATGTGATTTTATTATTATTAAAGATTCTAACATTTCATATAACAGATTATTCCTTAATTTGCTTTTGATAGTCTTCATGCGTGAAAATAATCTCTGTAGAAACGCATTACTTATTGGCACTATCAACAGGTTCAACACAGCGGCTGCAATTTCACGAAAGAAGTAATTTCCGTAGAGCTCAAAATGAAAAGTACCCAAATTAGAGGCGAAATCCCCATTTTGGGGACAAATCCCCTAATCTGGTGGCACTGATTGCAGTATACACTTTCTGATTTCAGCAAGCATTCTCTCGTTTTTTGGCTCTAGAAGTTTCTCTCCAGAAATTTCTTGTTGTCAGCTTCCATTTCGTCTCTCCATTCTCTTACTTCTTTCATAAATGCAATTAACTTAGCCATAAAGCATGGGTGAACATCATGTAGCAAATTTTTGCAAATCGAATTCACACGTATTCTCATTCTCTTTCATTCAGTCTTATCTGAGATACATTTTTGCTTATCTTTTTACTCATTTTTCTCAAACGCACTGCGAGAAATTTATTGTGTATGCTGTTTATGTTAAAAAATGTTTTTTCTTACGTGAAAATTAAAAATTATTTTCTCTTACAAATTGGTTTTTACTAGTTTTAAACTCAGAATTTAAGTGAATAATAATGTTTATTTATTACTTTTTGTTGAAACGGGTTTCAAGAAAAAAATTCTTTCATAAAAAAATCATATATATAAGAATTACTTTTATTAATTGTTTCTGCCTCTGTGTTTATCTTTTTCGCTCACTTACACAACCTTAAATTTATCTTGGTCATCAATGGTCTAAACTGCTTGTAGCCGCACGAGATCTTTTCTTTTTTCTTTCTCTCTTTCTTTAAATTCATGTGTCTCAATTTCGATGTTGCGCCGCTGGGACTGTTGCAGTAGTCTCTCTTGTAGTATTACCTTGTCACCAGCTGTCGACAATTTCCGCTTACTCAACTCATCCTTCAGTTGCTCCACGTTAAGCTCATTTTTCCTCAAAAACCAATTACTACGTTTAACCTTTTCAAACGTATGTGGTTTTATTCACGTTTAATCTTTTCACCTTATCACCTTTACTTTTCGTTTAACCCTTTTTAAACGTATGGCTTGTATTTGCAAATCCCACTTCTGACACCAAATGTTACGTTTTTATTTCTATAAAAATGCTTTTCCGTGGACACTTAAAATTGTTTAATTTTCAGATTTTATATTTTTAACCCCCGACTAAAAAAGGGGTGTTATAAGTTTGTAGTGTATATCTGTGTGTCTGTCCGTGTCCGCGTACAGGCCAAACGGCTGAACCGATTTTCATTTAGTTTCTGTTTGAAAGATGACTTGATAGATAGGGTTCTTAGCTATGTTTGAAGAAAATCGGTCCAGCCGTATAGAAGATATAACATCTTTTCTGAAAAAAGTCGGGGATTTTTAAAATTTTTAATTTTTGTTAGTATATTTACAATATGGATTGTTATTTTAGTGGATTTTTGTAAATTCTTTTTGTGTAATTTTTTGAATTATTGTTCAATACATTTATATTATTTTCAACAAACCAATAAAACAAGAAGAATCATAGTTCTGTGTATCTGAAAAAATGTTTTCTACGTATGAAAAATAATATTAATATGTATACACTCCGTTGACAATGTCATCGAAATAGTCGACAAAAGTGGTGACTTCGGGACACTTTATCACACGTTTCCTTCGGGGTAGTGCTGACATCATCTGACAATTATTAGCGTTTTTGAAAACTATGACTAGTACGTATTTTGGATTGGCATGACTTCATTATCAAACACATCAACTGGAACCCTTTTTAACCCCCGTCCAAAAGAGGGGTGTTATAAATTTGTGGTGTGTATCTATGTGTCTGTCCGTGTCCACGTGCATACCAAACAGCTGGACCGATTTTGATTTGGTTTCTTCTGTTTGAAAGGTGATTTGATCGAGAAGGTTCTTAAGAAAATCGGTTCAGCTGTTAAGAAGATATCACATATTTTTTAGATATATTCGCTGTTTTTAAAATTTTTTATTTTTAATTTGAAATGTATTTGCTGGTGGTTCAGCGCTGTATATATGCATTTCACTGTTGCTGTAACAAATCATCAGTATAGACTTCAACCACACATTTTGAATAATCACAAACTTCTTATCTTATACACAGACTTTCAAGAACTATTTGCGAATTCCAAATAATAATATTTTTGAAAATCACAAAAGAAAAATAAGCGTAGTAGGCTTAAGGTACGGTCACACTTGTCAAACATTTGCCCAAAAAAAAAGTAATTACTGTAAACTTTTCATAGGAAACTGTGAACAAATTCCAAAAATAAATTTTTAAATAGCTTATCTGATAGAAACTTCAAAAATAAGAAGCTATTTATCGATAAAATATAGAAATATTTTTTTGTTGCCAACCCTAGTACACAGTACATACATAGATAAAAGGAATATTTAATACATAAATATTCATTAATAATTTATATTATTTGACATAAATTTTTTGTGGAAATGTCTTTCGATTTCAACTACAAATTTTGGCTTTCAACCAAAAAAGATATAAACCAACTAATAAAAAAGCAAAACATTTTAAAACAAATAGAACCAATTGAGGATTCTAAAGTATCATTTCGCATATTATCCCAAATATACATTTTGTACGCGGAATTGATTGGTAAATTGGCTTATATCTATGGAGAAACCTTACAAATCCAAAAAAGGGATGTCATTCGCAAGCTTGTCGAACCAGCAATGCATCGATTTTTGGAGTTAAAAAATAAATTAAAACAATTAGAATTAAATGAATACGTTTATTTAGATAAATATCTAATAGAACAGAAATTAACTCCTTATGATTTACTTATGTGGAGCTCATGTTTTGTATACAATAGACCTGTGGAAACTAAAGCTGCGTTTTTGGAACCACAACATATTGTTAGAAAAACCTTTGAAGAAGTTGTACATGCAATCACTAAAATACAATCACATGAAAGAGCGAGGAAAGCGCGATTGTTAAAGAGTGCCTTAGAATATAATATGCTTAAATTGGAAAAAAATATTGGGAGAAAAGTTGCATATTCATTTAGTAATAAAAATGAACGCTTGGTCTTTGTTCCGATAAAAAGGACGATTTTTGGATCTAATTTTATTAAGTCGAATATTATGTGCCAAGAAGATCTGCGTAGCGAAAACTTGGAGGACACTCAATCAAATGGCAAGTAAAACAATTTTAATACTGCAAATTGCATATACCACATATAGGGTTGCTAGTTTTGAAATCGTAGAAATCAGTACATGAGAGAAAAAAAATCATACATTACATTACAAATCATACAGTACATTAATTTTTTCAATATAAAAGGCTTTAACTAGGGATGTAACTAATACTAGTTTAGCGCATGCGAATGCGAATACTACATTTTAATATTTGCGAAAGCGAGTGCAAATATTACAATACGTTAAAAATCACATGACAATAAATTTATATAAGAACATGAAGTTGTATTACATACATGGATGTACTACATATAGCATTTTATTTAAACTGAGTCTTGCATTGAGCAAATATGTATTAATTTATTAAAAACATGAATCCATAAAACAGAAATATACATGCATATGTTTGTATATGAAATTAATGAGTGACACTTGTTTCGCGTGGAATTTACTACAACAATGACTAGTTAATATTAGCGGAATTCACGGTAGGTCTTGTAGATCTTTTACGTCTTGTAGCTTTGGTAATTGTTGTTGCTTTCCTTTAAATTTAACAAAATTTACCAAAGCTACAATACTTAAAAGATCTACAAGGCCAACCGTGAATTCCGCTATTGTTTACGATTCAAATTTGTTTGTACGAAGTAATGAATGGTGCTCAAAACATTTTTTAAAAGTTTTAACAGACTAGTCTTAAGTAGAAAATACTGCTGCCGAAAATACAATGCCTTTTCTTTTCCAAAAAAATGAAATAGGTATATTTCTAAACACCGCTGGACGTTAGTTTAATTTTGATGCTCATGAGAACTTTTTTATAGAAAAGCTTTCTGATAAAGCTTTGAAGAATGCCTTACTTATAAGTCAGCTACGTCCAAGCCATGTGCACAATGTGCAAACTTTTATAAGGAGTTTTTTGTGCTTTCACATCGACGAGATGGCAACTTTCTTAAATAAAATTACTTGCCTTTTTAAAAATTGTTTGCAGTTCGTTCAAAAATGCCAACTATGCACAGATATTGAGCAGTTGCAAAGCATGTGCAACAATTGATCACGCATACGCAGAAAAAATTCGCAGAACTTCTGCATAAATTTGCTGAATCTACGAACGTACCCTATATTTATCTTTTTCATGCTGGGGCTTAAAATAATTTTCGTGTTTTTGACGTTTGTTAATGGCAAACTTTTTTCGTAAAAGAAGTACAAAATTTTTTTGTCTTAAATATTCGCATACATTTTAGCAAATGCAAATAGCAAAAATTAAGCGAAAAATTTGCAAATGCGAATATTCGTTACATTCCTAGCTTTAACCATTCTTAAAACAAAACACGAATTCAATGTATACTTTGTACCAAGGCATATGTAATTAATAAAAATGATATTATCAAAAAATTTTCGAAAAAGAAACTTTGAATTCATTATTTGCATGTATCCAGAAATTACTTATAGCAAATCTTTCTTGCAAATTTAAATTAAAAAATTCAATAAAATTAACATTAACTTAAACTAAAATTTATATGATCTCTGACAGTTTTGGCAGAATTTGCTTGAGCATTATATAGATACCACTTTGAAAATAAATTCGCCTTAAAGCGAACGTAAAGTAAAGATAACTGGTGATTCAAAGAAAATAAATAAATACTATGACAGGCTTTCTTATACATTGACCATAATTAATATATAAAAACAGTACAAAAACAGTACATACATGAAAAAATCAGTATACATTTGCGTACTGATTTGCTAGTTATGCATAAATCAGTACTTTAAACAAAAATCAGTACATGTACTGGCAAAATCAGTACGACTGGCAACCCTAACCACATATGTAAATACCAAATCAAATTTGTACATATCGTCACCTTAAATGCAAACGGACGTAACTACACTTTTGTATTTTTTATAGGAGAAACAAAAAACCTTTCAAAATCAATAATAATAAAGTGTTCTTAAAAATTTTCTTCAAAATTTAGTTGTAGTATGGATACTTATATGTTTTTAACCATTTATTTTCTTTTTATATATATTTAAGCTTTTATGTTAGTTACGTTCCTTGCAATAAAAAAAAGATGCATTCGTATGTATGTCCATTTAAATTTCTTTAATAAAGTCGTCATTTTAGATCGCCGAGGTCTAAATATTTGATTGAACATGTAGTTTGATAAAATGAAACATAATCAAAGAAAAACACGATTTCGAATTTTTGTGTAGTTACGTCCTTTAGTCAGGCGACGATATGTATGTCCATACGCATATGCAGTGTTGCTAGATAATTTTTTTCTAAAAATCGTCAAATTTTAAAAATAAAATCGTCAAAATCGTCATAGTTTTCAAAAAAATTCGTCAAAAATTCGTCATACAAGAATTATCCATTTTATTAAACAAGTAATATATCTAATTATAAATAAAAGACTATTTTATGTAACCAAAAACAATTCATCGATTTTATAGTCAAAGATAAAAACTATAAGGTGAAATTAAAGCAAAAAATTCAGAGTATATAATAGCGTACAACAATTTCTAAATAAAACTAATTTCAAAGTAAACAAAAGTATGTATAACACATTTTAGAATTGCATTTTTTTTTTATCAAAATTTTTTTAATGTAACATTCCGAAGATTTATAATTCAAATAATCTTTTGAAAACATAATGATTTCAAGTGTTTCTGTTTCCAGTAAATTTCAGATTTTGGTTTTAGTAAAATCTAGGCGCACGGTAGTGCGCCAGGCCAAGTTCCGGCCAATACACGCAGTGTGTATATTTACAGGAAGCCATTCGAGCTGTTTTTACCCCCCTCATAACTTTGTTCCCCGCGACCGTAAAATCATGAAATTTAAATCATAATTAGAATAAATTCATGTAACCTCACATGCAAAGTTTGAAAGTTTTACAATGAAAGGTTCCGGAGATATGAAGGTGCAAAAAGTGCATATTTTAAGACACACTCACTGGCTCACTGATCACTCATCAAATTGATGAAGCACTTCCGCTATAGCTAGAGAGCTAAGATTTGGTACACGTGTAGATCTAGGTGAGCAATGAACTAGAAAAATCTGAAAACCCTAAAATTTTAACCAAGGGGGCGGGGCTACGCCCATAAAAATTAAAATTTGTGCTAGTGAGCTGAAATCTGGTACAGAGCTAAGTCTAGGTAGGCAATAAACAAAAAGAAATTTAAAATCCAAGATTTTGGCCAGGAGGGCGGAGCTACGCCCATAAAGGCTAGAATTAAAAAAGCAAGTCTAAGGCGATTAATGGAAGATATTTTATTGAAATTCGGCATACATACTGCGATAGGGTAAGCATAAAAATTTTCCATTAAAAAAGTGGGCGTTGACACGCCCATACAATTTCAACCTCATTTTCGTGTACTACGGCTCAGCATATTTAGATATACTATTTCTGTATCTATTATTATCCGTTTGCAACGAAACTTGACACAAATAATAAACACTGGCAGAAAAAAAATCTTAAGTTTGGAAAAGTGGGCATGGTTGCGCCCACAAATATTAAAAATTAAAAGTTGCGCTAAGGAGCTGAAATTTGATAAACGAGTAGGTATAGGTGAGAAAACAACAAGAAAAACCTGAAAACCCAGAAATTTTAGTCAGAGGGAAGGGGCTGCGCCCATAAAAATTAAAAGTTGCGCTTATGAGCTGAAATTTGATACACAAGTAGGTCTAAGTGAGAAACCAACTAGAAAAATCTGAAAAACCAAAAAAATTCCCAGAATGGGCTGGGCCACGCTAGTATTGTTTGAACCTGAAAACTTACAGCCATATTAATAAAACTTAACAAGGCTTTCTAAGAAAAATTTGTTATGGAAATTTGTCTTAAAACCTTTCTATAAAGCCTTAAAAAGTTATATTAATAAGGCTGTTAATATACAGCTTTTAACTTAAGCCATTTTAGTGAAACTTTGCATATACGTTGCACTAGAGATTGCCGTTCGGTTTTAACCGAAACCGAAACCGCGGTTTTTAACACATTAAAACCGAAACCGAAACCGACAAAAAAACCATCGGTTTTTAAGTTTTACTTTAACATTATTATCTTGTTTAAAAATACAGCAAATGTACGTTATTGAAGACTTTTATACATTACTAAGCATTCTGTAACAATGAAAGGCAAAAAAAATTTTAGAATTTTAAGAATATTATAACAATTTTTTGCAGGAAGAATTGTAATCTGTTATCAAAAAAGCTCTAGCAGATGTAAAGCAAAGAGACGATAATTTTAACGTTCTTTGACAAGAATTTGTACTTTATAAAAAAACGAACAACAAACCAACCAACATATTATTGCTTCACAAGGCAATAATATAATAAAGCCCTCTTCAACTGAAAGCGAAAGAGTGTTTTCTGTCGCTGGTAACTTCTGCACAAAAATAATATTTCGTTTAAACGACTCTACATTGAACGCTTTAAAGTTTCTGAAATTTTAATACTTGGATAATATAAATTTTTTATTCTTAAGCTTTTTATACACATACTCATACTACTAAATATTTCTGAGTTGAATACAAATTAGAGAAACTCTATCACCCCTATAGTAACTATTTATTCCTCGAAAAATTTTTCCCAGAAATATTTTCCCTTTTTTGGTTCCCCTTATCATGAATAATCTGCCTTATCGTGGTTGGCGTATTTCAAATACAACTACGACTGTTTGGCAATAGATTAAAGAAAATTGTCTTCATTAATCTATTACCAAACAGTCGTAGTCGTATTTGAAATACGCCAACCACGATAAGGCAGAATATTTTTCACGGGAATTTTTTCACTTTTCCCTTAATTTTGTTTACTTAATTTTTGCAGGCGAACTGAATTATTACACCGATTAATTTCGATATTTTTCTTCGAATTATATATTAAAAGTTATAATTATTTATTTTTAGGACAATAATTCTTTAAAACACATTTTTTCATAGAATATGAATCTCTTTGATGGTGCACCACGGTGGTATACTTAAGCTGAAAGTCCATACCATCCGTTCTTTGCATATGCGTTGTATGCGTTTCTGTACGTTCTCTCCGATTCTTAATTCAAGTTACATGCAATACGTCTTATGCTTAAGTATTTTTGTTGTTTTAATGCAAAAAGAGAGAATATTTAAATTCACGACACGAACATTTGGCTATAAAAGAGAGCATGATGCAAGCGACGGATACAAAAGTAGAAAGTAAACCTACTTTATCCATCCTATGCGTCTACACGTTCTTTGCGTTTTGTTCTGTAACTTGCCACATACAATTACCTTGATTCTACTTTTTGACACATGCATAAAACGCAACTACGCATTGAACGGATGGTATGGACCTTCAGCTTTAATACTATGTTTAGACGACGACGCCTTCGTGCTTCGTGTGCAGCGTGCCGATTTAGTGCTTTTCGCACTAGATTTAGTGCTTTTTAATTCATAACAGTCCGGAATTTTTCAACTAAGTGCTTTTTTTTTAAAAATACCTGAAATTGGTGCTTTTTCATCTTTGACTTTAGTGCTTTTAGTGCGTTTAACAAATCCACTAAATATAAATTTAAACAATTTAATAAACATTTTCCACTTTTCTGTCTGATTGTCATAAGTAAAGAACGGAATGTGATACAGTAAACTTCTTGGTACGCTTTTGTAGAAAATTGAACACTCTATAAAAAAATTTAAAATTAAACTGAATCTGAAATAAAAATATTTTTAATATCCATTCCATTCACTTATTACAGCTATGGCTAAAATAAATTGAAAACCTTATGAAATTGTTTTATATTTCTCTATTATAACGAAAAACACTTCTTTGGCACTTTTTAAAAGGCCTGTTTGTATTTTGTATGGAACTTGGTAAAATTTTCTGGAATAACATAATATTTCTGTTGTTTTCTTGAAAAATCTTATAAATTTAAGGTAAAATTTATTTGGACTAAAAAAATAACTTTTGATCCAGCTAACTTATCAAAAAGTTTTATATAACTTTTTTTATAGAGCGTTTAATTTTCTACAAAAGCGTACTAAGAAGTGTACTGTAGGACATTCCGTTCTTTACTTATGACAATCAGAATGAATAAAATCAATTTATACCATGTAAATCGTATGGGAAGTTGAAAAGTGCAATGCGCACCATCTCACCATTAATATTATGAGCTGATATTTTAACAGGCCTATTTTTTTACCTAAGCTAAATTTTGAAACCTGGTTCTGAGAAAAACAAAGGATTTTTTTTTTGAACACCCTAATGTACATCCATACATAGTAAATAGTTTTTGTTAATTCATTGATACATACCTACATATTTATACGCATGTACATATGCATAAATACATACAAATTCTTTCGATTTGTATGCTAATTACACGCAGAATTCATTTTATTTCGATTCTAGTTACAATTACTGGAGTTACAGTAAAAAAATGATGGACTCGATATCGACCAAAATCCTACATTTTCACATAAATTTTAATCAAGTGTTTTGATATTTCGTCTATACGGAATGATTTAATTTAGGCAGTTATATAAAAGAGTACAAACAAAATTTTAATTGAAATCTTTATCCTGTAAATAAAATTACTTTGTTTCTGAAGTTTAGTTTTATGGATTATATAAGCTTACGAGTTCTACTTTATTTTTCCAAAATTATTATATCAAATATCCCATTACAATTGTTTAATTTGCTTTTGTCTTGAACTTAAATTAAATTTCTTACTCATATTCTACTTATAACTGAACAAAATCGAAATATGGCTTTATTGCATTTAGTGCTTTTTGCTCTGAAAAAGTTGGCATTACTGTTCGTGTGGCATCTTTTTATTTATATTCACACATTCATACATATCATACGTACGTATATACATACCCATTGGGAAAAGGTAATGAATAGTAAATTATAAGGTAATGCATATCATGTATAATTTTTCATTTCTGAATTGATTACTGTTAACACAGAACATGTCCTAGGAAAGTAATGAATTATTTTAATTGTGTTTGATCAAATTACCCTATCGTTTATAAGGGATGCATTGTTTTGCTTTGAAAAAATAATACTTCATGTAATTAATGCCTACTTTTCCAGCTGGGTACATACGTATCATATGCACGTATATACATACATACACATAAGCATACATACTTACATACATTCGAGTCATTCAAAATTTTGTTTTTGAAGGCATCCCTATATTTTCTTCTTATTTTTCCTTTTTTTACTATTCATAACTTAATTAAATTTATTTATATTGAACTCACATCTATGTTTTTTTTGGTTTGATTTTATTTGTTCAAACCCATACATACACATATGTATACATATGTATTTTGTTTTGATAGCTGGTTCAGTTAAACTGCCGATATACTGCGATAAAAGTTAGAGAAGATACCAATTTTACGTGCTTCGCAAGTAGATTCATATTGAATCTACTTGATTCGCTCTCATAATTTTGTATGGCGAAGCAAGTTGATTCGGTCATGATTGGGGTGTGAAGCATGAATAGAGAGCGAAGCACGTATCGTGAAAACATACTATAAGGAAAAAATAGCTAAATCAACAGAAGCATCTCCATGAGTACAACTTTAAAGTTACTTACCGTTTACACATGCAAGTACAAGTGCAAGTAACTCAATACATAGACATATTTTTACTAATACAATGATAATGCTACAAGTTGTAGGCTCACTGGCAAGAGATTTTCATTACAAGTAATTTTTTCACTTGCATGTAGGAGAATTGTCAAAAATAAAAGCAGAGGTACCATTTAAGGATTTTATTTTAATTTTAATGGATAGCTTACATGGAATAATTTTTAAAATGTTATTATTTCAACTTATATACAGAAAAAATAAAACAAAAAGTAAGAACATGTAATCAAATATGACTTATTATTGATTTGCAATATGAATTTATCATTTATTTTGGTACAAAGTTGATCACTAAATTCGTTTCCCTGTAATGTTCCTATACCAAAAATTTGGCAGCCCACACATTAAAACTAATATAGACAAAAAAAAAAAGTACAAACAACGCACAAAAGAAAGAGAAAAACGAAATTTTCAAGTATTTATAGTAACATATAGAAAAATGAAAATAAACTTGCACTTGACTGTGTAAACAATCAAGCAAGTTGTGAGTGTTTTTATTATTTCATTCAATGTATTGGTTGTTAATACGTACACGCAACTTGTAACAAGTTACCTGCATGTGTAAATGAAGCGTAAAATGTGTATGATTTTTTTATTCAACTTAAATTTGTTCGATTTTCAATTAATTTTTAAGCTTTACAAAAATTCTTCCTTTTTTACATTCACGTGGACTGATAGCGGGGAAAAAATTTCACGGGATATTCAAGATAGCATTTTTTTCTTCGAGATGAATGAAAATTTCACATGAAGAAAAATTCCACTTGTTATTCACGATAGGGATGATTATTTTTAAATTATCATTTATCTTTCCAGCATACATACAAGTTTATAAACATGCATATTTTAAAACCGAAACCGAACCTAGACTCACCGGTTTTAGCAGCTTAAAACCTGAAAACGCGGTTTTGTAATTTCCACGGTTTTTGGCAAACCCTACGTTGCACGTATACAATACTTTAAAATATCACCTAAAAAAGTGGGTGTGATCACTCCCATGAAATTTTAGCCTTGTGTTTAATCTACTTCGGTCTAGCATATTTTAGAAGAAAATTAGCATTAATTATAAGCGCTGCTCTCAACAATATTGTGAGTTTAAAATAGTGGGAGGGTTAATGCTCATAAAATTATAAGGTATAGTTCACGCTAAAGAGCTGAAATTTTATATACAAGCAATTGCATATGAGTAAGACAGTGGGAAAATCTTAAAAACAAGAAGTTTTATCCGCTAAAACTCTAATTTGCGCTAGAGAGCTGAAATTTGGTACACAAATTAATCTAGATAAGAGATCACTAAAAAATTTAAGAAACCAGAAGTTTCAATCAGCGGTTTGGGAACAAGCACTGTAAACACAAAATCAAGTTAAATTTTATTGAAACTTTTCATACACATTGCACTTGTCCAAAGTAAAAATTTCGTTTTGAAATTGGCCGTGACTACTTCCATAAATCTTAGCTATTTCTTTCATGTACTTCGGGTTAGCAGTTTTTAGTCTATTACTCATGTATTTCTCAATAGATTTTTCCTACAAAACTTTACATGAATAATAAGCACTAACATATATAAAAGTCGGTGGGGCCTGGGCCATTTATGTTACAGTCCGTTTTTCCTGGCGGTTTTCACCGACTAGCTCAGGCCTCTCAGGAGGTTCCAACCCTTTCGCCAGGGACGACACAGAACATAAAACATTTCTTTTTCTTTCAAACAAACTATACTATATATCACACACCATCATTAAATAAAACATTAGTTTTTCTGGGACAGGTGTTAGTCCCTTTATTACCCACCCAACCTTGTCGTAGAAAGTTCATATCCATTTTATTTTGCCTTACGACCCAATATCCGCTCCACCTGACTACCACTTACCACATTATCATTGCCGTTACCTTAAATAACTTTCCTCCATCATTTTCTTTTTGATACTATATATCGAGGTATATCCGAAATCGATATCATTAACGAGAGCCGTGGTCAACTGGGTAGTCTTCTTTTATTTCTGCGCTTTTCACGAATACCAATCTATATACATACATATGTATGCTAAATTTTTCTAATTTTTTTAGAAATCGAGGGTTTTCAGGGACCGTAACTGTTATGCATTTTATAATAAAAGTCAGAACATACTAATTATTTTCTGATTTTTATTTTTTCGACCGGAAATATAAATCAGTTTCTGAATTTGGTCGAATCACTCTTTTTTTTTATCACTTTCATGATATGGGTATCAAATGAAAGTGATTTTCGAGAAGATGGCGGAGGCGCCAAAAGGGCGGACATCTATGTAGTTACATTAAAGCGGGACAATTTGTATGAAAAAAATTAATCGATATTGTGCCATCGATTTTTCGATAGTTTTTGGCATGAGGAAAAAAAATTCCACTACGACATATCAAAAAAAAAAAAAAAAAAAATTATTTTCGAGGCGCCAATTTTTTTTTAAGAACAATACTCGAATATTTTACTTTTTAACAGTATAAAACAAAGGACTTAAGATACGAACGCTCTCGGTAAAAGTTATGTCGGTCTCTCAAATAATATTCACATTTCTTCTATAGCGCATAAAAAAATTATTATTTTGCATGATATTAATTTACTGCGTATCAATATTTAACTCCATCACATCAAAAAAAAAAAAAAAAAAAAAAATATATATATATATATATATATATATATATATATATATATATATATATATATTTAGGCATATTATTATTTAAAACAACCTCAAAAAAATTAAAAAATCAACAAATTTAAATTCTGGCCCTCAAAAATTATTTTGTTATGTCGTAGTGGAATTTTTTTCCTCATGCCAAAAGCTATCGAAAAATCGATGGCACAATATCGATTAATTTTTTCATACAAATTGATCCGCTTTCATGTACATAGAAATCCGCCTTTTTGGCGCCTCTGCTATTTTTTCCATTGCATTACGGGTCATCTTCTCCAAAATTTCTTTCATTTGATACACATATTTCCTTGTACTTGATTTTTTTTTTCTTTAAAAATTCAAGAATAACAACTATTTTCTTTCCTTGAGGGTTTTTCATTTTTCGATACATTAGCGGCCCTATGTATAATCAAAAAATTGCATGAAGTTAGCATAAGTGGCAAAATTGAACATGATCTGAACGTGTTCCGCCATATAATTTTATATTAAAAATCATGCTAGGATGTAATCGTGTGTTAAAACTACATTATGCGATGATTTTTAATGTCAAATTGTATAGAGGAACTGGTCAACCCGTAGTTCAATTTTGTCACTTATGCTAACTTCATGCCAATTTTTGATTATACATAGGGCCGTAGATGTTCTTCTACCCAAAAAATCGATTTCACATAAATAATTTGTTTAGGCCTTTCTATATTAAGGTAATTTTTTTACAAGCTTTTATTTAATTTCACCTGTCCCGTTGTCTGTCTGTAATCAAATCCTGCAAATTAAGTTTGATCCATTTCCCAGTTTCCGATTGAGCTGAGATTTTGCATGCATGCATTGTTGCCAGATTTGCAGATTCCTCTGCATTTTGCTTATTTTTTCATCACAAAAAACACACAGTGAGATTTACAGATTTTCACTGCCAAATTGTAGATTTTCTGAAATGATTGTGTAACATCAATATTTTGTGTTTGTCTTTACCCCGTCAAAAAAAAAAAAAAAAAAAAACATGGTGTTACTCTCAGAAACATACACATAAGAAAAACTTTTATTTTTGCAGTAACCATATCACCAGGTTTGCCGTTGAAAATTTCGAAAAAGTATAAAATGGATATTTAAGAAGAAAAAAAAAATTGTAAAAAGGGTATTTTATAGTAAAATAGGGTCAAGTTTTTTGTGAACAAAGAAATAACATTTATTTCAATTAATTAAAAAAGAAACACGAATTTTAACAATTAATTAAATACATCAGACCAAAATAGAATTAATTAACATACATACTTTAATTATAAACAGGGAAACCAGAAATATGCTATAAAAAAGTGTTTTATGCGCATTCAATATGTACAAAAATCTTGAAAATATGCACTAAAACTAAAAAAATATGTTCTTAAAAATAACATAAATTGACTTATTTTTAAATGAAAATATATTTATAATTCAACAATATTTGCATATAATATAAGACAAAAATAAAATAAATAAAAAAAAAGAAACAAGAAAAAAATTTACAAAGAATAACTGCCGCATTAAATAAATAATTTGGTTTTGAAGTGTACGTTAAAGCAAAATTATCATACAAATTTTGACTTAAGCAAATAATACAAATAATTTTTTTTGCATACGGCCGTAAAAATTTAACTTCAACTTCAAAAGAGCCCTGCAAGAAATGAATGACAGAAACTAACACAAAAGTAATTTTTTCACAGTGACAGTCAATTCTTCTAGTTGCTCTACTCTAATATGTATGTAAGAGTGGATCATCTAATGTACATATGCCAAAAATTAAAAAAAAAATCGCACTAAAATTAATATATGTAAGTGTTAAAAAAGTTAACTAAAAATCAATAGTGTATAAAAGAAATTCCAAAGTTTAATTAAATTTATATACATATGTACCTATGTATTTCTTTTTCAAATTCTAGATACGTATTTATAAAAATCAAAGTGCGTTGCAGGTTGAAGGAAGCGTGAAGAGGCTGGACCACCTACATTATTTTGTGTTTCTATTTGTTTTTAAATATTTTAATTATACATATCTTTATTTTTCTATAATAAAAAACAATTAAAACAATATGAAAATCATGTTCATTAATGTAATTATTTCAGTTTGACTAGTTTGCTATGACGGTTATATACATCAAGTGTGATCAGTCAGACATGACTACCACATGCATCATCAATGACAAGTAAAAATACGGCAGTGTAAGCAGGTCAGCTATATATGTTCCATAGTAGACATTTTTAATTAGTTAGACAAAGATACACATTGGCCTTAACAAACTGATAGAAACTTCGATAGATAAAGCCACTCCCAGTCAAATGACCGGCTGGGAGGTTACGAAATCAGAACTAAGACTTTGGAACTATATTTTTGATAAATAAGTCAAGCTTTTTATTTATAATTTTTATTGCTATAAATAAAAAAATATTGACCTAGATTTTCAAATAAAAATCGCTGCTTGTCACATCTAAATAAACTTTTATACATTGACAATATTCCTTCAACTTCTACTGATGTAATCGGAGTAAAGTCATTCACAAATAGCAAAACCACATTTTTATTGAAACTAACTTCCGTAATAACGGTGTAAACAATAAGAAAAATTTATAGATTGTATGTATAGATCATTGCAAATGAGATTTAGTTGGTAAAAAAAATATATTGACCGACAGATAATTGGCTTGTAGCATATTAAAATAAAAAAAATTCTATACAGTATCAAAATATGCCCTAAGACCGTCAAATATGCTCTCAAAATTCGAAGAAATGCTAAAAATATGCATGCAAGACTGAAATATGAAAAAACATGCTTTAAAGGGTAAAATATGCAAAAATATGCACTAACAAATCGATGCCAAAATTCATAAAAAGATCTGAAACGGACAAATATCTTATCTCCGCATCCATACGTCACACAAGAAAAAACATGCAATTGCATACTTGCGGTTTCCCTGATTATAAATGAATGATAGTACTCCAACTGGCCAGATCGTAAAACTTATCGGATGAAGCTAATAATATTTTTTTGAAAGTTGATATAGTCAAAAGAACCGTAAGTTTTAATTTACAGAAGAAAAAAAAACATTAGGAACGAACGCCAGGTAAAGAATAGTGCACACCGTCTGAAGTCAGTCTTACCGGCTTGCAAAAATTTTATTAATAAAAACTTTTATTAAGATTGAAGATGAAAATAAGTTAAAATACATATTTTTTAATTGTGATACTCTCAGAAATTTTTAGCAATATTTTCACCATCTATTGGCTTTTGTATCGATCAAAACAGTAAAATGATCGACACCATCGAACCGAATGTCGCCAACTGCACGAACTGCCATTTTTTCGATGCCTGATATGCTACAATGTGCTTCGTCCAATTTTTGAGCACAGGAATAAATTAAAAAAAGGGTCATAAAAAGTGTCGTTGGCATGAAAGAGGGTCAAAAGTGATACTTTAGTGTCACAACGGCAACGCTGCATACCATCAACATAACAATTTTATATTTATATTTTTTACGTAGGCTATTTTTGGTCAGTTTTCTTAATTATTAAGATGCAAATAAAACATCTATTCTTTTTCCTCAACGTTTCGTCAACTTTTTTCCGACGTCTTCAGGAGAAGTTTTTATTATTAAGTTCTATCAACAAATTACAAAATGTTTGTTATTTATAGTTTTTGTGTGTCATATTAGTTTTTATGTTGTACTCACGATTCTTCAGTTACATTGCTAAATAAATTATAAAAAACTGGACATCACGAACAATTAAGTGTATAATTTAAATAATAATAAATAAAAGAAAATATCACAGTCGAACTTAAAAACTAATATCACAGAACTTTACTTGGCAGGTTATTGCAATGGAATATTGTAGTTTGGTGTTGTCTTTGTCTTCTTTGGTGTTTATAGATTTCTTTATGCGTTGTTGTATCCGTAGGCTTTCTAGTGTATACCTTTTGTTCGTTTTCTTTTCTCTGTCTAATATTTTCACTCCTTTAAAATCTATTTTATGTTTCGTTTCTTTCGTATGTTGGGCTAGAGCTGTTGTCTCCTTTCCTTTATTTATATCTGCTTCATGTTCTGATATTCTAGTCCCGAGTTTCCGTTTTGTTGATCCTACATATACTTTGTTACACCTTTCCACTTCATTCCCTTGAAAAGTGATCTCGTATACAACGTTGTCTGTTTCTAGTTTGTCCTATTTCGTGCTTTCCCGCGTAAATAGATGTCTCAGTGTTTTGTTCGATCTGTGTGTGACTATTGTTGTTGCATCATTTACCATATGCTTTAATGTTTTGTTTTCAGTCAACTTTGGAACATATGGTACACTGTAAAAAACTTTTTCTACTTCTTTATTAGTAGTGTTACCAGTTTGTTTTTTGTTACTTAAGCATTTGTTTATTAAGTTGTTCGTGATGTATGTTGGGAAGTTGTTTTTTGTCATTATATTTCTAATTTTGCTGATGTTGCTATTTCTAAATCGTCTGTCACTAATGTTGAGAATTTTGGTAGTGAGATTCATTGCCGTGTTTATTTTCGTGTTCATCGGCTGGGTAGAGGGGTAATTAATTAATCTCCCAGATGCGGTTTTCTTGGCATACCAGTTTGTTATTAATCTATTACTGTCTTTTATTATTTTCATGTCTAAATAAGGTATTTCATCATTTTCTTCAACTTCAACTGTAAACTGCAGATTCTTGTGATATGAATTTAATGTTTTCAATATGATTTCCAAGTCGTTTTTCTTTATAACTGCAAATAAATCGTCAACGTATTTAGATATAAATTTTATGTTTACGTTTTAAGTATTAAATTTTTCAATAACGTAGTCCAACAGTGTATCCAAAACAAAATCTGCTATCGTCGGGGACAAAAGAAATTCCCATTGGCCTACCACATATTTGATGGTAATATTGTCCGTCGTATGTAAAATAGTTGTTATCCGTTATGCAGAATTGGAGTATTTTTAGAAATTGTCTCTTACTAATAGTAGTGTGTTCCTTAAGGGTTCCCCATTTGTCAAGTATATTCTTAATGGCTAAGTGTGTAGGTATATTTGTAAACAGCGATACCATGGCAAAAGATACAATAATGTCATTCTCATCTAAAATAATATCACAGATTTTATATTTTAGTTGCATTGAGTTCTTGATATTGTAATTTTGAGAAATTATATTTTTTAATATGTCCCCAATGTATTTTGATAGATAGTAACACGGTACTTTCAAAGACGATGAAATTGGTCTAAGTGGTATATTTTCTTTATGGATTTTTGGCAAACCATAAAGTTCCGGTACTGCAGCTGCATGTGATGTCATTCTCATTTTCTCTACCTTTGTTATGTGCCCCTCTTTCAGAAGTTCTGTTATTATATTGTTATTTTTTTTGTAGTTGTGATGTGGGATCTTTCCTGATAACTTTGTAAGTTGATTTTTCATCTAGTAGTTTCCCCATTTTATTTCTATATTCATTCTTATACATAACCACTGTCTGAAACTGTAACTGAGGAATCGTGAGTACAACATAAAAACTAATATAACACACAAAAACTACAAATAACAAACATTTTGTAATTTCTTGATAGAACTTAATAATAAAAACTTCTCCTGAAAACGTCGGAAAAAAGCTGACGAAACGTTAAGGAAAAAGATGAAATAGATTTGTTTTATTTTCATCTTAATAATTAAGAAAACTGACCAAAAATAGCCTAAGATAAAAAATATAAATATTCACTAACGAAATTGGTCATAAAATATAAACAAAATAACAATTTTATGTTGAAAAGAAACTAACAAATCTGTACAAAGATATATATATATATATATATATTTAATATATAAAAATAGGTCGGGGTTTCCTTCCTGAGGGGCTCCACGGTTTTGCATTCGTTGGAAAGGTATCGGGCTCCGTGAGGTTTAAAGCAAAAAAATTCAGGGAAAATTTTAAGAGAAAAGCAGGAAAACAGGGAAAATTATTTTTCACATACAGCACCATCTCTGATACATAGCATGTACTACAACGGCGCAAGTACGTGGTGTGTGAGTATACTATATATAAGTACGTTTCATTTTGTTTCATTTTAAGTAGATGGCGCCGGTGCGTGATACATTGTTTGACAGCTACTCATTGTACTCTGCTCAGTTAATTTCATGTGACATTTATTATGCACACGTTCTTTCAATATGCAAGCCAGCAAAATGTGTATTCACAAAACTTAAGCGAAGAAAGACAAAATATAATAAGAGAAAATGCCAGATTGAGACAACGCGTGAGCACACGAAGATTATTGGCATCATACAATCGCTGGGCATTCCAATATGATCCCACTGCGAACTACAGTGATGATGACAATTTAGATATTGCACCAATGACGACTGTATGCCAATATTGCAATGCATTAAAGTTCAAAAGAGAAACGGCTGGATTGTGCTGCGCAAGTGGAAAAGTCAAACTGGATCCATTAGTTACACCACCACAGCCACTGAAACCATTGTTCGATGGAACTGATCCCGATTCCAACCATTTTCTTCAACGCATCCTTGAATACAATAACTGTTTTCGCATGACTTCCTTTGGAGCTAATATCATTCGAGAAGGCGGCTTCATGCCGACTTGCAAGGTAAAAGATACAACACACACAACCAATCACTCACACCAATCACTAACACAAAAAAAAATTGCAACACATAATAACTATACACACCACACACTACACCATCACACGATCAGAAGTCACAACGTATTCTTCAACAAACGATTGTTTGCCATTACAGATACAAGGACAAACATATCATTTGCATGGTTCAATGGTGCCAACACCAGATGAACCGCATCAATTTCTGCAAATATATTTCATTTCGTCGATGGTGGATCAGCTGAATGTGCGGTGCAATATACATGGTACACAACATCACGAGACATTGTCGCTCAGCGAAGAAGCAATATCATGCATCATGTAAACGAGACACATCGTTTGTACGATGCGTTACAATATCCAATCATTTATTGGCAAGGGCAAGACGGATACGACATCACGTTAAAGATGGTCGATCCAATTACAGGTACAATATTCATACACTAATTATTGCTATTATTGGTTTCCATTAACAATCCATTTAATTTTGCATTTTCAGGCGTACCAACGAACAAAAATCTAAGCGCAATGAATTACTATGCGTATCGTATAATGATTCATACACATGAGGAGAATGTCATTCTGATGTGCCGTCGGCTATTCCAGCAATTCGCTGTCGACATATATGTCAAAGTCGAGACCGAACGTTTAGCGTTCATCCGATTCAACCAGGCAAAGCTACGATCTGAGGACTATATACACCTGCATGATGCTATTCATGCAGATGGTAATGTTCACAATATTGGACTCCTGACGATTCTCCCATCATCTTATATCGGAAACCCACGCCACATGCACTAATACGCTCAAGACGCCATGACGTACGTGCGAAATTATGGAAGTCCGGATTTATTTATTACGTTCACATGCAATCCGAAGTGGACGGAAATTGAACGTGAGTTGGACCCGGGCCAAAAACCGCTAGATCGCCATGACATAATCGCTAGAGTATTTAAGCAAAAACTCAAGGTTATGATGGATGTTCTTACTAAGTATCTAGTTTTTGGTGACACACGTTGTTATATGTACTCGGTGGAATGACAGAAGCGTGGACTACCGCATGCTCATATCCTAATTTGGTTGCTGAACAAATTACATTCAAAAGAAGTGGATGACATCATATCAGCTGAAATTCCTGATCATGTCACTGATCTTCATCTACACGACATTGTGACGACACAGATGGTGCATGGACCGTGCGGTGCATTAAATCCATTATCGCCTTGCATGACTGATGGAAAGTGCACAAAACGATATCCGCGACCGTTAGTTGCTGAAACAGTCACAGGGAACGATGGATATCCAGTTTACCGTCGGCGTTCAAAAGAAGATAACGGCGAACTAACAAAGTTAAAGTAAAAAATCAAGAGATTGAGATTGGAAATGAATTCATTGTACCATATTGCCCGCTGCTAATACGAATTTTCAAAACACATGCGAACGTTGAGAGTTGCCATTCGGCCAAATCAGTCACATATTTGTGCAAGTACGTTACAAAAGGCAGCGACATGGCTGTGTTTGGTATTGCGTCGGAAAATGCGAATGACGAAATCATGAACTTCCAAATGGGCAGATACGTCAGTACTAAGGAAGCACTGTGGCGATTATTTTCATTTCAAATTCAAGAAAGATATCCCACAGTTGTACATTTGGCAGTGCATTTGGAAAATGGACAAAGAGTTTACTTCACTGAGGCTAATGCGGCACAACGAGCTGAGAGACCACCATCGACAACATTGACTAGCTTTTTTGTAATGTGTGAGGCAGATCCATTTGCAGCGACGCTGATGTACGCTGAAATGCCCAAGTATTACACTTGGAATCAATTAACAAAGAAATTCAAACGTCGCAAACAAGGAACCCCAGTTCCAGATTGGCCACAGGTGTTTTCCACTGATGCGCTAGGTCGCATGTACACTGTTCATCCTAGAAATGATGAATGTTTTTATTTGCAACTGCTGTTGGTAATGTACGTGGACCAAAATCATTTGCGCATTTGAGAACTGTGAATGGCTACCAATGCCAAACATATCGAGAAGTATGTCAACTATTGGGTTTTCTGGAGAACGATTCTCATTGGGATTTAACACTTGCGGTTTCAGTTGTTTCATCAAATGCGTACCAAATACGAACGCTGTTCGCAATTATCATCACCACATGTTTTCCTTCACAACCAATTCGTTATGAAACAAATACAAAGACGACATATGTGAAGATATCTTGCATCACTTGCGCATTCGAACGAATAATCCCGACATGCAAATAACCGATGAAATCTACAATGAAGGATTGATTCTGATTGAGGATCAATGCTTGACTATTGCAAACAAGCTACTGATTGGAGTAGGAATGATTGCGCGAAATCGATCGATGCACGATGCATTCAACCAAGAATTAAATCGAGAGCTGCAATACAAAGTTGATACATTGCAGGAATTTGTTCGAAATAATGTGCCCTTGCTGAATGAACAGCACAAACAAGTATACGAAGCATTAATGCAAGCGGTCGACAATAATACTGGTGGTCTATTCTTCTTGGACGCACCTGGAGGAATAAGGAAAACATTTGTCATTTCATTGATTTTGGCCACTATTCGATCAAGATGTGACATAGCTTTGGCGTTAGCATCAGCTGGAATTGCGGCGACTCTTCTAGATGGCGGTCGTACTGCACATTCTGCTGCCACTCAATTTAAACACAATTGATACTCCAACATGCAATATTTCCCGATCCAGTACAATGGGAAAATTGTTGATGCAATGCAAGCTGATTGTTTGGGATGAGTGCACAATGGCACATAAGAAATCACTTGAAGCATTTAACTTCACACTGAAGGATCTTCGGCGAAATAACATCTTTGGCGGCTTGATGATATTGTTGGCAGGCGATTTCGGGCAGACGTTGCCAGTAATTCCCAGTGGGACGCCTGCAGATGAATTAAATGCTTGCCTGAAGGCATCACCTTTGTGGAATAACGTAAAAACATTATCGCTAACCACTAATATGAGAGTTCAACTTCAAAATGATCAAAGTGCTGCACAATTTTCCAAACAATTGTTAGCTGTTGGAAATGGAAAAGTCCCAGTTGATGCGACAACTGGGTTAATTACTCTTACCAACGACTTTTGCCGATTTGTAGACTCTCAATTAGCTCTTATTGAAAATGTTTTCCCAAACATTAGTGAGAATTATCAGAATTATGCTTGGTTAAGTCAACGAGCAATTCTCGCCGCAAAGAATAATGATGTACATGCACTGAATTTGACCTTTCAATCAGTCGGAATCATTGGGATTCGAGGAATACATACATTTTCACATGCGTACTTTCCTTTAGTAATGGTTGCCTCAATCAAATTCGGCATAAGTCTTTTCAGCGCAAGTCGAGTACCGTTGCAAAGTCGCAGTGGGTTCATATTACGCAATATCATAATAACTGAACCAACTTTGAGTTGCAAGTTATGTGGTGGAAAACCTGGTAACTCCAGAGAGTTCAAAAACTCTGTTGGATAATTTACTACATCATCGGGATTTGTTATGACATCAACGGATTTTTATGTCACCAAATCGCCATTGATTTTTGATTTAATGGTGAAATTCAGTTGACATGCTTCTCGATATGTTTGGCATTGTTAGCCATTCACAGTTTCCAAATGCGCAAATGATTTTGGTTCACGTACATTTACCAACAGCAGTTGCAAATAAAAACATTCATCATTTCTAGGATGAACAGTGTACATGCGACCTAGCGCATCAGTGGAAAACACCTGTGGTCAATCTGGAACTGGGGTTCCTTGTTTGCGACGTTTGAATTTCTTTGTTAATTGATTCCAAGTGTAATACTTGGGCATTTCAGCGTACATCAGCGTCGCTGCAAATGGATCTGCCTCACACATTACAAAAAAGCTAGTCAATGTTGTCGATGGTGGTCTCTCAGCTCGTTGTGCCGCATTAGCCTCAGTGAAGTAAACTCTTTGTCCATTTTCCAAATGCACTGCTAAATGTACAACTGTGGGATATCTTTCTTGAATTTGAAATGAAAATAATCGCCACAGTGCTTCCTTAGTACTGACGTATCTGCCCATTTGGAAGTTCATGATTTCGTCATTCGCATTTTCCGACGCAATACCAAACACAGCCATGTCGCTGCCTTTTGTAACGTACTTGCACAAATATTTGACTGATTTGGCCGAATGGCAACTCTCAACGTTCGCATGTGTTTTGAAAATTCGTATTAGCAGCGGGCAATATGGTACAATGAATTCATTTCCAATCTCAATCTCTTGATTTTTTACTTTAACTTTGTTAGTTCACCGTTATCTTCTTTTGAACGCCGACGGTAAACTGGATATCCATCGTTCCCTGTGACTGTTTCAGCAACTAACGGTCGCGGATATCGTTTTGTGCACTTTCCATCAGTCATGCAAGGCGATAATGGATTTAATGCACCGCACGGTCCATGCACCATCTGTGTCGTCACAATGTCGTGTAGATGAAGATCAGTGACATGATCAGGAATTTCAGCTGATATGATGTCATCCACTTCTTTTGAATGTAATTTGTTCAGCAACCAAATTAGGATATGAGCATGCGGTAGTCCACGCTTCTGTCATTCCACCGAGTACATATAACAACGTGTGTCACCAAAAACTAGATACTTAGTAAGAACATCCATCATAACCTTGAGTTTTTGCTTAAATACTCTAGCGATTATGTCATGGCGATCTAGCGGTTTTTGGCCCGGGTCCAACTCACGTTCAATTTCCGTCCACTTCGGATTGCATGTGAACGTAATAAATAAATCCGGACTTCCATAATTTCGCACGTACGTCATGGCGTCTTGAGCGTATTAGTGCATGTGGCGTGGGTTTCCTATATAAGATGATGGGAGAATCGTCAGGAGTCCAATATTGTGAACATTACCATCTGCATGAATAGCATCATGCAGGTGTATATAGTCCTCAGATCGTAGCTTTGCCTGGTTGAATCGGATGAACGCTAAACGTTCGGTCTCGACTTTGACATATATGTCGACAGCGAATTGCTGGAATAGCCGACGGCACATCAGAATGACATTCTCCTCATGTGTATGAATCATTATACGATACGCATAGTAATTCATTGCGCTTAGATTTTTGTTCGTTGGTACGCCTGAAAATGCAAAATTAAATGGATTGTTAATGGAAACCAATAATAGCAATAATTAGTGTATGAATATTGTACCTGTAATTGGATCGACCATCTTTAACGTGATGTCGTATCCGTCTTGCCCTTGTCAATAAATGATTGGATATTGTAACGCATCGTACAAACGATGTGTCTCGTTTATATGATGCATGATATTGCTTCTTCGCTGAGCGACAATGTCTCGTGATGTTGTGTACCATGTATATTGCACCGCACATTCAGCTGATCCACCATCGACGAAATGAAATATATTTGCAGAAATTGATGCGGTTCATCTGGTGTTGGCACCATTGAACCATGCAAATGATATGTTTGTCCTTGTATCTGTAATGGCAAACAATCGTTTGTTGAAGAATACGTTGTGACTTCTGATCGTGTGATGGTGTAGTGTGTGGTGTGTATAGTTATTATGTGTTGCAATTTTTTTTTGTGTTAGTGATTGGTGTGAGTGATTGGTTGTGTGTGTTGTATCTTTTACCTTGCAAGTCGGCATGAAGCCGCCTTCTCGAATGATATTAGCTCCAAATGAAGTCATGCGAAAACAGTTATTGTATTCAAGGATGCGTTGAAGAAAATGGTTGGAATCGGGATCAGTTCCATCGAACAATGGTTTCAGTGGCTGTGGTGGTGTAACTAATGGATCCAGTTTGACTTTTCCACTTGCGCAGCACAATCCAGCCGTTTCTCTTTTGAACTTTAATGCATTGCAATATTGGCATACAGTCGTCATTGGTGCAATATCTAAATTGTCATCATCACTGTAGTTCGCAGTGGGATCATATTGGGATGCCAAGCGATTGTATGATGCCAATAATCTTCGTGTACTCACGCGTTGTCTCAATCTGGCATTTTCTCTTATTATATTTTGTCTTTCTTCGCTTAAGTTTTGTGAATACACATTTTGCTGGCTTGCATATTGAAAGAACGTGTGCAGAATAAATGTCACATGAAATTAACTGAGCAGAGTACAATGAGTAGCTGTCAAACAATGTATCAGCACCGGCGCCATCTACTTAAAATGAAACAAAATGAAACGTACTTATATATAGTATACTCACACACCACGTACTTGCGCCGATGTAGTACATGCTATGCATCAGAGATGGCGCTGTATGTGAAAAATGATTTTCCCTGTTTTCCTGCTTTTCTCTTGAAATTTTCCCTGAATTTTCTTTGCTATAAACCTCACGGAGCCCGATACCTTTCCAACGAATGCAAAACCGTGGAAATCGGTTCGTGCGTTATGGAGTTATAGCATCAGGAAAGAAAACCCGACCTATTTTTATATATTAAGAAGATGTATATACATTACGCAAACTAAATCATAAACAGTTACAAATCAGAATATTTTTTTTTTCTTGAAAAGAAAAGTAACACTCAGGCAATGAATGCCTACTACAATTACTGGGTGTTAACTTCTTTAGAAAAGGGATAGCTCTAGAGAAGACAGTTGGTGAAGAAAGATATAGAGGAAAGCTTCATTCTTTTACAACTCTGCTTTTTGCACGTGCTAGTGCAGTGTTGTAACACTTCTGGTGTTAAATGAGGCGTATTAATTTTTTTAAGCTGTGGTTAGTAACCATTTTATCGGTTATTTTACTTCGCCGATGATTCTGCTACACAACAAAGGATAGCGCCCTGATGGTACATTAGGATTAGTATCTGCTGAAGTCGGTATAGTTCAGTGACCAGTGATTATGCATTCATCACTAGAACTTTCCTACAACAACTGACACAAAGGGATACTAATGCACATCAGAAAAATGCTGGTGTTGTTAATTTTTAATGACTGTTGGATACAGGGATTGAACCCAGTACCTTCGGTTTTATAGTCAACGTGCTAACTACTTCAACCAACGCCCCCCTCACTGGTTTTAAGATTTCATATGATTGAAATATTTTATCCAAACTTAATTTAGAATGCATTTAATTATCTGATAAGGAGAACACTATTTTCCGTTTTCAAAACTTTGTAATTTCAAAACAAAATGGTTTTCAGAACATGGCCTTATATTTTAAATTTAATTGAAAAAGGTATATATTTCAAAAATATTTCGGTCTAAATAATTATTTTTATTTTTAACCCCGACTAAAAAAGGGGTGTTATAAGTTTTTAGTGTGTGTCTGTGTATCTGTGTGTCTGTCCGTGTCCACGTACAGACCAAACGCCTGAACCGATTTTGATTTTTCTGTTTGAAAGGTGACTTGATCGAGAGGGTTCTTAGCCTTGTTTTAAGAAAATCGGTTCAGCCGTTTAGAAGATATCGCATCTTCCTTAGATATATTCGGGGGTTTTCAAAATGTTTAACTTTTGTTATTTATACAAAAATATATGTTTCAAAATTTTTTATTTGTTTTTGGTTAAGATAATAAAGATATGTTTCTAAAATTGTATGCATATGTAAGTATGAATTAATAAAAGTTCACAAAATTTTACATTTTTGTTACCCATTGGATGCAGACTCGATATTTTGCAAAGTTTTAAGTTAAAACACATTACCCCATTTTACAGTCTTGCGCAAATGGTCTTTCATCGTAGCATGTGCATCTATTAAGTTAAATAGTTTCATACATATGTAACTAATAGACAATTTTATATGAATCAAACAGTTTTTCATTAATAATTACTGGTTACGTTTTCTATTGCGTATGATTGTGGCTCTTAAGGTAGGATTACATGATTGTCACAATGCACCAGTTTTACACAAAAGCCCAGTTCACAAACTTGTGCAAATGGTCTTGCATTGTAGCATGTAAAAATGGTATAGTATATTAATAATCTCCACTAAGAACCGTTAAGTATACGATGCAAGACCATTTGCACAAGATTGTGAATTGGGCTATTAGAATTGGTTGCTTGAATAGCATCAACAACTTTTGCAACAAACACTAACGAACAACAACATTAATAAGGAATTTTGTGCATTCTTTATGTTCTTGTTTTGTAGCTAGTTTTGTCAATGATTATACTTATGTAAAGGATGGTTAAATTTTAAGGGCCGATGTTGATTTTCAATAAAACACAAGCAATTTAGGAAATTATTAATGTGCCGAATTATCTCATCCTTTAGCTCTTGAATTGTTGCTGGCTTATCGACTTACACATTTTCTTTCAAATAACTCTCGTGAGATAACACGGCCATTGAATTTATCACGCAAAAGAGCCATTGTTTCGTTAGCTGTGTGGCAAGTGGCACCATTCGGTTGAAACCACATATCGTCCTCATCCATATCTTCCAATTCTGACCATTAAAAGTTCGTTATCATCTCACGATAGCGAACATCATTCACAGTAACTGCCTGACCGGCCTAATTTTGGAAAAATACTGCCCGATGATGCCGCCAGCCCATTAACTGCACCAAACAGTCACTCTTTGTGGGTCCATTTGTTTTTCGACAATCACTCTTGGATTATCATTCGCCCAAATGCGGCAATTCTGCTTACTGACGAATCCACTGAGGTGAAAATGTGCCTCATCACTGAAGATGATTTTCTTCAAAAATTCATCATCCACTGTTGCCATTTCTTTCCACTATTCTGAGCATTGAAGACGTTTGGAATGGTCAAGAGGCTTTAGTTCTTGAGTCAATTGCACCTTGTAAGCGTGTAAATGTAAGTCTTTATGCATAATGTTCATCAACGACGAGCGTGAGAGGTGCATGTGTTGGGCACGACGACGAGTTGAGGTGAACGGCTTTTCAGCCACACTATCCCGAACAGCAGCAATATTTTCTGCAGTACGAGCATTCACTGTTGTTTTCACATCTCCTTCAGAACCGGTTTGTTCAAATTTCTGCACGATTTTTCCGATTGTACGCACATTTGGTCGATTGTGCTGACCGAAAAAAACACGAAGTGCACGATATGCATTTTGATTTGAACGCCTATGTTCATAATAAGCCGGAATAACTTTAACGCGTTGTTCGATTGTGTATCTGTTCATGGTGCAAATTGAGTTAGTCTGAAATTGAGAAATGTCAAATAAAATGCCGAAAAAATGACGTTTAGGTGTAGTTCACATTTAACATCGGGCCTTAAAATTTAACCACCCTTAGATATAGTAATGCTATATTTCTAAACATGGAACAAAGCAAAACGAAAAAGAATGCTATATACGACGTGGGGTACTGCGGTATTTTTATTGCGAAAAAGTACTGAAAATAGTACAATAATATTACTGAAATTTCGACAACATTCGACTTGTCGCACACTTACATTTGAAACAACAACAAAATATTAAAATTTGTTTTTGTTTTCAATGTAAGTGTGCGACGAGTCGAACGTTGTCGACATCGTGGGTTTGGCCCTATATGCAACATCTCCTGCATGTATCGCTTGGCACTGTTAGGAAAGTAGGTACGATCGTACTTTTTTTGGTACTATTTAACATGAAAAAGTACCGTAGTACACCCCCAACACATTTGATACTCTCACGGTCAACTTAGAAATGCAGTCAAAAGACGCGCGTATGCATATATTTTTGCCATGAATTAGATTTCTTTTTCGGCAAAAAGCACGAAACTTTATTAGTAAAGCTATTTTAGAAAAGTGTAATCTTTCATAATTCAATATAAACGAAAGCCAATAATATTTTCTATGGCACAGAAGTTGATCTATATATAAACACAAATCATGTTGAAACAAATGTTTGAAATCAGTTTAAAGAAAATTGTAAAAAAAGCTAGTTCTAAGGGCAAAAAAAGACTGGCAATGAAATGTTAGTTTGATTTAGTAATACCCCTTTTAGACACGTAAGGTTTAGTCTTAATTCAGCTGTGTGAAAGACAGAAGGAAGAATACCATCTCTTTCTGCCTTTCTCCCAGCTGAGTTAAGACTGTGGAAAGTAAACTTTCCGTGTCTAAAAGAGGTATAAGTTTAACCTAGAAATGTTTTATCTGGTAAAACCAACAGCATTATAAAGTAAAATTTTGAAGCTATTAACAACCAATACACTGGCTGATATGAAAGAACTGAAACCATTAACAATAGAAAATATGCATGTATCTACAGTGGCTTAAACTAAAAACGCATTAGATGAATACATGTTTCATGATATATCGAGAGTAACTTACGGAATTTTGTCCATACCTCACTCCTCTACAAATGTCGAAAGGAATTGCTCTTATCAAAATCTCATGAAAATAAAGCAAAGGAACCAGGCCAAAGATTTATTGAAGTCTAAAAATTCATCTTTTTATATCTTTGACATTTGTACCTGCATATATACTTTGTGTCCTTTTTTTATTTCATTGTTAATGTTAATTGTTAATTTGATGTTAATAAAATTTAAATTAAAAAAAAAACAATTTTTGGTACTCTAGGGATCAAAAAAGTACTCAAAAAGATTTTTTTTTGATACCGAAATGTAAATCTCATTTCCCATCACTGTCGCTTGGTATAGTTTCTCTCTCTCTCTCTCTCTCTCTCTCTAATATTTTAACTTTATTAAAGGCCCAACTATAATATGAATAAGGTGGCTTAAGCTTAAATTAGACGTGACATAGCCATAACGCCATAACCAAACCAAAATTCAATTGGTTTCTATGGTGAGAGTTATGGCGTTATGGCGAGTCACGTATAATCGAATACAGTGTTGCCCATTAGTTTGGTTCGAACGGGTGCTCTCTATGGCTATGGTTATGTCACGTCTGATTGAGCCTTTAAGCTAATGTCGGAATTGAACGATAAGTCTGTCAAATGCTTAAACAATTCAGATTTGACTTTTAGGTGGCCACAATGTACTTACATGCACTTAAGTATTCTTTAGCCACAGCTGCACATCTAGGTATTGTCAATAATTTTGTAGTAATTTTGTTTCTTCTCATAACTCCTAAATGAATGCAATTTAAGGCCCAACTATAATATGAATAAGCTAGCTTAAGCAACTGTGCGGTTACATATAAAACGCATGTGGCAAACTATAATGTACTTAACAAACTTTTCGTCAAGTTTCGTCAAATGTCATTTGTGCCAAACTGAACGCACATTCCGTAAGGAAACAACTGTTTGTGCATTTTTTAACTCAAACAAGCAGCAGAAAATATTCATTGATTTTAAATATTTTTTTATTGTTTCTTATTTTAAACTCGGAAAATAAAGCAAAACTTTTATTTTCATTGTTTGTTTTACAATACACATATACACACATCCACATGTATTTACTTATGTATATTCACTATTGTACTTTTTAGTAGGCAAAACAAATAAAACATGTAATAATGTGATGGATATATTTATATGTGAATTTCTAATAGATTAGGTCATTCTTTCAAGTTAGTTTGATTAAATTGCATTCATTTAGGAGTTATGAGAAGAAACAAAATTACTACAAGATTATTGACAATACCTAGATGTGCAGCTGTGGCTAAAGAATACTTAAGTGCATGTAAGTACATTGTGGCCACCTAAAAGTCACATCTGAATTGTTTAATAGGCTTTTTACATTGACACACATTTCAGTGAAACGCATGGAAGATGTAAAAAATGTGAAACATGCGTTTACATTGCAACATCTAACATCTACCATCATCTCACTTGTCAAAAAGACAACACGTTCTGCAAAGGTTTTGTTAAGGAAATTATAAAAAATAGATTTTGATGTAAAATTAATTATTGGAGTAGTTGTTGCTTTGCAAGAACAAAACCAATTAAAGTGCAGTACATGAAAATTATAAAAGATTTGCAAGAATAAAATGAAGATTTTTTAAAAGGTACATATGTATATATACTATGTATATACGTATGTCGTTTTTTCTTAGTTTTTGACCAGCGTTGCCACTAGTGAAAAAAGAAATTACAAAGCCGCAAGTCTAAAATAATGCAAAACCGAACAAAATAGTGCAAAAAAAATCTAAGAAAAAATTTTTATTTTCTTATTAGTTTTTTTAGTACATTGAAATTTAATGCGAGCTAATTTTTTTATATATAAAAAACGTACAATTGAAAATATAAAAAAAAAATTCACTAATTCGTAAATATTTACTTCAACGAAGAATAATTTACCACTTTCCTCTTAATATTTTGTCTAAATTTAATAATATATTTTTTGAACTAGTCGTTTGAGAAGAGGTTTATCAACCTTTTATTTTCTTAATTTAAACTCATTTAACTAGACGTACTGAGCGATACTTAGACATTCTTTCGTTCTTTAAGCATATGTACATATTTACACTAAACTATTTTTTCCAATTTCTTTTCATAATTTTAAGCTAAAAATTTGCACCACAATTTTAAAATTGATGCTATGTATTAGCTGATAACTCATTCTTGGGGTATCGGTTTTAATTAAGACCAGTTTACTTAAAAAAAACTCTTTCAACAGAAGCGTTTAAGAATGGTAATATCACAAATTCTAAATTTGGAAAGAAGATATCGCCAGCACAGTTTTAACTTTGAGAAATTTTAGACCAATAAATTTCAAAACATCGAATTTATCCTTAAAAGTGCATATTCACGATACTCATTAGCCCAATTCACAATCTTGTGCAAATGGTCTTGCATCATTGCATGTGCAAAGTGGTATAGTATATTGATACTCACCACCAAGAATTGTTAAGTGGTGAATATCAATATGCTATACTATTTTGCACATGCAACGATGCAAGACCATTTGCACAAGATTGTTAATTGGGCTATTGTCTAATTTTTAATAATCTAGCTTAACAAATGGAAATCGATTTTTATTTCAATGATTGTGCAAATTCTGATTATACTACATCAATAAAAATTATAATGGTCATACGGAACAGTATTTTAGGCAGCTAAATTAATATAAATTCCCATAAGCATAACTCGATTTTGTCTTTAGTCAACTAACGCTGTTATCGCTTTATAACATATAAATATAAATGCCATTAAAGTCAAATAGTGCAAAATTACACAAAAAATTTATGGTGCAAAAATACTGCAAAAATATATAAATAGTACAGATTTTGCAATATTACACAGAAAGTGGCAACGTTGTTTTTGACACAACAATGTAATTTTGCTAGTGATGGCACTAAAATTAAAGAAAGATGTTAGATGAAACAAAATGAGATAGGAACATCTTTTAAAGATGTAGAAAGATGTTGGTTTTTAGTACTGTGTATTTCTTATGAGAAGATGTTAACATTTTCGCAAATTTATGGTAGATGTTAGATGTGCGTCAGTGTAAAAAGCCTATAAGCATTTGACAGACTTATCGTTCAATGCTGACATTAGCTTAAGCCAGCTCATTCATAATATAGTTGGGCCTTTAATCAAAATAACTTGAAAGAATGTCCTAATCTATTAGAAATTCACATATAAATATATCCATCAACTTATTGTTTTATTTGTTTTGCCTACTAAAAAGTACAACAGTGAATATACATAAGTAATTACATGTGGATGTGTGTATATGTGTATTGTAAAACAAACAATGAAAATAAAAGTTTTGCTTTATTTTCCGAGTTTAAAATAAGAAACAATAAAAAAATATTTAAAATCAATGAATATTTTCTGCTGCTGCTTGTTTGAGTTTAAAAAATGCACAAACAGTTGTTTCCTTACGGAATGTGCGTTCAGTTTGGCACTTTACTTAAGCAAATGACATTTGACGAAACTTGAGGAAAAGTTTGCTAAGTACATTATAGTTTGCCACATGCGTTTTATATGTAACCGCACAGTTGCTTAAGCTACTTTATTCATATTATAGTTGGGCCTTAAGTTCTGGTTTATGTTCAGTTTTTGCGCAGTGAGCAGCAAGTGCAGTTTATTGTGTCAGCGGTTTTTTACTTCCTTTTAAGTCTGATTTGTGCGATGCTAATCTTGTCTTTAATTTTGTTTTTGTCGTAACGACATATACTTTTTGGCATATATCAGTTTCATCGCCATTACACCTTATTTCATATATAACATTAGATTCATCTATAATATCTATCTTTGATTTCATATTATTAAATAATATATTTGTTGTATTGTTGGATTTTATTGCTAAAATGTATCTAGGCGCACGGCAGTGCGCCAGGCCAAGTTCCGGCCAATGCACGCAGTGTGTATATTTACAACAAGCCATTCGAGCTGTTTTTTACCCCCCTCATGACTTTGTTCCCCGCAACCGTATAAATATGAAATTTAAACCATAATTAGAATAAATACATGTACTCACACATGCACAGTTTCAAAGTTATACAACGAAAGGTTTTGGAGATATGGAGGTGCAAAAAGTGCATATTTTAAGACACACTCACTGGCTCACTGATCACTCATCAAATTGATGAAGCACTTCCGCTATAGCTAGAGAGCTAAGATTTGGTGCACGAGTAGATCTAGGTGAGCAATGAATCAGAAAAATCTGAAAACCCGAAAATTTCAACCAAGGGGGCGGGGCTACGTCCATGAAAATTAAAATCTAAGCTAGTGAGCTGAAATTTGCTACAGAGCTAGGTCTAGGTGAGCAATAAACTAAAAAAATTTAAAATCCGAAAATTTTGACCAGGAGGGCGGGGCTACGCCCATAAAGGCTAGAATTAAAAAAGCAAATCTAAGGCGCTTAGTGGAAGCTATTTTATTGAAATTCGGCATACATATTGCGATAATGCAAGCCTAAAAATTGTTCATTTCAACCTCATTTTCGTGTACTACGGCTCAGCATATTTAGATATGCTATTTCTGTATGTATTATAACACCGCATTCCAAAAACGAACTTTTTTTTCTGTCCTATGAACCAAATATACTTTTTCGGAAAGGGGAGAAAAAATAAAAATACACGTGTATCGGCAAATTTTCATTTACACGTTTACAAAATTTGTACAAATTTGGAGTCCCTTCAAGTTATGCTGAAAAAAGAGAAAAAAAAATTAAAAAAAATCTGAGAATTGATAAAAATCTATTTTTTTTTTTAAATTTGACATGATACAAATATTTCCACGAGTCTGCCTGCAAAAACTCAGCTCGATTGGATCACGGAAAAAGGGTTAAAAACTTATCCAAAGTTTTTCAGACAGACGGACACTACGAGCTTTATATTTTATACAAAAAACAAAAAATTCTGAATTTCTGAAAAGTATATTTGGTTCATAGGTCAGAATGTGTGTAACGCGGTGTAATCAGTTTGCTCCGAAACTCGACACGAATAATAAACACTGGCCGAAAAAAATCTTGAGTTTGGAAAAGTGGGCAGGGTTACGCCCATAAATATTAAAAATTAAAAGTTGCGCTAAGGAGCTGAAATTTGATACACGAGTAGGTCAGAGGGGCGCGGCTGCGCTCATAAAAATTAAAAATTTAAAGTTGCGCTTATGAGCTGAAATTTTATACACAAGTAGGTGTAGGTGAGAGACCAACTAGAAAAATCTGAAAAACCAAAAAATTTTACTAGAATGGGCGTTTGAACCTGAAAACTTACAGCCTTATTTATAAAACTTATTAAGGCTTTTTAAGAAAAAATTTTCATGAAAATTTGTCTTAAAACCCCTCTATAAAGCCTTAATAAGTTATATAAATAAGGCTGTTAATATACAGCTTTTAACTTAAGCCATTTTAGTGAAACCTTACATATACGTTACACGTATACAATACTTTGAACTATCACCTAAAAAAGTGGTCGTGATCACTCCCATAAAATTTTAGCCTTGTGTTTAATCTACTTCGGTCTAGCATATTTTAGAAGAAAATTAGCATGAATTATAAGCGCTGCTCTCAACAATATTGTGAGTTTAAAATAGTGGGAAGGGTAATGCTCATAAAATTATAAGGTATAGTTCACGCTAGACAGCAGAAATTTTATACACAAATAAGTGAAGATGTGTAAGCCAATGGGAAAATCTTAAAACCAAGAAGTTTTTATCCTCTAAAACTCCAATTTTCACTATAGAGCTGAAATTTGGTACACAAATCAATTTAGCCCTGGACGCTCTTTCTTATTTTTATACCTATAAGCACTTTCTTCGTCGAATCGACGAAGTGCATTTTTTATCTGGCCCCAAACGCTCCCAATTAAAAAAAAATATAAAATTTTAGTTTTATTGGAACTTTTTAGTTTTTATTCGTATTAAACATAAAGTTTGCTTATTTCAATGCAACTTAAAACTAATAAACAAAAAAAATTACTTTTACTTTCAACTATGTGTTGTTAGTCAGAATATTTACAACAGACTTTGGTGTTATTTGTTCATTAATAGTTAATTATCACATGTAATTTGGCTTAAAAAGCGATACGAACTTTAGCCCGTTCAAATCACAAATATAGAAACAAATGGAGTTCGAATAATAATTAAAATTAACTAAAAATTAATAGCCATGGGCCTGTGGCAAAAATTAAATAAAAATATACTTAATAGTAACAAACCAAAAAAGTTTGTATTAAGTAGAACAAAAAATAAGCAAATTAAGTAACATGTGTATAATTAGTAAAAAGAACAAAACGACAATGGTAAGACTGTTGTAAATATAGTGATGGTAAAATTGAGCTTAAAATACAAAAAAGCTTTCAGCAAATTGAAATACGATGAATCAAAACAATTCACATATTCCATTTGCAATAAAATGCTAAGTATGTATATAAAGCAGAAATCTACATCAACTGACACCACACACAGTGGACCAAACACAAAAGAACGCTGATGATGAAGGTTTAGTGGCCTTCGAAAACGGCTGGCTGTTCCGTTCAACTATGTGTTGTTAGTCAGAATATTTACAACAGACTTTGGTGTTATTTGTTCATTAATAATTATCACATGTAATTTGGCTTAAAAAGCGATGCGAACTTTAGCCCGTTCAAATCACAAATATAGAGACAAATGGAGTTCGAATAATAATTAAAATTAACTAAAAATTACTTTAAGTTTTTTTTTACTTTTTTTTAAATAGTAAAAAAAATTCACAAAAGGCGGTATTTAAAATAAAAAATTATTTCAGGGATTCGTTAAAATCTTAAAACTGACACTTAAAACTAAAAAATAAACTTAGTTTGGTTGGAATTTTCAGTCATTTAGTGCAAGAGGCACATTGATCAATCGTCGATTCGACGAACACAAACTTAAAAAAACATACTTACACACGTCTAACGATTGCACATGTGCACTAGAGCTGTGTAGCTCATGAACGAACGGGTTAAATTGAACGAATCACTTAATTGAACGAACTGATTCGTTGATTTTACTGAACGCTTTTGGATCAGTAGTGTACCGCTCGATGTTTTCGTTCTTTCAGTTTGTTTTTCAAGTCTTTTATGTCAAATTTGCTTTTGTTCATGTTTGCTATTTATGTTATGTCTTTTTGTTTGAGTTGAGTTTTTGTGTTTTAAAAGGTTTAGGTACGTGTATACTAAATTTTATTTAGCGTCGCTGTGGCACTGCCATCATTCTTTTTATAAGTTGATTTAACAGTCTTTTCACAAGAACTATTTTTACTAGTGTTTTTTATAAAGTGTTTTTACAAAGCAATGAATTTGTAGTGCTTTAGAGATTTTTTTTGTTTGCGGTAAAATATTTTTGAGGACAAAACTTTAACTTAAACTTTGAGAAGTCACATTCAAATTTTGATGCGCTTTTGATATATAAATAACGATAAAAGAGTTACAATGCTTTTATTAATTATCTAAAGAGAAAAAACTAGTAAAACCAAACAAAAGTACCTTTCTCACCCCCTGTTTGTGTAAGATGTTAATATTAAACTAAATATTAAGCCAAAATAAAATGTATAAAATTCTAGTCGAAAGAACAAGAAATTATTTATAAAATGAATTTAAATATAGTTTTTTTAAATAAATAATTCAACTTTTTTTAATAAATTATTCAATTCATTCATTCGTATTATTTAAACACTCGTATATACAACCGATTTTATTATTCTTACAAAATAGCATTGTTTCATACTGTCGTTCAAAAGTGAACGATTGAACGAACGGGTAGTTTTTTTTGCTAATTGAACTAAAATGACCGGTCACTGAAAAGAACGATTTGGCACAGCTCTAATGTGCACACTTCAGCAGCTTGGCAATGACTAGAGCTATAAGAAAAATGAGCACACAGCAATGAGTAACAAAGAAAATAAATGAGAAATCGTAAACGATGTTCGTCGATTCGACGAAGAAAGAGCGTCTAGGGCTAGATCAGAGATCACTAAGAAAAATCTAAACTAAACAGACTTTAATATGTAAATATATTGAGAAAATAGGCGGGGTCATGCTCAGTAAAATTTACGCTGTATTTTACATATTTATTTTCAGACTACTCTCACTCGAACAACTTTTTATGAGAGAGATTTCCATTAAATCTTTATTTCTTTGAATATTTTAGATGATCACGACTTCATTGAGAAAATAAAAAATAGTGCATTAACAATTCAAAGGGCATGGAAGAATTATAAAGCAAGGCAAGTTTTAAAGATGAAACTTAATACGAAGCAAACATTATATGGTATGAGAAAGAAAAAGAAAATTTTGGTGCCGGATGAATACGACCGCCATAAATCTGAAATGCATAAAAAATATCTAAAACAAAGACAACTAGATCATGACTATATTCAGCTTATGAAAGATGAGCGTAGAAGATTGTTGCAAGAACATAAACCTCAAATAATGGAAGATATATCAGATCATATACGTGCCTGGTTCAGAGAATTGTAAGTAATTTTATATCATCTTTACAAAAGTTGTGTAGTGAAAAAGATTAGGATAAAAAAAATCGAAAAAGGAACATTTTTACGTTTTGTGTTGCAAAATCAATTGAACACTCCTAAAAAATACATAATTTTTTTCTGCCAAACTGAAGGTATAGCTTTAAGGTTATTATCTTCTAACTTGGGAAAAGAGGACAGCCACTAAAAAACCTCGACTTTTCCATATAAAGGTAGGACAAAGAAATAACAACAAATTTTTTTCAACAAAAACAAAATAAATATCATATCAAAACTTTTTTTATACATACATATATTTATTTATTGTATCTTCAAAAATGAACTAACAATAAGTATTCAAATCTTAAATCTAAAATATAATTATTAGGCCTCACCAGTATCGGACATAAACTTAGTGATAGTTATAAATAATACATAAGTAGTGATAATAAAAAAGGAAAAATAAATGTGTTTTCAAGCAGTCCCATCTGAAGTGTTGAGTATAAGAGCCCTTGTGTCCCCCTTTCTTAGGCGGATGTGTCCAGTAAAGTTCAAAATATTACGAGCAAGCGGATTAGGATGTGACTCGAGGTTTGTTAGATATTTGCAGTGTACATATGCAATTTCTTCAGTCACTAGTAGCATATTTAAATCACGACTTAAAATTCTTGTTGTTTGCAAAAAGTTAGACTTGAAAACGGTGATAAATACACAACACCTAGAGACTAACGTTGAAACAAAATGTTGCAGTAAAAACCTCTTCAAAAGGTTATATTTCAAGTAATTAATGAAACAAAAAATAAACTCTATGAATCTTAGGGTGGGTGCGAACAGAGTGGCGGCCGCTTATTGCCGATCTGAGCCGACTGACGCTTATTGCGAGAACCAATGCGAGAAAACTGGTACTATAAAAATTAGTACAAATAAGCGCAAACAGGCCATAGAGGACGCCGCACGGTGGGTTGAATCGTCCCAAAATTGCTATTAATTCAGGGAAAGGTGGAAAATTGTTTTTTAATTTTTTTTTGGATAATGTATGCCTTACTGATTACAAAAATGTATTTTTGAAAACATTGAATTTTTTTTTAATTTTTGTTTTTTATAAAAGAAATAATATGTATTTAGGAATTATTTTTATTAACCCCCGACTAAAAAAAGGGGTGTTATAAGTTTGTAGTGTGTGTCTGTGTGTCTGTCCGTGTCCACGTACAGGCCAAACTGCTGGACCGATTTTCATTTAGTTTTTTCTGTTTGAAAGATGACTTGATCGAGAGGGTTCTTAGCTATGTTTGAAGAAAATCGGTCCAGCCGTTTAGAAGACATAACATCTTTTCTGAAAAAAGTCGGGGGTTTTTAAAATTTTTAATTTTTGTATTATAAATTATGATTCATCGTATTTCAGTTTGCTGAAATATATTTTGTAATGAAAGCTCACCTTACCATCTCTAAATTTACAACAGTCTTACCATTGTCGTTTGTTCTTTGCTAATTATACACATGTTAGTTAATTTGCTTATTTTTGTTCTACTTAAGACAAACTTTTTTTGGTTTGTTTAACTAACATGTGTATAATTAGTAGTGTTGTTAATTATTCGTCTTTTATATTTGTTCGAATAAAATTTCATGATTTTTTTCTTATTCGAACAGACGAATAATTTTGTACTTTTGTACGAATATTCGAACGAAGACAGAATATAAATATATATTCGAATAATCTTAAAAAAGTTTGCAAGAAACGACAAGTATGTGTATTAGTTTAATTTTTTTATTAACAAACGAAAAATTATTCATTACACACGAAAAACAGATGATTTCAATAACAGATTTAGAAATATTAATAACAAAACTTAAAAATTTTAAGAACCTTTGCCGCAGTTGACGCTGCAGTATAAGTTAAGAACTTTATGTTCCACTAATACTATTGAAGTAGCAGAATCGCAAAAAAGAAGAGAGTAAATTAATATATAGAAAATTTAAGATAACTTCCAATCGCCTAGACCGATTTTCTTCAAGTATAAATTAGAAGATATACGATCATGCCACCTTTCAAACGAAAACAAAGCAAATTAAAATCGGTCAAGCCGTTCGGGAGCTACGGCGTCAAAGACACACAGATCTAACAATATATCTAAAGGTAGGTACTCACAATGCAATCTGTTTCCGCAATCAATTTCTCATTAAGATTTCATGTTTTAGCACATACTCGGCAATCAACAATGAAATCATAAACGCAATATCAGTTCTGTTTTGTTTGTATTGGCATAAACATCGCGGGAGAAATACGGTTCTATTTTATTCAGGTACACAAATAATTGAATTTTTATGCGGTTAACAAAATCGCATGCGTGTAGGTGCTTACAGTTTGCTGGTTTTCAATGAACTGAACAGGTAAAAACAAGAAATCACGCACCAACAATGCAATCTACATCAGTGCAATCTCAAAATATCAAAATATTTTGATATTGCTGAAATCTCGATTGCAACCCGAAGTGAAATCAGAAACACGAATATTAACGATGCAATCTACAATGCAATTTGCCAGATTGCGGAAACAGATTGCATTGTGAGTACTTACCTTAAAAACGATGTGATACATTCTAAGCGGCTGGACCGCTTTTCTTTAAACATAGCTAAGAACACTTTCGATCAAGTCACCTTTCAAACAGAAAAAGCTAAATCAAAATCGGTCCAACCGTTTGGTAAGAACGGGGACTCGTTAAAACAAACAGATACACAGACACACACTACAAACTTATAAATTTTTTTCTCTTTTTGTGAAGTATTTTAAAGAGGTGGTATTTAATGCTTTTTTTACGTCGTTCAATAATTCGATTTTTAACGCTTTTGATGAGAGAAAATCAATTGTAAGACACCTTCTAATTCCATGAAAGAAGCATTACCTTTTCCCAAAAAGAAAAAAGATGAGTTTAGCGAACACATGTACATATGTATACATATGTATATATACATACATATGTACATACAAACAAAGCTTACACAAGTATTTATAATTTGGAGTAATTTTATTACTTAATATCATATTGTTAACAACTTAAAAATTAATGAAATGTAAAATACTTTTTATATAAAGTAATTAAGGAAATTGTTCGAATATTCGACAAAAATGATTCGAATAATTTTTTATTCTAAATTAAATATTTTTGTTCGTTCGAACAAAAATTCGAACAATTTTTGTTCCAATGACAACACTAATAATTAGTAAAATATTCCATTTGCAAAAAAGTTTCGTATATAAAAAAGCAGAAATCTACATCAGCTGACACCACACACAGTGGACCAAACACAGAAGAACGCTGATGATGAAGGTTTAGTGGCCTTCGAAAACGGCTAGCTGTTCCGTTCAACGATGTGTTGTCAGAATATTTACAACTAACTTTGGTGTTACTTGTTCATTAATAATTATCACATCTAATTTGGCTTAAAAAGCGATACGAACTTTAGCCTATTCAAATCATAAATATACAAATGAAGTTCGAAAAATAATAATTAAATTAACTAAGAAAATACTATAATTTTGGAACATTTTTAACAATATCAACAAAAATTTTTTTTCAAACAAAATTTAAACAAAACTTTCTTAACCACGCACTAAAATACCTGAAGTTGATGGTTCCGTCACAAAATTTCCACTAAATAACTTTTAAACAGAAAAAAATGAACTTGAAATGAGTTGATTTTCAATTTTTTCACTATTAGCAAAACCACGAAAAAACTTTGTACTTTGAAAGCACACTGCAGAAAAAGTTAGCAGCACTATACATTGATTTTGGTCACTAGTGATGCAGACTTTTATCTATTTTTATTCGACATAAAACTTTATTCGAAAATAATAACTTGAAAATATTAATTAATAGCAACTTTGGACTTGATTCAACCCAATGTGCGACGAGCTGGTCATAGCGCAAAGCTGATTGAATGCAAGAAAACAGTTCCAAAGCGTATTTCAGCGCCGAAAACATTATTTATGCTATGTTGTTATGATTTCAACTTGTTTGGAAAACAGAAAAAAATTAAAAACTAAAATTTAAAGATAACAAAAATTAAAAATTTTAAAAATCCCCCGACTTTTTACAGAAAAGATGTTATATTTTCTAAACGGCTGGACCGATTTTCTTCAAACATAGCTAAGAACCCTCTCGATCTAGTCATCTTTCAAACAGAAAAAAACTAAATAAAAATCGGTCCAGCCGTTTGGCCTGTACGTGGACACGGACTGACACACAGATACAAAGACACACACTACAAACTTATAACACCCCTTTTTTAGTCGGGGGTTAAAAAATAAATAAAAAATGGAATTAAAAAAATAAAGGCCCAACTATAATATGAATAAGCTGGCTTAAGCTAATGTCAGAATTGAAAGATAAGTCTGTCAAATGGTTAATCAATTCAGATGTGAATTTTAGGTGGCCACAATGTACTTACATGCACTTACGTATTCTTTAGCCACAGCTGCAGATCTAGGTATTGTCAATAATTTTGTAGTAATTTTGTTTCTTCTCATATCTCCTAAATGAATGCAATTCAATGAAACTAACTGTAAAGAATGTCCTAATCGATTAGAAATTCACATATAAATATATCCATCATCTTATTACTTGTTTTATTTGTTTTGCCTACTAAAAAGTACAACAGTGAATATACATAAGTAAATACATGTGGATGTGTGTATATGTGTATTGTAAAACAAACAATGAAAATAAAAATTTTGCTTTATTTTCCGAGTTTAAAATAAGAAACAATAAAAAAATATTTAAAATCAATGAATATTTTCTGCTGCTGCTTGTTTGAGTTTAGAAAATGCACAAACAGTTGTTTCCTTACGGAATGTGCGTTCAGTTTGGCACTTTACTTAAGCAAATGACATTTGACGAAACTTGACGAAAAGTTTGCTAAGTACATTATAGTTTGCCACATGCGTTTTATATGTAACCGCACAGTTGCTTAAGCTAGCTTATTCATATTATAGTTGGGCCTTAATAAAAATGTCAGTTTTTTTCTCAACAAAATAAAACTCAAATCATAATTACTACTAGATATACCAAACGGACGACACACTCGTCCGTATTCTAGAATCAAAATGTAAATAATTTAAGATTCAAAGAAAATTTACCTATCTAAACGTCATAAAAAATTCATTAAAACACAGCCACACACAAACTTACATATGTACATATGCAAGCATAATTATATAATACATGAAATTAAAAAAAACATAAAGAAAATCCCTTCAACCAAGCTAATTCACTTTATTCAATTCTCTTCCTTTAAGTATTAGAGTCCAACCTAAATTAGAGCGTCAAGCCTTGCGTTAGCAGCAGGGTACGTATTTTCAGTACATTTAAACGTATAAAATATTATTTGAATGTACTGAAAATACGTACCCTGCTGCTAGCGCAACGCTTGACGCTCTAATTTAGGTAGGACTCAAGGCACATAAATCAAGTACCCGCGATTCTACAACAAATATTACAACAGCAACAACCACATGTACTTTGTTGGTATAAATTACCATCTTACTTTTCAAAACAGGGTAGCATCGTCAGATTGCATGTTTCTTATAGGAAATGTTAAACACCATACAAAACTGAATATTCGAAAGGTGTTTATGTATACCCAAACAAAAGCATGCTTTTAGGCTTAAACCTACACAATCCAAATTTGACATTTAGATTGGTATAATTACATTAGTCACCCGGTGTAATGCTGCCACCTAATAAATACACCTTGGTTGGACTCTTATGGCTTTCATACAACAGCAAATAAGAAAAAAAAAATCGTTAGATCAAGAGAAATACTACAAACACACACACACACTCTGATGTTTTGTTTCTTTTTTACTTGTAAGCGTGTGTAATATGTGTGCATGTAGTAGTAGCAACTTTAAAATCTTATAGCTCCCAAAATATTAAACCGATTTCAATAAAATATAGATTCTGCACATCTGTACAGAAAATCCTTTAAAACCATATAAATCCTTTTAAAATCGGTGTAGTGGTTCCAGCGTAAAAGGGATTACAAAAAACATGTTCGCCTATTTATTATATATAACTACTAGTGTTCGCCCAGTGGTTGAAATTCAACCATTATTGCAATAATACAAACCGCTCAGATAAAATGTCATATATGTCTTCATTTCTAATAAAATGTATTACCGTACTTACTCCAGTCTTTAATAGTTGTATCTATTAGTCTCCTGCACAAGCTATCTTATAAGAACTTTCAAGACATGAGGGATTTTTCAAATGCATTGCTACAGCGAAATCTTATAAAACAAACGTTAACAACACTGTTTGCAAGAAATTTATTTGAGTATTGTAGGTATAAGAGTAAAGAAGAAAACACTTCGTGACGGAAGAATTTGTGATACTAGCTTCTTTCTGCACATAAGCGCGTGTACAAACGTCATGCATGTATGTGTGTATGATCTTTTATTTTTCTGCGCACATGCAAAGGCACACACATGCATTAACATTAGTTGTATGCGGTTAATCACATAATAGCTTACCACCCAGCGGTAAAATTCAGAAGACCTTCTCGGTTCAGGCCTTATTAAAGAACTCTTTCGCATAAAATATACGATACACATTCCACACTCGCTTCCTTGAGAAGGGAGAAGAGAAGGAGTAACATGTTTTGTTTTGTTTTTTTACCTAAGCAAAAACAAAATCTATTAGTTTGAAGGCCTTCCAGAATCTCTGGCGAAAGAAGCAAGAACAGGAGGCCTGCTCCGCAATGACAACGCGTGTAAAAAAGATATGAGTATGGAATGGAGCGAGCAGGCCTTGTGAATCCAAAAGAAGACGTACAGACGCCTTCTAGAAGGCAACCCTACTCCTTCTAGTTCCCACTGGGCATCTACATATTATACACACACTCAAACGTACAATATGAAAAATAACAAGCATACACTAATCAACAGTACTTCTTTTGAGTGTTTGTTACAGACAAGCTGTCTTGACGTCATCGCTTGCTACAACTGATATACACATACACCAATACATCCATCGTGCTTCGCTTATAGTACGACAGCATTTATTATTGGTTTAGTATAATACATGCGACGTGAATACATTTAAAAATCATGACGTTTTTACATTTCAAGACTGTTTACGCAGCTCCCTAGTATCTATTAATGTGAGCTTTCCAAATAAATAATAGAAACGGTTTTGATGTTCATTTTTTCTCCGGTTTATGTTTTTCAACTTTTTTCTAAAAAATGGATTCTATTTCATTTAACTTTTTGTCGTTTTTATTCTGTCAGCCGTTCAGAGATGCCACTTGCTTATTACTCATACCAAATTGAATGCAAAATTTTCAAGATTTTACTCATCACCCTCTTAAAGCTGATTCAACTTAAAACCGGTTCTAATTTTGACTATAGTTGAAAGAAAGCTAACAACAGATGTTAAAATTTAAGTTGTCTCTAAAAAAACCGACTTTAATGTTTATCTATGGTTATGCCCCATTATTTTTAAGCATCTAAAGAAAAATAATACAGTACCGTAATGTATTTAACTTACTCGTTATTTAAATATCCAAATTTTATTAGTTTCAGCAATAATCGTTTAAGTGCATACAAAAATGGAAATAAGAATAGAATGAACAAATAAAATAAGTATTTCCTTCTGAGCAGTGATCGAAAAGTTGGTACAATCGTACCTTTTTTGATACTATTTGACATGAAAAAGTACCGTAGTACCCCCGCAATGCATTTGATACTCTCTCGGCCAACCCAGAAATGCAGTCAGAAGACGCGCGTACACATATATTTTTGCCAAGAATTCAATTTCTTTTTCGACAAATGGCGCGAAACTTTATTAGTAAAGATATTTTAGAAAATTGTAGCCCTTCACAATTAAATATATGTAAATAAAAACCAGAAGTACAGAAGTTGATCTATGTTTTAGATCAGTTTAAATAATATTGTAAAAAGTTTATATTAAATTCTGTCAAGTTCTATGGGCAAAAGTTTACTTTGACAATGAAATGTTAACTTAACTGAGTAAGTTTCCCATGGAAATGATTTATCTGTTAAAACCAATAGCATTATATCGCTTTGAATAAAAATGTTTCCCAGCGAAAAGCAAAATTTTGAAAATATTAACAATCAATATAGAGCATTGGCTGATTTCGAAGATTTAAAATTATTAACAAGAGAAAATATCGGGCTTGTTCTAAAAATCACGGTGATTTAAATCACGGTGGTGTTAAAAACAAACTACTAATAGCTGAATTGTTCGTGTATTGTATTGTATTATTGTATTTTAAGTTATAGTCATGTATAAACCATAAATCGTGAAATTTACAAAAGCAATAATTTAGCGTTCATTATTTTTTTGAAATCACTGTGATTTGACATATCATGTTTTGCGGAACAGGCCTGTATATGAAGTTTTTGGCATACCGATGCTAAAACTAAAAACGCATTAGATGAATGCATGTTTCCAGGTAAATCGACAGTAGCTTACCGAATTTTGTCTATACCTCACTCCTCTGTAAATGTCGAATGGACAAAATGTCATGAAAACAAAACAAAGGAACATACTTTATGTTCCAACAGTATCAAGTCTTATCCAGGCCTAAGATTTATTGAAATCTTAAAACACTTCTTGTTATAACTTTAGCACTTGTACCTATGAACGAGTACATACATACATATGTGTGTATGCATATTAGGGTGATTCTAAAAAAAATCAATTCAATTTTCTACAAAAGCGTACCAAGAAGTTTATTGTAGGACATTCCGTTCTTTACTTATGACAATCAGAATAAATAAAATCAATTTATTTATACCATGTAAATGGTATGGGAAATCGAACCGACCATCTCACCGTTAATATTATGAGCTGATATTTTAACAGGCTTATTTTTTACCTAACAAAAGTTTGAAATTAATTTTATATAATATTTTGTTAAAAAAGTACTCAAAAAAATTGTTTTTGATACCGAAATGCAAATCTCATTTCCCATCACTGCTTCTGAGTGTTTACGGAGTTGCCAAGCCAAATTTAATTTAGTTAATTTTGAGTTTTTTGTTGTATTTTTTTTTTAGCAAATTAAGAGAGAAAGAGAGATCATGGCTTTATGATTGGCTAATATTCTTAACTGTTTTTAACTATCTTAAGGTAGAATTAGTAAAATCGTATCATTCTACTTTACAGCTTGCCGTGCACAAGTTATAGAAAATGTAACAGTTTGCACAGCCCTTTTTTTGTCTGGCATTAAATACGGCGTTTTTGACATTCACTACAGAAAAATCTGTTTTCTGCAGATTCCTACGTCAGCAGGGCTACCACCACATATTTCATAACTAGTAACATGCATTGTATATCGTACGGTTTTTGTCAGCTGACACGCAACATCACGATACGATTTTACTAATTCTACCTTTAAGGCTCAGTTAAGGCTCAGTTAGCCGACTGTAATGTAAAGTAACTGCAACAGTAAAAAACAGCTGATCGATTTTGTTATGTGAAAAGTAATGAAAATGGTTATAGAGATGTAATGTAACGTAACATAATTTTCATATAAAAATGTCGATCAGCTGTTTTCTACGTTACAGTTACATTACATTACAGTCGGCTAACTGAGCCTTTAGGCACAAAAATGTAAAAGAAAAAATACATTCTGCACTGCTCCTATTGACAATCTATCAACAAAAAAAAAAAAAAAAAATCAAGCGAATACGTTGAGTTTAAGTCAGTTAAAATGGTTCTTAGCTTTTTTCACTTGCCTATTTATATATAGATGTATATTTTCTAAGAAACATTATTTATAAACAAAATCATCAACAGCAGCAGCTGAGATTCTGTGATAAGCTAGTTTCGAACGCACAGCAACAACACGCAAAAATGTTTTTTCTCTTTTTGTGCATTGCTTTTCGGTTGTTGTAATTTCGCAAGAATGATAAACTACAAGATTACACCAGTGCAAAAAAATAGTAGATGTGTGACGTCACGAACACCGTGTTTCTATTGGCTGATAATTTGGTTTATTTTTTTTATAAAACTCTTTAAAGCTATTTTGACTGCATGATTGCCAACCACTATACAAGTACTGGTTTTGCTAAGTTCGGTGAAGAAAAGTGGACATATAATAATCCCACTTTTTTACTTTTGCAGTTACTTACGAACAAGAAGACAAAACAATATTGTTTTTGTTGTAGGTATTTACCCTTTTTTTAATATTATCCGTAATTAGATAATTGATTTTTAACCGATATACAAATTAAGACCCGTGAACTTTTAAGCAGTTCAGTTTGTGTGTGTTGTTAGCAGGTAACCAAAAGTATTTGTAACAACTTTTCCATGAAAAATGCTAAAATATTTTTTTAATAATTAACTGACCGCTATGTGTATGTATGTAGATGTTATGTTTGTATTTATATACACACTACATACGCATATTCATAAGTATATATACATATAGTATACATATAGTATGTATGCAATGCAAAGCTGGCACTCTTTGCTGGTACATTGGGTATTTATAACCACAAAAAGCTAGTTTAAGTATTATATATTGAAATATAAATACATATGTGTATGTATGTATGTATACATATACAAATGTACATAAGTTTGTACATTAGAGCCGCTCACATAAAATATTCTTGTTATCCCTCCCAGAAATTCACTATATTGAACTATATTAGAAAAAAGCTATTTAAAAATATATCATAGTTAGAATCTTTAGTTTTGGTATGTTTCGATTTGATGTTACGTATGTATTAATACAGAATATATTTAATTAGTAATAAAATTCAAAATTAGGCGCTTTGTTAAGATTAATAAAACAAGTTTAATTTCCAAAATTAAAAGAAACTCTCAACAACAAATAAGAAAAATTTTTGTTTAAATTTCTTTGTTTAAATTTCTTAGTTTCCCATACTTATGCTTTAAGTCTTTCATTTGATTTTTCCCAGCCTTTATGGCAACTCTTACAATAGACGTGTGACGTCACGTCTAACGGTAATCTCTCTGATTGGCGTAATCTTGTAGTTTATCATTCTTGGTAATTTCGGGCATAAAATTCTTTGGAAGAAGTAAAAGCAAAAATTATATGCTGTCATTCATCATTTAATGGCATTCTTGTTGAACTTTTCTTGAGTACAACCGAGTGTTTTGCTTTATTTAAAATTAATATAGAACAATTAATAAGTGAAGTTTTTGCATACAAACATATGTATGTACATAAAACACAAATAGTATATAAAATATCAGCGCTGATTCTCGCATCCACTATGCACACCATTGTTGCCATTTTGGCATTTTCACTGCCAGATCTGGCATTTTCGATAGTTGAAAAGCATTGAACTTTTAAAAAATTCTGCCAAATGCTTTCTGGCAGAATTTGCTTGATATAAAAAATATTAATTTGTTGAATTTTTTTCAGTGTAGAGAGTAATTCTATTCATAAATGTAAATTTTTTTACAATTATGTGTTTCCTACGTAGTGTAGATACAACGAATACCTATTTATTATATGCTATGTATTGTACACATCAGAGCTATTAAATTACGATTACGACTAGTAATCAATTAGATTACATTTTAAAAAGAATTGTAATGATTATATAATTGCCTTCAAAAGAATTGCTGATAAATAATTGATTACGATTACTAAAATCGAAAAGTAATCTTAATTACTTGAAATTACTACAAAATAATCTAAAAGAATCAAAATTAAGCAAAAAGTAATCCGATTAATTTCAAAGATTACTTTTGATTATTTTTGATTATTTTCAAACATTCTGAATTAAGATTACTTTATTTTGAAAAAGTTCTAAGGAAATTTATATAATTAGATGTTTTTTGTTTAAGAAATTCTTAACATATTCGTTTATATAAAAACATTAATAATATCAATCTGAGAAAAAATATAAAGAAAAACAAAGTGAAGTTTTTTGCTGGTGGTTAAGCATTGTCTGTATGCATTTCATAGTCGCTTCGACAAAATGTCAGTAGACTTCAAACCACACAATTTGAACAGCCACAAACTTCTTATCTTATTCACAGATTTTTAAAAAATGTTTTGAGAATTCGCAAAAAATATTTTTGAAAATCACAAAAGAAAAAAATATACACGTCAATTTTTTGAAAGACTATAAAAATGTATCAACAGATATCTTTCAAGCTTTCCTCAAAATTTTGCTCATTTGTCAAATTATTAAATATTTTAAATTTTAATATAAGTGAAATGCAACAAACTTAATAAATAATCAAAAAGAATTAAAAGTAATCATTAAAAGTAATTGGATTATTTTTTTAATACTTTTGATTCTTTTGTAGTAATTTCAAGTAATTCAGATTACTTTTCCATTATTAGTAATCGTAATCACGATTACTGAGGACGAAACTGAATGTAATCGTAATTTAATCATTACTTCACCTTAAAAAAAAAGTAATCAAATTAGTAATCAAATTAGTAATCATTACGATTACTAATCATTACTTAACAGCTATGGTACACATATGTGCCCTTAATTATGAAAGTGGTCTAAGTCATATATTTCTATGGTCGAGATATTAAGTAGATTACATTTTATCGAATAAATAAATATTTTTCTATTGTGCAACATTTTAATTTAGACTTGTTCTAGTCTCGACTAATATAAAAATATATAATATTTATTAAATATTTAATGCAGTTTTTTTAAGATTCATTTAATATTCTGAAGCAAAAATACACATGACTTAGACCACTTTCATAATTAAGGGCACATACATATGTACTTATATGGGCCCTATTTTCAATTAACCGTAAGCGACAAAAATTCAAGTTTTCAGAAGACGGGTTTTTATAGTATCCAAATATATTTTACCAAACATAAATTGTCGCTTAAGATAAAATTTTACAGCCTGCATATTAAAAGATGTCAAACATTTCGACATTTTGATTATTCTAAACTATGGATAGGCCATACTTTTAATTTCAATTAAAAAGTTTATTTTTTACAACATCTTGCTTACAATTAAACCGAAAATAGGTCCCGATATACATACATTAGGGTGCACCTTATTTTTAAATTCTGATCTTTTTACGGGGCACCCTGTCATGTTATTCTGTTATGTGAAAAAAAATTCGCCCGTGGGCGGGTGAAGGGGTGCAGAGGGAATATGGGAAGTACTGAAAAGATTTTTTTGAAGTAAGCAGCAAAATCAGAAAAAATAATAGAAAATATGAAGCGAAAAGGGAACTAGAGGAGAATGCAAAAGAATCTCGTGCAGAAAAAGCAATTCTTGAATCTTCAATATCAGATAGTAATTCAGACCAAGGTGAAACTTCAACTGATGATGAGAAGCCGTCAACATCTGGAGCATCTGTTCCGAAGCGTCGTAGGCAAGGTACCAAACAAGTATTAAGTGAAAAACTTGCTGCAACCATGGATATGGCAAAACTGAGTGATCGTGAAGCAGCTCTCGTGTTAACTCCAGTCTTGCAACATCTTGGCCACAATCCATATGAGTACAATGTCAATCTGTCTTCTATTCGTCGGGAGCGTATCAAGTATCGACAGAAGATTTCCAAAGGTTTAAAGCAAGAATTTAAACCAGGAGTTACTTTATGCATTCATTGGGATGGGAAGATGCTTGAAGACATCACTGGAAAAGAATCAGTGGATACTCTTCCAATTCTAGTATCTAGAACATTAGTTCAGCAACTTCTTGCTATCCCAAAATTGCCAGCAGGAATAGGTGAATAGGTGAATGTGGGGACTGTGTAACAAGTGACATGTATGAGTTTTGACACAACTTCTGTCAACACTGGAGTATGGAATTGAGCATGCGTCTTCCTTCAGCAAAAGATGGGAAAATATATGTTGTGGTTAGCATGCCGTCATCATATACTTGAGATTATGCTGTAGGCTGTGGTTCTGACATCACTTGGCGCTTCAAGTGGTCCCGACATATTAATCTTCAAGAGGTTTCAGAAACAATAGAAATTTATTGATACTACAAAGTATCAAACTTCTCGCTCCGATGATGTTACAGTTATTGTACTGGCTGATATTGCTGATGAGGATTACATTTGCAAAGAATCAGCTACAGGAATTTCAACCTCGTGATGATTACAAAGAACTTCTAAATTTGGTTATTGTGTTTTTGGGTGGCGTAACCGAGCCGTGAAAGAGATTTCCTTCAGAGCACGCGCTGGGCTCCATCGAGCTCGGTGGATGGCGAAAGCCATTTATGCATTAAAATTTTGGATGTTCAGAGGTCAGTTTAAGCTAACATAGAAAGAAGAAAAGGGATTGCTAGAAATCTGCATTTTAGCTGTTCGACTGAATATTACTGCTTGGTACCAAGCTCCAGGAGCCACACTTGCACCAAGACTTGATCTGCAGCTTCTAAAGGATATTGATGCATACAAATCCCAAAATGCACTTATTTCTCAAGTTGCTCTGAAGAAATTCATGGGTCATCTCTGGTATTTATCAGAAGAACTTGTTACTCTAGCCTTCTTTGATGATAAAGTGTCTTCCGATACGAAGCGTAAGATGGTGCGTGCCATAAACAATGTGACAGATCAGCTTCTAGTTAAACGGGCTATTGTGGATGCCGCAGTGATACAGACGAAAAAACTAGAGGACTTTGTATCATCCAATACACTTCAGTTTTTCAAAATCACAGGTATTTCGTCCAAGTTTCTTGCGAAAGATGTTGAGATGTGGATCGAAGGTGAAGAATACCAAGCAGCAAAATGCACTACTCGGCATATGAAGGTTGTCAATAACATTGCAGAACGGGGAGTGGCCTTAATGGATGAATACAACAAGCTGCTCACAAATGACGAAGAGCGAAAGCAATTTCTGTTCCTGGTTGTACAAAAATACAGGCAAAAGTTCACTGATAGAAAGAAGTCAACTCTCATTGAGGGAGTATAGATGGTGAGTTAGGAACTTATTAAGGCAAGTGGTCACAAAAAGCACTTTAAACACACATATTATTGTAATCTGGCACGTATTTCCTATGTATCTGTATAAAGTGTATATAGCAAAAATTTCAAGTGTGGTAGCACCCCCTAAATGTTAATAAAAATTCCTGAAAATTGTTTGTGATCTTTTTCTCATCTAAATGAACCATTTTAGAAGGTGCCTACTTAAGTTTCAAAAAAATTTTTTTTTGGCTCAAATAGGGAGCACCTTAAAATACATACATATAAATACATATTATATGTATATACCCTGAAGGAAATGTAGATGGTGAAATGAACGGAGTCGCTTTTGACTTTGTCACCAGTACTACTCTAATTATTCCCCATAGAATACTCTGTGCTATAGACATTTAGCACGTGCTTGTTATTGGAAATCTAGTAGTAACACTAAAACAATTGACAATGTAAATGAAATGAAAGTTTATAACATAATAACTCTAATTGTTCTAAGAAACTTTGGGTAAAGGTTCCCTGATGATCTGCATTAGCAACAGTGAAATGCGCATAGGATCCAGCTAAACCCCTCAATAATCAATTTCAATGTATTTTTAATAAAAAATATTTTACTTAATAAGTAAAATATTAATTTGGGATTATTAGTGCGTTTAAAAAATTTAAAACTTAAATTTTAACAATTCCCTAAAAAAATCACTAATTAGTAAATATTTTATATATACTTATATGGGAGGTGCCACATACGCATGTCCATTTCAAACTTTTTATTGTAAGGCAATGCACATTAGAATAACAAAAATTAAACATTTTAAAACCCCCGATGTATCCAGAAAATATGTGACATCTTCTAAGTCACTGAACCGATATTTTGCAACCATAGCTAAGAACACTCTCGATCAAGTCACCTTTCAAACAGAAAAAAACCTAAATCAAAATCGGTCCAGCCGTTTGGTCTGCACGTGGACTCGCACAGACACACAGATACACACTACAAACTTATAACACCCCTTTTTTGGTCGGGGGCTAAAAATCTTTACTTACAAAAAAATTTACGTTTCATGCTCATTTAGATGCAGCGATATTCCAAAATGAAATATTTTAATATATTATGTGCCGCGCCCACTTGTTTTATTCCGAATTTTTATTTTTTAACAACTTATAAGGTCAATGGAGTAACTCCTACAAAATCTCAGGTGTTTTACCGTTTTAATTGCCAAAATATTTGCTATATATGGGAGCAGATACAGATACATTGGCTGATAGTTATAAATTCAACCCTCAGTTTAGATTGTAATTTTTTAATATACAATTCGCTTTTAAAACCAATAGGTGCTATGGAATTCAGCTACGGCGCACTGCTTCAGCTTCAAATGTCGAGAAAATTCAGCGATGGCAAAACAAAATTTTACGTTTGATAACATTCGCTCCATGGTATATCAAAAATTCAAATATATGTACATCGAGATTTAAATATGCCTCTAGTGATTGAAGAAATTGCAAAATACGCAGACAAATATTTAACAAAACTCGAGTCTCATCCTAATCCGCTTGCTCGTAATATTTTGAACTTTACTGGACATATCCGCCTAAAACAGAGGGGCACAAGGGCTGCAATACTTAACACTCCAAATGATACTTCTTGAAAATAATTTTTGTGCTTAATACGACATTTATGTATTAATTAATATATGTATAAACAAAAAAAAAATTACAGAAAAAAAGTAAGTAAAACTTTATTAAAAACTCATTAGCTCATATTATTCATACTACATAGTTATTTGTCTTAAGTATCGACTTTGAAGGTATAGAAATTGTTTTTGCTACTATAATATTCCGACAAAATTTTTGCGTTTAATCGGAACATTTAATATTTATTTATGTTCCAGAAATAATACCAACAGAGATGTATGTATGTATGAAAATGTATTATAAAATATTTTTAAAGGTTTACTTTACGAAAACTGATTTCTATTAACAAAAATATTTTTTATTCTTTATAATATATTTTGACAACACTAGATAAATTGAAATTTTTTCCTTAATACTAAATTATAATATGTATCTCCCACAGTTATGAAAAAAGTGGTGACTTTCATCCATACCCAGATGCAATGCAATCTGGAACTGTTTTGCTTTTGCTTGATCAAACAATGGATACTGAACAATTTAAGGAATATCAACAAAACCAGTTATTATCAAAAGCACAGCAGAAAATGTTAAAAGACAAACTCAATATTGGAAAAGCTAGAGAAAAGGCAAAAAAGAAAAAGGAAAAACTTGAGGAAATGAGGAGGCAAATGAAATTGCGGAACTCCGGTTTTCATGATATCGGAGGTGATCTGAAAACGAATAAAAACGTCCGTAAGTACATGGAAATTGTAAATAACCTGCGAGAAATTTCATATTGCTCCTCCCATGACTTGTGGAAATGGGAGTGGTATATAAAGCTATGCAAAGTAGTCAATATAACTTGCACTTGTGTTAAAGTGAGGTAAAATTGTTGAAATATTTGACAAAACCTTCAATACATAAGTATGTATCAGTATTGCATTTTTTAGTTTTTTGGTTTAGGGCTAAAAAGTAAATACATATATTTTATATCGTCACCTAAAATGTAAAATAACGCAGGTTGCCTAGTAATAATGTGAAACTCTGACGATTTCATATATATAAAATGCATGGCAGATTATAGTGATAGGTCTTGTGCAAATAAGAACTTGGTCAACATTTTTATCTCACTACTTTTAATGGCCGAAATTTTGGATAGGAACTTGGCCTTTTTCACATTTATTTATTTATTTATCTATACATATGTATTAAAAATTTGTATAATATGGTGTTGCAGAAATATGGGCGGAGTAACTAAACCATATGCCCAAGATGTTATTAACAGTATATTAAAAGGTGTTGTGACTGACTGCACACGACCTATGCCTTCACATAGGAAGTAGCAACGTGGTTGTTAAAGAAATTCCACAAAAAAGCGCTAGATTATACGGTTATCCGTGGCAGATCAGTCAACCAGTGCGAGCGAGACGAAAAACTCTCGAAGGCCAAACAATACACACAAGCCTGACCGCACTTAAGAAATAATTACAACACAGAGCTGCTTAACGATTGTTTTCACATTTATGTTTTTGTGAGGATCTGACTACGTTTTGAAGAATTTTCTATAATCAGCCCAATCATGAACAAAAATTCCGCGCGAGTTTTTTCACTTTTCCCTTTTCTCCTATTATGAATCTGTTTTTCCCCTTTTTTACCAAATGCGGGAATAAAAAAACTCCCGGGGGAAAAAAGTAGGTATTATGAACGCAATTGAATTTGCTTTTTTCACTAAAAATCTTTCCCTGGCAAAACAGAAGGGAGTTTACATAAAAACATATTTAATACTCCATTAAAACAAAATGTATATACATAAACTTGTATTTTATAGTTCTTTTATTTGGATTAACACAAATAATGCCCAAATAAATCATTTATAAACTTATTTTTACTTATTTTTTCAAGTTGGTGAATTTTAATAATTTTGTTTACTCTCTCACTCAAAAAAAAAAGGGAGAAAGAAAATGTCAACAAACAAGCAAAACAATGAGCTTCGTAATGCGGTGATGCCACATATTACTCTTTTTTGTTCCCTAGGAATTTATGATTGGAGGAATGTTTTCTCGAGAAAATTATTTTCCGTGAGAAATACATTCCGAGGGAATATTCATGATTAGGCTGAATAACATTTTCAAACTAAAAATTTCTAGTATGTTTTATTTCTATTCATGATCACTGGTCCAATTGAAAAGGGCATAGTTACATAAAATAATGTGTTAGAGCGTGATGTGTGTTGGATTGTAGACCTTAAAAATGCACTATTGTGTCATTACAACTGGTCTCAATTTGGTAAGAGTCGTCTGGAAAGAAACATGTAAAATATAGCGTAAATTTTAGTGGGCGTGACCTCGCTTTTTTTTCTCAATATATTTACATATTAAATAAAGTCTGCTTAGCCGAAGTACATAAACCCAAAGGATATGCCCAATGTGGATGCAAAATTTCATTAGGGCAGCTGGTGCTTTAGTTTTTGGATTTTCCGATTGAGTAACTCAATTTTGTCTACAAAATGGCAGCTCCCTACAGTATAATATTACGTAAAATGTTTATGGGCGCAAAATTTATGTGTTTTCAGATTTTTCTGGTTCATTACTCACCTTGATCTACTCGTGTATAAAATTTCAGTTCTCTAGCTATAGCGCAACTGCTTCATCAATTTCATTAGTGTGTCAGTGGTCAGTGAGTATGTCTTAAAATTTGCACTTTTTGCACCTCCATATCTCAGGAAGCTTTCACTCTAAAACTTTCAAACTTCGCACATGAGGTAACATGAATTCATATGGTTTAAATTTCATAATTTTACGATTGCCGGGAACAAAGTTATGAGTGAATGGCTCAGTGTAAATATACACACTGCGTTCATTGGCCGAAACTTGGCCTGGCACAGATATGTAGATAAAATATTGAGAAAATGTTTGGTGTTTTTTAACTTTTCATAGTATATATAGAAAAAAAAAGATTTTTTAACTTTTATAAGGACAACAAGAAAAAGTATTTTATTTAATTTAATAAGAGAGAATAAGTTGATAACAAAAAGAAGATAACCACTAGTTACTCAAAAGGTACACTCAAAAAAAAAACTAACTAAAACTTTGGAAAATTTTCTAAATTTGAGTAAAAAAAAGTTGTCGTATGGCGCCAAAGCTGTTTTTTACTCGAAACCAGTAAAATATTTACTAAATTTTTAGTTCATTAATGAACTAGTTTATAGTAATTATATTTTTATATTTTAATAAAATTTTTCTAAAATTAAGTCAAATTTCTCCATAAAAATCGGAGAATTGCAAAAAAGGTTTTTCATCTTTTATTTCAAATTTAGTAAATTTTTCAAAGTTTTTTTTTGTCTTTAATTTTGGTACTTTTTTGTTTTTAATTAAATTCTATACCACATGGTGTGTTTTTTATTATATCTTCATATTATATTCTTAATTAATTCACCATACATACGTATTAATTCCTTGAGAGGGGGCAAGTATTGAACCAACAACCTTCTGACTGATAGGCAAGCACTCTAACCAGTTGCCTAATAGGGCAGCCTGAATAAGCATTGAAATTTTTAAGTTTCAAAATTTTATTTTATTTTCAAAAATATATATTTCAAGTTCAAATATTCCTGGGAAATATGAACAATTTACTCAGATTTTTTGCTTAATGCAAATAAAAAATATATTCTATAATTTAAAGAAAAAATACTGAAAACTGGTAAATATTTTTATAAAATTTAGAATAACTTTTTATAACCTTCAAGTAAGTCAAATTTTATGAACTAATTAGGAGTAAGTCATTTCCTAAAATTTATTTTTTGATTTAAAACAAGATGTACTAGTTCTTAGGATGCAATTTCCCTAAAATTTTAAACCATTTTCCAATTTTTGGTAAATATTTCCTTTAAGCCAGTAATTTTCTTTTTGAATGTGAGAATTTTCGTGTATTTTTATGAACTATTTTTAAGGATATGAACTTTTTATTTTTTACTCATATTAATGACCTGTTTCTACATAACGAGTAAGCTCTCAGGCAAGCAAGCGGTACACAGGCGAGTACGTAACAAAATGAGTTTTTATAGTGCACTTGTCTAGCTTACGTTATATTTGGTAGCACTTTTTGTATTTTTAAATTCATTATTGCCATAGTATATAATTTGGTATTTGAGTTAATTTTTTTTCCATACTAGACACATTACTAAATGGCAGCCCTAGGAGAAAATCATACAAAATAAAAAACAGCTGCTTTATATTTAAAATGCAATATTAGGTCAGTTAATTTACTCTTCAAGCTAAATCAAATAACTAAATAAATAATGAGTATTTTTGCTAGAAAAACTATAAAGAATGTTTGGATAAATTAAAAAAATATAAAAGATAGGATTTAATTGAAACAAGTCAAAAATCGTTCGTGCTTCATGTCTTTAAAGTAGTTAAACTTATTGTATTTGTTTAAATAAATATAAAAAAGAAGTCTTTCGTCCATTAAAAAGCATACGCATATCGTTAGATGGTTACTAATTTGCAGCATTTAATGAAAATGTTACCAATATTCGTTCTTTGAAATCATCTAGATTCAAGATAACAATTAGGAATAAAAAAAATTAAATTGAAAATATGCTTCAAAGCACAGCAATTTACATATACAATATAATGTGAATATATACTCGTAGCAAAATGTTTAGTAAACTTAAAAATTGTGGATATGAGAAACTTTAGAGCTTAATATCTTTCCATATATTCGAAAAGTAGAAAAAATTATTATACATATGTACATATCGCACATTTATTCAAAAGTGGCATAACTCAAAAAAACCAGTTTTGCAGAAAACGCGTTTTAAGTTTTCAATTTGCATACAACTCAATGGAGAAATAAAAACAAATTCTTCTCTCTGGAGGTGATGGTACAAGCTATTTATATGAAATTTTTACACAATATAAAATACAAAATGCCGCATCTTTCTGCATTATTAACTCAAAGAACTAATTTTTTGAGTTATGCCACTATTGAAGTAAATGTGCGATATAAACTTAATATATTTTATATACATAAAACTCGGGTTTTAATATGATTTACTGCATACAATAAAATATCCGACGAATTTACTTGAAAATAAAATCCATTAACATGAAAATTTGAAGCAGTTTTTTGGCAATCAGTAAGAGCTTACGATTTGATGAAAACGAAGAAATTTAAGTATAAAACAGCAAACCTCAGTAAAAATGTGTCACGTACTTGAACAAACCTATTATTATTTTCCTTGAACAAATTTATGGGAACAAAATTTAAAATAAAATTGTGATCAAAATATATGGTATGTAATGTAAAAATGTTTAGATTTATGCTTACAGTTTCCATAATGGTTCCATTAGATGATTTTGTGGACGTTAAATATCTTCTTTAATGCATAAAAATGTTTTTTAATTTCTACACAAGCACTTACTTTTGATTGTCTGTATTTGACATTAACTACAATTGGAATTGTTATGTAGAAACAACAAAATAAAAATGTATTACGTTTTTACTCAAAAAAACTTGACACTTGTTTTATGGAACCCCAAAGCCAATTTTTGGTACTCATATGAAAAAATTTTCTGAGTTACTTGTAATGTAGAAACATGCCATAAGTAATTTTTACTAGATTTTTGTAAAAATTACTTAGAAAAAATTACTTAAACTTAGAAATTTTCTTTTACTTAAATTTAGAAACTTTTTTTCCTTAATATAGTATATGTCTTTTTTTTTTTTTTTTTTTTGAGTGTACATAGCTAAAATGGCAATGCTTACTTCAATTAAAAACAGGAAAATACATGATCTGTAATATTTAAATTCGTATGAGTGGCGGATGATACGTTATATTGTTAAAAAAAAATCATGCACTTAATGATACGTTATTTTGAATTTTGCTTATAACTTCGGTATTTTTATATATGTAAGACCTGCATAATTTTGAACAAAGACTGCAGTAACATAACATTTATACAATAGCACAATCTTGTGCAAATGGTCTTGCATCGTAGCATATGCAAAATCGTATAGTATATTCATATTCACCACTAAGAATTGTTAAGTGGTGAGTATCAATATAACTACTATACCATTTTGCACATGCTACGATGCAAGATCATTTGCACAAGATTGTGAATTGGGCTAGTATATTCGCAAATAATTTTGCGGTGTCTCGCATGCGAAAACTTTTATATGCACAAATTAATTTTTTATTTGATTCAGTTCTCGTGGTACCTTCATAGCGAACAGTCGATTAACGGAATTTTGCTTACATACTTATCAAACAAACAAAAAAATTATACAAAAAATATTCGTAGTACATATTTTTCGTAATAGGTACATACTGACTTTAATAAATAAGCTTTATGCTTTGCTAATATTTTTTACATAGTAGAAATAACAGAAACAAAAAAAACCGAAAACAAAAAAAAACATAAACAAAGTGACATTGAGGAATACTCTGTATGAGTACCTCAAAAACAAACAAACAACCATAAATAACAAAAACAAAAAAAGACCACAAACAAAAAAACACAAACGAAGTACCCTTGAGGAATTCTCTGAATGAGCACCTCAAATACAAAAAATTTGAAGTGAGTTCTAACGGCAGAAATGCTTATTTTACTATGAGTTCTGAAACTCTTAATGAAAACAATATAAATAATAAACCTGATGAAAGTCTTTTTTAACGGCAGAGCCAATTTTTCGTCAGCGATCAATTTCGCTTTGTCCAATGTCAAATAGTAGTAATTCATTAACATTACAGTTGCCTAGTACTTCTTCATATAAGCCAGTAATATCATCCCCTTCAGGCTCGTGTTCATCACTTAACAAAGTTATCACTACAGATAACAGCAGCTCGAAACTCAAGGTACAAGTCGGAATGGATGACAACCGTGGTAAAGCGTGGGAGAAGACCGAATTCTTCAAAAATTTCATCTGCTCCAAAAATGTCTAGGGATAACAGCGCAGCCTCAACTAATCGCCAAAACCGCTTTAAAATTTTGCAAGATGACAACGACAAACCCGAGGTATCCTCGAATAAAACATCCAAGCCACCACCAATCTATTTGAGAGAAAAAAATTCAAATGTTCTTATTAAAAAATTAATTTCGGTCATTGGTGAGAATAAATTTCACATTGTTCCAATAAAACGTGGCAACATCGATGAAACGAAAATTCAAATTTATGACGAAAAAGATTTCCGCAAAATGGTTTCTGAATTTGAAAAAAATAAAAGAAGCTTCTACACATACCAGCTTAAGAGTGCTAAAGGCCTGCAGATCGTAATGAAGGGGATAGATTCTTACGTTGCTCCCGAAGAAATAAAAGATACACTCATCCTTCAAAGATTTAAGGTAAAAAATGTATCTAACATAATAAATAGGGAGAAGATCCCCCAACCTCTATTTCGAGTTGAACTTGAACCAAATGATAAAAAATTAAGAAAAATATGAGACGCATCCAATTTAAAATTTAAGGTACCTCTTGTACCGAAAAATCAGTTGAAAAGCCACATAAGCGTTCAGGTCCTGTACGGTGCCATAATTGCCAAGAATATGGCCATACAAAAACTTACTGCAATTTACCCTCTATTTGTGTTGTGTGCGGCGAATTACACGGCACTGCTAGTTGCAATAAGCCAAAAAATTAAAGTGATAAAAAATGTAGTAACTGTTTAGGTAATCACACCACTAACTACAGAGGATGTCCTGTATATTCTTTCGTTAAACAAACTATGGGACAAAAACCAAAATTAGCTCCAGTCCAATCAGTAAACGCTTACTCTGCCAATCTTGCTCAAATGAGCCAACCAGTTACTTCACGTGTATCGTATGCCGATGCTGCTAAGGCTAGTTCTATTCCGATACAAAATGTTTCACCGCAAAATAATTCAACAAATGCAAACTCAAACTTTAATTTTAATCGCCTTGAAGCCACTATTGAAAATCTTGTGCACACCATCAATAACTTTACAACAAATATGACTAACATGATGCAAGAAATGTTGCGAATGCAGAATAGTAGAGATGTGCACGTGAGCGTTTTTTGACTCACGACACGCACGCTCACGCAGAAAAATATTTTACTCACGCTCTTTCACGCGCGAATGATATTGAAAATTTTCACGATCACGCATGCTCACGAACAAAATATTCTTAATCACGCACGAGTGGTTTACAACTTATCACGATCACGCACGCTCACGAAAAAGTATGTAATCCAATTTGTATCTTTTTTTGGGTTGAAAAATAGGTTTTTACACATACATATGTATGTATGTACACATGTATGCACGTGTATATGTAAAATTTACATTGCACAGTGATGACTTTTACAAACTAAATGGCAAGAAATCTGGAACTTCTAAGCTACTAATTGGATTTATATGAAACTCCTAACATCCGTAGAGGAGGAGTTAGGCTTTATAACACATGTCAAGGCAGCCTTCTGGCTTGAGCAGGACATGAGTTACAGTGGGCCAAAGTTGACTACCTGGGACTCAAAGAAACTTTTGAGGAGGCTTGTAACTTTTTTTTTTAAACTATCGGATTTTTACCGGATAAAGCATTTTGACATAAACTTGTAATTCTTAAGAAATAATTTCTCAAGATGTTTCCGTATCTCTCATAAGATATTTTATTTAAGCCAAAGAATTTTTTTTTGCCTTGACCTTATTTAGTATTTTGCTTATTACTTATTATTATTATTTTTGACAAAGTTTTAAATAAAAATAGGAAAAAAATTTATTAACATATCCATTTGGGAAATCAGGGAAAAGGCTAAAAAATCGAAACTTTAAAATTTCCCTGAAAAAGGCATGTGTTTTTTTTAAGTATCTGCATTATTTTCAGTTTTGTAAAAAACTTTGTTTAATAGATTTTTAATTTTTTAATTACATAACGCTAAAGTCAATGCATTAAGAATATGCTCAGAGCCAATTATTTTGTATTTCGAACATGTACCCTATATTCAACAATATCCTAAAATAGTAAATTTTAAAAATATTTTTTGTGTTTAAGCGGTTATAAAAAGTTAGACGGTAGATTTTGAAAGTTTAAACTATAAGATTTTATTATGTATGTAGATAGTTTTATACATTTTTAACTAAAATTTTAGAGTGCCTTTTCATAAATGCGGATGTACGTGTAGTTTTTCAAAATTTCAAAACTACGTAGTTTCAAAATTTAGGGAGAATATAGCTGTGCACCATAAAACAATATATTCAAATAATTTTATTTTTCTACATTGGTATATTTGAATTTCATACGCGCCAGTTTACTACACCTGAAAAAATTATAACAAGAGCTCAATACACAATCTTCTGCAAATGGTCTTGCATCGTAGCATGTGCAAAATGGTATAGTATATTGATACTCAGCTATTCAGAAATGATATCTCGTGAGAGCGTGAGAATTCGTGCGTGATTAATAAAAATAGCTCACGCACGATCACGCACGAGTAATTTATTTTTAAGTCACGCTCACGCACTCACGCGTGATTCCCGCGTGACACGATAAAATCACGACATTTGCACATCTCTACAGAACACGTTAAAAATATGTTTCTGGAACGCAAACGGCATTCGCCAACATAAAAATGAACTTGAGTACTTCCTTACGGAAAAAAATATTGACATAATGTTGGTCTCTGAGACTCATTTGACTTCTAGACGCCTCTTTAATGAATGGCTACACTATATATGACACAAAGGACCCTAGAGGGAGAGCATGCGGTGGATCTGCAATTCTAATTAATTCAAGACTCAAGCACTATATCCTTGACAACGTTAGTGAAGAATATATGCAAGCTACGAATATTTTTCTAGAAAATTTTTGTTCGAATTTCGTGATTTCATCAATTTATTCACCTCCCAGATTTTCAGTTATCGAAGATCAGTATGGAAAGTCCTACAAATCGCTTGGATCTTGTTTCGTGGCAGCTGGAGACTACAATGCAAAACATACGTACTGGGGTTCGCGCCTTGTAACACCTAGAGGTCGAGCTTTGTTTAATACAATTTCAAAAATGGGATTGGATGTTATTTCGAGTGGGGAGCCCACTTACTGGCGTACTGACGTACGAAAAATTCCGGATGTTATAGATTTTTGACGTCATGAAAAATATTTCTAGGGATTTAGTTCATGTTGAAGCTTCTCTAGATCTCTCCTCCGATCACTCTCCGACTATCGTTTCAATCTATAACCCACTAAGAAGTGACTTACCTCAACCATATATGAAGATGATCAATCGTGTTAATTGGCTGGGATTCAAAAAATATCTTAGTAGTTATTGCACGGAAAATATTACGCTAAGAACACCCAATGATACTGAATCTAGCATTGCCTATATTAATGAAAATATTAAACAGGCTGCTGAGCATGCCACTACCTCCCATCCACAGACTGGATTTAATAAAATTTATTCTAGGGATATTGAAAGTCTCGTGTATGAAAAAAGAAGTGCTAGAATTGAATGGCAACAGCACAGATCACCCCAAAATAAAATCAGATTTAAAGAGTGTACTAAACGACTCCAAGAGTTGCTTGCATCTGAAAAAACTGCATCTCTTAAATATTATATGGAAGGTCTTGATGTCACACAAGCATCAAATTACTCTTTGTGGCGCGCTGCTAGAAAGCTTAAAACACCCGTTGAGTTTAAGCCACCTCTGCGCACATCTACCGGAGGTTGGGCAAATATTTGCTGAGCACTTAAAATCCGTATTTACGCCAAACACATGTGCTGGTGTTTCTGATTTGCCGAGTGTAGTTGCTCTACCCCCTCGACCCTTAAAGTTTAAGATGCGTGATGTACAAAAAGTAATTGCTGAACTCAAACCAAAGAAAGCTCCAGGTATTGATGGAATTAGTAACAGGATGCTGATGAACTTGCCGCATATTGCAATAAGAATCCTGCTGTTTATTTTAAATGCCATATTACGACTGGAGTATTATACACAACACTGGAAACTTGCCAAGGTCAAAATGATTCCAAAGCCGGGCAAAGATCTTACCAAAGCTGAGTCATATAAGCCAATAAGTTTGCTGTCAACTTTTTCAAAACTCTTCGAAAAGCTGCTCATGACAAAATTGTCCGCTTGTCTAAAAGATAATATGTGCATACCGGACCATCAGAAGTCAGCATAGCACCATTGAACAAACGCATAGATTGGTTCAATTTATAAGGAAAACATTCGAAGAAAAGAAGTATTGTTTTGCCCTATTTATTGATGTTTCTCAGGCTTTTGATAAAGTTTGGCATGACGGCCTAATTTTAAAATTGAAGACATATCTACCAAATAACATTCTAAAACTTTTGGAAAGTTATATTTTAGGCCGGAAGCTCTCTGGTATGGAAGGAGAATTTATGAGTACGCCCAAAACTATCTCATCCGGTGTACCATAAAAGAGAATACTGGGGCCAGTTTTGTATTTGATTTATACTTCTGATATATATGAATGTGAGCAGTAATATCCATACTTCTACATTTGCCAATGATACAGACTGCCTAAGTATGCACGAAAACCCTCATGAGGCATCCCGATATCTTCAGGAACATATAACACAGCTTGAGCTATGGTTAAACTTATGGAGAATAAAAGTAAACGAACAGAAGTGTGTACATATAATCTTTACCCTACGAAAAGATACTTGTCCCCCATTGGAATCAACAGCCAAGTTGTTCCTCAACATTCACATGTGAAATATCTTGGTATACACCTTCATCGTCGGCTTACATGGAAACACCATATTGACTCAAAGCTAACACAAATGAAACTTAAAATAACTCAGATATATTGGCTGATTGGTAGAAATTCAACGCTCAGTCTCGATTGTAAACTTTTAACATACAAGTCGATTTTGAAACCAATATGGTGTTACGGAATTCAACTATGGGGCACTGCTTCAGCTTCCAATTTCGAGAGAATCCAACGAAAGCAAAACAAAATTTTACGGTTAATAACATCGGCTCCATGGTACATCAAAAATTCAAATATACATCGTGATTTAAATATGCCACTAGTGATAGAAGAAATTGCAAAATACGCAGGCAAATATTTAACAAAACTCGAGTCACATCCTAATCCGCTTGCTCGTAATATTTTGAACTTTACTGGACACATCCGCCTTAAAAAGAGGGACACAAGGGCTCTTATACTCAACACTCCAGATGTGGCTGCTTGATAATACATTTATTTTTCCTTTTTGATTATCACTACTTACATATGTATTATTTATAACTATCACTTACGCCCTGTTTGTGTAAGACGATTGAGTTAGAAATCATGGCGTTTTTGTAATAGATTAAAGAAACTTTTACAACTTTTCTTTAATCTATTACAAAAACCCCAAGATTTCTAACTCAAACGTCTTACACAAACAGGGGGTAAGTTTATGTCCGACTCTGGTCGGGCCTAATAATTTTTTCATAGATTTAAGATTTGAATACTTATTGTTAGTTCACATATGAAGATACAATAAATAAATACATGTATTGAAAAAAAATTTTTGATTCATCGGCCAGCTGATTACAACGCAAAAAATTTGACATTTGGAAATTGAGTATTCATCGCAGAGAAATAAATTAACAATGACTCAAATCTAATAATTCTTAAAAATAAAACGAATTTATTTTAATTTAGATAGCACTTGCTATGAAAATGCTTAAATATTTTAATATTAATTGGAAGCGGATTGGAAAAATCTTTCGGATTATGTAATTTTTTTTTATATGTTGCCTTGAGAGAAAATACGAAAATATACAAAAAAAAAACTTCAGAAATGGACCTTTTTCAGACATGGTCCCACTTACGAACGGTCATCACTAGAACCCGCAAATGTTTGGGAGTCCTTATTAAAAAGGGCAACCTTAGATTTGAGAGGTGTAACAAAGTCGCGGTTTTTACCGCCATACAACGTGAGTCGCTCTAATTAATAAGTCATAATTTGTCGTTAACTAAACTCAAAAATAACCGTAATAAAAAAATGTGCTCTTTGTTGTGCTAATTTCTTAATACACAAGTGTTTTTTTTACTGTGGAAGCAGGATTTAGATATTTCACTCGAAGAACTTTAAGTCACTACTTTTCGCTAATTCATGCTCAAATAACCTACAAAATTTCAGGTATTATTTATTTAGTTTTCTTCTATTTTTAGTAAAAATGGAGGAAGCTATTGCACAATTTTTAACTGATTGGAAGCATGTTGATGAGTATCTGAATAAAAATCATGATGTCATTAAAGAATGGGTCACAGAAAGAGAACTTGCCCTTATTCACAAAGAACTGAGAATTCTAGTCGACGAATATATGAGGTACATACATACATACTTAAATATGTATACATGCCCAGTCAGCATATGGAAGATTGTCTCACCAAACTGAGTCTTTTTCGATTGCTTTAGATTATCAAAACCTGATTAATCAGTTCTGCGCTTAAAGTAAAACTCGAAAATGATTCCCAGAAAGTGATGTGTTTAAAAACAGAAACAAACAGCAAGCTCGTGCAGTAAAATCAAGAAAATATAAAGTGTATTAAATTTGTAAGTGAATTTATGTATGTATGTATATAAAAATTTAAAACAAAAAACTGATTGTAAGTACTACCGCAAGCTGTTTCGAAAGTGAATCGAAATGCGAGTCATAAAAGACTCTTTTAGAAGAGTCGCGGCTACGGTACCATTTTCTCGCGCGCAGGAGTCGAAAAAGACTCAAATATGATCATTAATGTCATAAAATGCTGACTGGGTACATACACATGTTTGCATGAATTAAAATTTTCCGTTCGTGTTCAAATACTTTTATAGAATAGAGCATGATTTACTAAAAAAGTCTTGGTATGCCGATAAGAAAATGAAATTCAAGCCGCCAAGGGGAAGAAAAAGGAAAGGAGAAAAGAAAGTTGTAAATAAAAAAAGAATTATGAAAAGTAGTTTTGATCTTGGAGCAGACCGCACGATCGAGTCCTTGTATAATGAACTTATGACAGCAGGAATTATAGAGATTTATCCAGTAAAAGCGTTTGAGGATTATCTAGGAGATTTTAATCTTTTGGCAGATGACTTAAGAAACGACAATAATCTCACGTAAGTTATTATTCAAATACATATAAAAAATAATTAATATTCTTAAATAGGCTAACAGGTTGCCGAGGAAAAGAAGACTGTTTCAGTTCACTTGGGTCCAGTTAAGTAGGTCTCTTTGGCTAGGTTAACAGGTTGCCGATAATATAACTACATACATATTAGATTTGGGCATAGTTGTTCCTTTTGCGGATTGTTCCATTTTGTTCCCAGTAAAGAACTAGTTCGTTCAGTTGTTCTTTTCGGTCAGTTGTTCAGTGAACAATAGAACAGAGGTTACCCAGTCATCGAATAATGTTTTCCTCGCGTGTTGTTATTCTAAAGTAATTTCATTTCATGCTTAGTGGCATTATTTAAATTAATAGTTTTGATATTTGCTTAAATTTCTTCGATCTTTTTGTTTTTAATGTGTTTTTATATTTATTAAGCTTGATATCTTATTTTTATTATTATTTTTTATAAAAGAATTAACAAATTTTATTTATATTCCAATATTTCGTTGCCACAATGGGTAACTTCTTCAGGGAAATATGTTTGTATAATAATTGACAATGAAAAAAATATTTTTTATAAAAAGGCGGTAAATCAAAAAACTCAAAAAATTATAATATGAAGTTTGTTATACATTGAAAAAATAGTATTTTAACTCAAATAAACACATAACAAAAATTATTTTAAATGTTGGTGTCTGTTGCAGTTTGAAAAATGTTTTACATTCTGTTATCTATTAACTAAATGTCTATAACATTGTGCAACATTTAGTGTATCTGTTCTGTAGTTTATTCGTTGTGTTGATGATACTTTTATAATATGTAACATTTCTAACATATATATACGCCTGAAATTATTTTCTTTATCCAAAATCAATGTATTATTAAAATCTGGATAATGATCTGGTAATGTTAATGCTGTTTTTGGTGTGGGAGTAATGTGCCTGTATTTTTGATCGGACTTGTGTCCAGATATCCTAGTTTTTAATTTATTTTTCGTAGTACCTACATATACCTTATTACAATTTTCTCTATCATTACCTCCACATGGTATTTTATATACTAAATTTGACATTTCTGATTTGTCTATTCTATCTTTTGTTTTGCTAAATAATCTATTTAATGTGTTATGCATTTTATGTGCTATTATATATTTTTTACTGTCATAAATATTTGAATTTTGAATTCTTTCAGACAAAAGAGGAACATAAGTTAGTGATTTATAAATCTTTGGTTCAGTAACTGTTCTTCTGTTCAAATTATATATATCAAAGAAATAGGGTAATTATTATTCACTAAAATTTCTTTTATCTTTTCTATGTTAATCCTATGAAATTCTATATCACTAATCCTCAAAACTCTTTGAATTAGATTTTTTTTTTCTAGAATTACATTCCTTTTCAATTGTAAATTTTATATCATCATTAAATGAGTTTAGTGTGGCCAACATATTGTCAATAGATTGATCTGAGATTATACAAAACAAATCATCAACGTATTTTGTAACAATCCTTGGTTTTATATTTACATAATTTATCAATACAACAATCCAATAACTTCTACATAACAATGTCAGCTATAATGGGAGATGCTGGAGACCCCATAGGAAGTCCTTTTTGTTGGATATATATTTTATTATTATACTTAAAAAATCTATTATCTGTTATACAAAATTTAACAATGCGTAGAAATAAATCTTTCTCAATCTTCGTATAATCCTTAATTATTTCCCATTTTTCTTCAATAATGTCTAGAGCTATATCTATTGGTATACTGGGAAATAAAGACACAACATCTAATGAAATTAATTGTTCATCATTCTGAATCCTTAAATCTTTTATCTTTTCTTTAAACTGCAAAGAATCTTTTACATTATATATAGAATTTTCTGTCAATCTCTTTAGAATATTTGTAATATATTTGCAAAGTCCATAGGATGGAGAATTCACAAAAGAGCATATTGGTCTCAAAGGGAATTGGTCTTTATGGATTTTTGGTACTCCATGTAATCTTGGTGCCATAGACACATTAGACTTAAGACTGTTCTTTTCTAAAGATGTAATAATTTTTAATTTAAAAAGATTCTCAACTAAACAATTATTCATAGTCTGTAATCTTGTTGTTGGATCTCTATTCGATACCTTATATGTGGTGGTATCACCTACAATGTTATCCATCCTAGAATTATAGTCACACTTGTTCATTGCTACAGTTGTATTGCCTTTGTCAGCATCTAAAATAAGTAAGTTCCTATTGTTTCTCAGAAACCTTTCTGTCATATTAACCTTGTCTAGTATGAATCTATCTGTGTTTGTCAATCTTTCTTTATTTAAGTGGTTGTCAATAATATTTGTGAATCTATTCCTTGCAATCTCCTGTTCTTCTTTTCCTGTCGTCGTTTGTGTAAAATCCTCACCGTCTGCTATAAATTTTAAAGTCGGGAAATTATTCTTTTTTACTGGAAGTGCATGCTTTCGTCCTAACGAAAGAACCCATTCTACTTCTGTTGGAATGTTAAAATCTGATTTATTCACAAACCACTTTTTGTTTCTCTTAATACCCATATCTCTATTTTGTGAACTAATAAGGCAATTAAACTTTTTAATATGTACCTTTTTTGTCTGCAAACTTAAAATGTTGGCTAATCTATCTTGATGTTCAATAAATGAGTTGAATTCTTGTCTTGAGAGTAGTAACTTAAACTATTTTTAATCCATTCCAATTCTCTAGAAACTTGCTTCAGTATTTCATGTTGTTTCTTAATGGCCAAATTCAGGATCTTGTTTTGGAAAAATTGGACATGTTTTGATATTGATTGTTGAAAACTTGGAATCCAATTTACCTCGAAAAGATTAAAAATATTTTTTTTGCGATATTCATTGAATACTCTACTGCATAGTCCACCATCCCATTGCCCTGAGGGCTCTGCTAGCATTCTGCTTTGCATACGTACATAGCACAACTACTAACAAAACTCTAAAGCAAGAGCATAAAACACACAAAAAGAGCAGATTTCTGTCGCATTTTTTATAAAAAAAATACACCGAAAATATTCAAATACCACCAAAATTATTTAATTTCTTTTTTCTATATTATTTATGTAAATAAATTATCTAATTTAAATCTTTTACAACAGCACTTTTTATTGCTATAAAAAATAGACAAAATATGTGGAATATAGAGTTAAAAAATAAGTTTTTATTTGGCTTAAATATTTTTGTAGATGCTGAGTGTCGAGTATGTATCCAGAAATTTAAAAAAAAAACTAGTACATGCAGTCTTAGGAACCACTACATACAAACGTTCATTCATATAAAACTAACCCATAAAAATATTTTTCATATACCCAATTAAACATTTACAAGAGCGATATTTTTCAATGGAACAGCACTAAACATGTGTTAAGGCAGAATTAGTTTGTACGTGCCGTTCTGGTCTGAATCAGCTGTTTTGTTTCTGTTGAGTTGAAAATCTGTATGTGTGGTTAGTTTTTACTTTTTCGTTCTGTTCTTTAGCGGACAAATCTGTAGAAAATAGAATTCAACGTTAAGTGACAGCCAAAAGTGTGTATGTATTAATGTGTTGTGATATTTTGTGTACAAGTGTAATCAATTCTATAAGTTGCCAGCTGATTTTTTTCACAGACAAAGTAATTGCAAAATATTTTATACAGAAAAGAACGGCACAGAACAGCAACAGAAAGTAAAGACTAATGAAGCCTTTAGTTCTGTTCTGCTTTTAAGAATTTTCTCTTTTTGGTGACCATTGCTCTACTGTAACTAGTTTTTATGTCGCAATCAGGTAGTGTATCAACTATATGTAATTCAAAAGCAAAGCACTTGATGATTTCTCTAGCAGTTACTAGATCAAAACGATATTCTGTAGGAAGTTCCACCACCATATCGCGCCATAACCGCTAAAATAGCTTAAGCGACACATTTTTCGGACTTCGGTTTTTGTGACGAAAATCGACTATTTACGATCGCAAATAATAAATTTTGGTCAAAAATTGAAGTTCGAAAATTATGTCGCTTAAGCTAGTTTGGCGGTTATGGCGCGATATGATAAAGTATTTGAGTAGTAGTCGATCTCAGGAGCCCTAAGCATTCTCTCATGTTATTATTAACACATGTAGAAATCATTTTCAGAGCAGTTTTAGTGATATTGGCAAAGGAGGAAGCTGCATACTCAATTTAGGCCCTCATGTACGTTCTATATATCTGTCATGCTCGGGAGGGATGAACTCCATATGTACAGCCCGAAATTATTTTTCGAAAACCACATGTGCCCTTAATTTTATCTAAAACCATTCGTATGCGACTGACAGGAGAATTATTCGTACTGATGATCCTTCCTAGATATTTAATGTCCTTGGTTTGAGCCAATACGGCACTATCAATAACGATTTTGATTATTTTATTGGATCTTTTAAAATTCATAATACTGGATTTCTGGGGGTTGATTTTCATGTGCATATTTCCATTTATTGTTATAAAAACAATAATGAAACAATCATCAGCAAATTGATAGAGAATACAGCTGTCGTTCGAAATTCCATGCAGTGCACTAACGTATAGGTTAAACAGTAATGGACTCAGTGCACTACCCTGCATAAGGCCATTGGAAGATGCCATTGAAGATTCCCGCAATATTAAAGTTCTGTTTTTTAAAATCAAATAAATCCATTCAATGATATAAGAATTTACTCCTATATCATGTAAAATCTTTCTCAGTACGTCAATATTAACTAAATCGTACGCTTTCTCAAGATCTACACAAGCTCCCATAACTTCAAAACCTTTTTCTTTCCTAAATTGAATGGTGTTTATCAAATCATTAACTCAATGAGTTGTAGAGTTGTAGTTCAACGAATTCAGACAATTTCCCTCTAATCATACCATCTCTGAGAGTTTCAATAATGTTGATAAAAACTAATCGGTCTGTAATTCTCAATATTACCAATTGGGTGAAATTTAATCCTCAACCATTTACCTGGTATTCTGCTTTCGTTCCATAAATCCATCAGTATCTTAAAAGTAGCCTCTTTTTCATGATGAGAGATTTTCATAAGCACCCCGTATGATATACCATAATCGCCTCTAGCATAATTAGAATTACGAGTTCTAAGTAAATCAATAAATTCATTGAAACTAAAAACCGGTCTCTGCTGACTAATATAAGGGATTGTAAAAGTTTGATTATAATCCCCTGAATTATTTTGATTAATATTAACAAGGAAGCTAAGATAACAAGCATTTTGGTCCACATCCCAAGAATTATTTGTAATCTTAGAACAATTATAATTCTTCAAATTCCCCAAAATTCGCCACATTTCTTTACTTGACTTCGGGAGGGATAAACTCTAAATTGTTCTTTTAAAGCTGGTTCTTTTCATTTCTTGAATCTGGTTTTTCAAAAGAGTTTCCGCATCTTTCCATTAAGAAATATTTTCACTATTCTTGAATTTAAAATATTTCTGCCTTGCTGCATTACGCAGACGAAAAATTTTTCCAGTTTCTTGTTTCCACCAGAATTTAGCCGTCCTTGAAAGTCTTGCGTTTGATTTAACTGTATTACGTTCAACAATGTTAGGCTGAGTTTACATCTGGCATTTCTTGTGTGCCAAATGTCAAAAAAAGCGCAACCACTAATTACTAATGAAAAATTGTTTGATCCAGACATGTATTTATTGATTTAAACTGTTTCCAATCATGTTAGATTCTATAAAATTGTCTATTAGATTTGTATGAAACTGTTTAACTTAATAAATACGTGTCTGAATCAAACTGTTTTTCATTAGTAATGCCCCCCGTAGACGACATGTTTTTTACGTCCGACTTGTCAAACTTTTCAGTGTAAAATATGTACATGTCGTGTGGTAGCTTTTAAACATTGCTTCTGTAAAAGTCAGAAGCAAAGCTGTCTGACAAAATTTCAATTAGAGCGCGCTCTATTTTTTTCTGACAAACCTTCTGACATCGGCTGTTCTTATTATGAAAAATATGTCGTCCGAAATCTATGCCGTGAAGGAGCAAGTAGCGGTGGTTCACTATTGACGGAAACGTTAGCCGGCTGAAGTTTATATGTATATTACAACACCGATATGTGTATGTTTTTTAAACCATTTAATCGCAATTATGTACATGCAATATAAATAGCTTTGAATTATTATATGCTTACTTGGTATCTTCGAAAAAAATCGTTAAAATGGTTGAACTTTTATACGCCGCAAAGAAAAAATTTTGTGGCGGCAATACCATTTTGAAATGGATGCTGACATTGGTTTATATAAAAGCAACAGATACTATGTTAGAAGCAATTAACATGTAGGTTTATGACCGAGTATTATAAACCTTCTGTAAAACAACAATTTTGACAGACATGCAGAATTACATCGTGAGTTGAAAAGTTTAAATGTCAGACGTAAAAAACATATCGTGTACTACCTGCTTAATTAGTGGTTACGGTTTTATCCGCTTGTGTGGCACATGGCACACAAATGTAAACCCGGCGTTATTCAAATTAGAATACAAATCTTCTATATTATTACCAAGCATAGCAGTTTCCAATTCTTTATTGATCTTAATAAAATCTTTTTTAATAGAATATTTCCGTTTATAATCCCAATTTGTACTCTCAATAGTAATACCAATCTCAATAGTACTACCAGTAATTTTACAGCCAGATCAGTGTTGCCAGAAAATGATGATGACAGAATGCTAAATCGCTAAAAAAAATTCTGCTAAAATGTTCTACAGAACAAGAGTATAATGCCAGATTTAAATGAAGAAAATTATTAAAAAGCTTTGAATTTCATGTTTATACAAACTTATTAGTATTTACAGGTATTTTTATAGCACATACAAACATGAAATAGTTAATAATTGGTCATTTTTGGATATGTTACAATTGCGTTTAAAATTTTTTTAACGCACTAATAATCTCAAAATATTATTTTACTTATTCATTAAAATATTTTTTTTATTAAAAATACATTGAAATTGATTATAGAGGGGTTCTCTGGATCCTATGCGCATTTAACTGTTGCTAGTGCAGATCATCAGGGAACCTTTACCCTGCAATGCATATACATTAGGGGCGGGTTGATTTAAAAATCTCACAAATTACAAAGAAAATCGTATTCTAGGGATCAAAATAAGAAACTATGCCGAAGGAACGATACCCCTAAAATATATTTTGATGTCCCGATGATTTCAAAAACTCACAAGTTTGTGTGGGGAACCCCCAGAGGTGGGTTCCAGGGGGTGTGCCACTGGCATAGGTGGGTCGGCCCTCCAAAATTAGTGTGGGTCGGTCATACATTTTGACTCGATTGAGGAACTCTAAATGGGTCAAAGTGAGATTTTCAAAATTTGACCATTCGGGATATCAAAATACATTTTAGAGGTATGGTTTCTTCGGCAAAGTTTCTTATTTTGATCCCTAGAATACGATTTTCCTTGTAATTTGAGCGATTTTTTTGCCTCATACAGTAGAATATTTTTAACAAATTAAAATTTTTTTATTGTCAACAAATTCTGCCACAAAGCATTTAGCAGAAATTTTTGAAAGTTGGATGCGTTTTAACTAATGAAAATTCCAGATCTGGCAGTGAAAATGCTAATATGGCAACAATGAGCCAGATACTTTCCAATTGAGATTAAAGTTACTTTCATTATACAGGGTTATATCCAGAGCCAATGGAGTAATTTGTGTTATATACATATGTATCATCTCCATTATTTGAACAGAAAGACAAAAAGAAAAAGAAAGGCCAAAAGAACAAAAAGGAACAACTTGACTGAACGAGTTCACATCGTTCAATTATGGGAATAGTTCAATTGAACTAGTTCGTTCCTATAATAATTAAGTATTGTGCATAATGGTGTACAACAAAATTTGTTTTATGAGGCAATGGCAGTTTCTCTGCGACTCAACTTTAAAATTAGCTACATAAAGCTAAATAATTAAAATATCCGCTTTATGTAGCCGATATTTTAATTAAAAAAATAAAATAAAACATTATTTTAGCCCTTAAATGCATGAGGTCAGAAATTTTGACTGAGATCAAGAAATTCTTATGTTAATTTGGTCCCTAAACACGAATATGGGCTTTATTTTCAAGAAAAATTAACGGTTTTCGTGAAAAATTTAAAAAACAACACTTTTTGAAAAATTAAAAAGGAGAAAAAATTTTTTTTATTAAAATTCTTTAAAATAGTGTCCCATATACAAACTGATAATAGTCTCCACAAAAATGGCACACCTACTAATTATTTATTCACTTTTGAAACTTTCTTCACAAACTATGTTTCTTCAAAAATTTCATACGTCCACTTTGGTAGCTTGCTGAATACATAAACAAATTATGAGCAAACTTAAATGGCATTTATGAGAAGACTTATACATCATTCTTTGTTCTTTATTGAGTTTCAGTTACATTTGCTATATTTTTTTTTTTAAATAAGTAGTGTACCATTTATGGTACGGTATGCATTTAAGGGTTAACCATTATCTACAACATGCCCCTTTTTTTATTGTCATATTTTTTTCAACTGCAGTTCACTTATTACTAATAAATCCACAACATTATTCATTTATCCGCGTGTGTATTGCCTCGAAAAATTTTCTTTTAAATGAACTAGTGTATTTATAGTGACGTGTATCTTAAAACCGTACTACAACTCATACTACGCTAAGTACGAAATTAAGTAACGTGTATTGTAACACATGACTTCAAATGCCGCAAGCAGCATGTCGCCTCGTAGCCGGCTAATTAATTATTTTGGAGACGGCAGCAGCACCATCTGCAGCTGAAATTCAAGTACAGATACGCTTTTATATATTTTGCATTTCTAAAAATTAATTACTCTTTTAAAATATACTTATTTCACGTAAAAGTACAAAAATGAATCAACTTATTACTTATAGGGCATTTACACCTGTGCAAAATCTATCATATTTTAATTAAAATCCTTACGAAAATCTATACCATTTACATCATGTTTTTTTTTGACATTTATCAAGATTTTTTGATCCTTAAACATTATTATCTTTCTGCGACATTTTTCACACTTTTGAGCCAATTTTTTTGTTCATTTCATCAGAAATAGTATTAGTATTTCTTATCGCATTCTTTTCGATATATTTCAAGCAGATCGATTTTTTAGGGTTCCGTAAAACAAAGGTGAAAAGGCACCCTATTCTTTTCGCTACGCTGTTCGTCTGTCCGTCAGAGGCGATTTGCTCAGGAACCGTAAGAGCTACGCACCTGAAATTTGGACAGAGTATGTATAACCTTGACCGCATGAGAGTTAAAAATTAAAGGGTATTCCAAAACGAGCATCGAAGTATGTTAAAATCCCATGTAATATACATATAATTTTATATACATTAGACCGTCTCATTTTTTATTTTTTTTTTCGAAAACCCTTTATGAACATTGATTTTCTGAATTCACTCTAAGAACCAAGAATTTTGCTATATAACACTCAAATATTGATGAACCGGAAGTGCTCTCTCAAATCGTTTTTTTTTAAAGAAAAATGCCTTTTTGCAAAAAATTAAAAAATCTTGCTTTAGTAATTTGCCTCTAAATCATGCAGTTCTTAGAACCTAATTACATGTATTAGAAAGCTTATTAAGTTTCCTAAATCTCTTTTAAGACATCGTTTCTATTTTGTTCGATGGTTTCTTATTCATAGCATTACCAAATCAGATTTTCAAATACGAATTTACAATTTTTTTTAATTTTTGCTTACCTTATCTTATATAAAAATTGAATGAGACAAAATTTTTATACTCTATAAATGCAGTATGGTAGGAAATTTTATGATGAAGATTTTGGTATAAATAACAGTAGTATTGTGTTAAAACACACTTCAGTTTTATGCGAAATGGCGAAATGACTAAAGTTTTTGATGTGTAAACATCAAACGCTAGGGGGTAAACATTTTTTCACTGAGATTTCTTTGCTGCAGTGATCCCAATTTAGCCATTTTCTGGCTAAATTTAGCTATTTTTCATCCCATTTAGCCGGAAGAAAAGTGAGTGTAGCTATTAGCTATTTTTTTTAGCCATTTTTATTTTAATCTAGCTATTTTTTAGCTATTTTTCCAAACATGAAATTTGTTTGTGATTTTTTATAAAAAATTTAAACTCGCAACAAAGGAACATTAATAACTACAAAAAAAAAACACAACAGAGTAATATGTTGTTGTTTTCGTATTAATATCTATAAATCCCGGTTCAAACTTGCCATTTTTGTTGCAGCAGTCTAAAAGCGCTTATATGAAAGAGATGGCTCAATTGGTAACAATAAGATTTGCTACTGCATTTTTATAATCGTTACAAGGTGTTTATAAGTTGTCGGGTCTACAGTGAAACCTCTCATAACGGACACCTGCTATAACCGGACACCTCTAATAACCGGAAAATTTTTGTAGATCCAACACGTTTATTAGTTTTTCCATACAAAATGCACTAAAACTAAAAGTCTTCATCGTCTTTGAGATTGTCATTCATACGGACAACAAGAAGTACAGAGAAACTTAACAGCTTCATATAAACACCATCTTGTGTGCAATAGTAATTCTAATTTTCACTAACATATAATTGTGCTAGCGCTGTATAGTTCGAAAACCATTGCTGTAAAATAACTACATTACGTTCGTTATGTTATTTTGTGGCGCAGCCAAAGTATAGAGAGAGTAAGAGACAATTTTGCTCTGAGAGTAATTACAAATGCATGTGTTTCATGTACATGTATCATTTACTTACATATGCATGTGCAATTTTGCTTTCATTCATTCATTCATCAGCCAATTACATTTTTTCTCAACACATCATAAGGCACTTATGGTAAAAGCAGTTTTATGTATCTTATTTGCTTTAGAAAAACAAAAAAAAAATAAATGTGTTGTTTTCATTTGCTCATTGCCCAACCATACAATAATTGCTTAAAAAATTAACATTTACAACTAGTAACAGAAAACGATAAATAACATATTTGTTCATACCAGAACCAAAAAACACGCAAAACTAGTGCAAACAGATGTATCTGTGCAATGCTATAGTATGTACCAGGAAAGGCCAAAAAGTTACTTTTTCAATGCACAATACATATCGATACTCCAACGACAATGAGTATGATAGCACAATCGCATCAACAAGCATGCTTACATACAGGCATACATATCTATAGCTATCAACACAAATAAGTGCGAATATCGATAGGTGCGGGTTCGATCAAACAAATGTGCTATAGATATTCGTATCAATACATGTGCGCACAAGCATGTAATGACGAGTATGACTATCAGTGTGCACACTTATTTTTTTTTTAAATTCGGTAGAATCGACAAAAAAAATCGGTAGATTTGAATGAAATTCGGTAGAAAATTTTTTTTATTCAAAGAAACATAAAAAATAACAATTCAATGAAACATAAAAAATAACAAAATATATATACTTATATATAGAGGGTAAGTGCCAGGAGTATCAAACTAAACAGGCTTCAAATCGTTACATACGTGATCGTATCGGCAATAGTACGAAAACAAATTAAGTGATACGTCAATCGTATAAGCTTAATGGGATTTCAGTACGTTCACGTATGTCATAATCCGAAAATGGTGTTTTTACGTGACGAGTTGTACGTTCACGTATGTGACGATTTGACCCCAGGTTCCAAAAGTGCATTTAAAACTTCACATGTGATTGGAAATTAAACTGCTATAAACAATGAAGCATTTCCAATAAAAAAAAAGTACCATCCCCAGTTATTTGCGCTTACCCTTTATATAGATATGCTATGCATATATGTATGTATAAAATAATATACATAAATAATAGGAATTCAGTTTTTGAACAGGTTTTATAAAGCTACTAAAATAACTTTTATTTGACAAACAATTGTAACTACAAAGATTATATGTAAGATCCATTTATGAATTTAAAATTTTGTGCAAAAATAATAATAGGAATAAATACTTCATCCCCAAGGCACAATTCTCTGGCAAATATTAGGTTACTTATAGTTTCAGTTTTTAACCGATTTCTTTGTTCTGTTTTAATGATTTTCATGACAGAAAATGACCGCTCTGCGGCCGCACTGCTATGTGGCAAAATAGGCAATTTACACATATATCGACTTAAATTACTAAATAACAATTTTTGGTAGATTTCGGTAGAATTGGTAGATTGTTAAATTCACCAACATATTCGGTAGAATCTACCGAATATCGGTAGAAGTGTGCACACTGATGAATATATGAACAATGTTACCAAATATTTAAATAAAAAAAATCGTTGTGTATGAATTTAACAAATGCCTAATTTATATTATGCATTTTTTCATGAAATCTATTTCACGAAACTTTTTCTATTTGCTAATAGAGAAGACACGTAACATGAATTTCTGAAGCATTTTTGACAACTTTTTTGATATAATTTGGTTCTCCAGGAGCCTGTTTACAAATGAAAAAATTTTCATACAACCAATTTTATGAAAAAATAAGTAATTACATACAAGGCGGGTTTCTTTAGCAAATTTCTATTAAAAAAGTTATATATTGCAAATATTATGCAAACTCGCAAGGATTAAAACAATAAAAAAAAATCCCCTGAAGCTGATTATATAAACCTCAAAAAAGCAATAAGTCGTAAATTTGTTCCGCATATTAATCGCGAAAACTTGCAATTTAAAATTAAAAAAAAAAATAAAAAAAGCTGTAATACGAGTATATGTATATTCTACCACTTAATTGAATAAATTCAGAATTAATGGAATGATTTTTAATAAATTTGACTCATTTTATTTATAGCATACGAAAGTATCACAATTAATAATAAAATATAAGATTTTCTTCAATTTAATGTTTTAATGAGTCTTTTAAAAACCGATAGTCCTAATTTTTTGAAAAAATTTAGTTTTTTTTTTGTGTAAAAGTTTCTGAATATCTCCGAAACTTTAAAACTGTTAAAAAATTAATAAGGATGTTATTTAAAGGTCAATTTGATTTTTAGCTTTCTGTATATTTTGTTATTTGATCAAAGAACTGGTTCTCGAGGAAATGCAAATTATGTGATGCAGCATCCTCTTTTTTCTTCATAACGGAAAATCTCGAGATACAGAGTCAATTCAAAAAAAGTAATTTATAGGCATTGGAACTTAGTATCATATGCATGAAAATTTACTATCAAAGTACCGACCTCAGAAATCGTGTTGACCTATTTAATGTACTTATGTATGAAATTGAAGCAAATTGACAAATAAAAAAAGCAATGTGAGTCCGATCACAGGGGAGATGTGTAAACATCTAGTAATGAAAAATGTTCTTAAGTTGGAAGTACTATGCTTTTAGTATGCTCAGTCGCTCCGCCAGATCATGCAGAGAGCACACACCACCAAAAAAAGCGTTATGAAAACATTCTTTGGAAAATAATGAACAACAACTGCAGTTCAAAGGGTGTATCACAATGCCTGATGATATCAAAAATCTTGACACCCCAATACAATATTTGTTTTACTTCTTTTGAAAGAAATATTGCTATATATTACTGAGTAAACCAATCTATATATCAATCAAAAGGATATTAGCGATAGTTTTCGCGTAGAACAAATAGATATTCAGCAATTTATCGGAGTTGTGTACATGATGTCACTGATACAACTTCCTAACGCAGCAAGCCATTGGAGCAATAACATTGGGACCGCGATGATACGGGAAGTAATGCATCTAAAAAAATTTGAAAAAATTAGACGTGTGATTCATTTTAATGACAACACACAAAACTTGGCTGCAACTGACAAAAATTACGATAGAATGTTTAAAATACGCCCTATTATAGATGAGCTAAATACAAATTTCAGCAAAGTTCCCCTAGAGCCACATCTTTGCGTTGATGAACAGATGTGTTCCACGAAAGCTAGAAACTTTTTGAAGCGCTACGTTCCTAATAAGTCCCATAAATGGGGTTATAAGATATATGTTCTGTGTGGCTCATCAGGATTTGCTTATAAGATTGAGCCAGAAACAGGAAAAGAAAATGTCATTCAAGACAACGAACCGGATTTAGGTGCGTCTTCAAATGTTGTTATGAGACTGGCCCGAATCATTCCACGAAATCAAAATTATCAACTTCATTTTGATAACTATTTTACCTCGCTACCTCTTCTTGGTTATTTAGCAAAAGAAGGAATTTTCAGCGTTGGAACAATAAGAAGAAACCGAATCCAAAACTGCAAACTTCCTGCTGAAAAGGAAATGATGAAAAATGTTAGGGAATCTTCTGTAGAATTCGTGTGTAGTGTCGAAGGTAACAAAAGAAAGATAACAAAATTGTAAATTTAGCCTCGACTTTTGTTGGCGAAATTCCGAAACGTCCAGTGAAGAGGTATGACAAATCTGAAAAAAAGTACATAGAAATAGAACGACCTTCCATTATTGGCCAGTATAATGCTCATATGGGAGGTGTAGACCTCATTGATGCAATTATGGGAAGATATAAGATTCAGCTTCGTAGTAAAAGGTGGCAAGTGCGAATATTTTACCACTTCTTAGATTTAGTGATGGCAAACTCATGGCTATTGTATAAAAAAAACTGCATTGCCAATAACACTGACAGGCAGTTATCTTCTGCAGAGTTTCGTCTGCAAATTGCAGAAACTCTTCTAAAGCTGGGTACTAAATCAAACTCGAAGAGAACCAGGTCAATTGAACCTGATATACAAGCAAAGAAGTCCAAGGGGCCTGCTCAACATGCTCCACCGCAAGCTGTGCGCAAGGACCAGGTTGGACATTGGCCGATATGGGCCGAAAAGCGAATTCGATGCAAAATGCCGAATTGTCAAGGTGTATCGCAGACGTTATGTGAAAAATGTGGCGTTGCGTTGTGTTACAATAAAAATAATAACTGCTTTCGTGCATACCACCTTTCATAAAATTTATGTAGCTTTTCAGGCAATGTGACATTAATGTAACATAGAAGTTTTTTTAAAATAAATAAAAAAATTTACTTTTTTTTTTTAATTTTGAATTAACATGTATTTTATTTTAGTAACAGTAATAGAAAAAAAGGTAATTGCTCTTAAAATAACATGTTGCCCGATAAAGGGTTATGTTAGAAACAAAATTACTCAAATTTTAGAAATTTATTTTTCATTTTTATTCAAATTCTAAAAATCACATGTAAAATTTAAAGCAAAACGTGAATTTTTTATGTTAAGTCAGTAAACCTTTTTATCAATAAATTTAATTAAACACATGTATTAAATGCATTTTTATTAAAAAACACATATTTCAAAATTAAACACAATGGGGAAACTAAATACAAATTGCGTAAAATTGTTAAACATATTTTGTTCAAAATTAAACATATAGTGCTCAAAAATCAACAAAACGTTGAAAAAATATAGTTGTGTAATTTTAGGTAGAAAGTAGTCTGTAAAGTGTTGCCTACTATTATCGACGTAATTTTCAACAAAAGTGTTTTAGAGTGTAGGATGAAGTTTGTATTAAATTACAATTCTAGTGTTCGTACGAAACCCTTCGTGCGCGAGTCAGAGTCGCACTTTACTGAATTTATTATTTATTGGTACGGCCTTATGTATAATCAAAAACTGATATGAAGTTAGCGTAAGTGACAAAATTGAACTACGTGTTGACGAGTTCCTCTATACAATTTTACATTAAAAATTGCCGCATAATGTAGTTTTAACACACGATTATATCTTAGCATTATCTTTAATATAAAATTGTATGGCAAAACACGTTAAGACCATGTACAATTTTGCCGCTTATGCTAACTTTATGCCAGTTTTTGATTATACATGATTATGCATACATGCTTAGCTTTATTTCTGATATAACCAGACATTTCCATTACTTAATTAGTAAATAGATATTATCAGGAGGAACGGTTGTAATATTATAGCCATAAATGTTGACAAAAGAAAATATTGTTTTCGATTCTACTGTGTCTATAAATTTTTCCCAGTGAACATTTTATAATTTCAACAAGAGGAAATGCTAATGGCATATTATTTCAGAAACTGTTACTATGGAAATGTGCAAATTCCTTTGAATTCGCGCTATTGGATTTGTAGTTGATTTAACATTACCAATTGACTTTAAATACCCCAAACTATTTTTAAAGTCAAAAGCTGAAAATTGTGATAATGATACAATGTTAATTACATCATCTGGTATATGGATTAGATTATGTATATTCATAGTTTGCGAATTAGGTCCGTAATATCGAGGCATAAGTTCAACAAATGATTTAATAATTCTTGAACGTATTTTGATTTTAATGTGACTAACTAGGTTGACGAACAAATACGACAAGAAGTATATATAATTTTATTATTATATAATATTATATTATATATTATTATTATATATTATAAAAATGTTTGCACATTTTAACATCTTATAGATTTTTTAAAGTAATTGCACCAGCATATAACAAGAGAAACGGAATTCTGTAGTTTTCCAGTTTGTTAAATTCATTAAATTATGATGATTTTCCTTTGAAATTCAAAAGCTACATTTTTAGATACCACTAATTAGTAGGTTTTGTGGAAGCCCTGATACATTTTCTTGTGAAATATAAGATAATGAATTCTTTACCATTAGCTTTTGAAGCAATTTTTTGAAGTACTGAGAATATATTACACTTATAGAAAAACTTATGTTGGGAAAGCACTTAAATTGTGGTTTTCAAAGTGTTTAGCCAACGACGTAAGAAATAGTTGGCCAACCCCATCATGAGGTTATCATTTGTGTGTTGGCACAATACTCCAAAAGTAGAAATTGTGATGTTCTGCCAACGTTCGAACCACCTTAGGAAACGCTTTTTTATCCCGATTGTATTTTTCTGCGTGGGTATGTGTAAAAAAAACATTACACATCTTTGTTTTGAAGCATTTCCAATTAAAAAACAGCAACAATAATAGTAAAACGGCACTTTGGTTTTTATCAATTTAGCACAGAAGAAGCTGTCATTTGACCTAATGTGCAGTTGTGTGAAATTTAAAAAAGTGGCAAAAAGTCCGTAACTTTTAAAATACCCAACCGATATCGATGACACAATGATTTAAACAGAAGAAGTGTTATAATTTCTAGGCCTTATGTTTTAAGCCACCATGTACCTTCAAAAACTGTCCAAGTTGGAAACTGTAGGAGTTTATAAATTTTGTAAATATCAACCGATCTGAATCAATCTACGTTAAAAACCAATGATAAAACATGCTGACACCTCTATTTTATCGCCTAGTGGGTAGTGTGAAGAAAAAAGACAGTATTCAGGCGAATACGAATATTTTTCCAAAAAAATTAAATAAATAAATGCATAAATCCTAAACGGAATTTAAATATGGTTGCATTCTTTTCTGGCATTACGTGACATTCGTACGACAAAATGTTGAAAAAAAAATTGAAAATCATGTTTGAAATTTTTTTCTTGCATTTAAGAAGTGATTAAATAGCTCTTTATTCAGTGAAAAAATGCTAACTATCAAACCTAAAGATTTCAAGATATAATCAAAATATGACCTGGCGTTACGTTAGAAAAACAGAAGTGGGGTTTGACTTGAATAACAAAATTGCTTAACTCTGCGAATTGGGCAAGTCGTTTTGGAAAAACTTTTTTTTTTGTTAGGACTTGGACTGATAAACATTTATTTTCCTAGCTTCTAGACTAAAAAATCTTTTTCCCTTTTTTTAACTGTTAGCCTTAGTTTCTAGCGTTACGTTATATGGCGTTTCATTACTTAAATTTTCAGTTGATATTTTTTTTTGTAAAAAAATAACAAAAAGATATAAGTATTAGAAAACTATATTTGTTATCTAAATATATTGTTACGTTTAAATTTTATTAAACGTGTGAGTTCTTTTGATTGCTCAAAAATAAAAATAAATAACACACAATTTTTATTTGCTACTGTTTTTCCTTTTATTCTTAACGAAGCAAATTACAACTTGTCTTTACTTAACTACTTCTTATGGTTATTATCCACTTTCAACGAGGTCTTAACTTGACTACTTTCTGATTAGCACTGCCCCGTTCTCGCACATGCTGCCACTTTTTATAGTACAGGAACCGGTTCTCGAATGTTCGCCCAATAGGAACATGATGCCATCTGTATTGTCATTTACTATTGGTAGCCAGATGTTCAAACAATCCTCTAGCACAATCGGGAAAATTCATGTTGTTGCTTCTAGGCGTTTGTAGATAATTCGATTGGCCGTTATTTTTGAATTTCAAAGTAACGACTCTGATGTTGACAATGCGGTGTGCTACTGGTAGTACAGGGTGGTTACCATGAGTGCTCGCACTTTTATTTGTATGTGTGTATGTTTGTAGCTACCCTCTAGTCAACCTAGAACCATATGTCTCTATGCCAATACTCTTTCTCCAGCGACAATTGCACTAGTTAAAATGCCGACAACTTTCCTTTTATGCGCGAGTTATACGTTAGAGACGACAGTTCTAGTGTATTTCTGGTGATATTGTCAATGAACGCGTCAATAGTTTGTTTTTCTTTTTTTATTATGTTGTGCAATAATATTTAATAAATATCTGTAGACGAGGATCACTAAAATCTACGAGTGAATCTTCGGTTCAAATATCTCCATATGGTCGTAAAAGAAATACCTTCTCAATAGTGCTAAAGTCTGCTGATAGATTTTGAATGACAACCCCATGTTATTTGTGAATAGGCATTTGCATTGGCTGGGGTACACCTAGTCAGTAGCACTATTGACAATGTCACTAGAAAATCACTATAAGTTTACTATTGACAACGAGAGAGGATATATCGATATTGTAGACTAGAGCCCCTAAAATTTACTAGTGAATCTTTGGTGCCAATGTCTCCATGTGGTCCCGAAAGAACTACTAAGTCAGTAGCGCTATAGTCTAGTGGTGGATTTTCAATGACAAGCTAATGTTAATTGTCAATAGATGATATAATTGGCTGGGGTACACCTTGTCAGTAGTGCTACTGACAACGTCACTAGTAAATCACCACAATATCACTATTCGCACTTTCTGCAGGGTATGTACACAATTATTGTTGTTGCTATAGTGTTTGCACGTAAATATGTGTGTACGTTTAGTGCTTTAGTTAAATACTTCCAGATAGTTCTTTGCTTTAACCCTGTAGGAATATTTTTACGTAGCACTGCCGCCCACTTAAGCCTATTCGTCCAGAATAGGCACATTATCCGGCTTTCCATTCACAGAGAAAAAACTGCCTCATAGAATCAATAAGATTTTCTCTATGAAACGTTTTTAGGCAAAGGGGTATCCCAGCAGAAAGAAGCGAAGATTTTTTCATAGATTCCTTATTGTTTTTATGTTGTAAATCTTATTAATTTTAACAAGAAGAAAACCACATAAAATCAAGAAGAAATCTTAATATTCCCAACTTTTTTTACTCAATTTCCGTTATTTTTGGCACCAAAAAAACAATCCATAGAGAAAAACTTCTTGATTCTATTAGGTTTTCTTATAAATTGTAAACTATATGGATTTCTTATTAATTTTATTAGGTTGCCTTATTGATTTTTTTAAAAAGGTTTTCTTCTTGATTTTATTAGGTTCCTATATGATTATGTGTAAGGCATCTTATTGATTTTTTTAATAAGGAAATCTTCTTGATTTTATGAGATGTCTTGTTATTTCATATCTATAAATAGACACAGACAATTTTTTTCATGATCTTTTTCGTTTTTGTATAAGCATGTTTGCAAAATTATTTCAATGGTTATTCAGACTGCTTGTTAGCATATTGGTTAGAGTGTTTGTCTATCAGTCAAAAGTTTGCTGGTTCAATACTTGTCTACTTTCAAGTAATAATATTTATGTATGGTGAGTTAATTAATTAAGAATACAATATAATATGTATGTATCTATGTGAGTATGTATAGTATGTATAGTATAATTAAATAACATCTACACATACTACATACAATACATAAGTATATGGTATAGAATTTAAATGAAAATACATAAGCAAAGCACAAAGAATAAAGAAAGACATAATTTTTTTTTTATTTTATGAGGTCGCCTCATAAAATCAAGTAGAAAACCTTATTAAAAAAATCAATAAGATATCCTCATAAAAACTACAAGATTTCTTCTTGATTTTTTCAAAAAGGTTTTCTCTATGAAATTAATAACATTTCCTTATTAATTCTGTTCTATTTTATGAGGTATTTTCTCTGTGTAGTTTGCGAGTCGTTCTAAATGTACAACTTTCATTTTTAACCTTGGGCTGTTGTGTTTTTTTTGTATTCTGTAGACGACATCGTTTAACCTTTTTACCACCGTATATGGTCCCTCCCAGTGAGTCTGTAGTTTTGGAGATAATCTGATTTTCCGCTGCGGGTTGAAAAGTAGAACCAATTGACCTTCATTAAAGCCTTTAGAATTTGCAGCACGGTCGTATCTAACTTTCATTTTATTACTGACCATTTTAATTCGGCTACGTACAAATTCATGTAGCTCATTTAAATTTGCTTGCCTTTGGAAAGGGCCAGTATCAGCTTCATTTGTTTGTGTAGGCTTGACGCCGAACTCTAAATCTCCAGGCAACTTTAACTCAGCTCCAAAGATAACTTTTGCAGGTGTTCGCGATGTTGTGTCATGCACAGCTGACCTGTATGCCAATAGAAATTTTGGAATGTGCTCGTCCCAGTCCTTTTGATGCGCGCTCACCACTTTTCACAAATATTCTTCTAATCTACGGTTGAACCTCTCTACCATGCCATCAGACTGTTGGTGAAGTGGTGTGGTTCTGGTTTTCTTTATCCCATATCGCTCGCACATGTCTTTAAATATGGCAGACTCAAAATTTCTACCTTGATCAGAGTGCAGTTCAATAGGAACTCCATAGCGACATACCCAGTTGTTTACAAACGCGTCCACAACCGTTCTGGCTTCCTGGTTGGGTATTGCATAAACTTCTGGCCATTTGCTGAAATAGTCCATCACTACAAGAATATAACGATTCCCAGTGTTGCTGACTGGAAAAGGTTCTGCTACATCCATTGCTATCCGCTCAAAGGATGCTCCCGAGTTATATTTTTGCAGCAGACCCCGACTTCGTTTTGCTGGACCTTTAGCCTTCATACACTGTGTGCAATTTGCTATCCATTCGGCTACGGCTTGTTGACATCCAATCCAATAAAAACGCTGTTTTAACTTTTCGAGCGTTTTTGTCACGCCCAGGTGACCACCGCTGGGTCCATTATGGAACTCCTTCAACACCTCGCTCCTCTTGGATGTTGGGACCACGATCAGATTGGAAACCGTCTTACCGTCTACACTTTCCCAGACACGATATAAACAACTATTTATCAAATTCAGGCTGTCCCACTGGGCCCAAGACGATTTTACCAGTGGACTTTCAGCTGATATCTCATTACGGGTGGGTCTTCTAACCTCCTCTTTAGCCGCTATAATTTTTCCCAGTGCAGGATCTGCCCTTTGCGCCTCTGACCAGTCTTCTTCCGTACCAATTTTTGTAAGCCTGATATCAATGACACATTCTTGTGCCTCGACTTTTGAACAATAACTGCACTCTAAGCTACAGGGCCGCCGTGACAGAACATCAGCATTATTATGCTTTGCAACCTTTCTGTGCTCAATGCTGAAGTCGTAGCTCTGAAGACGTTCAATCCAGCGTGCTAGCTGCCCTTCAGGATTTTTAAACTGCAGTAGCCACCTGAGCGCAGAATGGTCAGTTCTTAAAGTAAAGTGTTGGCCGTACAAGTATTTATGAAAATGCTTAATACACTCCAACACTGCCAGAAGCTCCCGTCGTGTCACACAGTAGTTCCTCTCAGGTTTCGAAAGTATTCGGCTGTAATAGCCCACTACTTTTTCTGTTCCATTAATCACCTGCGATAATACACCTCCTATTCCATATCAACTTGCATCGATATCTAGCCAAATTTTCCCCAGCAACTGTATATGCTAAGACTGGTGATTTGCACAATAAATCTTTTAGTGTCTGGAAAGCATTCTCCTGCAATTCACCCCAATCGTATGGTTGCGACTTCTTTGTTAGCTCATGCAAGCTTGCAGCTACGCTGGCAAAGTTTGGCACAAAGCGTCTGTAGTATGTGCAAAGGCCCAAGAAGCTGCGCAATTCGTGAAGACTTCTTGGACGAGGCCAGTCCTTTACTGCTCGTATCTTATCTTCATCTGTTGAAATGCCATCTGCTGTAACTTTATGGCCCATATACTTCACCTCTTTCTGGAATAGTGCACACTTTTTGATGCTGAGTTTGAGTCCAGCCGATGATATGCGCTGAAAGACTTCAGTCAGATTTTTAAGGTGTTCATCAAAAGTCTTCCCCATTACAATTATGTCATCAAGATACACCAAGCATGTTTTCCAGTGCAGTCCTTTTAACACGTGCTCCATGAGCCGCTCGAAAGTAGCCGGAGCATTGCAGAGCCCAAATGGCATAACATTAAACTGCCACAGACCATCGCATGCGCTGAAAGCAGTTTTCTCCTTGTCTTTCTCTGCAATCTCCACCTGCCAATAGCCGCTTTGTAGATCCAATGTGGAGAACCATTTCGTTCCAGCAAGCGTATCTAAGGTATCGTCAATTCTTGGTAGTGGGTAACTGTCCTTTTTGGTCACGTCGTTAAGTTTCCTATAATCGACGCAAAATCGAGTACTACCGTCCTTTTTCTTTACTAACACTGCCGGTGAGCTCCAGGAACTTGAAGATGGTTCGATTACATCACACCGCTCCATTTCATTGACTACCTCTTTTACCTCAGTTCGCTTAGCCTGTGGTATACTTCTGGGCGCCAATTTTATTGGCCTTGCTTCGCCAGTATTTATTTCGTGTTTCACTATTGCCGTTCTCCCTTGGCTTTTATTCTGCCCGGCAAAAATGAAGGCGTGCCTTTTTAGCAGTTGCTTGGCTTTATTTCTGTTCTGGCTTTTTATCGCAGTTTATTATTGCCTCTGCTTGGGCACATTGACCTATTTCGGAATTCTTGTTGATGACTTTTTCTTGGCTTGATAAATTTAGTACCCGTATGGGAACCTTTCTTCCATTGCAAGTTTTTACGAGGGCTTTTGCTGTCAATAGCTCGCTATTAATTTCTGCTGGTTCTAATACCATAACCGATTGTCCTCACAATCTCCCTCCATTTGTGCGCATATTACTGATTCAGACCGTGGTGGTAATGACTGATTTTCAATAGCAAGCAGTTTCTTGACGTGCATCTGATTGTCATATCCAACATCAAGCGGTATTTCAACATTACGCCAAATCATCACTTGTTGCCCCATATGCAAGTTGATTCCGTGGTTTATCATAAAATCGGCTCCAATAATAACCTCGTACACAATATCGGCAACAATAAATACGTGTTTCACACTGATATTGGCAATAGTCACCTTCGCCTCTTACCATAGACAGTGGCAGGCTTCCCAGTAGCTGTACGTAGTCGTATATTACTTATAGTTTCACATTTCCCCTTTACTACATCGGGCCTGATTATTGACTTGACGCTCCTGTGTCTATAGTAAGGATGTGCCTTTCACCGTTGATGTATCCACATGCAGTAAGGTTGTTATTTTTCTGCTGCATCACTGATATGGAGATTGTGGGGCCGTCGTTTGTGGGAGCTAGCTCTTGCCCCTTAGTGCTAGCTCGTTTTAGTTTAACGGGGACTCTTGTGTTGTTTGTTGGTACACCCGTTTGCTGTTCCTTGATGGCGAAACAGATCTGGCTCTCTTTCTTGGCGACTTGCAGTTGCGCTGGTAATGACCAACTTTGCCGCAGTTATAGCACTTATTATTAACTTTGTGCTCTTTCTCAGCCAAAGCTTGTCTCATGGCCTCCTTAATGCTAGAGACAAGACTATTATCATTTGCAGCAAGGACTTCCATGTTCCGTACCTTGCACACCTGTGGTTTCAAAATCAGCCTAGCAGTCTCCTGAGCCAGTGCAAATGAAACCATTTCTGCGAAGGTTGCCTTTTGCGTAGCACACACTGCAAGTTTGATATCAGGGTCGCGGATGCCATTAACAAACGCCTCCGTTTTGACATGATCCAGGAATGGATGGTTTTCGCCTGGATACGTAAGTTGCACCAACCGCTCGATTTCCATTGCGAAATCTTGTAGAGACTCATTGGGCTTTTGTCCTCTACATCGCAATTCCATGCGGTATATGTCACGCTTGTGCTCACCGCCATATTTGTGTTGCAGTGCCGCCATTATGTCATCAAAACTGTTTCTGCAGCCTACTGGTACAGTTTCGAGTACTTCTGCTGCCGCATCTTTTAAGGCCAAAACTAACTCTATGGCCTTTTATTCACTGTCCCATCCATTTCTGTTAGCCACTGTTTCGAACTGAAATTGGAAGATGTTCAGTGGTGCACTGCCACCAAAACAAGGCGTCTTTATCCTGCTGGAAACCTCTGGAACAAATCGCACTGGTCCGCCTTGACACTGGAGATTGACGATTTTTGCTTCCAGCTCGTGCAATTTCTCGTCTACATCTTTCACTTGTACTGCCATGCCACCAATTTCTAAGCTATGGACTTTATTCTCAAGCTCTGATATTTTCTCGTCAAACTTGCTGACTTGTACTTCAATGCCATCCACTCTTCTATATAAGGGCTCAGAAATTTCTTGAAGTTTCTCATTTGTGGCCTTCATAGCTAGAAGACTCCTGAAGTCTCTCATCCACTTGGCCTAGAAGTTTGTCGTTGTTTGCCTTCATTTCCTCATTGCTTGCTCTAGAAGTTTCTTGAAGCATTCTTTCCATTTTCTCATTGTTTGCTCTAGAAGTTTCTTGAAGCATTGTTTCCATTTTACTCATCATAGCAGCAAACATTGCACCGATGTCTGTAATGGTTGCTGCTGCACGAGTACATACCTCAATTTCTTCTTTTTCATCGAACTCGTAGCTTTTTATGTCGATGTTGTGCCGCTGGAACTCTTCCAACAATCTTCTCTGTACCAGTTGTTGGCAAGTCCAGATTGTTCAACTCTTTCTTGAGTTGCTCCACCTTAAGCTCTTGAAACTTCATTCTTCCTCATATTACAAATTAATTATTTTCTAATTAATTTATTATTTTTATTTTAATTTTGCAATCCCACTTCTGACACCAAATATTTGCTACTGTTTTTCCTTTTATTCTTAACGAAGCAAATTACAACTTGTCTTTACTTAACTACTTCTTATGGTTATTATCCACTTTCAACGAGGTCTTAACTTGACTAGTTTCTGATTAGTACTGCCCCGTTCTCACACATGCTGCCACTTTTTATAGTACAGGAACCGATTCTCGAATGTTCGCCCAATAGGTACATGATGCCATCTGTATTGTCATATACTATTGGTAGCCAGATGTTCAAACAGTCCTCTGCACAATCGGGAAAATTCATGTTGCTGCTTCTAGGCGTTTGTAGATAATTCGATTGGCCGTTATTTTTGAATTTCAAAGTAACGACTCTTATGTTGGTAATGCGGTGTGCTACTGGTAGTACAGGGTGGTTACCATGAGTGCTCGCACTTTTATTTGTATGTGTGTATGTTTGTAGCTATGTACACAATTATTGTTGTTGCTATAGTGTTTGCACGTAAATATGTGTGTACTTTAGTGCTTTAGTTAAATACTTCCAGATAGTTCTTTGCTTTAACCCTGTAGGAATATTTTTAAGTAACAATATACTTACTAGCTTTAACCCGCGGCTCCCCTCGCGTATCATTTGGAAACTGTACTTAAAATTTATGAATATATTGCTATTTGACACTCACTGATAAAGGCGATAAAAAAAAAACAATAAAAACCGGTTTTAAGACTAGTTAAACAATCCAACCCGAATTGAAAATTAGCCTAGCTAGCCCAAAAAACCGTATCATATATAAAAACCGGTTCCAAACCGGATACAAAAAATAGGCTGTGTTTGACGCTTATAATGCAGCTTTCAAATGGTGAACGAATTTTTAATTTTTTTTACTCAGAACCAGGTTTCAAACTTTTGTTTAGGTAAAAAATAGGCCTGTTAAAATACCAGCTCATAATATTAATGGTGAGAAGGTGCACATCGCACTTTTCGATTTCCCATACGATTTACATGGTATGAATTGAGTTTATTCATTTTGATTGTCATAAGTAAAGAACGGAATGTCCTACAGGAAACTTCTTGGTACGCTTTTGTAGAAAATTGACAAATGACAATTTGGATTGTTAATCTTATTCAACTCTAACATGAAGTTCAGATACTTTACACTGGTTTATAATACAAATGCTTTTCAAACTGTGAAGTTTATGAACGTTTAGGTTTAAAAAAGTTCTAAGTACAAATTTACGATAATCGTATTCATTATTTATAACTACAAATTTGACAATAGTTAATCTTACAACAATTAGATTTCAATACAGTTCAAATGGTTCCCAATAAGCACTCAAAAAATTAAAATTCAAGTACTTGAAATTTAACTGGTAAAAAAGTTGAATTCAAAAATTTTTTCAAGTAATATTCAAGTTTGAAAATATTTTGAAATAAAAAATCAAACAACATACAACATGTTCAAACCTTGTCAAATAAGTAATTTATTTTTTAACAAAATTGAAATGTGAAAAATATCAAAGATATATAAAAAAGTGATTAAAAAAAACAAAAGGTGATCCAAATCGTGAAAACAATAGTGAATGTAGATATGCAGAAAATAATTTAAGAAAACTTGTCGATTGCATTTTTCTTTCTATTTTGAAATCATTGTTTTTGAAGATTGAAATACACTTGAATTCAATTGTAATACAAGGTTGAATTACAGTATAATTCAAGGCTTGAATTGAACTGTAATACAATTGAAATGTTCGAATTGAATTGAAGTTCCCATTTCACTGGAGAAAGCTATTGAAATAAAGTGTAGATCAAGCATAATTCAACCCTTGAAAATTGAATATGTGACTTGAATAACAATTGATTTACACTTTATTTCAAGCAAAATTGCTTATTGGGTAAATTTTACATACAATAAAAATTCCTTTATGCAAGTGTAGACATTAAGAAATCCTAAATTTTACCGTTAATTGATATATAATGGGGTTCTTTTCATTTGTCTATGATTAGTTGTTGTTGTAGCAATATTTTTGCAATAAAAGTATTACTGTGTAATTGCTCCTAAAAGTATAAAAAGTAAAGAGAAAATGCTCCTGAAATCAAGTAAAACTTACCAAAACGAGAAGCCTAACTTTCGCCATCAAAACTAATGAAAGCTTCGAAGAAAACAAATCTGTTGGTGGATTTAAAATTTTTCCGTCATGGAAATGCTCATATGTAAATGGCTAAAAATATTAGTTTGTAATAACTAATTTAAAAAAATAATTTCAATTAAATTCTTGTACCCAAATTAAAAAGAAATAAAACAAACTACTTCTTGTACAATTAACAGCAAAAATTTTACTTCAAATAAAGCAGGTTTTTACAACTATAAAATAAAAGTAGCGTTGAAAAACCTGCTGATATCGCTGCTGATTTTTGTATGGTGTGTTCTCGGTTTGGACTACTACATTTTTGCTCACAAAAGCGCTTTTTTTTGAATCTAATAAAACATGGAAACATAGTAGTTAAATGTCAATTTTTATTAATTTTTCTTTGGAAAAATTAAACCTTTGTTTTGAAAAATTCATCTGATTAATTTGCTTTTGTTCTGACTGACTCTCGTCAGTTGTGTTTTGTATGCATTGGCGAGTGCATACAATATAGATGAGAAAAATCTTCTAATGCATATGCATATCGAGAGCCTATATTCAAAATACGTCAACTCAAATTTGGTCAAAATGATTTTCCGATGGCAAATACAGAGAACGAAGCCGACCGATTTTCATCCGCGGCTAAGCCGCCGCCGATTTATTTGCAGGTATCTCAGCCGCCGCCGGTCCTGGTGGCTGCTTTCGGCTAAAAATTGAGCCGACTGTTTTTCGACTTCATGAAATTCCATTATATGAAGCCTATTGAATAGTGCTGGCAAAGTATTGAGTAGTGGGTACCGAGTATCGAGTATTTGCTCTTTTTTTGGATACTCAATGCTCAAAAGTAGTTACTCGATACTTTCAGAGTTGTATTTTTAAGCAAATTGAGTGGCCAAAATAGTGAATAAAAATACAACGCTGTATAAAAAACAACTATGTGTAAGCTACAAAATTAAACCAACCGAAATAAAGCTGTCACATAAAAAACATTAAAATTAGTGAACAAATAAAATGTCACAAAAAAGAAGCGATGTCTGGCTTCATTATGATGAAATAACTCATCAAAATGCTAAATGCAAAATCTGTAAAAAATGTATATCTTACAAAGGTAAATTGTGTCTTTTATAAAGAATATTTGCATCTACATATTTGCATCGTAATGTTCTTCTTAGGTGGATGATCCTCAAATCTGCGAAAGCATTTATACACCCAACAATTCCACTCACAAATAAAAAAATTAATAAATTTAAGGATACATCTGATGAAGGTAAGTTTTCTTGCAATTACTTCTTAGTTGAGACTTTTTTATGTTCATTAAATCAACGCTTTCCAGAACTTCCATGTATTTACTAGCCAAAAACAAATGAAACTGGAAAATTACAACGTGAAAGTTAAAACGTCAAAACAAATTGAACAGAAAATAAATCAGTGTCTGTTAAAAATGATAACAAAAGATCTACAGCCTCTGTTAATTGTTGAAAACATAGGCTTTCAAGAATATACAGCAGCACTTAATTCAAGCTACAAATTGCCTTCTCGGAACACAGTCTCAAAATCATTAATACCAAAAGCGTACGACAATCGTTTAGTGGAAATAAAAACTTCTTTAAAAAACATCGATAGCATGTGTATTACGACAGATGGATGGACTTCCATTGCAAATGAGTCATACATATCATTAGTAATGATTGGAACCAAAAATCAGTATTAAAACCACAAAAGACCATACGGCAGAAAACCTCAAAGAAGATATTTGTGCAGTACTGCAGGAATGGATGTTGGATTCAAAAATTGCGTGCGTTTTATCAGATAATGCTGCCAACATTGTAGCAGCTATTAAAAGGACAAATTGGTCTCATTTGCCATGTCTGGCACACACTCTTCATTTGGTGGTAATGGAGGCTTTGAAAACAAGTGGCATTAACGAAATAATTATTAAATGCAAATCTGTTGTAGAATATTTTAATCGCAGTACAAAAGCCTGCAATAAATTAAAAGAAATGCAAAGACAAATGGGAAAAGGTAACTTAAAAATGATAAATTCCATGCCAACTAGGTGGAACTCCACTTTGAAGATGTTAGAAAGAATTGTGGAAAACCAGGAACCATTAGAAGCAACGGTAGCAATTTTACATAATCCTGTTCAGCTTTTTTCTTTGGAAGAGTGGAACATTATTAAGGAAATAATAGCTATTTTACAACCTTTTAATGAAATTACAGCCGAAATGAGCGGCAAAACATATATGTATAACAATTTCAAAAGTGCTTGTTTTAATCCATGGGCTCCAGTCATTTTTGTTAAAGAAGCAAAGTCTCGAAGTAATAGAGGAATGCTGTAAACTGTTAGACACACTTGCCCCAAATATAAAACGTCGTTTTCATATGTCAGAGTACAATGAAATATATTCCATTTCAAGTTTCCTAGACCCTAGATTTAAAATAAAGTCATTTAGTGATGTAGATGCTCTTAACATGTGTAAACAAAAAATCAAAATGCTCTTGGAAAATTGTACCACAAATAACGAAGTCGTTATAGATGTTTTATTAGATGAGAGTTTGAATGAAACATAAATTTGGGAAGAATTCGACAACAAATCAAAATGTAATAATTCTTCAACTAATTCATTCATTGAAATGGAGCAGTACATGAACGAAGAAATACTGGAAAGAAAAAAGTGTCCTCTATTTTGGTGGAAGGCTAGAGAGAATAAATATCCTTGTTTAGCCAAAATTGCAAAAAAATATTTGTCTATTGCTGCAACTTCTGTACCAAGTGAAAGAGTATTTTCTAAAGCTGGTCAGATAATAACAGAAAAAGGTAATTCACTAAAGAGCGAAAATGTTGAAAAACTACTCTTTTTACATTTTAATGATTTATGTATTTATAAATAAGTAACTAAATGGACTCCTTGGTAATGGGTACAAATAACCAATGTACAAATTATTAACACTTATTCGTTATTATAACCACATGTGATAAATTACATTTTAAATGTACGTACAAATTATACATATATTATTTGAATATGTATACATATGTATCTGTGGCAATAAATAATAATGGCTCAAGTGGACATAAGTGCATTTTCATTTTATTACATATTCTCATTCTCTTCTTCAAGATCTATCACTCAATTAAATTTCAATTAAAAAATGTCATTATTAATAAAACTATACGCATTTATATTTTAACTTAACAGCCAGGCCCACTAACTGCTTTCGACTCGTTCGAGTAGTCGTCTCAGTCACTCACTTTTTTTCGTCTGTGAGGCCCACTATCTATCTACTTATCGTTCGCTTAGCCTTACGTGTGCAACGTAAGCCATTTAAATATTATTGTTACCATATCAATAAATTCAGAAATTAATCGGCTATTTAAATAAAAAATCGCTAAAACAAGTAAAATCTAGTTTTAAAATTACAACTCTACAGTACTTTACGATGTGCTTAATGACAGAAGAAATGTAAACAAAAAAAAAAAAAAATAAACAAAAATATTATAAACAGAAAATTTTAAGCAAAACTGTTCCAAAATTTTTATTTTTTTATAAAGTGCGATGGAAATATACATAAATGTAAACAAAAAACAAAATAAACAAAAATATTATAAACAGAAAATTGTAAGCAAGTGTTCCAAAATTTTTTTTTTTTTTATAAAGTGCGATGGAAATATCGGTGGCAGTATATTTTTTAAGTGATGATGAAGAGGCGGTAGAAATACCTCGAAGACAACTTCGAGATGCTACAAATGTTTTGGACCTGACGACAAACCAGTAAGTAAATAATTAATTATGTATGTATGTACATGTATATAAATACATATACTATAAACTGAAGCAGTGTTCTTTTATATGCATTAACTATATAACCTTGCATTATTTTAGATTTGTTGCAAATTTTCGAGTATCTAAAGATATATTTCTTATGATACTGGAAAAATTGCAGAACAAATGGGTACAAGGAAGCCGTGCCACTTATGTTCGGCCTGATATTAAGTTGGCAACGTTTTTACGTTTCCTAGCAACTGGAGGTTACCAGAGGTCGCTTGGAAATGAAAGTGTTTCATCAACAGGTAAAGCAACGGTTTATAGAATTATAAACGAAAACAGCTTAAGGTTTGCAAGTTTCATTTGTCCGGAGTGGATTAAAATGCCCGCACCTAATGAGGAACAGGAAGTCATCCAAAAATTCTTTGAACGCTTCGGATTTCCAGGTGTGTTAGGATGTGTTGATGGAACACATATTCGCATAAAAACTCCGGGAGATGAAGTTAAGCATTTGTACTTCAATAGGAAGGGCTATTGCAGTTTAAATGCAATGATGGTAAATATATGGGTAGTCTAATATCGTTATAGTTTTTAATAAACTTTTTTTATTTTTAGATATGTGATTACAAAATGAAGATAATGTTTGTAGATGCTAGGTATCCCGGCTCCAACCACGATTCATTCATATGGGAGTACAGCGTCGTCAACCACAAATTACAAAATCAATTTGAAACCGGAAGAAAAAATATGTGGATTCTAGGTAATATATACATAAGTATATAGAATATGTTTATATACTCATTTATTTATTATGTTGTTTTAGGGGATAGCGGTTATAAATTAAAGCCCTTCCTGATGACGCCATTTAGAAACCCAACAGATGTGTATGAAAGGTTGTACAACCAAAAACATACAAGCACACGAAATGTAGTTGAACGTTGTTTTGGTGTGCTCAAAAATCGGTTTCGGTGTATTCTTGGCTCACGAGGGCTTCACTACACCCCCGAAAAAGCAACACAAATCATAAATGCTTGTTGCGCTGTCCACAATATGTGCATAACATATAAATGCTTTGATGAAGCACTTCAAAATTTGGAAGCTAACATATATTCCGAAGATGATGCATAGAACGCTAATGACCCAGTAGAAACGGCTGCTGTTGCAATTCGACGTAACATTGCAATTAATTTGTAAATTTAATTATTATTATCATTATTATTATTATTATTATTATTACTATTATTATTCTTACCTCTTATTATTTCAAACACCATACAAAAAGATCATATTTTCTTATCAGTTTTGTCATTTTAGTTAATTTTATTACATTTTTATATTTTTGTTTCCATAAATTCATTTCTTAAATAATATTGCATAAAATAAAAAAAAATTTATCATAAAATAATTTGTTAATTCAAAAAAAAAGTAAATAAATTTAAATTATTATATATATATAAAAAACAAATAAAAATAGTTAAACATTAATTCATATACATATCTAAGTAAAGCTTTGGCAAATATTTGAGATCAAAAGTACTCGTATATAAAAAATGTATTATTATTTAGGCTGTTTTAGGCACTTACTTTAAATTATTTGCTAAAATTTCAATTGCCTGCAGCATTTTTAGTTGGGTTTCTGATTGTTTTTCCACAGCTTCTGCCACTCGATTTACGGCAACAACCAAGTTTTTCGTAGCTTCAACCTGCTCTTGCGACGTTGAAGCTAACTTTTCACTGGCTGCCAACTGTTGTGAAATTAGGGCATGTTGATTTCCAGCTACCAGCACTTTCTTCTTTTTTGAAGATGATGGTAAAAAAAACATTTTCAACATTGCCCTCAAAACTCTTCTGTTGTTGTGTTTGCTGTTGTGGCTGGCTTTTTTCAGTGCCTTTATTTTGATGTTGCCTGGTGGGAGTAATTACTGCAACTGACTTGCTAGTCTTTGGTGGTGAATCCGTAAGCGCTATGAAGCAGTCATCTATTGAGTCAATAGTCTGCGAACAGTGTGCTTCTGAGTACCCAAACACATCCCCACTTGGTGCTGCAGATTTGGAAAGCGACAGAGTTCGGTCAACTATTTCCTCAATTGAAGACAACTGGTTCATACGATACGGGCCACCACCAGTTGCATTCATATTTTTTTTATTTTCCGCTACTTTTTTTTTGTTCGGGATTTCAAGTCAGCCCAGGTCTATAAAAATATTCGTTAATGTACTCGTATGTACACACTTACATAAGTATTAAAACATGCAATTTTACTTACCTTCTTCCACTCAACAACAGAACGTAGAGGCGGACCCATAGCATTTAATTTGGTTGTTAGTAGCTTCCACTGCTCTTCAAGGGACATCCTACTACTTTCAAATACAAAAAGGCCTCTAGCGAACTCCGGATTTTGCTCCATATGTTCACCTAGAGCTTGTAATTGTCCTGGTGTAGACTTCTTAATGCTGCAATATAAAATATTTATAAGTACCACTTTTTTAACAACATATACATACATATTTATACATTTATATACATATATGTATGTACAAATGTATGTAAATGTAAAAAATATATTACTTACCATTTAGATTGTTCCATTTTTTTAAAATTAATTTTTTTTTTCAAATTGCACTTCACTGGTCGCTAATAAAAAAATAAGTGACTTCTTTGACATTTGTTTTCTCTTAGATACCATATGTTTTTACTTAGCGGGCCGCAAATTTGTATGTAGAGTTTTACGTTATCGTTTTCTTGTCGACTTGTCGAGATAAATGTTGTTAGTGGGCCGCAAATCAGCTGTTTTTCGTTAGGTATGCGACAACTCGAAAACGAAAATCATCGTGGGCCTGGCTGTAAGTCTTCTTGGAAAATAATACGTAAGCCATAACATCTTACCTCAATTTAATTTTTTTTTTCTGTAGCTACATCAATATTAAAATATTTGAGCATAAAAACTTGTATACACTTAAGTTCAATAAATAACATCGCATCCAAATTATTTTTCATTAAAAAAAAACTTATATTTAACTAAGCTTTTACAAAATTATCTTATCTCAGGTTATCCGCATTTTTCAATTTAACCTAAAGCACTTATCTCATCAATAAAAATTATTTTGCCTTTCAATATAATAGCTTAAGTGCACTTTAATTTTTATTTTTCTAACAATGGATTTTTTCATAACATCTTAACTAAAAAACAGCGAATATTAACCAATAAAACGTTTTCATTTTTTATAAAACTAACAGTTTTGTTCTAAATAAATGTGCATCTCTTTCGGAGGCTAAAAATTTTATATAAAAACCAAACACAATTAATGAACAAATAATAGTTGAAGATCTATTTTTAATTTTTGAAGAAATTGCTTTAATTTGCAGATAAAAACTAGGTATGCGTTACAAGTTCAAAAAATCCGTTAAAAGTATCGAGTAGTATTGAGTACCCAAATAAAAAGTATTGAATATTATTGAGTAATGAAAAGTAGTAGAAATTGCCAGTTCCGTACTCTGAGGCCACTTTAGCCGGCTATCATTTACAACTTAAAAATTTAAAAAGCCAAAAAACTAATTCTTAATGGTATCAGTGTTTCATAGCATTTGTAGATCAATTTATATATTACACGCGTAGTTCTAAGATGTGTCAAACATATAAAATGTGTAAAAATTATTTACGATTTTATCGTAAGTGACAAAAATTAAATTTTTCAGGAGAACGTTTTTAAAAAATATTCAAATATGTTTTTGTACGTAAATTGTCGCTTACGATACATCTTAAAAGTTATCAACAATTTTGGCATTGTTATAATTCTAAACTATAGACAGGTCCATAAAATTTCGATTTCAATAAAAAATCTATTTTCGATAACATGTCGCTTACGATAAAATCGAAAATAAGGCTCGATATATTTCGGAAGCATATCTTAAAATAATATAAAAAAATCCCTTTTTCTAATATTTCAAACAAAAATTCATAGGACGTATATGGTACAATATGACAAGCTGATTTTTAGCCGCCGCCGGTTCATTTTGTGCTCAGCCGCCGCCGACTTTTTTTTTCGTAGGCTTCGTTCTCTGGGCAAGTAGCTCCCCTATGCAATATTCATCTGTAGTATAAATTTCGAATCAAAAAAAAATGATTTTCCCCGTTTTATATCAATTTTTCTTATTCTGCTATCTCAAAGTATAATTTTTTTTTTGGTGAAAATAACTCCCATGGAAATTTAAAATATTTTTAAAAAATTTGTAATTTATAATAATTCTACATCATATCTGATTGCATTTGACATTGAACACAAACTGGTAAGGATTTTGATATCCTATGGCTAGTTTTTGAGATATGGTCACTTTTAATATATTACACCATTTCCAGTTGTATTTCAGAAGTTTCCAATTGTTTTTCAGAAATTTAATTTCTAAATATGTTTCAGAAGTTTCTAATTACCGTTCAGAAGTTCCTAATTATAGTTCAGACGTTTCTAATTATACTTCAGAAGTTTCCAATTATGTTTTAGAATTTTTTAATTGCATTTCAGAAAATTCTAATTGCTTTTCGGATATTTCTAATTGTTTTCTTAGAAATTTCTAATTGCATTTCCGAATTTCCGAATTACATTTCAGAAACTTCCAATTGTATTTTAGAATTTTCCATTTGTATTTCAGAAATTTCTAAATGTATTTGAGACTGTTATGTGGATATATTATTTTTGTGCACCTACATTTTATAAAATCTAATCATTTCTAAGTATTGTATGTTAACATATTTTCAATAATATATATAGTACGTATATTGTGCGAAAACCAAGTAACCTATACTTTTTTTGTTGATATTATTAAAAATATATCAATAATCATTTTCTATTTATACATATGTATGTAAATAATATATGTATGTATATGGTGTTGCAAGTGCTGTATTGAATAATATATATATGTAGTAAAAAAATTGTACATTTATTAAGATGGAACAACAAAGCATGTGCGGAATATGTCTACAATCAATGCAGAGAAAGCATGTAATCATTTGCTACATGCAGCGTGCTATGAGCAATTACGTTTGGCTGAAGAAATAAATTGTCCGTATTGTAGGCAAGATATAACAGGTAATACATAAATTGCATGTACATATGAATATGTACATATACTAATATTTGTATGTATTATCACAGATATTGCATCTGTTAACAGAAAATATTACAAGAAACACAATATAGATGATCGCCAACGAATAATAAAAGCAGCTTTTACAGGTGATGATTGGCATCAGTTAGCCTTATCGCTAGGTGTCAATTATAAAACAGAAATTACCTGATGCCAAGAAAAAATAATAAATAATAAACCAAAAATAATAACTGAGAATGAAGGACAATTCATAATAGAATGGATCGAGGAAAATCCCTCAATTACCCTCAAAGCAATGAAGCAAAAAATATTGTTGAGCTTCTGCAAAAACGTTTGTATTCAAACAATAGCAAATTTTTTAGACATGAACTTATTCACTGTAAAGTCACTTCACCGTCAACCCGTGAATATGAATTCCACAGAGAATAAGCAAAAACGAGCAGATTTTGTTCATCGTTTAAATGAATTTATAAGGCAGGGAAAGCAAATAGTCTATATCGACGAGACGAATTTCAATCTTTTTACACGAAAAACACGTGGAAGATCACGTATTGGGTTCGAGAGCGGTACAACTCCTACCAGCTTGCAGAGGCCCAAACATTCATGTTATTGGTGCGATTTCGGCGAACGGGGTTATCAAATTTGACAAAAAGCGAGAATCTCTTAATTCAACCTCTGCAGTTGAGTGGGTTTCCTATGTATTTGATAAATGGGTTGAACTGGGGTTTGAGTTGACCGATCTTGTAATTGTTTGTGACAACGCACCTGCCTGCTTGCTACGATTGAGCCCATACTCGCCCCAATTAAACCCTATTGAAATTATTTGGAGCAAGCTAAAAAATATTGTTAAGGCAAGACTCGATTCCTGTCGTCGTTCCTCCATGCGTTGTGGAGCAACGGTTACATTATTTAGAAAATAAAATTGGGGATGCCCTGGGCGAAATTACACAAGGTGATTGTGCTCGAACAGTCCAACATTCCAGCTCTTTCCATATTTTAGCAGCAAACAGAGAAGATGTACCCGTTGGAGTATAAACAGTTGAAATTTATTAATAATTTTTTTTTCACTTTTTTATACCATGAAATGAATAAAATGATGCAAACATAACTGATATGGTGATTTTGGTTTTAATGTGGAAAAGCGACATTTACAAAGAGAGTAATACAGTATTTTCCTTTCTTGATTTCTAACACCATGTAAAAACACATAAATACATTTAACATTTCAAATCAGATTAATTGATTTGGTCAATCTTCTGCATATACATATGTACATACATATACACACATGTATGTATGTAAATTTTTACACATAAATGTATGTATGTAGTTCACAATAAAGTGGTATAATGCCTACACATATTGTTTATTTAAAAAAACCCCAAAATTTTATACAGAATAATATATCTGAAATAAAAATGGAATATTCTGAAATACATTTGGAAGTTTCTGAAATGTAATTTGAAAATTTGGAAATGCAATTAGAAATTTCTAAAAAACAATTAGAAATTTCTGAAAAGCAATTAGAAATTTCTGAAAAGCAATTAGAATTTTCTGAAATACAATAAGAAAATTCTAAAATATATTTAGAAATTTCTGAAACATATTTAGAAATTTCTGAAATATAATTAGCAACTTCTACAGGCTAAACGGCGGGACCGATTTTCATTTAGTTTTTTCTGTTTGAAAGATGACTTGATCGAGAGGGTTTTTGGTATGTTTGAAGAAAATCCGTTCAGCCGTTTAGAAGATATAATATCTTTTTTCAAAAGAGTTGGGGGTTCTTAAAATGTTTAATTTTTGTTATTATTGTTATGAATATAGGCTCTCGATATGTACATGGCATAATATGAGTACATATATATATATATATATATATATATATATGTATTATTGGATGTGTGTACATTAGCTAAATTTCTGGCTTTAAAACATGCATTGTTGTGGAGCTATTAAATCACTTTTTTTCCTGTACTTTGCTTCATATACGTTCACTGCTTTTTAATAAGCTCATATTTTAAAGCGAACTATGATGCGCTTTATTGCCACATTGCTTCAAAAAAAAAAAACTTAAAATTTTTTACTGGGTACTTTTCTAGATAATATTTGTCCGAAAACTATTTCTCCCTGTTAAAATATTATAAAGTATTCTTTAAATATATTGAATAGGCCAACGGTCTAGTTCCTAGATAATTGCTGTTTTATAAAAATATTTCTTTCACTTTATTTATTTTATTTATTTATTTATAATAGCTTCAAACAACGTTTGATAGAAATCATTAAATTTCGACTGCTTTTGCTTAATACGTTCACTTCTTCTGACATTTGGTTCGACAATTTCTCCACCTGCTTCATCACTGTGTATTGAAATATGCTCTTCATTCGTACCTGCATTTTTATTCATTAGCAAGGAACCTGCACTTGATTCAGTCATTGGAGAATAATTACCAACATCTCTTTGAATGATACACTCATCGTCGACAGAAACGATATTATGTTCCTCTTCCCCCTCTTGATCGTTTCTTTCTAAAACTAATATTGGGTTTTCTTTATTGTCAGGTTTTGTGAAAGGATACATAAACTCATTAAATTTGCAATCTCTTGCTAATATCACTTTGCGTTTATCTTCGTCCCATAATATGTATCCACTGTGACTATAACCAATCATGACATAAGGTTTACTTTTAGCTTCAAGTTTTTGTCGTTTTTGTTGTGGCTCCCAAGCATATACAAGACATCCAAATATCCTTAATTTGCTAAGATCAGGTTTGATGTTAAACCACAATTCTGCTGGTGTACTATTATATTTCAAAGATTTTGTTGGACTACGGTTAATGATATAAGTGGCTGCATAAACGGCTTCACCCCATAGATTCTTCAGTACATTAGCTTCAATCATTATGGCACGAATTTTTTCAATCAGAGTCCTATTAAATCTTTCGGATACACCATTTTGTTGAGGTGTATATGGTATCGTTTCAACCTTTTGTATACCCTTACTTTTGCAAAATGCAACCATTCTATCAGATCTGTATTCACCTCCATTATCTGTCGTTAAAATTGATATTTTAGCTCCAAATTTTGCTGAAACTACCGCCTCATATTAAGGGATTGGGATTTTGTTTTTAATAAATATACACATGCAAAATGACTGTAGTCATCTTTAAAAGATACAATATAATTAGAGCCATTATATGCCATTGGAGAAATTGGTCCGCAAACATCTGAGTGAATATGTTCAATAATCCTATTTGCTCTGGTTCTTGTACCAGAAAATGGGCTTCCAGGTTGCTTACTTTGAGTGCAAACTTCGCAAAAGTCCTTAAGCTCAACAGGAGGTATGCCAATAACCATATCGTTTTTAACTAGTTTATTTAGTGATTGATTTCCAATATGACCTAACCGCTTATGCCATAATTCGCCATTTTCAGATTTTGTCAAATTACACATTGACCGTTGAATTTTTACTTTCATTTCAAATAAGTTTTCGACCCGTTTCGCTGTTGCAACTTTTAAACGATTTTTAACTAACTCTGCGTTGTTTTCATTGAAGTTTACTTTTATCTGTGCATTTACTATTTTGTTAACAGACATAAGATTGTCGTGGAAATCTAGACTGTAGAGAAAATTTTTCAGATTTAGTTCAAAACCTGTATTACTTAATACATGCACCTCACCAATATGTTTTGCGACAACCATTTCTCCATTAGCGATTTTAATAATACGTGGTGCACTTAATTCTTTTAAAGAATAAAACATATACTTATCTTTCACAAAATGGTCTGATGCTCCAGAGTCAAGAGTAAAAAGCACTTCATCCCTGTGATGATTATTCTCTTCGTTCTGTTTACTGCTGGCAATAAAACTTACACCTTCTTTTGCAGCTACGTAGCTAGTTTTTCTTTTGTAATCCTTTTTCATATGCCCATAACGACCGCAATTATGGCACTTCCCATTAAACCTGGTGTTTTTCTTTTTAGAAGCAAAAGCTGTTAAGTTTTCTTCTTTTTCTTGAACCAACCTGTGTTTTTTCTTAGATTCTTCCGCTATGAGTCGAATTTTAACGCTATCTATATTAATTTCCTCATTCGGCAAACTTTCTATTGCTGTAACAACTGCATCATATGATTCAGGAAGTGTTAAAAAAAGTTGAGAGACCAAATCTGCATTTTCTGGCTTTGCCCCAGCAGCCTTTAAGTCACGGACTAAGGACTCGAACTTCAAAATGTGGCTTTTCATATCTACACCATCACGAAGTTTCAAACACGCCAGCTCTTTTCTTATTAAAGTCTGCGTTTGATTTGACTTCCGCTCAAAACAGCTTATTAGCGCATTCCACATCTCTTTTGCGGTTTGTTTTTCATGGATATAACTCAAATAATCATCATGTATAAATGATGTGATTAAATTCTGTGCCTTTGCATCCATTTTTGAAAATTCTTTTCGCTCTTTATCAGTTGCAGGCGCTATCATAGATACAGCTTCTAAACAACCCGCAGCAGCCAAATGTCTTTCAACCCGAAATTTCCAACTTATGAAATTTCCACCGGCGAATTGTTGAGTTTCCGTTGATTTTTCTGAAGGAAGGCCCATAACCTATTATTTAATCAGCTTTCTTTAGGAATTCAAAAAAACAAAGATATGTATTTGGTCTGCCTCGGTTCAAATATTTTCTTCAACTAACTTAATTTCAAAAAGTAATTTTTAGAATGAAAATTATAAATCAAACTAGATTAAATAAATACAAAGTATAACAAAGTAAAACAATATGAATATAATATAACAATTTATTTACTTGGTGACCTAGCACAACAAGATAATATATCTTATAAGTGATAGTGCTAGTGATGAAAGCATACTAACATACAAATACAAAATTTAAAATGACATGCTTTAATTTAAATTTGCAATCAAACATGATTAACATATTTATAGTTTGTAATCAAAATTAGAAATTTTAAAAACAATAAAAAAATAGTTATTACATAAATAATTCTTTAACTCTCTTTTACGCTTCATTTACACATGCAGGTAACTTGTTACAAGTTGCGTGTACGTATTAACAACCAATACATTGAATGAAATAATAAAAACACTCACAACTTGCTTGATTGTTTACACAGTCAAGTGCAAGTTTATTTTCATTTTTCTATATGTTACTATAAATACTTGAAAATTTCGTTTTTCTCTTTCTTTTGTGCGTTGTTTGTACTTTTTTTTTTGTCTATATTAGTTTTTAATGTGTGGGCTACCAAATCTTTGGTATAGGAACATTACAGGGAACGAATTTAGTGATCAACTTTGTACCAAAATAAATAATAAATTTATATTGCAAATCAATAATAAGTCATATTTGATTACATGTTCTTACTTTTTGTTTTATTTTTTCTGTATATAAGTTGAAATAATAACATTTTAAAAATTATTCCATGTAAGCTATCCATTAAAATTAAAATAAAATCCTTAAAGGGTAACACTGTTTTTATTTTTGACAATTCTCCTACATGCAAGTGAAAAAATTACTTGTAATGAAAATCTCTTGCCAGTGAGCCTACAACTTGTAGCATTATCATTGTATTAGTAAAAATATGTCTATGTATTGAGTTACTTGCACTTGTACTTGCATGTGTAAACGGTAAGTTAAATATATTTGCGTTGCTTAATTTTTGCATGAAATTTGGCAATGAATTCCAAAGGCTTATTGTGTATATTACAAATTGCCGTTGTGATATTAGAGACTTATATTTTATTTGAATTATCTTTTTACCACGGTTAGATCTCACAAATGTAATTCTATTGAAAATATATGTGGGTTGCTGTGATATGATAACTTTTTGTAGAAAGATAAGATACCTGTAGTTGAGCAGATCTTCAAACTTCATTTGAAAGATCTGATAAGAATACGCAGAAATGTGATCACGACGTTCTTTCTGAAAAATATAGCGTGCAATGTTATTGTATGCAACTCTGAGTTTTCGAAAGTCTTCACTAGCACAATTTGCAAAGAGTTCACAACCATATAAAAGTGAAGGTATCAGATAAGTTTTTGCCAGTAATATACGTATTTCTACTGGTGTTGAGTTCTTAACTTATCATAGGCTCCTTAGCATACCATATACTCTACCTACAACTGTGTTAATGTGTGCAGACCATGTAATCGTTTCATTGAATACGATCCCCAGATTAGACGCCATGGTTGCAAAAGCAATGTCTTTATCTTGGATTTTAATCTAAAATTATCAAACTTTTGTTTAGATTTCGAGATGAGACGGCATTTGGATTTATCAGGATTTATGCATAAACCATTTGCTCTAGCCCAGGAGTCAATTGTATTCAAGTCATCATTGACTTTGTTGAAACACACATTTATATCAGCGACATTGCAACTATGGTAAAGTTGAACATCATCAGCGTACATATGGATTGAGCTGCTAATGGGATTATCTGGGAGGTCATTGATATACATGCAGAAAAGAAAAGGCCCAAGTATTGAACCTTGAGGAACTCCTCTTCTGACATTAAGTTTATTAGAAATATTGTCTTTAAGCTGAACTACTTGTGATCGGTTTGAGAGGTAAGAACGTATAAGTGCACAGGCGGAGCTAGTGAAATTGTAGAATTTCTGCAGTTTTGTTAACAGAATCGAATAATCAACAGTATCAAATGCCTTACTATGATCAAGAAGAACCAAAAAAGCAACCATATTATGATCAATTTTTGTTCTGATGTCCTATATAACATCAACTAGTGCAGTTATACAACTTCTACCTTTCATAAAACCAGATTGTTTTTCAGATATTAAGTTCATACTGCATAAGTATTCTTTTATTTGTTTATTAACAATATTTTCTAGAACTTTAGATAAAAACGGAAGTATTGCTATTGGACGGAAGTCCTTATTAGGTTTACGTATAGGTATGATTCTTGATATCTTCCATTCCTCAGGAAAGGTGGATTTTGTTTGAATGGAGTTAAATAGATGTGTTAAATAAGGTAGAAGCTTTGGTAGTACGACTCTTAAGAAAATCGAATTTATACCATCTATCCCAGTTGCATTAGACTTGATCTCAGAGAAACTTTTCATCACTTCATTCCGATCAACGCAGCGAAAACTAAAAGTATTTTCACCTGAAACATAGCAGAGGTCAGACTAAGAGTTTTTTGCAGGAATTTGAACATTAACATTTACGAAATTTTGATTAAGAGCATCAATATCAACATCAGGGGGACATGATGGATAGCTTCTTTGTCCAATGCCAATCTTTCGTATCTCCTTCCATTTAGATTTGCTATCAAGTGCAGCAGCAAATTTTCGTTGATAAAACAAAGATTTCGCTAAATGGATATGTTTTGTAACTTCCCTCCGAGCTTGCTTATGTATAGCTTTAAGTTCACTCGTTCTAAATCTTTTCCATCTACTATAAGCTTCATCACGTTTTTTTTTATCAAAGATTTTATTTGAGCACTAAACCAGGGTGGCTTTTTATATATTTAGTTCTCATTGGAACACACAGATCAAATAAAGACTTAATATTGTCTTGAATAAAAGAAAGTTGATCGTCAACAGACTCTAAGGTATAGATTTGATGCCAGTCGATAATATCAATATTGTAATTGAGTGTTGCATAGTTAATATTATGTAGGTCCCGATATGATATAATTATGTCTTCACAAGTTGTTTGCAAATCATAGGCAATGAAAAGTATATCAGGCTTAGAAAATACTGACGCTGATAATTGATCATATAGGAGCACTCTAGATTTGTGATTTACAAATACAAGATCAATTAAGCTATCTGAAGTAGCGTGAAAATGGGTGGAAGTTGTAGTGTTAACATAATAGAGTTCAAGAGCTGCCATTGGTTCAATCAAAGGATTGTCATCCAAGAGATTATTGTTAAAATCGCCAATTATAACAATATCATCGCATTGGATAGAGATATCTTCGAGCACGGAAACAAAGGAACTTACGAGCATGTTGCTTCTGGCTCTGTAAACACTACCTATTAACAATTTCCTATTATCTTGAGCAGTTATTTCAAGGAATAGATATTCTATTTCACTACCTACACCGTTTTTTAATCTTTCCTTACAAAATATTCCGTTGCGAACGTATACAGCAACTCCACCGCCCCTTGCCCTAGTTTCAATGGTATTAATAATGGATTTCCTATCTGAACGAAAAAGTTTAAAACCCGAGAGATTGAATAACGAATCATTAATATCCGATGGGAACCAGGTTTCTGAAATACATATTACATCAATACCTGCTGATACCAATAAGTATCTAAACTCGTCCATTTTGTTATTTAGGCTTTGGGCGTTCAGATGAACGATATTCAGACCAGACTTTTGTTTGGAAAGAACTCTTATCATGTTATACACACTGTCTTTGGAGCGATCACTGCTAGAGCTGAACATTAAGTAAGGAGGTGTTGTCAACGCGAGCCAAATAATTTATTGTTGAAAAATTTAAAAAGGAGTTGTACAATAAGAAGTTACGATTTAAGTTTTTAAAAAAAATATTAGTTTTGCGTAATGCATAATAAAATTGAAAAATGAGAAATAAAATTAAAGCTAATATTATTATGATGTTAAAAGTGAGACAAGTTGCCATCATTACGAAAGTCAGCGATATCAACTTCATCAGAAACTTCTGAAGATAACTGCTGCAACTGCCAGATCTCATCGATACGTAAAATATTTTCATTGGCTGTTTTTTTGATGTATACAAACCCACACATGGTGAATGCGCTGTGTATGAGTTTTTTTTTTAAGTTGAGTTGCAGTCCGGAGTATTTGGAAATTCGATTTGGAGATTTTCGTTGACATAAAATTTGTTGTCCGAGCTAAATCCAAGGTGCCGTAAGCGAAATTGAAAATCTTTGTTTGATTTCTTAAAACTGCTTAATGATTTAAGGAAGAAATTTTTATCGTAGGCAGACCACATTTTTACTATAATAACAGCATCCCTCGAATTGTGATTATATTTGTTGTTGTGATTCTGAAGTCTGTAAATAGATTTAATGACATTCTCATAAATTTTCATTCTCATTTAAGCGTAACTCATTGGCAACAGTATTATTTTCTTGAATTCTTAGCTGTTGTTTTAAAGAAACTATTTCCTGTTGCATAATATTGAGATCATCTGGGACTTTTTCTAATGCAGACACTCTTTCAGTGATTTGGATTAGCTCACCTTTCATCGATTGTAATCTTTTATCAAGATCATTTAAAAGCTCTTCTTTATACTCGCTCAGTTTTTTCTCCAAGAATTTCTCAAGTTTATCTGTTAACTTTTCAAATCGCTTGTCCATCACTGTTATCAACTTGAAAGGAGATTCAGTTTGGATATTGCATGAACTACCAAGCTGAGAGTATTGCTGATCATCACTACGCACACGCTTCTGCGCGGGGGTGTTGAGAGTTTGTAGGCTAGTAGTGCGAATATCTTGTGTAGCAGATTCCATGTTCACAATCGATTGATTATTGTTTTTTCTTTTAGCGTTTTTGGATTTTAATTTTTTATCAATTTTTGTATTTAACTTATTTCGTACTCTTAAGTTATACATTTAGTTGTTATATATGGAAACAATTTTTAATTTCTTTATATCACTTTAAAAAATAGTTCTAATAGCAGACCTAAATTTTTGCTCGCAGCTGTACTAAAAAAAAGCATCCATAAAGTATCCACTACAATTGAGATCAATTGTTTTAAGAAATTTTAATACGTATGTACTTTGTTTTTGTAAAAAGGGCTTTTTTATTTTGTATTTATTTGTAAACAAGAGATTGATAAAGATCGTTGAACTCTAAATACTATTGAGCTAGCTGCATATGCAATTTTTGTTATTGTTTAAGAAAAAGTTTCTTGTGACTTATTTGTTGTAGGTTTGTTTTGTGTTTAGTATTATTAACTTCACATATTTGTATTTATTTTCTGTGCAAGAAATTTATTATTAAGTAATGCAGTTGTACGGTTGTGTATTTGCTATTGTTAAGGTGCCTTGCAATTTTGTTTGTGTTTTTTTTTAATTATTCAACTTCACATTTAAATTTTTAGTTTCTTTTAATTTAAATTGCCTATTTGCTTTAAACATATCTAGATATTTGTTTAAGATTATTTATATCTTATATATGTTGCTTATTTTTATATTTTGTTTGTTTTATAATATTGTTACGAAAATGGCCGTCGGCAAGGTTAAGCAGCATTACACAAAAATATTCCAACAGGGTTAATGTAAGTGTTACGAGAAAATATTCCTACAGGGTCAATGTAAAGAATAATCTAGAATAGTAGCAAACAACTAAATAAGCATGCGCAGCATATATTAGTCTCCTGCACAAGATATCTTATAAGAACTTTTAAGACATGAGGGATTTTTCAAATGCTTTACTACAGCGAAATCTTATAAAACAAACGTTAACAACATTGTTTGCAAGACATTTTTTGGAGTATTGTAGGTATAGGAGTAAAGAAGAAAACACCTCGTGACGGATGAATTTGTGATACTGGCTTCTTTCTACGCATAAGCGCGTGTACAAACGTCATGCACATGCAAAGGCACACACATGCATTAACATTAGTTGTATGCGGTTAATCACATAATAGCTTACCATCTACATATTACACACACATTCAAACGTACAATATGAAAAATAACAAGCATACATTAATCAACAGTACTTCTTTTGAGTGTTTGTTACAAGCAAGCTGTCTTGCGACATCGCTTGTTACAACTGATATACACATACACCAATAAATCCATCGTGCTTCGCTTATAGTACGACAGCATTTATTATTGGTTTAGTATAATACATGCGACGTGAATACATTTAAAAATCATGACGTTTTTACATTTCAAGACTGTTTACGCAGCTCTCCAGCATATATGTATGTACAAGCTTGATTAAACGTAAACCAGCAATAGCAACAACAAAAAGCGTCTGCTTATTAAGAAGATTCACATATTTACACACATACATACATGGTAATTCAAACGAAAAGCAAAAGATAAACAACCACCGTGTATTGCTTAGTTAATGATGTACACACGCATGCATATACACATGTATGTACATAGTTACCACATGAACTTAATTAGGCACTTTGTAAACAGCATATAAGATGATAATGATCGTCTAGACATTGCTTGAAACTTCTAGTGATATTTGTGTTAAATATAAAAAGAGGTGATGCAGCCAATGAGTTAGTTAGTTGCAGTTGTGAGTTAGTTGCGAACAAGTCAATCAGTTGCGAGTGAACAAGTCAGTTGATAATTAAGTTGTGAATTAATAATAGTCTGCGATACAGTGGTGAGTGGATAGTTAAGAGCAGTCTGTGCTTTACACGTGAGTTGGAGTAAAGGAGAAACTATAGGACAGTCTATAGTGACAGCAAAGTCTGTCGTGGAATTGAGATTATTGTGGAGTCTATCGTGTCGACTGGAGTAAAGGGAACAGCGTAGCGAATAGACGTGTGTAAGGGTCTAAGTAAGGCCAGTGAGTCTTTATTGGTGTATCAACTGTGAGTGTCGGCAGGTGAGTGCCATGTGTGACGAGCAGCAGACAAAGAGGTATAGGTGTATCAACTGTGAGTGACGAGCAGCAGACAAAGAGGTAAACTACAGCGAGGAAAGCGTAGTGGTAACCAGTTGTGTATATTTGTGTGTAATTCAGTAGTTTAAGTTTTATTAGTATATTTAAGCTCTTGATTAATTTAGTTTAAGTGTATTTGTAAATAAAATTTGTATCATTCTTAACCCTAATTACTACAAACGGGTCTTGTATTCATTTGCAAATCTTCGGATCTACGGAAAAACGTTTTTATAGAGAGAAAAAAAAATATGTAAAATATAAGCCTTTGACGCTGATTAATAACAAACACGTCCGACCTGCTCGAGCACTCGCTTTTTATTCGGTTAAAGAAAAAAATTAAAATTTGAAAATATGTCTATATATAAAAGTTTTAATGCACCTGTCAAAACTTATACGATGTAGCCTATAGTGGGCCAACAACAATTTTGAAACTTGTAACTTTACAACAAATATGACTAACATGATGCAAGAAATGCTGCGAATACAGAATACACTGCTTCAAGCATTAGTTAACAAACCATGAACACGTTAAAAATATGCTTCTGAAACGCAAACGGCATTCGCCTACATAAAAATGAACTTGAGCACTTCCTCATGGAAAACAATATTGATATAATGGTGGTCTCTGAGACTCATTTGACTTCGAGAAGCCTCTTTAAAATGAATGGCTACACCATAAATGATGCAATGGAGCCTGGAGGAAGAGCATGCGGTGGATCAGCAATTTTAATAAAGTCAAGACTCAAGCACTATATTTTTGACAATATTTGTGCAGAAGCATCTACAATCAACTAAATTTTTGTTTGAATTTCGTAATATCTTCAATTTACTCCCCTCCTAGATTTTCAATCACTGAGGATAAATACAATTTCTATAAATTGCTAGGACCTTGTTTCATAGCAGCTAGCGACTACAATGCAAAACATACGTTCGGGAGATCTCGTCTTATTACTCCTAGAGGTCGAGCGTTGTTCAACATAATCTCTACAATGGGCTTGGACGTCATTTCGAGTAGGGGAGCCCACTTATTGGCCTACTGACATACAAAAAATTCTGGAGGTTATAGATTTTGTTTGGCGCCGTGAAAAATATTTCTAGGGATTTAATTCAAGATGAAGCTTTTCTAGATCTCTCATACGATCACTCTCCCACTATCGTTACAATCTGTAACCCAGAAGAAGAAGTGACTTACCTCATCCATATGTAAAGATGATCAATCGTGTTAATTGGCTAGGATTCAAAAAATATCTAAGAACACTCGATGATATTGAAACCAACATTTCCAATCTTAGAGAAAATATTAAACAGGATGCTGAACATGCCACTACCTCCCATCGGCAGACTGGGTTTAATAGAATTTATTCTACTGACATGGAACGACTCGCGTGTAAAGAGGAAGAACTAGAAGGGAATGGCAGCAGTACAGATCACCCCAACATAAAATCAGATTTAAAAAGTGCACTCAACTACTCCAAGATTTGCTTACATCTGAAATAACTGCATGTCTTAAAAATTATCTGGGAGGTCGTGATGTCACACCAGCATTTAATTACTCTGTGGCGCGCTGCTAGAAAGCTTAAAACACCCGTTGAGTATAAACCACCTCTGCGCACATCTACCGGAGGTTGGGGCAAGAAGCGATACTGATAATTAATAACATAAACATATGTATGTACATATATTGTTTAGTATGAATAAAAAAAAGTATTTGCTTTTTACTTAAAAATTTGTTTTAAAACCCAAAATTTGTATGTGTTTTTTGTTTTTTTTAAACAAATTTTTAAGTAAAAAGCAAATACTTTCTTTTATTCATACTACCCATTGTCTTCTATTACTATCACCTCTTCGTCTTTGGACTGACATACGTGTCATACTCGAAAGCAACCAGCCTTTTTGTCTTAGGCTGAGTTTACATCTGGCATTTCTTGTGTGTCATTTGCCCAAAAAAAACGTAACCAACTAATTACTAATGAAAAACTGTTTGATTCAGACATATATTTATTGATTTAAACAGTTTCCAATCATGTTGGATTCTATAAAATTGTCCATTAGTTATGTATGAAACTGTTTAATTTAATTAAAACGTGTCTAAATCAAACTGTTTTTCATTAGTAATTAGTGGTTGCGCTTTTTTTACGCTTGTGTGGCACATGGCACACAGATGGAAACCCGGCCTTACTTTGTTTCCAATACCCAAAAAATTTTCATTTGTTGCTAACTGATCTTACTCGGTGAACTTATCGCTACAAAGATTTACACATTTCTTTACTGCAGACGGATTCGGCTGAACAGATTCTGTAGGTACTAACTCTGAATAATAGTTTATTTTGCTCATGAGAATGATTAGAACGAGTACCGCTATATGGTACAAGACGGTTTTTGGTTCAAAACTGAAAAGAAGTTTTACAACATCAATAAATAATCTCCACTTTATCGAAATTATTACAAAAAATATAGCCATGCACTTAGCAATTGTTGCCACAATTCCATATCAGTTCTCGTATTACCTTCATAGCGAACAGTCGAATTTTTCTTACTTACAAAAAATTAAACAAACAAAAAATATTCGTAGTACATATTATTCGTAGCAGGTACATACTGTCTTTAATAAATAAGCTTTATGCTTTGCTGATATTTTTACATAGTAAAAATAACAAAAACAAAAAAAACCGCAAACAAAAAAAATTAAACAAATTGATATTGAGGAATACTATATATATATATGTGTACCTCTAAACAAATAAACAATCATAAATAACAAAAACAAAAAAAGACCGCAAACATAAAAAAAAAACACAAACAAATATCCCTTGAGGAATTCTTTGTATGAGTGCCTCAAATACAAAAAAAAATTGAAGTGAGTTCTAACGGCAGAAATGCTTATTTTACTGTGAGTTCTGAACTCCGACACTTTTGCTCAAATCAGCCAACCAGTTACTTCACGTGTATCGTATGCTGATGCTGCTAAGACTAGTTCAATTCCCACGCAAAATGTTCCACCGCCAAATAATTCAACGAATTCAAACTCAAGCTTTAACTTTAGTCGCCTTGAAGCTACTATTGAGAATCTGGTGCTAACTATAAACAACTTTACTACAAATATGACAAGTATGATGCAAGAAATGCTGCGAATGCAGAATACACTGCTTCAAGCATTAGTTAATAAACCATGAACACGTTAAAAATATGTTTCTGGAACGCAAACGGCATTCGCCAACATAAAAATGAACTTGAGCACTTCCTCATGGAAAAAATATTGATATAAGGTTGGTTTCTGAGACTCATTTGACCTCAAGAAGCTTATTTAAAATAAATGGTTACACTTTATATGATACAAAGGACCCGAGAGAGAGAGCATGTGGTGGATCAGCAATTCTGATTAAGTCAAGACTCAAGCACTATGTCCTTGACAACGTTAGTGAAGAATATTTGCAAGCAACGAATATTTTCGTAGAAAATTTTTGTGCGAATTTCGTGATATCATCAATTTACTCACCCCCCAGATTTTCAGTTAGCGAAGATCAGTATGAGAAGTTCTACAAATCGCTTGGATCTTGTTTCGTGGCAGCTGGTGACTACAATGCAAAACATACCTACTGGGGATCGCGTCTTGTTACACCTAGAGGTCAAGCCTTGTTCAATACAATTTCAAAAATGGGCTTAGATGTCATTTCGAGTGGGGAGCCTACTTACTGGCCTACTGACGTAAGAAAAATTCCAGATGTTATAGATTTTGCCGTCACGAAAAATATTCATAGGGACTTAATTCATGTAGAGGCCTCTCTAGATCTGTCCTCCGATCACTCTCCAACAATAGTTACAATTTTCAACCCACTAAGGAGTGATTTAACTAGCTCATATGTGAAGATGATTAATGGAATCAACTGGCTGGTATTCAAAAAATATCTTAGTAGTCACTGCGTAGAAAACATTCAGCTTAGATCATGCGATGATATTGAATTTAATATTGCCAATCTTAACGAAAATATTAAACAGGCTGCTGAACACGCCACTACCTCCTATCCGCAGACCGGCTTTAACAGAATTTATTCTACGGAAATTGAACGTCTTGTATGTGAAAAAAGGAGAGCTAGAAGAGAATGGCAACAACACAGATCACCCCTAAATAAAATCAGACTTAAAGAATGTACTAAACGACTCAAAGAGCTGCTATCGTCGGAAAAAATTGCACTACTGGAAAAGTATTTAGAAGGTCTTGATGTAACGTCCGCATCTAATTACTCTTTATGGCGCGCTACTAGAAATCTTAAACGACCCGTTGATCTTAAATCACCATTGCGTACTGCGACCGGAGGCTGGGCAAGAAGTGATAGTGGGTGCTGCTGATTTACCGAGTGTAGTTTCTCTACCCCCTCGTCCCTTAAGGTTTAAGATGCGTGAAGTACAAAAAGTAATTGCTGAACTCAACCCGAAGAAAGCTCCAGGTATTGATGGAATTAGTAACAAAATGCTCATGAACTTGCCTCATATTGCAATAAGAATCCTGTTATTTACTTTTAATGCTATTTTAAGAATGCAGTATTTTCCACATAACTGGAAACTGGCCAAGATCAAAATGATAACAAAGGCGGGCAAAGATCTTACCAAGACTGAGTCATATAGGCCTATAAGCTTACTATCTACAATCTCAAAGCTTTTAGAAAAGCTGCTCATGACTAAATTGTCCAAAATTTTAACTGATAATGGGTGCATCCCGGACCATCAATTTGGCTTTAGAAGTCAGCACAGCACGATTGAACAAACGCATAGACTGGTCCAAGTTGTAAGAAGAACATTTAAAGAAAAGAAGTATTGTTCTGCTCTCTTTATTGATGTTTCTCAGGCATTTGATAAAGTATGGCACGAAGGCCTAGTTTTAAAATTGAAGACATATCTGCCAATAAACATTCAAAAGCTTTTGGAAAGTTATATTATTGATAGGAAGTTCACTGTTATGGAAGGAGAGTTCACGAGTGTGCCCGAATCTATATCTTCTGGTGTGCCCCAGGGTAGTATTCTGGGTCCTGTCTTGTATTTAATATATACTTGTGATATGCCTGTGAGCAATAATATCCATATTTCTACTTTTGCCGATGATACAGCCTGTATGAGTGTGCACGAAAAGCCTTATGAGGCATCCCGCAATCTCCAGGAACATATCACTCAGCTGGAAATATGGTTGAACTTATGGAGAATTAAAGTCAATGAACAAAAGTGTGTCCATATAACGTTCACCCTAAGAAGAGATACTTGCTCCCCCATTCGAATCAACAATCAAAATATTCCTCAACATTCCCAAGTGAAATACCTTGGTATACACCTTGATCGAAGACTTACATGGAAACATCACATTGACTCTAAGTTAACTCAGATGAAACTTAAGTTAACTCAAATATATTGGTTGATTGGCAGAAACTCAACACTCAGCTTAGACTGCAAACTTTTACTGTACAAGTCGCTTTTGAAGCCAATATGGTGCTACGGAATTCAGTTATGGGGCACTGCTTCCAATGTCGAGAGAATCCAACGAAGGCAAAACAAAATTTTACGGTTAATGACATCGGCTCCATGGTACATCCAAAATTCTATTATACATCGTGATTTAAATATGCCACTAGTGACTGAAGAAATTGCAAAATACGCAGGCAAATATTTAACAAAACTCGAATCACATCCTAATCCGCTTGCTCGTAATATTTTGAACTTTACTGGACACATCCGCTTAAAAAAGAGGGACACACGGGCTCTTATACCTAACACTCCAGATGGGACTACTTGAAAATACTTCCCCCCCCCTTTTTTTTTTTTTTGATTATCACTACTAATGTATTATTTATAACTACCACTAAGTTTATGTCCGACACTGGTCGGGCCTAATAATTTTTTTTTTTATAGATTTAAGATATGAATACTTATTGTTAGTTCACATATGAAGATACAATAAATAAAAAAAAAAAAAAAAAAAAAAAATTGAACGTCTCGTACGTGAAAAAAGAAGAGCTGGAAGGGAATGGCAACAGCACAGATCACCACAAAATAAAATCAGATTTAAAGAGTGCACTAAACGACTCCAAGAGTTGCTTGCGTCTGAAAAAACTGCATCTCTTAAAAATGATCTGGAAGGTCTTGATGTCACACCAGCGTCTAATTACTCTTTGTGGCGCGCTGCTAGAAAGCTTAAAACACCCATTGAGTATAAGCCACCTCTATGCACATCTACCGGAAGTTGGGCAAGAAGCGATACTGAAAAAGGTAAAATATTTGCTGAGCACTTAAAATCCGTTTTTACGCCAAACATATGTACTGGTGTTGTTGATTTGCCGAATGTAGTCGCTCTACCCCCTCAACACATAAAGTTTAAGACGCGTGATTTACAAAAATTAATTGCCGAACTCAACCCGAAGAAAGCTCCGGGTATTGATGGAATTAGTAACCAGATGCTGATGAACTTGCCTCATATTGCAATGAGAATGCTATTATTCATATTTAATGCCATTTTACGACTGGAGTATTATCCACACAGCTGGAAGCTTGCCAAGGTTAAAATGATTCCAAAGCCGGGCAAAGATCTAACCAAGGCTGAGTCATATAGGCCAATAAGTCTACTATCAACTATGTCAAAGCTTTTCGAAAAACTGCTCAAAACAAAATTGTCCCCAATTCTAACTAGTAGTGGGTGCATACCAGACCATCAATTTGGTTTTAGAAGTCAGCATAGCACCATTGAACAAACTCACAGACTGGTTCAATTTATAAGAAGAACTTTTGAGGAAAAAAAGTATTGTTCTGCGCTCTTTATTGACATTTCCCAGGCATTTGATAAAGTGTGGCATGAAGGCCTAATTTTAAAATTGAAGATTACTTACCAATAAACATTTTAAATATTTTGGAAAGTTACATTATTTCCCGTAAGTTCACTGTTGTGGAAGGAGACTTTACGAGTAGGCCTGAAACTATTTCATCCGGTGTGCCACAGGGGAGCATACTGGGACCAGTTTTATACTTGATTTATACTTGTGATATGCTTGTGAGCAGTAGTATCCATACTTCCACATTTGCCGACGATACAGCCTGCCTTAGTATGCACGAAAACCCTGATGAGGCATCCCGCAAACTCCAGGAACACATTAGCCAGATGAAGCTTTGGTTAAACTTATGGAGAATTAAAGCCAATGAACAAAAGTGTGTCCATATAACTTTCACCCTAAGAAGAGATACTTGCTCCCCCATTCGGATTAACAATCAAGTTGTTCCTCAACATTCACATGTGAAATATCTTGGTTTACACCTTGATCGACGACTAACATGGAAACATCACATTGACTCTAAGTTAACTCAAATGAAACTTAAATTAACTCAGGTACATTGGCTGATTGGTAGAAATTCAACACTTAGCCTAGACTGCAAACTTTTAATATACAAGTCGCTTTTAAAGCCAATATGGTGTTACGGAATTCAACTATGGGGCACTGCTTCAGCTTCAAATGTAGAGAAAATTCAACGAAGGCAAAATAAAATTTTACGCATGATAACATCGGCTCCATGGTATATCAAAAATTCAAATATACATCGCGATTTGAATATGCCACTAGTGACTGAAGAAATTGTAAAATACGCAGGCAAATATCTAACAAAACTCGAGTCACATCCTGATCCGCTTGCTCGTAATATTTTGAACTTTACTGGGCACATCCGCTTAAAAAAGAGAGATACATGGGCTCTAATATTCAACACTCAAGATGATGAAGCTGCTTGAAAACACTTTTTTCTTTTTCACTACTTATGTATTATTAATAACTATCACTAAGCTTATGTCCGACATTGGTCGGGCCTAATAATTTTTTTATAGATTTAAGATTTGAATACTTATTGTTAGTTCATATTTGAAGATACAATAAATAAAAAAAACATGCATTAAAAAAAAACAATTCCATATTGCATAAAAAATAGAAAAAAACGGAATATTTTGCGATTTTTGCACTAATATTAATTAATTTGTTACATAGAATTAAGACGTAAGCGCCAGTTCGCGGTAACAAAATATGTCAACAAATGAAGAATTGTAAATACGTCTAAATTGGTTTTGCTATAAAATCATAATGGTACAATACACAGCTATGGCTTTTTGGCAGTTAGGGCTCGATATAGGCCTATAAGCGTACTTTCAACAATCTCAAAGCTTTTAGAAAAGCTCCTCATGTCTAACTTTTCCAAAAATTTTTGCTGGTAATGGGTGCATCCCGGACCATCAATTTGGTTTTTGAAGTCAGCATAGCACTATTGAACAAACGCATAGTTATAAGAACAACATTTGCTCTCTTTATTTATGTTTCTCAAACATTTGATAACGTTTGGCACGAAGGCCTATTTTTAAAATTGAAGACATATATGCCTTTAAAAATACAAAAACTTTTGGAAAGTTATATTATTGACAGGAAGTTCATTGTTGGGGAAGGAGACTTCATGAGTGTGCCCGAATCTATATTTTCCGGTGTGCCACAAGGTAGTATTCTGGGTCGTGTTTTGTATTTAATATATACTTGTGATATGCCTGTGAGCAATAATATCCATGTATCCATAATGTATAGGACATTTGCCGATAATACAGCCTGTATGATTATGCACGAGAGCCCCTATGAGGCACCCCGCAATCTACAGGAACATATTACTCATCTGGAAACCTGGTTAAACTTGTGTATAATTAAAGTAAATGAACAAATGTGTATCCATATATCGTTTACTCTAAGAAAAGATACTTGTTCCCCCATTCAAATCAACAATCGAAATATTCCTCAACATTCTCAAGTGAAATACCTTGGCATACACCTTGATCGAAGGCTTAAATGGAAACATCATATTGACTCTAAGCTCACTTAAATGAAACACAAGTTAACTCAAATACATTGGTTGGTTGGCAGAAGTTCAACACTCAGCCTAGACTGCAAACTTTTGATATAAAAGTCGCTTTTGAAGCCAATATGGGTCTACGGAATTAAGCTATGGGGTAAAGCTTCAGCTTCAATGGTATATTAAAAACTCAAATATACATCGTGATTTATCCCCTTGATCGCAACACCTTGAATTATACTGGACACATCCGCTTAAAAAAGAGGTACACTACGGCTCTAATATGCAACATTCCAGATGAAACTTCTTGAATATTTTTGTGCTTAATATGACATTTATGAATTATTAATTACTCTCACTAAGTTTATGTCCGACACTGGTCGAGCCTAATTAATTATATTTATAATTAATATTTGAATACTTATTGTTAGTTCATTCTTGAAGATACAATAAATAACACTATGGAACATTTTTGCGGTTATTGTCTGGGGGGTGAGAAATTCCAAGTCAGGGTGATGGTACTAGGTCAGTATAGTAAGACCCTCAAAAGGTTTGGCGTTCGTATGTGTCAGTTTTTTTTATGACCTTTTAAATTTTTTCCTTATCTTGATGTTTTTTCGCTTAGTTGTAACATTTTGGCAAAAACGTAGTTTAAAATAACTCGAGAACCACTTGTCCGATTTTGATGAAACAAACTCAAAAAAATTTAGAATTACAATTTCTTTAATCATATTCATATAACGTTTTTCTTTATAATCAACAGTTTTGCCGGTAAAAATAAATTTGTGGAGGCAAAAAAATATTTTTTTGCCTAAAAATAATTTTTTTTTTTAAATTCATAAAAAATCCAAAACGGAAAAAAGGATCAAGTGTTATTAATTTCGTGTAATTAAGAAATCATAGAAATCGATTAACGCGTTCTGCTTTTATTTACAATTAAGTGAAGGTATCCCATTTTGACAAGAATATTGATATTTGTTTTTATTCAAAAAAGTGTCATTTATCGCCTTTTTTATAAATTTTCCCCAATAACTCCAGACTTCTGGCCATAAACTACTAAAAAAATTAAGTAAACATTTTTATAATTTTTTATTTTATTTATTTATTTTTATTTATTTTAATAAATATTGCCTAGACTTTTTCGATGGTGGTTGTTCGGGACTAGTGGCATAGCATTCATCGCTATCATCAGTTTCTGAACCACACATAATGTCAATGTGTGACTCCACTGTTGGCCCTTCTGCATCTCCTGAAAATTCTTTATCATCAAGATCATCCTTGTCTTGCCACACAAGCTTACTCCACCAGCAAATTTCCGCAATTATTGCACTCGGCGACTTTTTGCCTCTATATCTGTAAGTTTTTGTTTTATTAAAATGATTTGAAAAAATAAAAAATCAGTATTACCTCATTTCAAATGGCATAGCAACTTGTTCACCTTGTTCATCAGATTCGGTAGCCAATTGTTTGCTGAAGTAGTCCAGATGATGATGTAAATAATGGATTTTCAAGGACATGTGGACACCAATTTCCGAGAATGCTCTTAACATCCTTGCGACAGAAACATCGTAGTTGTTAGAACGATGCTTTCCCAACAAGCCTTCTATTACTTCTTTGATTGCCTGCCATGCATTCAATTCAGCGTCAATCAAAATATTGTTGAATGCGTCACTTTTAATCAGCTTTCGTATATCTAGTACATTTAGTACGCCTGATTGGAAAAAATTAATTTGTTAAGATGGAAAATCATGGGAAATGAATGTGATATTATAACTTACCTTCTTTAATTTTACTTTCGCTGAGTCTCGGGTAAATTAGTTTCAAACACAAGAAAACTTCATCTCTTTTGGCGACAGTTTTGATAAAATTCTTAACAATTCCAAGTTTAATATGCAGTGGAGGCAGCAATATCTTCTCCTTCGGCACTAGAGGCTCACGAATAATATTGGCCGTTTTGTAACCTGCTGTGCTCTCTGAGTTTCCATCCGTGGCATGCATATTGGTCACCGGAAAATCGTGTGTCCCAATCGCACAAAAAGCACATATATTTTATATAGCAGCTTTGAAGACCGCAAAGCATTGCTACAACTTTTAAATCGCAGCATATGTTTGACGTAGTTAACCATTTTTAAAATATTTTCCAGTGCATCATATGTTTATTTCGTTTCTGTACTATAGGCGATTGGAACTGAAGGTTTTTTATTGGTCTTATGCAGTAAAACCGCCTTCAAGCTGAGTTTTGAACTGTCAATAAATAATCTCCAGTCATCTGCTTCATATTTTATTTCCATTGCGTCCATCAATTTTCCTACATCCGGGCAATATGCAAAAGTTTTTTCATCATTCACAAGGAATAAACTTTGGAGTGTTGCCTGACGACTTCGATAAGCTGTGACTTTCACACCGGGTGCCAACAAATTGTTTGATTTCTAAATGGAAGCCAGCTCTTCCGATTTATGCTGTGTTAATTCCAACTTGGCAACAATTGAATCAACCTTATTTTGATTTATTGAAATTGGCACATTGGATACTGATGGCTCATATGGGGGATCATCACGTGCATGATATGTCGGAGCAGTCGTAGAAGAGAAAATATCTGTGCTAGAAGCTTTTGGCACAGGAATGTCGTCCGAATGAGGCAATGGTGTTGCGGCACTTGCAACACCAACGTAATTATATGATTTTCTTATCCTTTTTGCGGCTCCTTTATTCGCACGTGCATAGCAATTCAATGGATTGTGACCTTCGCCAGGATTAGTCCAAGTCATTGGGATACCGAATGGCATACTTTCACGTCTTCTATTTTTCCAATCCATTAGACGGTTGTAGCAGCTTTTACACACTATATTTGGTACCCAATTTTCGTTCACTATAACATTTTGGTTGAAGTACATCTCGTATGTTTGAACAAAATCAGTACTGAAATTTCCACTTTTTTTATGTGTTGAGACATATTGACCACAGCAGTGGGAAAAGCTATTTATATCTGGCGTGCACAGTTCCATATTCTGTTCTCTTTTGTTCACTTTTAAAAAACTGGAGAAAAATCACTTTTACTGTTCGCGTTCGTCGGCACTTGTTGAATGACAAAAATCACATAACCAGTGTGAGAAAGAGAAAATGTATAATGACAATGCATGTTTTATGTGAACATTACAGTAGAAAAATATGAGAGAAAAATATGAGAGAGTTCGGCTTGTGAGTGTCAATGTTTTCTCCAAATAATGTTGTGCATATCTGGAGCAAATTTTTGAAATTCATACATTTACCTAATTGTGAATAAATGAGAAAGGCGTGCATCGATTTTCATGATCTATCCCTTTTTTTGCTCATGAGTTATGTGACTTTACGCGAAAGTAATTAGTTTTGGCACTTTTTTCCATTTTGGATTTTTTATGAATTTAAAAAAAAAATATTTAAATTTTTAGGCAAAAAATACTTCTTTTCCTTCATACATTCATTTTTAACTTCGAAAGTGTTGCACATATAGGAAAACGGTATAGAAACAGATTAGAGAAATTGTAATTCTAAATTTTTTTGAGTTTGTTTCATCAAAATCGGACAAGTGGTTCTCGAGTTATGTTAAACTACGTTTTTGCCAAAATGTTACAACTAAGCGAAAAAACATCAAGATAAGGAAAAAATTTAAAAGGTCATAAAAAAAACTGACACATACGAACGCCAAACCCTTTGAGGGTTTTACTATACTGACCTAGTACCATCACCCTGACTTGGAATTTCTCACCCCCAGATTGGCTGTTGTACTGTGTAATTATCAGCAAAAAAAAATTGATATTGTCATATCCATGTAAGAATATATTTTTTGAAATGACAATTTTTTTCCATGAGAAGTGGAAGAAATATTTTCATAAGCTTCTGCAAGACCATTTCCTTCTATGTATTTCTTACCAATATTGGTAATAAATGTTGTAGTTTCATATGAAAATAAGTTATGTGTATTAAAAATATTTAACAATGTAGAGGGAAAAGAGATGAAGAAATGAAAACCATTTAAACATTTTGACTACAATTTGTCTAAAATTTGTCTTACTGTGTACGAATGCATTAGTTTTTATAGAAATTTTCAAATGCTATCTAATGACGATCATTAAAATTTTGGATACTATTTTTATTAACTTTAAAGTATGCCAACAGGAGCATTAAGTTTAGAGTTGTGTCGTTCCGGAACGACCTAGTTCCATGGAACGATTCCCTAATTGGATCGGTGCGGAACTATTCCTACACAGAAAAAAAATTCCCAAAAAATTTTCAAACAAACGTGTGTTTTGAAATATAATTTAGTTTCAGTAAATATTTTTTACTGTTCCAGTAAATTATTTGTTCCAATTTTATTTTATGTAAAAAAAAACTGTATAGAATGAAAATTATCTATATAAAGTAAAATTTGTAAAAAAAAATTTTAGATTTATTTTTTTTTTATATTTAAATTTGTTATTTTCAGTTAAACTTATTTTTATATACTGTAAAAAAAATTGTCTGATTTTTTTTTTAATTTTTTCAGTTAAATTTATTTTTATATAGTGCAAAAAAATTTGTCTGATTTTTTTTAATTTTTTCTATAAATTATTTTATAGATATAAGAAACATTTTATTTTTTTTTTAAAGATTTTTGTTTGCAGTTTTCAAATTTATTATGTTTGTATATTGTGTTTTTCAATATACATAGTATTAAGAGTCTTACTACAAACATACGGAGTTTGTTAGCTAAATTAAACAATTTTTGGGTTGAAGTCTACTCACGAGTTCCAAAAGAGGGAACGAAATGCTTAACCATAAAAACAAGCCAATTTTTGAAAGTAAAAAGTTGAACCTTTCATTTGATTCAGTTATTTTTTTTTCAAATAAAACTTTTACTAATTTTTTAAAACAATTTTTTTTTAAAATTGTTATTGATTCAGTTAATTTATTTTCTGATAATACGAAAAATTTTAGTGAATGTGTTTGTAAATTATAAAAAAAATTTGCTGAATAATACAAAAAAAATCTGCAAAAATGTTTTTCTGTTCCTATTAATAAATTTGACTGAAAATATTTTGAGTTTCAGTTAACTTTTTTCTCTAATGCCATAATAAGTTAACTAAAAATAAAATTTTTTTTCAGTTAAATTTTTACAAAATTGATATCAGAATCTACAAATTTTTTTGTAGGTCCACATTCACACAAAAAAATTTACCGATTCAATGAATTTGGTTACTGAAAACGAAATTTAGTTTTTTCTGTGTAAAAAGGAACAGTGCGTACTTTTTAAAGGTTCCGTTTTATCGTTCCTCATCTTGAGTGCAATTAATTTGTTTTGACAAACGTCAAAGACAAACGTTTAAGAACGTGTATTATATATTTGTTTCGTTCACTTATTTACATATAATGTTTATGATAAATTTTGCTGTTTTCAAAAGTTTATTGCTTATTGTACACAGAAAAAACTAATTTTCAATTTCAAACACAAAATTTTCTGAATCCTACAAAGAAATTTGTATATTCAAATACAAAATTTTGTAATAATTTGTTTGAAAAAAAACCCCGATTTTTTCAATCAAAAAATTGTCTGATTCAATAAATTTTTTTTATGAAAATAAAAAGCAAATAAAACAAATAACTATTTTGTACAGTATGCAATTTCTTTATTGGAAGAGAAATCTTCTCTTAACAATTTTGTTACAAATGTTGCTAATTGTATGAATTAGAATTTTTCACTCCATACTGTTTTGTGTAAAACAGTGTCCCGCAAAATAAAATATGTCTGTATTGGTGAGAAAAATGAGAGTAAAATAAACTTGCACTTGAAGAAAAGTTTTGTAATATAAAATACATGTTGTGGTTATTAGTTGTTTATTTTATTTTTTTTTTTTTTTTTTTGTAAATAAGCAATTTAATAAAAACTTAAGTAAAAACTAAAAATTTAATAACCATTCAACAATTTAGTGTATAAATTCAAAATCAAATTTATTCACAGCTCTGTGGATAACATAAAATGCATTGCATATTGCGAAAAGCATTTTTCATCACGAAATTTTTCTTAGCTTCCATAATTATATTATCAATTTTTGTCTGTAGAAATTTATTAAATTTGAACTTTAATTTCGTTTCGTGTGCTCAAAAAAACTAAACCAAAAACCAGGAAAAAATTAATGCATGCATGCACAATTTAATTCGTCGCTTGCTCAGTGACGACTAAATGAAAGAGCATAAGCATGTATGTGATTTTCATCAGCACAATTGTGCTATGGCTTGCGGGTTACTGGTGTAAAACCAAATGTCTTTGTGATGAGTCGAATCTGCAATCTCTTGACTAATAAACAGGTATGGGCACCACTACATTGAAAGCTTAGCATGTGTGGCATTGTATTGGTTTTTTATTTTTCTCAGTTAGTGACATCCGATGCACGTCTGCTTCGTTCGAAATTTTCTGCTAGACTAAGCACAATATTTCTCTGCTTCGCTCATCAATTTTGTGTATGTACACATCGTTCGCTCTTTTTGCATTTTCATTTTGCATTTGCCTATACAATGTATACATGCTAATAAACTAAAGGCCCAACTAATTATAATATGAATAAGCTGGCTTAAGCTAATGTCAGAATTGAACGATAAGTCTGTCAAATGCTTAAACAATTCAAATGTGACTTTTAGGTGGCCACAATGAACTTACATGCACTTAAGTATTCTTTAGCCACAGCTGCACATCTAGGTATTGTCAATAATTTTGTAGTAATTTTGTTTCTTCTCATAACTCCTAAATGAATGCAATTCAATCAAACTAACTGGAAAGAATGTCCTAATCTATTAAAAATTCACATATAAATATATCCATCATCTTATTACTTGTTTTATTTGTTTTGCCTACTAAAAATTACAACAGTGAATATACATAAGTAATTACATGTGGATGTGTGTATATGTGTATTGTAAAACAAACAATGAAAATAAAAGTTTTGCTTTATTTTCCGAGTTTAAAATAAGAAACAATAAAAAAATATTTAAAATCAATGAATATTTTCTGCTGCTGCTTGTTTGAGTTTCAAATATGCACAAACAGTTGTTTCCTTACGGAATGTGCGTTCGTTCAGTTTGGCACTTTACTTAAGCAAATGACATTTGACGAAACTTGACGAAAAGTTTGTTAAGTACATTATAGTTTACCACATACGTTTTATATGTGACCGCACAGTTGCTTAAGCTAGCTTATTCATATTATAAGGCCCAACTATAATATGAATAAGCTGGCTTAAGCTAATGTCAGAATTGAACGATAAGTCTGTCAAATGCTTAAACAATTCAGATGTGACTTTTATGTGGCCACAATTTACTTACATGCACTTAAGTATTCTTTAGCCACAGCTGCACATCTAGGTATTGTCAATAATTTTGTATTAATTTTATTTCTTCTCATAACTCATAAATGAATGCAATTCAATCAAACTAACTTGAATGAATGTCCTAATCTATTAAAAATTCACATATAAATATATCCATCAGCTTATTACTTGTTTTATTTGTTTTGCCTACTAAAAAGTACAACAGTGAATATACATAAGTAAATACATGAGTATGTGTGTATATGTGTATTGTAAAACAAACAATGAAAATAAAAGTTTTGCTTATTTTCCGAGTTTAAAATAAGAAACAATAAAAAAATATTTAAAATCAATGAATATTTTCTGCTGCTGCTTGTTTGAGTTTAAAAAATGCACAAACAGTTGTTTCCTTACGGAATGTGCGTTCAGTTTGGCACTTTACTTAACCAAATGACATTTGACGAAACTTGACGAAAAGTTTGTTAAGTACATTATAGTTTGCCACATACGTTTTATATTTAACCGCACAGTTGCTTAAGCTAGCTTATTCATATTATAGTTGGGCCTATAGTTGGGCCTTAACGTATTTACCACTCAGCTAAAGAGCAAATCGTTTTGGGATACGCATATAATGAATACACGCAAAACATGATTTCTTTTGATTCTTCTAATTAGGGTTGCCAGTCGTACTGATTTTGCCAGTACATGTACTGATTTTTGTTTAAAGTACTGATTTATGCATAACTAGCAAATCAGTACGCAAATGTACTGATTTTTTCATGTATGTACTGTTTTGTACTGTTTTTATATATTAATTATGATCAATGTATAAGAAAGCCTGTCATAGTAATTATTTATTTTCTTTGAATCACCAGTTATCTTTACTTTACTTTCGCTTTAAGGCGAAATTATTTTCAAAGTGGTATCCATATAATGCTCAAGCAAATTCTGCCAAAACTGTCAGAGATCATATAAATTTTAGTTTAAGTTAATGTTAATTTTATTGAGTTTTTAATTTAAATTTGCAAGAAAGATTTGCTATAAGTGATTTCTGGATACATGCAAATAATGAATTCAAAGTTTCTTTTTCGAAAATTTTTTGATAATATCATTTTTATTAATTACATATGCCTTGGTACAAAGTATACATTGAATTCGTGTTTTGTTTTAAGAATGGTTAAAGCTAGGAATGTAACGAATATTCGCATTTGCAAATTTTTCGCTTAATTTTTGCTATTTGCATTTGCTAAAATGTATGCGAATATTTAAGACAAAAAAATTTTGTACTTCTTTTACGAAAAAAGTTTGCCATTAACAAACGTCAAAAACACGAAAATTATTTTAAGCCAGCATGAAAAAGATAAATATAGGGTACGTTCGTAGATTCAGCAAATTTATGCAGAAGTTCTGCGAATTTTTTCTGCGTATGCGTGATCAATTGTTGCACATGCTTTGCAACTGCTCAATATCTGTGCATAGTTGGCATTTTTGAGCGAACTGCAAACAATTTTTAACAAGGCAAGTAATTTTATTTAAGAAAGTTGTCATCTCGTCGATGTGAAAGCACAAAAAACTCCTTATAAAAGTTTGCACATTGTGCACATGGCTGGGACGTAGCTGACTTAAGTAGGGCATTCTTCAAAGCTTTATCAGAAAGCTTTTCTATAAAAAAATTCTCATAAGCATCAAAATTAAACTAAAGTCCAGCGGTGTTTGGAAATATATCAATTTCATTTTTTGAAAAAGAAAAGGCATTGTATTTTCGGCAGCAGTATTTTCTACTTAAGACTAGTCTGTTAAAACTTTTAAAAAATGTTTTGAGCACCATTCATTACTTCGTACAAACAAATTTGAATCGCTAACAATATTAACTAATCGTTGTAGTAAATTCCACGCGAAACAAGTGTCGCTCATTAATTTCATATACAAACATATGTACATATGTATATTTCTGTTTTATGAATTCATGTTTTTAATATATTAATATATATTTGCTCAATGCAAGACTCAGTATAAAATAAAATGCTATATGTAGTATATCCATGTATGTAATACAACTTCATGTTCTTATATAAATTTATTTTCATGTGATTTTTAACGTATTGTAATATTTGTATTCGCTTTCGCAAAAAATAAAATGTAGTATTCGCATTCGCATGCGCTAAACTGGTATTAGTTACATCCCTAGTTAAAGGCTTTTATATTGAAAAAATTACTGCCAGTTCATAGAAGCCATGTGAAAATTCTCGTCTGCCTATTTATATTGAAAACAAAAACAAAGCACTCAAAATTTGTTTTTGTTTTCATTATAAATAGACAGCCGAGCATTTTTACATGGCTTCTATAAACTGGCAGTTAATGTACTGATTTTTTTTTCTCTCATGTACTGATTTCTACGATTTCAAAACTGGCAACCCTACTTCTAATCTAAAAACAACTTTGTTAGTTATAGTTTTCCTTTAAGCTATCAGGCCTACCGTATTTAATGTCAATAAAAATGCAATTTATTACATGTTGTCCCGACGTTTCGTGAATTTTTTGTTTACTTTTTCAAGGGATGTCGTCTACTTAATAAAAAATAAGAAAACAACAACAATATTGTGGACATTTAAATATATAAAAATATTTTTTATTTAAAACAATGTAAAACTTACTGTTTTTTTTAAATTACATGAATAATATAGCAATTAAACTTTGTTGATACAAGTGTATTGTGAAAAATAAAAATTATAAAATGTTTTTTCCCTTTTGGTGTATCACAGGTTTTTGACAATTGCTAATTTGTAGTTTGCGCTCAAATTGTCCGTGTCTTCTTTTATATTCATCGTTTTCTTTATTTTCTGTTGAATTCTTTGACTTTCTGTTATGTATCTCTTTCTGTCGTTGTTTACTTTGTCTAGTATTTTTATCTCGATACTAAATTATACAGGAATCAGGGAAGGAAAATGACTTCTTGGATTTTGTACCAACTATGAAAATAAAATGTACTTTTTAGACCATTACAGTACCAATTTTTAATATTTATTAATAAAAAGAGAAACGTAAAAAAATTAGTATAAAAATACAGTTTACAATAAAAACAGAAACTTAACACAAAAAAACATTAAATATTACATTCATAAAGGTACATTCGTAGATTCGACTATTATATTAGAGATTAAAATAAATCACACACAAAAAACTAAAGAGAACATAGGCAAAACTAAAGAGAACATAGTGAAACATTGACATTTTCAAATTGTACCAAGTAACTCGCGGTAGTACCACGGTACCAACAAGGTCAAAAATGTACCATAAAAAGTACAATTGTACCATGATTTCCATCCGTGACAGGAATGCAGAGAAAATAACGTTTGATTGGTATGCAAAGGATATATCATCGGGCAGAATAATAAATTTCAACGCAGATAATTAACACCGCCAAAAGTTTTGTTCGTAGAGTACTAGACATCAGTGACAGTCACTTTCACACGCACAACATAGAACAAATTTTTTACATTTTAAAAAACAACAGTTTTCCCACGGAATTAATACAATCGCTCATTTCATCCTATACGCCTACACAAAACCGCGAAAATAGCAACCCCAGCACAGAACACCAAAGGTATTGTAGTATAAAATATATACCCTGCCTTACCGACAATAAAAACATAAAAACATCAATAGATAACAATAACATATGTTTGGCATATAATCCAAATAAAACATTAAATACAATTTTTACAAAAACAAAAACACCTGTAGAAAAATTGCAACAAAACAACGTTGTATATGAAATTCCTTGTAAAGGTAATGATAACGTCAGCTGTGATCTTGTGTATATAGGAACTACAAAGAGGAGCTTAGAAACAAGAGTGAACGAACATAAAGCAGACATCAGTAAAAACAACATATAACAAATACTAAACACAAACCAGATTTTGACGGTATAAAAATACTAGACAAAGTAAACAACGACAGAAAGAGATACATAACAGAAAGTCTAAAGCCTACAGTACACGGCATGTAAAACGCCACATGCGTATGTGGCGATGACGTCACAAGAATTTTCAGCATGTTCGTTGCATTTTTTAAAATTACTAGTAGTGACTACATGCCGTAAAATTTTTATAGTATTTTTGTTCTAAAATACACATTGGCACATGTGGCCGTATCGAAGACATTTTCTGGGGCAGCTCATCTGTAAGCATGTTAATATCTACATGTACATATGGTGCTAGTACACGGCATGTAGCAAATGTAGCATCTTGATGACGTCAAAATTACGTCAGAACGACATGCGCATGTCGTTTTTTACATGCCGTGTACTGTAGGCTTAAGAATTCAACAGAAAATAAACAAAACGATGAATATAAAAGAAGACACGGATAATTTGAGCGCAAACTACAAATTAGCAATTGTCAAAAACCTGTGATACACCAAAAGGGAAAAAACATTTTATAATTTTTATTTTTCACAATACACTTGTATCAACAAAGTTTAATTGCTATATTATTCATGTAATTTAAAAAAAAACAGTAAGTTTTACATTGTTTTAAATAAAAAATATTTTTATATATTTAAATGTCCACAATATTGTTGTTGTTTTCTTATTTTTTATTAAATAGACGACATCCCTTGAAAAAGTCAACAAAAAATTCACGAAACGTCGGGACAACATGTAATAAATTGCATTTTTATTGACATTAAATAGGGTAGGCCTGATAGCTTAAAGGAAAACTATAACTAACAAAAGTTTTTAATGGGCTAAATATATCAACAAAAACAAAAAAAAAGCAATGTGAGTCCGATCACAGGGGAGATGTGTAAACATCTAGTAATGAAAAATGTTCTTAAGTCATATTTTAGACTCGGCAGTTTTTCTTGCTCAACTTTTGATTTTATAATGAGAAAGAAAAAGATAGGTATAGAAAAAGTATATATTACTTTCTCAACTCTCTCATATAAAATCAAAAGTTGAGCAAGAAAAACTGCCGCGTCTAAAACATGACTAAGTTGGAAGTACTATGCTTTTAGTAATATTTTTTAATTAATCAATTAAAAGTATCAAAACTTTCAATATTGTAAATACATAGGAATTTGCTGGTTTTTGTTTGTTTTATTTAACTTATTTGGTTAGTAAATGGGCACACTGCTGTTTAATGAAATGTAATGCATGTAGTTATTTTACAGCAATGATTTTCGAACTGTACAGCGCTAGCACAATTATATGTTAGTGAAAATTAGAATTACTATTGCACACAAGATGGTGTTTATATGAAGTTAAGTTAAGTTTCTCTGTACTTCTTGTTGTCCGTATGAATGACAATCTCAAGGACGATGAAGACTTTCCCCCTTATGCAAAGAAATATTTTACTTTAGCTTTAAAGTTCATAGTAGTTAATAAGCACTTTAAGGCTAACATAGCTTTATTAAAAAATCATATGCAAAAGACAACTTTAAATATTTTGTGATTTAATAATAAATACTGGTAACACCACCGTGTTCAACAACCACTTCACAGCTTATGCTGTACAAAATTGAATACAATTTCATTCGGGTATTCAAATATTTTTTTTATTTTATTAAATAAATTTTTATTATCTTGAAGTAAAGCAACCTAATTTAAAAAATATGAGCTTCTGACTTAATAGGAAAACAGATAAACACAACCATGAAGTAAAAGTAAAAAAAATGTGAAAAATTATCACAATTTGTTTTATTCGAATGAAACGAGTATTTGAATATCCAGCTTTTTTCGATTTTTTTTGATTGTATGTACATCACTAAAATATTTTTGTATAATTTCATTTATTTTAATATTTTTTTATGAATTTTGCTATGTATTTCGAAGCAGTTGGATAATTTGGTGATCCTTCCCATTACATGACAGAAATAATAAATTTAAGATAAGAGCAGGCACTTCTAGCTTCATTTTCAGATGTAACATGAATCAGTATGTGCTATATTAGTAAAAATATTTGAGGTACAAAATACACATTTTGGAAATATCAACTTAAAGTAGTGTTAACAAACGTGGGTGCCTACTTTAGAATTTTTATACAATAATTTTTTTAGAATACAACTTTACTTAACATTGCTTGGCAAAGCTTTATTAAGTTTTTTTGCATAAGACCCTTTTAGTTTGACAAGCTTAGCACGTTCGCCACTCACTTATTTTTCGCGTTTTCAATAAAAACTCACGAACAATCAAAAAAAAAAGGTAAAAAAAACCTTTCCAGAGACTCAAATATACAATAAAATTACTTCCTACAAACTATCATGAAGAAACAAATTACTAAATTTGATTAATTATGCGACCCATATATGTGACATGAGTTTTTTTTTAACACCCCATGTCACATATATGTACGGTGACCATAATTTTTAAATCAAAATACAGAACAAGGAAATATTTAAGAAACAGCAACTAGAGTACAAACAACCTGACGGACATATTGGGCCTTATTACGAGTGTAGTATTTCGACTACGACTACGACGATTTTGTACTTTTTTTTTGTAATGCATGTATTTATTTATTGTATGTTCATATATGAACTAACAATAAGTATTCAAATCTTAAATCTATAAAAAAAATTATTAGGCCCGACCAGTGTCGGACATAAACTTAGTGGTAGTTATAAATAATACATTAGTAGCGATAATCAAAAAAAAAGGGGGGGGGGGGAAAGTATTTTCAAGTAGTCAAATCTGGAGTGTTAGGTATAAGAGCCCGTGTGTCCCTCTTTTTTAAGCGGATGTGTCCAGTAAAGTTCAAAATATTACGAGCAAGCGGATTAGGATGTGATTCGAGTTTTGTTAAATATTTGCCTGCGTATTTTGCAATTTCTTCAGTCACTAGTGGCATATTTAAATCACGATGTATAATAGAGTTTTGGATGTACCATGGAGCCGATGTTATTAACCGTAAAATTTTGTTTTGTTTTCGTTTTTTTACTTAATTAAAGAAAAAATGTTGCAATGTTCTTTAGTCTTATTTTTTTTTGACAAAGACAAAATTAAAGGCAAAATTAACACACAAAAAAAATTAAAAAGTAACATAATGTAATCACATACGGCAATCTTTATATGTTTATACATATGTCTATTAGGCGGTCAATTAAATTAATATTTAGTCGTTACTTATCAGGAGTATAAAAAAGTTTTAGATTAGAATGTTAAAATACAAAACAGCTATATTTGGTATTTTACTGTGTAATAAATTTGTTTTACCAAGTATTGATTTCCTTTTAAATATTCTTTAAACTCAATACAATCAAATCATAATTATAATTTAGTAATTAAAAACGCTTTGATGGTATCCATCTTCATTTAAGTTTTTTCACTGGTCCATATATTATTTAAAACAGAAAATACTCTTTCTGTTGGGGCATTGGAACCAGATAAACATAAACTGAATTTGACAACTTTCAACCTATTTTGGAAACTTGTGTCTCTTTATTTAAAATGTTTAAACATTTTTACCCACCGCTCTTCTGCAGATTTTTGGTTCTCATTCTATTCCTTTAAATTTTCTAAAGAGGTATATCTTTTAACAAAAGTTAATTCATCAAATAATTCGGTGTCATTTATGATTAAATCATTTCTTTTATCCATAATGAAAACAAAACTGGATTTAACATCTTTCCACGTAGGAGTTTCAACTTCTTGGTAGGTAGTATCCCAATCCTAGTCCATGTCAATAACATTTTTCTGGCTTAGCTCAGTTACGATTTTTTTAACAGCAATAGGCAAAAATATTTCCTCTCTACGTTGTGGGATTTTAAACTTAAGTTCATTAATAATGAGAGAGACCTCAGTCATACATATTTTTTGGACTAAATCTGCGTTATATACAGGGCAATTATGAATTAAATTCCGCGAGAAATTTCTCCCTTTTCCAATTAGAATTTTTTGTTTTCCCTATTACTTGCTATTAGTTGAAATTTTTCCAAGGGAAAAATTACTCGCCGAATTTTATTCATAATTATGAATAAAGATTTAAGACATAATATGTCACTAACACAAATAAATTTTATATTCACGCTCTCAAAGAAAAAAATTAAGGAAACAAAACTAATTTTTTTCTGTATTTTTATAGAACTGCTGCATTTACATAGTTGATATTAAGCCCTTTTTCAATGTTGATTAAACCAGATTGTTGCAGAAACTGCGTTAATTTTTTATATGCAGTTATGAAAATATTGAACAGTAAATAAAATACAGAACATTTCAACATAATTTCCTAATGAATAATTTATACAGAACAGGACTCTCAAATACAGTACTGTTCTGTATAATACAGAACGGATGGTCACATATATGTGACGCTGAGTGGCGAAGGTGTTACGTTTTTGTTTTCCTTATTTTGCTTTGTTTTAGTAAATTTCTTATTAAAAGTGCAAAAAATCTTTTTAAAAGTTATTAAAATTAAATGTTTTTGTGTTCATTTTATTTATTTGTTTTTATTTGCCTATGATAACTTAATGTACGACAATTAGTAATAAATTCAGTAAAGTGCGACTTTGACCCGCGCACGAAGGGTTCCGTGCGGACACTTTAGCCTATATAACAAATAGTTTTGGCTTTTTTCGTTTATTGCGTTTTTTCGGTTTTTGGCGCTTTTATTTTATTATTTTTACTGAATTTTTAGTGGTACTGCAGTGCTCATCTATGGTAAATGCCTTTACTTTTACTTTTTACTTTTTAATTCCTGTTGTTCATCGTTTAGTTGTTGCTGTTCTTGTTGTTGTCTACGCATTGCAATTAAAATAAATTCAGTTTAGAGTGCGACTTTGACTCGCGCACGAAGGGTTCCGTACATTCGGTTATGAGCATTTTTTTGATGTGGCTTTTTTCCTTTTTAAGTTTTTCCACGATTTTTTTAGATTTGTCGCTTTTTTCTCTTTTTGGCGGCTTTTTTTCTCTTTTTGGGTTCTTTTAATTTTCAAAATCTTTTTCATTTTGGCGATTTTTTCCATTTTGGCGACTTTTTTCTGTTTTTGGGTTTTTTTTTCATTTTGGCGTTTTTTTTTTGTTTTTGGGGTTTTTTATTTAGTCGATTTTTTCTTTTTGGCGATGTTTTCGTTTAAGGTTTTTTTTTAATTTTTGCGATTTTTTTATTTTGGCGATTTTTTTTCATTTTGGCGATTATTTTTCTGTTTTTTGATTTTTTTTTCACTTTGGCGATTTTTTTCATTTTGACGATTTTTTCTGATGGAACACCCTTTAATTTAAATTTTTTAAATTTATTGTTAATTGTTGTAGTCTGTATAAAAATACACTAACTTTACAAAAAAAAAAAAAAAAAGCAAAAAACCTAACGACCCTAACAAACAAAACCCAGCAAATTCCTATGTATGTATTTACAATATTTTAAATAAGTTTGTATTGCTTCTTTCAAACACTAATACACTCATACATAGCTCACACCGATTTGGCAATTCTGTGTGCATCTCAGCAAAGAAATTAGTGAAAAAGATTTTTACCCCCAGCGTATAGATGTTTACACATCAAAAAATAAAAATAACTTTGTTGAGTAAAAAAAACAAGCCACGACGTTTTTCGGCTTCTTGTCCGAATGCACACGTATACAACACGAGCATTCAAAGAAAACCAACAACATCAGCACATGACCACGTTGAGTCAATCAACAAGCAAGGAAAACATCAACACAAGCAAATGAAATTAAATGATACAGTTTTTTTACATAAAACAAAATTGAAACAAATAATTTACTGGAACAGTAAAAATATTTACCGAAACTAAATTATATTTCAAAACACACGTTTGTTGTAAATTTTTTGGGGAATAATTTTTTCTGTGTGGGCTATTATTTTTTTTTACAAATATTATATGAAAACAAATAATTATTTTTTTTTAGTTTGTCTGAAAATTAAAATAAACCATAAAAAATTTCTGTTGATGTTTTTACGAGCAACAGGCACGTTTTCTCGTTCCTCGTTCATTCACTGTTAAAAGTATAAGACCCGAACGATGAACGAAAGGAACGACTTAGTTCCTTGAGTCGTTCGGATCGGTCGGAGCGATTCCACAAAAGGAACGATTTTGCCCAACTCTAATTAAGTTCTTTTCCACAACAATTTTTTCATATTTAATTTTGCAGTCGTAAATAGAATCCCAATTTTATGTCTATAAATTGTAATTCATAAACTTACCCAAATTTGCATCTACATACATATATTTTCATTTTTAGTACCTTGGGACCTTGTTCAGCTGATATTAAAATTGCTATTCAAGACATCTTGTTTGGAATGGGAATATTTCATGTGGCAAAACCAAAGAGCTTATGTTTAGCTGGCCCCGTACATAGCGGTAAAAAGCTATTATGCAATATAATAGCTTCTGAACTAGGTAAGCAAGTTGTTATATTATTAGGTGGTATTGCTATGGAAATAAGTTCTTCAATTATAAAAATGGTGCCCGCAATCTTGGTGATTTCCGACACCTGGGTTGCATTCTAAATAATATAGGCACTACCTTAAGCTGGACGGAAGCCAGCTTAAGGTAGTTACCATTTTTTTTGTTCTTGATTCTTATATCTTCCGGGATTACGAGCTTTTTAACTCAAGTCGTTTGGTAAAGTCGCACGGTGCTTTACTCCATAGAAAAAAATTCAAAAAATAATCATGTCCAATATTGTAATAAAAGTTATCTTGTTTGATAGGTAACCAATTCAAACCAATTTAAAAGAAGTTTGAAGTCTTTTGTCTTTTTTTGCTTATTTTACTGTGTTCTTTAAAGCTCTTAGTGCAAACAATAAAAATATAATATAATATATAATATAATATAATATAATATATATATATAATATAATATAATATATATATATAATATAATATAATATATATATATAATATAATATAATATAATATAATATAATATAATATAATATAATATATAATATAATATAAATATAATATAATATTTGATGACAGTCTTTATGTAACGGCAAGGCCACTTTGCCGTGCGCGATCAACTTTGCTTTCTTCAATGACAACTGGTGATTCCTTAACTTTTCCGCTGTCCCGCAATTCTTCGTTTAAGTCAGTGCCATCATCCGTTTCGGGCTCTTGTTCATCAATTAACCAAGTTATCACCATAGGTAACAGTAGACAGAAACCCTAAGTGTAAGTCGGAATGGACAGATATATGACAGTAGGAAAGCACGAGCGAAATTTATCAAAAATCTCATCAGCTCCCTAGATACCCAGGGATAACTACGACACCTTAATTAACAGTTAAAACAGTTTTTCAGTATTGCAAAATAATAACAACGACAAACAAGTCTAAACCACCACCAACCTATGTGAGAGAAAAAAATTCGAACCCCTTATTAAAAAATTTGTATCGACCATTGGTGTGAATGCATTTCACTTTATTCCAATAAAACGTAGCACAGTGGGGATGGTAATAAATCTGAAACTTCTAAGCTACTGATTGAACTTCGAACATCTTTAGGCGAGGACTTAGACTTCATAACACATGTCTTAAGCAGGAGAGGAGTTGCAGTGCCAAAGTTGCATATTTCCTTACATCAGCATCGGGAGGTGATACCTGATTATGCTACTGTCTATAATAAATAACCATTCACGGTACAAGCTTAGACAAAATTCGCAAAGGTGCTAATAAAGAATAATAATCACTTAATACTTAATACTGAAAAAGGTAACATACTCGTATTTGTTGATAATTTAAATCCATTTTTTACCACAAACTCATGCGCTGGTATTGTTTATTTGCTGAGTGTTATTGTTCAACCCCCTGGATCCTTAAATTTTAAGCTGCGTGATGTAAAAAAACTCATTGCTGAACTCAACCCGAAGAAAGCTCCGGGTATTGATGGAACTAGTAAAAATATGGTGATGAAATTGCTCGTATTGCAACTAGAATCCTGTTATTTATTTTTAATGTCATATTACCACTGGAACCTTGCCAGTGTCAAAATAACTCCAAAACCGGACAAAGATCTTACCAAGGCTGAGTCATATAGGCCAATAAGTTTACTATCAACAATGTTAAAGATTTTCGAAAAGCTGCTCATGATAATGAGTGCATACCAGACTATCACTTTGGTTTTAGAAGTCAGCATAGCACCATTGAACAAATGCATATACATACATATGAATATACAAAAAATTTCTTTAGACAACGATAAAGAAGATTTGGTCTCTGAACTTTTTGATTTTATTAGTAAAGTAAACTTGTCGTGGTTCCGTTTTTTGACTTCAAATTCGACTATTGGTAGTTGATTAAAGAAATCAAACTATATATTGCCTTAATTTAGTACAAAACACCTGACTTTCGTCGCAAAATCGCCAATCACAATAATGGCGATTGTGATATGCCGAGTACATACTATTTCTTTTGTGACACCAATATTGTGTGTCCTAGTGACAACGTTTGGCATTCGTTTTTTGGCATTGCTTTCCAGATACAAAAATATAATGTGAACGTCGTTGCATATATTTTCAAAATGACACCACAAAATGACATCACAAAAAATCGCGTTTTTAATGTTTTCTGGGCGACAACGTAATTTCATACTCCCTGAAGATCTTAGTACGTTACAGTTCAAAATCAAGGACTTATGGCAACTTAAAAAACTAAATCTGCATGTAAATGCTTTATTTTTTCTCCAGTTTTTTGTTTCTCCTGTAAAATATCGAAAATTCGAGTTAGGGCTTTTTTATAAAGGGTGTTTTTTATTGAGGTATAGAACTTTAAGTTGGCATCACTTTTTTAACTGGCGGCCATTTTGTCAGCTGCCAAGTGATTAATATTAAGTTTGGTTTGCCATTTCATCATGAACAGGTTGACAAAAGAACAACGCTTGCAAATCGTGCAAATTTATTTCGAAAATAATGGTTCATTTCGCGAAGTTTACCGCAAGCTCCGTCCATTTTATGGTCGACATAATCGTCCATCAGAGCAATTAATTCGGTTAACCATGGATCGTTTTCGCACTACGTTTACTCTATGTGGTAATACGCATCCGCAGAGACGTCGAACAGTGCGCACCGAAGAAACAATTGCCGCTGTAGAGCAAAGTGTTGAAGAGGACCCGAATGAATCGATTCGCCACCGTGCACAGCAATTGGAGCTTTGTCCATCAAATTTTGTTCCCGAATCGGATGGCATGAATGTGGATGAGTTGTGGTTCCAACAAGACGGCGCTACATGCCACACAGCGCACGTCACAATCGATTTATTGAAGGAAACATTCGATGAGCGCATAATTTCGCGGAATGGACCTGTCAATTGGCCACCAAGTTCGTGTGATTTGACACCATTGGATTATTTTCTTTGAGGATATGTGAAGTCGCTCGTCTACGCCAACAAACCAGAAACGTTAGGGGACTTGGAAGCCAACATTCGTGGCGTTATTGCCAACATACGGCCCCATATGCTCGAAAAAGTGGTTGAAAATTGGACCTGTAGAATTAGCTTTATTCGAGCCAGCCGCGGAGGCCACATGCCCGAAATCATATTTAAACATTAATGGCATAAAATTATCCTTCCAATAAAGCCAAATTGATGGACATTAAAACGATTTTCTTGTGTTTTATTTCAATTCGAAGTTCTATACCCCTCAAAAAAACACCCTATATTAAGCCATCGATTTGTACAAATAATATGAACCAGATTGCAAATCAATTATTTATAAAAAAATAATTAAATTAATTGAAATTGAAATAGTATAATTTTTAGCGGGAATTTTTGGGGATATTACAAAGTACTTTTTAGGGAATTTCGGGGATGACAAATTTAAAATTGGGGATGGTAGTCGAAAGAAATCTGGGAAACTTGCCTACAATTAATGTTAGTACTTCCTCATGCACTATGATGGCTTCTCTGACCAGTAACCATGTTCTGTAACTCCCGTCGAGAAATTATTAATGTGTGAAATGAAACAAAAATTCCATAAAGGTATAGAGTCCAAATTCCAGACTTAGGCTCTGTGACACCTCTCCAAATGGTGTATGAATTTTCATAATAATCGTTTAGAAACTACAGAATTATTTTTACTTTATTTTTCAAAATCCCCCACTCTGCGATTGTATTTCTCCGCCGTCCTTGAAAATTTTGCACTTTTAGTGCATGTTGGTTGCCGTTAACGACATTTGTGATAAGTGTTTACAATGTCTGCGATTTCAAGTCGGCTTGGAGTTATATACTATGACATTTCTATCCTAACGAAGTAATCACTTTTGATAGTTTTCGACATCAGTTACAGATACATTTTTTCTCACTTTTTGAGAAACGATGGAATATTTTCGTTAACATATTTTCAACGCGAGAAGTTTTCACCAAAGTTACAGAACATGGACACAGTGTTGCAAATCTGACGTAGGTGGTAGTATCGGTGCATTGCAGGGCTAATATACTCTTGCTAGGTACATGTTTCCATCGCCTTGCTTCACCACAGTTGCGTCCGATGATGACAGCTCTGTAAAGAAAAGAAAAATTAAGTTTTTATGACATAGAATAGAAGTTGCCTGTATTTGCACAAAAGTGTTGGTAATTGATATGGTTAACAGCAATAAACCTGTTCCTTATGGTCATGGGCTCCTGGATCAAAGTAATGTGACATTTATTTCTTTTTTCCATCAGAGCAATGAATGGTTGCCATCTTCCTTCGATGTATATTAACTTGGATAACTTCCACTGCCATTACCTTTCTCGAAACATTATCCTTTTGGGAGTAGGATAGCTTTTCGCCTTCTAACTTATTTACTGGCTTGGCATTAATGCCTATATGTTTGTCCTTCTCGGTAGGACTTGATGCCCTACCAATAAGATTCTTCGCATTTTAAAAAAGATAGCCTTAGACACAAACAACGCCATACCTTTTGTTTTGGTGAGACTAGACACGGAGTCCAGGTCTACGCCTATAACAAGAAGAATTCACTCTGGGTCCTCTTTCAATGAAACACTTTACAGACACACAGACTTTGTTGTTAGTTGTTCATTAATAATTATCACATGTAATTTGGCTTAAAAAGCAATACGAACCTTAGCCCGTTCAAATCACAAATATAGAAACAAATGGAGTTCGAATAATAATTAAAATTAACTAAAATTAATAGCCATGGGCCTGTGGCAAAAATTAAAAATAAAAAATATACTTAATAGTAACAAACCAAAAAAGTTTGTCTTAAGTAGAACAAAAATAAGCAAATTAACTAACATGTGCATAATTAGTAAAGAACAAACGACAATGGTAAGACTGTTGTAAATATAGAGATGGTAAAATTGAGCTTTCATTAGAAAAGAGCTTTCAGCAAATTGAAATAAGATGAATCAAAACAATTCACACATTCCATTTGCAATAATGCTAAGTATATAAAGCAGAAATCTACATCTACTGATACCACACACAGTGGACCAAACACAGAAGAACGCTGATGATGAAGGTTTAGTCGCCTTCGAAAATGGCTGGCTGTTTCGTTCAACTATGTGTTGTTAGTCAGAATATTTACAACAGACTTTGTTGTTATTTGTTCATTAATAATTATCACATGTAATCTGGCTTAAAAAGCAATACGAACCTTAGCCCGTTCAAATCACAAATATAGAAATACTTTCCATTTTCCCGTGGTTAGCCCTGCATTTTGGCTCCCAATGACATTGAGTATGCGATCTGAGCGGAATTTTCTGCTCCATCCTTTAAAGTACAGGCTTGTTTTTGCGAGCGACGGGATGTCCTTCCTCATTACCAGTTTTAATTTTGCGGTGTCCCATGGTAAGGTGATGCCATCGATAAGTTCGCTGAGGGCATTGATGCATGAAGTTGATGCTAGCTTCATCATCAATATTGCCTTGTTTCCAAGATATATTCCATTATACTGTTATTTATTAGATCCTCAATAGTTCCTATATGATCCACAGGAATTTCATCAGAAGGCTTATTGGTATCCATCACTATAAGGAGTTTGTCCCTATAATGCTTCCTAGATACTTTGGCTTTAGCGTACCCGTACCAGTTTGAGGCCAACTGGAGTCTCTTTTGCTTAGGTTAAAGCAAAGTTTCTTCGAGTTACTAACAGACGGGTAGTATTTTTTCGTTTTACAAACAATGTTCTGCTCCTCTGGAGAACGGACCCTCTTTCCGGCCTCTTTAGAGGTGGTTGGAGTCTCCAGTTGATATTTTGGAGCATCCTGTGCGCTGCCTCGCTGCCTTTACCGTACTCCTGGCTTATTTTTGTCAGTTTTTTGCGCTGTGTCCCAAAAAGTCGTTTCTTTTTGGTCGTTAGTTTAGCACCTGTTTTTGTTTCCTCCTTATTCTTTCCCTTATATTTAGTGCTTGTCACCTACGGGGACGAAATCACCCAGTCCCGTGGACGTGTCACGATCACTTGATCTCGACTTCAACTGCCTCGTGGATGAAACAGTTGTCGCCGGTACTAGGTTTATAACGCGTCCGTTGACAACAAACTGTCAGACAGTTTACAATCGTGTGAGCATAGTTCGCTGCCATTGTAAATTTATTGCCAGATATTTGTCAGACCGGACAGCCAGTAGCTCAAACTATGATAATGATATGTAACATCTCTTCTGAGTATGTACGTGTCGTATCAGTTTGGGACTATCGGAAGTGCAATTAAAACCTCCATCGTGTTGGTATCTGCAAACGCTACCTAATGGTAGCGGCTAGTGTAATTGGATGACTGAAAACGAAGCGGTATAATTTCGCAACAGCCAGTGGTGCGGAGGACATTCCGTGAAATCCTGTACAATCAGAGCGAGGTAGGTTCAGATGCCTTTTGTGTTAAGGTAATATGATTTTAAAGGAAGCATCCCTACCACGGAACTAGGAAGATCTGAGTTAGTCATCTTCGTCTCTCCAAATTTTAGTCGATTCGCTTATTCACAAATAGAAATAACAAACGAAATGATAAGGCATCGAATATTGGCAATGCTAAAAAAAATTGATTTGGTCAGTGGAACGTACGTACTCTTTACTAAGCAGGTAAACTTGAGCAACTTGAAGCAGCATGTAAAAAGTGTGATTTGTGTGTGTGAAACTAGGTGGAATGGCAATGCAGAGTTTCAAAAAAATCAACTTTGTCATATATTCAGGTATGACTCGGGGATAACGAAGCACTAATCTCTTGGAGTACTATTTCGGAACGCATCATTACGGATTAAGAAGTGGTAAATCGAATTTATCAATAGTACAATGATATGCTCCAACCGGGGATAGTGACCTTAAAATAAAAGGGTTTATGTAATCCCAAAAAAAAGATGACCTTAAAAAATCCAGCAATGGCATGGAGAAACCCAAATTGATCAAACATGTGTATCCCGTAAATGGGTACATCTGTGAATTGCAGATATCAGCAGCGACTGCTACTTAATAACAGTTGAGCTTTATTTATAGATAAACTAAACTCTACAAATACCTTACTCGTAGCAAACTTTAAAGCAAAAATATGAACACTTAACCCCTCTCACGGGGTACAAAGATACATTGGGTTACAAAATAAATCAAGAAAAGTAGCGGTTATCCAAAGAAACATTTAGTAAAAATAAAGTTTCTGTCTGATAACGATCCAGAAAGCTGATTAACATAATAGATATGATGCATTATAAAGGGTAATAAAAAGAAATGTCTTTAAAATCACGAAAAATATAGTAAGAAAACGTAAAAGCATTATCACATCAGTGCAAAATGAAGAAAATGTTAAAGTCACAGATAGGTAGGAACAACAAAAAATATGGAAAAAAATCATCACTGTTCCTTTCAGTTTAAGTGAAATCCGGCACACCATCGTAATGCTAAAACCAGGTAAAGCTGCAGGCTGTGATGGCATCCTGTCAGAAGGTATTAGCAGACTCAGAGGTGTTAAGTAGGAACTATTCAGACGTATTTGTAATGAAGAAATTTGTTCAAGTGAACGCAAACAATCTATAATAATAAAGAAAAATAAGGGAGACTTGTGAAATCTCACTAGTGCCATCTGTCATGAAAATTTTCAACAACGTAATTTTAAATAGAATAAATTTAATAGATTGAACTACTAGATAATCAAAAAGGAATCCCAAAACAAATTGTTGATATTCTACGAATACCATATGGGGGAGCTAGCACCAGAGTGCTGTATGACAGAGCCTTACGCGCTTTTAAATAATATTTTAGGTTATCTCCTTTACTTCTTATAACAGCTCTTGATGTTATCTTTGAAATATCAAGCCAACATCTCGGTCTGAACTCGAAGAAAAAAAATTAATGCTTATCACAAATGAAGTAAGTAAGGCGAGCCTCCAGGTAAATATTGCAAAAACCAAAGTCATGAGAATGAACTCCGACAATAACATACCACTTTTCATCAATAACAACGCACTTTAAGAGGTAGAGAGACTCGAATATCTAGGCAGTATATTAATAAAAGATGGTGGCGTAATGACAGATGTCGAAAATAGGATATGCAAAGCCTGTGCATTTTTTACGATATTCAATCGCATTTGGCAAGCCATAAACATTTTTTGAAGACAAAAATTAATATTTTTAATCCCTGTGTGTAAGAGAGTCAAGCTATATACAGACGGTTGTCAGATCATACAATATTGCCAGTAAAATGTGCTCAAAATTTCTTACAACAGTGTGAACTGACAATTCTTGTCAGACGTTGTTGACAGAAAATGCATTGTCAGTCCATTGTAAGACTAGCAGCTAACAACAAATTCTCAGACATCTTACAATCGTGTGAAGACATTGTAAAATTATTGCCAGATATTTGTCAGATATTTGAATATTGTCAGATGTTCGAAGCTTATGCATCTGACTATGGCGTCATTGTAAGAGAATTATTTCTATGGACAACACTGCACACGCTTGATTTTAAAGAAAAAATTTATAATAAAATATTTGCAGACAAAATCATTGCAATCGCTTCTTTATGGTCCATAATAATTTATACTTTCACTTTTTACATTTACCACAAACACAAACGATAAATATTTAACAATTTCTAACAAATGCCTTAAGTCTGGCAACGCATAACAACACTTCTAACAATTTGTGCATATGACAACCGTGTGAACTGACAATTTTTCTACTGACGATTTTGTGAGATGAATTTATTGTCATACAATCGTCTGGAAATAAATTCTAAGATTTTCTGACAACCGTGTGAACTAAAAGGATCTGACAATATTGTAAGATCTGACAATCGTCTGTACATAGCTTCAGTGCTGCTCTATAGCTGTGAAACCTGGCACGTCACAAACGCAAAAACAGCAAAAATTCAAAATTTTATAAACAGATGCTTACGCGGCAGCCTCGTATTACATCTAAGAAACATCTATGTATGTCATATAACAGAACAACTAACGACCGGAAAGGAGATACTGGAGCAAAAAGGCGGTTGGATTGGACACACTTTAAAAAATTGCCCGCGCTGCGTGCGAGTGGAATCTGCAAGGAGCAAGAAGCATAGGTCGCCCTAAGACCACATGGAGAATAACTGTGCTGAGAGAGACGACCAAATAGTTTAACGAAATAAGAATTTTAGCGAGATGAATGGAAAACTTTTGTTAAAGCAATTTTTGAATAGACTAAGTTCTTAAATATACATATGTACAATATGCATGTATTTATGAGCATGTCAATAATAATTTGCCAAAAATTTTAAAATTGTCAGTAGTTCGATTCACTTGTTTTAATGATAATCGAATCGTTTAGAAATAGTTAGTAATAGCAAAATTACCGATTTTTCTATGCAGTAATACTCATAAACCATACGCGCTATTGTTGGCTATTGTTGGCTAAATAATAATAAAGTTTGTATTGTTATTGCATATAGTTACAGGATGTCTGGTAGCAGATTTATATTTTTAAACTTAAATAAAAAACGTGATACTTGACACAAAGTTTTATGAAGAGCATTGAACGATAGAATGGAAATGAGAATTTTATTTTTAAAGAGTATGTCATCCAGATGTCTTCCGTCGAGTTGAACACATTGTTCAAAATGAAGCCTTGTGTTCTGTGACAGATGCTGCAGTAAACTTGGTTCAATTGAGCTGATTTCTCGACGAATATTTTCCTTTAAAGCCACAAGAGATTGTGGATTGTCATTATAAAACCACATAAAAAAATACATATGGTTTAGATCGGGTGACCTCGGTGGCCATGGGATGTCCCCATGTCAGTTTTCGGGGTATTTTTCCCGAACCAAATTCATCGAAGCTCTGAATGTTTGTGCAGTCGCCTCATTCTGTTGAAACCACGTGTGTGAAGAGTACTATAGATGAGCCCGCATGTTTAACGAAAAGAATTCCCTAATCATGCGTCGATAATTTTCACCGTTGACATTTGTCGCCTGGCCTCGAGAATTTTCGAAAAAAAGGTCCAAATATCTCATGCGTGGATAAGGCACAGCAAACAGCTACCCTGGGGCAATGCAATGGCTTTTGGTATTTCAATCGAGGGTTGAGGGATCTTGAAGACCACTAACGACAGTTTTGCTTGTTGACGTGGCCGTTTAAGTGGAAATGGCCTAGTCGCTCCAAAAAAATGGGATTTACAGTGCGAAAACGCTCCAACATCGTTTCATAAAAATTTTTGGGTAAATCAAATTCACTTTCTTTCAGTTCTTGAATGAGTTGAACTTTAAAAGGATGTAACTTCAGATTCTTTTTTAAAATTTCATAAATAATCGCACTTGGAGGTGCCAGTAAGGCTGCTATTATGCCTATTGAAAGTATCGGATTTTCGCGTAAACTTCTTTCAACCAGTTTAATGTTTTCGGGAGTCCTTGAAGATCGACTGGGACCAGGCCGTGGGACACTCATAGCCGAAGCAGTTGCGTGAAATCTCTGCACCCGCAAACAAATTAAATTTACACTCGGTCCATCACGTATTCGACGAATAAAGAACTTTAAACAAAATTGCCGATGAGCAATTAAGTAAGAATCATTACTCTTAAAAATTGTATCCACAGCGACCGCGCGATACTCACTCGACCACTATGACATCGTGACTAACAAATCCGCACAATCGATAACTCCAACGGCTCCACCCTGCCTCCACACTGTTTATTGCTTTTTGAAATAATCGTATTTAAAAATATGAATTTGCCACCAGACTCCGTACAGCAGTCAGCTTTTCAGTTAAAGAACATCTCCTTTCAACCGAACTCAAGTAATTATATATAGCTAAATAACAACATTGCTTTTATATTTATGATTTTGTTCAGGCTAAAGTTCGTATCGCTTTGTAACCCAAATTAAATGTGATAATTATTCAGGAACAAATAACACTAAAGTTAATTTTAAATATTCTGACAAACACTAGTTTGATTTTGTTTGTAATTTGAGCTTGAAATTACTTAATATCGTGTCAGCCTGAATAGGCTATCATTGTTCTTCCTATGGGAAACACTGCACATAGTTGATTTTAAAGAAAAAGTAAAGTACAAAAATAAAATAAAATATATGCAGCAAAATAATTGCATTTGCAAAATCTGCATACATACTTGCATATATTATTTAAGTTCGCAAACAAATCATTGGGATTCTTTTTGCAAAAATAAAAATAAATACAGTCCAGAAAAATATACCAATGTTTTTTAAATAATATTTTTTTTTGTAAAAATTTGTTAGTGAGCTTACATAATAAATGCAAGTATGTACTCAGATTTTTTTTATACATAAATATGTATATTTTCCTCTATCGTCTATAATTGTTTGTTAAGATATATTCAATGTTCAACGAACTTTATGTTATTAAATGATACATACTTGTTCCATACTGACATATGTATGAAATGGGGCTATATAATCTTCAGATCTTACCTTATTGCTTATTTTTCAAATACCTGAATAATTTTGCGTACCCAACCTAGCCCAATGAAAAAGTAATGGATGTTTCGTTCAAGAAGAAGAATATTACGCTCTCAAAAGCTCTGGCACTTGCGCAGACTGTAAGTACAGGAAGAGTTTTCAGTAAAACTGGGATCTTGAGGGTTCCCAATGTTGTCTACGGGATCAAACCTATTAATGAATTCTTTTTCTGCCTGTATGTTATTGTTTTTTACTCATTTTGCTTTTAATATTTTAAAATATATAATAAAAAGTTATGATTTTTTTCTATTGAAATGAAATAACTCACATAAATTTTTTATGAATCAGTTGACCGACTAAACCGAAACCTGAGTTCATTAATCTATGCAGTTTAACAGTTTAAACCAAAAATCTGATAAATGGAACATACTTGTATGCATAAATTTTTATTCTCTTCTTTTAGGAGCCCTTTTTATGAATTTGAGTCCAGAGAAAACTATCGATTTTGCCGAAAATCTTAATTATTTTATTGCTGTTGTAATGAAAGTGGCCAAAGCGTTTCAACCTACAATTATATTTATAGAGGAAGCTCATCGAATTTTTTGGGATAAAGTTCCGAAAGACCAAATGGATATACATCCAACATTGCTTAAGACAGCCTTAACAAAAAATGTATTGAAATCAATTAGAAAATCGGACAAAATAATGGTGGTTGGAACAAGCAGTTTACCTTGGACTGCAAATAAAAAATTTCAAAAGGTGTTTCAAGATTTGCTGATGGTTCCGCAATCAGATTATGGCAGTATGTTTTTAATGTGGCTGGAACTTATGACTCAAAATATTAACAGAGATTACTTCGAGGACTCGATTCTATCCGTTTTGGCGAAGATATTCAAGAAATACAATACGGGTGATATCATTGATAATATGACAAATACTTTAAATATCAGAAGACGGATGCGATTGCACTCAAATCCATTGAATCCAGAAGAGTTTTTAGATTACTTTTTTTCACAATCAAATCCTCTATTGCCTGCTGACATAAAGGTGAAATTTAATTCAAAGGCTTGGTTGGCAACAGAAAAGTATAAAGGTTTCATTAGTTTTTACATTTCGTGTCGTTCTTTCCTGTAGAAAATATTTTCTAATGACTTTTTCTGTGAAAAGAATCAGCTGTTTTTAAAAGTAAAAGATAATCAATATCAAAACATTTACATAAAGGGTGTTTTTTTTTAGAGGTACAGAACTTCGAATTGAAATATAACACAAGAAAATCGTTTTAATGTCCATCAATTTGGCTTTATTGGAAGGATAATTTTATGCCATTAATGTTTAAATATGATTTCGGGCATGTGGCCGCCGCGGCTGGCTCGAATAGAGCCAATTCTACAGGTCCAATTTTCAACCACTTTTTCGAGCATATGGGGCCGTATGTTGGCAATAACGCCACGAATGTTGGCTTCCAAGTCCCCTAACGTTTCTGGTTTGTTGGCGTAGACGAGCGACTTCACATATCCCCAAAGAAAATAATCCAATGGTGTCAAATCACACGATCTTGGTGGCCAATTGACAGGCCCATTCCACGAAATTATGCGCTCATCGAATGTTTCCTTCAATAAATCGATTGTGACGTGCGCTGTGTGGCATGTAGCGCCGTCTTGTTGGAACCACAACTCATCCACATTCATGCCATCCAATTCGGGAACAAAATAGTCGGTTATCATGGCTCTATACCGGTCTCCATTAACGGTAACTGACTCTCCAGCATTATTTCGGAAGAAGTATGGCCCAATGACTCCACCAGCCCATAGAGCACACCAAACAGTCATTTTTTGTGGATGTAATGGCGTCTCAAGGGTCTCATGTGGATTCTCTTCACTCCAAATGCGGCAATTTTGCTTGTTGACGTAGCCATTCAACCAAAAATGAGCCTCATCACTGAACAAAATTTTGCGATGAAAATCAGCATCGAGATCAATCTCATTTTCGGCCCATACACCAAAATCACGACGCATTGCATGGTCTCGCGGCCTTAATTCTTGCACAAGCTGGATCTTGTAAGGTCGCAAGCCAAGATCTTTGCGCAAAATCTTCCATAAAGTTGATGGACAAAGCTCCAATTGCTGTGCACGGTGGCGAATCGATTCATTCGGGTCCTCTTCAACACTTTGCTCTACAGCGGCAATTGTTTCTTCGGTGCGCACTGTTCGACGTCTCTGCGGATGCGTATCATCACATAGAGTAAACGTAGTGCGAAAACGATCCATGGTGAACCGAATTAATTGCTCTGATGGACGATTATGTCGACCATAAAATGGACGGAGCTTGCGGTAAACTTCGCGAACTGAACCATTATTTTCGAAATAAATTTGCACGATTTGCAAGCGTTGTTCTTTTGTCAACCTGTTCATGATGAAATGGCAAACCAAACTAAATATTAATCACTTGACAGCTGACAAAATGGCCGCCAGTTAAAAAAGTGATGCCAACTTAAAGTTCTATACCTCAATAAAAAACACCCATTACATTGTGAACTCTCAAGCATTTAGTTCGTCTTTTCATTTCACTTTCTTCCACTAAAAATAAAAAGCTTTTCATCTTCCCTTCACTCAAAAATCTTTAATTGACATAATTTTTTTTTAGCTTTTAACAACAAATTTATAATCTTTTCATGCCACAACAAACTAATATGTACATGCGGACTTTTGGCTGTCGCTAAATTTTGAATTCTATTTTCGATAGATTTGTGCACACTGCAAAGGTTAGAACAGATTTTTAATTTAACAGGAAGAAAACAGCTGATTCATAACAGAACGGAACGTAGAAATGAAGTTTTACTTAACGCTGTTCATATTACTATATTTTAATTTCGGCATCGATAAATAACATTCACAAATTTTAATTAAAAATATATACTAACATACATTGTATATATGTGACCTTCTCCGAGAAAAAAGGGACCTAGTGTGCCAAAAAAAACGGGTTTGGACTTAAGAGTGGATTCTGGTACCTAAAAGGGTGTAGAATTAAATGAAATGCGTTTTTCTAAAAACTTGATTTTCACACACTAGGTCCCTTTTCTCGGGGAAGGTCACACATATATATATATATATATGTAAGTATACATGTATACATATACTCGTACATATTGCGTAAAGTATGTATTTATTTACATCATTATACGGGTATGTGTAATTTTTTGCTGGGAACTTATTGGATCAGACTGTTACGATTATGTAGGGTAGTGAGTCTTTAAGATGTATTAATAATAAATTTTGTGTTAACAGGTCTTACACGTGAATACAGATTTTGTATTCCTACTGACACATGAAAATATGAGGTGTAAAAAACATATACAAATAAATATGTATATGTGAAGCGTAAATTTTTTATCGCCTGTTTGTTCGAGGGTAATCTCCAATACGGCTGGACCGATTTCGACGGGACTTTTTTAATACGAGGGAAAGGTTATCCCCAATATAAAATAGTTATTACTTATCCTATACCTAAGCAACTACAATAATGAGAGTCTTCACATTTTTTGAGGATTACTTTGAAGATAGTCAATTATAATACGTCTATTCGTCATACGAACAAAATTTAAATAAGCTATATCTGTAGAGCTGCAATAGTTAGAGTCCTCAAATTTGATTTAGGCTACATAGGCATCCCTTATACAAAAAAATCTTAGGGCCAATTTTTGACATGGTAATTAAATTTCAATTATTTTTATGTTATATTTAAATACTTATTTGTGTTTTTGAGTGCATATTTAAATAAATGCTCAATCTTGTGTATTTAAATAATATTTAAGTGGCCAACTCCTCATAAAGATCAAACTCTTGCGTCGCGACGAGTCGGTGGAATTTCTTCAACCACTTATCTGGCCTGCGCAAGCTTTTTTGCATGGAATCCAATAAGGCTGCAATTACGTGCACTTTGTAAATTTTAAATCTTGTTAAGAAATTTGTAACTGCAAAACTATACACATCTATGCATTCTGCAAAGCTAGATGATTTGTAATTTTCGTTTAGATTTTCAAAAATGTTTCCAAGCTTCCAGAGTAAAATTGAAAAAGTGTACACAAGATTAGATTTATTCCAAGTAGTACAGGAATATAATGCAATAGCAATAAAGCAGGGTTTAAAGAGTTTCAAAAAATTTTTTTAAATATATTGCCCCTCAGCACAAAGAACAATGTATCGATTTTTGAACATGTATGCCGCATTACTGGAAGGAACAGTGACAATACCTGTATTTGGCAGTTCGTCTTCAGAATGACTACAAAGGCCGTTCGTTGAATTCACTGAGTGAAATAAGAAAAGAAAAATAAGATTAAAAATTAAATTAGCAAAAAAAATTTAAGGCTCAAAAATTTAATTTTTGTGGTTTTAAGGCGTAAGTTAATTTTTTAATGTCTACATTATATTTGTAAGTCATATTTTTGTCACCGCCCACAAATAGAGGCGAGGACGAAAATGCCATTTTACGATTTCCTGGGTCCAAATTTAGGGGTTTTAACTTTTGCTGACGTTAAAAGTTGCATTTGCTAAGAAAAATCGTGGGAAAGCTTAAAAAAAATTTATTTTTCAGAGGTAGGATTAGTTCTCATGAGGAGAACTTTTTTCCCTTTATACAATTTTTCTTATTTTCAAGTTTTAACAGCCTATCACTATAAGGCATATTTCTACCAAGTTTCACTCAATAACTTTTCACGAGCAAAATAAACTAAAAAAGTACCCCTTTGTGAGCCATTTTATATCTGAAAATATTGCGTCACTTATTGGATAATATAGGAAATAAAATACATATACAATAATAATGGGTCTCATGCATAAAAACGAGTAAAAGCGCTGAGTTGAGTCTGGTGAGCAATTGCTCGTAAGTTGAGATCGATCAAACAGCAACAGCTTTTGCTCAATTTCGTATGCATAAAAATTAGTTCAAACCAATTGCAATTACTTGAGCAAAGGGAGATCAAACGTCTAATGGTTATTGAAGTGCAAACATGTCGTCAAGTGAAAGTGAAGTAGAAGTAGAATCAAATAATAATACAATACAAACTGATGACATTTCTAAATTTTTAGTAGAAAAAATAAAATAAATATTTACTAGAAAAAAGTCAATTACCAAGCATTTATGGGCCGTCCCACGATGTCACCAGCAATCGTTCGATCGACAACTTGTATTGCAAAAAGCAATAACATTAGAAAATTGTTCAATATAAGTATTCGATCGAACGATTTCTGGTGACATCGTGGGACAGGCCGTAAAAATAATAAAAACCAAATAATAGAAACAATTGTTACAGAAATTAAGCTATCTTATTTTAGATTTTGCTGTATGTAGTTTATTTTTGAAGGCTAGCAAAAAGTCAACAGCAGTTTTGAGTCGTTATGAAACTGATGAGACAAGGGATTTGAATTTTCAAAGTCTGCAGAGACTTTTTTGTTAAAGCAAAACAAGGTGATTCCTACAAAAATGCAGATTTTGCAAGAAACACTTGTGGAAAGAAACTTGCATCTTTTATTTCATCTGCATCTATCGGGAATTTTATCCACTCGCTTGTTTTGGCAGATATAAGTTTCGCAAATTCTGCAATAGTTCGCGACACAGTGGATTAATGGACTCCAATATCTGTGGTTATAAAGTTTTGGAATCCAGGATCTGCACAAAATCTTAAATACAGTCGAATTTTATCAATGTTGCTGAGGGCACCACCACGTGTTTCTTCTGACTCCTCAAAAAAATAATTAGCCAATCCGGAGATGCTACTATCATCAAATCTATTTATTTATCATTTTATTATTAATTATATAAAAAAAATTAATAATTAAGAATACAAACCTGTATAATTTATTATACTCACTTGTTAGATTTTTTTACGCTGTTGATAACATTTTGTATTTCTTTGTGGCATAAAATTTTCAGCCATGATTCCTTTTTAGTGTACGCGAGTCAGCTATAAGGCCGGCTCAACAAAATTTGAGCAAGAGCTCACAAAAGAAAGCAAAAGCTTGTTTTTATGCATATGAAAATGATCACAAGCTCATCTAACTTAGTTCAAACTGAGCAACACGAGATCAAACGTGAGCAGTGAGTAAAAGCAAATACATCAAATTTTATTATGCATACGACAAGCACCTTTTACTCAAACAATCGAGTCCGAGCTCAAGCTCACGTTTTATGCATGATACCCATTGTATAATAGATGGACCGCTTTAAAAACTAAAAACAATATAATATATTGTTATATTTTTGGTCATCATCAACACCGTAGTAAGCTACGCGTAGAGGGAGAATTGCCTATTATTTCACTTGGGCTTATTTCTTAAATTTATCAATAAAATGTTTGTACACTTTTCGGATGCGGTATTTATATCGTGTACAGATACAAAGTCGGGAAACATTGTAACCATGAGCATCAACTTTGAAACTGATGCGTTAATTGATTGCTTTCGGTGTTCCTAATAGTTGCCGATGACGCACATAGGGACAAACAACCGAATTACGACGACAAAAATGGAATTTTTTATTTTGTTAAATGTAACCACTATTGCACTTAATATGTTCTAAATATCAGTATGGAATCAACCATTACACGCACTTATACCTGTCAACAGCATCTATAGCGTTTATTGTTGCTACACTCGACAATTTTTTTTTTGTAAATTTACAGTTTTTTAAATATGTTTTTAAACATTGGGTATCTAATTAATTTGCAGTTATTATTAAAACAACAATTATATGTAGTTTAGATATAGTATACTGTTTTTATTATGAAATATATTGAAAAATTTACTTTAGGTAGAGCTATAAAAAAGTTTCAAGCAGTTCCACGTTTTTTCCTTATAAGTTACAAAACACAACTACTAATAAGTGTAAAAAAGTACAGAGGTGGTCCCCCGTTACACCTTTCAATAAATAGACCATATTCGATAAATATTTTTTTTAAATTGTACGTCATATTGGATCCGCTTTTTTGAATTTTTTCAAAACTAACATCAGATACGTAATCAACGACCCTAAAAACCTTGAAGTACCTCCCAGGCAGAAAAAGACAATCAGCACGACGTTGATACGATTGTTTCCGGGTATAACTATTATTAGTACAACATTCGTTTACCAACATTTTAATATACTGATAACATTAAAATGATAACGCCGAATGACAGTCCTCCGACTCTTGTTTTCAATGTTGTCACAATACTCTAAATACAAGTTTATAAGGTCGTCACAATGGAAATTTCCCAACTTAAGTAAAATTTTTGCATTTACGGTGTTGAAGCGGTAAAGAATTATTTATTGTAAACGGGGTATTTGGGGAATTTAATCAAATTTTTGTATACAGTAGTTTTGATTTTGCTGCCTTTTGTTTAAGTGCACTTTGGACTTAACTGCCTAAACTGATAAATTTCTGTCACTATTCTTTAAAATCCAAAACAAATTCGTTTTTTAAGTGCACTTTCTATACCTGCACATTTAAGGTAATTTTAAAAGATTTTCATACAAAAAATTAACGTTAGCTGCACATTGACTTAACTGCACAAAATATATTTTTTCTGTAATTATTGTCCAAAATCCTTTTTTAAGTGCACTTTGTATACCTGCGCATTTAACATATTTTTTGGCAGTTTTAAATTATTCTCATATAAAAAATTTAAGTTAGCTGCACACATTAAAAAAATGTTGCTACATAAATATGCAACCATGTATGTGTATAAAACCGAAGTCAAAAATTTTATAACTGCACATTTAGGCAGGTAAGTGCATTTAAGATAACAGCATTTTTGACTTATCTGCACAAAAAGTTGTGCAAAGTTGATTGTGCAGCTAAGTCAAAATTACTGTATACGGTGTTGTAGCGGTATAGCATTACTAAGAACTCGGTATTTGTAAACAGTCATAATTTTTTTTAGTGCAGCGTTATGAAACTTTACACTTTGTTCAAAGATAAATAACACAATCCAAAAACAAAATACACACACAATTCAAAGAAAAGCTACGATATTTTGCATTTACACTTACACAATACCATATGCATCAAACACCGAATACCGCCAATATATTAACACACAAATTAAGTTAAGACTGGTTTAAAAAACCAGTTAAATATGTATGTATGTACATATGTGCTGTCATCATTTTAGGATCATGGAATTTGGTAATTTTCCGAATAAGAATTGGTGTGTCTTGAAAAGTTTTAAGCGTTATATAATGGACATCGGTTGCCAACCTTGCATCTGATATACTAAATTTATCCTAAATTAAAATTTGTCCTATCTTTTTACAGGTTTCCGGAAAATATGAACAATGGTACAATAAAACAAACAAGTATAGAAAAACAAAATTTCTGAAAGAACCGAGAAAAGCTAAAAAGTAGACAAAATCAAAAAAGTTAATGTTTATATTTTTTTTTATTTTAAATAGTTAATAGTAATAAATCAATTGTATATTAAAAAACCATATACATACAGTGGTAATATCTACCCACTGTAAAAACCTTACATCATTATCTCTATTCTTGAGGAGGCGCTTGCAGCCAAAGAAATATAATATAAAATTAAAACAAAATTATGTTTGCATGTCAAAGTGTTCAAGGACATACTGTCCATGGACGTTATGACAAAGAATATGTATCGTAGTGTCCATGGACATTACAACACTTTTGAAATTGTCTTAAGGACTATAGACACTATGACATTATAATTATGGATTTTTATATATTTTTAAGAAACAATTAGCCAATTCAAAAAATCTTATAAAGTAATAACTGATAAATTATTATTTCAGGATAAGTAGCCCCGTTGTGAACGGCCTGTAGTATTGCCATATACAAAATTGTCATATATAGGGATAGGATTTTCATGCATTTAAAATCGCGTTTTATGGTCATAAAATATACATTAAAACTATAAAAAATATTTATTAAAAACTAACAGCCTTATTTATAAAACTTAAAAAGGCTTTATAAGGCCTTTTTAAGAAAAATTTTGTGTGCAAATTTGTTTTAAAAAGCCTTTATAAAGACTTTTAAAGTTTTATAAATAAGGCCGTAATAAAATATGCAATTATTAATTCTTTTTTCAACATTTGATAACCTTAAAAAAAAATCATATTCATTGCTTTCTTAACAAACATTTGATCAATTCACAACCTATTGTATCAATTCACAACTAGCGGCCTGCTCCGGCTTCGCACGGGTAAAATATGTATAGCCTATGTCATTGACTGAAAAAATGATTAAAATCGATCCAGTAGTTTAGATCTATTCATTACTGCCCGTAGCCGGCATGCGTTAAATTTAGAGTAAAACAATTCTTCTTTCCCTAAACCATGAAGATTTCCTGCTATCTTTGGAATATCTAAATTCATACACTACATTTTAACTTATTTACTTTTTACATTTACTGCCAGCAAACCCTTTTAAGCAAAAAAAAAAAATAAAACCGGTTTTATTTAAATCGATTTTTATATGACGTAGTATTTTTCTTTGGGGGCAGCAAAGTCCCCCACCGATTAAAAAACATTATGGAATTAAACTGCAGGCAAACCCTTTTAAACAAAATCGGTTCATAAATGACGGAGTTATGATGAATAAGGGGAGCAAATTTCCCCCTCCGATTTTCATAAAAAATTATGGGTTCTAACTTAAGGCAAAACCTTTTCAGACGAAAAACTAATTTTGAAAATCGGTTCATAAATGATCGAGTTATGCCAGAGGGGAGCAAATTCCCCCTTCCGATTTTCGAAAAAAAATTTTGTTCTAACTTTAAGCAAAATTCTTTCAAACCAAAAAGGAATTTTGAAAATCGGTTCTCAAATAGCAGAGTTATGCAAGAGGGGAGCAAATTCCCCCTTCCGATTTTCAAAAAAACAATTCTGGTACCCAACTGCGGGCAAACCCTTTCAAAAAAAAAAAAAAAAAAAAATTTCGAAAATCGGTTTAAAAATGACTGAGTTATGCGTGTACAAATATAATAATAACAAAAATTAAAAATTTTAAAAACCCCCCGACTTTTTTTCAGAAAAGATGTTATATCTTCTAAACGGCTGGACCGATTTTTTTCAAACATAGCTAAGAACCCTCTCGATCAAGTCATCTTTCAAACAGAAAAAACTAAATGAGGCCGTTTGGCCTGTACGTGGACACAGACAGACACACAGATACACAGATACACAGACACACACTACAAACTTATAACACCCCTTTTTTTAGTCGGGGGTTAAAAACAGAAAGAAAAAAATACACACGAATTGATAACCTCCTTCTTTTTTGAAGTCGGTTAAAAATGTTATTGTGGGATATCCATAAGAGATAGACATATACTATAGCGGAGTTTTCTGTAGACCTTTTGAATGTACAATACTTAGTACATTATTTTGATAAATCTCGTTTTTGCCTGTGTTTGCAATGTAAGCGGAAAAAATGTAATTATTTACGACATCACATTAGAAACCTCAAATGGATGTTATTATACATATAAACCTTCCTCTTCAATCACTCTATTTATTAAAAAAACATCATCAAAACCCGTTGCGTAGTTTTAAAGATTTAAGCATACATAGGGATATAGAGACAGAGAAAGCGACTTTGTTTTGTACTATGTTAGTGATACTTTTATTGAAATTATTAACAACTCATGTACGAACTACGAGTCCCACCATAGGTTGTGCATTGAGCAATTTTGTCAAATCATATGGAATACAAAATGAAGTTAAGTCCAACTTTTATTTAAGGATATATATAGGTTAGTAATTCCGTTTGAAATATCTACAATATTAATAAGCGAGCCATAAAGTATATATATTCTGGATCCTTATGCATAGGGAAGACGAATAAGCGATGTCGTCTGTCCGTCTGTCTGTACGTGAAATCGGGTTTCCGAAGCTCCCAGAAAAGCTAGATACTTTGGTCTTGGACTGGTGTGTCAGAAATAGTCTGAGAAAGATTGGTATTCAAAAATCGAGCAGACGATTTCAGAGCTGGAAAACTCAAATTTTATGTTGTCATACTAAAGTAACTACCGAAAACTAATTTCTATTATTTTTTTTATTAAATAAACTTATTTTATACTTCAGTATGAATAAAATTGGTATTTCTAATAAAAATAAATTCAGTGAAGTGCGACTTTGACCTTCGCACGAAGGGTTCCGTACGGACACTAGATATGCAATTCAATTCGAACTTTAGCCTATATAAAATATTGTTTTGGAATTTTTTTTCGTTTTTGGGTTTGTTTCGGTTTTGAGCGTTTGTTTTAGTTTTGGCGTTTTTTCGGTTTTGCCGATTTTTTTTAAGTTTTGGAGTTTTTTTTTTAGTTTTGACACTTTTTTTCTCGTTCTGGAGACTTTCGGTTTTATGGTGTTTTTTCATTTTTGCGATTTTTGTTCATTTTGGCGTTTTTTTCATTTTGAAGATTTTTTTAATTTTAACGATTTTTTTCATTTAGGCGATGTTTTTTAGTTTTGGCGCCTTTTTCGCGCTTTGGCGATTTCTTTGGTTTTTGGCGTTTTTTTTTCATTTTGGCTTTTTTTAATTTTTTCGATTTTTTTCGGTTTGGATTTTTTACTTTTACCATTTTTTGAAAATTTCAAGTTTGCCTCTTGCGGTTTCCAAGATACAGCAAGTTGTCAAAGTTATATAGTCAAAATTGCATTAAATGATAGAACACCCTTTAATTAAAATTAAAATATATATTACGTAACGCTGTTTTTCCTGATTTTTGACCCCCCTCCCCCCTAGTAGAGATAAGCTTACGTATGAAACTATTTTTTTAATTTCTTCGCAAGTGTCCTTAACCTCCAAAAATTATGGTTTTATAGAGAGCTTATTCCTAAACTGTATGTACGTGTTAGTGATGTGTATTGGATTTCCAAAACATTCGGCCGCTTCTAGATATTCGTATTCGTTTAAAAAAATATAAAAAGAAATTCATAAATCCAAAACGAAATTTAAATGAATGGCACACAAATATTAATAATAATAGTTAAAAAATAAATTTATTTTTTATTTTTTTTTGCTATGCGTTTTTCGCCAAATAATCTGCTATAGTTTTCCGTATTGATGACTGAGCAGTATTTCAAACATCAAGACGAGAATTGGCATTAGCCTTGCGGTCGCTATCACTAGTTTCTATAAGTGAAGTCGTCGTGTATTTCAGAGAGCTTAAAGATGACTCCGTTTGGCCATCTTCAAATCAATCTAAAATGTGCGTGAAACAAAAAAAAATTATATCTTGGATCAATAAAGGTTGCCATTCATTAATTTTCTAAAAGAGAACATTTTTAACCTGCTTTAAACATACAGATTGTTGGGATATCAAATGAGTCAAAATTATGTCAATTACGAAAGGCTGCAATTTTTGATGTGTTAACATCTATGCGCGCGCCTCTAGGGCAGTAAACTATCAGTTTCAATGCCAGTGTTGGTATCTCTACGAAGAGCAAAAGCACATTAAGCTGTTGCAAAAAGCGTAAAAAGCGCAATAAAATACGAAAAAGAGGGTAAAAAAGCACGAAAATATTTTTTTTTTAATTTTAATACATTTTAATTAAGTCATTTAGAAAGGAGAGTTTAGAGTGTAAAAGCTCAAAATATAACTTAAAACTTTTGCTTCAAAATAAACGAAGTATTTGAGATGTAATAACAGAATTTATTAACATATTAATTAAAACAAAATCTTAATTACTTTAATAAAAATAAGTATGTAAAAACAAATAATAAAAAAACAGGAGTCAAATAATATAGTAACATATACACACACACGTATGTAATAGAGAGCTGCGTAAACAGTCTTGAAATGTAAAAACGTCATGATTTTTAATTGTATTCACGTCGCATGTATTATACTAAACCAATAATAAATGCTGTCCTACTATAAGCGAAGCACGGTGGATGTATTGGTGTATGTGTATATCAGTTGTAACAAGCGATGTCGCAAGACAGCTTGTTTGTAACAAACACCGAAAAGAAGTACTGTTAATTAGTGTACGCTAGCTATTTTTCATATTGTACGTTTGAGTGTGTGTAATATGTAGATGGTAAGCTATTATGTGATTAACCGCATACAATAACTAACTAAACATCACACACACATACATGCATGACGTTTGTACACGCGCTCATTGGTAGAAAGAAGCAAGTATCACAAATTCTTCCGTCACGAAGTGTTTTCTTCTTTACTCTTATACCTACAATACTCAAAAAAAGTTCTTGCAAGCAATGTTGTTAACGTTTGTTTTATAAGATTTCGTTGTAGTAGAACATTTGAAAAATCCCTCATGTCTTGAAAGTGCTTATAAGATGTCTTATGCAGGAGACTAGTATGTACATACATACAATATTAGGTGAAGCTTAGGCTTAGATTAAGATATGTATTGTTACGTTTACACAATTTTTATTTGCTACTGTTTTTCCTTTTATTCTTAGCGAAGCAAATTACAAGTTGTCTTTACTTAATTACTTCTTGTCGTTAGTATCCACTTTCAACGAGGTCTTAACTTGACTACTTTCTGATTAGCACTGACTTAACGATGTCAACTCGACTACTTTCTGATTAGCACTGAACTATTCTCGCACATGCTGCCACTTTTTATAGTACAGCAACCGGTTCTCGAATGTTCGTCCGATAGGTGACGTAATAACATGTCTGTACTTAGTAATGGCATCTATACATGCCGCCATCTGTATTGTCATTTACTATTGGTAGCCAGATGTTCAAACAGTCCTCTAGCACAATCGGGAAAATTCATGTTGCTGCTTCTAGGCGTTTGTAGATAATTCGATTGGCCGTTATTTTTGAATTTCGAAGTAACGACTCTTATGTTGGCAATGCGGTGTGCTACTGGTAGTACAGGGTGGTTACCATGAGTGCTCGCATTTTTATTTGTATGTGCGTATGTCTGTAGCTATGTACACAATTATTGTTGTTGCTATAGTGTTTGCACGTAAATATGTGTGTACGTTTAGTGCTTTAGTTAAATACTTCCAGATAGTTCTTTGCTTTAACCCTGTAGGAATATTTTTACGTAACAGTATGTTACTGAAAAATCATTTACACTTAAAGAATGCATTAAAAGCATCACTCTTTTCTTAAGTACTCTTAACTTAAAAGTTTTTGTTTTTGCGATATTCACCTTTATTCCAGTTGTCAACATTGACAGCACGTCAATATGATATGAAAAAATTGGAGGTTGGCTACTCGTTGTCTAAAACAACTGACTGCTGTTGATAACCTCATGCTTTCAATCGAAATCGGCCCTTAAAATTTAACCACTCTTGTGCGTTGAATACAAATTTACCTACATTTTGTTGTAGACGTGAACATTTTGATTTACTTTGCACTTACAAATGAACATCCTTATGAAAATTCCGAAATCGGCCCTTAAAATTTAACCACCCTATAGTATGATTAAATATTTGTGTAAGCTTTAACAAATGCTTGTTACATAATACTTTCAATCAATTATTATGCAGAGAATTATGTGGTACTTTCCAGTTACTTCCGTTTTTTATTTTGCAAAAAAAAAAAATTTTTTAATCCAAATTATGAAAAGTTTCTACATTGTTTTTAACATAGTTTCGTTATTTTCATTGAAAACAATTTAAGAAGCCTCAGTTAAAAGTGCTGCTATTAGCGCATAAAAATATTTTAGTTTTTTAAATTAAAAATATTTTTATTTAACAAAAAAGCACCAAAAGCACTGTAAGAAATTATTAAAAGCACTGTAAAATACCCGCTTTTTAAAAAAGGGTATTAGCCAAATTTTCGCGTTTATGAAGAGGCAAAAAGCATCAAAAAATACCCGAAACGCACCAAAATACCATCACTGTTCAATACATACGCAAGTGTTAGGTATGTAAGAGTAAATCATCGTTTGTTTGTTCGTTGCTTGGCAGTCGGTATTGAAAGTGATTATTGGGCGATTTTCATATAATTTTCCCACGCGATTTTCTCCGGAAATTCATAGCCGATTTTATTAATTTTTGGATTAAAAAGCTAGTGCGGGTTTCGACGAAGAGTTTAGGCCAAAAATTAAGGCGATCCGATATCGGCGAGCCGAGATTTATGTGTTTTAATTTGGAGTATTAATTTGGAGTAATATTAAAAAAGTGTTTTATGTTGATCTTCGGTTTTGTCTTATGCATAGCAAAGAGAATAGTGACGTGGTTATACGTACATATATAAAAATGAGATAGCAAGACAGCAACGTATGTAGCTTATGTACAAACATAACAATGTATGTATGTACATTTGTCTGTTGCTTTGCATTCTCTTTGTTTTTTGTGGTTTTAATATAAAATAAATAAAAAGTATTAAGCAAGAAAATAATGAAATCATTAGCACTTCTGTTTAATTTTTTTCATTTTGAGTGCATCTACTAAATTTATATATATGTATATATTATATATATATATATATATATATATATATATATATATATATATATATATATATATATATATATATATATATATTATATATTAACTGTGCTGAAAACATAACATTAATAAATTATACAAAGTAAAATTAAATTCAATAAACTATTCTTTTTCATTAAATACTTTATATTAACTCTACCTCCGGGTTTGTGGGTCTGTGTTCATAGAAATCGAACAGGTACCGTGTAACAAAAAGGTGTTAACACATCGCCCGTGATTTCGAACACTCATTGTTTTTTTTTCTTTTCTTAATTTTTGTCCCTTCTACAACATTACATTTTCAAAAGATATTTACCCATTAAAAAAAATATACCTTAAAAATACCTTAAAATTAGAGAAGCACACAATCTAGTTCCTAGACGCATTTCACTGTTGTTTTCATAATATTTTTTTAAGTTCTATTGCATAAAAAATCGAAATAATATCCTTATGAGAATACGTCTATGTATGCAAGTTTCCATTAACACATCTCTCAAAACTTAAACATTGTAGCCTCAAGTTGACCAACAAAAATGGTAAAACTAAATAATTTGATATTGTCATATACATATATGGAAGAATATATTTTTTAAAAGGACACTTTTTTGTCCATGAGAATTGCAAGAAATCTTTTCCTAAACTTCTGCAAATACCATTTCCTTCTATGTATTTGGTGGATTTAATGTTAATATATGTTGCAGTTTAATATAAAAAGAAGGTTTTAAGTACATACATATATTAAGAATATTTAAGAATGTAAATGGATAAAGAAAGATGAGGAATTCAGAAGCATGTATGTTCAGTTTGACTACAATTTATTTAATTTATCATAAAAACTTTGTATAATTTTCAAATGTTATTTAACAACTATTAAATTTTTCGATAGTTTTCATAAACTTCAATATACGTTTTAAATATTCGTATTCGCGGATATCGTTTTTAAAATTCTAATTCGAATTCGCGAATATTAAAAGTTGACATTCGTTCGTAATATATGTAGGCAACACGTATGATCAATTAAATAAATAAATGAGAAAAACATACGTATTTTTGTACAAAATTAGTAATTTTTTCTGTTACGTAGCATTTTCAAAGACCCCCTCCTCCCCCTCCCCCTCCCCATCCCCCTAGAGCGTTACGTAGTATATGGATAGCCCCTCATGAATATATCTCTATACCTTATAATTGCACTTTTGTGAAGGGTATATAAAATTCGGCACTGCCGAATATAGCACTCTTACTTGTTTTTTAAATGTATTCTCGTGGCATGTATTATACTCAGCGTTGTCATAATATTTTTTTGGAAAACTGAAAATTTAGAGTAAAAAAATTGATTTTCATGTGAAAAAACTGGTCATAAAAAATTCTTTAGTATTTTGTATATTTTGCGGGGAGCGGGTGTTAACCATACGTCTATACCTGCTTTATTTTTATATCATGACTTGATAATGTATGTCAAGTTGTTACGTTTTACCATCGGCATCAGTTAAGAAGATATGGCTCCACAAATTTATAAAGTTTTTAATTAATTGAAATGGAAGTGTTTGAGAGTCAACCTAATGAAGTGAGTGGATCAAAAATTCAATAAATAGTCTAACTAAAGTGTTTGCTTTTGATTTTTAAGATTTTAGTTTATTTGAAGTGGACAATGATTTATTTATTTAATACATTTGCTTAGCCAAAATAAAATGTTGTTTTTTTCTGTGAATTACTGAAATTTTGCTAAGAAAGTTCTGAAAACAATTTATATGGCTTCAAATTCTATGGGGTCTATCCTTTAATTTGGTATATATTTCATCGTCTTTTATCTCATTTTATAAGGGGTCGAATTATTTCAATGAAGAAACTTATTTTTATTTTCAATAAGGCAGTGTGAATTAATATTAATAAAGGAAGTGTTACGTCCGTATGAACCCAACTTGCAAACAATAATACCAAATTCCATAAAGAAAAACACAGTTTTCTCGTGAATTTTCTCTTATTGTTTGAAAAAGTACTAATAAACCTTCACTTTTATATTAATCAAAGTAAAAAAAATGAAAAGAATTGAACTAACAAACTTGAGATAAAGTAAAAATTAAAAACTGCTCAATTTATAATTTATAATTTTATTTTTTTAAGCAAAAAACTGCAAAACAGGGATGAGAAATGAGAATACCAATTTCGTACCAATAAGCTTTTAAAAATGTACTTTTTCGAACCCAATAGTACTAAAATCGGCATATTTTGTATTTTTAACGTCATGATTCAAAAAAACTATCTTGCTAGATCAAAAATTTCAAGTTTTCAATTTACACACGTCTTAATGAAAAATTAAAATTTTGTGTATGTTTCAAAAAAAGAACTATATGAGGATTAATCTGCATCATTAACTGAAATTTTATTAAAATTAGAGACAGTGGAACAGGCAGTAAATACATATCGTTGGTCTCAAGTAAAAAGGCCCTAACTCAAATAATTGCTATTTTACAGGAGAAGGTAAAAACACAATAGAAACTGTAATATTCTTTCTGTAATATTTTTGTACAACTGATTGTAAAAGCGTTACTTTTAAAACTATTTTAAATATATTGGAATCACTGAAAAAATGAATTTCGTAAAAAAATATGAGTTACAACCTCTCAATAAGTCCTTTGTTTGTATTAGACTTTCAAGTCTTCGTTTTGATTATGAAAATTCTCTTTCCACATTCGCTGATGAGTGAAGAATTGACAATATTCTCCTGATAACTTTTGAAATCTCATTAGATCATCCAATTAATTTTTTAAAGCTCGAAACTCGTTATTTATAGTATTATAATTTCCATTTTCTTTTAGGAATATGTTTTAATAAGAGAGATACTATACTACTAACATATTTGGGAGTGAATTTTGCTAGCCATGCTAAAATTTCGTTATGAAAAGTAACTTTATTTAATTTCGCAAAAGTTTCTATAACATTTCTCTTAAAATCCGTAACTATACAACTTTTAATTTTATTTCTAGATATATAAAGGTTTTAATATCAAAGTAAATTTTAATCGTTTACATATGTATGTAGCATACCTAGGTTCATTTAATTTCATCATTTAAACGATTGATATGATAATAATATAGCAAGTTTCTTATTTCTTACAAATTTTATATTAATACAATAGATAAAATAAATGAAGACGGCGCTATCATATTGAAAACGAAACACCGGTGAAGTTAGATGTAGTTCTTTATAATAAACCAATCAAGTCTAATGCACATCTAACAAGGTATTCGCTCTCAACAACAAAACAAATTCGCCACTTTTCTCTCAAATTTATTATACTTTAAATGATCGCGATTAATTATTTTTGTGATAATAAAACAAGGAATAGTCTCTCGCAATTTTTTCACATAGTACCAAATGAGTCACGGGGGTACCAACGTACTTTTACGGTTTGAATAGTACCAAAAAAGTACAATTGTACCAACTTTATCATCCCTGCTTCAAAACCTCGCACGCTTGTGAGTGCTCTCACAATAATGAAGAGAGCAATAAAAGATAATTTGTATTTTTATGTAATTAGCCATGTCAAAATCTTTCTGTATTCATCACACCTTTTCAAAACGATTGTTTTGAAAACGATCGTTTTCCATCACATACCTGTTTATTTATTTATTATCGCCCAGGTTCTACATTCCACTACAAAATGAAATTGAAAACGTTTTTAATTCCGCAAAGACGATATCACTGTGTTCTAGAAAAGTAATGAAACTTTTTTTCCATGACGATTTCATTCCCAGTTTATTTCAAATAAATATTTCAAGCAACATGAAAAAAAAACATTTTATGCTATAAACACAATTGGGACGAACGGCGAACTGGGCATAGTTCGATGAAATTGCCTTCTAAAATTCGTCGCTTAAATTAGTATTTTGAAAGAATTAAATTTGACTATCTATCTGTCTTGCTATGGATATTTTTGTAGCCAATGGATGCCAAAATATGCAAATATTCACTGCGAAAAGAATGAATTGCATATAAGTATATTCACCAAAAAAATAATGGTTATTTCAAATCTTGATAAAAATATAATAATAAATCACGTATCGCGAAAATTTAGAAAATTTGCAATATTGGAAACAAGCACTAAACTAAAATTAATTAAACTCGCTAAAACTGTAAGGTAAGTCACTAAATCTGGAGAAAGCGCAAAACATAATGAAAATTCGCCAAAGCTTGCAAAAGATTTAAATTTAAAGTCTCTAAATAAAAATAAATAAATAAATAAAGCCAAAAACGTTGCAAAACTGACATCTTTCCCAAAAAAAGAAATTTTGCGAAAAATTGCAAAATTTTAAACAAGCCATAATTTTTTATTAAAAATTAGGTAAAAAATAGCAAAAATGGCGAAAATTCGCAAAAACTTAATAGCAAAGTCTAATATTATTATTATAAATTCGCAAAAACTGCTAAGAAGGAGAATTTTTGCAAAAATTCGCTTTCATTGTGAACAATGCAAAAATTCGCGAGAAGTTGCAATATCGGAAGCAATCCTTAAAATTCATTAAAAATTGCCAAAAACTGTTATAAATAAAATAAATTCGGGAGAAAACGCGAAAAGTAAGTTCGCAAAAAAATCGCAAGTTCGCTAAAAATTTCTGAACGCCTTGAATAAATCATTTACAGAAAGAACCCTCTAGCTAATCCCGGATTTTTTTCCCATATATTTTAGCAACGCCTCCTCTTATTCCATGTTTTTGTACTTATCCCTTTAAAACACAAATAAAATCGTTTGAAAAAATAATTTATGTATAAATGTTATTTATGTGCCTACATCTTTTTATTTTTGCAATAAAAAGTTACAAGAATTTTATTTTTACTAAAACGTATTTTCTTTCACAATGTTGTTTGTTGCCTAATTCAAATTACTTTTTTTGTAGTGAAATTGGATTCCAGAACAATTCAATTTCGTTTGAAACAAACTGAAAATGAAATTTTACTTTTTAAATCGCTTTTACGAAATTAAGAACACAAACCAAGAGAAACAGGTATGTGATGGAAATCGCTTCGATTTGAAATGAAATCGCAAACTGAAAACGTAGAAAATTGTTTTTGGTGTGACAGAAAACGCATCGATTTCATATTTCAACCTTGTTTCATTTTCATTTGGTTACAAAAAAAATCCATTTGTTCCTTTATATTTTTTGCTGCTAACTGAAATTGAAGCCAATAATGCTGAAGCCGGCTGCAGGTTGCCAAAGATATTTTCGGCGACGGCGAAACGAAAATCGTTGGAGCGTGATTTGCTGAAGCAATTGTTGTAAGGAATGGCATATTTTTTCATCATTTCAAACACCGGGTTTTATAATGAAAAACTTTTATTTTAAAACCATGGAAAAGTCTTGAAAGAAAATGGCCACATCGACGGCGGCTAAGTGTTTTAAATACATGTCGGCAGGAGATTTTTGCTGATCGGCTTCAACATATGTACATACAATTAAATTGTTTCAAACAAAAATAAGTTTAAATAAAAAATTCCTTTTATTGTAATATCATCTGCCTTTAATTATTTTAAAGCATTTTACTTACATTTTCACACAAGTTATTGCAGGAAAATTTTGTTTAGATATAAAATAATTTCTAAATCGTCAACTCATGCTTGCTCGATTTAATAACGCAAAAACAACACAAATTTCGTTTTCCATCACATCTTTTTTTTACTAATATTTTCATAGAACAAGATGGGAAATGAAATCGATTTCGATTTAAAACATAACCAGAATGAAATCGAAATAAATGTGTTGTGCATCACAACTTTTTACGTTTTTCAGTCGATTTTAAATCGAAAACGATTTCTATCACATACCTGAAAATTTCAATTTCATTTCATTTTACGAATGTAGAACCTGGGCGTATGTAAATTTCTCAAGTCATTACAAAAATAAAATCAACAGAACAAAATGTACGGAATTGGTTTCTTTGGTATTACCATACCATTTTTGTATGTACTTTATCAAAATCTTCACATTGTTAATGTGTGGCGTTTTTATGGACTATAAAAGACTTCGATTCTTAAAGTCCTAGCTAAATGAAATAAATAAATAAATATTGGCAGCACACAAAACAAAAAAATACGAAGCAGAATTAAAATATGCATCCAAAAAAAAATTTAAAACGCCTAGGCATATGCCACATTATGATTTAATACAAAATTATATTGCCACATTGTTAGATAAAAACTATTTGACAATTTTTTTCGGGTTGATGGAAACGATCGGAAACTGAAGCACCAAAATGAAAATCGAACGGAATGGTTAGTACGAATCAAAACCATTCCGAACGGAATGTGTTACCCGGCTGTATATTAACGGTCTAATTCACAAAAATATTTTAGGCTTATTACAGGTTTATTTGACAAATTTCCCATAGAAATATGTCAAATAAGCGTTTAATAAACCTGAAATATTTTTTATGAATAAGGCAGTAAGAAAACAAAAATGTTGAGAACCTTCTTCTCAAACGCCTGTTTTAAAAAATATTTTATGAAATTTTGACAAAAAGTAGTTAATTATTCTTCGTTAAAGTAAATATTTGTGAATTAGTGAATTTTATGTTATATTTTTTGTTTTGTGGTACGTTTTTTATACATTAAAAAAATTATCTCGTTTTAAATTTCAATTAAATAAATTAATAAAAAAAAATCTTGGGTTTTTTGCACTATTTCATTCGGGTTATCCACTATTTTAGACTTGCAGCTGTGTAATTTCCATTTCCATTGGTAGCAATGCTGCCTTATATATTTCTAAGCAAATACAACAACCGTATACCGCCCTAAAATATGCAACACAATAAACATATATTATATTAACCAGCGATGAAAGTTCAACCAACTCAAAAATTACAGAAAACATTTTTACGAACTCTGGACGCGATAACCCCGCTTTTATCCTGCGTTTACACATGCAAGTACCTCTCATGCAAGCTCTATGTACGTATTATCAACGAAAATTTCGCACAAATGCTCGACTGTCTTGCAGCTTGCATGTTTAGCTTTTAGTGCAGAGTTGTCCATGACATAAAAAAAGTTTAATATTAAGGGAACCAGATAGTATATTAATTCATCGCACTTGAGATTATTTCTGATATTTTGATTACAAAATAATCGTGAAAACAAAGTATTTGCGTTCTCTTTTTTTTCGCTTTTTGTGGCATATTTTAAAAAGTTAGTATTAAATAGGAAAGCCCAGGAATAATATTAAACATTTAATGATTTTTTACGTCGTTCATTAATTCGATTTTAAAGGCTTTTGATTAGATCCTTAGAAAAGCAGTTATTTTTTTATAAACTCTTTATCGTGAATTGTAGGACACCTTCTAATTCCATTAAAGAGGGATTATCTTTTCCCAGCAAAGAAAACAAAAGATGCGTTTAGCGATCATATACACAACAAGCTTACACAAGTATTTATAACTTGGAGTAATTTTATAACTTAACAGCCTAATGTTAACAAATTACAAAGTTGTGAAATATAAAATACTTTATATACAAAGTAATTAAGGAAATTGTTGGAATATTTGACAAAAATTATTCGAATAATTTTTTATTCTAAATTGAAAATTTTTGTTTGTTCGAATAAAAATTATAAAAAATTTTTCGAATGATAACACTACTAACAACACACATCAGTGGTGGGAAATAAGGTTTGCATTTCGGTATCAAAAAGTTTTTTTTAGAAATCTTTTGGTAAAGGTTTTCTGATAATTTGCACTAGCAACAGTGAAATGCGCATAGGATCAAGCTAAACCCCACAGTAATCAAATTATTTTTAATAAAAAAACATTTTGCTTGATCGCCTTTATTCCAGTTGTCGAGATCGACGTCACTTTAACACAATACTAAAAAACTGGGACTTGCTTACTCGCTCTCGAGAACAATTTTGTTTTACTGACAATCTATTTCCGTTCCCTAAGGTCTAGAAAATAGCGCAAACCTGCCAACAGGAGTCAGTTGTTATCGAACACGGGTACACAAGTAACAATTTCTTGGTATTGCGTTAGAGCGACGATGTTGACAACTGAAATAAGGGTGAATAAGTAAAGTAATAATTTCGGATTATTAGTGTGTTAAAATTTTTTTAACTAAAATTGTAACAATTCCCATTAAAAACACGAAAAATTTAAAATTTTAACTTTTTTCTAACCTTGAAAAATAAGGAATAAATTTAACATTTAAGAAATTTATTATTTGACATATTGTTATAAATTTATTTTCATTAAAATTTATTTATTGGTGGCTTAGCCTTGTCTATATATTTGGTTGGTGCTTTGCCAAATGATTAGTAGACTTCAACCATATATTTTGTTAAAGTTTCTAAGTCTACTACGCTTATTTTTCTTTTGTGATTTTCAAATATATTATTATTTGTGAATTCTCAAATAGTTTTTGAAAGTCTGTCCATAAGATAAGAGGTTTGTAACTGTTCAAAATATATGGTTGAAGTCTACTGATGATTTGGCAAAGCACCAATGAAATATATGGACAATGCTTAGCCGCTATCCAATACATATCAATTAAAATAAACGAATGAAAATATGTCAAATAATAAATATTGTTAAATACATAAAATAATTATTAAATTATATTGTACATGAAGAATCGGCGGCTGTTTTTCAGGCAACATAATTCACACTTTTTCCAGCGGCGGCGTAGCTGACTAAAATTATCGACTGCTCGGTTCAGCCGGTTGTGAGCCATCATGGCCTAGATCTCTGCTTGAGTAACTTCAATCAGCTGCTTTTGACATACGAGCCTCCAAGGCAATAACAAAATACCATATTGTTTTTGTTGTTTGTATTTTTTGTTGTAGTATTAACTTTACCTGTCATGAATTTGCCTTGGTACTGCTCATGTTGTTTCGCAACTGAAACTAAAATGGTGCCAGAGTCATTTTGTATGGAAAAACGTGCTGCCAGACAGATTTTGCGTGTTTCGCAATAAAAACAGGGTACTACTTTTGCTAATTTATTTCGCAAGTATTTTATACCAAATACTTTTACTGTCAAATTACATATTAATAAATACGAATTTAATATTATTCCTTTGTGTAAGACCTCTGTCTTCTTGGGAAACTCTTCACTTATTTTAAGCAGATGTTGGTAATTATAAAAAAATTAACGCATGTTTAATTTTTATTATTACAGGTAGCTATAATAAGTGAATATATTCGTTGAATATTGATGTATGTATGTAATTATTAGAGTCGGTAATTTATTTTTTTTTTGTCAACAGGCATCTAGCAAATATAAAATCTACACAAAATTCTAAGAATATTACCCTAAGAAACCAGGGGTCTAAAATCTAAAACCTAACTCCCGCTGATAGGCATCAAAATTCAAGCTTTTCTTTGGGTAAAAAGATTTAAAGCCAAATAACAAAGTAATATTTTGAAAATTTTCGCTTCCGGTTTTCTAAAATTTTTTACGAATGATGACTCTAGCATTACTACCATTAGTGCGAAATATTGAATCGTTATACGTTCTAGTTTGCGAAATATACTCGTAGGACTTCAAAATGAGAAAATTTAGCAAGAGACTTTAAAAAATTATGTGTAAATTTAAAACTACTTAACTTAGGTGTTACCATGAGGTGTCAATTGGTATGTGTTATGAGTTGGTTTTACGATCCTCAGGGGCGTAATTTTCTCGAAAAATGGTATTTTTAAAATTCTAAAAAAATATTTGTTAAATAATAACTCCTTATCTTTGCTGCGGCCAAGTTTAAATTTTGAGCACTCCATTGTTCATGAATAATTGAAAAAAATGTAAAAGAATTATAATAAAAAATTAAAAAAATCACAGATTTTTTTAAATAACAAAAATTAAAAATTTTAAAAACCCCCGACTTTTTTCAGAAAAGATATTATATCTTCTAAACGGCTGGATCGATTTTCTTCAAACATAGCTAAGAACCCTCTCGATCAAGTCATCCTTCAAACATAAATGAAAATCGGTCCAGCCGTTTGGCCTGTACGTGGACACGGGCAGACACACAGATACGCAGGCATACAATACAAAACTATAACACCCCTTTTTTTAGTCGGTATAATTCTTCAGTATTTGTTCTGAATACAGAAGTAGTTCATGTGTTTGAAGTGCATGTTCAGGTTTTAGACAAAAATGCGTAAAACAAAAGGGAAATATACAGCCGTGTCACAGATTCCGTTCGGAATGGTTTTGATTCCGTATTAACCATTCCGTTCAAATTTCATTTTGGTGCTTCAGATTCCCATCGTTTTCATCAATCCGAAAAAAATGCTTAATCTTACAAGTGTGGCAACATAATTTTGTAGTAAATGATAATGTGGCATATGCTTAGGCGTTTTAAATTTTTTTTGTGTACATATACAATAAGTCAATTAATAAATATAGCAATTAGTAGTTAATTGTATCACTAATTGCGTAAAACTCGAAATGCAACCCTGGTGTTTGTTGAGAACTGTGTTAAGTGAGCATAACAATTTCCTACAATTGCAAACCAAATGCCAAAAAAAAAGTAAATAAACAATGCAAAAGGAAATGGCTAGTGAAGAAGGTAAGTTTATTTGAAATTCCTAAATAAATTTATTTTTTGACAAATATCTTTTACAAATTGTGGCCATGTCGAGTAGAGTTTCGTGGCCAGAGGAAAAACGGCCACGTCTAAGCTGAGATGAGATGTAGCAGTTGGGTTTTCAATAAAGTCCGTGAGATGCACATTTATTAATAATAATAGTTGTAATAAATTAAAAACGAATTGTATGAGTTTTAATAGTATTTAAATATTGTTTTCATTCACAAATATTCTTCCAAATCATCAAAATTGTTATCATTTTCCAACTTTTGTTCTCATAAGAGCAATAGCTACAGATTTTTAGCACTTTATAGAATTATCAATTTTTTCGTGTTCTTTTTTTTAACACTGCTAATTTTGAAGAGTTCGACATTTCTGTTATATATTAGTGAAATTTCTTAGGCTTAGATGAAGATATGTATGTTACTGAAAAATCATTTACACATAAAGAATGCATTAAAAGCGTCACTCTTTTCTTAAGTACTCTTAACTTAAAAGTTTTTGTTTTTGCGATATTCACCTTTATTCCAGTTGTCAACATTGACAGCACGTCAATACGATATGATAAAATTGGAGGTTGGCCACTCGTTGTCTAAAACAACTGACTGCTATTGATAACCTCATGCTTTCAATCGAAATCGGCCCTTAAAATTTAACCACTCTTGTGCTTTGAATACAAATTTACCTACATTTTGTTGTAAACGTGAACATTTTGATTTACTTTGCACTTACAAATGAACAAACAGCCTTATGAAAATTCCGAAATCGGCCCTTAAAATTTAACCACCCTATAGTATGATTAAATACTTGTGTAAGCTTTAACAAATGCTTGTTACATAATACTTTCAATCAATTATTATGCAGAGAATTATGTGGTACTTTCCAGTTACTTCCGTTTTTTATTTTGCAAAAAAAAAATTAAATTTTTTAATCCCAATTATGAAAAGTGTTCTAAATTGTTTTTAACATAGTTTCGTTATTGTCATTGAAAAAAATTTAAGAAGCCTCAGTTAAAAGATGCTATTTTAGTTTTTTAAATTAAAAATATTTTTACTTAACAAAAAAGCACCAAAAGCACTGTAAGAAATTGTTAAAAGCACTGTAAAATACCAGCTTTTTAAAAAAGGGTATTAGCCAAAATTTCGCGTTTATGAAGAGGCAAAAAGCACCAAAAAATACCCGAAACGCACCAAAATACCATCACTGGTAACAATTGTTCCTGGAAACAGTGATGGGAATTGGAAATCTTGATTTCGTGCCGAATCTGTTTCTAAATAGTGTCAAAATCACTTTAATAGTCCCAAACCACTTTTTATATAATTTGTTTGCACTTAATGATCGTTTAGTATACTATGGTCCTTTAATGATAGATGATTGTGTATAGCTAGAAAATTCCATGAATATCACAAAAACCACGTTCCAAAATTAGTGGTTTACACACATACATACGTACATTGTATATGTTTGTATAATTTATTAATACTTTCTACTTATTTACAAGAAATACAACTAACTGATTTGAACAGGTAAAAGTTTTTATGTTTGCATGTTTATATGTTTGTAAAAGGTAATCGCCGAAACTGCCGGCTCGATTTTAAAATTTTTTTCAAGAAAATGAAGAATGGTACCTCCTTACGGACATAGGCTAAGTAAACTTCAACTAATGCGCCTTAGTCAGGGTCCACGGGCGCTAAACCTCCTATACTTAGAAAATACGAATTATAAGTTTAGAAGAGATCTATTAAAGGAAGACCTTACGTACTGAAAATATAAATAAAATCATTCTAACCCTAATACGCAGTTCACCCTACATTCCGCATACAGTCTATCTGTCCGCTCGACGGTCACCTAACTGAATGCTAAAGTGACTGTTGAACTGATTTTTATGAAAATGGAAACAAAGACTTTTTATGTATATATAAAACAAACATATGACGGAAATAAAATTGTTGATCGCAAGGCAACGTTTAGTGGCCTCAGCTAGTCTTTTACATAATTGAACAAAACATGATTCTAAAGGATACATCGCTCCACTGAATAAATTCGAAGTATTTCCAAAATATAAAAAAAAATTAAAAGAAGTAACACTCAGGCAATGAATGCCTAGAAGACAGAGGGATAATGATAGAGAAGACAGGTGGTGAAGGTCGAAAACACTTCTTAAGCCGCACAATTTTTGTTCTTTTAAACATAAAACCGAAAACCATTTTCTTCACCGAATTTGCCCTCAAGGGGCTATGTTATGCCAGCATATTGAAATTATTTTTCACGTCTCCGATATCTTTCCAAAACTCACTCTCACTTAAGATAAAGAATTTTATAAATTTTCAAAGTGTGATATAGATCTGTATTCACATTTAACTTTTCAGTATGTTTTCTTTAATTTGGAAACATTTGTGTAACAAAAGGAACAGTAATATTTATGTCTCTACTGAGAAAATTTTCTGAAAGCTATATTGAAGATATATTTAGTTTTCCAATATGATAAAAAAGACGAAAAACTACTATTTTGTTTTTGAATTCTTCAACTTTATGCTTGAAATTTTCGGTTTAAAGATGGTGAGAGTTTAGAACTACATACATATGTATGTATATTATGAACGAATGTATCATCAATATATATTTTGTTCAAAAAATGTAGACACAAATGATGAAATAAAAAGAAAGCCTCCTAAAAATTAAATGTACTCTTACATTTTCAGATTGTTTCGACATTAATATCATTCACTATGTTAAGAACATAAGTTTTATCATTGCATTCATACATAAATAATTTGACGAAACAATCAACGTTTTGGGTATATTTATAAAAAGTTAACGACATCAGCTGTTATATCTTTTAATAATTCGTAACAAACATTCACTGAATACCGTTACTTTTCCCTATCATAAGCGAACAAACGTCAGCCTCAAACCCTACTAGCGTCGCTTTCACAATGTATGATTAATACTTGAAATTAACTTTAACTGCAAGTTCTTCACACAAAACTAGCCGTTAAAGGACCGTAAGTGTTCAATACTTAACAACGTCAATACTAAAAGAATACTTTTTATTGGGATAAAAAAAGTTGCCAAATTAATGCCAGCCATAACCGCCAAAAAGTTTAAACAAATTACTTTAGGCCTTCATTTTTTGACAAAAAATCGATTAGTTACGATCGCAAATGATCGATTTTTGTAGAAACGAAGCTTTAAAAAATATGACGCTTAAGCTTTTTTGGCGTTATGGCTGGAATAGACAAAAAGTGCCAGAAAAGGAGCGAGAGTGCCACAGTGCCAGCTAACTTCCAATAGTGCCAAAAATGGCACAATTGTGCCACATTTCCCATCACTGCCTGGAAAGTGTTTATTAACTAAAAAAGTTTGCAAGGAGAGAGCGTCAAAAGAGAGAAAAAAAATTGAGAGACAAAAAAAAATCGTACAAATTTTTACTAGTAAAATTTTTGCTTGCAAAAATTATCCATCTACCTGTTGTGTGTTTTGTTCTCAAATTGATTATTTCATTACCTACATATATTCAATTTTAATGGCAAATAATTTTTTTTTGATTCTCAATGTGATCACAGATCGAAAGTGGAATTTTTGTATTTGTAAATGAATAAAATTAAAAAATTATGAAAAATGCATAACAATAGTAAAAATAAATGAAACTGTGTAAAGAATTTCATATTAAATATCAATTTCTAAAAAAAAATGCAATTTAAAATATAGGGTGTTTTTTTGAGGGGTATAGAACTTCGAATTGAAATAAAACACAAGAAAATCGTTTTAATGTCCATCAATTTGGCTTTATTGGAAGGATAATTTTATGACATTAATGTTTAAATATGATTTCGGGCATATGGCCGCCGCGGCTGGCTCGAATAAAGCTAATTCTACAGGTCCAATTTTCAACCACTTTTTCGAGCATATGGGGCCGTATGTTGGCAATAACGCCACGAATGTTGGCTTCCAAGTCCCCTAACGTTTCTGGTTTGTTGGCGTAGACGAGCGACTTCACATATCCCCAAAGAAAATAATCCAATGGTGTCAAATCACACGATCTTGGTGGCCAATTGACAGGTCCATTCCGCGAAATTATGCGCTCATCGAATGTTTCCTTCAATAAATCGATTGTGACGTGCGCTGTGTGGCATGTAGCGCCGTCTTGTTGGAACCACAACTCATCCACATTCATGCCATCCAATTCGGGAACAAAATAGTCGGTTAGTCGGCTCCAATTGCTGTGCACGGTGGCGAATCGATTCATTCGGGTCCTCTTCAACACTTTGCTCTACAGCGGCAATTGTTTCTTCGGTGCGCACTGTTCGACGTCTCTGCGGATGCGTATTATCACATAGAGTAAACGTAGTGCGAAAACGATCCATGGTTAACCGAATTAATTGCTCTGATGGACGATTATGTCGACCATAAAATGGACGGAGCTTGCGGTAAACTTCGCGAACTGAACCATTATTTTCGAAATAAATTTGCACGATTTGCAAGCGTCGTTCTTTTGTCAACCTGTTCATGATGAAATGGCAAACCAAACTAAATATTAATCACTTGACAGCTGACAAAATGGCCTCCAGTTAAAAAAGTGATGCCAACTTAAAGTTCTATACCTCAATAAAAAACACCCTTTATTATCAAATAAAATACACCTGAAAAAGTTCAATTGTATCATTATTGCCATCCATGGTTCTGATATGAATAAAATTTTCTAGCAAGTTTTTACAAGAAAAGCATTAAACACATTCACCACAGCAAGCTACCGACTACCAAATGTCAAGGATAGAATACACATGTTTATATGAGAATAATTCTTTTGAAGACAGCAAGGCAACATGGCGACAGGTTGTTGTTGTAGTCCAATTAAACTAATTTCTATTTCTTTGGCTACAATGAGAAAATTCATTGCCAGTACAATACAAAATGTTGAATGAATAATTTTGTACAATTATTTCATATTATTCAACAGAAATAATATCCAAAAATTGATGTTAGGAATAAATTGATTCATTTTTGTACTTTTACGTGAAATATGTACATTTTAAAAGAGTAATTAATTTTTATAAATGCAAAACATATTGTTACGAAAATAGCCGTCAACAATGTTAAGCAACATCACACAAAAATATTCCAACAGGGTTAATGTAAATGCTACGCGAAAATATTCCTACAGGATCAAAGCAAAGAATAGTCTAGAAAGTAGCCAACAACTAAATAAGCATGCCTAGCTTGATTAAACAAGCAAAAGCAACTACAACAAAAAAAGCGTCTGCTTATTATGAAGATTCACATATTTGTACACATCCATACATGCCAATTCAAACGAAAAGCAAAAGATAAACAACCACCGTGTGTTGCTTAGTTAATTATGTACACACGCATGCATATACACATGTATGTACATAGTTACCACATGAACTTAATTAGGCAGCATATAAGATGATAATGATCGTCTAGACATTGCTTGAAACTTCTAGTGGAATTTCTGTGAAATATAAATAGAGGTGACGCATCCAATGAGTTAGTTAGTTGCAGTTGTAAGTCAGTCGCGAACAGTTATAGTTAGTGCTAATCAGAAACTAGTGAAGTTAAGAACTCGTTAGACAATTAATAATTAAGTTGTGAATTAATAATAGTCTGTCGTGGAATTCAGATTATTGTGGAGTCTATCCTGTCGACTGGAGTAAAGGGAACAGCGCAGCGAATAGACGTGTATAAGGGTGTAAGTAAAGCCAGTGAGTCTTTATTGGTGTATCAACTGTGAGTGTCGGCAGAGTGAGTGCCGTGTGTGACAAGCAGCAGACAAAGAGGTATTGGTGTATGTATCAACTGTGAGTGACGGCAGAGAGAGTCTCGTAAGTGACGAGCAGCAGACAAAGAGGTGTCACGTGATTACTTGCGCATCCAGCTAAGAGACGTGCGTAAACTGCAGCGAGGAAGGCGTAGTGGTAACCAGTTGTGAATATCTGTGTGTAATTTATTAGTTTAAGTTGTATTATTGTATTCAAGCTCTTGAGTAATTTAGTATAAGTGTATTTGTAAATAAAACTTGTATCATTCTTAACCCTAATTACTACACTCGGCTCTTGTATTCATTTGCAAATCTTCGGATCTACGGAAAAGCGTTTTTATAGAGAGAAAAACGTAACAATATAAAAATGGCAATACTGAACTATGTATTTTTGAATATCAACTGCAGATGGTGCTGCTGCCGTCTCCAAAATAATTAAGTAGCCGGCTACGAGCCGACAAATGCTGCTAGCGACATTTGTAGTCGTGTGTTCGTGTAGCCTGCTGTGGTGAATGTGTTTAATGCATAAAGCGTTCAATTACTTTTTCATATTTAGGAGAGTAATTTTGTAAATTTCTGCCCTACTCTCTCGTTGCTAGTTTCTGCTGAGAAAGTATATGAACAGACCTATTGTTTTACAACATTTAATAATATGGTTTTTAGATTTTTGCATTAGTTCCTTTTAAAATGTTCATATTTAGAGTACCTACTTTTTTCTCGGTGAAATTGAAAAAACTCCCGAGGAATTGTTATTCATAACTAGGGAAAGGATTTTCATGTAAATACATGTTTTCTGTCGTTGGTCTTAGATCAACGTAAATAACATATATTTGCGAATCAACAAATTTGTGACAAAATGGCATCGATTTGTTAATGCATATTTTTACATATTTTACAATAAATATATATTTTTGCATATTTTACTACAAATGTATATTTTTAATACATTTTTTAGTTTTTTCATGTTATAAATCCAATTTAGTATTTTTTATTATTTGTAAAGTATTTAAAAGCTGCAGTTTTTACTAAGAACAAAAAAAGAGGAAAACGAGAAAAATTTACGATCGTATTTTTTGTGATATTATTCGATATACCTTGGGTTTTGGAAATTTAAAAAAAAAAAATAGCAATAGCCCTTTTAAACCCAAAAATTTTTGTGTAATTTTTTCAGCGCTCTCTACTGGTTCCGCATTAATTTCATGCGGATATAAAGTGCTGTTGAAAGCCCCTTTGCGTGTTTCATCCTTTAATGAAAAATATCAAATGATATGATACGGATACATCCTCTAGTAACTAGATGGGGAACGTGGCAGAAGGCTGTCGGATACTAAATATCTATATATTAATAAAATTAAAAATATTTTAAAGTAAAAAAACTTTCCCCCATATGCAAATAAATAACGAAAATTTCTTTTTGTTTTCAATAAAAATTGTAAGTCGAACGTTTTCTTTCGCAGGTGGGAAATAGGCCATAAGAAATATTCAGGTCTATTCGGGAAGTCACTTTCACCACAAATACGCGCATCTTTCACTTTTTGCTATTCTAAAATACTACGTTGGATATGACTGCTAGAAAACATATGTTTTCTTTCACATTGGAGGTATTCTAAATAGGCCATTAACTTTTTATAACATATTTCAACGAATTTGATTTTAATATTTTATTCAGTTTATTTTCATTCGAAATTCTGTATACACTGGTGGCTCTTTTGACAATATGAATTTTTTGTGATTTCTTATTCCTAAGAATATAAAATACTTTAATGTAAAAATTTTTTACATGCTGATTTTTTCTTTGTGTTTCCTACATTTAATATTATTTGTTTTGATTATTCTGCGAAACAATTCATAACAAACAAACTAAATTTGTTAATTTTTATTGACCTATTCAACTGTTCGTTTGTTTTCAATTTGTTTTATTTATTGAAAAGAGCGAATGAACGATATAAACGAACTCATTTCTTTTTTATAAACTGAACGAAAATGGGCGGTTACCTGAATGAACGATTTGGCTCAGCCCAACAAAAAAATTTCAAAAAAAGTAATCGAGTTTGGAATTAATCATTTTTGGTGGAAGTTGTTCCTTACTTGATTACCAACTTAGTGATTTTAACAAGGCCTGAGACTAAAATAATCGATTCTTGAGAAGTAGTTATGTTGTTTATTGTAGAAATAATTTATTTTTTTCGTTGTGGGAAAAAGTTATTTTTTTCTTGATGGAACTACTTTTTTATTCGAAAAAAATACTTTATTTTTGAAATATGACGTTGTTTAAGTAAATGGAGTTTCTGGATTAAAAGCTCTGATTGAATAAATAATAACGTTTTAAGAAAAATCTAAATAAATAAAAAAAAACTATTGTTTTACCTCGAAATACACCCTTTTGTAAAATTTCTTTTATAAAAAAAATTGCAGTGGGTTATATTTTATTCGTATCCGCGCCTGTATTGTTACTTATTGAAATTTAATTGTTTTTATTGATGAACTTTTATTAAAACCGAAAATGAAACAAATTGTTGAGAACTACTTATATTTAAATAATAATTTTCCAAAATGTAAGCACTTATTTTTTAGTGTAAAATAAATAAGTAGAAATATATATAATTTATTTAAAATAACTACATATTTTGGCAATATGTTCAACTTCTGCTTCCTATTTTTAAGCGCAGTATTCACGGTCAAAATGCATGACACAAGCATCGAATACGTGTGCATGAAGAACTCAGCATACACGTGCATGCATTACACGATAAATTGGTAGCATCTTGCTACAAGCCAATTGTAAGGCAATTGTCAAACTACATACAAAAGCTTTTTGCGTATAGAATTTGACAGTTCTTTGTACAACACAATGTTTTGAGTAGTTTATCTTCTTAAGTTTGTGTTGCATACATGCATGTGCAAAAATCAAAAAAGTTAGGTTTTGCTTCAAGCATCGTCAGTGTGACACATACAAACAAAATTTCACTAATATTATTATAATGCAGGTCATGCATTTTGACCGTGAATAATGCGCTTTAATCCCCCTTATTGTGAACGGCGTCGTCGACGTCACATGAAGACGACAGTAAATATTTTCACTTGTCTACTCTTTATCTGCAACAATTGGCTCTTATTTCACAATCTCTTACTAATCTCTAAGGCTGAGTTTACATCTGGCATTTCTTGTGTGTCATTTGCCCAAAAAAGCGCAACCAACTAATTACTAATGAAAAACTGTTTGATTCAGACATATATTCATTGATTTAAACAATTTCCAATCATGTTGGACTCTATAAAATTGTATATTAGTTATGTATGGAACTATTTAACTTAATAAATACATGTCTGAATTATAGAGCTGCGTAAACAGTCTTGACGTTTTTACGTCATGATTTTTAAATGTATTCACGTCGCATGTATTATACTAAACCATGGGAACATCATGAAGCAAATTTTTGCAAATCGAATTCACACGTATTCTTATTCTCTTTCATTTTGTCTTATCTGAGATAAATTTTTGCTTATCTTTTTACTCATTTTTCTCAAACGCACAGCGAGAAATTGATTGTGTATGCTGTTTATGTTAAAAAATGCTTTTGCTAACGTGAAAATTAAAAATTGTTTTCTCTTACAAGTTGGTTTTTCGTAGTTTTAAACTCAGAATTTAAGTGAATAATAATGTTTATTTATTACTTTTTGTTGAAACGGTTTTCTAGAAAAAATTCTTTCATAAAAAAATCATATAAGAATTACTTTTATTAATTGATTCTGCCTGTGTGTTTATCTTTTTCGCTCACTTACACAACCTTAAATTTATCTTGGTCACCCATGTACTAAACCAATAATAAATGCTGTCGTACTATAAGCGAAGCACTATGGATGTATTGGTATATGTGTATATCAGTTGTAACAAGCGATATCGCAAGACAGCTTGTTTGTAACAAACACTCAAAAGAAGTACTGTTGATTAGTGTATGCTTGTTATTTTTCATATTGTACGTTTGAGTGTGTGTGTAATATGTAGATGGTAAGCTGTTATGTGATTAACCGCATACAACTAATGTTAATGCATGTGTGTGCCTTTGCATGTGCGCAGAAAAATAAAAGATCATACACACATACATTCATGACGTTTGTACACGCGCTTATGCGTAGAAAGAAGCAAGTATCACAAATTCTTCCCTCACGAAGTGTTTTCTTCTTTACTCTTATACCAAGAATACTCAAACAAATTTCTTGCAAAAAACAATGTTGTTAACGTTTGTTTTATAAGATTTCGCTTTAGTAAAGTATTTGAAAAATCCCTCATCCTATAAGATGCCTTGTGCAGGAGACTAGTCTGAATCAAACAGTTTTTGATTAGTAATTAGTGGTTACGCTTTTTTTACGCCTGTGTGACACATGGCACACAGATGTAAACCCGGCCTAAGGCTTTGTAAATTAAAGTAGCATATTAATAGTAGTCAATCGTTGTCGACAAAGAGTAGACAAGTGAAAATATTTACTGTCGTCTTCATGTGACGTCGACGACACCATTCACAATTAGGGGGAATATTTTACGCAATCTGGGTCCAAATCGGTACATACGTGATCGTATCGACAATCGCACGAAAACAAATTAAATAATACGTTAATCGTATAAACTGAATGGGATTTCAATACGTTCACGTATGTCATAATCCGAAAATTGTGTTTTTACGTGACGAGTTGTACGTTCACGAATGTAACGATTTGTCCCCTGATTTGTAAGCGAGTACTTCAATTTGGTAATCTAAAAAGTAAGTCATTATATGGAAATTAGTTCATATTGTAATGTCTAATTTTTTGCTAGGAGGTTACAGTTAAGCCTCTACTGTCACCCTGGGGCTGCTAATCTTGAACCAATTGAATTTTTTAGGGGTACAGCTTTAGGTATTTGTGTAAAATGCGGTGTAATGACATTTCTTGCACATTTAAAGCACGCGAACGCTTCCTAACATTTTCCAAGTTTTGATGATATTGATTGCTTTGATTTTGGTTTTCCAGTGTAATTGAAATTCCTTTTACCCAACTGACAGCAAAATTTTGAATTATAAATTATTATGCTAATTATTTATTATGAAATTAAATCGATCCTAGTGTGAAATAATTATTTGGATTTTTTATATTATTAGGAAAATGTTTAATTTACATACAAACATATATACATACATACAAACATACGTATATACATGCATTATATTACTTAAATATTATTACAAATAATACAAATACGTTTAAAACGCAAAATATATAATCTAAAAACCACTGCCTTATCATTTTTTATCGCCATCCATTTTATTTTTGTCAAGAGATGATGATACCATGCCACCGCCGTTTGAAGGATATAACTTTTCCAGATAGTTCACCGATTCATTAAGAAATGTCTATAATATTAATAAAACAAATATTAAATTCTGAAACGTTAAAATGGAATTAGTTTTAAGAACCTGAAAAGCATGTAAGACAGCCATTATTGCTGGTGAACCGAATCCATGTGTTATCAATGAGAAGTGCGTTAAATGTCGTTGCATTGATGGCTCTAGTAAATGTTGGGATCTTGTCCCATATTGTGTGGTCCGGTCTTGACTAAGAACTTGCATGAGTTCCTTTGTAATCTGTTGAGAAGTTAAAATTTTTATTTCATATTAATACGATAAAAATCACTAATTTAGTTAAAAAATTTAATGTTTATTTTTAAAATCGAAGAGTGCTTTTCATACAAATTTTCCAGACGAGTCGTCTGCCTGACTTGTGGAAACTGCACACAAGTATTTTACTGCCATTATTATTGTCGCTTACCTCTAAACTATTCAATAAGTTACATAAGGCTAACAAATATATACATATGTACAGTTACTCACACGCAAAGTTTGACACAAGGAAAGTTCTGATGTTCCTATGTTTGGAACCCAAAATTTAAGAACTTGGTTAAAGTTGAAAACTTCCATTAAATATTTTTTATTTTATTAAAGAAATATAAAGTAAAATAGCCTTGTGTTTAGCTTCAGCACGAGCTTTGCGCCAAGCGAATCCCATCTGGCCACAAAAGCTGTATTTTCACTTTATCTGCAAAAGCAACGTGTTTCTTAATTTTTGACCAGATGAGAAAATATTCACTTAGCGCAAACCTCGTGCTGAAGCTCAACACAATGTTATTAATAAGCACGGTAGTGGTCCCTTTATGCCATGGGTGTGTATGTTTTCGTCTGGAACAGGTAAAAAACATTTTTTGACTGGAATTATTGATTTGAATTATTACATTGACGTTCTGAAGTAAAACATGTTGGAAAGAACCGAAAATTCTGGTATAAAAGGCGACTTCGTATTCTAACAAGACAACTTTGCCAACAATAAGTCTTGGAAATGGCGGCTATCCGACGGACAAAGGCTTTTGACGCACTGAAGGAAGTCGTAAGAGAATAATGCTATACTATTGAGCCCGAACTATAAAAAAATTTGCTTGAATCTATGGCACGGAGTTATCAAGCGATGGGAGAGTCAACCGAGTATTAAAAATGTATCCACCACTAAATACAAATATGGGAATTGTAGTGACCACTTTGAGTGTGAGCTTCGCTTTAAGCAGTTAAAATATAAAACACCTAGTTTTATATTGTTTTGATTGTACTGGTTGTTTTTTTTTGTTTTACTTTATATTTCTTTAATAAAATAAAAAATATTTAGGGCCATTATTACAACTTAAAGATAGTTAAAAGTAGGATTTTATCAGACGTATAAAAACTTTACCATTTGCAAAATTTTACTTTAACCTAAAGTGAGCGATAAATTACAGGCAAGTTTATCCTACCTGGTAAGTTAAATCCAATTTGCAATAATGGAAAGCTTTTAATACGTCCGATAAAATCCTACTTTTAACTATCTTTAAGTTGTAATAATGGCCCTTAATGGACGTTTTTCAACTTTAACCAAGTCCTTAAATTTTGGATTCCAAACATAGCAACATCAGAATTTTCTTTCTATCCCACTTTACGTGTGAGTAGTTGAATATGAATATGAATATTTTTCCAAAAAATTAAATTAATAAATGCATAAATCCTAATGATAATTTAAATAAATGGCGAAAAAAATATTAGTTTGTAATAATTAAAAAAAAACAATTTTAATTCAATTCGTGTACCCAAATTAAAAACAAAATTCTTGTACAATTAACATTAAAAAAGTTTAAGTACTTTTCTAGATAATATTTGTCCGAAAATTATTTCCCCATATTAAAATAAGTATATTAAAGTATTTTTTATATATATCGGAGGAGCTAACGATCTAGTTCGTAGATAACTAGTGTTTTATAAAAATATTTTCTTCAGTTCGGTTAAAGAAAAATTAAAATAATATCCCTTGGAAAATACGTCTATGTATAAAAGTTTTCATTAATACACCGCTCAAACTTATACCATGTAGCCTCAAGTCGTCCACTAACAGTTCTAAAATTTTTAATTTGATATTGTCATATCCATGTCCATGAGAATTGGAAACAATATTTTTCTGCAAAACCATTTCCTTCCATGTATTTGCTAGCTTTATCTATATATATATAAAAGAGGATGTATGTATGTATGTATGTAACGTATCGATCGACTCCAAAACGGCTGGGTCAATTTTGATGAAATTTTCAGGGAAACTTCAGAACATTCAGGCGGGTGACACTGTGAAGTTTGATTTTTGTTTTTCGGTCTGCGGGCGGAGGGGCGTGGCAAAATCCAATTTTCATATTGCACCACCAATGCCATATGCGTATATTGATTTTTTTTGCTTTTATTTTATTTGTATTTTTTGAAAACTGTTGTCATGTTTTTCAAAACGAGATATCAAACTCTTAAATCGGTTTTGTAGTTCCGAAGATATTTACAAAAAACCTATGTTAATAATGATCCAATATCAAAATTTTAAAACTTTCGAAATGTTGCATTAAAAACTCCGAGTTTTCGGTTTATTTACAAAATATTTACATCATTCGATAATACGATGAGGATAGCGAAGCACACCGGGTGTAGCTAGTTGGTAATAAATGTTGTAGTTTCATATGAAAATAAGTTATTTATGTGTATTAAAAATATTTAAAAATGTAGAGGAAGAGATGAGGAAATTAAAACGATTTAAACAGTTTGGCTACAATTTGTCTCTGGATTGTTTAGCATGAAGTGATTTTTCTGCAAAAAAAAAAAATTATAATAAAATGAAAATTGAAATTTGTCGTACTGTGTAGGCATTTATTTAATTTTTTTATAGAAATTTGTGTGTTGTACTATTTTGAATTATTATTTAATGACGATCATTAAAATGTTGGATAGTTTTTTATTATCTTTAAAGTACGCCAACAGGAGTATTAAGTTCCTTGTGATAAAATTTTTTTCATATTTAATTTTTCAGGGGTAAATAGAACCCCAATTTAATGTACATATGTATATAAATTTTACACATAATATTTGTATTCGTATTAGCGAATATAGTTTCAAATATTCGTATTAGTATTGGGGAATATCAAAAATAGACATTTGGCATATCACTAATCACAGCGATACCAATTAAGCGCGTTTTAACTATGCCCAACACGCTTTTTTTCGTCTTAGCGCGTTTAAAATAAAGTCAATAACATCAATTCAGTTCAATATTTTTTACTTTTTTTTAAATAAATTTAACAATTTTCTAGTACACAAAACTCAAATTGGTTAATGATTCAGCTATCGCTAATTAAATTTCTTTGACTGTGGTTAGAATTAAAAACGCATTTTAATACTGTAATTAGCAAATGTTTTTAAATTTCACAACTAAAATTATGTACTAGATGACCCAAAAAATGTACATAACTTATTAAGCATTTATTAGAGCTGAATCACATAAAGCATTTGAATCGCAAAATTGTTTGTATGTTGTTACAAAGTTTGACAAGTAAAATTATAATAAAAACTAAGGATTTCGATTATTTCTGTATTCTGATCCTGTATTAAATGGGTTTAGTTATTGAGGATGTAATTTCGAAGAAACAATATTATAAAATCTGAAAAAGAGTTACTAAAAAATCATTTGTATTAACTAATATATACATGCATCGACTTTTATTAAAATTTAATTTAACTCGTAGGAAAATAATTGACAATGTTATAAATAATTGACAATGCTGTAACTTAGCCAGTTTTGAGAAGGGTAATAGCGCGTTTGGGTTATAAATAGTTGGCATCGCCGCTAATATATACATACATACAAACTCAAATAGTTGTTTTTTTTAACAAAATACTCTGCTTTATTCGCCAAATATTCCTCGCTTTTACATCAACCCAACAACAAAAATTTTTCACTTGCCTTGCATTGTATTACACTTGAATTGTAAGGATCTGTCAATAGTACTCAATCTTTGCCGAGAAAGAGTAGAGAAGTGCCAATTTTATTGTATAGGGTTGAGGAGTCGACATATAAAAAGTTATAAACTGCAATTAATTTAACAATTAATTATTCAACGAAGGCAAAACAAAATTTTAAGGTTAATAACATCTGGTCCATGGTACATAAAAATTCAAATATACATCGTGATTTAAATATGCCAATAGTGATAGAAGAAATTAAAAAAAAAGCAATGTGAGTCCGAACACAGAGGAGATGTGTAAACATCTAGTAATGAAAGTATATTAGTATATTTTTTTTAATTAATTAATTAAAAGTATCAAAACTTTCAATATTGTAAATACATAGGAATTTGTTGGTTTTTGTTTGTTTTATTAAAATTATTTGGTTAGTAAATGGGCACACTGCAGTATAAGTAACTATATGTACTGCATTCAAAATTGCAGTAAGCAGTAAATTTACTGATTACTAACAAAATTCAGTAAATTTTTACTGCTTATGAAATTTAATTTGTATTACCAGTAAAATCGTAGGGCCGTAATCATAATAAAATTGTAGCAAGTGGCAAAGTTTTTTCATTCAAATTTTGAAACTTTTGTATGAAAAACATTTAGCCACTTGGTAGAATTTCATTATGAATACGGGTATTACTGATTACTGAAAATTCAATGCACCTCATCATATAATAAATCATTTAGTCACTTTATAAAAATTGTAGAAAAAATTTTTAGTAATCATTAAAAATTTACTTGTTAAAAATTTTTTATTATTTTTACTGAAACTTTAGTGGTACTGCAGTGCTCATCTATGGTAAATGTCTTTACTTTTACTTTTTAATTTTTAATTCCTGTTGTTCATCGTTTAGTTGTTGCTGTTCTTGTTGTTGTGTTCGCATTGCAATTAAAATAAATTCAGTAAAGTGCGACTTTGACTCGCGCACGAAGGGTTCCGTACACTCGGTTTTGAGCATTTTTTTGATGTGGCTTTTTTTCCTTTTTTAAGTCTTTCCAGTTTAAACGATTTTTTTAAGTTTTGTCGCTTTTTTCTATTTTTGGCATTTTTTTCTCTTTTTGGGTTTTTTATTTATGAAATTTTTTCATTTTGGCGATTTTTTCCATTTTGGCGACTTTTTTCTGTTTTTGGGGTTTTTTTCATTTTGGCGATTTTTTTTCATTTTGGCGATTTTTTTCTGTTTTTGGGTTTTTTTATTTAGGCGATTTTTTCATTTTGTCGATTTTTTTGTTTAACTGTTTTTTTTTAATTTTGGCGATTTTTTAATTTTGGCGATTATTTGTCTGTTTTTGGGTTTTTTCACTTTGGCGAATTTTTCATTTTGGCGATTTTTCCGGTTTTTCGCGATTTATTTTAGTCCTAGAAATTTTTTTAATGTGGTGCTTTTTTCGTTTTGGCGATTTTTTTTTGTTTTTGGCGATTTTATAATTTTTTGATTTTTTAGTTTTACCGTTTTTGAAAATTTCAAGAGTTTTGCTCTTACGGTTTCCAAGATACAGCAAGTTGTCAAAATTACAAAGTCAAAATTGCATTAACTGATGGAACACCTTTAAATTTAAATTTTTTAAATTTAGTGTTAATTGTTGTAGTCTGTGTAACTTTACAAATTTCAAGTGTATATATGTACATACAATTGTATGTATATTACATGAGATTTTAAAATTTTTCGTTGCTCGTTTTGGAATACCCTTTAATTTTTAACTCTCATGTATTTTTTGTTGTAGCGGCCAAATGTAAACACACTGTGTCCGAGTTTCAGGTCCGTAGCTCTTACGGTTCTCGAGAAAATACCCTGTGACAGACGGACGGACAGCGTAGCGAAAACAATAGGGTCCATTTTCACCTTTGGTGTACGGAACCCTAATAAAGCAATTATCAAGTTAAATAAAACAAACAAAAACCAGCAAATTCCTATGTATTTACAATATTTTAAATAAGTTTGTATTGCTTCTTTCAAACACTAATACACTCATATATAGCTCACACCGATTTGACAACGCTGTGTGCATCTCAGTCAAAATTTGTGACTGTATTGTGAAAAAGATATTTACCCTCTAGCGTATAGATGTTTACACATCAAAAAAAAAAAAACACAAAAGAATATTTAACTAAACTCGAGTCACATCCTAATCCGCTTGGGACTGCTTGTAAATACATTTATTTTTCTTTTTGGATTATCACTATTTATGTATTATTTATAACTATCACTTAGTTTATGTCCGACACTGGTCGGGCCTAATAATTATATTTTAGATTTAAGATTTGAATACTTATTGTTAGTTCATATTATATTATTATTATTCATAAATAAATACATGTATTAAAAAAAAACTGCAATTATAAATAAATTTCAGCAACAAATTGCTCCCTTCTCCAATAAGAATTTTTTTCCTTTTTCTATTATTTGTTACTGTTTGAAATTGTTAGCAGGGATAATTTTCTCGTGGAAGTTTATTCATAATTACCAGGAAAACCGCAAATATGCAATTGCATGTTTTTTCTTGTATGAAGTATTAATGCGGGGACAAGATATTTATCCGTTTAGGAACTTTTTATGAAATTTGGTATCGATTTGTTAGTGCATATTTTTGCATATTTTACCCTTTTAGGCATGTTTTTGCATATATCAGCCATACACGCATATTTTTAGCATATTTTTTTATTTTAAGAGCATAATTTACGCTTTTAGGGTATATGTTGACACTTTATAGAATTTTTTTATTTTACACCCCATTCCGAAAAGAAATATACATACTAACTTTTTTTGAAACTTATTATAATTTCATTTTCGAAATAAAATTTTAAGTTTAAAAACAAAAGTTTTAAGGCGCTATCTGGGTGAATATGCTTACAAATTAAGGGGTTAGTCAAATTTTTTTATTTTTCGCCATCTAAATCTCTGTTTAAATATTCCATGTAGTGTACATATATATTTTTCTTATACTCGCAGTCTTACGGACGTTAGTTTCAATACAAATTCAGTTTTGCTGTTTGTGACGGACTCTGCCCCGAGTGACAGAAACTTAGAAACGATTTTTATTTGAAATTCTAGGTCAATATTTAGATATTTATTGCAATAAAAATAATAAATAAAAATCTTGTCTTATTTATCCAAAATACAGTTCCAAGGCCTGAATTCTGATATCGTGATCTTTTGAAATTGAAGTTAAATTTTTATGAGAGCATCCAATAAAAATTAATTTGCATTATTTGTTTTAGTCCATATTTTATGGAAAATTTGTTTTAAGCTGCAATTTGAAGTGCATGTTATTGAAGTTTTGAACTAAAAATATATTTTCATTTACAAATAAACCAATTTATTTAATTTTTAAGAGCATATTTGTTGAATTTTTATCGCATATTTTTAAGTTTTAGTAGGGTGATCGATTATTCGACTTTTTCCAGAAACCGGTTTTCGAATAGTTCGAATATTTGAGATTATGAAAAACCCGGTATCGATTTTTACAATTCAAAAAAAACCGGTGAACCGGTTTTTTAAGTAAGAAAATAATTGTACAAAAGTTTTGATTTTAAATTGCTTTTGCGCAAACAGTTTATATAAATTTCAAACAAACGTCAAAAAGTTCATTTAATAAAAATAAAATAAGAAAATTTCAAGCAATTTTGAATTTAAAAATATATTTACATATGTATGTATATCTTTCTATAAAAACAAAAAAGTGTATGTATCTCAAAATGGCTAAAGAAAGGCAAAAAAAAACAAGAAATTGTTTTTTACAATATGCACAATTGCACAGCTTAAGTTTATGAGTCAAAATTATTTAGCGAACTTAACAGGTTTGTGAAAATAAATTCCTATACAATTTTTGACATTTTATTTACGAGAGAGTAAAAATGCACAATTGCACAGTTTGCGAGACTTTTGAACATTCTCATGAAAACCCTTAATGTAAAAATTAAAGATAAAACATAAAAATTAATTTCATATACCTACATATATATGTATAATATATATACATACTAGAGACCTGCGTAAACAGTCTTTATATGTAAATACGTCATGATTTTTAAATGTATTCACGTCACATGTATTTATACTAAACCAATAATAAATGCTGTCGTACTATAAGCGAAGCCTGATGGATGTATTGGTGTACGTGTATATCAGTGTTAACAAGCAATGTCGCCAAGACTGCTTGCTTGTAACAAACACTCAAAAGAAGTAGTGTTGATTAGTGTATGCTTGTTATTTTTCATATTGTACGTTTGAGTGTGTGTGTAATATGTAGATGGTAAGCTATTATATGATTAACCGCATAAAACTAATGTTAATGCATGTGTGTGCCTTTGCATGTCCGCAGAAAAATAAAAGATCATACACACATACATGCATGACGTTTGTACACGCGCTCATGCGTAGAAAGAAGCACGTATCACAAATTCTTCAGTCACGAAGTGTTTTCTTCTTTACTCCTATACCAAGAATACTCAAACAAATTTCTTGCAAAAGACAATGTTATTAACGTTTGTTTTATAAGATTTCGCTGTAGTAAAACATTTGAAAAATCCCTCATGTCTTGAAACTTCTTATAAGATGTCTTGTGCAGGACACTAATACATACATATAAAGGTATGGAAGAATATGAAGCAAAATATCAACAAAACTAAAAAATACTTTTTGCAAATGGATTTTGACATCCATTTCACACCATAAGGCCAATTTAATTCGTCTCTGATACCACCTCATAAAATAATTTCGCTTAAATTTCATGTTTCAGTAAGTGTTGAAATGCTCAAAATACTTACAAAAATCAACAGAACACGTTGGTCTAAGTTTTTACATAGCAAAAACTAATTTTATTTCATAATTTACAAATCGAAAAGTATTCGACTCAGCCGGTTTTTAAATTGTAAAAAACCGGACTATTCGACATTCGAAAAATCAACATTTTGAAAAACCCGGCAACCGTAATGTGAAAAAATCGGCTTTTAAAACCGGTTGATAAACCCTAGTCTTTAGTACATATTGAATGCGCATAAAACACTTTTTTTGGAGCATATTTCTGGTTTCCCTGATAATTACCCTTATAATTACCTTATAACGAATTTGTCAAACTTATAAATTTTCCAAATGCTATTTTCCTTCCAAAGCTAATATACATACATACATATGTACTTCTCTTTGTTTTCAAAATAATTCTTAGCTGTGTATTATAGCACTCTTGATAAAAATAACCGTAAGAAATTAGTTAATTTATTGTGCTCTTGTTGTTAATTTATCAGAAATTTGCAAGAATAGTTCTGAAATTGTTAAAAGTACACGTATAAAATTGTATGGGACTTTAAAATATTATAAAAAAGAGCATAAAATCGAAAATTATAATTTATAAACAGCTTTTTATATAAAAATTGCTAAGAAATCCAGAAACAGAAATCCCGGGACTTAATTAATTGTTTGGGAATTTACCAATCCCGAAATATCCCGTGATTTCACGATTCGGAATTTCTCGATTGTCATCTTTAGTAGGTATGTACTCAGATCGATTGATTTTTTTATGTTTCAAGTGAATATTGATTACCTGTTGCGAATGCATGAGAAGCTCCTTTCTTCTATAAGTATCTTGAGGTTCGGTATTATGTCGAACAATATATTCGGCCAATTGACGAGCGGGAAATTCTGTTTCACAAACGAAATGAAAATCTTTAGCTAAGTGTGCCGCTTCACCCTCAACCAACGATGTTAGTAATGTAACATTTGCTGCTTTACGTCTTCCTGCGGGTAAATTCAATCCAATTTTTTCAAGTTTCTCTCTTAAAAGCCTGCCACCATTTTTGCTTTTCGCCCTAAAGAAAAAAAGAATAAGTGTATTTATGTGAAATTTTATATGCATATTTAGGTTAGCTCCAGGTGAAACTCCTTTACATTAACTGCCTTATTTATAAAAAATATTTCAGGTTTATTAAACGCTTATTTGACATATTTCTATGAGAAATTTGTCAAATAAACCTGTAATAAACCTAAAATATTTTTTATGAATTAGACCGTAGAGCATGCCACAAAAAAGTTCTTACGAGTACAAATTGTATTACAATAGTTCATCGCATAAGTTATATGTACATATAAATTTAAATTCGATTGTTTTAATAAGTTTTGTATAAAATGAAATCGGAAAATGTTGATGCTACCAAATTCTCCAACAATGTCAAAAACTGCACTCAACTGAAGAGTAATTTTTCTAACTAAGGGCCTGTAACACGATGTCGACACCGTTCGACTTGTCGCACAGTTACATGCAAAACACAAAAGTTTAAAAATTTATTGTTGTTTCCGATGTAACTGTGCCACAAATCGAATGTTGTCGACATCGTACGACAGTACCTAAATACTCGATAATATTTTATATGGATGCATTTGTGTATTTTTTTTTTTTGTGAAAATGTACATGATTCTTTCTTAAGTGCCCAGCAGAAGATCAAATAAACTCATCAATCACATAGTTGTATGCGTATAATCGTGTTTATTCGGCTAAAAGTACGAGTTGTAGTCAATGATTGATAGATATCAAAAAGTTTTTATTTAATAGATGATTATTTGATCGTCTCCATCTCTGATTGTTTTTGTTATTTGCTTTGTGACGTCATGGAGAAGTACGCGGAAGACAAAAAAATTCATTTTATTTAAAAGATTTTTCTGTGTAAAACTGTTAATTTTTATACCAAATTGGATCCAGTTTTATTGCGACAAGCATATGACACTCAGACATATGCATTGGTCGACCGGTTTATTGGATCGTCTAAAAATCTAAATGATCTATAATACCTTTACATTTGAAATACATTTTCGACTACAGAAAATCAGAGTCAAGCCAACATTAGAAAAAACACAATACAGTAGTTTTGATTTAGCTGCCTTTTGTTTAAGTGCACTTTGGACTTAACTGCCGAAAATGATAAATTTCTGTCACTATTCTTTACAATCCCATACAAATTCGCTTTTTAAGTGCCCTTTCTATACCTGCACATTTAAGGTAAGTGCTCTATAATTTTGGTAATTTTAAAATATTTTCATACAAAAAATTAATGTTAGCTGCACATTGACTTAACTGCACAAAATATATTTTTTCCGTAATTATTGTTCAAAAACCTTTTTTAAGTGCACTTTGTATACCTGCGCATTTAACATATTTTATGGCAGTTTTAAATTATTCTCATATAAAAGATTTAAGTTAGCTGCACACATTAAAAAAAAAAAAAACGTGGCTACATAAATGTGCAAGCATGTATATGTATAAACCTGAAGTCAATGTACACTTGCCTGCATATTTAGGCAGATAAGTGGATTTAAGATAACAGCATTTTTGACTTATCTGCACAAAAGTCGTGCAAAGTTGATTGTACAGCTAAGTCAAAATTACTGTACAGTGATTTGATTTTGAAACGATCGATCATTTTGGAAGAACGTGTTATTAAAGGATTATAGTAAGTTCAACCCATTTGATCTTATGGTGGGCCGTCTAAAAATACAGAACAATGTGTGAAGCACAGTAGTTGGTCTTTTGCATTTCATTGACGGTTTAATGAATCAGTTGATGTATCTTAATATTATCAAAGATATATTACAGCTTTATTACAAAGAAATTTGTGTTATTGGAGATTAGGGATGCCAATCGGGATCGATTTTTGGAAATCCCGGGATTCGGGATTTTGCAATCCCGAGATCCGGAAAATCCCGGGATTTTCGGGATCACGGGATTTTCGAGATTCCGGGATCTAAATATTTTTCGTAAAATAAATCATTTCTTTAAATAAATATTACTTTAATAACAATTTAAAGCATTTTAAAAGGTTTTATGTTAATAATTTATCATTGCACAATTGTCTTTAAAGTGAACAATTTTCTAATACGAGTATGAAATAAAAATCAAAAGAATTTTTCTCATCTATTTTTAAGTTGATTAATCATATTTTATGTTAGAGAATTTATAGTGAAAACAATAACTAAATATGAAAACTTGTTTTTGTTTTCAATATAAATGTTTTTCTATTATCTAAACCAAAACGAATATACATATCGGTGGACTTTTAGCACTACCGCTTAAGTTGACTTACGAAAATTTTAAGATTCACTTTCATACAAATAAGTTGCAAAAACAATATTGTTTTGTTAAAAATATATCTACTAACGTTTTTTTAATTGCGATTGATCAACAACAAGTATAACGTTACATACATATGTATGTATGTATACCAAGCATTATCTAATTTTTTTTATCGATTTCGTTACGACTAATAAGGCTGAACATGTCGAAAAATTAAAAGAAATGTATACACTATTCTAATCAAATTCGATTAATTACGTCTAAAGATCACATTTTTATAGGCACATACATTAAAAGTTTGCCTGAGCACTTGAACAGTATTTTTGCTTTACTGAAAATTTTTAAATTCATACATAAGTTTTTTTCTACAAGTTCAACAGATACATATGAAGGTATTCATACGTTCGCTATGAGGAGTATGGTTTATTAGTGTCCTGGCCTTCTACTCTGCAAATCGAATACAACTATAATTGAGTCGAACTCATTCAGTCGGTCGTTTTTGACTAAAACTATTTATCAAATCTATGTAATTTAAATGGGGTTGATCTTAGGTTTGTATCAAAAACGACCTAAACGGTCTAAATAAAAAACAAAATAATTTTGAACTGCAATGTAAAAAACATACATACACACTCGATCAGTTTTTTAGAAAAAATACTCCGCATTATATTTATAGAATAATGCGGAGACAACAAAAAGTTTTCACTTGCCTTGTATTGTATTCTGCTCCAATTTTAAGGAGGTGTCAATAGTACTCAACTGCAATTATGAATAAATTTCCGCAAGAAATTTCTCCCTTTTCCAATTAGATTTTTTTGTTTTCCCTATTATTTGCTACTGTTTGAAATTATTCCCCGGGAAAAATTTCTCGTGCAATTTAAATTATAATTGCCCTCATAATATAGAATAAGACCGAATAAATTTGTCAAACTTATGAATTTTTCAAATGTTATTTCCCTTCCAAAGGTAATATATTTCTTTTGTTTTCAAAATAATTCTAAAATGTAAATATATATTGTAGCACCTTTGATGAAAATAATCGCAAGAAAGTCATTAAATTGTTAAAACTGTACATACAAAATTGTATGCGACTTTTAAATATTATAAAAAATACCTTAAAATCAACGAAAATTTGAATTTATAAAGTTTTTATATAAAAATTGCTAAAAAAATCCCGAAAATGAAATTCTGGGATTGAATTTTAAAAATCCCGGGATTCGGGATTTACCAAATCCCGAAAATCCCGGGATTTCCGGGTTCAGGATTTCCCGTTTGGCATCCCTATTCGAGATGTATTAATTGTTCTTACCAATGCAATGAGATATTAAGAATAAGGCTTACGAAATACGCTCAAGGTTGTAATAAGATTGTGGGCGTGTCTCGAAAGAAACATGCGTCTTTCCAGGACACCGATTTACTCTTATTTTATATTACTTATGAAATGAACGAATAGAACTCATAAGAACTTTTTTAACTGTTAATTTTTTAATCTTTTAAAGGAATAAACAAAAATGTTTTAGCTTTACGAATTTCGCTTGGAGCTACCGTAATTATTAATAAGGAATACTTACCTTCTTAGGACGCCACCCAATAATGAAGCATTTAAGCATTCCGGTGGTGACAGTCGCCTCTGTACTTCTGCAATTGTTACCTTGTACTTTGAGGTGCTGGACAGAAGGCTTAAGCGACCAGGAACAGCGCAAAATACTTCACTGGGGGAACCTGAACTAATATTTCCAACATCTTTCCCACTTTTCATGCCTGCCAAATAGAGTTAGAACAAACAAAGAAATCTTTCATTATGTGCATTTAAATACTGCCTTCTAATAATTTGACACTTATAAAATGTTTATTTTTTGTGTTTGTCATGAAACGAAAACAACGTGATCATGTTGAGAAGTAACAACCTTTTCAAATGTACTACGAGTAATTAGTGGGCTAATATTACGTATAAAATGTCATTATTCCTTGATAACAAAAGCAGAATACAACAATACCTACAACACAAGCAGTTTTGTGTTTTCCACAAAACCACCCCGAATGCAACCAGGTGTGTTTTTGTTAACACCCATAAATCCACTTACCACAGTGAAGAATTGCAGCCATCAGCCAAAATATTTTTCATTAGCAATATCAACCTTTTTTTATTATAAATGAGTACGAGTCGAAGCAAAAGGTTTACATTCACGAATGCATAGAAATTTATTTACACATAGACCATAAAGTCTGCGTTCACCTTAATGAGATTTCAAGTGATTTGGAGATAACATGTAAACGTTTAATTAAGATTAAATTTATTTTCACATAAATCTTTCTTAAACCCAAAATGTACATTTCTTTTAACAATTTTCATATAACGGACTTCAATGTTGTAAGTACACAAATATTGCAACCAAAAAGCTTTCGCTCAGTAACAATTCAAGAAATAATGGATACAGTTTTTTCAAAGAAAACTTAAATTTAGTATTTGGTTAAATATTCACGATGCTTTAATACTTCCCTTAGTATATTTGGCATGGAATTCATCAACTTCTGTGCTTCCTCAGCTGTGATTTTAGACCACTTTGTATGCATAACACTTCGAAGATCTTCTTGCTTATTGTGACGTCCTGGCGAATTTTTTTGCAATCAGGTGATTTGGGGGGAGGGTGTTTTAAGCTGCTTAGGAGCATTGTACAATAGCCAAAGTCTAAAGATTGCCATTGTGTACTTTAGGTCGTTGTCCTGTTGGAACCAAAATGTATATAACAAATAAAGTTTTTCCGCCTTCAGTTTTAAATTTCTTTTTAAAACTTTTAAATATGCTCATTAACCCATTGAAGATTCAATAAACTCTATGTGACCTACACCTACAGCCGTCACACAACCCCACACCATAATTCCACCACATCCGTGTTTAACTGTAGCAACTAGATTTTGCTTCCCAAGACCAGACCCTGACTATTTGATGGCCTTTTATGCCAAAAATACAAAATTTACTATCATCCAAAAATTTCACATGTCTCCAAAACTAAGGAGGCCGATTTATATAGGCGTGAGCAGACTGGATACGCTTTTCTGTGCTCACATTAGTAATGTATGGGTTTTTATGGGCAACCCTGCCATGATATCCTGATATTAGTAAGATTTTTCTGCCTGTTTCTGCATAAACTTTCTTATTAAAGGACTGACTGACGTGTGCAATAATATTTTTGGAAGTAATACGGGCATTACTCTCTGTCATATTAGTACAGATAATATATCTGGCCATCCGGATCGGGGCGTATAAGCTAATATAACCAAGAATGATAAAATAAAGATTATGCCTTGCGCATGATTTACCGTTTGATGACGTAGTAGTCCCCTCGCAAAGGTTACCAAGTCTGTATCACATGTGAAATTTATAATTTCTTGCAAAAAATTTATGTATTTTGTTGTAGTTGGCAGCCCTGTGATTAATTTACTCAGAGAGATCTCCAAGAAAAAAATTACATGTTGTTGTTTAAAGGCTGCAAAACTAAGAAAAATAAAAAACAAAATAAAAATAAAGAGATAAGAAAAAGAGCAAATATGAAATGTGAGTTTGTGTGCGTGTAAAAGTTCTTCAGTAGAATTTTACTAGCCAATGAGAACACAGGCTGAGTGAAGTCAGAATTCCATCATGCGCAGGAATGTTTTTTTTTATTCTTGCGCGCTGGCGTAATCTTTATTTTATCATTCTTGAATATATGTAACTGTATTGTTGACATTATATATGTCGTTTTGGACGGAAAACCATATTCTCCCAATAGTTTTAACAATTTTTATAACTATTTTTACTAGAAAATCTATATTTACTTGTAAATAAAATGTACCTCTAATCTCATCAAACTATCACTTAAATTATAAGAAATAAAACTAAAACAAAAATGGATCCAAAAATTCTTAAAAAGTAACGGCACTATTAAAAAACTTTTGTGTTAAGTATATTTTTGTATGTTATTTTTAAATCCGTAAAAAAATTAAAAGTGAGCGCAGACTTTATGGGCTATGTGTACATAGTTCGAACTCAGGATCGTTGCATGCCAATTATTTTCTTATGTTAAAATTGGGTTGAAGATTGCTAAATATACAAAACTTGGCGTAATTAAATCAAATAAACAATATACATAAATGTAGAAACAGAATAAAGTCTTCAACTTCAGGAAAATCTCTGACAAATTAATCAAGCCCATAATAACATCGGCGGCAGTAACTTCAAATGCTCTCTAATTTTTGTTTTATTTTCTTTTGTGCTTATTTTTCTTTACAGTTTTGTTTACAAAATGTATGAAATTTATTGAAAGTATGGTAACATTTTTGTGAGAATGAACATTGATATGTGAGAGTATAAGAAAAAACGCTCTCAAAATAAAATAAATTCTATCTCACGACCGGTTTCTGCGGCTGTTTTTATTGTGTCAATTTGTATGGAAAATGTGTTGAAGCCGGTATTCTGTTTAATCATTAATTAATGTTAACAAATATTCTCTAACATTAAATGTTCAAACAAAATTGCAGCATAAGCAAATTTTCCATACAAATTGACACAAAAGAGCAAAAAACAGTCGAGAGATGGAATGTATTTTAATGATTAAACAGAATTGCGGCATAAACACACTTTCCATCAGTGATGCCAACTTTTTTGACTCTAAAAGCACATCAGAATTTAAAAAAAGCACTAAAAAGCGTAATTTTGAGATCTAAAAAGCGTAATAAGCACTAACGTGAAAAACGAGTGCAATTTAACAATGTTTTCTAAGCTATTCTCTATTTCGGCAATATTATCAACATCTTTAATGAAATATATCAGACGAAAAAGGTATGATTTACACAGAAAATATAAATACACAAAGTTTTTTATTAAAGTAATTTTAAAAATACACAAATTTCTTAAAAGCCCTACTTAGTGCTTTTCGTTAGTTTGGCACTAACGCTCAAAAATTGGCGTTTTTAGTCTTCAAAAAGCACTAAAAATAGTGCCAAAAGCACCAAGTTGGCATCGCTGCTTTCCATACCAATTGACACAAAAGAGCAGAAAGCAGTTGAGAGATTTATTGTAATCAGGGATGATAAAGTTGGTACAATTGTACTTTTTTGGTACAATTAAACCTTAAAAGTACGTTGGTACCCCCGTGCCTCATTTGGTACTATTTGAAAAATTTTCGAGAGACTACTCTTGTTTTTTTTTCATACAATAAATAAATATCGATAATTTGAAGTATATACAGAAAAGTGGCGAAATAGATTTATTGATGAGAGCGACGACTACCTTGTTAGATATGCATTACTCTTGTTTGATTTTTTATAACGAACTACATCTAACTTCACCGGTGTTTCGTTTTTAATATAATAGCGTGTCTTCATTTATTTTATTTTTTGTAACTATTAGCTTAAAATGTCTAAGAAATAAATAACTTGCTATATTAATAACATATCCATCGTTTAAGTTATGAAATTAAAAGAAGCTACATAGGTATGCTATATATGTAAGTACATACATATGAAACAACTAAAATTTACTTTGAAATGAAAAATTGTATATATAAAATTTAAAGTTATATAGTTCCGGATTTTGAAAGAAATGATAAACAGTTCTATATAACCTTTTGCGAAATTAAATTAAGTTACTTTTCATGACGAAATTTTAAACTGGCAAACAAAATTCACTGCTGAAATTGTTAATAGTATAGTACCTTTCTTATAAAAATATATTCCCAAAAGCAAATGGAAATTATTATTTTAATAACGAATTTCGAACTATGAAAAATTAATTACATGAGCTAATGCTTCCGTAGCTTTAAAAAGTTATCAGGAGAATATTGTCAATTCCACACTCTTCAGCGAATGTGGAAAGAATCTTTTCATAATCAAAACAAAGACTCGAAAGTCTAATACAAGTAAAAAAATTATTGAAAGGCCCTAACTCGTTTTTTACGAAATTTTGTTGTTCAGTGATTCCAATACACACAAATACACCTCGTCACAAAAATTTATTGCAATATTTTAAAAAATAATGCTTTACAATCAGTTGTACAAAAATATTACAAAAATTATATTACAGTTTCTATTGAGTTTTTATCTTCTCCTGTAAAATAATAACTATTTGAGTTAGGGACTTTCTACTTGAGACCATCGATATGTATTTACTGCCTCTTCCAATATGTCGAAAGAAAAATCTTGCGAAAGAAGACTAGGATCTTGAATTCTAATAAATTTTCATTTTTGAGTTAATGATGCAAATTAATCCTCATATCGTCCTTATATTTTATTTTTTTAAACAAACACAAAATTTTGTTGTGTGTAAATTAAAAACTTTAAACTTGTATTCTGGAAAACTAGTTTTTTGAGTTATGTCGTTATTTGAGTAAATGAGCGATATGTTCTAAAATATAATAAAAAAAACTTAAAACTAAAAATTGAGTTTAGTACTATTGGGGTCGAAAAAGTACAATTTTAAAAGCTAATTGGTACGAAATTAGTTTTCTCATTTATCATCCCTGATTGTAATGATTAAACAGAATTGCGGCATAAACACATTTTCGATACCAATTGACACAAAAAAGCATCCACAGAAAGCAGTCGAGAGATTCTATCAGTGATGCCAACTTTTTTGGCTCTAAAAGAACATCAAAATTAAAAAAAAAAGCACTTAAAAGCGTAATTTTGATATCTAAAAATCGCAAAAAACACTAATGTGAAAAAGGAGTGAAGATTCAAACGAGTAAAGTTTAATAATGTTTAATATTTCCTAAGCAATTCTCTATTTCTGCAATAATATCATCTTTAATGAAATATATCAGACGAAAAAAGAAAAAGGACTCAGACTGAAAAAATAAATACACCAAGTTTTTATTAAAGTAATTTTAAGAAATATTCAAATTTCTTAAAAGCACTACTTAGTGCTTTTTCTTAGTTTGGCACTAACGCTCAAAACTTGGCGTTTTGAGTCTTCAAAAAGCACTAAAAATAGTGCCAAAAGCACCAAGTTGGCATCGCTGGATTCTATCTCTTTTTTATTTTGTTTTGAGAGCATTTTTTCTCATTCTCTCAAAAATGTTACCACACTCAGGGTGACCCATGACATTTTTCAAAAAGTGGCACCAAATAGGGGATTTATTAAAAAAAAGTGGCAAAATTAAAAAAAACGAGAAAACCGCACTAAACTTTTTATTTTTAATGTATTTTCATATAACTCACCCTAAATAAAGGGAGTCAAAAAGTGGCAAGGCAGTCGAAAAAGGGGAAACGCAGTCGAAAAAGTGGCAAATTGCCACTTTAGTCGGTCAAACGGTCACGCTGACCACACTTTCAATAAGTTTCATACAATTTGTAATCAAAACTACAAATGATTTTATTATGAGCTTTGCTAATTTGACAGCGATTTTTCTTGAAGTTGCAGACTTATTCTGTTTGGTCACAAACCCTCACAAGCAGATTAAATGTGATAATCACGAAGAATACCAGAGGTGACAATATACGTATGATAATGGTGTATTCGGACCGTCTCGCTCACACAGTCATGAAATCCTCTTAACTGTTTCTTTTGCGTGGCATTATTGTGACAAAATTTTATTATATACTTTGTGGCTTCATGCGCTGCGTGATATTTGTATGGAAACGGTAAAAATAAATGAATAAAATGTGGAATTTCATGGGAACGTTTGTTTCCGCTATCAATGCGTAGTGAATGTACAAAAAGGGAAGAAGCTTAGAAATTAATTGAAAATCAAACAAATTAAGTTTAATAATAAGAAATACATATATTTTGGGTTGCAAATGAAATGTTTTTGAGTTGCCTTTTTATATATTTTATGTGAAATGGAAAAAATTCTTTAGAATACCACAGTCATACAATTTACTACATGTGAACCAAAGAGATTCATGTTCAATGAAAAAAGGTGTTGCAAGGAATTATTGTTACTAATCGTGGACATTATTTGTTGATTTTGTCCTAAAAATAATTACTTATATCTTTTAAAATATAATTGCAAATATAATATTGAAACTACGCAGTGTATTAATTCAGTTCGCCTGGAAAAATAAAAACCAAGGAAAAAGTGAAAAGATCCACGTGAAAAATATTATTCACGATAAGGGGAATCAAGAAAGGGAACACATTTCAGGGGAAAAATTATTCACGATTACAATTTGGGGAAAAGAGAAAATATTTCGGGGGAAAAATTGTTCACGATAGTGATGAATATTTAAAATGAAAACTAATATTTTAATCACTTTTTTAATACTACATAATAATATTTTCTACATTATGGGGTTTCATCAACACGTTCAAAAGCCACGCAAATTGTGCAATTGTGCATTTTTACACTCTCGTAAATAATATGTCAAAAATTATACGGAAATTTATTAACACAAACCTGTTAAATTTGTCCAAACTTAAACTTAAGCTGTGCAGGTGTGCATTTTTTTTTTGCTTTCTTTAGACACGATTCATACTTTTTATTTGTATAGAAATATATAAATACATATATACAAATATATACATATGTATCTTAATTTACAAATTGCTTTAAATTTTCTTGTTTTATTTCTATGAAATTAATTTTTTGACATTTCATTCAAACTGAATTGTTTACACAAAAGTTGAAAAGGTGCTTAAGCAAGTCTCGCAAATTGGCCCAGTTGCTCAAATAGCAGTATTAAGAGTTCGCATTTAGGTTTGTAAAAATGTTTACTTCTTCCAAACCACTAAGTACCCTGTAGAAAATTTGGTGGCAATTAATCCAAACGCACTCGTCCTATGACCTGAGAAAATGCGAGTGTTATCAAAAGTACGGAGAAGTGTATAGTGAAAAAAAGACCTATCGTGTAAATGGTTACATATTCACCATTTTCGTGATGTATCGTCTTGATCTTGAGCCAATTTAATTTGGACTCGGTGCAATATTGTAGTAAACGGCACTGAACATGTTCGATGTGGTTGAATAAATGGACCTATCAAATAGTGTAAATATAATGTTAATTGCTCCTTTCAATGTGACTCCGGAACCAGTCCCGTAACTATACTGAGATATTAACCTAAGCTTAACTGGTATTTATATTTTTGAAACATTAGTGGCCCTGTGGTTGAGTGGGTACTGTGCAAGCCTGTCATGCGCGAGGTTGTCGGTTCGAATCTTGAAAAATTTTCTGCTTAAAAATAAATTATAATTTCATTTGTAACAATAAAAAAAATTTATAAGTTTTCATTGTTACAGTTAAATGTTGGAATGACATTTATATATAATTTATATTATTCTACACCGTATAGGTCCCTGTGGGATAGTTAAGTGACAAGTCACAAGGTGCATAAAAAGTATCAATTAACCCCATCCTAAGCCATTTCCATGTAAAAGTGACTGGTCCGCTTCATGGAAGTGTTAGAAATCGGACTATTCAATATCACTTGGGGACTGGTCAAGTGACTAGTATTGTGTCAGTTCAATTTCCTGCAGGATACATATACATTTTCTATTGATTGTTTTGATTATTGTACTAAAAACTTACTGCAAATTACCTACAGTTTGTGTTGTCTGCGGTAAATTGCACGGTACTGCTAGTTGTACTAAACCAGGGAAGCCCAAAAATGTTTTACAGATGTATTGGAAATAGAATTTGAAGTACAGTGATAGAAAAAAGTAGGAACAAATATTTTAATTAAATCTTAATCACAAGAATTTTTTGGTTGTAAAAATAGCAAAGGTGCAGCTTACATTGAATTTGCTACTTGTTGATTTGGTCACATTCAAAACTTTTCAATAGATTTTGCTGTTTTAAGACTTAACTTTTTTTAAAGCAAAATAAATTGAACATTTTCCGACTTTATCAAGTAAACAAATAGCAATTTCCTTAATAAAAAGTTCATCGGTAAACGGTACATAACAATAAACATATAAATTCACTAAGTTGTAATTTCTTATCTTTAATTAAAATCTAATTTGCTTTCATTAGTTTCTTCCCCTCTAACCATTTCCTTAATTTTTCCTCACTACTATACCTAATCATATTAATATGGAAAAACTAATAATGCCTTTATATAACATTTTATACTGCCTCTTATATGTTTGTTATGATAAAAGAAATTGGACATTACCAAAGGCATTGTATATCAAAAAGTATTTTCTTAATTCCATAATTTTTTTGATGCACTGTTGCTGTCCCATGGACGACTAAATTATAGAGAATAAAATAAAATGAAATGTGTCTTCTAAACAATTGTTTCGTGAAATTTGCAGCCATGTACTAAACCAAAAGATCAAGCAGAAAAAAATTTAGTATATTAGTATATATTATTTCGTTAAACAGACTATGGGAGAAAAACCAAAATTAGCTCCAACTCAATCAGCAAATGCTCACTCCAGCACTTTTGCTCAAATGAGCCAACCAATTACTTCACGTGTATCGTATGTCGATGCTGTTAGGACAAATTCTATTCCCACACAAAATGTCTCACCGCCAAATACTTCAACAAATACCAACTCAATCTTTAATTTTAATCGCCTTGAAGCTACTATTGATAATCAAGTGCAAACTATAAATAATTGTACAACAAATATGACTAGCATGATGCTGCGAATGCAGAATACACTGCTTTAAGCATTATGCCCTAATTCAGTAAAAAGATTTGGGACGTTCTTGTTTGACAATACTTTTCTTATTTTTCAATTCTCTAAATTATTTTCTTAATAATAAAAAGAAAATATTATTACCATGTTTTTAAAACATAAAAATTAAATTAAAGTATTATACAATAGTTTGTTGGATAATATGTTTGAAACAAAATCATAAAGCAAATACACGAACCTTCTCGCCTTCAAAAAGTAAATATGAAATAACTTCGTCATATGTGCAAGAATTTCCTTAATTAGTTTATCATATGGAAGAGGTCCATTAAATTTTTTTTTGGGAAATTGGGAATTGGAAAGGGTGTTGAAAATTAAATGGAGGAGGGCCCGTCAAAAAGTGGACTATCACATTACTTTGTCATTTGTGGACCAATTTTCAAAAATTTGATTGCTAATGGGAAAGGTTAATTAGAATTGTTTTTTTTTCGGTAAAGGCGGGGGTAGCAAAGCACACCGGGTTAAGCTATTACAGTATAATGGGGAATATTAATGGGAGTTTAAAGGCACTCTGTAGTACTGTACTGTACTGTAGCATTTAATTTATTATTCTCGTGAATGCAGCAACTGGATTCCGTAACTTTTATTACGATAATCGTATCGCTATAATATATGTAACGAACATTTATCGACTTTGCTATTCAGTAACATATTTTAACGATATTCGCTATCGGTTGAAGGGAAAAAAATTAAATCACAAGGTCAAATTCATTTAGTTTTTCTTTGTTAATATTTGTGCTTTTCGCAAATTTTGATATTTTCTATATATAGCACATTCAGCTCAATAGTGACCTTACTCAAAAATTTCGTTTTTTGAGTTAATAATGCAGAATAATAATGCATTTCGTATTTAATCTTAGTAGTTGTGAACTGTTCATCCGGCCCCAATTAAAATTGTTAAATTGTTGCTGAAATTGTTAAATTTGGGTAATTAAAATTTGAAAATTGTTAAATTCTTGGAAATTTGTGTTTTTTTGTTTACATAAGGAGTTTTTTGTTTACATTAGGAGTTTTTTGTTTACATTAGGAGTTTTTGTTTACATTAAGTGTATGTCTGTCTGTCGGTCTGTCTGTCTGCCTGCCTGACCGTGGGAAGTTTGTGTGTGGAATATTTTGTGTGAATGTATTAAGGCGGTTCATAGTTTGGCGGTTTTTATGTGTGTATGTGACGACGGGGAAAATCATGAAAATGGTTTTTCCTAATGCTGACGGAAAATCATCTAATGATTTTTCGTAATTCCGAAGGCAAAACATGATAATTTTTCGTAATACCGAAGGCAAAACATGATGATTTTTCCTAATGCCTACTGCAATACATGATTATTATTTTTTTCAAATGCCGACGGCAAAAAATGAATATAATTTTTTCAAATGCCGACGGGAAAATGATTTTTCCTAATGACGACGGGAAAACGTGAAAGTTATTTTTTCTAATGCTAATGTAGGTGTTGCTAGACTGTGGGAATTTAAGGCTGACCGTGATTTGAGTGGGCGGCGTTGTTGCCGTAATATGTAACCATAGGAATTTGTGGATGTGTCTGTCTGTCTGTGAGAATTTAGGTGAAGGTTTGATTGGCAGGGGGCGGGGTGTAGTTGAGGTAGATCGATTGCGTGTGTAGTTGTGTGTGAATGTATGTGTATGTGTGTGTGTGTGTGTGTGTGTGTGTGTGTATGTTTGTAGGAATTTCAATGTGTGTATTTCTGTAGGAGCTTAAGGCTGATTGTGATTTATGAGGGGTGAGGTGTTCTAGTAATATGCAACCGTGGGAATCTGTGTGTTTGTATGTCTGTAGGAGTTTAAGGCTGACCATGATTTGGGTGGGCAGGGTTGTTGACGTAATATGTAGCCATGGGGATTTGTGAATGTGTCTCTCTATAGTAGTTTAAGGTTGATCGTGATTTGAGGTGGGTGAGGATGTTGTTGAGGTAAATTGGTTATGCGTATGTATGTATGTATGTATTTTTGTAAGAATTTAAGATGATTGTGATTTATGAGGGGCGAGGTGTTCTTGTAATATGTAGCCGTGAGAATCTATGTGTATAGACGTCTGTAGAAGTTTAAGACTATCTGTAATTTTAGGTAGGTGAGAGTGTTGTGTTGTTGAGATTAATCTTATATATTGTATATGTATGTATGATCATGGGAATTTGTGTATGTATATCTGAGGGAGAATTTAAGGCTCGTCATGATTTGCAAAAGGTGGGGTGTTGTTGAAATTTTCTTGGATATTTCTTATATGAATTCTGCTATGTGTGTGTATTTGAGCTGGTATTTATATGTAGGTAGAAATAAATTGTTTTCAACATCGACATTTGGTACTATAAAATACTATCATATATCTGGACTTCCCTAATCCTAGTATGCTTTTATACTTACGATTGCTTTATATTTTCTCATGCTTAAATTTGTATCGCGTTGAAGTCGGTCTGTGTGAAATTTGTTTATATTACAGATTTTGTTTATTTAACTACATTCGTCTTCTTTGACTGAAAGAGTAATCTACACACAGAGAAAAACCAACTTGAAATCAGTAAGAACCATGCTGAATTAATAAGAACCATTAGCGAAGGTTTAGTCATATTGAAATTTCTTATTTCAATATGGACAAAATATTAATTTACAGTATTCATTTATTAAACTCATTAGTTTGTAGATATCTCAATATACATTTTCTATTATATTAAAAATTATTGAATTAATGTGATGAATTCTTATTTTTAAGCTGCAGATTTTCCCTGAGTGTATGGATTGTTTATACAGGGTGGGCCAAAAGAAACCAAGGGGTGTAAACGTTTAATAACTTTTTTGTTTATTAACTTTTTTTTTATTTTTTCTTTCAGATTATATAATATACAAAATGGAAATTTTTTTACACTAAGTATGAAAAATGATGTCTCTTAAATGACCACCGTTTTCAGCTTCGCACTGTTGGGCTCTTTTTAAAGCATTTTCCATAACATCTTTCAAAACTTGTGGCTGTAGCGTTCGAATTTCTGCAACAATGTTTGCCTTGAGTTCAAGGATTGTCCCTGGCTTGTTCACATACACTCGCTCCTTCAAAAAACTCCAAAGAAAATAGTCGGGTGCTGTCAAATCTGGCGATCGCGCTGGCCAAATAATTTCCGAATTTCGAGAAATTATTCGCTCTCCAAAAATTTGACTTAAAAGTGCCATTGTGTCTCGGGCAGTATGGGCAGTGGCTCCGTCCTGCTGAAACCACATACCAGGTCTGTTTTCAAGAGCAGGACGTAAAAAATTTTCTATCATAAACCGATACCGCTCTCCATTTACGGTTACAGCACTTCCATCTTCATTCTCGAAGAAGTAGGGCCCAATGACATTTTCAGATGTGATCCCACACCATACTGTACACCTGATGGGGTGCAATTGGCGTTGATGAATGGCTCTTGGATTTTGAGAACCCCAGAACCTACAGTTCTGCTTATTAACAAAGCCATTCAAATGAAAATGAGCTTCATCACTCATAATCAAATTTTCAATAAAGTTGATTTCTGGTTTAAATAATAAAATTCTATTGTTCTGGTTCTCTGTTCAGTTGTGAACCTCTCCATTATAAATTCTCCAAGTGTTGTCTATATAATCTGAAAGAAAAAATAAAAAAAAATTAATAAACAAAAATGTTATTAAACTTTTACACCCCTTGGTTTCTTTTGGCCCACCCTGTATTTGCATTGTGCTTTAACTAAACGACGCTTCATATATTTTCATGATGTAGATCTAATAAATACTTAAGCATTGATAAGAAATTTGATATGTATACATACATATCTACAAATTGATTTTATGTATGTATGTATGTATGTATGTATGTATGTATGTACATATATATGTACATACAAATAAGTGTTCAACTCAATCTTTGAATACATTTTTTATTTTATTTTTTGTCATGTGATGTCTGTTGTTGGTGAAATTAAAAACATTTTAATTTTTATCTGCGTTTACTTTAAAGTTTGTGAGGATTTTCTGTTGTAAGTAAAACTGAATTCTTGAAGATATGTACTTACATACTCTATAGTAATAGTAACTATAATAGAAATATTTCTTATACTTAATTTACAGTTTTTTAAAGTATAGGGTATAAAATTTTTTCTAGCTATAGCCTTCTACATTTATTTTGGAAAACTTGCTTTGCTTTTTAAAAATGTATAAACATTTTTAAATGAAACTGATCCGGCACTCCAGCTTAGGTACTGATAGTTTTTTTTTTTGTTGTTAGTTAACTTACTTATTTTTTATTTTTTATTGATAAACATTGGAAATAAAAAGGGAGTTTTATATTGTAATTATTATTTTCATAATTGTTGAAAACAATCGCTGCTTTTTGTTTGTTTTTTGCGATGAAATCATTTGAATTACTTTTGCAACTTTACGCGTTTATAAAAATTATGTTATTTTCTATATTTCTTAATTTATAAGACTTTTAGACTTTGTCCTTTAGGGGTTATATATTCTATTATACGATTATGAATAAGAATGCAGTAAGCTGATGTATTTGCTTACTGCTTCAAATTAAAATTTTATTAAATTGAATAAAAGGAGTTTTTTTTTTCTTAAACTCTGATGCAGTTAGAAGCGCTGGAGATTCTTTCATATAACAGCTTTTTTGAAATTTTTGATACATAGTATAATATAGAATTGGATAACATTTATTTTTAATTTTTATGTTAAGAAGTACGGGTATGAGACTGAATTTAAATGTACTTTTAAATTAGTTAAATCATAATGAACAAACATATTTTCTTCTTTAATAGCGATCAACAGAAAACGAACTCGTTTTTATATAATTTAGGTATACCCTATCGACGGCTCCTCTAGGATACAAGATGACTTTGTATGACGAAATTTCTGTTGCTTTATACTGATAATATGTTTACATTAATAAGATACATATACATATGTTTATTTTATGAACGGTGAGCACCTATGGCTTTTATTTAATGTTCTATATGACTTTTTTTTCATTTTCTTTAATAATTTTCTCCCCATAATAGCATTCTAAATATTTCAAGGGCTCAAATGATGTGTAGTCTTCTTCTGCAAACTTAACTAAACGTCTAACTTCTTCCAATGCTTCTTTATAAGAAGATATTTTGTTATGGTCTTCTTCTACGATACGTGCCCATCGGGCAGAGTGTACGTATTAGTTGGTCAGTCAGTCTCTATTTTTATTTATTTGTTTTTTATTCTAATGTGCCACTCCTTTTTTTAGATTTTACTACTTGGAATAGAGAATTTTTGTCTAATTTTTTGGTGGGTATATACATTAGGTATGTAGAAATTAGTTTAGATACAAAGAAATTCATGTTTAATATACAACTATTGTATCAAATCGATCTCAAATAACTCAATTACCTCTACCAGCAATTCACCGTTGGTGTTTTCATAAAGTGTTAGAAACAATGAAATATCTATGTTTTGAGAGAATTGTTCCCCTCAAGTATTTCTACATGAGGTTTGAGGGGTCAATCACTGTCGCATTCATATGTAATGATTATTCACTTAAAAAAGGTCATCATCACCATCAATCATCTCCGTATACAATACAATCATGAGTTGGGTTGATCCAGATACAATTGCTGTTTCATCACCTTCTAACAGCTTTATATGTTTTGCTAGTATGCATGCCTTAGCATGCTTCTATCGATAGTGACGTAAGAGTCCGAGATGTAGAGTGTTACAATTAAAAATATTTACTATTAGAATTTACCAGTTCATTCTTTTGAATTTTTACAAAGTAGATACATATGTATGTATTTCATTGACCACAAAATCATAAAATTTCTTTGCTTACAAAATTGTATGACGTGAGGATTTTTTTTTTTTTTTAATTATACATGTTTCGGCATGCTTTCATTTTTTTTCTATAAATTTATGTAATACTCATACAGATACAGATATAAAGTAAGATCTGTTTACTGTATATTTTAAAATTTATGCATGCTTCAGCATGATTCTAGTTGAAGCGTATATTCATTCACTAAGTTTGTTTGATACTTATTCATACACATGTACATTCTTAAAGATTGGATATCAAAGTCCAATTTCCGTAGTTTATCTATATTTTCTAAAGATCTGATAGCTAAAGAAATAAATAGAGTGAAGATCTTCTATAATAATCCCATTTCCATATTGTAAAATTTTGAGTGCTAGCGCTTTACAACTTTATAAAAAGTGATAATATGATGTGCTGCAGAATATTGCACTGAAGTTTTAGCAATATTTCATTCAGACCAACAAGTTTAGAGAATTCCACTACATTTAGTTAATTATCTTTCTTAAGACCCATCATTCCTAATCAATCCTACAAAAAACAACACAAACTAGATTTTTCGTTTTAATTTTATTTTTATTTTTAATAAATTCAACATTCATTCTTCAAATTACTTTATACTATATTAAGTAGCTTTTTCTCATTTTTGGAATGTTTAATCATAAACATTTTAATGGTGAGATGAATTTTTCTATTTTATGCACTAAGTAAATATTTATATATACCAATCCATTTATATGAACCATTAAAGCTAATTCCTTTCACATAATACCTTTCAATGATCTATTAAATCATTCTAATATTGATGCTTTCATATTAAGTAATGCTTAATCTTCTATTTATGTATGAGTTTTTCCAAGTATTTCGTATTAAAAAAATTCTTTAGAATCATCTGTTTGTAAGTTTTTTGGTACCCGTACCACTTCAAAAATATTTTCCATTGCCTTGGTTTTTAGAGTGCAGCTTTTATTTTCAGCTGTACTTTGAGAATGTGTCAATTACAGTCTTCAAAAATCAACAATTTATATTTTCTGTAGAATAGTTCTACATTTCACCTAACTTAGCTCCATAATACATCATATATTCCTGTCATTACATCTCTACAAGCACAAACAGTTGTTGAAATTTAATATGGAGTTCGTTTACTAAATTCCTTTTTAAAGACATTGAGTTGTTTCACAGATTTTTTCGAAAGTGTTGTGATCTACATCTTGCACTTTCAGCTATTTATACTAACATGTAGTTAATTTTCTAATCTATATATTTAACCGTAAACTCTTCAATTTGTTTTTAATTATTTAATTTTTAGAATTGCTTTTTCAATTTTATAACTGTCTTCTTTCTCTAATTTTATTTCACGTTGTAGTTCCTCAATTTGCATTTAAATATATTCTTGAATATTAATGCTTTAAGCTATATTATTAATTTGTCTTGTATTTTATCTTCATTCAGTTTGAGGTAACTATCAACAATAGTTTGTATCTAATTCATTTATGCCTTCCAATACTGATAAGTCAATATAAATGTCTTCAGAATTGGAAGTCTATGAGTAAAATCACCGTCATCATCATTCTCAGTATTAGCATCATTAAATATGATGGTATTATCAAATATTGTTCCTTCTACTAGTTTCTTTTGGGGTACTTGTCTATATCTTGAGTGAAGGTTTCTCAGGCTTTAAACTTGTATATTTTCAACTTCTGTCTTGATTTTACTTTCTTCTTTCATAAGAATTCTTTTAATATTTTTAGAACTATTTATGAATTCTTCTGCTATAGGTTTAAATGTATCTTTTAGTTGTTCACTTGTATCTATTTCACCAGTTTTTATACTACGAAGCTTTTTCTTCAACACATTTCTTGTCAACACCAACTGTTTTAAAATTTTCTCATCCAGGGCAAATAACAGGTATCAGCAATCATATCAGCTTTTCAGGAGCTGGTCTGGTTTTCAGATCAGCTTTTCAGGACCTGGTCTGGTTTTCAGATCAGCTTTTCAGGACCTGGTCTGGTTTTCAGATCAGCTTATCAGGAGCTGGTCTGGTTTTCAGATCAGCTTATCAGGAGCTGGTCTGGTTTTCAGATCAGCTTATCAGGAGCTGGTCTGGTTATCAGATCAGCTTATCAGGAGCTGGTCTGGTTTTCAGATCAGCTTATCAGGAGCTGATCTGATTTTTAGATCAGCTTATCAGGTAACAGATCAGGCTGTCAGGAGCTATTCAGATTTTCATTTCAAGATATCTGAGTTAGATTTAGTTATCAGTGTACAAGTAGCTAGCCATTTATAACATTTATATACATGAAGTTTAAAGTCAGATGAAATACGAAAAAGTAAAGTTTTATCTAGTAAAATTATTTTCTATAACGATCATCGTTTAATTCACTATCTTTGCTTATAATCAAAAATCCATATTTATCCTTTCAACATGCTTTTTATTTTTCTCACCTAACTTAAACATTAAATATACATTATGATGATCTCTTATTAAATGTTTGGTGATTCTGGTGTAAGTTTTACATAAGTAGAATGAATCAACATTCTTATCTCTCCCCATACAAAAATATGCTTCCCATACGCATCATCGTTAAATATCATATTAGAATTACTTTGGACTGAAATAACAGATTCACTATCGGTAAATTTTGTAATATATTATTATTTTAATTGATGTAATTAATTTCTTCAGATATTTATATCTGGGGTGATATAAAGATTTTGAGTATAAATAAATGTTCTCAAAATTTAAGTCCATTAGGACTTTCTAGCAAGCCAATCATAGCGTTTTTTTTTCGCAATTTGACAGGTCAACTATTGTTGCACGAATAGAATTTGATATAAAGGAACTATGATTTATTTTTGAACTATCATTCGATGATTCATCAATATTTCGTACCAAGATATTTTTAGGTTGTTTTTACTATGAGTATGCGCCAATATTTATGAAATGTATTTCATAAATATTATCTCTTATTATAGAAAAATTAAAAATGTAGCTATACGATATCAGAAAATATTTTCTGAAATCGTATAGCTATATTATTTTATTTGTCCTATAATAAGAGATAATGGGCCCTACTCATAGTCAAAACAAAGAATATTTTAAGAGTTTCAAATCAGTATTATCATATAAAATACTGATTTTAAACTCTTACAGCCTTATTTATAAAGCTTATTAAGGCTTTGTAAAGGCTTTTTAAAACAAATTTTTTATAAAAATTTTTTCTTAAAAAGTCTTTATAAAGCCCTAATAAGTGTTATAAATAAGGCTGTTAAAATATACTTTGTTTTACTAACCACATTTTTGTAACTAAACGCATTTCATAAATATTGATGCATACTCATAGTCAAAACAAAGGATATTTTTATGCTGTTTTGATTATGAGTGTGGATCATTATCTCTTATTATAAAAAAAAAATAAACTAATGCAGCTATACGATTTCAGAAAATATTTTCTGATATGGTATAGCTGTATTAGTTTATTTTTTTATAATGAGAGATAATATTTATAAAATGTATTTAGCTACATAAATGCGGTTAGTAAAATAACCTAAAAAACCTTGGTACGAAATATTGATGAATCATCGAATGATAGTTCAAAAATAAATCATAGTTCCTTTATATCAAATTCTATTCGTGCAACAATAGTTGACCTGTCAAATTGCGAAAAAAAAACGTTATGATTGGCTTGCTAGAAAGTCCTAATGGACCTAAATTTTGAGAACATTTATTTATACTCAAAATCTTTATATCAACCTAGATATAAAGAAATTAATTTCATCAATTAAAACAATAATATATTACAAAATTTACCGATATTGAATCTGTTATTTCAGTCCAAAGTAATTCCAATATGATATTTAACGATGATGCGTATGGGAAGAATACTTTTTTGTGGGGAGAGATAAGAATGTTGATTCATTCTACTTATGTAAAACTTACACCAGAATCACCAAACATTTAATAAGAGATCATCATAATGTATATTTAATGTTTAAGTTAGGTGAGAAAAATAAAAAGCATGTTGAAAGGATAAATATGGATTTTTGATTATAAGCAAAGATAGTGAATTAAACGATGATCGTTATAGAAAATAATTTTACTAGATAAAACTTTACTTTTTCGTATTTCATCTGACTTTAAACTTCATGTATATAAATGTTATAAATGGCTAGCTACTTGTACACTGATAACTAAATCTAACTCAGATATCTTGAAATGAAAATCTGAATAGCTCCTGACAGCCTGATCTGTTACCTGATAAGCTGATCTAAAAATCAGATCAGCTCCTGATAAGCTGATCTGAAAACCAGACCAGCTCCTGATAAGCTGATCTGATAACCAGACCAGCTCCTGATAAGCTGATCTGAAAACCAGACCAGCTCCTGATAAGCTGATCTGAAAACCAGACCAGCTCCTGATAAGCTGATCTGAAAACCAGACCAGGTCCTGAAAAGCTGATCTGAAAACCAGACCAGGTCCTGAAAAGCTGATCTGAAAACCAGACCAGCTCCTGAAAAGCTGATATGATTGCTGATACCTGTTATTTGCCCTGGATGAGAAAATTTTAAAACAGTTGGTGTTGACAAGAAATGTGTTGAAGAAAAAGCTTCGTAGTATAAAAACTGGTGAAATAGATACAAGTGAACAACTAAAAGATACATTTAAACCTATAGCAGAAGAATTCATAAATAGTTCTAAAAATATTAAAAGAATTCTTATGAAAGAAGAAAGTAAAATCAAGACAGAAGTTGAAAATATACAAGTTTAAAGCCTGAGAAACCTTCACTCAAGATATAGACAAGTACCCCAAAAGAAACTAGTAGAAGGAACAATATTTGATAATACCATCATATTTAATGATGCTAATACTGAGAATGATGATGACGGTGATTTTACTCATAGACTTCCAATTCTGAAGACATTTATATTGACTTATCAGTATTGGAAGGCATAAATGAATTAGATACAAACTATTGTTGATAGTTACCTCAAACTGAATGAAGATAAAATACAAGACAAATTAATAATATAGCTTAAAGCATTAATATTCAAGAATATATTTAAATGCAAATTGAGGAACTACAACGTGAAATAAAATTAGAGAAAGAAGACAGTTATAAAATTGAAAAAGCAATTCTAAAAATTAAATAATTAAAAACAAATTGAAGAGTTTACGGTTAAATATATAGATTAGAAAATTAACTACATGTTAGTATAAATAGCTGAAAGTGCAAGATGTAGATCACAACACTTTCGAAAAAATCTGTGAAACAACTCAATGTCTTTAAAAAGGAATTTAGTAAACGAACTCCATATTAAATTTCAACAACTGTTTGTGCTTGTAGAGATGTAATGACAGGAATATATGATGTATTATGGAGCTAAGTTAGGTGAAATGTAGAACTATTCTACAGAAAATATAAATTGTTGATTTTTGAAGACTGTAATTGACACATTCTCAAAGTACAGCTGAAAATAAAAGCTGCACTCTAAAAACCAAGGCAATGGAAAATATTTTTGAAGTGGTACGGGTACCAAAAAACTTACAAACAGATGATTCTAAAGAATTTTTTTAATACGAAATACTTGGGAAAACTCATACATAAATAGAAGATTAAGCATTACTTAATATGAAAGCATCAATATTAGAATGATTTAATAGATCATTGAAAGGTATGATGTGAAAGGAATTAGCTTTAATGGTTCATATAAATGGATTGGTATATATAAATATTTACTTAGTGCATAAAATAGAAAAATTCATCTCACCATTAAAATGTTTATGATTAAACATTCCAAAAATGAGAAAAAGCTACTTAATATAGTATAAAGTAATTTGAAGAATGAATGTTGAATTTATTAAAAATAAAAATAAAATTAAAACGAAAAATCTAGTTTGTGTTGTTTTTTGTAGGATTGATTAGGAATGATGGGTCTTAAGAAAGATAATTAACTAAATGTAGTGGAATTCTCTAAACTTGTTGGTCTGAATGAAATATTGCTAAAACTTCAGTGCAATATTCTGCAGCACATCATATTATCACTTTTTATAAAGTTGTAAAGCGCTAGCACTCAAAATTTTACAATATGGAAATGGGATTATTATAGAAGATCTTCACTCTATTTATTTCTTTAGCTATCAGATCTTTAGAAAATATAGATAAACTACGGAAATTGGACTTTGATATCCAATCTTTAAGAATGTACATGTGTATGAATAAGTATCAAACAAACTTAGTGAATGAATATACGCTTCAACTAGAATCATGCTGAAGCATGCATAAATTTTAAAATATACAGTAAACAGATCTTACTTTATATCTGTATCTGTATGAGTATTACATAAATTTATAGAAAAAAAATGAAAGCATGCCGAAACATGTATAATTAAAAAAAAAAAAAAATCCTCACGTCATACAATTTTGTAAGCAAAGAAATTTTATGATTTTGTGGTCAATGAAATACATACATATGTATCTACTTTGTAAAAATTCAAAAGAATGAACTGGTAAATTCTAATAGTAAATATTTTTAATTGTAACACTCTACATCTCGGACTCTTACGTCACTATCGATAGAAGCATGCTAAGGCATGCATACTAGCAAAACATATAAAGCTGTTAGAAGGTGATGAAACAGCAATTGTATCTGGATCAACCCAACTCATGATTGTATTGTATACGGAGATGATTGATGGTGATGATGACCTTTTTTAAGTGAATAATCATTACATATGAATGCGACAGTGATTGACCCCTCAAACCTCATGTAGAAATACTTGAGGGGAACAATTCTCTCAAAACATAGATATTTCATTGTTTCTAACACTTTATGAAAACACCAACGGTGAATTGCTGGTAGAGGTAATTGAGTTATTTGAGATCGATTTGATACAATAGTTGTATATTAAACATGAATTTCTTTGTATCTAAACTAATTTCTACATACCTAATGTATATACCCACCAAAAAATTAGACAAAAATTCTCTATTCCAAGTAGTAAAATCTAAAAAAAGGAGTGGCACATTAGAATAAAAAACAAATAAATAAAAATAGAGACTGACTGACCAACTAATACGTACACTCTGCCCGATGGGCACGTATCGTAGAAGAAGACCATAACAAAATATCTTCTTATAAAGAAGCATTGGAAGAAGTTAGACGTTTAGTTAAGTTTGCAGAAGAAGACTACACATCAATTGAGCCCTTGAAATATTTAGAATGCTATTATGGGGAGAAAATTATTAAAGAAAATGAAAAAAAAGTCATATAGAACATTAAATAAAAGCCATAGGTGCTCACCGTTCATAAAATAAACATATGTATATGTATCTTATTAATGTAAACATATTATCAGTATAAAGCAACAGAAATTTCATCATACAAAGTCATCTTGTATCCTAGAGGAGCCGTCGATAGGGTATACCTAAATTATATGAAAACGAGTTCGTTTTCTGTTGATCGCTATTAAAGAAGAAAATATGTTTGTTCATTATGATTTAACTAATTTAAAAGTACATTTAAATTCAGTCTCATACCCGTACTTCTTAACATAAAAATTAAAAATAAATGTTATCCAATTCTATATTATACTATGTATCAAAAATTTCAAAAAAGCTGTTATATGAAAGAATCTCCAGCGCTTCTAACTGCATCAGAGTTTAAGAAAAAAAAAACTCCTTTTATTCAATTTAATAAAATTTTAATTTGAAGCAGTAAGCAAATACATCAGCTTACTGCATTCTTATTCATAATCGTATAATAGAATATATAACCCCTAAAGGACAAAGTCTAAAAGTCTTATAAATTAAGAAATATAGAAAATAACATAATTTTTATAAACGCGTAAAGTTGCAAAAGTAATTCAAATGATTTCATCGCAAAAAACAAACAAAAAGCAGCGATTGTTTTCAACAATTATGAAAATAATAATTACAATATAAAACTCCCTTTTTATTTCCAATGTTTATCAATAAAAAATAAAAAATAAGTAAGTTAACTAACAACAAAAAAAAACTATCAGTACCTAAGCTGGAGTGCCGGATCAGTTTCATTTAAAAATGTTTATACATTTTTAAAAAGCAAAGCAAGTTTTCCAAAATAAATGTAGAAGGCTATAGCTAGAAAAAATTTTATACCCTATACTTTAAAAAACTGTAAATTAAGTATAAGAAATATTTCTATTATAGTTACTATTACTATAGAGTATGTAAGTACATATCTTCAAGAATTCAGTTTTACTTACAACAGAAAATCCTCACAAACTTTAAAGTAAACGCAGATAAAAATTAACATGTTTTTAATTTCACCAACAACAGACATCACATGACAAAAAATAAAATAAAAAATGTATTCAAAGATTGAGTTGAACACTTATTTGTATGTACATATATATGTACATACATACATACATACATAAAATCAATTTGTAGATATGTATGTATACATATCAAATTTCTTATCAATGCTTAAGTATTTATTAGATCTACATCATGAAAATATATGAAGCGTCGTTTAGTTAAAGCACAATGCAAATATAAACAATCCATACACTCAGGGAAAATCTGCAGCTTAAAAATAAGAATTCATCACATTAATTCAATAATTTTTAATATAATAGAAAATGTATATTGAGATATCTACAAACTAATGAGTTTAATAAATGAATACTGTAAATTAATATTTTGTCCATATTGAAATAAGAAATTTCAATATGACTAAACCTTCGCTAATGGTTCTTATTAATTCAGCATGGTTCTTACTGATTTCAAGTTGGTTTTTCTCTGTGTGTAGATTACTCTTTCAGTCAAAGAAGACGAATGTAGTTAAATAAACAAAATCTGTAATATAAACAAATTTCACACAGACCGACTTCAACGCGATACAAACTTAAGCATGAGAAAATATAAAGCAATCGTAAGTATAAAAGCATACTAGGATTAGGGAAGTCCAGATATATGATAGTATTTTATAGTACCAAATGTCGATGTTGAAAACAATTTATTTCTACCTACATATAAATACCAGCTCAAATACACACACATAGCAGAATTCATATAAGAAATATCCAAGAAAATTTCAACAACACCCCACCTTTTGCAAATCATGACGAGCCTTAAATTCTCCCTCAGATATACATACACAAATTCCCATGATCATACATACATATACAATATATAAGATTAATCTCAACAACACAACACTCTCACCTACCTAAAATTACAGATAGTCTTAAACTTCTACAGACGTCTATACACATAGATTCTCACGGCTACATATTACAAGAACACCTCGCCCCTCATAAATCACAATCATCTTAAATTCTTACAAAAATACATACATACATACATACGCACAACCAATTTACCTCAACAACATCCTCACCCACCTCAAATCACGATCAACCTTAAACTACTATAGAGAGACACATTCACAAATCCCCATGGCTACATATTACGTCAACAACCCTGCCCACCCAAATCATGGTCAGCCTTAAACTCCTACAGACATACAAACACACAGATTCCCACGGTTGCATATTACTAGAACACCTCACCCCTCATAAATCACAATCAGCCTTAAGCTCCTACAGAAATACACACATTGAAATTCCTACAAACATACACACACACACACACACACACACACATACACATACATTCACACACAACTACACACGCAATCGATCTACCTCAACTACACCCCGCCCCCTGCCAATCAAACCTTCACCTAAATTCTCACAGACAGACAGACACATCCACAAATTCCTATGGTTACATATTACGGCAACAACGCCGCCCACTCAAATCACGGTCAGCCTTAAATTCCCACAGTCTAGCAACACCTACATTAGCATTAGAAAAAATAACTTTCACGTTTTCCCGTCGTCATTAGGAAAAATCATTTTCCCGTCGGCATTTGAAAAAATTATATTCATTTTTTGCCGTCGGCATTTGAAAAAAATAATAATCATGTATTGCAGTAGGCATTAGGAAAAATCATCATGTTTTGCCTTCGGTATTACGAAAAATTATCATGTTTTGCCTTCGGAATTACGAAAAATCATTAGATGATTTTCCGTCAGCATTTTCCCCGTCGTCACATACACACATAAAAACCGCCAAACTATGAACCGCCTTAATACATTCACACAAAATATTCCACACACAAACTTCCCACGGTCAGGCAGGCAGACAGACAGACCGACAGACAGACATACACTTAATGTAAACAAAAACTCCTAATGTAAACAAAAAACTCCTAATGTAAACAAAAAACTCCTTATGTAAACAAAAAAACACAAATTTCCAAGAATTTAACAATTTTCAAATTTTAATTACCCAAATTTAACAATTTCAGCAACAATTTAACAATTTTAATTGGGGCCGGATGAACAGTTCACAACTACTAATCTTGCGTAAAAATTTCATATAAATAGCTTGTACTATTATCTCCTGAGAAACAAATATTTTTATTACCTTTATTGAGTTTTATGTAAATTGAAATCTTTAAATGTATTTTCTGCAAAACTAGTTTTTTTTTTTAGTTACGATACTATTGAACTAGACGTGCGGTATGTATATAGAAAAAAATATAATCGAAATGCAACCAACATATCAAATTGCTAATATTTAATTTAAAAATTAACAATCATCATTGCTGATGTAACAAATTAAAATTTTTCGTGAATTGAATTCTTTTTATTATTTAGCTGGTTTATGTTTGGTTTATTGTTTTATGTCAATAAAAACTCAATTTTTATTACATATTTTTCCCGACGTTTCGTGAATTTTATGTTCACTTCTTCAGGGGATTTTGTCTGTTTTATTAAAATTTAAAAAAATTAACATCAAAAGTGTATAGAAAATAATATACATAATAAGATAAATTTACTAACAATCGAGTTGTGTTGTTGTTAAAATATCAAAAATAAAAAATATACAAGTTTACTTGAACTAAAAATTACAATATTAAGAAAGATGGCTTTAGCTGTTCCTTATTATCACACTGTAAATGGCGCTTAAATTGTCAGTATCTTCTTTTTTGTTCATTGTTTTCATTATTTTCTGTTGTATTCGTAAGCTTTCTGTTGTGAAACGTTTTCTTGTATTGTTTTCTACATTTAGAATTTTAATATTGTCAAAATCAGGTGCATGATTTGTTTCTATTATATGTTTAGATAATGCCGTGCTTTCTTTGTTTTTATTTATGTCTGCTTTATGTTCCTTCATTCTAGTTAGTAAATTTCTTTTTGTTGTGCCAATATAGACAAGATCACAGTTGTTTGCATTATCTCCTTTACATGGTATTTCATACACCACATTATTTTGCTGTAGTTTGTCGACAGGTGTTTTTGTGTTAGTGAAAATGGTACTCAATGTTTTATTAGCTTTATATGCTAAGGCAGTGTTGTTGTTGTTTATTGTATATTGTATGTTTCTATTATCAGTTAAGCCTGGTATGTATTTGACGCTGTAGTACTGTTTATTATCATTAGGGTTGCCATTTCTATTGTTTTGTGAGTGTTTTTGGGAATTTATTAGAGTTTTTATTAAATATGGGGGGAAGCTATTATCTATTAATATTTTAGTGATTTTTTGTATGTTGCGTGGGTGAAATTGTTCGTCACTTATATCAAAGACTCTATGTATGAGATTCCTTGCCGTATTGATTATTTGGAACTTCGGTTGAGTTGCATTAAAGTTTATAATTCTTCCTGATGAAGCATTTTTTGTGTACCAATCAAATAATATTTTATTGTCCAATCTGTGTAGTGTGGTGTCAAGATACGATATTTTCCTTTCCTTTTCTATTTCGATAGTAAATTTAATTTTAGGATGATATGAATTTAATGAGTTCAAAATCTCGTTTTTATTATTGATGTTGATCACCGCCAAAATATCGTCTACGTATTTAGTTACGTATTTTATGTAAATATTTTTGCTGCTTAGCTCGGCTATTGCTTTGTCTAATAAATTGTCTAAAACGATATCAGCAATAGTTGGAGAGAGGGGATTCCCCATGGGCATACCAAAAATTTGATTGTATATATTGTTGTTGTAAATAAAATAATTGTTGTCGTAGAGGCAAAATTTGAGTATATCAAGAAATTTTGGTTTTTGTAGTACTGTGTGGGTTTTAATGGAGTTCCATTTGTCCATTATAATATTAATGGCTGTGTGTGTGGGAATATTCGTGAATAGGGAAATAACATCAAAAGACACCAAGGAATCATTGGAGTCTATTTGAAAATTTTTAAGTTTATTTTTTAGTTCAGCTGAGTTTTTAGTGTTATATTTTTCCGATACAATATTTTTAAGTATTCTTCCTAAATATTTGCTGAGTTGGTAACAAGGGACTTTAAAAGAAGATACTATTGGTCTCAATGGTGTACCTTCCTTATGTGTTTTGGGTAATCCGTAAATTCTGGGAGCGGTAGCAGCGGAACAAATGAGCATGTTTTTGAGACTGTAATCTGTGTACTCTTTTTTGTGTAAATCATTTACTATGGTGTTGTTAATTTTAATTAATTTATCGGTGGGATCCGTCCTAATAATCCTGTAGGTATTCTTATCTTCTAGTATATTTTCCATTTTACTTTGGTATTCCTCTTTGTATAGTGCAACTGTTTTATTCCCTTTATCAGACTGCGTTATTATTATGTTTTGGTGTCTTTTTAAAAATTTTTTTGTTTTTTCAAAAATTATGAGAATAAGTTTTTCCCTCTGTGTGTTTTTCAACCTCCTTTTAAAAAATGTAATTTTGTTTGCGAGTCTAGTTCTGGCCACTTCTTTTTCTTTGTCATCACTATTATTATTATTTCCCCCTAAATTTTGGATGCATTGCTCAACATCTGCTATTACTTGCAGTGGTGAAAAATTGCTACGATCCACCGGTAAAGCAAACTTTTTCCCTAAGGACAAAATCCATTGGCTTTCCCATGGTATTTCAATATCAGTTTTGTTTTCAAACCAGTGTTTATTGAATTTTAAGCCCAGTTTATGGAAAAAGTTTTCTTTTAGAGCATTTAATTTTTGTTTTTGTTTTTCTTTAGTGTTCGTTGTTATGTGTTTTGCTCTTTCTGTTTGATGCTTCATGAAAGTTGAAAAGTCAGCAGTAGTCACAAAATTTTGTATACTTTTGTATATTTTTTATTTTTGATGTTTTAACAACAACACAACTCGATTGTTAGTAAGTTTATCTTATTATGTATATTATTTTCTATACACTTTTGATGTTAATTTTTTTAAATTTTAATAAAACAGACAAAATCCCCTGAAGAAGTGAACATAAAATTCACGAAACGTCGGGAAAAATATGTAATAAAAATTGAGTTTTTATTGACATAAAACAATATAGGCCTCACCAGCTAAATAACAAAAAGAATTCAATTCACAACAAATTTGATTTGGCCGAAAATAAAAAAACAAAATTTTTCTAGTCAATTAAACTATTCAACAAAATATTTTTTTAAATTATATAATAACGGAATACGCACATGTAGAAGAAACATAAAAACTCATGCTTTGTGTGTATTCGCTATTTGCGTATCTAATAAAAAAAGACATTTACGGTCATATGTATAAGCAAAAATTGGCATGAAGTTAGCATAAGTGGCAAAATTGAACATGATCTAAAAGTGTTTTGCCATGAAAATTCACATAAAAAATCTCGCTAGGACTTTAGTAGTGGGTTAAAACTACGTATTGCGACCCTCTTTCAAATTGTATAGATAAACCTGTTAACACCCAATTCAATTTTGTTACTTATGCTAACTTCATGCCAATTTTTGCTTATACATTAGTGCTTTTCGCAGACAAGCAAAAAATCGTTTTGAGGATTGTGATTGTTTATAAAAAAAAAAAAAAACAATGAGTGTTCGAACTCGCGGGCGATGTGTTAACACCTTTTTGTTACACGGTACCTGTTCGATTTCTATGAACACAGACCCACAAACCCGGAGGTAGAGTTAATATAAAGTATTTAATGAAAAAGAATAGTTTATTGAATTTAATTTTATTTTGTATAATTTATTAATGTTATGTTTTCAGCACAGTTAATATATAATATATATATATATATATATATATATATATATAATATATACATATATATAAATTTAGTAGATGCACTCAAAATGAAAAAAATTAAACAGAAGTGCTAATGATTTCATTATTTTCTTGCTTAATACTTTTTATTTATTTTAAATTAAAACCACAAAAAACAAAGAAAATGCAAAGCAACAGACAAATGTACATACATACATTGTTATGTTTGTACATAAGCTACATACGTTGCTGTCTTGCTATCTCATTTTTATATATGTACGTATAAACACGTCACTATTCTCTTTGCTATGCATAAGACAAAACCGAAGATCAACATAAAACACTTTTTTAATATTACTCCAAATTAATACTCCAAATTAAAACACATAAATCTCGGCTCGCCGATATCGGATCGCCTTAATTTTTGGCCTAAACTCTTCGTCGAAACCCGCACTAGCTTTTTAATCCAAAAATTAATAAAATCGGCTATGAATTTCCGGAGAAAATCGCGTGGGAAAATTATATGAAAATCGCCCAATAATCACTTTCAATACCGACTGCCAAGCAACGAACAAACAAACGATGATTTACTCTTACATACCTAACACTTGCGTATGTATTGAAACTGATAGTTTACTGCCCTAGAGGCGCGCGTATATATGTTAACACATCAAAAACATTGTTAATCTAACAATTATGATAATCAATATGTATTTATACGGAAATTCAACAATTCGCACTATTAACATAACAATAACTTCAATTGAAATAACTTTGAAATCTAACAAAAATAAATGTTGAAAAAATAAATGAATTTCAACAAACTATTTGTTGATGTATTTAATTGAAAAATTTTTTCAGGTTTTCCTTTAACTTACAATTTTGTTAATTGTAATCAAATAAATCGTTGCAGGTTCAAAATCAATTAATTATTTAATTCATATAACAAACAAAAAAAAAATTAATTCTATTCACAAATAATTTTTTTCTGTGCAGAGAGATATCACATCATATCGAATTAAATGGTGATTAAAATACAGCTGGAGACTATCGTAAAAAAGAAGTTACGGATTCACATTATTGTTAAGGCAAACGAATAAATATGTTGATATATATGCGATGTCCGGTTCGCAAAAAGTTACAGAATCTAGGTTCAGGTAGTGATAATCAACTTTATCGATATTAAAATTATATCCCAATAAGTACTCAAAAAATTAAAATACAAAATAAAATTAAAAAAGAAACAACATACATACATATCGTTACCTTAATATAGAAAGGCCCTAACTCATTATTTTTTTAAAATCGATGTTTTGGTATATTTCGATAGAAGAACATCTTACGTGTCGAAAAATGCAAAAATCTCGATTCAAAAAAATAATATTAAGGTCACGATATGAATATGATCAAACCTTGTCAAATACGTAATTTATTTATTAATAAAACTAAAATTGTGGTGAACAATATCAAAAATAAATAAATAAAAAAGTGAATTTTGAAAACAAAAGGAAGGAAAACAACGAAGGAATTGCAATTTCCTTTCTATTTTAAAAGCATTGTTTTTGAAGCTTAAAATATACTTGAATTCAATTGTAATACAAGGGTTAATTGTAGTATAATTCAAGGCATGAATGGAACTGTACTACAACTGAATTGTTCGAGTTGAATTCAAGCACCCTTTTCACTGGAGAATGTGCTATTGAAATCCAGTGAAAATCAAGCATAATTCAACTCTTGACAACTGAATGTGTGGCTTGAATAACATTTTTTTACACTTGATTTCAAGGAAAATTGGTAATTGGGATATCTCTGTTTTAATTCAAACTTAGCCTGTAAAGAATAAAAATATATTTCTCTATTAATTTTAGCTTACTTTTAATTAGAGGTAGATCGGACATGAAACCAACGTTATCGTCCAGCCCTGGATTTTGGCCATCATCTACAGCATTTTGCAGCGCTTGATGTAAGGCAAGAGGATCATGGTCATGCGTAAGACGTCCTCCATGTGTAGCACCAGTTGATAAACCACTTCCATAATCACTTCTTCGGTCAGAGTATGGAAATCCATGTGATAATTGTGTCTGTAAACAGCAAAGGGTATATATACTTATTATCAGAATATAAAAGCTTCTTTAAAATTCAATCAGGCGTGCCATATTATATTGCTATGGCCAAAACCATATATGTATATATTTGTTTCACATCTTAGTGCTGCCATAACCATAAACAGTTGTTTATATTTTCAATTGTGTATTAACTTCAAAAGTACAACAACAAATATGTCTAACCAGCAGTGATGCTAATTTAGCCATTTTCTGGCTAAATTTAGCCATTTTTCATCCCATTTAGCCGGAAGAAAAGTGAGTTTAGCTATTAGCTATTTTTTTTAGCCATTTTTATTTTAATCTAGCTATTTTTTAGCTATTTTTCCAAACATGAAATTTTTTGTGATTTTTCATAAAAAATTTAAACTCGCAACTTGCCACAGGCCATGGCTATATAAAGCAGTATATAAAGCAGAAATCTACATCAACTGACACCACACACAGTGGACCAAACACAAAAGAACGCTGATGATGAAGGTTTAGTGGCCTTCGAAAACGGCTGGCTGTTCCGTTCAACTATGTGTTGTTAGTCAGAATATTTACAACAGACTTTGGTGTTATTTGTTCATTAATAATTATCACATTGTAATTTGGCTTAAAAAGCGGTACGAACTTTAGCCCGTTCAAATCACAAATATAGAAACAAATGGAGTTCGAATAATAATTAAAATTAACTAAAAATTAATAGCCATGGGCCTGTGGCAAAAATTAAATAAAAATATACTTAATAGTAACAAACCAAAAAAGTTTGTCTTAAGTAGAACAAAAAATGAGCAAATTAAGTAACATGTGTATAATTAGTAAAAAGAACAAAACGACAATGGTAAGACTGTTGTAAATATAGTGATGGTAAAATTGAGCTTACAATACAAAAAAGCTTTCAGCAAATTGAAATACGATGAATCAAAACAATTCACATATTCCATTTGCAATAAAATGCTAAGTATATAAAGCAGAAATCTACATCAACAGACACCACACACAGTGGACCAAACACAAAAGAACGCTGATGATGAAGGTTTAGTGGCCTTCGAAAACGGCTGGCTGTTCCGTTCAACTATGTGTTGTTAGTCAGAATATTTACAACAGACTTTGGTGTTATTTGTTCATTAATAATTATCACATGTAATTTGGCTTAAAAAGCGATACGAACTTTAGCCCGTTCAAATCACAAATATAGAAACAAATGGAGTTCGAATAATAATTAAAATTAACTAAAAAGGTAACAATAACATTTGCTACTGCATTCTTATAATCGTTGCAAGGTGTTTATAAGTTGTCAGTGAAACCTCTCATAACGGACACCTCCTATAACCGGACACCTCTAATAACCGGAAAATTTTTGTAGATCCAACACGTTCATTAGTTTTTCGATACAAAATGCACTCCCATAACCGGACACTCTCGTTAAAGCACAGAAGCGGTGAAACACGGCGTAATGCAATTATTGTAAGTTTGCACTATATGCGCAGTTTTTAGGGTTCCGTACACCAAAGGTGAAAAGGAACTCTATTGTTTTCGCTACACTGTCCGTCTGTCCGTCACACGGTATTTTCTAAGGAACCGTAAGAGCTACGGACCTGATATCTGGATAGGGTATGTAGAACCTTGGCCGCTACAACAACAAATATATGAGAATTAAAAATTAAAGGGTGTTCCAAAACGAGCAACGAAAAATGTTAAAATCCCATGTAATATACATACAATTGTATGAACATATGTATATTGAAACTTGAAATTTGTAAAATTAGTGTATTTTTATATAGACTACAACAATTAACACTAAAATTTAAAAAAAAATTAAATTAAAGGGTGGTCCATCAGCTAATGCAATTTTGACAATGTAATTTTGACAATTTGCTATATCTTCGATACAGTACGAGGCAAAAACTTGAAATTTTCAAAAACGGCGAAACTAAAAAAACTGAAAATTATAAAATCGCCAAACCAAAAAAAAAAATCGCCAAAAATTAAAAAAAAATCTCCAAAACGAAAAAAATCGCCAAAATTAAAAAAAAATCTAACACTAAAATAAATCGCCAAATTCGAAAAAAACGCCAAAATAAAAAAAATCGCCAAAATGCAAAAAACGCCAAAAATCTAAAAAAAATCGTCAAAAAGCGAAAATGTCGCCAAAACTAAAAAAAAAATTTATATAAAAAATATAGCAAAAATAAAAAAAATCGCCAAAATGAAAAAACGCCAAAAACCGAAAAAAATCGCCAAAACGAGAAAATAAAGTGTCAAAACTAAAATAATAGCCAAAACTTAAAAAAATCGTCAAAACCGAAAAAAACGCCAGAACAAAAAAAAACCGAAAAGACCCCAAAAACGAAAAAAATGCCAAACTATATATTATATAGGATAAAGTTTGTATTAAATTACATATCTAGTCTTCGTATGGAACCCTTCGTGCGCGAGTCAGAGTAGAGCTGGCAAACTATCGATAGTACTATCGATAGTTTTGTTTTTATTAGACTATCGATAGTTTTTTCTCGATAGCGATACTATCGTTGAAAAAATTTATTACCAAATTGACAATAAACTCGATAAAATTTATTATATTATTTGTCTTCTATTGAAAATACATAAGTACATATCGCTCACTTACTAAAATAACGTCATAACTCAAAAAATAAATTAATGGAGTTAATAATACATCCGTCATATTTCATCTTGTCTAAAAACGTCAGGCTTAAATTAAGTTTAGGGGCACCTCTGCTATTCTATAGAAAATTTAAAATATGAAAACAAATTAAGCAAAAAAATTGGCGGGAAGGCCTAATTTCTGACTTATGATCCTCTGAAATTGTATTACAATAGCGTGATTATACGGTGTTTTCCAACGAATATGACCAGTAATGGTATAATTTTAAAGCTTTTGACAATACCTTTTACCTTTGAAATGGTAAAATGCAAGAAATTTTTACGAAGCATAAAATCTTTATTAGGCTGCGCCGTATCAGGAAACACCCTGGTGTAGAAGGTCATTAAGACCGGGCAAGGAAACTTTACAAGATAGAAAATCTTTATCAGGCTGTGCGGTGTCGGAAAACACCATGGTGGAGAAAATCCTTACGCCCCGCTGAAGGCCTGCAGTGCAGAAAACCATTATTAGTTAGGAGAACTTGGCAATGCAGAAAATCTCTATTGGGTTGCGAGGTGTAGGGTAATACCATGGTAGAGAAAATTCTTATGGTGTAATTCTGTTCGACAATTGTGTTGTCTTGTCATTAGACAAAAAAAAGTCGCAGTCGTTGAAAAATACACCATATAATCACAATTTTTTACTACAATTTCAGAGGCCCATAACTCGGAAACTAGGCCTCGCCGCCAATTTTTTTGCTTAATTTATTTTCATATTTTCAATTTTCTATAGGATAGGATATTTTTTTTTAATTTTTAAGAGGTGCCCTTAAGCTCAATTTGTTCCAAAATTTACGCAAATGGAGTGCAAGCTCACCATTTGATAAAAGAAAACTTTATAAATATATCCACTGAGTTGTATGTTAATTGAAAACTTAACTCAATTTTTCCAAAACTAGCTTTATTTGAATTATGACGTTGTTTGAATAAATGAGTGATATGTAAAATCAAAGTCAACATTCCTAACACAATGATCACACGGACAACAAATATGGAGGTCCGCTCTCACATTCACGATCCGCGCTCGAATACTGATTGAAATATAAAAAAATTTTGTGAGCGAACCATTTTGTTTCATTCTGAATTTTACTGAATCTTTTGATAACAAATTATTGCTAATTTATCTGAACTGGCTGTTAAATCAAAATAATTTCTTAGGTATGTTTTTGTAAAAAAAAACAAAAAATAGATGTGTATTTAATATTGAAAAATTAGAACAAAATTAAACATAAAATTAATTATTTATAATTTTTACCTAATTGTTTTTATCCATATACATATGTGTATCAACATTCCAAATGACTGTTCGTACTGCCGTGTGAACATAGTGTAAAATAATTCGATACTATCGATAGTTTTCCAACAAACTATCGAAAATATCGAATGGCTAGACTATCGATAGTTTGCCAGCTCTAAGTCAGAGTCGCACTTTACTGAATTTATTTTTATTACCTGAAGAAAAATTATTTTATTTATGATTTCAATTTATTGTTTTTATTTACTTTAAAAAAGTTCCCGATTTGCCTTAAAAAAAACTATATATGAAATACCTTCTTATTTTTGCTAAAGTTCATGATTTTTGCATTCGATTTTGCTTAGCCATTTTTCAGCTAGTTTTTAGCCATTTTTTTGTCTACACTTAGCCATTTTTGGTGGAGGAATTCTGGCATCACTGCTAACCAGTAAAGAGCGAAAAACCAAAATTAATAGTAATATATGTACATTAGGACGGGTCGATTTTTTTTCTCAAAAATTGTACAGCAAAAACGTAGAGAAATTCTGAGAAAATTTTCCGAAGAAACCATGTGTCTAACTAAAATCAATCCATATACCGCGCCTCTCGACATAAAATTGTATTTTCTCTTCTTTGAAAAACAATTTTTGTCTAAATTAAATTTTTTCAAATAGACAGAAAAATGTACGTACTGAAATAAATGCTTCTAAATTCGAATCATTGAGCCTAATTACGAGTGTGTCGTATTACGACTACGACGATTTCGTACTAGATTAAAGAAAAAAATTTTCTTTAGTCTTATACAAAATCGTCGTAGTCGAAGTCGTATTCCCTGATTTTAATTTCTTCGCGAGCTACCTTACATTTATCCATCTTTAAAGTTAATGCCTTTAAATAAAGCAGGCAGTAAGCCAAACAAGAATCAGCTCAGGAAGAGGAAATAAATTTTCGGTAAAGGGTTTGATTTTAGACGCATGGTTTCTTCGCAAAATGTTCTTAGAATTATTTGTAGATTTCGTTTTTACTATACGATTTTTTGATTTTTTTTCATCTATACACATCGACCCGACCCCGGATAAAAATTACATAATAAAACATAAAACTTCATCCGCCTTATCTTTGTATATTATTAGCAACAAATATACTTTTGATTTCGACAATGTGAAGATATTCGATATAGAAAATGTGGAAAGCAGATGATACACCATAAACAGCTTATGAAATAGAGGCCTGCGTAAACAGTCTTGAAATGTAAAAACGTCATGATTTTTAAATGTATTCACGTCGCATGTATTATACTAAACCAATAATAAATGCTGTCGTACTATAAGCGAAGCACGATGGATGTATTGGTGTATGTGTATACCAGTGTTAACAAGCGATGACGTCAAGACAGCTTGTCTGTAACAAACACTCAAAAGAAGTACTGTTGATTAGTGTATGCTTGTTATTTTTTATATTGTACGTTTGAGTGTGTGTGTAATATGTAGATGCCCTCTAGTCAACCTAGAACCATATGTCTCTATGTCAATACTCTTTCTCCAGCGACAATTGCACTAGTTAAAATGTCGACAACTTTCCTTTTATGCGCGAGTAGAGATGCGTTAGAGACGACAGTTCTAGTGTATTTCTGGTGATATTGTCAATGAACGCGTCAATAGTTTGTTTTTCTTTTTTATTATGTTGTGCAATAATATTAAATAAATATATGTAGACGAGGGTCACTAAAATCTACGACTGAATTTTCGGTTAAAATATCTCCATATGGTCGTAAAAGAACTACCTTCTCATTAGTGCTAAAGTTTACTGATAGATTTTGAATGACAACCCTATGTTATTTGTCAATAGGCATTTGCATTGGCTGGAGTACACCTGGTCAGTAGCACTATTGACAATGTGACTAGAAAATTACTATAAGTTTAGTATTGACAACGAGAGAGGATATATCGATATTGTAGACTAGACCCCCTAAAATTTACTAGTGAATCTTTGGTGCCAATGTCTCCATGTGGTACCGAAAGAACTACTAAGTCAGTAGTGCTATAGTCTAGTGGTGGATTTTCAATGACAAGCTAATGTTAAATGTCAATAGATGATACCATTGGCTGGGGTAGTAGTGCTACTGACAACGTCACTAGTAAATCACCACAATTTCACTATTCGCAGTTTCTGCAGGGTGGTAAGCTATTATGTGATTAACCGCATACAACTAATGTTAATGCATGTGTGTGCCTTTGCGTGTGCGCAGAAAAATAAAAGATCATAAACACATACATGCATGACGTTTGTACACACGCTTATGCGTAGAAAGAAGTTAGTATTACAAATTCTTCTGTCACGAAGTGTTTTCTTCTTTACTCTTATACCTACAATACTCAAATAAATTTCTTGCAAACAGTGTTGTTAACGTTTATTTTGTAAGATTTCGCTGTAGCAAAGCATTTGAAAAATCCCTCATGTCTTAAAAGTTCTTATAAGATATCTTGTGCAGGAGACTATTATAAATATATAAAAGGCGACCAACATGAAAGAAGGTACTAACAATATACGATAGTTACATTGTTGCAATAATATACTTCTATGTAAATTGTGTTTAATAATTTGTTTTTATTTTTGTCATTTCTAAGGTACCTCAAGTCAATTTAAATTTTAAACATAAAAATAGCTTAATGTTAATAATACATAACACTGTGCAACAGTGAAAACTCCACACGGTCTTGACAGTATAAGTTAGATAGTACTACCAAAGGGTATTAAAACCCAATACTCAGATTGGCGATTTTTTTGATTTTTCGAAAATCAGTCCCCCTCAAAAAATGGTGCCATCAGTTTTTTGCCAACAGCTACTTCAGACTTGGTGATAGCGCTTAAACTAGATATGAAAATAATGTACCAAGAGTTCACTAAATAGATCCTATTAAGACTATGCAAAAAATAAATAATTCCTCCGGCACTTTTTTGTAAAAGTGAAAGAATTTTTTTTTTACTTTTTCCTGGTTTTAATACTAGTTTATTTCCTTCTAAAATATAAAATGTGTTTAAAAGAAAAAAACTTGTTTTATTTAACTACTTCAATGTATCAAAAAGAGGCTTTAATTTTCCAGCTCTTAAACTGTCTTTTTTCTAACTCTCTAAAACATAAAATATATTTAATTTATAAAGAAAAAAATAATAATTTTACATAGTTGCTCTTATATGCCATAATAAATAAAATTTTCCGGCTTTGAAATCATCGTTTTAGATTTTTTTGATTTTTTATAGCAATATAGGAGAGAAAAAGAAAAAAATAGATTTTAGTAAGTCATTTCATATATCAAAGAGCTAAAATTTTCCAACCCTGAAATCTTCTTTTTCATTTTTAGGGTTCCGTACACCAGAAGGAGCATGATTAAATGTGAAAATACCATGTAATATACATACATAAAAATGCATTAATGTCTTGTAAATTGACAAATGTAATAGAAAAACAATTTCTTGGATGACGTTCGAAAAGAAAAATTTATAGTATTTTTTATGTAAGGCACAATATCTAGAATATCTGAAACTAGAGGGGCTAGAAAAGTAATGAACCTATTTTTGTAATAGCGAACAAAAATACATGAGGATTAGTTATAATAAGTTAAAAAAATTATAATCCAAAACTCTAAACTAAAAACACACGATTTTGAACATCCGTGCAATAATAGTAAGATATCCTGATGTATTAATCAATGTGTATAAATTAATAATACTGCAAGTATTTTTCGGTTTGGAGGACCATTCGTGAAATATCAACGGAATAATATAAAAAGTGGTATAAATTATGCAGATTCTAAATATCACTATATCTTTAAAACTAGATAATGATAGGGTAAAACTAATAACGCCATCATAATCATGAGATAAAAATACATAAGAATCGGTCATTTAATGTTATTTTGACTATGTAAATTGATCAACTTGCTGTATCTTGGAAACCGTAAGATGCAAGCTCTTGAAATCTTCAAAAACGCCAAAACTAACAAATCCCAAAATTAAAAAATCGTCAAGCCGAAAAAACGACAAAACTAAAAGAAGATCAAAAACTGAAAACAATCCTAAAGCGAAAAAAGCGCCCAAAATACTAAAAACCTCCAATATTAGAAAAATGGTCAAAAACCGAAAAAAAAGTTTACCTGGTACTTAAGTTTAAAAAAAATTTCTACATTAAGTAAGATATTTGATTAACTAGGCTAAAGTTCGTCTAGTATTACATATCTGTGGCAATAAAGAAAAAGTGCTTAAGTCATATTTTACTGTTTTGAAAGATAGCACTTTTAAGCGTTCAAGTCGATTTTCAGAAATTTATTTCTTTTACAGTTAATTTGGAAAATTCTCTGTTAAACTTATTTTTTTTTTTGTTTAAAATTTAATTTATTAATTGAGGAGTCACAGAACAAAACGTGCCTTTTCGATTATTTCAAAATGTTGGAAAATCAAAGATTATTTTTTCCACCCGATTATTTCATAGCCCAAACGCAGAATATATAACAAGTTTCTTCCTTATTATAAAATGCATCAGACCACAATAATTTGCAACAATAAATGTTACCGATGTACGAAATTAGTGGACTTTTGATATGCAAATAGCACGTTTTCTTAAAATAAAGCCAAAAAAGGTACGTTTTGTTTCAAATAAAATGCAAAAAGCACGTTTTGGCATGTGTATTTTCGATATTGAAATATCGTATATTCGAAATATACTTACACACTTAAAACAAAATCTTTAATAATAACACTGTTAAGATTTTTTAATTTATAATTCTTTCGTGTTCCAGTATTTATCTTCCATCTTTAAACTATATTTTTTAGGCGCTTATGTTATATCTAATAACTTTCAAATACCAAATAATAATCAAACTATTATATATTATTATTTGTATGAAATAAGTCATTCTGCGAAAATTACTGTTAGAGATGGCCGCGAGAGTTATCACGCACGCTCGCTCAAGCAACAATCATGCGTGATTTGAAAAAATAACGAGATTTTCTCATCTCTAGTTATAATGAAACAAACATAAATAAATTGTTATAAAAAACTACGTTTTTTTAAAATAAAAGAAAAATAACACGTTTTGTTCTGTAGCAATTTTTTAAAAACCAAATTTTTCTATGAGAAGGGAAGAAATGTTATGCTAATAATATTTTTTCCAATAGAACTTAACCAAATTAATTCAAATACATCAAAAAACATTTTCTGAGACAAATGAAAAAGCACGTTTTGTTCTGCGACTCCTCAATTATTAATTAACTAACATGTACATAATTAGTAAGGAACAAGCGACAATGGTAAGACTGTTGTAAACTTTAGAGATGGTAAATTGAGCTTTCATTACAAAAAATCTTTCAGCAAATTGAAATACGATGAATCAAAGCAATTCACACATTCCATTTGCAAAAGAGTTGCGTATATAAAGCAGAAATCTACATTAACTGACACCACACACAGGGGACCAAACATGTTTGGTCGTTCTTCTGTGCATAGAAGAACGCTAATGATAAAGGTTTAGTGGCTTTCGAAAACAGCTAGCTGTTCCGTTCAACTATGTGTTGTCAGAATATTTACAACTAAGTTTGATGTTATTTGTTCATGAAAAATTATCACATGTAATTTGGCTTACAAAGCGTATCGCGAACTTTAGCCTGTTCAAATCATAAAATATAAAAAATATTAGTTTTAAAGAATTACTTTTATATACCAAAACAGTTTAAATTTTCCAGCTTTGAAACCGTTTGCGATTGCTGACACACCAGTTCAAGACCGAAGTCTCTAGCTTTTCTGGGAGTTAAGGAAAATCTATTTAACGTATAGACAGACTGACAGACGCACAGACGGATATCGCTTGTTTATCTCCCCTATTCATAAGTACGCAGAATATACATACATGTGAATATACACAAGGAATGCCAAACCTAAATATACCCTTTACCATTTTTGGTGATGGGTATTAAAAAAACAAAACAAATAGAAGATATGTGTCCTAGGACACTCGGTAAGGACCATCCGTATATTACCTATCGCTGTTTTGCCCGATTTTTAATTCATTGTATTAAATTCATTTCTTAGACTAGCACAGTGCGCAGACAAAAATTAAACAAGCTTACTTAGGAACGTACTCCAAATATTGGCAAAACAATTTTTTAAATTTCTTCCCAAGTGTCCTCAAACTCCAAAAAAATATGGTTTTATGGAGAGGTTATTCCGAGACTGTATGTATGTATTAGTGATGCATATTAGAATTTCCAAACATTCCACCATTTCTAGATATTCGTATTCGTTTAAAAAATATATAAAGAAATTCATAAATCAAAAACGAAATTCAAGTGAATGATGACACACAAATATTAGTTTGTAATTTAAAAAAAAAACTATTTTTATTTTTTGCTATCCGTTTTTCCGCCAAGTAATCTGCTATATATAGTTTTTCGTATTGATGACTGAGCAGTATTTGAAACACCAAGATGAGAATTGTCATTAGCCTCACAGTCGCTTTCAATAGTGTGTATAAGTGAAGTCATCATGTATTTCAGAGGTGCGCACTTGTTTAATTTCGGAATCTTTATCTTCATCTAATCTTGTACGTTTCGGATTTTGATTAAGAGAGCTTGAAGATAACTCTGTTTGGCCAACTTCAAATAAATCTAAAATGTTCGTGAAACTAGAAAAAATGTGAAATTTTATACGAATATCTGGGATCAATAAAGGTTGGCATGATGAAAAATATATCATTTTCTAAAAGTGAATATTTTTTAACCAGTGTCCAGTTAGCAGGAGCGCTTTAAACATACACGTTGTTGGGGTGTCTTGGCATATCATTACGAAAGATATGTAATTTTTATTTTCTTAATTTTTGTTCCTTCTACAACATTACATTTTCAATGGATAATCTGCCTTATAATAGATTAAAGAAGACTTCAACAGTTTTTCTTTAATATATTACCAAACAGTCGTAGTCGTATTGAAATACGCCAACCTCGATAAGGCAGAAAATGTTCCCATTTAAAAAAATCTAGTTCTAGACGCATTTCACTGTTGTTTTTTAAGTGTTTTTTTCTTAAGTTTGGTTGTTTAAAAAATTAAAATAATATCCCTATGAAAATACGTCTATGCAAGTTTCCATTAACACATCTCTCAAAACTTAAATATTGTAGCCTCAAGTATACATATGTATGTATATGGCAGAATATATTTTTTGAAAGGACACTTTTTTTGTCCATGAGAATTGCAAGAAATGTTTAACTGAACTTCTGCAAATACCATTTTCTTCTATGTATTTGGTGGATTTAATGTTAATATACTCTCATGTTGCAGTTTAATATGGAAAGAAGTTGTTATGTACAAACATACGAGTACATACATGTATTAAGAATATTTAAAAATGTGTATGGATAAAGATGAGGAATTCCGAACTATGTAATCAGTTTGACTACAATTTATTTAATTTATTGTAAAAATTTTGTGTTATTTTCAAATGTTATTAAATAGCCATTAAATTTTTGTATAGTCTTCATAAACTTTAATGTACGCGGACAGAATTATACAGTTCTTTTCCATACACATTTTTAGGGTTCTGTACACTGTAAGAGCTACGGACCTGAAATTTGGACAGAGTATTTAGAACCTTGGCCGCTACAACAACAAATACATGAGAGTTAAAAATTAAAGGGTGTTCCAAAACGAGCAATGAAATATATAATATGTTAAAATCCCATGTAATATACATACAAACGCTAAACAGCACTGTTGGCAAGCCATTTGCTTCGGTTGTTTGTCTTGCCAACAGTGTTGTTTAGCGTTTGGTTTAGAATATTTTGCTTTAGTAAAGCATTTGAAAAATCTCTCATGTCTTGAAAGTCTCATAAATGGTCTTGTGCAGCACACTAGTATGTATAGATACATAATATACATATGTAGGTAACACGTATGATCAATTAAATAAATAAATGAGAAAAACATACATACGTATTTTTTACGAAATTAGTAATTTTTTCTGTTACGTAACATTTTTAAACCCCCCATAACAAATCGTAACAAAACTCGAACCCCCTCTCCCCCTAGCGCGTTACGCAATATGTGCACAGACCCTTAGACCTATGGTTCTTAAAACCAGGGTGACCGATGAAATTTTTAAAAAAGTGGCACCAAATAGGGGATTTATCAAAAAAAGGGGCAAAATTAAAAAAAAAAACGAGAAAACTGCACTAAACTTTTTATTTTTAATGTATTTTCATATAACTCACCCTAAATAAAGGGGGAAAGGCAGTTGAAAAAGGGGAAACGTAGTCGAAAAAGTGGCAAATTGCCACTTTAGTCGGTCAAACGGTCACGCTGCTTAAAACAAAGTTCATGTTTTAAAGAAAAATACAAAAAAAAAAATTATTTGTATTTTTAAAAAGATTATTTGTAAAACAAAATAAACTCGCCGCAAATATTTGCCATGTGGGTGATATTTCGCTTGTTTTTTAAAGCTCTTATTAGTAAGTTATCTGGCTCATCTTTCTTTACGAACAGAGAAAAATAAAGAAAACAAAAACTAAAAAATGTAAACAATGAAATAAAAGCAAAACTAATTTATAACTGTAATAGTGTCGATTATTTATGTTACGAAAATCACGACCTCGCTCATGTGTCTGGCATGAAGAGCATAGTTAGCACAAAAATATCAATACAAGCAAAAACTTGAGAAAAATGTACGAAAATAGTTCATTCAAAAAATGTTACTAAAAAGGCCTTAATTAATATTAACTGTCTTATTCATAAAAAAATATTTCAAGTTTATTAAGCGCTTATTTGACATATTTCTATTGGAAATTTGTCAAATAAACCTGTAATAAACCTAAAATATTTTTTATGAATTAGACCATAAACATTTTTCAACTTCTATAAAAAAATCAATGCTCAATAATTTTTTAATTCTGTTCTTTGTATTTAAGATATAAAATATCGTTATATTTTACAGAATTATTTGCAAAAATTACTAAGGCTTTATAAAGGCTTAATAAGCAAAATTTTTTATGGAAATCTTTTTTTAAACCCTTTATAAAGCATTAATAATTTTTATAAAAAAAGGGTGTTAAAAGATTATAGCTTAAAGTCAAATTGTTATTGTAGAAAGGTAAATGATTATCAAGTTTACTATTTATGAAGTTTCTAGTTGTCAAATATTAATTTTTTGTTAAACCTGCGTCAGTTAACTCCACTAACGTTTGCTTGCAAAGTCGATGTTTTCTTTGGCAAGTTAACTAATTGCAAATCATCAGCATGTGTATGCTATTCATCGTTGCTTTGTGTTGCTTGAGCACTCTCCAAAACTTAATCTATCAATCAGATGTTTGTAAGCTTAATAAAAATCTTCTCCATTTGGGCAAGCCAATCAGAATATGTATTTTGAACATTTTTGCCAAAATCCTGAAATTTTTTTCGAATTTAAGTTATTTTTCTAATTGACTTTCTAGGCACCAAATATAAAAAATATGTGAGCGCGAAACTTTCAATTGTAACATGTGCCTATTGCAAAAACAATTTATAACAATGATTAAACTAAATAAAATTAAAAAAAGTCCGTGGAAGAAAATAACAAATTCCCTGTAAGCACAACAATACTAGAGCAACGCGACATAAAAACAATTTTATAAACTTCGAATATTAACTAATAAATCAAAAAAAGTCCCATTGGAGATTTCAGGAGGGAAGACAACTGACCCAGTCAGCATGTGGAAGATTGTTTCACCAAACTGAGTCTATTTCGACTGACTTACCCTCATACCTAAATAAGAGCGGCAACCGTTGCGTTAGCAACAGGGTACGCATTTTTAGTACATTTGAATGTAAAAATATTTTTTGATTGTACTGAAAATACGTACCCTGCTGCTAACGCAACGCTTTCCGCTCTTATTTAGGTATGTTGGTTAGGTGATCAACAACTGATGAATCAGTTCTGTGCTTAAAATAAGACTCGAAAATGATTTCCAGAAATACTTAAAAAGTGATTTGTTTAAAAAACAAAAACAAACAGCAAGCTCGTACAGTAAAATCATAAAAATATATACATAAAAATGTAAAACAAATAAAACTGATTGCAAGTAATACCTCAAGCTGTCTCGAAAGTGAATCAAAATTTATCAGAAACGCGAGTCATAAAAGACTCTTTTAGAAGACTCGCGGCTAGGGTACCATTTTCTCCCGAATGAATAGTCATTTTCTACTCAAAAACGAGCGCATAAATACTTGTTTTAATCGCGTGGAGGAGTCGAAAAAGACACGAATATGATCATTAATTTCATAAAATGCTGACTGGGAAAACTCTAGTTGAACGAACGAACACTAACAATGACACTGGAAAAATGTAATTGTAATTGTAATTACTTTAAAATTTAGTCAATACCCAGTCAGCATGTGGAAGATTGTTTCACCAAACTGAGTCTCTTTCGACTGCCTTATATGATCAAAAACTAATTAATCAGTTCTGCGCTTAAAACATGACTCGAAAATGATTCCCAGAAACACTTAGAAAGTTATTTGTTTAAAAAATAAAAACAATCAGCAAGCTCGTGCAGTAAAATCAAGAAAATATAAAAATTTAAAACAAAAAAACTGAATGTAAATACCCACAAACTGTCTCGAAAGTGAATCGAAGTGCAAGTCACAAGAGACTCTTTTAGAAGACTCGCGGCTAGGGTACCGTTTTCTCCCGAATGAACAGTCATTTTCGACTCGAAATCGAGCGCATAAATGCTTATTTTAATCGCGCTGAGGAGTCGAAAAAGACACGAATATGATCATTAATTTCATAAAATGCTGACTGGGTAACAACAAATTATTCATATTCGATATGTTTTTGTATTACTTTCTAAGACTTCTACGCTTATTTTTCTTTTGTGATTTTCAGAAATATTATTATTTGTGAATTCTCAAATAGTTCTTGAAAGTCTGTGCATAAGATAAAAGGTTTGTGACTAGTTAAAATGTGTGGTTGAAGTCTACTGATGATTTGTTACAGCAACAATGAAATCCATATAGACAACGCTGCACCAACAGCAAATAAATTTCAAATTAAAATAAACTTCTGACAATATGTCGAATAATAAATTTCTTAAGTCCCAAATCACACTGTGCAAGTCTTATTGCTAAGCTGATTAGTTTCAGGGAGAGAGAGACGAGGAGAACAGCAACGTTTCTTTTCCCCCCGTCACTCTCTCCTAATAAACTAATAAGCTTAGCAATAAGACTTGCACAGTGTGATTTGGGACTAAAAGTTTTTATTTAGTATTATTCTGTGCATTTATCCTGTTTCGTCAATATCGAATATGAAACATTAACGGCCCTTTTCACAATGTACAATTAAAAGCTAACAGGGACTTTAACGGCAACTTTTGTATGAAGAACTGTCAGTTAAAGTTCACGTTAACTCTTAATCATACATTGTGAAAAAGGACGTAAAAGTTATTACAAAGCAAACTATCCAAAATGCCATATTCGATCATTTGAAACAGCAAATCAACGAAGAAAAATCATTGATATGTAATCACTCAGATGCAAAGTAGCGAAAGTGATTTTTTGGTAAGAAAATCATGTGTGACTCTAAAGCCCTTATGACACTACATTTTTCTTTCATTGGTTTGTTATAGGATTGAAAAAAAAAGAAACAACAAATGCTAGAAAGAACCAAATACAAAATATGTAAACAAAAAAAATTTTCTAATGAAATTGACATCTGACAAACAAACAAAAAGACGCCAAGCGCACGCTAATAATAACATAAGTAATTTTATAAAGAAAAATTGAATTTAAACATAAGAAAATGGTAAAAGCTTGGACGGAAGAAGAAGTAGTTTATTTAATAAATGAAGTGAAGCAAGTGCCTTATATTTGGGATGTAAAATCAATACAATACAAAAACAAATTGAAAAAGATAAAATTTTGGGAGGAGGTAGGTAGCCACGAAACTTAACACAAACTTTTCTTCTAATATTCCCTTTGATGCTGGTACGTTAACATTTTAAAATAATTTTGTTTTACATAAAAAAATGTATAAAACTTGTAACGACACGCATTCGCTGGTGGCTAGGGTAGGTTCAGCGGAGTCCAGAGTCGTGTATATTAAATGAAAGATGTGACGTACCTTCTCTTGGTTACTTGGACAAAATGAAACAAGTACACCAGGTTCGTTTAATAAAAACAATATTTCTTTATTTAATAAAAAAAATAAGGAAAATAAATTTTAGACCAAATCGCGTAACAATATGACATAAGTAAAAAAAGAAAATAAGCAACTAAAATTTTAAATAAGATAAAAAAAAAACGCGAGTACGTTATTCTCAAAAATACCGCAAGCGTTCTCTTCAGATTTAGTTCTCTATATTCTCAAAGTAGATTAGCCTTTGGAAAAAAGTGTCCTAATCCCAAGGGTGTTTTCTACTCGTGAAAAGAGAAACAAAAATAAGATTATTCTAAATAGCTCAATTTTTATTTATAAGTGTATTTGCGGTATTCAAATGGTACTCATAAATTAACACGTTTTAAAGCAGTAACCCGCAAGCCATAGCACAATTGTGCAGATGAAAATCACATACATGCTGATGCTATTTCATTTAGTCGTCACTGTAGTGTTGCAAAAAGCGGCTACTTTTGAATACTCAGTATTACTTGATACTTTTTCAATTGGGTACTCGATACTACTCAATACTTTATATATGTATGTATATGGGAAGTTACAAATTATTATTTATATTATTTTATTGATGATGCAATATGGAAAAACAAAGATTAAATACAAGTATATTGAAATTAATTTATAACATATGAAAATAAATAATAAATAAATAAATAATAATAATAAATAATAAATAATAATAATAATAAATAATAAATAATAATAAATAATAAATAATAAATAATAAATAATAAATATTTTTTGCTCACAATTAATATTATTACTAAGTCATTGTTGAAATCTAGAAATAAAATTTTACCGACATTGAAAGAATTTAAAATATTTTTCATGTCTGTGAGGACCTGACTTGCTGGTTATGTTGTATCACGTGCCTTCCTTCCACTATTCTAAAGGGTCACGTTTTCTGTCCAATAGTATTTGTTAATGACTAAAGTAGTTCAATAATGCATTTTTTAGTACTTTTTTTAGTGGCTGTTTTCGTATCAAAATAATTCCTAACAGAATTGCTATTTGTTACACTAGCTCCATGAGGTTCAAAGTCATATTTATTTGTATCAAGCTCACAGAGTTGTATAATTCTGATGTATTTTAAAGGAAGACTTTCGCTTGAATACTACAAAATGCAACCCTGAAAGTATTGAGTAGTTACTTTTGTGTATTGAGTACCGGGAAAAACTCCCGGTATTGAGTACTCAGTACTCAAATACTCAATACTTTTACAACACTACGTCACTGAGCAAGCGACGAATTAAGTTGTGCAAGTATGTGTTAATTTTTTCCTGGTTTTTGGTTTAGTTTTTTTGAGCACACGGAACGAAATTAAAGTTAAAATTTAATAAATTTCTACAGACAAAAAATTGATAATATAATTATGGAAGCTAAGAAATATTTCGTGATGAAAAATGCTTTTCGCAATATGCAATGCATTTTATGTTATGAAACATTAAAAAATAATAAGGAAAATGGTTTAAAAAGGCATTTTAATAGTATCCACAGAGCTGTGAATAAATCTAATTTTGAATTTTTACACTAAATTGTGGAATGGTTATTAAATTTTTAGTTTTTACTTAAGTTTTTATTAAATTGCTTATTTAGAAAAAAAAAAAAATACAAACAACCAATAACCACATCATGTATTTTATATTACAAAACTTTTCTTCAAGTGCAAGTTTATTTTACTCTAATTTTTCTCACCAATACAGACACATTTTATTTTGCGGGACACTGTTCTAAATCAGTAACCCGCAAGCCATAGCACAATTGTGCGGATGAAAATCACATACATGCTTATGCTCTTTCATTTAGTCGTCACTGAGTAGTGTTGTGAAAAGTGGCTACTTTTGAATACTCAGTACTACTTGATACTTTTTCAATTGTGTACTCGATACTACTCAATACTGTATATATGTATGTATGTACATGGGAAGTTACAAATTATTATTTATATTATTTTATTGATAATGCAATATGGAAAACAAAGATTAAATACAATTATATTTAAATTAATTTATAACAAATGATAATAAATAAGTTTGAAGATTAGGTTTTGTACATAAAAATGTTTTAACGTACTCTTAACACTTCTAGTGCATTAATCTCTTAAATTATCTTCTAAATATTTTTTAATAAAAATTTTTTTCTCAAAATTGATGTTATTACTTAGTCATTGTTGAAATGTAGAAATAAAATTTTACCGACATTGAAAGACTTTAAAATATTTTTCATGTTTGTGAGGAGCTGACTTGCTGGTTATATTATATCACGTGCCTTCTTTCCACTATTCTAAAGGGTCACTTTTTCTGTCCAATAGTATTTGTTAATGACTGAAGCAGTTCAATAATGCATTTTGTAGTATTTCTTTAGTGGCTGTTTGCGTAGCAAAATAATTCCTAACAGAATTGGTATTTGTTACACTAACTCCATGAGGTTCAGAGTCATATTTGTTTGTATCAAACTCACCGAGTTGTATAATTCTGATGTATTTTAAAGGAAGACTTTCGCTTGAATACTACAATATGCAAACCTGAAAGTATTTAGTAGTTACATTTGTGTATTGAGTACCGGGAAAATTTCCGGATATTGAGTACTCAGTACTCAAATACTCAATACTTTTACAACACTATCACTGAGCAAGCGAAGAATTAAGTTCTGCACGCATGTACTAATTTTTTCCTGGTTTTTTGTTTAGTTTTTTTGAGCACACGGAACGAAATTAAAGTTCAAATTTAATAAATTTCTACAGACAAAAAACTGATAATATAATTATGGAAGCTGGGAAATATTTCGTGGTTAAAAATGCTTTTGGCAGTATGCAATGCATTTTATGTTATGGAATATTTAAAAATAATAGGGAAAATAGTTTAAAAAGGCATTTTAATAGTATCAACAGAGCTGTGAATGAATTTAATTTTGAATTTATACACTAGACTGTTGAATGGTTATTAGATTTTTACTTTTTATTTAAGTTTTTAGTAAAATGCTTATTTACAAAAAATTATTCATACAACTAATACCCACATCATGTATTTTATATTACAAAACTTTTCTTCAAGTGCAAGTTTATTTTACTCTAATTTTTCTCACCAATACAAACATATTTTATTTTGCGGGACACTGTTTTAAAGTTATAAAACGAAAATATATGACTGCTGTGAGCAACCCCTTATAATTTACAATTATAAATATTGTACTTATTTTTATTTTGGTTTTAACACCTTGTACATTTTTTACTCTCTCTCTCAATTCCTTTGGTAAGCTCTCACGGATTTCTACATGTAGTTATGACAAACAATAAACATAGCTGAGAAAGTCTTATTACTTTATGACCGTTTTGTTTGAGCCACAACAACAATTTTTTTAAACTATGTTAAAATGTTAAGACATTATGACACTTAGGACACTTAAGACACCCTTGTGAATACCGCAATTGATTCACCTTTTGGAAAAAAGTGTCCTAATTCCCAAAGGCAGCCTCTCCCACTTATAAACAAAAATACTCAAAAACAAACAAAAAGAATAAGAGTTAATAATAGAGCAGTGTCCTATCTCTATTATTACTCAAATAGCTCAATTTTTATTTATAAGTGTTTGATTCACCTTTTGGAAAAAAGTGTCATAATTGCCAAAGGCAGCCTCTCCCACTTATAAATAAAAATAAAATTAAAAAAAAAGAGAACTTAATATCTTAGTAAGTTGCTAAAGGTAGAGGTCCATAGCTCGCTTTTTGCGCGTAATGCTTTACACGCGTTTCATTCACTTGTTTCATTCTATACTTTGTTCGCGTTGAGTTACATGCACTGCTTTTCACGCGCCATTTTATTTTTGTTTTGATCAGCTGTGTGCACTTGTTTATAAATACTTATAAAAAAAATGGAGAGTGAAATCGAGTTTTAAAAGAATTTGTGGAGTTATTCGAGTTTGTATATTTAATTTATTAAATTTTCTTCCATTTTATTGTTTAAAAATATGTAATGTACACAAAGTAAATAATACAGATTTAGCGGAGATGACACTCAGTACGTAAATGTAATCGATAACTAATATGCAAAATTTGTTACTGAGAAAAGTGTGGTGAAAAGTTAATTAAAAGACATCGCATTAATGAAAATAATCACATATTTTATTAAACAAGTTTTTTTTACTAAGAAATTTTTTTTATTGAAAAAAAAGAAAAAAATTATCCACGGCAAAATAATATTTATCGATAACGTAAGAAATAAAGTATTATTTAACATCTTTAGCTTTCAAGAACAGCTGACTTTCTGTCATGGTGCTCGTAACGCGTACAAAAGTAGACCTACTTTTTGCTTTGAACGCGCCTACGCGTCCTGCGCTTTTTGCAATGTAACTTGTCACATGGACCTCTACCTCAACATAAAGCTTTAATAGTAGAGCAGTGTCCTATCTCTATTATTACCTCTTTCGCCAGCGCTTGCTGCCAACCAACTAATCATCGATACAACGAATGCTCGCCCTTTTATACTTGTGCCAGACAACACACACAAGTACACAACCACCCAAACGACTGTATTACATACTCCATATGTTTTACCATCTGATGACGATTGCATATTTATCATGCATGGTAGTATACTCAGCGTTGTGTATTTGTGCAGTATGTGATGTCGACATTTCCGTTAAATTTAAACAGATATTTAAAATTTTATATCAATATCAAAGGAAAATACAAATATTCCACACATAATTCTTAAATAGAATGAATACTTTTGTAATAAGAAAACAATAAATTAGTAATTAATGACAATAAAATAATAATTTGTAACAAGGCAAAGTAAGTATAATATTATAAGGTAAACCAACCAAATGTTGTGGGCCAAAACGAACTAGTGACTTTGGTCGTCACAAACTGTATTTATTAACTGATGTTTCTAGAAAGTGGAACAATTTAAAATCTTACTACAATTCGGAGTACATTAAAGGTGTTAAAGCAAAAAAAAGTGGAGAAAGCGCTGAAGCTTTGGAAAACATAATGCTCTGGAAATACAGCCAATCAATGGAATTTTTACTTTCTACCAATGAGGCAACTTCTTCGGTAAATAATTTCAACAAAAGAAGCCTTGACGTAAGTATCATTTGTTTTATTCACTTCTGCATATCGAGGATTTGCTGCAATAGAGCCATAATTCGAAAAACGCAAATTTTTAGTAAATAATGCAATTGATCCTATATTCTGTAAAGATTTCATACAAATATCTTTTATATCTTTATCTTGCGAGAAGAATAACATTTTCTATTTCCTTAACGTTGACGTTGTTAGTAAATTACGACCTTTAAACTCGTTTTCAGCAAAACAATTTTTTTAGTTATGGCACTATTGCAGCAAAGGCTCGATATGTACTTACCCAACAAACCAAATGCTCCGAACTCGTACAGAATTCTTAACGACTAGTCGACAAAATCTTCCGAGTTCGGAACCGAAGTCGTATTTTTTTAGGAAATCGCTTAAAAAGTTTATAAAATGTGTGAACTCACTTATTTTTTATATAGGAGTTGTATACCGAGTCTAGTCTTGAAATCGAGTTCTTATCTGACGACGATATAAATGATTCTACAATTCAGAGCCAGAAAGAGTTTGAGGAGTCCCAATCGTTCTCAAGTTCAACTCCAATTGTCAGTAAAAAATCTTCTCAAACGTCTCGTAAAAAAAGAAAAGTGGATGACGATAACCTTAAAGAAATTTGCGAGAGCTCCAAGAAACTAACTGATGTGCTTGCAAAAAAACTTTCAAGTAATGTACCAAATGCTGCATTTGGAGCATTTGTTGTCAATGAAATGAATAATTTGATAAAGCGGAAGCAGTTGACAGCCAAATCGAGAATTACTGCAATACTATTTGATCTTCAGGCGGATGACGACTAATGTCGATGAAAAAAGAAATGGTACAAACGTAATTTTATTATAATCTATTTTTAGTTATACATACATATATGTTTGCTACATACCTATTTATAAGCATATTAATGTCCTGCAGAAGACCATTTATAAGACATGAGAGATTTTTCAAATGCTTTACTACAGCGAAATATTCTAAAACAAACGCTAAACAACACTGTTGGCAAGACAAACAACTGAAACAAATGTCTTGCCAATAGTAAAGCATTTGAAAAATCTCTCATGTCTTGAAAGGTCTTATAAATGGTCTTGTAGAGGACTTTAATGCATATATCAAAAAGCTTTTATTTAAATGAATTGTGATACTCATTTTTAGTTTAACAAATTTTTTCATCATAATATATAATTTTATTATCATAAAAAATGATGATTAGAAATTGGACTTCTCTTTTAACATACATTTGTATTTGCATATTTATCGTTCTAATAACTGGGAGCAAATTACGGTACTCGTTATTGAACGAAATTATGAAATATTTCAAAAGAATTTATATGGAAATATTTTAATATTTCGAACCGTATCGAATGCCGTAATTTGTCCCCTGATATGAACAGCACACAGTGGCTTTATTTATTCATAGCAATTTGAGTTATGCAAATCGGTTTCAATGTTACGGATTTATTACCACTTTTTTATTTCACGCCACTGTGTTGCACCCCCTTAAATAAAGAATTATAATCAGGACAATCGTGAATAAAATGATGTGAGAAATTTCTCCCTTTTCTAGTTAGAATTTTTTGTTTTCCCTATTACTTACTATTGTTTGAAATTGTTCTCCCGGAAAAATTTCTCGAGAAATTTTATTCATGATTGCCCTCAATAAATATAAAACGTTAATTGTTACTTTTTTATACTTTATTTATTTTAATATAAATAAAAATTAATATTTTGTTTTGTAAATGAATTATTTTGTAAAATAAAATGGATTTTTAAATATAATAAACCGTGTATTTAAAATATTAAACGGAGCTTGCTAGAACATCGAATATTAAAAAAAAATATAATATAAAACCGTCGACAAGCTTTTCAACAATTTTTTTTCTCCAACGTGTAATCTACCAGGTTGTCTCTAATTATTTCTCCGCTTTTTTGGGGTCTTCTTCTGTCAGATGACACGTCTTTGTAGTTCGTGTCATTGATTATATGGATTTCATCAATTGATAGGTTGTCAAAATTGTTATTTTCAATTATATTTGAAATTCTGAAAAAATTATGAAGGCAAACGCAAGCTAACACAATTTTGGTAGCCTCTGCAGGTTCTCTGTGAATGGATACAAACAAAACTCTGAATCGGTTCGCTAATATTCCGAAGGCATTTTCCACTACTCGTCTACTTCGTGACAACATTTTATTAAAATATATTTGTTTTTCATTCATATTTCGGTGCGAATATGGTTTTATCATATAATCCGTTAAAGCAAACGCATCATCGGACAAAAATGTAAACGGCGTGATTAAATCAGAAGAAGGTAACGATTGTGGAAGTGGAATGCTAACATCTTTGTTCTCTATGGCGTATTTCAGATCCGATCGTATCCAAACCCCGGCATCCCCTATTCTTCCATTCACCCCGACGTCTGCATATAAAAAGCGATAGTTTTCATCTGCTATAGCCATTAGTATAATGGAATTCAATCCATTATAATTGAAGCATGTTGAACCATATCTATTCCACCCAATAATGTTGCAATGCTTTCCTATAAATATTTCAAATGCAAGTATATTTTTCAAAGAAATTTATGCATGAACAATTTTAACATTACCATCTATTGCTCCTAAGCAATTAGGGAAGCCCCGCATGCTAAAAAAAATCGAATGCAATTGAATGCCATTGGCTCTCACACTTTGGAAATTGCATAAATTCGCCATTCAATGCTTTATAGATAGCGGGTCTAGTTTCCTTTAGAATTTTGAAAATGATGGATTGGTGTATTCGAAAAGGTAGTTGCAGGGATGTTTGCGTTTCTCCTATGTGCATGTGCATAGTCAAATATAACAAAATATTAAATGTACAAATGTACATGCAGACATTATGCATATATGATTACATGTGGCTAGATATCTCAACGAAACAAGAAGTCTTTCTTCAGGCCCAATACAATTTCTAAAGCGAGTACCTTGCTTTGTTATGTACGGCCTAACTTTTTCCAAAATTTCTGCAAACAGATGGGGGGTCATCCTCAAAATATTCCTATACAACTTCGAGTCCTCACATTCTATTTCTTTGTACAGTTTGTGTACAAATCCTTCGTCCTCCCGGAGGAGTAGCCACCGAGATGAAAATCTCTTAGATTTTCTATTTATTTGAATTCTCTTTTTCAAAATGCATTCAATTATCTGAAAATTATGTAGTAAAGCCACACATAAAGTGGTATCATCCATATTAAGTTCTTAATTACAATTTAATTTAAAAAATCAAGTTTTACTTATTTTCTGCTATATGTATTTTGGTTTTTAAGTGTTGTCTTCTTTTGGTTTATAAGAAACCGCAAAGAGAAAAAAAGAAGAGCTAAATCGCAGAATTCGTCCATAAACCGCTTATTTAGCAACACTTTCAATGTTTCAAGCTTCAAATGTCAATTTTAATCTAAAAATTGTTACATTTATTTTGACAGAACTTAATTTTTTTATCGATAACTTTAGTTAATGTTTTGACAGTTTGGTATTTATCATAATATAGCTGAACTCTTTGCACATAGTAAAATTTCCTATTGCATTATATTTGCACTGTTCTCCAAAACTTAAAATATGAAGAAACAATGTAGTGTCATAAGGGCTTAAGTCATACACATTTTCGATCTCCTGATAATTGCCGATTTACATATTGGATAGTTTGACAAGGTAGGGACGATATTTTATAAGGAAGGTTTCAAATGTTTCACGATGTTCCTTGCAGCAGCACTGATCCTAGCCCAAATAATAATAATAATAAATATGCTTAATAAAATGTACTTAAAACCGCATTCGCATACATACATATGTACACATTTTCGGCAATAAATAATAATGGCTTAACTCGAAATTTCGTGTTTTGGGATATTAAGGGGTTTGTCTAAAAATTGTGTTTGTTTTTATATAAAATTTTTAGCCACCGAAAAAGATGCACATTTATCTAAAACAAAACTGTTAATTTTATAAAAAAAAACCGTTTACTAGTTAATATTTGTCGTTTCTTAGTTAAAATGTTATGAGAAAATTCATGGGCAGAAAATAAAAACTAAAGTGAACTTATGCTTCTATATTGAAAGGCAAAATAATTTTTATTGGTAGTAAGTCGAGATAAGTGCTTTAGGTTAAATTGAAAATGCGGAAAACCTGAAATAAGATAATTTTTTAAAAGCTTAGTTAAATATATAAGGTTAATAGTTTGAATGGGCTGTTAGTTATTGAACTTAAGTGTATACAAGTTCTAAGGATCAAACATTTTAATATTGATGTAGCTACCTTAAAAAAATTAAGTTGACTTAAGATGTTATGGCTTATGTATCATTTTCCAAGAAGACTTAAGTTAAAATATAAATGCGGTGTGCTTCGCTACCCCCATCGTGTTATCGAATGATGTAAATATTTTGTAAATAAACCGAAAACTCGGATATTTTAATGCAAAATTTCGAAAGTTTTAAAATTTTGATATTGGATCATTATTAACAGGTTTTTTGTAAATATCTTCGGAACTACATAACCGATTTAAGAGATTGATATCTCGTTTGGAAAAACATGAGAACGGCTTTCAAAAAAAAATAAAAAAAAGCAAAAAAAATATATCTATATATATATGGCATTGGTGGTGCAATATGAAAAATGGATTTTGCCACTCACCTCCGCCCGAAGACCGAGGAATATTCTGAAGATTCCCTGAAAATTTCATCAAAATCGGCCCAGCCGTTTTGGAGTCCATACGTTACATACATACATACATACACACATCCTCTTTTATATATGTATGTATATAGATGACATTTTATAATTGAAATTTAGCTGAGTGATTGATCTTGAAGAAGAGAATAAGAATATGTAATAAAATAAAAAAGCACTTATGTCAACTTAACCTTTAAATCACCCTCAAAAAAATTTACGTTAGTTACCCTCGTGTGTGGTTTTTCACACATCTGCAATATCTATATATTTTGTTGTAGCGACATAGTTCTTTTGCAATCAAAGTCAGTATTTATATAAAGCCTACAGTACACGGCATGTAAAAAACCACATGCGCATGTGGTTCTGACGCAATTTTGACGTCATCACGATGCTACATGCCGTGTACTAGCAACACATGTACATGTAGATATTCAGGTATGTGATGAAAAACGATTAAGACACAAAAGCAATTTGAAAACGATAAAAGGTGTGATGAGTTGTCTATAGTCGTTTTGTCAATCAATTTAAAATTTGTTTTTAATGGTTTTTCCAAAATATTTTGATATAGTTCTTTTCACAGCTCTATTATATGGTCTATATTTGATCTTCAAGTGTGCTTTTTCGAAGTCAGTTGTTTGAGATTGGCTCAAAAATTATACTCCAAATCGATCGGAATTAATCACACCTTTTTGAGCTGCCCAAGAAAATGTCTTCGATTCGGGTACATGTGCCACATAAGTATTTTGGAACAAAAATACTATACAAATTTTACGGCATGTAGCCACTACTAGTAATTTTAAAAAATGCAACGAACATGCTGAAAATTCACGTGACGTCATCGCCACATACGCATGTGGCTTTTTACATGCCGTGTACTGTAGGCTTAACATTAAATATTATAGCTTAATCGTTTGGTAAATATAGTTTTTATATTTTGATTTCTCGCTATAACATATGTGACATCCAGATTTCCTTCCATTATTATAGGAAGTATTTTGCTTTTTTGAAGAAATTTTGAAAGATTGTGATGAGCTTTACAAAGCTTCAGAAGAAAATTTATGATGGGGTTATTAAGCAGCTGGGTTCATTCACTAATTTTTTTTTTTGCCTATAGCAGAAAGCAAAGACACTGCTTATTCAGTTCTTGGTAAGTCTTTTCGTATTGTCATGTAAGGCTTTGCAGTAGATGTTTCAAGCTCACGCAGAAAAATCCGACGCAAGAGTGGCTTATTTCCTTTCCAATTTGGATTTATATCCTTAAATGTTATGAGCACATTTAAAGCTGAACTGTCAATTATATTTGAGAAAACAGCAAATGGCCATCGATTTGTTTTCCTTTTTGAAGTACAGCAAAATAATATTTGGTTCACTGTTTCCACTCCACCTATAAAATAAAGTTTTTAAGGTGAATATCAATAAAGCTAATATAAAGAGCATCGAAACGACCCTTGGTTTTATCATATAATTGAATGATATCTGGCAATTTTTTTTACATCAGAGTCTAAGTCACTGGAATGATGCAGTACTACGCAGTTATTCTTTCTCCTGATATATGAAATTAGTGTTATATTTTCGGTAAATGCAAAAGTTGACTGGAACAACGGAACCTTCTTGAGTTCTAATAGCTACCATTGTTAGCTCTCGAGACAAAAACTTTTATCCAAGTTGGTAGTATGAAAAAAAATTATCCATTGTTATGTTCTGTTCATTCAGTCCGTGAACTTAGTCCAAAACAGCACGTTCCTCTCGAGTTTTTTTCAAGTAAACTACCCATGCGGCTGAATTTTCCAACCGTATCACGTTTCAGAGCAAACCAAAAGCCGAAATTGAATTTCATATCTTTCAGGCTTAGAACTTGCATTTTCCACGAAATCCAAGCAACTGTTCGTCACCTATAACACACTCAGATGGATTGAAATAATGACTCAACAACTCTGTCTATTTGTCGAAAATCTCACGAATTGGAGAAAAATTTGTCAATAGAGCTTAATTACCGAAACCAATTACACGACTCATTACTGAAATGTTTTTTTTTTAAATTATCGCTCTAAATATGAGACGTCCATAGTCACCATCGAACAAATCCAACATTGTTTCATTATTTGATATAATATATTGCAATTGAAGCTTCTATCTACCTTATGTAAGCATTCACTTCATAAAACGTACATTGCATGCAGATAGGAAAAATATAAAAATATTGACAAGTGCCAAACGAAAATGTTGTACGTAGAAACTTCATATGTGTGGAAAACTACACACGAGGGTAACTTACGTACGTTTTGAAATATTTCGTTTTTAAATAATATTTTTTAATCAAAAACTCTTTTTTCTGTGCTGAATTTATATTATAAACAAAGTCAAGAAATTTCATTAGTATAATCCAAAATTTTTTTTGGATATCTTACAAAAATGATTAATTTTGTGTGATTTTCCACACAAGGGTGATTTAAAGGTTAAGTAATTATGTATATGTATGTATGCAAGTATGTAAATACCCTGCAGTCAGAATGGATCCAAATGTGGTTATGTCAATACTAAAATTCCAGTAGTAGTTACATTGTCTACAATTTCTCTTCTATTCGTCAGTATAAAAGAAAGAGAGAAAACAGATGTGGTATATTTCTGGTGGACTTTGCAACAACTTGTCAATATAAATAAATTTTTATGTACGTAAGGTATAGAAATGTACCAGTAAATGTCTGGTTGGTATGCCTCCATGTTTCCATAAGAACTATGAATTCACTACTTAGTCAATTGTTTTAGTGCTGCTAGTAGATTTTCAATGACAAGCACATGCTAAATATCTATAGCACAAAGTATTGCATGGGGAATAATTGTAAAGTAGTACTGGTGACAAAGTCAAAAGCGACTCAGTAGATTTTCATCATCGACATTTCCTTCAGGGGGTGGCGTTGGCTGAAGTAGTTAGCACGTTGACTACAAAGCCTAAGGTCCTGGGTTCGAGCCCGGTGTCCGACAGTCATTAAAATAACAACAATTGTTGTGGGAAAAGTTCAAGTGATGCAGGCATAAGGCACTGGGTCGCTAAAAACTACACCGGCTTCAGCAGATGCTAATCCTAATGTAACATCAGAGCGCCCTCCTTCGTTGTGTAGCAGAATCATCGGCGAAGTAAAATAACCAATGGATACTAAACACAGCTTCAAAATTTAATACGCCTCATTGGACACCAGAAGGCGCTGCAACACTGCAAAAAAAGCGTGCAAAAAAGCAGAGTTGTAAAAGATTGAAGCTTTCCTCTCTCTCTTCCTTCATCTTCATACTTCACTATCACTATCCTTTCCCTATCATTCTCTCTCACTAACTTATCTTCAACACATAGGTATCATAAAGGGATCATTGTATTGGACCCAAGTCAGCTGGACTCTAAATTTCCCCTTCATTACCAGCAGCCTGCTAACCTAACCTAACCTTTCCTTCAGGGTACATACTTACATACTATGCTTGTGTTCCTAAAGCCCCGTTCAGACTATTATACAAGTTAGAGAGGTGCATAAACAGTCTTTAACAGTATTGTTTTTTAAATGTATTCTCGTCACATGTATTATACTAAACCAATAATAAATGCTGTCGCATTATAAGCGAAGCACGATGAATGTATTGCTGTACGTGTATATCAGTGTTGAAAAGCGATGTCACTAAAACTTCTTGTTCATAACAAACAATCAAGAGAAGTAGTGTTGTTTGGTGTATGCGTGTTATTTTGCATATTGTACGTTTGAGTGTGTGTGTAAGATCTCTGCAAATAATATTGGAGTACGTGGTACAATCTAGATGAAACAGACTAGTTACATCATGGTCCCATGTAATGCAGTCATGGATCATGTCATTTTCATACCAGCATTCAATGCTGCACGATAAGTGTTCGTGTTTAAACGATTATGATCGTTCTTCTTAGGTACTCACAAATTGTATGCGAGTAGTCTATAACTATTCCATATCGAGTAATTTTGGGGTTAGTCCGATGTAATGCAAAGTTGGACCATGTGGTCCAGCCCTAGGACATCGCAATGTTAAATCGACCACCTGTTTTTCATATATTTGGAGTAGTTTTGTGGTACTCCTACTCCTCTTTGGACTAGTCTTTACATGCATGTATGGACTAGTTGCATTATTTGCAGGGACGCGCCCATGCGTAGAAAAGCGCAAACATTACAAATTCTTCCGTCACGAAGTATTTTTCTTCTTTACTCTTATACCTACAATACTGAAACAAATTTCTTACAAACAGTGTTGTTAACGTTTGTCTTAGAAGATTTCGCTGTAGTAAAGCATTTGAAAAATACCTCATGTCTTAAAAGTTCTTATAAGAGGTCTTGTGCAGGACACTAATACCAGTATTAATATTTTCATCACATTTTACTATACAGAAATCTAAATACATTCGTTGCGACTGTCAAAAAATCTAACTTAAAATCGCATGTTGTGTTCAGACCATCACACTTCAAATAAAATGTGTAATACAAGCAGAAAACAAAACAGCTTTTCAATGAAAATGTCTGTGCTATTCATTGACTAGCTGCGGCAAAGCGGTTTCATGTAGGCGGGAACGTGTCGGCACTTGAAAAAAATCAGCAGTTAAATATATTCTATGTAAATAACAGAAAAAAATTTAAGAAAAGATATTACAAAAACGTTAAAAAATTACGTCAATGAAATATACTTCCATACGATTCACTTATTCAAAATTTTGAGCCGATATACACATGACAAAACATTATATCAGTGATGACATGCTATCGGCGGCGAAACAGCCGACTTGGAAATTTGGTTTGTGTGAAAATGCAACCCTGGTGTAATGAAAAGTATTATCGTTTAGAAAATTTTCTAAAAACGAAAAAGTCTTATGGGATGTCAAAACTTTTATCGTATTATTTGCCACTTTGATGACATTTTGCGTTCAGACTATCACGCTTGCACGTATTATTTGAATTTTTGACAAGTATAAATACAAAGTATAACAGTCTAAACGCAGCTTTACATGAACCGTTGGTATCACCAATTAAAAAGCAAAAAAAAAATGGGGCAGAGAATACTTATAAAAATGAAAACAAAATAAGCAAATAGTTGAAATATTTTTCCATGAACTAAAGAATGAAGATGTGTTTTAAAAAAACATCTTACTTTGTTCCAAAAGCTAAAGAAAGTTAAGGGTTGTTTTACTGATGGTGGCAATCAAACACACACACAATCATATACAATCTTAACTTAGCCAATCGTCTAATTCGTGAGTGTTCATTGAAACATCATTCCACAGTAATTACATGCTTGTGTATGTTGCACACTGACCAGTATTGCCAATGTTTGTCTAATTATACGACCCTAATAAGTCGCAGAGCAGCCAAATCTCTTTTGGATAAACAAACAATTTTGAAACTAAACATAATCAAAGGTCAAAAAGAGTTTTCTTATTACATACATATATACAATAAAGATTGTCGTGGAATTAATATCAAATCGAGCTATGAGTAATGATCAGGGCACTTTGCTTTAAAAACTTTTTTTTGCTTATTTCCTTAGTTTTTTATGAGAAATGCTTTATGTGATACACCTTGCTTATATTTGCTTATTATGCAAGTTGGCAATCATTTTCTTTAAAGAAGAAAGGTTTTTAGTCATTCTGTTAATAAGTTAATATAATAATATGTTGTACCTTTTCTTACTTATGTATTTTCTTAAGCCTGAGTATTCAAATAAAACTTCATCAGTTTTCATTGAATTTGTTTTTGTAAAACAACGGTAAAATATTAAAAAAGTAAATCGCTTGTAGTTTTGTAAAAAAAATTAAGTTTAAAAGTTAGAAATAGAATGCCAAAGGAAACAAAAAAAGAGTTCAATAGCCGTATGGCACAAAATTACCCGGGATTATTAAAGGCCGACAATTCTGTTTTGTTTTGTGTAATTTGTAATTGTACTATAAGTGGGATGAAAATGTATAATGTTCAACAACATTTTGGCACATCAAAACATAAAACAGCTTCTGAAAAGAAGAAAAATGTTAATAGCACTCAGTCATTGTTAACTAGCTACTCAGATGATCCAACTATAAATCCATTTCATATGGAGTTATGCAAAATGTTTTTGACTGCAAATATACCTTTGCATAAAGTCAATGATCGTGGCATTATATCGTTTTTTGAAAAATTTACAAATAATTCTTCACCCTCTGAAACTATGTTAAGAAAAAAAAAATATATTACTACACTTTATGAAACATATATCAAAGAGCCCAAAAATAAAGCAGCAAACAAAAAAATTTGGGTGCCATTAGATGAAACTACTGACTGTGAGAGCCGCTTGGTTGCAAATTTCTTGTTTGGTTTATTGGATGAAACGGAAAAAGAAAAGTCCTACTTACTTAACTTAGCACATGTGGAACGAGCAAATGGTAGTTCAATGGCGGCATTTTTCAACGATAGTTTGCAGTTATTATGGCCGAAAGGTAAATATGTATATATGTAAATCGCTTCATTTTTAAATTTAGCAATTACATATATACATACATTTAACTGATGTAGGTATTGAATACAGAAATGTTATGCTTGTGGTTACTGATTCAGCCCCTTATATGTTATCTGCAATGCGGTCATGAAAAATCCATTATTCACAGATGTTGCACGTAACATGTCTAGCCCATGGGTTGCACAGAATCGCATATTTTGTTCGTTTACATTTTGTTAATGTCAACTCCCTTGTTAGCAATTGCAAAGCCGTTTTTCTTAAGGTAAACATGTAATATATTTCAAAGCAGATTTACTTGTTATCAAAAAAAATTTTTTTTTAACATTTTCAGGCACCCACTCGTATTAGTTTATTGCACTCTATGTACCCAACAATAAGCAAACCCCCAAAGCCTTGTACGACCAGATGGGGATCTTGGATAAAAGCAGCTGTTTATTACTGCGATAATTTTACGGAAATAAATCCCTATTTGCACTATGCTAGTCTTATTGCTAAGCTGATTAGTTTAATAGGAGAGAGAGACGGGGGGAAAAGAAACATTGCTGTTCCCCTCGTCTCTCTCTCCCTGAAACTAATCAGCTTAGCAATAAGACTTGCACAGTGTGATTTGGGACTAAAGAACGTTTTAAACGAACTTTCTAATGAAGAGGCAGAGGCCATTTGCAATGCAAAATTATTATTTGAAAATCCAAATATAAATTCTGATTTAGCATACATTAAAGACAATTTTGAATGTATTTGCAAAAGCATAGTTAAATTAGAAAGCAGAAGTCTAACTTTGCACGAAAGTTTATCCGTCATAGAAGATGTAAAACAAAAAATTGAGGCTTTAGAAAATAAGGTGTTTTTTGAAAAGTTTTCTAAAGTTTCAATAAAAATGTTGGGCTCAAAAAATTAGCTAAGATTAAAAATAACACATTTTTCAATAAAAAAGAAAAAGATGAATATATTGACACATTATCAACATGTGAATTGTTAGCTTTTAAATATGCCCCGGTAACATCGAATGAAGTTGAACGTATATTTTCTATATATTCTACGGTATTGTCCGACAATCGGAGATCATTCCTATTCGAAAATTAAAAAAAAAACATATGATTGTAATATGTAATAAATATTTATTTGAATAAAAACTATAAAAATACATTTTAATTCGTGTTTTTCGTTAATGCATTTTTTTCTTGCTATATTTTGCTTATTTTGAGCTTTTTCCAAGGGTTTTTTGGGCTTTCTAGCTTACTTTTTTTTATTTTTTTTTTGGCTTGCCCTGGTAATGATGATTTTCATAAATATGTATATATATGTGATCATCAGCTCGTAGGCAATCGCAAATTTTTTAAATCGCACATTTTATTTGCAAGTAAAAATTCTTTTGGGAATTGGCCACGTGTTTGGCTGTTTTAGTTTTCTAAAATCGTGCGATTTCAACTCGATCGGTTTACAGAACAGCCTTTTAAAAATACATATGTATTTTAATTAAATTTGGCTTTCACAATAGCTTTCGAAAATACAGTTAAAATTATCAAGTATGAGTGTGCAATTGTACTCGTATATTTAAAAACCTAACCTTACACAAATGCACAGATTCATAACAAGGTGTATGTTTTTATAAAGGGTGTTTTTTTAGAGGTATATAACTTCGAATTGAAATAAAACACAAGAAAATCGTTTTAATGTCCATCAATTTGGCTTTATTGGAAGGATAATTTTATGCCATTAATGTTTAAATATGATTTCGGGCATGTGGCCGCCGCGGCTGGCTCGAATAAAGCCAATTCTACAGGTCCAATTTTCAACCACTTTTTCGAGCATATGGGGCCGTATGTTGGCAATAACGCCACGAATGTTGGCTTCCAAGTCCCCTAACGTTTCTGGTTTGTTGGCGTAGACGAGCGACTTCACATATCCCCAAAGAAAATAATCCAATGGTGTCAAATCACACGATCTTGGTGGCCAATTGACAGGTCCATTCCGCGAAATTATGCGCTCATCGAATGTTTCCTTCAATAAATCGATTGTGACGTACGCTGTGTGGCATGCAGCGCCGTCTTGTTGGAACCACAACTCATCCACATTCATGCCATCCAATTCGGGAACAAAATAGTCCATAAAGTTGATGGACAAAGCTCCAATTGCTGTGCACGGTGGCGAATCGATTCATTCGGGTCCTCTTCAACACTTTGCTCTACAGCGGCAATTGTTTCTTCGGTGCGCACTGTTCGACGTCTCTGCGGATGCGTATTATAACATAGAGTAAACGTAGTGCGAAAACGATCCATGGTTAACCGAATTAATTGCTCTTATGGACGATTATGTCGACCACAAAATGGACGGAGCTTGCGGTAAACTTCGCGAACTGAACCATTATTTTCGAAATAAATTTGCACGATTTGCAAGCGTTGTTCTTTTGTCAACCTGTTCATGATTAAATGACAAACCAAACTAAATATTAATCACTTGACAGCTGACAAAATGGCCGCCAGTTAAAAAAGTGATGCCAACTTAAAGTTCTATACCTCAATAAAAAACACCCATTATTAATAGGGATTTCTTTTCTGAAAAAAATATGTTACACTATACATATGTAACATTTTTAAATGTTACCTAGAATCACTCAAAGATTAGTTGCTTTTATTTACAACGGTTACATTTTATCATTAATGTACTGTAATGTAGCGGTTTTTAAGGTCATTTGAGAGGTTTTGCGCACACTTTTATGATTTTTAAGCACACATTTACATCACTAATTATGTCAAAAAAAATGAAAGTAGCGACAATATTTAAATAAATATTTATTTATATTAATTTTTATAATAATAATTTTTATAGGAAATAAAATCTTGTTTAATGTGGTAGAATCTGTGCGAATATCCGTACATTTATTGTCAAAATAAAAACGAAAGTTGACTTTGAACAAAAAGGGGCACAAAGTAATGCAAATGATATTAAAAGGGGATTTAAAAGTAAGGGGCAAAAAAGTGGCAAGGTAGTTGGAAAAGGGGCCAAATGCGACTTTAGTCGCACAGCGGTAACGCTGTTTATAGTTATACGTATTCGGTTTAAAATTAATGTGTTTTTGTATTTTGCATGTTTTTATTTTTATCTGCACACATTCGTTGCTGATTGACGACCAAAACTCAAAAAGTACATAAAAATATACTTTCGTCATTCTCTGGTGTATACCAAGGTGCGTATTTCACATGTGAATGTTGAGCAACAATTTGATTGTTGATTCGAATGGGGGAAGAAATATTTCTTAGCTGGGTAAATGTTACCTGAACACACGTTTGTTCGTTTACTTTTATTTTTTCATAAGCTCAAGCATAGTTCCATCTGGGTAATATGTTCCTGAAGATATGGGGATGCCTCGTAAGGGGTTTCATGCATACTAAGGCAGGCTGTATCATCTGCATGTGTAGAAGTGTGGATATTACTGCTCATAGACATATCATGAGTATAAATCATATACAAAACTAGCCATAGTATTCTCCCCTGTGGCACACCGGATGAGATTGACTCGAACACACTCATGAAGTTTCCTTCCACAAAAGTAAATTTCCGGGCAAGAATGAAACTTTCAAATGCCTGAGAAACGTCAATAAACAGGGCAGAACAATACTTCTTTTGTTCAAATTTTCTTCTTATAAATTGAACAAGTCTACAAGAAGAATTGGGGACAACTTTGTCATGAGCACCTTTCTGATCAGCTTTGATATTGTTGACAGTAAACTTATTCGACTATATGACTCAGCTTTGGTAAGATATTTGCCCACCTTTGGAATCATTTTGATCTTGGTAAGTTTATGGTTGTGTGGATAATACTTCAGTCGTAAAATGGCATTCCGAATTAATAGCAGGATTCTTAATTGCAATACAAGGTGAATTCATCAGCATCTTGTTACTAGTTCTATCAATACCTGTAGCCTTTTTCGGGTTGAGTTCAGTAATTAGTTCCTGTAAGTCACGCATCTCAAACTTTAAGGGTCGAGTGGGCAGAGCAGCTACACTCGGTAAATCAACAGCACCAGTACATGTATTTGGGGTAAATATAGATTTTAAGTGCTTTGCAAACATGTTACCTTTTTCAGTATCACTCCTTGCACAACCTCCGGTAGAAGTGCGCATGGGTGGTTTAAACTCAACGGGTGTTTTAGTCCTTTTCGGAGCGCGCCACAAGGAGTAATTAGATGCAGGTGTGCCATCGAGACATTCCAGATAGTTTCTGAGAGATGCATTTTTTTCAGATGCAAGCATGTCCAACGATGTATTGCAAACAACAATAACATTAGAAAATTTGTTGTTGTTTTCAATATAAGTATTCGATATAATGATTTCTAGTGACATCGTGGGATAGACCGTTAGAGTCGTTTAGTGCACTCATTCAATCTGATTTTATGTTGGAGTGATCTCTGCTGTTGTCATTTCCTTCTAGCTCTTTTTTTCACAAGCGAGACGTTCAATATCCGTAGAATAAATTCTATTAAACCCAGTGTGCGGATGGGAAGTAGAGGCAAGTTCAGCAGCCTGTTTAATATTTTCGTTAAGATTGACAATATTAAATTCAATTTTATCGGATGTTCTTGGCTTAATGTTTTCCGTACCATGACTATTGAGATATTTTTTGAATATGATCAATCGTGTTAAGATCATCTTTACATATGGGTGAGGTAAGTGACTTATTGGGCTACAGATTGTAATGATCGTGGGAGACTGATCGGAGGAGAGATCTAGAGAAGCTAAGACATGAATTAAATCCACATTCGGAATTTTTTATATCTTCGTAGGCCAGTAAGTGGGGCCCCATCTCGAAATGACGCCCAAGCCCATTTTGTGATAAGACGCGAACCCCAGAATATATGTTTTGCATTGAAATCGCCAGATGTTACGAAACAAGGTCCAATGGATTTGTAGAAATCATCGTATTTATCCTCAGTGATTGAAAATCTGGGAGGGGAGTAAATTGATGATATCACGAATTTGTACAAAAATGTTGCTTGTAGATGTTCTTCACAAATGTTGTCAATAATATAGTGCTTGAGTCTTGACTTTATATGATTTGCATATCCACCGCCTGGTCTTCCTTTCGGGTCCTTTGAATCATAAGAGGTGTAATTGTTAATTTTAAAAAGGCTTCTCGAAGTCAAATGAGTCTCAGAGACCAATATTATATCAATATTTTTTTCCGTGAGGTAGTGCTTGTGTCCATTTTTGTGTCGGCGAATGCCGTTTGCATTCCAAAAACATATTTTTAACGTGTTTGTGACTTGTTAACTAATGCTTGAAGCAGTAGATTCTACATTCGCAGCATTTCTTACATCATGCAAGTCGTATTTGTTGTAAAGTTGATTATAGTTTGGACCAGATTCTCAATAGTAGCTTTAAGGCGATTAATATTAAAGCTTGAATTTGTATTTTTTGAATTATTTGGTGGTAATAATTTTTATATGGGAATAGAGTTGATCTTCATTTGAGGATAATTGGAAGAGTAAGTTTTTTCAGTTTGAGCTGGAGTTACTTTGGGTTTTTGGCTCAATGTCTGCTTAACGGAAGACTACACGGGACATCCTCCGTAGTTAACAGTGTGATTACCTCCACAATTAATGCACTTTTTTCTTTTTGAACTTTTGCCTTATTGCAACTATCAGTACCGTGTAATTCACCAAACACAATTTTTGTTTCACCAATGTTATTACGTTTGAACAATGTGAAATGCATTCTCACCAATGACCGAGATTAATTTTTTAATAAAGTCGTTTGAATTTTTTTCTCTCAAACAGATTGGTGGTTGGTGGTTGGGAGTTTTTGTTCGAGAACACATCGGGGTTTTCGTTGTCATCTTGAGATATTTTTAAACGGTTTTGAGGGTTAGTTGAGGCGGCGTAGTTATTCCTGGATATCTTGGGAACCGATGATATTTTTGATGAATTGTGCCTTCGCCGGCGCTTTACTACTGTAATATATCTATCCATTACGACTTGCACCTTAGATTTCTAACTACTGTTATCTATAGTGATAACTTGGTTAAGTGATGAAGCCGAGCCCTGAGTGGATAATGGCGCTGAGTTAAATGAAGAAGTACTACGCAATGGTAATGTTAACGAATCAGTAGTTGGCGTTGGAGTAAGCGAAGTTAGAGTTTTATTAGAGCTTCAAAACTGTCAGTTAAATAGACATTTCTGCCGTTATAACCTACTTCACAATATCTGCTTTTGAGGTGCTCATATTGAGTATACCTAACTCAATCTTACTTTTTGTGGATTTTTCTTTGTTTTTATTATTTCAGACTATGTAAAAAATATTAGTTTATCAAAGTCAATATGTACTACAAATATTATGTACTACGAATATTTGTTTTCTTCAGTATGTATGTATGTATATAAAAAAAAGCAATGTGAGTCCGATCACAGAGGAGATGTGTAAACATCTAGTAATTAAATTTTTTTTTTAAGTTAGAAGTACTTATGCGTTTAGTATATTTTTTAAATTAATTAATTAAAAGTATCAAAACTTTCAATATTGTAAATACATAGGAATTTGTTTGTTTTATTAAACTTATTTGGTTAGTAAATGTATATGTGACAGCGCATAGAGAAAGGGACCTAAGGGTAAAAAAAAATTTTCACGTTTTTTTTTTGATGTGGACAACATCTGAGCATCGAATGAGACCGATCCCATGCCCCAAAAGTGTTCCCTCCCAGATATATGCGCGTTTTATGGTACACCAAAGATAAACGTATTTAGATCTTTAAAATGGCTTTCCAGAACAAAACCAGTTTTTACCCTTAGGTCCCTTTCTATTTTGCGCGTCACATATGTACTGCATTAAAAATAGCAGTAAGCAGTTAATTTACTGATTATTGAAAAAATTCACTAAATTTTTTACTGCTAATCAAATTTAATTTGCATTACCAGTAAAATCGTAGGGCCGTATTCATAATAAAATTGTAGCAAGTGGCAAAGTTTTTTTCATTAAAATTTTGAAACTTTTGTATGAAAAAAATTAAGCCACTTGGTAGAATTTCAATATGAATACGGGCATTACTGATTACTGAAAATTCAATGCACCTCATCATATAATAAATCATTTAGTCACTTTATAAAAATTGTAAAAAAAAATTTTAGTAATCAGTAAACATTTACTTGTTAAAAATTTTTTAGTATTTTTACTGAAACTTTTGTGGTACTGCAGTGCTCATCTATGGTAAATGCCTTTACTTTTTCTACTTAATTTTTAATTCCTGTTGTTCATCGTTTAGTTGTTGCTGTTGTTGTTGTTGTGTACGCATTGCAATTAAAATAAATTCAGTAAAGTGCGACTTTGACTCGCGCATGAAGGGTTCCGTATATTCTGCTTTGAGCAGTTTTCTTATGTGACTTTTTTTCTTTTTTAAGCTTTTTCAATTTAAACGATTTTTTCAGTTTTGTCGCTTTTTTCTCGTTTTGGCGTTTTTTCTCTTTTTGGGGTTTTTTCATATTCGCAATTTGTTTTATTTTTTGGCGATTTTTTTTATTTGGCAATTTTTTTCTGTTTTTGGGGCTTTTTCATTTTGTCGATTTTTTTAATTTTTGCGATTTTTTTCTGTTTTTGGGGTTTTTTTATTTAGGCGATTTTTTCATTTATTTTAGTCCTAATTTTTTTTTTTTAATTTGGTGCTTTTTTCGTTTTGGCAATTTTTTTTTGTTTCTGGCGATTTTTTTAGATTTGGCGATTTTGTATTTTTTTGATTTTTTAGCTTTACCGTTTTTGAAAATTTCAAGAGTTTTGCTCTTACGGTTTCCAAGATACAGCAAGTTGTCAAAATTACAAAGTCAAAATTGCATTAACTGATGGAACACCTTTAAATTTAAATTTTTTAAATTTAGTGTTAATTGTTGTAGTCTGTGTAACTTTACAAATTTCAAGTGTGTATATGTACATACAATTGTATATATATTACATGAGATTTTAACATTTTTCGTTGCTCGTTTTGGAATACCCTTTAATTTTTAACTCTCATGTATTTTTTGTTGTAGCGGCCAAATGTAAACACACTGTGTCCGAGTTTCAGGTCCGTAGCTCTTACGGTTCTCGAGAAAATACCCTGTGACAGACGGACGGACAGCGTAGCGAAAACAATAGGGTCCATTTTCACCTTTGGTGTACGGAACCCTAATAAAGCAATTATCAAGTTAAATAAAACAAACAAAAACCAGCAAATTCCTATGTATTTACAATATTTTAAATAAGTTTGTATTGCTTCTTTCAAACACTAATACACTCATACATATGTAGCTCACACCGATTTGACAACGCGGTGTGAATTTCAGCAAAATTTGTGATTGTGTTGTGAAAAAGAATTTTTACCCCCTATCGTATAGATGTTTACACATCAAGAATATCCGCTAGTACGTCTGTTCACTATGATGGTTCAACGAGAATATAATAATACCTAAACCTATGTCAAAAATTCAATTGTGAGTCTTAATTTAAAATCCAACCATAAACTAGAAATTTGTGGACGAAATAATAAAAAAAAGTCAAGGGAAAAATATGTATTTTTTTGTCTTACGTCAAATGTCTTCTAAGCTTCCTTCCGTATACCTCATGGAGATTAGGAGATTATTTCTAATTTTTTTTAGTCCCAGGTGGTCAAATTTGGCGCATTGCAACTCCTCTCCTGAGTAAGCCAGAAGGTTCTCAAGATAGCTATGTGTTATAAAGCTTAAGTACTCCTCTAAAGATGTTCGAAGTTTCAGATAAATATATCCAGTAGGTTAGAAGTTCCAGATTGATTACCAATTACTTTCCAAAAGTTCCCACTGTGTGGTAGTTGAAAATTGAAATTTTAGTTACAATAATCTTGATTTCACAATATACAAATATAAAAAGTTTAAAGCAAGCATTTTTATCACGACAACATTAACTGTTTAAAATTGATTTCTATATTCCTGGCAACATTGATTGATACTGGCGCATTAACTACGAACTTGATGTATTTATGTTACAACATACATACATACATACTAAAGGGTTGCATTTGTATACTCGTTTGTATAGCCAAAACAAATATACCATGGTATGTACCATATAATTGTAGTGTGAGCGACAGAACTAGTATAAGAGTTATTGTGTGTGCGTGTTTTTCCAAATTAAAATACAATTGAAAACAAATAACAATTGCTTATTGTATTGCTGCTGAGCAACTGTTTGATCTGTTTTTGCTCAAAAAATACATATTGTAATACAAATATATGAAAAAACCACTATTGAAACAAATACATGATGTGCAGATGTATGTGCGGACGTTCGTTATGTTATTTTGTGGCGCAGCCAAAGTATAGAGAGAGAAAGACACAATTTTGCTCTGAGAGTAATTACAAATGCATGTGTTTCATGTACATGTATCATTTACTTACATATGTATGTGAAATTTTGCTTTCATTCATTTATTCATCAGCCAATTACATTTTTTCTCAACACATCATAAGACACTTATGGTAAAAGCAGTTTTATGTATCTTATTTGCCTTAGAAAAACAAAAAAATTAAATGTGTTGTTTTCATTTGCTCATTGCGCAACCATACAATAATTGCTTAAAAAATCAACATTTACAACTAGTAACAGAAAACGATAAATAACATATTTGTTCATACCAGAACCAAAAAACACACAAAACTAGTGCAAACAGATGTATCTGTGCAATGCTATAATACATACATACTTGTTTAAATATTTTTTTATAACCCTGTTAATAAGTAAATTGGGTAAGTATGTGTTTGTGCATACACTCAAATTATTCCATAGGTAAGATAAATGAAAAACGTGGTTCATTTTATGAAAATATTTGTTAGTTTCAGCTGTGAATTGCTTCATAGATAGTAGAAATAGTGGGTATGTTCGTAAATGCATCACTGCGCTGCATCATACGAGCAAGCTTTTATTTAAAACGCAATACAAGTTCGCTGATAATAGTTTTCAGTAGTAGCTGTATTTGTACCCCATATTTCAAATTTATTTGTGTACTATCTACTTTAGTGAAGCAAAAAAAAATTCGTAAATACTTAAGCTGGATTCACCCATTATTTCCTAACAAAATTTTTGTCCAGCAAACATTTATTTACTGAGAGTTTTCTGCAGCACGATTCATCCATTTCGGAAATTTTGTCTGGAAAATCAAAGCTACCATATAAAATACGTGTATAAACGATGTGTATTAATTTTATAAGTGGCAGCACAGCGGCAAATGATTACAATTTGTTGTGTATTTTTAATTCAATTCTTTCGTTCAGCTCCACATGTATATGTTTTATTTTTCAATTTTCTTTTATTTCTATTGTAATTAATACAAGTATACTCTGTGTTTTTATTATTCATATAACATGATGTGCTATAGCTCAGTTCAACTTTGGCTGAAAAAATAAAATACTTGGCAGCTCAGTTCGATTTTGTCCGGACAAAATATAAAATTGAACCAATTCAAGCTGAGAGTTGTTCGTAAAAAATATTTTCTTTCTCTTAAGAATTGAGACGTCAAACTACATATAAAAAAATTTTGTCCGGACAAAAATTTTCTTCGGAAACAATGGGTGAATCCAGCTTAAGAAGCAATTTTGTGTAATATATGAAATTTCGTATAAACCTAAAATATGTATATTGAGATTAAGATATAAAAATCTGTAAAAAAATGATTTTTTCTACATCTCCAAAAGAAATTTGTTAAATAATCTGTAATTCTTGGAATTGAAGGTTGTATTAATTATAGGAGAAAAGGTTACTTTAAGGGAATTGTTGCAGTGCCTGTATTCCTCATATATTACATATGTATATCATAGGCGTAGAAAGATTATTATCGGTTGTGCATTGCCCTCCCCCCCCCCAAAGAATTGCTGTTGCCACCCCCTCGAATTATTAAAAATTTCATGTAATTATTTATTTTATTATTACTCATGAACATATCCAGTCACAATGACCCCCTTCCTCAAGAAAAACTTTAAAGCTACGCCAATGATTTGCATATATGTTTTGCACTAAAACTCAGGAATCAAGCTGGTGATTAAAACAAAAACAATTTTTTTATACAATATAGGTATGCAATATCAAATTTCAATATAAAAATTGCACCATGACAGTTTTTATTTTTATTTTATTTTTATATTTTAAAATTTTTTTTTGTAATATTCACGGAACTTGTAATACAAAATTAGAAATTTTTCGTAGATTTAAGAATAATTTTGTACTGTAAACAACAAAATGATAACAAAAAAATTTACTTATTTTACGAAACTTGCAGTTTTATAAAAAGATTTTATATTGTTCTATGTTCAATAAAATAAAAGGGGAAATATGATATAGGAAAATAATTGTACGAAATAACTTTTTTAACTTAACGAAACTCGTAAAATTACGAAATCTATTTTCCTGCACAAGCTACAAATATTTTTGTAGAATGTACAAAATTTTCTATTATTGCGTAAAAATTAAATTTTCCATATTTTTAAGCATGAAATATTTTGAGTGTACGTATTTGTATGCATGTGTGTGTTTGAGTATTGGATTCTGTTATTCTTGAAGAAACATTTTACAAATTCTTTGTACTAAGATTATCCCAACAATATTTTTAGAATGTTGTTGGAATGTTTCCCAATATCGTTGAACAACAAGAACACAAATTTAAGAAGACAAATTTTATGAAGAAAAACTTCTCTGTACATGAAACAGGGTAGAAACTAGTTGGACAATTTTGGCAAGCCATGTTTTAATGCACTCTACAAATGTAAATTTTTATTTTATTTTTAATAGGGCTAATACAAATACATATATGCACACATCATGCATTTACTCAAACAACGTTATAACTAATAAAAAGAAACAGTTTGCCAGATAACGCGTTTGAAGTTTTCTTTCTATTCACACAACTTAATGGAAAAAGAACATAATCAGGTCTATTCGAGAATACGCGCTTCACTTCTTCGTCGTCGAACGTTCACTTTCGACGTCGACAGATTCTAAAATACGTGCGACGAAATATCGTTTTCAGTAATCGATTTTATGTTATCTCTTATAAAAACATCAACAACATTGAAAACAGCTGACTTGTATGCAGAAAAAGTTGAAAGCAAAAAGGGATTTAAGAAGTAATTTAAAGAAATAATTAATAAAAAAACTTAACAGAACAAGTGCTAAGTAACATAAAAAGAAACAATAAACAGTAAAAGTGAAATTAGTTACTTCTTTTATTTGTTTTAAAGACGGTTTACATCTTTGAAGAACTTAAAGTAAACTTAATTGTCTTGTAGAGCCTGGCCGAACGCCATTAAAGCTTAATTAACAGTGGTAGACACCATATAAACACTTCGTATCTCTTTTTTCTTTATTTATTTAAACTTAACGCGCTAAAATTGGCGTCGAACGAATATGACATTGATCATGGTGACGAAGTATTTTAGAATACCTCCAAAGTGAAAGAAAACATATGTTTTCTATCACTCATCTCCAACGTAGTATTTTAGAATACCAAAAAGTGAAAGATGCGCGTATTTGTGGTGAAAGTGACTTCCCGAATAGACCTGATTATTTTTCTCTAAGGAGTTGAGTAAACGAGATATTTCTATGAAATTTTTACACATATGAAGAACGATACGTATGAGGATTAATTCTGCATCACTAACCCAAAAATTCCATGGTTGACTAAATGAGTGATATGAATTAATCTTTCTGACAATATTATCGCCTTCGAACATTTGGCATATCTTGGATAAAACTTTCGGGAAGGGCTATTTCTAGCTATTTCTGATTTAAAGAGGGTTTGTCAATAAGATTTAAATAAAAAATTTATTTATAAGCCTCTTATCAATAATCATATTTTTTTTTATAAATAAAGCAGTATGCGTGTGTATTCGTACATGTGCGCAATGTCCATACATACGTATATGTTTATGTATGTATGTATACATAGCGAAGGGTTTTCTAAACAAAATTACTTACCACATGACCTTGAAGTTCTGCTTCTCTGTGAGATCGATGAATTCCTAATTGGTCTTGAGTACTTCTCAGTCCAGCCAATTGATTATAATGATGCAGGGGTGTATGATGCAATGTGGGTAACGGTTGTCCATATGGATCCGTTCCTAGATACTCTAAAGCACCGTGGTTCTGTAAGTACGCAGGTATCTAATCAATATTAGTATAATTTTGTGTCTTAATCGTCTGTCAATTGGTATTTTAAATAATGATAATTCATGAGCACATTTATTACCTGTTGTTGTGGAGGACTTTGTGTAGAATGATGAAAGGGAGGTGGAAAATATGGAGGCTGAAAATCAGACTGTAGCGACTGGTGGTGCATTGTTGCAGCAGAACCATGTGTTCCGCTGTGACCGCCATGACCAGCGGTGGGCCCACCTCTACTGCCATGACTTCCCGTATGTGTCGTGTAAGCTGGACTATTGCTCGAGAGCCCCAGACTTCCATGGCTGGTCAAACGTTCCTGAAGAAAATTAAAAATAATTGTATATTTAGCTAATCTATTAAAAAAACAAATAAGAGTTTCTATATTCGGCTGTGCCCAATCTTATATGTATACCATTCATCGACATACGTATAGAGTGTATACATAAATACATACTTACATATAAACATGAAATATATTTTATATACATTTATATATGTATGTACATATATTTATTTATTGTATCTTCAAAAATTAACTATCATTAATTATTCAGATATTAGACCTTAAGTTTCGCTATAATTATTAGGCACGACCAGTGTCGGACTTAATGGTAGTAATTAATAATTAATCTATCTTTATATATAAAAGAGGATGTGTGTATGTATGTATGTAATGTATGGACTCCAAAACATCTGGGCCAATTTTGATGAAATTTTCAGGGAATCTTCAGAATATTCAGGCGGGTGACACTGTGAAGTTTGATTTTTGGTCTGGGGGCGGAGGGGCGTGGCAAAATCCAATTTGCATATTGCACCACCAATGCGCAACACTTTCAAATCAATATAAATAAAATTGAAAAGACAACCGGTAGAGATGTGCACGTGAGTGTTTTCTGACTCACGACACGCACGCTCACGCAGAAAAATACTTTACTCACGCACTTTCACGCACGAATGATTTTGAACATTTTCACGATCACGCAAGCTCACGAAAAAGTATATGTATAATATAATTTGCATGTTTTTTGGGTTCAAAAATAGGTTCTTAGATATACATATATACATATCTATGTATATATGTATGCTCGTGTTTTTGTAAAATTTACAATGTAAATTAAAATAAAGCAAAGTTAATTTAATATTGTTTTAAATATTCGTGTTCGCGGATATCATTTTAAATATTCGAATTCGAATTCTCGTATAACAAAAATTGACATTCCGCACATGTACATATGTATGTATACATACATAATATAAATGTGAAGGTAAGACGTATGATCAATTAAATAAATGATAATCAACTAAATGAGAAAAGCATATTAAATGAGAAAACATACAAATTACTTAAATTTTTCTGTTACGTAACATTTCAAAGACTCCCCCCACCCCCACCATAACAAATCATAACCAAACTCGAACCCCAACCCTCTTTCCTACAGCGTTACGTAATACATAGACGCGCCCTAAAGCAAAAAACATTTTCTGCGGTACAATTCGTCAGTAGTATTGTTGACAAAGGCACTGTTGAATCAGTAGTGTTTCTCAATTAATACTTCCTACAGGGTATCTAAGAAACATACATACATACTTACAAAGGTCTAAACAAAATGCTCCGAATTCGTAAAGAATTCGAAAAAATCTTCCGATTTCGGCACCGAAATATTACCGAAATCGTAACAATTTTTGTATGAAATGGTTGACACGACTTCGTAACGATATGTCGGTACGAATTCGTTACGATAAGCCGGTACGAATTCCTAACGACATGTAGGTACGATTTCTTTTTGCTTTTATAGCAGAGTACCGCTTCACCGTTATGTTGCTGCTATTGTCGAAATAATTTGCACATACTCACGTTTCTTTAATATTTGTTACAATTTTTTTTATCAACATATACATACATATTTATTTAAAAAAAAATTTTCACAGACTTTTACTTATGTACTCAAAAATCAAAGTTTTAATGTTAAAAAAAATTGTTCAGAGAAACTACCGAAATGTCTTAACGAATTCGGTACGACAAGTCTGACTTCAGAAAAAGTCGAAACATTTTGTTTGGGGGTATTCATTGTGTTTATAAGCTCATACTAGCATACATATTACTATACATACATATATGCATTTATTATTATAAAATAATTTATTTCAAATGATTGAATACAGTTACATATGTACCTATGCAGGAATGTTATCTTGTGAGAGCGTGAGAATTCGTGCGTGATTATTAAAAAAAACTCACGCACGATCACGCACGAGTAAATTTTTTTCAATTACGCTCACGCACTCAGCGTGATTAGTTATAATATTTCATCACGAATCGCGTGAATCACGCGTGACTCACGCGTGAAACCATCAAGTCACGACATTTGCACATCTCTGACAATCGGGTTAGCGAAGCACACCGGGTGTAGCTAGTTAATAATATATATGTATACATAAATGTCGTACTAAGCACAAAATTGAAAAAGAATATTCAATGTATTTTTTTCTCTATTGCATTTTATAGTGACGTACATATTGGGAAATTTTCGACTAAAAAGTTTGATTCAAAGATTTTTTTTTTTCGAAATCTGCAATGGTTGAATATTTCATTTTGCGTTTTGCATTTAAGAAATTTTTTAAATTATTAATATTCCGTCTGTCTAAAATATATGAAAATAAATTAATTAAAGTGGAATTTAACAGAGATCAACCCTTTACGATGGGAATTTATTCACCCTAATCTAAAGCAACTTGTATGCCCATTTATACTATGCAGAAGTTAAAAGTGTTAGTAGCCTTTATCGTATTAATGCCGACACCAAACACTGTTTGAAATAAATATCCACTAATGTCTCTGTTCTGACTTACACATCGTTTTCAAATGTTTTCTTGTGAGATCGGATATTAAAACACATCCTACACCTTTTTTTAGTTGAAACCATAGTTGCCTGATGAAATAGGTGTGAATTAGTCAAATTTCGCACGAAAAATCGTCAAAATAATTACCCGGAATCGTCTAAAACTCATCAAAAATAAAACTTTTTTCAAACGAAAACATAGCACAACAAATTAATTCGTAGTTCTTGCATAAATTAAGCTTAACTCTTAAAAAAAAGGAATCAATTGTTTAAAAACACAAAATAATTATGTGTCTTACTTTGGTTTTGCTTAAGTTAACTTGACCAAATAATACTATTTCTACGTTTGAATGAAATATTTTTATTAATTAATGTGAAAATCTAAGGGTAATTTTCACAATTTGCCTTTAGTTAAAGGTAGGATTTTTGTCTGCCCGATAAATACCTTTGTATTATTACAACTTAGGTTTTTTATTGTTATTATTTAATGGATAAAAAAATAATAACAGAAGTTGTTATAATGCAAAGCCGTTTATCAGGCAAACAAAATCCTGCCTTTAGCTAAGGGCAAGTTGTGGAAATGGCCCTAAAGAGGAGAAGAAACATTAAAGTAGACTTTATTAGCTGGGGGAAATGTTTTTGATAAAATTGGGAAATAAAAGACTAGAGTCCTTCTTTCGATTTGGGAATATTTTCCACAAATCTAAAAGTTTTAAATATGTATCATAGAAAACTTTTCCAATTTTAATGATTTTAATTGCCTGAACTCAAATTCAATTTTCTGACCTTCACATTCTTTAACAATGTGAGAAAACTCTTTTAGAATATCGTACAGGGTGGCGCAGAATGAGCTATATGGGTTGAATTCTTTATAACTCTTTTTTTAAATTATTATTCTTTCTTTATTTTTTTCCCAGTATTTTGTGAAGAAGACTTGGGGAATTAATTATAAATCATTACACGATCGAACAACGTGCATCATTTAATGTGCGCATTGCACCCACAACGTCAGCAATAAACCATTTGAAATCCACTTAAGTGTACTGTTTGGTGAGGTGTATCCTTCGAAAGGATAATTGACCCATATTTTTGGAAAATGATAGTAGTGTCTAGAGTTTCTATGCGGAAAAAAAATCCCGGGAATTCCCGGATCCAGGTGTAATATAGATTTCCGAGGTGACTCCAACAACTTCATGCGTTACAAAATATGTTCAACCTAAAACTCTTTATAGGAAATAGTATCTAGATTGGCAGATGTAGATGAAATTTCCATCTATGCTATAACTCAAAGCATATGAATTTATTTGTTAGTTAGTTAGTTAGTTAGTTAGTTTTATTGAGACTTAATTTTTTTCATATTACAGGATTGTTCCAACATACATTTTGTGAAAACTTAAAGCTATAAAGTATTATTTTAATAACATAACTTTGTTTCGAATATGCTTCGTGCTTATGAAAATTTAATGAAAATTGTTCAGTTTTTTAAATAAAATTAACATAGGTAATCAGTGTTGAATTTATTTGTTTTTGTTTTATTTTTGAAATATTGTTGTTCTTAAAATGTATGAATGAAGTTGTTTTGTTTTTAATTCAAATGTTGCATATTTTTTCATAAAATTATATTTTTTTATTGAGGCGCTTTAATTAAATTTATATGCTTTGGAAATTCCCGGGAAAAGAACATTTTAATTCTCGATTCCTGGGAAATTAGAAGCCATAGTGGTGTCTCAATCTCTGTCAGCGGTGCATATCGGACGTTGTTGGAAAATTTTGTTAGGCCAGCTTTGGAAAACCATCCGAGCTTGTGGTTTCAACAAGATGGAGCCACAGCACGTTTACCAGATTTAACTGCACCTGACAGTTTTCTTTGTGGATATTTGAAAAATATGCTAAAAAGAGCACGTATGTGCGCATAAATAAAAAAGTAATGAACCATTTAAACAATATAGCTCATTCTGCTTCACCTTGTAGTATTTGGTGCATTTTGAGAATGTTATCAACTTTTCAGAAGGAATTCGGAACAAATGTGTTTTATTTTTACTAAACAAATCTGGATCTTTTGTCGAGCAGATTCAGTTATACAAACACATTTTGTTGCAGAAAAGCAAAATTGCAAAATTTTCAACAAAAAAAAAAAAAAAAAAAAAAATAACAACACCACATAGAAAATTATTTTGCACAAATGATGCAAAATTGTCAGGGTCAGAGTAAGTGCAAGATTATCAGAGTAAATTTTTCAAAGTTGTGCAACTATTTATGGCATTGCCAATCCAAAATAAATTCAGTAAAGTGCGACTCTGACTCGCGCACGAAGGGTTCCGTACGAACACTAGATATGTAATTTAATACAAACTTCATCCTATATAATACATAGTTTTGGCATTTTTTTTTTTCGTTTTTGTGATCTTTTCGGTTTTTTTTGTTTTGGCGGTTTTTGCGTTTTTTCAGTTTTGGCGATTTTTTTAAGTTTTGGCTCTTTTTTTAGTTTTAACACTTTATTTTCTTGTTGTGGCGATTTTTTTTTCGGTTTTTGGCGTTTTTTCATTTTGGCGATTTTTTTATTTTTGGCGATTTTTTTCATTTTTGCGATTTTTTTTTATTTAATTTTTTTTTTAGTTTTGGCGACATTTTCGCGTCTTGGCGATTTTTTTCGATTTTTGGCGTTTTTTTTTTCATTTTGGCGTTTTTTTCATTTTGGCGATTTTTTCGAATTTGGCGATTTATTTTAGTGTTAGAATTTTTTTTTTAATTTTGGCGATTTTTTTCGTTTGGCGATTTTTTTTTTTAATTATTGGCGATTTTTTTTTTTTTTTTAGTTTGGCGATTTTATAATTTTCGGTTTTAACATCTTCGGATTTAGCTTATTGGTTTTGTAAGTTCGTCGATATAGTCCATTCGATATCGGTAGATGTTTTTGTTTGCGAAGCGTTACTTTTAGCTCGGTAACCAATAGACATATGTATTAGTACTTTGACATCTTGTAGTATTTTTAGTCATCTTCTAGTAATACAGAAATGAACGATTTGGCTCTGAATGGTATGCCGTGTCTCTCAATTTTCACGTATTTTTGTGGTTCAGTTTGTGAGTTCATATGTCGCTCATGTTTCCAGAAACAGAACGCCTTTTTCATTTCTATGAGCCGGGCTGATTTTTCCTATAATTCGTTCATTTTGGTGCCCGATGTGTGCATTAAGATGACCCATTAACATAAAGATATCATTCCTATCAACTTTATGCAAAACGTGGTTTAGATTGATCGTAAAATGTTTCCTTAGTTTCCAGGTCATATATTTCGTTGGGCGCGTAAGATTGTACAATTGTAATTTTACCGATACTGCTGTTATAATTCGTTCGGAAATAGCCGACCAGTTTATAAGGGTGTTTCGTAGTCTGTGATTTGTAAAGATTCCTACTCCGTGTGAATGAGCTTATCCTTCTTTACCACCAGACAACAGTATGCGATCGCCCCGAGAGCTTGTGAAGTCTCCGCTGCCATTCCAGCTAATTTCGCTAATACCTATGACATATATATTTAGTCTTTTGCATTCTGCCGACAGTTAAGCTAATTTTCCTACTTGAAACAAAGCGTTAACATTCCATGTAGCAAATTGTATCCGGGGACAATCGGATACAATTTATACATCAATATATCTGTTTGTTTCGTGTTTCTTCTTCCGTATCTTTGAGTTGTAATAGTGCGTTGATTCAAGTCGGCGTTATAATGTGATATGAAAATTCATGCGGACAGTTCGAACAGTTTAAGATCGAGTTTTATAATAATTCAGAGCGTAGAATTTATAATTAATTATTTTTATGTGCCTTTAATCATGAAAGCGGTCTAAATCATATGAATTTTTGCTTCAAAATATTAAATGAACCTTAAAAACTTCAATAAATATTAAATAATATAGTATAATATAATATAATATAAAAGTATTTCTTGGTTTGTTCTAATGTACTAAATATCTCGACCAAAAAATATATGACTAAGACCACTTTCATAATTAAGGGCACATATGTATTATGTATGTATATTTAATTTTTTGCGATTGGTTTAAGTTTTCATATCTTTTCTAGTAGTTTAAGTGAAAGCGTTTATAGACAACAGCAGGCTACCGGCTACAACCTGTCAAAATACATCACCAAATTAGTCTCATTTCTATTTTTTTAAACGACAATGCTCAAATACAATATGATAAAAAATGTTAAATGAATGAAACTTTCAACTGATTGGATATTATTTAACATCATCATCATATGTATAAAGAAATAAATTTATTCGTTTTTATATGTTTACTTAATGTAACTTAATTTTAAATAAGTAATTATATTTGTCTAAATGTGAAATATTTACATATTGAAAGTAGCCACTAATATATCGTTAACTTAATACGAAAAGGCCCTAACTCATTTTTTAATATTTTACAGGAGGAGGAAAAAACTAAATAAAAAAAGATGCAATATTGATACAAAATTTTTTTAAACGCAATTTTTATTTAAAACACTTTACATAAGCACATAAAAAAAACATCTTTTTCACAATACAATCACAAATTTTGAGTAGGATGCACACCGCGTTATGAAATCGGTGTGAGCTATGTATGAGTGTATTAGTGTAATCATACGAACAAGAACCCGCTTGTTCGGCAAAACTGCTATTGACGTTTTTTTCTGTAATAAATTCGTCACTCACAGTTGGCAGTACTTACTTGGTGAATTCGTTGATCGTATATAAGCAAGCGACCAAAATTCTTTTTCTGTCATATTCTAGTGTTTACGTTGAAAAGAAAAATGTGTACAATAGTTTTATAGCATAAGCATGATGGTGTTCAATGGAAGAAGAGCTTTAAAGAACACAAAAATTTTTTTTCAGTACTTTCAGGTAAAAAACAGTTAATATTTCGACTGAATCTAAATTGACAATAAATTTTTAATCATTTCGGCTTCAGTGTTCTTTTCATCATAGTATTTTTGTGAATGAAAACTATGATGAATATTCGCCACTGTTTTCGTCAACCGAATGTAAGCGAGAGGGTGGCGATTAGAGTTGAGCGATATTTAGAAACCTGTTACTTTTTCACAACGATTGAAAAATCACAAATCACAACTGTGACTGAATTTATCAAGTAACAGGTTTTGGAAATATAGTTCTTTCATACAAACTGTGATTGTTCTTGCATGCTTACTTTACAGTAAATAAAGCTACCACATTAATTTTTTTTATACCTTCAGCTTTTGTCAAGAAAAAAAATCGTAAAATCGTGTCAAATCATCTTTTCTGGTAACTACATATATGTACAACTCACATTTTTATATTTGCAATTTTATTGTCTCTCTGCCTCTTATATATTTTTTTTATTTATTCTCAATATTTGAACGGGGTTGATTGCTAATTGCTTGTTCTTGCTGCTCTTCTTATTAGTATTTATCAAAACACCAATACTAATAAATACTTTTAAAGCAGAATAGCTGAAATGTGTTAAACCGTGATCACAGTCACTGTTTAATTTCACTGCTGCTCTTCTTATTAGATTTTCTCAAAATAACAGAACTGCTACAAACAAAATACTGCTAAACTGTGATCACAGTCACAGTTTAAAAGAACAGCGATTTAGAAATCACATTCAAAAGGAGCAACATTATTAAAAAATCACGCTATCGCTCATCACTAGTGGCGATTATATACTTCCAATGACATCCTCATGTTAAATTCGTCACTCAAACGCACTGCGTAGGTATTGCCGAGCAAGCATAGGTCATTGCTTTGTGCATAATGGTATAATAACTTATGGAATATATCCGCTGAGAAGCGGGAAGTACAAAGAAACTTAACAGCTGCATAGAAGTACAGTCATCCGAATTTTAAAGCATACCTTCAGGAGTTAATTTTGAAATTGCTTGTGAAGTGTAATAGTGTTTGTTAAAAAGTTGAAAAATATAAAATAAATAAAATATATATAAACTTTTAAATAAAAGAGCGTTTTAAATGTCAAATATTTGCTTAAAAGATATATAGCAGTCTTTATAACATAGAGTCTACACCTAACATAATATTTAATGATTAAACAGAATACCGGCTTCAACACATTTTCCATACAAATTGACACAAAAAAACAGCCGCAGAAACCGGTCGTGAGATAGAATCTACTTTATTTTGAGAAAGTTTTTTTCTTATACTCTCACATATCAATGTTCATTCTCACAAAAATGTTACTATACTTTCAATAAATTTCATACATTTTGTAAACAAAACTACAAAGAAAAATAAGCACAAAAGAAAATAAAACAAAAATTAGAGATCATTTGAAGTTACTGCCGTCGATGTTATTATGGGCTTGATTAATTTGTCAGCGATTTTCCTGAAGTTGCAGACTTTATTCTGTTTCTACATTAAGATGAGAGCGTCAAATTCAATCGCAGAGAGAATTATGTTACGTGTAGAATTCAAAATAGTGTTATCTCAATCTTATAAGATTTTTCATGAGAGCGTTGTTATAAGAAATACCATAACAACAATCTTATACGATGAACTGTCAAAAAACACACGTACATGAAAATAAATTAGTGTGCATGCGTTAGTGTTTATTAAAATAATTGAAAAACTATGCTTTGAACTAAATTTCTGGGATTTTATATGTTTAAATGTGTTTAATTGGTTTATAAATTAAAGTTTGTGTGAAAAAGTGAAAATAAAATAACTATTTATACAAAAATAAAATATGTTAACTCGATGAAAATTTGCATAAAATGAAATGTTATAAGAAAAGTTAAATTACGTTATCCTCTTGTATAAGATGAAGAGAAATATCGGCACTTTATTTTTGTTATTCTGCTGACGTTTTCTCACATATTATGTCAGAGTTAATCGCAGTTGTAGACGCTATGTAAAGAATTTATAATATTATATTATAACATATCTTCATTACGTACTTTTACCTTACACTGAAGCTGGTGCACGACAATTGGGTAACAATCTCCATCTCATGCCAATTATTATGAGTGGAGACTTTCATACAAACTTTGCAAACCCACAGTCGCAAGCTTTATCAAAATTTTTATTTGACTTTTTCCACTTGCATATGAGCTATTCTCCACAAACCCCTACAACTAATAATTCCACTACTATAGATGCAGTTTTCCATTAATTTTTAAATACAGTAGAATCAAAAATTTATATGTCTTATTTTAGGTACCATAAGCCAATATTAACTATTTGTACTTAAAGCCTGATACTCTGTTCAAAGTTGTGAAAAATGTTCAGCACCACTGATCATTTCGCGTGAAAAATTTGACATGTAGTAAAGGAAAAGCGGTTTTTTTTTAATAAATTTTTCGCTTTTATTGCTTGAAAGTATGCCACATTGTTAAAATTCCGTGCGAAAAATGCACTGCTTATGTTGTTTCGCAGCTATACCAAAATGATGCCAGACTAATTTTGCATGGAAAGACATGATTTTATGTGCTTTTCACAATATGAACAGAGTACTACTTTTGCGAATTTATTTCGCAAATATTTCATACCAAATACTTTTATATGTAGTTTGACAGCATTTCGCACGAAATTGTGAACAGAGTATCAGGCTTAAGGCGTTGACCATAGATAGGCGCTTTGCAGTACTACACTCAAAAAAAAAAAAAAACTAACTAAAACTTTGGAAAATTTTCTAAATTTGAGTAATAAAAAGTTGTCGTATGGCGCCAAAGCTGTTTTTACTTGAAACCAGTAAAATATTTACTAAATTTCTAGTTCATGAATGAACTAGTTTATAGTAATTATATTTTTATATTTGAGTAAAATTTTTCTAAAATTAAGTAAAATTTTCCCATAAAATTCGGAGCTTTGCAAAAAAAATTTTTTCATCTTTGATCTCAAATTTAATAAATTTTTCAAAGTTTTTTTATGTCTTTAATTCTGGTACTTTTTTATTTTTTATTAAATTCTATACCACATTTTATGGTTTTTATTATGTCTTCATATTATATTCTAAATTAATTCACCATGCATACGTATTAATTCCTTGAGAGGAAGTATTGAACCAACAACCTTCTGACTGATAGGCAAGCACTCTAACCAATTGCCTAACAGGGCAGCCTGAATAAGCATTGAAATTTTTGTGTTTTAAAATTTTATTTTATTTCAAAAAAAAAATATAGTTCAAGTTCAAATATTCCTCGGAAATATGAAACATTTACTTAAATTTTTTGCTTAATGCAAATAAAAAATATATTCTAAAATTTAAAGAAAAAATACTTAAAACTGGTAAATATTTTTATAAAATTTAGAAAACCTTTTTATATCTTTCAAGTTAGTCAAATTTGATGAACTAATCAGGAGTAAGTCATTTCCTAAAATTTATTTTTTGATTTAAGACGATATTGACTAGTTCTTAGGATACATTTTCCCTAATATTTCCTTTAAGCCAGTAAACTTTTCCTTGAATGTAAGAATTTTTGTGTGTATTTTTATGAACTATTTTTAAGGATATGAACTTTTTATTTTTACTCATATTAAGTAATTTTTACTAGATTTTTGTAAAAATTTACTTAAACTTAGAAAAAATTACGTAAACTTAGAAATTTTTTTTACTTAAATTCAGAAACTTTTTTTTCTTAATAATAGTACATGTCTTTTTTTTGAGTGTACTAAAATTTCAGTAAAAATTAAATTTTAACCAGTAAATTTTTACAGCCGTATTCATAAAAAAAGTTGATTGAGGTTTAAAATTCATATTAGTTAAAAAACGTTTTAAGGCTAAATAACGTTTTTTAAATATTGGTATTCATAATCAGTTTTTTAACTAAAAATCAATTAACTCGATTTTTTTTAAATATCGTGGCAACACTGTATTCTTTATTTGTCACTTGCATATTAGTTCTGCAAAACAACGATTGTTAACTCACAAAGTACTCGTGTCTATTTTGTTTATTTGTCGGTTTTCAGAAAAATATTGTTTCTATAAAATAAAAGATATGTTCCAACTTGTATTTAATAAAATAATAAAAAAAAGTTCACAGCAAATCTTTGTTAAAAGTGCTTTTTATATTATTTATTTTATTGCAGATAAAGAAGCACTTGAATAACGAGCTTTATTTTGTTTGTTTTGAGTGTTTATACATCACTAGTTAATTTTCTACAATTATATTTACTATTTTTGTTAACACATAAAATGAGAAAACAATGACTGGGAATGGAAACTGGATCGCTCCTTTTCTTTAAAATATTCTTTGGAGTATATTTGTTATTTCGGCAATAGTTTCTATAAAAAAAATTACATTGTTTTCTTCTAAATAACACTGGCATATGCATACATACATGCATACATAAGTACATACATACATACACACATTGTACATACAGGTAAAGTTCAAAATGTAAACAAAAACGAAGCAAAATTACAACAACGTCACCTTAAAATTGGTTTAAACATGGGGGCAGTCAATTTTAAAATTTGCTGATTTACGCAAGGTTTAAAAACCGTTTTTTAAGCTAAAATTCTATTATGAATACAATTTTAGCGAATTTTGCTTAAACAATATTTGAAACGCGGTTTAAAATTTTTATGAATACGGCTGTTACTGATTACTAAAATTTTTTTCTGCAATTTTTATAAAGTGCCTAAATGATTTATTATATGATGAGGTGCATTGCATTTTCAGTAATCAGTAACCCCTTACTCATAATGAAATTCTACCAAGTGGCTAAATATTTTTCATACAAAAATTTGAATGAAAAAAACTTTGCCACTTGCTACAATTTTATTATGAATACGGTCCTACGATTTTACTGGTAATGCAAACTAAATTTCATTATCAGTAAAAAATTACTGAATTTTTTTTAGTAATCAGTAAATTTACTGCTTACTGCAATTTTCAATGCAGTACATATACAGATACTGCAGTGTGCCCATTTACATACTAACCAAATAAGTTTAATAAAACAAACAAAAACCGACAAATTCCTATGTATTTACAATATTGAAAGTTTTGATACTTTTAATTGATTAATTTAAAAAAGTATATAGGGTAAGCCATCTAACGTTTTTTTTCAACTAGTGCTTATTACGTGAATGGTAACACTTAGCTCATGTCTGATTTGACAGATAATTAGTTTTATCCTTCCGCTGAACGACCCAACTGACCATCCAATGCGTTTTCGCTTCGCTAAGTGGGCCTGCGATCGACTTACAGAAGATGCCGATTTTGCCAAAAAAAATCATCTTTTCAGATGAAGCTCATTTTGATCTTGGCGGGTATGTAAACAAGCAAAATTGTCGCATTTGGGGCACAGAAAACCCGCACGCATACATTGAAAAGCCGACGCACCCAAAACGAGTCACTGTTTGGTGCGGATTTTGGTCCAGAGGCATAATTGGGCCATTGAGCAAGGAGTGGCCGTTACAGTCAATGGCGATCGTTATCGGGCCATGTTGAACGAATTTTTGTTCACAAAAATTGAAGAGGAGGATATTGGCAACATTTGGTTTCAACGTGCCACACAGCCGAAGCTTCAGTAGTTTTTTTTATAGCATTTTCAAAAAAAAAAAGTTATCTGGCGGACCCTTTACTAAAAGCATAAGTACTTCCAACTTAAAAATTTTTTTCATTACTAGATGTTTACACATCTCTCCTGCGATCGGACTCACATTTCTTTTTTTATATAACTTCGTGGTAACCTAAATAGAAAATTGAAAAAATGGAAAAACATAAAATGAATAGAGATACTTACAAATGTATTTATCAAAGGTAAATCAATAATTGTATACACAACAATCATTTCTCATATTCCGTTTCATTAAAATTTACGTTAAATAGTTGATGTTAATAATAACCTTTACCGAAATAGATAGACTAGGGTGCTGATGAAGTGCGTGGCTGCACAGAAAAATATCGGTATTTCTCCCAGCTAATAAAGTCTAGTTTAAATTTTCTTCTCTTCTTTAGAAACTCACATTAATTAATAAAAAATATTTCATTCAATAAGAATTGAAATTACTGAACTTAAGCCCGAATAAGAAATTATTTCTGATTAAAATTCACTACAGTTCAACTAAATCTAAAAATGTCTCAGGTTTTTCACAAAGAACACACTCTACTGTGTTTTTAGCAACTGACCAACATACTTGGCCAAATAACGAGTTTTATCGAACGGCAAAAGCAAATGTTATGGCAGAATCACTGAAATCGTGTCGTGCTGTTGCGTATCAGCTGATAAAATCTGTAACATTTAATAGAGCTGTTGATGCCTTTTGAAAATGTGTTGCGTAGCAAACATTAACTTCTGACTCACATACATACATACTAGGGACGCCTATCGGGATTGATTTTTGGAAATCCCGGTATTCGAGATTTCGTAAATCCCGATCCCAAATCGAGATTTACGGGAATTAAAATGTTTTGATAAAATAAATTATTTTTTTTATAAATAGTGCTTTAATAACAAATTTTTATTTTATTAATGCCTTTTAATATGAAAATTATTATTATTATAATCTAAACCAAAACGAACATACATGTCTCTGAACTTTTGATACTAGCGCTTAAGTTGAATCACGAACATTTTTAGATTCACTTTCATTAAAACAAGTTGCAATAATATTATTGTTTTGTTGAATTTATCAACAGCACGTGGCCGTTACGGTTGTTACATATGCCAAGCATTGTCTCCTTTTTTTTTTACCGATTTCGTCACGACTACAATAACTATAATAAGGCTGAACATGTAGAAAAATTAAATTAAATGTATATACAATTCTAACAAAATTTAATTAATTACGTCCTATTATCACATTTTTGTAGGCACATTGTACATAAAACGTTTGCCTAAGTACATACTTGAACGGTATTTTTGCTCTACTGAAAATTTTTAAAATCATACATAAGTTGATTTTTACAAGTTCGACAAATATGTATTCCTACATTCGCTAATGGGAGTTGTGTTTAATAGTGTGCTGTCCTTCTGCTCTGTAACTCGAATAAAACTAGACTTGGATCAAAATCATTCAGTCGCTCGTTTTTGACACAAACCAATGATCAAACCCATGTTATTTAAACGGTCTATATAAAACGAAAAGATTTAAAAACGAGAATATTTATTTAAACAAAATTCTCGACATTATTCTGTAAATACTTCTCGCGTTTACGTCAACCCGACGACAAAAATTTTCCACTTGCCTTTTCGCTTTTTAAAGAGCTGTCAACAAGAAGATGAGTATCAATTTGTTTGTATAGAGTTGAGGAAAGTCCACATATCGAGCCATAACCGTTAAAATAGCTCAAGCGACACATTTTTTGGACTTACAAATCCCGGGATTTGCTTATTACGAAAAATACCGGAATTTCGGGATTTGGGTTTTCCCTTTTGTCATTTCTAATACATACACGTATAAAGCAAAGAAAAACACACAAATAGCTGACACATTCGCTGGCAGCTTCAGGTTTTTACTAACTGCAGGCTCAAATCGCCCACGGTAGTTGAATGTATCTGCAATCGTAGTAAACAGCTGATCGATATTGGCTGAGGTATGTTACGTTACATTACATCTCTATAACCATTTTCATTGCCTTACACATAAAAATATTTAGGGTTTGCCAAAAACAGTGAAAATTAAAAAACCGCAGTTTCCGGTTTTAAGCTATTAAAACCGGTCGGTTTCGGTTTAAAAAAAATGCATGTATATAAATAAATAGGTATGTATGCTGGAAAGATAAACGATGATTTAAAAATAATCATCCCTATCGTGAAAAACAAATGGAATTTTTCTACACGTGAAATTTTCATTTCCCTCAAAGGGAAAAATGCTTTCTTGAATATCCCGTGAAATCTTTTGCCCGCTATCAGTCCACGTGAATGTAAAAAAGGGAAGAATTTTTGTAGAGCTTAAATATTAATTTCATATCGGACAAATTTAAGTTTAATAAAAAAAATCACACACATTTTAGGTTATAAATGAAACTTATTTAACTTTAAAGTTGTACTCATGGAGGCACTTCTGTTGATTTAGCTATTTTTTTTATTAAGTATACCACCGTGGTGCACCACCTTGAAATTTACTGTCTCTGAACCAAAGAGATTCATACTCTATGAAAAAATGTGTTTTAAGGAATTATTGTCCTAAAAATAAATAATTTTAACTTTTAATATATAAGTCGAAGAAAAATATTGAAATTATTCGATGTAATAGTTCAGTTCGCCTGCAAAAATAAAGTGAACAAAACCAAGGGAAAAGAGAAAAAGTTCACGTGAAAAATATTCTGCCTTATCGTGGTTGGCGTATTTCAAATACGACTACGACTGTTTGATAATAGATTAAAGAAGAATTCAACAGTTTTTCTTTAATTTATAACCAAACAATCATAGTCGTATTTGAAATTCGCCAAGCACGATAAGGCAGGTTATTCATGATAAGTTAACCAAAAAAGGGAAAATATTTCTGGGAAAAATTTTTCGAGTGAAAAAGTAGTTACTATAGGGGTGATAGAGTTTCTCTGGTTTGTATTCAATTCAGGTATTTATATTAGAAAAGGAACATTTAGTAGTGAGTATGTGTATAAAAAGCTTAAAGGCCCAACTACAATAATTATGAATAAGCTAGCTTAAGCAACTGTGCGGTTACATATAAAACGCATGTGGCAAACTATAATGTATCTACTTAACAAACTTTTCGTCAAGTTTCGTCAAATGTCATTTGCTTAAGTAAAGTGCCAAACTGAACGCACATTCCGTAAGGAAACAACTGTTTGTGCATTTTTGAAACTCAAACAAGCAGCAGCAGAAAATATTCATTGATTTTAAATATTTTTTTATTGTTTCTTATTTTAAACTCGGAAAATAAAGCAAAACTTTTATTTTCATTGTTTGTTTTACAATACACATATACACACATGCACATGTATTTACTTATGTATATTCACTGTTGTACTTTTTAGTAGGCAAAACAAATAAAACAAGTAATAAGATGATGGATATATTTTTAATAGACTAGGACATTCTTTCAAGTTAGTTTAATTGAATTGCATTCATTTATGAGTTATGAGAAGAAACAAAATTAATACAAAATTATTGACAGTACCTAGATGTGCAGCTGTGGCTAAAGAATACTTAAGTGCATGTAAGTATTTACATTGTGGCCACCTAAAAGTCACATCTGAATTGTTTAAGCATTTGACAGACTTATCGTTCAATTCTGACATTAGCTTAAGCCAGCTTATTCATATTATAGTTGGGCCTTAAGAATAAAAGATTTATATTTAATTATCCGAGTAATAAAATTTCAGAAACGTTAAAGCAGCGATCTTCAAAACCGCGCACGCGTGCGATTGTCCTCACAATAATGAAGAGAGCAATGACAGATAATTTGTATTTTTGTTTAATGTGTACAGTGTTGCCAGAAAATGATGATGAGAGAATGCTAGATCTGTAAAAAAATTCTGCTAAAATGTTCTACAGAACAAATGTATAATGCCAGATTTAAATTTAAATTTTTTTTTATTGAAATAGCTTTGAATTTCATGTTTATACAGTTTTTCTTCTATTCATCGGTATAAAGGTAAGATAGAAAACATATGTGGTGTATTTCTGGTGAATTTTTCAACAACTTGTTAATACACATAGATTTGCATCTACGTAAAGTATAGAAATATACCAGTAAAGTCTGGTTGGTATGTCTCCATAAGAACTACGCACTACCTAGTCAACGGTTTTAGTATTACTAGTAGATTTTCAATGACAAGCACATGCTAAATGTTATAGCACAAAGTATTTCATGGGGAACAATTAGAGAGTTTTACTGGTGATAAAGTCAAAAGCGACTCAGTACATTTTACCGTCGACATTTCCTTCAGGGTATATACATATAATATATGAATGTATGTATGTCTGTATATCGAGACTTATTTTCGGTTTAATTGTTAGCAAGATGTAAAAAATAGACTTTTGTAATTGAAATTAAAACTATGGCTTACCCATAGTTTAGAATTATCAAAATGTCGAAATGTTTGATATCTTTTAAAATGCAGGCTGTAAAATTTGTACTTAAGCGACAATTTATGTATGGTAAAATATATTTGGATACTATAAAAATCTGTCTTCTGAAAACTTTAATTTTTGTCGCTTACGGATAATTGAAAATAGGGCTCCATATACATATGTATGTATACAATACATATCATATAATACATACATATGTAGGTCTTCGTTGCATCTACATTACGAAGGAAACACATAATTATAAAAAAATTTACATTTATTAATAGAAATACTCTGTACATTGAAAAATTTCACAAATTAACATTTATTATTTTAAGCAAATTCTGCCAAAAAGCATCTGGCAGAATTTTTTAAAAGTTGAATGCTTTTCACATAATGAAAATGCCAGATCTGGCAGTGAAAATGCCAAAATAGCAACAATGAATGTGTACTTAATTATTACTACAATCAGGGTTAACACTTTAATTTCAGACTATTCATATGTGCCGGTTGTGTAGTCGCATTTTACTATACAACAATGGATTCTTTTTAAATTAGTTTAATTTCAAGTTTTTCTACTTTTTAGAGCTTGATAATCATATCTGAAACTAAGTTATTATATACTACTTAAAATACATCAAATGTGCATTAATCTCTTTTTGACCACAAGAAATTTACTCAAATTAGAGTTTAACATATATTTATCAAATATATGTATGGCAACCCTGCTATAAGAAGAGGAAACGATATTACGCTCAAAAACGAAGCACCAACACAAACATAAGTGTGAATGTATATGTGTGGGGATCGCTGCGTTAAAGCGTTCAATGTAGAGTCGTTTAAAGGCTCAGTTAGCCGACTGTAATCTAATGTAACTGTAACGTAGAAAACAGCTGATTGATATTTTTATATGAAAAGTAGGTTACGCTACATTACATCTCTATAACCATTTTTATTACTTTTCACATAACAAAATCGATCAGCTGTTTTTTACTGTTGCAGTTACATTACATTACAGTCGGCTAACTGAGCCTTAAACGAAATCTTATTTTTGTGCAGAAGTTACCAGCGACAGAAAACACTCTTTTGCTTTCAGTTGAAGAGGGCTTTATTGTGTTATTGCCTTGTGAAGCAATAATATGTTGGTTCGTTTGTTGTTCGTTTTTTTATAAAGTACAAATTCTTGTCAAAGAACGTTAAAATGATCGTCTTTTTGCTTTACATCTGCTAGAACTTTTTTGATAACAGACTACAATTCTTCTTGCAAAGAATTGTCATAATTTTCTTAAAATTTTAAAATTTTTTTACCTTTAATTGTTTTATATATGAAAGTCTTGAATGTAAAGTACATTTGCTTTATTTTTAAAGAAGATAATAATGTTAAAGTAAAACTTAAAAACCGACGCATTTTTTGTCGATTTCGGTTTTGATAGGTTAAAAACCGTGGTTTCGGTTTTGGTTAAAACCGAACGGCAATCCCTAAAAATATTGATCAGCTGTTTGCTACCATTGCAGTTACATTCCATTACAGTCGGCTAACTGAGCCGTAACATCCAAACTTAAACGATATGATAACTTCAAAAGTAAGATGACACGATTTGACTAACGAAGCGTTTAGAAAGTTTTTAGTTATTTGTTGCAGAGGGCGGGAAGACTCTTATAACGCGCTTCAATGCTTCAGGAGGAGCAAAAAAATTTACTGCCTTATTCATAAAAAACATTTCAGGTTTATTAAGCGCTTATTTGACATATTTCTATGGGACATTTGTTAAATAACCCTGTAATAAATCTAAAATATTTTTTATGAATTAGACCGTTAGTATTTAAAAAACGTTGGTATGTTTTCCTTCACTATATTAAAACAAAAAAATTTTAAGGACTAAACCAAAAACGAATGATTTTTAACATCCTTGTAATAACAATAAGCTATCCTGATATACATAATTACAAATGTGGTTCTACACAAATGAAGGAAAATTTTATAAAGATTAATAATGCAGAAAGTATGTTAATAGTTGGAATATTCAGCGAATAATTCCTGATGTAATTAAATTCAATCAAACATGTAAATTCTATGCTGTAATATAAGTCTTGTGCATAGAATGTCTAATAAATAAATAAATAAATTATGGAAATGCTAAATGTCACAAAGTATTGCTTCTCTTCGCCACATAAAGAAACATTATATTAATCACTTTGATGACTTTTGGGACAATGACGAATCCAAATTTAATTTATTAATTAAAATTTAATTATTATGTGATCTTTATAGTTCTTTTTTACCAAAAAACCCAGTTCATTCAATGATAATAATGTACAAGATGCTAGACGTGGCCACATTTGATGCTAATTCTTAATGTTTTACTGTTTTCAAAGCTCCTTTCCGTAAGAAAATTTAGTTTAGACGTTTCTTGGCTCTTGAAAATAGTGTTATTTTATGTTAGATATATTATTTTTTAGCATTGTAATAAATTTGTTAATAAAACGAAATATTTTGATAGAAGGCTGATTAATATGCTTTTGGTATTAGCTTAAAATCTTAAAGGGCAACAGAGATACTTTGAGAGAAGAGAAGAGGGAAGCGTTTGCTGTACAAGTTTTTTTTTTGGTCTATTGTATATATGACTAATACCACTTTCATAATCAATGTGCACATTAAGCAGCATAAATATGCGTATAATACTATCATTTACCTTCAGAACTAAAAAAATATATATAAATTTTGTATAAATTCAAATACAAATCAGTTGTATTTGCATGTTAGTATTATTTCTTGAAAACAAAAACATGAGTTAATACAAGAAGAAAAACAAGCAGCGCATTGAAATAAGTATATGTAAAAGTCTGCACACAAAAGTTTTTTGTACTTTTGTTTTTTTTTGGTTCCACTGTTTAGTTAAATAAAAAATAATATGAGGTTTAATATCCTTTTCTTTTGGGGACCTCTATCAAACGTTTTGTGCATAGAATTTACTAGCCTTTGTGTTATACAAATTTTTTTCTTCAAATTTGGTTGCAATGAGTGAGGTTGCAAAAGAAATTATTGTAAAAGTGCGAAAAATTATAATAAAGCTAGTTAAACAAATTCTGGAATTGGGTAAAAAAATGTTGTAGAACACATTCCTCTATACACAATATATATTCCCTTCGATCCTGTAAAGCTGTCTTACATGGTAATACAATGTATTATGACATGTAAAAATATGCTGTAGAACATACAAAATCTTATCATGTAAACGCAAAATGTATTGAGTAGAAGAGAATACGGATAGAAAATTTGACAAACTGTCGGAAAATGTTTATTTTCTAAACCATTTTAGAAACTTAAGTATTCTCATCACACCAGAGGTGTATTTTAAAGTAAACGTTGCCAGCACTGATAATATTTATTGAAGGGTTTAACACTTTTACAAAAACAACCAAAATCAACTCAGGAAATGTTCATGTTGTTTTTGTAATCATTGTACAACTGCAACCATAAGCTACTTAACCCGTGCCACAAAAGCAAACAAACAATAAACAAACCTTTAAAAAAATTATATTTTGCAGTAAAATTATATTGCAATAATAAAGTGTTTTCTCCAAGATTTGCTTATATTAGTACACATTTTTTGTGCAATTATCAGCGTTGTCAACTTGGTGCGTTTCGCACCATTTTGGGTGCTTTTTTAAATTTTTTGTGCGAAAAATTCCTTAGTTGGTGCGTGGTGCGCTTTTTTTTTAATTTCGGTGCGTTTTTTAATTTTTGGTGGCACCAACGTAAATTTAACACAACAATGGGTTAAAATCGGAAAGTTCTTGTTGTGAAACTTACCAACTTTCTGATAGTGTTAATTACCATATTAATACTAATGATGTTTACAAAATATCACAATTTGAAATGAAATCTGTTTTGTGGCCCAGTGATAACAATAATGATGAAAATATTAGCTTTATTTATTTGGAATAATTAATTTTTGGTCTCTTTTTAAAAAGTTTTAAACCGGATTTATAAAATTAATATACAAAAATGTATCATCTTGTACAAATGAATGCAAAGATATGTATGTGCCATTAATTATGAAAGTTGTATAAGTCTTATATTTCTTTGGTCGAGATATTTAGTAGATTACATTAAAACAAATCCAAAAATATTTTTTTTTTGTAATGCAACCGTTTAATTTAGAATTGTTCTAGTCTGATCAAAATGTACTATATCGAATCAAAAATGGTATATAACTTCCATATGTACACTATGTATGTACGAATTTGTTCAGTTTTTTTTTTGTTGTTTTTTTAATTATGTACATATATTGTAAATAAAGAACTTTTATCCCTTTAAAAAGTTTTTTACAGAATTTATGAAATAAAAAATAAAAAAATTATTATCTATGTAATACAAATGAATATAAACAAATTTGCTTAGTTTTTTTAGGTTTTATTTTTTTTACCCTGAACTGTAAAATCCTGTGTTAGTTTTAAATTTTTAACACAAAAAATAATGTACTTTTGTGCAAAATTAATTCAATAAACATTTTAAACTAAAAAAAATAAATTCTAAGATTGGTGCGTTTTTTTTTTTTTTTTTGTAAATGGCGCGTTTTTTCTTCATTTTGGTGCGTTTTGAAATTTCAAAGTTGACAACGCTGGCAATTATCCAATTTTTGTTTTTAGCTCAAAAGTTTAATGTCTTTTCTTGCATTTTACTTATAGTATCAGTGTAAACATGAAAAATACCTACAACAGACTATTGTTCTCTTTTTTTTTTAAACACGGAGAGAATTTCATAATATTTTGATTCTACAAAGTCGTAATACTTTGTATTACCATGTAAACTTTACATGGTAATACAAAGTATTACGATATTATTATATTGCAAAGACACCTTAAGGAGCATAAGGCCTCTATACCAGAGATCATCAAAAGGCCGCCCACGGGCACTCCGTTATGCTCTTTTTTACACATACATTCGTCCAAGCATGCATTTTACTCTCTTTTATATTATATATATATGTATGTGTTTGCTTATCATTGAAGGTTCCATGGCGGATTTTTATTAGTTAGCTCAAAATATGGGTGACTTTTTGATAACTTATTTACAACTAGCTTTTGAATTAATTCATAAATGATACAGATGTGAGTCAGTTGTTTTTTTGCACAATTGTCTTCTTCCCGATAAGTATCGAACTAATTTTAAGCTAACTCAAAACTGATACAGGGAATGGTGAGTTGTTTTTGTACAACTATCTTATTCGATAAGTTTTGAGCTAACTTTTAGCTAACTCAAAGCTGATAGAGTCAAAGTTCAGAGAGAAGATGTCAGCATAAAATTCATGTTTATAATAACTCTGTGCCGTTTATATTTTATATGGCGCAATGGCAGAGTTTTAAGTATGATGGCTGACAAAAAAAAGTGATAGATAACCGTTCTCGTTTCTTCAAAAATAATTTAAAATTGTTTAAACTTTAAGCTGACTAAAAAATGTTAATAAATAATAAGCTAAATCATAATTAACTAAATATGTATAACACTTTCTTTTTATTTATTTTTATTTGGTACAAGCTAACTCATGGTTAGTTCAAAACTGATGCACTCGTCCTGCGGCCACTCAATGCTAAAACTGATCACTTATAACTTGCAGAATGAGTGCTGATTTTAACCACCTCTGACTAATTTTTTCTGATAATTCAATAGCTCTGAGCTAACTCAAATTCCCACTGGGTTATTAATTAATATAAAGAAACGGGAGATTTTGTATTTCGTCCGCGCTAAGGGTGCCAACTTACGATTACTGTACGAGAGAAACGGCATGTTTCTCAGAATCCTAAAACTACATCCAAACCAAATAAATAAAAAGATCTATTAAAAATCACATTAATAAAACTGTTATCTGGTACATAAAGGGTTGATAAGAAATATAGAGTAGCACGTAGATAGACCCTAGAAAAGCAGGAAAAGCTCTTAGGTCTAAGAATTTATAAGTGGAACTGTAAAACATGTCTGATGTGGTTGCATTTGGCATATACATATTTATGTATATCTTACCGATAAAAGGGAAATTTGATTTTTATGCCTCTTACTATGAACACTAAAGTCTATTAAGCTGTTTAAGAAGAAAATTTTAAGCACATGAAGGATTAGAATTGAACACCGGTAAGATGTTTCAGTAAGATAGCGACACAAAGAACGAACATTTGGATATCTTACAACGCCAAAAACAGCTAATATATATAGTTTCATGTCTGAGAAAAGTTGTCTAATTCGTCTCTAAAGCACATAAAAAAAATAATATTTACAACAAATGCAATTTATTAACGCAGATCAAAAAAATAAAAATTTAGTAAAATACGACTGTGATTCGCACACGATACACATATATTACATATGTTTACATACATGTATGTGTAATACTATGCGAACTGTAGCTTTTATACTGGAATACTTTACAGTGAGATTACACGAGACATAACTTTGGAAATTTTTGTGTTGGCAATTGTCAAAATATGTTGCTAACACAAAAAATGACTGTGTAAACCGTAAATGTTAGTGTTCAAACACATGTTTGGAAACAATTACTCAAGCACAAGTCTGAGCAATTATGTTAGGACACAAGCTGTCAAATTTACCTTTTTCGTAGAAAATAATGGCGGGAAACTAGAAATAATAAGTTTATTACAAAAAAAAAAAAAAAAAAAATCATGCAGAAGCACAAATTATATGCTTTGTGGCAGAAGTATTAAAAAATTAAAACGTAAAACGCGCACTTTGTATGCATACGACAACCTAAATTTTGAGTTTTAACATTATACGTGTAGACACCCCTTAAAATAAGTTTGAACACAAACTTTTTTGTGACGTCATTCTGCCTACGTTATTTCTTATGTTCAGAAATAAAAATTGCTCGTCTATTCGTAGTGTTACCTAAGTTGGAAAGTTTTTATAAAGTACCCGGTAAACTTTTTTTTACAGCTTTGCTATTTATTGGGTGATACAGGAGTTAGGACGTGATTTTTGTAACAAAAATAATCGACACTATTACAGTTATAAATTTATTTTTGTTTTGATTTCTTTGAACTTAAAAGCAGAGTTCGAAAATAAACGAAACAAATTGTTTGATTGTGTTCCTTTGTTTGAAGTGAGTGAAACAGAAAGAAAACAAAAACAATGAGAACGATTGCTCAATTTGTTTTTGCTTTGTTTTCGCACATGACCACAAACCAGAGAACACAGCCGATCAGCTTTAAGCCGGCTAACAGCCGCCACCGGCTACAAACAATACATTAATTTAATCGCATGCAGCTAGAAAATAAAATAATGGGAAATAAATGGAAACGTTTCAAATATTTGCAGAGAATTTGACATCATCAAATAATATTCTTGCACTGTTATTTCACACATGAAATCTGTTTTATATAACTAAGCAGCAAAGCTATAGCCGGGTGTCCTAAGCACCTCTCTTCTTTTTCAGTTTTTGACGATTTTTCTAATGTGTTTTCGGTCTTGGGCGTTTTTTTCAATTTCGGCGATTTTTCAGTTTTTGGAGATATATTTAAGATATTTTTCTAGTTTGGCGATTTTTCGATTTATCGCAATTTTTCCGGTTTGGTTTTTTAAATATTAGTGTTAATTGTTGTAGTCTGTACAAAAATACAGTAACTTTGCAAATTTCAAGTGTATGTGTTAAAATGTTCCGTTGTTCGTTTTGGAAAACCGTTTAATTTTTAACTGTCATGTATTTGTTGTTATAGCGGCCAAAGTTCTACATAGTCTGCCAAATTGCAGGTCCGTAGCTCTAACGGTTCTCAAGAAAACAGCCTGTGACAGACAGACAGACGGACCTTCGGTGTGCGGAACCCTAAAAAGGAGCCTATGTGACAGAAAACCAAAAAAAAATAAGATGAAAATATTAAATACAAAAGTTGGCGGTGACTCATATTTGCCGAGCTATTATGCGGTTTTGAATTTTTGATAGGAAACTGTAATGTAATGTATGGATTTTATGTTAGTGTTTAATCAAAACATATATAAATACATATGTACTATAAGGAAAAAAATATTTTGGCTGAAAACAGTTGCGTGCTTAAAATCCCAGATAATAGAGATAATCACGGTTGATCGATGCAAAAAAAATTAACGGCCTTTCCCACGATGTCACTAGAAATCGTTCGATCGAATATTTATATTGAAAACAACAACAAATTATCTAATGTTATTGTTGTTTGTATTTACAGAAAAAATGGACAAGAATTATGTTCAACAAAACCATGTTGTCGAATAAAATTTTTAATTTCAATAAAATTTGTCATTAACTTAAATATTGTATTTATCAATACCGCTCATTTTAAAATATATTTTAATGTACTTTGTATGTGTTGGTGTTTATCTTGCTTGTTGATTGATACAACACGCTCATATGCTATTGTTGTTGTTTATTTGGATTGTTGGTGTTGTATACGTGTGAATTCCGACAAGAAGCCGAAAAACGTCGTGGCTTGTTTTTTTTTTAAATCAACAAAGTTATTTTTAGATTATATCAACGCAATGCGCCATGCGGAAGAAACATAAGAAATCATCTTTTGCGTGTATTCATTACTTGCATTACGATTTGCTCTTTAGCTGAGTGGTAAGTACGTTAGTCTATTAGTCATGTTTAAAATTTAATAAAGAAACAAATTGTAAAAAAAAAATTAAACAAAAACAAACAAAGAAACAGCACATTAGAATTTGAAAAACAAATTCATTAAACATTTTTGTTTTTTGTTAACAACTTAATTGTGAATAACACAATAATTTTAATTGGAAATAATTCAGTTGATTTTGTTTTCTTATGTTACAAATGTGTGTTTGTATTTACAAAAATCGTTGTAGGTGCCTTTTTAAATAATATTTTAATTGTATTCACAAATAAATTAGTTGTATTTACAATTCTTTTTTTTTCTGTGTTACAAGTTGTCGATCAAACGATTTCTGGTGACATCGTGGGACAGGCCATAAATCGATGGACAAAAAGAAAATGATTACAATTTTTCTTTTGCGGATAATCGACGTTACCGGTTAATCGAATCACAGATAAACGAGGCCTTACTGTAAATTAATTTATTTTTAACCAAAATTTATGGAACATTTTTAGTTTTGAAAATAAATGAAAGTTTTGTACGCAGATTTATGCTGTCTTGTGTATATGTACAATGAAAAACTTCACAGTTTGTACAGTAGTTATTTTTCAGTTTTTACCTGGACGTCAATGACAGTAGCCATATCCACATACGCAAGGGTCATGATCAAACTAAGTGCTTTTGACCATGACCATGGGTCTTTCCTATTGTTTTTCACCTGTTATAGCATGTAAAAATTATTTTTGTTTGTTGGTATTTGTATTCATACACTTAATTGTTATCACTTTATATAAGATGTATTTTATTTTGTTTCATATTTTATTACATTTTCACTCCATCTTTTTCACTCAATACGACTTCAAATCACTGAATTTATCTATTCTTGTTTTAAATTTTCACCGCTTCAAAATCTGCAAGAACAAATTAGCAAATTGAAGAGAATAAAAGATATAACATCGTTGATAGCTAAGAAATAACTAAACATTCACTGAAAATGTTTGCCATCTAACACCGGCTATAGAAAGAACAACCAACATGAATAACACGGGTTGTTCACTAACAATGGGAGAAGAAAGAAATATGAAAGAAAATAGCAAAAGGGAATGAATCTAACAACCAACCAAACCCATCGTTTGTCTAACTCGCTGAAAGGTAAATCGCAAGTAAGTAAATGTATTTGTTGTACACAAGAGCGACAAAAGACGACGAAATGCGATCTCACGGAGTTATCACAGCGCCCAAAGTCGTCGTTATTATGCGAGCAACTTTAACAACAAGCAACGTGTTACCGCTTTATTTCTGCACGTCCAAAACTTTTGAACACATTTGATTTTGAATTGTTTTTAAAACGTTTTGTTTATTTTATTTCTTACTTTTGATTGGAATTATTTGTTTATACATACTTACATACATATGTACATGTATGTATGTATGAACGTATGTGTGCTTGTTTAACACATGTTGTTGTTTTACTTTAAATATAAGAATTTATTTATTTCATCTCTTCGTGTGGAGGAACCCCTAAACTGTGAATTGCCGCCAACAGTTATAATTATAACGGTTCGTAAAATAAAAAAGTGCCTTTGGCCATGCTGCACTTCGGTAGCCGTACGATTGGTAGTTTTAATCGAGATTATCAAATTAAAAATGGAGACATTTTTGTTGCCATAATTTTTTGTATGCGTAAAAGCACACATTCATACATAAGTATGTATGTACACAAATTTGCTTGCAAGGACATGCTTATAATAGTGTGCGTGCAAGTAAATAATTAACATACATATACATACCCTGTAGGAAATGTCATTAGTGGAGCAGTACTGATTCACTATTGACTTTGTACTGACAAATTATACCCAAGACAATGCGTATCAGTAAAAACCAACTACTGACGTTGGTACTACTGACTAGGTAGTTCTTTTAGGACCATATGTAGACCATGGATACAGATATTTAGTAGTACATTTTAGTTTATTAAAAAAATGTATACAACAATTTTCTACAAAAGCGTACCAAGAAATTTACTGTAGGACATTCCGTTCTTTACTTATGACAATCAGAATGAATAAAATCAATTCATACCATGTAAATCGTATGGGAAATCGAAAAGTGCGATGCGCACCATCTTATCATTAATATTATGAACTGATATTTTAACAGGCCTATTTTTTACCTAAACAAAATCTTGAAACCTGGTTCTGAGAAAAAAAAACGATTTTTTTAGAATCACCCTAATGTACATACCGACTCGGTTTTTCAACCGGGTTTTTCCACAATATATTCCGGCTGAGTCGAATACTTTTCGACTTGTATATCTTGCAATCAAATTAGTTTTTATTATATTAAAATCTAGGCGAACGTGCTCTGTTGATTTTACTAAGTATTTTCTTTAGTGTAAAAGCTGTAGGCGTTCTTAGAGTATGGCAATCTTTTAGGTTAGAAGTACATAACACGCGTTAGTTGGTCGACGAGGATCGTGCGTTTAAAAACTTTACCGCATGAAAAATTGCAAGTTACACAACACGCAATATAAGCACCTTTCCTATCAGCTTTTTATTATTTGCTTACTTATTTTTACTCGTGCTTTCAAAAATGGATTTGGAAAATGTTCTATGCCGTTTTATGCAATACTATATGTTTTTTAAACTCTTCAATAAGTTTTTCCTTCGTGATTCTAGTTTTTTCTTTTTTGTTGTCAGCTGATTCGTTGTCAAAGCAACACAACGCGTTAAAAAGTTTAAAGTAAACCAAGTTTCTGCGGCAAACGCGTCAAAGAGTTTTGTATGTAACTTTTTGTATGAGAAAACACTGTTTCAACTTTTTTGACAGAAGTCTAAAGCTCGCACGCGCACTAGCGAGTGTCTTGTAACTACTACATTTTTACTGAAACATGAAATTAAAGCGAACTAATTTTATTAAGGGTAGCAGAGGCGAATTGAATTGGCCTTGTGGTGTAGAATTGATGTCAAACTCAATAAGTTTAAAGTGTTTTCTAATTTTGCGATCATTTTGCTTCATATTTTATATAAAATTAGACATACATTGCATATCAAAAATTCTTGTTTCTATTATTGTATTTGTAACTGTATGTTAGTTTTGTAAATGTCAAGAAATAAACAACAATAAAAGAATTAAATCTGTGTGAAGCGAACTTTGGAAACTATTTGCCGCCAAAAACAATCGCCACTGAAAAGAAATTCCATGCATATAAATTTGACATGGGTCGAACTCGTTAAGTTTTTAGCAAAAAACCGGTGATCAGACCCATTTAGATTACATCGCTTTGATCACAATAATACAATTTTCGCTTTTGGGGATAATTTCAGTATATATTTAAATTACATGGGTTTGATCATGGGTTTATGTCAAAAATCTAATCTCAGTGCTGGAAAAATGTCAAAAAGTGAGAATTTTATGGAATACTCTTCCATAAATGATACAAAGAAATGTATTTCTCAATTATATGGTCACAGAATACACAGAAGTGAAGAAAGTGACAGGTAAAAAAAGCTCCAATCAAGTTTTTGTTAAAATTCGTAGAAAAAAGAGATAAGCATAGTGTATTTGATACTGTAGTGTATTATTATTACTTACCAATTAACACAGCTAATAAAAATTTATTGCACTAGAAAGACGTAGCAAAACAAAAATGACGACAAAATTTGAGGGAAAACGAGACAAACAGAAAAATACCCGTATCTTCCGTCTCGTGACACTTCTGTGTGTTTTGTGATATGGTCGCCTATTCAATAACGAGGGGGATTTATCTTCAGGTGCCGATCAGGAGCTAGATTATGATAGTATGACCTTAATGACTACCGTTTGAATCTCCCAATTATTTTTGTCACTCTAGGCTACCGTTTTGTTATGTCATTAAAAAAAATAAAATTTTCTCAAAATTACATTAAAAAAATTATTTAACTAACTAAATTCAAAGTGCAACTATTTTATTTACATGTATATAAGATTGCAACTTAAAACATTTCTTTTTTAGGCTTTAAGTTAAATACAAGTACTGCTGAGTACAAATGTGGCATCCTTTGTGTTGGCATTTTGTGGTGTCATTTTCAAAATGCGTAGAACCACGTTCTCCTTACGTTTTTCATATGGAAAGCAATGCCACATAAACAAAAATATCGGAATTGACAAACATTGCCACTTGTACACACTATTGCGATGTCGCAAAAAATCATAGTGTGTTATCGGCATATGTAACTTAATAGTGTTTTCACACTGAAAGTTAAAACCTGGCTTCAAATCGTTACATACGTGATCGTATCGGCAATCGTACGAAAACAAATTAAATGATACGTCAATTGTATAAACTGAATGGGATTCCAATAAGTTCACGTATGTCATAATCTGAAAATTGTGTTTTTACGTGACGAGTTGTACGTTCACGGATGTAACGATTTGACCCCTGGTTTTAACGTTAAAACCATAAACAGCTGATTTTACTTTCACACTGCAAGTTTGTTAAATTCAGTTTTTAACTCACAGGCTCTCTAATAACTTTGCTCAAAATAAAATAAATCTCCTGGCGAAATACGTGTATTTGTTGTTGCATTTTTTCTGCTTTTTAATAACACTTGTTGGACATACTGTTCTACTGTTTTTGTTTGTATGAAAAACAGAGATATTTCACAATGCGCTCTAAAATGGAAATTATTTTATATATTGTAAATAAAATTTTTTTAAATTATGGAACTTCTTATACAGTATGAAGAAGTGCTTGGAAATATTGTTAATAATATAAAAATGCACAAATACATTATAAGATAAACCTTTTTTATAAGCAGATGAATGTCAGTCATATTGTCTATTTTCACTTTCCACAGTTCAATTTAAAATATTTTCGTTGTTTTCCTTCCAAAAAACTCTTTTTTTCCATAATTTTTGGATTATTGTTGCTGCTGCATTAATTTTTAAGTTGAAAATTTTTCAGGCGCCTTCTATTGTTATTCACTGGCATACCATTACCAGCTACTGTCGGTCATTTCAACTTGGCAGCAATGAATTTATCACAGCGAAAACAAGGTTGCATTTCATAAAACCAACTCAAAAATGATTTTAATTTGGTTTTAACAAAAACAATTTGTATGGTAAAACCAGGTTTTAACAGTTGGTTTTAACGTTAAAACCAACTTTTATTAAAACCATGTCAGTGTGAAAACACTATAAAAAACAAGCATAACGTTTTTTTATATTTCAAGAAGACTGTGTTCTAAAACAAATTTTTGCAGTAATTTGAGATTTGTTCAGTGAACTGTTTTAGGGAAACACATATCATTTTGATAAATTACAATTGTTACTGTTTCTGATTTAGTGTGCAATATATATACATATACTATATAGTATGGGATTATTATATTTTAATTCTGCTGCTGCCGTAAATGCGGTCTTAATTTTTTAGGTCGATCCGACCTCTTTAAACGCTGTACGATATTTCGTAACAGTCGGACAGCTAGTGTAGAAACTGCAGAATTATTTCAATTGTTTTGTAAATCTGTCTATCGGGTACCTTAGGCCTCACTAGGCACCAGAAGGCACCGTCGGATCGAGCAGCACTTATGGCAGGAAACCTCATATTTTAGATAGCGCACATGTGTATATTAATTCATATTACATACATATTTTTATATGAAGTTATTTTTATCCAGTGTAAATGCTGGAGTGCTTTTTAATTCACAACACACAAGCACACACCGAAAAATATTTTACGCAAGCACTTTCACGCATGAATTATCTTAAACATTTTCATGATCATGCACGCTCACGAAAAAATATCCTTAATCACGCTCGAGAGGTATTAAATTTATCAAGAAATTGGTATTTTCAAATGGAAATGAATGGCTTTTTGCAGCACGACAACTTTCAACTCCATCGTCACAAACCTTTCTTTGAACTGCCCTACTACTTATTTTTAGGTTAAGTGCCTTAACAACATCAACTTGTTTTCTTTAGTTCTCCGATAATTCTTGAGTCTTGTTTGGCTTTTATTAGTTTTAATAGGCGACAAAGATTTTTATTATAAAGCTGACGGTTGCCTGACAAATTTCTTTTCGGGAAAACTTATTTTGGAAATTTTTAACTATCAACTTCGAGCCATTTTATTTTAAATCAGCCTTAAAATAAACTCAAATCTGTGAATTATTCACTACTAATTTTTTAGCCGTCTAGTTTCTTATTATTGCTATTGCTTAGGGTTGTTATCACGTAATTTATAAAAAGAGGACAGTAGAGGGAAAGACCCGGACATTTCCTCAAAAAGTAGGACCTAAAAATAAAATGTATAAAGGGACAATTTCGCAACATTTTACACAGAACATTGAATCTTTTTACCATCGACATGCTTACATTAAATTGTATCTACACAAGTATTTCTCTACGAGTATCTACGAGTATTTGCATACATAAGCGCACAGATATATCACTTCAAATATCATTTGGAGTGTTGGAACATTTTTTAAACGTATTGTTTTGCCGTTCATACTTAAAAAAAGGTTTATTGCACAAGAATTCCTTAAATATAGCTCCTTATCATATGAAAACCCAAAACTATTTAATGAGCAACCGATTAGGCATCAAATATCTCTAACGGTAGGGCTGCCGACTTTAAATAAACTTTCATTGTTAGGTTAAAAGGTCTCATTTGTTCATAAAATAAACTTTCTGAACTCTCGTTTCATGCTATGTACTATATTATTTTGGCCCTTTTTGCCCAACTCCATCGATATTTTAAATATGTACATTTTAATAATTCTACGTCTTAAAATTATATACCATAGCCCTCATGGGCAGTGTTATTTATAAGATTTATTACACATTATTTTCCTTTTTAGTTTGGTTTTTAATAAATGCTATTTGTCAAGCAATGTAAAAGCGAAAAAATTTCCTTAAAAAGTAGGACTTTCCCGGATGCTATTTTTTCCGAGGATAGAGATCCCAAAAAGAGGACATTGTCCGGGAAATAGAGGACGGATAACAACCCTACTATTGCTGGACAAGTGTCATCTGGCTTAAAAAAACTCTCACAATTATTTTCCGCCAACAATATGCTCAATTTGGAATTATAATGGAAAATATATCGATTGCTTTTAAGATCATTGTCATGAGTACAATATATGTTGTCGCATGAATTTTTCGCAGCATAATATCGTGCCGTAATCGCCAAAAAACTTAATCAAAAATTTCTTTGACCTCTTTTTTTTTTGACAAAAATCGATTATTTACGGTCGCTAATAATCGATTTTTGTAAAAAAATTAAGTTCGAAAATTATGTCGCTTACGATTTTTTGGCACGATCAATGTAATACATACATACATACATTCACTGAAAGGAAAACCTTCATTCAGACAATGAAATTCTTTATTGTATTAATGAAATGTTTCATTAAAAGTCAGCTAATGAAGCCCTTCATTGGATCAATGAAGAATGATTCATTGTATTTATGAAGTTAATTTTGGCGGCTATTTCATAAAGAGAATGAAACTATTTCATTAGTTCAATGAAACTTTTTCATGAATATAATGTAGTTGTTTCATTGATTTAATGAAGTTTTTACATACTATAAATGAAGTTTATTCATTAATATAAAGAAAATTTCATAAATATAATGAAATATAATCCCTTACAAATCACCTACTTAATAAAAGATATATAGATTTTTTTTATTTAATTTAATATATACAAATATATATGTACTTAATATATGCGCATATGTATGTACTTATTAACGTAAAACATTTAAAATTTAAGGAACTCATCAGTAGAGTTCAACCCAAATAATGGTTTAAGTAAGCCGAAAAACTTATATGTTTATAGTAAAACTCTTAACATGTTGTTGAGAGTCACAATACACAAACATAAGTTTAAAAGAATCAAACAAAAATCTTAACAAAACAAGCATCTTTATAAGATGTTTGGCACAACCTTTTTGTGTTTGTATAGAGTTGAGTGACGTGAATGGATAAAAAAAAGAGGAAGAATGAATTAAGAATATTACATTGTATAACTGAAATAATTTCATTGCATTTATGACGACCATACTGCTTTGAAATAAAAAGGGATTAGAAAACTAAGAAATAGAAGTGATTTTTTAACAAAATAAGTTTTGATTTATTTATGTTTGGAAAACTGTACACAGTAAGAAGACGAAATTTGTGGAATTTATTTATATTTGCGCCAAATTCTCACAAAAAGAAAATTCGTTTAAGCAATGTAACGATTTTCAGATTTCATGCATAGAATGAAATTGTTCATTGTATTAATGAAAAGTTTCATTAATATAATGCAGAACATTTAATGAAACCGTTTCATTCTCTGAATGAATGATTTTCCTTTCAGTGTTGATATGGGAAGATGAAAGAAAAACAAAATACCAAGTGATGTTTTTTTGTTGGCTTTATTCCTGAAGGTCAAAATTTGTTATTGAAAAATATGATTATAGTTCTTATACTGATAATATCAATAATTATCTGTGAAAAATTTATTAATTTATTGCAGTCCAGTGTGTATTGTCCAACACTGTGCATATGCATGCAAATTAAAATAAAGAAGCAATAATTGAAGCGTAGCCTCGAATAACGTTGTAAAAGACACTTTTTTCAAAACCAGTTTGTTTTTCACAGATTACAGTTAACATTACTCTCTTGCATTGCCCAAACATCAAACTATCCAAAGTTATGCACCTTAACGCCATCAAAATATAATTACAAACAGTCAGTCAGTGGAAGAACTTTGTAAATAACTAACAAAATCATTCAAACGAAATTATCGAAAATAATTGATAAATGTAGCAAATATACAAAAATAATAGTTAATGCTAATTATCAGTTTTTTCTATATTAACAGAATTAAACAAAAAAAAAAAAAAAAACAATCTTGCTTTGAAATATGTATGTACGTTTTTTGTCTCTCCTGAAAAAGTATTATTTTGTCACTTACAACGTTATTCGCGGCTAACCTTCAATTATTGCATCTATTCTAAGCTTAAGGAACTAAACCTTTGATCCTGACGAAAGCAGGTGCGTTTCTTTTTAACCCCCGACTAAAAAAGGGGTGTTATAAGTTTGTAGTGTGTGTCTGTGTATCTGTGTATCTGTGTGTCTGTCTGTGTCCACGTACAGGCCAAACGGCTGGACCGATTTTCATTTAGTTTTTTCTGTTTGAAAGATGACTTGCTCGAGAGGGTTCTTAGCTATGTTTGAAAAAAATCGGTCCAGCCGTTTAGAAGATATAACATCTTTTCTGAAAAAAGTCGGGGGTTTTTAAAATTTTTAATTTTTGTTATAATTTGTATGTGTTCATTAAAACAAGTTTTGAGCGCAAAATACAACAAGTGTACAATAGCCCAGTGAGTGAAATGTTTGTTTTGTATTCAATGACTTCTAATGTACCTACATGCATACATACATATGTACATATGTATATGTTTATGTATCAGCAATTTAACTAAGATGACCAGATTTCGGAGAAAGAAAGATAAGATTTGTAAATTTTTTACGTACATTACAGAAAAACTTACATTCATTCATAAATAAATAAAATACACTTTCATAATGCAATAAGAATACATATGCATGTATGTATGTCCTAAATCTATTTCTTGTGAAATTTTATACAATAGCAAAGGGTGGCAAAGAAAAAGTATGAATAAATGAATGAGGAATAAATAAAAGAAAATGCTTTTTTTCAGGTGACAAACAACGTTTGTCGTTAATGTTATCGAAAAACCATTTTAGCATCCGGTAAATTTGTTTTGTCATATTTTTCTTGTAACAACAAGGACATTCTATTGCTCTTATTCAATGCTCTCTTATAGCTGCTGATGAGCTTAGTTATCAGTACTTAATGCTGCGATTATTACAACTATTATTACTACAACTTGCAGATACAAGATAACTCTAAGTAAGCTAATATTCGACAAATTCAAATATGTATCTACAGATATTCATTATACATTAATACCATTTATGTATTTATGTATAGAGAATACTTCAAACATACATACGCACATACATATGTATGTTTATGGAAGTGTATAGAACTTCTGCAAATGTTTGTATTCATGTACCCGCGATTTATTATTTAAATAAATGTGCCTGAGTTTATATGAACGCAAATAAATACTCTTTGTATCTATGAGAAATCTTCCATGTGCGATTATATCTGTGGATGTGTGCTTATGAATCACTTTCCTAGTTGGCCACATCTTTAAGACATCTTTGACGACGGGTACAAGACAATGGTAAGTCGTAGAAGACATATTGAAGACAGTTCCATACAAATCATCAACGAAATTTTCATACAAATGGCGGCGAGGTCGCACAAAACGAGATGAGCGATAATGTTGTTCAGATTGTCGTCAACGCTGCTTTATTGAAGACAAAACTTATGACACTGTCGCTCAGATTGTCCTCAAAAAAGTCTTATTGAAGACAAAACTTATGAACTGTCGCTCAGATTGTCCTCAACAAAGTCTTATTGAAGACAAAACGATTAACATTGTCGCTCAGATAGTCATGAACGACGATTTCCTTTAATTTGTCGATTAGAAAACCTAATCAACAGACGACATGTCGTACTTTAATCGTCGAAGACAATGTCGTCTGCGACGATTTGGCCAAGTTGGTTGTTAAAAGAAGTAATTGTATTTTTGCTTATAAAACAATATGGAAAAGACTGCATAAAGTTCGTTTGATATCCACCTTATATTATTCAATATGCAGTAAGTTTGTTTGTTTGCAAATATTAAACATGTTTTATGTTTTTGTGCGGTGCCGAAGGGATTGACATTAATTTGACATAAACGCTTGCATTAAGTGGTGCAGCATCATTTAAAACAACAAGTTTATTATTATTATTATTAAAGTTGTTATTATTATTATTACTCTTGTCCACTGTGGATATGCATTGTAATCCGAATATGGTGCGTTTGTTACAAGTGAAAACCATTAAGGAATATAGAAATTCGTAATTCAACAATGACTATTTATGCTTAACTTCGCATGCAGATTCCTTTACTAAATATTCGAAAAAAAAAATGGAAAAGTGTTGACATTTGCTGACTTCTTTTTGTATACTATTAAAATTCTAATATACTAATATAATGCAACAGGTAGAGAGCTAATATTGTATAATACATATTAGAACTCGCTTAATAACACTGTGCAACAGTGAAAAATCTACACGGTATTCACACTATAGGTTCGTATGTTAGTAAAACCCTTTACTCAGTTTGCCGATTTTTGGGACACATTTTTTTTGATGAACTTCCAAAGATTTCGAAAATCCGATGGTGTCATCAGCATTTGGCCAACAGCTAATTCAGACCTTTATGTAACAATAACGTATCTAAGCTCATGTTAATTAACACTTAATGACAAAAATTCTTTATCCACTATTTTGCAAATGTAAAGGAAAAAAATTGTTTTCCACTTATTACATTTTGTAAAGTTGTAGCTACGGTAGCTTAACAACTTTTGTGAACACATTAAAATAATTTGAACATGTCGAGGCACCCTAATAGCTCATGCGGACCAATTTTTACCTTAAAAATGGTCGTTTCTCACAATTTTTCGACGGCAATTTTTTTAAGTGCTATAATCAACTGCACAATTTTCTGCTGAGTTTCAGTAACACTTTTTGCAAAAAATAAAATAAAAAATAGAGGAAAGAAAAGTTTGTTTTCACATTTCGCATTACATACAAGGACTAACAATATTTGGCAAAGCAACAACAAATCCTTTAATAATAAATTTAAGAGGAAGTAAAAGAGGAAGTGCTGTAAACTCAATTCTCACAAAAACATAAATCTGAAAAAAAGTCCAAGTTCCTATTAAAAATTGCGGCCATCAAAAGAAGAGATGGCCAAAAAATATCGATATATCGATATTGAAGAAAGTAAACATCGATACATATCGCCGTTATTTAAAAAACCGACAGATCGATACATCGATTGTTATTAACGAGTATCGTTTTCGATATTTTTAGAGCTCTATAACTTTTAGCTGTTTTTCAACTGTATACGATACTGGTCGTAAGTAATCACTGCCAGTGCAATTTAGGTCAAATAATCAGTTTTTCTGTGCAAAAGTAATTACAAAGGAAGATACCTTTTACTTTTTTTTGTCGTTGTTTTCTATTGTCAATACATGTTATTTTAATTTACGGAAAATATTAAGCACTCTCACATATTTGGGCATCAAACTCAATAGATTTAAGTTTTTCTGAAAATAAGCTTGTGAGTTCAGTAGAAATCGGTCAACATTAAGTGCGTTTTTCTCGCAGTGCGTTGGTATTATTAACTCATTGCTGTGAAATGGAAAATAAAGCGAAAAGCACTCTTAAGTATTACTGTTTTTCATGAAAAGTGTTTTATATTTATATCGTTATGCTTTGAAATAACTCATTAGCATAAATAACATTAAAACGATGAAATTTATCATAAACATTAACTTTCTGTATGTATTTTTTTCTTTTAAATTAATTAACTGTACTGTTTTGCTAATAGTGTTTTCACACTGACATGGTTTTAATAAAAGTTGGTTTTAAAGTTAAAACCAACTGTTAAAACCTGGTTTTACTATACAAATTGTTTTTGTGTGATGCCTTGTTTTCGCTGTGATGAATTCAGTGCAGCCAAGTTGAAATGACCGACAGCAGCTGATAATGTTTATGCCAGTGAATAACAATAGATGGCGCTTGAAGGATTTGCAACTTAAAAATGGATGCAGCAGCAACAATAATGAAAAAATTATGGGAAAAAAGAGTTTTTTTTTGTAAGAAAAACAAAGAAAATATTTTCATTGAACTCTGGAAAGTGAAAATAGAAAATATGACTGCCATTCATCTGCCTCCAAAAAAAGGTTTATCTTATAATGTTTTTGTGCATTTTTATATATAATAACTTTATTTCCAAGCACTTTATCATTCTGTATAAGAAGTTCCATAATTTAAAAAAAAAATTTATATACAATATATAAAATAATTTCCATTTTAGAGCGCATTGTGAAATATCTCAGTTATTCATATTAACAAAAACTGTTGTTGTACAGTTTGTCCAACAAGTGTTATTAAAAAGCAGAAAAAATTCAGCAACAAATACACGCATTTCTGCAGGAGATTTATTTTATTTTGCGCAAAGTTCTTAGACAGCCTGTTAGTTAAAACCTGAATTTAACAAAATGGCTGTGTGAATGTAAAATCACCTGTTTATGGTTTTAACGTTAAAACCAGGTTTTAACTTTCAGTTTGAAAACACTATAAAATTAAAATTTATTACATTACGTATATAAAGGGTGGGTATATTTGAGGTTAGGAAGTAAATTGGCTGTCAAATGATGAAATGTCAAGAATTGAGCTGTCATCCTTTGACATTTATTTAGTAAAAAGTTGGGAAACCTTAACCACGGAACGCTACACTCTTGAACAAAGAAGTTTAATTGTGAAAATTTAATATAAAAAAACTGAACGAAAACAACGAATTTTTCAACAAAATTATCTTTAGTAATGGGGACCATTTTCAATTAGGCGGTTATGTAAACAATATGAAATTGTCGCAGACGGGGCTCACAAAATCCACAAACAGTCCTCGAAAAACCATAACATCCAAAGAAAGTGACCGTATGGTGCGGTTTGTGGTCAGGCCGCATTATCGGCCCGTATTATTTTCGAAAATGAGCCAGGAAACGCCGTCACCTTGAATTCTATGAGCTACCAAACCACTATAACTGAAGTTTTGTGGTTAATGTGACAGTGGGTTTCAGCAATTCACTTATTGCATGATTTCTGGCGATTTAACGCCGCTGGATTATTTTCTCTGGAGCTATTTGAAAGACCGGGCTTAAGCTGAAAGTCCATACCAGCCGTTCTGTGCATATGCGTTGTATGTATTTCTGTACGTCCTATGCGATTTCAAATTTAAGTTAGTTGCAATACGTTTTATGCGCCAAGTGAAATTTTGACTTTAATGAATTTGTAGAATTAATTAAAAAATAAATTGCATTTTTCGGAGGTTGGATCAGTTCGTCTAGTGGGAAGTTTATTGCCTTGGTCCGATTTTCTTATTTTCAATCCTTAGCAGCCCATGACCATAAAACATATTTCTGTTGATTTTCATTGATCTATGCTTTTTGCTTATGTGGTTGCTTACCCAAGTCTACTTGCGTACCAAATTTCAGCTATCTAACTGATAGTGGCACTAATACTTTTCTAAAGCTTAGAAGAGTATCAAATTGACACTTGTTTAGGCTGAGTACAGATTTGGCATTTCTTTTGATTCTTTTTATTTTCAAATCTGTGCAATGCCATTCAAATTACGTTTTTCGGTAACATACCATTTTGTTTTGTCATTGTGACAGGAAATTGTTCCATCCCTAAATAATGTCAATACGGCAACATCGTCTACATTAAGACCTAATGTTTCGATTATGGATGGCAGCCTAACTATAGTAGTTCTGTTGGAAACTAACAGCTGTTAATTTCAGTTGCCATATTAGCAGCAGCAGACTTGTAGTTGTTGCACAGTTTTTAAAGCAAAAATGTGGGAAAATTAAAGAGTAAGTAGAATATTATTTTTTATTTTTGAATTTCCTCTTTGCATTTTTAAAGAAATTATACTTTAAAGCTAAAAAAACAGATTGTTATTTGTTATTTGAGGTTGGCTGAAGTAGTTAGCAAGTTATCTATAAAACCGAAGTTCCTAGGTTCGAGTCCGGTCTCTGAGAATCATTACGTAACAACACCATAAATTTTTCTGATGAGCATTAGTGTCTCATTAAATCAGTTGTTTTTTGGGAAAGTTCAAGTGATGTAGGCATAGACACTGGTCAACGGCTTCAACGGATACTAATCCTAATGTAACTTCAGAGCGCTCTCCTTCGCTGGTATTGTGTAGCAGAATCATCGCCGAAGTAAAATAACCAATAAAGTGGCTACTACGTCCCCGTTCACACTATGCAAGTCTAATTGTTAAGCTGATTAGTTTGTGGAAGGGAGAGAGACAAGGGGAAAATAAAAGATTGCTTGCGCTACATGTACTGTCAATGCGTTTTGCTTTCTCATTCGCAATGTTAAGCAAGTAGTAATTAAAAAAACCCGACTACGACCATATTTGAACCGTTAAATATCCTAAATGGCCATTCTAAATGAAAAATTATAAGAGAAACCTAAAGATGATTTTATAATACCTGTCGAATGATACGCATTTTGTTATAGTTTCCCGACTTGACAAGTATGTATGGCTTTATTTACCACAAAGTTGTGTGTGCATGTATGGACTGGAGTATTTGCAAGTAAAAAAAAAAGAAAAAAATAAAAAGGTGTTATTTTTAAGCAAATTCAAGTTGATTTTTTACTAAGAATTTTGAAAAATCTTATATATTGTGCATATCTACATGTGCTACCTAATAATACCATGGACGATAAGGCACTTAATAGAGTAGTGCAAAAAAAATGTGTGTCGTATTTATATACATATGTATAAGATTTTCTTCAACAACAATTCTTCAGTACAAATATGGACGCAGGATGCAACTATGATGTGTATGTGGCTGATATGGGTGGGTCTGGCTAGGAATCGAACACCATCAGTTGCTGTGGTCAGCTCAAATATTCACTATTGCATATCTGAAATTTTAAATATATTAGAAGATCTCTACAAAAAATGGTTTATTAAATAGTAGTTACACTATCCAGTGAAACAATTTTTGTCGAGAAATTACCATGTCAAAGAACTCTGATCGTAAGTGACACTCGAATTAATTTAACCTTGTATTTATGTATGTAGTTTGTAAAGAAAAGAGTTCAACTTTTATGTGTATTCATATAAAATGAAAAAGTTTCAAAAATTCCTTTTAATCGAAAAGTTCTATCATCGCACTGAAATTTATAAAAAAAAAAAATCAAATAAAACAAAAAGAATAAATCAGGGACCGTAGCTGTTATAAGTTTTATTTAAAAAATTTATTTTTAATCATTATTACTTGGTTTTTGTTCATTACTCCTTGTTACTCCATGTAACAAGGAATATGTATATTGGTGCATTCCTTGTGCACGCGGCACTATTTTATTACTTTGATTTTTAGGGTTCCGTACACCAAAGGTGAAAAGAGTTAAAAATTAAAGGGTGTTCCAAAACGAGCAAGGAAAAATTTTAAAATCCCATGTAATATACATACATCCCATGTAATGTACATATGTATATGTATATATTGACACTTGAAATTTGTAAAATTAGTGTATTTTTATGCAGACTACAACAATTAACACTAAAATTTAAAAAAAAATTTAAATTAAAGGGTGTGCTATCAGTTAATGCAAATTTGACTATGTAATTTTGACAACTTGCTTCATCTTGGAAACCGTAAGTGGCAAACTCTTGAAATTTTCGAAAACGGCAAAATTAAAAAAATACCAAAATTATAAAATCGCCAAACCGAAAAAAAATCTCCAAAAATTAAAAAAAAAAGTCGCCAAAACGAAAAAAATTGCCTAAATTAAAAAAATCGCCAAAATTAAAAAAAAAGTTTCTGACACTAAAATAAATCGTCAAATTCGAAAAACACGCCAAAATGGAAAAAAACGCTAAAAACTGCAAAAATCACCAAAACGCGAAAAAGGCTCCAAAACTAAAAAAATTGTTTAGAAAAAAAATCAACAAAATAAAAAAATTCGCCAAAATTAAAAAAAAAATCGCCAAAATGAAAAAACGCCAAGAACTAAAAAAAAACATCAACACGAGAAAAAAAAGTGTCAAAACTAAAAAAATCGCCAAAAACGAAAAGACCCAAAAAACGCTAAAACTAAAAAACGCTCAAAACCGAAAAAACCCAAAAACGTAAAAAAATGCCAAAACTATATAGATATTATGTAGGCTAAAGTTCGTTTTGAATTACATATCTAGTGTCTGTAGGGAACCCTTCATGCGCGGGTCAAAGTCGCACTTCACTGAATTTATTTTAGTTTAAATTTGAAAAAATAATCGTTATTTTGCGGTCCCTGGAATAAATTCATAGTCACAAACATAACCGATTAATATGAACGTATGTATACGTACGTACATACATATGTACATACTTATATATTTATAAGCAAGTAGATGGTCAGACAGACAGAAGTACGAACATACTTAATTATGTATGTAGATACGTATAAACAGATCAACAATAGGTACATAATTGTTTTTTCCTCTGAGATTTTGTCTATTAGAAGCCAGTAAGTTCGACTAAAAAAAATAAACGAAATTATAAACGTGGCTTAATCAAGTGGTACGTACGCAAACACCGGCGCAACTTGATTATGGCTTACGAACTAAAATAATTTTGATTGATTACTTTGGATTATCTTGTCATTTACCAAAATCAAATAAAATATTTATCAAGCAGAAACTGGTTCCTTGGGTATTTATTGTTTTTACTTTTTTACATGTTAGATGTTTAGATCGTGTGCTTTCTGGTTATTATTATATTTCATTTGGTCGCTTAAGAACTTTGTTTTGTTAGTTTTTGGTAAAAAAAATAAGTTTAGGTTCGTAGTAACAATATATTGGTACATACATACATGCATATGTATGTACATATGTACATACGTAATTATTTCATACGGTAGTATCGCATATCGGTTCTTTGGCATTTGCTAGAATGAGTTTCAGTTTAGTTAAAATTTAAATCGTCATGATGTTTGAAATTATAAAATTGACTGAGACTTAGAATTACCAAAAGGCACTCAAAAAAAATAATTAGTAAGTACTATGCTGAGAACACATTACAGCATTCTGAGACATCGCGATGCATCTCAATAGTGTGTATGTACTAGTGGCAATGTTTGTCATTTCCAATATGTTTTTCTCTCTGGCATTCCAAACAAAAAACATAATATCCCAATTAATAATCATGTTCATTTGCTATTGCAAGTTTATGCAACTGCAAAAATTTTTCCATAAATTATGAACACCGTGTTTTGATTTACCTTGTACTAGTGATTACAAAATACAAAATCCACAATACATTGAATAAAACAAGTAGTAATTAAGAAAAAATCAAAAACCCGACTGCGGGGCTAACTTTGAACTGTTAAATATCCTAAATTATCATTCGAAATGAAAAACCATAAGAAAAATTTAAAAAAATGATTTTAAAATACCTGTCGAATGATACCCACTTTGATACATTAGTTCGAAGACTTTTAATTTTTTCGTATTTACAAAATGGCATTTGTTGACCGCCATATTGAGTTTTGACTACTATCATATCATTCACTAGCTAATTTTTGCTACAAACTGATTATAAAACTCATTTAAATTACATGGGTTTGCTCATCTGTTTGTGAAAAAATTTAACTAGTAAACGAGTTCGGCCCAAGTCTACCACAAACTGATGATCAAACCCTTTTAATTACATTGGTTTGATTATAGGTTTGTGTCAAAAATGAACTAGTGAATGATTTCGACCCAACTCTAGTTAGTTTGATCACTGGTTTGTGGCAAAAATGAAAAAGTGAATGAGTTCGTCCCAATTCTTGCGTCACAAGTGTTTGATTTTGACTTGGGTCGAACTCGTTCACTAGTTCATTTTTGCCACAAACCAATGATCAAACCCATTTAAATTACAGGGGTGTGATCATTGGTTTGTGGCAAAAATGAACTAGTGAACGAGTTCGACCCAAGTATAGTTTGATTAGGGATTGTCGTTCAGTTTTAACCGAAACTGCGGTTTTAAGCCCATAAAATCCGAATCCGTCAAAAAAGCGTCGGTTTTTAAGTTATACTTTAACATTATTATCTTGTTTAAAAATGCAGCAAATGTACGTTACATTGAAGACTTTTATATATTACTAAGCAATCTGTAACAATGAAAGAAAAGAAAATTATAACATTTTAAGGAAGAAGCAAAAACACGATTTTTTAACGTTCTTCGGCAAAAATTTGTACTTTATGAAAAAACGAACAACAAAACAACCAACATATTATTGCTTCACAAATGGCAATAACACAATAAAGCCCTCTTCAACTGAAAGCGAGAGAGTGTTTTCTGTCGCTGGTAACTTCTGCACAAAAATAGGATTTCGTTTAAACGACTCTACATTGAACGCTTTAACTTTTCTGAAATTATATTACTTGGATAATTATATGTAAATCTTTTATTCTTAAGCTTTTTATTCGCATACTCACTACTAAATGTTCCTAAGTACATATGTACCTAAATTTAATACAAACCAGAGAAACTCTATCACCCCTATAGTAACTTTTTTTCCCTCGAAAAATTTTTACCAGAAATATTTTCCCTTTTTTGGTTCCTTTTATCATGAATAATCTGCCTTATCTAAAGATGACAGTTTTTCTTTAATATATTTTTCACGAGAATTTTTTCACTTTTCCCTTGATTTTGTTCACTTTATTTTTGCAGGCTAACTGAATTATTACATCTAATAATTTCGATACTTTTCTTCGAATTAGATATTAAAAGTTAAAACTATTAATTTTTAGGACAAGATTAGTATGTAATCCTTACGAATGTTAACAATCATTCCATACAACACATTTTTTCATAGAGTATGAATCTCTTTGGTTCAGAGACAGTAAATTTCATGGTGGTGCACCACGGTGGTATACTTAATGAAAAAATAGCTAAATCAACAGGAGCGCCTCCATGAGTACAACTTAAAATTAAATAAACTTCATTTATAACCTAAAATTTTTGTGACTTTTTTATTAAACTAATGTCCAATTTTCAATTAATTTTTAAGCTTTACAAAAATTCTTCTTTTTTTACATTCACGTAAAATGATAGCGGGGAAATAGATAACACTCAAGATAGCATTTTTCTCTTCGAGGGGAATGAAAATTTCACATGAAGAAAAATTCCATTTGTTTTGCATGATAGGGATGATTATTTTTAAATCATCATTTATCTTTTCAGTATACATACCTATTTATATATATGCATATTTTTAAAACCGAAACCGACCGGTTTTAGTAGCTTAAAACCGGAAACAGCTGTTTTCTAATTTCCAAGGTTTTTTGGCAAACCCTAGATAGATAGATTGATCATAGATTTGTGTCAAAAAGTATTTGCTTTTTACTTAAAAATTTGTTTTAAAACTCCAAATATGTAGGCGTGAAAAAAATTTAATTAAAAGCTAATACACTACCTAATATACCAGACGATGTAATTAGCATACGAGCTCCTTCAGTTTTTGACTTTATAAATAGTTTGGGGTATTCAAAATTACAACTTTGACGTCTTAAACGAAAATTTCTAATGATGAAATTATAGTGTTAAGTCCCATAATAAACCATGGACTTATTTAATATAGGAAGTTGCTTACCATTCGATTTATTTTATTTATTCGTTTAATGTTTAAAGGAGTTGCTTATGTAATACTAGAAATAATCAAATAGGATGCTGAATATATGTAACTTCAAATATTGGCCTCACTGATTACACGTAGAAAATATATGAATTTTATCAAATCGTCGGAAAACAACGATCAAGTGTTTTTTTTATAGATGTATACAACTTTGAAATGGAATAAAACAAAGATAATTTGTTTAAATTGACATGCAATTTATTTTATTTGAAATATAATTTTTCGGCATTATAATTTCAATATGACTTCTGGTATATGACCGCCAGGGCTGGGTCGGACGTACCCTAATCTGGAGGTCCACTTTTCGATTACTTTTTCCAACATTTGTGGCCGTATATTGGCAATAACGCGGCGAATGTTGTCTTCTAAATGGTCAATCGTTTCGGACTTATCGGCGTAGACTACAGTCTTCAAATATACCTACAGAAAATAATCCAGTGGCATTAAATCGATATTATAGGCCAATTGACGGATCCGAAACGTAAACTATACAGTTACTAAACGTTTCCTTCAATAAATTAACTGTGGCACAAGCTGTGCGACATGTTGCGCCATCTTGTTGAAACCTCAGCTCCTGCACATCATGTCTGTTCAATTAATGAAAGAATAAGTAAAGTAATAATTGCTTTATAGTGGTCTACCGATGGCGGATAGAACGATTCGGGTCTTCTTCTAAGTAGCAATGACTTTTCTGTACACTTGTTCATTTTTCCAACAAACCTAGTTATACTATTAAAAAAAAAAACTATAATCCAAAAAACTTTAAGGACTAAACTAAAAACACACAATTTTTAACATCCTTACAATAACAGTAAGATATCCTGATATATTTATCAATGTGACTCTATCTACATTAAAGAAATTTTTGTGTAGATTAATAGTCTAGAAAGTATTTTTAAGTTCGAAAGTGAAATATTAACGGAATATTACAAATAAATTCAGTAAAGTGCGACTCTGACTCGCGCACGAAGGGTTCCGTACGAACACTAGATATGTAATTTAATACAAACTTCATCCTATATAATATATAGTTTTGGCATTTTTTTTCCTTTTTGGGGTCTTTTCGGTTTTTTTGTTTTGGCAGTTTTTGCGTTTTTTCGGTTTTGACGAATTTTTAAAGTTTTGGCACCTTTTTTAGTTTTGACACTTTATTTTCTCGTTTTGGCGATTTTGTTCGGTTTTTTTTAGCGTTTTTTCATTTTTGCAATTTTTTTTATATAAATTTTTTTTTATTTTTGGCGACATTTTCGCGTTTTGGCGTTTTTTTCATTTTTTGCGATTTTTTTCATTTTGGCGATTTTTTCGAATTTGGCGATTTATTTTAGTGTTAGAAATTTTTTTTGTTTAATTTTGGCGATTTTTTTTTGTTTTGGGATTTTTTTTTAATTTTTGGCGATTTTTTTTTTTGTTAGGCGATTTTATAATTTTCGGTTTTTTTAGTTTTACCGTTTTTGAAAATTTCAAGTGTTTGCCTCTTACGGTTTCCAAGATACAGCAAGTTGTCAAAATTACATAGTCAAAATTGCATTTGCTGATGGACCACCCTTTAATTTAAATTTTTTTAAATTTTAGTGTTAATTGTTGTATTGTTAAATTTTAGTGTTAATTGTTGTAGTCTGTATAAAAATACACTAATTTTACAAATTTCAAGTTTCAATATACATATGTTCATACAATTGTATGTATATTACATGGGATTTTAACATTTTTCGTTGCTCGTTTTGGAACACCCTTTAATTTTTAATTCTCATGTATTTGTTGTTGTAGCGGCCAAGGTTCTACATACTCTGTCCAAGTTTCAGGTCCGTACCTCTTACGGTTCCTTAGAAAATACCGTGTGACGGACAGACGGACAGACGGACAGCGTAGCGAAAACAATAGGGTTCCTTTTCACCTTTGGTGTACGGAACCCTAAAAATGGTGTAAATTATGCAAATGCTAAATGTCACTATATCTTTAAAACTAGAGCTGATAGGGAAAAACAACAAAAAAAATTACGCTTGACGATAAAAATACATAAGGATCTGCAGTTTTTATTTAAATATAATAAATACAAATCTTAATCACTTATTTTCTACCAATTTTTTAATATTCAAACACTATATTTGAATGCAAAAAAAAAATTACTTGTTGGCTAGTGTTAAATTAATTTCGTGGTTATTTCTGCTAAATCAGCCATCTTTATTACAGATGTATTAGCCATATTTTTTCTGGCATTTGTCAAAAACTACCGAACAAAAACCAACATTAGCGAAGGTATACCAAAATTTTATATAGTTCTCACGTGGCCATCAAACAATAAAGTTGTTCAAAACATAAGTTTTTAAATAATTTAATTTGAAATCAAATATATATGCAATTGTTGTGCATTAAATTTGAATTGTAATAAACATGGGAGAGTTTTTTTTTCGAAAACGCAAGCCGTGTGGGTTTTTAGTCATTGGACAAAAACACTTGCCCAACAGCAGGTATTGGTACTGTTCTTTCCAGTCATGTGCCATGCATGTTTAAAATCGTTCATTTTTTCTTTACTGCTAATATCTCATCATCTCCTTGGCATTTTGAAATTTCGCTCAATTTTCGAACTAAAACTTGCAATTTATCTTCAACGGACTTAAGGTGCAATCAGACGTGCCATAATCATAGCCATAGAAAACAGCCGTTCATACCGTTCGTTGTATCGCATAGGCTCCTTTTAATTTTTTTTTTGCGTTTTAACCCTGCACTATCATACTTCGTCGAAATGACGTTTTTTGTGATTGTTTTTGTTTCGTTTTTCGTATAGCGTTAGCCGCTAATATCAGTTACTCGAACCTAATGTTGCTTTTTTAGTTTAATAAATTTATTATAAGAAACTACAAGACTTAATGGAAAAAAATGTGTAATATTTCATACAATTGATGCTATAAATGCTATGTTTTAAGAAAAAATGCCAATTGATAGAAGTCTGTGAAATGTTAATTTTACGTTAAACGATTAAAAGAAATATATGAATTTCGTTATATGATAATTAAAAACTAGCTAAATATCAATAATAAATCTATTTTCGTACTTATTTTTGCTCAAGACGTTTTTTATTGGCTCTTGAAATAGGTCGTAGTCCATTCGACGAAGTATGACGTTTGCGATATAAAAATAAGTATGATATTCTAGGGTTAATTAAAATGCATTTGTTCCAAATATAAATTTTTTCTATGTACTTCAGAGAGGGGTGACATAACTTTTCACACATATGGCCTTAAAGCCCATTTTTAATGTAATTTGTTTGCATATGACTAACGTGACCAGATGAATTTTGCAAAAAGCGGGACATGATCGATCAAAAAGCGGGATTTCGAAGAAAATGCCGCCAAAAAGCGGAATCGACAAATAAACATCTTGTAGAAAGCGGGATGTGAAATGTGCACGTACGCAGTTTCGTTTGTACTTAGGAAACACAGTTCTTAACTGAAAAGAGACGCTTTTAAATACAGTAGTTTTGACTTAACTGCCACACCGTGTCTTGCACGTATTTTGTGGCAGGTAAGTCAAAATGGCACTTAACTTAAATATTTTAACTGCCAAAAATTGGCAGTTTACCCTCCACAGAAGTGGCCCATAAGTGCGATTCACACAACATACTAGGAACTCACATACATACACACTTTTTTTTTTAACCAAGAGAGAGTTATAAAGAGAATGAGAGAATTATAGAAATGCTGCTACTCGCAGCGATGTCAATTTAGTGCCTTTAGCACTAGATTTAGTGCTTTTTAAGTTTTTTTAAGTTGGTGCTTTTTTAAAAAAAGGCACTTAATTGGTGCTTTGTTTACTTTGATCTTAGTGCTTTTTGTAATTAGACTAAATATTAATTTATGATAGTCTAGTATCTTCATAAAAAACCTTAAATAGGAATTTTCCACTTTTTTGAAACTCTAAATTGAAACACATACAGTCATACTCAATGAAAATCTAATAAGGTGACTGTACTTGTTTCGTTGACTATAAGGTGTTCCTTCCTTATTATCAAATTTCTGATGAAAATACTGAAAAGTTATAACAAAAATATTCTTTTTGCTTTTTAGATACATATGAAGTTTGAGAATTGGAAGGAAGTAACGTCTTGGTTGCGTGCATGATACAATAAAACAAATTTTGTTTGTCAAAAATATCTGATAACACCCCTTTCAAATATGCAAAGTAAAGTTAATTGATTTTATAGCTAAATCGCTACATAATTTCAAAATTGTAAAAAAAAAACTTAATGTAGCGTTGAGAACATATTTCTAGAAATTACAGAGGACATATAGACGATGTAAAAGAATATAATAACAAATGCGGTGAAGTTGAAGAAATACAGAAGAACAAAGTATTACAAATTTCAGAACTGACCAATTTTGGATAGAAGATCATAATTATAGAAATTTAGCTAATGGACTATCCATTTCGAAAACAAATTTTTACTCTATTACCATTAACATTACCATATTTAAATGCTGAGGTTGAAAGAAGTTTTAGCGCTATGAATTATTTTAAAAATATAACTAAGGCACTCGATAAGGACCAAAATTTCGAAACATTTATATATAAATTTTATTCAAGTGTTTTTATATTTCGACTATACTCGATGATTTAATTTAATATACAAGATTAAAAATAACATTTGAAATTTGAATTGAAATCTTTATCCTGTACACACATACATATAGACACAACTATTGCATTTAGTGCTTACAAAAACAAACTACATACATAGTTGCAAAAAAAATTTTGTGGCTGTTAAATGAAAAATTATTCAATGAATATGGGATAATAATTCCAAATATTTGTGGCAGTTAACTTAAATTGGCACGTATGCAATTGGCACTTAAACAAGTACATTTCATACGAAATTGAAGAAATGAGTGAAATTTTGTGGTTTTGGCAGGTATCTCAAATTGGCAGTTAAGTCAAAACTACTGTAAACAAAAATATTTACAAACAAAAATACATATTTATCTAAGGTTTTTACGGAAAGAAAAATTGAACACGCCCACCTTTGTAAATTTATCGAAAATCGGAGAACGACTGGACCGGTTTGTCTAATTCGTGTAATATTCGTGGTAATTTAAAGAAATAGCATTAAGGAGTGGACAGGTAGGCGTGGCACCTCTAATATGTAGCAGATATAGTGGCACCTCCCACTAGTAGGGAGGTAGAACTAATGCGGAAAAACACCTGAGATTTTGCAATATTTACTCCATTACTTTTACTCCTTATAAGTTGTTGAAAGGAAAAAGTCGGAACAAATCAAATGAACGAAGTAACGCCCATATACATTTTTTTTGGAACATCTTTGCATCTCATGTAGCAAAAATTGTACATTGGGTGTGGTGGTAAATCTCTTAAAAAATATTTACTTTGAGATATTGAGATATCTGGAAAACTAACAAATTGAGAGCGTTGAAATTTTGTAGGGATAGCACTGTTGATAATGTGCATTGTATCTGGAAACAATTTCAGAATTGAACAATTAGGCGTGGTACCTTTTTTAGAGTGCAAAATTTTTTTTGCCTTCAGAAATAATACCGTGTACTGATCTTGCTGATTTGCTCACAGTATAAAAAAGAGTCAATGATGGAGCAAAAAGTTTATCACCTCTTAAATAAATTAAATATTAACTTTTTTAATATCTTGGTATCTGCTACAAACACAAACTTGAAGTTGCGCTGATTCTGTCCATGATAGATAATAATCGAGATTGGACAAGTGAACGTGACTCCGCTCAAATAGAGAAAAGGTTTACCTAAAAAGATCATGGACTCTAGTGCAGTCAGTGTGCACACTTAATTTTTTTTTAATTCGGTAGAATCGACAAAAAAATCGGTAGATTTTAATGAAATTCGGTAGAAATTTTTTTTATTCAAAGAAACATAAAATATAACAAAATATATCTACTTATATATAAAGGGTAAGTAAGTGCAAGGAGTATCAAACTAAACAGTGTCATCCCCTTTGCCCTTATCCTTTATAGAGATATGCTATGCATACATAAAATAATATACATAAATAGCAGGAATTCAGTTTTTGTACATAGGCTTTATAAAGCTACTAAAATAACTTTTATTTGATAAACATTTGTAACTACAAATATTATATCGCTCATTTACTTCAATAGTGGCATAACTCAAAAAATTAGTTTTTTGAGTTAATAATGCAAAAATATACGGCATTTCGTATTTTATCTTGTGTAAAAATTTCATATAAATAGTTTGTACCATCACCTCCTGAGAGAAGAATTTTTTCCATTTCTCCATTGAGTTGTATGCAAATTGGAAACTTAAAACGCGTTTTCTGCAAAACTGGTTTTTTTTAGTTGTGCCACTATTGAAGTAAATGAGCGATATGTAAGATCCATTTATGAATTTAAACTTTTGTGCAATAATTATTAAATCATTGAGAAAATGAGAGAAAAAAAATCAGTACAATTGAAAAAAAATTAGTACATTAATTTTTTCAATATAAAAGGCTTTAACTAGGGATGTAACTAATACCAGTTTAGCGCATGCGAATGCGAATACTACATTTTAATTTTTGCGAAAGCAAATGCAAATATTACAATACGTTAAAAAATCACATGAAAATAAATTTATATATAAGAACATGAAATTGTATTACATACATGGATGTACTACATATAGCATTTTATTTAAACTGAGTCTTGCATTGAGCAAATATGTATTAATTTATTAAAAACATGAATTCATAAAACAGAAAGATACATATATACATATGTTTGTATATGAAATTAATGAGTGACACTTGTTTCGCGTGGAATTTACTACAACAATGACTAGTTAATATTGTTTGCGATTCAAATTTGTTTTTTACGAAGTAATGAATGTTGCTCAAAACATTTTTTAAAAGTTTTAACAGACTAGTCTCAAGTAGAAAATACTGATGCCGAAAATAAAATGCCTTTTCTTTTTCAAAAAATGAAATTGGTATATTTCCAAACACCGCTGGACTTTAGTTTAATTTTGATGCTTATGAGAACTTTTTTATAGAAAAGCTTTCTGATAAAGCTTTGAAGAATGCCTTACTTATAAGTCAGCTACGTCCAAGCCACGTGCACAATGTGCAAACTTTTATAAAGAGTTTTTTGTGCTTTCACATCGAAGAGATGACAACTTTCTTAATTAAAATTAGTTGCCGGCTTAAAAATTGTTTGTAGTTCGTTCAAAAATGCCAACAGTTGCAAAGCATGTGCAACAGTTGATCACGCATACGCAGAAAAAATTCGCAGAACTTCTGCATAAATTTGTTGAATCTACGAACGTATCCTATATTTATCTTTTTCATGCTGGCTTAAAATAATTTTCGTGTTTTTGACGTTTGTTAATGGCAAACTTTTTTCGTAAAAGAAGTACAAAATTTTTTTGTCTTAAATATTCGCATACATTTTAGCAAATGCAAATAGCAAAAATTAAGCGAAAAATTTGCAAATGCGAATATTCGTTACATTCCTAGCTTTAACCATTCTTAAAACAAAACATGAATTCAATGTATACTTTGTACCCAGGCATATGTAATTAATAAAATAATATTATCAAAAAAATTTTCGAAAAAGAAACTTGAAATTCATTATTTGCATGTATCAGAAATCACTTCTAGGAAATTTAAATTAAAAAAATCTCAATAAAATTAACATTAACTTAAACTAAAATTTATATGATCTCTGACAGTTTTGGCAGATTTCGCTTGAGCATTATATGGATACCACTTTGAAAATAAATGCGCCTTAAAGCGAACGTAAAGTAAAGATCACTGGTGATTCAAAGAAAATAAATAAGCACATTGACAGGCTTTCTTATACATTGATCATAATTAATATATAAAAAACAGTACAAAAACAGTACATACATGAAAAAATCAGTACATTTGCGTACTGATTTGCTAGTTATGCATAAATCAGTACTTTAAACAAAAATCAGTACATGTACTGGCAAAATCAGTACGACTGGCAACCCTATTTCCAAGGCACAATTCTTTGGCAAATATTAGGTTACTTATAGTTTCAGTTTTTAACCGATTTCTTTGTTCTGTTTTAATGATTTTGATGACAGAAAATGACCGCTCTGCGGCCGCACTGCTATGTGGCAAAATATCCAATTTACACATATATCGATTTAAATTACTAAATAACAATACAGTAGTTTTCGTTTATAGTCACTACCGCTTATTGTCACATTAATGATATAGTCCATATTTAATGTTTTTGTGACTTTTGAAATTAATTTCATTCAAAAAGTCATATTTGACATATATGCACCAACTTTGTGGTAGTCAAAATCCAAATTGTATGCAAACAATTCGCGTTATAGTCACAAAAATTTTCAACAAATTTTTTTTAGTTATTTATTTAAGTCATAAGCCAAAAAATTAATCTAAATTAAATTTCAACCTCCATCTTCTGTTTAGTAGAAGAACATGTCTTTAGAACAAAACATTGTTGAATAAAAGGCCACACAAATGTGCCTTTTAAATACAAAATTGTTTTGTAATTGACATACATAATTAGGTTGTATGGAAATTCTTTTATATACCTCTGCGTAGCATATAAAAAAATTAGGCTTATAGTCACATTAGCGATATAGTCCACAATTTCTGTGCAATTTTAAATGTGACTATAAGCGAAAACTACTGTATTCGGTAGATTTCAGGCCTTGTTCGGTAGAATTGGTAGATTGTTAAATTCACAAACATATTCGGTAGAATCTACCGATTATCGGTAGAAGTGAGCACACACACTGAGTGTAGTAAACATTTTTAAACTCTTCATTACTATATATTTTAATAATAAGAATTATATTTTACAAAATACTAAGGGTTGAAACGCATGCGTGGCACTCAAAACGTATATGGGGTGTAACGAGGAACGGTTTTGGATAGTTAAGCAATAACTACACTTGAAAAATATTTGGATTAAATTTGTATCAGTTAAATTTTTATAAGGATTCGTATAAGAGATTGAAAATTTCAAAGCTCTAAAAAGTGGGATAGTGCGCGATAGCAATTCAAGGCGGGATCGAGCTACAAAAAGCGGTATAATCCCACCTAAAGCGGGATGTCTGGTCAGGTTACATATGACTATCTTTTAAAAACAACATTTCACAAGAAAATTATAAAATATTAGTCTTAAAGAAAGTTTTTTGCTAAAATTAATATTTTATAAAATAACCAACAAAATTCCAAAATTGTATTTATATGGAAATATAAGAAATAAAAAAAATATCCACTTTAATATTACATATTTTTGCATATTTCATTATAAATTTTTTAGTTTTTTTCATGCTATAAAACAAATTTTGGTGTTTTTTCACTAGTTGCAAAGTATTCAAAAACTCTGGTTTTTAAGACTATATAAGAAGAAAAAATAGGAAAACGAAAACAATTTCAACAGGGATGGAAAACTTACGATCGCAATTTTTGTGATACTATTGGATATTCAAAAACACCGTAGGACTCATTCAACTAATTTGAAAAATTCAATACCTAGGCTTAAGTCAAGAATTCCAACATCCTAAAAAAAAACAAAAGTATGGGATAATGAATAGCATTTTTAAACCCAAAACCTTGTCTGTAATTTTTTTGAGCCCTTTTGAAAGCTCCTTTGCGTATTGCAGCCTTTAAAGAAAAGTATCCAGGGATAGGACTAACCACACAGTCTATAGTAACTAGATGGACAACGTGGTTGAAGGCTATCGGATACTATATATGTGACGCGCAAAATAGAAAGGGACCTAAGGGTAAAAACCGGTTTTGCTCAGGAGAGCCATTTTAAAAATTTAAATACGTGTATCTTTGGTGTACCATCACATCATAAAACGCGCATATCTCTGGGAGGGAACACTTTTGGGACATGGGATCGGTCTCATTCGATGCTCAGAGGTTGTCCACATCATAAAAAAGAAGTGAAAATTGATTTTTTTTTACCCTTAGGTCGCTTTCTCTATGCGCTGTCACATATATGTATGTATTTCTATTAACAAAGTTAATGAAATTTTAAAGTAAAAGCACTCAAGCACTGAATTGATATTTGTGCACACAAAGTATGGCTTTCTTGTTGACCCTATAGCCCAATTAGAGGGTTTTGATTCTTTAACAGAGCAAGTTGAATTAATTGAAGATCCGGTATGGGAAATTTGTGCTGTGAAGGGCAGAATAAGGGGAAAAATTAAAAATAAATAAGATAAGATTACACCAAAAAATTATGGACTTGATAAAATGCAACAAATTGCATTAATGTTATATAGTTCTAATAGCGAAAAAATAGAAACTGGATATTAACCAAATAAACTAGCAGCATTTAAATATGCACCAATAACTACTGCTGACGTGAAATGTTCATTTTTATTATATAAAAGTTTTTCAGAAGAAATCGTCAGATATTTACCTTTAATAATTTACAAAAATACTTATTCATTTACGTAAATAAAAGTTAGACTGAACTTTATTTTTTTATTCCAGATGCTTTGAAAAAATTATTGTATTATTACTTGTAAAATTTCCAACTGTAAAAAAATGTATATACCGTGTCGTACCTTTAAAACATTGCTTCTGTAGAGTTCGAAAGGACGCAAAGACGTCTGACAAAATTTGAATTAATTTCAATTTCAAAATTTCAAAATAGAGGTGCTGATGGGAGAGATAGAGGAAAGCTTCAATCTTTTACAACTCTGCATTTTTTAGAATGTTTCTAATAGTGCAGTGTTTCAGCGCCTCTAGTGTCAATGAGACGTATTAAAATTTTGAAGCTGTATTTAGTAGCCATTTTATGGGCTATTTTTCTTCACCGATGATTTTGCTATACAATATCCATAAAGAAGCGCGCCCTGATGTTACATTAGGATTAGTATCCGCTGAAGCCGGTGTACTTCAGTGGCCAGTGTCAATGCCTTCATCATTTGAACTTTCCTGCAACAACTGATTCAAGTGGGCACTAATGCACATCAGAAAAATGCTTGGTGTTGTTATTTTTCAATGATTGTCGGAGATCGGGCTCGAACCCAGGGCATTCGGTTTTGTTGTCAACTTGTTAACTAATGTCGTCAGAAATCTATGCTGTGAAAAAGAAAACAGCGGCAGTCCTCTATTGACGGAAGCCTTAGCCATGTGAAGCTGATATATTACAACATCGATATACTTATGTATATTTTTAAACTATTCAAGAGCAGGTTTGTTATCGAATGTTATAAGCCTTCTGTAAAACAACAATTTTGACTGACATGCCGAATTACATATGAGCTGAACAGTTGACGTGTCAGATGTGGAAAAATGTCTTGTGTGGCCTTATTAATAGGAAAACATTGCAGCTAAACTTTCAAACATCTTTTAAATGTTTTATTTTATTTTTAATGTATATTTTTGTACATAAAATGCGGTTTGAAATCCTATCCGACAGATGGCTTGCTAATTTCTTTACCGATCATCTAAATATAATCTTTCTTTTGGGGCCCCCTGTATAATTGTATGCGTAGATAGTCATGAAATTCAACTCTATTGTTAGAAATTGATTGCAATAAAACTAAAAATTTACACTCTGGTCAATACTCCCGAAATTATATTTTACCTCTGTAACAACAAACAAAAAAGGCTAAAATAATCAATTCAATATAAAATTAAGAAAAAGCTGTCGAACTACTTTACAAGTGATATTCAAGAAGACAAGAGAATTCTTAACACACACACGAAGTATTTTGCAGATACACACATTCAATCTCATGTTGCGGTGTAAGTACTCTTGGAATATTTATTTTGACTATTTAATTTTGTTGTATGACCAAAATGTGATGGCACATAAATTCATGTGTACATACATACATACATATGTATGTTCATTAGGGGGTTAATGTATTTTTAGTTTTAGCTTTTTGTTGTATAAAATCATACATATTCTATAGAATTAATAGGCAAACACGTAATTCCGTAATCCTTTTTATGCCGGTAATACTATACCGATTTTGATTTTGGGAGCTACTCAGCTAGCATTTTGTATTATAATCAGCTTGACGAGAAAAATAACCGCATATGAGCTCATTTTTCGATCATAAATGATACTCCCGTTATGAGAAAATGGTACCCTACAGATGAATCATCCCAGAGAATCATTTGTGATACGATTTGCTGACTCATTAAGGCTCAATCAGACGTGACATAACCATAGCCATAGAAAACAGCCATTCGGACCAAACTAATGGACAACAGTGTATTTGATTATAGGAGACTCGCCATAACGCCATAACGCCATAACTCTCTCTCACCATAGAAACCAATTGAGGTTTGGTTTGGTTATGGCTATGGCATTATGGCTATGTCACGTCTAATTTAAGCTTTATTGAGAAATTTTCTGATAATATTTAAATCATTGGGTTCCTTTTCGCTGCTTCTTTGTATTGTGTTCTTCTATTCTCAAGAAATCATTATTTTATCATACAGATGAATCATAATTGAATGCTTTTTCAATCACCCCAATGATAAATCGGTTTTTAATCATTAAAAGTGATCTGACGAGAATCATATAACAGATTTTTGCAAAAAATTATCACCCAAATGGTAGCTAGAGGGGGAACAAAATGCAAATAAGTAGCCAAAAGAAACCCAATGATTTACTATCGCAATGTTTAACGAGAAATCGTCATATCTAACAGCCCTGCTCTGGTGGCACTTTGACCAGCTATGGTTTGAGGTATTTGATCTTTCTCTTACAATTTTTTCTCTTATTTCACAGTATAACATATATGGATACCACTATGTGATAAGACCTGTGTCTTCCAGTTTTGCCCCAAGTCACGCCATTTTTTATGTGCCCTCAAAGATATAGGGCCTCGCTTTCATTTTTGCATTTTCTGAAGCTTATATCTTGCAAACCGTTCAGAATTTTGATTTACTCTCTGAGGCAAAGCTGTAGCTCTTTCCCTAATGAACAAAAATTGTGAACATATGTATATAATAAATTTTTGTGAACTGCGACTTTGATCCGAGCACTAAGGGTTCCGTACGGACACTCGATAAGTAATTAATAATATAAAATATAGTTTTGCCATTTTTTTTTTGTTTTTGGATTTTTTTCGGGTTTGCTCGTTGTTTTGGTTTTGGCGATTTTTTAAGTTTTGGTGCTTTTTTAGCTTTGACACTTTTTTTCTCGTTTTGGCGATTTTTTTTCGGTTTTTTCATTTTGGTGATTTTTTTTCATGAAGGCGTTTTTTTATTTTTGGCGCATTTTTCGCTCTTTGGCGATTTTTTCGGTTTACGGCTTTTTTAATTTTGGCGATTTTTTCGGATTTGGCAATTTTATAATTTTGGGATTTTTTAGTCTTACAGTTTTTGAAAATTTCAAGAGTTTGCAGCTTACGGTATCCATGATACAGCAAGTTGTCAAAATTACATAGTCAAATTGCATTAACTGATAGAATACCCTTTAATTTAAGTTTTTTTAAATTTTGGTCTGTATAAAAATACGCAAATTTTACAAATTTTAAGTGTCAATATACATACATATGTATGTACATACAATCACAGGGGATTTTAAAGGTTTTCGTTGCTCGTTTTGGAACACCCTTTAATTTTTAACTTTCATGTATTTGTTGTTGTAGTGGCCGAGGTTCTACATACTCTGTCCAAATTTCAAGTCCGTAGCTCTAACGGTTCCTGAGAAAATAACCTGTGACGGACAGACGGATAGACGAGCAGCGTAGCGAAAACAATAGGGTTCCTTTTCAACTTTGGTGTACGGACCCTAAAAAACCAAAAAAAACTTAATTTTCAAGGTCAAAATCACAAAAAAATTTAACAAAAATTAGTTTTTTTTAACCTTTTTTCCCCTGTTCAGGTAGCAAACCGCTCAAGATTCAAGAAAACAATCAGCTAAAAAAATTTACCTTAGATCTCAATAAACAACTTCCTAGGAATGATTTTTAACACCGTTTAGGTAGCGCTTAGGTAGCCGTGAAAAAGTAAAAAATTTCCAAACAAATGAAATTAAAAAATGTTCGGGACAAGAGCTATAACTTAGCGTGACACTTTTAAAATGATCACTGCTAAATTTAGCATTATTCATTTGGATTTAGCAGAAAATTTTTCATTTTGCATTTAGCCAGCGTTACCGTTGTGGTAACGCATTATGCTCCTTTGTCAACTGCCTTGCTACTTTTTATGCGTCTTAGGGCCATTATTACAACTTAAAGATAGTTAAAAGTAGGATTTTATCGGACGTATAAAAACTTTATCATTTGCAAAATTTTACTTTAACCTAAAGTGAGCGATAAATTACAGGCAAGTTAATACTACCTGGTAAGTTAAATCCAATTTGCAATAATGAAAAGCTTTTTATACGTCCGATAAAATCCTACTTTTAACTATCTTGAAGTTGTGATAATGGCCCTTAGTTTTAAATCTCCTTTTAGTATCATTTGCATTATTTTGTGCATCTTTTTGTTCAAAGTCAACTTTCGTTTTTATTTTGACAATAAATGTACGCAGATTCGTACAGATTCTACCACATTAAACAAGATTTTATTTCCTATGTGTCAAACTTAATGTAAACACATACACCTTGGTATGAATCTTTTCATTTGTGTAAGGTTTTTAAATAAACGAGTACAATTGCACATTCATACTTGATATTTCTAACTGTATTTTCGATATCTATTGTGAAAGCCAAATTTAATTAAAGTATATATTTTTAAAAGGCTGTTCTGTAAACCGATCGAGTTGAAATCGCATCATTTGAGAAAACTAAAACTAAAACTAAACTAAAACTATTGCTGATGATAAGTTGGAACTACTCGTTTAAGTCAATGGACAAATTGGCCAAACTAAACGCAAAAATATACCCAGATTCAGCAATTGCAAGGTCGATGAGTTACACCTTATATCGCCTTTACAAAAAAAAAAAACTTACCAAAAAAAAAAAAAAACATAAAGCGTAAACTTAAATTAGTATTGCTAAAAAAATTTATAATAGATTGGAAGTAGACACTTGCCTGTCCATGGTACAAGTCCAGGTACCGTCAAGTATTCGTCCTGTTTTAACAGCATACGGAGCTGTCCAGCATTGTCCAGTTAACACCCCACTAGAAGTTTGCAGTTGCTTCTAGTTAATGACAAAAGGAATTTAGTCGATTTGGGATCATAGGAGCTCCACATGATTTTAGAAGTTTTGCAAGTTTTCGTCGCACGTTAAAATTTCTACGGTTCTTCCCTCATCTTCGAGTCTATTATCCCTTTCAGGTGTTGAATTGGTTTTCGGACATATACCGTTTCAATAGCCGGTAATAGAATTTTCCTTCTAGCCAGTGTATCGGCCATTTCATTTCCCTCAATTCCCATGTGTCCCCGGACCCAGAATATATATACACGTCTACCAGCACATATCATATTCCGGGCATTCCTACATATGAGCACAACCTAGGAGTAGTTGCAATCAGCTGAAATTGCTTTAATAGCTACTTGACTCTCTATATGAATATCTACACGTGCATTCATGATTAAAGGCGTGAAGGTTAAGGCTGCATATATTTCCGCCTGGAAGACACTACAGTGATCAGGAAGTTTGTAAAATTCCTCTATACTGAGCTCCGGACTACTTAACTATTTGCAGTCGGTATCAAAATGTAGAGAAAGAGTTAAACAGCTAACATGAACATTTTCAAGATTTTTAATAAATCTTTTTTATTCATGTGTAGATATGCATGTCTATGCCTTTGACCTCAAAATATATCAGAAACGAACTTTGAAGTTCTGGGAAAAAATAAAACTATAGATATACTACTCGCATGATATAAATATATGAGGTACTTCCATTCTCTGTTTGTTTTGAAAAATAACGATTTTTGACGTTTGTGTTTTGAGAGAAATAAAGAAAAATTATCCCATATAGTAAAAAATATAAATCTTCCCCTAGAAATTGTTTACAAAAATGTGTAATATGGCATTTACATTACCTCGAAATCTAGTACTTACGAGATTTGATTTAAATATTGCTGCTTTTTACTAGATTTCCCATACAAAACAAAATCTATTTTGTCAGTAGATTTGTAGGAAATCTAATAAAAATCTAATATTTTTATTTATTTTGTACTACCCTGCTCAATATATTTATAAAAAAGATGAGTGAATTAGCTATGTACGTTATGCTTAAAAAGGCGTGTGACTTAGCTACATTCCATTTATTTTGTTGTAGTTTTAGAAATATTTCAGTTAATGTGTTTTGTTTTGGATAAAAAATCTTGATAAATGTCAAAAAAGTTGGTCTAAGCGGCATAGAATTTCATAAAGATTTTAATTAAAATCTGCTAGATTTTGTGATGGTGTAAATGGCCTATAATTATCTTAACAAAAATTTGGTAATAAATAAAGTTATATAAATACAGTAGTTTTCGTTTATAGTCACTACCGCTTATTGTCACATTAATGATATATTCCATATTTAATGTTTTTTGTGACTTTTGAGCTTAGTTTCATTCAAAAAGTTTACGATATAGTCCATTTACTTATATAGTCATATTTGACATATATACACCAATTTTGTGGTAGTCAAAATCCAAATTGTATGCAAACAATTCGCGTTATAGTCACAAAAAGTCTCAACAAATTTTTTTAGTTATTTATTTAAGTCATAAAGCAAAAAGTTAATCTGAATTAAATTTCAACCTCCATCTACTGTTTAGGAGTCTTTAGAACAAAAATACAACATTGTTTTGCAATTGACATAATTGGATTCTATGGAAATTCTTTTATATACCTCTGCGTGGCATATAAAAAAATTAGGCTTATAGTCACATTAGCGATATAGTCCACAATTTCTGTGCAATTTTAAATGTGACTATAGCGAAAACTACTGTAAGTACATATCTGTGAAGTTTACAAAATGATTATGTAATAACTTATCTCGTATTTGTAAGTTTTCTGCTTAATATGAATCTTTTAACTATATTTTCATTTAAATTTGGCGTTGAGAAACCAATTGGGTCGATGATTTGGATTATTTGACAACGAATTTTCATTAAGTTTAACAAATAGTACTTGGTATTGCATTCTGTTTAATTTACATAATAGCCCAAATCACAATCTTGTGCAAATGGTCTTGCATCGTTGCATTTGCAAAATGGTATAGTATATCGATACTCACCACTAAGAACGTTTAGGTGGTGAGTAGAATATACTATACAATTTTGCACATGCAACGATGCAACACCATTTGCACAAGATTGTGAATTGGGCTAATATAATTCTTGTTGATTGTAACATCCTTTTCCGAAAAAATTGGTTTACTAACCGGTCAGATGATCTGATGATCTGACTCACATCTTTTAGCAAGTCTACTTCACAAATCTTATAGGCTCTTAGCCACTGTTGGCGGACATCAGCAAATTAAGGGAATTTAAAAAATGCTGCACTCTTATTTTTTTTTACTTATGCCCTAATTTAGTAAGAAGATTTATGACGTTTTTTTGTTTTAAAATAATTTCCTTGTTCTTGAATTGTCTAAATTATTTCCTTCAAAAATGGTTGTTGTCTTTCATAATGAAAAATGAAAATAGTGTTACCATGTTTTTAAAACATAAAAATAAAATGAAATTATTATACAAAAGTTTGAAAAATAAAGGAAAAATATGTGTTGGATATAATATTTGGAACAAAATCATAAAGCAAATACACGAACCTTCTATCATAGACAATAAATAAAAATTACATTAAAGAATCCGCGGCTTTCTTTTTCGTCCATAGACAAGACGATACAATCGTCCAACAGAATTAGGGTATTTATTGTTTAATTTATAAATTCTGTATTTTATAAAACCAATTTTGAAATAATTTGGGATATATTAAATTAATACGGTAGCACGATTTTAGTGGAAACTTCACAATCCTTATATTTGTCAGATGGTGAATGTCAAGAAAAATTGAGAGAATGGAAGTACCTTCTACATTTATATCAGGTACTACTCGTATTTGGAAAATCATTAAACATAAGCATATTTGAGTCATGTCTGGGCAATTTAAAGTTATCTTCCAACGTCATATTTCGAAAATCAAATACCGTTAATGTTTACAGAATGTTGGTCTTTAAAGCTTTTCTGTCATACACTATACATACGAGATGAATTTTATTGAAATTGGAAAGGATCAAACTAAATTGCTTTCGATTTTACATGGACTTTCGGTTGGTGGTATGGTTAAAAAAATGTTACCACCTTAATGTATATTTACTAATTATTGTATATGCAAAATATTATATTTACATAAATATTTTAGAAGTTTTGTCCACTTATCAAAAAAAAAAAAAAAAAAAAAAAAAAATATATAAATTCTCATTAAAAGTACTTTGACTTCATGTTGTAGTCAATGTGAAGAAATTTTATTTTTTTTGCGAATAAGAGGATGTATATTGAACATTTTTTCTGGGATTAACTTACGAAAGGTAAATTGGTTCCCATGCTCGGTAATTTCGAAAGTATCAGTATTAAAATAATATCCTTCATTTGGATTTATTATATATAAAATAGTTATTGTGTAATATATTGAAGTTGGAAAAACAGATATTTTGATAAATATTTTCATTACTAAACCATGTCGCTCATTTACTTCAATACTGAGTTAATAATGCAGAATAGTGCGGATTTCGTACTTTATCTTGTATAAAAATTTCATACCATCACCTCCTGGGAGAAGAATATTTTTTCATGTTTTCATTGAGTTGTATGAAAATTGAAATCTTAAAACTGGTTTTTTTTGGAGTTGTGACCCTGTTGAAGTAAATGAACGATATAATTTTTAGCGACTTTTTTTAAATGTTGATTTTTATTGATTTATGTCAAATCAATTACATAATTTTAATTTTAACAAATAATGTGTTGGACTTAAAAACGTATATGTGAAAATACGGCCAAAAACTTTGGCCTTACTGAGATCAGTGCCTCAGTAACTTTTGAGAAGTTCTCGCATCGAGAAAAATTAAATAATTACATTGGTTGTCCTATTTAACACAGGGATCTTCACATAAAACTTAAATAAATTTATAACAAATATACACAACTATAGTTTTTTTCTTTCTCAAAGTATGTGTTACAGGTTGATAACAATTTTTTCGACACGAAAAGTTTTCACACTCATTACAGGAACAAGATACATTACCAAATTATTGCATGGCACATAAGGCAGCTAGGATCGTGGTGGAGGTGGTTCATAACAAAATGCAACAATTCCACTTGGACAATTTTTTGAATAAACGAATAACTGCTATTAGAGTGATGAGAAAACATATTGGGATTATTTTATTTTGGTCTGAATGTCTAGTTTAGGTATTCAGTCACAATAAAACTATAGACCATTGGTATGTTTTATAAAAATGTTTATATACATAGATTTTACTGCCGGTTTATAGAAGCAAGAACAAAGCATTCAAATTTGTTTTTGTTTTCAATATAAAAAGGCAGATGAGTATTTTTACATGGCTTCTATAAACTGGCAGTTAAGCTGTAGAATTGTATTAAGTAATAAAATCAGAAAACTCAAAAAGTGGAATTGTTGCGTTTTGTTATGGACCTCCACGCCTTCAGTGTTGCCAATCCGTACGTAATTACATAAAGTTTGTAATTTCTACTCTCATGTAAACATTTTTTGTTAAATCATATTTTTACTCACCCTTACATTGACTTGAGTGTTTCAAATTACGGCAATGCGACGAAATTTCACTGACAACACCGGTTCGTGGTGGGAGTATTAAGTTAAGTTTTTGCTTTTTTTTCATTGCCGTTCTTTGCTATATAAAATATTTCGCAATTATTTTTTCTGTGTAAGGAATCAGCTGGCAACCTATAAAACTGATGACAGTTCTGTACAAACTAACTCATACATACGCACTTTTGGTTGTCATTTAAAGTTGAATTCTATTTTCTACAGAACAGAACTAAAAATTAATAAACAAACCACACTACATATGCATTTGCAATTGAATAGAAACAAAACAGCTGATTCAGAACGGAACAGCACGTACAAACTAATTCTGCTTTAACGCGCACAATCGTTAAATGTAATGGCATAGGTTGCCGACCACTACTCACCACTATAGCGCCAAAATATATTATTTACCCAGCTAGCCTTTTCAACCGCAGAAGAGTCTATGGAGAATCGTATGCAGAACATTTTCAATCGCAGGTGAGCACATATTTTAATCGTGGAAGATAATTGGCAAGCCGCGGAAGGCACTTTCATTAGTTGTAGATGCAATTATTTGAGATTTATTTAGAGATTACACAGTGTGACAAAAAAATACCTGTGACGTGTTACTATTTTTCTGCTAGGTATTATCGAGTAATTTCCTGCACAAGACGCCTTACAAGAAATTTTAAGACATTATTGATTTTTCAAATGCTTTACTACAGCGAAATCTTCTAAAACAAACAAACAACACTGTTTGCAAGAATTTTTTTTTCAGTATTATAGGTATAGGAGTAAAGAAGAAAATACTTCGTGACGGAAGAATTTGTGATGTTTGCTCCTTTCTACGCATGGGCGCGTATAAAAACGTCATGCATGTATGTGTGTATGATGTTTTAATTTCTTGCGTACATGCAAACGCACACACATGCATTGACATTAGTTGTATGCGCTTAAACACATAATACCCTGCAAATAATATTGGAGTACGTGGTCAAATCTAGATGAAACAGACTAGTTACATCATAGTCCCATGTAATGCAGTCATGTATCATGTCGTTTTCATACAAGCATTCAATGGTGTACGATAAGTGTTCGTGTTTAAACGAATATGATCGTTCTTCGTAAGCACTCACAAATTGTATGCGAGTAGTCTATAACTACTCCATATGGAGTAGTTTTGTGGTACTCCTACTCCTCTTTGGACTAGTTTTTACATGCATGTATGGACTAGTCGCATTATTTGCAGGGTAATAGCTTACCATCTACGTCTTACACGCACACTCAAGCATACACTAATCAACATTACTTCTCCTGATTGTTTGTTATGAACAAGAAGTCTTGGCGACATCGTTTGTTAACACTCATATACAAGTACACCAATACATCCATCGTGCTTCGGTTATAATGCGACTGCACTTATTATTGGTTTAGTATAATACATGCGACGAGAATACATTTAAAAAACCAGATGTATTTACATTTAAAGACTGTTTAAGCAGGTCTCTATTATCGAGCAAAACAACCAATGGTATTTGAAATTTTCCAAACACCTCTAAAATCTTGAGTCACGGGTAAAAGACCGGGTTTTCGTACCCCTTTCGACACCTTTCTACTTTGGACTCGTTCTCAGGATTTTTTTTGTACTGGAAGCATACTGTTTATGACTTTATTTATAAAAAATAATTGATTAAAAATAATTCGCAGGTTTCTGTTAAAAAAATTCTTTAGAAATTGACTGAGCTATTAAATATTTTATTATATGACTTTTTGTTAAAAAAACAACGTGCATAATGTTTTACGCGTTCTATTTATGTGCTTTTTGTGTACTTAAGCTTTCAGGATGATGAAAGTATAACTTAATAGACGTATATCAACACAGGGTACAAAATTGGTACACCAGTGGTCGCCAAACTTTTTTTTCTTGAGAGACAGACATACAGACATGTGTATGTACATACATAGGCTGATAAACACAACACCCTTACTTGCGTCGCACAGTCGGGTAAAAAGAATTTTTTTTGACTCTCCTGGAAAGTTAGATTTTTGGACATACACTGTTATATATAAAAACCCAGAATATATACTGATTGTTTATAGCCACGTAAACTTTGGACTTGTAACACTGCATTAAGCTTACACCAAATTCACTTTGCGGATTAGTCTTTCGACATATGTACTATACCATGGTAAATACAAAAAAAACTAAATAAAATGACAAATTATACCGAAATCGATTCATCGATGTCAATCAACACTTAATTGAACCTTATTAAGTATTTCTGTTCCTATTCCAGTGATGTATTTTGAGTTTTTTTGCTTAGGACCAAATTAATGATTTAAATGGGCCAAAATACGTTTGATAGGACCAAAAAATGTTTTTTTTTTCTTCACCAATTGATTACAATCTTTTTATTTAAATAAAAGCAAAATTATTTAATAGTAATATAATGTATATTTTATATATAATGTATATTTATATATGTATATTTTATTTAGAACACAAATAAAAATTAGCGACAAAAATGCATATATCTTTTAAAGTATTTTTTGTTAAAGTTAAATGAGTACATATTTTATGTAATCATACGATGCTTAGAAAAATAAAATTTTAGTTTATTAAGGCAGTTTCAGACTATATTACAAGTATTAATACTTTTGACGAAAATGCATCCCTGATCTAATTTCTGTTTAAAAAATTTCAAAAAACAATAACAACTCAACATGTCAGAGTTGCATTTTCCACAAAAGTACTAATACTTGTATTATAGTCTGAAACCGCCTTTAAACATATTTATATGGAATTGTAATTTTTCTCCTTCTAAGAGATCCTCAATTGTGACATTGCTGTTTGTAAAATTGCTTGCTTTAAAGTTTTTAGTTTACATATATACCTTTATAATAACATTTATTAGAAATAGGCCGGGTTTACATCTCCAATCATGTTGGATTATATAAAATTGTCGGTTTAACTGTTTAACTTACGTTTCTTTGGGCACACCGCACACATGAATTATCAGATGTAAACTCAGCCTTAGATTGCATTAAAGATGATACATTATTTACATGAGATTAACTCCGTAAGAATCTAGAATATTTACCATAAATGATGCCGTGGGCTTTTATACCTTAACACTTCTACCACCATGCTTAACTAGAGATTTTTACCCGATTTTTATATGCTCACAGTTCTTTTGATGACCAAAAAGTGTGTACTCACTTTAAAGAATTTTTAATTGAAACGCGACACGTTCGCTAAGAAGAGTAAGGCACTTTTTGTTTTTTAAATCAAAACATTTTTGTAAATAAAAATAGTGTTTGAAACAGACTGAAAACTATATTAAAAATTTAATTTAAAGGTTTTGAACTGAAAGGTCCAAAATAGCTCAGATAATACCACAGGGCCATCAAATTATAGGCCTGAACAGATCTACCTGTTTGCACCAGTCTTGTGTGTGTTAGTGCTGATATGTACAGATGGGAGTTTCTACGCGGAAAAACTCCCGGGAATTCCCAGGAATTATTACCTTACAAATCCCGGGAAATTTTCATCGGGAATTTTCGGGAATTTAATATTTCCGTTTTTGGAATTTGGCTTTTTTTACATTGCTGTTTGTTGTTTTATTACTTAAAAATACAATTTTGTAACGATGCATAATATAAGACTCCAACAACTTCAAGCCTTACGAAATATTTTCAGCCTAAAAACTCTTTATAGGAAGTAGTATCTAGATTGGCAAATGTAGATGGAATTTCCATCCATGCTTTAACTCAAAGCATATCTGCCGTCTTTATAAAAAATATTCCAGGCTTATTGTAGTCTTATTTGACATATTTTTATGGGAAATTTGTTTGTTACAGTCTTGTGAGAAAAATTTCCCATAGAAACATTTCAAAGAAGATTTTAATAAACCTAAAATAATTTTTATGAATACGACGGTATAAATTTATTTGTTTTTGTTTTTTTTTTTTTTTTTTTGAAATATTGTCGTTATTGAAATTAACGAATGAAGTTGTTTTGTTTTAAAGTTAAATTTTGTATATTTTTTTCATAAAATTATATTTTTTATTGAATCCATTTAATTAAATTCATTTGTTTTTGAAATTCCCGTCAATTCCCGGGAATATAAATTTTTTTTCGATTCCTGGGAATTGGAAAAGTCATGAAAATTAGAAACCCTAGTACAGATACACATGTTATTCAGCGTTTCTCGTACTAGTCATAACTAGATTGACAAACACGGATAGATTCATACTAGACAAGGTTAATATGACAGAAAGGTTTCTGAGAAACAATAGGAACTTACTTATTTTAGATGCTGACAAAGGCAATACAACTGTAGCAATGAACAAGTGTGACTATAATTCTAGGATGGATAACATTGTAGGTGATACCACCACATATAAGGTATCGAATAGAGATCCAACAACAAGATTACAGACTATGAATAATTGTTTAGTTGAGAATCTTTTTAAATTAAAAATTATTACATCTTTAGAAAAGAACAGTCTCAAGTCTAATGTGTCTATGGCACCAAGATTATATGGAGTACCAAAAATCTATAAAGACCATTTCCCTTTGAGACCAATATGCTCTTTTGTGAATTTTCCATCCTATGGACTTTGCAAATATATTACAAATATTCTAAAGAGATTGACAGAAAATTCTATATATAATGTAAAAGATTCTTTGCAGTTTAAAGAAAAGATAAAAGATTTAAGGATTCAGAATGATGAACAATTAATTTCATTAGATGTTGTGTCTTTATTTCCCAGTATACCAATAGATATAGCTCTAGAAATTATTGAAGAAAAATGGGAAATAATTAAGGATTATACGAAGATTGAGAAAGATTTATTTCTACGCATTGTTAAATTTTGTATAACAGATAATAGATATTTTAAGTATAATAATAAAATATATATCCAACAAAAAGGACTTCCTATGGGGTCTCCAGCATCTCCATTATAGCTGACATTGTTATGGAGAAGTTATTGGATTGTTGTATTGATAAATTAAATATAAAACCAAGGATAGTTACAAAATACGTTGATGATTTGTTTTGTATAATCTCAGATCAATCCATTGACAATATGTTGGCCACACTAAACTCATTTCATGATGATACAAAATTTACAATTGAAAAGGAATGTAATTCTAGAATTCCTTATTTAGACACACTAGTAATAAGAAAGGGAAATAGATTATGTATAGATTGGTATCAGAAACCAACTTCATCAAGTAGGATTATCAATTATTACTCTAAACACCCAAAGAGGATAATAATCAATATAGCAAAAAATCTAATTCAAAGAGTTTTGAGGATTACTGATATAGAATTTCATAGGATTAACATAGAAAAGATAAAAGAAATTTTAGTGAATAATAATTACCCTATTTCTGTGATATATGGATTAATAAGGCAATATAAAAACTGAAATAATTTGAACAGAAGAACAGTTACTGAACCAAAGATTTATAAATCACTAACTTATGTTCCTCTTTTGTCTGAAAGAATTCAAAATTCAAATATTTATGACAGTAAAAGATATATGTATATAATAGCACATAAAATGCATAACACATTAAATAGATTATTTAGCAAAACAAAAGATAGAATAGACAAATCAGAAATGTCAAATTTAGTATATAAAATACCATGTGGAGGTAATGATAGCGAAAATTGTAATAAGGTATATGTAGGTACTACAAAAAATAAATTAAAAACTAGGATATCTGGACACAAGTCCGATCAAAAATACAGGCACATTACACCCACACCAAAAACAGCATTAACATTACATTACAGGGACAAAAATCATTATCCAGATTTTAATAAAACATTGATTTTGGATAAAGAAAATAATTTCAGACGTATATATATGTTAGAAATGTTACATATTATAAAAGTACCATCAATACAACGAATAAACTACAGAACAGATACACTAAATGTTGCACAATGTTATAGACATTTAGTTAATAGATAACAGAATGTAAAACATTTTTCAAACTGCAACAGACACCAACATTTAAAATAATTTTTGTTATGTGTTTATTTGAGTTAAAATACTATTTTTTCAATGTATAACAAACTTCATATTATAATTTTTTGAGTTTTTGATTTACCGCCTTTTTATAAAAAATATTTTTTCATTGTCAATTATTATACAAACATATTTCCCTGAAGAAGTTACCCATTGTGGCAACGAAATATTGGAATATAAATAAAATTTGTTAATTCTTTTATAAAAAATAATAATAAAAAAATAAGATCTCAAGCTTAATAAATATAAAAACACATTAAAAACAAAAAGATCGAAGAAATTTAAGCAAATAGTCATAACTTATCGGTACAAGCAAATCAGTACCCCTCTTCTTTCTTCTTTCCTCTCTCTCCCATAAACTCAGACTTGATTCAAGAAAAACAATCGAATCTAAAACATGACTAAGAACAGAAACGCTGAATAACATACATATGTATCTGTACCAGTGTTGCCAGAAAATGATGATGACAGAATGCTAGATCTGTAAAAAAAATTCTACTAATATGTTCTACCGAACAAATGTATAATGCCCGATTTAAATTTAATTTTTTTTATTAAAATAGCTTTTAATTTCATGTTTATACAAACTTATTAGTATTTACAGGTGTTTTTATAGCACATACATATATGTTACCTGCTCCGAGAAAGGGACCTACACTGAAAGGAAAACGTTCATTCAGACAATGAAATTCTTCATTGTATTAATGAAATGTTTCATTAAAAGTCAGCTAATGAAGCCCTTCATTGGATCAATGAAGAATGATTCATTGTATTTATGAAGTTAATTTTGACGGCTATGTCATAAATAGAATGATTTAATGAAGTTTTTACCTACTATAAATGAAGTTTATTCATTAATATAAAGAAAATTTCATAAATATAATCCCTTCCAAACCACCTACTTAATAAAAGATATATAGATTTTTTGTATTTAATTTAATATATGTAAAAACATATGTGCTTAATATATGCGCATATGTAAGTATGTATTTACTTAACGTTAAGCATTTAAAATTTAAGGAACTCGTCAGTAGAGTTCAACCTAAACAATGTTTTAAATAAGCCGAAAAACTTACATTCTTATAGTGAAACTCTTAATATGTTGTTGAGAATCACAAAACACAAACATAAGTTCAAAAGAATCAAACAAAAATCTTAACAAAACAAGCATCTTTATAAGATGTTTGGCACAACCTTTTTTGTGTTTGTATAGAGGTGAGGAACCTGAATGGATAAAAAAGAGAAAGAGAGAGAGATATCTGCTATACAATGAAAAATATTCAGCGTTGTCAACTTTGAAATTTCAAAACGCACCAAAATGGAGAAAAAACGCGCCATTCACAAAAAAACGCACCAAGCTTAGAATTTCTTTTTTAAAATGTTTATTTAATTAATTTTACATAAAAAGTATAATATTTTTTTTTTGTGTTAAAAATTTAACACTTAAACAGGCTTTTACAGTTCAGGGTTAAAAAAATAAAACATAAAAACTTAACAAATTTGATTATATTCATTTTTATTATAAATAAATTCTGTAAAAAACTTTTTAAAGAGATTAACGATTAATAGTAAGGATTCAAAACTAATGAAAGTACTAAACTTTTTTATTCAAATATTAAAAAAAATTTATCAGAAGTTTAATACATTTACTCATATTAATAACAATAATTAAAAATTTTAAAAACCCCCGACTTTTTTCAGAAAAGATGTTATATATCTTCTAAACGGCTGGACCGATTTTCTTCAAGCATAGCTAAGAACCCTCTCGATCAAATGAAAATCGGTCCAGCCGTTTGGCCTGTACCTGGACACGGACAGACACACAGATAAACAGACACACACTACAAACTGGTAACACCCCTTTTATTAGTCGGGGGTTAAAAATACAAAAATAAAAATAAACAGCCTTTTACATACAAAACTAAAAAAAAAACTTAACAAAAAAAAAACAAAACGTACATACATGGTATACATGTGTTTTCTTAATTATGAAAGTGGTCTAAATCATACGAATTTTTGATTCGATATAGTAAAATAAATTTATTTTAATCGAGACTAGTACAACTCTAAATTAAACTGCTGCATAATTTAAATATTTTTGGATTTGTTCAAATGTAATCTACTAAATATCTCGACCAAAGAAATATATGACCTATACAACTTTCATTATTAAGGGCACATACATATGTTTGCAAGATGATAAATTTTTGTACATTAATTTTATAAATTATGTTTAAAACTTTTTAAAAAGGAGATCAAAAATCAATTATTTCAAATTAATAAAGCTAATATTTTCATCATTATTGTTATCATCGGGACATGAGACAGATTTCATGTCAAATTGTGATGTTTTATAAACATCATTACTATTAATATGGTAGTTAACACTATCAGGAAGTTGGTAAGTTTCACAACAAGAATTTTCCGGTTTTAACCAATTGTTGTGTTAAATTTGCGTTGGTGCCACCAAAAATTAAAAAAACGAACCGAAATCTTTAAAAAAGCGCACCACGCACCAACTAAGGATTTTTTCGCACAAAAAATTTCAAAAAGCACCCAAAATGGTGCGAAACGCACCAAGTTGACAACGCTGAGAATATTACATTTTATAAATGATGATTTCATTGCATTTATGACGACCATACTGCTTTGAAATAAAAAGGGATTAGAAAAATAAGAAATAGAAATGATTTTTTAACAAAATAACTTTTGATATATTCATGTTTGACAAACTGTATACAGTAAGAAGACGAAAATTGTGGAACTTATTTATATTTGCCCCAAATTCGCCAAAAAGAAAATTCGTTTAAACAAAGTAACGATTTTCATTAATGCAATGAACTATGAAGAACACATGAAGGGCAGAGATTGAAAGATTTCATGCATACAATGAAATTTTTCATTGTATTAATGAAAAGTTTCATTAATATAATGCAGAACACTTAATGAAACCGTTTCATTCTCTGAATGAATGATTTTCCTTTCAGTGTAGTTTGTCAAAAAATGGTACTTTGGAAAATCGATAAAAATGAGAAAAACATTAAAATTTTAATTAGTGTTTTTTTATGGGAATTGTTACAATTTAAGTTTAAAATTTTTAAACGCACTAATAATCCCAAATTAATGTTTTACTTATTAAGTAAAATATTTTTTTATGCATTATTTTTTATTATTATTCAATGTATTTTTAACAAAAAAAATATTTTACTTGATAAGTAAAATATTAATTTGGGATTATTAGTGCGTTTAAAAATTTTAAAATTAAAATTTTATTTTTTAAATATCGTTTTTCTCAAAACTTCATTTTCACACGCTAGGTATCTTTTCTCGGAGAAGGTCACATATACATTTTCAGACTGGGCCCAAGTGTCTTTATGTCAACACTAAAATTCTGCTGACAATTTTAGTAGTTACATTGTCTACAGTTTTATTTTATTCAGGAAAGAGAGAAAACAGATATGGTGTATATATAGTGAATTTTTCACGTATGTATGTATGTATATCGAGACCTATTTTCGGTTTAATTTTAAGCAAGATGTTATAAAAAATAAACTTTTTAATTGAAATTAAAACTATGGCCTACCCATAGTTTAGAATTATCAAAATGTCGAAATGTTTGATATCTTTTAAAATGCAGGCTGTAAAATGTTATCTTAAGCGACAATTTATGTGTGGTAAAATATATTTGGATACAATAAAAACCTGTCTTCTGAAAACTTTAACTTTCGTCGCTTACGGATAATTGAAAATAGTATTCCATATACATACATATTTATACAATATATAACAAATAATACAAAGGTATTCGTTGTATCTACATTACGTAGGAAACACATAATTATAAAAATTTTCATTTATGAATAGAATTATAGTACGTTTCCATACGTTTGCTCAAAAACCAATGTTTTGCTACATGTTTTCCCATACATTTTTCACATCAGCAAAACACCTCAAATAAGTTGTTTTCCTCCAAAACATGAACAAATTTGTTAGTTCAACACTGTGTTGCTGGCTGAAACTTCAAAAACAAGCCGCAATATTCTGACAAAAGGTGGCACTTTTCAGCCTGCCTTGTATTGACAATTTTTTTAAACCCCCTACGAAAAGTCACACACATTTACATTAAGCTTTTTCATGCATGCCTTTTTGGCATTTATATGCACGTTTAATGCTGAGAGTACGAAAAAGGCAAAGCGAAATGTTATAAATCCCCTCGAATTTTCATTTTGTGCCTTTTGTTCTACCCCGCAAGCTTCTCACCCCCTAACACCCTTGAACTAAAAAAGCCTGCCTGCACAGGCAAGCAGAAAAGGCACAGTGTAAATTGTGTCTAAGCAATTGAATCAGTTGTATTTATATGCTGTTTATATGTAAATGAGTGAAAAATTTACTAATCTAAATAATAAGGTTTGCGGCCTTGATAATAAAATCAAATCGATTTCCAAAACTCGTTTAACCAAAACACAAAAAAGCATAATGGAAACACTTCCAAGTGTTCTGAGAAACGTGGAAACGTACTATTACTCTCCACACTGAAAAAATTTAACAAATTAACATTTTTTATTTTAAGCATATGGCAGAATTTTTTAAAAATTTAATGCTTTTCAACTAATGAAAATGCCAGATCTGGCAATGAAAATGCCAAAATGGCAACAATGATCTGTACATACATACCAGAAACAACACACGAAAAACTGTTTCAAACAAGTATATTTGTGCAGGCCTATACATAAAACTTTAAAAAATGTCACAAATGGCCCAATTGTGCCACATTGCATCATTGTACGTATTCAATTTTAACTTGTGCTGTTATAAAAAAAATTAGATGTATTTTCAATAACAGGCAGTGCTAAAATGTTAAATTACCAAGCATCTCCCTCTTATTAGAGTCATTAGTAATTATTTTACAAGTAGATGGCACTAAAATCCTAGCGCAGCTATAAACCAACAACCATGGATTAGTAGAGCCACATTAGCATTGCCAACTTAAAAATAGTATGTGGAAATTGGATTTTATTTTCGTGTGACACATGCACTTACTTAAAATGCATTGACATTGTTTTTAGTTTTACAAATTTTTTACTAAAACTGTTCTTTGCATCACTGATTGTCAATATAAAAAAAAATTAAGTAGTTTATATAACACCTAGGCCTATTTACATATTTATGTATGTATATAATTTTGTGATTTTGAGAAATTCATATATACAGTAAAAATCGTAAGTTATCGATTAAATACGATTTTTTGTGGATAACTTACATACTCGTACTTACATACATACGTATGTATGTAAATGAATAGTTGGCACGAGTTTTATTTTCGGTGTCTTTTGCTCTTTTACAATGGATAAAGAAATTAGTAAACATTATAAATTATGAAAATGAATTTTATGTTTAATTTTGTTCAATTTTTTTTTTAAATTTGAGCACACATTTGTATGTATGTAAATATGTATGTATGTTTGTGTGTGTAGTTACCCTCTAGTCAACCTAGAACCATATGTCTCTATGTCAATACTCTTTCTCCAGCGACAATTGCACTAGTTAAAATGTCGACAACTTTCCTTTTATGCGTGAGTAGAGATACGCTAGAGACGACAGTTCTAGTGTATTTCTGGTGATATTGTCAATGAACGAGTCAAAAAAGGGTGTTATAAGTTTGTAGTGTGTGTCTGTGTGTCTGTGTATCTGTGGATCTGTGTGTCTGTTCGTGTCCACGTACAGGCCAAACGGCTGGACCGATTTTCATTTTCTGTTTGAAAGATGACTTGATCGAGAGTGTTCTTAGCTATGTTTGAAGAAAATCGGTCCAGCCGTTTAGAAGATATAACATCTTAGTAGCACTATTGGCAATGTCACTAGAAAATCACTATAAGTTTACTATTGACAACGAGAGAATATATCGACATTGTAGACTAGAGCCCCTAAAATTTACTAGTGAATATTTGGTGCCAATGTCTCCAGGTGGTCCCGAAAGAACTACTAAGTCAGTGGTGCTATAGTCTAGTGGTGGATTTTCAATGACAAGCTAATGTTAAATGTCAATAGATGATACCATTGGCTGGGGTACACATGTTCAGTAGTGCTACTGACAACGTCACTAGTAAATCACCACAATTTCGCTATTCGCACTTTCTGCATGGTACTTTGTTTTAATACCTAGTTCATATAAATGATAGCAATTTATTCATCTTTCGCAGCAACATTCAAAATGAAACAAGCTGATTCCCTCTCTAAATTTTGTATGGCGAAACATGTTGCTTTAATTATGATTCGCGGTCGATCTGTGAATGATAGAGCAAAGCTCGAGATTTGCTGTCCTTGTGAGCATAGCATAGTCTCAACTTGATACCTTTTGGCTAGCACAGACATTTTGTGCGACTTTTTCAATGGCATCTAATGGCATGTTTCTTCAATACAAGTAACTCAAAAAATAACTAAAAACTTAATACTTTTTAATTTTGTTGTTTCTATTTACATAACAATTCTAATTGCATCTAATGTCAAATACAGACAATCACAAAAAGGTACTTGTGTGGAAATTAAAATAGGTTTTTACTCATTAAATAAGAAAACTAATGTCCACACCAGTGATGGGAAAGTTGTTACGATCGTACTTTTTTTGATACTATTTGACATGAAAAAGTACCGTAGTACTCCCGCAACACGTTTGGTACTCTCACGGCCAGCTTAGAAATATAGTCGGAAAATGCGCGTATGCATATATTTTTGCGAAGAATTAAATTTCTTATTCGACAACTGGCACGAAACTTTATTAGTAAAGACATTTTAGAAAAGTGTACCCAACCAATCACAATTAAATATAAATGAACATTATATTTGATTCAATGATATTTTCTGTGGCACAGAGGTTGATCTCTATGTAAACAGAAATCACTTTGAAACAACTGTTTCAGTTTAAAGAAAATTGTAAAAAGTTTATATTACATTCTGTCAAGTTCTTAGAGAAAAAGTGGACTTTGACAGTTTAGTTTAGTAAGTATCCCTCAGAAAATGTTTTATTTGGTAATTATACTACTTTTAATTAAAGTGTTTCCCAGCGAAAAGCAAAATTTTTAAAATATTAACAACCAATATAGAGCATACTATGGAAGAACTGAAGCCATTAACAACAGAAAATATATGTATGCAGTTTCTGGACTTCCGTGGCTATAACTAAAAACGCATTGGGCGAATACATGTTTCCTGGTAAATCGAGAGTAGTTTACGGAATTTTGTCCATACCTCACTCCTCTGTAAATATCGAAAGGATTTTCTCTTACCACAATATCATGAAAACAAAACAAAGGAATAGAATTTATGTTCCAACAGTATAGTCTTATCAGGCCAAAGATTTATTTAAGTCCAAAAACTGTTTTTGTTATAACTTTAATCAGGGCTATCATGAATAAGATTCCGCGTGAATTTTTTCCCGGGGAACAATTCCAATTAATAGCAAGTAATAGGGAAAACAAAAAATTCTAATTGGAAAAGGGAGAAATTTCACGCGGAATTTTATTCATGATAGCCCTGAATATTTATACCCACCCAGACAGAAAAAGATAATCAGTACGATGTTGTGACGATGGTCTCCGGGTACAACTAACATCAGTATAACATCTGTTTAACAATATTTTAAGGAACTCATAATATTAAAATGGTAACGCCGAATGACCGTCCTCCAACTCTTGTTTTTAATGTTGTTGCAATACTCTAAATACAAATTTATAAGGTCGTCACAATGGAAATTTTCAAACTTAAGTCAACTTTTTGTATTTACGGTGTTGTAGTGGTATATGATTACTAAGAACACGGTATTTGAAAACACAAACTAATATATTTGTGTTTGTAGTACTGTGGTGGTACAAACTTTTTCGAAAAGTCGTAATTTTGTATTTACAGTGTTGTGAAGGCACATACTTTTTGCGCAAAATCTCAATTTCTGTCTGGTTATGTACATATGTATATGCTTTTTGTTCATTTTCTTATTTATTTGTTATAAATTTTATATAATTTTTTGTTAATAAAATATAAATAAAAAAATAGTTTTTGGTACTCTCGGGATCAAAAAAGTACTCCAAAAAATTTTTTTTGGTACCGAAATGCAAATCTCATTTCCCATCACTGGTCCACACAACCGTCTAATGGAACCACTATAGAAACTGCAAGCATAAATCCAAACATTCTTACATTATAGGGTGCCCCTGTGGCTGAGTGGTAGCGATGCTAGCCTCTCAGTCCAGAGGTCGTGGGTTTGATTCCCACCATAGACCCTGGGTGTTTTTCGCAGACAAGCTAATCGCTTTGCGAGTTGTGTTTGTTAACAAAAAAACTAATTAGTAATGAAAAACTGTTTGATTCAGACATATAACATATATTCTCATCATAATTTTATTTTCAATTTTGTTCACATAAATTTATTCAAAGAAAGTAATAATAGGTTTGTTGCAGTACCTGATACTGTTTACTGAGCTTCGCTGTATTATATTGGAATTTCGTTCGCTTATACAAAATCTTGAGAGAGTAATTCAAGTCTGAACAATGGCAAGTTATTACTGAATAAATTGTTGCCGAAAATAGCAGTTACACTTTTCTTTTTTGTGAATTTTATTTTTAGGTAAATTATTCATTCGTTTTCTTGTATGATGTGTAGCATATTTAAAAAAAAGAGTATATATCGGTTTTTTGTATATGAAATATATATTTTATATCTCTAATACATTTTTCCCTCAATAATTTTCAATTTAACTAGGGCCCAAGGAAATAACGCCCAAATAAGAAAATAAAATAAGGCCCAATAAAATTATGGAATTTTGAATTGGGCTTTATTTCATCTTGAGTTTGGTTGTGCTTTATTTCAGTTTTTTTTTGGCTTTATTTCATCTTGAGTTTGTTTTTTAACTTGTGTTTTTTCATAAATTTTGCTCCTATACCCTATTTAGTTTTTTTTTGGGTTTTATTTTGCTGGGGCTTATTGCATTTCTTATTTGAACATTATTTCCGGCAATGATTTGAATGATTGGTGCGACAACCATGCACAGTTACTTACGTATCTCTTTAAGCTAGCGTATAACTCAACTTCAAAATTTTGGCAGTATGAGTATGTTTTAGACTAATTTCGAATTAAAAATTTAAAATTTTGACAAATTTATGAAAATTGAAATTAACAATGTTCACTTCCGGTTTTGATGTGTGTTAGGCATGCAATCAAATTTGTATAATTCATAAATTTTTGGAGATCACGTTTTCAAGCGTTAGCAGAATAGTGAGATCATCCTAAAGCAGTGATTGGATATGAGATTTCAATTTCGGTATCAAAAAAAAAAAAAAAAAAATTCGAGTACTTTTTTGGTCCCGAGAGTACCAAAAATTATTATTATTTTTATTATTAACAAAAAATTATATAAAATTTATTTACAAAGAAATAAAAAAGGAACACAAAGCTTATACATTAGAAGGGGTAAATTTTTTTTAAAAATTTTATAGCAAAAACGTAATCTACACGAAATTTTTAGAAAATTTTACGAAGAAACCATGAGTCTAAAATCAACCCCTATACCGCACCTCAACACATGCAATTTTATTTCCTCTTTAAAAAAATTGTTTTTAATTAAAACTCGTCCAATCCATTTTCGAATTATTATTATTTCTTCCACGCAAGTACTCCCTGCTTTTAATTTTTTCATGAGCTAGCTTAGATTTATCCATAATAATTAGTGCCTACTGTTTGTCATACGGGATTTCCCGGGAGATTTGTGCGGGAATTCCCAGGATTTTTTTATTTTTATTTACTATGGCAACTTTTGTTTGTATGTTCACATTCCTTGATTAGTGTCGATATTCAGCTTATGAATGCGATGATGCAATAATAAGGTGATGACTCTAGCACAATAGCTGAAACCTTACAACAACTAAGGACGAGTTTACATCTGGTACACATGTGATCTGAGACTTAGAGGGCTTTATTTGCCAAAAGTGGAACGCAACGTTCAAAATTTAATACTACAAAAATTTATAGAAGTAAAAACAGAAATGCGCAAGGAAATAAAAGAAAAATTACAAAATAATTACAGATTCTCTTTGGTAAAGAGAACGATTCTATTAATGCTTATTCTCTACTAAAGTCCTATACCCAAAAAAATATTTTGGAATATTTTCTTAATAACATAATTTGTTTCTTCTTGAGTTATATCAATGCATTTGGATTTGAATTTCATATAATATTGATATTTATGCATTACTATTATATAAAGAACTGAAATATAATTATTTTTTGACTAAAGACAGAATTAAGGCTTCGTTAGTCTTTAATTTCTGTTTCCGTTCTATGCTGTGCCGTTCTGCTTCTAAATTTTAGTACTTACTTTTCTCTAGTAACTTATCTGTTATTTCGGACCAGAAGGGTCGCAGTTTTCCACTAAAGCGATGAGTTTTGCATCTTCCATTGTTATGTTTAAATATAATTTAATGTTTTTCTTGTAAAAATTGATTTTTTTTAATTCAAAAAGCGCAACACAATTTATTTCAAAATGTTTTTATTTAATTTATGCTGTCACTTAACATTTTTTTTAATTTTCAGAGGTTGAACCGAAACAGAACAAAAGGAAAAAGAAAAACTAACGACTTGTATTAGATTTCTATGAAAAAAAGAGTCAGCTGATTCGTAACAGAACAGAAAGTAAAAACTAATTCTGGCTTTAGACTTTACTTTCTGTTCTGTTTCGAATCAGCTGTCTATTTTTTTTACAGAAATTTAATACGTCGTTACTTTTTCTGTTTCATTCCGTTCTGTTTCGGTTCAACCTGTGAAAATCAAAAAATTGTTAAGTAATTGTAAGTGACAGCATAAATTAAATAAAAATATTTTTTAAAATTAATTGCGCTTTTAGAATTTGAAAGTTTAATTTTAAAAGAAAAACATAAATTATATTGACACTCAACAATGGACGAGTCAAAACTCATCACTTTAGAGGAAAACTGCGACCCTTCTGGCCAGAAACAGCTGATAAGTTACTACAGAAAAAGTAAGTAGTCAAATTTAGAAGCAGAACGTCAGAGCACAGAACATTAACAGAAAGTAAGGCAAAGGCAGCCTTATGTGTTTATAAATCCTTATTATTTAATCGATCTCATGATTTACCAAAGGTAAATCAATAATTGTACACAACAATCATTTCTCATATTCTGTTTCATTAAAATTTACTTTAAATAGCTGATGTTAATAACAAACTCTACCCAAGTAGATAGACTAGGGTGCTGATGAAGTGCGTGACTGCACAGAAAAATATCGGTATTTCCCCCAGCTAAAAAAGTCTAGTTTAATTGTGTTTCTCTTCTTTACAAACTCACATTAATTAATAAAAATATTTCATTCAATAAGAATTGAAATTACTGAACTTAAGCCCGAATAAGAAATTATTTCTGATTAATATTTACTAACAGCCTGTTTTTCGAAAATGAATAAGTGTATACGTTCTTTAAAATAACGAATGAAACCATGTTTTCGTTTTTAAAATATTTATTTATTTTCATGTGTGTGACAACAAAAGAGCTTTCAGTTTTTCACACTCATAAAATTTTTTATGTAAAATTAATTAAAAATCAGTCTACATATTTTTCATTTGACTTTAAAGAAAATGTTATTTAATTTTTAATGTTAGAATGTGAACTGACTTAAAACCGTGAACAACTATTTTTTCCTTTTATTATTTACTATAAATTACAAAAAAAATTAAATAAACGAAAAAATCTAAATGGCTTTTTCCATAAGTGGATTAATTTAAGTTTCACAAGAACGAATCTTAATTTCCGTTTCCCTTGCTTACATAATTTTTCTGTGAAAGAATCAACACCAAATTCAGTATAAACAAATAATTTTTGCTTTATTTTCCATAATTTTACTGTCAAACAAATGACAAAAAATTTTAGTATTGAGTCAAAATAACGTAAAAGCTATAGAGAAAAAAAACTTAGTTCTCATAAACAACGGAAAATACGAAATGCAATGAAAATCTGTTTTAATGGGTAAATGAATTTCCAATTGAATGCTTAAATCAATTGAAAATTAAATTGCTTACCCCTTATTGATAAGATTTAAAATTAATTTGAAGTGAATTTTATTTAAAATTTTTCATACAAAATTTTTTTAATAGATATTATTTTTTGTATTCCTTCACTGTAATAATTTTTTGAGTGTAAATTTTTGGTCATACCTAGAAAGCTCTTTTTTTTTTTTGTCAAAACGAAAGCTTTAGAATATGTTTTATAAAAATCAAATTTTAAACGTTATCGTTTATAAACGAAACATAAAAACGAAAGGGCTTATGTTTTCTAAAAACAGGCTGTAAAAAGTTCAACTAATACCCGTATTCTAATAAATTGTGACAAATTTTTTGTCATACAATTTTGTCAAATTTCTTGTTATATAATTTTAAGGCACATTCACCAGGTAGTAGCGGAAACGCAGCTGAGCTATTTTTTTTTTTAAATTATAGTTCATTCGAAGCTTCAAAAATTGTTTACGAAAGAGAAATTAAAAAAAAAAATTTTAAAAAATTTTCAATGTGAAAAATATTTTATTAAAAAAATTCTTTTGAAACAAACTTAAAAATATGAAAAAACTATTAAAAAATTGTGAAAAGTGCTAAACGTTGCAAATTTTGTTAGTGGTAGCTGCCGTGAAGAAATTTTTTCAAATTTATGTGAATAATTTTCATTTTTATTATTTTACAACAAATTCTATTTTTGATATTTTGGATCAACTAAAAGCCATGTTGTTTTTTTCATTATTATATTTTTTCATTGTTCTTGTAATCCTGATATTACCTGGAAATAAATGTGCCTTGATATAATTTTAAATAAAATTGTCATGGTATTCTGTTGCTCTTATGACAAGGAAAAGCTTAAAAAGCTCAAAAAGCTTTCAACATACTATGGTGAGATTTATTTCAAATTGACAACTATATTTATTTATTTAAAAAATAATAAAAAAATGTATTATGAATGTAAAGAAATGTATTTTTTTATTTCTTTAGCCGGAGTATCTTGCATTTACATAAGTAATTAGCAAACGATGGTCGCACACATAGAAATGTACTAACAATACATTTCGAAAAACACACGGACAGGACAGTATAGGTTCGTAGTTTCTCCAAAAGAGGGTTGATTGTGAAATCTGTGGAAGAAAAATTGTAATGGTATGAGGGTAATATTTCTTCTTCAAATTTACCGTCAGAATATTCAGAAATATTAAATTTTTAATTTAAAAAGTAATCTGTATGAGCTATTAGAGTGCCTAGACACGTTCAAATTGTATAAATATATGTATTCGCAAAAGTTGTCCATTTTACCATAGCTACAACTACAAATATTGTTGGCAAAAAACCAGGAGTCCCTGGATGTTATTTTGGAAAAAGTGAAAAAAATGTTTCCTTTACTTTTGCAAAAAAGTGCACAAAGCAATTATTTTTATTGGCATAAGATTTTAAAAATTTTTCAATAATCACGCTTTTTTCTCTTTAATTCTCACAACTAAAAAGTAAATTAAAAGGAAAATTAATAAATTTTTATTTTGTTATGTGCTTTTCATTAGGTGACAAATTTGTTATATTTTATTCATGACAATATTTTTCAGAATACCAAAAATATAAAAATACACACAAAAAAATATAAGAGGTAATATTAACTAAGCTTACATAGGTAACTTTTTTTATATGAAAGTAAAAAACTTGGGTTTTATTAACTATTCAGTTAGGTAATTTGTACATTAAACATTACCTAAAATCCAAGTTAATATAAACTATTACAATAAGGTACATACATATGTAAATATATACATATATTTTTCGAAATTATTTTTATTGAAATGTTTTATATTTTATTGTCAAAAGTAAATTTTTGAGCAAGAAGGTTTGTATGTATTAAATTTTTAAAATATTTAAATTTATGTAAAATAATTATTTTTAATTATTATAGATAAACTAGCTGAGCCCAGCAAATGTCCTCTCCCTTCCTTGCTTTCCGTTCTTACTTTTTAATGGTATAGAAGCAAGTACGCAAATTGCCAGTGTATCCTGTATATACATAGGTGTTTCCTTCAGAAGCTGCAGACGACCTATACATTCGCATAAGAAGATCCCCATCCCAAGTTTTAATGGTCTCCACCAACTCAGAGCTGCTTTACGATTGCCGGCAAACGTGGTCTTATGCCAGGAACACAACTGGGACGAACGACAAATTTCGTGGACGGTGACGAATTCGTCTATAATAATTCGCTGAGTAAATTCGTCGTGTGAAGCACAACAACGACGAATAAATAAGAGCTCTTATAGCTGATAAAGTTGCTTATTGTTTGTGCAAAGAAAGAGAAAACTGTTTTTTTCCTGGTTAAAAGAATATAAATATGTAAATGTATCAGAGAGTTCGTCACGCACGACGAGTTTCCTTCTACGGCAGTGTTGTGTTAATTTGCATATGCATGAATGTGTTTTATTTTTTATTTTGTGTTCCTAGCAGTGATGCCAACTTTTTTGGCTCTGAAAGCACATCAGAATTTTAAAAAAGCACTAAAAAGCGTAATTTTGAAATCTACAAAGCGTAAAAAGCACTAACGTGAAAAACGAGTGAGATTACAAAATGTTTTCTAAGCTATTCTCTATTTCGGCAATATTATCAACATTTTTAATGAACTATATCAGACGAAAAAGGTATGCTTTACCCTAAACAAATAAATACACCAAGTTTTTATCAAAGTAATTTTAAGAAATACGCAAATTTCTTAAAAGCACTACTTAGTGCTTTTTCTTAGTTTGGCACTAACGCTCAAAATTTGGCGTTTTGAGTCTTCAAAAAGCACTAAATATAGTGGTTCCTAGCATTACCCTTAGATGTTTTATTTTCGTGATGTTTTTTTTTATTTTATTTATATATATGTAGATAAATAAATTATTAAATAAATAACAATTTTTTTTAAAAATTCAAAAATTTTTTAAATCCATGACAGTTGTCGAATTATAAATATTTAATATAACTAAAATACATGATAATTTGCCGCATTATATATTTATAAATTTACTTTGCTATTTAGATAGTTCACAGAAAACAAAAGTATGAATTTCACTAGTCGTTAAGGAGTTTCAACTAGAATTTTAGTTGATTTTTCGAACATAGAAATCAACTAAAATTTTTGTTAAATTACCTAAAAAACTTTGTAAATGCCATTCTACCCTTTCACTTAGTTAAAATTATACCATTATTTTAGGAAATGATGATGATGATTTATTTTGTTTGTAGTCATTCACCTCAGTTTTGTTATAATTTTGTCATTGCCACAGAGGTTAGAATACGGGTATAAATCTAAAAATGCCTTATCTAGGCAGAAAAATTTATACGGAAAAATTTTACGAATAAGAAAAGTGGATGGTTTCATTATTATGTGTTATATATTTAAAAAATTTCTCAGAAAACATGTTTTTTAATGCGAACTGCAAATTGCATAAATCAATCAAAATGAAAAAAAAATTGTAAAAAATATTATTCTTTGTTTGTATTTAAAAAAAAAACTTGGTAAGCGCAAATCGGGGCTTGACTGGATTTTTAATAATTGAATATTTTGCCTTCTTTGAATAGATACTGTGTATAATATAATATTATTGAACAAAAAAAAACTACTGTTATAGCTTAGAAAGAGGAAATAAATTCTCATGCCGAGATGCATGAATGGAATTTTATGTAGATTTCGTTTTTGCTATAAGATTTATAAATTTTTTTTCATCCATCCAAATCGACCCGGCATACATATGTATGTATGTGTGTACATAGGCAACAATTTTGAAGTTACAACAAGAAGAGTTTTTAGACTTTAACAAATCTTTGTCCTGGGTAAGACTTGATACTGTTGGAATATAAAGCATGTTCCTTTGTTTGTTTTAATGAGATTTTGGTAAGGGAAAGTAAGGCATGGACAAAATTCCGTAAGCTACCCTTGATTTATCAGGAAACATGTATTCATATGAGGTGTTTTTAGTTTTAGCCACTGTAGACCAGAAACTGCATATATTTTCTGTTGTTAATGGCTTCAGTTCGTCCATATCAGCCAATGCTCTATGTTGTTGTTAATATTTTCAAAATTTTGCTTTTTGCTGGAAAACATTTTAATTACAAGTGGTATAATGCGATCGATTTTATCAGATAAAACATTTTCAGGGGAAAATTTCTAAATCAATTTTTTTTTCTTAAGACGTTTTTTTATTTATTGTATCTTCATATGTATGTATATGAACTAACAATAAGTATTCAAATCTTAATCTAAAGTATAATTATTACGCCCAACCAATGTCGGACATAAACTAAGTGATAGTTATTAATAATACAAAAAAAAATATTTTTAAGAGCTGCATCTGGAGTGTTGTTTATTAAAGGCCTTGTATCTCTCTTTTTTAAGCGGGTGTGTCCAGTAAAGTTCAATATATTACGAGCAAGCGGATTAGGATGTGACTCGAGTTTTGTTATGTATTTGCCTGAGTATTTTGCAATTTCTTCAGTCACTAGTGTCATATTTAAATCACGATGTATATTTGAATTTTTGATGTACCATGGAGCCGACGTTATCAAGCGTAACATTTTGTTTTGCCTTCAATTTAACATTTCATTTTAAAAATCCATTTTTGCCCTCAGAACTTAATAGAAAATTATTACAGTTTCCTTTAAACTGATTTAAAACAGTTGCTTCAACATGATTTGTGATTACATATCTATAGATTAACTTCTGTGCCACAAAAAATATCATTAAGTCAAATATGGGTTTCGTTTATATTTAATATCTTTACTATGTAATAAAGTTTTGTGCCATTTGTCGAAAGAGAATTTTAATTCTTGGCAAACATATATGCAACGAGCATTTTTTTGACTGCATTTCTAAATTGGCCGTGAGAGTATCAAATGTGTTGGGGAAGTACTACGGTACTTTTTCATGTCAAATAGTATCAAAAAAGTACGATTGTACCAACTTTCGCATCACTGTCCTAAGGTAATTTTGGTAAAAAAAAAATTAACAAAAACAAAAAAACGGGTTAAAGTTAAAAAAAAAATTAATGTGAATTGGTCATTTCCGGTTACACAGTGCGGTAAGCATGTAAAGAAATTTGTATTACTTGTAAGCTTAAGGGCAGCCCATTTTTAAACTCTTACAGTATAATAAGAACACCCTAGGCTAATTTGGTACAAGAAATAAAGAAAAAACACGTCAAAGCACTGTGGGCGGATAGGTCGATCCAGCATCGTTTAATTAAATTTTCAACGTGTTTAATTTCGCCAAAAATGTGACTCTATCAATTACTAATATCTCACTGAACTTATATTTGGACTCTATTTTAATTAATATGATCTAGTTGAATAGGTTTGAGCTGTCAAACACAACATATTCTTTAGCCGGTGCATCACTTAGTCCTCGTCCAGACTTGCAACTTTTGTTGCTGCAATTTTTTAAAATTCTGCTTTGGAATTGCATAAGTGTCCACATTAGGAAATTCTAGTTTTGCAATTAAGTACTAAACAAATTCTACTTCACAACAAATTATCCTGAAAAATTAACAATTCTTTTTACTTTTTGTTACATTTTGTGTTTTTCATACAACTGAACAAACAAAATAAAAATAAAACGTCAAATACACCTTCAAACTTTAAATTAACAACTGCAAATTTCAAAACAAAAGATAATTGCCGAGCACATGCAACTGTGTACTCAGTGCTCGTCCAGACTTGCAATTTTTGTTTCTGCAATTTCTTAAAATTCTGCTCTCAAATTGCATAAGTGTCCACATTACGAAATTATAATATTGCAATTATGTATTAAAAAAAATTAAAACACCACAAATTTCCTTGAAAAATTAACAATTATATTTACTTTTTGTTATATTTTTTTATTTTTCATACAACTGAAGAAATAAAATTATAAAAAACGTCAAATACAAACTAACAACTTGAAATTAATAATTACGAGTTTGAATTCAAAAGAGAATTGCCGAGCACATGACACTGTGTACCCCTCCCCAATCTTCTCACCTCTCTCACCAATAAACTCAAGAATTGCTGCAACAAAAATTGCAAGTATGGACAGGGACTAAGCGAGTTTTCTTTGCTTTGCCAAATTTTCTCTAAAGTCGCATTTGTCTCAATTAAGTGGAAGAAATGTGGTTTTATTTATAGCTAGAGGTATGTATTTACTAAAAAAAAAGTTGTTTGCGATCTGTGCTTAAGTGTTTTAGAAAAAAATATACATATGTAGTTAAAGTTGACTATAGCACTAAATGCTTGAAAAAAGCCAAAATAAGACTTTCGTGGACAGGAAATTCTAATATTCGCTGGTATTCGTGCTAGAATATTTTTTTTTTCTAAATAACTGTTTTGTCTTGTGATTACAGAATGTCCAAATTATCTGCAGCCTCGTGCAACTTCCCAGCAGAAAATTTCAAAAGAGGCAATCGAGTTTGGAATTAAGCATTTTTGGTGGAAGCACTTCCCTACTGGATTACCAACTTAATGATTTTAACAAGGGGTGAGACTAAAATAATCGCTTTTTGAGAATTACTTACATTTTTATTTGTCAATATATTCACGTAATCTATTAAATCTAGAATAATCATTCTCCTCATTTATCAATTTGCACAGCATTTTTTTTTTAAGTTTTATGTAATGTGATTTGTAAGCGAGTAATGAAATTTGGTAATCAGAAAAGTAAGTCATTATATGGCAAGTAGTTCTGACGGTAAGGTGTAATTTTTTGCTGGGTTTACATGATATTGCATTTTTTAGGAACAATGTTGATGTGAGACGAAAAGTTTATTTACAACGGCGCAACGAGCCAGTTCTTACTAAAAAATTTTCTATCGTTAAAAGTCATATACACATTTAATAATATAATTTATATCAACATGTATAATGCTAATGAAATGCTTCCAATAAGAAAAAAAAAATAGAAATTTTGTAGCAAAATAGGCTGAGAAGTGAAAATTCAACCATAGAAGCAGCCACAAATTTGCAAATGCAAGCTTTCCGATTCCATATACACCACACGACGTTTTGGCATTATTTTTTGATGGTAATTTCACTAAGCACTCATAAAAGTTGATGCAAGCTGGTGCAAAAAGTCGGAATTCCAATATATATCCAAAGTACGACACTTTACATATTGCAAAAATATATTACAAAAATCGAGTCCAATTTACGAACTATTCAGCTTAAGTGCCTTTACAACAACATATGGTAGATCATATTGTTATGCACATCGTAGAGAGTGAACAAAATCTCACTGTTATTTCTAACTCGTCCGTCGCTTAGACGTGAATGTACTTGCATGTAAGTTATGTGTGTGTATTATCAACGAAAATTTCACAAAACCGCCCGACTGTCTTGCAACTTGCATGATTACTTTTTAATGCAAAGTTCTCGATAACATTAAAAAGTTTAGTTTGAAGGGAACCGGATAGTATTGAACTTTATACGTACTGTTTCAATGATATTTATGTCTCAAAAATCCTTTAACTGCTTGATTTATAAATATTTAAGAAAAAATATAAAATTTGCTTTTAAAAGTACTTAAAATAAGTAAAAGCTTAAATAAAATTATACTTCAATTCAGTTAATTTCAAATAAAGTATTATTAGGGCAACACTGTGGGTTTTCTCTAATTCACGCATCACACTTTAACCCATTATTTTATGTAACTCTGTCCTTTTCAACTGGCGCAGTCGTAATGAGTAAAAAAATAGCAGACCAGAAATTTTAAGTTTAGAAAGCTTTATTAAAGAAAAAAAGTAGTCAGATCCTCACAAAAACATAAATGTGGAATAAGACCAAGTTCCTTTCCAAAATTTCGGCCATTAAAAGAAGTGACCAAGTTTTTGTTTGGCACAATACCTAACACTGAAATATGCTATGCATTATATTTATAAATTTGTAATCATAAGGGCGTCATATAATTTTTAAATAATCTACCAACCTAGCAATATTTTTACCTTTCTAAAAAAGGAGGGAATAATGTATATTTTTACATTTCTTTATACGAAAAAATGTTGTCAAGTAAGCAGATTATCTAGAAATTACGATTTGTCGCCAAAAAAATAAAATTATACTTTCATATAGTAGAATAAAAAAATATATAAATCGAGAAAAAGTCGTTTTTTTTTTTGATTCGAAATTTATATTACAGATGAATAATGCATAGGAGAGCTATTTGCAATCTGAAATTCATTTTGACCAAATTTTAGTTGACGTATTGTGAATTTAGGCTCTCGATATATTTATATGAATGTTTGAATTATTATTATTTTTTGTTTAAAAAAAAATTATGTACTTTTGCTTCAAATGTGTAATTTTGGATACAGCCATATGTCATTTCTGAATTCTTCATTGTAAACACTGCCATATATGTACTCTCATTTTTCGGATCCGACCCTAATATGGGAAGTCATATAAGCTCCATAAATTTTTTTTAAGCTGGATATGTTAAAGCATATATGTACAGTAGTTTTGATTTAGCTGCCTTTTGTTTAAGTGCACTTTGGACTTAACTGCCTAAACTGATAAATTTCTGTCACTATTCTTTAAAATCTCATACAAGTTCGCTTTTTAATTGCACTTTCTATACCTGCAGATTTAAGATAAGTGCCCTAAAAAATTTTGGTAATTTTAAAATATTTTCATACAAAAAATCAATGTTAGCTGCACATTGACTTAACTGCACAAAATATATTTTTCCTGTGATTATTATTCAAAAACCTTTTTTAACTGCACTTTGTATACCTGCTCATGTAACATATTTTTTGGCAGTTTTAAATTATTCTCATATAAAAACTTTAAATTAGCTGCACACATTAAAAAAATGTTGCTGCATCAGTTTGCAACCATGTATGTGTATAAAACTGAAGTCAAAAATTTTATACCTGCACATTAAGGCAGGTAAGTGCATTTAAGATAACAGTATTTTTGACTTATCTGCACAAAACGTCCTGCAAAGTAGATTTTGCACACTCTAAAGTACCCCATACACGTTTCAATTCAATTGTAAATTGAGTCTTTCAATTGAATTGATTCTTGGCCACACACTTCATAAACTGAATTGAAAGATTTTCATTCAACTGTCAAATTTATATTTTTTTCACAAATAAAAATTTAAAAATTTAAAACTTCTATTGTATTTAATCATTTATTTTTATATTTTATATTTAGAATTCAATCAAATTAAATACAATTAAATACAATACAATACAAACATAAATTTTGACAGCTAATCAAGAGACTCGAACACACACAGCACAATCGAATTGAAAGACTTACTAGTCAACATGAAAAATCAAAATCTTTTGATTTTTCTTCAACCAACTCGACAACTGCCAAACTAATCAATTGACAAAGCTATACACACTTTGATTTGAACAACAACCGACTCAATTGAAAATTGAATTGAATCGTGTATGGGCTGCTTAAAACATTAGCTCAAATTTAGGATCATATTTTGTCTAACTTGTTGTTGAAATATTCTTATTGTCTAAATTTATAACGATTGTGTAGTTATTTGTATCAAAAAAACAATATTTGTCTCATTTTACACAAAAATATAAATCTGCTTTTAGATGTGTTTATTTTTAAACAAAGTGTGCTTAAAAAACAGCTACATATGCCTAAATAACGTCAAAATGTTGAAAACTAAACATATGTGCGTAAAGCAGCAGAAATATGTTTAACAAGAAGAAAGAAGAAAGAAGAAGCTCAAAAGTACACACGTTCTAACAGAAGCACGCCATATATAAAATTAATTAAAATTAAAATAAAGCTATTTCTAAAAAATAATTGTGTGTTTTATATAAATAGTGATAAGTTAATATTGTAAATAATGAGTAAAAAAATTATTAAATTAAAGCTTTGAGTTAAGACAGTATTGTTAAACAAGTGCGATATGTATACATACTTATGTTAGAAACAAAATTACTAAAATTTTAGAAATTTATTTTTAATTTTAATTCGAATTCTAAAAATTACATGTAAAATTTTAAGCAAAACGTGAATTTTTTATGTTAATTCAGTAAACCTTTTTATCAATAAATTTAATTAAGCACATGTATTAAATGCATTTTTATTAAAAAAAACATATTTTAAAATTCAACACAAGGGGAAACTAAACACAAATTGCGTAAAATTGTTGAACATATTTTGTTCCAAATTAAACATATAGTGCTCAAAAATCAACAAAACGTTGAAAAAATATAGCTGTGTAATTTTAGGTCGAAAGTAGTCTGTAAAGTGTTGCCTACTATTATCGACGTAATTTTCAACAAAAGTGCTTTAGAGTGCAGCTAAGTCAAAATTACTGTATGTGTTTATTTTTCATATAATTTATAACTTGGTGAGGTGTTTCATAAAAAAAAATGTTTGTTGCAAATAAGTTTTCGAGTCTCATGATTTTAGTGTCTCACATTTCCTCAATAAAATACTTTTTGTGCGACTTTATTTCTATACAACGACTTTCTGAGCCTTTTTAGGGTTCCGTACACCAAAGGTGAAAAGGAACCCTATTGTTTTCGCTACGGTGTCCGTCACACGCTATTTTCTCAGGAACCATAAGAGCTACGGACAGAGTATGTAGAGCCTTGGGCGCTACAATAACAAATACATGAGAATTAAAAATTAAAGGGTGTTCCAAAACGAGCAACGAAAAATGTTAAAATCTCATGTAATGCTGCCTCCGTAACTATGGGAAGTATAAATATTAAGGAATCAGATGCTCTTGATGTTCTTGGCATGAAAATACAGTGTGATGTTCGATGAATTGAACACATTTTTCAAATTGCAAAAGAAGCATTCAAGTGCCTTGGCCTTTTGAAACGTTGCAAACGATATTTCACCCCATCTGATATCCTTACTATTTATACCACTTATATCCGACCAAAAATGGAACACAAAGTCTATTTTGGGGCTGCTCGACCGCGTATAAGAGAGGGCGAAGAAGCTCATCGGTGACAGTAGGGTATCCAACTCTATTGATTCATTGGAGCATCGATGCAATGTGGGGTGCATTTCATTGTTCTATCGTTACTACAACGGAATGTGTTCCAATGAAATTAGGAAACTTGTTCCTGAAACCCGCACATTTATACGTACAACACGTGCCTCATTCAGAGCACATCCCTTTGTGGTCGATTGGCCAATATGAATCGCACTACGCATTACAGAGAAAATTCCTTTTTTAGCCGCACTGTTCGTATGTGGAACCAACTACCTGCGGAGGTCTTTCCTGTCACTACCAGCGTGGGAAGGTTTAAATCGAATGTCCACAGACACTACTCCCTCTATCCTCCTTCCCTAAAACCTATTTTAATAGTTCTAGCACAATGCATAAATTTGAATTGTTTGAGAGCCTGTTATGATTTCGTGACAGGTATGATAATCTATGCCAATCCATAATAGTCTACCTAAGGCAACTCTTAAGCCTACAGTACACGGCATTTACAAAGCCACATTCACATGTGGCGGAGACGTCGAGGGAATTTTCAGCATACTGGTTGCATTTTTTTAAATTACTATTACTGCCCAGCAAAAAATTTCAAAAAAGGTAATCGAGTTTGGAATTAAGCATTTTTGGTGGAAGCACTTCCCTACTGGATTACCAACTTAATGATTTAACAAGACGTGAGACTAAAATAATCGATGCTTGAGAAGTACTTAAATTTTTTTTATTTTTCAGCATTTCACGTAATCTATTTCGTCTAAAAAAATCATTCTCTTCATTTAGCAACTTACACATCATTTTTTTTAAATTTTAGGTAATGTGATTTGTAAGCGAGTAATGAAAATTGGCAATCAGAAAACTAAGTCATTATATGGCAAGTAATTCTAATGGTAATGTGTAATTTTTTACTGGGTGGCTACATGCCGCAAAATTTTGATACAAATTTAGTTTGTTTTGGCACATGTAGCCGAATTGATCTCATTTTCTGAGGCAGCACATCTGTAAGCATGTGAATATATTCATACATGTACATATGTTACTAGTACACGGCATGTAGCAAATGTAGCTTCGTAATGACATCAAAATTTCGTCAGAGCCACATGCGCATATGGTTTTTTACATGCCGTATACTATATACTTTCTTAAACACTTTTGTTGAAAATTACGTCGATAATAGTAGGCAAAACCTTACAGAATATTTTCGACCTAAAATTATACAACTATATTTTTAAAAATTTTGTTGATTTTTGAGCACAATATGTTTAATTTTGAATAAAATATGTTTAATTATGGGTGAGAGTAAATATCATTTACGCCCTTTGCCAATAAAATTGCAAAAATTCACCAAACACCTGATCAGAATATTGGAACGCAAATTATTTTTAAAAACACTGTTTATTAGAAAAACTCCGTGAAATGCACTAAATCATTATTATAATTGGTAAACACTTTATTGCATTTTGAATACGCATAAATGTAAATGAGAGATTCTTTTAATTTTGCAAATAACATTTTTTCAAGTTTCACAATATTTACTCGTGTTGTCATTCGAACAAAAATTATTCGAATATTCGAAGAACTTTTTATTATTTTTGTTCGAACGAAAAAAAGTCTGAAATTTAAAATAAAATATTATTCGTATAATTTTTGTCGAATATTCGAACATGTTCCTTAACTAATTTGTATAAAAAGTATTTTACACTTCATAACTTTTTAATTTGTTAACAATATGATATTAAAGCTGGATTCACAGATGGTTTCCGAACAAAATTTTTGTCCGGACAAAATTTTTTCTTATGTAGTTTGACGTTTCTCTTCTTGAGAGAGAGAAAATATTTTTTACGAACAACTCTCAGCTTGAATTTGATTTAATTTTATATTTTGTCCGGACAAAATTGAACTGAGCTGCCAAGTATTTTATTTTTTCAGCCAAAGTTGAACTGAGCTGCCACATTATGTTATATGAATAATAAAAACACAGAGTATACTGGTATTAATTACAATAGAAATAAAAGAAAATTGGAAAACAAACATATACATGTGGAGCTGAACGAAAGAATTGCATTAAACAATTAAAAATACACAGCGAATTGTAATCATTTGCCGCTGTGCTGCCACTTATAAAATTAATACACATCGTTTATACACGTTTTTCATATGGTAGCTTTGATTTTCCAGACAAAATGTTCGAAAGGATGAATCGTGCTTCAGAAAACTTTCAGTAAAAAATTTTTGTCTGGGCAAAAATTTTGTTCGGAAATAATGGGTGAATTCAGCTTAAGTAATCAAATTACTCCGAATTATAAATACGAGTACGTGTGTGACCTTATTTGTATATGTTCGCTAAGCGCATCTTTTATTTATTTTATTTATTATTTTATTTGCTTTAATATGCTTTAACATTATTCCTGAGCTTTCCTATCCAATAAGATAGGAAAGAGTACGCAAATACTTTCTTTATTTTTGTAATTTAAATATCCCAAATAATCTCAATTACAATGAAGTATTAGATGATATTTCTGAAGTAACTGATAATGTTTTATTAACTGATCTAGCTGTTTAGAAGATATCACATGTTTTTAGATTTATTTTGTTGAATCTGTGTGTCCTTGACGCCGTAGCTCCCAAACGACCTACTTTAATTTGTTTTTTTTTTCGTTTGAAAGGTGACGTGATTGGAAGTTATCAAAAATTTTACTCTTTTCTTTTTTGTGATTCTGTTACTTCAATAATATTAGTGGAACATAGAGTTCTTGACTTTGTTATTAATATTTTTATTTATTAATATTTCTATTAAATTAATACACATGCTTGTCGTTTTGCAAACTTTTTAAAAATTGTTGTAATAAATTTTTTATTAATTGTTCGTTCGAATGTTCAATTCGCCTGTTCGAGCAGGAAAAAAATCATGAAATATTTACTTATCACTATTTGCATAAAAAAACATACTACATACATATGTTATTTACATATAAACTGCTTTAAACGCTAGAAATTTAATTTTAATTATCTTAATAAAAAAATATGGCGTGCTTCTATTGCAACTTGTACGCTGTTTTACGCATATACATATGCTTAATTTTCCAAATTTTTACGTTATTTATATATACATATTTTTCTGTATTTTAATTATACTTTGCTTAAAATTAAACACTTTTAGCAGTAGATTTGAAATTTTGTGTAAAAGAGGACAAATATTGTTTTTGAGGTGTAAACATCTATACGCTAGGGGGTAAAAATCTTTTTCACAATACAATCACAAATTTTGACTGAGATGCACACCGCGTTGTTAAATCGGTGTGAGCTATATTTGAGTGTATTAGTGTTTGAAAGAAGCAATACAAACTTATTTAAAATATTGTAAATACATAGGAATTTGCTGGTTTTTGTTTGTTTTATTTAACTTGATAATTGCTTTATTAGGGTTCCGTACACCAAAGGTGAAAATGAACCCTATTGTTTTCGCTACGCTATCCGTCTGTCCGTCCGTCTGTCACAGGGTATTTTCTCAAGAACCGTAAGAGCTAAGGACCTGAAATTTGGACGCAGTGTGTAGATATTTGGCCGCTAAAACAAAAAATACATGAGAATTAAAAATTAAAGGGTGTTGCAAAACGAGCAATGAAAAATTTTAAAATCCCATGTAATATACATACAATTGTATGTACATACAATACACTTGAAATTTGTAAAGTTAGTGTGTTTTTATACAGACTACAACAATTAACATTAAATTTAAAAAATTTAAACTGAAGGGTGTTCCATCAGTAGTGCAATTTTGACTTCGTAATTTTGACAACTTGCTGTATCTTGGAAACCGTAAGTAAGAGCAATACTTTTGAAATTTTCAAAAACGGTAAAACGAAAAAATCAAAAAATTATAAAATCGCCAAATCTAAAAAAATCGCCAAAACGAAAAAAAGCACCTAATAAAAAAAAAATTAGGACTAAAATAAATCTCGAAAAACCGGAAAAATCTCCAAAATAAAAAAAACCTTAAACAAAAAAATAGCCAAAATAAAAAAAAACCAACAAACAGAAAAAAATCGACAAAATAAAAATAATCGCCGAAATGAAAAAACCCCAAAAACAATAAAAAATCGCAAAATAAAAAAATATCGCCAAAATGAAAAAAATTGCGAAAGTGAAAAAAACCCCAAAAAGAGAAAAAAGCGCCATAAAGAGAAAAAAGGGACAAAACTAAAAAAATCGTTTAAACTTAAAAAAGGAAAAAGCCACATAAAAAATGCTCAAAACCGAATGTACGGAACCCTTCGTGCGCGAGTCAAAGTCGCACTTTACTGAATTTATTGTAATTGCAATGCGTACACAAAAACAAGAACAGCAACAACTAAACGCTGAACAATAGGAATTAAAAATTAAAAAGTAAAAGTAAAGGCAGTAGATGAGCAGTACCACTAAAATTTCAGTAAAAATAATAAAAAAACAAAAATTTAACCAGTAAATTTTTACTGATAACTAAAATTTTTTTCTACAATTTCCATAAAGTCCCTAAATGATTTATTATATGATGAGGTGCATAGAATTTTCAGTAATCAGTAATGCCAGTATTCATAATGAAATTCTACCAAGTGGCCAAATGTTTTTCATACAAAAGTTTCAAAATTTTAATGAAAAAAACTTTGCCACTTGCTACAATTTTACTGGTAATGCAAATTAAATTTCATTAGCAGTAAAAATTTACTGAATTTTTTAAGTAATTAGTAAATTTACTGCTTACTGTAATTTTGAATGCAGTACATATACATATACTGCAGTGTGCCCATTTACTAACCAAATAAGTTTAATAAAACAAACAAAAATACGCGATTTACACTATGACTTTTTCCCCTGCATTTTTCTTGAATTCTCTTTTATGTTGCTACCCCTTTGATCACCTTTGTACCCCTTTTGTCAATAAACTCTAGGAAAGTCACGGTAAAAAGTCATAGTGTAAATCCCGTAAAACCAATAAATTTCTATGTATTTACAATTTTGAAAGTTTTAATACTTTTAATTAATTAATTAAAAAAAGATACTAAAAGCATAAGTACTTCCAACTTAAAAAAAAATTTCATTACTAGATGTTTACACATCTCCTCTGTGATCGGACTCACGTTGCTTTTTTTATACAAATAACAAAAAAATCGATATAAATTTACACATTAGGAATATTTCAACAAAAAAGTTTTCAATATATGTGACCTTCTTCGAGAAAAGGTACCTAGTGTGTGAAAGTGAAGTTTTGAGAAAAACGCATTTAAAGTTTCATAACGCATTATCACTTAGAACACACCTTCAGTTGGGAGATGCTATTTGGTATGGTTAGTTATGATTATCAGAAATCTAACTTATTTCATCTTATTATACACCCTTTTAAGTATCAGAATCCACTCTTAAGTCCAAACCCGTTTTTTGACACACTAGGTCCCTTTTCTCGGAGAAGGTCACATATGATCCTAAATTTGGGTTAATGTTTTAGAGTGTATAGGTTTTACATATCTGTGAGAGCGATGATGTTATTCAATTTGGAAAACGGATTCTACTCTTGCCATGAAAGAAAATGTTAGCTGCATTGCCACCGACATCGTGTTTTCAAATTTATGAAGTTTTGGGCTATGTTTATATAAAAGATTGAGCAAATTGATGGATGCACTATAAAATAATGCAGTTTTTTTGAAACTTAATTCTTAGGTAGATAAATACTTACATACATACATATATCCTGTATCATTTAAAACAAAATTTACATGTAAGAAAATATGTTAAATTAGTTTTGTCTTTGAATTAAATTCGATTTTAAAACGTTGATGTGTATGTAAGATACATGAGTTAAATGGTTAAATGGAAAAGTTAAATTACAAAACAAAAAGAACAAAAAACGAAAATAAAAACTAATCAACACACAAAAAATTACTTCCGACGAAATCAATTTTTTCACCCACTCTTTGACTGCACTGAAATTAAATACCAGATACAAAAATACACTACATATGAAAAACTAACTGGCAGCATCCGTATGACGGTATAAAAGTAAACGAAGACATTCATGCGAAGGGAGCCGTCGTCATTCTTCAGCAAGTAACGAAACAACCAACCAACGTTCATCCCAACAACTTTTGAATGAGGATGCGTTTCGCAGATGCCGTATTTGATTTAAATATGCAGATCATATTAATATAAATATTCGTATGTAAAATACAATTTGCTAGCATGCCTGTTTTTACTGGTATTCAATCGTAAGCATGAATTAGTTTCTGGTCAAGTCTTTTCACTAAAAATTCCACTCCATGTTACAAACAGCATACGACAAGACAACCTGACTTCAGTTATGTGCAACACACGTACGTATTAGAGATGGGCTCGTGTTGTGTTCTTTTTCGTGACACGATCACGCACGACTCAAAACATCTGGGGCTTAATTCCTGCAATCGTGATCGGAATTGCATTCGAATAGAAATTAATTTCGATGGCAAGAAATTTTCCGATGATATCACTCGCTACCGAGCGAATCGAGTTTTTCTTTCAGTGGGCAAATATATTTATATATAAATTTATTTCACAACACTGTATAAATTGTAAGCAAAAGCATATGTTTGTATATATGAATGTGTGCAAAAACATATGTATGTACTAAAGGGTTGCATTTGTATACTCGTTTGTATAGCCATGGTACGTACCATGTAATTGTAGTGTGAGCGACAGAACTAGTATAAGAGTTATTGCTTTTCCAAATTAAAATACAATTGAAAACAAATAACAATTGCTTCTTGAATTGCTGCTGAGCAATTGTTTGATCTGTTTCTGCTTAAAAATACATATTGTAATACAATTATATGAAAAAAACCATTGTTGAAACAAGTACATGATGGACAGATGTATGTGCGGACGTTCGTTTACTTATTTTGTGGCGTAGCCAAGTATAGAGAGAGAGAGAGACAATTTTGCTCTGAGAGTAATTACACTTGCATATCGTGTGCACTGTTGCCAGAACTTCTAGGGGTGAACTCGTTGAAAACTACAGATTTCTGTGCAAAAAATCGTCAAAATCGTCAAGTCATTTTAGAAAATCGTCAAAAAACGTCAAATCAAAAATATTAAATTTTTTTGTATATTAATTGTTTTATTACAAAAACTATTACAATGGTTCAAACTTATTAACTATGCTTTCAACAAATATACACATATACATTTAATATATGTATATAACCTAAATATGAAAACCATTAAAATTGAAAATAAAAGTTAAAAAAAACTTAAAATGAAATCAGAATTCACATACGTAAATATACATATATTTATTTTTAAAACAGAAAATTTATAAAAAATAATTAGCATTTTTGTTATAGAAACATTTTATGTATAAATATCAGAACTTAAAATTTTTGAACACAAAAAAAATTATAACATAAAAAACCAACTCTAAAAATGCAATACTAAAAAAAGTTGCCATATAGTAAATTTGGAAAAATCGTCATTTCTGGACCTAAAATCGTCACTAGTGTATTTTGAGAGGTGAAAATCGTCAAAATGCAGAGAAATCGTCCATTCTGGCAACAGTGATCGTGTGTCATTTTCTTGTATTTGCAGCTCATGTGTTTCATGTACATATATCATCTACTTACATATGTAAGTGAAATTTTGCTTTTATTCATTCATCATCAGCCATGTATTTTTTTTTCTCAAGACAACATAAGGCACTTGCGGTAAAAGCAGTTTTATGTATCTTATTTGTTTTAAAAAAACAAAAAACTAAAATAAATGTGTTGTTTTCATTTGCTCATTGCCCAACCATACAATAATTGCTTTAAAAATCAACATTTACAACTAGTAACAGAAAACGCTAAATAACATATTTGTTCATAGCAGAACCAAAAAACACGCAAAACTAGTGCAAACAGATGTATCTGTGCAACGCTATAGTATGTACGTGTACATACACACGTACTTATATGCAGTAAAAGAAACGAATATACATAAATGTTATTTTCATTTTAATTTCATTAATCACTTAATAATAATAAATTAGTGTAAAGTTAGAGAGTAGAGCACTACCCACATTTTCGATTCTTTTATTGGTTGACCAGAAGCATTTAAGTTGTTATTTAGATGCTCCCAGAGTTGGTTGATTTTTTTTATTTTCCCCGACAACTCTTAGGCAAAACATTATTTGCAAAGTCAGTGTGTTTTGTTATATTTAAAGTCAACTAGAAATTCTTTAATTTGTATTTTATTTTTTACGTACATTTGTGCATTCATTCTCATTTTCTTTTTCTTCGCTTTTTCTATGTTAAACATGATTTCGAATGCCTTTTTGCTTGCGAGTAAAAACACGAACGGCTACATTCGAATGTATGCACGTTATCGAATGCTGTCATTAGAAATTTCGATATGTGTTATTCGAAACTGAATGCGAAAATCCCAAAAGTTAAAAAAGTCGCACATTCGAGTAAAAACTCGCTCGCAATCGAATGCGGGAATTAAGCCCCTGATTTCGTATTCGGGTCGTTTCGTATTGAGGAAAGTTTACAAGAAAAACACGAAACGATTTTAGATTCAAAATATGTATGAATGAATTTCCAGTATGTTGAAGAAGTTTTTCGCGTGCGTGTTTCGTACGTGTTGAGCGTCTAGGTATTCGTGCTCGTATCGTGTCGTGTTGGAAAAATTCGACACGCGCCCATCTCTATTACGTATGTACATACTCGGCATCACACATATAGACATACACTCATAATTACGTTTGTATGTGGCTATAAATTAAACGTGTCGAGAAGGGCATCTTTAAGAATTTAAATACTCGTGCAACAGAAAAATCATAATAATAACGAAAAAAAAAAAATCTTAAGCAACGATAATCGATTTTTGTTTATTATGTTTTTGCACTTGAATACTTTTATTTATTTCGGACAATGGATCGCCTCTCTGGGGAAGTCAGTCGTCGTTCGCCTTTTATCACTTTGCAAATGACTATGTGCGATACACTTTATGTTATACATACATATGTACGTGTGTATATTTATATACATATGTATTTGGTTTGTAAAATTTAAATAATAAAGTAGTAAAATTCATTCATAAATGCAATCAAATTCAACACAAAAGTAGTCTGTCCAACTGCTATAGTTATTTCTTTACAAAAACAGAGAAAAGTGCAAAATAAAAGAAATTAAATTTGAAAACAGAATTACAAACGCGGTAACATTTTCAAAACCATCAACAGAATGTTGGTATGTATGTATGTAAAGATTCGATTTAGCAGACATTTACATACATACATACGTACTTAAGTGAATGAATGCATTTTTTTAAAATCATTTTTATACATAAATGTATTACTAAACAGCATACAGATGTGACCTTACCTACACCCGGAAGTTCTAAAAGTTCTAAAAATATCGCTATTTCAAAATCTATATGTATAACTAAATTATCTAATACAAGCTGTGTTCCTATTTATTTGGACCAACTTTCATATACCGCACTTGTTCCGCTAAAGGGGGTCAACTCAAAATTTACAAATTTTCAGAAGAGTCTACGTAATAACTGTTTTTATTTTCATATAAATATATACATACATACCTTCATTTCACAACGAGGGATACAACTCTATTCTTGTGGTGAACAATTTTAAAGAATTATGCAAGATTTTTACAGTGGGTAGATATGATCAGTAGGGCTTGCAAATAATCGCAGATTTCCATAATCGCGATTACGATTAAAAAATATGCGATTAATCGCGATTCTCAGTTAATCTCGATTAATCAAGAAAACATACTATTATAATTTTTCTAAAACCAAAATAAATTGCGTCATGACATTAGTAGAACTGTATGGGTTTAGCCAAAGAAATATAATTATTTTGTCTTAAGTTCGCGTTTTAATTTAATTTTTCAATTAACTTTTATTTTTCTTTTGAGAAAATTGTAAAAAATGCAAAAGAAGTTCGTAAGTCGAAAGCTATGAGTATCAGAAACAATACGAATTATGTGAAATCAATCTTTTGATAGGAAACTTTTTCTAGGACGAAGTATATTTCTACTTTCTTAATTTAATCTTTATTTAATTTTGATCCACATCTGGTGAATTATATCAAATTATAATTTGAAAGAAAAAAAGAGAAAAAAGTAATAATTAGATATCATAAAAACTAAAAAATATATATCCTGAAAAAGTTAACCGACGGTTAACGATATATTGAACCAATAAATTCAAAATATTTACTGACTTAAAGCTCAATAAAATAGTTTAATTTAACATGAAATTTATGTTCAAACTTAGCTTTAAAGTGAGTCTATGCCATTTCACAATATCCTCTATATGTATATATATAAAAAATCAGCTATAATACTAACCAAATTAATGAAATAACTCTCTACTCGGCAACACTATTTTTCGTTTTGTCACTATATTTGCGACAAGTGTGAAAATTTACTTGCTTCAAAATTTCATTGCAAGCTGACTCGCAAGTGGAAAAAGTGTGGCTGTATTAGTAAAAAATGCGAGTGTATTGATTTTTTTCACTTGAACTTGTATGTGCCCAGCCAGCAATTTTTGAAATTTTCAATCAAAGTCGAGTCTTTTTTGACTCCTCTGCGCGAATATGCGCTCATTTTCTGATCATAAATTATACTTTTGTCGGTAGAAAAACGTGACTACCCGCGACTCTTCTTGATAAGTCATTTGTGAGTCTTTTTCTATATTAGTTTAGAGTCACTTTAGACCCCTTTTCTAGTAGTATTTAAGGTCTTTTTCGATTCGTTTTCTGATCACTTATTAGTCTTATTTCGCTTAATTTTTTACTCTTTTTCGAATTGTCTTTCAGCCATGTTCCTAATCGCTTAAGAGTCATATTTGAGAAATTTATCAGTCAGTTTATGAGTCTTTTTATTGTAAATTATGACTGTTATTTGAGTCATATATCAGTCGCATTTCTAATCGTATTTGACTTTTCTTCGAGCATTTTTTAGTCAGCTTTCTGAGTCCAACGTTTAATGGCCAAACAGAATTACGACACAAACACATTTCCATACAAATTGACACCAAAAGGAAGTTGCAGAAAGCAGTCCAGAGACAGAATTTATTTTATTTTGACAGCGCTTTTTCTTATGCTACCACACTTTCAATAAATTTCAAATATTTTGTAAAGAAAAATAAGCAGAAAGAAAATATAGTATAAATCAGAGAGCAGTTGAAGTTTCTGCCTTTGATTTTATTATAGACTCTGTTAATTTGAAATCGAATTTTCCTGAAGCTGCAGTCTTATTCTGTTTCATCATTTAATTTCATATTCGATTTAACTTTTATAAATGAAAAAATTAAGTTTTTGACATTATCCGTAAAGATTGCCCCCTTATACTTAAAAATAACATATCAACTAGTGTTTAATCATCTATCTGCGTAAAATATGATCATAAAATATATAATTATAATCACTTTTAAAACACCTGCATGATTTGTTTTTGATTAAGCATTTTTCAGTCTTCCAGGTAAGCGAAATATGATAATAACAAACGGAAATAATAGTCACATTTTACACATCTGGATGATTAATTTGTGATTGCTATACAATTTGTTATTGTATTTTAAATCGAACTATTTTTACCGATTAGCGCGAATCTTTTTCGAGTCTTTTTTGATCGTGTAAGTGATTAATCAGTTTTTGATCACGAATAGTGATCTAAAAAGACTCAGCAAGGTGATTTTCAGAAAACTATCTTCCAAATGCTGTATGGGTGGCAAGGGGGGGGGGGGTATATTACGACGTTTATTAAATAAAATTGGGAGAATATAATAAAATAAAATAATACATTTAATAAGTGCTTAATTTGGATTTTAATTATCATTTTGTCTTATAATACTTTTATTGTATTGAGATGTAGGAAAATAAAATAGATGCACAGCGATTATAATCGTTTTGTATAAGTTTCTGAGCCTACTTGCTTATTAAGTTCTCAAATGATTTTTGAAAGTGTGGTTGAAATCTACTGATGATTTGTTAAAGCGCCAATGTAATGCAAACATAGAGACATGTTTATTCTAAATGTATATATTTTTTATTAAAAATTTAAATTTTAATTTTTTATGAGTTGAAGAAGAGGGCAACTCTATGCAAATTTGGTATAAATTATTTGCTTAAAAAAGGGGGAAACAATTTTAATCGAAATCGAGCGATTAATGTGTTCGATTACGATTACGATTAAAAGGTACAATTAATCGCGATTACAAATACGATTAAAATGTGCGATTAATCGCGATTACGATTACGATTATAATCTACACAGCCCTAATGATCAGTGTACATTTTTTTCTTTCCAGAAGGTAAAATTGCAAAACTTTGAGTTGGCCCCTGTAGAGGAACAAGCGACTTGTCTGGAAAATTTGTCCAGGAATCACTAATTTTTTTTTTGCTGTTTTCCAGATTTTTATCCGACTGCAAAGAAGGATTATGTTTTTCGCGCGCTTCTTTTATATACATACATATGTATGTATGTTTGTAAAATTCTTTATTACTTCAAATCTCCCTAACGCCTACATGCACAGAAAGAAGTAACTATTCACCAGTTAATGTTTCCTTGATAATAGGATCTTGAAAAAGACCATGAATTTTTTATTTATGTATGTTGGGCAGTATAATCTAAAACCTATTGCATTTACACGGTATTTTTTAAACATTGGTGTTTATTTTGCCAGGTTAATTTTTTAACCAGGGAAGTCGTCAGCTTTCTTTCAGTTATGATTACGTATGACACTCTTTTGTTTTGCGTTCTTGTAAACCAAAGTAGTGGCAATTAGTAAATTTGGAGTATTTCTAGTAATTTTTATAAACTTACTAACATAGCAATGAAAAATAATTAAAAAATAGTCGTACAGCAACAGCATGTTACTACTGTTATGCTTTACAACTATATTCGTTTTGTTATAAATGTGCGATTATTTATAATGTGCGATTTATTTTTATGAACATATAAAAATAATCAAAACAAAAGTGTTCAATAGGTTTGTTCATTTTTACTGGAAAGTGTCCATTAACCCTTACATGCATGAGGCCAGAACCATTAATTGAGATAAAGTAAATATTATGTAAATTTGTGTACTAAACACAAATATGAGTGTTATTTTCCAGGAAAATGAACAGTTTTCGTGAAAAATTGGAAAAGTAAGAGTTTTTGGTGTATGCAATATATGGTACGCCATGCATTCCATAGCTACCAAAAAAAAGGTTGATTGGTATTATTTTTGTTTATTTGATGGGATATATAAATTATAGATAAGTTACCAATATATTGAGGCACTATTTTTGTAGCTTTCATACATTTACAAGTATATTAAACAAGTTTTCAAAAGTTTTAGGCAGCATGGTATTGAACAAAGCAGTTTCGTTTCTCGGTTAAGCAAAAATGAACAATACACTTTCTGCATTTAAAAATTTAACGGTTATTGACTTCTTTGTCTTCAGCGCACTTTAAATTTTTACAACGGGCTCGTCCGTCAATAACTGGAGGATTATCTATACCATCAAAACGGAAATCTGCAGATGGCTGCCATTCATTTAGACTTCGCGACTGTAGGAGATACGTCAGAGAGACAACATTTCTTTTGACTCATATGAGTTAGCATGTATGAAACTTCCAAAGGAAAAGCCTTCTGCGACATCGTTATTGATGGATTTGCCTTTTTGAAAAGCGGCCATGCATTTATTCCACTACGATTTATTGTGCCGATACTCTGAATACCCAAAGTACGTAGATACACCAATAATGGTATAGATGTATAATAATTATACATATACAATATATGATTCTCAAAACGCAGATACTCGAAGAGATATTCGAAGAGGCCTTCAAATCAGGTTCTCATGGCTGCAAAGAATGTTCTTGTCCAGTATATATTTCGAATTTATACATATAACCGGTTGTATCACATAGAGCAAATAATTTAAATCTCAATTTTTTTGGCTTGTTAGGAAGATATAGCTTCATATAATGCCCTATTTTTGTGGAGCACATCTATTCATCTATTGATAAGAGGGGCCGCATGGGAATTGTTTGAAAACGATGGTTGAGCAAATATTCCATTGGCTCTATTTCTCATACGTTGCTGTATTTGACTTTCATCATTGAGTTCGTCACAATCATGCCATTCAATTTCATCTTCAGATATGTCAGAGTTGATGGGTATGCTCACTACCTGATCATCGTCTCTTTCCATCAATAACTATTCCGTCCATCTACATAAGTAACCAATAATACCAATATGCAATTTAAAAAAAATCGAATGAATGCATAATGTACCATGTATGGTACATAAAAAAAGGAGAGAAAAAACCATTCTAGTATAATAAACTTGATTTAAATTTATTCAAATTCATTAAAACACAGTCCCATATAACTATTGCTACTTACCTTTAGACAAAAAGTACATAAACTAATGCTTTCTTCGGTTGCACGAACAATCACCCAAAGAACAATCGCCCAATGAACAATCGCCCAAAAAATTGTTTTTGTAAATTTGGGCGTTTGTTCATTGGTTTTGGGTGTTTTGACATTATTAAATTTTGGGTGATTGTTCATTATGAACGATCATCCATTTTAGAAAAATGTACAATGACCCCAATTGGGCAATTGTACATTTATTATTTACATAAACTAATGAATATTAAGCTTTTTGAATACTTGTGTGGAGGAAAATGTCAAATCACCCAAATGAACAATCGCCCAATGTTTTTGGGCTATTGTTCATAATGAAAAAATACCCAAACAAAGTGCAAATCGCCCAAAAGTGCACAATCGCCCATATCTTTAAACCACACAGTTTTTATTAATAATCGTCCAAAGAGAATTAAGTCCCTTATCTGTTGTGGGGATTCTACGGCACCGCATTCTGATTATGGTTCCTTACGGAACTCGGAGAAATAAGACGAAAAGTGTTACATAGCTTTGTTTTCGAAGCATCACTCTTCAGCGAAGCCACTGCTGATGAACAACCTAATAAAAATTTTCTGTCTTGCAAAGTTTCCCTGCCTGATAACATTTTCCAGACTGCTGGCCTTCGGCCAAGCTTACGGATTATCTCCACCATGGTATTTCCCGAAACGGTGGAGCATAATAAAGATTTTCTGCCTTTGCAAAGTTTTCCTGCCTAAAAACATTCTTTAGACTGACGGACTTCGGCCGGGCTTAAGGACTTTCTCCACCATGGTATTTCCCGAAAAGGCGGAGAATAATAAAGATTTTCTGCCCTGCAAAGTTTTGCTGCCATGGTATTTCCCGAAACTATGGAACATAATAAAGATTTTCTGCTTTTGAAGCTTCCCTGCTTAATAATGTTTTCTAGATTGCCAGCCTTCGGCCGGGCTTAAGGATTATCTCCACCATAGTATTTCCCGAAGCGGCGGAGCATAATAAAGAAATAAGATGATCAGTTAGCTTGCAATACAAGTTTTACGTTTTTATAAAAATAAGATAAGTAAGATCGCCAAAAAAAATTGGGTCTTTTATCATTTTTGAAGTTTAAGTGATCCTTCATTATGAAGAATCACCCAAATATTTCAAAAATGTCGAAAAACCCAAATTAATGAACGATCGCCCAAATTTTGTTTTAATTTCTTTGGGAGTTTGTACATTTATGTGGTCTGGGCGATTTTTTTAGGACCATTATTCATTTAGCCATTTTGGGCAATTGTTCATCATAAACTTGGGTGATTTTGCATAATGAATAATAACCAAAATTAATGGGCGATCGCTCATTTTGTATTTGGGTTATTTTTTACAAAATTTTGGGCGATTTTCACTTTTTTTGGGTCTTTGTTCATTACGAATAAAACCCCAAAAACATTGGGCGATTGCTCATTTTGGTGCTATGGGCGATTGTTCTTTGGGCGATTGTTCATGCAACCGTTTTCTTCACTTTCTAAATTTACTTCACAAACTTTGTTAAAAAATTTCATGCGTCCATGCTGATGATTGAAACAAATTGTAAACTAACTGAAACGGCATTTCAAAGAACAGTTATACAGCATTCTATATTTTGAAGCATTATTTGTTAAGTTTCCATTTCATTTTGCAAGGTTTTTTGCATCAAAGAAGTAATGTACCAAATATGGTACGGTATGCATTTAAGGGTTAACTCAAAAAGTTTGCAAAGAGAGAGCGTCAAAAGTGAGAAACAAATTGAGAGACAAAAAAATTCTTACAAATTATTGCTAGTAAAATTTTTACTTGCAAATATTATCCAATTATCGTATTTTCTTTTCAAATTAATTATTTCAAAACTATCTGAAAAAGAAGAATTCAAAATATGAATTTCTTTGTTAAAAAATCATGAATAATTTTTCATTTATTGTTTTTCTTTCATTAAGCCACATAAATTAAATTTTATTGTCAAGAAATTTCGTTTGTTTATCATGGCTCCATGAAAAATTGCCCAAAAGCAAATCGCCCAAAAATGAAAATGAAAAATCGCCCAAAATTTCAAAATGAATAATCACCCAAAAAAAAATTATAATAATTTCATTTTTATATTAAAATGCAAAAAGCAAAGATATAGAGAAGCGTAAATAATGTTCGTTCGTTCCAGAATTTTCTACACCATAGCGTTCCTCGACACGGCGCTGCCTAATAAAAATTTTCTGCCTTGCAAAGTTTTCCTGCTTAAGAACGTTTTTTTTTGCACTGCCGGCATTCGGCCGGGCTCAAAGATTTTCTCCACCATGGTCTTTCTCTACAGGGCACTGCCTAATAAATATTTTCAGCCTTGCAAAGTTTTCCTGCTTAAGAACGTTTTCTTGCATGTTTTCTTGAATTAAAATATAATGAAAAATTCATAAAAAAGTGAATGAAGCTGTATAAAGTATTTCATATTAAATGTCAATTTTCAAAAAATTTGTAATTAAAAATAGCATTAAACAAGATTATCCAAAATGCATCAGAAAAAGTAAAATTGTATTATGATATGAATAAAATTTTATTGCAAGGTTTTACAAGTAATGCGTTCATTTACTTTTTCGTATTTGGGAGAGTAATTTTGTAAATTCCTGCTTTACTCTCTCGTTGCTAGTATCTGATGGGAAAATAAATGGACAGACCTAATATTTTCATAAATATTTTATGACTCTTCTCTAAAAATAAAAAATAAAATGAAGAAATGTGAATTAAAAAAATAAGTAATGTGAATAAATAACCTTTTTACAAACTTTATTGGATTGTTTGCAAATAAATTCGACACTTTAGTCGATACTAAAATAGTAAGTGCTTCATTTTAACATTGCGTTCGCTTTGTTGACAACTCATTCGAATTAGTGTTATCAAAATTTTTCTGAAAACACTTACATAAGTACGTCTTCTTGCGACTTGTCGTTCGAATCAAAGTTCGTACAGAAGTAAGATAGAGAAATGAAAATCAGTTTTCATTCGCTTATAATGCGCATGAAGACATTCTTTCAACATAGTGAAAGAGACAGTACACAGAAAAAAATGATTTGTAAATACAATTAATTTTTTTGTTATATCAATTAAATAATTAATTGATTTTGAACCTACAACGATTTTTGTAAATACAATTAACGAAATTGTAAGTTAAAGGAAAATCTGAAAAATATTTTCAATTAAATATATCAACAAATAGTTTGTTGAAATTTATTTATTTTTTCAAATTTTTTTTTTTTTTTAGATTTCAAAGTTATTTCAATAAAAGTTATTGTTATATTAACAATGTGAATTGTTGACTTTCCGTATCATAATTGTGATATTAACAATGCTTTTTTTATACACAATCATAATCTTCGAAGCGATTTTTGCTTATCAGCGATTTTGTTGAGTAGTTTAATTGACTAAAAAAATTTAAATTTGTTATATCAACAATGATCATTGTTAATGTTTAAATTAAATATTAACAATTGGTTTTGTTGGTTGCATTTCGATGATATTTTTTTTCTGTGTAAATGTGTTGTTTTCAAGTAACTTATACTTAATACTCGTATATGTAAAAAATTAAGAATGGTTGTAGCAGTAGTCATGTTTAGCATGCTTTAATTTGAAAACTAATGATATTATGACAGTTTAAAAATTTCCTCAATGTTAAATAAAAAATATCTGTCTAAATATTTTCTTACACTCGCGGCTTACATAAAGCAGAATAGTTAAAAGTGGTTTAAATTAAATGCATAGTCTCGTTTAGGAACATATGCTATTGTTGTATCCAAACTAACATGCGTTTAAGAAGACAATTTTTCGTTTTAATGTATAGTTTTCTTGCGGGACATCCAGCATTTTGGCAAGCTGGATCTGGCATTTTTGTACTTAGTACTCATTTGGTATTTCCTCTGTTGTCATTTAGTGGTGTCATTTTCAAAATATGTGCCATGCCCTCCACATTATGTTTTACATTTGAAACCACAACAAAAATCAAACTTTTTTGAAGGAATTCATAAATAAATGTACACAATATGGAATCCTAATAATCGTGTACTTTTTTAAGTCATGCAACTTTTAGTTGCCCCCATTTAAGGGAGTTTAAGAAAATATTCCAGAAAAAAACTTTCTTCTTTTTAACCGGCTTCAAAAAAGGAGGAGGTTATATGTTCATCATGTATGTATTTTTTTTTTTTTTTTTGTATATTCACCGATTTCTCCGCCATTTGTGAAGCGATTTTAAAAATGTTTCATTTATATGAAAAGGTACACTCTACAGGTGGTTCCATTTTCACCAATGTGCGATAGGAGCAGGGTAATGGGTAGTTCTCACACAAATTAATTATTAATTACGGCATATAGGAAATGCTTTATCATTGAGAGACTTGGTGAGAATTACGTTAATGCGCATAATCCAGTGGAAAGAAATGGTGTAAGAGTTGGTTAAGGGCTCCCTTCCATACAAAGTAATCACTAATTAAGCAATTTCTCCGCCATTTGTAAAGCGATTTTAAAAAATATTTTTCTATATGAAATAGTATACCCCACATCCCTTAATCACAAATATGCGACAGGAGCAGGGGATGTATACCCATTACAAATTATTATTAATTATGGCATATATGGAATAATATATCATTGACAGGCTTCAAACTTGGTAAGAATTACTTTAATGCAGTTAATGCGCATAATCCAGCAGAAAATAGTGGAGAATGCATATTGATATTGCTATGTCAGTGACCATCTACAAACTTGGTGTGAATTACTTTAATGCCCGAAATCCAGCCAAATGTTGTTGGTGTTAGAGCAGAGGAAAGGCTCCCTACCATACAAATTATTAATTAAGCCCAAAAGAGTAAAAAATAAAAACTTTGTTTTTTTTAGAAAAATTAAACCGACTAGATGCAATATAAAGTTAAAAATAAATGAAGTATTATATGCGTTAACTACTTAACTATTTGCCAATTCTTTTAGAATAATAATATTAATAATACAATTGATATATTTTCGTACAACTTAAGTAGTATTTATAACATATATTGTTGCTTAAAACTCAAAATGCTCTGACCAACCAAGAAATTAATGTAGATTTTTTTTTATCAATTGCAGCATGTTTCATAAGGAAACCCCGAAATTATTAAAAAAAATCGTTAAAATTTTTTTTTTTTTGTAAGTTAAGGCTTTTTTTCTTTATTTTGATTTCTTTTTTATATTTTTTCCTCACCACCATACGAAAATCCCCATTGTGCGACGCACAGTGCTTTCTTCCCATATAAGAAAGGGACAAAAACAGATGGAATTAACGCAGGCTTCTGAGATTCGGTACAGTATTTACATTAACCTCGGTTAGGGAAAATTAAAGTTTTGAAAAAATATTTTGAATTTTTTGCCTTTTACATGCGCAAACAGCAATACTTGTAAGTTGCATTATATGTCCGTATGGCTAATAAACGAAAGTGCAGAAGTGAAAAAGAATATTTTATAAATGGATCCACATGCGTGCGCCATAACCGACAACTACCTGGTTAAAAATATCATATAAATGGTTACATACGAGTATTCATATTTTCAATATAAATAATTAAAAGGCAAGTCTTAATATTATTTCAATTTAAAAACTTCCACTCTTTTTAAACTTAAACCCTATCCATGTATACAAAATGTGTATGCACGTTTTTACTGTCGTACGTATACATATGTATGTATGTATATATGTATGTATGTACTCGTACATAAATGTGTACGTAGGATATTCGTTTGTGCTGTAAGCTTTTAATGTTGCAAAAATTATGATTTTCTTGTACGTTATTGGGCAAACTCCTTTCCTCTTAGTCTGGGCACAATAACAAGAAGAACGTTGGTTAATCTCTTCTCGGTTGTTGGTCATATTTGTAAATGTGTATTGCAACAGATCAGGCTTGAGATTGGCACGAGCCCAACACACGTTTGAAATACACATAAACTTAAGTTTTAACTTACAATTTCTGTCCACTATTTGTAAGAAGTATTTTCATAAGTTTTATGCACTTTAACTGGTTGTCATACTGTTTGGACTGTGATTGTGAAAAGACTAATAAATTTAAATAAAAATTAAATTAAGCAATTCAAGCGTTTTGCTTTTGTCCGGCCGACTTGTACTTGTCAATTAGAATGTACATTTTAAATTTTTGATATTAGTAGACTTTATCCTTTTCGAATAAGAACAAACATTTTAAATATCTTCATTATTATTACATGCTGTAGTGCAAGAATACTTTGCTTTATTATTCACAATGTCCGATTAAAAGCTATTTATAACTTTAACTCTCAGTTAAAGTAATATGTTTTTTTTACAAGGTTTGATTAGGCCCCTTTCAGATTTGGCAACTATAATTGCGCAAGTATAATTTTCATTTATATTTATTTTCTTTTGAACTTGCTTTTTTTTTTTGTTCACATTCAGCAACTTTGTCGAGCAAGTTTAATTTTTTTATGCTCGAATTTTCTAAATTTGTTGACGTTTTGTTTCGTTTCTGTATACATTGTAATTGTGAAAGTGATTTGAAATTTTCTTAACACAAAATTAGACAGCACATCGAAGAAGAAATAAAAGACAATATCAAAAACAAATAAATATCCCAAGACAAGAATGACAGAAACAGAATTGCCAAGTACAAGCAAGTCTGTGCTCAAATCTCGGCAATTCTTTCCCCTTCAAACCGACCTTTCCTCTCACACCCACAAACACAAGACTTGTGCAAGTAAAGTTGCCTAGTCTGAAAGGGGCCTTAGCACTTAACCGAAACCATTTAACACACAAGCGGCTGTTAAATATAACCCAACGAAATCTGCCGGTCAAGACACTAATCGATACCCAAAATAATAAACAAAATGCACCAACATATAAATTATTGCAAAATTTCTAATTTTATAACTACATAGATATTGCAGAAATAAATACATACATGTATACATATTTGAGTTTTTCTTTTTCCAGTGTAAAACAATACAAAATATTTTTAATTGATTTACTTCAACAAAAAACAAATTAAATTTCATGAGATCGATTAACTGCCACTTCCACTATGTCGAAAGAAAAACTTTGCGAAAGAAACCTAGTCGCTCGAATTCTAATATGTACATTTTCATTCCATTATGTCTTTCGCTTGTGATTACGTATGTTTTTTTTTTTGTTTTACGTTTTTATAAATTAAAATAGTGCCAATTTGTATATTTCAAGTATTTCTAGCGATTTTTTTAAACTTACTAACATTTACATGAAAATAAATGCAACCATATTGAACAACGAAAAAGAATTCAACAAAATAGTCGCACAGCAACAGCATGTTATTACTGTTTTGCTTTACAACTACGTTCGTTTTGTTTAAAATGTGCGAGTACTGAACATAAAACAATAATCAAAACAAAAGTGTTGAATCATATTTTTATGAATATTTTATGACTTTTTCCTAAAAAGAAAAAATAAATTGAAAAAATGTGAATTAAAAAATTAATAATGTGATAAAATAATAATTTTACAAACTTTATTGAATTCTTTTCAAATAAATTTTATTACACGAAAGCAAAATAGCAAGTGAGTGATTTTGACATAGTGTTCGCTTTTTTAACGACTTATTCGAATTAGTGGTATAAAAATCTATATGAAAACAATTACGTTTTCTTGCGACTTGTCGTTCGAGTCAATGTTCCTACAGAAGTAAGATAGAGAAATGGAAATGAGTTTTCTTTCGCTTAGAATGCGAATGAAGACTTTCTTTTGTAATAGTAGAAGAGGCAGTAAATTATAACGTTTTATAAACACATTAGTCAAAAAAATAATAAATAGCAGGATTAAGTGAGACATTTTTAGATTTTAATTGAACTATAGTGAATTTTTAATCAGAAATAATTTTTACTTAAGCCTGACTAAAAATTATTTCTGATTAAAAATAGCAGGATTCTTATTGCAATATGAGGCAAGTTCCTCAGCATCTTGTTACTAATGCCATCAACACCTGGAGCTTTCTTCGGGTTGAGTTCAGAGACGAGGGTGTAGAGATACTACACTCGGTAAATCAGCAGCACCCGTACATGAATTGGGAATGAATACAGATTTTAAATGCTCAGCAAATAAGTTACCTTTCTCACTATAGCTTCTTCTCCAGCCTCCGGTCGAAGAGCGCAGTGATTATTTAGGATCAACGGGTCTTTTAAGATTTCTAGTAGCGCGCCATAAAGAGTAATTAGATGCTGAGGTGACATCGAGACTTTTTACATATTTTTCCATTAATGCAGTTTCTTCCGACAATAGCATCTCTTTGAGTCGTTTAGTACATTCTTTAAATCTGATTTTATTTAGGGGTGATCTGTGTTGTTGCCATTCTCTTCTAGCTCTTCTTTTTTCACATACAAGACCTTCAATTTCTGTAAAAATAAATTCTATTAAAGCCAGTCTCCGGATAGGAGCTAGTGGCATATTTTCAGCAGCCTTTTTAATATTTACGTTAAGATTGGCAATGTTTCAGATGATCAATATCATCAGGTGATCTTAGCTGAATGTTTTCTACGTGGTGACAGAAAACAAATGTCGATGCTGAGAGATCCCGGTTGCTTTCGCTTCATCAGTAGTTTGTGCATTTATGTGTTGCAAGATTTTAAACAGTAAATTTGTGTACCTGAAGACGCTGTTTACATTAATTAACAGATGCGTTTATGTCAAGACAAAGTTTTACTACTTGTGATCAATGGTAAATATATGACACTTCCCTTCTTGAGCAGAAACTTTGTCCTGTTGCTTTTATAATTGAGCACGTTTTTTCTTTTTTTTTTTTTTTTGAAATATGTATCTTATATTCGTCTAATTAAACTTGTTTGGCTCTAAATCTAACACATGTGTCACATTCGTCCTTACGGGGCTTATATAGAGCTATATTGTGTTGTTCAAAAAAAAAAAATTTAAGGCGTAAAAGATGTTACGGTACGAACCTTATTACTTAAAAATTTAGATTTATAGTTTTTATAAATATCGGCTTTATTTTTAAATGTTGTGGCTATGTATATCTTATTACTGTCCTTGCGGCAGTAATGGCTTTCCATTTTGTCTAGTTGTTTCAAAATATTGTTTAAGAATATTTGACAGTTACCCTTTTTAGAATCATCATTAAGTTATCAGACAATGGAACTGGGCTTCTATTGGCCAACCAATTTCGTAGCATTCTTTTATTTATACCCAGAGTGGAAATGAACATGGCTCTACATACTTGAAGAAGTTCGTAGTTGTAAGGAAGTTTATACACAAAGGTACTACTTCTTTTACAACTTTGTGCTGTACTATTTTTTAGGAGTCGGTGTTACGTGAGCCTTTATAAAAACTTGCTTAGCTTCCCAGAAAAAAAACAAACATTTTAAAAATTCTTTTTCTAGTAACGTCATCCAGCGTCTTACGATACTTTTAAAGCAAGTTTTCGAAAAACATGCTGGTCCAATTTCTCTTTCTTTCTTTTACATTTGTTTTACAACTTTATCGACAGTCAAAAATTCTAAATATTGCAGCCCCTTCATATGCTCTTTGCATTTTTTAGTCTATTCTCTGAAACAGAATAACGATAAGAGGCTACATAATGATTGATATGTTAATTTTCAGAGTGTTGGTTACAATAACAACTGCTTCAAATTTTGTACAACAAACCTGTTGTAAAATCGTCTTCACCTTTGTTAGATGAACTATAATCGATTGCAATGTTTTGCAGCGAATTTTGGTCTATTTTCTTGGTTTATCACAAATAACAGTGTATATTTTATAATAATTTTTATTATTTCCACAAATGTTTTTATTGTAGATAGCATTATTTTTTTATTAACAATACAACGTGTGTAAATAGCACAAATAAAATTTATAAAAAAATTGTTTTAGAAATATATGTATATACTATATATAAAGTCCATGACTTTTCAAACTTCCCTCGAAGATATATGAAATGCAACACTGTTGACATCAAGTACCATCTGTTAGTAGACTACTGTCAAACTTTGAGCAAGAGTCGTCATTTACTTTGCGTTTAACAGCTGTTCAAAACATGCAACCTCGTGTATTATTCTAAAAATATAAAAAGTGAATTTCGAGTGCTCATTAACCATTATTTTTTTTGGAAAAAAACCATAAATTAAGCCAAGGAAAAGCTCGATAGATACTATGGGGACTCTGCAACATCGATTTCAATGGCAAAAAGTGGTTTACTGATTTTCGTTGTGGTCGCACAAGTACATATGACGCTGAACGTTCTGGACGGCCTATTGCGGTAATAGTTTTACTAAATACACCCTAAAATGTCAAAAAAATCCACGATATGGTGTTGGCCGATCGAAGAGTAAAAGTGCGTGAGATTGTTGGTGCATTTCATATGGCAGTGGAGTTTCGATTTTATATGATCATCTGGGTTTAAGAAAGTTGTCTGCAAGATGGGTGCCGAGTTTGCTCTCAATTGACCATAAACGTTAACGCGTGACAACTTCAAAGGATTGTTTAGAGTTGTTTAACTGCTAACCGAATGAGTTTTTTCGGCGTTTTGTAACTGTAGATGAAACATGGATCCATTACTGTACTTTGGAGACCAAGCAGCAGTCTAAACAATGGGCTTCTGAGGGCGAACCTGCTCCGAAGAAGGTCAAGTTCACTTTTTCGGCCAATAAGATGATGGCAAAAATTTTTGGGATGTATGCGGGATAATACACATCGATTACCTTCAAAAGGGAAAAACAATAAACGGCGAATATTATGCCAACTTATTAGACCAATCTAATGAAGATTTAAAAAGAAAACAAACCCATATGGCCAAGAAAAAAGTTCTTTCACATCAAGATAATGCACGAGTGTACACGTGTGCAGTCTCAATGTCAAAACTCGATGAATTGGGATACGAAGTGGTATCCCATCTGCCATATTCTCCGAAGTTATCTCGTATTGATTACTTATGATCATAAAGTAGTCATCCTTATCTTAAATTTTGTAGTCAATATTTTAAACAAACTACGTTTAAAACATAAAACTTAAAATTGTATTTCTGTTTCACTTTAAGTAATTTTTATAATTATACTCATACGATTGACGTATCACTTTCCCGTCTGATTGTCGATACGATCACGGATGTGATGATTTGAGCCTGAGTTAACGTAAACAAAAGCCAGAAACTAATAACGCACTCAACGATGAAATTCAGCGCTTCATTTGACTTCGAGAAGCCTTTTTAAAATTTATGGCTACACCTTATATGATTTAAAGCGATGGATTCATGCGGTTGATCAGCAATTCTAATAAATTCAAGACTCAAGAACTATATTATTGACAAAATTTCTGAAGAACATCTACAAGCAACAAATATTTGCATTGAAAATTGTTGTACAAATTTCGCGATATCATCAATTTACTCCACTCCCAGATTATCAATCACTGATGATCAATACGAGAATTTCTACAAATCTCTTGGAACTTGTTTTGTATCAGCTAGGAAAAATGAGAATATGTATATATAAAAAAAACAATCTTATGTACAAAAAGTTGCGAAAATTTGTGTAAAAAAACGCTAAAATTATAACGAATGTCAAAAACTTGGAAAAATTTGCGACGATATCGAAAATTCGCAAAAAAAATCAAAAATATATCAAAGTCTGATACTGATTCAAAATCTTTAAAACTGTCAAAAAAAAAAACAAAGAATTGGGAACAATCATATCAGAGAAAATTCGCGATAAATTGCAAATTTGCAATCAAGCCCTAAATAACTTATGCCCCTATTATGGTTTACAACTCAACTAAGTTTACTTGAAATTGTAACAACTTAACCTTAAAATAACTTAACTGTTTTTTTGACATTCTGAATTACAACTAATTTTTGTTGTATTCGCAACAATGCTCGAAAAGAAAAGGTTTTTATCTATACTCAGTTTTTGAAACCATAGTAGCCATTAGTCTCCTGCACAATACTATTTATAAGACTTTTCAAGACATTACAGATTTTTTCGCTAAATCAATAATTTTAAATCGCTAAACAACACTGTTGGCAAGACAAACAACCGAAAAATATGTCTTGCCAACAGTGTTGCTTAGCGATTCTTTTAGAATATTTCGCTGTAGTAAATCATTTGAAAAAATCTGTAATGTCTTGAAAGGACTTATAAATAGTCTTGTGAAGGACAGTAGTAGCCATCACAAAACATTTTAAATAGTTTTAGTTTTGCCCTTGTATTTTTTTTAGATTTCATGTTTTATGAACGTGGCAGCAATATTGGTTGACAAATGAGATTGGTTGGCGTCTGGAATAATGTAGCAAATCTAATACAATACTCGAAATAAAAACCAAAATACAACTGATAAAAAGCAGTTGTCTCATCGTGAAAAAAGTTGTAATCCATAATAAAAATTATACAACTACAACTTAACTATCCATAATAGGGGCCTTACAAATACCTAAAGATCTAAAGAATGCCAAAAATGACGAAAATTCGCTCAAATTCGCTAACATCACTTAGAAAGATGGATTGAAATTCGGTAAAATGGTAAAAAGCCAAGATTTGGCTAAAAATTGCTAACCAGCGCTAAAAATTTTTAAAATTGCTAAGATTGCAAGGAATGTCATGGATAAGCCATTCTTTCACTAATTTGGCTTCAAAATCCGCTGTGAAATAACTCGCGCAAAAATTGAATGTGGTTTAAATCTAATAAAGTTAGTACTTCAACAACCGCAAACTAGTATTTCTGGCAACAGTTATCAAAAAATATTTAAAAATCGAAAGTGTTGCAAGTCATGGGTATGTCGATGGATATGCGGGATGTAACGAACAATACGCATCGATGCATACAAGTATGAAATAAAGTACGCAGGGGTATACGCAAGTATGAGAATGAATGGGTATCATTACGCACTAGCATACAAAATGGTCGATATGTGCTGGAGTATCCATACATTTTTTTTTTTTTTTTTTTTTTTTGTATCGATTGGCTTTCTCTGGTGCATACCGGACCATCAATTTTGTTTTAGAAGCCAGTATAGCACTACTGAACAAACTCTTAAATTGGTTAAATTTATAAGAAGAACTTTTGAAGGAAATAAGTATTGTTCTGCAATGTTTATTGACGTTTGTCAGGCATTTGATAAAGTGTAGCATGAAGCCCTAATTTTAAAATTAAAGACATACTTGCCAATAAACATTCTTAATCTTTTAGAAAGTTACATTATTGCCCGGAAGTTCATTGTTGGGGAAGGAGAGTTTATGAGTATGCCTGAAACTATCTCATCCGTTGTGTCACATGGGAGTCTACTGGGGCCAGTTTTGTATTTGATTTATACTTGTGATATGCATGTGAGCAGAATATCCACACTTCTACATTTATCGACGATACAGCCTTCTTTAGCATGCACAAAAACCATCAGGAGGCATCCCTATATCTTCAGGAACACATTACTCAGCTGGAACTGTGATTAAACTTATATGAAATTAAGTCAAACGAACAAAAGTGTGTTCAAGTAACATTTACCTCACGAAGAGATACTTGTTCCCTCATTCGGATTAACAAAAAAGTTGTTCCTCAACATTCACATGTAAGATATCTTGGAATACACCTTGATCGACAACTTACATGGGAATACCACACTGACTCTAAGGTAACACAAATGAAACTAAAATTAACTCAGGTACATTGGCTGATTGGTAGAAATTCAATTCTCAGTCTAGATTTCAAACTTTTAATATACAAGTCGCTTTTGAAGCCAATATGGTGATACGGAATTCAGTTATGGGGCACTGTTTCAGCTTCCGATATCGCAAGAATCCAACGAAAGCAAAACAAAATTTTACGGCTAATAACATCGGCTCCATTATACATAAAAATTCAAATACACATCGTGATTTAAACATGCCACTAGTGATAAGCAGGCAAATATTTAACAAAACTCGAGTCACATCCTAATCCGCTTGCTCGTAATATTTTGAACTTAAGTGACGCGAAGCAAAATTTATGTGTTGATAAAAATTAGTTTAAGAAATCAAATTAAAATGTGAATGTAAATGTATTGAACAATAATTAAAAAAACACACAAAAAGAATTTACAAAAAAGAAATAAAATAACAATCCATATTGTATGAAAAAATAAAATGGGAATGGAAACTCTATGGAAATGTTTTACTCTGTGAAAGATTTTGTGCCATCAGTTAAAGATTTGTCATAACCCTGCAGAAAACGCGAATAGTGAAATTGTGGTGATTTAACAGTGAAGTTGTCAGTAGTACTACTGACCAGATGTAGCCCAGCCAATATAATCGCCTATTGACATTTAACATTAACTTGTCATTGAAAATCCACCACTAGACTGTAGCACTACTGACTAAGTAGTTATTTTGGGACCACATGGAGACATTGTCACCAAATATTCACTAGTAAATTTTAGGGGCTCTATCTACAATATCGATATTTCCTCGCTCGTTGTCAATAGTAAAATTATACTTATTTTCTAGTGACATTGTCAATAGTGCTACTGACTAGGAGTACCCCAGCCAATGTAATCGCCTATTGGCATATAACATAGGGTTGTCATTCAAAATCTACCAGTAGACTTTAGCACTATTGAGAAGGTAGTTGTTTTATGACGATATTGAGATATTTGAACCAAAGATTCGCTAGTAGGTTTTAGTGACGCTTGTCTACATATATTTATTTAATATTATTGCATAGCATAACAAAAAAAGAAAAAAAAAGCAATATGAGTCCGATCACAGAGGAGATGTGTAAACATCTAGTAATGAAAATTTTTTTTTTAAGTTGGAAGTACTTATGCTTTTAGTATCTTTTTTTAAATTAATTAATTAAATTAATTAATTAAAAGTATCAAAACTTTCAATATTGTAAATAATATGAATTTGTTGGTTTTTGTTTGTTCTATTAAACTTATTTGGTTAGCAAATGGGCACACTGCAGTATATGTATATGTACTGCATTCAAAATTGCAGTAAGCAGTAAATTTACTGATTACTACAAAAATTCAGTAAATTTTTACTGCTAATCAAATTTAATTTGCATTACCAGTAAAATCGTAGGGCCGTAATCATAATAAAATTGTAGCAAGTGGCAAAGTTTTTTCATTCAAATTTTAAAACTTTTGTATGAAAAACAATTAGCCACTTGGTAGAATTTCATTAAGAATACGGGCATTACTGATTACTGAAAATTCAATGCACCTCATCATATAACAAATCATTTAGGCAATGTATAAAAATTGTAGAAAAAAATTTTAGTAATCAGTAAAAATTTACTTGTTAAACATTTTTTATTGTTTTTACTGAAACTTTAGTGGTACTGCAGTGCTCATCTATGGTAAATGCCTTTACTTTTACTTTTTAATTTTTAATTCCTGTTGTTCATCGTTTAGTTGTTGCTGTTATTGTTGTTGTGTACGCATTGCAATTAAAATAAATTCAGTAAAGTACGACTTTGACTCGCGCACATTCGGTTTTGATAATTTTTTTTTCTATTTAGCTTACTTCCTTTTTTAAGTTTTTTCAGTTTCAACGATTTTTTTTCAGTTTTATCGCTTTTTTCTCGTTTTGGCGTTTTTTTTTCTCCTTTTGGGTTTCTTTAATTTTCGCAATTTTTTCATCTTGGCGATTTTTTTTATGTTTTTTAGGGGTTTTTTCATTTTGGCGATTTTTTGTCTGTTTTTTGGGGTTTTTTTATTTAGGTGATTTTTTCATTTTGGTGATTTTTTCATATTGGCGATTTTTTCATATTGGCGATTTTTTGTTTAAGGGTTTTTTTTCATTTTGGCAATTTTTCCGGTTTTTCGCGATTTATTTTAGTCCTAGAGATTTTTTTTTAGTTTGGTGCTTTTTTTCGTTTTGGCGATTTTTTTGTTTGTTTTTGGCGATTTTTTTATATTTGGCGATTTAATATTTTTTTAAAACGGTAAAACTTACCGTTTTTGAAAATTTCAAGAGTTTTGCTCTTACGGTTTCCAAGATACAGCAAGTTGTCAAAATTACAAAGTCAAAATTGCATTAACTGATGGAACACCCATTGATTTAAATTTTTTAAATTTAGTGTTAATTGTTGTAGTCTGTATAAAAATACACTAACTTTTAAAATTTCAAGTGTATATACAAGGTGGAGCAAAAGTAATCCTCCTATCAGAAAATGCTATAAATTTTGCGATTGGCGCCTAATATCAGTTCTGTTTTGACATTTGTGTAGTAAACACATGCGAAATACACGTTAATAAACAATGTTACGCTACACTGCTCCAGAAGGTGGAATATTGGTGACTATTTAATTGACCAATAATCGGTCATGAATTTCGTCGCAGATTTCCTGGCCGTCCAACGCCTACTGTTGAAACACTGCGACGTTTAGCCGCTCGCCTCGAAGAGACTGGCACAACACGAGATGCTGCCAGGCGTGGCAGACCCCGGAGAGAATATTGCTGCTGTAGCCAGGGATGTCATGGAAGCGCCGTCGACATCGACCAGACGACGTGCCACGCAAATGTGTATCAGTCGACGGTCTTTACAGCGAATTTTGGTACAAGATTTGAAGATGTTTGCGTACAAAGTCCAGACGGTGCATCAGCTGTTAGCTGCTGACCGCCAATCGCGTCTAACATACGCTCAAGCCATCCTTGATCACCACCAAGAGGTTATTTTTGCGCCACCATGTATGTACATACAATTGTATGTACATATATTACATGGGATTTTAATATTTTTCGTTGCTCGTTTTGGAACACCCTTTAGTTTTTAACTCTCATGTATTTGTTGTTGTAGTGGCCAAATGTCTACACATTGTGTCCAAATTTCAAGTCCGTAGCTCTTACGGTTCATTTTCACCTTTGGTGTACGGAAATATACAGACGGCTTCGAGCGGGTCGACTTGTTTCTCTGCTTGGTATTGCTTCTTTCAAACACTAATACACTCATACATAGCTCACACCGATTTGAGAATGCAAAGAAATCTCTAGCAAAGAAATCAAAGTCAAAAGATTTTTACCCCCTAACGTATAGATGTTTACACATCAAAACTATTGACGCGTTCATTGACAATATCAATAGAAATACACTAAAACTGTTGTCTCTAACGTATCTTTACTCGCGTATAAAAGGAACGTTGTCGACATTTTAACTAGTGCAATAGAGACATATGGTTCTAGGCTGACTAGAGGGAAGTGTTTGACTTTACTAGTTCAGCGAAACACAACATTTTTGATTTACATAAATATATGTATTTAAAAGAAAAGACAAACAAAATCCCTACTTGCTGGAGATATGCTGAACGAATAAATGAATTAATTTCTGTTATTGTATGTTTTTTAATCCTAAGTTCCAGTTTTAACCCCCTACTAAAAAAAGGTCCCATCTGGCATTTGGAAGATAGTTTTCTAAAAAATCACCTTGCTGAGTCTTTTTAGATCACTATTCGTGATCAAAAACTGATTAATCACGTAGACGATCAAAAAAGGACTCGAAAAAGATTCGCGCTAATGGGTAAAATAGTTCGATTTAAAATACAATAACAAATTGTATAGCAATCACAAATTAATCATCCAGATGTGTAAAATGTGACTATTATTTCCTTTTGATATTATCATATTTCGCTTAGCTGGAAGACTGAAAAAGCTTAATCAAAAGCAAATCATGCAGGTGTTTTAAAAGTGATTATAATTATATATTTTATGATCATATTTTACGCAGATAGATGATTAAACACTAGTTGATATGTTATTTTTAAGTATAACGGGGCAATCTTTACGTATAATATCAAAACTTAATTTCTTTTTCATTTATAAAAGTTCAATCGAATATGAAATTAAATGATGAAACAGAATAAGTCCGCAGCTTCAGGAAAATTCGATTTCAAATTAACAGAACCCATAATAAAAATCAACGGCAGGCAGTAACTTCAACTGCTCTCTGATTTATGTTATATTTTCTTTCTGCTTATTTTTCTTTACAAAATGTATGAAATTTATTGAAAGTGTGGTAGCACAAGAAAAAACGATGTCAAAATAAAATAGATTCTGTCTCTGGACTGATCTCTGTAACTTCCTTTTTGTGTCAATTTGTATGGAAAATGTGTTTGTGGCATAATTCTGTTTGACCATTAAACGTAGGACTCAGAAAGCTGACTAAAAAATACTCGAAGAAAAGTCAAATACGATTAGAACTGCGACTGATAAATGACTCAAATAACAGTCATAAATTACAATAAAAATACTCATAAACTGACTGATAAATTTCTCAAATATGACTCTTAAGCGATTAGAAACATGGCTGAAAGACAATTCGAAAAAGAGTAAAAAATTAAGCGAAATAAGACTAATAAGTGATCAGAAAACGATTTGAAAAAGACCTTAAATACTACTAGAAAAGTGGTCGAAATGACTCTAAACTAATATAGAAAAAGACTCGTAAATGGCTTATCAAGAAGAGTCGCGGGTAGTCACTTTTTCTACCGATAAAAGTATAATTTATGATTAGAAAATGAGCGCATATTCTAGCTTTTTAATCGCGCAGAGGAGTCAAAAAAGACTCGAATTTGATTTATTTATTTATTTATTTACTTATAATGAGTGTTTTTTATTGAGGTATAGAACTTTAAGTTGGCATCACTTTTTTAACTGGCGGCCATTTTGTCAGCTGTCAAGTGATTTAGTTTGGTTTGCCATTTCATCATGAACAGGTTGACAAAAGAACAACGCTTGCAAATCGTGCAAATTTATTTCGAAAATAATGGTTCAGTTCGCGAAGTTTACCGCAAGATCCGTCCATTTTATGGTCGACATAATCGTCCATCAGAGCAATTAATTCGGTTAACCATGGATCGTTTTCGCACTACGTTTACTCTATGTGATAATACGCATCCGCAGAGACGTCGAACAGTGCGCACCGAAGAAACAATTGCCGCTGTAGAGCAAAGTGTTGAAGAGGACCCGAATGAATCGATTCGCCACCGTGCACAGCAATTGGAGCTTTGTCCATCAACTTTATGGAAGATTTTGCGCAAAGATCTTGGCCTGCGACATTACAAGATCCAGCTTGTGCAAGAATTAAAGCCGCGAGACCATGCAATGCGTCGTGATTTTGGTGTATGGGCCGAAAATGAGATTGATCTCGATGCTGATTTTCATCGCAAAATTTTGTTCAGTGATGAGGCTCATTTTTGGTTGAATGGCTACGTCAACAAGTAAAATTGCCGCATTTGGAGTGAAGAAAATCCACATGAGACCCTTGAGACGCCATTACATCAACAAAAACTGACTGTTTGATGTGATCTATGGGCTGGTGGAGTCATTGGGCCATACTTCTTCCGAAATAATGCTGGAGAGTCAGTTACCGTTAATGGAGACCGGTATAGAGCTATGATAACCGACTATTTTGTTCCCGAATTGGATGGCATGAATGTGGATGAGTTGTGCTTCCAACAAGACGGCGCTACATGCCACACAGCGCACGTCACAATCGATTTATTGAAGGAAACATTCGATGAGCGCATAATTTCGCGGAATGGACCTGTCAATTGGCCACCAAGATCGTGTGATTTGACACCATTGGATTATTTTCTTTGGGGATATGTGAAGTCGCTCGTCTACGCCAACAAACCAGAAACGTTAAGGGACTTGGAAGCCAACATTCGTGGCGTTATTGCCAACATACGGCCCCATATGCCCGAAAAAGTGGTTGAAAATTGGACCTGTAGAATTGGCTTTATTCGAGCCAGCCGCGGCGGCCACATGCCCGAAATCATATTTAAACATTAATGGCATAAAATTATCCTTCCAATAAAGCTAAATTAATGGACATTAAAACGATTTTCTTGTGTTTTATTTCAATTCGAAGTTCTATAACTTTAAAAAAAACACCCGTTAATTATAAATTATAAGAAAATAGTGAAACATGAGCAATAGCAACGTAGGCCTTCAGCTCAATACATATTTAATACAAATACTTATATCTAAAAGAGTATGTGTATGTATACATTAACATGAGATATAACTATGACTATATTTCGCTATACAAGTTTGATTTTTTAAGGAATTTAGTTAGTAAAGTTATATTTCGTAATGTAGGATGAGATAGGTTACTTATAGGATTAGAATTAAGGAATATGGAGTTTCGTAAGGTGTTTTGCGTTGGGCATTCGCTAAGCAAATGATATGGTGTTGCAGGGTAACTTACTTGACAGTTACAAAAGGGATTAAAATTTTAATTGAATAGAATTCCGTGTGTGACTCTAGTGTGACCAAGGCGAAGTCGCAAAAATTTGCTGTAATCCAGCCTACGCATCTCTTTTCCATAATCTGACATATAGTCGAATATTGTTCTTTTCTCTCTATTAATCATCTGATACCACGTTGAAGAGGAGTTATAAGTATTATCCTTATCTTTCGAAACATAGTGGTTAACGATTTTTCGTTCTATAGCTCTGCGACTTAAGTTATTTGTATAGTGTAAGGGCTGTTGATAGGCGTTCTTTGCAGAGAAATCGGCGAATTCGTTACCTTGAATTCCACTGTGACCTGGTACCCAGATTATTTTAACATTTGGGTATGTTTCGATCAAGGTGTTTCTTATGAGTGACGTATAGTATTCATTATTTGAAATATTCAGGATAGCATTCAAACACGAGAGAGAGTCTGTACATATTGCAAATTTACTTTTCCCAATATTTTTTAGATATGACATTGCCTCATGTATAGCAACGATTTCAGCTGAGAAAATTGAACTATATTCGCAGAGGTGGGAAATTTTCAAAACTGTATTCGCGGAAGTGATACTATATGCAACTGACGATTCGGTTTTGGATCCATCGCAAAATATAAATGTGTGATCTTTAATACTTGCGAATAGTTTCCTGTATATGGAAGGGTGGGTATTAGCTTTTGAGAATTTGTGCAGGGCATTATTGATGCATGACGCATCTAGAAACCATGCTGGAAGTGGTTTAGAAAGTTTTCTGCAAGTATTGAGTGGTAGGTCCAGATTTCGACAGTTATCAATTATTCTATAAAGCAAGGAGGGAAATTTAGGTATTTTCTTTGATTGTTTGAGTTTTTTTATTATTTGATTTAACGGATTTCCTTCTTTAAAGATATAATGTTAGCCTCAAAACGTAAATTTGAAGTTGGTGTAGAGCACAGAGCACCAAACGATATTCTTATACAGGAGTTTATTATGGTGTTAATTTTGTTCATTTGGGACTTGGGAGCGTAACCGAAAATTTGCAAACCATAATTTATTTTGGAAAGAACTAGAGCTTTAGTTAAAGATATCAGGCTAGTTTGATTGCAGTTCCATTTTGGATTAGACAGGCATTTTATAATATTTAAACGATGCGAAAGAGAGCTTTGAAGGTATTCTATATGGGTTTTCCAGTTGTATCGTTTGTTAATAAGTATGCCTAATAAGCGTAGTGTTTCAATTCTTGCAATGTTTATAATCGAAGACTGAACTACACACCTACAGTTTTTTAGACGACAAATGTGTATATATTTGCATTTCGAGGTAGATATAGTGGCTCCTGAAGAGCCGCACCAGTTGTTTATGTCGTTAATGATGTTGTCCATATTTGTAATATGTTGTTTATTTCTTGGTAGTCTAATAATTAGATTGAAATCATCAGCGTATGCGCAAAATCAATTTCTTTATAAACGGAGATGACGGAGCATAATTTATTGTATGCTATAAGAAAAAGAATTACGGATAAGGGAGAACCCTGTGGAATTCCATTCCGCCGAAGGTATGTGCAGGAATATTTATTTCTTATGCGTACTGTTATCTTTCTATTGGACATAAAATTAGTGACGTATTTTACTATATTAGGGCCTACCTTCCATTCTATTCATTGATCTAGTATTGAATGTATACCTATTTTATCAAAAGCTCGTTCGAAGTCCAGAGACACAATGGTAATGTGTTTACGTAACGATAAGCAACTGGCAATTTGATAGTCTACATATAATAGAGCATCAATTGTTGAACTTCCTTTTCTGAAACCTATTGCCGGCTATTAAGTAGTTTGTTAGTAGAAACAAACCACCATAACCTGTTAGCAATTATCTTGTCCAAAACTTTAGATAAACAAGAGTTTAAAGAAATTTGTCTATAGGAACTCATCAATATTTTATCCTTTCCGGGTTTTAGAATAAGAATCACAACACTATTTTTAAACTGTTGTGGGATATAATTTGAGAAAATATTATTGAATAGCTTTAAGATTCTTTTTTGTACGTTTGTAGGTAACATTTTTAACATGGAATAAGATATTCTATCTAGAAGTTAGTTCGATGTATGTTATGTTTGGTTCGATTTTCTTTGCTTCTGGACAAGGAACGACTTCTGGTATATCTGTTGAGACAGACTGTTTTTTTGCCTGAAAAGTGCGCGAGAGGTTGGAATCATCTGAATTTAACGACCAGTATTTGCCAAATTCTTTGCCTATTTCAATTGAATCAGTAATCATAGACCCCTGGTTCGAAAATGAAGAAATACAATGGATGGTCGGAGTTGTTTTGTAACCGGTAAAGTTGCGGATATTTGTCCAAATTTTTTCAGTGGGGGTTTTAGGTGTAATTGATGCTGTGAGGTTAAAAATTGCTGCTCTTTTTGATAGTTTTATATTTCTTTTGAAAACTGCATTTGCTTTTTTATAGGTGAGTAAGTTAATGTCGGTCATATTTCTTTTAAATAAATGCCAAAGTCTATTTTTTCGGATTTTAGTTTTTCGAGTTCATTGTTCCACCATGGGACCTTTTTCGGTTTATTTTTTTATTGGGGAATAGAATTGGTCGCCGATTGCAAAATAATTTTGCATATATTAGCTGTTTCCTTTTTTATATTATTAGTAAGAGGCTTAGTTTCGTTATAAAATTCGCATAGATTTTTAAATTTTTTCCAATCAGCATATTTCGTATTGAACTTTGGTTTACTGAAATGGTTATTTACTACACTAGAGGGGAATAGTGTGATTAAAATTGGAAAGTGATCACTTCCGAATAAGTTTTCTTCTTTCTGCCAGACAGCCTGAGAAGCTAAGATAGGTGAGCAAAATGTAAGGTCGATGTAAGAATATGTACCGTGAGTATTTAAATGGGTGGGAATATTACTGGGATAAAAGGTATGAAAAAATAGAGCAAATTATATTTTAGAAGTAGTAAGTAATAAGTGAAAAGCAGTGATAGATGTGTGAGGGGGGTTTGGAAGTAAGATAATACTCATAACAATATAAATAAGTTCAAAAATGAAATGAGTGTAGTTGTTAGAAGTTAAAAGGCAAAAGTAAAAAGAATTTGCATTATGTTTAGTTATAGGAGGCAAGAGTTTATAAAGAAAAAATTTAGCGATGTTTTTGGTTATATGGATGAGTAAATGTAATCCAGTGCATGGGCGCGATGAATGCACACCACGACGAGCGCCAGATCCCACGAAGGAAACAACCAGTGTAAATAACACTGATCCTCCTTCACGAGAAACACGGCACCGATCCCGGCACACATCCACCACGCGCAACGACTGGGATACATACCTACATATTAAAGTTATTTTTACTTGTTCGCTTAGATTTACGGGTTGCTTGTTTAATTTTGTCTTTTAGTTTTTTTTAACGTTTCTAGGTAAAATAATTGGCTGATTTGATTCTGCTGCTTGAGATGAGTTGCTTTGTTGGTCTGTTTCCATTTCCGATAAAGAGATGTCGATGTCGCTTATGATATCTGAATAATCTTTTATAAGGCGAGGTTTTTTTATAGCTGGTGGGGGAGGGAGGTTCGTGGAAGACGACGGTTTTTCTTCAATGTTGTTTCTAACTACCGTCGAGAATGAAGGATGTTGTTGAGAGAGTCTGTTTCTATATATTATAGCAGCTTTCTTTTTGCCTACTTTTTCTAAATTTGAGATGGCTTGAATTTCTTTTTCCTTTAAGAAAATGGGACAGTTTTTGTCATACGTTGTATGGTTGCTATTATCAATGTTATTGTTTTTGCAATTAATGCAAGCTGCTTGTAATAAGCATTTTCTTTATTAATTTCTTCATTGAGATGGAAAATGTTGGAACACTTTCCACAAATTTTTTTGCTTTAACATACATTCACTATATGTCCATATTGTTGGCAGTTTTTGTATTTCAGTGGTAACGGAATACAGGGTCGTACTCTAACTTTTTCATAGCCTATTGATATGTCTGAAGGTAAGGACGTGGAAGCAAAAGTTATTACAATGAGACCAGTTTCCAACAATTTATCATCTACTCTTTTAAAAATTTTTTTTAACATATGTCACATTTTGTTCTTTTAATTCCGTAAGGATTTCAGATTCGTTAATCCCACGAAGTCATTGGAATAAATTACTCCTTTGGCGTAATTTAATCCCGGGTGTTCTTTTATATTTATTTTAATATCGGGTGATAATGATGTAAGTTGCACAAGCTTGCTGGCTTGAATGTATGACTTAGTTTGGATCAAAATAGATCCATTTAATAATTCTTTGCACTGTTGCACTTCTCCTCCTGCTACATTATCGATAACCTTTTTTTTTATCAAAAAAGGGTGATACATTAGATAAATTGTCCGAACTTTCAATTCGTTCCATAACTAAGAATTTTTCACCAGGTGATAGAATGCTAAGTTTTTTTGTTTTATCGAATGTTATAAATGGGATTATAGTCCCACCTCGGTCAGGTGGTTCAGCCATTTTAAAAGTATCGTAGTTTAGGGCCACGATATATCTGTATGTTTTTTTGATTTAATTGTTTTTTTCACGATATGTAAGTTTAAATATTACAATAACTACAAATTACAATAACTACAACGTTTTTACTTTATACTGTTCTTCTTGTTCTAAGAGAACCCGTTTTAACATATGTATATAAATATAGCTATGTAAATAGTAATATTATTGCGAAAGTTTTTATTTCCGAGTATAATCTTTACACAATGGGAGATCGGTATCGACTGACTCGAATTTGATTGAAAATTTCAAAAATTGCTGGCTGGGGTGTTATAAGTTTGTAGTGTGTGTCTGTGTATCTGTGTGTCTGCCTGTGTCCACGTACAGGCCAAACGGCTAGACCGATTTTCATTTAGTTTTTTTTTTTTTGTTTGAAAGATGACTTGATCGTGAGGGTTCTTAGCTATGTTTGAAGAAAATCGATCTAGCCGTTTAGAAGATATAACATCTTTTCTGAAAAAAGTCGAGAGTTTTTAAAATTTTTAATTTTTGTTATTTATATATGTATATGTTTAATAAAATACCAAAATTTCGACAAAATACGTAATTTCATTATCAAAAGTGTGCACTAGTATTACTAAAATGTACTACTGTTTCCAATGTCTTTATGTGATCCCTAAAGAACTATATAATCAGTAGTTCCAATGGCAGTAGTTGCTTTTCAATGACACGCGCATGTTAAATGTCTATAGCAAAATGCATTGTGTGGGGCATAATTAGTCAGTAGTACTGGCAACATACCCCCTTATGCAAAAACGATTGTTAAACTTAAAGTTGGTTTAACAAACGAATTTTGTATGACAAAACCGGTTTTAATACATGCTTTAACTTTAACAAACGTTTTTGCATAAGGCGGAAAGTCATTAGTGAATCAGTACTGAACACGAAGTTGAAGACACGACTTCTTTACATTGCTTGTAAACACTCATATACACTAACACCAATGCATCCATCGCCTTGGATTATTATACGACAGCATTTATTACCCTCTACTCAGCCTAGAACCATATGTCTCTATTTCAACACTATTTTCTCGAGCGACAATTGCACTAGTTGTAATGTCGACAACTTTCATTTTATGCTCGAGTAGAGATACGTTAGAGACAACAGTTCAAGTGTATTTCTGGTGACATTGTCAATGAACGCGTCAATAGTTGGTTTTTCTTTTTTATTATGCTATGCACTAATGTTAAAAAAATACATGTGTATATATGGGATTTAATTTATTCCCTCAATCCTTATAAAATTATTGACCAGGGTTACTAAAATTTACTAGTGAATCTTTGGTTCAAATGTCTCAATATGGTCGTAAAATAATGGTGCTAAAATCTACTGGTAGATTTTGAATGACAACCCTATGTTATATGTCAATACGCGATTACATTGGCTGGGGTATACCTAGTCAAAAGCACTATTGACAATGACACTAGTAAATCACTACAATATTACTATTGACATCGAGCGACGAAATATCGATATTGTAGATTAGAGCCCTAAAATTTACTAATGAATCTCTGGTGCCAATGTCTCCATGTGGTCCAAAAAGAAATACTTAATCAGTAGTACTATAGTATAGTGGTAGATTTTCAATGACATGCTAATGTTAAATGTCAATAGATGATTACATTGGCTGGGGTACACCTGGTTAGTAGTACTACTGACAATGTCACTAGTAAATCACTACAATTTCACTATTCGCATTTCCTACAGTATATTGATTTACGTACCTTTTCACAATGTCTGGTTAAAAGATAAAAGGGACTTTAACGGCAAGTTTTGTATGAAGAACTTGCAATTAAAGTTCACATTTAAAAAAAACAAAACGTATTTACATTTCAATACTCCTTATGCAGGCCTCTAATTAGTATCTATAAAACTGAATTTGTCAAGAGAGTGTGTTTTTAAGACAATTTATCGGCACGAGATGCGATTTGAGAAGTCGATTGATTTCAATTTAGAAATTTGAAGATTTGTTGGAGATCTGTTGTTGTTGTTGTATCGAATGTGGACAATTGTTTGATGCATCAAATACAGCAACATAATAAACGAATCACCTCGAAAAAATACATTTATCACAATTATTTCAAATGATTTTAACATTATTTTACATTTAAGTATTTAATTGAAGTGTAGTTAGTTAATTCACGCTCTTTTGATATCGACAAATTTAGAGAAAAAATGCTTCATAATTTCTTTTATGTTGTTTATATAATTCTGCTGCATAGGTACATAGTTGCAGCAAAATTAGTAGCTAAAACTTTTTTTAGTAGCTAATACTTTTCCCGGTATGTTGGTACCAATATCTTGGTTTCGCGCATGCTTTTTGAAAATTACTCATGGATTCACGCCGGTGCTGAGAACACCTCCACCATATCAAAAAAAATAAATAAAATAAAAAGGCATGCATACATTCATATGTGTACAGAAAAATATGTATGTACAAGTATGTATGTATGTATATTAATAAAAATAAGTTCTCAAATACATGTCTGCAAATTTACATTCATATTCATTTAAAAATATGTATGTATGTGCGTCGTTAATGTAGAGTCTCGTTTAAACTGCTTTGGGTTTTGATTCCCACCCCCGTTCAATTAACCAAATTATACGCTGTCCTGGGCATCTTCTTGGAATTTTCTTTTTGCAAGAAACAAATCAAATTTGAATCACTATTATAAGGGAATTTCATACAAAACTGTTCATCAACTGAAACTGTAGCCCAAAAAAAAAAAACAAGAAATAGAGCACCAAAACAGGGCAGAGCGTAAGTTGTCGCCCACAAACATCAGCACAACATTCGCTTTTGTTTTTCTTTTTGCAAACAACAACAAAGGCATTACGGACAGGCACCGACCAAAGATCAACAAGAGTTAAAACTGGAATTTGTAGAAAAAAGTCATCCATACACTTGCGTGATGCGTTGCCAAAAATAATTTATGTGAATTAGCCACATACAGATACAGTTTGCGTGCGGTGGCGTTTTGTCTGCAAAAAAGAGGGCAATTCAAATTTATGTGTATGCGTGTGCGTGTGTGTGTTTGTGTTCGGCCATGCATGTTCAGTGTACGTACATATATTCATACATCCATTCATACCCTGGAGGAAAGGTGGTGTTAATTGTCCCCAAGTCACCACTTTTGTCGACCATTTTGGTGACATTGTCAACAAAGAGTCTACATATTAATATTGTTTTCGATGCGTTGTAAGTCCTAGTTTACACTATGCAAGTCTTATTGCTAAGCTAATTAGTTTGAGGGAGAGAGAGAGAGAGACGAAGGGAACAGAAACGTTTCTTTTCCCCTCTCTCTCTTCTAACAAAGTAATCAGGTTAGCATTAAGGCTTGCATAGTGTAAACTAGGACTAAACACATTTTCAGATACACACAAATATGCTTCTTCTTAATTTTTTATTGGTCTGTTGAAAATAACAGTGGCATCGAGCAAAATTTAATTTTTTATAAAAATTAATTTAAGAAATCAAATTAGAAGGTTAATATAAATTTATTGGAAAATAATTTTAAAAAAATACACAGAAAGATATTACAAAAAGCAAATAAAATATCAATCCATATTGTATAAAAGTAGATAATGCGAAAATCAAACAATTTTAAATGAAAGTTTGCATTATGAATATTATTTAGAGCCTGTGGAAGATTTTGTGCAATCAGTTAAAAACTTGTCAGACTTTGATTTTACTAATTCAGCAAAACATAAAAAATTGGATTTACATATATTTATTTAATATAAATCACAAACAAAATCCCTACTTGCTGGTAATATGCTGAAGGAATGAATAAATTAGTTACTGTTATTATCTGTATGTTTTCTAGGCAAAAGTTCAATTTGTATACATTTGTTTAATAAAATGCCAAACTAAGAAAAAAATATGCAATATCATTATCAAAATTGTATACTAGAAATACTAAAATGTACTAGTGACTATATGTTTCCAATGTCTTCATATGGTCCCTAAAGAACTATCTAATCAGTAGAACCAATGTTATAAATTGCTCTTCAATGACACGCACATCTTAAATGTCTATAGACGAAAAGCATTGTCGGGGGTATAATTAGTCAGTAGTACTGGCGACAAAGTACTGATTCACTAGTGACATTTCCTACAGGGTATGTACGTACACCTACTTTCAGCCACACATACATAATTGTAAAAATATGTACATATGTATGTAGGTATGTAGTTGAACGAGTGTTTTGCTTAAAAATCAGATAATTCCCACCGAATTGATAACGATAAAAAAGTTTGATACTTTTCTCTAATTCTATACGCCGATAAGTCGTTGGACTTTTAAAATGTATGCATAGGTACATACGTTTGTGTGATAAAATACTTTTGTTACTTTCTTCTTCACGTTGAATGGTGTGTGTGCATTTGAATATATTTATGTACAGTATGACCTCGCTAGTCTGCCCAGATATTGGCTATTCCAAGTAATGTTTTTTAATAAAATCATGCTGAGCGTTTTTAATTAAGTTAGCCTTATTGAAGTCACATGTGCTTTTTTAATGTTAATCTTTTTTATTTTTTATACCAAATTACGACTAGAGTAAGCTTGCCAAGGTCAAAATAATTCCAAAGCCGGGAAAAGATCTTACCAAGGCTGAGTTATACAGGCTAATAAGCTTACTATCAACAATATCAAAGCTTTTCGAAAAGAAGTTCATGACAAAATTGTCCCCAATTCTAACTGATAGTGCGTGCATCCCGGACCATCAATTTTGTTTTAGAAAACAGCATAGCACCATTGAACAAACGTATATATTGGTTCAAGCTATAAGAAGAGCATTTGAAGAAAAGAAGTATTGTTCTACACTCTTTATTATTTAAGTATGGCATGAAGGCATAATTTTAAAATTGAAGACATATCTAACAATAAATTTTCTAAAGCTATGGGAAAGTTATATTCTATCCCGGAAGTTCATTGTTGTGGAATGAGACTTTATGAGTGTACCCGAATCTATCTCTGCCGGTGTGCTACAGGGGAGTATACTGGGCCCAATTTTGTATTTGGTATATACTTGTGATATGTCTGTTAGCACTAAAATACATACATCTACATTTGCCGATGATACAACCTTCTTTAGCATGCACGAAACCCCTCACGAGGCATCCCGATTACTTAAGGAATATATTACAAAGCTGGAACTATGGTTAAAGTTAAGGAGAATTAAAGTAAATGAACAGAAGTGTGCTCAGGTAACATTTACTCTACGAAAATATACTTGTTTCCCTATTAGAATAAATAATCAAACTGTTTCTCAACACTCACATGTGAAATAACTTGGTATACACCTTGAATGACGACTTACATGGAAACACCACATTGATTCTAAGCTAACACAAATGAAACTAAAATTAGCTCAGGTACATTGGCTGATTGGTAGAAATTCAATCCTGATTCTAGATTTCAAACTTCTAATATACAAGTCGATTTTGAAACCAATGTGGTGCTACGGAATTCAACTATGGGGCACTGCTTCAGCTTTCAATGTCGAGAGAATAAACCGAACTCAAAACAAAATTTTACGCTTGATAACGTCGGCTCCATGGTACATCAAAAATTCAAATCTACATCGTGATTTAAATATGCCACTAGTGATAGAAGATATTGCAAAATACGCAGGCAAGTATTTAATTAAACTCGAGTCACATCCTAATCCGCTTGCTCGTAATATTTTGAAATTTACTGGATACATCCACCTAAAATAGAGGAACACAAGGGCTCTTATACTCAACACTCCAGATGGGACTGCTTGAAAATTTTTTTTCTTTTTGGTTATCACTACTTATGTGTTATTAATAACTATCAACAAGTTTATGTCCGACCCTGGTCAGCCTTAATAATTATATTTTAAATTTAAGATTTGAATACTTATTGTTAGTTCATATTTAAATATACAATAAATAAATACATTAAAAAAATCTTTTCACAACGTTCTTAATGAATATCCTAACTCCACGACCAGTGTTACCCTTAGTGTAACCTGGATCCATTTATGGTAAGGATTGCCATGAATGGGAAGATATATTGAAAGGTGCCCTTTTTAATTTTCTTTCATTCATGTTCCCATTCCCCATATATCTTTGGTATTTGAATTTCCTTTCCCGTCCGCGTTACACATGCCTTTCCGATCGGAAGACAACTTACATTTTCGACAGTTCTCGAATCACTTCCATTACCTGCGTCCTCATAATTTGACTCATTAGAATCACTGCCATTACCACCCTCCGATGATCCAACTTCACTCTTAAGTTGTAATTTCTTGTCAACTAATCCTCCTTACGCATTGCTTCCTATCGTCTTACCCATACTCCTAATATACTCCCTCCCTTGTCGTAACCAAAAAAAAAAAACATCTATTCTCCGCCTGATTACTCGACTTAACCAATATTCACCTATTTCTCCTATATTTCCCCCCATTGCCATCTCGTACTATATACCATATATCATTATATCTTGCTATCACCGTTCCATACTGCCACATACCATTCGAAAAAAAAACTATTATTACTTCTCAACCTACTCAATAGCTTAGCCAACCCCTCCCGAGCCTTGTATATTCTATATCATTAGGTACAGAAACCACATTTTCTGCCGGTTCATTACTCTGCAGGTAGTTAGGACTGGAAACCAAATTTACAAAATAGTGGTCTTAAAACATTTATCACCCCATCAATTGATTTATGCTTTAGCTTCTCTGACACCAAACAACCCGAGTATGCGTTAATGTTCAAAAATATCCACTGCCACCTGCTGTCAAGCATAAATTGGTTCAGCTTCATGTAGCAATGTTTCTTTCTGATTCTTCTTATGCATGCCTATCACAGATCCTACAATCACTGATAAACTGCTCAATATCAGTCAATAGGCAGGGCCGGTAATACAGCTCTCTAGCCTGCAAATGGGTTTTTCTACACCTCAATTTAAAAGACACAACTAATCTCTCCCTAAAAGAAAAGCCCATCACTGCAACTCAACCCATCCTTGATACCATTAAACTTTCTTGCTTCTGCTCCCAAATTCCTTCATATGGTCGACTCCATATTAATATACCACATTACCCTACTCAAAAAGCTATCAGATCTAGTTACATTCTCAAATGATAGCTTTTTTTAATCTGACATACAACTTTTTCTAATTAATGACTACACTACAGACTGCAACATTAGCTCCTCTTGCACGCAAAGAAAAGATATGGTTGTAGAATGGTTGAGAAAACAATATTATGTTCTCTGAAACAAATGTGTGGTCATCGAAAACTAATTATTGTTATTTTAAAAATTTATTTCGTTATGATAAACAGAGTAATGTTTGAATTTAATAATTACATTATCACATCTATAAAAAAGTGTGATATGGTTAGAGTTTAAAAATATAGTCTTGTTAAAAATTTGACTACAACATAATTTGTATTATTATTTAAAAATAATATGATGTAAATAACAATATAATGTTATCCAAAACCATAATATGTTGTTAAAAAAAAAATATTTTTCAGAAACATCTGTCAGTTCAGTATTTCGTTTGTAAGCTATCGGTATTGCACGGGTGGTTTATATAAATTAATAAATAAATAAAGAATATACAAAAGGGTAGACCAATAAAAATATATAAACATTTGTGTATCTCTTTATACAGACATGTCAGTAAGTATACATTTCTATATATACATTTTATTTCAACAATATTAAATTATTTTTATTTAGATTTTGACGCACATCTGTTTCTACAATAAATATATGATTAAAAAAAATAGCAATATTATATTAAATAATACTCTGGTCGTATTTAACAATATTAATATAATATTAGAACATGGTATGGTGAGTCTCAATTATATTTATATATATATATCACATCTAACAATAGTGTTGTCATATTTACAATACTAAGATTATAATACAATTTACTCAGATAATATTATAATTAACTAAGATAATAATATTGTTAAAGTTTTTATTTTATTAACAATAATATGGTTTGACTGGAACCATATAATTCAATCAGAGTATGTTGCTGTTTGATTATGGTTACCACAACCATACTTTTTCTTTGCGTGTGCTCAATCACCTTGATATGATCCCCAGTCCAATGCCATTTCATATTATTCCGGGTCAACTCCATTAATTTCGCCGTAATCAAAGACAAGTTTGTTTTGTACCTTCCAAAACACTTACACATTCCTAATAAAAGCAATACCCCTGTGTATCCCTTGGCATTGACAATTCTTCAATCGCCCTTATATATTTCCCTCTCGTCTTATTGTTCCCTTCGATATTATCTGTCTCATAAATCGCATTTGCCCTGACCTGTACGACACTTTACCTGCATTAAGGCTTGCCTTAAACTCCCTCGTTCTATTAATTACACTTATAAGTCATTCGTCATGCTCCTATTTGGTAATACCAAAAAATTTAGCGCCACCAACTTATTTCGTTATTCAATAATTTGCAAACTATTCACCCACTCCGTAGGTTTATTCACCTTGCTTATATCCCCATGCCAAGTCATGGGATTCTGTTGTTCGAATAATCTTCCTTTCAAACTAAACGCTATTATTTTCCTAAAGTGCAGTCTTTGTCGCGATTCATCCTTCAATTGAAGCAAGCACTTATCAGGCATCAATCTAAGTCCATCAAATGGTATAGCAAATCAATTTCTCTTTGCTCTCAGGTAAACTACATAGTCCCTTTCGTCCATCCACTATTTTCTTGCAGTCTTTATTGTCCATTCTCTTAACAAGCACCAAAATCATACATGATTTCGTTCCCAGTTTTGATTAACACCTCAAATTCAACAAATGCAGTATTTCAGCTACAACAAACTATCCCTTCTCTGTATTACCATAAGCAAACAGCCGAGTATTCGAATGAAACATTTTATTTTGCCAATTCATTTTCCTGATATTTTAAGCACACTTAGAAAATGAATTTGTATGGGATTTTGAAGAATAGTGACACAAATTAATACTTATCTGCAGTTAAATTAAAAAGTGCGCCTACGCAAAAGGCAGCTAAATCAAACCTGATGGTGAGAGGAGAGGAGAGGTAAGAGAAGCATACAATTTTATTTAACCCTGGAAGCTTACTCTTTATTTTATTTGATTAATAGTACGTTTCCGATATGAGAAAACAAGTCGGTTTACACAAAACACTTCCAAATGCTTCCATTTTGATATTATTGTCGATAGAACAAACACCACTTGCTTCCACTTAGTCAGATTTTCACTCAATTATATAAATAGAAATGATTTGTGTAATTGCTTAAATAATTGATATTTTCTATCTTTTATCAGCAGAAGTTTTTAGGCAGAGAGTCAGTACTGCACTGACAACAAGTTACATGTGTTGTTTTCATTATTAATTAATTAACATTATATATAATATTATTATCAAAAATTACTTATTTCATAGACACCATTTGACACGATCAGTAAAATAATTAAAAAGAAAAGTATTTTGAGTTATTAGCCTTATTTTAAGCGCATTATTCACGGTCAAAATGCATTACCTGCATTACAATAATATTAGTGAAATTTTATCTGCATGAGTCACACCGACGATGCTTGAAGCAAAATCTAAATGTTTAGATTTTTGCACATAGATGTATGTAACACAAACATAACAATATAAGCAACTCAAAGCAGTACGTCCCTATTTACACTATGCAAGTCTTATTGCTAAACTGATTAGTTTATTAGGAGAGAGAGACGGGGGGAAAAGAAACGTTGCTGTTCCCCTCGTCTCTCTCTCCCTGAAACTAATCAGCTTAGCAATAAGACTTGCACAGTGTGATTTGGGACTACGTTATAAAGAGAACTGTCAAATACTATACGTAAAAAATTTTTGTATGAATTTTGACAATTGGGTTGCGCTCAGCTTGTAACAAGCTGATATTAATTTATTGTGCAATACATGCATGTGTATGCCGATGCATTCATGCATACGTACACATTGCTTGTGTTATGCATTTTGACCGTGAATATTGCGCTTTACGCATGAGACACACGATTCAATTTTGTGTTTACCTCAATATTTATCCTGCATACATTCTGCCTTTGCTATACGAAGAAAGGTAACAAACTGTTACGCTTTTTTGCTTCCAATTTTCCAATACTTTGCATATTTCTGACAATGTTAAAGTGAATTATGTGTTCTTTAGCATAACCGCATAAAAAAAGCTTAATCGACATAATATTCGAATTTAATTTTTGACCAAAATCGATTATTTGCGATTGTAAATTATCGATTTTCGTAAAGAAAACGATATGGGTATTTTGCGTTTAGTGGTGAAATAACAAATTGTCCGGACTATAGAAGACCATTTTTAAACTTATCTGTAGATAGTCTGGACTAGCAAGCATGCGAATTATAGAGGTCGCACTGTATAAGAATATTGATGTACGTATGTATTCATGTAGCTTTTCTTACATATGGGCATTTCCACAGAAAGGTCCTTCGGCATCGAAAATTATTTTGTTAATAAACAAAAGTGTTTTTTCTGACATTGTATTAAAAAATATTGAAATTTTTATAATATAATATACAGCCGTGTCACAGATTCCGTTCGAAATGGTTTTGATTCCGTATTAACCATTCCGTTCGAGTTTCATTTTGGTGCTTCAGATTCCGATCGTTTTCATCAATCCGAAAAAAAAATTCCAAATAGTTTTTATGTTGCTCAGCTCTGTGACGGCTGATATTTTCGGTTTGTGTCGTTGGTTGTTCTGGAGATTGAACACCTATGTTTTCTTGCTTTTAGCTACTTTTAACGATATATCTCTTTAGTAATAATTGTTTACATACCCTGCAGAAAATTTGGTGACAATTGATCCAAACGTACTCGTCCAATGACTTGAAAAAATGCGAGTGTTATAAAAGTACGGATAACTGTATGGTAAAAAAAAGACATATCGTATAAATGGTTACATATTCACTATTTTCGTGATGTATCGTCTTGATCTTGAGCCATTTTAATTTGAACTCGGTGCAATATTGTAGTAAACGGCACTGAACATGTTCGATGTGGTTGAATATATGGACCTATCAAATAGTGTAAATATAATGTTAATTGCTCCTTTCAATGTGACTCTGGAACCAGTCCCGTAACTATACTGAGATATTAACCTAAGCTTAACTGGTATTTATACTTTTGAAATATGAGTGGCCCTGTGGTTGAGTGGGTACTGTGCAAGCCTGTCATGCGCGAGGTTGTCGGTTCAAATCTCTAAAAATTTTCTGCTTAAAAATAAATTATAATTTCATTTGTAACAATAAAAAAAATTATAAGTTTTCCTTGCCGTAGTTAAATGTCGGAATGACATTTATATATAATTTATATTATTCAACACCGAATGGGTCCCTATGGGATAGTTCAGTGACAAGTCACAAGGTGCATAAAAAGTATCAATTAACCCCATCCTAGGCCATTCCCATGTAAAAGTGACTGGTCCGATTCATATGAAGTGTTATAACTCGGACTAGTCCCTATCACTTGGGGACCGATCACGTGACTAGTACTGTGTCAGTTCAATTTCCTGCAGGATATTTAGATTATGAGTGCACAGAGAGAATATATTGGTTTGTAATCTGCTGGAGCAAAAAATACTTAATTATGTATTCCAATATTCCATATCTTCTATCAATTAGCAATTAGTTATACGATTTTTCTATATTTACAAACATAAAAACATAATTACGATAGAAATGGGATTCTCACAATATCATTATAGTTCAATAACTATAATTAATCGCGTCCATTTCTATTAACCATTTTAACACATTATTAAACACAACTGAAATATATATAAGTTAGAAAGTAACTTTACTAAATATTGGCTTTTGAAATAAAAAAAAACTGTTCTTGTAAATAATATTTAATTTATCGGTTAGATTAAGTTAGGTTAGGAACGGTGCTGCTATATATAATGTAATTATACACGTAGACCCAAATGGGTAAATTGTGACTCCCTTCTACTGATCCGTTAATTGTAATATTTAACCTCCTATTTGTACCCAGAAGTGGCAAATCCAAATTCCCATGATGAAGCCCTGATATCCTCCATTTTACACTTACTATTGAGCTATATATGTATACAAAACTTAATCATAAATTAATATATTTCAATATTAATATTTTACTTAATAGTTAGTCTTATTATCCTAACTAGACAGTAAACTATTTCTTTAATATTATTTAGCTTTTGACCAAATTACGAAATATCCATCAATTCATATGACATTGCAGCTTAAAGCAATGTCAGGTAATATGTTCAATGGTTTCTGGTTCCTCTTCATCTCCACACATCCTACAGAAATCTGGATTGCCAGTTTCCCACATGCTATTTCTTGCTCTGACCGAGCAGTGACTAGTCAACGCGCCTATCACGACTCGCACCTCCTTCCTATTCATATACAGTAGCAGTTTGGAGTTTCCTGAGTCAAGTTTTGGCCACATAGGACTATATAATCCTCCCTACTACGCCATGACCAGTTATTGCCCGCTCATCGGCAATTTCATTTTCATCAACACTGCTGTAACCAGGAACTCAACATAGCTTGACACTTTATTTGTCCATAAGAAAGTTGAGGGCTCTCCTACAGTCACTAACTAGTTTTATTATTATTATTATTTGTTTTAATGCATGTATTTATTTATTGTATCTTCATATATGAACTAACAATAAGTATTCAAATCTTAAATCTATAAAAAAAATTATTGCGCCCGACCAGTGTCGGACATAAACTTAGTGATAGTTATAAATAATACATTAGTAGTGATAATCAAAAAAAAAAGGGGGGGAAGTATTTTCAAGTGGTCCCATCTGGAGTGTTAGGTATAAGAGCCCGTGTGTCCCTCTTTTTTAAGCGGACGTGTCCAGTAAAGTTCAAAATATTACGAGCAAGCGGATTAGGATGTAATACGAGTTTTGTTAAATATTTGCCTGCGTATTTTGCAATTTTTTCAGTCACTAGTGGCATATTTAAATCACGATGTATAATAGAATTTTGGATGTACCATGGTGCCGATGTTATTAGCCGTAAAATTTTGTTTTGCCTTTGTTGGATTCTATTGACATTGGAAGCTGAAGCAGTGCCCCATAACTGAATTCCGTAGCACCATATTGGCTTCAAAAGCGACTTGTATAGTAAAAGTTTGCAGTATAGGCTGAGTGTTGAGTTTCTGCCAATCAACCAATATATTTGAGTTAACTTAAGCTTCATCTGAGTTAACTTAGAGTCAATATGATGTTTCCATGTAAGTCTTCGATCAAGGTGTATACCAAGGTATTTCAGTTGGGAATGTTGAGGAATATTATGATTGTTGATTCGAATGGGGGAGCAAGTATCTCTTCTTGCGGTGAACGATATATGGACACACTTTTGTTCATTGACTTTAATTCTCCATAAGTTCAACCATATTTCCAGCAGGGTAATATATTCCTGGAGATTGCGGGAAGCCTCATAAGGGGTTTCGTGCACACTCATACAGGCTGTATCATCGGCAAATGAAGAATTATGGATATTATTGCTCACAGGCATATAACACGTATATATTAAATACAAGACAGGACTCAGAATACTACCCTGTGGCACACCAGAAGATATAGATTCGGGCACACTTGTGAACTCTCCTTCCACAACAGTGAACTTCCTATCAATAATATAACTTTCCAAAAGCTTTTGACTAGTTTTATTTGACAATAAGGCCCTTCAAAGCTTTAATCCCCACCTGCCTGTTAATGTCAAAGGTTACCTTCTCACCTTCAGTTACATTCCTGGCCACTAGTTCCGTGGGCCTGAGGATTGTCAAGATTTTCAGCTTAGAAAATGCATTCAGTCATTCAGCAGTCGTAGCAAACTACGAGTATGCATTCTCAAGACATGGAGACAAGCCCCTAAGGGAATGACCAGTGAGTGTTATACTAATATCAATTTTCACGACCTTATAGTACGTGAACCGCAGGGGTTACGGATCCTTGATCACTAAAACTGATCTCAGTTAAAATTGATGTGTGACCTGTTACTCCTGTCCTCACCAAACCTGCTTCAACGGCTATAAGGAGATTTCTAGTTGCCGTTCCCATCACAAAGTCTTCATTAGGAAGTAGGTGAATGTTACTAATCATTTACTGCCATACTAGTGATGTAACGAATGTCAATTTTTGATATTCGCGAATACGAATACGAATATTTTATGTGAAATTTATAGACATTTAATTAGGGCTCTATTTACGCCTGCAATATGAAATATTAAAAGATTGTTATGAAAAATAACTTCATACTCCTGCTGGCGTACTTTAAAGTTCATAAAAACTACCAAATATTTTAATGATCGTCAGTAAATAATATTTTAAAATGACACAAAGCACAAATTTCTATAAAAAATTTAATGGATTCGAACAAACTAATATTTTTATCCATTTATTTAAATTTAGTTTAGGATCTATGCATTTATTTATTTAATTTTTTTTTAAATATTCGTATTCGTATTCACCTGAATTTGACGAATACGAATGCTTATTATTCGCATTAAAAATGACCAAATATTCGGCAATTCGAATACGAATACGAACATTCGTGCATCACTATGCCGTACTGAAATTCTATTACAATAAAAAACATTTTGAAGATATCTCATCCAGAAGATATATATTAGTGTTGTTAATTATTCGTCTTTTATATTTGTTCGAATGAAATTTCATGATTTTTTTCTTGTTCGAACAGACGAATAATTTTGTACTTTTGTTCGAATATTCGAACGAACAAAGAATAAAAAAATATATTCGAATAATCTTTAAAAAGTTTGCAAAAAACGACACGTATGTATGTGTATTAGTTTAATTTTGTTATTAACAAACGAAAAATTATTCATTACACACGAAAAACATATGATAATAGATTTGGAAATATTAATAAGAAAACTTAAACATTTTAAGAACTTTTGCCGCAGTTGACGCTGTAGTATAAGTTAAGAACTCTATGTTCCACTAATGCTATTGAAGTAGCATAATCGCAAAAAAGAGAGTAAATTTATATATATGTAGAAAATTTAAGATAACTTCCAATCGACTAGACCGATTTTCTTCAAGTATAAATCAGAAGATATACGATCATGTCACCTTTCAAACGAAAACAAAGCAAATTCAAATCGGTCAAGCCGTTCGGGAGCTACGGCGTCAAAGACACACAGATCTAACAGTATATATATCTAAAAACGGTGTGATACCGTCTAAGCGGCTGGACCGATTTTCTTTAAACATGGCTAAGAACACTTTCGATCAAGTCACCTTTCAAACAGAAAAGAGTAAATCAAAATCGGTCAAGCCGTTTGGTCTGTACGTGGACTCGTAAAAACAAACAGATACACAGACACACACTACAAACTTATAAATTTTTTTCTCTTTTTGTGACGTATTTTGAAAAGTTGGTATTTAATGCTTTTTTACGTCGTTCAATAATTCGATTTTTAACGCTTTTGATTAGAGAAAATCAGTTTTTTATTCTAATCTCTTTATCAGAAATTGTAAGACACCTTCTAATTCCATGAAAGAAGCATTACCTTTTCCCAAAAAGAAAAAAAGATGAGCTTAGCGAACACACTTATGTATGTATACATACAGACATACATATGTACATACAAACAAAGCTTACACAAGTATTTATAATTTGGAGTAATTTGATTACTTAATATCATATTGTTAACAAATTAAAAAGTAACGAAATGTAAAATACTTTTTATATAAAGTAATTAAGGAAATTGTTCGAATATTCGAATATTCGATAAAAATGATTCGAATAATTTTTATTCTAAATTGAATATTTTTGTTCGTTCGAATATTCGAACAATTTTTGTTCGAATGACAACACTAATATATATACAATATCTTATTTTTATCATTTAGAGGAAAATCAGCAAAGCAATACGTTTTTGATATTAAAACATTTTCATTTTAGTGAAACTTTTTGAATGAACAGTTCAAAATATATTGACTATTTATTTTTTCTTTAACAAGGTATTTTGTGTTATTAAAATGTTGATAAATGTTGTTGATGTCTGATGTTTTATCAGATGCACAATAAACTTATAATATCAATATGTTTTTAAATAGAAGACAAAAAAATTATTTAATTTAAAACAAAAACAATAGTAATTATCCTTTTTAATATAAGAAAAAGAAAGTTCCTTAGTATATACATATATTTCATATCTAATTTCTCTTTTTGTTCATTTGAAATTTTTTAAATTAATTTTTATTTCAATTTTAGAAAATATTTTTGATGGGGATGATTTGGCATCATTTATAATGTGCTCACTAAAACAATAATTACCGAAAAATGTGCCACCAAATTTAGATGTATAATTAAAGGTAAAAGTGTTGTAAACACACATATCGATGGTTTACTAACGCAACTTCGTAACTTTTCAGGAGAGACAAAAAATGATTTATAACAAGTATTTAAACATTTTTAATATATGTTTTTTTATAATCTAATTACTTGGATGGGTTTTGTTAAATTTTCATTAAATACTTGTTATAAATCATTTTTTGTCTCTCCTGAAAAGTATTAGTTTTTAAGTTACGAGGTTGCGTTAGTAAACCATCGATATACATATAGATATGTGGATATTTGACAAAATGTCAAGTTTATAAATCAAACCCCTTTCAGTAGAGCGATAAAAGATAATAAGGTTAAAAGAGTATAAAAATCTTGGAAAATTGTCTTATCTCGAGAGAAGCCATTTTTTTTCAAATGTTTGTGTTGGTAAACTAAACTTTACTTTTATATTGCAGATATGTGTTATTGCTTATTTTTTAATAGCAGCGAAAAATTCATAGATACGAGTACTATTATGCAAAGGCATTTTCTCCACGTAAAAGATAGAGTGCAGAAAAGAAACAAAGTGATAACAATTGCAAAATAATCTTTTAAATCTCTAATTTATTAATTAATATTGTACATATAAACAGTCATAATTTCATTTAATTTCTTTTTTTAGTTATTCTAAATCAATTTATAATTTAATATTATGTAAATTAATATTGTAATTGTAATTTTTTAATTTATTTGAGCATTAAAAATGCTTTGAAATTAAATTAATGGTACTTTTCATTCAGGGGGTGATTTAACGATATCCCATGTTTTTCTTCCTTCAGATAATTCAGGAAAATTGTAAAATTGTAATTTAAGAATTAGTTTAGCGATATAAATAGTTCATCTTCCGAATTCAATCCGTATTTTGGTGCTTTAGAAAACGAAAACCGAAAAACGAAAAAAAATTCGGAATGAAATCACTTTTAATTTCATGGACGGAATTAACATTTTCTGCATGTTAAAGTAAAATAAAATATTTTAAACAATTTTTTTCAATAAAGAATACTATTTTTAATTTGTTTATTCAAAGCCGGATTACAATTATTCAGTTTTTTTATTTATTATGTAAATTTCTCAAGTCATTACAAAAATAAAATCAACAGAATAAAATGTAAGGAATTGGTTTCTTTGGTATGCCATACCATTTTTGTATGTACTCTATCAAAATCTTCATATTGGCGGCACACAAAACAAACAAATACAAGGCAGAATTAAAATATGCCTGCCAAAAAAAAAAAAAAAATTAAAACGCCTAAGCATATGCCACATTATGATTTAATCATTTGTGGAGATCACTGCTCTAGAGATACAGTCAAATCCCTATAATTCGTAATCGCAAGGGACCGGCCATTTCTTACGAATTATAGGAGTTTTCGATTTAGCGGGGTTTCGATTTAACAGGGTTAAAATAAAATAAATACGAGTTAACGATAAAAAAGCATAAAAAATTTTTAAAAATAAAATACAAAATGACAATTTGTTGTTTTTGTAACACCGACAGAGTTTTATGCGTGCGCACATACACACAAGCCGAAGCAAAAACCCGGGCAAAATTTGTTGTTTTTGTAAACAAAAAATCATTCTTTTATGTTTCTGTTGTTTTAATTACGAATTATAAGTGGTAGTTAGAAAACAATTACAATTTATAAGAGGTAAAGAAGATTTTATTTCAGTAAAATATTACGAATTAGCGATGGGACCAAAATGTATGGAAATTTTACGAATTAACGAGATTTTTTTAAGGGACCGACAGTTTATTAGGAATTATCGGGAATTACGATTTATCGGGGTACTAATTATCGGGATTTGACTGTAACTAGTTTAATATGCAATCAGACCGAACACGGACAACGGATGTTCCAATGTACCACGTGATAGAGCTATGTCCAACTCGTTCATTCGTTCATTTTGGCAAAAATTAACGAATGAACGAGTTGGACCCAGCTCTCCACGCGAATCGAAAGTTTTTATACTTCACTTTAGAATATCAGCAAAAAAATTATTATTTTGAGATAAATATAATAACACGGTGTTACAAAAAAAAAACACTTTTTGTCAGACCTTGAAAAGCTACCTAGTTGGACTTGTAGGCCTAGGTGAGGACATACAAGAATCGTTTTCAAAGATTTTGAAACACCCTCAAAAATTCGAGTTATTTAAAAAAAACTGTTTTAGGGTCGTAGTACTTTAGTACCTCTAGCTCACTCATGTTTTGACCAATTTTAAAATTTTAAACAGTTTTGGAAAGGCAAATAATTAGGTTTTTAAAAAATGTATGCATTAATTGTATGGTTCAAGAAATTAGGTCAGTTTTATCAAACATTTCAATTTTCTTTTATTTTTTGGCGTAATTTTTGAAAATAAGCAATTGTTATTTTAATTTTTTTCTATGAAGACCTATCTTTTTTGTACAGAACTTTAAGGGAAATTTTATATACAAAAGAATAAGATACCATTTGTTAGAATCGATTAATATTTGTAAAAGTTATTGAACTTTTTCTAAAGTACAAATATTGCGATTGCAGGCTTTTTTTGGTAAGCCACTTCACACGAATTACAGTCCTCTGCTTTATGGAATATTTGATGATGCCAAATCATTGAGAAATATAATAGTAATGAGGGGCTTATAAGCTTTTCAGACTTAATATTCTTAAGTACACTGGAACAGCTTGTACAAGTACTTTCGGGTTCATACCATTTCCTAGAACTATATGAGCAGTCAAAATCTATTTTGAAGGCATCTTTTGCGTGGCTGTCCGCTTCGCGCAGGTATTTCAGCAGAATTCAAACCGCAAACATAAAAAGAAAATATTATGCATGATGATTACAAAATCTACAAACTTACTTATTTTAATTAAAATAAATATTAATTTAGTTACAATTTTTTACTCTTTTCTAAAAACAATAACCTTCACCACATTGTGTTGGTACTCGTATTAAATTCGTTTATTTTATGTGTTTATCCAAATATATATAGCAGAAATTTACTTATAAAAACATTCTAAACTTTTTTAATAATTAAAAAAATAGGACAAAATAACCCCCGTTCATCTGTACTATCTTCCAGTTTAATTTTTTCCAGTTTAGGACAAATTGACAATAAAAAAGAGTGTATTTATTTCTGCATAGCCGAATATAATAACTTTACTTACTAACAGCCTTATACATAACGAGAAACTAGAAAAAGCGACGAAACTGAACATGGCCCCAACAATTTTACATTACAATTCAGGCTAGGATTTAATAGTGGGTTAAAACTACATCATGCTCCGATTTCTGATGTCAAATAGTTTGAAACTCGTTAAGACATATGGTCAATTTTGCTACTTATGCTAAATGGCATGAAGGTTTTTGTTATGTAAATATAAGGCTTTAAGTATATACAAAAAAAAAAATAATAACTGTAAGATTACAAAAAAAAAATTGCATAATTATGTTGATGAATTTGTTTCTTTCGTTATTCAAATTTTTCGCACTGGGGTTAGAAAATGTTAAAAAAGGGTGTTAATGAAAAGTTCAATAACTTTCACAATTTTTATCCGATTTGAATCATTAAAACCATCTTTTGCTAAAAACTAAATTTGCTTACATATTAGTATAAATTTTTATAAGCTTTCATATCAAAATAAAAAGTTGATAAATTTTATTATTTTTTTGAATATTCTTAACAAAAACAATGCTCAAAATTTACAAATATATCAAGATATACACATCGTTGTAAAGCGTAATCAGTTTTCTTTCTAAAAATATTAAAAAATTTTAGATCTAATAAAAACTGACTTAGTTACAGTTCGATAAGTTGACGAACATCACCGAAAACGGTATTTTCAGAATAACTTCTGAATTTGAGGGTGTTTCTGAAATTTTTTGTCACAATTTGTAATGTACTCAACAAGGTCTACAACTCACGCTAGGTCGTTTTCCAAGTTTTTTTTCACTGTAACACCGTGTAATCTACTTAACTTTTTTACTCTGCACAGATTTTTTTATATGCGCAGTGTCAACAAATATTTCCTGTAGAAATACCAATTATGTTTGGATTCTGGTTGTAACAATGAAATATTTCTATATTCACAATTAGAATTTTCTGTTACAATAACGCAATCATTTTAAAAATTCAAATGCTGCTAGCGAAAAACAGAGGTTGCAAAAGATATTTTCGTTTATTACAAGAGAATTGTGTGTTACTTGATGGAGACGATTAAATTAGATTGGCTACAAATTTGGTTATTACAACAAATTTTATTTCCGTCCATATCTTATAAAATCTTTCTATCAAGGAGCCGTTCAGTTTTTCCCGATTTTGGACGCCTCCCCTCCCGCTGTAACAGATCGTAACAAAACTAACAGCCGTATTCATAAAAAAAAGTTGGTTGAGGTTTAAAATTCATACTAGTTAAAAAACGTTTTAAGGCTAAATAACGTTTTTTAAATATTGGTATTCATAATCAGTTTTTTAACTAAAAATCAATTAACTCGATTTTTTTTAAATATCGTGGCAACACTGTATTCTTTATTTGTCACTTGCATATTAGTTCTGCAAAACAACGATTGTTAGTTAACTCACAAAGTACTCGTGTCTATTTTGTTTATTTGTCGGTTTTCAGAGAAATATTGTTTCTATAAAATAAAAGATATGTTCCAACTTGTATTTAATAAAATAATAAAAAAAAGTTCACAACAAATCTTTGTTAAAAGTGCTTTTTATATTATTTATTTTATTGCAGATAAAGAAGCACTAGAATAACGAGTTTTATTTTGTTTGTTTTGAGTGTTTATACATCACTAGTTAATTTTCTACAATTATACTATTTTTGTTAACACATAAAATGAGAAAACAATGACTGGGAATGGAAACTGGATCGCTCCTTTTCTTTTAAATATTCTTTGAAGTACATTTGTTATTTCGGCAATAGTGTCTATAAAAAAAAATGTAAACAAAAACGAAGCAAAATTACAACAACGTCACCTTAAAATTGGTTTAAACATGGGGGCAGTCAATTTTAAAATTTGCTGATTTACGCAAGGTTTAAAAACCGTTTTTTAAGCTAAAATTCTATTATGAATACAATTTTAGCGAATTTTGCTTAAACAATATTTGAAACGCGGTTTAAAATTTTTATGAATACGGCTGTAAGAGTTTAGAAGCTTTTTTCCATTAAGTCTATTACGATGAGGTGTGTAAAGAAAACCAGCACCAACACTAAATATTGCCTAGCTATAAGTATAAATATCCCGTACTTTTGTCTATTTTGTTTGAACCATGCTGGATGATCGACGTCATTGCTAATCATTTTTTTTTTCAAATAATCTGTTATAATTTTTTGAGTTCAAGACTGTGTAGCATTTTAAATGTCATCATGTCTCTCATCATGTCTTTGATTACTCGTACAATAAGGGAAAAAACGTGCTAAAATCAAGATTTAGCGCTCGAAATCAAATCATTTCAATCTTAATAGTCTGTTAAATGCGAAATTTTTTTATTAAAGTATAAAATCTTAATTTTTTTTAAGTTTGCATTTAAGATTGTCATCTTGAATAAAATTGCATTTTAAGATCGAATTCAAGATTTTGTTTTTAATAAAAAACTCAAATTAGGATCAAGTCTTGAGAGAAAAATAAAATTTTATTTTTCCAATAAGTTGTGTGCAAACTAAAAACTTCAAAATCGTTTTTTTTTTGCAAACTGATTTTTTTCAGTTCTAACGTGTGATTTGAGTAAAAATCAAAACTGGTAATTTTTTCTGTTGCGTTAAATTTTCAAACATATGAACTTATAACTCTACTTAGTGCAACTTTTCCTGTTCAAACTTTGTTTTCGTCCTAATTTGTTTGAAAACATAATATTTAGGGAGATGCAATAAAGCATTAAAAGTTTTCACGTTATTTATGTGTATGTGCATGGAATAACCCATATTTTTTACCCCAACGCATTGATACCAAAATCAATTGATAATTATTTTTGCGTGCAGTGCATTCAGCGTCAATCAATGTTCACATAAGTGTACTGGATTACAAAAGTTATATGATTTGTATGTATGTATGTACATACATATGCATGTACAAAGTATGTACATACATATGTATGTAAAGAAAATAATAATTTCAATTGATTGACAACTGATGGGGAAATTAACAGAACCCAATGAGAGCATATTGATACAGAAAATGTGTTTTCTGAACAATAATTTAATTGCAAAGCGAGCAAAAACTACTTTTTATCTGATCTGTTGAAACTGGCACTGTTTGCATAGTTCTTAATGTTTTTCATACGGGATTTCCCGGTAAAAATTTGCCAGATCCCGCTCATTTTCCGGGTGCGGAATTCCGGGAAAAATTCATAAGATTGCAATAGAAGCCCCAATATGATAAAAAAATTAAAAAACATATGACATTGGAACTATCTAGGCGCACGGCAGTGCGCCAGGCCAAGCTCCGGCCAATGCACGCAGTGTGTATATTTACAGGAAGCCATTCCAGCTGTTTTTACCCCCCTCTTAACTATGTTCCCCGCGACCGTAAAATTATGAAATTTAAATCAAAATTAGAATAAATTAATGTAACTTCATATGCAAAGTTTGAAAGTTTTACAATGAAAGGTTCCGGAGATATGTAGGTGCAAAAAGTGCATATTTTAAGACGTACTCACTGACCTACTGACTCACTCATCAATATTATGAAGCACTTCCGCTATAGCTAGAGATCTGAAATTTGGTACATAAGTATATCTAGGCGAGCAATGAACTAAAAAAAATCTGAAAAACTGAAAATTTTAGCCAAGGGGGTGGGGCTACTCCCATAAAAATTAAGATTTGTGCTAGTGAGCTGAAATTTGTTGCATAGCTGGGTCTAAGTTGGCAATAAACTATCAAAAATTTTAAACCCGAAAATTTTGGACAGGAGGGCGGGTCTACGCCAATAAAAGCTAGAATTAAAAGAGCAAATCTGAGGCGCTTAATGGAAGCTATTTTATTGAAATTCGGCATACCTGCTGCGATAAGACAAGCCTAAAAATTTTCATTAAAAAAGTGGGCGTTGACACGCCCATACAATTTCAACCTCTTTTTCGTGTACTACGGCTCAGCATATTTAGATATACTATTTCGGTGTGTATTATTATCCGTTTGCAACGAAACTTGACACAACTAATAAGCAGTGGCCGAAAAAATTTTGGTTAGGAAAAGTGGGCATGGTTACGCCCATAAATATTAAAAATTTAAAGTTGCGCTAAGGAGCTGAAATTTGGTACACGAGTAGGTAGGTATAGGTGATAAAACAACAAAAAAAAAATCCTGAAAACCCAGAAATTTTAGTCAGAGGGGCGGGGCTGCGCCCATAAAAATTAAAAATTAAAAGTTGCGCGTATGAGCTGAAATTTGATACACAAGTAGGTCTAGGTGAGAAACCAACTAGAAAAATCTGAAAAACCAAAAAATTTTACCAGAATGGGCGGGGCCACGCTACTATTGTTTGAACCTGAAAACTTACAGCTTTATTTATAAAACTTATTAAGGCTTTTTAAGAAAAATTTCTTATGAAAATTTGTATTAAAACCCTTTTATAAAGCCTTAAAAAGTTCTATAAATAAGGGTGTTAATATACAGCTTTTAACTTAAGCCATTTTAGTGAAACCTTGCACATACGTTACAGGTATACAATACTTAAAACTATCACCTAAAAAAGTGGGCGTGATCACTCCCATAAAAATTTAGCCTTAATCTACTTCGGTCTAGCATATTTTAGAAGAAAATTAGCATGAATTATAAGCGCTACTCACAGCAATATTGTGAGTTTAAAATAGTGGGAGGGATAATGCTCATAAAATTATAAGGTATAGTTCACGCTAGAGAGCTGAAATTTTATACACAAGCAAGTGTAGATGAGTAAGCCAATGTGAAAATCTTAAAACCAAGAAGTTTTATCCGCTTCAACTCCAATCCGCACTAAATGGGCTGAAATTTGGTAGACAAATTAATCTAGATCAGAGATCACTAAGAAAAATCTAAAAAAACCAGAAGTTTCAATCAGGGGTTGGGAACAGGCACGGTAAACTAAAAATTAAGTTAAATTTTATTGAAATTTTTCATACACATTGCACTTATCCAAAGTAAAAATTTTATGTAATGAAAAGTGGCCGTGACTTCTCCCATAAATTTGAGCTTTTTCTTTCGTGTACTTTGGCTTAGCAGTTTTTAGTCTATTACTCATATATTTCTCAATAGCTTTTTCCTACAAAACTTTACATGAATCATAATCACTAACAGATATAAAAGTCGGCGGGCCAGGCCTATAAAAATTTTACGTAATATTGTACTGTAGAAAGCTGACATTTTGAAGACAAATATTCCTAATTGATTTACTCAATCGGATAATCCAAAAATTAAAGCACCAGCTACCCTATTGAAACTTTGCATGCACATTGGGCCTAGCCTTTTGATTTATATACTTCGGCTAAATATATTGAGAAAATAGGCGGGATCACGTCCACTAAAATGTACGCTGTATTTAATATGTTTCTTTCCAGAGGCCTCTTACCAAATTGCGTACACACTAGCAACGTTGTAATGATACAATGGTGCATTTTTAATGCGTACAATCCAAGACCCATCAAGCTCTAACCCATTATTTTATGTAACTATGCCATTTTCAACTGGTATAGTGACCATGAAAGGAAATAAAACACACTGAAAATTTTAAGTTTAAAAAGTGTTATTACAGAAAATTGTTTAAAAAGTCATCAGATCCTCACAAAAACATCAATGTGAAAAAATTCCAAGTTCCTATCAAAAATTTCGGCCACCAAAAGCAGTGAGATATAAATTTTTACCAAGTTATTGTTTGCCACAATACTTAACAATGAAATATGCTATGCATTATATAAATTTGTAATCGTAGGGTGTCAAATAATTTCTAGATAATCTGCTAATTTGGCAATATTTTTACCTATATAAATACACACTGTATTCTCTCCTTTTTTGGAAAGGTAAAAATATTGCCAAGTTAGCAGATTATGTAGAAATTATTTGACACCCTTACGATTACAAATTTATATAATGCATAGCATATTTCATTGTTAAGTATTGTGGCAAACAATAACTTGGTAAAAATTTATATCTCACTGCTTTTGGTGGCCGAAATTTTTGATAGGAACTTGGAATTTTTTCACATTGATGTTTTTGTGAGGATTATTATTATCAGGAAGAAGATTTAAGTGTCTTTATATCTAAATTAGTCACAAATGATGGCTTTTCTGTAAGGGCTACTATCAAAAACAAAATGTTATTGTTGAACCTCTGAAACTTAGAAGCCTTGAATTGCCAAAGGTGGACTTAACGTTCAAAATTTAGTTTTAAATGAATTCATAAAAAAATTGTTTCCACAAATAATAACAGTTGGAGAATTTTTAATATGCCCACCAATTAGTTAAAACAATGCTGTATTGATTAAAATAAAATTAATAATCATCATCATTAGAAAGGAATAAAAATTCTTTGAAGGAAATTGTGATAAAACTGAAATGTACTAAAGATTCAATTACGCTCTTTTGACTATTAAACCAACATCCATAAAAATTTAATGTTTGATAGGACTTTTTTAAAATTAAATTGGAAACACACTTAACCAAAAAGGTACATAAGTTCAACGAAAAAATTTGTTGATTCAACGAATTTATTCCTCATTTTTCACCTAAGGAACATGTTCATTGAATTCAACGCATGCCAATCATTGGCTCGTTGAATTCAACGTACCATTTCGTTTAAGTTAAGAATCCATACGTTGAAACCTTATGTAAATTCATTAAACCTATATATTGAATGCAATGAACTTATTCCTTGACCCAACGTATTTATACTTTGAATTTAATGAAATAGCTCCTTGAATCTAAGGAACCTATTCCTTGACCCAATGAACGCAATCATTGATTTTTATGAATTTTTTCCTTGATCCAATGCTTTTATAAATATAATAATAGGCAAGTTCATATTAAATTGAGTATTTTATTTAAAAATTCATATTATAAGAAATAATTTACATACATATGTTTATATGTATATGTAAGTATGTATGTACATAAAAAATTTGGTTAAATAGTCTATTAAATTACTACTACCTTATTTATAAAAATTATTAAAGCTTTATAAAGGCTTAATATGGAAATCATTTTTATGAGCTCTTTATAAAGCCTTAATAGTTTTTATAAATTGGACTGTTAATTTATAATTCATTTATAAGTTTAAAAATGAAGTTGTTAGATGAAATACTCAAGTATATTTATTTGACATAATGTCTTTATTTAATTTCAACAATTTGCTTGTTTTTATAGCTAAGCAATTGTTAACTGAATTCAAAAATTTTTTGGGTTGAATTCAACTGACGAGTTCCACAAGCGGGAGCGAAATGCATATAGACAATTACATAAACATAAAAACAAGCCAATTTTTGAAAAAAAAATGCAGTTGTTAGTCTAAAATAAACCACACTCAAATTTTTGGATGCTCTCCGAGTCATCCAACTCATCCAAATTATTCAATATTTCTATCAAAGCTTTATCTTTGATGTTGTTCTCTTCGCGAATCGTTCCCGCCAGTTAAAGAAAATTCCTTCACGTTTCCCAAAAGCAACGCCAAAGTCTTTGTCAATCTGAAATATAGTTATAAATATCTATTTTGCAATAAATACGAAAGTATAAAACAGTAAAGATTTATATACTCACATATCGAAATCTACTCGGTTTCTCAAACTCAGGCCATCTTTTAAAAACTTTGGCTAAAGTGAAAGTTTGCTTTACTTAATTAATTCTGAAATTGCTGCATGCCTGCCAAGTGCACTCAAATTTTAGGATTCTAACGCAAACCTCTGCATTAGTATACATAAACATGTATAAAATTGTACTATCTAAATAGCATACAAAATAATTACTTACATAAAACTTGAGAATTGGAACCAATAATATCAGGAATATGTGCATCTGGAACTGATTATCTGATTTTTCAACTTTGAAATAATTCTGCAAGTTCCTGATATTCGGGATATTATACAACTATATTATTAACTTTATTATTAAGTTACTTTTTGGCTCTTTTTTATTTCAAACTTTCTTTTTTAATTGCGCACAAACTTATTTGTTAAACGAAGGACAACAACTGATTGCTTTGTGTTTATTATTTTTTTTTTTTTTTGTAGTATGTCTTTTTCCCGTCATCAAACAAGGAACTAGTACGTTGAATTGAACCAAGTAAAACAAAAATTGAAATGGTGGTTCCTTGAATCAAAGTACTCGTTCATTGAATAAAACATCTTCTTCTTGCTCATGAAGTCAAATTCAACGTACATTACTTTGAACAGGTTCCCTGAATCAAAGTACACTTTCTTGAAATTTACTATACTTTTTTCTTTTTATTTATATAAGAAGGAACGTGTTCCTTAAATTCAACGTATTATACGTTAAATCAATAAACTAGTTCGTTGTTAAATTCTACAAATAATATCAAGGAATGGTTTCAACGTTCAGTTCATATCTACATAAAATTTTACGTTGAATTTCAAGGAATATTTTTTTGAAACAACGTATGCATAGTACGGTGAATTTCAATGACTTTAAATCAATGAATGCGAGTTTGTTGAATGTATGTAAAACTGTTTTTTCAGTGTATATTAAAACGTTGTGATTTCTTTGATGCTAAAAAATGTAAAACTTTATTATGGTGTTACCAGATTTTAGCTGTTGACATTAGTGTTGCCAGTTCCCAAAATTTAATAGTTCTATTAAGAACCTTTTTTATAATATCTTGATGATCTTTTTCTAAAATAAATTTAATAGCCTGCAGTACAATGTTCTATTCCAACAGAGATCTTCCCTTGATGCTGTATTGATCATTCTTTATAATATGAACAATGAAATAATAAAGTTTGATGGAGAAATATTTTTTAGTGTTAGTTTTAAATTAGTGCATTTAAATGTTTTATTTTAAAATTTCCGCCAAAGCTATCAGCCATCTCCCATTTGCAAGTTAACGTTAGTTTATTAACCTTTTTGGGTACATTCCAGAGTTGAACTATGCTTTCTACGTATTAGAGACTTAAAGTTCACTTTTACTGAATTTTCATTCACAGTCAAAGGTTGAACAACTTTATTTTCAAGGGTACATTGGAAATTTGTATTTATTATTTTAGCGCCCTGTCAATGCAAGAAAGTAGGATTCACTTCTCGCTTTTAACCGAAATCGAAACAGCTGTTTTTTATGTCAAATATTCGAAACGGAAATTCGACAAGAAAATCGTCGATTTTCGGTTTTTCCTTCTTGTAATTTTACAATTTTTAAATAGGCAAAACTCATGAGAAAACTTTTCAAAGCATTTTAAACGTAGACTAAAATTAATGGATTCATTAGACATTATTGATAGAATGATTTATGGCCTTTCAATTAGAAGTTTAACGCAATCTCAATTTATAAGATAATCAATTGTAATGAAGTTACATCACTATAAAAGCAGGCAATAAATTTTAGCACAACGTCTAATCTAATAATAAGAAATGCAGTTTAGCAATGGATAAGGGGACTAGTACTAGACGTAGGCAATATATATATTTTTTTTTTTAACACAAAAACACAAACACAACCCGCAAAGCGATTAGCTTGTCTGCAAAAAATACCCAGGGTCTATGGTGGGAACCGAACCCACGACCTCTGGAGTGAGAGGTTAGCATCACTACCACTCAGCCACAGGGGCACCCAAATATATATACCAATTTGCAAAATTCAAATAGCTAATGCTATAGTCTGGGTCTAAGTAGAATTTTTTGAATACCCCAGTAAAAAAAAATGGAAGTCATTCTGAAGGAACCACATTTGCATTGCTTCCAAAAAATCGATATTTTTAATTTGCCGATAGTTAGCAGAAAACCAAGTAAAAGTTTATTTTATTCACACACAACCTTGTAGTTTTTCCATAGTTTTAGTAAATACTCACTAAAATGTTCAAAAAATCGATTTTTTGAAAGAAATTTATGAACTAATTTTGGCCTAAAATTTAGAACTTATTTGCTTAAATTTACATGAAAACACTGTTTCGCGTTTAAATTAGTATAAAAAGAAACGAATTGTTAAAATATGTAACTTTTTAAAATTTTTCCTAGATGAAAATATTACCATAGAACACAAAAAAGGAAATTTTTCTTAAAATCGCTTCTAATTCGGTGACTAGGCATCGAAAAAGAGAACTTCTTGCAATGACAACCCTATGTAAAAATCATTAGATCGGATCGAAATTTGAACTACTTCCAGACTGCAAACTCTACATTTTCATGACTTCTTTGGAGTGTCTTTTTTTACTGGGACGTAATACCAAAACAACTGAAGGCCTTTCATGGCAAAAAATTAACTGAGTTTGACATTTCATTCGATTTGAATATTATAGCTTATACTGCTAATAGAGCAGCAGTGAATATATTTTTGGATTACATAACTCAAAAAAACTGTAGTTATGTTAGTTATTCATAAGCCTGAGAAAAAGCTTCCGAATCTATATATCTCAAAAGTATTTTCATTTCGAATCGAATGACTACACAATAACCCTCCTCACGTCGGTTTAAGTAGATAAAAATGTGTCAAACTAGCCTAAGAAGCAAAATTATTGGCAGCTAAATTCCCTGCACAGAAAAGTATTTGCGAATTATCATAAAGCTTTCAGCTGTTTTTTCTAAAACTTTTATTATAAATTGCATTTTGATTTAAAGAATGTCTGCAATTAAACACAATAAATTTAAGCGTTGGGTAATGGGTTTGTATTTTCAAGTTAATGTGGTAAGTTATTTTATTCCCGGAAAATTTTCTTTTAGTTCCAAATAGCGCTGGGTAGACTGCTTTATTTAATAGCAAAAGACAAGAAATTTAGGAGCGATGCATCTCTCACTGTTGCTGGTGAAATTCTTGACATATGACGAAATATTCGCAAAGATTCAAATTTGCACAATAAAAATTATGTTTCAAGAAAGCTAAAAACATTGCATACAGCTTACACAAAAATAAAAACCAACATAAATCGCAAAAATGATATGGAGTCGAAAAGTAAACTGGATTTTATAAAGCGGTTAGATTCTAATTTTCTCGTATGCAAGACCAAAAGTGTGTTACCAGCGGATGGGACTGTTAATAAAAAAAAATCTAAAATGCAGCCATTACCTGTTGATGGTGATTTATTGTCTAGTGATTGATTCAGCGAAGAATATTTCGATTATACACCTCCAAGGCCTCAGCAAAAATCGAAACGCAAACTAACACCGCAACTTGTTGCAAGCGTAGACCATGCAGGGTTGAGCAGCTCCATTGCGGCAAATGTAATTTTGTCAACTGCTCACTATTTAGATATAGATCCCAAAGATGCTGCGATTTCACGAGCAACAATCCATAGATAACGTAGTTCGATGCGAGGTCACATCCGGGATAATGTGAAAAACACATTTTGCACAAATTTTGCCGATGCCTTCAAACCAACATCAAAATCTCCTTTTTTTATGATAATGCACTTATGAAATTGAAGCAAAGTGGACAAAAAATACAACTTTAGTCATTTCGGCATTTCGCCTAAAACTTAAGTTTTTCTTAACAAAATGCTACTGTTATTTACACCAAAATCTTTATCATAAAATTTCCTAAAATACTTTATTTACAAAATATAAAAATTTTGCCTCGTTCAATTTTTATAGAAGAAAAGGTAATAAAAAATTAAAAAAAAAAATAAAAAGCGGACTTTTGAAAATCTGAATTTGTAATGCTATGAATAAAAAACCATCGACAAAATGGCAATGCTGTTTTAAGCAACATTTAGGAAATTTAATAAGCTTTCTAATGCACGCAATTAGGTTGAAATATGTTAGGAGCTGCTTGAGTTAGAGGCGAGTTACTAAAGCAAGATTTTTTAATTTTTTGGAAAAAATGCATTTTTTCTCAAAAAACAAAAAAAAAAAGGATTTGACAGACCACTTCCGGTTCATCAATATTTAAGCGTTATACACCAAAATTCTTGGTTTTTATAGTAAATTCAGAAAATTGATGTTCATGAAGAAATTTCGAAAAAAAAATTAAAAGTGAGACGGTCTAATGGATACCTTTCATAATAGCCGTGATATCAGTCTGAAAAACTGTATACTGTATATTATTCCCTATCATTGTTAATCTCTCCTACTCCATATTTTTTGGTGTTATGCAGTTGGTTTATCATACATAAAAGTTTTGACCATGGGTAGGATATCTATTATTTTTGGTATTTGGTCATATTCTGTTGTTAGCCATTTTCCCATTTTCTATCTAAAAATAATACCACCTTGTTAAAAAACGAGAACAGAACACAACATATGAAAAGCTGTATCTCACTGCGGATAGAATAGTTTGGTTTTCAAAACACACACAAACTCTGTGCCTCGAAATATATCAATGACGTAAAGGAATCCAGAAATATAATTATTGTCACTTCGGCACATATGTATGTATAATGGATGCGCACGAAAAGAAAAGATATGGTTGTAGAATGGTAGAGAAAACAATATTATGTTCTCTGAAACAAGTGTGTGGTCGTCGAAAACTAGTTATTGTTATTTTAAACATTTATTTCGTTACGATAAACAGAGTAATGTTTGAATTTAATAATTACATTATCACATCCATATAAAAGTGTGATATTTTTAGAGTTTAACAATATAGTTTTGTTAAAAATTTATGACTACAACATAATTTGTATTATCTTTTGAAAATAATATGATGTAAATAACGATATAATGTTTTCCAAAACCATACTATGTTAAGTTTAAAAAAAAAATCTTTTTCAGAAACATCTGTCTGTTCAGTATTTCGTTTGTAAGCTATCGGTAGTGTTAAATAAATGAGTAAATAAATATAGTATAAACAAAAGGATAGATCAATAAATATGTATAAAGATTTGTGTATCTTTTTATACATACATGGCTGTATGTCGTGTAAGTATACATTTCTATATATACAATTTCTTTCAACAATATTAATTTATTTTTATTTCGAATTTAACGCACAGCTGTTTTTACAACAAATATATGATTAAAAAATAAAATAGTATTATTATATTAAATAATACTGTGGTCGTATTTAACAATATTAATATAATATTAGAACATGGTATGGTGAGTCTCAATGATATGTTAGTCACATCTAACAATAGTGTTGTCATATTTACAATACTAAAATTATATTATAATTAACTCAGATAATATTATAATTAACTCAGATAATAATATTGTTAAAGTTTTTTTCTGTTAACAATAATATGACTGCAACCATATAATTCAATCATAGTTTGTTGCTGTTTGATTACGGTTACCTCAACCATATTTTTTCTGTGCTTGCGGTAATATCCATATCTATAGTTTTCATTAATAACAGCGTATGTCCAAAAATTTAATTTTTTTCAGGAGGAGCCAAAACGAGTTATTTTTGAAGCTGGGATCTCAAAATATTATAAACATCGAAATTGTATTCTGACAAAACATGTTATGTCAGTGTAAGTGATTGTGGTGACTGAAGAAAAATAATGCCCGTTCAACCCGCAAGTTTGTTTTTGTCAGAAAAAAATGCCTACATTTAAAATTTTTGTATGTACCTGCCAATTTATCCATTTTCTATCTAAATTTAGACATTTTTCATCCCATTTAGCCAGAAGAATAGTGAATTTAGCTATTAGCTATTTTTTTATCCATTTTTATTTTAATCTAGCTATTTTTCCAAACATGAAATTTGTTTTTGACTTTTCATTCATTTAATAAAAAAAAACCACAACATAGTACTATGTTATTGTCTTCGCATTAATATCAATAAATCCCGGTTAACACTTGCAATTTCTGTTGCAGAAACTTCTTATTTTTGTGTGAAAAAGTATATATTTCTATTTAAATACCCTCCCACATATCCAAAAATTGCTGCAACAAAAATTGCAAGTCTAAAGGAGCATATATAAAAGATATGGCTAAATTGGTAGCAGTAAGATTTGCTACTCCGTTCTTATAATCGTTGCAATGTTGTTATAAGTTGTCAGGTCTAGTTGGTGGTTTATGATATCAATCATATAAGGGTAATTTTTGTTCTACACGAGTGAAAATAAAATATAAATTAAAGCTGAAATGAAGGTTTAAAAAATAGAGAATGAACAAAAAGTGTAGACAAAAATTTTCCAGATAATGGATTAGTAACTCAAAAATATCAAGACTGGATAACAGAATGTACAAATTAATAGAAGGCGTACTACAAGTATTGCAAGTTTGCACTAAATGCGTAGTTTTTTGGCTTGTTTCCTGATTACCAGATGAAAAATAATTTTAGTTATTACTTCAGCTTATTGTTTTAATTTAATTTAAAAAATGTTCACGATTTGCATTAAAAAAATAATATATGAAATATACCCTCTTGTTTTTGCTTAAAGTTCATGATATTTGCATTCGATGCTAGTTTTAGTAATTTTTTAGCTATTTTTTTTTTGTCTACATTTAGCGATTATTTGTGAAGGAATTCTGGCATTTCTGGTACCTACAAGCGGGATATAAATAAAATAAGACTAAAAAAATAAGGATAAACATCGTATAAAGCACAGTTATGACTAGAAAAGATAAAAAACAAACACAGAGGTGATTATTATTAGAGATGTGCAAATGACGTGATTTTATCGTGTCACGCGTGAGTCACTTGATTCGTGATAAAATATTATAACTAATCACGCGTGAGTGTGATTGAAAAAAATTTACTCGTGCGTGAGCTTTTTTTAATAATCACGCACGAATTCTCACACTCTCACGAGATAACATTCCTCATTTGAAATAAATTATTTTATAATAATAAATGCATATATGTATGTATAGTAATATGTATGGTAGTATGAGCTTATAAACATAATGAATACCCTCAAACAAAATGTTTCGACTTTTTCTGAAGTCAGACTTGTCGTACCGAATTCGTTAAGACATTTCGATAGTTTCTCTGAACAATTTTCTTAAACATTAAAACTTTGATTTTTGAGTACAGAAGTAAAAGTCTGTGAATTTTTTTTAAATAAATATGTATATGTTGATAAAAAAAAGGATTGTAACAAATATTAAAAAACGTGAGTATGTGCAAATTATTTTGACAATAGCAGCAACATATCGGTGAAGCGGTACTCTGCTATAAAAGCAAAAAGATATCGTACCTACATGTCGTTAGGAATTCGTACCGACTTATCGTAACGAATTTGTACCGACATATCGTTACGAAGTCGTGTCAACCATTTCATACAAAAATTGTTACGATTTCGGTAATATTTCGGTGCCGAAATCGGAAGATTTTTTCGACCAATCGTTACGAATTCTTTACGAATTCGGAGCATTTTGTTTTGTATACATACACCTTTGTAAGCATGTATGTATGTTTCTTAGATACCCTGTAATAAGTAGCAATTGAGAAACACTACTGATTCAACAGTGCCTTTGTCAACAATACTACTGACGAATTGTACCGCAGAAAATGATTTTTGCTTTAGAGGCCGTCCATATATTACGTAACGCTGTAAGGGGTAGGGGTGGGGTTCGAGTTTTGTTATGATTTGTTATGTATGTATTATGTATTATGTATTATGTATTATGTATTATGTATTATGTATTATGTATTATGTATTATGTATTATGTATTATGTATTATGTATTATGTATTATGTATTATGTATTATGTATTATGTATTATGTATTATGTATTATGTATTATGTATTATGTATTATGTATTATGTATTATGTATTATGTATTATGTATTATGTATTATGTATTATGTATTATGTATTATGTATTATGTATTATGTATTATGTATTATGTATTATGTATTATGTATTATGTATTATGTATTATGTATTATGTATTATGTATTATGTATTATGTATTATGTATTATGTATTATGTATTATGTATTATGTATTATGTATTATGTATTATGTATTATGTATTATGTATTATGTATTATGTATTATGTATTATGTATTATGTATTATGTATTATGTATTATGTATTATGTATTATGTATTATGTATTATGTATTATGTATTATGTATTATGTATTATGTATTATGTATTATGTATTATGTATTATGTATTATGTATTATGTATTATGTATTATGTATTATGTATTATGTATTATGTATTATGTATTATGTATTATGTATTATGTATTATGTATTATGTATTATGTATTATGTATACATACATACATGTGCGGAATGTCAATTTTTGATATAATAGAATTCGAATTCGAATAGTTAAAATGATATCCGCGAATACGAATATTTAAAACGATATGAAATTAACTTTGCTTTATTTTAATTTTCATTGTAAATTTTACAAAAACACGAGCATACATACATATATAAATAGATATGTACATATTTATAATATACATATTATGTAGGAACCTATTTTTCAACCCAAAAAACATGAAAATTATATTATACATATACTTTTTCGTGAGCGTGCGTGATCGTGATAAGTTGTAAAACACTCGTGCGTGATTAAAAATATTTTATTCGTGAGCGTGCGTGATCGCGAAAATGTTCAAAATCATTCGTGCGTGAAAGTGCGTGAGTAAAATATTTTTCTGCGTGAGCGTGCGTGTACTGAGTCAGAAAACACTCACGTGCACATCTCTAATTATTATTAACTAAACAAATATCAAAAAATCATTTTAACCCTGCACTATCATACTTCGTCGAAATGACGACGCGCGATTTTATTTTCGATTTAAAACATATTTTTTGTGATTGTTTTTGTTTCATTTTTCGTATAGCGTTAGCCGCTACTAATATCAGTTACTCGAAACTAATGTTGCTTTTTTAGTTTAATAAATTTATTATAAGAAACTACAAGACTTAATGGAAAAAAATGTGTAATATTTCATACAATTGATGCTATAAATGCTATGTTTTAAGAAAAAATGCCAATTGATAGAAGTCTGTGAAATGTTAATTTTACGTTAAACGATTGAAAGAAATATATGAATTTCGTTATATGATAATTAAAAACTAGCTAAATATCAATAACAAATCTATTTTCGTACTTATTTTTGCTCAAGACGTTTTTTATTGGCTCTTGAAATAGGTCGTAGTCGATTCGACGAAGTATGACGTTTGCGATATAAAAATAAGTATGATATTCTAGGGTTAAAGTGTGTTCAGATAAAATTACGTAAAAGGCGTTGTGTTTCTTTGTAAGAAAATATTTTTTTGCAAGTCAATGTTTGTCAACATACTTCGTTAGTGTTGAAACTTATTTAAAAAAACGTAGAAGTTGTGTTGTTATGTTAGAAAAAAAATGATACAGGACCATTAAAAAAATGTATACCCTTACAAAAAAAAAATATATATAAAAATATAACAATTTGACATCATAAACTCAAGGTGAGAAAAATTTAACATACGTTGTTATTAATGAAAACGACCGACATGTTTAATCATTTCTTCAAAAATTTTAAAAAATGTTACTTTTTATTTATGAAATACATATTTATGTAAACATGAAAAACGCAGCTTATATATTACAGATTCATCTGTCTATTTGAAGCATTTTTAGGAGGATCATCTAGCATTAGCAATGCTATATTTTCTTTTTTTTGTTTCTTAAATCAACAGATAACTTATTTAAAACAATACAAATATAAATCAAACACTTATACTATGTCCACACTTATGTTTTTAAACGTGTTTAACGCCCCATTCGTGTTTAAGAGCTCAAACACGACAATTTTGAGATGTTTTGCCATACATTGACTTGTTTTGTTAAACATCTCAAATGAAGTGTGTAATATTAAAGCACTTCCCTAAACACGTAAATGGAGTATGTTCAGCCCGTTTTTTGATAACTCTGGCAACTTTGTGTTGTAATTAAATGGTGTCACGTCAAAAATTTTTTGGTAATAATAAAATGAAATGAATGAATTATTTTTGAAAATAATAAACCAATAAAAAAATTATGCTTTTTTTTTCTTACAAATACAATAATTTATTGACAAAACGTCAACCTTAAACATCTCAAATGTAATGTGAACGGTTGTGTTTAGTTCTTTAACCCTAGACGCACTTTCTTCGTCGAATCGACGAACATCGTTTACTCTTTCTCCCTTATTTTCGTTGTTACTAATTGCTGTGTGCTCATTTTTCTTATAACTCTAGTCATTGACAAGCTGCTGAAGTGTGCACATGTCAGTGATGGTATTTTGGTGCCTTTCGGGTATTTTTTGGTGCTTTTTTCCCTTCATAAACGCGAAATTTTGGCTAATACCCTTTTTTAAAAAGCGGGTATTTACAGTGCTTTTAACAATTTCTTACAGTGCTTTTGGTCCTTTTTTGTTAAATAAAAATATGGTTAATTTACAAAACTGAAATGCTTTTAATCGCTAATAGCAGCATCTTTTAACTCAGGCTTCTTAAATTGTTTTTAATGACAATAACGGAAACTATGTTAAAAACAATGTAGAAAACTTTTCATAATTGGGATTGAAAAATTAAATTTTTTTTTGCAAAATAAAAAACGGAAGTAACTGGAAAGTACCACATAATTCTCTGCATAATAATTGATTGAAAGTAGTATGCAATAAACATTTGTTAAAGCTTACACAAATATTAAATAATACTACAGGGTGTTTTAATATTAAGGGCCGATTTCGGAATTTTCATAAGGCCGTTAATTTGTAAGTGCAAAGTAAATCAAAATGTTCACGTCTACAACAAAAGGTTGGTAATTTTGTATTCAACGCACAAGAGTGGTTAAATTTTAAGGGCCGATTTCGATTGAAACAATGAGGTTACCCATAGCAGTCAGTTGTTTTAGACAACGAGCAGCCAACACCCAATTTTTTCATATCGATTATTTGACTCCTGGTTTTTTTATTATTTGTTTTCACATACTTATTTTTATTAAATTAATTAAGATTATTTTTTAATTAATATGTCAATAAATTCTGTTATTACATCTCAAATAATTTGTTTATTTTGAAGCAAAAATTTGAAATTATTTATTTATTTATTTATTTATTTAATACATATTATACAAAGTAAATTTGTATAATATGGTGTTGCACAAGTATGGGCGTAGTAACTAGACCATATGCCCAAGATGGTATTAACAGTATTTTAAAAGTTTTTGTGACTGACTGTACACGACCTATGCCTTCACATAGGAAGTAGCAACGTGGTTGTTAAAGAAATACCACAAAAAACCGCAAGATTATACGGTTATCCGTGGCAGATCAGTCAACCAGTGCGAGCGAGACGAAAAACTCTCGAAGGCCAAACAACACGCACAAGCCTGACCGCACTTAAGAAATAATTACGATGACGCGAAAGATGTTCCTCAACCCAGAGCTGCTTAACGACTGAAATTTGAAATTATATTTTGAGCCTTTACACTCTAAACTTTCCCCAAAATATTTTTTGGGGAATAGGACTTTAGTACAGAATAAGCATTAATGGAATCGTTCTTTTTTACTAAAGAGAATCTGTAATTATTTTGTAAGTTTTCTTTTATTTCCTTGCGCATTTCTGTTTTTACTTTTACGAATTGTTGTAGAATTAAATTTTGAAAGTAGCGTTCCGCATTTGACAAATAAAGGCCTCTAAGTCTCAGAGCCAATTTGTACCAGATGTATTAAAATTACAAAAAAATATTTTCGTGCTTTTTTACCCTATTTTTCGTATTTTATTGCGCTTTTTACCCTTTTTGCAGCAGCTTAATGTGCTTTTGCTCTTCGTAGAGATACCAACACACTGACACATGTGCAGTCTTGTTAGATGTGTGTAAGTATATTTTTTTTTAGTTTGTGTTCGTCAAATCGACGATTGATCTCTGTGCCTCTTGCAGTAAATGACTGAAAATTCCAACCAAACTAAGTTTATTTTTCAGTTTTAAGTGTCAATTTTAAGATTTTAACAAATGCCTGAAATAATTTTTTTATTTAATATACCTACTGCCTTTTGTGATTTTTTTTACTATTTTAAAAAAAGTAAAAAAAAACTTAAACTTAATTTTTTTTTGTTTATTAGTCTTAAGTTGCATTGAAATAAGCAAACTTTATGTTTAATACGAATAAAAACTAAATTGTTTTTCCAATAAAACCAAAATTTTATATATTTTTTAATTGGGAGCGTTTCGGGATTGATAAAAAATGCACTTCGTCGATTCGACGAAGGAAGTGCTTATACATAGGTATAAAAATAAGAAAGTGTGTCTAGGGTTAAAACACTTGCCTTAAACTTGCTTTCGAATTGCAATTTTAATAACATACAAATTCGAAAGTGTTTTCTCTTGTTTTGAAACACAGAGTAGACCCCATATTCGAAGCGATTTTTCCGCATGCATTACATATTAATAACAACGCTGTCGATATCTACGGGGCGTAAGTGCAATGCTTTCCACCACTACAGAGGGCGATTTTTTTTAATTGATTACCCTTATAGAGAGTAAAATATTTTTAAGAAACGAGCATCAAATTGCACTTTTAAGATAGAAATGTAGAATTTTTTTTTTATAAAAAAGGAAACATCATTAAAGCTTAGTTAGCCGACTGCAATGAAAAGTAACTGCTGTTTCTAGCTTATCGATATTTTTATGTGAAAAGTAATGAAACTGGTTCAGGAGATGTAGCCGGAATGTAGGAATATTTATATTACTTTTCACATAACAATATCGATGAGCCGTTTCCTACCATTGCAGTTACATTCAGGCTCATTCTCTGAGCCTTTAACCTTGTAAGCTGCCTATTATCATATACATACATACATACTGAGTCATGGGTTCCAGTGAATAAAAATTTAGTTTATACTTCAAAGTACTAAGTACTACCACCAAATATAATTTAGTGCTAGCTATTCTGAATTGTTTAAGCTATAAAAAGTGTGAATAAGTATTTGATAGTGCAACATATCCTAGTACTGCAAAGTGGAACCAAAAGCTAGGAAATTTGGCATTTAAATAAATAACATTTATACATGGAAATGAATGCTTAATGTCCAAAATTTCGTGACCAAACAATTATCTAAACATTAATATTTGTTATCAGTAGATGAAGATATGTAGGGACTGTTTGTCAATGTCGACAACGTCTGACTTGTCGCTCACTTACATTCAAAACAAATATAAAATTTGACAACGCTTGGCGTTGCGTTTTAAGCCTGGTACGGAGTAAAGGGTTGCATTTGTATACCCGTTTGTATAGCCAAAATAAATATACCATGGTATGTACCATATAATTGTAGTGTGAGCGACAGAACTAGTATAAGAGTTATTGTGTGTGCGTGCTTTTCCAAATTAAAATACAATTGAAAACAAATAACAATTGCTTATTGTATTGCTGCTGAGCAACTGTTTGATCTGTTTTACATTTTTTCTCAACACATCATAAGGCACTTATGGTAAAAGCAGTTTTATGTATCTTATTTGCCTTAGAAAAACAAAAAAAATAAATGTGTTGTTTTCATTTGCTCATTGCCCAACCATACAATAATTGCTTAAAAAATCAATATTTACAACTAGTAACAGAAAACGATAAATAACATATTTGTTCATACCAGAACCAAAAACAGGCAAAACTAGTGCAAACAGATGTATCTGTGCAATGCTATAGTACGGAGTTCATACTGAATTATAGGTTCTCATGAAAAGTGCATGTCAAAAAAAATACGGAAATTCAGGTTGGTAAATTTCATAAAGAAATTTCCATTTGCTAGTACGAACTTTCACAAGATAACAAAAATTAAAAATTTTAAAAACCCCCGACTTTTTCAGAAAAGATGTTATATCTTCTAAACGGCTGGACTGATTTTCTTCAAACATAGCTAAGAACCCTCTCGATCAAGCCATCTTTCAAACAAAAAAAAACTAAATGAAAATCGGTCCAGCCGTTTGGCCTGTACGTGGACACGGACAACAACACAGACACACAGATACACAGACACACAGCCACACACTACAAACTTATAACACCCCTTTTTTAGTCGGGTTTAAAAAATGCAAGAAATTTTTTAAATTTATTGCCTATCTTGGGGGTGTTACAAATTTTAATTGATCCTTTTTCAGTTAACTGAAACAAAAACTAACGTTCAGGCAATTATTTGGTCACGGGACTTATGACATTTCTAATTTTCATCAAATTTTAATTAATTTTTGTGTAGTGTACATTCAAAAATAAATGAGTTTATGTGTGCGCAAACATGGTTCTACGCAAGAGGCTACACGATTATTTTTCCGTGTAAAAATAAATGTAAGTTTACAAACGTGAAATTCCGTAAGAACTACGTACTGGGCTTTACACTAAAAGTTAATTACAACTTGATGAAAATTAGAAATGTCAAAAATTCCGTAACCAAACAATTGAATGAACATTAGTAATTTTTGTTTCAGTTGACTGAAAAAAGTCTCCAGTTATATTTATAACATCCCTAAAATAGGCAATAAATTTCGAAAATTCCGTTTACTTTTCTTTTCAGTCTTTATGAAAATTACCAACATACATTTCCGTAAGTTATTTTTTTTCATACTGTTCATATGGGAACCTGCATTTCTGTGAAGAACTTCGTACCAGATTTAAGCCATTACTACTGGCAGCTTTGATGCTTTTTATAAGAGCATTCATAGCGAATCAGGCCTAATTCGCCCATTTCTTAGATATCGTCGTTTTTTTAATATTAGTTTCTCAAAGTTTTGTTGTGATTTGTTTCACTGTTTTCGATATTTAATTCATTGCAAGCTATTTAATTTCGGCTAAAAATATCAGCATCGTCATAACTATATGTGAATTGCTCTTATTAACAATACGAATATTTTGAATCTAGTCATATTCATTCGAGGTATGTAGACTCTCTTAAATTCGCTTTAATAAATTCATACTTGGGGTGCCAAAATATATAATGAAAATGCTTGTAGATATCTTAGGAGTATTTAAATTACAGACGGCTTTAGCGGATACTAATCTTAATGTAACACCAGAGCGCCCTCCTCCATCGGTATTGTGTAGCAGAATCATCGGGTAAAATGGCTACTAAACACAGATTACAAAATTTTATGTGCCTCAATAGCTGCAACACTATATTATTAAAAACAAGCAAAAAGAAGCAGATTCGCAAAACAATGAAACTTTCCTTTTTCTCCTCCTTCACCACCTGTCTTTTCTATCACTATCCCTTTTCTAAGGATTGTAAGACCTAGTAATAGTAGTAGGCATTCATTGCCTGAGTTTTACTTCTCTTTAAAAAAGTACAAATAAAAAAATGTGTAGTTGAGACCACCTGATATGGATTCGCATTGATTTGAAAGAAAAATTGGAGGCAGAGATTAAATAGACTGAGTTGTTTTATATATGCCTGCTTTATACACTGAGAGAATAAACATTTATACAGCTAACGAACTATCATCGTTAATAATTCCTTATTTTATGAATGCAATTTTTCATGAGTTTATTAAAATTTTCATTATATGCATATTATTCTTCATTAATACAATGAATTTGTGTGTTAGCTCGTTATTAATGACAAAATTCATTAATGCAATGAAGAATTTTACTTCAGTGTAGCATAATTTTTATTTATCAACTTCCGAACGTAGCCCCATAAACAGATTTACTAACTAGCTTACTAACTCTTGAAAGAATGTTTCATCATGATTTATACTTTCAGCCGACTTGCATATATATTTCGATTTAGTTTGTTTGTTATGATAAGGTTAATAAAAATTTCATATATTCTTTTCATACAAGCGAGCTATTATAATTTTGTCCTCTTTCTAATTTATATTGTCAAAAATTCCGTGACCAAACAATTGTTTGAACATTAATTTTTGTTTCAGTTGCCTGGATAAAGTCTCCACTTATATTTATATCATCCCTAAGATAGGCAATAAATTTCAAAAATTCCGTGTATTTTTCTTTTGAAACTCCGTACTAGCAAATGGAAATTCCTTTATGAAATGTACCAACCTGAAGTTTCGTAATTTTTTTTTACATACAGTTTGTATGAGAACCGGAAATTCCGTATGAACTCCGTACCAGGCTTTAGCAACAAAATTTATTTTATTTTCTATGTATGTACTAGGGTGATCGATTATTCGACTTTTTCCAGAGTCCGGTTTTCGAATAGTTCGAATATTTGAAATTATGAAAAACCCGGTTTCGGTTTTTACAATTCAGGGAAAAGCGGTCAACCGGTTTTTTTTAAGTAAGAAAATTACTATACAAAAGTTTTGATTTTAAATTGCTTTATTAGAAAAAAGAGTTAACATTTTCCATAGAAATGTGTATGTATGTCAAATAAGCGCTTAATAAACCTGAAATGTTTTTTATGAATAAGGCAGTAAAAAACTACCATTCTTATAACTTTTTTATGAGTTTTAAAAAAAAGCTAAACAATAAGCTAAGAGCTAAATGAAAATTTTGAAGCTAAGTCCAAAAAAATAAGCTAAACTTAGCCCAAAATAAGCTAATATGCTCACGCTGACCTCTATATAAAATATGAAGCAAAATGTTAAAAAAACTAAAAAACACTTTTTGCAAATAGATTTTGACATCCATTACACACCATAAGACATCATAAAATAATTTCGCTTAAATTTCATGCTTCAGTAAGTGTTGCCATACTCAAAAATCTCTTAGAACTTTTATACTGCAAAAAAAAAATACTTAGGAAAATCAACAGAACACGTTGGTCCAAGTTTTAACATAGTAAAAACTAATTTTATTGCAAAATATACATATCATAAAGTATTCGACTCAGCCGGTTTTTAAATTGTAAAAAAACCGGACTATTTTTAAAAAACCGACAATCGTATAGTGAAAAAACCGGGTTTTAAAACCGATTGAAAAACCGAGTCGATCACCCTAGTATGTACGTCGTCGTACATATGACTTAAATCTTATAAAAATTTTAAAATGCACTTAATTACGTATCAAATGATATACATAATAAAAAGTAATAAGTAAAATGACCTCAAGTATGTATGTTCGTTTTGTCACTTTTATTCCCTATTTACCCTCTTGGATTTGAGTACATATGCGTAATAGTGATGAAGATTAATGTGTTACTAATACGTAGTCATATCCAAGAAGATATATTATGAATAAAAAAGAATAGAATATGGACCCTGGAGGCCGTTTAGATAATATTGTTTTACATTGTTAAACACATTTAAAATTAAATAAATATGCGACGATATACAACAAATAAAATACTTTGCATAATTAAGTTGATGAACTTGTTTCTTTAGTTAATTGTTTATTTTTATTCGTATTTTTTGCGCAGGCGGAGAAAATACTAAAAATAAAGGTGTTAATGAAAAGTTTAATAACTTCATCAAAATCATAAATATTTATGTAAGAACTAAATTTTTTCTATACATTTTTATAAATTTTTATAAACTTTCATATCAAACTAAGTCAAACAAGTTTCGTTTTTTTTTTGTTATTTTTTTTTTAGATACTATTAACAAAAACAATACTTAAAACCTACAAATGTAGCAAAGTGCGCACAACATTTTAAAGCGAAAAAAAAAATTAAATCGAACAAAAACTGACTTAGTTACAGGTTGATAACTTGACGAACATCACTGAAAACGGGTTTTTAATAACTTCTGAATTTGAGGGTGTTCCTAAAAATTTTTGAAATAATTTGTAATTTACTCAACAAGACCTAAGTATGTCGTTTTTCAAGTTTTTTTTTCACTGTAGCACCGGTGTTATCTATGCACTATTTGGAAAACTCTTCTAATGAAGTTGCAAATAAGTTTCGTATAAAGCAATTTTGTTGAAATCCAGTTTTTGTGTGTGTTATTATCCATATTATAATATGTTCATCTTTAATAAATAATTAAAATATTTTCAGTAAGTTGTTTTAACCATCATGTCTTATTAACGCATTTGTGAAAAAATAAGTCGAAATTAATCACAAACTTACCATCATAAATTTTTGATCCTCAAATTGGTGATCATTTGTTCGATGTAGGATGTGCATCTGGAGTGAATTTTCTATATATGTATATATGTGTGTATATATATATGTATATATATTTGGTGCAAAAATCAATAAACTCTATCAATGTTTTGGTTTTTTTTTTAATTATTATTTTAATATTACTATTTAGGTTTCGTAAATTTGTATACAATTTATTTTCTACAAGTATATAAATTATCAATATTTTTAAAAGTCTGTAAAAATATCACAATGGCATATTTGTTTTTATTCTTTTGCGTAATAAATAAGATCTTTTGGCAATTGCATACACATATACTTACATACATATATGTATGTAGTTATGTACATATGTATGTAGGCATGTACTCATGCACTTATTGGAGAAAAAATTATTTGTAATTAGATTAATTAAATAATATAAATATTAATAAAATATTTATGTACATAAGTATGTTTGCATGGACTTTTTTTTTCACACAATAACGGATAAACAGGTACGCACGACTGCGAATAAATAAATGAATTTTGACGGAAATTGTCACAGATTGGTTTTATTAAGGCAACAATGTAGAAAATACATTTAATTTGTTTTTTTTTAAGATTTAGACGTGTATATGTGCATGTGTGTATGTATGCATTTGTGCTTGGAACATGAATGAATTTCTATTTTGTTAATTTAATTTCAAACACTTTGTCCCTTTTAATTTGGCAAGTGCTCATTTTTATGGCTTCTTGGCAATCACAGTCTCTTTCTTTTTACTGATTTTTGTTTGTTTGTTTATTGCTGGCTTGATTTGATTTCACCGATTTAATAGAAACAAAACGATGGTACAACCCGTAACCGAAATGCCCTTGCGCAGCCACAGACGGTAGTTTTCGACTGAAGCTCAGTTTTCTGGTTGGACATAAAAACCTTCAGGGTATGTAAGTAAATGTTATATGCATTGTTTTTGGCTGCTGAGCAAATATCAACACTAATACTAGCACACACATATCGCCCGAGAATATTTAAGAAAACAAAATATTCTTAAATACCGACCGACAGGCCAACTGCTACCCAACCCGAACAATTTCTTTGATGGTGGTGGTTGATTTTTTTTTTTCAAAAATAAAAATGAATAAATAATAAAAAGGATGAGATAAGCCTCGCAGATATTCGTTCTCTTTCGTTTTTTCTTTTGGCTTCGTTTAATTTTTTTTGTTAACAATGCAGAGAAAATGCATTTTTCAGTTTCTAAGAGACTTTATAATAAAAGTTCGATGCTTCTCTTGAAAATTAATTGGAAAGAGCAAACTAACAATGTAAATAAAATATGAATCGTTTCAAAAGAGACACCTTTCTTAAAATATATTAATTAAACCGGGGCTTTAATTTCACGTGTGTGGATGGATAATATGCATGGATACCAGCGTCGCCAATTTTACAGTTTTCCCTTTATTTTGCAGCTTTTAAGCTTTGAGCAGGTTTGCAGTTTTTTGCTTAGAAAATAAGTTTTTCCGTGCAGCTTTTCCATTTTTAATTTGTACTATTAATTTTGTTGTATCAATTCCGATTTGTGAAGTCAGAGTTTTAGGGTCTTATGCAAAAAAACTTAATAAAGCTTTGCCAAGCAATGTTAAGTAAAGTTGTATTCTAAAAAAATTATTGTATAAAAATTCTAAAGTAGGCACCCACGTTTGTTAAGACTACTTTAAGTTGATATTTCCAAAATGTGTATTTTGTACCTCAAATATTTTTACTAATATACCACATACTGATTCATGTTACATCTGAAAATGAAGCTAGAAGTGCCTGCTCTTATCTTAAATTTATTATTTCTGTCATGTAATGGGAAACATCACCAAATTATCCAACTGCTTCGAAATACATAGCAAAATCCATAAAAAAATATTAAAATAAATACAATTATAGAAAAATGTTTTAGTGATGTACATACAATCAAAACAAATCGAAAAAAGCTGGATATTCAAATACTCGTTTCATTCGAATAAAACAAATTATGATAATTTTTCACATTTTCTTACTTTTACTTCATGGTTGTGTTTATCTGTTTTCCTATTAAGTCAGAAGCTCATATTTTTTAAATTAGGTTGCTTTACTTCAAGATAATAAAAATTTATTTAATAAAATAAAAAAAAATATTTGAATACCCGAATGAAATTGTATTCAATTTTGTACATCATAAGCTGTGAAGTGGTTGTTGAACACGGTGGTGTTACCAGTATTTATTATTAAATCACAAAATATTTAAAGTTGTCTTTTGCATATGATTTTTTAATAAAGCTATGTTAGCCTTAAAGTGCTTATCAACTACTATGAACTTTAAAGCTAAAGTAAAATGTTTTTTTTGCATTAGGGGGTTACACATTTACCGATAGTGGCAAGGTTTACTACAGTGATGCCAACTTTTTTGGCTCTAAAAGCGCATCAAAATTTAAAAAAAGCACTAAAAAGCGTAATTTTGAGATCTAAAAATCGTAAGAAGCACGAAACGAGTGAAGTTTAATAATGATCAATATTCTCTAAGCTATTCTCTATTTCGGAGATATTATCATCTTTAATGAAATATATCACACGAAAAAGGTATGATTTGCACGGAAAAAATAAATACACCTAGTTTTTATTGAAGTAATTTTAAGAAAAACACAAATTTCTTAAAAGCACTTCTTAGTTTTTTTTTCCTAAAAAGCACTAAAATTAATGCCAAAATCACCAAATTGGCATCACTGGTTAACTAGTACTTTTTCAAACATCAAAAGTAAATTCCCACACATTTAAGTCTACGAAAGTTGTGTTTTTTATATGGAATTTAGAGCAATATACATTTTTTCAGAACTCGTTTAGTGAAATTTTAGTAATTCTGAGAAAAAAACAACACTTTTTGTTTGGCTAAGAAAGTGTATTAAATAAATAAATGATTGTGTACGTCAAAAAAAACTAAATCTCAAAAACAGAAGCAACAATTTTTATTGCCTAATGTATTGAATTTGGCTCCTTTTACGTTGATTTGGAAAAAACCCATTTCCATGTGTTATATTAATAATTAAATGCGAAGTAACCCATAGTGCAACTAAAACACTTCCTTTTCAACTAATTAAAAAATGCATACATTTGGAAAGCCGTATTTTCTTAAATGATGCGACAAGACTTCCGAGATGGTAAAACATACCAACTTGACATCCGGCCTTTAGCGTTTGGGACTATATACTGTATCTCGTTATCCAACACAATAGTGTGATCGGAGTAAATTTTTAAAGTTATATTCTCCAGATTTTTGTTATCAAAATTATTAAAAACATACTTGGTCTATTAACTTTACGTTACCCTGCGACTATACCTGATATATATTTTTTTATGATAAATATCAAATTACATTTAGGAAAAAATAGCTCAAATTCGCCAACACAATATTATGAAAATGATGCTGCGACTACCAAGGTATTTCAGAACAACAAGAGCCCACGAATTGAGTGAAGTTAAATTAATTTCAGATAGAATCAAAGACATTTCAGAAAAATTTCAAAATGGATGCTCCTTTAGTGATAATAACTTATGTAGCAAGTTTTATTATTAATTTTTAATGTCTCATTATTCCCTTTGATATTATGATACATTATTATTATACATATTGATATTATATTGTTAACTTATTAAACTTTATTAATGTAGAATAAATAATGTAGATGTAAGGTTTTTAAACAATCTCTAAGACACAATATTTTACCTAAGCATATATATACATAAAAATAAAATTGACATTTAAGCAACAATAAGCAAAAAATAAGAAAAAACAATTATGTGCCGGTCCAGACTTGCAATTTTTGTTTCAGCAACTTCTTATTTTTTAGTGAAAAAGAGCGAGAGCGGAATACAAAAAGTATATATTTCTATTTCAACACTCTCAGACATATTCAAGAATTGCTGCAACAAAAATTGCAAGTCTGGACCGGGACTATCAAATCACAATAAAAATATATCTGCTGTAGGCGTAGGATTAACCTCCCAATTCCTAGGAATTATTTATGTGTAGCTCTTTTACCTGAAAATCAGTTTTTTTTCTTCTAAATTTACAGTTTTCCGAAATAATATTATGGCAACGCTGATGCATATATATGTATGTATGTATATGTATGTACATATGTATGCAGATGTGTTTTTAATTTTGTTATTGTTTTCAGGCTCAATTAGCTAATTTCATGCTGTTATATTAAAATTAGATTAAATAAAAATAAAATAAAATTATATGAAAATTAAGTTTATAGTTGCTCTTGTTAATAAAAGTTAAAAGTCATTTGATACGTAACAATCTAATTCGAATCAATTTGAACTAATTTTGAAGTCTTAGTTCTTATTAACCCCACTAGAGGGAGCGAGATTCAGTGAATTTTCTGCTTTAATTTCATACTATGCAAAAAGTTCGGTTTTGACCATTTCTTTTAAACAATTGTATTATTAACTTAATTTTTTTGAGTAGAATATTAAAGTTTAGTTTTTCTGATAGAATATTTCAACAAAAACATTCTAAAAAATTTTATCAAATACTATTTAATATTGATTTTTGCATTTCATCTCGTATTATTCAACTTGAAACTAAAAAACGTTCATATATAATGTAATATGAAAAAGAAACAAAAGTATGGTCTTCTGTTTTTGTTTATATGTTATATTTTATAAAAGAGTGTTAAAAATTTTTTTTTGAAAATTTTACCTCTTTACAAGTCCAAAGTATTGATTTTGTTTCTAATTTCTCCAATTTTCACAGTTATATTAGGAAAAATTTCAAGACATTTTAAAACATAAATACAATATAACTGTTTTCAACAGAAACTAAACTAACAAAATTTTAGCGAAAAAATGTATACGCTGCTAAGGACGCTGAAGTCACAATTTAGGTAGTTTTAGGAAATATGTAAATTGCAAAAAATTATTTTTTGAAATAAAAAACCAAAATTTTCAATTTACATAGCATATAAAATCACTGTTGCCATATAATTTTACCAAAAGTCTGCAAAAATTGGCTAAAAAATTTGAAAAATCTGACAAATTATATAAAAAATTCGGCAAAAAATCTGCAACAATAAAAACACCTCCATTTTAAATTGTTTTTCATTTTGTTTTCTAATTAACATAAATTATCTTGCTAAATGCTGATATTTGTAATATTTTTTTTTTATTAATGTTTGATAGAAATAAACATTAACAAAATGATAGGTACAAATATACGCACAAGTTTTCTACATGAAACTTAAAAAAATGGTACATATACATACAAATCTGTGCAAAGAAGAATACATTCATACATACATATTGCACACTAAATCATAAATAGTCACAACTCAAAAGACTAGCGCTAAAATCCTAAATTCAAAATGCATTTAATTGCAGGATAAAGCAAAATAAAGAGAAAAGAGCTGTTTGAAATCAATTGAGCTAGAGGTCAGCTAAAGTCGCAAAAGTCATTTAATTGTTGTTAATATTTACAAATAATAACACAACCCCACTATAATTTTTCCCATAATAAATTAATAAGAAATTCAGATAGGTATTAGGTACTAAGCTTCAGGAAAAATATTGAAAAACCTCCATACCGTCACAATTTTTTTTTTTTTTACCTTACCTTATATTTTCACGAGGTATACCATTATAATTTATTAAGCTAAAAAAATTTATGGTTTCTTAGTTATTCGTAAAATAAAATTGAAAAATCAATTTTTTTTTTATAAATATTTAAAAATTTTTTCTTCTCAAAACTTATACAAAATTCAAAACGACAAAATATTAAACTTTTGACCATTGCCCTTAAACGCAATTGTGCTAAGAATAAAATACGCTTAATATTATGAAAATCGGATGACAACTGTAGACTTAATTAGAAATTTAGTGAAAAAAATAAAAAAGTTTGGATATAAAAGTATGCAAAGGAAAAAATTAAAAATCCAGTAAAATATAATTAACACTGATAGCCAATAATTTTGGCACTGAAAATTATACATACATACATATGTATGTATATTATTTATGCAAAATTATTTATATATATATATATATATATACCCAGCAAAAAATTACACATTACCATTAGAACTACTTGCCATATAATGACTTACTTTTCTGATTGCCAATTTTCATTACTCGCTTACAAATCACATTACCTAAAATTGCAAAAAATTACGTGCAAGTTGCTAAATGAAGAGAATGATTTTTTTAGACGAAATAGATTACTTGAAATGTTGACAAATAAAAAAATGTAAGTACTTCTCAAGAATCGATTATTTTAGTCTCACGCCTTGTTAAAATCATTAAGTTGGTAATCGAGTAGGGAAGTGCTTCCACCAAAAATGCTTAATTCCGAACTCGATTACCTTTTTTGAAATTTTTTGCTGGGTATATACATATCTATGCAAATGTATGAATGTACTTGTAAAATATATACATACATAAATATTTACATATCGTAAGTAAACTAAACTAAATATTTACATATTTCCAACAATGCTAAGGAAATTCTATACGTTTTAATTTCACGTGGAATACAGAACATATCAGAAGAATTTTCGTCCATCAAGCTTAAGTAAATGTTATATTCTTTATAACTGCATACATTTGTTGTTATTTTTTTTTTTTGTTATTTTGAAAAAAACTAAAAATTTTTGTTTCCTCTTTGCTTTTGTGTGTTTACATATACTGGATTTTACTAGCGAAAATTCGTCCAGTAAGAATTTGCATTTACTCAGTAAATGAACTGTAATGTTTCTCTTTCAACTCGCCCTCTCATTTCCTGGATTTTGTGAACGCGAACGCAATCCATGGTTGCCGTTGAAAATTTCGAAAAAGTGTCATAAAAAGGGTATTTAAGAAAAAAAAGGTCAACAAAAGGGTATTTTATAGTAAAATAGGGTCAAGTTTTTTGTGAACAAAAAAATTACATTTATCTCAATTAAAAAAAAAAGAAACACGAATTTTAACAATTAATTTTACCCTCTAACTGGTCAGATCGTAAAAATTATCGGATGGAGCTATTTTTCTTAAATGTGGATATAGTCAAAAGAATCGTAAGTTTTAATTTACAGGTGAAAAAACGTAAGGAACGAACTCCAGGTAAAGAACAGTGAAGACCGTCTGTCTTGCCGGTTTGCAAAAATTTTATTTATAAAAGTTTTATTACGATTGAAGGTGAAAGTAAGTTAAAATACATATTTTTTAATTGAGATACTCCCAAAAATAATTTGCTTTTTGAATCAGGGATTTGGCTGTCAGATTTTTAGCAATATTTTCACCATTTATTGGCTTTTGTATCGATCCAAAACCAAATCGACACTATCGAACCGAATATCGCTAACTGGACGTACAGCACTTTTTCCAATGACTGATATGCTAGACTGTGCTTCGACCAATTTTTGAGCATATGAATGCCCTATGGCCTACATTTTGTTAAAATGATACAAAAGTATAAATTAAAAAAAGGGTAATAAAAAGTGTCATTGGCACGAAAAAGGGTCAAAAGTGATACTTTAGTGTCACAACGGCAACGTTGACGCAATCCAGTAAAAAATTTTAAAAACTTTTGAGTTCTCGAACGCACTTTATATTTATAAAAAAATATACCGGAACAGCAAACAGAAAATGGAAAGAAAATACTATAACACTGTAAGTGAAATTTTAAGTTTCGAAATAACACGGAAAAACGCCGAGATAACGAACACAGTTTTATACTCCGTTTTGAAAGATTAGGTCAAAATCAAGCAGCGATGCCAACTTAGCGCGTTTCGCGCTAGATTCAGCGCGTTTTAATTATGCCCAACGCGCTTTTTTTCGTTTTAAGCTGGAGTCACACGATTGGCACAATGTACCAATTTTCGTCGGCTCACTGCGATAGAGTCATAAGTAATGAGCCAAAATGGCATTATTACTTAATTAATTCTTGAATAAGTCTATATGGCTTCATTACCAATGGAGTGTGGTGCAGTTATGTAATTATTTTTCAATTAGTTGAGAAATAAGGCAAATTTAATTTGTTATTTATGAATTTATTTCAGTGAGCCGACGAAAATTGGCACATTGTGCCAATCGGGTGACCCCAGCTTTAGCGCGTTTAATAAAAAAGCACTAAATTAGCGCGTTTTGAATGAAGTCAATACCATCAATTCTGTTCAATATTGTTTACTTTTTTTTGTATGAATTTAACAATTTTCTAGTATACAAAACTCTGGTAGAAATTTTTAAATTGTTTAATGATTCAGCTGTCGCAAATAAAATTCCTTTGCTGTGATTAAAAAAGCATTTTAAAACGTAAATGCAAATATTTTTTGATTTCACAACTATAATTATGTACTAGAGGACCCAAAAAAATTAACATAACTTATTAAGCATCTATTATAGTTGAATTACAAAAAGCATTTAAATAGCAAAACTATTCGACAATTTATATGTTGTTACAAAGTTTGACAAATAATATTAAAATAAAAACTAAGGATTTCGATTATTTCTGTATTCTGATTCTGTATTAAATGATCTTAGTTTTTAACGATATCATTTCGAAGAAACAATATTACAAAATTTGAAAAAGAGTTACTATTATTTTGATCGTAGCTGTACATATATACATATGGATAAATGAACTGAAAAAATTTAGGTTTAGTTATATTTGGCTATGTTAATAGTGTATTAGGGTATTACATAACAAATTTAAAAAACAATGTAAGCATATATTTTTTGTAAAATTGTTTGTATAACATGAAAGTAACTATTCTCTCGTGAAAATTTTATTTCAAAATGTCCAGCTTTTTTTAATAATCCCGCTTTTTTAATTATAAGGTCTAGCTTTTTGTTAATCTCAATCTGGCAAGCCTAGTTATATCACTTTACTTTTTATCAGTTCATACAAAACTTTGTCAAAGGAAATAAGACAAAATGTGTATCACATATGATGCGCAAGCATATCAATCATGACGCCTGTGCATCATATGTGATACATTGGATACTCAAAGGGTTAATAATGGCACCGTATTATACAAGCTTAAATTAAGTAACAAATACATTAGAAAAAGGCTTCGGTCCACCTGAGTCATTCAAAATGGAAATGGTATACCAGACTTTTATCATAATTATCTACGTGCCAATGTCAAAGCAGTTAATTACAATTTATTTAATATTTCAACTAGATACGCCAAAAGTATATTCAATAAAGAACTTCGTATATTTAGAATACAAAACACAAAAAAATGTAATCAAATATTATACCCTCTCTTTTAAACCTACCGCCTTATATATAATATATAGTAAAAACTGGCATAAATTTAGCATAAACGACAAAATTGAACTAGGTGCTGACGACTTCCTCTATACAATTTGACATTAAATATCCCCACATAATGTAGTTTTAATACACGATTACATTCTAGTATAATTTTTAATGTAAAATTGTATGGGAAAACACGTTAAAGCCCTGTTAAATTTTTCCACTTATGCTAACTTCATGCCAGTTTTTGATTATACATATGGCCGCTAGACTTTAGTAATTTTATCCTTGCCTCGTATTTAAGTAATGTTTTTACATTTAAATTTATAATTTCCGTTTTGATTAAAAACGTAACAAATATGTATAATGATTTTCAAATCAAACCTTATTATCTTATATTCAAAATATTCGAGAGCTCGTTTCTAGGACTTTGTATTATTGTATTATTATTGCACTAGTTATTATTATGGTATAAGTTGTTAAATACTGTAAATAAATTAAAGAAATATGAAAAAATAAGCAGCAATGCACAAACCAGCGTTTATACTTAAAAGATATATCTGTATTAAAATTGTTTAAGTGAAAAAAATATTAGTTTTGCTTATATTTTTACCAAATTTTGTTTTTTAATTTCAAACCCTATAACCATTATTTAAATTTTTCTAACTTTTAATAATAATTTATTTCTTTCTAACGCTACATTTACACATGAAAGTACTTTCTTGAAATTTCTGTATACGTATTATGAATAAAAATTTTAATGAAATAAATTACTTTCATGAAAATTTCTTGTTAACTTTTATAGGAAAGTGAAAGTTCATTTTAAAAATGTCGACGAAAAATAAAGTTGAAAAAAATTGTTTTGTTCGCTTCTTAATTAGAGTTACCAAGAATGTCACCTACACAAATTTATAAGGCAATAAATTGGGAATAAATATTACTGTTAATATTGTAATAATAAGGGCAAGTTTTTAGAGCACTTTGCTTTAAAAACTTTTTTTTGCTTATTTCCTTAGTTTTTTATGAGAAATGCTTTATGTGATACACCTTGCTTATATTTGCTTATTATGCAAGTTGGCAATCATTTTCTTTAAAGAAGAAAGGTTTTTAGTCATTAATAAGTTAATGTGTTGTGCCTTTTCTTACTTATGTATTTTCTTAAGCCTGAGTATTCAAATAAAACTTCATCAGTTTTCTTTTAGTTAATTTTAATTATTATTCGAACTCCATTTGTTTCTATATTTGTGATTTGAACGGGCTAAGGTTCGTATTGCTTTTTAAGCCAAATTACATGTGATAATTATTAATGAACAAATAACAACAAAGTCTGTTGTAAATATTCTGACTAACAACACACAGTTGAACGGAATTCATTGAATTTGTTTTTGTAAAACAACGGTAAAATATTAAAAAAGTAAAGCGCTTGTAGTCTTGTAGAAAAATTTAAGTTTAAAAGTTAGAAATAGAGTGCCAAAAGAAACAAAATAAATTCAGTAAAGTGCGACTCTGACTCGCGCACGAAGGGTTCCGTACGAACACTAGACATGTAATTTAATACAAACTTCATCCTATATAATATATAGTTTTGGCATTTTTTTCGTTTTTGGGGTCTTTTCGGTTTTTTTGTTTTGGCGTTTTTTGCGTTTTTTCGGTTTTGACGATTTTTTTAAGTTTTGGCTATTTTGTTAGTTTTGACACTTTATTTTCTCGTTTTGGCGATTTTTTTCGGTTTTTGGCGTTTTTTCATTTCGGTGATTTTTTTATTTATGGCGATTTTTTTCATATTTGCGATTTTTTTTTATATAAATTTTTTTAGTTTTGGCGACATTTTCGCGTTTTGGCGATTTTTTTCGATTTTTGGCGTTTTTTTCATTTTGGCGATTTTTTTCATTTTGGCGATTTTTTTCGAATTTGGCGATCTATTTTAGTGTTAGAAATTTTTTTAATTTTGGCGATTTTTTTTTGGTTTGGCAATTTTATAATTTTCGGTTTTTTTAGTTTTACCGTTTTTGAAAATTTCAAGTGTTTGCCTCTTACGGTTTCCAAGATATAGCAAATTGTCAAAATTACATAGTCACAATTGCATTAACTGGTGGACCACCCTTTAATTTAAATTTTTTTAAATTTTAGTGTTAATTGTTGTATTGTTAAATTTTAGTGTTAATTGTTGTAGTCTGTATAAAAATACACTAATTTTACAAATTTCAAGTTTCAATATACTACATATGTTCATACAATTGTATGGGATTTTAAAATTTTTCGTTGCTCGTTTTGGAACACCCTTTAATTTTTAATTCTCATGTATTTGTTGTTGTAGCGGCCAAGGTTCTACATACTCTGTCCAAGTTTCAGGTCCGTACCTCTTACGGTTCCTTAGAAAATACCGTGTGACGGACAGACGGACAGACGGACAGCGTAGCGAAAACAATAGGGTTCCTTTTCACCTTTGGTGTACAGAACCCTAAAAAGAGTTCAATACCCGTATGTCACAAAATTACCCGGGATTATTAAAGGCCGACAATTCTGTTTTGTTTTGTGTAATTTGTAATTGTACTATAAGTGGGATGAAAATGTATAATGTTCAACAACATTTTGGCACATCAAAACATAAAACAGCTTCTGAAAAGAAGAAAAATGTTAATAGCACTCAGTCATTGTTAACTAGCTACTCAGATGATCCAACTATAAATCCATTTCATATGGAGTTATGCAAAATGTTTTTGACTGCAAATATACCTTTGCATAAAGTCAATGATCGTGGCATTATATCGTTTTTTGAAAAATTTACAAATAATTCTTAAATTAGAAAGCAGAGGTCTAACTTTGCACGAAAGTTTATCCGTCATAGAAGATGTAAAACAAAAAATTGAGGCTTTAGAAAATAAGGTGTTTTTTGAAAAGTTTTCTAAAGTTTTCAAAAAAATGTTGGACTCAAAACATTAGCTAAGATTAAAAATAACATATTTTTCAATATAAAAGAAAAAGAAGAATATATTGACACATTATCCCCATGTGAATTGTTAGCTTTTAAATATGCCCCGGTAACATCGACTGAAGTTGAACGTATATTTTCTATACATTCTACGGTATTGTCCGACAATCGGAGATCATTCCTATTCGAAAATTAAAAAAAAACATATGATTGTAATATGTAATAAAGATTTCTTTGAATAAAAACTATAAAAATACATTTTAATTCGTGTTTTTCGTTAATGCATTTTTTTCTTGCTATATTTTTCTTATTTTGAGCTTTTTCCAAGGGTTTTTTGGGCTTTTTAGCTTACTTTTTTAAAATTTTTGTGTGCTTTTTTTGGCTTGCCCTGGTAATAATATTATTGTTTCAAAAGGCATGAATCGTCTTCTTCCTGTACATTTGAACGTAAGATATTATAATTCTTTAAATATTTATACAAAATGAGGATAATTTTTATGATATCAATTTACCACAATCCTGTATATTTGTACAAATCTTTAAAGGGGGTAATACTGTTAACCTTTTTTTCATTTTACTTTCTGAAAACATCAAAAATTTACTTTCTTGAAAAAATCGTTGGAAGCTGACTGGAAATTAAAAACAATGTGAGTGTGGCAGTGAAAAAATGTGATTGTATTGCTACTTTATTGCAATTAGTTTCATGTGTAATTACCAAAGAAATGAATAGTTTTATTATACAAGAAAAAGTTTAAGTTTTCATTGTCTGGAACTATGTTTTTTATTTTTCTAAATTTTATGCCAAACTATATATTTCTTTCTAAACCATAAAGTATATATGTGTATTTGAAACATAAACAAAAAAGTAATTTTATAAAAAAAAATTAAAAGTGGTTACTTTTATATAAAAAAAAATAAATTTTCCAACCCTGGAATCATCCTTTTAGATTTTTCGGATTGCTTATAACAATCTTATTAAAAAATATACACAAAGTATGTTAACCCTAGAATATCATACTTATTTTTATATCGCAAACGTTATACTTCGTCGAATCGACTACGACCTATTTCAAGAGCCAATAAAAAACGTCTTGAGCAAAAATAAGTACGAAAATAGATTTATTATTGATATTTAGCTAGTTTTTAATTATCATACAACGAAATTCATATATTTCTTTTAATCGTTTAACGTAAAATTGACATTTCACAGACTTCTATCAATTGGCATTTTTTCTTAAAACATAGCATTTATAGCATCAATTGTATGAAATATTACACATTTTTTGCATTAAGTCTTGTAGTTTCTTATAATAAATTTATTAAACTAAAAAAGCAACATTAGTTTCGAGTAACTCATATTAGCTGCTAACGCTATACGAAAAACGAAACAAAAACAATCACAAAAAATATGTTTTAAATCGAAAATAAAATCGCGCGTCGTCATTTCGACGAAGTACGATAGTGCAGGGTTAAGTGAGCAAAGAGAAAAGGGAAATAAAAAAAAAGTCATTTGATTTAGTTACTTTAATATAAAAAATAAATTCAAAGTTTACAGCTGTGGATCTGTAATTTTTATTTTTCTAATTTTCTATACAAAACTTTTCTTTCCAAGACATAAAATATGTATAATTTATAAAGAAAAAAAATTAATTAGACCTAGGTTCACAAAAAGTATAAGTTTATAAATAAGTATAAGTTTTTAGATTTTTCTGATTTCTTACTCCAATCTGTTTCTTTTAAGAATATAAGATATGTTTAATTTCTAGAGAAAAATAAAAAAATAGGTTTAGTAGGTTACTTTTATATAACAAAAAAACTAAAGTTTTCCAAACCTGGAAACGTGTTTTTGATTTTTTTTATTAATTTTTTATAATACCAATTTTATTCGTTAGCCTATAAAATAAGTTTATTTAACAAAAAATAAATAAAAATTAGTTTCAGCTAGTTACTTTTATATTGCAAAATAAAGCTTTCCAGCCCTGAAACCGTCTAATGAAATTTGCTGATTTTTAGTTCTGGAACCGTCTTTTTGATTTTGCTGATTTTCAAAATCAATCTATTTCGGGCCATTTCTGACACACCAGTTCAAAACCGAAGTCTCTAACTTTTCTGGGAGCTTAAGAAAACCGATTTCACGAAAGGACAGACGGACAGACGCACTGTCCGTCTGTACGTCTGTCCGTTTGTCTTCTTTCGTCTTCCCTATGCATAAGAATCCAGAATATATGTGTATATTTTATGGGTCGCTTACACACGGAATGACAAACCTATATATACCCTTTACCATTTTTGGTGAAGGGTATAATAACGAAAATTAATAATATTTTCTATTATTAGGGAAGAAATTTTAATTTTATTCTAAAACCAATTTTCTTCATGTACTTAATTGGGATAAATACCTATCTCTGAAAAGAAATTTATGAATGCATTTACAATTTTAAAGAGAACTATTTGAAATTTTCTCTTAAAATTACTTCAAATCTCTTTTACTAGGGCACATCGAAAACTTCTTTCTGCATTTGTAAAAATGCATGTTAAACAAGTTTTATATAACGTATACCGCTGTTTGTTATCAATAGTCGAAGTTGCGATTCGAGTTTTCTCTCGCAGCCATTTATGTTTTCCGAAGCCACACCTCTGCTACTCATTGCTTAGCAATGGGTTGGCCTTAATGCAGGTTTGAACTGAATGTGCTGAACATTCACACAGCATTTGCACATTTGTTTTAGCTTGTGCTTCTGATGGAATCAATACATTAAAGAAGCATTCAGGCAACATAAAAACAAGGCATGCCCTTAAGGGAGGAGGCGTTTGCTACTGGCTAGAACTCAGGCAATCGCACACTACATGCTTTGCAGCAATAAAACTTTTTGTTACACACTTTAGTGTTGTTGCAATGTGGTACTTAACCATGTTTTGTTGTAAAGTAAATAATGGCACATTTATGTAGCAACAGAAATATACACATACAATACATCTCTACTCGTATATTTGTACGGATCTGAGTGTGAAATACCCAAATATGCGTACAAGAGGATGTGTGTGCATCTGTGTATTTGGGAGTATGAATTTATATTTAATGTAAATATGTATGTATGTATTTATAATCTTCCACCCCAGTTGCAATAACATTCATATTTTGCCGTTTTTGTACATATTTAGGGGATGTTAAATAATTAATATTGATTTTTGTTCATACTGCCAGCAGAGTAGTAACAAGGATATTAAAAAAAATCTACAGATGAAGATTGTAAGAACTGAAATTATTATAAGAAAATCTCTACACTTGCTAAAAAATTATCTAACTAAAAAGAGTTCGAACTAGTTCACAGAAAAAATAATTCCCAAAAAATTTTCAAACAAACGTGTGTTTTGAAATAAATATTTTTTACTGTTCCAGTAAATTATTTGTTCCAAGTTTATTTTATGTAAAAAAACATCTATAGAATGAAAATTATATTTTGAAAATTATTATTATAAAGTAAAATTTTAAGCTATTGGCATAGCTTTTATCCCAGGCTTTGAGGGTGTCGTCCATAACGAAAAAAACCTAAGACCATTTTTATTTGAATCGCCCAGTGTATGCTACTGATTTCATTAACATACAGTATTGTTAGAACAGATTTTTACATGTAGGAAAACACAATGTCATCAATCAATTGTGGTTGACAAAAAATGATTAACACAAACAAAAAGACAATTCGTATATTTTTTATTTAAAAAAATAAATTTGCATAAGTTGTTGAAAAAATGTTAAGCAATAGCTTTACCTCGGCAGTCCCCGAGTGCCACGCATATTTTCATATTTAAATTTGTTATTTATCAGTCAAATTTATATTTATATACTGTAAAAAAATTTGTCTGATTTTTTTTTAATTTTTTCTACAAATTATTTTATAGATATAAAAAACATTTTATTTAGTAAATAAAAAAAAAAAAATATGTACACATTTTATTTTTTTGTAAAGATTTTTATTTGCGGTTTTCAAACTTATTCAGCCTGACTACGGTTCTCGAAAATGTTCTTCGACTATATCGTATTGGTTTTCGAATTTGTTTTTTTGTGGTACTACGTAAAATTTTCGACTGCAAGAAATTTGTAACAGGATAAAAAGAATAGAGTGACACAAAATGTTAAAATTAGTTAAATATTATGAAGCAGTCTATTGCGAACTGTCAAAAATAATAAATATAAAAATAAATTGGTGCTAACAAAAATGAAAAATTTTATTTTTTTGTGATAATTAAATTTAAATTAAATTAAAATCAATTAAAAACGTTGAGTTGTGCCTTATTTTCATTCTCTGATCATGAAGATGAGTATATATTTATTGGTATCAATATATGGTAGATACATACATAGTATATAGGTTGTTTGAACCTCCACCCGCTGCGCGCCATTCAGTTTTGTTATGTAGAAGTTCTTTTAATTATATTTATAGTTTGTCCTCACTTTCATCCATTCAGACCCCATACAGATGGTGCTCTAAAGTATTTCTACCCATTCTGTCCATTTTGCGAATGCCATTGTGCTACGATTGCGCCAGTTATGTATATTTTTAAGCATTTTTTTTAACTGATTCCGTGTGACTATTTTCAATCTAAGATTATTTTGATTGCATAGAACAAGTTTCTATAAAGTTTATTAACAAAAATCCTTACCCCTTGGATGATTTAAAGGCTTGTAAATTTTGTTTTCTTTTTTTTTTTTTGTCGAATGAAAGAAAATGAACGTGTATTTCTCATACTTTTGACATCTGATTTCGAGAAACGTAGTATGAAAATTGTAAAAGAATTGTTAACAGCGATATATTTTTATGACTTTCGAAAATCGTAATACCATTGTGTAAAAACGAGAAGTTTAAAGCTCGAATACGAGAATCATAATAAGGCTGATTATGTTTGTATATTGCGATTCTCAATATAGTATTAAGAGTCTTACTAAATATAAACATACGGAGCAGCGTTGTCAACTCGGTGCTTTTCGCACCGTTTTTAGTGCTTTTTGAAATTTTCGACGCGAAAAATGATGAAGTTAGTGCTCGGTGCTTTTTTAAACTAAGTTTTGGTGCTTTTTATTCTTGGCAGTGGCACTAAACCCAAAATTCAAAAAGAATTTTCCTTATATAATATATATATATATATTTTTTTTTTTTGAAGAAGTCTAACATTTATAAAACATAAGCACTGAAGTTAAATGGAACATTTCAAAATATTCTAATAAGATTGTACAAAACTGAATTGAAGAAAAACGTGCATTTTATTCTCAAACTTTCAAATTTTAAGCACAATTAATGGAAACAGTGTTTTGCCACACGACAAAGAAGGCATAATGCAAGTATAGTTAGTCTAATAGCGAAATATTTTCTAGTCAAACTTCAATGTTTAAGCGCATCACGTTTTTACCTTTATTACTTTATTTAAGTCTCAAATACGTAAAAAATTGTCTATACACTTGGCTTTATATAAAAGCGGTCTGAAACGAGAAAATTGTGTTGCTAATAGAGCTGCCGTTTTAGGTTACATATTTATAACCTACTTCGTTCCTTTTTTCTAAAATAATAGTACATATAATTTAAGTTTATATAACTTGGTTAACTTGCAAATTACTTTTTTTTTTTAATTTTGTAACTTTGTTATTAGTATTGCATTTGCTGTGTAAGAATGTTTCCACAGCATTGCTTAATAAAAATCAAATTTTGAAATGCTTGATTTTAAAAAAATTAACTACTACTCCCATCGAGTTCAAAATGTAATCAGCAAGTCAACGTTGACGAAAAAAATTAAATTTTCTATAATAACTTAAAAAGGTTTCGTCAAATTGATTTTAGAATTCACTGATTCTCATAGAATCAAAATGTGTATCGGATGCTTTAAATTTGAAGTTTTAGGGATAAAATGCTTGGTCAACCGATTTCTATATATTTTATATACAATTTTTTTTAATAAAACAAAAAATTTTAATTTAGTGCTTTTTTACTTAAATTACGCGTATTTTTCCTGGTTTCAGTGCTTTTTGTAATTTAAAAGTTGACAACGCTGATACGAAGTTTGTTAGCTAAATTCAAAAATTTTTTGAGTTGAAGTGTACTGACGAGTTCCAAAAGCGGGAACGAAATGCCTAACCATAAAAACAAGCCAATTTTTTAAAGTAAAAAAAATAGTTGAACCTTTTATTTTATTCAGTTATTTTTTTCAAATAAAACTTTTACTAATTTAAAAGAAAAAATTGGTAATAATTGTTATTGATTGAGTTAATTAATTTTCTGATAATACGAAAAATTTTAGTGAATGTGTTTGTAAATTAAAAAAAAATTTGCTGAATAATACAAAAAAAAATCTGCAAAATTGTTTTTCTGTTCCTATTAGTACATTTGACTGAAAATATTTTGAGTTTCAGTTAACTTTTTTCTCTAACTAAAAATAAAATTTTTTCCCAGTTAGATTTTTACAAAATTGTTATCAGAATTTTCAATTCTTTGTAGATCCGCATTCATACAAAATATTTACTGATTCAATGAATTTGGTTACTGAAAAAGAAATTTAGTTTTTTCTATGTTTATTTAATTTCAAAAAAATTTACATTGAAAAAAGCAAAATTTACAAGAAAAAATATTTGTACACGAAAGCTAAACTTAATAAAAATGAAAACTAAAAAATCAGAAGTCAGTAAACTTTTTGATATCAGTTATGTTTAAGAACCTCTGCTAGACGATTTGTGGCAGATATAGCCAACTTAGATGTATCTTCTTTTTAAATTGGACACCATTCTTCCATGATGAAAATGTTTAAGATTTTTTATTGGATTCCAATAAGTTCCAGATATGCTCAATGGGGATTGTAGGTAGTTGAAAGCTCTACATTATGGGCCGTATATTAAGGATCATTTTCCATTTGGAATTAAACGACGTCTCATAAATCTAGTTGATCCACACTTTGAGATCAATTTGGTTTTGTAATGTTTTTAGTATCTAATATGGTCCATTTTAAACTCAATAAACACAAGGTTTCCAGCACCACTGATAGCCATGCAGCCCCACACTATAAAGCCACCTTCACAATGTTTAATTGTTGGGAAAAGAATTTCTTAATTTAACTCACTACCATTCTTTCGACACACTAACTTTCTACCTTGGATACACCCAGAAAAAAGATTTGTTGGAAAATAGTTAGGACAATAAAATATCATTGGCACCAACTATATTTCAGTTCAGCTTATCAATTTTCTTTTAGTCCAAAAAAAAAAATCGATGTTCATCGCCAATAGGACATAATTGTAATTAAGATATGATTCTGACAATTCATGCTTTTGTCATGACTAATTAACTGATTGGTTAACCCAACCGAATAAAATATTATAAATTGGATTTTACTACCAACTTTTGGTATTAGCAACTAAAAAATCGTCGTTCTATAATAAGATTAAAATAACAACTTTCAATCAGTTGCTGCAACTAACTAGAGATTGAGTTTACTATCATAGTTTATAGCAGCAAATTAAAAAATTAACTTTTGTAACTTTCAAAGATATTATGATTCGTGAATTCTCAAATGGTTTTTGAAAGTCTGTGCATAAAATAACAGGTTTGTGGCTGTTAAGACTGTGTGGTTGAAGAAATGTTTATATACACAGAGAAAACAGATTCGTTGTGACAACCGAATTTGTTGCCAATTGAATTTTGGCGGTTGCAGCAACTACCATAGAATTCTGGTATAGCGACTGAAATCTTCTAGTGGTACCACTATATTTTAATTATAACCCTAAACCCAATAGTTGCAGCAACAGAAAAAATTGGTTGACAGTATGGAATTTGAAATAAATGTTATTCTTGCTACCGAAAATTCGGTTGATATAATTAAAACAATATCATAATTGGTACCTGTAAAAGAAAAATTGGCCTACCTTGCTGAAATAAAAATAAACAATAAACGCAAATAAAAATACACAATTTAAGAAATTTATTATTTGACATATTGGGTGCATTCATAAGACGTAGCTGTTGCGCAACCGTTGAATATTTGTCTTAGAAACGCACAGTTGAGTAATTCCGCTCCACTCAACAGTTGAGTAATTTTCCATCACAAAATTTTTTCGCTACCTGTAGTCAACATGTTTTGCTCAGCATAAACAGCTGATCGAATAGAGCTTTGCCATTTATATGCTTTGTTAGGTGACAGTAGCAAATATTTGTTAAATTTTATATTACAAATGCGACGAAGTAGCGAAATAAATATATAAAATTAAATTATATCCATCAAGCCGTTTCTAAGATGTAGCTGTTGGGGCCAACAGTTGCTAGCATTTGCACAACTGTTGAGCTCAACAGCTACGTCTTATGAATGCGCCCATTGTCATAAGTTTATTTTAATTGAAATTTATTTCCTAATGGTGAAGCATGTCTATATACATTTCTTCAACCACACATTTTGAAAAGCCACAAACCTGTTATCTTATGCACAGACTTTCAAAAACCATTTGAGAATTCACAAATCATAATATCTTTGAAAGTCACAAAAGTTAATTTTTTAATTTGCTGCTATAAACTATGATAGTAAATTCAACCAATAGTTAGTAGCAGCAACTGATTGAAAGTTTTTATTTTAATTTTAATATAGAACGACAATTTTTTAGTTGCTAATACCAAAAGTTGGTTGTAAAATCCAATTCGTAATATTTTATTCGATTGGGTTAACCAATCAGTTAATTAGTCATGACAAAAGCATACGATCGGTTGATGCAATCAATTAAAGTATTGTCACAATCATATCTTTGTTACAATTATGCTATTATGACAATGAACATGGATTGTTTTTTGGATTAATAGAAAATTGATAGCGTGAACTGAAATATAGTTAATGCAAATGATATTTTATTGGACTAACAGTTTTCCAACCAATCTTTTTTCTGGGTGTAGTTTCTTAATGTAAAGTAATAAAAAATTTTTCGTAATCCGAAAACAAAAATACATAAGGATTAGTTACATTAGGTTAAAATTATAAAATAAAATAAAAAAATTGTAATAAAAAATAATTATAGGACTAAACTAAAAATACAAGATTTTCAACATCCGTACAATAACAGTAAGATATCCTGATATGGTCATCAATGTGACTCTATCTATATGAAAGAGATTCTTGTGTCGATTAATAATCCAGTAAGTATTTTTAAGTTTTGGGGACCATTCGTGACATATCAACGGAATGATACAAAAAGTGATTTAAATTATGCAAATGTTAAATGTCACTATATTTTTAAAACAAGAGCTGACAGGGAAAAACTAATGATGACATCGCAATCAAAAGATAAAAATACATAACATACCACTGTTGTAGAGTATAATTGATAGTAAATATGGTACATTGGAATACATAATTAAATAACTATTTGTTACTCCAACAGATTTTGAACCAATCTATCTATTCTCTCTGTATAGAATTTTGTTTTACAGAACCGAAAATAAGGCATCTAGAAGGAGAGATAGGTAAAGTAGTTTTGACTACATAGTGCAGCAAATAGTAACTTCTAACTATATTTTAAGCTATAGTATAGTATTATAGTATATAATATAGTATAGTATTTAAGCTATAGTATAGAAAGATTCTCCTTCGTCTACTAAGTTAAGGATAACTTTTCTTACGTCAGTTTCAATTTCTTCGGTTTTCGAAATTATTTTTCAAATATGCATTAAAAAGCAAATTACCACAGAAATTAAATAAAATCTTGTGTATGCCACTTAATATAATACAGAAGCATTAATTTAAGCTTTGTAAGAAGTACCATTTAGCGTATAAATCGCCAGACTAGTTTTTTACGAATACTTATTCCTGTGTATAATATTAACATACTACATGTTTCGTATAATAACAATCACACATAATTTTTCCTTCACTAAACACATTTAAGTTGTTCTTAAGGTTGTACGGATATTTATTCTGGCAAGTGTATGTACAATGTACATACTAGAGTTTCTACGCGGGAAAAAAATCCCGGGAATTCCCGAGAATAATTTTTTTTTTACTCTCGTGAAATTTTCAACGAGAATTTTCGTGAATTTCATATTCACGTTTTTGGAATATTGCTTTTTTAAATTGTTGCTCGTTGTTTTATTACTTAAAAATACAATTCTGTCACCCGGTTCATTATGAAATGTTTTTGAATAAACAAAAATTTTATTAGCAATGGTAATAAATCCATAATTGTAATTATTAACCAACGTTATAGAATATTTACTTCATATTAAATTTAAACTTCTTATGTTATACGTGTTCAAATATGTGGATAAAAATGGACTGGTCCAGTCAACCATTAGTATGTAAATATTTTTCTTAAATCAACAATTACTACGCTCAATGCTTCCTTTGCCCGTAAAGGCTTGCATAGAAAGGTGGAAGCACTAGTAGATAGCTGCGACAGGTGCACAATGCAAGCATGAAAGTGGATGTAATAAAGGTTTCCAAGGTGACTCTAACAACTTCAAGCGTTACAAAATATTTCCAACCAAAAAAAAATAGTATAAAGATTGGCAGCTGTGGATGGAATTTCCATCAATGCTATAACTCAAGTCAATTTTATAAGGCATTCATTCAAATGGGCCTAAACTTACCAAAAAATCTTTTCTTTAAAAAAAAAATTTATATTATCTTTCATGGAAAAAGTGCGAAAAGAAATTACCTATATCAGATATTGAAAAGATAGTGGGAAAAGGTAGATTTTCTGTAGAATTCGATGAGTGGTCCAGCATTAAGCCTGATACTTTGTTCGCAATTTCGTGAAAAATGCTCTCAAACTAAATGTAAAAGTATTTGGTGTGAAAATTTTGCGAAATGAATTCGCAAAATATTACTCTGTTTTTATTGCGAAAAGCACGTAAAATCTATCTGGCAGCATGTTTTTCCATGAGTTGAAGTGTGTATGAGCAATGTGATAATTATGCTAGCATACTTTAATGCGGTAACCAAATTAAACAAAGTATCCTATAATAATTGGGGATAGTGTAAAAAATGTAGAGCTGCTCGATGTTAATCGATGCATCGTAAACATCGATGTTTTGGTTGTAATACATCGAATAAATGCCGATGTATCGTATCATATGATGTTAAACAATACATCGATGTTTTTATTCAATGTATCGAAAAGACGACTTTGTATATATTGATGCTTGCAACTCATTTTATTTAGTGATAAAAAAACCCCTCCAAGAATGACTTTTAAAACGTTTTTTTAAATTTTAAAATTGCTTTAAAATCGCTTGATGTAACAACACAGTACTAAAAGTATTTTTTGTCAATTCACTAAGCGCCATCAAAGCAACAGTGTTATTTTTCAGCATCCAAATATATATTTTTATTGTGAAAAAAATTGTCAAAATTTTCTTGGTATTGGATGGTAATAATCAGCAATGTAAGTTCTTTTTCCATATTTGATGTTAAAATCAATAATATATTTGGGTTAAAATTACTGTTACAGAAGGTTTTAGACACCTAGTGAAAGTTATATCACCGCATTTACTGTGACTCGTTGGGTTGATAAAAAATATGACGCTTTATCAGGAACATTGAAAACTAAATTACACACAAAGAAAAATATTACTTTGACAACTGACAGTTGGTCCGATTTGCAAAGCTATACAACTGACCCTTGAAAAAAGGCCAATTCCAATTCCAATTAATCAATACGATCGTAAACATCGATGTTTTATTAAATCGATGCATTGAATGACATCGATGTGAACTAAAAATGAATCGAATGAGAAAAGAAATCGAGGTTTTTTTTTACGTGAGCGGCTCTAAAAAAGCTACAGTCCAAATAGCAAAAGACGTAAAATTATGCTGTTTCTTCGACTTTTTATTTTTTGACTGCCCAATCACAACATGTTGCTCATACTTCTGCTACTGAAAATTTAAAGGGTCGTAGTCAAAGTTCACACAATAAACGACTAGATATACACAACGAAGAGCTCCAGCTGTCGACATGTTCGTACAGTTTTCGGTTTGACTGACTGCTGCTTTAAATAAATCTGAAGTTGACGAAGCAGAAATGTTTGTGAGTTATGTTTGAATGTGTGTATGAGTGTTTTTCCTTTATGTGCAAATATAAAAAATAAAAACAAACAAAAGCAACATTTCTTCCAGCAAACGATTATATACGCAATTGAAACTGTAAAATAAAAATAAACACAATATCTGCTACTTTAACTTCCTTCCAGTTATTTCCGATTTTCTTTGCATTCCTTTTTAGATACATATAAGCAATTGTAGGCCTTGTTTGCAATTGTGCATTTTTTTCGCGACTTCTCGCTGCTTTTGCGATAAAATTGATTTGAGCGATATAAAATGAATCCAAGGGCTCGTTTCCAATTTTTAGAGATTTTAATAACAAATTGAATTAGAAATTTATACAATAAATTTTTGTTGCCTAATTTTTTGTAGATATAAAAAACAATATTCACCAATGATATAGCAATCATATGAGCAGTTTATCCAAATTTATTATATTTTATTTAAATAAATTATAAAACTTCATATACAAAATTTGTAATAAAATCAAAACTAAAGTCAAATTTTTTTTAAATATTGCCAACGAAAATATAAATTCCGTTTAATTATTTTGCTTTGTGTGGTACATGGTTGGCTTTTTCTCTTTAGCAGTCAGCTGGTTGTTTTTTTCGAAGATAATTCTGAGATTTCCAAGGTGACGCAGTCTTAAAAAGTGATGTAAGATATGTCCAATTTATACAATCATACTCTTTATTTAAGATAAAATTTTTATTAGCGTTGCTAAAAATTTAAATAAAAATCAACAATTGCGTGCTTTTTTTTAAGTCACGAAATTGGTTTGCTGGAAAACTCAATGAGAAAAAATGTATATGTTATAACTCGAATGCAAGGAATGAAGTGACTTATAAATGAAATGAAAGTGCTTAAATAAAATTTAATGTGTCTTTATTTATTGTATTTGAAAAAATATTTGATTTTTATCAGTTTTAATAAAAAAATAGCATATGTTTAAAAATATGTAAGTACCTTAACCCCCTGTTTGTGTAAGACGTTTGAGTTAGAAATCTAGGCGTTTCTGTAATAGATTAAAGAAAAGTTGCACAAGTTTCCTTTAGTCTATTACAAAAACGTCAACACTTTTAACTCAAACGTTTTACACAACGGCGGGGTACATTTTTTTGACTTAATTCTCACTCAATATTTTTTAAGTAGGAATGCAACAAAACAAAAAAAAAAAAAAAAAACAAAAATCATACATAAAAAATCAACTGTTGCCAAGTAACTAAAAAAAAAATAAAGCCAGACCGAAAATGCGAAATCGCTTGACTTTTAGAACAGAATAAAATCGTGATATAAAACCACGAGATTTTCAGGCGCCAGCATGCTCCTCTGTGGCACACCGGATGATATAGATTCGGGCACACTCATGAAGTCTCCTTCCACTACCGTGAACTTCCGGGTAGTAATGTAACTTTTCAATAGCTTCAGAAAATTTATTGTTAGATATGATTTAAATTTCAAAATAAGGTCTTCATGCCACACTTTATCATATGCATGAGAAACATCAACAAAGAGGACAGAACAATACTTCTTTTCTTCAAATGTTCTTCTTATAAATTGAACCAATCTATGAGTTTGTTCAATGGGACTATGCTGACTTCTAAAACCAAATTGATGGTCTGGGATGCACCCACTACCAATTATAATTGGAGAAAATTTTATCATGAGCAGTTTTTCGAAAAGTTTTTACATTGGCCTGTATGATTCAGCCTTGGTAAGATCTTTGTCCGGCTTTGGAATCATTTTGACCTTGGCAAGCATCCAGTGGTGTGGATAATATGGCATTAATTAAATAACATTGAAAAATGGGCTTGACGGCCAACTTTGAGGGGCAGACGCACCGCCTAAAACACAACTTGTCGCTATGAAATTTCTTTGTAATTTTTTCACATAAAACTGAACCGATTTGGGGGGAGAGAACATAAGAAATAAAAAAATAAAAATAAATAACGGCCACTCTAATGTACATATTCATATGTATCATATATATCAAAAATAAAGTTAACAGTGCTGCATTTTCGTTGAAAAATTTTGTTACACATGTTTCTGCATTTAAAAACTTTTCTAAACTTTCATTAAATTGAATAAAATTAGAAACAACTTAAGCTGCACTTACTTCAATCGTACTCGTGTAGCTAAAAATCAGCTTGAAGCATTTAAAGATAAACATTTTTCAGTTTAATGTTTAATATCTGTTATGTTGCGCCAATGGTCCATGTTCCAAGTATGAGCGTATAGGTATTTTTATTTAATTTTAGTTGGTGCCTGATGAGAATAATTGCGAGGAGTTATTGTTTTGGTTTTGTGTTAAAATATAAACATACATACATACACTATGTATGTTAGTTTGTACTTATTTGCCAAAATTCCTGATATCTGGAGGCGCAATTAACAATCACGAATGACCCCAAGCTAGTGTATGCAGTACATTTTAACAAAAGTAGCAACTACGGCACAGTAAGGAAGTATGTATGTATGTTTGAATGGAAGTATAATATTCGCAATACTCGCACATTCAACTTTTAAATCTGCATCTATCTGTCTTTCTCTCTCTATCTCTCTGTCACTTCATTTCTATTTATATTGGGCATTGTTATTTAAGAAAAAAATTCAACAAAAAGTGCATTATTTAGTAAATAAATGCATAAGTATGTATGTATATATGCTAAGAGAACGAGTGAGCTAAGAAGTAAGTAAGCCGAAATAGAAGTACAAATCCACACTTCAGCAAGTAGTATCAGTCTGTCTGACAATGTTTCATCGATATTCTTCAAAGTATTACGGTTTAGATTGCAAATGCGTTGGGTACACCAGTATGAATCATTTTTATTTCTTTTTTTCTTTTGTGAGAACTAATAATTGCATCCGATTTACAGTGGGGTCTTTTTGTGAAATAAAAAATCGAAGCCTGCATAAAACGTATTTCAATTGACCCAAAGGCAACATTAAAGTTGCATTTTGCCTTAATTTTAATAAAATACATGAATACATACATACATACACATACATACATGTTTTATACCACACAAGAGACAAATTTTGAAATGAACTTGCAAAAAATAATTCTATTGTCATTTCAACATTTCCAAAATTATCTTAAATTTTTAAAGTTTTTAATAAGTAGATACATATTAAAGTCCTGCACAAGACCACTTATAAAAACACGAGAGATTTTTCAAATGCTTTACTTAAGCCAAATCTTCTAAAAGAAATGCTAAACAACAAGAAATTGGCAAGAAATTTGTTTCAGTTATTGCAGGTATAGGAGTAAAGAAGAAAATACTTCGTGACGAAAGAATTTGTGATGCTTGCTTCTTGATACGAGTGGGCGCGTATACAAATGTCATGCATCTACATACATACATACACACATGAGTTGTGTGTATGCTCTTTTATTTTTCTGAGCACATACAAACGTACACATGCAATGACTTAATTGTATACGCTTGCTTTAAGAACCTCCCTTAAACACATAATAGCTTACCATCCACATCTAACACACACACACACAAACGTGCAATATGCGAAATAACAAGCATACACGAATCAACACTGCTTCTTTGGATTGTTTGTTATGAACAAGAAGTCTTCGCGACATCGCTTGTTAACACTCATCAGTGTTTCCAAAATGTTGTAGGCATTTCCCGACATCCTTGAAATCCCGCTAAAAACCGCTACCTGAGTAAAAATAAACGCTAATAAACCGCTAAATTTTTATAAGAAATTTATATCTTTTTTCATGGTTTATGTGTAAAAAAATAGAATGAGATAAATTTTATAAAATATACGCATGCATATGTGTGTGGTGTTTTTTTTAGAGGTATAGAACTTCGAATTGAAATAAAACACAAGAAAATCGTTTTAATGTCCATCAATTTGGCTTTATTGGAAGGATAATTTTATTCCATTAATGTTTAAATATGATTTCGGGCATGTGGCCGCCGCGGCTGGCTCGAATAAAGCCAATTCTACAGGTCCAATTTTCAACCACTTTTTCGAGCATATGGGGCCGTATGTTGGCAATAACGCCACGAATGTTGGCTTCCAAGTCCCCTAACGTTTCTGGTTTGTTGGCGTAGACGAGCGACTTCACATATCCCCAAAGAAAATAATCCAATGGTGTCAAATCACATGATCTTGGTGGCCAATTGACAGGTCCATTCCGCGAAATTATGCGCTCATCGAATGTTTCCTTCAATAAATCGATTGTGACGTACGCTGTGTGGCATGTAGCGCCGTCTTGTTGGAACCACAACTCATCCACATTCATGCCATCCAATTCGGGAACAAAATAGTCCATAAAGTTGATGGACAAAGCTCCAATTGCTGTGCACGGTGGCGAATCGATTCATTCGGGTCCTCTTCAACACTTTGCTCTACAGCGGCAATTGTTTCTTCGGTGCGACCTGTTCGACGTCTCTGCGGATGCGTATTATCACATAGAGTAAACGTAGTGCGAAAATGATCCATGGTTAACCGAATTAATTGCTCTGATGGACGATTATGTCGACCATAAAATGGACGGAGCTTGCGGTAAACTTCGCGAACTGAACCATTATTTTCGAAATAAATTTGCACGATTTGCAAGCGTTGTTCTTTTGTCAACTTGTTCATGATGAAATGGCAAACCAAACTAAATATTAATCATTTGACAGCTGACAAAATGGCCGCCAGTTAAAAAAGTGATGCCAACTTAAAGTTCTATACCTCAATAAAAAACATCCATTATATATGTGTCGGAATCTCATAGTTCGCCAATATTTTTAAGCAAAACTCGAGCTACTCTATTCGAAGTTCGAACCAGATAAAAGAAGAATCTAAGGGACTATTCCAACTAATAATATTAATATGTTTATGCTGATTCAGTATCTTTTCAATCATTTCTGCGATAGAACTTAATTATTTTAAAAATATGGAATATCTTGCCGTTTTCCTTGATATATGAAGCTATTTATTTTTGTTAAAATTTCCTGATTTTCTGATTATCTGAAATGAAAAATTAGTGTGGATAAAATAAACTCTATGTGTCAATTCACATTTGCTTGAAGTTGCATTTCAAACGAATTTAATCAAAAAGTCTCTATTGAAAAACAAATTATTGAGAAAAAGTTCTTGTTTTGAGAGTTTTTTTTATTTTCTTATCCTAAATCCCACTGATCCAATCACCCATTTTTCGGTTTGTTTTCCTCTTGTCTAAAGATTTGTGTACTCATTTGCTTTAATGCGAAAAGAAAGATTAAAATGGTTTTCAATTTCTTTTTTATCTTGAATTAAATTTTATTCACTAAAAATTAGATTTATATACTTTTATATATATGTTTTTATTTTTAACTTATTTAAGTTTTACTTTTTACTATACCACCACAAAATGACAATTTTTTATTTGCAAAAAAAAAGTAACGTGAGTTTCTTTGAGGTACATGTTTATATCGAAAAAACTCAACATAAATACCAGGGTACGTGTTGCATAGCTGCGTTAAAAATAGCTTATTTTGATTAAATATCTTTCTTTATAAGTTTCAGAAAAACGCTGAAAACCCGGCAATTAAGAATTTGTTCAGCTAAAAACCCCGCTGGCGGGTTTTTTCAATAAACTTGCCGCTAATGACAACAAAATACAGTCATATATAGCGGGAAAGCCGCCGTTTTGGCAACACTGACACTAATATACACGAACATCTTGCTTCGCTTATTATACGACAGCATTTATTAGTGGTTTACTATAAAACATGCCACGACAATACATTTCAAAAACAAGACGTATTTACATTTCAAGACTGTTTACGCAGTCCTCTAGTACATATCGTTCATTTACTCAAAGAACGTCATAACTTCAAAAAATCAGTTTGTCAGAAAACGCGTTTGAGTTTTTCAATTTACACACAACTTAAAAAAGAGAAAATTTTGTTTCGCTTTCAAGAGTTGAGTATTCAAAATGTCTGTATGAAATTTGAGGATTAATTCTGCATCACTTACTCAAAAATTCCATTTGTTACATACCATTTATGTATGTAAATAACTAACAGGTAAACCTAAAGTACTGAAAACACTAACTTACCCCCTGTTTGTGTAAAACGTTTGAGTTAAAAATCTTGGCGTTTTTGTAATAGACTAAAGGAAACTTGTACAACTTTTCTTTAATCTATTACAGAAACTTGAAATTTATTTGCTGGTGGTTCAGCGTTGTCTATATGCATTTCATTATTGCTGTAACAAATCATCAGTAGACTTCAACCACACATTTTAAGTAGTCACAAACCACTTATCTTATGCACAAGCTTTCAAGAACTATTTGAGAATTCACAAATAATAATATTTTTGAAAATCACAAGAAAAATAAGCGTAGTAGGTTTAGAAACTAACACAAAAAAGACAGCAAATAATTTATATTTGATTTGAATCTATTTTATTTTTCTGCAGAAACGCCAAAATTTCGTCTTACACAAACCGGGGGTTAATCACCTGCGCAAATAACACTATTTGTGAATACTGAACTCACTGTTTATACATAAGTAGATAGCACGCATTGTTATCTGTATATTATAGCTACGTCAAAACGTTTACAACAGAACTTAGTGCCTTCACACCGACGAGCCCACAACAGCCAATCAGATCTCGACGAAAACAATGCTTGCTTTGAAAAGAATGTCCCGGTTCACACAAGTCAACATTTGTTGATCAACTCGTAATTCAAACACATATATCTCTTTTTTTCAGCCAATTCAATTAAAAGTTGATCAACAAAAATCGGCGTGTGTAAGCCGGAGTAAACAAAAAAAAAAAAAATGTAAGAGCTTTCACAGCTGTTTACCTCAAAAGCAAAAACATATCAGAATATGTATGTTTGGACGTAGCTGGTATATTAAATTTACCTAATTCACACACCCTCTTGTATCTTTTGCTTAATTCAATGAAAAAATCCCAAACTTTTACATTACAACGTAGGAACAAAAAAAAATTTTCAAAACAAAAGAATATTTACCGCATTATAAAGCCTTATGGGCAGATTTTTTGTAAATACATAACCTTTATACGTTTTGAAGTTTACATGGAAAAAATATTTCTTGAAACGAATTTTCTTTTTTTGATGTGTAAACATCTATACGCTAGGGGGTAAAAATCTTTTTCACAATACAATCACAAATTTTGAGTAAGATGCACACCGCATTATGAAATCGGTGTGAGCTATGTATGAGTGCAATAAAGTAATCATACGAACAAGAAGTACAAAGAAAATTAACAGCTGCATAGAAGTACAGTCATCCGAATTTTAAAGCATACCTTGAGGAGTTAATTTTAATAGAAATTGCTTGTGAAGTTTAATAGTGTTGCCAGTGGGGATAATTTTGTTAAAAAGTTGAAAAATATAAAATAAATAAAATGTATATAAACTTTTAAATAAAGGAGCGTTTTAAATGTCAAAGATTTGTCTTTATAACATAGAGTCTACACCTAACACAATATGTAAGATGAGAGCGTCAAATTCAATCGCAGAGAGAATTATGTTACGTGTAGACTTCAAATTAGTGTTATCTCAATCTTATAAGATTTTTCATGAGTGCGTTTTTATAAGAAATCCTATAACAACAATCTCATATGATGAACTGTCAAAAATAACACGAACATGAAAATAAATTAGTGTGCATGTGTGAGTGTTTATTAAAATAAATGAAAAACTATGCTTTGAACAATATTTCTGGGATTTTATATGTTTAAATGTGCTTAATTGATTTATAAATTAAAGTTTGTGTGAAAAAGTGAAAATAAAATAACTAATTATACAAAAATAAAACATGTTAACTCGATGAAAATTTGCATAAAATGAAATGTTATAAGAAAAATTAAATTAAGTTGTCCTCTTGTATAAAGCAAGCCATGATGAGATTGTAAAGTGTGTGGGGTCGTTGTATGAAGTTGTGTCTCGGTTGTATGAAAGATTAAAAAGATTTGATTTTTTGGCAAGTTGTATAGACAGTTTGTATAATTTAGTAGTATGTTGTACAACTTCATTTCATTTTGTTTTTATTTTCGTAGTGTCATATAAAGAAGCGTCACGCACGAATTCAAATGGGCGTTTAAAATGTCATGCAAATGTAATTTTTGTAGTCTTTTGGCTCACTTTCTTTTAGTGTTTTTAAAAGTTTGTTGTTAGAATATGTTCTTTTTATTTAAACCAATTTTTTTACCAAATTTTTTTTCTGCCCTTTTTACATTCTTCTTCTTCATTTTGCACGAAAAAAATTATCGACTACAATATGCGCAGTAGTACCCGATGTCATGTTTACTCAAAAATTTTTTTATGTGAAATGCAGTTGTGCGCTAATGTTGCATACATTGTTGTATAGTTTGTGTCCAAAACATACAACTTGATAAACCAACGTATTGTACCAACGGTCGCAAGGTCTGTGGCTTGGATAAGATGAAGACAATGCACAAATACAACAAAAATACAACACCAAAAAACACATATATTTTGTTGGTATAAGCAAATCGAAAATTGTGAGAAACAAATGTCTTTTGTTTATAAAAATAACAATTACAGGGTAACTTAAGTGCAATTGCAGACGCGGCATTCCTGCATGATTATAGCTATTCAGTGTTGCCAATCTGTGTGTAGTTAGACAGTGTGTAATTTCTACTCACATGTATAGGCCATATAATTAAATTCTTGTATAATCTGTGTGTAATTCTACTTTGGGTTTTATTTTTATTTATTTTTGTTTTAATTTTAACCTACACAAAAGATGTGTAGTGTAATTTTCTTCAATGTGTAATTGGAGACACAGCTATGGGTAAATTCATTGGCAACACTGTAATCATTTTATTCACACACATACACTAACATTTTTGCAGCTTCCCTGCAGTCAGACTGGGGCCAAGTGTCTCTATGTCAACACTAAAATTCTACTAGTAGTTGCATTGTCCACAATTTCTCTTCTATTCGTCAGTATAAAAGAAATAGATAAAACAGATGTGGTGTATTTCTGGTGCATTTTGCAACAACTTGTCAATATATATAAATTTGTATGTACGTAAGGTATAGAAATGTACCAGTAAATGTCTGGTTGGTATGTCTCCATGTTCGCATAAGAACTATGAATTCACTACCTAGTCAATTGTTTTAGTGTTACTAGTAGATTTTCAATGACAAGCACATGCTAAATGTCTATAGCATAAAGTATTGTATGGGGAATAATTGTGGAGTAGTAATGGTGACAAAGTCAAAAGCGACTCAGTACATTTTCACTATTCGCACTTTCTGCAGGGTCGTAAACAAAGTTTGACAACTATTTGCTGGGCTTGTGCATGTACCTGTTATAATTGTATCACGTTCGTCGTGTTAGACACAACAACGACGAATTTACTCAGCGAATTCAGCTCTTGTAATTGATAAAGTTGGTTATTGTCAGTGTGACCATATTCGCTAATTTTAGGCTAAATTTAGCTCATTTCTTCTGGATTGACCCAGTGGACATTTTGTCACATACATCTCCATCCAAAGCCTGTATACAATTGCTACTTACATTTACAAAGCTTTGGCCTAGGCCATAAGATGTGTCCAACACTGTATACATTGTAAGCGAAGGTTGGATGACTCCAACTGAGAGAGAGAGCATAATTGAAACTAATAAATAATACGATACACCCCTTTTACACATTGAAAGTTTACTTTGCAAAGTCCTAATTCAGCTGTGTGAAAGACAGAGGTAAGAATACTTTCTCTTTCTGTCTTTCTCTCAGCTGAATTAAGACTTTGCAAAGTAAACTTTCCGTGTGTAAAAGGGGTAATACATTACTAACCCATCCAAATCGGATGCTAGTGCAGTGGTTAAATTTTATAAGTGTCTGTTTTGTTCTTTGGTTCTAATTAACATATAATTTTACAATAGGATAGCAGGAAGGCATATCTGAATCAGATGCTAGTTGTATGCGTTTAACTATTTATTTTTTGTTTTTCATATTGACATAATAGATTACAATCGGATGGCTTTCAATTTGTAATGGCTTGCGGACTACTGGGGAGCTTTACAATTTTCATTTAGCTCTTAGCTTATATTTTAGCTTTTTTAAAAACTGATTTAACTTTTTTAGCTTTTTTTAATCTAAATTGCGTATTCTCAAATATGTATTAAAGACAAAAGTGGTTTAGCTTAATTTTATTTTAAAATCTGGTCACACTGGTTATTGTGTATGCAAAGAGAGTGAGAGAAAATTGTTTTTTCGTCGTTCGTCGGCATACAAAATAGAATTAAATATATCTCGGAGTTCGTCACGCACGACGAATTACTTTCTACGGCGGTGTTGTGTTCATTTTCAAATGAAAAAATATGTTTTATTTTTTATGACGCAAGTTCGCACCGAAAAATTCGTCGTTCGTCCCAGTTGTGTTCATATCATAAGTCGATGAAATTCATTCTCTAGAGAGAGATGCAACATCACACGTACACAAAGGTTTCCATAACATTCCCCCCCCCCCTGTTTGTGTAAGACGTTTGAGTTAGAAATCTTGCCGTTTTTGTAATAGATTAAAGGAAACTCGTAAAACTTTTCTTTAATCTATTACAGAAACGCCAAGATTTCTAACTCAAACGTCTTACACAAAACAGGGGGTTCATTTTGCCCTTAGTAATACGATGAAAACTTTATTCTACGCAATGATGAATATATCCTGCATGACTACCAATCAAATGAACGCTCAAACGACTGATACTATTCATGTAGTTATATGTAAATTCTATTAAAAATTATTTTTATAAAAAATAAGTTTTTGTTTTAATCGCCATTTTGATTCGTGAGTTTCAGTGTAAAATTTTTGTGTAATGTATGAGAAATGCAGAGGCTGTAACAATTCTCCTAAAATTATATTTTTTCCATAATTATTACAAACTTCAATCACGTTTCAAGAATTTCAGATTATTCTTTTTTTTATACATATATTTATTTATTGTATCTTCAAAAATGAACTAACGATAAGTATTCAAATCTTAGATCTAAATATAATTATTAGGCTCGACCAGTATCGGACATAAACTTAATGATAGTAATTAATAATTCATAAATGTCGTATTACGCACAAACATATTTTCAAGCAGTTGCATCTGGAGCGTTGAGTATTGGAGCTGTAGTGTCCCTCTTTTTTAAGCGGATGTGTCCAGTAAAGTTCAATATATTACTTAGTTAACTTAGAATCAATATGATGTTTCCATGTAAGCCTTCGATCAAGGCGTATATAAAAGTATTTCACTTGAGAATGTTGAGGAATATATTGATTGTTGATTTGAATGGGGGAACAAGTATCTTTCCTAAGGGGAACCGTTATATGGACACACTTTTGTTGGTTGCTGGATAATATGTTGCTGGAGATTACGGGATGCCTCATAAGGGCTTTCGTGCATACTCGTACAGGCTGTATCATCGGCAAATGTAGAAGTGTGGATATTATTGCTCACGGGCGTATCACAAGTGTATACATATTAAATACAAGACTGGCCCCAGAAAACTACCCGGAAGATATAGATTCGGGCTTATTCGTGAACTCTGCTTCCACAACAGTGAACTTGCTATCAATAATATAACTTTCCAAAAGCTTTTGTATGTTTATTCGCAGTTATGTCTTCAATTTTTAAACTAGGCCTTCGTGCCATACTTTATCAAATGCCTGAGAAACTTCAATAAAGAGAACAGAACAATACTTCTTTTCTTCAAATGTTCTTCATACAACTTGAACCAATCTATGCGTTTGTTCAATGGTGCTATGCTGACTTCTAAAACCAAATTGATGGCTTGGGATGCACCCATTATTTTACGAATACAGTATTTTCCACATAACTGGAAACTTGCCAAAATCAAAATGATTCCAAAGGCGGGCAAAGGTCTTACCAAGGCTGAGTCATATGATCCTTTTAAGCTTACTATCAATAATCTCAAAGCTTTTCGAAAAGTTGCTCATGACTAACTTGTCCAAATTTCAGATTATTCTACAACAATATTTCTTCTGCAGATTTTTATATTTTAACCACAATATATTTTAGGTTTATACAAAATTGTTTTTCATGGTTTACAAATTTATTTTGTAATACATATTTATTTTTTTTGTACATTTATTTATTAATTTTATTATTATTTATTTTATTTGCATAAATACAATTTTTTTATTTACAGACAAAAAATTATTTCTTAACATAAACAAAAATAGCGTAAAAACAACGACTATTTTCGTAAAATGAACCACGTTTTTCGGATATTTTATCTACGAAAAATGTTGGTGTATCACATAAAGATTTGCAAGGCAGTCTGTAATGCATCCAGAGCTGGGCGCAAAACTATTAAACTGCATAATATTCTTCGCTGAAGCAACTTTTGGGAAGAAGTTAAAAACGCATAATTTTTTGAAAGCACAAGCTTTAAGCTTTTAAATAATTTCAGTCATGCCTTAAAGGATTTTGTTCTTATTGCTTTACTTATCAGTCACATTATTGCTTTACACATGTGCATTATGTATACATTTTCGTTTGAAATCAACTGCGAGAGTATCGAATGTAATTGAACTTTAAAATAAATTAAAAGTTTCTTTGAAGTACAATAAAATTACTTACCAGCAGTCCTTTATACACACACATACACCTCTCCAAAATGAAAACAATTACCTCGTAAAACGAAGATATTCATTTCAAACACGATTTTTGAAAATAAGCAGCAGTAATATCAATCCTTGGGCATTGCACGAGTTTAGTTTCAGGCGCTGCATTTATGCTACATCCTTAATAAGGTGTTGTGATCCATCGAATGAATATCCATTGCATATTTATTTGTATACATGCACTATTTATATGAATTTGTATTCTTAATGCATACAAACATACTTAAATTTATACTTAAATTTAAAAATACTATTGAACAGCAGCTTTAATGATTTTTTTTAACTCTAAAAGTGGAGGAATACTTACAATGCCACTGTAGAGAGGTTAATCGTGCTACTGATGTGTATAGTTATGTCAATATGTACAATGTATGTACATATTATGTATACATGTTTGCCCATGTACCCTGCAAAAAGTGCGAATAGTGAAATTGTAGTGATTTACTAGTGACATTGTCAGTAGTACCCCAGCCAATGTAATCATCTATTGACATTTAACATTAGCATGTCATTGAAAATCCACCACTAGACTATAGCACTGCAGATTAAGTATTTCTTTTGGGACCACATGGAGACATTGACACCAAAGATTCACTAGTAAATTTTAGGGGCTATAGTGTACAATATCGATATTTCCTCGCTCGTTGTCAATAGTAAAATTATAGTGATTTTCTAGTGACATTGTCAATACTGCTAGTGACTAGGTGTACCCCAGCCAATGTAATCGCTTATTGACATATAACATACGGTTGTCATTGAAAATCTACCAGTAGACTTCAGCGCTATTGAGAAGGTAGTTCTTTTACGACCATATGGAGATATTTGAACCAAACATTCACTAGTAGATTTTAGTGACCCTCGTTTACATACATTTATTTAATTTTATTGCACAACATAATAAAAAAGAAAAACAAACTATTGACGCGTTTAATGACAATATCACCAGATATATACTAGAACTGTTGTCTCTAACGTATCTCTACTCGCGCCAAAAAGGAAAGTTGTCGACATTTTAACTAGTGCAAATGTCGGTAGAGAAAGAGTATTGACATAGAGACATATGGTTCTAGGCTGACTAGAGCGTACTTATGCACATAAATATACATATGTATATATATATATATATATATATATATATATATATATATATATATATATATATATATTGCACATAAATATACATATGTATAAATATATATATATATATATATATATATATATGTATAAGCCCAGGAAGAAATTTTTGAACTTTTTAATAAAATTCAAGTCTCATTCGACTCTTCTGCAGGATTAAAATAAACGTCTCGATTATTTTATGAGTCCACACATTTTGAAAATTTTATTATTGTTCTCTAAAATAAATAGTCACTTTCTAGACATTTGAATGAATCTGATTAATCAATTTTTAGTCATCTAAGAAACTCACGTTTGGTGATATTTTCGAAAAACAATCTTCCAATTGCTGACTGGGTGTACATACATATATCGTTAGTCACAAGTAGAAAGGCCCTAACTGAAATAACTGTAACTTTACAGGAGAGTTGAAAACATACTAATAAAAAGTACCACTGCTTGTACAACTGCTTTGTACAACTACTTGTAAAAGCGTTATTTTTCACACAATTGCAAAGAATTTTTGTGACGAGGTATTTTTGCTTGAAATGTATTGGAATCACTGCAAAACCCAATTTCGTGAAAATACGAGTTATTTTTTTTCTACTTGAGACCATAAATATGTATGCATGTTTGTATGTATTTACAAATATATATTTGCATCAGCGAAAATGTTGCTTGAAAATGATGGCGGAAAAATGCTGAATTGGTCCAAAATATCTGCTAAATTGTTCTACTGTAGAAAAAATAAAATGCTGGACTTAAAATGTATAAATTTTTTTTTTAAACGTCAATGCTTTTTTACGAAAAAATGTGCTAAATCCAACAGTGAAAGTGCTAAAATGACAACAATGACCAGCAATGGAGAGAAATCGAAACCACTTTTTAAATTAGATTAAGAGAAAAAAGAAAAAAAACATAATTCACATTACAGTTTCAATCAAATGTGCCATTACCATTCAAAATAGCTGTTTGAACCACGTTTAAGGGCAACACTGGATTTGATTGTAGTGCCTCGCCATAAGATTATAGCCATTGCCATAACCATAGAAACCAATGGAATTTAGGGTTTTCTCCATAACCATAAACAACTGTTTGTCGTTGGACTTTTGAAATGAATAAACAGCCGTTTATGGTTGTGGTATTAGTGGATTTAGGCCAACGCCCGTAAGTTCCAGCCAGATGCTTACATTGTTGTGCGCACTAGAGAAGGCCAAAAAGTTAAATTTTGAATATTCATTACTTACCGATACTCAAACGAGTATGAGTACTACAGCACATACGCATCAGGAAGCATATGAGTATGTGTGTATATCTAGAACTATCAGCACAAATAAGTGCGCATATCGATAGGTACTAGTTCGATCAAACATATATGTATGATATGAATATTTATATCAATACGCATGTGTGTGCATAAGCATGTAATAAAGTGGAATTGCCATAGCATTGTTGTTATAATTACATATTTCCAACAACAATTTTATGGCAATTCCACTCGTTTTAATTTCACGTGGAATGCAGAACATACCCGTATGAATAAAAAAACAATGATATCAAATACTTGTATGTAAAGATATGCACGTAAGCGTTTTTTGATCCACAACACGCGCACTCAGCAGCCATATATTTTACTCAAGCACTTTCAGGCACAAATGACCTTGAAAATGTTCACATGTGTGTAAACATCTGGTAATGAAATTTTTTTTTTTAGTTGGAAGTACTTATGCTTTTAGTATATTTTTTTAAATTAATTAATTAAAAGTATCAAAACTTTCAATATTGTAAGTACATAGTCCCTATTTACACTATGCAAGTCTTATTAATATGCTGATTAGTTTATTAGGAGAGAGAGACGGAGGAAAAGAAACGTTGATGTTCCCCTCGTCTCTCTCTCACCCTGAAACTAATCAGCTTAGCAATAAGACTTGCACAGTGTGATTTGGGACATAGGAATTTGCTGGTTTTTGTTTGTTTTATTTAACTTATTTGGTTAGTAAATGCGCACACTGCAGTATATATGTACTGCATTAAAAATTGCAGTAAGCAGTAAATTTACTGATTACTATAAAAAAATCCAGTAAATTTTTACTGATTATGAAATTTAGTTTGCATTACCAGTAAAATCGTAGGGCCGTATTCATAATAAAATTGTAGTAAGTGGCAAAGTTTTTTTCATTAAAATTTTGAAATTTTTGTATGAAAAAAATTTAGCCACTTGGTAGAATTTCATTATGAATACAAACAAGCATTACTGCTTCTTGAAAATTCAATGCACCTCATCATATAACAAATCATTTAGGCATTTTATAAAAATTGTAGAAAAAAATTTTAGTAATCAGTAAAAATTTACTGGTTAAATTTTTTTTATAATTTTCCTGAAATTTTAGTGGTACTGCAGTGCTCATCTATGGTAAATGCCTTTACTTTTACTTTTTAATTCCTGTTAGTCTCCTGCACAAGACATCTTATAGGAACTTTCAGGACATGAGGGATTTTTCAAATGCTTTACTACAGCGAAATCTTATAAAACAAACGTTAACAATATTGTTTGCAAGAAATTTGTTTGAGTATTGTAGGTATAAGAGTAAAGAAGAAAACACTTCTTTACGGAAGAATTTGTGATACTAGCTTCTTTCTACACATAAGCGCGTGTACAAACGTCATGCATGTATGTGTGTATGATCTTTTATTTTTCTGCGTACATGCAAAGGCACACACATGCATTAACATTAGTTGTATGCGGTTAACCACATAATAGCTTACCATCTACATATTACACACACACTCAAACGTGCAATATGAAAAATAACAAGCATACACTAATCAACAGTACTTCTTTTGAGTGTTTGTTACAAACAAGCTGTCTTGCGACATCGCTTGTTACAACTGATATACACATACACCAATACATCCATCATGCTTCGCTTATACATAGTACGACAGCATTTATTATTGGTTTAGTATAATACATGCGACGTGAATAAATTTAAAAATCATGACGGTTTTACATTTCAAGACTGTTTACGCAGCTCTCTAATTCCTGTTGATCAGCGTTTAGTTGTTGCTGTTCATGTTGTAGTGTACGCATTGCAATTAAAATAAATTCAGTAAAGTGCGACTTTGACTCGCGCACGAAGGGTTCCGTACATTCGGTTTTGAGCATTTTTTTGATGTGGCTTTTTTAAGTTTTTTCAGTTTAAACGATTTTTTCAGTTTTGTCGCTTTTTCTCGTTTTGGCGTTTCTTTCTCTTTTTGGGGTTTTTTTCATTTTCGCATTTTTTTTTATTTTGGCAATTTTTTTTCAGCTTGCGATTTTTTTCTGATTTTGCGTGCGCGAGTCAGAGTCGCACTTTACTGAATTTATTTTGTTTAAGTGTTTTTTCATATTGGCGATTTTTCCGGTTTTTCGCGATTTGTTTTAGTCCTAGAATTTTTTTTAATATGGTGGTTTTTTGCTTTGGCGATTTTTTTCTTCTTGGCGATTTTTTTTAGATTTGGCGATTTTATATTTTTTGGATTTTTTAGTTTTACCGTTTTTGAAAAGTTCAAGAGTTTTGCTGTTACGGTTTCCAAGATACAGCAAGTTGTCAAAATTAGAAAGTCGAAATTGCATTAACTGATGGAACACCCTTTAATTTAATTTTTTTAAATTTAGTGTTAATTGTTGTAGTCCGCATAAAAATACACTAACTTTACAAATTTCAAGTGTATATACAATTGTATGTATATTACATAGGATTTTAAAATTTTTCGTTGCTCGTTTTGCAACACCCTTTAATTTTTAACTCTCATGCATTTGTCGTTGTAGCGGCTAAATGTCTACACACCGTGTCCAAATTTCAGGTCCATAGCTCTTACGGTTCTCGAGGAAATACCCTGTAATAGAGGAACGGACAGCGTAGCGAAAACAATACCAATCCAATCATTTTCACCTTTAGTGTACGGAACCCTAATAAAGCAATTATTAAGTTAAATAAAACAAATAAAAACCAGCAAATTCCTATGTATTTACAATATTTTAAATAAGTTTGTATTGCTTCTTTCAAACACTAATACACTCATATATAGCTCACACCGATTTCACAACGCGGTGTGCATCTTACTCAAAATTTGTGATTGTATTGTTAAAAAGATTTTTACCTCCTAGCGTATAGTAGTTTGCACATCAAAAAACCGATATAACGAACGTCCAAATTATTTACATTAACTTCGCTTTTTAATTTTATACTGCACAGTGGGGACTTTTGCAAAATAAATGGTAATAAATCTGGAACTTCTAACCTGCTGATTAGATTTATTTGCATCCTTCTGACTTAAGCTGGGCATGAGTTACAGTGGGCCTCAGAAGTTATTTTGAGGCCCATGTGGTCAACTTAAGCCCGCTGTAACTCCTGTCTATGTGTTATAAAGCCTATTTGTTAGAAAGCCTCTTGGTTTCGTATAAATTCAGTCAGTAGTTTAGAAGTTCCAGATTTATTACCATTTATTTTTCAAAATTCCCCAATGTGGATTGTTTAGCATAAAGTGACTTTTCTGGAAAAAGTTAAAATTTGTCGTACTGTGTAGGAATCTATTCAATTTATTATGGAAATTTTGAAATTTAAAATTTTTAAAATATATTTAATGACGATTATTACAATTTTGGATAGTTTTTATTAACTTTAAAGTACACCGACATAAAAAAACTTCATATATCATAGATAAATAGAAACCCAATTTAATGTCTATAAATTTCACATATTATATTTGCTATTGTATTCGTATTCGCGAATATCGTTTAAAATATTCGTATTCGCAAATATCAAAAATTTACATTCTCTAATATATATTTATGTATGTATGTATGTATAAGGATTTTCAATTGATTCTGTAATAAAAGCTACAGATTTAAAGTATTATTGTTTTACTAATTAGAATTAACTAAATAAATAAGACGCCTCGCTATATAATAATTAATTTAATAAAATTGTTTGACTTTACTTTTATCACAATCAAATTAATTCCCATGACAAATAAAAACATTAAATACAAAATTGTATTGCTAAACAGAAAAAGACAGTGGCAATAAACCAAATTTAATTAGAAAATGTAAAGGAAACTCTAATATTTTTATGAGAATTAAACTGGAAACACAATTTAAATAGATAATTTTCCTTTTCTTTCTTTAATGCTTATCCCTACTGGCAAATGCTCCCTAGTTGTCTAAATTTGATTTTCTAATATAATTGAATTGTTTACCAGGTAAACACAAGTAAAAGATAAAGTTTTAAAAGGCAACCAAAAATAATTTGAAATTTCGTAATTGAATACTTTGCTTTGGCTGTTGTTATTGTGGTCAGTCAGTTACATCATAGTGAATGAAAAAGCGCGGCAATTTGGCTACAATCTAGGAGTTTTTTTTTATTAACGAACATTTTTGATTTGATAATAAAAATATTTAAGGTTTTTCAAAATCTTTTGCTCAATCGTTGAAGTAATTATTACAAAAGTGGTTGTCCTACAGAGTCTCTGAGAGAAACAAATGTTTTTAGGCTTCCCTACACCAAAGGTGAAAAGGAACCCTATTGTTTTCGTTACGCTGTCCGTCTGTCCGTCTGTCCGTCACACGCTATTTTCTCAGGAACCGTAAGAGCTACGGACCTGAAATTTGGATAGAGCATGTAGAACCTTGGCCGCTACAACAACAAATACATGAGAATTAAAAATTAAAGGGTGTTCATAAACGAGCAACGAAAAATGTTAAAATCCCATGTAATATACATACAATTTAATGTAAATATGTATATTGACACTTGATTTGTAAAATTAGTGTATTTTTATATAGACTACATCAATTAACATTAACATTTAAAAAAATTTAAAACAAAGGCCATCAGTTAATGCAATTTTGACTATGTAATTTTGACAACTTGCTATATCTTGGAAACCGTAAGAGGCAAACACTTGAAATTTTCAAAAACGGTAAAACTAAAAATTCCGAAAATTATAAAATCGCCAAACCAAAAAAAAAAAAAAAAAAAAAAATAGCAAAAATAAAAAAAAGCTTTAACGAAAAAACTGCACCAAATTAAAAAAATCTAACACTAAAATAAATGGGCAAAATCGAAAAAATCGACAAAATGAAACAAAAACACCAAAAACCGAAAAAATCGCCAAATTGTAAAAACGCCAAAAACAGAAATATTTATAGGCTAAAGCTCGTATTTTATTACATATCTAGTGTCCGTACGGAATCCTTCGTGCGCGGGTCAAAATCGCACTTCACTGAATTTATTTTTTTATTATTGAAATTAATGAAAAAAAATCGCCAAAATGAAAAAAACGTCAAAAACCGAAAAAATCGCCAAAACGAGAAAAAATGTGTCAAAACTAAAAAATCGCCAAAACTTAAAAAATCGCCAATACTAAAAAAACGCTCAAAATCGAAAAAAACCCAAAAACGAAAAACATGCCAACACTATATTTTATATAGGCTAAAGTTCGTATTGAATTACATATAAATATTGGGTTACAAAAGCATTTAAAAATTTCAAGGCAATTGCAAATTGCTCATCGAAATGTGTAATATAAGATTATTTTGTATGTTATTTTTGGTCATCTAGACGATTGAAAAATGCAAGCAGAAATTAATTATCAAAGTGTTTGAAATATGAATATTTTCTTTGTTATTTTTGATCATATTTCGTGCACCTAGATAATTGAAAACCGTTTGTTTGGAAATACATACATCATCTACGTTTTGTTTAATTGTTAAATAAATGTCTAATGTTTTTTAAAAATCAAATTAATTTTTTTTTATATAGTTTTTCAAAATCTAATTTCATAAAATTTGTATGTATGTATTCATGTATTTGTTGCATTAATTAATTAATTATATTTACTTACATTAATTTAGAAACACTGCTATAAAACTAAATAAACTTTTATGCAATTATACATACATATGTATAAAAATTAGCTTCATATTTTACTTATCGAACTTTTAGAAAAAAATATAAAATTCGGTCAATGATATGACTAATAATTGACTCATAATTAGATCACAAACTACGCATAAACGACTTTCAGACAATAAGAAACAGAAACAAAAGCGTCCGTAAAAAGACTATAAAAAAATTAGAAAATGACTGATAAATAACGCAAATAATACCCCTAAACGATTACAAATATGATTAACAAATGAATTGGAAAATACTCCTAAATAAAGCGACTTAAGACTTAGAAATGGGTAAGAAATGACTCCAAAGAAACTATAAATATAAGCAGAAAAGGGTAGAAAATGCTTCCATACAAATAGAAGTAAATTCAGTAAAGTGCGACTCTGACTCGCGCACGAAGGGTTCCGTACGAACACTAGATATGTAATTTAATACAAACTTTAACTATATAATATATAGTTTTGGATTTTTTTTTTTGGTTTTTGGCGTTTTTTAAATCTTGCGATTTTTTTTCATTTTGTAGATTTTTTCATTTTGGCGTTTTTTTCGAATTTGGCGATTTATTTAAGTGTTAGAAATTTTTTTTATTTTGGCGATTTTTTTTTAATTTTTGGTGATTTTTTTTTTGTTTTGTCGATTTTTTAATTTTCGGTTTTTTTAGTTTTACCGTTTTTGAAAATTTCAAGTGTTTGCCTCTTACGGTTTCCAGGATATGGCAAGTTGTCAAAATTACATAGTCAAAATTGCATTAACTGATGGACCACCCTTTAATTAAAATTTTTTTTAAATTTAGTGTTATTTGTTTTAGTCTGTATAAAAAAAAATACACTAATTTTACAAATTTCAAGTTTCAATATACATATGTTCATACAATTGTATGTATATTACATGGGATTTTAGCATTTTTCGTTGCTCGTTTTGGAACACCCTCTAATTTTAAATTTTCATGTATTTATTGTTGTAGCAGCCAAGGTTTTACATACTCTGTCTAAATTTCAGGTCGGTAGCTCATACGGTTCCTGAGAAAATACCGTGTGACGGACAGCGTAGCGAAAACAATACGGAACCCTATAGAGCAATCACAAATGACTCATTAAGAAGAGTCACTCGTAGGGTACAATTTTCTCCCGATAAAACTATCTTTTATGCTCAGAAAACGAGCGCATATTCTTGTTTTTTAACCCCCGACTAAAAAAATGGGTGTTATAAGTTTGTAGTGTGTGTCCGTGTCCACGTACAGGCCAAACGGCTGAACCGATTTTCATTTAGTTTTTTTGTTTGAAAGATGAGTTTATCGAGAGGGTTCTTAGCTATGTTTGAAGAAAATCGGTCCAGCCGCTTAGAAGATATAACATCTTTTCTGACAAAAGTCGGGGGTTTTTAAAATTTTTAATTCTTGTTATTGATCACTTAAAAGTATGGGTATGAAGTCACGGCCACTTTTCAGAACAGGAAATTTTTTACTTTGGATAAGCGCAATCTGTATGAAAAGTTCCAATAAAATCGAACTTTATTTTGAGTTTACAGTGCTTCTTCCCAATCCCTGATTGAAACTTCTTCTTAGTGATATCTGATTTAGATTAATATGTGTACCAAATTTCAGCTCTCTAGTTCGAATTAGAGTTTTAGCGGATTAAACTTCTTGCTTTTAAGATTTTCCCATTAGCTTACTCATCTACATTTACTTGTGCATAAAATTTCAGCTCTTTAGCGTGAACTACCTCATAATTTTATGAGCATCACCCCTCCCACTATTTTAAACTCACAATATTTCTGTGAGCAGCGCTTATAATTCATACTAATTTTCTTCTAAAATATGCTAGACCGAAGAAGATTAAGCACAAGGCTAAAATTTTATGGGAGTGATCACGCCCACTTTTTTAGGTGATAGTTTGAAGTTTTGTTAACGTGTAACGTATATGTAAGTTTTCACTAAAATAGCTTAAGTTAAAAGCTGTATATTAACAGCCTTATTTATAAAACTTTTTAAGGCTTTATAAAGGGATTTTGAGACAAATTTTCATAAGAAATGTTTCTTAAAAAGCCTTAATAAGATGTATAAATAAGGCTGTAAGTTTTCAGTTTCAAGCAATAGTAGCGTAGCCCCACCCATTCTGGTAATATATTTTGGTTTTTCAGATTTTTCTAGTTGGTTTCTCACCTAGACCTACTCGTGTATCCAATTTCAGCTCCTTAGCGCAACTTTTAATTTTTAATATTTGTGGACGTAACCATGCCCACTTTTCCAAACTTAAGATTTTTTTCGGCCAGTGTTTATTATTTGTTCCAAGTTTCGTTGCAAGCGGATAATAATACATACAGAAGTAGTATATCTAAATATGCTGAGGCGTAGTACACGAATATGATGTTGAAATGGTATGGGAGTGTCAACGCCCACATTTTTAATAAAAAAAAATGTTAGGCTTACCCTATCGCAGTATATATGCCGAATTTCAATAAAATAGCTTCCATTAAGCGCCTTAGATTTGCTTTTTTAATTCTAGCCTTTATGGGCATAGCCCCGCCCTCCTGGCCTAAATTTTCGGATTTTAATTTTTTTTTAGTTTATTGTCCACCTGGACCTAGTTCTGTAGCAAATTTCAGCTCACTAGCACACATTTTAATTTTTATGGGCGTAGCCCCGCCCCCTTGGTTAAAATTTTCGGGTTTTCAGATTTTTCTAGTTCATTGCTCACCAAGATATACTTGTGTACCAAATTTCAGATCTCTAGCTATAGCGGAAGTGCTTCATAATATTGATGAGTGAGTCAGTAGGTCAGTGAGTCAGTGAGTACGTCTTAAATTATGCACTTTTTGCACCTACATATCTCCGGAACCTTTCATTGTAAAACTTTCAAACTATGCATATGAGGTTACATGAATTTATTTTAATTATGATTTAAATTTCATAATTTTACGGTAGCGGGAAACAAAGTTATGAGGGTGGTAAAAACAACTAGAATGGCTTCCTGTAAATATACACACTACGTGCATTGGCCAGAACTTGGCCTGGCGCACTGCCGGGCGCCTAGATTTCTGAGTCTGTAATGGAAAGAATTCGGTATTATGATTATAACTATTTTGCACTTCATACCCCAAAGTTTGAATTTTTTTTATCTGTGGGATCCCCCGCTTTCTTTCCTGTAAATTATTTGTAGTTGCATGAATACTTATAATAAAATTTTACCTGGATGAATATACTTAGGAGTAAAGCTTAGGAAGAGAATCTTAATCCAGAAAAAAAAACGAATGAGTAATGTGATGGGTGTTTAGTAGAAATAGAAATTGTCGTGAATCTTTAACATACTTAACGAGTTCAGAAGGAATACTAATTTTTTAATTATTAATTTTTCTTTGGATTAACGAATGTGTTGAATCGCATTATATTTGGGTGTGTCAAACTATAAAATATTTTAACTCTATATTTATGTTTTTTCAATGCATAACGCACAAAAGCATTAACTGCTTATAAACAAAAAATAAAAATTATATTACTTTCCTCTTTATTATTTGTTATTTAGTTTTTATCGAAAGGCGTAAATCACATTTTGTTTGTGAATAACAACGCTATTTTTAATTTTAGGAGTTAAAAATTTTGAAGGAATGTGTGTTTTGATACGTTGCATTATAATCAATCAAAAAGTCGATTTTAAATTTTTTGTAACTCAGGGTTTTTTTGAAATCATGTGACGATACTTATGTATATGTAATACATTTTAATATAGCTATTTGAGAGGTTTTCCGCTCAGTATGATGACTTCAAACAGACATTGACACCACTAATTACGTGCAAAAAATCAAAGCAATAATAATATTTAAATATTTTAATTTTCATAAAATTATAAGCATGACAAGCAAAATAAATCCTCCACAGCTGTAAATAAATTCAGTAAAGTGCGACTGTGACTTGCACACGAAGGGTTCCGTATGGACACCACATACTTATGTAACAGCCTATATGATCGAATATCTTACCTGATGTAGACATTTTTACAAATATGTTAAGTACCCAGTAAAATATATTTACGGTTTTCGGCGATTTTTTTAGTTTTCGCGCTTTTTTAGTGTTGCCGATCTTTCTTTTTTGGGATTTTTCCGGTCTCTGGAATTTTTTTATTTTGGATTTTTTTTTTGTTTTTGGGATATTTTCGTTTTTTTTGGCGATTTTTTCTTGCTGGAGGTTTTATTTTGGATATATATAACTATATATCAAGACTATAACCGTTGCAAGACTATAACAACAAGCCCGCTGCATCATCGTAAAAGTCTTTTAAGCCACCACCTATTTATCTGAGAAAAAAAAGTACTGTCTACCATTGGTGAAAATACTTTTCACGTCATTTCTATTAAAAGAGGTAATATTGATGAAACTAAAATGCAAATATACGATGAAAAAGATTTCCGAAAAATTGTTAGTTAATTTGAAAAAAAAAATAAAACAAACTTTTACACATACCAACTCAAGAGTGCTAAAGGCCTACAGATAGTATTAAAGGGCATAGATTCATATGTTGAGCCCCGAAGAAGTAACATTTTCAAAAAATTTTGCTAATATAATTAACAGAGAAAATGTCCCCCAATCACTATCTTGTTATATATGTTATTCATATGACAATAAAATCTTAAAAAACTTTGAACATACTATGGTGCAATTTATGACAAATTAAGACGTATATATGTAGGGTGTTTTTTTAAGAGGTATAAAACTTCGAATTGAAATAAAACACAAGAAAATCGTTTTAATGTCCATTAATTTGGCTTTATTGGAAGGATAATTTTATGCCATTAATGTTTAAATATGATTTCGGGCATGTGGCCGCCGCGGCTGGCTCGAATAAAGCCAATTCTACAGGTCCAATTTTCAACCACTTTTTCGAGCATATGGGGCCGTATGTTGGCAATAACGCCACGAATGTTGGCTTCCAAGTCCCCTAACGTTTCTGGTTTGTTGGCGTAGACGAGCGACTTCACATATCCCCAAAGAAAATAATCCAATGGTGTCAAATCACACGATCTTGGTGGCCAATTGACAGGTCCATTCCGCGAAATTATGCGCTCGTCGAATGTTTCCTTCAATAAATCGATTGTGACGTGCGCTGTGTGGCATGTAGCGCCGTCTTGTTGGAACCACAACTCACCCACATTCATGCCATCCAATTCGGGAACAAAATAGTCGGTTAGTCGGCTCCAATTGCTGTGCACGGTGGCGAATTGATTCATTCGGGTCCTCTTCAACACTTTGCTCTACAGCGGCAATTGTTTCTTCGGTGCGCACTGTTCGACGTCTCTGCGGATGCGTATTATCACATAGAGTAAACGTAGTGCGAAAACGATCCATGGTTAACCGAATTAATTGCTCTGATGGACGATTATGTCGACCATAAAATGGACGGAGCTTGCGGTAAACTTCGCGAACTGAACCATTATTTTCGAAATAAATTTGCACGATTTGCAAGCGTTGTTCTTTTGTCAACCTGTTCATGATAAAATGGCAAACCAAACTAAATATTAATCACTTGACAGCTGACAAAATGGCCGCCAGTTAAAAAAGTGATGCCAACTTAAAGTTCTACACCTCAATAAAAAACACCCTTTATTTATTTATTACAAATAAAAATTAAAAAAAAAAAACATAAAGAAAGGTAATTTTTTGAAATTTTTTGTGATATTTTGTTTTAATGCTTAAGGTGGATTGCTATCAAAATTTTTGTTCCAATCATCCGAAATGGATTGGCAACAAAATAAATTAAAATAGTCCTACTTTTGTTTCGAATTTATGGGAAGAACTGTCACTTCATTTAAAATCGTTAAGAGGGGCAACACGTACTGCAAAAAAAAAATTAAAAATGTAATTAAATGCTTAAAATTCCCAGTGCACATTATGAACAATACTTTAACTTATATCTTTTGTAGAAGCTATGCGTGTGAAAATATCAGATGAGATGTAGGGTTTGAATGGCAAAAGCGGAAAATTAAAAAATTAAATAACGCGAGAAGTCCCACAACGTAAATTTATAGGGTGTTTTTTTTAGAGGTATAGAACTTCGAATTGAAATAAAACACAAGAAAATCGTTTTAATGTCCATCAATTTGGCTTTATTGGAAGGATAATCTTATGCCATTAATGTTTAAATATGATTTCGGGCATGTGGCCGCCGCGGATGGCTCGAATAAAGCCAATTCTACAGGTCCAATTTTCAACCACTTTTTCGAGCATATGGGGCCGTATGTTGGCAATAACGCCACGAATGTTGGCTTCCAAGTCCCCTAACGTTTCTGGTTTGTTGGCGTAGACGAGCGACTTCACATATCCCGAAAGAAAATAATCCAATGGTGTCAAATCACACGATCTTGGTGGCCAATTGACAGGTCCATTCCGCGAAATTATGCGCTCATCGAATGTTTCCTTCAATAAATCGATTGTGACGTGCGCTGTGTGGCATGTAGCGCCGTCTTGTTGGAACCACAACTCATCCACATTCATGCCATCCAATTCGGGAACAAAATAGTCGGTTAGTCGGCTCCAATTGCTGTGCACGGTGGCGAATCGATTCATTCGGGTCCTCTTCAACACTTTGCTCTACAGCGGCAATTGTTTCTTCGGTGCGCACTGTTCGACGTCTCTGCAGATGCGTATTATCACATAGAGTAAACGTAGTGCGAAAACGATCCATGGTTAACCGAATTAATTGCTCTGATGGACGATTATGTCGACCATAAAATGGACGGAGCTTGCGGTAAACTGCGCGAACTGAACCATTATTTTCGAAATAAATTTGCACGATTTGCAAGCGTTGTTCTTTTGTCAACCTGTTCATGATGAAATGGCAAACCAAACTAAATATTAATCACTTGACAGCTGACAAAATGGCCGCCAGTTAAAAAAGTGATGCCAACTTAAAGTTCTATACCTCAATAAAAAACACCCTTTATAATGCGTTTGAGGAACGAGCAACAATGGAGCAATGGCACCAACCATTGCTGTTGACGGATTATCTAAATTGGGAAACTTAAATTCATTGGTAGTCTACATATATGTACATATATGTAATTTTATAAAGTAGTCAACTATTTTAGGGATCCAGGAATATAGTTGATATAAGACATATGACCGAGGAATAAATAAATGAATTATATTATTATATGCATGTGTACAAATTATTAATTATTTATAACAGTACTTTTTATTTCAGATGAAAAAAGAAAATATGTGGAATAAAGGTGGGATAATAAGTTCTTTTTAACCGAAAATTTCCCCAATGATTTTTGAAAAAAAATTTATAGGACTAAACGGACAAACCCTTTTAAAGGTAATCAGGGCAATTATGTAAAAAAATTCCGCAGAAAATTTCTCCCAGGGAACAATTCCAACCAATAGCAAATGATAGGGAAAACAAAAAATTCTAATTGGAAAAGGGAGAAATTTCCTGTGGAATTTTTTACATAATTGCCCTGAATGAGAATTTTGGGAAGCAAATTCCCTCTTCCAATTGAAAGCACCAAACTGCTGGCACCCCTTTCAATCCACAAAATTATTTTGAAAATCGGTTAACAAATGACATAGTTATGTTTGTACAAACAGGAAATATAAAAAAAATACTAGCAATTACTATCAATTTTGGTACTTTTTTTTTGGGATAATTTCTGAGTATTTTCATAAATAAAAAAGTGTTTTGCAGGTGGGTCGTGGCGGTGCGGTATAAGCTTGTGGAAGACACTACCTTTCTATGGATGGATTTTCTTTTTTGATCCATTTTGATCTTCAAAAATTATACACTACTAAAATTCAAAGTGCTTGATATCATGGGGTTTTAACAATTTTTATAGCACCCTAACTACAAATTGTACCACACAGGAAAAAAAGATTCGCAAATACAATTAATTTATTTGTTGATACAATTAAAATATTATTTAAAAAGGCACCTACGACGATTTTTGTAAATGCCAACACACATTTGTAACATAAGAAAGCAAAATCAACTGATGTTAATAACAATCTCTACCCAACTAGATGGACTAGGGTGCTGATGAAGTGCGTTGCTGCACAGAAAAATATCGGTATTTCCTCCAGCTTAAAAGTCTAATTTAATTTTTCTTCTCTTCTTTAGAAACTCACATTAGTTAATAAAAATATTTCATTCAATAAAAGAATTGAAATTACTGAACTTAAGCCTGACTAAAAATTATTTCTGATTAAAAATTCGCTATAGTTCAATTAAAATCTAAAAATGTCCAACTCAATTATTTCCAATTAAAATTATTGTGTTTTTCACAATTGAGTTATTAAAAGAAAACAAAAGTTGTTAATAAATTTCTTTTTCAAATTCTAATGTATGTTTTTTTGTTTGTTTTTTTTTAATTATTTTTTTATTATTTAGTTTTTTGTTAAGTTTTGAAGCTATTTCCAGATAACCCTATAAACGACTTTTTCCTTGGCTGCGATTAAAACTAACCCCCTCTTGGTGTAAAACGTTTGAGTTAGAAATCTTGTCGTTTCTCTAATAGATTAACGAAAAGTTGTACAAGTTTCCTTTGGTCTGTTACAAAAACGCCAAAATTTTTAACTCTAACATTTTACACAAACAGGGGGTAAATGTGTTTGGAATGAGTCGAACCGGAAATTAATTTTTTCCGACAAATACGCTAACTCTAAAAAAATATTTATTTTTTGATGGACTAAAATATGATATCTCAAAAAATTACACAAACCAGTGTAACATAATTTTTTTTAGACCTGTAAACTAGTAAGCATATTTAAACCATATTATGGAAGGCACGTCATCTATTTTTACAATAATGAGCGCATAAACTAGTTTTTTCGCTCTGCTGAAAAGTTATCTTTTTTTTATCTTTTTTATTTTGAGTTGACATATTTTGAATATAGGCTCTCGTTCTGTTCGATTTTCACAGTTTCAGCCAAAGTGTCAAACTGGAAACGAAAGGTAGAGCCGATACCTAGTTGTTAAAATTTTTACAGCCGCAGCCACAGCTGAGTTGTTGCAATTTGACATCCCAGCCAACAGCTAGTTTTGAGTGTTGTGGCTGTTTGGCAGACAGCTTTTTGAACGCTGCACAAAATAAAAACCTCAGGAATTGTCTTGTCTTCAGGTAACAGTATTTTTCCTCAATATCGTGATATGCGGGAATTGACAGAAAGCATCATTTATGTTTTGCTGCTCTTTACATACTATTCCAACCGTGGAAGTGGTAAGTAGTGCAAATAGATTTTTAGTCACAGATGAATAATATACATGTAGTGATTAAAAAGAAAAACGTACCTTCTGACCTAGATATTTTTAGTTGGAAAATGTGCAAATCGTTGGCCACTAAATGTGCGTTTTTTTTCATAATTTCGTGTAGTTTAGACTTCACTAGGCAACGTCGGAAAGTGCAAATATACCAAGAAAAACGAATTTGCGACCAGACCAAAGGTAGGAGCACACGATTGTTGCAATGCACCAATTTTGTACAATTATTATTGTGCTTAGTAGTTGCACAATAAATAAATTCATCAAATAAAAGACGCTGCAAAATTAGTTTGTGGCAATAATTACCACACCTCAGTCATACGATTTTTTTTACTTGCTGCAATACAAATAGACAGCTGTTGCATGTTTTGTGTTACGTGCAAATGGCTTTCTTTCTAAAAGAAAGAATAATTGAAATTTATTTGCTGGTAGTTTAGCATGTCTATATACGTATTTCATTGGCGCTTGAACCAAATCATCAGTAGACTTTAATCAAAAATTTTAAACAGTCACAAACCTCTTACTTTATGCATAGACTTTCAAAATACTTTTATTGTTATCCAATGGATTTCTAATTGTATAAGGATGTAGAAAAATGAGTTCACCTGGATATAAATTATTTGCTGGGTTTTGTATCAGTTTCAAAGCCTACTAAGCTTATTTTTTCTTTTGTGATTTTCAAAAGTATTATTATTTTATGAATTCTCATATAGTTTTTGAAAGTCTATGCATAAAGTAAGAGGTTTGTGACTGTTTAAAATTTGTGGTTAAAGTCTACTGATGATTTGGTTCAAGCGCCAATTAAATACGTATATAGACATGCTAAACTACCAGCAAATAAATTTCAATTATTTTATGTACACTTCTGACAATATGTCAAATAATAAATTTTCTTTAAAAGAAAGAATTTAATTTTTTTCTGTTCTATTTTATACGTGTAAGTGATTTATTCGTTAAAAAGAAGGAAAATTGAAGTGTATGAAAGATTGGCTCACAATTCCATGTTAACATGTTCTCATTGCTGTCTCCAGCTCATTGCATTCTGAACAGTTAGTTAATCAATCGTTGATTGATATTGAATTTGTATCATTTGTCATTAAAATGAAGCATAAAAATATTATAATAACTTGCTCCTATATTCCTCCATCGTCATTGGCGTAGCTAGACATTTTTTCCGCGGGGGGGGGGGGGGCAAACACAATTTTTTTTATTTAGTGTTTTTTATGGGAATTGTTAAAATTTAAGCTTAAAATTTTTTAAACCCACTAATAATCCCAAATTAATATTTTACTTATTAAGTTAAATATATATTTTTTATTAAAAATACATTGAAATTGGAAATTAAAAAAATATATTTTACTTAATAAGTAAAATATTAATAAGTAAAATATTGGTTTGGGATTATTAGTGCGTTTAAAAAATTTTATACAGATTTTTTTTATTTAACATTTTTTTTTATTTAAGTTAAAACATAAATTAACAGTCCAGTTTCAATAACAAAAATTAAGTTATAATTAAAACTAAAAAAACAATTTATTTATGTATATACTATATTTGAATACAATATTTTGAAAAGATACAAGCAAGAAATGATTTCATTCATCATGCATGATTTCATTTCTAAATAATTTATTATTTAATTTAAAAAAATTTATCTGTTGGTGCATAAATAAAAATAGAAAATTGCCATTTATTATTTATTTACCCTTCCAATATTGAAGTTCTGAATCAATACTATATTGTTGTGATGAATGAACATACATACATAAATAAGTACAAACATATGTATGCAAGTATGTTTGTATACGTGTTCAATTGAAAAAAATGTTATGTGTATATATGTATATACATGCATACATATCGATAGTTGAGTTTTTCAGTGATTTCAATAAATTTCACACTAATACACCTCATCACAAAAATTTATTGCAATAGTGTAAAAAATAGCGCTTTTACAAGCAGTTGTACAAATAAGTTACATTTTGAATATTACACTTTCTATTATGTTTTACCTTCTCCTGTAAAGTTACAATTATTTGCGTCAGGGCCTTTCCATTTGAGACCAACGATATATTGACCTGTGTAAGTTGATATCCTATCGAAAATTTCGGTCATCAAAAGTACTGATACCAAAATTTGGACCTAGCAATATTTTTCACAAGTTTTCCTCTAGTCTAACAAAGTTGTATATGAACATGAATTGTTTTGTATTGTTTTCTAATAAAAAGAAAACATATGTATACATGTTTAAAGAGGAAATTTTGATTTGTTCGATTTTCTGACGATTTTTCGGACATGAAATGACGATTATTTTATATTTTATCGGGATTTCGGTGATTCTTCCATCATTTTATCTGGCAGCCCTCGATTGAACCATAAAAATGCATACATACATACATACATGTGTGTGTACGAGTATATATAGTACATATATGAATATATACAAGGTATTTGCAGATCATAATTTTTCGTTATTTTTTTTAATTTTACTCTAAATAAAAATTGGTGGCTATTGTTACAAACAATTTGACAGTAGAAAATCTTAAGAACACCTTAAAACAACTTGTCTTGCTACTAACTACGTACACTAATACAATTTTATTAAGTTTTTGTTGAAAGCTACATACACACATACATATCTAAACACATGCATTATAAATCCACATGGAGTTTACTATTTGTGATGTTTTGAAGTGCTGTAAACTTATAGTTTTTTGGGTATTTGTTATCTAATAAAAGTATGCATATTTAGCGATTATTCGAAAAGTTTGTACAGGGTGGGCCAAAAGAAACCAAGGGGTGTAAAAGTTTAATAACTTTTTTGTTTATTAATTTTTTTTATTTTTTCTTTCAGATTATATAACAACACTTGGATAATTTATAATGGAGAGGTTCACAACTGAACAGAGAACCAGAACAATAGAATTTTATGAAATCAACTTTATTGAAAATTTGATTATGAGTGATGAAGCTCATTTTCATTTGAATGGCTTTGTTAATAAGCAGAACTGTAGGTTCTGGGGTTCTCAAAATCCAAGAGCCATTCATCAACGCCAATTATACCCCATCAGGTGTACAGTATGGTGTGGGATCACATCTGAAAATGTCATTAGGCCCTACTTCTTCGAGAATGAAGATGGAAGTGCTGTAACCGTAAATGGAGAGCGGTATCGGTTTATGATAGAAAATTTTTTACGTCCTGCTCTTGAAAACAGACCTGGTATGTGGTTTCAGCAGGACGGAGCCACTGCCCATACTGCTTGAAACACAATGGCACTTTTAAGTCAAATTTTTGGAGAGCGAATAATTTCTCGAAATTCGGAAATTATTTGGCCAGCGCGATCGCCAGATTTGACAGCACCCGACTATTTTCTTTGGGGTTTTTTGAAGGAGCGAGTGTATGTGAACAAGCCAGAGACAATCCTTGAACTCAAGGCAAACATTGTTGCAGAAATTCGAACGCTACAGCCACAAGTTTTGAAAGATGTTATGGACAATGCTCTAAAAAGAGCCCATCAGTGCGAAGCTGAAAACGGTGGTCATTTAAGAGACATCATTTTTCATACTTAGTGTAAAAAAATTTCCATTTTGTATATTATATAATCTGAAAGAAAAAATAAAAAAAAGTTAATAAACAAAAAAGTTATTAAACTTTTACACCCCTTGGTTTCTTTTGGCCCACCCTGTATAAAAATTACTGGTGATTTTCATGAGTAATTTTAAAATAAATAAAAAATAGAATTTTTTAATATTACAGGCAAAATAATATCTTTTAAAAAGAATTTGTAATAAATCCTGGGGGGGCAAAATCAAGTCTGGGGGTGAATTTGCCCCCCCCCCCAGAAAGGCCTAGCTACGCCCATGTCCATCGTCTACACATTCTTTATATATTCAACATGCTGACGCTATAAGATATGTTGCTAATAGTTACAATAAAACTGATTATTTTATAATCATGGGTGATTTTAATATGCCTTCCATAGTTTGGAATTATTTACCTGATGATAATTATTACGTACAAAGTAAACTTAATGATTGCTGGAAGGACTTTTTCAACATTTTATACGACATGAGCCTTTTTCAAATAAATGGTATAATGAATGATTATTTAAAAATTCTTGATCTAATTTTTGTAAACGATATTGATGTATGTTATCTCAAACGAACGACACCTATTTCTGTTCCTGAAGACCGATACCATCCAGCTATTGAATTATTTGTATCCATTCCACCTGATTGTGTTTTACAGCCCTTGGTCAATGTAAAATCTTACTGTTTTAAACGCACTAACTACTTTTTGTTAAATGAGCTTATTTTAAATACGAATTGGTACGATATCTTAATGCCTCCCGTTAATTCAGATGTTTCTTTAGAAGACACATTTGGACTTTTTTATCACAAAATGTATTCTTTTATGGATTTGTGCATACCGAAGCATATAATGAAACCATTATCTGGACCTCCGTGGAATAATAAACAATTATGTCGTGCCAAGAATAAAAAGAATAAATTTTATAACACATTTAAAAGAACTGGTTCTTCTGTTGATTATCTTAGATATTTTGTGAGTCGTGCAGAATATACAAAATTAAATAGCATACTGTACAAAAATTACATAACGATGACTAAATTTAATTTGAAACGAAATCCTAAGTCGTTTTACAAATTCATCAATTCAAAGAAAAAAACTTCTGGTTATCCTGCTGTGATGACATATCAAAAAAATGTAACAACTGATGATGCTCTTATTAGTGGTATGTTTGCTGAGTTTTTCTCTACAACATATTCTGTTAAAACGTTTGATGATTCGATGGAATATCCATTTCCATTAGCTGAAAGTCAATCTATATCCTTACCTCACTTCGATAAATACATGGTCGTAAATGAATTAAAAAAACTAAAATTTTTATATGATGTTGGTCCCGATAAAATTCCCAGTTGTATTTTAATTAACTGTGCTGAAGCCTTAGCTATACCGCTGACTGTGATGTTTAATTTGTCAATTAAATATGGATTTTTCCCCGATATTTGGAAAAATTCCTTCGTTGTTCCGTTGTTTAAATCTGGAAACAAATCTGAAATTGAAAATTACCGTGGAATTGCAAAGCTAAGTACTATACCTAAATTGTTTGAAAAGATTATCACTGAATATATTTACTATCAAGTGGCAAGTATCATATCCCCGTGTCAACATGGCTTTCAAAATGGTTGTTCTACAACCACAAACTTCAAATAATGGAATTTACAAATCTAAGCATAAAGTGGATATACTCGTACTTAACAAAAAGATCACAGACAGTTTGTTTCAGAAGCAAATTTTCTAAAAGCATAGCCGTACCTTCAGGTGTACCTCAGGGAAGCCATCTTGGGCCGCTTCTTTTTTCATTATTTGTTAATGACTTGCCAACGGTAATAAAATTTTCATCTGTCTTGATGTATGCTGATGACGTAAATTTTTTTTTAAGTTATAATAAATTTATGGATCATAAACTTCTTCAAATGGATCTGGATTCACTTTATGAGTGGTGCAACGTAAATTTAATGGAGCTTAATTTAAATAAATGTAAATTAATGCGATTTGTAAGATCTAATCAAATTATTGCAAATTATATTATTGGTGATCATCAATTGGATTTGGTAGAAAGTTTTCTAGACTTAGGTATTTTACTAGATCCTAAGCTGAATTTCATCTCTCATACAACATTTGCAATAAACAAGGCTAGAGGTACACTTGGCTATATTCAACGCTGATCAAAAGAGTTTAATGACCCGTACATTGGGAAAGCATTGTACATGTCACTGGTACGTCCGATTCTGAAATATGGATCAACAATATGGGATTCTATTTATCAAATTCACACTGATGCTATTGAATCAGTGCAAAAGCAATTCATGTTATTTTGTCTTCGAGGATTACGATTTAACCCAGTAAACTTGCCTTCTTACTCGTCTCGACTTGCCCTTATTAGGCTGACTACTCTAAAAAGCCGTAGAACTATGCTGAACGTATCATTTGTCTTCAATATTATTAAGGGAGATATCTGTTCCGGATTTATGATCAACGAAATTTCTTTTAATGTTCCTCAACGTACATCCCGCAATTTTATTCCTCTATCGGTAAAAGTTTATAGAGCCAATTATGCTGATGCCGATCCTCTTAGAAGAATGTGTTACGAATTTAATCAATTTTATAGATTTATAGACTTTTCATTAAATGCTAATGTTGTAAAGAGTGCAATTGTAAATTTTCTAAACTCATAATTTTGTACTTTTTATTTTCGTTCTATATTTTTTGTAATTTATTTAATGTTGTGAAATTATAATTTAATATCAGTTAATAATATCATTAATTGTCTGTAAGGAAACAATTCCATACACGCAAAGAAAAAATATGGTTGAGGTAACCATAATCAAACAGCAACATACGTTGATTGAATTATATGGTTGCAGTCAAATCATATTATTGTTAATAGAAAAGCAAACTTTAATAATATTATTATCTGAGTTAATAATAATATTATCTACAAAAACAATGAACTTTGTTATTTCTAATCTTAGTATTGTAAATATGACAACACTATTGTTAGATGTGACTAAAATATAATTGAGACTCACCATACCATGTTAAAATATTATATTAATATTGTTAAATGCGACCAGAGTATTATTTAATATAATATTGCTATTTTTTTAATCATATATTTATCTTAGAAACAGCTGTGCGTTAAATTCGAAATAAAAATAATTTAATATTGTTGAAATAAAATGTATGTATAGAAATGTATACTTACACGACATACACACATGTCTGTATAAAGAGATACAAAAATGTTTATATATTTTTATTGGTCTACCCTTTTGTTTATTTTTTATATATTTATTAATTTATTTAACACCACCCGTGCACTACCGATAGCTTACAATCGTAGTATTGAACTGACAGATGTTTCTTAAAAAGAGTTTCTTAAAAAACTTAACATAGTATGGTTTTGGATAACATTGTATTGTTATTTACATCATATTATCTTTAAATGATAATACAAATTATGTTGTAGTCATAAATTTTTAACAAAAATGTATTGTTAAACTCTAACCATATCACACTTTTTTATAGATGTGATAATGTAATTATTAAATTCAAACATTACTCTGTTTATCGTAAAGAAATAAATGTTTAAAATAACAATAACTAGATTTCAACGACCACACATTTGTTTCAGAGAACATAATATTGTTTTCTCAACCATTCTACAACCATATCTTTTCTTTGCGTGTATACATATAATAATATATAAATAAATAAATAAACACTTCAAATAAGTTATAATTGCTTTTAAAGTAAATTGGTAAATCAGCACAATATTGATCTCGATCGTAGCATAGGGCAATGAATTGTGAAATCACATGATTGGCATATAAAATAGACCAATAATTGGTACATTGCGGGAATCGTGTTATGCTACTTTAATATCCATATGTAATTGTTTGTAGTAATGTGAACTTTGTTTGTTAAATATATCTAGAGAATTCCGTTATTTTTTACAAAATTGAATGTGGCTAAAATGTCACCAAAATACTGGACAAAAGTGGAGACTTGGGAATAATTCAGCCCACGCTTCCTTGAGGGTAGGTACTAGACAATAGGCACTTGTTTTATACTAGACTTTAGTACGTAACCAGAATTTGAAAAAAAAATACCCAGTATACCACACAATAATCAAACTTCAATACAATTTGAGAATAAACTTATAAAAATAGTGAATTTTAAGCTTTTCGTAATTTCATTTATAATAATGTTTATAAAATGTGAATTTACAAACGGTTTTTAACAATGCTTGAGAAACTCTTATCATTCACAATTTTTTCTAAAGTATGCTTATAAACGACATATATTGAACAACACAATAATTATGAGGATTTAAAAAAATGTAAGCATAATTCATAGCATGAAAAACATAAATTGTTATAAATAAAATTGAATGAAATTGAATTAAATGATTAAATATAAAACTTTCTTTTTTCAAGTAAAAAAAGCTTATTTTACAATTGCAAGGATGAGGCTAAGCGGTATATTAATAAAACACATGTAATATTATCGCGCGGATTCCGTTTTGATTTTTCTAAAATTTTTACGAAATAATATATTTCTCAAGCCATTTGGTATACCGGTTAAGTACATACAGCCTAGGACGCACCCCCTAAAACACAACTTATCGCTATAAAATTTTTTTGTATTTTGTTTTACATAAAACTGAACCGATTTGGGAGGAGAGAGCATAAGAAATCCAAAAAAAAGCAATGTGAGGAATGATAAAGTTAGTACAATTGTACTTTTTTGATACTATTCAAACCCCAAAAGTACTTTGGTACCCCAGTGACTCATTTGGTACTATTTGAAAAATTTGCGAGAGACTATCCCTTGTTTTATTTTTACAAAAATAATTAATCGCGATCATTTAAACTTTAAATTTTAAAGTATAATTTATTTGAGAGAAAAGTGGCGAATTTGTTTTGTTGTTGAGAGCGAATACCTTGTTAGATGTGCATTATACTTGATTGGTTTATTATAAAGAACTACATCTAAATTCACCGGTGTTTCGTTTTCAATATGATAGCGCCATCTTCATTTATTTTATCTATTGTATTAATATGAAATTTGTACACTCAAAATATTTCATAGGTGAAATAAACGAAAAATGTGGTTCATTTTACGAAAATATTCGTTGTTTTTACGGTACGAAATGCTTCGTAGGTAGTAGAAATGATATTTGTTTATTTTACGAAATACTTTTTGTCTGCAAAAATTTTGTATTTTACAAATTTTTTTTTGTAATTTTACGAAACGTAATGCTTATGTTACAAAAGAAATTCGTGAATAATGAAAAGAAAGTTTGTGTAATATACGAAATTTTGTGTAAAGCCTAAAATCTGTAAAATATAAAAACCTGCAAAAAAATTAAAAAATTATTTTGTGGAATAATCTGTAATTCTTGAAGTTGAAGGTCGTAATAATTATGGAAAGAAAAATATAATTTAAGGGGAATTGTTGCAGCCTCTGTATTCCTCATACATCACATACACATACATACATACATATTTTGCACTGAAACTTACGAATTAAACTGGGAACACAACTGGGACGAACAACGAATTTCGTCATAGAAAAAATAAAACACATTGTTCATATGAAAATTAACACACAACCGTACAACGAAATTTGTCGTGCATTACGAGATCTGCGATCGATTTATTTCTATTTCTTACGCCGATGAAATCACAATGGACGCAAGTCGGTCTCAGAGTGCTGGTGCGATGATATACATACCCTTCCTAACCTACGATAAAGAACGACGGAAAAACAATTTGATCTCTCTTTACACAAGCCAATATCCAATCAATTATTCAATTATCAAGTATATGTTACTTTTTCGTTGTTGGTGTGCCGTGGACGAGATTTGCCTTCGTCCCAGTTGTCTTCCTAGCATAAAAAAACGAATCTTTTATTACAAAATTTTTTATTTTAATTGAAATTTATTGAATAATTTTTTATACAATGACAGGAAAATAAATGAAAAAACTATTAAAAAGTAAAACTGAACACTATTTCAAATTTTTTTTTTTCGTAAAATTCACGAAACTTGTATACATTTAAGAATAATTTTGTACTGCAAAGCAAATGATAATAAAACAAAATTTGTTTATTTTACGCAATTTCTAATTTTATAAAATATTTTTTTATTTTCTCCTAAATTCAATAAAATAAACGAAAAATATGGTACTATTTATATACGAAAATGATTGTACGAAATAATTTTTGTAAATTAACGAAATTCGTAAAATTACAATATCTGTTTTTCTGCATAAGCCACAAATATTTTCGTAAAATGTACAAAGTTTTCGTTTATTGTACAAAAATGAAATTGCGAAAAAATGTTTCGTATTTTTAAGCATGGAATATTTTGAGTGTAAGAAATAAAAAACTTGCTATATTATTATCATATCAATCGTTTAAGTGATGAAATTAAATGAAGCTAGGTATGCTACATACATATGTAAACGATTAAAATTTACTTTGAAATTAAAAACTTTATATATCTACTTAGAAATAAAATTAAAAGTTGTATAATTACGGATTTTAAAAGAAATGTTAAACAACCGGATTTTAAAAGAAATGTTATAGAACCTTTTGCGAAACTAAATAAAGTTACTTTTCATAACGAAATTTTAACATGGCTAACAAAATTCACTCCCGAATATGTTAGTAGTATAGTATCTCTCTTATTTAAAAATATTCCCAAAAGAAAATGGAAATTATAATACTATAAATAACGAGTTTCGAGCTTTAAAAAATTAATTGGATGAGCTAATGAGCTTTCAAAAGTTATCAGGAGAATATTGTCAATTCTTCACTCATCAGCGAATGTGGCAAGAGTATTTTCATAATCAAAACGAAGACTTGAAAGTTTAATTCAAACAGAGGACTTATTGAGAGACTGTAACTCATATTTTTTTTTACAAAATTCAGCTTTTCAGTGATTGCAAAATATTTAAAATAGTTTGGAAAGTAACGCTTTTACAATCAGTTGTACAAAAATATTACAGAAAGAATATTACAGTTTCTATTGTGTTTTTACCTCCTCCTGTAAAATAGCAATTATTTGAGATTGGGAATTTTTACTTGACACCAACGATATGTATTTACTGCCTCTTCCACTGTCTCTAATTCTAATAAAATTTCAGTAAATGATGCAGATTAATCCTCATATAGTTCTTTTTTTGAAACAAACACAAAATATTCATTTTTCATTAAGACGTGTGTAAATTGAAAACTTGAAATTTGTGACTTGGCAAATTAGTTTTTGCAGTTATGACGTTATATGAGTAAATGAGCGACATGTTCTAAAAATATAATAAAAAAAAAGTTAAACACAAAAAAACGAGTTTAGTACTATTGGGGTCGAAAAAGTACAATTTTAAAAGGTAATTGGTACGAAATTGGTTTTCTCATTTATCATCCCTGGTAAACATCTAGTAATGAAAAAATGGAAGTACTTATGCTTAAAGTATATATTTTTTAATTATTTAATTAAAAGTATCAAAACTTTCAATATTGTAACTACATAAGAATTTGTTGGTTTTTGTTTGTTTTATTAAACATATTTGGTTAGTAAATGGGTACACTGCAGTGTGTATGTACTGCATTAAAAGTTGCAGTAAGCAGTAAATTTGCTGATTATTGAAAAAATTCAGTAAATTTTTTACTGCTAATGAAATTTAATTTGCATTACCAGTAAAATCGTAGGGCCGTATTCATAATAAAATTGTAGCAAGTGGCAAAGTTTTTTTCATTTAAATTTTGAAACTTTGTATGAAAAACATTTAGCTACTTGGTAGAATTTCATTATGAATACGGACATTACTGATTACTGAAAATTCAATGCACCGCATCATATAATAAATCATTTAGGTTCTTTATAAAAATTGTAGAAAAAAATTTTAGTAATCAGTAAAAATTTACTGGTTAAAATTTTTTTTATTATTTTTACTGAAATTTTAGTGGTACTGCTTGCTCATCTATGGTAAATGCCTTTACTTTTTAATTTTTAATTCCTGTTGTTCATCGCTTAGTTGTTGCTGTTCTTATTGTTGGGAATGGCAATTAATATAAATTCAGTAAAGTGCCACTTTGACTCGCGCACGAAGGATTCCATACATTCGGTTTGGAGCATTTTTTGATGTGGGTTTTTTCCTTTTTTTAAGTTTTTTCAGTTTAAAAAATTTTTTCAGTTTTGTCGCTTTTTTCTCGTTTTGAAGTTTTTTATCTTTTTGGGTTTTTTTTTTAATTTTCGCAATTTTTTTCATTTTGCGGATTTTTTCTGTTTTTTTGGGTTTTTTTCATTTTGGTGATTTTTCTCATTTTGGCGATTTTTTCTCTTTTTGAGGTTTTTTTATTTGGGCGATTTTTTTCATTTTGGTGATTTTTTTTCATTTTTGCAATTTTTTCTGTTTTTGGGGTTGTTTTCATTTTGGCGATTTTTTTATTTTGGCGATTTTTTCGGTTTTACGCGATTTATTTTAGTCCTAGAATTTTTTTTAATTTGGTGTTTTTTCGTTTTGGCGATTTTTTTTGTTTTTGGCGATTTTTTAGAGTTGGCGATTTTATAATTTTTTGATTATTTAGTTTTACCGTTTTTGAAAATTTCAAGGGTTTTGCTCTTACGGTTTCCAAGATACAGCAAGTTGTCAAAATTACAAAGTCAAAATTGCACTAACTGATGGAACACCCTTTAATTTTTTTTTAAATTTAGTATTAATTGTTGTAGTATATATAAAAATACACTAACTTTACAAATTTCAAGTGTATATATCTACATACAATTGTAATTATATTACAAGGGATTTTAACATTTTTCGTTGCTCGTTTTGGAACACCCTTTAAGTTTTAACTCTTATGCAATTGTTGTTGTAGCTGCCAAATGTCTACACACTGCGTCCAAATTTCAGGTCCGTAACTCTCACGGTTCTCGAGAAAATACCCTGTGATAGACGGACGGACAGCGTAGCGAAAACAATAGGGTTCATTTTCATCTTAGGTGTACGGATTATCAAGTTAAATAAAACAAACAAAAACCAGCAAATTCCAATGTACTTACAATTTTTTAAATAAGTTTGTATTGCTTCTTTCAAACACTAATACACTCATACATAGTTCACACCGATTTGATAACACGGTGTGCATCTTACTTAAAATTTGTGATTGTATTGTGAAAAAGATTTTTACCACCTAGCGAATAGATGTTTACACATCAAAAATAAATAACGGCCACTTTAACGTATGTATATAGGTATACATACATATTAGTCATGCATGAATATTCGTATTCGTATTTGAATTCCCGGACATTAGCCCATTTTTAGATATTCGCCTAAATTTGGCAAATACGAATATTGTTTCCCAAAAATAAAATAAATTAATGCATAAATCCTAAACGAAATTTAAAAAATGGCATAAAAATGTATGTTTATTAGGTTGTAATTACCAAAAAAAGAAATTTACTTTAATTCAAACAAGACAATTCAAAACAAACAATGTTAGTTGAACAAAAAAAAATTTCTTGTACAATTAACATTAAAAAAGTTTAAATATTTTTCTTCGCCCAAAGAGATGAATGTTTTACTTAAAAAATAAAAGGTAAGAAAATTTTTCTCCGGCGGCATGAAATAAGTCCCCACGAAATAAGTCCCCAAAAACAAAATGAAATGTGTCCCCAATTTTTGGGGTCTTATTTCATATGAAATAAGTCCCCGATTTTAAAAATGAAATAAGACCCGATTTTAAAAATGAAATAAGTCTCCAATAGAAATTCAACACAATGAAACAAATTAACTTACTTTTTATTTACAATAAGAGTAAGACTTAAATAAATCTGGCATAGATTCATTAACTGTTTTGCGGCAAAAATTAAGTTGTATTTCTGCAAACCATTCGAAATTGCATTTGTCATTAATTTTAAGTCACGTGAGTGTCCCAGCATATTTTTAGATGTTTGAGTGAAAACGGATAATATTTGGAGATTTGTCCTTACAAATCACACACAAGTTTTTGACTATAACCGGGGGGTCAAAAATGTTATCTGCCAATTCGCCTTCAGTATATGGGGATAAAGAAATAAAACTATTATTGTATTTCTCTTTACTTTATGAAGATTTTTTTATATTTTTTTAGCTTAAATTGTTAAGCTATGTACAGACGTTTGTCAGATCTTACAATATTGTCAGATCTGGCAATGTGCTGATAATGTACTGGCAATCGAAAATTGCCAGCACAATATTTCTTGTCAGTTCACACGGATGTCAGAAAATCTTACAATTTATTGCTAGACGGTTGTATGACAATGAATTCATCTGACAAAATCGTCAGTAGAAAAATTGTCAGTTCACACGGTTGCCATATGCACAAATTGTTCGATCTGTTGTTATGCGTTGCCAGACTTAAACAATTTGTTGGAAATTGTTAAATATTTATCGTTTGTGTTTGTGTTAAATGTAAAAATTGAAAGTATAAATTATTATTTTCTTTAAAATCAAGCGTGTACAGTGTTGCCCATAGAAAGAATTATCTTACAATGACGCCATTGTCAGATGCATGAACTTCGCACGTCTGACAATATTAAAATGTCTGACAAATATCTGGCAATAATTTTACAATGTGTTCACACGATTGTAAGATGTCTGACAATATGTTGTCAGTTGCTAGTCTTGCAATGGACTGACAATGCTTTTTCTGGCAACGTCGTCTGACAAAAATTGCCAGTTCACACGGTTGTAAGAAATTTTTGGCACATTTTACTGGCAATATTGTAAGATCTGACAACCGTCTGTACATAGCTTTAGAAAATTGAAAATTCGGGCGAAAAATAAAAATGAAATAAGTCCTCAAAATAAAGAAATAAGTCCCAAAAAACGTTGTTGTTGCTTTCTGTACATATTTTTGGGGATTATTTCATTTTGTTTTTGTGGACTTATTTCGTGGGGAGTTATTTCATCAAGCCTATTACTATGAGGTATGTAAATAAAACCCCCAACAACAATGACTATAAATCCTGTTCTTTATCTAATTGAGGTAGTTTAGACGAGAACAATTTTTAAGCCGCACAATTAATTTTTGTTCTTTTCCAAATTACACGAGACTAATTCATCTGGCACAAAATGTATACGTATACACAGCTTTGTGTGTGTTAGTGTTTTTAGTATTCATTTAACATTTGTTGTTTTTTAAGTTGTGCGTGTATTGGTTTTATGCTGCTAATGCGGGGTTGTAGCTGGTTGAAAAGTTATGCCAACCGCAAAACCACTCTCTTTGCCTCTCTCACCAACAAACTGGCATGTTATGCCAGCACAATTATGCCCGTATAAATCAGCGCATTTAGTTTGAACCATGTTAAATGATCGACGTCATTTTCTATTCGTTTTTTCGAATATCAAAATTTGACATTCGTTACATCACTAATACATGTATAAATCTTTACATACATACATATGTATATATGTAGAAATTTTGAAGTAAATATAATACATTAAAATTAAAAAGTTTAGTGTAGTTATCACGTTTTTTTATGTTACCCCGTTTTAGGGTTCCGTACACCAAAGGTGAAAAGTAACCAATTCTTATCTCAACGCTGTCCGTCTGTCTGTCACAGGCTATTTTCTCCAGAACCGTAAAAGCTGCGACCCTGAATTTTGCACAGATTATGTACAACTTTGGCCGCTACAACAGAAAGTACATTAGAGTTAAAAAATAAAGGGTGTTCCAAAACGAGCAACGAAAAATTTTAAAATCCCATGTAATACACATACAATTGTATATATCGGGTGTTTTTTAAGAGGTATATAACTTTGAATTGAAATAAAACACAAGAAAATCGTTTTAATGTCCATCAATTTGGCTTTATTGGAAGGACAATTTTATGCCATCAATGCTTAAATATGATTTCGGGCATGTTGCCGCCGCGGCTGGCTCGAATAAAGCCAATTCTACAGGTCCAATTTTCAACCACTTTTTCGAGCATATGGGGCCGTATGTTGGCAATAACGCCACGAATGTTGGCTTCCAAGTCCCCTAACGTTTCTGTTTTGTTGGCGTAGACGAGCGACTTCACATATCCCCAAAGAAAATAATCCAATGGTGTCAAATCACACGATCTTGGTGGCCAATTGTCAGGTCCATTCCGCGAAATTATGCGCTCATCGAATGTTTCCTTCAATAAATCGATTGTGACGTGCGCTGTGTGGCATGTAGCGCCGTCTTGTTGGAACCACAACTCATCCACATTCATGCCATCCAATTCGGGAACAAAATAGTCGGTTAGTCGGCTCCAATTGCTGTGCACGGTGGCGAATCGATTCATTCGGGTCCTCTTCAACACTTTGCTCTACAGCGGCAATTGTTTCTTCGGTGCGCACTGTTCGACGTCTCTGCGGATGCGTATTATCACATAGAGTAAACGTAGTGCGAAAACGATCCATGGTTAACCGAATTAATTGCTCTGATGGACGATTATGTCGACCATAAAATGGACGGAGCTTGCGGTAAACTTCGCGAACTGAACCATTATTTTCGAAATAAATTTGCACGATTTGCAAGCGTTGTTCTTTTGTCAACCTGTTCATGATGAAATGGCAAACCAAACTAAATATTAGTCACTTGACAGCTGACAAAATGGCCGCCAGTTAAAAAAGTGATGCCAACTTAAAGTTCTATACCTCAATAAGAAACACCCTTTATATAGGCACTTGAAATTTGTAAAGTTAGTGTATTTTTATACAGACTACAACAATTAACACTAAAATTAAAAAAAATCTAAATTAAAGGGTTTTCTATCAATTAATGTTATTTTTTTAAAAACTGAAAAAACGCAAAAACCAAAAAAACGTTAAATTAAAAACAAAATTCTAAAACTGAAATAAATCGCCAAAAACTGGAGAAATCGCCTAAAAAATCACCAAAAATTTAAGAAATCGCAAAAACGAGAAAAAAGCGCCAGAATTAAAAAAATCGCTAAGAAGGAAAAAATCCTAAAAAAATAAAAAAATTCCAAAATTCGTATAGTAAATACATATTACATACATATCACACGACTTTCGGGAGCAAAATAAAATTTTAAATTTTAAATAAATCAAACACAATTAAATTTTTACAATTCACCACTAATAATTTTTTGTAGTATTTTGAGAGTACTATCAATGGTAAACAAATTGATTATTTCAGGTTTTTATCTTTTGAGATAAAAGCCACAAAAGAGCGGTCACTCACGCGACTTCAAATAGACATATATTTAGACATCATTGCTAATATTCAGCAAACTCTGCGAATTGTGTGAAAATTTTGAACTTTAAATATTTTTGACATAAGTAAGAAATATCAAGCTTTATTATTAGACGTATGATTTTTTAAAATTTGGCCTGTTCCACTGCAGTTTTGTGTGCAGTTATATAAATAATTAAATTAATTAATTATAAAAAATAAAAAAGAGATATCCATATCGTTGTATTTTTTATTCAATACATCAAAAACAATTTTTCGCCTTTCTGCATTTGTTGGCAGTGCCCTTTCTGCCTTCTTTACGCCTTTTCCAAGAGATTGCTTGCTCCAATACCTACCACTTTTCTTGTTCTCCACTTGCTGATTAGTCCGAATCATTTTTACTCTGGGTCCATCATATTCTCTCTTTCTTTTTAACTTGCTATCGACTTCTATTGGATTCTCTCGCACTTTTATTCTGTACTTTCGCGACAATTCTCTTTGTTTTGCTGTATGATCCATCAGGTTTTGCGGGTTATTTTTTATTTGGCCCATGTACCGCATTTGCTTTTAATTTTTTTTAAAATTAATATTTGAATTAAAAAGCTAACAATAAATTAGCAAAAATAATTTTTTTAGAAGGGATTGCACTTACGGTCACTCACACGACAAACTTTCGCAATGAATAAAAAATAAATTATTCGGAAAAAATGTTATTTAATTTTATTTTACTGATTGTTGAACAAATTGAACCAATAAACTACAAATTTTGCCTCCACTTTTATCAACAAATGCAAACGTTTTCACATAACGTTTTCACGTTACTGGTTAGGTGTGTGTTTCCTTACTCTACTCTACACGTAAAGCGTTCCCGCCAGTGTGCACACTTAATTTTTTTTAAATTCGGTAGAATCGACAAAAAAAAAATCGGTAGATTTGCATGAAATTCGGTAGAAATTTTTTATTCAGAGAAACATAAAAAATAACAATTCAAAGAAACATAAAAAATAACAAAATATATGTACTTATATATAAAACGTAAGTGCAAGGAGTATCAAACTAAACAGGTTCCCAAAGCGCATTTAAAACTTCACATATGTTTGGAAATTAAACTGCCATAAACAATGAAGCATTTCCAATAAAAAAAGTGTTATTTGTCCTTACCCTTAATATAGATATGCTATGCATATTAGACTGGCCACTAAAAATAGATTTCCGATTGCTGGGCGGAAAAAGTTTCCTTTTGATACCAAATGCTTAGCATTAAAATTTGGTAGCGATATGAGAACGTTTGAGCCTGCCGCCCAAGACTTAAAGTTTGAAAAATCGAAATATATGGGAAAAATCAATGTTTTTATTGAAATACTTAAATTTTAATACATAAAACTAGTTTTAGTTGTTGATTTTTAATATTTAATTGAATTGCCAATTAAATTACCATTAATTGGCAATAATTAATATAATAATTAAATTGTCTGTAACCAAGATTGCATTTTTGATTTGCAGCTTGATAATATAAAGTCGGACGAACCATCAACCTTTGCCGAAATGGAACCAACCACATCAAAAGTGATTACTCGTACGTCTGATAAAGTATTACGTCAAATATATTTGATTGGCAATGTGACACATCAAATAAGTGGAGCTAAATTACCCTCCAATCGACAAGTATTGCAAGTCTATTTTTATAATATTCGATTCGCCAAATTATTCGCAGAAAGAAAGTGCAAGATTGGCAGTGAACGCTGCATCCCTTTTTTGGCTACAAGCCCGCTTACCGATCCGTGATTTGTACAAATGTGCTGATAAATTTATAAAACTGTACTATGAATGGCGACGTGTTTCTAAAAAGTCGTCGAAAGGGAAAGCGAACAAAGATCAGTCAGAATTTCTCGAAAATTTGGACAATCTCTTCGACATTGCTCACAACAACGCGTTGCAGATGATTCGCATTGAAGATGATCGGGAATTTTTATTGAAACAAAGACAAAAAGGGCGCCCCGGATGCATGATCGGAGTCGATATGCATTTATTTAGCCGTGAAAAGCGATCGCAGGAGCGAAGAGCAAGAGAAGAGTCACGAAAGCGAAAGCACGATGAGTCTCAAAACGTAGATATTGGTAAATATTTTTAATTTGCATTGTATAATACATATCAATTATTGGAATGAATGAATTCCTAACTTCTTTTATGTTTTCATTCAGCGATTGAAGAAAACAATAGTGCTAGTGAAAGCGATAATATTTCCGACGACAACGATCCAACAATGGACGTGGACGATTATGACACTCAACCAGAGGAAAGAAGAGGCCGTAGGCAATTGATAACACCACGTCTTTCAGCTGCTCTGGATGATGCTAAGGTTTCCGATAGAAAAGCAATACATATAATAATGGCAGTGGCAGAAGCCTTGCGTGTCAACGTTGATGAGCATGTTGTCAATCGAACGTCTCTCCAAAATTTACGAAGAAAGCACCGTGAAAAAGAATTTGAGAAGATTCAGGCCGAGTTCGTCGAATACGTAATTTACTTTACTTTTGGTTTAATTTTAATTATATATATATATTTTTTTTCCGTAGATAAATAGTGCACAATCATTAGTTGTTCATTGGGATGGGAAATTAATGGAAGCAATAGTTGGTAAAAAAAAAGTTGAGGGAATCGCAATTATCGTCAGTTATAAAGGCACCGCAAAATTTCTCAGTGCAGCAATTGTAGAACCCGCCACGGGAGACAATATTGCGGGCGCTGTTCGTAATGCTTTAATTAGTTGGAATATCATTGATCGCGTTGGTGCGATGAGTTTCGACACTACTTCTTCAAACACTGGTCCTAACAATGGTGCAATCGCATTCTTACAACAATATTTACAGCGGAAATTAATCAAACTTCCATGTCGTCATCATATTTTCGAAATTGTCTTGAAAAGTGTTTTTGACTTGAAATACTCAGCGACCAGTGCACCCGAAGTTCCTATTTTCAATCGATTTGCGGAAGCTTGGGACAATCTCAATCAAACTTCATTCAAATGCGGTCTCGACGACGAAATTGTCCGTTCAAAAATAAGCGAAGAGGATTGTGATGAAGTCAAACATTTCTGCTATCAAAATTTACAAAAAGATCAAATTCGCGCTGATTATAAAGAATTTATACAGCTCATAGTCACATTCCCTGGTAGAAACGGTGGCAATTTTCGGACGTGTAGTTCAACGTCCCATGCAAGGTTTATGGGAAAAGCAATTTATTGCCTGAAAATATTTCTTTTTCGCGAACAATTCAAATGCACAGATAGACAATTGAGCGCGCTGCGAGATGTATGTATTTTTCTAGTTCGACTATATGTCAAAGTCTGGTATGGATGCCCAAATGCCATCACAGCTCCAAATCAAGATCTACAATTTGTAAAGGAATCGATCGCATACGCTGAAACAGATGCAGCAGTGTCCAACATAGTTCTATCAAAAATCAAAAACCATTTGTGGTATCTAGCACCAGAAAACGTTGCTTTAGCATTTTTTGATCCTTCCGTTTCAGATGAAGCAAAGCGCAAAATGATCAAATGTCTCCAATCAAGTGAACCGAACGTAAAGCTATTGGAGAACCGTCGAATTGCAAGCGTTGAAGTTTTACGTTCCAGTTCATTGAGCGATTTAGTATCATATAAAACAAAATATTTTTTCACTGCATTTGGTTTGTCTGCCTGTTTTTTGGAAAAAGATCCATCGTTATGGGAAGAAGATGATGACTATCAAGACGCTTTGGACTTTTGTCGTAATTTGTTCGTCGTAAACGATGCTGCCGAACGCGGCGTCAAATTCATGAAAGGTTACAATCGAATCTTAACAAATGACGAAATCAAAAACAATTGGTATTTCAGTTCGTCGAGTCATATCGTCAGAAATTCCCTTCACATAAGAAATCCACACTCACTTAAATTTGCCTGTATTTAGTATTTTTCAGCTATAAAATTGTCTAACTTTGATATTTTTCATTAAATTTTGGATTTATAAAGCTCGTTGAAATGGTAATTTAATTGGCAATTCAATTAAATATTAAAAATCAACAACTAAAACTAGTTTTATGTATTAAAATTTAAATATTTCAATAAAAACATTGATTTTTCCCATATATTTCGATTTTTCAAACTTTAAGTCTTGGGCGGCAGGCTCAAATATTCTCCGATCGCTACCAAATTTTAATGCTAAGCATTTGGTATCAAAAGGAAACTTTTTCCGCCCAGCAATCGGAAATTGAAGGAATTTTCTATAAATAAGGGCCAGTCTAATGCATATATAAAATAATATTTATAAATAACAGGAATTCAGTTTTTGTATATAGGTTTTATAAAGCTACTAAAATAACTTTTATTTGACAAACATTTGCAACTACAAATATTATATGTAAGATACATTTATGAACTTAAACTGTTGTGCAAAGATTATTAAATCATTGGTAGGAATAAATATTTCATCCCCAAGGCCCAATTCTTTGGCAAATATTAGGTTACTTATAGTTTCAGTTTTTAACCAATTTCTTTGTTCTCTTTTAATGATTTTCATGACAGAAAATTACTGCTCTGCGGCCGAGCTGCTATGTGGCAAAATAGGCAATTTACACATATATCGACTCAAATTACTAAATAACAATATTCCGTAGAATTGGTAGATTGTTAAATTCACAAACATATTCGGTAGAATCTACCGAATATCGGTAGAAGTGTGCACACTGGTTCCCACACTTGAAAATTGTGTAAATGAGCACGATTTTGAGAGAGTAATGATATTCTCCTGCTTGCACGGAAAAGCACGTACTTTTTCTTCGTGCAAATTAAATTTTATTACGAATATTTATTAATTTTGCGCGAATTTCATTTAGAATCAGGAAGTAAGGGAAAGGCCCCCAGGGAATTCTTTTTTATAATCGGTCTGAAATATAATAAAGGAAATATAAATAAGGACTGCCCAGCTAAAAAAAATGATGATTATATATATTCATACACTTTCATACATTTATGTGTAAATATTCCCTCTACAGTATGCAAAGTTCATATCCATACTCTCTAAATTCACAAAAGTGCAATGCTGTGCAATAAATTAAATTACTAAAATTCCTTTTTTTAGATTTTGAACAGGGAGGTTGTATTTAATGAAACATTTGTTTGGACAAATAATTCAAAACGAACCAAAAGTCATTTCATTCCTCATTTCAAGTCAAAAGGTGAATACCCAGCTAAAAAAATTATATAAGGTCCATATATTTATAATATATGAATGTATATAACTATATATGAATATGTATGAATTCATGTATGGAAATGTATGGGATTATACATGGCAAAACTATTATATATGAACTAATATATGGACTCATATATGAAACGTATTATAATACACGAGCTCATATATGGAAATTTCATTATGAAGCTCTTCATATGCGGATCCATATATAGAATTAAGATTTAATATATGGAGCCATATAAGAATGTATGCATTCATGATATCTCACATAAGATCGTTTATGCAATCAAAACAATCAAAAAAGCTTGGTATTTTATCACTGGCGAATTGGAAATCCATTATAAAATACATGCGGTATGCAAAGTTTAAATGCGTACCCTCAACGTTTAAAAAAGAAAAACTTTTGTTACAAAAAAAAACCATTCTTGTATGATTTTATACATTTTGGGCCCATTCAATATATCAAATAATCCAAAGGATAATCCCATCATTAATTTTATAGAAAATAACAGAATTCTCTAGATAAGAAACAAAGTTCATATTGCAAAAAATTATATTGCCCACCCAGCTAAAAAAATATGTATGGAGCATATCGTCGCTGATTTAACTAACTGACCTAACTAACATTTTAAAAATTTAACAGGAGAGCAGCTTTTATGGTTGTTTTATACATTCATCCTTATGGCTGCGTCAGAAATCTTTTTACTTATATAGGCACAAAAGTAATGCTTACAGTCGGGAAAATTTTAGACAATGTGTATTATGACTTATAAAGTATACTAGAAGACTTAAGTCATTTTTCAAAAAAAAAATGTCAGTTAGGTCAGTTACTTAAAAGAGCGACGATATATGATATGACTGAAAACGAAATTTAGTTTTTTCTGTGTACGAATATGATTTTTGTATTTATTTATTTATTTATTTCAGTTGTTTCAATACATAAGAAGCCTGTACCAATACTACATGTATTGATAACTTAATTTCATGTCTATAATTGGTTCACCTTTTGACTTAAAATAAGGAATGAAATGACTTTTGGTTCGTTTTGAATTATTTGTCCAAACAAATGTTTCATTAAATACAACCTCCCTGTTCAAAATCCAAAAGAAGTAATTTTAGTAATTTAATTTATTGCACAGCGGTGAATTTAGAGAGTATGAATATGAACTTTGCATACTGTAGAGGGAATATTTACACATACATGTATGAAAGTGTATGAATATATATAATCATATATGACCATATACCCTCATTTTTCGGATCCGAACCATATATGGGATATCATATATGCTCCATACATATTTTTTTAGCTGGGTAATTATGTAAAAAACACAAAATTCATATTCGTACATAAAATTTAATTTAAGAACTCAGATTAAAAACTAATGCAATTAATTATAAAAGAAAAAATAATCGTCTAACAATAGTTTTCAATGTAATTTTTTGAACACTTTTGTTACCACGGATTATTTTTTCTTTTAAAATTAATTGCACTAGTTTTTAATCTGATTTCTTAAATTAAATTTTACTAGATATATCAAACGGACGACAGAATCGCCCGTATTCTAGAATCAAAATGTAAATAATTTTATTAAGATTCAAAGAAAATGTATCTAAACGTCATAAAAAATTCATTAAAACACAGTCACAGACATACTTACATACATATATATGCAACCGCAATTAAATAATACATGAAATTAAAAAAAACATAAACAAAATCCCTTCAACCAAGCTAATTCAATTTATTCAACTCTCTTCCTTTAGGTATTATGGGTTTCATACAACAACAAATAAGAGAAAAAATTCTTATGTCAAGAGAAATACTACAAACACACACACACACACACGCATGTTTTGTTTCTTTTTTACTTGTATGCTAATGAATGCGTGTGTAATATGTGTGCATATAGTAGTAGCAACTTTAAACACTTATAGCTCCCAAAATACTAAACCGATTTCAATAAAATATAGATTCTGCACATCTGTACGGGAAAACCATATAAATCTTTTTAAAATCGGTGCAGTGGTACCAGTGTAAAAAGGATTATAAAAAACATGTTCTCCTATTAATTATATAGAAGATGTACACATTAAATTTTATGTACACAGAAAAAATTATTCCCAAAAAATTTTCAAACAAACCTGTGTTTTGAAATTAATTTAGTTTCAGTAAATATTTTTTACTGTTCCAGTAAATTATTTGTTCCAATTTTATTTTATGTAAAAAAAACTGTATAGAATGAAAATTATCTATATAAAGTAAAATTTGTAAAAAAAAAATTTATATTTAATTTTTTTATATTTAAATTTGTTATTTTCAGTTAAATTTATTTTTATATACTGTAAAAAAAATTTGTCTGATTTTTTTTAATTTTTTCAGTTAAATTTATTTTTATATACTAAAGGTATTCACATCAGTTTTTTTCTTGTTGGAAAAATGGAAAAATGTAATTTTTTACAACAAACACAGGGAAAAAAATTCACCAAAAGTTGAATTTAAAAACTGAACTTTAGGTGGAATTTTTTTCCTGTGTTTGTTGTAAAAAATTTACATGTTTCCATTTTTCCAACAAGAAAAAAACTAATGTGAATACCTTTACTGTAAAAAAATTTGTCTGATTTTTTTTACATTTTTTTTTACAAATTATTTTATAGATATAAAAAAACATTTTATTTTTTTACTTTTGTTTGCAGTTTTCAAACTTACTATGTTTGTATATTGTGATTCTCAATATAGTATTAAGAGTCTTACTATAAACATACGGAGTTTGTTAGCTAAATTAAAAAATTTTTTGGGTTGAAATCTACTGGCGAGTTCCAAAAGTTAACCATGGAAACAAGCCAATTTTTGAAAGTAAAAAAAAAATAGTTGAACCTTTCATTTGATTCAGTTAGTTTTTTCAGATAAAACTTTTACTAATTAAAAAAAAAATATAGACTTGTTATTGATTCAGTTAATTTATTTTCTGATAATACGAAAAATTTTAGTGAATGTGTTTGTAAATTATAAAAAAAAATTGTTGAATAATACAAAAAAAATCTGCAAAAATGTTCTTCTGTTCGTATTACTGAATTTGACCGAAAATATTTTGAGTTTCAGTTAACTTTTTTCTCTAATGCCATAATAAATTAACTAAAAATAAATTTTTTTTTTCAGTTAAATTTTTACAAAATTGTTATCAGAATCTACAAATTTCTTTGTAGGTCCGCATTCACACAAAAAATTTACTGATTCAATGAATTTGGTTACTGAAAACGAAATTTAGTTTTTTCTGTGTACGAATATGATTTTAGTATTTTATTTATTTATTTATTTATTTCAGTTGTTTCAATACATAAGAAGCCTGTTCCAATAATACATGTATTGATAACTTAATTTCATGTCTATAATTGGTTCACCTTTTGACTTAAAATAAGGAATGAAATGACTTTTGGTTCGTTTTAAATTATTTGTCCAAACAAATGTTTCATTAAATACAACCTCCCTGTTCAAAATCCAAAAGAAGTAATTTTAGTAATTTAATTTATTGCACAGCGGTGAATTTAGAGAGTATGAATATGAACTTTGCATACTGTAGAGGGAATATTTACACATACATGTATGAAAGTGTATGAATATATATAATATAATGACCATATACCCTCATTTTTCGGATCCGAACCATATATGGGATATCATATATGCTCCATACATATTTTTTTAGCTGGGTAATTATGTAAAAAACGCAAAATTCACATTCGTACATAAAATTTAATTTAAGAACTCAGATTAAAAACTAATGCAATTAATTATAAAAGAAAAAATAATCGTCTAACAATAGTTTTCAATGTAATTTTTTGAACACTTTTGTTACCACGGACTATTTTTTCTTTTAAAATTAATTAATTAGTTTTTAATCTGATTTCTTAAATTAAATTTTACTAGATATATCAAACGGACGACAGAATCGCCCGTATTCTAGAATCAAAATGTAAATAATTTTATTAAGATTCAAAGAAAATGTATCTAAACGTCATAAAAAATTCATTAAAACACAGTCACAGACATACTTACATACATATGCAACCGCAATTAAATAATACATGAAATTAAAAAAACATAAACAAAATCCCTTCAACCAAGCTAATTCAATTTATTCAACTCTCTTCCTTTAGGTATTATGGGTTTCATACAACAACAAATAAGAGAAAAAATTCTTATGTCAAGAGAAATACTACAAACACACACACACACACACGCATGTTTTGTTTCTTTTTTACTTGTATGCTAATGAATGCGTGTGTAATATGTGTGCATATAGTAGTAGCAACTTTAAACACTTATAGCTCCCAAAATACTAAACCGATTTCAATAAAATATAGATTCTGCACATCTGTACGGGAAAACCATATAAATCTTTTTAAAATCGGTGCAGTGGTACCAGTGTAAAAAGGATTATAAAAAACATGTTCTCCTATTAATTATATAGAAGATGTACACATTAAATTTTATGTACACAGAAAAAATTATTCCCAAAAAATTTTCAAACAAACCTGTGTTTTGAAATTAATTTAGTTTCAGTAAATATTTTTTACTGTTCCAGTAAATTATTTGTTCCAATTTTATTTTATGTAAAAAAAACTGTATAGAATGAAAATTATCTATATAAAGTAAAATTTGTAAAAAAAAAATTTATATTTACTTTTTTTATATTTAAATTTGTTATTTTCAGTTAAATTTATTTTTATATACTGTAAAAAAATTTGTCTGATTTTTTTTAATTTTTTCAGTTAAATTTATTTTTATACACTAAAGGTATTCACATCAGTTTTTTTCTTGTTGGAAAAATGGAAAAATGTAATTTTTTACAACAAACACAGGGAAAAAAATTCACCAAAAGTTGAATTTAAAAACTGAACTTTAGGTGGAATTTTTTTCCTGTGTTTGATGTAAAAAATTTACATGTTTCCATTTTTCCAACAAGAAAAAAACTAATGTGAATACCTTTACTGTAAAAAAATTTGTCTGATTTTTTTACATTTTTTTTTTACAAATTATTTTATAGATATGAAAAAACATTTTATTTTTTTACTTTTGTTTGCAGTTTTCAAACTTACTATGTTTGTATATTGTGATTCTCAATATAGTATTAAGAGTCTTACTATAAACATACGGAGTTTGTTAGCTAAATTAAAAAATTTTTTTGGGTTGAAATCTACTGGCGAGTTCCAAAAGCGGGAACGAGAAATGCTTAACCATGGAAACAAGCCAATTTTTGAAAGTAAAAAAAAAAATAGTTGAACCTTTCATTTGATTCAGTTAGTTTTTTCAGATAAAACTTTTACTAATTAAAAAAAAAAAAAATTTAGACTTGTTATTGATTCAGTTAATTTATTTTCTGATAATACGAAAAATTTTAGTGAATGTGTTTGTAAATTATAAAAAAAAATTGTTGAATAATACAAAAAAAATCTGCAAAAATGTTCTTCTGTTCGTATTACTGAATTTGACTGAAAATATTTTGAGTTTCAGTTAACTTTTTTCTCTAATGCCATAATAAATTAACTAAAAATAAATTTTTTTTTTCAGTTAAATTTTTACAAAATTGTTATCAGAATCTACAAATTTCTTTGTAGGTCCGCATTCACACAAAAAATTTACTGATTCAATGAATTTGGTTACTGAAAACGAAATTTAGTTTTTTCTGTGTACGAATATGATTTTTGTATTTTATTTATTTATTTATTTATTTCAGTTGTTTCAATACATAAGAAGCCTGTTCCAATAATACATGTATTGATAACTTAATTTCATGTCTATAATTGGTTCACCTTTTGACTTAAAATAAGGAATGAAATGACTTTTGGTTCGTTTTAAATTATTTGTCCAAACAAATGTTTCATTAAATACAACCTCCCTGTTCAAAATCCAAAAGAAGTAATTTTATTGCACAGCAGTGCGGTTTTGTGAATTTAGAGAGTATGAATATGAACTTTGCATACTGTAGAGGGAATATTTACACATACATGTATGAAAGTGTATGAATATATATAATCATATATGACCATATATCCTAATTTTTCGGATCCGAACCATATATGGGATATCATATATGCTCCATACATATTTTTTTAGCTGGGTAATTATGTAAAAAACACAAAATTCATATTCGTACATAAAATTTAATTTAAGAACTCAGATTAAAAACTAATGCAATTAATTATAAAATAAAAAATAATCCATCTAACAATAGTTTTCAATATAATTTTTTGCAGTAATATGAACTTTGTTTCTTATATAGATAATTTTGTTATTTTCTATAAAATTAATGACTGGATTATCCTTTTGATTATTTGATCCACAATGTATAAAATCATATAAGTATGTTTTTTTTTTTTTTTTTTGTAACAAAAGTTTTTCTTTTTTTAACATTGTGGGTACGCATATAAACTTTACATACCGTATCTATTTTCTAATGGATTTCCAATTCACCAGTGATAAAATACCAAGCTTTTTTGATTTCAAAAACGATCTTATATGAAATATCATGTATGCATACATTTTTATATGGCTCCACCCAGCTAAAAAAATTATATATGGTCCATATATTTTTAATATATGAATGTATATAAATATATATGAATATGTATACATTCATGTATGGAAATGTATGGGATTATATATGGCAAAACCATTATATAGGAATTGATATATAGACTAATAAATGAAATGTATTATAATATATGAACTCATATATGGAAATTTTAATTATGAAGCTCTTCATATGTGATTCATATATAGAAATAAGGTGTGATATATGGTGACATATAAAAATGTATGCATATATGATATATCACATAAGATCGCATTTGCAATCAAAAAAGATTAAATTTTATTAATTCGATCTTTTTCCCTCTTTTTAATCACTTTGGAAGTCTGTTAAAAAATACATAAGCGGATGCAAAGTTAATATGCGTAGAGCCTCAAGGTTTAAAAAATAAAAACTCGTGCAACCAAAAAATCGTACTTGTAGGATTTTATATATTGTGGGCCTATTTAATAAATCAAATAATCAAAAAGATAATTTAGTCATTAATTTTATAAAAAGTAACAGAATTCTAAGATATATGTATTTAAGAAAAAAAATTCATGTAACTGCAAAAAAATAATATTAAAAACTAGTGTTAGTATAAAAACGGATTAATTTTTCTTTTATAATAGCATAAGTTTTTAATCTGATTATATGTTGTGTGCGAATGTGTGTTTTGTGATTTTTTTTAATAATCGATTCACATTTTCTATTAAAATGTCGAATGAAATGTCTTTTAGTTCGTTTTGTATTATTTTGTTTGAACAAATTTTACAAAAAAATAATTTTAATAATTTAATTTATTGCACAGCAGTGCGCTTGTGGAATCAATATGAGCTTTGCATACTATATATATATATACATTCATGTATGAAAATGTATGAATATATATATTATCATATGTGTCCATATACCCTCATTTTTCGGATCCGAACCATATGTGGGACATCATATATGCTCCATACATATTTTTTTAGCTGGGCATATATTAAATCTTATTTCTATATATGGACTCACATATGAAGGGATTCATAATTAAATTTCCATATATGAGCTCATATATTATAATACATTTCATATATAGTTCATATATTAATTCATATATAATAGTCTTGCCATGTATAATCCCATACATTTTCATATATGAATTCATATATATGTATACATATGTATATATTTATATACATTCATATATTAAAAATGTATGGACCATATATAATATTTTTATCTGGGTGAAATATTTTTAAGTAAACTTGAAAATTGAGAATACCCAGCTAAAAAAATATGTATGGAGCATATATGATATCCCATATATGGTTCGGATCCGAAAAATGAGGGTAAATGGACATATATGATCATAAATATTCATACATGAATTTGTATTCCCTATATAGTATGCAAAGTTCATATTAATTAAAAAAGAGCACTGCTGTGCAATAAATTAAATTATTAAAGTTATTTTTTTGTAAAATTTCGTGGAGAAAGGTTGTGTTTAATGAAACATTTGTTCGAAAAAAATAATTCAAAACAAACTAAAAGACATTTCTAGTTAATTTTAATTATTATTCGAACTCCATTTGTTTCTATATTTGTGATTTTAACGGGCTAAATTTCGTATCGCTTTTTAAGCCAAATTACATGTGATAATTATTAATGAATAAATAACACCAAAGTCTGTTGTAAATATTCTGACTAACAACACATAGTTGAACGTTTCATTCGACATTTTAAGATAAAATATGAGTCGCCCAGCTAAAAAAATTAAATATGGTCCATATATTTTTAATATATGAATGTATATAACTATATATGCATAAGTATGAATTCATGTATGGAATTGTATGGGATTATACATGGCAAAAATATTATATATGAATTGATATATGGACTAATATATGAAACGTATTATAATACATGAGCCATTATGGAAATTTAATTATGAAGCTCTTCATATGTGATTCATATATAGAAATAAGATGTAATATACGGAGCCATATAAAAATGTATGCATATATGATATCTCACATAAAATCATTTTTGCAATCAAAAAGCTTGCATTTATTAATTCGATCTTTTTCTATCTTTTTAATCACTCGTGAATTGGAAGTTTGTTAGAAAATACACACGGTATGCAAATTTTATATGCGTAGACCCTCAAGATTTAAAAAATAAAAACTCGTGCAACAAAAAAAAAATCATTCTTGTAGGATTTTATATATTGTGGGTCTATTTAATAAATCAAATAATCAAAAGGATAATTCAGTCATTATTTTTATAAAAATTAACGGAATTCTCAGATATATTTAAGAAACAAAATTCATATAACTGCCAAAAAATAATATTAAAAACTAGTGTTAGTATCAAAATGGATTAATTTTTCTTTTATAATAGCATTAGTTTTTAATTTGATTTCTTAAATTATATGTCGTGTACAAATGTGTGTTTTGTGTTTTTAATAATCGATTCACATTTTCTCTAAAAATGTCGAATGAAATATCTTTTAGTTCGTTTTGAATTACTTTATTCGAACAAATGTTTCATTAAACACAACCTTTCTCCACGAAATCTTACAAAAAATAACTTTAATAATTTAATTTATTGCACAGCAGTGCGCTTTTTTAATTAATATGAACTTTGCATACTATATAGAGAATACACATTCATGTATGAAAATGTATGAATATATATTATCATATATGTCCATATACCCTCATTTTTCGAATCCGAACCATATATGGGATATCATATATGCTCCATACATATTTTTTTTAGCTGGGCGATTATTAAAAAAACACAAAACACACATTCGTAAACAACATATAATTTAAAAAATCAGATTAAAATCTAGTGCAATTGTAAAAGAAAAAATAATCCATTTATATGAACTTTGTTTCTTAATATATCTGAGGATACCGTTACTTTTTATAAAATTAATAATAATTTAATGACTGAATTGTCTTTTTGATTATTTGTTTATTAAATAGGCACACAATATATAAAATCCTATAAGAATGATTTTTTTATTACACGAGTTTTTATTTTTTAAACCTTGAGGCTCTACGCATATAAACTTTGAGTAGACTTCCAATTCACCAGTGATAAAAAAGAGAGAAAAAGATGGAATTGAAAAAATTCAAGATTTTTTGATTGCAAATGTGATCTTATGTAAGATATGTATGCATACATTTTTATATGGCGCCATATATTACATCTTATTTCTATGGATCTATGGATCCGCATATATGAGCTCATATATTATAATACATTTCAAATATTAGTCCATATATCAATTCATATATAATACTTTTCGCATGTATAATCCCATAGATTTCCATACATGAATTCATACATTTTCATATATAGTTATATACATTCATATATTAAAAATATATGGACCATATATAATTTTTTTAGCTGGGTATGGTAGTATATTTTCACCGCTGATTAACTGTTTCGTCCCATCAAGGATACGAACCAGAATCATTTATTGGATAACTCATTTTAACTTCAGTACTTCAGTGGTAAGTTTCGTCACAACCAAATGAACTACTGAACAGTAGTGGACAGTGTTGGAATGACAGCACTGTGCTAATATCTATAGATCAAAGCGTTACATTTAAAATAGACTAGTGAAGCCACCTAGTGTCCAACAGATTCCTCAATAGGGCTAAAATACAAAAGTTTGTAATAAACTTTTCGTTTGTCTCTCTTTGTAAGTATGGCTGCTTGTGTTTATATGTATATGTGTATGTATGTGTGTGTGTGAGTGTGTGTGAATGCGTTTAATCATGGTAGGAACACAATGTATGTTTGTGACTGACTGACAACGTGGTTGAATCTGTCAGTTTATGGATTTGCAAAAGTGAGTTAGTTTCTGCATGCATATTTGTAAGATAAAAAAGAAATTTTTAAATATTCAAATGCAGTAATGTTTATAAAAATGTCCTGCGGCCATTTCGTTCATATTCGTTCAATTTGCAGATGCAGACAGATTTAAAATGTGTGCGCTTCTCCGGCAGTCCATTTTGGTTCTGTTTGTAGTTATTTTATAGATGTTGTATTATTCGCTGTAGGATAGCTTACTATATGAACATACATACATATGTACATCCATATGTACATATTTACAGATATTCATACATACATACATACTTGTATGTATGTATGTTTGTATGTTTCCATGTCGATATGTCAGTATGTACATGTTGGGTGAACGTTTAAGCTCTTTATAAAGATTTCGTGCTACAAGAAGGAGTTGTATGGTTAGGTATTTATATATGTATATGGATGTATGTACATAGTATGTATACATACATGTGTGTAAACATATTGATCGTCGATGTACATAAGTATATTTTATAAATTTTTCCAAATATAATAAAAAAATAATAGCCCGAAGAGTTTGCGTCCTCATAGTTGTTGGTCGATATTTGCAGCAGTTGCATAAGGCGGATGTTTACGGTACGTATATGGGGATTGTGTATTGCACCTTTAATCCGCTCAAAGAACATTAAAGGAACAAAAAAAAACATCTACTAAATTCCTGAAAACAAGCTACAAAAATATTTACACAAACGTAAGTACATGAAAAGCGTACAACAATTCGTGGCACTCAAATAAGTACACTTGAAAGGAAATTCGTTCATACAGACAATCCTATATTTGTGTGGTAGGTACGGTACGTACATACAGCGTGACCGTTTGACCGACTAAAGTGGCAAATTGCCACTTTTTCAACTGCCTTTCCCCTTTTTCAACTGCCTTGTCACTTTTTGTCCCCCTGTGAGTTATATGAAAGTACATTAAAAATAAAAAGTTTGGTGTAGTTTTCGCGTTTTTTTTTAATTTTGCGCCCTTTTTTTAAACATAAACAGTCACAACTCAAAAAATTTCAGATGCCGAGTAGTTGCAAACAACTGTTGATACTGTACAAATGACGCAAGTATGTAATATAAAAATAAGCATAACGGTATTTTATATTATTCAAGGAGACTTTATTGCAAAAGAAATTGTTGCGGTCAGGCAACTGATATATAAAAAAAAAACACTTCGATCATTTTGAGTTGTGACTGTTTATGATTTAGTGTGCGATATGTATGTATGTATGTACGTATATTAGAGTGGAAGTTATTTTTTTTTGGATTTCTTTTGCTTATACAAATCGGTTCAGTTTTATTAAAAAAAAATACAAAAAAATTATAGCGATAAGTTGTGTTTTAGGGGGTGCGTCCGCCCCTCAAAGTTGGCCTTCCATATGAACATATTTGACTAAAATATATAACTGGTTGCAAATTATAGCATTCCATATCCAATGAAACTTTAAAGTATTTCCAAAAAAGTCCATTATATTTTATAAAATTTCGTTCGATATTGAATGCCGCAATCCCCAGTACAAAAAATTAACTTTAATTTACCATTATATACCACTTACAACTGCAAATCGAGCTGAAATAAAGTAAGCCTAGGAAATAAAAAATATTTTGATTATTGGTTGTTTGTTACAACTATTATATTAGTTGAGCTTCTCATTTATGTATTTAAGTGAAAGTTTAAATTAATATCTCTAGTTGTTCCACGATATTTTTTGGGATTTATTTGCTGGTGGTTCAGCGTTGTCTATATATTTCATTGTTGCTGTAACAAATCATCAGTATTAGACTTGTGCCATTTAGTTCATTTCAGTGACCGGTCATTTTAGTTCATTATTTGTAAATGAACTAGTTCGTTCATTTAGTTCAATCGCTCTTTTTAGTTCAATGAACTAGTTAGGTCTTTTTAGTTCAATGATTTTACATCTACAATTCTACATGCATATGTATGAGTGTTGTGGTCTTTGACAATATTGAAAAGACAGATTCTGTGATTAAAATGTTTTATGAAAAATAAAATTAATTAATTAATAAATAAATTTGCTCTATAAAGGGTTTATAAAACAAATTTTTTAAAATCTCATAAATCCAAAATATATATATAAGTGTTTACTTGTTTATTGCATTTGTGGTAGTAGCAAGCCATGAACAAGAAATAAATATACATACATACATACATATGGATGAGTATAGAAGATAAGCACACAACAGTGAAAAAGTAAAGCAAAACGTTGAAAACATTTAGTTCACAGGATCTGTATTAGTTCATTTTATGTCTTAGTGCTTAGTTCAAAAATTGAACTAGTTCAAAAATTGAACTAGTGAGCGTAAAACAATTGAACTAGTTCACTTAGTTCAAAGTACTGAATCGTTCATTTGAACTAGTTCGTTCATGAACTACACAAGACTAATCAGTAGACTTCAACCACACATTTTGAATAGTCACAAACCTCTTATCTTATGCACAGACTTTCAAGAACTATTTGAGAATTCACAAATAATAATATTTTTGAAAATCACAAAAGAAAAATAAGCGTAGTAGGCTTAGGTTTGTGACTATTCAAAATGTGTGGTTGAATTCTACTGATGATTTGTTACAGCAACAATGAAATATATAGAAAACGCTGAACCACCAGCAAATAAATTTCAAATTAAAATAAACTTCTGACAATATGTCGAATAATAAATTTCTTAGATATATTTTGGGGTAAAGACTTCCTGATATTTACATTAGCAACAAATTCAAATATAATCCAGGTTACCCTAAATAAATATCAATGTTACAAATGTGAAAGTGAGTTAGTTTGTTTGATTGATTGTTTGTTTGTGACGCTTTCACGCCCTAATCGCTACATGGATTTTTAAAATTCTTTCACCAGTGGAAAGCTACATTAACAGCGTCAAATAGAGCATATTTTTTATCCGATTCGGATTCGGTTTATTTATTTGGAACGGTTTGGATAATTTTCGTTCGGGTTTGATTGTTTAGCCATTTTTAAACCGGTCTTTATGTATTTTGTAAACAGATTAACGCGAATGAGCTTTTAGTTTAAAAATATTTTTAAGAAAAAAAATTTTAATGAATAATACCTGATTTACATTAAGCATTTTTTTCATGAAATTAGTTGCATGAAAATTTGTCAATAGGAGGCCTGGAGGAGCAACTTATATCAAAAAAGTTGTCAAAAATACATCAGAGATTCATTCTATGCCATTTTTTAAATAACATTCTCTTTTATAGCGCTGCGAGTAGCAAATAGAAAAAGTTGCGTGCAACAAAATTCATAAAATTTCATGAAAAAATGCTTAATGTAAATCAGGTAAAAGTGAAATATACATATTATGAAGCATTAATTAGGGATAATTAGCACATTAACAAATGTTAAATTTAATTGCAGCAATTTCCAAAAACACCAATGAATTAAATGTTGCTTTCTAAAAATTTCTAAAAATACAATTTTGAACATGCAAGACCATTTCTACATACAATATTGTAAATTGGGCTATTGTGAATGTAATTGCACATATTTTGAATATGACAATACAATATGGCACTTAAAAATTTCAATTGTGTACTCCGAATTATGCTGATGTAATGCCACAAAATGCCATAATATGAAAGAATTATTGTGTGTTAAGCGCCGTACAAATATTTACAGCCTTATTTTTAAAACTTATTAAAGCTTTTTAAAACAAATTTTCATACAAAACTTTTCTCAAAAAGCCTTTATAAAGCCTTAATAATTTTTATAAATAAGGCTGCTAGTTTTCGAAAGTACTTGACATCTCATTGTAGACACATGCGTGCTTTACCATACAGCAGGTGTAAGAAAACACGCTTCATTTTAAATAGACCTAAGCTTAAAGCCGAATTAGTGGAAGAATTGCTTAATCATGGCATTTCTTACAGTTTTAGAAATTTTTTAAAAATTTTAACGCTTGTTTGCAATATGTCGCCCCTTTTCCCGATAAATGTGACTTTTTAGGCAAATATTGGCTTTTTTTTAACCATTTTACCGATTTTTAATCCATCTAAATATTTGATGTTAAGGAATTTAAGATAATTTCCGTAATTTTGGCATTCATTAGATCTTTAGGTATTTGTAAGTTATATACGGGCTTGTTTGCAATTTATCGCGAATTTTCTCTATTTTCGCAATAAAAGTAATTGTCTCCATTTTTTTTTACAAGTTTAAACATTTCTAATCAGTATCATACTTTGATATATTTCTGATGTTACATACCAAGTTTTTGCAAATTCTCGACATCGTCGCAAATTTTTCCAAAGTTTTAGACATTCCTTACAATTTTAGCATTTTTAAATTTTAATAAATATTTATTTATTTTATCTGCATTTACTTGTAGCGTGTTTGTGTAAAACTTTAACGTTAGGAATCTATTACAGAAATGTCAACGTCTTACACAAACAGGCTGTTACTTTTATCAGTTTTAACAACCCGCGTAATTCGAGTGCTACCTGTATGCGTACTTATCCGTACATAGATTAAAAAATGAACATGTATACATAGATATGTACATACATCCTACCGAGAGTATTTTGCACAAACAGTTTCACAAAATTACAGTAACAATTTTACCAAAAAGTTCATATTTATGTACATACAAACATATATTCAACATGCACTCGCGTAACATTTACATTAGACCAGCCCTTAGTTCTTGGTGTAAATATAGAAATCCTCACAAAAACATAAATGTGAAAAACGGCCAAGTTCTTATCCAAAATTTCGGCCATTAAAAGTTGTGAGATATAAAATTTGACCAAGTTCTTGTTTGGCATAATACCTATCACTGAAATATGCTATGCATTATATAAATTTGTAAGCGTAAGGTTGTCATATAATTTCTAGATAATCTGCTAATTTCACAATATTTTTAACGATATGAAGAAATAAACAAATATACATTATTCTCTCCTTTTCTAGAAAATTAAAAATATTGCCAAGTTAGCAGATTATCTAGAAATTATATGACACACTTACGATTACAAATGTATATAATGCAGCATATGTTAGTGAAAGGTTTTGTGCCAAACAAGAACTTGGTCAAAATTTATATCTCACTGCTTTTGATGGCCGAAATTTTTGATAGGAACTTGGCCTTTTTTCACATTTATGTTTTTGTGAGGAGCTGCCTACTTTTTGAAAAATTTTCTATGATAACATTTTTTAAACTTAAAATTTCTAGGGAGTTTTATTTCTATTTATGATCACTGTGCCAGTTAAAAATTTCATAGTTGCATAAAATAATGGGTTAGAGATGATGAATTTTGGATTGTACACCTTAAAAATGAATTATTGTGTTGTTACAACGGGTCGCCAGTGTGTACGTAATTTGTTAAAAGTCATCTGGAAAGAAACATGTAAAATACAGCGTCAATTTTAGTGGGAGTGATCCCGGCTATTTTCTCAATATATTTACATATTAAAGTCTGCTTAGCCGAAGTACATAAATCAAAAGAATATGTCCAATGTGCATGCAAAGTTTCAATAGGGTAGCTGGTTTCTTAAATTTTTCTTAGTGATCTCTGATCTAGATTAATATGTGTACCAAATTTCAGCTCTCCAGTGCGAATTAGAGTTTTAGCGGATAAAACTTCTTGGTTTTAAGATTTTCCCATTGGCTTACTCATCTACACTTACTTCTGCATAAAATTTCAGCTCTTTAGCGTGAACTACCTCATAATTTTATGAGCATCACCCCTCCCACTATTTTAAACTCACAATATTTCTGTGAGCAGCGCTTATAATTCATGCTAACTTTCTTCTAAAATATGCTAGACCGAAGCAGATTAAACACCAGGCCAAAATTTTATGAGAGTGATCACTACCACTTTTTTAAGTGATAGTTTGAAGTTTTGTATACGTGTAACGTATATGCAAGTTTTCACTAAAATAGCTTAAGTTAAAAGCTGTATATTAACAGCCTTATTTATAAAACTTTTTAAGGCTTTATAAAGGGATTTTGAGACAAATTTTCATAAGAAATGTTTCTTAAAAAGCCTTAATAAGATGTATAAATAAGGCTGTAAGTTTTCAGTTTCAAGCAATAGTAGCGTAGCCCCACCCATTCTGGTAATATATTTTGGTTTTTCAGATTTTTCTAGTTGGTTTCTCACCTAGACCTACTCGTGTAACCAATTTCAGCTCCTTAGCGCAACTTTTAATTTTTAATATTTATGGGCGTAACCATGCCCACTTTTGCAAACTTAAGATTTTTTTCGGCCAGTGTCTATTAATTGTGCAAATTTCGTTGCAAACGGATAATAATACATACAGAAATAGTATATCTAAATATGCTGAGGCGTAGTACACGAAAATGAAGTTGAAATGGTATGGGCGTGTCAACGCCCACTTTTTTAATGAAAAATTTTTAGGCGTAAAATATGCACTTTTTGCACCTCTATATCTCCGGAAACTTTCATTGTAAAAATTTCAAACATATGAGGTTACATATGAGTTTACATGAATTTATTCTAATTATGATTTAAATTTCATAATTTTACGGTCGCGGGGAACAAAGTTATGAGGGGGTAAAAACAGCTCGAATGGCTTCCTGTAAATATACACACTACGTGTATTGGCCAGAACTTTGATTTTCCTTTAACCGTCTTCAAAAAAAGGAGGAGGTTAACAATTCGTCTATATTCTTCTTTGGTGATGTTACTCCATAACTCGGTACATTTTAGACCGATTGTAATTTTTTTTTGTCTGAGAGGATATAGCTTCCCATTGGTCCCATTGTAAAAAAAGTGGACGAGGACAAGTCCACAAATTTTTTATATTTAATTTTATGATATTCTACTTATTTGATTTCTGCGAAACCTATCAAAGACCTTTGATTCTTGAAAGTTGAAAAAATGGGCGGGGTTGCGCCCATTAAAATATGTTATAATATTTCACGCGGTTATACTTAACAGATCTTTAGAAAACTAAGCATACACCTTCAGCTCTAAAATAGACACACCCAGCAAAAAATTACACATTACCATTAGAACTACTTGCCATATAATGACTTAATTTTGTGATTGCCAATTTTCATTACTCGCTTACAAATCACATTACCTAAAATTACAAAAAATGACGTGCAAGTTGCTTAATGAAGAGAATGATTTTTTTAGAAGAAATAGATTACGTGAAATGTTGACAAATAAAAAAAATGTAAGTACTTCTCAAGAATCGAATATTTTAGCCTCACGCCTTGTTAAAATCATTAAGTTGGTAATCCAGTAGGTAAGTGCTTCCACAAAAAATGCTTAATTCCAAGCTCGATTACCTTTTTTGAAATTTTTTGCTGGGCAATTCTCCATTTAAAAAAAACCTATCAAACACCTTTGATTCTTGAAAGTTGAACAGTGGACGGAATCACTCCCATTAAAATTTAATATTTTTTTTAAGTGGTTCTACTTTATCGATCCGAAAAACACACAATCTTGCATTTAAAAAATGGGTGGAGGCACTCTCATTAAAATTTAATTTTATGTATCACGTACTTTTTTTATCTCCTTCTATCAGATTTTTGCATTGAAGTCGGTTATTTTTGCAGAAAGAATTATTTTTTGAAAAAATCATTTCTCATATATAACATTTAAAAGTACATGTGGACCATTCTGTGTGCTCCTACGCATTTCACCACTAAATATGGTAGCAACGCAGAATTTTCTATAACATTTTTAAGCTTCTGAGAATGTCAAAACGCATTCCAAGTAAAGAATGTGTTCTACATTACTGCTGGTCACCGAGAGTTATGTATTTGTGTCTGCCAATTCAATTCCAACTTCAATCAGCTTATTATACAAATAAATATACATACACGAATACATTACTCTCGGTGCACCGCGATGGCCAGCATTATTCTATATACATACAGAGTGACGAAAATCAATCGATTTATTGTACAAATGAATACACATACGCGATTACATTAGATACTCTCGGTGGCCAGCATTGTTCTATGTTCTCGTATGTTCTCACATTTGGTCATATTTGAATACAAAAGTTTTTTATAAAATACAACCCTGCAAAAAATTACAGATTGCCTTCAGCACTACTTTCCATATAATGACTTAAGCTTAAATTAAATTAGACGTGACATAGCCATAATGCCATAGCCATAACCAAACCAAAATTCAATTGGTTTCTATGGTGAGAGTTATGGCATTATGGCAAGTCACCTATAATCAAATACAGTATTGCCCATAAGTTTGGTTCGATTAGCTGTTTTCTATGGTTATTGTTATGGCACGTCTGATTGAGCCTTTACTTTTCTGATTAACAAATTTCATTGCTCGCTAACAAATCACATTAACTAAAATTTAAAAAAAATTATGTACAAGTTGATAAATGAGGAGAATGATTATTTTAGATTTAATAGATTACGTGAACATGTTGCCTAACAAAAAAAGTAAGTACATCTCAAGAATCGATTATTTTAGTCTCACGCCTTGTTAAAATCATCAATTTGGTAATCCAGTAGGGAATTGCTTCCACCAAAAATGCTTAATTCTAAGCCCGATTACCTTTTTGAATTTTTTTGCTGGGAAGAGATGCATTCTTTTTAAGCTTAACTTTTTCTGTTCGCTTTCTATTGAGACGTCTAGTAGGTAGGTCGTTCTAACAGCACTGTTACTATGGGACCGAACTGAAGGATCTATAGAATGTTTTCCCAATAACATAATCTGAATGAGGGTGCAGGGTCTAGCCCACTTAAACTCATTACTAAGATCGGAAATTAAAATTCTTCATGCATAGCTTCACACACCCCAAGATGTGTATGTGTGTTTGTAATAACATCACCCCGTTTAATGTGCTATATACAAATATTCCTTACAAAAAAATTTAATAAAATAGAGTAAGATCGCCACCAAGGTTAAACGTACTAATATGAAAATAAAAACCAAATCAATGCATTCCGCAATAGATATCACTGTAGGATCCACATTAAATTTCTTTTGTACTAATTTCAGTTGACAACACTGCTGTTATTTAAAAGGGCTTTCTTTAATCCTCCAGTTGGTGAACTTCCTTAAAGTTTTATTAACGAAAATTTTTATTGATTTTGAAACAGGTCTAATATAAAATCGTATGTGAGCCTTCAATATGTGCATTATTTTATCGATGAGATCAGCGGAAATATTTGCAGCCGTACAACAAATAAGATGCAAGGAAACACATACATACATATAAGCATTAAAATGTATGTGTGTGATCATAGTATGTATGTCTACGTATATAAGCATGTATATATGTATATATGATTATGTGCGCAAGCATATTTACACTAGCCCTTTTTTATATAAACTAAAACCGTCGAAATTTATTTGTTTCAACATTTACACATTTTTAAACTGCTGTCTAAAATGGTAGTTAATCAAATATACCTATGTACATATTTTTTAAACTTTTTTCGCTTAAAAACAAATGTAAATAAATAATACGCATATGTACATGTGTATATCATGTATACTTCTTCATGAACGTACGATCACAAATTTGAAATTCATTTTACAAAAAAAAAATTAACTATTCTTCTTATTAGCCCAATTCACAATCTTGTGCAAATGGTCTAGCATCGTTGCATGTGCAAAATCGTGTATACTGATACTCACCACTTAACAATTCTTAGTGGTGAATACCAATATACTATACCATTTTGCACATGCTACGATGCAAGACCATTTGCACAAGATTGTGAATTGAGCTATTGAGATGCCAGAAGAAGGAGGTTAGTACTTATGTGGCTCCTTGCTCAATCTACAATGGAGATTTTAATAGTAATCATTTGGTAACAAGTAATTACAATTTGGTGAGTTTGAGGGAAATAAAAATTAAAAATTAGTATGTCCTTTTGCTAATTCGTAAAACTAAATAAAAGGTAGTGTCAACTATTAAAATCATATGTTTTTACCCGACTGCGCAATGCAAAGAAGGGAATTGCCCAGCAAAAAAAAAAAATCAAAAAAAGTAATCGGGTTTGGAATTAAGCATTTTTGGTGGAAGCACTTCCCCACTGGATTACCAAATTAACGATTTTAACAAGGCGTGAGACTAAAATAATGGATTCTTGAGATGTACTTACTTTTTTCGTTTGTCAACATATTCACGTAATCTTTTAAATCTAAAATAATTATTCTCCTCATTTATCAACTTGTACAGCATTTTTTTAAGTTTTATGTAATGTGCTTTGTAAGCGAATGATGAAATTTGGTAATCAGAAAAGTAAGTCATTATATGGCAAGTAGTTCTGATTGTAAGGTGTAAGTTTTTGCTGGGTGTATTTATCAGTCTATGTATGTATATATGTATGTATGTATGTATGTATGTATGTATGGATGTTTGTTCCTTTACGGCACTATATAAACTGAATTCGTGGACCGATTTTGATGATTATTACGACAATCGATTAGTCTTAATCTCGGGAACTAAACTAAGACAAGATTTTTAGCATCCTTACAACTACAGTAACATATCCTGATATAATAATCAATGTGATTCTATCTACATCAAAGAGATTTTTGTGTAAATTAATAATCCTGTAAATATACGCACTGCGTGCATTGGCCGGAACTTGGCCTGGCGCACTACCGTGCGCCTAGATCCAGAAAGTATTTTTAAGTTTGGAAGATTATTCGTGATATATTAACGTAATAATACAATGGTCTAGAGCTGATAGAATAGAACAAACGACGCCATCGTAATTAGGAGATAAAAATACGTGAGGATCGGACATTTTTTAAATAAACATCATAAAAAACTGAAAAAAAAGAATTGGGAACAATCACTTTTATTGCGAAAATAGAGAAAGCTCGCGATATATTGCAAAATTGCAAACAAGTCCTAAAGTTATTTACAAATATAGGGTGTTTTTTTAAGAGGTATAGAACTTTGAATTGAAATAAAACTCAAGAAAATCGTTTTAATGTCCATGAATTTGGCTTTATTGGAAGGATAATTTTATGCCATTAATGTTTAAATATGATTTCGGGCATGTGGCCGCCGCGGCTGGCTCGAATAAATCCAATTCTACAGGTCCAATTTTCAACCACTTTTTCGAGCATATGGGGCCGTATGTTGGCAATAACGCCACGAATGTTGGCTTCCAAGTCCCCTAACGTTTCTGGTTTGTTGGCGTAGACGAGCGACTTCACATATCCCCAAAGAAAATAATCCAATGGTGTCAAATCACACGATCTTGGTGGCCAATTGACAGGTCCATTCCGCGAAATTATGCGCTCATCGAATGTTTCCTTCAATAAATCGATTGTGACGTGCGCTGTGTGGCATGTAGCGCCGTCTTGTTGGAACCACAACTCATCCACATTCATGCCATCCAATTCGGGAACAAAATAGTCGGTTAGTCGGCTCCAATTGCGGTGGCGAATCGATTCATTCGGGTCCTCTTCAACACTTTGCTCTACAGCGGCAATTGTTTCTTCGGTGCGCACTGTTCGACGTCTCTGCGGATGCGTATTATCACATAGAGTAAACGTAGTGCGAAAACGATCCATGGTTAACCGAATTAATTGCTGTGATGGACGATTATGTCGACCATAAAATGGACGGAGCTTGCGGTAAACTTCGCGAACTGAACCATTATTTTCGAAATAAATTTGCACGATTTGCAAGCGTTGTTCTTTTGTCAACCTGTTCATGATGAAATGGCAAACCAAACTAAATATTAATCACTTGACAGCTGACAAAATGGCCGCCAGTTAAAAAAGTGATGCCAACTTAAAGTTCTATACCTCAATAAAAAACACCCTTTACAAAGAAAAGCCAAAATAAGGAAAATTCGCACAAAATTATTGAAATAAAATATATCGATTAAAAATCGGTAAAATGGTAAAAGAGCCAATTTTTTTTATTTATTTTAATGCATGTTTTTTAATTATTGTATCTTGAAATATGAACTAACAATAAGTATTCAAATCTTAAATCTATAAAAAAATTATTAGGCCCGACCAATGTCGGACATAAGCGTAGTGATAGTTATTAATAATACATAAGTAGTGATAAGCAACAAAAAGAAAAAAGTGTTTTCAAGCAGCTTCATCATCTAGAGTGTTGAATATTAGAGCCCGTGTATCTCTCTTTTTTAAGCGGATGTGTCCAGTAAAGTTCAAAATATTACGAGCAAGCGGATTAGGATGTGACTCGAGTCTTGTTAGATATTTGCCTGCGTATTTTACAATTTCTTCAGTCACTAGTGGCATATTCAAATCGCGATGTGTATTTGAATTTTTGATGTACCATGGAGCCGATATTATCATGCGTAATTCGTTGAATTTTCTCTACATTTGAAGCTGAAGCAGTGCCCCATAGTTGAATTCCGTAACACCATATTGGCTTTAAAAGCGACTTGTATATTAAAAGTTTGCAGTCTAGGCTAAGTGTTGAATGGTGTTTCCATGTAAGTCGTCGATCAAGGTGTATACCAAGATATTTCACATGTGAATGTTGAGGAACAACTTGATTGTTAATCCGAATGGGGGAGCAAGTATCTCTTCTTAGGGTGAACGTTATATGGACACACTTTTGTTCATTGACTTTAATTCTCCATAAGTTTAACCAAAGCTCCATCTGGCTAATGTGTTCCTGGAGTTTGCGGGATGCCTCATCAGGTGCATACTAAGGCAGGCTGTATCGTCGGCAAATGTGGAAGTACTACTACTACTGCTCACAGGCATATCACAAGTATAAATCAAATATAAAACTGGTCCCAGTATGCTCCGCTGTGGCACACCGGATGAAATAGTTTCAGGCCTACTCGTAAAGTCTCCTTCCACAACAGTGAACTTACGCGAAATAATGTAACTTTCCAAAAGAATTAAAATGTGTATTGGTAAGTAAGTCTTCAATTTTAAAATTAGGCCATCATGCCACACTTTATCAAATTCCTAGGAAACGTCAATAAAGAGCGCAAAACAATACTTTTTTGCCTCAAAAGTTCTTCTTATAAATTGAACCAATCTGTGAATTTGTTCAATGGTGCTACGCTGACTTCTAAAACCAAATTGATGGTCTGGTATGCACCCACTACTAATTAGAATAGGGGACAATTTTGTTTTGAGCAGTTTTTCGAAAAGCTTTGACATAGTTGATAGTAGACTTATTGGCCTATATGACTCAGCCTTGGTTAGATCTTTGCCCGGCTTTGGAATCATTTTAACCTTGGCAAGCTTCCAGCTGTGTGGATAATACTCCAGTCGTAAAATGGCATTAAATATGAATAATAGGATTCTCATTGCAATACGAGGCAAGTTCATAAGCATCTGGTTACTAATTCCATCAATACCCGGAGCTTTCTTCGGGTTGAGTTCGGCAATTAATTTTTGTAAATCACGCGTCTTAAACTTTATGTGTTGAGGGGGTAGAGCGACTGCATTCGGCAAATCAGCAACACCAGTACATATGTTTGGTGTAAAAACGGATTTTAAGTGCTCAGCAAATATTTTACCTTTTTCAGTATCGCTTCTTGCCCAACTTCCGGTAGATGTGCGTAGAGGTGGCTTATACTCAACGGGTGGTTTAAGCTTTCTAGCAGCGCGCCACAAAGAGTAATTAGACGCTGGTGTCACATCAAGACCTTCCAGATAATTTTTAAGAGATGCAGTTTTTTCAGATGCAAGAAACTCTTGGAGTCGTTTAGTGCACTCTTTAAATCTGATTTTATTTTGTGGTGATCTGTGCTGTTGCCATTCCCTTCTAGCTCTTCTTTTTTCACGTACGAGACGTTCAATGTTTGTAGAATAAATTTTATTAAACCCAGTCTGTGGATGGAAGATAGTGGGATGTTCAGCAGCCTGTTTAATATTCTCGCTGATATTGGCAATGTTAGATTCAATATCATCGGATGTTCTAAACGTAATGTTTTCCGTACAATGACTACTGAGATATTTTTTGATCCCCAGCCAATTAACACGATTGATCATCTTCACATTTGGGTCAGGTAATTTACTTCTTAATGGGCTACAAATTGTAATGATCGTCGGAGAGTGATCGGACGAGAGATCAAGAGAAGCTTGAACTTGAATTAAATCCCTAGAGATATTTTTTATGACGCCAAAATCTATAACATCCGGAATTTTTTGTATGTCAGTAGGCCAATAAGTGGGCTCCCCACTCGAAATGACATCCAAGCCCATTTTTGAAATAGTGTTGAACAATGCTCGACCTCTGAGGGGTAATAATCCGTGAACCCCAGAACGTATGCTTAGTATTGTAGTCGCCAGCTGCTACAAAAAAAAAGAGCCATTATTTGACTAAAATATCACTTTTCCGCGAAAATAGCAACAAATTGCATAATTGGAAACATCCGCTAAAATTTCTTAATATATCTCAAATTGTAAGGAACTCCAAAAAATCGGAAAATTCGCGAAACCTATGAAAATTTGCAAATACCTGCTGTCATCAAATACATAGCAAATTATGATATTAATTAAAACAAGTAAGAGTGCTATATTCGGCTGTGCCGAATCTTATATAACCTTTACCAAAGTGCACATACATAAAGTATAAACAAAAATAAAAAAATAATTTGATAATAATAAGTAACTAGTTGTATGTACAAAAAAAAAAAAAAGATAATTTTCAAACCCTAAAATCATCATTTTAGATTTTTCTGATTCCTTATACCAATCTAGTAGTTCTTAAAAAAATATAGAAAGTGTGCTAAGTGAAAAAAGAAAAAAGAAAATTCAAAAAAATGTTTTATTTATTTACTTTAATATCCAGAAAAAAAGTTCAAAGTTTCCAGCTCTGGAGCTGTTGTTTTTATTTTTAAAATTTTCTTTCTACACCAAACTTTTCTTTCCAAAACGTTAAATATATATAATTTATGAAGGAAAAGATAAAAATTAATTAGACTTAGTTACTTTTATATATCAAAAAAGTGTAAGTGTCCCAACCCTTAACTCATCCTTTTTGATTTTTCTGATTTCTTACACCAATCTCTTTCTTTTAAAAATTTAAGAAATGTTTAATTTATATAAAAAAAGGAAAAATTTGTTTTAGTAACTTATTTTTGAACAAAAAAGTTAAAGTTTTCCAACCCTGGAATCGTCTTTTTAATTTTTTTTATTTTTTTTATTTGAATAACTAATTTTATTCGTACTCAAGTATGAAATAAGTTTTTTTAATAAAAATAAATATAGAGATACATACATAAGCACATACATAAAGTATGAACAAAAAGATAAAAATATTTTACCTAGTTACTTTTATGTACAAAAAAAATTAATTTTCAATCCCTAAAATCATAATTTTAGATTTTTCTGATTCCTTATACCAATCTAGTAGTTCTTAAAAAAATATAGAAAGTGTGTTAAGTGAAAAAGAAAATTCAAAAAAATGTTTTATTTATTTACTTTAATATCTAGAAAAAAAAAGTTCAAAGTTTCCAGCTCAGGAGCTGTGGTTTTTATTTTTATAGTTTTCTACAAAAAACTTTTATTTCCAAAACGTAAAATATATATAATTTATAAAGGCAAATATAAAAATTATTTAGACTTAGTTACTTTTATATATCACAAAAAATGTAACTTTTTCAACCCTGAAATAATCCTTTTTAATTTTTATGATTTTTTATATATACCAATATTTTTCTTTTAAGAATATAAGATATGTTTAATTTATAAAGAAAGGGAAAAATTTGTTTTAGTAAGTTACTTTTGTCAAAAAAAGTAAAGTTTTCCAAGCCTGGAATCGTGTTTTTAATTTGTTAATTGCTTTTTTTATTTGAAATAATAATTTTATTCATACTCAATCATAAAATAATTTTATTTAATAAAAAAAATTAAAATTAGTTTTCGGTAGTTAATTTTTTATATCACAAATATTGTAAGTTTCCCAACGCTGGAATCATCCTTTTTGATTTTTCTAAAATCTTACACCAATGTCTTTCTTTAAAGAATATAAGATATGTTTAATTTATAAATAAAAGGAAAATTTTGTTTTAGTAAGTTAACGTTTTCCAACCCAGGAAACGTCTTTTTAAATTTTTTATTTTTATTTTTTTTTTTTTGAAAACCCAATTTTATTCGTGGTGTAGTATAAAATAAGTTCATTTAATAAAAATAAATAAAAAATTAGTTTGCGGAAGTTAATTTTAAACTTCAGAAAAATCGTAGGTTTTCCAACCCTGGAATCATCGTTTTTGTTTTTCTGATTTTTTACATCAATCTCCTTTTTTTAAGAACATTACATATGTTTAGTTTATAGAAAAAAAAAGGAAGAATCTGTTTTAGTAAGTTACTTTTGTATAAGAAAATAAGTTAAGGTTTTCCAACCCTGGAAACGTCTTTTTAATTTTTTTTAAATTTTTTTGGTTAGAAATATCAATTTTATTCATACTGAGGTATAAAATAAGTTTATTTAATAAAAAATTATTAAAAACTAGTTTTCGGTAGTTATTTTGTATGGCAAAATGAAGTTTAAGTTTCCCAGCACTGAAACGGTCTGCTCGATTTTGCTGATTTTCAATACCAATCTTATCTGGATCATTTTTGACACACCAGTCCAAGAACGAAGTCTCTAGCTTTTCTGGGAGCTTCGGAAAACCGATTTCACGTACCGATTTCATGGACAGACGGACATCGCTTATTCGTCTTCCCTATGCATAAGGATCCAGAATATATATACTTTATGGCTCGCTTATTAATGTTCTGGAAATTATAAACGGAATGACAAACCTATATATACCCTTTTACCATTTTTTGGTAAAGGGTATAATTAGACCGAACTGTAAAAAAAACGAAAAATGGAAAAAATACTTTTATCAATGGAACGGTTTGAGTCGGACCTAATTTGTTCAAATTGTGCACAAGCACAATAAGTTTTATTAAAAAATTCTTGTTTCGCAAAACTGACTAAAACTTGCAAAGAAATTCTAAAGCGTTAAAATTTTAAAAGGATGAATGCTCTAAGAAATTTGGTTTTACATATTGCTCTTATCTGTTTTGTATCATCTTCTTTATGTTTCCAATAGCACAAAAGTCATATATTTTTAGTTTTTTAGCATATGACAGTGGACTTTGTGATGAATTGTGAATACCCCAACTGATTTATTTACTAAAACAAACAACATATGTATGTACATTAGGGTGGCCGTTATTTTATTTATTTTTTTTATTTCTTCTACTCTCACCCCCAAATCGGTTCAGATTTATGCAAAAAAAAAATACAAAAAAAATTTCACACCGATAAGTTGTGTTTTAGGGAGTGCGTCCGGCCCTCAAAGTTCGCCCTCAAGCCCATATATGTTTTTTTTGGTTTAGTTTTATTTTTTTTATTTTTATTATATTTATATTGATATTTTATTTTAAGCATGTACAATAACTGCCTTATTCATAAAAAATATTTCAGGTTTATTAAACGCTTATTTGACATATTTCTATGGGAAATTTGTTAAATAAACCTGTAATAAACCTAAAATATTTTTTATGAATTAGACAGTTAGAGCTTATATATATTAAGCTATTTCATACACATACATATAGTCAAAATAAAACTAAACCAAAAAATATAAAATACATTCCATATATAGGTTGAGGGCCAACTTTGAGGGCAGGACGCACCCCTAAAACACAACTTATCGGTGTGAAATTTTTTTGAATTTTTTTTTTTACATAAAACTGAACCGATTTGGGGGGGGGGGTGAGAGTAGAAGAAATAATTTTTTTTTTCTTTTAAAGACGTTTTTTATTTATTGTATCTTCAAATATGAACTAACAATAAGTATTCAAATCTTAATCTAAAGTATAATTATTAGGCCCAACCAATGTCGGACATAAACTAAGTGATATTTATTAATAATACATATGTAGTGATAAGCACAAAAAAGAAATGTTTTAAGCGGCGCATCTGGAGTGTTGTTTAATAGAGCCCTTGTATCTCTATTTTTTAAGCGGATGTTTGCAGTAAAGTTCAATATATTACGAGCAAGCGGATTAGGATGTGACTCTAGTTTTGTTAGGTATTTGCCTCAGTATTTTGCAATTTCTTCAGTCACTAGTGTCATATTTAAATCACGATGTATATTTGAATTTTTGATGTACCATGGAGCCGATGTTATCAAGCGTAAAATTTTGTTTTGCCTTCGTTGGATTTTCTCAACATTTGAAGCTGAAGCAGTGCCCCATAGCTGAATTCCATAGCACCATATTGGCTTTAAAAGCGACTTGTATATTAAAGTTTGCAGTCTAGGCTGAGTGTTGAATTTCTACCAATCAGCCAATGTACCTGAGTTAATTTAAGTTTCATTTGAGTTAACTTAGAGTCAATGTGGTGTTTCCATGTAAGTCGTCGATCAAGGTGTATACCAAGATATTTCACATGTGAATGTTGAGGAACAACTTGATTGTTAATCCGAATGGGGGAGCAAGTGTCTCTTCTCAGGGTGAACGTTATATGGACACACTTTTGTTCATTGACTTTAATTCTCCATAAGTTTAACCAAAGCTCCATCTGGCTAATGTGTTCCTGGAGTTTGCGGGATGCCTCATCAGGGTTTTCGTGCATACTAAGGCAGGCTGTATCGTCGGCAAATGTGGAAGTACTACTACTACTGCTCACAGGCATATCACAAGAATAAATCAAATATAAAACTGGCCCCAGTATACTCCCCTGTGGCACACCGGATGAGATAGTTTCAGACAGTGAACTTACCGGAAATAATGTAACTTTCCAAAAGATTTAAAGTGCTTATTGGTAAGTCTTTAATTTTAAAATTAGGTCTTCCTGCCACACTTTATCATATGCCTGAAAAACATCAACAAATGGGACAGAACAATACTTCTTTTCTTCAAAATTTCTTCTCATAAATTGAACCAATCTGTGAATTTGTTCAATGGTGCTATGATGATTTCTAAAACCAAATTGATGTCCCGATATGCATCCATTATCAGTTAAAATTGAAGAAAATTTTGTCATGAGTAGCTTTTCGAAAATCTTTGACATTGTTGATAGTAAGCTTATTGGCCTGTATGACTCAGCTTTGTTAAGGTCTTTGCCCGGCTTTGGAATCATTTTGACCTTGGCAAGCTTTCAGCTGTGTGGATAATACTCTAGTCGTAATATGACACTAATAATAATTAGTAAGATTCTAGTTGCAGTGCGAGCAGATTCATCAGCATCTTGTTACTAATTCCATCAATATCTGGAGCTTTCTTCGGGTTGAGTTAAACAATTAGTTTTTGTACATCACACGTCTTAAATTTTGGGGGTCGAGGGGGTAGAGCAAATACACTCGGCAAATCAGCAACACCAGTACATGTATTTGAGGTAAATACGAATTTTAAATGCTCAGCAATTATTTTACCTTTTTCAGTATCGCTTCTTGCCCAATCACCGGTCGAAGTGCGCAGAGGAGGTTTAAACTCATCGGGTCTTTTAAGCTTTTTAGTAGCGCGCCACAAGGAGTAATTAGATGCTGGTGTGACATCGAGACTTTCAAGATAATTTCTAAGAGATGCAGTTTCCTCAGATGCAAGAAACTCTTGGAGTCGTTTCGTGCACTCTTTAAATATAATTTTATTTTGGGGTGATCTGTGCTGTTGTCATTCCCTTCTAGCTCATCTTTTTTCACGTACGAGACGTTCAATGTCTGTAGAATAAATTCTGTTACACCCAGTTAAGATTGGCAATGTTAGATTCAATATCATTGGGTGTTCTTAGCGTAATATTTTCCGTGCAATGACTACTGAGATATTTTTTGAACCCCAGCCAATTAACACAATTGATCATCTTCACATATGGGTCAGGTAAGTCGCATCTTAATGGGCTACAAATTGTAATGATCGTTGGGGAGTGATCGGACGAGAGATCAAGAGAAGCTTGAACCTGAATTAAATCCCTTGATATATTTTATATATATATATATATAACGTCCGGAATTTTTTGTATGTCAGTAGGCCATTAAGTGGGCTCCCCTTTTGAAATGACATCCAAGCCCAATTTTTAAATTGTGTTGAATAATGCTCGAGCTCTGGGTGTAATAAGACGCGAACCCCAGAACGTATGTTTTGCATTGTAGTCGGCAGGTGCTACAAAACGAGGTCCAAGCGATTTGTTGAAATTTTCGTATGGATCTTCAGTGATTTAAAATCAGGGAGGGGAGTAAATTGATGATATCACGAAGTTGTACAAAAACTTTCAATGCCAATATTTGTTGCTTGTAGGTGTTGTTCACAAATCTTGTCAAGAATATAGTGCTTGAATCTTGACTTTATTAGAATCGCTGATCCACCGCATGCTCTTCCTCTCGGGTCCTTTGAATCATATAAGGTGTAGCCATAAATTTTAAAAACGCTTCTCGAAGTCAAATGCGTCTCAGAGACTAGCATTAGATCAATATTCTTTTCCGTGAGGAAGTGCTCAAGTTCATTTTTATGTTGGCGAATGCCGTTTGCGTTCCAGAAAAAAATGAAATAACTTCTACATAATACATACATAATATACTGCGAAATTTTTAAATCAGTTTTTCTCCTTTGAGTACTCCGTTACATAACTAAATAAAAGTATGGTTGACCAACAAACAACAAACAGTTTTCTAACTTTGTTAAATATCCTACTATAGTAAGTAGAAAAGAAAATACAGTCCGAATAAACATATTCCGTCCTTAAACTTATTTACTACTCAAATTAATGAATCAGATCATTCATTAACACAAATATATTTTTATATTTTTTGCATTTGCAGACAGTAATTATGGTGAAGTTTAAAGTTAAGTGGCATGAAGAGGCAATAACAGCTACAACTGGTTTACTTATGTATAAAAATTATGGTGAAAAGGAGTTCATTAGGTTATAAAATCATCATTGCGTGAGGCGCCTTATTTCAAGCGATCAACTTAATTTCAATGTGAGAAAATTATCAATGCGTTGGAGTTGAGTTAAAATTTTAAATTGCCATATTTAAGTGGAAGTTCACATTGCCATATGTATATGTACGTATGTATGTTGCACGTATGTGTGTTTCTACATCTCTACAAATAAAAAGATGCAGTCAAAATACGACCAAATAATTTATCAAAAACAAAAATTGAACAACAGGACTACATAATTGTGGAAGAAAAACACAAGCAACAATAAAACTAAAACGCAAATATAAAACGGACAATTAAATCATTAAATATTTGCTAATTGTTGTTTTTCATCTTAAGCACTCACATCTTTCTTGGTCATACTAAGCTGCTCGCAATTCCAAGACTTAAATTTTTTCCTTACACTAAACTGTATGGTAGGTCGTTGCACCCATTCGAGTCCTTGCAAAACAATGTGGCTACTAATCGTGTTATTGCATTTTACGATCAATTATGCGAAACATAAAAGATTTTGATAAAAATAAACAATAAGTTTATTTTTTATCACAGTTAATAGAGACAGACTGATTTAACGTTTGGGTCGTCGCACATCGGGGCCAAAGGCGGTGATTTCATGGATTAATAAAAAAAATCGAGAAACCGTGAAAAGTGAAAGTACTTGCTTAAAGAGCATAAAATTCTACATCACTAGGCAAAAAATAAATGTCATATAATATATTATATGAGTAGATTGTTAATGGCGGAGGACGACATGTTTTGGGAATTCAAAACCGGGAAAAAACAAAAACGCTGGCAACCCTGTTACAAATGGCTGGATTTTGGGGATTTTCATGCTGATATTGTGTGTGTGTGTGTGTGTGTGATTGATTCTTCTTTCGTGTGTGTGTATGTATACTTGTGTGCACAGCTTTCGTTGTTGTAGAGAAATGTTGTGCTTGCAGTGCATGGATGTATGTATGTGTGAGTGTGAGTCTGATTCTTTGGTTATGTGTATGCATGTATATGTGGGGTGTTTGTATGTGTGTATGGGGGGTGTGTGTGTATGTGTGTATGTGTGTGTATGAGTGTGTGTTTTGGTATTTACTTGTATGTTTGATGGTGTCCGATACTTTTGTTGTAGTGGCAGACAATCATTATACCCAGTAGGAAACGTCGATGGTGAAAATGTACTGAGTCGCTTTTGACTTGTCGCTTGTGCGACTTACATACAAATGTATGTATATTGACAAGTTATTGACAATTCCACCACAAATACATCATATCTGTTTTCTCTTCTTCTTTTATACTGACGGATAGAAGAAAACTTATTATACCAAAACTGTGACTAGAACTTTAGTATTGACACAAAGACACTTGCTCCCAGTCTGACTGCAGGATAGCTACAAAGGATCTGTGTGAATTTGTGTGCATGTAGTGATTGTTATTTGATAGACTTAAGATTGCTGTTTTGAGTTATAGTTGATATGCTTATATAGGATTATTGTATGTATGCATTTATGTTTGCGATCTCTGGGGAAATAATCTGGCAACCCTGTTGCGAATGAAAGTGGATAGGGAATGTATTTGGTAATGTATGTATATGTTGTTGGATTCATGTATGTGATCGTATCTATTTTTGCTTTGAAGAATGTCATTGCTTGTGTGAATTACATTATCACTTTTTCATACATATTTACAAATGAATGTATTCTTATGGAGATAGAAAATATTGTGTTGGCATAGGTTTTATGTGTACAAGTGCATTTCAGATGTTAAATGTTTTGAATCCAATCAGGTTGATAAGCAGAGTTTTTGAATAGGGGGTAGTGATATTTTTATTTCAGTATATTTTACTTTAATATAACAATTATAAGAAATAGCTTTTGGAGAAATACAGCAAAAACTTATAGAAGCACCTTCTTTCACGTGTCCCGATTTTTCTCGTACCTTTATATTGCAAACTGATGTTAGCGATTTTGTTCTGGGTGTTGCTATGTATATGAATTTCATCATATATCGTAATACCAACAGAGAATTGTGGAAATGTGTATGTGTGTGTATGTATGAATTTCACCACATGTCGTAATACCATCAGATAAACTAGATTTGATGACTACTACGCGATTCTCACATAAAGTATATAAGTAGAAGAAATAATGTAGATTGTCATCAGTCTGCTCTGATATCTCAACAAGTCACAACCTATTTTCCCATCCAAAATTTCTTAAGTGTTTGAAATCCAAAAACTATAAAAGTGTTAGAACTAATTACTCTTTGTTAAAAAAGATATTAGTGCATAAAAAATAATTAAATAAATTGTTTATAACTGAAATAAATTGTTTATAAATAAAATAATTAAATTAATTAATAAACAAATAAATAATTAAATAATATGAATACTACAAGTTGTACTATCTGCAATAAAGTCTTTATGACAAACAAAACTAAACCAGCATATTGAAACGCACTCCTATGCTAGCCAATCGAAGGCTATGCTTGGAACTAGTAAGCTAAATCTTCAAAACAAATATTGTGAGGATTGTGATGAGATGATCCCATCAAATGGTTATATGGCTCATGTCAGAACCACAAAACACAAAAACAGTTGTCAGCAAGAACGGATTGGAGATTTTCTCACTAAGAGAGCAATCAACTACAATGGGAGGATCGAGACATACATCCTCCTCAACAAAAATGTGGGTGTCTTGTTTCCGGAGGAGTTTCTGAAATCGGCCAAGAGCTCCATAGTGCAACAATTAAATGAACGTAGTAAGATACATACTACATTCAAATTTAATATGGAGCTCACATGTGATTATATGAAGATGGTGAATGATGAGATGAATGTTTCCCAACTTGTACATATTACGAAAATGATGTTGGTGACTTTGTCTGATGACATAGAGGATATGTACAAGAAACAAGCCGAGGAGCTAAGAACCAAAATGGAAGAATTTCAAGAGAGGGATAGCGGATGGACCTTGATTTCAATAAATTCCCTTGAAGTTAATATAAACAAGGCGTCCATAATAAGAGGTTCGAGCTTTATCCCTCTCCCAAAAAATATTGCAGTGGAATGTGCATGCATAAATGTCGAGAATAATGATATTTATTGCTTTAAATGGTGTCTCATTGCGGCTTTGGACACAAATAGTACTTTAGATCGAAGACAACGGAAAAACCATAGAAATTACAATATTGCAAACATTTGTGATGAGAATATTAATATAGGGGTAATTGTACTAAATTTTAAAGACCTAGAGTTTCCACTCCCATTGAAGCAGATAAAAAAATTTGAAAGTCAAAATTATGTGAGCATCAATGTATTTGGGCACAATGGAACGTCGCTTATAGGACCATACTACATAACAAAAGGAGAAAAACATATTCATATTAATCTCTTATTGCTCCAGTCCAATGAAAACTTCCACTATGTACTCATCAATGATATATCAAAGTAAGTTTCATTTGTGCATTTAAGCGAAATATGTTTTCATAACTATTTAAACAGTTACTTATTATTGTTATATTAATTTACATACTATTTTATTTTCTATATTTTCTTCAGACTCCTTCGTTCCAGCATAACATCACATGATCACAAGATCCTAATATGCAACACCTGCCTATATCATACACATGATGATTATGTGTATAATCATCACAAAAACGTTTGCGGCAAAAAAGTCATCAGAATGCCAGAAGATGGATCTATTATCAAGTTTACGAAGCACTACAAACAGTTAAATGTACCATTTGTAATATACGCAGACTTTGAGTCCATTTTAGAAAAAGTCAATGATCCTGTAAGTAAAAGCACTACAAATGTACAGAAACACCATGCGTGTGCATTCGGGTATTTTATTAATTGTAGTTTTAAGAGAGAAAATAATATATATAGGAATTATTTTGGTGAAGATTCGTCAAATGTATTTATTAAAAAAATAGTTGAAGATTGTACAGATATTTATCTAAATTATTTAATTAAGTTAAGAAAATGTTCATAACCCGAATTGAAATAGCTCAATATAATAATGCAAAAAATTGTTATATATGTAAGAAAATATTAAATAACGATAAAGTTAGAGATCATTGTCATCTTACGGGCAATTATCGTGGGGCAGCTCATAGCGAATGTAATTTGAATTATAAAACACCTCAGTTTATACCGGTTATCCTGCATAATCTTTCTGCATATGATATACACCTATTTTTCAAAGAACTTTCTACTATAAAATACTCCACAATAAAAGTGATTCCCCAGAACACAGAGCGTTATATTTCTCTTTCAATTTTCATCAGATTAGATGAAAAATATGGATTCGAAATAAGATTTATAGACTCGTTTAGATTTATGGCTTCGAGCTTAGATACGTTAGCGAAAAATCTTGATAGCAATGATTTCAATACTATTCGATCATGTTTCGTTGATGAAGATCATTTCAACCTGATTAGAAGAAAGGGTGTATTTCCGTACTCTTACATGGATTCCATGACTAAGTTTAAGGAAACTAAGCTCCCTAGTAGAGACGATTTCTTCAATATTCTAACGAATGAAGAATGTGATGTATTCGAGTATGAACATGCTCAAAAAATATGGAGGGTGTTTAACTGTAAAACCCTCCTTGACTATACTGAGCTCTACTTAAAGACATATGTTCTACTTCTAGCCGATGTGTTTGAAAATTTTAGGAAAATTTGTAGAGATATATACGATTTGGACCCCTGCCACTATTATACAGCACCAGGCTTATCTTGGGATGCAATGTTGAAAACCACAGAAGTTTCACTGGAACATTTCACTGATTCCGAAATGTATATGTTTATGCAAAACGGAATTAGAGGTGGACTAGTTCAATGCTCGCAAAGATATTCCAAAGCAAATAACAAATATTTGGAAGATTTTGATCCATCAAAGCCATCAGAATTTCTTGTATATTTAGACGCTAACAATTTGTATGGTTGGGCGATGTCGGAATATCTTCCTTGCGGTTAATTTGAGTGGGTATGTGATACTGATTTTGATGTTAAAAAAATTTCTGATACTGCAGAGTATGGGTACATTTTGGAAGTGGATATAGATTATCCGGATTCAGTGCATGATCTTCATAATGATTTGCCATTTTGTCCCCAAAATAAGACCGTGGGAGGATCCAAAATCAAAAAATTAGTTGCAGACTTACACTCAAAAACAAATTACACCATACACTATAGAGTTTTAAAACAAGCCATTTCAAATGGCCTCATTTTAAAACAAATCCATAGAATACTCAGATTTAAGCAATCCCCATGGCTTAAAAAATATATTGACTTAAACACATTTCATAGGACAAATGCTAAAAATAATTTTGAAAAAGATTTCTTCAAACTTTTAAACAATGCTGTTTACGGGAAGACAATGGAAAACATTGAAAAACGTAGGGACATTAGAATTACTTCATCTTGGGAAACAACAAATAGGAATCATTTAGGTCTCAGAGCATTAATTGCGAAACCAAATTTTAAGCAGTCGACAAAATTTTCTGATGATATGTATGCGGTAGAGTTAGAAAAAATGGAACCACTATATGATAAACCCATATATGTTGGTTTTACAGTACTGGAGTTATCCAAGTGGAGAATGTATGACTTCCATTATGGCTTCATGAAGCCTAAATTTGGAGACAACATTTCTCTCAACTATATGGATACTGACTCATTTATTTATTCAATTAAAACTGATGATTTTTACGATGACATCCGTAATGACATTAGTTTGAATTTTGATACGTCAGAATATCCTATAGATAATCAATTTCGTTTGCCGCTACTAAATAAGAAGGTTTTAGGAATGATGAAAGATGAAAACCATGGGGATATAATGACAGAGTTTGTTGGTTTAAGAGCAAAAATGTATTCTCTGTCGACTCTTCGCTCGGAAGCTGTTAAAAAATCAAAAGGGATCAAAAAGTCTGTAATTAAAAAGTTGTCCATTAATGATTACAAAAGTTGCTTATTCGAATCCAAAATCATCTCGGATGAAATGTTTTTGTTTAGATCTAAAACACATCAACTATATACACAAAAACTGCATAAAATAGCACTTAGCTTTTCTGATGATAAAAGAAATATAATGAAAGATAAAATAAAAACGCGTGCTTGGGGACATTACATAGACCGAAATAATGATGCAATGGATGTAGAATAGAATGATTCCTACTAAATTGCATGTAAGATGTCAATGAAAATTTAATTTTGTACTAATTGTATTTATTTATTAATGTATTTCTTTAATTATTTATTAATTTATTTATTATTCACTTATTTGTTTATTAATTAATTTATGTATTTATTATTTATTTGTTTATTAATTAGTTTATTCCTTTATTTCTTTATTAATTTACTTATTTATTAATTTATTTATTGTTTATATATTTGTTTATAAATTTATCTATTAATTTTAGTATTTTATTCACACAAAAGTATGTAAAAATTTAATGCTTTAAAGCTTTTATCTTTTTACCTATACCTAAGTTACCTTTAAATAAAAATTAAATATTAGATTAATGATCTTTTTTCTTTTTATATCTGTATATTTTTATTTATAAATATAGTTAAATTTGTATTGGTACTAAGATTTTTAAGAAAAAATGTTAAATAAAATATGGAAAAAATAATAATATGTAAATGGTTTTTATTTCAACTTAAATTTACTTAATAGAAATTTTAACTACAAATGTCCACATCTTTATATTTTGTTTCTTTATGGGTTTTACTTAAAAAATTTTTTCTTTCATGCGAATTCTTGTTTTTTCTTTTCATATCGCTTAAACATACACAGTCTTGTTATCTTTGAAAGGTTCTGCACAAAACAAATCGAATTTCACAATATTATGAAATTCCATTATATTTCATTAGGTATTTTCTTATCGATACCAACTGCTCTAACACCATCTCATTTACGTTTGCTAACAGCAAATAGTACAATAGGTGTCAGCTATTAGATCAGCTATTAGATCAGCTTATTAGCACCTGGTCTGTTTTTCAGATCAGCTTTTCAGGAGCTGGTCTGGTTTTCAGATCAGCTTTTCAGGACCTGGTCTGGTTTTCAGATCAGCTTATCAGGACCTGGTCTGGTTTTCAGATCAGCTTTTCAGGACCTGGTCTGGTTTTCAGATCAGCTTATCAGGACCTGGTCTGGTTTTCAGATCAGCTTTTCAGGACCTGGTCTGGTTTTCAGATCAGCTTTTCAGGACCTGGTCTGGTTTTCAGATCAGCTTATCAGGACCTGGTCTGGTTTTCAGATCAGCTTTTCAGGACCTGGTCTGGTTTTCAGATCAGCTTTTCAAGACCTGGTCTGGTTTTCAGATCAGCTTATCAGGAGCTGGTCTGATTTTCAGGTCAGCTTATTAGGAGCTGGTCTGGTTTTCAGATCAGCTTATCAGGAGCTGGTCTGATTTTCAGGTCAGCTTATGAGGAGCTGGTCTGATTTTCAGGTCAGCTTATTAGGAGCTGGTCTGGTTTTCAGGTCAGATGAAATAACTAAAGTCTATCTTTTATTAGCAGTATTTTTTTTTCTATAACGAAAATCGTTTAATTCAATATATTTGCTTATAATCAAAAATCCATATTTATCCTTCCAACACTCTACAAATTTTTTAAAACTTGTCAAAATTCATATTACTGCCAACATGAACCTTGTAAACATGCTTCATATTTTCCTCATCTTACTTAAACATTATAATTACATTTGCATTGTCTCTTATTAAATGCTTATAGCCATATTCATAAAAATTTTAAACAGCATTTCAAATGTTGTTTGAGCAAAATTCGCTAAAATTGTATTCATAATAGAATATTAGCGTAAAAACGTTTTTTAACTTGCTTAAATCACCAAATCTTAAAAATTAAATGCACCCATATTTAAAATAATTTTGAATTGACGTCGTTGTAGTTTTGCTTCTTGCTTATTTATATTTTTAACTTTGTCTGTATGTATGTATGTATGCATGTATTAAGAATTATGCTTATGTTTGGCACAAGTAGAATGAGTCATCATTATTCTGTCGCCCCGTAAAAAAAATATACACGTACACGTACATATGTATGTATATTATTCTGCTTTCCACATGCAACATCAGCAAATATCATAATTGAAATGTATTAAGCTTCATTACCAGAAAAAAATAAATGTATAATAACCCATTCTTTTAATTATGAAATTATGTAATTTCTTTAACTATTCATATTTGTAGTAGTATATAGATAATTTTAGTATAAATATATGTTTTTAAACCTCAGATAGTAGTAGGGAACTGGGCATCCGGCGTAGATTAAAATCTTTAAGTTTAATTACCCATAACCCCGACAAAGGACACCCAGAAATTATTACACAACCCAAATCACTGAAAGACTCAAATTTCCACGGTCATGCAGACAGACAGAGAGAGAGGCAGACTTATTGAACCACCCTCGAAAAATATTTAAAGGACTTATCGAACCACCCTCGTAGGTATCAAATTTCAAGAATTTTAAAATTTTCAAATTTTAATTACCCAAATTTAACAATTTCACCAACAATTTAACAATTTTAATTGCCACCGGAACCCCAATTCACAACTACTATCTGAGGTTTAAAAACATATATTTATACTAAAATTATCTATATACTACTACAAATATGAATAGTTAAAGAAATTACATAATTTCATAATTAAAAGAATGGGTTATTATACATTTATTTTTTTCTGGTAATGAAGCTTAATACATTTCAATTATGATATTTGCTGATGTTGCATGTGGAAAGCAGAATAATATACATACATATGTACGTGTACGTGTATATTTTTTTTACGGGGCGACAGAATAATGATGACTCATTCTACTTGTGCCAAACATAAGCATAATTCTTAATACATGCATACATACATACATACAGACAAAGTTAAAAATATAAATAAGCAAGAAGCAAAACTACAACGACGTCAATTCAAAATTATTTTAAATATGGGTGCATTTAATTTTTAAGATTTGGTGATTTACGCAAGTTAAAAAACGTTTTTACGCTAATATTCTATTATGAATACAATTTTAGCGAATTTTGCTCAAACAACATTTGAAATGCTGTTTAAAATTTTTATGAATATGCCTATAAGCATTTAATAAGAGACAATGCAAATGTAATTATAATGTTTAAGTAAGATGAGGAAAATATGAAGCATGTTTACAAGGTTCATGTTGGCAGTAATATGAATTTTGACAAGTTTTAAAAAATTTGTAGAGTGTTGGAAGGATAAATATGGATTTTTGATTATAAGCAAATATATTGAATTAAACGATTTTCGTTATAGAAAAAAAAATACTGCTAATAAAAGATAGACTTTAGTTATTTCATCTGACCTGAAAACCAGACCAGCTCCTAATAAGCTGACCTGAAAATCAGACCAGCTCCTAATAAGCTGACCTGAAAATCAGACCAGCTCCTGATAAGCTGATCTGAAAACCAGACCAGCTCCTAATAAGCTGACCTGAAAATCAGACCAGCTCCTGATAAGCTGATCTGAAAACCAGACCAGGTCTTGAAAAGCTGATCTGAAAACCAGACCAGGTCCTGAAAAGCTGATCTGAAAACCAGACCAGGTCCTGATAAGCTGATCTGAAAACCAGACCAGGTCCTGAAAAGCTGATCTGAAAACCAGACCAGGTCCTGAAAAGCTGATCTGAAAACCAGACCAGGTCCTGATAAGCTGATCTGAAAACCAGACCAGGTCCTGAAAAGCTGATCTGAAAACCAGACCAGGTCCTGAAAAGCTGATCTGAAAACCAGACCAGGTCCTGATAAGCTGATCTGAAAACCAGACCAGGTCCTGAAAAGCTGATCTGAAAACCAGACCAGGTCCTGATAAGCTGATCTGAAAACCAGACCAGGTCCTGAAAAGCTGATCTGAAAACCAGACCAGCTCCTGAAAAGCTGATCTGAAAAACAGACCAGGTGCTAATAAGCTGATCTAATAGCTGATCTAATAGCTGACACCTATTGTACTATTTGCTGTTAGCAAACGTAAATGAGATGGTGTTAGAGCAGTTGGTATCGATAAGAAAATACCTAATGAAATATAATGGAATTTCATAATATTGTGAAATTCGATTTGTTTTGTGCAGAACCTTTCAAAGATAACAAGACTGTGTATGTTTAAGCGATATGAAAAGAAAAAACAAGAATTCGCATGAAAGAAAAAATTTTTTAAGTAAAACCCATAAAGAAACAAAATATAAAGATGTGGACATTTGTAGTTAAAATTTCTATTAAGTAAATTTAAGTTGAAATAAAAACCATTTACATATTATTATTTTTTCCATATTTTATTTAACATTTTTTCTTAAAAATCTTAGTACCAATACAAATTTAACTATATTTATAAATAAAAATATACAGATATAAAAAGAAAAAAGATCATTAATCTAATATTTAATTTTTATTTAAAGGTAACTTAGGTATAGGTAAAAAGATAAAAGCTTTAAAGCATTAAATTTTTACATACTTTTGTGTGAATAAAATACTAAAATTAATAGATAAATTTATTAACAAATATATAAACAATAAATAAATTAATAAATAAGTAAATTAATAAAGAAATAAAGGAATAAACTAATTAATAAACAAATAAATAATAAATACATAAATTAATTAATAAACAAATAAGTGAATAATAAATAAATTAATAAATAATTAAAGAAATACATTAATAAATAAATACAATTAGTACAAAATTAAATTTTCATTGACATCTTACATGCAATTTAGTAGGAATCATTCTATTCTACATCCATTGCATCATTATTTCGGTCTATGTAATGTCCCCAAGCACGCGTTTTTATTTTATCTTTCATTATATTTCTTTTATCATCAGAAAAGCTAAGTGCTATTTTATGCAGTTTTTGTGTATATAGTTGATGTGTTTTAGATCTAAACAAAAACATTTCATCCGAGATGATTTTGGATTCGAATAAGCAACTTTTGTAATCATTAATGGACAACTTTTTAATTACAGACTTTTTGATCCCTTTTGATTTTTTAACAGCTTCCGAGCGAAGAGTCGACAGAGAATACATTTTTGCTCTTAAACCAACAAACTCTGTCATTATATCCCCATGGTTTTCATCTTTCATCATTCCTAAAACCTTCTTATTTAGTAGCGGCAAACGAAATTGATTATCTATAGGATATTCTGACGTATCAAAATTCAAACTAATGTCATTACGGATGTCATCGTAAAAATCATCAGTTTTAATTGAATAAATAAATGAGTCAGTATCCATATAGTTGAGAGAAATGTTGTCTCCAAATTTAGGCTTCATGAAGCCATAATGGAAGTCATACATTCTCCACTTGGATAACTCCAGTACTGTAAAACCAACATATATGGGTTTATCATATAGTGGTTCCATTTTTTCTAACTCTACCGCATACATATCATCAGAAAATTTTGTCAACTGCTTAAAATTTGGTTTCGCAATTAATGCTCTGAGACCTAAATGATTCCTATTTGTTGTTTCCCAAGATGAAGTAATTCTAATGTCCCTACGTTTTTCAATGTTTTCCATTGTCTTCCCGTAAACAGCATTGTTTAAAAGTTTGAAGAAATCTTTTTCAAAATTATTTTTAGCATTTGTCCTATGAAATGTGTTTAAGTCAATATATTTTTTAAGCCATGGGGATTGCTTAAATCTGAGTATTCTATGGATTTGTTTTAAAATGAGGCCATTTGAAATGGCTTGTTTTAAAACTCTATAGTGTATGGTGTAATTTGTTTTTGAGTGTAAGTCTGCAACTAATTTTTTGATTTTGGATCCTCCCACGGTCTTATTTTGGGGACAAAATGGCAAATCATTATGAAGATCATGCACTGAATCCGGATAATCTATATCCACTTCCAAAATGTACCCATACTCTGCAGTATCAGAAATTTTTTTAACATCAAAATCAGTATCACATACCCACTCAAATTCACCGCAAGGAAGATATTCCGACATCGCCCAACCATACAAATTGTTAGCGTCTAAATATACAAGAAATTCTGATGGCTTTGATGGATCAAAATCTTCCAAATATTTGTTATTTGCTTTGGAATATCTTTGCGAGCATTGAACTAGTCCACCTCTAATTCCGTTTTGCATAAACATATACATTTCGGAATCAGTGAAATGTTCCAGTGAAACTTCTGTGGTTTTCAACATTGCATCCCAAGATAAGCCTGGTGCTGTATAATAGTGGCAGGGGTCCAAATCGTATATATCTCTACAAATTTTCCTAAAATTTTCAAACACATCGGCTAGAAGTAGAACATATGTCTTTAAGTAGAGCTCAGTATAGTCAAGGAGGGTTTTACAGTTAAACACCCTCCATATTTTTTGAGCATGTTCATACTCGAATACATCACATTCTTCATTCGTTAGAATATTGAAGAAATCGTCTCTACTAGGGAGCTTAGTTTCCTTAAACTTAGTCATGGAATCCATGTAAGAGTACGGAAATACACCCTTTCTTCTAATCAGGTTGAAATGATCTTCATCAACGAAACATGATCGAATAGTATTGAAATCATTGCTATCAAGATTTTTCGCTAACGTATCTAAGCTCGAAGCCATAAATCTAAACGAGTCTATAAATCTTATTTCGAATCCATATTTTTCATCTAATCTGATGAAAATTGAAAGAGAAATATAACGCTCTGTGTTCTGGGGAATCACTTTTATTGTGGAGTATTTTATAGTAGAAAGTTCTTTGAAAAATAGGTGTATATCATATGCAGAAAGATTATGCAGGATAACCGGTATAAACTGAGGTGTTTTATAATTCAAATTACATTCGCTATGAGCTGCCCCACGATAATTGCCCGTAAGATGACAATGATCTCTAACTTTATCGTTATTTAATATTTTCTTACATATATAACAATTTTTTGCATTATTATATTGAGCTATTTCAATTCGGGTTATGAACATTTTCTTAACTTTAATTAAATAATTTAGATAAATATCTGTACAATCTTCAACTATTTTTTTAATAAATACATTTGACGAATCTTCACCAAAATAATTCCTATATATATTATTTTCTCTCTTAAAACTACAATTAATAAAATACCCGAATGCACACGCATGGTGTTTCTGTACATTTGTAGTGCTTTTACTTACAGGATCATTGACTTTTTCTAAAATGGACTCAAAGTCTGCGTATATTACAAATGGTACATTTAACTGTTTGTAGTGCTTCGTAAACTTGATAATAGATCCATCTTCTGGCATTCTGATGACTTTTTTGCCGCAAACGTTTTTGTGATGATTATACACATAATCATCATGTGTATGATATAGGCAGGTGTTGCATATTAGGATCTTGTGATCATGTGATGTTATGCTGGAACGAAGGAGTCTGAAGAAAATATAGAAAATAAAATAGTATGTAAATTAATATAACAATAATAAGTAACTGTTTAAATAGTTATGAAAACATATTTCGCTTAAATGCACAAATGAAACTTACTTTGATATATCATTGATGAGTACATAGTGGAAGTTTTCATTGGACTGGAGCAATAAGAGATTAATATGAATATGTTTTTCTCCTTTTGTTATGTAGTATGGTCCTATAAGCGACGTTCCATTGTGCCCAAATACATTGATGCTCACATAATTTTGACTTTCAAATTTTTTTATCTGCTTCAATGGGAGTGGAAACTCTAGGTCTTTAAAATTTAGTACAATTACCCCTATATTAATATTCTCATCACAAATGTTTGCAATATTGTAATTTCTATGGTTTTTCCGTTGTCTTCGATCTAAAGTACTATTTGTGTCCAAAGCCGCAATAAGACACCATTTAAAGCAATAAATATCATTATTCTCGACATTTATGCATGCACATTCCACTGCAATATTTTTTGGGAGAGGGATAAAGCTCGAACCTCTTATTATGGACGCCTTGTTTATATTAACTTCAAGGGAATTTATTGAAATCAAGGTCCATCCGCTATCCCTCTCTTGAAATTCTTCCATTTTGGTTCTTAGCTCCTCGGCTTGTTTCTTGTACATATCCTCTATGTCATCAGACAAAGTCACCAACATCATTTTCGTAATATGTACAAGTTGGGAAACATTCATCTCATCATTCACCATCTTCATATAATCACATGTGAGCTCCATATTAAATTTGAATGTAGTATGTATCTTACTACGTTCATTTAATTGTTGCACTATGGAGCTCTTGGCCGATTTCAGAAACTCCTCCGGAAACAAGACACCCACATTTTTGTTGAGGAGGATGTATGTCTCGATCCTCCCATTGTAGTTGATTGCTCTCTTAGTGAGAAAATCTCCAATCCGTTCTTGCTGACAACTGTTTTTGTGTTTTGTGGTTCTGACATGAGCCATATAACCATTTGATGGGATCATCTCATCACAATCCTCACAATATTTGTTTTGAAGATTTAGCTTACTAGTTCCAAGCATAGCCTTCGATTGGCTAGCATAGGAGTGCGTTTCAATATGCTGGTTTAGTTTTGTTTGTCATAAAGACTTTATTGCAGATAGTACAACTTGTAGTATTCATATTATTTAATTATTTATTTGTTTATTAATTAATTTAATTATTTTATTTATAAACAATTTATTTCAGTTATAAACAATTTATTTAATTATTTTTTATGCACTAATATCTTTTTTAACAAAGAGTAATTAGTTCTAACACTTTTATAGTTTTTGGATTTCAAACACTTAAGAAATTTTGGATGGGAAAATAGGTTGTGACTTGTTGAGATATCAGAGCAGACTGATGACAATCTACATTATTTCTTCTACTTATATACTTTATGTGAGAATCGCGTAGTAGTCATCAAATCTAGTTTATCTGATGGTATTACGACATGTGGTGAAATTCATACATACACACACATACACATTTCCACAATTCTCTGTTGGTATTACGATATATGATGAAATTCATATACATAGCAACACCCAGAACAAAATCGCTAACATCAGTTTGCAATATAAAGGTACGAGAAAAATCGGGACACGTGAAAGAAGGTGCTTCTATAAGTTTTTGCTGTATTTCTCCAAAAGCTATTTCTTATAATTGTTATATTAAAGTAAAATATACTGAAATAAAAATATCACTACCCCCTATTCAAAAACTCTGCTTATCAACCTGATTGGATTCAAAACATTTAACATCTGAAATGCACTTGTACACATAAAACCTATGCCAACACAATATTTTCTATCTCCATAAGAATAGCAACGTGAATAGTCTAGAAAACATATATACATTCATTTGTAAATATGTATGAAAAAGTGATAATGTAATTCACACAAGCAATGACATTCTTCAAAGCAAAAATAGATACGATCACATACATGAATCCAACAACATATACATACATTACCAAATACATTCCCTATCCACTTTCATTCGCAACAGGGTTGCCAGATTATTTCCCCAGAGATCGCAAACATAAATGCATACATACAATAATCCTATATAAGCATACCAACTATAACTCAAAACAGCAATCCTAAGTCTATCAAATAACAATCACTACATGCACACAAATTCACACAGATCCTTTGTAGCTATCCTGCAGTCAGACTGGGAGCAAGTGTCTTTGTGTCAATACTAAAGTTCTAGTCACAGTTTTGGTATAATAAGTTTTCTTATATCCGTCAGTATAAAAGAAGAAGAGAAAACAGATATGATGTATTTGTGGTGGAATTGTCAATAACTTGTCAATATACAAACATTTGTATGTAAGTCGCACAAGCGACAAGTCAAAAGCGAATCAGTACATTTTCACCATCGACGTTTCCTACTGGGTATAATGATTGTCTGCCACTACAACAAAAGTATCGGACACCATCAAACATACAAGTAAATACCAAAACACACACTCATACACACACACACATACACACACACCCCCCCATACACACATACAAACACCCCACATATACATGCATACACATAACCAAAGAATCAGACTCACACTCACACATACATACATCCATGCACTGCAAGCACAACATTTCTCTACAACAACGAAAGCTGTGCACACAAGTATACATACACACACACGAACGAAGAATCAATCACACACACACACACACACACACACACACACACAATATCAGCATGAAAATCCCCAAAATCCAGCCATTTGTAACAGGGTTGCCAACGTTTTTGTTTTTTCCCGGTTTTGAATTCCCAAAACATGTCGTCCTCTGCCATTAACAATCTACTTATATGACATATAAGGTGTGTTTTTTTACTAAAGATTGGGATCCCGCGGGATCCCAATTTGCACGAAAAGCGTTCCCGTACTCGAAAAATGGGTAAATGAGAGAGGTCTTGTGAGAGTAATTTTCTTCTTCTTCTTGCACGAAACAGCCCGTACTTTTTCTCCATGCTAGTTTGGGCAAACACAAAATCAAGCAGCTGTTTGAAAAATAAACAATTACAAAGAAAAATTACATTTGCCTAAACACTAAAAAAATTTAAAAATGTATGAAAAAATGTTTAAGAACTAGTGGTAAACAAAGTTTGATAAGTTTTTATATGAAATTAATATAAAAAAAACTATATAAGTATGCTGAATCATACGTGCGTGTGTATGTACATAAGTATTTGCTTACCCAGCAAAAAATAAAATGAGTACTTCTTTAGAAAGTACTTCTAAATTACTTCCAAAATAGGTTATGCATTTTATTCTGGTTTAGTGAAGTTATTTTTAATCACATATCTAAAGCAATTACAAATCACCTATTTTATTATTATTATCCTCTAAAATAAAAACCCAGTAAAAAAGTGATGAAAGAAAGTAGAAAAAACACTAGTGTTGTAAAAAGCGGCTACTTTTGAATACTTAGTACTACTTGATACTTTTTCAATTGGGTACTCGATACTACTCAATACTGTATATATGTATGTATATGGGAAGTTAAAAATTATTATTTTATTGATAATGCAATATGGTAAAACAAAGATTAAATACAAGTATATTTAATTTATAACAAATGAAAATAAATAAGTTTGAAGATTAGTTTTTGTCCATAAAATTTTTTACGTACTCTTAACACTTCTAGTTCATTAATCTCTTAAATTATCTTTTAAATATTTTTTAATAAACATTTTTTTCTCACAATTGATGTTATTACTTAGTCATTGTTGAAATGTGGAAATAAAATTTTACCGACATTGAAAGAATTTAAAATATTTTTCATGTTTGTGAGGACCTGACTTGCTGGTTATATTGTATCACGTGCCTTCCTTCCACTATTCTAAAGGGTAACTTTTTTCTGTCCAATAGTATTTATTAATGACTGAAGTAGTTTAATAGTGCATTTTGTGGTACTTTTTTTTAGTGGCTGTTTGTTACACTAACTCCATGAGGTTCAGAGTCATATTTCTTTGTATCAAGCTCACAGAGTTGTATAATTCTGATGTATTTTAAAGGAAGATTTTCGCTTGAATACTACAAAATGCAACCCTGAAAGTATTGAGTAGTTACTTTTGTGTATTGAGTACCGGGAAAAACTCACGGTATTGAATACTCAGTACTCAAATACTCAATACTTTTACAACACTAAAAAGCACCACAACTACTGATACGAACCACTTCAAACTCCGAGCAAGCCCGTAAGCTAATAAATTGACTGATTGATTTAAATGCTTAAAAGTACCAATTCTTCAACTTCAGAAATGAACGAAAACTAGAACAGATTTTCCTTCTTTTTTCTTCTCAGACAATTATTTTAATGAGTAGAATACTTTTAGGAATTAAGTAGCTTCCAATTGGGTTAGTAAATAAGTGAATAATCACCACTTCCTAAACCATAGATTTAAGTCCTTTGGAAAAGTGGTTAAGAACCACATCCTAAATGTAAAATATATTGGATTTACTTCACCAATTAAAATTACACCTTATCTTAGAGTTTCTATAGCAAATAAAAAGTAAATCTTATTCACTCACGGGTTGACAAAAACAAACCACTTCGCTCCAATGACACGCTAATGTAAAATTCACTTCTTTTTACTCGGAGTTTGAAGTGCTTCGTATTAGTAGTTGTGGTGCTTTTTTTACTTTTTTTCACCACTTTTTTTGCTGGGTATAATTGCATATTATGCAATTATGCTTTTGTAATGACGAGTTAAAGTTGAATATTGTGAGAGAAAACTGGTAAAATAAGAAAAACTTTGCGTAATTAAATCTTATTTAATTCAAGTAATTTTAAAAAAGTAATACATCTAACCATGCAACAATCAAGTTCAGGTATTACTTAAAATATTTTGATTAAATTTGTAAAATTAATTATTTGTGGATGTGCCTTTGTTTTCAATGTGTACATTGGAAGTTCAATAAAATAAATAAATAGATTTTCTCAGTTTAGGTGGACATATTGGGTTCAATTAGGCAGAGATTTTAACTTTGTTTTGAGTACTGAACGAAATTGCATCATTATATGCGCCTCAGAAGTTATGCACGAATTAGCGTTGAGTTTACCAACAATAAGATCTTAGCGACTTCTGCTAACACTTTTATTGTTATTGTTGTTGTCATTGTTTTATGTATTTTTGTTAGAGATGTGCAAATGCCGTGATTTGCTATGCGTGAGCCACGAACTAGTCACGACTGAGTCACGCTTGATCGTGATTTTATTTATATATAAAAATGATTTAAAAAATAGCATGTGAGAGTTTATCTAACTTTCTTAGACTTGTTAAATAATAGGGTATTCAATCGGTTAACTGTTAATCGATTAACCGGCTAATTACTACCCGATTAACTGATCGGTTAATTAAAAATTGCATTTTTCGATTAACGGTAAAAACCGGTTAATTTCAGCCGATTAACCGACTAACCGAGGTAACAAATTTTTAAACATTTTGTACTTTACAACGTAGTTTTTGTGTGTTTAATTATTTGTTTCGTCTCATATACAAAAGGTAAGTGCTTAGAAATTATTTTTCATACAAACAAATAATTATATTCAGTGATTCTAACTTAAGTAAAAATTCAAAACTTTCGATGTGTCATTTAAAGGGTTTAGTAAAGAATCTGCTACTCTAATTGAACTCTTTTTAATAATTAAAAAAAAATTCAAAACTAATTGTAGTGTAACGATTTAGTTAAGGATTAGATTTAATAAGAGACGAATTCAATTATTTTATACCTAATCTCTGAAATATTTTCTTCTGCAGTATGTTCGTATCTGAGTCAAATGAGGACAGGCCAACAGAAAAAAATATTGATAGTAATACAAGAAATGTTCTAGCAAAACTAACCGAAACAACTAGAAGTGTTAAGAATTTGAAAAAAAAATATATAAAACATGACTCTATTGGCATAACGAAGGATGAAAGTTTCAAAATATTTATTAATTTCATAAATAAAATATTTGGGGTATTCAACCTGTGGTCAGAGGAAACATAAACAAGATGATACAAAATAAATGAGAATGAATATTACAAGAAGAAAATAAAATTTGGTACGATAATGAAAAATTATGAGAAAATGATTCAACGGCTTTTATATGTATCCAAAAATTGTTTGCGAATTTTTGTAATATGTAAAACCAAATTTTTTCGAGCATTTATCCTTTTAAAATTTTAGGGTTTTATAATTATTTGCTCTTGTTCATAATTTAAACAAATTAGGAGTGACTGATAGTAGTATTTTTTTTTTTTGCAGTTTTTGCCTTTCTTACAGTTCTGCCGACTTATAATAAATATCACACTTTGCAAATTTTTCGCAATTTTCGCGAATTTTTTCGGGTTTTTGTCATTTTTAACACTTTAGGGCTTGTCTGCAATTTGTCGCCGATTTCCGCGATAAAAGTGATTTTTAGGAATCTCGCCTGTTTTTACCATTTTATGGGTTTTTAATCGATCTATCTGTTTGATGTTACCAAATTTATGTGACCTTTCATCATTTTGGCGAATTTTCCGATTTTTTCTTGTATCTTTAGTAGGTTGATCGACTAGGGTTTTCAACCGGTGTTTTTCGCAATACGGTTGTCGGGTTTTTTAAAAATGTGGATTTTTCGAATGTCGAATAATCCGGATTTTTTATAAATAAAAAACCGACTCAGTCGAACACTTTTCGATTTATAGATTTTGCAATAACATTAGTTTTCAATATATTAAAATTCAGACACACGTTTTCTGTTGATTATTGATTTTTTATTTATTTTTTTTTTGTGTAAAAGTTCTAAGCGCTTTTTTTTGGGTATGGAAACACTTACTGCAACATGAAATTAACGCGATCTTATGAGGTGATAGCAGAGGCGAATTAAGTACAATGGATGTCAAGAAAAATTGTTCAGATGTACAGAAGTGGCAAAAAATTTTGCTACTGTACAAAGGGCGCAAGTATGTAACATATGAGTACAAATGAAAGTTTATAACATAATAACTCTAGTTGTTCTAAGAAACCTTGGGTAAAGATTCCCTGATGATCTGCATTAGCAACAGTGAAATGCGCATAGGACCCAGCTAAATCCCTCAATGTATTTTTAATAAAAAAATATTTTGCTTAATAAGTAAAATATTAATTTGGGATTATTAGTGCGTTTAAAAAATTTTAAACTTAATTTTAACAATTACCATAAAAAACACTAGATATCTTAAATTGTTTAAGACTGTTTTGCAAAAGAAATTTTTGCGGTTATTAGACATTTGTTTAGTAACTGGTTTATGGAAAAACAAAACCATTTTAATAATTTTGAGTTGTGACCATTTATGATTTAGTGCGCGATATGGGCCTTACATATGAACATTTCCACACGAATGTCAACTTTTTGTAGCGAGCGACACCAAGCAACTATGCTTGTTTTTTCAAAGAAAACAAAACTTTTTTACTTCTTTATATATTTGTGTAGGCCATCAGCAGCTCTACATTTGGTAAAATTTTAAGAAAAATCGAGTCACATTGTTCAGAAATACAAGGTTAATTGCTTGCTGTCGCACGCGACGAAAAAGCGTCATTTCTCGGAGAAATGCTCATATGCATGTATATGAAGTTATTTTTATGTTTTACCTTTAGTTTTTATATTATTTTATAGTATTTACCTGAACTTTAATTCTTATTTTTTAATAAAGCAATTTAAAATTAAAACTTTTGAGAAATAATTTTCCCACTATAAAACCGATTGACCGGTTTCTCCTGAATTTTAAAAACCGAAACCGGTTTTTTCATAATTTCAAATATTCGAACTATTCGAAAACTGGTTTCTGGAAAATGTCGAATAATCGATCACCCTAATCTTTAAGTATTTTTAGTAATTTTAAGGCTTGTTTGCTATTGTGCAATTTATCACGAATTTTCTCTCATTTCGCAATTAAAGTGATTGTTCCCCATTCTTTGTTTTTTGACGTTACCAAGTTTTTGAGAATGTTCGTCATTGTCGCAAATTTTTCCAAATCTTTGGAATTCCTTACAATTTTAACGTTTTTTTTTTTAAATAAATTCCAAGGTTTTTTTCAGTTATGAAATAATTAGCGAGTTTTTGCAATGAGATTGTTTTTGAATCTTAAAATTTACTGAGTTTGTTCGTTTACAGTTTTTGAGGTTTTGAAAATTTTTAAAGATATTCGCATTTTTGCAAGTTTTCGCGATTTATATGATGATTGATGCGGTCTATATAATCAGCTTTGGGAGATCTTTTCCATTATTTTAATCCCTTGCGAACTAGTATATTTTTTGCAATATATAAATTCTAAAATTTTATTGTTTTTTTGTATGTATTTTATTTTTAGATTTGCAACTTATAGTTTTAGAAACGGACTAACTTTTTGATCAAACAATACGTATGGAATTAAAACCTATTTTATTTAAATTATATTTTACACATGAAATTAATAAATATTTCTTATAAAACTGCTCGTTTTGCGTACTATGCCAAATATATTTAAATTTATTGTCCTGCATACCCGTTACAAATTCATCTTTTAAATCTAAAATATCTTACTTTAGGTAGCAATAACCAAAAAATTAAAATTCTTTAGATGATAGCTTTCGGTAACCAATAAATGTTTTAGATTGCTATAGTAATTATTCTTAACCAAAAATATAATACTTCTTACTTTAATTGGCTACAATAACCAAAATGAAATACATATATTTTACCATAATGCTTAAAAATAACCCAAACCAAACAAAAAGTATTTATTTGTAACTTTTTCATTTGAAATAAAAAATAATTTATTGGGGTGATAATAAATTTTATAAAACGTTTAATTTTTATTTACATTCATTTGTGAATAAATTATTAATTTTTAGTTATTAGAAATACAAGTTATTAATTAAGCATCATTTACATATATGCATTTCGTTTCTGCTTCTGTATTTCATATAAAAAATAATAATGTTTATCGGGGTAACCCCCGGCTATACCTGCCCATACCGACGATATTTTTTTTTGAACATATGCTTTGTTCCACCTCCTCAGTTTTAGCCGTGCTAAAAATCACAAATCCGTACTTAAAATAATCCCAAACCGTGATTGATTTCAGAAAAACTGATATTAAATCAATCTCATAGTGCTTTTAATCCCTAATCAGCGCTTTAAATTATCCCAAAATATGATTTATTTAAGAAAAACTGACAATTAATCAATCTCAAAATTTACAGAATTAAAGGACTTGCAAGTTGATTTAATTCCGAATGTCTACTTGAAATATTCTCAAGGCGAGGTTGATTTGAAAAAAAAATGAGATAAATCAAATCTCAAATGTGTTAGCTTAAGAAATTCTAACATGTTTTAATGGGCAAAAATTTTTAATTAAAGTTTTAATTAGCATTTTATTGTATTAATATGTTTATGTATTTTGATTTCAAATATTGAGTACAGCAATAATAATTTATTTCAAAGTACAAAGCTCTAATCTATATCTATATATAAAAATAAGTTGCATTGTGTTAGTAATTGATGTTCTCTGGAATGCGAGAACCGACGAAAGGTGACGTCAATACCAAGGTTTTTATGTACAAACAGTCTCTGTATGTGTATTGGTTCATGAGTTATATTTTAGTGAACACTGCATTCATTTCGAAATATTTGACTTCATATTTTGAAAAACTGAAATACAATTCGTTTTTAAATTCGTTACAATTCAATTTTAGTCAAACCATTTATATATTTAGCTATTGTAAATCACAACTTCGGGGATCTATGAAATAAATTACATATAAACAAACCACTAAAAACTTAAATATTTAAATACATTATGCACAGCAATGAGCTGTCTTATATGTTAACTTAACGGATATTCCAAACATTAAATCAAACAGCTAATATATACATGTAATGCTGTAACGGACGTTTCCTAAAAGGTCGCTAGCTTTTGAGTGCATGCTATGACTGACATTTAATGATCAGCTGATCTATTTATATTCTTAATAATTGCATTATTCAACTAACATATGTATGTATCTCAATTTTTGAATTTCGCGAATAAATAAAATTTCAATTATTTTATATTTAATTGGTGTGGCCACATTTTTTAATACAATATGGTACGTACGCGCAGTAATTTGGGGCGTCAATCACGTAATGCTAGAAATGTTTCGGCATATAGAGCATCTCAAAGTGACGAACAGTGTGTAAATAATACTTTGGCTGCTCGAAATGCCATGGCACGTGGTAGGGCTCTGCGAAATCCAGCTCCACGTACGTAAGTGCGACGTACTTTGGAGCATGCTATATTCAATTATGATGCAAACTTTGATTACTTTTCTCATGGCAAAGTTTCAATTGGACCAATGACTACTGTTTGCAGTCATTGCAAGGCATTTAAGTTTAAACATGAGGTATCTGGATTGTGTTGTTCGAACGGACAAGTTAAATAATTAGAATTGAATCCACCACCGTATCCCTTGCATAGTTTGATAACTGATGGCACAGCAATTTCAAAGCATTTTCTGGCAAACATACAAGCGTATAACTCCGCATTTCAAATGACTTCATTTGGAGCGACAAATATTATTCGGAAATTTTTTGCCAACGTTAAAGCTATTTTTGTTTGTTTTGATGTTTATTTAGATAATCGCGAAAAGTACTATTGTGAAAATTTCAATCGTCAATAGATTCAAGGCCAAGTTTGCCAACTACTTGGTTCTTTGTTACCTTTTCCTGATCAAAGCTATCAATTTTTGCAAATATACTTTGTGGGTAACTCAAATGTGGAAATTGATTGTCGTTGTGATATTTCATCAAATTTGCGGAGGGATATTAATGAGCGTTTGCAGAATATGTTGCATGCTGAAAATGAATTAGTGCGAGTTTTTCAAACTGCTCTCGATCAAATGCCATCTGATGAATATGCAATTGTGATTCGAGCTAATAAAACGCCTCCTGGGCAACATGTCAGACGATTTAATGCGCCCACAATGGATGATGTCGCCTATTTTTATTTTCTTTTTTGCAATACGAAGTGTGCAGGGGTTCCCTAGTTTATAATAATGTTCATTAGAATTTAAGAAAATATAAAGATATATTAATAATGATTTATGCCCTAATTCTGTTCGACGATTGTGCCGTCTTGTCTATGGAAGGAAAAAAGCCGCAGTTGTGATTCTTTAAAACAGTTATTAATAATAGTCTCTGCTGGAAGGTTCGTGTATTTGTTTATGATTTTATTCCAAACATTATTTCCAACACGTATTTTTTTATATATTTTTCAAAATATTGTATAAACCCCTTAATTTAATTTTTATATTTTAAAAACATGGTAATAATATTTTTATTTTTCAAAAAGAGTCTTACTATAAACATACGGAGTTTGTTAACTGAATTCAAAAATTTTTTGGGTTGAAGTCTACTGACGAGTTCCACAAGCGGGAACGAAATGTATATAGGACAATTGCTTAACCATAAAAACAAGCCAATTTTTGAAATTAAATAAAGACATTATGTCAATAAAATATACTTCAGTATTTCATGTATTTTTATTTTTCATTATCAAAGACAACAACCATTTTTGAAGTAAATAATTTAGAGAATTCCAAAAACAAGAATTCAAAAGTATCTCCAAACAAAAACGTCCTAAGTCTTCTAACTGAATTAGGGCATTATTTTCTGAGGTATAATTAAATTGATGATGTAACACAACAACAGAAAAATATTTACATTTTACAAAACTTCCTGCCGCAACATTCCATACAGTTTATGGCTGCAGGCGCTTACCTTGCAAACGCCAGGGATTATTTGAAGGGGTTCGCCTTAAATTCTTTTTTTTTCGAAACATTTTTATTTAATTTGCACTGAATTCGAATCGAAATACATAGAAAATAAAGTCTATATTTTGTATTGTATATGTGGGTGTGTATTAGAGCTGCAAAACTATCGATAGTACTATCGATAGTATCGATAGTTTTGTTGTAAATGAAATATCGATAGTTTTTTCCACTATCGATAACTATCGGCAAAAAAAAACAAGTAATTAAAAGAGTAAAAATAATCGAAGTCAGTAAACAGTAGCCGGCAGCTTTGAAGCAAATTATCCGTAGTTGATTTATGCTTTTGTACAGCGATGGAAAAGTTGGTACAATTGTAAAATTTTAGCGCTATTTGAATGGCCAAAAGTACCGTAGCACCGCAATTACCCATTTAGCACCACTGCAATCTCTTTATATTACATGCCAAAAATAGCATTAAAATATATTAACCCCTTTATGCAAAAACTAATGCGAGCTTGAAGTGTACATTAAAAAAATTTCCATAGAAAAACTGGTTTTAACGTTCACTTATTTTTTTGCAGAAGGGTTAATCTTTAGCTCGAAGGTATTAGAAAATTAAGTACATCAAACGATGTTTTCCGGTACTTAAAGAATTCGCTGGAGGAATGTTATTTATTCCAAATTCATCTGCAAATGTGGAAATTTTTATTTTCGTACCAAGGAGAGAAGCCGACTATTTGCATCGACTGTGAACAATCGAATAAAAAAAAAGGTTATAAACGTAGTATATCGTAAATGTTACTTTTATATTCAGATCCCAGCAACTAATATTCTTTGTGCACCTTCTGGCGTTTTGTTAATTGATTTTTAGTTAATTAAAAAGTACAAGTATTAAAAAATATATAAAATAAAGAATTAGGTACAATCGTACTAAAAAAATTAAAATTTTTTTTTGAAAGTTAGTACAATTTGTAAATATGACATCGCATCCCTGCTTCTGTATACATAAGTACTTAAATACATATGTATATAAATGAATTTATTTATAAATCCAAGTGTTATTCCGACAAATAGTAGTCACAAGTATCTTAATAAATTCAACATAGTCGACACAAAGATAAATTTGTGGTGGTACTGATATCGCGACGACGGCCGCCAATCGTCCTCTTAAGATAAAACTTTACAGTTAGTGTCTTAAAAGTTATCAACAATTTTCGCATTTTGATAATTCTAAACCATGGGTAGTCCCATAAAATTTTACGTTCAATAAAAAAGTATATTTTCGATAATATACCGCTTACGATAAAATCGAAAAAAAAGGCTTGATATATTTTTAATATACTAATGAAAATGTTGAGGACTCTGGATTTTTTTCGAGTCAAATGTAGTTTATGTGGCAACTTTATAAAACTCTTCGATACTACTGATAGTATCGATAGTTTTACATAAAACTATCGAAACTATCGAGTGGAGCGACTATCGATAGTTTTGCAGCTCTAGTGTGTATATTTATTCACACGTAAAGTGGGACACAAATAAAATTCTGATGTTGCTATGTTTAGAATCCAAAATAAAGGACTTGGTTAAATTTGATAAGTTCCATTTAATATTTTTTATTTAATTAAAGGAAATATAAAATCAAAACAAAAAAAAATTCAATAATTTCAATAAAAACAATATAAAAATTAGACATTTCGTATTTTAACTGATAAAGCGAAGCTCACAGTCAAAGTGGGACACTACAATTTTCACATTTGTATTTAGTTTTGTATACATTTTTATTATTCGCTTCCATTCAAGCAATTTTTTTAAAATTCTTGTTGAAAAACTATACCATCATTCTGGTCGCTAGCCGCCATCTTTTATGTCTGCCCCCATATCCTCTATAAGATTCAATTCTACACAGAAAAAAATGATTTTTAAATGCAATTATTTTTCTTGGTATATCAATGAAATAATTAATTGATTTTGAACCTACAACGATTTTTATAAATACAATTAACAAAATTGTAAGTTAAAAGAAAAATCTTAAAAATACTTTCAATTAAATTTAACAACAAATAGCTTCTTGAAATTTATTTATTTTTTCAACATTAATTTTTGTTAGATTTTCAAAGTTATTTCAATTAAAGTTATTGTGATAATTAACAATGCGAATTGTTGAATTTCCATAAAAATTTTGATTATCATAATTGTTATGTTAACAATGTTTTTTACACAGAATCACAATCCTCGAAGCGATATATTTCTGCTGCGAAAAATACTAACTATATAGTTATATTATATTATATTATATTATATTATATTATATTATATTATATGATATTATATTATATTATATTATATTATATTATATGATATTATATATTATATTATATTATATTATATTTCATTATATTATATTATATTATATTATATTTATATTATATTACATTATATTATATGATATTATATTATATTATATTTCATTATATTATATTATATTATATATATTATATTATATTATATTAACATTATATTATATTATATTATATTATATTACATTATATTATATTATATTATATATATTATATTATATTATATATATTATATTATATTATATTATATTATATTATATTATATTATATTATATTATATTATATTATATTATATTATATTATATTTATATTATATTATATTATATTATATTATATTATATTATATATATATTATATATATTATATTATATTATATTATATTATATTATATACTTATTATATTATATTATATATATTATATTATATTATATTATATTATATTATATTATATATTATATTATATTATATTATATTATATTATATTATATTATATTATATTATATTATATTTATATTATATTATATTATATTATATTATATTATATTATTATATTATATTATATTTATATTATATTATATTATATTTATATTATATTATATTATATTATATTATATTATATTATATTATATTATATTATATTATATTATATTATATTATATTATATTTAATATTATATTATATTATATTATATTAATTATATTATATTATATTATATCAATTTATATTATATTATATTATATTATATTATATATTATATTATATTATATTATATTATATTATATTATATTATATTATATTATATATATTATATTTATATTATATTATATTATATTATATTATATTATATTATATTATATTTATATTATATTATATTATATATATTATATTATATTATATTATATTATATTATATTATATTATATTATATTATATTATATTATCTTATATTATATTATATTATATTATATTAATCTTATATTATATTATATTATCTATTTATATTATATTATATTATATTTATATTATATTATATTATATTATATTATATTATATTATATTATATTATATTATATTATATTATATTACTTATATTATATTATATTTATATTATATATATTATATTATATTATATTATATTATATTATATTATATTATATTATAT